>OV743718.1:108319379-113319379 GCA_928272305.1 Volucella inflata | reverse complement strand
TATCTATGGTAGATACCGTCAATAGGTCAGAAGTCCTTTGAGCAAGTTTCTATGGACTGAGGCGACAATAGCTCAATAAAGATTTATTCCAAACAACGCTATGTTTAAGTTTGAAATCGTTTCAATCATTGGATGTGTGATGTATCAAATTCGTAAGGCTCTGCCACAAGATAGAGTTCGCCATTCAAAACATAAAACAAACATGTAAGGTCACAAGAAACTCTCTAAACTTCGACATTCGTAACGTGACACAAACCTTAAAACATGTATTTGGATGATATACGGCAAACTTAGATTAGCCTTAAGGTAAAGACTACTTATAAAATCGGTTATAAATTCATTTCGTAAGTGCTTTCAACTTTAATTATTTTTAATGGAATGCGACTTGCTTGCCGAAAAGACTGTTTATATTTTTACCTGAATATTTTGTCTTATCATTTTGTCGTATATAAATTTATCTCACCTCGTTATTTCAGAATACAATTGACGAATGAGTTTCCTCGATAGTGGCAGCATCCTTCGGTAAACTCGTGAGAAGACATTTAATGTCTTATTCTCAGATTGCTCCGTCAGTTCCAGCACGTGATCTGCAATAAAAGAAAGTCCAAAGTTAAGCAACACCAAAATAAAAAGATTGATAACTACAAACAGACTGTTAAAAAAAAATAACAAAATATCAAAAATGTATCCTCTAAAAGATACTCCACAAATGCGAACCCCCTAAAAGCGACCATAAAACCAAAATGCGACTTTGCTTCGTTCTTTTACAGCTTCGGCATTTTACGACCACCATGCGTAGAGGTATTTATCACTGACCAGGCTGTCAGTGAAATCGACACCAGAGCATCAGTATTTGGGATTGGGTTTGGCATCGGAGACCGACCGAAAACCAATGTTGGATTCGTCGTTTTTAGTTACAGCAGCTGAGGATGGCAAAAGTCAATTATGCGTAAATTTATTGCCGAATTTTACGACTTATTTTGGGGGACCATTTCGGCAGTATTTTGCATATGCTTACGACTTGATTTAAAGATTTGTATCATGTATCATATCATCACTGGTGAATCAGTCAACCAGCTAACCATTTGGGTAGTCTGTTGGGCAGTTAGGTACTTAGTCAGCTATTCAGCGACAGTCAGCATTGCCAATCAAAATTAATGAACCGTGTGACTGTGATGAGTACGAGTTAAATTTGACATTCAGATCCCTAAGATATCCATTTATAGAGAGGCTTACCTATAAGTTTGCCTTTTCTTCTTCTCCTCCTCGACAGAATCACTCTAGCTTCTCCTTTAATGCGCGCTCGCGTAATAAATCGATATTTCATCGACATCGTCTGTGGAATTGTTTGTCATGCCGCTGCTGTACGAACGGTCGAAGTCGTAATCAAAGTCATTAGTGGCGTACATTTTGTAGACTTTGCATATGCGCGTCTAGGAAGAGATTAAAAACCAGTTCGCGCGAATTTCGCTAGCAAACTATCTAATGTATCTATAGTTCGTACCTACAAATTATCAAAACCCAAAGTGGCATGTAACAGATACGAATATGTAGCGAGCGCGAAAAGTGTCTTAATTAAAAATTGACAAAGTTGTTGTTCCTTCCAGGGAACAACTATAACAACCAGCCAACAACAACAGCGACGACGACGACGACGACGACAAGATGAATAGAAATTTATTTTTGCCCAGGTACGATGTTTTGAGTGCGAAAAAACATTTGTTCGCGAACTCCAATTTGTGTGTGAAACATTCGCTAATTGAAAGATTCGAGGCCTGCAGTACGAATTTGCTGGTGGTATGCGCCTAGGCGTGCTAGAGGTTATAGTCGTACGAGTATTAGCGCTGTGGGAATAACGGAGATAAGGTCTCGAAGAGGAAGTCACGCTCATTTGAAGTTTTGAAGCACTAGTGAAATACCTTCATGGGATTTTTAATCTGAAACCATCTGGAGGAGTGTTGCGCCATTTGGAAGTAGAAAAAAGTGCCATGCATCTATTGATTATATGTAAGGTAAATTTATCTCGGTTTGACATAATATTTTTGACAGGTGACGGAAAAATGCAGCATTTAAGTGTCGCTTTTCTCCAAAGAAGTTGTCATCGATTTTTGGTGTAGCTTGAGTTCACCCTAATTCGCTGAATTTAGTTAAGGTTGGTGTTTGACGTATATCTGGTCATTATGACAGTTTATGTCGTGACACATCGCATTGACAATCTGATAAGTTTCTGAGTGGTTTGAGAAGTTCAAATTTTTTTTTTTATTGACGTAAGAACTAATCTGAAAGCTCAACTGTCAAAATCCTGTCAAACCCATATACAGATTGAAATTAACTACTACTCGTATGTCAGTCAAACCAATAAAGAGTAGATTACACTAGAAGACCTAATAAATTCCATTTACAGAGCCAATGAACATGCCAATTTTTGTTCTGTATTATTGTTTTTAACATGATGTCTGATGTACGTTAAGCTGTCAGATTATCAGGCCATTTGTTGAATCCATCGACCAATCGTTTTGTTTAATATTCGCTGTCATTTTGATTGCTTGTAGGTACGTATTAAGTTTGACATTTATTTATTGTCATTATGACACTTCGTCTGTAGCAGAATATTTTGACTAAGATTTGACTGTTTTACGAATGAAGGCCTTTAGCACTTGTGAGGTCAGCTGACAGAAACCTGATACGGGGTTTTTGACGTCTTCAGGTCTTCAGGTCTAGAAAAATCTGACAGGTAAATGGCAGAGAAATTACGCTTAACCCAACGAGAACAGATTTATCAGAGATACTTCCATTTGTAAGTGATAACTACTCCAAATTTGTAAGTCTTTGGCTCAAAAAAAAGGAGGAAGGAACGTATACTAGAGTAATAAAAAAAAAAGGAAAAGTATAGGACCCAAACGGAACCTTAAGGTGCATCAGTCTTCTTTTAATTCAAAATCCAGACTTGGCCAAACTGTCAATATAAAAGAAAATATCGGTTTGTGGTATCGCATTGATCGATAGGCAGTTTATAATAATAGATAAATAGTTCAGATTTTGCTTTGGAAGGCACTGCAATGACTGAAAATGAATCTTCAGAGAAGATCTCGGCACTGTCAGTGAACATTGACATAAATTACCTTGTCAGTGAACCAAAGCACCTCGTTTAAAAGTAGGGATGTAGATGATGTTCAAAGATATCCCCAGGAAAATCATAGCCGTGGATTTCAGAATATACCTCTGTATTTTCTTAGTCAGCCATGTAGGCAGCCAAGTACAATACATGCCGACAATATTGAAGTGTATTGAAGTTCTGCCGTACTAGATTACTAGAGTTGGATATGCAGAAAGCTCTATTTGACCTTTTCTTTAAGAAAATCTGGCATCTAGTCGAGGATAATCGTCTTACGGATTCTACATGGAGCCTTAAGTGCACGCAAAATAAGAAAACTTTGGAGATTTGCCAATGTCGTAAATTATCATTTTGATGTGATTCGGACCCGTGATTTTTCTGAGTACATATTCAGATTGAGAGGCCAAATTGAATCTGATGACAAACTATGGTAAATCATGAGAAAAGGATGCACACCACCGTAGGCTCGGCCAGAACCTTGCCATTGGCGACACAATACTTAAATACTTCAAGGTACTCGTATTTTAGGACTTCGTCTTCCTTGGCCTCAAAATTCAAAGCAACAGTGCAGAAATCAGTTTCAGAATTTCTACTCCCACTCGTTGTGTCTATGGGCTCAAAAGAAAATTTAATAGCAGAGTTCCCTCTTGTAATACCAAACTGGTTTTACACAAGACCGCTTTCAACCAGTCTTGCCTTACGGCGCAGAGGTTTGGAACTTGTCGAAGGCAGATGAAGAAGAACATCTCCCTTTCGTTCATTGTATTTGATGTTTGGTCCGTTTTATATTTATGGGGAATGGAAAAGGAACTTAACCTACTAACCGTACGGGCTTTGCAGGTACATCGCGTAATTCATGCGCCTACGGTTCTAACCTCTGAGATAGCTGGGCCATATTGAGCGAACGCCACTTAAGGTGGGGCATGAAAGTGGAAGGAGACCTCAACTAACTTGGAATGCGGGACTGGAGAGAGCTGACGAGTGATTATGCTGCTTGGATAAGCTTGGGATGAACCCTAGATTCAGTTAACACTCTACCACCACCTCAGCGCTATATTGACTCTATCAATATCAGAATATTTGGAGTTTAGGACAATCGGGATTTTCATCACTGCAGCTTGTTATAAAAACAAAATTTATAATTTGGCTAAAAAAAACTCGGTTACAGAAAGCACATATAACTGCTAATGTCTATTTCAACAGAAGTGGTTATCTGAAATCTAAGAACCTCTTCAGAAACTTGTCAATTCCTTCTTTGAATGCAATATGACGTAAAATTTTTATTGGGGAGATACGATACAGAGCCGAGATTCATTACGTTGTTCTCGGTTAGGAGAGTAGGCCAAAAAGCGGAAGCTTACGGCATTCCACCTTGTTAATTTTTCCGCTTCGATTTTCATTCTTTTATTCAATAATTTCAATCAGCAAAATTTATAGAAAAAAAAAGTACTGAACATATCGCGTTGATCTAACGTATCTAAACATCCCCACATCAGTCTCCAACACTTGAATTATATCTGACAGAGCCAATCGGAACTGTTACTGAACATAATTACAAAACCCATAACCACTATCACCTCCACTTAAGAATAAATTGAAACAACGTTCCCTTCCATTTAGCACTTCACAAGCCTATCGATAAGTCAAAGTCAAAATGTTTGACTTCTACCTTCCACCCTCTTTTCGGTACGCAGTTACAAACACCGTTTTCGATAATTGGAAATTTTTGTTTTATAATTGCAAGTATCAATGGATAATTGCAAAACCTCCCTCTGCCCTCTTTCCGACTAAAGATAAACATTACCCCCTTCAAATGGAACGCTACAGAGCAGAGGAGCGTTTCATTAAAAGTGATTTCATCCTCAAGCGGTGTGGCGGCAAAGCCAAAGACTCTACAAAGTCTTACCTACCCAACTGATGATGTTTCTTCTTAAATTAGATAAAAAAAAAAAAAAAAACAAACTCAAGACTACAGAAAATTGCAGTAAAAATAAATAAAATCTACACACTCGTAATCGGTTGCAGTAGATGCATCTGTAGAAGATTGCTCGTCCATCTGCGTTTTGTGATCAGTAATCAGTGATCAGAGATTCTGCAATCAGCCACAGATGCATCTGATCAGCAAAAAAGCAAACAAAAAAAAAAATCTCAAAATCAAATCTGAGGCGGCAAAGGCATGTAAAGAATCTGTATCTGTTGTATCTATTCAGTTGTATATGCACTTAGCCATCTGTGCTTTATTTTTACCGATCTTGAAATTTATTTTCATTCAGTTCAAGACTCGTTGAGAATGTGTAGATACGTACGAGTACTATCCGAACTGCGTGTCTTCTCTTCATTTGCATTGATTACTCAATTATCTTTTCACTTTGGTAGATCTGTGGATGTGGATCTTTCGTCGATGATCGCATCATGATCCACAGTGCGATCAGCAATCAATGATCACCAATGCAGCGCACGAGTTTTCATTTTGGATGATCGTTTTGGAAGAATTTTTTTTTGTTTTTAGAAGCCAAAGCTCACATTCCTAATCGTTTCGATCGAATTTTATTACTTCTTTTTTCGGTCAAATAGATGGCGATACTCCAAACCAGTGATGAGTCATCATGATCAGTGACTCTTGCATCTGAGATCACAGAGTTCGTCATTTGTTTATTTGTTGTTGAACGATAAAGCTTAAAACACAAAACATCTGTTCTTATGCAGCAAACACAAAACATTTGTCTTCGAGACGTGCCTGGGCTGGACTGTGAAACCTCTTTAAGATCAGGGCGTGAATAAAAGTCGAATGTGCATCCATGAAACAAAGTCGGGACATGGTATTCGTAAGAGCAACCAGTTTAAGGGGTCCGGTTTGTGCGATCGTTTGCATTTATTGAATACAACGGGCTGTGACTGCCTGCCTTAGTCAATGCTGGCGGTTTGTTTTTGATATTTTCTGTTGTCTTGAGATTTTTATTTAATTTGACATCAATAAATATACGACAGTGGGAATGATGCTCCTCGGAATTGGCCATGGCTACGGCTACGCTTTCCAGCTGCAATAAAAGTGCAAGAGTATTCGAGAGGATATTTATAGAAATCGAGTTGTCGTGATATGGCTGTGATAGTGATTGCCATTACTATATAGCATGCAGCAGCAGCTGTGAATAGACCTTCGATTGAGAAAAATATGATTCTTCGGTTTGACTTGTAACTCGTAATGAACTGAGCTTGTTTCGACTCCACATCATAAAGAATGGCGATGAAGTGTTCATGTTCATATTCATCTACTTGAAGAATTGAATTTTAATTGAAAAAGACGAGAGAAAATAAAGGCAATGAGGAAATGCGTCTCTTAGTAGAAAGACTGGAGCTTTGTTTAGAAAAAAATAAGAGTTTAGGCGGTAGTGTACGAGTATGTGGCAAGAAATTACGCAAAATGATTGATGTAACAGGCATGACAGGCTGTTCTTCATTTCAATTGAAGATCGTATGAACAAAGTGCTTTTTGATATGATTCTGTTCTCAATAAAATAGTGTCTTATACTTGCCTCATTGAGATCGTGATGAGCCTGATCTCGCGAACTTCTCCAAATATCCTTTACCCACATTGAGAATGGTTGCCTCTAGTTGAATGTCTCAAGTTAGTCGGAGTCTCAAGACTAGCAAGGGATTTATGTTTTCGACACGTCAAGCTCGGGTTATATTTCAAAGAGGGCAAGTTCGGCCTTGGAATGAGGATGGTTAAAAGAAGCTCTTTGAGAGCTAGTGACACCAACAAGTGCTGGCTTGCTTATTAACAAGCTTTGCCACCGCAAGCTATTCTTCTTTGCAATATAATTTACTGCCATATTGAAAGACCCACGTTTTAGTAACGAGGACTGACATTTAAGGTTGTTCGTCCTCCACAAAGGTGCCAAAGTCATATCGCAGCAACCGGAGTTCCATAAATATTGCGTCAGACGGGATATCTTTTAGCTCGGGGTCAAATTTTAGTTTACTTAGATGCAATGCAAGCGATACTCTAAAACAGTTTTTGAAGCCAAAGGTGGCCTTGGGGGTGTATACCATGAAACGAATATATGGGGGAGAAAGATTCATCACTGTATGTGGAGCTAAGCAAGGCGTGCAGCTAATGGAAGCTATGACACACTGTTTTATGAAGTCTGGTGAAAGAATATGTAACCAAGATTCTGTCTACTACATACTGGCCGAGAATGTGTTGTCCGGCCGAGTTATACGTGCTGCCAAAAAATGAGAGATAAGCTATCGAATACGATGTTTACGTCGCACTTCAAATCGAGGACACATTTAACTCTGTTCACTTATGAGATTTCCCATTAGATCTTGTGAAATGGATTGAAGGCGGAGATTGCATTTTTTTGTATATGAAACTCAGAGAGATAATTTGAAACTGTAAGCCAAAAAGTACCAGGCGAGCAGTGATGAAATTCTTCTTGTTTTATACTTTTGCAGCATAACTGGCAATATGATAGGTGACTCAGGGCCATTCAGTGATTCAGCACCGTTTTTAATGATCTCATCTGTTACCATATGTGTCGCGTAGTCAGAAATATCTGGCGAGTGAGTTTTAAGCATTAAACTTCTTCTTTCGACTCAATTTTCTGATCGCCTTCATTCTGGCTCATTTTCATATTTTACCATTCTACTAATGAAAACAAGTCTTTCTTGGAGTCACTCTCCGGACACAAGTTAGATTCTTTTATTATTGTTACCTTGATCTGTAACGAGTCCACTCTTCCTCTAAAGTAGTATACCTAGTCAAGTCATAAATAATGGTACATAACTGAACTCACTCATTACGAATGCAACACTGGGCGCATCCATTTCGTATTGATTGCGATTTGACAGTTGATATCTATGCTTCATTGTGAAGTAAAAAGTTTTTGAAATTAATTGCTTACATCAGTTACAATCAGTTGGCCTACTTAAATGCAACATGGAAAAAGGCGATATCTTTAGGACGTTGCGACCGCTCGGAATCACTTGCGATTTTGTGTATCGTGCTGTGAAGTTGTTTGAGGATACTGGTGGAGTACGAGACCGTTAAAGATCCGGCCGTCCGCGCACTGTGAGAACTCCGAAAGCGATCAAAGTCGTGAAAAAACGAATCGACCGAAAATCGCTGCGAAAACAGAAAATCTTGTCGCGGGAAATGCAAATTTCGCAAAAATCCATGTCTCGCATTATCAAAGAAGATTTGGGACTCAGCGTGTACAAGCGACACACTGGACACCTGCTCACGGCCGCATTGAAGGAAAAACGCAAGCGAAGATCGAAAGCGTTACTCAGCCGGTACGCGAAGAACGCTCACAGACAAATTCTGTTTACTGACGAGAAAATCTTCATAGTAGAAGAATCGTTCAATAAGCAGAACGATCGTGTGTATGCTCGGTCATCCAGAGAAGCATCCCAACTCATCCCGAGGATTCAAAGAGGCCACCATACCGCGTCTGTAATGGTATGGTGGGGAGTATGCTACGATGGCGTTACCAAGCTCTATTTTTGCGAGAAAGGAGTGAAAACATCGACCAAAGTATATCAATCGACCGACTTGGAACCCATTGTGAAGTCTCTTAACCAATCAATATTCAACAACAAGCCATGGACTTTCCAGCAAGACTCTGCTCCAGCTCACAAAGCAAAAACGACTCAACCCGTTGGATTACAAGTTTTGGTCCTTATTGGCTTGCTCTACTCGACACTCAAATATTGAGTCGTTGAAGCGAGCCCTTGTCCGTGGCCACATCGTCTTAAGTCGTGCTGGAAGGCAAATGGTCAGTCATTTCGAATAAGTTGTTCTAAGATTTGCTTTGTTATCGAATGCACTCTGATGAGGATTAGATTCTGCCTCGAGATTAGCTGAGTCTACCTTTAACCTGTCTATCAGATACCGAACTAGATCCCTCACAGGTCGTAAATTAAGAAGTGGTCTTATGGACATCCAAAACGGCTGGGAAACCCACCATGAGATTAAGCGTGGCCACAAGCATATGAGTATGATGAGCCTTTTTTCGTACTGCATACCAATATCACATCATAATAGCTTCCGGTTCAACATGAAAACTATATTTAGGCCCAATATCGACACATTTTAATATGCGGAAGCGCTCTAGGATCATCTTAACCCAGAAGTCCAAGCAGGCAGTTAGTGGATCTTAATGGACTGTGATCGCTCACCCTAGAGCTCTGAAAGAGTTTGATGAATTCTGATGGCACATGTCTGTAGTAAAAGCAGACAAACCACAACACATGGCTATCAGTTTACATCAGGAAACGTTCAAGTTCAAAAACAGTACATTTCCACAGGCCAAAGATGCATGGAATTGGTCCGACATAACAAAAACTGTGAAGCAGCTACCAAACATCTAACTGGAACACGTAGCTCCCAACAAGAATCAGGAAAAGCATTGATGGTTCCAGGATTCCTTGATGATATCAAATAAAAATCAGTTTAGAATTCGCGATGGTTGTTTGGAACAACAAGCAAATAAGTCTTGATGGCACCTCTTAACAATTTCCCAAGCCCACGCAAAAAAAAACGGCGCAACAATTGAAATCCATCATAAAGCTATGGAGAACGCTTTGAATGAGTTAGGCAGCTGAAGCAGATTTTAAAAAAAAGCATGGGGCCTCTGGGGGCTTATAGAAATCAAAGACAAAAATAAGAAATTTAAATCCTGGTGCCATTGAGAAATCGTCCGACTGTCGGCTGCACGTTAAAAACTGTCACTTCAGTCATACCCCAGCAGGCAAACCTTACCAAACCCATCTTATGATCGGATCTATTCCTTAACTACCCATTACTCAAACGCCTCTTCCTCTGTCGATCTGGTACTTGACAAACCTTCATTTGCGGATGCTGGAAACTTCGTTGAAACTAGACACCGTCTACAGGTAACAAAAATTAATGTTTAAACACAAACACCCCAGGAGGGGCTTAAGGACCACCTAGTCCAAGATCCAAGCAAATCCAACAAAACCTATTCAGTTGCGACACCCGAAAGAGTTGTGTCCCCACTTATCTAAACCGCAATCCATGTGAAATATCACCTGTTACCGTTAACTGCAGAAGCTTTATAACTACCTCAGGCCATTCAACCATTCACATCATTCAAAAAAAAAAAAAAGAAACACGGAAACCTCAAAACTATGTGCTAATTCGAATCTCACGAAATCCGTTTCTTACCTACGCCGCATGCCATTAATTAGAGACTCCGACCGTCTGAAAAACCCCATAAAAACAACAACAAAACTGCTCCCCCAATACCCATACAGAAGGTGACAATTTTTCACGTAATGTCCGATGCAGCGAGCGCAGCTGGAAGCCCAACGTTGCACTGTCTTTGACAAGCCAATTTGCATAATTCGTGTGGGGATCCGCCGCGCTATTGGGCTAACTGAATCTGTTCACCTGTTTCGAAAACAAATCGCTACGCCTTCTAATGTCAGTTCTTAAATTTCGAAAAAGTTTTTTTTTCTGAAGAAGGTTTATAGGTCAGTGCACGACATTACGACATATGTGTGCGTCTACCGGGTGACACCTTGGAGACAAATTACGCGTCTCCCCGCACGAGTGTTTATTAATTGCTGCAGTACGGGTTCAATGCATGGAGGTGGCTTGAACCTAAAGGGTTCGTTCGGGTGTGAATTTGAATAGTGGATGTAGATATGGATGCTGAATAGTGGATATATGTTAGATGGTGGATAAGTGGATAAGAGTACCCGTACGCCTTTGTGTCCCCTGGCAGAAATAAACTGATGCGAGTATTAAATCTACATTCACATAGAAGCTGGAGAGGTGTAGGTAGGATTCCAAGGGCGAGCTAGGTTTCTACGGCTTTTTCTAGGCTACAGAATCCAACATGGTTCGAAAGAGTACATTACAACTGCGAGAATTCCCTGGTGGCATCTAATTGAATATTTATCTCTCTCTACAGAGGATGTTAGAGGACGTATGTCTCGTTTCATATGGATATACGAAAGTGCGTTCTGTTGGTTTGCGATGAAATCTAGGCGACAATCTACTACATCCCTCTTCTGTGAAGGGCAAAAATAATTGTAGAGACAGACCACGTGAATACCGATTGCGAGTTGGAAGTGTGGGCGGGCACTGAAACCGGGCAGAAGTCTGAGGATGATGACAGAGATGAAGGCGATGAACATTATATAAAAAAAACGTAACTTCGACTCCATGTCACTCTTGCCACTTCTCGTTTCTATGCAGCTCAAGGGCACGAAAGTAACACGAACGGCGACCACATCAAAATCACGATGTCAGCTACCACATTTAGGGTTGAGATTTCCTTTTATTTCCATTGCAAGTGAAGATGGAAACAGTTTTAATGATGGAAAATTCTTATTAAAAACGACTTGTGTACTCTTAATGAGGATAAATCGATTGGTAGATGTATAATTGGATGGATCGGCTCAGGGGAGACAACATAAATCGCATGAGAGACTCTCCAGTGTGGGAGGTTTCTGAGGGAAGGTATTTTCTTTGAATGTCATAGAGATGAGAGCGATTGTGCTTCATTGGGTTAACAAGTTCTGTCATCATGACAATTAGTTTCACTTCTATTCGATAGAAAATTATGGAAAAGGGGTAAGCGGTCAATGAAGGTCGACTTTAGGTGTAATAATTGACGAAATTCTGAAGAGTCGACGTAAAGTTTGACAGCTGTCAAAATTTTATAAATGAAATGAAAATTGGACCTATATTCCACAGATTTTGCGGTGAATGATGTCATTGCACTGATAAGGCCAAGGAGATAGGGTTCGTTGAATTGAGATCATGGAGGCTCTGTAGTCACGAGGTTTGCTCTGGGAGCCGGAATATATCAGGTCTGTTAATCTGAAACCAAAATCTGTCCACAGATGGACCTAGTTGTCAATGTAATGCAGTCACCATTAAACTGGTGTCAGTAGCGCCGTCGCTATCTATAACAAATCGTCGAGAATGTGAGAAACAACCAGCATGTCAAAAAAAGGCAACACAAATTGATTTTGTTTTATGATAATGTGCGTAATGGCACATAACAAGACTGGTCAAGGAAACGGACGAGGTGTTTATTCATTCGTATACAGCCTACTCACCAGATTTGGCTCAGTCCTTTTACTACTTATTTGCATCGATGCGCCATATACTTGATGAGAAGCACTTCATTTCTTACGAAAATGTATGAAAATGTCTCGAAGAACAACATTTTTTTTGGCGTGGCGTTCACAAATTGTCAGACAGGTTAGCTAGCGATGGACAATACCTTGGTTGAACAAGATAAAGCCGACCCTATTGGCAAGTCTGTGTTTGACATCCCTTCCAAGTCGGAGAGCAGCAATGCGTTAACATACGTTAATGCCGATATAAAGGGCTAAATTTTAAATAAAAGATCTTCGCTTCTGATAGCACTTCTAACGTGGGGCTGCATGGAAAACTGCCTAGCCGAGACACATGAGTTTATGGCGCAGCAATATCCCCAAGAACTCTGTTCAGGGTGATTAAGAAAATGATGAAGTAATTGTAGCACATAACCAAAAAACCGCCCGAACCACGATACCCTAAGAATCCACCAGAAGCCGTAGGCTATTTTTAGTAAAAGCAAGAAAGGCACACAAGTATCGGGTTTTCCAATAGGGACTTGACAACTTTGAATTTAATTTGTGAACGCACTCTTTCACTAATCATCAAACTGTCACTGTCAATTTATTCAGTAAACTTAACATTTTCATCATGGTAAAGTACACGAACGAGCAACGTCTGCAAATTATAAAAATTTTCTACCGAAATTCGGAGTTGGTGACTGCAACTTTAAGGGCATTAATTCCAATTTTCGGTCGTAATTCTCGCACTAGTAGATAGGCAATAACAAGTTTAGTGAAAAAATCGAGTCTACATATTCGCTGTGTGATGTTGCCGTGTCAGCGAGACAACAGATCGGTCGAAGTGTCGAAAATATCGGCTGCCGTTCATGCGTCCGTAGCAAACGATCTAAATCAGTCAATTCCACGGCCTTCTCAAGAATTGGGCATCGCTCGTCATGATCACCGATTATTTTTGGCACGAATTGGAAGATATGGACTTGGACGACATGTGGTTTCAACATGATGGTGCCACAAGCCACCAGCACACGTTACAATCGATTTATTGAAGAGTAAGTATGGTGAGCGTGTAATCTCAAGAAATGGGCCAGTCGACTGGCCGACTCGTTCACGCGATTTAACGCCGCTTGACTATTTTCTGTGGGGCTACGTTAAGTCATTGGCTTATGCCAATAAGCCGACGACGTTGGAAGAGCTCAGAGCCAACATTGATGGCGAAATAGAGGCCGTTTCGGCCGAAATGTGTGGCCGAGCCGTTGAATATTGGGTTCAACGAATCGACCGCTGCAAACGTGCCCGCGGTGGCCATATGAACGAAGTCGAGTTTCATTCATAAATGTTTTGATTGTACTTCAAGCCGATAATTAAGCTTTTTAAATATCTCAAATAGTTTACTTTTTATTTAAAAAAAAAGTCGTCAAGTCCTTAATGGAAAACCCTGTATGTTGTGCAATGCTTTCGGTATTTTGAATTTTTAAAGGAGTCACACAACTGACGCAGGCCAGACCCTATCGGGCTAATAACAGATCTCGCGGTGAAATTTAAAACGTCGAAGCGATGCCTATATGAGTGCTGATACTTCTCAAGAAGCTGTAACTATGAAAGAAGACCAGAATTGACAGACTGAAGGCACAAAATATGCTGTAGGATAAAGAATAGAGCAGAGCTTTAAAGAAAAGCGAACAATTTTACCATTTATAAGTTCTGGGCAATTGCTCCGATATAAGACATATCATACAATGAGGTATGGCAGTACAGTGGAAACATTATCATTTAAAAAACAAAACCACCACATCTTCTAGGGAGACAAGAGTTTCGTTCATCTGGATATGGCCATCTGAGTGTGGACAAGGTACAGAAAAACACTACCATCAATTTCGATATGGTTAGGAGCTCTCCCGCAATGCTTAAGGCATTATGCGGGCAGAGTCGAACGAAAATATAGATGAAATCAGACAACAAGTCAGCTAGCGAAAGGAGGACGAGAGCTAGAAGGATGTGAGGACTAGACATCGAGACTTTCCTGAGCGTGCTTAAGGGTACTTTACGTCAGCTTATCTTCACCATGATTCGTTATCGATGCAAATACTAAATACAATTTGCTGCGGTGATAATGCTCAGGGGCAGTAGTAAATGCAACGTGTGATTCATACACCTCTTGGACTTCATACTAACCCTGACCTGGTTGTCAATAGTATTGGCTGAAAGGTTGCTTTCTTTATGAAAGTAAGGAAACAGCTTATTGTAAGTCCTTAGACAGAGAGGAATCATACAGATTGTTTTATGGCACCTTCTCTGATTCGGAAGCAGAGGCTCTATATCGCATATTCCAGATAACCAGATCGAAATCAAAATTAGATCAAACCGCCTCTTATCACCGTGTAACACCAAACGCCGTAGTTGGTGTCCATCATTGATTCTGATGACGGATAAGGCTAATCACAACTGAGTTGCTTCCCTTACAGCTTCAGGTCGCTTGACGCCGATTGAAGGCATGTTACAAAAAGGTATAAACTTTTTAGGTTGGTAACGCCTAGCTGGTAAACAAATCCAACCTCTGGCAAAGATGACTTGACATTCGCCAGGAGCTTATGACCTATCATCCAAGCTTCCTTCTTATTAAAGAGCATGGAAAGAGGAAAAAGAAGCTTCATATTCGCAAACAGCTTTGAGAATGCATCTTCTATCCAAGATGCAACATGCCTTCTGACGCGCAAGACCACCGCGAATCGGGTGCAGTGTAGACGTTAACGTACCACTAGTTTTGTATATGTAATACTAATGAATGCGACACTGATTGTGCGAAAAATATGTGGTGACCGGAGCTAATAAGGGTTGATGCAAAGCAGAGATCACGCAATTCATGGTTCCGACGTATATGCTCAGGTATATTCAGATCATGTACCTTTATTAATTGCTCGATAATGCCTAGCAATTTTCTGCTTTAAGGGGCAATCAGCTCCATACTCGAACATGATTGTTGATTGCTGAGCTGGTAATAAGCTTTTAGTCAATTCTCTCAGAACTGAGATTGTTCTATTCACGGGAAGGAGGGATCTGCCTAGTCTGACCCATTTAATGCTTGAAAGTATAATCATCCGCTTCTCCAACGAAGCAAAGTATTTGGTTTTGTCATCCTGGATAACAAGCTCCATTGGAATAAGCATTACACGCCAAAAACCTCCTAAGCGATGTGTGTTTTTGAACAGTGCAAAAGAGCTGTCAGCAAGATATGGCGCTTTTGACGGAAGAGAGTTTTCTGAATCTACATGGTTATGATAAGACCAACTATAACCTTTGTAACCGCTGCCCGGTTAAAGAAGAAAAACGAACATACGTCACTGCTACCTTTTTCAGTTTCCAAATTGTTTCTCTCATCTTCATGAGGCCTTCCTTCGGACCTACTTTGACATTTGTGAAGTAAACAAATGCAGAATAGTTCGTCGGTTGGGTAGGCGCTGCTGGAATTTCGGTACAAATTTGGAGTATCGACTAGACGACGTGCCACATAATTGGACATCAATCGGCGGTCTTTACAGAGAATTTTGGTGAAAGACTATAAGATGTTTCCTTAAAAAATGCAGACAGTGCATCAATAGTTAGCTGTTGACCGCCAAGCGCGTGTTACCTACGCTCAAGCCATCATTAATTTCAACCACGAGGGAGACAACTTTTCATCGAAAATCATCATGAGCGACGAAGTCCATTTCCATCTTGTGAATAAGCAAAAATATCACTTCTCCGAAAATCCGCGGATAACCCACGGAGGCGTCATCGAGCCTTTTTTTCGAAAACGCCGCGAGCCAAACGACTACTGTGAAGGGCGGGCGCTACAGTGCCATTCCTAACGACTTTATCCCTCCTCAATTGAATGAATTGGGACTGGAGAACATGAGGTTAAAACAGGATGAAGCACCGATGCATACTGCACAAGCCACAACCGAAATTCTGAAGGCCGCATTTCCGGGTCGCATAATCTCTCGTTTTGGCGATTTGCACTGACTGGCAAGATCGCCGGATTTAACCGTTCCACCTTGTATAACTCAAATTTGGATGAGAAAATATAGCAACGGACTGCATGGCTACATTGAACTTTTTTTTAAAGTTCATTAGCCAGGACTGCCGGGATATTCTAAGCGAATAAGCATCAACCCTCTGTCGTGGAAAACAAGACAGTTGTTGGGACTCGACGGTACCTGGTGTAATCAAACAGACACCGTCAAAAATAGTCTGAATCATATCTGCCTAACATAACTGATGGTGCAGAAGTTGACGACAAAGTTCATCGCTCTTTGCAAAAACTGAGCTAAAAGTTCTTATCTTTAAGCTGTAGTAAATGAGGACCATTAAAGGCACATCCAGATCCCTTATAGTGGAAGAAAAAAAAAGCCAACTCAAAGCCTTTGTATTCGTAACTTGAAGAGGATGAGACGAATCACGAGAATGCATCCAATACTCCATGCAATGGCTCCAATGATGTGAATGCACAACATTTCGGCTCGTCGTTCCAAAAATCCTTTTCTCCACATTTTGGAAGAATGAAGAAATGCCTCCAAAAAGACAGACAGAACGAAACAAGCAGCCGGGCAATTTTGCCAACAAAACTTGTTATTCACATAACCGCAACAATAACTCATTTATCCTTCCTCCTTCCTTAGCAAGGATGGAGTCTTTTCTTTTCTTTAAAAAAAACAAGCATCCGATAGTAGGATGCCACTGAATTGTGGTTTCCAAAAAAATAAGTATAAAGCCTTCCGACACACAATTTCAAAGATGAATTAGGAGAAGCATTTTCCTTTATTTTTTTTTCTTCATTTTTTAAAGTAAAAAGTTAAGAAAATCTATTACCGAATGTAATGTCATCCAACCTGCTACAGGAATAACAGTTTCCTTAGCATAGTATCCTGCAAGAAATATGGTCTTCCTGTGAGCATACAACTCATTCAAGTTGGTTGAAATCTTTTCTGTAAAAAAAATGTTCGACGTACTGAGGCGCGTATGTACGAGTATCTTGAACTCCTCAGTGTGCTATTATTTAAAAAACTTTAAGTACACCCCTGAACAGTTGCGATCCTTTGAATCCCTTTTCAGAATTTCTCTCCACTTTTCAACAATCTCAAGATGCAAACTTTACCAAGAAGGGAATACGAAGATTTTCTTTCTGTTTTGGGTTCAAGTTTGCCCCTGTCGTACTTGAAGGCTGTTTGCCCTCTTTTTTCTCCGTTTATTTGCGATATTTTCCATTTATTTTCGCTCGTTCCTCCGTTGAAGGATGCTTTCAATTAGTGACTCCCTTTCAAGGGAGATTTTGAGGGAAAAAAATTAAAGACTAGCAGGATGTTCTCATCATTCAGTTTACATGCAGTTTACAACAGCAAGTAGATGTTCTTCTTTTGAATTAGCATCGTCATCTCGTCATTGCCATCATTTCTCAAGGATAAAGGGCAACCACCAGAGCTACAACTACTGCGATTCCGACGACCACAGGCAACCCCTACCGATGGTCTCTTAGTCATTATTTCAAATTGAATCCAAATAAAAGTCCTGACACCTAATACCATCATCGTCTGCTAGGATGAATACCCCAGCCAAATCTTCTTGGAACTATGGATGGCCTAGAGAAGGGAAGTTAGGGGATAGATACAGCGTATCCAAGTACCCAGCATGCACATAATAAACTCCTTTACTATGTAAGCTCGAAAAATTTATTGAAAAACCTTCCCTTCGGCAGAGTACAATTCTCCATTCGAAACAAGAGAGATCACATGGCCAGTACGGGAGGAAGCCCTTTCAGCAGAGCCGCCGCCGGCAACCCCCAATGGCGACAAGAGTGGTGTTGAAGGAAGACTTCTCCCTTTTTTATGTCCATCCCAGAGCTCATCTCAGTTTTTTGTTCGTTTTGTTTGTTTTTGTTTTGTCGTGGAGGACTATCCTCACTCAATGCTGGCTAAGGAATGCAAAAAAGCCAAACAGGAGTTAGCACACAGGGACAGGGAAAAGCCAGTGGGCTAAAAACATAGTTAACGTTGTACGAGTATGTGTTTCGAAGGTTTAAGCGTGGGAATGTGGATGGCGAGGTATCCGTGCAGCGATGAGTCGTAAAAAAAACTCAAAGACGTCGAGAGATAGAGAATGAAATTGGAAATAAAGGCATCCCCGTACGTAAATGCGAATGAAGTACAAAAATAGAACGAGAACAAGGGCAGAGGGACACCAAGTTCGAGGAAGAAGATATTAATCCTGGTACGACTGGAACAAGGCACAAATACTGGTTGTTCTTCGGTATTTCCTTCTGTATCTTGTCTGGAGGATTATAACTCTCCCCACACTGTTATCGAAAAACACGTACGACTATGAGTAGGACTATGACTTGGAGTATCTTCGAAGGAGGTACTCGTATCTCTACATTTACCTCGACTGTTTGTTGGGGCTGTGGACACGTACCTGTCCCGAACTCGTACTAATATCAAAACCTGCAAAAAACCTTCCCGCCGCCATTCGGTTCATGAACTCTTGTAACTTCAAAGTGGTTGGGGAATTTTATTTCCTCTTTTGCATTCCATTGTTTCGCCTCTCCATCTTCGTCTGTATTTGTTCTGCCTCATCCCTGATGTTTTGTACGTATTCGTAATTTCCCGCGTTGCGAAATAAAAAATTCAACCGGACGCGATAGAATCCCACGAGGGGGGGAGGAGGAGACCGACCGACCAACCAAAGGAAGAGAACGATGAATCTCCAGGCTCATGGAATTGAATAATTAAAATGGACATAAGGTCAGAATGATGTGGTGTTGCGGATGGTTGCTCTGAGCCGTTCGTCTGGTCGATAGTGTCCTGGACTAATGTATTTTTATTGTTTTCCCTAGAATGGGCCACAAACGAGGGATGACACAGAAAACGTGTTGACTCATCGTTGTGGTGATGCTGATGGGGATGGTGATGGTTGAAAATCCCGACAAAACAACATAACTAGGAGGAAAAGATACAGGAGGAGATGGAAAAGCTTTGCCCAGATTGGAAATGATTTCAATCATCTTTTTTTCTCCCTCTCTATCATTGGTTAGGAATTAAATTTGTTTCAAATGTTTCAGTAGGGCGGCATGATGTGTGGCGGCATGTACTGTAGCAGTGACCATAGATAAAATCATCACAAGTGCTCTTTGGTTAAGGATAGAATGGCACAGATGAAAAAAAGAGGAAGAGAAAATATCTCAATTAGTTTTCCAAGAAAATTTGAAAGGAAGGGCATTGAACTTTTTAAGAGCAGCACAAAGAAGGGCATTCGGTGTGGAATTTCGTAAGTGATGGGGTGCCACAAGGTTGTCGACTTTCGCCAAGACTCTTTTTGAAACTTGTGTTTGCAGCAAAAAGATGCTTTAGTAGCATTTGCAGACGAAGCAACGTCTAAACAACTTCGTCACTTCTTTAATGGCTCAATGAAACAGCTTTTGGTACCTGAGTAACTACTCGAGATTCAATCCGATGCTTGAGGAATCATGAAAAGAAATTCTTAAAGTTTTCGAACCTTCTCCAGTTGAAGTAGAAAAAATGATATGAACATGATGAAACCTTAAAATTTCAGCAACACTAGTCCCGGAAAATTGACAAAAATTCAATACCATTAGGGCAGATGAAAGTTACCTTGGTCTACATAGTGTATGACAGTACGACCTTAAGAAACCACGCTATATTCATTTACAATTTTTACACTCTTCTCTTAAGATTGGAGGGCTCTTTGACAATCGGACAAGTTGAGGTGAACTGTTAAGAATTTGAAACGATTTTCTTAATGTAGTAATTGGAAAATATCGTATTTATACACAGTGTGGCAAATAATATACCGGACACGAGTCATATCTTAGCAGACAAGAGCGCCATCTATTTGTCCGAAAATGTTTGAATCTTTCTCTATTATCTGTCAAAATTTCATGACATTTGGTTGGCATTTACCAATAACAAAAACAATTTTTCCGGAACACGTTTCGATGTTGGAATTTTAACTTGGAACAAGGAAATGTCACTAAATTTCACGCATAACTTGGTAAAAATGCGTCAGAGCCTTTCCGATTTATACAGCAAGTGTACCCTGGTGATTGTTTAAGTAGAACAGTTTTTTCCGAGTGACATAAACGTTCCGTGATATTATTTGTCACACTGTGTACTATATGTGCGCGGTTTGACGGCCAATGGAAATTTTTTGAACAAATTCGGACTTTGGATCAAACGTAGGGACCCATACAACAGCAGGCTCTGCATTATGTTATAAATATCCCAAACACAAATGGATTTAACAGCAGCGACCTCAGCAGTGTAATTCAACTGGAAAAGGCCCACTGGGATACCCAAACAGAAAGCAAGAATAAAGTTGAATGCTTTTTAGTTCGTGCGTGTCTGTTGCGTCTTCAATTCTAGCAGGAAAGGATGAGTTATCCACACATAAGAGCAGTTCGAAAACATGGGCTGAATGACACTGTATCTGAAAACACCTTTCGGAAGAATGTTATTGATCACAGTGACATTAACACAAGCAGGCCTTAATTTAGTTAATTCAGTTGAAGGGAAGGGACGATGGCGGATCGATCTGTAAGGATGATCGAACACGTGTTTAGCCACGATGACTTTCGCTCGAGAGATAGAGAGAATTTAGTTCGGTATTTTGTGCGTTTACGAAAGTGAAATAAATTCATCCGCCCTAATCTTTCACTTACTTACATAGTTAGCCCGGTTTTTATCTATCTACCTTAGTTGCGCACTGAAAATCGGTTAAAGTCCCCAGCAACTTGTGCGCATCACATAAGATGAGGGTAGCTATTTATTGCATTGTGTTTCAGGGTTAGAATCGAAGAGCCTAAGGGCCAGAGCATTAGTGCCCATTCGCTCCACATACCCTAGCCATCTCAGACGTCTGATGCGCAGTTTTCTGACCAGGCTGATGTAGCTGTACAGCTCGCATAGTTCGTCGTTGAATCTTCTCCTCTAAAGTCCATCTTTGGAGTCTCCTTAGTTTTTCAGGATAGGACCATGTTACTCATTTGCCTTCTCAACCTAAAGAAAGAGCGATTTGCAAGAGTGGCAGTCCGTTATGTTCTCCAAATCATTTTGCACAAACTTTTGAAAGACTGTGTCTCCGTTGTTCGCTTGTGACTTTCGCACAATTATATCCTGCGATGCTGAGGAGACTTATACCTCTATAGTTGGCGTAGTTGAAAGGGTCTCCTGATTTGAAGATACCAGGCATACACTCTTCTGGTCAGATTTGAGAAATGAGTTAGTGTATGCTCTCTATAAAGTCATATCCAGCAATTTTGAATATCTCAGCCGGTAAGCTGTCAAGTCCAACTGCTTTTTTTTCACCTTTGTTATCCGTACTGCATTTTGGACATAAAGTCCCTGGCAGGGGGTTGGGCCTTTTTTCCGTTACGTAGTCCACAGTAAAGTCGTTCGATACTTTCAGCATCTACAGGATATTGGATCGCGCTCTTCTCGTGCTCTTTTTCGAGAGAAGCCGACATTTCACCTTCTCTTCCGTATGAGCGGTTTTGGTACTTCGTTGTAGTGTGTTTTTTGCTTGACGTGCAGTGCTTGCAAACCGAGGATTTCTTAGTGGTGGTTAGATACAACCCAGCGAATCAGTTGCGGCGTCTCTGGTAGCATGTTGGGAGCGTTGCCAGTGGTCTTCTTTATTTGAAATTCTGCCAGTTCATTTCGATTGCTTCTCATCGGAGTTTTTCTTTATTGTGGAACTTGAGAAACCCACAATCGCACTTTGCCCGCAAAAAACTTGTGATCCGAGTCGATGTTGGTTGCCCAGAAAGTTTGGACGTCCAAAATACTGGAGACTATCCAAATCAAATGTGATCAATTTGATTTAGAGTCTCATGATCCGAAAACCGCGATGTCCAATTGTGTATATTGAGATGAGGAAACCGTGCGCTTGCTATAGTGACATTTCGTCCCCTCGCAAAGTTTAGAAGCCCAAGTCCATTTTCAGAGGAGGTGGTGGGTACACACTGTCTTACCAAAGATGTCCTCCTAACCTTTTCTGTTACTTAAATCGCCTAGTACGAAATAACCCATATGGCTTGTCGAGGATCTCGTAGAAACATTCCGATGCCACAGCTTTATCTTCCGTAGGAGTATGAGTGCATTATTATCTCATAAATCTCAAAACACAGCCAATGCAAATTCTTTAAACACAAGAGACACCAACCAACTTGAGCTAACTAACCAATCGCCCCTCAACCCAGTTCCACCCAAAACAACTTTCCATCTCCAGATGGCATCTCCAAGATCCACATGTCTCTTAATTTAGTCCGACACCTATTATAAAACACTTAACAGAAAATCGGCTTCGAATTTACCTTTGTTGATTCACTTAACGCCCGACAATTTTATAGTTTCGAGTTTTTGTTTTGCAACTTTAAACAGTCGGTAGGGTGTCCCAGCAATTCTCCATAAATAAATTAAATCAAAACAATTAGCATTGAAAGCTCATAAATTCTCCGTCCCGCCCCTTTTGTACATTTATTCCGCCGACCAAATTTATTCTTAAACAAATGTCGTTACAATAAATAACCGAAATTGATGTTTGACTCACTTTACAGGACGTCTATTGAATACCAAACACCCATAGATGGCGCTTAATATTCTTTCGTATTCCATACCCGCTGTGCCGATTGTTTTACAGTTTTTAATTAACATCCAAATCAAACCATTGAACCAAAGAATTTATATTAAAATTTCTCCAATATTTAACACAAATTTTTATACTACACACAAGTCGTAAAAAAATAAATTAATTCGCTCGTGTAAATCTATTCAACCATCAGAGGAATTAATTTTAAAGATAAACACCATCAGCGCCGCCAATCGGCAGACCACTCGCCCATTCGACCGGATAGTCGCGATTTTATTTTATTATTAATTCACCAAAGTCTTCTGATGCCACAGAGTAAACATTTACGCTGCCGATGTCCAAATAAAACGATTTAAGGCACAAAAGATCAGGCCCATCGAAATGGTATTGTCAATTTATGTTAATGACAAATGAAAGGAAAACAAAACAAAAAATAAAATTGTCGTAAATGCATAATCAAACAGTTTAAGTGGCGTTTGGTCGGTTGCAGGCGACATAAATTTATCTACTGAAAGTTGGTTAATTGATTTCTGAATTCGTCCACTGGAAACGAAAGAACTGTAAAATTTTGTTAATAGAAAAAGTAGTGGCCGAAGAGTATAACCCTGTAGGAGCTCACTTATAAATTAGTTCTAGTGTCACTGCAGTTGAGTTTTTCTGTTTCGAGTCTTAGGTTTTCGCAATAAACTTTGGTTCGATGAGGAATAAAACAGGACATGGGGACATTTTGTTAAACGATACGAGTTGCAATACAGCTAAAAACTCAATGTTAGTAGTTTAAAGGTGAAAAAGAAAAAGAGTACACGATCAAACTCAAGATGGCCTTTATGTCGTTTATATGTAAAGACTTAGGTAGAACCAGAACCTAAACTCTGGTCACCGAAAATTAAGAGGTAATCGCTCCTCATTCTGCTTTTATTCCGCATCAAATTTTCACCTGGACTATTTAGAGGATTAGCTTGACTGCGGACCGGTTTAACAAATAGCTCAGTTGCGTACGGTGGCGGTGGCCCAGGTTTAGGGAAGCACGTTGTGGGCCTCTGTGCAGACAACAAAAATACAAAAATCCATAACCAGAACTATCGTTGTCACCGACAGAACAGTCACTCGTAAGACCTTTTTGGCTGTCAATGACTGCTGGATCCTGTCAGACAAGCATAGGGAAGTGAAACCCTCTATCAGCAGTGCATCACATAGGCAAGCTGCTAAGCTTTTCCGTCAATCCTACTCTTTAGGGTTCTTTCCGAGCAGATGGAAAATAGCATTTGTCCAGCCCGTCCCTAAAAAAGGCGAATCTTCTTCTCTTTCCTCTTACAGACCCACTGCACTTACGTCCCTTCTTTCCAAGGCCAGGGAAACGCTGATAAATCGTCAACTCATGAAATATCTCGAAACAAGAAAACTTCCTAATGAACGGCAGTACGGTTTTCGTAGTAACATGTCCACTGGTGATTTGATGGCATATCTCACCGAAAAGTAGATTAGAAATTACCATCCGACACTCTTTTTAATATTCATCAATGATCTCTTGTCTGCTGCTTTTAATCCAATATATTCCTTCGCCGATGACAGTACTCTCTGCTTTTCATATTCGTTCATCGTTCATCACCAGACCAGCTCTTCGGCTGTAGAACGGGAACGGCAGCGTAGGTTAAGCTCTCTAAATTCCGATATTAATAGCATAGCCAATTGGGGAACTATCAACAGAGTGGAACATAATGCTTCCAAAAAACAATGCTGTCTGCTGTCGCTTAAACGGAATTCAATGGCACTTGCGTCGTGGAAACCGAAAAACTTTCCACTCTCGGTATGTGTGTCAATGACAACTCACGTTGGAATGACCACATATTCGGAGTCGCCAAAATTGCTGCGAAATGTCTAGATTTCCTCACCCGAAGTAAGAAATTTTTCACCCCCCTGATCTGGCTTCAATATACAAGGCTTTCATCCGTCCAAAATTGGAGTACAATGCTCACATCTGGTCAGATGCTCCTAAGACTTCTTTTCACCTACTAGATAGGATTCAGAACCGTACGATAAAACTTATAGGTGATGTCAATATAACACAGTCAATTGACACCCTCGACCACCGACGCAATGTCGCCTGCCTCATTGCCAGTAACATTCCGCCCCTTCAAACGTCCAGCCGTAATACCCGTCTCGCTATGAATGCTCATCAGTACGCACTGAACCAAACTTTCGGACGTACCCTGAAATATCGTGATTCTTTCCTAAGCCGAACAACTCGCTTATGCAATGACCTGCCGAGCTCTTTATTCCCTAGTCATTATAACCTCCAAACATTTAAGACCAACGTACATCGGTACCTCTCTTTCTTTCCTCCCTAACTTTCCATCGCCTGCGCTGTGCGCAATCATTTTAAGGGCACTTGTAATAAGGTACCTTGAGCGCGCGCTAATTATAAAAAATAAAAATAAAAAACAATCTGACACGAACCCTCTTGTCGAATACCAAATTGACGAAGACACTCAGGGCTTTTTAGTCTTACATTCGCATCCTACACTGCCTTGCTAAAAAGGGTCTGCAGTACGACCAGGCCATGAAAAAATTATGAATGCTGAAACTGAGTGAAATTTGAACTTGAACTTATCGCCAGAACTCTTCGAGAAAACCCAAAAGGTTCACTCCAATCACATCGGGTGAAAACAATAAGTGTGAACACCAAAACTATGTTCCAAGTCTCTGAAAAAGCTGGAGTAAGTAAGCCCAGAACCATGGCTCAACGTCTTAAAAGAATAGGTATCTCCATTACAAATGGCAGCTTTCACAGTGCTGAATACTAAAATACCTCTACGAATAGGCTTTGGCATCCTACCTTCCACCTCCTAACTTCAAGGGCGGTTCTTAGCTGTCACAAGAAATTCGAAAACCCGGTGAACTTTACCAAGACTGGCATCGGCGGGCACAAAATACGGCAACAAGAAAATGTGGTCATGCGTCAGTCCATCTTCCCCTGCTTGACAGCCGAATCCTGCATAGAACTTCACCATTAACTTCGGGATTAAAGGCGTTGATAACCTATCAGATGAACTCTCTTAATACTCTTTCCCAAATAACGCTTAAGATGGCACAGTGGCGCTCATTCGCTTGCCTGAAAATCAAGACCACAATTCCACGTGTAATACCGAAAATAGTTTGCTCTTTTAGATTAACATGTTTCATTAACAGATCTTCGTGCTTTTTAGACAGCCGGGCAATAAAGGTGACGAATAACCTCTAGCCTAGAGGAAAAGCACCTTTTTAGCTCTTTGGACATGGTGCGATGACTACATCGACGCAATTTGCTCTGTGCGAGTTATGGTATATCAAAGTAACACTGTAAGAGGATTACCAAGCTATGAGACACCGTTGGTCCCGTCCTGCGAGTTTGCATCTCATTTGCAATTTTAGCTTGCATATTAGGGGTGGTACTGGTACATGATACAGACTTGAAAAGTTTCGCTACTCGCTTTCCCAATCGTTGTCCGAGTCCTCCTAATAGTTCATCTTTATTGACTTTTTGAAGTAGTCATGGCTACTTGACGCACCTACGAGTATGAAGCAAACGCAATTTAGACAAAAAAAAAAAAAAAACAAAACCACCACACCTGCTCACGAGTACCCATCACCTAGAGGTCACAATGCTTTTCAAACCTTCCACTCAAGTCAAGCATCTGATTGGTCAACCTGTTTCGGTCAGATGAAAACCTCCAACAATTGGATAACCTCGGTCGAGACTCAAAGATGAAAGCGCACAACAGACAAACAAACTTGGTGGTACCTGTGCGATCCAAAGCTGTCATAAATTTTTAATTAATGTGTCGATGGTTATTTCGCAGTTTCACTAAATTGAAAATCGATTCCTCTACACCTTTTTCGATTTTGAATACCAAACGTGCCGCATCGTATGGTCAAGTCGGTGTGTCATAAAGAATCGAACTTAACTGTGGGCTTAGGCATTGTCTAACCATTGTGAGGCTTTCTAGTGGGCTCTGGGTGGGCGCAATGAATTCTATAAATGAAAAGGGGGGACTATCACTTGTTGTTATGTTATGCAGTCCAATAAAGACATCTTTTGTGTTGTCTCTATTGAAAGGTCCATTCAAATGGTAACCTAAATGACTATGCGTATCGGAGTATCTTTATTCATGAGAACTCACCATGGAAATGCAACACTCAGGCAAGAACAGATGGTCAACGGTTGATAGTTAATGCTCGATGGTAGATGTTACATGCCATTGAAAGTGTAAGCGTCTCTTTAACAGGTTTGGGTATCTGTATCTGTGTTTTTACCTGTACCCGATCCACCACCAAATAGATTAATTAGCTTCGCTCATTAAGACAGACCAATTCCATGGATTGAAATTGAAATGTGAGCAAAGGTGAAATATGATAATTACGGGACACAACGGGTAGCATTGATAAACTGAATTAATTCTCTAGAGTCTACCAAACTCTATGGAAGACCCATCTGATATCCGTAGCTGGTGTATGGGGTGAATATGCTGCGTCTTAAACGCTGATGTCCCGTATTTAAATGTCGAAGAATCCATTAATATTTATGGTGTTTTAGAGATTGTTATCTGGTGCTTAGATTAAATGCATGACATTTGCCAAAACGTCGTCGGGGCGGTGAATTTAAAATTTGAATTCGTAGTTGGACTTGGATTTTGGATATGAATTTGCATGTCCTTGAGTCTTGGAGACAGGTGAAGAGAGGCACTACTGCCGCCTACGTGCTGTCTTTTGTAGTGTTAAAAACGATTTTAGTATCTTTTCATTCGTGTCGTCTGCGTCGTGCGATTGGTGATAAGAGATTTAGGTTTGAGACTTCTGTTAAACAGGTTCGTTAGGACTGGAAATGCATAATGTATCTTAGAGCGGATAATTTATCTTTGTCGCGATTAATAATTTTCTTCTTTTTTTGTTTTCGTGATGACCAATGACTAACAGATGTTGTTGTCTACTGGGTATAGATGATGTTGAGATAGATGCGGGTCATAAATAGTGTGAAACTGAAACGGGGAGTTTCACAAGATGATGCCCGATTTCGTAGTGCGGATTAGTGCGATTAGTTGGGAGATTAAAAATTGTTTAGGCAATAAATTGCAGATGATTAGTAGATGACTTGACTGCCGCTGGGATAAAAGTTCAGATCTAAGCAGATGTCTGTGACAAATCTTGTATTTTGAGTGTCAATTTTCCACTGCTCGGCGGAATTAGGAGACATGCGATGGCCAAAATGTGGCTATCATTCTCGTTCTGGTTAACTTACATACAAGGCTGAGACAGCATCTGCATCGTTTTTTGAGGAATGCCAGCGGTTTGGACTTTACACGCTCCTGATGGAGATCCTTATGTAACCACAGTGACGATGATGAAGCGCCCCTTGTTGGCAAACATTGGTGAAATTAAAAGCAGTGTTACGAGTTGGCGATAGGTGTTTCCGCCTTCTGTTATGTTTGCTGTGACAGCAATTCCCATAACCACCTCTTTTATGACTGTTGACCGAATCGAGAATAGGAGATTGTGGCCAGAACTTACACACAAAATTAAAGTCTACAGAGAGAACTGATGAATGGATCTGCTGTCCAAATCGACCAGATTGGGTATGGACCTCACCTACGAGTACACGCGCCAAATGTCCCTGATCCAAAACGTCGCACATTTGGTATCTACAAACTTGGAAGAGAAACCATGCCAAGATTATCTTAATTCACGGAATATTCACATGAGCCTAAAACAAGTTTTTCTCACTTGAACATGGTGAAACGAATGAAGCAAGCTACAATAGGTCGCAAGTCTTTTTCGACGTTTCTACCTAGTGAAGTCATAAATACTGGTACACAGAAAAATCAGCGCCAAATGAAAACGAATTAATATTTAAACAATTTCGTTTTCTGGTTTTATTGGGTTATTCAATGGCCGCAAATCTTAGAACGACTTATTCGAAATGACTTCCATTTGTCTTCCAGCACGACTTAGACGATGTGGCCACTCATCGATTGCGAGACGCACTTCATGCGTGGGGAAATTGTCCACTGCACGGACAAGGGCTTGCTTCAACGACTCAATATTTGAGTGTCGAGTAGAGCAAGCCATGCCCTCTAATACGGACCAAAACTTGTAATCCAACGGGTTGAGGTCTGGACTACCAGCTGGCCAATCATCCGTTGATATGAAGTCCGGAACGTTGTTTTTGAGCCACAGTTGAGTGGTTTTTGCTTTGCGTGCTGGAGCAGAGTCTTGCTGGAAAGTCCATGGCTTGTCGTTGAATATTGATTGGTTGAGAGCCTTCACAATGGGTTTCAAGACGATCGATTGCTATACTTTGGCCGATTTTTTCACTCCTTTCTCGCAAAAATGGAGCTTGGTAGTATACTCCCCACCATACCATTATAGACGCGAGATGAAGGTCTCTTTGAACCCTCGGGATGAGTTGGGATGCTTCTCTGAATGACCGAAAAACACACATCGTTCTGCTTATTGAACGATTCTTCTACGGTGAATATTTTCTCGTCAGTGAGCGTTCTTCGCGTACCGGCTGTGTAACGCTTTCGATCTTCGCTTGCGTTTTTCCTTCAATGCGGCCGTGAGCAGGTGAGTCCTAAATCTTCTTTGATAATGCGAGACATCGATTTTTGCGAAATTTGCATTTCCCGCGACAAGATTTTCTGTTTTCGCAGCGGTTTTTGGTCGATTCGTTTCTTCACGGCTTTGATCGCTTTCGGAGTTCTCACAGTGCGCGGACGGCCGGATCTTTGACGGTCTTGTACTCCACCAGTATCCTCAAACAACTTCACAGCACGATACATAAAATTGCGAGTGATTTCAAGCGGTCGCAACGTCCTAAAGATATCGCCTTTTTCCATGTTGCATTTAAGTAGGCAAACTACAACAATACGATTTTCGATGTCGTCCCATTCCATGATTGTAAGCAATTAATGTCAACAACTTTTTACGTCACAATGAAGCATAAGTATCAACTGTCAAATCGCATTCGTAATGAGTGAGCTCAGTTGTGTACCAGTATTTATGACTTGACTAGGTAGAAGTTTGTTTGGAGTGGCAGCACTTTAGCTTTCAGGAGGACATTCAATAATTCTTCGTTATAGAGTCAGTGAATAGCCATTCTTATCGTCACCAAACCTTACTTACAATTTGTATGCGCGTACTTTTTTTTTTGAAATGTAAGACTGCTGTTGGTTCTACGGCATTCAGTCCCAATCTAGCAACTTCAGTCTTTGTATCTCTAAGAGACGCCTGCTTGATGACATAATGATCCATATAAAACCGAAGAACGAACCGCTCTTTTTGGAGACAAAGTTGCTCATTATTCAGTTCCCCATTTTCTTTACCAATCAAGTCAAGGACAGGGTCTTCAATTCTTCAATTATGCATTGTATCACTGCACATACGAACAGAGAACCGAAACCGATAAGAAAATCGGTCCAAGCAACCAGCCTTGTTTCTTTCGGGAATAATTTACATCAATCCCGCATGTTCGGACATATCCTTCCCAAACACAGTTAAAAAAAAAATGGCGAAGAGGGGAAAGACTTAAGTAGACTGAACATGCAAATGAAACTGGACACACTTATCTGAACGAGAAAAGGCATTGACATGGAAGATGAATTACTGAATGCAGCCAGCAAAAGTCCCAGCGTAACACGGCAGTTCTGATACCTTCGTAGTGAAAAACTGTTGTCGCTTCTGTCCGTTTGGGGATCTGGCCTTCCAGATTTATTTAAGGATGACGAAGCCAAAGATCGACTTCATGAGTTTGGCAAATTACACCATTCATAAAGGCGCTTGGCGGCCACTGAGAAGCAAGTCGTCAACCAGATTTCACAGGCCATGTATTGGAATATTTTGATGGGCTAACTTGGATATGAACCTGTGCCTTGCTAAAGCTAGGAAGTATTGGGAAAAAACACCCATAATCCTACTGTACTCATATAAAGTCTGGAAAACTGTTGATATTGTCAGCAAGACATCAGAAGAGTAATGTCATGATGATAATCTTAGGAAAAATGGAGCCATGAAGAGTAAACAGCAAGTTAATTGAACAAGAAAAAAAAGTAAAAGTCCGGACTGAAGCCTGCTGGTATAGGGGTTGAATCACAGTTTTACGAGTCAAAGTCAGATATAAAAATTTGGCAGAAGTCCTTCGTTACAAGCCAAAAGAAGATATCTATCCAAAGCAACTACGTCGCACCTTCATGACTAAGGCGTAAAACAGGAGCTGTGCCCAAAGGTGACTGTGAAAGAAAACACACACTCATCTGTTAAACGCTGTTCGGTAAAGGTAAGTATGCGCGAAGAATGAAATCTGAGAACCGTTCGTCTGATTTCAAGGTAGAGGCGTCACGTACAAACATATGTCAACATTTTGTTGGTTTTTCAATGTGGTACGGTATAGGCCTGATAAGCAGACGATTAACCACAGCAATACAAAATCGAAGCTAATCATCCGTTTATCATTTACAGAGATCGCATATCTAGCAAACTCGTTCACCACGTTGGGATGACAATGTACGAGTATAACGTTCACAGCCACTTTGAATTTAATTATAGTGTCATATTGTGACCAAGACGATGAAGTGACGAGTGGAGGTCACAAAATTTCTGTCTCATGTTCAACCTAAAGTAAAAGCTTAAATTGAGCTAAATAACACAACGCGACTTAGATGGTGTAGATGTAGGTGGTAGATGGTATCTGTCATTGCATATGGCGACGAATAAGACCATCAGCCATGCTGCTCTCTTTATAGCTTTATGTCGTCTGGAATCGATGATATGTTTCCGGTACGATCCCAATCCAACCAGTCTGACTTTCTTTATGTTAAAGAGCATTGGCAGAATAGAAAGGTTTCATGCGTGCGATATTGCTTCGCGATGCAATCTTAGATACAACATATGCATGATGGTCTACTTAAAGCTTAACGCTCGCAGTGATCATAAAATCTACGCTCAGAAATATGCAGATCATGTACCCAAACTGTGAGTTTAACCATATCTAGCGACTGACTGTTCTTAAACGAGAACAGCCTCGGACGTGGAAAACAATTGATGCAATAGAAATGGTCTTTCAGTCAAGCTATGGTTGTAGCTTTACGAGAACTTCTCTAACGAAGCTATGTATACGGTTGTCATCATGGATAGCAAACCTCTTTGAACTCAATATGAATCGTCGAAAACATCCAAAGCGACAGCGCCTTTCTTCCAATGTAAGAAAAGAGATCTTGGTAAAACTTGGGTCTTATCACCGAAGAGGATGCCCTGGATCCACACGACTATGATGAGCCCAACTATACCCTATACATCGGTTGTTTAGTGCAGACTAGTAAATAAGTTACTGCGAATTCCCGAGCAGTTACTGTGAACAACCCAGGCTCTGTTCTAATAACTGGAGTTTTGACGACCCAGGAAATGACGTCTGAAACAAATGTGGCTTACTGCTCTGGAGGGGCCAAATGATTTCCATCCGTAGCGACAGCTAATCTGCGCTTAAGATCTTGTTGGAGCCTCTCATGATTCCAAGTTAGTTCACGGATGCAAGCGTTATCTTAGTATACGAGTAGTCGAAAGACTGAATTCAATAAACCTTGTTTGGGTCATAGTTCGCAAAAGAAACATGTTAAAGAAGGCCCAACGGAGAGTTGCCCATGACTCGAACCCTTGGTCTTTCTGTGGAGTCAATAAAGTCAGTGAATTATCCAGCTCCAGTAGAAAAGGTTGTAGTGATATATATCGTCCTACATCGTGATAATGACATGGCGAAGTGCAATGGATAAGTTGTTGGTCTGTTATTTCCATCTAAAGTTGTGCTCTAAAGTGTTAAGCGACTTCAATTATATGCAGTCAAATTTCTGTCGTCGGCCGGTTTAAAGGAGTATGCGTTACGTAATAAACTATAATTTTAAAGCGGCAAAAGAGGCCCCGCAGAGTTGAGAAAGATATCATCAATAGCAGTAGTTCTGACACACTAGAAACCACTAAAGTCTTGTAGAAGAACAAGAACATTCGCTTGACCTGTTCAAACTATTGTAAGTGACGTTAACCCCTTTTTCGCTTGAACAAATTCAACGTTTGCTGCTTAAAACAAAACCCAATTCCTACAACACGCAGCAAAGTCGTTAAGCTCATCATAAAACTACAATATACTCGTAAACACCTCCACGTATCAGATCTCAACTTTTATGTTGCTTTTCCACCTTATTGTAGTTTGCACATTTGCAATCCATTCATCATCTCTAGACTCGTTTAGAATGTCTGTCAAGATACTTCCGCATCAACCTTATCGCTGAGAAATATGTACGTAGAGAAAGAGAGCAATGAATTCCACATGCGTTTCTGATTACAATTCCGGGCGTAAAGAATGCGAAAAATGATTTACATCTGCCACCTTGTTGACGTTTAACGCTTCCCAGAATAAAACAATCAAAGTCCAAGGCAAACCTTTGTTTTGTCTCTAGAAGCTTGACAGTGGTTGCCTCTCTTTTTCTCTCTGTGGACTGGATCTGAAAATATTTCCCAAGCAATGACAGTAGAAGGAGTAAAAACACAACGCTCAACATAGCATAAACCACAAAACGAACAGACCTCTGACAGAAAAAAAAATTAAAAAAAACAAAACAGAACTGCCAACAAATAGGTATAAACAATAAAAAGAATGTGTGTGCGTGTGTGTATGGGGTAGGCATAGAAAAATATTTCAAAAGTTGGACGCGCGTATTATGTTTCCTTAAGCGTGTGCACACTGTGCATATTCATGCATAGATATGTCGCACGATTCTCTCTCGTCTCATCCGTCAACCGACAAGACTGACTGTATGTCACTGTCTGTTTGGGTTTCAATGGGGAGGGTGGAGAATATTATGCACGCCAAGCATAACAATAACAAATGGCGTTTTGTTTGACAGCATGTGAACAGTAACAACACAACAATGCAGACATAAAAAAAAAAGTAAAGAAACAACATCAGCAGCAACGACAACGGTGATGTGATGACAACAACCGAAAGCAAACAGAACAACAAAGTGACACAAGTAAGAAGGAGCGCGTTCAAAACGTTGCAACAAACTTTCAAACTGGCGCCACTATTTCTGTCATTTGATCTCTATGAGATAATTTCTTCACGGCGGCGATACAACGAAGATGCGCATGAAGATGGAACAACGAAGATGGGTATGGAGTTGTACTCGTCGTTTGAATCTGAAGACAAGAGAATTTGCTCCAAATACCTTTGCTCTTTCTTCGGCTACCAGAACAGTGAATTTCTATCATGAGCTACGACGAGAGTACGAGTGCTCTGTAAATGTACGAGCAGACAGCTGAAGCGTTTTGTAGTAGCTTCCGTGCACCGACCAAGTGAATGCAATGAAACTTAATCCGTGTAAAGCTAATGGTGGAAGGGATCAGGAGAAGTGGTAGCAGCAGCAGTAGCAGTAGCAGTAGTAGAGAAGTAGTCGAAGTAACACCATTGCGGGATTATTGTAGTCTCTTGACACGATTTGTTGAAGATTAAAATCCAATCAGTCTTGATGAGTAGGGATTGTGTGGCTCTGGCTGTGGCTGCCGTTGTGGTTGTGGTTGTGGCTATCACTGTGGTAGTGTATTTAACGATAGTGTCTAGATGTCTAAGCCTTTTGTTGAATGAGCATGAGCTGAGGATATGAAGAGCTTCTATTCACCAGCAAAACCGGTGCAATTCCGGCGCATGCCGAGGACAAGGACGACGACGGGTTATGGGGAAGATTGATAGTAGTGATACGAGTATTTTCTCCTCGATGAAGGGGATTAAAAGCTGCAACGACGACGGTAATGCATATCCGGCAAGTGATATAGCGTTGAGGACATGGTTCTAGTGGATATGGAGACATGATATCTGAAATTCACTTCCAGATGACAATGACAGCATGAATGGAGGCGGAGAAGCCAATCGTAATCGTCAAGGCGAACCACTACATGGTACCTAAGTGAAATTTTTATTTTTAAAGGAATGAAACTATCACACCGAAAAGTTCGAATGTATTAGAAGCTGATAGTTTCGGGTTGTGTAAGGGTTGACATTTTAGAAAGCCACTAAGCGATGTTTTCCATCGACAAGTTGTGTGAAAAGAGCAACAACTGTTTGGGTATTTTTATCGTTTGACAGCTGTCATTTTTGTTTTAAAAACGTCTTTTTATAGCCTGCTCTGCCTAATTGAAGCAACTAGTAGACTCCTCGTGGAAACACGAAAAAGAGTGCAGTGGCTCAAATTTAAGGTTCGAGTCTTTTTGAGTTCAGATTTTTGGCCGACAAACTTAAGTCGGCGAAATAATTCTGGGGCACCGTTTATTGATATTCAAGCCAACGACGAAACGGATTCCGCTGAGTAACTCTTCGGTAAGTCCGACAGTCAGGTGGTCATTTAAGATAGAGTAGCGATGCGATTAACATGGCTGTTGGAGCGTAAAACACTAAAAGGCCAATAACCTAGAGACAAAAGAAAACAAAAGTAAAGATATGGGCGGAAGCGCGATGCAATAAGTCAATAAGAGGGGAATGAACATGACCAACGTTGAAGAGAAATCCAAGTTGAAAAATTTCACCTTTATGATGCAATTCTTGCAGAAAACACCTATACACATGTACATCACTCAGTTACGAATTCTTGGAAGTTAGATAGATACGAGGGCGGGTCAATAAGTCCGTGACTTTTTGAATTTCTGACCTCTTTACTGAAACAGCAACACTGCTCCTGTCAACAGGGATCTGTCAGTTGACTCCTGTCAAAATTTAAACTTGCTGCGTCAGTTAGTTTGTGTTTGACAGCTATTTTTATCAGACTACTCACTAATTTGAGGAGAAAATGGAAAAAAGTGAATTTCGTGTGCTTATTAAGCATTATTTCTTGCGAAAAAAAACCATTACCGAGACCAAGGCTAAGCTTGATAAATACTATGGGGACTCTGCACCATCGATTTCAATGGTAAAAAAGTGGTTTACTGAATTTCGTTGTGGCCGTACAAGCACTGAAGATGCCGAACGTCCTGGACGCCCAGTTGAGGTCTCTACACCCGAAACAATCGAAAAAATTCACGATATGGTGTTGGCCGACCGAAGATTGAAAGTGCGAGAGATTGTGGAAGCCGTAGGGATCTCGCATGGCTCAGTGGTTTAAATTTTGAATGATCACTTGGGCATGAGAAAGCTTTCCGCAAGATGGGTGCCGCGTTTGCTCACAGTCGACCACAAACGCAATCGTGGCAAAAATGGCAAAAATCCATGAATTGGGCAATGAATTGCTCCTTCATCCACCCTATTCTCCAGATTTGGCTCCGAGCGACTACTTCTTGTTCCCAAACCTGAAGAAATGGCTTGGTGGAAAAAGATTTGACTCCAATGAATTGGAGAAGCGTTGGACAAAGTGTATGAAGCTCAAGGGAGATTACGTTGAAAAATAAAATTATTTTTTTATCAAAAAATCTGTGTTTTAATCCAAAAGTCACGGACTTATTGACCCGCCCTCGTATGTAGATTGATGGTTGCCTTATGATGTTACAAGTCTGTTAATGCTTACTTAGAACAGGAGGAAGTCCATTGTGCTCAAATTATGGTAGGATTGTTTCGAAAACATTTGAAGAGAGATACCACCAAATTGTAATCACCAAGATAGAGGTCTACTACGTCAATAAGGCCACCAACTCTGTGAACAAGTTAATACTCAGAGATGCATTATTGTAGGGCGATCACGAGTATGACGGAATGACCTAACTTATAATCCTCACATAATTCATGAAATACGATTGCACGCTTCAAGATAGCCATGCCCATGCTGATACCGAGTGAAAGTTGGAGCACTGGTTGTGTCCGAAAAATGCGGTCTACTGACTTCTGCTTTCAACAAGCCATGTCTCACTGACTTGTCGCAATGAAATTTTTGTTGCAAACATTTTTGGGACGCAAGGTGTCGAAAAATATGGACTGGATCCCTAGATTTGACTCCTCCGGGTTCTTTAAAAACATAAGGTTCATTTTTTTAAAAACCCGAAGACACTGGATGAACAACATTCGAGTCGAAATACGAGGGCGGGTCAATAAGTCCGTGACTTTTGGATTAAAACACAGATTTTTTGATAAAAAAATAATTTTATTTTTCAACGTAATCTCCCTTGAGCTTCATACACTTTGTCCAACGCTTCTCCAATTTTTTTATCCCTTCCAAAAAAAATGATTTGTCGAGGTCCTCAAAATAGGCCTTTGTTTGCGAGATGACTTCATCATTGGAGTCAAATCTTTTTCCACCAAGCCATTTCTTCAGGTTTGGGAACAAGAAGTAGTCGCTCGGAGCCAAATCTGGAGAATAGGGTGGATGAGGGAGCAATTTATAGCCCAATTCATGGATTTTTGCCATGGCAAACACGATTGCGTTTGTGATCGACTGTGAGTAAACGCGGCACCCATCTTGCGGAAAGCTTTCTCATGCCCAAGTGATCATTCAAAATTGAAACCACTGAGCCATGCGAGATCCCTACGGCTTCCACAATCTCTCGCACTTTCAATCTTCGGTCGGCCAACACCATATCGTGAATTTTTTCGATTGTTTCGGGTGTAGAGACCTCAACTGGGCGTCCAGGACGTTCGGCATCTTCAGTGCTTGTACGGCCACAACGAAATTCAGTAAACCACTTTTTTACCATTGAAATCGATGGTGCAGAGTCCCCATAGTATTTATCAAGCTTAGCCTTGGTCTCGGTAATGGTTTTTTTTCGCAAGAAATAATGCTTAATGAGCACACGAAATTCACTTTTTTCCATTTTCTCCTCAAATTAGTGAGTAGTCTGATAAAAATAGCTGTCAAACACAAACTAACTGACGCAGCAAGTTTAAATTTTGACAGGAGTCAACTGACAGATGCCTGTTGACAGGAGCAGTGTTGCTGTTTCAGTAAAGAGGTCAGAAATTCAAAAAGTCACGGACTTATTGACCCGCCCTCGTAGACTCATTATGACCTGGTACGTTGGCCAACATTATGCAAAATGAAAAATAAAGAGCTCAACTTTGTTTGCACCTATACTTATCCTCGATGCCTCTCAACCACCTATTAAGCTGATGATTCCTTGCTGGCTCCGTCTGGTTGCCGTATAGTGCAGAACTTTAACATGTTCTCGGTGGACCGAGTAAATAAAATATTCCTTGCGGTTTTGTTATTGTTTAGTTACCTTGACTCCATCTTCTGATGGAACAACTTTTTTCAGAGAGCTGCCTTAAAATCATGAGATCAGTTTTCTCTGCAGACTCCTTAGGAGAAAGTATGAAAGAGGGGATGTAGGTTGCGCGCGCTGTCTCCATATCTATCATCACCACAGCCCAATAGACTGTGTGCCAACCGAATCGAATAAATGACTTCTTGATATTTAACGAGTTTAATTGACAGTTGTAGTGCATTGTTGAGGCCAGGAAAGGAAAACATGAACAACTGGCAGAATATTTGCAGTCGGTGCTAGGAATCGGGAAAAAACTACTTCCGAGGACTGTACAACCGCGATTATGGTCAAAACACCGCTGTCAGAAAATGAACAATTCACACTGAACGAAGGCTAAAAAGAATTTTGTCCCCCTGATCCAGACAAAGTTAAAGTTGCAACTTGGAAAATTAAGCTGCCGACCCAGACGGGTAATTTCAGCTATTTAAAGTTAGAGATGTCCAGGTTTACAAGATGCCAAAGTTCATATGTAAGATATAGTCAGAAGAAAGCATCCTCTGTCGCACTGTCTAAAACCCTTCATACAAGAACAGTTCCGGTCAGGAAAGCCCATACCCACACGACCAAGTATTCATACTACGGCGGATCTTAAAAAAGACTCGGGAATTTCAGATCGATACTCACAATTTACATATTTGTCGACTTCAAAGCCAACTATGACAGCGTGAATAAGGACGAGTTGTATAACGTTGTGTTTATTTGAGACATCCCTGCCAAAGTCATCGGTACACTTTTTTGAAGACTACCATTGATTTTCTAGGCTATCAAGCGAGCAGAGCAGGGCTTTAGCCAAGTTTTCTGAAGGCAGTAACTATTGCATTTTTACCAAGGTCTAAATATGTCCGTGGGATTCGGCAGTTGACTTCTCGTACGGGATTCTTCTGGGTTTCCCAATATGAGAGGATTCATCAGGAAATATATCAATACTCCTGTGAAGTATGTCTTTGGAAAAAAAGGAGTGGCAACACCCTGACAGAGAGAGAGTGAGAGTTGTATACAATAAAACACGTCTCACCGTCTTAGTCAATAATTTCACTAAAGTAACTACAATTTTGCCAGCCGTAAAGACCACAAACAACAAGGTAGTCCTCAGCATCCCAACCGAAATAGCCAGATATTTTTTGTCATTAAACATTGAGCACAAGCAAGCCCACCGAAAGGCTAGATTCCACCCGAAACTCAGAGGCAGAATTCGTGTTGGTGGATAATGAAGGTGCAGCCACAAATTTTTCTCGAAAATCGGAACAAATGAACGCAACATCATAGAAGATGAAAAAATGGCCGGGTGGTAACATCGATGAAGATCCTATACAAATCAGCGACCCAAACTGCAGCGAGGCCGTAAAAAATTCCCATCAAAGTACATCACAGCTAGAGTGTGATCTGAGAACTTTCTTTCGTTGAATTTCATTCTCACTCCACACAATTGATTTGATCAGGTTCTTCTCCGAAGATGGGGTTAAGAATACAGAAAAGTCTCTTCATTGACTTCCGTTTGAGGAGCCTTTCATGAGCAATGAGTCACTGACAGAGGCAAAATCTGCAGAACTCTAAGGCATGACACTCTTTACACGTCATCCAGTACTTTTACTCCTGTATTCACATCATTCGATTTCAGTAAATCTCCTCTCAGTGGATCTCTGAAATTGAAAAGCTTTGACGTCATTTCAACCACCCATGGGACCGTCCTCAGGGAAACGACTCCCAGACCATCACCGCCGAGAAAAGGTAACCGTCTGTGTATTTTGCCTGAGTAATCACATTAAACCCTTAACTCGTTCTTCAAGCTAAACTAGGTTGAGTGCATAAATCACTTACTCATCACGTCATACTGCCTCAGTCGTCGTTATCCGTCTGTCAGGCCTTCCGCAAACATCACTTACACATTCAAAACAAACAACAACAAAAAAACACCCATGACCAACCTCATGTGAGTTGCATACTACGTACACCCAGAGATATCCAAAAAAGGAAGCACACATTTGCATTTTCAGCACCTAATCTGATTACAAATTCTATTCAACTCCGGGTGCATTATCATTGCTCAATTCAGCAGGAACCCGCCACCCTTCGTCGTATATCTCTGAGTCTGGGTCGCTCTTTTCCTCCCTGTGTCGAAATGACGGGTTGAATAGCCCTTAATCCACTTCCACAAAACCGTTTGGAAAACAATTGAACAACCAAAAGGAGGAGAAGGAGGAACCAACTGACGTGATGTTTTGCCAAATAGCCTGCCAAAGCAACGGACGACGTCAGCCCTTGCATGGGCACGTTTGACACTTTAAGTCCGGAAACGTATTCACCGGGAAACCCCGACACTTTTCGATTTCTCTAAAACGTCATGTCTTAAGCCATGTCACAAACTCACACAAAGTTTCAAAGTCAGCTTCAGAGCCAGTTTCGTCTGTCGTTAGAGTGTTCTTCCCGTCGTAGTCAAAGTTGTTGGTGACATTCTTGACGACTGACAATGGGCCTCTTTAAGTTTTTGAGAAGCACGAACTCACCAGATGGGGTACAGGGGTACGGAAATGAGTATCTGTTGTGGGCGCTACTATGTATCTTCTTCCTTCACGACATCTCCAGCTTGAAGTAAATTAAAAAAAAAGGATTTATGCACTCGGCACTGGCAAAAAAGTTTTTGTTTTTCCTACTTCGTCCCGCCCTACTGTCACTACTCCATGAGCAAACAAATAAAACCGGGCGTTGCGAGTGGGATGACTTGGGGAAGAGCAAACGAAAAAAAAAAAAAAAAATGAAATTCGTTGAAATTTGAATTTCAAATTTTTATGCTCGTTCGCAATGGTGGTGACGTTCCATCTGCCCATCGTTGCTGTTTACGTCCAAAGTCCTATCTTCCTAAGGAGAAAAGTTGCACAAAGGCAGCACAATCTCCCCCAAGTTGACCCGCCACTGACAACGACAATGACAGAGACTGAGGGTAAACAATAACGAGAAGATGGGCGGATGCGAGCAAATTTTTTTCTCGACAACTTTCTCAGAGGGTGGAAATCCGCGGCGGTCTCCGGACTTTGGAACGATCTGCCTCCGGAAGATGGTAATGGTTCGGTTCATCTGTAAGGCGTTTGAAGGTGATACAGACAGGGAAAGTGATTTAGAGTCGATACACCTAGAGGAGGTGATTACTTTGACAGTTTTGTTTGCTCTAGATACTGATAGACCAAAAAGAACCAGATCGCTACTGTACTGGTTTTTGTATCTACTCGTATCTATCAGTCGAAGGCAATTGAGTGAATTGGGGAAGTTTTTGGCGTTTGTTCTACTCAGTGCTTCTGTCTATGTTTCGTGGAGCGAAATTTTCCACATTAAGTGTAACGGCAGCTGATGTATTCGTACCCCAGGTGGAATCCAAGTTTTTGCTTGCAACTTTTCCCTTTGCTACTCTGTTGTTTGTGAAAAGTTATAGTTGCGGCGACGAGGGTGGATTGACGGCTGGACTGACTTGGGCTTCATAGAGCAAATTGCTTTTAAATAGAAGCAAATTCTTGGAAAAAAAACTTTTTTTTCAGCTGGCAGAAGGTATACATAATAGAAAGTAGAAAGAGAAAAAACAAAAAAAAATTGAAGAACTGGACTGGAGGAGTCCGTATTCAAATTCAAATTTTTAAGTAAATTCGCAAAAACTTTTACAGGCTTTAGTGTGATTTACACTGGCAGACAAAAGGGAAAAACCATCACAGTCGAGGGATTTTGATCCGGATTTTGTGGGGAAATCTGGAAGACAGTAGGTGGAGAGGTTTTGAGCTGCCATAAGCAATCATTTCGGTTAAATTTGAGCGGATAGCATGCCACTTACATGGACTTGTCTTCCTTTTACTGCCAGTTTTGAGTGATGTTAAGACTACGTGAACACAGTTGGTACCTAGAGGGTGAATGGACTACTTAAAGTTTTCTCAGCAAATAGAAAGAGAACAGATTGCACTGCATGAAGCATGAAATCGCGCTGTCTATTTAAACTACATCGACTACACTAGCTTAGAACAACTTAAGACATCAACTGAGTTCCTTTAACGACTAATATTGAGTACTTCTTTGTTTGGGAACTCCGACAGCAAGAAAATTGTGAAACACCGATTAGTTGCTCTATAACTGCGAATAGAGCTTGCGGCTCCCAATCCATTAGTTAGTTACTTACTTAATGGGCTCCCAGGCCATGAAGAGTCTCTGCCTGAGACGATGCAGCATTCCATCCTCTGTGTTCCCCGACACGTTGCTTTCAGTTATCAAAACCAAGCGCCTGGCATCCGCGATGAAAAAAAAAACACTGTGGCGCTGGCAGCCCGGTATGGGCCATAGACTAGCTTCTTGGGACTCATTTGTGTTGCTCAATGTTGTCATTTTTGTCCGAACAGCACTCCTTAGAACCTTTTTCATAGGCAATTTTACTTTCGGGAGTTTGCCATTGCCCGCCGAAAGGGTGATGACTATTCGAAAAATTGTTGGTGATGCCGGGGATCGAACCATGGATCCTCTGCGTGATAGTCCAATAAGCTAACCATGCGCCATCGCCACCACCGGCATCCGCGATGGCTTCATCTTTAAAACGGAGATTCTTGGCTGCAGCATTATTGTCCATTATTGTCCGGGCCAATGTAATCAACAAGTTAAAGCTTTGTGGACTAAATATATGCACGTCTTGGTACAGTTCGTTGAGTTCGCGATTGGGCCTTCTTCTCCATTCGTGTTTCTATGTTTCTATTGAAAGATATCAGTATCTGCTCTCATTTCCAGCTTATCGTCCAGAACTCGGCGCCATAAAGCAGATCTGGAAGTTTTGAACCCACACCAAAGTAGCAGCGGTTTCCCAGAGTAATTTTTCGGCGGATCGTAGATGAACTCCTTAACTATCTCGAAGCTGTTGCTACCAACAGTGACGTTTTGTCCTAAGCGGTGGACAGATGTTTCTTTGTATATAAATAGCATGTATTTCGTATTGTCCTTATTCACTAAAAGGCCTATTCACTTCGCCTGGTTATCAATAGCTGTGAAAGCCTCTATTACTTCACGCTGTGAGCGGCAGATGATATCGATATCGTCCTTATACCCCCGTAGTTGGACAGATTGGTTTAAGATAGTGCCTTCCGTCTTGAGATCTGCCCTGCACAGTATCTGGCCCAGAACAAGATTGAAGAAATCACTCGAAAACGTATCTCTTTGCCGAAATCCAGTTGGGAAAGCCTGTCCCCAAACTGCACATTGCACCTCGTGTTTTCCAGTGTTAAGCGACATAATTAGATCAATTCTGCCACCGTCATGTAGTGCTTCTCACCATGTCTCCTATCATATGCGGTATAAAATCGATTCTCGAGTTTGAATTCGTTAATATTTTCCAGGATTTGCCTCAGTGTAAAAATTTTGTCTATTGCCGATACGCCGGGCTAAAAGCCACAATTTTACGGACCGATTAGTGAATTGCAGAACCCCTCTCGACGTGTAGATAGTTCGTTGAATAGAATAACAGAAATATACGTCGATAGATCCTTCAGGACATAGGATCGCCTTGCAAATGGGGCATATGGAGTTGATAGTCCAGTCATCAGGCAAACTGTCCTACACCCAAACTTGATTGATGATTTGGTGCATGCGCCTTACCAATACATAACCTCCGCATTTAAGGACATCCGCTTTTAAACCATCACAGCCGGTGGACTTCGCTTTTAGTTTTAAATAGCTGGGCTAACCTCTTCTATACTGGGTTGTGTTACCGGTTCTTCTCTTCATAAGAAAAGGTTCTATATGCGCAGTATATGATGACGTCAAACCTTTCTTGAGTTCTTAGGGCAAATTTGTTTACTTAGTAGAGAACTTAGAGAGGTTGCGCCAATTACAAATGAGTCAAGCTCCTGTGACGAACTAATCTAATCACGCCTTAAATTTTTCAAGAAGCGGCTCTTAGAATTACGAGCTGTCTAAGCATATGCCCTATTTTGCAACATTTTGGCGTTGATGCCCATGACTACAACCATACGTAAGCTGATTAGTTTTCCTTCTACTGATTGCAACTGAATGATGGATTAATGGACTTCTCTAGTTGATGGAGACAGCCTAATGAGCCCTTCTTTGTCTGTAGACAGACGCAAGCAAAATGGCATTTGACACGATTTTGGGTAATGTGCAAGGTTCCGGCATCAACACGTCTCGAACACACATTCTCATTTAAGTCAAATAAGGATCCTAAAATACTAAATGGAGATAGTTCTCTAGGTACAAAAAATAGCATGTAAGCCTTGGAGTCACAAAAGGGTATGCACTGAGACCCGTACTAGGTGAAAAAATTGTTCACGATTATGCATTGGATTTACCCTATCACCATTATTTAGAGGAAGTAGAAAAAACGCCTCTGGATACAGAGACGCGACCATTTTAAAATTTAACGTGTAGCTACACGGCGTTACGACAAGTTCAACCATCAGATCGCAGTTTTTCTTGCAAATTCGGGTAGAAATGATTAATCTTCGTCAGTAGCTCTTATTTGTTTGTCATTTGCGTATTGGAAAACAAAAATACGTATTATATAAACAAATTAAATATGAAAGGCCCTAAATCACCATCATGTGGCAGTTCACATAAAATTTGCCTTCTCGACTCATTTAAGAGAAATTATTTTATTTCATCGATCAGGGGCCTCTTTTCGAATTTGTGGCAAACATAAGACTTCGCACTGATTGATCAGGCTCATCCGAGCCTTATTCCGATTCCTGAAGTCTTAGTCACGTCGAATTTAGATAAAATCTAAGTGAAACTGAAGACAAACTTCGATGACACTTCTACTCGGTATATGTGTTGTAAATCACGACAAAATCAACAAATCTATGCAAATTTGTCAACTCCGACTCTAGTCACGATATCGCGGTATTTCCAAGCTACAGCCTTAAAACGCCTAAGGTCAACGGTGGAAAAAATGATGCAATCTTGTCAAGAATTGATCGCTGACGCAATGTGTCTCATTTATCATTGCAATGCCAAAGTGCAACGTGCTCATCCAATTGTCTTCCCTTCCAATTAAAATCCAGTTCGACGAACCACATATCTAATTGTATTGCGATGAGAGAACACATCCAAGCCATGGTTTGCAGCGAACTATATCGAGCGTCAATACTGTGTCGAACCTCGTGACAATCTTGAGTGTTCTCAAACGCGGCTAAGCATACCAATTAATTTTTAGGTGACATCATGTATTCGTTTATCTCTACTAGGCAGTAGAACACATTTTAATATTGTTACTATTCTCCCCTCCCCCTTCCCCTTTCAAGAGTAGATTCATTTTAAAATTCCAAGAAAGCACGCAAAATGAAATACATCAACTTGTTATTTTGATTTATTCTTTTTATCTTTTTTAAAAAAAGGCGAGGCGATACTCTGACTTTGACTGCGACTCTGATTCCAGCTCTGAATTGCTTTCCAAATCAAGCAGCAGCGGCAAGAATAAAACGTGACCAACGACCGATTTCAATTCTCATTTGGGTACAGAGAATCTCTATGTCCATCTGTTCATAGTGTATCTGTGCCTTGCAGTTGAATAAATCAAAAATATTTTTGGCATATGAAAAACTATTAACACCCTAACGACCATCTCTGGATAGACAGAAAGATATGTTGAAAACGGGGTTTAACGGTTCACTTCACAGAACTATTCTGCATATTCAGCATGCGAAACAGTGTTTTGCATCCACAAATGCAACCTCCGGGATCTCCATTATGGCTGACTCGCGGCTTCAAATTTTCAAATTTCAATATAAATGTCTCCAGGCGATTCCGAATTCGAAAATGGCAATCGTAAATGCGTTTTCGAGTCCAAAAACCGTTTTATTAGTGCGCGCGGCTAGACGAGCGGTTTCACTCTGTCTGAATTTCAATGAACACGAAATGATTTTGTTTTGTTTTTCGGCAAAAAATCCGTATCTGTGGGTTATTATATACAAATTGATGGTTTCATTTAATTAGGGACCGCTGATCGGTTAAATTTGGATTGTGTATTCAAATACAATAGATACTCGTACTTACTGCGAAATGAGCTGGATGTTGATTCTAAAATGCCACGTAGACTTTTCGTGTGATGATGTAATAAGCGCTCGAAATTGCTGGTCGATTTCAATTTGAGTTCGGTTTCGGTTGCATTCGAGCAACAGTGACCGCCACAGATTGGTCCTGAAATTACAGAAAAATTTGGAGAATTTTATAATTGATAAATGGAAAAAATGGAAAACTGTTGTAAGGTTTGAAAGAGAATTCATAATTGTCCTTTATTCAGTAAAAATTTTGAAAGACCTATAGATACAACTGTTCGCAAAGCTTGTCATCGACAAGACCATTTTCCCCCGAGCCTTTACATTCATGAAAGAAGAACAAAATGCCTAAGAGAAACAACTCATTCCTGCCTTTGGTTATCTAGTTGTAGCAGGAAGACTTACGAGTCGCAGATGCTTAGGTTTTGAAAAGAAACAATGTGAGACGTCGAAATAAGTGTAAAAGACGTCCAGACTAGATGTTAAATTGTTGAATACGGAGAAGGTGACGATAATGTTGGTTTTTTCCAGATGAAATGTTGCAAAAGTATCGGCCGGAGCACGTGGCCTTTTTATGCCAAGTTTGGTGGATTAGGAAGAATGAGAGAGGATAGGACAGGCTTAGCCTTAGTCACGGACTAACTCTAACATACTCGTACGGACAGAGCGTTTGTCAAGCTGCTGTCCGTAGCGCCTTGATCCGGGCCATACTCTAGAGAAACAACATCTTAAGGGCACTCCAAAAGGAGAAAAAGGCAAGACACGGCACAAAAAGTGACCAAACCTTGTCGAAGCTGTACATGCTAAAGACCTTACTCCTTCAGTAGTGTCAAAAAAATAAAGAGAAATAGAAAAGATGTTCTTCTATCTCAACAAAGGCAAAAAGGGGAGAGCTTTTGGCATTTCCTCTTTCAAGGTATTTCAAAAGAATAGAGCCTGCCGTTCGGGTGAAACCGGCACTACAACCAGCAAAGGACGTAGTTTTAGTGGACGAAAATTGGTCGTTGCGATCAAATCGACCATGATGGTATCGACCGTGATTCTATTGTGAATTGGGATCCAAGCAATACTCACTGAAGTAAGCCTGACTACAGAATCAGAGGGTGTTGTACGCAGGTGCGACAGCAGAACCGTCTACAGAATCAGCCCACACCCGGTGAAAAGCCTAGATGACTGTTTGCCTGTTGGTCGGATGAGCGACAGCTCATAAGATGAAAGGAGCATTTTTCTACAGTTTTGAATATGCTCCCAAATCAGACGGAACTACCCGAGGTATAAAACTTCAGAATACGTACCCCGACCGCGACCAAAGTACTAAAAAAAAAAAAAAAAGGCGGTAAGACTTGACGGTATTCCCGTCGAGTTCTTACGAGCATTGCCAACAACATCGGGTGAGCTACTGTTGCACCTAATTGGAAGAGCTTGGGAAACTGGATTCTTACATCTTAACTGAAACATATTGTATATCCATACTTTATTACAAAATTATGGATCTCCAACAAATGACAGCTGATGTGGTGGGAGAGAGGCAGGCGTCGCGGTCGTCGGGCTGAAAATTAAAACGGCAAAAACTAAAGTTATCAGCATTGATACAATCTCATCAGCTCAAATTTGCATTGCTGGACGACCGGTAGAGGGAGTAGACGATTTCCTGTATCTTGGGAGTATTGTCTCGACTGACGGTGGAACCGAAATGGATATAGCCAACAGAATTTCCAACGCAAAATCTGCATTCGGTATGTTGTTCAAGGTATGGCGTAGCAATGCAATCAGTTTAAACACCAAGCTAAGACTGTTCAACGTCATATCCGTGCTGTTATATGGATGCAGCACGTGGAGAGTGACCATCAACAGCACAAGAAAGCTGCAAAGGTTCGTTAACAGGTACCTACGTAACATCTTAAGGATTTTTTGGCCCAAACGTACCTCTAATGAACACCTCTATAAGAGAACGGGTCAGGAACTTATAGACATGATCATCCAACTGGCGCAGAACAGGCGAGATGAAGGCATGGCAGTTAGGAAGAAGTTAGGGGGAACTGAGGCAACCGTACACGATGGCGTGCAGGCATAATAGAAGCCCTAGGTCCCACAAGTGCATACATGACATAATAACTACAACAAGTGAGCCTTCCGACTGCGTTCAGTGAAATCTTGCAGCTCGGAAGTCATAAGAGATTGTGGCTGTGGTTACGGATGAAAATGTTTTGCCTCCTTCTCGAAATATACATAGCTCAAGGTAGATACAAGTTTTCTAAGTGTGGCATGAAATCTGTTAATGTAGTCAATGATCGGTTATGGAGCAATGAAATCCCGCAGACCGTGTTCCTCTTTGATTTTGGAGAAAATGTACCTAACGTAGCGGTCGTTGCTACTTTGTGAGTCAAATTGTCTTACGATGGTTACACCTGAACATCGCGAAGCTCAATCGATACATCGATGACCCCCTCTTGTATGCAAGCCATTTGTTCCCTACTAAGGGGTTTGGATTTATTGTATATTGACCGGAATCAAACTTCGCTAGAAACAACCCACTACACTCACATAGAAAGTCCTGTTAACTACTGGGTCTCCGGATCGAATTTCTAGCTTCCAATGTCCGTAGGGTGGAGTCTTCAGATTGCATGAGCTTCACCTCGGTACTCTTTTTGTCGGATGCTTTCTATACCTTACTTCAAAGCTTGTTCGATACGTCCCCTTTCCGACGGTCTTAATTTGAAGCAAACAAGAAATTGACCGATTAATTCTCAGCAAATGAGATTACAACCATTTTTAAGGATGGTACAGGGAGCAAACAACATGTTTAGTGTGTGTCCTCACATAGTGTAACTGAGCTTGAGTCGCTCAGAAGGGATGGATTCTTTTAACCGTTTCTCATGTCAGATTTAAGAACAACTTTTTCAATTAAGGAGACCTTTGGTTGCAACACTTCTGACCTCATTATCGCTTACTTGTAATGATCCTTCACCCTGCGAACCGAGAGCTGATTCAGTCTTCAGCTAAGGCTTCAAAAGTCAGTTATAGATCAGCTGCTGATGAACTTTAAAGGCCCTTACTGCACTTTGTTACTCGAACAAAGACTTACTTCTTTGTTCAGAAATTTTACCATATACCTAGTAGTCTTATGGAACAGGAATTTTGCCCACAGCTTTGGGGTTGTCATCTTTGACGAACATTAGCAATAGTTTTAGAACCCGGACGACGAAGTAAAAGGTATTTTTCTTAGCTGCATTAGAAGTTTCGATGGTTGTTGTCTATGGTTTGACAGCTATCAATGTCAAACTGAGTTGACATTTCTGTTCAGTAAGGTTTGACAATTCATCATGAATCGGTTAAACCCAGAACAACGCTTCCAAATTGTGGAAATTTACTTCGAAAAAAATAAATCTCTTCGTGAAGTTCATAGAGCAATTCGTCAATTTTACGGTCAACATAAGCGGCCTTGTGAGCAAGCAATTCGTGCAGTTATTGATCGTTTTCGCACTAATTTAACTATTCTCGATTCAAAAACATCGACAAGACAAAGAAATGTGCTTACCGAAGAGATTATTGCCGCTGTAGCGCAAAGTGTTGAAGAAGACGCCTAAATGTCGATTCGTCGCCGTTCTCAACTTGTTGGCCTTTGTCCTTCGACTATGTGGAAAATTTTATGTAAGGATCTTGGCTTACGTGCCTATAAAATACAGCTCGTGCAAGAATTAAAACCACATGACCATCGTTCACCTCGCATTTTTGTGATGAAGCTCATTTATTTAGTGATGAAGCTCAATTCTGGTTAAATGGCTTCGTCAACAAGCAAAATTGCCGTATATGGAGCGAAGACAATCCTCAAGCTGTAAACGAATCGCCATTACATCCATTAAAATTGACTGCTTGGTGCGGTTTACACGCTGGCGGCACCATCGGTCCTTATTTCTTTCGAAATGAGGAAGGAGCTGCAGTTAAGGTGAATGACGAGCGCTATCGAGCCATGCTGACTGATTTTTTATTTCCAAAAATTAATCAGCTAAACATCGAAGACATTTGGTTACAACAAGGCGGCACAACTTGCCATACAGCGCGCTTAGCCATCAATTTGGTGTCAACTTTATTTCCAGAAGTGGTCCTGTTAATTGGCCCCCTCGTTCGTGCGACTTAACACCTCTCGATTACTTTTTATGGGACTATGTTAAGTCATTGGTATATGCCGACAAACCAACGACCCTTGAAGCATTGGAAGCCAATATTCAAGCCGCCATACGACCAGATTTATTGAAAAAGTAGTGAAAAATTGGACTGATCGAATGGACCATGTAACTCGTAGCTGCGGTAGGCATATTTCGGATATTATATTTAAAAAATAAATGAAATGAAAATAATTATGAAATTATAATCATAAAAAATTCATTCCAACAATATTTCTGTCTTTTATTATTATTCAAAGTTCTCAAGCCCTTAAAAAAACACTCTTTACTAATCCTCTGAACTATCAACATCGCCTTGTTGTAGTGGGTACGCAAACGAATCACAGATTCTAGGACCACATGGTATATTCAACCCAGAGGACATTAAAGGTGTTGACGCAAAAGACAGTGTTGCTTCGGCACGATAGCAGACAAAAGAATTTGTCAGTTTATTCATCACAAATTGTCATTAGAGCTGAAAATAGTCTAGTGACAAGTACAGGAAATACAGCTGATTGGGAAGTAAAAGCTTATGGCAGACGTACGGCGAATGTGGTCAAAACGAATAAGGTTTCCGCTGGCCTACGCAGTATACTGGACTTCGCTGCACAAGCAGCTAGGCACAAAACGGGGAAAGTTGTCTTTCCAAACGAACACACTGGCAATATTCACATCGATGCATGAACGCAGTGTGCAAAAACGACTGACTTAACTCGTGTAAATGCTGAAAACCAGGGATATATTGATGATTTTCCATACCCAAATGGATCGATGTATTCGAAACGACCAAGTGATTTATCTATTCTTGCAAGGTAAGGCAGAAGTAGGAAAACAAGCCTCGTCCCCAACTTCTTCTTCTTCTTATCCTTTTATTAACCCTTTCCTCGTTATACGAACTTATGCGTACCGAGTTTCCCATTTTTACTGCATCGCTGCTCCTCCGCTTATGGGGTTGGCTAATGTCGCAGACCGCAGAACGCGTCTACATAATGCTCGGTCCTGGATCGCTTCAGTGGTTAACCCCAGACGTTGTTGTGCATTTGCCATCTGAGAAATCCAGGAATTTTTTTTCCGACCTCGTTTTCTTACAGTTGGAGTGACCATAGTTGATAGTGCCTTTTTAACCGGATTTTCCGCAGATCTTCTTTGAACGTGACAATACCAGCTTATTCTATTCGCCTCAAGCTGTTCGGTCACCGAATTCCTTATTCGTAGACTTCCTCTTATACGCGTAGATCTAATGCAATCGTGTTTAGTGACTCCACTAGACATCTTCAACATTTTCATTTCCGCTGCCGTCATTTTGTTTTTAAACGCTTCGTACATTGTCCAGCACTGTGAACCGTATATAAGAGCTGGTCTAACAACCGTGGTGTAGAGTTTCCCCTTTAATTTAAGTGGAAATTTTCGATCGCAAAAGATTCCCGAATTTTCCCGCCATTTCATACATCCCACACTCACTGTGTGGTTTACGTCGTCGTCACATTTCGCTTCCATGTTAACGATTGATCCTAGGTACTTCAAGATAGTGCTTTTCGGAAGAACTATTCCGTCTAACATTATATCCAGAACAGGTCGCAACGGATGCGCAAATGGGCATGTCAAATGCTCCGTCTTTGAACGACTTATTTTAAACCCGTTTCTCTCTAGCGCATTTCTCCATGAATCTAAGGCGTTCTGTAAATCTTCGACGTTATCGCTAAGTATAACTGCGTCGTCAGCGAAGAGAATTGGCGTTACATTTGCTTCGCGCATGCAGTCTTTTAAAAGATAGTCGAAAACTACGTTAAAGAGGAAAGGGCTAAGTACGCTACCTTGATGCACTCCGACATTAACTGGAAATTCTCTCGTTAGTCCAGCAGAGCTTTGAACCGCAGTTTTCACGTTTCCGTACATGTCTTGTATTATTCTAACATGCGTTTCCGGTACGTTTTGAGACCTCAGCGCGGCCCATATGAGATCCCTAGGCACTCGATCGAATGCTTTCTCGAGGTCGATAAATACCATGTGTAAATCCTTAGACGAATCTCGGTGCTTTTCCATTATTATTCGTAGGCTTTGGATAGCGTCCACCGTCGATCTTCCTTCAACAAATCCACACTGGCTATTATCGAGCTTTAATATTTGCCGAAGACGTTCGTTTAAGACTCTTTCGACGATTTTCATTGTGTGTGACATAAGCTTGATTGAACGGTAGTTGTTGCATTCTCGAGTGTCGCCTTTTCCTTTGTATAATAGAACCAAGAAGCTACTTCTCCATTGATTCGGCATAGGTTGTCCACATTTTAATTTATTTAAAAGTTTCGATAGCCAAACGCTGCCGATCCCCTCCATCTTCGACCAAAACTCTGATGGAATGCTGTCTGGTCCCGCCGCTTTCCCCCGCTTCATTTTTCCAATTGCTATACTTATTTCTTCGATTGAAAAGTCCGAAACTTCCTCCTCGAATAGACCAGCTGTCGGCACGATATCACGTGGAAACTGTTTGTTAAGCAACTCCTTGCAGTATTCAAGCCACAGGTCACAAATTTCCTTTTCATTTGTTAATAGGCGACCGTCTGCGTTTTTGATGTATTTCGGCGAGGTTATTTCCATTGAATTTTTTCTCCTCTGTGCAGCGAGCTTAAAAATATTTGGCGTTTTAGTACTGTACGACGTTTGAACTTCTTGGATAGCTTGTCTTCTATCCGCCGATCGTGAGGATATTTGTTCCAACTCCAGGTACAGGTTTTCCGCTTCTGCCGCTCGAGTTCGAGCCAGGACTTTCTTTGTGATCTTTTTAAGACGCTCGTATTCAAGAGCCAGTCGAGCTTTTTCGATATCGTCGCTCCGATCGCATTTTGTCCACGCTTGGAATGCACTCTTCTTGTCGGCCACAGCTCGTTTGGTTTCGTCATTCCACCACCATGTATAGTCCCCAGATGGGACTTTGCGAGTGTTATGCATTCCTCGTGCATGCTGTTCCACATTTCTTGCGGGCTAAGTGAGTCTGCTATACCATTTATATTTTGAAGTACTTCTTTAGCGATAAATCTTGCGTTTCGTTCCTTCGATAGATTATACCACCGGATTTTTGGCTTTCCAAACGATGCCCGTGTTTTCGGTGGTTCCGCTGTAAAAAAATTCTGTAATGAGCAGACGGTGTTGGCTTACTAGCGATTCTCCAAGTATTACTTTACAGTCCTTAACACGGTTTCTCATCGACATTTTTCAGAGGTGATAATCTATTTGCGTTTTGTGGCCTCCGCTGCTATAGGTGATGAGATGTCGTTAATGTTTAATAAACATTGTATTTAAGACGGTTAAGCCGTACGCCCTACACGCTACAAGGATGTCTTCGACAGCTGAATTTCTGGTTCCAAAGCCTTTACCGCCGTGGCAGTCCTCATAATCAACATTTGTTTCTCCGACGTGGCCATTTAAATCTCCGCCTACGAAGAGCATCTCATCGATAGGTATATTTCTAAGCAAATTACCGAACTCTGACCAAAATGTATCTTTTTCCGATTGGTCGCATCCATTTTGTGGAGCGTACGCGCTAACAATGTTCCACGTTTCATTGTGTATGACGAGTTTAACACTCATCAAGCGGTCGCTTATTTTCAAGATACCAACGATGTTGTTTAGAAGATCCGCTGCAACAACGATTCCAACACCGTTTCGTCCACTGACCGTTCCATGGTAGAACATCTTAAATGCCTTAGTTTTTAAATCTAGAAAACGCGCTTTATTTCCTGTATTACACCACTTCGTTTCCTGTACGCACAGGATTTGTAGAGTTCTGCGACGCATAATCGCTTCCAGTTCTAAACTTTTTGAGGTCATCGATCCGACGTTCCAACTTGCAAACCGAAGTTTATGAAAATAATTTGGAAACTTCATTTTGCCCGCCCCCGGAATCCGTCGGGCTCTGACACAAGCACTTCTGCTTGCTCTGGGATCACCCGAGTGCGTTGCAACCGTGGTGCCCAGCGGGGTAGTGCTATTAATTGCGATCATTTCCATGAAGTTTAAAGTTTGAGTGGTTTGACACTTGTATGCTCATTTCGAATTGATTGACTGTTCTTTTACCCCACCGGTAGTCTCCAGACGTGGGAACCCATTGATTGCATACAAACTTGTGGGAAAGTTTTAAGGTGTTAAAGTGTCACAGGCTCATTTTTGGTGTCATAGTTGCCTGTATATGATTGGTGTCCCATTTAGTCGCCTCTTACGACAAGCTGGGACGCACTGCGGCACTATTCTTTATCCGATGCCGCACGGAAAGCCTCGTCCCCAACTATGTGTTATAATTTAGGATCTGGCTTAAGTTTCGTAAGACTCTTCATCAGAAGCCGCTGCCATAAATATTCGACTTGAGTCTGTTTGAACATCATCACTGAAGCACCATATGAATGGTAAAGAGAGAGAGTTCTTAAAGGGGAACATATGGGTCTTCCATTGACAATGTGCAACAAAAGATAGCCCTTCCCTACTCAAATATCTTAAAATGTCCTACACTTGCCCCAGTTCGTCCACTTTGATAATTTGTGGTGGATTCAAGGTTCACTCCCCCATCTCTGATTTTACTTCAACCATCTGTACAAGACCGAATTTCCACAAAAAGGAAAATACTAAAGAAGACTACGTAAAACGGTAGTCTCATTACTTTACAAGGTTCTTCTCCCCCTCTCAGCTCACGCTGCAAAAAGTTGACACAAATGATTATGCAAAATAAGCCTCAAAGGCTACCATCTCTGTCACCTCCACCAGGGAGAAGTGTAATCATTTTGTGTTGCCACATTGAGGGTGTCAATTCATCGGCAACTGATTGAAGGTTATGCTGCAGTAACTTTGAATAGCTCTGGTTTCACTTGACTCACTCAACTGAGCCTTAAGCGACATCATCAAGGCACAAGTCTTCTATCCAAAGAGTCGCGGTAAAGTTAGTCTTCTTCTTCTACTCAAAATAAAAAAAAATAAAAAAAAACGACAACAAGAAGGACTCTTTCTGCCCTGGACTCCTCCTTCTGTCTTTGCCATTGTACTTGTCACAACTTTCTTCTAAAAGTTGGATTGGTCTTTGAAAGGATTTTCACAACAATTCGTGTTGATTGTTGGCTTCTTAGGGATGAGGCCAGAGACACTCAATTACCAAGGGTTAAGTGGGCTGATGTTGTTCTCAAAATTTCGGACTAATTGTAGAGTAAACCTTTTGAATATGTTAACTCGTTCTACATTCTAACTCATTACAGCTCAACAGCTCGTTTGCATATTAAAAACTCTGATCTGCTCTGGTAGAATGCGTATACTCGTTCATCTCTGCATTGTGGGAATGTGATGTCGCCTCTTACTCGTATAATCGAAAAATATCCTTCAATTGAATTTCATTAAATTGGAATAAAAGCCATTCCCATTCCATTTACTCGTACGAACACAGTATTCATGGATCGGAAAGTGTGTCAAGATATTTCTGGAGTAAAACACTTTCCCCTCTGGCAGTCTTGTTTGCTGCATCATGAATGTCCTGTGCAGCAATACCACATAAATAAATATAAGTGCAGATGTGGAACAAACGTGACTGATTTTCGAGTTGAGTATTCGCATGCATCTCCATCAAGGACCCTGCAAACCACATCGGATCCACAGAAATCACAAGCCTATGGACCAAAAGGCAAAGTCCACTAGCTGAATGGGGTAGATGCACATTGCACATTGAACATGGTGTTATGATGCACAACAGCCGCATATCCTTGAAGTGAAATTTCGAAATTTCCTTTATTCCGATTTTCTTTTGTCGAATCGTAATCTTCGACTTTCCAAATCCGGATTAGAATGTTTCTTGACTTCTTTATTCCTTTCCTTCAGTTCCTTTGGATGTAGAACTAGAACATTGGAGATCTGGAGCCGGAAAAGATTCAGTGTTTGCTGGTGCGACTGCAGACGTTTCGCCGCCAATTTTAAATCGATGTTGTGCATCTATTCATCAAAATGCCCCAAACATATACAAGGGTGAGGTAGAGATAGGATGCCAAAACGAAGGACGTTCAAAGGCATCCCTATTTGGCAACAAAAGAGGAACCATGAGAAGGCACTGCCATTGTCAGTCAGTAGCTGCACCATTATGATTCTCAATTCGAAATCATTTCAATGAATATGACTACAACAGAGAAGGAGTTGGAGAAGGGAAAAGCTGCAGAGGACGGCATATAATCCGTAGGATGTACGAGTATTAGAGGATACGCAATTCCAGGAAATTGACGCGCTACTGGCTATTTGTGCACACCAAATTAGATGGACTCTTAGTCTGAAGAACCACGACCACAAGAAGCACCAGGAGGACCACGATGCGCATTATTATTCAGTGGAATGTTGAAAGGATGCTTCTCGGCTTCTATGGACCGGATGTTTGCACTTTCCATACAACGTACTCAAAGTTTGTATTTGAGCAGATTATTTACAGAGGCGTGCGTCGAGTTTTGGTTGAATAGGTTGCTTACTAGACTTCGGTTGCTTGTGAGTAAATAATAGAGATGCATCACTTGAGCCCGGAAAGATAGTTTGTGTCTATAAATTTGAGGATTCCCAAAGATAAAATGACACCGAAAACCAGAAGAGAGTCCCTACTAGTGACCACTTTCAATTGATCATTAATCCCAACTTTATCCAGAATATTTTTGGTTCCTCACCCTTGGTCGGGAAGTTCACAAAGTCCATCTCTACAAATCTCCTGGAAAGTCTTGTTAAACAAAGAAGTACATATCCATGTAACTAAATCTGAATGAAGTTTCTCCACATCCTCAACAGGGTGAACTGTAGTTTCGATACCGAAATCGTCAAAGTTAGCGCTTGTTATGGCAAAAGCTTTACGAATATTTTTGTACGTGAGTGTGGTTTGAGGGGTGTACATAGTTCCGTTCGACGGTCTTTATAAAACAACTTTAAATTTTAAACGACTTGCACGTTTGGAGAGAGAAAATTTCGCCAAAAATCACGTATTTCAGGGCACAACGGTTGATAGCACACGTAAGGAAGTTACAACGTTTCAATGTGGTTAAAAATGAGAGGAAGTCTCGTGCACCCGTACCGTACTGTATCAAGTTTGATGGTGATAAATGTTCCCAGATATTTGTGGTATAGGAATACGACAGAGGAACATAAAAATGCTGAGGCGTGGCTCATTTTTGTGGCTGGGCACGGATCCTTACAACCAAAATTTGTGGGAAGCCTCAATAGGGAACGGCTTTGGAGCATTCAACAGACAGCACTAGTGAACCAGGATAAGAGTTCAAAGGGAAACTTGTAGATGAGGTGGGTGGGTTACTTCAAAGTTATGCAATACCAAATCCACGGGGCCTGGGGTGAATGCAATAAGCCTTTATTTCTGGCCTAGAAGATGTGCATAGGACAATTTATTTCCCCCGAATTCTTGAGTCCAAATGAATCAGGCACTACTTCTTCTTTTCCAAGCGACTAACTAAACACCAGGAAAACAAGCATACTACTCCGGTTTCCGTAAGCTGCATTAATTTTCAGGCGCGAAAGCCAATAATCTCGGTACTTTGGACTAATTCTATTCGGATTCTCTTAATAATGATTCTGATGCTCAAACTTCTATAGAGAAGCTGTATCTTGCTTGGTTAGTTGGTTTCTCAAAATAGTAAATTCAAGAAGAGGTTGTTGAGGGCGTCCTTGGGCACCTCAGACCTTCTACAATATAAGGATGACTTTGAGGACTTAAACACGGCAGGAAAGCACGAATCGGAAGGTGAGTGGTAGCCTACGGTAGTAGACTGGCACACCTCAATATCTATAAACTAGACCTAAGCCGATGGGCGGATAGCAACGAACTTGACCCCTAAACCTTCGCTTAAACTACGTCATCCCGAAAAGGCAATATGTAGTTGTATAAAGAGCGAACAAATTCTTTAGCGAAAATGGAAGCAGCAATATTACGTAGAGTCTATGGATGAAGGAAACAGAACTGACTTGGCAACAAGTTAAAAAAGATTATTATCATGCAACACTGAAGGCAAGAATTCATCCGAGGGCCGAGAACAGTTGGAGTCAGGAACCTGCATTAAAGAAGCAATTGCAAAAGACAAATTAAGTTGGAAAATGCAATCTTAAAAATCTAGAACATAAGCCACCTGAAGACTAGAGGGGGTCTCGACTAGAACTTAGAAAGATTTCCAGCTTTGGCTGAGAGTAATTTGGCTATACGAAGGCTGATCTACCTACGGCTCAAAGGACGGTTGCACATTCTTGGGCTTTACGCACTAAAAGACAGAACTACGCAGCCTGGGACCCTTTAAACGGAGAAATTCTACCGGCAATGGATGGAAAGTCTACGAAAAAGATGACATTACCAAACAGGGCATGCAAATTGTGGAAAAACTGCAGAAGAAGACAAGTCCCCTTTAGAATCAAAACAATGGAAATAAGTTTTCGCTTCGACCAACCTTGATTAAGATAGTTTGGCACTAAACCAAGAAGACTCGGTAGGCACAAAGCAGTGTAAGAGAGCTTAATTCAATCGAATTGAAGGCGATCAAACTGTGGTTTTCAAATCTCTCTTTCAGATATACCAGGTGATCCAAAATGCCATGGATATCTTCTCCGCTTTTCCAATGCGTCAACTATCCTTGTGATCTAATCATGATAGCTTCCAGTCCTCTAACTCTTTCTGAGCTGATCGTTTGAAGCTTTCGAGTGATGGTTTTGAGCTGCTAACATCTTTCGTGCAGTACTTGAGCATCATCAGCACTGCAGGTGTCTAGAGCCCTTTTTCTAGTCAAATTCATCTTTAATCCGAAGCTGATAAATGTCATAATCAAAGTCAAGGTGATTTCAAGCATCGTTGAACCATTAAGGCTTCTTTTCCTTTCATTTAACGTTGCCTGGTGAACTAGCTGGTGAATCTTTCTAAGGCCACCCCAGATTTTGCTTATAGCAATACTAAGACCGGGAGAAAGCAGAACTTCTCCAGCATCTATAATACAACAAAGAGGAAGAGATTCGTCAGCAGGTCACTGAAAATCACTCGCCTTCATTACTCTGGAAATACAACATTTTCCCAAGGCTTATTGTTCACATAACTGCTTTATTACCTTAAACTCGGCGGTCAGAGTTTTGTTGTATCTTCGATAGGTTGTACAATACTTTAACTGCTGAAGTCCAATCTGATCTGCTGATCCATTCCCAAATGTCTATTCAGACTCTGTGATGAATCTACTGCCGAATACTACTGGCTACTCTTAGCTGATTTGCATAATTTTGGATGAACGGATATAGAGAACAGTCTTTTAGTTTGGGGTGTACCTAGCCTTGGTCTCGCCAGTTTGTGCTCCATATTGATTGAAGTTCTTTTGCCCTTGTGCGCGAGATTTTAAGTGAGGTCTTGCTTTATTGTATTGTACCCTCCAAAAGGATAGACGACAGCTCAGGTGATTGATGAGCAGTTTATTACCAATACAGTCCGTAAAGTTAGCTGTTATATCTCATGCTTTGCTTTCACCCGACGTCGATGCTTCTGCGACATTTAGAACGACAGACAGAATAAGTGTTCTTAGTACTTCTTGACAAAGCCTTATTACCCAATTGTCTTCTTAGGTCAAAAAATTCACAATTGACAAGGGTTGCGCTTCGTTTAATTGTTGGTGTTCTACTTTCAGAGTTGTCTATTCCATCTTATTCGTCCCCATCTTGTTGGCAGCACTTAGTTGGATTTGGCCTCATGCAAAGCCGAAACCCGTTTTTTCCAATTCTGTTTCAATACTTGCAAATGCGCAAGTGACAAGGCACTGCATTCTACCAAAGACGTCAATGTTATAGGCGTATGCAAGGAGTTGCACAGACTTTTGAAAACTTGTTCCTCTGGCGATCACCCAGGTCGCATCACCCTTTTCGCCATCAAAGGTAATAATGAGAATGCCGACCTTTACGAAAGAGAGTTTGTTTTCCATCGTAATTCTCCACAATCTTACGGGCTTTACAGGGTTTCAAAGGCTAGCCACATGGTTCTGTCAAGGCCTTACAGCTAATTGCAGTTTAGGTCGTCCCCTTTATTGCGGACCGAAGTAAGAATGCAGTGGTGTCATTGTTCCGATAGAATCTTAGAAAACACTGTAAAATGCCCCCAATAAAGTCCCCTATCGGTTCTCTACATAATACTCTAGGTACACTGTACGGGTCTCCTAAGAAGCCGATGTTGCAATCGTACTTCATGTTTTACGGCATGTGCTTTCCCATGATCGTCATAAAATCAGGATGTACGTAAGCTGTGACATTTCTGACGGCATTGGCATTGATGACACCGATCCCTCAATGTAAGTTGCTGCGGCGTCTCGGGGCCGAGCTTAGGCAATAATAAATCACCTGGATTGAACGGCATACCAAATAAGGTCCTTAAGCTAGCGGTCAAAATAAATACAGAAGCATTCGTGGAAATGTATAACAAGTTTTTAACAGAAGGCGTTTTACCAGGCCAATGGAAACAGCAACGTCTTGTGCTGCTACCCAAAGGGAAGCAACCACCAGGTGAGCCGACGTCATACCGTCCCATATGCTTACTAGACATGGTGGGTAAAATACTGGAGCGAATTATATGCAACCGATTGGAGGTGAAGAAGCCATTCAGGGCAGAAGATGGAGAGGAGTTACCGTAGGAGGCGCCGTATTAACGTTGGACGTCAAAAATGAACTCTCTGAGCTCAATGATGGGGCCATGGTTTTTAATAAAAATTATGCTAAGTTACTTCGACAAGGTTCCTACTCTACGATACCGATGATGGAGTAAGGCAGTACCACATAACTGGCGGAGTTCCACAAGGATCGGTACTAAGACCTCTCTTATAGAACATTATGTACGACAGGTTTCTAAGACTTGGAATCCCGATTGAGGCTAAAATCATAGGCTTTGCAGATGATATTGCAATCGTTGTGGCGGCGAAACATCTGGAGGAGATAGAAGACATTGGCAATGAATGTATTCGAAAAGTTACACGGTGGATGGCAACAGTTGGGTTAGAGCTGGCAGAACATAAAACGGAAGCAGTTCTGGTAACCAGTCGCAAGGAAAGAGAAAAAATCACCATCAGGGTGGGCGATCACCTGCCTTATACAGAATAATGACAAACAAAGGAGGACTCAGACAACAAATGAGACTAGTTCTGTCAAGGGTGCTGCAGTCAATCACAATGTATGCGGCACCAATATGGGCGAAAGCATTGAAAATTAAGTCATACGCAAGAAAGACTAATTCTGTCAACAGACTATGTGCTCTGAGAGTTTGCTGTGCTTATCGGACACTGTCAGATGATGCTTTATATGTCATTGCGGGAATGCTACCAGCAGATATATTGGCTACTGTGCTACAAAGGAGCTACGATGCCAAAATTCGGGAACCCGGAGTTTCAGTGAAAGATATCAAGCTGGGAGAAAAGTAGCGCAGCACAAGTGCGTGGCAAGAGAGATGGAACCAGTCTACAAAGGGTAGATGGACCTACCGATTTATACCCGATATTTGTAAATGGGTAGAACGTATATACGGAGAAGTAGATTTTTACTTAAGTCAACTCCTATCTGGACATGGCTGCTTTCAATCATATCTATACAGGTTAGGTCTGAAGGAATCATCCTTCTGCTTAAACTGCAGAGCGGCGGTGAAACAGGCTGCGGCAAAAATAATGAAGGAACTTCGACGGTTGGAAAGAGTCAGAGAGAGCATTAATGAAAATCAAACCCAGACGGCATCTCTAATACAACAAAGAACAGTAAATACTGTACAAAATGTCGAACCAGCAAACGGAGAAAGGAGGGCATAAAGTGCTTACCAGCCCCGCGCAGTAGTACGGGGAGAGTGGTAGAAGAGTGCAAGGTGTGGGTCGGTACGTAGGCGCATCCCCGAAATCGAGTACTTGGGGTTCGCGAATCGTGCATGCTGATAGCCCGGACAATTAGTATCTTTCGAAGATTATCACATCCTCGGACGCAACCAAAAAAAAAAAAGTTTCTGCAGCGTTGATGCTAAGTTGAGGAATACGCAATCGGTTGTTTTTAGCGATTTGTTGAGAGAGATTCCAACTACTGAATGTAAATGATATCCGTAGAAGTAGGTAGTAGTACGATCCTTTGTTGCCCGATTGTTTCTTTGTAAAACGCGTAAACTGTATGGCTATAGCGATGTCTTGCCTTACAGGACAGGTAAGCCTAACTCTGTTTCCAGACGTGATATCGTAAGGGCCAAGCTGTCCGATACATCCTGTCCTCTTTTTCTATTGTGGCATTGAGATTACTTAAAAATTATTTTAGACTCTATCGAGAAGCACAACGTTGGGTTGCATCGTCTACTTAGTGAGCGTATACTAAGCTGAAGCTGGTCAAGATAGTCAATGGATTTACTTGTATCTAGAATAGTTGATTTTACCAGCCCTACCAGGTCTTAAGATATCTTTCAATGGCTGAGTGCTTTGCATTTCAGAAGCTCCTAAATCTGCTCGGGCATCTCTCCCCTGAAATCGGCACTGTACTTAGTCAGTACAACCTGTACCATAAATACTGGTACACAACTGAACTCACTCATTACGAATGCAACACTGGGCGCATCCATTTCGTATTGATTGCGATTTGACAATTGATATTTATGCGTCATTGTGACGTAAAAAGTTTTTGACATTAATTGCTTACAATCATGGAATGGGACGACATCGAAAATCGTATTGTTGTAGTTGGCCTACTTAAATGCAACATAGAAAAAGGCAATATCTTTAAGACGTTGCGGGGATACTTGTTTGAGGATACTGGTGGAGTACGAGACCGTCAAAGATCCGGCCGTCCGCGCACTGTGAGAACTCCGAAAGCGATCAAAGCCGTAAAGAAACGAATCGACCGAAAACCGCTGCGAAAACAGAAAATCTTGTCGCGGGAAATGCAAATTTCGCAAAAATCCATGTCTGGCATTATCAAAGAAGATTTAGGACTCAGCGCGTACAAGCGCACACTGGACACCTGCTCACGGCCGCATTGAAGGAAAAACGCAAACGAAGATCGAAAGCGTTACTCAGCCGGTACGCGAAGAACGCTCACTGACGAGAAAATATTCACCGTAGAAGAATCGTTCAATAAGCAGAACGATGTGTGTATTCTCGGTCATTCAGAGAAGCATCTCAACTCATCCCGAGGGTTCAAAGAGGCCTTCATCCCGCGTCTATAATGGTATGGTGGAGAGTGTGCTACGATGGCGTTACCAAGCTCCATTTTTGCGAGAAAGGAGTGAAAACATCGGCCAAAGTATAGCAATCGACCGTCTTGAAACCCATTGTGAAGGCTCTCAACCAATCAATATTCAACAACAAGCCATGGACTTTCCAGCAAGACTCTGCTCCAGCTCGCAAAGAAAAAACGACTCAACTGTGGCTCAGAAACACCGTTCCGGACTTCATATCAACGGATGGTTGGACAGCTGGTAGTCCAGACCTCAACCCGTTGGATTACAAGCTTTGGTCCGTATTAGAGGGCATGGCTTGCTCTACTCGACACTCAAATATTGAGTCGTTGAAGCGAGCCCTAGCTTGGACAAGCTAAGAACCGTCATGAAAATTTAATAATTAAAGTCTACCTGGATACGACCATGATTACATTATTTTCAACGGTTTATCCAGCCGAACCAAAAGGGTCACTGAAATACTAAAATTGTATTTGTTTGGCCCAAAGTGCATACCAAACCTGTGACCTGTTTTTCAAAATCAAATGTACGTTCAACAAAAAAATGTCGAACCACCAATTGTGCACCACATATGCGGGTCTCAAACCCTTCACATAGTTCTCTTCCAGTGCAAAAAAAAACAAGCCACTACTCTCTCGTTAGTTAGTACTAAAAAAATACGACTTCTTTCTGCCTAAGCAATTAAATTTAATTAAAATCCTTAGCCTCAGGACTCGTGAAACAAATTAAAAATAATTTAAGCTCGTCATTGTCTTTGTTGATACCGTAGTTGTTGTTGTTGACGGTATTTTTGAGTACAATCAAGGGTATGTGTCAGCATTGATGACATAGCAAGCGTACGTTACGAATACACAAACGACTCAAGGCCTGGCGGCATTTGCATTCAACTCTATCTCCCACTTCTAACCCACTGCGCGACTCCTATTTGTTTTCTATATGAGTATATGCACTCCCTCTCGAGAGAGGAAATAGATGTGGTTCTTCAGGGTAACACAAAAAAATCGATCGATAAGTTCGGGGTTGTCCCGTCACATAACTTATTTCACCGCAGTATCCGTTTCTATGGCCGTACGAGTACGAGTACGAGTATCCTTTCACATGCGTCTACTCGTGTTCCTATGTGATTTCCCGTATTCGAATAACGCGCGAGTGTATCAATTGTTAAGCACAAACGGCCGCTGAGGCGCGATGAAAGCGTTGGTATGTTTGGCTAAGCTAACAACTACCCGCAACTAAGCCCAACTAAACTGTTAGCGGTTTAATGTTCTCGATTAGGGATAAGGGTCCTCGATCCACGGATGAAATGGATTTTAACCGCATTACGAATGACATGGATTTAATGACACAACCCAGCAATACAAGTTTGTACTTAGCAGGGAGGGGAGGTCGATGGGCCAAATGGTTTGGGTATTAGGTATCGGGTATAGTGACCGAGTTGCCATTGTGGGGTTTTTGAATAATTGCCATGAGGGCTGTTGAGGTTCTTTTTTATTTTACAATTTTGCTCATGTACTTCACACTTAGTCAAATAAATGAAACGGGACACGAACAACAAAACACACAACTGTAGTCGATGGTGTTGGAGCTGGTGAAGTGGATGTGTGGTGTTGTGTTGTGTGGGGTATGGTGCACCATGACCGTCGGGGTGTATTGTGGTTTGCTGTGAAAAGTGGAGCAACAATGATTATGGCCATGATAATTGGTGAAAAGGAAGCATGCACCCGGAAGATGCAATTAGTTATTATGTGGGCAGAGGAGTCGGAGCCACAATCAGAGCAGGAAGAGATGGATGAAGATATAGAAATCGTCGCTACAATCTACTCGTATGAAACAGCAGTCGGACCTTGCAGTTGTGATGGTCGTGCGAATGGTTTCGATTAATTAATTTTCCTGCAGCGAAGTTTAACGATCACACACATTAAGTGGAACGACCTATTTGGGACGTTTAAATGTAGTAAGACGATTTGGGAATGATTACAACTTAAGACAGACAATTGTAATTGTGATACAGGCATTGGAGAGTTAATGATAGGACAAATGGATTCACACAATGTTACTAATGGGATTCTCGACTAAACGAAGATTCATTGCATTTTCATTCACCGCAGCCGGCTGTAGCTACAAACGGACCGACCAACAGACCAGATTTATTTCGAAACGATCAATGCCACACAAAATTGTTGGTATTGGTGCTACACACTGCCGTTTTCGACGTCTTTGTAGTAGGTGTGTGGCTTGGCTGGATCTGCTCGAGAGACGTGGAAGATTAGCGGCACCACGTATTCGTCTTGAATTCGCTCCAGAAGAGGAATGCCTCTGCCTAGAGATAATCAGGATAGTAAGCGCCGGAGATTAGAAGATTGTTAGACGAGGTAATTGTTCTGGCAATATGCCTTGGAATCAAGTTTATGATGAAATTGTTCACTCTTACTAGGTTCGCGTTATTGTGTAAGACTTTATAAGGATAGCATTTTATGCACTCAGAACATGGTGTTTTGTACAAGCGAAAACAAGTAGGCAGGTCCTTTCAAATAGCCGAATCTTTTCCATTAAACTTGCTTTAAGGTTGAACCACACGAAACTTTCAAGCACAAGCATATAAGTGGCTAAGGGCCATGTAGCAAATAACTTTCACCATCGCATCGAGTTGGCTGGGTACCTAGGTATCTGACTGTCTGTTGTAATGCGATCGGAAACTTGCGCCAATTCTTTCTGGTTTCCGTAGAGACCACCACAGACAAAGGCGTCTTAAGTCAACGACTTCTGAAAGTTATTCTTCAACTTCCATTCATTGCAATATCGTTTAGTCAAGAACTCATGCCCAGCCTATTCGGCTTGAAGAATGGTCCCCTAAGTCATGCGATATCGAACCCCTTCTCTAAGTCAATCAGACAGGCGCACGTGCATTGTTTCTACCCTTTTCTTCCACTGGATATCGAATATCATGCACGGATCACAGAGTGAGGTATATGTTCACCACTACCAGTGGGAAATGTCAAGGCACGGTGATACCGGACACCCATCGATTATCACTGATTTCTTACTTCAAAATGATTCGACATTTCATCGAAATGAACAGTGGTAGCTTCGACTCGTCAGCGATGACATTATTTGCCATATTTTCGCCATTGGACTCAATGTAGCCTAAATACTCGAATCGCCAATTTGATATTTCATTTTTAAGGAAGAAATTATGCAAAACAACCTGATTTTCAAGACTGTGGCTCAGGCTAATGACATAATTTGCCTTATACACTTCCTGGAAAGTGCCTGATATGCCTCTACCTTCTGCTGTGGATCTTCGATTACAAAAAACTTGCGGCCAACCAGAGAATCTCCTGGATTTATACCTGCTATAAATAAAGGGTCATTTCGAAAGCAAAGCTAAATAAAACACACACAGCGATACATTTTTGATGAAAGTGTGAAAAACAACATCATTCAAATGGCCGCCTTGGAAGGTTCGCGCATGTGATTCTTTTGAGATAATTTTTAACCAATTTTTCACACATTTCGGGCAGTATCTCGGCCATAACTTGAATAATGTTGGTTTTTAATGAGTCTAGAGTTCGGGAATTATTCGCGTAAATACGGTCTTTTGCGTAGCCCCACAGAAAAAAATCGAACGGTGTCAAATCTCATGATCTTGGTGGCCAATTGACGTCGCCAAAACGTGAAATTACACGACCAGGATACTTCTCATGCAATAAAGCCATAATTGGTCGTGTTGTGTGGCTTGTTGCCCCGTCTTGTTGGAGCCACATATCGTCCAAATCATGATCTTCAATCGCCGGCCCAAAAAATTGGTTATCATTCGACCATATCGCTCCGAATCGACTATAACCGTCCGCCCATTGGCATCTTCGAAGAAATATGGACCAATGACACCTTTTTACTACAGAGCATACCCAACAGTCACTTTCTCTGGATGCAACGGCACCTCTTCGATCATTTGTGGGTTTTCTGAGCCCCATATGCGGCAATTTTGTTTGTTTACATACCCACCGAGTGAGAAATTTGCCTCATCACTGAAATGTTGTTCGAAGAATCGGTGTTTATTGTCTGTTGTTCCAACACCTAAGAAGCGTATCTACGGCATTGTGAATGGTCAACAGGCTTCAATTGTTGCGTTAATTGAACTTTATAAGGATGGAGATGCAAATCCAAATGCAAAATACGCCAAAGTGAGGTGTACGACACGTACAATTGCTGCGAACGCCGGAAAATCGATGAATTCGGATCATCAGCAAACCTTGCACTTACAGCAGCAATATTTTCGACTGAGCGTGCATTACGATAATGCACATTAGTAACGCATCCACTCTCTTCAAATTTATTCACAATTTTGCCGATTGCTTGCGTAGTCGGTCGATTATGACGACCATAATCGTCGCGTAATGCGCGAAAAGTGGCTGACTTTGAATCACCACTTTGTTTTAGTAAATTTTAATAATTTTAACGCGTTTTTCGATTTGTAAGCGATCCATTATTGTAAAGGGCAAACAAACTAATATAATGACACTTCAAATGACAGCTGAGTTTGGCAGGTGTCAAATGCTAGCTTGAAACAACGAAATGAATGACTCTGTAGTATCTCGTTGTTCCTCATTCGGGCCATCTTTTACAAACGAAAGGACGTTTTGATCTCTCTCGAAATGCCTATTTAGCATTAAGTCGGTTTTCGCAGTTTATTGAGAAATCCTATAGCAGATTTCGTGAATAATTTGATCAAATTCTTTTAGAAAAGCAGAAGTCCTTGCTAGAGTTTCCAGCTAGTTCTCTGACAGTTGCCTGCCAGTCGAAAATAGTGACAAACAAACAATTTTGGGCCAGAGGTTGTAAAACATATTTGTCATCATTGAGTTCCTATGGCATTAGGCTGAGTGAAATCATTTGGTTTCTACATTCCCTTATCTAAAGACAAGGAGAGACGAAACTTTACAATGGTCCAAGGTTGTCAGCTTTCTATAGACAGGCACGTCTATCTTATCTATCTATCTTAACCTAACCTGTTACTCTGTACTCTGTACGCTTCTGAATTTTTCCTCATTTAGGCGTTTGAAACGGAAAGAAATTTCTGAATTTTACGGCCAACGGATTGAAGAACAATTTCCATTGACTTATGCTTTTGAAAGGAGTCAGCTGCATTGAATTGAAATGACCTACCTGCGGAGATATCATATTTGTCTTCTTTCATTTGGAAACAGAAACACTATTGACGCTTCCCAAAAATAAATAAACATACCCAGCGGAAGGAATGCTCCATTAAGAATATCTGAAGAGTATTTTGGTTCCAGGCTCCCAAACGATTTCAAAGCTACATTAGAATGGAATAGCAAAGAATTTACCTTTCACAATCGATTCAAATTAAGAGCTATCCGGCCTTGTAGAACGCTGTGTAGGATTAAGGTTTCTTAGAGGACTCAGCAGTTTTGCCTAGGTATTGTAAGACATAAGCATGTATGACATAAGAATAGAGTTGGCTGCTTGTGAGCTAGTATGGATTCGGTAAAATGCGTTGTACACTGCGGATGTAAGGGCATTGTTTGAATTAGTGCGGTTGTATTGGCACAAGTACAATTCTGCTTAACGCTCCGTTGTTGAGGGAGAATATATCGTACCTTGAAGAAGAATTCTGTCCCCTTTACCATCTGCTACTTTCGATTCAATTGAGTACATCTCGTTCGCAGAAACAGGCGCAAACATTTCATTTTCAGTTCTCCAACTATCCTTTCTTATTACAGGAAGAAGCGATCGTTAAACCACCACCATCAAATGGTCAACCCACGGAGTGTCTTCTTAAATCAAAAATAATCTGCGGAACTTGAATCAGTCAATATAGCATCACGTCTTAAATCAGTTCCATCCAAAGGACCGATGTTAATGTCCACTATTCAGGGGCAATGGCAGCTAAACTGACTGAATTCAAATAAATTCATAGTTTTCCGCCTGCACTCATTTTTAGAAAATTACTTAAGATTCCAGAAATCTTAGTAGGAAAGCTAGTAACACCTCTGCGATCCAAACAATTCAGACATACATATATGTACATACATCAATCAGCAAAATATATCGGAAGCATGATTGGTGACGACTGCCGGTTGAGATTCTCCACAAGGCTACCTCATAAGTATGATGAAAATGTTTTTCCTATCGAGGAGCCTTGAACCATGTAGATCCTAATGCCGATAATGGATGGAAACCATTCTAGGTCATATTCCACTCAGTATTTGCTACAATTACAATCAATCAAGGCCCAATTGTCAAGGCTTTTTCCATCAATGACGTTGTCTAATAGGAAGCGGGGGTAGAGCAAAATTGGACTTATCGGTAACATCATCGGACCTTTACGCCACTAATGGTTGCTAGTTACAAGCAGCTCATCATAGATCTTGTTGAGTGGCAAGACCACAGGTAGTCCATACCAGGACTTAAAACACGGTTCCGTGGGAGTAAGGAGCTCCCCGAACTTCGGTCCGGGCTTAGCTTTGTGAGGCAGGCCCCCTTATAGAAGCGTCATGGTTGCTGTGGTTTAAACATAAAACGCAGAGAGTGGGCCCCTCTTGTCTTACCCTGCTGTAAGTGCTGGGTGCTGAGACCCTAAAATCAGTAAGAGGTTTAAGATGGGCCTCGACTTAAATCAAGAGTGGACCTGTATCCTCAACACAGTTCCGAATTGGTATCAAAGGAATTGACGTAGAACGATGGCAAGGGGTATCCTTGCCCCCATGAATGTATGGGCATTTCGTAAACGCAAGAATACACGACAGGCGTTCACGCAAAACACGAGACATATCTCCCCAATCGAGCTGAATGTAAGAGTCAGGTGTTTACCAATAAAAACGAATTACTTGTCTATATTAAGAGGTTTAAGATAAAGCTCGATAAAGAAGCCAGAGTTCACTGTGAAATACTACAAATCAGTGGATCCTTTAGAGTTAGTAATGAATGTAGTATTTTCTACGCTGAGATAGTCGTCATTATTAAGGTTTTGGTATTATTGCAGAGAACAGTATAATCGACAGACAGGCACTCTAAATGCAGTCAGAGAAGTCTTCTATTTTCAAATTAGCATCGAAGTGGTGGGTAAGTTGAGGAAGCCTGCTTAGTTAGATCAGTTTTGGAGCCATCGCGAAGGCCCAAGTACATTTCTTTTTTGGGTCAGACCCTGGCCGAAAACCTTCCTCAGCACAGAGAAAGTTGAATCTGTAGTTTTTTAGCAACACGAGTTCAAGTTTCATATCACGGTATGTCCATCAAATCAGAATCTTAAGACAGTGGGCGCAGAAGGTTTTCAAATTTTTAGTGCAAACTGTACCAAAGACCAATTCTATCCGAACGAAAGGTGGCTTTTAGGCTGCAGTTTATGATACAAATTTTAAGAAGTGGAGGATTTATTGGTCATCTCGAGAAGAGCCAGGCACACTAGAGAAAAGCCAATGCCACCGAAAATAACTTCTCTTTTAAGTTTCGCAACAACAGCATTGATGTAGTTTTGCGAAAGATTATAGACCGTTTGAAGGCCGACAGTTAGAAAGTCTTCGACGTAACACGTTTTGTCTAATGACACTGTTGGGTTAGAGGATTAGGTGGTGATGTCTTTTAGCACTGGATGAGCCAGACCAGTCAACTTTCTGCTGCTCACAAAGAGGTTAACTACAGTTTTAAGAGGATTGATTGAAAGCCGATTCCGAGTGCACCAATTAACGATCACGCCTATGTCTGAGCTAGCTTTTACGTGCCATAATGACCATGAAACCAGTCACTTACTGAGGACTCGGTTCAGCAAGGTCATTAAGAGCGAAATAGCCAGTGTATTGACCACTGATATCTGGCGATTTAATGCCAAACATGATTACTTCTTGCGCGTCTATGTAAAGTTGTTGGTGTTTGAAGAAGTCCTTGGAAGCCATTTGCGCGCTTTTGATCAGAGTGAGCTTCAAACAGTCGAAAGTGTGGTTCAAATTGGACCGATAAGATAAGACTGAGACATTTTATTGGAAATTCACTTACAACATTGCCAGAGTTTCTCTTCCTATACTTCATTTGTACATTTACTATGTTGTACTTCAACTATGTAGGTTTCTAGGTTCTGTTTCTTAGATTTTTCTATATTTTCAGGACTTTAGGTAACTCAAATTATTTTTAATCCTGTAGAGGTTTGTATGTATCACCCGCCATATAGTGAAGAGCCCTTTTTTCACTTTGCAGACAAAGGCAGAACCCCTGCCTTAAACCTTTCAAATAAGAGCCTATGGACAGCTCTTTGATGTTTAAAGAAGCAGGTAAAGGCTAAAGGAACTACTCACACTAATGGACTGAAAAAGAAACATACATCGAATAATCAGGAGGACATTGACACACCATCAACCTGACTTGACCGTCTTAATGATTGGACTATTGCAAGAAGTTAATTCTTATTCCATTAACATTTCACAACATCTATGGCCCAGCTGTCCATGAATACATTCGCCTCACGCTAATTACATTCACTTCCTACTTTCCAATTACACAAGCCACTCACTCAAGAACATTCATCACTTCAACTTTTGCACCTGTTCATCGAGCAGACATCATCATAATTATCACCTTCAAGTCCTAACTTCAACACTTCCATTAACCCTGACGTTTCGTCTCTCTCCCATCATCATATCGTGTCATGTCATGAGTCATGAAGGCAACACAAAAAAAAAAACACAACACAACGACCGACACAAGTCATATCCGTATGGCCCTTATGTGAGAAAATAAAACAAAGTATCTGCTCAACGATGCTCAATGCAATTCTGGAACTCAATTCCCCAGCCTGTCATAAAATACTCCATCCGTTTCCAATCCCCTTTCCTAGTTTTTTTCGTTTTTTTTTTTTTTTTTGTAATCTCCTGCCCAGCCCAGGTAATCTTGCGGTCCCTTAAAGAATACCCAAAACCAAATTTAAGTCGAGGAACCTCTTTTTATTTACACATTACCACCACGAGCAGCCAATACCACCATCATGCCATCAAAACCACCACTAGAACCATCATCAAGACGCATAGTTAAATAAGATAGACCGAACCAGGCCTAGTCTCAATCTCAATCTCACTGCTAGGGTTCGCAGGTCTATCGACGGTTGGGGGCAAAAAAAAAACTCTGCAAATTCAAGTGGAAAAACGCTTCCCAGAGTGTGTATGTACACACCCTGTGTGCACATAGAGACTTCCCATTACCATAGCTAGCCTATCCGCGCGCCTATAAAAATAAAAACACAATTTCCGGTTCGAGATCATAAAAAAAAATGAAAAAAAAATGTAAAGAACCTTAGGACGGCAGAAGGACTGAATACTGAAGACGGTGTTTGTCAAGAGGGTAGAATGGTGTAGCGATGAAAACCCCAACACTCACAGTAAGGAGGGAAAACTTTTTTTTTATGGCTCTTCACGTCAAAACCCACGACACCGACACGAGCAACGAGCTTGAGAACGTACAATCATAGCACGGTCGTTGTGGGTTTGAACAAAAAAAAACAAAAAAAAGAAAAAACTAAAACGAGACCCAATCTTGGTAATGAACGGGAGGAGCTGGGTTTTTCCCATTCATTGACTACGAGTACCTACCAGCTTCAAGCAGTTACAAGGCACAGGCACCTTTCTCTCTACCCAAAGAACTACGACTACGAGTACGAGTACACCAACCGACTAATGTGGTGTTCGTAACTAATTTTCAGAATCAGAACGTTTCTGAGGAAAAACAGGGTGTGTGTGCTCCATGTCGAATTCCCATTCCCATTTCTACTGCCACTTCCATCAATGGCAACCCAAGTCGAAGCCAAAGCTACCCACTCATCGGCAGGGTTGGTAATTATTTAATCGTTATCGTGGATCAAACGAGAAATTCAATTCAAATTCGAATTTGGATTTGGTGTTCATTTTTCAGCTTGGAGATGCGATGTGGTTCTGCCAACCAAACCAGGTGGTTATCCCGATTTCAAATTGGGTTGATGGGAGGTGAAATCCACTACCACCGCGTCGCTCATAAACGACAGGGAAAAGTGATTTACGAGAATGTCTTGAAGATGAAATAAATAACTGAGATTGCAACGCACTGATGTAACAGCCTAAAGCTGGAAGCCTCCCGAATGCAGAAACTTCTGGAGTAGACGTGTGGCTGTGTCTGATGGAATGAGTTTGTATGTGCTTGGTTTTATGGTTTTTCGGGAACAGCCTCATCGTATTTATGGGAATCGTTAAATGCTTTACACTCACTTAGAAGCGTACGGATGATAGAGTCTCCAAGTCATTTTCTTCGTCATCACAATCCATCATTCGATTTTGTATGGGATTGGTTACGGGAGGTGACTGAAGGCGGCAGTAGGGTTCAGTGATTCCTGATGAGGTGACTCGGGGTTAAATGTTCTGAAGATGACGAGAGATTGCTGTACCGTGGAGAGGTTACAAAAGGAATACACTATGACGTAGGGGAAGGTTTATTTACTTAAATTCCTTTGCATGTCTTCTACTTAAATAAGTTTATTAGAGGCCTTCCAGCTTCTCGATCCGGGTAAATAAGTGTCATCACGATTCCTGGGGTCGCTCTATTCCTAAATGGAAGTTCTCGTCTTCCTTGACATAGTACACTGATACGAAGACTCGTTTTATCTGCTGTTATCGATTTCCTTCTGCGACAAAACCAATGTATCATTCATGTCTCTGCTTTTAGGACTGGCTCTTGAATAGAACGTTGTGTGCGAAGGAATTCCAACATTTTCAGATTTTTTTTCTTGTTTTCAATAGGTCAGGACTATAGAGCAGAATCAGGTCTTTGTTAAGCATCATCTAAGTCTTAACCTTCACCGTAGCCTGTCCCAGGCCAGGATGAAGGAAGGAACATTTTCGATGAATATTACCACTACCAAGCGGTTATGCTAAGTCTGACGAATAATAACTGAGCACACGGTCTTGTGTGGGCTAGATAAGCTTACGTGCGTTTAGGTGGATCTATCCCAAGATGGAGTGAACAACGAGGTCAGCAGCATACCCAGAGATAACCTTTTTTTCACCAATGAGGTACGTTAACATCTCCGGAGCCCAGGTCATGTGAAATAGAGATGATGACCAAGGAGTTTCTAGTGAAATAACCCCCATAGTCTGCCACTGATACAATTCTCTTAAGAATCTGGTCCTCCAGATTGATAGCAGTGTCGTTCACCACGTATATTACTAAATGTTGTGATATGGATGACCTTACTGTTGAACGGACGAAATGCCGTAAGAATGCAGATATCTCAGATGCGAAAGCGCCGAAGAACATCTGATGTATTTCGTTGCACTCGATCGCCACAACGAAATCCCTGATTTGGCAGAGTCCAAGCAAGCGTTACAGTGAAACAAGACGGTGGTGCAACGAAGAATGACAGTTGCACGTAAACTCTCTGACCAAAAAACAGAACCACAGAACGGGCTTTCCTTAGCACCGCTACCTTCGCTCTATGTATACGTATTCATGAATCTCCCTTCGAAGATTTGATAACCTTACACCCGGTTTTCATTACGACTTTGGTGTTCCGGACATGCCATCTGAAGCAATGACACCAGAACTCCTGCTCCGGTAAAACTACGAAATCGACTTTCCCTGTACTCAATCATCACGAATTGCTCCTAAATCGATCTGGGATATGGTAATGGCGTCTTTCTGGAGGATTACAATCTTAAATTTCAATCTTCATTAAGAAAACTTGTTCCAAGCGGAGATATATGGAATCCTGATGGCAACGGCCTATATTCTAAATAATCGATGAAAGAAGCGAAAAAGTTGAATTTGAAGCATACGTCAATCTGCGCTTAGAGCCATGCAAACCCTTTTACGACTTTCAATCTAAAGGGTGACCAGATTCCAATGATAATTTTTCCAATTGTTATGTTTCAGCAACTGTCAAAGTCACCAATGACATCCAGCTGTCAGAATATGCAGTAAGGTTTGCCATTTCATCATGCATCGTTTTATGTTTGCCAAACCTTCGGAAACAATTCAGAAATATAATCGAAATTCCGGCTCAGTTGTAAATACGCAACGTGAATTTCGTCGTGAGATCGGTCGCTATCATGGCTTCAGTGTGCAGGCAATTCGTCGGATCGTGGAAAGGTTTGAGCATGAGTACACTCTTTTGGATCTAAAGCCACCAACCAGAAAGCGTTTGGCCACCGTAGCGGCCAGTACTCAAGAAGACCCAGAAATGGCGCCGATCAGCTGAATTGGGCATCGCCAGAGAGTTAACCCGGCTTATTTTGAGGTATAAGAGTATAATATTGTGCTTATGCAAGAATTGAAGCGACCATAGGCAACACCGTTAATTCGCTAATTAGACGCCGGAAATGTTGGCCGGAGATCGAAGAGTGGATCAGCGGCTATGTCAAGAAGCGAAATTGTCATTATTGGAGCAAACACAATCCGCAAGTGTTCGGCCAAGTATCATCGAAATAAGGAAGAAGACGCCGTTACCGTCAATAGTCTCAGGTATAGAGCGATGTTAACAGATTTTCTGTGGCTACAGCTAGACAACATCGATATATCCCAGCTGTGGTTCCGACAAGACGGCGCTATATACCACACAAGCGATGGTTAAGGAGATATTCAGCGACTGGGTCATCTCACGGCGAGCGTTCATCAGTTCATGAATATTTATTTTCTCTAGGGCGACGTCAAGTTTTAAGCTCACGCTAACAAGCCAATCACTGTGGAATAGCATTCGACACGCTATTGCCGGAATAACGCCGAACATATTGAACCGAGGCATTACAAATTGTATCGACTGCTTGAAGCATTGGCAGCAAAGCCGGCATGAAGTGCTGGCAGACATAATGGCATGAACGTAGTTTCAAAATAAAGTCAGAATCAATTTTATATCTCACGCCGTTGCTTTGTTTAAATATTTTCTCCTATTGTTCTTATCTGGTCACCCTATAGTTCGGGAATGCAAAACTTTACTGAATATAGTTGTTAAGGTCTTGTCTTAATCCCAATTTACAATGGAACTTGCCAGGCAATGCTCGGAGGTGTGTTTTCAACCCTACTTACTTGGTTCAAGGTCTGTCTGCTTCCTTGGTTAAATCAATCATTGACAACTGGCAATCACATAACCCCCAGGATTAAGGCAGACCAAACGAATGCTTCTAGATGTTTCTAAGAAATCAGCGGTATTCCTGCTGTGCCTCAACAGGAAAGACTGCAGGTTGTTTACTAGTTTTGGGACGGCGTACTACACTTTTGCTTAATGTGCTGGGCATAAATGATACAACATCCTGCCACTACGAGTAGTCTGTTAATAACACACTAACGTTCGCATCAGTCTGCAGATATTCACCATTGGATGCTGGTAAGATAAGAACTTTATCACTGAAGGGTTTACTCCATTCCATACATTCCAATAAAAGGAATCAACAAGGCGTACAAAGGACTAGATTTTTGTCCGACTGCTCTCTCAAGCGAGTGATCCATCTTCGAAGGATCCCGATGTTACATGGATAAAGAAATGTATTTCAGGCAGTGATGCCATTCAAATTGGAACAGCTTAATCAACACCAATTAAAATTGTTATCAGCTAACTCTTTGGCTTAGTTGAGCATGGGCTTGACATCGCCGTGATCCCTGGTTTCTTTAGTGTCTAATGTTTCCAGTATTTTCGGGACAAAAATCCTGCTTCGATAACTTAAATCGAGAACGGGTATCCCCCACTTCGGCTTAAAAGGATACTGAGCAGCATTTTGTTAAGAAACCATTCAACAAAGACATATCCACCAGTCTTCTGTTTGGCTCTAAAACATTGCCTCCAAAGAAAAACTCAAGATGCCGTATGATTTCTCACCAATTTTCTAGAGAAGAAATGCCAGCGCACCTGAACTCTTCAGGCTGCATTGAGCCCTCTCAAAACCTTAAATCTTGCTAGAAGCATTCTGCAAGAGTGAAAGTGTTGCAATCTTTTATCATGCAAATTGAAACGAACTTTTTAGATTGCATGCCCTCTACCATTCATGCTTTCAGTCAGTCATGCCCTCAGAACAAGTCTTACATAGAATTGAGCCCAAGGGTAGACGATAACTCGATATTGGAATTTTAGGTACGGACTATGGATTAACGGGTCTTATAAGAGAAGCTGATTCGAATCCGGATCACGGTAGCATTAGAATCATCTAGACATCAAGGTTCGCCTAATGTCTTATTTATCTAAACACTCACAGATCTCTAACGATAAGTTTTAGATTTGTTGACTTTCGACATTTCTCAATGAGCAGAGCTTGATTTTTTCCTCAGTTTCGTAACGGATGACGGTATCAAGTTCAACAAAGTTTCTTAAAGTCGAAAATCGCACTGATTCTCTCGTAAAACTTTAATAAATCTCCTCGTTAACCAGCTTCTTTTACCTCATGTGCTAACTCTAAAGTATTCCTAGTAACGCATACATCTATTTTCAACACCATCCCCATCACTCAGTTCCTATTCCAATCATAAATCTTAAAATAGAAAACAAAAAGGATAAGGAAAAGGAAAATGAAAACAAAGGATTCACTCGTTTCTTTATCCGCTAGCCGCCCCCGCATGGATTGCCTTCCAATCTGAACCTCATCAGATGTCAGATGACAAAACCATCACTCCACGAGACGACATGCTACTGCTGCCACTGGTCTGGTTAACAGTTCCTCCACATCCCCCTCCCACGTATCTTCTGTTAGTTGTGCATGATTTCAAAAACAAAATCCGAAACAAAAGAAAACTGAAATTGCAACACGAAAAGAGTCCTTGCAATGTAAAGGATACGCCACAAGCTCTGAATATAGAAATTGTACATAAGTTAACGAAGAAGGACGATATATAGATACAAACTGTGATACATTGGCGTCGAGAACAACGAGAAGGACCAGCGACAATGACGACGACGACGAGGAATAATGAAAAAGGGAAAAGCTTTTCCATCTATAGAAGACACACATCTCTCTCGGTGTACCGGTGTATCCGTTTGGTTATTCCTTTCGCCGTTAATACCAAATGAAGATTAAATATTTAAAAACCGTTTACAACACCCGTCAGCCAGGAGGAAGGTTGCGGCCGACTAAGACTATGGCTATGACTTTGACTATGCCTAGGACTCAGTGAATCTCTTGCTGTAAGGCCTACCTGCCAGGACAAGTCTCGCTTTCATACATAATCCAAATGGCAGTTAAAGTTTATGTTCTACTTCTTCATAAACTTGCCCACCGTCGTTCTATTCAAAGGAGTGCTTCCAAAATGAGTTGAAATGTGAACTTCCAAGTGAAAGCAAATCCTGAGAGTTCGTTATGTTTTCCTTTTACTCTGTTTTTCAGTTCCAATTCCAGTGCCAGGTCTTCGGTCTTCGGTTTTATGGAGAACGAGTTGTAGTTAAAAGTCAGGATCCGTGCCGTAGTGCTTTTGGTTCCACTTGTCAGCTTCGTGTTTCCCTATCCCTAATTGAATTACTTTCTGCCTAACTTCGGCGCTTTTATTCTCTTCTCTCTTTTATTCTAGGTCGGGCTGGTACTCTGTTTAAGTGGAAAGTTGGCAGGGATAGGGTTATTCTCTGTGCCGGTCGGGATCCGTTTTCATATTTTTTTTCTTCTCCTTGTCGGTCCTTGGCGCACCTTCAATTCAAATGGGGATGAGCATGGATGCCCTTTCATGCTCAATAGGGCTTCATAAATTTTGACTTTACATTTAAGTATCTACAAGTATCTGGGCCATGCCCCAAATATCCTCAGCAAGACCTCTTCACTGCAATTGTTCTGTGCCCTCTTGTGGCCATTTGATTCATAAATAGATACACATATACGAGCACATGTTGCTTAAGTGTGTACTCGTATCTATTTGTTCAAGTGAAACTTCTCGAATGACAACACGAACTTAACCGAACAACGAAACAACAAATCCTTGTTCCGAACTTTACACGAACACGCCCCAAACAGTTCGTTAGTGTGTGAACAGTGAAATACAGAACCATCTCACAGTAGAACAGTGGAGAGCAATTGGAAATAATTAAAATGTCGGCTTCGACTTTGGCAACAATTTTTTAGAGGGAAATTGCACATCCCTGTTGTTTGATGTTGAACAGCTGTTGGTACGATAGATGGGTTTGTGACGTGCGGAGCAAAGTGGAAGGAGTCAACTTTTTCTTTTTGAGGGAGAAAGTACTTCCAAGTTACGGTAACCATTCGTTGGGTTTGGTGTGGTTTTGGTTTATTGCCTCCCCCATCAATTGGTTAACCTCATTGTTAAATAACGGTGAAAGAAAAGTTCTCCAACTTCGCGGCTCCAACTTCGAACGATTGAAGTTTTAAAGTTTTTTGTTTGGCGCGCGGTTTTTCAAAGACTGTTGCGAAGTAGGAGAAGGGGAAGGTAGCAGTTAAATAATGTGCGGTGAGATGATTTTAAAGTTAAGAGCAAACGACTGCCCCCGTCGACCAGTCCACCCGTTTCCAGCCCAACGGAGGAGAGTCGTATAAAGTGGTTTTTAAATTTTCGAAAACTTTTCCAGCGCGACTTTGATGATTTTGGGTCAGGCTTTTTGCAGAAAAAGTTTCCTAAAATGCGGTATGATTGAGGTAGATTTTGGGGGAAAAATTATAAAGTGCATTAAGCTGTCAGAATTAGAGCTGATGATAATGGCTCTAAGTCAGATTTTAAATGTGAAAAAGATGTTTTGAGAGGTTTTGATTAGATTTAAAAAACGATTTTGCTCTCGTAGATCATGTGGCTGGAGAAGCGGAGAAAGTACAACATTCGTTTCCTCGCAGGCTGTTGTAAAAATGTGTATCTTTAAGCGATACCTTCAAGGACAGAGTTCCGTTTCATGATCCACAATACACTCGTACCCTGCGACAATATTAAATAATTGATGGTTTACCACAAGAGTCCGTTCTAGGTCCTTTACTTTTTTTTAGCCAGAAGAGAAAAAACTCAAAGATAAAGAACTTTTTTTTTGCCTTGTCATTAAGACTCGTAGTCGATTTCGACAACGGAACCTTTTTGTGATAAGTGCGTCTCAGTCTGACAATAGCGACAAACATATAGCAAGTTATTCTTAAGCTTGTGGCCTCTGATCAGTTCTACACTGCAAGTTGGTATACTTCCTGCTTGAAACATTCAGGGATTCTAACGTCTAAGACAGGTTTATAAAGATTATGGTGAACGATCCCATACAACAATACAACGTTTTCTGAACTCGTAAGCACTGGATCTTGCAATCGTATTCTCAGAGCAGAATGCGGCTATTTCAAGTCCATACCATCAGACGAAGAAAATCCTCTATAGTGAGAGAAGAAAGCGTCGCACGATACCCTCTGTTGTAGCAGCAAGTCGTCCTTCTGGTTCGTTTAGCTGAAGAGCATTCTCGCGTCGACCCGGGCGACTGGAAAAATGTTTCGTGATCACCAATATTAAAGAAAAAATTCTTTGAAGTGCATGAAGAGAACGATAAACACCCGTCTTCTCATCTTCAGTACTTGAGGGATATTATGAGGATTTGAGGCACCGCAGATACAGTTTTTTGTGTAATTTGGATGTACCCTTCTCACGTAAAGGCAGTGTAGTTTAAATAAACCAGCTAATGTGGCAGGTAACATTATTTTCAACCTCTCAGCGACTATCTTAATAGCTACACTGCCACTGGTGGATAAAGAACTGACACCTTGCTTACGAAAGTGCTTACAAGTTATCGAAGTACAGTCGATTTCATTCCAAAAGACAGTTGTAGGCAATTCTTATCTCAAAGCGATTTGTTCCGAATATCTAAAGAAAGAAACCCAGAAAGCCTTTATTAACCGAACGATATTGGTACCACTGGAGTACTCGAAAGCACAGAAGCTTTCCTTGCGCTGCATATTTAAATAGTGGTAAATGCCAAACGGCTATTGACACAGCTCTTGCTACAAACGTTATTCAATGAAGAAAGCCCGGATAACTTTATCATCGCCAATGAACGAGCTGCCGCTCATTTGTTCGTGCGAAAGGATTAGCTCCTGTGCATCTTGGACTCAGTGAAAACCAAAAAGTCGTCTGGAACAGACGGAATCCCAAACGTCGTATTGGTACATCTGCCCTTGGAAACAGTAGATATTTTTACTACGCACTATCCAGAACATTGGAAAATAGCAGAAGTATGGTATACCCTATGTCCAAAAATCCAGGTCATTAATACTTTACTGCAGAGTGACTTCGAGCAAATTAAGGCAATAAGACAATACTGTTTAGAACATCATTGAGACGGGCTTCTTGGGATACCAGAAATCACTGGAAACATTTTGCCGTCATTAGACAGCACGGACTGCCTTTGGCATTGAGTAGCGTAGTTACATACCTTGGTTTTTGCGCTCGTCAGTACTTGTATTTTGACAAACAAATGCTTGTTTGACTCGAGCCAAGAGAGCCCTAACAAGGAAATTGCTTCATAGCAGCCAACTTGACTCAAGAGTAAAGGTAATATGCTACGTGGCCCTAATCAGGCCAATCATCGCTTATGGTTGTCCCGTGTGGTTCAACGTAGCGCCGTATTATATGGAGGCAATTCGGGTGTTTGGAAGACAATGTCTCAGGACCTGTTCTACATTGTATAGAACACCAGAATCTGACTTCATAAAATATTATCCCAACAAGGCCCTTTACGATGGGGCGCGACTAAACAGGATTGACAATTCCCTAATTAAGGTGATTCGAAGGCAGGTGGCAAGGGCGATGAATAGCGGTAATAACCGGCTTTATTCCGCCGTAGGCATTCCTCTATATAGATACCAACGGGTTAGTGCAGAGTATGGACGGTATCTTGGTAATATACCAACGACACCGCGGTGCAAGGGACGACGGGTACGACGGGTACGACGTCAATTCTCAGGAGCTCTTCCATTTCTGTTCCGCGACCGCGGACAGAGATCGGGTCGATACTGGAAAACACCACACCGATTTTTGGTGGCTTAGAGAAGAGGTGAGTATCAATATGCTCTCCAGGACGGCCGGTGCATTACTGTTGTGCTCGTTAAATACTTCATAAAATACTGTACTCGTTAGATTTAGGTAAAATAGGGGGTTTTTGCGGAGAGGCCGGCCTGGTTGGCATAAGATGGCATCTCTGAGAAGTAATTAATCCTTAACTGTATCGGTTGCATCTCGGCGGCGCTTGTACGAATCCGAGGCGCCTGAATTCGCAATTGGGATGGTGATTACACGAAGCAAAAGGCAACGAGTATGCAACCATACCGATTATAATTAGTTTGAGTAGTTTAGGCAGGTTAAGTAGCATAGGTAGTCTGAAGTTTTAATATAAAATGTGCAAATTATGGTTCCGAAGCTTAGTCTTTTTTTCAAAAATGTAAAAGCTGAATAGGAATAGTTTTAGATTTACCGCTAAGCTTAGAGTAATCGGTAAATGCAAGTAAGCTAAATCAAATAACTAACATTGTTCAATTAAATTTAAGCATGTAAGTTCTTTGCGAGGTAAGTTTTAGCTAGACTCATTCGACTTACTATACCTACGACTTGGGCGAGACAGTACACAATAGTAGAAGAAAAAGTAAAAGAAATAGTAGGCTTGGAAGGACATTAAGCAAAGGAAACACAAGTCTATTTCACTCCATTCTAAAGAAAATGTCTTAACATCTTCAACAGCGAGATTCTTTCAAATGCTTACGTACACCTGCTTTCCAGAGCGTCAAACGAATTAGTTCCAATCATATCTGGATGATGCCTGTACGACGGTCGCACCTAATCTATTTCGAATTTCTCATTAACTAAGTGCAGAAAGAAAGAGCGACGGCGATGGCGCGATAGTTAGCTCAGTGGACTATCACGCAGACAGTCTGGGTGCGATTCCTGGCTGGGTCACCAACAATTTTTCAAATCGCCATCACCCTTTCGGCGGGCAATGGCAAACTTATTGCAACTAGACAAGAAAAGATTCAATTTACTTCCGTTGGCAGAGGATGTGTTGATTCTGTGTCCCGGGAAGTCTTTCCTAAAACTACGAGCTTGTCAATACAACACACCACAGTATCGATTGAGTTTATCTTGTAGTTAAGACTGCCACTTTCCTATACTATCAGCCACTGGGGAAATCAATAAAGCACTAACGTCACCGTCTATATTGCTTGGAAAGAAAGGCAATCTTCTGCTTCCATATGATGTCAAACAAAAACACATAGATATGTAACGCAAAATATTTTTAATTGGCCGGAGATATGACCAAAATGTAGCTTAATTGGTCACTCGATCCCCATCAGCTGGAAAAAAAAAAAAAAACAATACACTTATTAGAACGAAGAATTTAATGGCCTCCATCAGATCTAGTACTGCATCTCTCGATTTGTATGAGTCTTCTGAGTCTTCTCTGCCAAGGAACCTTTTTATACGAACTACAACAAAATCTAGTCTACGCCTAGTCATATTGCTTACTATCCAACTACAGGTACAAGGGTACAACCTTGTGGGATATCATGTTTTTTACAGGCATCAGTTGCAATAAGAACTTTTCTCATGCTGGCATTCCTAGGTTTGGCAAATGTAACTTCAGTTTAGCCATTTCGAAAAATCTGCTATTTCTGGTCAATTCGTCAAGCTAAAGACTAAACAAAATGGTTAACCAACCATAAGGCGAGCACAAAGCACAGCACAGCATAGCCACCTGATGATACAAGGACAAAGGTACAACACTTACAGCTTCCAACAAAATTCTATATTTCGTTTGATCTAAGAGTTTCTCTGTCAGGATCCTTTCTCTGTGTACTTTGTTTGATTAAGATCTACTCAACTTCTAGAGTCATAAACTTGAAAATTCCCTTTTGGGAGGTGGCCCCTTTAAAATGCCCAATTATAGTTGGGTTCTTACGGGACCGAAAAATTCAATGAAACCGGGGTATCCATACGCATGAATCATTCCTTCTTTCTCATGTTTGCTCAAACTCTTTTACCAGTCCGCTTTCACCTGAAAATACCACGCGTGACTAAAGATACTTTTTCGTAGAATTTACCTTCAACAATGATAAACTCTTAAAAAAAAAATTGGAATGTGGTTTCCCTCGATATATTCATACTCCTCGTCTGCATATTACATATGTGCATGTACCGCCCGACCTTTCTAGCTACTTGAGCACAAAGAATGTATGCATTCATCCATTCCAAACCGAACTAACGACCATCACTTGCATAAAAAAAAAAAACTCCTTAACGCATCTCCACCCCGAAACGTGTTCAATGATTTACTTTTCCGTGGCAAAAACGTCCTCGGCAACAAACGAAACGAAACGAAACGAAACGAAACTCAACTCAATCCAATCCAATCCAACTCCATAGAGAAGCAACAAGAGGAATCACACACTGAAACACCATCAAACCAAAGCCCAAGATACAGAGGAAAGGCCGGCACAAGCTGCTACCTCTACCACTACCCTCTACTGCCGCAACATGCAATTACGTGTCCACTCCACTTGCTTCATTCTGGGCTTGTACTGGGGCTGTTCCTAGATTCAAGCAAAGGTGCACCCAAGTACACATACGATACACCCAAACCTCATAGGAACACATAGTCAAACATGAAGATATTGCTGTTCCCGTCATGAGGAGAACGACCACGACCACGACCACGATGACGAAGATGATGATGACGACAACGACGATGATGGTGATGGTGATCGCATACCCTATTCCTAAAGTCGTTTATCATGTCGCCCTCCCCACCTAAACACGCAAAGTGGTTACAACCAGCGAACGGCGAACATTTCTTCCCCGAACAGAGCTCAGAAGCGAGCAAAACTCCAAAACCAAACCGTGAAATTGAGACCTTCTCCCCATTTCCAGAGCCGGAGCACAGCGGACAAACTCCCGATAAAGATGGTTTCGTTTTGGTGAAAAGGAAACAATAGGATTCAAGGCACGTAATATGGATATGGATACCATGGGTTGGAGCTGGGTATGAAACTCATTCGACTCCAATTCCAACACTCTCTAATGTGTGCATACATGCCCCTTCTATGTTGGAGCTGAGATACGTCGTTCCTGTAAAGAACTATGGCATCTGGGGAGGGGTTAGGGGTAGCCAGTAGAGTGATGTGCAAGTTTACACAAAGAAAACTCATGCTTTCTACCTCTGTATCCGACCAACGACTTTTTATAGATATTCGTACTCCCAACTCTGTTGGTATACAATTTTATCTGGAAAATTGATAGAGAGTAAGATGAATTTGTTTCCCTCTATCTCTCTGGTTATCTGGTTCATGTAGTAGATACGAATAGATACCTGAAACTTGTTTGGCTCCAATTCTTCAGGGAACTTCAATTCATCATCATACACTGCAACAATGAACCGACCGACGAGAGACTGACTATATCTACAGAGTGCAGACAGATGGAAACTATTTCATTCAGTAGCGAGTGAATCAAATTAATCCCTCAGCTATAATCCGAACGTTGTTGACTTCGTTTTTGTTGTTGTTCTTGTCGAATTTTGGGAATTTTTCAAAACCCCAGATACATTGTGGCTAATCGCTAAGGCCAATCTAATTGGTGATCACTGCTGGGCGGATATGTGGCATTTACAGAGCGGTTTAGAACTTTTGTAAAGTTTTTCTTTGTTGGGAAAGTTACATCGGTGAATCGGAACTTATCTAGGGAACCCAGACAACCGACTTTGTATCTTTTTTTAGTTTTCAGGAAAAACAGGAAAATTCCGGCAGAAAAGTTTCGTTGCTAGTGGGCATCAGTCATCAGGACAAGGACAAGTACTATGAAATCTATGTTCGTTTGGATGTTAGATGCCTCTGTCGGGAGATATTTGTCGGGGGGAATTCAAAAAGTGTCAACAGATGTTAACAAGTGGTTTCGATCACATCAATTTTTGAATGGACATACACTGATGAATTGCTTCATTGGGCAGCAAAACGACATATTTATGGAGATCACTTGGCATGAGTCTACTTCAGCACGATTCACCGCACCTTGAGGGCTTTAGTATCTTTGACTTGGGAGCTTTACAATTATTGCCAAAGAGGCGGAAAAATAAGTCGTTTGGTGGTCTTTCAGGTAAATGCTTGTACTGTGGTCTATTAGGAAAAACTTCACGGAACACAATCTTGGGTGTTTGGAAATAAAATATTTCTTCTTCAAAGAATATGGCTGGTCAATGCGTCCTGCTTAATAGATGAAGTGTGCTTAATTAGTTTGGAAACCACGCCATTACCATAAGTATATGCACATTGAGTAACAGGTCAGAACGTTCATTGTGTTTTAGGAAAAGAACGCATCGTTGGCCACATTCATGAAAAACATGATCCAGACGGCACTTCTACACTAGTTTTCAACAACTCAGTGTCAACAAATGGTCATCGTGTTCGCCTGGTCAACGATATTTCGATCAGATCAATCATATTGCGATCGATGCAGGGATCAGCTTTTAATTTAAGGATATGATATTCGACCATTCCGAGGAGCCAATATCACTTTTGACCACTAACGTGTGCTAGTTAAGGTTCGAATGTGGATAGCACAAAAAAACAGGACTTTGAGAAAGTCCGACATCAAACGGTCACAATCGCCGAAGACTAACAGAGCCCTTGCTGGTCAATTATGTTGGAAAAGTTTTCGAAATGTGCCACCAATAGTCCCAAAAGAAAAGTGGTGGTATTTCGGCTTTATTTAACGGCGAAAACTGGTTCTTGAGTGGAAAGTCAAATTAGGAAAAGGATCAGGAGAAACACAACGTTTTCTAAATACATAAGTTCCGGTAAAGATGTTGTCCTAGTAATCCTGGCATCTGTACAACGATTCTGTAGTCGCTTGAAAAGTACGAAGTGAGCCTACTGCAGTCGTTCGCCACTTATGTATATACAGTGACTCAACTTTTTGATCATACGAGGGCGGGTCAATAAGTCCGTGACTTTTGGATTAAAACACAGATTTTTTGATAAAAAAATAATTTTATTTTTCAACGTAGTCTCCCTTGAGCTCTATACACTTTGTCCAACGCTTCTCCAATTTTTTTATCCCTTCCAAAAAAAATGATTTGTCGAGGTCCTCAAAATTGGCCTTTGTTTGCGAGATGACTTCATCATTGGAGTCAAATCTTTTCCCACCAAGCCATTTCTTCAGGTTTGGGAACAAGAAGTAGTCGCTCGGAGCCAAATCTGGAGAATAGGGTGGATGAGGGAGCAATTCATAGCCCAATTCATGGATTTTTGCCATGGCAACTGCACATGTGTTTGTGGTCGACTGTGAGCAAACGCGGCACCCATCTTGCGGAAAGCTTTCTCATGCCCAAGTGATCATTCAAAATTGAAACCACTGAGCCATGCGAGATCCCTACGGCTTCCACAATCTCTCGCACTTTCAATCTTCGGTCGGCCAACACCATATCGTGAATTTTTTCGATTGTTTCGGGTGTAGAGACCTCAACTGGGCGTCCAGGACGTTCGGCATCTTCAGTGCTTGTACGGCCACAACGAAATTCAGTAAACCACTTTTTTACCATTGAAATCGATGGTGCAGAGTCCCCATAGTATTTATCAAGCTTAGCCTTGGTCTCGGTAATGGTTTTTTTTCGCAAGAAATAATGCTTAATAAGCACACGAAATTCACTTTTTTCCATTTTCTCCTCAAATTAGTGAGTAGTCTGATAAAAATAGCTGTCAAACACAAACTAACTGACGCAGCAAGTTTAAATTTTGACAGGAGTCAACTGACAGATGCCTGTTGACAGGAGCAGTGTTGCTGTTTCAGTAAAGAGAGCAAAGTATAATTTTTAGTAGTAACTCTTCTAGCTTAACAGTTAGAGCAGCTAAATTTTCACTCAAAATAAATGGAGTGATTATGAATCAGCACAGCAAAAGCAAACGAAAATGCACTGTTATTTTGGGAGAATTTGCAAAAGTTCTTAGACAACGCATATGATCAATTTGTTGACACTATCGCAGTTGCATATTGTGAGTAAAGAATTTGGCCAAGTGTGGAGTTTTCTCTGTGTTTTTTGTAAAAAAATAAAAACATTTTAAGTATTAAAATAAGAACCTAAGCTAAGGTAAGTTTAAATTTCAGTTTAAACAGGCATTTTACTTGTTTTAAATTTGGCGGTAGATGAAAGAACTTGGTATCTCCAAAATTAAGGAAGAAGAAAGGCGAATTGTTTCCAAGACAACTCATCGAGAAATTTCTCAAAATATTGACCGACCGCCATAAGAAATTAAGGCTACAATTTGCCCAAAAATATAAGGATTATTGTGCTAATGATTCGGCAACGGTAATTTGGTCGGATGAAACGAAAATAAACCGTCTTGAGTCCGATGGTCGCCAATAAAGCTGGAAAAAGCCAGGTGAGCCAATCAGCGATCGCCATACCAAACCAACATCAAAATTTGGAGGAGGAAATCTTATGATTTAGGGATGCATGTGCATGGAAGAGGTTGGTGAATGCATTAGAGTGGTGGATCGCATAAATGCCATTCAATACATCACCATCCTGGAGCAGTCCTTACACCTTTGGAAAAGTGGCATAAAGATGTGTCGGAAATTATCTTCCAGCAAGATAATGATCCGAAACACACAGCCAAAATTACAAAAGTGTGGCTCCAAAATCAGCAATTTCAAATATTTGATTGGCCACGACAATCTCCAGACCTCAATCCGATTGGACATCTTTGGGTTGAGGTTAAACGTGCTACTTCGGATTTGCCTGGAGATTGTCCGAATTTTCATGAATTATGGTACCGCACTCAAACTGCTTGGCAAAATACCACCACAAAACAATGTAAAAAGTTAATACAATTCATGCCAAGAAGAATAAAAGTGGTCTTCAAAGCAAAAGAAAGCCATACGAAGTACTACGCAGGAACAGTCTCGCAAAGTCAACAAATTGATCAAATGCCCTATATTTACTTTTGTTGTATTAAATTATGTTAAAAGATAAATTTGGTTCTCATTATTTTTTATGCTGAATTATAATATTATTTTATTTTTTCGTTAAAAATTTCGTTGAATTATAAGCACAAATAAAAAAGTTATGAACAAAAGCCTTTATTCTGCTAATCATATGATCAAAAAGTTGAGTCACTGTACTTGACGTGATGTTAATTTCTTTTGGTGATCCCTTGCATCAAAATAAAGACAGAGAAAATTCAACAAAACGCTATGCAACGTATACCCCAAAGCGAATACTAATTGGAAAGTACTATCAAGTTAGGGCGGAAGGTATCTGTGGATCGAACTGCGAATGGGATATAAAATTTTGACCTTGCTGGAGATGAGGAATCAGTGAAAAATCAACTGCGCACGCTTTAGGGAAGAAATTGGCAAAACTTAGAACAAGATGAAAGATAGGGGAACGTGGTTTAAATCCCGAAGTTTCCCGCCGTCGAATGTCGTAAACTGATTTGTTCTGCAAGGTAAGGGACACTTTTATACTAAAATATACTACGATGGTACATTTTTAATTACATTGCAACTGCTGTCGATTTAGATGAGATTCCTCACTGCTAGCCTAAGCAATGCCTTACATATATACCTTACCCATAATCAATAGCTCTACTGATCAAAATTTAGATGATCAGAGCTTCAGACTTATCGATTTGACTTTCAGATTTCACGTACCGCACCGTTTATAAAGTCTTGAACACTGCCCTTAAGTTCAAAAGTGAAAGGATTCCCTTAACGCAATTAGAAAAAATGCAGATTGTCTTTGACCCATATCGACAATCGGATACTATTAAATTAGATCGCATATAAACTTACAGGTTAAGAAGTGATCAGAAGAGGAATCTCCAGGAAGTAGACCCATATTAGGAGTGCTCCTTTCCCAGATCAAAGCTCTAATGACAGTTGACATTCTTCTGATCACAATCGTAGATGAAAGATCCGTTTTCTTAGACTAACCACACAAATGCCTTTACGACGTTTCCTTAATAAAAAAAAAACTGCCTAGTAGCACTTAAGCGGACAGGACGCCGCAATAGGTATAGTTTACACCACGTTGTGCGAAGTTTGTTGTAAGAGTTACAACGCTACTGGGATGTACATATGGTACTTGTTGTTGATATCGTGAGTCTAGGATTATTCCAATGACTCAATTGTGTACTCTGTTCTAAGCAGACCTGACCTGAACGCTATCCGACTACACTCAGCAAGTGTCAGATTAGTCATTGGTTTTATTGTTAACACTAATATGTCTCAGAAAATATGAATTAGTTTGTACAGTCATCTGACTTGGATAGACAACTTTCATGAATGCTTTAGGTATCCCATGTTACAGATAAATGTTGAAGATTTTTAGCATGTTCATTTTAACCATCTTTCAGTCGTCACAACTAGCTCCTAAGGCCCATTCACTAATAGAAAAAAAGGAAAAGACTAGGTGAAAGTATTGTCTCCTGAGGCACTCACACGTTTATTCAATTTAGAAATCTCTTAGTGTGCTATGGTCGATTTAATTGTTTGTTGGCTATGTTTCAAAATCTGAAAAAGGACCTGAAGATGCCAATAAGACTTTTGAATGGTTTCACAAAACTCAAGAGCTCTTGGAATGAGAGTTTTATACAGACCAATGCTGTCGTTCCGATGGCCGACCAGCTAATCGGGCATAAGTCAGGGAGCAACATCAGAAAAATACAATAGAAGCGGCGAGAATAACATTGAGACTAAATATCAATTGGCAAGATAGATTCGAGTGTTACGAGTATGTCAGCAGACCACACACTTCACAGCTGGTGGACCGTGTGCATCCTGACCTTATCTTCATTTGAAATAAGCTCTGCAACAGCCTACTATTTGATTCTTTAATGAATGTAGAGATTTAAATTTATCTTAAAGTGCATCCTAGTTTATGTTGTATCCAACAGTACGACTATCAGGTCGTTAGTCATCTTTGCCACTTGATTTAGTCCCATGACACAAGGGGCATCGTAGAAGCTTATATCAACTTCAGCAATCTGTTGTCTGGTGCATGTATGATATTCATCTCCCACACATGTTTTATTGGACTAACTAACCTATGGCACCATGTCTATCTATCTCTTGAAACTTTGTTGCAAAAGGAAAAAAATAAAATAAAAATCTCTTTGAGAACCGGTGTATCTTTCATCTTTTGTTCCATGGGAAATATTGCAATTTAGGCACTCGCGATGTGAATCGCCAGCTTGTTATCATGTTTTACCGATTTTGGTCATGAACACCTATCGAGTACCACCTTAAATGGCAGCCCAACAAGCTAACTGGTTAATGGGGTCTTTATTACCAAATTCTCGCACATCGTTAGCACAATTAGACTGGTTTTTGTTGCAGATACGTAAAGTTTGACTGTAGTGTTGTCCCACAGCACAAAAAGTTATTACAACATCGGAGTTGGATAGTGTCTGTCGTGCGACACCAACCCCCTACGCATATTATTACTTCGTACAGCTAACCAAAGCTCCAAAGGTTCCAACCGTAATCCATTGGAGTGCACACCTTTTTTGGCAAGCGGTGGCGATGTTTCAGACTACTCTTAGGTGCTACCCAACTACGACAAGTGTCGTTTCTTAAGTCTGGAAATTTGGTTGTATTTTTTCTGTTTTTTCTGTCCAAACAGAAAATGGGCGGTTTTTGTGGGCGCATGGTGCTAAATGTGGACCTGCGCGAACGTAATTGCAGATTATTACAATAATTCCGACGCTAGCCTTAGGCTAAGATATCACTTTATTATGGAAAATATGCCCAGACAGGCAGACAGCTGAGAGAGTTGTCGGGTCTGTGTGTTGCGGTTATTATCGTCAGCAAACAGTCGTGGGTATGATTATCGTGGTAATTGACGGTCAAAGATACGTGGATGTGGTATGCATATGAGCGGAGATACAAACGTACACGGTTCCCAATGACGTACAAGATACCATCTTCGCGGAGGAACATTGTAATATGAAATTATTGTCATTTGTGTAATGTTTTTTTTGTAATGAAGTTGACTTACAACTGTGTTTAACAAGCCCCTCAAGATAGCCTCTAAGTAAAGAAACACGGAGCTTAAGTGGCAGTTACGAACCTGTGGTAGGCTTTAATGAAGTGTTACCGACGTATTGGTTGTATTTGGTGTGTGTTGGGTGAAGAAATAGAGGTCTACAAGGTTGAAAAAGGCCATTATCTTGTTTAAATTGAAGTATCACAGAGTTGCAATATGTCTGGCCGCACGTGTGAAGTTAAAGTAAAACCTCTGGGAGTGTGCATTGAGACTAAGATTAAGACATAAGCTTGGTAACGCTCACGGACTACGAATTGCAAGTATGCACCTAGAACAAACGTACACTGTACACCCCTGGTGCTGCTAAAAAACTTGAATACGTTCTCACCCGGAACAAGACAGATATTACCGCAATTCATGCGATATCGTGGTGGATAGGGCAGGCATGAAAAAATACCAAAGATGCCACAAAAGATTGCACATGTTATTGTCGTGGGAGATAGTCACTTTAAATCGATAAGCGATAGAGTGGCTGCAAGCATCATTCCAAAACATCATCGCCTTGCCCTGCACAAGCCCTTACCGATGAAGCTGACGACTCTAGAAAGAGGGAGTTCTATGACTATCTGGATGATTCCTATGTAGCCTATCCCTACTACTATGTCAGAATTCTACTCTTTGACTTAAATGCGAAAATCGGTAAGCGACCTCCAGATGGTCAAACTGCCAACCAAATCAACCATGAGCTAATAATGCGAGGCATGCATAAGACATTCCGAATGCACAAGCATTCACAGGGGCAACGACGACTATTACCTCTTCCTTGTTGCAGCAAAATTCAGAGCTTGATTATCAAACGAGAAGAAGCTCTGAACGCCCAGAAGCCCTAGCACGTCTGAAGTAGCCAAAAATCTGTGAAACCGGTATTGTGAGAGGTAGCCAATCGACGATAGGTAACCTAATCAGAACTAGCTCATCGCATGTAGTGACGGATGTGGCCATTAAACATATTTTTGCTTTCTTTAATGGCTTCCAGTCCAGCACCGATGGCACATACCCAGTTGTGTTACAAATACAGAAGCTGCTGGTAACTCTGAAGAAAATCTTCACCATTAGCCTGGGACTGGCACATGTCCATTCCGAAACACTGACAAACAGTGAGAGCAGTCCTTATATCGAAAATAGGAAGCACGCTCGCCAAAAGCTGCACACTTATGAGTCTGACTTCCTTCATGTTGAAGACCATAGAGACAATGGTCTATCTGAGATGCAACATGCTAACCAAAGTGAAAGATCTTGCGAAAATTAAAGGCCCACTCGACAAAGGAACACCCGCTGGACATTTTCATCGACATTGAGAGTTTTTTCGCCAACGTATGACAGCATGTGAAACTCGGCCACATGAACAGGACACTGAATGCGAATGTCGACTGCACTTAATATTTTGTAATGGCAAGGGTAAGCAAGGGTTGTTCGCAAGGCAGCGTTTGTCTTTATCCACAAGCCTAGTGCGCAGATGATGTAGCTGTACTCTCTGTTGGATCATGTCTACCGACTGTGGGACCCTAGGTATGGGCTTTCAGTCGGACCTCTCAACACTGAAGTTGTACTCTTTACAAAGAGAAGGAAGTTGACTGATTTGACTCATCTAGTGCTTAAAGGCATCACCATACAGGAAGGACCTAAATACTTGGGTGTCTTCCTGGTTAACAAACTTCTATGGACAAAACATGTAACGTCAAAAGCCTCTCGCTGTTGGCTCTTGGGTAATACAAAGGAGCTGTCAGCAACACGGAGTGGTCACCGAAAAAGACTATTTGCATCTTCACCAGACTCCAAGAACGGTCTGTTTCGGGTGCAGCAAGTGGTTTTGCCCTGGACGCATTGATAAATCTCCCTCTACCTCATATTCATATCATGAGCTGTAGGCTTAAAGGCATTCTTCATTTAAAAATAAGTGGTAGTTAGTATAAAACGCACTTTGATGACCTAGGGCGCCGACCGTCTCAGGAACATGCCGGCGGGTACAATGATAGCAGAACTCATGCTGCGGATAAACCACGAAATCGACTTTCCCTGTACTCAACACTGGTTTCGGCCAGAATCTAAGCCAAGAAAAGATTCTCTGAAGTAGGATGTAGTATTATTGTCTATCTGGAGGATGACACCTTCAGATTTCACTCCTTGTTCGAAAAAATTGTGTTTGTCTTTCAAGCGGAACAACAAAAGAAACACTGTGGCGCTGGCAGCCCGGTATGGGCCATGGCCTAGCTTCATGACACTCATTTGTGTTGCTCATGTTGTCATTTTCGTCACATATGAGCGGGGCCTACGGTTTATCGCCGAGTCCGAACGGCACTCCTTAGAAGCTTTTTCGTAGGCAATTTTACTTTCGGGAGTTTGCCATTGCCCGCCGAAAGGGTGATGCCGGGGATCGAACCACGGACCCTCTGCGTGATAGTCCAATGAGCTAACCATCGCGCCATCGCCACCACCCTTTCAAGCGGAACTACAATAGGTATATTGTGAAGAGCCGGTGCAGGAGGAGAAGCATTTTCATTTGCATTTGGATCTGTAGCGACAGACAAGCTATGTTTATAGCCTTGCTGAACCTCTGGCGACTTCCTAGTTCTAAAATGCAAGACATCACTAAAGTGAATTCTGAATTCAAGTTTGTCTGTGTTAAGTATCAGAGGAGAAGCGTCCTCGGTTAGTGCTTCCATTGATAGAACCCATCCTCATACGCATATTACATGTACATCGGCTCTAAACAGACTTTGACATAGGAATTACCAACAAGAGGTAGGTAAATAGTAGAATAGTAGTGGCATTCCAAAAGCCATGACCAGGAAAGCAGATGTTCATCATTCGGTGTATACTTTGGTATTTAGGTTTTTTTTTACGAGAAACGGGTTAGTCTGCTTATCAAAATCAAGCCAAGCATATGCTTTTTGTACTTACGAAACTCGTGGGAAATACCTGAACTCTTTCTTGACCTTACATAGGCACGGCATCGGTGACTTACCTAAAATAAAAAGAAAAACAAATTATTTAACGATTGTCTATCGATAAAAGTTTAAAATTGAGATAAAGGTAAGCACGCCAATGATTTAAGCAAATTTAAAATAGCAAAGTCTAATTTGCAGTATTCGCTAGATAGATCTTGGTCTTATGGATTAGCAATCTAACTCGACTACCTTCTGCATTGGGATTCCAAAAGTTCCCTCAGCACAAAGTCGTTCAACTGCCTTTTGCAATGTATCCCGTGAATCAGCCTCCGCTCCATAAAGTCTCTAAGTGCTCTAAGGACTAGCAATTATACCCTCTATGATACGTACACTTTTGAGTATGAATGCATCACTTTTTAGATATTTGCATCCCACCTTTGGACACACAATGCGTATCTTAGTGACAAATTGTTGCTTAGTTGCAAGTAGGCGATGAAATCAGAGCTCATAAATCAGACCTGACTGCAACTGCAGTCTCTCTAAACTGATTTATAAGCATTCAGATACTTTCGCTTCTCCTTTTTTTCTTTTCTTTTTTATCTGCGCGCATTTTTACCTTGCAAACGTGCCCCAAAAGGTCTCTCTGGATGTCAATCAAATGAGACAACTTTTGTTGTTGTTCTTGTTTTTCAATTGAATTGGCAAATAGTTTTTTTTTTTTTTTTTTTTTTCTCAACTTCCAACACAACAGAATTTAGCACCGGCCTACACATTTCTTTCAGTTACGGAGTGATGGAGCTGCATACCTACTCTGTAGTTCGTAGCGATCTTCAAGCTAATAACTCATGTGGCCAATGAAGGTTGGTGCCCTGTCACATGCGAATGCGACCACGATCAGAATTCATTGATAACAATTTCTATAAGCCTTGACGTGGTTGTAGTTGCCACATGCATTTACGTGTCCATCGAGGCTGTGAAGCCAATTATTATTGCGCGAAAATGTCATCGCCTTCACAGCTTTTCTAATGAACGTGCAACGATAATTATAAAGTCGAATACGAGAAGATCATCAGTGCAACACGCACGCATGCGTGCATGCAAGACATGTCAGACGGAGTTGGAGTAATGCCCGTCATAAAGTCAAACTGGCGTACTGGATATGGTGTATCAGTATCTGTCGCATCATCTGCTGTAAAGATAAATGTCACTTAATGATGATCGCATGAACGAACAGAACAAATATGGAACTTGGCAATTATGGATTCAATAGTTCTTTGGCCAAATATGTCGTGAGTCAGTTTACGTACTCGCAGTTTGTCCAAAATGGCTTGACAGTCGAGTACCGAAAGCAATTTGTGCGAAACTAGTTCTAGCGAGTGAGAACTAGAGAAGGCCATGTGGTAGGTATATATGTACGAGTAGTATTGGAATCCTAAAATGGTAATCAAAACTTGTATCTACTGATTACGTGTTGGATTTGCCTAAATTGGTGGGACTGTTGGAATTGGTGCCCTCCCACACGGAGTAAATGGAGAAAAGTGGAGTCGTGTCGTCGGTTGCTTAGTTGGATATGGGTAACACGTGCGTGGTATTGGGGTATTTGATGGCGTCTTTATGTCTCTGGTGATTATGGGGTAACCTGTCGTAAAAGGTGGCTATGCGGGACAATCGTATTGCAATCAGCGATAACCCAAAAAGAGGTGAGTTCTGTGAGAATAAATCGACAAGTGATTGAATTAAGTTTTGGAGTTTCATTGAGCGGTGTGCTGACGTCGCCTTTTTAAGAGATCGAATCTGTTTGGTTTTCATACCGATATGTTGGATTAATGGTGACAAAAATAGGATGAAACTGGGCCTACTGGATAAACATTCCTCAGCTAGTCCAGTTTTTATCTGGCTTCTTCCAGGTCGCTTAATCGAGAAAGGGAAGTTACCTTGACGAGTCTGGATCGCAGCTAACAATTTTAGAGGCATTTATATATGTACAACTACCTAGGTGCTTGACGCTTATTTATTTCCGCTAGCACCACAGTCTGCAATGGACCTAGTACTCAACCAACAAACTTTTACATTCAGCAAGATTTTGAATTCGCCTCTCGTTACTAGTACCCAAACTTCTCATACTTTAAACAGGGAAAATCTTTATCCAAAAGGACAGTAGCTTTCAACAAAGTTTACAATAGTTTGCTACTCGTGATCCGTCTTATAAATGTCTGTATAAAGCAGAGCGAACAGTGCTTTAATGTCGTTTGCGTACAGAAGAAATTGCTGCCGTTAAAAGTATAAATTTAGAGAAGTAATCTGAATTAGCAAACCGGTGTCAACAACAGCAGTTTGGCCTCTTTTCTCCACTCTGTGGTAATCTTAGGACTGAACCTGTAGATCCAGCGTGTGCGAAAAGTAGGGTTACAAAAACGTGGCTCACGCCCGGAATCTTATAAATATAGCACGGCCAACCATGCTTTGGCGACATCCAGTGTGGCAGCTTGTTCTATTTAACAATTTTGCTTTTGCCAAGCTTTTAAGTGCGATTGCTGACTAGCGTTGAAAAATAGCAGCAATATAGGCCGGACAGCGGATCAATTCCCCAGATGGCACCAACGGTGAAATTAAATCCTTGGATAGCACAAATGAGGCCTTATCCAGACTACTCCAATATATTTGGAGATCAACCCAGCGTCAAGTATCTAAGATTAGAGGCAACACTGCCAAAAGCCATCATAGATGCCGCTTCTGACTTGCTTGGTTTTACTTGACCACCACAACAAAACGCCTGGTTTAGCGACAAGTGCCAACAAGCATGTTCAGCTAGCAAAATGCATACAAAGCGGCGGTGCATAAAAAAATTAGAGGTGGTCACGAGTTCTATGAGCAGTAGAGGAGAGGCGAACACCGAGAAATTTCAGAGATGCTAATCCAGTAGCAAGATTCGGAAGTTTTACCAAATGTAAAAAAATAATACCACGGACGCAAGCCTCGAACCGAAGGAACCAACAAGGGAACATCGTGGTAAAGCCCCAGTCGATGCTGAGGATTTGGAAAGAGTATTCCTGTAGACTGCAAAACGGCGCTGACGAAACAAATACCTTATAACCTGGACGATGTAGACCAACAATTCCTTCCACTCGTCCTGGATGAAGTAAAGATAGCAATACCAAAGCTAAATCGTAACAAAGCTGAAGCAGATGGCCTGACTGCCGAGCTCTTCAAGGCGGCAGGAGTTGACTTGATAAGGAGACTACACCAACCCATCTCTAAAATACGGTCGGACAAAAGTATGACCGATGAATGGGTCCTCAGCATTGTTTGTCTGACCCTCAGGAAAGGTCATCCTCTGAACGGTGCCAAATACAGAGGCATTGATCTTCTTAAGCCGTTCGTCAACAACCTGATTGGTCCATATCAGTGATGCTTCAGACCAGGAAAGTGCACCATCGTCCAAATATTCACACTACGGCGGATTTTGGAGAAAACCCATGAACTGTTTCTAATCGGTAAGCACCACCCTTTTATCGGGTTTAAGGCCGCTATCCACAGAGTCGAGCTATACAGAGCAATGTTTAGTTTTGGTAACCCTGCCAAACTCGCCTGTCTGTGCAGCATGACCCTGCTCCATCAAGGTCGGTAAAGATCACACAGAGACTTTTGATGTCAAAAAAGGATTAAGATAGGGAATGCGCTGTCATGCGATGGTTTTAACCATACTTTAAAGAAAAGTGCACAACTCACGCTCCTACACAAGTGGCACAATCTTTCAAACGGATGAGGGTGCTCTTGGCTGCTTATAGAGGAAAATTCTTCGAAACCAAGTATGCGAAATTGAAGGCAGCGAACTTAAGATCAAGCTGGCTGGAAAATGTTCTCATGTTGTATCAGATCACAGAACTACAAGTTTATCATCTTTCGTTTTGAAAACTCTAGAACGACTAATGTATCTCCATTTGCTCTATATGTCAAAGCCATGTTGGGAGACTGATGCGCGGTTTTCTGATCGATATCGCTGTACTGCCCGCCGGTAAAATTTCAAGTTGAAACATTTCTAAGGCCCGTCAACGCAAACGGGACCGAATATCACAGGATTTTTCTCTCGAAAGTGTCCATAAAGAAGGAATAAAGACCTATATACAGTCTCCTTAGTTTCAAGGAATAGAGCTACTACTCATTTTCCTTCTTAGCCCAAAGAAACAGCGATTAATAAGAAACGCCACTTTGCACGCTTCTTGTATCGTTGAATGTGCTTACCGACATTCTTCAATAAACCAGGGACTTCATAGGTTTGGTTGGGCGAATCCCAGCAAATCAGTTGTGATGTCTCTGATGGTACGTTGGCAGCGATGCCAGTAGCCTTCGGTAGTTGATTCTAGCAACTAGAGAGATTTCTAGAGATTTCGAGTCATAAGATCGGAAATTCTGGCAGTCTCTTGCGCTTGTGAAATCCGGATTTGCACCTTGGCTGCAAAAAAGTGGTAATCCGAGTTAGGGTTTCCCGCCCTCCAGTGTTACGTAACGTGCATCGGAAGTCAATCAATTCAGTTTCATGATCAGGAGACTGCGATATACCCTTGAGTATATTGAAATGAGGAAACTGTGTGCTGGATGTGGTGTGGTATTGTATAGTGCTGTCGTTTAGACTATGTTTACTAACCGTCCTACAAAAGATGAACGAGTTTGGCGTCATACTTCGGAAATCGCTTATTTACCTTGTCGAATAGCAAATTGAAGATTTTTTGGTGGGGCTCATGAGGCTTCATAGGCGACCTCGATGGAGCAGCGAAAATCTCCGTTGTCATCCTGTCCAACAACATCTTAGAGTTAGGATGTCATTTCCAACTGTTTTGCATAGGCCAGCTCATTCCGTCTTCGAAATCGCTACCTTAGCTTCGTCTAGGTCAAAGGGACAAAACTCTTTATCGTCTTCAAGCAGTGAGAATTGTTAATTTTGCTTGGGAGATGTGGATGTGCTCTAAATTAACTCGGATTTCCAAAATAAGACAGCGTTACGAGACACAAATGGCGATTCAATACTCTTTTACCTTAAAAGTACCCTTGCTGAGGCGTTTTCTGAAATGGCAATTGAAACTGGGCCCAGAGATCATGCTACTTAACGTCGTGCGACTGCTTTCTTTATCTTTAGGACCGTATTGAAGAGAAGGCTTATGACAGCGCATGGACTGGGTCAAATGAAACACTCACACCCAACATCTGTTCTCTTCGGTGAAAGTTCACGTATCCTATTAGTCTCACAATGCGAAGAAATATTCTCTCAAGGAAGTCAATGATTCGCATGGCCAAGTGGCCAAACATTTAACTCTATAGATCCTTTGAAGTGGTTTGAATTCAAACTATTACACATTATGATCAAAAGAGTTCAAAAGATTTCCTGGCACTTGGTGTCACAAAATAAACTTTCTCTCAGCAGCTGCGCAAATGTGTGGATGATAGTTATCATTCAAAGTTTCAGATATGCCTCTGTCAAAGAAGACATCTCCTAACCATCTACAAATTAGGGCCTAACTGCAACCTGTGACCCCAAAGCCATAAATTTCCCTATCAAATCATTAAACACTCTTGCTAATTGCTTTCACCATGGGACTGGGGTAAGAATGGTACAACAATTTTGTTTTTCTCCTTTTTTGAATAAATTCTTTCACTTCATTAGAAAGCCGTTTATGATTTTTCTGTCTGTGTTAAGCTATCATTCGATTCATTCATTACAACTTAATTACAACCGCATTCTCAGGCGAACGTTTAACACATTCATCCACCAGTGCGATTGCTCGAGACAAGTTCCAGCATATGGTATGTGTATGCAACTGGATAATGCAACTCGCCCACAATCTTTTAATTGCCTTAATGCAGTCGTTGCTGTATCTCCCAATTGTACTTCATTCCTCTGTACGAGTATCTACACGTATGTATCGACTAATTCAGATTAACGAATCAATTTAGAATGTTTCTTTTCAGTGGTAATAACAATTTGCCAGGCAATTCATTTGTTAGACCCACAAATACAACAGATAACACTTCCCACCCGTTGTCTTACGATTTACTCCATCCATATAGCCCCCTTCGGGTCGTTTGTAGCACCCTCGTCTTCACCACGCTTCTAATCTTTTTCTAAAGCGAGCTGTCGACAGTGCGTTTCCCTTACGATGTAGGGTATCACAATTTGGATTTATGAGTCTGATCTTTCAGAATGCGGCCCAATTTCTTTAGTAGTATCTACAAGTACTAGTATTACAACAAGGCGCATTGCCATTTAAGAATCAAGTCGCAGCTGGAGTTGGTAAGCAAGTACGAGTACGTACTACTCCCAGCACTAGCACCCGCTCTATATACGAGTATGTATGTGGTGATTGGTGCAGCCCCTGCAACCGTTGAGATAGAAAAAATTGCCCACGCGATGCAATTAAAGTAATGCCCACCATTGTTGCACTAATTTATTGTATCATTGTTTTAATTTACCAGACAACAACACCAAATACCATAGATGCAGATACGAATACCCAACTTTGCGTTGAGTTAAATACTTTTATGGCAGGCCACAGGGTTCACGAATTGTTGCCATTGGGTTCATTGGTTTCATTGGATTCATTGGATTCGTTGGATTGATATTGATGCTAGCAATTACGCAGATTGGGTTTCATTTAAGGAATCCCGTACTCTATTATAAATGGGTTGGTGGGTGGGGCAGGTACTCTACTCTACGTTGACTAGGCTGGTTTTGTGAACACACCAATTCCATTCCAAGGCAACAAATACCAGAGATGCGCGTACTCATATTCGTTTTCGTTTTCGTTCTCGTCCTCGTATTTGTACTTCCGCATTTTATTTTTTTTTGGGGGGGGTTTTCTGCATGACTTACGAGCACGCAATTTGACCCTCGAGCTTTTAGTTTGATTGGCAGTCCATTCAATTCGATTCGATTGGATTGAACTGGACTGGAGGTTGAAAACTGGAGACGAACATGCCACAAATATGCTGACCACAAATTAAATGAGAAAAATCGCCTCATTAACAGATTTTTTTTATTTTTTTTTTCAGTTTTGTTCTCCTGGTTTTGGTGTGTTGTATCTGAAATGGATTTTTTGAAAATTAAATTGCAACCGTTGACATGTGGTCTCTACTGGTGTTGTTGTTGTCGATGTTGGCTGACTTTTCTGCCGGTAATGGATGGCTAGGTTGATTGGGAGGCTGTCTTGTTGGTAAAATGACAAACGCCGATTCGTCGGAATGAATTAATAATTAGTGCGTGCTGGCACAGTCGATTTTTGCAAAATTAATTACCTCTAGATGGCAGAGATTTGTTGTTAATTATGATGGCAGTTGATTTATTGTATTAACTGTCAGGCGGTTATTAGTTTGAGCTATATGGCAACTAAATAATATTTTTTCCACTCTTTCTGAATGGCCAGTGTGCGATGAGCAGGTGGAGGGAATGTCAATCTGTATGGGGTTAAGCAGCGGGGAAGCTTGAATTAATTCCAAAATGACTGACAATCTTGGCGACGATATCGTGTTTCTGAATGACGGAACTGATTTTTAAGTAGCCTCGGGTCTGGGAACTGTCGTGTTTGGAGCTGCTTAAACAAGTACAAGGTGTCGCGACAGGGTTCCGATAGCAAGAAGGCGCCCATTGGTGGAATTGGAAATAGAGATACCTTGAGGCTATGAGTTGGTTGTTGTGCGAGATGGATTGAATTTTTGAAGCAATATCCAAGGTCTAGTTGACCTATTTTTCAGGAGTCTTTCTGTCGTTTTGTCGTTACATGCCTGATACTCACGCAGATATCTGTCTTTCATGACAAACAGCATCTTGATTCTTGGCTGAAAACTAATACATCGTCCTGTTCGTCCCAGCGGTAGTGGTGACGTTCTCCACACTAAGATTATGATAATCAGCCTCTGAGTGTACTTGTAAATTTTGTCGTTGGACGGTCAAATGAAGACCATCCTTTGTCAGAACTAATCGCCCATAGTCCTTTTAAGGGGATTGCCAAGCTTTTCGCAGAAAGATAGGTCAAAAAGAGCAGACACTCACCACACTAGCACTCAGATATTCACTGAGAAAGAGCACCTCAGAGACATCGAGAATGACTCGACCGACAGCTGTGTCCAAAAGAAATCTAACTCTAAATCGAGGCTCTTATCGAAAAAACGTTTTTCGTTCTCTCATAAAACATTATTTTTTGAGAGGCAAAACGGCGAAGGAACCAAAAGAAAAGTTGGATAAATATTATGGGGCTAATGCTCCGTCAGATTACACCGTCAAATATTGGTTTCGAGAGTTTCGTGGTGGCCGCAACTCCACTACCGATCAAGTCTGCAGCGGCAGGCCCTCCGATGCGGTTACAGAGGACAATGTCAAAAAAATACATGAAATGGTGTTGACTGACCGGAAAGTGAAGGTGCGCGAGCTAGCAGATACCACAAGGATTAGTACTGAGCGCACACGCCATATTTTGGGCAATATTCTGCATATGAAAAATTTATCCTGCCCCTAGGTGCCAAAACTCCTGACCAAAAACGCGAACTCGAGAGCACTTCGAAAGAGTGTTTGGACTTGCTGATGCGAAATCTGGCGGACTTTTGGCGTCGATTGGTAACTGTTGATGAAACCTTGATCCACTATTACACACAAGAGAACAGAATGAATGCCCGGCAATGGACTGAAGCTGGCACGAGTACTTCGAAGCGGCCGAGGGAGGCTCGATGGGTCGGAAAGGCTATGGCATCGATTTTCTGGGATTGTCATGGCATACTCTTCGTGGACTGCTTCGAAAAAGGAAAAACCATCAACAGCGAGTATTACTGTGCAATATTGGAGCGATTGAAGGCCGAAATCGCTGCAAAAAGGCTTCACATGAAGCGAAACAAAATTTTGTTTTTGCGAGACAATGCGCCGGAGCATAAGAGCATCACAACCACGGCTAAAATCAATGACTTACGGCTCCAATTGCTGTCGCGTCCACCGTATTCGACCGATTTGGCTTACCTCTTCCCAAACCTCAAAAGATGGTTCATCAATAAAAAATTCAGCTCACGCGAGGAAATCATCGACGGCACGGAGGAGTATTTTGCAGACCTTTCAGAAAATTTCTTTTCGGACGGGATCAAGAAGTTGGAAAATCGCTGGAATAAGTGTATCAACCTAAAAGGGGACTATATTGAATAAAATAAAAAAAACATTTAAAAACAAATTTTTTTTCATTCCCAAGGCAGTTACTTTTCACCCCACCTAGTATTTCGACTACTTGTGGTACATAAATTCTTAGATGAACTTTTGAACCACCTCAAGGCAGACACCGTCAACATCGGGCTATTGGGAACACGTTTCTTTACGCCATTGGCTTCATCAAATTAAAATCTTTGATATAGGAGCGCTATAAGGCGGTACTAAGGCTGGGCAAGACCAGGGATACATATGAATATCTCTAGACTCAGCTCAAACTATCATTGTTAGCTGGCTCTTCGACTTAGCCAGAAGAAGGATTCATCATTCAACTAACCAGGACTGATGCCAAAAGCCAACAGAGAGGACCAGTTGATTTAACGATAGAAGAGACAATCTTGTAAACGGCGCATATCTGAAAGTCTATCGAAAATCAAAGACAACCAGACTAGTAATAAGATTTGACCTCATAAGACAACAAATCAAAGTCTTCGAGGTTGAAGCCTTAAGAGGCGAATCCGCCAATTTATGACTTCAAACCCCGACTTTATGTAATTCTGTTCCTACTGTGTATATCCAACAAAAACCGAACCCGTATTGTCTATTTCTGAAACTTTCACAGATCTGGTCCGAAAAGGCCCAATTTATAGACTCAGGCAAATCCAGTGCTGAAGCAGAACGCAGCCTTAACGTTACGAGGCAGGCATTTTACAAGAAATCTTTCCAGCTTAAGAGATATGCAGATGCAATGCTGTACATATCCGCACTTTCCAATCGTCAAGGATGGAACTACTATTGACAGCATGACGTTGAAGGGTTAAGGAGTGCATTTTGCCTTTTGCGAACGTCAAGTTCGAAAGGCTTTAACAACAAAGATCTGCCTAAAGGAGTTGATAAATGAAAAAGATTCAAAATTCCTTGAATTCTACATAACGCTCATCCTTTATAGAAGCAGATGTGTGAATTATCCTAAACTCTATAGCTATGAGTGTGGTGCTTAAAATAGGTGAGGCCATACAAGTTAACCTTGCGGCATCCCCTACATAAAATGCTCAAAAGACTTTGTAACTAAGGGAGATTTCTTGAAATGCTTTCGTGTTCTTATTCAAAGTAACGACTGACACATCTAGGGGCTATCGTAAGTAATATATACTTACTATACCTATATATAGAGACGGAGAAATTGCTTAAGAGTGTGTGATATGAGAGGCAATTTAGCAGAGCAAGGCCTCATTTTAGTGACTAGACCATGCAGTTTAAGATTTTTCAGGCGAAGGGGTGAGTATGTAGGTAGAGGGTGTTTCTGGCATATTTAAAATAAGATCAGTCGAGAGCACTCCTTAAGCCTTTGCTCGATGAAATCTAGAGCAAAGTTGTCTAAAGCATGTGTAAAGGGATCATTACGTAGAAAGTTCGGTTAGATGAACTTCTTTGCCTTTTTGTAGTGTATCTTCAGTTACCATTGCTCAATAAGAATTCCTCCAGGGTAGTGGTTGCCAACCGTTTCATATCAACTAGAATAGGGATTATGGAGGAACACTTTCAGGTTAACTGACAAATTTCGCGCAATATGAAAACTTCAAACGAAGGACATACTGAAGAGGTACTGAGTACGTACTGTCTTCCATTTGTTCCAAAGAGTTACCTAATTCACTTACTTATCCGACTAGAGGACCTAGTCTCCGGCGTCCACTTTCAGTCTAATATATGCATCTACTCTGTTTGACCTTTGAATCGATCGTGGGGCTCCTGCCCCTTATTACTGCATTTTTTCCATCTTTCTCTTTCTTTTGTATCTTAAATCTTTAACTTTGAATGTTTATCAAGTAGTGTTTACGATTGCCGCCCAAAAACTCATACAAGATACAAGCTTCCATCGACAACAACTTCAGCAGATATACGAGTACGAGTATAGGCAGTTAATCTGCATCAAACGCATTCCACCCTGCTGAGTGAGTACTCCTTGAAAGATGCGTTCTTTTAAATAAATATTGATTCCCTTCAGGCTATGCCTGTCGAAAACTGTATCAATATCCGACGAAAATTTACGACAGACTCATAAACTGCAGTCGGCCATTGGAAAAGCTGTTTTCGAATTCAAATAAGAGTGCGTTGTACGAGTACAAGTATGATTATGGGTACCTATTTCGAGGTTTATCGAATGAATGAGAACCAATCCGTTTAGATCATGTATTGCTACATTCCTAGGCGTCTCCGGTTAATTAATGTTTATTCGGTGGACTAACAGTTGAGTGAGGTGAAGATGGAGATCTGTACCTGTAGTCGCATTCACATGATATGTACTCGTACCTACATAAGTAGATACACAATGCCCTAGCGCACTTATAAATTCGTAACACACACAGTTCGGTTGGTTTGTTGCACTATGTTATGTACGAGTATGCTGATAATAAGTTTCTCGAGTTGAATGCTCAGTTTATGTGCTCAAGTGGAGTGGCATAGTTTCAAAGACCAGAGAAGAAAAACACCACTCTTGGCCAGAAGCAGAAATGTTTGCTTAACATCGATGAAATGAGGAAGGTATGCCCTACCAATGGAGTGTACCTGAAGATGTTTAGCGATTTGGTAATTTAACATGGAGAGATAAGATACACGACTTTGGAGGGAAAATTTACAACTTGTATTTATAGGTAGCCCTGGCGGGGGCCATATTACATGGCCGATAGATACTCGTACAACATGTGCTTTCATATTGCCGCGGAAGTAACACACCAAGATACACCAAGATACCGTCTGTGATACAGTAGATACGGCAGATCGATTGGTTTAGTTTTTTTTTTTTTTTTGCTCGTTGTTTATTAGTACCCATACTCTGCACTCACAGTTGTGTTTATTTAAGATACTTTCTTTTATTGCTATCTGTCTATACGGACTATTACACAATCTTATCGCTTGTAAAGAGAATTTGTTTGGGTCAGAGATACAAATATAGATAGGAATACTTCTATACGAATATACGATATAAATTCCATATAACAACGAGCTAAGCCGTTCACAAGGTTCGTTTTTTTCTTTCCTGGGATTTACTTTATGCTCGTACTTATGACGATATTTGTCGTTAAATTGTTTGTTGGTTTAATTTTCCGTGGCAAAGTAGAATTACGGTAACACAACAAATCTTCGAAATTGTCTGCCTCTGACGGATGTTAGTTCGTCGTCTTGAAAATGGAAATGGCAACAACCACAACAAATGTGTTCAGGACTTGCCATGTGTTGAAGTAATTGTTGGGGAGTTTTCCGAAATGAGTTACTTGTTGGAGATTTGTTGGGTTCACATAAGTGTCGATTGAATCCACCCATTCGTACATGACAGATGACATTACATTTTGCTTATTGACATTTATTTAAGTCAGAACTGTAAGATGTCATGTTCAAATATTTTTTCAAAAAGTTCTTTGACAGATTGTGAGATTTGAAGTTTAGAAGTTGACAGATGATTTTCCTTTTTACATGTGTGGGTGGTTGACTGTCAAATATATGCCAAATTGTGGTTGACAGTTAAAAATTTAGTTTAACAAGTCATTAGATTGGGTCGAATAGGATACATTTTCCCAGGAAACTCTCTGCATAAAAGTTACTTAAAAGTTACTTGTTTGAGCTTAGTTAGCACCAATCTTTGACAGTCTTGATGAGTTTTAAGAGAAAGTGTCAACAATTTTACAGAGCCAATGATCACAATTACCAGTAGGCGGGATTTTTTTTGCCAAATGAGACGTACTGGTAGCTGAACTGTCAAGTGTGAAACAAATTTTTGTAAGAGTACTAATATTAGTCAACCACCTACACTCCTAAGAGCCCTTCGAGTCTTTTCGTAAGTGACTACGCAGAAGAGACGTGCGCAAAACTCTATATCTATATGTGGGATTGTGCTAGAGGAAAGACTTGGTGATTTGGGCCCGGTTTAACCTATCGTTGATTCTTGAGACTTGATCCTGACGACACTTCATTTTTCGGGATATTCTATTGGCAAAGGTTAGACTTGTCCAAATATTTGAGTTTGTTCTCCAGCTGCGAAAAGGCAGTGGTTCGAGAAAATGCTACTGAGAAAGCCGATGTTATAGGAACAGCAGAACCTACAAATATCCAGGAACATCAGCGGCGACAATTTTGCTTTCGTTATGCATAAAATATGTATGGATGTGTAATTCTTGATCTCCAACCAAATAAAGGGTTTTCCAATAAGGACTAACAACTGTTTTTTTAAATAAAATGCAAACCATTTGAGATATTTCAAAAACTTTATTATCGGCTTGAAGTACAATCAAAACATTTATGAATGGAACTCGACTTCGTTCATATGGCCACCGCGGGCACGTTTGCAGTGGTCGATTCATTGGACTCAATTTTTAACGACTCGGCCAAACATTTCGGCCGAAATGGCTGCTATTTCGCGTTCAATGTTGGCTCTGTGCTCTTCCAACGTAGTCGGCTTGTTGGGATAAACCAATGACTTAACGTAGCCCCACAGAAAATAGTCAAGCGGCGTTAAATCGCACGAACGAGGCGGCGAATCGACTGGCCCATTTCTTGAGATAACACGCTCATCTTGGCGCATCTCATCCAGAACCCAATCGGAGGACGTACGTCGCCTCAAATGGTCCATCGGCTTCAATTCTTGAGCCAGCTTGATCTTGTATGGGTGTAAACCAAGATCCTTACACAAAATAAGCCATAATGTGGCCTGAGCGATGTCCAATTCTTGAGAACGCCATGGAATTGACTGGTTTGGATTGTTTGCTACGGACGCTTCAACGGCTGCGATATTTTCGACACTTCGACCAGCCCGTTGTCTTACTGATACGGCAACATCACGCAACGAATATGTACACTCAAATTTTTGCACGAAACTTTTTTTTGTCTATCTACTAGGGCGAGAACTACGATCGAAAATTGGAATTAACGCTCTTAAAGTTGCAGTCACCGACTCCGAATTTCGGTAGAAAATTTTTATAATTTGCAGACGTTGCTAATTCGTGTACTTTACCATGATGAAAATGTTGGGCTTACTGAATAAATTGACAGTGACAGTTTGATGATTAGTGAAAGAGTGCGTTCACAAATTAAATTCAAAGTTGTCAAGTCCCTATTGGAAAACCCGATATATGGATAAGGTAGTTGGCTAAGTAGTGGCTGAACATGAAATAGAGATAGTTCTGAACCAACAACCAAGTCTACGTGCAAGTAATAGGTAATCAATGAACACGTAACCTGCTTATGCAGTAAGCTGGACACATAATCAACATCAATATGAAGCCTGACTTTGAAGCTCCAAGACAAACAAAAATTCCCTATTCAAGGGAATTCGCAGATCATTAAGGATCAACGTTAGACAAACTGGGTGTCTTTCCTGTGTTTTAGGGGTATCTAGTGTATTTGCCACACAACGAACTTCAAAATTGGCGATCCGAGAGTCACGGTTTTACCGTATTCAGTGAAGAAAACGCTGCAAATGTTATTGTCGTCAATGAGCGAGCTTGTATCTTCGAGTCTCTGAAAAACAAAAAGTCGGCGGGAAAAGACCGTATCCCAACCGTCGTATTAAGACACCTACCCTTGGAAGCAGTGTCAGTTTACTTCGGAATATAAGCAAGGTAGGTGGAGGATAACAATATAATTCCGGACAATCGGTTTGATTTTAGGGCGAATCATGACACTATTCATGCTGCGTCAAAGCTGATCTCCGACATACAATGGAGTAAATCTAGGAATCAGTGTACAGGTGCCTGCTTGGTTGACTTTGAGAAGGCTTTCGACACCGTATGGCTAGAGGGGCTTTTCTATAAGTTGACTAGGAGGGGCATACCCCTGCTATATATGATTTATAACATGATTATGGGAAAGAAGTTCTTTGTCAAATGTGGCAACGTCCCTTTGAGTAAAGTTTTTGATATTAAAAACGGCTTACAACAGGGGATGCTTGTTACACAAGTGATCTAGTAGACTCCCTTAATCACTCTATAGGGTACGCAGACGATTTAGTGGCATACAGATCAGGTCCAAAAATTGAAGTCATCAATGCTCTTCTGCAGCGTGATTTCGATCATATTAAGGCGTATTGCGACGATTGGAAATTGAAAATCAATTTGTGGTTTAATGTAGCACCGACTCAGATAGAAAAGATTCGGGTGTTTGAAAGGCAGTGTCTTAGGAACTGTCTGGGTTTGTTATGAACACCAGAATCAGAGTACAAGAAATACTATCCCAACAAAGTCTTTTACGATGGGGCTCATTTGAATAGGATTGACAATTTCCGGATTAAGGTGATGCGAAGGCACGTTGCAACGGAAATGACCAGCGACAACAGCCTGTTCTTTGAGACTTATGACCCCAATGAAATGTACCACGAGAGCTCACTTCTATCGAGTTTTATCCCGCCGGAGGCTTTTCTTCATATGTATGCTAAAGGTTTAGTTCAAAATAGGGATGGTATCTCGGTAACATACCACCGCCACCGCGGTGCGAAGGACAAGCGGCTCATCTACGATGGGTATGTCGCTTATGCTCAAGAGCTCCTCCGTTTTAGTACCGCGATTGCGGAAAGGGATCGAGTCGATGCCGAAAAACAGTTCGCCGAATTCTAGTGGCTTAAGGAAGTAGGGAGGGTAGTCATGCTTTCCTAGGTCGGTACGTTACTGAGGTAACACACCTTTCCTAGTTTTAAGTTATATTAAGGATAGTTAGGGGGATCTCGTGGAAAGGCAAGGCTCGTTAACATAGGGTGGCACTTCTAAGAAGTGATTGATGCTTCATGGTATCACTTAAGTCTGAGCGGTCCTTGTGCACGACGTTGAGGATTGTCAGGCGTCCAAATTCGCCTGGTGAAAGGAGACAATGCTGTTAAAACTTGGGGTCACAGCAGATTCAAAGATCACTGTTGTTTTGGCTGGTCTACAACAGTAAAACCGCTGTTTTCAGAGGCGGCTTGTGTCTGCAAAATCTTTTATTTTTATCATTTTAGGTTGAGGTATTCAGTAAGATATTGATCTTTAACTAAGGTATCGCCTGGTAGCAAAAATGTTACTAGTCCGAATAGAACGTAAGCAGGCTTTTCACCATTCCTTTGACTAGTCCTTTTTACTTAAGCCTAGAATATTTGGAACAAATAGTTCACCTTATAGTGATTCATCAATAACACAATTCAACATAGGCACCATTACTTTTCTAATTACCATTCAGCCCTCTTATAGCTGACATTTTTCTTCATAAGAAAAGCAGTTTTAAGCTCACATCCCTTGAAATCATCCCTCAAAAAATTTCAAATCCAATTAGTATTCGTTGTGAATCGGGAAATGCACTATAATATTCTATTTTCAAAGGAAGAGAACAGGTCCAATTACTCAACCCAAAGGTATCCCATCTTTTTTTTTTTGATTTAAAGAAAATCTTTTGACTTTTGTTTTATTTAGATTAACTCCCTCTCCATTTCGATTTTGTAGTACCAGCACCAGCTCTATGTTAAACCCTTTCTTTCCAACAACAAAGGATGCATTTTATGTGTTATTTCCTTCCTACAGTTCCTATTCCTTCTTTCAAACTTTCCTAATTTGTTAATGGCAGTAAATTTCCATCAAAAAACTTTTCACTTAAAATCTCACTCAAGAAAAGCAATTACTTCTCTAGTGGGTAAGGCTGGACCAGCATCTTTATCCAGACTCCTTCATTTACCCCAATCCTCGTCATACCCAACAAAATAAAGCTCTTCTAACAACACAACAACTATGTGGATAATCACTTCAGTTTGAGTTGTTAATTAACTTAATCGTGTTAAATTCCACATAAACATTTGCATTCCATGAGACAGCCATAACTATGTACGATGTGTGCCTTATGAGGGAGCATAATAGAGGGCTGCAAATGGGGCCGGAGGTCCCCTTTCTTTTGCAGTTAGTTTATCCGTAAAACTTCATAGTCCCATACGTCAGTACATCAAAGTTTATTTCCATCGTTTTCATAATCACTGTCACAGCCTCGTCTCTCTCAGATCTTACATTCATCATCATCTTCAATGTGCCCATGTCAGAACTACCCTGGTCTTCATTTTCATCATCATCCTCAGGCATCGTTATTACCGCTAAGAAGTTCGTGCAACTATGCACCTTTATGTTGACGTACTCGCAAGAGAAGGCAAAGTTGAATTTTATTATTAGACACCTTTCGTTATGCCAATAGAGTTGACTTCTAGAATTGAAGTATCTAAAGGGAAATGTTCACTCTTCAAATTGTTCAAACATGCCAGGGAGAGGTGTGAGTTTTTCTTAGAAGTGAGTCATGGGTATTTGAAACTACTGGGTGTAGTTTTAAAAACCTTGTTCCAAGATTTTTACAGGCCTTGTTTAATATCAGTTTGGCAAACCCGAAAGGAAATAGCGCAATCTATTGACGATCAGTGTAACTTCGCAAAGCGAGAACTGTCAAAATCTGGTTTAAGATATACCATATATGAGTATGGCGCCATTTTGGATTTTTAATTTCTCAGAGATGTAATCTATTCATTTAAGTGCGTCAAAGATCAAAATATTGGCCAGTTCTAAAACTAATGACGTTTGACGTCTACTTTATGACGTCTACACGGCGCCATTTTATTTATGTACAACATGGCGAAATTGCACTCTGACATCTTATAATTGAAAATGTTGCAGACTTTTGTTTAGTCAAAATGTGAGGATTTAAGTGCAATCACATAAAACTTCTGAGTCACTCATTTTCAAATTGACGTTTCATTTGACAGATGGAGCTGTATAGTTTTTCTGTTTGTCATTAATCATGACACGGCTCAGGTGAACTCCGCTTTCACACTTCAATTCTCCATGTGCATGGGGTCAGTCAATTTCTGTAAATTTTACTGTCACTTGATGTTAGTGCAGAACTTCTAAGTGGGTTTGTTCGTGAAACGTAAATACGAGTGTTAAGTATGATTGCTAGCTATCCAATTTAACATTTCATTAGTTTTCTAATGTCAATAGACGAATTATGTACTCCTATGCGTTGGAAAATGCGACTGAGATGGCTCCCAATTCTAGGTATGATCACAAAATTGAGTAAAAGTTCTAACCAATGAGGCAGATAGCCCATACGCAGATTGAGATCCTGAGAAATTCTCCTGTGCACGTAATGTAACAAATTCATGGACGATAAAACCGCAATCCCAGTACGATTTGGGAGCCAAACATGACTCGAACGAGTTTGAAAGTCGTGAATGGTCCCCTTGGCTGTCGCTACAGACGCAGTTACTTCGCCTTCTTTATTCTTCAAAATATGCTATCAGGATTGCGAATATCTTCTTGAAAAACACAGACGCAAGTTTCATAATGAGGAGTCAAGTGTTACGCCGCGTCCTAGTCCGATGTTGGAGCAATCCGTAAAGCCCCGACTACGTTCCTTTCTTGATATACAAGATAGCGCACAATTAATCATCCAATCGGAAGATGTTACAATTTTTGCAAATGGCGTCGTACGTCAATCATATTTGACATTTGTGAACTAGACAACTGCAGTATACAAACAGACCAGCAATGGAGTGCTATCTGCGCTGTCAAGCCATCCTTAATCTCAACAACAAAGAGGACGATTTTTTGTCAAAAATCATCATGAGCGAGGAGGCGCATTTCCACTTAAGCGGTTACGTCAATAAGTAAAATCTTCGTTTCTGGGGCATTGAAAATCCGCATGTGATGCACGAGGAGCCATTACATCCACTCAAAGCCACTGTGTGGTGCGGTGTTCACTCGGGAGGAGTGAATGAATCGTATTCTTTTGAGGACGCCATCGGCAATACGGTCACTGTTACTGGCGAACGCTAAAGGGCCATGATTAACGACTACTTATTGCCGGAGTCGGATTAGCGGGACTTTTTTTATTAAAAAAGTAATTTAACAATAAAATTGGATGATTAATTTTGCCCCACTTTGTATGTTGTATCTGGTAGCATTATTAGGCACATAGAAAGGAGATTTGGTTATTTCGCAGCAACAGGAGCTCTGGTGTTGTCTAATGACATGTCCATAACACTGGAGTCTTCTTTTTTAAACGAAATGTGCCCTTCAGTGTGCAGCCCATGATGTGAATACCAAAGGGAATGAAGTTCATCAGCGATCTAGAGCAGCGCCAGCAGTTATGTGGAGAGGCCCTATGCAAGATAGACCGTTTTTTTTAGAGAATTGTCAAAAGAGCAGCAACATGTTTTCGTTAAGGCTAACTTCAGCAGACAATCTCTTACTCAGTGACTAGTCTCATGGTTGGCATGGAGAAGTTTGTTATCTAAGAAGACATACAAATATTCAGCTTTGTTTGTTTTTAAAGCAGACAGTCGCTAGACATGATCCAACTCAACTCAGAGCGTTCAACATTTTCGTCGACCAATATATACCATTGTAGTGAAGACTGGGCAACCACAAGATTTTGAAGTGCCGTTTCGTAGTATCTTCTGCGCTGGTGGTACATTGCATCTTTGCATTCGGAAACCAGTTCAGCACACAAAAAGCTAAACAAGTCTCAACCAGTTAAGGATGGACATACTGTTGAAGACCCGCTAAAAGAACCGTGATCTTAGAGTCAGCACTGGCTCCAAATCTAAGGCTGACGTATACAGGAGGTGAGATTGAAGGATCAAAGCAAAAAAGTTAAGTAAGACTGCGGTGTTTACTGCAGGCCACGCATCGGTTTATTTGGACTACCTAGGCCAACAATTCCTGAATTTTTACAAGCGATTCCCCAGCAGTATAATAAAAACGTATGAATAATTCCACGACGATGTCAAGAAACTATTAGGGTAGATGTCCACTTGACAGCAATACCAGAATATGTTGGAATCTGGTTGCGATAATCTTTTTTGATTCTACCCAAGGTTTGGCGGTTTGTAATGTGAGAGCATCCGTCATACTGTAGAGTTACCTTAGAGATAAGTGCCTATTGCGAAGTGGTTAGTCTGGTATTAGCTTAAAATATAGAGATTATGGTCTGGTATGGACCTAGTCTGGCTAGTCTATTTTTCAAATCCAAAATTAGATATGGTTCACCCAGGAAGTGCTTTTGAACAGTTCCTTTACGAGTATTTCTACGTTTTGCGGCATCCCTTGGGCACTGCTCGTACGTTTTGCCAAAGAGCTTTTATGTCGTGGACTTGTTTCTGCTAGTGGAAGCTTGTCGGCATATAAGGAACGTTTCGGCAAACTATAATTGTCAAGAGACACTAATTCGCATGCGGGGAACTGAAGACTTGTTGGCTAACCTTAGCTCGAATGACAAATCCGTTTTCTGGCATGCTTCGATGCCGTCGGCAATCACGATACCAAAGAAGTAGGGTTCGCATATAACATTTTTTATGTCATTTTATCCCCATCCCATTGAGCTTCTTGGATGTCTAAATACCCGCGGTCTCTTAACGCATCTAACAATCCACCTGCAGGTCCAGTCCTTTCTCTAGATTTGTAGTTGCATCCTAACTAGGCTTTGTGAATTGCAATTTCAAAAATTTCTCTAATGACAATCATTAAGAAAAATGGGCAGGTAACATCCCGTTGGTTCATCAAGTGTTTGTCCACCAACATCTCTTTTTCAAGATTCTGATCCAGTGCTGGGAACACTTATTCATCTGAGCTTCGCATATCGTGTCTTCACGACAGTTGTTCGCTGTCCTGATTTATGTAGCTCTTCTGAGGATTGGTTTCTAGAATTGTTTGGGACGTAAGAAGCCTAGTCGTAGCCACGCTAAGCATACGTGATCAGTCTGTGCCAGATAGCTATTGAGGTCTCAAACTATAGAGCCAAATTGGAATGATTTATCCGATCCTTAAGTGGAGAGACATTAAATCCTGACCGATCGTTGAAGTATTCTGTTATTTTGCGCCACAAAAGTCCATCGTAGACCAGACACTCAGACTTTGGTTGGTCTCGTAGATGGTCCAGATTTCAAGATACAATGACGAAGTTTACGCCTAATACACTAATATGAACCAAGTCAAAGGAATCTAAATTCAGCGATCTTATAGCTGCATCAGGATCCAATTTTAGTTGCAGGCTCTTGTTGAATATAAAATCAACCAACTCAACTTGGGACTGAACTGAACTGAAGTAAGTCATAGATTTGAGGCAGACCTTGTAGAATCTGCCACCGAAGCAGATTATTTAAGTGAATGACTTCCTCTCCTAAAGCTATTGGTGGTTCTGCCTAAAGCGGGGTAAGGTGCCTACCGAATATTTTTCGAATTAACAAAGAAGCCGTCTGATATTCTCTAGGTTTCCAGTAGTCATTAACCTCCTCAAGAGCCGAAATTAGACACTGCTTGATCCATCTTAAGATCCTTAAGATTCATTGGAGTGATTGAGTCATACTCGTACTCCATGTTTGGAGACACGCTTCCAGGTCCTCTAATTTCATTATCAATCGTTTTGCTCTTCAATCTTAAGTATACTTCAAGTGATTAAGCACTATTTACACTCTAAGACAGAACTTCTCGAAACCAATCAACGAGATAAAGAAAAAGCCATCCAAATGGGCTCTGAGAGGGAACTCCCGCACTTACAAATACACTCAGACTCTTAGACGAATCCATCGATTTCCAAGAACACTATGTAACACCCTGATTATTTTATCATAGGCAAGCTTATTAACCTTTCAAGGTTATAAATAAAAGTTTATGGTCAAGTTTCTCCGCAGTTCATTAAGAAATCGTTTCCCAAAACCCTCCATCGTATCTTATCGAATTTAAGTGGAAGACTAAAATAAATTTTCACGAAAATGCGCGCGCAATTCCCCGATATGGATGGTCGACTTTGTCGAAATGTGATATCAAAATTTCGCACCCTTATTTGAAGAGTTTAACGTCGGCATAGGTCGGGTAAGAGTCAAATACCTCCGAACATATGAAATCCTCTTGTATTATGTATGACCATGACCAACTGCAACTGCCCCAGGGCTAACCACTAACGTTTCACTAAATTTGTGGTCATAACCTCTGGCGTTAATATGTTTCTCAATTTTCCAACCTCAAAAAGGCCAAAATGAGACATGGGGGGTTGCTCTGGGTGTAGTTCATAGTGGATGGGGATGATTCCATGAAAAATTCATCATGGAATTGGAAGCACCCAAAATGGCAAAACACCAAACTGCCAGAGCACCAGAACTGGAGCTCAGGCAGACCAGAGTATCCATAGATTACAACCACGTGAAAGTGTGTAATTACGAGCACAACAGCGCACATTTGTTTTGTATCATATAATATCACCTTCCCGTGTGTAGTGGTTGTGTTGGAATCGGAGAGAGTTCCTAGAGGGTTCGGGGTGGGGTGGATAAAAATTGGAAAATTAAATTGTTGATTATCAACGAGTGATAATGAATCCAATTTCGACTGATTGTGAGCGTAACGATGCAATTAATTCGATGAATTCAGCGAAACAAAATGCAGTTGCGACGGAACGGTGGTGGTTTAAGTAGTGCAATTTATAGTTGGAGGGTAATTTATGGTACTACACCATTGGATGGGCTACTGGGGGCTGTAACTCGTGGCGGTAGCAATGCACAAGGGAACCTAGAATTAAGGGTGATTTGGAGGAGCAGTATATTATTTGGACAGGGCAGCCGAAAAAAAAAAACGACATGACATGTAGATCTCCATCGTTCAGAGGGTGTAGATTCCCGACATGCACAAGTACGTGACTTTTAAGCAACAGCCCTGCTTAATGGGTTCGTTGATGACCTGCATGTGTCTATTTTGAATAACTAACTGCAAGTACTGCTACTTTCTTAAGCTTAATCAGCACCAAGACCTCAGGCTTTAACGATATTAATACGTGATATGGGTGGCCGTTCCACTGATTGTACATTTCTTGTTATGTGGGAAGACTGCGGATTGTATCTTTGAGGGATTCAGGCAAAGACTACTTGTTGAAGAGAGGCAGTTTGAGCTTGACCTTATGTTATGGTTGAATTTCATTCATTCGTTTTTGATGCACTTATGTGCCCTCTTCTGACCTTTCCATCCAGAGTCGCTTGAATGCAGCAATGATTTGGCCACTGAGCAAAATACAGGTACTACTCTACTTTTGCCCAGAGTATCAATGCTTTAGATGAAACCGAATATCCAAATCATGGGATGGAGCTCGGAAATCTATGAGTGCAAGGCCTACGCGGTTCGCAACACAGTTACCTTGCAAGAAAATTAGTTGCGACGGCACTGCACGAGGTTGTAGCCACAATTGATAAGAATATGCTCTACGGAGAGAACTTCACGGCCGCCTCGATCAGACTGTAACCATCGGGCTTATGGACGCACCAAAATTTAGTACCGCGTCTTTAATAAGGAGTATGAACAATGAAAACTGATGACATGGTATCAAGCCTGGAATTTGAGTGGGATTTCTCTACATCCAGGACTCTTTCAAAATTCTGGACGAACGTGGTATTTTTTTAGCAGAAATATTTGCCATTCGTAAGATTCCACAGGCTGTACTACTCATGGAACTCGATCTCTCAGGGATATCTAATCCCGTTACCTGTCTACCACCACAAAAGACTTGGCAAGTGAAACCATAGATACAAAAATGTCTTCAAACTCCAAGTGGAGTCAGCGAATCTCACCGAGTGAATGTCTGGACAAACAGGAGCAAAAATAATGCGAAAATGGGTGAGTTGGCAGGAAAGGTTGCCTTTCTGCACAGAAGTAACATACACAACGTCATAAATATATAACTTTAAGCCCTGAAGCGCAAAAAAGAACTTATAGCCATAGAACGAACCAACAAAGCGAGGAGTGACTGCGTCACTCATTAGTCATGCTCCCTTTGGACATAAATAGAGAGTGGGAGACCACGCACACTCCTCGGATTCAGTAAAGAAGTCATTCGTATAGCTACAGCTGCCCTCTGGTGGCAAGATAAAAGTCTATTCTCAAGATTATTTTACAGTCTGTAGGAACCAAGAGGAAAGAGACTATCAAAGGCTTTCTGTGCTTTTGATACAACCAATAAGGAGTGCCAAAAACCTGGGGCACAGACTTTTTGACGACACACTGATGACGAGATTATTTAAGGTTGAGAATGCTGGATCCTTGCATTTTCCATGAGACCTTACATTTCTGGTGAGGACTCAAAGATTATAGTCGCGAGACGAGCAAACTCACTATCTCTATGCGATGGACTTCTGCTAACGTCACAGCATGGGAATTCTTTCGTCAAATTACGTTTGACAGCTTTCGGCAGACATCGCAGTTTTTTCTCCAGCGTCGAATGAGAGACAAAAAAGTAGTCTCTATAGCAGTGTGCTGGGCCCAGTCGGCCTGAATGCGGTTCCAGTCTGATAGAAATATCACCCAGATTGATCGAGGGTGTTATCAATCTACCTAGTCAAGTCATAAATACTGGTACACAGAAAAATCAGCGCCAAATGAAAACGAATTAATATTTAAACAAATTTTTTTCTGGATGACCGAGCATACACACGATCGTTCTGCTTATTGAACGATTCTTCTACGATGAAGATTTTCTCGTCAGTAAACAGAATTTGTCTGTGAGCGTTCTTCGCGTACCGGCTGAGTAACGCTTTCGATCTTCGCTTGCGTTTTTCCTTCAATGCGGCCGTGAGCAGGTGTCCAGTGTGTCACTTGTACGCGCTGAGTCCTAAATCTTCTTTGATAATGCGAGACATGGATTTTTGCGAAATTTGCAATTCCCGCGACAAGATTTTCTGTTTTCGCAGCGGTTTTTGGTCGATTCGTTTCTTCACGGCTTTGATCGCTTTCGGAGTTCTCACAGTGCGCGGACGGCCGGATCTTTGACGGTCTCGTACTCCACCAGTATCCTCAAACAACTTCACAGCACGATACACAAAATTGCGAGTGATTCCAAGCGGTCGCAACGTCCTAAAAATATCGCCTTTTTCCATGTTGCATTTAAGTAGGGCAACTACAACAATACGATTTTCGATGTCGCCCCATTCCATGATTGTAAGCAATTAATGTCAAAAACTTTTTACGTCACAGTGAAGCATAAATATCAACTGTCAAATCGCAATCAATAAGAAATGGATGCGTCCAGTGTTGCATTCGTAATGAGTAAGTTCAGTTGTGTACCAGTATTTATGAGTATTATCTATAGTACTGCATTCCACAGCAAAGACCGGAAACCGTCATTTGAGAGTTTCGGCTACAGAATGGGTTGGCTCTTCCTCGTTCGTTCCAAAGCAATACTGCTCCAACTGTCTTCAGTCTTTTTCTGAGTTGAGTTGTAATTCGGTTCTCCGATGCTCTCGAGTCCTGCGTAGGCTTCCCTTTCAAGCATTTCGGTTCAAACTGTCAAAGTCTTAATCTTTTCCAGGTTAGTGAACAGAAACTTGACTTTTGTGCATAGTTCTGCAATGATCCTTAAGAAGTGGGTATATCCTACCCAAGAGGATCTAGTTGAGTTCGGAAATCCTCGTTAGAAAAGTAGCATATCTTTCTTAGTCGCTCAAAGTTGGTACTCTTTGATCCAAAGTCGGAAGGCTTCCATCTTATCCTTTCTCTGTATGTCATTAAGGATTTTGACCCCTTATAATCCTGTATCATTAGGCGGCATTTTTCGGGAGCTGCTGGTAACCCAACATAGATTCAGCTTGCCCATTTGTTGATGTTGCTATGCCGAATGCATTGGGTTTAGGTGTCCGTGAAGGGCGAATCCACAGATCAATTGCAATGCGCTAGGCATATCTAGCGTCTAACTTATTGCCATTTTTAGCATCTTGTAATTAGACAGCTGGATTTTGATTTGACAGCCGGGATATAATGATGTAAGCCCAAATTCGGCTCGCTTATTAGAAAGTGGTCGATTTGGATGGAGTTTGGGTTTAGCCGAATTGTTTTGTAGACGCATAATTTCAGGAATCTGTGTGTTTTAAAGTCAATTGTTCGGGAGTCTTTCTCACACCTTATCTGCTAAAGATGTTTTCGCTACCGATTTTGGCATATGGCCAAAAAGGTCACGCAATTCCTCCTTGATAGGATTATAAGCCTCGTCCCTAGGTCTGGGTGCACGTACTAGACAGATTTTATGGAATCAATGTGAAAACTGATTCTGACACTGCAAAAATGCCCATAATACAAGCACTTAAAGGTTTCGGGCCGTATCTTATAATAGAAGATCCATTTTTATCCGAGCTTTGTGGATGTGAACCCGACGTATTACGAGATCAAGGCGAGCATATGCCTTTGATGTGAGGTTGTGCTTACCCATTCTATCGCCTACGAACTAAAGTCTGATGCTAAAACTGACTTCAATTTGTTCTACTATATACTCGTAGCTCCAAGAGTGAAGCTTCCGCAAGAGTAATTCTCCAATGGCCAGTCATATCACCCTGTGTGTCGTCTTTTCATTTAGGGCGCATATATAAACCAAGGATCGCTTACTCACTTAGAGAATCCCTGTAAGGCATCTCGTCTGAGAATGTCATGCGGAAAGTGTTGATGCAATTTGTTATCTACTAACATGACAACAGAACTGAAACCGTAAGGACAAAAACAAATTTTCAAAAACTAACACACCTTCCTGACAGTCATTTCTAAATTCAGAAAATGTGCACAATTTCCGGCCAATTCTATCAGTCTATCACTTCTAATCCGAAAGATATAGTACCCCCAACTTGTCGAGGACATACCATAGCCATTACATCACGCGTCTGATGACAAAATTTGACATAATTCGGCATCATCAACTGTGTTGTCTGTATGTGTAGACTAAAAGTGAATATCTCATCGTCTAGACAACATCGCTTTGCACAATTTATTTTATGTGTCGTTCTTTGAGATACATACATTCCCACTCCCCACGTTTCACTAGCCAAAAGTCATTTGGCATTGCCTTCCTAAATATTTTCCCTTCAGTCCCCTCGAGACAGTTAATGTATTCAACAGAGGTTTGACACGTGAGAAAGTGCGTGTGTTTGACGTTTTACTTAATATCGAAACGTCAAAGTTGACATTTGGATGTTGGATAATAGATACCACAACTGTTCCACGAATGTTTGTCGCATGTATGTTTGACAATTTTTCCGATGTAACCCCCCCTATTGAACCATATCACCACAAGTGACATCCAAAGAGATACGAGAACAACGGAAAATATCGCGCACAATACTCGTACATTTTTCATTACACAACGCTAATAAGCGAAACATCTGCTGAACGAGTGTTTTTGTCGCTAGGGCTATACGTCAAAGTGAACAAGTGAAACAAAAATAATTTCCCCGATGCTTTGGCGCTGATGGAAACATTGGGGCTGGTGCTGGTGCTGGTGTTGGTAATGGTACAGAGAAACTAGCCACAGCTAGAGCTAGGGCTCCCGTCAGTTAATTGCTTGTAATATTCATGTCGATCAAAATGAACGTTCACTTTGCTTCAATTTAATCGCGTTGAACAGTGGCGCGCCCGAGTCGACTGTGCTTACTATGTCGGCACCATTCCCTCGAGTCGGAACCGACAATGTTGCAGGAGAGCAGATGAACTGACAAACTAAAGGACGGATGACCGAACAAACTAATGGCTGAGTTATGTCAACAATTTGATCTCCTGAAGAAGGCAACGATGCCAAAGGCTGATATGGTGGGCAAAAATAATTTTGCATTTTCTCTCGTTCCTTGCCTATTTCTCTAAGACGATCTCCGCAGTTGTTTAGCACACTGTAGCCCTAATTCCAACCACGAACGTGACAACAACAACGGGATGATGGGAAGCACAACGACGAAAATGAGGAGAAGAACGACGGTTTGGATGGATAGCTCTGAAATTGATGGAGAGCCTTCCATACCGTCTATGTTAGTTCGAAGCAGCCAAGCCAAACTCTATAAATAGGTTTGCATGTTGGGAGATTATTGGAGGCGATACGACCGACACAGTATGATGATGGTGTTAAGCTAAATGCTGCAGCTGATGATGTGACTTGTAATGGGTGGATTTGCAATATGCGGATGCAGAGGCTGGAGGGATTCAAAGATAGAGAGATGTAATGCTTATAGAAGGAAAACGTGCATTGGATTAGGGTGATGATGAGCACCAGCAGCCAGTCCTATAATAACGATGATGTACGTAACGTATAAATGAAAAAGATTCTTATTTTGCAGTTACGCTGATTTTCTCAGAATGATATTCGAGATGAGATCCATGTACAAGATGATTAGAGATGTTTTCCCTGTGCTTTACGGTGATGTAATGGTTACACTTCAGAGGAGACTCTGGCATGTGTTTTGGATTAGATGACCATGTACCACCTACGTGCCTATCACAGTAGAAGCGCGAAATAATTACTAATCATCATTGTTGCCGGTGTAATCCAACAAGTTGGTATATCTAATTTGGTCAAGGAGCTCCGGACAAGGATTCGGCATGACACACAATGAATGCTCTGTCAGATTGATGATGTTCTTGATCCTTGGACTGGTTTTTCTTCGTTAAAATAGATTTGACCGAGGGCCAAGCTCTCACTGGAAGACTAAGGATGAGATCTAGTTAAAGAAATAACCACAAGCAGCATGCATGACAGGTTGAAAGAGAGTTTTAAGTTTCATAAAATGTGGATGACCGTAGAGACTATTGGTTCTAAACTGGAATCTATGTCTTGAAACCGCAATAAACTCCGAATGACTTCATGATTTTCAGTACAACTTTCTGTTTGAACTTGAACACGTCACAACTTTTGGGTTAACTACCCTCGGTATACTCGTGGATGTTCTATTCCAAAAAAACAATACCAAGGTCTAAAGGCAGGCCGACCTGATTGACTACGGAAAGCGGTATAAGGACTTTGTTAAATTGAATTGAGAGTCGTGCCAATAGGTTCGGAGACACAGAAGACGTTAGCAATGGAATTTATCTGCAGACTCTAAAATTCAATCGAAGACTGAATACGCTCATCAAAATACTCGGAGTGGAGCACTGTTCTTAGAGACAACAGCGGGGCTGATTCGCTTGCCGTCTAGGCCTATTCGCAAGTCACTTAAAACTCCCTCAGAATGATTTAGCTGGGAGAGCTAGTAGAGACCCCCTCGGAGTGGATCATGCGCCGGAAAGTTGATGGACTACGAGGAACTGGAAAATCAAAACCAAAGCCAAGACCTACGGATTCAACGCGGAAAACCAGGTACACACCTTGCTACCGGCGGGACCATATCAAGAGGAGTGCAAGAGTATAATATCAACACGGAACTCACTGACAAAGATGAAACGCCCTTTTGACGACTTAATTGGCAGGAACAGCTTCAGTTACATCACAGCTTTAAGTGGTTTTCGCTGGCAGCCCGGTATGGGCCATGGCCTAGCTTCTTGACACTCATTTGTGTTGCTCATGTTGTAATTTTTTGCCACATCTGAGCGGGCCTACGGTTTATCGCCGAGTTCGAACGGCACTCCTTAGAAGCTTTTTCGTAGGCAATTTTAATTTCGGGAGTTTGCCATTGCCGGTCGAAAGGGTGATGGGGATTTGAAAAATTATTAGTGCCAGCCAGGAATCACACCCAGACGTGATAGTCCAATGAGCTATATCTCGCGCCATCGCCACTGGCTTATACTGCTGCACCTTATTTTACTGTGGTAAGTAAGGCCAACCTTTCTAAATCTGAAATCCACAAAGGTATCAGAATATCTTTACACAGAGTAACTGCCAATTAAATCTTACACGTACTAGCAGCCAAGTACCAGACAAGGTAGTCCAGGAACAGCAATTCCACTTCAGAGTCCTTAGCAAAATGGTCAGGGCCAATATAGAACGTCAAAACGAGTCGTAATCGTCTTTTCATCAACATCAAAGCAGCCTAAGATCTTCAGGGCAATTGTCGGATTTGGAATCTTGAAGAAATTGACTCGGCAGCTGTGTCGCCTTACGCAGCAAATGACGGATATGCAGGCGATACTGCAGCTGCAGTGCCGACGATATTGACATCTTTCCTCAACAACGGGTTGATCTTAGAGTGACAAGGACCAAACTTCTGTTCTTCAAAAAACAAAGAAGCCCATTACCATGCTGCTTTATTACAACTTTCCTAGAGGAGTCATCAATTCCAAGAGCGGCGAAGGTTGGAAAACTGCTTTTACTTTTGGAGATAGGTTAACGACTCCTAACACGACAAGTCAAGATATCCGCAGTACTTATCACCCTAATTCTTCTAGTTCTGGAAGGGGAAGAAGGCACAACAGCGAACCCTATGGGCATTTCGAAGGTGCGTATGTAGTTCCAAAGATAAAACAACGAGCTAAAATTATTTCATAAGAGTCGCACCAACCAGGTGCCACATGAAAACCTCCGGTATAGAGACCAAGTAGAGTAACTGCGATCACTGTGGAGGTGTATTCAGCGCATACTCTTCACGGCTAAAAAATCGATGATCGGAAATTGTCCCCACACAAAGGTCTTTGCTTAAAATTAGCATTATCATACGGCAAGTAAACTCACAGCTAATCTGGGTGAAGAGTAACCCAAAAATGCTGTACAAAAAATGAGAGTGCTTCGACATGAACTGAAATGGCAAGGGTTGGGTTCAATTCCCTTTCATGGTCCGGGGTTGCTGTTTTTCAGAATTCTTCTGGACACTGGCGCACTGTGACCAATAACCGCTGATATTGATTCGTAGGCTACACATCGCGCATTAGATTTCACACTCTTATGCGAAAGATTAACAAAATTGTGATAAAAACAACAGTCCAGATGGGATTGACTCAACTGTTGATAATTCATGCAAACGTGATAGGAAGAACGACGTTTCGGCATGTACTTGGGACGTGAGGACTTTTCACAGAAATAGACGCTTGGCGCTCGCAAATGTCTAGCTGATATGCCGGAGGTCTAAGAAGAAAACAAATCGGGAAAGAACACGATATGAAACTGCGACATCCGCTACAGTAATTGCAATTGCATGTGGCGCGTATCTGGTTGTGAATTTGTCATTGGAACCAGGCTTTAAATATCATGGCGAAATTTTTTAACTTTGACCTTATATGTGCGGTTGTCCCTAAAGAATCTAGAATTGAAATGGAGCATACCTTTGGTAGTGTAGCGAGGATGCACAACAGCCATCGTCGAAGCAAGCATGCATTTTCTCATCTTAACGTCCACAAAAGCAACAGATCAACACACGACAAGGCAAATTGTTTACGAGTATATTGCGATGGGCGGAAGACCGGAACACAAGCAACGTTCAGTTCTGTCAGTATTGACTAGGATTACTCCCTACTCCCTACTTTATTCATAATCACCAGGAAAATACTGAGAGAGAGTACGACGACGTCGGATGGCGCAATTGACCATCAGGGTCTTCCTCAACCCACATCAACAGCATCAAGTGTGGAATGGCAATGTCTAGGGAACCATCAGAAACACCGCCTTCGATGTGTGAGAAACACTGCCCACGAAGTCCTGAAAAGAGTTGAGAAGTCGATTTTGACAAAAACTTTTGGAAACGAAAAACGCGAGACCGAGGGTATCGAAAGATGCTTCGCAGGATTGAAGATCAACAATCTTACAAAAAAGTCGAAACGATGTATCCGAGCAAAACTCAAACCGCAGTCTGCATAGATGAACACCAGAACATCGTAGAAGAGACGCAATTGTGGCTTACAGACTCACTTCTGAAAACGTTTGCCCAGCGGAAACCCCGACAGACAGGATGATCCAATCAAACCAGAGGAAGATCGATAAAATTGCCGTCCAACTGAGCAAAACGAAGTTAGGATACCAATGTCCGAACTAAAATGCAACAAATCCACGGGTACCAACGATCTATGTCATTTTTGTCACATCTGAGCGGGACCTATGGTTTATCGCCGAATCCGAACGGCACTCCTTAGAAGCTATTTCCTAGGCAATTTTACTTTCGGGAGTTCGGCATTGCCCGCAGACAAGTTCACGATCGACCAAATCATCACTCTGTAGCAGACCTGAGGTCCAAGACTGCTCCAATTTGTAAAATGCCATTAAAGGTAAGGCAAATCATATCATTCGATTCCGAAGGCTGCTTATTGTGCTAAAACTTTCTTAATCACTTCAAAGTGATTTGAACCCGCGACGAAAGTTTTAAGGCCTGACAGATCGCTTAAAGCAAGAAAACAACTCAACGCGGTGTTAGACTCCCTTAAACATCTCACAATAGGTGTTCTAAGGCTGCTAAGGTACGCAACGAAAATTGGATTTTTCTTTGATCAAACGCCGGAGTCTAGCAATCTTGTGGTCTAGGCTGAAAATAAAGGCACTGTGTTAAAGCCCAGACAAATCTCCGACCATCTCGAATCTTCAACTACACTCATCAAGTCCTGAGGTTCAAGTTTGCTACTGTACCAATTTACCTTGGAGGCTTATTCATAGTAACCTACAAACGGTTACCAGGTTACCTAAGCCCACACCAGGTTGCTTAGCAATTTCTACTTGTATATGCCACGAGTTCATTTGGATTCTCTCCCTTTTCAGTCTTTTATCAGTTGTGTCGCATGTTTGCGCCGATAGGGCGTTGTTTGTTCCACTTTTACATACCACAGAAGCCTAATTCAAAGTCCTAATCTGTCTTCAGCTTTGACACAACAAATAACTGAGTTCTTTTGTTTACTAAAAAACATTTCGCTGACAAAAACGAGTTTCCTAGACGGCCTCGAAACCATCTCCTTATGCATCGTTAGCAACTTGAATGACTAAAACAATTAAGCCCGCATAAAATTTTGTCTGTCGTGCTTCATTAGCAAGAGATCAAAGTGCCCGTAGCCAACCGAAACACACCATCACCAACATCGTCAAAATCAGCGGAGGCAGCAGCAAGTGCTTAACTTAGACACACGCCACTCCTTGCTACCATGACTGCTCAAAGAGTTGATTTTCATTTCCATTTCATCGTCGTTAAATAATTTAAGCTGCCGTACATGTGATGATTATAAATCATCATCCATCTCATCCATCCATCCAACCCATTCATTCATCCATCTAAAAATCATTCGCTTTGGAGTAGAGTATCCGACCGAATATCTGTATTTATCGTCAAATCAAATTCCTTCAGTTTTTTTTCTCTTCTCTTTTAAATTAAATTCCTTCGTGCCTCATCCATCAAAAGATATATCTTTATCACCCCCCTCTCAGGCATGCAAATAGATGATGATGATGATGATGATGATGACGATGAAACTATCCCAATTCACCTACAACTCTGCTCATGCCCATGTCCATACCCAAGAGCCTCGTTACGTTTCGTTTATCTACTACGAGTATGTAGGTAGTGGAATCCGGATTCCTCATCGACCTGTTGGATGATCCAATTAATTAATTTCCATATCTCGCATTCGGAGAACATCTGAATATCAGGGTATCTGACTATCAAAGTATCAGAGTATCTAGGAGCAAGTGCCAAGTTCAAGCTTTAAAAGTGAGGTCACCTCTATCCAGGCATCTGTAGATAAACCCAATTCGTAAGAGTACTCGGAACTGCCTCCATTCTGTAGGCAAACATCAATTTATTTGTTTGCCTCCCTCTTGGATCCCCTTGGGAGCTTAGGAAATCTTGCTCCCCTAAGTGGTACACTACTATATTTGTTAAGATACATACGAATAGAATACTACGAATAGGCCACGCATAGATAGTCAGGCTCACACTTACAGATATTTATGCGCACTAAGCATTGCCGTTTTGAGTGGAAATGATTGTTAAGCTCTATTCCCAACTGAGATCAATTACGACGAGTAACGAGTAACGAGTAACGAGTACCGGGTTCCGAATACGAGTATCTATGCTTTTATTGGTCCACCAGCAGCTTCTACAGCTGTGTACAACCATTAGAAATTGGCCAGGAAAAACCCTCAGTTGGAAAATACACCAGAGTATCGAGCAAGTCTGTTTTCAATTTTTTGTTGCTGCTTTTTTGTGTTATAGTTAATTATTCGCACTTGGGCGTTAACGCCGCGAACAAATGGAGAGCAGATTCCAAACGTAAAGCTTAAAATACCATTCATCGTATCGTAGTCGTATCTAAAACTGAAGGGAGAGGTGTGACTCAGACTCATGCTCACAGACCTCAGCCGTAAGATAAATGGAGATGACTGGCTTTAAGAATTTTTTTTTTTTGTTTTTTGTTTTTTGTTTCAATAAACAAAGAGCCGCTGATTCACTGGAACCCAGATACATTCTGGAAGAGATACGGATATCGTTTGCTGACTTTGTATGTTTCATACGAATTTAATTATTTACGAAGCGGTTTTAGTTAATTACGCGAATATCCGAAAATAATTACGAGTAGTTCAAATGGAGTTTGCAGGTTCGCAGAATAATAAAAAAAAAAAAATATTAATTAGGGTGATGTATTAATATATTTAATTTGATGAGTAGATAGCAAGTCTCATTTCTCGGATTAAATGGCAAATATAACAGTTCGATTGAGAATGCATATTTAAGTAAAAAAAAAAACAATAAAATACAACTGAAGTGCCTTTCTTTAGTATCTTCAGCGCAACATCGACTAATTCCGATCAATACTTGGGAGGGACCCATGCAATCGTTCCCTAAAAATAGCCGGAAATAATGAAACAGTGGACTCAATCGGACCTTCATGCAAAAGGAGTGGTTGCTGAAGATCAGAAAAAGAGCTATTGGTCTATAATGATGCATCTCCAAAAAAAGGAGGCCTCATGAAGGTAAATTAATGCACTAAATTGGGTGTGGCTGAGAAGGCACTGAGCGGCATCAACCCGGGTACACTCAGTATTGTATCTATGGCTACACATAAGGCAGCAAACTTACAAACGTGAGTATTGAAAAACAGAAAATAGCGACAGCACTCGTATGTGGAAGGGTGTTCCCGATTGAATCAACCATGCCGGCGTGAATAGTCAGGATGACAGGCTATATTATTATATTTGGAGCTGAGATCAGGAAAGACTTTTCAAGGAGTTGAAACAGAGATGTTGGCGGATGAACTTTTCTTAAACCAACAACAAACCTCGTCGAGTGATCTACGAAATGGGTTATTTGCTCAAAAGTATCCAGCTTCTTGTTTTCAATGCTCGGCAGTTCAGTTCTCCTAGTAACAGGTCCACTGGTGATTTGATGACAAGTCTCACCGAAAGGAGGAACCAGATCTTACATCAATTTGGCGAGAGCAAGATAGTTGCGCTTGATATTTCTAACGAATTTGACAGAGTTCGACATCAGGCTCTTTTGTCGAAAATGCCGGCATTTGAAATCGATGACATTCTTTTCAATGAAAATACGGAATTGTTCCAAAACATTGTACGCCGAAAAGTTTTCGGCCCGGACGGCCAATGAAATATATCACCGTAGTACAGAAAAGTGTCGAAAACAACCGAAACACCTCCATTCGTCACCGTTTTCAATGACTTGACCTCTCCAGTCAAACTGCACCAAATTTCGATGAAAGATTTGGCTCGGCTCTCCATGCGTACGAGGTATTGTAGGTATATTGTATTTGCAGATAAAAGGCCATTTCCACTTTGGCGGCTACGTTAATAAGCAAAATTGACGCAGCTGGAGCATCGAAAATCTAAGATCTGATTCAGGAGATGCCAATGCACCCAAGAAAGAAGGATCAACTTTTTGATGCAGTTTATTGATCAAATGCGTCACAGTATTATTGCGAATATGAGACCAGAAAGTGGATTTCGGGCAAGGCAGCGCGCTACCGAGACATTATAAACATTGTTTTGTAGCCGGAGTTCGAGGATAAAGATACGGATGATTTCTACTACTTTCGACAGGATGCTATGCTACCTGGCATTTAAGTCACGAAACAATAGAGTAATTGCGCACAAGGTTTCCAAGTGGAGCAAGTTCGCGTTTATTCCGAGTTAACACCATTAGACGTATTTCTTTGGGGCTATGTATAGTAAAAGCAGAGTCTACGCAACCTGTTCACAAACAAATCCAACTCTGAAAGCAAATATTGAACCCGCTACACCAAGATAGAGTCCCCGCTAAGTGGAAGAGTGATTGATTTATGGCAATTTTCGTCACTCTTGCCACAAATTCCGACGATAGGTCCTTGCAATCTTGACGGATATACTCTTTGAGGCCTTCGAGACTCTGACATGTATTAGTGATTTCAAAAAACTCCACAAAAAGAAGTCTAGAGCGGTTAAATCGGGCGATATTTACCGGCCAGTGCAAATCGCCAAAATGAGAGATTATGCGACCCGGAAATGCATCCTTCAGAATTTCGGTTGTGGCTTGTGCAGTATGCGAAGGTGCTTCATCCTGTTTTAACCTCATGTTCTCCAGTCCAAATTCATTCAATTGGAGGGAGGGAGAATTGGAGGGAGGGAGAAGCATGAAGCATGGCGCCTCCAGCGTAAACAGCACACTGTACAGTAACTTTGAGCGGGTGTAATAGTGATAATTTTGTTTATTCACATATTCACAGAGATGGAAATGGGCTTCGTCGCTCATGATGATTTTCGATGAAAATTTGTCTCCATAAAGTCAAGATTCAGAATGGCTGCAGCGTCTGTTACACGCGCTTGGCGGTCAAAAGCTAACAGCTGATGCTCTGTCTGAACTTTGTAAGGGAACACCTTACAGTCGTTCACCGAAATTCTCTGTAAAAACCGCCAATTGATATCCAATTGCGTGGCACGTCGTGTAGTCGATACTCCGGGATCCTCTGCAACATCTTCAATCACAACCGGCCAGACCTCGTGTACCATCTTGTTGTGTTCTATACTCATTAGGGCGAGTGGCTTAACGTTGTAGTGTTTGCCCAGTTGGTGTCGGATGACCGGGAAATCTGCGCCGAAATTCACGTTGCGAAAACACCACTGACGAATTTTTCTGCAAAAAAATATCTTAAAAATTATTCCGCGTTCTTTAGGAATATAGCCATTCGTGTCCTGTTGACATGTATTTTGTATCTGTTTACTTCAAAAATGTCAAAGTAGAATTGACATTTGCCGCCATTTGCAAAAATTAAAGCATCTTCCGCCACCTAATAGATTTAGCAGATGTCATTTCCATCAATGATATATCTCTAATAGCTTATGTCACACACAATGAAAATCGTCGAAAGAGTCTTAAACGAACGTCTTCGGCAAATAATAAAGCTCGATAATAGCCAGTGTGGATTTGTTGAAGGAAGATCGACGGTGGACGCTATCCAAAGCCTACGAATAATAATGAAAAAGCACCGAGATTCGTCTAAGGATTTACACATGGTATTTATCGACCTCGAGAAAGCATTCGATCGAGTGCCTAGGGATCTCATATGGGCCGCGCCCATCCGTTAATGACGGAGTGCATCAAGGAAGCGTACTTAGCCCTTTCCTCTTTAACGTAGTATTCGACTATCTTTTAAAAGACTGCATGCGCGAAGCAAATGTAACGCCAATTCTCTTCGCAGATCACGTAGTTATACTTAGCGATAACGTCGAAGATTTACAGAACGCCTTAGATTCATGGAGAAATGCGCTAGAGAGAAACGGGTTTTAAATAAGTCGTTCAAAGACGGAGCATTTGACGTGAAGTCACTAAACGCGATTGCATTAGATCTACGCGTATTAGAGGAAGTCTACATATAAAGAATTTGGTAACCGAACAGCTTGAGGCGAATAGAATAAGCTGGTATTGCCACGTTCAAAGATCTGCGGAAAATCCGGTTAAAAAGGCACTATCAACTACGGTCACTCCAACTGTAAGAAAACGAGGTCGGAAAAAGAATTCCTGGATTTCTCAGATGGCAAATGCGCAACAACGTCTGGGGTTAACCACTGAAGCGATCCAGGACCGAGCATTATGTAGACGCGTTCTGCGGTCTGCGACATTAGCCAACCCCATAAGCGGAGCAGCAGCGATGCAGTAAAAATGGGAAACTCGTTACGCATAAGTTCGTATAACGAGGAAAGGGTTAATAAAAGGATAGGAAGAAGATATATCTCTAATAGTACGTGGTCCGCATTTGAACCTATATTCAGTTTATTTGCAAAACATTGAGGCATTGTTCTTCAGCCGACTTAGTCTTAAAGAACTTTTGACTACAAATTCTTCTCTGCAGAAATAGGGTGAAGACAAGGATGGACAGTCCTTCGTTTGGCATTAATGGTAAAGTGCGTACCAATGTACTACTCATTCTTGCCTGCTGAGACTTTTGTGGTATATTAACGAATAATCAAAGGAAAGGGTGTTTTTTTAACTCAGCGCCAACTGTAAATGTCATTTTTATTCTCTGCAATTTCATCGTGATGACATACACGCTTCAACAACGTTACCGAATTTTCGAAATTTGCCTTCAATTTGCTTTGCACCGCATTACACCCAACATAATCGCCCATCTGAGACCGAATTTCGCCGTATTGTTGACCGTTTTCGTACAACAGATGCAGTGGCATAGAGACGCATAACAAAAGTGCGTACTGAAGACAATATTGCATCCGATAAGAAGAGCGTTGAAGAAGACCCAAATTTATCAATTCGACATCTTTCACAACAGCTTGATCTTTGTCCGTCATGTGGTATGGAAAATTGTACGCAAAGATCTTGGTTCAAAGGCCTACGAGATCCAGCTCGTGTAAGAATTGAAGCCGAATGACAATCGATTGCTTCGAAATTTTAGTGAAAGGGGCCGCAAATCAACTGGCATTGGATCTGCTGTTTTACCGAAAAATTGTGTTCAGCGATAAGGCTGGTTTTTTGCTCAATGACTATGGCAATAAGCAAAATTTTTCGTTCCCCGATTAAATGGCATGAATGTGGAAGAGATATGGTTCCAGCAGGATGGCGATACATGACATAAAGCAAACTAAAAAAATTAATCAAAATTATATGAACACCTATGTAATTTCGAGAAAGGGACCTGTAAATTGGGCCCAAGATCTTGTGGTTTAAAGCCTTTTTATTATTTTGTTTGCTGTCTACAGTGACAAACCAACAACAATCGACGCGATGAAAGCCAACATTATTCGTGTTATTGAGGACATATGTCCACAAATGCTAAAAAAGGGGTCGACAACGCTGTCTCTCGGATGACATACACTAGATCCAGCTGTGGAAAGCATGTGTCCGAAGTTTTACTTTAAAATTGATTGCAGAATATATTCTCTCGGTTGAACAGAAATAAATGGCCATTGAATCAAATTTTATGTATTTTATTCGAATTCAAAAGTAGTACTGGCTTTAAAAAAAAAGCAAACTTTTGAATGGTCCAGCAAGTGGCCAATTCCTGACGTTTAATTTTGTGCAGTGCCACTGTACTTGCATCGTAGGTAGAGCTGCCTGTCTTTCAAGTGATCCCAATGGCTTTATTTCACCATTCAGTCAGTACTTTAGAAAGCCCGCCTCCTAACCCTGTTTAACCCAACTCAGTTTTCTATCAATAAATCCTCATCATGCAAGTTCAAATGTCATCATTAATAAAATTTACACCTCAAACTAACCCTGCGCTCCCATTTATTAAAAAAACATCTGTAGCTCATCATCTACATCATTATCAGTGCTAATTTGAAGAAGTCAAATTAGCTAACCAACATTTATAGGCTTTTCATTGCTGTCTTCTGTAATTTATCATATCGTTAAAATGCTGCCAACATAAAATTTGTTTACTCGAGCCGACTTGACGTCATTAACCTTAAATTGCTCCCGCAATAAACTCGTTAACTAATTTTTTTTTTTTTTGGCTTAAGCTCTTAAAATGTCTAATGAGCACGTTCTTTGGCTTTTTAAAAAAGAAGGAACGTTTTGAAGTTTTAGTTTCTTAATTTTTTTTTATTTCTCATTTTTACCTTGACTTAATTGTTTGGATTCTAAGACCGGTGTAGTAGATTGCTTGATTGCACTAGATAAACACTGCGGAACGTGTAGCATGTACAAGTGGTATATCGTAAGCCGTATAGTTTTGATGAGTTTGATGTTTATTTTGCTCATTTTCTAAGATGAACTAAGCTAACGATAGTTTTTATTGCTTTCCTGGATGTTTGCCAGTATCTGAATGTACCGAAAAAAAAAAAAAAACAATTTCAACAATTTCAAAGCCGTTATGGTAACTAACTTGGAGACTTGTGTGTTGGTACAATGAAAAAAGACTAAAGGAGATGGTTCTCATGTCTGTCACTAAAGCTTCAATTATCAAATTGTGGAAGGGCCTTCTAAAAAAAAATAGCTTATTCAAAAGAATGACAAGAAACCTGAGAAGGACGAACCGATACTTAAAAGTTCTAAAGTTCGCTTGAATCCTTATGAAACTAAAAGAGAGATTCCAGCCTTTTCCCAAAACAAAAGCACAAGACGATGCAGACGTAAGGAACGGCCTTTAGAGCTGTTAAACAAGGCTGCAGTCAACTAGGCCGACATGTATACATATATCATCAATAGTGGAGACTGAAGTTTTGAATAAGTAAAATGCAGGCACGGCTGCCTCCATAAAGGACCCCCACAAAAATCAACAAGACCTGGAACGTTAATGGACTACGAATTAAGAGTATGCACCTGGAATGTACGTACATTATATACGCCGGGTGCTACTCAAAAACTTGAATCTGTCCTCGAGTGGTATAAGGCAGATATTACCGCCCGCGATCCCGGAGATACGATGGATAGAATCAGGTATGCAAAAACGACAAAATTTCGCCATTTATTACAGCTGTCACAAAAGACTGCACATGCTAGGATGCGGATTCGCCGTGGGACCTTAAGCCGATAAGCCTTATTTGTGCACACGCGTCCTACCGATGAGGCCGAAGATCGTATCAAGGAGGAATTTTATGACCTTCTGGACGGAGACTGTCCGGAGTATGATGTCAAAATCGGTAAGGAAAACATCTTTGGTGGGTTAATCGGAAAGCACAGCCTCCACGACACGACAACAGATAACGGCTTCTGACTAATCGACTTTGCAGCAGCACGTAATACGGTGATAAGTAGCGCACTAGATTTCCAAGACTAAGAATCCACACAGCAACCTGGCGCTCCTCAGATGGTCGAACCGCCAATCAAATCGACCATGTGCCAATAGCCCAACGTCGACTCTGACCATTTCCTCGTAACAGCAAAACTCAGAGCTCGACTGTTCAACGAGAAAAAGTTACGACCCGCACGGAAAAATAAATTTCACGTTGGACGTCTAAGCACAAATGGAACAGCCAGAGAATACACTGAGCGCCTGAGCGAGAGACTCTCTGCTGTGCATTCACCACCCACGGAAGAAAAGAGCATACGCAGCCTCCCATCTCAAGGAGCTGGCTTCAAGCCCAGGACGCAGGCTCTTCGAAATAGTGAAGGAAATCTGGTCACCGAATTGTAGACGTGTTTAAGTAGCACTTCCAGCAGCTGCTAAATGGGCATCATGTAGAGAGAGTGATAGGGGAAGAACTCACACATCCAGTCAATGGAGATGCAGTCCCCCCTCCAAGTATAGAAGAGGTTGCGCAGCTATCAAAAAGCTGGAGAATAACAAGGCCGCCGGCTCAGATGGATTACCAGCACAGCTCTTCAAATACGGTGGTGATGTTTTGGTACGTACAAAGTATGGGAGGATGAAAGCACGCCCGATGACTGCACAATCAGCTCCATATGCCCCACCTACAAAAAATTGATCATATGTCCTCTTTGAACTACAGAGGCATATCCCTGCTAAATGTCGCGTATAAGATCCTATCCAACGTAATGTGTGAACGTCCTTTCTGCAACACAATCATCATCGGCACCTTCCAGTGTGGCTTGCGGCCCGGCAGATCGATGATAGACCAAATCTTCGCACTGAGACAAATCCTGGAAAAGACCAAGAATTCAAAGTCAAGATTCGATTTTGAAGCCGCATATGATAGCATTCATCGTGTAGAGCTGTACAATGCGATGGCCGGATTCGGGATCCCCTCAAAACTGATCCAATTGTGTCGCTTTACGGTGGAAAACACGCGAAGCAATGTGCAGTTTTGAAACAGTACATCTGAACTATTTCAAACATGCACCGGATTTCGGCAAGGAGATGCGCTATCATGTGACTTCTTCAATCTAGTACTGGAGCAGATAGTGCGTAGGGCAGGTGTAAACACGGAAGGCACTATCTTTCACAAATCCGCCCAGTTGCTGGGATATGTGGACAATATCGACATCATCGGTCGCACTCATTGTGCCGTTATAGAAGCGTTTACGGCAATTGCAGAAGTGGCGAAACGAGTTGGTCTTGAAGTAAACGAGAACAAAACCAAGTACATGTTGTCAACAAACAAAACAACATCTGTCCACCGCCTATGACAAAACGTCACTGTTGACAACAACAACTTCGAAGTGGTTAAGGAGTTTACCTACCTCGGAGTAAATATCAACTCCACGAATGACACCTTAGTGGAGATTCGACGAAGACTAACCCTAGGAAACCGTTGTTACTTTGGTTTGGTGAAACAACTGGAGAGAAGAAATAACCGCGAACTCTATGAGCTGTATCAAGAAGTGGATGTAGTTCGAAAAGTCAAAACACGTCGACTACACTGGCTCGGCCACATCGAGCGAATGAATAATAATGCTCCAGTTAAGAGGATCTTCGAATCCCAGCCCCCAAGTTCGAGACGACAAGGAAGACAGAACATCCGTTTTAAGAACCAAGCTCTCGCGGATGCCAGAGCGCTTGGTCTGGAAAACTGGAAGCAGCGTGCCCAGGACCGAAGAGGAGAGACGGCAGTCGTGTCCCAGGCAGAGACCATCCAATAGTTGGAAGCCCGTTAAGTAAGTAGGTAAAATGCAGGCACTTGATGATAATACGACTGAAAATGCTTTGATGAAGCACCATGTTACTCAGTCATTCAGTCGCGCTAAAATACCAAACTTCTAGACGAACAAGCCTCAGATTTACTTGGGTTAAATCTGCCTATAAGGTGTCGTTGTTGATATAAAATACATTGGAGCATGTTTGGGTTAAATAGGAAGTGCTTCCTTCAGTCATACAACACTTGTCCTGTAAATATCATATGACGAGAGCCTACGAATTTCCAATGAAGCATAAGTAACCAGAGAAGTGTTTGATTGAGAATACCTTAAGAAGCTCTACAAACAAATTCCAGCTGGAATGAACTATTAGGATCTTCCTCGGTACCACGTAAAGTACAGTACCCTGAGAAGCTACTATACGAATTCCAGTAAAAACAATTATTAACCCTTCAGAGCGATCCCATTTTGGGATGAAGACGGCTATTCTGGGTGCCCCACTTTAATCAAAGAGCTGATATGAATTGGTCGTCATCTTCATTCAATAAAAGCATGGGTTCTGTTGGCATATTTCTTTAGAGGTTTAAAACACATCCCATATTCCTAAATAATAAAGAAACCCCAATGCATCCATCAACGTCTTAAGACCTCTAAAAGATTCTAAAAATGTTTAAAACATCATCCTTCTCAAGAGAATATTTACAATCCTGTTCCCGACATCTCAACATGCATATTGTAAGGGTAATTCAGTAGAAACCACACTGCTGCACATCAGCACAAAGCGGTACACTGCTATATGGTGTTCCTTCATCGATTCTGTGGAATATGGCAGGCAATAAAGTATTTAGACTTTTGGAAGGCTTTGGATAAGTTTGCACTGGGTACTACTTGCAAAGACTCTGATATTTTAGAAGACCTCATGCAAAGACCTCTATACAGATTCTTCAACTCGACTTAGAAGTGTGTAAACGCAAATAAAACTGCACTAATCATCTTCAATAGGAAACAGAGAGTCACATCCTAACACTCCGCAATCCGAAATCTAACCAAATATTGTAAATAAGGTTGAATTTCTGCCAACATCGTGTTGAATAGTCCCAATAATATAGGCCATGTGGACGAAATTAAGACCTTTGTCTCAAAATAATCATTTGTTTCACACTTAGGCCATCTGACATTCTTGTTCACCCTTTACGTCTGTACATCGGATGTGATGTGTTAAAGTCTGTGAACTTATACGCAAGACGATCTTTGAATTTTTCTGATGTCCCGAGATAATCGATTGCGAAGACAAACTTCTGAACGTACATTCTTCTCAGTAGGAAAATGTCCATTCAAAATTGGAACAATATCATAGGCGTCCTGTAGCTATTTCACTTCGTTTAAATCTCCCAATAAATTTATTTTAACTTTGGACATCGATGTAACTAGATGTCAGTCGCCTAGCAGTGAATAACTCTCTAAACAGACCACACGTCTTTGCCTATCTCTTGACAAAGGACGAGTGCTCGTCGTTGTTTCTTATCCCATCACGAGGATGTTGAAAAACTCTCACTACCTCAACCAGTTGGGCACAATTCACATTTGCAGGAAGGGCACCTAGACGCCGAAATAAACGGGAAATTGTAAGGCCAATTTACAACGTGAATATTATGACGAGACGTACAATGTGACACAAAATACTTCTATGTGGCATCAGTGAAATTTTTTAGGACCATTTCCACGGGTCCTGTAGGAGATAGGGAGATAGGGCGGTCTCTTCTTCTACAATGTTGAGTATTGTTCGAAACAACGGCCCCTCGGTTTTGAATATGCCTGATCTTCCATTTAAGAGTGTCCTGTAGTATCTAGCCGGAAAACTTATGTAATGTCGAAGCAGTGCTAGAAGGGCAGCAGCAATTCGTTTTTCTAATTGTAAACAAATGAGCTCAGCCAGTGTCTAGAGAGGAAATGTTGTTAAGTGTTGGTTCCATGACCATGCTCTCGCGGGAAATAAGCCGATTACAATAACCCAGGAAACAAAGTCATCTAATGCTGTCTTTACAAACGTATACAACATACAAAAATGGTTCATCAGATGTCATAAAGCCCTGATACTCTTGACGGACTACTTAAAGACCTTCTAGCTTCTAGCTAACTAAATTTCGATTTACGTCAAACTATGTTAATACCCTGCTTATTTGAATTAGGTTAAGAAAAGGACAACAAGAAGCAATTCATTCTATCCTCTGACGTAATGTCCAAAACCATCTATTAATCTCGGAAAATATTCAGAAAACAGCGAGAGATGTGGATGTTTGTGTTCAGGGATTAACATGTCACGGTCTTTAGATATACCGAACCTTAAAGCCAAAATCAATTAAAGAATGACCTACTCTCTTTTAGATAAACTCTTCAAGGCCACCAAAAATTGAGATAAGATTGACTTTGATGCTTCCATACATCTGATATATTTACAGCAGAGTTGGTATTTTATGAGCATCCTAGCATCTGGAAGCTCAAGACGCTGAGAAAACGTTTATTCTATTTTACTGATTTGCGGTAACCAACCTACAGCTTTTGAGCCAGGACGTAATTCTGAAAACAAATATGAGTATTAGCAGCAAGAGATTGATTTATAAAGAGTGTAGGAGACAAAACGGATCCTTCCGGCATATCAGAACTTTAAAAAATCATAAATACAGCAGAGCTTCAACATCGAGTCCTTGAGACATTCCAGCTTTTCCCAACTCATACTAAATGCCCCAAATTCATCTGCTTCACGTTCTTTTTGAAAACTTTTAGTAACACTGATCCAGGTGTCACAGACCGTAGTCAAGTGGATCCCTTTGCTTATTTCCTGGAAGAAAACGATGTTAACATTGCCACTTATCACTAGGTAATGAGTAGATGTAGGAGATTAAATGTAGCCTCGTTCACTGCTTTGAATTTCAAGAGGTCCCAAAAGCTAATAGGTGTATAAAATTAGGTATTTTACATCTTCTAAAGTAGATTTACTTTTTGCGTTGACTACACCTTTGACGAAATATTTTCATTATTGTTTGTGTCTTTGAGGCCGTAAATGCGGCTCTGTCGCTTCTTTCCTTAAGGTCTAATTAAACCTCCCATCGTACCCTTTGACTTTCCTTACAAAAATAAAAAGCCCTCATGGTACAAATACACATATGTTAATACATATCAACATCCGGCTTACAACATAGCCTTGTAGTCTTATATTCTGAATATCCTCAAGTAACCTCTCATAGCTCTTATCAACTGCACTTTGGGACGCCCTGCTGTCTGACATCCGAAGCATGTTCCCACATAAATTTCTATCTTGTCAGAGATTTACATTCCACAATGTACACCCGGTCAAGTATAATATACTTTGCGTAACATATGACTATAACTATGACTATTCCCATAATTAATTCAATGCGAAGCCTTTAACAAAACATCATCACCCTCGGGGTTTCCACCAGCATTCTCATATGTAATAATTAATGTATCTCAACTCTCACTAGTTTAAGTGCTTTGACATTTCGCACAAAGCTATCTCCGCACACCCGGAGATACATTAATTACAGAGGCCATTCGCGATATCAATATCTCTCAACGCCATTTCCCATTCAAAGGATGTGACGCGACGGATGTTGTGCGCTTTACTAAGGGGAAGTTGTTAAACCGATAAAAAAAAAAAAAATATATATTAAATCCACCAAACTGCAATTCTTGGAAATGGCAATTCACAAAAATAAAAATAAAAAAATTATAAAAACAACAATAGACCAATTCGCGCATATCTGTTCGTTGCCAAAAATTGTTTTACATTAATTGCGATGATGTTTCATTCTTTTGTTTTCTCGTCACAAAATTGAGTGTTTGTTTCTTTTTTTTTTTTTTACCTGAAACGAAACAAAGAAAAATTGAAAAATTTAATACTTTATCCAAATTTAAATTTGATTTAAATGAAATTCGAAAAAAAAATTGAAAAAAATGTAAATTTCGCATAAAAAGATACACAAATACGAGTAGGTACATGCACACATCGGTGCGAACTCATCCGATGAACATGGTTTTCCATGAAAACCACCTACACACGGTGCTTGGAATTTTGTGTTCCCTCTGTATCTGTCGTTTTTTCGATGTTTTTCTATTTTTGATTTTTTTTTTTAATATACTCATACATACTCGTATATATAAATTAGCGTCTGCCTGCGGCAACATATTGAAGATAAACGAACATCGATTGGAACTAGTTTGAAAGAGATACTCTCGAACTCGTATTTTCTTGAAGGTGGTGGGGGTGAGCTTGTAGTAGTTGACAGGGTCGTAATTTTTTTTCTGGGACAAAACTCATCTTTTCTTGAAATTCGAATCAATTATGTTAATTTTCAATAAGTCGGCCGTTCATTCATTAATCTGTTAGTGATTCTCTAACACCATAAAACTGTTTCAAAAAATTCAATAACAAAAACGATGTCTTGGATGGCCCAAGTTGACTTACCTTCTCTAGAATGAGGGGACAAAGAAGAGGTTGAGGACAAGATTTAAAATCAAATTAGTAAAAAAAAATCCAGGAAACAGATACGAGGGGGCTCAGATAAATAGCCTCAAAGAAAAGTTGGCGAGAAATTTTTAATGATTTCGACATGTCTCTTCTTTCTCTTGGTTGACTTTTATGGAAAAGGTTTTATGTTTGTTGTGGATAATTTTTTTTTCCCCCCAAAAAAAGACAAAATGTCTAAGGAGAGTCGTAAAGTAAAATAAAGAAGCCAAAAAAATGGTGGAGAATGGTATGGTACATACTCGTAGTAGTGGTGAAGAATAAAAGACAAATTTTATTTCCTTTTAATGCCGCAGAAGTAGAAGAAGTCGATTTGGAGAAAGAGTTGAATGGAATGATGTAAGAACTAAATCGATTGTAGTCTTTCGTTTTTTACGAGCGAATTCAGATGGAAATCGTCCTAAAGTTCGAAATCGGTTTCAGAACTTATGTTGCTTTCATTTTTTTGATTTTTTTATTATTCTTCTTTTTGTCGTGGATTTCATAGGTGGAAAAATATGCCGAATGATTTTTAAGACCCTTAATGGATGTCATTGTCGTAAAAGGAAATGCTAATTTCGTCGCCGTTGTTGAGAATGTGTTAATGAATTGGAACAGTATGGTACTAAAGTTATGAGTGTCTGGTTTGCAGGTGTCTATTAAATATGCATTTTCCATGCATCTTTACCTCGACTGAAAAACAAACCTGAAGAATGGTAGGCATGTGAAGGTGTCCGCTTGGAACCTATTTGCCCTGGAAATTAAGAGATTTTCTCCATGCAACTAACTACCAGCTTGTTGTACCACTTGAACAGGTGATTCAGATCAAAGTCTTGAAATAGAAGACAGAAATTTTCTTTCGTCACCATCTGCTACGCTGAAACTTCAGGGAAGGCAACTTGGTAAAATTCTCTAGTGGAATCCCGGTGTTTGTTTCTTCTTCTTCTGTGCTGTGGTTCTTTCAGGCACATCTCTAACGTGGTGAATAATGAAATACCTTTGTCAGATTACGACGAAACAAAATTCGGGAATAAACGAAATCATCAACGGTGTTGAAAACATCGAAGAGAAGAAGAGAAGTTTAAGGAACTCCTCACCACCTGAAACGAAGATCCATCATGGCGCTCGCAATGAAGGTAGGGAAAGGTTTAAGTGGCTGTTGAAAAACCAACCTATCGGCCCATTGTGATGACATGTGGATCTGTGATCCTCCTACTCCAAAAACCATTTGGAGCTCTTAATAAAGCGTAGGAAACTTTTAATGTCTATGTTGCTTAAGTCATTTAAGTCGTTATGGAAGAAGGCCCTTGGGTGCAGATTTCTTCTTTGGGAGAGAGCTTAACATGTACAGAGAAGGTGAGGAATTGTCTCCTCTTCCTCCTCATCCATGCAGCTTCTGCAAAAGTCGTTAGTAAACATGCCAAGCCTTCTTGCATGTTTACCTATGAAGCAGTGTCCGGTAATGACACCTGTAATGGCGCTAAGATGTTTTCTATTTGGAAGAAGTAAACTCGTGGTGCGATTCAGATCTAGCTTTGGTCAGATTTGTTTATCCGCTAGGCATGTCGATCCAACCGCCCATCTATGGTTTGCTCTTCTATTAGCTTCCAGCTGTATTTCTTGTTCGCACGTACCGATAGGTATACCTATGTTTTCCTTTACAGATGCAATAGGTATAGTGGTTCCAATTCGGCCCAACAATTCCCTAGAATGTCTCTATGTGCCGGCACCCAGCAAAGGTGAATGTTAAACTGGTCCGACATCTTCATTAGAGATGCTTGGCAGTCCAAGACTGTTCTTGAGTTTTGAGAGCATGAATCCAGGGATTTGATAGCGGCCTGACTATCGGAAAAGATGCGGATATCCATTGCAGATATTACATTTTTCTTCAGCCTTCTTCTACAGTGGTTGGGGAGGGGAAAGGAGAGTCTAATGTAAAGCTTTTCGGTGTAAAAGTGGATTGAATTGTCATCATTGAATGGAAGGCATTTTCCTCCCACGAGGATCTGGAGGGAATGCTTACATTGAAGCCTTTGTCAAACCATTGTTTGGGTATGGTGTAGTTCTAGTTCATTAAGAATATTTGCGTGGCTAAAATGTTTGTTTACCCACTGTGAAGTCGCTTTAAGGCGAATAGCTGCGTTGTCGGCTACTTGTCTGCTGTAAATGTCGAAACGTGTAAGTTGAAACAGAGTGTCCAGAGCAGTGGAGGGAGTAGTGCGTAGGGCTCCGCATATGCCCATACATGCTGTTCTTTGGACTTTACTTAGCTTCATGCAGTTCACTGCTGTGTCTAAGGCCGTCCACCACACAACTACCCAGAAGGTGAGTATCGGTCTTATGACCGAGATGTATAGCCAATGGGTGATGTGAAGTTGGAGGTCCCATTTGTTCCCGATGGCTTTTTGGCAAGAGAATAAAGCCACTGAGGCTTTCTTTACTCTTTCTTGAATGTTAGGCTTTCAGCTTAGTTTCCTGTCGAAAATTAGACCCAGATATTTCGCTGTTTCGGAGAAGACCATCCGATATTGTGGGATGGTCTATAGTCGGAATTTTGTTTTTCTTGGAGAAGAGGACAAGATCGGTTTTGTGGGGGTTTATTCCCAGTCCAGAGCGATCCGCCCAGTTTGTTAATATGTTAAGATTATACTGCAGTAGCTGTAGTAGCAGTAGATGTCATCCACATACGCAACCACACTACTACCACCCTCTCCAGGTATATCAGCAGTTCGTTAACCACTAAGTTCCAGATAAGGGGTGAGAGGACACCGCCCTGCGGCGCACCTCGGCTGACACTTCTTTTGACAGAGGACCCACCCAGTTTGGAGTTGATAATCCTGCTCTTTAGCATGAGATTGATCAAGTCCCCAATTGAATCATCTACCTTCACAGACGCAAGGTTGTTACTTGTGAAAATAACTCCTAAGGCGCTTTATTCCAGAGGTTATCGATTCACAGAAGGGCATACAATTGAAGATTGGTAGGATCTTAGAATTTGCTACAAATGTTTCCCCGACAGCCAGGGTATAGTTATCATATTCGAAAAGCATTTAAGGCTTATTGATGTGTCAAATCAAAGACGATACACAGACTCCTTAAAATGGAGCCAAAGCACCAGGAAGTTATCCAAAATAATTAGGACGATATTGATTAGGCCCGCGAGAAAGGGTATGGGATGCTCGATAAACATTCAAGCCTGAAGTAATCAAGTAGCAGCAATGTCAAGTAGAAAACAATAAACGTGAAAACAATACTCGAACAATTCGCGATGGTTCAAAGAACGGGCACATAGACGTGCTCCGTACCATTGCTACAGTGGCAATGGACGGATTTCTGTAACTAGCAGCACTTGAATTACAGATACAGAATACGTTCAGATTTTTTAAAATATTGGTATCAGACCCCAGCGAATATACTGGTCCGTGATCCACAAAAACACAGATAAAATGTTGGCAGGGAGATTCAGTAAGAAGGTGTCATCCAACGGAGAGTGTCACGTGAATTCTTGGCAAAATGATAGACTTCTTCAAAAGAAAAGTTCACAAAAGCGTGACTTAAGAAATTATTTTTCTCTATTTTTCGGTGCATGGCTTGGGACTTGAACTCAGATTTCTTGAGCAGTATTGATCACCAAAAGCTTTGAAGACCTAATTGAAACAATTTTAGCTATCTTGCTTCTGATAATCGAGTAACTTTGCAACTAAGGCAGCTCAAAATCTCTGAGATGAGAGCATAAACTAGACATTTTTGGCTTAAGTAAAACACAGACACACCACTCTACACGCTTCTAAATCTTTCAACCGTCGCCGTAATCGCTTTTAACTGAACTCTGGAGCATTTGAACTTTAAGGTGTGCTGGTTAGACTAAATGTAAATATTGGGCTTCCTAGACTCGCCTCGATTTTATTTATTAAGTCCTCCTATCTGGAAATGTCCCAACTTTTGGCATTGAACTCGAAGCTCATGCCAGTTGGGATGATAGACTGGCATGGTTCTAGTGCTATATTCCAAGTGTTCTGGCATCCCCGATTGCTTTGGTGTTTTTTGGCCTCATAGCGGATATATGTTCTCCCTAATCTACCCTCTTCGAGTAGGGGACCAATACGACAAAAAATCTGCTCCGCTTTCATTCTTATCACGATTGCAAAATGTAGCTACCAGGATCAGTGCTTTGTGGAACATGCATATCGTCTTCCCTTGCAGCGGTTTCCTAGGATAAGTCTTCGAAGAATCTCCCCTACGATATTGCGGAGATGTCATTTAGGCATCCTAGCAGCTGGACAGATTTGTTGAAGACAGTGCACTCCTTATTGGCATCCGATCTATGCGTGAAAATTTTGTCAATAGTTGAGCAGACGGGAACGAAACAAGGATGATATATGCCGATTAGTATGCTCTGGAAAGCCTTAAAACGTTCGATAGCAACTTATATGCAACATTTTAGATGCATATGGTATGCCTTTGTAGCTCTTACAAGACATTTTGCCGCATTTTGTTTGTACAATACATATATGTGCGCATATGAAGCTGGTTGTCTATATATCAGGCATTCTTTAGTTCAGCCATTCGCACTGTTAATTATTGGTGCAATCTTGATTAAACATTACTGCAGTCTTGCAATCCATGGTGGACTATCATTGACGGAAAGTGAAAGCTCTCCTTATAGAACTATCTCATCAACAATAATGAGATTTCAGCAACTAAATATTTTTTTAAATTTCGCTGGATGCCAGTGACGAAGTTTCCTTTACTTTTCAGGAAAAGGTTCGTACCAGCCGTTGAAGTAAGCTCTCAGCTGCTTCACTTTTTTTTTTTATAGAACTGCCAGGTGCACTTTCATTCCCTTGAGCTGAGCGAAGTGTGTGTTTGTCTTTTGTTCTCCTCCCTTCTTCCAGCTGGGTAATCTTCCAGTGTCGATCTTGTTTTACGTTGTAGCGTCCTAAGATGTGCACATTTTGTGTGGTGCGTAGTGTCCGATATCTTCCGATTTTTGTGTCATCCGCCGCTTCTTTTTGTCTCGAAGACTTTAGTTTCAAGGTTACTGTTTGCATATTCCAGAACTAGGTCTCCTATTTTAAGACTGTTTTCAAGGGGTTTTAGAGACGTCAGCTCTTGGAAATTCCCCACATTTAACAGCGACTATGAGATATGAACACAATTCACTTCATGTCATTTCAAAAAGTGTATTATTTACTTCTGGATTATAACCCAAGCTTATGATCAGTCATGATTGGATGTCTAACAGAAGTGTTCCTTATCAATGTGAAAATATCTGCGTAAACTACTTAGCGCAAGATCGAAGTCCAACAGCGATAACCCGACCGTATAAGAGTACATCTATGAATCATTAAAAAAAACTCAGAACATTAACCAACTTGAAACAAAGCAGAAATGACTTAGTCAAGTTACACTACTAGATCAAACCTTTTCTAGTTGGAGGTTGGATAATATTTAAACAAGTCGTTTAAGCGAATCATCGGTTAAAACGTTCTGGATTATAACTAAGAACTTATTCATGAAAAATTCATTTGAAGTGATCTCATAAGCAACTAACCCACGACAGTATAAAAACCTAGGAAAATCCATCACTATCACAAGACAATGAACATTTGCTATTAAACGTCTTCACAAGCTACTGTACTGCTCGTATACCGAGTATCTAACAAGACAGCGATGATGTGTATTTGACGATCTCATCATCACATTTTCTTCGAAAGATCACTAATGAAATGAAATGAGATGATAGATCGCAAATATTCGAAATCGTCCCGCTGGGACTATGGTTAGACACCCTAATAACATTAATCAACTTAATCGTACAGTAAACGATCGTTTAAGACCGATCTTGTAGAGTAGACGTATTTCAACACAGACAGTCACACAGATGATCGTTCCTCGGTATGTGCAATCTACAAATTATGACTTAACGCCATTAAAAAACATAAACAAGACCAGCACAGTTGTCTTGGTTGGCACGATCACCAGAAGATCGCTTCATAATAAACATGGTGGAGAATAAGACGATCTTCCAAAAAAAAAAAAAAAAAAACAGAAAATAACACGATCAATAACAGAATGTTTACCACTACCAGTCCCAGTACTAGTACCAGTACCACCTACAAGCTCCACGATTGGGGGGATGGAGGTGATAACATTACCTAAACATTCGTGCCTTGGTTTTATTATAAACATGCTTCCGAAAATAGTCCTGACACGGGAAGTCTTTAAACAGTGTATACAGACACAGATATACACTAACTTGAGCTACAGATACTCGTACTCGTATAGTCTGAGTACGATTAGTACACCGTACGATCGAGCAACTAAACACATTGACCCCTTGATAAGATTAGCTGTGAAGAGACACATGGTAAACCCATCGTCTGAGGTGCCATCAAATTTAGACCAATTTTTTTTTTTTTTTTAGTTTCATTTAAATCGATTTAGTCGCCAACGTGACGCGCTGTACGAGTATAATGAAATTTTCAAATTTCGAAATTGTCCAGATATTAGTATCCGTAGTGACAGGTCTGAGTAATTCAATTAAAGTTGATCTCAGAGATCATTCATCTCAGCGCTAGATATGGTGGTGAACAGTGTCAATCTGTTGGACGGAATGTAATTATCAGTATTGCTCGTTATTTTCGAGGTTAAATCGGTTAACTTTTGTAGAAATTCGTTTTATACGATAATTGCTCACTTGAGGCACGCAAAAAAATTTACCAGATCAGTGGACGTAAGAGGCAACCAGAGACGGGTTCAGTAGACGATTAAGTGTAGCGGTCATGAGTTTGCAAAATGTTTTTTTTTTTTTTAGGGGGGTAATAGAGAAGTGGAAATAGCAATTTCGCTTGGTTGGGATTTCTTGGAAGTAGAGCTTAGAGTTCAATTGCTTGAGGGGGAAATATGTTGAAGATTTTCGGACATTGTGATCTTGACATTCGGGAGGTTAGACTAAAAGAGATGAAAAAAATAGCGATTTGTGGAATAGATACATCGTTATAGTAATTTATTTAATTGCAGTGGATGTTGTTTGTTTGCACAGCATTTTGAAAGAATCGTGTACTAGTGCGAGATCGTGGAAATGATCTTGTCATACTTGATCAACGTACTCGTATCTTTTTATCTCTATTGCAATCTTAGAACATTCAAAACCAACGTGTGTCGGTACCGCACTTACATTTATATCGTAGATTGCGCTTGCATAGATCTTCGTTTGATAGTATGGGAAAGAGTGAGCTCTATGGACTCATTGAGTTTTCTCAGAATTTTGCGGTCCTAAAGATCGATTATAACCATCACTAAGGCTTTTTCTCATGCCTAGTATAGATATGCAGTCTGCATAAATTGTTGCTGACGTTGATTTGCAATTTTAGCACTCTGAACTACAATTGATCAGGAAACTACAATGTACTTCGTAATGTAGGGCCTACAAAAGGGAGCTAAATCTAATCACAAATTAAGGATATGAATTTAGGAGGACAAAGTAGTGTCGGCAAACAGCCAGGGGTCTTCAAGAGAGCATACCATTGCTAGCAGTAATAAGGGATCATTTAGTTTGGTGCAAGGTCAAAGCACTTGAAGAGGAAGAGAAGGAACTTATAAAGGGAAGGGAAAGCTTGCGGAGTGCTCAGGTAGGTACTGCATTATCACGATGTTCAGATCGCGTAAAGTCCACTTGATTTTGAGGAGGATACTACTATAAAAAGGCGGTCTAAACAAACGGAGTTCTTTTCAAACTAATCTGGATCATCAGACTGTATAACGGCGATGACGAACCAAATTCTCCTGTCAGGCAGAATCAACCTTTCAACTTGGATGATGATGCTCAACAATTCCCTCCACCTGACCTGGATGAAGTAAAGATAGCAATGTCTAAGCTTAAGTTCAACAAAGCTGCTGGAACAGACGGCCTGACTGCCGAGCTCTTCAAAGCTTACCAACTCATCTGTAAAATATGGTCGGACGAAAGTATGCCCGATGAATGGAACCTCAGCATTGTATGTCCGATTCTCAAGAAAGGAGACCCTCTGAACTGCGCCAATTACAGAGGCATCAGTCTCCTTAACATCGCATACAAGATCTTATCTGCAGTATGGTGAGAACGCATGAAGTAATTCGTCGACAACCTGATAGGTCCAGGCCACACTGGGCTTCAGCCAGGAAAGACAGCGTCTATAGAGACGAGCTATACAGTACAAGGTCTAGTTTCGGCATCCCTGCCAAACTCGTCCGTCTGTGCAGGACGACATACACGCGATACACGCACACACGATACTAGCTGCTCCATCAAGGTCGGTAAAGATCTCACCGAGACTTTTGATGTTCAGAAAGGATTTAGACAAGGCGATGCGCTGTCATGCGATTTTTTTAACATCGCAATTGAAAGAATAGTGCAAAACTCACGAGCAAACACAAGAGGCACTATCTTTCAAAAGTCCGTCCAACTCCTCGCATACGCCGACGATATTGACATAATCGGGAGAAAGTAGCGTGATGTCAGTAGCGCTTTCGCGAGTATTGAGACGGAAGTGGCGAAAATGAGTTTAGCGGTCAATGAAGGCAAAACCAAGTATATGCTGACAAGCAAAAATGACAACCAACACCGACTGAGATGGCTGGGTCATGTAGAGCGCATGAACACCAATGCTTCGGTCCGAAAAGTCTTCGAATCCGCTCCTGAGGGACAGCGCAGTAGAGAAAGGCTAAGACTCAGGTGGCGCACGCAAGTGGAAGGGGACCTCAGAAAACTTAGCGTGAGAATCTGAAGGCAGCTAACCAGGGATCGAGCTGGCTGGAGACGCTTGTTGACTGAGGCCCAGGTCCACCCCGGACTGTAGCGCCACTTAAAGTAAGTAAGTAATCTGGATCATTACGGTGGACGAGCTCGTAGAAATATAAAAGTGGCTTTGACTTATCAATTTTTCCGATATCATCATGCTGACAGAGCACACGTCAACCTTCCTGCATACACCATAACTAAAAAGCATTGACCAATTTGGACTGAACATGTTCATATTTGGACTGACAGCAAATGCTCAAAACTAGACTCGACCAAAGCATCGTCCCTTCTCGAAAGGGTGAAGGTACTTCTTGAATTACATAAGGAGAATCCGAAAACTCGAATTCCGAAATGTGTCGCATAAATTTGGTCAAAAACGGCACAGTCAAGTCGGAGCTCCCAGAGTCTAGATGATGGTTAGAAGGATCTTGAAGACATACAATTAAACTTGAATGAAAAAGGTCAACAGGCCGACATGACGTTTACATCCGAGACCTGAAGTCTAAGGCAACTTTCCTTTAAACTGATAGAAGTCATCCAAGCTTCTCAAGTTCTGTTACACACAAACTTCAATTCTTTGTACGAAAGTTTAAAGCAGTTGTACATGTTGCATGTTGCTTTTACATTTTGTTCCTGTTAAATGCATTCTCCCACCAAAAGCCAGCATTCAGTTCTACACCTATCTATCTAAAGCATTCTCTTTCGTTCACCTCCTACGATCTCAATCTTTTCCAATTTTTCAGTCTAAACTCTATCAGAAGTGCATGGGGAAATTAATTAAATGTCACAAGGACTCGCCGATCATCCCACAACCTCTATAAATATCACCCTAGGCCGAGCTACACCGAATCCCATTAAAAGGTGAATGCCACCATAGACTTAATTCCTTCCGATGTTTAGAACTTCCGGCCGGCTTATCCTTCCTCTAATATATTGTTTCGCAATTCATTACGAGGCATTACCATTAAGGCATTGTTCTTGTTCCCATCCATGGTACTCCCCCTACGTCGGCTACATTACCAAGCCGGCCGGACCATTTATCAAAGACGTGAATTATTTTCCATTGGCAAGGCGCGTATGCATGTGTTACTGTGCGTGTACACTAAATCAAACAGTTTGCCCACTGTTTTGGCTGGCAAATATGTGTTCCTATCATGTGTACACCATCATAAATCCACTCCAAACCCTACCCCAATCTCCCATTCTACCCCCAAAGATCTAATGAAACAAATCAGACTTTGTTGCAAGCACACATACAGATACTCGTACACCAACTTAGAGGAGACAAAAAAACAAAAAATAAAAACAACAAAACGGCACAACGCCATCTATGATATGCAAATGGGTGTTGGAATTCAAAAAAAAAGGGAACAAAATCAATCCCCACAAAACTTGCAAAAAATTGCGTAAAACCCGTTCTGTCAGATACACGTTACACAGTAGACGACTGGCCATAAAACGTTGTAACTTCTAATTACTGTGGGCTTACATGCATTCTATTAATGAACGTAATTAATATATTTTATCTCTGTGGATAATTAATATGCGGACTGGGTTTGTATTCTCCGTGTAACTGACCAGTTGTTAGTAAAAATAAAATATAAAATCTACAGTGGAGTTGAAAAGTGTTGCCTCTACTCTGGGTCTTTATGAATTCCGGGATGAGGATGAGAGTTAAGCCTGATCGGAATCTAAATGAAGAAGAATTTTTGAAGAGTTTTCTTTCCAGGAAATTATTTTCATATATACATAGATACTCATATGTAAAAGGTTTAATAGAAGCCAGACAGCGGGACTGTTTTAATGCATGTGAATATCTAAACTTTACAACGTCGCTTCTGGATGCCATACACTCTATATCACTCCGAAAATTGCAATCTAACATGACTCTTAACCAGAACATAAGAGGGGCTGTAGTTTTTCAATTGTATCATGACAAACAAACACAAAGCACCGCAAGATCGACGAATTATACGAAAATATAAGAAAATCTCTTCTATGAGGCACAAGTAACCCGTTTTTTTTCGATTATCGTTTCTGAATACGCAGAGATTGGACCTTAAAAATGTGAGATTTACATCAACAAAACATCAACCGGTTGATAACACAACGATCGATCAACGTCGTCACCGAAAAAACACTATCGGCATTTGGTTAGGCTACGAACTTTCATATCAAGAACACTATCAGTCTGAACTGATACTGTAGAAAGGCTTAATGTAGATTGACAGCGCGCGCAACATACTTATTTTGACCACGTCTCTAGCTGTGGCGACTCTGTCGATTAATCATAAGAAATATTGGAAATAATATCAGCAATGAATGCAAGCAAAACATTGTTTTAGCGATGATCTTGATCTTCCTGAGCTGGGCCAACTACAAGGCATCATTCATGTGACATGTGATACGAGTATATGACACTACCAGCCATAGCACTCCTTGTCAGTGCAATCTTAGACCAGAAGAGACTACTATTGACCAAATGTTAGCCCATCGGAAGATATTGAAGAAAACCTTTTTGGTTAACATCGACATCCACTGTCAATTTATCGAATTAGGTCTCCACTGTGATGAGTTATTCAGAGCTTAACAAATGCTTGGTATACCAATTAAACTCCTTCGTTGACGCTAATTCTTCGTCACCGACAGAACTCAAGGAATACCATTGAGTCATTCCGTTTCGGCAGGAAAAGAGTCGATTATAACACGCAAAAACGAATATTAAGGAGCTCAGGGGTTCCAACTTCTCTTATATTCCTGTAGATATTACGATTTGCCGAAAACGTCTGTATTGCCCTAACAGCTGTAATTTACCGCCTGCCTTACCGCAACTTACTGAGCTGCTTCCAAAAAACGTTTTATGTGAAATAAGTCGGTAGCCAGCGAATATTCAAGACTTCTCAAACGTATGAAAACCAACATCTAAGCACCATCATTCTAGTCGTCGTAGTTTACTTCGAAGGAGGAGACTCAATGAGGGTCTAGATTTCTTTCTTAACCAGAGAGTTAGTTGAGCTGGAGCACATAATTTTACAATCATGGACATTGCAACTAAATCGGATCGGAATTTTCGTTTGATCATCAATTTCATTTTCCATAATTTCATCGTCTTGAGTAGACCAGGGATTATCTAGTCTACTACTTCCTTGCTATGACCTGCATCGTATACCATAGATAACATTTTGAGCAAGCTTTTTTGCATATAAGAGTGTGTTCAGCACAATTTGCGGAACATCTAGCTCGTGCTCTGGCCAGAGATATAGTATTCATCTGGTTGAAACTGGAGAATATGACATCTTCGATTACTGGATCAAATCATAGATTGTATAGGTAAAGACAGAAAACAAATATGACGGCCTGCGTAGTATTAATCAACATGCCAACTGACAATTCCTGGCCAGCCAAATCATGATCATAGAGAGTACACAATGGACATAGAAGGTGCCTTAAGCAATGTTAATATAGCCGCAGTCACGACAGTGCTGCCATCTGAAAGACGACACGATAGTGCTGCCAACTCTGAAGGTACATGAGACTCACTTGGGGAGTTGATCAGTCTTATACTTATGCGAAATATTTGAGTCAAATTTTTGACAGGGAACTAAGCTGGAAACTTAAAAAGCTACAGTTGCATTATTCTTTTGTAAAAAAATCCATTGGGAACAAATGACGCCTTCAACCTCTCATTACAGATACCCATACTCAGGAGGTGGTCATCTAATGGACGGCCTTAGACAGAGCAGTTAACTGCAGCAAACTAAGCAAAGTCTAAAGGACAATATGGTACGTCAGTTTCACTGGACATCCTTCGATATTTTCGGCAGGTTTATAGAGCAGCCAATACCTGCTTAAGCAGCCATTCGCCTTGAAGCAACTAAACAGTGGACAAATTAACTTCTTGGCCATGTTTATATATCGGGTTTTCCAATAGGGACTTGACAACTTTGAATTTAATTTGTGAACGCACTCTTTCACTAATCATCAAACTGTCACTGTCAATTTATTCAGTAAGCCCAACATTTTCATCATGGTAAAGTACACGAATTAGCAACGTCTGCAAATTATAAAAATTTTCTACCGAAATTCGGAGTCGGTGACTGCAACTTTAAGAGCGTTAATTCCAACTTTCGATCGAAATTCTCGCCCTAGTAGATAGACAAAAACAAGTTTCGTGCAAAATTTGAGTCTACATAATCGTTGCGGGATGTTGCCGTATCAGTGAGACAACGGGTTGGTCGAAGTGTTGACAATATCGCAGCCGTTGAAGCGTCCGTAGCAAACAATCCAAATCAGTCAATTCCATGGCGTTCTCAAGAATTGGGCATCGCTCAGGCCACATTATGGCGTATTTTGTTGCCGTGTCCGTGAGACAAAGGGTTGGTCGAAGTGACGAAAATACCCCTGCCGTTAAGGCGTCCATAGCAAACGATCCAAATCAGTCAATTCCATGGCGTTCTCAAGAATTGGGCGTCGCTCAGGCCACATTATGGCGTATTTTGCGTAAGGATCTTGGTTTACACCCATACTAGATCAAGCTGGCACAAAATTGAAGCCGATGGACCATTTGAGGCGACGTACGTCCTCCGATTTAATTCTGGATGAGATGCGCCAAGATGAGCGTGTTATCTCAAGAAATGGGCCAGTCAATTGGCCGCCTCGTTCGTGCGATTTAACGCCGATTGACTATTTTCTGTGGGGCTACGTTAAGTCATTGGTTTATGCGAATACACTATGCCCCAACGTTGGTTTGACAGGGACTTTAATGTTAGCATCCCCTCTAGATCTTTCTGGGAGCAAGATGGCTTTATAGACGGCAAATTCATCCATTTTTACACGAAATGATCCATAACTGACAGCAGCATTGGCGGCGGTGGTTTTTCAGATAAGCTCCTAAATTACTGTCACGTGTTTCCGGCGAACATTTTGGTGATAAAAGAATTCCTGCATCTTTTCGATAGTCAGGCCGGTATCACATCCCTGGACACAATCTCATAAAATTCTTAAACCGCCGCTGACTGCTGATCATTTTTCAAGGAGATAGCAGAGCAGTTCAACATTCACCTATGTTGGTGAATGCTGGGTCACAGAAGTATTGAAGGGCCGATGAAACCATCAAATTTGGAACCACTTTACCTATCCTATAGGAAAAATATATCGTCGGCAAACCAATCGCTTCGTGCAAACTAATACTAAAGCTGGGTGCTTACAGAAACACAAACCTTGGGTGGACTCTTTGCTTTACATGTATCTACATGGCATTATAATGGACCAAAATGCCCATATAAGTAGGCTGGTATCTCCAACTGTCGTTTGCTTAGCCTTACCTAGTGTTCAAAGCCTGATGAGTTAAGAGCCTACGTAGGCCCCTCATATGCAACGGCTGAAGCACAGCATGTCGGCAGAACGGTCTCAATAGCACTTTCGCAGGTATTTGTGGTTTTTGTGGAAAAGAATGACATAATAGAATAATGTCTGCATCACAAGACGGTTAAACATGTTTTTCTCAGCCTCAACCATGGTTATGTTATCGTAACTTGAAAGAAACAAAGTTTTTCCCCATTGGATACATGTCAAGTGCCACTTTTCTGCTTATAGGTTGATGTAGTTTTGCGATAGTGCCGATGGTGGAACAACTTACACTAATTTGGCTACAAATACTGGTATGTCATTCCGATAATATGAACTTCAACTGCAACTATAGGAATGAGAATATTCAATGGTCTAAGCATTCGCTTGGGAGAACGTACAATAACTTTTAGAAAGTTCAAAGAGCTCAAACATTGTATCATGTCCGTTTTGGCTTGTGACTTATTACAACAACTTTCTGCTATCAACAAACTACTACATTGTCCCAAAGGAAGTAAAAATTTGTAATCGTTCGTCGAAGACACCTCATCTCGATCTTAACGCTCATTTTACAGCAACATTCCAGCTCCGAGCTCTTTTGACAATGCCAATCTGAACTTTAAAAAAAAGGCATTTCTTGTGGGGCCAATTGCGCCGAAAAGATCCGAAATGGATCCTACGCTGATGTACTGCCGAAAATCTCACAACATTTGGACGAATAGAAGCATGTTCTGGCTGCTGAAGTGATAGTATTTTTGTGTCATCGGTACAAAAAATGATTGACAACCAAAACTTGCTCAGAATTGAACATTCGAAGGACATTTTTAAGGAACAAAAAAATATAAAATTGTTACTGGTTACCTTGGTACTCGTACCGGCTTCAGATGGGCCGGAATGGAAAAGTCAAAAGTCAAGTCAAGGTTCTACTGGGTCAAACAATTGGTACAGAATTGTTTCTTGGTCTTTTGAAGCAGATTTTGACTGCCAACCACTCCCGTGTTCGCTAGATTTGATTTAGTACCGTGCGACTTTTATCTTTCAGAAAAAATGATTTTGCCGATGAAAGGAAAGTATTTTGTGGAGGTAGAAGCCATCCAAAAGGCTTATCCCGACATCCCTAAGGATATCTCGACCGATAATTCAGTTTATTATCTTTGGATTCAGCTTAACTAATTGGACATTCACCAACACCTAACCTAATGGCCTCACCTAATTCTAGCGCTTTTTCACTATGTACCACTGCTAAAAGGAAATTGCCTATAGTATTCCACCACTTCAAACCTTCACCTAAAGTACCTGGCCCGCTATGACTGCTTTGAACGTGTTCTGAAATATCATGATTCTTTTCTAAGCCATTCAACTCTCCTCAATATCATGTTATTCACTGATTTTTGTCCAAACTTCTAAGCCTATGATAGTAAAAAGTGTAGCATATCACCCCCCCAACACTAGTTCAACTTATCCCCGCCACTTCAGTAGAATTGAATAAGTAGTTCTTACGCTTGCCAATAACAAACAAACAACACATTTAAACGCTGACGTATCAAAACTTTCACCACCTACTGTTCTCAATTACATTAAAATCCATTTATTGTTTTAACACGTAGCAACTCTAAATTCAGTCTGGTTAAACCGAAACAAAAGCAAAAATAAAAACACCGCTAATCCAAATCAGTGTCTGTACAAATAGGTGCAGAATGACGACCGACGTGACGTTAAAAAAAATAAAAATAAATAAAAACCAAAAAAGGAGAAGGAGAGAAACGTTCAAAATAAAAGCGATTAAACTAAAAAAGCTAATCGATAAATAGATTGCTTTATTAGCATTCGATACCAGACACACAACCACCACCAGCAAGGAGTTCAGAAAATAAAACAAGGAATCGGAATCACTATCACAAACACCATCACCATCACCACACCATCTCACAATCAAAGCACACCATGCTTTTACGAGTAGATACTGGCCAAAGGTATCTACGAGTATACCCCCACGTCAATCTGTTACCAATGACGCGTCGTAATAGCCACCGTCATAAACACCAAACCCAGAATAATTGCTTGGCGATCCGTAGCAATAGACACAACGTCTACTCTTGCACTTTTGACAGGCCTACGGGCAAGGATAACAAGTTCTGCCCGACTTTGAGCCATGAATGGTGCGCCGCAAAAAGCAAAAGCCCCCCTTCCATTCCAAGACTCAGCTCACAGACTTGGAGCGGCTAATACCTGACAAACAGCTTGACTGGCATTACAAACTTGTTCTGCTCTTTGTACTATGTATCCGTCGTCCGTCTACCGTCCACCGCCCACCGTTCGGTTCGTCAGATCACCATTCCTTCCGTTGCATTTATAAGTCATTCCGTTCGTCGTTCCTTGTGTGTGCACATGTGTCGATGGCGTATATAAAACAACATGACAGGTGATGATTGACAACAGGTACTACTTGCGATGGTAGTGGTTGTCGTTTGTGTTGAACAAACCATAGATTGCAACGCATTGTTGGATGAAAGAGAAAATGAAAAAATGCGCGTTACACTTTGAGCTTAGATGCGGGGCACCTACATACACACACTGTGGTGGTGGGGGCCAACAACCCGACTAACCGTGTTCATCGATTTTCGCCGTAATCGTATAGGTACTCGTATAAAACGCCGCATTAAATTCTCCAGATATCATCATTTTCACGATACAAAGAATCATACATACGTAAACACCCTGGTGTACACGACAGATACATATATGTACATTAGATATGTTGGATACTTCATATAGATACACGTACTCGTACTCGTACCCACTCGGAGAAAACAAAAAAGGCTTAGATTACACTTTCGGTTTTTGCATTTGAAAATGGGCTCAAGTGTTCTAGTACCGGTAGTCTGGCTTAGTCACACTGGGTTCGTTTGGATCTGGGCTGGGCTGGGCTGGGCTTGGATGAAGTACAGGGTGGAGGCAGAAGTGCATGAGGCACTGCACTCGTATTGTTTGTTGTAGGACGGTAGCATACTGCAATTTCACTTTCACTGGCCTCAAAACCAGAAAATAAGTGCAAACAGGCTAGGAAGCGCAATGCGACATATGTTCACGGCACCATGGTGGATGCATTTTCTTTTATAAAAGTCCAGAGATAACAGTAAATTTCAATTGAGCGCAAATATAATGAAAATGCTGGATGTAGTTACTGAATTAGAGCGTGTACGAGTAGACATGCAAAAAGATTATAAATTTCGGTAAAACAAAAGGGCTCCAGAGGGGTAATTGATAAGTTTTTTTTAAAAAGGAACAAGGGAACGGGGGGGAACTGTGGTTAAAGTACCACTTATTCTAGACTTTACAGTCAACAAGGGGACGATGTAAAACTGCATATGTTAGTGTAAGGTTCCCTGGGTAATAAGTCAATTTATATGCAAATCCTCTTTCAAGTCAAAAGCAGCTTATCGCGAGCTGCCAAGTTGTCATATTTGCTTCATGATCTGACAACCAGAATCCAAACGGGCTTAACTCAGGCACAAGAATCACATCAGCAACTTGGCTCTAAAGCATAACCTCAGCCGTGTATACAGGTGTAATAAGCTGGATCGTCATAACACCTAGGACGGGAGTTCTATTGAACGATGAATCGATTAAATTTTCCCCATTTCATTCCCCATACCCAACAATGCCACTTAACAGACTACATCCAACTAAGTCACTCTAAGACGAAGTCCGTTGACGTAATTTAGGAAACGGTGGTTGAATTTGAACATTGGATCCATTCTGCTGTACTGGAGCATCATCAGGAAAATGCTTTCGACTACCAAAATAAGTCTCGGCAAACCCATGGGAAAACCGGTCAGGATCCTGTAGAAATCTCAATTCGGAGAATGTGGAAACAGTAAGAAGTCTAGATCTTCATCAAGACGAAACTCGAGGAACAGAGCATTCACAAAACAACGATGCCATTCAGGCAGAACTGCAGAAACAATGCCAAAAGTGATTACGCGTATCCTGGTCTCCATGAAATATAAATAATCTGCACAATAATCACATCTTAGGGGCCACGCTGGTGCAAGATCAAGTCAGACAAACACAGAAGAAATGATCAGGGATCTCATCGTCAATCTTGGCACAAGTGCCGCAAATGAAGAATAAGGACTCCGCTATTTCTAGTGCTGGAAGCAACAAGAATGCTGCTGACTTTTAAAAGCGCCTGGAAGAATTCATGTGTCACACTACATCCTATTCAGTCTGTGTAACCTGCGTCTTGCTTACTTGAAAATTTAACTTTTGAACAGAGGATTCAGGCAGTCCTAACGCAGATCCAGGAACTTCGAAACGCTACACTGGACATTCCGAATTTGTTCGACGCTAATTTAAAAAAGGTAATACGATTCATGGAGGTGTCAATTACAGATTATGTATCGCAACAGATACAGATATCACGTGCTGTTTCCCTTGAAAACAGGCGCAAGGTTTCCTAACGAGAAGTAAAATCAAACCTAATTGTCATACAAAAACACGCCGGCGCCGTATATTACCCCGCTATTGGAGATATTCATGAAGAACCTACTACATTCCAATATTGGCTGGTTCTAAGCAACATCATTTCGGGCACGGCGAAAGCTAACTTCTTATATTTCCCAGCAAGAGAAGTTATGGGGTTATAGCATCCATACGACCAACGTAAAAAGACAGCGCCGACTGTCAGTCAGTACGTGTTGTACCAACAACCACTTCTTTTAAGCAGAATGTGGCACAGATACCGAGACGAGCGTGATTTATCAATGTGCTTAGACCAGGCCAGACCTGTAAGATTGTTAGACAAAGCCCCCATGCATCCGAAGAACAATCAAAGAGATCAACATCAATTTCTAATGCACTAAGCATCTTAAGCTCCATTCCACCTGCAGTTGCACTACACCGATGAGACTCTGACAGAACGTCACCTTCGACAGATATAATTTTAAGATAGTTAAGGATTGTGTCTACATTGGCTCCGCTATCAATTCAGATAACGACACCAGCAAGAAGGCAGTTGACTAATAAAGCCTTCTCTCGACAGCACCCTTAATGTTGACGACAATGCCCAGCGTGTACACCTTCAGGTCAATGTTTCTTCAGGTCTTTCTTCTTTTGGAAGACATGTTGTATCTTGGACGGAAAATGCTTTCCCAAAGCAGTTTTGGGAAGCATTTTGCTCACGTCAGTAGGTGAATTATCACTGTTGCTCGTACAACCTGGTATCTTATGAGATCGTTGTACTTCATTGGAGGCGTTATACCTACGTTCGTTTTAGAACCTTAGAATCTTTGATACCATGTAAAGAAACACACAAAGTTCAAGGTAGGATTAATTATTGATTGCAAAAGGGAAGCAAACGGAAGACAAAGGGACAAATTGGAACTCATCCCATCCCATGCAAGTAAGTACAAAAGAAGGTCGAAAACTTTGATATTTACTTGAGGGTTACTACAGATTGCAGAAACAGGAAGACTTAGTGCAGAAACTATCAAATAAAACCTGCACAACTCTTTAAAATTACATTCACGAGCTCGATGAGGCTTGCGTACGGTGCCGATTTGTTCGAAAAAAAAAAACATGGGAGAGCTGAAGACTATTAGAGACCTTCTTTTCTCCGATGGAGGAAACCTTTGCTGAGTGCAATAAATACAGAAGATTAGTTGGGACATTGTTAACGAGTCATAACAAACGTAAAAACCGAAGCTGAATCAAGACAACACATGTAAACCCCAAACAGAACAGAGGTCTGAAGGGACAGGGATTGAAAACTGTCGTAGTAGTATTATCGCAGTTAGCGCTGGAAATATCACTTCAGCAAATCTATAGAAGGATTACCCAAGCATACTGTTTAATCGTAGATCATTCAACCTTCAGCAGCAATAACGTATTCTTAATGAGGTCTCTATACCAATGATTGTCTAGTATGGTTCTAGTCATGATGTGTTATGTTGACGGATGGTATTCGTTTGACATTATCTCCTCCCTATTTAAAATAGAGTATGCAACAATAAACTAGAATTTGATGTTGCCTTATCGGAAGGGAAGGGTTGAAACTTTAGGGGCAGCGATGGCTGGAAAATGTAAGCCAATTGCATACTAACTTTCCAGCAGAGGGTCTTTAAATTTATTTCAGAAAGGTAACACAGTGAAGGGAAATATCATTCTATCTCAAGTAGAAAGGAAATTCAAGAATGCCCCAAATATAGAGAGCTGTTGGTTGACTTTAATTTCCAATCCTTCAGCAGCCAAATTTGGCAACTGTTGGTATATGATGTTGACTATATCAGCCCTGTTTCAAGTTCTATATTTTTTGTTTCTACAGTTCAAAGAGATACATGAATATCAGGCTGTAACACAAGGATTGCGGGTTTTTCTGAAGTTGTTTTCCAATCTCCACAATATGAAAGTTGCAATTTCGGCGCATACGATGAAACTCGGTTGGGTAGGCCAGAATAGACGATAAGCCCCTGAGTCGCACTGTTACGGTTACTGAAACTCAACCGTAACCATATGACCATCCATCGACACCTAACAAAATATGGGAACAGTCAAAAAGTTGAGAAAATTGGTACCATACAAACCTTACAAAACCATTTTCACCAAAGAATCGAAGCTGGCCGGTGTCGCATCACAATCAAGAGCCATTTTTGAACTGTTTCCCTTCCGGAGCTGAAAACTGGGTTCCTTACGTCCTCACCAAACGCTAAGTCTAGAAAACAGCCCTGCACAATATCCCAGAGATAGATCTCACCGCTCAAGGTGCTACTGTCTGTATGGTGAGACATTGAGGAGCTGTTGCCTCGAAACCTGGCTAACACCGCAGAAGTCAACTGTAAACATTGGATTGGAGTCATCATTAGAGCAAAAAAAAACGCGACCCATCATATAGCTGCGACCACTTGCACAGTTACAGAAGTTCGGTTTTCCTTTCGCACCTCCGGATTACTACTTGTTCTGAAGTCAGCAAAACTTCCTTGATGGAAAAAATAACTTAGATCTCGTAATGATGTCCTTGGGGTATTTTCTTTTCTTTTTCTTTGAAGCCACACAAATATTTTGGAGAAGGCCTGAGAGATAGGCACAAGTGTTGTCTTACATTACTTCCTTAAGGCGGCGCTAAGGACCGGAGTGGACCAGCGCTTCAGCCAAACTTGGTCTCCAGTCAACTCGATCCTTCGCTAGCTGTCTCCTATGTCGCATGCTAAGTTAGCTGAGGCCTACTATCACTTGCGAGCGTTATTCTAGTCACGGTCTTCTAATACCGATTCGAAGAGTTTTCGGACCGGAGCAATCGTGTTCATTTGCTTAGTCAATATCGCTGTACAACCCGAACAGTTTGGCGCAGTTAAGTGTGTCTCCTGTTTTATTGTCTAATAAACGAAATTTCGTGGACGACAAAATTTGTACATTTGTTCCAAATTAATTAGGCAGACATTCAAAAATTACGCAATACTTAGGTTGTAACCTGATACATGAGCAACTTAAAAGCCAACGAATTAGCCGTCTACTCTCAGTAGCTTGCCTTGGCGGAAGCACCTAGATGTACCACTAGATACTATTCTTCTGCATAACAAAAGTGTCAAACATGCTCTCAACAATCTGTTCTGCTCAAATGATTCCTGACGAAGCAGCAAGAGGGAACGTTAGCACTTTTCCTGCAACTGTCCAGCATATCAACCATTTGATTCAACAACACTGAACCTAATATATATATACTCTTGAGACACTCCTTCAGTTATCTGATATCTTTCCCCATACACTGCAAAGTATTGCCTGTAAAATTGCATATGACACTAAAGAGGAACATATACATAAATTCCCCTTCATCCAATAGAAGACCCCTTTTGACTCCCAAGGTTGTCATAAAACTCACTATGACCTACAAAGCTGACACTATTCAACTCAAACTATAGCTCACAGTGTGTTTCAGGCTTTGAACTTATATCACCTAGTGGGACTAACCTTTGCAGCTAGTTAGTAAACCCTGACAAGAAACTAAGCCTTTCATAAATCACTTTCCAAGGTCATTTCATTTATTCCCCCTCTCTCTCTCTCTCACGCACATCCAGATACCCAGTGCCTAACACCTATTAAGGTTGCTCATCAAATATTTATTTCCCTACATAAACGAACCATAAAACAAGTGGTCAGTGTCAACTTAAGGAAACAATAACGAACATAAAATAACTCACACAATGTCTTCAGATATGGGATGTGCCCTTACAGAATGTTTCGTCCAAGTTTTCTCCAAAAGCCACCCATAAAACTTCTACCCACCCTCAAGCCCTAAAAAAAAACAAAAACAAAAAAAACACTTTTCACACGAAACAAATGTAACTACAAGCGAGTCGACTAAACAATTCAAATCAAACTCCCCCCCTAAAACCCAACAAAACTTAGACCCCAAAGACAGAAAGTATCTCTAGATACAAAGATACGAATACAATACTCAGTCAAACTTGTAGATCAGATAAGAAATCCTCGTAAAACCGGCAGCATGTCGTAAAATTGCATTACATCAACTCAAAACGACTTACTTACGTTTTTCGCTTTATTTTTAGATACCCTCTACCTAATAAAACATCTCTCCCTTCTGGGTCATGTCAGAGTTCATTGTTGTCGTTGTCCGTTGTCCTTGTCGTTGGGGGGTCGTCTTTTGCAGAGGAAAATAGACGACACCCAACCACTACCACTAAGCTTTGTCGTGAATTTATTAACTAATTTTGTTAAAAAAGGGCAAAATATGAAACGTTATGCCAAAGCAATATGAATTCGCTGAAATGTATCTAAGAGGGATAAAGAATAAGGTGTATCTATAGGGGTTCAATGGACGCATCGTCAATGCAAAAAACCGAGAACTGAATCTGTCTGAGGTGACTTATTGACTGGACACGCACAAAGTTGCATTTACTTTGTATCTTTCCTAAGAAATGCTTTGATGACCGCTGGCACTTTAACTGGCGCGCCAGCTTTTGGGGGATTTTTTGTTTTGTTAATTTTATCCGTATGGGGTGTGGATGGTGGTTGTTTCTAAAATTTATTTTTAATTTGACGACAACGATCAAAACGACAAGCGACAACGTCCCTTCCTTGTCATTAAATCCTAAAATCGACCAACAGACGTGCCACCCAATTGAAGTCCACAGCTCGCCATGTTTCACCACATCTTCTTGGCAACATCTTGCGACACATTTTCATTTTCATCTTCTCCCGTCTATTTATGTAAATCTCTGTAAGGATTGCGACTTCTGTTCCTCTCTTGTATGGCTGTGAAGGCTTATTGCCGTACTGATGCCATGATGTGTGCCAGGGTATCTCTATATACGACGGCGAGTATTTTTGTTGCGGTTTCCTGTTGTACGAGTAATCGTATCTTTCGTGAAATACTCTCGTACTCTCGTACGGATTCTCGTTTACAATTTAATGTCGGTGCAATTAAAAATATAAAATTGCTGAGGGATTTCATATGTACGGTGTACGGTGTTCGGTGTTTGGCATTCGCCACCGCCGCCGAATGTGATGGCATGGCGCGGGCTTTATTTTTAATGGCCATATACCCCTTATCCGATGACTCCTCTTGTAAGAAAAACTCTTTGCACAAATCCAACATAACACATGGGCTGTTGGGGCATGATATGGCGATGGCTGGTCATCATCATCATCATTTGGCTGAAACCGGCAATGTACGACTGCGAATACAACAGATGGCAGGCGGAATATTCCCGTTTTTCTATAGGCCGCTTGCATATGATTTTATTAAGTCGGTTGTGTAATTATTGTAACTGTATCTGATGCCAATGGATTAAGTAACGACTCTTTGTTCCATTTTGTGCATGGACCACGTTCTCTGTCCTCATATGTATGCTGACGATGCCGATGACGATGCCGATGACAATGCGAATGTAATGAGAAAGAAAGAGCTTTTAAGCGTTAATGCAGACCTTCACACAATCAGAGTTAACCTTTGTCAGAGGCTGAATTTGAGTGGTGTGCCGCATGTTGACCAAACCAACTGCTTCAACAAAAAAAATAAAATTACCAGAGGCGAATTTTAAATGGACATCATCCGGTCGGTGGATGTAAATTTAATGCCAAAAGGGTAGAAGGCGGTGGTGGTGGTTGCCTTTCTTTTTAATTTCTGTAAGCCAGGTCATAATGCCAACAGAAAATGGCCGTTGGTTGAAAATTAAAAAATAATTACCAACATGTACGACCTCTAGTTGTTGCGGTAGCTGGAAGGTTAGGCTTAAGGTTATAGACCAAGTCTTTTGTAACAGAGGGTTTATTGTATGCGAATATGGCTTTTGTTGCTACAAAAGTTTTCCAGCCGATTTTAATGGGATTTTTGATGATAATGTGGAAATGGATATGAATGGGTAACCTGGGAAACATTGCTTAGATTGGTTCATAGAAGTGAAGGCATTAATTTGCAGCTGAAGAAAGGTAGGTACCTAGTTTGTTAGCAAATCCTTTGAAGGCTGAGTGAACTTCACTCCCTAAGTATAAGTGAAGTTTTTAAAAATACTAAAATGTTTGTACGCAAACCAAGTATTATGCACCAAATCACTCGAATAAAAGATTGCTGCATTTACACTCCTGCCTTCTTTAGAAAGCGTTCCCTCTTATTGATTCCCACGATTCAATGTGGGTACCTACCCTACTTCTGGGTTTTGAACTAAGTCATTCCTTACTTATTTTTATTTATTTATCATTATCCTCGTTTTACAATTTACAAATAATTTCTAAAAAAAATAACAAAAGTATGCTGCAGCTTAAAATGCGAGAATAGTTAGTGACATTTTGTATTAAATAACATAAATAGAGGCAAATGTCACTTTAAATTTAAGTATTAACAGTGGGGTGAACAATAAGAAAAAGAGAAAAAATAAGAACAATTTTATTCTAGATGCAAAAAGGAAAAAAATTTCATAAGGAAAATTTGTTTAGAGTATATTAAAAGCTATTAGTCAATGTAGTGTAGCAAAATCTCGATTTCGTTCTGATTGTAGCTAAAAAGCCATTGTTTAACTCTTTTCATGAAAGTACGCAAATTACCTACGAATCTTGTATCTACAGGGAGACTATTGAATAATTTGCAGGGTAGAAGAGAATATGAATTTCTGTAGCAGGTGGTACGAAAAGCAGGAATAGCGACAAGAGATTGTTGATGGCTCCTCAAGTTGTAAGCGTTAGAAATCGGACTCTGCATATAACCACCTCGGATGAAAAATATTTTTAAGACCTTAAAATAAAACAGATGCCTAACTGGTAGGATTTGCATGTACCTAAATAATTCCATGGAGTGGGCCAGACGAGAAGAACCACAGATCTTCCGTATGACACACTTCTGTAGAACAATCAACGGCTGAATTTTACTCAGGTAAGCACTTCCCCAACATCCTATACCGTACTGCAATTTCGACTGAAATATCCCATACTAAATTGATTTTAGAGTATTAAAAGGAAAAAAATTTTTTAGACGGTAGAATGAGCGAACGGTAGATAACAGATATTGCTTTAAACTTAAAATATGGTTAGACCAACCTAAATTTCGGTCAATAATAACACCTAGGTATTTAAAATGGCTTACATTTTCAATTTTAAAGCAACTGTCCTGGCAGGGAACATTCTCGTCGAAAGACATTTTAGAGCATTGGACAGAAGATGGAATGTGAAACATGTTAAACCTTGCACATTTATAAGCATGGAATACGACCTCAATATCTGGAGACTCGTGCATGGTAAGACTGAAAAACATAAGTTTTGTCTTATCGCTTACTATTACCTTATGCTCCGTGAACCAAAGTCTTAACAATTCAACATCATGGTTTATATCAGCCACTAAGTTTAAGGGATTGGCGGAATCATATGCGATCCCAAGATCATCTGCAAAAGCCCTGACTTTTCGTACAAATGGCTGGGTAAACAAGGAGTTGACATATATGAGAAATAATATAGGCCCACGGACCGAGCCCTGAAGGACACCAAGGTTGATAACCATAAAATTACTTAGGCTGGACTCGATTTTCACTTTTTGTTTTCTGTCTTTTAGGTAGGACATAAACCAACTATGTATCGAACCACGAAAACCTATATTATATAGCTTGTTTAGAATAATATTATGGTCAACCATATCAAACGCTTTTGTAATATCAACAATAAGACAACAATAATGGAGCATAAATCTAAAAGGGCGTCTTCGGTAGAGAGCCCAGATCTAAACCCAAATTGCATTGGACTGAAGAATTTTATTTTGTTCAGATACTCTTACACTCTTTTCTTTATGCATTTCTCAAAAACTTTACTGATAGAAGACAAAAGTGAAATTGGTCTATAGTTGTTTTTTTTATGTTTGCTTCCTTTTTTAAAGAAGGGAATAACAATAGCACATTTTAAAACTTCAGGAACCAGGTAGGTTAATCAGGTAGTGTTACAGGGCGGGACTCTGGACCCAACAAAACCTCTCCAGCCAACTCTTTTGTTTGCAATCTGCTTCAAATTTCAATTTCGCAAGTCAAGTTGATTGAGGTACCTCAAGAGCGCACCAATTAAGGTGAATAATTCCATTTTCCTCGATGAAGACTTTTTACGTGGGGGTGATTGGCACAATGCGGTTAAACGTGATAAACTCTGAATCTCATAGCCGAGTTTATGTCGCTGTACAGCCCGTAATCTGTACTCTCCTGCGATGCCCATGGGACCTTAGCTCAACCCTAGGATAGAGGAGGACTACGACAAAAACTGACGAGTGAGCAATTTTGGTTGGCCCGAAGGCTCTTCTACAGCAAATGGCGAGAGTTACTCTAAAGTACTATGCATCCATAGTTATCCCCAATTGTCGGTACCGTCAAACTTTGTTAGACTAAGGAACTTGAACGAAATTGGGTGGAAGGAATCATTTCCTAACATCGTCCAGGTTGAATGATTCGCTTGCCCGGACAGCGGGACGATGATAGTTATCGCCGCTCAACGGCTTTCCCAATTCCTCGGCACTAATTCCGAATCTGATGCCAGGTTCCTTTGCTTGTCCTTACCATTCGTTTATGTTTTATTGACTGGGCATGTCCTTTCTACCTTCTAGACTAAAGCTCTAGAACCGTTTCTTCTTAGAACCCGTTGTTCGTGCTCCCCTAATTGTTCATAGAGCTCAACCTGCTTTTTGCTTATTGGTGACAGGCAAAAACAATCACATGGAAGAGGGCATCTCCGATGGCTTGTTGGCAGCTTCGTCACTGGATTTCGGGATAAGGTGCTGGCGCAGCAGGGAATCCATCGACATAGACGGACAATTAATTTGCAATTGCAGTGATTGCAACCTGCGAACATAAAAATTTCTCAGAGTATTGCCTCTCCCGAGTGGTGTAAAAGGCATTATCAATCCCCAAAACAATATTGCAGTTCAAGTCAGTGATAGTCCCTCGGAACATTCGAATATCCAAAATCTCGATTGCTCAATCTGGACGGTGGAGAACAAATCAGGAGGTGCACAGGTTAAGACGCCAGAATCATCCCGAAACATTCCACCTGTTGTCCGAAATGATGTCGGGCAAGCTTATCTATCGACCGTGATGTCAAAGACCTTCAAAACTTTCCATTGAAATTGTTAAGAAGGACTTACAAGAAGCAAGAACTTTCTGCCCTATTCGGATACGCGATTAGGTCTTAAAGCGAATTGTCACGAGGGGTTCGCATGTGAACAAATGAAACATCTCTCCTTAATAAATATTTCTGGATACAAGGACTGTTCCCTTACTTTCCTTTAAAGCCAAAGGCATCCTTCTGTCCTATTCACCTTATATTGATGGGATATTGAAAGCAAGGTTCAAAGGTTAGAACAGCCATTGGTGGTACACTATTTAACCAAAATGACTGCATCATCAGAATAGATGGTCTTCGTTCTACATCTGCTTAAATCCATCAATTAATCTTGCGGGGGATACCCAAGTATAATACCGACACGCTCCCTTCGCCCCTGACCCCAAGAGACGACAACTGACATCTACTGACGTTGTAGAAACTGTTTTTAGGCCTGAGACAGATACCAACCCGGCTGACAGCAGACAAAGGCCCTTAGAGACGGATCGATGAAGATAATTATCTTTAAGCAAACATTTCAACGGCCTCAGTAGTAGAGCGCCTCGAACTAGCAGTCCACTACCGCAATGAAAAGAAAAGAAGTAGAACGTAGTGTAAGACGTAGGTGGCACAATTGAAAGCTTCATAGCATCTCTAAGAAATTATGTAAAGAACAAAATAGAAATCATCTGACTTCGGATGCCTTTATTCGTATGTATGGTAGTCCAGTAAATCCAATAAGATTATACTAGACTTTGGCGACTGGTGAAGTAGATGCGTTTTTCCAGCTGTGGACAAACGAAACGAGTTGCGGAACATTTTGAATTAATGCTTGCACTCGAACAACCAGGTTTTTAAGCTGGAACCTCCTGCATTGTTGAAGAATACGTCGTAAACAGACCTATGTTCCATTTGTTGTTCATTGATCCGAGGAAGACAGTCGATAACTATTGTAGAATCAAGATGCTATATGGTAACCCTTGCACAGAAAAAGCAGTCGCTATTAAAAGAGCAACCTTTGTTGGTAGTAAATGCAAAGCCATACATTAGGTAAAGTGTCAAAGTTCGCATCTGGCTAACACCGGGTTCTGCAGCTGCTATTCCTTGAAGTAATCAGTGATGGGATCTGCTATGTATGTCTGGTGGAAGTACAAGGCTGAGATGGGCTATGACACTATAATCATCTTGACTACACTGATAAAGTTTGTCTGCCCTTTTCCAAGAAACTGGACTTTCGCCAACTGGCTACAACTTGGAATCAGAAGCGAAAAAATTTCAAATCAATATTTCAGCAAGATGGTGACACCGAACAGCAGAATTCCCAAAGCAAGAACTACGTCTACTATTCAATCTTGAATCTTCTTCAATGGATTAGAAATAACCTTTCGGAACGTTCAATTCAAGTTTTTGTTTGGATGGTTTCATGTCTGATATTCACAAAATAAATGCTGGTGTGCCGCAAGGCTCCGTTCTGTCTCCGACACTCTTTTTAATATCCATCAACGATCTATTGTCTGGTACTTCTAATTCAAATTATTCCTTTGCTGACGACAGTACTCCCTGCTTTTCATATTCGTTTCCGTACTCACGGCTTTGCTCTTCGCCTGTGGAACGGGAACGAAACAGCATAACCAATTGGCTAACTATCAACAGAGTGGAATTTAATGCTTCGAACACACAATGCTGTTTGCTTTCGGTAAAGTGAAATCCGAACTCCCAGCCATTATCCATGAATGATACTTGCATCGTTTCGGTATGTGTGTCAATGACAACTTACGTTCGAATGACCACATATTCGAGATCGCTAAAAATGCTACGATATGTCGAGGATTTCTCAAGCGATGTCAGAAATTGTTCACCCGCCCTGAACTGGCCGCAATATATAAGGCTTTCATCCGCCCAAAATTGGAGTACAATGCTCATCTGGTCAGGTCCCTCTAAGACATCTTTGCACCTACTAGATAGGATTCAAAACCGTGCGATAAAACTTATGGGTGATGTCAACAGTCGATTGAAACCCTTGACCACCGACGCAATGTCTCCTGCCTCACCGTGTTTTATCGCTATTTTTACCACCAGTGCTCCACAGAAATTGCAAGTAGCATTCCGCCCCTTCAATCTCCTAACCGTAACACCCTTCTCGCTATGAATGCTCATCAGTACACCCTCAAGCCCGCTTTCGGAAATACCCTGAAATATAGTGATTCTTTCTTAGGCCGAACAACTCGCCCATGGAATGACCTGCCGAGCACTTTATTTCCTACCCATTACAATCTTCAAACATTTAAAACCAACGTGCATCGGTACCTCTCTTTTTTCCCTCCCTAAATTTTCTTCTAAAAAAAAATACCAATCTGGAAAAATAATGTATTCAGCACGAAAGCGAAGCGTATTACTCCAATAATGTTTTGCTCGAAGGTGCCAATCATTAGTAGTTTGTCGCTAGCCCCACAGAAAGTAATTAAAAATTATGAGGTGGGGCACCATCCTCTTAGAACCACAATTCTTTCGCATTGATGTCACGCAAATTTGGGGGAACAAAAATCGTAGATCATCTAATTGTTGTAACGGCGTCCCCTTACCTTTAACCTGTGGTCCGTCATCACTCTGCGAGAAATTAAGACCCATTCTGCCACCGGCACAATTTTTCTGGATGCAACTGCATCTGTTGAGCTTCTTGACGATTATCCTTGCTCCAAATATGACAATTCTGCTTGTTTATTCGTACGTCGCCATTTAAACTGAAATAAGCCTCACCACTGAGCACTATTTTACTTAAAGAAACTGGATCAGGCCTCAGTTAATTTGAAGCCCAATCAGCTTTAGCTATTGCACCAATTGGATCTTATAAGCCTTGAGACAAAGATCTTTGTGTAGATTTTCTCAGATAGTGCATGAACAAATGCCAAGTTTCTGCGAACAACGACGAATCGATAAATTGGGGTCCTCTGTCTGACAAGCTGTCATAGTCGCTATATTTTCTGCCGAATGTAGTGTTCTCGTTCCTTTTGGAGTGGCAGTATCCATTAGCATGAATTGGTTGGGAAATTTTTCAACCATTCTATAAATAACACGTTCCGATAGCCGGTGATGTCCACCATAAATTTCACGAAGTGCTCCATAAATTTCGTGAATAGAACTTCGCTCTTGGAAATAAATTTCACCGACTTGAGATCGTTGTTATGGCGTCAATCGTTCCATGACGAAATAGCAATATGTATTGAAAATAATTGAAGCCAGAGTGCTCAATAAGCCAGCTGATTTGACATTTAATCTCTATTGAAAAGTGTAACACTGCCAAAAAAATAACCTTCTTGGAGAAGGACTGCCGAGAACAAATCCAAATCTTTGGGGGACGAACTAAAGCGAATTCAGCCGCGCGCTCCAGAGCTCGGAAGACGACACTGTTCATGCTCTATGTCTCATGAAGTCACATTCTCTGTCTGAATAGAACAAGACATGAGTGTGAATAACCCCTATTCATAACAGCCAAAAGCACTTAACAAAACTTATCTAAAACTTCATGACATCATCCTCCTAAAATCTCTTATCAAATGTTCCCAGTCCAAGTATCAACAAAACCCAAATTCGTAGACTTTTTGGCACATTTCAGCTGCTGGCGCTGCTACTTCTGTCAACCAAAGAGATACGAGTTACGAGTATGACTTATGAAAGGCAAACACTGATATCAATGACCGAACTAACACAAACTTTGAGATACCAGCCAAATTTCTTGAGATACCAATACAAACACAGATAGTGATCGGTCAAGTCAATTCAAGTCACACCTTTCTGCAAGGTTAAGCCCAAAACGAGATTTGTTCGACTTTAAAGAGAAAAAAAAAAAAAACAACAAACGAACAAATATAGTATTTCGCACGTGTATCTGTATCTATCTATTTGTCGAGTAAATTAAGAAAAAACCAAAAATATTTTATCTACAATTCGTTGTCTTAAGTACACACTTAAGCGCACCTTAAAATCCAACATGATCAGGAGTGCTCGCAACGTACCTACATACGAGTGTTAATATACTCGTAGTATCTCGACCATGTAAAAGTATCTCAACTCAACTACTCGTATAGTTGTACAATCGGCAAAATGTCAGTAAGTTAAGCCTTTTTTATTGTTTTCTTACTGTCTTAGCAGCAATTTCACGCTCTATTTGCATTTAATCCGATTTGATTTGTTGTTCATAAATCTTTAGACATACACTTTGTATCTATGTGTATTAGATTCAAGTACACTTAAGGTAGTTCATTTTCGTATCGATTACGATGAAATTGGGGGAAAAAAAAAACAAACTCTGCCAACAGCGATCAACTCAATTAGTCGCACCCACAACTCCAACAACAGTTCTGAAGTAATTAGTTTGATAACTTTTTCTATTCTTCCATATACCACCAACCAAACACACACACATACTCGTATGTGTATGACTGGGGGGTGGTTTTATAAGTATCTATCTAATGATAATGTAGAAATCAACCTAATACCCAGTAAACCACAGCTTTAGCGCAAATTACTTCCTGTACAACAGTTTTATTTCATCCGGATACACCTCAACCTCAACACAGAGTACTACGAGTATAATTTAGTACCTGGGTTAATTTTCCTCAGATACTTTTCATGGCAACCTAACTCAATTAACAATCGATAATGTAAAGTAAGTAACAAGCTACTAAACCGATCCACTGTTTAATGTTAATTTAGAGCACTGGGGGTAGTCGTAACTATTTGGGTTGTACCTCTACCGTTGGTTGGAGAGATGATTAAAAATGCATCTCGATACAGTTAAGCACCGTGTTGTCGCAGCCCTTAATGTGTATTTTGCATCTATAGTGCAATCATGTACCACCATCACCACCACCACCACCACCACCACCCTCCTTGACTCCGAAAACTATCCGTATCCAACTACAAGTAATATGCAGTTAATTATAATTCAATTACCCTGAGTACGTGCTCCAAATTTTCGATTAGGGCTTAGATGATCCCAAACACTGCACAGTTTGGAATATTTTAAACAACCAACGTACGAGTACTCGTACGAATATCTACGACAATTCTAGAGAATGAGTTGAGCGTTGCTTGTAGTCGTACTCGTATTGTACTCGTATCTGAAGCTCGTTTCAAAAACTGGGTTAGGTTCGAGGCGCTTCTTCTGGTTCCCCCTTTTGAGTGATTTAAGGGATCATTACACTTGAGTTGTATGAGTATGATTACGAATACGAGAATGAGTACAATATCATTCAAAACGTTACTACATTGCCTATGATTCTTCGTTTGGAGTGAATTTGTTGAGGTAACATGGCATGCCATAGCGTACGGAGTGTAATGGCTGTCTCAAATCAGCACCGGTAGGTGAATTGTGACACTAGTGCGGCTATTGGTCGCCACAGCGCTAACGTATCGATGAATTTGTTAGTTAATTCACGTTTTGGTATTGCTACGAATCCATCAAATGGTTCTCATGGATTCCAATACGGATAAAGGACGGCACGGCGCCTCGGCCATAACAGATGTGAAAACATTCTGTAATGGTGGATATATTACTCATTTGATGGCATCATGCCTGAAATTTTAAATTTTTCTTTTATTTTCTTCCTTTCTCGTCGTCTTGTTGAAACAAAAAAAATTTAAAAAAAAATTTACTGGGTCTTTTGTTTGGGAGTTTAATGATCCAGACATACTCGTATGTGGCATGGTAATTAGGAGTGCTCAGCTGAAGGATGAATCATATGAGCTTTTGTGCAGCTGGCTAAAGGTTATGACATTCAAATGGCGAGACATTCAATATATAGATTTTGTATCTATTGGTTGGTTTTTGTTTTCGCAAGACGTTTAGGGTTACACCGAAAATGGGGGTGCCAAATGAGGGTGAGTCATTGAGTGTTCCGACTTTCGGTAATCCGATGATTGTCGACATTTTTTGGGGTTAACAGGGGCAGCAGTATTTGGTTTTTGTAATTAATGACCACATCAAGGGATGACTAGTATGGCAATGGCAGCTTTGTAATGGCATGACATGAGATACAATTAGAGATATTTGGTGGGTGTTGACATGGGAGGTTAGGGTGACTTGATTTATATGCCGAATTCGTTCCCATTTCATTAAGAAAACTGGGGATATAAGAGCACAAAATTGTGTCATAATTGATAGAAATCTGCCGAATAACTTGCTGATAAGAGTGTTAGGTGTAGAATCTTTGAAAAGTTCTAAGCTAGAGCTTTTGATTTTTTACCTTGACATCATGAGAGATGTGGACAAAATCGCAGCATCATCGATCGCTATAGTCTGTTCAACTATATGGCCTTATATCTACAGATGCTCATTTGACTATATTTCCATGCTACGGTGACAAGCAGAAAAAGCTGATGAAACCATCGGGGCCCCAAAGAACGTCTACGTAATCAAAAAATCACTGCTTGCCATGGGCCTAGATCTCTTTAACGTGATTGGTTGTAATGTGGCCCATAGAACTCATAACCAAAACTCCTCCAACAAGGAAAGCAACAGGGATTACGTGAGTTATAAATACCAGTATTGAACCAGAGACATCCCATAGTCTTGGCGATGGCACGATAGTTAGCTCATTGGACTATCACGCAGAGAGTCTGGGTTCGAATCCTGGCTGGGTCACCAACGATTTTTCAAATCGCCACCACCCTTTCGGCGAGCAATGGCAAACTCTCGAAGGTAAAATTGCCTACGAAAAAGCTTCTAAGGAGTACCGTTCGGACTCGGCGATAAACCGTAGGCCCCGCTCAGATGTGACGAAAATGACAACATGAGCAACACAAATGAGTGTCATGAAGCTAGGCCATGGCCCACACCGGGCTGCCAGCGCCACAGTTTTTTTTTTGAATGCCAACGTTATTCAGTTTTCGATGGACAACTTCTTCTGCTCTTTCAAAATCAGGAGAAACTTTGCCGAACATAAAGCGTAAAAATATGGCTTAGACAGGGCGAGGAGTTTTCATGCGACTTCTCAACGGCAACAAGCATTTGATTTCGAAAATCTTTCCAACTTATGGCAATCTATTGTACAACTTGCGGTGATAAGAGATCGCAGTGAACTCTAGTAATGACAATAGTTCTGGTCAACCGCTCTTTTTACGGGCTAAGAAGATAGAAGATAAAGCAAACCTAGAGCAAAGCTAGAGATAGCAAAGAAAAAGACCCTTGGTGGGCCATATAGAGCGTATTGACATCGGTACTCCAGACCGAACGATCTTCGGGGGTAGCATACAACTAGACGATCTTACCTAAGGTGATACACGCAGTATGTTATCTAGTTAGTGAATACATCTAAGTAGATCGAGCTGGCTGAAGAGTCATGTAAGGTATAACGATGAGCACTGATAGATGAATGAATATTGTGCTTACTTCACCGAGTTTTTGTTAAGACAAAACGGTGTCACACATGTTTAAGGTCGCTTGGTTATGATCAGAATAATAACTCGTGAGTATCTAACGATTGCATGTATGTGAGTACACCTTAAATTATCGCAAAAACTACTCTCTGAAACGAGCAGATTTTCCAAGTATGTTTTACCCAACAAAGGCCACGATAATTTTTGTATTTTGTCAGCAATAATAAGCTTTTGTATGACGAATCAATTGCTCACTCTAGTTTTGTACTGTTATGAAAATAATTTCGTCATATGACGTCTACATTGGTGGATAATCATTTGACTCATGGAACTGGACACAAACAAGTCAGAGTCATAGAAAAGTAAGTTTTTCATTGAATTGTGTACAGTCATGACGGATGATTTGCCTTTTCATGAACAATTTGAAAAGGTTCTAGAGTTTAAGAACGAAGTAATCTCTGGTTTTAAACGTTGTTAGGATGATTGGAAGAGCTCTCCGTTCTGTTGAAAACGTTAGAGGAGAAAAATAAATGGGCTGTCAGACGTTGCCAGTGGAAGAACAAGTGATATACCTATAACTCTGAGACTTTTTGGATTCCCTAAAAACTTAGCTTTACCAGGACTGGCTTGTAAAAAAAGAAAACAATCCATGCAAAGGACAAATTGGCGAAGGCCGAACTTGATGAAATGATGAAATAGGGGCGGCCGATATCGGATCACTTTACGAGGAGCATATGTAATGGTAAAAAACCGTCACGAAAAACTGAAACACTTATCACGTGGGAAAACATAAAGTGGCGCTTAACGAAAGTCTTGGCTGGGCAGCTGACTGCACAATATGTGTATAGCCAAACTAGATGGCAGTCTATGCAGGAATGTGGTAGACAACTCAACCTTCGGGGCTCATCTGTGGATCACCTTAACTCATGTGGGAATAACACCAGTCTTTCGAGTTTTATGGGTTTTGATAGTGTATTTCCCTCAAATAATGTAAATGAATGATCTCTTTACTGGCCTAGATGAGGGAGTCCATGAGAGCAAATAATGTTGGGATGTAGCGTTTCGACAACGTTTATCGCACTAAATTGAATAGCAGTATCATTCAAAAGGTTTACTCATATTCATACAGCTTTTCAAAGAGCGTTGATGAGGGGAAAAGTAGTTATCTGAATCATTCGAATGGAATCGTGGCTCGGAGTCTGCGTTATCGACTTAAGAATTTTTATACTTCTCACTGTTTGAGTTTCTAAAGTATCTCTGCAGCTTCACAACTAAGTATACTCCTTAGACTCTTCTATCACCACTTAAAATGGATTACCCTCTATCTTTTGAGTAGATTAAAGAAAAGACAACTTTCATCACGACATTTCAATGCCCATTTATGTTCGGAGTTTTTTTTTTAAGTGCAGAACCTGTCTACTCAAATGTTCATGTTGCACTGTAGTTTGAAGACGAATTCCAAAGGCCGATAATTGTTGTACCAATCCACGGCGGTTTCAGGTATTCAGGCTATACAGATATGATACGACAAAATAACACTGAATGACCGTATCTGGACATCTGCAACTTTTCTCTGAAAGCTTTCGGGTATGAGAAGCCCTCCCACGCATCAATATTAATTTTACTTCAAGCTCACGCACGTTATCTGTAAGACAGTGACAGGGACAGTTTCAGATTGAAACACACGGATATTGCGTCACCTATACGTAGCACACTTACGAGTACATAAATGCTAAGGAAACGCGTAGTACCCTATCACTTCTGTTGACTGCTAAGGGCTAAGAGGAAGTCGCTGGAGATTTATGCTTATTTGAGACCCAATTTCCGAATGGATGCCCTAACCGACGACGCACGTAGGAAGGCCTTACGTAGGTCTGGATCCATCAAATCTCTCTGGTGAGCGTTGCCCAACAAGTTCATCGAATATTTCCTGTGATCCTTTCCAGTAAGTCTTGCTTTTCGAACTAGTTAGGAGTAATAAGAAAGTTCAGCAAGTTTTTAAGCGCTTGTCTGTCCCTGCAGATGCAAGTAATTCGCCACTCTAACAGTTGAAAGATACACAAACGTGTTCCTAACTAGAAGAAAAATCGAACGTTGTCGTCTACCAGAAAGATACCAGCGCCGCATCCTAAATCGAATTTGAAATCTTCCGTGAAGACATTCCTATCCTGGATCAGACTCTTGATAAAACTAGTTCTAGGCACAGGGAAATTCAATTTGGTGTTAGTTTGGCATATTATGTTTGAGAGAAATTTATCACTGGTTCTGGAGCTAGGAAAATCCCCATTTAACAGATGGTTCCTTGGCGATCGCTTACTAAAGCGACAACTTTAGTTAAATGAACTAATGTAACTTAGTGTAGGGCTTAAGCATAGTCTACGCAATATAGGGTGAATCGTGTTTGTGTTACCAACCAGGAAATCATCTCAAATAAATGAGATCTCTGGCGAACATGCAAGGCAATTCTGTTTGTCGTTTGACAAGAGAAAAGGTGATAAGGTTGTGGCGACGACATGCTTCGAGGAATAGCTCCTCTATGACTGCTCTACGTTCTGTCTTAGTGCTGTATCAAATCACCTAGGTAGCTTTTACTTCCCTACATCTACATCTACTTGCTACATCTTCAGCTGCACTGCACAATTAAATGTCAAACAAGCAGCGCTTAGATACACCAATGTCCAGGGCCAAATTAAATCCTATTGATTAGAAAATAAAGTGAAATTTTGAGGGTTTGAGGAAAGGACATAATCGCTGGTCATAAAAGAAAGAGAAATGCAACGAAAATAATCGTGCTTCTTCAGAAATAAAAGACTGGTGGCACATTCAACAAATTAAGTCCGATACCGGCTCATTCATCGCACTGGTTACATGTTATTTCCTCGTGATCAAAAGCCAGAAAACAACGTCAAATTCCAGTCGATTGCAGCTAACGACTTCATTCCGGTTCAATGATTAACCTTCAAAAAAAAAAATCCAATGAATCACGCCTAATTGCAATTGTAAATTCCAACCAACCTTTCTCACTGCACCCCATTCCTTGGATCTGATATTTCCATTAATATCATGTCAACCCAACCCATCACTGTCAAACGGAAATAACTTTCTTCCCCTCTCTTACACTCTTTACATTGTCAAAGCGACTCATTCGCCAAGAATAAACAATTCTCAAGTGCCCGCCCCGTTGCAACCCTATTTCGATCGGCATTCCCTCCCCATTTAAAGTCATATGTCATATCCATGACCCAAAACTTTCACTTACATTTTCGCGGTAGTACGTCAAGTATTCGTAACGTCAACTCCAATTTGTAAGTCATTCGATTGTCAATTGGGGCGACTAAAATATTCATGAAAACATTCGCACCCAACCAATGCAATGCGATGCAATAACCTCGGGCCTCCCTTCAACCAACCCGCCTTCTGCTAGCAAATTCTCCTTCTGAAGGCCAAAATAAACACCACATCCATGGAACCAACAACCAACACAATAACATGAGTTTCTGGGTTGCAATTTTTCTGCGGTTCAACTCTCGTTAAAATCGATACGAGTACAAATCCAGTACTCGTACCAACCCTTGGTATGCATACGTGCGTATCCAACCAAACCGACAAACGTCAATCGACCAACGACCGACAACAAAAATAAAAATTTATCAATCTTCACATACAGACACACCAACCAACGAACAAATCTTATATAGGTAGAGCGATGCAATTTGTCAAATTCGTCGCTCGTTACACACCCATTCACTGGCGAATTTATCTTTTTCAATTTTTTATCAGCAAATAAACTCATCTTTCATCTTTTCCGAGGGGGGGAACTGGTGTAGTGGCTTCCACCAATTTCGTAAAATAAAATTTCACATTTCCACGCAATTTTTCCGCCGACCAAAAATCGCAGGAGATGAACATTTAAAATTAACAACTTCACACCTCCCATCATACAAATACGAGTATCTATCTATTGATATCTGCCGGATGCTAGATTCAAAAAACGATTCGAAACTTTATGAATTCATGCAATAGACATCTTGGTCTATGCAATGGTGCATCATAGATACACAAGGTGTTGAAAAAAGATGCAATAACTAGCGCTCAAAGCCACCCACGTATCCAAAATCTAATAGAAAAATTTCCTCACACCAAAATTTTGTCGTCACACGGTATTATGATTGTGAGTGAGTACGAGATATGAGTATCCGTACGTTGGCGAAAATTCTAAAATTAATACAACGCGTGACTTTTATTTTCGAACATCGAGATCGAGAAATACCAAAATTTCACTCACCCGTTCGAAAACGCCCGGCACGACAACACAACACGGACATACACTCGTACTTGTACGAATATGAACTCGAACATGTCGTCTATGAGGTGTGCCAGTGTTCGTATTTGTATCGTATCTTTGGTATATATGCACGAGTATCTTAAGGTCATTTGACTAGGCTGAATGTGGACTTTTTGTTACCAGTGTACTCGTACCTACCTCATATGATCTTGTCCGAGATGTGGAGGAGGGAGAAGCTACTGCAATGCAGTGCACTGTGCACTTTTTCACTGCAAATACTACGCGGTTATGTTGCTTTTCCGAATTCCTGAAGCTAAAAATAGCCCGCGAACAATCTGTTTGTATTTTCTTTTTGTCGGATATACGAGTATGTGCGGTGTTGGTGTATTGTGTACGAGAGAGCACTCGTATCTATACTTGAACACCACATAGTTTTTGCTGCTGTTGCACTCAGATTTTTATTTTATTTCATTTTTTAGCACGCTGTCGAATGTTTTTATGGTCGAACGTACGCGATGGCATTGACATGTCATATGAGCACGATCTGCAGTTTTCTGCTGTCGCCGCTGCTGCTGCTATTGCTGCTGTTGTTCCTACTACTGCTGCTGCTGCCCGTTGTGCCAATTGTTCAGCAAGCAAAACAAATGAATTGCTCTGCGTTGTCATATAGTGTTTTCTGTTCGTTTCTTTCGTTTTCGTATTCCTATATTTTATTTGTCGGATTTTATGGAGCAGTATAAATATATTTTAGGAATGGCAGAGTTAATGGTACTCCACTCCAGTTTACGAGGACAAACAGCACACCACAGCTAGGGGCAAGCTTGTGCAAAAAATTAAAAAAAATAACAAAACCATTGGCAGCACAGGGGTTTAAATCATTTGACGGCGGCGAAGTTTTTGTGGTTCGATTGGGAGTTATTGGAAGAATTTCAATTATTTTTGATAGTATCTTCCTCTTTATTGATTGAATGAATATAAGCCATCCCATGAACGGTAAAGGCGAATTATTTTACTCATTCGTTATGGCCACTTTGGATATACTGGGTGCCTGAGAGGTAAACAGTGAAAGAAAGAAGTATCGTGGCCATAGTTCATAAGAACAGAATAATGCGGGAGCGAGAATGGAACCCTGCTTGATGCCTGCCACTTAGTGCAACTGTTTTCGGCAATATTCTACATTTATAGAATTCTTTATCCCTGCCCGTTCAAAGTGCCGTTCTTCTTAACATAACAGTGTCTCCTTAGAGAGGGGTGATGTCAGAAGATGACTTTCGTCTACTTTTCGGTGTTGATCTAGCATTCCAACTAGTCATAGTCATCGAACTTCACCACTGCTCTAAGCCACCATCAACCAATGTGATGGTTTGGTAAAGATAAGCTGTAGTCCGTTTTTCTTTCACTAGTTTCCTGAACCCTTTGAAGGTTATGTGTTCTCTAACCCTACAATATGGTTCAGGACCTATGAATGTTTGTGATCTGCCTTGTCTTGCAAGATGTTTCGCTGTGTTATTAGCAACAATGTCTATGTAGCCAGGCACCCAGGGGCCGATTACTCAGGTGTGCTTAGTTAATTTGGCTGCTTGCCTGTGTAACATTATTGCTCTTTTACAATCTGTAAGTCGATTCGAAACTGATTCAAAGCAGCCCATGCAACTTCAAAACTGCTCGTATATTGGCCCGTGGCGTCCTAGTTTTTAGCTCTGCGCCACGAGCACTCTACTCGAAAATATACAACACTTTTGGGAAGCCTAATCCAATTTTTCTCAACAATTTGCAAAAGTTCATAATGCATCATTTCCATTGATCCCTTCGGATTCTCTGTCCTCCCATCCTTCAGAATATTTTTTTTTTTAATTGGCGGGCGCTCAAGGGGTTACTCGCACCCTTAAAATGATTGCATTAAAATGAGGTTAGAGAGAGAGGTACCAATGTACGTTGGTCTTGAATGTTTAGAGGTCATAATGACTAGGGAATAAAGAGCTCGGCAGGGCATTCCATAAGCTAGTTGTTCGGTTTAGGAAAGAATCACGATATTTCAATGTACGTCCGAAAGTGGGCTTGAGGGCGTACTGATGAGCATTCATAGCGAGACGGGTGTTACGGTAAGAGGTTTGGAGGGACCGAATGCTACTGGCAATTTCGGCGGAGCACTGATGGTGAAAATAGCGATAGAACAGGGTGAGGCAGGAGATATTACGTCGGTGGTCGAGGGTGTCAATCGACTGTGTTACACTGGCATCACCTATAAGTTTTATCACACGGCTTTGAATCCTATCAACGATGTGATACTGAACAGATGTAAGCATTGTACTCTAATTTTGGGCGAATGAAAGCCTTAGATCAGAGGGGGTGAAATATTTTTTACATCACTTGAGGAAACCTAGACAAGACATTTCGCAGCATTTTTGGCGACTTCGAAAATGTGGTCATTCCAAGGTAAGTTGTCATTGACACACTTACCGAGAATGGAAAGTTTCTGGGTCAAGCAGCTGTCAACTCCAAGTGTTCTTTGGATTAAGTTGAGAATTTCCCTTGCGTTGACTAGACTACTTTAGTTCTCCTAGTGGAAGTACAAGTAGCGAAAAGAGCTGTTTTACGACTGTTTACGGTAGACGTCGTCTTGCCGCCATCTTTATAGCCTCCTTGGCCTACATACGATATTTTCCTTTCTCGGCAGGAAAGCGACGTCAGAATAGTACACTCCTAGCTTGGTCGAGATTTAATTCAAACCCTCACACGGTCTTATCACAAAGAGCGACCGAATTATTCCAAGTCGATACTTGCCATCACCCACACGAGATGTTTTTACACCACCAAACAGGCAACAGAATTCGGTAAGAAGACGCGCTATCGTATGATTTCTTTAATCTTATGCTAAAGTGGAGTCCAAATAGACATCATCGCTCGTTCTCGTGTCACTTAAAGAACAAGGCAATCACATCACTGTTGTGAGCAACGAGCAATATGTTACCAATCAGCCGAATACCGTCCAGCACAAACCACGACAACCTGTTATCCTTAGAAATCTTATATACAAAACGCCGATGGTGTCCAAGGCGACTTCCTTTAGAATTTCTTCGACGAATTCGGAGTGTAAGTAGAGATCCATTGTTGTGTCGGAATACTGGGGTCGAAATGGGTGAATTGAAACTTCAGTGAGCTAACGGCAGCTCTCATAGCCTCAGGAAGGTTAGTACCAGACTATTTAGTCGTTCTCTTTGCTCAGGACTTGGCCCTATGGATTGGAGGTTGCGCGTGGGGATAACTTCCCACCAAAGAAAAGAGAAAACAATTTAGAGACAACTAAGAGCCTCTGATACAAACGGATATAATGTTGAAGACCCACCCCAAACATTTTAAGGACAACTAAAGTTGGTTTTGCAATGGAATGTAAAGACCCTTAGAGGACCAAGTGTTCTTAAACAACTCGTGGAGGCCCTAAACTGTTATAGGGCAAATATTACCGCAATCTATGATGTGCTCTAGGATTATTGACTGGGCAAGGTGGGAGATAAAAACTACGACATCAACTTCGGCAACCGCTTCACATTAGTAAGGCGAAGGACTTCAGCTTTCGGAATGCAAACTAACGCTTCATAGTAATCCGCAACAATGTCAAATTCGGAAACATAAGCCTGATTTGCTTTCCTGACCCTACAGATGCCAGCATCATAGACTCTATTTGAGCGGGTCATCGGAAAATACATCGTGCATAACTCCAGGTCCGAAAGATATTCGTTCTCAAACCTCAGTTTTCATAAACGGACTTGCCTTTCTACGAATCATCCAACTGTGAAGAAATCCTTTGCGATCAACGCCAACGGCCTTTCCCCACCAGAAGCCATTTATAAATAATCTAGTTGGTCCATACCAGTGTGGTTTCAAGACAGAAAAGTCCACCACCGACCACATATATTACTTATATAACTTCAAAACCTCAATATCTCTACTAAACTTTTCAGGGCGCCCAGGATGAATTTTGGGAATTGTCGCTGGTCTATCAAGATGGGTTGTATACAAAGCCGCACCTTCAATGTCAAGAAAGGTTTTAGACTATGGGACGTGCTGTGGTGTGAGGCATGTTCATGTGTAAGTACGTACAAAGATGTTATTAAATGAGAACATCGATTAGCCAACGACGCGTTCGTGAGAATTCAGTTGGAAGTAGCCAAAATGACCCTGATGGTAAACGAGGACAAGACAAAATCCATGATGTCCTCAGAAAAGGACGCACTTCCTCGACGGCTTTGACAGCATGTTACCAATGGCAGCTATAACATAATCGCGCTCTAGGCTTGGACCTTTTGAAAGGGGATGATGAAGAACTCTGCCATTTCAAAAGAAAGATTGATACTGAGTCTGTTTTGTGTTCCCGTTTGTATTGGCGAGAAATGGAGAAGTAGGTTTTATCAAAAACAGCGCCACCTTAGTATTGTAGGTAACGCTTCAGCCCTATGAGCAAGTGCAAAAGTAGGTTGCTTGAATCTAAAGCACTTGGTTCGACAAACATAAGAAGACCTTCAATCGATCGATCGCGGTCACTTTTATCCTTGATTCACTAAATTTAAAGCACCCTACCTGGGATATTCGGATGGAAGACGGTGAAAAAAAAAACGCTTTCGATGCCAAGATTTTAGAGAACAAAGGCTTCAATAGTGTTGACTCGTATTAGATCAAAATTACGATGTCTGTAGTTTGCTATTTTACGAGTAAAAAACAAAAGACACTTATACTATCCAGAGCCTTTTGACAAAATTGTCATCCACGAGAAGGTCGTTTAGAGTTGAAACCCCCCCATTCTTGACTGCAAATACTCGTATTTCAGGGAACTATGAAAGTTCTGATCTAGTTCTAGATTCTCGACAAGTTATTCAAGGTTGTGATTGGAGCATCATGAACTTACCTGAAAGGAAAGAAAAAAATAGAATTTGTAAAACTTTCGTGAAACCTTAAATTTAAATCTTAAAATTAAAAATTGAAAAAAAAAATACATGTTCAATGAGAGCCTTAAATCTATCTTAATTCACTGGCGTCAGCTCGTAATTTTCTGGAATACTTCTAATTTAAAAGCTTGTCTACATGCTATTGCGTGCTCATAACTAAAACCAAATATATAAAGATATGTCAAGTCAATTTAAATAAAGCGTTCATGCCACGATGTTAAAGAATTTGCGCCGCACCCATGCCATTCAAATCAATCAGCTGAGATAAGGTAGTTTTATTTTAGCAACATAATTCCGATTACAGTATCAAGCACCTAAAAAAAATTGAAATGTTTATCAATGAGTTTGATAATTTCTGCCTGGATAGGAGCTGCCTTCAACAACACGCGTTTCTCAGATCGAGGCTCTAATTAAGTCAAGTGCTACGACTGCAGACTTTTTTTTTTGAATGCCTAATTCTAATTGTGGATAGGTGGTTCCCCTTTATTCCAAATGAACTTTAGATTACGAGACTACTGTGCTGCTACTTCTAACCCATCTCATTATCTTTCAATGAATTCATTGACAAAGGCGTTCTTAAGTACCTATCTAATGGAATCCCAGCTACACAATTGCTTTCACCTTCTCCGTTTACAAATGACAAAGTCTTAGAACAGAAAAAAAATGCTCCAACTCCAGTTGCTTTTGATTTCATCCGTAGTCCGTACCTATGTATGTGTACAGTATGTCAATCTACAAAGACCAGCCTCAACAATATCGACCCCATTCAAGACAATTATCTAATCTCCTGGACAAGTCCAAGTGAAACATCACCATAAAAGGACAGATAATGAGAGTAAAAGTCTCGAGACCGGTACTGAACCTGTTTGCATTGCACCATCGAAACGAATGCGTTATTAGTTCAAGCTTTTCGATCCACAGATATCGACTATGAGAACCTCGTACCTCGTTCAAAGATAACAAACAAAGTAAAACTGTAGAGTCGAACCTTACCGTCTCATAGCTACGTTAGTATCTATGATATGTGAAGACAATAACGTTGTCTTTTATCATTTTCATCGTCATCGTCATAGTCATCACATTTATAAATCGATAGGCCATTACATAATTAGGTATGTAGGTAGCTAGGCCTGCCATAGAAAGCTCAGAAGAGGTGTACATAGCCATACAACTAAATAGAACAGACGCTGCTCTGCTAAAATTGCATCCATCAGTCCTCGAGAGGGGGTGAAGAAAATTCCACATCATCTTCTTGACTTTAGGGGCCCATATACTTATGGCCTCGACTGTAGACAAGATGACGGCAAAATATCCATTAAACGGCTCTAGACTGGATGCAGCTGTACATATACTATACCACGACGAAGACAACAGAGAGTGGGTAGTGCGGTGGCATGATTCTCTGGCAAAGTATGGTTGCAGTCAAGTATCTGGAACTGCCAGCCAAGGAAAACGTATCGTACAGAAGGAAAAGTAATAAAAAAAAAAAAAAAACAAACCAAGCCACAACGACAAACAATGAACAACTACGAGATATAGATACACAACAGTGCAATACAAACAGTGCAGTAGAGATGACGAGTGGATGGCGATGACGTGGTATGTTTTTCTTTGTTCTTCCTGCCAGGATATACAGAAGAGATCCACATACCTTGTGGATACTTGCATCTTAGAAGTTTGTATGAATAGTTGCTGCGGCAACTACACACCAAATCATATAGTAACTAAGAAAAAAAATGAAAATATAAATATTTATACTTCGCTGTACTATAAAACATACCCTTTGGACCAATAGACACACACTAGTCACTAGAATAAGTCTTCAATTCATACGAGTTCTATCCATGAAGGCAACAAGCAGTGGTGTCGTATCCAAAAAGAAAAACATCCCTGGCACAGCTGATAAAACACTGAGCCAAAACAGAGTTGAGGGATTCAAGTCTACTTTAAGATTGAGACCCCTATCGATGGATACATCTGGTTGAGAAGTGGGAAGGAACTTGCCAATGTGTAGTCATCACATCTTGGTATGGCTTGTGTAGTTGAAATGACCTCTTTCATCCGGACAAGTATTGGCCCTTGATTCCAACTAATGGACGACTATTCACCTGTATTCATTAAAATGGAGAGGATCAGGAATCAATTCGTCACTGATCCCACTGCTCTATAGAGAAGAACTAAGAGACAAAGTCGTCCGGAAGGTTAACTTGTTTTAGGCACAAAATATCTATTTTTAGATAGCAGTGCACTTTAGGAGAGGTCTACGTCTTTGAGAATTGGAGTTAAACTGATTTCTACACGGACGAAACTAAGTATTGGGACGAGTTATGGTGATAAAGGGCTTATATGATCGAAACTTCCAGCTTAAGATACACCTTTGTCGCCTGATACGAGAATAAGCTGGACAGCAACAGAGAAAATGTTCTACTATAATAACCTGTTACTTAGGGCCACATGCGCATGTCTGCAGTAGATTCTCCCAAGGATTTTCCAAGAAGGTATAGTTATACACCCTGACTGACTCGAACTGCAACCAACTTTAGACTGCTATAATTTCCAAACCGTTCATGACAGTGAGCTCAAAATTTGACACATGACAGATAATTTTATTATTTAGTCTTTTAAACGATTTGCGTCTCAGATTTGTGTTGAAAAATTTTTATTCGCGATGGAATTCAAACGTAATAGTGTGATTGCTTTATATTTGCCTGGAAAACCACAAGTAGCTATCGTTAGAACCCTCCAGCACCTCAACGTGAATAAATAATTTGTGTCTCGAACCATAGCTCGTTACCGTGATACTGGCAGCGTTGCAAAAAGCCATGGAGGTGGTCATAAAAAAACAGCAACATCGGCAGAAATGGTTCGGAAAGTGAAGGCTCGAATTAAGCGAAATCCGCGTCGAAATGGAAGAAAAATGGCTCGTGAGCTCAACATATCGTTGGAACGGATGAAACATATACTAAAAAATTAGCTTGGGCTCAAGTCATTGAAGTTCCAAAAAGCACACGATCATACACCGCAACAGAAAAAAGGTTAGAGTCGAAAGAGCGAAGGAGTTGCTACGCTTGCACGAAAGTGGTGAGTTACCGAATGCAAATCCGTTGGATTTCTCTGTCTGGCGTATTTTGAAGGCGAAGGTTGGCACCAAAAAATACCAAAGTTTGGACCACCTCAAACAAGCACTTCGCCGGGAATGGGCCAAAATACCGCAGAGCCACTTGCGTGCAGCGTGCGATGCTTTCTTCGGCCGTCTCAAAGCCATTATTCGCGCCAAAGATGGACATATTAAAAACTACTGATACAATTTGAAAATTGATGTATTTTCCAACATTTTTTGCTTTGGCACAATAAAATTTATCAAAAAATAAAAAAATTATAGCATTTTCAAGAGTTGGAGTTCGAGTCAGCCCCCCTGTATACTAGTATAGTCCCTAGTTTATTTATAGCCTACGGACCCCTGACATCGTGACCATATTCTTGAAAAATCCAATCGTCGATTCAAGTCGTAATCATAATCGCAAACAGCCAGAAGAAATGGTTCTCAAGCGATTGAAGTACATTCTCTGGTACCCGAATTAGGATGTTGGTAGGTAAGAAGCCGTTTTATCGTAAACTGACAGAGTCCGCTGTTCCGCATGGCCAGATAGGGAACTGATGACTCATGTTCATGAGATCACAACAAGTTGCATCGAGCAGCGGGGTAAAACATCACGCAACATCGCATTAAGAAAAATGTTTGTATTATACTATCGTCATTGGTATTGGGGCCATAAACGCCTATTTGTCATCAGAGAATCACTTGGAAAATAACTTTTTACCTTCAGACATCAAAGCGTATAACGATAACAAACCGCACAAGGCAAAACCAGCCAACATAAGCCTAATATGCGCTTACATATGTTCGCACAAGACGCCAATCTTTTTATTTTATCCCAAAGTAAGAAAACGAGGGCATATCTGAAGGCACAGCTAGACACGACAAATGAGGACTGAAGCTATTCAACCTTACGGCAGGGTGTAATGTCATCATAGCCAGCAAAGATGCTCTCAACCTCAGCATGCTCAACTAGGATTGACCACATAATGACCAGCGAACAGCCGCCACGAAATTCCGGATGTACGATCTCTTCGAACACTCAACATAGACTTAGATGAATACTTTCTTGCAGATAAAAAGTGAATGCGTATATCTTGGATGTTGACATCTATTGCAAGGAAACTTAATGTTGAACAGCTACGAGTACAATCACAAAAGACTGGCATAGCTTATTCTGATTAAATCTCCTTAAACCACTTGAGTAGATCTGTGGCACGTATCAAGCGAGGCGACATTGTCAGCCATTCTTCAACGAAGCTGGATCAGAGGTTTTTAATTCCAACCACTTCCACACTAAAACCCCCCGTTTCATAAAGAAAGCCCACAAGCTCATGAAGCGACAAAGTAGGACACTTTGAGCGAATGGGCCTTCACCAAATGGTACCCACAAGTTCAAGGGAATATGATACAAAGGGAGTTGTTGGCTTAGTTCCACGTTCACGTAAGATTATAGCGACTTTTCAAGCATAGAAATTGGGCAAAGGGAAAGCTCTTAACAGTGGCTTCTTCAGTCTGATCGACAACATGATGATGACTTCAAACGGATGATTTTGACTTCCAAAATAAAGTTGATTCTTACAAATATCGGGCTTTCCAATAGGAACTTGACAACTTTGAATTTAGTTTGTGAACGCACTCTTTCACTAATCATCAATCTGTCACTGTCAATTTATTCAGTAAACTCAACATTTTCATCATGTTTAAGTACACGAACGAGCAACGTCTGCAAATTATAAAAATTTTCTACCGAAATCCGGAGTCGGTGACTGCAACTTTAAGAGCGTTAATTCCAATTTTCGGTAGTAATTCTCGCCCTAGTAGATAGTCAAAAACAAGTTTCGTGCATAAATTTGAGTCTACATATTCGTTGCGTGATGTTACCGTATCAGTGAGACAACGGGTTGGTCGAAGTGTCGAAAATATCGCTGCCGTTGAAGCGTCCGTAGCAAACAATCCAAATCAGTCAATTCCATGGCGTTCTCAAGAATTGGGCATCCCCCAGGACACATTATGGCGTATTTTACGTAAGGATCTTGGTTTACACCCATACAAGATCAAGCTGGCTCAAGAATTGAAGCCGATGGACCATTTGAGGCGACGTACGTTCTCCGATTGGGTTCTGGATGAGATGCGCCAAGATGAGCGTGTTATCTCAAGAAATGGGCTAGTCAATTGGCCGCCTCGTTCGTGCGATTTAACGCCGATTGACTATTTTCTGTGGGGCTATGTTAAGTCATTGGTTTATGCCAACAAGCCGACGACGTTGGAAGAGCTCAGAGCCAACATTGAACGCGAAATAGCGCTAGTTTCGGCCGAAATGTGTGGCCGAGTCGTTGAAAATTGGGTCCAACGAATCGACCGCTGCAAACGTGCCCGCGGTGGCCATATGAGCGAGGTCGAGTTCCATTCATAAATGTTTTGATTGTACTTCAAGCCGATAATAAAGTTTTTGAAATATCTCAAATGGTTTGCGTTTTATTTAAGAAAAAAAAATTTTCAAGTCCTTATTGGAAAACCCTTTATTTTCTCCTTCTACACATATTCCTCTTTTTGATCCTCCGTTAAACAATTTGCTTAAGCAAAAGAGAGGCTCAAGAAAGTCTCATCACTCCTATGAAAACCTTAAAACTATGAATTCTCCTTAAATCAGCATATGGCCAAATTATCCGGGTTCGATCCCTAGACTATTCCCCGTAAAACGCAAGAATATAATTCTAATATCGTCTTGAAAGGAAAGACCAAACTCCCATTTGTGTTTCCGTTCGGAGTCAGCAAAAACACTAGGCATCGCCAACAATATTTTTTTCTTTTTTTAATCTAAGATTGATGCGCTAGTAAGGACGAGTAAAGAGCTGACTGATCGAACGCAGAACAAACAGCTTCTGTAAATTCACAGGGATTTCGAGATGATAGCTTTCGTTGGTATTTCCATTCCTTTCGGGAAGCAGACAAACAAAACAAATAGATCCTTTATCCCTCACCGGATTAAGAGTATCAGACCAAAAAAAAAGGCGGCCCTATAAGACCAACTCGACCGAGGAAAATCGTAAAAATTTCAAACAAGCCTGTAATGGCTGCAACGCCTTTCTCAAGCCTGTGAAATTTTTTATACCAAAACCGAGCCGAGCGTCGAATCATCGATAACACTTGCTGCGAAATGTTTAGGTTTCCTCAAGTGGTGTAAAAAAATAATTCACTCCATCTCATCTGGCTTCAATACATAAGGCTTTCATCCGCCCTCTAAGACTTTCTTGCACTTGCTCGATAGGATTCAAAACCGTCCGATAGAACTCATAGGTTATGGCAACATTACACAGTCGATTAACACCACAGAGGTAAAGTCTCCTGCCTAACTATTTTTAGCACCAGCACTCTACATAAATTGCCAGTAGCATTCCGCCCCTTCAATCTCCCAACCGTAACACCCTTCTCGCTATAAATACTCATCAGTATACCCTCAAGCCCACTTTTGGACGTTTTCTGAAATATCGCGATTCTTTCCTAAGCCGAACAACTCGCTCATGGAATGTCCTGCCGAACTCCAGTCCTTATAACATAACCATAACCTAGTCATTATAACCCCCTAACATTTAAAACCAACGCCCGATGAGTTTCCCGAATTGAATCTACAATAGCTTGGTCAGGCAAAGGGCACTTGAAAACTTGTTTCTCTTACAACAACGCCACAGCGGCAACACCCTATAAGAATCCTCGTGCCATAGCCGAGGGGTTGTATATCTTTACATCGAATCAACCCACACCAAAGCAAAAAAAAAAATCAAAACAAAGATACAGATATCAATAAGAAAAGCAGACTGACTTGCTGCGCCAAGGGAGTGGGAATAAGTCGAGATTTCTTTTTGGCAGCCCATAACCGGGGGTGGGTGATGGTTATTTAAAAAAAATATATCTCTAACTCCTGCCACCCTCATCCTGACCCCGAAAACTAAACGAAATGGCAGTATCAGCAAATAGACTCGAAAACGAACGACAGACCTTCTAGTACGAGTAAACCATGATGTTTTCGTTTTCGTTTTCGATTTCTTATTGATTTTTGTTTTTCTTTAAGATCTACGAGTGTTTCCAAATCCACTACATATGTACCCCGTATACTCGTATACTCACTCTTCATGGCTATCCTTAAAATTTCACATTGAGGGAGGTACAGTGGCAAAAAACAAATTTAAAAAGAAAAAAATCTGGTAAAACAGAAGAATAAAAAAGAAAATCGCAATCGCAAACGTCAGCGAAGGACAAAGTCGAGGGGTGTTCATAGCTTGCAATCCATTTCAAAGGAACTTACAGCGCCCCCAGAATTGAAATCGGAATCGGAATTGTAATCGAAATCAGATTCAGAAACATAGTCAGAGTCAGAGTCAGAGTCAGACATCTCTGCCTGTTCCGTCAATTGTACTACATTTTAAAGGTCTACTCTCATCCTTACTTCTACAAAATCAAAGTTACTTGCCGGCAGCACTGGCTGGGGTTAATCGTGCCTTGCTGACTAACAGAAAGAAAGGCAACGACTTGTATTTGTATATGTACGTATGTGTATGTGTTTCTCAGAGTGGATTTGATGAGGTCGAGGGGTTTTTGGTAACACTGGGGTGGTTTACGACAGAGGGTTGTGCTAAAAATGTGTACGAGTATATGACATGGAAAGGTTCGCGTGCCAATTTGTGTACGCCGCGAGAAGCTGCTACTCATGGTAAAATGTCTAAAGTTGGGATTTTGAGTGATGGCTTACAAGGGTAAGCCATTTAGCAATTCAAAACGTATAGATACCCTTACACACCACTCTCCAATACAGAGATATAGGTATGTACGAGTAGACAACTACCAACATATGCGCTAAATTGCATGCAAAAGATACAGATACAGGCTTCAGGGGTTTTGTAAAATCGATAACGTAATTACGTGTGGCGATGAAAATGAAATTGAGAAGAATGAGCATGAGAATGAAAATGTGACTTTTTCATTTATTTTTAAAGTTGAAGGACATCAAACATTCCAGAGGGATGGCAATAGAGGGAACAGATAATAAACCACTTTGAGTTAAAAGGTTACAACAACTGATGGCAGATTTAACTTTTTCATCTTCCATCTGTTTGAATTGTTTATATTTTTAGAGATTGCAATATGAGTTCCACTGAGTGTTGTTGTAATTAGGGAAAATTCTGTAACATGTCCGGGGTAAGAGAAGCATGAGAAATATTCTAAAAAAAAAAACAACCGACCATCATTGGATGCTTTCCAACAGCAGCAGTAATAATTGAAAAGTAAAATTTTATCTTTTAGGACAACCTACCTTCCTATGCACATAGCCTGGATATGACGAGTATGTATCTGAAATGGTGTTGGACGTGATAACAAGAAAAATCCATTTACCGGATGGTACTTTGCCTTACGAGAGACAAAACGAGGTTCTTTCTGATGTGACATCAACAAATGTCGTATGTTGAAGAGAAATTGGCAAAAATACACGTAACTGGCATATTTTTTGCTTCATAATTTAACAGAGTGGAATTACATTTAGATTGTAAAGTTTTTGGGTGGAGAAGGAGGCGTAAAATGCCAGTCATTAACCCTATATCGTTCACAAATTTCATCGCGCATCTGTCAATATTTTAATAGAAGTTACTCGAGTATCAGTTTCGGAGAATTAAAAATACAGAGACCGACTTTTAAGGTGAGAGGTTTACTTGATGCTTTTGCAAGAGTTTTGTGTATCCTTGTCATAGTAGAAGGTAAGGACATGTGATACACTAACTATGACACACCTGTCTTTGTCCCAAAATCGAGAGAGGATCTATTTAATGCCGACTTCACAGAAGGTATTTGCAACGAAACTAAGCAACGAATGGAGAATGGTATACACTCGATGTTGAGTCTACAATTTGGTACTACAACCACCACCAAAGGCAATGCTCAAGAAATACTGTGATTCCAGGAAGATGGGACTTATCACATGCTGCGATACTTTGGACAGTAGTAAATGCAACGTGAAGGACAATAAGCTGCTGCACTGCGTTCTATCATCTGTCCCGGTTGTTAGCAATTTTGGCTCTCATCCAACATTTAATCCGAAAGTAAGAGAGCAAATAATCGGCTTGACACTGTCCAACAAGTATGCTTATAAGATTACCTGCTGCTAAGTACAACTGTTGAACCAAATGTACATCGAATTCCGGATCAAAGCGAGCCAACTAGAAACCATTTAAGGCTCGACAAGTCAATTAATGTTTAGCCTCAACTTCTAAAGAAACATGGAATAGACGAAGTTTTGAGTTAGCTTTTACTGGCTGTAAACCATACCGTAAACCAGACCGTACCATGGTGGAACGCAACGACTATGTAAAGAAGAATCATAGACGAACCCTCTCTTCGTAGACTTTAAGGCTGCCTTTGACACAGTTAATAGAAGTTCTTTGCTGTACAAGTTATCGACCAAACTTATTAGATTGTATAAGGAGCTTACCACATAAACCTTTGCTACAGCTTGGAACGGCAGTGTTTTGTCAGACTGTTTTTTAGTTCAGACAGGGGTTCCACAAGGCTGTGTGCTTAGCCCACTTTTATTTTCTCTCTACATAGATGATATAGCAAATTATCTACCGGGAGGGGTTCGAGTTGGTGAAGTTGAAGTTAAATTCTTTTTGTATGCTGACGATCTGGTCATTTTGTCTTATAGCCCACTTACTCTTAAGCTGCAAATAAACAGATTGAAAAGCTACTGCGACTTATGGGACTTAAAGACTAACACCTCCAACTCAAAAATTATGTTTTTCGGTACTGTTAGGGGTAGCAGGGCTGCCCGTGAAAGCTGGACTTTGGAGGGCAAGCCCATCGAAATTGTCAAGGAATATAATTATAGTACCTAGGTTTTCTTATAAAAGCGAATCTCGATATGAAAGCTCATATTCACGGAAAAGCAGTAGCTGATAAAGCTGCCATTAACCTTATGTGGCGAGGCTTCTTTGGCAACCAACGAATCGGCTGCGCCTCAAAGTTTAAGGTTTTCAATGTCACTATTACGCAAATCAAGTGTTTGGCTATAAGTACTTTGAAAAGTGTAAATCCATCCAACGGTTCTCTTTTAAACTCCCGCCAACTGCCCCCTCATACGCCATCTACGTTGAATCTGGTCTCCCGCAAATCTACCTCAGAGCTTTAAAAGCTAATACGGACTATATGATTAAAGTGATGCGCAGGGCAGACAATAGTCACCAGAAAAGGCTTCTCAAGATGGCGCGTCAGTATAACCCTCCACCTTTCAAAGAATGGAATGAGCAAACGCAAATGAGTGGGAAGAAACAAGATGATTATGTCTAAGGACTGTATAAGTAGAGCCCAATCGTCATCTTCGCGGCATATGTATAGACTTCTGAACCATGCACTAGGCGCCCGTATCTATTTTAGCACGCAACTTTCAACTTATCAAATAAGTGTAATATTTAGAGCAAGAAGCGAACTCCTGAGACTTAATTACATGCTGCATCGACGTAATGTCAATGCAGTCGTAACAAGGACGAGAACATCTACCACTTTATCGCAACCTGCCCTATACTATCAGAATTACGTTTGCTTTACATCTCTAAAGAGTTTCTCACACTTGAAGAAACAAAAAATGTTCTAAATGGAACGGAGGGTTGGAACCTGATTCTTCGTTTTTGTAATCATGCCTTGAATTACCGAAATAGTGGCACGCTTTTCCTTTTGATGTTGTATGGTTTATTTTTATTTAAGTTACATCAACTCACAACAGACGGCATTTTGCCATGTTAACTTTTCTTTTGTATCTTAAACTTTCTAATAAAGGCTTATTTGGATTTCGAAGAGCGAAGAGTGCCTTTTGAAAGGGTTTGAAACACTCGGCGAAGACAGTAAGCTGGTCAGAGTCGTACTCAAAAGGGCAAACTTAGCCAAAAAGCTAACAAAGTCTTATGGCATCTATGTTGCTGCGTCGAAATTAGGGACTCTGACTCATGCATTAGACTCACCTAATCAGATGCAGGTCACAATCAGAAGCTACAAATACAAATAAAAATTTATACCATCTTCCGTTTCAAAATAAGTGGTCTTTGGTGCAACACCCGAAAGAGTTTTGATGACCTTGTGCACCGACTTTGATTTTCCTTGTGCCAAGGAATGATTTCGGTCAGAATCTGAACCAGGAAAGGAATTCAATCGGGTCTTCGGGAATTCCTCCAGAATCGACCGAAAATGCCTCGCTGATGTCTTTTCAGAAGTCGATTTGACTCCTAGTTAGGAAAACTTGCGTGTCTTCCAAGTGGTGATATACGCAATTAGTGACTGTCTGGGACGAGACTTCTCACAACTTTCAAACTAGTTTGAGCACGCAAGGCTTCTCTTAAGGTAGTCGGAGGGCTAAATTCAACAAGACGGAAAATGAAATCTCTGATGAACTTGATGCACAACCTCAGAGGAGAATTTCTCAGGACCCAAACCTACGTCAGGACTTTCTACATCCTTGACTAGGGTTCCATTTGGCAGAAGATACGAGGGCGGGTCAATAAGTCCGTGACTTTTGGATTAAAACACAGATTTTTGATAAAAAAATAATTTTATTTTTCAACGTAGTCTCCCTTGAGCTCTATACACTTTGTCCAACGCTTCTCCAATTTTTTTATCCCTTCCAAAAACAATGATTTGTCGAGGTCCTCAAAATAGGCCTTTGTTTGCGAGATGACTTCATCATTGGAGTCAAATCTTTTTCCACCAAGCCATTTCTTCAGGTTTGGGAACAAGAAGTAGTCGCTCGGAGCCAAATCTGGAGAATAGGGTGGATGAGGGAGCAATTCATAGCCCAATTCATGGATGTTTACCATGGCAACTGCGTTTGCGTTTGTGGTCGACTGTGAGCAAACGCGGCACCCATCTTGCGGAAAGCTTTCTCATGCCCAAGTGATCATTCAAAATTGAAACCACTGAGCCATGCGAGATCCCTACGGCTTCCACAATCTCTCGCACTTTCAATCTTCGGTCGGCCAACACCATATCGTGAATTTTTTCGATTGTTTCGGGTGTAGAGACCTCAACTGGGCGTCCAGGACGTTCGGCATCTTCAGTGCTTGTACGGCCACAACGAAATTCAGTAAACCACTTTTTTACCATTGAAATCGATGGTGCAGAGTCCCCTTAGTATTTATCAAGATTAGCCTTGGTCTCGGTAATGGTTTTTTTTCGCAAGAAATAATGCTTAATAAACACACGAAATTCACTTTTTTCCATTTTCTCCTCAAATTAGTGAGTAGTCTGATAAAAATAGCTGTCAAACACAAACTAACTGACGCAGCAAGTTTAAATTTTGACAGGAGTCAACTGACAGATGCCTGTTGACAGGAGCAGTGTTGCTGTTTCAGTAAAGAGGTCAGAAATTTAAAAATTCACGGACTTATTGACCCGCCCTCGTAATTTCTTTTAAATATGTAGGCAAACAGAGGTCGTTAAAAAGTCAGCGACATTCCTGTTTCCTTTAAGCAGATAATAAACTGACGTCATACGGATTCATAAAGAATTTTAGTCATAATAAGTACATAAGTACTGTTGTACGAGTAATAGGCGAAGAATACTAATAATACTGAATCGGAACACTTTTGATTGATAAACTACCTACAAATACTTTGTTCCCTAGAAACAGCGCCCAAAGTCCCAAGAAGAAGCAGCCCAGACGGCCAGCAATAAGATCGTTTGCTCCGAAATGAAATACAACGCCTCAGATGCGGACGGACATTTCATTGACGACCTAGGGGCATCGTACACCAACATCGGTCGGATTCTATAAAGAAGTTCGGAGAACAACTGATGATGACTTCAGTAGTTCCTAATAGAAGAGTAGTAGGAAATTGCAGCGCAAAGTTAGTAGGCAAAAACACTTTGCTTATGCATTTGACGGGAGATCGCCGTATTGATGACAACCGGGTTATCATGGGATATGCGCTGTTTACAACAACATCAGTTTCGAATCATATGATAGGTAGCAAACATTGCCTATTGCTTCAGAAATTGCCACAAATAGTTACGAAAAAGATGTAACCACCAAAACAACTAGAACAGCTTTTAAAATAGCTATCGACAGAGACCTGCAGACGTACCAATGAATTACAGAAGTCGGTTCGGATAAAAGCGGCCTCTGCTGTAGAAATATCGTCAATGCGGGTGAGAATCAGCACATCAGATAGAGGAAACACTTTACAAACCAACAGAGGAAGAGCCAACTTCTTTGGGAATAAGTTTGAATCAGCTCGAACGCATTAAAGTGTTTCGAATTAGATGCCGCCATGATTCTTGAGGAGGAGAAAGGATTTAAGGATACGAAAAACAATGCACAATCCAATAGGTGAACCATCGGAAGGAAGAAGTGACAGGAGCCTCAGACATATTGGTTGCTAGCGGACTAGGTGGCTGTGGGTCACATTTGTACACATATACTCGTATATATTACGCTTTGTTTTAAAACAAAGCTAATCCACCGAATAAACGACAGATTCCATGAAAACTGCAAGCCTCAGTAAGCTTTTGAACATCAAAAAATTCCTACAACTTCAAGGGACAATGATAACACCAATCTAAGTGGATTTACATGAGTAGCTCAAAGGGTAATCCCAAAGAAGACTTACTCTCCCGCAGTTACCATATGACAGTCACTCATAAATCAGCAGCTTAAATCCAAAACCTAAGCCTCTGTTCTGTTCTGCGCTATAATGGCTCACTTAAATGTTTCACTTAAGCAAACAAACTCATTCACAAGTAAATAGAGAGCCCCATCACCCCTGTATAATGGGGTTAAACTTGTATAAGTCTTTCACCGTCAGCTCCCGCCTGGATGTATAGCTTACAAAAAGTTTCATCTTTTCTTATTCAAATAAAAGAACAACTTAACACCTTTACACTCGAATGGGTTAAGCAGTACCAGTGATGGTTAAGATACAAAACAACCCTCTCCCCTTGTTACCACTCTACCATTCCCACTTAAATTTATCATCGTCGTTGTCGTTATATTTCAAAAGCCTTAACCGGAAATATCCATAACAAAACTTCACTTCTACACTTCCTTCCAACCCCTTGAATGGTCGGGATTGTTCCACACTCATATGCGAGCGTGGAGGTATTCGTACAAGGCAAATCATGAAAAAAAGAGATTAAGCTGTCTTCCTCATTGTTGAGCATACAGAGTCAGCTTGGCGACACGCTTTGTATGTTTGTCAACCGAAAGGAGGGTATCCAAATTAAAATATGAAAACTTTCCGCATAAAGATGCTCTCCACCAACAGACACAAGAAGAAAAAAACACAGAAACCAGCAGTAGAAGTGTACAAGTGTTCTTCGCTCGACTCCCACATGTGTTTTATCATATGAGAAGGCCTGGGACAAAATCCAGGCCCCCTCATCTTTACTCTTTCCTGCCTACTTTAACCCCAAAACTGCTACAATCGACTACCGACAGCCGACAACCCTCGCAACATACGGCTCCAATGGAACAACTCACCCATAAGCACACACATCCAAGTATGTACATAGAATCTCATACTTTGCGTCGTCGTAGTCGTACTCGTATTCGTACATTCTGGCACAGAAGATACGACTACGAAACGAATACTCACAGCACAGCTTCCCAGCTTCAGGATTGATGATGACACGGCATATTAAATATAATTAATGGAACTTAATTAAGTTCTTTCGTTGGTGAGATTAAAGTTTCAAGTCGTCCAGGCTCAGGCTCACCACCGAGCCGCAGCGCACAAAGGGAGCCAGCAGCAGCACAGCAGCTTTCCTGACACAATTCTTGAGTTTGGATATGGATACCATGGATGGCGTTGTTGGTGCTGGTGCTGCTGCTCCTGGTGTTTCTAATGTAGATAATGATAATGATAATGATAATGATGACGATGACGGAATGGGTCAAAGGATTCATATATTGCTCCTTTTTGGTATCGTCATGTGATTCATTTGTTGAAGCAAGACTAAAATTAAGCTGTTAGGCTTGAGTCTTGAATCGAGAACAGGAAATTTCACTGGAACAACTGCAAATGGCTGCTCCGACGGGACGATAAACAATCGGGATGAGTGTTTTGTTTTCCACTCGCATTCAAACATTAATCATGTCAAGAGGGGGGGCTCCCATTTAACCTTCATGAGATTTGAGTATGAATACTCGTATATCCAACGTCGCAGCAAATTACATATTCGAATGATGAATCACGATGTCGACGGTGGGAAGTCGTCTCACAAGGACGATAGAGTTTTGACATCAAGCAGTTGATAGACTATGTTACATAGATGAATTGGTTGACTGTGTCTAAGTAGCAAGACCAAAAAGCTGATGGATTTCAGGGTGAAAGTAGAAACAAATCATATACTCGTACGTTGGTTAGCAAGTGTAGAAAAAAACAATAAGGACAAACCGAAACTCGTCTTAAAGCCTCTCTGGAACTGAAGTGCGAAATAAAATCATAAATCGTGCACTACTATATAAACTAAACTATACGTTGAGCGAAAGGCTCTTAAGATTGGAAGACAATTCGAGGTCTAAGCGTGGCCAGTTGCGATACTAGAGACCACCATCGGATGCTTCAAAAATTGTACTAAAATGCGTAAAATATCCATGGGCTTTCGAAACTCAATAGTGTGGTAAAAACCAACCAAACTCTTACTCCATCTTCAACTACACTTAAGTTCTAAGTTCGATTCCCAAAACAAACTTAGTTAAGGTGGCGCTACAGTCCGGGGTGGACCTGGACCTCAATCAACAAGCGTCTCCAGCTATCTCGATCTTGTGCTAGCTGCCTCCAGTTTTGGCTCAGGTCTGCTTCCACTTGCGTGAGCCGCCTGAGTTTCGGACTTCGTCTACTGCGCCGTCCCTTGGGAGCGGATTTGAAGACTTTTCGGACCGGAGCATTGGTGTTCATCCGCTCTAATGACCAAGCCATCTTAGTCGTTGGATCTTCACGCTTCTGGCTAGGCCGATGTCGCTGTACAGTCCATGCATTCGTCGTTATATCTCCTCCTCCACTCACCGTCAATGCAGACGGGACCGAAAATCACACGAAGAATTTTCCTCTCGAAGCAGCAAAGAGCACCCTCATCCATTTTTTATAATGTCCATGCCTCTGCGCCATAGAGCAGGACCGGGATTATTAAAGTCTTATAAAGGGTGACTTTTTTTGTCCGAGAGAGGGCTTTCCTACTCAATTGCCTTCTTCACCCAAAGAAACAGTGGTTAGCAAGAGTTATTCTTCGTTTGATCTCAGCGCTGGTGTCGTTGTCTGAGTTCATAGCGGAGCCTAGGTAGACAAAGTCCTTAACTACCTCAAAGTTATACCTGTCGACGGTGACGTTCTGTCCGAAACGTCGGTGTTCAGTGTCCTTTTTGCTTGACATCATATACTTGGTCTTGCCCTCATTGACCGCTAAACCCATTTTTGCCGCTTCCGTCTCAATACTGGCGAAAGCGCCACTGACATCACGCTGCTTTCTCCCGATTATGTCAATATCGTCGGCGTATGCGAGTAGTTGGGCGGACTTTTGAAAGATAGTGCCTCTTGTGTTTGCTCGTGAGTTTTGCACTATTCTTTCAAGTACGATGTTGAAGAAATCGCATTACAGCGCATCGCCTTGTCTAAATCCTTTCTGGACATCAAAGGTCTCGGTGAGATCTTTACCGACCTTGATGGAGCAGCGTGCATTCTAGCCAAAACTAGACATTCCTTTGTATAGGTCGTCTTATAGATGCTGTCATACGCGGCCTTAAAATCGATGAATAGGTGGTTTGTATCGAACTGAAGCTCATGGGTCTTCTCCAAGATCTGCCGTAGTGCGAATATCTTGTCGATGGTGGACTTTCCTGGCCTGAAGCCACACTGATATGGACCTATCAGGTTGTTGACGAACGGCTTCAGGCGTTCACACAATACGGCAGATAAGATCTTGTGCGCGATGTTAAGAAGACTGTTGTCTCTGTAGTTGGCGCAGTTCAGAGGGTCTCCTTTCTCGGACAATCGGACAAACAAACAATGCTGAGGTTCCATTCATCGGGCATACTTTCGTTCGACCATATTTTAGAGATGAATTGGTGTATGCTCCTTACCAAGTCGTCGCCTGCCGCTTTGAAGAGCTCGGTAGTCAGGTCGTCCGCTCCAGCAGCTTTGTTATTACTATCTTCACTTCATCCAGGTCTCCCAGAACATACACCGAAAAACAGAAAAAAAAAATTTCTAAAGTTGTCAGCCTTCAAGCAGGCAGTGCAAAGCTTTGGCAGTACTCGTCTTACAGATGCTTCTCGATATGAAAAAGTCCTCCTTTCTCGCATTAGCGCGACACAAAGAAAACGATCGCTGACTAATACTACGGTGAGACCTGGTATAATATATAAAACTTGACCGTTGCTCCTTCTCAGGGACTTTCAGAGTAGCAAATACATAAATTTGTAACAGACTTATCAGCAGATATAAAAACTAAAAAGATATTCCCTTGATACCTGTAGAACCAATCAAAATGCAAAAAGAGAATATTTACGTCAAAATCTCTCGAAATAATGCTCTAGAGTCCCCTGAACGGGGATGGTGCTGACACTTCGGGGAATATTGAATATGCATCGATGACAGAACTTTGTCTCTTGTTAATAGCCAGCTTAGATCATAGGTGGTCCTTATGCGAAGTGTTCAGACAAACCTGGGCAAAAGAGTAAAGTTTTAGGTCATTTAAAAGTGAGGTACCGCAGGGTTGTTCATTTGGCCTTTACTATGCCAGCAATATTTATGAGGCCTAGGCCATTTCAATGGGAGAAACTATTGTCTAACATAGAAGTACATACAACATTTAAATGTACCATAATGCAGGCGATGGCGATGGCGCGATAGTTAGCTCATTGGACTATCACGCAGACAGTCTGGGTTCGATTCCTGGCTGGGTCAGCAACAATTTTTCAAATCGCCATCTCCTTTCGGCGGGCAATGCCAAACTCCCGAAAGTAAAATTGCCTACGAAAAAGCTTCTAAGGAGTGCCGTTCGGACTCGGCGATAAACCGTTGGCCCCGCTCAGATGTGACGAAAATGACAACATGAGCAACACAAATGAGTGTCAAGAAGCTAGGCCATGGCCCATACCGGGCTGCCAGCGCCACAGTGTTTTTTTTTTGTATAATGCAGCGCTGGAACCCGAATATGGACACTGACGGTGTAAACGGTCTTTGCCAACCCACGTTACGAAGAACGTTTGTTTATTGTTGTCAAGTAGCCATAGACCGATAGAAAGACGCAAACGAATTCATTAGAACTGATGGAATTTCGGATGATTACTGTAAGACTTTCTTACAATTCCTGTGGATAGGATGTTTGGCTCATACCTGGATTTTAAGACCGAGGGCTGTATGCCTGAACAAGTGCTGTCATATGGATGGCCTGGCGCTTCTAGAACGTCCATAAGGTCTATAGAAAATGGCAATAGGCTGAGAAGAAGAAGCATGGTATTCTCATGCTTACCAAGAAATCGTAGAAATCCGACATTTCTTCTTCACTCTTTTTCAAAGCTGCTGCCCTAGTTTAAATGGGTTATGTAGTGGAATTCGAAGCCTGAAATAGACATAAAATAATCGATAGCTTGTCCCATTCATGTTGGTTTTTCTATTGGCTCGAGGAATCATAGGTTCGTTAGAAGACGTCAGATTGTCCTATGGAGTATAGCTCTTATGTTTATACAAGACGGTGTGTTCAATCATGTAATCGTGGGCGCAAGGATATCCTTTTAAAAGCGGTGATGAACTTACAATTGACTTGATAGTTTTTGTCAACGTTTTAGTGGTTCGATGAACCGCCAGAGGTACGTGGAAGCTCTTAAAACATCAGGTGCCTTCCCAAAACAATTTCTGTGTTTAATTCCTTTCACAATACAGATTTCAGTATCTATAAAGTTTCTGGTGATGCATGCTCTGTTTGTTCTCCCAGCCATAATAATCCTACCTACCCTACCCTACCCTACCCCAACAAACTGCCGAAACAATTTGGAAAATCATGAAATTCTCTAACTTCAAAGCTTCAAGGCCTTCCTATCCTCATAGAAGAGGCAAATTTTATCCGACAGTTATGACATTTTAATCTTAATTAAGGCCACCCATCATATACATACGTGCATACCTTAAGGATATTGTAGTTATCGATCATTTAGTGCACTGACAGGTCAGAAATGCGTATAGTTGACCTCAAGTGAGTGCGTGTTGGTTGGTAGGGGTATGTGTACGAGTATTTCAATTGTAAGCCAATGGAGCGTGCAATATCTCTGTTCACCGTCAATATTAATTATTGAATCAAACAATATTTGATTGACAGTTTCTGACTACTGTTTGTTGGTAAGCTTTCCATATATGTGGATAACAAACACACACACACAGTAATACATAGATAGACAGGTACTCGTATGACTGGAAAAAGTTTCTGCTTGAATACGTTGATGCCCATTGTCGTTGGGCATGTCATATGCTTGTCAGTTACACACAATGTCCTTGTACACACATCCATTGTTAACTAACATTCCCCCCGAGGACATCGAACTGGGGAAAAGCACACAAAATAACAACGACAACAGCAACAGCAACGACAGCACAATCAATATTTCGTACATCCAACAAAATCAGGCACTTCAATTGGCATGTGAAGTGGACTCTAGCTCTAGCTGCAGATTACAACTTTGTCGTCGTTGTCGTCGTCATCGCCCTATATCCTCTGTTTTCTGTCGCTGCCTTCACCATTCCATGTGATGTTTGCCTCCAATGACTACGTACGAGTACTCCAACAAAACTTGGGGCTACAAAAATAACACCACCATCAGCATCACTCGTAGAGGAGGTTCTCCATCTCCTCAACTCTAGCTTCATCAGCCCGCCTGCCTCATTTGGCCCCATCAGTTAGAGTATGCTCTGTGGATCATTATTAACGTATCTCAGCATCGAGCTGATGCTTGGCGCGGCTGTCTATTTGTATCTGGTCCTAGAGGTAGCCATGGAGATACTACCTTACCACTGACTCTGATTGAGATTTAATGTTTGAGTCTCTCGAGTCTCTCTCCCCAAACCGGGCGCGACTGGTCTTTGAGTTTATTTAAACACAATAGGAAACGCCGCAAAAAAATTTTTAAAAAAACAAACAGAATCAAAAAAATAAATTCCCACAAATGTGTAACAATCACCGTTGGAAACAATCGCATGTCTTTGTCACATCTGTCAAACGGCAGGCTTTCAAACCGGCTCGGATGGTTTATGATGGCCATCGATTAAATGTCTCTGTGGCCATCCATTTAACGCTCAATGTCGTTTGTATTAAAAATCCATCAGGCCGCTGCTGGTGGTGTTGTTTTATTTTTTCCATTAGCAATGTTATAGACGTGTGGATAGAGATGGAGATGGAGTTTACAGCAGGGAGAGACAAACTTATCGCACGCGGGCCGGAGACGGATTTACAATTGAGTCATTGTGGCATAGATTTTTGAAAATTTCCCCTATGAGTAGCGCATTGAGAGTCAATCCGAGTTAGCCTGATAAAAAGGACGTTATCTCGACTGACATCGAATTATGTATTCCGTGATCCACACTAGTGTTTAGTCCGGTGAAACTACAGAAAGCTATTTTACAATCAATCAATCAAACTCTTCATTTATTATTACAATTCGGCAGACGAATCAACTTCATCGTCCTCCGTTAAAGGCATTGGGATGATCCTTCCGCATGAACTATAGCTTCCACGATTTTTTTACAGGTTTGACTTTAACTGCCAAAGGTACGAGTAGATCTTAAAAAACCGCCACCCAGTTCTAAGCATCGTTTTACTGCGGAGGGCTATAGTTGTTCCTTATTGTTCAACACTCTATGCTAAGACTCCGAAATTATTGGTAAGCAATTCAGAAACATTAGACACTTGTAAGCGTCTGTAACTGTGTATATCTTTATCGATGAACTGGTTGCTGTTAAGGACTTAAACTCCAAATCAAACTCTACAACAGACTAGTTATCACGTTGCCTTTAGAGCTTGGTGCTTGAGAAAATTGTGCGAAGTTTCTATAGCAAAAAATCAGGCAAAATTTGTACAACTCACATCACAGAAAAGTCAGTGATGATTTACACACCTGGTGCTTCCGAACACGTAGTAAAAGCCTCTAATGCTGATTCAAAACAGCGGAATTTACTACAACGATATCATGCCTGCGCAACGCATATTTTGGTGCAGTTTTGCCATTGGTACTGGTCATGTGGCTTAGAAATATAATCACCAACGTCAGACTTTTGCACGCGCACTCCAACGGAATAAGAACGACGATGCCAAGTGAAGTTTTTCATGGAAACCTTTGAGAAAATTCCCAGGCGTCACGTACAACAGATCAGTCCAATAGCTGCCTTGGCTTCGCTGGTAGTGCCTCAGGCGGTCGGTCCAATTTTTTATGACTCCGTCCAATATGTACGGTGTTATACCGGCAATAGCGTGCTGAATGTTAGCTTGAGTTCGCCAAAAGTGGTTGGCTTGTTAGCGTTGATTAAGGACTTAACGTAGCCCCAGAGAAAATAATCGGGTGATGTTAAATCGCATGATCGCAGCGACCAATAGATGAACCCCTGTCGTGAGATTACCCAGTCGCCAAATTTCTTTTTCACAATTTCAAACACCAATTTTGGAACCACAGCTCGGATATATCGATGTTGTTGAGACCACAGTAAGTCGGTTAACGTCGCTCTATACCTGAGACCATTGATGGAAGCGGTTTCCCCTTCCTCACTTCGAAAGAAATAAGGTCCGATGCATTGATGTTTGTCCGAAAACTTGTGGATTGTGTTCGCTCCAATAATAACAATTTTAGCCGCTTACCCAAAACCAAATCTCACTCGAGAAGATGATTTTTTGACCAAAATCCGGATCTCCGGCAAACATTTTCAGCGCCCAATTAGCGATTTCACGGCGGTACCTATGGTCGTCCGGCTTCAATTCTTGCGTCAGTATAATCTTATAGAGATGTAGGCCCAAATCCAACCACAAAAAAAGCCAGGTTGACTATCTGGGGATGCCCAATTCAGCTGATCGGCACCGAATCGATATATCTGGGCCGCTACGGCGGCTATGTTTTCTTCATTTCCCACCAATCTATGTCTGGTAGGTTGTTTAAGATCCAAAAGAGTGTACTCACGCTCAAACTTTTCAATGGTGCGACGAATTTCCTGCACACTGAAACCATGATGATGACCAGCTTCACGTCGAAATTCACGTTGCGTATATATAGTACAACTGAACTAGGAAGAGCTTATCTAGAGAAATCAAGAAGGCGCTATGCAAGACCTACATGAAACTTGTCAAAAATAAAGATAAAAACATTAAGAAACATGTTATGGACGAAGGCTGTACTCGTAAGCTCACCTCAATCATGCAAGGACCTAATTTTGTAGGACTTTCTCCCGACCATATTCCGAATCAAATATCCGCCTCTAAGTGGTCTAAAGTTTATGGGTTGTTGCCAGATACATGAGAATATGAATGTAGTACCAAAAATAAGAGGCTAAATGAGAAGCCAATTAAAAGGGCCATTTCTGATCACTGAACTTCATCTTCCATAAGCCGATTCAAGCCCGCAATGTGTAGCAAATGGTACCATCTTTTCAAAACCACACATTCTCAAAATTTTCGACAAGAATTTATCACAAAAAAATGTGTTAGCATGCAGCGAAAACGATACGGTCTCCACTGACTGTAATTAGACTCTTCGGAATCAACTCGGAAAAATTTTGGACTAGTAACACCTCAGGGAAGGAATTCATAACAAAGCAGTAGTTTCTTTGTATAATAATGTGTCCAAAAAGTAGTCGGAATTGTTCGATTTAAATTACGCGGGTAAATATTTTTTTTAGTTGGCAAAACTGTTACTGACTTCCATGCCAAATTACGAGTATATGTCAAAATATTGATTAGTGTTTGAGTTACGCTTGTTTTTGTGCGACAGAAAAAGTGAATTTGGGGATTTTTACAATGTCTGAAACTATTCAACAAAGAAGTGCGATCAGATTTTGTTTCCCGCAGAAAATTTTGAAGAAGGCTTAGAGCTCTACCAAAATCAACAACATATGATTGGTATAAATAGTTCAAAGAAGGTAGAGAACGCGTTGAATACGAAGAGCGCCCTGGTCGACCATCGACCTCAACTGACGATGCTCACATTCAAAAAGTAAAAGGATTAGTGCTTGCAAACCGCCGATTAACTATAATAGACATTGCTGATGAAATTGGCGTATCAAAAGGATCAATTAATACCATTTTGAAAGATGTTTTGGGCCTCAAACGTGTCAAGTCTCGATTGGTACCAAAAATCCTGAATGCAGTGCACTGATTCTTCGTGACTTTTTCGCCAAAAATGCAACCGATATCGTTCCGCAACCACCTTATTCACCTGATTTGGCTCCGTGTGACTTGTGGCTATTTCCAAAACTCAAAAGACCACTCCGAGGAAACCGTTTTGAGTCTATTAAAGACATTCAACGTGAATCGGCGCGCGCTCTGAAGGCTATACCGGAAGAAGACTTTTTGGCATGCTTCGAGGACTGGAAAAAAACGGTGGCATAAGTGTATTATATCGGGAGAGGACTATTTTGAAGGGGACGAAATTGATTTGGAAGTATAAACAAAGATTTTTTGATTTATGCAAAGATTCCGACTACTTTTTGGACACAGTACTATGTACAACGGTTGCTGAAGGAATACCTTCAACTGTTCGCTTGACCAAATGCAACAATTAAACGTATTTAAACCAAAATTGTTTCCTCGAAAATCAGAATCTTCTGTTATCGTTAATAAATTCCAATCGACAAGCCTGAATCTAAAGACTTTGATTCGCTTAAGTGTTCGATTCGAATGTTTTTTCACTCAATCGTTCCCTCATCGGCGTGATTACAACGTCCGAAAATGAAAGTTAACACGCGTATTGTAGTCAAAAAGCTCACCATATGTCATAGCATCCATAAAATGTACTACAAGATACGGAACAGAACTGCCTGTAGGAGGATAAAGAAAAAAATTCGCCGTTTGTTAGAGATGGGAGAATCCTCAGGGTGATCTTGACAAAGTATTGGCAAAGGGTTCTTTAAGGAATTTCTTCTCTTACAATGCTACAATATGATATGGCATGGTGGTTTGATAACTGTACAACAAAAGTACATCGGAAGTGTACTTTTCGGGGAAGGAAATCAGAAGCAAGTCCGGAATAATGGTGGCAGTTGTGTTTAGTTGTTTTAAGCAGCGAAGATGTCAACAAACTGTCTTTAGGGTTGTGTTTAGTACGACACCACCTCCGACAAAATATATTCAGGCTAGTAGACTCTTCAGCAAGGCGAAATATTGATGTTTGGTACATTTGTTTCTCTCATTTTAATATTCGCAAGGATACTTGGAAGTAGGCTTGCCAATTAACTGCATATTAAATTGGTCACATAGCTTAGACGCCTAGCTCATAGCCGTAGCCGTAGAGGATATTCCAAGCATCGCAAAGACAAGAAAGGCCGTTTGACATCGGATAGTTACAATTAGTACAAATTTTTTATTTTTTTCTATTGAGTGTCCTTTAATCCCTTAAGAAATCTATGACATTAGCATAACGTAGTAGAGATGAGTGGTGGCGCCACTGACTCTTCCGAGATGCTGTTTCTGTAGTTCTGGACCTTCCTGGTACAGAGCAACGCACAGGAGGTCCAGATCTTAACGCCACTAGATTCATCTCAATGATGTAGAAGAAGTGAACAAGGTTATGTATAGACGTAAATGGCACAAAGATAGGCTTCAAATAACAGCGCTCTATTTCGACTTCAGTGCGCCACTACTCTGTAACTTCAGAATTGATTCGAATCTTTGCATACCTTGGTAAAAGTTCTGCAAAAGCCCTTCTCTATGCATTTCCTTCGCTCATAGATTTCGTAAAAAGCGCTCTGCCTTCTCTGCAGTTCCGCTTTGAATACCCCGTGTCTCGTTTCATGCGCTTTTCCTCTTCAATCTAAGCGTTTCAATGTGTTGGTCGGCGTCTCTTTAGCTGGTTGACAATGCCGCCACTGATGTTTTGCCCTTGATGCTTCGATCAGAAAGGGCTGTAGCAATGTCGTGTGGTTATAGGCGATTGACGTCAAATTATTTAACACAATTTCTTTGATGTTGTGGCGTCTGAAATATTCGCTCATTGGCATTCAACATGATAATGATCTGACTCGACCAAAAACCGTGTGGATTTCTTAATCAGGTAGTTGATGATGAATGTGGATGTTGAGGTATAGAAAAGGTGTGGTAGCTAAGAAAATTTTCTCCAGATTGCGCAGGTGTTTAAGCTTGGTTCTTTTTATCTGGACGAGAAGCCTCTTAGTTATTATATTCAGCCCTGATGCCAGTTAAATCCTGGCGTTCTTCACAACATCAAGTGTTTTACGTCACGTGGTAGGGGGAGATTTCCCAACTTTAGGGGCTTGATTCAACTATTGCTGGTTTACTAGAAACCATAACACAACCTGAGTTCTGAGGCCTGAAAGAATTCATCGATGTATCTGCCTCTAGCATCGCCGATTACTCCATACTGAGGGTTCCTCTGGTACAATGTTTGTGCTTTGTCTGGATTCACTGAAGTTCACGTAGGCGCCGTCTTCATAGGCGGTGAGGGGAGAAGAATAAACAATGGTAATCTACACAGGTTGCACAGCCAAACCCAAATTGACATATGTTAGAGGGAATGAATACTAGTCTTCTAGGTTGGATATTCTTTAAATCTACTGCCAAGCAACGATATTGACCGCAAAATACATTAATTTTGACGATTTAAAAAACTAACAGAGGCAAACATATGGAAGAAATGTAGATTACGAAATGTCTGAAGAATCTGAGCAGCATTTGATGGAGGAAATAAAATTTACTTACGATTAAGTTTCAGAATGATAGATACTGGCTTACCTAAAATGAAAAAAAAAGAAAATTTTATTTTAACATTTAATTTTAGATTTTAAAAAAATCATATTTTTGAAATAAAAAGATGAAGACGCAACAGAACGTTCGCTTCAGAATGTAACAAAATAAATAATTAACCAATTTTCCTGACTAATGCTTTAGAATGATTAGTTATCACCACACAGAACATTTGTTCTTAAGATACTTCTGTTCTTCAGAGATCTGGGTTCAATTCCCATTCAATACATTGAAAAACAGAAAAAATACTTTGTTTATGTCATCACCCTTTCGGCAGGTAATCGCCAACCCCTTGTAACGTCTGCCTCTCGGTCTACAAAGTAAAAACGACTCCATTTCACCCCGTCCGGAGCAATTGGGCAAACAATAATTTTGTGAAAATATATTTACCTACAGCCGTAAAAGATCGAATTAAATCTATTCGGAATTTCATAGCGAAATCATCTTTCTGACTAAATGGCTTTACAAACAAGCAAAATAATGGACGGATACAAGCCCAAATGTGCTTCAAGAGATGCTGCTGCATCCACAAAAACTGACTGTTTAATGTGGTTTTCATGCCTACGGCCTCGTTATTGGGTTAGTGATGGTAGCACGATATAATATTAAATGGAAAACGCTATAGTAACATGTTAAAACGAACAAATCAGAGACGTTAGACATGCTTAGAGCCAATGATAGACAAGAAATTCTCGGAATATTGGGCGAAATGTGTGAAAGAATAGTTTAAAATTGATTTCAACGAATCGGTCGCCCAAAAAATACCCAAATATGTAGGCTTGCTCAATATAAAATGGGCTTTTCGGGGTTTGAGACGACTTGGTCATTTAATGTGGGCCCAAAGGCAGTAGCTCTTTCATACTTTATTCCGAAAACCCCCTCAAAAACATCTATCAATATGAATCGGTTTCGATGATGTTAAAAAGGGAGCTGTGAGAGTTGAATCTTAAGGAAAGGAAACATTAAGAAAGATTTCGAATGAAAACAAGAAACATGACAATGCCGTAAGGTTAGGTTACAACAAGTCTCAGAATTAACAATGAAAAGGACACCTTGTAGAATCAACCAATTTTTGAAATGAATCGATTTGTCGCATAAACAACGCGCGTCGATTTCTGGCTATAAGTTCTCTCATTTATGGTTGGACGACCGCAACCGTCACTGTGAATTATTCCGAATCAGCATGGGGATACTCAAATGCGACAGAATATGCCAGATATTTGTCTCGTCAAAGCACTGATATCGTACCCCAGTTTCATAAAGCTATCAACATCAAAAGTTAAGAGTCATCAAATTATGTTTACCAGCAAAACAGGTTGTCACAAAAGTGAAAAACATCTCGTAAAAGGCTTACATGTTTATGAAAATAGAATGACCTTTTGATTCAGCTCTGAGCTATGCTTGAGCCAGCGAATATCAGAATTTCTTTGATCCCAGTAGCCTCTAAAGTAAGCACTTGTGGCCGGTACTTAAAAAGAAATGCTCCTTTAGTACAATGTCCCTGTAGGTAGGAATCTAAACACTTCGATTTGGAACGTTTTTATCCATAAGCTCTATACATATGTATGTCCTTGGTTTCTTACGCGACTAGTGCAGATTTTTCAGTTCGCTGTTCTATACCCCAATCCATTAGGTGGGGTTAAGAATGCGCTGCTACTCCAAAAAAGTTTATGGTGCCTTGAAGTCCGCTCATATTTAGGCAGACATGCCAAATTTCAGTGCGATATTGTCTTTAGTTTTGTTTTGACAGCTGATTGTTGTTGACGTGTTTGGCATCATATTGAGTATGGACAAAAACGATTTTCGTTCCCTCTTCAAACATTATTTTTGGAGAGGTAAAACGGCGAAGGAAACAAAAGAAAAGTTGGATAAATATTATGGGGCTAATGCTTCGTCAGATTACACCGTCAAATATTGGTTTCAAGAGTTTCGTGGTGGCCGCAACTCCACTACCGATCAAGTCCGCAGCGGCAGGCCCTCCTATGCGGTTACAGAGGACAATGTCAAAAAATACATGAAATGGTGTTGGCTGACCGGAAAGTGAAGGTGCGCGAGCTAGCAGATACCACAAAGATTAGTACTGAGCGCACACGTCATATTTTGGGCAATATTTAGCATATGAAAAATTTATCCTGCCGTTGGGTGCCGCGCATGCTCACTCCTGAAAGAATGTTCGGACTTGCTGATGCAGAATCGGGCGGACTTTTGGCGTCGTTTGGTAACTGTTGATGAAACCTGGATCCACTATTACACACAAGAGAACAGAATGAGTGCCCGGCAATGGACTGAAGCCATATTTTGTTTTTGCAAGACAATGCGCCGGCGCATAAGAGAATCGCAACCACGGCTAAAATCAATGACTTACGGCTCCAATTGCTGTCGCATCCACCGCCCGATTTGACTCCATCGGACTATTATATCTTCCCAAACCTCAAAAGATGGCTCATCAATAAAAAATTCAGCTCACGCGAGGAAATCATCGACGCCACGGAGGAGTATTTTGCAGACCTTCCGGAAAATTACTTTTCGGACGGGATCAAGAAGTTGGAAAATCGCAGGAATAAGTGTATCAAGCTAAAAGGGGACTATATTGAATAAAATAAAAAAAACATTTTTTTCATTCCCAAGGAGGTTACTTTTCACCCCACCGTAATGCCCGTCAACGGACATTTCACCAAAAATCACTTCAAAAATCATGGCATCAAAACGACCGACTTCAAATATCTTTATCCGTCTTCGCTAAGGTATATGCTTATAACAGGAAAGAGAATAGAGTTTCCTTAATGTTACTTGACAAAGCGTTATCCTTCAATTTTCCGTCTTTTAGGGCACTCTGTCCGGTTGGTGGAGCTTTCTTTCTAAGAGCATATACGTGGCTTTCAGTTCATTCATATCCAAACGCATTTAACCAGGTTCTAGTTCATTTTCAATGACGAATCTCTGTTGGCCGACCGGAATGTTCAACATGATTTGCTGTCTAACTACGGCGCTCGAAAGCGATTCTTTGCCTCGAGCCGGAAAAGTTATCATAGAACTTGAAATAAAGCAAATTATCGGCTGTCAGCCTGTTGAAAGAAAAGCTGCTTTTCCAACCGAATGGTTCTCCTTCGGCCGGTGGATCAAGCTCACGTATAACGTCGAAAACCGATCACCCTTTTGACTGCTCCTCATCGATTTCAAAATAGCGACTCGGTCGAGAGAACAGATCAGGACGCTTTAGAAATCTGAAGACTTCCTGTTGGTTGATATACCCATATGCAGATGACCTGACGAAACGAAAAGTTACCCAAGGGATAGGCTAAGTGCCTAGCTCATAACAGCTGAAGAGTTTATGATAGTGCACAGGTGTATAGGTCTGGTTAAGGCTTAAAAACTACGAACCATCGGGATTATAGGCAATAGGAGCAAACAATAGTCCGAAAAACCGAACTTTTTGGACAAATTTTTACAGGACACATTCATCGCCATTTGTCTCTTCGAATAAACAAACACTCAGACCCCCATCTTGGTCTAAATCCAAGCTCATTGTCTCCTAATGTCTCCAAGTCCATTACCTCACACTATGTTTACCAAAAAAAAAAATAAATAAATTGCTCTTCAGTCGTTCGAAGGAAAATGTTTCCTCGGTCCTGTCCCATGACACAATCGCCACAATAAACACTCCAACAATGCCAATCTAAAGTCTCGCAACCAATAACCAAACCCCAAACCCCTGAGCAATTCGCGAACCCGAGCATAAACGTTTTTAGCTGTCTTAACTTGGGCACTTAATTTGCAATTATTTACGATTTGCAAAGTTCTAATAACGAGTCACGATCACATTGACAACGAAAATGACGATGACGATGACGATGACGATGTCATCACCAGTGTTAATGGTCGATTTTGTATCGCTGGCATTGCTGCCATAAACAGCGTTCATTAGACGGAGAGTGCGTTTTAATGTTGATGTCGCGGCCACGCCGTACACGAGCCACACGTAATGAAACACACCGCGTCGAACAGTTTTGTTTCCATTAATAGCGTCGCACTTAATTGACGGTTTGGGTAGGCCAAAACACTACCCCCCCGATTCGTCTTTACCATCCACACCCCAATATGATTACAACGTAATTGAAAGACACTAAAATTCTTGGTAAATGTCATTTTTATTTACGGACTCATGGACGTCGACTTGACATATTCTGGCTCACGGATAGGGGTATCTACCCAACTCATCCGGAATCAAGCTGAATGCTAATCTGCGCGAGGAAGCACAATTGACTGGCGAGCAAAAAAAAAGAAGCAAAACTACCACCGGGACGTCGAGGATATAAACACGAGCATTTTATGTTCCCGGGTGGAACAACAGTTGGAACAATGGTACCCGTATTCAAAAAGCACACTCATACAATGCCACCCCCTTGGCCCCAACCACCCTCAAGCCTGGTCACCCCACCCATGTACTCGTATGTTCAAAGGTGAATCTCAATTCTTTCAAGGAAGCGCATAAAAAAAAAAAAAAAACATTTCAAACGAAGCGAAGCGGTGAAGTACAAAAAAAAATTGGCCATTCCGACGAAAACGATGAAAACCATAACCAGAACATGGCCATTGGAGTTGTGTTGTGACTCCTGGAGGAAATGGCTTGGAGTTGCTATACTACCAACACACGAATTCTGTGTCTGTGTCTGTGTTGAATTAAAGCCAGGGGCTCTTGTTGGCGGAGGGTTATTGCCAAAAAAAAAAAAAAAAAAACAGAAACAAAACCGAAACAATCCACGACCACCGGCACATGTTTGAGAGTGTTCTAGTGGATGCGACGACAAGGGCGCAAAAATTAGTGAACCGAAAATCCAGGATTTTTTTTTTGTTTTCTTTTTTTTTTGGATTTTTTTTTTGCGAGAGGCTTTCTGGCGAATCGCCTTGACTTGGCATGGCAATGAGTCAGAGGGAAGGGTCGTTACGTTTCGTTACGTTTCATTTCGTGTTGCTTTATTTTTCGGCTCTTTTGGGTAAGGTCTTGTGTGTCCTTTTAGTTGTTTAGTGTGGTGTTTCGTGGAGAACACGGTATTTTGTTGATGTTGATGTGGCTGGTGTACACGAGTATGTGTGTCTTCTACTTGAAGGACAAAGAGCCTTTTTATTTGCCGAGATAAGTTTCCATGTAGAGTAATGGGCTTAAATTTGGTATAATTTACGGTGTTACGGGTTTTATGAGAATTTTTTTTCAACGACGCTTCCAACGGGACGTAAGGTACATGTCCGAATTACCGTATTTTCATTTTTTTTTTTTGGTTTTGTTTTTTTGGCGCAAAATTATGCGAGGGAATAAAGACCTGTTTTTATTGGTAGTGAGTGTAGCTATAGTGCAACGGGGATTTGTTCGGGTAAGCTGGTTTTGTTAAGTCGTGTTGAGGAAGGTGATAAGGAACAAACAGACAGGGATTACTTAAATTGGACAGAGTATCCTTCTGTGTTTGGTTTGTTCAACAAAATTGTGTCGAACTAAGCTTCATTTAGGGGGAGAAATTAGCAAGTGGCTGGAGCAGTGCAGACTTTTTGTGAGGTGAACACATGCACTTTTCGAACTGAGAGAACCTTTGCAAGATACATATGTTAAACAGTCTTGGACTAAGCTCGCAGACCTAAAGATCTGTAGTTTTCGGTCATGTGGGATGTTTGCACCCGCAGCACGCAATCTTCTCACTGAAGCTGACATTTGGAGACCCACCAAGCTCGGAAAGTTGTAACTCCTCGTCTTGCATCACCTATTGTACTTTTGTAGCAGGGAGGAACGCATTTTTGCCAGAATGCAGGTACTTCTTGTACAGTGAGTGTAACATGCAACGTGAAAGACACAACTTAGAAGCAGAAGCAGAAGCATCTGTAAAAGTTAGCGACAGCATTACTAAAGAGTTGAGTGGTAACACTTGGTCGATTTTTTACTTGTCGCGGATGAAAACCAACTCAGAGAATGGGCAACAATTTTTGTTTGATTCTTAGCCGAGTATTTGCCAGCGATACGCAGCCTCATCAGGATAAGATGGCTGAAGTAACTTTTGCCGTATTCACACCACGGATCTCAGTAAAGATGACTAGCACTGAGCATAGGATTTGATGGTATTCATGCAGGAGATTGAAGGCAACTCTAAGGTTTTTCATCAGAGGTCCTACCCACACCATAGTCTTATAAATTGCTTATAGAGCGAGCCAAAATTATAGCCCAAAAGCACTACCTTGACGCAACAAGTTTTCGATTGAGATCAATAACATGTTGATCACCATCGAACAGTAAAATGTCGATCTCAGTTTATCGATTGTAGCATTCGACAGCTACAACAGAGAATTTATCTGGCTTGCTTTGCGTAACAGAGGCATTCAAACTTAATTTTCCGTTTCCGCTGTCGGAGGGATTCGATGCAAGCTGACGTCACAATTACTATGCTGGTGACACTTGTGAGCTATCCCAAATGTACCTCCACGAATGGCAACTGTTGTGGACAGGGAATCAAATATCGTTGGCCGAAAAATTCGCCAATATCTACTTGATTCGTGGGTTTCCCGCCACAACCTAGACATTGCAGAACAACCTGTATTGAGAGGCTAAGGTGTTTCCAAATACATTGAACGGGTCGGTTTTAAAGAAAGAGGAACTAAGCTACAAACAGCCAACCAAATTGACAATTCAAAATCAGGACAACCTTCATTTCCATCTCGGAGCTTCGTGCGACATAGATATACAAACTTTAAAGATAAAGACGCAGTGTATTCGACTCGACGAAGACATACACGTCACGGAACCGTCAATGAAGAAGCAGGTTGTTTAAGATGAAGCTAGAGGGAGCTAAGACATATATCTAGAAAACTTACACGATGGCGAGTAGGTCGGGTGGAAGCCCAAAAATCTGTAAGTACAGTCAATTTTTGAATCAACTAAGATGATTGAAAGTCCTGAGCAATGTGTCAGGTCAGGTCTATTAGGGTTCATGCTTTTCAGCTACATTCTGCTGATTCAGCTACATAATACGACCCGACACGTAAACTTGACCAGTTTGAGTAGTTCATAATCCGAATGTTTTATAGCCTAAAACATGTGCTTAGCTTCAATGGGTATCGAAACAGGCCGATATGGTACTTCGTTGACCCAAAAAGTGCGACCAACAGAATCATACTCCATTTATACCCTAAGAACGGATCATTTAGTTTCTTGGTAATTTAGGCGGAACTATTTCAAGCGTGTGCTCGCTCTGTTTGACTAAGAAACATGCTTGACGATGCTGATGAGGTCAGCTATTGGAGTCCGTCTAGGTTAGGTTTAGTTTCTTGGTAATTTAGGCGGAACTATTTCAAGCGTGTGCTCGCTCTGTTTGACTAAGAAACATGCTTGACGATGCTGATGAGGTCAGCTATTGGAGTCCGTCTAGGTTAAGTTTAGTTTCTGTGTAATTAACATCTCATTTCATTAAGGTATACTCGTATGCATGCAGTTTTGAATGTATTGTAGTTTCTTTATATGATTTTCTGCCTTGTATTGCTTATGAGGAGCTCATTGTTGCTTAAGATTAACCCAATCGTTGGCTTTAATTAGATTTGTGTTATCTCCTCCTCTCGGAGCCTCAGACTGAATGCAGTGACCCAGAACAGCTTAAAATCACGCTAAGTCCTAGTCTCAAGCCGTTTAAGAAAGTGCCTAGCAAATTTTATTTTTATTTCAATGGGGGAGATGGGCACTACGGTCACTCCAACTGTGAGAAAACGAGGTGGGAAAAAGAATTCCTGGATTTCTCAGATGGCAAATGCGCAACAACGCCTGGGGCTAACCACTGAAGCGACCCAGGACCGAGCAGTATGTAGACGCGATTTACGGTCTGCGACATAAGCCAACCCCATAAGCGGAGCAGCAGCGATGCAGTAAAAATGGGAAACTCGGTACGCAAAAGTTCGGAAGCCGAGGAAAGGGTTAATAAAAGGATAAGAAGAAGAGAGAGATGGGCGATGGATGGAGATGTGGAATCTAGTCCTTGATTTCCACAAATTGCCCTATTTTACACCGCTTGCATGAAGCGAATTAAAGTAGTAGACCAATGATGGTCTCTTGTCCTGACATTGGGTTTATTTTCATCACACTGTTTGTTAGAAGAGGAATGCAGCTCTGCACTTTAATACTTAATTTGAGTCAATCATACAGAGCTATGTTAAAACGTATCTGAAAAACGCTGTCTAACAGGCCTAGTTCGCGCCTTCCTTTAAACAACAGTACAGTCACACAGCAAACGAAGAGTAGATTTAGCTGGAGGTTCTGTAGTACCTAGTGTTGAAAATTGGCCAGTAATAATGTTCGGAATGTACATTCTTCCGAGTGACTACAGGTTAGGCAGTCTGCTTTTGGTTCAGCTTGGTTTCAATTTCGTTTTCGAAACTCGAGTACAGACAAAGTTGGCTGGCTATGACCCAATAGCGATCGTCTAACTCCGATATCCATGCAAATTACATTCTACAATGCAAGATTAATATTCACCTTAGAGCCTACGAACAAATATGAGGACTTTATTAAAGAAGATTCTAATGACTCAGTAAGAGTTTGCAGTCGATGGCCTATATTAACAAAGCAAACGAGAAGCTACCAAGAAAACTCATTCAATGCTGGACATTTCCACACAATTGTGTGATCAGATCCTACAGAGTTGCCTCAAAATGCAGCATAACATTATCATTGAAAAGATTTCTGTGGTGACTGTATGATATCCCCTAACAAACCGTTGCATTGCGTCGACTAAACAGCCGCTACAGCATCAAATAACTTGTCCACTTAGTTACATAATGTCTGTAGAACGAGCACCGATCACATCACTGCCTAAGACCTTATTGCCCCGTTAAGACTTCAGTAAGATTGTACAGCCTTTCCTAGAGAGCCTTCCACTGTTGTACTTATAAGACTTCCAACTGTCAATTGAAGCACTAACCGAGGGAGGAAATAGTTCATAAGAAATCCTCCTTGAGCGATTCAGTCGAGAAAGCTTACTAAATTCGACTTTCCAACCCTGTTTAAAAAAAGCCTGTCCAAGATCTTAGCACAGTGAAGTGTCGCTACAGAGGAGTATACATCACCTTCTCTATCCCGCATTATACTTGCTTTTGTTTCTGTTGTACAGACGCACTTTTGCCTGATATTGTGGAAGTTTTCGTCCTCTAATAAGGCACTTCTATCATATAACAAATCGGATCTCGAGGCATTGGTGAAGAGATTCGACTGTATCTATCTTCTTTCGCTAAGATTCTGGCCGAAGCCAAACTTGAAAACATAGAATCTACCTCCTCCCTATTCTCACAATATTCCAAGATATGAATGTCAAGAAGAGGGAGGCTCTTCAATACAAGTAAATAGAGCCTAGTGTACTATCTATAGCCTTTCCGAAACCCTCCTCGATAACAAGTCCCTTATCATGCCAAGAACCGACAGCCTTATAATCCAAAGTAAGTCTGAACCCTTCACTCACTAGGGTAACACCCACATATGCAACGATTTACCCGGGGAACAATGTTAGTTTTGGAATAATTAACTGAAAACCTTTGTATTGCTCACGATACACAGTCACTGGGCTTGATACGACAGACAATACAGCTGTTACCACCATTCTTATATAACAGAGTACAGACGTTACAACTTTTAAGGACAAGGAGCATCCCGTGTTCACCTCAAATTCACAAAACAGTGGTTTGTAAATGCGCCGTGTTTATTTGGGTTGTGTTGTTCGAGTTCGAGAAGCCCTCAATGTCATCTTGTGCCTCCCAACACGCAGGAAACCAGTGAAAATTTCAACATTGACAAACATCGAAAACACTTCTCGATTAGTTCGGCTACATCAAACGAAAGGTGAAGTATACTTCAGACTGAATGAAGCAAGGTAACACCAACACAGCAGTGTGTCCAGAATCGTAAAAATTGGAAAATTTTCCCAGGTATCCCAGCACGGCCGTTTAAAATGATTGGTATCATCTTGGTCTACTACATACATTTAGAATGTCATTCGGATATTTCCACCAAATTTATCTAACATTTGTTGGATTTTTCTGTCAGAAGCACTTAGTTTCCTTCCTTCTGCATCCTTCAACTCTAGATAGAAACTCTCACTGCCATTATTGGCCCACTATCCCCATTCCCTTGGCAAGCATACCACCAATTTGTCATCTACAATCTGGACATTGACCAACGCCTTCTCTATTTTGAAAACACTCCACCAAATCCCTCGTCGAATCTTAAGGCCTTTTTCACGGAACCTAGTCTTAACAACGAAGATGAAAACCTTCACCTCCTCTTCCATCAATATTTTCCAACCAAGAGAAATGGAAAATCATAACAAAAAGCATTTGTCTCCTCAACTTTCGACACCCATTTCAATGACATTTCACAATACAACCTAATCCCGAGCCCATTCACACTTCAATAGAAAAAAAAATACTCCCTCCTCCTCCGGGTAGAAAAAAAAACAAACAAACTTCCTCTCCGTCCAGTGAAATATTAGGAAAATAAATTGCCTCCACATTTTAGGGCCGCACTCTACTCGTACAGATTCCTCGGCCTATGCTCCTGTGTTTCTGCATTGAAAGAGGCTTTTCCTCTGCCACTTCGCTTGCCCCCATGCTCTACCTTTAGCCCCATAAATTACGCAATATCATACGAGGAACAAGACGACGATGATGATGATGCTGGTAGTGATGGTATTAGTAGTGGTAGTGGTGTAAAGTATAGTCCTAGTGACTGTGATATTAGGGTACCGTATCGTATGGTACTCGTGGTACTATTGAGTTCATCTATCTTATTTCAACGCCAAGTCTGGCCCAACTTACAAAGTACTCTACATACTTTGCACACCACTTCAAAGGAGCTTAAGTGATTGATATTTATTTAACGATTTCTCTTCGTCTTTCTGTTCCGTCTTTCATCGGTCTTTCCCGAGCAGCGGGCTTGGGTGGGGTGGGTACACATCAACAAAGAACTAAAAGTCAGAACACGTAACGAAAAAAAATCACCTCAAGATGTAAGCCAATTGGTTATGGGTGGCAGCGGTAACAGCACTAGCACCAGCCGCCACCAGTTAACCAGAAAAACATAAACATAGGTCTGGCTGGAGCATTCATTGGCGTTCATCCCCCGAGCGGTCTTCCCACCCCTTTCAAATAGACCCACTTGAGCTCTCACTCTACCTCAAATACAGGTACACACGTCACACGGCACCACGCATTCAATTACAGATAGAATGCTGTAGACGAGAATGTAGAGAGCAATCGATTAAAGTCCTTGACATTTGGTTTGAGGCCACAAATCCAAGCACTCTCACAGATACAGGTGCGGATACCTTTCGTCACTTTCCACCATATAGAATCATATTCTCACTCCAAGCACATAAGTACGAATGCGAGTGCAAGTGTGTGTATGAGTCTAGAGGGTGTTCTATAACATAACATACTCGTACATGTGGGGTGTTCTTGCTCTGGATATAGATTTTAGTCACGCATTTCTGCTTGGAAGGTGGTTTGTGTTCCATTTCACCAGAGGGAGGAAGAAAACAAAAAATAAATCGAGAAAACAAATCGTAAGGCGATATTAACAACTATTAAACCAACACCGCTCCCCTGAGGTGACAACTTTGTAATTAGGCAGCCAAGTAGTCACGTTGGCTTTGTGTGACAAGAGCGCAAAATGTCGTTGGAGACGAGAACGAGAACGTGAACGTGAACGCGAACGATAACCTCGACATCGACAACGACAACGACAACGACAACGACGACAATGACGATGATGACGATTCTCAGTTTTGTCAATTAAGCTCGCGAAAGATAACGATTACCGGGGAATTACTCATGCGAACGCAATCATTAATTTTCTCACAGCACCAGGTCGGTGATTACAAAAAAAAAACAAAAAAACACAAGCAACTCTGAGAATACCCTGTGCCTGGGTGACCGCCTTTGGTTGTATCTGTGTATACTTTGCGTATTCATCTGCATTGCTATGCGTGAATACCTGAATACGACCGACGCAGAGCGGCATTTACTTTTAATTACGTTGCTGGGTGGTTAATAGGGTGGGTGTAAGAAGACATACATCCCCCTCCCCCCCAAAAAAAGAAAAAAAACCCTCCATCATTGACAGGGGGTTGCTATATACTCGTATACAAACATTAATGTACGTATGTACTCAAGATCGTTAACTGACAGAGAGGCTGGAGCTAAGGTGTACCAAGTACTCCCAATGGAAATGAGCTTGCACGCGCACACTTGATGTATAGGCTGCTGCTGGTCGTGATTGTCGTCTGTACTTTACTGTCTCTGGTAACCGACAGACATTACCTTAGTCAGGGGTGAAATTGTTCCAACTTTCTATCAACAAGGTGTTGTCACTTTAATGCTTTAAAACGTGCCTTTAAAAAAAGTTTCTGAAGTTGAGATTCTTTGAGAAAAAATATTCAAAGTCAAAGACCAACCGGGTGGTTGGGAGGTTTTCTTCAGGTCTGTACGGCCGATGTTGACTCCTCATGTCACATACTTCCCATGAGGTGGAACTATGCTGAGCAATTCTGAATGATAACGACCATAAAGTGCCGCAGAGATGATTCTGTTTCAAAAGATTAATTTCTTAACTACATATGGGGTATGATGATGGTGAAGGACCCCAAGAGATTCAATTTAAAGGTGGATCACATGATGATTTAAGCCTATGTTGAGCAATTGCACTCGTGACAAAGAACTACGAGTACATTTTGGGCAAAAATCACTTTGTTGGTGATGTAGATGCAGCCCATTTAGAACCTCGACAATTTTTTAGGTCATTTCACGCGGCGGTATGGTTGAAAGTCATTCTTCCGGCTTTCCTTGTGACTTAAGATTAAACCAAATTCACCACGGTGACAACAGAGTCTCCAGATGTTCTTGGTTCTTGTAGAACTACAATAAAGCGTCTGATTACGTTTTCGTAAACTTACCGCCCGTCCAGTACAGACTTTCTTACGTCCCAGGCTGATCGCCTCAAGCCTTTAAAAAATTGCAGTTGATCAAGCTCGTGGGATCCAAGAGGCCTCCAACCGATTAAATCTCTGTGATTGAGAACGCACCGATTAAGCAATAGGTCAAGGGGGTGAAAATTTCTGTCTGTCTGTCCTATTGATTGTATGGGATACTGCCTCTTACTTTGAGTGGCGCTACAGTCCGGGGATGGATCTGGGCCTCAGTCAACAAGCTTCTCCAGCCAGCTTGATCCCTGGCTAGCCGCCTACAGTTTCGCACGCTAAGTTGGCTGAGGTTCCTTTCCACTTGCGTGCGCCACTTGAGTCTTGGCCTTCCTCTACTGCGCTGTCCCTCGGGAGCGGATTCGAAGACTTTTCGGACTGGAGCATTGGTGTCCATGCGCTCTACATGACGCAGCCATCTCAGTCTGTGGATCTTCACTCTTCTGGCTAGGTCCATGTCATTGTACAGTCCGTACAGTTTGGCACAGACGGACGAGTTTGGCAGAGATGCCGAAACTAGACATTGCTCTGTAGAGCTCGTCTCTATAGATGCTGTCATACGCGGCCTTAAAATCGATGAATAGCTAGTGTGTATCGACCTGAAGCTCATGGGTCTTCTCCAAGATCTGCCGTAGTGTGAATATTTGGTCGATGGTGGACTTTCCTTGCCTAAAGCCACACTGATATGGACGTATCAGGTTGTTGACGGTAGATAAGATCTTGTATGCGATGTTAAGGAGACTGATGCCTCTGTAGTTGGCGCAGTTCAGAGGGTCTCCTGAACAATGCTGAGCTTCCATTCATCGGGCATACTTTCGCCGGACCATATTTTACAGATGAGTTGGTGTATGCTCCTTACCAAGTCATCGCCTGCCGCTTTGAAGAGCTCGGCAGTCAGGCCGTCCGCTTCAACAGCTTTGTTGGACTTAAGCGTAGATATAGCTAGCTTTACTTCATCCAGGTCGGGTGGACGGAATTGTTGGTCATCATCGTCCAGGTTGAAAGGTTGATTCGGTTGATTCTGCCTGACAGCGGTATTCGGTTCTTCGTCGCCGTTATACAGTCTGCAGAAATGGTCTTTCCAAATTCGCAGCATCGACTGCGATTCTACTACAATGTTCCCTTGTTCATTTCTACAGGCTTCGGTTCGGAGTTTGTTTCCGTGGCATGTTATTTTTACCTTTAGGTAAGACTTCCGAACATCATTCCGGGAGTAGCATCTTTCAATTTCCTCGATCGCGCGCTTCTCATGCCCTTTCTTCTTCCTCCTGAGAAGCCGGTGTTCGTCTCTCCTCTTCCGCTCATAGAGCTCATGAGCAGCTCTGGTCTTTCTAAGCAGCGCCGCTTTATATGCATCTTGCTTAGCTGCATGTGCTTGCCGGCATGCATATCCGAAGCTCATTGTCCTTAAATCGTTTGCGTGGGTTGTCAACAGTAGATCCGTCCATATCAAGGCTTGTTAATGCTTCGTAATTTCTTGTTTTTTTTAAATGGCCTGGCAGTTACCCCGGCGGCACAACCCATCTTTAATGCTCCTAGGACGAGGGGTCGGTTACACCGAAGCCAGTAACCCGTTCCGGGATGTGAGCGCTGCCGTTGGCCCATATAAAGCTCGTCCGCCACCATCTCTTTTCCAAGACCCTGACTAAGTCCTGGAAATCCTTACCGGCCTGAGCTCCAAATATGCCGAAGTACCCCGGATAAGGTCTTGTTATGTTTTACCGACACTAATCCTGATTTATGGCGCAGGAAACCCGCCATTTGCCCCTTCACTTCACAATCTCTAGTGAGATTCCCAGATAGCGCCACGGGGAGGCGTGAAGTAGGGCTTATTAGCAGAGCTGCAAGATGTTCGGCTGCAGAGGCTCATTCTCGTTATTTAAATGCCCAGCACCTGTCGGAAGATGCTACTTCTACGAGGCCTTATACTAATCGTTGCCATCTTAAACCTATCGACAGACAGACAATTATGGCTGAAGTTGAATATACATATTTGCCGCTTGTTGCTCGCATTTCCTATTAGAGCGAGCTAAAGAGGCAAGGTCTACTCTAAAGTGACCAATATTTCTGCATAGTTCCGGGACTAAGCCAGAATATTGGAAGTATGTCCATGCCAAATAAATTACAACACAATTCAAAACCATCAACAGGTCCTTGATTCTCTAGTACAATTTACGGATGTGCAAGTGCCGAACCTATTCTTAAAGAATTTATGGCCAAACCTTCGTTCACATTTCCTGTTTAGCTTCGGTCGCTACTCAAAGTAGTAGTTTCTATAAATATTTTTATGTCACTGAAGTTCCACAGTTTGAAGACACTCTTCTAAATTATTTGAGAAAGTTTTCCAATTTGAATCGATCAGATATCTTCTAGAGCAAGCATTCAATGTTGTTTTTACCTACCATAAAATTTTTTCGCAACACTTAAGTGAGTGGGTCAAAATTCACGTCATGTTCCTTAGGGTTAGCACAATAGGCCAAAGCATTCACCCTTGTGGAACTCCAGAAAAATTTTATGTTTTTTTTAAAACATAAAGGCATACGGTTGCATACTATATATGTAGGTACAGTAGGTGGTGATCTGTATCTACAAACATACATCTATGAAACAGATGTTCCTATATATTGTAGATAATTTTCACTTTCCTTAGCTGTAGGTAATTTTGCAGCAGGTGCCATTTGTTTTGGAACACCTGGACTCGTACAAAAGTTTAAAGGTACGAAAAGCCCAAAACCTCATAATTTACTAACGAATTCTGTTCCCAAAGACACCTTGTTGGGCACAAAATTCACACCCCATGCCCTCAATAAAACTTCGATCTTTTGTTTATCTTCTTCGAAGCAGACCTTCCGCAAAGTCAATGTTCTGAATACCAATTGAATTTCCCTCTTCAAAACACTTACTTATTGCCCGTATCACTTCTATGCAAATACAGATACATCTGGGATATCGTTCCACGTGGAATTGGGGAGCTCCAAGTCTGTGTCATGCTTCCTATCTTCATCTTCATCACCGGTTATTGTTTGTAAATCATTAAATGCCTCCACATGGACGAACCAAGCGAGGCCAATAAAGATTTCCAAATGCGCTACTCGTGACACAGTATTCCCCCTTGGTAGTTTCCTAGCCCACTGCAATATTCATTGGACTAATGCTTTACTGATAGCGTTCGGTTATTCGCTCCAGACTAACGATTATTCCCCTTGGCCAACAGACAAACCGCCCATATAAATTCTCAACAAATACGAGAGTAGTGCTCCTAGGTTTACTATTTTCCAATGTACGAGTACGTGTAAGTATTACATAGGACAGACACAAAGTCGACGGTTTACAGATTGCACAGCACACAGATACAATGATACACATTACGAGTAGATACATGGATATTGTACGAGTAGATGTCGTCCTGAGGGAGTCGCTATGCCCATATAGTCTAATTGGATAACTTGTGTCCTGGGTTCCTGGCAAGAATGTGAACTTGTATATGGCCAAACAAACAAAAACGCTGAGTACCCTGTGACAGCAACAAATTGTCTCCAACTTCCGGGTTTCCCTTCCCCAATTTTAGATTCCTTCACTTTGTTGTCCAACGTCTCCACCCCCGTCGTATCCTCTTAAGCCATCAACAGTGTATCCGTGGTCGTGGCGTTGTTGTCTGCTGTCAATGTGCTCGCCTGACTGTTTCAGCAACTAAAGCAAACAAATTCCAACTTAAATTCATTCGGTACACATAGAGATACGAGTATGTATGGGAGAGTAGTATATCTATATACGCATTTGGTTTGGGGCCAAGAGGTTTGTTTGTATAGTTTTACCCCGGCTCCCATTTTTGTTTTTTATTTCCTTTTTTTCTAAAGGATACGGATATAGCGAACGATATACGGATACGCATACATAGTAGTATTTGCGTTCTGTAAAGCGACAGAGAGTATAAACAATAAACACGTTGACTGTAGTATGTCTATTGGATTGGATTGTATCTACACGAGGTATGTGGTGTTTACATTTATGTTTCCTCTACCACTCTTCAAATCCACCAACGTCAAGACCATTCGTACATCCACCTCCGAAGTTATTGTCGTTGTTGTTGTTGTCGGACCACTGATAAGATGGCTCAGTCCGGTCAATGTGTTTTTAACAAGCTGATAGCGATTAGAGTCAGGGTAAGTAGGGGTGGTAGTTTGTAAAGGGCTTATCGGTGTGTGTGGTAAGGTGACGATTTAGTGGATGCCTGTAAGAGGTTCTGTATCCAAGGACCTGCAATGGATTTATAATAAAATTAGACGAGATAGTTGGATTTCGAGGGTGTGTGGTATGGGCTGTGAATGTTCTATTGAATGTCCAATGGTTCAGTTTGGAATTGTGTGGTCTATTGGTCAGTCAAATGGTCGTAGTGAATCAGATGGAATCGCAATTAAACGGATCTCCGAGTTGATGTTCATACATAACACATCTTGGGAATGTTGGTAAGCATGATGGGAGATACGGTCAACGTTGATAATAGATTTGCGGTTTCCTTGTTAAAACATTGTGAGTGAATGAAGAATGCATGAAGGGACACAATGCGGAGAGATCGTATTCATTCCGGATTAGAGGTTTTCAAGTAATGTACTTCCTGCATGCTTGAGCAGGAACTCATGGTGAATTCGTAGAAAATCCATCATTCGCTTGGTGTAATGGTTATAGAGTTTGTGATTTCGAATGATTTTATGACTAGGATGCAGGCATGAGTTCGTAGTACCGAAACATCACTCTCTTTAGATTGTTTCGGAAGTGGAAAATTGCTTCAACACACATGATTCTAGGAACCAAACTTGAATAACCAAAAACCAATGTATACTGCATACTTTCGCAACGAAATGAGGAAGCCGCTTTTATGTTTCAGGATCCAGACACCGGACATCAGGTTTTGGAAATCTTACGTCAGCCAAGCCAAAACAACAACAGTTTTCCAATGTAATCTCTCAAACCAAATATTGCAATGTAATTTAATTTTTAGAGATAATCTTTGATGTGACGGTTGTTTCAGCACATAAGGAGCAATAGCCTGTAATCTTACTTCTAGGAAGAGAGAAATGTGTAGCTTGCAGATTTGATTTTAGATTTGCTGTAAATAACTACACAAACCCCAAGTATGGAGTCAGAATGTCGCAACGATTTGCAACATAGATGCTCAAGTGTCATCAAATTGCTTGCGCTTCGAATATGTGGAAGTAGCTCAGTTTTCCAGAGAAATCATTTGTAAGTCGAGATTATGGGCTCAGTAGGACTTAGCACAAGATTTCAAGACAAACGAGCCAAACAAAACAGCAGATTGAAAACTTCGGCGAAGCAAATTTAAGCAGATTTTAGGTCTCAGGTTGGTGGCTCTAAAAGATATTAAACAGTCACCGTGGAGAACTTGCTACAACGAAAGTCTGTGGTTGCACTACACATGGTTGACGTCAATTCCAGGTGTTGTTTTATGCCCAAAATACCAAGATTATATACAAATGAAAGTTGTTTATCGGTTTGAGAGACCGGGTCCGCAATATTTATCTAACTGGTGAACAAAGCAATTTTGGAAGAACTATCTTACGAATCAGCTTTAAGTGTAAAGTTTCGACACTACCAACAACCTGAGAACAACAATTCTTCGCAACGCATTATTTAGGTAGATGACAGCTTTTGGGCATTCCAATCTACTAACTTCATTCCCAAAAAAAGCGCTTCCGGAGTGTTTCAGGTCTTCGGTTATAAGAGAGCACACCAAAGAGAGCTCAGATGGTATGGCATAACTTCCATGTTGTTTTTGAAGAGGTGTTCTTCTGTGCTGCCAAATTTTACTGTCTGAGTTCTTCTACTCTTTAAAACTCAGTTGACGAAGATGAAAGATAGCTTGTGTGGCGCCGGCAGCCCGATATGGGCCATGGTCTCGACTTAGAAATGACATTCGATAGAGGAATTTCTCTGGAAAACTGAGCTTCTTGACACTCATTTGTGTTGCTCATGTTGTCATTTTCGTCATATCTGAACGGGGCCTACGGTTTATCGCCGAGTCCGAACGGCACTCCTTAGACGCTTTTTCGTAGGCAATTTTACTTTCGGGAGTTTGCCATTGCCCGCAGAAAGGGTGATGGCGATTTGAAAAATTGTTGATGACTGAGCCAGGAATCGAACCCAGACTGCGTGATAGTCCAATGAGCTAACTATCGCGCCATCGCCAACCAGCATGTCTCACCAAAAAGTGAAATCAAAGATCTTCAATCTAACGAACATTGCACTTGATATTTCAAAGGTATGCCAGAGATTAATCAACATTCCCTTTTGTCAAATACACGTGTACTTTGGATCAGCAAATGTTTGATTAAAGTTGCCTCGCTTCAAGTTGATTGCAATTATGGAGAAAGAGCATTATACACAGATATATCAGTGATTCGATTTCTTTTTTTGTATGGGAATACGTGTGAGGAAATCAAAGTGAAGTTGCATGCCGTTTATAAGGACCTTCGATGACTACCATCAGATATTGGTTTAATGAATTCAAGCGAGGCCGAAAATCCGTTTTTGATGAAGAGCGCCCAGGCCGTCCGATTGAGGGTGACTACGGAGGATATGGTTAATAAAATCCTTGATATCGTGTTAGCAGATCTCAATTGAATGCATACAAAAAATCCTACACGAAAAATTGGGCTTGAGAAGGCTATCGGCGAGATGGGAACCGTGTTTGCTAACAGTGGAGCAAAACGGAAATCGCATAAAAACTTCGCAGCACTGTTTGGACATGTTTAAGCGCAATCCGAAAGAGTTTCGATGGCATTTCGTGACTGTTAACGAAATATGGATCCATCACTACACGCCAGAAATGAAAGAACAGTCAAAATAGTGGATTTCACGCGGCGAAACTGCTCCAAAGAAGGCGAAAACGATTCCATCGGCCGGAAAAATTCATGGCCACCGTTTTTTAAGATTCGCAAGACAACATCTTCACCGACTATTTGGAGAAAGAAAGGACAATCACGGGGCAGTACTATGCTGATTTATTGGGCCGGTTCAATGCTGAATTTATAAAAAAAAACCGGCCCCACTTGGCAAAAAAAAAAGTCCCTTTTCACCATGACAATGCGCCTGTTCACTCGTCCGCAATCCCCACGGCAAAACTGGTCGAATTACGCTACGAAATGCTGCCTCACCCACCCTGTTCTCCAGATTTGGCCCCATGTGATTTCTTTTTGTTTCTAAACATGTAAAAATGGCTTGGCGGAAAGCGATTCTCGTCAAGCGAGGAAATCATTGCCGAAATAAAGGTCTAATTTGCGGAGTTCGACAAATCATATTTTTTGAATGGTACAGGTACTTATCATACAGCTCTCGTAAGTGTTGGTGTGCCTCAGGGCTCCATTCTATCTCCGACACTTTCTCTTTACTTTTCATTAACGTCGCTTCAAAAATGTCTCTTGCACTGTCGAAACTAAGAACCTTTCCATTTTTGTTTTGAATTTCAATGACCATACATTCGATGTTACAGAAAATTATGCGAAACGTACGAGTTTCTAAGGCGAAGTACGAAATTCGTTATCCAGACTGGAGAATTCAAATTTGAAAACAATGCTCCCACCTAGTAAGTTGCTCCGTAAGTGTTTCTGCATATTTTCAACACCAATGCTCTTTTATAAAAATTACCAGAAGCATTCCCCCTCTTTAAACAATCGTAGCCACTTTCCATCATGGACGTAGTCTGATACGAATATCTCAATTCTTTTCAAAGTCGTACAGCTCGGTTTTGAGTATTGCTCTATCTGCTACTGTAGTTTCTAGCAATTGCAATATGCATACAGTCAAGGACATAACACATCTCTTTCTTTTGTTCCTAATACTCCTTTGTCCGCGCTGGACGCAAATAATTTATTTTCTACGTTTTGGGTACCAATGCATGCATACAACTGGTTCAGATACGCGTTTGGATGGGTAGATAGGACCGGACATGAATCAATAAATCAATCCTCTGCAAATCAGTGCTTCCTTTTGAATATATCTCTCCGTTTTTGGTGTACCTCAAGGTTGTCTGATCACCCCCATGGTGTTTCTTAATTTTTTAAAGTATTTGTAGAGCGTCTTTGGACACGGAAGCCAGAAACAATTCGAGGAAATAAGGAACGTAGTTATGATACCACGAATTCGATACCGTGAAGTTGATATAAAATCGGAATTTTGACCATGATCGGTGATATGGCCTAAAATAGCAAAAAGATATGGCGCAAACGAGCAAGAAATTATTAGTTAGGTGGCTAGACCATCTAAGTTAATGTCGAATTATGTTTCGGAAACAGGGTTAACAGGTATAACCTTTACGGACTTTATAAAGAAAGGCAGGTTTTTGATTTTAAAAAAAATTGGAAACAACCTACAGCCTTGTGGGATTCCACATTTTATTGGAATTGATAACATAATTCATGTATCACGTGAATCCTAGACTTCTAAAAGACGCGCTCAACGGCCTTTTTGAAACAACAATTCATCAAAACGTTGTTCCATGATGTCACTACAAAAGGAAACGAATTCTGCTCTGCCCATCAAAAAGACCCAAGTCACGTAGAAGCACTTTAACTTGTTGCTTTTTGTTTAAAAATAAAAAGAAAACTTAGAGAATTTCCAACAGGAGACCATACGCTACACTTGAAATTTGTGACATCCATCGGATATTCAAACACATCTAAAGAAACTAAAAATATCAAAGTTTGGGCACAAAGAAAGCGTCTATTTGTCGTCTAGAAACTTTAACAAGTATAACCAAGGCATCTCGTTCCCTAGGTGCTTTGTGCAAACAACTTCAAGAAGATTTTCGCATGATACCGTTGTTACAGTAACCACATTCTCATGTCATTTACTTAACCTGCACTTTTACTACATTCGCAGTTCCATTGCCCATCTCAGATATCAAAGCATGTCCTCTCTACTCAAAGTTAAGCTCTCAACTATTCGTACAAGTATCTGCCTCCATCCAACAGATAGATACGGATATCCCAACAATGTCAAAACTATTTGTAAACCATATCCAAATGTCACTTTTGACTTTTGCACCCAAACGGCACTGAAAAGTACTCCTATCAGTGACAGAGTCATTGTGTCATATCTCTACACACTACAGTAAGGGTATGGCAGGAATTCCTTTCTCACTCCATTAGTTCTGTTTGATTCAGTTGCATAGTCCAATTCTTCAATTCGATTAAGCCCTTTACAAAGGGATTAGATGGGATGAGTGTGTTTTTTTTCTCGTAGCCGTCAAAGCAAATGTCAAAATCCAATCTAGCGAATTGAGTTCGAGTTGAGTTTAAAAAAAATCTTTTGAAACCAAACACGGAGTACAAAGCGAACAATTTTTAGTGAAGCTATCTCGGATGGCGTTGCAATAAACTATTAACGCCGGGCCTGTTGTTGGATGCCGGATTTGGGACAGGAGAGATTCCATTTAACGATTTCCAATTCCAGATTTCCCCCGCAGTTTAGGGTCGTGTTCGTGTTCGTTGTGTGCATATGACATAAAGTTGTCAATGGAATTGAAAAACAAACCTTAATCCACATCGTGTCAATGGTAAATGTTTTAGAGAGGATTTTGTGTTACTTTTTGTTCCCGTTCTTGTGTTTTTTACTTGTTCCATCTGTTCCATGTGTTCCCTTTGTGTCATTTGTTTGATATTTCTCTTCGGTGTGATTAAAATTCAAATGGATAATCTACGACCCGGTGTTCGTAGCTCATATGCACTCACTCAATGAATGGGTGCGCGCTACATATGGATGGATTCAAGTCGCACTCGTTATAGTTACTTCAAAATACGCAGACGGTACTTCATCTTCTTCTTTTTTTCTTGACATATCGAAACAGGGGTACGTGGTGGAAATTAAATTAAGTAAACATTTTTGACAGCAGGTGCGACAAGTTTATTGGGCTCTGTGGAATGTTGTTTACCAATACGAATTAAATAAATTGGAATGAAAGTGAAATTTTTTTCTGATTTCAGTCAGGGCAGGCTTCTTTGTAAATATCACGGGAGCTACTATTTTTGTTACGAACTTTGTGGTATGTATGATGGAAATTTCTGACCGGTCGTAGCCTTTGGGAGGCCGTCGGGGTGCTTCACAGCACCCTCATCATATATTATTGAATAGCTTGCAAGTCATCAAAACGCTCTACTTTCATGTAAGTTTTCAACTTAGGAACGGTGAGTGATTAATCACCGAAACTGATTTATTAGGCAAAAACTAGGAGGGTAACGAATTGTCGCCATCGGTCAAGAATGTTAATCCGGACAGAAATTAGAAAAATAAATCAGCATCGTCTTCACTTCTAACTTTGAGGCGCAAACTTTAACCGGCTGCACTTCGGTAGTACTAGAAAAAATTACCTCGAGATCGGCGAATTCGATGGGCCGTTGTTTCTGTTCCACACATGCGCAACAAACTTAGTACAAATTATTCTTTCAGTGGCTCGTGAATTAGAAGACAGAGCGAGCCGCCACAGCAGTGGTGGGCGCCTTCCGTAAGCCGCCAATAGTATTCAAAAACCTTTTTTAACCAAAACACTCATCACCATAAATTGTTTTCAACTTATGAATCAATTTCGTGGCTCTTTTGGATGTGGAATTTTCCAAAGGAACAACACCTTCTTGTATGGAGTGGTTAGAACTTGGTCTAGGCTTAATGGTCAATTCTGCCTCACAGGAAAGCTTCAATCATCAGTGCGTTTAGAAATTAAACGTTCATGACCTCAGCAGAGACTGCGTTTTTCCCGTCTACCCAATGTTCAGTGTTCAGATTTACTTCAAGGCTATCCCCTTCCCATGTCAACTTCTGTTCTTTCAAGTACCGTCCGTTGCTCGGTGTTGACTTTAAGGTTTCATAGCACACAGTATCGATTAAGCCTGTTAATCATCTGTCCAGAAAGAAATATTCCGAAGTTGTCTTAGAATGTCGATAATTGAATTCAGTCTTTTAGAACTTGAATTACTTCGAGCATTTTGTCACTCACACATTTTTCAACTAAAATGGAGTTTTCTTGTCAGTACTGTCGAAGGTTGCCTTGAAAATCCAGGAAGAACGTTTAGAGTTTTACGCTGTACAAAATAGTTGAGGTTTTTTCTACTCGACGAGCTACCTAAGGTGAGCTCTTTATTTGCTGCGTTGTTCCTTCGGCTAGGAATCCAATGATCGGATTGGATCATTTGCTTTACACAGAAGAATGATGACGAGATGCACATAATTTTCCAGAGTAAAATTGACAGGGATCCCTGTACAGCTCGTCTCTACAGATGCTGTGATATGCGGTCAATATAAAGGCGATGAGTATCTTAATCCAGTTTTAGATGTTCTCTAGGAAGTAGGATGGTGTTACACTTTAGTAAATTCTGGACGTTAGGGACGCCAATGCATTCTATATTCATCATACTCGTAGTTTAGAGGGCCGTGTATCTAAAACGTGCGACGAAGTTTATACTCATTAGTCACACATTCCTTCAACAAGATCTAAGGACTAGGAATGGTGCATGCTCTTCATCGCGCGCTGCCTTTAAAAAGCTCAATAGGAGGACCATTTTGTCCAGTAGTCAGTCTTCTTGTACTATGTAGGCCACAAAATTTCATATCTTTACCTATCTTGATTAAGTGGGCGAAAATTTTGAGTTTTATTTAAGTTGAATGGTTTCTTCAGCGGAATGTGGATCATCCTCTCAGATAAGCGGTCTGCAGGATTGAATTTCTAATAACCTCGGCAGAGAATGTTAATTTTCTACTTAATTTCGTGGGGATGCGATCTTTCCACCTTATGGTTCAATTTGCGAATGTTTTTCTTAGACTCATCGCCTCGTCTTTGTGTCTCTGAAGAAACCGATATTCCTTCCACCTCATTTGCTTATAGACCGAACAAAAGGTTCAATTTCCTCTATGTAGCGCCGCTTCATGAGTTAGTTGGTTTGAATATAAGCCCTTGCCTAAATTATTCACCGAAAAAGGAGTTTCGTGCCGAAGGTTGGGTGGAACTAAGCTATAGCTGGTGGTTCTTGGCAACGTCGTAACTTATCTTTACATTTTTGAAATTTTGGCGTACTTGTTGCGATGGCAAGTATTTGTCCGCTAAATCATCAATTTAGTTGACGGTTTCAAGATCAAGTGAAATTTGAGGCGACGAAACCAGTCAAATAGCCTAAGTCCAAATCCAGACGTGGTGTCCTATTAGCTATGGATTCCAATAATATTTCGTCATACTCAAGGTACTTTCCGTACGTTGTGTCGCGCAGATATCTTCTAAGGCATCGTTATTTCTGCGGTGGGAATGAGCAAAATCAGACTGATGCTCTCGAATTTAGACATAGCACGAACTATCGTAGGGTCCTCGCTCAAATGCCGAAACCTTAAGACTTTCTGTGGTAGACTGCCGCTTACAACTAATCCGCACTCAAATGTTCGCTGCTGCTATGTATTCTTAGTTTCAATCACCGTAGTTCATGCACATAAACCATTGTTTTCCATCTTTCTTTTGAACTCTGTACTTACTGACGTGGTCTGTTCAAAACCCGACCATTCTCTGTGCAGATTCAAACACCGTTGTCACATTATTTCGAATAAGCCCCAATGGCAAAATTAGCAAGACATTCGTTAGTCAGTAGCCCGCTTCAGGGGTATGAAAATACTCGCAGCTCCCAAACCAACAGGAATTCAACGCGGCCACTATAAAGTATGATGAGCTTAAGGACGCCGACATAAGTAAGGAACAAAAAAGCAAGTACCCCTGTTGGTTGGTTTTGAATGTTCGGAGATTGTTATGGTCGCACTCATTGTATGAATTGATGTTGCACTATTTTTAAAAAAGCTACTCAAGAACTAATTCAAATTGAAAATGTGAAAAAAATGAATTTTGAGAATCCAGCCGACCGCCTCCACTTATCACCATTACAATGTTTTCCTTGGAAATTCCTTTTTTAAAAATTCTTCTCATTTCTCTAAGACTATCCATAAATAACTGCTACTGAAGGAGAACGATTTTTTATTCCATAAATCCGGAAACAATTACCATCACGTGAAGTTAATTGAAAGGAAAACACTGCAGACCATTTCGTTGACGTCATATGACCTCATACGTCATGAAAAGAACTTTCGAAAAACAAACTCTTGATTTTCTCAAAAAATCGAAAACAATAAACATTCGATTGAGGGAGAAAAGAAAAAAAATTCGATTCGAAAATATCCCAAAATACCATCGGAATTACGGAATTACGGAATTACCCTCAAAACGGATTTATATTAAGGAATTTATTTGCTTTTTTCATCCCAACCTCACCCACACCCCGTTGCCATTGGGCAACTTATGTTGAGACCAATTTGTCTACATCTGCACAGGTATTCTTGTGTCGACGTAATTGAAACCAACTCATTAGTAAACAAATTAAATGGCTCACCCCCTGTCCCAATGGGCCCCGTATCCAATAGATAATAAGAGAGAGTGAGTTGGTTTTCAGATATAAATATTAACCGCGCAGATTGAATTCTATTTTTGCAATATTTTCCCCCGCTATGGATAGCGTTCTCACCAAAGGCAGTAGCAACTGGTTTAGAGGAACAGAGATCACGACTAGAGATCATATGGCAGAACATACATAGTATCTAAATGACTGTACAGAGATATGAGGCGTCGTCTCGTCTAAGTTTTCCAACCGTTGCATCACGAATCACACGAACTCGCAATTTTATTGAAATTTTTTTGATTCCCCCCACCCCCTAACGAGGTTGCTAATTAATTGACCAGCAAGTAAGTTTTAGTGGTGGCAATGAGTGGGGGCAAAAGTAAGCTTACTATACAAGTATAAGTGACAAACAGTTGTGTTAGAGATGATTGTTCTATGCCCGTTGATGCCATTTCATTTCATCAGCTGGGAATCGAGGACTGAAAAATAGAAAAACACGAGACTCATCCAAGTGGCATCGCCAAAAAAATTCAAAAAACAAAATTATATGTCCGCTCCTCTGACCGCAGAGTCGGAAATAGAATCGGTCGGCATATGAATGGGCTGGCTGACTCATAGCTTTCAAATGAAATAGAAAATTTTTCTCACAAATACAAAAAGATACAAAAAAACAAAATAAAACACCAAAATAAAGGAAACACAGAAATACAAAAGAAAAGAACAACAAAAGCGCACACGACCCCTAAAGAACAAAGCAAACAATTTAATTAAAATTTTTTCAAAGTCTTTCATTCGACAAGATGACTAAGAGACCAAAAGACCAAAAGACGGAAAGATCTTGCTTTGGTCTTGAGAGGAGGTTATGTCCTCTACACCGTCGTTAGCTGTTAGAAATTAAGTAGCCGCTTCTGGTAGAACTTGTGGTTGACTGGTGTCTTGGGGCTTGGGTATTGTGCCACATCCATTAGATGAATTGCACTGTCTTGGTTATTTTCAAAACCAGACAGCCACAACGACAACGAATTTGACGACGACGACAACTACTCGTACGTCGACTACGATGAGATTCGCGTCACGCAATCTCGCGATGTAATTGCACTATGGAGTGCAACTTAATTGGACAACTTCCAAACCAACCCCAAATCAAATCTAAAACAAAACCAAAACAACAATCGTAATGGTGACCATAAACGCATGCAAGCATTCGAATGGGACACGGATGGTCCCTGCATTCTTGAGGATTACATCTTATGGTCTTCATTGCAAGGAAGTACGAGTGCAGCAAGTGCATGTCTAAAGATACATAGACACACTCCTCTTGTATGGGTTTTGTAATGATTGCCACCACTTGGTTGGGTACCGATGCAGAATTGCAGATATTTTATTATGCTGTCAATCTGGTTGAAGGTATTTTTAGAAATTGCTTGCAATTGGTAAGTGCAATCAACTTTGTTGAGTTGTTTTTAGTCGCTCGTTACACGTGCCTCACACGAATTAAATTAAAATGCCCACTAGGAGATCCTCTTTAAATATTCCTGCCGGCAATATGAGTAGTATAAAATTTATAATACATGCAGTTAACCAACTGTAAAAACAGCTCACTATCATGCCCCTTACGAGTTAGGTGTTTGCGGAAGTAATTTTTCAGATGACACTTACTGTTGGTGGACGTCATGTCATGTCATATTTGTATTGGTGGAGTATACTATCTGTTTGAAGACAAAAACAATTAAACTTAAGGGTCTGGTCTGGAGGTAATTAAAATCACTTTCAATGAATGGAGTAACGAGTTTTAAGTGACTTTTATGAGTAGCAGTTATTTTGAACACATGCTGCAGCATAAGGATCCAAGTTTGTAGGGGATGCATTGTTGATTTGATTTGGTATACTCAGACGGAGGAGTTTACGACATTTTTGACGAAGTATCTGTTTTTCTTGGACCATTTTTCGTCCATTTGTAAGTTATTAGGAAGATCGGAATCAAAAGCTGAAAGGGAGAGTTTGAAGAAGAAAACCAAACCCTGACTAGAGGGCTATGAGTATTAGTGGCAAGCAATAATATGAACGTATACATACATAGTTCGGATAGTGAAGTTATTTGAGAATGATGTTGGAATAGTTGATCGTGCAAAACCCGAACGCAACAAGTCATCAAAGCCATGGAGAACCGAATTCGATGAAATCTGCTGCGAAAGCAGAAAATCATATCTCGGGAGATGGACATCATGTCGCGCATCAACGTGATTTCGAACTCAGCGCATACAAGACATACACCGACTAGCTTCTTACAGAAGCATTGTAATAGAAACCTAAGTCATAAGAGAAACCCGAGCGAAATTTCACCATTTAACAATTGTTTAACAAACAGAGCAAGAGAGTGTATGATTTGTCATCACAACATATGTATAAACTCGTTCCAAGGTCTCGTTTGCTGGGGAGACGCCTACGATGGGTTGACCAAACAAAATTTCTGCGATAAAGTTATCGAAACGTCAGCTAAAGTGTATCAAACGAACGTTTTAGGAAATGTTGTAGAGCCCCTAATCAAAACGAAATTCGCAAATGAGCTGTGGAACTTTAAACAAGACTCCGCTGCAACCCATAAGGCAAAAACTACTGAAATATGGCTCGAAAACCATCTTCCGATATCTCATTTCCACCGATAATTGACCAACTGATAGCCCAGGCCTCAATTTATTAGAATGCTTAATATAGTCCGTTTTGGATACTATGGCTTGCACTGTTCGACATCCAAGTATCGAGTCTTTGAAGCGCTTTCTTGTCCAAACAGTTCAAAATTTTCCAATGCATTCATTTTCATGTTATTAGCCAAAATCCGTGTACTAAAAAATTTGCTTCTGCCAGGTAGATCAGTAAAATTCTCTTCAGAGTTGACGGCAGCTGGTCTATATTTCCTTGTCAAGTCATAAATACTGGTACACAACTGAACTCACTCATTACGAATGCAACACTGGACGCATCCATTTCGTATTGATTGCGATTTGACAGTTGATATCTATGCTACATTGAGACGTAAAAAGTTTTTGACATTAATTGCTTACAATCATGGAATGGGGCGACATCGAAGATCGTATTGTTGTAGTTGACCTACTTAAATGCAACATGGAAAAAGGAGATATCTTTAGGACGTTTCGACCGCTTGGAATCACTCGCAATTTTGTGTATCGTGCTGTGAAGTTGTTTGAGGATACTGGTGGAGTACGAGACCGTCAAAGATACGGCCGTCCGCGTACTGTGAGAACTCCGAAAGCGATCAAAGCCGTGAAGAAACGAATCAACCGAAAACCGCTGCGAAAACAGAAAATCTTGTCGTGGGAAATGCAAATTTCGCAAAAATCCATGTCTCGCAGTATCAAAGAAGATTTAGGATTCAGCGCGTACAAGCGACACACTGGACATCTGCTTACGGCCGCATTGAAGGAAAAACGCAAGCGAAGATCGAAAGCGTTACTCAGCCGGTAGGCGAAGAACGCTCACAGACAAATTCTGTTTACTGACAAGAAAATCTTCATCGTAGAAGAATCGTTCAATAAGCAGAACGATCGTGTGTATGCTCGGTCATCCAGAGAAGCATCCCAACTCATCCCGAGGATTCAAAGAGGCCTTCATCCCGCGTCTGTAATGGTATGGTGGGGGGTGTGCTACGATGGCATTACCAAGCTCCATTTCAACCAATCAATATTCAACAACAAGACATGGACTTTTCAGCAAGACTCTGCTCCAGCTCACAAAGCAAAAACGACTCAACTGTGACTCAAAAACAACGCTCCAGACTTCATATCAACGGATTATTGGCCAGCTAGTAGTCCCGACCTCAACCCGTTGGATTACAAGTTTTGGTCCGTATTAGAGGGCATGACTTGCTCTACTCGACACTCAAATATTGAGTCGTGGAAGCGAGCCCTTGTCCGTGCAGTGGACAATTTCCCCATGCATGAAGTGTGTCTCGCAATCGATGAGTGGCCACATCGTCTTAAGTCGTGCTGGAAGGCAAATGGAAGTCATTTCGAATAAGTTGTTCTAAAATTTGTAGCCATTGACCAGCCTGGTTGCGAACCAAAGTACATATCCTGTCCTTACCATGTTAAACGTCTGTCTTGCCAAAACCGCGGTTTAATGGGCTTTTGGTCAACTATCTTAAAACTGAGATTGATTTCTTCATAAATGCTAGAAGGTGTCACTATCTGGTGCTCCAGGGAAGAAAATATTTTGGCCAAGTCCTGGATGTTTAAGGTACCGTCGGCTTCCGGGCAGTGTAATGGACAAGAAATTAAGATAATAGCCAAAGAGAATCTGTATCTACATGGCTTGAAAAGACCAATACAATCGTATACGTTCGTTGTGTGGAATGACCACTAACTTAATTGAAAAAGGCAACCTAAAGAAGTGCCGAAACTGAAGAGATTTCTCTCGCTGGATCCTGCTACAAAAAAGGAATTCGTTGTATACAGATCCTCCACCACCTACTTTTTATCGACCTCTAGACAAAAAAATTGACATTGTTTATCTGGTATGTTAGATGAGTTAAGCTCCGCTGCTTTTTTTGATGGTACAACCATTCTATTCAGTGGTGCAGTTGATACGGCTGTGTGAATGCAGTATTTGGGGGGTTACCACCGCTGTCACTCGGAAACTGCAAGCTGACGTTGAAATATGAATGCCAATCATCTTAAGAATATCCTGCCTGAACCTTACCTATTAATGGGAGCCCATTAACATCACAATAAGACAAAGGAAGTGGAAATATACAGATGAGACGCGATGGGAACTCAGTTGAGAAAATTCCGTGCAAAACTATCTCCAAACCCGAGTAGAAAGAGGGGAGACTGGTACTAAGCAAAATTAGCACAAGGTCTCAGGGTATAGAGAGTAACCATATGTAAAGATTTCTTTCTGTCCTCTTGGGGCTACAGAAATTTAAAAAAAGAAAAAAAAACTCCAGGGTCTGGAAAGGTGTAAGAAACGTCTTGCCACTGAGATACATAAAAAGTGTTTTCAACAAGTGTTCAACAACTCTAAGGAAAAACAAGATCGGCACATCGAGTATTAGAAAAGCTCTGTTCGGCACACCTACTAGAAGAACAATAAAAGTACAAGCTGAAACAACTTGCTATCGGTACACAGAGATATGCCAATGTCAAAGTTGAAATCAACGTCCTTTACCCAACGAGCATGTGAGAGCATTCGTGCTTTCTAGCTACACAACGCGATAGCTAAATTTATTCATTGTATCAGCAGCTGACATAGCCTCGCGGCAAAGGCAGACAAAATGAGTGCTTTCTCTCTACTACGATTATAAACAAAATGCAAACATTGGCAGTCCATTTTGTACGTCTCAAAGCAAACTCTAAAAGGATCTGGTGAGGATCTAACAAAGATGCTCAATACTCTGAAAAGAAGTGGACTATGATGTCATCCCTGCGGTACCCCATTCTTTTTTATTCATTTCATTCAAGGCGATCATGAAATTACGTATGATCATACCTCTTTAAATTCCATTCAAGGATATACCCATCCTTGTTAAACTGTCACTTAAAGAGTTCCTAAGATTCTTCCATTCTCTCTTCATTAACTAAACGTCACAGCTACTAAATAACTGTCAACATCACAAAAACGACAACACAATTCGAAAAGGATAAATAGTCATTCAACGAATTCTTCTAAAGGCAAAAACCTCGTCCCTTTTCAAAGCCATAAAAAGCAGTTAACCAAGAACCATCTATCTATATTCCCCGAAACAATAAATCACAATCTCATCGCCATGGATCAAGTAAAATGGATTTAACACCCACAAAACCGCAACAATAATCGATTTATAAGCGAAAATTGAGACTTATTATCCTGTCATCTTTATAAACCCAACCGAGAAAGGGATATAAAGTCCTCGACGGAAAGGATTGTTACCACCGGGACCGGGTTAAACCGAAAGAAAGACCTTTTGCAGAGAATTCTGTATTTTTTTTTTTTTTTGTCTCTTTTGGATTTATTTCATTTCATTTGACATCTCGACAACAGCTTCTTTTCCTCCCACTCGGCAACAATATTTTTGGGTTAAGTGCTTTGCCTTCCAATGAAATTCAAACCGAAAAAAACACAAAATGAACCCAGTCAGTCACTTAATAGTTGAAAGAGAATTTAGGTCACCAAATCACTAAGCATCCGGATAAAGAATACCAACGAAGGGCAAACAAGTTGAAGTACAAGTATGAAAGTGCCCTTCAGTCTATAAATAAAAAAAAAACAAAAATAAAAATATACCTACACCCCCAGGGGAAGTCGAAATTTTATAGAAAAACACTTCTCTGACATTCAAATGGCATTTAGTACGTCATCGGATTGGAATTTTCAATACGGACCACCCTACAGATCTGTTTCATTTATCAACTAAACGTTGCCACCGTAATCAATTCTTTTAACCTTCCTTCAAATCGACAACTCATGCTGTCTGTCATTAATTTACTTCTGAAATGTCAAATTCCTTTTAATTTCGAGTCTCGGAAAGGTACCCCTTACCAGATATCTTTCGAATGGTCATTGTCAGAACAATGCGAGTACATGTAGGGCTAGGTACACCATAAACCATAAACTAAATCGAAACCAAAACCATAAATACTCTGTTACTTGTCATCCATCATTAATCTAAAGTCCCCCCATGACAGATACACACGTTGCGTTACGTATTAATGTTGTTGTTGTTGTTGTCGTTGCTTGATGCATACTATAATTTAGTTCCACTTCAAATTACTTAAAGACAAATTCCAATTCCAGAGATTTTGTTGTTGTTGTCGTCGCCCCCCTTTCCGTCCTTGACTTGTGTAGTATTGTGTGCACCCCCTAAAAATAAAACCAACTAATGGCGACCTCAAGTTTTTTGTTAATATGTCACCCTAATGACAGCTCAGATAGGCATATACGTATGAGTATGAGTACGAATATTCGTAACGGATACGTACACGAGTTTTCATTGGTTTTTATTTTTTTTTCGGAACGAACCCCTTTTTGACATTTCAAAGTCTCTGCTAGGAATGGGGGACTAGCGAAAGCAACCAGAACCCAATATAACGTACGTCGAAAACGAAAACGACATTGGACAAGCGCTGACACTTCAAATGCCGGGGCTTTACGAGAACCTGAATTTATCTATGTAAGCTCTCCGTTTCCATATGACTGTTAGAGTACGGTGCATGGAGGAATGTCAAGGCAAGAGACAGAAGCAAAAAAGGAAAGCTTGAAACGGTTTATCGTAAAGTAATATGTAAATAATTCAGGCTCGTTGAAGGTGCACCTCTCTATTGAAAACAGTGAACAGATGGAGTCAAAGTCGGACGGATAAACATGAAAACTTGTGGATATGACTGGAAGTTCAAGGGTGAATTGAGCTGAAAAACGAGCAAAGCCTTTTAATGTATGAAATTTTAATTCGGTTCTTGTTATTTGAAATTCAACTTTGAATGCGCAAGATGATAGCCTTTAAATTGAGACATGGTAGCGTATCCAACGACCGCCGGAAGTATTCCTTAAATTTAAATTTAAAATGTACTTTTGCGCGTAGATTATGACAGTTTAGAACGTAGTTTCTTAAAGGAATGGCCATTGGCATTACAAATCGCAATGTTGATCTTAAATAATTTAAAAGGCCAAAAGGCAGAGGGTTTTCGGTTAAACTATTGACAGTGAAGGGTTGAAGGTGAACGGTGCCGAAGAAGGAGTAACTCTTTAATCAATGAGAGATTTCGAAAACTTAAATCCCCTGGGGTGAAGATTTTCGATAATATTCAATTGGATTTGGGTGGATGTTGGTTGAGGAGAAACTTTGACAAATTCCTAAAGGGTTCGAATTGATGGAGAATTTTCTAGTGCGAAAGGTCAACAGCAGAAAAGAGGGTAATAATTTATGGGATTTCCTTTTTTGTGAATTTTAAATGGACTGCCGCAGGGGTATCGACTTGAACCGATGCTATTTATTTATTTATTTTTTGTTGAGAATCGTTTTTGATTTGACAGCTACGACTCTTTGAGAGCGATAAGTTTTGTCAGTTACTGACATACTATTAGGAACTGTTTGCAGGAGAAATGGATGGGGTTTTAACAGTGGCTGAGTTATTCCGGCATCTTAACACTGATAGTGTTCCTCCAGTGGACGAGATTATTAAACATGTAGTACAGGAAGACAACCTATTTTGACGTCTTTTGGCCACGATTATTGAACAGTAAAGGGTATTTTTCTTGCGACATTCTGAAAAAAACTACAATATTCACGGCGAGAACCAAATTGGCTTGAAGATTTCTAATTTAATCAGTTGATGTCCCAGAAAGTGATGTCAGTAACAGTGTAGGACCTAACGAAGATACCAGTTATCAGTTTATAGCCTTTATAGCTGAAGACAGAGAGAAAGAGTGTACTTACATTTGTTTCATCTGTATGCATCTTGTAGAATCATGTTAACTACAATTGCATATGAATCCTTAAACGAAGATAGAAGTACACGCGGTTCCAATATATGTGGGTCCAGATGATGAGAAGACATCCTTTGAATGTTGCCATAAATTATTATCGGCGGTATCATTTTGTTCTAGACCGGCCCAGCGGATTTAGTTATTCGATTGCGTTCTTGACTTAGTTTGTTAAGAGTAGCTTTAAGCGCAGTTGGTGGCAATCGTTATTGATGCGGATACTTTACCTCTTCTGCATGACTTCTTCATGAGAAAATGATAGAAGTCTAGGGTCAGGTCTTCTACGAAAATGCCATGATTCCATCCTTGAGCCTTCGAAGAAATATTCTACGGCTCTAATGGGGCTACTGCGATTACTATGACTGCGACTACAATGAGGCTAGTACGATTCTAAAGGGGCTTCTATGGCTACAATGAGGCTACTACGGTTCTAACAGGACTACTTCGACTTAAATGAGACTACTATGGCTCTGTTGTGGAAACTGCAACTTTAGTGGGGTTACAATGTCTCTTGTGAGGCTACTATGGTTATAGTGGAGCTACTACGGTCCTAGAGAGACGCTTTAGTAGGGCAACTAGGGCTCTAGTAGAAACCTTGCCTCGGAAGATGCAAACGAAAAACTGATAGAAATACAATATGTAAAAGAGCTAAGACCGTGTGTCAAGTAACGATAATATCTACGGCAGGTATCTAAGAGGTTAGTCAATGTTGCTTATGTCAAAGCAATGAGAAAAGGTAAAATTCTGATGGAAGTCTCTTTTTGGGAGACGTCTGCTGATGTTAAACAACTTGTTAAGGAAGGCCTTTGGCTATCTGAAGATGTCGAGAAAAATGGGATAGAGCCAACTTTTGAGAGTGAACAAGACAAACTATTTGCTCAATCGAAAACTTTCGTGGACTTGGTTCTGCCAGTCATTTGAGAGACTATACAGCATCGATCCGATTTAACTGTCGCAGAAGTACTCGTAACAACGTTTAACCTGAAAGCAATCGGATATTTTTCAACGTCTCATCTACTTGGACGGTCCATTCCAAGGTCCTAGATATCAGTCACAGGCATCAGTTTAGAAATCGGTATGCTACGTCGTCATAAGTCCTTTGACCCATTTACATTGATTTCGAGTAGAACATTTTTAACATAACCAGCACGCATGTGACGTTGCCCAGGAGCTGATTAAACTACATTCCTCAGTCCATGGAACATTCCCAGATTTGGGTTGAATTCTTAAGATTAATATTTTAGTGAACAGGTACAAGGTCAAGGTATTACGATTCTCATAATTAACTTGGTTTTCATATACTCAAATGTAGAGATAAGAGTACGAGTACGACGCAGGGTACTAGCATGAGTACTAAGTTTTACGTGCTACATCTACGAGAAAAGTCTAACTAATGACTTCTAAGAATTCTTACAACCAAGCACCTACATACCGTCAGTCACTTGCTCACAGTAGAGGCTGTATGAAGTGTAATTAATTACAGAAGTAGGTTAACAAGCACACCTAAGGACCAAACACACCAACTACGATACATGACTTTTGATTAATTGTTGAGAATACTCACTTACTTTTGTTATTGGATTACTTACTGGGTACGGATTTGTCCGTTCATTGTTGAGAATACTGTTGTTGCCTTTCTCACCCGCTGAGAAATCCGTATCGGAATTGAGGAAAAAAAATTAATCAGACCATTGTGAAGAGGACAAAAAGAGTCTCCAGCAAGTAAAAGGCGCAATTATGGTTTGCAAGTAATAATTGTGAAAGTTGTCCAAGACAGTGAAGTAGGATTTGTGCCGCCAAATTCCTGGTCGAAGGTCACAGTATGATCGATAGACCCAGGTGTGTGAACTTTTTCTTATATCCAGCAAATTCACTTGTTCTTTGTGATGAAGTTGATCAGAAGTAGTGGAATGAAATAATGATTCTGATTGATTGTCGTTTGACATAGGTCATAATTTAAATGAGTCTGCTCCAATGCAGAATGAGTGCATACAATTCTATCTTCATATTACAGGTGGATGAATATTGGCACACGGACCCCAAAGAAGTTGGTGGATCAGGAGGAAACTTAGGGACTTGGCGACCTCTTGGTAAAGAAAAACTAACAACCAGAGTAATGACATTGCAATAGATGCACTCAGCAATCTATGATAGATGACCGAAAGAAATGGGAGCACTTCTTGCATTCGAAAGTTCTGGACGGAAAAAACTGGCATGACTTGTATTCCTGTCAAATCACAAGAATGCAAAACCACATCGTTCACATTTGTGAGAACCATGCACCTGCATTTCAGTTGATTGATGAAGTCGACTAGCGAACTGGAAATAAATTAACACGATTCCTCATGGCAAACTGGCTGAGACCCCAAGAACCTCAACAACAATTTAACTTCCTCTCCGAATTTGAATTTACCTTCCTCTCCGAATCTTGAAGATAAGGTTCGGCGCAACCAATGATAGACCACGGATCTTTAAGAAGAATAGTAAGTTTGTCATATTGTCTATGTCAGAACGGGACTGCTAAATCTAAAAGGCAACTCAAGGATCTACAAGCAAAAGTAAAAAATGTTTAAGGTGCGTTCCTGCGAAAAGATCACCAGCACAAGCGAATACTCGATAAAACAGAAAGTTTTGTGCATAACATATCGAAGTTCGAGAGTACTCAACCACCTACATGGTACATAAGTGACCTCCAAGATAGAGTCTTGGCGACGCTCTTGTGGTTCTGCAACCCGCCCCAGCTCAAGACATGATATGTCCAAAAAAAAGTTTAAATAGGAATTTTTCAGCTTCGAACGCCACCAGGTGGTGAGACTAGATGGTATCTTCACTGCACCAATCGACTCTTAAGCTACTGGAAGGGGTGCCAGCTATTAAGACCTCATCCTGGACACCAAACTGAGGTGTAAAGACATCAACTCGTTAGAAAAAACTCAATCAACCGTTTGTGTGAGCATTTTCAGTGAGTTAAAAACCTCTCCAGTAGCGCCTCTCCAAAGATTGTTCCCACTGACTACTGAATCGCTATGCATATTGCGTCCTGTGAGTCTGAGATATACCGAAAGAAAAGGCCGAAAGACGTCGCAGTCTGCTCATATAAATCGTGAGCCATCTGTTGGTATCGTTTTAAGAAGGCTGTTAAAAAAAACATTGCTAAATATTTTCTAAAGATTTTTTGCTTTATTGAAAAGAGTTAACCTTCCGACTAATTGTCGAATATTGCATCGGCTGGCTTGGCAGTAGGCCAGTACATCTTCGATGGTTACGAATAGCTTTACTTATATTGTTCTTGAGTGCCTAAATCCTCTCTGAATTATTCGCAAAATTCAAACGTCGTCAAATCGCAGCTACGTGGCTGAAAAGCAACATCGACAAAAGGACTGATTACACGATTATTGAACTTGGTGTTTAATATATGGATTGTTGGTGAGCTTTCTAGAACCATAGCTCACTTAAGTCCAAATCCTCAACTTGTGGCCATGAAAATCAATTATCACGACTAGGTAGTGGTATCCATTGACTGTAACATTTCTTTCATTGTCGTCTTGGAAGAAAAATTGGTCAAAAACCGCTCCAATTAGTCACATATGCATTGGCTTCTCTATGACTACGTCTGGATTTTCCGAGCCCGAAATATAGCAATTTGGTTGTTTACGTAGCTGCCGAGATGGAAATGCGTTTTTCTGGAAAAATCTCTGTGCTATAAAAATCACCGATTTTTACAAAAAATTGTATCTCTTGGTTTAGTCTCTTTGGTTCTAATTATCTTTCTTCGAAGCCCGTGAAGTGGCATTGCAGTGGATTAACAGCTTGGTTAAGTACACCCCAACGACGATCACTCCCGCCTAATCTAGCCTCTGCGAACACGGAATGCCTACCCCATTACATTTCATAATAAATCCAAATGACTATTAACTAATTGAGATAAATATCTGATTTGATTAAAATTTAAATTTAAATTAATTAATTACCGTTGAGAATTTTTATAGGCATTAATACTTCACATCATCTTCATAGCTTACCTAAAAATAAAAAAATAAAAATTATAATCAGATTTTTGTTTTAAAAATGCTATAAAGTTGTTTATCACTTTTTTCAATTTATTTTTGTTTTTAAAGTTTACAAATACACAAACTATAATTAAAAGAAAACACAACAAAGAAATACAAATATTTGGACAAGGAAACTATAAGATACAAATAAAAACGAACTAATTGGTGTCAAGTTTTGTCCCTTGCCTAGCAATTGTATTTGAAATAACAGTCCTTGTAGTCCGAGACCTAACCAAACTCACATTTTCAAACGAATTTGGAAGTAATGAAATTTGCCTAAATCTCCGACAGGAAGTTCGTTGCTTAGTCTTCAGTTTTGACAATCATCCAGAAGGGATTGATTGAAGTTGAAAAATAATTGTTATGCAAATTGTTATGCAAGTTATGCAAGGTAGTAATGCCAAACGAGACGGTAATATCGTGGTGCAGGGGTTAAGTTTGACAAGAACTACGTAAGAAGGCCTTGGTTCAAACCTCGTCCAACACTGAACTTATCTTACTTTTTTGATGTCATTATCCTTTGACGCACTTCAGTGCAGCTGTAAGCGACCTATGGATTTTTAATATCTCTATACGAGTATGATGGATCTCCTCGATGGGACACGAACATATGACGCAGTAAAATAGTACCGGAGTTGCCTAGTAATTAATATGATGACTTTAATGGGATTCTGGACGAACTCTGACCGCATCGTTAGTCGATGGGAAGGACTATAGAATCAGTCAAGAGTCTGGAGCTAATGTTTTTGCCGAAAACCATAGCATGCGTCTGCCTCTGAATCGAAGATGCTAGCAGTCCTAATGGCTATGCACTATATTGTCATAAATAAACTGAAAAGAAATAGTATTTGTGTCTGTAATTATAACTGGACTACATTGACACTGCTTAACGCTTTGAACGTGCTTCCGAATATGGTCAATAGATCCAAACTGTTAGCTGACGAACTTGGAAGACAAGTTTCTTAAACAGTTTTTACACACTTACAGGTGAGGACAAACCAACAGGCTGACCATGGATCTCTTCTTGTCTACCTCTGCATAAGTCCATGTGAATCTCCGGACACTTTGACACTGCAAAAAATTCAGAGATTCCATTGAGATCGATGCCCAGATTATAAGATTTACGCGCTAGAGATGCTCAAATGGATCTGAACTGAAAACGTCGGTTTAGATACCAATAGAGACAGCTGTTCAAGACAGTCAGCTTCCATACCGGTTGCCGTGACACTAATGATGACAAGGTCAGGCAAAACTAGTGGATGATATAGTTTCGAGAAAAGGCTTTAGACAAAATTTGGTCGAGTATCTTAATAAGCTGCTGGCTTTAACATAGCTAACTCCGTTAGCGTAAAGATCCATGGTTGCGGCAAGTGCTTGCTTTATAGCCTAAAATTGCAAGAGCGATGGATAAAGGAACAGCGGAAAAATGCCGCAGTGTGAATCGAGGGCGTTGCCTACAACATGTCTCTTGATCTGATAGTCATCTTTCAGGACCATCTTCACATATTCAAAGCACTTCAGAACCAACAGGGTTCCTTAAGTAAAGATGATGGCAGAAGAACTCGAATTGCATCAATGGCAGAACTCATAACGTTCAAGACTACTGAAATGGGAGCAGCCAGCCCCTTTTATCCAAGAGATGTCATAGAGATCTTGCAAAAAATAACATGGGAACGAAACAACCGAAATTCTCTGAAATAAATGATACCAATCTTGACGATCCATACTAATCATAAAAAGCAAACAATTTTTGATAATGTCGAAAGTGAGGTCTTTTAAAAAGACCACGATCAGCAGAACAACTCACGAACGCCCTTGACTGCGAGAAGCAGATTTAAGCCCCATACAAGCAGTGCGATAAAATAGACTCAGTGAATACTACCAAGAACGACGCAGTTATACTTAGCGATAACGTCGAAGATTTACAGAACGCCTTAGATTCATGGAGAAATGCGCTAGAGAGAAACGGGTTTAAAATAAGTCGTTCAAAGACGGAGCATTTGACATGCCCATTTGCGCATCCGTTGCGACCTGTTCCGGATATAATGTTAGACGGAATAGTTCTTCCGAAAAGCACTATCTTTAAGTACTTAGGATCAATCGTTAACATGGAAGCGAAATGTGACGACGACGTAAACCACAGAGTGAGTGTGGGATGGATGAAATGGCGGGAAAATTCGGGAATCTTTTGCGACCGCAAATTTCCACTTAAATTAAAGGGGAAACTCTACACCACGGTTGTTAGACCAGCTCTTATATACGGTTCACAGTGCTGGACAATGTACGAAGCGTTTAAAAACAAAATGACGGCAGCGGAAATGAAAATGCTAAGGATGTCTAGTGGAGTCACTAAACGCGATTGCATTAGATCTACGCGTATAAGAGGAAGTCTACATATAAAGAATTCGGTAACCGAACAGCTTGAGGCGAATAGAATAAGTTGGTATTGCCACGTTCAAAGAAGATCTGCGGAAAATCCGGTTAAAAAGGCACTATCAACTACGGTCACTCCAACTGTAAGAAAACGAGGTCGGAAAAAGAATTCCTGGATTTCTCAGATGGCAAATGCGCAACAACGTCTGGGGTTAACCACTGAAGCGATCCAGGACCGAGCATTATGTAGACGCGTTCTGCGGTCTGCGACATTAGCCAACCCCATAAGCGGAGCAGCAGCGATGCAGTAAAAATGGGAAACTCGTTACGCATAAGTTCGTATAACGAGGAAAGGGTTAATAAAAGGATAAGAAGAAGAAGAAGAAGAATACTACCAAGAACAAAAACGCTGACTATTTAGTCACGTGAAACAACCTCCATCTAGGCTTACGAACGACCCAACGAACGATGGCATTAAGGACTGTTTTTAGGAGCTCATCGACAAGACAACATTGTCCTTAGAATATCGCAAAGCTAGGAAAGGAAAATGTCTTAAGTTAATATAACCCGCACGACAATATCTTCGATAACTCGATTCAGAGCTAATGGGGACGGCCTGTATCGGTAGCAAAGATGGCAACAAGTCATCACAATTGACGCCAGTGAAATAAAAAAATAAGGACTAGGGCGGCTCATGAACTCCTCAACAAATAAAGAAGGCCAAGTATCAGCGTCTCAGAAGGAAGGAATTACAAGACGGAATCCCCTTGTAGTTAAAAACGCGTTCAGAAATTTTACCAAAATTTAGAAAAAACATGCCAACAAAGCCTGAAAGGGTGAACAAGGAAAGTAAGTTATAGATTCGAACCCAATACGAAGAATGTGGAAGAACCATTTCTATCACACATAACAAATGTTCCAATCTCAACAACGAAATGAGAATAGCCATATCCAAAGCTAAGTTCACAGAACTGTTAAAGTCGACCAGAGATGATTTTGTAAAGAGCAAATCATTTCCAAAATATAATTTGACAAAAGCATGTCGAACAAATGTACCGTAAGCATTGTATGCCCATTCCTGAAAACAAGGACAATCTCCAGTCTTCGGAATATCACCTATAAAACTCTGCGGTACTATGTTATCGCCCAAAACCTGAGTGGTTTCAGGCCATCAGTCAATCGTTTATGTTACGGAAGGTCTAGAAGGTTCCGAATCGACACCCATTATCTATTTATCAATTCTGCGGCCGCTTATGACAGTGGCAAAAATTAAACGGAGCCATGCTCGGTTACAGAACCCAGTTAAGCTTACCATGCTCTATCAGATGATCATGGAGAAAGCTAGCTGCTACGAGAGGGCCGGTATTAATCTTCGTTCTAAGAGGAATAAACAACGACACAATCTTAGGGACTATTCCAAGATCTAAACTTGCCCGTTGCTATATTCCCTTTATTTTTAGGCCCGTAAGGTCCGACCAGCAGGCCCTCTATCGGTCAATCAAAGTAGCCCTCTTGCCAAACATTGGTTCGAAAGAATAAACTTTGTTGAAAGAGGTTTACCAAGTGCTTGGTCGTTTCCAGTGATATACCGCTCTGGGACATTGAAAAGTCTTCGAAACCATCACCGAGAGAAAACGCAGCAGAAGGTTTCATCTAAAGTGTCATGCGCAAGTGGAATAGTATCTACCCTAACTAACTGTCAGGAGAAAATGTAAGCTGAGCCTCGGGGCTATTACAGACTACGAGTGTAGCGCCACTTAAGAATATATCAGGACTTAAAAGGCCCACAAGAATCGCTCACTTTTTATATGAATCACTTGTCACTGCTTATATTTCCTACATCTAGGTGAAACATCACCGCAGAACCGAAGCCATAAATTTGAATAAAGTTCGTCCCCATTCACAAACATGGTCTGGCACATGTTTCGAATACAAGATCTCCAATTCTCGTTCAACAAAATGCAAACTAGCACAAAGCACAACAAACAATAAACAAAACAACAGATTGCTGGAAAACGTGACAGAAAGTCAGAACAAAAAACCTAAAAATCATTTTAAAAATAATTCTGCGTATTGAAGTCGTGTCTAGACAACATTCTTCCTTCTAAACCATAATACATGCATACAAATACTGAACAATTTACTATTGTGTCGATCACACTTTATTGTCATTCGGTTTCGATGGACATGTGTAAATTTGTCCAGGCGACATACAGATAAGTTCATTCTCAATGGAAGACAGGTGCTCATGAAGTGAGTCAAAAATTGTTGGCCAAAGCAGTTCAGATTTATCACTGTCCGGATTGACTGCGAGTCAAGAAACAAACAAAACTCCTCAATACTCATAGATCGATCGTTTAGCCATTACCGCCAACGTTATGGACAAAACTTAGTCAAAATCCATTAGAAACCTGAGACTTTTAATTTGCCCCAACCAAATATGGGTGGTAGCTATTTAAACTGTGATTTTGGATCACATTCCGTTCGTTAATAACCTCTGATTCCATACAAAGCTGTTGATATCGTAAAATTACGATAAACTTATGATTTAGGTATCTACAGCTCTGAATATGGCCAAATCGGGCCACTCATCAAATGAATTTCGAATTCAACACAATTTAGATGTCTGCAAATTGATGTGACTGGTTTATGGTTGGTAAGTTAAAACCCACACACCTTATCGTAAATCACAATCACCATCACCATTACCATCCTCATCATCAAGGGAGGCATCAGAAAATTGAATAGCACCAGCTTCAGAGGAAGTTCTATCTTCCAAAGGAAGTGATAGACTAGCAGGCGAGGAAAACCACTCTCATTTGCATGAATATTCAATTAAATCTCCGATGTAATTCATTTAATTTCATGCTCTTCCCGACCCGCATCTGTTTGTTTCTTTTCCATATTTAACTCCCTCTGGAACAATAAATAAAAGAATCACTTTCAATTTACCATCAAACACCGAGACGGTGATTCAGAGATCCTAGACTCCCTTCAGATACTCGAATACGAATACAGGAACAAAAAAAAAAAAAACTACGAAAATATTATTTATCCCATCATTGCCAACATTCTTCTTCCTCTTGCAGTTAGCGGCGGCGGCGGCGGCGGCGGTCCCTATGCCACCTCCTCCAGTCTAAAGGACTCTAAAGGATGCTGGGTGATATTAAAAAGGGGGAGGAAAAGCAAAAAAAATTGTAATATCTGCGCCATCTAAATTAAACAGTGAAGAGATAGATATCCTCAACTTGTACTAGGACAATTAATAATCTCGTCGTTTGTCCTAGTGTCCTTCCAATGGTAAACGTACAGTACAGTCTCCCTAGATGTCAAAAACATTCCTTCAACGAGCACAGTAGTCCCCTATATCCGTCCGTCCGATCTCTTGGTCGGTATTCCTTTCCCGAGCCAAAGTTATCCCTTTTGCCTTGTAGATATTTCATGTTGTTTGTGGTGCTTAGTCTTTTTGTGGGCCGCCCCTTCCTTCCAACAAAAAAAAAAACTTCGAGACTCAGAATTGTACTGCAAATGGGTGCTGCTGGTTAGAATGTGGTGCTTTTGTCTCTTTGTTTCCCTTTACCTCCCCTAGGTATGCAAATTTAATTTGTTCCCTCACAATCATCAGCAGCTCCGGCATTCAGACCAGAAGCATTCAGAAACTTGCCGTGACTCTGGTTTCTTTCGCTCTCTGGAGGATGAATGTGTCACAGGGACTAACCAGGACACCAAGGGAAAATGAAAATTTCCAAAATTACTTTCTAATTAAATTTAATTGGAGTTTTTGTTGTTGTTTGTGTTGATTAAATTTGGTTTTTTGTTAGTTTTTTTTTTTTTCGAATTCTCTGTAAAATTGTTGTTGGTTTCTTGTTTTCATATTTTTTAAATAAATTTTTGGTAGTTTGCGTCAACAACGTTCACCACCACCAATCGTGTCTCGTTGTGTCGCCCACACGTAAGTGGTTCCTAACGATTAGATGTGCTGCGGTTCGACTAAGTGATGGCGCACGTTTTGCTTAATTTAACTCCTACTGTGGCCGTAGCTGATGGCTGATGGCTGATGGCTATGGCCTTAGTGTTTGTTTGGAGTTTAACTGTGAAGAGTTAAATTTCTTTCACTTGTCAGCTATGCTAATGCCATTTGAATAAATAAACGATTTTCTTTGATAATTCGGGTGAAGCAACCAATTATGGGGCTTCACGCATCACATGTGGGAGTTGCTGTTCAAATTTCCACAGTGGCGGTGTTGGAAATGAAAAGTGGACAAGGGCTACTAAGGGGTCTCGACTGTTCCATCATCTTTTGAAAAAGGAACTGCGCAACCATTCTCTTAGTTCCGGTTAAAAGCATTCGTTGGGCATGTTAACATCTTGGAGGACCATGCAATCTTCCATAACGCATTCATAAAACCGAACTGTCAGTGGAAGCCCTAAATGAGAGCGCAGGCGGTCCTAACGCAACTTCGGGTCTAAAAATCATTTTTTTGAGCTTTGCCTATCTGTGATCCCTTTGTGACCTAGGACTTAAATAAGATTTTGTAAATGTTGGCCGAAACTATTCCTGGGCACAGGGAGTCAATTTCGTACTAGTGCACTCAAAGTCTACTACGTCTATGGTCAAAGAAAACATTCGAAAAGACAGTATCTGTCAAGATTTTTCGGGATGTTAGGCATGCTGCATCTTAAGCAGTTTTCGCACATTAAGGTCAGCTCTCTATGGTTATCACCAGGAAGAAAGATACTGATTTGCTATGGCTATACAGTGACTACGTAACTTGGCGGGAAACATGTCAGAATTAAAGATTTCTTTCAGCTTATGGCTTTTTGGTGGAATTGCCTACAAAGCAAACAGACTTAGGCACCTATAAATCTATAAGTTAATCCCGATCATTGGTGAAGAAATCCAGGGGATAGGTTAACTGACCACTGGGCCAAAACATCTAGGTTCGATTCCAGTGCTATTAACCGAAAAACAGAAAAATTATTTCTGTCGTTTCTGACCATCGAATCTCAGTCAGGACTTGAACATGAAAACAAATTTAGCAAATTGATGGTTCTTTATTATTTTTTTTTTTGTTTCGGGAAGATTGGCATACCATCAAGGCATTGGTATGAATGCATCTATGAATGTCGCAAAATTTCCAAAGACAATTTCAATATAAGGTTCAAATTGAAGTGCCACAACGCTGCATACGATGACCCCTACTTCTTTCAATGAAAATAATTCCCTTGATATCCCCTCGGTTCGAACTGAAAGATATAAACAAATTAATAGAAGGATTTTGACAAGAAATTGGCAGTACCTTTGGAGTGATGTTAGTAATTGACTTTGAAAGCTGAAACCCATTCTGGAGTCAGATGATATGGTAGTGATTGGGTTCACATCCGCTCTTATTCCACATTCTGAGTAAGATTTTGGATTTCTTGTACACAGCGTTCTTCTCAGTAAAGAACATCTAAACCAAATCACTACTAATCCACATTTACTTATTTAAATCCTTTAATTCCTTTGGCATAGGGCATCAAACGCCACACTTTGTTGGCCTCAGCTTCTAGACTATCAAGTGACAATCCATTATACTATGTGAAAGTAGACAAACATCGTCAGCGTAGTCAAGGTGTTTGAGGTAAGACGCATAGTCCAATGAATTCCGCCGTTACTTTCCGTCAATGGTTCACGGGGTACTTCGCTGATGACCACCAAGAATAGTAGCGGTGACAGTATGCACTCTTGGTGCACTCCACTTTGGACTTCAAATTCCTCCGACAGCTTACAATTGTGTAAGACATGACACTTACCGCCATCGTATGTAGACTTGGTAATAGCATTAAGTTTTTCTCGATTCAAGCTGTCGAAAGCCTTCTCGAAGTCGATAATCGACAGATGTAGCAAAGAGCTGTACTCGATGTATTCTTACTCGACTTCGAGAGTTGAATGTAAATTTTTGATCCGTTCTAGAATAATCATATTATTTTAGCTGCGGCCGGTTGCCGTATACCATCAAGTTTCTCTTTTTTGGAAGCTTGATGATCGTTTGGCTTTTCTACTGTTACGGAAAGTGCTTCCTATCCCATGCTTTATGTATGAGCGGATCCAGCAAATCTGTCGGTATATAGTTCGACAGGAATTTGCTGCTTCGGAAACCTTATTCGAACACGAGAATAAACCACTATCGTCTAGGTGGTTTAACACTGAAGCGCAATGGTCTCCTAATCGAGAGACCTGATTCTCATCCGAAATTGGTAGTTAACCATCTAAGCTCTTCACTGGATGTTGTTTGGAGTTCCGACCACCAGTGAGCTCTTTGATGATGTTATAGACAGCCCTACCATCGCACCTACCAATCAGCCCTTCAGACAATTATGCCGATATACCGACGTTGGTCACGGCTTCTAGCTCGATCTTCTCTACTGCTGAAGCCGCTCAAATCCTAGACTTGATTTTTATACGCTCATCGATCGACTGCTTCCGATAGCCATATGCGATGGCTTCTCGGCCTTATACCGACATTTGTAGGTATGTGCCGCAGTTACAAAAGCATTTTTAACAGCACTTCAGTGATCATCCACGTTCCCTTAGATTGTTCTGTTGATTCTTTCTGCTTCTAAAGCAAGATGCTCCTTGAATTGTCGACATACTTTGTGATCCCTGAACTTTTCAGTATTGAATCTGCTGACGTTTACCAGGTTTGACTGGTTGCTGCTGATGGATGTAGTAAGTTACGTTAAGATAGTGATCTCGATCTTGCCTGATGTCGGCACCGACCCTCTTTCGGAAGAGCACTCTCTAAGGCAAAACTATAAAACATTCCTTAAGCAATGTTTACTTAACTTGTTGATCACGTTTAGTTCGGTTCCGAAAGTAAGAGTTGAAATCTGTTGAGTGTAAACATATGAGGATTGCAAAAGTAAGACTCGTGATGATTTGTTTGTCATAAAGTGTCCAAAATACCCTTTTTGCAAGCAGCACTCAGCTTCTCCATAGCTTCGTAATTTAATGTCAAATGTACCCATCGACCGTCAATGAATTTTAACAATTTCTTTGACCTGCAAACGTCACAAATACTACACAGCCTGCCCTTACACTTTTACTTACTTCGGCACCACTGTACATTTTAACATACACCGTCTTGCTCCTCTGACTCACTTGATGGAAATTAATAAAAACAAAAAAAAAAACACAATTCGATCTTCGACAATGTTAGCATATTTTGCACATAATAACTTTGTCACGATTAGCATATTTTAATGTGATGGCTTGTGAGATGATTTGGTGAAGATCCATAGCTAGGTGATGCTTCCTACCAGCTTCCGATTGATTAAAAAGGTGGAACCATGACAAATTTTCACATGAAACGCGACCAGATCGTTGGTTTGAACAGTGGAGGGAAAGATACCAACACCACTCAACAAGACAACCTCTCAAGAGCGTGGATAACATGCAAGCGCATGACGTACCTCCAGATGCGAGTACATGTTTCCAGCACTTCATGAATGATCTTGAGAAAGGAATTTGTCGGTGTTTCGCTTTCGGGTTGATTTTCGTTTTTCTTCAAGTTCCTTTGTGATGATTTTTCTGAATGTTTACCATGGTAATGGAGTAATAATGAAGGAATGAAACCGGTTATTCATCCAACGTTTTAGTATAAGATCTCAGCTCAGACATGAGTTGAGATACTCTAGAGTTTGGCCCCCAAAGTCTACCTTTCGACCATCGAATCCATGGAGTTATGGAGTTTAAAGCCAGCGGTCCATGTGAAGTGTAGTGGCTACACAATCGGACATGGACAAAGGTAAAGAATTCCTTTCTCCCTCCCCTTCTTCTTCGACAAAAAAAACAAAAAACAAAATCCCACAAACAAGGAAACCGAAGAACAAAAAAAAAACCAAAAGGGAATGAACCACCAAACGACACGAAAGAAGTGCAATGGGCTGTGAGATGTGAACTCCGAATTGGAGAAAGAAACCAAAAGCGCTGAAATAATTCGACGAAAAACTACTCAATATTCAGATCACGATTTAATGTATCTTTAAACAATGAAGTACATGAGTAACAGACACAGAGATACCCTCTTACACCAAGCAAATGCTTTATAAGAGAAAAAGTACGAATATTTGTATCTGGAATGGGTTTCGTTTCGGTTTTCTTGTTGTAAATTCTCAATTTGGAGTTACTTCTCTGTGCACCGTGGCCTCAACATGCTTCCGGATTTCATTTCATGTAATTTTCTCAAATTTTTTTGGTTTTTTTTTTTTTTTCTTATATTGGCAGCGCTAAGAGTCCGCACTGGGGTCTTAAGGTTTACTTTACAGCCGTCGAGTTGGGAAATCATTGCCAAATTAAGGCGATACACACAAGAATCTGGCGTACAGACAAGTAGCGGTAGTTGAGAATCCTAAATTGGCTGTTGTAGCGGTAGCACTTTGACAGCCATTTTTGGAGATTACTGGAGATGGGGAGATCCATGGCATTTTATGAGAACCACGAAATTAACAAAGAGGTCAAACTTATGTCTTATTAGAGTTATAAGCAGTGGCATTTTCTGTTAATGGTACCAAAGAAAGGCAGTAAATTGACAGTAAATTAACCTTCGTATGTACGAGTATGAAGCTCCATATGTGAGCTTCGATTCAATAAATTCCTTAGAAGAAAAGTAGATTCCACTTCAGATGGTCTCTTCTTTCACTCCACTAACATACATAGATAAGTCTTTTCAAAAGTCGCAACTTTTTAGAAATAAAATGGCAGCAAGATTGACTCTTAAGATATGTTGTAGATATTCTTATAAAATTAGACAATTCGATAGAAATCCATTCTTGAAAATTTGTTGTTTTGGGTAGCTGATATTCTTTTTCGGTGACGAACCACAGGGTTCAGTTTTAGGGTCGATATTAGTCAATCGTACATCCAAGAGAGAGTAAAATAACTTTACTTGAGGAGACTCATAGATTCTTCATAGTCGGGAAATGTCCTTCTTTCTTATAGATAAAGTTCCACAGGATTCTATTCTAGGACCCATTGTTTTTAGAACTTGAATCAAAAACACGATAACTTTTATGCTTTGGTCCAGATTGAGCTCCTGTAAGACTTTTTGGAACCTCTGAAAACTCGTTAAAAAAATTGCTATTCAGCAATATATATCGGAAATTGCGACAGTAATGGCTGACATACAACCGCCATCTACGACATTAAACGTTTGTTGCTAGAGCGCTTGGAAGCCCCATATACTCAACGTGAACTTGAATTGTGAAAGTGACTTCTGAAATAATAGTACTTTAGCTGTATAGGGATAAGCTGGGGGTTCACTTTTAGACACATGAAGATTCAGTTCGGGTAAGGATTACTTTCAGAGACCACAAAACTTACAACTCATGGGAGTACACTACCAGGCGTGGAAACGTATAACATTGCAACTTGAGATACGCATTCATAAGAGATGGCAGTTTAATATTTTCAACGAACTAAAGACGCTCGACGGCTGGAGCTTGTATTATCTTAAGAGACTTCTGCTCAGCTCGGCTTTTCATGAGACACATGTCAACGTATTAAGTGAAGATGTCGTATGTCGTGGCTTGTCTGAAATAGAGTCAGATGAGGGGTTGCAAGTTCTCTACAGCACTAAACAAATGTGGGAGCTAATGCTAACACATCTGCGACATCTAAAGCGCTTCGCAGATGTGCAACACGGCATACCGAAATCTTGAGATACCCGCAACCAATTGGTCAAAAATTTGGTCATGCTTGGGAATAACAAAACCTGTTAGCCAAATCGAAATGGCAACAAAAAGTTAGAAAAGCTTCACATGTAAGATTTTGATGGGAGGATACCAAGAACCAACAGACTGATCTTTAAAGTCTTTTAGAAGAGAATACCTTCAGCCAAATTTCCACTATTTGGTTAAAATCTGATCTTAAGAATAATCTTAAGATAAGAGACTTTGTAAGATACGTCTGTTGTTCAGGGTTCAATGCGTCGTGCCTGGGTTCAGACCATGACGATACATCGAAAAACGACTGGCCTGTTGCAGGCCTTTGTAAGTTAAAATTTCTTTTTATGAAAAGTCAATTGCAAAGTTGTCTTGTAAAGCTGTCGGCCCTTTCATATCAGAATGACGAAAATCTCATGCGACATACAAGAGCTTTTCCGAAGAATAACATAATTTGCTACCGTCGCAGCTTGAATCTGCGAGTGGCTTGAGCGGAAGTCTGGTTGTCCTTAACCCTTTCGGGACGCGTGCTACACATATGTTTCAGTAAAAGCTGGTATCAGCTGAATTGCGTCCCGAAAGGGTTAAGAAAGGCCGAATTCTGCTTAAAATGGTAAACGATGAATGGAAAATGTTCTGCCAATAGCTTTTGTGTTTTCAGGACATAATATCGGTCTCAGCTGCACAAATTAATTACTATCATTCTGTTAAAAGCCTTTGAATTGTAGTTAATAGGCTTAATCGTGCAAGTCCATAGTAAAGTGTTTTAGGTTTTATAAACATGAGATTTAGACCCACGTATCTTTGCCTATTTTTAGTTCTTGAAGGTAGAACGCTTCTCTAGTAGTCTCTCATTATGATGTCTTGCCATCGTCTAAGTTGCTGAAACCAACTTATAGGCCAAGAGACTACATGGGAATTAAAGCCGAGCCGATATAAGGACTTACCTAGATTGACAGCAATCGGATTTCTACATTTTAAAATGAATTCGACGAGGCAGGCCTTCACTAAAAGTATCAATTTGATTATTTTCTTTAATACCAATATGCTCTGACAACATGTCAGTATTATATCGTCCAAAAGACGGCCAACAGTCGTTAAGATGCAATTTTGATCGGAAAACTTAGGGTTGCCATAACTAAACCATTCGATAAAGCATATGAATGGCATTCAGGACAAGGAGTCCACTCAGTTCTAGTAAATTGTAGTCTTATTCCTGACACTGAAGTCTTGCAAGAGTAAATGTTAATTTTTTCGCACTCTGTCGTACTGTGTTTCGTTCAAGGATGGCTTATTTTTAGAAACTTACATGATCTCATACCATATTTCGTGGCAACAAAATAGTGCTATGGGGTGGTTATATGGTTGTCGGTACTCGGAATTTTGCAAAGATAGAAGGAACGATAAATCCTTCTCACTACAAGGGCAAAAAATTGAGGCAAATGGTGCATCAAACATTTCCGGCATACTTTCCGAACTTAACAGAGTACTTATATGTACTCGCATCTGTCTGAATCCACTATGTTCTCCTCACTTCAAACTTATACTCGTACATGCCAGTATCGATAGCAGACACAATCTTTCAAATGCGAATAGCATAAATTGCGACTTAACATACTCGTACTTTATAGAGCTGATGACCCCTTTTAGCACAAACAAAATCCTAATCGCGATCGCATTAGAGCTTTTATCAAAAATGAAAAAATTCATTTCTATTCGCGCGATTTCTTAATTTTTTATTTTTTTCTATTTAAAACTCTCCTCAAAGTATTAGAATTCCGCAAAGAAGTGGAATATCTAATCTCAGAGTTGTAGGTAGGACTAGTTTCTTTCGACGACAGGTAGAGATCGATAGTTTGATGTGAATTTGATTAGCGTATATGTACAAATAGAAGAAATACAAATTAATGTTTGAGGGTTTTATTCAATCTAATTCGAAAAAAATAAAAACCGTGGGCGTTCTGTGACATGGGAGCTGATGGAAGGCTCTAAGTAACTCTGAAGAGTTGTATTATGTTTTAAGTTTGAATTTGATGTCATCTCAAGTGGAAGGTTAATACGCTTGATACGAGTAAGTGCTTGAGATTCTCGCATGTGAGTTATGAAATGATCTTCATTGGTGGTCACAATGGATATTTGGTGAGGGCTGAGTGCTGATCGGTGTAAAGTGCCACTTAAATTTCAAGACATTGTCAAATAAATTCTCGCTAATTCGAATTTCTATTTCATAAAATGTGTAAATTTGAGAAATTCTGAAATCCCAGACTCAAGGTGGAACATTTCAATTATGATCTTAATTTTTGGATTCAACGCAAAATATATGTATTTCAAAGGACATAAGGACATTGACCCAATGTAGTGGTTGAAAACGCTTGTTCTGCGGTAGCTAAAGTGTATGCACCATACAATATGATGAAGTACCATAGGGCTTCGTCTTAGGACCAATAATGTATGTTCGGTGGGAGATGAAAATATTGAGCGTCGTAGAATACTCGTATGTGAGATCACCATAGTTATAATTCAGTTACTCATCATTGGGTGGATTCAGGTTTCAATTGCGCAAGCCAGAAAAAGTCCCAAAACACGAGGTGTGAGAACTCTACGAGAAAACTTTCAGTTTTTCTAACCTATTTATTGATGAATCAACTTCTTCATACCGATTTTCTTTTGTAAGGACACAGATCAACGGAACAAAGGGTCTGCGACAAAGGTCCATTGTCGGACAGTACCTGTTTGTCCTGTCTGAGGAAGACTTCTTACCAGAATTAGCATCACACTTATCTATTCAAAAAAAAGGCCTCGATTGTAGTCTTCAGATTTGCAATAAAGATAGTTAAGAATGGAATGATAGGACATTGTTTCGCGTATCAAGGGCGATTTAATGAAACTCTCATACAGAATTATACGTCAATAATACAAAAAAGTGTAAAATAGAAGAAAAAGACGGCTTTCCCAATGGTTGTTCTACCAGCTTCCCGTCCAGACGCATGATTTGAACCCCATGAAGAAAATCTTACTTAAAACTGTTGCAATCACAAGGCTGCTGGAAACTGTTCTGAACAAATACTTCAAAACCTTTCGAGAAGTCGTTCACTGCTACTTTTAAGTGCAAACAAAAAGTAAAGACGTTATGACCAAACTATTACAGACGCCTCATCTGATGTGCTACCCACAATTTGATTAAAGCATGCAAAATGCTCACAAATTCTATGAACTGAACAACAGAGGCGGAAAAAAATATCGGTCTCTCGACAAGAAACATTCCCCTACCAGGTAGAGTGAACAAGAAAAAGTACACAAAGAACCCGTGCAGATTGTCCATGTTTTGCATCCGTCTCGTCCGGAAACATGAACATGAAAACGCCCTTTGTCGACTCGAGCGATAAGTTGTTAAGCGATATTGACTTCGTCAGAATGGTTAAAATACAGTGACTTCTATGGTTGAAGTATGCTAAGCTTATAAACACCTCTGCTCCCGCTCAGAGTTACCCCAAGTGCATTCCCGACGAAGCATTAAAGGAATATCACGACCAATTAGAAGGGACCTTAGCCAACTTGGCATTCGGAACTGGTGCCGATTGACACAAGATCATGGTAAAGTAAGACCTTAAGATACTTAGACAAGCGATTTTTTCTAGACGATACACATGGATTCGCTTATACTCGCACGGTTGTTGGTTGGCGATGGCGATGGCGTTAGTTAGCTCATTGGACTATCACGCAGAGTCTGGGTTCGATTCCAGGCTGGGTCACCAACAATTTTTGAAATCGCCGTCACCCTTTCGGCGGGCAATGGCACTCCCGAAAGTAAAAATTTGCCTACGAAAAGGCTTCTAAGGAGTGCCGGACTCGGCGATAAACCGTAGGTCCCGCTCAGATGTGACAAAAATGTAAACATGAGCAACACAAATTAGTGTCAAGAAGAAGCTAGGCCATGGCCCATACCGGGCTGCCAGCGCCACAGCGTTTTTTTTTTTTTTTTGTTTGCTGGTTTTGCAGTCGCCTCAGGAATGATATAGGTTAAACTTGCTTAACAGAATCAGTCCAGATTTTAGCTTACTAGTGGGATCTTACAGATGCTACCTCATCCCTTTGGTAACTATGGCAGCGATGTGAAGTTGGAATAATGTTGATTATTTTATATTAAATGTGGGAAACAATCCTCGGTTGAAAAGGAACAGATTTCCAAGATTTTAATTTGCTAAAAAGTAGATGACAAAGATCACCGCCCTAAGGTAGCCCATTGATAAAAAAAAAAAAAATTTCCAGTAAACAACTCTTAGTTGTAGGATCGTAAAGCGCCAACCAACACTACATACTTAAGGTTCTCAGGTGAAGTGAACCTTTTCCCGTCAAAACTCTACAAAAGCGGATATAGATACTCGAAACCTTCTAAGATGTTTATTTGCTTTTCATCTCTGTTTAAGAAAAATATCGGTCATAGGTTGACACCATTAACGACTTCCTGCAATTACTTGCCATTGGCCCGAAAAGCTGTTGACTACTTTATTTTTAGCTCTACCCTAGCCTCGAGCTTTGTTAAGTGCTGTTCGTTCGCACATAATTCCTATCAGCGATTTTATAACGAAAATGAAATCAACGAACAAATAAACGAATGAACAAACGAATGAGATATGCAAAAGCGAATGGCACTTATGCAGTTTTTTTCTGTTGCAGTGTTTTTGTGGCCCTTTTTGTGCATTATTTTCGCTGTTTCAAGTAATATTCCGACAGTGAATAGGGAATACCAAGTATGTACATGCGAGTACGTGCTGTCGTTTCCTCTTTTATTTTTCGCAAATTTAATTTTTTTCTTTTTTTTGGTTTTGGTTTTCGCTCGTTTTTGCAGAAAATTATGTATGCAGGTCAGAGCTAAGTTCATACTGTTTTGATGGATGTCTTTTGGCTTCAACATGCGTCAGTTACATTGATTGTCATCGGGAGTGAAGTGTCAGTGGGTTTGCTGTGCTCCTTTTTTTTCTGCAGATTTTTTTTACTGCGCCATTTGGGTTTTTGTATTTATATTTTTGGCAAGTCACCGAAGGTTTGATGAAATTCGTTTTCTTTTTTGATTCACTCAAAGTGTGACATGGAAAATTGCAAAAACAAAAAACACAGAAACATTTTGGACACGAGCTAGTGGAAGGTATAATTGTTAATATCGTCAAAGCTACTGATTTTTTTCTAATGAAAATTACCGACGTTCTAATATAGCACGCGTGTACCTGATCTTAGTAATAATTCAGCACTATTTCAAGCTCCAATCTGTTAAATATATGTACATGCTTGAGTTGAGGAGCGTTTATTAATGACAGCTTTCTTGTAATTTATTGTCATTTGAAATATGGCAAAAACGTGACGTTATGCAGAATGTGGCATTGGAATCGCACAAATTTGTAGGTTACATATCGGGACGACGTGTCTTGCATGTCACTATAGAAAGCAAGAAGTTTAGTGTCGACAAGTTTGAAACGATAATTTCAACTTCCAAGATTTTACATCGGTGTCGGTATCTTTTTGTATCATAAGTTATACGAAGAATTGCAAAGTTAATTCCAAAGTGGATGCTGTGTTGCTGGAACAGTGTGAATTTTGAAAAAAAAAATTTGGACGAAAAAATACACCAACTACAGCTGGTGTACGAAAGTTTGTAAGGAAAGTTCGTGAGACTGTTTTGCTGGGTGTGGGCCTAAGTTCGAAAACCTGAACGCAAAGATCACGTCAACTGATCATTATTTGTGCTAGCCTAAGGAGACTTTTGCATAAAGATCCCGGATTACTCGCTAACAAGATCTAATTGGCTGGGCTTCAGATCAGCTTGAAATTGACGAAAATTTTGCACAAAAACTCATCTTGTGGCGATGTGGCGCATGTCATAGAGAAGCCAATGTAGTGCCAAAACGTGTGAGTGTTTGGTGTAGTTTTTACGGTGACATTATTGGCTCATTTTCTTCCAAGACGACAAGAAATGTGACCGTCAATGGAGAGCCCTACCGAGGCATGATAACCAATTTCTAGGTCAAAAATTGACGATTTGAACTTGGAAGAGCTATAGTTCCAGCAAGATGGGGCTACACGCCACAGAATCTGTCCAAAAATTTATTTATTGCGCACTTAGTCCAATAATCGTGTAATCAGTCGTTTTGGTTGGAATCCTTGGCTGCCACACAGCTGCGATTTAATGCCATTAAAGATCGATGCTATGTGAACAATTCAGAGATGATTTAGGCATTAAAAAAAAAATTGGTCCGTTCGTGAAAAAGGGCCTAAACTTAAAATGTATTGAACAATTGGCTTGGCTAATGAAGGAAGGTTTACGCTTTTCAAATAATCTATAATCGTTGAAAAATATTGCACAGTGTTTTTCATATAGTCGTTTTAAACAGATATCAACAAACGGCCCACATTTATTTAGACCACCTACTTGTTGACAACCATAAGCTATCGATTAAGGACGTTATTACAATTTTAAGGCAAGAACATTGTCCATGACTCAAGCAGTATAGGCTCCTAAAATGTCAGATTTCAGATTTCTCCAATTCGTAAGGACGTCTTTTCGAAGCAAAATACAAAATGCAAACAATCGTCAGCTCGAAATACTCGTAGTATGCTCCCGCAGGAAACAACGATAATAGACAAAAGACAAAATCTGTTCTTAGACGATGAGAGTACCCAGGTAGGCAATTAGGCATCATCAAGACTGCACGTGGAGAATAGGGGCTTTTAAGGTCGGGATAGCAACAAGACGCTTTATTAAAATCCAGTTAAGACAACCGAATCAAATCAACCATGAAGGAAGAAGTACAACACAAGTAGGCTGCTGAATACCCCGGCAAACAAACCATGTAAGAATAACCTTTCCAGCAGAATTTTCTGAAGAATTACAGAGGTGGGTACAAGAGTTCACAGCATTCAAGAAAAGGGTTAGATTGTAGCCGGATAACATCTGATGGGGACCAACTCAGCTAGTCGGTGAAATCTTTCGGAACTTTGCCAAAAAAAACGGGTGTCAAAAGCGCTAACTACGAGTATTTTATCACACCCGAATTCCCAGTATCTTAGGAGTAGCAACAGCCATGTACAGTTATTGATAATTAGAAGGTTTACAGGGGTGCTAAACAAGCATATCCCTTCTTTCGTGCAAGTTAAACTTACCCCGCATAACTTTGTATAAACAATGGTACATGAGTGTACCATTAAGAAGGTGGTCAACATTATGTCAAAATTAGTTAATCTTAATTCGGATAACGTACTGCGAATAAGAAATACGACGATTTGCAGCAATCTTCACTGAAGAACTAGTCACAAATCTGTAGATGTCAGCAGTAGATGTCGAAAGAAGGGTTCATTGCAAAATACGTCCTGAATTGTAAACTGATAGTCATATCTAAGTGGAGCTACTCAAAACCATCGACGGAGTAATGAAGTAGGAATATTAAGAAGGAACAGGTGATTAGAGTACGATGCAGTGCAGTCGCTGCTGATGTCCTATCACAGTTGAGAAACACCAAGATTTAAGTAAAAGTAGATAAAACCTTACTTCCTTGTGCTTGCTTGGTTGACAGATATTTCTCTAGCATCCGCATAGGTCACATTCATTCACACGGGATCTTCCACTTCCAGAAAAGCCACTTGTGAACTTGAATCTAGAGTTACAGAGATAGTACTCCTTCCAAGTACCATTTGACGGAAATCTTGACATATGTAGATGACTTTGACTACTTTGTTCCTTAATAGATGTAGAGATTTTGATATGACATATTCGATTCAATATAGCCCCTGTAAGGCACTGGCAATCGATTTAGTTTCCATCAGCGAACTTCTTTATGCCGAGGTTGGTTTGAAGCTCTAGGAGAGTAGTTTTGAAGCTTTGTGCTTAGACTGCAGCATATTTCTCAATGAAATCGTCGCAGTACAAGATCACACTCTGTTCGGATCAGGCACACTTGGACTTCACAATGAACTACAGCGCTGATAAACTAGTTACACTTGAATTTATTTTAAATATATACAATAGTAGGTCGCTAATTTTTAATGCAAAAAAAAAAAAAAGACACACGGTTGAGCCCACTGTAAGCCTTTTCTAAGGCCGGTCATAGGTAGACTTCTCGGCATATCTATGAGACATCTAAAGATATCTCCAAACTCACATATATATCAGGAAACTCTGTTCCATTGAAAGATTCGCGCAGATATTGGCTATTATGCACAACGATTTTTGCAGCAACTTATGTATATGTCGCGTACTTAGGGCTTTAACAATACCTGGGTGCCACAGTATTTGGGATTTTGGAGCACGCTTGATTACCCTCCAAGTCATTTTCAAAGATCTTTACTTATTTCAATTCTTTTTCGCCACAAACTTAGCACTCTTAAACGCTTTGCCAGGTTTAAGATAGCACTGAGACCATACTTCTTAGATGTAGAAAACTGCCTGTTTTGTTCGTCCCTGACATAAAGACGCGGGCCATCTGGCTGAGCTTGGAAATGGCGTGTGCGAGCATGTTAGCCGTTGCAAATTTCTACTCGTATTTCTTTTGGTTAACCTACACTGCGCAGGGTTCGCCATATAACATCTCGATCCAACCCGCCGAGAGTATCTCGAAATCGATGAAGAACAAATGTAGCGGACCATTATTCAATGATGATCCGAAAAAGTTTGATGTTGTTGTCAATGCAGAAGGATCCAGCTCGAAACCATGTCTGTCAAGTCTTGAATCAAGAGTTTCTTTTACTCGATACGAATTTACCTAAATACTAGAATATCCAAAGCCGGAAGCACCCGGTTGCAACGTTTTATGAGGTTTCTTTTCCTAGGCAGCTTAACAATCATTTCGGTTTCGGTTTCGGTTTATGCTAACTCCTTTGTTTTTCTTTAGGAGTACAGGAGTATATAGTTTTTGTTGCAGCAGAAGACTCAAATGAGCATCGGTACAAATCGCTGTTTCCTAAATCAATTTCGATTTTATTTCTGGAAATAAGAACAGACAGGAAGCAAAATCTGGATGGAAGGGACGGTATGGTTGGACAGTCGTTTAATTTTGAAAATTGCTGCTAAACGTTCTCTGGAAAATACTTCTGCCTTACAACCAACAAACGAACGATACGATAGATTATGCAACAACTTAATGCATGTTCATCTTTTCATCAATTGAAATCCCATGGATATACATAAAATTTTGAGATTTCACCCTTCTTTATTTGCATATTAGTGTTGTCCGTTGAGGGCGGGGGCCTGCAATTGATAGCGGACCACTTTTAAAACGGACAAATCATTCGTAGGACTACGTATGAGAAAGATCGCCAGCTTCATAAGTTTGATTCAAAAGTTGGAAGTTCTGCGTGAATGTCTTCTCAATAAAATTGTACGTAGCATCGTCCGAGAAAAATCGCTACGAACTGTAAAAAATACTTCAATGGTTCGGAAACAACACGAGATAGAAAGAATTTGAAAGAAGGTTACCCGGGTTGCAGTAGTGACAATTATAATCGTCGTTTTTGAGGTGATTCAAAAGTAAATAACCAAAAATATCATCTCTGGTTTGTGTCTCAGCTTAACGAAAAATTGGGCTGCCACACGGATCTCTCCTCGCACCAATTTTTTTTCCCTGTCAATTTTTATTTTAATTTTTTAAAATAACCAGTCGAGTGCAGTATCTAATTCAAGAAAAAAGTGACCAGCCATTCACAGAGTCAAACGGACTTTCCACTCGTTGAAACTATCGTGTTCGCCGATTTGTTTCGAACTTAATACGAGTAAGATAGATAGATAGATTAATTAACTGATTGACAAATGATTTGTTACATGATGTTAAACTTCCACATCACATTTCAATCAAGCGGAGAACTTCTTAAGCGTCAAATTATACATGTACGAGTATTTATGCAAATTTCCAAGTACTTAGATATTAAGCGCTTGTAAAAGATACCGTGATTGGGATTATAATGTGCCCCTCGATCACAACTAATCGAAGGCTATATTAGAGTAAATCTGATTCTGTCAAAAGATTAAGTGAACTAGCCTCATAAATTACCAACCAATAAATGGGATTCTTAGTTTTTTTTTTTTTTTTGATAAATCGATTAATTAAAGAGTGATAGCTCGATCGATATCCGCCTGCATGTCTACAGGGGTGAGCTAGTTCCAGGTAGTCTCGCACCACCAAATAAAATTAGATGGGTATCAAAAAATATCCGATATTCCAAGTATAGATACTCACAGCTGATCATAAATATTTAATCAAATTACATTTTAACAAAGATATGAATTTCCCGTCTCTGTATAAACTCTAAAAAAAAAAAATATTTTTTAGGGGGAAAACTTCAAAATCGAACAGACTTTACTGCATGCAGTCTATTTGCCTAGAGATTAGCTCTACTTATAAAAAATTTATTTGCTTTGCCAAAAAAAATAAAAAATAACTCTGAACCGTATCAATCCATGTGACCTGCATTATTTGATTGTGATTATAAATTATGACTTTTCTGCTTAATTTAATTTATTTAATTTTATTATTTTTTATAAAACCCACATACATATGTGTATGCATATAAAAAAAAATAAACACTGCCACTACTGTGGGTTATGGCCATAGTGTATGTATGCATGCTATCACGAGTGTAATCAATTAACACCATCATTAGGCGACGCTATTAGTGCTGATAGAAGGTGTCAAACAGTCTACAGTGTCGTTGTTATTCATGTTGTTGCTGTGAGTATCTATGTGTGGATAGTTGTCACTATAATACCGGCTGAATATTGGTGGATGTCTGCGGTGTGGGAAAGTATTCTCGTAGAATACCCAACCGATAGATACTCGTACTACCTTCCTGCAGATTATTATCTAATGGATTTCGTTTTTCGTCTTCTTAGATTTTTATTTAATTTTTTTTTTCCTATTTTTGTGGTTTATTTTGGTTAAGTTGTTCGACTAGTTTTTTCTTTTGTTTATTTTTTTTTTTTTTCTTTTGTTATGAAATTCAATTATGGGGATTATTTATGGGCTGCTAATTATTCTGTAACTTTGTTCATTATTAAGAATTAAGTTGTACAAAAAAAAAAAAAAAAAAATATACATAAGTCATTGGTGGGAGCTTTGGAGGGGTTCGTGTGCTGTTGGCTCTGATAGAGAGGATAGAGGTCGCCTGTAGGCTTTCTCGTATCCGACTTTTCTTTGGGGGTCATCGATTATAGAAAGATTCTGTCTTTTCGTGTTTCTAATTGGATTGCTGGAAGGTTGCGTTTTAGGACCATTACTTTTTCAGATTTTCCTTTGAATCAATGTACAACCTATGGTACCAATTTGATTCTGTCGAAAATACAATTGACTAACAGGTAAGTGGATTAGAAACTAACTTGCGAAGATCCAGGATATTAGCCACAATACAAATTCTACCCAAAGATTGCTGCACCTCACAGACTGTGTTTGCAACTATGATAAGATTCGACGGCCCGCACTTCAATTGCAAATGCAAATTATAAGAGAAAGTCAAACCAAAATAGCGACAACTGTTTAGTTGATTACGTTATCTGTTCTGTGGTCAAAGTCTTAATGTTTAGATATTAGTCTTCCACACTGTTTTATACCGACTTAGACAATTGTAAACAATTTGTTTACAACGAAATTATTTTTTAAAACAAAACAAAAATTTCCAAAATAACTTTGTATCAACCTTATAGAATTGTTTACGCACTTAGATTAGGTTAAACAGGGTGTGCCATAAAACACAACACTCGGCACCAAAACGGGCTGATCGGGGATCGCCCCTGTGGGTCCAGTAGAAACCAACTCCAATTGACAAAAATCTAAGCAGTCTCCCTATTAAAATACTGTCGCCAGGGCGCGGGCGGAAAGATAGAAGGAGGAGAAAGGAAAGTTGTTGTGATGTAGTGGTTTGAAACTCATGTGTGTTTGGTTTCGATATTGACGTTTCCAGGGGTGGGAGTCCGAATAGGACGGAGAGTTTTTCTTCACTCGGAATGATTCAGGTTGTGAATTTGAACGGTTGTTTTGTGCTTGAAACTTTACAACAGCCAAATCTACATGTCAGTGTTATGCCTTCACGCAGATTTTTCTGACTAAGTTCCAAGTACACAATGAAAAACATGTCATGAGTAGGATTCGAACCTTGACCGTCTGAGTGAGAAGAGATGGCTATAACCAATACACCACGGCCACCCCTATTTCTCTACAAAAGCCAAGAAGGCCTTTGAAATCCGCGCCGTCTATTTCCTCTAAGTTTTCAACGAAATATTTTCCTAAGAATTTCCTTCGGCTACGCGATATTACTTCACATTCACACAGTATGTGAGTTATGACTTCAACTGCTTGTAGATCCCTACAGAATCTACAAGTGTCTGTATTTATCAGTTTTAGTCTCTTTGCTTATTCCTATCCCTCGTCCTAAGCTTATCCCTATTCAGAATAATAAGCCACCTAGATCTGTTACCGTCTTGAAGTGGCCATAAAGCCTTCGATACTCTATGTCCTTCCAGATTCGGCAAGCTTATGCTGGCGGCCTTTATGGTATTTTCTTCAATAGTGCCCCTTACCCTCAGCATTATGCGACAGCCCCTGACTGTGTCAAAGTTGATGTTGGTGGACTCCATTGCCTTAAGAGCGGCCTGGCTGTCGATGTAGATAGCGATATTCCTACCGGATACCGATCTCATCTGCATCAGCTCAGCTGCCCTGAAGACAGCTAGAACCTCTGATTGTAAGATACTACTAGTATCCGGTAGCCTTATGGACACACTTCGTTCCGGTTCCTGCGAGAAGATACCGGAACCTGTTCCTTCCTCTTCCTCTGTCTTTGAGCCATCGGTGAAAACTGCAATTTCGTTTGGTCTTATCACTGCATTTTCTTCCTCTCCGGATATATTATATCATACGGAATGTCGAAATCGATTAAGGAAGGGAAAACTTAGTTACGTATCATATGCCTCTATTTAAAGGAACTTTTGGTGGTTAACCTCAGAATCAACGACGTATCAAAAATGTGGTCGACCAGGTCTGGTATACCGGTTTGAATTAGGACTGCCTTCCAATCTCCCATTAAATCATTTAGTCTTCTAACTTTTAAGAGTTCTGGGCGACTCTGTACCTTGAACAACAAGCCCTTTAACTAGCCTTATTGGTTGCCATATCTTTAGTTTTATCAAATGAGTTGACTGAGGAAGAGAGAGGAAGATCTATATGTATATGTTATCCGCGACTTATTTGGAGGAAGACCTATAAGTAAATTCTAACAGATCCAAGCAAAAATAGAGGAGCCTATTTGGATATCAAAAACGTCTAGTTGGAACTCTTGATTTAGCCAGTAGGTTGATCAAAGTTCCCAAAACTCACAAATCATTTAGAAGCACTCTGGAGATATGAGGCATCTACACCCAATCGACACTCCTTTTCCAAGTAACTTGATCAGTACCTGTTCACAACCAATTCCTTTGACCGAAGTTAACAGAAAACTGAATAACAACCATATTATGCCTGGTATGTGTTTCATCAGTTGTACCGGAGGAGCCCACTTGCTTCCGTTCACGGCTGAAAGCCGCCTGTCACCGACGGCATAGCCTAGCACTGGCATAAATGCTCATAATAAACTCCTGGTGAACATAAAGAGTAGCAGAAAATCGCTCTTCAAAGGCGTCAGACCTTTCAGTCTGATATCCCTCATCATGAGCAGTATGGAGTGAATGATCTAACTACCAACTACCAAAGCAGACGTGAGCATTTTCATCGACATTGAGGGTGTTATCAGTAACTCAACAAACAAACAATAGCTAGTCTTTAAAGTAGGAGAAATAATGTTAAGGCATCAGCATCGGTTTTTTTCACTATGTGATTGAAGACCTCTAATGTGAAGTCGACTTTCTAGCAATTTCAAAGAGCTTTCGACTTGGTATGAGTCTTGTCATCCAAAAGGATCCTTGAAATCGACACTGATCGATAAGGTCATATAAATCCTATGCGTTTGTTGTCTTGTGGAAAGGGCCTACAATCCTTGTACGCCTCTGCTGCTTTTTCCAGACTCCAAAAATCGGTCTGCCTCTGCTCTAGACTAACCCTACGGTTAAGGCATTCACTTCAATTTTTCTTGTGTTTTGTGTGAGCATAACTGGCGATGACATGACTCTCTAGGATGCTGCAGACTAAGGGAATACGTCCCGAGGTTTCTTATAACTCAGTTGTCCCACAGTAGTAAAACACTGCTTTCGGGCATCGTAACATCACTCTGCACTTCTGCTTAACACCTTAATATGCTAGGCATAAGTGATGATACATCCTTTGATGATAACCGTGAGCGTGATGACCACAATGCATTGTCTTGGATCTACCTATGTGGTTAGTTTATTAAGGTCTCTTTCTGCATCCCTGCGACACCAAGGACGCGACTTTTTCATAGTTCGCCTTCCTGATGAGTGGCATAAATGTTTGCAGAAATAAATATACAAACTGCCAAATCAGAAGGAGCTGACCTAAACATCAAGCTCTTGGCTAACAGCATAAGTAATATTCGCGCTGATAATCTACAAAGTTAACTACTCACTCAAAAAGAACTTGAGGCTAACTCGTATGACAATTTTGCTGCTCAATATCATGAAGAAAGCGAACGGGTCTGCTCTGTGGTCAGGTAGAGCATGCTGACCGGCCATTTGCTTTAAAATGCAACATTACTACATATTCAGTCTGCTTTCTTACGTCCGCCGACAATATTTGTGGCTGTTGCAAAGAAAACCACCAACAGAAAGAAGCCCGGAAAGGTCTCTACTGGCATTTGTCCCGGTTAACCCGGTTTTCCTTTCACCGTGTGTGTTTTCACCATTAGACCTTCCCTGAAGCCCACAGATTTATGTGTTAATGTTCCAGAAGAAGCAATCTGGCCAAGCGCTTGTCTATTTAAACACAGATTTCACCACTCTATGGAGTGGATTTGACAAACACGCCATACTAACCGAAAACCGCACCTTTTACACCACGGGTGGATTGCCATATTGGAAATGAGCTATCCAATAACATTTCAAGCCCTGGTATTCCTGTCAAATCTTCCAGATGTGTAGGATAACCTTTAAGAAATCCTGCTACTCTATTTACGTCAAAAGGAACTCTCGGTTCATTGAATAACAACAATCGAACGGTGAGTTTGGCAACAAAATTATCTTCAACAATGACGCCCACTGAAGCCATGATCCTTTGTAAATCAAAAAAAAATTCGCATAAGCAGTTACGATAACTTACACGTTTTTCATGAGAAAGAAATGATGGTTCGTACGATTTTAGGTTAAAGTCGTCATTGGGTCATTTATCTTCAAATACATATTCCAATCAATCATTAGCGAACGACATTTGGGATGGATAACCCCGTGTAGGTGATGGGGATTACAAAGATATGTGGTTCAATCAGAAAGATGCTAAGCATCACGTTAAATAATAACATTATTGCAGGAGATACTCCCATGTCGTGTAATCTCCTGTGTGTGATTGGGTGTGATTTAAAGCCATTGAGTTCCTTCACTGGGATTTTATAGAGTTCAAGTTCACAGCCAAAGACCACACAAGGCTTAAAAGAAACGATTGGGCATTGTTTGAAGAAATTTCGTCGAAAGAACGCACGTTTAAATACAGAAGGAGTGATACTGTATGAGCTTTGCCTGCGGTTAAAATCTTCTCAAGAGAGTTGAATGAACACAAGTTGAATGCTGTCCAAGAAAGGGAACCCCATTCCAGCAGATATAAATGGTTTCAGCCACCTCGTGAGAAACTATCTAAATCAATGGCAAGACTATCTTCAGCTTTTCAACATGATTTTGTGTTAATGATCAAACTCCAACTCCTATAGTCATAAAGTCAATCTGAATACAACTCTTCGATCCCACAGTCTCAATGCAATCCATCATTTGATCGTTACCAACTCATAATTATCGAATCCAATCAAAGTAATGATCATGCACAGATGCATGATCCGTTTTAATCTTCCCCTTGGGCTGGCAATTAATTGTAGTCAATTATACCTCATCGCCACAGGGTAAACCATGTCAGCACTTATGAATCTTGATGACTCGGTATCATCATCCGAGAGATACCAAACCACCTAACCTATGCTAATTCCACGAATTCGAAAATCCTACTTCTGTCATGAATACATCAAAATTCAGCTTAAAACTAAAGACAAAACCGTTAATTTAATCCAACATGTGGTCATGCGAATCACTAATAAATTTCTAACTTTATTGACTGACATCAGGACAATCGGATATGTTCGCAAAAACTCACAAAAAAAAAAGAAGAAATTAACAAAATCCGAAATTCTAATTTGCATTTCAATTTATTTCTTGTATTCCTAATAAAACAAAAGACTCGTTTCATCGTTTAAAAAAATGAAATAAATCGAAACAGCGAAAATTATGAATGCATTGCTAAATTATGACAAATCGTCTAAAGCTCTCGCGGATCTCAAGCAATACAACTTCCTCTGACAAAGAAACAACATATACAACAAAAAAGTCTGTCACTCTGACAATCTTGCATAATTCAATTTCATTCATCAGTTCGGAAACGAGAAATCCGAATGAAAACCAGTCTTTTGTCGAAACTCCAGAAAACCACCAACCGCTAGCCGCCACCAACCACAATTCCAGCATCCAATTGATAAATAGTATCTGGTGTCAATTTTGCACCCGTACCCTTGCCATCGACAATAGTTAATAGTTATCCTCATCCGACAACATTGTCTGTCAAAAAGACCTGACACACACAATATGCAAATCAAGAGTGTGTCATTCGTTAATTACCCTGACAAGAAGGAAGGTAGGTATAGCACAGGTATAGCACAGGGTATTATACTCGTAGATACATTTTGAAAAACCTCAAAATACACAATCAAAAGTTAAAAGTTGAACTAAAGAGAGAGAGGCAGAGTTTGCTGCCAGAATAGAACCGCCTTTGCCACTTAACTTTGTCGACATGAAAAAAGATACGAGTATATTCCCAAGGAACCACAGAACAAGTTTGGTTTGGTTTGGTTTGGATTGTTTTTTTTTTATTGTTTTGTTCATCCTCTACCGCCGCACTAGATACTCGTATATATACAAACGAAGTAACACTAAACAAATCTGACAAAAACATTTCCATTGTACCTAGGTCGTAAACGTCAGTGTGTTTGACAAACGCGGTATAGAGAAACTCGTCTACAGTACGAGTACTCGTACATGCACTGAAAATTAGGGCGAGATACTCCGATAAGATTTACCCTGTCATGTTAACCCACGGTGAGCTAGTTTAGGTTGATTGTACTTCGGGTGCAGTGTTGCCACTCGGATGAGTTTTATAGGGATACATAAAGCAGAGAATGGGACTTTGAATTTTTAAACACGGGCTTTGTAGTCATAAATGACCTAAAATGGTGAAGATACTTTGTCAAAGCCACAGGTTCCAATGAGAGTTCAGATTACAAGCCATACACATACTCTTATGTTCAAATGAAAAAGCCTGTCCTCAGCATTTGGTTTAGAACCAACCATATTATGAAATGGTACATAAAATCAGACATCGATGTCGGTACAAATTTCACCCGACTTTGGAAAAAGACACTGACTAACACCGCCAACATAGTCCCTTGCAGATATTTGAAACTAGTCCATCCTTTCTGACAAGGTTACTGTCTTCATGCGACTTATTCAATCTGCTGCAGACATTGACATCGCCAGCATTAACTTTTCTAACAGTGTTATGCCCTCACCTAGATCGATATTGTTGTCACCAACCTCACATGTGGTCAGCGCAATATTTTCTAGACTTAAGGGTTAAATAATGGATTTTCTTTACTCCCTGGCTGGTAGGAGCTTGGATAACCATATCCCAACAGACACTAAAAATACTTTCGTCAATCAATTTGATGCATTGTCAAGGAGGACTAAGGAAACTTTTATGCAAGTATACTGCCAACAAACGTTAACGAAAATGTCCTAGGTCGATTTTTGGGCCTTTTTCGTTGACGGATTTTGGAGGTATGACAAGCAACACTTCCAGCTGGTAAGAATATTCAACCCTTGGCCCAGGGGAAAACGAGGTAGAAGTCGACTTCGACTTTGAATACGCGCACAACTGAAATGAATCCTCAACTATTGTCAAAGACCGCAACTAGAAGCAAATTGTCAACACTGCTCGCTGAAGAGCTTCATTGGTAAAGGACCAAGGGTTACTACGGACATGTACAGTACATGGATCTTATAGCGATTGAGGGTATGACGATTTTGGGGATAATTATCGGCTGCAATGCCAGCTAAGAATGAACAAGATTTCATGTGATAAAAGACTAAGCTCACACACATACCCTAAGGACCAAAGAATTAATTAGAACGACAACCGAACGTAGAAAGACTTATGCATTCGTATTTCTGAAGACCTTAAGGGTCAATAAGACATCTTCACAGAACAAACAGTTTCAAAGTCTCTACTCTAAAACAGAACCTTATATCCTCCACAAAATGCAAGTCCCGCCGGACTCGAGTGCTGCTGGAAGATCAGCAGAAAAACGAGATACTGCACTTTTGACAGAAAACTATTTCAGCGGATATACTCGTATTGTGGAAGAGAAGTAAAGGTCTGTACACCAAGATGTGAACTTTGTGTATAAAGTTGAGACATAGCAACTTTTTTCGGTTCTTTAGACACACCAACCAAATGTGCCTAAGTTACATTGGGTCTATAACTTAATTGCGTGCGGTTTGCTAAGAGATGGCGTAACTTGTATTATTCCATTGGCACATGCGTTGGAAAGCTATTGTCATTGTACGTCATTTCAGTATATGTCATTCATTTTAAGCGTAAACAACAATAATTTCTTTTCACTCAAATATGTCGAACTTTGTGCCTGAAAAGGTGTTTTTGTGGGGAGTTCTTCTTCATTACTTTAATATGAAGAAAACTGCTGCCGAAAGTCATCGTATTTTGGTGGAAGTTTATGTTGAACATGCGCTAGCTGAGCGAACGTGCCAAAAGTGGTTTGCACGATTTAAAAGTGGTGATTTTGGCTTGGAAGACGCTGAACGTCCTGGGCAGCCAAAAAAGTTTGGAGATGAAGAACTGGAAGCATTACTCTATCAAGATTGTTGCCAAACACAAGAAGAGCTTGCAGAATCTTTGGGTGTCACTCAAGCAGCCATTTCAAAACGTTTAAAAGCAGCTGGATATATTCAAAAGCAAGGAAATTGGGTTCCACATGAACTCAAGCCGAAAGACGTCGAAAGGCGGTTTTGCATGTCCGAAATGCTGCTGGAACGCCACAAACGGAAGTCATTTTTGCATCGGATTGCTACTGGTGATCAAAAATGGATCCATTACGACAACCCCAAGCGCAAAAAATCATATGTGAAACCCGGCCAACCAGCCAAATCAACGGCAAAGCCGAATATCCATGGCGCGAAGGTAATGCTCTGTATTTGGTGGGTGGGAGACAATAATTTTACATCATGCCAACGCTCGGCCCCACGTTGCTATTCCGATTAAGAACTATCCCAGATGGGCAATACTTTGAATAATACTATTGTACATGTTTTTATTTAATAAACGTTCAAACACACACACAGAATATGGAAAGAGGACTGTACTGACTCGAGAAGAGATTTTTAAAAACATAAGGAGTCGGAATGGAGCCTTGAGGGACACCACTTTTTATTTTCTTAGACTCATCGATCATAAATGCACACAACTTCCACATAAGAGCATGATGCTATTTTTTTTATTTTGCAAAAATCGCGCCGACGTGATTCCACAATTCAGAGAGATATTTCATTGATTCCTCAGCAGATCCTTTGCCACCAAAAATTATATTACAGGTCAGTGGAAGCTTTTGTGTCTCAGCTGACAACATATTATCCTTTTCATGATCTTAAAAATAGGGGACATACAAACTTCGGATGGAAGTCCGAAAGAATACTCTGGGCGTCATATCTTGCAGACATCTACGATCATCATCTTTGTATATTGAAAACGTTTCTCAAATGATTCTGGATCCAGCGGTTGAGTAAAAATTAGAGAAGTAGGAACGACTATAAGCTTGTCAAGCAGACTATCCAACAATATCTTACTTTTCGTTGGAGTCATGCTACTTTTCTTAGGACATGAAGTGTTTTTACATTAAACCAATGTTTTCTTTACTTGAGCGTCTCAGTAACTGACTAGAGGAATCGGAAAGGAACTAAAACAATTAAATAGCTCCGAAGATGGAATTGTAGTTTTCACTTCCAGAATTTTGCCATTGTCTCACAGAAATTGCTTTTTCTGTTTTTCGGTGGTCGGTCTGTGAATCGAACTCAGACCCTCTGGCACAAAAATCGACGAAATGAGTAAATGTGAAATTGATGCTTTTATTCATAGTAGCTGCCATGTAAGCGCATGACTACCTAATTATCTAAGCAAACCTAACCACAAAATAGATGAGGGAATAGGTGAATTTGAAGAAAGAGATGGTATTCCAATATTTTACCCTTGAGTCCGTCAACCCGTTTTGAAAAAAACACTGAGTTTCATGACTCCTATCCTCCTATTGTACATAATTACGGACCAAAAGAAAGAAACTTCAGGAAACAATGCTCGTAATCAGTGGGAAGGAATAGCTGGTTTTGGGTGAAAAAATGTGTAGGGCACTGTTGACCCGAGTGAAATAAATTAAGTGCACAAAAGCTTCGTTATAGCTGCAATTTTGCTGTGTGAATGTAGTCTGTTAAATGCGTCGTTCGTCTGCAAGATCGGCGATTGTCCTGTAATAATCGTTGGTGCTCTGAGATATTTATTTCTTTAAAGGAAGTCACCTAATTTTATCTTGTTTTACGAGTAATTTGGCCGTATATGTTATTTCTGAATATTTTCCAATTTACCTAGCCTAGTCCATTGAATATTGTATCTTATAAAGATTCTGGAAAAATTGTTATCGTCAAACGAATAGTAAAGCGCTGATCTTTATCTGGGCTATCTTAAACTGGTCGTTAAGTCATCCAGAAGCCGTACGTATACTGAGTTATTGAAAGAGTAAAGAAAGCAGCACATGAATTCGAGACATGCAACCGAATCAGACCAAAATGGGTCTGCTACAAGCTACAGACAAGGTGCCCATCATAAAGTTTCACCAACAATTTCATGATTAAATTGTTTGGGGACAATCAGTACAATGAGAACGATACCATCCACGCTTACATAATATTCCCAGTTTTCTACCCCTGGTTCTATATATGCAGGTCAGACATTTAAAACATCCTAGGATATGCGCAGTTTCTTGGAATCAATGGGCACTGAAAGGTATTCACTCTGACTGATTGACACGCCAAGTATCTTCGATAAATCATTCATCCCTATTCCCCAAATCCGCCGGGGGGAATTGTCCACCGAAATCGAAAATTTGCTATTCCGAAATCCGTTCGAAGTGAATTGTCCGAATGTCGGTAATGTGAATAGAGATTCACTGCATTCTTAAATCCGATCGAATCGAATCACTCCATACCAACAGATCCGCATCAAAATCGTTGCGGGTTCGTATAAGTTGAGTAGTTTGCTAGCAAAGATGTAACATAAGTTAAATTTATTGTAATTACCATTATTTTTAATATATAGAATATCCCGACAGCAAAAAAACATTACGAAGAAGTAAGAAATTTTTGGGAAAATTTGCGACGAAACTTAAACGAGCTAGGTCCTCCAATAAGGGAAGTGATGGAATGGAAGGAGGTAATTCCAATGTCGTTCATAGAAATGCCGCTTAGATGTTTTTTTTTTTTTTTTCAGAACCATTCAGCTTGATCAATCTTGGACATAAAGCTTTCTCCAATATATCAAACACTCGGCCCAATATCTTTGAAAATATGGACTGTGCAATGCAGATATTAAAATCCTTACCAGCATCATGTTGGTAACTTCCTTCTGCAAAGAATCGGAGGCATACGGCTACTTGATGTTGCGGAGATATTGAAAACGATTTTGCACTCTTCGGCAGCTCTCCTTTCAAAACTTCCAGAACGAATGCGAAGGCATCTTTGTTGAGGCGGAAATTTTTGATAAATCTTAAGAAAGAAGACGTTTTTTGTAAACCATAATACCATAGGAGCGTTTAACTTACGATGCATCTGGCTAATCCATAATATTACCAGCAGTTCTCCTCAAACATGATCGCACTGTTCTTTTGTTCACGTCTGTATCATCAAAAAAGTGAGCAATACTATCTAATATTGTTATTAAAAAGAATTCGGAATGAAAACATAAATTCCAAAGTTTTGTATTTCGAATCGAATTTCTTCAATCAAACGTCAAACAGCTGATTTCGAAAAAGAGAGAAGTAATGTCGATAATATAGTTCATCTGGCGGATTCAATGATAGCACGAATCCGTTCACGTGAATCGAACGAGTGAAGGGAATCTCCGATCCGACGGATTTGAAAATAGGGGTAAATGTCTTGTTTCTTTTCTCGAGCAGGCAAGAATGGAGCACAAATGCAACCAATCATAAGGTAATCGATGGATCGATGGATCAAATATGAACTGTAGAACAGTTGCAGGCTTATTAAATATTCACAACCCAATCTAGTTTTCGGAGCACCGCAGTGTACTTCATCATGACGTTCTAGCTGCAATGATGACATACTATGTAATGACAATATAATTCCTACCGATAGACATGAAAGCAGTTTTTGTAACTGAAGTGAAATCGAAGCGCAAGAATCCTTTGTCACGGCATATTAGATTCTACAGGGATATAACCAACAGCAAGGTCTCAACAGATCACCCTTGAATTCTAGATGAACTAACCACTACTCTGCAAGTTCAGAGAATGGGTCGAAAAGCAAAAAGGAAATGATAATCAATATACACCTATCAAATGTGGGTCAATGTAAGTATAAGAGTTGGACCAGCAAGCTTCTAAGTACCCACATAATGAAGCCTAATCTAAAGAAATTCGACTTATGAGGACACCTCCTCTGTCGATACCCAGGTCTCTGCAACTTGTGAAAGACAATACTTCTGATGTCCTTCTATTCAGATTTCCAAGTACATCAGATTGGGTAGACAGTATTGGGCAATATAAAAATATCATGTCATGAACAAGAGACTTACTTCACCAACCCGTAAGCTTACCCCAACATAACCAAGTAAATACATTGTGAGAACAGAGCACTTAGACACCTTGTTGTTCTTTGATATAGGAATTCCTCCGTCTTTCGTAGAAAAGTCGCTGACCTGGGACTCAGAAATTATTGAATTCAGTTCCAAACTTCACCTCTTGTCATTAGTGATGATCTGATTTTGGCCGAAATCAGTCCTAAGCGCAGGGAGAGTCTAATATTCCCGGAGTTTCAATCTAATTGCGCTAGGCTACATGTCAGTATGGTATAATACCTGCGAGTGGCCCTTGTGAGTGTAGCACATGGCATAAAAATTACTTAGATTCAGATCTATGCGTCTAGAAGAGAGTCAGACGCGCTGGGGAAATCGACCATGCAGTTCTAAAAAAGGGGCGTTGATCTATCATAATCATGTATGAAGCTCCAAAGCATCCTTCTCGCTGCAAATCCCATGTCTTGCCGAAAGCACATTTAAACTGACAGAAAGTCAAATCTTTCTAATCACGAAAGTGAACACTCTTGCTTGACACTTCTTCAAAACTTCTCAGTCATCAATCGAAGCCCAGGCCTTGTAAAGCCTGAGCCTCCCTGGAATATCTCAAAATTGATTTTGTGGTACAACTGTGCTTCTTCAAATTTGTACCTTTACTAGGTATATACGATCCTCCCACCTATAGGTCCCGCCATTAAGGAAAGCTACCAGCTAAACCAGCTGTTTAGAAACCCTTCTTAGACAAGCGGAATCTAATAGGTATCAATGTACACTGTCAGATGCAATTGTGAATTTCCAATCCTTGTCACTCGGTCAGAGTATGTTCTTGTCTCCAAATGTAATAATAACTAAAAAATACTCCGATGAGTTGAAAAAGTGGCAACCCTAATCATGCACTGTGTAACGTCAGCCAAAGAAGATAAGATAACCTTAGTCGGTACTCATATCTCTCTGTCCATGTCATATATGGCAGAGACCAAATAACAAATTCACATAATAATCGTGTGAAAGGTGTAAGCAGGTAGATCAGTATCTACATAGATACTGATACTGGAGTGAAAGTACAATTGCATGCCGGTGTGGTTGTTCCCTTTGAGTCCCGAATTCAGGTACATGTTACAGTGTCTTGTCTTCCTTTTTTGAATTCTACAACAGATTCTGGGTAGAAAGGCCTACCTAGTCGTACATAAAATGTAGATGCCTAGGTTTCGTGTGCAATCAGAAAGTCTGTTACGTTTTGTTTCCTCTTTCGGAATTTGTTTATCTTCTTCTTCTTCTTTTTTTTTTTTTTTTTTTTTGTGTGTACATAGAAAGAAAACAAAGGTAAATGCGGAGGCACCCTTTATGAAAAGAAAAAAGGTAAAAGCCATGCGTTTTAGGGAACAAATGAAGTCGTCAACTTCTTGAGAATAAAAATCCAATTTTCAACTTGTTTAATTCTCTCCAACAACGGAAACAATAAAAGTCACTACAATTCCATTAGATATACATATCTACAGTGTATGATTGTAGTGTTTATAAGAAACAGATAAACAAAGAGTATCCATGAGTAGCTCACATATCCGTATTTTACTGTAAAGTAGAACTCCAAAAGCGGAGGCAAGTAATTACAGAGCGATGATTTGACTTTGTAGGGGGATTTAAGGATATTCCACTATCCACAGAGCATTCCATGGGACTGTAACCAGCATGGTAGGTGTCCTCTTCAGCTCGTCTTCTCATAATAAAAATAAAAATAAAAATAAAAATACGACTCAAGGACATTTGCGGAAAATAATTTTGCACAAGTTTTCCTCTTTTACTCGAGAGTTATGTAGGGATTTTCCGAGAAGGAAGGAAAATCGTTAGCAGTAGGTGTCACAGTTGTTGCAATTGTAGTACTGTGCTCTATGCCCCCGACCAAGTCGACCCAACCGACCAAAGACGACAACGTATGCAGTTTAGTTTTGGTGTTATGTCAGAAGGAAGGAAGTGTTTCATGCTGTTATGAGATTTCTGCTTGTCCTTGAGGTTGATGTTCTTTTTAATTTTTTTTTTCTCGTGTGTCCTCTTTCGTTTTTCTTTCTCGTGTATTTTTTTTTTTTTTGCTTAGAAATGATAAGCAATTAGTATGAAGGATACGGTAGACAGGACTTTTTCTTTGGAAATGACTGGCTTTTCAAACAAGTCCACTTTAATAGGTCGAGTGTTGAAAGGATGAATGTTTTTGAAGCAACGGATATGTGCGTCAAGTAAGTGTAATCAATGAGATGACAACAAATTCATGCTTAGGTCAAAATTAAGATTCAGATGCAAGCTCTTACTATTACTGTTCCGTTGGTATTTCTAGAGAGACGAAATTAAAAGTGGTACAACCATAAATGAGGCCTTGATATCTTATTCATCAACTAAAAAAGGAGTGAGAAGTGAAAGAAAGATCGTCCCGTCGTTATATACCTACCTACAAGGACTACAGAACTTGTGAAAACTTGATCTTCTTTGAGATGAGTCAACTACATTTGTACGGTTGGAGACGTGGGTGTAGAATCATTATCAGCCATGACTTTGACACCAGGCAATGCAATTAGATACTAGTATCTTGGATTAGAACAATGATGCACATTCACCCGACGGAAACATGAGAAAAATTCTTAAAGAACGCCATTTCTGCTGTCATGTTGTGTGGTAGTCATGGAAAAGCAGCCTTAGCTGCATTGGACGTACATTGTAATTTTGAGACTGCTGATCATGCTGTGTACATAAACACCTGCCTCGATAAACTTAATTTCAAAGGATCCCTATACATCTATGAGAGTGGGAATACGCCTTGCCATTGCTCTCCATCAATTCCTTTGGTATCAATTCAGATCCAGTATTGAGGGCACAGTTTCGATGCTGATCTAAAATCTCTTACTAATCTTGGGATCTCAGCCACCATTGATCATTGCACCTCTTCATCGGGTGGGGCTGGTAGTCGCACCCTTTCTGCGTTTAAGGTTTAAACCACAGCCACCGTGCCGCTCTTACAAGAGGGCTCTTCCAGGTCCGAATCGACATCGATATCCGAAGGCTCCTGTTTCTAGTCCTGGTATGGACAACTGGTGGCCTTGCCACTCAACAAGTTCATTACCGGCAGCTTACACTTAGTCCAATCGTAGCCAACTTCACTGGCGTTAAAATCTGGAAATTTTGTCGAAAAGTTCAGTACTGCTCCGCCGCCGTTTCTTATTGGACGACATCATAAACGGACGAAGCCTTGATTATAAAGCGGGGACTCACAGAGTAAAATGCATATGCATATCCCTGACATTAAGGTGATCTTCGGACTGACTGCTTTACACTTCACATTTACCGATATTACAAGCAAAGCAATAGATGAATACAAAAAATTGATTATGGTGCATTTCTCGTTAAATATCCGCTTCGTGCTTCCCCCAGAGACCACAACTTCAGATATATGGCTTCTTTGACTGTTTTCATCAAAGCGCGTTATGTCGGCCCAATTTTTGGATTCTCCCTGCCCAACATCGTGCCGAATATTGTCTATCAAGATCTGAATAGTTTGTTGTTTATGTGCAAACATGAAACGATATTTCACAGAATGATTTCGGTGTCCAATTCACTGGTTTATTTCACACAATACGAGTGTAGATCAATAAGTCTAACTTGTTGAATAAACCGCGTTATAACTTGAAAAGCAAAACTTTTTCGGCGAATCCGTTAAGTCAAAAGTGAAACTTATTGATGAACACAATTTTGACACAAAATTTGCAGTGGACTGACGTAAGGCATGCAAAGGTCTCGAATTCTTTGCGTAGGGTGTGTTCAGGTCCTATGAAGGGTTCTGCTGCCCCTTTTGTTGTAAGAGAGTCCGCCGCCTCGTTACCAATAATGCTCACATGGCCTTGTATCCAGCAGACAAATGATCTATTTTTCTTGCCCAATTTTTTGAGACTTTGTAGGCATTCCCATACAAGTTTGGATTTAATGACATAGGAGTCCAGTGCTTTGATAGCTGCTTGACTATCGGACATTGTTATGTAACAATTTCTGTAATTCTTTTCGAGATTGATTCGAACGCACCTTTCTATGGCGCATACTTCTGCTTGAAAGATGCCGGTATTCTTGCCCATGGATTCATGGTGTTTCGTTTTTGGCCCAAACACTCCTGCACAAGTTCCTTCATCAGTTCTCGAGACATCTGTATACAACTTTATTGTGTGGTTGCTCAGTCCATAGATTGTGGATTCATCGCTCCATTCTTTTTTGTTGCTGAGCTTCGTTAAGAAATTCTTTTGAAAGTTGTATTCTCAAATGCTGTCATCACTTGGAATAGCCAAGAGTGGAAGTTTTCCGAATAGTGCATCATATTCTTCCGAACTAATACATTTCCCCTTTCCAGTTCCCTCTATTGCTAGTCTTAGAATAGTTGTGTCCGCCGCCTCTGAGAAAATGAGGTGTACGGGAGTTAATTCCAATAGCACCTCCATTGCAGCAGTTGGGCATGTACGCATTGCGCCGGTGATGCATGGGCATGACAGTCTTTGCACCTTGTTGAGAGATTCTCTCGTTGTGACCAGACTGGTTCGTTTTGCCCATGCTACTGCATCATAAGTTTCACAATCGCTATGTACTCGTACATCCATCGCAGAATATTAGGGGTACAGGCCCACGACTTCCCCACTAGACTCTTACATATCATAAGAGCACGGGTTGCTTTTCTAGCAGTTTCCTCAGTAAGATTTCAATGTGAGGGCAATAGATCTAGGCAACCAGTAGCCTCTTTATCTGCACTTTGTTTTCGATTTTCTGCGATATTTAAAGATAAACAAAAAGCCGTAGTTTTCGTCATATTACTGTTTAAACCTCTGACTAGTCATTGAGTAATTTTATCTTTTTAATTATTTTTCCACGAACAATTGACGTGTTTCGGCAGCTGTAACGTGTTTTAAGTAATTCTGGCGCCTTAGGCCGGCATATCTTTAAGAGATTATCTCTATAGCCGCTGACCATTATTCAGTCGCTATCTTTTCTTTTCATTTATTGTGGTAATTTCTAAATAATAAACAGTGTGATGCAATAGTTTTTTTTTTATGCAGATAAAATTTGGAATTTGTTTGTAGATCCCAGTAAGATCATAGGCAACCCTTATTCAAATACGATATTAGGTCACTGTGATATTTTACACAAGGACTCGACCTCGGTTTACCAGGAATGTCACTTTCTTTTTAATTTATTTTTATTGTTGTTTCTTTGTTGTTATTTTTTGAGGAACCAAAATACCTGCTTTCATTATGAGACAACTACACATGATGACTCGGTAAAAATGTCAAAAGAGCAGACGCCTAGGTACATATGTAGGTCCTTTACCTTGTCTACCTACATTTCGCTATAAAAATGAACAATGTTCTTCGCTGGGATCAAACCAAACGGGGAACATGTTTAAAATTGTCACCAAGGGTCAGGTGGTAAATGTGTTAGAATACAATTCAATTTTTACAGATCTTCTTTTGAATGCAACTACAATCAGGCCTTGAACCTCAACCAACAGTTCATTTGGACGAAAATCTGATATCTTAGTATTATATATTGATCACAGATTGATGTAAGAAGGTCTATTCGACATATATTAGCGGATAAATGCAAGCATGATTAAGAAGGTGGTTCAAGGGAGTGAAGTTTGTGAAACAGGAGCATCATTAAACACATCGCATGACAAGAGCATTAGTTGTTTCAATATCTGCAGCACCTTTGTATGTACCTAAGTACTTATGTACGTAACCGAGATGCCATTTAGGGATCAGATAGACTGATGTACGCTCTAAGCTATTTCAATTTTAGAATTTTGTGTTAAATATCCGAACAGTATAAACATCTCCTCCTAAATGGCGACCACTGTAGTGATTATTTCACTGATATCTTGTGGACTTGCTATATAGCAACCTATCGACCTAGTGAGCAGCAGGCCATGGTTTATAAAAATTAATAGAGATAGAAAATCAAATGCCAGCAATGGGCACAGCATTCTATAAAGGCAATGATGACACGAAAAAATGAAACAAATACCGCAGACCGAACATCACCGTTGAAGTCTAAAAATTGTGTTTGCACTTAGACAAAGTACTTGTCGATTGTACTGCTTGAATTCCTTTCTGTTGGAATTTCTCCGTCTAAAGGAAGATAAGTTTGCACTTAGTAAATTGCCTATAGTACCAGTACCCACAACATCAGCTTAATAGGGATACTCAAAAAGATAGTGTTTCACGGTGTCGTTTTCCCTCTCGCAGTAACCTTTACAGAACGTTGTCCGACTTACATAGGCATAGAACCTGGTCACGGCGAAACTAAGCAGTCTATAATCCTTCCCTTTGATGGAAAAAAAAAGAAGAAAAGTAGCTGTCCGAAAGCATTCCTCTCTGAAACTCAACTATTAATGGAAATTCTACCGGGAACTGAGGCAGTCCTGCCGCATGAGATCGTATTTATTGAACCAAGATAACGGAGATAAAATTCTGACTATAAGTTTCCAGCAGGAACAATAGTTCTAGTGTCATTACAACTGGCGGCATATTCAAGAGACAAGAGTCAAAAGAAAGTTGGCACGTAACTGTCAAAACTCCTGTACAGCACTCCAAAATCCTTCAGAGAAATTGCAAAATCAACTCGAATGCTAGGAATTTTAGAAACATGACACCATCGCAGCATTGTACATATTTCATGAAACCGTTGTTCAAATAGACTTTGTCCAGACTAAACCGTAGTTTCAGCTGATGAAGTATAGATTGAGCTTACCCTACATAAGCAAAACCGAAAGTCTAACGATTTAGTTACTTTAAAGGGTGTTTTTTTTTTACTCATAGATCTCTCAATATTTTTGAAACTACGCTGTCATTTTTGACAGATCTTTGACATTTGAAATCAGCTTTTTTGACAAAGCAAACTAAACGTGCGTACGAAATAAATTATAGCCTCTGTGAGTGAAAATGTGGCGGAAGATGGAAATGGCCAAGTCGCCAACGATCGCAACAGTTTAGCTTTGGTCCGTCCGCTATGTGCAAAGTTTTGCAAAAAAAGGTCTGAGCCTACAGCCGCATAACATCCAACTGATGATGGCAGTTCATGGATTGCAATCTTGAGGGGTTTGAAGTCGACACTTGTTTTTGTCGAAAATAATTTGATTCGTGATTAGGTTTACTTTTAGAACAACTAAAATTGGCGTTTCAATAAAGGATCACTTAGTGGAGAGACAAGTGCACTGTTTGACACCATAGTGCCCGCCGCTTTATAGACATCATCAGCTCTTGCTTTCGGACGAAACATGGTTTCATTAGGATGGCTCTACGTGCAGTAATTCCCATAAAAGCGTTCATTCACTGGCAACTCGATATGACGACAACATTGTATCGCTAATGAAACAGCGTATTTGGCACCAACTTCCTTTCATTTGACGGAATTTGACTAATTTTTGAGCCTTGAAAGCCAACACGGCCCAAAATTGAACCGAAAATATGGGCTTTGTCAAAAACACCAGAGAGGGTATATGATAGGGTAATTTTTTCAGGAACACCTTCCATTATTGTTTTTATTACCCCATCTGTCACTTTTTTAGACCTATTTTTCCAACATTTTTTGAATTCTACCAGGGTGTTGACAGCTTTTTTGGTGGCCCTTAATTCTTTTTTGACCAGGGCCCAATATCTTTCAATTGGCCTAAGTTCTGGAGAATTCGGAGGATTCTCTGGATGACATGACGCAAGATCAGGCCAAAATAACGGAAGTTCTCGATGAATTTTGTAACAAGGCCTTAAACGCTTCTGCAGGCACTCATATACATAAATTTCGCCATTTATTGAACCAGTAGTGATGAGAGTTTGGCTTCTGATCCCGCAACAACAAATTGCTTGCCAAACAAGACAAGGAAATTTCGTTTTAGGTTGGGTTCGAAACTTTGCTTCAACATTTCCTCTACCTTTGGCGGTATAGAATGTCTGATTGATTGCAAAAGTTCTACCCGTTGTTTCGCATCCAAATTTTTTTTTGCGTTCCGATCTGGAACCTTTTGAACTTTATATGTTTTCAAGCCCGTATTTCTCTTCACTTTATGGACTAAAAAGTTTGACTTTTCTGCTTTTTTTTGCCAAATTACGTTCAAAACTGTTTGGATTTAATTCGAGAAGGCTCAACATCTTAGTGACCTGTTTTGAGTTCATAAAACCGCCTCTTTCCTTTCAACTGACAGGTTCTCTTTATAATTCTTAATAGCAGTAGCAACTGTTTTCCTATTAACTTTTAGTTCCTTTGCGATTTTTATATACGTCCACTCTGGATATGCTAAATGAAACATAATAATATTTTTTCTTACATCCAATTCAGATTCCATAAAATCTAAAAATAATAGAAGCATTTCCAGCATACAAAAAAGAAGAATTTGAGTGATTTCTCTGTAATTTTTGGAAGTAAATGTTTTCGATGGCAATTTTTACTGCAATTCCATGAGGATTAAGTCCGCATTCAGTTCGAATGATCAAAACGGTGTCTTTTAGATAGACGACGAATGAAAAATGACAAATCCAGAAATAATGACATCTGTCAATTGATCTCAAAAGACACCGAGCACATCCCTTTGAGTCATAAAAAGAGTCAAACTCGTAGTCAAAACTCTCAATCCTGACAACCTGATGAAAACAATCATGTCAACCTAATCTTAGTCGAGTGTTGTGACAGAAACCAGCTGACATTTTACTAAAGTTCTTCATTCGAAGATGTGTTCGAAAGAATGAATTCAGTTGAAGTTCACAAAAACTCCCGTAAATAGATGCAAAACCCAATCGAGGACATATCAAGTTCTGGTGATTATTTTGAAAATTAACTAAAATTGAAATGACCCACTAGTTTCGACATGCCCAGACGTCCTTAAACTTTCAACATTTCCTTTTGCATTACTCAATGTTGAAGTTAAATTCAATCCTTAACCCTAATCCTAACAGCTTACAATACTTCTTACTACATCTTTAAGCCACTTTCTTACTTTCAACTCGACAAAGCAACGTCCAAATAGCAAAACCAAAGGAAAAACAAATTGACCAAGCAAACCAAACCGATTTGTAAAACAATTTCAAATGCAATTCATACTAAGTGTACCGTTAGTAATAGGATTAAAGTCTTAACCTAGTAAATCATCAGTGTAGTTTGTGTCCCCCAAACTTAAGGTGAAACCACAAGAATCGCATATCGAATGAGATACTAAGGACGGTCAGTAGGAACTTACCTCTTGTATCGTAATTCCCATCGATTTTGACATCGATCGATTCGAAATATCCGCTAACCGAACCGCATGCTTCTCTAATCGTATCCATATTTGAATTGGCATGCAAGTGATGAGCACCATTACCAGTACCAGCACCAGATACAGCAGATTCATCTAAATTCTTCCCACTTACTGCGAGAATAAACAATTGGAAACACAACAACGACAACACTTGGTAATTGCACTTTTTTAGACACTTTGATGAGGCCATGATTGATTTTTGCATTTAACTCTTATTTCTCCCACAAAATCAGCTGATTTTTGCTAAATCAAAATTGCGCACTTTCAAAAAACACAATTTAAAAAAAAAAAACAGAACAAAAAACAAATCAAAATTCGAAACCGAAAATTTATTGCCACAGAATAAACGACCGAATTTAACGGTCTTATTTTTATTTTTTTTGATAGGGAAGGCAATAAAAAAGTATAGAGTATCGCGCTGCACTGTCCGAATTGCAACGTTACAGTGTGACAACGACAATCGGACAACCGATAGAACGCGACGCGACGATTTGTGTATGCAACTCTTAACAGAGCACAGTCGACAACAAGCAGACAGAGAACAGAGAGTCAGAGCACAACAGTGACAGTGGTCGGTCGCCGGGATGGTTGGTGTCTGGTGGTGGTTCGCTTTTACACCGCGCACCGATCAAACAATAAAAACAACAAATACAACACGACTACGTACGTATGTGTGGTATGTGTGTGTTTATGTTTTTGCACCTTTTTTCACGTTTGCATATTTTTTTTTTGTTTTTTTGTTGTTCGTTTCGTTTTCGTTCACACCGTTCATACACGAGTCGCACACGCGAAAATACGAAAATACGACGAAAATATTCGTACACCACAGCGAACCTCTCAAACACCACTCAAAAGTGAGGTTCGTTCGTTTTGTCGTTGCTTTCTACTCTTGTACTTCTACTTCTACTACTACTTGTTCTTGGCAGATTTGTCAGTGTAGGTTTTTGGGGGGGCAGCCTGTTGTTGTTGTTGTTCTTTTTACATATGAAACGAACCAATTCAATGCTCACTCTCTTAAGACTGTAAAGACTCTGTGTTGTGCTGCTGCTTTTCGACAACGTTGTGTGTTTTGTTGTTTCAAAAGGGCATATGGCGAGGGGTAAAAATTGGCAGTGGCAGGCGATCAAATTTACAAATTTAATTCCACTCCACACTCTAGCTGCTCTATGCTGCCTCGTCCTGCTGCGGGTGGTACTGCGTGGAATATATTTTTAGCTCTTCTTCTCTGAGTAACTCGTAAAGATAGTTTTTTTTTTTTTTTTTGCACACCCCCTCGTTTCACTTGGATTTACTTAACAAGAGATTCTTCGGCTAGAGTTTGACGTAACGTACGATGTCTCACATTTACAATTGATAAGATGCCATCAGAACGACCAACAAGAGATAGGCAAAACTTTTCGGTTTTTCGTTTTTCCTTCTTTTTTTTCAGCTGTCACTCTGACAGATAACACGATCGATCATTGACGCATTGGTCTCGCGATCTACATTCGCAATGACATAACTCAAACACTAAATCTAATACAAACTTCGAACGTTTCAAAGCTTAGGCTTTCGAACTCCCCGTGTATAGTGACCGACTCACAGTTGGAGGATGACAGTTGTGCCAATCTTTCGTCTACGGGATCAGCGGCTTTTTTTTACAATTTTGACCGATTAGATACGACGACTTCGACGGTGTTGGGCTGTGAAAATTCCTTTTCTAATCTCCTTCAAAACAGGCACACCATACAACGAAGACAGTACAGAAGACGAGTGATTAGATTAGATAACCCAACGATGATTGGGTTTGTTTTTTTTTTTTTTTTTTGAGTAAGGAAGCCAGTCTCTCGCCTTTACCAAAACAAACTGTTCTAGTTTTAGCTTACGTTAAGAAATAAAAAAAGTTTCGCGGACGAATGATCGGTCCATTCATTCATACAAAAATAATAAAAATGAAAAAGAAAAAAAAACTCAGAGATTGGCACAAAAAATTTTGTGTGTAGTTAGAAATCCGGCGGATTCGCGTCGTAACTTAGCGATACACACGTCCCAACCAATCGAAAACTTGTCCGAAACTGAAAATGAACAATACTCGTACAGAGTGGCAGTGGCAGCACGTTAAGAGTTTCCACCACTAAACCATCCACGACTTGACTACTCACTTCGAGCGAGTTTGTTTCGAACCTCAATCAAACCATAGAGAAGTTCACTCAAACATTGCAGTTTTTCTCTTCGGTTTGAGTGAGGTTTTAATAGAGTGTTCATTTAGCGGTAGGTTGTGTGGTGTGGTGGTGTTCTTTTGAATTTCTGGCGCAGCGCACCGGCTAAAAAAGGAATACGAGCAGTCAGAGTGGAACCTGTCAGACCAGAATTTCAATTTACCATCAAAAAGACAACAACACTGCACAGAAAGATACAACAATAAAAAAAAAATCACGTGAGACTGCGAGGAAGAATCACCGAAATCAAATCGTCCATTGTTGAATGAAGGCAGATACGAATACGTTTTCATTTTCGTTTTCTTCATCGTTTTTGTGTATTTTATTTGATTTTTGTTTTTTTTTTTTAGTATAGATATTTTATTCGGAAAGATAGTGAGATTGAAGGAATAAATAATAAATAAATAACGCAGAGGATAAAGATACAGATACTGAGCAGATATGGTTGACGGGTGTTATAGAATGAATAACATAATAACTGTGGCAGGGAACGAAGTCCTTACCTACCTACCTGTGAAGGGCTTGATTGTATTGCGGCCGTGGGGTGGGCCCTACACAGGAAAACAAGTAAAAAATCTACAATAAATGAAAATGAGGAATTCTTTGGTTGACTTGACAATGGACAAATACGAGTAGATGAAATCAACAGAACGGAGGAGACAAACACCAACCAGACCGACTGATGTAATGCTCATTTCATACATGGATTGTACTATTTGTATCCCAAAACCCCGTTTTTAACGACGAACTGGCACTCGATAGTCCGCATTTTGATTAGGTTGAGTCCGCTGCACTGTCTGTCAATTTGGAGTGCAATTTTTGTTTGATTCACGCAGTATGAGTGGTGTTAAGATACGAGTAAGTCGTTTGTTTTGTTTTTGTTTTGATTGTCATTTGGTTAATTTTCTTTTCGCGAATGAGTGGGACAATTCGACTCTTAGTTTTGAGTTATGTGAAAAAAGAGTTGCCACTGCATGAGGTTTTGTCAAATACCTCTGTATGTGTGTATGTCGGTACCAGAAAGTGGATCTACGTTGCAATTGATCGGGAAACTGCTCTCTGTCACAATATGTAACTTGAATTCAACCAATAGCGCAATAATCAAATTCGTAGAGTGGCACTTGGCATGAGCCAAGTTTTACGCGTGAACGCTAAAATTACAAGTGCGGGTTGGAGCAGTAGCATTTTACAAGCTTACAACCCTAAGCGGAAGAGATAAAAATGGGACAAACAAGCTAATAACATTGGATAGTAAAGGATTCACTATTGACGACCCTGGCAAACGATTAAAAGATAACGATCTTAGGACTTGCACCTGGGATGTATAGACTCTTGACATACCGAGTATGTACAACCAAAGCGATGAGATGAACCGCACAAAAGAAGATTAAAAACGGTGATATCTACTACAGACAAGCAGCGTGCCAAGGGCAGTAGTCGGATGCGGATTTGATGCCAATTCCAATTATGAAAGCAAATGCCTGACGACGATTCACAAAAAGCATATGTTCTCTAACATAACCCTCAAAAACGCGCACACCCCTGTTCTGTTCTGTTTCTACAAGCAATGCCCCAAATATGACGTCAAAACCATCCTTGCGATTTTCTGCTTTACGGATTTCACACTTTAAAATTCATAAAGAGACCTAGCTGATTCCTTATTAAGAACTCATCAACTAAATTGACCATATTACGATCGACGCCAGGCACTTCTCTAAACGTTCCAAGCATCTAACATCGACTGGGATCATTATCTCGCTGTAACTAAGCTACGCATGCGCGTATTCATAGCAGCCTGAAACCAGTGAATTATTCCGAGAAAACTCAACGTCGAATAAATCCATCGCAAGAGACAATCAGGATCTTTTTCGATCGAATTTCTCTAAACACTCGAGGATTCCGTGGCCGCAAGCATCGAAGGTAGGAGGTCAGTTGTATGGCTACCAGAGGGCAACCATAGGGAACACTTCTGATGTATTGAGTTTCAACTCCTTTTTCCATGACGAATGATGGGGCAAAAATCTAGAATATCAACTGAAATACAGACTGACCCTACATATAAGATTAAGATAAGCTCCTAAGAAGAAACTTGGCAATATGAAGCTACAACTTTGAGGCAGTACGGGGCTTTGTGTACCTCGGCGTAATCATCACTGTTGTTAATCACTGCTTTTTTAGACATAGAAGGCAATTAAGGAGTAAAGCCCTCCCACAAGCAATCAAAAAGACTTTTTGCTGAAGTTTGGACACTGACGAACGCAGAAGGAATTGCTTTGTAGTACTTTGTGAGAAAAGCATTTCGGGTATTTACGTTCCTGATTGCTTCATGGAGAAGGTTTAGATGGCCAGATACACAATCCTGTAGAATATGACCTCGTCACAGGTGGCGCAAATTCGGCAAATTTCTCTTCGTATATGGGAGGAACTGGAAAAAGATGGCGCTAGCTCCTTTGATCTTCTTAACAGTGCCTGAATCACGGATTCCGGAGGTCCTCAAAAATTAACGGATATGGGCTTCGCCCGAGTTGCTTAATCTTTCAACTCCGATCACTTCTGCTAATCTTTCTACGTCACATTCGGTTGATTGGGTTGGAAAGTTTAAACGATTACTCCACTCTAGCAGAATATACATATGGCCGTTTAGAGTGTTATTTTCTACAACTGATTCCGGGAAACCAGATAGGGGAATGGGATCTAGGAGAGTGATTCTCTTAAGAACTACCGTCTTGTGTGTAGTTGGGGAGGAAAACAGCCATAAGAAGATGTCGAGCATTGTCTAAAGCAAGCGCGGTAAAAGACTCACTCCTGTAGCTGCGACAGAAAAGAAAACAGATCGTGTTTTGACTAATGCGATAGGCCAGAAAAAACTGTTGCGGGTCGCTCTTTCCATGGAGTAACTTTGATTTGCTGCAAATTCAGATTTGAACCATGACTAGCAATTAACTTTGATTTCATGCAAAGCAGGCGGCATCTGATGCATCTGATTATACCGAAACTAGTTCCGTTCTTAGAACCTGAACATCGTTATATAGGGCTTCTATTGATAGTTGTGTTGCATCTCTAATGAATTCAACGTTTCTCTCCACATTACAAGCAGATTAAACTAATGCTTTCAGACGTATCTAAAAGGCCAGTGCCTTCTTGACCCGCCACACAAAGGCTTTAGACCTTTTACTGGAGTCTAATTCGAGGCAATAGGTGTAAAAGACATAAACTACACTGCGGAAGACCTTCTTTATTGCCCCTTGCCCCTAAGAGATTATGCATTTCATTAAGATGAACATAATATGAGTGCAATAGACTTGTTCTGAAAGAAGTCAAAAAGCAAACTTGTTGGGTGACCCGTTAGCCGTGTAAAAAGGACCTTTTTAGCCTCCACCTCAAAAACATTGGCAGGTGTGAAGAATCCTTCAATCAAGGAGAGTAGTATGCTCCTTTGAGTCGATAATATCGGTTATCTGTTTGAAAAAACGTTATGCATGCTCCTCAGTTTTGTTAAAAGCAGCTAATGTTCACCCTTCAAGTAAAACTGATATATATAAAGGGTGTTTTTGTAAGCCTTGATATTGAATAAAACACTCATTTATCTGTGTTTAATCGAGATAGTACATTTTGCAGTTAGATTTTGCGGACGTATGTGGACCACGACTGGATATCGTGAAGACAAAGTTTTTGACCGCTTTTTCAAGCATTTGTGGTCGTGTTGTCATCAGTAACACAAACAATGTTGGTTGCCAATGCATTGATTGTTGATGGTTAGTCAGTATAGACTAGAGATTTTACACATTCCTAGAGAAAATAATCACGAGGCGTCAAAACACAAGATCTTGGAGGCATATTTGCAGGTCCATTATGTGAAACTAGGCGTTCATCGAATGTTTCCTTCATTAAAATTATTATTTCGTGATTTATTATTGTTGGAACGACGAATTCCCCTGAACAGCTGCAATATTCTCCTCAGTACGCACTCTTTTTATGCGACGAAAATTTTGAAACTAAATTTCCAAAATTTGACACTGACAGTTTGCAACTTGGCAATTGGTTTGACAGATATAAATGTCTGAAGTTAGTGCTGAGCTAAAACAACACCCTTTTCATATGATGTAAGATCTACTTCTTGATGTTGAATCCTAAGGAAAGGTGTCCTCCTATGCGCCTTTTAGAAGGCATTGATCTCATTTTTAAGAGATCTGGCTTTTGCTATCAGTAAGATCCCAGTAAGTTTGGAGCTGCAGAACATATTCGGAAATTAATTATTTGGTGGGCCAGTTTTTGTTTTTTACCAAAACTGTTTTATTTAACATTAACTTTAAATTCTTTTTCCCTTGACAATCTCCATGGTCGAGTTTCATTTTCCTGACATTTCATTTCAAATCTACACCTCCATCGTTAGACATTACTTTACTGTGAAACTTATCCCCTTCTGGCTTAGGTTCATCTTGGGCAAATTCAATATAAAACAGGAAGTACATGCTCCTCATTTTCGATCTTGCATCAGATTTACATGGTATTCTCTACAGCCACTAAGATTCTCACCAAGCATCAAAAAAGTGCCCTATGACTCATTCGTAAACTCTGACTCAGTTCACTAATCCATTGATGAAGATTCCATACATTAGACATAGACCAACCGCATAGAGTTATAAAGAAACTGAAACAAAAAAAAAAGAAGGAAAACAGAACATCCGATTCAATTTTTTCTCATAAAACTGGCAACACTCTTACCTGACTGCAGTCAAGAACTTAAGTAAACTCCGTCAAGTTAACAGTCAAGTTATTACTCACTACTCTACTTAGTCACCAGGAAACCGAAAATAACAGAAATAACATAATTTAATGGAAAATATTAATCGTAATTGTGTTAATTTATTCAGAAGGGTAGCTGTCTATCAAATTATCGATTCTCCGCGCTTTTTCCAAAATGCCACACAGTCTTTCGGAGCGTGCTGGGAAAATCCCATTCCTAGGCAAACAATCGATAATTGAACGGAATCGAGCAGTTGGATAAATTTTATTAGAACGAAAAAATCGAAAAAATACGTATTACTTAATACAAACAGAACTTGTTTGAAACCGTTGCATCACGGAGATTCACTAACACTTGTTTAGTTGAACTGTGAAGTGAAATGTCATGGGAATTAGCTTGTCTTCGCTGTAGTTCTGTTTGTTTAGTGCCTTCTGGGCACTAATTGAAAGATCAATTTACATTTGAGAGGTATTTGAGTTGCATGTAGGGTTCTGTTCGTTTTAATTCAAATCTTATTATCTGGAAAATATGATTAGAATGAGATTAAGAATGTATTGTGGAGATTGCTGTACTTGAGGATGAAGTATATTCCATATTTAACTTGAAGTAAAGATGTGACGTTTCACTTCGATATTCATTGTAACTGTCTTTCGGTTTTCAATAAAATACAAAGAACGTTCGAATGCAGTTGCCATTGAATGGGGATATCTTCACAATGGCTACAATTTGGCTCACAAAAAGACACTTTGAAGCTCAACATCGGCAATTTGTAAGTCAAACATGTCACACTTGAAGTGCACAAAATAAAAAATGTCATATATGGTAGATGCGTATATTTTCTTTATTACTTATTTAGATGTAAAGCATACACAGTTATAACAGATATATTATATAAAAAAAAATGGAAAAAACAAACTTGAATGGCTGAATAAGTGGCTGCCGAATAGAACAAACCGTGCTCCGACTATTGATCACCGCATGCAGTTTGAAGAAAAATGATCGGAGCTTTTTACCAGCTGTCCAATTGTCCAAGACACTGATTTCAAGTCAGCATATTGCCCTGATTGTCCTGTAAGTTTTTATTGAAAAACTACATGCTGCTTGTAAATAATGTTCGATTAAAAGACTTCACAAGGGCTTTACGAATTCCTGTTTCATAGACAATCGCCGAAGTTTTGAACCCCTTGTCACAGAAATAAAGGTCAGTAGGTTTGTCTTAGTTCCATCCATCATAAGTATGTTGTCCGTGCTCGACTCTTGTTTTTATAATTCTTTAAGCAAACCAAAGAGTAACGTATCATTCTGTCGATTATCGGATGATTGAGCAATTGTACTAGTTTGATGTTTTTATCACTTTTCGAAACTCAAATTAGCAGTCTCTTTTTAGCACACCTGCCAAGCGATTGATCCGGAAGCTGTTGACTGTCCTATAACTTGGATTGGATCAGCCGCGCAAGCGTTAAGTTAGCAGCATAGCTAACTTATATTCCCGACAACGGCATAAGTCACATTTTACTCATGCAGGCTAAAATGGGAAGACCATGCTTGGCCAACAGGACTATACTGATCTACGCCGCCATCGGCCTCACAATCCTATACGGAAGAGAACAAAATGGAATAAGATGGGCATAGGGAGTATGATTGCTCTAGGGAAAAGAACAGCGCTTATTCGGATGTGGACTTGATATGTGCGACAGACCCTAATATGCGCCCAGGCCTCTGAGAAAGGCAAGGACGACGGCACCAATGAATTATTCTACGAGGTCCTCGACAAGACACGGGAAAAATATCCGAAGTATGACGTTCAAATCCCCTGTAACGCTGGATAGAAAAGGAGGACATTTTTAGTAGGACAATTCGTAAGCATATCCTACGTCGCTACGTCTGGCAACGGACTTAGGTTTTTGAATTTGCGTCGAAACGAAATATCACTGTAGCCAGCACACGGTTTCCTCGTCTTAATACACACAAGGGGACATGGCGGTTTCCTGAACATAAAATGCTCAATCAAATTGATCACGTTGTGATATGCGTAACATCCAAACATTCCAAGCAGCCAACTTAGACTCGAACTACCACCTACTTGCAGTCAATGTAAAAATGTGGATTTTTCACGCGCCACAATAATTAAGAACAACTCTGAGAATTGTTCCTCTTAATAATATGCTACCAGCATCAAGTACCGAAGAACAGTCGCATCGCTGCCAACGTGCGTTCAAAGACACAGCAAATGATGTGCTGGGTTTCTTCAGACCACCTCCAATGAATCTCTGGTTTGGTTTAACAAAAGGGGTATAAAGCGGCGCTGCATTGAAGGACAAAAGCCGGTCGTGGGTTCTACGAGCAAAAGAGGCCTTTTCAGCTTTTTAAGTTTAAACCGCAACCACTGCTCCCAAAAGAAGAAATCCGGTGGGCTCCTGACTTCCACGATACCGTGTTTTAAGTCCTCATATGTACTCGCGGTGGTCTTACCACTCAACTAGACCTATAACTGGTAACTTGTAACTGGGCAAATCGTAGCAATCTTCAGTGGCGCTTAGGTCTGAAGATGTTATCTATAAGCCCAGTTTTGCTCGGTCCCCGCATTTTGTTTTTACTTACACTGCTAGGGTCCGATTTGGACTGTATTCCCCGTCGAAGGTCCATCACATGCCAGAAAAATGTTCTTCCGGTTCCGAAATCGTACAACCAACAGGCGTAAAACGTTACCATATTCATGGAATATTTTCAAAATACCACTAATGACCTTATTCCCAATCCAATTCTGCCAACATTTTCTTCATAAATCTCGTGCCACTTCAAATATTTCTCCACATAATCCTCAAATAAATATTACCACTCTCGGCAAATCAAAGCACACCAACTCCACCTTCGAACATGGCCCTCAAAAACAATAATAAATTATTCAACACGCTTGCTCCGATGAGGCTCAACATTAAACACAAACAGCAAAACACCACACACAACACATACATATGTACATAAATGTGGGTATGCATAAAATAAATAGATAAAAAAAAAGGAAAACAGAAAATAAAAATCAATGAACCCATAACTTCGGTGGTGCTTGAGTCACCCACCTATGGCAACACTATTCATGTACACACGCCATTGCCCTGTAATTGAGTGTTTATTGAGTTCGTTTGACACTGCACGGTGACCTGCGTGTTACTGTCATGAACTCTCAAATCTTCAAGCTCCAACCTGGCTGACTGAATGAATAATAAATCCTCGCACATGCAATTATCGCCCGCCAGTCAACTAAGGGTATTGTTGTACATCTGGACGTACACGAGCGTACATTCATATCTACATCAGTGTCTAGTGAATTGATTTTATCATACATCCCCATTTCCACCCACTCTATGGGCTTGTGTGTATGGGTTTGTGTGTGTGTGACGGCAGTATCCTCCAATTATCCTTGAAGTCCACCCACCTGAAAATAGAGGACATCATTGTGCAGAAGAAGAAAGGAAAGTGGATACAAAGAAAAAAAAAAAGAAAAAAACATCGAAAATCTCCCATCAGATACCGAATATCTTAAGCACCTCATTATATATTCAAATCCAATTTCCCATCAATATTCCATTCCCTCTGCAGCTGGGACTTAGGTCCAGCGACTGCAGAGCCCTGCCTGACCTTCCCAATTTCCCACATTTGCAACCACCATCCTCCTCCGATGTGGCCCGAATTGGACAAGTTGCCAACTCCAACAAACAATCAATTGCCGCAGCAGCAATTCCATGGCCCAAAATCGACGAATTCTTGTGCGTGATTACGAGCAAATTTAGTTCGATCCTTGTGTGTCCTAATTCCCTGGAATCTCTTAAGTCCGGGGGAAAATATTTAATTTCATTATCCTGGCATAAAGTTGCTCTATAATTAGAAACCCGACAACAACAACTCCTCGCATACACTTATACCTTTTACCCCAACACAAAAGAGGGTACAATAATCGTACTCGTATGTACAATTGTGTTTGGTCCTTGTACTTTGCATACTTAACCGCCTGTATCCTTTAACACATCTACAAGAGTCTACTATATATGTTTGAACGTTGTTTGATTGAAGTTTTCCCATACGGAAATTTGTATTCTTCTTCTGAAAGACTTTTCCTAGATTTTGTATCGTTGCCGACGCCACCAATTAATGACGGCTTTTATGAGTTCTCGATTGTCCTTTTAGTTGCTTTGCTGGCTCTCATACTTCTTTCTTTGCCCAATTATCCATTTTCCATTTACCATTTACACATCCTTATACCATACACCCATCTTCACATAGAAGAATGTTCATATACAGCATCGATTCTAACTCTTTTTCTAACGAGATCTCCCCTTCCTACCCTTGGTGCTTATGTCATCTTTAGTACAGGGGTTGCTCCTTGTTTTCCTTAAAGTTTTCTCACAATTGTCGGTATATCGTGTGCAAGGATTAACGACGGGAAATTGTTTCTGATGTCCCCCTCTTCTTTGATTCTGCTTCCCTGCCTCATACGAGTATTTCGCTTGTCAAGGAAATAGCACAAGAAATCCTCAATCGCACTGTCGACAAAAAATAGAATGTGGTAGTTACGGAACCGAATGCGCCGACTCACCTTTTCGAGTTCTTTGTTTGAGCGGATTCAGCCGTAAATGTGCTTCTATGCCTGTACGTTATGTGATACAATGAAGTCCTGTAATAGCCTAGAAAATTGAGTGAAACATAGAATTGCCAGCATGTCTGGTTTATTACTTAATCCTTTGAAGACTGCACCACGACCAATCGCCATTATCCGTCAGGAAGTGACGGTCAAAGTGCGTGGGGTTACGTACGATTATGTATGTATGTATTTATTTTTGAAATGCGATTTCGGATGCGTCTAATGAAAGAGCATTGTCAGCTAAAAACATTGTAGGGAAAGGAATGAGATCCCTTAAATCCTTTTGGGGTGGTATAAGCGCTTTATAAAGACCGTTAAAGCCAGTTTTAGAATTTCTGATGTCGCTAGAGCAGTATCCGCCGGTGCACCGTCCTGCTTGAATCACATATCCTCCAATCCGTATTCATAAAATTAAGGAATGAAAAATTCATTGATCATGGCTCTGTAGCTCTCACCATCCACTGTGGCTGCAAATTTTGTTTGTTAACGTAACGTACCCACATAGGTAGAACTGAACGTTGTCACTCATGGGCCTCTAATAGTCTTTCACCAAAAAACGCCGCAGAGTCGTTGTGGTTGATCCGCTAGTTTATCCAAAGAAATACAACTCTTTCGACGTTTGAATATTTTGGAGTTCATTCTCTAGAAATTATAATAGTTACTTTCAGTTTATATGTCGATATTACCTCTTGGCACTTCGTTCTCGAATCGAGTGGCAGTTGGCAACGGCGAATTCAAAGTCTTTACTTAAATTGAGCGACAAATTGCTTCGTGTAATAAAGGGTTTTCCAATAAGGACTTGACAACTTTTTTTTTAAAATAAAACGCAAACCATTCGAGATATTTCAAAAACTTTATTATCGGCTTGAAGTACAATCAAAACATTTATGAATGGAACTCGACTTCGTTCATATGGCCACCGCGGGCACGTTTGCAGCGGTCGATTCGTTGGACCCAATTTTCAACGACTCGGCCGAAACGGCCGCTATTTCTCATTCAATGTTGGCTGTGAGCTTTTCCAACGTCGTCGGCTTGTTGGTATAAACCAATGACTTAACGTAGCCCCACAGAAAATAGTCAAGCGGCGTTAAATCGCATGAACGAGGCGGCCAATCGACTGGCCCATTTCTTGAGATAACACGCTCACCATACTTACTCTTCAATAAATCGATTGTAACGTGTGCTGTGTGGCTTGTGGCACCATCCTGTTGAAACCACATGTCGTCCAAGTCTATATCTTCCAATTCGGACCAAAAATAATCGGTTATCATGGCGCGCTAACGCTGACCATTCACAGTAACGTGACGATTATTATCGTCGACGAAAACATATGGCCCAATTACGCCGCCGGCATGCAAACCGCACCAAACAGTTACTTTTTGTGGATGAAGTGGTGATTCATGAAGCACATGTGGATTTTCACCCGACCAATAACGCATATTTTGCTTATTGACGAGCCAAAAATTACGACCGAAAATTGGAATTAACGCTCTTAAAGTTGCTGTCACCGACTCCGAATTTCGGTAGAAAATTTTTATAATTTGCAGACGTTGCTCGTTCGTGTACTTTACCATGATGAAAATGTTGAGTTTACTAAATAAATTGACAGTGACAGTTTGATGATTAGTGAAAGAGTGCGTTCACAAATTAAATTCAAAGTTGCCAAGTCCACATTGGAAAATGTGAAATGTCAGATTTTAGCTCTGTTTGCCTAATCGATCCGAGTGTGAGTTTACATTGTTTATATGTTGAGTTAATCGATAGAGTTATTAAATTTACGACAGACGTGCTTGGTCGATGGCAACAGAGCCTCTATGATAACTTCAACCACGCCAACGGTATCCGATATTGTCGGCTGAACGAGAGGTACGAGTCCTTTCGGGGGTTGCAAGAACCCGTTTTGTTCCAGTCTCTAAAAGTCGTGCTGCAAAACGCCGCATTGAATGATCTGTAGGAGCCTGGCGGCCACGAAAACGATCACGAAATGCACTTTGTGCCAAAATTAGTGAGGATTATGTTATTCCGGGTTCTTCAGTACTATGCTTATTAACACAAATTCTAATTGTATTTGCTTCAAATATGAGCTCCTCGACGGGGCTAACAGAATATATCTGAAAGTTATTATTTTTCTATTCAGAATTGGACGCGCTCAAAGGATTTTGTGTACCCTCTTATTGTTTGCACACAGAGCGGGGGCGATCTTCTCATAAAACAAAGAGAAACATTGAGATGTTAAAAATAAGAACGAAAGATGCGCAGGTAGAAAAAGGAACCCTAAATAGTCATAGATATACTCGTTGTTGAATTGTGTTTCATAGTAAGATAGCTAACCAACTCTAGTGTAAGGTCTATTCGAGAAACGGCAAACAACTTTGACAAGGAAAACAGTATTTAGAGCACGTAGAGGTATTTTATCGGGACTAAGATAATGTAATCTCTCAACCCACATCAGCGGAACAATCAAGTGATGTGAAACTAAAATGGGCTCTCCACCATGCACGGAAGAGATAAAAGTGTGACGAACTAGCCTTGGATAGATTGTTGACGACTTTGGCAAGAGATCAGAAGATAACAATCTTCGGATATGCACGTGGAATGTTCGAACCCTTAACAGATAGTGTGCAGCCGAACAACTAGCAGAGAACCTCAACTACTACAAGGGAGATATGACAAATATCCAAGAAGTGCGATGAGAGGGGCGAAGAAAAAGATGACGAAAAACTGTTATATCTACTACGAAGAATGTTACGGATAACTGCCACGAAATGGACTGCAGTCCAGCGTTTATTCGGATACGGATATGTTATAAGGGAAAAACTTAGGGAACAAGTCTTAACCTCAGGCAGTCGTTAAGCCTGGCGACTATTTTCTTAAAGGGCAAATTCATCAAAATGAGCCTTATACGGCGTACACACCTTCTTCTTCTTTAGGTGACGTTACAGTCTGGGTTGAACCTGGGCCTCAGTTAACAAGCGTCTCCAGCTGGCTCGATTTTTTGCTATCTGCCTCCAGTTTCACACGCTATGTTGGCTGAGGTCCCCTTTCAGTTGCGTGCGCTGCCTGAGTCCCGGTCTTCCTCTACTGCGCTGACACTCGGTGGACCGGACCAGACCGGAGCGTTGGTGTCCATCCACTCTACATGACTCTGCCATCTCTGAGTCCTCTACTCCCCTACAAAGTAGAAAAAGGACCAAGCGAAAGTCTGCGTTAGCGAGTTCTTACAAAAAACCTACCAGCAATGCCCTAAATATGACGTGAAAACCATATTTGCCGAGACACTCATACAGCCCTTTGGTATTTAAGCAGAAACAATTACTCGAACCATTACTTTTTTTTTTAACAACATACAGATGGCGTAACAGTCTAGACGGCCAACAAATCATTGTGACAAACTTCAACATTGAGCGGGTGGAATGGTCAGAGACCGCTGAAACCTTTTCCGATGGAGTTTCTCTTAATTTTGCGAACAGTTCCATGCTGCCAGTGTCGAACGTAGAAGAGCAGTGGCGTAACTGCTAATTAGCAATCAGAAAATCCGTTTCTGATATGGCGGAATGAAGGCAGGGGAATCTAGAAAATCCACGGATATACTCGTATAATGCGAACCTGCGAACCCGCAAATCCGTCAGACTAGACGACGATAGAGAACATTTCGATCAAGATGGAGTCAAGATAGAGTCCAATAAAATAAGTCTCCTCAACATCTGTGAAGTGAACATTAAGTGAACGCCTAAAACACTTCGCTAACGGTCTGACGGTTTTAGACCAAAAAAACTCCACCATAGATCAAATTTTTACATTCCGTCAGATCTTGTTTTAACATCGTTGTGCAAAACTTGCAATTCATCTCTAAAGGCTTTGGTGGCAACTACTTCAGAGAAGTTCGGAAAGCTATCGACTCCAATACAGCGGAATAACACGGTAGAGGGTTCTTGTTAAGTGGTGTACACAAGTCAACTGGCTAGCACCTAGCGAACCATAACTTCTCATAGTTCCCTAAAAGGCCTGCTTTCCAGAGCCAAACCGTGGCAAGTTATTTGCTTTTCGACACTTTTCTGCTCCTTTTTGACAGCAAATTCTTTCGTCAATCATCGTAACAGTCGAAGTCCCACCCTATTTTCGAAGTAACAACCCGAACAAAAATCTCAATTTACCCAGTTCTAAACCTCTAAGTAACCCATCTTTCGACTAAGACACTCAGGCGCCTGTGGTTCACAAATGTATAAGTTGTCGACCATATCACTTCCAACCCACAAAATACATTTTCATCGATCTCACAAAACCAGGAAGCAAAATTTAATATACAAGAAGCCCCAAGCGGACTTTTTCGATATTCATCGGAAATCCGGCAATCGGGAATCTTGAAGGAACTCCTTTCGTTGCTTTCTTTCCGAAAAGTTCTTAAAAACAAAATAAAGTTACAAAATCCATACAAATTTGCTATCAAACTCCATCCATTCATTGGATGGTTCTAGTTCACAGAATTCATATGAGACACTTTGAAGTTCCTAAATGAAGTCCTAGAAGTAACTATTACTGCATTGGTTTTGGCAAAACTATCACAGCCAGAGGTAAGGCAACAATATTCCTTGAAACACTGCCAATTACCGAAACGACGAATATTTATCTCTTTAATAAACTAGCACAGAGTATTTATTTATTGCATCGAATAGATCGCCTTGACATCCTTTGTATAATCCTGAGGTTTCTCCCTAAAGCCTTTCTTTTTGCATCCTTCCTTCCTTTCGACAAAACTTCCACACACTAACTACCTACCACAAAGTCAGGAAAGAAAATAAGAATAGTACGAGTACGAGAAAGAAGGAACACAAAAAAGTGCAATCAAAAAAAAAAAAATGGCCAAATTGCTTTGCCCTCAAAAGTTCTTGAATCTCTCCAGCACACTGAAGAAGATATTTCGCCCTTTCTCTCTCTCTTTTTGTTTGGTTTGCACACTTTTTCACGTAAGGATATCGTTGTACTCGTGGTACTATTCGTATCTTGAAAAATCCTTGAGCCTTGCATAGTTTTCTTTTCGTCATCTTCGTATTCTTGTACTTTTGTGCATAATATTCAATTTTCCCAAAATATTCGTACTCGTATTCGTACTCGTACTCTATGGATGAAGGACGAAGAAAAGGGGTGACACATCACTCCACCCAACAAGAATCAGGCTGAGAAGGTCAAATGGAATTGGGAATTGGCACGACTGCCCTTAGCAATGCTGAAGCTCCTCTAGTGTTGCTGCTGCTCCTGATGCTTCATATCAGTTTGTAGCTATACGAGCACAGCTCTAATGCAACACCGCCCCGTTTAGATAGAGGGCACAATAAATCACAAACTACATCCTATCACCAGAGAAGCACTTCATTGTCAGGACAGAGACTCACAGGACATTTTTGTATGTGGCTGCTGCCATAGAGCCTGCAATGGTCATGAGTGGCGCCGACAAAGCACTACGAGTATTGATTCCCTTATGCATTCGCACAGCCAACACACAGTTTAACACATGCCATCGTGCCAGAATACCAGGCAAGGCAAGGCATGGTAAAGGAATTCACAGAACACATATTCGTTTTGGGGCAGGAGGAAGGATGCAGAGTTGCTGCAAATTGTGTAACCAATAAAGGATTTGAAATAACTAGACAAAAAAAATAAAAGGCAGAGAGTAAAATTGAAATATTCATTGTGCGGGACGGTACTCCAGACTCGCCATTCGGCACACGGGATGTGAGACAACTCTGGACCGGAACTATGGAAGTGGTTGCTCGTCATTCCATATGGGCGTAGTTGGTAATATTTTGCATCTTCCTGCTCTGTGACGGATATGGTTGTGAGTGGACACAGTGTCGAAAAAGTTGCAGATGTCGTTAGTTCCAGAGCTGGGGTGATACTCGTACAAGTAGTTGACAATTAGTATGCGGGCTTCCTTCCTCAGAGGTTTTGAGGAACGTTTACGGTTTTTTTTTTAGTGTTGGGATTTGAATGAACTGATAAACGTAGGGCTGTTGAAGTCATAGTAAGGATGACACCAGCTGTGTCGAATCCTTAATCGCTTCAAGCCTTCGTTGACACTGAAATTTACGTTTCAATTGTTTCATGTCAAACTCCACATAGGCTTATGTATGTCTGTGGAAAAAAACAAGCGTTTTGGAAACTGACAGTATTTTAGATCATGAACGACCAATTCAAGACTGGCGAATTGTTGCCTGGTATTTTCGAAATAAGCTCTGAACATGTGATGATTGTAAGAGAAATTTAAGGAGTGAGTTATGTGCTGGCAAATAAATGGCGCAAACTGCAGCAGGGAATAGATGGTTGATGAGAGTTCCCTCGAAATATAAATCGCCTGTACCACGTTGTCTCACTGGTATGAATTCTCTGAAGCGTTTGCATTCGTCCGGTTAACAATAAACACTATGGCTTCGGACTTCTGAGAAAGTGTGCAACGTCTGAAGATGGATGCAACTCTTTTTCGCCCAAATTCCCTTCATGCAGGCTCTCGCACCAGCAGGATTGAGAATGTAAAAGCGTTAAAGAGAGTTGTTTAGTTGCACGCGAAAAAGCCTTTTAGTTCAGTTGCCTTCTTGTTGCGGAACGTAACTTCAGGCACGCGTAAAAACTCCATGCATGCGTCACTAGCGCGATCCAACCGAGGACCGTCTGGTTCGCCGCCTCCTGTTGACTTGAGTATTCTCCTAAATACGGCGGAGCCCGGGAAGATGGTGAACCACTTAATGCGCTGTGTCAAGGAGGATTGAAACGCCTGTAACTGGTGATTTGAGGAAATCGCGACCTTGTTTAGAGAATGTCATTCTCTTCGTTGAAAAAAACTTCGTTAAGGCGAACAAATTGAACAAAAGTTCTCCACCCAGTTCCATGACTACTCTGGGTGCAGGGAGAGTAGATCATGATGGACAAAGTCCTTTCTTTTACACCCGAAGAACTGAAGAGGGCAACATTAAACCTGCCCCTAGTCCAAGCGCAAATGAGTGAGTGCTGCAATCTATTCGATAAAGAGTATGGGTTCCGATAGGGCCGCCCAATGTGTATGGCAGGTAAGCTTCCACAAGACGAGGAGAGCGACTCACCTTTAGGGAGCAGCGGAAGATAAATCCACTAAGGTGACAGTGCTATTTCAATGTTGACGCCCTGCCTGTATGGTGTTGAGGTGTGGGCAGATTCGCTGTAGATGTGGGGTCTTCGAAAGCATCTTACCTCGGTACAACGCATCCTTATTACTTGTGCTTAATACGGGATCTCCTTGACAGGCCATTATGGTGGAGAAATTTACGTCGTGTTGCGGGCTCAGAAGAGCAGAAAAAATATCGGTGTCCCCTGAAGCCGAACGAGAGTGCATAGGCCAGACAGAGAGTTGGGATGCTGGCACCAAAAATGGAATTCATGAGGTTGTGGGTATACCGACTCATATCCGTCCACCAATTGCTGGAGCATAGTCATAGTGAGGTGAACTATTACCTTGACAAGCTTTTATCTGAAAATTAATTCACGCATATCTCCACCGGATTATGGTGACATTGATGATACCGTAGAGCATACGTTGTTCGTTTGTGCAAATTGGCATCAGCAGAGACAGGTCTTGCCGATATGTTGATTTCCGAGGACGTTTGAAGAGCGATATTTGCCAATGCCTAGCCAGAAAGAAAAGACAGGAAATAATTGTGGATGTGCCTGTGGATCTCAATTATGTAGTACCTGGCCAAGGATCATGCTTGCTGTAACTCCGACTAGTAAATCGATAAGTGTTAAGTTCCTTTCATGATACGGCCCGAGCATTGTGCCTTCAGTACGCTTTTTTTAGTGTATTTCTACAGTAATGCTTTTCACTGCCTGCACCTAGTGAGCAGCTTTTATCTTTCGCTGCTGATGGTCGTGTTTTATTCCATTCGTGCACAGTCCATAGTGTAGCTTGGATAATAGACGACACAAAATGATATCGAGAAATGAAATCATCGGACCAGCTCGATCTGATAATAAAGAATTTTTATTTATTCTTGGAGCTGTTAATTGCTATAGGATTGCATTTTTCTGCGCTGTAAGATAGGGCAGTTGTAGATGAAGTGTATCACACATTCTTTTCTCTTTGTCCCTGCAGCTCCGAAAGAAATTCTTGTAATAAATACTCAGCCCGTATCTTTCATTGACACCCTGTCTTTTAGAGAAGTCTTTTCTCTTTAGATGATTTTCTCTCTTCTATTTTTCAGATCGAGTATGGGCCTTATTAGTCCAGATGTTTCACTGTTATCTTAAAAAGTCCACCTATCACTGTACATAGAGAGCAGGAGCTTAAGGTTGGCAAGCTCCCAATATTTGCTTCTTGGTATCCGAGTCTGTCGTGTCAGCAACATAAGCACATGGAATGTTCCAGACCCATGGCAGTCTCTGATCATACACGAATTTATGGAATTCGAAGTTAAGGATCTGATCGCTGCTTAATTATCTACGTAAAATGTAACATCTGACACGGGTATTGCAGTTGGACTTAGCTAACCAGCTGCCTGATGATCATTTCAGACTTCGGTAGAGTAAATGGGTTACTTAAGGATTTGTGTATCCAAACGTCCTAAGAGAAGCCAACTGTAGGAATGCCTTCGGTCATCTGAGAATGGTCTCTGAAGATGAAAACTGCCATTCTCAGAAAATAATTTGGTTTGCCTTTATTTGTTCCTTTCTTAAGTCAGGTGATTCCAATTTGAAATCACTTTTTGATAATCGAAGATGGGTTGATGAAAGGAGTCCTAGATTAAATTCTTTCCAATGCTGAGTGTCTTGTTGAACAAAGTTTTACGTAGCAACTAGACTGAAGAGACGTTCTTGGAGAACTTTTTAACACGCCAGTGATAGTTATGCACGCCCGTCGCTTTTTTGTTGATCTTAAATTGTATCTCCAGAGCAGGCAACCGAACGGCTGTACGACAGATCGAAACTGTTCTCACGACCTTGGTATAGACTTGCAGAGCATATCTGTTATTTTGCACTTCAAAATTTTCTTACCACCGCAGTTTGCTGCCAAGGGTGACTCATAGATACCATAGAGTCCAGCCAATGCTCGATAGACTCAGATTGATATTTTGATTTGTTTTTTGTAAAGACTTGTGGCATTGGATGTTGCATCGAGAGCTAAACAAAGTTGCAGAATGCATAACATTTTGCTCTGACATTTGCCACATTAATATCTTCCTATCTCATACCCCCTTACTAAGCCCAAAAAACACATATCGGAAGATTTTACTTCGACAGGACTACTACACATTGCCATCCAAGTTGCTGTTTCGGCCAAAAACCTTCGATAACAATCTGAAGAATACCGAGGTGGGAATAAAAAAAAAATCGAATTTCTCACCCGACCGTCATTTCCGATTAACCAGTTCGATTTCCATTTCGAAAATCGATCAAATCAAACACTTTCATCGCGAAATAATAACGTGCCAATAATGGCTCCAAAATGATCCCATTTAACAGAGGGGGATCACAATCAACAATCATCACAGCATCACAAAAAGGAAAGAAAATGAAAAAGGGGTACACAAATACAGGTATGAGTTGCACAGGTAGGAATACCTTGCCGAAGGAATTCTCAATCCAAATGCGCTATGGGAATCAGAAATGCAATACAAACAGTTCCACTCAAATTTGCTCCCAACCTGGCTAAGGAATGCGCTATGATTCATCATGGTCATTCGATTTTTATGTCTTATTCGTTCCTCTCATTCTATGTTGTCTCTTATATTTCTTCGTTTACCCGTTTACCCCTAGCTGTGTTCGGAACGGTGCGCAACACACCGTTTAGATGTTATTGGATACCTCGAGGCGCTGATACCAAAATACACACACACACACACACACACACACAATAAATTGTCGAAACGAAAATGTAATTTCTTCACAGAAATCACTAGCACCAGCGATAGGAAGAACCATCGAACAAAGGACACAAAAAGACCGAAGAGGGATGGAAAACAGAAAACGGATGAAAAAAAGATGAATAATTGATCAAAAGAAGTCCAACAGGTATCAACACATGCAAACCGCTGCTCAAACTTGTACCATGGTCGACTTTTATGAGCACTGAAGCAGACATAACCTCACTTATATATGAGTACGTGCGCGAGTATCAGTGCTAACCATTATAACTGTTGCTTTCGATGTTAACTGATCCTCAAAGTCCTGTCTGGAAAGGTATGCATGCGCCTGTGGCTGGACAAATAAATCTGAGTCGCACTATGAACCGTCTTCGATTACGGAATGCCATTGGTATGAAGCGGATAGCGTTCAGCAGACTTGGAGGTTTCGTTTATGCCTTCTCTTGACTGAATTTTGGTACAGGAAAGGGATTGCAAAGTGTTACACGCTTGCACGTTGTCCATGGATTCGAATGAATTCTGGGATTCTTGTTGGTTTTTCATTGAAATTAAGGGTTACCACTGGATAAGAATAACTCGAAAATGTATCCAAAAATGGTATAAAAAATGTCCCTATCTAACGGTCTTCGGAAGTCGGCAGAATATTTGCATGAAATGCTTCTTCGTCTGCTCTTGTGAGACCGATCTTTCTAGTATCAGTGACCATTCAAATTTTGAAATGTTCCAGTACTTCTGGAACGTAAATTGGACCATTTATTCTCTCCATGTAGCGTGGTCTTTGGCCAACTACCTCGAGTAACGCACAGAGTGTTGATTGAATGACATCTCTGAGGTGCACTATTTTGGCCAACTTAATTTTGCTATACAATTCCTACAGTTCACTGTTATAACTTCTCCTTAGAAGTCCACCAACACAAATGGGCTTAAAATCACTCGAAGGAACTTGCATTTAACAAGACAAAGGATTTCTTCATGCGTCTTCGCTAATGTACGAGCTTCTACCAAATCTTGTATTTTTTCTTCCGAAAGGTAAATATTTGGTCAATTACTTGCCTTGAAAACGCGTTAATAGAGGTCAAAGTTCGCACTTACAGCAGACAATCGACGTACTAAGCAAACAATTCAATTCAAACATAATGACCAAATTTGGCACCAATTTCACAATATTGGACGTCACGCCAGTAAAAAATTATTGCCCGGCCGTGCAGGCGGGGCCGGAAACCACTTGAAGAATTTTCCCCTCGAAGTAGCCAGGAGCACCCTTATCCATTTTTATAAAATCCATGCCTCTGCGCCATGCAGCAGGTTTAATATAGGGTAACTTTTGTTGTTCGAGAGAGGGCTTGGCCAGTCAATTGCCTTCTTAAGCTCAAAGAAGCAGCAATTAGCGCGCACATAAGGCTAATGTCGGCAAATTTAGCTTTGATGCGGATTGCTACGAGGTGCTCGTTCACATGCCGGAAACGGAAACTCAAGACTTGTTGCCTAAGTCTGCCTCCAAAAAAAAATCCAGATCGAAATAGGCGCTGCTTTTGCCGTCGATAACATACGCCGTAGAAGATGTCGCAGTTTTTCATCCTCTTTTTGTCCGGCCCATCCCATCCCATTTCTTAGATGGGGGTTATGTCTGCTCCATTAAGGGCTCTTTCGCCGCCATCTCTTAGACTTAGTCTCGGAAATCCTTACCGGCCTGAGCTCCAAATATGTCGGAGTAGCCTCGATAAGGTCTCATTTGTTTCGGGATTGTTTCCACCGTTGATTCCATCTGATGAATTCAACCGCTGTCCCGTTTATAGTGCCGCTATTTTTGCCTGCTGGTCAGCACTCACGCTTATAAATTTAGCAGGTCCAGTCCGGGTGGACATTGACCAGTACCCGACGGTTACCACATGCAGGTATTATAAGCAGAATTGATGTGTAGAAAAACAGTTGCAACCTACCATATTTCTACACCACCCAACCGTAACAACTCCTTAACTTCTATTACCACGTAGCCACTGTGTGCTAAGGATTCTATGCAAGAGTACATATCCCAAACAACGGTCAGATGTCAATAGTTCTGTCGCCAAAACCGATGCAGTGGCAGCACTGGATTGTATTCAAACGTAGGCTTGGGGTTTCTTTCAATTTCTTTTAGTTTCTTTTGTTTGCACCTCCTTTTGGTTAGAATTTTATTGAAAAATATTTGCAATGACGTACGAATGCATGAATCTGAATGCCGTTTGCAGATTCGATACATGACTGCGATGTGCGCGAATTGAAATTCAAAGGAACGCGGGAAAACATGAAGAATGAATATGAAAGGTCGGGAGGTGGTGGAATGAGTTATTCTTCTATTTTTATTCTCATTCTGCCCCAAGCAATTCAATGAGAATGATATAATCAAAAGAATATTTGCTTGAGTGTGTCTGAAAAGTTGTTGGAATGTAGTTTAGGGCAATACCTGTGAACGTGCCAACTCTGAGAGGACTCCCAACGATCGGGCGATGAATAAAGTTGATAGGATTTTGAATTTGTATGCAAGAACTGTATTTTTAAGATTCTGTGCACTTTCTTCTACATTACGTAATGTAACTAATATGAAATACTACAAAAAGGTCAGGTCAGCACTACTATCGTCTAAACTGAAGGTTAAAATGAGTAAGAATGATATAGACAATCTGTCATGAAATGCAACTGCATCCATCGAGTGCGTACGCCTCGATTAAGGGACTGACCCCATCTAAAAGACCTGAGCGAAGTAAGATAAGAGTACCAGTCCCAAATGGGTAATACTACTGCTTGCTACTACGAATTCCGAATCCTCAGATTTCTAAGCAAAGTACAAGCGAGGGATACCTCCTCCGACAAGATTAGCCTGTCTTTAAAGAAACTCCAAATGGAGATATTGTTATGTTAACAGGGAACTTCAACGAGAAATTGGGTGAAAACAGAAGCAAACTGAACATGTGACGACTGCAAGTACAATGAAAAGAGACCAACAGACCTGCTCAGACTGTCAACTACAAGGCAAGAAATCTCTAATTAAATCGGTTATTTTGACATCTTTAAAGTCAGGAGTTGGAAATAGCGGGTGGGATAGAACTTCCCAAATGTTGTTTGCCATTCCCCTCTGGTCCCACCAACTACACAGCATAACCTTCTTTTCGAGGATATTGGGCACTGGTTGCAAGGTTGATAGCTGGCCTAGGCCTATACAAATTTGTTGGCGTTTGAGATCATCGAATTTAATAAAGTTCTCATCGCCAGCAACAATTCGATGTAAAAAACCTATTTTTTGTGCCGAAAAATCAAAATGCCCTATTTGCATTAACACAAACCAAATAAACGAATAGTACGAGGGCGGGTCAATAAGTCCGTGGCTTTTTGAATTTCTGACCTCTTTACTGAAACAGCAACACTGCTCCTGTCAACAGGCATCTGTCAGTTGACTCCTGTCAAAATTTAAACTTGCTGCGTCAGTTAGTTTGTGTTTGACAGCTATTTTTATCAGACTACTCACTAATTTGAGGAGAAAATGGAAAAAAGTGAATTTCGTGTGCTTATTAAGCATTATTTCTTGCGAAAAAAAACCATTACCGAGACCAAGGCTAAGCTTGATAAATACTATGGGGACTCTGCACCATCGATTTCAATGGTAAAAAAGTGGTTCACTGAATTTCGTTGTGGCCGTACAAGCACTGAAGATGCCGAACGTCCTGGACGCCCAGTTGAGGTCTCTACACCCGAAACAATCGAAAAAATTCACGATATGGTGTTGGCCGACCGAAGATTGAAAGTGCGAGAGATTGTGGAAGCCGTAGGGATCTCGCATGGCTCAGTGGTTTCAATTTTGAATGATCACTTGGGCATGGGAAAGCTTTCCGCAAGATGGGTGCGGCGTTTGCTCACAGTCGACCACAAACGCATGTGCAGTTGCCATGGCAAAAATCCATGAATTGGGCTATGAATTGCTCCCTCATCCACCCTATTCTCCAGATTTGGCTCCGAGCGACTACTTCTTGTTCCCAAACCTGAAGAAATGGCTTGGTGGGAAAAGATATGACTCCAATGATGAAGTCATCTCGCAAACAAAGGCCTATTTTGAGGACCTCGACAAATCATTTTTTTTGGAAGGGATAAAAAAATTGGAGAAGCGTTGGACAAAGTGTATAGAGCTCAAGGGAGACTACGTTGAAAAATAAAATTATTTTTTTATCAAAAAATCTGTGTTTTAATCCAAAAGTCACGGACTTATTGACCCGCCCTCGTAGTAGTTAAGTAAGTAGTAAGGCGATGGCGATTGCGCGATAGTTAGCTCTTTGGACTATCACGCAGAGAGTCTGGGTGCGATTCCTGGCTGGGTAACCAACAATTTTTCAATTGTTTCGGCGGGCAATGGCAAACTCCCGAAAGTAAAAAATTGCCTACGAAAAAGCTTCTAAAGAGTGCCGTTCGGACTCGGCGATAAATCGTAGGCCCCGCTCAGATATGACAAAAATGACAACATGAGCAACACAAATGAGAATGTAAAGAAGCTAGGCCATGGCCCATACCGGGCTGTCAGCGCCATAGTGTTTTTTTTTTTTTTTAGTAGCTAAGCCATCTGTCGGTCAAATCGGCATTTGATATTAACACACCTATTAATGTTGACCTGGGCCTGAGCCAACAAGAGCCTCTAGCCAGTTCGATATTTTGCTTGTTCTTTCCAATTTCGCACGTTTAGTTGGTTTAGTTCCCTTTTTACATGTGTGCGCCACCTCAGATACGTATTCGAAGACTTTGCGAAGCAGATTGTTGGTGGCTATCCGCACTACATGGCTCAGCTCAGCCGTTGGACCTTCACTCTTCTAGCTAAGTCAATGTCGCTGTACAGCCCGTACACTTCGTCATTGTATCTCCTCCTTTATGCAGACGGGACCAAAAATCACCTGAAGAATTTTCCTCTCAAAGCACCAAGAGCACACTCACTTATTTTTGATAAAGTACATGCTTCTGTGCCATGCTTTATGGGAGAATAAAAGTATTATATAGGTTTACCTTTGTTATTCGCGAGAACTCCGACAATCACAATCTGTTGAAAATTGGAAACAATCCGCGAATATATGCGACTTGGACGACTTATAAGGGCACCCCAAATACCTTAGCAGTAGAATGGATCGAACTAAAGTCCCTATATCGCTAAAAGATGGCAAAAGTGAAACACCACACAATATGCAATATGGAAAGTGCAAACACGGTTGGTGGGATCTTAGAACCGTTTACAGGCTTACTTAAGTGAGATAGAAGGCTTAAACGCCCGCTGTTTACTTTTTTCTATTGAGGATCACATAAAACATTGAGATTACATGGTTCTCAACTCTGTATTCCCAAATGTGATCACTAGCACAATTAAAACAGTAAAGAACAATAAGGAAGTACGCCTCCACAGTCTCCCCGCGGAGCTTTAATGAGTGGCGCTAACAGCAGGATAGTTTCCACATCCTTAGCTTGGAAGATAGAGAGTTTTCCGTTGAGTAATACAAGAGAGCTGCTGGACCGGACGGCCTGACCGCCGAGCTCCACCAAAGCGGCAGGCGATGACTTGGTAAGAAGCATACACCAACTCATCTGTAAAATATGGTCGGACGAAAGTATGCCCGATGAATGAAACCTCAACATTGTTGGTCCGATTCTCAAGAAAGGAGACCCTCTGAACTGCGCCAACTACAGAGGTATCAGTCTCCTTAACATCGCATATAAGATCTTATCCGCCGTATTGTGTGAACGCCTGAAGCCGTTCGTCAACAACCTGATAGGTCCATATCAGTGTGGCTTCAGGCCAGGAAAGTCTACCATAGACCAAATATTCATACTACGGCAGATCTTGGAGAAGACCCATGAGCTTCAGATCGATACACACCAGCTATTCATCGATTTTAAGGCCGCGTATGACAGCATCTATAGAGACGAGTTATACAGAGCAATGTCTAGTTTCGGCATTACTGCCAAACTTGTCCGTCTGTGAAGGATGACGATGGAGAATGCACGCTGCTCCATCAAGGTCGGTAAACACCTCACCGAGACCTTCGATGTCCAGAAAGGATTAAGATAAGGCGATACGCTGTCATGCGATTTTTTCAACATCGTATTTGAAGGAATAGTGCAAAACTCACGCAAAAACACAAGAGGCACAATCTTTCAAAGGTCCGTCCAATTACTCGCATACGCCGATAATATTGACATAATCGGGAGAAAGCAGCGTGATGTCAGCAGCGCCTTTACAAGTATTGAGATGGAAGCGGTCAAGACTAAGTACCATATATGCTGTCAAGCAAAAAGGACACTGAACACCGACGTCTCGGACAGAACCTCATAGTCGACAGGTATAGCTTTGAGGTACTTAAGGAGGTTGTCTACCTAGGCTACGCTATGAATTCAGACAACGACACCAGCGCTGAGATCAAACAAAGAATAACTCTTGCCAATAGCTGCTTCTTTATAAGACCTTGGTAATCCCAGTCCTTCTCTATGACGCAGAGGCATGGACATTATCAAAAATGGATGAGGGTGCTCTTTGCTGCTTCAAAGGGAAAATTTCCGTGTGATTTTCGGTCCCGTCTACATTGACGGTGAGTGGAGGAGGAGATACAACGACGAACTGTACTGACTGTAAAGCGACATCGACCTATCCAAATTTTGTGGATTATGAAGTCTAAAGAAGTGGAGAAACTCTTAAAGACAAATAACGACTATAATAACACCATGTGGATCTAGGTTTTTCTATCTCAACATGATTTCTAGACAAATGTTTTTCAAAACGACGGTCAGCAGTACTTGTGATTGCAAACCAACTGGATCACAGCAGTTGCGACACCCAGTCTGATATACTATTCGCTACAATGGTTGAGGACCTTAGCGAAGTAGCCCCAGCTCACAAAACTCACTGTATTGGAGACCATGCTCGGCTTTATTCCGGTGGATCTAAAATCTAGTGATTCAGCAGCGAAAACAGCTTTCAGGCTGATAGGAAACACGTATGGCCACATCCTCACACTCTCTGCTGTCTCTCATTTCAGTAAACTCGTTGAAACTTAGTACTTTATTGCATGGTTACCCTTTGATACGAAATTCTTCATTAATCGAATGGACATCCATTACGAAACCCTTGGAGTTAACCGATATGACTTCTACACCCAGGTCGGTGGTCACGGCAACACGCCCAGGCAACTATTGAAACACGTTCCTGACTCGTTAATGTGCTGCTTTAACAAAAGCATGCTCGGCTTTAAAAACCCCGAATCTGGGCGCTGCCACGCAGAAACCGTGCTGTTACATGGCTCCAGCAGTAGTAGAAAGTGACCGCTATCACCAGAAAACTGCAAATATATGTCGGAAGATGTCTGCCAAGCAACTTAATGATTTTCTGGACCGACCATATCTCTTACGAACGCCTACATTAACCACAGAATAGGCAGCCATACAATGACGCTAGTATCAACTGCAAAGCCAAAAGTTCCCCTCAATTTAGTGCATGCGCCAAATTCTGGAAGCAATTGCAATACAAAGACCAAAACCTTGGTGGCATTGCTCTAAATCTTGTTCTCACATAAGCGGTATTGTCTTAACCTTGGTCGGAGTCTTAGTTCTGTACCTAAGTGATGATGTTGACCTTTGGTAGGAATTAATACCGGGATAAGCTCAAAGTAGTGGCTGGAAAATGATAATATGTTAAACCGTTCGTGATGCTCAACTACGCTACCCTGTCCAAAAGATGATGCTTCTCATAAGAACTGGGAATAAGGTTTTACAAAACTCTGAGTAGTATGGTTCTTGAGACGAAGACTATGGATATTGAACGCAGTCAAGTGGAAAGAAGTTCAAAAAGCCACATTTACGTGTCGTTTCTTTGTCATGGAGGTGACGGAGAAGTTAAATATTTACCTATGCCGGGTGCAAAGAAACTTCAACCATCCTTCACGGCACATAAACGCATATTACAGCTGATGCAAACATCGGAAAATGCCCTTAAGTGTCAGGCAGAATCTAGAACAATCTTCATCCTAAGTTGGTTGAACTAAAGGATTCATATATCAGCTGAGAAGACAGTGCCCTCAATGAACAATACTCGATGGGCTCATCTACTTTAAAGTAAGGCATTTCCAAATGATTTGTTCCAAGAGCTGAAGGAAGTAAGATTAAGAAAGACTGTTCCATCTAGATCCGTTCTTTTCGACGTCATTAAGATCCTGTTAATGTACCTAGTCACTGAGTAATTAATGGAAATGAATCCCTGGTTTCACAATTGAACTGCTTTCGAGGAGAAACTCTATCTATCATAGAGTCCTAGCCCAATTCATCTATACCAGCACTTGTTATATAAGTAATTGATACTTCAAATTAAAATCGACTTGTGAGACCTGAAACGAAGGAGACAGAATGCCAGGTAGCCTCTTGTTACTCCGTCCAAAACCACTCAAATCTATGTCGACTCCTCTTATATCTCATTACGAGAAGAGTTACCTTCATTCCCCTAGCATTCAAAGACCACAAAGTGTACGAGTAGATTTAACAATTCGATTCGTTGCCTCCACGTAGCAGTCTCATTATCAGGCTAATTAACGACGCTCCACTTGAATGTCAAGTGGCTTCTCTTAATTTGAAGGAAAACCATGTCATCATTATACAGAATGCAACAATGTAGCACACTCCCCCATTTGCAAACCACAAAGTCCATATCCTTTGTATGAAATCCACGTGCGTTAAAGCGCTTCCCCCAAATCCCAGAATTCCATCAAAACGTTTTGCCACATTCAACACACTGACTGTCATCTTGTTACTAATTTGGCATCCCCAAAAATGAAGGAATGAAAGAATGGTAGAAGAACTAACTGCCCTCAAAGATCTAATTATCTCCGTTCACCATGAAGGTGTCATCATTACCACATGATACGATCTGCCTGCGCAAAATTGCTTTCGGCTCAAAATACAAACATAAACGACGTGACGAGATGACAACTACTGTTGTAGTACAATGTAGGTACAACCAGTCATTTCCACGCAACACAAAACGCATTAATTAGTCAGAGGGAAACAGTTAACCTCGGTATGGCAGTTCCACTGCCTAGAAATGACTCCACATAGGTATACATTCATCTATCCACCCATCTACCTTGGTCCGTACCAGGACACGTCTATAAATACCAATGAGCACCAAAATTACCTGCTTTCTCCGCTTTACCCAATGGCAACCTTTAGATTATGGAATGAGTTACACTGACAGTCTGCCACTGCTCTACCATGGAGTTGGAGGAGGTGGAGAACACCATGGTGACATATCATACTCGTACTCGTACTCGTACTCGTAGAAAGAAGAATTCGCCAGTGCCGAAATGAAACCGGAGTACATAAACATAACTTCACGTTTTCGAGAAGGGTGACAGGAAGGTACCGAAAAAGAAACGTCTGATCTGGACCAGTGGAAGGTACCCGTATATACGTTATTTCCAGCTCCAGGTTCCACATGAATTGAAGCAGAACCTGTTACCGGGGGGATTCATTTGTGTTCTCTTATTTATGACTGCCATGAGGTGCATGGAACATGAATAGTGAGACCGGACGGACAAATGGACGAAGTAGAGTGGAAGACACTCTGTATACACTGTATACACACTGTGCACACTCTGACACAGCGCATTGAGACCTTTTTCTAGGAACCACAAACCTTTTGATGTTTCCTCTGCTGCCGTTGTCCCTCACGCATTTTATTCTTGCTCCCTAATTGTGTGAGTAGGGTATGTGTATCCGTACAAGTGAGTACCATACCCTTGTGTGAAGGAAAATAGGAAAAGGCAAGGGACTGATTGGTGCAGGAATTTTGAGTCCATAGAATAAAATTAAAAAACAAGAAAAACTCAAATAGTTGGGGTCAGACCACCTGAAGAAGAGAGGCACACTTGGGTTCATCCAGTTGGAACAGACAAGAAATACTCGTATGTTAGGATCTATCAGTTAAATGTCTCAGCTGTGTTAACTGTGGTGTGTTGTGCGTGGCGTTGACCTTTGTAGTAGAGCTTTATTATGTCTCTGAGAATTTCCATTTCCAGATGTTGAAATATTCTGACAAATGATATCCAACATCGTCATCGCCGTCAGCTGGATGAAAAGTTGGTAAGTCTAAGTAAGTAGGTCTACTCCATGGGCAACAGTGGTCTATTTGCCAGATTTTTCTTGGCAATGAAACCTATCTTCTTGGAGGTTGAGATAAATAGGTTTGAACTTCTGCAAACCTTCGGGACCTAGATATACTCCAAGAATAAGATCCACCCTAATATCTACTATTGTTTAGTCCGAACTTATTGGAACTATGGGAGGAGATGTCCGCAGAAATGCCAGACGATACAAGTCACCATTCTTGGACCTGCTATAGTGCTTGACTTTGTAAAAGCAGTTGAAGTTAGCTACTGTCTGTTGGAGGACCCAGACACAGCATTGGTGGGTTGCACTACTAACATAGAAGAATGAAACTAGAGAGTGCATTCCATTGTTGGTATTGAATCATCCATAGAGATGTAGTACTCACAGGTCTGTTTGCACTTAAGGTGGTGTTGCAGGAGTCCAAATCGTTCACCACTATCCTTGCGCTTTCCATGCCATTGTCTGTTTTTCAAATTTCTGAGAACTTGAACATCGATGTCTGTCTTGACCTTGATGTCTCTTATCGCGATTGCGACATATACGCTCGCCCCTTCGTTATTTGCGGCGCTCTAACTTACTTATTCGGTGGATCCAGGATGGATCAGGACATCAACTAACAAAACCCTCTATTCAGGGATCATTTAGATCCCTAACCAGGTGCATCCGATTTTGAGTGTCGAATTTGTTAAGGTTTCTTTTCAACTGTGCACTTTACGTATCATCTTTCTCTGTTGCATCGACACTATTATAAATTAGTCATCTCGGATGGTATACGCTTTCTTTTTAAGTTGAGCACACTGTCTACCCCGATTCCTCATTGAATCTTCTTCTAGGTTTTTTCGTCAAGGAAAGCATATATTGAAGTAGTTCAAAGGTCCTATCCTCAATATGCCAAGCACAACCAGCTTATAGATGCCATGACCATCGACAAGATTATCCAGTGACGACATTACAGGAGTTGGCAGGAGAATATAGAGATCAATGCCACATCTGTGAGCTCTGGAATAGTTTTATGTGACTAGTTCTCATACTGTATAGCAGACGGATGTAGAAAGAAAATGCTGCAGAAGGCAACACAGCTCTAGTTGTCCACATGTAGCATTTAAATGGTTTTACAATAAAAAGTTATGCACAAGGTCTACATAGACTCCTTCGACCAATTTTCACTTATGGCAAAATTATATTAGAATTAGGAACCTAACCAACCACGGCTATCCAAACTCTGTGATTTTCGGCAAACAAGTAGACATAGACTCTACCTGAGGCAGAGAGTTACTCAGGAATGGAAATACCTAAATATGCTGCGTGATAGTCTACTCAAGGTAAATTGTGGCATGAGTGAAGTCACTGGTTCTAGGGTCTTGCCTGGGGACCTTTGCATATACAAATTCCTAAATTACCTCATTCATCATAGCGCTTTTAAAGCCAAAGTCTGACATATTTCGCAGTCTGTTACTGGGCTTAGTCTGAATCGAATAATCTCCACGAATATTTAAACATGTGTGGATGGCTAAGCAACGATTAGATCTCTATCTTCGAACACCTTTCAGTAAGGAAGTGACGAACCTCCCTTTATGAGGTAGCGTAATACCAGATAATCACACTCCTTCAATTTCAGGACACTCAGACTTCTAAGTGATCTGACCAGATCAGACCAGACTAGGTTCCCTTGGCATGGAGAGTGTCAAGCAAGGACACATTCTCAAGTTTTCTCGAATAAATATATAAGTATGTAGATCACACTCTAAACAAAAAAGACAGCTAATCAATATCTGGAGAAAAGATCTTCAAACTCAAACTTTGCTCGAAGAGTCGTAAAACGATTGAGAATTCCTAAAAAAAATTTCGATACGAATTGCAAGGATGAACATAGTATCAGCGACGTATGAGTACTTGTCAATATTTTTACGATCAGACTTAGCAACAACAATAGAATGCGGTCAGTGATGTTTTATTCATCAGCTCTCTGTGGACTTAGGGTGCGCTACGATAAAGGTAAACATTCTCAATGTCGATAAAAATCTTCAGCATAAACAACATCCTACCGTACTTGCCAGATTTTTTCAAATTTGCCTAGATGAGTCACGAAACAAGGTGGGCTTTATCTGACCTACTACCATCCAGAAACTAATCATCCTTCTCACTAATTCTTTTTTAGTTCCTGAGGTTGGATAAGATAACCAGGCTACTTACACTGGGACAACAATCAAAGAGCGCAAATTATTTACACAACTTGGTGAAAGTCCCGCTCTCTTGAAGATGTCATTTATTAGTCGTCGTATTGTCATCAATACTCGGCCCCCGCCCAACTGTCTAGGTTACACTCATCAAGAACGTAGTCTAACGATAAAGGGGGGTCGAGCAATACTAGACTTATCGTAAATGCCACCGGAGATTGCTACGATTTGACCTCTTACAAGCGACTACTCATAAGGTTCTGTTGGGTGGCAGGACTATCGGTAGTCCTTATTCGTCAAACTCTGTATCACATGGTTATCGGAGATGCCATCAAGGATATTTAGGGATCATTGCTGAGGATGACTAAGGCAATCATAAGCAGGATGGGAGAATTTAAGCCTAGTACCAAGGTCGAAGTTGTTGGTTTTTTCAAGCCAACCTAGATCTTAATCAAACTCTCTTTCATAATTATAATATTACAAAATCTTAACCTTGGTTATATACTAAAAGAAGCAGCAACTTCGACAGATACTGGTACTTCGGGTACCATCCTTAAAGGCTTAAGCCTCTCTCTTTCGGTGTCTTCCTAAGCCCTGATAAAGACAATGATTTAGGCTTGCGGCTTCAAGACTCGTTGTTACTACCTTTTGTCTGTATACTGGCTGGCGTTGGCATATCTTCACCCAAGGCAAAAAAGAAACGAATACTGGATGCTCATCAACTATCATGAGTCGAGCGTGAGAAGTGAGTCACACTTTGAAATAAGAATTCTGTCAAAAAACGAATCCTAACTCATATCCAAAGTAGGCAGGAACTTTGCCTCCAAAAGCATCGGTCAGATGGCTTCCGGATGCAGATCTCTAGCGAAAAATCTACTCTGGTGTACTTCATAAGTGACTTATAATATTAAACTTACCACATTTGTGCAATTAATGGGCTCCTCAGATCCTAATGCCTAGCCTTAGGCATTACAAAGCGGTACTTTAAGGCTATACAAAGCTGCAGGTCCAGTCGGCACAATACCAGACAATCGAAGTGTCTAGACGGAATCGAATTGCTCTGATATGGGAAGTGTAAGTTGTACTCTACGACTAGTAAATGCCGCAGGACCTTAGACCCGTTAGTCCACTACACTCCTTTCAAAGAATTTATTATTATGTAGAACAACTGATCGATATACAACTTCCCTGCAACATACAGAATATACAACATCTTCTAGACATGGGAGACGCGATTAATCAATTTAAAAACACAGAGAACAGAAGCAGAGAACAGAAGCAGAAGCCAGAATACCTTTCATTGTTCCTCTTTAAATCTTGGTAGTCAATTGCAATTATGTGGATTATATTGCTATTGTGGTCTCGAGAAAGCATTCTTTAAAGTACGTCTTCAATAAATTAACGAGATGGGCTGTGGATTAGACGTAAGCCCTGTTGTGCTGTTTCTACGTCCTCGTTGCACAGTCTGTCTGTATTGTTTTGTGCTATACTCATGGTCATCAGGTTTTTTTGACACGGCAGTGCCCTGCTGGAAGACCTGTAATCAATCGAATCCGACCTCCACTTAATTGTAGTAGTTGATTCGTTTTTTTGTGGCAGATTGCTGCGGTAAATTTTCCCACAACAAGGTTACCCTCTTTCCTTGTTCATGTCCCTTCGTTCCCTTTTGTCGTTTGAGTGGGAAGACCGAACTCTGGCGGAGGTGGAGGGCAGCCATGAACCCATCAGCCAGTGGCCCACCGACCACAGACCTCGCAAAGAATCCACATAGGTTCACGGCTATTTTACCCTCAGAGGAGAACGAGGTGGTTCGGTAGTGGAGCCCTAAGGACGGGAGATTCACGACAAACCAGGAGCCCACCAGCATCACCGTTTTCAAAGCCTGCAGGCTGAACAGTAGACTCGCAACGGGCAGCAGCAGACAAGACGTCTACTTCGTCGACGGTTGGAGACGGACGGTTCTTTAAAGCCCGACACCCCAACATGATGATAAAAGGTGGAAAGAGAAAAAAGGAGAAAGAAAAGGGCTCAGGATTAGTAGGGGAGTAGCGGGACGGAAGACTTGTAAAACTGTGTCAGAAAGGGGTAAAGAACCACCAGAAGGAAAACCAAGCTAAGTATAGTGCCGTGTACCAAATCGTTTTTTTGAAAGTCAAAAGCAAGACTACGTGCTCTAAAATTCGAGAAAAGACAAGACACGCGACACGTTAGTCGATTTTTGTTTGCGTTAGGGACTTTTAAAATAACGGGTCACTTTACCGACAAGCTCTACCAAGCTCCAACGTTGGAAAATCCCTCTTTTTATTTTTCGTTGTATTTTCTTTTTTCGAGGAAGAATTTTCGTTTGCTTGGTCTTTCGGTCTTTCGGTCTTTCGGTCTTTCGGTCTTTCGGTCTTTCGGTCTTTCGGTTTCTTCTTTCTTATAGTTCTAGGTTTCGTGATTCCACAAGAATCAAGCGACGCTCAACTTCGTTTCGTTTTGGTTGACCCAGGTCTAGCTGCTATTAAAGCGCTACCTGGAGGTCATCTTGGAATTAGTAGAGAATCCCAACAGTTATTTTTGATACTGGGCAGCGTTTGACAGTTGTCGGGAATAAATCATAGCAAGATGCTTGGCATAAAGTTGTTGGCTTGCCTGTTTCCTTCGGTTTCCCTCCGGAAATGAAGCTTCTTTTCCTTCACCCGGTTTTGACACTTCTTTTAATGGTGTTTATTGGCAGCCCACAGTGCGGTCTTAGCATTATGAATTGAGATGCAGATCCTTTTCAGGCTAGTTCGTCTGCTTTTTCATTGCATTCATATCCGCTGTGTCTTGGCATCCAAATTAGATGGACTTTGTTTGCTGTGGCCTGTAGTTGTAGGAGTTGAAGGCAATCCCAGACCAGTTTTGATGTTATTGGCCACAGTTAATAAGTGAACATTCCCGGAAACTAGCATGCTTAGATGAAAAGAAAAGGCAACAACCAACCTCAAAAACAGTACATAAATGTTTAGATTTGCTGCTATGAGAGTGGTTTCTTCACATCTTCGCTGGTTTTGAACTCTATCGTTACAAAAGACTCAGTTCAACTTCTTAATCTTAATATCCTATTTGTATATGGTCATTCGATTATTGGTCGGGATTTGACATCCCTGTTTCAATTACATACGTCAACCCGAACTGTCATCGGAGACGGTATATGTTTAGTTTAAGCTCTGCCATTTTACACAATGGATCGATTAACAATCGCTGAATGTGTTAAAATTGTGAAAACTTTCTACAAAGATGGTGATTCTTAAGAAAGTATTAAAGGCAGCTTATGGTAGACATAATCATCTATCTGAGCGTACTATAGGCAAATCTGTAAGAATTCTAAGAGACTAGCTCTGTGATGGATGTCTTTAGTCCGTCGAAATGCACGCTTTGCAGAAAATACGGCTGCCGTTGGCGAAACTATAAAAAACTGTGTATTTTGCCCCTATAGAGTTCAACTTACTCAAGAATTGAAGCCAATTTGGATGACCAATTCTCGCTCAACATTTTCTTCAGCAATCAGGCTCATTTTTCACTTTGGACGAAAGAATATATGCACGTGGAAGACATGTGGTTTCAACAAGACGGTGCCACATCTCACACAACACGACCCGTTTCGGCTTTATTTCAAGAAAACTTTCCTGGAAGAGTTATTTCACGTTTTTGTGATGTGAACTGACCACCAAGATCGTATCATTTGTCGCCGCTGAATTGGTTTTTGTTGTGTTATGCAAAAGATTGTGCTTAGGTACACAATCCGTAACCTCTCGACGCTTTGAAAACGAATATTTGTCAAATTATTGCCCCATATGTGTCGAGACGTCATTAGACGTGTCTGAATCAAGTTCTACAAGAACTCCCGTGGGTGATATTTGAATGATATTATATTTTATTTATAATGGCGAGATTTGAACAATATACTAAAATAAAAATTTATTCCAAATCTAAATCATAAATGAATTTTATTTAAATTTACTTTTGCGACCATAAAACGGATGATCCTTTGGATGTATAAATGGCTCCTGTTCTTTCCTGCGCTAAGCTCATCCAAGACATCTTAAATTGTACATCCAATTAGGAGGTAAACGCCTCAACATGAAAGTAACCGAATATCGCCAGGGTAGTTACTTAACTATGGTCCTCGAGTCAAAACTGTGCAAACCATAACCCCGGTAACCACAGGCACAGTAGCGCTGAGTGTACGGAGCCTTGTGGCATTCTACCCGAAAATCTTCTGACACCTATGTTGCTGTTCCTTTGTAAGATGATTTGGGAGGTCTCTTCTCGAATTCTAAGAACCTTCTCGAATGACATAAACGTTGGGGAGAATAATTTATCTCAACACTGTTTTTACTTGCTTCTTCATCATTTCGTCTACAATTTCGGTTTGCGATCTCCTTGCAAAATATCTTTTCTTCGTTTCATCAGTAATTGCTCGTCAAGATCTCCAAAGTCCGTATTTAGCTTTAAACCTTCTTCTGACTTGTTGATAAAAATCTAACAGATTTGCTCTGTGAATTGTAGGCTTTGGGGCATGCATAAATGTCATTTACGGGTAAGATTCGCCTTTGGAGTCTCCACTTCTCGTCATAAGTGAAGTCCGAATTCCTAACTTTGTGCAAGTACGCAGATCCAGAAAAGTATACATTCTCTCTCACACGTATGTATGTCGTAGTCCTTTGTTGCATCAGCTTCAACCTTGCATTCCCTCGTTTCATACACACTCAAGGCTGAAGCTGTTTTTGAATTCCATTGGATCTAATTTTGTATAGCTAACCAGTTCTAACCAGAGTAGAAACTACGTCTGGTAAAAATGTGTTGCTCCGACATGCATCAGCGTTTGCTTCGGCCCAAGTTTCAGCAAAAGGCGTCACGAAAAGGGAAACGGCAAAGGCAAAGCTGTTCCACTGTCGATTGTGTTTTATTTTTTTCTCATTTTCTCAATCTTTGGTTTTGAGAATTCATTGTATCGTCGCACCTTCTTCTCTGTTGATTTTTTTTTACCGGGTATCCTCTCACGTCACAGCCGATCGTTGCGATCGTTTCGATCGGCTTGGTTGGTGTGATCTTCTTTAGTTTTGTTTGCTCGCATTTATTATCACCGAAAAAAAACATTGAGGCGGCAGAGAATACACCTCTCTAAAGAGGAACAATGAGTGGGATCTGCATCTGCAACCAGGACCAAAAGATTGAGATACTCGTACTCGTACGTTATTAAGTATTCGTTCTCTGGTGTTTCTCTTCGATCGATGGAGAATTCGCCAACCACTATTGCAGCATTGCACCATTCGCATCTATCGGTGCGTGTTTGTGTTGTGTGTCGAAAACGAAGCGGGAAACAATGATGTTGGAGCTGCCTGCAACAGCCCAAATGACACTCAACACTTTTGGGACAAAAAACGCCGAAAGCGAACTTTGCCCACTACCCGAAAACAAGTTAAAACTCGAACTGAAGAAGGATGACCATGGAACTTGCACTGGGGATGGTCGGAGGTGATCGAGGATGATCATGATGAAGCGCAAAATGATGTGGTAAAGAAACATTGCACTGTCCAGTGTCCAGTCCAATCTGCCGTATTCAGTATTCACTGTCTAGGGCCTGGCATCCAAACGATATTTTATTTCTGGAGCCGGCATCGACTTTGGCTTCAGCATGATCGTCATATGATCGTATGTAGAATATTGGATCAGTTGTTGGGACCAGGGACTAGGGACCGGAGACCAGTTGAGATCATAAAGCAGATAAGAAAGTCCCCTCTCGATTTGGCATTCCACATTGGATGCCTTGAAAATTCGCTTGAGCTACCTACCTTCGATGGTCTTGGACAATGTGACGGCCTGCTAGGAGGATTCTCTCTGGTTGTGGTGCTTTCGCGTGCTGTTTGTCCTTGTGGTCGGTTGGATGAGATCGAGATGTAGGCTCGTAGTTGTCTGCCTTTGTGAGCATTTATTTGGACGAGTACGAGTTTTGTACTCTGCTGATTGTTGGTGTGTGTTGTTGTTGGAAGTTCACTTGTGGTTATATGTTCTGTTGTGTTGCTATGCCATGTTGTTGTTGCTGATGGTGGTGACGCGTTTTTTTCTTGCGATTTGCAGATCAAGGAATGAAAAATTCGTTTTTGTCTTTACTGTGGTTGCCGTAATAGTGTTGGGGTGATATATTTCGGGTGCAATGATCCTGAGAGGAATTTCAATCTTTTTTTTGGGTGGCAAATTTGGGAACTGCAGTAGAGAGTGGGGGTTACAGTAGAAATGTGATATTCTGTGAAACAGAAGAAGAAGATTCGCAGAAAGGTGACATGGTGATGTTACGGGACTGGTGGAATGTTGTGGATTATGTGCTTGGTAAAATGTTGACTATCCAGCTATGTATGTAGACTGCAACTAATAACAGTAACTTCAATTAAAAATGAGCAAGACAGTCCCCAGTAGTAGAAACTTCTTACTATCTTTGACAAAATATTAAACAAGCTGATGCAGTCATGGAGATAGTCGGAAGCAGACTACTGCATATTTTTTGCGCTCACTCAAAGAGATACTCCGACTCGTGAGAGAATAAGAGAGAGAAATTTATTTTCTGTTTTTTGGTGATTGATTTGGGTATCAAACCCAAGCCTCTGGAATAGTTGTGGACGACAGTTCGCTCTCATTTGTCGTGATTTTTGAAATAAAATCCAACACATTAGTCGCCAGAGTTCTAATCCGTGATGCGGCGTTAGTGCCTTATGGAAGAAAGACAACGTTAGAATTAGGACTTACGCCTTTCAGATCTTGCATAGCGACATGCTGCAAGAGTATTCCAATGCATCGCTATACTAAGACAGATCTTTCCTTCAAGAAGAAGAAAAGTTTCTCCCGATTCGGATAGTTCCGTTATTAGACTGAAAGTAGGAGTACTTGGGAGGCATCTTCTCATTAGTAGAAGGATACGGTTTGACCTCTATCAAGGTGAGTTTAACATCTTTTTGATGTGCCCGAAAGGAAAGTGTTTCAACAAAAGCTGGTCATGTGAGTGACAAAATGAGTTAGTCTAGTATCTGTGCACTAGAAGGGACACAAGAAAACCAAAAGTGTCCTCAGGCATCGATTTATATACTGGTGCCATCTATCTCCACACTTCGTTCACTTCATCTTTTATATTGTATAACAGTCGATGCGATGATAGTTTTGTTTGGCATCGACGATACCTCTCCCGTTTCCCTTATATCTACCATATATACCAATTTTTTTTTTTATGGATTATGCCTGATAGCTCGTGGGTCGAGAGACTAGTTATTTGTCACAGCATCTGTGAAGCTGCAGTTATATACTGCTTATTCAGTTGCCCCTATCATTCAACTATGTGTTGCACGAAAAGGTTGATTCAATCTTATGATTTCTAACATATATCGAGCTGGTATCCCAACTCAGTGGTTCCGATACTTTACGGTTTTGTGACTAGTTTAATAGTTGAACCTTGCAACAGCCGTAGCGAACATTCTTTTGTCGATAGCTTCAGTGACCATAGTAAAGCTAGTAATCGTCACAGAACTTCATCGTACGTTGTGGGACTCCCTCTATGATATTTAATGTACGACGAGCCAAGCATTATTATCGCCCAAAACTTTGTTGTCCCTCATTTTCACCTTTCCATCTATTTGATTCAACTCTTGTATCTAAGACTGCCATCGTCGTTAGTACCCGATTTTTGATGTCATATTCATGGCCTGACCTAGGTCGATTTTTCTCCTCCACCGCAAGCAGCCTGACATATATGATGTATTCGAGGATGTTACCCAGAGTATCACACAGACAAATTGGGCTATGCAATGAATCGTTGCATACGAAGACTTTCAAAGTAGCTTTGGTGGTCCAGGCGCTCTGTTTCTTTTTTTTTGTCTCTGTCTCTGTTGAGGGTGCTTTCCTTGTGTGCCATCTACGATGACATCTAGCAGCCTCAGAAAGACCGTCAGAGGTAGGGGCAGAGCAACCCCTAGTCCTACTTACCTACTTACTTTAGGTGGTGCTACAGTCCGGGGTGGACCTGGGCCTCAGCCAACAAGCCTCTCCAGCCAGCTCGATCATTGCTAACCGCCTCCAGTTTCGCACACTAAGTTGACTAAGGTCCCCTCACACTTGCGTGCGCCTCCTAAGCCTCGATCTTCCTCTACAGCGCTGTCTTTCGGTGGGGATTCGAAGACTTTTCGGCCCAGAGGGTTGGTGTCCATCTGCTCTATATGACACGACTATCGCAGTAGTTGGATCTTCACTAGTTCGATATCGCTGTACAGTCCATACAATTCGTCGTTGTATCTCCTCCTCTACTCACCGTCAATGCAGACGGGACCGAAGATCACTCGAAGATTCGAAATAGGGTAGGCACTTAGATAGCGGATGAATTCCCCAGATGGGATCAACGGTGGAAACAATCCCGAAACAAATGAGACCTTAACTGGGCTACTCCGAAATATTTGGAGCTCAGGCCGGTAAGGATGTCCGAGACTAAGTCAGGATCTTGGAAAAGAGATGGTGGCGGATGAGCCTTTTATGGACCAACGGTAGCGGTCAAATCCTCAAACAGGTTACTGGCTCCGGTCTAACTGAGTCCCCGTCCTAAGGGTAGGAAGGAAGCCTCGGATTCTGACGGATCTTCTGTTGACAACCTCTAGTCTTTAGCAGATATAAAATGGCTTGCAGGGCATAGTTTTATTAGCTCCATATCGCCGCTTAGTTTATAATGTCGTCATCTAGCTACTTCATCTGCAAACCTTCGATTCGTGGCCGATCCTCTTTTGCAAAAGAAGGTACTAATCGACTTAAGTTTATTTGGACATATTTTTTTGGCGAGTCCTCCCTTGAGTTCAGGACATTTGCTGCCATCAGCTATGTGCCCTGCGTTTTCTAACACCAAGAGCATAACTCATCCTTGTGGCTGTGTACTCTTCCTATCCGCAGATTCTACAATACTTGCATCCTTCTTGTTCACGCTTACAAACCCTGCCAATTTTAATTTTCCGGACTCCAACAGTTCGCCCTCATTACCGACGTCCTACTGTCGCGATTTGCGTGTTTCCATATTGCCATTCCAGGCTGAATACGTGTGCTTTCCTGTTTCGATATTACCGCGAGTCTTGATAAGATGAGAGTATCCCCGCCGATTTTACCTCTGAATTGCTGGATTTGATCGCATGATTTATACAGCTGGATCCGTAAAATCCCTGTAACTATCTCCTAAGTTTGCGAGCTTGGTGAGCCACCGTCATCTTGGTTTAGGAAACTTTCTTATTGCCTGCCACCCCGACTGTGATCAGTCGTGTTTTCAGTTTAGACTAGGACATGTTGTCACCATGACGTGCTCACAGTTCATGGCATTGGTGAGTTCTTGGCTCTTTGACGACGTTCATAGATTTGGTGCTATGTTTTCTTTTCCTTCGCCTTTTTCCCGGCTTTGTCATCGTTCTGCGATCGCACTTTACTGAAGAGTGTCTTGGTCGCTTTGACTGGAACGAATTATGCTGACATTTTAAGACGGCGATTAGTGATCCCTGCATCATCACGCTACTCTGGAAAGGGTTGTCTTCAATAATGGTGGCATTTGATTTTACTTTTTGTTGATCATTGCATTGAGTCCACAGTCAAAGCCATAACTAATAACCTTATGTGGTGGCGGAGGCGGATCGTTGTTCACCAAGAACGTGTTTTGGGGATTGAAAGATTTTAATGAGACGGAAGCATCTGCAGCAAAAGTCTGTTTACGATTGATTCGCAGATTGCTCACATTTTTCAACATTAATCAGATTTAAAGCGATTTACTCTCTATGTTATATTTTCAATCTCCAGTATAACACTTACAACAACACCTTTTGGTTTGTGTCTTAGCTTTCAAAATAAGTACTTGGCAACGCAAAATGAACCATCAATTTATACCTCTGCCACTGAACATCCTCCAGCATTATTACATTTAAAATGTCGACTGTCACTTGTGCAAAAAACAGAATCGCCCTCCCAGTTTGTTTGTCCAAATTAAATACTTGAAATGAAATAAAGTTTAAAATAAAATTTGAATATTAAAATGCCTACGTGATGACGCTGAGTGAAGAATTTCGGTCTTGCTGGCTAATCGCCACAATTGGATGCATCCTCTTTGGTGCTGGCATCACAATTCTCTTTTGGAATGAGGTAACCAATTCATCTTCCTCTTACACGAGAGTTTCAGGAATTCTCCATCTCTCCCTGACAGGGTCGTGCAGTCCATATGATCATGTCCTTAGACGAAGCTCTCGACGCAGCAGTTTCCATTAATTCTGGCGAAGAACTCGAAAGCACTTATGAAGGAAGGATGATTCATATCACTGGTCCAATTGTCGTTGGTGAGCCACTTACGGAGCCAGACTATAACATTCAAGTGCTTGCTGTGAAGCTGAGAAGACGCGTACAAATGTATCAGTGGGTTGAGGAAACCTTGTAAGTTCAACGAAGTTTCCTCCAGGTTTTGTTGAGTGACTTCAGTGATCCGTTGCAGGGAGCAGAATTATGGGGATTCAGTGGCCACAGTTCAGACAGAGAGCAAGACATACTATTACACCATGCAGTGGAGGGATAAACTTATCGATTCTCGAAGCTTTTACATCCAAACTGGCCATCATAACCCAAAGAAATTTCCAATCGAAAGTGAGACCCAGGTGGCAGACACCGTCTACATTGGACGCTATGAACTGGGAAACGAAATCAAGGCCAAGTTTACCAACTACGTGGAGCTGACATCCGATACAAGGCCCGAAGACTCAGCGATTAAGTTGCATTTAGGCCTGTACTACCACAGCGATGATATTTTCAATCCAGAAGTCGGGGACATTCGGCTGTTGTTTTCCTTCGCCGGCATGGAGGGTGAATTGGTAAGGATCCGAATGTTACTCTGGGAAGAGGTGGTAAATCAACTCCCTTCTTCTAGTACACAGTTGTGGGGCAAATGCACAAAGGCAAAGTCGTGCCGTTTGTTACTTCAAGAAACTCTAAAGTGTTGCTGGTCTATCCAGGTGAACTGACTCTAATTGACGTGTTTAAGAAGGAACACCATGCCCAGCGGTTGACTACTTGGGGCTTTCGGTTTATGGGATGGGTGTGCCTGTTTTTTGGAGCCACATGCACTGCTTCATTGCTGCATATCATGTGTAAGTTCTAAGAGGGAAAGTGTTATTTGGTGGAAACTTTGAATATCTTCTGTTTGCAGTGTCCCAGGTGTACTACCTCTCATCTCTGGCACCAGATCCTCGATACCCCGTTGGGACGAATCTTATACTGTCCCTGTCAATGGCTTTGATTATTACTTCAGTGGCGTGGACATTACATAGGCCATGGGTGGGAGCCGGTTTATTACTTGCCGCGGCTTCGCCGTTCATGTACTGTGCTCGAACGGTGACACAGTATCAAAACTTGAATTAAGGATGGCGAACAGAAGGATTCAGGGGTACTGCCCTCCGAAATTTGTTTTTATTTTCTATGAAATTAATTTATTTACCGTTTCGTGGTTTGTTTTTGAAGTTTGGTCAGTTATTTGTGGTTGTAGTGAGAAATATAGAAAAAATATTGTGAAACACTAGAAGAAGGCGTTGGTTTGTTTGTTGAGAGAAACGAATCTCCTGTCCAGGCACGGGAACCTAAGGGATGAGGGTTTTCTTTAAGAAATGGAATATGCCGCCACGAATATTACAAACGTGGAGATTGAAGTTCTCCATCACTACGTGGGGACCCAAGCAACAAACTGCAACTCTATCCAAAGGATAACTAAGACCTGTGATAGAACTAATAGGACTATTTGACCAGAGGTGTAGATGCCTTCAGTCCATATCGATTGGTAAAAAGAGACGAATGTCAAGCATGATTTTGGGATGGGAGCTGAAAAACAAGACTACATACGGTTAAACGTCATCGGACGGACGGAGAATATTCTCACAGTGCTGAGCAGACCAAAAGCCTCCATCGAACACTGGCTGGTAGCTTTCATGGCTACTTACACAATATGCAGAAAGCAAAAGCCTCAGCATTGCCACCGATTTTAGAAATATGTCAGGTTCTTCGCAAGACCGACATTGAACCATTTTGGTGGCAATCTGTGGCTTGTCTAAGGTGCTACATTCGGGGCTTTATTCTTAAGGTTATCCGGAATTTTCAAGCGTTTCATGAAGACGCGAAAGTAGATGCTTATGGCTCTATCCATAAACTTCGATTCTTACCTCTACGTAGTGAAACTGGCGTAGTTCCTTTGACTACAGGTAGGGCACACTAGAACACTTCTCCTTTATCAGGACGGCGATGGGGGAAACCCATATACGGATTAACAACTCTAGTCGCTTCAAATTATTTGATGGAAACCACCTTTTAAAGTTGCTTTGACGTATTCGGAGTCCAGATTTGAAAGCAGCTCTATGGTTGTGCCGGGGCCTTCGAGTGGAAAGCTAAAATGTCCATGCGGCTCTCAAAACCTTAGCGAGGCTACTGGTACCAGACCGTTCAGCTGAGCTCCTTTTTAGGGATGTTATTCACCTTGGAGTTGTCCACATCATGAAAAAAAGATTTAGAGACAATTTAGAGCCCAGCTAACCTGATTGTTAGGACCCATAAGAAATCACGGGCTGTCGAACAACTCGCGTAGGCCCTAGAATCCTACAAGCAAATACCACATCAACCGGAAAGTGCGATGCGATACAGTGACTGCTACAAAGAAGGAAGTAGACTAGAAGTGGATGTAGACTGGCTATTGCGAGGCTGACATAAGCCAAGAGTCTTAAACTTTGAAACGACTCATAGCATCAAGGTGAATTCTCGGAATATAAGTTTGCTTTGCGTTTATGCCCTGCAGAGGATAAGGATGAATGTATCAATGCGGAATTATATGACCTACTAGACCAAAGAAATGCTCAGTGCCTCACTAAAATTGTGCTATGGGATCTTAACAATCGTTGTGCATAAGATTAAGACTGCGCAAAACCAGTCGTCGGGGGATAGAATTGGAAACGTTAGGCATTATTACGAAGTGCACAGCAAATAGAATTACCTTGCCCAAAGAGCTGACAACTGGAATGAAGCAGAAATTCTAATGTTTTTGGCGAACGCCTTAAAGTTTTTACTACTTTTGGGACATTGTTGTAATTTCGTCCCACTTTTTGATCATATTGAAACTTCACAAGCGTTTATACTTTCTATGGGAACATGTGTAAGTTTTTCACTAAAATTCGCTGTAGGGTCCGTCTGCATGGTCTCCTATGGTTCCAGCCTATCCGAGTCGAGCAGCTATGCGCTGGAATGTTTGCCCAGTTGGCGCGACACGATTAGAAAACGACGTCGAAATTCATGCCGGGCTAAACCACCGACCGATCATTGGTCAAAAAAATCGAGTCAATTATTTAACGCCCTCAAAGCGCTCCATTGCTTGTCTGTTTGTATACAACAGCTGTCTAGTTCACAAATATCAAATATGATTGACGTACGACGCCATTTGCAAAAATTATAACATCTTTCGATAGGATGATTTATTTTGCGCCACCTTTAACTTCAAAATCAGATTCTTGGCGATCGATTTAAGATTTTAATGTTATACGGCAGCAAGGATATTGTATATTACGTTAAATACACTGTAGTTGGCGTAGTTCAGGGAGCCTCTTTTTTTAAGAACCTTAGAGACAGGAATCGCCCAGAGAATTCAAGATTTAACACTCGATATGGCTATACTTTGTTTGGGTCAGCTCCGAGGTCCCTTTTCCGGGTTGAATGGTGTATTCTGCCTGACAGCGGAATTTCCGTCCTCTTAAGTGGTTTTTCTAAGCTTCCATCTGGAAACTTAGCTCGTCAAAGGGAGAATCTCATCGCCGTAGTAGTTATCGATTGATTTCTTATCGTTCCATCTCATCGCATTCCTTGGACAATAGTAATATCAGCCTTATAGACCCCCAATGTGTTCACTAGGTTTTTAGGAAGTCTTGGTCTCCAACAGTCCTCACATTATAGGTACAGACCAGAACATTGCTGTCTTCATCGCATTTGCATAGATCGTCAATAGTGAAATGGTTTTCATCCGAGACTGTTGTTGTTTCGATATTGAAATTAGGAGAAGGACATAGCGTGTTGTAAAAATGAAAAGATTTGCGGCTAATGAGGCCAAAATGGTAAAGATGGGCTTAGCAGTCAAAAAAGAAAAAAACAAAGTGTACACTGTCATTAAGGAGAGACACACAACATCGACGCGTACAACAAAACTTCACGAAAGGCAGCTACTTTGAGGTAGTAAGCTACATTATCTAAATCGGCTTCGCTACTAACTCAGGCAACGATAACAGCACGAGCATCATGTTAAAAAGCATTCTTGCTAAACGCTGCTTCTTTGAGCTTAAAACGAAATTGAGTAACAGAGCCCCCTCTCGAACAATCAGAAATATACTAGACAGAATCCTGATCAGAGAAAGCGTAGAAAACTTGTTGGGTAATTGTTCAATCCTGTATGAAATAATGGAGACTAAATCAGACGATTCAACAGCGAACTGTAGGGGCTGTACAGCTGGGATAGCCGAGCTAAAATTGCTAAGTCACCATGAGCCCATAGACATCAGTTTCTGACCGGGAAAATTTTGGATTGGTACTAATGTTACACTCAGATTGTCACACCCATAGCCATCCGGTAGGTACCGTCGGAAGGTGATAAAATGATTTTGCCATCAAACAAATTATGATAGTTTATACGTTCATTCCAATTTTCCGGGTCATCGACATCTACAATCAAAACTCCCTTAATTTTGCATATTTATTGAAATGTTCTGCTATTGACACATACGCTTAATTCGTATTTTATGATAATAATAATATAGAGCCAGTCTGGTCCGTTAGAACAAGGTCTTAACTTTTCTTTTCAATCGTCATTGCAGTGTGAAGTCACGCAGATATTTAACACTATAGCTGTAACTTCTTACATTTCCCTCAAATCAATATATGTAATATCAAATTTTGTTCCAACATTGCAAGACAACAACTTTCCTCTCATAATATTTTTATTTACATTTACGATCAAAATAATTTCTTCACATTTACTCCTTGAACATGCCCACTCTGGCTACATTCTCGAACACATTCGTTGTCGTGCAGATCGCAAAAATACCAACAACCAACGCCATCCATCGCATACGATCGCCTGTCGTAAGCCGTTGGAATTTCAATTTAACGCACCCAGTCGGTTCACTGCTTTGCGGCTTCGCTTGTCACAATTGAAATTTTGCTCCCGTCCTCGTTTGCACGCGAAAAAAAGCAAAAAAGAAAAACCCAAAACCAAAAAAACTGTGTCCCCTCGATTCGTTTAATTTTTAATTTATTTGCAAACGGTCGCGCTTGAAAGTAAATTTTCCCACCGCCAAATCAACAATTCACAAAAAAATAGTGCGCAAGTTCAATTTGAAAAGTGAAATCAAAATAAAAATTCAAAAAAAAAAAAAAAACGAGAAAGCAAAAACCCAGTTTTCGTGTGCTCCTTTGGTCAAGAATTTAATAAGAAATTCCGAGAATCTGTGAATTACAAACAAATCCGCGTCGAGAAGAATTTGTTTGCCTTGTGCTGCCCGCCTGGCCTGGCCCTTGTTCAAATTCACGAGGACACTCGTTCGAGGCAAGGTTTCCTTCCTTCCTTCCGAGAGAAATACAAATACAAATTCAAAAACGAGAATTAAATTTAAAACCTAGAAACTAGAACATTTCCTTGAAATGCTGATGGTGAGCGCATTTCGGCTGTTCCACTAGAGTGGCGATGATGTCTAGTGAATTCGAAGAACTTCCGCGTGTACGCTTCACATCAGTTTACATTTGAAATCGTTGGAACGATCTGTTTTTTTTGTTGGTTTTTTCAAAATTCTTGATTTCAAGGCTTGATTTTTGGTCTACCTGGTAGCTGGTACGGATTACAAAGATGGAAACCATTGAGGAGCAATCATCGGCCAAAAGTGATGGTAAGTTGGTGTGGAGAGGATCCTGTTTTTCCCCTCAACCTGCTAATGATATCCTGTGAAGGAGCATAATGATTTTTGTTTCATCCTTTCGAATTGTCGGTGTGGGTAGGTGAAGGAAGTAAGAGTATGTGTTGGCAGGAAGCATTACGTCTTCGTCTTGGTTGGTGTCTCGGTCGTTTTCGTTGCCGGCGGCGGTTAGATAAGAGGGAAGGAAGGCAAAGGAGAGGGAATTCTACGTTTATTTTTAAAAATGTTGTCTTTTGCTCTGGCGACAAATGCTCTTGTCGATGTATTTTTGTTTTTGACTATTGGCTCTTGCTATTGCTGGTGGTCTATGTGTCTCTGGTGGCCTCTCAATTCTTTTCAATCATCTTTGGGTTATTTTTGTGGTCATCATTTGCTACTTGGTGTAATCATCTGTAGGCCCAGTCGCTTTGCGCGCATATCTTGAACGTGGGGATTTTTTTTTTTTCTTGTTTACCAGAGATCTTGAACGAGGAAATGTGTGAAACTATTGTTGAATGCATCATCATGTGTGGCAGTGGGAAATGAGTCGACAGGAAGGGATGCGCGCATAGAACAAATGGAGACTCAAACTGCTCACTACCACAACAAAGAGTTTGTTAGGCAGACTGCACACTATCGGTGTCCCTTGTTGTTTGCGTCGTCGTAGTGTCGTCGGCGATAAATTATTCAAAACACGAGCTTATTCGTTGAAAATAAGACTAAAAGTCGGAGATGGTTTCCGATTGTCAATTAAATTGTAGAAACTCGGCGGATGGATAGAGATGTTCTAGGTGTAATTGCGTTTTTCATGGTGACCTATAGTAGGAGCTGTTTATTGCATGCAAGTTGTGGGTGTGAATGCTAGTTGTACTCGTACTTACATATTTGTAGACCCTTCTACGAAAACAGGTATGCTTACCTATAAATTGGTATTTTGTTTGTACCAGGTAAGATCCGCGATTAGGTTTGCGTTTGCAGTACGGCACCTGCCTATGACTAATGCATTTATGACCTCCGTTTTGCGTGAGATAGTGCGCATGTGAGCGGAGAATATTTTTAAGTTGAACGGTCGGTATTAGAGAAAGTTTTGAGGAATTATACACGACGGCTTTGTTGCTAATCCTTTGGGTATCGAGCAGGGTACCTGCCAACAACGAACCACCTAGTTTTTATGGCGCTGCAACGCACGGTGATCTGCTCTTTAACCTATAGTTTCATTAAGAATTATAAACTTGAAAGAAAAATCCTTATCCGTCAGATTTTAGGAACACTCTAATTATTTCGGAGTCAAACGTTTGAAATGACAACGATTTGGTGCTATACTCGTTCTACATTAACCGTCAGAACTTTGTTTTGCACTTGCTTTCCAACTTGGGCACAGATTCTAAGCAAAAGAAGTAGCCTTTTTCGATCATTTCATTTACAGATCTAATGACCGTTGGGAGTGTGTAATTATGCTGACCCCAGCAGTTGGATAGGCCCAGAAAAAGGTATGTCACCCTTGTGAATGCCAAATCTAAGAATCGCGTATAATTCTACATAAAGATGTTGAAATTAAAGTGCCTAAAGAGTTTTAGGCCTGAACTGGATCATATATTTTGCTTTAAACCCTAGATGTTGTCGTACGCATACTGAGTATCCACTCTCGATGGTGCTCACTGCTTCTTTGATAGATTGATGAAGAATGTCTCAATCTCTTGCCGTTTGGAGTTGATTAAGAGATATAGGTCCTTAGGCATTCTTGGTGGAGGAAATAGTCTACTGTAAAAGTTAATAATTTTGCGGATGCATAACCTCCCTATGGAATGCATGTTTTGGATTACGTCGTCAGTATGGTCAACCGTTTTCTGATACCTTTAGACATGTGAGCTGTTCATTGTCCTGGATTTTCCGACGACCGTTCTAGGCAAATTCAAATTATTTCCTTTGCCTGGTGTTTGTCCACTATCGATGAAAACGTCCGCGAATGGCCGTTTCAGCAGTTTTGGGATTTAGGAAAAGCATTTGTCTTCGCAGTTTAGAGTTGTCGATAGTTCCCAACACAGTCTCACTTTGTCCAGAGATTCTCTTAATTGTTGATCGCGTCCACTCGCCTATTTTGTCTTGGGGTCTAAAATAGGCTGTGGTTTGTTTGGGCGTTCATTTTACCGTTGGGAAAGTAAAGAAGATATTCATTGGAGACTAAATCTAGAGCTATGACAGATGAGGGAGTAATTTATGAAATTTCACCATCCGTGCACTGTCTTGATGGAAGGGTACTTTCTTCTTGGCAAAATGTCGTCCTTTTACGTTAAAAACTTTGCTGAGCTCTGTCAATTAGTTTGTATAATATTCGCTGTTGATTGGGTTTTTCTGTTGAAGGTAATTGGCTATTTGCTCTAAAAAAATTTTCGTCATTGGCCTGTTGGCCGATAGATTCACTTTGGTCTTTTTGTGCGGTGATTCTTCCGTAGTAACCCGTTGTTTCTTGACCTCTGGTGTGCTATGGCGGATCCGTATTTTGTACAAGGTTATAGCACAGCGCAAAACTCGCCTCGATCGTAGTTGAACAATGCCAAACACTCCTTCGGAATTGTCATACTGTTTTTCTACTATCGCGATGATTTCCTCGGCATTATGCTTTTAATGGCTGTCACAGAGAAACTAAACGATGCAGCTTGCTCAAAACTAGACACTAGTCTATTGGCAGATGGTTGTCATTTAAATCCAAGGTTTCCGATTGTCCTCTATATAGGCCAGATGTACTTCCTCGGTTTACTCTTTAAAATTTTTCCTAAACTTCTTCAGCTTCTGTCAATTCTTCGGACGCGTCAGCTGAAAGAATCGTACGCAAGGAGATTTCCCTGCACATCTTTAATATATTTCGGCGAATCTCTTGGAAAAAAATAAAAAGTTTTGTCACCCAAATTCGGTGGAGTTTCGTCGCTTTTACTTGCCGTTTCGTGTTATTCTAGCGGTGACGGTAGTGTATCCTCGTTTGGCGTTGACTGCTTCAATACGTAATCAAGTCGCCAGTTACGATTTTATCTTAGAGTTCAGCTGTAAAGATGATGACTACTCCGTTGTTATTTTGCTCAATTCCGTAATATCAAAGTGTATCATACTTTGTAAGCTTTTGTTTGCGAGTTCAAGAGAGGAGCTAATTTCTGCTGTTTTTAGTTCCAAATGTTTATCAACACAGATAGTTTCATTCGCAAAGTTCCACTCATCAGAAGTGACCAACAGGGTGATTTATTCTATAACTATATTCCAGTAAAAAGTATAAATTTTCAAAAGAGCTTATCTAACTTGGGGTGTGTACATCTTTGTAGGTTCGACTTTGGTATCCTCGGCTCGAGAAAGTCAACTTGTCATTAGTTGGAAAGAATTGATATTGTTTTTAGTGTTTCACTTGTTTATTTCCAAAAATGGCAGCTCTTTGCTCTGCAGTATGGTCTGAGATGCTATGGTCAATCGAAGAAACCAGGACGTGTCACAAGTGTAAAGAAATTGTACCATGCTTGGAAAAGTTATTTCTCTATCTTGGATCATTGCGTTTAAATCAACAGCTTGAGTTCTGGACTGCCAGTTTCCCAGTGAGTGAAATTATCAAAGTGTATTTTGCATCCGCAGCAAGATTTTTTGTTTTTGCAGCGATCGCCACTTAATTCGATACTGCACGTCTTTGATGCAATTCGGAGTCTTTATTGTGCTTGTGCGGCCGTATTTTTTTAGGATTTCTCCTCCTGTATCCTCAAACAACTTGACCATACTTCCACAATTCGAAACATTGACTTGCTCATAATGATATACTAACAATGAACAGCGTATAATGTTAGCATTATGTGATGCTGATGATATTCCCTACGGTTTTGAAAGGCTGATCTTCTTCGCCTTGTTTCCTTTTGACTAGCCACAAGTTTTTACCTGCACGAAATGCATTCAAATATGTTTTGTGCTTTGCTTTCGATAAGTTTCTGGACGTCAAAACCTTTCTGTGGGCTGCTTTATTTGAGATTTCATCGTCAATGAGACCAATAGTTTGATAATCTCTTTGCATTTGAATGTTCTAATTATTTTCGTCGGCTTAGTCTTGAGTTTCAATTCCTTTGCAGATGGGATTTTCCGTAAATCTTCGGTGTACATAGGTACCTGTCAATACAAGCTAACAAATTTTCCAAAGTAGGTTTGTTGACATGGAAACTCCTGCTAATAATAAAACCTGTAACTAAGTCACGTTTCGATACACTCGCTGACATTCATAGCAATTTTTAATACATTCACCGATTTGGTTTTTTTCTTTTTATTTCTCGCACGAGCAACTTGCCTGACACGCGATTCGTGTGTTAGAACAGAATGCTTGATCGTGTTTTTCTGTCACCACCCTACACTAACTCGATGTGCGATGTCGTCTATGCAATTTCCCTGATCGTTCTCACTCCGGATAGACAATTTCGTTTAAGTAGATGTCTTGGAGTTGAGTTTGCTGGTTCGAAAAAAACGCAATGTGGATTTGTCACATCGCTAATTAGTATAGTCCGATCGGCATCGAAAAAAATACGAAGTCCACTAATGTAGGCTTTCAATAGAAAACTTGAACAACATTCAAAAGCAAACTGTCTCTGTAATTTGTCTGGATGTGCACAAAATTATGTCTTGAGCACTTTGTTTTACCTTCATATATACGTATACAGATGGAAATAGGCACAACACGGCTCCACTACGTTGGATACATTGGTTGCCATTCGATCAACAAAATCAATCAGCGAACCAAGTTGCATGTAGTACTTCGAGAGGAACCCTATTGGAAAATCCAAATCCGAATGATGTTTCAAACCGTTGGCCTTAGTGAATCAGTGTCTAATCCACCATACGGCAATGAAAGATAATTTTTCAAGTACATAACCCAAACAAAAATCTAAAAAATTCAAATAGGACATACGAATAGGCACCGTACACCGTAATTTACATTCTGATGCAGATCGAAATAACCGATGGACACAGCTAGAACAGACGACGTAATTTGTCCTTGCCTCATTAAAGACGATGACGGCGAATCTTACAGTAAATAGGCCGCACTTTAGGCGGTTGCAAATCGATCATTTTCGACAAAAACTCGGTGGCTTTAATCTGAAGGATATGTCGGTCCAACAGAATAGTGCACATGCCACAGAGGGCGGGGCAGGTTAAGAGTTTTATGAAAAATATATAGCGGCCTATTCCAATAATCCCCAGATGTTGGACTTTACATTTTTCCCAGTATAGTCAAGATACAGCCAAAAATGTGCGAAAAAAGTCATCAGAAATTACGGGTGTGCTTTATAAGATTTAACAAATAATTAGCACCGTCGGCAGTGGTAAGTCCGTCAGATATTGCGCTTGAGGAGCTGAGTTCGATACACAGATCATACATCGAAAAACAGAAAAATGTATTTATGACATCTAAACACTCTCGACAGGCGTTGGCAAGCGTCCAAAAGTAAAAAACTCTGCCTATGACAATTGCAAAACGACGAAGAATCTACATTTCGTGACCACAAATCAAATAATACGAGGGCGGGTCAATAAGTCCGTGACTTTTGGATTAAAACACAGATTTTTTGATAAAATAATAATTTTATTTTTCAACGTAGTCTCCCTTGAGCTCTATACACTTTGTCCAACGCTTCTCCAATTTTTTTATCCCTTCCAAAAAAAAATGATTTGTCGAGGTCCTCAAAATAGGCCTTTGTTTGCGAGATGACTTCATCATTGGAGTCAAATCTTTTTCCACCAAGCCATTTCTTCAGGTTTGGGAACAAGAAGTAGTCGCTCGGAGCCAAATCTGGAGAATAGGGTGGATGAAGGAGCAATTCATAGCCCAATTCATGGATTTTTGCCATGGCAACTGCACATGTGTTTGTGGTCGACTGTGACCAAACGCGGCACCCATCTTGCGGAAAGCTTTCTCATGCCCAAGTGATCATTCAAAATTGAAACCACTGAGCCATGCGAGATCCCTACGGCTTCCACAATCTCTCGCACTTTCAATCTTCGGTCGGCCAACACCATATCGTGAATTTTTTCGATTGTTTCGGGTGTAGAGACCTCAACTGGGCGTCCAGGACGTTCGGCATCTTCAGTGCTTGTACGGCCACAACGAAATTCAGTAAACCACTTTTTTACCATTGAAATCGATGGTGCAGAGTCCCCCTAAATTCACTTTTTTCCATTTTCTCCTCAAATTAGTGAGTAGTCTGATAAAAATAGCTGTCAAACACAAACTAACTGACGCAGCAAGTTTAAATTTTGACAGGAGTCAACTGACAGATGCCTGTTGACAAGAGCAGTGTTGCTGTTTCAGTAAACAGGTCAGAAATTCAAAAAGTCACGGACTTATTGACCCGCCCTCGTACTAACGTTGAATAGGTTTCGAGAATTCATCTACCATATGTCCTTCTGGGGATCAGACATTTTTGACGGAATATTTAGTGTTTGGCAGGTCTACCCCGTTAGACACGACCAGTAACTGATGGCAAACACGAGGTGTTACAATTGTTTAGATTCGGGGCCTACTATTATCGTGCTACACGCAACCACAAGAACTATGAAGCCTTACGATCCTTCATATGAATCGCATGGGCATATAAGAAATAACTTCATAACTAACATGAGCTAGAATAACAACTAAACAACGCACTTTGCTTCATTTATATGACAAAGAAAAGGCCTACTTTTGAGATCTCGTCGCACGCCTATTGCATCTAATGACTGCCTTGAGCTTATCTCTAGAAAATATGGAGAAAGGAAACAAACACTGAGTGACTTTGACATGGAAGTCGTCGTTTCACATCACAACAACGCAACACTTCTGACTTTTTGCGCGTCAGAATAATTGTTGATAATCCAGAGTTCAAAGACCTGGTTTTTTTTGTTATTTCGCAATGTTGGCATTATCAATTATTGTTGGCATTGATTGCAGATCTGTTCAAACAATTTTTACAATTTTTCGTGCATTTTTCGAGAAATTAAATTAAAACAATGAGATGATTAGGTTAGGTTTCGGGTGAGCGTTAACGTAAACCAAAATGTCTGCGCAAACATGTTTTGTCTGTGAGTGGCAGCATAAATGGAAATATAGATATTCGTTGTTATTTTCCAAATAGAGAAGAGGAAAACAGTCAAACAAACATACGAAGAGGGATGAAAATTCCATTGAATTGTCGGCTGGTAAATCCGGCGTGCAGTGCAGATTGCGCATATGGATTTAGAATTTGGGGTGCATCGTTAACGTAGTAGTTACTGACGCACATTACGTTTACCGGTCGCGTCCTTAATGCAAACAACATAGGGAGGGTTGTTTCTGTTTATGAGCAACATCAGCAGCAGCAGCAGCACTAGGTACAGTTTACCTTAAGCGTTATCATTTTTACCTGAAAAATGTTGTTATTCTTGTAAACGTAATACCTCACTCTGATGCACTAAATCTAGTTGCGATTGGAAATCCCCTACCTGTACCCAAGAAGACACCACATGCCATACAATTTTTTTTGTTTTCATTTCTATTTTTTGTGTTTAAAACTTTTTACTAATTTCAGTGCAATTTACATCAGCGTTTCGGATTCATTCCGATAGAGAAAAATTATATAAAACGACAACAACTTGACAGCGGAATCGATTAAAGATGCTCCACTCAACAAATTGTCTGATTTATGTGAGTGTTTGATTGTGTCTCGATCACTTTCTGTGATCTCGAGAGATGCGCGCAAGATGTGTAAAAATAAAAAAAAAAATAATCCACTTACCACTTGGAAGTCTTTATCTTAGTGGCGTGTGAGTTTTATAGGCCGTTGTTGAAATTAGCAAGTTCACTGTACGCCATGGTGGCACATCACCACAGCCCATCAAAACCCATCACAGCACGAATGCGGGCCATGGAAGTTCTTACAGTCATAGTCGTGGGTTCATGCCCCACATGTGGGTCAAGAGGAGAGTGCTGCTTTCAAAGTGAATTTATCGATTAAATATTTGTACAAATTAATTGGTCATTGTACGAGTTCAATGATATAAACCTGTAAGCAAGCGGAGCTTCGGCCATGAGATAATGGATATGTTTTTGGCGATAGATATGAATACGACGCAGTTACCGCAATGTGTAGGTCTTTTACAAATTTCATAAGAGGAAAGATGATTTGAATTTTGAGACCGAACGGATTGAAATTGCAGAGTAATTGGCAGAGTGAACGAAACAAGGTCAACAATATTCAATTAAATTAAAACTAAAACTGGCCAGATAGGTCCTTCTTAATTTGTGGCGTAAGAATAGTTTATCGCGCTTATAATCGAGCAGATCATTAAGGACACTTATGATACTGCAGGATTTTAATATTCCTCAGGATGTAAGAGGCTGGTGGGAGTCGGCTACTATCAGTTCAATATTTTGATGATTTTAGCAAGATCGACAAGCATATTGAGTGTGGTTTCGGAATCGAAATCATTGGCATATCTGTCAATTAAACCTTGGCCCTCGATGAGAACCACTACGAAGCCTGCCCATATTTTATTGTTTAAGACATAAGAGACGCTTTGTGCTTCTTCAATCCATCTACAATAGTCTGTTTAAATTACATGTTGTGATATCTGATCAGCTGCTCTTAATCTCATCTTTCGCAGATAGCTTGAGCATGAATTTACATGTAGCGAGTCGAATTTATGTCCTGAAAAACTGAAGGAATGTATTGGGTTGTGTCAAATTGGGCAATCAACTCCAAATCATGTGTTTTAAACACATTACCCGCTTCAAAAAATTTGAGTGCCAAATCAGAGCTGTACGATGGATTGATTACCCATCAACTTGGCGTTTGAAGTAGTTATGAGAGATTGCATTGTCGTGGTGGAGAATGATCCGTGTTCCGCTGAGTGAAACTAATGCCCAAGCTTGGCTTATTTTCACGATAAGTCACGTGACGATCTCGCCCTCACAGTTCCCGCCCAGCACTAATCTTTTCTGAAATAAGACCCGATTTTGAACGAGCTTCGTTCGCAAAACGACGACAACGATTGAATTTGGAAAAAACGGTGGCCGGGGATAAGGCTTCATCACCAAAAGTGGAAGCAAGTGTGCCGATCAACTGTTGTTGAGTTAATCCACCTCGAAATTCGTATGACAAAACGTTCTGAGCACGTAAACCATTGAACATAGTCAAACTCTACGAAGCTGATGTCTGATTTGAAGTATCTAGATCGGTATTGCCATATCGCAACTGTTAAGTAGCAACTCTCGTACCTGTTCACCGAAATAATATAAATTTGATACTCTTCGGCCATCTCGTCGATAAGCTGTACCTTTTAATCGCCATCGACCTTGTTAAGATAGACTTCAGCGATTTTATAGCTGTTTAATAATGAGCGCAGCTACAGTAGCAGATCCCACATTGCAAATTAGTGAAGAAACATTTCGCTATAACGTATATTCGGACGTGAGATTCATTTTTGTGACATCGGTGTATATGTAGGAGTAGATTAATTCTATTCTCGTTCAGAGACTGATCAAATAGCAGCATTTGCCGCCATCTACTCACATCAAATGTCCACATGATCCAATGAGAAACTTCAAGTAATCCACGTTGTTAATCTTCGCTAATGGGTTGCTGCATGTTTTGCTTCCAATTCGATTTATTATCTATCATTGAGTTCCAAAGTTGAGCAGAGGGAATATCACCTTATAATCCTCGTAGCTTTTCCAAGATAGGTCTGTACTCCACATGTTTCCCAACGGGATTTCCCTTACTGAAGCTCGATTTATGCTTAGAGGGCTTGTTTTATTTTCGATACCTAGCAAGATTATGGAGTGTGTCATACATCAGTGGGATTCGAAATTCAAGGAATCCCCCAAATTTATCTTGATACGATGAGCTTTAATATTTCAACAAATTTAATTAGTGTTATAGTATTATATTTTTACTTTGGCACATTATTGAAGGATAATATCAAAAGATGTTCGGTATCTCCCTTTACTTATAGAGTTGTTGCTGAAAGAACCATGGTAAAGTGTAGTACTCGTAGCTTGCACCATTTGCTTGAGATTAAAATCCAATTAATATTGATGAGGATAGTCTAATCGTGGTAGTGCATTGATGGGCTACACATGTTCCACTCTTTTGTTTGGGTATCCGATACAAAATTCTATCATTTATAAAACGATTATAAACGCATTTTGCAAGACAAGTAGATTACTCGTCGATGCGGGATATGCCACTGGGAACTGCTTTAGGTCTTTGAAGCATAATGACTAAGGCAAAAGTAAAACTGTCGAGGAGATGTTGAGAGAAGAGAAGTTCGTCAGATCCAGAATTACTCTGGTTAACAATAACTTATACTTTTAATGGCTTTATAATATAAGGTGGGCTAGGAATTCAATTCACCGTCTTGTTCAACTTCGTAGGTAACTAGCTCCAGCACTTCGCACCTAACCTAGTCTAGGTCTATCACTAAATGCGTGCGCCACCAAATGTCGGTGTCCTTGCAGAAACCAACTGGACTCAAGCATCAAGTTTTTTGTGGTCTCATGTCGTATTTATCTGAAGAGCTAGATGCCGGTCTTTGTAGTTGTTCAGGAACGTGCATTTTATCATTGCATCATCATTGAATCTTTTCAACGTTTCTTTTTCAGGAACTAAGTGCTTCCACATGAGCATTGGTCGAATTAAAATTTGACTAAAACTTGCTTGTTGGCCAAACATCGGTTTTTTATTGATCACTTAAATTAAGCTGAGTTTGGCGTTAGTCTAAAAAAGGCTCAACCTTAAGTCATTTTAACGCGAAGGCGACCTGATGCTTCCTTGCGATTCAAAGTGAACCAAGGCGGTTGGCATATCTGACTGTCCGGTCGTAAAAAGTAACCTTTGCTTCACTTGGCCATATATACAATTTGCAGTTGCAGTGAAGAAAAAAATCGTTCATTCTGTTTTGGGCCTCTGATATCACTCATCATCGTTAGTGCACTTACAGTAAGTTAGTTTTATAAACTAACCACTATCGTTTCGGGAGTTTCCCTACTCAGTTTCAGGATTCATGAGTTCAAAATCAGCGACGTATAGATAAATTTGTTTCGTTGCTGGAGAGTTAGACTTTTAGCGTTTTGCTAGATCGAAACTTTCGTCGAGCCTGTTAGTCATCGAGGAAAATTCTTCCCGAGAAATAGCTTGTTTCCATTTTACGGAATTATGCGGATATTTAAATCCAATAAAGACGGTCTATAAACCGTTCCTAATTTGCTTGATTAAAGGCGTTCTTCTTCACACTCATTATAATGGAGCTACATTTCTTGGTGTGTCTTTGCAGTACTTTTCCCTGTGTAGGATATTGGTGCTTTATCTTTTAGTTGCTGGCAAGAGTTTTTTTTTTTAAATGATCGGCCTAAGGATTTTTCGACGGTACCAAGCGAACAAATAGGTCGTTTGGTTTCCTTTTGACAGTAGCAACAGCCATTAGTGCTGGCTCTGGAAAATCGCCTTTTTGTTTGCAAGCGTTAAGCATTTCGTCAAATAAATTTAAAAATGTTTTGATGGCGGTGGCGATGTCGCGATGGTTAGCTCATTGGACTATCATGCAGAGAGTCTGGGTTCGATTCCTGGCTGAGTCACCAACAATTTTTAAAATCACCATCACCCTTTCGGCGGGCAATGGCGAACTCCCGAAATTGCCTACGAAAAAGCTTGAAACGAGTGCCGTTCGGACTTGGCTTTGGCAAGGAAACTTGATCTAAATTTTTTATGGCAACAGCATTGGACATACTGGCGATTGCATGCGGGGGCTTTTAGTTTATTGATAAAATTTGATAAGCTCTACCTTATACACCTTCGCTCGGTTTGTCGTAAAGACCTCTATAGCAAAAGTGTTTTCTAGATTTTTTTTATTTTTTTCGATGTGCAGTGCACTTGCAGTTCATTGACATCCCGTATCTGGTAATGTTTAGTTTCATGGGTCCAACAGGGTGTTAAGACCTACGGCTTTGAAACGCTTTAAACAAAAAAAATTGTCAAATCTTCTAATTGCAAAGATCTTTTTATGAATCCTTTAAAGCATTTTTAGGTTTCAGTATATTTCCAGAGTAATAGTATAGATTTGAAGGATTTAGGATCTTATATTGACTGTTTGGGGCCTTTACGGAACTAACGGGTTTCCAACTAGATCCCGGCAACAATTGGTAATTTGAAATTGGTTACAAGTTGTGAATATTTTTAGATATACATGAATGTATAAATATTTAAATTTTCGAGAAAAAAGTATTGGTCAAGTGGAAGAACTCCGCGGCATATCAATGAAATCACAAAAATGCTTGCAATGCTCGACACTCCTAATAAAACCGTCAGAAACAAATTTATGGTTTCCATGTTGTGACATACAGAGAAATAAAATTGTATGATTTCAAGAAATATTTCTTTTTTTAAAAATATATACCAAGGTCGTTGGCCAATAATTTCCACTTAAAAACAAATAAAGTTTCCACAATTAAGGACTCATCCAGAAACTATTGACTCCCAGAAATTTGTTCATTTAATTTCCCAATTCGAAAGCGAAGTTCACTCATAAATCTGCACATTTTCATAACAAGAAAACCAACAAAACAAGCCTATTCAAAGAAAAACGCATGAAAAATCCCATCTTCGTCCTTGACAAGACTCATAAATTTCAACCCAAAACATCAAAACTTATTCATTCGTTCGTTCTACAAACATACTATATGTGTTCGTCTTCATAGTCGCCGTGTTGTAAGAAATGAAAAGAAGAAAAAGAAAATAAATTTCAAGTATTCTCCTTCGTTGAAAAACACCACCAGTAATCACTCAAAATTCCACCAGCAGAAAATACCGCCTGCTCTGCTCGTTCGTCCACCATTAGGACGCACGCAAACGTTTTACATTTCAAGTGGACAAATTTTCAATTAGTTGCTGATCCCGTATGTACACACTGTACTGTAGGAGTATAAGTACACTGTATGTGTGTACTGTTCATACAGTGTACTTAACGTGTCGTTCCCTCCCCACTTTTGGCCAGAAAGAGGTTTAATTAGCTTGGCATCGTGCCAACTGTCCGTCCGCGTGCAGAACAAAGTTGTCAATGTGAACAATTAAAGCGACACAGGCGACGAATCATCCGCAACTAACAGAGCGCAGCCGAAACCGATAATTATTTGAACATGATGCATGCAGGTGATTGTTGTTTAGGCGGTGTTTCCTTTTTTTGTTTTACCAATTTTATGTTATATTTAGCCAAAGGCGTCCTAAAATTGGTGATATTACTCATTATACTCGTAAGATGCGCGTAACCATCCTAAAACAACACTCAAAACAGGAGATCTATAGTACATATGTACGTCTATTCACATCAGAGGTGCTTCCTATGATGACAATTTTATGTTCCGTTGTTCGGACATTCGAATTCTTTGTAAGCAAAATTAGTCAGAGATGTTTTTATTGATTCTACATGTGTAGGCGCGTACTATACGAAAAGTATCTACGCGAGAAAAAAGCCGAAATTGTGGGAATTTCCGCTCTTTTCCATGGAAATCGCTTCAAAATGCATGACAATTTTTTTTCCCCAAAATTTTATTATTTTTCTATTTTTTTTTTTAATTTCGTTTTTCCCGATCTATTTCAATGGAAATTGAATGGTTTTTCATTTGAAAGAAAATATAAACTTAGTCAAAATACAAATTGAAATTTATTTTAGAATTTTAAGTGGAATCATGAATGAATTGGCCGGCGATAAAATTAGAATGAGCGCCACGATGCTTTTTAAGGAGATTCCGTCGAAACGATTTCAATGTGGATGTCATCAATTACGGCGGATTTGTCACTTTTCGATAATCATTCGATGAATCTGAATTCATGTACATGCATATGTAGATATGTACCTGATAAGTGTACCTCTAGGTTGAGGGATCCTAAAATAACCTTTGAATGGATTTCGGTAGAATTACTCTGCCAAATCATCAGTACACCATGCAGGTAGTACTACAAATTGCTTAAAAATAATTTCGACAAAGAAGCTTTCCCAAAATAGTCCTTAGCAAATGACATGGGTATTGTTTTCACTTCACCGACTAAACAAATAATGAAATAATACTCCTTAGAATTGTTGGCAGGGTTTATGGATTTCTAAATAATCTACAAATACTCGGTCACATTTATATGTTCATTTGAGCCCGATTTAGTACTCGTATTGTGTATATAACTTATAACTTAATTCATGCGGTTTTTTTATCAAAATTTGAACGTTTATTTAAGAAAAACATGTACAATAGTATTATTCAAAGTATTGCCCATCTAAAACTATGACTTTTTCCCATGTTTCTGGCAATTTGTGGATTCCATCCCAAAAGAACTGCGCCGGCTTGGCAGCCAAGAATGAGTTTTGATATTCTGCTCTGATGTGAACCGTATTTCAGTGAGGGCGTTCTGCATCGACCGGAACAAATGGTAGTCAGAAGGGGCAAGGTCTGGGCTATAAGGCGGTTGGGGTAAGACTTCCCATCCACTGTTTTCCAAAGAGTTCTTAACCGGAATAGCAACGTGGGGCCGAGCGTTGTCATGATGGAAAATTATTGTCTCGTGTCTGGTCGCATATTCCGGGCGTTTTTCGGCTACTGCTCTCTTCAAACAGATTAATTGTGTTCAGTAGCGTTGTCCATTGATGGTTTCACCCGGTTTTAGCAGCTCATAATACAGCACACCCATCTGATCCCACCAAATACAGAGCATTACCTTCGCGCCATGGATATTCGGCTTTGCCGTTGATTTGGCTGGTTGGCCGGGTTTCAAATATGATTTTTTGCGCTTGGGGTTGTCGTAATGGATCTATTTTTGATCACTAGTAACAATCCGATGCAAAAATGAATTCCTTTTGTGACGTTCCAGCAGCATTTCGGACTTGCAAAACCACCTTTCGGCTTGAGTTCATGTGGAACCCAATTTCCTTGCTTTTGAATATATCCAGCTGCTTTTAAACGTTTTGAAATCGTGGAAACCCCTTTTGGCACGTCCGCTCAGCTAGCGCATGTTCACCGTAAACTTCCACCAAAATACGATAACTTTCGGCAGCAGTTTTCTTCATATTAAAGTAATGAAGAAGAACTCTCCGCAAAAACACTTTTTCAGGCACAAAGTTCGACATATTTGAGTGAAAAAAAATTATTGTTGTTTACGCTTCAAATGAATGACATATACTGAAATGACGTACAATGACAGTAGCTTTCCAACGCATGTTCGAATGGAATAATACAAGTTACGCCATCTCTTAGCAAACCGCACGAATTATGTTATAGACTCAATATAATTTTGCTGTTCTCATTGCACTGTTTCCGAGAACCGAGGATAGAGATATTAGTTAAAAATCGACTAATGAGCTTGATAATTTCTTTCTCGCAGTGATCAATAGTTTTAAAATGTTATTGTTGTGGCACGAGGTTTGCTACGCCTACACTACTCCTTTATAGTTAGTCGTTCCGCCTAATGACACAAATATGTTGGACAGGCCAGAGTTGTCGATTTGCGCAACTTTTCAACAGTTTAGCCTTTGTGTGTCTTTATCCAGTTAACCCTGTCCTTAGCTATCTGCACATTCCAAATCGGTTGAGGTCCCTTCTACTTGTGCGCGCCAAGTATTGGTGGCCTATCTGTCTTTGGCGACTAATGCGCAGTTTTCCGACTTCTACGATTTCGCTATACAGCTCGTATAGTTCGATGTTGAATCTTCTTTTCCACCTCCACCGAATATTTTTCGAAGTATTTTTCTCTCCGTCCACGTTCAATAAACTCCATAATTTAGCACTATACAATAGGACTGGGATGATCAAAGTTTTAGAGTCATCTAAGGCATAGGGCTTTACTACTTAATTGCCTTCTTAGTCAAAAGAGACAGCAATTGGAAAATTGAGGTGTTATTGGCAGAATTGATAGCAGAGCCAAGGTATATAGTTTGTTGGCACCTCCAAATTATAAGTACTCGTATATTTTTCGACCGAGACATTCTGTCCAATTCATCTGTTATTGTTGCCAGGATATTCTTGGTTTTTCAGTTATTTATCTCTAACCCCGTGTTGACAACTTTCGTTTTAATATTGGCGAATGCACCCGTAACAGCCTGTTGTGTTCTCTCACACATTTTTGAAAGATTTTGCCTCCGGTGTTCGCATCTGAGTTCTGCACAATTCTTATAAGTATGATGTTAAGGCCAGGTTCCTCCAAAAAACGTGTTTTTTCAAACAAATTTTTTTTTTTAATGGCGGCTCCTAAAATGGCTGCTGAAACACGTCTCTTTTGTGGGTGGGTGACACGATAACTCAACAACGAATCATATGAAAGCAAAAATCAAAACGGTTTCTTATTCTGTATCACATTGGCTTTGGTCGGTACTACAATGAAACATTTTCACAAAAAAATAACAAAATGGCGGACTTTTTTTCACTTTTAATTGTTTATAACTTTTTCAAATAACAATGAATATTTTTGGTTGTAGTACCGACCATAGAGAGACATTTTAAGAGTAAAATGCCATTTGGTTTATGTTGATAAGTGCAATAGTTTCTAAATAAGAGTGTCACAAACGGACGAGCCAAATCTAGACATGGTCCTATATACGTCGTCTTCATAAATGCTTTCATATGCGTCCTCAAAATCGATAAAAACGTGGCTGGAATCGATTGCTATTAGGCTAATTCAAAAGAGACTCATTAAATTGAATGACAATCACATAATTGATCTTTTTTCATTCAAAATTGAGGCTGGAGTTTTCCTTGTTAATGTTAATGGCCAAAAAGCAGGTAATTTATTCTTCAAAAATGTGCAGGATGGCGAGTCAAACTGCCAATGATACCCTACCCTGTTGGGTTCCGTCAACCAATTGTACAGGCTTCGAAGCAGATTCTTCAAAAGCGCCTAATTCTTTAGTTCGTTATATTTCCCTTGCGGCGGAATCACATACTCCGGCGTTTTTTTTTAAAAACCAAGCGTCTGATGGTAGATTTACGTTTTAAAATGTGCGTGAAACAAAGCCTAAGTGATATATTGTTGAAAGTGGACCACCGTGTTTTATGGCATTTACTGCATGGTTTGATTTAGTAAATTTCTCGGCGGATTATTCCTTTAGTCTCTCTCTCCCACAGACCAAGGGTATATAGCGAATATTTTGCTTTTGATGTATCCTAATAGAACAAATTCCATAGCGGTTAAGTTTGGAGATCTCGGCTCACGCAGAAATTCATGGAGGCCGTAGCATTATGCGGAGTCGCACCATATTGTTAAAACAATGAGTAAGACGAGTAAGATGCATTTGATATTAAGACATTCAATAGACTTTGGTGTCAAAACTCAGTGCTGCCTATAATCCTTAAAAGTGTATCTTCCTGGCACCGGTTAAATCGAAAAAAATTCTATTCTCTATTTGAAGAGCAAAAAATGCTACAAAATGTCTTAAGTTTTTCTTAAACGTTGCGAGAACTGTTGCCAGAATTGTTAAATTAAAATTTGTAATTGCTCGGTAGGAATCGTAATGCTCGTTCGCGATTGAGGAGAGAAGGTACTGGTTTAAGCACTTGGCGATTCCGACGAATCTGTCTAGTTAGTAGCAGAAATAAAAAAAAATACCAACAGCGCACATTATTTTTTAAATGATACAAGGTACAAATCGTGCAGGGTCTTGACAAAAGTGTCTGTTTTTTACCAGAATCCTACGTAAGAGCAGTTACAAGTTCGGTGACACCTGTTAAACTCTCTCATTCTTTATAAAGTTGCCTAATATCTGTACTTGTACTGTTGTGATTCATTTTCAGTCACGAAAATCAGCCGAATACCGCTTTCTAAACATCCTTTAAGTTTTCCACTATAAATGATAAACTTTTCTCCACTCATCCCTATCTGGTACATATTTTTTTCCTTCCTCCGTTGATTGGTATCGCGATGTTGAAGACTGCATTCTTTAACTGAACACGTGCTGTTTCCTTTCAATTTTGTTCTTTTATATCTGGGATTCGCATCGAATTGGCTGCTGATGACTTCAGATTTGCCCGTTTAAAGATGAGGCGCTTAGTCAGACTTCAAATTTAACTCACAGCGGTGCCTTTTAAATGCGCAAAACCAATGAAGAATCGCACCTAACAAATAGTTCATCTATTTTTGTTTGGCAGTTTATTAATAATCTAAACAATCTAAATTTATATCCTCAACAATGCTCATAAATCCAAACAGCTTAAAAATCAAATTAATCGGAATTAACCCACGCGAAATTATTTTTATATTAATGAACTCGGCATACATTATTGGCCTATTAAAAGAGGCAATTAACTTCTGTTTTAAGTTTGAAAAGTGAAAAATATAAAATAAAAAACCGAATCGACGCAAACTTATTATCATGACTTAGGAATTTGTTGATTTAGAAATGTTGGCGAAGAACAACTAACCACAATGGTGGTTAAGTCGAATACAAATGGTGATGCAGTGCGTCCATTTGGTATGCTTTAGAGGAGGTTGAGGGTCTCAATGAGATCTCACACAAACTACATCATCATGTCTATGGGATTTTATCTTTTTTCTACATCCTTCAATTTGGTTAAAATGCTTCCAATTCCGCTGAATAACTCATCTTAATTAGTCCTTCTTACAGTTGAGTTATCCATTATCCGCCTTGTTCATTCTGGCAAAAGCAAAAGTCATCCAAACCAAGGCCTATTCTCCTACCGAGTTCTGCTTTTAAACAATACCGAATAAGCGTTCTAGAATAGAGCTTCTTTTTAGTGATTGATAGAGAGCTCTCACATTTCTTACTTACAACCGCAACAACCGGCTCGCTATGAATTTTAGTCAGTATACCTACTTTTGAACATACTCTGAATTATGTATTGTGGTCCTTTTCTAAGCCGTTCTACTCGCTTGTATGGTCTAATGCCCTACCGATAATTTGAGCAACGCAGTGAATGGAGATACTGCTACTGGTCTAGTCTGCGTCATGTTCTTATGAAAAAAACAGTTGGTCGTGGCTTCAAATTTTTTATTGAAGTCATGCTTCACTATAGAAAGGAATAATAATGCAAAATTCGTTAGTGATTTTTCTATACTAAAATACAAACCAAGTAGTCCAGGACCCTCTCTTATAGTATTGCTATATAGGATGCGTATTGAGAGACGGATAGCACATCATTATCTAGATTTGAACCCTCTAGTAAGCGTGATCTTACGTATCTACTATAACGCATATATTTCGCAAAATGTGCAAAGCAGAAGATTCGCAAACGCACAACGGAAAATTACTTCAAAGCAAACAGTTCTAAAAGGTAGTAGGTTGAGTTTTTTTTACGCTAAAGCAAGTGCATCTGCGCAACTGTCAGAGGAATGTTGCATTTGCAATGTAAACATATACTTTTGACGTTTCATTTGCTCTATTACATGTGCTTTGCAGATAATTTGCTTTGCAAGTCGTGCATGTACGAATTCGCACTGTTTGTCCAACATTTCATACCTATCTTAGGGAACTGATACTCATTTTTCTGAGAAGATTGGTGTTACCCTATAGGTTGTAGATTCTCTGTTATATCTTTTTCCCCAAAGTTCGTCAACGCAAACCGACTAAAGCGATGCCTGAACACCAGCTCGCCAGCAGAATCTGACTCAACAACTACGAAATCAAACACAAGCCTTCTCCATTTGCTCTTGCGAACGTTTGGGCCATAGAGCATGACTAGGAATATTAAAGTCTTATAAACAGTAGCCTTGATGTCTCTTGCTTAGGCCTCTAATGAGTGGATTGGCAGTTATGCCCTGTCTATAGACGCTGCTTTGTGTGAGCTTAAAATCGTTATAGGGGGTGAGATTGATCTGAATATTTGATCAGTTGTGGACTATACAGGCCTGAAACTGTACTGATAGGCGCCAATTAGATTATTAACAAATGGTTTCAGGCGTTTACACAATACCAGCCAGACAAAATCTTGTAAGAGTACGAGATGTTAAGAAGATTTATATCTCTATATTTGGCCCTGGACATTCTCCTTTCTTGTAAATCGAGTAAACGATGCTGAGTTTCCATTAATTTTGCAAACTTATTTTCGTGCGGTATGCGCTGTTGTTCTGTTCTCTTGGAACCACATTTTCTCCAGTCCCAATTCATTCAATTGAAAGTCCTTGAGCACAGCTCTGTAGCACTCGCCATCCACAGTAGTCGTCTGGCCCGAGGGGCTTTCGAAACAATAAGGCCCGATGACCCCTCCAGCGTAAACAGCACACCATGGAGTAGCTTTGAGCGGGTGTAATGGCTCTTCGTGGTTTGCTTTTTCATATATTCACAGAAATGGAAATGGGCATTATCGCTCATGATGATGATTTTCGATGAAAAGTTGTCTCCCTCATGGTTAAGATTCAGGATGACTTAAGGGAGCTTACATGCGCTTGTCGGTCAACAGCTAGAAGCTGATGTACCGTCTGCACTTTGTTAGGGAAGGTCTTAAAGTTTTTCACCAAAGTTCTCTATAAAGGCCGCCGATTGATGCCCAGTTATGTGACACTTCGTCTCTTCAATACTCTGGGATCCATCGCTCATGATGATGATTTTCGATGAAAAGTTGTCTCCCTCATGGTTAAGATTCAGGATGACTTAAGGGAGCTTACATGCGCTTGTCGGTCAACAGCTAGAAGCTGATGTACTGTCTGCACTTTGTTAGGGAAGGTCTTAAAGTTTTTCACCAAAGTTCTCTATAAAGGCCGCCGATTGATGCCCAGTTATGTGACACTTCGTCTCTTCAATACTCTGGGATCCTCTACGACATCTTCAACTTCATCAGCAGAACGGCTGCTCCGGATCCGGCAAGACCTGGCAGCATCTCGTGTTGTCCCACGCTCTAGGCGAGCGTCTAACCGTCGTAGTATTTGCCAAGTTGGTGTTGGACGACCGGGAAATCTGCGACGAATTTCCGCAAATAAATCGTATAACAATTATTTCGCGTTTCTTAGGATTATAGCGATTCATGTCATATCGTTTGCCGTCCTTTGCAAAAATTATACGAGTATCATCTTCCGATAGAGTATGGTATCGGCACCTAATAGTATGGTTTCCTTTAATACCTACGTAGATGGGGGATCCGGTCCGACAGCCTTCCTTATCCGTAAGTTTACTCCATTGTGCTTGGACCAATGAAAATATTAGCTTTTCTGGGTTTATTAGTGGTGTGACACTTGTTTGCTAGCCAATCTAGTCGCTTTGGGTTGTAGTGATCGAGGACAGAAGTTGACTAGGAGCAATAACTATTCTCACTAATTAAGTCCTAACTTATTGTGTTTGGTTGCGCGAATTTACTTTATTGTGCTCTTCGAATTGGTCATTTAAGGACTTTGGTGCACAACTTCCAATCCGTCTATTGCCGAGGCCTTTTGCTGCTTCTGGACTGTGTTGGTTTTCTGTAATAGATAAGATAACCCTATACACAATCTTGTAGATGAGGTGCTTCAGCTTAGATAGACCTATGTATAGGAAGATCCTGGATCAAGAATCGAATAATCCATTTGCCATGCTTTGCTAACGTGGGCCTGGACCGGTTGACAATCCAATCTGACCAATTTGTCAGCACAAAATTGCAAAAAGAAAACATTTAGTGTTTCGAATTATCGTAAAGATAACCACAACCGACCAACTGAAATAAACAAATTCCCTACAAACGAGTTATTTTCAAAAAAAAAAAAAAAAAAAAAAAAAACTGCAGCCACTTCATCTTATTTCTCTGTCATTTCCATAACTAAACATTATTTTGGAATAATAACTTTCACGTCATGCATTCCTTAAACAATGCACTCAACCATTTATCTTCCTTTGATGTACTCGTATGTGATTTTTCCAGAAATAACACACTAAACTCATACTTTCTGATGCTATTCAGCAATCCAACGATGCGCACAATGTGTGCAATTCAATTGCAATCATCTAAATGTAATCACAACCAAAAACTATTTTATGTAAACAGAAAACTTGAATGAGATGAGAGTTGCATTTTGGTTTATCCTAAATGATTTCGGAGCCAATCTCGTTCCCAGTGTCATCCTCCAATCTCCTGGCCAAAGCTATGCCACTGGCACTGGCACTGGCACTGGTACTAGCACTGGCACACTTGGTAATGAAATTTATTGAAACAGAAGCAAAAACAGACATTAGTTGATTGCATTCCACAACTGGGGTCTTGGGGCAGGGAAACAAAACAACAAAACACCAGAATATAAGAGTGCCACTATACTCAGGCCAGACATAAACGAAGCCGTTTTCAATTGATGTGTTTTCTTAAATAAATTTATCACTCGCACCATGTAGATTGTTTGTTTAAAAAAAAAACAAAAAAATCATCAACTTGTTGAATGATGTATTGGTTGGTGGGACGCTTACTTATTCTCTCTTACTTGCTGTCGTATGTGCTGATGTTTGCGAAAGCTGTTCCATAGGCAAGAAACGCAGACCAATAAAATTATAATTAAAAAAAAAAATAAAAATGTGGAAAAATTGTAAATGCACTGATGATTGAGTAAATTTGTATTAATTGTTTCGAAAATCGCATATTTTGAAATCGAAATGTAAACGCCACAATTGTGATGAGAGAAAAGTACTCAGATGTACTGACAGTGTGAACTTAGTAGATATATAAACAGGTGAAAAGATCAGAATGTATCTTCTGACTAAGCAATTATATTCCCTCGAGGTCAAGGATGTTTGTTTTTTATTTAGACAACATAGAGAAAAGGTGTGTCTGGGGATCAGTCGGGATCGACCAATTTGATCAGATCAGTCCGGAGTGGTTCAGTATCATCAGTAATACTATAGCTTACTTCACAACTGTTCAATAAGTATTCGTCCCTTCCCTGGTCCGATTTTGTGAGTTTAGATAGCATAGAGGGAAATAAGCATGACCGATAAGATTTCAACCGTCACGGTCGGTAGTACAGTGAAACCTGAATCTTAAATCATCCTTTTAAAATCATCATCTTCTTGAGTATCAGATTTTAGTTGTGGAAGTAAACTAGGTAAAATAAATAAATACTGTGGCGCTGACAGCCCGGTATGGGCCATGGCCTAGCTTCTTGACACTCATTTGTGTTGCTCATGTTGTCATTTTCGTCACATCTGAGCGGGGCCTACGTTTTATCGCCGAGTTCGAACGGCACTCCTTAGAAGCTTTTTCGTAGGCAATTTTACTTTCGGGAGTTTGCCATTGCCCGCCGAAAGGGTGATGGTGATTTGAAAAACTGTTGGTGACCCAGCCAGGAATCGAACCCAGACTGTCTGCGTGATAGTCCAATGAGCTAACTATCGCGCCATCGTCATCGCCAAGTAAACTAGGTACAGAAGTTTAAAATAAAACAACTGCTTGACTAAGGAAACCAAAACTCTTTCTTCAGTCCTAATCCTAATGAACCAGTCCTCCAGTCTAAATAAACCATAATTAACACTTGTCAACAACATACAGACAATTTGTATTTCAGCCTGATGGAAAGACGGACACTTACAAAGATAGTGGTCTACTTCACTTTCACATGAAGCGTCGATGATGTCGTGTCACTTATACTTAGCGGACTTAGACGCTAAAGAAAATTCTTTTAGGCCATTAACCAGTATTTCCTACTGAGAGACAGAAGGTGATATTTTAGAGACGTCCGAAAGCATTTGACTAAGGTATGCCGGCAGCCTAAATAATAGTGCAATCTGAAAGCCTTAATCTAGAACGCAGGCAGTCCTAACAAAGTTAGAGATTCTGAGGAACTCTAGTGATGATGATCTTATTTCTTGTGATCCCATTGAGACCTGCTACTTAGACAAGACTCAGTGAATTTAGCTTTTTCACAGCTTTCTGAAAAGCCTTGGGTTCTTAAACTTACTTGTAGGAAGTGGAAGGGTCGCAGTTACAAGAGAGTACAATTTTACACTGTCAGGAATCAAAATACAAGGTCATCAAAACGTAGTGCCTGTTGAACCAAATACCACTTTTCTTTAAACCGAAATGTCTTGGAGATTGCATCCCATGATATGCATACCAAGGGGAGTGAGATACATCAGCGCGTCTAGTGTCGATCGAGGCCAGACCCATATAAGTTTGTTCTCCAGGAGGACACCCAAATATAAATAGAATCTGATGATGATGCCTTTAAGCACCAGATGAGTCAAATCAGTCAAATTCATCCCTGTCGTTAAGAAAAGAAATTCGTTAATCAATCATGCTTGCCTTCGCTTAAGAGCAAACAGTCACTAGGGGTGAACGGACTATACAGCTTTATCATCTGCGTATTTCAGCCACTAGAAATAAAACAATGAGTGTACCAACATGCACCATATCAGTAAGGCAATGACGTATCGAGTGCTGTCGATATCCCCGATTTTGGTTCTTTTCACTTGCATTGCCACAAAATTTGCTATTCTTAAAGGTCGTGTTTCTGGCCGAGTAACAAATAAAAAGTTGCGTTGTCGGAAGCAACCTTAATTTTAAGAAAAATGCACAGCACTTTTGACCACACAAGCACAACAGATTGAAGCTCAACCAAACATATTCTCAACATGCGGAAAGTTCTTGCTTATCTAGGACCATCTTTTAACCCTTAATATATCAGCGCCAGGGTAACCTCGAGTTCTTTTAATAATTCAAAACATGCCATCGGTGCCAGATAGCTTGAAACTATTAACAAAAAAAAAAACAGCGTGATTGATGCGCTAGTCAAAATATACAAAAACGAATTACGTATAGAGATTACGCCGAATTGTATTACTCAGTTGGTTTGCTGTTTTGGCCTACAGCCTGACTAATTTCCTTATTGGTTTCATTTTCCAGAGCTTTAGCAGAAAAGGGTATCACTTTCGCCAATTTCTTTCCTTTTTGTCGCTGCCTGAGAGCTAAGGAGTAGACGAAATTGAACCGTAACAGGCTAGATCTCTCCTGTCCCTCCATCGTTTTAGCCGTGTTGTATTAAGAACCACAGGAGCCACAGCGACTCCATTTAAAGCCGTAAATTTTTTCCAACAAGCAATCGAGTCATTCATTCATTTTTTATAGGCGTATGCCTTCAGTTCTCCCCGTTTTTTTTTTTATAACGGATCCCACAAAGTTGTTGTTTTTGGCCAAAAAGTTGATCACAAATGTTGATTTGTGTGATGGTGTATTATCGTGGTGCAAAATCCAAGAGTTGCTTTGCCAAAATTTCGGTCTTTTTCGGCGGATATTCCGAATGTTTTATACACTTTAATAATTATTTATTTACTGTCTTACCCACTGAAAGATATTCCGAGTGAACAAAATCACAAAAAAAAAACAAGTGGGCCTCATTCCTCATCACTGATTTCACGGCCCTCTGTGAACGCTCTCTACCACTCAAATGCTCTTGTTCTCGATATTCCAAAGTAGGTTTTCTCTAACATTTTCCAGGCGTGCGAACAAGAAACTACTCATTCCATGTTATATTTTGACAGAATGTACGAGTTTATATTTTTTGTTTCTTTTTTTTATAATTGGCGCGTGCACAAGGGATTTTGTGTACCCTTAAAATGTTTGCACTTAGCGCGGGCGAAGGAAATTTAGGGAGGCAGAAAAGAGAGGTACCGATGTACGTTGGAATATTGTAATGGCTAGGAAGTACAGAGCTCAGCAGGGCATTCCATAAGCAAGTTGTTCGGCTTAGGAAAGAATCACGACATTTCAGGGTACGTCTGAAAGTGGTACACCCTGTACTGATGAGCATTCATAGCGAGACGGGTATTACGGTTGAAGGTTTGGAGGGGCGGAATGCTGCAGGCAATTTCTGTGGAGCACTGGGCGTGAAAATAGCGGTAGAACAAGGTGAGGCAAGAGACATTACGTCGGTGGTCGAGGGAATCAATCGACTGTGTAATATTTGCAAGACTTATAAGTTTTAACGCACGGTTTTGAATCCTAACTAGTAGGTGCTAAGAAGTCTTAGAAGCACCTGACCAGATGTGAGCATTGTACTCCAGTTTTGGGCGGATGAAAGCCTTGTATATTGAAGCCAGTTCAGGGGGGTGAACAATTTCTTACATCGCTTAAGGAAACCTAGACATTTAGCTGCATTTTTGGCGACTTCGAAAATGTAGTCATTCCAACGTAGGTTGTCATTGACATACCGAGAATGGAAAGTTTTTCGGTTTCGACGATGCAAGTGCCATTCATGGATAATGGCTGGGTATTTGAATTTCGCTTTAGCGACAGCAGACACCATTGTGTTTTGGAAGCATTAAATTCCACTCTGTCGGTAGTTCTCAAATTGGTTATGCTGTTAATATTGGAATTTAATGAGCTTAACAAACGCTGCCGTTCCCGTTTTACAGCCGAAGAGCAGGGCCGTGATTTCGGGAACGAATATGAAAAGCAGAGAGTACTGACAAGAGATCATTGATGAAAATTAAAAAGAGTGTCGGAGACAGAACGAAGCCCTGGGGCACACCAACATCTATTTTGTGAATATCAGACTTGAAACCACCCAAGACAACTTGAGTTGAATGTTCCTAAAGGTAATTTCTAATCCATTGAAGAAGAGAGTCATCGATCCTAATTGCACGCAGTTTCGACAAAAGAGCGTGATTCCAAACTCTGTCAAATGCCTTAGAAATATCAAGTGCAACTATCTTGCTTTCGCCAGATTGATGTAAACTTTGGTTCCACTTTTCGGTGACACATGCCATCAAATCATTAGTAGACCTGGTTTCCAATGGTCCGTTGCCCGTCGTCGCTTGAACGTATGCCATCTGCCCTTGCTTATATTCTGTATTCTCTAGTGGACAGCTTAGATTCTCGGTATCAAGGCACAATAAAGAAAATTTTCTTGTAAAAAAGGGCAAAGATACAATGATGGTGTATTTTTTGTGAAACATCGCAATCAAAGTTCATAATGAAAGAACATTTTCTTCTGTATTCTAATACTGCATAATTATTAACGTCCCCATCGGATAATCTTCAAGTCATCTTAACTTAAAAAAGAGCTCCATCCGTTGTCAGATGTGTAGCTACAAACACTCAAAAATTTACGTATTTGGCGGTTTATTTGTTTTTCTTGGACGAATGACTTGAAAACACTGCGGCCAGTCTTATTTTCGGATGTTTTTGACGGGAAATGACACAATAATTGCTTTATCCAGACCAGTCGTCACCCAATTAGTGTAGGAAAAAACCATTTGATTTATGCTTTGCTCCTTTTTTTTCTGTTCTATCCAAACAACATACATAATTAAGAAGGTCGTCGCTATTCATAATTTGTTAGTTTTCTGATCTTTTTGAGTAGCTTCCAAAATAAACCAAACAAAAACCTTCTCCGAATAGATATCCATAGATTCCCTGTTCGAATGAAAGGTGTTAACAAACTGCACAAATCAAAATTGTTTAAATGCAATTCAAACTGACTTCCGATGTGTGTTAACAGATAAGTGGCAGCAACTTGTTTGATTTATTGTGCCTATAAAAGTGTATTTTTAGCTCTTCTCCGCTCGGTTAAAAGTGGAGGCGATCCCAAACGAATCTCTTACATTCATAAAAATCTCAAAGCACTGATGGATTGCCAAAAAGAATAGTATTTTCGGTATGGTGGCAGTCCGTCCTCCGTCGTCCGTCTGGCCCCTTATCCGTTGAGACATGTGTACAAAGTTTAACATACGTACACATGCTTAGGCTAGAAAAAAAAAAAAGATAAATAAAGCACTTTCCCCTCTCTGCCCGTTTTATTTCCTGCTTTATATTTGTGTATTTTTTTTTAATCATTCAAATAATATTTATTTAAAAAAAGAAATCGTAAAATATATTTTTATTTTTAATTTTTGAATTTTTTGAATTTTTTTTTTCAAAAATAAGACGTTAAAACGTAAAACTTTGCTGCAGTTCTTATGTCGGACTAAATTTTTTTTTGTTTTAGCTAAACGCACATAGCTTTTGGTTGTATTATTATTTTGATGTTTTTTTTTTTTTTTTAGTTTATTTAATGGTAACATTTTTGACAGCTGAAGAATATTTTTTTTCTAAAAATAAATAGAAATTTTGTATATGCAGAGCGAGTAGCGAACAGCAAGCATTAAAAACATGACCAGTTTGAAGAAAAAAATAACTAATCTGAGTGGGAAGTATGCATAGAATGACGGATGGAGAGGTTGCAGCAATAGATTAAATTAAAGTTTGCGATTTCATCAAAAACTGTTGAATTATAATACTTTCCAATTACTGTCACTATTTGGTAGTTTCTCTCCTGTCATGTGATCCAACAAATCAACCGACAATAAATTGGATGAAAATAACTGGTAGAAACCCTGATAATTACCAGCACATTAGGACCGATTTCGACATCAGTATTAGCTGTAAGGGGCTGTCCGCAGGGAGCCGCACTGTAGCCCCTCTTGTGGGGCTACAACCTAGGCTATAACACAATTGGTTATTTCGATGACCTATTCATCATTATAAGGGACAGAAAAGGTAATGAAGTCACTGCACGTATGCAAAATGCCCTTAAGATAGTCTTTGACTGGTGCACCAGGAAGAACCTCTCTATGAACAAACAAGGCTGCCATAGTTTCCTTCACTAGGAAAAGAAATTTAACCCTCATCGGTCCCTTTATTGAAGTAATTTTTAAGTTCCCGGACCTAAAAACCCTGCTCTCTAAAATACAAGAACTTAATATGTGGTAACAGACTGCCTTATGCTTCGACAATATGAAATTTTTACAGAGATTCTCAGCTAAGAAGCATGTGCTACCAATAACCGACCAAACAGCTAAAACGACACAAACGGGTATACGGATGGTTCCAAAATGGAATCGGGAGTGGGAGCTGGTATACACGACTGAGTACAAGCATATCAATTGCAATGGGATAAGTCCTAATTTATTTCAGGCTGAACTACACGCCATTCAAAAATGCGCCAACCTTATCTACAACAAGGGTATCAAAGTCGAAAACATCCATATATTCACGAATAGTCTAGCTCGCATATCCTTGACTACAAGTCAGTCATGTACTGCTTCAAAACTCTCCAAAAACTTAGCTCAAGTAACAAGACCAAACTATGGTAGCTTCCTGGGCATGAGGGTACTGGTGGTAATGAAAACGCTGAAGAATAGGCAAGAAAGGGCTCAAAAACTTCCTTTTATGGACTGAACCTTTCTGCTGCACCCCTAAACCGCATTCAATCTAGTCATATTGAGAGAGAACTCCAGGTATAAGACAAGCCAAACGAGCCATTTTGTCCTTCGACAAAAATGTCAATAAATGTCTTAATCTAAATCGGCAGGATATCAGAAACCTAGTAGGGTACCTTATAGGACATCACGGGTTTAGTCGACTCTCTGAAGTGCCGACGTTGTCTTGAAGAAGACGAAACAGCTGAACATATTTTATGTGACTGACCAGCCTGGAATTGAGCGGAAAATTTTCTTCAGGGAACGACTCGACACCATTGTTCTAATGAATTCCTCTGCTGGTACAATATAACCACAGTTCTGACAAAGCGGTACAAAAGATCTTTTAGGTCGAAGTGCCTTATTTTGTAATTTCCCAGTCAGAAAAAAAAAAGAAGAAAATACTGAATTCCTTTCTTAGCTCATTGGCGAATGGCAGATGTTATTCTTCGTTTGATTCCTGATTCGTTATCAGGATGATCGATGTAATCAAGTAGTTGCACCGAATTTTGGAAGTGTGCGTCTAATAAATAGACATGGGAATTAACCGCAGTATTTTTAAGGAATTTGTTGAAGAAGTCATAAGCTCATCCGCTTGTCTTGACCCGCTTTTGACATCAAAGATCTTGGCGATTTCGCTTCCGACCTATACGGAGCAGAAAGGGTCCTCTCACCTCATTCTGCATAATCTCGCGACTTTAAAAGAAAGGGAAGCCTAGATATGCTCATCTTTACAAATGTCTGTTTGTCTCATGTTGTCTTGAGATGTTCATTTCTTTTTTCGGGGCGTGAGCGCATTTGTTTTTTTTTTGCGGATTTCCCCTTGTCAAAAGCTTCATATGCATAAGTATGTCGCTTTCAACATACCTGCCCCCAAACAAATGCTGTTGCTACTGTTTATCATCCTGCTTTCATCCGACCAATCTTTTTTTAACTTGCTTTTGGGCCTTCTGCTAGTAATTCGGGTGCACATATCGTATTTGAAATCCAAAAATTCTATGTTTCAAACTTGACTATTTTTAGTTTTGTTGGGTCGTTAATAGTGAATCCATCCGTGTCTGAGTTGATTGCTTAACATGGGATTGATGATCGTACCAAAATCATACGCCAAGTAAAAAAAAATAACAGAGCTCCCGTGATACCGCTTACTTTATATGATTCAATAATTCATTCCCTTCAACTCTCAACCATCATTTCGCGAACGAATTATTTTACTCGGTATAAGCATCCCTTCAGTATATGCATCGGGAAGTTGCAAACCGGTGTATGTTAACCAACGACGTACAGTTGCAATTGTTTCGTTGCCGCATAGTCAAACCCAAAAGAGTTTGCTGCAACTATCACAACAATGTCAATAACAAATCCAATAATCGACATTCCGCATGAAAGTTATAGGCGTTAACAGTAGGGGGCCTAAGACCGAGTCTTATGGCACGCCACAAGTAACTTCGTTGAACCCCATCATCAGACCATAGTCACCCTCTATTCTATTCGAGAAATATTTCTGCGCGCTACTTTTTGCAGAGATAGTTTGGTATTTCAATCTAATAAAAATGGTTCATAATCATTTTTCAATTCGCCAAATTGAATGCGTTCCTCACGTTCAGGGTTTCAATGGCGTAGATCGCTCTATTTTATGAACAAAAATTCAATAAGCATAATACAATAAACGGAGAGACTATTTCATGGTCCTCACTCGAATGTACAGTGCCGTCAGTTTATTTATTTTACTTAAACTCTATAGTGAGCGATCAGAAGATCGTTCGGATGTGTTTGCCCAGTCTCTAAGTATGTAACATACGTCTGTACTTGAAAATAACAAATTCAGTAGATGTTTTCATTACAAAATAGCTGTCCGAGAGATATTGCATCGATGTAATTAATTGATTCAGCCTGCAAAAGCCTATTCTGAATATAAACATAATTTAATGTAAAACAAAAAACCGAAAACAATAACAATACGAATCACTGTTCCGATAGTGGCAATAGAAAAAGATTTTGTAGGCACTTTTCATCTTCACTATAGACATTGACGTCGACACAAGCAACCGAAAGTTTCAATGACAAACAGAAAAATGATTTGTTTTCTTTCTGTTCTTCCACTTGCTCAATGCGTAAAGAGAAATCCTTAAAAAAAAAAAAAAAAAATATTAAAATTAGAGAACTACACACGCTACCGGAACGAATAATTTTCAAAAACCGCAAAGACCTTCTCATCACAAAGCACCAGCTAAACATGAAAAGTACGTCTCTGTGTGTCACACGCAGATCAATTTTTGCCATTCGAAAGCGAAAAAATCGTGCTAAGGACTTTCATGTCAATTGATTGACAATTAAGATTTTTATTTTTAAAAACACTACATGGCTCTGACGTCCAACGGTCGCTAAGACGTCCGCCCGTGCATAAAATGAACAGAGTTTACCTTCTCGTACGGGTACATCAGTTTGGTTTGCATTTTTTCCAATCTGCATAGCAACTTGTCTAGAAGTTATGAGCTACTCTTATCTTTTGCCAGTTTTACTCGTAGAACACATATAACATAATGATGCCAAGTAAAAATCGCTAGTTTTTTCGGCTCTTTTTTTGTTTTAAATTGTTCGTCAAACTTATAGACACTCAGATGATGTTTGGAAAAGAAAAACAAGGATTACTCATAGGAAGTGAGTATTTGACAGCAATACACGATTTATGGAAAAGAGATTACCCCAGTTAGCTAGAATTTAATTGCGTTAATGTAGACAGCACCTAATTTCTGGAAGACTTCAATCGAAGAAGATGTGTTCAACTACGAGTATTATAGTTGGGGATAACTTCTTGACGATGTATGTGTTTATTGATTCCAATGAAATGGAATTGCAATTGCTTTGTAGTTTGTAGTTTCTATCTTCTATTCGTAATCGATCAATACAGATCATAGATACATAGATACGGAAGGCATAGATAGACTGTTAAGCTATATGAAACGTGCGTACTTTATGCAAACAAATAAGAGTCGAATACCATCTGCAGTTGGGCAGAATATGTAAACAGTTCGGATTTGGATTAGAGAAATAATAATTCAATTGTTTTTTTTACTGATTGCCGGATAATATAGTGTTCTTTGAAGGAGATTAATATCCCGCTGCTTAGAAAAACCAGCGAGCTGAGTACTTCCTCGAAGTGAAGATGAGAAACCCTGTCCAGGTGCACGCCTTGAACAAAGGTCAAGTTTGCTTACTTTTCAAATCAATAAACTATGAATGATTTGAGTTGGGTATTTCTTCTTTTGTTTTTGTTTTTTTGTGGAACTTTAGAGAGAGATATTATCTGAATGGTTAGATTGTTTCCTATCTGAAATCAACATAGTTACTCTGAAACTTTGAGACTTCGAACTACAACAGAGGGGAATTGCGGTCTAGTAACACGAAAACTGCTTCCTGATCAATGATTTCGTTTCAGTTCAATCATCAATTGAGTCTCATAGCACCGGAAAAATTACGGATGCATCTGTGTCCTTATCTCACTTTCAATTCGACTTCTAATGAACGTACTTGTTAACAAAGTAACACTCAGATGGATGCTTTTCAACGCCACCAGTGACAGTGTTGCTGAGAAAAATCACAACAAAGTTCTAACTAGCGCCTTAACATGTATGTACTTGTCCATAAACTGTTATAGTTATTGGAACTCTCCAGGAAGGGCAATGCTTTACATAGCTTTCGTATTAATAGTTTTATGACGCCTTAATCCTTTTTTATTTTAGGTATAACATAGGCGCCATCGATTGTAGAGAGATACCAATATTCTTTGGTTTTGAATGCATGCAAGATATAATGAGTAAGAATGTATGAAGCTTGGTAAGTCATTCAATATGGCTTAGAAAAGAATATCGATAATTCAGCAAACTGATTTGGAAAGTGACATTACTTTCGAAGACTTGAATACGAGGGTTGTCTGAAAAGTTTCCGACCGCAAAGTAAAGATAGCGGCACTCGTCAATAAAAGCTAGTGAATGCTAGTTGTGCACCTTTTGACAGTTACTTACCGAAGTTTGAGTTATTTTGGATGCACAGTTTTTGGTTGACAGTCGTTTGAGTGAGTCGATGTGAGTGTTTTTTGTGAAAATGGAAAAAATTGAGTATCGAGCTGTAATTAAATTCTTGTTTTTGAAAGCCAATACGCCTACGCAAATCTAAAATAAGTTGAACTCTGTGTATGGGGACTTTGCGCCATCATTTACCAAAGTGAAATCTTGGGCAGCTGAATTAAAACGTGCCCGTAAGAGCTTGAGAGATGATGACCGTTCGGGACGTCCAAAAACTGCAACCACTGACGATAACATTGCCAAAGTTCATTGAGGTTATGAAAATGTCCAAAGAACGTATTTGTTACATATAAAATCAAGACAAAGGCATGAGAATGCTGTCCTCGCGTTGGGTGTCGCGTTTGCTTACGTAAGACCAAAAACGTGTTGGAATGAACATTTCCAACGCTCTGTTGACGCAGTTTAGGCGCAATAAATCCGAGTTTTGGCGCCGATTAATTACTGCACATGAAACTTGGATATACCATTATACGCCCGAAACAAAAATTTAGTCAAAACAGTGGACTGCAAAGGGTGAGCCGGCTCCAAAAAAAGCAAAACTGTTTTTTCGACTGGTAAAGTGATTGCGACTGTATTTTGGGATAGTAAAGGAGCTATCTTAATCCATTATCTTCAAAAAGGCAAAACCATTACAGGAGCATACTACGCATCATAACATGCCAAGCTGAAGGCAGAAATTGCGGAAAAACGGCCAAATTTGCATAAACGCTTTATTCACCAGATCTAGCCACAAGCGACTTTTTTTGGTTCCCTCATCAAAAACTGCGTTCGGAGGACAAAGATTTTCGTCAAATGAGGAGGCATTCACCTTCGTGAACAATTATTTTGCAGAGAAAAACGCTAAGTACTATTTGGACGGGTTAGAGAGATGGGAGCATCGCTGGGAGAAGTGTGTAGAGTACAAATGTCTTGTATCATTGTTCGGTCGGAAACTTTTTAGACAACCCTCGTATAGCGTTAAAACAAGGTAAGGCAAACGATATGGCTTCAGCGATGGAGTGTGTTAATCGACTGGGCAATACTAGTCTTATCGCATGATTTTGAATTTAATCCAGCAAGTGCAGAGAGGTCTTTGAAGCATATGACCATTGTACCTCAATTTTGACCGGATAAATGTCTTACATATTGGGATCAGATCAGTCGCGGTGATGTGTTATACCATATTGCTACATTATTTCGCAAGATGTGTTCATGTAGATTACCATTGATACATATACCCATTCATGAATATTCGTGCATTCATGGAGAATCAGAAGACTGTATTGTGTTTTGGAGGCATTAGATTTCACTGGATTCCTGCCCTCGAATAAGTTATACTGAATCGCAATTTAAAAAGCTTTACATTCACTGGCCGTTCACAGTCAAAAAGCAGGGCTATCAACAAATGAATAAATTGTATTAGTAGTGGCAGACAAGATATCGTTAGTAAAAATTGAAAGGAGTATCCTTCCTAAAGGATGAAAAACCTGAAGGGCATCTCAACGGAGTCCACCCGTCCTTAACCCGAGACTTAATACCTAATAACACCCATTGTAACATAGACATCGTCCGTTTCGTTTACTTTTAAATTTGTTACTTTTCCTTTTGCGTGCTAACCCGTCTAGTCAATGAGACCTTCGGTGTACATTGGTCTCCATAATATTTTTTTATAGAGGAATTTGAAAGCCATTTTCTTTACATCATCATAAATATCGCCAATATTGATAAAGTTATTTTAGAACCAGTAATTTCTAAAATAGCAAGATTGACGCATAACCCTCAAACAACTGGGCTTTCCTGCGACCCTAAAGAACTGTAGCGTTTTTCTTTCTCGTGAATATGTTTAAGTCTTCGTTTTCCGCATCAACGGAGAGTTCCTGCTTCTGTTAATCCCATAACTCTGCCAACCGTGTCGCGCATTTATTATATTTCTTCCGGACCTTCCAAAACAAGAAACTATCCACAGTGCTAGTTAAAAACCTGAGCGCCTAGAGATTCTCGACTGACCTTTCTCAACATATTGTCTTCCTATCTTATAACTATTTTGATGAGCCCAGGGTTTCACCAATAATAATCGATTTAACATTGAAGGTTACTACCACTTTCAAAACAAAACTTTATATTCGATTTAAAAATAACTAAAACAATTAAAACTAATGCATTGAAACAATTTTGTCTTTTTAGAAATGTCAATATCACCTTCGCCGGAAAATCTAAGAGTATGCCTGCTGGGCAGTGTCGTAGATGACAATAGTGTGGTGGAAGCCGCTCGGACGTTTGGGGTGCCAGTCCTAACGTCGGAAACAGGTCTGGAAATCTTATCCGACAACGATTGGACAACATACTTTGTAATGAAAGAGTTCGACGGTCCGATTTACGAGGCGATACACAAGAGTAAGCACAGGTGAGTAACGTGTATTCAGTCCGCCATGTAACAAAATTTATATTAATCGTTCAGTTTCTCTGCAGTTTCTCCTTACCAGGGCAGTATGCTTTTTTTCACACTAAAACAAACAAACCAATTTCGAAATGCAAATTTTATTTATGACTGACTCTCTTACACGCTGCTTCGATCATCAATGTTAAGGTTACAGGAATTGAACTCCACCGTCCACGGTGTAATTATTATTATGTCATTGTGCTCGTTGTGCACTCTTTAATTTGTCGCTGTTGCATAGTTGTGGATATGTTGAGACAGAGATCTCACGCCTCAGATAGAAGATTCTATTGTGCTTGGGTTGCTGTTAATTACAGATCTCCTCTTCGAAACAGATTCAATTGATTTAGATGGTGTAGTTGAGTTGAGCTGAGCTATATCTACTCGAACACACTAGCTCACCATCACCGCAACAGCCCGTCAGTCAGTGATCCAATTTGCATAACAATAAAAAAAAAAGGGGGAACAAAAAAACCAACGGGCACTACTTGTGATAGTTAGCAGGGGCAATGGCGGCACTGGCACGGAATACGTGAAATGAAGCAACAACCAGAAATGAATGCAATATAGAGTGCATTGGAATAGCTGCATGTACGAGTATGAAAAGTTTTATGATGTGCATTTGTTACAAGTACAGCGTCAGGCCAGGCCTTTCGTTTTGTGCATTCATTGTGCGAATTTTCAACGATCCCAGTTGGTCGGTTGTTCACGCAAATTTGTACTTGAACAAACTACTATTTCAAATGATCATCTTCATTTCAACATCGTCATTATCTACATGGTTGTCGTTACCATCAACATCAACATCACAACATCAACAATAATAATAAGCATCATCATCAGTGCGTATCGACCGTTAAACTCTTTACATAGTATTTGTCGTTGAGTACGTATAAGTCGACTGACTGACTTCTTCTTCTTTAGATATAATGCCATTTTGCCTGATGAACGTTTTGTTAACATGGTTTTATGGTTTGATGAGTGTTCAAAAATTAAAGACGTCCTGTTGAATGGCTGATGTGATAGATGATTCAATTAATGAAATGAAGGGCATTTTATTGTAACAGAGTTAGGGTCCGTTTGTAAGAGTTGCGTATGTTCTGTTACTGATGAATTAAAGGGTCTTTTGATTAGCTGAGTATTTGTTTGAGTGCATTCGTAATTGAATTGATAGCGAAGACATTTTAACGGCTGTCAAAATATGCTGATCTTTCTCAACCAAAGAAAATTTTGTTATCACTAAATTCATCATACGGAAGGTGTTCTATAAAATGGCCATTGCACGAGTGTGTTATCGTCTAACATTTTTAGAGCCAAAAGGTGTATGTGTCTTGTTTTTGCCTCTCTGCAATGTTTTCGAAAAGTATCTACATCGAAGGAACCACTGATAAATTAAAAAACTGCTGTTACTGCTGTTTCGCCCTCGAAGATACCTAAAGATCTTGGAATGCTGAAAGTTAGGTCTTCGATAAGAACAGTGTTGTTGATAGAAATCACCAGTTGAAGAGGAGGAATTGGTTGCACATTTCATGTAAAGATCTGTAATTGTCTCTAATTCATTCAGCAGAAAAACTGTCAGTCTTATTGATCGGAAGTTTTAAGGGAGTGAAAGGGCAGTTTTTTTTCCTGACAGATAGGGTTGAGCTCTGCGATGAGCAACATTCCAGAATGGGTTTTTTTGTTTGAAGATTTATATTGTAACAGAAGATTCATGTTGATAGCAAACTTTAGCTCCGTGCAAGTGCACAAATTGTCGACTTGTTGACCAAAAATAAAAATAAATTTGATGCGATTCGTTCGAGTTTTGTGATTGCAATAGTGGCTCGTACTTGAAGAATTTTGAGGAGTATATTCGCCGTATTTTGCTTAATTATTTTAAAAATGAACAAAGCAACTGAAGAATGAATAAGTTGCAGAAATGTCCTTCCGAGATTGACGACGCTAAAATCATTTAATGGCTAGAGAGGTTGCTACCGCTCTAAAGGTGTCCATTGGAAGCGTTCATAGGTTTTTGAAAAAGGCCCATTTTTTTCCGCCCTCTGCATCATTTCGAACACAGTGAAAGGGGACTTATGATATTTTGCTGAGAGACTCTCATTGGCAGAAGATTTTAGTTTTGAAAGTTTGTTAAATGGGAGACTTCGGCGGAAAAGTGGGTAACTTTGTCTACTTCTTATTGTTGTCTAGTTTTGAACCCAAACACTCGACAAACTTATCCACTGCTCCATGCCACAACCTCGCATGTAGCCTTGTTGGCTTGTGTTCGTTAAAAACTTTTCTGTTATAACGACAGAAGGTGATGTTGGTGTTGCATCTGGCACAATCTTCTTTGACGTCTACAATCATCTCCAAGCAGCTCTCTCTAAATTCGAACAACATTGCTTAAGATGGAATATCAAGCCTAACCCTCAGAAGGCACAAGCTATTTGGTTCACTAGGCGCAAGAAAGAGTGTTACCTTCCAAATAATGTTAAGCTGCGATTACGCTCTACGGACATAGAGTGGGCAGACAAATGCAGATATCTTGGTCTAACACTAGACAAAAAACTCACTTCCAGGCTCACGTTTCTAACACAATCGACAAAGTTAACATATTAACAAAAGTGTTGTACCCTTTGATTTGCAGAAAATCAAAACTAAGTATAGCTAACAAATTAATAATATACAAATCAATTTTTCAATCCATTATCATGTATGGTGCACCGGTTTGGGGAGACTTCAAATTGCAAAGATGTCAAAATAAGCTATTGAAAATAATGCTGAATCTACCATGGCACTTTTCAACTACAAGACTTCACGAGAGAGCCAATGTCAACTTCATAGATTCTCTTACTAGCAGATCAATAATGCTTTTTAACTTAAATTGTTCCCTCTCTGAAAACGATCTTATAACTCAACTCACACCAAGTTAACTATAAAAATTGAAAGGCAAATCCTTGATAGACCGACGGGAGACTGCAATATTAGGTTAAGCATTACTTAAGGGTTTTTGTTAGTAGTTTTCCCTTATTTATTTGTTTAAAATAATCTTCAATAAATCATTACATATTATCATGTCATAGCTGTAAAGGACCAAGTGTCCTAATTCTCTAAAAATAGTCTTAACATCATGATTGTATCCAAATTTTCCAACTACTTGAAATAACTAAATAAAATGAAGGTGATGTTGGTGCCTCCGACCTTGTTTTTAATCAGTCACTCTCACGCAAATTTGTTTTATTGAAGTGGACGTCAGAATGTTGTTCAGTTTATAAATTTGCTTTTACATACCAAGTAGTCGGAGTGAAAGTTATTATTCCTAAGTTGCTCTTTTGCAGACTACTATGTTTGTATCAAATGTTCCTCTACGACATGTGTTCCAATAAAACAGTTTGTCCTTGGGCATCACATCCCAGCACGTTTTTTTTCTTCATATTCACCTAAAAATTACCTTTCTTTTAAAATTACCCCAGGCTCGCTTGCACCGTTGAAACACCGTTTTTAAAGATTACGAGCGCTGCTCTGAGATCGATGGTGTTATGATAAGGAAGAAAACTTAAATTTAAACAAGAACAAGATTGTTTCTGGTTAGAGCAACATCTGTTAGTCTTTCCTAACGCATGAAGATGAGGTTTATTCTTAGAAGTGTCCGGAGAACGGGCAAACACAATGCGGTTCCAATATTTGTTCACCTTTACACGAAGATAGATATATTGGGACAGCCTGGACTTACAACTAAGGAAATTGTTGTTTAAATTAATTTTGTGGGCAGGTGCATTTGAGGCCACAGCAGCAGCGGACCAGATGCGTAACGGCTATGTAGCGTACAATGAAGATAGCTTCTCTGGCTTTTACGTTCCTCGCGTAAACGTAGTCACGCTTATGACACAAGTTAAGAAGTCATTACAGCTTAGATTCCATAGTCTGGAAAGGTTGTGGTGGTGGAAATTCAGAAAATCGGATATGATGATCTCCCTGTGAATCTTAAAGAATCATTCAAGGCAGAGTTTTCAAATAAGCAGTACGAGCAGCTGATAAATGTTGAATGTTTAGTCATTGCGGCTCAGTGTTATAAAAATAATGGCCAATGGACAACTCAGAAAGGAAGAGCAGTCTGCACTGTACTTACGATGGGAATAGGAAATGCGCAATAGAAGTTAAACCAACTCTAGACAAGGCTGAAGCTTTATAGTCTCGTATTGTCTCCTAATACTAATCATTTCTACATTGGGGTTATTAAACTTTGTTTTTCGCTAAAAAGTTTGCCAAAGCCGCCCGCGAGACAGAGGGGAATGATAAAAAATAGGCAAATCAAAGGAAAGACTCAACAACTGGTAGAGAATATTGAACCGAACAACATACTTTATGACACAACAGCTGCACCCAAATTTCGAATTGCCTTTAAAAAAAAAAAAGAAAAGTCTATGCATACGTGAGAATTTAAAAAATTCCTCTTCGCAAAGTTGGTATTCTTATGGAAATCTTCATGCGTAGGCGAACGCAATTTAAACTAGATTAATTGCTATACCCTGTTAGTTCATCTCAGCTAAAAAGGAGAACACTTAGCATCTAAAGAAGATTTACTACCTCCAGCAAAAATTGAAGATAAACATCATAAAATGATTCTTATTTTTCGGTAATAACTCGGCAGCAATTCGCCAATAAATCAGGCATTTTAACCGAAAAGTAGCTTTTCATGGAAATTTTTCGAATGAAAATGATACAAAAGATCGAATAATAATTGCAAGTGTCAGGTCAGCGACCGTGGAAGGCCTACCTTAACCGCAAACGACGTCCAAGGTGCTACAACTTACAAGATGAGTCAACAGGCCGATTAAACGTTGACCTTTGTATGTATTTTCACAACTCAAAAATCATTTACAACCAATTTCAAAGTGTAAAACATTTTCATTTCGGTTTTTTTTTCAGTATTTCTGGCGTGCGGTGCGCGCGCTTAAAGTATAAGTATAAGGGGCTGAGTGATTTTGAGAATAATTTGGAAAATTTTCAAGAAATTCCGAAATTAAATTCAATGGCTAACCACCCCACCAGTGCCAACCGCACGAGTACACCACCACCTGCTTGATGTGTTGCCTAGCGTCTGATTTCTGGCTTTTGGCTTCTGCCGTCCGTCACCTACCGTCTACTATACAATCATCGCCTGGCTATTCACGAGGACTCAACGCTCTACTTTGGCCTACAATGTCAAAACGCTTTTAATTTCCAAAGGCGTGCATTAAATAATAATCGTACAGCGGCGGTATAATGTTATAAAAAAAGAGAACGAGGAGCTTTTCAACGACGCATTTGGCGCCACAAAACGCATCAGGAATTATGATGCGACTTAGTTTCGCAATACTCCATACGAATATCTTAGTATATTTCCATCGATCAAGTGGTTGATCGCATTCCATTAGGAATTCTCTACGAAACGAAATCACTTTGGGATTAGTCGCTTGGCACAAGTCGGAGATGTCACGGTTTAATGCTTGTTGGTGGGAATGGATATGAATTCTGGTTGTTGTTTTAAATTTGCCGTAAGATTAAATCAATGAACAGTTTGTACCCCTGTCAGCGATGATTGCTACTCCAAAAATAACACCGTTCACCATGAGATGAAAGTCAAAAGCCCAGCCAATAGAAGAGGAAGAAATACAAAGGAAAAAAGTCAAGCGATGTGACCATAAATTAAGCATCAACGCAATATAGAACGCTCTAAAACGACCTCTTCTCAATCGTTGATGATATTCTGGCGTCGCGCGAAAAGTTTCCCAACAGTGAACAGTGACTGTGGCGAATCAACAAATTAATCAAACGCCACTCGAACCAATTCTTCTTAGATGACAACATGGCGACAAATTTTTACTTTAGTAGAAATTGTTTAACATATTGTTATGATGGTGTTTATACGAGTATGAGTTAGCTAGCTCATCCGTCCCAGAGTCACTAAACAGACACAGATTCAGAAACAGATGCAGATACATAGATACTCGTAGTTTGTCAGGAATTGTTTTATTAGGTGTTACCACAAACGAATCAGAGAATATTTTTTGTCGTTGTACTATACACATTACGGTACGGATACAGTTCTTCGAATGGAATTCCCAACTTCTGTTCTGTATTCCAATAGGGGGACAGGAATGTTTCTGAACGTGAACGTGAACGTGTATTTTAGATATTTTGTATTCTCAGCCTGTTCTGTTCTGTGTTTACATTTCAATTGACGACATTTGTGCACATTAAACTTTAATTCAGCGGGAGCAAGCGCAGGCAGGTACACATACGAATATCTCTATATCTCTTTGGAATCTGCTAACCATTTGTTTGATTATTTGATTAAAAGAAACGAACTAAAAAAACAAAAAAACTTAAAAAAAAAAGAAAAAGAAACGTTAAACCTTAACCAAGGCGTGCTGTGCAGATGCGAATTTTGAATCTTATAGAGTCTTGTGTTCAGTTCGAAGCAGGTGACTCTTAGAGATACACAGTGCGGTTTCTTGTAAGAAGTTTTGTTTAGTATTGTTGGTTTTTGGTTTTTTGGTTTTGGAATTGTTTATCAGTTAATGAGAAATGGGTGCAGTAGGAGGGCGACGTGGAACGCATCTGGATTTGAATTCTAAATATTTGTGTCATAGGCGGTAAGACAAAAATAGTTGCTTGTGTCCTTTTAATTGAAAATGGCTCAGTGTTTTGTGTTGGAATGTACAAATGTACAAATTGTCATCGACAGTGGGTGTTGAAATTTATTATTATTATTTTTAAATACGAGTATATTGAATTTTGTATAGAAACAGTTTTATGTTATGAACGCCTCCACTGAAAAAAAAATTTAGTGTTTGGATAATCTAATGAGAATCTAGTGCTGCTTAATAATCGTCAGCATGACTAAGTTCATAGATGTTTACTTTATTGTGTCTTGGTAATTCTGAAGAGTTATTCTTGAGGGGACTTTTTGGCAACTGAAAATTTTCTCTTGAATTTTTTTTCGTTCTGTTTTTTATTGTGTTTTGTTAAATCCCAGAAAAACTCGTGATTTTTTTCATTTTCGTTGTGAAAGTTTGCAAATGACCCGAAACAAAATGATGAGCAAATTGATGGTGAAAATAAACAAATATCGTTTTAAACAGGAAGCACTTTTTTGAATGGGATTTTAATTTATATAAATGATTTACACGTGTATGAATTTTGTTTAAAGGCTCATGGTTCATTAATTTACATGTGAGATACTGTAAATGCATCTGGTCGGTGTTATTGATTGTGTGATGCTGGCGCTTGAACACTTTTGCATTGAGTTGTGCCACTCATTGGTGTCATGGATGTTTGTCGTCTGTTAAATATTAAGTTGCGGTTTGTCTCTGGTCATAGTAGTAGACTAATCTACCTCACTTCGTACTGATGTGAGGTGTGACTCCATTTAGTAATCAATAGTTAACCCACAGACAAAAACATACATATATCGTTAGCAACTTTGAAAATAAAATATCATCAGATTCCTCTTCCTTCAGTGACACTTTCTCAATGCTGTCGATTAAGATCAGGAAAAGAACAAGTTTTCGGACCGCATTCCAAAACAGAGTCAATGACAGGTGACAACCAATCGTTCATCATCATTTGCATCTGAATTCTTCTCATTGTTCACTAATAAATTACATTGTGTAAATTTCTTTTGCTCCGTGGGTCGGTCATCTTGGGCACCAATCAAGCTGTTAAACCACAAACGATCTTGTGTGGTCTGCAAACTAAATTTATAATGCCACTTCGTATTCATGGAATAGTTAAACTATATTTGAGAGCTAGGTAGATATAGGAGAATTTCAAATATCAACTGCCCGCTGTTTTTAATTTAAGCCGATTTTGCATACACTGTTAATTTCCTTCCAAAATTTATCTTATAGCAGTTATCGTATTTCTTGGTTGAGGTAATGAAAATTGGTCCTTTGGATATGTATCCAGCTGTGGTCATAATCTTTTCTGAATTAAGATCGGACTTGGGGAAGTAAGTGCTGATTTTTCGTTTGTCATACAGATTTCATTTTCTATATTTTCTATATTGGTTTCAATTATGATTGAACTACCCATAGCTTAACACGGAATAAGCACTTCCAGATATACTCGACTCACAGGCCCAAGCAAATGGAATTGTCTATGCCGCTTACAGAGTTCTTAAGAAACCCAACTGCCAATTAAAGGTCCAACAAAGAACTCAAATTTTAAATAAGTCATCTCTGCCCTGCCTTCAAGTTTATCAATGGTTTTTCAATCAATTTTGTGAAATGGATCTGCTCCTCGCAATAAAGTTCATTCCCATGTCTCTGGTTACAAGACACGCAAGTTTGGCTAACGATTAATGAAGTCAAAAGTTATCGTCTTCCACAAAAACTCCATCACAAGATCATAGATCCCATATTTCTTTGCTGGCTCAGATTTAGAACGTGTTCTTGGTTCTCTTTTTGAAGCCACACAGATACCAGCGTCCGATTAGTAGGTTGACAATAGAGTACAGGAGTTCACATAACAGTGCAAACAAAATTTTATAGGCGATATTTCGGCGACTGATGCCTTTATAATTGACACAGTATAGAGGGTTTTCTTTCGTATAAATCAGACTTTCATCTGACCACCAATCTCTGAACCAGGTTCTGTCTTGTCGCTTCGAATAACTCTAAGAGCAACCCATCACTTCCAGCAGGTTTGTTGTTTTTGGGTGTGAATATGTATTCAAACCGTATGTAGTTTTCAATACAATCGTACGGGCGTGGTTCTTAGTCATTTAAAAAACATGCATTGTATCCTTGGCATGTTTTTTCTTTCGTTTCGATAGGTTCTCGGAACATCATTACTGCTGTTATGTCTTCCGATATCGTTTCGCATGGTCTTTCTTGTTTTTATTTTGTGCATTTAGTTTCGCTGCTCGTCGATGCTCGTTGTAAAACTAGGAGTTTTGACGTGGAGGTCTAGAGAAAACCACCATCTAAAAGCAGCGTTTCTATGGCTCTCTTATCTTTAATATTTTATGATAATGGCATATGACTTATTGAAAGAATTAATCTGGGATTAAGATCGTCTGAAATGCAATGCCTCTATAGTCATCATATCATTCTACGTTAGTTGTAGTGTCTAGATTACCCATACCTTTATCCTAGCTACAACTAGGAAATGATCCGAGTGGGTATCTTCTTGCTTAAGGCGTGTTTTGGGATGAAAGCAACATTGTTCATCTGATTAAAAGTCAAATGATTTGGTGATCATCATGTCTCCTCGTGAATTTTGAGGTGTTGGGATGAAGTACAATCAATGGATACGTTTGTGGGTTTCGGTTTTCGATTACGTTCTATATCTTCGAGATTTTCTTTTCCTATTTTTGTGTATAAATTGACTAACGTTGATGTATTTAAACTTGATGCGAATCTCCACCAGTCCTTTGCTTACATTCAGGGAAGTTATAACTTTGCTGCTTCTGATTCCAATAGCTATTGCCGTACGTCGATGCAAAACAATTCGGAAGGCAATGGTGACATTTTGCGCTAAGAAGTTTAGCGGATTTGACTCCATGGATGTTAGACTTCCATAATCTTTGTGGCACTTGTCCATATTTCCTTTGCGTTCATGACTAAAGAACTCGCATATCCAGTAAGAAGGAGTTTTTTCGGACAACAGAATGTCCGATAATACTCGTGAGCTTTGTGCACTAACACTTTTCTATGATGTTTTGCATATTTGCTCTATGTGGTGCTTATACCTTGGGCATCAATCAGAAATCCCTGTGAGGTGCGTAATACATAAACTATACTTAAACGCTTGAGAACCAATTCTATGCCCTTCAACTCTAACTGCTATTCGCGAAATTTTTTGCTCCTAATAAGTACCGCTTCAGTTTTATTATTGTTGAATCAGAAATCAGTGCTAGTTCCAATTGTTTCGTAACCACAGTTTTGAATCAAGAAATTACAACCACCAAGGGAATACAACAGCAACATGAGAAATCGACGCTGCGCATGGGAACTGTAGACGTACTTCTTCTTTATACATAATATTCCAGAGTAAAGGGTCTAAGGCTGAGTCTTGTGGCACACCGCTAGTAACTTCATCCGGCAAAGTCATAGATTAGGATTTCTTTCGAAAAATAAGTTCGTTCTCATTTAATAAAAACAGTTCCATTCCCAATTAATCGGAATAAGCACGATATTACCTCTGTAGTTAGATTAGATAACGTAAGAAGTGGGAAAGGATCCCTTCTCACTGCGGCCTGAATTGGGGCTATTGTGATTACCTAATAATTAACTTTCAACCATCATGCCGGATTTGACAATAAATGCCGACAGATCTTTGCGGGAACTAACAGAAATGTCTTCTCCTTCGAGATAAAATGATCCTAAGTAACGTTGACGGCGATGGCGATGGCGCGATAGTTAGCTCATTGGACTATCACGCAGAGAGTCTGGGTTCGATTCCTGGTTGGGTCACCAACAATTTTTCAAATCGCCATCACCCTTTCGGCGGGCAATGGCAAACTCCCCAAAGTAAAATTGCCTACGAAAAAGCTTCTAAGGAGTGCCGTTCGGACTCGGCGATAAACCGTAGGCTCCGCTCAGGTGTGACAAAAATGAAAACATGAGCAACACAAATGAGTGTCAAGAAGCTAAGTGTTTTTTTTTTTTGAAGTAACGTTGACGTGTTCTGATTAGACAGCTGCAGTGGCATAGTATATATTCTGCTGACTCTTCATCTTCGTTGCACAATCTGTAAATATTGTCTTGTGCTATTCCCATGACCACTAATTGTTTCTTGACTCGACATTGTCCAGTCAGAAAGCCCTTGACCATTCGAATCTGACTTCTGTTTAGATTTAGGAGTTGTTTCGTTTTGTTGTGGGAAGCTGTTGGCGAGAATAATTTGGCTTGTCTGTTACCTTCAGTATTTATCCAGTAATGATGTGCCTTTTTTGCGAGCCATTTTTCGATACTGTTTTTAGCTGTGCTTGTAGGTCTGGGCATCACGAATTGTGACGCAGATCCTTTTCTAGCTAATTTATCAGCTTCTTCGATTCCGTCGGGTCCGCTGTTTCCTGGCACACAAATGAGATGGACTCTGTTTGAGTTGGCTAGCGTTACCAGTAGCTGAACGCAGTCCCATACTAGCTTGGATCTGATTTCATGTGCCTTGATTGCAAGCAGTGCCGCCTTGCTGTCAGAGAGTATGTAGATGTTCTTATTTATTGTTCGTCTGTCTAAATTCCCTCGGATGCATAGCTCTATTGCATGAATCTCTGCTTGAAAAACGGAGTTGCTTATTTCTAAGCAACCAGTTCCTGTACTGGGTCCTAGTACTCTAGCTCCAACTCCATCATCCATCTGTCTTAGATCCGTCCGTTTACCAAACGAGAGAATCTCTGACAAATGTGGAAGAGAACAAACCTTCCCAGTTGCTGCGGTCGGGGAAGGTTACTTTGAAGTTGTGAGTGAAGTTGTACTTTGGTAGACATCTGTCTGTAAAAGTAGTTCCAAGCAGCTCGTAGGTATTAAGACGCAGTATTTCTTGGTGCCTTCTTAAGCATATGAAGTCTGGCGCTTTGGAGGTAAAATTGACAGTGATTTACGAAAACCGTATTGGTGTTCCAATGGGCATCTACCTGTTGCAATACTGGAACGATTGATTGATGATTTGCTGAAGAATTTTTCCGACCGTGTTTCATTTCGACTTCTGCTAATTTTTCCGGCTTTTTGTGTTGGCGAGGGAATTTGTTTCTAATGGAGATCTGAGATGACATAACAAGGGTTCAATGACATGGATTCAACTACTGCTACACTTATCGGATAATTCTTCAACTCTGATCATGAGTTACACACACAAGGGTTATGTGGTTGTGTCCATCTAGGCTTGTTTGCATTTCCACTTATCTTGTTCACACTTAAGATCAAAATTCGATCTTTTATCTGATTACTTAAAAATTCAGCTGACATTGACATGATTTTAAAGACCATGTCGGCCCAGCCCGTGTCCCATTTGAATGAAGTATTTAATTTGGATTTTATTTTCTTTTGTTTAAATCTGCTAACCACTTGTTTGAGTTACCGATAAGCAAAGGAATCAAAGCGTGCAAAGGTGTAAATTTAACTCAGTCATGCGTTTCGTTATTGTTATTTTGTTAAAAATAAATAAAAATTTCAAAATATAGTGTGGTTTCGTAAGTTGTGTGTTGTTCAGTCTCGAGTGTTGTTTACCTGCGATAAAATACTTGAGGACACGATTATTCCCCCGTTTATCTGTGAAAGAGAAAATCATAAATTTTCAAGATTGCACGAGAAAATTGTATTCACTCTCAAATCACCCAAAAGGCCATGTCCTGTCCTTCAAAAAACGAAGAGACACACTCACCCAGGAATTTTAGTGTCCACGATAAATTTTCCGGTGTAAGAACTTGTAAACTGTCACCAGGGTGTATTTGACAGTCTAATGTGGTGTAAAGTGGGTGGCTAATTTAAATTGTTTCTTTGGTATGATTGAGTGCTCAGCAGATACATTAAAACGCCTACACTTGGAATTTTTTTCGAATTTTTGATCCAACATATACACACGAAAAAAAAGGAGAACTAATTCCATAATATAGTCTATGTGAAGATGAAAACAATTTAACACGTCTTAGAGTAGGTTCATTGATGCTTACTTTATTACCTTGTACGAGTAGATTCTTAATTAGTAATCGTTCAGGGTTTTTTTTTTGCGGTTGAGAGAATTCGATTTCATCGAAAACACGTCTGTTCCATGTTGTTTTCTTTATTCTTTTCAGAATTATATTTTATAGCAATGACCCAGAGCATGGTTATTTAAAAGAAATAAAAAAGAATAATAAATAAATAAACAAATGAAGACACGAGGTATAATTTACAACTTTTGTGTTTCTGAAGGGGGCTTCGGAGTGTCCGGAGCCGAACTGAATGGGGTTGAGTGTTTGCTAATATCAGCATTGTAATTTTGAGTTAAATGTTTTTATATTTACAAATGGTTGTTAAGGATGTTATTTTACAATATTACCAGCGAACATTGATATAGCCGGTCACATGCTCAGGCTGTTAGGGCCATGACCAACTGTCTTCCGCTGAGAGAAACCACCAATTAACACAATGTATAATACTAAAGACGGACTACGGAAATTTACGCAGCTGGACGAACTTTAGTGCATGTTGACGAGTTGGAGTCATTTGTGAGAGGCAGAGGCAGATGCAGCTACTTCGACATATTCGGAGCTCAGGTCATATGGAAATTTCGTCATCTAGCCAGTTTGTCGAAATAGAGATGGTGAAAGGTGAACCAATTGCGGCATTCAAACACTCAAAGGGGCTGCTGTCAATATCCTTTAAAAGATCTATTCTTCCAGATACTGAAGGATTACCTACCCAACCTTTTGAAACACTATATGTACTCGGGAAATATCTGAAACCTGAACAGTCCACATGCAGTTGAAAGACTATAGTGTACCTAAAGCCGTTGTAAAACATATATTATTTCCACCGAAGTAGTGCGGTGAGATGAACCTATCCAAAGAAGGACGGATTATAGATTTGTCATTAGGCGAAGACTTCGGCAAAAAGTCCTGAGCTTCAAGCTTATGAGAGAAAGCCACAGTACAATCCACACTCAATCTAAATTTGCCAAAACAAGCCACCAGTCACTTGGGCCTCCGCAGAGAATAATCTTCTACGAACTCCTCGACCAGACGTATGAGAATTATTTGAAAAATAAAACCAGCTTGAAAGCACAGTTGGAAAACATTGCATACACAACGCAATTCTGAAAATTAACTTAGATCAATCCATGTTCTCAAATCTAGCACACCTTTTCTATATTTTATCATCCACAAAGGACATTGGCAGTCACTTGATCGAAAACCAGCAACCAGATGGAGGAGCCAACATCGACTCCGACCATTACCCAGTGTAACTATACCAGACGACAGAACGCCAAAGAATGACTATGAAGAAATTTGACTCTGTGAGATGACAATCGCACGAGATTGTAAGATTCTCTTGAGATCAAGTTTTCCGCAAAATATCGTCGGATCCAAATATAAGAAGGCCAACGTTGGTCCGTTTGAGTAAGAAAACGTTCGTTCTTCCACTAAAATTACAAGTGATGCCACCGATGTTCTTAAAAGAACTTTGGCAAGGTAAAGCGCTAATTTCTTAAACATCATACCTGACACAATTGTGGTAAACTCACTGGCCAATACCATAGGATCAATCTTTCAAAAGTTTTAACGTCACTGAACCGTTTACGGCCATAGAAGCAGAAATACGTTAAGTAGTAAATGTGGTAAAGCAGAATAACTTTATGCTCGACATCGGCATCACCGTGGAGATGAAACAAAGAACCACTATTGCCAAATTAGGCCCTTATTCGAACAACAAGGAAAGCACTGTATAAGAACCTTATTGTTCCAGTCCTACTATATGGCACTTGGGTATGAAGTTTTACTAAAGCGGGCTTGGTTTTTTGGAAAGAAATCTTCATAAATCGAACTTGGAAACAAAAAATACAGAAGCACACTGTGTGGGCTTACAACGACATACACCCGATCAGAAGGGGTAGAATTGCTGCGCTACGCTGACTATAACATTACCGATTCCATCTGAGGTATCTTCGAGTTCGTTTCACATGAGAAACCTGGAAGAACTGAAGGCGAAAAACCCTGTTTAGATCCAATTCCAGCTCGAACTATAGTGCCACTTAAAGTGAAGCACAAGTTACCTCGTGCGTCCGTATTACATGTATCATGTTTACCCATATATAGAACAGCATCGTTCTCTGAACTATATTGCATTTACTGCATGCCTTTGTGTACCTTCTTTACGTAAAAGGGTCGTGACTTCTCGTCGACTGTTCTATTAAAAGTCTCAATCGACCTGCGCTTTTCGCTTAGGAGAACTTTTACCTTCTCGAAGCACATGTTCGATGTACGCAAACTTAGCCTTGTCTTACCTCCACTTCTACTTAAAGGACACATTCTTACCTAACGTCAGTTTGAACTGCTTCTATGTCAAGTGTGATATATCAATCCTTTACAGGCCACCCTTATATGGTCTACCTCAGCACCAAGCAAGCCAAATAAATTCTCTATAGAAACTCTTGAACGCCTTTTCAAAGTTTGCCTTTCACTATCTGTGCATTCCAACAGCGTCTTCATAGAAAAATTTACAAACTCCGTTCGCTATGTATAGCCTTAAGATTGGAGTTGTTGAGTTCATTGGTTTTTCTAGTCATGAGGGTGGAAATCTTTTGTGAGAATACGCAGCTTAGTGCATATTGAAATGTTTAATTCTTGACCAAGATCCCAAATCCGGTCTCTCCGTCACATTTTGGTGAGTTTTTTCACGAAACAACTTGGACAAACACGTGTCGATTGTCACTACTCGACCCAGGCTCCTCGATTTCTTCGATTAAGCTCTGTTGTCCCTCGTAAAATAATAGAGAAACAATTTGTGCTTTACCCTTAAAATGTTTGCATATAGCGCAGACTTAGCATTTGTTCGCAGTACTAATCCTTTCTCTGTTTCTTTTTTTCTTTGCAGAATATTGGGACCACCTGCATTGGTATATGCAGCTAAAATGAAAGAAGGCTTAGTGCACAACGCTAGACCAATTTATAACTACTCCATGAGAGGAGTAATCACATGTTTCACAGGAATACGCAAGAAGGACGAGTTGGTAAGGAAGACAATCTTCCAATTTGACGCCGCACACTCACTGGTTTATTTTTCATTATAGACAAAACTCGTAAAACTAATTCATTCGATGGGCGGTGGAATTCGTAAGGATATGAATTCAAAAGTCACACATCTAATAAGCAACGTTAGCGGCGGGGAGAAATATCAGTAAGTATCCCACTTCTTATCACCTGTATGCTCGTTGTACTTACTTCGATTCTCTTCAGGTATGCGAAAACATTTCGCCTTACAGTATTGCGGTCGCAGTGGGTGCACGATGCCTGGGAGAAACGTGATGAACCACAGTTTCTAGCGACGGCTGACGAATTCACAAGGGACCACAAGTTAAAAGTATTCGAAGGACAGAAAATTTGTTTCTTTGGATTTCCACCAGATGAACATCAGCATATGTTGGATGTGCTGAGAAGTAATGGAGGTGTACCTGCCGAATTGGATGATCCAGATTGCTCGCATGTTGTGAGTACAAACAAAATGCTCTTCATTCAATTTGAATTGTGTTTCAATGTTTACTTGCTAATCATTGTGTTTGTTATACATATCATGTTTGCATTTTGTTTTTTTGTTTTTTTTTGGGACGTTTTAGGTAATGGCTAACACTGGTGGTTATTTCCCAGAAAATCTTACATCCTCTCCCAAAAATATTTCCTCTTCCTCTCAGACTAGTAGCAGTTCTTTGAATAACAACAATGTATCCGAACAAAATGAACAACAGACCGAGAGTTCAAATGATGATCAAGAGATGATGGACATTGATGAAGTAAAGTCGCCACATACTCCAGAAAATGTTCAAAAACCAGACGGAATTGTTCTCACATCGAATGATGAGAATGAATTTCAAAATCCAAATAATATTTCACCGATTCCTAAATCAGCTAAAGCTCCCGCTAAACTATATTCGATAATAGAAAACAATATCAGTCCAATTGAAAAAGACATTGACGATGAAGATATTGACATAGATGTAGATGTAGATGTTGATGTAGACAATGAAGCCGGCGACTCAGATGCTAATAAAGATTTAAAACGTAAACGTGACAGTCTGGATAGCATGTCTATTATATCAGTCGATTCATTTGCATTGCCAACTAGTGTACAAAGTGCAAAGAAGCCCAAACTAATCCGTACTGGTTCGATAACACGAAGTATTAAGCGCAGTATGAGTTTTGTTGCTGTGCGAACACCAATTGCTAAAATGCTTCGCCAAAGACGCAGTTCAGTCGATCCAGATGCATCAATTTGTTCAATTACCTCGTTGGAGAGTACATTCAATGAATCAATTAAAAAGCCTGTCAAAGAGAAATTACGTGGTTTACGTGATCGTTTCACTAGAAATTCCACAAACAGTTCCATCTCAAGTAAAATTGGCAAAAAGTCACTAAATGGAAAGACTAAATCTGATCAAGTTACCCCCGAAAAAGGTGAAAACACGGTTAATATTGCTTCGGATACAATTGATTTTAAAACTCCTAAAGCTCCTAAATCTATTCTTCCTCTGAAAAATTCAAATAACCTACATAGTTCCTTCATTTCGAACACATCAGATAAAGATACTGAATGTGGTGTTGGTACAAATAATACAAATAGTTCTATTGCTCTAACTAATACTGGTACTAATAATTCTTCTGCTACTTATCTATGTAACCATGAGCCATTGTTATCACAACCATCCTTGCTAGTGCTACCACCACCAGGGTTTAGCAATTCATGCACTGTTGAAAGAATGTACACTGTAAATACTGCTGCCACTACTACTACAGCAAGCAGCACGACTAGAAATGAGAATGAGTGTGATATTTCTACTTTATGTGCAAATGATCGGGGACGTTTAACGGTACTTACGTTTATATATATATATATTCAAACATATACAATTGCATTGATATTTTTTTTCAAATGAAGGGAAATATTTATTTATTTTATATTATTTCTGTTCGGTTTTAGTAGAGAAAATAAATTCGAATGATATTACAAAGTAAGGTGGTGCTTAAGCTGTTAGTTGTCATGGTTATAGAAAAATTACGACGTCAAAATGGATTAGGAAAAGTCAAATAGAAGAAAGATTGTTTATATTTAGCGAGTGAACAAATCCAAATAATAAATTGCCTGCTAGATCGTCGACTATTAATTTTGCAAAGAAATGGTATGCAGACGGAAGAAAAATGTTGTTTGGCAGCGTTCTACAGGAAAGTGACTACAAAAATGAATTGATTTTGACTATGAATTTGTATTTTCTTAACGATCCTCTATGTTAGTTTTATTGAAAGGCAATGGATTTTGATGCTGCATTGATAAACTTGAACACAGTTTATTCAAAAGTTTCAGTACTTCCTTTAAAGAAAATAGAGGTAGAACAAAACTATTTATTAAATGTTTAACAAAGAACCAATTAAATTTTTGATCAGTCGTAGGACCTCTGGAAAGTCTTAGAAAATCTTCTTCCAGAATGCTTCTCAATACCCTCGTGTTACATTTCGTTAGATAGCCATTATCACCTTATAAAAACAGACTTCATCTTAGGAAATAGAAAAAAGTTTCTGGGGTCAGACCGGCGAATATAGTGGATGACTAACCACAAAAGCAAATTTTTTTTGTTTGCTAAAAACTGTGTTACAATAACGACGAATACATCTACACGGCGTTTTGGCTCTATCGTGTGTGGAAAAATTTCGTACAAATTCTTTTTTAGCAAGATTTTTGTATAAAATGCTGTAAAATCTTTCTTCACTAACATTCAGTCTCTAAGGCAACATTTAATCATGGTCAGTGGATCAACAGTGGTTCCGAGTGTCGTCAACTAACGCGATAATTTGATAGTCCATTAAATCCATGGTCCGGATTTTTGCCTCTCTCTAGAAACGAGACAATTTTGCTTACTCACCAACCAATTTAGCCAAATGTGAGCCTTTTCACTAAACACGACTTTTAGATAGAAATAAACTGCCCAAGAACCTTCTTTGTTAGCCATAGTCTCAAGGCTCTCGTTTCGTCATTAGATAGATCTTATACAGATGTAGACCAAAAACGTTTCGCAAAAATTCCAGAACTTTCTATCACAGGTGCTACAGTTTCTTTTGTACGCACATAGCGTTGACATGTTTGCCTCATGTAGAGAGTATTGAACTCAACCTCCATTGGGGTTAGGCATTTTAAAGTCTCGTATCAGTTTATTGAACAATATCACAAACCATTCAAACTCAAGATTATCGACTGTCGCTCATATGTTACTTCGTACGGTATATGATCCGGCTCCATGGCCGGATCCGGTTCATACATTTAAGTACTTTCCTAGCTGCGGTTTTTGTTTAATAGAATATTCTGTAACAAACGGTCCTGCCATTAAGTGCGCAGCACTGCCGATGTTGGTTTCTGGTTAAACGCTTGAGAAGGAACATTTTTCAAACTTGGATTTAAGCTTTTGTCAAAGCCGTGGGTACTGCTTCTTTAGCTTATTTCCAGCAATGGTTGTATTCCAATTCAAATTCCGCTTTATCAGTTTTATCTTTTCTGCAGTCCCAAGTTAACGTTCAAAGTCATAGTTCCTCTATATTGTTCTCCTCTTTATTTAGGAGAAACCGTTCTTTCGAAAAATCGTTTAAATTATTCACAAATGTCTGCTAAAGGTTTTCCAATACCTTGCGTGCTTAGTTTTTGATTTATTTCCGTCTTCTTACTTTCATCATTTTACTTTGGATAGAAGCTGGCAAACAGCTCGGTTGTAGGTAGGTAGCTGCCTCGTCTTACGCACGCCTTATTGATTGCAGCTGTATTAGTCAACTTAGGTTAGGTGTTCCTCTATTGTGTTGTTTCACTGTGATGATAGCCAAAATCATTCTAGCTTAATACTGGGACCTATACACTTTAAATGACTTCGCAATCTTCTGAGGGGATCCATGTGGCTGCATAGTCGGTATAGTTCGTATATAAAACATCCGCTACTCGAAGCTGTGAAGAAAACGGTAAGGAGAATGGTGTGATCTCAGCCGTATATCAGGAAAAGGATTGTGAGTGTCTTAAATAGCATTATCGTCCTTGATTGAATCAGCACTTTGCAACTGAACCGCTTTCATAAATAATACAAAAGTGCGGAACAACAGTGATTCTTTGCTAGACCTCCGTAAGGTAGATTTTCGCCTAACTTAAGTCCCCAGGATTTTCTTCCTTCAAGTCATATATAAAAGATCACCGTTAACGACACCAAAACATTTTTTTATTCGTCTGTTTACCACTGGTTGCACTGCGTAGTTTCAAACAATATACACAGTTTTGTTATAAAATACAAATTGCTTGGCAAGGTTAACTGGGAATATTGCTTCTGTAGCTCCAAAGTTTGCCGATCCCAAGAATCGGGCTTAACAACACTCCATTGATTTTTGCATAACAACTTGGGTCGAATACCTTACAATGTTCAACTGACTCAAGAACTTAAACCTGCCAACCGGTAGCAGTGCCTCAACTTTGCCAATTGGCTGTTGAAATTGCAACAAAATGAAAAGCAACTTAGATAAAAATCATTTATAGCGAAGAGGCAATTTAGGTAGTTGTGGATGGTTGTGTATTCGAACCATAACCAATGAATTGTTATAGCCGGAACATGAAGGTTAGAGTGTAGGCGATGTATATTTCCAACAATACATGCCACAAGTGGCGAAACTATTGTCCTTTTGTGTGATCGAAATTGATAGCCGTGGCGTGATTTAAAACCTGCTAATTTTTTCTTTGGAGCTATATGAAAGAGGAGGTTTACGAGTCACTCAAACCTAACATTCAAAAATAGAGCTGCAAATATAAAGAAATGTGATGAACAATTTCATCAAAAGAGCCACCAACTAGAAAAACAAACAATGTATGTGATCCCTGACTAAAAATGAATTTTCCGATTTTATTCCATTTTCTATTGAGCCTAATCAGCGAAAGGTCGACGAAGACGATAGCCATTCCACTCTTGAGCCATAATGATCTTATACTGGTATACGAGTATAGCCAAGTCATTTTGAAAACTCTGCACTAAGACGTTCGAGAGATGCCCATCTCTTAAGACCGACGCATAATCAATTAATAATTTGGCGTTTCGCTGTCTTACTGGTCGACTCAAATTTCTTCAGTATGCGCTCAATTGCTTTATTTCCTGAACGATTTTTATGGCCATTAATTGGAATGGTATTCATTACTGATGACGAATTTCGATACAATTTTTTGACAATTTCCAAACCGGTAGTACTTGGTTTAAGTACTATTTAAAAGCCAGGCAGGCACGTTTAAAAAAAAAAAACTTGAATAAAACTTGTACCGCAGATTTTTATTACACAATAATGTGTAATAAAATAATAATACCCGTCCTTCGTCTTTTGTAAACACCTACTTTTGGTTAAGGTCTTTAAATGTAAACGTAAACCAACATTAGCATTCTTACTTCACAGTAAGCTAAGAAGTAATCACTCTTTATTTTTCTATGTCAGTAAATAAGGGCCCGAATTGTAGCTCTTAGTAGAAATAGGTAGATCTTCGCAATCGTCTCTTCAGTTCAGTTAGATTTCCACCTTCATAGACATGAAATTTCTTACCACGGTTACACCATCGCTCACATGTGAAGTGATGTAGCTTACCAAAGCGCACCACAATGTCTGTTTTCCTATCCCTAACTGCACCGTGAGCAAACTATTCACAACTGCTTTATTACTCAAGATGTAGGCTAGCGCAGTCTAGTCTGATGCACTGCTCATTTGTTTTACGCGGATATCACTACTCCGAATTCATTGCTTTCTTGGCGATAGTTTTTCTTATTTATCCTTCTCAGACCTATATACATGTGGTCAACCTTCTCTTAATTGCTTATACTTAAGTACGCTTTCTATTACGCACCATCGCCGCCGTCACAGTTTGAAGTACTTGCACCTCAAATTTAGATAGGGTCCAGCATAATTATTACATTAAAGAGTGGTGACCATCTTCTTTGCAATTATTTAAGCACCAACCACTTTTACCATTTATTTTCAGAATCACAATCCTTCACTGCCTTTTTTGTAATATCATTTGCAAAAGAAAAAAAACCATCAAAATCGTTGAATAAAATTAAAGAAACCTTGCAATTTGCGACGCATTTAAAAATGTAGATTATTCCAACACTTAAATAGAAATACGACACTCATTTATTTACTTGTAGTTTATTTTTCTTTTTTTGTGTGTGATTGTAAATTTATTGTATTTTGTTTATTTTTTTTTCTTTCCTCTGTGTACACACCTCCTATATTGGGCTAAGAAATACATTTTACAACTTTTAATAGAACAGCACAGTAAATTCATTTAAAATCACATTAGATGCTTCGCAAATTGCATTTTCTTTAATATAAACTTTACATGTCGTCTTTTATCTTTCTTTTCTTACTTTGAGTTAAACTAAAGAAGACAAAAAAAAACAGAAGAAAATAAAAATTAAATATTTTCCCATAGCAATGCTGCTCCTTTTTAATGAAATGGCTGAATTCGATTTAAGTTCATTTGCATTTGTTTATTTTTTTGTAATAAGCTTTGATTTGAAATTAATTTATTGTGCTGTTTATTATTAATTTGTCATTATACTAATTATTCATTAAATGTAAATATTTTGTCTTGAAAAATTGCTTTACACACTGAAAGTGTTTACATATTTCAATATTCAGCCATTTGGTTAATTTGAAAATTAAAAGGTTAAAAGTGCAATTAGCTCTGCGTTATGAAGTGAATTCAAAACGGATGTTTTAGGTAATATGGATTCTTTGTTTTATTTTATTCTATTAATGTCTCTAGACATTGCATTATGCCTTTTATATCGATTAAGTGAGTGAGTTTGAGAATTGTATCTTCCTATAAGTCAGACGCTCCTACGTCGCAAATTAAGCATTTTTTTTTTGAATGACTGGAATGATATTCGCAATGTGATTATTGTTGCAGAATCCTAGCACATAATGCTTTTATTCGATATTCATCTAAATCGAATGCTGTTCCACTCAAAGTGGCTGCATGATAATACAGCAATACCTTTTAACTCTTCGGGCAAATTGTTAAACAGTGTATTCAGATCCGGGCTTCGTGAAACTTGTCAATACGATTCCGGATCTGGGTACTGGAACAAAAATAGGCACCAAAACGGGCCCATCGCCACCCCCGTGAAACCAAGAAGGCCTTTGAAGTCCGTTCTGTCTACGCAACTACGCTATATTGCTTCGCATTCACGCAGTATGTGTGTTAGTTCCTCAACCACTTGCAGATCGCCGCAGAATCTACAAAGTCCGTATCTGACAATTTGAGTCTCTTTGCGTGTTTCACCAGAAGACAGTGTCCTGTCAGGATTCCTAATATTGTCCTAAGCTTATCCCTGTTTAATTTTATTAACTCCCCAGATCTTTTACCGTCAAGAAGTGGGCATAGAGCCTTGGATATCCATAAGGCTTTACAACGGCTTCTTTTTAATTTACTCTGACTCAACTAACAGCTGTCTCCGTTTGACATGATTTTATATATTGGCTGATATTCCTTTCCATTTCAGCGCACTAACAATCCCAACATACTCCACGTAGTCTTTACTTGATTTTGTTGACTGAAAAAATGTAATTTTTTCGGGCACGACTGGGATTCAAACACCGAACCTTCCTATTTGAAAGCCAATTCACCACCACTTGAGCGAAGGCCACCCACAAAGCCGATAAAATTGTATTTATAGTTATTTGCTATTTAGGCTTTAAATTGCAGATTTGCTATTTATGCAGACGAAAATCTAATCTTACGAAACAAACAAAGACATTTTCGATTGCTTAAAATAAAGCACATCGTTTCGCGCTATACGGCTGGGACGATAATAATATTCTTCGTTGTCTTCTTATTCCACATAAACAACAATTGACAATAATTCTTCGCTTTAGCAGTTGTGCTGCTCTTTGAATTTCAAGTGGAGCCAAGGTGGGTAATGTCTTTTACCCCCTTAAAATTATGGTTTGCCATTGACTTGTGCTATAGTAACCCCTGGTATTTGGTGTCGTTTCTTGTGGGCAGCATATACATTTACCACTTAACCCATCTTCGCCTTCTGGTTAATGGCCGTCAGTGTACGAGTATGTTAGAATTTCCACACACTATTCAAACATCATACCTCGGGTTGACACAATTCTTTCAATTATGGAGTTGAAAAAAAGTATATGACAGCGCGTCACCTTATCAAAAATATTTTTTTAAAAAGCGGGCGCTCTCGATTGGTGTTCAATCGATACACAAACGAACAAGATCATATATGTGAAGTTAAAGAGATTCCTCTAGAGTTGGTATAGTTCACAAGGTCTTCCTTCTTGAATATCAAGCAAAAGTTGAGGAGATTTCATTCACCGGATATACTTTTATCTGACTGTAACCTGTATGCCTCCAATCTAACTAACTTTTTCTAGTTTAAATATTTCAAATAGTTCACCTGCTCTTGCAGATTTTTTTTCGGTCTTTAGCATAAATATTGCAATACAGAGCTCTTTTTGATCTGATGGAAGAAGTTGTTATCTACTCTCTTCTACGTTGAATGCTTTACTTTTCCCTAAAAACAGACTACAATGTTGGTAGTCTTCGCCTTGAAACTGTTCGCAGAAGTAATTCTTCCAGATTTTCAGAACAAACTGTGATTCTAACATCCTTAACTTTGCATGCTTCTGTTCGATTGTTGTGTTCTTGGTAAGTTCTATCGACACTTTCGATTATCATCTGTACAGAAGCATCTTTTTATGCTTTCTAACTTTTTCTTTGCTTAAAAAGTTGGTAAACAGCTTTCGTTCTTCTTTCCAGCACCGCTTTATCTTTAATGGCAATGTTGTCACTGGTCTTCTCTGTTAAATGCTTGATGCTAGCATCATAAGATGTCTCCAAACGTTTTGAAAGCCTTAATCAGAAAATGTCTTCATAACACTTCCTCAGTGTTTCTGTTTTCTCTGTGATATTCGCGTTCGACCCTAGGGAGTGATCTGAGTCGATGTTGACTCTTTGAAATGTTCGAACATTTAGAGTACTAAAGTTTTGGTTTATCACGATTGCAATGTAATCAACCGGCTCGACTAGGTGACTCTGCTCCTTTTGTGAAATTTGTGGGGATTATGTGCTACTTTTAGTGACATTTTGCTCCTCCGCCAGGTTATTTTATTTTCCAATGGTGGATTTTTCGTTAAAATCATTAAAAACGGTCTTAACGTCGTGCCTAGGACATTGCCCGTATGTTGGGTCAATTGGCTCGTAGAAGGAATTTTTTGGCAAAGTCATTAGACATTCATGAACACATATTAGGCCTTTTACTGGCCAATGAAACCTTGAAGGGGATGAAGGGGATACATGAAGCTCAAGGCGTGGTGATTTAGTCTTCATTTTAATAAAAATGCAAATCAGAATATGCGTTGTTCCTGCTCTCTGTGGTCCCAGTCTTCCATCATTCTTTTGCCTGCAATCTCAAGTTACCCGTTGATAAGTCAAATGTTTACCACAAGGAAAGCTGCAAAAAAATAGTATGCCTGTGTACCAGCGCGGCTCTAAAATCTAACCTTGTGGTTGGATTCACTTCCTCTGGACATCTATAGGTGGCAAATGGCAGTCTGTTCTGCTAATTACCTAAAAGCGACATGTTGATCTTTAAATCAAGATCAAAAAAATATCGGACAACTACATCATTCCTTTCCCCTGTTTGAAAGTGAATTCAGAGTTACAAGACGATGTAAAGAACTGCCAATCTTTTATTACGATGTGATCGCTCTGAGTATGTCTTTTAGCTTTTTAGGCCCTATATCCATATTCAAAGTAGAAGCTGTAGTCAAATGTGATATTAGGTAAGGATATCCGCATTTACATTGACAGTCAAGCCCTGAACTGAACCATAACAACGTCAAACGTAGTTCATAACTCTCGAATAGCTTTCAACGAGATGTGCATCGAGATATTTGGGGAAACAGTTTACCCGATCAACTTGCCAAAAGTCGCCAAGCGCTAAGTTTTTTTGTACAGTCTCTAATGATGCTACTTTCTGTATCTAATTCTGCAAAAGATAAGGCAAACTGCATATAGTTAGAAATAACAATTTGCAATCAATACAAATATTTTCTGAAACTGTAACATCTCAACATTCTTATTCGCACCATCATCATCACGGGCTAGTGCCTGCTTAATAAGGGTGCCAATACCCTGGCTGACCCTTTGCAGCTGTAGCTTATCTCATTATCGATTCACCATATTGACGCGGATTACGCCACGGGTCGAACTGCGATTGATTATTTGGAAGCGAAAACGTTGTAGAAACATGAATCTTTGTCCCACAAGAATATTTCTTTCTTTCATCTGGGTCCATTGATTCTTTTTCAATCCTTCCAGTTATCAAATGTTTCACTCTCTAAAGCACTTGCATTCTTCCACCAATGCACTGAACATTGAATGCACTCGAATACTTCAGAAACATCAAAATTCACTTCATAACGCCAGAAGTCATTGTATCTTCAGAGCTTTTCATCTAACTGATTCATTGTCCAACATAAACTAATGATCTTTCGGTTTTGTTAAATTGTTAAATTAGGTTGTTGATGAGCATTTTACGCAAGCTAAACCAGAACCGAAAAACAGTCGGACGCATATACTTAAATCTGATTGGTTCTGGTATACCATACAGAATGGATACGCGGATGAAATGGATTATCTTTTTGGCGATGTAAGTTATTAAATGTCTTCATTTTACGTGAATATACAAAAAAAATGATTAATCTTTTTAAATTATAGTATTTGGATAGCATAGCAAACACTCCAAACACAGATCGTCGCGACTCGTTACCGATCAGTTTTAACAAAAGGAAACGAAAACGTTTCTCACAACGTTTACAATTAGAAGGTACGCCAATCGGTTCTGGCAAACGGCGTTCTTCTGTCTCAGATGCTGGCTTACTATCGGTATCTGGCAGCTTTTTTGATAGCACCACAAGTCCAGATAAACTCGAAAGTGCTGGAAAACTTCTGTCTGAACCTGAATCGGCTACAGAACAAACACCGAAGAATAAATCAATGAGATTTAATCATTTTATGGATTTCTATAGTACAGAATCGAATTATGTTGGCATTCTGGATACCATTGTACATGTAAGTAGAACTAATTCATATAAACAGACTCCAACTGTAATTTGATTTTTTGTAGCTATTCAAAAATCCTTTAGAAGAAAAGGCCGAATGTACAGATGCACTGCTAAATAAATCCGAAATAAGGGCGATTTTTGGAAATTTCTTACCCATCCATGAGGTACATCAACGTATGCTCGAACGTTTACGTGACATTCACACTAAATGGCGTGAGGATTGTTCAATCGGAGAGATAATACTTCAGCATCGAGATGAATTGATTAAGGCATATCCTCCATATGTGAATTTTTTTGAACAAATGAAAGAGTGCCTGATACATTGTGATACGCAAAATCCTAGATTTCATGCATTTTTGAAAATTAATCAAGCTAAACCGGAGTGTGGACGACAGACTCTACAAGACTTGATGATTCGTCCCGTACAGCGACTGCCTAGTATAAGTTTATTATTAAATGGTAAGTTGGAGACAGATTTTTATTCTAACTTAAATGAATGTTATGTAGTGTTTATGGTTGGTTCCATGGGCTTCCTAAGTAATTCTTTTGTTATCCTCGTTTCTACATTAGATTTTTGTAACTTTGAAGTGTGTTTCCAATCTCTAAGGATATAGATCGACCGTTGGCTACATTTTTCGTATTTTTCTCTTTTTTTTGTGATCTTTGCCAGACGTCGAAAGGGACCCTATGGTCTTTAGCGTCTTGACAGAATCCATGTTTCGCTTTCCTCCAAAATTCTAAAAAGTCCCACACACTTACACATATCATAGTTTGAAACCAACGTTTTTAGCAGTCTGATAGAAGTGGAATTTGGAAAGGACCTTTTGGTAATAGGCTGCTAGTGACTACTGTTCCAGAGATCATTGCCAAGAGTGAGTTGAGTCATCAACGTTTACTTTGGACAGCTATTCTTTCTTATGTCCGGCTAAGTATTACCTAAAATGCGAGATGTATGACCCTTGCTTGAAATACAAAGTTTTTATTAGTACCATCACCGTTATTTTGAAATGAAAACAAAACCAATGGCAACTAGCATGTTTGTGCATTTCAGGCACAAGTGCATTTCGTTTGCACTTTTCTCCGTTTGTTACTTATGAAAGAAGTAAAAGGTAACGTCTATACGCTCATTGCAGATGACATACAAATTTCTTCGTAGTTCTATCAGATATACTACAGTAAAACGAATGTAGATAAACTTTTTGAACTAAATATGGCGACAATTTTTATTCAGCCAAAACTTTAGGATTGCATTCCCAAACTGATTAAATCCACCTTCACTCTAGATGTTTACGTTTATTATACAGATGAATGTAAAGGGAGTAGTGGTCATAATATGTATATGGGACAAGCAGTAAGACTATATACGTCTTACCTGTGGTGACATGGGCAAAAGCAACTTTCAATTGTAGACCAAGGTAAACCTTATACAGCTTTGCTTCAAATTAAACAGAAAAGAAGAACATTTACACTTTTAGTGACAGCAAAGAGGTGTTTTTAAGGTGTATGTATGTGTCTACTCAACGAGGGTTCATTTTGTTTTATTCCCAGAGTAATTCTACTGGTTATCCTTTCATCCGTTATTACAGGCTAATGTCGAATAAAATCATTCTTTCAACTTAGGAGTGAAAACACACCGTAACGGAACAAGGAGTCGTGTTTTCCACACACAAAAAGACAATTTTTATTTTCACAAACAGCAACCGGGACATGTGTTTTTGTCTCGTCTGATTTGGTGTGTGTTAATCTATAAGAATCTGATTCGTCAACAAAAGACGTCGTGTCTCATTCGGTCTGTTTTCAGCCTCGTCTAGTCATAGATCTGTGATGGATCAATGTGTTGAAAATAATTCTCTGACTACTCGTGTACAGCATACAAACAAAATTTATAATCAACAGAGCACTATACTGTGGAACTGTCTTGCAAAATTACACTTCGTTTAGTATTGGGTCTCTAATCTTGACCTATAGATTTTACTGTAGGCCCACTGGCTGGATTTCTCACTAAATTCGGAATCATAGCTGATCTCTTACTTAAGCATATCATAGTGTACAATATTTGGTTGCAAACAACATTGTATAGTGGAAGATAATACCTCTTGCGTAAAAGTTGTTTTATTTAAACTAATTCTTTATGTAGTCCATAGATAGGAAAGGGTAGTAGTAGAGTTGTTCAGAAGTTTTACTTATCTGTAATACGAAGCATACTAATTCTAAGAGCCAAAACAAAGCCTGCCATTCAAATAGAGCTACAGTCAGGGATGAAGAACATTTCAACACCTAACACTTCATACTATGGTAGCATGGACCACCCAAGGTTGATAGTAGCGGCAAACACTTCTATCAACCCGACTAACATGAAATTAATGTAACAACATGTAAATTGTAACTAAAAAAGGCTTCTGATATGCAACATGAAAGTATACACGGCACAGAAAGTCGCCATACACCAACTTATTTGCTGGTACATTGAAGGAATGAGACGATGGTATCAAATAGTACAATATGTTCAATGCAAAAGAACAGAATTGTCCCAAAATAGTGCCAACTATAGAGGCAAAAGTGTGTTCTAATGTGTAAAAAAAAAATAGTATCGTCTATACAGAGTAAATTATTAGTGACAACCCGATTGGTTCTTATCAGTTTAGAAGTCCACCCAGGACATTCAATCTATACAAACTAGTTATCGATTGAAAGTATAAACCATAGAGCCGACGTTTTCGAATTGATGGCAAGCTTTTGGCGTTGGCAGAACAGCACCATTGAAGATCCTAGGATGTAACGAATTTATCTAACAAGTCTTCATAACTATCTCTAATTATGACAACGTAGAGCTAAAACGGAGTGTTGAGTCACTGAGTCGCTACTTCTAATTATCTTGATAAAGTAAAAATGTTAACAAGCCACTTTTGAAGGATCTCGGCAACGTGTTATAAAACCCCTATCATCCTCGTTTGACTCTATGAAATGTGTGGCGTTTGTAAAAAACGGATAATTTGTTCGATTGAATTTCGAAATTGGAAAGAGCTACCCTTTTCCTTTTTTAGTTTGGACTTATACTACCTCTTGGAATGAGGTTATACAGGTATAGTATGAGAAAGAGGTCTAATCAACTTTTCAGGGGAGCGGTTTAAAAATTTGCAACGAATGTATAAGGTTCTAAGGAACGAACGACACTACTGCTCCTCTGCGGCCAGTGCATGCTCTTACACTTGCGACGTTTTTCCATTAGATTCTGACAACCGTTAGAGCCATTTGTGACTATATAACTCCTAAACCCCGAACTTTGAGATGTGACACTTTTCTATCAATGTAGCTATAAAGGGACGTAATTTACAATAGGAAATGCACCCTCAACTAAATTGATTACGCGGTGATCGACGGAAAGCATAGCAATACCTCCACGCTCTTAGATTGATTTCTCCACTGGCATGTAAGACTACGCTGTACCATCCGCAAAATTCAAAGCTGTTGAATTTCTTAACATGCCTGAAACATAGAAATACCTCCTTATGATTGTTATTGCCGTACTGAAAAGGTATCGTCGCAGCAATGAATGCACGTGTGTTGACTGAATCATTAACTCCGTACACCCCCATATAGAAGAAAGGTTATCTTATGTCTTGCTTGAACTTTCTAGAAAGAATTTTGTTAAATGTCGCAAGAAATTCTACCTAATCTATCCATTTAGTGTGCCTTCCAATCGAGCAAATCGGCTTAAAGCTAAATCTTTGGAAAGACCAAAAAGTTTCAAAGCGATAATCACATTGACTGCTTTAATATTCATTGTTTTTAAGTGTTTCCTATTCGTTGACTCTCTTCCCTGATTGTAAATTTTACTCGCACGTCAAATTGAGGAACTCTTGCCACGTTTACTTCGGATACATTGCACTTTAATTGTCGCCTAATTAACATCTTTTTCTTCTTTCAGATATTCTTAAGCATACAAATAAGAATAATCCAGATTATCAGAAGCTGGATGAAGCCTTGAAGGCCATCAAAGAAGTAATGGCACACATAAATGAGGACAAGAGAAAAACAGAGGGTCGAATGGCGATATTTGATATTTTCAACGATATCGAAGGATGTCCAGTAAGTTGATAGAATTTGTCTTTCTTCACTTCAACAGAAAGCTTATAATAATAACTTTTCTATCTTTTTTAGGCCCACCTAGTATCTTCAAATCGCAGTTTCATATCAAAATGTGAAGTAACAGAGCTATCTGACAATTTAAGCGGTCGTGGAGATACTCTAATGCTCTACCTCTTCTCCGACACAGTCGAAGTGTGTAAGAAGCGTTCAAGAGGATTCAATAGTGCCAAATCTCCAAGCACAACAAAATCCTTTAAACACATCAAACTGATGTCACTGAACGCAATACGTTTTGTGATTGACATCACAGATAGTCCACGAGCATTTGCAATGCTTTGTCGTCAGGACAAGGATAAATTGCACTCATTTACCATAGCTGATGAGGAAATCGACAAGGTTGTGTACTTGAAGACACTGTGTAAGCAAATGGCTGAGAATGCTTGTCGAACTGATACGGTAAATACAACAAACAATGTACGATTTACTTTTTAATATTAAATTGTTGTTGTTTCCACAGGACAAAGCCCTTCTTTTTAGGACATCACAAGAACTAGAAGTTGACATAAGTGATGTGAATTTGAGTACGCTTTCCAAGGCATTTAAATTGGCTGCTAGAACGAGATTAAAGGTTCGTCTCTAACCCTTCTCCCCATTCTTGTTCCACAATTATGTAAGAGTTAAATAAATAAAGTTTTTTACAGGTTGGTAGGGCATTTTCGTTTAATAAAACCCCCTCGAAACTAAAACGTGCTGTTTCAACAATGATGACTTCACCATTTGGTAGTACAAATTCGTTAACACCCGCCTCACAACTGGCTCAGATGAGATTGGCCAGTTGCACAAATATTAACGTGAGTAATATCACTTTGAATTTGTCTTATTATTTTTGAGTAAACATAATTTTATTATTTAGGAAGTTGTTGGCGAAGAAGACAGTCGCAGTAGTTCCCCTACATCACAGTCTGAAGTGTTGGTAGCCCCTTTGTCAATTCAACCAACAAGAAAAGCCAAATCATCAACAATGGGTATGACTGGTTTGCGGCGTATTTGATAATGAATTTACCCCTCATACGAGTGAAGAAGACACCACAACAAATCAACAGCAACAAGTATTAAAACTAAGAGGGGCGACATTCAGCAATTTAATTAGTGCGTTGGCGGTATCTTTTGATAGAAACCCTACCAGCAACAGCAGTCGTGTATTGTGTTATTCCTATTATCTGTGTTTAGCTTTGTCTAGAGCATCTCTCTAGATAGATTTTTAAGCATTGTTGAAGTTAGAAAAGTGTTTTGTGTGTGGCTCAGTGGGAGTTGTGGATCAAAGTTAGCTGGACCTATTTATTCGCTTTGATTTCGCTCCACTAGCTATGAAATTTGTTTTTAGTGTAAAAGCTAACCATTAGACGTTATGGTTAAAAAGTTAAGCGTGTTCGCTTAACGATTAATTGTGAGAACAAAAATTTGAACAAGACAATTTTCGTTTGTGTTTTTAACAGTAACTCAATTCGTATTTACAAACGTTTGTGTATTTAAATGTTAATAATGAGGTAACAGAGATAAAATCGTCTCTTCAAAAAGAAAAATATAAAAATCAGGTACAAATTGGTTAATACCTGTCGACCAAGTCGATTATAATGAAGTGTAGCTGTCTTCATTGTAATCCCAGAACTTTCCATGATCGTATGAATGCAAAGAGTCGTCATGAAACTAATTATTCTTTTATACATATTATTGTATTGTGTAATTTTATGCGAAATGATATTTTAACTTTACTTTACTATTGTTTATGTGTATTAGTATAGAATCTAAGTTATTGTAAAAAGGTAGTGATATAATAGATGCAGATATTTTACATATCTATGTATAATTATTTATGTGTTAAGATATGAGATAGAACTACAATTCGATAATATTATTGCTTATCTTTTAAATTAAATGATAAATAAAAAAAAATAAAACTATATACTTAAGATCTATTTAAATTATGTTTTTTTTTTGTACACAAATTAGCCTTATAGAAGAAGTTGTTCATGTTTCTGTTAGGCTGTCAGATGTCAGGTTTCAGGTGTTGTTGATGTATAAAACATGGGAGATGAAAGGTAACTATGAGGACGGATAGAATATATTGTAAATGTAGAAATGACGGATAGAAAGAGCCCACAATTTTGGAAATTAAAATACAATTCCTTATGATTCAATGAACTGAACAGACGATGCCGATCCTTTTGACAAGTCAGACATTGGTTGTGTCATCTCGAGCATACTATCATTGATATATACAAATCACGTAAGGAGTCTATACGAATCGATTTGAATCGTCGACTCAAGATTTGGTTAGTCGAAATTGATAATAAGCCTTATTTTAAGATTCGAATGACTAGTCAATTCATTCGATCGTCTTTATACCTTTGATGGTTTATTGGCGTTTTTTTTGACATTCGAAGGAATAAGTTTCATTATCGAACATATTAGGAAATGAACTTGAGTGAATTTTACTTCCGAATCAGCTGTTGATTGAGTACTGTCAAAATCAAAATAAATCACCACACTCGGATACGACCATACTCGTATATTGTTATTACCGAAGTCATATTTAACGAACACTTCCGTATGTAATTAGTGACAGGAGTCGAAGTCGAAAAATGCATGGCAACGCATACGAGTCTCGCATTTTGTCGTTATTACGGAGTCGTCGAGTAGTCGTATTTTGATCGTATTTTTGTCGTTTTTCTCTCGCATTCAAATTTGGGTACGACTAGAGTACGGTTTAGCAAAAAAAAATGGTAAAATGGAAAAAAAATATACAAGTATATGTAATTTTATTTAATATATACGAAATTCAGCTTTTACGCCAAAATGACCAAAAATACGCCATAAAGCAAAAGCTGAAACAAAATAACGAACAGCTAAAAGGGACTGGAGGTGGTCCATATAAAAATTATGTGCTAAGCCCTTTTGAGGAGTGCATTGCTGGCCTTCTTCACTTGCAAGAACTTATCAATCCAAGAGGACACTCAATTCGCATTGGCATGCTACCCCTCAGAGAAGAAATGGAAAGAGCCGATCAAGAAAATAGCACTCCGAACAAGCCTTCAGCATCAACAATAGACAATTGTCTCGCCTATATGCGAGAAGTACCACACCGGAAACAACTTCTCAAAAGAAAAGCGGACATGGGAGCTGAGGATGAAAGGATGAAACTTTTAAGAGACCAGACAAACATACAGGCAGACATCCTGAAAGAGCAAAAAGAAACAAATAGGTATTTGCGTAAAATGTCAAAATTAAAAGAGGAAAGATTGGAACTCTTAAAAGAAAATATCAAAGATAAAAAAGCCTTCATTGGAACTCTTAAAAGAAAATATCTAAGATAAAAAAGCCTTCAGAAAAGACATATTGGCACTCAAAGCACGCAAATTAGAAAGATTGCTTACACAAAATGAATTGAAGGGAAAAATGTTCGAAAATCTGTTAGATTAAGTTTATTTATTCTTTAACCATAATTTTAAGCATAATTTAAAATAAATGAAATGTTGAATTAATTTTTTAAAATTTGGTGTATAAGTTTTATTTGATTATTCGCTTATAATTGAATACATGTCTTTGAATGTACATTGTTAAAAGTAGCTTGCATGCTTCCTTCTGCTGTACTGCGAAATGGTGTTAGAAGGAAAGGTTCTAGCGGATATCCAGAATCTCCTAGAAGAACGAATATAAAATTAATTTTACATAATACTAACCAGTTTTATGAACTTGACTTACCTAATAACCAACTGTTTCTTTCCCCATCGTCGTATCTTTGTTGCAAGTGCTGCCTTAAATTACTTTGTGTCCATACAAAGGAGTCACGGCAAGACCCAGGATACCTCGCATCAACAAAACGGATTCGCATCTTGTGGTCACATACCTTGCAAAAAAAGCAACCACAAATTTAAATTTAAAATCACAAATTAAATATTTCAACTTACTAGCATAGCGTTAATGCTGTGATAACCTTTCCTGTTGAAATAAAGGTGCTGCCTTTCTTTATCTGGAGTGACAATTCGAATGTGGGTGCCATCCACATACCCTATTACTTTTTCATTTTCTTCTGGCGTCATAGTAAACGTAATCCATCTCGGGCTAATTTGTTCCTCAAATATATGTAAGAGTTCCTTAAGGATTATGGAAAACGTTGGCTGAGAAATCCCCAAGGTGTATTCGTTCCCAATGCCCGTTTAATAAGTGCCTTCAGCGAAGAATCGTAAAAAAGCAGCCAACTTTAAAACAGATGGTACTGACGTCGAATGAACACAACTTTTTATAAAAGGATTATTTTCCTCCAATAAACAAATAAATGCCTCCTTAGACAGCCTAAATGATTTTAAAAAAAACTACAAAATGGAATAGGAAAAGCGAATTTTAATTAGTTTTGTACATTCACTTCTTCTTCTTCTTCTTATCCTTTTATTAACCCTTTCCTCGTTATACGAACTTATGCGTAACGAGTTTCCCATTTTTACTGCATCGCTGCTGTTCCGCTTATGGGGTTGGCTAATGTCGCAGACCGCAGAACGCGTCTACATAAAGCTCGGTCCTGGATCGCTTCAGTGGTTAACCCCAGACGTTGTTGCGCATTTGCCATCTGAGAAATCCAGGAATTCTTTTTCCGACCTCGTTTTCTTACAGTTGGAGTGACCGTAGTTGATAGTGCCTTTTTAACCGGATTTTCCGCAGATCTTCTTTGAACGTGGCAATACCAGCTTATTCTATTCGCCTCAAGCTGTTCGGTTACCGAATTCTTTATATGTAGACTTCCTCTTATACGCGTAGATCTAATGCAATCGCGTTTAGTGATTTCACTAGACATCCTTGTTTTTAAACGCTTCGTACATTGTCCAGCACTGTGAACCGTATATAAGAGCTGGTCCAACAACCGTGGTGTAGAGTTTCCCCTTTAATTTAAGTGGAAATTTTCGGTCGCAAAAGATTCCCGAATTTTCCCGCCATTTCATCCATCCCACACTCACTCTGTGGTTTACGTCGTCGTCACATTTCGCTTCCATGTTAACGATTGATCCTAAGTACTTAAAGATAGTTTTGTACATTCACAACATTTGAAAATATACTTGCCACGAATTCGGTAACTCCATTGGATTTGAATTATCCCGAACTGTTCTTCGCATTGCTGCCAAATTCTCAACAGCTTCATCTCCTTCATCACTAAAAAATAATTCTACCGAATTCATAATAATTGATTGTTTCAACCGAAAACTTTTACTTTTGTGTTCACTACTAAGCTTATTTGTGATACTCGTATGTATGGTTTGACATTTGCATAACTGCAATGATACGCGTTGTTTTTTTATCAAGTGTTGTATGCAACGCATACGAGTCGGGCAATATGAATTTGATTCTGATGCGACTCTACATGCGAAAGAAAATACGACTGGGTATACGAGTTGCATAATTGGGGTGAATATCTCGGTAAGGGTTAAGTTTGTTAAAAGTGGTAATAAGTTATAAAAGAAAAAGGAAAAAGACATGAAAGTTGCTTTATTTTTAGACGATGAAGAGCGCATCAGTAGGCACAGTATAATGGATGGATTAAAACCATTAGGGCTTGAAAATTCCAAGTATGTATAGTCAGTTTTTTTTTCCAATACTTACAACAATTTCCATTTGTCTAAAGATTTGTTCAGAAGTTTCGTTTGTATAAACATGCATTTAAGTATGTGTTGGACGAATTCGTTGCTGTAGTTCAAGGAGGAACAACATTATCCATTCCTCCCATCATAATGCTAGCGACTACCTTGGATTTATCGCAGAAGGCGGTTACCAATTTGGATTAGGGAAGGATGCAGATGTAAAATTATCGCATCATCCCTATCGAAATGTATAAATTATTCTATTAATTTTTAGCACACGTTAACTGAAAATACTTTACTTACATTTTTGTTGATCTTTTCGTCAGAAGAATTGTAAACGAATAAAAAAAGGTAGTTCTTCCGAATGAATAGAATCTCAAAATACGAATGATGAATGGACTTTTGATCGGTGAACTTTCTATTCCTTCGAATGTCAAAATTCCAATCGTTCGACTTTGCTTCACCTTCGAATGAAAACGAATCTTTAAATAAGGGTGAATGCGAATAGAGTTGTAACTGTTTGATTTCAAACGTCTTTATCCAATTACTTGGTGTTGGCCGTCATTACCTATGACAGCTCTATCATTGGCAACTCTTCCGTCCTGTTTAATAGAATAACTTGTGCGCGGACTTCGAAAACTACATTAACGAAGACTTAAACTTTAACTCTGATATCACCAGTTATTTCCGATGTACATTCAATTTTTGGTGTCATCATCTTGCATATCGCGTAACATTCAAATGTATGCCCGAGAATGGACCAAAAGTACCGGTGTTAGGAATGGAAACGCAACAATTGAATTTTATTTTATTTTTATTTTTCAACATATTTATCTTCTAGGTACCATTTCCCCAACGTTCCTTTCCAAAAAACCGTGTTAAAAATATGATTTATCAAACTCTTCAAAATATGCTTCTGTCTCTGACGGTGACCACCTCTTTCAAAATGTTTTTGTTTTCCTGCGAACCACGTTTTCATGTAAGAGTGACAAAAAAGGCGTACTTTAATCGGGCGAGTACTGGAGCCATTCATGCCGTAGCTCATGCGATTTGGCTACCGCGATTCCGGATAAGTGGCCTGGTGCGTTAGTAATGTCATGTGCTACCCTGTGCATTCTTTCCTAAAAAAGTTCATGTTCGCAAGTTCCGTTGCGATTGAAAGGAGCTTCAGTTTCAGGGCTACCATTTACAGATTTTGCCAGAATGGTAGCAATTGGTCGCTTACATGTGGGAAAGCTATCATCACCCAATAACGTCCGATTGATTTTAGGTCGTAGCGACTTTTTATTGTTGTATAATACTGGGACATTTTATTCTGTGTGGCAGATAGTTTTAGGTTTAATTTTTACTCCTTATTATAAGTTTCTGGTAAGCAGCATTGGATTAGCATAGGTCTAGTTAGATTTAAGCGCGTATGTCCCGGCCTTGAACAGCGGTGATAGCACTCAGATGTGATCTTACCCTTTCGCTTGCTCTTTTTTTTCTTTCTCTCTTCCTATATTTTGAGTCCGTCCGTACAGTAAAGTAAGTTTTTTCATTTCTATCCTTGGCAAAGGGGTAAGTTGAGTTGAAATGTTTGCAGTAGTGGCAAGAATCAACCCTGTCCGACGAGCAAAATCCGAGTAACTGTGAGCGTGCCACTGACGCCTACCCCTGCATCACGGAGGCCGCTTCGGATCCCTAAGGCATCTAATAATATTCTAGAAGCCGGTCTATTTCGGTTCTTATGAGGATAGGCTTAGATTTTACCAAAACGATTCAAGAAGTTTTTTTTTTTATTTGTTGACATATTTTTGTGATTACAATTTGACCCTCTTTTGGGCTAGGCTTCCTGACGATCTTTATTGAATATGACAAAACCAGCTAATTTGCTCTGCCTGAAGTTTCTCCAATCTATCTAAGAAATCGATAGGTACGATGTGGAGACTTTTGTGAATGCGTTGCTTGTATTAAGATCACTTCTTGTCACACCCGATGACATTCTTAACATTTTCGTTGTTTTAAATTACCATGCGTTTGTTAAAACGGAACGAAAAACTATCGTTTATAGCAGACTATTAAGCTTAGCTCCATTCGTGGTTAGCTTATACATATACACTGCATATATCTACTGTATTCAATCTCTCTAAGATTTGGGTTTTAATCTCCTTCAAGACTGCCCCCTACCATTTCTTAGAATCTTTGATATCGATCCAAAACTTGGAAAGAATTTGGTTTTTAAGAAGTTTGCTTGTACTAAGTATAATAAAGCTGCCGCGCTTGATTCTGTATAATACTTCCTTCAATTAGAAATAGCTCACAGGTGGCAAACTCTAAAAATATCCTTCGCCGCTGACCTGGCTGTGGGATACATACGAGCGCGGGTCAATAAGTCCGTGACTTTTGGATTAAAACACAGATTTTTTGATAAAAAAACAATTTTATTTTTCAACGTAGTCTCCCTTGAGCTCTATACACTTTGTCCAACGCTTCTCCAATTTTTTTATCCCTTCCAAAAAAAAGGATTTGTCCAAGTCCTCAAAATAGGCCTTTGTTTGCGAGATGACTTCATCATTGGAGGTTTTCAGGTTTGGGAACAAGAAGTAGTCGCTCGGAGCCAAATCTGGAGAATAGGGTGGATGAGGGAGCAATTCATAGCCCAATTCATGGATTTTTGCCATGGCAACTGCACATGCGTTTGTGGTCGACTGTGAGCAAACGCGGCACCCATCTTGCGGAAAGCTTTCTCATGCCCAAGTGATCATTCAAAATTGAAACCACTGAGCCATGCGAGATCCCTACGGCTTCCACAATCTCTCGCACTTTCAATCTTCGGTCGGCCAACACCATATCGTGAATTTTTTCGATTGTTTCGGGTGTAGAGACCTCAACTGGGCGTCCAGGACGTTCGGCATCTTCAGTGCTTGTACGGCCACAACGAAATTCAGTAAACCACTTTTTTACCATTGAAATCGATGGTGCAGAGTCCCCATAGTATTTATCAAGCTTAGTCTTGGTCTCGGTAATGGTTTTTTTTCGCAAGAAATAATGCTTAATAAGCACACGAAATTCACTTTTTTCCATTTTCTCTTCAAATTAGTGAGTAGTCTGATAAAAATAGCTGTCAAACACAAACTAACTGACGCAGCAAGTTTAAATTTTGACAGGAGTCAACTGACAGATGCCTGTTGACAGGAGCAGTGTTACTGTTTCAGTAAAGAGGTCAGAAATTCAAAAAGTCACGGACTTATTGACCCGCCCTCGTACCTAACCCCTGATGGACGGTGAGAGTAGCTCTTAACCGAACATCGGACCATAGACCACCACGCTTGCTAAGAGTGTAGAGCTTTGGATATGCATTCTCTATCTAAAATGCAAAATGCCTCCCAACGGGACTGCGCCTTAAAATCTAGTCGGTAAAATTGAAGAAGTAGACGAAAAAAACTTTTTACGGCATGTCTTGTAACTCAGACAGACAACTGCGCCATGACCTACTTAAGGTTAGTTTTTTTTTTTTTTTATATATATAATTTGTGCGCGCACAAGGGATTATGTACCCTTAAAATGTTTACACATAGCACGGGCGAAGGAAATTTAGGGAGGGAGAAAAGGGAGGTACCGTTGTACGTTGGTTTTAAGTGTTTGAACGTTGTAATGGCTAGGAAATAAAGAGCTTGGCAGGGCATTCCATGAGCGAGTTGTTCGGCTTAGGAAAGTATCACGATATTTCAGGGTGCGTCCGAAAGTGGGCTTGAGGGTGTACTGATGAGCGTTCATAGCGAGACGGGTGTTACGGTTGGAGGTTTGAATTGGCGGAATGCTACTGGCAATTTCTGAGGAGCACTGGTGGTGAAAATAGCCATAAAACAGGGTGAGATAGGAGACATTACGTCGGTGGTCGAGGGTGTCAATCGACTGTGTAATATTAGCATCACCTATTAGTTTTATCGCACGGTTTTGAATCCTATCTAGTAGGCGCACTTCGAATATGTGGTCATTCCAACGTAAGTTGTCATTGACATAAATACCGAGAATGGAAAGTTTTTCGGTTTCAACGATGCAAGTGCCATTCATGGATAATGGCTGGGTATTTGAATTTCGCTTAAGCGACAGCAGACAGCATTGTGTTTTGGAAGCATTAAATTCCACTCTGTTGGTAGTTCCCCAATTGGTTATGCTGTTAATATTGGAATTTAATGAGCTTAACATACGCTGCCGTTCTCGTTCTTCAACCGAAAAGCAGGGACGTGATTTCGGGAACGAATATGAAAAGCAAAGAGTACTGTCGTCAGCGAAGGAATATATTGGATTAGAAATAGCAGACAAGAGATCATTGATAAAAATCGCTGGGGAGCACCAGCATTTATTTTGTGAATATCAGACTTGAAACCATCCAAGACAACATGTATTGAAGGTTCCTAAAGGAGGTAATTTCTAATCCATAGAAGAAAAGAGTCATCGATCCTAATTGCACGCATTTTCGACAAAAGAGCCTGATTCCAAACTCTGTCAAATGCTTTAGAAATATCAAGTGCAACTATCTTGCTTTCGCCAGATTGATGTAAACTTTGATTCCACTTCTCGGTGAGACATGCAATCAAATCACCAGTGGACCTGTTGCTACGAAAACCGTACTGCAGGTCATTGGGAAGTTTTCGTGTTTCGAGATATTTCACGAGCTGACGATTTATCAGCGTTTCCATGGCCTTGGAAAGAAGGGACGTAAGTGCAATGGGTCTGTAAGAGGAGAGAGAAGAAGATTCGCCTTTTTTAGGGAGGGGCTGGACAAATGCCGTTTTCCATCTGCTCGGAAAGAGTCCTGAAGAGTAGGATTGATAGAAAAGCTTACGCAGTGGTTTTGCCAGCGTAAAAGAACACCTCTTCAGAAGAAGGGGAGATATACCATCTGGACCAGCGGATTTGTGAGCGTTAAGATCTTTAAGAACTCTTGCTACTACACGAGTGCGAAAGTGGATTCGTCCCATTGAAGATTCGATGCACTCGAGTGTAGGCAGAGACAAAGCACAATCTGGAAGCGTTGAGCTGGTCGCAAAATATGCAGCAAGCAGATTGGCTTTGTCCAAAGAGCTGACAGCTGGAATGTCATTGTAAATGAGCGTTGGGATGGAGGATGAGGCAGAATTTCTAATGTTTTTGACGAACGACCAACAATTTTTACTTCCTTTGGGACATTGTAGTATTTTTTGCCTCAGTTTTTGGTCGTATATAAATTTGACACGCTTAAGAAAGGTGTTGCAGTCATTACTGGCTCGTTTAAATTTTTTCCGGTTTTCCTCTGTGGGGTTGGTCTTATAGGACCGAAAAAACATTTCTCTCAACCTGACAGCCTGCTTACAGCTCGAGTCGTACCACGCCCTTTCTTTTGGTCTGATACTCTTTATCCGGTGAGGGATAAAGGATCTCATTCCAAAGAGAATAGTGTCTGTGATCAGATCAGCAGCAGCATCCACGTCGTTATCGAGGAAACATAACGATCAGTTAAGATTCCTAAAGAAGGTGTTAAGTCCGCTCCAATTGGCTTTCTCGTATTGCCATACTGTTCTTTTAGGAATTTTTTCTCTAACTGTGTGGTCAATGTACGAGAATTTAGCTGATATGACACAATGGTCCGACGAGCCTAGAGGTGAGAGCACATCAACCGTGTACTTATCAGGTTGAGAGATTAGAAACAAGTCCAGTGTGTTGGCGGTATGACTTACAACGTCTGGGACTCGCGTGGGTTCATTTACAAGCTGGGTCAAGTGGGTCAAGATCTTCCGCAGCGAAGATCTCAACACACCGTCTTTCGGGTGTTGTATGTCCAGAATGTCGAAGCCACCCAGAATTGTGTATATTGAAACCGGCCGTAATAACGATTTCAGTATGAGGATACAGGGATACAATTCTTTGTATGGAGTCAGACAGCGCATCAAACTCGGTAAAGGTCGAATTGATATCTTGTTTGGGGCTTCTGTAAATAAAGCAGTAGTGGATAAGAGCAATGCTAGTGAATGGGACTCTTTTGCTGTTGCTGACTGCGGCCAATATGTTAGTATGGCTTTTCTGTCTATTGGATCTTGCTTAACGATTGACTGCTATAAAGCGTAGGTAGCCCTAGACATGATTCGCAATTTCGGGACATGAAAAGGGGTTTTTGGTCGATTCCCCCAAAAATTTAGGTTTCCCTCTTTACGATAAGGAGGAAGCTGACTAGTCTGACTTATCAGGTGCTTAAAAGCTTCCTTGGATTAAACAAGTTGCGCCAAACATCTCAAAGGCGCTGACGGCCTTCTGGCAGTGCAACGGAGTTTTCGGAAATACATTTGGCTCGTCAGCGAGAAAGATCGTCTGGATCTATAATACTTTTACTATGATAAAAACAATTATATTATGTTGTTCAATAAGTTCTGCTGTTTTTAGGGTTAAAGTTAAGCACACATTTTTGGTATACATATAAGATTATATTTAATCCATTAGATATTGTCTATCGAGTTCTACTACTTTCCGGCAACGTTCTGGAGGAGACATGATGACTCTTTTATAAAAGTTAGCAGACTTATGGGTAAACAAGTTTTTAGTTGCCTTCAGTCAAAAATTATTTTGGAGAGAGCGGAACGGATGTGTATCAGAAGGCGCAAGGTCTGGAGAGTACGGTTGGTGTTGCATAACTTCCCAGCTAAATGAATTCAGCTTTTGTTTCGTCCCTTAATCTGTGTGCGCTGTCATGATGAAAAACAACGCCCTTCTTGTTCGCCAGCACTGGCCGTTTTTCTTCCTCTGCCTGCTCCAAAATATCGAGCTGAGGGCAATATTTCATAGCATCTATTGTCTGATTGCGTGGAAGCAACTCGAAGTAAAAGACAATGCCCCAATCTCACCAAATTCTCAACATGACCTTTGTGAAATGCAAAATTTGTTGATGTGGTCACCAGGAGCGCACCATGACCTCTTACGCCGAATGTAATGTTGTAAACCATTCCGTATTTGTCTCTCGTAACCACTCTTTTTAAGAAAGCCTCAAGCGAGTTCCATCTCAACATAGACTCACAGACCTTTATGCGGCGATCCCTAATATTTCTTTCGCTGAGTTCGTAGGAACCTAAATATCCACCTTTTTTTTGACATTCCAAGCCTCTTCAGTCTCTGCGAAACGGTTGTATGGGCGATTTTAAACCGCTGAGCCATCTCATGTGTCGTCAAATGCCTGTCAACACTAACTGCAGCCAAGAACAACAAGTCAATTTAAGTCAATGTCTTATCCTCGTCTGTGGTGTCTGGACGTCCAGAGCGAATATCATTAGCAAGGTCTGTATTTTCTGAACGAAAGCGTGTAAACCTACGCCGCCAAGTGTCAGCGCTTATAGTTGAATCTCTATAGCTGTTAATCTTATCTCCCGTTGCGCAAAAACACAGCAAAAACAACAACAAACCGCGATCAATTGAGAGAATTGATAAATATAATGAAGATGTAGCAAGGCACGATTGCAAACAACCACCTTAGTACCTCTGGTTCTGGAATGAACTTAGATAAATTAAATAAAAACAAATTAAATGAAAAATTAATTAACTCTTTCATTAGAATTAATAAAAATTTGAGTTTTAGAATATTTACGGTGAATCTGGAAGTTCCATAATATCTTTTGCAGTGCCTCGTAAAGATGCGCGTATTTTTCTACTGCAGGGTATTTCGCCCTCATTATTAGATGTATTTAAGTAAAATAGCTATCCACCTTCTATTTCACTATTATTCACTTGCTTAACTTGAATGTGAAATTGTTTTCCTTCATCAATTCCCGTCACTTTTCACAAAACAGCTGCTTCGCCGTGCCAACTTCGAATTTGAAATACGTATAGGTAATGTAGTTCGCCCGGCGTATTCTACGATGCAAACGGAAAGTGAATCGAGGAAGTGAAGTGAATCTCAGATACGGCGTATTCTACGATAGGGGTGATTGTCCGAAATGATAAACACTTCCAAGAACTTATTGAATGACCCAACATTATATGCGTCACACTGATATTCATATCATAAGCAGCACTTTTAAAGTTATTTTCCGTTCAAAAAGAAGTGGTATTTGATACAACTGCACTGATAAGAACCTGATTCAGGAAGGTTATTAGGTCGAGTCTTCACACAAATACGAGGGCGGGTCAATAAGTCCGTGACTTTTTGAATTTCTGACCTCTTTACTGAAACAGCAACACTGCTCCTGTCAACAGGCATCTGTCAGTTGACTCCTGTCAAAATTTAAACTTGCTGCGTCAGTTAGTTTGTGTTTGACAGCTATTTTTATCAGACTACTCACTAATTTGAGGAGAAAATGGAAAAAAGTGAATTTCGTGTGCTTATTAAGCATTATTTCTTGCGAAAATAACCATTACCGAGACCAAGGCTAAGCTTGATAAATACTATGGGGACTCTGCACCATCGATTTCAATGGTAAAAAAGTGGTTTACTGAATTTCGTTGTGGCCGTACAAGCACTGAAGATGCCGAACGTCCTGGACGCCCAGTTGAGGTCTCTACACCCGAAACAATCGAAAAAATTCACGATATGGTGTTGGCCGACCGAAGATTGAAAATGCGAGAGATTGTGGAAGCCGTAGGGATCTCGCATGGCTCAGTGGTTTCAATTTTGAATGATCACTTGGGCATGAGAAAGCTTTCCGCAAGATGGGTGCCGCGTTTGCTCACAGTCGACCACAAACGCAATCGTGTAACAACTTCACAGGAAGGTTTGGCGTTGTTTAATCGCAATATGGAGGAGTTTTTGCGCTGTTTTGTAACCTTGGACGAAACATGGATCCATCACAACACACCAGAGAACAAACAACAGTCAAAACAGTGGGTTTCTAAGGGTGAATCGGCGCCAAAGAAGGCCAAGGTGGGTTTGTCAGCCAATAAAGTTATGGCGACTGTTTTTTGGGATGCACGCGGGATAATCCACATTGACTACCTTCAAAAGGGAAGAACAATCAATGGGGAATATTATGCCAACTTATTGGACCGATTCAATGACGATTTGAAAAAAAAACGACCTCATTTGGCCAAGAAAAAAGTTCTTTTCCACCAAGACAATGCAAGGGTGCACACATGTGCAGTTGCCATGGCAAAAATCCATGAATTGGGCTATGAATCGCTCCCTCATCCACCCTATTCTCCAGATTTGGCTCCGAGCGACTACTTCTTGTTCCCAAACCTGAAGAAATGGCTTGGTGGAAAAAGATTTGACTCCAATGATGAAGTCATCTCGCAAACAAAGGCCTATTTTGAGGACCTCGACAAATCATTTTTTTTGGAAGGGATAAAAAAAATTGGAGAAGCGTTGGACAAAGTGTATAGAGCTCAAGGGAGACTACGTTGAAAAATAAAATTATTTTTTTATCAAAAAATTTGTGTTTTAATCCAAAAGTCACGGACTTATTGACCCGCCCTCGTTGCTCCAAAACCGATATAGGTTGCGCCTCACTTTTATTTCAAGCAGAGATATACACATTCCTGTTTGCAATATAATATTGTTAACCATTGTCCGACGGGAAGAAGTAACTGCGCTTAAGGTCTACCTGCAACGTTTCACCGCTTCCAAACAGGTTCGATAATGCTAGGTTTCTCTGAACGCAATCGTAAGGTTGTCCTGTCTTCTGTTCCAAGTCACAGTGAGACTGCAAAAAATGGAATCGCCAAATTGAGAAAAAAAAAGTGTTTATTAAGACTCGAGCTTGCGTTTGGAGCTTCCTCGGTTAGTGCATGCACTGACAGTCAGGTTTCATATGAGCATTAGTGCAGATAACATGTTTAGGATGTCGGCAGACCAATAGAATGCTTCTCTGCGTCTCAATGAGATCAGTCGCTTTTGATGCCGTCAGAGAGAAAGACTGTAGACTTCTTACTAGTGTTGTTACGGGAACTACGCATCCGCTAAGAATTTTAGTGACAACACATCCTGTGACGCTGTGAGAGTGATAGCGATCCCGCAAAGTAGTTAGTGTCCGACTTTGATTAGGATACATATTCTCAGCGATGCTGTAGTGGGTGCTTATGAATACAAATCAGTTTCTCAAGGTGTTGTTAGTATAATGGATTTTGTTAAAGCATCGCTTACTCATTTCTCCACAAATGGCTGGCACTAAAAAGAATGTGGGTACAAGAAGTTCCGACAGAAAAAACACATCTCTTCCAGTTTCTACAAAAGACGTTTATTTATTTATAAGTATATTAAAAATGTATATGCATACATATATACGATATTTACGTTCTAACCATCAAATTTATAAACTCTCTTCTACTCCATTTCGTACAATAGCAATACTCGAATATTCATTAAAACGATTTATTTTTTGAAGAGATAACATCTCGGTAAAATGTTTAAAATTTGTTCACATAGTCGTGCGAATAAAAAGCTTCAAAGTGATTTGAACAATACAAAATACAAAAGATAAGTTAAATTAAAATGTCTTAGATACTAATCATTGGATGCATAAATAGGCGCGCGCATAGAGCTTGTTGGTACAACAGATGAGAAAAAATTATATTCTTTCTGAAATCAAAGGGAAAGGGATTTCATATGTACAGGATGGTGGTGTGTGTTTGCGAATGTTGCTATGTTGAGGACTGAGGCTGTAACTGGGTGACTACGGCTCGAAATAACTTACAATTAAAGAACTTAAATAAATAGATTGTTAATAAAAGAAAAAGTAAAATAGAAAAAATGCAATTCCAAAACGGCATGTACTCGTATGTATGCAAGTGTAAATGCGATTGAGATTGCGGGTTTTAAACCCACAATACGGTGGTTGAATCCTCATTGGAGAGCGTCGAGAACCTTTGGAGTTTATTCTTTCTGTAGGTTTTGGAGTCCCATCGATTGACATCGTTACCCGTTACGGGATCTCCTCCATTGTTTGGGGGAGCAGCAGAAGAAGTAGTATGCATCACTGCCTTGAGCGTTGAATTTCGACTATCTAAATTGAAGTCACTCTGTTCGATGGTACTTGTATCTTCTAAATGGGATGAGCTAGCTGAACTCGATATCATTGTGGAGCTGAGTGGAATTCCAATATCATGAAACGAACTGATTGAACTGAATCCACTTTCATCTTCGGTGGTTGAGCATAAATTGGAACATTGTTTGCTAAGCAACGGTGGTGAGTAGTTCTCCTCGTCGGTTTCCACTTTCGATGAGGAGGATGTTGAATGAACAGAACTATCGGTGCTGCTTCGTAATGAGAGTCGGGAATCTCGCATATTACGCAAGAATATCATTTCGGCGGCTAGATTGGCTTTTTGGTGCACAGTTGTTTCCGGTATTGTGCTGGCATTGGGTATGGATTTAATTCTTGGACCGAGAGATTGTCTGTGCTGGGTTAAATCTGGTTGTTGTGTGTGCAATAAATTGTGGATAGTTCTTGATAGTCTAAAGGCTTCCTTCGTGAGTTTCTCTTCAGCCTCATCACTGGGTGATAGTTTTGTATCTCCGCGTTTCTTCGGAGATCGACGCCTAAAAATAAAGAACAAACCAAAAGTGTGTTAAGTTAATGGAAAAATGAGACTTATATGTGTTGAAGTTACCAAGTGAAATCCTTAAACGTATTGTACGAGTTAATTGGTGAGACAAGATCATAGTGATCGTGATCTTCTCCACTGCTTTTGGTACTATCGCCACCACATGGACTGGGTGAAGTAGTTCGTTTCAAATCAATCAGGTTTGTGCTACTCCTAGCTCTGGTATATGCCGATGAATTGCCAGAATCGGAACCTTTATCATAAACACCACCATAGACATGATGCATGCTCTTAGAACGAGAGATCTGTTCACTTCGGCTGTGGGTTGAATTATTTTGGAAACGTTCAAGGAATCGGGCAACTTCTTCCATTACAGCTCGGTACATGCCACAGCTTGTTTCTGCCTAGAAAAAAAAAAAAAAAACAAAAACAAATGAGGTGAGTTTGTTGCCGTAAGTAACAATGAGAACATAAATCATAATGAGAAACTTAATTTGCAAACACCTTCGAAGGAGGGTATTAAAGGAAGGAAAAGCGCTCAATAGTCTAGAGTGAATTCATGAAGATTAATTGGTATTAGGCCATTGAAAATGAAAACAAAGACTCGACCTGTTTCCATGGAAACTGGTTAATGACATCACAAACGAAAAAAAAATAAAAACGCACTAACCATACGCAATCGCTGTAGGCGATCTTTAGAGATTTCAAGCTGTAACCTGCAGCAACTCATTTATCATGGTGGATAACAATAAAACGACACTTATCTGTCCACATAATACGGATACCTGAAATGTAGATCGGATAATGAATGCAACAACCCATTAACATATTAAAGTAGCTGCAGTTCCAGTGACTCCATCATATCGTTTGACTGCATGCGTCTTTTTTTCTGTTTCGATTTGTTTCGGACGGTTTTTGTGTTGTGTTTTCGAAAATAAATTATTTAGCAAAATTGTTGCTGTTGTGTTTGGTGTGTGTGTGTGCGGAGTTTTGTTTTTTTTATGACTCAATCAAGTTTTATTTGGAATTGAAGAAAGTAGTCGTTGCAGTGATTCCCAATTATGTGTTTATTGCGTGGAGTCACGCGATGTGTTCTCGAGTGGAAACTGAATTTTGAGACGCGCCAAAAGAAGAAACCGCTTCCTATTGCAAATCTGCAAGAAATTGAAAGACCATTTCTGATGTTATTTTTAAAATTGCGTCACAGAAATTGATTTTTTTTCTACAAAAAAAAAAGTAGCTTTGGTTGGGTTGAAATATGTGGTAAAAGAGGAGATTCTTTACTTGGTTTGCTGTGCACCGGCATTGCTAGTACGAGTATAGTGTTGTTGGAGTATCGATTGGTGTGTTTTAAATATCGCAACTTACACATCTTCAGGATTATCCTAAGACATTTGATCTTGCTTGGGGATCGGATCATGTTGGCCCAGAATTTCAGAGGGCGACTGAGGACAGGTATCCAATACCTTAAAAGTAGTGAGTGCATGCACAATAATTATGGAGACAAAAACACCTTAATCAAGTCAGAATCTTCAATTACAGCACTCTGACATTTATATTGCGTGACCTCACGGCAGCTAAATTCGTTAAATGAAGTGTAAAGTAGAATACGGTCAAATACCACACTGATATGTGTTGATTTGGTCCTTCGTTCAGGTTTCAGGATTAACGATAAAGAAATCATATACCGGAAATACAATCGCTTCTTTATTGATCGGAGGCAGCTGTAGGTTTGTTACAATAAGGGAGATTTCCCAATGTTTTGGTGATGAAATAACCTCAACGATTACCAAGCTCCAGCATTCCGGGCTTCAAGTCGGCTCTCAGTTGATTGTCTTTCATGTAAAACATTTTGTTTGCTCAAAACTCACGGCCAGTATGACGACAAAGGCCTGATTCTTTTCGTCTTTCTTCCGGTTTTATGTTAAATTTTAATGTGAAAATTGATGCAGCGATCGATGATTCTTTGGAGCCTAATTGCCACCACTCTTCCACACAAATCGGGCAGAACGTTGGTTCTGTTTGAGCAGCACCATATAGTTGGAACCAATTATCATTGATCAGGAAAATCAGTTTGATTTTAGGGCGAAGCATGACACTATTCATGCTGCGTCAAAGGTGATCTCCGACATACAATGGAATAAATGCAAGAACCAGTGTACGGGTGCCTGTCTCTTTTTATAAGTTGATTAGGATGGACTTGCCGAAGCCACTGCTATATATGATTTGAAACATGCTTATGGGAAAGAAGTTCGTTGTCAAATGTGGCAACGTCCCTTCGAGCAAAGTCTTCGATATTAAAAACGGCTTACAACAGGAGGCGGTGATTTCTCAAGTGATCAAGTAGTGATCTAGTAGGTTCCCTCAATTACTCTATAGCGTACGTAGACGATTTAGTGGCGTACAGATCAGGTCTCAAAATCTAAGTCATCAATACTCTTCTGCAACATGATTTCGATCATATTAAAGCGTATTGCGACGATTAGAAATTGAAAATCGATTTTCAAAAGTCGGAAACAATCTTATTTCGGACTCCATTGAGATGGGCTTTTAGGGATACCAGACATAACTGGCGAAATTTGGCCATCATTGGACAGAACGGGCTGCCATTAGCGGTGAGAAGCGTAGTGAGATACCTTGGTGTCTGGCTCGATAAGTATCTGTATTTTGACAAACATATAGAGGTTTGTCTTGCCGGAGCCAAGAAGGCCTTAGCCACGACTAGAAGGCTGTTTCACAGCAGTCAACTTGTCTCCAGGGTGAAGGTCATATGCTATGTGGCTCTAATTAGACCAGTCATCGCGTATGGTAGCCCTGTGCGGTTTAATGTAGCGCCATATTACATGGAAAAGATTCAGGTGTTTGAAAGACAGTGTCTTAGGATCAGTCTGGGTTTGTATAGAACACCGGAATCAGAGTAAACAAAATACTATCCCAACAAAATACTATTTACGATGGGCCTCGTCTGATTATGGTGATTCGAAGACATGTTGCAAGGATAATTGCTTGATCCACCGCCACCGCGGTGCGAGGGTTAAGCGGCTCATCTACGACGGGTACGTCGCCAACGCTCAAGAGCTCCTCGGGTTCCTCCGTACCGCGATTGCGAAAAGGAGTCGGGTCGATGCCGAAAAACAGTACATCGAATTCTGGTGGCTAAAGGAAGAGGAAGAGGTTGACATGTTCTCCTTAATCGGTACGCTACTAAGGTGGCATGCTCCTCCTAGTTTTAAGTTAGATTTGGGTTAGTTAGAGGGATTTTGCGGAAAGGCCGCGTTCGTTTGCATAAGGCGGCGCCACTAAGAAGTGAACTCTGCTTCATGAGAGGCCACGAGTGCTTACCATCCTGATTACATCTAAGTTAGGCTAAGTAGTTTAGGTAGGCTAAGTAGAGTACGGACATAGTTTTAAGTTTTAGACAAAAACATAAAAAAAATGATATGTTATCTAAGTTTTTTTTCTAAAACTATTTTCTTAGAAATTTCAAAAATTGCCTAAATGAAAGATTGTATTGGTTATAAGATAGTTTAAAGGTCGAAAGGCAAAATTTATTGATATTGTTAAGTTTAGAGCGCTCGATAAGAGCCAGTAAGCTCTAATAAGTAATTGTCATTGTCAAATTAGTTTTAAGCATTTTTGTCTAGAATATAAGTAATAATGAAAGAAATAATAAAAATTAATTAAAAAGTAAAAAGTAACCACTTATCATTGATCTCACGATCAATAGCAAACTCCATTGATCTTAACATGACGATTAATCACACCTGTGGCATGAAGTCCACACCACACAGTCACTTTTTCAGATTCAATGAGGTCTCTTGAAGCACATGTGGGGTTGTTGCTTTCCAAAATATTTTGCTTATTGACGAAGCCTTTAGGCCAAATATGAGCTTCATCGCTGAAGATGATTTTTCAATAGAATTCAGGATTTCATTCAGGACTCTTCGGGGATCGTTTCGACGCTTGAAATGATCAATAGGCTTTAGTTCTTGAGTTGATTTGATCTTGTTTAGGTTTAGGCCAAGATTTTTAAGAAAAAAATCGTCTTAATGCGGCCTGAAAGATTCCCAATTTCTGTGAACGGAGTAGAATCGGCTGATTTGGCCCATTTTGAACTGAAGCACTTACGGATGCGATATTTTCGGTACTTCTACAGGTGAGTTGTTTCACTGACACAGTATCATTATTGGTAAATATGTTGACTCAAATTTATTCAGTATAGCATGCACAGTCTGTTTGGCGGGGCAATTATTACGATTGAACATTTGAGTATTTAGGAATTTTAGTAATCTCCAAATGCTGCTCGTTCCTGAATTTCTCAATGATAAAAATGTAAACCTTGACCGAAGCTTTGACATTGATAGATAACCACAAAATTGTTATATCTCTATTGAAAGGCTCTTTAATACTCCTAATTACAGCATTCTTATCTCAGCTTACGCATTGATATGATACAAGCAACGTTTTAGTCGGAGTTAACTCAATAAACTCTGGTGTATTCAGGTTTTTAACTCCTTTACGATGAAACTTCCTGCCAATAGACTCTTAGATGCCTCGCCAGAATCCTTGCGGAAACGTTGCAAAGATTCCCATTTTTCTACTTGATGTAGACCTTGCCAGTTTGCTCTTATTAAAAAACTTAAACCAGCTTGAGGGTTTTACCTTGTATTCCAATATTTATTTTGTATCAGAAGAAATGTTGGGGATGAAGTCAACATTCTGATGTTCTCTGAAAGATGTGCAAGTCATTCAAAATCTCACTATGATCCGCAAACTTTCAAAATCAAGTTTCGTCGATTCCGAGTTTCGCACTTTTTGTGTGACTCTAATAGTTTCACGTCTCAACCAACATCTTTCTAGTAACTAAGTATCTTTCAAAACTCCATAGTAAGCCAACCAGAATTGGCCAGTGAAAATCGCATAGGCCATAACAAAATCTACATACTCGTAGATACACATAACATACTACATTATAGCATTGTTACAATCGTAGATCTTGTTAGTTAACTAAGCAATGTAGATACCAGTACATATCCGCACAGTTGTTTCGTAGTTAACTCTTGTAACCAAAATGAAATTCTCTGCCATTTACCACCTCAGTCTTGTTACCACTTTAATGGTTCACTTCTTGTAAAAAAAAAAAAAATGTAAAGAGATAACAATCTTCTAGGTTGAGATACATAATTAAAAACATGTTCTTAACACTTACATACAAGTACTAGTACTAGTATCTGTACCCGTTTCACTGGAATTTTGAGAAATCTTGTAATGCAGCAAAGTTACAGTTTGAAAGTGTTAACAAGTTGTAAGAAATGAAAATTTTGCATGGGTAGCAGTAGATTCCCAGGCTAATTGGTAACTGGTTCTTTTAGTCATTTTCTCTAAAAACTAAGAATATTTAAAATTTGAACCAGTTTGAACCAAGAACTGTCAGTGACGATAAAACATACGAGTACAATTAATTATTGTCAAGATTCATAGAAAAATGCTAACAAATACTAATAAGAAAAAAAAAATATCCTAAAAATGTTGTGCCTCCTTACGGAGGTTAAAAGAAGAATTTGGATAACTTAATGCATCCGAAAGCATCCTAGGTGAAGATTCTCGACTTTAATTTTGTGGGGAAGAGCGAGAAGGGCCTTGAGTGATAAACAATTTGAATGGTGTCTACTTTTCCCTCATTTAAATCAGCCACAAGATACAAGGATAGTTAGATCGGCAGAGATCCGAGTATATTATTCTGTCACGTCCTTCTCTACCCAGCAGGAGTAAATACTAATGTTACTTAATCTAACTGAATTCCGGTGTTTCACAGTGGTTTACAAACAATCACGAGATCAGTCAACCGGTCAATTCTCCTCAGACACATGCTGCGTATTCCTCACAGATAGTCAGTGTGTGCTTTTAAGAAAAACTGGTCACAATTGAAATGTAAATTATGGTGTGAACAACACGTTTGAGCTCTGAAAAATCTTCGCCCGACTCTTGCATGGGGAGTTCCTAAGTATTCTGATTTATTATATGTCCGGTATGACAAAGGACCCTTGCAAAAATCTACGAAGCTGGACTAAGCAACCTGTGTCGCTTAGTTTGTGTTTGACAATTTAAGATTTTGCGAATATGAAAAAAAGTCCGAAAGTCGGACGAGTTTTTGTGATGTTTCATAACACACTATTCAAAATCTTTAAACTAGAGAAGATCCTGGAGAAAACGCAAGAAGTCCTATGAAGACATATACAGAGACGAACAATATTGATTTGGTATGCCTGCGAGCACTCGCTGATCCGCAAAAGTTGGAAACGATGTAACCGAGGCCACTAATGTAAAAAATGGTTTTAGACAGAGTGACGCGCTGTCAGGTGACTTCTTAAACATCATACGAGTACTTGATAGAATTGTGCGGAATTCGCAAACGAACACTGGAGGCACAATCTTTCAAAGTGTGTGCAACTACTAGCGTACGTCGATGGTCTCGGTTTTATTAGAGAGCACAGCGGTCTGCCACCGGTGCTTTCGAAAGTATGGAAGCAGCTTAAATGGGTTTAGCCGTAATTAAAAACAGAAGGGACACCACATAGTCGAATCGGACTGAACCTCGCAACCGATAGCTACAATCTCGAGAAAGTAAGAGATTTCATTTACCTTAGCTATGCTGTCAATTCTGGTGTTTTGGGCTGTGAAAGGCGGTTAGCCAAGGACTAGGATAACTGAAAAGTTTTATTAGTTTAGTCCCAGCTTTATCTCAAACTGTAGCGCCACCTCAATTAGTAATTTCCTCGAATTCTTTGAAGATATGTTTTTTAAGGGTTTTACTTCTTATGTAATAGACTGCGGGACGGTGAAAATAAAAACCATCACCACCTTCAGAGATAGCATCTACGAAATAGGACTAACGTGCCATGAACCATCTCTTTGCGATAGTGACTGACAGGCTTCGATTTTATTTCTTTGGTCGAAACCTCTATTACTGCCACTTGGGCGTAGTCGAAAGAGGTCGATCAAACAAATCTCTTTACTGTCAGGACCTCAACTTGAAAAAGGGTGCTTTAGTCAGAAGTCTAAAAGAGAAAGTCCCCATTGGTAGTACGCATCTTGAACTCATCTTATAGATAGTATAGAGGTCTGGAAGGTTAAGTTTGTTATGAAAAGCAGGCCCGATGTAAGGGTCTCCTCTGTGGTAATAATGGTGGCCGTTCTTTGAATCATGGTCCAAGTTTTAAGGTTAGTAATTTTGCACATTGCTTGACGTCACATCAGATCACCATATGTCAGTATTGGCCTAAGTATGGCATTATAAAATAGCATGATGACAGGGATGGCAACGATTAGTATAAGGCCTCGTAGAAGTAGCATCTTCCGCCAGGTGCTGGTTCCTTAAATGACGAGAATGAGCCTCTGCAGCCGAACATCTTGCAGCTCTGCTAATAAGTCCTACTTCACGCCTCCCCGTGGCGCCATCTGGGAATCTCACTAGAGGTTGCGAAGTGAAGGGGGCAAATGGCGAGTTTCCTGCGCCATTAACCAGAATTAGTGTCGGAAAAACAAAACAAGACCTTATCCGGGCTACTCCGACATATTTGGAGCTCAGGCCGGAAAGGATTTCCAGAACTTAGTCAGGGTCTTGGAAAAGAGATGGTGGCGGACGAGCCCTATAAGGGCCAACGGCAGCGCTCACATCCCGGAACGCGTTACTGGCTTCTGTGTAACCGACCCCTCGTCCTAGGGGCACTCAAAATGGAACTGGCCTCCAGGTTGGGGGTTGTGCCGCCGGGGTAACTGCCCGGCCATTTAAAAAGAATTAAGTTACGAAGCATCAAGTAGCCTCGGAGATGGACGGATCTACTGTTGAAGTAGAGGAAGGCCAAGACTCAGGTGGCGCACGCAAGTGGAAGAGGACCTCAGCCAACTTAGCGTGCGAAACTGGAGGCAGCTAGCCAGAGATCGAGCTGGCTGGAGAAGCTTATTGACTGAGGCCCAGGTCCACCCCGGACTGTACCGCCACCTAAAGTAAAGTTAGATGACAGGGCTGAAACTGCGGATTTTGCCGAATATTTCAGTGGCGATATAGAGGACTTCTCAATTGGTTGCTAATGGTGAATAGGAGTTTGCTAACGCAGATAATACTTGTACTTCTCATAGGAAACGAATTCCAATTTTCCTTTACAGGATTACATTTATGGACCGTTGGGATCTTCAAGTCAGCTTTAGGTATGCAATTTAGTCGTGTTTTCTACTTCATTATACCATTATACCAGGCTCTCCACGAGCAACACACCAAGCTGGAGGGTCTCTTCTTAAAACTTAAAATTATACCAAAGCCCTTTAGGAATGAGTGAATGCATATGAAAAATAGAGACAAAGAAGTGGTAAAAGCAGTTTAAAAATGAGGATTCGTCTGTTGAAAACGATCCGTATTTAGGGCTACCTTCAAGCACAATAACAGCGGAAAATATCGATGGTGTGCAACTTGCAATTGCAGGAAAAAGTCGTTGGGCTGTAGTCGAATTATAAAGTGATTTCGGCCTTCCAAACAATCTATTATCGAGAGAATTCTAACCGATTGCATGAAGACGATTCAAAAAGTTGTCTGCTGGCTAGCAGAACTGCTGCAACATGTGGAAATAAAGAAGGAACCGTCTTGTTCAGTGGAACTAGCAAGTACGCCACTACCTGGATGGCGAAGAATAATGCCAATGGTCATAGACCGGATAGTTTTGAGACAGACCTTTGTCGTACTTCATGAGGTTCCAGTGCTATTTAAATTCTACAATTCGCTCAATCTTTCAGTCAACTGGCACAGTTTGTGATTTCTTTTGCACTTAATAGAAGTAAGAGGTCGTTTATTTGATTTTGGTAGATCTTAGAGCTACTTGACTATAAGGAACCTGCATCTGTTAAGAGATATTATTTCATATACTATACCTTGCGTATCATTTCTTCGAAAAAAGAATCTGTTCGACTACTATGTACTTTCACATGATCAAACCATTAAACGACCTTGTATCTGCTCCAAATTCAACTCATCGTTTCTCCGACGGATTAGTTGAAAACTTTTCCCATGTCCCAATAGCCTCTGTTTGTAAGTCTAATCCGTCGCATCCCCACTTTCTGTGGCTCGATGAATCTGCATTTTCTCCTCAACTTCACATTATTATAATTTTCAACATCGATTTCGCTTTTTAAGCGCATTTCCTCTTCTTTGTTGTTACCCTTTAAGCAGCATGCAATTATCCATAGAGCATCTGCTGCTACTTAGAGTACACGATTGCAAAAGTAATCTTGGCGCAACATCAATGCACAAGTGATGCACCATGTGCAGCAGTCGTCAACGCTGTACCGCACTAACCACAGAATCTCTCGCTCTCCTCAAAGATGGGCTATAATCTCAGCTATTGAATGCATTTAATAAACATCCATCAATTCGTATACCACCACCACATTGGCTATGGCCAGTTCGCCACTGCTGCTTAGATATAGTTCGAGATACTTTCTGACCGACTTCCATTAACCCAGTTATTGCGCAAAGAGGCAAAAGCAAGTGGCAAATGTTCCACCACACCGCCAGTTGTATCTAAATATACTCGTATTTACTTGTATATATTCATAGCACCACCAGAGAGTAGTGTGGCGGCAATCTTAAAGATTTACAGATTTGAATTTTGCTCGCATTAGCGTGCGCGCATATTCCTAATGGTTGGTGTCGGCAGAAGCTCTAGTGATGATCGCGTGTACTTCATTTTCAGTTTCTCTAAACTGGGAGGTCTTCCTTCTTCTGATGAAATTGCCTAATCAAACGGTTGACAGCAACCGAATGGTCACACAGTTGTTTTTATTACTCTAATTAAGGGGTTCTCAGTTTCGGTGGAGTCTTTAAATATATGAATACGGATAGTTGCCCTCAAGTGGTAGTTGGTTTCGCTTGAGATACATCTAAATGGCAAGCCACTATGACTACGGGTATTAATAAAAATATTTTTCTACTAAAAGATACTTTCGTAGTACGGATACTTTCACTTTTTGCACAGATCTCTAAATGGCTTTTTTTTATATTTGTCATATTTCACGGTACGCAAGAGTCAAGTGATTCTGTATGGTCGTGTTGGAGTGGATACAGACTCCTGCCTTGAACCGCCCGCATATGCCCAGCATGCGGTGTTGCAGCTTTGCAATGTTTGTTTGGTTTACTGTAGAAAATTGCCAATGGATGAATAGATCCTGAGAAGTGATATCTAAGCAAGACTGATGCCTAATGTCTAATGTCACGATCTTACGATCTGCGCATTCATGAGGGGAGTTTGTGGCAAGCAGGTGGTAGGTAAACTGCCTGGTGGATAATCGTTTTAAACGATCAGTGGAATGTATTATGCAATCTCAAGCTGAGCGGAAGCTGTGAAAAAAAGGGTGGCACTTGAATAGATGCGTAATTATTGTGTGAAGTACTTGGGTACAAGAAGTGTACCTTAGCGATGTAAAGACGTGTGGTCAACTTGAGATAATCGAGGTTTTTCTTGTCTTAAAAGGGTCTTAAGTGTTTGTTTTTTGTCTGTTTTGGGTTTCTTTGTGAGAATAAATCGGAGTTTATGGCAATTACGTGTTTGCGATCAGATCAAGAGAAGGCAGTTTTACTTTTACGACTTTCTAATCTTTGAGATGTTTGATCATGTGATACTCGTAGCTGCCAAATAGTTTCTAAGAGATTTATGAGACAATAAGTTGGATTTCTAAGATAGTTGAACATTTTTCAACGTATTATCATCTACTTACAAGTCATTTGCTTTAAATGTGTTCTTCCGCGACGTTTCTTCAAAAGGAGGACTCCTCTACAGGTGGATGTATTCCCAAGAATGGGGCTTTTGGTATGGGCTGCGATTTCTGCTTTTTTTTTGTATATAAACAAGAAACAAGAAGACACGTGTATATATACGAACGTAGTGTCTAATATAAACAAGGCGCCCACGTAAATAATTGACCACCTTTGGATACGAATGCAAATCCAAAGATATCTATTTAACTCGTTCATCTACGTAGTTAGCCAATTCAAAGTGCATTCTCTGCTTAAATTCTGCATTTCAGAAGTCTTGTGAAAGTTCCACAGAAGTCCTCATTCCTCACTTTCGATGGACAAATTTTCGTAAGCGAATCTGCAGTAAGTTCTTTAAGAAGTTTATCATACATAGTCGAGGAGAAGAAAGACATGGTCACTTGGCCGAAATATATGCCCAATCTAAAATGAGTCACAATCCGGGACGCTCATGGACTTCATAGACTCATCGAATGGCCTCCTGCTTTTCAGATTCTGTAAGTTATATCGAAGCTGGCAGTTTCCCATTGGACCAGGCTTTTGATATTATTCCCTTTCAAGTTTTGCCACAATTTGGACTTGTTTTGGAAGTGTTTCACAGCTCTTTTAGTCTGTTTAAGGTCCGGTTTAAGGACTCCCTTTGTTCTCCCAACCTTTGATCGTTGAATTTATTACAGAATAAGAAATAACCATATTGAATACGGCCTAAAAAGAGCCATTGAACGGGTTATTCGATCATTTTCTAGCTAGTTCATCGGTCTTTTCATTTTCTTCAATACCTTAGAGCCCCCTATTACTCAAGCTTGACTTTGTTTCTTTTAGATAGGTCCTAAAGAGTTGCATATTGAAGCAATGTATAGCACCGATTTGGAGGCCAGCAATTTTTAGCTCAAAACTTTCAGTGCTCCTTGACTGATTATAACTTTAAGGATGGGAGCCACTTTCATTCCTGATTCAAGGATGATACCGCCACATTATTGAATTTATTGAATTATATTTGGGCAATGGATGACTTCACCTACTCCGGTATACCACTTGCTACCTTAAAGGCTGACGTTGGGTTTTCGAATCTAAATGCTAGTGAATTTGGGAGGCAATATCTTTTGAAGCATAAAGTTTTTGGTATGCAGTCACTTACTCCGCGTTTCAAGTTCGGTAATCTCTGAGTTGAAGTCCTACCGTACCGCAGTCGATTTCATCTTTCCATTTTTTAATAACCTGATTGTACTGCCGATCTGACCATCATTGTGAAGTCATCCTCTACTAAGGACCTTCCACAGGTCTTACAAAATATGCGTTTTCTAGCCAATATGACTAGTAACTTTGCTAGGAGGCCAGCAATTTTTAGCTCAAAACTTTCAGTGCTCCTTGACTGATTATAACTTTAAGGATGGGAGCCACTTTCATTCCTGATTCAAGGATGATACCGCCACATTATTGAATTTATTGAATTATATTTGGGCAATGGATGACTTCACCTACTCCGGTATACCACTTGCTACCTTAAAGGCTGACGTTGGGTTTTCGAATCTAAATGCTAGTGAATTTGGGAGGCAATATCTTTTGAAGCATAAAGTTTTTGGTATGCAGTCACTTACTCCGCGTTTCAAGTTCGGTAATCTCTGAGTTGAAGTCCTACTGTACCGCAGTCGATTTCATCTTTCCATTTTTTAATAACCTGATTGTACTGCCAATCTGACCATCATTGTGAAGTCATCCTCTACTAAGGACCTTCCACAGGTCTTACAAAATATGCGTTTTCTAGCCAATATGACTAGTAACTTTGCTAATTCTGTAATTTGTGTCTGAGTTCCAATTTGACTTTTGGTTATAATATTTAGAATCGTTCAGAGAGATCTATTCAAGACTCACCTAATCTGAAAGAGGAGTAGTGCAGCCTCCCCGGGTTTAATTGAGCGTTTCATGCAATGCATCAATCCAATCAGCCACAAGTCATCGGCATATCTCATCGCTTCGTAGCCTAAATTTCCCGGTGTAGCTATTATAATAAGTCGTAGGTGATCATAGAACGGCTGGAAGAACACTTCCTTGTGGACACTTGCTGAAATAGGAATTGATGTCTCACCAAAAGTTGTGGTTATTTCACTCTCATCCATCTGCGAAGAGGGTGCCCAATACCAAGGTTTTGGTGATGAAACTTATGGTATACCTCACTGTCAATTTATTCAATAAACTCAACATTTTCATCATGGTAAAGTACACGATCGAGCAACGTCTGCAAATTATAAAAATTTTCTACCGAAATTCGGCGTCGGTGACTGCAACTTTAAGAGCGTTAATTCCAATTTTCGGTCGTAATTCTCGCCCTAGTAGACAGGCAATAACAAGTTTAGTGCCAAAATTTAAGTCTACATATTCGTTGTGTGATGTTGCCGTGTCAGTGAGACAACGGGTTGGTCAAACTACCGAAAATATCGCAGCCGTAAGTGTTTCAGTTCAAAATGCGCCGAATCAGCCGATTTCACGCCGTTCACAGGAATTGGGAATCTTTCAGGCCACATTATGACGAATTAAGCGTAAAGATCTTGGCCTAACCCTAAGCAAGATCAAATTTAGTCAAGAACTAAAGTCTATTGATCCTTTGAAGTGCCGAAATTTCCCCGATTGGACTCTGCAAAAATTTGAAGAAATTCCCAAATTTCATCGAAGAATCATCTTAAGCGATGAAGCTCATTTTTGGCTCAATGGCTTTGTCAATAAGAGATATACGCACTATTGAACATCTACAAAACCAATTGTACTTCTGTAGATGCCATTGCATTTACAAAAAGTGACTGTGTGGTGTGCATTTCGTGCCGGACTGTATTTTTTCGTCGTTGGAAATGATCGACATGTTATAGTCAATCGAGTTCGTTATCGTGCCATGTTGGAGAACTATTTTTGGCCAGAATTGATTGGCCACATTAAATCAGTGATATGTGACTCTAGCTGGATGGTGCTGGTCAAACATTTGATCTATTGAAGGGAAAGTTCGGTAACCGAGTTTTCTCGAGAAATAGTCCGGTGGAATAGCCACTTCGCTCATATCATTTAACGCCGTTGGATTTATTTTTATGGGATTATGGTTAAGTTGTGGAGTTCAGGAACAATATCGAATTGCCAACTTCTCAAGAATGTTAAACGGCATAGACAACCAAAATTTCGCGCCAAAGAGAACGATGAAATACACGATTTCTGTTTACCTGACAAAAATTTAATACAGATAGCAATATCTAAACTTAAGCAATTTAGGAAAGTTCTACCTACCTAACTCAGAGACACAAGGTTAGTTGATCAAAGATTTGATCAATAGAAGGTAAATTAATTGCTTCACCTCTATAGGTATTAGTCAACGAACATCGGGTATACATTTTTGTCAGCACCTTTGTGTAAAGGCTTGAAACCATTTTTCAGCGCTTATTGCGGCTTTGGGCCGATCAATGATCGTTTATTGACTCAGAAAATGACACTTTATAGAGTAGAGTTCTTATTGCTCATTAAGCCCTTGTCAGAAAGAAGTTTAAAGAATCTGCGACCCTCACTATATCAGGCCTGCTCTATGGTGTAAAAGTATAAATTTATGCTAGATCTTTCGACTTATTTTTGGTTCCCACTTGTGCTGACTGGCTTTGGATAAGGGGATATTTTTTTTACTTTACTTTAGGTGGCGTTACAGTCTTGGGTGAATCGAGCCTCAGTCAACAAGCGGCTCCAGCCAACTTGATCCTTTGCTAGCCGTCGAGCCCGTACAGATCGTCATTGTGACTCCTCCTTCTTCCATCGTCAACTTGTATCGAGATGGGGCAGTGAATCACCCGAAAAAATTTTCTCTCAAAGCACCCAAAAAAGCAGCGATTGAAAAGAGCAATTCTTCATTTGATCTCAGTGCTGGTGTCGTTGTCTGAATTGATAGCGAAGCCTAGGTAGGAAAAGTCATTAACTACCTGAAAGTTATATCTGTCGAGAGTGACGTTGTGTCCGAGACGTCGGTGTTGGAGGTCCTTGTTGGTTGTCAACATGCTGTCAGCATATCGTTGGTCTTGCCCTCGTTGGCCGTCAAACTCGCCGCCACCATCTCAAAACTCGCTAAAGTGCCACTAACATCATGCTTCTTTATTAGGAACAATAATGCCTCTGTAGTTGGCTCAGGTCAGAGGGTCTCCTTTTTTGAGAATCGGACAAACAATGCTGAGGTTCCATTCACCGCACATACTTTCGCCGGACCATATTTTACAGATGAGTTGGTGATGCTCCTTATTAAGTCATCGCCTGCTACGTTGAAGAGCTTGGCAGTCAAGCCGTTCGCTCGAGAAGCTTTGTTGGACTTAGGCTCAGTTACTTATCTTCGCCTCATCCAGGCCGGGTGAACGAAATTGTTGGGGTATTTGGTTTGTCATCGCCGTTTTACAGAAATGCTCTTCCCAACTCCTCAACATCGGCTACAACTCTAAAGGCTTCGGTTCGGGGTTTGCGTCCGTGGCATGATTTTTTTTTTACTTTTTGTAAAACAGCAGCAGTTTAGGATTCTACAACGACATCCCCAGTGGCATTAGTCCACTGAGAAGAATAGGACTAAATGTTGGGGCTCGAAGATTCTTCGATTTCTACTCGGAATGTCTTTGCAGAAGAAGCAGATACTGCACAATTGTTTTAAAACAGAATAGTCCCAAAAGATTCGTTTTTAAAACAACGTTCGCTATCAGTGTCTTTGCTCATGTGTGGTACTACCAGTTTTTACGAGTATCAGCGGAACTGCAAAGGAATTTGATTATGAGGACGTAGGAGCTATCAACAACGCCATAGAAGCTTGGTATGACGGCGAATTAATACCCGTAGTCATGTTAGCGCGGTTTTAACTTTGACCACTTTCAAAACGTAGTCTTGCCTATGTCTCTTATTATTGGGATTATGGGTTTTTTAAATCGGTCATCAGCTACCAAGGCAAGACCTTTAAGAACACTTTTCATGACTTGAACCTGCGATAGGAAAACCAGTGCCCTCGGTAAAGGTTTTCAATGGGTAAAACTCCGATCGACGCAAAAGCACTATAACCTTATTGTACCTAGGGTAAGAATGACATATTTCGAACAATATAATGCCTTGGTCTGCAAAAAGGAATAAACTCGGCCGATTGAAGCACAGTAGACTCCTAGATCTACACTGTCTATGGATACTATCATAGTACGAGTATCTACGATGCCAAAATGGCAACAATTATATCACAAATGATCCGGGCTAAATAACCAGTGTAGTTAAGCTAAGCAGATGAGAAGACGAGAGCTTCTAGTAAGCTCTAGGACAAGAGAAAAGACATACGTGCTTTGAGAAACCCTAATTTATATTATATAATATTAGTATATTATAGTTATACTACATCATATCAATAAATAAAATGACCCGGTGATGCGATGTTTTGCAAATACTTCAACGATCTGCTCGAGCAGCACAAAAGAACCTCCAGCCAATGGAATGACTGGTAAACGATGACAAATTACATGAGTGCATTATTGACGGATCTCAACGTAAGGGAAGCTTTAACGTTTTTCCCCATTAAGCTGATTACTTGGCAACCACCCAAGCTTGAACTGATATATGAATATCAGTCTGTGGATAAATAAATGGCAACTGTTTCCTGAATCAAAAAGTTGATAGTTGATGATTTGGAATGCTGTACAGAGAACTAGAAAGTTGAGAATACTTGGAAATTTTGCGAAATATAATTGCAAGTGCATCACTTCGTATCTAAGTGGAATTTTATGTTTCGAGCAGTTAATAAAACACGTTTTTAAAAGGAGGTCACGTTCAGAGTACTGCCGCTGAAGTTAATGATTAAAGAAGATCTTTCAGAATTGAGGAAGAGATAAAAAGTATTTTTCTCTTATAATTAAGTAGAGTCAGATTGAATTTCTAATGCCATAAATTTGTAAAAATGTTTTAGCATTATGTCGGCGAGAGACTAAAAGCACTCACCACTTAAATTTAGTAAGACACACGTTTTCGACGACCGTTTTTATAGAGCACCATTCTTATAATAATGGGAAAGGAGGAAAGAATCAAAATAAATTTTAAATTGCTTTCAAGTGAAAAATATTTAAACAAATGTCAACCTATCCGAAACTTGAGAAACGTACTCCCAGAAGTTTTAACCACCCAGTTCGCTACTCAACTCTTTTGTTTTTTAATGCACGCAAGTAAAAGGTGTTTTTTTTCTGGCTGCATATAGTTGTTGTCTATCGTTTGACAGCTGTCAATGTCAAACTGTGTTGAAATTTCTTGCAGTAAGGTTTGGCAATTCATCATGAATCGTTTAACGCCAGAATAACGCTTCCAAATTGTGGAAATTTGTTTTGAAAAAATAAATCTTTTCGTGAAATTCATAGGTGAGCAAGCAATTCGTGCAGTTATTGATCGTTTTCGCACTAATTTTACTATTCTCGATTCAAAACCATCAACAAGACAAAGAAATGAGCGTACCGAGGAGATTATTGCTGCTGTAACGCGAAGTGTTGAAGAAGACGCCGAAATGTCGATTTGTCGCCGTTCTCAACTTGTTGGCCTTTGGCCTTCGACTACGAGGAAAACTGTACGTAAGGATCTTGGTTTACGTGGCTATAAAATACAGCTCGTGCAAGAATTAACAACAAATGACCATCGTTCATGTCGCATTTTTGCTGATTGGGCTAATTTGAAACTGACCGAAGATGGTCATTTTTATCGACGAATTGTGTTTAATGATGAAGCACATTTCTGGTTAAATGGCTTCGTCAACAAACAAAATTGCCGTATATGGAGCAAAGAAAATCCTCAACGAATCCTAACGAATCACGATTACATCCATTAAAATTGACTGTTTGGTGCGGTTTATACGCTTGCATCATCGGTCCTTATTTCTTTCGAAATGAGCTATCCATGGCTCGTTGACTGATTTTTTGTTTCCAAAAATTAATCAGCTAAACATCGACGACATTTGGCTCCAACAAGACGGCGGAACTTGCCATACTGCGCGCTCAACTATCAATTAATTGCAAAATCAATTCGCAGTCAACTTTATTTCCAGAAGTGCTCCTGCTAACTGGCCCCCTCGTTCGTGCGACTTAACGCCTCTCGATTACCTTTAATGGGGCAATGTTATGTCATTGGCTTATGCCGACAAACCAGTAACTCTTGAAGCATTGGAAGCCAATATTCAAGCCACCATTGACGTCATACGGCCTAATTTATTGGAAAAAGTAGTGAAAATTTTGATTGATTGAATGGATCATGTAATTCGGGTATATGACGGAAGTCATGTATAAAATATAAATGCCATGAAATTATCTTCCAGATTATAATAATAAAAAATTAATTCAAAGAATATTTCTGTCTTGTTTTATTATTTAAAGTTCTCAAGCTCTAAAAAAAAAAACACCCTTTACATGTCCTGTCATTGTTTTCAGCTCCTGCACAACTTTAGGCAGAAACTTTCGGATCTGTTCTTACCTGTTTCAGTTGCCACTGAAGTGTATCCACTTGATTTTGTAAAATGACAGCTTCCACATTGGTAGAAGAAGGATCTACAATTTCAAATCGATTTTCACCATAATCTCCGTTTGATTTTGTTTCATGATCTGCTTCATCCAGAAGTTGGCAATCCTAAAACGAAACAAATAAAACCAAATTTACAATTAATCAGACATAATAAATGAAGCAATGTGTAAGTAGTTTTTTTTTTTTTACAATTTTGTAACACATCTCCCAACCCAAAGTAGAGTTAAACCCATAAGATGCTATTCGTACAACTACGAGTGCAAGTAGTACCTATTTGAATTGGTATTGGGCACTCTAAGCACTATTTTATGATGTAAGACAGACGCCAAGCGTAATTAAGGGTAAACAAAGGCCTACTTACTCTGTCTTAAGTTGAGTAACAGACGTCCAACTTAATAACAAGACAAAGCAGTTGAAGACACACGAATAAATGTTCAAAAGACCACAAAATTTTGTGAGTTTGTTTCTTTTTGCTCATCAGACACCCAGTCGATGGAGACACGGAAAACAATTTTCTGTGTGAAATTTAATTTTCGGTTACAGCGAAGATAATTTCCTTAAACGGGTTTTATTTTTGACAGTTTTTCTTTTGTCGACTTTTTTGGCAGCTTAAATGTGCTGGGAAATTGCCGGTAACGACGAGTTACGAGTCTTCAGTGATACAAATAGTATGTAAACCCAACTGGGGGTACCCCTAGATGACGTTTTTTGAGAAGCAAAACTGCTTCAACAATTGGCAGCAGACAGGTTCGGTGTACAAGTGTAATTGGGTGTCCCAAGAGGTTAAATTGGCACGACGATGTACACATATGCGTATGTACGAGTACGAGTATATTGCTCTAGCAGGTTCGTTGACTTGTCTCTGTTTCTCGGGACTGCAAAACACACCGAACGCGTGTACATAATGAGAAAACAAATTAATCAATCAATTTCTAATTCAAATTAAATGCTTGAAGAAAAAAGAATCTTTTGCAGAGAAAGTAAATCGATAGGCATAGATGCGACTATGTATCAACGCAGATACAAAACAAATACTATACAAACAACAGTACGAGAGTATCATAGAAAACATTGCAATCGAAGCAATTCTTCAGTTTTACTTTCTTCCATCAAGTTACCAGCAGTAGTCACTCCCATTGGTTTGCCACCGAGTCGCACCATATGTTGCAATAAATGTATCTACCAGTATGTACAATAGGTATCTGTACGTACAAATAATGAGCTTCGGATAACTTGCGTGAGAAGATGCAAGTTAATCGCTTTAGATAAATCACATGAGAGTAGAAATGGATATGTGATTACCACGATGGAATACCTTGGATTTCTGTCTGCTACTGGAATTGATTTTTCATTTGTTTGTATTGTTGTTGTTGTTGTTGTATTCCCTAAAAAAAAATATAATAATCACCATTTCTGGGGATATCTTCTTTCAACAGTGTAAGAGCAAAGGTTTGTGGTTGTTATGTATCCATTTGTGGTTGCTTCTGTAGCCCACTGCAATTAAATATCTTGAAGCAGCAGAAAAACTAAAAATCTTTAAATGATTGCGACTTGGAACGATGCTTACATAACATGAATTACTCAATTCACTTTTGTGGCAGGAAGACAATGAGATATGTATTCTTTTTTAGGGCTTACCACCGAAAGGAGGTGTCAGATATGAGAAACGAGCTTTAATGGTTTCGTTACTATTGTACAACAATAATCGTAAAGTTGAATGGTATTTAAAGATTCATTTACATTCGTAATGAAGTGGGTGATTGTGAAAATTGAATGAGGGGACAGTTTTCTGTCTTTTTTTTTTTTTTTTTGTTTAACTTGCGGATGAATGATGGATTAAGCTGAGATTATGGCTGTGGGTCAGGTGCAGATGACACCGTAAATGTCGTTATGCTTTCGATTTCTGACAGATGTGTGTGTTAATATTTGGTCCACAGGCTGACGTATGGGATGTGACATTTCACATTTCATTAAATTACTGCCGAGAATGGGCTCTCCCGACTAGCTTCCCAGAGTTATCCCTCCTCCTTTACCATTTTTGCCATAAAAAGGAAGTAAACAAGAGCACCCTAAGAACATATCAAATCGAGTACTAAGGATCAGAAATGCGGCCTCCACAACAGTTGATAGGTTGTTGTTGACGCGTGCACTTGTTCAAAATCAGTGAAAACAGTGGGTGGTGAGCTCGGTTCTGCCAATAAGGGTACACACCTGTAAGAGGACATCTTTGTGTTGTCCAAAACAAATCTTATGAAATATCTCATGCAAGCCATCGTTTGGATATTCAGACCGTTGGCGGTGCATGCCCCTTTCGCCAAAAGTACTTGGAACATAGGTGATCCTGGAAAACAAAATTTATTGATGTGGTATGAACTCGGATTGATAATCAGTCAAGTTGCCATTCAGTGTTACATTAAATTGCTGAGAAATGTTCATGAGAATTTGCTTCACTCTGAGATCGATTAGAATTTTACACAGAGTTTCTTAGATGTTCTTGAGGAGGACTTATATCTCAGTTGCCCCCTTCCTTCAGAAAACGCCGACTAGACATCTGATATCAAAAATGGTATCGTTATTTGAGTCAACAGTGGAGACAAATAGCCAAAGTGGCTTACTCTGAGTAATTTGTGGTTGGTGTCTTTCCCCTTGACTGTATGTGTACTTTGCGTTGCTAAGCATACAGTCTGTTTGATAACATCGTACACGACAAATATTAAAGAAGAACTTATAATAATAAAAAAAAATCAATTGTACTGGTTTATTTTGTTTATTTACTTGAATGCTTTTCAATTAATATGTTTTCCAGTCTCCTCCATTATCAATAATTGCTTGGAGTCTTCGAAGCATGCTTTCTTCTAATCTTATAGCATAATCTTGAGACAAAGATCTCCATAAAACTCGTATTTTTCGTGATAATTGTTTGACCGTCGAGATCTTCTTTCCTTGGAGCTTTAGCTTCATGAATGCCCAAACATTTTCAATGGGATTTGCATCCGGCGACTGTGATGGCCAATCTAAAACATCGACGTCATTTTCTTTTATCCACGCACTGCACAAACGACTGCGATGTTTTGGGTCATTATCTTCTTGCAGTAACCAATTCTCATTCTTTCTTTTAAACCACCTTTGGGCAGATGGTAATAAGGCCTTCTTATGAATTTTGACCATGTTGGGTGCGTTTAAGTTATTTGTAAACATGAACAAATTGCAAAATCCTTGTTTTGAGAAGCATCCCCAAACATGCACCTCTGCCGGTTGTTTGACGCTACGCTGGATTAATTTATTGGATTGTGTACACCAGGTATGAGTGATAGGGTGACCATGTCCAAAAAGAAGCTTCATCCGAAAAAATAACGTTGTTCCAATCTCTGTCCAAATTCTCCTTGGCCCAACTGAGCCGTTTTTCTACGTGTTTTTTTGACAGTAGTGGTTTCTTTATTGTGCTTCGAAATTTTACATTATTGGCTAGTAAACGTCTTCGTATCGTATCACAACACACATTTAGACCCCTTTTACGTAAAATCAATTGTCCTCCACGTAACGATAGAAGAGTATTGTTTTTAGAATCATTTTGTCCTGCTTTTTTGTTGTTTTTAGCGTAGACCCACGATCCGGCAAATCATCCACATTTTTAACTTGGGAATAACGGTGCACCAACTTGCTAACAAATGCTTTTGACTTTTTCATGTACTTAGCAGCTGCTTCGTATGACATTATCGGTCCTTTTGGATGCGTGCACAAGAATACTGCTTCATAACGTGATGCAAACGCGACACTCATTTTAAAATAGTTCCGTCTCTGACAAAGATTGAACACTCTTTAAATTTTTTTATTCAAAGCATTTTAGCAGAAGTATTTTTTTTATCTGCTAATGCAAATGCCACTTCCAAACCGGTTTTCATAAACGAGTTTTACCGTATACGATCTTATCAAACGGACTGTATCTTCAGTTTTTCTTAATTTCCCTCCTAAATTTTAGTTTGCTAAATTCAAATGGCTGAAGCTTAGGATTTTCTAATGTAGTCTTTCACTAACAATCCAAATAAAGGTCTGGTTTTGCTGTGCTCCTCTAAAGTAAACGCCATAATAGGTGTTTTAGTCGTTCAACCTTCATTTCCCCGGTTCATTCGATCATATTTCTTCGATAGCAGTGCTATCCGTTTCTACCAAATGGGATTGTCAAAGACAAACTTATCTACACTTTCCCCCTGGAACTATCACTATATCACTTCACAGAGTGTAGCATTAAGCGTGGTCAGGTAGTTATCCTTTAAACGATAGTGGCAGTACCTCACTATGTAGGTTCACTTGGAAGTCGTCCTTCATTTCAAAGAATCTGGCTCAAGTATGTTGAAATAGTTAAATGAATGTTGTCACGAAATCTAACGTCACCTTATCCCGATTAATTCAATTCTTCCGGCGAAATGACTAACCCCAGCTTATGATTGAAGTTCGTTCAGCTGTTATGGCCCAAATAAGAAAGTTCGGCTTCGGATACTCCGACCAAGCCTACCGCGAAGTAGTGGTGATACTTTATACCTCGATTTTCCTCTTTCTTCGTTAATTAGGCTTGGAATGATATGAAGATATGAAAGGTCAGTTCTCAGAGGATGAGGTGAAATCAGTTTTAGAGGATCTTCTCTGATTCTATAAAGAACTCCCCTGTTGTTGTTGGTGTTATTGATCTCGCTGCTGACTTTATTTATTTTTAAGGACACGGATATCTAAAGAACCCATAAAATGAAATTCATGAGGTATCATCTAGCAGACAGTCTTGACACCCCTTTTCGCTTGTTGATCATATAGGTGGAATTGTGAAATGTGATTTGAAATGGAAATAAAGTAAACAGCTACTGAAACCGAAATTAAGGACGACTCGAGCATGTGGCAACGAATAGCTCAGGTAATGACCTAACACCAATGCTATCTCATAAATGCCATGGATTTCTGCAGACGAATCTTGAATACAAACAATGCACACAGATGATCAGATATGCACTTTGAATGTCCGGACCGTCGAAGAGTAAGGTGTCTCTTATCAACAACACGATTTTCTAGTAAAATATTATACAAGGCTTGACGGGTCAGTAAACCCTCAATCAACGGTACAAGCTTGGTCTTCTCTGATACAGCGAAATATCTGGGTCTGGTTGTGTGGTAGATGGCCTTATATAAAGCGGTAAACTGCATGAAGTTAAGCAAAGTCCAAAGAACAGAATGTCTGGGCATAAGCGGAGCCCTCCCTTGTTCTGAACACACTGTTTCACTTGACACCCCTCCAGATTCATAGCAGACAAGTAGCTGCCAACCTAACTATTCGCCTTAAAGCGACTTCACAGTGGGCATTAGGATTCCTAAAAGAAAACATCGACTACACCACACCCAAACAATGGTTTGACAAGGGCTTCCATGCAAGCATTCCCTCCAGATCCTTGTGCGAGGATAATGCCTTCCTGGATGACAATTCAATCCACTTCTACTTGGACGGTTCAAAGACTGTTAGTGGGGTTGGTGGTGGTGTTTTTGCCGAAAAGTTTAACATTAGCATATCCAACCACTGTAGCGTGTTCAAGGGGGAAATTCAGTAAATTAACGAAGCCCTGTGCTGGCTAAAGAAAAATGTAGTATCTACAGTGGATATCCGCATCTTTTCTGATAATCAGGCCGCTATTAAATCCCTGGACTCATGCTCTCCAAATTCAAGAACAGTCATGGACAGCCGATCTCTAATGGAGATTGCGGAGCAGTTTAAAATTCACCTTTGTTAGTTGCCGGGAATTGTAGGGCTGACGAACTTGCCAAAATTGGAACTACTATATCTATCACACCTGAAAAGGAAAACATAGGTATACCATACCTATCGTTACGTGCAAATCAAAGCTGGATGCCAATAGAAGAAGAAACCATAGGTCGACGGTTGGACAGACATGTTTAGCGAACAAAGAAATCAAGCCAAAGCTAGACCTGAATCACTCCATGGGTTTAGTTCTTCTAAATAGAAAACATCTCAGCGCCATTATAGATGTCATCACTGCACACTGTCTTATAGGTAAGCATGCAATAAGGCTTGACTTGTTTACTAACGACTTTTGCAGAAGCTCAATGGAGGAGGAGGGATGATCCCTTACCGCCTCTGTACATGTCCAGCTCTCTCCCACAGAAGAAATCTCCACCTAGAGGCCTTCTTCCACAACGACTTAAGTGACTTAAGCAACACAGACATTAACAGTCTCCTACGCTTTATTAAGAGCTCCAAATGGTTTCTGGAGTAGGTGGATCACAGATCCACGTGGCATCACAATGGGCCAATAGGCCTAAGTAGGCTGGTGTTTCAACAGCCACTTAAATTTAACCTAACCTAATCTTGACGAGTCAGGGTTGCTTTAGTACGGAGTCCTGTAGTCAACTACAGTCAACCATCGGTAAATGGACTGGATTTGGCAGCACGCATATTCACTCGAAGCACTAAACTTTTTCTTGCGCTCGATACTGTCCACGCAATGTTTGAATTTAAAAGAGAAGATGAAGGTGACGTCAATGACAGAGTTAGTCAGGAAGGCATCTACGATAGAGCCTTCGTGACCAGTCCTCCTACAACGGAATGAGGCTTTGACTTCGATGCAGTTAGTAGTCTAGATTTTATCAACTTAATTTTATCATTTTAAACAACTAGGCTTTTCCAGGGCCCAGGACGTATGCAAATACTAGGTGTCAACATCAACTCAGATCATTGCCTTGTGCGCAACGAAAAACTTACAACACCCAGTACAGAGTAAGTTCGATGTTGAACAGCTTCAATCCTGCCCATGCCAGCACAGTCACCGTCTCTAACTTGGTGAAATATTGTAGCTCTATGACGGATGTTATTGAAATTGTAACTGACTGTGTAACGCAGTATACGGACCCACAAAGCAAAAATAAGAAACTGTTTTTCATCAATCTCGGAGCCGCTGATGGAGTTGATGTTCTGATGTTCGACAAGCCGACTTAAGCGAAATCTTGCTTCGACCTCTCAATCGATGATTATAAATCTGCATTTGAAGTGTATGACCATGTTTTGGAATTAGGACTAAGCTCATCCGATTGCCTATTATGGGACTTGTTTAACCTGATGATGAAGGAAACAAATCCTGAACAGCATCACCGATTATTGCACTAGTTTAAGGCCTTGGGAAGAAATTAATTCGACTACATGTGTAGGTCTAGTGGGAAACGAAAGTAGAGTAAGGAATTGATGGTATCATTCGCAGAGAGACTTGTTAATCTTTGTTGGAAGAACAAAGTCGTAAACGACCTGAATGCGTCTAGGGCTTCGTACTGGCGTCATTGCACAAAAAGCAGAGATAAATAGAGCAGCAGTTTCAACAACGAGTGAGTATTGTGGAAATTTATCTACTGAGTTCGAGTTCTGATCGCCAAACTTAAAGAGGGTCGGGAGTAATTTTAAACGCACTTTATCGTCCTGCCTGATCCATCTGTTCATTGAGAAGTTGATATATTAACATTTACGTAAACATATCTGAATAAAAACTATCTATTACGTCCAATACGACTAGGTACTTTGAAGAAAATTACGGACCATGATCAATGAAAACTTCTTCCAAAACATGGATGACAATACCGGGCGAGATGTGATTGAATGAGTTTATTAAATTTAAGTAACCAAATTTTGATTAGGAAGTGGGTTCTCTACGTCTCCTTATCCAACATTCTTAAGTAAAGCTGAGTGAAATATAAGAAGCGACATCAACAAGCTAATATCCAAGAATACCATTCATAGCTCTGGCATTGAGATCATTCTGAGTCCCACACCCATGTGTGTATTTGTTGCGATCATCTGGTCCATAAAAAAAACAAACTCACTTATGTTAACCTATATGTGGCAGCCGTTGACCTTAAGATAAATCATTTCACTGTTCTCCAAAACATTTTTGATTATTCTTTCGGAAGTTATAAAAATGCCGTTGATGTAAATTTAAATGAAAAGAAAAGATCTCATGCTGACTACGGAAACGGAACTGTAAAAGATCTTTACAATCCGCAAAGGAAAGTTATTTCTAACTTAACAGCTAGGAGAAGATATTTTTTTATCTACTACACACGCATATCCGTGAGATTGTTTGATATTATGCACGCAATAACCAACTCAAGAAGTACATAATGCAGTTACAAAAGTGTCCCAAATAATCAACACGATAACTTAAAAATTCGAGAAAAAAAATTACCTTCAACTGCGTTGGTAAAAACAGTACAAAATAAAAGACCTACTTGCAAAAAAAAAAAACAAATGTAAGGCATACAAGTTGATTTCTTTCACGCACGTAATCTACTAATTAAGTTCCATAAACCATTAAAAACTCATCAACATATTGTTTTACATTTTGCATTTTAAATCAAAGTCAATTACTTCAATATAAATCGCAAAAAGTTGCAAAGATAGTTATTGAAATTTAATGGATTCACATTCTAAAACATAAAAACATGATAGAAAGGGTGGGCCATCTGTTGGTATCTTTTTAAATCATATGTTATTTTGACATTGACAGTTCTCATGAGCTCAAACTCAGTTTTATATTCCTGCGGTAGGAAATGGATTGATTTATGCTTGAACAATGTTGGAAAATATTGCAACGTTACTTCTAAAGTGGATGATGTGTTGCTGAAACAGTGTGAATTTGCAAAGAAGTTTCGGTTGAAATAAGGCACCAACTTCAGCTAGTATACGCAAGTTGGTGAAGAAAGTTCTTGAGAGTGGTTTGGTAATTAATAACCGCTCCTGTCCTGAGCGATCAACCGAGAATATTGCAGCTGTTGCCACAATTGCTTAAAACCGAGAAGCCCAACGAACGAACGAATCTCAGCAACTGAACATCAATCGCAGTAGCCTTAGGAGAATTTCGCATACTGATCTCGCTTATAAGGTCTAATTGACTCAGGAATTGAATTCGCTTTATTATCGCTTCTCTTGTTGGTTTAAGAGGAGCTTGAAATCATCATCTCTACAGATGAGGCGCATTTCCGTCTCGGCGGCTACGTAACTAAGGAAAATTGTCAGGTGGTTTTAAAATCCAAATGAAGTCATAGAGAAGCCAGTGCATCCTGAAGGTGCGACAGTTTAGTTTGGTTTTGGAGTGGAGGTAAAGCTCCAGTGAATGAAGAGCAATACCAAGCATGATATTGGACTTGGGCAACCTATAGTCCTAGCAAAATTGGGTTACGTGCCACATAAGCCACATTGGATTGACAGGCAGTTCTACAAACCCAGATGTTTGCTATTCTGGAAAATTTTTGACGCAGTTAGTAACCGACTCCTACGACCACTAAAATTGAATAAGGATCAATTAACTGTTGACGGCCTTTCAAATCTACCTAGTCAAATCATAAATACTGGTACACAACTGAACTCACTCATTACGAATGCAGCACTGGGCGCATCCATTTCGTATTGATTGCGATTTGACAGTTGATGCTTACAATCATTAAATGGGGCGACATTGAAAATCGTATTGTTGTAGTTGGCCTACTTAAATGCAACATGGAAAAAGGCGATATCTTTAGGACGTTGCGACCGTTTGCAATCACTCGCAATTTTGTGTATCGTGCTGTGAAGTTGTTTGAGGATACTGGTGGAGTACGAGACCGTCAAAGATCCGGCCGTCCGCGCACTGTGAGAACTCCGAAAGCGATCGAAAACCGCTGCGAAAACAGAAAATTTTGTCGCGGGAAATGCAAATTTCGCAAAAATCCATGTCTCGCATTATCAAAGAAGATTTAGGACTCAGCGCGTACAAGCGACACACTGGACACCTGTTCACGGCCGCATTGAAGGAAAAACGTAAGCGAAGATCGAAAGCGTTACTCAGCCGGTACGCGAAGAACGCTCATAGACAAATTCTGTTTACAGACGAAAAAATCTTCACCGTAGAAGAATCGTTTAATAAGCAGAACGATCGTGTGTATGCTCGGTCATCCAGAGAAGCATCGCAACTCATCCCAAGGGTTCAAAGAGGCCACCATCCCGTGTCTGTAATGTTATGGTAGGGAGTTACCAAGCTCCATTTTTGCGAGAAAGGAGTTAATACATCGGCCAAAGTATATCAATCAACCGTCTTGGAACCCATCAACAACAAGCCATGGACTGGCGTGCTCTACTCGATACTCAAATATTGAGTCATTGAAGCGAGTCCTTGTCCGTGCAGTGGACAATTTTCCCATGCATGAAGTGCGTCTCGCAATCGATGAGTTGCCACATCGTCTTAAGTCGTGCTGGAAGGCAAATGGAAGTCATTTCGAATAAGTTGTGCTAAGATTTGTAGCCATTGAATAACCCAATAAAAAGAAAAAAAAATGTTTAAATATTAATTTTTCTGTGTAACAGTATTTATGACTTGACTAGGTGCACAGACTTTAAACAGCCCCCAGAAATATAATATTATGGTGACTGCTAAAGCGAACAAAAGCAGCATCTGTTTGGGTACGGATTTCTTTTCAGCAGCAAACTAAGTCGAAAAATCTCCAATTAACCGACATCAGCTTGATACAGAGAAAAGTCGACACTGACTGTGTCAATACTCTTACGACAAGCATCCAGAATACTGTGGATCCAGAATAGGAATCTTTCTTAACAAACCAAAGTCATGTGTAGTCATGGACTTCTTTTTGGTAAAAAATCAAAATCTTCGCCAGTCAAAGACCCACATTGCCTTGTATTTACTACAATTTCAGATAATTCAAAAAAAGTGGGACTTAGATCCAAACCACAGCAAGGATACCGTGGGACAACGTCTATCAAGTCAAGCTGTAACTGAAGTTCCAGCTTTTCCTGACTTCTTACTAGAAAGACTGGTTCGCTGACGACTCCAAAAAATGTAGCTTGTCAAATCCTTCGTATATCAGTCAAAAGTCAGATGCACATTTGCCATTAAACCAGCTAACAATTCGCCACAAAGGGAAGAATTTGCTTAATAAGCCAGCACCTAGAGAGTTATACCATCTGCAGCTATGTTCATACAAAACTCCACTACCAATGGACGCAGGTAAGGTCTCCTTTGAGGCTATGACCCTTGCTTATCTTGCTCATCATTCTGGAGGACTTGACTGCATTCCTTTTTTGGGTTAGACTCTGGCCGAAATTATTCCTGAGCACAACAAGGTCGAATTCGTACTTTCGTAGAAACAGGGGTGTCATTGCATCAGATGGCGTCCAGAAGACAAGAGTAAAAAGACAGATGGCGCGCAAAATCATCAAAACGTGTGGTGCGTGTGGTATCAAAGCCATATGAATATCAAAGGCAGAAACAATTTCCACTGCATCTATGGCAGACCCTGTAGATCAAGAAGACACTTCTGGATTACAGGTTTCATGTATCTTAGCCATTCTTTTCATGTCAGGAATGCCAGGAAAGGGGAACATCTTGGAAATGCATAGCCTAAAGGACAACACAACAGGAGATGATGGAACTGAAAACGTGGTTATCGTAAAACATTTCGCAGCTACTAACCGCTGACTGTAAAGAACTGTTGGTTAAGGTTGCTCCTGGATATACAAGGTAAAGATTGGATTAAGTTCGAATCCTTGTTGTTTTTTGACTCAAAAACTGAAAGCGGAGCCTGCGTTGGTGTCAATAGTTAGCTAGAAACAACAAAGTTTAAGGATTCTTTGAAAATTTAAGTGAAGTAATTGTCGCTTGGTACACCAGATGCACAGTTGTGATTACGTGGGCAATAGAGATGAATTGCAATTGAAACCCACAGACAAGACAAGTTTAGTGTTTGGATATCACAACGATATCGTCGGGAGCGATTTTATGAAAAGAGGGCACACACAAAATGCAATTTTTAGAGAGGGATGTTTGGCTGCAGACCATATCTATCTTAAGATCACCGCTGGCATAGTACGAGGGCGGGTCAATAAGTCCGTGACTTCTGGATTAAAACACAGATTTTTTGATAAAAAAATAATTTTATTTTTCAACGTAGTCTCCCTTGAGCTCTATACACTTTGTCCAACGCTTCTCCAATTTTTTTATCCCTTCCAAAAACAATGATTTGTCGAGGTCCTCAAAATAGGCCTTTGTTTGCGAGATGACTTCATCATTGGAGTCAAATCTTTTTCCACCAAGCCATTTCTTCAGGTTTGGGAACAAGAAGTAGTCGCTCGGAGCCAAATCTGGAGAATAGGGTGGATGAGGGAGCAATTCATAGCCCAATTCGTGTAACTGTGAAGTTGTTACACGATTGCGTTTGTGGTCGACTGTGAGCAAACGCGGCACCCATCTTGCGGAAAGCTTTCTCATGCCCAAGTGATCATTCAAAATTGAAACCACTGAGGCTTCCACAATCTCTCGCACTTTCAATCTTCGGTCGGCCAACACCATATCGTGAATTTTTTCTATTGTTTCGGGTGTAGAGACCTTAACTGGGCGTCCAGGACGTTCGGCATCTTCAGTGATTGTACGGCCACAACGAAATTCAGTAAACCACTTTTTTACCATTGAAATCGATGGTGCAGAGTCCCCATAGTATTTATCAAGCTTAGCCTTGGTCTCGGTAATGGTTCTTTTTCGCAAGAAATAATGCCTAATAAGCACACGAAATTCACTTTTTTCCATTTTCTCCTCAAATTAGTGAGTAGTCTGATAAAAATAGATGTCAAACACAAACTAACTGACGCAGCAAGTTTAAATTTTGACAGGAGTCAACTGACAGATGCCTGTTGACAGGAGCAGTGTTGCTGTTTCAGTAAAGAGGTCAGAAATTCAAAAAGTCACGGACTTATTGACCCGCCCTCGTATCTTGCCTGGTTATCTTCAGGATGTGAATATACAATACTAATCAATGCCGCTACTTTGTGTCGCAAAAATCAAGGAATACTCACATACACACATATGTGTATATCAAACATTGGTAGCATCACGGATACGCAGTAGATAGCATGGAACTTACCTTCGCATCATCTAAAGCAGCAATACCAAATTGTTGGTTTCTCAAGGTCTTTTGCATATACCCGTATGTACGCAAAGTTCGAATGGTTGTCATTTTCCAATGTCAACTCTTTAGCACATAATCGTGACCAGACCACTCCTTCAATCAAGCTGTCGGGAATTCTCACTGATTTATTGCAAACTCATCAGTCACACTACTGAGTTCCAATGCAAATTCGCCAACAAATACTTCTTGGGCGTCTATTACTCGTGAATTCGTAATTTTTTTTTGTTTTATGTACTTGTAGATACTTTATAAGTTTGTGTGGCACTCGGGGTACATTACATACTCGTACATACCTCCAAGTTGCCTACTTCAAAGAGAGAAACCGCCAATTCTTAAGGCAACCTAACCGTGATTCTCATTACCTTCTGCCGAAGGGTACTGAATGTAAACCTGATTTCTCAAAGAAAAGAAGCTTAAAACATTTATTTGGCTTTGTGAGCAGATTTTGCGTCATTTTCAAGTGGTTTTTGTCCTCCGGCAGTCTGGTGGAACCAAGCCACCACTCAGAGGCTACAGATTGAGCTGTAATTAATTATGGAATCAAAGCGTATACTTCCATCAGCCCCCGCAATCTCTTACCACTTTAACTGATGCTCATTCTGATTTTATTTTTTTATTTTTTTAAAGTCGTCTATCTTGCCTGTGTAATTAATGGTACGAGTACTTTATTGTTGCCAACACAGTCATTAGCATCAACATGTTGCTTAAAGAGTGAGTGTATCTGCTAATGCCTTAACCTTAGCTGTACCAATGTACCGAAACTGTCAAGGAAGGGCCCTACATGGCATCCTCAAGAATAAAATTGGAACAATTAAAGCTTTTTTTTTAGAATCGAAATGGTAAGTCTAGCCTACTGAGCAAGATGATAGTGGTGATACAATTGCATACTTAGACGAATAGTCATAGTCGTGGTGCTTCTCCCTTATATTGCATGCACCATCCATGTATTCACGGGCTGTGAAGTGGAACCAGTGATATCCGTTTGTTACGCGACAGTTAATCTCGGCAAAATGCGCTACACAATCGAAGATACACAACAACAACAAAAAAAAAAAAACTTGTACACCGTCATGTGTTACAAGTGAGTCAGCCACAGATGCATATGAAGTCACCTTTAGGGATGGACGTTTTAGGCACATTTACAAATCTAAACCAAATAATTTGCAAACTGGCTTCATGTCGCTTTATAGTACTGTAAGCGGCCTTCATAATCGAACATCTTTGGGTTTTTGGAGCTCGAAACGTACGCAACACAAGCATAAGTAAACAAACTGATTACGAGATCTAAGTGCCACCAAATTCGCTGAACAACTGAAGCATAGTGGTGTCGTGTGAATAGATCATAAAGCAAATCAGAGACTATCATTGCAGTGTAGTCCCTTAAATAACCTTGGACCTTACTAACTTCAAATTAGCAAGAATCTTCCAATCTAGAAGCCATTAAAGAGAATGAATACAACCATTATTGTAGGGATCTGATACTAGTACTAGGAGAACTTTCCTTGCACCATCTGTAAGGCGAATGTCTCTTCAGACAACCAACAAACAGAAAACTACAACGTTTACTCTGAAACATGCATAGCCAACTTCCGAAAATATTGGATTAAATGCCGATGTGTAGACTGGGGTTTGGGATACACCAGGGCGTAACGTGAGCAATAAACGACGATGTTGATCAACAGAAAACATGTCGCCTTACGATTCTAAAGCTAAGTGAAAGAGTAACAAACTCGTGATCCTTACAATTCGGTTAAGATTAAATAAATTGGTGATGACCCATGCAAACGTAAGAAGGAGATTGACGTTAGTGTTCAAATGTGTTTGGAATATGAGGAGTCTTGAGAGATCTGGTGGTCGCAAACACCTTGTATAGACACTGACACTGAAGCCTGACCAGATAGTAATTGTAATATGCCTTCCATTGGAAGCAAGTTTAAGGAAAACAGTTCTGTGCAAGGGATTGATGAAAACGCGTATCAGTGCATGCCTCAACGAAGGAGAACAACAACTCTAAAAAGGTACGGTTTTACGAACGTCTTCATAGACAAAGGCCACAATCACTGTTTCAAGATTGACGTAAGAATCGTACTCGGTGTCCTTAAATTCAAAATAGAAAAGGAAGGCACTGCCTGCTATATTTTGCAGGTGGAGGGAACATCATAGTGACAGGGACATGTTTCTGCATTCCATTCCGAGGTGCCCAATTGATTTGGATTGGTACATTGTAGTTTCTAATAAATGAACGCCGATATCAAAGGTAGTACAATGTCAGGTTTGGAACAATGTAAGTAACCTAAACATCGGATGGATAGATTTAAAAGATTGCTAGAGCTTTTGCTGACCGCGTCTTCTTCAGTATTTACCAAAATCCCGCATTATCGGAAGTAAGTGCTAGAGCTAGTGCCAATGCTTCAAGTAGCCAATCAGAAAAGTCGTCTCTGATTATGTTGGATTGACAAGGCAAACATAAATTAGAAACTCCTAGTTCGACGATGAATTCACAAGTCAAATATGAGGTGTATGTGAGGACGGAGGCTGAGTTTTGAGAAACCGAACGCAAACTGCTCCGAAAAAAAGAGGAGGTCAAGCGAACAATACGTCTTGGCAAACACTTTTTCTATGGGCTTAGCAGGCAATAAAACAGCAAAGTCCTATCCAACGAAGAAAACGGTTTATAAGGCCCTCATAGCCACTGCTGAGATATACGACGTAGAGGCATGGACAATAGCACAAGTGAATGAAAGATGTTTTAAGTGAACGATTCTCGCCCGATATGCGTGGACGAAGTAAAACTTGAGGTGGAACTATTACAAGCTAAACTTAAGTCTGTTCCACTTAGCTTCAGATATCTGATATACTTTTTCTGCAAATGTGAGACCACACTTACTTATTCATTTGGTTACTCAAGATACACTAGAAAGTACTTCTACGAGTATATACCAAAACTATAACATTTACAAAGGTAAGCAATCTTCTTCTTCTTATCCTTTTATTAACCCTTTCCTCGTTATACGAACTTATGCGCAACGAGTTTCCTATTTTTACTGCATAGCTGCTGCTCCGCTTATGGGGTTGGCTAATGTCGCCGACCGCAGAACGCGTCTACATAATGCTCGATCCTGGATCGCTTCAGTGGTTAGCCCCAGGCGTTATTGCGCATTTGCCATCTGAGAAATCCAGGAATTCTTTTTCCGACCTCGTTTTCTTACAGTTGGAGTGATCGTAGTTGATAGTGCCTTTTTAACCGGATTTTCCGCAGATCTTCTTTGAACGTGGCAATACCAGCTTATTCTTTTCGCCTCAAGCTGTTCGGTTACCGAATTCTTTATATGTAGACTTCCTCTTATACGCGTAGATCTAATGCAATCGCGTTTAGTGATTTCACTAGACATCCTTGTTTTTAAACGCTTCGTACATTGTCCAGCATTGTGAACCGTATATAAGAGCTGGTCCAACAACCGTGGTGTAGAGTTTCCCCTTTAATTTAAGTGGAAATTTTCGGTCGCAAAAGATTCCCGAATTTTTCCGCCATTTCATCCATCCCACCCTCACTCTGTGGTTTACGTCGTCGTCACATTTCGCTTCCATGTTAACGATTGATCCTAAGTATTTAAAGATAGTGCTTTTCGGAAAAACTATTCCGTCTAACATCAAATCCGGAACAGGTCGCAACGGATGCAAAACTCCAGAAAGTCGGTTCGGGTATCAGAGATAGATAGCCAATTAACTAGGAGAGGTTATACTGCAACAAGTATTCTATTCAAAGCTTCTCAGAACTTTGCTTTACAACGCCACTGCCACAATTTTTGCGATCGTCTCTAAGTCCATACCATTCACACTCCCTCTAGACTTTCAAACGACACGAAATTTCAATATGTCATAGCGAACCTGGAACTACGACATTTGAAGAAAGTATCGGATATCATTTAGTGGGCACTAGATGAGGCTGCTGCAGGTGTACGAGAAGAGTGAGGAATTACGGCTCAATTAGGCTTGTTTAGGACTCATTCCCCTCACAGCTATTGCGACGAATCGGAGATCTTTCCAGTTCTTCAACCACGCCAGACAATGTTTATCCGAAGTTATCCTCTGTCATGTGGAATGAAAATAACATTGCTCAAATCACCGACAAAGCAATTGGTCATTGTTGAACGAGGCCACTCTAGCGGTGATGCATTGGCCATTTTCAGGACTTAGTTAAGCAACGGTGAGGCATGTAAAAGAGTGTGCAAACATTAAGAGGCGGGGATCCAAACAGCGTCCATCGAGCACAGATGTCAATCGGGAAACAGTGGATCCAGCTGGTGCTATCAACGTTACGGCTCTCAGGGAAACACCAACAGCAATAACAATGAAGGTGTCTTCAGTTGCTGATAAGTCTTGTCGTCCGACAAAGTTTTAGCAGTGGCGCTGTTACTGACTGTCACACAAACCAACAAATTACATCAGAAATGATACGTTCTAAACACAGCCAAGGGAACGAGGACAATAACGTATACTCGTTCACGAAAGAAATCAAATGAACTGAAATGAAAGCCGTTCCTTCCGGTTTTTGCAAGACATTCATGGAAGATGCCTCATCGATTAGATAACCAAAATGTGAGCGGTGCCCTCGTCGGCAGGCGTGAGTATGGAAAGAACTTCAACGCTACAGAGCGGTATCCCTTCACTGTGTCACCATTTGTCGATAAGGGCAGACGGTAAGGCGATATTTTCTCTATATTTGTTCAAAATTCAAGCGCAGGCCGTAGATCTGTCTAAGAACGTTAAACAGAGAGTCAAACTAACATGTACTCTAGTATTAGATACAGGCATCTCAGCCAAATCCTCATTTCTTTATGGTGCTCAGAACTAAATTTTCTGCCTAAAAGTGTTCAACCTCTTATGTTACGGTTGCCTTTTCTATTTCATGTTTGCAGTCAAAAGTTTATCCAGCTGATGCTAATGGTTCTCTTAACATAAGAAAGCACATTTTCATGCCATAATTCCCAGCTTAACTATACCCATTCGTTCATCTACCTGTTGTTTGGTTTTCTGCTTTTTCTTTTTGAATAATACCAACAAATACGAGTAAAACTGCTTAAATAATTGCACTCGTACTCGTATCTAGTGCATTAGATGATCCGCTGGCGACTGCAATATTTCAACATTTCCATACGAGCTCACCATCGTTCTCGTAGTCGTACTCATAGCAACATGGCTGCCTACATTTCCTGTTCCATGCTATTCTGACCCCCTCTTTGGTTTGTTTTGTTCCCTTTGTACAAGTTCCATCCAACATTTCAGTGCACTTTTTTTGTTTTTTTCTGTACCTACTTCCCTCACGGCATTATGCATTTGTATCTGCATCTGTATCTGTGCCTGTATCTATATATTAACTGCTCTAGTTTGGAGGAGCAGCATTGTGTCAGGTCGACCCCTAGAGGCTATGGGAATAAGAAGCTCTCCTCCTACGTCGTATTAATTTGTAAAACACCTGTACGGGTGATAGTGCCTCGGCACATCAGGTATAATGGCAATGCTAATGCTGGTGGTCCCCCCTAAAAGTTATCCGAGCGTTACAAGAATGTATCTACCACTTGTGAATTCATACTCATATCTGTTTCACCTCTCTCTGAATGCATGTTTTGTTGATATGTTTGTAGTCACATCTTCGCGGTCATCATTCGTACGTTTGTGTGTACTATAGAGCTCATTCTCTTCTGAATGGGATGTCTGTTTTGAATTTTTCTGTTCTCCTCGCTTCTGCGGTTTCGAATGGTTGAAATCGCTACATGTGTGGGTGGTGATGGTGGCGCTCAATTCAAATAAATATACATTTCAGATTTTTGATTTCACGCCAACCTGTTGTTTAATATGAAGATACAGCGATTGGTAGAGAACATTCTCATTGTTAACAGTTAATAGGTGAATTTTCTTCACTATCCCCACTACCCTAACTCAACTCTGAATGTGTCTATTCTTTTTAAGAAATCTTAGAAGTCCAAGAGGTAAGAGGTAAGTGGCAAGCGGTAAGCGGCACCGTAACGCGATACTTGGTGATTTAAGTCCATCATCTTTATCCGCTTATTGTGAAAGAACTTGTATTGTTCGGATAAGAGATCTTTTGCGGGCGGTCTAAAAAGCCTTAAAATTGTTTTTTTTTTTTTAAAAGCGTTGACCTTAATAGAACCAACCATTGTAGTGTGTAGCTGTATCTGTATGTATTGATACTCGTGTATCTGTGTTTATTTTGCAGCAAATAATACCAAGTTGATGTTAATGTGTCAATTTGTTCTTAAAAAAGGTTATCTCGGCGAAATTCTATGGGTATACCACCAGTTTGGATAAACAATTGAAAAAAAAAAACAAAAAAAAACTATAATTCACAACAATTAGCCAATATGACGACTGACTGACTTCTAGAGATTATAGATACGACTTTCTAATACAAATTCGTCAAATATACCTGTATATAACTAGATCAGCTACTTTCTCGTAAACATATATTTAAAGTGTCAGAGATTTGAGACCACATACAGGAACCTGTTTAAAGGTTGTAGCTGGTACCAGATACAAGTACTCACTATCTCTGACTATGGCTATAAAATTAAAGAGGAAATAAACTTGAAAAGCATAAAAAGTGTCACAATTTGCAAATAATAAAACTGCTCGAGCACTTGTGGTTAAAACAGGCATATAATACCACCGGACAATGGTCAACTTTTGGCAACTGTCCATAACAGATGACACATTTGTTTCGTTTTTTTCTTGATTTTTTTTTTTACTAATTTTCCCTACAAAATGGAACGGCTTTTAACGTATTCAGGTTAATTTGATAATCATAAAAAAAGCCGTTTATTTTAAATTGTAATTATCCGGTAATCATCAAAGTAAGTTACATTTTGTTGGTGGAAATTTTGCATAACAATAGCGCAAATTAGTGCAGAGTGCGAGTCTCATAATAGTTTATCCACATTTTGATGATTTATCTGGGAAAGAGAAAGGTGTTAATCCATTGGTGGATCCTATTAGGTTTCATTTTCACACATAAGTTGCAAATCACAAAGGGGGCATTGGAAACTTTCGAGAGTCTATTCAAAGATACTTGATAGGTGTCGCATTGATTTTGAAAATCAAATGATTGAAGTCGATTGTATCTAGCAATCTGAATTCAATGAGTTTGTACATTTTACTCTCGAATAATCGATTTGATTGAAGTTGCTAAAATGTTTTTACAGCTGTTGTTTATTGAAGTGAGCTGGTTGCAAGAGAATGGAGCAACTCTATGATATCCTGTTCCCAACAACGACTTTTCTGGACTAGTCAAGTCGCCCTTATTGAGACTACGGCAAATTCCATAGCAGGTAACTGGAACGAATATACACTGACTTTAACTTAAGTGATCTTTAAATAGGCTCACCGTTCAAGTTAAAAGCTATGCGTGGGTTAACTAATCAGTCACGTAAAAATCTCACTGAATCAAACAACGTGGGTCGGATTCTACATTTCTGCTTAACAAGAGTTTATGCGATACAAACTAGATATACGAAACCACATTGCCTTAGAGGTTCCTCGAACAATCGGCAGCACCACTCCAACAAACATCGTTTAGCACTGTAAGGTTGTGAGAAGAGTTTTTCCATCGAAGTCAGGCATCATTGACTGTGGAAGTTGGACATGATATAATTACATTTATCAAGTCACCATGCTCTTCGATCTTCGATTAAACCAACGCCACCAGATCAGAAGAATTGAATAGAAGGTGTGGAATTGGGATCATCTACACTATCACAAGGAAGTTTAGTTCTAAATCTCATCTTGTATAAGACAGCAAACTAATGAATTCGGGTGAGACATAGAGAACAAAATGGTTATCATGTACTTAGTCAATAATGAATTTGTCCCAGACCCTGGTGGGCAAAAAATTCCGGAATAAGCACCTTCCCTATCGGTAACACGGAAATTTTAGTCGGCTCTTTCGGTCTGGATACATCTGGATCGATCACAACAACACACATTGTTCATTGAAGAACCTTTGGTGTATAAATGTCCGCTACACTTGTTGTTCATCAACTTCAAGATAGCCTTCGACAGGTGGAATCGATATATTATAGCGCGTACTTTTGCGAAGGAGAGGTATACCAACAAAATGAAGGGTAACTCTAAAGGTTGTAAAAGATGAATTCGAAATTCGTAGCGAAGTGCGACAAAGCTGTATGCTTTCGTCGTTGGTAAAAACATGACACTGAGATGACCTTTCCCTGCTTTCACATAAGGCAATGAACCTTCACCAAATGGTTATTGAGCTCGAAATAAATACGGCAAAAATGTATGCTCTATTCCCGTCTTTAACACTTGAAATAATACAAAAGCTTAAATCAACATTGCCAGACAACAAGTCAAGAAGGTAACCGACTTTCTTTAGCTTGGAAGTATGGTCTCGGTGGATAGAGGTACAGATCTGGACGTGGACAGCAGTGTAAGTAATAATAACAATAACTCCATCGTAAAAGTAATGTCTTCGGCCCTAAAACCAAGATAAAGCAGTTTTGATTTAACGTATAAACTGTGGTAAATGGGTGTACCTCCCAAGGCAAACCTGGAAAAGAAAAGAAAAGCCGGGGATGGGGTTATGTTGATGGAAAGTTAAATTTAGAACACCATGGTGTCCACCAGAGGGACACCAGAGTCTTCTCATTTTGATATCCACGTAATCATAAAACGGTTAATCAAAGTGATCATGTTGCGTTCAATGTAAGACACTTCTCCAATAGTACAGATGTCCAAATATTCGGAGCTGCCACCTCTATTGACCGTCATCTTCTCGTCAACGAAAATTAGTGAAAAGGATGAATTATATCGGTTTCAAGACGCCGGAAACGCAGCAAAAAATGAACTAAGTTTCACACAACCACAAAACGCCTAGTTTGATGGAGGATGCGGGCAAGAAAATTTAGCAAACAACTCGCATATAAAACTGCATAGAATAACAAGAGGCACAATCAGGCCAAGGAAAAATGAAGAACACTAGTTTCTTTGGAACAAAAAAAAATTAAAAGCGAGAGTTTGAGGAAACGGAGAGGTACTATAGAAAGAAAAAAATGCAAAATGATCTTGCCAAACCAACAAGACTCGACATAAACTTGTAGAGCTGAGTAAAGCAGTTTATTAGTACAGCTGAGAATGAAATTCGATATTGGACGCCTTAGCATACTTGGAGTAGCCAGAGCCTAAAGAGAGCGCCTGACTATGAGACTCTCCTCTGTGAACTCAGCATTTACAGCAGCTGCTTAACGGGCTTCATGTAGAGAGAGTGATAGGGCAAGAAGAGAACCCACGTCCAGAGAATGAAGACCAAGTTCCACCACCACCACCTAGTATGATGGTTTAACAGCGAAGCTCTTTAAATACGGTGGTGATGTTTAGGTAGGGAGCATGCACCGAATCATCAACCAAGTATGGGTGGAAGAAAACATGCCCGGTGACTGGACTATCAGCTCCATATGCCCCATCTACAAAAAAAGCGATCCTATGTCTTGCAAGAACTATCGAGGCATATCCCTGCTTAATGTCGCATATAAGATCCTATCCAACGTACTGTGTGAACGTCTTAAATCCTTCTGCAACACACTAATCGGCACATAACAGTGTGGCTTCCGGCCCGGCAGATCGACTATAGACCAAATTTTTACACTTAGGCAAATCCTGGAAAAGACTAACGAATTTCAAGTCGAAAATATGATAGCATACATCGTCAGGAGCTCTGGCGATGGCCGAATTCGGAATCCCGGCAAAACTGATTCAGTTGTGTTGCGTGACGCTAGAAAACACGCGCTGCAAAGTGCAGTTTGGAAGTATTTCCTCCGTACTATTTCAAACATGCACCAGATTTCGGCAAGGAGATGCGTTATCATGCGACACGGAAGGCACTATCTTCAACACGTCCGTTCAGCTGCTGGCGTATGCGGACGATATTGACATCATCGGTCGCTCCCAGCGTGCCGTGATGTGGAAGCGTTCACGGCGATTGAAGAGCAGGCGAAGTTCATTGGCCTTGAAGTAAATGAGGACAAGACTAAGTACATGCTATCAACAAATAAACAAGCATCTGTCCATCGCCTAGGACAAAATGTCACTATTGATAGCATCAATTTCTAGGTAGTTCACCTAAAAAAAGGAAGAAAAAAACACTGGGGCGCTGTCAGCCCGGTATGGGCCATGGCCTAGCTTCTTGACACTCATTTGTGTTGCTTATGTTTTCATTTTTGTCACATCTGAGCGGGGCCTACGGTTTATCGCCGAGTCCGAACGGCACTCCTTAGAAGCTTTTTCGTAGGCAATTTTACTTTCGGGAGTTTGCCATTGCCTGCCGAAAGGGTGATGGCGATTTGAAAAATTGTTGCTGACCGAGCCAGGAATCGAACCCAGACTCTCTGCGTGATAGTCCAATGAGCTGACTATCGTGCCATTGCCATCGCCAAAGGATTTCACCTACCACGGAGTAAACATGAACGCCACGAATGACACCATAGTGGAGGTCCTCGAAGAATTACCCTACGAAACCGTTGCCACTTCGGCTTGACCAAACAATTGTGTTTAGAACTCCTAACTCGAAGGACGAAATGTGCGCTCTACAAAACCCTTATCCTGCCAGTTCTGCTTTATGGAAGGGAGAGCTGATACTGGGTTCCTTCGAAAGAAAAATACTTCGGCGGATTTTTGTTACAGCCGCGAACTCTATGAGCTGTGGAGATGTGGAGCCAAAATACGTCGACTACATTGGCTCGGCCACATCGAGCGAATGGACAATAATGCTCCAATAATGGATCTTCGAGTCCCAGCCCCCAGGTTTGAGAAGTCAAGGAAGACCGAACCTTCGTTTCAAAACCAAGCCATCGCGGATACCAGAGCGCTTGGTCTGGACAGCTGGAAGCAGCGTGTCAGGGATCGTAGGGGATGGAAGGCTGCAGTCTCTCAGGCAGGGACTCTACACGGGTCGGGAGCCCGATAGAGGAAAAGAGGATAGTTCAGTTTTGCCACTTTACAACAAAAAATACAAAAGTACATTCTCTCAAAATATAGCTGGGGCTGAGTCAACAAAAAAACACCACAAACTAATTAATCATCAACATTTATTTGGCATCGTTCAAAATAGGTTCCTCCAGGCACCCATATAGGCATATCTTGGGATCGGCTTCAGTTTACTCAGCGAATTTTCTTTTATGTCTTAAATAGTTTCGGAAATAGGAAAAAGTCACAGGATGCAAGGATTGATTTCTTAGATGGTGCAATGTCATAGTGGAAAATCCAAAAGTTTTCGGTGGACTGGAAACCTCACTGTTTGACCAATCGGAAGATATTACGAATATCAAAAAAAAAAAAAAACCGTATCGGATGAGATAAGTTTCCAACAACTTCGCCGGCCTCTTCGAACGCCATGTACCACTTAAATGCTCTTATTCCCGATCATTCTTATTCCAGACTAGATGAACGCTCCTTGAGACTCTGCGAATCTCTTTCTACCCTCAGAAGGAAAGACAGCTTATTGTACTACCTACCAGAAAATTGAGAAAAGTTACGGCAAAACTGAGGACTATTAATGTGAGTCTCCGGCCTACGCTTGCATCAATTTGAGAGCTGATACTGTGTGCACTCTTCTACTGAGACGTTTGGCCATCTTCCTTCGAAAGACTGAGAAATTGCAGTAACAGGAGCTAGTTTTTTGGCTGTTCTGATAGAAAACAGAAACTTGAAACTGGGAACCGGTAAGTTGTTGGTGTTGTATTAAATAACGCTCTGCCAGCCTGACCACCAGCCGCTAAAAAAGTAAAATGTTACACAATCGTACGCGAAATCGTTTTCGAGAAGAAAGAACAATCCTGATTGGTGGCAATTTGCTCTAAAATCTATCAGACTGTATTTAACCACCTTTTCACTTGGAATCTTAAGTTTCTTGCCTCACTGACAAGACATCGCTGTGTTATACCATAAATTGCTCTTATTCATAATTTGTGATGCAAACACATCAATTTGGATGACACACGAATATCATAAATCAGCATGTGTATACGGTCAATTCAACATTTTGACCTTTTCCACACCCGAAATCTTAATGAATTGTTAATGAAAATGTTACTATTCACTTGTATAGATTTGTATAGTGACAAAAAAAAATTAATTGAAAATCGAATGCCATCAGCAACAGCATTGATCCGACAACAGGCACAAAATACGAGTAATCGACCAATAGTGAACCATAAATCTGAAAATCGGTTTACATTTTCACGCATCGTATTTCCCAACTTGCCCTTGGGTATTTTTTTTTTTCTTATTTATAAATTGTTTTGTTTCTCCTTCTATTTCTTTGAATTGTTTGCCTGCAAATACGAATACTTTCAGTAGTTCAGTAATGACCTACAAAGAAAAAAAACGATAGAATCCAAAGTAACAAAAAACAAAACAAACCAACAAATCATGATGCAAACTTTTGAATTCAAATTTGAACTCATGAGCTTGAGTATGAAGTTTACTTAACCGAGGTAACCCACCATTGTTTTACGCAATCAATCGAAAATCACATTTTAATCGCCTTCTTGTGCTACTCATCGAATGGAATCATGGTAAACAACACAAATCGAACTTTAAAGAGCTCAGGAAGTGATTTTGTGATGACATCCGGCTTCATGGTCAATACGAATAAATGTAAATACCACAAGAAACAACTTCAATCAAACGATTATAATACAAGATACACAGATACTTGTGTGTAATCTTGAAGAAAATAAAAAAAAATCTCGCGGACATACTCGTACATAAATCCCACACGAAAAGTTGCGACACTCAACTTGGGCGTTCTACAATTGGGAAAAATGCAAAATTTCCAACTAAAACTGCGAAACAAAAGATACAGGTCAACGGAGACTCAAAGTACATACTCGTACTATAGTAACTCCACCCGCATTCAAAGTCGTTCGTATCTATTCATTGTATGGATTGGATGCAATGAAACAATATCATTTTGCAAAATAGAAATATGTAGAAATTGTATCTATTAGGTTACAACTTCAATGTAATAGATATGAGAATTCGTACACCAAGCCAAGTCGTGCATCTGTCGTGCGTGTCGTCGCTTTCGCAACAAAACTATCGTTTAACTCGGAAATTAAATACCCATATGCCATGGCGGCGGCGGTGGGAATCAGCCGCCCATCGCATTCCTCAATCCATTTAGATCTTGACCTATATACTGTCAGCATTTTTTTTCTATCTCGTTTTTTCGTTATTTTTTTGTGAAAATTCATTCTGTGTAACGAACCTATTATTAGACAAAAAGAAGAAACGACTTAATTGTGACTAAGCAGACACCCGAGTTTATGGCTACGGCTACAGCAGACAACTCTCTCGAAACTCGAAACATAAATCGACATCCGTTTAACAATGACACCGTGAAAAGTTTTTTTTCTAAAAAAAAGTCATTGATACCACCGCTATCCAGAGAGGAAGTAGAGGAGTGGTCGTACTCGTAGTTAGAGTCTTGCTCATGGTCGGTACTTATTATCATAGTACAGGCCACCCCAATAGACCTATTGCAGCTAGTAAGTGAATTGGCCCTGAATGTCAACGAGTACAACGATGACACGAGAGAAGGAAGTTCATGTTAACCCAAGCGAATGGAGATACGGATAACATTTTTTTTTTTTTTTTTTTCAGTTACAGTAGATACAAGTACGAATAGATGGCTGATCGATAAAATTTCGTGTGTCCAAAAACAGACATTGCATGCACTGTTAGAGGGGGCTTACATGTACCCAAGCACCTCAGTTATGGTGCCAATTCAGCTTTAAAAGTGTTCATAGAAACAATTTTTCTTTTCTTTATAACATCCGATGAAAGAGAAACAATTTTTGGTTGTCAAAGATTGACTATGTTCGGGTAGTTTGTAGATACTTGCATTGAATTTCAATTGATGACAATATTCGTGGTCGATGACATGTTAATGGTAATGTCGGGTTTTTTAATTATTTCGAACAGATACTCTTCGTCCGATTGACGTTAGGTAATAAAATGGTAATAGCCGTAAAGTTTTGTGGGAACATGAATTGGTCTTCTTGATTTTTACTTAACATTTTAAATTAACATTCATCTCCCGAAGTAGTGAGTGGCGGCAGCGGCGAACAAGAAGAACAGTAGATACGTGAACAATATAGGAAATTTAGCAAAAATTATTCGCACACATAAGAGCAAAGTAGAAAAGAGAATGCAACAACCTTCTTGGTCCTGTTATTTAGGGCATAAATTATTCGAATAGAACTTGCGAATGTAGATGAATTTCTAACGGATCACATTGGAATTTTTATATTTTTATTTTTTCTCCTCATTTCTGGAAATTTTATTATCGTACTCGTATCTACATTTCTGGCGTCGTCGTCGTCTTATAAGTCAATAATATTTTAGGAACGGTTGATACGTAAATGAACGTGGATCAACTTTCAATTCTTTGTTTTCTTCTTCAGAGCACGTAAATCATTACATAAACTGACAGGTGAAAAAAGAAAATGTTTGGAGTGCCTCAGGGCACCCATGTTGGACCAGCACTTTTAAAGTTATTATGTTACATCTTCAGTTGCATAGGTTGATGATGGCTACTTTTATAAAACGCGTTTTCTTTGATTTTAAAGAAATTTTAAATCAAAATCATTGATCCAGCCAGAGATAAGGTTATCATGGTGAGGACTACACTTCTTGTTCATTTCATCATGTGATACGTATCCAAGAATCTAAATGGAACAAGAGTTTCTAAATTCAAACAACTAGAGAGGAGTTTTTTTTTTAACAAATGTTATAGGGAACAACGAGGTAGTTTGGAATACGAAAACAAGCAAGACCTATAGTTGTTTGGGTGCAATGATGGAATTATGGAATCACGCCCACGTCGGAGTAGAGATTTTGGGCGACGCTAGTTCATCAGATGTGAAACATGTCTCGAGTTCAAATTATTACCTAACTTTGAAGCAGAGATAATAATTGTCAAACAATGACAACCTTGCTGAAAACATTTACTTTAATCACTTGTGATGTTTGACACAGATGTTGTCTGCTGCTAAAGGCCTTTGGAATGATTGATAACACTGCGAAAATTTGCAGGTGCCATCTCCTAAGAAAGTCGTTTGCTAGTTGACTAATATGTCAGAGATGCTGGCTTCGATTCCGATTCCTTCGATAGATCATTGGCTTGCTGACAGCAGGAATGGGATAAGGAGGTTTTGGGAAGGTGAATACAACGACTCATACCGGTGCTGAGTCTGTGGTTGGAGCAAAGTCGTGATGAGGTGAACTTCTATCTTATCAGCTTGTCTCTGGACACGAGCAGTTCAACGAATATCTTCACCACAAGGCAGTGCAAACATTACCCAGATGCATCTAATGCCCTGAGGGGAGGATAAATCCCAAAACACTTTTTTCACGTATTAGTGAATAGGCTGAGCATAATTATGCTAAGCTGCGAGAATGCATGGAGGACAATGTGTTACTGTAAAACTGAAAATAAACGAGGGTGGTAGACGGGCTTCTGTCTCCTTTCATGTGGATTTGGTTCGTATGGGGCCAAGATGCGTTGGCTGTGCATATTTTTGACTCCAGCCAGCAGGATGAAACACCAGAATGAGCAAACGGGAGGTCTATATAGAGGCCTTCCTATAAAAGACCACGGCGCCCCTTAAGGTGATAGCTGTAGATGTCTTTTAAAGTTAGGCACGATTGCACGAGTTTCACACTACCGCAAGTCCCTACGGTGTCCGTAAGTGGGTAGAGAAGTAAGATGGTCGACGGTACCAAGCATACCCGTACCGTACGAGTTCCTAAACAAAGCATATAAAATGGCCTAAGACCTATACCTCGACGATTTTTACACAAAAGTAGGAAATGTTTGCAGCTGCTGGGAAACGCAGACAGCGCCGACTTTATGGGTCCAGTGGTGTCACAGTGTCTTTTTTGACAACTTAAAGCAGTTCATGGTAAGTGCATGCAAAAGGAGTTGGCTTTAATGCGACCAAAATCAATTACAACAGACAAACAAGCATTTGTTTACGGGTAAATTACTAAGTAAGGAGTTAACACATAGGTGTACCTCGAGGATGACATCGACTCCCACAAATTAAATCGGGAAAAAAACTGTTTGGCGAAACCAATGAGATTAAAAATCCTATTTGTACAAGAAAGCTCTCTACTTTATGGTACCAAGTGCAAAAAATCAGAGCAGATATTGAACATTATCTAGAGAGAACCTCTTATTTAAAAAATCTAAATAGGTCTCTCGTCTAGTGAATGATGAAAATTCCAGCCAAGAATCTCTTCAGATCGCAGACCCACTTTCGAGATGGCCCGGAAGACCTCAATAGATGGCTTGACCTAAAGAATTAAATGCACTTTGATAAGGAACAAGGAAGAAAAGGGTTCGAAATCTCCAATCGAAAATGGATTCAGACTCATGGGCGGGTAAAGAAGTCGATTCCCCCATTTAAAGATGGGGGAAAGCATTTAAAGGCTTCAAAAGTCCCAAAACTCTAGCGCCACCAATTTAAAGGAGGATAAGGAGAAAGTCGAACTCTTCGCGGATTATCTAGAAGAAACTTTTAAGCCTTTTGATGGGCAAACACTAGTACACTATAGTAGTATATCAGAAAGGGTGTCTGATAACTTTACAATAGCAAACGCAACTCTTGCTGAATTAAGGAATAATATAATGAACTTAAAACCGAAAAAAGCTGCCCTTAAAAGCACTCACTAAGCTCTTACATATTATTAGCGCGGTTTTAGGCTAGAATACGTTCCGTCCAATGGAAAGTTGCAGAGGTAATAATGGTGCTAAAACCAGGTAAACCTCCGATTGATAAAAAATCGTAAAGACCGATTTCTCTCCTTCCGATCCTGTCAAAATTTTTTGAGAGAATCCTGCTCAAACGTTTAATGCCAATTATTGAAGACAAAAATCTTATCACCAACCATCAGTTTGGATTTCGGACTAAGCATTCGACTATTGACCAGGTGCGTAGAATCACCGACGTAATTGAAAAAGCTCTGGAAGAGAAAAAGATAGAATAGTAGAAAACAAGCTACGCGAAATTGTGAATGCTCCGTGGTTTATAAGAAATAATGACCTGCAACGTGATCTTGGAGTTACTTCTGTCGAAGATGAAGCAAGAAACTTCGCAAGAAAACATAAGATCTGGTTAAATGGGGATAATACAGTTCTAGAAAATCTGGACGAACACAATTTATTGCGCCGTCTTCAAAGAACTAAGCCTCTGAACCTGGCACGTTAAATTGAAACCGCGTTAAAAAAGGGGAACAAGTAGGATCTTTCAATGGAAAGTCGCCTACCAAACGAGATTATATTGTGATGAAAAAGTTGCTTGATAAGTTTTACTTAGTTGCGGTATCAAATATAATTATCAAAGGGAGGTGTTTTTAGTGAGTAAGAATCTGACACTACTATGAGCACGCGCTCGCGATCCTCATAGTGTCTGATGGAAGACTTTCACCTTTCACCTGTAATATCCAGGTTTAAAATCAAACAAAACTCGCGTAGCCCTTTTGCAGAATGACAATGTGTAGAATGTATGCTACTCTTATTAGATCGGTGTGGATGGTTTGAGGCAGGACGCACTATCAGCCGCCTGTTTGAACATCACTTTTAAAGAATTGTGTGTTACAAGTCAACAGACGACGTGCAAATTGTGGAAAGTACATTGAATTAGTAACAAGAGCTGACGATACAAGCGAAAAAGGGAGTTTAATCTATGAGAGGCAGTTAAAGGCAGTATATAAAAATAGCTGCCCTAATTTAAAGGCACGAGTTCTCAAACCAAAACGAGAGCACAGAATGACAAATTTATGACCGTCTTCATAGACTTTGAATGTTTATTTTCCAGTTCTTCCTCTAAGAAATGCGTCTTTGTTGTGCTACAACAACGATTCTCTTTTCAAACAAACTTCCGGATTTATTCTAGAACCTTATGTCAATTAATTTTAAATTAGAACTCCACAATAGAAATCTATGGCGAATGAACTTTGTTTTGCTTTGAAATAGACTCTCGAAAGTAAGACGCATATACGAGTCGATTACGCGCCCACTTCACACAGCATACTCAACTTGTGTAAATAAACTTTTTTGTTTAAATTATTGTAAAAAAGAAAGAAAAATCCGCCTCCAATCAATTTTGCGATATTTACAAGTGAATCGCCGACTGTTTTTATGTTCGAATAATCACTTGTGCTAAATACCAATTTCAATCTCGACCACCACTGGCTTAAATAAACACCAAATGAGCTCATACCATAGATACGCGTCGCACTTGAACAAAACACTTACAATCAGCGCACAGCAGCAAATTTGAAATTTCTTTCAACCCCAACACACACGTGAATGCCAAATGGTTATTATTTTGTTACTTAGAAAAAAAAAACGCAAAAAATCCCCCCTAAATTAGCGGTATCCGCTGAAGTCTGTTTAGTCTTCAAATTCAAATTCAAACAAATGCCAAAAAGCCATTTGGCCTTTTCACATCCAACTAAAATTGTGGTTTTCAGTTCAATTTTCAAGGTGAAGAGCCAAAGAATCTATCGCTCGTGAAATTGTTTCTGTCAAGACTAATACCGTGTAGATACAAATACGAGTGCAAGTACTGCCAAAACAACTGAAAGTCAAAAGTGGAAGCACCTTTCTTTTTCAATCTGCCCAAAGAAACAACGAATAATGGTAAATTATAGAGGTAAATTGAAGCATACCGGCTGGCCAAAGTAGTCTACTTTCAACTGGCAATTCGCATCGAATGTCCGTAATTAGCCCAAAGTCAGAGGTTTTCTGAGGCGGCACCAGTCAGTTGTAATGGCGATGGTGTTGGCAGTTGGCGAGAAGTTCTCCACGCTTCATAATTGTAGTGCACGTTGAATGAACTGCGAATAATTCACCATCAGTGCTATTGAACAAAGTTAACAGTGGCGACCACTACTTCAATTTGACTCTTTGGTTGGATTGGCGTCGTAAATTAAGCCCAATCAATATTTTTTTTAACGATTTTTCAAATTTTTTTTTTTTTTGTTTTGTGTCAAGTGGACACAATAGGTTTCAAAAGTAACTCTCGCGCGAATTATGTTCACTATTCATTTGCAGGGCGCTTTACTATTGGCTGTCACTTTGTGCCATTGTTGAGTAAAACAGATTGACAGAGGAGAAAATTAAGACTTTGTAAAAATATGGTGTAAGAAGTTGATTCCATTCTTCTACAAACTCGAAACTAAGAGCAACGAAAAATATGTACACAATCCGGATGGCTCCTGAATATATGAATCAGATCAGACAGTTAAAACCAGAGAACAAGCCAGAGAAAGCCATTTCAATGTAACTTATCGACAACTGACACATAACATTTCTCACTTTACAGGATGATTAAAGAGTGTTTTACTGTATAAAGGCAAATTCGTCACGAAAAATCGTAACATCTAAAAGGTGGCGCAAAAGTTGTCCCCCGATGTTCTTTGGCTGTAGTTTTTTTTAATGAACAAAGGACTTTGGCTCCGCTTTTGGATTATGTTCATTTGATACAATGCCGTCGCCAGAATTAGTGACCATTCGAGGCCGATTTATGGCATTTTCATCACTCTTGCCAGAATTTCCCTCGATGGGACCCATGCGTGGACCACGCATTCTGGATGGATATTCTTTTTGAGGGCTTCAAGAGTCCGAGGCTTGTTGAAATAGACTCAAGCTTCAAATAATCCCACAAAAATAAGTCTAAAACGTGTAAATTAGGCGATTTTGCCGGCCAGTGCAAGGCGACCGGGAAATGCAGGCCTCAGAATTTTGGTTGTGTCTCGTGCAGTATTCGCCGTTGCTCCATGCTGTTCAAACCACATGTTCTCCAGTCTCAATTCACACAATTGAGGAAGAGGAAAGTCACTGAGCATCGCTCTTTAGTCGTTTGGCCCGCGACGTTTTCGAAAAAATAAGGCCCGATGACGACTCCAACGTAAACAGCACACCATGCAGTAACTTCGGGCGGGTATAGTAGCTCTTCGTGGGTTATACGCGAATTTTCGGTGACCCAAAGCGATAATTTTGCTTATTCACATATTCACAGAGATGGAAATGGGCGTAAGTTACACGCGCTTGGCGCAACTGATGCACTGTCTGCACTTTGTAAGTTTTTAAGAGAACATCTCACAGTTTTTCAGCAAAATTCTCTGTAAAGACCGCCGATTGATGCCCGTTTGCATGGCACGTCGTCTGGTCGACACTCCTGGGTCATTTGCGACGTCTTCAACGACAGCTGGGATTTTCTCAGTAAAACATCTGCTCCAGGGCGGCCGAACCTGGCAGCATCTTGTGTTGCCTCATACTCTTCTAGGCGAGCGATTAAATGTCGCAGTGTTTTCCCAATTGGTGTCGAACGACTGGGAAATTTGCGACGATCACGAAAAATCACGACGCGCCAAGACCACCGCCACCAACCTTCTTATCCTGGTTTTGCCCTATGTTGCAGAGGCTTGTAGTCGAAAGCGAATAAAGAAGTACTTGAATATTACGAATCGTACAGCGGCATCGGTCTAGTTCTGCGTCTATAGATCCAATACCTAAGATGGGTGCGACATGGTAAGCGAAGATACCACAACTCTGGCTCAAAGAGTCTCTCAGTCTAAACTCGTACGAAAGGATGAGCGCATCTAAGGGGGCGCAGGCAAGTAGATGGAGATCTCAACGACTTGAGGTGCTTGTTGGTTGGGGTCCCGGTTCGTGCCGGACTGAAGCTCCATACCAACTGAGGCGTTGGTAATGGGTTCAGGGGTTTTATTGTTCTTGAGTAAAACACTGAAAGTGGAAGAGTTGTTTATCAAAACCAGGAAGTTAGGTAAACTTGATGCCATTTCCCGTGGGACATCAAAAACACAACACTCCTCTTAAGAGCTCTCGCGCTCGGTAGTTGGGAAAGAATCGGAAAGGAATCTGAGCAGGTTTCAAGCTCGAATATCAGAACCCAATGGCACGATGACGGACGAATGCCAGGCTGGGACTATTGGCTCATTGAAAAAAGGCCCCTAAGTAAAGTATTCTTCTTTGGGAGAGAGGTAGGCATATACAAAGTATGTAATGGTTGGTTTCCGACTCATCCATGCAGCTTCTACAGAATTCATTAGTAGAAAGGCTTCTTGCGTGCGTGTCTATCCAGGATGACACCTATAATAGTGCTGAGACGTTTCCTGTATTGAAAGATCAAACTCTTGGAGCCATTTAGAACCAGCTTTGGTCAGATTTATTTGGTTGCTAAGGCTTGTCCACATAGCGTTTGTTGCTCTTTTAGCATCCAGCTTTAGTATTAGTTTGCATGTAGCGATTGGTATACGACAGATAGTGTGGTTCCAATTTAAATGAGCTCAATGACCTCACAGTTCCCTGGAATACGTTTATCCCCTGACAACCAACATAGGTGAACATTGAACTGCTTTACTTATGGCATGAGAGATGATCGGCAGTCTACGACGATTTCAAAATTTTCAAAGCTTGTTACACAAGTGTATAACACTTTTATACAGCTCAAGAGCTCTTCAGGCAAAGGAAGAAGAAAGAACAATGAACAGGAAAATAAAGAACATGAGTGACGAGTGATGGAAGGTGTTGGGCAGTCAGGAACGATTTTCCAATAATTTTACCCAACCGATTAGCAAGAAATATGACGTTTAGCTGCCGGTGGTAAAAGTATGAACTGAGAATTCCATCCATAGAAGATGGTTGGAATTTACCGATACCGGAAGTCCGACGAATGGAATCTCAGAGTCTCTCTAAATTGTGCCAACACAAATGGTTCCATCGACTAAATCCTCACTCTGCTACAGATATCAGAAGCAAACTCAAAATTTCTACATCAAAACTCAACGCCGATCTACTTTAAGGTCACCTACAACAATGATAATAGAAATGATCTTGGCACACTGGGAAAACTCATTCATTTTTGCAATTGGAATTGCTGCTCCGTTGAAATTAGCAGCAATATCCTCCCATATCCAGGAGGATGATGATAAGGCGATTCTCTATAGTGGTAGCAGGGGCATGGTATCAAAGTAATACACCAAAGAATAACTTTTAAAAGTCTTTGCTTCTTTGGGAATAGAAACGGTCAGAATAATACATTTGTGTCATCTACGATGGCTAACTCATGTGGATTCGATGGATACCGAAGCTTCTGTCTTAAAAATCTTCAGATTTCATCAAATCTGTCGTACGGTGCGGAAAGAGAACAAGTCAACTGGATGCGACTGTTTTGAGATCGAACGAAATTAAAGCAACAAGAAACGAAGTCCACATGACGGTGGATGTGGCATATTCGAAAAGGCACCATCTTAGTTATTTGCTACGAATATACAACCTTTTGGAACCCACTTACCCAGGGGACAGATAAGCGTCCAAGAAAAGTCATGGCAAATGGAGAAAAGCGGTGCAAAGTTCTACGAACCGGTCACGTTAAAGAGTAGGAGAAATAGGCCAAAGGTGGAACAATTAAAGTGCTTACGCCAAATAAATCAAAACCAACTGACCAGAACTGAATGATGATGTGAGTCACTTGTTAAAACAAAATAGTAATAAACTGGAAGGAAGGTTATGTCCTCTCAAGCGAAACTTGGAGAGACATGCTATCAGAGCCCAATAATCGACAGAGTCACGTCACAAAAGATACATTGCCTAATTATAGCGTCCATTCTAGTTCTCCGTCCATTCTTAAAATTCCAAGTGAAGTGAGAGAAACAACATCTGAAGCCTGTTAGTTTCAACAGTTAAATTCCGTGTCGCATTCAACGTTCCACACATACTCAGTTGGAAAAAATTCAAAAAATTCATCAACAATTCAAATCAATTTAGAGCAGCAGCAGAGAACAGAAATTGATCGAAATTTGATTGAATTGACACAAGACCAACTCCAGAAACGATTAGATCATGGACAACACCCCAGAAAAAGAAATTCCGTTGCTTTCCTTTCCTCTCCTCTCAAGCATTTTTGTGTATAAATCTGCTGGAGTCTCGGTCTTCTTCTCTGACTCTAGTTCTAGTTCTAGTTCTGGCTCTGGCTTTGGCATCTATTTCCAGCAATCATACACTGCCAACATGTGGCAGACTATTTGCTCCTTTAACAGTCACGCGTAATCGCAACGCATTGCCACTTCGCCATCTTCGGAATAAATTCCACAAAACTATTTAGCGACTCCAGTCTCTTCAGATTCAGATTCTGATTCCGATTTTGAGTTCTGATGGATGAGATGCGGATACACGTACAATACATACGACTATCATGGCATACACGAACTGACGGGACGATGAATTGTTTTAATTGTACATACTCGTATCTTGACGGTTGGTTGTGTTCCTTCTTGTCCTTGAATTGATTTGTTCTTTTAGATATTTTTAGCTGGTCGATGTTGTCTTTGCTGTCACTTTGTGAGTGCTGATTTGTCTTGTTATGTCTTGCGGGGCTGGCTTGTGTGACAAAAAAAAAAATCATTGTTCGACGAGCGACATAAGCCTCGCTAATAACTTTTAATGATTTAACTGAAAACATTTAAATAAAAATCACGTTTCGCACATTTTGATGATTTCTTTCCCAGCCCCCCGTAGATTGTCTTCTTATGATACGTACATTCGTACATTCGTTCATTCGTTCATTCGTTCACACATGTGACATTTACATCGCGTCTTTGTTCGAAATGGGCTTTTTGTGCTTGGCCTGAGGCGGGAATTTTGTTCATAATTATGGACGGGATGAGATTTCTGATGAACGAATGAATAAAAATGAAAAAAACCCGAAAAATCGTAGGAGAGAATCGAGCTTGCGGTTGGAATTCGAAATTTATCCGAAAAGGTTCTTGATTCGGTTCTTTGTTTGGCATTTTGGCAGGTAGGCTTTCGGATAAACTACGCAGTTGGATCGCTATCAAGACATTGATCTTTGATTAAGATTTTGGAAATTTTTCCATGCCGTCATTGTCCATGACAATTTAATGGCAATTGGTACCCACCACGACAGCGATAAATATACCTGGAGCTTCAACAGAGTAACTTTATTCAAAGAGACCTTCATTATAAGAAGCCAAAGTCTGCTGCCAATACCAAAATTAAAAAAAAAAAAAAAAAAATGAATTTTTACGAATTTTTATGAGTAACTGCGACAACCTGATATCGCCTCCGAGGCTAATTTTTGAACCATTTTGAAAAGGTATGCGGATATATGGAAATAGCCTTAAAAATTGCAGCACCTTGAACCTCCATCCTCCTGGTATTACCATTACCAGGGCGTCTATCACAAAATTATTTCTAAAACTTTTCGCCAAAGGAAGCTGATCGAGTAGTACCTACTGCATGCACAATACATTTCTTCAAAACCGTCGTAATGTCAGGACATGAAAACGTACAAATAAACGACTAGTTCACTATGGGTTTTCTCATTTTCCTTAGTGTTGTTTCCCCTCTTGATATGAAGGTGAGAACTATTATTTAAGTGAATTTCACAAGACTCGGGCAATGGGTGTCTAAGTGATCGATCTGTAGTCTCCAAGATAATGTAAGCGAATCCTGCCTACAAAAGTCTATCTTAAGTGAATGTGCACATCATCGTTTGACAATTGGGAAGCAGCATTGCCTAAAGAACATTGTGAAGGATTTGCTGAAAACCAAGAAGACGCCTCTGCAAATGATCACTTGCTGCGCTTCACATAAATTTGACTACAAGTCCCTTTTCGGTGCTCCCTGTGAGCCTCTTTGACGACTGTGAAATTTGACGAGTGTAAGTGAGGAGTTTTCAGCGTTATAAGGCAGAATTAGTTTTGGTGAGGAAAAATAAATGAAATACGCATCTATTAAGAGTAACCGACATCAAGCCATAGCACCGAAAGGTAGGGGGTTCTCAACCTTTCTCAGCGGCTGAAAGCTGAGTTATGTTCATGCATCTGGGACTGATGCAATCGTCAGCGGAAGAATCTGGAGTGGCATCAGTAGTAGTATTTTCCGAGTTAGAAATGCAGCATTAGATAAAGAAAAAGAGTGTACAGCGCTGTATGAGACGTGAAAAGCGCAAGTACAACAACGTTCTACCGATGCATTAATACGAGGACTGTTATAACCCGATCATAGGATAGATAACTTCTAACGCTGTCCCAGATGCATAAGCGCAGAATTCAACACTGTCACACTGTTAAAGCCAAGCTTTTGGGAGTCTCGCTATCGATACCTTCTTTATTGCATTGCATTATTGACTAGCCATTTTCCAGCTCACAAAGTTTGCGTATCGCATTGGGGCGGTTCCAATATTCTACAACTCAGCGAAGATAAGATGCGATGTGCTAAAAGAGGAAAGGTAGTTTCGGCTGAACTTGTCAAGTCAAAAAAGGCGAACATTCCAGGCCTTCTGAAAATAAGATTGAGCTGGATATTGTTTGAAAGAGCTCGAAACAAGACCTGCAGCTAAAGAGCTCGAAATAACATCAATCTTAACCGATTTTGGGTACCGTAAAAAGGATCACTTTAAGAGCTGCAAAAGCTTGAATACACGTATTAGCTCTTCACTTTAAACTATCTATTCTTCCATTCTTACGTAAGTAACGTAAAAAAAGCTTGTAACGCTTTATAACGCCTGCTGGCAAATCTATTGCTGTAAAACATGTCTGATGGAGTACGAAAATCCGAATCATATAACCGAAGTAGAAGATGGCCTCATTCTAATCACTTAACCCCTCATCATACGGTTTTCAAAAAATAACTTCTTGACCAAGCAATGTAGGATAGTATTCAATTTGATTATAGGACCCTCGCTACAGCAAAGCCATTATACTCTTCTGAAGAGCCTAGCCTTTTACGTTCGCGATAGAGATTGAAAAAATGTATCGGCCAACACTTTGGCGCATGGACCCAATTCCATTTCCTTCGGAGCAATGCGATACGACACGAGTTCAGTCATGAGCACCCATGACTTGTAACAATGATAAATGAGACATAGACATGGCTCCTCCACTTTTAACTCACATTCCGCAGAAGAAATCTAATTTTCACCGATTCGCTAGCATTTACAAAGTCAACAGCTCGCAAGTTGCAAACATTCAGAATATTGAGATTGGTGAATGATTTACACGGCTGAAGCTTTAAAATGTTTACATACACCGTGGGCAAGAAAACGTTAGTAAGGAAGAAAAGAGGGATATCGATGTAGGTTGGTTTTGAATGTATGCACGTTGTTATGACTAGGAAAAAGAGAGCTGGGCAGAGCATTCCATAAGCAAGTGTTCAGCTTAGAAATGAATCATGATAATTCAGATTACGTCCAAAAGAAAGCTTGAGGTACATTGGTGAGCATTAGTAGCGAGACGAGCATTACGGTTGAGTTCTAGGGATGGTGAAAATAGCTATAGAACAAGACATTACGTAAGTGTTCGAGGGTGTCAATTGACTAAGTGATATAAGCGTCAAATATGAGTCTCATAGCAAGGTTTCTATTCCAATTGACCAGCTGCAGAGATGTTTTAGGAGCCCCTGACCATACTTTTTTTTCTAATTTACGCGCGCCTAAGGGGGTTATGATACCCTTTTACTTTTGCCAGGGCACGGGCGGAAGGATAGAAGGAGGAGGAATGAAAGAATTTTTTTGTGATGTAGTGGTTTGAAACTCAGGTACATTTGGTTTCGATATTGACCCTCTAGGGGTAGGAGTCCGAATAGGATGGAGATTTTTTCTTCACGCGGAATGATTCAGATTATCAATTTTAACAGTTGTTTTGTGATTGAAACTCTACAACAGCCAAATCTACATGCCAGTGTTATGCCTTCACACGGCGATTTTTCTGACTGAGTTCCAATTACACAAATGAAAAACTGGTCATGAGTAGAGTACAACCTTGACCCTCCGAGTGAGAAGCGATGGCTAGGTCCACCACACCACGGCCACCACCATGTGAGCACTGTACTCTAATTTTGGGTGGATTAAACCCATCGCTGCATCGATAGAAAAATGTCACAAATTTGCTACTAATGCATAAGGTTCTAAGGAACAAACGACGCTCGCTTGCGGCCAGGGAATGCTCTTACATGCGAATAAATGAAAAGTATATAGTACTACGAGAGACCATTGAAGAAAATTCAAAAGAGTGTCGGTAATAGTATAGAGCCCTGGGGTACACCAGCATTTATTTTCAAAACAATGGACTTGAACCATTCAAGACAATTTTAAATAAATTTTCCATTGAAGAAGAGAGTTAAAAGCTTCCATTGTCGACAACATAGCCTGATGCCAAACTCCGACAAATACCTTGGATATATCAAGTGCAACTATCGCACCTTGCTTTCACCAGATTGATGTATGCTTGACGCTTTGATTTTACTTTTCGGCAAAACATGCCATCTACTCACTAGCGGATCTGGTGCTACGAAAACCATACTGCCGGTCATTTTTATACCTATAATAAGTTTTAGTGTTTCACTCAGCGTTCACATGACCTTGAAGAGATGAAATGAAAGTGCGAGAAAGGAAGACTCGCCGTTTTCAGAGACGGGCTGGATAAATGTTTTTTTTATAATCCACTCGGAAAGAGTCAGTTTCTAATACCTTCGGCACATTGTAATATTATTTATGATTAAACAGAAACATTTCTGCCCCAGTTGCTGTCGTTTCAAGTTGTTTAGTTTTCAAGGAATAGCTCGTAGAGTTGAAAATTGTAATTGGTAGACAAGGGATGTCCTCTGTTCTACTTATTGAAAACCTTTTAATTTTGCTTCGCCGAATATTAACGTTGAACCTAAAAAGTTGAATCGACATATTCCATGCTGTCGAAATGCTTTTCATCCATGTAAGCATATTAATAGTCTGCATTTTCGATGCTATTGGCTAAAAAAAAAGATTTTTTTCCACTGTTCAAGCCCGCCTTTTCATCGCTCCGTGTAGTCGAAAGAATGCGACATCGAGGGCCTCTTGATTTGTTTTCATATTTTGCCTGTCAAAAATTGATCAGTTTTGCTTGTAGTTTTCCTCTGATTTTCTTGCAAGGTGTGATGCGTACCCAAGTGTGTTCGAGGTAATGGTGGACTTTAATTTTGAAAAGTAATTGATATCCCAGTGGCGATAGCTTGCATAGAGCTAACATTTGATAGCAGTTTGTACGTAAAAGAGAAGTAGTAAAACCGCTGCACAACTTCAAAAAGTTTTACGATTCAGCTGCAAGTAAAAGCTTAGAAACGATCCAACATTATGAGTAATAACTGTTTTCCGATTCTTCCTAACGAAGTCTATCACTGCAGTCAATCGATGAGCCTTTTATGAATTATACTACGTCAAAACGAAAACTATCACTTTCCTGCCCAAGCACAATCTACATGTCCGTTCATAAGTCCGACATAGACATATTATGTCGGTGGCATGTCAACATACCACCGTCAGCCGGATATGGACTCCATAATGCCGTTTGCATACTAAATGCTTCACAAATGAAATTACGATTCCCCAGAGAGTAAAAATACAAAATAATTTCTTTCGATGGGCAATAAGTAATCCACTCTCGACAACGACTGACGATGACAACGGCAACGACAACTACAACGGCACGGCGTTGCGATTCTTACTCAATTTTGTCCATGGTTTCCCACAGCAGATGAGCACACAGATGACCCGTGATTTGTACCATCACTCACTTACATATCTATTTGTCTGACAACAATAGAATGTTGCTAATTAAATTGTACTCGAATTAATGTATCTGAAACAATGCATCACCTTTTGGATTAGAATATGCATACATTCGTCTGCACGTTTATTCCCATAGTTAAACCGTTACCTCAGAAACTAGAGCAACAACGGTAGGTGTGGAGATATTCGTGCCATTATCTTCGTACACATTATCACTTTGCCATTTCCCAAGTGACAAATGTGAGCCACATAATTTCAACACCCCAACACCGGGATGTTGTTATTGAATCCTCCTCCAGCTAGAGCTAAAGTTCCAGTTGCAACTCCCAGCTGTACATCAAGATAAAAATTTCTATGGAATCGTTAAGCTACTTTGTGGTAAATTACTGTTGGAAGAGTTTGAATCTAAATACCACAAGCAACACTGCATCTTTATATTGTAGATACAATGCATTCGCTGTGAGAAAGAAAGTTTTTCATTCATTTTGGTCGGTCGAAGGAAACTTAAATTCACGTGGATAGGTCATTAATCCACGAAAATGCACCATAGACACAGATACATAGATACTACGACTACTAGTCGTACGTAGTATGAGGAAGATGTACGATTACGAGCAGATGCATTCCATAGATCGCGCCACTGACGTAGACGACAACAACAAAAACAACAGCAACGACGAAAAGTCGTCATCATCGTCATGGTTGTCGTTTGCTTCGTATTCGCTATGTGGGAAGCTCTAGAGTTTCACACATGTGAATTTCGAGAGAAATTCGCAAGCGAAAATGCTTAAGATACGTACTCTACGAGATACACTCGCAGAGAAACGATTATAGTGAAAGAGAGTAGCGACTTAAATTTAGAACTCTGCTGGTAATAATTTCGAAATTCCTAGAGATTTTCAAAAATTCCTTCTTTTTTCAAATTCTATCTGATGCACTCCATACAGCAGCGGCGGATTACGCACAAAACCCTAAGGAGGCGATCGTATTTTTAGCTTCAAATCTGACGCCAGAAAAAAACCCCTTGATCGCCTCGAACAGTTCTACTTATTCACCTACAGGGGTCGGAATTAGTTGTGGGTGATTTTCTTTTAACCGCAAATCTGACCACACAAATGTTTATCCATGAGATATTCAGTATTCAAACTGACATGAAATAAATAAATTTTGGATTAAAAAAAAAGCAAAATGAATTCAAAAATGAAAAATGTTTTATTTATGTGAATTCGTTAAAAACTATAAAACGAGCTACTTTTACGTGTTGAGATAGAGAGAGATGTGCGAATGAGATACTCACACAAAATTTATGGAATTAATTTCGCAGCTCATTAAGTAAACGAGAATGGCCATTCAACTCTCGGCGTTTTCGAGATGAAGACCATCCAACAGTTAAGTGATATGAAAACAAGTAACTCACACTCCCACGCAGTTTATTTTTTTGCACTCAGATTCAGATACTTTTTTGCCAACCTTTCAGCAGGAGCTTTCGTGGAATTTGACGTCCGAAGAAGTAGTACTCGTACTCATACCTGCTTCAGTCTCAATGTATCTTTTACCACCAACTCATATTTGTATGGAGATTTTCGTTGGCCCTCGGACTAATTAATTTCCTCTGTCTCTCGAGAATAGAAAGTGATTTGTAGCAGTAGAATTGGTAGAATTGGTAGAATTGGGCTTGGGTTTAGCTGATGACTTTCTGTTTTAGGCTCGGAGAGATATCAAATGAAACCTGAATGGAATTCAGTGAAAGTAAATCGCCGAAAAGCTAAAAGTTTTGCTGTCCAACTTCAGGAATTTATTGAGGGAGATAATGTTCAGTTGAGTCAAAGAATAATTTTCACATTCTGGTTTTGTTTGGTTTGGTTTTGGTGGGCACAACCAAGAAGGCGTGGAAGGGAATTAACATATTCTGTTCATTGAATGACGTCTAATGTGAGTTTTATGGTTCCAGAGTCGGTTATTTTCTTTCTTATTGACAATGGATACGGTACTGGAGTGGTCAAAGCTGATAATAGAGTGTCTCATTTGTTAACAAAAGATCAGAAGTTCGTCGATGTTAGACGTCACAGTGGGGTGGTAATTCAATTGAGAGTGGGAAGAGTGTGCCCGAGAAGATATTAGGAACATTATTGGAAAGACATACTCGTACATGGATCTCTATGGATAGAAATCATGACTATGACATGCTATCTAGAGCAACAGTGGGTGTTGTAAAACTTCTATCGAAGCTGATGGTTGGGTTTTGTGAAAGAAAGTGTAACAGATACTTGTTCCAGTTAAGAGATAATTGATTGCGTTGTAGTACGAGTAGTTCAGGAAAAGGCGAACCTTTTGTAGGAATGTATCTTTTAATCATCTTTTTATGTTCAAAATCAGAAAGAAAATAAGCGTTCCTTCTAAGTTTTTGTATTTACATATAAATACTGATATCTACTCCGATCTTCGTCATTCGAAAGCTGCTGCTGAAGACTTTTGTGTCTCATTCAGAAACTCACTTAACATACGAGTACATGCAGAAAAAATGAGTGTAAAAGGATTACGTCCCTGGTGAGCAATTTGGAATCCCAAAAAATTATATGATTGTACCGAAAATACTCGCAGTTCTGCAGCCAAAATGTAGTTGCCTTAAGGTACAAAATAAATTGAAAACATCTTAATTCGGGCGCTTAAGTGAAGTGAATAAGTTATCGACTTAGCACTATTCAACGAGTGGAGGTTTGCCACTCCGCGGCAAACTAGAGTCTTTATGGGGTAAGCATTCCTATACTTAGGCCTCGTTATCTATACTAAACTTGCTTTGAAAGTAATGGCGACACTGCGGACTATTTTTTCCGGGAAATGTCTGTCTTACGTTAACATCAGCCTGCAGGAATATTCAGTGAAAAAAACAAACCAAAATTAAGAATTAAGAAAAATGAAGAAAGGTCTCTAACATCCAATAGATTTACGAGGTGAGTTTGGGTTTGAGGTTAGATTTTGAGTAAATATCCTGCAGCCAACAGATAAGTGACTCATTGAAACCATAAAAAGGGAATCTTTTGCTTCGTGAACTACGACAGTTGGTGTATAGGAAGTTCCATTTAAAAAAAAAGCATAACGAGCCAAATACACATATTTCTCAAGTCTATAAGGTTGGTGCTGTTTATGATAGGGTGCTTTGGATAACAAGTCGATGAAAACGTTCTTTTTTAACACTCAATTCTGGACGAATGAAGTCATTAGACTAGATGTCAAGCTTGATTAGCATGATCAAGTAGGTGGACGGACAAAGATGACGCGAACAAGTAACGTAAAGGTTTGAAAATTTTTTGGGTCAATATTGTTACATGATCTAGGCGGCTAGTAGTCGAAAAGGTGAAATTAACTGTTCACCGAATCGTTCTCGCAATACCTATGGTTTCACGGGCTATGTGGCAAGTGGTGCCGCCTTGTTGGAACCAAATATCTTCAAGACAACGAGCTTCTATTTTAAGTAGCAAATAGTCCGTTACGACGGATTGCCCCGCACCCAAAATACGCCTATTTTGCCTATTGGCATAGCTACTAAGCCAGAAAATGACCTCACTGTGGAACAAAATTTCGGTCGAAAACATTGTATTTTCCTGGAGCTTTTCAAGAGCCCAACGACTGGAACGGATAAGATTTGGAAGGTCGGCAGGGTTTAGTTCTGTGCCGGATTAAACTGTGTATGCTTTTAAACCAAGATCCTCGCGTAAAATACGCCAAATTGTTGCATACACAAGACAAGCTGTTGAGAATGGCCTCGAAACGATTTATCGCGGTCTTTGGGGACACACTCCGCTACCGCCGCTATATTCTAATTGCTCCGAAACTTCCGCACACGCTGGATACAGACGAATACTTTAATCACGACTTTAGGTTATCAACCAAGGAATATGATTCTCAATTCAAGGCCCTCTAGATTTTCTGGACAAAGAAAAAAAGTCACCACAATTATTAATTTCTACAACTAAAGCTCGAATTCATGCGATTCCAACTGGATGTCCTAAAAATAAGCGAAACAAGATAGTGGGAACAACACGGGATCGAAGCCTCCGAAAATGGGGAAAACTTCCTGGCCTATGCTGAGAACCCAATGAACATTTTTATTTATTTATTTATTTATCTTTTTTCTTACTTTACTTTGTAAATTTAAAATGAATTTTTATATTTATAAGTACTTTAAGCGAAATAAATAGCATACATACATTCCTTGCGAGTTTGGGGTAGGGCTCTTACTTCGTCCTAAACCTAGGGACAGTCGTATGTCCTATTCACCATACAGTGGCAGAATATTGAAGACGAAGTCAGAAACATCCAGTGCTACGATCCACTATACTACGCGGATGACGACGTCAATGACTATTTTTACAGCATACTGAGAGTGAGATAGTCCTCGTGATGAGAGAATAAACCGCGATGGTAGGCCAATGACAATACTAGTTTAAGCATATGATCGGTTCGCACCACCTCGGGGACAAACAAGACTTTACTATTAAGCGACGTTAGAGAAAAGTTCTGAATACGTTTGTTATGCACGTAAAAAAGAGAGGAATCACTCTCAAATGCTGGCTACTATACGTTTAGGAGGTGCGTCTGTTAGCAAGAAATGATCCAAAGAATACCGAGATATAATACAGATAGTTGGAGCCAGATATGATAGCAGAAACAACGAGCAGTTTCATTTCTTAGAATAGTCGTGTTTTTTTGCGAATCTGCTATCCGCTTAGAAAGAAATTTGCATGTTAATTACAACAATAACATAGCGATCAACGCTAAGTCAATTTATCCCCGCTATCTATTAAGCGGATATAAAACAGTGCTCCCAAATCATATTTTCTTCGTTGCGGATGAATTTTTCCGATAAATAAGCAAATATGTCAACCATTCGCCTACAAATTTTCTTCAAAACAATTTAAGTTCGGGCCATGGCCTAGCTTCTTGACACTCATTTGTGTTACTCATGTTGTCATTTTCGTCAGATCTGAGCGGAGCCTACGGTTTATCGCCGAGTCCGAACGGCACTCCTTAGAAGCTTTTTCGTAGGCAATTTTACTTTCGGGAGTTTGCCATTGCCCGCCGAAAGGGTGATGGCAATTTAAAAAATTATTGGTGACCAAGCCAGGAATCGAACCCAGGCTGTCTGCGTCATAGTCCAATGAGCTAACTATCGCGCCATCGCCTTCGCCATCGTCAAGTATTGAGCGCACAGAAAAAAACCGCTGGGCAGACAAGACAAGTCAATAGACTGTCTATTGTTTAACTTAGGAAGTTACTGCTGGTCAAAGTTTCAAACTACATCTAGTAAAAGCTTGCCAGACGGCAGAGAATTGGCTCAAACGACCCGCCAGCAGCAGCATATACCTTCCATCAGTAACTCTGACAAAACGTTTGAACTAAGAGCCCTATGAAAAAACAGAGTTGTTGGTATAGACAGCATGCTGGCGAAACGCTTGCAAGTATTTCCCGAAAGGATATATACGGTCCTCCAATTGTGGCTGAATGAATTCCATGTTCGACATTGAACAGGCAATCTTTCGAACTGAATGCTACTGCAATGACTCCATCAACAGCTTGCGGATCATCAACGATGATGTATCGAGAATGGATCTTCGAAACAGTTATTGTTCATCAATTTCAAGAAGATCTTCGGCAATTTGAATAGGGATCTGCAAAGGCGCTATTACGAAAACTACAGACGATGGCGGTTGATGTCATTTTTACACAACCACAAGTTATCAGATCGAAATTCGCACTCAAGTACAATTTGTTGTATTCTTTCGCTGGCATTTTCGTTGTAGTAACCACTTCTCGGCAGCTCTGACAGAAAGAAACATGACCATTATATCATGATATCGTTTCCCTGTTCTCACACAGAATACCTGCCTGTTCCAGAAGGGCCATATCTTGGAGTCAGAGGCGAACAAAATAAAGCTGAAATTAAATACAAAGGTAAGGTAAAGGTACCATTTCAATTTCTCAATATCATCACAAAGCATTGTCAGATAGTGGAGAGTTTAGAAAGTATGGTCTCTAAAACATGGCGGTGCCGACTGGAAAAGCTAAACTTTCAGCACAAAACGCAACCGATATTTATAAAGCCAGCTATTCTGTGTGTGTTGTACCAGCAGGGTCAAAAGCAACCTGGAAGGCTTTATTGAAAGATGTCTTCGAAACATAATTGCGATCTTCCAGCCGCACTGGATAGTACATTGAACATCAACAGACAAACGAGTGCAGGGGATGAAACCACGAAGCGAAGCTTCCCTGAATATCAGGTCTCAGATAATGCAGCACTCACCCGATGAACACTTAATTTGCTACCTAGCGTGGGAAGTTATAAATAAATTTAATCCAATTGAATTTCCAACCACTTAAGGTGCAAACTCCAAACATTTTCAAGTCTTCGCGCTAAAAACATTAGGCTCTAAGTAACACTCTCACTTTAAGGCACTTAACAACTACTAATCACGCTTCAAATATTATACCAAGTACCGGAATATGTAGCTATTTCGATCATGAAATACAGATATTAAAGAAGCCCGAGTGTTTGTAGTAAGAAACCGATCATTCAATCAATCAAACGCTCGCTTCACTGGATTTTAAAAATAAAAACAAAAAGAAGAAACAACTTCAAGCTCATTGAGCGCGCGATTAACTAATCAACGACAATCAGACCGCCGCCGCCGTCGTCGGCCGCTCTTACAACAATTTTTGTGATTTTTTTCTTCTAATCAGACTTAAGAGGAGGAAATTTAAATTTAAACCGAGGGAGAGGAATCAATTTAGATAGTACAACCGAGCAGTTAGATACGGATACGTGGGAACAAAGTCAATCTCCCCATTTGTATCCATTTAAACCATTGCTATGGTGAACGAGGTGCCCTCATCACCATGACTTTTCAACTCTGCAATAGTTCAACCGTTCTACTCACCAAATTATCAACCAGTGACTAGGAAACAGACAACAAATTTAGATTTACAAAAAAAAAAAAAAAAAAATACCGACCGACAACAACAGACAACTGGTTGTTATTAGTAATGACCCGCATTTGGAGGTGCCTTTGGGAACGCACATTTCCTACTCCCATTACAGCAACTGAAAACACAATTACTTCCAGCAACAGGTTGCATGGAATAAATTGCCTGATGACTATGAGTATCTTCATGGGAACCGCACCACTTGACATGAAGGAAATCCAAACCAACAACAACAATAAAAAAAAAAACAATCCTTTCTTCCTCGAACGATGCGTCATGGAGGGCAATTAGGGAAGAATCATTTCTTGGTCTGTGCTCCCTGGCGCGGAACAACATGCCAAGACCAAGACACCAGTCCATGGTCAAAAGGGGTGATGTGGTATTTTAAATAAAACGCTCCGTTGAATCCCAAATCAACTTTGATGGCTGGTTCATTCTGCTAAACCTTAAGAATATTTTTATTTTTAAACAAGTCGAGCTTAAGTTAATCGGCGAGGCAACCAACCTAGAAGTTCTAGAATGAGATAATCCTCGGGGCGCTTAAGTGTGAAGGCTCTTGACATTATGGTGGTGCTAAAGCTCTAATGGCTTTAAATGGTTCCTGAATTAAATATTCATTACTTCTCCGAATTGGTCGTTTGTTTGACAACTGGAGTGTTAAAGTAAAGTCCCCCCCTCAGTGTATAAGGTCGCGATTTGTTATCAATCGGGCGACGATACGGTTCAGGGATTTGATGGATTGTCTTGAAAGTTTTGTTTTAATTTTACGAAACCACTCAACCAGTAAGGAAGATTCACAAATTTGATTCAGCTTGATGAAGGACAGGTGGAACTTGCCGATATTTAGATTTTTTTTGTTAAATCATAAATGTTGTGGTAACCTGGCATTTCTACCGAATGTTGGTTTGCACAAAAAGAAGTGAGCAAGTCAGACTTCAAAAATAGGAAAAAAAATATGCAACTACGGAAAAGGATTTTAAGGTCTCTATAACGTGAAAATTTGGAAATTCAGGGCGATAGAGGGTCCTTACAAATAAATACACCTTCTATTGGAGATGGTATTTTAGCAAAACAAAAAAATAAAAATTAAATAATAGTACCATCGGGAGTAGACAACCAGATCCTCCCGAAGTTAGGTTGTTCAACTGAATCAAGGTGACCCAAATGCATTTAGATATGTATTGTAGATGATATTCGCAATTGTGGCAATCCACATGAGACTATTTGGACTGCGGTCCTGCAAAAGGTTCTAGAGAACGTAACCAGCATATTAAAAAAAATACCGCCCGTCGATTTAGAAGCTGACCCAGGAGCTGCGAGATAGTTCGGCTTCGATGACACCTGTGGCTGTTTCTACGAAACCTTTAGGTACTTTGGACTCGAGCCCATGTTAAGGTCAAACTCTATCATAATAAAAGATGGTTGTTCAAAGTGTTTCTTTTTGACAGTTTGTCCAGGGGAACCGAAAAGGTCAAACGGATTCGAAAGAGGCGCGCTTTGAATTTATTCCCATTTAACACCAGTTGATAAGAAGAAGACGTGGGGAAAAAGGAAGAAGTAGAGACATGGAAAGAAATGTCGAAGAACGCTAAGAGCTTATCTCTTTTTAGATTTGTGCTAAGAATCCCCTATATAAATTAAGGCATTTAGGAACTTCAAGCTACCGAAGCTAACACATGCCTTCCTTCGGATCCAAGGGCAACCCGATGTAATGGATAATGTATTGGAGTGTATTTATATCCAGAAGCATCGTTTCGACACTGGTAAGCTGAAATAAAGCTTCTGATGAGACTGACAGATCTTGGTATGACCCAAGTCATTATCTAAACTTTAGAGAGGCTTACTCGTATTTCCACATTATTTTCATGTCATGGGTGTCATCCTGGATGATTAAATTCTTTCGCTTCAATTTATATCGCATCCTTTTTCTTTCTAGATGCACTGATGAATAACATGGGGTGTACTCCCAAAGTTAAATTGCATTGGTGCCTAATGAATGTCGTTAGATTAGATCCAAGCGGAGATATACGTAAAAATCGATGAAAGGCGCAAAGTATCTACGTCTGCAGTAACATTCAAAATGCATTTAAGGCCTTGGTGAACCCTCTTTGACAATGAAAGAGTTTTCTGAATGTAGTCGATTGCCTGAATTCATTGAGTCCCAAGTCTAGGCAATGTCTAGAGGAGAGTATCTCAGGAGCCAAGCCTGGGTAAGGATGGCCTGTTTCCATTACTAATAAGAATATGGCATAACTTCCCAGGATACCGGTAGCAATGCTTCCCGACGTCTCTAAGAAATCAGGCCGTTTGTGCTGTCCTTCGGTAGAAAAGACTGAATATCATACTTCTAACAGTCATATAAGAACGCCACATCGTGTTTAACTCAGTCAGTGCTTTGATTGTAATGACTCTTATTCGCACGAAACTGCGAAGATCATTTTGAAAAATCAGAAGATGCTTTAGAATTACCTCTATCCTTGATCACGACTTCTTCTGTGGATGATTGAATCTCGAATGGATATCCAAGAAGAGGAATAGACAAGTGTTTTATGACTATTTGTTCCCTTAACGAAATATTACGCCTGTGATTGGAAAAAAAATTGATCAGAGCTTAAGTTTTTGAATAGAGTATGATTCTTCAAAATGCATGAGTACTGAGTACCAACATCAAACTATTTGAGTTAGGAAGCAGAAATAAATCAGCAGACTTTGTAGCAAGACAAAACCTTCATAGGTCCTGAAGCACTGTGCGAAATAAGGAAAACAATTGAACTTTCTGTACAACCAGCATTTGTATCAAAGGGTTATTCTTATAGACGCACTTGCTTTAAAAATGAAAAGCAATCCAAAAATTTAATATTATCTTGAAGATTGTTACTTTTAAATGTTGGCCGTAATTGCGGTCCATTTCGAAGTTTTAATTTAAAATGACGCGTTCATGCATTACGAGTGGTGTTTGACGAATGAATCGAGTAAATTTGACCTCCGATTCTTTAATCGTAGCCGGCTTATCCATGTAGATTTCGGACTTTATGTAGCCACAAAGGAACAATTCTGGAGGTGTGATGTCACATGACTTAGACGGTCAAGTCGTCGGTCACCAAATCGTGGAAGGGTTTCACGGGCTGTGTAGTAAGTGCCGTTCTAGCACGAATTGACTTTTGTTTGTTTAAAACCAAGATCCTCACCTAAAATACGCCAAGTTGTGCATTTAATAAGCCTAGCTGTTGAGAACGGCGTCGAATCAATCCATCATATTGCTATATATTCTTCACTGCGTGCTATATGTGGTCTATTTGGCCGCGAATTTTTTAATAATCAAAATGGATTTCAGACTTTTCGATTGTATAGCGAATTGTACGTTAAGTAGGCCAATTATTTGAACCATAAATTACTCAAAGTGCCCGAAACACATTCCTAGTAGAACGCTGATTTTCAAAATAAAGCTGAATAATTTGTGGACGCTGAAGCGGGTTAAGGCTTTTTAAAGCGTGATCTCTGATGAAATATTCACTGGAAAAAGTTCCTCTAAAAAAATGACCCTTTATGACCTACAAAGACATTAGTTTTTAACTAGCTACTGTCGAACTAAGAATTGGTTTGGCAGAAAACAGAATAGTTTGTAGGCACTGACTAACAAACTAAGGAAAATTGTATAGATTTGGCTTAGTGTCGTTAAACTCGAAAATAAGATACTAAATGGCGTCAAATCAATTGATTTTGGTGTCCAATGCACATCGCCGCGGCACGAGAAACTGTCTCTGAAAATTTTCGCTGTGCAGCAGGTCGTGATGTTCGGTTAGAGCCACATGTCTTTGTGATCCATTTTAGCAATTTGAAGTTAGAAGAAGTCTTATATCATCTCACGATAAGGAACGCCGTTGACGGTGACTGCATCGCCAATCGGTTTAATCATCCTACCAGTCGAAAATGCGCACCAGACAGTGGCTCGTGGTGGATGCATGGGATGCTGATGGATCACCCTCAGATTTTCAAGATCCAAGTTCTAAATATGACTAACAGGAGAAGATTGAATCTCTAGTCGAAATTCACTGTAAAATGCTTCGTAAAAGTCGTAATTGCTTAGAACAGTGGCGAATGGAGATGGAAGAATTATGGTCAAAACATTTACTTACTGCTCCAAAGTTTTCATTAGAAATTTCCCGATTAATCGGACCTTCGATAAGAATTATGGTCAAAACATTTACTTACTGCTCCAAAGTTTTCGTTAGAAATTTCCCGATTAATCGGACCTTCGATAAAAATCCAAGTCATTTTGGAATCGTCTCAAATCTCACCATTTCAATTGTGGATTTTCACATGTTATAAGTTGGGAACAAACTTACCGAGAAAACGCATTTTATTATAAAATAAGGACTCGCGTCTTAGATTTCTTTATCTAAATAATGTTTGAAATTACCTGAAAAGAAAGGAAAAGTCAGTTAAATTAATAATCATTAAAAATTATAATTTCAAAGAGGAAAATAATAAAATAATAATAGCAATACGGTAAGTTAGTAAATATTTTCCCATCTTTGCCAGGATCTGATTTCAATAGGCAGATAGATGTCAAAGTAAAAGCTGGTAAGCTAAACCATAGATCAGATAAGTTTAAATTTAGATTTGATATATTTTTTTTTTATCTTTTTCTTATAAGGTATATACGAAAAAAAATCAAAAATATAGCATCGCCATCTGCCTGGTTGATTTATTTATATTCAAAAGTGGAAAAGAGTGTGGGCCAACAGCTAGTGTGGAAGTTTTCATTAAATTGAAAACACATTCATTTTGAAATCAATGTAGAATTTTATTGATTAATAAAGTTCGGTCTATGGCAATCATGAATGGAACTAAACATCGATCGAAGGTCAAAAGTTCAATGACATTTTAAACAATAAGTGGGTCAATAGCCGCAATTTCTAACTGAATGCTATGTTTGAGATCCTGAATCGTTGCTGGGTTATTGACATAGACCTCACTCTTTAAATTACCTCACATGAAGACGTTGGAGGCCAATTAACCTTTCCTCTAGCCGAAGTAATGCGATTTTCAAATTTCATACGCAATTGATTTATTATGGCTTTTGTGGGCAGAAGCACCATCCTGTTGAAACCAGAGATCGTCCAAACCCAATTCATTGAATTTTGGAAAAAAAAATATGTCGCGGTAACGTTCTCCATTCAATGTAACTGTCCCTCTAGCCTCATCTTGGAAAAAATACGGGCCAATGATGTCGCCAACCCATAATCCGCACCATAAAGTGACTTTTTTGGGATGCCTTTGTTTTTTTCGTGAATCTCGTATGCATTTTCGGTCCCCAGAAACGACAATTTTGTAACCCGTCCACCCAAAAATGGGCTTCACCGGAAAAGATCAAATTCGATGACAAATTTTCCTGGCGATCCAACATCCAGTTAACAAATCGGCGACGTCAATCAATTGTTGTGTCATTTGAATTGTATAGGCCTGCATAAGAAGATCAACTTTTAAAATTCGCCGTAAAGTGCCATAAGTGAGTCCAAATTTTTAACTTCGGCGACGAATTGAGGTGCTTGGCTGGTTTTGAATACTTCCGCTCACAGTGTTAATGTTTTGGCTTGCATGCTGATATACAATTTTACCTGATACCGAACGAGTTTCTTCAAAACGCTTTACCATTGCATGAATTTTACGAAATGTTACTTTTACAGATCGCCCATTTTCGTAATGAAATTGAATAACAAAAATACGTTATTGCGTGTCTAACGACTCCATAACTAAAATTGCCAAAGATTGTATGACATCTGCCAAAAAGACCAACCACTTTATATTCAGAAAATATCAGTTATTGACAGCCAACATCCACACTATACGTTGGCTCACCTTTTATGTATTAAATTTCTAGTATTCACCGAATGGCTTGGTAATCGTCCTATCAAAACAAAAGGTAATAACTTTATTTCTGTGTAAGTGCCGCTTATATTTTTTTATATTTTACAGATAAGTGATTAAATTGAACTAAAATGGAAGCTTGGAATGATGAAATCAGAATTTTGATAATGAGACTCTATCATCCTTTGCAATCCGTTATTTACGTTCAAACAGAATGTAAGCCGACGTCTGGCTGCACTACACCGAACAAGTGAACCATTATGAGGCTAACACTTCTGCCGAGCGAATGACAATTGCAAGAAGGTACGAGTATTACCACCGAGATCTTTCAATTTGGACTCGGGATATGACTGCTGCTGTGGCTGTACTATACAAAAGTGGTTAAACTGTAATGGTTAATGGAGGTCATTATTTAAAGATGTTGAAGATATTTGTCTTCCGAGAATTAAGTAGAAAAAAAAAATCCCTTTCAACTCTGTTTGATTTTAGAAAGGAAAGATGATACAACTCCACACATACCCAGGCCAGTTACGATAGAAATATAGCGAAAATTCTCAAAAAAACTGATTCCAAGGAATTTCACTTTCCGTTGGCATTCAAACAACTTCTTGATAAGATGTCTTACATGCATCTAAGGGTGTTATCTGAGTTAATCGATGGTATTTATAAAGTTATTGGCGGTCACAAGGTTCCCCATCAGTAGCCATACCTTTTCCCTACCTGTCTGACAAATTGTGAATGACAGAAGTGAAGCGTTGCTCAGCAAGTGCGTGTCTCATCGATAAAAATAAAAAGTACTCGGCCGGAGTCAAATCTAGTAAGTAAACCGTATGCGAAAGTATTTCCTAACTAAAGGTCTCAATCGTTTCCTTGACTAGTTTTGCTGTCTGCGATGCTGGATTACCATAAAGCAAAATCACTTTGTGGTGCCATTTTTCGTATTCTGGTCATTTTTCAATCAAATCGACAGGTTTTAGCAGCTTAAAATAGATCAAACTCTTCTAATCCCACCAAATACAGAGCATTGTCTTCCATCCATAGTGATTTGACCTAGCAGTCGATGTTGATGGTTCAACTGGAGTTACCCATGACCTTTTACGCTAAAGATTCCCAAAATATATCCACATTTCATCAATACAGTAAAATAATAGTCTTTATTGACCGTCTGTCTTTCTAGAACGAATTTGTGATGCTTACCTACTTACTTTACTTTAAGTGGCGCTACAGTTCGGGGTGGGCCTGGGCCTCAGTCAACAAGCGTACTCCAGCCAGCTCGATCCCTGGCTAGCTGCCTCCACTTTCGAACGCTGAGTTGGGTGAGGTGCGCTTCCACTTGCGTGCGCCACCTGAGTCTTGGCCTTCCTCTACTGCGCTGTCCCTCGGGAGCGGATTCGAAGACTTTTCGGACCGGAGCATTGGTGTTCATCTACAATACATTACCCAGCCATCTTAGTCGTTGGAGCTTAACGCTTCTGGCTAGGTCGATGTCGCTGTGCAGTCCATACAGTTCGTCGTTGTATCTCCTCTTCCACTCACCGTCAATGCAGACGGGACCGAAAATCACTCGAAGAGCCATAGAGCCAGACCGGGATTATTAAGGTCTTATAAAGGGTGACTTTTGTTGTCCGAGAGAGGGCTTTGCTACTCAACCGCTACTTTTTAGCCCAAAGAAACAGTGGTAGGCAAGAGTTATTCTTCGCTTGATCTGCCCGAGATGTCGGTGTTGGTTGTCCTTTTTGCTTGACAGCATATACTTGGTCTTGCCCACATTGACCTCTAAACCCATATTCGCCGCTTCCGTCTCAATACTCGCGAAAGCGCCACTGACATCACGCTGCTTTCTCCCGATTATGTCAATATCGTCGGCGTATGCGAGTTGTTGGACGTAGTGTCTCTTGTGTTTGCTCGTGAGTTTTGCACTATTCTTTCAAGTACGATGTTGAAAAAATCGCATGACAGCGCATCGCCTTCTCTAAATACTTTCTGGACATCAAAGGTCTCGGTGAGATCTTTACCAACTTTGATGGAGCAGCGTGCATTCTCCGTTGTTGACGAGCGGCTTCAGGCGTTCACACAATACGGCGGATAAGATCTTATATGCGATGTTAAGGGGACTGATGCCTCTGTAGTTGGCGCAGTTCAGTTCAGTTCAGCTGAGGTTCCATTCATCGGGGATACTTTCGTCCGACCATATTTTACAGCTGAGTTGGTGTATACTCCTTACCAAGTCATCGCCTGCCGCTTTGAAGAGCTTGGCAGTCAGGCCGTTCGCTCCAGCAGCTTTGTCGGACTTAAGCTTCGATATAGCTATCTTCACTTCATCCAGGTCTGGTGGACGGAATAGTTGGTCATCATCGTCCAGGTTAAAAGTTTGATTTGGTTTACCGAATTTGTGATGCACATGCCGAAAATATCGACCAAAAACGAAAGAATGAACTGTTAAGATCACGAGTTAACTCCCCTAACTTAAGTTTTCGATATTTCCGTCTGCCTTTTCGATGTATCAAGTTCAGGTCTGCCCGTCGAGCTTCCAAATAAGGTCACACAATTTAAGCTTGAAGTTCCCAATAAATATTCATACCTCTGCATCTCGGATGGGCTGTATTTCATAGACAATCTGCAATGCGGTGGAGCGAAATAACCACTGAGCCCAGAGATTCTCTCTTTCTCTCCCTCTCTCTATCCTATTCTCTGAAAAACTTAATACGTGCTCCGGCATTTTAAGAGTAGTCGTATCCTCTTGGGTGTTAAGTTCTTTAAAAAAAAAAAAAACCCAACCAAGTCATCTATCGAGTTACTATGGGTCAGTTCCGAGAGCCACTATTGGAAAAACAGGGCTCATTTTATGAACCATCCTCTTTATACAGATATTTATTTCGACCTTCTCATTCCTCCTCGGATGCTTTAAAAAAAACAAAAAATTCAAGATGAGTTCAGAAAACCAAAGTCGCTTCTGTTGTCCTACCTGGCCGGCTCAAAGTCCAAAGTCGTAAACCAAAAGAGTCCTAAAACCCCAACGAGTGGCAAGTTTGCGAAATGCCCCACCTTTAGCCGGATGGTATAACTCTTCAGCTAAATGCCTCTTATCACCGGCAATCGCCATTAAATTTTATATTTATAGTCAACCGTGGGAAAGCTTGTAACAAGCAACCGTAACAAGCATTTATAGGATCGCACCCACTACGGGCACACGAGTATACTCTGATATACTCGTACGCTGTTGTGTGACATTTAAAATTCTGTCCACCGACCAGGCCAAATTGAATTGCTAATTTGCATGCATGCCACTCGACTCATGCCAGCAGCTAAGTAAACTATATCTGTCTTTTGCTATCTTCCACTGCACTGCATTTAGCTGTCGATAAACACTCGGCAAACAACAATAGCATGTGCGGTTTTTTTTTAATTTTTTTTTCTTCTTGTTTTTGTTAAAGTATCTATGCAGTCTAAGTAGGCGGCTATAATTCTAATTTACGGCGCCAGCCTGCGGACGTGTGCCGTTTTTATGTAGCTCTAGGTAAACCACGCTAACAATTACCAATTACCACAGCAAGTTCCCGTGGGTGGTTGGGTAGCACCACAAAAAAAAAATCAAAGAATCAACAAATTTACCATTTGGACCATGTTTTTGTATGATAGTATGATAGACGGCTTTATCCCAGAAACGTTGTCTACTAAATTACCTCACCTTACTCGTACTCTACCCTTATCCTAACCATTGCCTAAGTGAGATGATTAATTGTGGTTAGCTCCACATTAGATTGAAAATCATTTTGCGGCCACTCCACTCATAAAATTATAAAACGTTCCGTAATGCTGGAAAACCTAATATCTACCAGTAATCCCCTCTCCCCTCACCCACCAAGCTTGAGGAGGAGGAGAAGTTAGAAATATATATATATGAATAGATTTGACGGAGTAACATAGAGGAGGTGTGCAAAAACTTTGTTTATTTGAGCGGCAATTCGCTGGTCTAGCAGTTCTCGAAATCATATTTCGAAATTCCTCTGTTGGGTTGGTTGGTACTACTATATGGTGGTCCCTGTTGGTCTCCACTCCCCCGCACCAAGTCTATAAACTCTGGTTACCAACCTGAGACAACACAACGACTTTTTGCGGTGACTATGTATCATGTACACGCGTAGATAAACACATACGAGTACTATCCGTATTCTCGTTTAGACTGCGGAATTTAACTCAAAAATGTCCCACTTCATTCAAGACCACGAAAGTACGAGTACGAGTACGAGTACGAGTGGGTATCATACAGATAGGTATCCATTGTGGGATGTCATGTGTTTTTGCTTAGCCAAAGGGGTAATTTGATTCCACTGGATGTAGGGTTCGATGCTCTTAGCGGTACCGGAGGCAGTCGCTCCGCTGGGTTCATTATTTGAAACAATTGAGTGCATTAAATTAACGAGAAGGTCAACATTATAAAAGTATCTGCGGCACTGACATTACAGGCAGCCGTACTTTCTGATTGGAAAATTACCTTTTTGGATGGAGATTGAGATGGTACCTATTTCTACGATATGTACGAGTAGTGACAGAAGCAGTCAGATGTATTTTTATGACTCCAATGACGACCACGGTGATTTGTTGCTTAGAAAGTGTTTAATTGCCTGAAATTTATTTAAATCGCCCGTCGTCACTAATTGTGATGAGTTTTAATGGAACCTAAGTAGGAGACTCACCTTAGTAGACAGTCAGGAATAAAATAAGGTCATGATTTAGACTTGAAATCGAGTAATTAGACCAATTATGAACGGTTTTAATCGACAGAAGATAAGATGAGCAAAACGAATTAGATCCATTCTAATAATAGTCGAACCCTGCTAGAACTTTAGCATTTATGTAACAAATCAGATGAAGAACGAGTATGGACCTCAAACATTAAAGTGCACAAGTGTGTCTCAGAAAATATCCTTGAAATATTAAATAAGCAAATCTGGAGGAAGGGAATCAGCAGTTCAAAAGTAATCAGACTTGAAGAGTGGACCTGGAATAAGGAGATGGCAAAGTACGACACAGCTTCATACTCATTAATTTCAAAATCAAAGTCGGAAGGCAGAGCATCTTTGGCTCAATATTTGGAAACTACAGTCTTTACTATAACATCAACAACATCAAGTTTTTTAGCTACACTTACAAGGGAATCTCACAGTTTACCAGATCTCTGAGATTTCAACCAAATGGATCACAGTGCGTTTGATTCCACCTAGGGCTCCAGTATTGAGAAAAAATTTCCTTTAATCTCTCGCTAGCTTAAATACTGCCAACATTAATGGCTAAATATCAACAAAAACTCAGCCAATAACCCATTAGAAATGCCATATCTAAGGTATTAAGTTTCCCTGGCGTAACGTCGCCCGGTTTGACATGATTGCATACAAAGCATTGGTGCAGAGGAAGGCAAGAGCTTCTCCTAGTTCGAATTTCGAAAAAATGGCGAGAAAGTAGCACAGGGTTAACTTATACTGAACAATTTTTCGTAAGTTTGAACAAAAGCCTGTCTGGGAACAACGTAGTTAAGTCAAACTCTAAGCCCAAGAGTAACATCTCAGCATACTGCTGACAATTAAGTCTTCGTTGTAAGACGGAACTTATGTAGAAAATAGCAAACGTTAACAATACCATTATACACCAACTCATCTCCAAATTTTTAAAAACCAGATACGGAGGCAAAGAAGTCTTGCGTACTAACTGCAGTAAGCCGTTCTGTGCATTCTTTGAGAATCATTCGTAACAAGGTTGATTAGCCCTTGTCAATTCGACTTCGGACCAGAAGGGTTTACCATTGCGTATCGCAGACTATGAATGTTAAGGCAAAGGGCAATGGACCTTTAAATCTGCTTGAAATGGCCTGGTTAGGATATGTAATCATGTCGCGGCAATCGCTTTGCATAAGTGTCGAAAAAATTCGAACCAAATTTTCGAACTTCTCAAAACACTTGGTATATCGAAAATGTTTGTTCATCAGGCTATAAAACGTTTTAATGAACTTTCAGAAGTAGAGGAAAGACCGAGAAGTGGTCGACCACGCGTCGCTCTTTGGAAACAAAAGACAATGTCGAGAGAATTGGATATATCCGCTAGATCCATGTCAAGGATCTAGTCTAGTCAAGCTTAATCGAGATGATTTCCATATGAAAGCCTATCGTCGAGCAACGGGACTTATCTTAATTCCCATCCTGAAAAAAATAAGACTCGAGACCCAAAAGTGTGACGGGAGAATATTCTCGAAGGTGTTGTCAAGGGCTTAACAACCCTTTAACCCTTTTCAACGGGGAGAGATGGGGCCAAGAAGACTCTGCTCCGGCACAAAGGCAAAACGACGCAAGAGTGGCTTAGATGCAATGTTCTGGATTTTATCGCTGCTGCAGATTGACGACCAGGAAGTCCAGATTTAAGTCTGCTGGACTACAGTTTGTGGCCAGAGCTGGAGAGCACGGTTTGTAAGACTCCCCATTGAAATTTGGACAGCCTTAAGGCAGCTTTAATAACGTCGTTGAACGCAGCGTCGTCGATTCCCATCGCCCGCGCTATGTGCAATCATTTTAAGGGTACATAATCCCTTGTGCGCGCGCAAATTATAAAAAAAAAAAGTGCGTGGCTCTATAGAGCAATGGCCACAACGTTTAAAAGCCTGCGTCAAAGCTTAAGGCGGCCAAACTTATATTTTGTGACCGGCGATGGCGATGGTGCGATAGTTAGCTCATTGGACTATCACGCAGAGATTCTGGGTTCGATTCCTGGCTGGGTCACCAGCAATTTTTCAAATCGCCATCACCCTTTCGGCGGGCGATGGCAAACTTCCGAAAGTAAAATTGCCTACGAAAAAGCTTCTAAGGAGTGCCGTTTGGACTCGGCGATAAACCGTAGGACCCGCTCAGATGTGACAAAAATAAGAACATGAGCGACACAAATGAGTGGCAAGAAGCTAGGCCATGGCTCATATCGGGCTGCCAGTGCCACAGTGTTTTTTTTGTTTTACATATATTGTGACCGAATGCAAGAAATAAATTGCATGGTATTTTAAAATGTAACAGAACTTATGGCTGGGCTAGGAAGATAAAGGAAGTCGACACAATCTAATATCTACGAGTTCTTGTTTATGGGTTCTCCAGAACGTCTGTTGTATTTAGTAATAACAGCCTGATGCCTAATGTAATATTCTTAGGTTTTGACTGACATATTTTACCTATTATAATCACAGAACATACATAACAGTGTGGCAAAAAATATGCCGGACTGGCTCTAGGATTTCTGTTCATTTTTCGGCATTTTCATTCGAAACATTCTCCTCCCGATTCAATACACTTGCTACATCGATTCAATAGTGAATCAAAAGCCTACTCAAGCTTATTTTGCAGGATTGCCTCCAGTGGCCGTGTCAAAGCTGTTTGAATGGTCGGAATGTCGTCAAAAAAAAGCATCTGTTCAACTTCAGTTTCCCCATGGTGTCACATCAGTTGAACACGGGGAATGATTTAACGAACAATGAGTGCTGTGTGACTAGGTGGATTATCGTGCAACAGAGACCAACTTTGTGTTGCTTAAATCCTCGTAATGAATGGTTCGAATGTTAATGTTTAAGGCCCCTTATTTCATTATTTTCATTGAAGCATTGCGGTCTTTTGCAACAAAATCACGTACTTATTTGATCTTTTCAGGCTTCCAAACTGAAATAGGCCTTCCCGTGTGTTTGTCATCCTCCACCATCTCTCTGCCGGCTCAAAAACGTTTATGCCACTCTTCTACTAAAACAACCATCACAGTACATTTGTTGCATCAATCGGTTTGTTTCCAAGTTTTGCGTGGAATTTTAGGACCGCTCTTTGTTCCGCGTTAAAATTTTAACATTAAATGAAAAGATGTTCTGGAAAAATAATTTTAATAATTGTTAAAGGTCAACCAAATGTCATGAAATCTTGACATATAGTAGACGAAGATTCAAGTTTCAAAACGCATGTTTGGACAAATAGATGGCGCTCTTGGTTGCTGAAATATGGCTCGTGTCCGGGATATTATTTGCCATACTGTGTAAATATCGTTGGAGTTAGCAAACCTTGCTCCATCAAGGTTAAGATTTACTCACATTTGTTTTCGAAATTCAGACGAATTTGACAGTAGTCTAAGGAATTCACAATACTTATGTGGATAATGACTTTAAACGCTACCAGAGGGGACTTTGGAATCTATGAATAGATGATGAGTATCAATCTAGAACTCCTGCGGCCTTGTAAACCAGTCAGAGGAGTCTCGACTCCCATTTGTCGAGCATATTTCCAATTAAAATACATTGACAGAAGAGCTGTTCTATTCCCCATTTCATGTTATCTTGTAGAAGTTTGAATAGTCCGGGGGAATGGCAAGAGTACCAACAGCAATCATCAATCCTGTAATGCAATTCTCACTCTGCGTTTGGCAGATGCATGAAACAGCTAGTTGTCATTATCTAATCTCTTCGAATTAGGTACTCGTATACCAAAATAACGATCAACTTCCTTGATACAAATCACCTTTCACAAATACGCTAGGTCTTGGGTTTGATATCGTAAGACAGCATCCAAAGCTGACATTTAAATTTCATTAACCGTTATGTTAATTAAATCGACTTATAGCCTGAAAGACCATGTCACTGATGGTCAATGCTCCGTTCATCAACTCATATATCCGTAACTGTCCGATTTAAGTTCGCTAAGATTAAACCCCCTTCTGTTAACCTGTCAAGTGCAATCATCTGTTAATTACTTGCTTGTTACTCTGGGATAACCTTGATTCGTCGTGAGTCTTCATTTTAATTGCCAATTTCACAGAACCATGAAATGTTCTCGATTCTTGTGAAGTCAAAGTTTTGCGGTGTTTGCAGTTTAACGGTTGTAATAAAAAAAAAACAAAACAAAAAAACAAAGAGTGGTAACAGCTTTCAGTTGATCTTCACCTTTTAAATCAAATCCATCTCCTCTCTTTTGGCGAGTTTCCAGATGAATAACCGAAAGATGATGTTGCATCCATCATTCAACACCCCATCGCCCACCATCGGTACTCGTATTCATACTCGGATTCACATTCGCAATCGTACTATTATCAGTACGGGTATGATCGTAAATTCAATGTTCAATTGAAACTTTCAACTGGCGATATTCGCTTATTTCGCTCTCAGATACGGATACACATCTATCTATATATTGTAGTCGTAATTGTGAGTTTTCATTTTGAAATTAAGTTATTGGCCAGTCAAACTGTCGACCGACCGGATCTGTATAGCAGTGGTTCGGGTATCAGGTACTTGAATCCAAACCTGCAGAGTAGGTAGTAATAAACTCTCTGCCTTTTCCGGAAGTCAACTACTACCAGATACAACCAACGATGAGACGGCTCTTAAAAGTGCTAAAAATTGCTACTTTGCAAGAAAACCCAACTATGAGTACAAGTACTTGTACCACAAACAACAAAGTATCTATTAATGGTTGTGAATACTCGTACAGGAGCAGATAGTGGAGGGCTACAAGTTGTTTATCCGCGTTGATAAAGTGTAATTTGATGAAACAAATCTAAACGGACATTTTAATGCAGCACTTTAAAACGGTATATTCGTATGTTGGTACTAAAATATCAGCGAGCGGCAAGCTATGCAATTGAAGACACTTTTTGCATATTTATCGACTGAATGATAAGTCATGCATAACACGATTATGTTCGAGTATTTGTGTGTCCCAAGCTAACTAATCCAACTCACAACAGTAGCTAACTCCAGTAAAGTAAAGTATCTTGTCTGCTGCGCACCGTTTATTTGCTGAGGCATGTGAATTATTTCAACTCTATTACTGGAAAGAATGCAAACTGCATATTTCTCAGATACAAATACGAGTACGATTACGAACTAATGCCGGCCTGTAGTACGCGCGGTATTTTTCTATCTTTTGTGGTTTGGTGTGTTGATGTCTTGTTGTTGGCTGTGGTGCGTAATGAAGTTGCACTTGAAATTGAGATTGCTTTTGCGGTTAGATTTTGTTTATTTCTCTTCTCATTTCCTGGTTACAGAAGCAGCAGCAGCAACAGAAATTGCTTTCCGCCACTCGGTGGACAATGGTGGCCGAAAAGTTGTAGAATGAAATATGCTAGTAGAAGAATGCTAGGTATGTTAGCGCTATTCGGATAGGATACCTGTTGAAGATCTTAACTGGGTATGTTGGAAGCAGTTACCACCACTTTAAACGGTAGAACAGGAAGTTTAAACTGTTTCTAAGTGGTGAGCTTATCTGCCGAATAGGTTATCTCCTAAAATGGATTTTTAATCTGTTCCATGGTGTTTGCGACTTGGTGCACCTTGTGAAGAATGCAAGACATTGCATGAGAAAGTAGCACTCTATTCGAACTTTGTTGAGAATGTCGGAGATACTTTATTTAAGGAGTCACATGCAACCACCACTGTATCAATTTGGACAAAAACAGTTGTCTAATTCGGATACGAATTAGAATTTCGCTAACTACCTTTGACTGTCGACTACGAAAGAATTTTCTCGACACTCAAGTCGATTCGTCCAACTTAAGTGATACAAGCCGGATATCAATGTTAAGGATAAGCGAGTTGAGAAAGAAACTGCCTTCCTCATGATCAACAGGCATGTAAATGGCTCATTTCTTCACATCTTGCTGGGCTTGCTAGGGCAACAAGCCACGTAGCAACCTTCTATTTTTTAATTGTAACCATTTGATCCCTTGCGAAGGTGGGATTTTTATCTCTTTGTAACCGGTAGGGTTCCTAAATTTATTGCAACGTAGTTATTTGTTCAGTTAATGTGGCCAAGTCAGTGGATGATTTCTGTATGGTTTCGGCAGGCAATAACTTGTTAAGGAGCATACACCAATTCATCTGCAAAATACGCAAGTATGCCGGACGAATGGAACATCAGTATTGTTTGTCCGATCATCAAGAAAGGAGACCTCCTGGACTGCGGCAACACCAGAGACAAGCTATGCATCCCTGCCAAACTCGTTTAAAGTTCGACAAAGAATTCACCGACATCTTTGATGGCAAAAAAGGATTAAGAAAAGGTGCTACGGTGTCATGCGATTTCTTTAACATAATCCCTGAAACAATACACCCAACACCAACGTCCCGGACAGGATGGCACCTTCGACAGATGTAGCTTTGAGGTAGTTAAAGACTTTGTCTACCTAGGCTCCGAAATTCAGTCAGAAATGGATGAGTGTACTGTTGGCTTCTTTAAGAGGTAAATGCTCTGCATAGACGGTGACGAACTGTGAAGCGATATCGACTTAACCAAGAGAGTGAAGGTCCAATGACTGAGATGCATGGGTCATGTGAAGCGGATAGACACCAACGCTTCGATCCAAAGTCTAAGAAAGCACAATAAAGAAAGACCGTGACTAAGGTAACGCAGGCAGGTAAATGGGGACCTTACTCAACTTGCCGCGCAAAACAGAAATAAGCTCGCGAAAGATGAAACATGGATTCAAGTTCACACCCTTGGGTCAAGTCGGCATTCAGCTGAGTAAAGGCAAAGCAAATACCGATATTTTGCTCGTTACAGCCATAGTACTCGTAAAAGTTAAAAGATCAGATGAAGTTTATATCATTCACGCGCCCCTATCGATTCAGGGTCAGAAGCCAAATTTATTTTTGAACCGACTGCACAATTCTTGAAATTAAATGAAAATCAAACCTTTGTCGAAGTATCAGGGTTGCTTCCTTAATTCAAGATACAAAAGCGCTGTGAAAGCACTGGTTTTCAAGACTCTACTAGGCTTTGTTCGGGCCAACGAATGCTATCATCTTGGCCTACCATCAAAGATTGATCTTCTGTTTGGAACTGACGTTTTCGCCGAATTTGTCCTTCTGGACCTTGTCTAATACCCCCTAGGCACAGAAGACGTTATAAGGATGAATTGCCTGCGAAAAAATTCCAGCAAAGAGTCCAACACGCACACGTACAGTTCACCGACCTAAGCCATCAACTCCAGAAATACTGGGAAATCGAGCAGACGTCATTTCATAGATCAAATATCGAAGAGGAGGTTGTCTGCAAAGAACACTTTGCTATCCACACTCGTACAAAGTGAAGCTACCTTAATGAAGGACAAGACCACCTAAAAACGGGCAGTAGTAGAGAATGCGCAGCGCGAAAGTGTACTCATATCGTACGATGATTCAGTAAGGATCTAGACCTGTACAAAGCTTACGTTCAATGAATTGCTGATTATGCTACACTCGGACATATAGAACAGGTGAGCCTTCCTTCCTCATCACGTCGTGATGTAGAAAAGTAGTTCAACCACAAAGCTAGGAGTTGTCTTCGACGCAGTGGACGGGTCATCGTTGAATGATCGACGCTAGTAGGTCTAAAATTGCAGATGGATCTTAATATGGAGAACATATTAAATTAGGCGTCAACCTGACCTATACAATTAGCTGGTTGTTTGCAGGAGAAACCCACAAAAGCCTTCCAACAAGACATACCAAAAGTAGAAGATATTGAGATCAAGACAATGCAAAACAACATGCATCCAACAATCGTTAAAGAGATGGTGGATGTTGGCCGTCCAAAATTGTCTGTCAGATTAAAATTGGGCCGCTCTAAGTGGGCACCGCCATTCCACTCAATGACAAACTTACATCTTGGACCATAAACCGGGGAACAGGTATCTGTATTTTAAAATAAATTGTTGGATGTGCTTTCTGTTCAATCTTCCTGAATGTCAAGATTGGATAGTAACCAGGTCTTGTACTATCATACGAATATATTGTTTCTTTTCCATCCAGATACTGTAATCTTTTCATCCAACTAATTAAGACCCTTCCAATCTCCAAATTTATTCATCGTAAATTTATGAGAACAAAAGTATTTGTATTTTAACTAGCCACTGCCTCAAGGCTGACTTTGAATTACGTTACAACTTTAAATACCGATAAGCAATCATGTTAGCCTGTCTGAGCAAAAATAGTTGAAAGTGAATGCACTAAACCACAAGACGTAAGTCACTACTGAACTGACTTGGGTGTAGGCAGCATTCTTTTGAAATGTAGTCCATTGTGTAACTTGGTTCTTGACAGGTACAGGTGCTAGATAGAATTACGTCACACCTAAGCCAGGCATTAGCATTAAGTCCGTAAGAGGTTCTTACGTAATTAAGCACAAAGCACTGGCAAATAGTATTTGAAATCGTATTGTGGGTTTATTGGCACGAAATTTGCATTTTCACAAACTCTGCTAATGCAAGAAATGTGTACTCGTACTCGTATCGTGTCCAGAGGAGAAAAAGGGGTGGCTGAAGCTTGATCTTGAATTAAGTCACACTGAATCCAGGTAGTGGACTTTTGAATACATTGTAAGCATACAGATCTTGGTGGCAGATTTGTTGGTAATATGGGGTTGTGATACAAGAAAAAGTGGAACTCAGAAGGTGGAGGTATCTCGGCAAAGTTTGAGCGCGAAATGTGGTATCGAGATTCATATTCAACATTCCTCTTAATTAGATATCTGCAACAAGAGCTTACAAATATTCAGGCTGTTTCTCAACTTTAAAGGCATGATCGTCAGACAGTGTCTGATTTGGATAAGATAAACCTGCCCAACTACCAAAATTTAGCAAACGTTTTGGTACACAAAATTTAAACATTCGCTCTCAGGCGTCAATGAAGGCAATCAGTACAACTTTTCGTCTAGTTGACAAGCGACTTTTACCAATTATGGAATGGGGTTCGCTCGAAAATCGTGTTGTCGTAATTGGCCGAAAAAATGCGGCTACGAAATAAGCGAAATCTTTCAGATGTCGTGGCCAGGATACTGGCGGAATAGTCCGCAAAATATCACTGTCCGTATACTATTCGAATGCCGCAATTCATCAAAGCTGTGGAGAATCGAAATCAATGAAATCCACTGCGCAAGAAGAAAATCATCGCGCGATGGATACCATCAAGGACAGAATGTCACGCATCTTACAAGGTAATTTGGGACTCAGCGCACGCAAGAGACCCACATACAGAAGTGTAGAGGCTCCTTTGTATCTACACGTCAACGACAAAGGCAACATCGGTGTCGAAAGAAGTGGTGTATAAGGTGTATAGACGTCTTCAATAGGACGCTTGGCCCTGCTCCAGATGCACCGACATTGCAATCCTCTAAAAGGAACAGTCTTCGGTACAACACGCACTGGAATTCTGATGACCCTGCGAGGTGACTATTTTTTGATTTTGGTCTTGCGGACATTCCGTCTGCTGAAAAGAAACTAAAGCTTCTGGTACAGCGAAAGTAAAAAAGTGACTTTCCATGGACTATCTGTATGACTGTCTTTGGCCAGAATCTGAGTCAGGAAATAGCTAAAAAGCCTATCTAGGTTGTGGCGTTGATGGTATTTTGGGGGATTACAACATTAGATTCAGTTCCTTGTTAAAAAAAAAACTTGTGACTATCTTCCAAGTGTAACCAAATTGTGAAGAATTGCCGTGGGCGATGTACGAGTAGATGCATCTATTGCGGCAGACAAGCTGCGTTTAGTACCTTGCTGCAAAGATTCATCAAGCTTTTTCGAAAATGTAAGATTTCTCTGAATGTAGTTTCTTGGGTCCCATAACACATAGCGTCTCGTGTTTTACGTGAACACCTGTTTTGAAAACTTAACTTTACGGGATGCCCATACGCCATTGGGAGCAATAATATGCCTTGCCATCGCCCTCCGTCAATTCCTTTGATGTCAATTCGGCACTGTGTTGAGGACAGAGTTTCATTCTAGGTATGAGTTGATGCCCACCTAAAACCTCTTACTGATCTTAGGATCTTAGCACCCAGTACATATTGCAACTCTACTTCGAGTGAAACCAGCAGGCGTAGTCTCCCTGCGTTTTAGGTTTAAACCACAGCCATCGTGACGCTCTCAAGAGGGAGCCTACCTCAACAAGTTAGGCCCGAACCGAAGTACAAGGCGCACCTCACTCCCATCCCACGGTTCCGTGTTTTAAGTCCTGGCAAGGGCTACCGGTGGTCTTGGCACTCAACAAGAGCTATAACCGGCAGCTTGTAAGCGGACAAATCATAGCAACCATCAGTGGCGTAACAGTCTGATGATGTTATAGATAAGTCCGGTTTTGCGCTACCCCCGCTCTTGATAAGACAATGTCATTGATGGAAGAAGTCTTGATATTTGGGCGGAGGAAGGTCCCAGTCCAGGACACAGTGGAATCCCTGAAAATGAGATCGCTGATGAATTCGCAAGGCAATGCTAAGAGGATAATTTTTTTTTGAATCCGAACTACGTTAGAGCTGTTTGCAACCTTGATAAGCACTTCCATTAGCAACTGAATTTCTTGTGCACAAACATATATACAGATGGCATGACTCTCCAAATTGAAGGCAGGCGAAACCAATGCTTCCTGATATCTCTATGAGGCCGCCGATTCTTCTGCTTTCCCTCAATAGTTAAGACTGTAGACTTATTGGTGTCGAACGGGGCAGTTCACTTTTGTTAAGCACCCATTAATGGGCGTAAGTTACACAACATAGTGCGTCTCTAACTGTGAAAGCGCTGACGACACTCAGAAGACTATCTTGCTACTATACTTGCATCAGGCAAGTTGATGTACCCCATTCACCCTATCGTTGAGACTATAACGCTTTGAAAAAATTCGAATCGACTGGTTCAGTAAACAATCAATCCGCACGCGTACGTCGTCAAAACGTCAGGTCTGAATAAAACATTGCTGGACAAAAGTGTACAGGATGATGCCAGTTAGTCAATTTATCCTCGCGCCTATGAACTTGGCCTTTCGCAGACCTAAATTTAAAGTCGGGACTTAGACCTGCGACGTATATTGATCAATTGACTCAGTATTGAGTCAAGTTCCAGAGCAGTTGGAAGTAAACTTCGATTTCGGGCAAGAAGGCCCTGTTTTGAATGAATGACAACGTTAACAAGTAAAACTGCTACGTTTGGGGGGATAATAATCCACATGAGACTCATTGGTGCATGCATCCATACAAATTCACAGTTTGGTGAGGATTTTGGTCCGGTATGATCCTTGACCCATAAGCTGACGCCGCTATATAGTAGCTATCATCGGCGAGAGGTACATGTCGATGGTGAACAATTTTTGAAAGAGGATAAGTCTGTGGTTATACAAATCTTTAAGTAAAGCTTGCAAAAATTAGACCTTTCGACCAAAAGTCGTGGCACTTGAAAATAAGTTCTGAATTAAATTTAAGCTTACTAGAGCTGCTAGGCAAATCTGAAAATTCTCAAGGTGGAACCGTTTCTAATTTACCACCAGCTTCATACAGTACAAGGGTGACAATGGCGCGATGGTTAGCTCATTGGACTATCACACAGAGGGTCCGTGGTTCGATCCCTGGCATCGCCAACCAACAAATTTTCGAATCGTCATCACCCTTTCGGCGGGCAATGGCAAGCTCCCGAAAGTAAAATTGCCTATGAAAAAGCTTCTAAGGAGTGCCGTTAGGATTCAGCGATAAACCGTAGGCCCCGCTCAGATGTGACAAAAATGACAACATGAGCAACACAAATGAGTGCCAAGAAGCTAGGCCATGGCACATACCGGGTTACCAGCGTCAGTGTTTTTTTTTTTTTTTTAATCACACAGTACAGAATCCAAAGTTGGCATAACCCTCGAGATGACCCCAGTGTGTCTTATGTGAAAATGCAGTTTCACCTGCAATTATCGGCACGGCGACTGCCGAGTAGTCTGCGATGTCTCGTAAACCAATTTGTTTGTCTTTTTGTTGTCAAGTACTCTTGTCATCTACTCTTGTTAAGCACTAAAACCTAGCCTTACGCCATTCAAATATTGAAAAGGTTTACATAACAATCCATCAGGTTGTTGATTATCTTAATCATTAAATTGTTTAACTTCCTCTCTGCCCACCTGCCAACGGCAACGGCTACGGCTACTTTTAACAATTTGGCACTATCAAACAAATTGACTTCTCTCAAATTGTCTTTTTGTTGAAAATCCAATAATTTATTGAATTCAAATACCTTTCACTCGTTTAAATACTTAAACACTCCAATCATACTCAACCAAATGCCACACAATAGTGATTTATCTTCAACAGTCAACAGATAAATCAAAGTTTTTAACAAAAATTCACGACATTCAAACTAAAAGATAGACAGATCGATGTGAGGCGATGTTAGATACGCAACAATTATGATACAGATACAAATTCCAAGAGTGTAATTTAGCCAGGGCATCGCATTAATTACCATTAATATCTGTATTTTTAGCAGAGTTAAATATGAAAATCGATAACTTACGAATACCCATCAGCCCATCGATGTCTATGGATATGGGCAATATCGATAAATTTCAAACGGATTAGGCGTAAGAGAAACACAAAAGGTACGCTTTCGTTTTCAAACTTTGTTTCTTCTCTCTTTGTCTTATTTGTATTTTTGTTAATAACATTCGTTAAACATTGAAGATACCTACGTATGCTAATTGTTAGGTCTGACATTTTTATTTGCTGCTAGAACCGTATTATCTACAGCGGAACCAATCATTAAAAGCATTCGTGAATCGTGACTCTACTCGTACGATGATGCACTAACTAAATGACAATGTACTTAAGTGGAACTTTCAGAAAGTTAACGTTTCTTTGCCCGATAAATAATGGTTTCGTGAAAAGATACTTTTAAAAAGATCAAAAGATACTTGTACGACTTTGTTATCGATATAAATTGCGGCAACTTTCTTAGTAATCTGGCACTACTGCCGATAATGACATTTACTCGTTCGAATGACAGATCAGCAGCTGATTCTGTGTTTTCTATCACATTAAGTGCAAAATTTAGTGGTTTGCTATAAATCTGAAAAGAAATCGCAAACAGGGCAGCAAAGTGGAAAGGAAACATTTGCAGGAGTTGAATTGCAGTACAAATTTGAACTGACAAGACAACTTGTCAATTGTGACATTTTCGATAGTATTGGGGTGAAACTTGTAAACTTGTTTGGCAGCACTTTTGTTTTTTATTTATTTTTTAATGCTAAGACAACCATTGATATCCATTAAGATTTGACAGTCCACACCATATGGGCGTTACACATGACAGACGTCATCGTTAATTTACCAGATGATGATCATGGAAAGTCCTACATAAATTATAGTAATTTCATCTCTGGTTCGATGGCATTTTAGAGCTGACTTTGCTACTAAATGTCTACAACAAGTTTTTTTCTTTACGCAATCTTTTACGGCTTAAGTAAGGCATCTCAGTTTACATTTAAACTTTTGAATGAAAGGTTAAACCAAAAAAATGTGCAGTCACAGAAGCTTGAATAACCAACATGCGCAAAAATGAATGGCAATAACGAAAGTCGTGTGAAAAGGTCAAACGTAAGCAATTCAATTTGTTCAAAAAACGGAACATAAAATTCAGCTATAAAACAAACCAAACGCATGTCCATTCATAACAAATTGAAATTATCAGCGAAATACCAAAAAAGAAATAAAAATTAAATATTTGCTGAGACTAAAGCCGGCTGCACTTATTCGTGTGTCGTATGCAATGGACAAGATATTGTGCTAAAGTGGTTTTAGTACCAATATAGCGCGATATCTGTTGCAAAATTCTGTTGCAAGACAAACTTGTCTTCGATAAATAATGACCTATCTGAGTGTCTTTTTAAGATATCCTTGAATATTGAGCACAAAGATCAACAGTCTATTTCATCTAACGACAACAAATATTATGAAATCAATGTGTGAACTCGTATGTTGGTTGATTGACTTGAATTTCGCACAAATCACTGATGGAGGCAAATGTGCTCGGGCAGGGTTAAACAATTGTCAAGAGAGAAGAAGCACTTCCAAGAACTCTAAAAGGAAAGTGGTGGGCATCAATCCGGGTTAACACGATGAAAACCTATATCCTACGAAAATATCAGAAAATCTACAAAGGTATAGCTTAAAAACACTAAAACATGAGGATGGTCTTAAAGAAACCGACAGCACTGGGAGCCGTTTTCAAGAACAGGATGAACTTTCTTGTAAGCACAAGCATAAGTTGGGGTAAATGACTCTGTTTCATCAAAATCACTGGCTTTGAGTGTTTCAACTGTCTTGTGAACGATGGCATAAGTTTTGTCTTTCACAAAACTGCAAAGAAAAAAACCAAAGATGTCAAATCGGCGAGCAGTTTTGATCAAACAAAAAAAACACTGTGGCGCTGGCAGCCCGGTACGGGCCATGGCCTAGATTCCTGACACTCATTTGTGTTGCTCATGTTGTCATTTTTGTCACATCTGAGCGGGCCTACGGTTCATCGCCGAATCCGAACGGCACTCCTTAGAAGTTTATTTAGCCCGCCAAAAGGGTGATGACGATTCGAACAATTTTTGGCTGGCGATGCCGGTGATCGAACCACGGACCCTCTGCGTGATAGTCCAATGAGCTAACCATTGCGCCATCGCCACCACCAGGGCAGTTTTGATCACTGTTTCAAAAAATGATTCACAAAAGAGCAATGGTTTCAGAACTTGAGCCACATGCGTGCATTCAAATTTCGGTTACAAAGATTCATTGAACCATGCTTCGATAGTGTAATACATTTTTTTAAAAAGAGGATGTCAGCCTCCTAAAAATCACACCGGGCTTCCTGAATTTTCGAAGTTATTAAAGCGACAACTTTAGCTGACAAAGCCTTCAAATGTTTAAAACTTGATCAATTTAAGGCATTTCGAACAAGTGATTGGCAAATGAGGTTCCTCCTAATCGTTGGAAGGCTTAAGTACTTAAGTCAATTGAAACTTACACACTTCATGTGCCAAGTCTTTATGGAAAATTCGGTGGAGTGTGTTTTGTACTATGACGACCCTCAGAAAGAAGTGGAATTGATTAAGCTGCAGTTTCGGTCAACTTATCACAACAGCTTAAATTTTATGAATGAATTTTATAAATAATCGGTGAAACGTATCTTTTCGAGAAAATATCCATCCTGCTCCAACAAAAACTGAAATTTCTTCTCTCCTTTCCTACAGATTTACAGACAGACTTATTTTATTTTTTCTAAAATCATAGAAGCACTGATAAATTGTCAGTTCATGAAATATTTCGAGTCACGAAAACTTCTCAATGGTTTTCAATGACCATATCTCGACGGTCACGAAAAGTGGAACCAAAATCTACGTTTATAAAAATTTGAGAAAGGCTAAAAGTTGAACCTAATATTTCAAAGATATTTGTCCTTGATCGCTCAACTGAGTTTGGAAATGCTCTGCAGTACTCATTAGCCCTTACTCATTACAATCTGCAAACATTCAAAACCAACGTAGATCGGTATTTTTTATTTTCTCTTCCATAGTTTATGTACTTCCCGCCCGATCTGTGCAAGAATGTTTTTCGCAAAAAGACATTGACATAGTTAGTCCCGCCTCATTTATCGTCGTAGATGCACTCTTTGAATAAAAGGATACCTATATATTCTCGAGATCTGAGTTGCACATGGATGTGCTTAAACACATTGACTATTTGAGTTCGGTTTAAGCCAGTAGGCGTTAGTCCAAGGTTTTGAAGATGTTATAACTCTAAGTTTAAATAATAATAAAGTAGCGTGCTTGAGATCGAAGAAGTGGATATAAAGGAGTCCGTCATTTGTTGTTAGCCATTATTCGGTACTTAAAAATACCTTTTATATACACAAGCTCTAAGGAACTATAGTAAGAAGGGGAAGCATGGTCCGTTTAGTATCGAATCTGGTGCAGGATAAAATGAATATATTGGTACAACCATCAACTATTTGGACGCTGAGTTTGGAGGCCATCTGTCAACTAGTTTGTTGTTAGTTAACCTCGAATGATATCGGCGACTTTTACTATGAAAAAAAATATTGAACAAAGAGTTTGTGTGAAAATTCGTGTCTGAAAAAGAATTTCGTATTCGGTCAGTTTGAAAATATTAGGGGAAACCTACCTAAGAGCATTTGAGCGATACAGGACATTTTATGATGGCCGGACGGTTTGGCTCACTGCTTTTTCGAATTTCAATGAATTAGCAATATTATTTAAATGTTATGAAACAGTTGAAAGAAAGTTTCGGTCGAAAAAGACTGCAATTGTGGCAGAACAACCTTCGGATTTTACACTACAATAATAGATCATCTTACAAATCAATCCTTGTGATCCACCGTATTTTCCGTACATGGCACCCTGTCACTTTTTCCTATTTCGTGGGACCCGTTTTGTGTCGATTCAAGATAAAAAAGAAAATGCTATAAGAGAACAGAAGGCGGTCCTGGAATATACATGGTGCGCCATCTTTTATGTCGGTATATAAAGATTGGATAGCTTTGACATTTTTCAATCGATTGACTTGAGAAGATATGTTTTTGAAACATCAATTCAGTACGATTTTAACCATGAACGGCTGCACACCGGAACATCGCGCCGAAATAGTGACGCTGTTGTGTTCACTCAACGTGCATATCGCCGAAAATATCGTGGCCAACAAGCATCGCCTGACAACACTATTCGTCGTTTGGTGTCGAATTTTATTGAGCACGGGACAGTGGGAGATGGTCGCCATGCCGTTCATCAATGTCCAAGACGTTCCAATGAGCTGGCTGAAGCGGTAACAGAGAGTGTTGCCGAGAACCCACATGTATCGCATCATCACTGCGCTTAGCATTTTGGCGTCAGTGGGACCACTTTGCAGTGCGTTTTGAGAGATGATTTGCATTTGTTTCCGTTTAAAGTAGAATTGGTTGGAATACGACCAAATAGTCGCTCGAACGGTTGATACTGTACACTGACAAATTTTTATGACCGACGGGGCCCATTTCACACTCTCTGGCGCCGTTAAAAAGCAAAATTGCCGCATTTGGGGAACGGAGAATTAACACAAGATCCATGAAACACCATTGCATGATCAAAAAGTGACCGCTTGGGCCGGTGTTTAAGCCAAAACCATCATTGGGCCATTTTACTTTAGAGAAGGCGAAGCAGTCGATGGGAATCTATATTGGTTGATGTTGGCTCATGATGTCTGCCCACAAATGTCTGCTTGCAAATCAAACAATACAGTTTCTGCAACGAAAATTTCCTGGACGTAAAAAATGGCAACATTGACTGGTCACCAAAGCCTCCGCATTTGACCCCTCCGGGGAGATCAGCATAACTCAGACCATTGACGAACCGAAGGCAAACATTCGTGCCGAAATCATCGCTATACCGCCCGAGATGTTCGAAAAAGTGATGGAAAACACATAAAAAAAGGTCACATTTTGGTCAATAAAGGCGGCCACTTTATTGCATTCAAAAACTAGTCCAAATAAATTTTAAAAAAATTCCTCATATATGGAAATCGGTTGTTATTTTTTGCAAATTATTCAATATTCACATGCGGACATAAAAGATGGCACACCCTGTTCTCATAATAAATTTATGGATAGCGAGATTGTTCGTTGGAAAAAGTGTACCGCTCCAAATGGGACCTATTTTGATTTTCTTATTGACTCAGTCCCATTTATTTTCGACAGAATGAACACATAAAACAACATTCTATACCGATGATATTGACATTCGCGAAAAGTTCTAACACTTTTAAGGTAAAAAAGATGAATTCAAAGAAAAAGAGCTGCCCACTTACCATGAAGACTCGGATCCCATTATCACAAGCACTGAATCATCATTTTTCTTCGCATCCATGGAAGGGAATCTGACACTCCGCTAGATGGTTAGACATGGATATGGAGGACTGTTGAGTGAACATGAACTTGTGGGGAGTCTTCGAAATTGGAATTACGTTGAACCAATAAGTTATTTTTGAGCTTTTGAGTTCTCTCTGTCACGATAACTTGGGAAATGTTTAACCTAGCAAAAGACACGAGGGAAGTGACTATCTGGATCAATAACAGGGAGTCCCTCCTTTGTGTCTGAATAAGAACAATCGTCCGAGGGCTAACAAAAATCCATTTTATCATCTCAATTATGTCAAGCTGTTTAAAAAAACCTATGGTCCGCCGAGACTTTTTAGTGAACAATCTCTCAATCTGCTGGCAAGCACCAATTTCTCGTGTAGCTCACAACTTCAATCTCAATTGGGCTAATTGCACTGCATAACTTCAAACCATACGAATCTACAAGATCAGCCGTCCAAACAGCAGGCTGTTTGAGCGCGAGATAGTCTTAAAACGCTGTATAGATACTATGATCCACACTCCTCTATTTTGGAGAGATTTCAAAGTAGTTTTCATACCCAAAGCTGAGAAATTTTCTCACTTAATTCCGAATGATCATATGCCCACAAGGATATAATGATTCCATCTAAGAATGCTAGAAAGACTGATAGTCTGACAGAGGATTTTCGATTAGAGGAAGACCGCAAGCGACCATGCTGTCCTCCCTTCCCTTGAACTTGGTGGTTCAATACGCTATCAACAACTTTAAAATGTGGTCGGATCAATGTGAACTGAGTGTAAGTTGAGCAAAGTGCAAAGATCATTATATTTGCTTGTTCGCGGAACACATCGGACTAGTCCTTCCGAAGCACTGCGTATCGACTCAATCAATTTTCAGCGAAATGACCTGAAATTTCATTAAGAGCTTCCACCCAACAGTAGGCGAAATCAGCCTCCATAGATACGTTGTAAACCATTTCAAGAGAGTATTGGCCTAAACAATTGATACCAGGCTTCACGAGCAGCGACAGGCATGTTTAATATGTTGGAAACCGTACGAACATTAGGTGATAATATCGATTTCATTTTACGTTCTCCTCAACCGACAATTTTAGTTCAATCGAAAGCTCGGGGAATGGAATTGGTACCACCTTGGACATACGAGATCAATTAAACCAACGCACTTTTACTGGTCAGAAGTAGATGAATATCAGGCAACTTTTCGATAACTAGATGTGCTTGAAATAAATGCCATACGTTTGATGAGGGCTCATCGAATTCGGTGTCTAAGACAACTCTTTCGACATTGTAATTGCCAGCTGGTGAAATATAATAAACTTGGTGCATCAAGGACTATTAGGAATAGCGAATGTAAGTACAATAGTATTGAGGAGCGTCTTGATTGATTAATTTCAAGGAACCGCATTGTTTGGGTTTTTTATTTAAGTCATACATCACACTATAGCTTCCATAAATTAACTCTGGTTTACTTGCAACAAAGGGCATCGTTGTTGGGAAAGATCAAAAATATCAGACAATTCAGACACTGAAAAACAGACTGAGCAAGACCCATAACCCTAAAAGATACAAACAACATGGCCATATCGTCAAAGGAAGAAACATGCATTCTATATCGAAAGCAGTTAGACATACCATATAACATGCCTTGTCAGGTAATAGAGTGTACGATCCCAATCAAACAACCAAATAAGACAGGACTCAACATTCCTTCCAACTAACTAACACGGAACAATTAGACACTGAAGCATGTAAAGCATGTGAGCATCTTTGCTTTAAAAGTCTCTCCTATTTGTATACCAGTTTATCCACATACATACTTACGAACAGCGGATGCAATAACCAAAGATGTCGTTAAGTTAATAGCTTTACATCTGGCCTTTTACTTTCTTTCAACTTGATAGGTAGGCCTTCCCCAATGATCAAGGCTACTCTACACACTCGCTTGGTCCCATAAATGGTTCAATCACTCATCACTTACCATTAAATTTCCTTCTACGGTTCGAGTACTACAAACCAATTAATCGCGCATCTACCACTCATTTGACATCATTTCCCATAAAACCGATCGCCAAGGCAATCCAACACAATCCAACACAATCGTACACAATCCAAAGCGATCCAAGGTGATCTCAAGAAGGAGGAGAAAAAAAAATCCACATGCCAATATCGCCGGTACCAAACTCAGGCATTTTAATCGCATAATCCAATCTGCGTTGCTTTTACAAGGAAAACATTTAATTTGCTGTTTGGTGAGTGTAATAAATTTTTGTTGCCACAAATCTCATCACAATTTGTTGGCCGGATCGTACAAAATACGCAAGTAATCGTACCTCTTACGCAAAGTCAAATATGGCAATTGCACGCCACTGGTACTGTCATCCTTGTGCGTTTGGCCTAGCCTGTCGTTTAAGCTACTATCGAGGACTAACCACTAAAAAGGAGAAAATCATAACGAGTTTTCGCAAGTATCTTGCTTTTATCGCTACCCAGTAGCTGAGAGTAAAGCTACAAATTCCATAGATACAGGCATTCTGCGTACTATACGAGTAGATATGAATCCAAGTATTCGACGCATTTAAACATACGCGTATGCTTGTACTTGTATCCCTAGGCAGTGCGTGGTGATCTTTCCTTATTAGCGACAAGCAACTCGTAATTGATATGGAAGGAGGCCAGGATGACATAGGATGAGAGGGGTGGTTGGTGCTACTCGTAGTTCAACAAGAATACTCGCGAAAGGTAAGGTAAAGCAAATTTAATAAAGAAAAAATCAGGCCAATCCCATAAATAGGAATAACTGGTATGTCAACGTCTTCAAATATATCTCTTTTTGCTTTGTACTGGTACTGGTCTAGGGGTGCCGCAAACGGGCATTCAAAATTCAACTACAGTGTGATACAATACGTTCGCGTTTCTTGCCGCACGCACGAATTGCATGAATTTCCCGAATTGTATGTCGAAAAAGGGGGAACAAAAAAATTTTCGTGTATCTACAAGTAATGCGAGTACGAAAAAACACTGTGGGAATGAATAATTGGTTCACCTAGTCGGGAAGGGTTGGATTGGAGTACACTTACACCCCACGGCAGTAGACTTGTTCGAATAAAGATTTATTATGTTATGAATGGGAAAATGTCGCAGTTAGAGTCGTTTGCACTTCCTACCGTATCCGTTTACGTTTGCGTGTTTGGGCTAGGAAAATAAGAAAACGGAAATTGCCAATTTGAATAGATACGACGCGAGTCGATTGGGTACAAATCGAATAGCGCGCTGACTGATTGTTTTGATTCCACCCCGATCTGCCGAACAAAAAGGAGGTTTTTGACGCAATTAACCAATGAGGGGATTCGTCCTCACTTTATTAACGACTTCGTAATTTTTTTCGCGCAGTTCAACGTTCATCAAAACAGGGCATCCGGTCAAAAGTGAATAAAATTCGTATCACATACTCTCTTAAAGATGCAAGAGTACCAGCAATAATCTTACCTAGATACTTACTTGGAAGGGCCTCTACAGCTACAGCTACAACGCCGACTTTTCCCAATCGCCTTCAGTTGTGATTGGTGGCTGAGATTCCCTTCCACTTGTGTTCATCACTTTAGATGGGGTCTTGGTTGGGGTCAAGAACATTTCAGGCCTTGGCGCTGTTGGTCATGTGTAAGGTTACCAAGTCATCTCAGATGAGTTATCCTATCTATTCTGAACCTGTACGGCTCGTACAATTCTATATTGAAAAGTGTCCTACATTCTCCCTTGCTATGAATGACTTTGTCGCTACCATCTTTGAGGAAGCTCCGTGCATTCCCCATCGATCGTCATCTACGCACTTTGCGTAGTACAGAGGATCTCTCTTCTTGAAGACCAGACAGACAATATAGATGTCCCATTCATCGGACAAACATTCGATAACCCAGTTTTTAGAGATGAGTCGATGTATGTATCCAACCATCATGACATTGAAGTCATCGGGTCCAGCAGGTTTGTTGAAACTTAGGTTGTCTTGACTTAGTCTTGGTCGGATTGATGGAAATGTTGTCTGAATTAGTCTAGATCTTGACTTGCCAGGTTTGTTAAGGAAAGTAAGATAACTACATGCGACTGAATCAGTGCGGTAGATTTCTTAAAAGCTTCTTTTATAGAACTAATCTAGAAGGTAAGGGCCTGCGGTCCTGACAAACCGTAAGAAGACCTGTAGATCAGTGGTGCCGCTGCCAGAAAGCCTTCAGAAATGTGGCAATTGATGAAATGTTGTGTGAGTTTAACCCAACTGCCCCCTCGATTAATGAAGAGTGCATGCAAGGGCATCTAGCAAACCAACTAGTGTACGAAGCTAAGACCTACTTCAGAAACAATGTTTGAAAGGCTAAAGGGTAATAGGAAAGAAGAATGTACATGCATAAACAACGAGGGCAACCTCAATTCCGCTCTGAGGAGAACAAATCATTTAAATCATCTCAACTTCGGCTGCCTTATTTGTAAGAGAGGACTCTCTAAATCGCGTAAAGGCATCAGCTTTGATGTGATGTGACTTAGAAGCCAATGCGTGAGGAACAGATGTAAAAGAGCTCGACCAATATTGTTCTTGAATGCATGAATCGTCTTTGGATTGTTCGCATACCATCTATCGTTCATGACACACAACGAAAAAAGACCAACGCGGCTTCGTGAGGGCCAAGCAATATCACTAAGTGTGCCATAAATCGATTCTTGGACGGCGTGTGTGGCACGTATCCCCATCTTACTAGAACCACAGCACGCCAAAGTCCACGCCAAAGTTTCTGGCCATAAAAATTGATATGTTTCTTCCATTGTCGTCTTGGAAAAAAAAATGCAGCCACTTCAAACAGTCACATGTTCAAGATGCATTGGCATCCTACTACGTGTGGATATTCCGAGACTCGAATGCGGCAATTTTGGTCCACCCTTTAAAAGCTTTTCGCGAAACATTAAGGAGATTTTCATCAGCCCAGTTCTATCTAAGAGCACCAGAAAATTGCGCATTAGCAGTCTAACTTGGCCAAAACATGTAAGGGCTTGGCTCCAAAGTTTTCAATTTTCATGCTTGGAGGAACAGTGGATAGTGAAAGACTTCGCGCATTAGTTAAAAGTGATCAAACATTTTTGAGTGCGCAATAGGAGCAATTGTCAAAATACAGAGCTGATTGCACGGTTTATCACAGAACAAATCGATTTAATCTAACTACAGGCGACCAGTTAATGACGTTCTGAGAAACAAAAATCGCAGTGACTCATTAAAGTGAAATGAAAATGAGGATACAACGAGAATCGCCTTGTCTAGTACGCAGGTTCAGGCCCTATTGTGTCTAAGGAGTACACAACGTCTCAAGTGCTTTACGTGGACGACTGCCATGTAGGGCTTATTCCATGTAGCACATACGCCCAGAATCAAAACCATGCGCCAATCAGCCAACTTCGGATGGAATATATGACACCACCAATACCTACTAGAAGTCTTGTTTAAGGCACAAGGGGTTGAGGCCTATCTAAAACCTCTGCCATCCTATCCCTCATGACACCCAGTTGCAATGTAACTCCACATCGAGCAGACCTACTGATACCATTTTCACCTCACGGTAAGCAAAAAATCATAATGAATTGTAATTTATATTGTCCAACCTCAGTCGATATGGATTTCTCCGCGATTTTGAGTATCAACCTACAGATACAACGATACTCCCACAAGGGGGCCAACTCCTAGATCAGTAGTAGAAAATAGTAGTTTCAGAGGCTGCAACCTCCCGTGGTACCAAAATATAGATTCTTTGTGGTTACTTTCAATGGGGCACCTTAATACCCAGGGCTGGCCGCCTTCTAATACCTCTGCTCACTGAGCATCAAGGTGTAGCTGCCTTGATTGGCGCATAGCAAAAGGTAAATCTCAAATGAGGACAAAATTTGCGAGTTTTGGACTAAAAAGCCGCCAACAACGTCTTCGAAACCTTCCGCTAAATTTGCGAGCGACTAATGTTCTAGAGTCGTTAACTCCGACTACAAACCCAACAACTAGTAAAAGTCCCTGAACATTAGATAATGGAATCCAAAGTGACAGTGAAGATAAGTGTCCACGACTTTCAGTTCTAAATTTCAATTCAGCCGGCCGAAGAATCCGAATTAGTAACGTGTTCGCCTTCCTCATTATCAGTGTCCTCGCCAACATCAACATCTTTGGCGAGCATATTCTTAGAAGATACTGTTAAGTTCAGTTCTACAGAAGATATTGACCAATTTCGTCCAATATTATCCCTGATGGGCAACTAACAGGCAATTCATAGTGATGCATGGGATCCGAGTAGGATTACTCAAACATGGACAGAAACAGATGCACGGCTTTCGTTTGTTTTGAGAACAGGCCAATACAAACATTGTTCTAGGCAATAGTTGCAGTTGATACACCATAAATCTAAAAATAGTAATTCTATTCAGCTATTCAGCGAATTTTTCAATTGTTATTGACTGCGTTCGAATGTATCTTTAAAAGATCCCCATTTCTGGTGACCCCTATACCTATATATGTATATCTATGTATGTATCCAAGACCTCTCACCAATAAAGCCGTTCAAATTACATAACCGTCTTAACATGCACACTATACACTCTCCACATGGATTCATTTATTGGTGGAATCTTGTCCCGAACCGTGTACAAAGATTTTCCCAAAACTTTGTCACTTTTTTTTCCATGTTTCCTGAAAGCGATTTCTTGTTACGTACATGAGTAGTTGTCATAAAAACAGTTAACTTCGGAACACTTTATTGATAAAATAAATGTTTTCCTGGGCACAAACTAATGATTAATACGAGATCCATCTGTTTTATAGGTCAGGTTTGCATGCGTTCCGCACTCCAGATTCATATGTCTACACCTACAGACAAGTATGTCATGTCGTATCCGTATCTCGGAGACTGCTAATTTGGTTTAATGTCTCCTTCTTGTTGTGGCGACATAAAAATCTCATTTGATGTTGGATTTTATATCTCAAACTTGACATTCTTACTGATTCGGTTGATGGGATGGGCGAAAGCATTTCGGCTGCTGCTTCCTTTCGCAATACTAAAAATGTCTCATAATTTTCCACATCGATTCGAAGAGAATTCATTTTGTCAGCCATCAAAATTTATAGGCGTAAGAGATTCTTAAAAAAAATATTTTCGTTTGTGGAAATATTGCCAACATTTTGATATTTTATTTTTTAATTTTGGAAATTGAATTTCTTAATTTTTATTCTGAGCTGATTGCTCTGAATGTTTTGCAATTTGTAAATTGTGAGATGCAGATCTTTCCCAATGAGTTAGATTGCTGTGTGTGGAAGAGGAAGTCTCTGGATAGAAGCCAAAGTACTTGGTAACTAATATAATTTTGTTAATAACGACTTTGTATCTCAATAAGGAGTGAGTTAATTTATAACTCCTTCCGAGGCTCGTATGTGTTCTGAATTTAAGACGAAATACAAAATCTTCCCTCAGCAATCAAGATCCAAAAAGTAATTGCGGAACATCGCTGTGCTGTGTCTTCAATCGATGGCCAAAATCCAAGTGCTAGTTACATTTTGCAGGGAAAAATAAGCCGGTTAAGTCTTACGTCCGTTTGCAAAAAGTATCCGATAGAAGATAGAATTCAAAATTTTTTCAATTTCAGGATGCTCAGCCAATGAACAAACTAGTCTGCTCCACTCCTTTTTCGTTCGTTTTAGTAGAATCTGACTGAATCCACCACGACTGCAACATATAGAAAATAATTTAAAAGAAAATTTCCTTGGTATTTGCAACGTCTTAAGTTTTAAGAAGACAGTAGGCAGCCCACAGATTTTCTTGCCCAGAAAAGCGCTAATGACTTGATGGGAATTTCGGAAGCAGGCATTGTTAGAATACCACTCCTTCACAGCTGCATTCTTAAGAGATGCAACAGTCAATGAAAGCCAAAAAACCGAGGATAAGCAGTTTCAACGAAGGTTTAGATACTAAAAAGTCGTTCTTTGAGCCTACCTAGTTCATGTGCGGTATCATCTTCCGTGATGTCACTGTGGTATAGAGAAACCTTGTATTCCGGGTCAATAAGTTCCCGAAAATTAAATCAGATGGCGTTGCTACCTTAAATCCAACATTTTGCTTGTCAAGAAACATCTTTCAAACGAATGCACCCAAATTTTTAGACAGAACTGTTAAATAGCTTTGTTGTGACAGCCATTTGAATTTGCGGTGCTGTCGTACCAGCACAAATGTCACTGAACGTTCTTGTCGTCCAATTGAAGTCACCACACCAGAAATGGTCAATAAAATCCACAGTATGATGTTTGACGATCGGCGACTGATATAAAAAAAAACATCTAGCGGATAATTGGGGCAGAATTTGCTCACAATTGACAATTTTACGGAGTTTTTGGCGATGATCAATCACAATCTGAACGAGTTGTTGCGCCGTGGATTCATCACGATACACCAGAAACCAAAGAATCGCCGACACAGACGCTGAAGAAGGGCAAAATGGGTCTGTCTGAAAACAAGGTTATGGCGGCAGTTTTTTGGAATCGCGCGGTGTCATTCACATCGATTACCTTGAAAAGAAAAATATGATTACCGCCCCTTATAATGCAGAGCTGTTGAATCGATGTGATGCCAATTTGAAGAAAAACAACCGCATTTGGCGAGGAAAAAAGTTCTCTGCCAACAAGACGACGCTTAAGTCCGCAGTCGCAATGGTCATTTTGCATGAATTAGATTACGAATTACTCCTTCATGCAGCATATTCTTCAGATTTAGCTTCCGGCGACTATTTCCAACAATAAAAAATAGTCGGGCGGTAATTCTTCTTCTTCGTTGAGAGCCTCGAACAATTTTATTATTTTAAGGGCATCGAGAAATTAGAGGAACTTATTGACTCACCTTCGTATTCACAGTATTGTTCATTGCTATCGGGTTAACATTAGATAGGTGCCTATCAGATACTGAGAAGTCTTCCTTTGAACTTTATCGAGAAAGTTCATCAGAGATAAATAAGTCTACCTAACGAGAAGTGAAATGTAGTTTATGCAAAGATGTTGGCCACAAATCCTAGATCGGTTCAGAAGCCATCGATGTAAATCCTTATGCATTTTGACTTTCTGGTTTTAGCAAAGTTCAATTATCCTTCAATAGGAAACGGAGGGAAATATGTCTTAAGCAGATTCTGTCGTGCTGAGAAAAGCTCCTACTAGAAAAGACTTATGCTGTTTACAGTAGATGGAGATGATCCCTTACACTACATTGAATGTCTTCTAGTTCAAAGAAGTTTGCTTTATTATGTGATACTCGGATACTTATCTTATTTCAACAAATAAATGGTCACACCTCGTCTCATAAAAATAAGGATCTCAGTTCTAAGAGTATTCTCATTCTCGTGTGTCAATCGAAGGAGACCAGATTTCCAACAACAGCTGGCCACTCTAAGAGTGGCGAAGTGCAACCTTACTTTTCAGTCTAAGGGAGTTGGTATTGGCATGCGCAAGGTAAGCGACAGCAAAGCCCCTATATCCACCGGTATTCCAAATAAAGCAGTAAATAAATCGTTACAGAGATTGGCTGTCAATGCAAATCGTTTGGTACTGCTACCAAAAGAAAACAAGCCGCTGGTGAGTCATCATAAGATGCCTCTTAAAAACTACGCGAAAGATTCTTGAGAGGATATTTTTTAATAGACAGCTAGCAGCAGCAGAAGAGAAAGAACCCTCACAGACAACCGATTCGGCTTCAGAAAAGAGCGTTCAACAGTTGATGCTATACGAGCGGTGGACGAAATCGTAGAGGATCCCATCGAGGAATAAAGATGTTTCAAGGGCAAAAAGAAGTTCGGTGCAGCACGTTGGACGTTAAAACCGTCTTTAAATCTGCGAGCTTATTGTGCATTAGAGGGGTACTTGCTATGATTAACCCATTGCTCGTGTCAATAATGCTGACGATAGTGACGAAGTACTTCAACAACAGGAAGCTGAGGTACAATTCCAATAAGAGCGTACCTGCTATGGAATATATAGTAATAACAAACGCAGTCTTACGACTAACGCTTCACAGAAAGTCAACGATAATTGGATTCGCAGCCAACAGTTCCATCGTGACAGTAGTCAAACAGAATTACGAAGTGTCCGATTGGGTTATCTCCCAGGTTTGGAAACCTCTGAGTTCGCCAACTTTTAGATTGGTACCCAAACCATCAAGTTAAGAACGTTGGAGTTAGTTGGGTAACAAATTGCAGCACAACCAAGAGCACTTGGGTTAGGTATGTGAATAAGTTTCGAAAGTGAAGGCAGTTCAGTCGCGATTATTGCCTTATATTGATGGACCTGGGCCTGCAATATTCCATTGCATAATCTCTCTTGGACGAAGAACTGACGCACCAAACCCACAGGTAATAATATTGCGGTCAAAAGAAAACTCGATGGCACATTCACAACAAACGTTCAAAACGAGCTGCGTAATAAAAAAGGGGAGGGTGGTCGAAGTGTGTTATTTAGTACGTAGGCATATGCCTGGAATCGAGCAGTCAGGATAGCAAATCCCGTATGCTGGTTGCCCATCTACTGGTGTCTTTGAAGATTGTTGAATATATACTCCCTCTTCTAGAGTGCTCATTCTAGAGAAGATTTTGAAGCGTAGCCTTGAGAAAATTTTCACGTTGGCATGCATCAGAGTTGACAGCACCTGATCTTGTACTCTTGTCACTAATGCCCAACCCATTGAACGCAGATCTTACGCACGTTCGAGTATTGAACAACTTTTCTCTGAGGGTTGCCTAGCAAGTTCATCGGTGATTTCATTTCTCGTCATCCCATTGTGATACGTTAGCTAGACAAAACTAAACGAGTCCAGTCCTCCCAGTGGGTTCAGTAAAGTCTTACATTCTTTAACTAGGTAGAAAGTCGTAAGAGGGTTCAGCAATGATTCGTTTTCTTCACCAATTCTTCACAAGAAACCTCATTGCCATCAGGATTGCGTTTATCTTCACTTAGAAGACAGATTTCACTCCACCCTAGGAAAACTTGCATAACATTGTCGCCTTCCAAAAACAACATCAGCACTGCATAGATTTGTCCATGAAGACCGAACTACATTTCTTTCTTGGCTCAGATTCTGGATGAAATCAGTCACCGCATAAGATTATCAGAGATCCAGTCCATGTACGTCCAAAGACCACTACTAAACGGAAGACGGCCTTGAGAGTGCAACGCATAAAAATACATATCACGCCAAAAGGAAGATTGGCTTGACCTAGTAGAGTGCAATTCATTTCCACGAATTGACCGGAAGAAAGTATGGCAAAAGAAGCATCGGTGACAAGATCTTGTCTGACGCATATTGAAACCATTTCTCAAATATCTGATTGGGCCCTATCACTACGATCTTAAGTCAGAATAGATTAAAAGTTATCAAGTATTCATACTACATCAGTTACTAGAGAAAATTTAAAGATTTCAGGTGGATACGCACTAAGTCTTCATCGATTTTAAGGCCTGATATGGCACAGCATCTCAAGGCTATACAAAGTCACGTCTCGTTTTGCTCTGCTCCCAGACTCGTTAGATTCTGCGGAATGACATTGGAGAACACTCGGTGCTGGGATAAAAGAATCTTACCGAGGATATAGAGTGAAGATGAGGACCTTAAACTGACGTCAAGCTGGCTGATTTTGAGGTAAGATATGAACATGTGATCAAGGATGGATTCCTTTAATTATTTACTGAAGACATCCCAACCTGAACATGCAATTCTGATTAAAAGCACATAGTTGTGGAGGGGGACTTGATACCTTTGGAGCCTTTCCCAAGACCACAAGAATCTTTGTAATCCACTTCAAAAGTGGAACAAACAATTTCAAAACAAAAACTCTTGTTAACGTAAAATTTACTAAAAAGCTTCAATGGTCAGAATAATCAGCATCAAAGAATCGAATCTTGAACAGCCGACCCTCACAGTACATCCGTACATGTAGTTCCTTAGCTGTTTTGACAGTTTTATCGTTTTTAAGTGGCGACATTTTGAACCCTGTAGTCAACGTGTGACATAAAAATGTTTTAACAGCCAACTCCCACGTCTATCAAATACCTATCCAAAATGTCAAGATGACAATAAACGTCAGAATATTTTACAATTCCCCAGACAGACTACACCTAAGATACAAGTGTCAAAGCAAGACACATCATTCGACAATTTGCACTCTCCTCGAGACAGATTGGATGCGTGTTATTTTTACATTTTCTCTTTGAAGAAAAATTAGAATCTCTCGGACATGACATTTATTTTCGAACCTCGACTCTACTCTAAAGACTTTTCGATTGATGGCACTTATCTGTGACATAATTATGGATCCGTAAATAGAAAATTCCTTAAAAAAATGGAGATAATTGTGTTAAGAGCTTAACACAGGTCGAATTTAAAGAAACAACGTTAGAGATGCGAAAAATGTCAATAAATGATGTCATTGCGAACTATTTGAAATTTGCAAAAAAAACGAAAAATTTGTTCTAAAAAGTAGACGAACCTGTTCTCCAGAGGACGACGTCGATGATGCTGGAGCTGAAGGCCAACAAACGTTTCTCCTTACAAAGTGACCACCATTGCCACCATTGCCACCATTGGTAGCAGCTGCTACATGATGAGGCTGTCGGAATGTTCCACTAATAATGTTGCCATTTCCATTGCCGGTGGTTACGCGATTTGTGATGTTGCCTGTAACACTGCCACAACCATTGTTCCTTAAAAGGTGCGAAGCATTGAGAACACTTGCTGTGGGAATTATTGCAGACGTTTCTATAGTCTGTCTTCTAGCTGGAATCGGGGGCACCGTAGCTCCTACATCTGCAGATGGTGGCATTTCGAAATTCTTATTACAACCACTGCCCTCGTTGTCAGTGGAGCACTTTCGATTTAGCATTGGCAATTGCTGGCCGTTTTTGTTGATATTTATGAAGTCCATGGACTTGGATTGATTGGCAGTTGTGACACCGGAGCTGCTATTGCTCATGGACAAAGATCGGGCGAAGGAGCTCTTAAAGTAGCGGCATGGTAGGTTGAAATCGAATTCTACCGGTGGTAAATCTGTAGCAGGGAGGTCTTCTCCTCCAGTCGGCGGTGTTGGATTTACGGTGTCGGTTGTCACCAAGATTTGTTGTTGTTGTTGTTGTTGTTGGAGTGGTAGTTGTTTAGGGCTAATGGCAATCATTACGTTCGATACGGATTCGACAGGGGGACCGGATATTGTCTTGCTATCCTGGTTACTGTCCGACTTACAAGTGGAGCCCATTTCTGGACATGGTCACACGAGAACTTTAAAACACTTTTTCACTTAAAATACACAGAAACCAGGGGAAGGGGGTGTCACGTTTTTTTTATTTTTTTATTTTGTTATTCCACTTTTACGACTCTCGCAATTTTTGAATTGATCACTCACTGCTAGATCACTGATTTTGTTTTGTTTTCCCACTTTGACACAGTTTTCCTCGTTTTTTTTTTGGAAAACTATTCACACGGTTCAGGAGAAAACGAGGTAATCCGAATGAAAACACGAAAAGAACACGGAGAAGAACACAACGGACAATTCGTAACGGAACTGGGGTTCGCCAGTCGGACAGATTTCCACGATCAACGAACAATCTTGCTGCACAGACAGTGCGGTGGGCAATGAAACATCAGAAACCGAAACCAAAGGTAGAAGCAGTCAAAAAAACAAAAGCACAGCTGTGAACTAAAATGAAACATGGTGTGTGGAGAAATAAGAAAAAAAGATCACGCACACATGTGCAGAGAAGAGTACAATGTGCGAATTGATGATGCGGAAAAGAAGAAATCTCTCTCTCTCTCTTTCCGTCAGTGTTGCCGGGGAGAAAATTTCCAATTGGTAGTAGATCGTTGCTCTCTGCAATTTTTTTAAAAAGATTGTTGCATATAAGTTCACACGCTGTCGGTTACTTTCTTGCCCTCATCCGAAACAATTTGAGTGTTACTAGTACTATCAGCTATTTTTTTTAGGCGAATTATCATTAACTTGTTGAATAGGCAACTTACTTACTTAACGTCCGTGCCCCAGAATTCGGAAATTCATTTTTCCGTCGTTCCATTGACTGTGGTGACATTTGGCTAGAAGAACCTTCCTATGAAGTTTGTCGCAAAACTCCGTTGAAAGATGACGGTCGGTGACATTTTATTATAGCTGGAGAATTTGCTTTCTAAGTTAATCTGTGAAATTTATTACTGTGCGATGGCTTACAAAAAGCGTCTGAGCGAGATATTCTCCGCTGTGCACTCATCATCTACAAACGATCTGCGGAACCAGTAGTGCGTCACAGCGAGATATTCTCCGCTGTGCACTCATCATCTACAAACAATCTGCGGAACCAGTATTGCGTCACCGTCCAAGTGATACCCAAAATCACCGCAGGCCACCACCGAAAAGGAGATAGAATTGACAGAATATGCACACCTTTAGACACTGCAACCAAAAATAAGGTCAGCGAGGAGAAGTTTCAAGCCATAAGAAGGGAGGATAAGATCTTCCGTAAAAAAAGTGTCTACGCGGTTTCTCTGCTCAAGAATATCGAAAAGTTTAATCTAGTAATTGAAATCCGGATGTTTTTCAGGAGAAGGGAACTTAGTCACCGAGGGGCAGGGAATAGTATGTGTTTTAGCAACAGCTTAATGGGCATCAGATAGAGAGAAAGATTGGGAAAGAAAACAACCCACATCTAGTCATTAAGGATGCCATTTCCCTTAAACATGGACGTGATGTATTGGTAGCGTGCATGCACCAAATAATCAACCGGCTGTGGGTAGATGAAGTTATCGCCTTTGACTGAACTATCAGCTTTATGTGCTAATTTAGAAAGGCGGTCCTACTCAATGTACTGTGTGAGCATCTCAACACACTGTCTGGACATTCTACATAGCCGCAAATGACAACATTCCTAGCGTCGAGCTCCATACGACGATGGCGAAGCCCAAATATATAAGCCCGTCAAAATCGATCCAGCTGACCAGTGACACGCTAGAAAAAATCCGGTGCGATGTTTAATTTCGAAACAGTTTCTTCCAACTTTTTTCAAACCTGACCTGGATTCCGGCAAGAAGATGCATTGTCGTGTGATTTCCTCAATTTAGTGCTGAAACAGATAGTGTGTAGACAAGTGTAAAGACGGTTCTGAAAAAAAATCTGTCCAGCTGCTGGGATATGCAGAGAACAACGACATCATCGGTCGCTGCGCGCCGTCATGGAGACTTTTACGGGAATCAAAGAATAGAGTTAACTTTGAAGTAAATCAGGAGTAAACCAAGTATAGTACATGTTGTTATGAAATATAGAAGCACTTGTCCACTCACCACCAGGACAAAACGTCATTGTTGACGTTTAAGGGAAGTAAACATCAACTCCACGATTTATACGCTAGTGGATATTAGGCGTAGACCTACCCTAGGACGCTGCTGTTACTTCGGTTTAGCGAAAAAAATGGGTTCCAAATTCCTGACTCGGAAGACGAAATACATAATCTAAAAAACATCGTTCCTGCCAATTCTACTCTATGGGGCCAATTGCTTTGGAAGCAGAGCAAATATTGAATATCTTCTTAGTAGAATCAGAATATTTATTCAAATGGAGGAGAAGATAGAAAATGTGGATGTAGTGTTAAAAGCTTAAAGACGTTGATTAAACTGCCACATCGAATGAATGATAAATAATGCTTCAACAAGGGTGCCCTTCGAATTAAAGCCTCAAAGTTCGAAAAGACAAGAAAGACAGAACCTCTGTTTTAAGGAGCAAGCCATTGGCAAAGCGCTAAGTCGAGACAACTTGAGGTAACTGCAGAACAGAGACTCTTCACGGGTCGCCAGCCCGTTCCATACTCTCAGCACGGAGTGTGAATCGCTGAAAGCGTTTTTAAAGATCTTTCTGCCTTCACACGTTCTTTTTACCTGTTGGCAAAACCTTCGTACTTTGTTTTTGAAGTAGAAATTTTTGTTCGTTTCTCGGGGCCATTTTTCTTCTTGTGGACAAGCTGACGGTGCTCTGTCTCTTCTACTCCCTTAACTCAAGAGTGGCTCTCGTACTATGTTGCATCCCCGCTTTGTTCGCTAAGAGTTCGCTAGATGAAGAAAAATCATATTCAGGTACTTGAACTACTTAGATGGGCCTGAGGCGCAATAAAACTGTTCTAGGTAACCGAATTCTGATTTCAACTACTTTACTTGCAAAGATTGTGCTACAGTTCAGAGTGAATCATAAGCCTCAACCAATAAACATTTCCAGCCATTGCGGCTTTTGGCCAACTACCTCCTTAACGAAGGCGTGATCGAAAATCATTCGAAGAATTTTGTGTTCGAAACATTCAAGCACATCTTCAGCCGTCTTCCTAAGTGAATGTGAATCCTAGGCTTTGTAAGTCATGCCAGTACCTTGAACTTTTTTTTTTTTTAGGAATTTTAAGTGGTCGTTATGGTATATACTGAACCTTATTTAGGACCCATCATTTAGGAACTTGTATAGTGGCTATAGTAAATAAATATCTTAAAATACAGAAATCCGCTGGTTTACAAAGTATCTAGATCCTCCTACGTGTAAGCTCTCTCACTTTACCCAGCCTTTAAAACAGCCTTTGTCCATAAGACATAAATATTTCGAGATATACGAGTAATAACCCTCAACTACTATTTTCGTAGCAACAAGTCCACTCGTGACTGGATGTATCGAGTTTCAGGTTTGATATTTACAAAATAAATGCTGGTGTGCCCCAGGGCTCTGTCCGATCTCCTTTGCTCTTTTTAATTTTCATTAACAATGCCTGCCTGCCACTTCTACTTCAGTATACTCACTTTCTGGGGACAGTACTCTTTCTTATTGGGTTAACTACAAGTCAAAAAAATTGAATACTTCCAAAATACAAAACTGTCTGGTTGCGCTAAAGCGATATTAAGGCACCCAGCTATATTATATATGAATGGCACTTGCATATGAAAAACCGAAGAACTTGTGTCATTAACAATATATTTTGGAACGTCCGTTGATTCGACGTTTTGTTATAAATGCTGCGGAAGTGATATAAGAAAAACTTAACCGAGATTGACCAGGACTCAACAAATGAAGAGTTTGTTTGCCATAAATTGGGAAGCAATGTTCACATCTGGACGGGTGCTCCTAAAACTTTTCTTGATAGAACTCAAACATTCAAAAAAATATTTTATGTTTTGTCAATTAAGTGAACTATACCAAAAGTCCAGTTGATTCATCGATAGGGTGATACGTTCTTTTAGTACTTAAGTATATCACACCGGCAACCCTGGAAACATGAATAAAAAGGAAAATAAAAATTCACCTTTTGTTGTCAGCTGTATACAGCTGCTAACAGCTGATTTGCGATCCAAAAAATGGAACTGAAACACAGATTTGCATAAAAAAAACCAAACTCTTCCCTCCAATTGACCGCTTTCTTCGCCTTTGTTTGATTCTATTTACCTGGATGGGCGGTGATTTCCTTTTGTTCGAAATCCTTGACATCCGGATTAAATCGTTTTGTTGACTTTTGACAATTTTATTGAAATGTCCGTTCTAATTGAACGTCGCGAACGTCAAATAACTGCAATGATAGTTCAATAAAAGCAAATCATTTGAAGCGCATGGACATGTAAACCCGAAAGTATGCTTCATTAAAGCAGTTCTACTAAAAACGACTAGATTGTGAAATAATATTGTTATCTATTGTTAGGCGTGGGGTTATTGTGGAACGTGACATCTACAGTGGTGCAGAAAACAATTTTCCATTGTCAGAAGACTAGCATGTAATTTTTATAGAAATAATTTGTTTTTTTTTGTAGAGGTAACATGTGGTTCGTGTAAACTTTAGTTTGGTAATTTTTCCAAAAATAGGCATATTTCGATATTTTATTTGCAAAACCATAGTTTCGATGGAATAGGCCTGCCAGAAAGAGGACGAAGAACTGCGACATCTACCATGGTGATTGTTTTTGACGGCAAATGTAGCGCATGTTTGGGTTCGGATTTGTCGTTGGATGCAGACTTAGGCAAGAAGTCTTGATTTTCCGGCATATGAACGAGCGCCTCGTATCGATCCGTATTGAGGCTAAATTTGCTACCATTAGACTTATATACACGCACTCCCTACAAAGGAGAGGATAATGGCCAAAAGAGCTTCTACAAGCCCTTAGACAAGATCTAAATTGTCATCGGCGATTTTAATAGAAAACTAGGAAAAGAGGGCATTACTATCGAACGGTATAGCCTGCTCGACACCACCTCTGATAACGGATTCAGGCTAATCAACTATGAGGCGAGCGCAACATTTTCGTAGCTAGCACGCGATTTCCAGATCTCGATATTCACAGAAGACTTGGAGGATTTTAAGATCTATCAACCAAAATGACCAGATTGCGAACGAAGCAAGACACTCCTCCAGTGTTTTGGATGTTCCCACGGGCCAGAATCGACTTGAACTATTACCCGTTGTAGCCAAGGTACGTTTGCGGTTATCCCAAACAAGTAATAGCAAGCTAATACGAGTACTGTGAGGAATTGCGAAGTTGTAAAGTAACATTCGCAAAAGATCGCCAAGTTCTTTCCGATCGAGTCTCCCTTAATCTCTTATAAAGTCCTCTGGCGCTTTCATCAAGTAGCGAAAACCAGTGCCAACACTGTCGAAAAGCCATCAGCCATGTCGGCTCTGATGTTCTGGGTCTCACTCGGTCGCAACAGCGAAACCTTTGGTTTGACGCTGAATACAGAGCGGCGCTGTAAAGAAGGCCCGGAGCTGCCCACGAAATCTACGAGGAAAAGAGGAGAGACGAAAAAGAGCTTCTTAGCCGGGAAGGAAAGTGAGGAGTTAGGAAAATTGAGAGATCATACTTATGGAATGAGATTCTGAATCTCTTTCTCTTTTGCCAAAAAGGTGAAAAAAACATGCTACGCATACAAATCCCGAACCGGTGCCTGTAGGGATGAACAACGGAACATCGTAGTGGAATCGTTTGTGAGTTTGTTATCAGTCAACATTTATTGCGAAAGAAAGAGATCAAGCAACCGAACTCGCCGAAAACTACTCTCAGAGGTTTCATTGTCAAACTATTGGTACATCGAGTTTAAATTCGGATGCAAAGTCTCTGAGGAGCAAATTTGTTAATGCACCCTAAAACGTCAAAACAAAACAACAGATAGAGGAAGCTCTACAGAACCTGAACTGTGGAGTCATCAAGTATTTTGAGCTGATGTGTACAGCCTGCACACCGGTCATTCTATAGTTGAAGGCAGGTTTGCAGTAGCTACGTAATGAAATCTGAAATATTTTTGCGGAGATAGTAAAGACAAGTTTGGAGGAAGACTTAAATCTTTATAGATCAAAGAAAATGAATAAAAGAAGCTGCTTAGAATTCGCATTTCAAAGATCTGATGTCAGCTTCATTGGTTGCGACTCATTTTCCAACTTACCAGACCACAACTCCTACTGGCAATTCTGAAATGCTAGCCTGTCAAACTGACAAATCAAACTTTTGACGAACGGTAGAGGTAGCCTTTTAACTGAAAATCGGAAAAGATGACTACTTTGGCTAACCAAGAGTTTAAGACCTTTCGGTTTGACTTCCTTGATATTGAAAGACATGCCGAGAATGTAGAAAAAGATTCTTGGATGCCTACGAAAGCCAACGACTTTCATCGACATTGGGGTTGCTTTCAAGAACATAACTCTTGCCGGGATGTCTCATTCGGCCGACCGATTTTGTGAACCATATCAATCCTGGTTAATAGCAGCCTGATTGCGACCAATATGTAATGGCGTGAGTAAACAAAGATTGTTCTAAAAGCGAAGTTTAGTTTCCGGTGCTAAGGTCTATCGTACTCAACCCACTGCTTCAGGCTCTCAAAAGTTCAGTTGAATTCTATCTAGCAACTGTCTGGTTTAAAGCGCAGACAGCCCTAAACAGGATCAACGATTTGTACACTAGAAAGAAGCTTTCAGACAATCTACTTAAAACTGAACTCGTTCTCTTCAAGAGAAGTAAGAAGTTGACTGGTGTGATGCACGTAGTGTATTGGATATCATTGTGGAGCCTTTTAGATTAAACCTCCAAGGCATTGTCAGCTATCTGCCTATTACCGAGAAAGGTTCACGGGATCTACGCGGCTGTCCAAGCAGAGATATAAACAATTTTTTACTGTCCCTCAGTAGAAAAGACTAGACTGCTTACTTGCATCGTTGCGGGGGCACTCTGCTTTTGTTAAGTCCCTAACTGTCCTGGGCAAAAGCCGCATAGAATCCTACAATGCTTGATGAAAAAGTGATAACGACACAGAGCACTATGTATTCTTTGAATGTTGGACAAGTGTCTGACCCGGCTGCAGGTACCCAGCCCGGTTGTGAATGCTGGCACTTTAACTAAAGCCCTTACTCATCTTTCCACAGATAACTGAAAATTATCGATCAAAGGAACAAACAAGGAGTACTTCGTTACATACACTTGTACGACAGAAAAAAAAATCACCAAATCGGTATACAGGACCATGAAAGAGAATTTTTTAACGTTCGACCCCCATCACTCTAGTTTTGCCCTAACGTGAACGTGGAGAGGTATGGGTCCTAGCGAGAGCAGATGAAAATATCCTTAGTGGTGGGCTTTCAAGGTGGAGAATTACCAGCCATCCCTATGGCCTGTACAGAGACATTTACCTGGTCGAAATAGTATGCTTCAGTCGTTTCAGGTAGCAAGGAAATGTAGAGCGAATGAATATGAAAGTTCCCAACCGAAACGCCTTCGATTCATACGCAGAGCACTAACAGAATCTCGCCATACATACGAGGTTTCATTTAGGCACCTGCCTGCCGATTGGCAAATATCCTATATGGGTTCTACAAAAATTTAAAAGCCACCGTCAAGCACTCTTTGTTTCCTCGACAAACTGCTGTTGTTGTTTTAATTCCATTAAAAGTCAATAGATGGCGGTTATCTTTCAAAAATCATTGAATTCATCTTAAAGTTAAAAGTGTCTCATGCTTCAACTATCTGCGACTATTATTCAAGAGTCACTTAAAGCAAAGCAAATACAAAATCTAAGTGGGTCACGTCGCCAACTGTTTTAAAAGGAAATATACAGACCTCATTTTCCCAGACTGAACTGGATGACACACTCAAAACAAAAGGCAATTAAATGGAAATTCTAAAGAAGCAACCATAATCGATGGTGGTCGTTGTTGCCAAGGATTAGTTCTCGCTGGCTAATGCCAATTACAAGAGGAGTACGAGTATCTTTGGATTTATAAAATCGATTTCATAGTAACTATACTTTTCTATTCAGAAAGCAATTTTCTAAAGCGATTTATTCAAATGTCTGGTGGTGGTACCATCGGTATCTGCACTTCCTGGCAGCTTATTTATCACACTCTGTCTACCTAGCGATAGTATAGGTATTGAGTTCGATTCAAATATTTCACATGCCATTTGCCACACGCAATAGTATTGTGTTCATTGACAAATCTCCTTCACATAATCGTAGTCTTGTTGTCTTCCGTTGGCATTTTGTGTCCACCTTCGCACGTATCCGTATCTTAAGTTTATTTTTGCAAGCTTATCGAGTGAATACCTTTCGCCGGTTGGTAAAATTCACCTAAAATGCCTCATTCTTATCGCCGCCAGGGTGTTAAAAATCGTTCGCAACATTATTTACCTCTAATTAATCAAACACGAAATTTTTGCGCGACGTAAACTCGGGCGTATTTGTTTGTGCCAGTTACTGGGGTGCAACGGTCACCCCTGAAGTACAATCCAATTGTTTGAGATCAATCAGAGTTTGATTTCGATAAGCCAGCCAGTCCAGCCCAGAGTGCTGAACGATAAGCTCCGAAAGGTCTAGGAGAGGGAGGGCTTCAATCACTTCCCCAGAATGGCTTGCCGCTTACAAGCAATTTGTTGCACAATTCAATTTAATTGATCTGATGTAACGATGATAAGGGACCGACGTTGACGTCGTTGTCAGTCGCCGTGCATTTATTTGTAATCGAGCATGGGCAGCTTGGAGTTGGACGGCTGACTAGGGGTAGAGTCACGGGCAGGGTCTGGTTATTTTTATGTGGATTTGAGTGCATCTACATTTGCTCGGAGACTGGGGGACTAGGTGAAGTTGGATAATTCACACAGATATGCCAGAGAAGTGGACAGACAACTCAACGGAATCGTTCCGTGTGGGTCAGTGTCACATGCAGCGCGGTTTGTTAGAAACAACACTGACTACTGACCGGAGATTGACGTGCTTTGCTTGATAGAATGATGAATGGGTTGTGTGATGTATATTTTTCTATTTGTCGCTGCGAAAATTATGGGGTGCTACACAGTTCTAGAAGTAGAATATAACCATGTTTCCGTACATGTGTTACAGCGAAATGTGAATACTTGCACTTGCAACAGAAAGTTTAATTAGTAACATCACTTTTGTTAATTAATGGCAAACGAGCGTTAACTTTTTACTTACGAGTAGCTTATACTATTTGAACTGAACCTGAAGCGGAAACACTTGAAGAAAGTTTTAATAGGCGTAGCAATTCAAGGAGCTAAGGAAAGTGTTGTGTTAGCATTGTAATTTATAGACCCCAGGTGAGACATTTATTTGAATTTCAACACAGACTTGGTGTTGAAGGAATTTGTGTCTTGATGTACTGATAATCCTATTGTTTGAACTACAGGTAAACTGAGTAACACAACTCTCCAATAATAATAATAATAATATATAGAGTGTAGTGTACTGCGGTCTATTATGTCCCCTACTTAAACCTTGGAGAGGTTTGCTCCCTCTTCCAGAGCCTCCTTCACTAGGAATTATGTTGGAGTGTTTATGCTCCGGCTTTGGCCTTGGCAAGGAAAACCTACTCAGAGCACGTCATCCAGACCAGTTTCTTTTATGAATCTGAGAATGGGCAGTGGATCCGTGGTTGGTAATTTGATGTTTTCCCAAATATTTAAACCTTTTTTGGGTCAGTGCTCCGCAAGATTCCAGTATGTGTTCTGGAGTTTCTGTGGAATCATTGCAGAATCTGCAGAAACCTTCATCTGATATCCCTATTTTCCTTAGGTGTTTCCTGAGTTTGCAATGCACTGTTAGGAAACCAGTTAGGATGCGTAGGTTATTTTTGCTAAGGCTGATACATGCCTTAAATCTTATGAGAATCCGAAAGGTCCTAGCCCTTTTCTCCTTTTCCGATTTCCTGAATTCTTCGCGTAGGGTGTGTTCCTCTATCCCGCAGAATGGTTCAGGTCCTATGAAGGGCTCTTTCGCCGCTTTTCTTGCTAGAGAGTCCATGGCCTGGTATCCAGCAGCAAATTCTTGCCCAATTTGTTGAGACTTTGTAGGCATTCCCATACAAGTTTTACAAGTTTGGATCTAATGACAAAGGAGTCTTGTGCTTTGACTGCTGCTTGACGATCTGACATTATTGCTATGTTACAGTTTCTGTAATTTTTTTCGAGATTGATTCGAACGCACCTTTTGTGTTTCGTTCTTGGCCCAAACACTCCTGCACCAGTTTCTTTGTCAGTTCTCGAGCCGTCTGTTTACCACTTTATCGTGTGGTTGCTCAGTCCATAGATTGTGGATTCATCGCTTCATTCTTTCTTGTTGCTGAGCTTCGTCAAGAAATTCTTTTCAAAGTTGTATTTCTTAATGCTGTCATTTCCTCGAAGACAAGATTCTATCGAAATAACGCAGTTCCCCTCTCCAGTTCCTTCTTTTGCTATTCCTAGAATAGTTTTGTCCGCCGCCTCTGAGACAATGAGGTGCAGGGGAGTTAATTCTAATAGCACCTCCATTGCAGCAGTTGGGCATTTACGCATTGCGCCAGTGATCCATGCTACTGCACTATATGTGATCATTGGACTCACAATCGCTATGTACATCCATCGCAGAATGTTAGGGGTACTTTGAAGTCTTTGAGTCTTTGAAGTTTTCTTTTCTTTGTGAATGGCATTATCGTGGTCTTAGACGGATTGATGTTCAGCCCGGCCGTGCGGCACCATTCCTGGGTTACTCTCAAACCTCGTTGTATAATGTCGCAGAGAGTTTCGCCGAACTTTCCTCTGGCAATTAATACTATGTCATCAGCGTACGCCTGACAGCTGATGCCAAGGGTGGTTAATTTTTCCAGTAGTTCGTCTACAACAAGGGCCATAATAACCCTCCTTTTATACACCCTCTTGCAGTTTCTACTCTAATAGTTCCAGCAGCTGTCTGTATCTCTGCTGATCTAGTGCTCAGCAATTTGCACATCCATCTGTGATGTTGACTCCTTTCCGTAGTAGGGCTCGTTTAATAGCCTCATGCGAGGGATTGTCAAACGCCCCCCCCCCACAATATCAAGAAAAGCACACAATGCTATCTCCTTTGAATTCATAACACTTTGGATAATTTCTGTTAGCTGCCCGCCCTTTATGCATGTTGACGATGGTGCAGAGGGGACATACTTAGTGTTTCCTCCCTCACGTAATTATCCACAGCCTTCTCTATTGTTTTCAAAAGAAACGAAGTGAGGTTGATCGGTCAGTACGATTTTGGCTGTGTCGGGTCTTTTTTCCCCACCTTCGGTATGAACACAACCTTTGCTCGTCTCCATTGTGGTGTCTGTTATCGATTGTGGTTATAGATGAGACTAAAGCTTGATGTGTCTTTTGCTTGCATCAAGTGCCCTCGTTTAACCTTATTATCAGGACTAACTTCACCAAAGCAAAAGCTGATAAAAGACTGGAATTTCTCCACCTCAGTCTAAGAGCCAGTAGAAAGATGTTGTGTACCATTATTTTGGCGTCTTTGCCCGTCTTTACTCCAATACGCAGTCTAAATACTTTCCTGCAGAAAAGTAGCTGATCTCATAGATTTCTTCAAATCTTTTTGAAGATTTCATTTTGTCTGCTGGCAACTTGGAGAGTCATACCATCTGCAGTTATGCTCACACGAAACCCAACGGTCAAAGAAAGCTCTAACTGAGAACGCAACGGAACCTAAGACAGGTTCGGTTTCTAAAACTCTCTTCCGACCCTTGTCTGAAGAATTTATTGGCGATGAGCTAAAATAAGATTCGGCGAATTAAACCATTCCACTGCGTTCTTGCATTCTTGAATTAGCTTGGAAATGGGGCTTTAGGCGCAATTTAACTACAAATGTAGATGCTTCGCCTCCTGTGTCGATTATTCACAAATTAGTTCGTTTTCATCAAGACTGCGTATATCTGCTCTAGGGGGTACTCCTACCGGGGAATCGAATGTTGTGATCCGCCAGAAAAACAGTTGTTTTGGAGTCATCTGTGAAAGACCAGCAGATTCTGGCCTGGGCACATGGAACGTCGTTTTTTTCTGCAGTTGGAGTTCTGATTTTAGTGCATTACATGGCAGTCCGTAGCGCCAACGTAAGTAGATATGCCGGGGTATTGTACCAAACCCCTTTTCCAGCGTGAATAGTAAAGAGAGGAAGATTCATCAGTCCATTTACAGCAGAGCCAAGCGTCCGAAAGCAAGCCTCCATACAGCCAAGACCAAGAGGTTTAGAACAAGACATGTTAAGTACAACAAATTTTGCCTTACCAGGGTGATACTAAAGTACCCGGCTTTGATGATGAAATGGATGGTAGTAGCTTTAGGCGCCAAACAGACTATTCAACTTCGTCCTCCTCATAAAGGGAACAATTTCAGTTTTGAGAGGATTGACTGAAAGCTCATTTCTAGTTTATAAATTGTAGATCAAGTCCAGGCTCCCTGCTTTTAGTTAACCAAACTAGGCATTCGTCTACTGTCAGTGGTGCTTGACCGAGTTACACAAGCCTTCAAAAGGAGCACTGTCCGTTGCACGCTCTAAACGTAAAAAAAATTTCCTTCAGCTTATCTCACCAGAATTTGAGTTGCACTCTCGCAGAACCTTTTGGGGTTGGTAGAGTTGCTGCTTAAATTTTGAGATGTGGTAACACCGATGAAGGCACGCCAAATCTGACATCAGCACCGTAAAGTTTGAGCTGTAGTTCCATATTGCAGGTAGTTAAGAGAACATTCTAAAGGGTGATCAGATAGCAATGATAGTCTTTCCAATTTTAATGTTTCAGCAGCTGTCAAAGTTATCAATGACAACCAGCTGTCAAAATATTCGGTAAGGTTTGCCAATTCATCATGCATCGTTTTACGCTTATCGAACGTGAGGAAATTATGAAAAAATATTTTCGATATTCCGGCTCAGTTGTACATATGCAACGTGAATTTCGTCATGAGGTCGGTCGTTATCATGGTTTCATTGGGCGGGCTATTTGTTGCACCGTGAAAAAGTTTGAGTTGCGAAATGAAGAAAACATAGCCACCGTAGCTGCCAGTATCTAAGAAGACCCAAATCGCCAGAAAGCCAACCTGGCTTATTTTTGGCAAACAAGCAAAATTGCCATTATTGGAGTGAACACAATCCACAAACTTTCGGCAAATCATCAATGTATCCACAAAGTTTTACTGTTTTGTGTGGTTTATAGCATGGTGGCATCATGCAACCTTATTTCTTTCCAAAGAAGGAACGAGACGCCGTTACCGTCAATGGTCTCAGGTATAGGCGATGTTCACCGACTTTATGTGGTCAAAGCTTCTTGCTTTTGTTCTAACTAGGTGACCCTACATGCCTTACAAGCGACGCAATGTTCGAAGTTGTGAAGGAGAAATTTGGCGACTAGGTCATCTAACGACGAGCACTAATCAATTGGCCACGGCGATCATGCGACGTGTGACTTATATTCTTTCAGACTACGTCAAGTCCCAAGTCTACGCTAAAAAGCCAACCATCTTGGATAAGCTCGAGGCCAACATTCGACACGCTATTGCCGGAATAACGCGACCGCTTGAAGCACTGCCATTAAAGCCGAGGTGGTCTTTGAATGATGTGATATTTCACACATAATGGTATGAAAGTAGCTTCAAAATGAGGCCAGGATCATTTTTATAGCTCACATCGTTGTTTTTAATTTTTTTATTTTTTTCTATTGTTTTTATCTAGTCATCCTTTACTTGTGGGCTCTAATTATGGTGAGGTTCATCATTACGGTGCTATTCCGTTTGAAAGCTTTGGAAAACTCATTAACCAGATCATTGCTATCCATTAGGTCTACGCATACGTTTTCCCGATTTCAGAAGCACTTCTCTGCCATAAAGTCCGCCATTAAATCCCTCTCTACGCAAACACTCCGACCATGTCCATATCACAAATTAGAAGTGATTTGATGAGGGTCCCGGTAGGACTACTATTGCCGTGTCTTAAATTAACACTCTGATTTCAAGGAACCAGCTGCTCTGGGCGCTGCATAGTTTCGAATCAAACAAGTATGATGGGCCGGATGGTATAATACTTGCCGAGTTACAAAGACCATCGGTTATCACCCGGTCAACGGTGGAGAATATCATGAGGAACTGGGTATAAATGATTCACATTCGCTTGTCATCTTCTTCTTTTCTTTTTACTAGCCCTTTCCTTGTTATACGAACTGCTGCTCGGCTTATGGGGTTGGCTAAACTCACCGATGGCAAAATGCGTCTTCATACCGCATAGTCCTGTATTGCTTCGGTCAGTAGTCCCAAACGACGTTGTACATCCGCTATCTGAGCAATCCAAGAGTTATTTTTCTTGTGGTTGACAGTAGTTGACAATGCATTTTTTACTGGGTTTTTCGGTGACCTGCGCTGCACATGGCCAAACTAGCTTATTTTATTCCTTTCAAGATTTTCAATTTCTGATTTTTATATATGTAGGAGACTTTTTCCAATTTAAGTGATTCCGGTCACAGAAGATTCCCGAGATTTTCCGCCCTCATCCAGCTAACACTTACTCTGTGCTCAACTTAGTCGTCACATTTCGCTTCCATATTCACAATTGGATCGACCAAGGTATTTAATCTAGAGCTCCTTTGAAGACTTAATCCAATACCTAATATCTGGAATAGGTAGCAAAGGATCTGAAAATGGACAAGTTAGATGCTTCGCATTTGAATGACTTACGGCTTACATTGTCTTCTTGCATGCAATCTTGTAAAAGATTGTCTAAAACCACGTTAAAGAGGAAAGGACTAAGAAAGCTTCATTGGTGCATTCCAACATTAACAGGAAATTCGTTAGTTACTCCAGCAGAGTATTTCACTGCTGTTCTCGCATTGCCGTACATGTCTTCGATTATTCTTATATAAGTTTCTGGCACCTCAGCGCCGTCCATTTGAGATCATAGGAACTCTATCAAACGCTCTCTCGAGGTCGATGAAAACCATGGGCTGATCTTTTAACGCATCTCTGTGCATTTCTATTATTCGCAAGCTTTGCAATGCATCGTCTAGTTTGACAAGAACTCTTTCTTTCGGTGATCTTTATCGCGTGTGGCATTAATTTAATTGAGCGGTAGTTATTGCAGTCTCGAGTGTCACATTTTACTTTGTAAAGGGGAACTACAAATTTCGAATGCCATTGATCCGGCATTGTTTGTCTCTTTTTTTATTGTATTAAATAGTTTTGAGCACTATTCACAGCCGACATAATTCATCTTCGACAACAACTCAATATGTGATCAATAATGGATCAGCTACAAGCATGGCCTCATGTGGAAACTGTTCGTTGAGTAGGTCTTTGCAGTATTCAAGCCACCCTACGTTTGGTATGCAAGTGAGCTTTGATATATTTTGGTCAAATAATTTCCATCGAATTTGTCCTCATTTGTTGCTATTCGATGGTTAACCTTTTTGACTAGCTTGTCTTCTATCTGCTTACCGTGCGGATATTCGTTCTAAGTCCTCGTAAGGGTTTTGCGCTGCTTTAGCTCGTGTTCAAGAGCGAGACGAGCTTTCTCGATATCGTCAATTTACCCAAACTTTGTCCGCGCTTAGAATGCACGCTTGTTGCCTTTTCCAACTTGTTTAGTGCCCACCGCCATGTTTCTTTGTTGATGTGATGGTGCCCTGATACCCAAAAGAGATTTTGCGTATCTTATACATTGTCCGTGCATTTTGCTCCACATTTCGACAATGAGAAGTGCTTCTTTCGATCGTTCAATAAACCTTGAGCCTCGTTCCTTTGATAGATTGTACCACCTGATTTTAGTCTTTTTTGTGGCTGCTTACTTATGAAATCGGTAAGGAGTGGGCGGTGTTGCTTAACAAGGAGTATAAAGGTGGTAGCCTATTTGTATCTCGTGACCTTCACTCCTGTACTTAATGAGATGGCGTTTTTGTTTAACAAACATTGCGTTCAACGCAGTTAATTCGTGGACTCTACACGGCACAAGGATGTCTTCAGTAGATGAATTTTCAGTTCCGGAACCTTCACAACTGTGACAATCGCCATAGTCTACGTTTAATTAATTCTCATGTGGCCCTTGTCATGGAGAGAAGATAATGTAGTCTTCATCTTTAAGGACGGAAAATATTCTCATGTTGTACCAAAAGATCTCAGACTTATAAGTTTACCATCTTTCGCTCTAGAATTGATCCACGACTTTTGTCTATGGTTCAACATGCCTAATGTTGCTCTACATTCACTGACTAACCACAACGAAGGGTCTCTATTAGTAAATAGTACACAATGGTCGCGTTTCTGGACACATTGTCTAATACAAAAACTTCAATACATCCGTAATCATGACGGCGCTGTCAACTCTGAACATAGATGACTTACTTGGAGAGTTGATCAGTCTGATGCTACGAGTAAAATGCAGGATAATCAATTTCAAACTAGAGAGGGATTCTTTCTAAAAGATGTATTAGGAGCGGTATGCCGCAAGACAGTGTACTTTAACGCCTTCTCTGGAATTGCTGATATACTTAGAAGTGGGTTTTACCAGGGTGGTTGCTTTCGTAGATGACGTTGCTATAACTCCCTCCGGAAAATATCACAATACCATTCAAGAACTTTTACAGAAAACACTTTACATTAAACAGATTAATCCGCTGAAAAGGTAATATGAAAACGAAAGAGTAAGGAAGGCAACAGTAGCTTTATTCTCCTGCATAAAGGCCATTGGAAAAATATGTGGCACTCAACCTCACAATATCCATTGTATGTGTGGTTTGGTGTACTGCCTTAGGCAATGTAGCCAGCTGCAGCAAACTAGACAACGTCCAAAGGCAAGCATGTCTCTGTAGAAGCGAACGCCTACGTACTACTCCCTCCGCGGCACTAGACATTCTGGTTCACTTGGCAACCTTCGATTTTTTCAGCAGGCAAGTGGCTGTAAATGCAGCTATTCACCTGCAGGGATCTGTACAGGAAAATTCGTCTATATTGGATCCACTCTACCTGTCTCCTTATTTGAAAAAGTCTCATTAGTATGCCATTAGTATTCCAAAGTGATAACTAAAATTAAGGCTGAATGCTATAAGTAGAACAAACATTAGATGGGACTGGATCTGAATCGCTTCAAATCCATGTGCCATCACAATGGGTAAATAGGACTAATTGGGTGGGTTTTCCCAACGGCCTTTTCTAACCTAACCTATAAAGGGGTCTCTTAGCTCAAGAATAACTAAAGGCTTCTTCTTCTTATCCTTTTATTAACCCTTTCCTCGTTATACGAACTTATGCGTAACGAGTTTCCCATTTTTACTGCATCGCTGCTGCTCCGCTTATGGGGTTGGCTAATGTCGCAGACCGCAGAACGCGTCTACATAATGCTCGGTCCTGGATCGCTTCAGGGGTTAGCCCCAGGCGTTGTTGCGCATTTGCCATCTGAGAAATCCAGGAATTCTTTTTCCAACCTCGTTTTCTTACAGTTGGAGTGACCGTAGTTGATAGTGCCTTTTTAACCGGATTTTCCGCAGATCTTCTTTGAACGTGGCAATACCAGCTTATTCTATTCGCCTCAAGCTGTTCGGTTACCGAATTCTTTATATGTAGACTTCCTCTTATACGCGTAGATCTAATACAATCGCGTTTAGTGACTCCACTAGACATCCTTAACATTTTCATTTCCGCTGCCGTCATTTTGTTTTTAAACGCTTCGTACATTGTCCAGCACTGTGAACCGTATATAAGAGCTGGTCTAACAACCGTGGTGTAGAGTTTCCCCTTTAATTTAATTGGAAATTTTCGGTCGCAAAAGATTCCCGAATTTTCCCGCCATTTCATCCATCCCACACTCACTCTGTGGTTTACGTCGTCGTCACATTTCGCTTACATGTTAACGATTGATCCTAAGTACTTAAAGATAGTGCTTTTCGGAAGAACTATTCCGTCTAACATTATATCCGGAACAGGTCGCAACGGATGCGCAAATGGGCACGTCAAATGCTCCGTCTTTGAACGACTTATTTTAAACCCGTTTCTCTCTAGCGCATTTCTCCATGAATCTAAGGCGTTCTGTAAATCTTCGACGTTATCGCTAAGTATAACTGCGTCGTCAGCGAAGAGAATTGGCGTTACATTTGCTTCGCGCATGCAGTCTTTTAAAAGATAGTCGAATACTACGTTAAAGAGGAAAGGGCTAAGTACGCTTCCTTGATGCACTCCGACATTAACTGGAAATTCTCTCGTTAGTCCAGCAGAGCTTTTAACCGCAGTTTTCACGTTTCCGTACATGTCTTGTATTATTCTAACATACGTTTCCGGTACGTTTTGAGACCTCAGCGCGGCCCATATGAGATCCCTAGGCACTCGATCGAATGCTTTCTTGAGGTCGATAAATACCATGTGTAAATCCTTAGACGAATCTCGGTGCTTTTCCATTATTATTCGTAGGCTTTGGATAGCTTGATTGAACGGTAGTTGTTGCATCCTCAAGTGTCGCCTTTGTATCGGGTTTTCCAATAGGGACTTGACAACTTTGAATTTAATTTGTGAACGCACTGTTTCATTAATCAACAAATTGTCACTATCAATTTATTCAGTAAACTCAATATTTTCATCATGGTTAAGTACACGAACGAGCAACGTCTGCAAATTATATAAATTTTCTACCGAAATTCGGAGGCGCTGACTGCAACTTTAAGAGCGTTTATTCCAATTTTCGGTCGTAATTCTCGCCCTAGTAGAATGGCAATAACAAGTTTAGTGCAAAAATTTGAGTCTACATATTCGTTGTGTGATGTTGCCGTGTCAGTGAGACAACGGGTTGGTAGAAGTGTCGAAAATATCGCTACCGTTCAGGCGTCCGTAGCAAACGATCCATATCAGTCAATTCCACGGCGTTCTCAAGAATTGGGCATCGCTCAGACCACATTATGGCGTATTTTGCGTAAGGATCTTGGTTTAGACCCATACAAGATGAAGCTGACTCAAGAATTGAAGCCGATGGACCATTTAAAGCGACGTACGTTCTCCGATTCAGTGACAAAGCTCGTTTTTGGCTCAATGGGTTAGCCAATAAGCAAAATATGCGTTATTGGTCGGGTTAAAATCCACACGTGCTTCATGAATCACGACTTCTTCCACAAAAGAAAACTGTTTGGTGCGGTTTGCATGCCGGCGGTGTTATTGGGCCTTATTTTTTCGTCGACGATAACGATCGTCACGTTAATGTGAATGGTCAGCGTTATCGCGCCATGATCACCGATTATTTTTGGCCCGAATTGGAAGATATGGACTTGGACGACATGTGGTTTCAACAGGATGGCACTCAAGCCACACAGCACACGTTGCAATCGATTTGTTGAAGAGTAAGTATGGGGAGCGTGTTATCTCAAGAAATTGGCCAGTCGGTTGGCTGCCTCGTTCGTGCGATTTAACGCCGCTTGACTATTTTCTGTGGGGCTATGTTAAATCACTGGTTTATGCCAACAAGCCGACGACGTTGGAAGAGCTCAGAGCCAACATTGAACGCGAAATGTGTGGCCGAGTCGTTGAAAATTGGGTCCAACGAATCGACCGCTGCAAACATGCCCGCGGTGGCCATATGAACGAAGTCGAGTTCCGTTCAAAAATGTTTTGATTGTACTTCAAGCCGATAATAAAGTTTTTGGAATACCTCAAATGGTTTGCGTTTTATTTAAAAAAGTCCGTGTCCGTTGTCAAGTCCTTATTGGAAAACCCATTATAATGAAGAAGCTACTTCTCCATTGATTCGGCATAGTTTGAACACATTTTAATTTTCAAAGTTTCGATAGCCATTCACTGCCGATTCCCTCCATCTTCAACCAGAAATCTGATGGAATGCTGTCTGGTCCCGCTGCTTTCCCCCCGCTTCATTTTTCCGATTGCTATACTTATTCCTTCGAAAAGTCCGAAACTTCCTCCACGAATAGCCCAGCTGTCGACACGATATCACGTGGAAACTGATTGTTAAGCAACTCCTTGCGATATTCAAGCCACCGCTCACAAATTTCCTTTTCATTTGTTAGTAAGCGACCGTCTGCATTTTTTATGTATTTCGGCGGGTTTATTTCCAGCGAATTTTCTCGCCTTTGTGCAGCGAGCTTTAGTACTGTATGTCGTTTGAGCTTCTTGTATTGCCTGTCTTCTATCTGCTGATCGTGAGGATATTTGTTCCAACTCCTGGTACAGGTTTTCCCCTGCTGCCGCTCAAGTTCGAGCGAGGACTTTCTTTGCGACGTATTTAAGACACTCCGGCATTGGCTAGCAGTCCTAGAACTCCTACAGACACTTGCACTCTTAGGGTTACCCAGTTATTAACGTTTTCATTGCTATTGTCTCATATATCATGTTGTTGGAAATTACCTTATAGAAGAGTCTTGGCGCCAGACTCCAGCACTCTTTACGTTATTTGAGGTCCAAGTATGAGTTTGGCCTAGGTCTTTTGGATGTACAGTCCTTTTTAATAGTTGTAACCAAAACTCTTCTCGAAACAGTAGTACTCATCTACTTTCTGAAAATTGCAACGAATCGTTCCGCAACTGGGCGTTTGATCTATATCCTGTGGTCAACCCCTTCAGTAGATGGCTTCCACTAGACTTTGCAAAGGAAGGTTGTCCTCATAAAACAAATTTCACAATTCTTCTCAAAACTACCGTCCTGGTCCGTTGAAGGTGTCTGTCTTCTTGATCCAAGTACATACCTGCTCTCTTCAAGTTCTCAGACATTCGATGTCAATTGGCACATATTTCCTTGTGGCTCCTGCCACCAAGTTTCTTTCATAAACTATCGGTATTTGCTTTATGCTTGACTTCGAATCCGAAAGAAGCACAGATTCATCGCTGTCGCAAGACTAGTCTTGCAATCTGTTGCTTTTGCAACAATTGATTTGAATGTTTTTAAGTATTGCCACGAGTAAACTCTTGAAAGTGGTTTAATATGTAAATGTTTGCTCTGATCCGTCAAACTTATTTGACTTCAGTCACTACATCTTTGGCATTAAGTCAAATTCTGTTTGAACGAGCCTATTTAAGCTAAATCAAAAGTCTGATTTACAATTCCGGCGTACTTTCCCACTCCAATCAGATGTTTTGCTACAAAACGAGATAAAACTGTAGGTGACAGCACACAGCCATGTGGAACACCACGACAATAAACTGATTTCAACAAGTTTGAGTAACTTTTGCACCAAACTGTTTGTCATATTTGCTTCCTGCAATGCGATCATTCAATAAACCGCAAACCTCATTGGCCTTGTCTACCTAATCTTTTTTTTTTTTTTCAGTGAAAAAAACTTCAAATTCTTAATTCCAAATGATAGCGCTTTCTTTGCCTGACCATGAAGTTACGTTCACCCACATAAGTGTCAAAAACCACAAAAAATACTACACACTCTGTACACGGAAATTTTGATCGCGTTTATGGGTGCGAGCAACCTTATCTTACAGATAACAAGAAACTTTTACGCCGACTAATAATTCCGGTGATTTCCTGTGAAAGTGTTCTAGATTATAAGAATGCCTAATAAAACACAAAAAAAAAACCCCCTCACCCCAGTACACAAGTGTAGTAGGGTTCAATCATTCCGTCTTAACACATTGGGGAATGGCACGTTGTCCAAAACATGTGTTTTCGCCAGCGAGACATCTCTGACTTTTGCATAGCCTCGTAGATTCATCGGATCAAGTTCCATCCGACGAAATGGCAAAATGGTGCAATTGAACCATTTTGATGAGACGAATTTCAATGAAATAAAAATGCTCAACTGATAGCGGTATCTCTTAGTTTAGTGGGTATTAACTTTGACTGCTACCCTTAACCCCGATGTTGGCTTGCAAAATATTCTAATCTGACCCTATAAAGTAGTTTGTGTGGCAGTGCTAAATTACACATTTAAAAATATCTATGACACTGTTGGACACTTGTTAATCTATTGGCTTCTCCAGTGGAGGAAGGCAGGACTTGGAAAATTTTTGACTTTATCAATTTGGATTTGTGAACTTTCTGGGTGATCGGCAGTATATAGTATGTATGTACTCGTATAATAAATACATGGGGATGAGTCGGATGATTTCTTGATTTCGTTTGACTATCATTGATTGGTAGCCGCACGCGACACTCTGCACATTTATGAGTGATAAGGTTGACCTTTTTTGGAAATGTTTACGATTTTTTCTGTCACCTATGCCAATCGATACGGATTATGGATTTGCCTAATGGGAATTGAACCTACATAGCCTTCGCAACAAGATGTTTTAAGAAATGCGTAGCCCATAAGTGAGATTGGAGGCCGCGCATGTTGTAAATGAGTGATAAGATAGAGCTTTTTGTTTGTTTATGGTAAAAGATGAGTACACCATGAGTTTCTATGACTAGAAGTATGAATATTTTGAAATACTCTCAAACAAAAACTTAGAGCTAAAAGTTTTAAGTCTCAGTTTTTCTGTAGCCATTTACAGCAGTTCAAGGTGATGATCTTGTTCTTATTCTTATTTTAATCTGGATCACGACTTAAAATATATAAGCCGACGAATTTGAATAAAATAAATAATATATCAAATGGGGACAGGTTCTTATTAGCTCAAAACAAAACGGTGAAGCTAACGAAGGCTAAATAAAACAAAACTGTTGCGGTCCCCAATCAGTAGTGCCCAGCCGATAGACTTTTAGAAACTGGTGAAATGGAAAAACCGATTGAATCATCTTTGCGGGCTCAAGCCCAATTATTGAGGTTTCTCGCATTACTGACGTTGCCTTATAAGAAGCGCTTATCGACAACATCTTCAGATTTGAACTCCACTGAGAATGAGCGATGGTCACGGGGTCTTATTGTGTGGCATATAGTATACTACCGGTAGTGTCTAACATGAGAGGTTGAGACCGCCCCCGGATTTTGATCTGGGGTGGACTGAGAAGAAGTAGGCCTCCTAGTGGGATCTTAATGGTGATTGTGGTTTAAACCTAAAGTCGGAAGGAGGGTCTTTCACTTGTGGTTGACCCAAATATCGGCTTTGGAATCTACTATTTTCAAGAGTAATTCGTGTTCCAAATTGTTGTCACAGAAATGGCAGAGAGCGATGGCAACATAACACATTACATCACAACCTACACCAGATAGATAATGCTTAAAAGAAAGCAGTGATGTAGGTCATCGAAAACGACGCAGTGATGGAACACAAAACGCTGCAAAAACATGCCGAAAAGTTTGTGCATTTTACGGTGAGAATGCAGTTAGTGAACGCTGAACCCAGGAGTGGTTTGTTCGATTCCGTTCCGGAAATTTCGATGTAAAAGGTAAACCTTGCACTGGTCGGCCTTTCACTGAAAAGGTCGATGAAATTTTGCAACTGATGGAGCAAGACCGACACGAAAGATGTCTGGAGATAGCGGAGTTTATAAACATCAACCGTATGACAGTTTAGAATTATCTAAAATTAGCAGGCTACTCAAAGAAGCTCAGACGACCACAAACGACTTCAAGGCCTGGATTGACGGCAAACAAGGTTATGTTGAGTGTTTGGTGGGATTGAAAGGGAATTGTCTATTATGAGCGGCTAGAACGTGGCAAAACCGTCAATTCGATCCTCTACTGTGCGATTAGCGATTAGAATTGGCCAACATTTCTAAAGGGAGAAAGGGAGTCGTCTTCCATCATGACAATGCTGGGCCACACAAATCTTTGATGACCTGGAACAAATTGACGGAGCTTGGTTGGGAAGGTTTGATGCAGCCATCGTATAGCACGGACCTTGCACCCTCTGATTACCATTTGTTTCGGGCTTTGCAAAAATTGGGCGACCGAAGAGCCGCTGAAAATCATTTGGCCAAGTTTTTCGCTGATAAGCCACAGAAGTTCTACACCGATGGAATTATGAAGCTACCCAGAAAATGGCAAAAGGTCATAGATAAAAATGGCCAATATAAACTTGATTGAAATTGATTTTGAATAAAGAAAACTGCGGAGACTTTTTATATGACCTGAATTTGAGAGAATTGTGCTGAACTCAAAATCGATTCGAGAGATAACTTATTCTGTCCCGTTTGCTTTGGTTTTGGAGTAGAAGATTCAATGACGAACTATACGAGCTGTACAGGGACATTGACCTGGTCAGAAAACTACGTATTAATCGCCTGAATGGACACCCATGATTCGGCCATCAGAGTCTTCGAATCTAGCCCGCGGACAAAATGCAGAAGCAGCAGGAAGAAGTTTACTTAAGATCCCAGTAAATGAAAATGCGTCTAAGTTAAGGCTCAGGTACACCCCGACCTGTAGCGCCACCCAAATAAGTAAGTGAGTATTCAATGGCCTTCATGTACTATCGGGGAGAACCGCAGATACTGGTCATTCATAGACTTCACTTCACAAGCGGGGTCAAGGCAGGGGAAATAAGATCAGTATTTATAAACAGTAGGAAAATTTAAGCAATCTTGAGGTTACTAAGCTAAGACTACCCGAATATCGATATGAAACAGAATACGTACAAAGCAGGGGTCGGAATAATAGTCTATGTTCCCCAGATTATAACATAATGTATCAATGCCACTTAAGACAATGAAAGACTTTCTAAATATCTGCGGATCTTTAGAATTGTAAATAAAATTGTAATAAACGCGGGATAACAACGGCCCTATACTTGATACATCTAGCACTTTGTTCTATTTTCTAGGAATGAAGTGTCAAGGCTGTAGAGTGAAAATAAACTTGGTAAAAGTCTTTGTCTAGAAGATTAAAATGGCTAAGTTCTGTAGAGAAAGTGGTCCACAATAAAAGGAAGTAGTGAAGGAAAGGCGTTCCTTAAGTTGGCGGGCGAAGTCAAAAGGAGACCTCAACCAATTCAGTGTGCATAACTTGGGACAAGTTAGCTGGAAAAGCATATAAGTCGAGGTCTAAGACCATCCGCCAAAAAAGTTAAGTAAGTATTAACCTACAATGTAAATTTGTTGTTACCTTTAGCTTGAAGAAATGCACTAAGACTATACATGGAAAAGGATAAGTCGATTTCACAGCTGATGCATTTGTTACAAACCAGATAATTATGAATTTGGACCAAAATCAGGAAAAGTCCTCTTTTTAATACAATTGCGTGAAAATTACTAGACTTGTCATGATGAAGGTCACAGCCGTGGTCATTAAGTTCGTAGGGTGGAGCTTTCCTCTTCATTGTATCGAGAAGAAGCACCCAACCGACGCTGGTGGAGACTACAACGATATCTCGAAATTTAAACTGGCTTTGTTTTAAGGCTGAAGTTAAGAGTACTCGACTAAGAAAACCTTTCGCTACCAAGGATAGGTGTGGACACCTCCCTCTATACATCTAAGCTATTGATTGCCCCAAGTAAGTAGCAGCGCTTACGTCAATAAGATCTTCCACCAAACTTTAAACGGGTAAAGTAATGACTTAAAGACTATTAATTTGAAGCTCGAATGTACCAGGATTAGATCTCAGATCAACAGATTGAGGTCGGACAACTTTAAGCTAATAAACCGGGTAACTTACGCAGCGAACATGGTGTCAGATATTTACAATTTTCGACAGTAGACTCTAGCCCCACAAAAAGCAAAACTCAAGTGTTGGAAATATAGTATATTTTGAAGTTAATTTTATGGTCCATCTACTAGATACTCGTAACATCACTGGAGTGAAAGTGCATGTCTTCGATTCTATAAATTGTTGGTACTCCATCATGGTACGAGTTTGGACGTTTTGGAGTGTGGCCTGGAGACTTATGCCGACAAAATATTGCCTCCTACTACGGACATAAGTGTATCGCTCCTAGATATAAAAAAAACTATTAAAATGTGCATTTAAGCTACTGGAATGCCGCAAGGGTCAGTGTTGAGACAAGTGCTCTTTTAAACTGTTTATCGCCAACTGGGCAGCAAACAAATGAAAAGAGATAGAGACGTTCCTTTACGTTAATAACTCCTTCACTTATGTGAACTATTCTTCTTTGATAACAGGAAAAAAGAGTCAAAGACCATATTAAATGCCTTAAAATTTACTACCCGAGGGAGGCCTGAAAGAAACAGTAATACTCGTAATGTGGGGCTCATTGAATTCCGAAATCCAGTCACAGTCCTCTGTGAAAGAAAGAGTATAACGACAGTAGGGAGATTTGACTCGTAAACGGTTCAACAATTTCTCTAAAGCCAACAACCAAATTAGTCAGAAGTTCAAATTCAATGACCATTCACGGACTTTCCTCTTCCGGGAAAGCTTTACCCAGCAGCTGTAGAATCCATTCCTAAAGCTGAAAATTAAAAAAAATGATTTGCCGTTTTATTGGGTCGGTCGGAAAGTAATTTTGTAATTTTTATGAAAATAAAAGACAATTTTCTTTGAGTGAATAAATATTTTATTAAATTATGTATTGTCCATTCCGGTCCCATTACTTCCGCCATCTTTCTGGCATGAATCCATGCTCATAAAATGTTTGTTCTTTGCTGGCAAAAAACTGATCCTGGTGATTTTCGACCTCCTCAATCGAAGTACGAGTAATAGTTTTGCCATGTAAAAAATTTGATAAAGACTAGAGTAAATAATGATCACAAGGTGTCAGATCTGGAGAATACGGTGGGTATGGCATGTCACCCAAGCCGAAAAAATATTGTTGAGTTACCAACCTTATACGAGGTCACGCATTATCTTTTCACCTTTTCTTTTGATCAATTATGGCCTTTTTTGTTTAAGTGAATCATTCAATTTGCAGAGCTGATGACAGTACACTTCGAAATTGGTCGTTGTGATGTCCGGTAGAAGCTTAAAAAAAAAACAATTCCTTTGAAATCCCATCAAGCAGATAGCATTGCCATTTTTTATATGAGTATCGGCTTCCGAAGGGCATTGAGCGAACTCAGCGATCTCACGAGTTGTTATTCGCTGGGTTGCACTAATTATTGCTTTTATTGTGTCTTCATCAGCCTTCACCTGGCCTTCCAGAACGTGGTGTATCTTCAGCATCAAAATTGCCGGTCCGAAATTTTTGAAACCAGTTTTGGCACTGGCGTTCTATAAATACATCTTCTCCATAAACATCGGATAATTTTTTTCTTGCGTTAACAGTACTTTTCGCTCTCGATAGTAAAAAAGGAAAATATGCCGAAAATGCCACTTTTCACTTTCCATATTTGAAAGGACACCAACCAGGACACCAACGAGGAGGAAGTTTCGGACTTTTCAATCGAAGAAATAAGTATAGCAATTGGAAAAATGAAGCGGGGGAAAGCGGCGGGACCAGACAGCATTCCATCAGAGTTTTGGTCGAAGATGGAGGGGATCGGCAGCGTTTGGCTATCGAAACTTTTAAATAAATTAAAATGTGGACAACCTATGCCGAATCAATGGAGAAGTAGCTTCTTGGTTCCATTATACAAAGGAAAAGGCGACACTCGAGAATGCAACAACTACCGTTCAATCAAGCTTATGTCACACACAATTAAAATCGTCGAAAGAGTCTTAAACGAACGTCTTCGCCAAATAATAAAGCTCGATAATAGCCAGTGTGGATTTGTTGAAGGAAGATCGACAGTGGACGCTATCCAAAGCCTACGAATAATAATGGAAAAGCACCGAGATTCGTCTAAGGATTTACACATGGTATTTATCGACCTCAAGAAAGCATTCGATCGAGTGCCTAGGGATCTCATATGGGCCGCGCTGAGGTCTCAAAACGTACCGGAAACGTATGTTAGAATAATACAAGACATGTACGGAAACGTGAAAACTGCGGTTAAAAGCTCTGCTGGACTAACGAGAGAATTTCCAGTTAATGTCGGAGTGCATCAAGGAAGCGTACTTAGCCCTTTCCTCTTTAATGTAGTATTCGACTATCTTTTAAAAGACTGCATGCGCGAAGCAAATGTAACGCCAATTCTCTTCGCTGACGACGCGATACTCAGCGATAACGTCGAAGATTTACAGAACGCCTTAGATTCATGGAGAAATGCGCTAGAGAGAAACGGGTTTAAAATAAGTCGTTTAAAGACGGAGCATTTGACGTGCCCATTTGCGCATCCGTTGCGACCTGTTCCGGATATAATGTTAGACGGAATAGTTCTTCCGAAAAGCACTATCTTTAAGTACTTAGGATCAATCGTTAACATGGAAGCGAAATGTGACGACGACGTAAACCACAGAGTGAGTGTGGGATGGATGAAATGGCGGGAAAATTCGGGAATCTTTTGCGACCGAAAATTTCCACTTATGTATATTAAAGGGGAAACTCTACACCACGGTTGTTAGACCAGCTCTTATATACGGTTCACAGTGCTGGACAATGTACGAAGCGTTTAAAAACAAGGATGTCTAGTGGAGTCACTAAACGCGATTGCATTAGATCTACGCGTATAAGAGGAAGTCTACATATAAAGAATTCGGTAACCGAACAGCTTGAGGCGAATAGAATAAGCTGGTATTGCCACGTTCAAAGAAGATCTGCGGAAAATCCGGTTAAAAAGGCACTATCAACTACGGTCACTCCAACTGTAAGAAAACGAGGTCGGAAAAAGAATTCCTGGATTTCTCAGATGGCAAATGCGCAACAACGCCTGGGGCTTTCCACTGAAGCGATCCAGGACCGAGCATTATGTAGACGCGTTCTGCGGTCTGCGACATTAGCCAACCCCATAAGCGGAGCAGCAGCGATGCAGTAAAAATGGGAAACTCGTTACGCATAAGTTCGTATAACGAGGAAAGGGTTAATAAAAGGATAAGAAGAAGAAGAAGAAAGGACACCAACCAGAAGCAACTTTGTAGAATCAATGGAACTCTTTCACAAGCAAGCCTGTCAAAATATAAAATACTTATGCGGCTTAAGTGTGAAGTTGGCTGTACAAAAAATACAATTAAGTCTTCTGTTGGGAAAGAAACAAATTACAATACTTTCCGAACAACTCAATATTAAGCAGAACGGATCGGATTATTCGAGAGGGAGATCTTCAGTTGTTTCGTGGCATCAGTGTAAGATATCTTGGGAGGTCGAATGTGAAATTTTCCTACAGCATTTTCATAGGTTTACATAGTGTCAGCTGTCGCGAACAAAATCGACGAGCAGTGAACATTCTTTCCGACTTCAGGAAGAGACTTTATTTCTCCTGGATAAAATTCCTTTAGACAATGTTGGCTCCCCCGGCTATCTTTTTATTTAAAACAGAAAACATCTTGCATTCACTTGGGCTGTCTACTTTAAATTGACACTTTGCTAAACAAAAACTTTTGTTTTTCCTGAAATATTTAAAGTGATAGAAGCTCAACAAGTGGAGAAGTCTTCCAAGGTATATTTGGTAAAACATTTCGTTTGACCTTACTTTAAATATTATCTGTTTTTGTCTTGTGATTAATGGAGGGCTTTAATCTAAAACAATTAAAATTCCTTTCCATCTCAGTCGATTTTGTGTGGTTTTGATCTTTCGTTTAGGCAACATTCCCCACTGCTCCATTGCACATGATTTAAGATGCACCCAGATTTTCGATGGAGATAAAACGGAATCCGATTGATGTCTTTGATGTGATTTATTGGTTATTGCAATTGCACCTGTTCGACATTTGGCTTCGTTACAGAATTTTCAGGATTTTGTGTTTAAGATTTACACACTCGCAGATATTGTTCAATACTTGTTCTGTAAGACTGGAGGGTATTCATGAACTTTTGTCTTGATGATAGTCTACATATGTGCTTTAACCTTAACGCCAGCAATATTTGTTTTCCTTCTTGCTTCCAAAATAATAGAGTTCTCCATCTAATCAGCTCAACCAATAGTTCATATTGCAAAAGACTCATGTGTGAATAGGTTTAGTCATGTCAGAACGTTGTGTCAACATTAAATCGAAACGAAAATCTCGATTCAATCGCGAACGCCAAAACATTGAACAAGTATCTACTGTCAGGAAATTTGAGGTGGGACGTCTAGAACTCTAAAAGGCACCAGATTCCTGAGATCCCTGTTTGAGGAGACAGCTGTAGGCATGAGAATAAGAAAGTAGTATTAGAGTCAGAGGTGGTGCTTAAACTGCGAAACGATTACTTTATGGGCATTGTAAACGGCGAGGATGACAACCTGCCGGTCACAGAAAGTGAAAACTACAATATCCTAATTATTTATTTCAAAAATAGGTTGATATTCTAATTATAATCGACAAGTACATGCTTACTTACACAAGGTGGCGCTACAGATCTGGGCCTTAGCCAATAAGCATGCACTTAAGCTCAATGCTGCCTCCAGTCTCACACACTCAGTTGGCTGAGATCGTCTTTCACTTGCGTGCGCCACCTGAGTCACGGTCTTCCTCTACTGCGCTATCTCTCAAGGGCGAATCCAAAGATTTTCGGACAGGGAAGTTGGTATCCATCCGCTCTACATGACCCAGCCACCTTCGTTGTACCTTCATTCTTCTGGCTAGGTCGATGTCGCTGTATAGCGCTTACAGATCGTCGTTTCATCTTCTCCTCCTCTCAACGGTATCTTGTATGAAGATTCGACAGAAAATCACTAGAAGAATTGTTCTCTCAAAGTAGCCAAGAATACCCTCACCCATTTTTGATCATGTCCATGCCTCTGCGCCATGAGCACGACTGGGGTTATTGAGGTACTATATAGGGTAAATTGTGTTGTTCGAGATAGGGCTTAACTAGTCCATTGCTTCTTCGTTTGATTTCAGCGCTGGTTTTGTTGTCTTTAACTACCTCGAAGTTATATCTGTCGCAGGTGACGTTCTGCCGAGATGTGTCGGCGTTGAGTGTCGTTTTTTCTTAACAGAATATACTTGGTCTTGCCCTCGATGCCCGCTAAACACATTTTTGCCTCCTCCGTCTTAATACTCGGGAAAGCGCCACTGACATCGGGCTGCTTTCTTCCGATGATGTTAATATCATCGACGTATACTCATACGAGTTACTGGACGGGCTTTTGGAAGATTGTGCCTCATTTGTTTACGCATGAGTTATTCACTATTCTTTCAAGAACGATGTTGAAGAAATCGAATGACAGCGCATATCCTTGTATAAATCCTTTTTTGACATCAAAGGTCTCGGTAAAATCTTTACTACCGACATTGATGGAGCAGCGTGCATTCTCCATCATCATCGTGCACAGACGGACGAGTTGGGCAGGGATGCCAAAACTAGACATTGCTGTGTATAGCTTGTCTCTATAGATGCTGTCATACGCAGGCTTAAAATCGGTGAATAAGTGGTGGGTATCGATATGAAGCTCATGGGTTGTCTCCAAAATCTGCCGTAGTGTGAATATTTGCTCGGTAGTGGACTTTCCTGGCTTGAAGCCACACAGATATGGGCTAATCAGACATTTACACAATACGACAGATAAGATCTTGTAGGCGATGTTAAGAAGACCGATGTCCCTGTAGTTGACGGAATTCAGAGGTTCTCCTTTCTTGAGGATCAAACAAACAATGCTGAGTTTCCATTCATCGGGCATACTTTCGTCCGATCACATTTTACAGATAATTTGGTGTATAGTATAGAGAGCATACCAACTAATCGCCTTGGCCGTTCACTCCAGCAGTTTTGTTGGACTTAAGCTTAGACATGGCTATCCGTACTTCATCCAGGTTGCATGGGCGAGACTGTAAGTATACAACGTCCAAAGGTCAATCGACTAATACCAATGATGAATAAACAGTTGCTGTGAATTGTTTAAAAGATTTCTAGTAAACAGGTCGGAACTATCCCGTACCCTACCCTAATTCAAGAATCTTTTTAGCAACATTCCTTTGGTTGCCCAAAAAATCGAATATATTAGTCGACTATATACTCGGTGCACTAAACTATTAAAATAACATCTGACCATGCGCAGCATGCTGGGGTGATTGCTTTTGGATCATGAAGCTTCGAAATCGGCTGCGACCTTGAGAAAGACATTATGCTTGCACTTCATTCAATTGAATCTTTTCCTTACTTCGCGTTCTTGCTTTCTTATGATGTGTTGTTGCTGCATTACCTAACACTCAAATCTGATATCACATTGATGTTGTACTTAAAATATAGTCTCAATACAAGAACGGCGTGGCGCCCAGTATTGTGAAATTACTTTTAGCTGAACGCTGCTTCTATGAGGGAAAGTAAACTAATGGCGATTATATCAAGCGAATGTCTAAATATTCAACTTATGACTAGAGAAAGGCTAAAATCTCTAAAATCCCTGCAGATCAAAAGAAAAAGAGGTGTTGACACTCGGTAAAACTAGAAGTCAAACTCTTTAAAGCTGCTTGGCTACCATTACCTTACAGATCTGATTAAACGTTCGCTGAGTCAAGAGCGTGTTATGGCAAGAAACCAGACTATAACCGACTCACAACCAGATCCTGTAACTAAAACTCCAAGTTAGCTAAGCAATACAACAATCTAATATTCGCATCTAACCTCATATGTGGTTATGGAAGAGGCTTTTAAATAGGCTTTTCGTTCTTCGATGTCTTTAAATCGTCAACCGCAGTAGGATATTCTGCAGAATACTTGTGCACTAATAACCAGGCACCGGCTTACATACATGAATTCCATGCGTACAGTGAGAAAATAAGAAAAGCTGGTTTATTACTCGATTATAGCTTCAGTCCTAAGAGTTCTTTCTGCTGAAGAGCATGAGGAACAGTTGTGCCTCATGTGAGTGAAACTGCCAAGAGGTGTTAGTTAAGAGATATGACTCATTTATTGCTAAAAGGCACCACCATCTATCACCATGCGGAATAGCAAAACTCTTTAAGCAAAACATCGGGCTTGTTACCGAGGAGGTTCAGCATCGTTGGGCCCTAAATGCAATTTGACCCATATCTTATATATATTGGGTATACAACCGATATAAGATGTAAGACTACAACCTTAGACCAAGAGAATTAAAGGCCTTCGAAGTTCTTCTAATACTTTGTAGATAAGGCTCCAGACCACGCGAAATGAAAACCCACGTGATACAAATAACTGACAGTACTTCCTCCACTTTAAGAGCAGGCTGGTTTTAATCACAGATCCAGTGGGTTGAGTCAATTTGAGAGCCGTCCGGGAAGATCTAACGACAGGAGTCCTTATGTTATTGCATCGGACGGCATATCCAAAACGTGAAACAACAATCATTGAAGAAAAAATCAGAAGTAGTTTGCAGTTCCCAGCGAATCTATATCGCAAGATGTGATGATAGCATTGTACACTTCTTAGCTCTAATCGCGGTCGTATAACATAAACAAACTTGCCCTAATTCTCTGTCAAGTCGTTTCATAAATACTAAATATGGCCCAGTTTTTAGGTGGCACAATTTAAGTTTAACCCCGACCATATATTACGGCTATATCAACTTTGAATTTATACCCCAAGAAGTCACGGAAAAAAGTTCCCAATTCTCAGTATCATAATAATTTCGAAGACAGAAGATTTATAGGCTCGAATGACCAATTGCCTTCGCTGAAAATACTTTCTTCCGAAAGATCCAGTATTAATATGCAAATTAAGAAATTTCTTTGTTTTTTACACAAAACAGAATATGCAACCAATTTTCAATAATCCTCAACGGCTGTCTAAACAAAATTATTATCAGAGATTTAGCGGCTTTCACAAGCAGTCTCAACAAATTTATAAAATCCCTTTGCAGTAGAAATAGAATTCTTTTGGGGGAAAAAAAAGTCTCAAAACTACTAAGCGGCAGCAATAAAAATAAACGCAACAGGGTTATAAATCTTTCAACACGATGGTTACCAATAAACTATCCCATCCCACCCACAAGTGTACAGACGGTCGGGCACCCTTCAGAGCGTGTCATGCTCTAAATCCATTCCAAACCAATTCCAAAGTCGTTCCAAAATGTCTAGGCCCATAAAAATATTTGAATGATTCTCACGTTCCAATTTTATTTTTAACAATCATCACAACCAGATTCTTTTCTCTCCTGTCATCTTGCAGCCCTCACGTATCCGTATCCGAATCCGTATAGGTCCTACTGATTTAGACTTTCTAAAGTTCACATACCTATATCTAGATACTAGAACTGCTGTGTTCAAAGCTTCTTTTGACAGTTGCCCTTTGATGATACACGGCCGACCAACTTCACAGATATGACTGCACAGACTCGTGCTCACCCCTACCGAACTGCCCACCTAATGAGCTTAATCGAATGTCTGATAAAAACAAATGAAAGCTCACAACACTTATCGTGGGTGCTTGAAAAAAAACCCTTTTTCCACTTCTGCTCTAAACAACAACCTTACACTGGCAAGTAAACACACACATCCATCTATCGAAAGCGCAAAGTAACCGATGGTGCAACGGCAATTTGCCATTATTGCGCCGCACATATTATGTCATGCCAAGTATCTTGTCTTGTCCGTATGCTGGTGTATTAATAGAGCGCTGCATGTGCATGTGTACACGATTATATTGGCCGTCGTAATAGCTTTAGCTCTCTGCCACTAGCTGGTATATTACACCATCACAACACAATCATGCGGTCGAGTGCTCAATGTTCAGCCGAGATGCCAACGGCCATAAGCTAAACACGAGCCCCACAACACCAGCCAATTCCTGTATACGCTCATTAGGCGCCCTCTTATCCCGCCGTCACACTATCGCAAAAGCTTCTGTGGCGTCGTTATTGTTGCTGGTACTGTAGCGCTACAGCCGCTTCTATCGCTACCGCTAGCGCTAATCAAATCAATTGAATATGGCGCACATTACTTGTGTATGAATAGAAACATCTTTCGCGCGCACTAGTGTTAAGAATGTATGGACTTTTGTGCTTGTAAAGAGCACACTTGATTTGGCTTTGAGATTTGACACTCCAATACATAGATACAAAGCGGCTGTGATGTCAGGCAGAGAAGCTTAATGGTTATTGGAGTGGGGATGACAACTACGACTACGACGACTACAAATCGACTGCGACGAAGACGTCAAGACCACGTGGTTGACAGTCGTTTTTATCTTGAGCGGTTTTTTCCGTGTGATTCCAGAAATTAATTTATGTACTCGTACTTCTGCATGCGTACACACTACAAATAAACCAAACACACAATGACAATAGCGCCAGTGCTGGCCTAAGAGAATAGCCTTAACATAAGTAAAAGAGATGGAAGGAGGTAGCTAGAGGAAACAAAAGCAGTACATGGATGGATGACATCTAACTGACAAATTAATCCAATGCGTCAACTGACAGAACGGACAATGTGGTTCAAGATAGATACGAGTATTTAGTTTTTTTTTCTTCTTTTCTGCCACTCTCCCCCTTTTCCGGGTCGTTTTTGGGGTTTTAATCTGTCGCCTTGCTTTTTTTGCCCCTTTTTTCGTCGCATTGAAACAGTGATAGGGTAAGCGGTGTTTTATGGCGTCCGAATTTGTATACAAGTTTGTTCGATACTGTCGGGAGAATGACGCAAAATAGACAAATTTTCGTATCCCACCAAATGACATAGAAATATAAAGTTTATAGATTTGACATTTGTAATCTTTGATAGCGAAATCGAACGAGTTTTCTGACGTTTTCGAGTGTTAAGTCAAATTTGTCGATTGATACAATACGATTTCTTTTGTAGTGCATCGCTGAATTCAATCGTTTGTTGTGTCATTAAGTTGTTAATCTCTGACTAGTTTCATGCAAATAGTATTTTTTAATCTGACAGTACTCATGTTACAACTGTCAGAAGTAACTTTCGCATTACTTGTAGCTGATTGATTCGTAACTATATACCCTATTTTGAACAATGTATTTAGTCAAAGTTGTAGGTTAGTGGTTATCACTTTTGACAATTTGAATTGACATTTAAAACAACATTTTCAAATGTTATCATATTAGGGTACATCACAATGTGTCTCACTGATACACTGCTATCTTATTTTGTTGTGATTTTTGTATTGTACTTCCCACCAAGGTTGTTTTTTTGACACGATAATGATAATGATGATAAATGCGTGTATCTTTAAAATATCTGCTTATGTGTTGATGTATCTTATTCACGTGACTTAAATTAAAAGCTACAGTCAGAAACTTCAAAGATAAGGTTTGGGGCAGGGAACAGAATAAATAACATGTTTGGAAGTTATTACTGAAAGAAGAGTTGCCATTGGCAATGCCATGTTTTGAATAGTGAAATCAAAGACAGAATATTGAATGTTGGTAGAGATACTAAAGTAGGGCTGGTTATTGAAAGAAAAAACATAAGGAGAAACAAATAATTAAGAGCACTTTGCTTAAGTTTGAACCGACACTTTGAAAATTGCTTTCTTAACATTCGAAACAAACGTGAACTTTTAATCGTATTGCCTTCCTGCAATTTGCTCTGTTAATCGTATTGTAGTGTCTCCCTGCCTTTGACACTGAAAGAATACTTAGGAATGTGCCACTTTCGACGGTTTTCTGTATGTCAAATGTAAATTATGAACTACTTAACCATCTTTGTAGGAGAGACAGCTTTGAAATATTTTCGACGTTGTTAAGACCGGGCTTATAGATTTTAGAGCTGCTTCGCTATCGGCTTATCTTAAGCAATGGCTTAGTTTGGCCTATGCATAGCTGATGCTATTTTTTGGGGAGTCTTCCATTTATTAACCCTATGCAGAGAAGAAGTGCAGAACCAATCAGTAGTTTGTTTTTCTCCTTATGAACTTTTTGAGTCTTTTTACACAGAAATTTCGCCTGTTTAACGTACGAGAACCACATTCATTTTCGCCCATAACAGGAGGATACTTATTAAAAATCACTTCCAAATATGCCATCTGATCCTAAGAAAAAGCTACATCGATCAAAAGCTGTTGACAATCTATGCATTACGAAAATCGGACTCAGATATGGATTTCAGTGTATTTTACTCACTTAAATATTGATCTTTCAACTAGCAAGCGATCTATTTTCATTTTAGTAGGTGTATTCCTGGTGAATGTTGTGTTTTAAGTTCCAGATACCGTGTAAAGACTCAAGTTTCTCTTAACATATAAGTTAGATAGACCGCATCTTCAAATCGTTAACTGTAACAACCCTTTCACTATGAGTGTCCATCAGTACATCCTCGAGCCCACTTTTGAGACATACTCTAAAATATCTTGATTCTTTCCAAAGCCGTACAATTTACTTATGGAATGCCTTGCAGAGGTCTCAATTTTCCAGTCATTATAACTTGCAAACATTTAAGACCAACGTACATCGCTTTTTCTCTCTTTTCTCGCTTAGTTTCCTTCACCTGCGCTGTGTGCAAACGAAAAACGGGGGTACAAGAGTGGTCTTCTGCCAATTAGATTGATGGTGGACTAAGCATTTACATTGATGGATATTTTTTCAAGGCAGAATCCACGACCTACCATCTTTTCATCGACGTTTCAGCCGCATAATGTTGTATTTTTAACTTTGTCCGATAGTCAAATTCGTAAATAGAAATGAAAGAAGAGAAAAGAAACTGAATTTTGTGAATGAATAACGAATGACCCATTTACAGGAGATGATATTTAACAGCGATAGTTCTGTTACTTTCAATAAGTTTTGGACGATTACCAAAAGCAATACAAATACTGTTCACGTTGACATGGCTGCGTTAATTGAAAGGCAGCAGGTAAATTTCGATCTTCGATTTCGAGATCTCTAAAATATCTCGTCTTCCTAGAAAGCATAAACTTAGTTCTGCTCCCACTCCGTCTCCGGTTTCAATACCATTAAGCTCACTAGAGACAGTTCGCTGTGTTCTATTATTGATGAATATCTGCAAATAGTTGCAAAGATCTTTGGAAACTTGTGTTTCTAACCACAGTCACAGGACAGCCTTTGTTAGATTGCTTTTAACTTTTGGGAGGTGGCATTACTCTTCATTGAAAGTTTAGGAGAGACGCGGTATATAGCTGATGCTATTATATGTCGTCTTAAAATCGGTAAAAATGTGGTAAGTATCGATCTGGGTTTTTCATATTTTTTGTTTTATCTGTTGAAAGGTTACTCACCGCCTTAATAAAGACGCCAATCAGTTCACTGAAAAGAGCTTCTAAAGAATCTCCCAGTATATGACAGATAAATATGTTTAAGAGTCAGATGCCTTTAAAGCCAGTGCAGTTTAAGGGGTTTGCTTTCTCCTAGACCAGGTTACGAGTATGCTGAGATTTCAGCCATACTTTCTTTCTTCCTTTCTTTTTTTCGAGAATGCTTCTCTTAAGACGGGTGGTGCGCATGTCTGATGTACATATATCTTTTGTGCAGATTGTTACAGGCCTTGGATGCTGAAAACTTAAAATCTTAAATCTGGCCTTTCAAGGAGTGAACATTCCATGTGTAGATCCGAATCGGTTTTTATACAAGTGTTTTTTTGCTGCCTCGTTATTTGGTACGGGAAATGAAGCAACATAGAAACCCCGATAGGATGGTCAGTTTCTTCCTTGTAACACATAGATTAAAGACACTGTATATTTCGAATCAGTTACCTTTTTTTCGGGGGTACGAAGGGTTCTTCCGCAATTATCTCCAATCCAGCACACAGACTAGGTCCTTGAACTAATGAAGTGGTCTCACTATTTTCATAAGAAAGAGATTCTGATCTAAATGAGTGTACTACACACCTGTACCTGCATAAGTTTTAAGTGTTGGAAACATGCATCGAGCATTGACATCCTTATCCGGTTGTACATGCTCTCTGCTTATTTTTGTTTTTCTGTTTTTTGGTGGGTAGGTGTGAAAATCTTCATAGACACTATGAACCCGTTGCTCATAGTAGTGTGAGATTCTTACTCACTAAAAACACGCCTCCCTTCTTAACGACTACAACTAAGTTACCTTATCAAGTAGTTTCCGTTTCAAATAATGTTCGCGTGAGGCAGGCAGCTTTCCAGCAAAAGCACCTGCTAGTACCGCTATTATATGCGGATAGGCCTTATCGCGCCCGATTGAATGGTCTCATTCTTTTTAATCAACGCACTAAGTTTGTCTTGTCCAGAGTTTGGAGTATTTTACTATTACAATGACCATGAAGACGAATACGGATTTTGCGAGCAAAGTTCATTATTTCGTCCTCGCGGGTAACTATTCCTAAGTCTCTGTGATATCCTGTTTCTGGTATACCATGGGGCGTTCACGATTTGTCTTAGAACTTTGTTTTGATAGCCTTGGAGAATATTTCGGTTGCTTGGTTTAGTACAACCCCAAAGTCGTATACCGTACGTCCAAACAGGTTTAAGCACTTGCTTATAGATGAGCAGTTTGTTATGTATGCTTAACTTGGAATGTCTTCCAAGATACTTTGCTTCAATTGTATATGGTATTTGTACCGAGTTAATGATAATGGGAAGGTTGTTTATTTTCCGGTAAGTAAAATTAACATGAGTAGATTTGGTCTCGTTGAGAACAATTCGCCATATCTTTGTCCATTCGTAGATTTTATCCAAAGCCATTTGTAGCTTTCCAGTGGCTAACTCGAATGAAGTATCTGTAGCTAGTATCGCCGTGTCGTCCGCGAACGTGGCTACTATGGTACCGGATTCTTCCGGTATGTCTCGAGTATAGAGTAAAAACAATACCGGACCAAGTACACTTCCTTGCGGAACTCCAGCAGCGATCTCTTTAAATTCCGAGTATTCGGTGCCATGTTTAACACGAAAAATTCTGTTTTACAGGTACGATTTCAGAATCGTATGTAGCTCTCTCTCGAAAGAACCTGACTTAGCTTAAAATTTAAGCCTTCATACCTTATCGAAGGCTTGAGACACGTCAAGAAACACTCTAGAACATATCTTTTTCCCCTCTAGAGCTTTCTCAATTTCATTCGTAATTCTAAAGACCTGGTCAATTATGAAGTGCTTAGTTCTAAAACTGAATTGATGATCAGGAATTAGACGCCTTTCTTCAATGATCGGTTGCAAGCGCTTCAATAGGAGTTATTCAAATATTTTAGATATTATCGGCAGAAGCGATATCGGTCTGTAGGACTTTTTTTCATTCAGAGATTTGCCTGGTTTCGGGACCATTATAACTTCGGCAACTTTCCATTGGCTTGGAACGTTTAATAGTCTTAGCGCGGCATTTATAAGTTGGGGCAGTTTGATCAGGGCTTTCTTAGGCAACTCCTTGAGAACTAGTAGTTTTTCTATCAAAAATTTAAGCTCGAGGTATTTGTTCTACAACAAATAATGAAGAGAACTTGCTTCTCAAGTGGAGGCGTCAGAACAATATTATGTACCGACTCGACTTTAAAGCGACGGTAGTATGAAAGGCACGATACCTCAGTATTAACACACTGATTATGAAGATACATTAATTTTCTCATAGCAATTATTGGGCACACTGCTTCAATACAAAAATGAGTTGGTGTTGAGACAACGAACAGTGTATACTGAGAGTTTCAACATTAGTAAGATGTTTCCACAAATAAATCTCGGAGGAAAATCAGAACAACCTGAACGACCGAACGAACTAAGGCTTTGCTCAACTGAAAAGCAACAAGTACTTGCTAAAACTTGGTTTAGATCTAATGATGACAACTTGTTTGCCAAAATGGGCGGTAGGAGAACGCAAAGACCACCTACTAAATCGAATGCTTTTCAGTAATGTCTCCTTTTGAAAAGAATGCCGATTCGAGAACTCATTGTTCATTAGAGTGCAAGGAAAGCAACAGCAATGTTTTCATGTGAATGCTCCTTTCTTATATACGAGTAAACTACCAATGCAAAGGTCAAGAAATTCTATTAAATGATTGTTAATTCACTGAACCATTCTTCGTAACATACTTCATGCTTTTGGAGAAATTTCTCATAATGTCAAACTTATGAATAAGTGATTGCAATAGTCTTACTCTGGAAAACCGCAAAGTCGTGGAAACGTATTTAAGAACAGTGGCGTGACTGTCTCTGACATGTTTAATCAATTTCTCGCAAATTATTTTGCCAGAAATGCTACCCAAAGCATATCCTAAGCTTTCCATAAATGTGTCCAATGAATCGTTATTCAAGACTAATTGATAGAATATCAGTCAGAGAGTATCCAGTTTAATCTAATTTTCTTTGATGTCATAATTACTTTTTATTAAGTATGCGTCCGATGTAATTCGTTAGATTCCCAACTTTGGCAACACTTTTCCAGCATATTCAATCATAATGGGCTTTTTTCCCCCACAACATCGCTTCTTACAAAAATTTCCTCTAACCATTCATCCAACAATAATTAAACAAACATACCCTCACAATGTTGCATATTTATCCATGCGGGACACAGTGATTAAGAGTGATAATAAACCAGAAGCCACATATCGTTAGCTTAAAAGTCCATCAACCGTTTGAGTTTTTTTGTTTTCGTTTTTTTTTTGACTTGGCATCAGAACACGATAGACAAACATTTTGGCTTCATCTTATCTCTGTTTCCCTATCTATGAGTATTTCTCTCATTGGAACACTATTTTCGTTACACCAAATATAGTTTTAGATACATCGCTGTTACCTACCCTACATAGAGTATAAAAATAAATAAAATAATAATAATAACGAGAATGGCAGGAAAGGGTAGGTATGTAGATGCACCTCACCATACCTACCATCTTCATCCACTTTTGACATTCAAAAGAGAAACTCAAAATAATTAATTAGAAAATTAGAAAAAATTTAAAACACACTTCAAGAAAGAGAAGAAAAAAAAATTTTACCCCCGAAAAATCTAACCAAGAGAAAGAATAGTGAAATGAAGTGGAAAAGAAAACCGAACGAAAAAAAAAAAAGTTCTAATTTAAAAATACCCACAAGAAGGAACCTCCAATCTTACCCCCATTAGATCGCTAGAATGGAAAAATTGTACGAGCACGATGCATGAGCCGTATCTATCTTCTAGAGCTCATGTGCCAGCTACAATCGAATGAACTATGAGCAGAAAAAATAAAAAAAAAAATTCGAAAATCAGAAAAAAAAAAAACACTTTCGGATTAGAAGCATACTACCACACATCGTCTACAGTGGCTGACGACGAAAGCGAACCAAACGACGACCGTCAACAACGACGCAAACAACATTTACTCTGACTCTGGTGCTTTTTCAGTTCTACAAACTCGGGCTTCTTCTCCACTTAGGAACACCGTGTTTTGAATGTGTGAATTTTTCTGCCGTACAACTATTATAAAATGAAATATTTATCAATGTGTACCAGTATCGTTGTGTCTGTAAACCTACAGTAGTGTGTAGATGAAATTTTTTTTTTTATTATTATTTCCTTCGATTCTTGTTATTTCGTACGTTTTAATGTTTTATTTGTGTATAAAGTTTTTTTTGTAATTTTTTTTTTATTGTTTTTCACTTGAACTTTTGGCTAGCAGAAAAGAGCGAAACACAAAGCACGAGTTCTGTCTAAGTACCTTACAGGCATAGTTTGGTTCGTCATCGTCGTCGGATAAGAAGATCGGATTTTTGTGCTTTTTTGTTTTTTGTTTCTATTAAACGAATGGTCGCGCACGTTTTTTTAATCAATAAATTAAATATATTTAATAAAAAACAAAATTCAAAAATTAAATAAATCTGTATATAAATAAATTAAGAATTAATAAATTTAGGAAAAACAACGTGCTCACGCCGATCAACGATCAATGATCAGTGACATCAAGAATATGTTTATCTTCTCTGTGATTCTTTGAGAAATCATCGACAAAATTAAAAAAAAAAGTAAAATAAAAAATCGAAATCCCAAAATGCTTATAATGTACTTATAAAGTGATAAGAAAAAGAAAAAAAGCTCCAAACAGTGTAACGTTAAGAAATTTATGAAAAGATACTTCGCAAAGAAGCACACTGCCGAAAGGTGTTTAAGCGGGTGGAATAACTAACTCACTATCTAAAAGGAAATTCAAAATAAAAAGAAAAACATAGCACTCGAATTTTAAGGAAATCAAAAGTATAAATATAAAATAGAAAGGATTCTGCCTTTTAAGTCATTTCCTACCAAATTATTTGCATAGTTGTTCTAAACAGTTCAAACCGATATCCTGGTGATTTTTCAACTTTTTCTTATTTTTTTTGTCTTCGGTTCTTCTAACAACAACTTCACCTCCTACAATAATAACAAGAGTACGAAATACAAATTCTCAATAGCTTGTGCTCTCGAATCACACAAACTGAAATAACTACGCACACTCCCTCATATACCACGTATCTGCTATCATCATCGTCTATTCGTGCATTGATATTCTTCTTTCGCTATCAAATGATTCGTCGTCGGAAGGCTTGTGAACGCTTATTTTATCGTATTTTGATTTTTAACTTTGGATAAATGTTTTAAAAAAAAAATAAAATTAAAATACATTCAATTTTTAACAATAGTAAAATAATTTGTTTAAATCGTTGTATCTCAAAATTTCTAATTGTCACAATAAAAGTTCCTGTTTCGAATTAAAAACAAAAATTGATTTTCTTACCTCCAGACTGTTTGGTCTCTTAAATTTGTACAAAAAATAAAAAAATAAAAAATAAATAAAAATATACACGGAATCAGTGTGAAAATAAAAAAGAAAAGAATCCTCCTCCACCTACACACAAAAATAAAAATAAAAAATAAAAAAATATCCGAAAGGAGTGCAAAAAGGATAGCAACTACAAAACACATTCGCTTACTCCCTAGCCAGGACATATTTCTTCTTCGAAAAAATTCCATTGTTCCGTCGTTCTCTCGTTCATGTTCTCGTTCCTCCGCTGTCAGGATACAAAACAACAAAATAATAAATAAAATTTCCATCATTTTTATTTTCCCCCATTTCCAATAATCAAAACAATTTAATAAAAAAAATTCGAAGACACACAAAGATAACCAACTTTAGAGGCTCCTAATTTGTATATAAACAAACAAAAACTAAAATTCTATCTTTTACCCAGCAAAAAAAAAAAAAAAAAAATCCAAAATCAAATATCTACGAGTTTAAGAATTAGTTCTTTTTTTCGGTTCAGTTTTGATGTTGTACACCCTCGAAAACGTAGTGAAGAAAAAGCTAAAAAAAAAAATTTAAAATCATATAAAAATTTTACAAACAAAAACAAATTATTAAATCAACAGTGGTGCTGTTAAATTGAAAATAAAAATTACTATAGCTAATACAAAATAAGAAAAAAAAATCATTTAAGCAATCGTAGTGATAGTGCTGTTATTGTTGACTGTTGTTAGATACATTTTTTCCTCCTTCCCATTCAACAACAAATATTTTCAAAAAAAAGCAATCCCCTTCCTTTTCTTTTGTAAAAAATAGAGAAAATTACTAATTAATTTGTTATTGTTATTGAAGAGCTAAGCTCTTTTTGTGCGTGCTGTGTTGTTAAATAAAAAAAAAAAGCTATATTACTACATAAAATACGAAAGAAAATCTATAACAATAAGTTCAGTAGGGATAAATTGTAAATAGATACCTACTTAAAAGATACAACAACAACAAGAGTAAAATTATTCAAAGCAGTCATCTAGTATTAAATGAATTTGCGGTGCCTTTATTTATAATAAAAAGAAAAAGAAAACAAATATATATATTTATATATACACAACGCTTACAGATAAATTAGAAAAAAAAAATTAAATTTAAATTTTAATCGTTAATTGTTAAAGTAAAAAAAAAATCAACAAAAAAAAATTGTATTGTATTTTTTTCTGTGCAAGAAAAGAAAAGCTGAATTACGAAAAAAAAAAATTATAAATAATTTTTTGTGATATAAAAAATTAAACACAAATTGTTTATGAAAAAATGAGTGACAGGGAGCGATCGTCCCCAACTCTGATCGAATCCGGATTAAAAAATTTAATTGGCGGACGGGATAGTAATTATCCATTAATCAGTGGCATTAATGGTAAGTTGTAAAAATTTTTTAATTTTTATTCTAACAATGCATAAATTTTCACACCATTTTTTGCGTACTAAATTTTTTTTTTGGTTTTTTTTTTTTTTCTTAAATGCATCTCATTATTCATATATAACTAAATATATATATTAACAACCAAAACAACAACAAAACAACACAGGATAACAATTTATCTATTTTAAATGAGAGAGTATCCCTCTCTGGGAAGGAGAGTGGGGTCCTCTTAATATTCGTGTTTATTAGGACGCATGCTTTGCAATTTTTTTGGTTTTCGATATCGAAATTCGAAGTTTTGGTTAAATGCGCAGGGCATATAAAATCGAATGGATTTTAAGGATGTTTTTGTTCTTTTTTCTTTACTTGTAACTGTGGTATTTTCCATTTATTTATCAGTAACTTTTGTTTTTTGTATGGATTTCCTGGTCGAGCTTAGAGAGTGTTTTTTTCCTTTTTTGGTTTTATTTCTTCCCCTGGAATTTATGTTATTTATGTCTCATGCCTTACTGTCATAGACGTGCTTGTCTTAACAGTAAGGGCGATTAAATATGAGCTGCGATACAAAATTCTTTCGAATTATTCTTCTAGACTTAAAATGACAATCAATGAAGCTTACGCCAGACCTTAACTATTCCTATCTACTCACACCTCTTAATCACTTTTTTTCTATTTTTTTTTTTTTAGATTATTGTTGGCCGAGGAATTACAATTTTAATTTTTTTTCCCTAGGTTCACTTATTCACGAGTTGTTGGGGATTTGTATCTTTTAATAGTGTGTCATGTGCTTAATTCTTACTATCAGTTGACTTATCTTTATATCTCCCCCTAAATTTTTTTTTCTCTACTTTTTTTTTTTTGTTTATAACTCTGACTGGGTATGACAATGATATCAATATACGCATGAGACGTAGACAGATTGTGATATTATAGAGATAATGAAAGTCATGTCGTCAAGACTGTGCAGATAGAGATACATACGCTGGAGGTAAATTTGTGAAACACGACGGCTTAAACAAAACCGGAATTTCGAATCATACAAAAGAATTTGATTAGTGTTACTTTTAAGATCAAAATGAGCTTTTAGTTTGTTAATAAGTTGATGGGGAGGCATTGACTAAACCAGTTTATGATACAGTCAGAGATTATTTGATTTTAATTATTTTTTTTTAAGAGCTTTTAGTGTGGATTTATTGCTCTTATCAAGAGTTGTTGATGTTAAGAATAACACTGTTGATATATGAAGATCTTTTGAACTTCCTATACATCTGTTGTAAGATTCTTTTGGATTTGAATCATTGGAATTAGTTCTGAATGTCTTTCATTGTAAGTCTATCCTGTGTAATCCTTTCCAGTTGTCTATAAATAAATTTGTTTTTAACAGTTTAGTATATCATATCCGTTTCTACTAAAACTAAACTAATACAAAGCTTCACATAATATTCATACAAAAATGCATTTGCGATTTCAAATTTCTGAGAGGTTATATTCCAGTATATGACGAGCGATCGGAGTGGATGAATTTATGTACCAAATTTACTCTCACAATTTACGATAGGGCAGTTTTAGAACCAAGACTTAGTTACTGCTGACATGAGCTAGCAAACGAATGGAATGTTCGGTACAAGTTCGTATATGCTTAAGCATATTTTTCCCATGATTCGATATTATTCCTACTACTACTAACGGTCGTTGCCCAACTCGCCTTACACTATCGTCTAACCAGTTTGCCAATATAGGTTCTGCCAGCATTGGCGAGAAAGTAATATAGTAATTGATCGACGTAATGCTACTCTATAAGTTCACTAAAGGGATTCCAGTCAGGAATTGCGCGAAAAACCATCAAGAGATGCTTTAAGAAAGGGAGATGTCCCACCTCAGCTTAGAGTGAAACAGAAAGTGAAAAAAGTTGTTCAGAATCTGTCATCTATCATGAGTTGGGGTGACGGATAAACCCATCAACTACGCTGCTCCTTTCATTGATTGCTTTTAGTTGACAAGCACCTTGAACAGAAGGCATTTGTTTAGTTGACCTGCCAAAAGGTTTTGACTACGTATTTGCTGGCAATTCTAGGGATAAACTTTATTGCTAATTTGTCACTGGCAAACAAGCCAAACTTCTTGTGAATGAAATGAGTAGCTAAGACTAGTGAGCAGAGTCATAGACGGACCCCACTGAAATAGTGCTCTTCGGACATTGTAATCGATTATGATTCTAAACTCAAGACTCAGGCATTTGCTGTACTGTCTTCCTGTGGTAAAACCTGGAAAGTTTTCTGCTAGATGGATTTTGCAGTCAATGCTCTCAGAACTATGCTGGCCTATCTTGTGCTTTAAAGCTGAACTTAATATGTCCCTACTGGCTTTCTGAATTAGTGAAGTAGATTTCGCTTTCACTGCATGTAAGAAAAACTTGTGCCTAAATTTGAGGCAGAGATATTTGTAATCATAATGGCGATGAATCATATTGCATACAGGTAAAGTCAGTAGAGAGCTCGAAGTATCTGTTCCCATAGCAACAGCTAGACTGCGTTTCTGACCCTCTATCAACTTCCAAACCCTCTATAACTTCCAAACTAGTTCGAGAATCCAAGACTTAGTCAAATGGTTGATCCCACAGGTTACAATGCGATTACCAACGATCTTGGTAGGCAAAACTTTGCTTTGTCGGTTGGGTTTCGTATAACCACCATCGCGAATGCCAGCTATATTTGACGTCCAGTACTGCTTCGTAATACCTTATTTTCGTACTTCATTTTCTTAACTAGGCCTTTGATTTAACTGCGGTTTATCTCCAATGCGCTGAACACCTCCTCTACTGTGGAACACAATGCTTTGTGTTCTGCTGAGTTTAAGTAAAGCTACCTCTCTGTAGTCTATTCAGAAATCTGTCATTTCCAGAGTATGCAGTTTGAATGCATCATGAACTTAGTGAAGTTTTCTAACTGAACCTAAATTAAGAATAAATTCCTTACTTGTGGGTTCTATCAGAATTGAATGGTATGAGATTCACTATGTCCGCTCATCACGCGGTAAGAGGTCTTTTGGTATACAACTGATACACTCCTGCCTTGTGTTTATCGTTAAATTAGGCCAATATTGTTTATCTCTTATGCGCACAAAATGTTCGACTACTTAAGCTTCGTAAATCCAAAACGATTTCCTTAAAGCTTTTAAATTTGACATGTGTCAAAGTCTTAGTCTGGAACTCTGTCACAAGGCTAACTATACGCACTTAGGACTTGTTAGACATCAATATGCTTATAGAAATATTCCACATATCTTTTGAATATCAAGTCGACAACCATTAAAACTTGTGGCTTTATTTCAATTCAAAAAACTCAAAACTCTGTGATAACAATTCTTATAGAAATATTGCTTTTCCACTTCAGTCAGAGGGAATTCCAAAGGCTCTTGAAACTTGAAACATGTTTATAGTTTAGTACAAATAAATTAGCTTTTCCTTTCAGTGATTGTAAATGACTCACAACTTTATCACTTACATGTACTACGAGTATATTACAAGAATTCGTTTTTGTATACTTTTTCTTCAACTTCAAAATAAACATATAAACATTCCACGCCAAATCCACTGCAAAGCAAAGTTTTGTTTATCGTTAATTTACAAATTCGTTTAGTCATCTTATTACTTATAAACCTTCTATCAGCTAATACAATCTTAACGTTGTAATCTTTTTGGTAATAAACTTAACAAGCACAGAATTTGATAAAGATTTTCCATGAATTGATAATAATATCAATCGTCGTTCAAACATACATATGTACATATGTTTTGGTCTCATATTTCATTAAAAGGTAAAAAAACAATTGATTTTTTAATGTTGTATTATGGTTGACATCTACCCAATGGGAAAAAAATTTACAGTCTGCAATGAAATCCGCAACAGATGTGACATATCGCCCAATAGGGGTACAAGCAAATTTAAACAACGTCACATAGTTCTGTCACATTTTGCAGTTTTGTAATGAAAACTGGTGGTAATTTACTTGTCAAAATATGACACTTGTCAGAAGTACCATATATTAACTCATTGTAACGATTTTATGATATACCGTGCCTTTGTTAACCTTAAAGCGACCTCATTCATCGTCGTCTGACAGCTGTGATTTCTATTTTTTTTCAATCATACTTTGTCAGCTGTCAATGACAATGTTCATCCTGAAAATGACATTGCCATACCGATTCGATTAAATGTGAGTTACGTTCCATAAATGAATACGTACGAGAATCTATGAAAAATAATTTTTCTTTAATGTCATTCTTGTATTTCTTATTATTTAATTGCTCCCACAAGTGTCACCAAAGATAGGCACTGCTTAATTGTTAAATTAATTGCTGTCCGCAAAAATTGTTTTTTTTTGTTTCTTAACATACTCGTAACATACATTAATCACTGTAGCAGGCGATATTCGTACTTGTACTCGTAGCCGTGCTCGTGCTGTGGGGGATTATTGCTTTTGCACTTCCGTGATGAACGGATAATAATTAAAATTACAAAAAATTATCTAACACATATGCATGCTCATGTCCAGGGGGCGGGTGTGCTAGGTGGTAATAAAGTAGTTAGTGTTTATGGCTTCTCTTCTTATGACAAGCCTTCAGCTCTTTTATTTATATTACATTCGTTGCTTTTAAAATCGTTCTCATATTTTTTTTTTCTCAATAATTCCTGTACACTTTGCCTGCTTATGTTTGCAGAATAAGGCTGCTATAGAAGCAAAATGAAAAAAAGGTGCTAGACCAGACGGTGTTAAAAGCAAGACGTTTATCCTTCATTGTGCTTGTACATACAAGTACATATGTCTACAATATTTCGACTCGAGACTTTAATATTATTAGAAGGAGTCTTTTTTTGTCGCATGTTAAACGAGCTGGTGCTTTCTTGCAAGGGTTGTTTCAACTTCAACACATGTCCTACATATATATATTATAATTTTTTTTTGTTTTCTATTGAATCCAAATGAAAGAATTCTTTCAAAACAATTTAATACAATTTAAATAAAATAAAAGGAAATCCACGGAATCCGACACAAAAGCATGAGAATCAACAAGAAGGAACATTTTGCATTTATTGGCTAATGCGAATCGGTGAGTGATGTAAAGTGCTCTGCGAAGCCTTTAGTCATTATTTTCATGATTTTGAATTATATTTTCTTCTAAAAGTTTTGGAAAACGTGTAAAACTTTTTTTAAATGATTTTTATTGGCCAAAAAATACCTGGTTTGGTGTAACGACGGTAAAGTGTTGTATGCGGAGATAAACGTTTAGAAAATCGTTTATAAGTATCCTTCATAAGCATTATATGTGAGTATTTGCACCTATATATATATCATTATGGTTAATTAATAGTAGAAAACCCATTTCACAGTCAATTGGATGATACTCGTAATTCAAAGAAATCACAAAGAGGTTGGATGATGATTTAATAATTTCCTTGTCAAATTCGATGGGTTTTTACGTTGGCATATTATGTATCACAATAGAATGCCGTCAGCTGGAAAATGTCCTCAGAACATAAATAGCTGGAAGACATTACTAAAGAATAATGCAACAGTTATTTTTAAAAGAAATGAGGGAAAACTAAATCTATCTTTGTGCTAATCGCCCTTCCGCTCACTTAGACATCAGTTGGTCATCAAAAATGATAGACTACTTTCTACTTACTTTGAAGTGTGAAGGTATAGAAACAAAATTGTTAGTTTTCACTCAAGTTTCGTGTAGACATTTAAACTTTATTTACTTGAATACATGAGTACGATCTTACTTCAGTTTTATGGCGCTGCAGTTTGGAACGAACGCATCTCTTATAAGACCGATCGTTAGTTTACTGCACCCGAACTGTGTTAAGGATTCTTCCTACTTGTGCAAATTAAAAAAAAAACCTATTGTCGGAAATATCAATTTCAGGTATCTGATGGCCATTTGTGCATGTTGCTCTGCAGTTCAGTCTCGTTATACCAAGGGATATCCTTCCAATAAACAATCGCTCTTCTGAATACCGAAGATATTCCCATCGTCTTTCATTTGCATGTTTTAACACTTTAGAACAGAAGAAACATTACTCAGGTATTGCACAGAGTCTGTTGCTTCGGCTAGTTCCTTATTGTGCAAATACTATGTTGAGTCTGAATTCTCCATTTGGAATGTATTAAAGAGACATACGACAGCGCCTCATTAAGACAAACTCAATCCTTTTTGACATTAAAGGTACATTTAAAATCGTCGCTGATCTTGAAGGGGTACCGGAACTTATCCATTGTTATCTTGCACAGATGGACAAGTTTGTCACGACTACCAAGGTCAGAATGGTAATAAAATAGTGGGCGCTGACTCAAAAGGGTGTATGTAGAGAAGTGTTGAAACATTGTTTCTTGAGCAGTGAAATTGTCCTAGGAAAAGCTGTAGTTTTCCACTTCTTATACCCAAGTAGGTTATATCTGGAATGCAAATGCATTTGATGGATCATAAATGTTGCAATCATGCCATTTTATAATCATTTAAATCAACCACAACAGTTTAATTTAATAGTTCCTAACCTATGTAACCATCATTTGCAATCACATTACATTTAATTCAATATACAAAAAAAAAACAGGAAATTAGTCCCATTATCTGTCATCATCTGTCATTTGAATAAAATTTTCAAATCCATTTCCCGTTTGCATTACAATTTTGTTTGACGTATTAGATATACCTTCATGTAAATGACGAGCGTATTTGTGTATGAAGGTAGGTATATCAGTACTCTGTTACCATATTTTTTTAGGTTAATGTAAAAATAAGCCGGATTTTCGAAAAAAAAAAAAAAAAAAAGAGGAACAACCGAAAGATACTTTACTTCCATGACAAAACAAAAAAAGCCTAAAAATCGAAATCCAGTTGGAATCCTCAATTCGAAAGAAAGTGCATCGATAGAGCGCATGCTCTCTCTTTCACTTATTAATGCACCCCCATACAACATCAAGAATAACTATAAAACAGAAAAAGCTCAGCAAGCAACCTTCACTCATTGATGCCGGTAAATTATCCATAAAATTACCACCACTCCTCCTTTATATCGTGGTATGAGTATATTCATATTGGTAAACGTCAAAAATTATCCCACCATTGATTATGTGTAGAATGACATGACATACAAACCCAAGACCAATTAACACACATGTGGTCGGTCGGTCTTCATTTGGAAAAGCAAAATAGAAGAAAACAATTCAGCGAATCGTGACTTTTGAACTCGATACACTGAAATCTACAAACGATAAACGACAAACGACGACGCCCTCCCTGTCGTAGCGTGGACCCGTTCAAAGTTGTAAATTAATCGCGTTCATAAAACGCGAAAAACGATAACAATCATTCAAGTGGCAGTGGCAGCACTTCATTCAACAACCCTCTCTGCAACGTTGGGCCTACTCGTTCGTATCTTATGATTGTTTGCTACGAGTATTTGCTATTCGTCGTACGAATAATCAAAGCTACAGACATGTGATCAAAATTCGATGACGAAATCGGCCGATATACGTATTATTTCTACGGTATACAAATATACGATGAAAACTCACCCTTAGGCAATGTGACAGGTATTTCGAATTTCGTATTTCGTACCTACTTCGTATTTCGTAGTTCGCATTTTGTTATTCAACTTGTCAATTTGACGTACAAACATGAGTTGTTCAAATCGCATGCGACCAACGACCAACGACCAACGACAAACATCATGGTTAAGGTAAAATTGCAAAAGTTTGTGTGCCTTATGCTCTCACTCTCTTGACGATACGAATGCCCATTTGGGTGTACTCGTATTGGGAGTCTCGTTTATTTTGTCTGCTTGCGCCAGTATTTTATCTTGTTCGTGTCATGACTGTATTTGGCAAGTATACAATATGTGATATACTCACAGAACAACAGAATGAAAAGACATATTACACTTGACATAATCATTTTGGTACACAATATACGAGTAAGTTAGCACATTTCAGCCTGAATGATGCCGATGGTGAAAATATGCTACGTAGTACTTACAACTGTCAGTTCAGTTCAGAGTTTTTACGATAAAACCGTGTAGTGGATACATTCAAAGCGGGGAGCGAACTTGCATAGTCATTGGGATAAGAGTGCATGTTGGATGTAATGTGGTGATACGCTGAAATGTAGAAATTTCTTAGAACTTGGGGTTCCAGTTCAGTGTTATGATTCAACAAGGTTTTTACGTTCGATAAGATGAGATACAAATAAACGCGCGCGCTCTGCGCTGTGGTACTGATTGGTTGGGAGCAGTCTACGTTAAATCAGAATCAAGTTTTGTTTTTGCGTAATTAGGTAACTTTGAAGTTGTTTGGCCAGATTTTATGACGAAGATGTAAATTTATTGAAACTTGTTAGATGGGAGCGGTGTTGCCATTTCTATCTTGACCCTCGAAATATATATGATTTATTTATTTAAAATCTTATTTCAATTATTGAGTTTCCTTCACCTATTTCTAGAAATGGGAACAAATGGTTTAACATTAAGACAATTTAGTAGGTCGTAAGTCTGTCTTTTTTTGGTTTCAGACAGGCAGATAGATTCATAAATACCTGTGTCCTTGTAGTTTGAAGGCCTTCTATGAGTTAGTAATACTTGAGACGTGTTGCTGTGTCCATGTTATCCTGTATACATGATGGGCGTTCTTCAATTGACCATCGAAGGATGATGGTCCATCTTAATAGATAGTCATTCCAAAATCTCAGAGACGAAGAGTTTGTCCATCGTGGGCTAGTTTGCAGACAATGATTACCTTCCCATTTCCAGACGCGTCGGGGACCTTGGGTAGTTGGTGATTAAGCTAGCCCAGTCTTCAATATATAATGTCAAAGAGGAAAGATCAGTGTAAACATCTATCGTTAATGTTTCATCGCTTGTTCGCCTCTGAAATACGCCTGCTTCAGTGAGAGTTCGGCTGACTGAAAATTGATGAAGGAATTATTCAGAGAAACAATTTATCAAAGACAAAGACAAGTGTGTTATCTTGATATGAGCTGTAGAATTTTGTAAGCGTATTTCTGCACAATTTTTGTTGCTAAGCAACGAAAACAGGTGTTGACGCTAAATCTAACACGCTGAGCAAACTAGCTGCCCATGACGCAAGAACCGGAAATAACGATGAGGAGAACCTTTGATCAAAATTAAAGAAATCATTATCAGCACAGATCAAACTACCCTTCACATTTGAGAATAATTACACTATCGTGATAGATATGAGTACAAGACTTTTGTGCCACAACACCAGGCATCTATTGCTAGAACAATATGATTTTCTAGAAACCAGTTTATGGGTAATCATTCAACAAGTACACCACTATATCGACTTTTATCTTTTCAACTTTGTTCAACTTCTAATGTCATACAGTTACGAAATCCTTCTACATGTCAGATATGTTCAATTTTACAATCCCTCATATGCTTTTGTCCACATTCATATAAATACAACATTCTCATTTCGATCAACTATCTGATGTCATTTATCTTGATCAGAATAATTTACGTGATCACTTTGTGCACTGCTTAACATGCGTACGCTCCCGAAAAATCAAAACGCATTCGCATAAATTTTTCATTTTTTCTTTTGGCGCCAATTTGAAAGAGATATTGTTTTAATTGAAACAAGGCAAACTCCCTCCATCCGCGCCTGAATCCCAAAAAGATTAAAATATTCGTCCGAAATTCTGAATCAAATTACATCTACTTCGAGGAGCATACATTTACAATTCTAAACTACATGTATTACAGTCATATTCATAGGCAGTGCAACGACAGCAAATTAGGTCTCATTTCTCACACAGCATGGCTAAAGTGTGAACCACTTGCACTCGTACCATCAGCTACTATAGACGACGACCCTCAACCGCTCTATACCTACTCGTATACAAGAGTTGGATCAGAAAAAAGCAGCCCAAACCAACGACCAGCAGTAGTTTCTGTTTCTGTACTTCAGTTTTTGTTTCTGTGGCACTGACACTTCCTCTGCCTCTACTTTAGCCACTCCTGAAGCAAATTAACTTTAAGTACCACTTCAATTCGTGTACTCACTGGGCGACAATTATTAAAATTTTAATTGGCCACACTCAATTATATGTTTGCATGCAAACAAATGTCAATTGAATGCTCTCCAACCGTCAACACCACCATCGTTTTACGAGAAATGCGGCCCTCATCAAAATTTTAGATGCAGATACGAATAGACGAATTGCCTATCACCGTCATCATTAATTGACGTACTACTCGGTATTATTCGTACTTTGTCACATGCCCAAATTCATCATTAGAAACTTTTCGGTTGCTTTGACAGATTCGGTGGTTTCACTTACCGTTGACAGATGATTCTGTTCTAATCTGCTACGTTTTTATGTCAGTCGTTTTGTTGGGGGTTTTGTCTTTCTGTTTCGACTGAAAATAAAAATGGTTTTGCATTTTTTGATAATTTAGCGAATTTATTGTGACATTTGGTGCCAAAAAAAAACTCGATTGCCTGCATTAGAATGCACAATTTAATATAAAAGATTTAATTGCACTCACACTCTGGTGACATGGTGTCCTGTATACGAACAAAATACAAAGTAGAGAGGTGGTGACTAGTGGATGGTAAGTCAGTATAAATATTGGACATGGACCAGTAGTTTGACGTCTGACTGTCTAAGGAGAAAATGTCATGAACGTTCAAGTGGGTGGAATGTGTTACGGATTTGTATTGTATATTTGTGGATATTTTTAAATTGCCAATGAGTACGAGGATGCCAGCAGAACAGAGTCGTTTAATTGGTATTTGTAACATTTTTAAGCAGACCCAAACATTTTTCACAAGAAGCTGTTTAATGCATGACAGGAAAATACAGAAAGATACAATATGACAGCTGTTTGGTTTTAAGAGAAAAATATCATTCACCACATTGTTAGAGAACTTAAATTGTCTTTAGAGTCCACAGCATAGAACAACACTATGTAGTGAACTGTACAATGATACAGGCTTAAGGAAGGTTAAATAAGCATTGGGGCCTTAATACTCAAAGCAAGATAAAGGAAAACCAGGTTCTCTATCCGATTTTCTCTAAAGTATTCTCAAACGTTAAAAAGCCAATGTGTTTCCCCAGGATGCCCAAATCCAGCAACTGAATTATCAATTCAAAAACACTAAGATGTGAATTTAGTCGAAGGAGAAGCCTCAATATTAAGCGCTCAAATCATATCTGCCAGGTAGATGCACTGTCTGTTCTGGTGGGCAAATAAGCTCGAAAGCTTAAAGTAAAACATTAAAAACTATTCCAATTCGTGCAACGAGTACTCTGTTCTACGATAGAATTTTCGATATTCCGTCGGCTGTGCGATCTTCAAATTTTTTTTGAAATACGAGGGCTGTCTAAAAAGTTTCCGACCGAACAATGACACAGGACATTTTTTTTCAAATTTATTTTTTATTTTTCTACATAGTCCCCTTGTAACTCAACACACTTCTCCCAGCAATACTCCCATCTCTCTAACCCGTCCAAAAAGTATTTGGCGTTTTTCTCTGCAATATAATTGTTCATAAAGGTGACTGCCTCCTCATTTGACTGAAATCTCTGTCCTCCGAGCACAGGTTTTAGATGAGGGAACAAAAAGAAGTCGCTTGGGGCTAGATCTGGTGAATAAGGCGAATGGTCAAGGAGTTCAAACCAAATTTACATGGATGATTTTGCAATGGCAACCGCTGAGGTGTGATACGGCGCGTTGGCTTGGTGAAACAGGATTTTCTTTTTCTGCAAATGTGGTCTTTTTTCCGCAGCTGCCTTCAGCTTAACAAGTAATGATGCATAGTATGCTCCTGTAATGGTTTTGCCTTTTTGAAAATAATCGATTAAGATAGCTCCTTTACTATCCCAAAAAACAGTCGCCATCACTTTCCCAGTCGAAAAAACAATTTTTGTTTTTTTTTTGGAGCCGGCTCGCCCTTTGCAGTCTACTATTTTGACGTGTTTCGGGCGTATAATGGTGTATCCAAGTTTCATCTACAGTAATTAATCGGCGCCAAAACTAGGATTTATTGCGCCTAAACTGCGCCAACAGAGCGTTGGAAATGTTCATTCGAACACGTTTTTGATCTTCCGTAAGCAAACGCGGCACCCAATGCGCGGACAGCATTCTCATGCCTTAATCTTGATTTTATATGTAACAAATACGTTCTTTGGACATTTTCATAACCTCAATAAACTTTAGCAATGTTATCGTCAGTGGTTGCAGTTTTTGGACGTCCCGTTCAAATTCAGCTGCCAAAAATTTCACTGTGGTAAATGATGGTGCAGAGTCCCCATATACGTAGTCCAACTTACTTTTGATTTGCGTAGGCATATTGCCTCTCAAAAACAAGAATTTAAGAACAGATCGATACTCATTTTTTTCCATTTTCACAAAAAAAAACTCACCTCGACTCACTCAAACGACTGTCACCTAAAAACTGCGCATCCAAAATGACTGAAACTTCAGTAAGTAACTGTCAAAAGATGCACAACTAGCATCCACTAGCTTTTATTGACGAGTGCCGCTATATTTACGTTGCAGTCGGAAACTTTCAGACAACCCTCGTAGCTCGTAATAATGAAATGATCGTCTTTACAATTTTTTAAAGCATTATCGCCTTTGCATAATCTCGTGAGCACCATTAAAAATAACCAACCAGAGACAGAAATTGCTTTGTATATCGTTCCTTTCTTACTCACAAACTGGATTAATATATCTTAACAACGTTTATCTCTCTTAAACAAAGCAAATAACATTTCAGAAATGAAATAAAATTAGACGGACATATCTTGCCTTACTCAAATACCAATTCAAGAAACTTTGTCTTGCAAATCAGACTCACCTTTAAGCCATAGAAGCGATCTCATACATGTTATCCGAATACTCTGTCTTAAGTCAGGCTTAAAGGATTTCATAAACGCTTCAAAGCACTGCCAGATGTCAGAATTTTCTAAGTTCTTATGCTTGTTAGATGATCCTAGGCTTCCTCCATTATCTGAGCTAGGAGCTTATGTCAGAAAAGTTCCTATGAGTTCTTGAAGCATATGTATCTCCTGAATTATCTCTTCCTTACCCTTAAATGAACAAATATCTACCACGATTTCACATTGATCTTTTTCAGTTTTGATATTTGAAGCAAAACACTGTAAATACTGGAGTATTTTGTTCTGGAGTATGAGTACAGAGAAATCAAAAACCTCAAGTTCGAGTACTTTGTCCCTCATATCACAGTAACTTAAATCTGTCACGTATTTTGGGCTATCAAATTAAGAATCAACATTTTGCTGTGACATCTTATTTAAAAATTCCAGTGTTCATACCATTTAAACAATGTTTTTATTTTTAACATTTCCTCGGTTTAGTTTCGATGAAAAATTCGAGTGGACACTCGTTTAAATTACCCATGACTGCTCCAGAAAACACAAGTATTCATCTCCCCACATAATAAAACCACGAAATTCTAAAATGAATTTAATACAAAAATTCCGCAAATTTTTGAATGTGAAGTATACATTTCAAAACATCGATCCAATTAGATCAATCACAAAATGCCAGCATGAGCCCGCTGCAAAATGTTCATCCCTCCCATTGAGATAATGAATGCCCAATTCAAATGGGCTAACCTATTGCATTTGTAAACTAATTTTCGTTTAGAATCCTAAAAATACTTTACAGATACAAACAATTTTTTTTTTATATTTTGTTTGAATCCCCAAGACCTTTTACACGCTTATTGGCACGATTTTCAAAAGACCACTGACATTTGCACAGAACTCGTAGAACGTCCTTCTCGACTGTTTGCCTCACGTCATTGGAACAGACATTTCCGTAAGAACTGTTCGTCCAAATCTAATTGAATTTAGAAAAGCGCTTAAGATATTGAGAAAATATTCCAACACTAACCAAAAACAAAAAAAAGAAAGAAAATGTTTACTTAAGCTCCCTCTTGAGTGAAACCATGGGAACGACTGCAAATGCATTTAGTATGCGCAGTTATGAAAAAGAAAAAAAAGTATTTCATCGCTGTATTCTGTCTCTTGCTGATGATGTCTTGTGCTATTTGGCTTTGTTTATTAAATTTTAGGTGGAGGTGGTGCAGGGTACAAAGTTTTCATGTCGAAATATCTTATGATTGTTGAGTATACGTATCTATTAGTTAAAAGAGTCATAAAATATTTGGAAGTATCGTAAATTCGGTAAAAATGAAAAAGGCCCGATAACGTGCGGTAGTACTGACAGAAAATGTTGGTAGCGCAATACGTGGAATAGGTGGAAAAAAACTTTAGTATATCTAGAACCGGCATGGAGAAATACAATTATTATTATTTGCTCAAATAAACGGATAGCAGATAACTGAAATGCCGAATTGGCACGCACGCTGGAAACGCTTATATTTAACCGGCAAACCTTCTGATGATTGTTATCAGAAAAATTGTTTATCCAACATCAAAGCCAAAATATTTGACACAAGATTGGAGTGTTATTTCACCATGTTACGTACGTTGACATTCTATTTTTAAGATAAGCAAATAGTAGTAAATTTTCGAGAGTGCCTGAAAAAAAAAATGACGGATGTGCAGTAAGAACGACTGATTGCATCTGACAAGAGAAATCGCAAATCACCATCTTATGACATTTCAAATTATTTTAACTTGAAAACTGGCAACTCTGAACTGTTAAAGCAAACAGATGTCCAATGCAACGATTGCAGCTGCCATAGTATGACAAGAAATATCTTGACAGTCAGTTTAGAAATTAAAGGTCGGTTTTTACAGATTGCGGTAAGAAGTTTAAAGTTATCAATGTTTTGGTTAGAAAATAAATAGCTCTTAGGACAAGGTTTCCCTGTTTATTTAGCGACAAAACAAATTTAAGGTCAAGCTGGATCTGAGTCGCCTATGATTTGATCTCTCTCCCTCTATCTCTCCTTATAACTTGGTGTGTTTCCACATGGAGTCTTCAGAAGGTGGAGGATAGTCGCCTTCATCTTTTCTGTGTATGTTATCCTCTCTCTTAAAATCCGAAGTGTATCCGCCTTTCGATACTAATTTCCATTCGTATATGTTTGGAACAGATGTCACCAACGTTAAAAGTAGGTACCTGCCGTGAAGGCTTAATCCTAGGGTGCCTGTTCGTACAAGAGACCGAAAGAATGTACTCGTATTTATCAGCGCCTTCGAAGAAGTACAAATACTACCCCAGTGCCAAGTTCGAAGTCCTGTGTAAGGTACGAATTTCCTGTTTGGCGAAGTGTCGAGGCCTATCTAATAGCTCCTCTATTCCGTGGGTCATATCACCCAGTTGCACTTAAACATTAGTCTTCGTAACAAGCCGATGTCCAAATGCTGTAAAGGCAAGATTTTGCACACTGTACAGACTGCACGCTCCAGTCAATCCGCAGAAAGCGCCTTCCTTGGCCGATAATACTCAGCAGTCGCTCTCTTAGCAGAGTTAGTTGAACTAGGAAATTAATCTGCTCATCTATCATTATGATAACATAGTCGGTCTCAGTTACATACCTTCTCCTGAGATACACTGATAACAACGCTTGAGCCCCATAAAGAGTGTAAAACAAGCCTGGCAATGGTATTCCGGACGCGGTCCTTGGCAAAAAAAAGACCATGTGTCATACCATCTTCTCCAGGGGTCTTCAGAAACACCGTGAGCTTCGGCAGCCATTTGCTCAGAAGGAACTGAAGGCTCTTCGTAACGTGAGGCTTCACATGTTCCGAACTTGTTGAGTAAGTCACTCAGGCAATGTTTCCACGAGGATTACGAATTGTCATTTAAGGAAACAGATACCAAAGTGTTATCACACGGATGTACTAAATATCAGTAATCCTCTTAATACCCCTGCAAATTTCGTCGCTTGTGACTGAGAAAAAAAAAAAATTCTTTGGCAAGGCACCGTTGATAGGCAGCTCTCAGTGGGGCCAAGTTCTCACCATAAGTAGCTCCAGCATATAAAAATTTGTTACTCAGGTTAGACCGGGATTCCACCATTTCACTCTCCGCTGATCAGCCTTTCGGCTTTTCGTAGGGAGATTTTCGTTGGTTTGTTACATGCAATCTATTTATCGATATCATAGCTCCTATCCAACTGAAGAGATAACCAGCAAATATAAGGGCGACGTAGACATTCCAATGCCTTGTCAGAAACCTTTTTGCTAAGTTCTTGGTTAGATTGCTTTCGAGCTGAACTGAGCAGTGATCGTAGTTGTTCCCTAAAAGCTATCCAGAGATCGGCTCTGCTTTTTTGCTGGTTATCTGTGAGTTTTACCGTGCATTAATTTTTCCCTTCAAGAAAGGAGGCAGCATTTTAATAAGCCACGAAAGCAGCCCTTCTCTGGGGTTATTTCTTACGAATTTTAAGTTGGCAGAGAAAAGATGAATATATTGACTGTTAACTGACCCATTTCTTGAAAATCTGTGCATAGTGGGAGAAGAGCTACAATTCCTTGGGGACCGGTGATTGCGGAGATTTAAACCTAGATGTCTTGTATAGCAGGCGATGAACTTAACCACGGAGACACTGTTCGTTTCACTATTACTCGTATGTGCACACATAAATGTGCTCCAAACCAATCTAAAGATGAAGAATGCTAGTTCCGAAGGTTTACAGTTGCCCGCTGAAGCTTGCTGCTGCCAAGATAGTCCCTATAGTTACTTGGAAGATAGCTGCATAAGACTTTGTGAAGATTTCTTTTTATAATTTTGAGAATTCCATCGCTTTAAGCTGTCAAAATGTTTTGAATCTGAATCTTTATTGTACATCAACGTTGTGGCAATCGAATTTGATCTTGCAGTCAAGCAGTCAAGCAGTCATAGATAGCGTTTGGTGCCTTTGGATTGTGCTGTCCTAAATTGTGTTCCAGCAAAGTCAAGTGGGTTATCTTTGAGACGACTTTGCGGCCGATAGACCGCTTAAGTCAAAATTCAAAACTATAATCGGTCGACTTTTCTATCAGCTATACATAGAATATTATCTGAAACAATCTATTGTAGAATCAGACGACTAAAACGGAAATGGAAATAAAAACGTGATTTCATTCCGCAATTTGGCTGATTTTTCAGTCAAACGTGGACGTTTTTCTTAAAGATTTTCACATCAGCTAATTGAATTGTGGGGCTTTATTATCTACTCGTATTATCTAGTGAAATTGCCAGAAACCTTTCCGTTCGATCTTATCGTTTTGAATTTCGTGATATTTTGTCAAATTGGATTTCACGTGAATTGGTGAAAATTTTAGAACAGAGATAATTCAATTAAAAGTTTAATAATAGACAGCCTAAACAATAAAATTATAAATCCAAAAATTAATCTTTATAACTTTAATATAATCTTGTGAAATTCGTTGATTTAATAAAGTGTTAACTGTTAACAATTTATAGATCACATAGGTATTTCTACCACTAACCAGTTTGAAATATGTCAAAAGCTAAATTTAAATCACTCATTCCACACTGTCGGTGAAGGAAAGTATCTTTTCCGCCTTAAACAATTTACGAGCTGACCGGTCTTCATTCGAACAAAAAATTAAGCAAACACATAATAAATAAATTTCCAAACAATCACATAGAGTCGATGATTTAGGATGCAATTGCTTCGAATATAATTTATACCGATTGCTAATTTTCACTGCCTGCCATTAACATCAATTTGTTGTGAAATTTAAATTAATGGTCTACAGATACGAGTTCTAAATATTTCAAAATTAAGTACTCACTATACGAGGGGGGCTAAACAATCTTCTTCCACTTTAAAAACGCTTAAAAAATATTTTTTTAAACAATTTTGAATTTTTGAAAAATATTTCTAATTTCTTAAGTTTTTTTTTTTGTTAAATAAAAAAATAAACAATGTAAACGTTTAAATTCGAAAAAAAATTATAAATATTTTAAATTTCCGTTTCATTAGAGTTGGCAATTAAGAAAAGTAAAAAAAATAAAAAAACAGACAAAAAAGCAGACAGTTTAAACGGTGCCGCTGCTTTCATCCATTGGCATACAGATGCAGAATTTAAGAGGAGAACCAATTTAACTTGACACTTGCACCCTCGTGTCCTTTTTTACACTTTTCTTCTATCTTATTCACTATGTTCTTCTTAGTTTCGATGTTTTTTGAATTTATTTTTTTATGGTCTTCTCTTAGAAAATTTACAAATGACTTTCGACGTCCACAAATGGTGGGAGGTTGTAGAGTAAAGTGTCGAAATATTGGCAACTAACCAAAAATCTTCTACAAACTATTATTCTGATTCTGCATCGTGTTCTTTTCGACTTGAATTCTTTTTTTTTCATCTTTTTGGTGGTCTATTCTATTGGTATTATATTAAGTATAACTGTATTATATATACTTTCTATTAAAGTAGATATCTACCCTTTTTATTAGGTTTTTTTATTTATTTTTTTTTTAAGAAAAGTGCAGGAACAATTCTAAAGGACGACAAACTGCTACATTCTTGTACATATGTTTTTAGACAGTTTTAAGTCGAAAATGTCAGTTGTGTGAAGTTCATTCTATTTTAGTGCATTCGAAGTGCATGTTGTTTTTGGACATAGTCAGAAATATCCGACGATGTTATTTGAGTTTTGAGGGAGAGATTTGAATTTATGGGTTCTGGGGAACGTGTGACATATGAGTCAGAAAGAAAAGTGACAGAAAAAATGTTGGAGCAATTTTTTTTTTGTCGTGTGGTCGAAGGGGATGGGAATGAGGAGACGATTTTATTGTTGTTGATAGGCAAAATAGTGTTATTGAAATCGATGATTTGGAAAGCGGAAATGAGTTAAAAAATTTGTGAACTTTATCCGTCTTTTGGATGTATTAGTATTCAGAAGTACTCGTAGATGGGGATATGAGGAAACATTTAAGATACTTTGAGCTCGGAATATTTTTTTTTTTTAACGGAATGTACATAAATTGTTGTGTTTTAGAGGTACACTGGTGTAAGATATATTCGGACTTAATCCGGCTTCTTTTGTCTTCTGATTGCCTTGATTTAGTTTTCTATAGTCAAGCCTACACAGAGTTGGACTCCTTAAATAAACTCCTGTAGGACGTGAAACCTAGTGCAATCAAAACTACATTTCGTAATAGGATATGAAAGATTGAAAGAAGGTAGAGGAGGAAGGAAACAAATGGTTTGTTTTAATTCAGATACATTTTTGAGTGGTTTTAGTTTTTTTTTTAGGAGAAGTCCTCAGCTATAAAGACTGCCTTGATAGAAGTTCCTTTCGGTAGAATCAAGGAAGATCTTTATTCCATTCCATTTTTTTTTTTTGGAACAATAGTTCTTATACAGCACTGAATACATATCACAAATTTGTCAAAGGTGATGGGATTGGATACACTTTTCGAATCGTCTTGGATAAAGCCAATCTTCGCCAAAAATTCTTTGAAAACACAGTCTGAATTGAATTTAATTTTCTGCAGCCGCTCGTAAACGTTAGCTTATTTCATTGTCTTTTCACTTTTTGTGTTTACCAAGGTCTTCTAGCGCGGCCTATACAATGGCGAAAACTTCTTTCCTCTAATGCCATTAAGAGATTCCCGAGTGGATCAGATTTTTTTTGTAAAAAAACGAACGAAGTCATTCCACCAAGGACTGTAGAAAGGTTCGAACTTCCTTTAGTCTATCATGATATGCAGCAGCTGAACAGCATTTTTTCGCATTCCACTAGGCTCTCTCCTTGCTGGAAGAATTTTCTTGCCTATTGAAATTTATCAATCATCCGATATTAGATTATAGCAAACTTACTGAAGGTAATGCTGCTTCCCTTGTTATGATCCCTTGCTTGAGTTACACGAGTGCCTTTGCTTTACCTAGTTATGATCCCATGGATCTGGTTGTAAGATATATGTATGTAGTTCTATCGTTAAGACCAAACAAAAATGCATAAAAAACTCATTTACAATAATATCGGTGAGAATAGTCACTCCTGAGGCACCACGTTTTAAATTTCGGAAATCTTTAAATTTTGACGATTGTCTACTTTGTCGAACGGTGTGATATTTAAATTTTGTCTGAGTTTTGTATGCTTCAGGAAAACAAATTGTCCTCGGAACACTTTATTCATCGCATCCTAAAGTATCACATCAATCCACCATTGGGCCTCTAGGGAGTATCATCTTTGCAACTACTGGTAGATTTTGAATCAATATTTCAGTCGATCTTCTTTAAAGAACATTCTGACTACTCGGACTAAAATAGTGCAACTTGGGACGCAATGCTTTAAGGATCGTTGGAAACGATATGAACCAGCTAGGCAAGATATAAAAGAGAAAAATTTTCCAGGACCTTGCAATGAGTTGTTGCTTGTGCAAGCGACTTGGTTTAACAAGCACATCTGCTGGTGGAGTGGCTTTTCAAAATGAATCAGGCTAAAGACAACGAAACTACTTACTAAATGTCACACATTTTGGTTTCATTCTGGTTTCATGTCAATCATATAACCTACTGTTTACTGATTTGAGAACGTGTTCGATTGCGTAACTAAATATTAACTTGACAAACTATTATCGAGACTCCTTGAATACATTATGAAATTCTATGTAGTGGGCTTACACTAATGGGTATCTCATCGGAATACCCAGTAAATTTTGTTTTAAAACGAAACGGACAGCATCAGATGAATCTAAAAATACAAGTTAAACTATCCCCACGCACAATAAAGCGTTTACAAATTTTTATTAAAATTTCCCCATGGCTAATATGAACTACGTTTTCATTAAACCATGAAATCAGAACAACCCACTGAATTTGTCTACATCCACCGAAACCATGGCAGATTGATGATCAACGATGTCTTCAAATTTTCAGGTGATTCGTTTCCCTCAGCTCCAACATACAAACGAGCATATACAATACGAGTATGTATCGAGGTACATTTTCTCTAGACGATTATTTCGCCTAATTGAAAATTTCTCCAATTATGAAAGAATGCAATCCTTTCAAAAATCCTCTTTGAAAATCACCCACCATCTGGATACGTCTTAGAGGAAACAAGTCTTGTGACCTATCATCAACGCATTTGCCTTGCACCGTATGTACTCGTACTCGTATACCTATTCATATATTGAAAATATTATTTTCATTTGGATTTCGGCCAATTTGGAACTATTTGCAAAAATAAAATAAATTAAAATTAAAATTTTCTCACCATAGATACGAGTACAAACAGAATCTGTTCAGTAGACATTAATTGTACGTAGGCAAGCATCATTTATCCTCTGTGATGTACAAAAATCAGAAAGAAAACGTGTCTGCCTACGAGTACTACCCAGGAGCACATAGATTTTTCATAATTTTTTCATAAACCATTATTTTTATTTATGGATAGATATACGAGTATGTATCTTCATGCATCTTAAAGTGTGTACAAGTATGTTGGGGGAATTTTTTCATTTCTTCTACTTGGCTTGGTCTAATTTAAATGTCACGATCGAAAAGTAATTTTATTATATAGATACAGATACCAACACCAATAGATATTCTTAGATACAGAAATAATCACACAAAACTACCCATCATACTCGTAGTGTAACATGTTTGTAGTATCTAAAGGAAAACACCTTAATTCATTTAATTAACACTGTTCACATACCAAACTATCAACAGTAGCGATCGGCTACAAATTCAACTCATACACTGACATTATCGTGCCAAATAGTGACGACATTCACACTTTTACATCAGTATTCGTATCAACTCAAATGTCTTCTGCTCTGATCCAATTTGTTGTTTAGTTTGGTTTCCTAGGAGTATCGCACGAAGCCCCTTCTCTTGGTTACATCTGATGGTCGAACAATTTTTCACATATTTACACTAATTGGTCCTGAATCGAAGCAATCTTCTGCTTCTGTGCAGTTGTTTCTTTCACCTACTTCTTTTGATTTCGTTTAGCCCACCACCCGTTTTCACCCCAAAAAAAGAAAAGTTTTAATCTGTATTTGAAGTAGGAGTGCTTGTATCTTTGCAATCGATAAGATTGTATTCATAGGTATACGAGTATCGGTACATACGCACCAATATGGTCGAGCAATTTAAGAGTTAGTAGACACAAGCTTACGAGTTTGTGAGTACTAGTAGTAGCCAGGAACGTGTATCTATGACAATTGTTTGAATGAACAGAGATTTATTCAATTGCCATTCGATTAACCTCAACCTTTTCGTTTCTTTTTCTGCTCAAAATACATATGTAGATACTCAATATACGAGTACGAATCCATACTCGTATGAAACATAAATACTCGTAAGTATTCAGTACTCGATATTCTCAGTAGGATGTGAATCGTGTGTTCATCGCCGAAGGACAATATGAGGGTGAGGGACTTAGCGTGTTGTTTACTCGTATACTGCACATACACCACATGTGTCTAATATGAATATCTAGGTATCTATAGGTGTGCATTTTAAATCTCTAACAAGTACCAAAGTGTATACATACCACCGAGTATCGAGAGTTTACTGATGCACGAGCAGTACGAGAACTCGTGATGGGATTTTCTAAATTCGATGCAAAAATTCATTTCACTTCTGATGCACTGCATGCATGCGGTGTGTATCTAGATGCAAATTTAATTGCTTTTAACCACTGATGCTGCTTTAAAAAAAAAAACTCATTGATTTTTACATTTTATTATTACTATTCGATGTTTTTTTTATTGTCTGCCGAAAGACAGAGTGATGAAATTTGTTACAGTCATGTGCTTTCAGGTAGCTAGCATGTGCTAATGCGATTATGTGTACTTATAAATTAAGTTAATCAAATTTATTGACACAAAAGTAGAGAGAGGCTGGTCTATCTATCCAATTATTGATGGTTTCAAGATATTTGCTTCACCCATCATGTGCTGATGAATGATTCATGAGGGACTGTTCTTCTTTTTGGATTGTCATGAAGGGTACGAGTATGCTCTAGTAAATATTTCATTAAGAAACGGATTTGTACATATTTCGTTGCAAGGATACTAATTTATTTAGTAAAAAAAGAAGAGGATTGTGGGGCCTTAGGCGCAATTTGATCAGTCGTATTTACATACATATTTCTTTTCCTTAGGGAATGGCTCTATTTCTTGTTGCTACATACTCGTAGTCTGCCCTTCTGGAGTTGATTTAGTGATATCATTTTACTCATATCACTAAATATTTCATCAATAAGTTTACATTTCGAATTCACATTTAATAATCATAATGAAAATTTGTAAATTAAGTTTGTCACGGGTGTATGATATGGGCGTTATAATTTAGTATCCATACCTCACGTGCCTTGTGTTTGATTATCAATTATTGTTGTCCGATCGGGGAAAAAAGAAAGATGGTGTGGCACCTTCAAACAAGTATCTACTGGAAAAACAATTAGCAAATTTGACGATTTTATATTTAATCGAATTGAGACAAGTCTTGTGTAGGTTTCACATTCGAGGTCATCGAGAATTATACTCCTGTTATGGATTATGTACAAATGGCTTGGGCTAACCTTAACAATTTCAAGATCTGAATCAATTAGGAATCAACTGCACTGCTCGTATTTGAGTAATTTATGAAAACAAGTTCGAAATCTGTGAGAAAAATAAGTCTTCTGAGGAATTTGTAGGACTATATGAGATTTCTGACTCCTTTTACCTACAGTCCTTGGCCCCGACACTGACTAATTGTTCAAGCGCATGCAGAACTCCCCTTCATTTTAATCTCGCCCGCTGATTATTGGTCTAAAGACCGTTGCAATAGACTTATTTAGGGCCACCTTCTTAGATAACAGATGTTCCACAAAAGACAGGGAAAATCAGTGCCAAGATGAGTGCCGATACCGATAAGAAAGACACATTAGGTTGGTTCATCAGGCATGTAACTACCTCTGATAAAAAAGCGAACAGCAACTAAATTTGTTATATGTACATGTGCATTATGCTCGGCTGGAGCAATAGAAAATCACTAGAAATTGTTAAGCTCAATTCTCAGCGTTTTATATCCATGTATGCTTTTTATTCAATCAAAGTTCAAGAGGAAGGTTATTTAGGAAAAGATGACGGAGTATTGGCAATAAGACTCTTTCGTGTAGTCTATTGTGAACATTGTTAAATAGGATTTCTGTTCTTCGTTGCTTTGTTTACACTGTGTATCAAAAGGTGACCTATTTTGCAACATTAAGACCAGCGTCTTTAGAGACGAGCTTTACAGAGCAATGCCTAGTTTCGGTATCCCTGCCAAACTCGTCCGTTTGTGCAGGATGACGATCTCGGTAAGATCTCACCGAGACCTTTGATGTCCACAAAGGATTTAGACAAAGCGATGCGCTGTCATGCGATTTTTTCAACATCGTACTTGAAAGAAGAGTGCAAAACTCACGAGCAAACATGAGAGACACTATCTTTCAAAAGTCCGTCCAACAACTCGCATACGCCGACGATATTGACATAATCGGGAGAAAGCAGCGTGATGTCAATGAGGTCAATGAGGGTAAGTATATACTGTCAAGCAAAAAGGACAACCAACACCGACGTTTCGGGCAACTAACTTTAAGGTAGTTAAAGACTTTGTCTACCTAGGCTCTGCTATAAATACAGACAACTACACCAGCGCTGAGATCAAGCAAAGAATAACTTTTGCCAACCGCTGTTTCTCTGGGTTAAGAAGGCAATTGAGTAGCAAAGCCCTCTCTCGGGCAACAAAAATCACCCTTTATAAGACCTTAATAATCCCGGTCCTGCTCTATGGCGCAGAGGCATGGACATTATCAAAAATGGATGAGGGTGTTCTTGGTTGCGTCGCGAGAAAAATTCTTCGGGCGATCTTCGGTCCCATCTGCATTGACGATACAACAATGAACTCTACAGCAACATCGACCTTACCAGAAGAGTGAAGACCCAAAAACTGAGATGGCTGGGTCATATAGAGCGGCTGGACACCAATGCTCCGGTCTGATAAGTCTTCGAATCTGCTCTCAAGGGACTGGGCAGTAGAGCAAGGTCAAGACTCGGTGGCGCACGCAAGCAGAAGGGGATCTCAGCCAACTAAGCGTGCGAAACTGGAGGCAGCTAGCCACGGATCGAGCTGTCTGGAGAAGCTTGTTGACTGAGGCCCAGGTCCACCCCGGACTGTAGCGCCACTTAAAGAAGAAGACCATCATGAGGTCATCTTGTACAGGGAGGTGTTTCTCAGTGCAGTTTCGTTGAAACATGGTATGTCACAAAATATTTACCTCTTCCAGCCAGACATGGTTGTACTCAGCAGCTAGTTCTATAGATTTATTGGGTTCAAAGTAATAATTGTCCCTTTAAACTCTTAAAGATCAATGGCTTTCTTTTCAGGACCTGTGAAAGGACATACATCGGACTCGGACTATGCATCAAATTCATTAGATTAGTTCTTATCGCCCACAACAAGCGGGAGAGTACACTGTACAAATGTGGTTCCAAATCTTCTTATAAACTCGACCGAATGCTGCTTAATTTGAGTGAGGAAATCGAAACTACTATTCCAACTAGGCTTGACCGTTGACAATTGTAGATACACCCGGAATTTCCTTTTACAGAAGTCAATTTGTGTATACAAAGGTAAAAAGAGATTTGTTGGTGGAATGCGCATTGGGGCTACGAGGGCCTTGCGGCAACTTGGCTCTTGGATTTGGGATTTCTGTTTTGGATTGTTTCTGGACTATAAGTCTCCTTCTTCCTCACTTTCCCCAATCCATACGTAGCCTATCTTCCTCACATTTGTTAAAGATTTTTTACTATGAAGGCGGAGGGTGCTAAATTTCTTTGTATCAATAGAATGTTGTACCTACAGTCCTTTATTTTAGTGATCGGGCAGCCTTAGTGAATTTGTTGTTTCGATCGGATGTAGACGATTTTTCAAGGTAACTGTGTTAAGCCCTTTGCATTAGCCCAAAAGATAAGATACAACCACTCTTAACCCACATTTAGTTTTCTCCGAATATTTCTGTAGCATGTACATACATCGAGAAAATGTTCACGAATTTGTTAAAAAAATCAATCACAGAGATTTTTTAAAGAATTTTTCGGTCCTGTCCTACATCTAGGGTTAGTATGACGGCTTTTCTCTGGATGAATTGGCATCGCATACAGTAGATTGGATTAGGAAAAAGTTTGCCAAACGAGGGTATAGCAGGAACAAAAGCCATCATTGTGCCTCAATGTCTTGCGTGATTGAAAGTCTTGCTGAGGTACCCCGACGGAAAGGAGCAATGGTTTCTGGGTTAGAGAGACTTCTACTCGTATTTACGCTCACTTTGAATGCAGGCTAGCACTTGATTAACGAAGAAATTCGATGTTAGTTTCGAAATGTAAAATATTCCGCTGTCATCCTTCTACTTTGCGAAATTAATGCCTTATCGCGGTCTTTATATAGCATCTTATGCCTCCATTTGGCGATGGTGCTTAGGGAATGTTCTCATACAGTAATCAATTTTGCGATTATATTTTAAAAATCCCCCCAAAATGGGGCTTTGAATTCAGATACCAATAATAACAGAATAAGTAAGTTGAGAAGTTTTAACTACTTATTGTATTTTAAGCTGTCTTTGTTCAAGTCTATAAATCTTAATTGAAGCCAAAAGGCTATAAGGATCTGGATTCCATTGTCATGATGTACAATAGAGTCAAGAAACTTATCTGCACCTATGCGATCATCTGAAACAGATATCTCTAGATATTTTTGACTATGATTTTGATTGTCACTAAATTTTAGTAAATCCTTAAAGGTACCTCCATCTTTCTCATCCGTCAAATCCTTAATGATTTCATTTGACATAGTCTATAGATAACTTGGGCTTTTCCAAAATCAGCAAAACCAAGTCTACTTATCAACAGATACTTATAAAAGCAGTACGAACCTGTTTCTTGTTCACTAACTACGCAGAAGCTAAGAAAATTCCACGAATTTTGAATAAAAACTTTAAGTATCCGACACAAAAAAAACCCACAGAAATAGAAAAACAAAAAACACTATTTACTGCCATTTCATTGTGATTAATTGTCTTTTATTAATTCATCGTGCTTAGAGTTGTTTCTTTTTTATTTTTTTTTTATTTTCGAAACCAAAGTGATCTGCCCCCAAATGGTCATTCAGCTTCCTCCATCGATCTACTCATACATACGTCAGCAAAACTAAATTTGTTAGCATTCGCTAAAATCTATATCTAAACACATTCCTGTCGAAGATACTGACGAAATTTTACGCTACACCGTCGCTAACTGCTTAATACTTTTTATTTTTTTTATTTCTAAATATCCAGATTCGAAATCTCATTGAGGAATCCTATTTCCTGCGAACCAGGCCAGGCCATTACTACGCCAGCAGCAACAAACAAAAAAGTATCCAAGTATCTACGTCAGAGCGTTCCGAAAATAACATAAGGGGGAAGAAGCAAAAACAAAAAAAAAACTCAAAATAATCATATCGCAAGTAGGAACAATAAAATATATGAAAACGTGGAATAGTAGCAAAAATAAAAAAATACTTAGACCCAGTTAATTGTTGTCCTGTAGTATGGGTCGGGGGTGGTGAGAGACTTTAGTCATAAAATCCCCTAAAAAACTACAACAACAGTAACAGTAACGGCAGCGGCAGCGGCAGCGACAACAATGAAATTATCTACGAAAGCAAAGATATATTTTCTGTGCTATCTTTCGTCATGACAACGCAAGAGATTTGCTCACATGATTCGAAATGCGTAACAAACGCCTAGAAATTCCATAAAAACTGAAAAAAAAGAGAAAAAATATTAAGACACACGTTTAGTCGACACAGAAGGGGGTATGTCTTTGGAGGTAGTAGTGTAGACGGTTTTAATAAATTATTAACGTCAAAATTGCGTTAAAACTTATCTTATCGGGGCAGTGATATACGAGTATGTACGAGAATGAATACGATTCAAAATGACTGTCTATTGATGCGGTCTTTTCATGATAGCAGACGATGGTAATCATGTGCTACTTGCTAACATATTTGCTGCAGTCTATGACGTGCAAAAGAGGTGAAGGGCTTTCTAGAGGCAGATTGCCATTTCTAGATAGTCCAAGAAAATTACAAATCTAAATTAGAAAAAATGTGAATTTTTCTTGATGCGGTGGATAATTTTTCAAACCGCAACTCAGTGGAGTGCAAGTGCGTCATCCGAATATGTCATATTGTCACACCCATTTTTTACGTACTCGTATCTATGATTGGGTTGATAAATCATATTTGTGTGTTCTTTGAACGTCAACAATCACATGACAGGGAAAGTACAAATAAAACCAAATGAAAAATGTTGGGTAGGAGAGAAATGTCATTTGTCCTCGCCCTTTAATTACGGCTCAAGGAAACATCTATAAAACTCTGGGAAAGTCGCCACTGTGTCAGTTTTAGGAAACGTAGCAGAATTTTACTTACTTTTTCTATTTTACATTCAACAAGAGACCGTGTGATCTAGGACCTTAATCAACTTACTAGTCTACTAATTCACGTAACATAATGTTGACTCTTAGCATCTCTGAGGTATTTCGAAGGCCCGAAGATGATCTTGCCATCGTAGCCATATTTACTAGATCAGTGCTGCTAGGCAGTTCATCTTAAACGGCCTTTTCATGTGACGTTGAAATTGTTTTCATTGTTGACCTTATAGCAGGACGTAAATACTGAGGGCTTATACAGGATTTCCATTCTACTTCTTGAAGACTTGTCTTCAATGATGCCAACGTAATAGAAATCGTCCACTATGCAGTCCTAGTGAATGAAACCAAATAAGACTTTTGGATCTTTTGGAGGATTTCCCGGGAAATCAAAGTTTTGATGTTTGTTGATCCGCCCTAATGGTGGGGATTCCCTGCTTATATTAGAACAGATAGACATAATGTGCAGAATACTTCCTTCCATTTTATGGTTGAGAGATCTAATCGTCCGGTTTAAAGAGAGCAAACGACTGTGGTTAATTTCGATTTCTTCATTTTGGGGACTAAGCAGTTAACATGAACTCACTACTTTCAATTGTTCAGACTTGGTGATTTCCCAAGATATACAAATGTATGATGAATAAATCTGTATTCGAGGAGGCTTAAGTTACGAGAATCATTTCCATTATTCTACCATTGAGACACTATTCGTTCGTTGAACCAGTTGTTTTTTTGAATCGCTAACGCCTCTGCTGTTTTTTGAAGGACACACTCCTACTACTATAGTACTCGTATGTAGCCAATGCACTATGTCTATGACTTGAGGAGAAAACAACATCTACATGTATCTGCCCTCGGTTGCGTAGTCTATTTGCCTTATTTTTACCCACTACTGAATGTGTGAAGTACCTAGAAGTAATCTTCTAAATTCACATCATATTAGTTGTATGATGATTGTCGAATGCCGCTACCAGTTATTGATTAAACTATTCAGGACGTTCGATACTTCATTGGGCCTCGCTGACCAAGCAGACTTTGGTTTCGACTCCTATTACCAGCTCCTGTTGACTGTTTTTTTTGTGCGCTCAAGCTCTTGTCTTCTGCTGTCAGTTTTTGTCGGGTTCTCTACCAGTGACATGGACGACAATAATAGAGGATAGTTTAGTAGCTGATAATATGACAGAAAAGGATCAGATTACACACTATTACTTAATAAATTTACAAACTTTCCAGCTTCCTTTGAAAGTAAAGCGGTCAGTCTTGAACCAAAGTTTTTTTTCGAGTCGTAGAATCATGGAAGTCAGAAGCATCGCAACTTTGCTTTTAGCATTTCTTGATAGATGCTGTTCTCCTTGTGCTTTCCCACATACCACTTTCCGAATATTGATATTTAAATCTAAATTGCAGGAGTCTTCCTACTACTAGAGTAGGAAAGTCTCTAGGTAGGCCTAAACCAAAAATAATATCATGCCTACATATGGCTTAGATTTAAAATTGATCAATGAATGAGAGCCTTTTCCCATTTAAGATCTTCTCTTCAGGAATTTATTCACATTGCTTTGTTGATGGTCACGCTTCTTATATCAATTTCATGTGTTGTGTTGTATCGATACTCGAACAGGCCTTACGCATCCTGTCGCATTCGAGGAGTGTGCGAGGTCATAGAAGTGGTATCTTCCCAAAATACATATCGAATGACTTCATATCTGCCGAGGTCCACGTCATCGTAGAGCTCAGAAATGAAGACATCTGAATAATCTGCATATTGTCAATAGTTTGGTTCTGACTTCCAAGAGAATCTTTCTAGACATGGAAGGTTTCGTTGAGCTCTGACTAAAGTTGAAAGTTAGTTGATCCGACAACTGTAACTCAGTGGCATTAAGAAGGAGTTTATCTGCGTGTTTCTTTCCCCAGCACTTCTTAGTCCCCACTGACGCATCGTGGCTTGCAATTATTCTGGGTGCAAGTTGGCCTCGTTGTCTAAGGAGACGTCTATCATGGATTTATAGAATTTATAATGCTAATGCAATTTAGACTTGTTTCTGTTAGCATTTGTAACAGGAATTGACATTTTGGGCTCTACAAATCCAATTCGAAGGTTTTTTTCATTCAGTTTCTGCGTCTGAATATGGTCAACCTTACTAAGAGTATCTACAATATCAGGGCTTTGTAGGTTTTATAAACTCTGAGATAAAGATCATATCCATAGATGACTTTAAGGCAGTTACTTCCTAAGAGGGAAACTCTCTTCTATAGTCATTACGCTGCGTGAGGCCAGATATCTATTGAGAGATGTATTGAGAGACGACTCAGCTTAGTCCTAATTTATATTCCGTGATAAGCTTGATTAAAAAATCACACAGAAATAGATTACCTAGGTACTGTGCAATTAACACAGCATCTGGGGTACCAAAAGGTAGCCATTTGGGTCCTCATCTGTGTGGTAACTTTTTTTTTGGATAAATGTACATACGTTTGGGTGGCTTAAAGAATTTATTTTTATTTTCACATTTTACACAATAATAATGTGAAACATTGCGACTGTATCTTCAAATTTGTTGTTTTTTGACTTATCTTGAGGAATTTCGTTGACTGTTTCCGATACAATAAGATGTGTGACATCCACAATGTCGATGTAGCTGGCAGAATTTTGTTGTCCTCAATTTGTCACTCACAAGGTTTCATATTGGTCTTGCGAACAATTTTTGCTTCATCTCGGATTTCGTCAATTCATTAACAAAAAAAAAAAAATTTAAAGAAATATTTTTCCAAGGAAGATTTTTTATTTTAAAAAATAATAAATTTCAGAGTGAAAAAAAGATAAAACGCGTCAACAAAACAAATACAAATTTTACCACACAATTATTCAAAATTTTTCAAGATACAAGTTAAAGATTTTTTGTTTTTTTTAATTTTTTAATTTTTACAAAATTATCCCATAACACCGTTGTGAATGTTGTATAAATCCGTTCTCCATCTGCTAACCCTGAATATCCCAACTATGATTCACTTCCGAAATGGAACACACCAGTGGAGGCAGCAATTTACGAATATCTGCACCCCTCTAGATCTTGTTTAAATGACTACATAAAAAAATACACAATACGGACGAGAATTTGTTTGTTTTTCAGGTTACGCAGTGGGTGAAGCGTTTGGTGTGGAAATATTTCTTAAAAAAAAAAAAATAAATAGGAACATACATTTGTCATAAAAACAAACAAAACAAATTTGAGAGAAAATTCAGCAACAAATGAAAAAACAAAACAAAAAATATCTTGAGGTGTTTTTTTTTTTAGTTGAAATACTTGTATATAAAATAAACTGATATCCATGAAGGCTATAAAATTAAATGAATTATGATGAATTTGATGACACAATCAATCTTGGGATAATCTTAGATTATATTATTTATTGAAGAATGTTTGAAATTCCCTAGTCCAAATAGTTTAACTTGAGTGAAAGGGTAAGACATATACGAATATCACAACCTTATCTTCAAGGCAAATTTTTGATTTCAACGAGATGTAAGCAGAAAGTATGATATACTAGGTCAGTCGCATAAATTTATCTCTTATTATAGTGCCATAATTTTAAGATAAGCTTGTTTAGATGTGCGAAATTTAAGGAGGAAATAATTAGGAGATTAACACGGTATGTTGTATGAAATATTACATCTTTTGAAGAGCTCCATTCCTTCCGTAACGAGGACTCAAAAGCATCAAAAGCCGTAAGGTCAGTGTGGGACTTTAACCGCACTAAAAACACGTCCCCATCGTTTTAGTTCGTGGAGAAGTTACAACTCGCTGGAAATGCTCACTCTCCCGGCGGCGTTCTATATCTCTCAGCTCCATCATCAATGTCAAGATTGAGCCTTCAATAGCCTGCCATTTCCGGGGGCTGCTTAACATACTGGGGAACAGGTTAATCGCTAAGGCTGGTTCCCCGATCGCTTTGTTAATGGAGCTCCTGATGTGGTCGAATCTCGGGCACAGTTTGGGCAATGAGGATTATCTTCAATGCCGAAGCGATGGAGATAGCCTCTAAAGCAGCCATGTCCACTGTAGGCTTGCATGAGGTAGTAGTTTACCTCTCCATGCCTTCTCTGCAGCCATTCATCGACGTTGGGGATTAGGGCATACGTCCATCTACTTTGCCATGCACGAGTTGTATTACGCCGTGCGTCCTCTTTTGACAGGTTGTCTCGTCGGATCATCTGCAGCTCTTACGCGATCAGGTCGATCTGCAGCATGCCGGCCAGAACGCATGCAGCGTCATCAGAAACGATCCTATATGTGCTCACTACATGGAGCGCGCTGGGGCGGTGTGTGGAAGTTATTCCGGCCGCCTTAGAGCCCTTACCCATTGCCGATGTCCAGATGGGAGCCGCGTACAAAATCACCGAGCTGGTGACCCTTGCTAGCAGTCTTCGCTTACTAGACCGAATGCCCGATGTATTTGCCAATATCCGCGACAGAGCCATCGTCATCCTGTCGGCTTTACCTTTTACTTGCTTCAGATGATCCTTAAAGCAGATCCTTGCGTCTAGGAGGACTACCAGGTATCTCAGGAAAGGCTTCGATGTGACCGTGAAATCGCCACACTGAAAGGAAAACACTTCTTTCTTTTTCCTTGTGGTCAAGCGGACTACTGTGCCGCCAGGTCCAATCCGTTCCTTTGCAGCCAACTGGTCACCCTGCCGACCGCCTTCGTGCGTTTAGTCATGATCTCTTAAATAGTCTTGGCTACAACCACTACGGCCAGGTCATCCGCGTACTCCACGATCGTGCACTCCTCGGGCAGTGCAATCTCTAGCACGTTGTTGTACATCGCGTTCCAGAGGGTGGGGCCCAGCACCGAACCTTGGGGAACTCCGCATGTCACTCTGTAAAGCTGCAAACCGACATCCGTTGTGTATTGCAGCCTTCTATCCCTAAAGTAATCGTGCACCTTCTCTGAAGGTAGTTTGGTACCCCAAGGGCCTCCAGTGCGTGTACGATACGAGACCATCTGACTGAGTTGAAAGCGTTCCTCACGTTCAACGTGACTGCTTCCTGAGCTAAAAGCAAGTCATGCTAAAAGCGCCTGGATGATTTAAAAAGGGTCTATCAATGGATAACCCGCCTTCCACAATGACAAAATTTAACTCTTTGGGAGCTGCTTTTCCATAGTCGGAATAGCAACAGTTCTATCTGCCAGACAACAGACTTTCGGTAAAGCCTCTTCAATAAGACATTATTGTGATGTCCAAAAACAATGACATACTACTTAAAAAAATAAATGCGACGTAAATTTTTAAACTTCCCAAATGTGGGATAAAGTCTGTGGACGCTTTCATAAAATTGATAAAAATTGGAAGATGGATCAAGTCCATAAGTAAACATTTTTATACCAAACGATATTTCAATTATCCCTTCGAGGGAAAGATTAGAAAATACGAGTAATAGGTTCTGGTCCCTTGTTTGCTTTCCATAGAGAAGATGTGAGAGTTGGTGTAAGCAGTTTTGTTTAACCATAACAGGGAACCATGTGCAGGAATCACTGAAAGATTTTATCAAATGCAAATTGGCAGACACTGCACTTTAAGGACAGAACTTCTCTTGACCGACAAGTAAGTTGGAAGGGTTTGCCCTGTCAGTTTGGAATTGCAAAACTCTCTTTTTTACATACACGAAATCGCTTGGTCGAGGGTCAAATAAAGGGAAGAAGTATTGTCAAAGAGTTTGCCAAGTAGAAGGAAATTGGTCGCGTAAACTTACGCTGATATTAGCCAACGATGTTTGTTTACATCTCTAACAATATAAACATGGTACTCAAAATGAAGTGACAATACCCTTAGTAAGAAGACATAAGCTAGTCAAGGAACTTCGCTAAAAAACAGATGTACTCGTAAATTACAAGAAGCAGTTCGAAAGAAAAAGATCTCCGTACGCTTTTAGTCATGCACTAACAGGTGATATATTTTTTTTTTTTTTACAAGGACGTTGGGACAGCGCACTGTCCATCAAGTGGCCCTTATGATGCAGCCTATTCACCCCGGCCGCTGTTGCATTACTTCAGGGTGATAGCTTTCCTTGTTCTATACTCCGCCGTCTGTCGTACATCCGCCTTCCTCGTTTGAGTTTAGGGGTTCCGATGCATGTTTTTATCCTGTTTGTAGTCCTTAAAGATATATCTTTTGGGGATATGAGAAACTTAGCTCACGAGTTTTCGTGTTCTTCTATGAGGGTGTGCTCTGGCTTTCTTCTCTCTTCTTGGTTTTCAGCAAGGTTTCGATAAAGGATGATACTCGATTCCAGCTACATTCACTTGGGATCGTCTTCGATATAATATTTTCGGGGGAAATATAACCTATCTCCGATTCCAGGTGCTGTCTTTCCGCTGTCCATCTGCTGCACGTAAAGAAGATGTGAAAAGCATCATCTATGAGTGAGTCGCCGCACTGGCACGTCGCATTTTCTACTTTCCGCATCCTGTGTAAATATGTATTAAAGTATCCATTTCCGGTTAGGAACTGCGTGGTGTAATAATTTATGTTGCCGTGTTTTCGCTCTGTCCACTCAGCAATATTTCTGATAAGCCTGGCGGTCCATATACTATACCTCTTGTTTCGACATTCAATCTTAGTTGCCATAGATGTTTGGTGAGCTCTTCTACTTCTACGGTTGCCGCTTCCACTCCTACTCGCGGCCCCTTCTCATACACCATACACTGATACAGTGCGGTAAGAACTTGCGATACGCAGGGCTCAGCGTCTCGGTACTAACAGGTGATATAACTTGCTCTCTGTTGGATCATAGCTAACAACTAGTCCTAGATATTTGCTCGTGGTCCACTGTTCCCTGTAAACATTGAGACATCATCAGCGTTTTGTACAAAATAATTTGTTTGGATACGAATTTCTAAGTCTATAGCCGATGCAGTTCGGTAAGGAATAGTGAATTTAACACTGAATTTTTTTCAAATGTTTCTTTAGTCTGTTAGGCTGACTATAAAATACTCGGCAATGGCAACAATATCAATTCCTACGAAGAACATGTCATGGGACTGGCATCATAAAATCATTTAACATCATAAGCAAATAATTCTGCAATCAATTGCCGTGAATTAGCCTGTAAAATAAATTTCCAAACTTAAGTTGCATTCATGCCCGCATTTTATCATTTATCTGACGCTATAAACCCAATGACATAATTCAAAACTAATTCCCACTGACATTACAGTAATTAACTTGACATTTTTAGCATATTGTCGTCACATCACTATCATTAGTCAGATTAAACTTAAGTCCTTGTATTTAGAATTATTATTTTTAATTAGCACTCTAATAAAGATTTTTATGAACTGTACAGTCACAGTGTTCTGTTTTGGTACGGCCTACGAGTCCAATAAAAATTCGCTATAAAATAGAATTAAACAAAAAAACTGTATCTATAAATAAAAGAATATTTGAAAAATTATAATAAAAGTCCATATACAACAAGATACTCTGTATCTACTCATCAAATTCATTGATGAGAAGTAATACAGAAAAACAAATTAAATCAATCATGAGGGAAATTCTGGAATGTCGTGGATGACAGGATGAAATTGTTGGCAGTCCAGTCTGTTATTAAAAACTAAAAGAAAAGATTCCAAACGGCTTTTGGGTGCCTTTGGTAGGAAATAAAGCTGCTCAGATGCTAAGACTATCAGTCTTAACACTCTAAAACAGCTGAGATGCAAAGAAACGTATATCTTCTTCATGATGATCTGTCAGAACTTTTCTGTCTCTTACACAGAACCTACGAGACATACAACTTGTGTATGTTTCAATCACAAAATTGTCTTAAAAAACATTAATGTCAAATATTTCTGTTGGTTCTTTTATCACCTCCAACAGCACGTCATTCAACCTAAATTTTCCATTTTTGTATTTTTTTTTTTTTTTTTTTTTTTTTTAAATATTCTTTGTAATACATATTTTCAAAAAATGTCACGAAGAAAATATTCTTTCTATTCTATAATAATTTTGAGTAGAAATTTCGGAATATTCTAAAATTAAAATGTCACAAACATTAAGCACGGACGAACCATTCTTGTCGGTTGGGGGTGCTGTTGCCGCCGTAGTATCCGTAAACGACATCAACCAGGCAGAGCTCATAAAAATCATTCCAAGCGTGTGAAAACGAACGGCAATGACTTGGCTGTCAAAATTTTGAAATTTTCTTTTACTTGCTTGTTTTTTTTTATTTGGTTCTACACATACGACTTTGTATATCAGATTTCCATTTCAAAAGAAACAAAATTGTTGATTATTAAGGAAAAAAAAAATAAAATATACAAAATGCAATGGAAGAGAGAGATGTAGATTTTGAAATTAATGCAGGAAAATTTTGACATGTCTATCTACTCGTGTTTAAGATTAAATTAATTTTCCAATTAAATAAATCATTCGACAGACTAACAGATGTAAAGATTCGACAAATTTCGAATTGAAATGCAAATGGTGCCGAAAGAAATGTGAACGAGATTTAAATAACCATGAAGCAGTTTTGATCATTGTTATTGAACAGGGTGATGCTACTCGTAGAATTTCAACATGCAACAATCATTCGTTTCATCCTCAATCATTTTTCAAGAGTAATACGTTTAAAGCTACCACTTTATGTATTTTTATGTCTAGATCACACAACATGGATTGAAGTTCCAAAAGGGTAAACTGTTGGTCCGTTACTTTTTAACTCAAATTAAGAAAATCCATAAGTTAATTTAGAAACAGAGATAGTTGATTCTACATCTATGAAGTTGTACTTTGTGAAGCAAATTCGTATTCACTTTTGATTAAACACTATACCACCTTGAACTTAACCTTGTCGTAGACGGCTTTTCGAAATTGATTATTGTTTCCCATGCGAAAATTATTCCAAATAAGAAGCCATCAACATTTTAAGAACGATAAAGGCCTTTGAGGATCTTTAGGTAAATAAATGCTTACAAAAATTAAGGGCTTAATAAGCACAAAGCAAAAGTGATCTGTTGAAAAGTGTTTCGTTTCTTAAGAGTTCTTAAATCTTTCCTGTAGTTCTCATATGTATCTTTTGCCAGGATCTTATAAAAAAAACACTGTGGCGCTGGCAGCCCGATATGGGCCATGGCCTAGCTTCTTGACATTCATTTATGTTGCTCATGTTGTCATTTTTGTAATATCTGAGCGGGGCCTACAGTTTATCACCGAATCCGAACGGCACTCCTTAGAAGCTTTTCCACACGCAATTTTACTTTCGGGAGTTTGCCATTGCCCGCCGAAAAGGTGGTGACGATTCGAAAAATTGTTGGTGATGCCGGGGATCGAACCACGGACCCTCTGCGTGATAGTCTAATGATCTAACCATCGTGCCAACGCCACCAGGATCTTATCAAGTGGATTAAGAAAAAAGTTTGCTTAGTGCTCTTTGCTCAAATGAGGCACGAGTAAAAGAAGTAAGAATTTCTCTTTTAGCTACGACGTTGAAGGTGTCGACGGCCTTTGTTGTCTACCTAGCCTGCATGATATCCTATAGCCCCCAAGACGTAAATCGCTATTACTCTGTCGGTGTATATTAGTATATTAGTTCACAAAATTTAAATATTGTCAGTTACCAAAAGTTGGTTTTTTGTGTTAGAGTTTAAAGAAATTCCTTCATTAGCCATTTCAAACTGTATTCATGTCTCCTTTAAAAATTTAGTGAATGTCTGAATCTTTCTTACCTATTTCGTAAGAACACTCATTTCAGAAGGTGTTTCTTTGGCACAGAACCCAAATCAGTATTACCTCGAACCATTTAGATAGACTTATTCGTAGCCATAGCTTTGATATCACTATTGCTGTTAAAGAGAATCTCGACATTACTAGTTGGGATTTGTGTGAAGGCGGAGCTGGCGTGAGGTTTCCGAAATGTCAAATACCTTGGCATTTCGCAGACGGCAGTCGAAAATACCGACTGTAAATGCGTAGATTATTAGATCGTAAATGAAAAAACCAATACCGTCAATGGCTCGATTTTGATGGCAATATGTCTGAACACCATACAAATCTTGTATATCAATGCACACAGCCCTTATATCAAGTCTTTTCCAATCACTTAACATTGGTAAAATCCTCTTTCAATTATTAGAACATAATGACTCCCCTTGAAGCCACTAATGCTTATTTCTACGGAGTGAGGTGGCCCATAAAATAAAAATGTTTCTAAGACCAAATCGGAACGTCTTCGCCTCAAATCCCTAAATCATATTGAGTATTTCCGTGGTGATTGAGCGCCGCTGCTCCCACATTTTCAACGGCAGCATTTTAGAGACTAATAAAAGAAAGTAAAACCTAAATTGATTCAAGGCGTACAATTCTAATAAAGAAGCGGATTCCTATAGATTTTAATTCCGCGGTGATTTGATTAAAAATTGAGGAAGAATGTAGGTATGAATCTGTCTTCCATGTGCAAACAAGTCATAAAATATACAATACCTAGTCAAGTTATAAATACTGGTACACAACTGAACTCACTCATTACGAATGCAACACTGGGCGCATCCATTTCGTATTGATTGTGATTTGACAGTTGATATTTATGCTTCATTGTGACGTAAAAACTTTTTGACATTAATTGCTTACAATCATGGGAATGGGGCGACATCTAAAATCGTATTGTTGTAGTTGACCTACTTAAATGCAACATGGAAAAAGGCGATATGTTTAGGACGTTGCGACCGCTTGGAATCACTCGCAATTTTGTGTATCGTGCTGTGAAGTTGTTTGAGGATACTGGTGGAGTACGAGACCGTCAAAGATCCGGCCGTCCGCGCACTGTGAGAACTCCGAAAGCGATCAAAGCCGTGAAGAAACGAATCGACCGAAAACCGCTGCGAAAACAGAAAATCTTGTCGCGGGAAATGCAAATTTCGCAAAAATCCATGTCTCGCATTATCAAAGAAGATTTAGGACTCAGCGCGTACAAACGACACACTGGACACCTGCTCACGGCCGCATTTAAAGGAAAAACGCAAGCGAAGATCGAAAGCGTTACTCAACCGGTACGCCAAGAATGCTCGCAAACAAATTCTGTTAACTGACGAGAAAATCTTCACAATAGAAGAATCATTCAATAAGCAGAACGATCGTGTGTATGTTCGGTCATCCAGAGAAGCATCCCAACTCATCCCGAGAGTTCAAAGAGGCCACCATCCCGCGTCTGTAATGTTATGGTAGGGAGTTACCAAGCTCCATTTTTGCGAGAAAGGAGTGAATACATCGGCCAAAGTATATCAATCGACCGTCTTGGAACCCATTGTGAAGTCTCTCAATAAATCAATATTCAACAACAAGCCATGGACTTTCCAGCAAGACTCTGCTCCAGCTCAAAAAGCAAAAACGACTCAACTGTGGCTCAAAAACAACATTCCGGACTTCATATCAACAGATGATTGGCCAGCTGGTAGTCAAGACCTCAACCCGTTGGATTACAACTTTTGGTCCGTATTAGAAGGCATGGCTTATTGAGTCGATGAAACGAGTTTTTGTCCGTGCAGTGGACAATGTCCCCATGCATGAAGTGCGTCTCGCAATCAATGAGTGGCCACGTCGTCTTAAGTCGTCCTGGAAGGCAATTGGAAGTCATTTCAAATAAGTTATTCTAAGATTTGTAGCCATTGAATAACCCAATAAAAACAAAAAAGAAATTATTTGAATATTAATTCGCTTTCATTTGGCGCTGATTTTTCTGTGTACCAGTATTTATGCCTTGAATAGGTATAGTAAATGACACGTCAATGGAAATCAAAATTAAGGTAAGCCTTTGGGCCGGGAAACTTCGAAATAAGCTTGGCAACGTAAAACTTCTCTGGAAACACTCTGGATTCTACATTGGATTTGAACAGTCTCAGCTTAATTTTCTTGCTCAGAGCATTACTTTTCCAGAAATGGTAATTACAAACAAGATCTATTTTTCGGTCCTCTAAGCGGTGTCGGATATTGTTTTTTTTCCTTTCCCACTCTGACTTATAGTAAATCTTTAATCTCACAGAAGTAAATTTAAAACAAAGTATTCAGTTTAGTTGGCGTAAAGTAACACAATGTATTGCAGCAATTTTATCAGCAAAATTAGCCGCACAATTTATAAGACATTGCGCATACACACTGAGTTTTCGATCCATGGATATACCCATAGATACATTTGTATCTTAGCTGAATCTTATTACATTTTGTTTATTTTTATTTGGATATATTTATATAGCATGCATTCCTCAATTAAAAATAAATAAATATCTTCTGCCTTCTATATTACAAAAAAAAATATTTTTTTTTCTAAATACGACTGAGAGAGGTGTTTTTATTTTCGTTTGTGGTATTTTTATTTCATTTTGCTGATTGTTTAAGTAGGCAGTGTTCTCTAGACGTGAAGGCTGTTTGATGTGTTTTTTTGTTTCCACTTGACAATTTCACTTTAGAGAAGAATGTTTCAAATTCTGTTGAAAAAAATCTGTAGCACTGAAAACGACAAAACAGTGATTAATTGCTTAGTCCGCTTGTCTGCTGCGTGACTGTAGATGGACGTAGAACGATCGGAATAATCCCCGTGATCTTTACATGATTCAGAATTGAAGTGACTTTCCTCTTACTATTACCCTGCAACTTGAACAAAAACAAAAAATTTTACAACACTAATCAGCAAATCGTTTGGACAATGAATCTTACTACTCACAATGGATCTTAGAACTTAGTCATATCTGTTGTGTTGCACTTTTTCGAACCAAAGGCGAAAACTTTTAATAAATTAAATCCGCCGTTTAATCTCAATCGAACGCTAGACTTTTGCGGCTGCTGACAACGAGATCTATCCGGTTTACAGAGACTCCGACTAAGTTGGAACTGTCTTCCTCTTTTGCGATGCAATTTTAATGGATTGCCTACAATTTGTACACGTTTCTACAGTCGTTTACAAAAATCTTACTTGACAAAGCAAGCATCCGTGGGACGATGATGGATTACTTACTAATTATAGGCAAACAAAAATCTAAAAAAAATTGCTAAAGCAATTAGCACCCAAATCCCCAAATCATCGCAATACTAAAAGTCAACTCATACGAGTAGTATGGTGTATACTCGTATTCATATGATTACCTACATCACGTATCTATTGTATACGACAAACGCGTGTAAATATTTCGCTAAACTGTCGCATTCGCAAAGATGAGAACACAATGCAAATACAATAAGAATTCGATGGGAACGATTTTGGAAGCGGGTGGGGGCTAAAAATGGTAGCATAGAAGCACACAGAAATTCACAAAAATATCTCAATCACGGCGGCACATTGTTTGGCGTTTACAAGTATCTGTTCAGGTTTTTCAGTTTATTTTCGTACAAACAATTTATTCGTTGCAATTGTAGTTGAATATAGGAATAGGAACCGCAGATCACATAGCATTAACTATGCGTAAATCTAACAACAATCACGAGGCATTAGTCTGCATTTTCACGTTAATTGATTTCGAACAGCGGAGGAATGAATAACGAAACTCACAGAACTGAACAGGACACATGTGCTGCACAATTTGTGAGTGTTCAAAAATTCAAGCATGTGACCGAAAATCTGTTTCTGATTTTAATTTGTTTTTAATTATATGTTTGTGTTTGTTTTTTTTTTTTTTTTTTTTCTTGTATAATGTCTTCTTGTTCTTGTTAGTTAAATCATGTTTGAATTTTGTGTACTTTTGGGTTAAGGTAAATGAGCAGTTTTTAATGATGGACATATTCAGATGCCCTGTTGAGGGTGTTGTTTGATTTTGAGAATATTTTAAACATTTACAAAAGGCCCTTGTTAAAGTGAGAGACGAGTTACAATGCTGTGTGTTTTTTTGTTTTGCCTTAGCAATATCTATAACAAACAAAAATTATTGGTCCTTCGAGCTAAAATTCCAGTTGGTTTTGTGTGGATCTCGGATAAGAGCTTTGCAGAATTTTTAACTTCAATAAAATTAGAGTTATTCTTTCTAAATGAGAGTAACAGAATTCTATGCTTCTTAATAGTCCTTCTGGGTTCTGTGAATAGCAATTAGTTACGAACACTCTAGCAAGCTAACTGAAAATAAAACGGATGATCTAGGTACTATGATGAACAAAATATATTTTTCAAAGCCTGAGAGTGGAGGAGGTTATTGAAAGTTTGTTAATGAGATTTTTTTTCCATTGAATTGTGTGTTGCATTTTATTGTGGCTTCTTCTACTTTGTGTTATAGGAGCTGAATTTTTGCAACTTTTTTAGCTACAGTGGGATTCAAGTTCTTCTATTTCTATTTATAACTTAAAGCAGTTTATGTTGTCTTAATCCATGTTCAAGATCTTAAAAATAGTGATGTGCAGCCTTAATTTTCTCAATCACATCAAAGGTAATTAAATGGCTATCTATAATTATTTGCTTTGAAATGTTTGTAGTATTCACTTCGGAAGCAAATTGTTGGCAAATGAAGACTCGTAGATAGGGTTCGGAACTTGCTACGCTGATGTCAGTGTCGCGTTTTGAGTGAGATTCAAGTATTCTTGCAGAAGAAATTGTGATCAAGCAGTATCACTGAACGGCTTTTACTTCAAAAATCAGTTATCGCTTCGCTATTTACAATTCTTACTGCTATCTGGGGTTCCTAGAGCACATTCCAGAAAAAATTCGTTGTTGTCTACCTTGTCATTGCGATACCCTTTCACAACAGTGGTACTACCTTTGGGTATGGAGATTAGGAATTACTAAGTCGACTGTCTTTATTCACTATATATGTTGAAGTGAAATATTTAATAATGGTGATAAGATTCACTTTACTTCTTCCTCTGAGCAAGCACATTAGGTGTCAAGAAATTGACAAAGCTAGTTAAATTCCTGAAATAAAACCAACTAAGCGTTTTCGTGAATGATTAGAAGAAATACGTGTAATCCGCATTCAACCATCTTATTTGGTTCACTTCCAAGAGATCTAACTCGAAGAAATTCATTCAACAGTTGGAGATATTTCGAGTTTTGGCGAATTACATATTGTTGGGTCTTACCTGGGTCATAGTTAAGGGTTTCAGATTTCAATTGTATGCTGACTGTGGATCTCAAGATGACAATCCAGCCGGCACGTATCTAGTTTTCAGAATAAACCGGGCACATAAGCACCGCTTGAAACAAAACTAAGAAGATCATACGTCAATCATACTGTTTGTTTGGTTGCTTTGCAAATAATCTCTCATACCTTTTTGCTACATTGTAGACAATTTGTGCACTTTTTGTTTAAAAAAAAAAAAAATTTCGAATGCCCATAACCTTGAGTGGGATAGTTAATTTAAAGTTTGTCATCTCAGAGTCAGTCACATCCAGAACAAGTAACTTTTGAATGAACTATTTACTGAGTGTGGGCTATCTGAATTTATATTTAAGGATTTAGGTAGAAGTAACCAATTGCATCTTTGAAAGTTGTCCCTTACCTAACTTACGAAACTTCCGTAAAGGTTTCTTGATATCTATTTAGAGCATTAAGCAAAGATACACATATGTATACCGAACTTACTTACCGAACTCAACAAGGCTGAAACGTATTGAGCCTGGTATGATAAGAATTCCCATCGCAGCTTTGCCATACACAGCATTCTAATAGACGATTCTTTTTTAAAGCATGCTCCTGGCAGTGTTCAACTTTCATCTGAATGAGTCAGTCCAATGCCAAAAACGTATGTAATAAGCAGTAAAAATTCATACATCTAAAGATTTGACAAACATCCACTGACCGTTTTATACTAATACATCTAACTCGCAACTTTTCCATTCCTCTGGGTATCTGTTAAAGTATTTATTGGTTTAATATCAGGCCAGACACAACTCCAATTTAAATTTCAACAATTTTAGTACCAAATTCAAGCCTGAACGATATGTGCATACTCATAAAAATAACAGCCAAACACATATCACATGTGAATTTACGGCACGTTCTAAGTGTATAATGTTCTTTCCCCATTCTCCTGAATATGCCATAACGTCATCGTAATCGGGCAAAAATCCATTCCTTGCAAATAATTTACCAAAAACCACCGTAAGCCCAGATTCTTATGTTGATGGCAGAATAATTTTCAAAACTTTGTGCCATCATTTTACTGCCGGCTACCAATAACAAAATCGAAACGAAAAAAAAAAAATGTAATATCCCTGCGGTCCACAAGACATTGCAATAAAAATCGGTTTTCATGTGTCGTTTTTGGGTAATTTTATGAAGCCTTAAACTGCCGAGTGTTATTGATTTTGCAATAAGAGTATTCATAGGGTTAACCAAAAGAGACGCCTTTTTTATGATAATATGTAAAATTGTCATACTCAATCCTGGAGGACAAATTTTTGTTGACAGATGGCTGGAGAAAGGAGTTGAAGTGAAAGTTTGTTATTTTTCTTTGTTCGAAGTAAAAAAAAATTGTTTTGTTTGACCTCCACCCTAACTCATTTTTAATGGATTCAAATGAATGGCATGAATGAGCTCCATGTTTTGAATAAAATTCAAAATTTCCTTTACAAAATTCTTTGCCCCAATAACAATTCAAACAATTAAGCAAAACAAATCGTTTCCACCTGTTCTGTTTGGTTTTCATTCGCAAAAACAAACCGCTCATCCATCCATAAAAGAACCAACCAACGCATCCTAACGCATGTGGTTTTCATTATAAACCACGGAATACTGCTTACAAAGTAATCGTATGTTTGTGTAAATCGCGTGCAGATCTAATCTGATTACGATTAAAATTTACATGAGTCTATCTGCAGATACGCATATTTGTGACAGTGCCAAAAAACATATTTCCACAAAGCCAACATAAATAAAAGCCTTAGATTCTTTTTACCCTTGCCTCATGCGCTCTTTGATGAACATGAACACTCTATAGTCGGTCGTACTCGTATGTATCATAATATAAATGATTTATTACAAATCTGAGTGCCATTTGGAAGGATCGATCTCCCACCATAAAAAGGTTTTCGAAGGTCGTTTTGCCAGATAGAAAGCTTGCCACTGCCACTGCTTGTGGCAGCCAGAAAAGTCAGAATTTCTTTGGTTACTCTGTCGTCGTCCATGTCGTTGTCATTGTGTCTGTCGGCATTATGTGAATATTCTCAATGAGCTCAAGTTATTTCTATTTATTGTGTATCGGCTACAAAACGTACATTTAAAATGTGTCCAATTTAAGAGAAAGGGGAGTAGAAACGAATTAAGGCACCAAGTTAGAAGGAGAAGAAAACTATTTAATCCTCTCAACAAGAAATGGCCTTCTATTTTTATAAAAAATAAAAAAAAATTCGAAAAAACACGAACGAAAACATTTTCAACGAAGCATTTAGTGTATCTGGCGAAATTTATTATAAGTTCTCTTCATTGAAGAAACAATGCAATTGCTCGTATCTATGATACACATTATGGTTGCTGTGGGATCATTAGGAGAAAGCAATGTACGGTTCAATGGATATAGAGATACATGATGCATATATGGCAGATTGGAATGGATGTAAGTGTTGGCTTGGTACTGTCATGACACTTCCCTGACAAACATAAATGTCAGTCTTCAATGAAAGAAACGTTTGTAAATCAAATTTTAAATTGTCAGTGTTTAAAAATAAAAACCCAAGAACTATTCTACTTGTTGTACCAATGACATTTTTCAGAAGAAAGGGAAATATTTTATCTGTAGATACATGTTGTTTAGGTCTCTTGCAATAGAAAGGATAGAGGAATTTTTAGGAATAGTTTATGAAATATGAGTAAATCTTACAAAAATTGCCAGAGAGGTGGAACTTTATGTTTACAGCGCCAAGACATAAAAAGACACATTTTATAGTACCTACTCGTATCATTAAGTACAAACATGAACATAAATATATATATAAAAGATGTATTTATATCCAAGAGCAGATAATCTTTTCGCATGCATATGCCTCGAAACTTTATGCTGTATCAGTCTCTCAACGAAATTCTATTTTCCGTACTCCAAAATATGAGAATCACGAAGAAGGAACATTTTTTAACAAAATGTGTTGCAATGTATAAACTCAAATTTTTATTGTTTAATTTGAAAATTGATTATTGTTTAGTGTGAAAAAATTACATAATTAATAAATTTATGATTTTTTAATGTTGTAGCTCTCCTCTGTCTGCAAAGTTTTGCCTTCCTGTTATGTAGTGGTTGATCAATTCGTTCCCTTTATTAATTTACTTACACTTAAAGATTAAATATTTATTATTTGACAAAACTGTGATCTGTTATAAATGCATTATTATTTTCTGTTACCTTTCGGACAAATTCGTGAGACGCATGTATGTGTAACATGAAAACACCTGAAAACCTTATACTTGTCTTTGTTACAAAGAGGTCAATCAACAATCACAGCTCATGACTCATATAACCTCTCCAGCGGTGTTTCAACATACAAATCCAAAAATAATAAACCGAATTTTGAAGCATGCTTCGTATCTGTCATCGATTTCAGTAACTTATAATATATATACCTCGTTGCGTCCTTTATGGTTTTCGACGATGGCATATATGATGACCGTTTGGTGATGACGGCGCATATGAAAATAGGAAGCTAATTTGTCCGATTCAACTAGTTCGAGTTTGGTTTTTAAAATAAGCTAGGCACGTAGGAGCTATGTTACATCAAAAGATAGCCAAGACGCTGTTGCCTTTTCGGGAGTGCAAGGAGCTTTGGCCAAAACATGGGACTTGTCATCATGTTATAGTTACAACAAGATGCATGCATTCCTATGAAAATTGCTGCCATTTCTCGACTTTAAGGGAAGGCATTTCTAAGGTGCACAGATTCTATTTCTAGTATATCCGCCAGTAATGACTTTCCCTTGCTCCCTACTTCTCATGCAATTATTTTTCAAAATAAGCTGGAACTGTTGTTGCTATAAAATTGTGAAGTCGACTTTCTCTAACTAAAATCACAACAATTGCAGTAAAACCATCACAAATGGTCTCAAAACCAAGCGAGAATGTGGCATCCTTCCAGAGGATGATATCTTTAATTTAAATCCTCGTTCGGTTGGTAAACATGGGTCTATTTTCCAAGCAGAAGGATGTTCAAGGCAATGAAAAACATTGTTAAACCTTGGTTGAAGGGATAAGTTATAGGTTGTTGTGAATCTTATGACAACCAAACTACGCTTAAAATATTGGTAATCCTGCAATGACTTTTAAATTAGTTCAAAAATGCAAGACATACCCAAACACAACCGGCGGGGGAATATACTCTTGTATGTCTGGATGTTGCAAATTTAATTATTCTGACTCGTTATACAATATCATGCTTTGGAATCTACTCTATTTCAGAATTGCATTTAAGCAGTTGTTAATCGACATCAAGTAGAATTGAAACCAGGTATTGTATTTATAGCACTAAATCTTTGGAGTATTTAAAATACAGAACAAGATACCTATCATCTCATCTAATGGCTTTATGACTTGGCCGCAAAGCCGATAAGTCGAATGATAGTAATCGCCTTTAAAAATGTAAGCACTACGTTTGTTTTATTGCGGCCCCAACAACGATTTTCCAAGGGCTTATTTGAGACATAAAAATCCTTAACAACGAGACCATTATCCGTTGGATACCACTTCGAGACTTAAATAAGCACAAATAATGCGTTGCCATAGCGGCAACTCTGGGCATGATTGGTTTTCAGTTGTTTACTTGTTTTCGAATAATTTAAAATCTCAGCATAAGGTGTGATATTTGTCACAAATTAAAAAAAAAACAAAAAAAAAAGGACGAATCGTTACAAAAGACATAGAATATGGGAAAAATATTTACTCAGTCATCATATAGAACCGTCAAGGACAATCTTTTGTGGGGTGAGTTCAATAAATTCAACTAAAAAAAATTGTAGTCCTTATTCAAAAACAAATCTCTTGTTACTCATTTATTTAATTCAAATACAATAGCCTTCCATCTGTAAAATCACTGCCAATGATTAATTTTTCAATACTGTGTTGATTGCTTTGCTAATTAATGTTTACATGGATCGTTAACATTACAACATTGCTAATGCAATTGTGTTGCCTTAGAATGTTTTTCAAACAATTTTTACGGTTCTCAATTGATTTGTGATAAGCGTGACATTGAAGTGATATACTTGTGAGATTTTTATTAAGAAAAAAAATAATTTGCAATGTGTAAGTATTTATTAGAATTCGGTGGTTTAAAATACGAGTACAATGCATGGATTTTGAATTTTTGTTAACCAGAATCATGTTTAGATAAAAGAGTTAGTTTAGTCAATATAATCCGATAAACTAAATCTCTTTAAGGCGACTTCAATGTCATGTAAGGTCTTCATACCGGGGGCACTGTTACAACCACAAACTATCTTTATTGGTAGCATCCAACATAATTAATAGTACTGAATTTTTAACTTCCTCCTCCTCCATTACCAATCATTATTTTCCAATCTTCATTTTAATTAAGCGGACACTGTGATTATATTGCCATTAAACCGATGCAATGCGGTTTAATAACGACACGAATTCCGAGCTCTGTCATGACACACAGAGACCCTACATAAATTCACTGTGTGTACATACCAGATACACCACCATTTAAATACTATACACAGATACATTTGATTATTTAATATTTCCATTTTAAGAATTTTTTTATATTTTAGTTAAAATTAAATGTCAAAAGACCTCATCATGTTGAAAGATATCTGCGCAAGTATCTGTCTATTTGTACTCGTGTTCTGCCAAGCACTATACCTAACAGATAGGAATGTACTATATTCCTCAATTGTATTTTACATATTTGTGGTAGAAAATATAAATCTATTTCAAATTGTATGAACACACAATTTTTTTGTATTCAGAGATTTTACATAAAAATATTTAGGGAGGGGAGGAAACAAATTTGTTTATACAATTTTCTTTAAATTGAAAATTTTGTGGGTTGCTCTTTTGAAATGGAAAAATTCATGACAATCATGTCACAGGCATTTGAATGCGGATACGGATTGGTGGTTGTGTTGATTGGAAATTTGAAAATGAGATTTTTACCCTGACAGAAAATTTAGGCGAAATTATGAATTTTCTTTTAAGTGAAAATCGGTTTTATTTTTAGTGTTAATTATGGTACATTGAATACACAAAGTCGATGGGTCTGATTTCATATTTTTATGTGTCATTTTTAAAATCAAGGAAATAATGTATTTTGAGTCACGTGCCAAGGGTAAATGTGTTGACTTTTATATATTTCTGAGTGATGAATGAACTTTCAAGGTTCAGACTAAGTAATAAGAAGTTGTTGTTGATTAACAAATTAATGTGATCTCAAATTGTTTTCCACAATCATTTAAAAATTATTGAAATATAAATACAAATTTTTGTTGCGTAGCTCAGTTCTTTATCACCACAGCTTACGTAGACCTCGTAAAAATCAGTGTTGAATCCATTTGTCTAACTAAAATGAGAGCGACTTCCTGTCCCTTGAAGTTGAAGATGTGAATTTGTAAACAACCAGCTGCCTTATCTATTTTATACTGATTGGAAGTTAGTCTTCCCATTTGGGTCTAGAACTGGTGTAGCAATTTTTATGAGAACCCAAACACATTTTTATGCCAAAATTTGGATTAAGTTAATTCAAGTCGTTGTATGCCTCCACAGCCAGCCCTGTCTTTTATTAGTTTGTTCTTGCGAGTATTTCGATGATACCGGAGCTACTGAGAACTGATGTCAATTTGCGACTCTAACTCCATACTGTACGGCCTATGGTATACATTTCATAGTAAAATATTTTCTTCCTTTCTCCGTCAATGTCACTCTTTCGAAACGAAGCAGAAAAAGTCCTTAACTACCTCAAGATTATGTCAGCTTATTGAGACCCTTTATCTAGTTGGCACTGTTGTGTGCGTAGTTTCGTGTACTTCTGCTTCAGCGTTTACCTCACAAAAACTCGCTTTGCTTAGCAACTATACAGACTGTTGAACGATTGAGCTGTAGGTTTTTGCTTGCAAGTTTCACTTAATACACTTTTTTGACATCAAAGGTACAAAGGGCTCTTTTCGTGGTCCCCATTTCATGGTCAAACAAATTTTGGAGTGGTTCTAAAACCGTATATGAGTTTGTATTGTTTTTTCAGACTACTATGCCGTTTTTGACGACCTTTAAATTGGCATAAAGCTGGTGGGTATTAAATCGAAAGTCGAGGGACTTTTCTATATGTTTCCTGTTTATGTTTATGCGCCGGTCAGCATTCATTTTCAAACCACGTGTTTTGCATTAGTGGTCAACCGAAATCCAACATCTGTGATGGATTGTTGGCTACTTAGCCACCGAGTTGCTTGTGAAGAGCTGATCCGCAGAACCCGTGGCGTCTGCCGACGTCAAACATACTCGCAGTATTTTATGCCTTTAGCTTAGCTGGTTATGGCCGAATTCATACCTTGACGCAATAATTGAGTTGTCAGATTCAAAGTGGATGCCTTATATTTCTTTGACACCCAGGTCTTGATGTTCTCAATACAATTAGTGTGGTTGCTACTGAATTGGCCAGAAGACCACTAAATATCTAAATGATGAATATGTTATCAGAGTGTCCTTCTTAGGACATTGATCGTGTGTAAGGAGCACATTAAAACATCTCTTTCTGAAGTTCCTTTTAAGCCTTGGCTTTGAATGTTTCAGATTAGGCCTGCAAGTGGATCAAAAAAGCTGGGTGTAAGCAACGCGCCACTAGATGTAGTTAAAAGCATGTTTGAGGTCTTCAGTGATTACTCGGTTAATCTCAGTTGGGATTGTAAGGACATCGTCTCCAATAAAAAATACGTGTGGTCATATGACTGATCCATGTGGTACTCTAATTTTTTTTACATAAAAATATAAAAATTGGACAGTGGCAAATAATATCGGATTCCATGACCTTTTGTGCGTATCTGCACCTTTTAATAAGACCCGAAAGCCCTAACAAATACTCGTGATCCAAAGCGTCTTATACCTGCAATTTGGAAGAAATCTGGAACTCTGATGGCATTTTAAGTAAGACCCATTATTTTGCCTCTGCCTCCTGTTGTTACATAAGAGATAGGTAGACATCATCATCATTTATCATTTGTAGCCGAAGTATTCTAGGTTTGTCATAAATCCACTGTTGATTTCCGTCATTTTGCTGATGACCTCCGGGGACAACAGCGGCGACTTGTATTTCCGGCGAACTATATCCTTGATTTATTCTCTATCGTTATTCTAACCAATGATTACGTGAACTAACTACTCTAATGTATAGCCTTGATAATAGGTACAAATTTTTTTACCTTTCCTGCTCAAGGCTCACCAGACAGAATTTCTGTTCAAGGCATCAAAACACTTCTTTAAGTCAGAGATTTTTACTCTACAAATTGCTTTTGGTATACCACCTTGATCACACCAGCGTGTAGCGCTCCCATTGCTCCGATTTGAGTTCTGTTTTTTTGTTAAGTTGGTGCATTTGTTGTTGTTAGCGTCATAGCTTGACATTTGCAAAAGTTACGTAGCCAAGAGTACATCTATCTCTGTGTGTGTTGGCGATTTTTTACAATATTAGAAATGAATTTAAATTTGCAACAACGAACTTGTATTAAATTTTGCGTAAAAAACAGATTTAATGGTGCGCGAACGTTGGAAATGTTGGAAAAGTGTTTCGGCAACGATTCTCTAAAGAAAATGGTCGTTTACCGGTGGCACGAGCGGTTCAAAAGTGATCGTAAGTCAATCGAAGATGATGAACGCAGTGGCAGACCATCGACATCGAAAACCGCCGAAAACATTGATGAAGTAAAAGAAATGTTGGTCAATAACCGCAAATTAACCATCAGAGAGATAGCGGAGGACTTGAACATTGCCTATGGATTCGTCCAAGACATTTTGGTTAATGATTTGGATATCCGTCGTGTAGCAGCAATTTCATGCAAAAAAGAGACCGTGTTGACACTTTCATCAAAAGGATCATTACTGGAGACGAAACGTGGGCTTATGAGTACAACACGCAATCCAGACATCAGGCAAGTGAATGGCGTTCAACAAATAAGCCGAGACCAAAAAAAAACACGTCGTTTTCAGTCAAAAAAGAAGGCAATGCTCACGGTTTTCATGGATTACAACGGTGTAGTGCATCATGAATTTTCGCCAGAAGGCCAGACAGTAAACAAAGAGTATTATTTGGGCACTATGAGACGTTTGCGTGAAGCAATTCGCCGAAAGAGACCAGAATTGTGGGCAGAAAACTCGTGGATTTTGCACCATGATAACACACCGTCGCACAGTGCCATCATTATTCGTAATTTTTTGACGAAAAATGCAACAACATCCAACAGCCACCGAATTCACCTGATATGGCTCCCTGCGACTTCTTTCTGTTTAAAAACCACTACGGGGAACGCGTTTCACCAGCCGATAGGAAGTAATGGAAAAATCGCAGGAAGCACTGATGGACATACCAAAAACCGAATATAAAAAATGTTTCGAGGATTGGATCGAGCGCAGTCGATGGGGATCACTTTGAAGGGGACAATATAGATTTAGATGAATAAACCGGGAATTTATGACCAAGGCGGTATATATGAATGGGGAAACACCCAGTGCAAAAGCCTCCTTGACCGTCGTTGACTGTTAAACCTGAATTTTCCTCTATCCGTTCTTATGTTAATATAAGTCTAAACACCAAAAGATGATCACTGTCAGTTTTAAATAACTTCAGAGATACACCTCTAAAAATGAATAAAACACTCTTATTTGAGACGAAAATTAGATAAGAGCAACATATCGCTGTGGAGTAGTTTAATAAATACGAGAACGTCTGTAGTCTTTGGTCAATATTTTGACCCACAATAAAAATACTTTGGAAAACTAATCTCCCAATAAAATTCGGCTAAGCTCAAAGTGTCCTTTTGGCTCCACAAACACTGTCCGAAGTGGTTTTCGATAGTGTAACCATAAAAAAATGACGCATATAACGTTATCACTCTTTAAAAATATACTAGTGTTTTATATTTTTCTTTACGCAATGACGTAGATGCCATTGAAAGACTATAACTTTCACAAAGCATTAAATTCTTATCGGACAATACACGTCAACTGCATCGGCTATCTATTTGTTTTTGAGTTGTTCTAATTTTAATGACACAGATGTCTTCAGTTAATCACTTTTTCCAGTCAGTTACTCGTCAAAGTTTGATTTTTATGATATTTCTCAAAAGAATCGAAAAACGAAATGGGGAAGATACATACGAGTATGCACTCGTACAAGGTTTTTGTTCAGAGACTAGTATATGTATTATAAATTTTATTTTTAAATAAAAATATTTAATTACAATAGTGTTTTTGAAAGTTAAAATCTATTGGAGCATTGCATAATGTTTGAAGATTCAACACGTAGCTACTTCGGATGGCCTTTCAGTAATTATATAAATAAAATAAAATTATAGGTGTTAGATGCCCGCCTTGTGGCATAGAGTAAGTGTTTATAACAACCCGATGTACGAAGCCTCAAAAGAAATTCAGAGAAAACCGGACCAGTTTCATGATCTTCTTCTTTAAGTGGCGCTACAGTCCGGGATGGACCACGATCGCTGACTAAATAAGTTGCAAGTGTTATTGTCGAATTTTAAATTGTAGCTCTTAATGGTAGTTGAAGAAAAAATAATCTGGCTTTCCTTACCTAGATACAATTATAAATATTCTGAACATTCGTAATAAAGTGTTCATAAAGTGTTCTTTGGATGTTTATTTGTTGCTTGAGCTTGGACTGTCAAGTAATGCAATCTGCCATTACATTGTATGAGGCCAGAGACTTATCGATCATAGAATTTATAAAGTACTAGTCTTGCAATTTAATATCTCAAAAAGTCGTATAAATACATTTTTAGAAAGGAAAAAATAAAACCAATTGAAATTCCTTAGCTTTATCGCTACACCACTACTCACTACTGCGAATGTGCTTAAGTATATTTTTCCGCAAATAAAATTAAATGAAAATCACTTAACAGGTAATAAATTAAATTGACAAATTATATTGTAGCAGCAGTGAAAAAAAATTCAACGACACCACATAGCAATGAAATAAAGCAAAAAGCCAACAATTCATCATGAGTTCAGTCTGTAGCTAAACCCTGCTTATCTGTGTCGTCTACGAGATAGATTGTAACCACCCGATATTTCATGTTCATTCGTTTTATTTTATTAGTGCCTGAAATGATAATCATATTTACGAAATACTTCAGAAAGTAACACAAAAAACACGTTATTTCATTCAAAGTTCAAATAAGAAATGATGTAGCCGATCGCATGGAAACAGAGTATTTTGCGATAGTAAAAGGCCATAAAATGTACTCAAATCGAATTTTGTTTTCCTATATCGTATTCAACGCACGTACGAATCACCTGAGTTGCAGGGTTTCCCATAACAAACTTGAAAAGTTCCCTAGCCACGATCTTCATCCAGAGAATTATGAAAAAAGCGGGTTTTTGAAGGTTTTTAAGTGCTGCTTGTAAACACAACCTTGAAAACGTCTCGTGCCCTTGTCGTGATATTTTGTTTACATTTCAATGTTTCAAAATATCAGAATACGAGTAAGCTGTAAGAGATAATGAGGACAATATACCGAATACCGATAGTTAAATCGTTTTCGTATTTTAACCCAGATTTTGAGTCGCATAAACCAAAACAAATTACTCATACATTTGGATGTCTAAAAAGGCTGATACAAAGCATCTTACAAAGCTTGCTTAAACATTCAGTGCCATCTGTTATCAAATTACTAAAAGTATTTATGAGAGCTTTTTCCCCAAAGCAGAACTACAAAACTATATCTTTTGAGTTTTGTATCGGTATTGGTGTTTTTGTTTTTAAAATGCGCATTTTGTTGAATACAATGAGTCCCCTCTACCTTGCTGTGCGCTGATGAATTTTATGAGTGGCACATGGTGGGATTGTGTATCTTAATTTGTGGAGCTAAAACACGTGCTTGGAAGTTAAGCTTTTTCCACTGACACACAAACAACAGTTGGTTTAAATAGATAAATAGATATATTTAGATAGGGTAGATTGGGTTTGATTTATTGGCCAGCAAGTGCAAGGGGGTATTGGATGACATTATTTTATTACCAGTAGAAGCATTAATTAAGTATTTTAACTTTAAGATATATATGTAAAATGTGTAGGGATACATACGACTGATCTTAGATTGAAGAAAAGTCGTCATAGAGGGCTCACAACCCTCTACCAAATAATAGCCTCGGATAGTAAGGGATTCACCCTTGACCATCCCTGCAAACATTTAAACGACACCGATCTGCACGTGAAATATTCGGACCTCTAAAAGGGCACGTGCAGGCGTGCAATGAGAAGAGGCGCTTGTCTGCTGTGAAACATGCTCTAGGGATGGTAATATTGAGAAGAAAAACCGCTTATTCGGCAGACTTTGAAGAAGAAGTGTTGAACTTCCGTTACGGTGAGCGAACCTTTTATGACAATCTGCAATAAGGCTCGTGCTTCCAGGAATTCCTCGACAAACAATATTCGAAAACGTTCTAGGCGATTTAAGTGTTAGAATAGGAGAACAGAACATATTCGAAAAAACGCACAGTCAAATTGATCACATCTGAAATCTTTCAACAAATTTGAAGTGGTTGAATTCCGGGAAAAATTTACGGAAGTTTAATTAACAGGTAAAAAGAACGCGGCAAAGCATGAAGACCCTAAGCTTATGTAAATCTAATGAAACTGCAGGATCTGATGGTTTACTGGCTTCTCCTGGAAGTGACTTTGTGGAGAGTACATACCAACTTCTTTCCTAGATCTGATCTAAGATTTTTTGTCTTATATCTAAATGTAATCACAGTATAATGTTCCCAATCCACAAATGAGGAGACCCTCTCAACTACGCCAACTAGAGAGGTATAAGCCTCGTTATCATTGCAGATTTTATCTGTTTCCCTGTGTGAACATTTGAAACCCATAGTCAATTACCTGATTGGCCCCTATTAGTGCGGTTTCCGATCATGGTAATCCACAATTGACCTAATCGTCACACCCGGTAGATCTAAAAACAAAACTGAAGCCGATTTAATACCGCGTATGACAGCATTAATAGAGAGCAAATCCTTTCCAAATTCGTTCGGCAGTGCAGAATGACAGTGGAGAACGCTCGCTGCTCCGTCAAAGTCGGTACAAGTTAACTAAGACTCTCGGTGTCAAAGAAGGTTTAAAACATGGTGACGCTCTGTCATGTGATTTTTTCTAACATAATACTAAAAAGAATTGTGCGGAACTCACAAGCGAACCCTGGGGGCGAAAGGTCTGTAATAGCACAGGGGCTGTTACCGGTGTGTTTGCTAGTACCCAAACGGAAGTTGGCAAAAAGGGTTTACCGCTAAAATGAGGGTACAACCAAGTACATTATGTTAACAAGGGACAAACAACATCGACAAATTTGACAGTATATCACGGTCGGCGGCTATAATTACGAGGTAATAGGGGACTATGGCTTTGCTATCCTGGAAGAATCAGTCTTGCCAATCCCTGTTTCTCTGACTAATTACGGCAATTGAGCAGCAAGGCTTTATGCCTAATACAAAGCAGACTTTGACCATTTCAGCACTTCTTCACGCCGCTAAACATGAACTCTGTTTATAGTGTCCGAAGACATCTTCAGTCTTTTCGAGAGATGTACACCGACATCGACCTAGTCGGAAAACTGAACCTCAGCCGCTTGAGATAGTAAGGTCAAATAAAACGAATGGACACTAATGCTGCAGCCAGTAGAGTCTTCGAACAAAGCCATATTCACTTCGTAATACCTGGAATCAATTGGGCCGTATTTTTTTGAGGACGCCATCGGCAATACGGTCATTTTTACTGCCGAAATTGGATGAGCGGGCTTGATGAACATGTGATTTCAACAAGACGGAAGAGTTTCCTGGTCGCATAATCTACCGTTTTGGCGATTTGGCATGGCCAGCAAGATCGCACGGTTTAACCATCCCAGACTTCTTTCTTTGGGGCTACTTGAAGTCAAACAAGCCTCAGACAATCGCAGCCCGTAAGGAGAATATTCGACATGAATGCGAACAGTTGTCACCGGAAATCTTGCCGAAAGTCATGGAAAATGCGATAAAAAGAGCACAAATGTGTATCAACACTGATGGCAGCCACTTGGCGGATATCATCTTTTACTTAACAAAAAAATTGTTAAGGTCCAAATAAAGATTTCCGTCACTCAAAATCTTTTTTTTAAAAACAAATTTGGATGATTAATTTTGCGCCACCTTGCATAAGTGCCGTTTGTATAATATCGCAATCAAAAGCATATAGGGTGAATTCAAAAACATCAAAAAAATACACATAAGTTGCGCAACACTGCAAAGTATGCGCTGCTTTTACACTGCTGCTGCTTTGTTGCCGATGCAATACACAACCGAGTTTTGACACCGCTAAATATTTCTTTGGAACAAAAAAATTATTACTGCAAAGCTGCTTTGTTTTGACTTTCAGTTGGTTTACAACTGCCGAAGGGTTGCTTTTTTGAACTCGCTGCTTTACTACTACCGCAGCGCTGCCGCAATACTGCATTTTTGAATTGGATTGTACTCGTAGTTATGGTTATTTCCTTAAAAAAAACAATTTAAGGATAGACTTTGGCATGTCATGAATTTCGAGCTCTGATGATTATCTATTAATGTGTCGTAAATATTAAAAGACCTTCCGCAAGCAATTTTTTGACCAAGTAAATGGCATTGCTGTTCCGGAATTTTTCAACGCAACAACGTTGAATCATTTAGAGGAGCTCTCTCTTGTATACTTTATTTTTCTAAACTGTAAGACGGACTTTAGAGTCCTTCTGGAAAAGCATAAATTATCCAGCTGCCATTCTAGTTTTTGCAATCGTCATCTCATAGTTTAAATTTAAAACTTCACCTCAAGTCAATATTTCAGATAGTTACTCATTATTTTCCACGTAAAAATTTACATTTCTATTTTCGTTCAAAAAATGTTTAGAAATAATCCATGTTACTTCAGATTTGAAAGGGCAAGAAAATTCACTGACTGTCTTGTTTGCTGATCATTGAAAAATATCAACCTTAATACAGATACTTGTAGTTCCAACAGATACCTCTATTTTTCTAATTTGGAACAAACTTTAATGAAAACAAACAAACCTTCTTCAGCATCCGTTCCAGTTGCACTCGGCAGTAGGGTGCAATTGTTTTGCTCACCACACAACATGTACCGTTGTGTCAATCAATTGAGTTTTTTTTATTTATTTTTTCGCTTTGCTAATCTCATTCTTGAATAAATAAGCGAATGCATCGATTTGTTATTATTTCGTCGTGTAGACGAAAAGATACGAAACCAATACTTATTACTTGTATATTTTGCCTTCAACGAAACAGCTGATTTAAAAGCTTAATGCTTCATCTTTTCACCGCTAGAGCACTCGAAACTAACAATAAACTTGACAAGCTTTCCTCTCTTATTTTTCTCTCATTTTGTTTACATGTGTATGAATGCCTGGAATGGTGTATTTATGGGTATTAGACCTTCCATATATAAACACATGCGCCAGATATTTGTTTGTGTATACCTTTCCATCGTCTGCTGTTCATAATCACACTCTCAAATGGCGCACGTGGTACGAAAACGTGATATCAAAATGACATCAAAACAAACGAATGTGTATCTTTTAGCTGCAGCTTCTGTTTGAATATAAGAGTACCTACCACCAGTTGGCCACCACCAATTTAGAGTGATTTTTTTTTCGCCCTTTACAAGACAGATGAATTTGGAAAGGGGGGGGTAGAAATATAGGTTAAGGAACACGAAACACGGGACATGGGACACGAGCCAAGCAACACGAGATATAAAGTTCCAAGAAGCAACTGGTGTTAGTGGTGCTTTAAATGCTACCGGCATGACCTTTTGGATCTTTCCCATTAATTAGGTGAAACCAATCTATCTTTGAATTACCAGCATCCATTCCTCACAATGAAACTGATCGGTTTTCTTCTTTTTTTTTTGTTATTTCTATTCTCCTCTTTAGGGGTTGATTGGAGGTTACTCGTATCATTGAGATGTTGCCATCTCAACCAAAACCCCATATCTAGGGGATGATGAACAACTATTTGATTTGATACATCAATTTCTATTTTTATGTGCTGTAGAAAAGGGAAGAAAAAAATTAAACTCATTCCTTAGTTGGTTTTTCATGACCACCTCCAATCTTTCTACCAGCAGGGTGTACTCGTTAATACAAACATCCAATACAGTGGCAGCAGCAAAGCCAACAGCTAGCAATTCAGAGCATTCGAATAGGATAGGAGGTTGGTTGCTTGGAAGTTTAGTGTGTGGCTATCCACGTGCTTAGAACTTTACTAGACAGTAGGTTCCAGGTCATACTGAGATCCGCGTGACTTGTAAAAGCCCCATTGCAAGTTTTCCAGTATGCATTTCACGTTCTATACTCTTGTGCTTCTACATACGAAAACGAGTGGAATCGTTTTACTCGTTGGGGTATAGAGAGAGAGAGAGTGTAATACTCTAACAAATCGACAAAGCCGCGAGCAGTTCATACAACAAGACCCAACAACAACAGGCGGCAAAACCAACTGCCACCTTCGTTGTCGTTGTCGTCGTCTTGGGAATAGCAAAAAAAAAAAAGAAAACGTTTCTGTTTGAGCAGATTTGGAAAAGGAAAACTCCACCCCATTTTAGAAATGAATTTGTGTACCTTAACTGGCATACATACATCATTTTCCCTTATTACAATCGTCTTCTTTTAACTAAAAATAACCATTTCAAATTCAAATTCAAATTCAAACACAACTCTTTGCGAAACGGGCTTTAGTCGATAGATACAGAGGCGCAATAGCTTTTAGTTATTCAGTGACTAGTGCAGTGTACTCATATAACAATTATAGTGCCAAAAAAGATTTAAAAAAAAAACTAAAACCATTCGTATATATTCAATTATTTTTTTTTATATAAAAATAAAACGTCGTTTGTTTTTGATTGAATGTTTGTCATAGTGTACCCTTTCGATGTTACCCTCTAATAGTACCCGAACACATTCATCCCGCACCTACTGACATTAAAGTTTACCACGTAGATACTCGTACAAGTTAGCTGGCGCGTGTGGCTCTCCTATTCTCTGATTCTGTATGCAATTTAGAAAAATTCAATTCCTTCCAGTTCGTTTTGTATCATCTCAGCTTGAAGATCTATAAGCGTGTTTTGCCGTTACAAACATCGAAAATCAGTCGTGTTTATTTTTCAAAAAAATCTTTTTACAATAAAAAATTAAAAATAATCAGATATTGTGAAAGGGAAAAATATTTTATATTATATATTATAAATTCGAATCCCTATTTTGGTGAAGTGAAAAAAGAGTGAATAAAGAAAGTTTCAATTGAAATATATTATAAATCCTAGTGCTTGCAAGTTTAGAAAATAAAATAGTGAATTGAAATTAAACAAAATAAATAAATTAAAAAAATTCAACTAAGTTATGGATTTGTGTTTAATCACTTATTGATTTACGGATACTATTTTTGTTTTATTATTTTTTTTTTTCCTATCAAAAGAAATAATTACCAGTCAAGGTATTTATTGTGACCGAACAAAACCTATTGATACAAAAATATTTCTTGAAATACCTTCAATTGAAACCGTTTTTATGTAAATTTTAGTTTTGGAAAATTTCAAAAAAAGACATATCATTCGTGATAAAATATTTGCAACTATCCGGATTGGTTATTTGAATTTGTTTGTTTGGTTTTTATTTAATGAATTGTTTTACTAAATTTTGTTTGGTCGCTTTAATGCCTAGTCTTGTAAAATCCAAATGAAACATTGCATAAAAGATACATTGGTGTACAAAATCACATTGATTTGGTGCTTGCTATTTCGTATATATACATGTATTTAACTTAAAGTTATGAGCGGATTTTGTAGATTAGTTACTAAAAGCTTTTATTGGAAAATCTTCTTTGAGGTTTTGAAAGTAACCCATATCAGCTTCCTACTAACTTTTCATCAAGATTCTAGCGATGAACTAAATTTTAAGTAATTTTCCGTACATAACTGAGAAATTCGATTTTTAACAATTTCTGAAATGAAAAATAAGTTAAGCTCCTTAGTAGTTCGATGATGACTCGATAAGTTTCGATCAAGATCATTAAGTCTTCAGCCATTTAGTCAGAAGGATGCATAAGATTGTATCGAGTAAATTACAGCATTCAATTCCTTTACATTTTGGACCAGTGGCAATCGATCCTTAGTGGGCTAAGCAAAGGATATTAAGTTCTGATATCGATGCCCATGATCAATTGATTTTTATTTCTTTGGAGTAGGGTACTGAATTTCATCCGATCCTTGTAGTCTCTTTGTCAAAATATTGAGCTCATAGCTCTGGAAAATTGACAAATGATATTCAAATCTCACTCTTCATAGTCTTGATGAAATTGATGTCAAAACTTGGGCAAACTGCATTATTTGACAGCTCGCAGTCACAGGTTTTTTGCTGTTTACCTATAAATATTTTATCTTTGGCATTTAGGACCACTGCAAGCTCAACATCGCTGCCGATTTTTTTTCTCAGAGGCCACAGGCCTCGATAATTACTAGCGATCCAGAGATCTTTTTTTTAAATTCTTCCACCAATACTCACATAGTTTTTTCCAGAAAAATCCCTACTCTCACTACTCTATACACTTGGGTGATCATATCTGAGGTTGCCTATTCGCCTATAAAGTGTTAATAAATTCTCGACCCTGTTGCTAAAATTTGTTTAAAATCTTTGGTCCTTTCCTACTTCTGAATATTAGAATGTAGATTTTTAAATATTGGATTTCATTCTCAGTGGTTCACCCTTGAATTATGGCACTCTTATAATTTTTAAATACTATTTCGAATCTTAAAAACGTATGATTTGTTAAAACTCCTCGTAGTTTCGTGTATTCCGATATTTCTATAAGTTTCGATGCATAAGTTTTATTTTTAAAGAGCATAAATTGTAGCCGCAAATCAAAAAGTAACGAAGGTATTCTTAAAATCCATGTTTCAGGAGAATCTTTTTCTTAACCGTCTGGATATAAATTTACAACATATCAAATTTGTTACAGCAAAAGCTTGGGTAGTAACTTATGTATGAGTATTTGTTGAAAGATCATTGAGTAGGACAGCAAGATTTTTCTTATATTTCCCAAGGACATATAAGCGATAGCCGAACATAGTTCAAAATTGATCAAGGCTTATTAATCATCGTCAAATTTTGAAATCTGTAGCCCCTCATAGATTTGTTATCCGATTCTTCGCAAAAAAAAAAGTTGTCCAAATGGTCTATGTGGAGTTCTAAGACCATTCAGAAGAGAACATCGACAATCCTTCTGCTAAAGAAATTGTCAAATATTGGAGACGTTTTGGTTCAAGTTTTCCTCATTGACATTCTCTTTTTGCTAAACGTTCTCAATAGAGCATCATTTAAATTAGCCTGCGACTCCATACTCCATTATTGATTGTAAACCCCACAGACCACGTATCTATAGTCACGTTTCCCAACCAATGGATGAGCATCTCTTTACCATTTATCAATTTCTTCACTAGCAAGCACCAATCAATTCGTATCTCACGATTAAATTCAACATCACGCAATTTATCATTCATTTTCACCTCTGCTACATTTGTGTGAAGAAAACAGTCTTTTCAATCCAACACTAGAATTCTTTTGCTGATCTTAAGCATACGAAAGTTTTCCCTGATCGCTTAAAGACGAGGAAAAAAGCATACATAACCTCAAAAAGGTCAAATTCAGTGATAAAATAAAAAAAAACTAAATTAAAACCTCGTAACTACCTTGTCGGTAATGATGTAAAGGCAAAACCAAAACACCAACTTGGACTATTTTTAGATACATTTCTCTAAAAGGAATAATTAAATAGAGACCACTTTTAAGTGACGCCTTGAACATGGCATCAGAAACGGGTACATGCAATGGATTCTTCACCGATCACGGTAACTCGGCTTTAAATAATTACTTTCAACAGCTCTCGTCATCGTCGATTGGTGGAAGTAATGGCAATGTGTCTAGTATAGGCAGCACCTCCAGCGGAGGTGGTAGTAATACCAGTCTAGGCGATGGTAATAATAATGACAATTCTCAAACGAATTCCAGTGGCAGTAGTTCTAGTTCTGTAAGTTCAACAAATTCCCGCATACATAATACAAATTCTGGATCATCTGGAGCAACACCAAATCATCAATGGAATGAGATTCAAGCTAATCAACAACAACAGCAGCAGCATCAACAACAACAACAACAACAGCAACATCAACAATTATCACAACATCAGCAGCAGCAGCAGCAGCAACAGCAACAACAGCAGCAGCCACAACAACAAACGCATACGTCGGCGCCTTTATCGACGTCAGTAACACATCATCACCCGCACCATCCACATTTGTCGGCAATTAGTCATTCGCTAACGCAAAATCTCCCTGCCGCCTCCAACACTCACTCGATCTTTGGCACTGGCAATTTCCACTACAAAACCAACAATTCATGGACAATACCCAGTTTGTCGTGTTATCAACGTATCTATAATGAAACGCATTATCAGCGTAATTTTCATCCAACAGATACATCTTGTAATACGCAAAATAATCCAACGGCGACGGTGGCGGCAGGAACGCCAGGAACGACAGCAGGTAATGAGAATCTTTTGAATAGTCATCATCAGCCATCGCATCATCATCATCATCATCATCATCATGGACCAAATAGTGCGGGCGGTGGCGGCGGTAGTGGAGGAGGGGGCATCAATGCTAAACGATTTCAACCACTAACAACTTCAGGTTTGTAAAAATCAATTTAATTTTTTTTTCCCCCTAAAGCTACGATCGTTGTCAAGTAAACTTTATCCGTATATTTGTATCTGTATATGCATCCGTATCAGCACAATCACAAAGGCTTCACTGTTCGTTCGGGTTTTTTTTTTATTTTCTATTATTTTGCCAGAGTCGCAAAATAGAGAGAAACTTTTACGTATTAGATAGCGCACTAGTGAAGCGACAAGTTGCAGGGCTTTTTGTTGACCTTGATAATGCATTGTACAGTATATTTTCCACCAAGTTTCATTCGGCCAACACTAGTTAATTAAAATTGTCAAACACTTTACATACCTATATAACTAGAAAACAATCTACCTACAGTAGATACGAAATACTTGGGTTGCACCGGTTATCGTAGGTCGCTGGAGTGGCTAACATTTGGCGCCTACATGTTATCAGTCGGCGATAGGTGAGAAGCTACTCATGTCACTTATCACTATAGATCTATGGACAATTTAAGGGCAAGTTCATGATTTATTTATTAAAAAAAAAATTATTGATGACAGTCTTTTGTAAGTTGGAACAATCGAGAGCTTTTTGTGGTGTGCGTGGCTTTACAAAAAATCTACGTAAATTGTTTAAGCTTGAGCATTCGGCTGTTCTGGAATGATCACCAGTACGGTGTTTGTTGGAGCTAAATCTGAAATTTTCAAGAAACTATCTTTTAAGGCAATCAATGCAATGCAATTCGATGAGCCAGAAAACAAAAATTTCGGAAAAACTGAATGTTTTTGAAAAATATTTTTGCTGTAGGCAGCAAGTCTCTGGTAAGAAATAAGTCGGAAATCGAACTATCTGATCTTGCTGATAGTATTGGACCTTCCATCAGACTACTGGAATCGACGTTAATTCTACGACGTAATAAGAAAGTATCATTGTGTAGGCTTCTTGGCATCGTTTTCTGAATGCACGATCAGTGATCTTAACTGGATCAGTATTGACAATTTGTTTTTGATTTTTGTTGGTGGTTGTTTTTGGCTCACCTGAGCAGGACAAAGATCAGTAAAACATTACCTTTTCCTGGTAGAATTTGGTTAATGTACTTTCTTGCTATATTTCACTCATGGTTTCTAGTAGAAGGCATAAGTGGAACGAGTCTTTGTACCAGTATATAATTTAAGTTTGAATATTTGATATACTATACATACATGGAGCTAGCGCTTACTTAGACAATGTTGCAGTCTGCTCCGGGGACCTGGGCCTCCGGGAATAAAAATCTTCAGTTTTATGGTTTCAGGGAATACAAATCTTCACGGTATTTTGTATAGTTGCTCACTCCAAATCGGTAAGCTCGACTTCTCTTCCTTACCAAAAACTGGCACTAAGAACTTAACATTTGTCGTAAAAGATATTTCAAAATGGTTCTACTTTTATAGTTAATGACAAGATTCGAGGTGGTAACGACTTTCAAATCTTTTACATTTACATCTCTGAAGACTTTTCTGTATCTTGTTGAAAATTTGAGCAATTTACCTTGAAATGGGCTTTCTTATTATGTTTTAAAAGTGGCATTGCTGATCGAGTAATTTTTGATGGCGGACATCGAGTTTTAATTAGAAATGTTTATTCATAGATTTTAGGCAGCATTTCCCGGCAGTTTTTGACAAAATACCAGACCAATCGAAGCTCTATCTCATTAATGACGCTCAGATTGTTGGCTCCCGAAGCTTGCATGACATATAGTTTGTCATCATACATCAAAGACTGTAAGTAGACCCACAGAAAGTATTCGAGTGTCTTCAAATACCACGATCTCAATGGTCCATGGTATTCACTGATCATTTAGTGAAATAATGTTATAGTTGGATCTAGTCCTGAGTAAGTCAATAGGTTTATGAGCAGTATGGTACGGTACAATATTTTCCTGGAACCACATGTTCATCTGGTATCATCTGGATCAATCCCATCCATGTATTAGAAGAAACAGTCACTGATCATTTGATCGTTGTCAGGCAACATCGGTCTCCGTCTGTAACCCTAAATCGTTTTTAGAAAAATGAGGACCAATGGTTTTACCAGTGATGGCAACGCTTTTAATTTAAAAGATCATTGACCCAAAAGTAAGCCTCGTCACTAAAACCTATTTACTGATAAAAAAAAATAAGCGCCAATCGCAAGCTGCTCTATAGCTCAATCTGGTAACTCCCGTCGCAAGCTATATGGTAGTCTCATAAAAAGTATAGGCCGAGATCTTTTCGCAAAATCTTCCACATACAATACATAGTAAGCGGACAAAACCTAAACTGTTGCCATCGATTTCATTCACAGCGACTACAATTGTGGTGAAAAGGAAGAACCAAAATGATCACATCAACTTCAATACGTTTTGCAAAATGGAGGCCGATTAAAAGAAAAACAGTGTTTAATTCGAAAGTGGTTTTTCACTGTAAGTTACTTGTTAAAGACCTAATCTATGCACGAATATCTACGGCTATTGCTAATATCTTACTAAAAACCGAACAAGTTTAAAATGTTACGTTTTAAATTTTAAGAATAACCTGTTGCAGTTACTTTTTAGGTGTTTCACACTCTTATTTGAAGATTATATGACATTTTTGTTTTTCTAAATGTTGTTGAAGTGTCAAAAGTGTTTGAACAACTACAAAGCGGTTGTAATGTTTTTCTTTTTCAATAATTTACTAGAAAATCCTCATGAAATATTTTCAATATGTTATAAATGACAGTTCTGTTAGCTATCCTCTTTTGAGTTGAAGTAATTGTCAAAAATGACAACTGTGGAATGCAATGATGTTTGAAGTAGGAGTATCTAATGCTATTCCAAGTTGTCATAATATAAAATGTTATATCCATAGTTGGCTAGTTACAATATCTGTCAGAACTGACACTTGAGTTGCAACGATTTACGAATTGAAATGGATTAAATTCTGCGCAAATTACTAAAAACGACAGCCTTGACTTTCTGACACTTATCCAAAATGTCAAAAGTGATAATTTGAATTGCGTTTTGGTAAGGGTAATCAGAAGTGGTGTTGGAAAGTATTTGCTTAGCTCTACAAGTTGTCTGGTTTTTTCTAAGTGGCATTATGTCTAGAATATGAGAACGAGTATATGTAATGTGTTAGACAACAGAAATGAATTGGTTATAAAGCAAAAAGTTTTCGTTAGAATTATCAAAAGTTACATTCCTGATTGCTTGTTGCTTAAACGAATCAAACAGATAGGGACAATATTTTTAGTTTTAAAAATTGATTTTGTCAAATTGGCTGGTTAAAAAACTGATGCTTGAGATGATTTGTACTAGATGATTGCTCTTCAAACATTAGAAATGACTAAAGCTATCAGAAGTGTCGGGAGAAGAAACTCGAGAATAGCAATAGATTTCGCTTCATGTGTGCCCTCCAATGTTTATGAGAGTATTTTCATCATTCACACAGTTTGAATTATCCTTCTATTTCATGAATGAGTAGGTATATCGTTGGATGGTGGTCGTATTCTTTTTTTTTTTTTAAATTGCAATGGATTTAATTTTGAACATCTTTATGTTCTATATCCTCCTCTTTCCAAATAAAAAAAAATATAAAAGCTATGACAATCTCATGACTATGATATTGCATAGGTTAAGATACTGCAAACAAATGTACCAAATCCAACCTCCCTTTACCCCCCTCATTCAATTAAACACCTGAATTAGTTGGAAAACTTTAAATTTTTTACATTTCACTCCCCAAAAGTGAAATGGAAATTTTTCATTCAACTCATACAACAGTTCCACCACCCTATACCAACCCGTACCACATACACAGAATTGTACGCGCACATGTTCACATTTAATTCTCCAGCAGCCAGAAGTGAGCTTTTGCACGTGATCTGTCCGGAGAGCCGTTGATTGAATGTGTTTCGGATTTTCATTGCTCGAAACATTTCAAATATTTCCCGAATCGAAAATGGGAGGCATAAAAATAAATTTCATTCGGGACCTGGTTGGGATGGGTTTTGTTTTTTTTTTTCAGAAAGCACGTTCAAGCGACAAACAAAAACCGAGAGAAAAATAGATGGGACAGAAACAAAAACACAAAAAAATGATAGGAAGTAGATCTTTAAGGTGTTGACACCTTAGAACGGAACGACAGACTTGTTGCGGCTTTCGATAGCAACCGAATAGGGTTAGCGGGGTAGCAGAGTTGTGCAGTGAATATTCTAGATATCAGCTTGATGTCTGTCAATTGAATTAAAATTAATTTATTGCATATTTGTGCATACAAACGAACCGCATCGGCATACACATACTCATACATGCTGCCACAGCTATCGGTAGTTTCGTAGTTTCGAGTTTATTCTCGAGGGGGTATCGTTTGTTGCTGTTTTTTTTTTTTTTTTTTTGAATTTTTTGTAGGGCTATTTGGGGCTTTATAAGGTTTGTTGTAGGGGCTCTCTGGCTATAGCTATCTGTGGTGAGTGAACTAGCATTGTCTTTGTGTAGGGGTGATATTACAACCACTTAAGGCGTAATGTGATATCTCTATGACGTTGGAAAAACAACTGATGCGTAATTAGATGGCTTATACATATTCATGTGAGCATGTGAGGGTGTAACTAATCATCAGTTAGTTAGTCACTTCGAAGTGTAATAAATTAATTAGTTTCATTTTTTAAGGAAAACCCAAGACACTTTGATTGGAACGTATCCCTGTGTATAGGCCTGTTGAAATTTGTTGAACGAAGTGTTGACCTTCGTTTAAATGCGCACTTTATAGATTATGAGAGTCAGATTGTGCATGCTTGTATGTGCAAAGAAATATTCATTTAACTTGTGAGTGCAACAAAACTATTGACCATTGTTTTAGACAAAATTTTAAATGTGTCTTACGGTTTATGTTTTGTTTTCTTTTCATCAAAATGGATTTGGCGATGCGCTAGATTGTACGGATTTCAAGTGAATAAAGTCATTGGAGCAACTAACCACTGATAACCTATGCTTACGATGGAAGTCAGTTTCATTGTGGTTTTGCACTTGGCAATGGTTTGAATCAGCTGTATAGTCACTGTTGACCTCAATTAATTTCGAGCATTTCTAACAAAAACCTGAACTATATGAGGAGCCTTACGTAAATCATCTTTCGCGATTATTGTGGTAGAATGCAAGGATATACATATTATTACTATTCTGCATTACTTGAGTTTAGTTTCTGTACAGGAGAGACTGCTAGGTTGTCTTTTATGGCACGGAGCTACTAAGCAAAGGTATTTCAAATGAGTTTTCTGCCGTTTTACTCCTGCAAACGCAGCACGTTCGATAAGAAGAATGTACTACCAATATAATACTGATGGTATAACCAGCTCTTTGTTGAACAGTTCCTATTACTATGAAAGGAGACGTCATCCTTGGACCATTCGGTGCGTATGCTCTTAGTATCGCTTATCGAAATTAGTCTGCGTGTGACTTTTGTAATTTAAAAAAAAAATCTGATTTTCATTTCGGTATTCGAAAATTGATTTTTCCATCTAGCAAATTATATCTTGCATTCAGTGATCAATATTAACTTCCTTCGTGTGAGCATTGCTCCGTCAGTCTCATGTTAAGGACCTGAGATAACTAAACATCTCCACCGACATTCCAAGGGAATTTTGTTAATTTGAAGAGTACATTAAACAGAGATTTTAATTTCTGCACGCTCATCTTTATTATACTATCAAAAGTGGTTAGTAAACATTAAAGTTGGATTCTGGACTTTGAGCTAGAAGTAGCATAGGATAACCATCATCCACAGAACAGATTGTTCCTCGCTTGCGTCCCGACATGTTCTGTAGAAATTATTGATTGGAACAATGTGAGAGAAGTTCGTTTTGTTGTTCCCTACATCCTACTTTATCAACTTCGTATTCCATGTTATATCATCCTGGACAAGGACAATGTTATTTCTGCCATTGGATCACTCATCATATTCCACTTGATTGTCGAATTATGTGATACGAAAACACAGTGGAATACGCTTCTTTCTGCAGCTTCTATATGTGTATCGTTTAGAAACTTGAGGACTATTATGAGTAATAGGATGACTAGAAAAAGTTAAGACAAATCATACCAGTCTCTCGAATCATTTTTGGTCTGCCTATTGATATTTCCAAGATGATACAAAACCGAATCAGATCCCCAATTATTTCTTTAAAAAATTCTAAATAGGGCTTTAAGTGAGCAGTAGTGGCCCCTATTATAAATTATGAATCCCTATGTTATGTGATTTAGTTATAAAGTGATTGGTTTTAAAGAAATCTCTGCAGTAATGGATGAAGCCTTACAAGTTTGCTCTAGATACTCATCTTAGAGCATGATAAGTAGACATACTCGTATACTGTGTCGTTCACAAGATTATGACATCCTGCATAAATATGGGGCTAACAGCAGCTGCTAATATCCGACTACCCCTATCTGAAGATATCTTCTTACAGGTAGTCCAAGCATTCTTTTGTTTTCCTTGAGACGAGCTTCATCTAATTGTCTTCTCAGTCCACCTATGGCGCCTTTACCTACAAAAAGTTAATTTTAGACCTAAGAATGTATCGATTATATCACCGGCTTTTGCGATAAAGAATAAAAGCCTACTATAGTAAAATCCCTGTTATGTGAGACTTTTTCTAGTGAATTTCGAGTGGGTATACCTATCGCAAGGCTTCGAATCATTGGGAAAACAATCTTTTTTAGTCCCATGATTGGGATTTGTTGAGGTAAAATGGAAACTTGCGCTCCTTTCTTCCAGTTATTCAAGCATTTTCCCTATCAGACTTCAGAGGTTAGGCCTTAATGACACAATGACGATCGCTCTGTTTCTGCAGACACAATTCTCGTCTTATGCCATCCATCCATATCAATTTGATTGCCGAGGTCACTTCCGCTGACCGTGGTTAATTTTCTTTATATGACCGAAGGTCTACCTATTTCTTTTGCCCCATTTTCACCTCATTGTACCATTTGGCAAATGGTTTAACCAGAGCACTTGATTTTCAAATTTGATAGTTATGGTCGCAATCTCTTCACGGAGGCTTTTGTCTCCAACGTCTTCTCATTCTAAGCAAATTTCGGCCGTGCAGTTGCTTGCGCAGATATTATTCAGACGTTCTATTTCTTCTGATTTTTAAGTTGAGTGCATCGTATTTTGCCTCCTTTGTTCTTATAATTCAATCGATTTGGATCTACATATTTCCTTTAGGAAAATTAAAAAAAAAAAATTCAAAATCAACATCATACACTCAACCACAATTTGTCGTCATCAAATCACATCAGTCGTACAGTGTTTAGTGGCGTATTTGTGCTTTCTTGTAAAAATCCCTCCTTTATTAGACTACAAGGCCTTGCGCATACGGCAACCAAATAACGAACTTCGAACTTGTTCAATTCAACCTTAAACATATGTACATCAGGTTTCCTACAAAATCCAAGAAGATACATCAAAATTGGTAAAAAAGAAAACTAAAAAACCTTATACCATGTTGCTATCCGTATTCGAGAATATTCGTATCTGTGTAGGTATATGTAGATGCTCCTTAATGCCATTTATTTACAAAACACGACATCTCATTAACTTTATGAATATCGTAAACGTATGCATGTGTATCAATCATAAGCCTTGGCCATTTTCTGGTCCATCCAACCAGACTATTCATCAATCTTTTGTGCATTCATACCTATATATCCTTTTGGCAAAATCAAATTCAAAAATTACTAAAAAAAAAAAAAAAAAAAAAAACCGTATTTCCAATGCGATACTATAGAGTCACCGAATCACAGAATCATTGATTCACCAAACCACACACCAAATATCCCATACACGCGAATAACCTTTAGTAATGAGATACTCTCATGCTCGTATACTCGTACTCACATTGAATAGTTTTTTCAGTTTTTGTTTTTTTTTTTTTTTTTTTTTTTTCTACTCCTGGATCACGTTTGCCAATCAATTACTAAATTCATGTTAGAATAGAATTTACGAAAAAAAAAAAAAAAAAAAAAACAAAATCAACTGATGATAGATACAAAATGCAAAAAACAATCTTTCTAACAAAAAAAAAACATTTCTCATTTCTAGATGGAATCTGTTTTGTGAATTCACTTGCATACGCACGTACGTACTGATGATGTAAAACAAAAAACAAATTATTAATAAAAAAAAAAACTTGTGTTGTTTTTCTTTCTGTTTGCTAATATTATTTAAAAGTTTAGAAAAAAGAAAATAATTGCTAACAAAAATGTTGAATTAAATTTAATTGACAATGCTTAGATACAAGGAGTTCTTAAATAATTCACCTGTAGATTTTTAATTAATTTATCGCTTAAAATTCGAGCTGAATAGAGCTGTATTTTGTTAAAAAAAATAAAAAGCTTTATACGGGCTATCGGTGCAAAGAAGCGTATCTAAAGTGCATGAGAATGTATAAAGTACATATTTATTAAATTAAATTATGAAGCACACATTGCCCAAGCATTTGCTTGCCGATAATCCACGAAACTACGTGGATCGGCACGTGAGCAATATTTTTGAATAAAAATAAAATTAAGAATTAAATTCTATTGTGGACAGACCAGTAGTACCCGTACGACAACCATTACCAACGTCGCTTTAAAACGATTCAACTACTATTGTCGTCATAAGTATATCCAAAAGAAAGATACTCGTATTTAAAAGAGAAAAAAAAAGAAACAAAAAACATAAACTGAGTAATTATCGACGACAATTACGATTAGATGGAACGTTTTGCTTTCTTTTTTTTTTTGTATTTGTGGAGAAAAAAACCAGGCTAGACCGATCTTTTGTCTCTGTGCAACATGGGGCAAAAGTCTATATTCAAGTTCAATTGTCTAGTTCTGGGTCTAATGAGTAGAACACCAGCTCACTATTGCATCTTTTGACTGCAAATCTTAAAAGAAATCAACATTGCTTAAGTACTACGTCTAACGATCGAATTTGACGCAAACCCGGATTATTAAATCCAGTGAATCATTGTTCTTATTATTAATTCACACGACGTTTCATGAATAATGTCATTTTAACAAAAGATGCAAATGTTCTACACCACAATAATCTGCAGAATCTGTGTGCACGTTTTCTAGGTTTATAATTGTGTGACATGTACGAGTACGAGTAGGTAGAGCGAATCTTGTGAAGGTCGTTTGAAAATAAAACAGATACTCGAATTGTCTAGATTGGAAGAGAATTTCCATAGGAGATGTACTATTTGGTATTAAAGCTCCTTTGAGTTTTTTAGATGGCTAGTTTCGTTTGTATTACAATTCTAGTACATTTGAATAACATAGTGAGAAAAACTGCTTATTTCGAAATACTTCATCTCTAACTTACAACATTTGTGAGATACTCGTATAATAAAATCAAGTGGGCTCAAAATAATTTTGAAACTTTTTCAAACGTTTTTAGGAGTTTTTAATCTGTCATGCTATTGCAGTTTGAAATTTATATTTTCTGAATCGGAGAGGTTTTTAGTACTCAGTTTGAGGTACCCATTGCACATTGGGCTTGAATGTTCAGAAATTATAACTGCATACAAAAACAATATCTTTTTATATATTGAGTATTTTGAGATTCAAATTCAAGATGGTACTATTCCGGACTTGCTGGTGTTTGATATTTTGTTAAGGCATTTAGGCTGCATTCAAATTCAAAAAATAATTTGATTTTTTTTTTTTGGATTCTTGAAATTGGATGAGTCTTTTGACTGGCAGTTGGCATATTGAAATCGTTTATTAGAACTTTATTAGCTTATCGGGAACTTACAATTTCTTTTTAGAAGTGCTTATTCGTGTCACTTTGCATGGTAATAGTCCCCCTAAAAGCAACTTCCTATTGGCAATTCAGCTACTGTGTTGTCAATAGAGCTCTTGAATATAGAACTTCATGTGGAGTAATATAAATGGAAAATTTCAACAAATACTTCATCTTGCTAATCATATTCAGGTTAAAAAAGACTTTACTACTTTGACCAGTCTTGAATTCAATTTTATTGCTATTATTTAGTACTCACTTTGAAAACCTTACAATTAATCTACTTGCTTTAATTGATTTTATTTAATTTTTGTGGCTATGAGGTATGAAAATAATCTAAAGGACCACTGACAGCATAAAAACAAAGAAATGGTGTCACGTACCGCAAGACCTTGTGTAGATACGAGTACTTTTGCTGATTGAAGCATCTTTGGGATAAGAATTTAATTTTTAAGGTCGCTTTAAGAATATAATAACTGCAAGTGATCTTGAGAATTCAATGATGAATAAACCATAAACTAAGGTCAATAGCTTTTGGAGGTACATAACATTAAATTTGTCAGCTTTCAGTCAGCCTTATATATAAAAGTTTCGCAACAGATACTTGTAGATCCGCCTGAAGTTAGACCTATGTTGCATATTGTATATTGTCTTTTGAAATAAATTAACGGCTTCACTTTAGAATGATGAAATAGGTCCTTGCCCCAAAAATTATTTCATCAGTTGTCAGTAATTGGTTATGTTGTCCAAAGCGAAATCTACTCCGGGAATCGATCTGATATCTTCAGTGAAAAATTGTTTCCTCATTTGACCTTGATTCATCTACCAACCACTTTGCTTCTAACACTAATTTTATTTTATCTATGAATGTTCAGAATCATAATTCTTCAGATTCCATTTCAGTAGATAAAAAAAATATCGATTATGACAAAAAAATTTTATTCGTTTAAAACTGAGTCGTTGTTAAAACGGAGCATTTTAGAGAACATTTGTCCTTTCAACTCTACTTTTGGTCACTTTTGTAAAAACAATTCAATATATCTAATTCCAGCTATAAGATACCTAAAGGTACGCAAATTAGCAGCCATTGATCAGCTTACGATCTCGCAAGTTGATGTTTTTTATTTGAACAAGAGGCACAGGTGTTCTTGCCCTGCGCAGTTTAAATATTTTACGCACAAAAGGCGTTAATCGTTTATCAACTGTTCGCTACTTGCTGTTCTTATATAAGATCCAGCGACTCTGATACTTATAAAGGAATATCTTTTTCTCATGTTCTCAGCAAAGAAAACTGTGCATCTGCCATATATTCTTACCCAGCTGTAAAACAACGTAATCATGGAAAAAAAAGAGAGATTGCGTTTTTCATTTGTAAAAGTACGCATTCTGGGTTTATATATTTATTGTTACTAATTTTTGCTACTCGTATCTTATAACTCGTGATTAATTGTAGTGTAAATAAAGAGAGAAATATAATTGGCAGGTAATACTGGACCTTTCACGTCGCGAAATATAAAATTTCTTTGCGAATGAAAATCTATCGCATTTTTACACAAAAATGTATGACAACGCATCTCAAGGAGATCTAAGATATATTTAAGAAAATAGTGTTTGTGTAAAATGTATTATAATACATTTAATCTTTTCTGAAAATTTTCTTAAATTTCAAAAATAACTGCCATAGATGGCTATGTAGGCTATTTTTAAAATAAAAAAAAAGAAAACAAACAAATTTGTCGGATGTTTTTCTTATTTTAAATTGTTTATCTCAATTCTAATGACAATTAAGTGAATTTCCAATCAGACAAAAACAAAAACACCAAATTGTTTTTTAATTAGTCTCCTTCATAGCTAACTTGGGTTGGGCAATGAGTATACCTCAATTGTTATCGTATCCAATCGCATCCTTACAAAACTCTTCGTAGATTGAAAATTCACGTTCAACATCTGAGATACTCGTTTGAATCCAATAATTTCAGACAGTATCTGATGAAAGTGGTCGTGCCCTCAGCATGTATTTATTAATTTAAGATTAAAATGAAAGTAGTCCTCTATCCAACTAATCTTTTCACATATTTGCCTGCATTCAAACTTAAGATGTTTTTTTTTTTTAAGTGAAAGTAACATTCCAAAAAAATGTTTATTGCATATTTGTTGTAGTAGGTGTTGTGTTTTCATTTCCTGCTACTGTATCGAGTATTAACTTAAATTATACGAGCTGCCTTGTGATTAGCTTTTGTGTTTTATATACTTTATTCGGGCTAAAGGTGTTAAATAAAATTATTTATGAAGTGCTTGAAGATTTACTGTTTGTAAATTTTGTATATATGGCAATTTAAATTTAAAGTTTTGGCGATTTTTATAATGCGTTTTAGAATAATTGATAGAATTTCTTATCTTAGTTTCAATTAAGAAATTTTTAGTTAAGATCATTTTAATTTTAATTTGCTTTGTTAGAGATATTTCAAAATAAATAATTTTATGATATAGTTTCTTGTTGAAGTGCTTTAGGTCAAAGTTTGATTGCTAGAATTTTAAGGTTCTGAAGAGATTTGTCAGGCAAAATAGAGACATACAAATGATTTTTCTCTCCTTCACAATTTTTTTTTAATCAGCGAGCTATCAAATCGTATCTAGCTAATGTGCGAGATGAACTGTATTATAGTGCGATTAACAAGGGAGAATAAACTGGAAATGCGCTTTTACCTATACTTTTTTGCGCATTCCGAATTCGGTTTTTGAAATATGTATAACATTTCTTAACATGTTTTCATCTGGGGACAGTTTTATGTAAATTTAACATAGTTTCCGGCCTATGGTGGGTAGTGACTTTAATGATATATCTTTCCGATCATAAAGATCCATTCGATCAGAAAAAATCGAAAAATTTGATAGCCTTGATCGGAGTATGAAATATGTAATCTAGAATATGAGTCAAATTTATTGCAGACCATATCTTCACAGTCATGGAAATGAACAGACTTAAAAACCATGAATTATAGCAAATTGTCAATACTTCTCAAGAGATGGCACAGTGAGTCTCAAGTAATAACCGGCTACCCATTGTAGGGATCCTAAGACAAAAAAAATAATGCTTCAGTACTGCAACGCATTAAGCAATTGAACTTAACTAATCAAATGGTAAATGACAACAGAATTCTCTGAAGCCCTTCACTAGTCGAAACGATATGACTTCTTTTGACAATATTTTATTCCGATAATTAATTGTCCATAAAATTCGCTTCGATGCATTGCGAGAATGACACGAAAATGCAATGACGCAAGAAGAAGAAGAAGTGATGTATGTATGTGAAATAAACTCGAATATAAATGCTCGTTGTTTCCAAAAGCCATATTTAAAAGGAACTTGAAACAGCGGTACTAGCTAAACCGACGAGGTGCATGCTGAGCAAGACTATGATCATTGGAAAAAAAAAGTGTGGAAAGGGCTTGGGCACTTTCTGTATCAATAGCAACGTTGTATCTTGAATTTGAAAAGTCGTATCGATTAAATATTATATACACTCCATGGCATCTTATACGGCTTTGTGGGAAGCAGATCGACACATGGGGTGATTTAAAGTTTACGAATAAAGATTGGTGTTTCAAAAAATTTATTATACCGATACGAGATCCTTATGAACGCCACTAAAATCCATTGCTGTATCCGAGACACATGTAAATCGGAAAATTCAAAAATAAAGTTAGATTAACAGCGGAAATAACTCGAAAACTCAAGGTTTACATTGGAGTACAACACGGAAGTTTGCGAGGTCCGCTACTTTTTATGGTCATGCAAAGTCCAAAATAAATTGTTTTCTTTTCGCCGATAATGGCAATGACGTGGTAATCCTTCAGGCAATTTTCACAAATAGATAAAAATTCTGTTTTTCGAGTCTAAAATCTAGCATCACACATCTGTTTAAAAGTAGTCGTCGTATCATGGGATTACAAATCTAAAAAGTTTGGAAAATAGAGTCATTGGTCCCCCAAAATTATGCGTATATGCGCAATATCTTTAAGATACGCATCGTAATCAAAAGAAAGATGACTGTGATGAAAATGGAAATGTAAGGAATGTTAGAAATGTAACAAACCTTAGTCCAATAAGAAGTACGCACATTCGCGGAAGTTTTTGCCAAAAGCCAAAAATGGAAAATCTTCAGACTGAACAAGGGTCATCGAAAATTTCAACCCGGCATTAGAGGCTCTAGTTCCAGAATTAGATGCTATTTATGCATTACATATTTCAACGGTTAATAAAAGAAAATAAGTTTGTTCTCATCTAAAGTGATCTTCTTTAATTACTAGATGAGAATGTTCGATGTCGGAAATTCTCCTCTTTGTCACCTTTCACAAATAACCGTCCCATCACCACCCAAACAGTCAAAAATATCATCTGTCTTTTTTTTTAATTTTTTGAAAAGCTTCCCATCAACCAGATGTCGTTCGGTAATTAATATTCAAATTTGTCCCCTTCAAAACGGCTACTCTATATCTCACCACTCACACAAATGTCGTGCCCATGTTTATTGACAAAAAACCAAAAGAAAAAAATGGTAAATGTCAACTTTCTTTATTTTATGCATTTTTATAATTTTTTTTTTTTCGTTCTGTGTTTCTTGTTTTTCCTTTAACTTGTAAAAGGTTAGTTAAGTCAGCTATTTTATTTGACTAAAACAAAAAAAAAAACAAAAAATTAAGAAAATGAAAAAATCTCAAAAACACCACTCAAATGAAATGCATGAATTCATCGTCGTGTCGTGTCGTGATTTATCTTCTGTCCAGTACTCCGAGTCTTTCATCTCTTGGCCCCACCGAAACGGAAGTAAATCTCCTGAATATGATAAAAAACACAAAAATTGTATCTCAATTCCAACTACTCCCTCTCGGTTGCTTTGTCGAACCCACATCTTCGGTCTACGGGAAAAAGGGGTGAAGAAAAGCCTCTCTTTCAAGACTTGAGGACGAGTGAGGCCTTTCTGCAGCTCAGCGGGGGTATGAATTCTCTTATGCTGGTATCTTCTGAGACCAAAAACTGAAAGATATTTTTATGTCGGCGGTGTCGAAAAAAAAACCCTTTACCTACTTAAATGAAAGTAAAATTGTTTTTTTTCTCGTCCAACTGGTTCCTCTCATAAAATTTGACAAAAACAAAATCCATTTTCAATTTCATTTGGCATCGACTGGGCGCCTCAGAGGGGAGGGCCTATGATCCAACTTCGGCTCAGATACTGGTACACTATCGACTACAGCATCAACATCATTGTGAGAAGAGAGCGCGTCTGAGATCTCAGCTCTCGAATGGCATTGTTCCGCATACGAATACTACCTATTCGTATGTACTATACAACGACTTCCACTATGACTATGCGAGTACAAATATCTCTTGGATGTGTGAAAAAAAAAAAGGAAAAATATTTCTTTTTTTTTTCTTTTTGGATATATTCTGGGGCTAACTGGCAGTAGCTGCGAAGCTGCGGACCCCCTCCCCATAGTACTACAGAAGTTTGGTATAAAAAGAGACTCGATAACACAAGGAAGTAAAGTATGAAATGGCAGAGACCGAAGTTGCAGAAAAGAAATGCTTTCGATTTCGTTTCGGAGTCGGATGGCTAGTCACCTAACCAGCCAGCCATCTAGTCAGCCAGGTACATAAAGATAGTTTTAGTGATGGTATAATGGTGGGAGACTGTGGTGTAGGCCAACAATTAAAAAAGAAACAACGTCAATGGGCTGTAAACGAGAAATTGTTGCCGTAAGTGTGTGCCTGTGTGGAGGCTTTATCTTCTCCTCTATCTGACGGTATTTTTATTTATTTATTTATTATTTCTCTTATTTTGTGGTGTCTAAAGTGGATTGAAGAATTGGAATTTATGTATCTATTTGGCTGATGCATGGATAGTGTGGTGTTTTGTGTAACCGACAAAAGACCTTTTTTACCCATTGAAATGAATTGAGATAATTTTGTGTATTTTAAATTGATCGCGTGCCTTTGTAGATATTTTCGGTTTTGTAGGAGGACGAATCTGGTTGTGCCAATTGAATGAATATCCATTCACTCAAAGATTGACTTTTATAATATACTACTCAAAGACTTATTTAGTAATTCTGTCCCACCAGCATGGACTAACATAAGATTTTAACCGTAAACACATTTTTCAAAAGTCCTACTCCATTTGTTACAGTTTTGAATTTCTGCATCAATTGGTGACGATCCATAAACAAACATATGTATATCCTAAGCGTTGTCCACGTGGCTTAAGTAAGACGACATTGTCCATTAGGTTTCTCTGCTTCTCATACACAAGGCAGTTAGGACAACATCTTCAACTTTGAAAGGTTCTTATATAATACCGTTGTGTAAATCACGACATAATACGACTTAAAATAGTCGTGATTTTGTCAAGATCTTCCTTCCTGAGCAAATCTTTCTATATGACTCTAGTTCCTCCTTATCTACTTACTTATCTTATCCGTAGCGACATGTTGTTCTACAATGACTTGCAAGCTATTAATATCGCGATGGAGAACTGAAGCCAGCATGTTCGACTTCGGCGGTTATCCTCTGCGCCCCGAAATTCTCGTCACAATTTATTAAGTTTTAAAATTCACTTATATACCCACAGCATATAAGACGATTGGAAGGTCATCTTCTCATTCAACTCTTTCAGGAAAAGAAAACATTGTTTCATAAGTTTTCTTATGAAATAGCCCCGATCAATGAAGAGGGTTAAATAAATCCTCGAAGATCTCACCAATCCCATCCTTTAATGCTGGGCTAATGCACATTTGGGGAAACCCTAGATTAAAGGCAATATAAGACCAAATTCACATACAACTTTTTGGGTCCGAAATTACAACGGAAGTAGGAAAAACTAAATCGTCCAATTACTTGCCAGACAAGCCTCGGTTGAGAGTCTTTTAAGACTCATATAGGCACAACTGTCGATGGTACGACTCTACAGGTTGCCGGCAGATCAAACGAATCCTTCCGAGACCTCTTGTCTGTGGTGTTCTTGGCTGTTCCTCTTTAAGAAGTCCTGAAGGTTGCCTACTGGCATCGGAGTACAATGGACTAGGTCTTTGTTTAAGTGCTCTTTTCTGTTTGTTATGATTCCAATTTGATGCAGTCATTCAATTGCTAGGGCACTGCTGCGTTGTACATATTTGTGATGGTAAATGTGTTACTTCAGATTATCGTTGTTGATTTCCGGCCTTGCGTCTATTTCGAACATCGAAATAATATTCCGTCGGCTGATCACAATGTGGTCTATCTGGAAAATGCTATGCTCAAAATTCGCTCCTGTTAACTTTGCAGAAATCGAACAATTCTGTGAATATCCGAAAAATACCTGAGCTCGATGTTGTCGCTTCCTATCTTGGGGTTAATCACAAACTGATAAACACACTTAGAAGTTAAAATATCTCTAACGAAGTTTTTTTTTTAGAAGCGAAGCAATCAGATGCAAGACTAGTCCATTGTACTACCCCAAATGCCAACAAAACCCAGTATGACTATGTAAAGTGGTCCTTTAATCCACATCTATTTTTATCGCTTTTAACACTTTTTTAATTCGATGATCATGTACGAGTATGAACCGATGTTTTCAGCGATTGTTAGAGCGAAATATACATATATCAACGAACTGTTGTATCAGCCAAAGATAACCACCGCATCCCGTAAGAAATCTTAAGTCTATTTCTCTTGAGGTAAGGATTAGGAAGATTTTAACGTTCCGTAATTTGATTCTGTCCATAAGATTGCAGTCCATATCGAAGGTGACAGCTCATCAATTTGTATTAATTTTTTTTGGCAAAGAAATCTCCCAAACTCTCCTCGTGACTCATGAAGCAATTCTTTTTGCCAGACCTGCAAGCGAGGTGTTTGGGAGCAGAAGTTCTTTCTTGCGAACTAATACCCATTGGAATGTTCTTCCTCAAAAAGATTTAATACCTACAAGTCATTGGTATATTCATTTTCGCCATTAGCTCTTACATAGCCAAAAGCCTACGAACTGTTTATAAGCAATACGCAAAAATGTAAGAGTGAACCTGGGCTCAGGAAATTTAAGAAAACCGATGTTGAACCACTTTTATGAATGCTAGCGGAAGAAGTCAAGATCATCGTATAAACGTCATAGAATACCTTTTAGTTCTTTCTAAAATGTCAACCGCAATAGCTCTTTCTCTCCCTTTTTTTATATGAATTGTTGTAAAATACATTCCCCCTTTTGCAATGTTAAACTTTTAAAATTAAAAATTCACGTTCCAAAAATACAAGTATCTCAATCACCAGCAATCTTTGGTATTATTTTATGCCGTAAGCGTAGTCAATTTCTCAGCTCAACGAAAGCTTCTTTCAATCTCATTTTTCCACAACGAAAGCTTACCTCGATTCAAGATTTTCATTAGACACCTCCACCACACTCTTTTGCACAAGAAACAACACACTTTCTATATGTACTCGTATATTTTGAGCCTACTCCAGCCTACCAAGTGTCACATCAACCCTGTCATCGAACACCGAACCAGGCCCCCTATCAAACTACTCACAACATACATGCAACCCAATCCGAACGCAACCAATCCAACCTAACTAAACTGAATTCCAATCCAAACTTACATCGCTTCCGCAAACCGGCAGACAGGCAAACCAAAAGGCACACAAGACAGCGATGAGTATGCGAAAAAAGTAGAGAGACGAGCTTTTTTGTATCTGGTCGTTTGTCGTTGTCGGTTGGGGCAATTTTTTTTTCGGTTTTTTCTCTTCACATTTTGTTTTAGTTTTTTTTTTCTCCAGTTTTTTGTTTTTTTTTTTCTTTTTTGTTTAATGTGAAAGAAAAGAAAAATGGGACTCACAATCGCAAACTATCTACTAGTTGTATTTTGACTCTCACTCTTCATTCGTATTCCGGCGGCACAGGTTTAATTTCGGGTCCCGTTCCAATATTACTCGTATTAATTTTTTTTGAACACCTACTTTTTTTTTGGTTACCTTAACCATCCATCCGATTACCTATCTATTCGAGTAGTTTTCCAAATCGACGGAAAAAAAGTGCAACAGATACTCTAATACGTACATACATAGTTGATAGATTGTTCCTCGTTAGTTTGTGATTTGGCTAAATTTCGAAAATAAAATTTCCAAACTCCATTAATTTGTCATTTACTAATATTCTGCGATACACGTAGAATGTGCTTAGGATTGTAGCACGGATTAACAATCAGTCGCGTGTAGATCATCGCAACTAACTGCAGCGGAAACATACTTCAAATCCCACTGTGTCCGTTTGTCACGTTAAAATATTTAAAACGATAAAAAATAAATAAATAAATAAAATAAAATGAAAATAAAAATAAAAATTCCAAAACAGCTGTGATATATTTATATTTTGTGTTTACATTCCCTGGCTGCAAAAGATACTACGATAGTCGTATGTATCCGCACTTAAAAGTGATTACTAAAAATTTTGTTATAATATTTACTCATATGTGCTTTCGCGGCGATAGTTATTCCCAACGAAAAGCTTCTTTTCGCACACTAAAAACCGAATTTTAAAGAAAAAAAATTCTAAAACAAAAAAAAAAGTTGTCGTTAATTTATTTGCACTGGGGCTGGAAGATACAGATACCCCCGAATAGGTATCTGTCTATCTGTTGTGTGTTGCATTCATTTTTTTTTTTTTGTTTGGAAAACTGCATTAGTCGTGCTAGAGGGAATTTCTACTACTAGTAGCGCGATTAGTGATGATCATTTTGTGAAACGCATGGAATAACACGTTCAAGGTCAAACTTTTTTCAATCCAACCCAACCACCGACACCAACCCCAGTCAGTCGCAGTTGTTGTTGCTATACTCCCATCATCATCATCATTATTGCCGTCGTCGTCGTCGTCGTCGTCGTTGTAGTGATAAAGTCGTCGCTTAGAACGTATAAAACGTAGTCGTGTCGTGTCTTTGTATTTCCGTATACAAAAACCAAACATATGTGAATCTGTGGGGTTCTAAAGTGCTCGTTCTCATGTGAAACTATTATTACTTACTATCCGAAGCTTTTTTCCTATACCCACTGTCAAGTGTTGCCCCCTGCTTTTCGTTAGAATTCCGCGTGATAGCGTCAAAACGCCGTCTTCTGAAGTGGCTATAATTACTACTCTAAAAGTTTTTGTTGTTGCTTCTGTTATTTTTCTATTTTTTTTCTAATTCCACTTCTTTTTTTTTTGTTTTTTTTTTTTGCAAACTTAAGTCAAGTGTGTTCTCTCGCTTATAAGATTCTCAACTCAAATACCAGTTTTGAAGCTTTTATCAGTTGTTTTTGCCCACTCGTATGTATCTATAGAGAAAAAAAAAATCTTTTGAGATGATACAAGATTTGTTTAACTGAGTGACACGCGAAATACTCGTTCAACCCAATAAAACAATTTTTTTTTTTTAAATTTTTTTCTATATACATTATTTGATTGAAAAAAGTATCTATGAATGAAGTCCCTACCAATGAGGATGGAATATCAATTACCACCACCGCCACCACAGACTTTACAAATCGGTCCAACTCCGGTGCAGGTGCAACAGACTCATTTACAAATTTTACAAAATGTTCATCAACAACAGCAACAACAACAGCAACAACAACAGCAGCAGCAGCATCAGCAACAACAAATTGTTGGTTCTATGCAACCGCCAGCAACATTGCCACCCTTAAGTTCACTTCCCCTACAAGTTGTTCATAATTTACCACATTTACTTGGCAACACAAATGGCAATGCTGGCAATAATGCAAACCAACAAAATTCCAACAATCTTCGTAATAATAGCAATAATTTACAGCCGTTAAATGGTTTGGGGAATTTACCCCCAAGTAGTCAATTGTTGCATCATCATTTGCAACACTTAGCAAATGCTAGCAATAATAACAACAATAATAATGCAAATACTCCGAATAATAATAATCCAACAGCAAACAATAACAATCTCATACCGAATAATAATAATAATAATGCCAACAGCAACAATAATGGAGGCAATGTCGCCGATGAGAACAATCGCTGGACACAATTTCAAGTGCAACAATTATGGAAACATCATGCATCCTATCTGAATGGTAATGGTATTGGTATTGGTATTTGTCTCTCTGTGTGTTGGTATTTTTTGGAATTCCCTTACAAGTAAGGTAAAAATCGTTGTGTGGTAAGACTGATTCTCTCAAACGACTTATTGTATCTTTCGGCAATTTAGGATTACACTTATCCATCATTTTTTCTACAAGATTTCTTCTCTGATCGGAATTGTATTTTTATTATTTATTTTTAATTTCCACCACTTAAGGATCATTTTATAAATTGTTGTTAAAGGTTTAAAATGTTAAATCATCGCTAAGACTTGGATCCAAGAAAAAGAAATCAGATCTGCATACATTTGTCAAAGTCCCAAATAATCTTTGACACATCTCTGACTCAAGAGATTATTGAAGATTAAAGCATAAAAATGCATTTAGAACTATTAAAAAATGATCAGACCTTAGTTCGTAAATCAGTTTTTTTTCCTGAAAGCAACTTAAACTTCAAAAACCAATTGCAGGCTATCTTTGGAGACCCAAAGAAAACTACAAAGTTCATTGCTTTCAGAATTTAGGCCACGCAAATTTTGACTATAAAATAAAATTTTCAACTTCCATGTCGACTTTAAATGTTGCCTTTCAATGCTTATTCAAAGATAAAGCCCTTTGAGAGGAGCCAGATAATTGATTTCCAAAATTTAGGCCACAAAATGTAAACAGGCAAGAAATTAGGAATTACAAAATCCATTCGAAAAATTATTTTTTGGTCTTTTATAATGTCAGCTTTACTCGAATCATTTGTTGCCTAAAAACGTCATTGGACACATATTTATATATCTGACTGTACCAAGCTTAAAATCGTGGCACATTAGAAAGAAAGAAACGATACTTTTTAGAATATCGCATAACTTATGGTTAAATTTGGATCTTCACTGATATCACGAATCGACAATAATTGTTTCAAAAAATTAACTAAGTATGATAAATTTCTGACAATTTAAACACAAATTATTACCACTCAACATTGCTGATTTGAGTTGAAGACCAACATTTTATTTCTCGGATTTAGGCCACGGAAACTTTATTTTAAATTGGCATTTGCTTAAGAACCCTTGGGGTAAAATTTTGATGCTTGAAATTCTGGCCACAACATTTACAATTTTTTGTTATTAAAACTATATATAAAATTTACTTATGCTCAATATAAAAAGAATACGTGTTTTTCAAAATTTGGTCAAAAGTTCATTTTTTACACATTTTTGATCGCATATTTCCGTACAACTACAAATTTTTGCTCAAAGATATGCCCTAGTCTAGGCTATTCGAAATTCCTATCTCCGAAATTAAGACCTTCTACATGTCAAATTACTTAATTTTTGTTTCTTCCTTTCGTCTCAAGATCTCCTTTTTATGTTCTTTCCTGAAAGGCTGACAGTTTTTTATTCTTTACTCGTAAATTCGATAAGCAACCCCTATCGGTACCTCACCATTGTAGTTATCAAGAGAAATTCAACAAACGGCGTTTAAATACTGGTAAAAGCCTGTAAAATCCACAAGTATACTTCACGAGTAGTATGCTCTTATATTGCCTTCTCAGATTCTCTGAAAGATAGAAATACTTGAAATACAATCGAGACGATAGCTTGATCATATTCACTGATCTGGAAATTACTTGTACTGACAACGATATCACGGAAGCCCTTATCTACGATCAGACTTTGCCTAAAATTATGAATATGTCTACCTTATCTTGTCATCTTCTATCAAAATTAAAAAAGATTTCGTTCTTGGCAGCATAAACTGATTTTTCAGCTGTAGCTAAGGTGCAAATACAGCTATGAAATATTATCAGAAATATATTTACTTCTGTATGGAAAAGTCTTCATCTAATAGCACAAAGATGTCCGTTTTTCGTGAGAACGTGTCCAGGCGGGGTCCGATGCTTTTTTTTATTTTCAGTTTTCCTATTAGGCTAAGTACAAATTTCAGCACCATCAGGATCTACCTCAAATTATTAATTTGCACTTAATTTCACCCTTAATCATAATGAGTATCCCAGTGCTGTGTAATAATTATTTTATACGTGAATGAGGATGTCATTTAAAAACGTTTCATCTAGAAGTAATAAGTTGACTTAACTACTAGTTTCAGCCTTGTTATTTTGGGAGTTGTAAAATACTCATATTTTTTGCGTCAAAAATTAGCCAACAAATTGCAGTTTGAATTCAGAATCCATGTGAACAATTTTGAAGGAAAGATGTTGTTTAGTCAGTCATATATAACAAAATACTGGAGCAAGAACTTGGTTCGCCAAAATTGGGTTTAGATTAGTTTTAACAGATCTAGAAGAGGATCTGCTTTATTTTTTGTAAATTCTTCAAAATATTATTGCCAAAGATATTTTTTCTAGTTTGTTGGTTATCTTTGTATTCGAAAATCTTCAGTATCAAACCTATGATGACTTGAAATCATAATTATCCTCCATTGTCTCAACTGGTCTTAAACAAATTTCAAGTTGAGAGACTATGGATAAACGTTTTCCTACTTTGAGACGTTGATAACTTGAGATCGAGTTTTACTTCTCAATAAAAACAAAAACCTTTGTTTAGTGGCATTTCTGTCAGATCTCTCTGATATAACACACACGCAGCGATTTGCACTTCATTTTAGTTAAACATTCTTAAGTACGCCGGATTTATGTGCCTGCACCTTTTGCCAATAACATTCCATTTAACTGGTTTTAAAATTTATGCAAATCTTTTACGCATTCTCTAGTGTAATATATGTTATAGCAATTTTCATAATTATTACTTTATAGAAATGAAAAATCAAGTTTAAAAAAAAACTAATGACACAGGCTATACCATAATTTGTCCGTGTAAGAAGTAATTAAATTATTTATTACCAATGAACAAGATAATAGTTATACTTTCCATTAAGATTCATTTCCATTTAAACAATGTTTTTTTTTTTAGTTTTCGATATTGACACTAAGCTGACGTCAAATGCTTGGTTAAGTTCATAAAAACTGACTACAAATCTAAGAATAATAGATTTTTTTGTGATCAGATTTTATAAGAGTAAATGAACGAAAAGGTCACTTGAAGTTGAGAAGATAAAAGGTCCTAGACAATGTTTCAAAGAGCCACTTTTCTGTGACATCAGACTTGAGTAGAGTCTGAAAATATCATTCTGAATTTGATTGAGAAAAACTTCAAACTACACTTTGTCATAATTTTTCCACACTATCGACTACCGACTGTATGAATATTGTCCCAAAATGAATTTTTGGAACTGCTTAGATCTTATTTAAAATGCATCACAGATCACTTTCAATTTCATCGAGCCACTTGAAAATTTTTCAAGTCACCGAATGAAGTAATTTATGGCACATCATTTAGAATGAATAATATAATTTTATAGTAATAATAATAAAAAAAAAACCAATTTACGTATGCATGAGTTACGAGTATCATTAGCGGTTTTTAGCGCATATATTTGTATCTTTTTTTTATGCAATTTTAATATCCATTTTAATATTTAAAATGAGAAAAAAAATGAAAATGAAATTCTACTTTCTCTAATGGTTCCGTGTCGTTGCTGGTTCAATTTTCTTTGACTTGTGTTTGGAGTGCAAAAGTCTAAGTTAATTGATCTTGAATGGAGCTATAGAAAAAGGTAGTGATCTGTAGAACTTCTGATCCCTAAATGTAAAAGTCTGTCGGAGAAAAAGTAGCCCTAACAATTGGTTTTTTTTTCGAGTTGAGTTGTCGTAGCTAAATTACTATGTTACGTCAGAAAGATACATGTTTTTATATGTATGTTCTTTCTTTTCTTTGGTCAAAAGTTCATTTTTTACACATTTTTGATCGCATATTTCCGTACAACTACAAATTTTTGCTCAAAGATATGCCCTAGTCTAGGCTATTCGAAATTCCTATCTCCGAAATTAAGACCTTCTACATGTCAAATTACTTAATTTTTGTTTCTTCCTTTCGTCTCAAGATCTCCTTTTTATGTTCTTTCCTGAAAGGCTGACAGTTTTTTATTCTTTACTCGTAAATTCGATAAGCAACCCCTATCGGTACCTCACCATTGTAGTTATCAAGAGAAATTCAACAAACGGCGTTTAAATACTGGTAAAAGCCTGTAAAATCCACAAGTATACTTCACGAGTAGTATGCTCTTATATTGCCTTCTCAGATTCTCTGAAAGATAGAAATACTTGAAATACAATCGAGACGATAGCTTGATCATATTCACTGATCTGGAAATTACTTGTACTGACAACGATATCACGGAAGCCCTTATCTACGATCAGACTTTGCCTAAAATTATGAATATGTCTACCTTATCTTGTCATCTTCTATCAAAATTAAAAAAGATTTCGTTCTTGGCAGCATAAACTGATTTTTCAGCTGTAGCTAAGGTGCAAATACAGCTATGAAATATTATCAGAAATATATTTACTTCTGTATGGAAAAGTCTTCATCTAATAGCACAAAGATGTCCGTTTTTCGTGAGAACGTGTCCAGGCGGGGTCCGATGCTTTTTTTTATTTTCAGTTTTCCTATTAGGCTAAGTACAAATTTCAGCACCATCAGGATCTACCTCAAATTATTAATTTGCACTTAATTTCACCCTTAATCATAATGAGTATCCCAGTGCTGTGTAATAATTATTTTATACGTGAATGAGGATGTCATTTAAAAACGTTTCATCTAGAAGTAATAAGTTGACTTAACTACTAGTTTCAGCCTTGTTATTTTGGGAGTTGTAAAATACTCATATTTTTTGCGTCAAAAATTAGCCAACAAATTGCAGTTTGAATTCAGAATCCATGTGAACAATTTTGAAGGAAAGATGTTGTTTAGTCAGTCATATATAACAAAATACTGGAGCAAGAACTTGGTTCGCCAAAATTGGGTTTAGATTAGTTTTAACAGATCTAGAAGAGGATCTGCTTTATTTTTTGTAAATTCTTCAAAATATTATTGCCAAAGATATTTTTTCTAGTTTGTTGGTTATCTTTGTATTCGAAAATCTTCAGTATCAAACCTATGATGACTTGAAATCATAATTATCCTCCATTGTCTCAACTGGTCTTAAACAAATTTCAAGTTGAGAGACTATGGATAAACGTTTTCCTACTTTGAGACGTTGATAACTTGAGATCGAGTTTTACTTCTCAATAAAAACAAAAACCTTTGTTTAGTGGCATTTCTGTCAGATCTCTCTGATATAACACACACGCAGCGATTTGCACTTCATTTTAGTTAAACATTCTTAAGTACGCCGGATTTATGTGCCTGCACCTTTTGCCAATAACATTCCATTTAACTGGTTTTAAAATTTATGCAAATCTTTTACGCATTCTCTAGTGTAATATATGTTATAGCAATTTTCATAATTATTACTTTATAGAAATGAAAAATCAAGTTTAAAAAAAAACTAATGACACAGGCTATACCATAATTTGTCCGTGTAAGAAGTAATTAAATTATTTATTACCAATGAACAAGATAATAGTTATACTTTCCATTAAGATTCATTTCCATTTAAACAATGTTTTTTTTTTTAGTTTTCGATATTGACACTAAGCTGACGTCAAATGCTTGGTTAAGTTCATAAAAACTGACTACAAATCTAAGAATAATAGATTTTTTTGTGATCAGATTTTATAAGAGTAAATGAACGAAAAGGTCACTTGAAGTTGAGAAGATAAAAGGTCCTAGACAATGTTTCAAAGAGCCACTTTTCTGTGACATCAGACTTGAGTAGAGTCTGAAAATATCATTCTGAATTTGATTGAGAAAAACTTCAAACTACACTTTGTCATAATTTTTCCACACTATCGACTACCGACTGTATGAATATTGTCCCAAAATGAATTTTTGGAACTGCTTAGATCTTATTTAAAATGCATCACAGATCACTTTCAATTTCATCGAGCCACTTGAAAATTTTTCAAGTCACCGAATGAAGTAATTTATGGCACATCATTTAGAATGAATAATATAATTTTATAGTAATAATAATAAAAAAAAAACCAATTTACGTATGCATGAGTTACGAGTATCATTAGCGGTTTTTAGCGCATATATTTGTATCTTTTTTTTATGCAATTTTAATATCCATTTTAATATTTAAAATGAGAAAAAAAATGAAAATGAAATTCTACTTTCTCTAATGGTTCCGTGTCGTTGCTGGTTCAATTTTCTTTGACTTGTGTTTGGAGTGCAAAAGTCTAAGTTAATTGATCTTGAATGGAGCTATAGAAAAAGGTAGTGATCTGTAGAACTTCTGATCCCTAAATGTAAAAGTCTGTCGGAGAAAAAGTAGCCCTAACAATTGGTTTTTTTTTCGAGTTGAGTTGTCGTAGCTAAATTACTATGTTACGTCAGAAAGATACATGTTTTTATATGTATGTTCTTTCTTTTCTTTGGTCAAAAGTTCATTTTTTACACATTTTTGATCGCATATTTCCGTACAACTACAAATTTTTGCTCAAAGATATGCCCTAGTCTAGGCTATTCGAAATTCCTATCTCCGAAATTAAGACCTTCTACATGTCAAATTACTTAATTTTTGTTTCTTCCTTTCGTCTCAAGATCTCCTTTTTATGTTCTTTCCTGAAAGGCTGACAGTTTTTTATTCTTTACTCGTAAATTCGATAAGCAACCCCTATCGGTACCTCACCATTGTAGTTATCAAGAGAAATTCAACAAACGGCGTTTAAATACTGGTAAAAGCCTGTAAAATCCACAAGTATACTTCACGAGTAGTATGCTCTTATATTGCCTTCTCAGATTCTCTGAAAGATAGAAATACTTGAAATACAATCGAGACGATAGCTTGATCATATTCACTGATCTGGAAATTACTTGTACTGACAACGATATCACGGAAGCCCTTATCTACGATCAGACTTTGCCTAAAATTATGAATATGTCTACCTTATCTTGTCATCTTCTATCAAAATTAAAAAAGATTTCGTTCTTGGCAGCATAAACTGATTTTTCAGCTGTAGCTAAGGTGCAAATACAGCTATGAAATATTATCAGAAATATATTTACTTCTGTATGGAAAAGTCTTCATCTAATAGCACAAAGATGTCCGTTTTTCGTGAGAACGTGTCCAGGCGGGGTCCGATGCTTTTTTTTATTTTCAGTTTTCCTATTAGGCTAAGTACAAATTTCAGCACCATCAGGATCTACCTCAAATTATTAATTTGCACTTAATTTCACCCTTAATCATAATGAGTATCCCAGTGCTGTGTAATAATTATTTTATACGTGAATGAGGATGTCATTTAAAAACGTTTCATCTAGAAGTAATAAGTTGACTTAACTACTAGTTTCAGCCTTGTTATTTTGGGAGTTGTAAAATACTCATATTTTTTGCGTCAAAAATTAGCCAACAAATTGCAGTTTGAATTCAGAATCCATGTGAACAATTTTGAAGGAAAGATGTTGTTTAGTCAGTCATATATAACAAAATACTGGAGCAAGAACTTGGTTCGCCAAAATTGGGTTTAGATTAGTTTTAACAGATCTAGAAGAGGATCTGCTTTATTTTTTGTAAATTCTTCAAAATATTATTGCCAAAGATATTTTTTCTAGTTTGTTGGTTATCTTTGTATTCGAAAATCTTCAGTATCAAACCTATGATGACTTGAAATCATAATTATCCTCCATTGTCTCAACTGGTCTTAAACAAATTTCAAGTTGAGAGACTATGGATAAACGTTTTCCTACTTTGAGACGTTGATAACTTGAGATCGAGTTTTACTTCTCAATAAAAACAAAAACCTTTGTTTAGTGGCATTTCTGTCAGATCTCTCTGATATAACACACACGCAGCGATTTGCACTTCATTTTAGTTAAACATTCTTAAGTACGCCGGATTTATGTGCCTGCACCTTTTGCCAATAACATTCCATTTAACTGGTTTTAAAATTTATGCAAATCTTTTACGCATTCTCTAGTGTAATATATGTTATAGCAATTTTCATAATTATTACTTTATAGAAATGAAAAATCAAGTTTAAAAAAAAACTAATGACACAGGCTATACCATAATTTGTCCGTGTAAGAAGTAATTAAATTATTTATTACCAATGAACAAGATAATAGTTATACTTTCCATTAAGATTCATTTCCATTTAAACAATGTTTTTTTTTTTAGTTTTCGATATTGACACTAAGCTGACGTCAAATGCTTGGTTAAGTTCATAAAAACTGACTACAAATCTAAGAATAATAGATTTTTTTGTGATCAGATTTTATAAGAGTAAATGAACGAAAAGGTCACTTGAAGTTGAGAAGATAAAAGGTCCTAGACAATGTTTCAAAGAGCCACTTTTCTGTGACATCAGACTTGAGTAGAGTCTGAAAATATCATTCTGAATTTGATTGAGAAAAACTTCAAACTACACTTTGTCATAATTTTTCCACACTATCGACTACCGACTGTATGAATATTGTCCCAAAATGAATTTTTGGAACTGCTTAGATCTTATTTAAAATGCATCACAGATCACTTTCAATTTCATCGAGCCACTTGAAAATTTTTCAAGTCACCGAATGAAGTAATTTATGGCACATCATTTAGAATGAATAATATAATTTTATAGTAATAATAATAAAAAAAAAACCAATTTACGTATGCATGAGTTACGAGTATCATTAGCGGTTTTTAGCGCATATATTTGTATCTTTTTTTTATGCAATTTTAATATCCATTTTAATATTTAAAATGAGAAAAAAAATGAAAATGAAATTCTACTTTCTCTAATGGTTCCGTGTCGTTGCTGGTTCAATTTTCTTTGACTTGTGTTTGGAGTGCAAAAGTCTAAGTTAATTGATCTTGAATGGAGCTATAGAAAAAGGTAGTGATCTGTAGAACTTCTGATCCCTAAATGTAAAAGTCTGTCGGAGAAAAAGTAGCCCTAACAATTGGTTTTTTTTTCGAGTTGAGTTGTCGTAGCTAAATTACTATGTTACGTCAGAAAGATACATGTTTTTATATGTATGTTCTCGTGATCAGGTGATTAGTTTGCCGATTTTCACCATATCATCCGATTTTTATAAAACAAAATCTCTCGGTAAAAACTTTCTTTCCTAACATTCAGACGTCATTTGTGAGTCATTTCGCAACCTTTTTCTAATATCGCTAGTGACATTGAGCTCTTTTAAATGATTTATCTAACGGGTAGCTTCATTAGTTACGTTCATTATACGCTATACGGCCGAATAAATGATAATATGATATTTGAAGTCATTCTTTAATTACGTGTATTAAAATCTTCATGGAAATACTTAAATTGCCGGTCTTATTGTTATAACTGAGTACCAGAGCAATGAGCTTTCGATCAAATAAAAAAGGCTTCCATATTCAGTTCCTTGAGGACTCTAGAGTATACATTAAAGTGAGTTCATACCAGGCGACTTCACAACTATTCTTCAGCGATATTCTGAAATACCACGTCCTACTTTTAGTCAACACTTCGGTGTCTACTTTTCTCTTCAATCCAACAAGAGAACAGTGTTTTACTAACTCGTCTTCTTACTCATTAAGATGAAACTACTTTCTGAAATTTATGCTTCTGGAGCTTAGAACAGAATTTGGATGATAAGTCTTCTTAATATCTTGTGAAGAGGCCTTATTACTCTGTGGCAAAAAAAAAGACAAAAATCGCTTGCTTGTTTACTGACAAGGGTCATTGTCAAAGTAAAATAGTAGAGCATAGGTGGATAAAATCTCTAACTACTTAACAACTAAAGATGTTTGTTATGACGTCCTGTCGAATTTGCTGATGTTGTGCATACCCTCTTATAGGGGATGACCATAATTTGGCTGCGGACTTAAGCGGCCGAAAGCCGAACCGGGCCATAAGAGTCGAACAATATCCTTGACAAGTCTTAAGAATGAGTTATCTTTGTACTAAAACTACATATGTCCATCAGGTTCAGAACGTTTGTTAAGTTTAAATTTAAAAACCACTATCATTACATTATTTAAGTCGTGTGGGCAGAGATATTTGTTTTCTTCGCCGTTCAACAGTCCTCACAGCGTTGACCTTTACTTCCTACTTTCGACGATTCAATAATTCTCAACTTTTAACTTCCTTACATTCCTCTGTGTAATCTTCTTATGCTTTTGAGTCAAAGCTTCACACGCAATGAAATACGTGAAAGACAAATGCGCAGCCAATCTGTCCAAGCAATTCTACTAGAGGGTGGTTATAACTCTCGGCATGATCTCAACACGATAAATGTGTCTACCTATTTAGTAGTCTAATGAAGTGATCTTATTTGATGAAACTACATACAGGACCACACTCTATACCCAACCAGGATAACAACAGTTTTTTTTTAAAAAATTCAACATGTGGTTAATCAGGGTAGGAACACTTAAAACATAGGCCCTGGTGTCCTCTAAAGTTGTCTTGATGGTCTTATTTTGAAAAGGGAAGTAGAACGATGTTGAACCAATAGATAAGTTGATATTTCTTAAATACTGGTAGATCTGTGATGATGGTTGATTATAACCTAACTTACTTGAAAGTATCTTAGGTTGGCTGTTAGATTTCAAGCAACGCTAAAGAACTCCATTCCAAGGTACTATTTTTTTCCGTAACTTTCTATCGTTCATTTCCTAACTTCTCTTCTGAATTTAATCACATCAGATGGAAGATCCACCACTGTCTGGCAATCACTCGTCTTTCTGAGATTTTCTTGCTGTAGAGAACGAAATTTCTTTCCGATAGAAAGAGCTAACATCTCACTACAACTGTAACTAAAAGAGAAACCTACACATAGTCCATGTCCAAGCTTTCCTTAAGTGTTCAGAAAATGTTTTAGCAGTGATAAGACACAATCAGAAATGAATGTCTGTCTACCTTTCCATTCTCACAGGCCACAGACAACCGAAAATGAAAATGAAAATGAACAGAAACCAAAATACAAAAAAAAAAAAACTCATTAACATTATCCGTTCGAAACGGAAAAAGAATCCCATGTTCACCTAAAATGTATCTTAACTTTAATCTCTGCCATTTAGTGCCTTAATGCCTTTAGTCATATTGCTAAAAAAGAAATAATTTTTACTTTCAAACAAACGCATACGCGTACATACTATATAACTCCATCTTTCCATGCTATACTACTCGTTTGTCTGTCAGTTAAGTTTGTTTGTTTGCCTCTCTTTATGTAGAAACATGCATATGTATGTACGAGTATCTATATAGTGCGAGGTATACAATATAAATCAAACTGCCGAAAAAGTGAAAGTTTATTTTGTTTTTTTTTTCGCTTAATGAAAGTAAATTGGAAGACCCAACAAACACACAGCCCCAAACTCAAACTCACATACTCAATGCAAACGCAAGCCATGTTAATTTGGTAAAAGGTACCACACTGCCGAAAAAAAAAAATCAAAAAATAAAAAATAAATGTATACAACAATAAAAAAAAAAAAAACAGCAAACTACGAATAATAAAAAAAAAAGATACAACAGAGCGAAACAAAACCCCAAAAAATCTGAAGAAAAAAACGTATACACACTACACAACCGAAAATGGAAAGTTTAAAATACACAACACGATCTGTCCCTTTGGCCAGAAACAAAAAAAAAAAATCTTTATATACAAAACGATCTCTACACATCCACAGATACGCACCACAAATGATGGGCCTACAAGAAAAAACAATATACGAGTATATCTGATATTCTGACAACTGACAACAATCTCATGCACATTTCGGGCAGCAACATCAACATTGTTGGACAGGTCAGAACACACCACAAAAGATTCGAATGACTTTAACCACTCAAAGAGAAAAGATACGTTTTTCTTAACCAAAATAAATTATCATATACGGCGAATAATATTGAGTACGAATATTTTTTGATTAAAAGGCTTACTAACTCACTAAGGCATTAGAATATAGTATAATCGATAAGTTAAGCGACACTTTAGCTGTATTTCTTCTTCTGCAAGGGCAAACGGCGATAGGCGATAGATATTCATGAGGTAGCTTAAGTTCTAGGTCAGGTTCGCGAACGAATTTTTGCTTTATTCAAGTACTTGTACTCGCACTTTACTCGTATCCATTTGTAAGTATGTGGATGAATGCCTGTCGATAAATCAATGGAATTGTCTACTATTAATTAGTTTAGAAATGGAATACAAGCATTTACATAATGGATGCATACTCGTACATGGGGGGAAAGGTGAGCATTTTTAAAGGCACTTAACCACTAAATAAACAAATTTACTTAGACTATGAATTTGACAATGTACTAGTAAGTGAGTAAGACTTGAAGATAAGTCAATAATTAAATCGAATTCATACCTTATCAATTGTAGAAATGATTTTAAGAAATAGTGTACTCTTGAGACGATGCATTCCTGTTCAATATCTGATGAAACTCGTTTGAGATACCTTCTGACGTAGAAAATGCTCCTAAGATTGCAATTTGTCGTTGAAAGATCGCTTTTTAGAATTCAATTTTCATTGCGAAACAGAACATTATTGCAGTGCTTTTTTACAAATTTTTATCTGGAATCCAATAGAAGTTTACGCATTCTTGATGCAGGAAATCTTCAAGTTCAGACCAATGCGGTACTACAAATCTTTTCGTCGAAATTAATATTTGATAAGGATCCATTAAATGATTTTATCAGTGTTGATGGGATTTTGAGAAAGGTGCCGTAGGAAGAGAATTTACGAGTACCAAATTCAAACCTCTGACAACAAAGTAGTTGATTTCAAAAATGTTTTTCTATTTTTCACTTTCTTGTTCATTTATGAGAGTCTTTTGACAGCTATGGAGCCAATGATTAATATCCATTCTACAAATTTATGATGATTTGAAGTTTATGCTATCTATTGCTATTCTTTTTGTAAACATAAACATAGCTTAGGATCCTATCTTCCTGTTTTCGATGACATTGTTTTTTTTTTTGGTTGGACATGACAGCTTTACCATATTTCTGGTAAGAATGACAAAACTCAAGGCTGACCTAATGTGCCAGATTTGCGCTCAACAATTTTAAAACAAGAAAAATGGCTATTCCCCTGCTCTGCAACATTCAGTGTGGTATACAGATTCTTCCTTAATTTCTTAATATATATGTGTATTTAGTGCGTTCAAACTTTTGAATGACTTACTCATTAGAACCATTTGCATACATACATTTTGGTTCATTATACAATTCCGCCTTGACTTCGACCTTTTAATTAAGTCGTTGTTATTTTCTTATAACCCTCGGCCCCTCTCCGATGTGAATGTTTACACTGATCTCAAATTAATAATGCTTGTACAAGCCAATCTAACAAATTCCTAGTTTTGTAGTAAAGACAGTTTCATATTCAGATTCATGCCTCTTGATTGAACTGATCGGGATCTGTTTTTCCGTGCTTAGTCCAAGCCTGAAATACTGCCATCTTCTACCCCTCCCCGTTCTTGGAACGTATTTTTAAGGATTACACTATAAAGGCAAAAGTATCACAGGTCCTCTACTGCTGCATCTTTTGATCTTTTGGAAACCACACCTTTATGCGAGTATATTTCAAAAGGTCAGATGTACGCCTTCACCATTATACTGATTCAAAGCAAACTGTTACTCTAGATATTCTCCTTCAACCCTCTTCATATGGCAAGGCCAATTTGGAGTTTTTTTTTTCTATATTATAGAAAAATTGGTCCTTCGAGTCGAATTTATCCTTTGCCCTAACTGCTGATTGCCCACACTAACCGTGAAAGGGTTAATAAAAGGATAAGAAGAAGCTGATTGCCCACACTGCTTACTAGCTTGCAGAAACCAAGCAACACAGTAAAATTGCGGCACATTATATAAATTAGCTGTCAGCCTTTTGGATCACGCATAAAGCATACACAGCTGATTAAATTTTTCTGAGATTCCGATTTAGATCTCTTTTCACGCCCTGAATTTCATCGTAGATGATTATGGTTATAAACTCCCTTTTTTGTGGATTGTGTCTGACCTTAAATATCTTTTCAAAATATACAAAATATTATCCGAAGACGGGTATGCTTAATGTAGCCCTCATTTCATTTTTTAAGAGGTTTTCTATGAAAAGAAAACATAAGGATACAAACTTGATGACGATTTATTAAATTCATTCTTATCCATAACCGTTGTCCCGTTCATTGTCAAGTAAAAGGTCTAATTTTTGAGCAATTTCGAAGTGTATCACATATTACTCGCACAATGTTTTGCTCCAATGCATCAATCGTTACTGGTTTACCGGCGTAAACTAGTGACTAGACGTAGTCATACGAAAAATAATGGCGACAAATCGCACAACTACAAGTCTATTTTTTGAAATGATTCCATTTCTAAATTGTGTTTTAAATGTAGCTATGTTTTCGTTGTCAGTTTGAACGGAATACCATTCTGTTGGAACCATAGTGCTTCCACATTTATGTAGTGCAAATTTGGGAACAATTCTGCTTCTTTACCTAGAAATAAGCCTCATCAGTGAACAAAAATTTACGGTAAAACTGGGTCAGCTTCCAATTCATTTGACGCCTAATCACTGAACACACGACAAATAAATGATCACGCGGCTTTAGGTCTTGCACCATCAAGGTCTTTCTTTGGAATTTCCCTGAAAGTGGATGGACAAAGGCCAGTTTTCTGCGAACGATCACGGATCAATAACTAGGGGTTATCTTCAACACAAACCTCCTCAACAGCAATATTTCCCTCCGAACGTCCTTTCTCGTTCTTGTTGGTATGTGCGTATTCAAATTAGATGTGATATTTTAAAATAATTCAGATGGCCGATGGTATCTAGATCAACCGTAAATTTGACAAATAGCTTCCCAAACAGAGCTTCGATTTTTATATGAATGAAATGACAAACTGTACTGAACCTGTTTGAAAAGCTTGACACTACAAAAGACACCCAATACTTTACGACACTAGCAATCTTTATCTTTAAACATTTCAAACACTGTGAATGGTTTGGCCTAAAGGCGGAATCTTGTGGTATTTCATAATTGTCAATTCTTAGACAATAAACTTGACCTCATAAACAAGAAATTACCTTTTCAGATAACTTTAGAAAAAAAAAACGAATATAAGCCCCCAATAAAATAAGTCTGGCCGACAGAGTTGAGGTAGATATAAAATGAACTAACTACTAACCTATCTCCAATATTGAAAATCAGGACAACCTAAAAAATAAAAAATAAAAGATAAAAAGGTGCAGACTAAATTCTAAAATGCAAGCAGTTCAACAAATAATCAAGTCCAGGGTTTAAAGATATTGAACTTGCCATAGTTTTTAGATAGTTTGTTACATTCTGTCTTATGACGTCTATGTGCTCAGTTGTGAAAAAGTTCAAGTCAACTTACACTTTTTTGAGCATACGATACGAATGAACTTACGAGTCCCAATGTAAATTTAAATCGTTGCAATTGTCCTCTCCAAAAAAGAAGACTATCTTGGAATGGTTTTATTGTAAAATAAATAAAAATTCGAAAATATTTGAATTTCTTTTTGGAATCGAACAGTTTTCAAAAACCGCCACCTTCTTGCATGTCTTCCTACAATATTTGCTGGCGTTTTTTTTTTATCGTACAACATAAATCCGAAAGGAGTGATCTGTAAACAATTATTTGTTATGCACTTTTAGTCTAATTTTTCTGCACTACATTTCTATAATTTGTTTTTACACGTTTTTTACTTTGAAGTCTGATTCGGTTTTTCATTTGTCTTTATCTACTTTTATTCCTATTCGTACCTACTTTCGGGTACGAGCGATTGTGTAGTTTAGCTAATTTGTATGCGGAACAAGTTGTAAAAGCGATCCACTGCAATTATACGAGTAGATATACGAGTACGAAAAAGATTTGAGTTGATAGTCATTTTGTTGTATCTATAACTCAGTAGCTGAGTAGCTGAGTATCTGCAGCTATGAATTCGCCTACATAAAAGCCCCAGAGCAGTATCTGAGTATCTATGATATTATAACACTTGCTAGCGCACGTCAGACAGTATGACTCGTCTTGACTTTAAATCACCTGGCAAAATATGTACCTGATGGTATAATTGCGTAATGGGTATGAGTACTCATAGTCGAATTGGTACTCGTATTCGTACACGTACTCGGAGTCATATGGTATGGGGCGACAGAGCGCATAGCTAAGCATAGAGGAGCCTCCCCATGGCGTTGACGCTTCGCTAAATACTCGCATTCGTTTTATACTTATCCGTCGTACCTGGGAGGAAGAAGATTTTAATCAAAATCAGTGAAAGTGTTATTTTCGCACACCTATTCCATGTTTGGAATTATTATTTTTTTTTTCAGATTTCATATGTATTTTTCTGTCTCTTCTTTTACTTCTATTTCAGTTTCATTTGGTCTTCTGGTTATTCGTTGGTTTAGTTCATGTTTTTCGATCTTTGATGTCATGCGATGCTTGTGATTTTAATTTGTCGTAGATACAATACACGATAGGTACTCCAATATGCAGTTCCAGTCTTACTAGTCTTGTATAAAGTCTGCACGTCTACTTTGTTGATCATCTCTGCTAATTCTTTATTTTGATCGCATCAAATTCTCAATTTTAACAAAAGATTTATGTTCTAAGCACAGCATAAAATTAATTCTAAAACGATAAACGTGGATACAACAATTTTGCTATCAATTAACCGGAACCAGTTTGGCAAAAAAATAAACTTGTATCTGTGGGATTTGTGTTTTCCATCCATACATCGATCAGTTTGGATGCTCGTTCGCTTTTGACTTCCAACAAAAGGTTAGAATTAAATTAGAAGTTGAAACGATCGCTTGAAGTGTTCAGGTTGTAATCGTCATAGGAGGTAGTCATGATTTCGCTTTTGGATTTGGATTTGATGAAGATCGTGTGGCATTAGAAAAGGAATGCTTACAGTAGCTATAGTCAAGGGATGATTCACTGGAGTTAATTAGATTTTGAATGTTTTGCTACGACGACTTCATTAAAGTGATTGTTGCCTAATTGTTTTTATTCTGGTCGAACGGGTCAACACACAAGCGCCGAAGTCAATTTTATTTTATGAGTTTTTAATGAATATTCAAATAAATATTATAGTTTGGCAAAATTTAAGCTGTATAGATACTATTTTTTTGTTTAAAAAAGTGCATCCTGCCGATCTTTTTGTAACCAGCAAGCCTTATAAGGCCTTGTACCACCACATGTGCAAACTTCTTATGAAATATTTATTCTAAAAAAATATCTCAAAATTAGTCCCCAAAAGGCATTCCAAAAATCACTTTTGCACTTTAAAGATATATAAGAGACCAGAAATGATTCTCTGTTTGAGTTGTATAGTAGCTTACTTCACTGAACTAAAGTGGCAGGTCACTGCTGGAAAAAGCAGAATCTTTGTAAGAAATTATGAGATGTCTTAGTCAGTACGTTCCGATCCCCTGGTTTCTAAAGCCCTGTAATATTGTCGGATCTGGCAATAAGAGGACGTAAAAAATACCAGCGTGTTGCTATCTTATCAGCATTTCCGAAAATGTTCATTAGTCAGGTTATGATGTTATAAAATTGTAAGCTTATGTATAACCGTTCTCTGAGAAAAACTTATGAGTCAGGAAAAAAGTGGAGCTTTCAGGACGCGAAAATACTTCTATTGCAATGACTGACAGATCACTTAAAAAAACTGAAACATCAGTAATCCGTACGTGTTTTCTGCAACTTAAGTGGTTATACAGCCTTCTACAAAAAGGAGGTCGGTTGAAGTAGAAGCAAAATGTTAAGTTATCTTATGCCCACTTATGGATTCTACCAAGCATTACCCAACTCGATTTCTAGCAAATGTGTTTTAAATTCATTCAGGTCTTTCCTAATTGGCAAGATTTGTTACTTACGCCAAATCATAAAGAAACCTCATTGTATTTGTCCATCTAGAGCCGTTCGATTTCATTTTATGGCTTGTCGGGCAATATAACTTTCATCCTACACTTGATGGTTGAGTCGTATACCGTTCTCATACGAAACCGATCATTGGAAATACGACGTGGCCAGAACACTAGTCTGCGATTTACAAAAGTTTGCAGCGTATTTGTTATCATTTGAACGTCCCAATGTAGACCGGAATTTAAGAAAAAAGAACAACAAAAAGTGTTTTGCCAAAACTCCTTCCGACTTAACATAACGATTTTTACGGTCTTAGAGCATGTGAAAGAAGTGTCTTAAACCAACACTCCTGTCCTTCAGGATGTCGGTACAGGCCTTTTGCTTCAACTTCCACAAAATGTTTTCCTCTCATTGCATTTTTCGGAAATTATAAAAGTCGCACGGTGCCAAATCATGCGGATACGAGGGGTGATTGACAGTAAAAATATGATTTTTGGCGAAAAACTCGGCCGCAAGTGTCTTTACTTATTTCTACAAATTTACTTCTGCTCCATATTCTAGCCATATACGACATACGACATACGATCAAGATACAATTGTGCATTAACTGCTTGACTCAATGGAACGAACTATTTGTGGATAAACAAAAAAGCAATTCAACATTGTCTTCACTTTTGACTTCTTTAAGCGAAAATTTTCGCGTTTGAGCTCGTCTGACGCCTTTCACTCGGCATCCGGAAAACACCACGTTTCATCACAAGTCACAATGTTGTAAGTTTTTGTTCTGTTTAGTCTCCTTTATCGTTAGCCGAAACTCTGTTTCTCTTCTTTCAAATGTTATAAAATTTTTACAATACGTCAGTGAATTCCCAATAGAAATATCTATTATCAAAATAAAATTTTTTATAAATTTTTTAACAATAAATGAGGTCCTTTCGACGTTGGCTCTGCCACCTCACTTGTTATCAACGGATGCAAGTTTGTGAGGACATAGGTAAATATCGTTAGCGACGTTAATGATTTTGATTTTGAAGCTCCACAGGTTTTTTTCACCTACATCTTCAAAAATCTCTTTGCAAAATTTCACCAATCTCCACCCAAAAGAGCAGTGGTGGTTTGTCTAACAGTAATTTATAAGGTTTCAGGATCAAGAACGAAAACCTGCTAAGGTTAAATACTTGAAGGATTACTCGGTCATTATTTTAGTGCTGTAGATTTCTGAAAGCACGCAGATGCCTCTCAAGTTTTCATACTCTTGTTTGATTCTTTTATAAAATCTTGGAAAGTATTTCTGCATTATTGAGAGAACAATTATTCTGCAATCTACTGTTGGATGGCTCATTACTCCATTCTTTTGAAAATTTGTTTTGTTTTACTCTATTTCGATACAAAAAGGTATAAGAGCAGTGAGTTCTCACAATGCATATGTATGTTTTAAGGTTCAGCTTTCCCTTGTTCACCTTAACCGGCTTTAAATATTTCTTCACACACAAGTGGACATTACTTTACCTGCGATTAAAGTTAAACTAAGTCCTCTAGTACCCAAGTTCATTGGATCAACTGGCATCATTTAATTTCACAGCATTGTTGTGCCCTTGATTGGGTAAAAAAAACTAAATCGACCAAACCGATGCTTCCAGTTTGTTTGAAGAAAAGTTCGTATTTACCTATGATTATCTATCTGCAGGGAGTATCATTAGCCAATCCTCCTTTTAAGTAATTTTGATTTGGGAATGCATCTTCTTCTTCGACTTCCTTAAACTTTTATGACTACAAATAATAATCTCCATCCTTAAGATGGACACTCATCCGAACGGCTGCGTAAAAACTCCCCTCATAACTAAACTATCGTTAATTTGATTTCAATTTGGATATTTTTGAATCGAAACAAGTAGTTCTAGATCTATCATAAGTTCATCAAATCAAGGTAATTTTCCTTCGCTTTATCAAAATCTGTCTTGATTTCTTTTTTCGCATTCCAAGTGACATTTTTTTCCAAAAATACCCATCGGACAATTCAAAACCGATTAAGAAAATCTCCCAAATACCTTCTGGATGTTGTCACTTAAGCCAGCGCCAAATATAACCTGCTTGTCCAGATTTAAACTAAGTATTAAGTTTTCACTTTTTATCCGCCTTCCCCAAGTTTTGAAATAAATTATAATAATCATTAGAAATCAATTTAAAAGCAAATTCCGATTTAGAAATAAATATATATTCAATATGATTTCGAGTGATGAAGAAATTTTTTTCCAGCTCTTAAGTATCGCGATATTAAATTTTTACTTCCTCCTATGACGACATAGAGTCTTACAACTCTATAACCACTCTGCACGATGACTTCCCCACCATCACTGTTACCATCACTCCCAAAAAAACCCAAAGAAAATATTAAAGATATACGACTGTGTTCGTATGTATGTTATATCTATCAACCCAGCGGACCGCAACGAACGGAAGAAAGTGAGAGTTTTCCTATACCAGTTTAACTGGCTTTAAGTCTTGAAAAAATCACACATACAAATGGAGGAGTTTCTTTAGCTATACCCGGCACGGAATCACCATCATTCAAGACATTAAGCGACGTGCTCTAGCTTTAGATTAGCGCCACGAATAGCCGGACTAAAGAAGATTGTAAAAAAAAGAAAAGGAAAAACAGGAAAAAAAGCTTACCTAGGTTCGTAAGCCCGCCAAAGAATAGGCCTACTGAACTAAGACACAAAAACACATTCAAAAAACGCGCGCGTTCACATTGGAAGTAGGTAGGCAGGTACCACACGTACCGACCATTAGCCGCGACCAAATAAATGTTTGGGTTTTCTTCTTTCGTGCGCCTCAACATGGTTTGATTTGGTGGTTCGGTTTGAGTTGGTTTTAAGTGATCTAGCTTCGCCTAGGCAGCCAATAGGCTACAACAGCAAAAATATGCTGCGTGATCGCCGCAATGGCATGTGCGAGTACAACCAACGATACCAAAAGATACAAACGATAAGTTGATATGTTTGATACTCATACGAAGATACGAGTACGAGTACGAGTACGAGTACATTCCTACTTTACTTGCTTGTGAATGCAAGACGAGCCTTATGTATCTATTGCGCAAATTATGCAATTATTCTCTCTTTGACTCTTTGCTTTTGTTTTGAGCCATGTTTTCATGTTGATACTCGTATCTATGTATCCGTACGTAAAGTAGATCTAACTCATAAGTGGCACTACCTGAATGAGAGTGCGCGGCACTATATTTGAGATGCTAAATCGCTTTCCGCACTTTCCTTATTTGTATTTCCTTTCTGTTACACTTTTTTTTTCACTAAAAAAAGGAAAAGAAGATTGTTATATGATGGCTGTTATTATAATACGAGTACTAGGAGATTAGGTCGATCTACCTGTATTTGGAAGACGATTGTTTCCTTGTTGGACAGTAGACGGAGACAATCTTTGGGAAATTGATTCAAGTCAGACAGTTTTCTTGACCATCCCGTTTTCTCACATGATTATGCTTGCAAAAATGGTATGATATTACCTATAATTTGTAGCAAGAAACTTAGAGTTACCCCTGACTCCAATGAGTTCTTTCAAAAGGTTAACCTTAAGGCAGCAGAAAATCTATTAAACAATATAGGTACTTGTTTTAAACACACGAGGCTAAAATATTTTCCCGAAAATTCGAATTGCAAAGGTTTATCTTTTTATCGAAAAAGTCTTCAAACAAAATAAAAACGAAGTCAATGTTTGTTATGCCTAAAGGAACTACTATTAGGCCTTAACTATTTAAATTATAAAATTCACTTTGTGTCCAATGCAAAATCGTAAAAGAAACATATGTTCCGATACTTTTGCAGTTCCGAATATTTATTCTTTGATATCACTGCACTTACTTGTTAGAACAATTTATTATCTCTATCTGACTAGATCCAGATATTATCAGTTATCAGTCCAAGATGAAGGCGCCATTAGCAATATTCGAGTTCTTAGCTCCAAGATTTTCCATCGTAAAGTAGGCAATGAGTGGCAGATACTTTCGTTTGAAGAGCGCTCAGAGATTACAAAAGCAATAATTAAAAAGTACTTGAGCCTTGATACACCAATCTTATTTGGACTTGCGATAAATGTGACATTTTGTTCTTAAGAGCTTGATTTTGTTTAAGTTAGTAAACATTGTTGACTTTTGAAATTCGAATTGTTTAACTTAAGGTACAGTAGATTTCAAGGAATATAGTCTTTTGAAAATTCAACAATAGAGTAGGTAATAGAAGGGTTCATCGGAATTTTGTATCAAGATCTAATACTAACAAGAAGAGTTTTGAAGATGTCAGTCAATAGTAATTAATATGCACTTACGATACCCTTTCAGCGGGCAATGGCAAACTCCCGAAAGTAAAATTGCCTTCAAAAATTTATTTCGCCATTAGATTGTTTTATTGTGGTTGTATTCTGAGCTAGGAAAGATTTCCTCTTTTCTAAATACTTGAATCTTACGATAAAAAAGAGGACAACAAAGTATCGCAATAAATTCGGTCCCAAACACATAGCCTCTAAGAATCGCAACTTAGAATTCATAACTTACAGAATCAGGCCGTTGAGTTAGCTGTATGCCAAAGTTATTGTATAAAAGATAATATCTCATTTAAGGAAAGTTTAACGTATCAACTCATTTCGACATGAATCCTCAGCTAATTTTATGTTTTTATCAGCATCCCATGTGAAATGCGTGAGTTGAATTTTAATATCTTGATGTTAAATTAGGTTAGGTGAGGTAACAGTGTCTGCCGGATAAACCAACCTACCTTGGCCTATTGGAGGATCGTGATGCCACCTCTATCTGTCATCCTCCAACTCTAGGAGGAGACTGTTAAAATAGGGATTTTTTAGGTTAAATTGGTTTAGAGTTGCTGTTTTAGTTTAGTTTTTTAGAGTACAAATGTGTCCATTGTTGTTGTATGTGTGAATTTGAATTTTAAAAACTGAATGAATTTGCTTATGCTAAATGTACCAACATATTTAGCAGAGCTCGTCTTAGTAGGGCAGGTCGAACATGACGTAAGAAGTTCTTGTACTTAAAAAAGAGAGTCTATAGCCAGAATTTGTAGTTTTTAATCAAAGTTCAAAGCTCATCATGATACTCACAAGTATAAGTCGTTTGCTTGTTCGTCTGCTGACTTGCTTTCCCTTCTATTTATGCCGGACAAATTAAATAAATAGATATAAATACAATGTTTCAAATAAATAGATAAACGGATAAGCTGTAATCATTATTCACACTTTGGATGTGCGGATTAATTTATCATCTTATATAATTCGCTGTATCTTCTGCTGTTAATGATAAAATTAAATCTGTTTATTTTTTTCTATTTGGATCACTGAATGGTAGTACATAAACTTAAAAATAGTACCGCTGTCTGAAAATATCTTAGAGTGACTTATATTAACAGAAATCCATTGTGAAACAGCTGTCGCTGTATACGATACTATCCATCAAACCACTCATAAAATCTCATACAGCAATATACGCCTACTTTGTGAACATTTCTTGAAGGATCCGGGGCCTTCTTGAGATAATAGAGGACAAACGATGCAAGTTATTGGTTATAGTAACAGTTTTCCATTTGATCAGTAGATTCTGGACTCCTTGGAGTATCGAAATGCAGTATTTGGTATCTTCAGCTATATCTGCGGTCAGGTATTATCGATCTTGACCACTTTGAAAGTTTCCCCAAGTAAATTCAGAAAATAAATGCATTGTTCAGAGTTTCTCACTACAGCGTCGCAGTCTTTAAAAATGTGATCTGGCTCACGTTGTCTCTTTTCAAAAATTGTTCTTCCTATTGTCACAGTGATGCTTCGAATGTTCTGCAAGGAATTCATTTGTCTCATAAAATAAATAATGGTTATTTTAAGACCCAACTGCCTTTCTGAGAAAGAGAAAGGTGTTACCAAATTTATTGCCTTAAAATTCTTTCACTGCATATATGTATGTATGTACGTGCTTGCCCGTATATAACTTTATCACCATCAGTCCCTAGCAAATAAAACATCAAGAAAAAAACTGAAACCAAACCTCAAGTCAACAATAAAAGTCATGGTGAAATTTTTCGCATTTGGGGAATCGGTATCTCCTACTGACCAACTTAACTCTTGGTCCACAAGAACGCACGCCATAAAACCTAAAAAAAACACACACTCGAACCAACAACCAACCAACTGGTGTGACCCAAAACGGATATAAAAGTCAAAGAGAATGGGTCAACAAAAAAGAAACCAAAAATTTAGCAAAAGAAGCAAAAACCTAAAAAAAAAAAGAAAAATGTCCAAAAATATAAAACTTGTAATGATATCCGGTACCTCATTTCTTTAAAATATACATATATATATATATATTTTTACTTTTACTTTTTTCCACTTTCACTTCTTCCAAAAATCTCAAAAAAAAAAAAAAAACGAAGAACACCAGAGAAAAAAAAAAACCTTTTTAACATACTTAAGTCGGCCCGTTTTTCTGACCATCACACTCGATCGCCCCGCAAAAGAAAAAGATCTCCAAGGCGATTCTCCCAAATGATGACTAAAGTTAACTGCATAAATGTATCGACATATCCATCTCGCGGATGTATCCATCTCAATTGAATTTTGGAGCATCATCTTGAGACAGATACACTAAACGATGGTACGCAATTTAAAAAGGGGGGACACCAAAATTACCGAAAAAAAGTTACAATATTACGTAAAAATCATAAACCGGTTTGGATTTTTTAATTTTTGGTAGTCATGGGGGAAGGGGAAGGGGAAGGTTATTATAATATTTTCGGACATGAATTTTTTTTTGTAGTTTTTTTTTCACTTTCATTAGAAGCAACGGACCATTCCGAGAGCAAAGTGAAAATAGCAAAACTTCGTCATTGCGAGGTTGTCAGTAACAGAGTCGTCTCTCATCATATCTTACTAGACCATGGCAATGCGGAATTAAACTTTCACTATTAAGATACAGATACAGAGTATCTGACTTTTGGCTCATTATATATGTAATTATACAAAAACGCATTAATTCTCTTGTTAATGATTGTATCTTCTTTTATTTTTTGTCTAGCAAAGGTATCTTTTTCTGATTCTCTTTTCTATGAATCTTTGTTCACCAATCTTTTGGCTAATTTTTGGCCTTATAGATACAAACACTAACAATGTACCCATATCTATAACGTTTAAGTCATAAATTCTCGAAAGAAAGTCAAATTAATTGCATCTTTAAAGAGATTTCAAATGTATCTACAAAGTGGATTCACTAATAAAAATTTGTGGTGAATCTACATTTTTTTTTTGTCGGTTGTACCTAAATAAATGCAAATGCAGTGCTAATCAAATTCACATCATGTTCTCTCTTCTTTGATTATTGATACGAGTTATTTCGTAATCGTCAGTGAAAGTGTTTAGCCAAAACAAAAAAAACAAATCAAAATAAAAATCATCGGCGGATCGAATCGTATGACGAAGTCTATACGGCAATTTGAATGATTTTTTTCTCTTTGGATTGTTTCTTCTTTTTTTTTTGCATGGCTTTGTTATGGCTGTTTGTTAGTTGGATATCCGCAAACTTATTTCTCAATCAAAATTTAATGTGTACATGACTTTGGTTAAAGATATGACTTACAATTTTTCTTTCTTCGGTTTTTGGGGCAGAGTCGAGTTTTTCTCTTGGATGCAATGAGTCAGGAAAGAGGAATATGAATCTTTCTGCTCTCAATTGCATCCCATGAAAGAAACCATGTCTGAGAAATCGAATGTGCTTTAATGCATCTAGTGTTGAAAATTCTGAATTATCATGTTGATTCTAGTACTTTTTTTCTCTTCGACTAAATAAGTTCATATCAAAACCTTTTGAGCTAGGCAGAGTATAATAAGCGTTTACACTGAGCCTCCAAACATAAATATGGCTAAGAGGCGTATGGGCATCGTTAGCCAAAATTATCCTTTATCATCCTTGAACTTTCCGGGTAACTAGTTTTCTTGAGGGTTTTCCCCAAGAAATTTTAAAATTTGTTTTACGATTCTTTCCCACATACAGACTAAGCTAAACCAATGGCACGTTCCCATACATTCGGCAGGCAAAGTGAATCAGAATTCGAGGTCTAGGTCGTATATTGCCAATCAAAGACATGCAAAGGTTCTTGGAAAAATGTTATTCGAAACCCTGTTTAAAACACTGACACCAATTGCATATAATTCAACCACGAAGAGAGAGAAGATATATGTCTTCCTCAACTCAATAGTTTTACCTAATTTTGCTCTATGCGACCTTGTGAATCCTAGAGGGGTTCATTGGGCATCAATTCTACTATTCCTTATACAATGAAAAGTAATAACGAATTTCTTTCTTGAACCATATTTTCGATCCGTTGCCGCCTTTGTCATTGACTTACTTTCGTAATAATACTTGGTTTTATAAGATTTAGTAAAAGATATCTCTTAGGTACGCACCCATATAACAGAAAGGTTCTTAATTGAGTCAGCTAAGGATTGACCTTTAAGCTTACTTCATTGCTTTCTTTTCTGCAGCGTTTACTTTTCTCACAAGAAGTGCTTGCTGTCATTTGTCAGCCATCCAGTCAGCCAAACGATCCATTTCTGGTAGATAGATTAACGCTACGGCACTTACAAAAACAGAACACCTCTGACATTTGCAGTTAAACTTCAATTTTATTAATCGCCGGTATAATCCTCCTCCAGAGTGAAAGTAAGACAAGTGAATTAGCGATCGATATTGCGCCCAATAATCGATTATAATTTGTGGGCTGCACCAGAAACTGCTTGGTCGACAATTAATGTTAAATTCATTTGCAATATACTACTTAAGCATTCATTATGGCTAGAAAGATAGAAATGTAAATAATCAACCGTTCACTTAGCATAACGAAATGATGTTTGTTCCTCCTTGTTGATTCTCATGTTTTTGTGTCACATTTTTCCACATATGAAAATATCACAATAGTCAGGAGTCGTCTCGAGATGTTTAGTGGGTCTTTAAAACTTCTTTGATTCCATAACTTTTAAACTTTGCCGCAACTGTTAAACCATGTAAAATGGGTTACTGCTTCGTTAATATTACCAAGTTCAGGTTCAGGTAGATACGATTAGTTGTTAGGGTCAGCGGCTTGGGTTTTTCTTTCATATTTGATGCTTGAAATTTTTATCACAGTGAAAGATCACTTAATTTATCTACTTATCTTTCCATCCCTAAGCATTTTTTCGTTGCATAATTTTTTGCAAGGTAGCTGGTTGTGAAAAAACTAAATTTTAATCTCTCCTTCTTAAAAATGTGGACCAAATTTTTGTACTAATAAAAAAAATACATATTCTGGTCACTTTCCTTTTCAACTGATTCACCACTTTCGAAATGGTAAAGTCCAAGAATGACAAGACACTCATTGACCCAATTTTCTAACCGCAACACATTCCAATTGACTACAAGCCAGCTTCACGTTACCAGAATTTTTGGATAAAGAACCACCATCACCACCAAGGTGTTTAACACATTTTCATTCGAACAAAAAGAAACGTGTCAACAAAAAACAAAATCTCCCATCAGAGATTTTCTAAAACAGTATCGCTCCCCTCAAACTTCGTACATTGGTAACCTCAATTTGTCTCGAATCTGTTAATTGGAGTAATTAACGCCGCAAGTAGGTAGCTCTATGTTGTCACCTATTTCCCTAAATGTAATCATCTACCTACCTACCTACCTTCACGTACATATTTTGCGTTTCAACGTGAAACTCATTTTGATTAATATTTGTTTCTATTTTTATTTTTTCTTCGCACAAAGTGTTAACTAATGCGCCAAGTTGTTGGGTGGTAAGTAGTATCTGCAAGACGAATGCCAATTTCCGCGAACACGCGCGTAACTCCTCTATGGGTTGAACGAAAGTGAGAGTGAATAAGACCGCGGAAAATAAAATGCACCATCGCATGCCTGTAACATTGCTACACACAAGAGTGGTAACAACAGTAGCACACAACAAAACAACAACAAACAACACGACCTATCCAAGAGCCAAAAAAGTGGAAATGACGGAAAAGTGATAATAGATCCCCACGATCTGCCATGCCACCGATCGCCCCCTTCTAACTTTTGTATTTTTTTTCGACCTACCTTATCCACATGGGCAAAAGATACGCGTGAAAGAGGAATGAAAACACAAACACTACGATCAACAATCGATTGCAAAAGAAGAAATTTCACTTTCGCTTTTTCATTTCGTTTAGCTGCTTCTTTTTTTCTCTCTGTCTTTCTCTATGTTTTCTCTTCGTCTACCTCTTTAACCAACCCCTCAAAGATCTTTTTTTCGCACCTCCTTTTTATTTTGTTGTCTTTCTTTTGAACAATTCGATTGTCAGATACATAGTTACGAGTACAACAGCGACGGCGGGCAAACAACAACAAATGGAATGCCTGTTGGCTCTGGCGATCTTCGATGGTTACTTTCTTTCCACTTGGTTACCACACTTCTTTACGTCTGTTGCTTTTCGTTGATGGTTTATGTATTTGCTTAACAGATAACTGTTTCCAGTTTGTTGGATGCGGAAGAACTTTTGTTCAAATATATGTATATGAGGTTTTTTTCTTTCCCTGTGTGTTCGTGTTTGTATTGGTATTGCTTTGGGGCAATAAGAAAAAAGTTGAAAAAAAAGAAACAACACAGCCCGTTTAGGGCATTTTAACAATTTTTCTTCTGCGGATTTACTGCTTTTTTCATTGGCCTGGTAGATCGGTATGATAGTGTTTTGTTGTTGGCATGAATTCAGGTCACAAGGGAAGCAAAATCAGAGCCAACGAAAGCGAAATTGAAGTGAATTAAGGCGATTGCGACGGCGCACGTAGCAGATCCAAATAGATGACATCTTTCTTCTCTTTTGTGGGTAGTTGTACATTTTTGTAGTCTTCTTCCGTGTATGATTCTTCTAGTTCCGCTTCTTGACTGGTTACGTATACGCCCCAGTGAAGCGTGATCATTTGCATAAAAAAGACAAGAAAATTGTCTGCATTTCACTTTCGATTAAAGTGATAAAATTTTCGATATCTGGCTTAAGTTGGGAAAGGCTTATTTCTTCATTACTTCCCATTTATCTTTCTTTTTATTACCGAATGGAAAGGTTTCTAGAATTAAGGTAGGCTCTCGATTAATTGATCTTTTCTTCTTAATCAGATTCGGATTGAAATTAGTTTTAATTTTTTGTCTTAAAAGATAGATAGATACATTGATACTTATCTTATACTTACATAAAGCCTTTTTCAAGACTTTGAAGAGCTTTATCTTATGACAGATGAGACTTAAAGTGAGATTTGAATGAGAAAATAACAATAAAACATGTTAGGGTCTCTACGTATTTTTTAATCCTTAACTGAAAAACTAAATAGAAGGCCCCATGTTGGGCGCCAATCAAAATAGATAAGGATTTAAGGTAAAAAGATACGGTAGGAATAACACTCGATTCGAAGATCTATATAACAAAGATGGTATAGGTCCTCTTATATTAAAAGTATACCGACTACGCTTCGTCCTCTTAAAAGATTTTCTGCTGCTAGTACAGAATACAAAATCTGAACATTATCCACGTCTATTTGAATACCAAAAGAATTCTTCTATAGTAAAGCACTTTAAAAAAAATGTACTCTCGACCTGCGATCCCATCCGAAGATTAATATAACAATTAACAGATGTAGCAAGATTTGCTGTCAGTTGTGATCCGAGCTGTCATTTGTTGAGTCAATTATTAGGCCTTAATTTTTAAATTTCTTTTAGAACTGTACTTGCTTCAAATATTGGTTAATTAACTTGAAATCTACCATATGATTTGACTGGCGGACTTATTGTAAAAATATTTGTACCCGTAGCAGTTAAGGAAACAAACTGCTTAGTAATAATAAAAACACACTTAAAATGAAAAATTCAATTTGAAACTAAATATTCATTCAGCACACAATGTTGTAAAATTCTAATAAACAAAAAGAACAACAAACAAACAAGAAACTCGAGCGCACTAATTCATTTTTATAAATTCGATTTTAGTACTTATGTCTATAATTAAAAAAAAGTTTCTCTCTATTCAGGAAAATCCGGCAACAGCAAGGAGATATGCGGTGACGATAAATTCAAAGAAGATGGTGATCCATGGAATGTTGAAGCACAGGCCGCCTTCCTAGGCCCAAATTTGTGGGACAAAACATTGCCATACGATGCTGACCTGAAGGTAACCCAAGTTAGTATTCCGGTTAGACGCCATTTCTATTCATTACATCTTAAAAAAAAGAAAATTCAATAATATTAAAAAATCATTTAATTCAACTAATACAAAAAGTTCTGAAAATGAACAAAAAATTGAATCACGCTTGTAGTAAGTTTTCAAACGAGTGTGTGTCTATGTGTAAATAATGATTTTTGTGTATTTTTGCTTGCATGCACTATTGAAGCTAAAACTTGTAATTATATTGTACTTGTACAGATATTTTACAATCATTTGTATTTTTATGAGCTTTCTAGTTAGAAACTATATTTACACAACTATTATCTTATCATGCAATGATACAGAAGAAAATTTTATTTCACAAACCCTTGACAGTCATCAGAGTTTTAGCTTCAATTTGCTTAGTCTTAAGTTTTTACAATAGAGATACAGATATGACAAACCTTATTTGTATCGTCTATTTCTAAAAAAAAAAAAAAAATATAAAAAAAAAATCTTTTGTGTTCTACTTTGGAGTTTTCGATTTAATTTCATATGCAGTATGCGGATTTAGATGAATTTCTATCGGAGAATAATATTCCTGATGGTTTGCCTGGAACGCATTTGGGGCATGGTACCGGTCTGGGACATCGATCGGACTCGTTGGGACACTCTGCTGGTCTATCGCTTGGCCTTGGACATATAACAACAAAACGTGAACGATCACCATCACCGTCAGATTGTATTAGTCCGGATACTCTTAATCCACCATCACCAGCTGAATCAAGTGAGTAAAATTTTAAAACAAAAAAGAAAAAATAACAAATAGTACTTACTCGTACTTGTAGAGTACGTATGTTCTGTCTTTTATAGATGGGGTATAGATTTTTTTTTTGTAAACTAAATTGGTGGTTTAATAATTGCTAATGAATGGTTGTGGGTTAGATATTATGAGATAGTTAACATGTACCAACATTAAGTAACAAATTTTACGTTTACAAGACAAACAATTTTTTTTTCTCTTTTTTTTGTTTGAGAGGAAATGCAGGATAAAGAACATTATTTTTATACATAGGACTTTCAATTTAAATCAACAAGAATTGTTCTTGTTGCGTAATATTATGGCAAAGTCGAACATTTGATTGGCGTTTCCTTGCTTGTGTGAGATAACAACTTCGGTGATTAATTTAAACTTGTTCCTGAAGATAATTGCTCCTTTAAGATAACTCCTATCGAAGGCGAGAAACTTTTAAAAATTTATACATTGATATGATCGTCATGCAAGTTAACGTTGTAAGCATTAGTTATTCACAACATATTTAGTTTTTACTTAACTTCCCAAGTACAATGCCTCTACTTTGAAAGCATTCCCTTTTTTCAGCTAAGTGAGTTGATATAATGCATACAAAAATCAGTCAGCTTCATAATTATGATTTTCAAGGCTTCGAAAATATCATTTTTTAAGATTAAACCTAAAAAATCTGTTAGTTGAGTTTGAAAATGAAAACCAATCAACTGCTTATAATTAGTCTTCGACAAAGGTTCTTCTAATAATCCTCATTGATAGCGCTGCCTTATTTACCGCTGTCTGAATTTATCCATTTGTTAAATTATTTATGAAATCTCATAAGAAACAAAAATAGTTTTTCATTAAAAATGATTAAGCAAGGCTCAAGATTAAGTTAAGTCACCCATATAAAATGATGAGAATCAAAAGGAAGGAACAATTGTTATTTAATTCCAATGCATTGACTTAAGAGAAGGAATCCTATTCATCAATAAAACCTATTTTTTTAAATCAAATTTTACTAAGAGAAACAAGTTATTATGAAAAATCAATTTAGTTATAGGGTGTACAGAAAACTGGTACAACTTCCGACATTGTACTGATCTTTCTAGGTTTCTCGTTTAGTCTTTGCATAATTTTGTGATTCAGAAGTTAAAGTACCAAAAATAAATTTATGGCGCAATATTCTGGTTTAAACCACCCTTTGATCACAATTTTGTTCGGAATTAGAAACATCTACAATTTGTTACCAATTACGGAAGCTTGCAATTGCGTAAGAAGGATTACATCTATGATGTTTGCCTGTGTTCTTTCTAACCTAACCACGGCACCACGACTTATCATAAATTTTTAAACAAAAGAAGTCTGATTGTATTAAGTTACTTGAGTCAAACGCCATATAATGAATCTGTTATATAGAAATCACCGGGCTTGTTATCGTCTTCAAACTCTTAAAAGTGATATAACATTTTTTATGGTATCAAAATGAAATAGTGCAAAATTCGTTACCTATGATTAGAATAGCAGGAACTAATTCAATCCATAATTAGAACGATGGAGAGTTTAGGGAAACTTGATCTTCTTTTACTTAATCGTCATTTGACCAACTAGAGAGGTAAGATATGTAGATTTAGTTATTGACTACGGTCCTATAAAAGATCTATATTATAAATAAATTTGTTTGTAATCAAATGATTGGCACCACTTTTTAAGATTGTGTGGTAGTCACTGTTCTTTAAGCCCTAAGTTCCAAACAAGACCCTGGAAGCCGACCCTAGTGTATCGATACATATAGCCAATCACTGGTACTATTCACCAGCTTTTGTACATATCAAAAACAGTTTCTATTATTTCTACGCACATATGGGCATGCAAGCTGCATGAAAGGAATATGATGACTTCTAAGAATAAAAAAGATGTAATAGAATATAGAGTAGAAATCAAAGATAAAGCCGAACTGTTTGCTTTTACTTACTTACACAGGTTCACTGACTACTTGTGATATATAAGGGTTTGACAATGCCTTCACTCACTTGAGTTCTCTTCAAGTCATCTCCATGGATCGGAATTCTCAGTTTCGTCTACGATGGCCCAATAGTTGTGATTAGGTAAATTGAAGCAATAGTATGTCCCAGTGCAGCTTTCTCCACATCGTATGACCTGACGATCACATGCTCTATCCCGCCAGAAGATCCTTTAGGTGCTGCAAAGGCTGTCTTGTGACGGTGTTTGCCACATTGCAGGTACTACACCCATACAACAGTACTGTTTCCAAGTTTGGTCGTTGAGAACCATTTCAGCTTGATTTATGCTCTAAAAAAATGTCTTTCCCAGATTTTTAGTATAATATCGAATACAGCTTTAGCTTTGCAAATTCTGCTGCCCATAAATAGTTCGATATCACAACATTAACCAGTTGTCTAATAATGACAAGTTAATTATGCATTTTCTTCAAACGCAAAAATAATTTTCTTGATTGTATCGCTTCATATTGAATCCCTGTCTTGATTTTTTTTTTGTTATAACTCAAGGGTCGTACGAGCTTATTGTAAAAAAAATTTAGAATATTGGTCATTCAAAAAGTTAAACGATTTTTTTGGTAAATACGAATGCTTAAGGGCATTCAAGGACGTTTTTATTTTTTATTGATAAACATAGCTACGAAATATGACACCTTTAAATGTCATCTACGGAATCCAGAAAAGTGAAATGTACAGAACAGATATTCCAGCCGTTTAACGTCGAATCTTAGACGTCTTAACTTTGCTGACATAGACTAGAGACTTAATAGAGAATAAAAATATATATTTAACCACACAGTGGGGTGGTCAGTTGACACGTCGTCGTTGACTTAAATTCGCCTTCGTAAATTCGTAGCGCGCACTGTGTGTGAAACCACATATCTTTTTAGATCCAATTTCTCTAAAAAAAAAAACATTATAAACATATCGTTGTAAACCCAACCATATCTCCAGGTTAATAATCAGACTAAACTGTCCCTATACCATTGCCAACCATTAGTTTGGCCAAATGCAGAAATATTTCTTATTACGAAGCCATTTAACGTAAACTACTCGTATGTGCCTCACTGAGAAAACCCGGATCCTCTTTCATTTTCAAAAGATCCAGCAAGTTCAACGTCCATGATGGTTATTTGGCTTTAGCTCTTATGTCAACAGAATTTTATAGCTGACTCACTGAAACTATTGAATAAATAGATTCATTTTCCACTTAACGCTAGGCAAAGTAAATGGTCCACTTTGAAAGATCAACGATGAATTTATACATATCTTAGATACGAGTAGTTAGACGTTTTAAGTTTTTTTTCACATACTCGTACATAAATATTTTTCTGTGTACAAACTCATGAAAGTCCCATGTTTTCTAAAACTAGGTAAAACAATTCCTTCGTTAAATGTCCTTCATATTCATTGTAAAATGTTCAAAAATAAAATCAAATTACTATCAACACCGACAGATAAAAACACCAATACTCGTATATCGCAGCGATTGATATTTGCGCTTTGAAATAATTCTTGGGTAATATCCTTGACATACTGGAGTGTATAATCTATAACAGTCCTAAAGTTGTCTAAAGTTTCAAACCTTGCTCCTAACCCTCATTGTTTTGCTCGTTCTTCGAGGGTTTCAAAATTGGGTGAAATTCCTTTCAAAAAAAGAAGTCCACTTTGGGGCAGGTTAGAACCCTTACTTAGTCTCAGTTGGGGTGATTAGATTTGTATCTTCTTGTAATATGTTTTTTTCTTTTGGAATTATTTTTCTTTAATTAAAATGTTGGTACATGTACGATAAAAAATTAACAATTCCAAAAATGTAATCATTTTGAACTAACCCCTCGCAAATGTTAAGGAAACACTATTATTTGCTCAAAAAATATTCCAAGGCCTACTAAAAACGATTCGAATTCGTAAAAGATTAGAACTGTAGATATTTATACCAGTGTTACCATTGAATATTTTTTTATAATCATTTTTGTTATATTTAAAAGAAAACAACAAATTTTGTTAATAAATATTTTCAGCATTTAATTTATAAGCTTACATTTAAAGATTATATTTGAAAAATAGAAATTAATCGAAAGAAAGAAAGAAAATGTTCAATGGTGATGTGGTTCATGATGATTTTATCAAATGCTAAATGTTAAAATATTTCTTAAAAATTTCCAAAACCAAAATGAAAACAATTGCCAAAGCAAAGTAAAATTACTGTTCACATGCAATAATGTGTTTCCCGTTTGCGCTATTATTTTTCTATTTTTTTCTTTTATTCATTTCCAAAGAAAATTCTTTTTATTTCTCTTTTCTATTTTTTCTTATTTTTTTTTAATTTATAAATTTTTGATTTCCTATCTTTTGTTTTTTTTTACTTAAAAAAAAAAAAATCGAAAAAAAAAAAACGTTCTCGTTGTCGCTGGTGCCCACATTCATTCTTATTTAGTTTACAATGGACAGTTTCTGAAACATTGTTAACATTTAGTATTTGATATTTCAGCGTTTTCATTTGCATCGTCGGGGCGGGATTTCGATCCACGTACCAGAGCGTTCTCAGATGAAGAACTTAAACCTCAACCAATGATAAAAAAATCAAGAAAACAATTTGTTCCAGATGAACTTAAAGACGATAAGTATTGGGCACGTCGCCGAAAGAATAATATTGCTGCTAAACGTTCAAGGGATGCACGACGACAAAAAGAAAATCAAATTGCCATGAGGGCTAGATATTTAGAAAAAGAGGTAAAATCCAAATAACATAAATAAGAAAAATTTTATCATATAATATATACAAACAAATATTTTTTTTTTTTTTTTTTTTTTTAATTTTAGAATGCAACTTTACATCAAGAAGTTGAACAGTTGAAACAAGAGAACATGGACTTGCGAGCACGTCTATCCAAATTCCAAGATGTGTAATGTCGGCCCCATTCTATTTCTTATTTAAATATAAATAAAATCAAAATTAACAAAAAAATGCAAAAAACCACAAAAAAACAGATTGTGAATGAAAAGAAAAACTACAAAAAAAAAAACAAACAAAATGGTAAATAACAATAGAGCTAAATAAAAGAAAAAATAAAAATAATAAGATGAAGGAGTAAAAACCTAGCTTAAGTTACATTATTATTATATTATAACGATTGAGAGCAATTATATGTATATTTACATATATATATACAAGGAAAAAAACTGTAAAAAAAATTAAACTAACATTCAAACAGAACGGGATTGCGAATTAAGTAAATTAAAAAATCATAAAAAATAAAATATCAATTAGTTAAATAAAAATGCAAAAATAAATTATAAAGTTGGTACTAAATTTAAATTAAAACAAAAGCTCTAAAGTAGTTGAGAATAAAAAAACAAAAAAACTATTAGTCCTGCTGATGCTAAACTAAAAATGTTAAAACAAAATTAAATTAAAGCTTTTTCTAACTGCTTAAAGCAACAAAAAAATAATTACAAAACAAAACGTAAGAACAACTTAAAAAACTTGTACCTAAAAAAACAAAAAAAGAGTTAAAATTTATTTACCCTTTATATTACATTTTTTTAATTTAATTAGTTCAGAATTGTTAAAATATATATATTTTCTTGTTAAAACTATAATTTTTCTTAAAAAGTTAATACACCAGATATTAATCAATTGTTTTGTTATCAATTGAGTTGGGAAGCATCGCAATTCGTTTTTAATTTTTTGTTTGATTTTCAAATTTTATCTAAAATTTTGTTATCTTCGTTTTTTTATTTTAAATATACATAGTATCTCATTAATTCATGTTTAACTATTTTTCTTTCTTTATCTTGTAAAATAATTCTTTTAATATTTATTATTTAAATTTCATAATAAAAAAAGAAGAAGATATAATATATTATAAGCAGTAAGTCAATTGATACATATTGTTTTAAATGATATTTTTATTTCTATTTTTCCGTAGTTAAAAATATACATAATTTTCTAATTTTCTCTTTCGTTAATTTTTTTTTTATAAAAACATATATACTCTCAGATAAAAAAAAACAAAAATAAAAATAGAGATTCAGGAAATGCTTAAAAGGAAAATCTAAATCTTTGAACACATGCTTAAAATGAATAGAAAAAAATAAATCAATGCATGAAAGTTTTAAATCAAGTTATAAACTTTTGTGTTATTAACTTTATATCGCTTAAATAGGATGTTGATTTCTAAATTTGTTTTACGTTAATTTAATAAAAAAAAAAAACGAAAAAAAAATGCTGTAGGGATATATTTAGCTCACAAACGTTTTATTTTTTTTAATATAAATTGTTTTCACTTTTAAGTAATTGGATTTAAGTACGTTACAATATATTTATTTTTTTCTTTTTGGAATAAAATTATACAAATGATTTATTTATTAAATTTTTTATTTCGAGTGTAATTTAAATTTGTTGTTGAAAATTTCGATCGAAAACTCAAGCAAAGCTGTTTAGTTTAAGTAAGTTCAAGTTGTTGTTTAAACCGAACTAGATTTAAGAAGATGTATTAATAAGTTCGGCACATCAAAGCTTACCCCTATGATTTAGTGATATTTTCATTTACTTTATGAATAATACTACATCTTCCCATGAACTTATTTAAAATAAATAACTCTCTTAGAACAATATCAGTGGAAAGGGAACACAGTTGTTTATAAGTTAAAAATTTGGTTAAACAGTGACGACCCCATAATCCACGAGGGTATCTAAGCAGCATTTTTGGCTCACTCATCTCTTTATAAGAGTCCTGGTAAAGTTTTCAGTGTACAGCCACTGTTTGGATATGTTCTACATTTTCGATCATCGATCATAATACTCGTACCTAATCTACCTATATTTATCCTATCATTAAAGAAAATCAAAAATATAGTTTATCGCCGCACAGCTTATTTCTGAATTTAAGAGAAACGTCCTTAGTGAAGTTGCTATTATTAATTGGGCTGGATCGTAAGCAATCTATAAAACTTTGGTTAACTTGGCGAGCTTGTGGTGATATCAACTTTTTTTTGATAAAACATCAATTATCTAAAATCGTACAGATTATGTCGCTACTTTTCTTTTTGAGCTGCCATGATCACAAGAGTCTCCAAAGAAAATTATCGGCTGGGAGTGTGTTCGTCAATTGAAATATCTTGGATCAATGAAAATTTGTTCTTGCTTATAAGTCACTGATTGACTTACAGAAGCTAGGTTTTTGTTGCCGTTCTCTAATGCAGAACATTATGTGAAACTTTTCCAGAGTATTTTGATCATCTTGATCATTCTGTTGAGCTTGATTTGTATTCCTTCATCAGCTTTTAATTTATCATACATTGAGATCAAAGGTAGGCTCAATATGATTGCACCTTGATTATTGATTGGCAATGTCCTACATGAATCTTTTGTTTTTTAAGATTGCATTGGTATTACTGCAGTTACTTGCATCTTTGAGAAAGAGATCCATTAATTTTTACTGTCAAAATACAATAATTATTTCTTCGTTGTGTTTGTTAATCTAATTCTTGTTTGCCTTATTCCCTTAGTCCTCTCGACGGGGCTGTTCATCATGATCACCTCAATCTAACTATGGAAAGCAAAAATATTTTTTTCTGAAAAATGTGCGATTACAATTATAAAGGAAAGAACACCATATTCATCATAAATAACGAGTGTTATTGTTGCCACTAAAATTATTCTTGATCGCACTTTACTACTGAAGGTTTGCTTATGAATGATGGCTGAAAATATTATGATTCTATTGTGGTCGACAGGATGCTTGAAAGAGCAGAAAAAAATTTATTGAAAGTTGCTAATTTTTAATGTTTTTCGCCTGTATGGTTCAAAGCTTGCTACGTACAAATATGAATAGCTTTGGGTTCACTGAGTCTGACTCTTTCAGAGCGTTTTTTTGCACAGAATATGTCTCGCGCAGTGCTTGCATAATATATAACTCGATATTTGGTTTTTTTTTCTGATAATGTTGGCCACGTACTTTCATCTTTCTGGAACAGATGCTGGCCCTTTTAGTGCCATCACAGTTTTGGTAGTATTTTCTTCAAGTTTGTGATAATGAAAAGTTTCTTGACTACATTAATCAAACTTAATCTTTAAAATAGTACCAAACTTGATTTTTTTTTTTTAATCAAAATAGTGAACACTAGACATTTGGTACAAACTGTAAGTAAGCACTAGACCTTTGATTCATCAGGGACGAGACGCCAAAACTATTCAAATTCTAATTAGTCACGTTTATGTCAATATGTTTCCAAGTGGGATATGAGGAAATGTGTTAAAATTATTGAAAAGTCTCTCTCTACAAGTTTAAATATTAACATAGAAATGATTACGATCTCCGGATGGTCGGTGCCATAACTATGCTTAGGAGATTGGTCTGCCACATCGAAAATAGTTAAATCCTTGAATTAATTTGCTTTTTTTCAAAGAAGCAATTTCGTCGAATGTAACCAAATGTTGAAATGAAGCAGATCAGTATACGAAGTGAAAATAGCATTGCTTTTAAAATAGTACACATAATGTCAAGCACATGTATACCATCAAATAGGATTCCAAAAATGACCAACACACTGATTGATCTTAAAAATGTATTTTCCGTTTTTTTACTTTATTTTTTCTGTTATATCAAATTTTTTCAATGACATAATCTCTACAGCAATTATTATCATTTTTGAATATTTAAAGCAAAATTAACGTTAAGCGCAAATTAAAAATAAAAATAAAGCAAACTCATATATTGTACAACACTGCCAACATTTTTTTCAAATGCAGTGCTTAAAGTCTTCCTTAATTTTTCGTACTAATCGAAATGATAGTGCCTTTTTTTATTCTGAAAAGAAATAAACACTTTTTGCAGATTTTTGCTGTTTTATAAACAATTTCTTTTATTTGTTTAAAATAAATCAACATCCTTTTCTTAAAACACAATGTCAAACCCAACAACACAAAATTAACCAACTAGAGCACGTCACCCTAATTATGATATTGTTTACTTTAAACGTACTTCCTCAAAGAAAAACTTATAAATAAAATAAAAAAGAAGTAAACATAAATATAATCATGCATAAATCACAGAAAAAAAAGTAAATGTTAATTAAATTTAAAAAAAAAACACACATAAGAACAATTAAAAGCGATCTCACAGGATTAAAAGAATAAAGAAAAAAAACAATATACTAAATATAAAATCACAAAATATATATATATATACAATATACATACATAAATTTGTAATAATACTAAAAAAAAAACCCTAACGACAAATATAAAATTAACAAATAATTGAATTACGAGTATCATCGCTTCATGTAGCTCTACAAGGATTTATTATTTTACAAAACGACTACCAACATTGTTTAAATAAAATAGAAGACAAAACTAGTTTTTTTTTTATTTTTAAATATGATATGAATTAAAGAATGTAACAAATACTGTAGTACCGCCCCAAAACGAAATGCTACGAATTTACACATAAATCACAATGAAAACAAACCTAGCTGGATGCAAGAAATATAGAAAAACAAAACCTCAGATACTTCATGAAAATAAATATAAGAAAAAGCAAACGTTTACGAGATTGTGAACAAAATAATTTCAAAAAAACTAATGGCGATAAGAAATACAAAAAAAAAATGTAAAGAAGAAAATATATACTTAAAGACGCTTCAATTGATAGTTTGACAAAAATAGTGCAATTTGTTATTTCTTTTTTTTTATAGTAAGTTTTTTTTATTATTATAAGAATAATATTATGTTGTCTATTATTATTGGTTTCATTTTTTGAAGTTATTTCATTTTAAGAATAAAAAAAAAGAAAAAAACATAAAACGATTAAGTCCCTCGAGAAAATACAGTTTTATAAAACTCATTAAGAATAAGAATTAAAATACACACAAGTATATATTATTTTTTATTCGTGACAAAAGCTAATTCCCGTCCTTGAATTATTAGAAAGAAAAAACAACAAAAAAAAACACTTTGATGTTGTCGAAAAAATTAAGAACTCACAACAACTGAAAGCTTATTGTGGCAGCTTACCATCAACAAACAAAAGCAAAAAAAAAACATCTTTACTCACAGGAATTTTTGTTAATTCTTTATTAAAAACAAATAAAATTAAAACTATAAAAATAAAAAGGATTTACGTGTATTTTTATTTAAGAAATGATATTTATTAATTTCTTAAATTGAAAATAAAAAAAGAAAACGTAATTGTAGATATCAAACTTCTAATATTTAGAAATTGGAAAAGATACTTCACGAAGGCTTAACGAGAAAATAAAAAAACAATACTATCTATTTAAAATTATTAAATAAAACAAAAACTTGATACGTTTAAAAAAGAAAAAAGAAAAAAGAAAATAAGCAATTAACTTTATGTAGTTGTAAACACATTTCAAAACGAAAAACTTGCTTTTGAACAATACAGAGCAAACAGACATTGTAAAGAAAAAAATGAAACAAAAAAGTAAAAAACATTTAAATTTAGTGAAACATTTAGCGAAATATTATCTGTAGATATTGTAGTTGAAAAAACTTTTAATTTTTATTTTATTTAATTTCTCCTTTTCTCTTAGATATGAGTACATCTATTTAATTCTTTAATTTCCTCATAATTATTACCTTTACAACAATCGTTAAATTTGAATTAAATATACAATTTAAATATTTAAATATATAAAACAAGAAGTTTATTAGAATTTTTGTTAGTTTGTTTTTTATATGTAGGTATGTATTATTTTTTTTTTAAATTATACTAATAAACGATTCCTATTGTTATTAACTTTTTAAAAGAGAAAACTTGAAAAAGCATCGTTTTTCTCGAGTTGAAAAATATTTTAAAATCATTTTTTTTTTGTTTTATAAAATAATTTTGTTTATGTTTTTTTGATTAAAACATTTTTTTTTTTTTTTTGTAGTTAGAAATTAGATTTAAGGAAATGTAGATTAGTGATTTGTTGGACAAATAAAGGCAGAAAATATATACATACATATATATACATATTTATGAATGGTTTTCATATATTTTATTGTTTTGTTTTTACTCGTATTTATTTTCCTTTACTTTAGAAGATTTTGGAGAGTGTGCTTGGAAAAGAAAAATCGAATAAAAGATATAACTGCCTTATAAAGCATTTAACGTGGATAGATTTTTTTTTTAATTTAATAAAAGGATTAGAAATATATTTATATATTATACAAAAACTATAAAAGAAAAAAGTTTAACTATTTTAAACTGAAACAATTCATTTAGATTTTCGCGAAATTTCTAAGTCAAGTCAAAACATTAGTTCAGATAAAGGGTATCAACAGTGTCATGAGATAGCTGGTATGCGAAGAGAAAATCAATGGCAACCCCAGCTCGCAGTTCAATTTTATCAAACAGAACTTAACCGTCTATTTCTGGTATGTTGATCATGCTTTTCGTTTGGCTTTCACCATTCCAGAACTTAGATTGAGCCAGAACTAAATTTCACAAAAAAAAAATTAACTTAGGACTAATTGGTGTTTTTTTTTTTTTGTACTTGCAAATGTTAACCTAGTACGTGCTAGACTAATTTGTCGATGCCTGGTTACTATCGGATTCTTACCGGCTTAAGCCACCTCAACATGAAAAAATCAATTTGAGCCGTTTATGGAATTCATTTGAGGTGGTCAGTTAACATTGGTGCTCTTACCATTCGATGTCGCTGAGTATGTACATCGTTATATGACCAACAAAAGTCCACTTTTCCTCAATTTGAGGTACTAACGCCACAATATTATCGGGAAGACGGCCTTTTATAAATTGATCCCGTAGGGCTCAATATATTTGTTTCGACTTGAATCCGTTCAGTCCATTCATCGATCACTGATAAAAAATGTGTCTATCCATTTTATTGTTGTTACGATAGTACGGTGGTCCTTCGGCCTTTTTTTTTTTGGTTTCGTTTACGATTCGCTCGCTTTTGCGACTTAATATATTTTCAGCAAATACGTCGATAAGTAGAATGAAAAATACGAAATCGTTCGAAACGCATTGACTCATCTCAGTGAGCTAAGCCCGTTGCTGGGTTGGACTTTCCGCTTGTAAGACTTAATCTTTGCCTCACTTGACCACTTTTCCGCCTCGGCCGTCAAGGCCACTGATTATTCAGCCAATGATTTTAAGAAGGATGTTTTTATAAGCTTGCTTGAGGTAAACCCAAAACTACACTGATACGGGTATCAACCTATTTAAGTCCAAAAGATTTTCGACAGTAGATTTTCAATCTATGTACATTGAAGGCAATAAAGATTTGTTTAGGGACGTTTTTCTGCGTCAAAGAAACTTCTGTTTTGCTGGGTTTATCTTATAAGTTTTGCTTGAGAACAGAGAGCTTGGTTCATTCAGATCTTTATTTGGTTTGTTCGACTAAAATGTCCGATTGAGATCTATTACATATTATTTTCCTGCTAGTTGTGATTCAAAGGCTTGAGCAAATTTCAAGTCAATAGCACGGCCTGGCCACGTGTGAATTGTAATATCGTTGCGCGATAAAACTGCTTCCGTCATTGACAGAACACAAATTTCGGAACGGTGTTGATTAGGGGGCCTATTTGAGATGTACATTTAATAAAAACCATCACCTGTTATTAAGTTCAATTTAATGCTGACTTTTATTACATTCCACTCAACTCAGAAAGAAGCATGGAAACGGCCTATAAAACCCTTGATAAGGAGTCGAGTAGCCACAGCTCACGTCACTTCCTAACTTTGCCCTCCTATAGAATCGCAGCATCTTTTAAGAGTCTTGTGATCTAGCTGGCACAATATCTACATACATCTAGAGGCTTCCTACCAAACATCATCTACAAACACAAGTTCAAGTCTTTATCATTGCACCTGTTACCAATATTTATCATTGCTTTGAGATTGTATGCGGTTTGCCACCAAACTGTGCCTCTAAATATGAATTTTGTTCGCACAGTTGACGTATACATTTACAAAATTAAGGTTTGGCTTCTCAATACCAATAATTTAGCTACAGACCTTTAATGCAATCCTTGCTTTCATTATCCTTTTACTCTGTTTCAGCTGAGTTTTTTTTATCGAAAATTATTTACAAGTATTTTGCATTCTTTACCACCTTTGAGAGTATTGCTTGAATAACTGATCAATCATGGTTGATTAATGGTGGCATGTTACTTTTGTTTGTTTTCTATAGATAAATTTTAAGACTGCATTGCCTTGCCCACATATTTAGTGGTTGTTGTCAGTTCTGAACAGCTTATCTATGACTGGTAAGCAATGCTATATCTTGATCGTATGCAATTACTTTACCTCCTTTGTCTCTAAGTAAAAAGTAAGATCGTGACTAATCCGTCTTGCGGTTATTTTTCGGTCAATGTTCACCAGTTTTGCATTATTCCATTGGTCATATTCATAATCACTGTTGAGACAGATCAGTCATCACTCAACACCATCCTGTTAAAGTTCTGGCTTTCACTAGGATTGGAAATGTAGACGGCTTTTGGAATACACCAGCCGTCGTTTTAGAATCGGTGAGATGTCTTTCCATTGGCCCCGACCTCAGATTGATCTATCAGACTGTGGATGCATCCCGGAAAGTGAGCTAGTAGTAAAAGATTAACACTGGCTAGGACTGGTAGACAGGTGTTTTGCTTTCCACTTTCAGAGTCTTGCCGATGTTACGGCTACAATAATTTTTTTTTTTCATTTTTACGAAATTTGGCAAAAATAAGAATTAATGCAGAGTTTTGGGAGCGAACAAAAATTTTCAGTTTTGAACATCTAAAAATATGCACAGATTTTATGATTTTATGCCAAAATGCCAAAAAAAAGGTAAACTTAAAATATAGATGAAAATTTGTTGCCTGCAACATGGGGTAATTACTCTCTGAAGTTAAGGATTAAGGATTTCTTTTTAATTACATTTTATACTACCCCTCCTCTTGTTCGTCACGAATTAGCTCTTCGACATTCTGCTCAATATAGCGATGTATCCGATCCACATGAACTACCTTGCGATAGACAACGTCTTTGGTGCGTTTTACATCTAGTGATCTAATCGGAGACATACTGGCATCATACTTTATTACATCAATTCCTCAAAGTCTCTTGTTATTAAGCTTGTCCACCATGTTTTTTACACATTAAGATTTAATGGAACAATGGAACAGATTTTCGATTAGTACACCAGAGACTTAGGGTTCGAGTCCCGCAAAAAGTATTGAAAAATAAAAAAATTATTTATATCGTACGTCTGCTTATCGGAACTACCAAAAAATTGTAGGTCACTCCCTTTGTTCACACTTAGAAGAAACAAACAACACAGTAAGGGGAGAGACTACTAGCAAAAGTTGGTAAACACTAGATTGGTGTGTCATTAGTTTGAAAATTTCAAGTTCAGTGTTGACATTTATTAATGATATCTTAGTTCAATGAGCATGGGATATGATGTTATTCGTAACAGCCATATATTGTATTTGATAATGATTCCAGCAGTATACAAATTTTTATTTTCTTACACCTTCATTTCGAGTTGCATATATAATTGATCACTAGCATGGGACATGAATTATTCCACTAATACTTCTATAATCATTGATTCGTAAGACAGCTCTAATATCCCGAGAAATTGTACCAAAGACTCCTTTTTTATTACAATATTGCTCTGAGTTACTACCAATGGAAAAAATATAAACCGAAGAAAGATTCTTCAAAACATATAGACTAGTGCCCTCCATCATAGAAGGGTTGGCCCTAATACAGTCATTCAAACTTTGTTGGTTATAGAAGGTTCGTGCCAGCTGACAATAGAATGATAGGATGGAATGGGGTGAAAACCTATAAAGTCACACAGGTTGACAAAACGCTCTCTGAAACTGCCAGAAAATCTACGATACCTCATCAATTTTCGACTTTTTTATTTTAAAAATTGTATTATCTAGGACAACATTCATATTGTTGGCTTCATCGGAAAAGTTGACAGTAAAATCTTTGACACCTATTAGATCAGACCAACCAGCTTCTTTCTTATTTCTAAGAGATTAGCCTAAGCATCTAGTGCTCTAATCAGAGATGTTGTTAACATTTCTGAGAATATGTTCGTATTGTATTTGCGCAATTGTTGCTCGTATTTTCTATTCACCATGATACTGCTTAAGGTCTACATCTCATGATACTTGGCTGGCCGTTCTAAATACATATTAGATAATTAAATAACTCTCAGAAACAAAACTAAGAATAATGGTAATGGTATCTTAATTGAAATACGATAACTTTAATTAAAAAAAAACTCGCTGAAATACGTATCCCTGGTATCCCTGCGGTAGGCCAGAATTTCGAATTATTATGAATTATTCAAATACTTTATTTTTCAAAGCTTTCTTTTACATTCTTCGAATTAAATTTGTTTGTAATTTATTTCTTAAGTAATTCACTCTCTTTCTTTTTTCTATTCTACAATTTCGTCCGTCGTATCGTATGTCATTTCTGTTCAAAGGACCTGGAATGTAGTAGAGTTTTCATGAACCAGTCGCATTCTTATTCTGTTGAAACTTCTCACTAGATTCCATGATTTTTCAGCTGCCTTTCACAGGAACAGCCTTTTATAACTTTCATTACAATTTCGATTCAAATTATAATATTTAAACCCAAGCACGTCTCCATACTTCACCGAAACGTTACGATAATAAACTGCATGTTCAGTGCAAGAAAAATGCAACGAGTGATTATATTTAGAATTTAAACAAAAAACAAAATATTAACTTATATAGGAAATAAATTAGTTAAAGTAGAAGCTACACTTACATGTGACATTGTTAGGTCACACATAAAACACTTTCAGCTACAACTTAGAGTGCTAAAATATTTTCCTTCAATTTCCACAAATTTTTATTTTTCTTTTTTGGTATTTTTAGGTTCATTAAGGCACTTAACCAAAAATGTTAAAAATGATTACAAGATATTTAGTGATTTTTTAGTAACCTGATTAGTTTTAGTGAGTGACAACAACATTATAGTAACGATATTCCTTCAAACAAAAAAAACAAAAAAACAAAAACCAAACAACACAACAGTGCATGTATAGTATTATAGAAATTATTATTATTACTACAGAAAAAAAAAAATTGTTATAAGAAATGTAAGAGAAAAATATTAAAAAACAAAAAAACGCATTAATTCTGTTAGTTGTTAAAATTCATTCAATAAGAAATTATATGAAAAAAAAACAAGGAAAACAAAATAAGAAGATATATAGTATATACACATAAGGTATTGTAACGTTATATACAGTCATAGCATACAAAAAAAAAAGATAAAACTATTACCTATTAAATAAAAGAAAAAAAAAAACAAAAAACATTTAAATATAAAATAATCTTAGTAAAGAAAAATAAAACTAAACAAGAGCAGAAAATTTAAGTGCAGTGAGTGCACGAAACTGCACGAAAACTACATTTAAAGAGAGATATGATAAATAAAATAATTAAAAAAAAAGAAAAATAAACAAGAGCCTTTATTTACATTGATTTACATTAAATAATAAAAATAAAATAAAATTAAAGAAAATACTGAAACATTTTTTGCATGAAGGTAAAGAAACGAAACTGAGTAAAATAAAAATAATATTTTATATACACATAAGACAACAAGGAATAAAATAAAAATAAAACAAAAATATTATAAATACATATTAAAGAAAGGAAAATACTAAACAAAAAGATAGTCTTTAAAATATAAAATAAAATATTATATTAAAATAAAAGAAAAATAAAATTAAATCGTATACACATGTTGATATACACCGATATGTACCTATTCGCTATACAATTTAGAACGTTTGTATTTTGGTGCGCAATGGCTAACAGACCAAGATGATGTTATCCTTTCTCGTTTTCATTGTTTATTGCTCTTTTGGTTTTTCTACCTATATTTGGTAAAAGTATCTTTTTTGTTTTTGTTATTCAAAAATGATATAGACATAGACATAAATATAAATTATATATTTGAAAAAATTTAAATTAATAATGATGGATTGGTTCTGTAAAATCGTTAAGATAGTGATGGCAAAAATAAGAATTTAGATCGGATTACATAGAGATGATATTTGCAATTATCATACACGAAAATTGTTGAAATATTCATAAGTCTCCTTTTTGTATATTTTTCGTTGATTTTTGTTTTCGAACAAAAATAAAAAAAGAGTTTAACAAAACCAAAACAAAAAAAAAAAAGCAAACAACTAAAAGTAAAAGAAGAAAACCAATGTCAGAAACAATAAAAGTTTAGATACAAATTTTGAAAATACACTTTTGGTGTTCTCTTTTTAATTCGATTGAAAATCATGGTCCTCACATCTGATATTATTCGAATTTCAACAACAGTGTGGAAAAAAATAACCCGGACTTGCTCTGGAAAATATAATTTAAACCGGGTTTCTGTTTCAGTGTTTTTTTTTTTCGAAATATTCTCCTCCCAATTCAATACACTTTCAACATTGGTTCAAATGTCTGCTCTAATTCATTTTCCCCAGAATTGCCTACATGTCGAAGCTATTTGAATGGTCGGAATGTCGTCAAAAAAGAATCCTTTCAACTTCTATTTCAAGTTGGGCAACAAAAAAACTCACACTGTATCAAGTCAGGTAAATATGGCGAAAGAATTAAAGCACACACTTGATTTCGAGCGAAAAAAAAAAACCAAAAATAATTGCTAGTGCTGTGTGACGCGATGCATTGTCGTGCTGCGGAGACCAGCTTTTTGGATCGCGATATTCGGGTCGAATACTATCGACTCTGACGTTTCAAAACTTCATCATAATACGCAGCAGTAACTGTTTTACCAGTAAGCCTTCCCGATTTTTTTCATCCTCCAGAATCACTCTGCCACCCAAAAAATGTTTATGTCACTCGAAAATAACTGTCTTACTTAAACAATCATCACAGTACTCTTGTTGGATCAATCGGAATGTGTCTGATGGATTTTTTGTTTTCAAGTTTTGCGTGAAATGACTGCTCTTTGAAGCATGTTAAAATTCCATTCTGTAAAAATAATTTCTACAATTGTTAAATGTCAACCAAATGTCATGGAATTTTGACAAATAGTAGAAAAAGATTCAAGCTTTAAAATGCATAGTTCGGACAGATATCTACATGGTGCACTCGGTTGCTGAGATATGGCTAGTGCCCAAGTTACTGAAAGAATTTACTTGCAAATCGTAATTGAGTTGCTCTTTTCTTTTTATGTTGCCGTTTTTTATGTGAAAAAAGAGTTTTTATTTATGCAAATAACTATTTTTATTTAAATATATAGGATGCACAAATAATTTCCGCCGTTTTTTGATCAAAACTTGGGCATTTATTACCAAAGAACAGTATATTATGCTTTTTTGAATGCATTGTCCATAGCTAACCACCAACCTAACCTTTTCGCATCTTAATGAGGCTATCCATGTATCGACGCAATTTTTATTATCTTCATATGATGTAAAGTGCTGCTTAGATAGGGCATGTGCCATCGATCGGGACAAGTGATAATCCAAAGGGGCAATGTCTGATGAATACAGCAAGTGGAATTAGACTTCCCAAATAGGTTTTGATTGGCGCTGCAACATGTAGACGAGCATTATTATGCAGGAGAGTATTTTGTCGTGTCGAGTAGTAGTGGACGCGTTTTTGCTTGAACGCTCGACCCAATCTCATTATTTTTTTTCGGTAGAGAGCCCGACAATTTCGTTTTGAGCAACTTATTATACACAACACCAAGTTGATTCCACCAAATAGACAACATGAGTTTTTTTCGACAAATATGCGGCGTGGCTGACGATGTTAAAGCATAGCTATGCCGTTCCCATGATTTTCTCTTCTATGGGTTATTGTAGTGGATTCATTTTTCATCACCAGTGACTATACTACGCAACAGACCCTTTCATTTATACCTGATAAACCGTACTTCACATGTGCAAAATCGGCGTTCAATTTTGAACTATATGAAATTGCTTTCTCAATTACATTAAATGTTAGTGCAATTTCTTTTTCGTTCGACAAAAATCTTCTTCCAATAATGCTTCCTATCCCCGTCTTCACACAATTCCGATCTTCCGCTACGTTCTTTGTCTTCGATGTCAACCTCACCGTTCTTAAACTTTTGACAACTTCTCTCATTTGAAGCAGCTTTTTTTACGTTAATTGTTAGGTCGTAATCGTGGCACCATGGTGTGACAGTTTTGAAAAATATTTTTGCCACTTTTTACATCTTTGTGATTGACCAAAATGGCCGTATGTATGGCTTGTAAACATTCTACATACTCTTTGAATAAACCCTTCCTGTTTCTCTTGCTAAGCGTAAGTAAATAAATGCTTTTTTCCTTTTTGCGTCACACTCTCAGCCGCATCATGTATGTTTTTTCTAAAATCTAAGTTTTTTATGTATCGGGATTGTATACGTTCGTGGGTCTATTTCTTAAAACCTTACAAGTAGCTTCAACTAGCTCTTATCGAAAGTATTAAGGTAGTACTACTGTATTACACTACTTTAAAGTGACCAAAAAGTAATATATGTTTTAAGCCTGATGATATTTCATAGTACTGAACGATTTTTAAAGCGATACTATTATTTAATGACACGTCACTTAAACTAGAGTTTAAACTATTTTTGAAAAAGTAGGGTCTTGTGCTAAAAAATATTGATGATCACTGATTTTCTGAACGCTATATCCAGTTTGAGCACCTCTGTTGGTATTGTTTGAGGAACTTATAAAGAATTACCCACTATAAAATTGCCCCAAACCGCTATGCAACAAAATCAGAAGATACGAGGGCGGGTCAATAAGTCCGTGACTTTTGGATTAAAACACAGATTTTTTGATATTAGACATTCGGGACTGTGTTCTCTTGGGTGATGGTTGTTCGATATTAAGTACGATTGGATGTAAAAGATTTAGGATACTAGCCAGAAATGAAAAGGATGGCTATGAGACAGCCAAAGTTGAATATATCTATGATGAGATTATAACAGAGGATAATGTTGCATTTATTAGTAAAATGCATGCATCAGTGTTGAGTAAGGCAACAGAATGGTATGAAAGTTTGGGTACCGAATTGAAGGAGGAGATTTTAAGGAGTTTCGGTGAAATGCCAGCGGTTGAGGAGAATTGGGAGAGTATCGCGGATGGACCAGCGTGGGCGTGGTGGATAATTGCACTTTTGCCTTTAAACCAGCAATTGAAGGTAATTGTTTTGTTATTTTTTCTATTTGCAATATAATATTTGTTTGACACTTTAATTTGCAAAGAAACAATAACAGACAGATGTCAGATGAGAGTAGATGATTAGTTGAATATTTTAGGATGTGGTTAATTTATTTTTTAATAGTGATACAGATGTCTTGTTAATAATCATAGCTATACGCTTTCGATACCTTGCAGAAGGTCATATCTTTTTGTGACCCGGTTTTGGATAGATGTCTATATATTCTCTCTTTGGAGGTGAAGAGTGTTTGCTGCCAAATGCTTTCAAATGTTCATCAAAAGCATCGGCATCAAATATAAGAATTCATTAGACAGTGCGTTTACACGAAAAACAATTGAGAGGGTTTAGATACAAAAATTCGTGACTACGGACGAACGAATGACAGGAAAGCCTTACAGTGTAAGAAAGCAAGTAGGTAGTTAGAATGCATTTGTTATACGCTATGTAGAATGCTGTTCCGAAACAAATCCCTTGAAGTCAAGGCCTTTGACAAAACAAAAGAAAGTATTACAGCCCCGCTTACCGTTCATCACTTTATTTTTATGAAAAGGTTAACAAGAATTTTAGTTTAGCATTTCCTTTCATTAGTTTATCCTGACTCAGCTCTGGACTTGCAGAAAGTTTGAATCGATTTTTCATTTCTCTTACCTGTAGGTGTTAACTAAACTATGCGATGCCACCTCAATATTCTTCGATTTCACTGTGCCATCGATATCAGTACATTCGACTCAATAGAGAAGTGTCTCATATTTGATATAATACGAGGGCGGGTAAATAAGTCCGTGACTTTTGGATTAAAACACAGATTTTTTGATAAAAAAATAATTTTATTTTTCAACGTAATCTCCGTTGAGCTCTATACACTTTGTCCAACGCTTCTCCAATTTTTTTATCCCTTCCAAAAAAAATGATTTGTCGAGGTCCTCAAAATAGGCCTTTGTTTGCGAGATGACTTCATCATTGGAGTCAAATCTTTTTCCACCAAGCCATTTCTTCAGGTTTGGGAACAAGAAGTAGTCGCTCGGAGCCAAATCTGGAGAATAGGGTGGATGAGGGAGCAATTCATAGCCCAATTCATGGATTTTTGCCATGGCAACTGCACATGTGTTTGTGGTCGACTGTGAGCAAACGCGGCACCCATCTTGCGGAAAGCTTTCTCATGCGCAAGTGATCATTCAAAATTGAAACCACTGAGCCACGCGAGATCCCTACGGCTTCCACAATCTCTCGCACTTTCAATCTTCGGTCGGCCAACACCATATCGTGAATTTTTTCGATTGCTTCGGGTGTAGAGACCTCAACTGGGCGTCCAGGACGTTCGGCATCTTCAGTGCTTGTACGGCCACAACGAAATTCAGTAAACCACTTTTTTACCATTGAAATCGATGGTGCAGAGTCCCCATAGTATTTATCAAGCTTATCCTTGGTCTCGGTAATGGTTTTTTTTCGCAAGAAATAATGCTTAATAAGCACACGAAATTCACTTTTTTCCATTTTCTCCTCAAATTAGTGAGTAGTCTGATAAAAATAGCTGTCAAACACACTAACTGACGCAGCAAGTTTAAATTTTGACAGGAGTCAACTGACAGATGCCTGTTGACAGGAGCAGTGTTGCTGTTTCAGTAAAGAGGTCAGAAATTCAAAAAGTCACGGACTTATTGACCCGCCCTCGTACATAAAACATTGCCATACAAGAGACGTCAGGCTATTCAAATAACATACGGCCCAAGATTAAAGATTTTAAAGATACTAGTAGAGAGTCGACAGCATTAGAGCAAGAGACACATGCGGACATTTTTGCACCAATAATCGCGGAACATTCAGTACCTTCAGTAATTGAAAAGTGTTTGCAAGAAATCGTTAGGTGGCGGCTACTTCAATTTACAAAACATTTCACTTTTTCAGGGAAAACAAAAACACAGATACTATAAATGAAAGTCTTGATGGAGGTCACCATCTTTTAGTGCTTTTGATAGACTTAAGCAACGCGTCTTACACACTTCTTCTTCTTATCCTTTTATTAACCCTTTCCTCGTTATACGAACTTATGCGTAACGAGTTTCCCATTTTTACTGCATCGCTGCTGCTCCGCTTATGGGGTTGGCTAATGTCGCAGACCGCAGAACGCGTCTACATAATGCTCGGTCCTGGATCGCTTCAGTGGTAAGCCCCAGGCGTTGTTGCGCATTTGCCATCTGAGAAATCCAGGAATTCTTTTTCCAACCTCGTTTTCTTACAGTTGGAGTGACCGTAGTTGATAGGGCCTTTTTAACCGGATTTTCCGCAGATCTTCTTTGAACGTGGCAATACCAGCTTATTCTATTCGCCTCAAGCTGTTTGGTTACCGAATTCTTTATATGTGGACTTCCTCTTATACGCGTAGATCTAATACAATCGCGTTTAGTGACTCCATTAGACATCCTTAACATTTTCATTTCCGCTGCCGTCATTTTGTTTTTAAACGCTTCGTATATTGTCCAGCACTGTGAACCGTATATAAGAGCTGGTCTAACAACCGTGGTGTAGAGTTTCCCCTTTAATTTAAGTGGAAATTTTCGGTCGCAAAAGATTCCCGAATTTTCCCGCCATTTCATTCATCCCACACTCACTCTGTGGTTTACGTCGTCGTCACATTTCGCTTCCATGTTAACGATTGATCCTAAGTACTTAAAGATAGTGCTTTTCGGAAGAACTATTCCGTCTAACATTATATCCGGAACAGGTCGCAACGGATGCGCAAATGGGCACGTCAAATGCTCCGTCTTTGAACGACTTATTTTAAACCCGTTTCTCTCTAGCGCATTTCTCCATGAATCTAAGGCGTTCTGTCAATCTTCGACGTTATCGCTAAGTATAACTGCGTCGTCAGCGAAGAGAATTTGCATTACATTTGCTTCGCGTATGCAGTCTTTTAAAAGATAGTCGAATACTACGTTAAAGAGGAAAGGGCTAAGTACGCTTCCTTGATGCACTCCGACATTAACTGGAAATTCTCTCGTTAGTCCGGCAGAGCTTTTAACCGCAGTTTTCACGTTTCCGTACATGTCTTGAATTATTCTAACATACGTTTCCGGTGTGTTTTGCGACCTCAGCACGGCCCATATCAGATCCCTAGGCACTCGATCGAATGCTTTCTCGAGGTCGATAAATACCATGTGTAAGTCCTTAGACGAATCTCGGTGCTTTTCCATTATTATTCGTAGGCTTTGGATAGCGTTCACCGTCGATCTTCCTTCAACAGATCCACACTGGCTATTATCGAGCTTTATTATTTGCCGAAGACGTTCGTTTAAGACTCTTTCGACGATTTTCATTGTGTGTGACATAAGCTTGATTGAACGGTAGTTGTTGCATTCTCGAGTGTCGCCTTTTCCTTTGTATAATGGAACCAAGAAGCTACTTCTCCATTGATTCGGCATAGGTTGTCCACATTTTAATTTATTTAAAAGTTTCGATAGCCAAACGCTGCCGATCCCCGGCTTCATTTTTCCAATTGCTATACTTATTTCTTCGATTGAAAAGTCCGAAACTTTCTCCTCGAATAGACCAGCTGTCGGCACGATATCACGTGGAAACTATTTGTTAAGCAACTCCTTGCAGTATTCAAGCCACCGGTCACAAATTTCCTTTTCATTTGTTAGTAAGCGACCGTCTGCGTTTTTGATGTATTTCGGCGAGGTTATTTCCTTGAATTTTTTCGCCTCTATGCAGCGAGCTTAAAAATATTTGGCATTTTTGTATTGTACGACGTTTGAACTTCTTGGATAGCTTGTCTTCTATCTGCCGATCGTGAGGATATTTGTTCCAACTCCTGGTACAGGTTTTCCGTTGCTGCCGCTCGAGTTCGAGCCAGGACTTTCGATCTTTGCGATCTTTTTAAGACGCTCGTATTCAAGAGCCAGTCGAGCTTTTTCGATATCGTCGCTCCGATCGCATTTTGTCCACGCTTGGAATGCACTCTTCTTGTCGGCCGCAGCTCGTTTGGTTTCGTCATTCCACCACCATGTTTCTTTGCCGACATAATGGTATTTCGATATAGTCCCCAGATGGGACTTTGCGAGTGTTATGCATTCCTCGTGCATGCTGTTCCACATTTCTTGCGGGCTAAGTGAGTCTGCGATACCGTTTATATTGTGAAGTACTTCTTTAGCCAGTGCGATAAATCTTGCGCTTCGTTCCTTCGATATATTATACCACCGGATTTTTGGCTTTCCAAACGATGCCCGTGTTTTCGGTGGTTCCACTGTGAAAAATTCTGTAATGAGCAGACGATGTTGGCTTACTAGCGATTCTCCAAGTATTACTTTACAGTCCTTAACACGGTTTCTCATCGACATTTTGCATAGGTGATAATCTATTTGCATTTCGTGGCCTCCGCTGCTATAGGTGATAAGATGTCGTTGATGTTTAATAAACATTGTATTTAAGATGGTTAAGCCGTAAGCCCTACACGCTACAAGGATGTCTTCGCAGCTGAATTTCTGGTTCCAAAGCCTTTACCGCCGTGGCAGTCCTCATAATCAACATTTGTTTCTCCGACGTGGCCATTTAAATCTCCGCCTACGAAGAGCATCTCATCGATAGGTATATTTCTAAGCAAATTACCGAACTCTGACCAAAATGTATCTTTTTCCGATTGGTCGCCTCCATTTTGTGGAGCGTACGCGCTAACAATGTTCCACGTTTCATTGTGTATGACGAGTTTAACACTCATCAAGCGTCTTACACACTCAATCATGTCAAATTGATATATTAGCCTTAAGAAGAATTGGGATTCGTGGGATATTGACAATTCGGGCTAGGTTTGCAGAACAACCTAACCAAGCAAAAATTAAAGACTGTCTTAGCCAGTACCACAAGGGTCGACATTAGGACCAATCCTATTAAATTAAATTAAATAATGAATTGCTTCGCGCTTAAAGATCAATCGGCGATACTCGTTCGACACAGATGACTTGAAAGTGGAATGGAAATATTACAAGAAGAGTTCGACAAGACAGTTGAGAGTTGAGGTGCCACGATAAAGAGCTCATACAAAATTCATATAAAACAATGCTTATGCACATTCGCAACCCGCATTATAAAAAAAACTGAACAACTATTAGATTCAAGAAGACCTGCTAGAGTAGAGCTGAAGCTATTAAGGTTACCGAAAGCTATAAATATTCAGGCGTAGTAATTGACAGCCATCTCATATGGAAATAACACATTGATGAACTTCGCTCCGAACCCAAAAGGTTCCTTTTTGGTGTTGTGTAAATGGGTTACTCTTTTACACTAATAGTTCTAAAGCAAATGCACTACGCTTTAGTTGAATCCAAGCTAAGTAAATCAGATTTTGAAGATGTCACCCAAGCTTGTGTTTTATGATCATAACCGTTTAAAGATGCCAATACAACATTAATTCAACACAAGAAGATGCGCCCGGGGTATGTTTTAAATACCTTTTGGCAAAAATATCTATGGCAGAGAGCAGTTCATCATATTGTCCCGACGACACTTAATGAGATTCTCCGACCACGCTCAAACATTTCACATTTAAATGTCAGAAATAAGCTAATAAAACAATTGACATCTTTCTTAATATTTAACATATTTTTGAATTATTTTGTAGCCTAAATTGTATATGTACTTAAGCCAGATGTTGAAATTTACAAAATAACATTGAATTGGAATTTTTTTTTGTTAAAAGTTTACGTCACAAGCAACTGAGAACGTGCTTAAAAGTAAGTTTTATTCCAGATAAGCATGAATTCAGATTTTAAAAAAATGTGTGCATATTGGAACTTTTTTTGACAGCTGAATATAGTCAATTATCTTGACTGATTTAAACTATTAAAAATATCGGCAAATATTCGCCTCACTCACTACGAACTCTTCTTAATGAACCAATCAACAGCACTTAGAGTACAATTTTCGTTGGGAATGGGACTGAAATTCAAATAATGAACACGTTAGACGTTTTTTACGAAGCCCTAAAATAGACACAAAAACTATACCCGGTATCCTTAAAAAGGGATGTCTTTGCAGCTTCACAGAGCCATAAGCGTAGACCCTTCGGTGATGTTTGAAAACAACTTTTTCGGTAATCTGAACGAAACTACTTTCTATTACCGAAGCTGCAGGTGAGCTGAACAACACTGATGAATGAAAGAATCAAACACGATGTAGTTTCAATACGTGTAGCGCTGGTCGCATAGTTACCAGAAGTTACGCCTAAAAACGAGGTATAGATCAGGTGCTAGATGCTCTGTAACATTGGAAACTAATGAGAGTAACTTTCATACCGAAAATTAAAAAAATGCCAAGATCTTCAGATCTTTTAGTTTAACCCCTAGCATATTGAAGTGTGTTGGATAAATTGTTGAGATTCATGCGTGCAAAACTTCTTGCCATTTGCATCCTCTGTACGATTCAAAATCTGGTGGCCAGATTTGAAGCCGCATTCGACGGAAAGGAACACACGCCGAACTTTTACATCGAAATCAAGAGTGCTTGCAGCAACGGAACTTTCGAAGACGTATGTAATCCGAGCAGACAACATGAATTGGTGCCTACGTAATGGGCTTTCAATCAATCCCTCTAGGACTAAGATTGCTTTCTTTACGAAAAGAACGAAACTGACTTCGGTGTCATCTTGGATAGCACCCTTTTTGGACTAAAAATGTTGCGCCCAAAACCAATAAAACGCTTTCGGCTTTCTGCTAGCAGCTTTAGAAAAGACTTGAAACTTATCCCCATGGATATGCGCCGCTATTTTAAGACTATTTATATTCTATGAGTCATTTGTTTAGTGTATGAAACTGAGAAAAATATGTACGAGTATGTCATGCCGCGTTTATCAAACTCCAAATAATGGCTTGCCTCGGTTGAATGGTGGTCATGGGTCTATACATAGCTGGTCTCTATAAATGCTGTCATTACCGACCTTATAATATATGAAAAGATGGGGATTATCGGGTTGGACACTTCTGACCAGGAATCAGCTTATGCGTACAAATTCATTTCCAGTAGCTTTGAATACCATGCCCTGTAAGCCAACAGGTCCAGCGGCGTTGTTTGATTTTAGCTTGGATATTGCTTGGATATTTACTTCATTTTGGTCCTTTGGGCGGATATTTTGGATGATTGGTCTGTTCTGCCAGACGGTGGAATGTTGGGCTTCTTCGCCGTAATACAGTATGGGATACAGTTTTCCATATTCTCAGTACAAATTACCTACTATAACGTTCCCTTCTTCTTCTCTAAAAACTCCTGTAAGGGTTTTCTTGCTTTGAAACGACCCTTTCACCTTTTGGCAAGACTTCTGTATGTTATTTCTGGAGTACAACCTCTCAATAAGTTCGACCGAACGAATTACCTGCCTCGTTTCTTCCTCTGGAGAAGCCAATATTTTTTTCATCTTTTGTTCCTCACTTTGTTAAGCTAAGGAATTTATTGGTCGTGGTCGAGCGAAACCCAACAAATCAGTTGCGTCGTCTCTCACGTTAGCAGCGATGCCACTGATCTTCGGTACTTAATGCTGGCGGTATAGGAGTTGGTGAGAGATTTCGGGATACGCGTTCGGCGAAAATTCGGGCGGTCTCTTGCGATTGCAGCTTTTAAACGTTATACATTCTGGCAGTTATTCTGCTTTGTTGAGGCTCTTGAGTAATCCATATTCGTACCTTGGCTGCAATAAGGTAATCAATTTGATTTAGCGTTTCATGATCCGGAGACCACCATATTCCGTCGCTCTAATTGAGATAAGAAAATCGTGATGCCCATCCCACCGCCGCACTTCCTGCATGTCAGTGGTGTCTTCATAATAGCAGTCAAGGGCGTGCACCAGGGTCTGATCAATCCACGTGCATATCCGAAGATGGTTAATCTTTAATCTTTTGCAAGGTTTTTCAACACTGAATTCAGTTAGGATTTGGTTCTTCATATTGATAATCAATTCAGTATAGAGTTCTGAGTAAGGGTCTACTTTTGCAGTTACTATGAACCACGACTGGGAGGCAAGCCAAGCACTTCGCTACGAACTTAATTATTGCACTACTAGGCCAATCCATGATATAGGTCAATCAACAGTTTCTCGATCAATCGCTGCGCAAATGTTTTCAGAGACAGCCAGGAGGCTTCTCTTAACGCAGGCTTAATTCATTGAGTCTTGTTTGGATCTTAGTCCCCAATCCGATCCAAGAAAATCAATTTGCTCTGCAACGCTCAAAGATCAGTTTAGGACCAAACTTTGTGTTCAGACTGCCTGCTACAATTGTTAGGTCTTCAATCGATAGTTGTGTTTTATCGAGGAGTTGCAAAAAACCAAGGAATTAAGCGAGTATCTTGATATGGCCTCGTGACGGTGCAGTATGAGGTGCACTATGACGAGGATATCGCGGAGGACTCGTTGAGTGTCCGGTCAAGGCCAGCATAAGACTCCAGACATTCGACACTGATGTGGTGAAGCCGATAATGTGGGAGAGTTCCTCGTTATTACTTTTATCATCAAGTATAATAGCTTAAGGCATTTAGTTTTGAGTCATGTCCGGGAGTTCTTTGTAAGCTCATGAGCTTCAACTTTCCTCTAAAAAACGTCAAAAGGTTAATCGAAATGGGAAATGACTGTAGAGATCAATCCATGACAAACCTACTGGTATGGGATCAGTGAACCCTTGAATATCAGCACAGACTACATAAACCTGGTGCCACGGGAATTTATCAATTCCGAGAGATCGCCACTTTGTTAGGATTGCCGACTGAAATGATCGGTTCATCCTCGTCCGATTTCAGTTATATCACCATTACAACAGACCCTAATCTCACTTGAAGCGGTCCCCATTTAAATTACTGACTTATATCACCTAAGTACCTACCATTACTCATGTAGGTATTATAAATTAGTTTGCACTTCGCTTGCTCCGTTTGCCCAAGCCATATGGCATCTTATCAATGAAAAAAATTTGCAACAAACTTGCAACTTTACGTAAACTCAAATATGAATTGCAACTATGTATTTCAATTGCAGGGTTATGAAACACACCTCCTTTCCAGTGAAAAAACGCGACTCGGGCAACGTACATAATGTCAGATTAGACTGTCAGCCAACTCGAAACCGCTCTCAATGACTTTGCTTCAGAACGACGGAAAAGTAAACAAAAAAAAAAAACCAAAAAAAAAAACAAATTGAAATGAAATGAAAAAAAAATGGCACACACTCAAAATCACGATAAGCCAATGTAAAGTGAAACGATTATTGTTAAGTCGTCGCCTTCCTGGTCGTAGTTACAACCGTCTGCATTCGTATCGCTCGAAAAAGACTCATCGTAGATAGGTACACGTGGTTTTAATAGGCAACAAACTTCCAACTTACAGCAGACCCGTTTCAATATACTAGATACACATCCAAACAGACCTGTCAGTATAACTCTGAAAGTACCCCCTCATACTCGTGGCCGGCTGCACCATCATTTAAATCGCTTCGACGGACCATTTGAAGTAACATCGTCATAGTCTTGCGTAATTATGAATTCAATCAGCGCTCAAAGTCCCTTAAGGCAACCTGAATATCTATTGTCCGTCATGACTAATGATTACACCGCCACACACTCTGTGGTATACGTAACAAAAATCAGCAACCATACCACCCAACAGGAATAATACATCCATAGATACGTACGTTCATAGATACATTTCTTCATTTCCATTTCACACTCGATTATCATAATCACACGATGGCTCCTATGACATTGTCAAAAACGGAAACCGCCCCACAAAAACTAGTCCATGGGCACAAATGATTTGTCAAACATGGCAAATGCGATGAGATAAAGATCTTGCTGCACAGTGGAAGAGAAAAAAGCTGAAAAAGAAAAAAATAAATGCCGCGCAGCTACAGGTAAAAGATACTCTATCCAGATACTAAATACTCGTACAACTGTTAGCTTGGCAAGTGCATGATGATGGTGAACGGCAGCGAACGGACAAGTTACGAAAGTAAGAAACCGAAATAAAATAAAAAAAAATCAACCAAACCAACCAACCAACAACAACACATCAACGTGAACTTGAGCTTGAAAATCAGCCAGCTGCAGCGGCAGTAGCAACGAACGTATCTGTAGCGCGGCACATAACCGCTAGATACTTAGTAAAACCAAACAAAACAAAGAAACAAAAAACCCAAATGTAACACATGTTGGTACCAGTAGTACCAATACTTATATGGAGGGGTTGGTAGACACGGACGAGGCAAAGTTGCGCTACCATCGTGCAAGTTATGTACGAGATAGTTTCTGTGTTTCCTTTAGCTTTTCTTTTGCAAGCGCACAATTTTTTTTCTCCCCCATTTTTTTTTTATCATGCTCGTTTTCGTCATATTTCGCATTTTGTATTGTGTGTTTTGTTTCATTAGGTAACATAACAACTCCCAATCCCAACAGAAAGAAAAAAACTTCTCTCTCAATCGGCTTCCAAGCCATTTGTATCTATAGTACGATTGACTCTCTTTCAATTAAGCTTTGTCTCTTTATTGCTCTTTAGACAGTGTTGTCGGAGTTCTTTCAAGAGAACTTCACGAAAAAGTAGTATGAAATCTGGTCCGGTCATCTTCTATGGAAGACTTAAAAACCTCAAATTTGACTCATCGGCGATTCAAGTGTAAGGACTACAAATTGATTGAGATAATTCACTTCTCATAAAACATTAACTTAAACGTTCCCTAAACATAGCCGGGATGATGTTTTCAAGCCTTTGGGGCCGCACCCAGTCGTGTCTCCAACTGTTTTTGCTGATGCTACTTTTTGTAGAACGTGTATTTACCTATATCTTCAATCTTCAAGGAGCTGGACCTTGAAGACCACACGTGTTATAGCTATAACATCCTTAAAGGATATTGTACGAAGAGCGCATGCGGTCTGACGCATACCGAATCTTATCTGTACTCTAAAGTACCTAAAGACTGGGCGTGCACAAGTCACCGCACCTGCAACGTTCACACGTAATTTCTTCCATCGATGTCTTATAAAGGCAAATATTCCTGTTTTCAGCCTAGCACTTGAAGTCACACACGAGGTGGTAGAAATTTGGCACTAATGCCGAACGTTGGGCCACTTTAGATATAAGCGCCCGTTGTTAATGTGGGAAGTTTTTAAGACGATCTACGATCTCGATTACCCGCCATAGACGTTGAAAGATCTACCGCCAAGCAGTTTTCAGCCCATATGTTGCTCTAAAAATGCGTGTGCTTAACATCATCTCCAAAATCTTCGCAGCGTAATCCGTCATAAATAGGCGAGGTAAAAGGAGGGCCTTGGCTCTTGTCCAGCCGGCTTAAGGGCTATATCTTCCAACGCGTACCTGAGGGAAAGCATAAAACATGTCTTGCAGGACGTGTGGCTTTTCGCCAGCTCGTTTGATGTTCCATTCGGTTAGGAAAACTTAGGGTCCTGTATAACCGCAAACTTATTAAAATAACTCCTTCAGTCTCAAAAAAGAGATTTCTTCAAGAGTCATCTCTTTGCGCTCCTTCATCGAGTGGTGCGGACAGTGGGTACTGACGACATATTTGATAAAGGAAGTTTCCATCTACTCAACCTGGCCGGTGACTTGCAGGCTTGGTATACCTTTTTGTCATACTTGGCGTGCTTTGCTCTTCTTTTTCGCCAAGTTGAAACCTGTCCCGCATCTTTCCTTCCATGAAATCGCTGAAGTCTATGTCTTTGATTCTACGCATATAGGGGATGATCCTATAGAAAAAGACGTCGTCTTTGGTTCAAGGACTTCACCCTAGTGGAAGAGGACATCACCCATCTTGGAATTCGCAACTGGATTCAGTTGGCCAAGAGCGGGCTAACTGAAGAGATTTTTTGATTGAGATCCAAGTTCACTTCAGGTTGGTCATCTGGTACTTGAGTAAGGATATTGCCGAAAATGACTTGTGCTTGTCTGTACTATTTTTCGTGTGTCAGCCGGATAAAGCCTATTTCATTCTTTTCGCTGTTCCTGACTTAGTCTACTGATATTTGATTCGGGTTACCATATATCCTGTCCTGTCGAGAAAAACTCATACCTAATGATACTGACTCATATATAATGATGACGAATTAAGCATCGATGTGGATGTTGTAACACAGTCGCCTACGTATAAGCATAACCCCTTGCGTTACAACAAATCCATCCCCAAATTCCACGAGCAGCTCGTTTTGGAGGGTCGCTTACAGCTGATCCATCATTAATCAAGGCTCTGAAATGCTTCACAATGGTCCGAAATTTTACGTGTATCAACCCTTTTCATAACCTCCACTCGTGTGGGCTTTTCTGAGACTCTGCGGGCAGATAGAGCCCGATGTTACAGAATTAGTAACCTGTTTCGGGAATATGAGAGTTGACGTTGGCATCATAGAAGTTCGTGAATCAGCATATTTGTCAATTTTACTTTTGAGAAATGTGATACGACGTGATTACCGCCAAAATCAAAGCTGATTTAATCCTCTGAATGCGTTTGCTGTACGTCCTCATTCTGACGGTAAGTAATTTTTGACAAGCTATTGTGTTGTTATTTTCTTCTTGATCGACGCTCGTGCTTATAAGGGTCGATCCATAAATGTGATACAGAAGATGAAGAGAAAAAGGCTCTCCAGCCAAACAGGCGTTGGATTGCTGTACTATATAGGGTAGCTACGGTCGGATTTATTGTGATGTGCTCCTAGCGCTGCCTATCAGTCATCAGGAGCACAAGACATGAAGTCTTCTCTCTTTGGAACTCGGTTTGACTCTTGAGCCATTTTTTTTACATTTTGAAATGTTTCTTCAAAAACAGAAGATGACACATTGGTAGTTACATTGTATTTCAATTTTATGTAATCAAGTCCTAGATGGAACAGGGAAGGCTTCCATTTTAATAAGTAATTTTGGAGTACGCTTCAATTTCTATATGTTTTTTAATCGAACAATGGTTATGAAGCCTATGACCAAACAATTGGCAGATAACCAACAGACGGAAATATGGATAGATAAAATGTTGCCGACCCTAGCGAATCTTTTAAGGAAAACGAATCTGGACTTTGCATGTAAACCTTTAATAGATCATATGCGCCGATATGACCAGAAGAAAGTATATTGGATGGAAGAAAACTCAGGATCATTGCTCGATAGGATAGTCTTTTAAATTCACCAACTACAGACGAACAAGTTTCTCTAACAGCCACTATAGTATAAGATGTTTTCTGTCATAATATGTGAGCGCATGAAAAAATTCTTGGTTTGTCCATCTTGTGTGGTTTTAGGCTAAGAAATTCCACCATATATCAAATAATCACACTACTGCAAATCTTGGAAAGGTCTCGGGAATTTCAGATTGACACCCAGCGTCTACTTTCCGATTCAACACCAAGTCTAAATTTAACAGCCTTGCCAACATTTTTACTTAGTGCAGGGTGACTATGGGAATTTATGGCTTCTCCAATAAGGTCAGTATTGAATTAACTGAGATCTTTAATGTCAGAAAAGTTGTTAGACAATGCAACTGATTGTCATGTTCAAGCTTCGTTGGGCAACAGGCACTATTCACAATCTATTATCAGAGTGGAAGTGCAGATCCAAATACAAACTGTACCACTTATGCAGCGACATCGGCTGAGTCAGGTGTCTACGCATCAACCGTCTGTGATGCCTACAGAGTGATTGTCATAGCTTTGATCCAAAAGGAAGAGATCGAACATAACCCCGCGATAGTTGCAACAGAGGGCGATTACATCTCACTTGGGGTGCGGCATTAGCTGCGGTCAAGGCTCCCCACGGGACTACAGCGCCAACTTAGTTAGGTTAGGTTAGGTAAAATAGGGTGTGCGACAAGACACAGACACTAGGCACCAGAACGGGCCCATCGCGATCCCCTGTGGGTTAAAACCAACTCCAAAAAGCAGAAAACCTAAACTGTTTCCCTATTAAAGCACCCAATTTCTCTACAGAAGCCAAGAAGGCCTTTGAAGTCCGTACCGTCTATTTCCCCTAAGTTTTCAAAGAAATATTTTCCTAAGAATTTCCTTCGGCTGCGCGATATTGCGTCACATTCACATAATACGTGTGTTATGTCCTCAACCGCTTGTAGATCCCCGCAGAATCTACAAGTGTCCGTATTTGTTAGTTTTAGTCTCTTTGCGTGCTTCAGCAGTAGACAGTGTCTTGTCAGTATTCCTATTAGCGTCCTAAGCTTATCCCTATTCAGCTTAACAGGGCTCCTAGATCTGTTACCGTCGAGAAGTGGCCATAGAGCCTTCGATACCCTATGTCTTTCCAGGTTCAGCCACCTTATGCTGGTGGCCTTTATTATTTTTTTCCTCGATAGTGCCCCTTATTGTGCAGAGGGGTGGTTTGACATTCGCAACCTCACTATTGTCGAGTAGCCCTCCTTTTCTTGCAAGCTCGTCTGCTTGTTCATTTCCTTCTATACCACAGTGTCCTGGCACCCAGCACAGTCTTACCCTGTTCTGAACGCATAATGCTTTGAGCATTGTGCGACAGCCCCTGACTGTGTCAGAGTTAACGTTGTTTGACTCCATTGCCTTAAGAGCGGCCTGGCTGTCGGTGTAGATAGCGATATCTCAGCCGGATACCGATCTCATCCGCATCAGCTCAGCCGCCCTGGGGACAGCTAGAACCTCTGATTGGAAGACACTGCTAGTGTCCGGTAGCCTTATGGTCACTCTTACTTCCGGGTCCTCCGAAAAGATTCCGGAACCAGTTCCTTCCTCTGTCTTCGAGCCATCTGTGAAAACTGCAATTTCGTTTCGTTATGGAATGTCGAAATCGATTAAGGAAGGGATTTCATCCGTTCTAATAGTATTGCCTGGTATTAGCTCTTCCAGAATTGTGGCGTGTCCGAATCTACTGTTTTGAAAAGACCCAGATTAGTGAGTCGAATCGCACTGTTGCCAGCAAGTTTTTTTTATCTGTAAATCAAGCGGTGTCAGCGGTGTCCAATGCTGCCGTAGGGTTGGTACGGAGCGCTCCTGTAATGGCTATGGTAGCCGTTCTCTGAACCACCGCTAATTTTCCGTAGGTCGTTTTCTTAGTTGCTATATGTCACCATGCTAGTGCGCCATATGTTAGTATGGGTCTCACCACTACCGTATATAGCCAGTAAACCATAGCAGATTTAAGGCCCCAAATTTTTCCCTTCTTTTACATATGAAAAGAGCATTATATGCCTTTTTAATTCTTTCCGCTTAGTTGAGATTCCAATTAAGTTTCTTATCCAGAATCACACCAAGGTACTTCGTACTATCCGAAAGGGACAGCTCCATTCCGCCGAGTTTTGGCAGTGTGAATTGCGGTATCTTGTACTTTCTGGTAAAGAGAACCAGTTCCGTTTTGGAGGGATTGACATTGAGACCACAGCTGCTTGCCCAGGTACTGATCGTCTTCAAGGCAAGCTCCATGATCTCACTTAAAATGTTTAAGTATTTTCCCTGCACTATTATCACCACGTCATCCGCGTATGCAGCCAACTTAGTAAGTAAGTAGGTATCTTAAGTAGTAATCGACCGGAGCAAAAGCGGCAACGTTGTTCGTTTTACAATAGTACTGTTTCTCTTTCTTAATTTACTTGTAGTGTAGATGTATCTTCGTTTAATGGTGTTCAGTTCACCCATCGATGTCATTTTCGTGTCGGTCGCTTGTTTGTTTTTTTAAGAGCAACTTGCGCTTCTTGAGTTTAGTCACCCCATTGTCGGTTCAAAAGAGAAATTCCCATCCTGCGATAAATTGTATTTAGTATCTCAACTCAACTCAACTCAACTGAATTTCAATTAAAAATTCGCTCTTTCACAAAATTATTTCCACTGGAGAGGAGGTAAAACTTCGTTTGATTTCAATTCACATTTCATTCGCTGGCGAACAACAGCGCTAGTTTGAGATATATTCGTTTCCGTTTTATAAGAAAGAAGAAAAAAAAATAAATAAAGAATTTGTTCGCGTTTGTATTGTATCTCAACGGAGAACAACAGTATTTCACCTTATATTAAATTTTTTATTTTTTTTTTGCATAAGTACTGTGTTTTAAGTGAATGTAGTACTCTTGGCGGTAATTTTTGTTTTTAATTTTTGTGGAAAATACGCCCCAAAATACGCGGTAGTTTTGAGTGACAAAATATAGTGGAAAATCAACAAAAAAATTTTTATAAAATATACATTTGTCTATGAAAGTCAAATTAAATCGAAAGGAAAATAATAAAAATAAAGTATCTACGTCTGTTACAATTCGGTGTCGGTTCGCGTGTGCTGTGTGCTGTATGTTATATTACGACATCACTAGGAGTAAAGGCGAAAAACACGTTTTTCCGAGAGATACTCGTACTCTCGTAATCATCGCAGACGTCGGAATTTTAGTTTTATTATTATTATTTTTCTATAGAGTATCTTGTGTGCTCTGTACATCGTCTTTTGATATTAGGTTGGTGCAAAAATGGGCTAAAAAAAATAAATTATATGAAAAGATTTGTGCAAATTCTTTCTGATAAATGATACAAAGATACATCTGAAACTCGCGAACTGGAAGTTCTTGAAATTTGTTTTTTTTTTTGTGTTTTGTTATTTTTTTTTTTTTTTGCTAATGTGTGTCGGGGTGAAGTATCGTAGGAAATATAGCAGAAAATATCTACAAAGCACGTTCACATAATGTGCGCCTATTACATAAGTGCGTTATGACAACGAAAACGAGAAGCAAAGCCAGAGCTAACAAGCAGGCAGCTAGAGCTAAGGCAGGCTGTTACTTAACATACATACGAATACAACTACACCCGAAAAAAAAAAAAATATAAGAGAGACGCCAAACACCCTGATTTTTATCATACGTCGAGGATCAGATATTTCAATTCGCCAAATTTTTTCCTCCAAAAGTTTTCTGTTTTTTTTTTCTTTGGTCGTTTTTGCCATCTGATTTCCTTCAAATTCGATGGAGAGTCGGGTCGGGTGGGCTTCATGATATCCGTGGACTTTTTTTCGCGAATTTTGCATTTTGCAAATTAAGTGGTGATAGAGTGAGTGTTTTTCTTATGAGTCGGTAGTGCGTTTGTCAAGTTTATAAACAACAATAGTTTGTTGCTAATTGGAATAGATACACAATTCTGTCATGGATTTCCCACCATATGGATGCAGAAGTAGCTTTTTTCTAGAATTGTATCTGCAATATTTCAGTGTCTACGTGGTTCCTAACACATAGTACTCATCGTATCTACGATACCAAGTAGGTACGCGCAGTTTTTGATTACGTGTGCATTAGATGCAGTTTCTGTCAAAGTGACAGTAATTTCCAGTTGCAGATATGTACTCGTACTTATAGGTGCCAGCTCAATGAAAGAAATACGAAATAAAAAAAAACCCGGTTATGTGCGGTTACCTAATTTGAAAAAAATTCTTTTTTTTTTGTTTTTGTTTTTCTTCATTATCCAATCCGATTTTCTGTCGAGGTTCGGTTTTGTGTACCGTCCTCCTGCTAGGCTTTGGGGGTTGTTTTTACTTGTTCTCGGCTTGCTCCCTGATATTGCGATTTTCTGTTTAAAATTTTATCTAATCGCGTGTGTTACGTGTTCTCTCTGTTTATATAATTTCCGAGAAATGAATAACAAAAACAGAACAGCAGAAAAGCAATAACAAAAAATAATATAGAATCATCTAGATACAAATAAAAAAAGAAAATATGTTGATTCATTTTCTAATTATTATCGGTGAGAGAGATACAAATATTTTTGTTTTTTGTTTAGATGACGTAGGGGATTTTTTTCTTTTCTTCTTCTGCCCAATTTTCAATAGAACACGATGTGTGAGTAGAACACGATGTGTGAGTATAGTGTAAGGGGGTGGTTGGTGTTGCATCAGGCGGTTTAGTTTAATCATACCTACACTGAATTCTGAATTTTTGGGGGTGAGACATTACAGGCCGAAACTTCACTACCATACTATTGAAACAATTCCACGCGATTAGTACAGTATTGACGAGTAAGAGTACGAATACGAATAGCATATCCATACAACGTTATTGAAACTAATTGTTAAGTAACACAACCCAAAAATGAAGGAAAAAAAAATTACAAAAAAAAATAAAAAAAACAAAAAAAATGCTTATGGAAACAATTCCGTACTCAAATATTCAAAGATACTCTCTCTTAAAACAACAGCTTTTTCGATTGTGTTGATGTTCATGGGGTTTCCTATAAACCGGCTCTCTGTTTCTACTAAAATCCTCTCTCTCTCTCTCTCTCTGTCCTTTTTGTTTTGTTTGAGATTCTATATTTCTGAATTTCTCTGTATTTGTATCTCTGTATCTTTTTTATAATAATTTTGCTGGATTTTGATTTTTGAATAAAAACTTACTCTCTGTACTCTTAATTGACTCTACTCAGTTCTCCGTGGTGTATCTCCTATAAATTGAGAGATTTATAAATCGGAGAGATACAAGTGTATTATCCAAAATATTACGTACCACGGCCTTTTTTATTCGATTTTTTTTTATTGTACTTTTCTGCTTATAAAATCAAAGTTGTTACGTAAAATCTAACAATTTTTCGAGATTTTTTTGTTTCGAGTTTTCTTAGAGATATTTCACTGGCTAAAGATACTTTTGGGATTTTTTTTTTAAGAATCTCTAGAGAAAGATATGAAGAACTTGATTTGGTCGATTCTTTAAGAACATAATTAGCCAATTCTTCTAGTCTTAATGATTCGATTTATATTTTTTTTATGATTTAATTAAGAGCACAATAAATGGAATGTCATAACATGGCAACAAATTTTAAGACATCTTTTATAGGTGGAGTATCTTTTCGTCTACTCATATCTTGTCATAGATTTCATCGTTTTTATAATTTTCATCTCAGCATTTTTGGCTATCTGGTCGTTTTGAGATTGTTTTTAGAAGTATGGATTTTGGATTTTGGGATGCGTCATTGTTTGCACCGTTTTGTGACCTCCAGAATCGTTGTTTTCTTTGTTTTCGATTCGCGAGAACAAAGAAAGTTATCAAGTGCAGTTCTTTTTTGATTTATTCGTTTTTTTTTTTTGTGTTTTGAGTCACTTCCTCCCCTTGTTTTGGGTGGCTATAAATTTTTTGTGGAATGTCATTCCTTTGTTAGGTAATATTGGTGGGAACACACTCTTTTTCGAATGAATTTATTATGAATTCAGCTTTAGGAAGTTTTTATGAGATTGGCGGTTATTGATTTTAAATGACCTTGTACGGTTTACACCTACAACAATCAAGGTTATTAAGGTGTTTTCCATCTGAAGGATGTTTAAAATTGTCGAGAAATAATTGGATTGCGTTTAGGATGCTAAAAATCTGTTCGATGTTGGACTTTCTTTGTATTCAGGGCTGAAAGATACATGTACATATCATTCTCAAAATTACATATGCCTCTATGCAATCAAAATTCTTAATTCATCATGAAGATAAATAATGTTTTGAACACGACTGCACGCAAGCTTCTCGGGTATTTTAGACGAAGCACTTCTTATCAGTTCAGACTTGGGCTCCTCTTTTGAGCATTTAGGGCTCTTTCCCACTAAGGAGTAATCGAGTGCCGTCGTCCACTGTTCACTGTTCAATTTAGTGAAATAATGTTGTCGTCATTTAATCAATAGTTTCATGGTCAATATAGTACGTCCATATTTTCAACGAAATAATCATTGATCATAGCCTGGTAGCATTGACCTTGTTAACAAGAACTCATTACTTTAGTAATCCTTCGGTAAAAATAAGGGTCCATTACAATCCGCAAACTCCCGTCAAAAGTCATTGGCTGTTATTTTTGCACCAGCTGAATGTTATGTATATGATTGTAGGCAGAGGCCTTCTACCAGAATTTTTCACAAAGTAGTCAAATAAAGGATGTAGCATCATAGACACTGAATTGACAATTCCAGATCACGTGTCACAATTTCAAACACAGCGACTACTGCTCTTATGTACGTACATTGAGTTGACGTAATGTTGGCTTTGCGTCGTAGAGAGTGTTATGCGGGTCTAAATTTATCCACAACATCAAAAATAGTGATCTAAGTTGGTTGATTGTGACAACCAGAACAGTCATGTAACCTTCCATACATTTCGAAGGCATTGTTCTGAAGTAAGTCTATTCTTCAAGAAATACTAAACATAATAGAGGGGTTGTTATAAGTAATAAAATATAGTATAAGTCAACTGATTTCAGACGTTTGCGGCTCTCGATAACACCACCGATGTTGACTGAAGAAGGACGACATAAGTCTCCTCTCTGCGACTTCTTTCTCTGAAGCCATAACAAAGTGTTTGATACCAGATTTCGGTGACTACTTTTGATTTCATCGAACAGAAAATTATGCTCGCAAATGAACCTTTCTTCTTAGAAAGCTGTTGAAAACGGCCCGAAATTTATAGTATTCATAATTCAAAAGAACAGAGATGCTGCTGGGATCGGTATTACTCTCTTAAAAATGTACTACAATGAAAGTCGGATCCGCAAGAAAGCAGACGTCTACGTCTTTGACTTAATTCAACTTAGCTCCAGTGTGGTGTCAAAAGCCTTTTTCCGTGAATCCCTTTTAATGCGGGTTCAAGTCGGGAAGGTCGTCTATTAAAATGAGGAAAAATTCAATTGTTCCTAGAGACATTAACGTCCTATTTTGACATAGCTTATAAGAGCGTCGAAAAAGGCAAGTTACATAAAGTTATATCTAGCTTCAGAATGAAGGTTAAAGTCAAAAGTTTAACAGTGCCATGCGCTTACCATGCGTTGTAGAATATTCCACGAAGGCAGCGTAATATTTTTGAAATCCTTCATCAGAGGAACGAATAGAGTTGACGGTGGATACTGTGAAGGGAAGTAATTCTAACCAAAAAAGATAACTTGATGAGGCTCAATTGGCCATAAAAAATTGAGAGCTTGATCACTCATATACTCCTGCCACAACAGTTCTCAACTTATACTCAAAATCAAAGCAGGTTTGGGCACATTTTGAAGGAACCTCATCTACCTTTTCGTGTAAAATTAAAGTCAACTGGTGAGTTCAGTAGGTTAGTAGACCCCACTGTATCATCATCGAAAAAAAATTAAAAATAAAAAATAATCTCTAGATATCCATCTTGGTTAAGTGTAGTACGTTGCTCCAAGAAGCCCATTTTATTCCCGATAAAAGCAAAACAAATTCAAAGGATTGAAGGTTTGAAAAAGGAGTACATAGAGCACATAGAGATAGCAAACAACAATGGTACTTTGAAGCCGAAATTGAGTTTAGTGTTGGCCTTTTAACAGTCTTTAAGAGTTAACTTGAAACTTATAAACTTAGTTTTACATAAAAATTCATGGAAATGAAAGGGAAGATACAACTAGAAGACAGTTGAAGGAGAGACCTTATTGAAAGTCTAAGTATACAACTTAAAGCTAGTATATCCTCTTAAATATGTATCTATAAGCTTAGAAGTGCCCCAGCTCATTGAATTATAGCGCATATCTGTTGTTTGACACTAGCTGGCAAACAGGTTTCCTTTCTGTTCCTAACCGGTTTTAAAGTGTCCATCAAGAATGTCTATAATCACTCAAATGCAACAGATACGATTTGATGCAACTACATTGATCTAAAAACATGCAATTCATACGTTTATGTTCATAATCCTCTTTTCAATAGACCAATGTTAAGTCTCTATCCGTAACAAATTGGAAATTGGATAAAACATTTTACAAAAAAAATTAAAAATTACCTCACTTCACCTGCCACTTTCGATGTCATAATACCAGTTGATGTTTTGTGCAACTATGAGTCTTGTTTAACATGTCGATAATCAGAAGTTAGCTCACATTCAAATTTCAACCTTCGACTGTGCACCTTTTCGTCTCTTGTTTCAAGTTCATTCTCATTCGTAACAATTACCCTATAAAGCGAAGCGATACTCTACTCTATTTTGAAAGTCAAAAAAAAAAACCGAAACGTTAAAAATTCAAATGGCGTAATTCTTGCCATCGGTGCGGTAATATACGAGTACAATTCCAAAATAAACTGCAATGGTAGTAGCCCCCCCTGGCGGGGTCTTTTGAAATTTATTGTGTGTGCATAAAAATGCTTGTTTACTCGAGTACCTACTTATGCAAAAGACTGACGGTTTTATTCAATATCTTGTGTGTAATGGAGCAGTTTCTTACGAATATGCATCAGATCTACATTAATACTGGGCAACTTTGATACAAATACGAGTATCTCTACCTTGTCCCCCTCGACGACGGCTGGAAAACTTGATGTTTAGTCAAAGGCCACAGTAACTTGTCTAGTCAGGCAGTCTAAAAATAAAATGGAACCTTTTTGTTCTGATCCAGTACCAGTGCAACACATCAAACTCTAACTACCTATATAGCAAACAGAAGACCAAAAGATAGATACTCGTACAATTGCATAGATACACAAAGTCCCAAGCAAAAACCAAGTTTGAAAAAGAATCTCCCAACTGTACGTACTCGTACAGTATGAACTTTCTTTAACAGAGGGTGAGCAGAGTAGGTACATTGTGGTTGGTATTGCAAAATCACAGGGTTTCGCCCAGGTCAATGATGAATAGCTTCCATCTCCCAGTTTACAACTCCCACCCACCCTGTTTTTTGTTGTTTTTTTTTTTTTTTTTTTGACAATCTACTTGAACTGAACTGTTGCTTTGGAAAACTTTGAGATTCAAGAGAACTGAGAGGAAAGAGTCGATAAATCAGGCATTCAATGTACATTCACAGAGAGAGAAAGAGATCCAAAGTAAGTCGTCATAGTATCTACGTATCTTTCCCTTGAAATTATTTTCAAAGTTAACTTTTATGGGGGTGTGTGTATTCAACAGGCTTACGTGCGTGTAAGGCTATATATATGGTTTCTGAACACGAAAGGTACACGTGTAACGGAGAACAATCTTCTTTTCAAACCTAACAATGTTGGACTGAATATTTCGTCGGGGAATCCTTACAGTATATAGTATTTAGTCATAAGTATCATACTTGCGTTTGCAGGAAATACACTTCAAAGTAGGAGTACCTACATCCTCTAACGGCTGTGGTGATGGTGTTTTTTTTTTTGTCCACGGAGTGTTTTTAATTAATGTGCTTAAGTGGATTAAAATGTTTCCTTTTTGGAATACGAGTATATACATGTGTATGAGGTGCACGAACTTTGTGCGTGTCATTGACATTTTTTTGAGGTACGAATAATGGATGTGTTTGTAGCTACATTAGCCTTAAAATTAAACATTGGATGGCTTTAGTGCTGTTGTGCTGTTTTAGAAGTCGTAGAACCACCCCTATATTTTGGAATATTCATAATAGTCTGCACTAAAAGGAATATGCTATAACCACTTCGTGAAGACATTTATTTGTGGTGAGGCAATTTCAATGAAATTTATTAACTCAATTCGGGGTTGTTTCAGAACAAACCTACACAAAATTCAAAACACAAAGACCTTTTGATTCGTTTGTCTAACTGAACATAGATTCAATTGGAGTTAGTTGCAAATCGCATCGGCACCCATTTATCACATAGTAAAACTCTACTCAGTCTAGTTTTGTTAGAAGATCTGTGCTAAGAAGGCATAGATAACACGTCACATTGCTCATATTTTTAAGGCTGTTCGCATGAAGTTTTTCAATGAAATATACAAAAAGTTGAAGACTGTAATAGATAGGTAAAATACCTTTATATGTATTTCAACATTCTTCTGCATAAAAGTGATTGAGGCTTCGCGGAAAAGTGCAAATATTTTAAATTAAAAATTAACTGACTCCTAGTTGTCTGCATCACTTCAATGATCTAAATGAGTGGTTTGGACTCATCTGACAAACGACAAAGGGATTTTAAAGACTTTAGTAACTCATTCAATCTTTAGTGATCTGAAATCCTTTCAAAATTCAATCCCATTCCTTATCGAATCCTTTGTAGAACTCCCTGTTACGTGTTTCCAACGTTAAACGTCTACGCATCAAACCCAGTTGCTTCTCCGATTCATAAGCACCTTTCATCTTGTGACACCACTTGTTCATGATTTTCTTTTTGAATCAAACAGCTGATATTTTAGACCCCTTATATGCGGGACGACTACTAGTTGCGGGTGTTACACTGTATTTTTGGATACATTTTCGGCGGATTCCAAAATACGCTGTTGGCTCATTAGACATTCAAGACGATGAAGTCAACTGTACTGCCAGTTGGACTGTCATCATTTGGAGAGACATTCGGCGGGGTTTCACATACAATTCAATTAGACTTGAGCATCCTCTGCCGCCTTTCCATATTGAAGTCCTGTTCCTTGTATTCTATTCGATCAAAAATTACTTTAAAGTTGATATGTATAAATGAAATTGAATCTCTTTTTTTTAGAGCTCTTGAAATCGCATCTGTAGAAATGAAGATGTCTTACTTTTCTGAATTTTTTCTTTTGTCCAGATTTTCGTTGCTCTTTTAAACTCTCTCATCCCCAGACCGAACTGCTGCTACCTGGTCCGTCTGAATATATGGCTTGAAATTCATATGAAAACAAAAATCAGAAACGTCATTTATAAAATGATCGTCCGCGATCACCATCGTTTGTCACAAGCATCAACAATTTGGAATGAATATTTCAATTTTCTCTAGACTCCGTGTCATATTTATTTGAGAACTGTACTGTTGCTACTTACGGATACACTGGTGTTTAGTCTTCCATCACGATGACGATGTGTGATTGAAATATTGAATTTTCCAATTCAAGGACCATAAATCTATTTAAGTGGTTTCGAAAGGATTTCCTTAAGAGCAATCGAATTACCCCCAAAGACTGAGAAAAATTTTGTATTTATCATTCGATCATTAGATTTGGTCCGATCAAATTGATTCTTTTTAACCCCGATCATATCTCGATCTCGATCATAATTTTCAAAGGATCATTTAACATACGGCGTTACAACAAGGAAGCTAGCTTAACTCCCTTTCAAGTAGTGGGGCCTAATTTGTTCGGAAACACACATACCCGATCCCTGATCATTACAAAACTTTGGAAATAATAGTGGTCTTTCAAAATAACTTTTTTTTTTTTTCGACTGAAGAACCTACGGGTATTTCTCCTTTGATAGAATTTAGAACTTGAAGTCTGAAATTGTACAAATCTATCCGAGTCTGATAGGGTGCTTTTTGCAAATGCATTATTAGATCGGTGACATAGTTTCATACGCCATCTATTAGGAGTCTTCGAAAAAGAAACATCGAAGACTCAAACCACTGATACTCCCTTAATAAAATATTTAGATTGAAGACATGTGGGCTGATTAAGGAGGTGTAATTATATTGTAAGAATATCTACGTGTACTTGAAAAGTTTGGGTTTAACTAAGAAAATCAGTTGTTGAATAGAGGTATGCTAAGCGCTGGAAGATTCTTCATCGCGATCCGGATACCAATTCATTTACCCTGACACATACAGCAAATCATCATATCTAAGACCTAAATACACTAAAAGAAAAATACATATTAAAAAGAGTTCAAGAATCCACAGATGCATCGAAACGATAAAATATGTATCTTTCACATAAAAATCAAAATCCTATAAAACCCATTCCAGAGTTTTTAAAATAAATCCCTTTCTCTATGTTTTTCAGTGTATAACAAGCAACCAAACACAAAAGACTATTTTTTTATGGATTTTCAAGGAGAAAAAATAAAACCATAAACCGCTGTGTTAACAGAAGACTTTAACACCAGTGTCAGTAAAAAAAAAAAAAAAAAAAAAAAAAAATACAAAACAAACTAAAACACTCTCTCAATAATGTCAAAGAACGCGGAAGAAGCGTTCAACAAATTACACAACAACAACGGCAGTAACAATAAACGCTCTTATGAGCCTATAACCGAGGACATCGTCGATTGGTGTGTTCGTGGTGATGATTATCGGGAGGCATCTTTAGTTACATCACCTCAATCCCCAGTATCACATCAGCAAATGAGACGACGCAGAAAAAAGAAGAATACCACAACAGCTCCCCCGTTGGCCACCGTTGCTGAAATCACCCATCATCCCACAGCAATGCCAACACCAACACCAACACCATTGTCAACGTTTAATCACCCCCAGAATTATCATCATCATCATCATCATCATCATCATCATCCATATGCGATTAATTTTCCATCAGATACCGATGACCGGAAGGACATTCAGTATCAGAATCAGGCCAATTACTATGGCAATAGTAACAGTCTGAACCTGTATTTCCTGTATGGCGACTCGCTAGCTCGATGTGGTCAGTTGCGCGAGGCCTTCGACATTTATGCATTTATTGCCAACAATTACCTAGACGGGTGTATACCGTTGTCGCGTCTAAAAGTTCTGTCGTCCATGTTGATCGATTACATAAGTACGGCCTCGGCAACAGCAGCATCGAAAACAACAGCACAACCGCCAGCAGCTCCAACACTTAGAAGAGTTGCGAGTAGCAGTCTGGCTATGGAAACAAATTCAACGATTGGCGGAGGTGGCAGCGGATCGACAGCAACAGTGGTGTTGCCCCTGCATACAAATGTCAGTTGCGATCGCCTGCAAGATCGACTGAGGTATTCTAAAAATAAACGTATTCAACGATACTGGAAAGATGGTGGAGGCGGCGGCTGTGTTAATAATGGTGGTGGTGGTGGCGGTGGTGGTGTAGGTGTTTATGGTAGTGGTATGGGTTATGGTGGTGGCGGAGGCGTCATCAGTCGGATCGGTGATGATGTTGAACTATGTGATGACGATCATGTACGCTTTTGTGATGTCATGCTGAATGAAGATCACCAAGAGGCATTTTCAGAGAAGCAATACTTTGCAACATCTGCCATGGACGAAGGGGTCGAATTGGATCCACTATTGTGTCCAATTTGTAAGGATATCCTTCGGTGTCCGGTGACGGCGAATTGCGGTCACAGTTTTTGTCGGGAATGCTGTGAAGCAGCTACCATGTGTGTGGTGTGCCGAGTAAAGTTTCCTTCATCGTTTACACCCGTACCAGTGGCATCATCAGAATTTAGTTCGTCAGCTCCTATGATGGCAACGTTATACAATTCCAATGCGAACACAAATGCGTCACAATTTATGGGTTTCGCAGCAGTCGATAGAGATAACACCAACACAACAACGCACTCGCAGTTGCATAACAACAGTAACAGCAATAGCAGCAGTAGCGCCGTAGCAGCAGCAGCTTTACTACACAATAGAGGAGGAAGAGAAGGAGGCAATAACAGCAGCAATGATAATCACAATGCCAACAGCAATGGCAGTAATTCAATGAAATTCATGCCGGATGTGCTTGTCAGACGGCTTGTGGAAAAGTGGTGGGGTGCCGACTTACAGGCGAAAACAATCAACGAAAGGGCTGCCAGCTTTGTCAGCCTGAATCTCCTCGATGATGCGCTCAAGTTCTGCAATGCCAGCTTGGAAAAATGTAAGTACCTACCAACAAAAATTGTTTTTATCTTTGATTTATGTATCCTTTGAGACTTCCAGACTAAATGAATGTATTTGTATGTGCATAAGAAGTCCCCTGGAATTTTCTAGGTCAGGAACCTTTTTGACTTTTTAGTAAGGAATGAATTCTGCTGCTGTCCTACTAGTTTATTCTGTTGCTGACATTTTCAATTTGTGCGTTTTGATGACTTTGATGACGTAGGTAATGTGTCAATGCCACCTCCTCCACTTATGTGGGAGTACACGAGCATAAGTGACTGGGAATGCGTTATACAAGTGTCAATACGTAAACGGAAGGTGAAGCTTCTATCGGTTGTTGGCACAACCTTACACAAACATACATACTATACGACGACAGCTCGACCTTTTGCGTTTAAGTAGGATATCCTCATGGCGATTTCCTATGACAGAATATATTTTTCTTCCATTTTTATTAATATTTTTCTTCCGACCTTCTCTTTTTTTTCTTTTTGTACAGACTGGCAGTGTTATTTAAATATTTCTTTGTCCTTTGTGATCCTTTATTTTCCGAGCATGTACTCGTATGTATGTGTACTTGTACGTACTGTTCTCCTTCTTTGATGGTGGACTTGTCCGCTTGCCTCGTTTGGTGTAATTCGCTCGACTAAATTTGTATTTGGCCATTAAGGATGGAATTTATGAAGTTTTTTTCTTTTTTTTTTTGGGTTATTTAATGAAATAGAGTTACGGATACGTACCACCTCATACTTACCTAGGGATTTGGATTTGGATTCGGATTTAGTTCTTTGATATTTTGTTGTTTGGTTGGTCCCCCAAGGACGTGACTAGTTGTGCAGGGATGATGCTTATTTTCGGTTGGACGTATGCAAAGATTTTTTCATTCTTTTGATTTCAACTTCTCGTTGGTTTAAAAGTCCTTTTTTCAAAGGATACCGCATTCAAGGTCCATTACATCATTTTAGAATTTTTCACTTGGCAACTGTTTGGAAGACATTATGTCTACTCGACAAGGACAAATTGTTAGTTTGATGTGCTCGATTTGCTGGATAGTTTGACACGACTTGGCCGCCATTTACATATTTTGTTTTACACATTACTATGAGAGGAGTAAGTTGGAAGTAGTCATACAGAAAGTATTCACTAGGGAATATTCGAATTACGAGTACACTCTTATCAAGTAGAATTTTTCGTTACATAATACTGATGGCTTGGTTCAGCAATCTTTTCAGCTTATCTCAGTAAGTAGTGGCATACTCGTATTATGTGATCAAAGTGCTGTGACTTCTTCAATTTAATTGAACATAAAACACGAGTCATTACTTGGAATGTTAAGGACCCTCTTAAAATTAACGACTCTAAATATTATTTATTTTAGTAGGTTCTTACTTTTAGTCTAAGTATGTTACTGGTCGTTTAAAGATTAATAAAGCTTTCTGAAACAGCTTTATTCAAGGGCGTCGTATTTTCCCAAACGTTTCTTCATAATGCTCGATTGTAATTTTGACGTTAACATACTGTCTCAAGCTCCCATACTCCTAAAACCTTGATATCACTTTCGAGACCTCATCCAAGAGGTTAAATCAGTCAGCTTCATAACTACTCGTACTTCATATTTTTATGAAATAAGATGAAGAGGTCTTCAGTTTCCGAACATCACGGGGGGTATTCATCCTTCGCCTTCTCCCTTCTTTTGGATTTATGTGTTGATATGGCTCTTCTCTACTAGTTTTGAAATAGAAAATAAACTTTTGAATTCCCGAAAATTAGTTCTTAAAACGGTTTGGCTAGCATAGCTCATTTCGTCTAAAAATACACATCATATCAACAGTATATAAAAGAGCTATTTGCTACGTGTTTAACGTCCAAAGAAGTGAAATTTGTTGACCTTAATGTCACAAAACTGTCAATATTCGTGATGACATTGCCTTTGTGGGGCATTGATGACAAAATTGATAATGTTATCAGTTCGCTTTTAGTCATGTTGGCGGCGCTCGTTTTGGTGACGTGATTAAGAGCCAACAGATGGTTTCACTCGAATTGTTTATCTTGAAATTCTAAATCTCTATAAGCTGTTCGTTCAATGGAACTGAACGGCTTGTTTTCCTGGGGTTTTCGTACTTGGAATTACACATTTTGCTAAGCAGGTACGTTATTTGCTATTTGGAACGCTCAACTTTTATCAGTTTAAAGGTTATTATTTGTAATTTTAGCAGGGAAAGACGAGTTCTTAAGGTTGTCCCTTGGGTTGCGTCATACGTGAAAAAAAAGAAACATGACCAGCTGGCCATTTCAGACTTGCTTACCGATGTGTTTACATTGATCATTTGTTCGGAGCATATTTGTAATTTTAAGTGCCTTAGGTAGTGTCCCTATTTGCAATGAGGTTTGATTCTTTCTAGTTTTTGAATGCCGATTTGAGGATGAAAATAGATTAATGATTGTTCCGATAATGAGGTTGATACGAGTTGATACGATACGAAGTTCTCTGGGACTCCAGAAGATTTTTGTCCAATCTAACATATTTAAGTAATTTGGCTGTTCAGTGCCAACATTATTATCAATCTCTTTTCTGTCTCGGTTAGGTCACCACCCTTTCGGCAAAGAATTCAAATATTGAGACGTGTTTGAATATCTGTTCGGAGGAGAGTGACAACCACTGGTTCTGCTCTCTATGTGTTTAAATAGCAGGACGACCACCAAAGTGAATGGAAAGAGAATAGGTCGTGGTCTAATCATAATAAAAAAATAAAACGTTTTCTTGAGGATCACTTATTCGAGCTAATAAACCAACCGTGAGATACTAGGTTTTGCACGTTTGCACCCTTATTTCATCAATAACAGCACGGATATTGGCTTTGACTGTCTTAATCGATTAACGAGCTTTAGCATAACCCTCTTCTTTCACGTTGTTTCAAACAAATATTTGAATTTTGAAATCATTTCAAGAAGTGTCACTATATGAACACTTGTCTTACAAAATGCCAATAGTAGTTTCACCATAGCGCCGTCTTGTTGGAAACGAATCTGACGCACTTTCATACCTTTAAGTTTCGGAAAAAATCATTCATGTCAGTGAAACCATACACAGTATCAGTCACACCGACTTCATTTTCGAAAAAATAAGTTCCTCTGAAGCCTCTTGGCCGAAAACCGCACTAAACAAACCATCCGTTGTAGATAAAAAGACTTCTCGGTAATCATTCTTGGATTTTCTAAGATCCATATACGGCGATTCTGCTTATAAGCAAGGCATTGAAGTGCCTGATTGTTTAAAGTGAATTTTATTGTTAATTCTTGATGAAGTTCAGGCATTCCTCACACATATTTAGCAAAGTTACGATTCTGCTGATGCGTCAAGCTTTGAGGTCAATCCAACCTTTCTGGCATATTGACTTCTGTAAATCTTTACGGATACTTTGAATGCTTGTGATGTGCTCAATTTTTGAGATCGACAAACATGGGTTATAAGTTATATTAGTGGTTGTTCTTGTAAGACGAGCATGATATCGATCCTGCAACTTATTCCAAAAGCTTAAACGTTTGAAAAAATCTAAAAAGTCCTGTTCGAGAAGGTACTTTACGTTGATCGATAAAACATCTCACAACTTTTGTAGTGAGATCATTTTTAATAGGTGAAGCGTATATACTTGCATTTTAATCTATGGTGTAAGGCGGTGATAGGTTGCAATTATTCAAAACAAAACACTTTATGGAAGAACGGCGTAGTTAGGTGCTGTTAGCAGGTTGGAAAACGGATTCTTTAAAAGTATCTTTGATTGAATACTTGCAGGCATATTTTGGTCACATGTCAACAATATCTCAAGATTTGCTTTGGTCCATTCTATCCCTGATATTACACAGATCTGCACTTTCCGAAATACTTGTATGTAGGGCCTAAAGATGTAGCGAATTATTCGACTGCCAAGGGCGATTTAAGAGTGTTAATTAAGCTAATCGTTTCCAGGCTCTCTAATCCGAGTCGAAAAGAAATCCTTTATTTGGATACCCCAACTTCGGAAGCTCTAAATTTGGACTCTTAACCAGACTTGTTGTATACTAATGGAAGCGTTAAAAGGTTTTTATTGAATGGAACCAAAGGTAATGTAGGTATTAAGGCAAGACACTCTTTATTTTTTCTGTCACCGTTCATCTATTGTATGATTGGTTTTAGCCCTTATTCTTCAATCTACCATACTAAGGTGCTATGACAGAAAAATTTACTTTTCGTTGGACTAAGGTTTCCGTTGTAGATATATTTGTGAAAGATTCTACATCAAATCGATGTATGACGAATGAACCAATTTCGTCTATCCATCTTAAATCGTTCATATGTAAAATTTCTTCTCTCTCTGACAATCTGTTGATTGTTTCAATTTGTTTTGAATTTCAAAAATTTGGCACTGTCACGATCACCTACAGGGTAGCTCCTATAGCCATTAACCACAATTGACACTTTAAAGAAAAAAACAAAAAAAAGACCTTAACATTCATGCTGACAACCTCGACCTATATTCCCCTGTCAGACGTATTCCTCTGGACACATTGTCGACAATTTGTCAAAACTAAATGTCAACAAGTTTTTTTTTTTCTCTCTAAAATAAAATGAAAAAAATAGAAATCTGTCCCAATCCAACTAATAAATACCTGTTGGCCTATCTTAAAGCTATCAGGCACCAGCACATTATCTTGCCATTACATAACAAGATACCAGAGAATTTATCTTTTTTGACACAATTGACAGCGCGGATATCAGTTATTACCGCACATTCTGTCAGCATTCCAATAGAAGAAAAAAAGCCTAATACCTTTCCCCAACGATATAAGTATGTACAGCCCCACATAATCGTTCACAATTCTCATATCTTTCTCTACCATCCCCTACATCTTCATAGTAAATTCTCTGTGGAGGTGTCAATTATTAAATCATTCTCTCGGAAAAGTATTAGATACTTCTTGTCAAAGGTAATATCCACTTCAAAAAAAAAAAAAGAAAAAAAAAGAAAAGAGAAAGATACGAGTAATTTAGATTTTTTTATTTTTATTTTTAAATGCCCAACACAAGTGCTTGTCAATTTTTGGCCTAGTTGTGGGCTTAAGTCACTCCAATTTAATACCACTCCCGATAATCAGTACGGGTAAATCAATTTCGAATGATAAGCGCCCTCGCATAAATCGATTTTAATGACATCGATATAAATCGGAGAATAGTACGCGAATGGAATACGAGTTCCTGAGAACGATTACGGGTACAAGAGTCGGTACACGACATTAATCATTCACCCCACCGCCGCCGGTGACTTGATGTTTTTCTTTACCCAATTTTCAATCGATATATGTACTCGTACAATAATATGGATTGAAATGAATTGAATCAAATTGAATTAAATTGAATGGGATACAGTCGCTGTTGGACCGGGTTCGCTTGTCGTCAATATGACGTTGTAAAACTTTATTATGCAACACACGGTAAGCGGTTCTATCTTACGAATAATCGTACATATACCATATTGTTGATGATGATATAACGCTCGTCTACATAACTTAGATACATATTTAGATACTTTGTTCATGGTGATGGATGTTGTTGTTGTTGTTGTTGTTATGGTTGTTGTTCAAGAACTACGAGTACACTGTTATGGAGAGAATGTTTTCAAAAATTCTTATTTGGAAATGTGAATGGGAGAATGAACATTGAAAATAGTCACACGTTCAGATGGAGACTATTATTGTGTGATGATAATTGAAAGCGAACAAATACGAATATGAATATGTCTGGCTGTAGATATGGATACCCTTCAGTCCATTGAATGGAATATAGGAGTGTATCCGAGTTTCAGTGTCACAAATGAAAGTGGACACACGCTCATTGTCATTCTTTTGGCAGAAATGCGTAGCCTGTCAAAAGTCAGTAGTTAGTAGAGAATATAATGTAATGACAATGAACGCGATGAATGACCACTTCCGGTCTATCAGGCATGTGATTTGGTGAACATGATAACTTCTCCATGTACAGGGGCACTTTGGCTTTGGTTTTGATGGAGACTAAAATTAATTGACTATATTTAAGGGTTGATTCGGAAGGGGTAATCCATCGGAATATACTATAGACACGCAGACGACAAGTCAGAAGACTTTTAACCATATGCGTGACTCATAAAAATGTCTCTGTTGCTATGCTTATTTGTTGTTGTTATGGTTAAATCCCATTCACCTTATCAACATCAACACAAAGTCAGTTGTTTCTTGAAATTTCTTTAAAATCTTTTTAAATTTTATTTGCACATTTGCAATGGCTAGAAATAGATCTTCACCTTAGTCTCATAATCCGGGAAACGTTCTTAACCTTGACCGTTGTGAGAATAAAAATTTAGAAAACAAAAATCAACTACACTCATCGGTATATTTTGACTTAAAATCCGGCTTAAATAATTTGTGTCATTGCTCTTTGTATAGATGGAGACCGCCGACAGTGTCTTATCAACAAACATGAAGACCTCTGAACTTGATTTTTTTTTTTTAATTTCGTATAAAAATAATTTTGACAAATCATTAAGGGAAGCATGTTTTAGTGCTCTGACGTAGATTGAACGATTAATGCTTAGAAAAAATAGAAAAGAAAAATTTCCATGGTTGAACAAAAGAAGAACAAGATGCAACGTGTTCGTCTACGAGCTTGTGGGCTCGTCGAAGTTTATTTTCGGGTATTGTGGACTTTTTAAGCATTAGAGCTGATATTAGTGTGGTCTATGGATGTAGTTGTCTTCATCACTCAGAAATTCTACAACGATGACTTTCAAGGAGCATCTTTCACATAACCGGAACAAGATTAACTTTACAAAGCATAAAATATTGCTGCTGTTGTCTCTCATGTCAATACTATTGCCTATGGGTTTCGAACGGTTTCAAGTATGGTTAAACCAAATTTAATCCTGCTGTTTCAAAATCGTGTAAAATATATCTTTACTTCTTCACAATCTAAACCTGCTTTCCTACAGCAATACTTTATCAAATCCAAAGCTAGCCAACTGCTTTCGGGCCTACCTCTACTTACTGGAAATTGCTGAAAACTCTACAGTCACACTTAAAGCTTACACCAATATAGTAATGCACATGCGTTTGATATACTTCGACGCCGCCATAATGTCTGTTTTACCCGACCCGACCACTTTCGAGCGTGCTTCGAAATACCGTTTTTTTTATTTTCTAGTCATCATAATTCTCAACCATTCAAAACCAATGTACCTCAGTGCGAACGATTTAAGTGTATTCCTCAATTGTAAAACGCGTCTGATGAATACAATATGAAAGGTGAAGAACTCTGATATAACAAGCTCGTAACATATAGTGGTCCAATATTCCAGATTTAGATTGACAATTTCCTACAACTTCCTGTTGCTGTTGAGCTGTTTGTAAACGTGCTTCAGATTAAATCAATTTATAAAGAGCTTCCTTCAATATTATCTTCGAAATTCAGCTTATCCTTTAATCCTAGTAACTCTTTCATAAACAGAATCGGACTAACAATTGAACCTTCTGGAACCCCGAGTTGAACTCTTTTGTGTACATGGTCTACTTCAGTAGCATAAGCACTAGGGTGCCATCCGGGAGCTTAATTCGGTTTCCCCCCAGAGCTTGTTTCAAATTAATTTCTCAATAATTGTGATATTGAATTCGCAACACGTGAACGCATTGACACATCGTGTAATCTGTTTCAACTCTCCAATTTTTTTTTTATAAATTCAATGACTCCTCTTGAACGAAGGCGAATTCGTAAACGCACCACTTGCTAAGCAAATTTTCTACAAACCACATGTAATAGAGCAGTTGACACGTCAAAAGCATATGTTTGGATTGCAAGTGACACGTTCCTTTAACAGTTGCATAGATGCTCTTGCTTTCGCGTAACAAAACTTAATCTACTACGTTTTAGAACTGTTTGTTTTGCAGTAATTTTCCGTTGTGCGTTTGCGAATCTCCTGCTTTGCACATTTTGCGTAACATATGCATGCGCTTACGAATTTGGCCCTACTTTATGTCACATTCTCATATGTATTACTTTGCGTGGCAAGCTTTGAAGCTACGTAACACTATATTTTCGTGATATTTCCTACTGTGGTTGTGGTGGCTCTCAATTGGTTATAGCAATAAATTTCCAACGGACACGGTTTAGACTAAGATGAGGGACCGTATTGGGATGGTATACAAAACCTGCTCGTTGTTGATTTGTTTATGTTTGAGCTGAAATAACATTTCTTCATATTATATCCATTGGGTTCTTAGATAAATAAGGAAGAAAATGCCTAATTGCTAGCCTTCTAATTACCTTTAAATGTATCAAACTCTCTAATGCCTATTTTTAGAGTACAAAGCGCAAAAAGTATTCACGATCACCTTTAATCTTTCGAGAAAAAGTGTAAGCAGGGTATTATTGTTTTTTTTTTTTTTTTTCACGCGGGAAAGGGTGATATCCTGGATACTCGAAGACTGTTTGGATAGATACAAACCATCATTTTTCCTGTTTTGTATGTTATCCACTACTGTAGCCCCGCCCAATTAGCAAGGCTTTTTCCATCAATGACGTTGTCAAAGCGGGGGTAGAGCAAAACTGGACTTATTTATAACATCATCAGACCTTTGCAACACTGATTGTTGCTATGATTTTTCCAGTTACAAGCTTCCGGTCATAAGTCTTCTTGAGTAGCAAGACCACCGGTAGTCCATTCCGGGACTTAGAACACGGTACCGTGGGAGTTAGGAGCCCCACAGACTTCGGTTGGTCCGGGCTCAGCTTTTTGAGGTAGATCCCCTTGTGGGAGCCTCACGGTGGCTATGGTTTAAACCTAAAGTCTCACCCGGAGTGGAGTGGCTACAAGTGCTGGGTACTGAGACTCTAAGATCAGTACTAGGTTTTAGGTAGGTATCGACTCATACCAATGGTGAAGCTGTGCCCTCAACACTGTATAATTGGTTTCAAAGGAATTGAAGGAGGGCGATGGCAAAGCGTATTCTTGTTCCCATGAGTGTATGGACATTTCGAGGACTTAAATCTCCACGACAGGCGTTCACACAAAACACAAGATACATCTGTAACACTAACAAAGTCCATTTGTCTTTTGGAGCAAAGTTGATATGATCTCTTTCCTTAAGTTGCCTTCTCATAAGGTCATCGCTACTGGTGGTGTAGATTCTATAAGTATATCACTCGGGATTACACCAGGTTAGTGTCCTGCTCTGATAAATTCTTATACCTAAATATGTTTGCAGTCATCGAGCCTTAGTTCTGACGTCTGTAACTTTACGCCTTTATGGTTTTGTGGTAGATTTGCGTGAGATCTTCTTGTGTGTGCTTGGATTGCATGAGATATGCTTCTTAACTATATATATAAAGATGCACCGGTTTCACATTAATTTTCTCTCTTTAACGCAGTCTGTTTTATGTTCTGTGACATGTTTGGCTGATTTTTTTATTAATAGAGGTGTACTCGTTGCCATGGCTAAGTAGTTTAGATCCAACTAGTACAAAGGGAATGGGGTCACTGTACGAAGATGATTGGTTGAGTACCATTCAATTTCTCAAAGTTCAAAAGTAAAATACAAGAGATACGATAATCCAACTGACATTTTACATCCTCCAACACAAAAAATAAATTAAGAAAGCTTTTTAGTTTATTTAACAGTGATCCACTTTGAATCTTTATTCAAAGGGCATGAAACAATTTTATCTAACCTTTTTCTCACTCCAAACATTCTTAACTTCGATCCGACCTACACATTTAGAATGTTAATAATGTCGAGAGTTAAAAAAAAAACTTTTCTGTATAACCAAAGAAGGGTTACCCTTGATGTTATGTACTCCTACATCAGTCGCCCACCTTAATTTGGTCGTCTCCGAAGCAACAAATTGTTAGACATCCACTTACGTACAAAGACAACCTTCGACATCAAACACTTCAAACACTTTTTTGAGCGATGACGCAGGTTAGTGTTTACCGTGTTCCGATTTCCTATTACGACTACTTTTCACAAGGATATCAGAAAATAAGTAGGTATCACATAACCCCAGTTTTTTTCCCAATTGCTTACGTAAATATGCGCAAAGTGCTTCATTAAAAAAAAAAATAAATAAAAATGTCCCAACAATAGACTTACAAAGGATATGTACAGATACGGAATCGATAGGTAAAAGAGTACGTAGATACGAATAAGAACTTAAATCCTTACACACTCGTACTCCCAATCGTGTCGAGTAATATTGAAATTGCTTTCGGAATTTAGAGCATGAAAAATCCTACAGCATAGCAGGCTAAATCTAATGAGCACATGCTTATGCAAAAAGTGAACGTGAACGCAATCACATTAACCTTCTGCTATCGCTAGACAACAATAGAATAAAATAAGAACTGCAGAAAGCAATTCTTATTCAACATCCAACACAACACTTAACTTTTCTCGTTCAGGTCTCATTCTCTATGTCGGATAATACGAAATGATTGTCAGTACGCAAAATAAAAAAAAACGAAAAAACGAAAAAAAAATTAAAAATTCTATGCAGCGCAGTCGGAAAGACACTGACACGTACGAGTACGAGCCGACTCTAGCTCATGGCTTCTTGTCTATGTTAATGGCATTCCGAATGGCTTAGCTTCCTCTCAGCCAACTTGAAAGGTTGTTCGGTTTATGAATTCACTTTCTGTTGGTAATTATGTATAAATGTAAGGGACACCGACAACGAGAAAGATTACTATCTGACACTGATACTATCATCTTCACCAATACCGAAACCACTTCCTGTACGGGCATATCCGTATCCGGTTTGGATAAGTATTCTGTATAATATAGAATTCTGGTGTTAAGTTTGCTCTCATTCTCATATTCTTTCTCTTATTCCTGAATATCTCCCTCTCTTTGGGGGGAAGAATCGTTGGCTCTGGTTTGCACCCTGTTCTCGGTTTGCCACCCTATTATGGCATAATTTCTTGTCCTCTCATTTGTGCCATAAATGTCGACGCATTCCTGTTGAATATTGGATTTGTTATGTTTTTTTTTTGTTTTGAAGAAAATTCTAAGAATATTCTGAGTGTACGCACTCTGTGACGGTATGAGCCCAGTAGCCCTGCCCTGCCCGAAGACGAAAGAGCTTGTTTGGGACGATGTGGCTCGTACTCATTTATCCTCAAAAATGCGACGAACAAGAGGAAAAGGACAACTTAAGCAAGCAATTAAGTGAAATATTTGACATTTAGCTCATTTCCCATTTTTCGGTGTAATGAGTTTTCACTTAGGTGTCCTTCCATCCCTTGTTGCCCATCTTTCGTCGTTTTCTTTTGAAATTTCATAAAGTTGAGTCATGTATAGTAGTTCTCGTATATGTGTAGGGCGCAATAGCCCATAAATCTGTGTGAAAGACTGACGAAAAGAGTTCCAACATCGAAATTTAATCTTCAAATAAATTCTTTAGGGTTTGAGCACGATTCTAGGTTTTCTACTGCCACTCCCTCTCATGGGGGGTAGAGTTCAAAGAATTTGTTATTTGCTCGTTTGAGGTTACCTTGATGATAGAGGGGAGGGTGTTCCAGATGGATGGATGAAAAGAACCAGCGTTATTTTCGTTTTATGCCATTCAACCTGATGAATGAATATTTGATGGAGCGAGGGTGGCAGTTAGCAATTTTGATTCTCTCTCTCTCTCCCCGGTGTACTTTAATAACTGCCGGCGGAGTTCTAGTCGAAATGTTGGTAGCCAACAAAAAAAAAAAGGAGGAAAAAATGAAATTGAATTTTCCATTAACTGGTTAGAAGCAGAGCGAAAGTTCAGGCTTAATAGGGCAGCTTTTATGGCTTTATAGTTTGTCCGTCGATTCATTTAAATATTGGCTCTCAGCAAAGTGTAAATTGTGGGAAATCACCACAGGGACGGGCTTAGAGTTGGAATTGAGTTTGAGATGAGTTTTAGATGAGGTGGCCTTAAACTAGGTTTTACAAATACAAATACGTGAGGGTTATAATGTTTAAACTGAAGGATAATAGGTTGGTTACATGAAATCATGATAATTGGAGCGATTCAACAAGTACCCACAGTGTATCTACCTAAACTATCAACATTTCTTACACCCTACCTTGGTAGAAATTTTCCATGTTTGTGGTTGATCATTCACTGGGATTCTATGCCATGGAAACTGTATCCTTTAAAATACGAATATGTCTTTAAGTCAAAATGATTTCGGCATACAAGCAGGATGCGTTTCTTTTCCACCCACACTCTAGATGATTGATTCTGAAGATGAATTTGGTCGAAGTAAAATATTTCCTCTTGTATTACTCCCACATTTTGAATGACCACCGTCATTCTACAAATCAGAACCTTCAAATGCCGGCCTTGATCGTGCGATCTTGTCTCATAACATATAAGTTCTCCGCGGATCCTTCATGTTTCCTTAAAATATGCCAACATACGAGTAAATCATTACCTATTCATTTTGTTGTTTGCAGATAGATTTTTAGACTTAATTCCAATCAAGTAGGAGCCATAAAATTGCTTCCTCTTAATAATAATAATAATAGTAACCAGTCACGTGAAGATATCGGAGAGCCATACTTTAATTTGAGGCTATCAGCACAAAAGTGGTGTAACCCCAAATTATTTAATTAGGAGAGAATGGGGATTTTAAATTTGGTAAATATTTTTTTAATTTAATTTCTTTTGTGAATATTATTTTAATTGTTTTCTAAATACCAAAAGGTGGCTTATACCACTTTTGTATTGATAGTTGGTAATGTAAGAGGTGTATGTAACACCAGAACAGCAACCAACAAAAATTGTGGGTTACACCACTTTTGCGCTTATGGCCTCATTTCTGCAGGCTTAGCGAGGAAGATGTTGTGGAAGCCCTGCTGTCTATCAAATCTAACGCCATTGGACTTGACAAAGTACACCCAAAATTCGTCAAACCATTTTCAATTCCATTTTGACAACTTCGGTCTTTCCCTCGCAATGGAAGCAGGCAAAGGTTGTCCCTATTCCAAAGAAATCAAATGGAACTGCGTTGGAGTATAGACAAATATCGATTTTGCCATTTCTCTCGAAAGTCTTTGAGAAAACTGTCTTATCGCAGATGCAAAAATATCTAATTAGTAAAAAACTGCTATTTGGAAACCAATCTGGCCTAAATGTAGCTGCAAGACTGCTTTGCTATTGATCGTTGATGAAGTCAGAAAAGCTGAAAACCAGGCAAAAATCCTAACATTATTCGACACAGTCAACTACTACATTCTTTGTTCAAAACTAAGTAAAGAGTATAACTTTTCAATATCTTCCACGAGGCTACTAAGTTCCTACTTTCAAGAGAGGCTGCAACGAGTTGTAGTTGGCAAACGGTCTTCGTCTTTTTTGTCCAATTAAATTGTTTTCCATGTATGTTAACGAACTGCCTAGATATGTCAAGCATTGCTCAATTGTTTGCTGATGACACACAAATTCTCGATTGGTCAACTAAGAATGATTTACTCCTAAATGCTCAAAAGTCAAAAGCACTCGTAATGCATAAAAGAAGATTGGATATATCCAATTTCCCACCAATCAAAACTGGCGCAAAACCCAATAGAGTATGTTGAATTCGCCAAAAACCTTGCGGTAATCTTTAATCGGACTCTTACTTGGCCTACACACATTAATGCCACTATTGATAAGGTTTATGATGGACTACGTGCTCTTTGGGTTGCACAGTATTTTATTCCTACCCGCACAAAACTCTTGTTGGTGATAACCCTTCTTTTACCAATCCCGTTGTATTGCTGTGAGATATTCTGTAGTCCAGACTATGACTCAAGAAGAAAATTAAATGTCGGTTACAATAATATTGCTCGCTTCGTCTTTAGCCTAAAAACACTTGATCACGTTTCCTCCTACTCGAAGCAGATCTCCGATTGTACCTTCGACAATTAGCTTTAATATAGAACATTATGCCTCTTGCACAATATCATGCAAACCAAAGAGCCTGAATACTTGTACAAAAAACTATGTCCCCTTCAGTCAGGTAGATTATGTATGCTCTTACAAACAAGTTCTGCCTGTTTAACTCCCGAACGTCAGTTTTTTTGTTAATGCCACTCGGTTGTGGAACTCGCTACCCATTAACACTAGAAGAATTAGAAACACTAATAATTTGAAGTCGTCCCTTTTACGATATCTGGCCAATGAAACAATCACAATTCGTAATTTTTAATTATTTTTTTTACTTTTTGCAGTGTAGCTATATGTAAATATACAATTCATAGGATCGTTATCTTACTACTGTAAGCAATATTTGTACTAACAAATTGAAATTAAAATAATTCAGATTCCCCAATATTGTCTTCTCAGAAAAATTACGTCTTAGACGGAAGTAACAATGATTTACTCGTTGGATCATTTTTGGTTTTCATTTCGATTTCTTACTCAAGAATATCCGGCACTGTCATAACATTGTCAATGGCCAATGTAGCGCCAGTTACTGTTGTTTCTATTCCCTGTACAGAAGTGTAAATTTAGTCGTGCGCCGAGGCTATACTCGAATCCTAATCACTGATCTTATCCAATCGTTAATATATGGTTTCAGGAATTCCAGTGCTGTACTTTGTACTTGATTAAGTTTTGTTTACTTAATCATCTATCTGATGAATCAGGCATTTGTATAAACTGTTCCGTTCTGACAATCTTTGCTTTTATGCTTTCGCTATACCACACCTTGTAGATAAGGAGGCGTACGCCACCTTAGCAAACAGCCTACTAGGCTCAGCCGTTATGATTATAGTTTTACCATCAACTGCTTCAACGTCTTTCGAGTGATTTTATAAATTAGGTGATTTTAAAGCTCCTTCATCTGTTCCCTATCGAAGTTCCATTTAAGTCTTCTTAGGTTGCTTAATAATTCCAGTTGGTGCGATGAATGACGGGGGCAGAAAATCATTCGTCTAGCTGCCCTCAGATAGTATCACTAGTTGTTTTCCTCTTATTGTTTTTAAATCCATTTAATCAATAACTTCACTGATTACCTAGACTTACCTAGGTGGCCCTAAATCTGGCCTATTTCCCTTCTGCGACATAAGCATTCTTCATACTCCGTCACATGTATGTATATTGCTGTCAATATGCAAGTCTAACCAATCCGGCTTTAGCTAGAGTTTGATCCGTTAAACAAAGGTTTGGTCCTTTTTGGTAGTTTAAAATCTGAGAGGTGGGTCTTAGATGGATTAAAGACAATATTGTCACGACGTATTTCTACCAGACCTTACTAAAAAATTCCACGGCTATAGCTTTGGTTTCATTCAACAAAATATACCATAGCGTATTTATTTCAAGGGATGCCCATCTTGTTTACTTTCTGAGTGTTTGGCGCCGTATGATGGGACTACCTTCTTTCAATAAGTAAAGAGCTTTAGAGTTAACAATTTTTTTTTTACTGAAAGTCATCAATTGCCTTAGATTATTTTTCACCTGATCTCTACTTAAATGTCATTTTCTCTGAGTATCTTGAAATTGACTCCAAAAGTAATATGTTGCCTAGGCAGTGGGGGAGACTTAGACCAGGACTTAGACAGAGCCTTTGTGTTGATAACAGCTCTGAAGAATTTACAATCAATGGCACCCCTTTGTATAAGCCCGGTGCAGTTTTAATTTCAATTTCCAAGCTGCACAGAACAGTACTTCTGGCTAGATGGCTAGATTGACACCATAGAACTGGATCATGTGTTAGGTACTTCGCACCTGATCATCGTGTTTTGAGGCTCTATCCAATTTATGCAGGTTTGTGTTGCTTGGAAGCATTGATTCTCATAATTGGTAGAAGTGTTACTAAAATGCATCTGGTATTACCCATACTTTGGATTTCTAGATTCCTTTTCCTTTTTTAATGAGTCTTCCCAGCTGTCGGTAATATAATAATCTATTCGAGGCTGTCGCTTGACAGAAGGTACTACCATTAGCTCAATCTGTCTTCATATCGTCCTTTAGATTGAGAAGAAAACTCAAATACAAATAAATCTCACAAAGAACTAAGAAAGCCCTTCATATGACTCTCATTGTCTTATTCCTCGTAAATGGGAAATGGGGTAAACCTCCACTTGGGAATAAAGATGTATGTATCCTAGGTGAACATTTTTGGAATGATAGGCGTAGGTTATTTTAAGTTAGGTTTAAGTGGCTGTTGAAAAATTAACCCACTAAGGCCTATTGGCCCATTGTGATGCCACGCGGATCTGTGATCCTCCTACTCCAGAAAAAGAGAGAGCTCCATTTGGAGCGTAGGAGACTTTTAATGTCTGTGTTGCTTGAGTCACTTAAGTCGTTGTGGAAGTAGGCTCCTAGGTGGAGATTTCTTCTTTGGGAGAGAGCTGGACATGTACAGAGGAGGTGAGGGATTGTGTCCTCTTCCTCTTCATCCCTGCAGCTTCTGCAAAAGTCGTTAGTAAACATGCCAAGCCTATTAGGCAGTGCCCGGTGATGACCCCTATAATGGCACTAAGATGTTTTCTATTTAGAAGAATTAAACTCTTAGAGCGGTTCGGATCTAGCTTTGGCCAGATTTGTTTGGTCGCTGAGCATGTCGATCCAACCGCCCATCTATGGTTTGTTTTCCTGTTAGCATCCAGCTTTAATTCTTTTTTGCACGTAGCGATAGGTATGGTATACCTATGTTTTCCTCTTTAGGTGTGATTGGGATAATGGTTCCAATTTTGGCAAGTTCGTCGGCCCTGCAATTCCCTGGAATGTCTCTATTTCCCGGCACCCAGCAAAGGTGAATATTGAACTGCTCCGCCATCTCCATTAGAAATGATCGGCAATCCATGACTGTTTTTTAATTTAGAGGGCATGAGTCCAGGGATTTGATAGCAGTCGGAATATCGGAAAAAATGGGGATATCCATTGCAGATATTACCTTTTTCTTCAGCTAGGATAGGGCTTCCTTAATTGCCAGAATTTCCGCCTGGAACACGCTACAGTGATTGGGGAGGCGGAAGGAGAGTCTTAGGTTAAGCTAATCGGCAACTGTCGGTGTAAAAGTGGATTGAATTGTCATTCAGTAAGGAACTTTCCTCCCACACGGATCTGGAGGGAATGCTTGCATGGAAGCCCTTGTCAAACCATTGTTTGGGTGGGGTGTAGTCGATGTTTTCTGGTAGGATTCCTAGTACGTTAAGAATGATGCGTGGCCAAAAGGCTTATTTGCCCACTGTAAAGTCGCTTTAAAGCGAATAGCTGTGTTGGTGGCTACTTGTCTGCTATAAATGTCGAGGGGTGTTAGGTGAAAGAGAGTGTCCAGAGCTGCGGAGGGAGTAGTGCGTAGGGCTCCATTTATGCTCAGACATGCTGTTCTTTGGACTTTACTTAGCTTCATGCAGTTAACTGCTTTGCCTAAGGCCGTCCACCACACAACCACCCCGAAGGTGAGTATCGGTCTTGTGACCGAGATATATAGCCAATGGGTGATGCGAGGTTGGAGGCCCCATTTGTTACCAATAGCTTTTCTGCAAGAAAATAAAGCTACTGAGGCTTCCTTTACTCTTTCTTGAATGTTAGGTTTTCAGCTTAGCTTCCTGTCGAAATAGGACCCAGAATTTCGCTGTATCGGAGAAGACCAAGCTGGTACCATACCTCTTCCAGGTATATCAGCAGTTCGTTAACCACTAAGGTCCACAGAAGGGGTGAAAGGACACCGCCTTGCGGCTTACCTCTGCTGACACATCTTTTGACAGAGGACCTACCCAGTTTGCAGTTGATAGGCATGCTTATAGAATAAATTTTACGAGATAGATAAAACAATATTTTTGACCTGATATAAATGGTCTGAGTTGTCACTCCACTACTAAGAGGGCTGATCATCGAATCAACACTAATAGTGCGTGGCAGAAAGCCTTCGAAACTGACTTTAAAGAGCCAATTAAATAATAGTAGACCTCACCTTAGGTGTAGTGAGCTGATCAAAGACTTACGAGTAGATAAATTTATAATTCCATCCCGAAAGGCAGCCTCATCGATCAACCCAGTGTCCTGGGCTATAACATGTCTTCAGTTGTATTGGGACAAAACTTCTTTCACTGCTATTGCTGTACCACAGTGCTATGGCCCATAAATTTGCACACCTCTTACCGCAATTTAACAAATATATCTTATGTAAATTGACTGTTAAACATATGTTACTTAAGCTTTTCAGATTATTTTCGTGTGAGATTCATCTCTCCAAATGATCCGTTTATGGGTCGAGATAGTATTCCATGAATTCTCGAACGGAGTGGAAGCACCACGCAAATGCTTTATCGATGCTGTTTCTATTTCGATGACCCAGACAATTATTTCTTAGAAAAAAAAGTCTATCTCGCCACTTATCTCGTTTTTCCAAAAATTGATTTCCATCAAATATGACGTACTCGTATTCTCCTTTCAACCGCCCATCATCGTGTCCCATTGTTTAATAATTTGCAAAACAATCACGAACTTAATTGCTGGCCAAAAAGTCATGTCGTTGAAATTATTATTAAAAAAAGAGAACACAGTCGGATATCATAATTTTTGGTAACAAGTCTGTCATGCGATGCCTAGTCGGCAATCATAAAGTGGCAAATGTTTATAAATCACGCAGCTCGTGCTACTTAGTCACTTGGGATAATTAGATTCTTTGTCTAGAAATCCAAAACAGAAAAAAAAAAAAAAAACACTTTATTTTCATAATCCACTGGGGGCATCAGAGATAATAGATACTCCCCAGCACTGCTACAGTAAAAAAGAAAAACCACATGACCATTTCGAATTATTAGGTAAACTAAGCACAGTCTGTCTATACGTACTATATGACTACATCGGCCGGTATGGTGTGATGGAGGTTGATTTACTTTCGTCCTAGTTTTCTATTTTGTTTACCAATAAACAATTTGAAAAATCCATTTGTTCAGTTTTATTTTTTTGGCCAGTAAAACTATTGACCCCATGCGACTGATGATAATCGACCATAAGTTCAGCGATATACAAGATTATTTATAGATTTTCATAGCATTCGCGTGGCTTGAAAGAGTAAATAGTTTAGCGAAGATCACTGCCAATGAACACATAACCATTAGAAGATTTTATTTTGGACAATCAACAACCAATTGTAACCTAGAAAATATTAAATAAAATATAAACAACCGAAAGTATGAGGTTAGTTAAAAATGTGATAATCTCGGTAGTGAGTCATTCCAGCTTGCCCACACCGAAACTAGTTGTCGATTAAAATTCAACATAAAACTGATAACAAGAATTAGCTGAAATACAAGTTTTTTTTTTCTGTTTGTTTTTGTTTTTGTGAAACTACCATATTTAATTTCTGAGATACTTGTATACGTACTTTGTGACATTTTGACTGGGGATTTGGATTCAGTTATGTAAGAGTTGATGGTGATCTTTTAGTGACCTTGTAAGAGATTGATGCCGGAAACGGCCTTGATAAGGTCGTTTATCGTTCTACAAATGAAGTAAATTAGAAGTAAGAGTCTATGTGAATTGCTTAAATTACCAGTATTGTCGGAGAGATATTGTATTCTATCGATTGAGGGGTAAATGGAGTTTATTTTTTGTTGAGACAGGTGATCTGCCACACGATCAATACAGATGGATGGTTATGTTCATAGTTGTCAGGTACAATAGAGAGCCAATTTGGAGTCGAACTACAAAATTCGGGGAGTGATCTTACCAGCGATCATTGATCATCGAATTTCATCTTCAATTTCAAGCAATTTGGATGTTTAATCACGTAAGTTTCTAAGGCGATATGTTGGATGCGTTTATCTTTCTTTCCACTGATGGTCATCCTGAATGTCGGCTAATTTCAGTAATTTTTCCTGATATCGACACGTCATTCATTCGAAAGTTACCAATCGACGCCAAAAGTCCGCCCGATTCCGCATCAGCAAATCTAAACACTCTTTGAAGTGCTTTTGACTTTGCCCTCTGTAACCGCATCGGAGGGCTTGCCGCTTCGGCCACCATGAAACTCCCGAAACCAATATTTGACGGTGTAATCTGACGGAACATTAGCCCCATAATATTTTTCCAACTTTTCTTTTGTTTCCTTCGCCGCTTTGCCTCTCAAAAAATGTTTTATGAGAGAACGAAAATATTTTTTGTCCATACTCAACATGATGCCAAACACGTCAACAACAATCAGCTGGAAAAACAAAATTAAGGACAGTATCGCACTGAAATTTGGCATGTCTGCCTAAATATGAACGGACTTCAAGGCAGCATAACCTTTTTTGCAGTAGCAGCGCATTCTGGCGGTCAAGGAGGTTACTTTTCACGCCACCTAGTATGTTTTACTAACTTTATGAGACTTCTTTAAACCTCTGAGCAAAGTGGTAGGATTTGTCTTACTCGTTCATTTCTTCTGTTTTAAGGGAAGAACTTCTCATACTTAAGGAAAGTCGAGGCGTTTTACCAAGAAAGACATTTTGTACGAGAATTGGCAAGTTATTTTCTTGTTTTGATGCCTGTCGATGTAAATAATTTTCTTGGGAGTTCGTTTGCTTTCTTAAATCTGTGTAACTGAGAATATTTTGATCGGAAAAGCAGACCAGATCCGTTTGAGCTTGTTAGTGTCATGGAAACAGTAAAGTCGCAGGCCTTACGTGGCATCTTTAGATCATCATGGGAAAACCCCATTCAGATCAGTACCATATTTTAAGCCATGTCTACATAGCTTAAATCTCCGCTAACCTAAGGATCGTGGCATTCTATAGGATAGGCTAAATTTTGAGGTAATCGCAGCGACTACAGCCACCATCGCTCCTATAAAAACGCCTGCCTCTAACGCTTCACGTTCCTAACTCACATGGTCAGAGAACTAAGCCCCTGACCAAGCTACCTTTCAAAGTAGTCAAATAAGTGCGACCTCTACCACTGTGATGCAGACAAGAGCTATTATTTGGAGTTTTCTGAGTCTGGCGGCTGCATATCAAAGATATGTGGCTCAAGACTCATTTTCTTTAAAAGACAACTCTTACGAGTATACCGGATTTTTCAGTGCTTTAAGCGATGATCGTTTGCGCCAGAAAAATAATTGTTGCGTCTGTAGTTAGAAAATCGAAAATTATTTTCATCAAACTTGCAAACAGGTACTTCCTTAAACGAAGAAGCCACTTTTAGCAAGTGAATTGAGGAGGTTATTTCGAAAGGTATGCTAGAATAGAGAAGCCAGGATTTCACCTTGTGGCCAATCACGCTGAGCTCTATTCCCGGCTGCTGCTAGGATGTGTATATGTAAAATTTGAAAGCCTTTTTTTGGTTGTACGGATATCTAATTACGAGTATCTAAGCACTCAGTAGTGTATTGTATCTCTTGCCCGTTTTTACTTTGAGAACTTCTTTAGATCGCCAATAGAAAATGATACAGAAAAATGGTTTGAACTGAAGCTGACCTGGCCTGAACACTGCCTCATCGGCGGTTACACAGTCCTTATTTTTCTAAACTAAATATGTCCTTAAAATAAAAAAAATTCTTGACCACCCAAGTACTATTGTTCTTTCCACAAATACATAATTCTCGACTCCTACTCAACCACACACTTTTCTTAGTCTTACGTAATACCGCAATCAAATCCAAATTGACGGATTAGCCCACTCTACAAATCAACATCTCCAGAACCGGCAAATATCTCAGACAATTTGTGCCCACCATCTCAAGACCTCTCTGGTTGTATAACGGCAATTATTTGCTTAAATATGCAAAACTAAAATGAAATGCAAAAGCTAAAAAGAAAACCTTGTTATTCAAATGAAAACAGCTGCTCATGTAACGGTTTTATAAGGTCAAATGACTCATTCATTCGTTGTACAGAGCACACACGCAATCATTTGTTAAATACGAGTGCGAGTATCCCCAGTTTCTACCTCTCCAATCAAGCAATCCACCGTATCGTCATTCTTCAATTACAAATCACAATATTACCATAAAAGATACATGTACAAAAAAAAACTTGCATCCAAGATCGCTTGTCAACGTCTCCATAATTGACTGTGCACATATGAGAACAAGTACATATATCCATTCTCATATGGGAACTTGTATCTGGGGTACAGACTTAACACCACGTCAACAAAGAGTTATTTACGGATAGTGTTCTCTGTTCTCATACTCATACTAAACGTCAACAATTGTATCAAACAAAGAAATCGATTCGTCTTTAGCCAAAACAAGTAAATAATATTTCATTTGGAAATTATCTAGAACCTTAAACCCACTAAAACTGATGACACTCCCACTAAAGATACTTCATATAAAAGTCGAGTATTCGTACACTTGTACATCCCACATTGACTTTCAATTGATTATGCGACTTATGTGCGAATACTTACTAAACAACTGAATGTACGAGTATTAGTACGTGTATCTGCAATCAGAAACTCCTCATATACTGGTCATACACCTCTCGATTCTGTATAATAACCCTCAAGGTCTCCATAGAGTAATTGAAGGAATAGGGAAACATTCGAATGAGATTGAAGAAAAATACGCGAATACTCGTACTCGTACTCGTAGTCGTACCCGTACACTACACAAAATGAACTGCAGTAGCGAAACCGAGATACGACGATTATTATGCAATAAAACCAAGCAACAACGTCTACAACGTGGAACTTAAAGTCAAAAAGCAGCAACAAAGTAAGTCTAGTGACACCCTACAGAGATAGAGGAGATCTGAGTGCAGTAGTATCCCAGGGTGCAAGAAAAAGTACTCCAAAACAAACCAATTGCAGTCAAAGTTTCGCAAGATTGCTACGCAAGTTTGCTGCAATCGATGATTAAGTTACTCGTCGCTGTTCGTACAGTGCTCCAATAAGTCGTCGCTGCAATAAAAAGCTCATAAGCGAATTACAATTACTAAATATCATCCAGTTTTTCCCTTTCTGTAAGCCCCCTTTTGTCTATGTGCTTTTTTCCATCTATTGCATAATAATTGTAATCGTGTTGTTTTCGTCAAGATGTGTACTTAAGTCGTTTACGTTCGGGAGCGCACCCCTTTTTTTCGTCCTCTATTGACAAACAGAGGCTCTATGCCCCGCAGCCAGTCTCGATCCCATTTCCCACTACGAAATTCTACTAAATTTCGAGTGGTTCTTGGGAAGAATGTGAATAACTATTCGACAGTGACGAATTAGTTATTCATAAGCTTATATAGCGGCAAAACGATGCATGCAACATGTACTCACATCTGCGACTATTATTCGTACGCCCCCTTTCTCATAAGTGAAGCAAATACTTAGGTACATATATTTTCATATTGTGAACCTAATTAAGTCGAAGTCGGTTACAATGCTCTTAGGATTACCTCATATACGAGTACAATATATCTGCATTTGCTCAGTACGCTACTGCCGCCTTATCCATCTTAACACCATAGCTCATAGGTTACTCTCGGTTTTATATAGGTAGAGATCGTACCGTACGTATGAATACAAATGTGTTGCTGTTACCATTTTTGTTGCCTCCAACTTTAGTCTTGCGAAAACCGAAAATGAGCAAAAAAAAAAAAAAATTTAAATAAATCAAGTCAAACCAGCCCCCTGGTGTTGTATTTATATGGAGACGTCTTGTGTCAGTTTTTATTGCACATTTAGGCGTTTATTTATTTATTTATTTATCTCTCTCTTTATGTAACAGACCTACATGCAATATACCCGACGGATGACTTTGACATACTTTCCGCGCGCGAGCACAATGAAAGGTACGAGTAACACAAAAAAAAAAAAAAAAAAAAACAAAGTGGTATGAGCCAACAGCAGTAGCATAACTCTTAAAGATACTAGTACCACGTTTTATGTTGGAGCTTTGTGAGGCTTTTTACCACCTCTAGGTAGTCAGTTGGTGGGGAGGTATACCCATAGATACTGCAGATGTCTATAGATTCAAACTTAGATACTCGTTGAGACAGAGATTTTCAAAGCATTTTCTGTTGGAGTAGCTTGCTCTTTATATGGCAAAAGAGAACGCAAACAACGATGATGAAGACTGTTTTAGATTCACTGTTTTGGGCGGGCTTCAGCTTCGAGCTATTACTAAATAGATACGAGTGCACAATCTGTGTATCTATATGTCTACCGGTTGCTCTATATTACTGGTATACCATGTCATCGTGGCATTCGCAATTTCGTGCTCCAAATTTGGCTTAACACTTAGACAGAAGAGATAAAGAGATGAAATTATACTTTAAATGTGTTTGCTTCTTCTTCTTGGGTTTATTTTATTTTTAATTTTTTTTTGTGTGTTTTTTTTTAATACTGCTTGGATATTACATAATTGGTATGGGAATTGTCTGCTTCGCTGTGCCCCTACTCATAACTTGACTGCCTGGCTTGCCTTGCCTGTCTTACTTTTATGCGCTGACTCGGTACAACCAACCGAAGATTTGCCATAGAGACATTAACTCTAACAGCGTGGTAAGGTACTCGTATTTATAGGTGCGATATGAGGGCTCGGTGAGTTTGTTTGAAATTCAAAGCTTTTAACATTAATTGTCAACGAAAAACGAACAAAAAAAGAACCGATGTAAAGACAGGATGAATAACAAAATGTAAGAGGAATGGTGGCATTTTCGGATTTTGTAATGAGGGGTTGTTTTACACTTGTCGGTTTTACTTTTTTTAATAAACGAAGCAGAAAACATTTCGTCTTAAAGAAGCAATTTAATGGTTGAAGGACATTTTATAATTGCTACTGAAAGAAATGAAAGTCGAGTGTTATAAGAGACAATTATGATGATTTGTGTATCTTTACGCCATCGTTCTGGAGAGACAATTGTTGGAGGAAGTTTAGAAGATTGAAGATTTGACCTTGACGGAGTTGGGTTTAATGGGTCACGAACTGAATTAGATTTTTTCTAATTGAGAATAGATTGAAGAGCATATTTATGGTATTTATTTGGTCCGATCAAATTTAAAATGCATATCTTTATCTTTTTCAAATCGCGTAGCTCATGAGTAAGTTTTTAAAAGCTTAAAGGCTTAACGCAGCTACTTAAATCGAACCATATTTGACACCTTGGCATCAGAGGCAGTACATCAAATATCTGATCACTGTTGATAATTTCAATCGATATAGCACGTACAAACTCGTAGGCAAGCTCAAAAGTCTGAGAAGTGGAAAATCTATTGATCAACATCTGAAAGATATTACTGATCCAATGTGCGATCTATAAAATGATCGTGGTTTTCTCAGTTTTATAAAAATTCTGACTAAAACTATGTAGTTGAACAGATGTTGTTGTGTGGCTTATAATCCTTTAAAAGCAATCTTCCGATTTTGCCACTATCTATAGTGATCGTCTGAAGATCTGTCAACATAAATGATCGGGATTTCATTGGAAGATAACTTCTCGTATCAATTTATCAAAGAAATAAATTCGAATTATAGAACTTGCAACCGCGTTGACAGCTGTCAAGGCAAACAATCCAATGAGGATCTACACTATTTAAGCTCAAGTGGAAAGTCCTATTAATATGAGCGTCCCAATGTTAAGAAAGCAAGGAAGAGAAGATCACATGTGTTCTTCTTTGGAACGACCGATGGTGATGCCGACTGTTTTCTATACTCTGGCTTCTGCCTTTTACAAACTATACTATAAAGCGTTTAATATACGAGTAGATCTCCGCTACCTTCGAGTATATGACGGTATCACATCCTAGACAAAATATAACATTCAACTAAAAAATTCGTTTCCAATCCAAAGCGGAGTACGACAAGGCTGCATTTTAGTACCTGCACTAGTTTTTAGAAAGGAAATAACAAACAATGACATCTTAGCAGATTAAGCCTACGATATCTACTGACTAATGGGTTTTCACCGGATAGTCATGCAATTTAAAGACGGAATGAAGAAAATAGAACTAAGTTCCACTTCAGACCTAAGAATAACTGGAAAGGAGAGCGAATGATTGATTATTTTCTTATCACCTCATTTGACCGTGACGATTTCTGTACTATTAGTACTATGATGTACTGAAAAGTATCTGCCAATTCTTTCAAAGCTGCACATCGGTAGACGTCACTGGTGAAAGTGGTATGGATGTAGTTTGCAGCGGTTCTCTTTTCAATCTCCCCGTCCTGACATTAGCTTGTATCTACGCTAGTTGCTATGATAACAGCATGCTCAATCCATAGATTTAGTATCAAAAAATTGATTAACTTCCCCGCTGAAGTATCTTCGTAATATGACGATCGGTGATCGAAACTCTTACAAAATTCGCAAAAACGCGGCTATTCCACGATTATTTGAATTTTGTCACAACACAAAGCCATGGGATAGTCAGTGTTTTATGCCGACACTGATTATCGTCGTAACAAGAATAGGTCGGATCCTTCAATTACATGTTTAGGAAAGAGTGATTGTTACACTTAGTTTTGCAACACAATTTCTAGCTTCTGTACGCAAGAACTGTGAGGGACTCGTTGCTTTAGTCCTTGCTCAACTTAACAGTTGGTACATTTTGATCCTACATAAACGCCAACCCTGTTTTCATGTTTCTTCGAACCTAATTTCTTTTGATAGCATATTTATTGAAAAGTTTATCTATAGAACAGAGAATACCCTCTGATGACAATGTTGGCAGTCGTTCATCATCCAAAATGTCAATACATACCACAACATTCCTTATGGCCATTAAAAGCACTACAAAACTCAGAAAACAAATTCTGAAATTTTCCTTTGGCACTTTACCCAAGAAGAGCTCCTTCTCTTCTGTGACATTTAAGCCATCATTAGAATTCATTTGAGGAAACTTTACCCCGAAAATCATTTTGAAAAGTCAAACTTCTACCACTAATGTGTGAAAAGTTCAATAAACAACCACATGACAGGCAGAATACATTATGGCGGTGTGTATCTAACATACTTGTGTATGTACACAATTCTAAGACGACACAACTTTTTGTTGTTAGTGACAAGCACCAACCATTTATCTCAAACCATCTGATGAAACCACTTCAGAAGTTTTTCACTCATTCAAAATGAGAAACTATACATGCACGAAACTACGTCGGAATTTCTATCATCCTACTAAACCCAGCTGTCACCAGTTATGAACTAGTATACTCCTATATACGGGTATGAGTATTCGTATTCTATCCAATTTCTTAAGCTAATTTCATAATCCTAAATTCTCTTTTCCTCCCTTCAAAGAGGGGTAGATCCAAAAACCAGAAACAAAGGAAAGAAAAAAAAAGCTTTCAAAGCAATCTCCTTTAGGCCCATTCAATTTAGCCATAGCACTTGGCGTTGCCGCTAATGTCCTTGAGTTATATTTTTTTCATATTTATGGGATTGCATGTACGAGTAGAATACATAGATACAACGTTCCTGCAAAATTATATAAGAAACCATACACTATCGTAAAATGAGTAAAACATTCCAAACGGCGATGTCGGAAACGATGGCATACCACAGCAGCAGTAGCTCGGGGAGAGATAAAGTAATAAAATCTACCACTTCTGCCATACTCATATAATCAAGGAAACCGGCAATTGGCTTGAAGATTCGTCGAAAAATAGGAACTTGCCACCCCTTCCGAAACCACCCCAAGAGAATATGTTTCCTTCTAAGTTATACTATAAATGAGAAATCAAGACGCAAACCGAATAACGAATCACATCGAATGGAACATGTTTCGTGATTTAATTTAAATCCGATGACTCGGGCCGAGTCCCCAAATGAGGCATTTCCTCCTCTCCCTGTCCCTCTCTGTCCCAGTTTTTGGGTTTTTGAATAATTAGAACCAAAGCTATACACATTTGCAGTAGCAACAAAATTTAAGGTCGCAATATGAGTAAGCACATTATGCTCTCTCAGATACTTGAGTACTCAATTACATATATTACATTCAAGATTGCGATGAAATACAGAGTAATGTGGCGCGGCGTCAGTGGCCAACACTACTCGTATCATTGTATCCAATCGGGTATATTGGTACAACGGCCGGCAAGAAACTAACCGACCGTCCGACAACGGATACTTATGTTCGAAAACCACTTATGGCGATGAAGATTGGCCTCGAGTGTATGTTTTCAGGTCTGCGGTTGCATGTTGTTATGCTATTTATGGGGTACTTATCGCTACCTAGCCATCCATCTATCTACTCGTAACTATTGTATCTAGCAACACCTAGTGGAATCAATTTTCACAGCAATTGTATGTAACGAAATATAGTATGTATGTATGACAAGTATGAGCGCGTAATGTCATTCGGGATGTCATAATCAGCAGTTTACAAATCGTACACTTATTAGATGTATCGTAAATGAGATAAATTTTTTTTTATTTTTTTATTTTCTCGTACTCGTAGTTGGTACAAGTGGGTTAGAGGTTTCAATTAAATTTTTTTTCTATGCAACACGAGTACGCGGAAGGAGATTTTTGTACATATTAAATGAGCAAGAATGTAGAAGTTTGCATTGACATTTGTTATACGATATTTACGATATAATGGAAGACAACGAGTACGTGCATTATTATAATGAGACGACCGACCGACAATGCGAATTATAGGAGGTGACAGCCTTCAGAATGACAGCTGGCGTCTTCCTGTTTATTGAGATATAAATTTGTTTAACATCAACGAACTACACACAATCCAGTTCAGGAAAGTGCGTGCAGTCCATTAATAAAACAAAAAGCTTATGAACTCTGATTATGCAAATACTTCTTTGTCATAATTGTTGGATTTCGAACCAAATACCGCTGTTTGGCAGAATAAATCGCTCAACATGGACGATTTAGACCAACAATTTCGTCCACCCGACCTGGATGAATTGTCATATCGAGTCTTAAGTCACACAGAGCCTGACCTGACTGATGAGCTCTTCAAAGCGGCAGGCGATAACTTTGTAAGGAACATACACCAACTTATCTGTAAAATATGACCTGCTAAATGAAACCTCATCATTTTCTGTTAGATCCTCAAGAAAGAAGATCCTCTGCCAACTACTGAGGCTGCTTAACTCTAGTTCTCTTATTAGTGCTGCTTATTTAGGGCAGAAACCTGTAGAGGATAGTTCTTATTTTCTTGTTTGGCACAGTCAGTCGTATCGAGAAGTTGTAAACGCTGCCTTTCTTCAAAAAACGTTGCAAGATCGGTAAGATCAGCGGCCAGATCAGATCAGGTCGGTATTTGGTGACCTTCGTTGAGATGCGCTAAGCTCGTTTGTATATCCTTTGTGATACTACTGTCAGACCGTCTATTCCTGTAACCTTAGATGATTCCTTGTCGATTTTTTTTAAGTTCAGTGATCTTTAAGGAGCAAAGACCACTCCGATTTCGGACTTATCTACAGAAAGATAAAGGACGGCAGTAAGTGCATAAGTGCGCAACAAATTCTGTTTTGCTTCTATAGAAGTCATTCTGAGTAATACTCAATCGTTTAGCAAATCTTCCAATAACACAATGTCATGTGATTATATTTCTAAATTCTGAGATAAATGTTTTACAGTTATCCCGAATATTTCATATATGACTGGCCTTATAGAGCCAGTATATTGGCGATTTACGTTATTTAGCAACGCATGTGCATGTCTTAGAGTTTTAGATTCCGTTCGGCCTAAAGCCTTCTTGCAAGAAAAAAGAGATATTGCAACTAAATCTGTTCAGTTTGCTTCCCAGAATGATCCCTAGTTATCTGGTACTCCTCAAGAAACTCGGAAAGATGCCATTCGGCATCTTGATTCAGCTCGATTTTATCAAGATCAATGTTATGGCACAGCTGCGTGTTCAGGGTACGAGTGTGCCTAATGTATGTAAAAGTGGCCTTTGTGGGGAATAGCCGGATACGTAGAGAGATCATCAGCCATAGGTGCCACAATATGTCCCACAGACTTTAATTTGTAAACAGCCCAGACTAGATCCCTTAAGAAAGGAGGGAGTACCTTTGTGCGATCTCCAGGCAGTCATTTATATTTGGTTCTTAGATTGAAGTTATGGTCAATGTTCCGTGAGAGAAAGAATTACAGAGTTATAGAACTGAAATATTTCAGGAGAATCCTACCAACTTTGTGTATCAGAACGGTGCTTGTCTCAGTCCAGGTAGTGAGTAATGTATCGAGAAAAGCATTTTGCTGTTGTGCAAGTCCTGCCTTGTATGAATATATGATGCGGATAGCTGGAGTGCAGCCAGCGAAAAAAAAATTCATAAACAGATACGAGTATGGTATAACGATTCTTTTCAGCGTCATCCCAGATCCTACGCACGTGCTTAAGAAAGCTCGAAATGCGTTGTGTTTTCAGAAAGGACGTGGTCTGGAGGTCACATTATACGAGTACTGTCCTCAAGCGAATACTCAAGATCTTGATCAGCCAACTTTGTTTTTGTAGAGACCTTCATTTCTGTTTGATATGAGCAGTTCCTTCCATCCTCTATAAACGATGTTTTTGGGGTTTGAGGTTCAAAAGGATCATCTGTGCTGCCTAAATCCATAGGTTTAAGGACCCGGATATTCGATGTTAGCAATAGAATGAGGAAGGCTGTAGCTCATTCTCATATGGCAGCTAATTGTTTGAAGTATAAAGTGTATTCTTCAATGTGTGTACGCTCAATTTACTTAGCTCAATCAATCAATGAAACCCAACAAATCTTAAATTCATGACAAGTTGAGATTTTCCTTCCGAAAGTATTAATAAACATCTTATCATCAGACTCAACGTGCATCCCAAATAGATTACAACTCAATAGCTATTTCCCTTCGGATGTCCCCCCGTTAATTGTTCTGAAACACTCATAGAAATTCCCAAGTGCCAGCTATTCGTATTCTCACCTGCTGGCCGATTACTTCAGCTGATTTAATTAAACTGCTGACGAATCTCATTCAACGACATTTTGCAGAGCTTCTTAAGAATTTTTTTTTTTGTTTGAAAACATGATTTGCAATCATGTTACAATTTAACGAGTTTTTTTCTTTTGTAACTTAAACCTGGTAATTGGATGTTGAGGTGTCACCAGTGACTACCCTCGAGTTAATTCCAATCAACTACCCAATAGACATTCATTGTTGGTTCTCTTTTATTTTTCTATTTATTGTAGTTTATTTAAGAAGAAAGGAAAAAAAAAAAAATTAGCAACACCAATAACGTCACCTTGGCAACTAGGGGTGAAAGGCAGGGGGATGATCTAATAATTTTCCGACAAAAAAAAAATTGAGACAACATCAAACAAAATAAGGAAAAAAAAAATAAAGAACCACGATGACGGAGAGGTCGCGGAAAACCTCAACCAAAATTCAAACTACTCGTATGATATCGTTAAATTTAATCGGATACGGGCATTCGTAAATTAAAAGATAAATCGGCAACATACGCGAAAAATGTATTTCGGTAGATATGCCGGGTATAGGATAGCTCTATGTCCACAGCCAATTTATTGAATTTGAGCGTGCTCTCAATTTATCCGATTATTTCACCAGAAAAAAACAAAATAACAAAAACAGATACTATTCGTACGCTGAAATTCTTTGATGGAAATGTGCCAAAACTGGCGAAGAACATGTTGTTAAGGTGATCCGAGTTGATACGAAAGTTGAGCATTCGGAGATTCGAAGAATTTCATTTGTTTTGTTTTGACTTTGTATTGAGGGGTTAGGTGGGACGGGATAATTGTAAGGGGATGGCCACCCTGTGTATAATTTTTATTTGATTTTTTTTTTTTTTTTTTTTTTTTCGTTTTCATTTAGATATTATGGCAATGGCAGTGGTGAATTCAGCTCGCATACTTTTGAATGTACCTATATGTCTGTCCCATCTACTCGTATCTGCATACATACAAACGTATCTGTATATGATCGGTATAATGATAAAATTATAGGATCGTATGATTTTTTATTTATTCACTGCATTGTCATTCGGTTTTTTTGGCTCTGATAAACCCTGTTAAGCTGTTCAACTAGCTAACTAATCTGAGCTGTCTTGTTATGTAAGATGTTTTGTCTTGAATTTTGTTGAGCGGTTTTTGTCAGTACATATTCTGATTGTATTGTATTCTGTCATCTGTCTATGTTATGACATTGTTGTCATTTAGATACGTGATGACAAATTGCCAGACGATTTTATTTTTTAATTTGATTCAGGGGAAGAATGGAGGTTGTAGCTAAAATAATAATTCTGCAGCAAAGTATCTATTGTCTCTGAAACTTGAGTTTTGTGTTGTAAATTCAAATAACTCAAAAAAAAAAAAAAAAAAAAAAAAGGAATTCTAGTCTAGTTCATCGCCGAGAGCTGAGAAGGGGTGTGTCCCTGTTTATATTAAGTACATCTTGTCTAGTCGGTTACACAAAAAGAGAATGAGTCTAGAACTATTGAGAATTTTAGAATTTCAGGTGATTTATTTATTTCAACAATTTTCCGGCAGTGATTTTGAGGGAATGCTTCACTTCTGTTGGCAGTTTTTGGGGTCATATTTTATGTGTTTTATTCGTGAGTATCTTTTCCGGATTTTTTTATATTTTTCTCATATTTAAAAATAGTTTTTCATTGTAATAAAATTGGTTGGCTGGGGGTTTAGTTAATTTCCGATCCACGTGGGATTGTTGTGATCATTTCCTGGTTTTTCAAGTGATGAGGATTTTTTTTCTCTTTTTTTTTCCTTTAGAAATTAATTCATTTATGTAGGTGAAGATGAAGGTCAATGTCTTACGCAATGTCAGGGTTTCGTTTTGTATTCGAAAGTGTGTATCAATGTGGTGATCTTGTCATTGTGTTCTACTTTGTTGGATATCTTTTCAGCTGTTTTTATCATTTTCGATTCAATTTTAAATGAAAAACCTAGAAATGATCGCTTTAAGTCGCACATAGTAGTAAAAGACATCGTTGTGCCATAAATCGTTCGGTTATTGCTAAGATTGACTTTTATCTTTGTTAAAGGCGGAAACATTCTTGGCAACCGGAGGCGGATTTTTAATCCATCAAGTCCAGTAGATAGTTTCTAAAATTAAATTTGCCGCGCTATTGGAAGAAACCTTTATTGTAAGATCAAATCACGATCAATTTTGTTTTGATTGACTAGTTGCGACTTGGATTCTCTAGAATTACAAGCGAAAGAATATTGCACACAATATCACGTTTTTTTTTTGTCATACCGTTATTGATTTTCATTATCTTGGGAGTCTGATGATCTCTTCGATCTTGCTGATCGTTCGTCTAAACTTATTCTTAAGGCAACAATCTAAAATGTCTTTAAAACTTGGTAATCGTGGTGGCCTTGTTGGTTGTGCCGATATTGTTAGTATTGACGATCTCAGCGATGTCGATAACCTCAGTAGTTTGAGAGCTTTTAGTGGTCCTGGTGATGATCATGATGGTGGTGGGTTTGATCCTATACACATCCTCAATTCATCGTTCCGAAATAGCGTGTAAGCTTAATTATCTACATAGATGATCTTGTTGATCTGATGATTTTGTTAATTTCGGCGATCTTTTTAGTCTTTGCGATAGTGTTGATCCTGATGATTATATCTCTTATACGTATATCGCTTCGTAGAACGAGAGATGGCATTATTTAGCTAACAATTTCGGTAAAAGTGTTGGTTGGTAAATTGAAGATCTTGAAATATTATAAGTGGCTGCTTATAGCATAGCGTTGTGGAAATTTTCGCTGACTTTTTTTATAACTTCAACTCAAGGGAGTCTGGTATTTAAACTTGATCTTACACTACAATAGCTAAAACAGTTTTTTTCTTACCCTTTCGACAGGAAATGACGAATTTTAGAATTGGAATTGGAATTTTCTGCCTATGAACGTCCACTCGCGCCATTGACAGTTCCCCAGAAAACTTCTGTAAATAACAGAAATTGGATTTTTATTTTATTATTTCCGGTGACAGCACTACACTTGTGACAAATTTTTGGCAGAGTTAAAATTATATAACTATCTTACTTATTACGAGTACTAATCATGAAAGGGAATGACCGCTGGAGAATGTAGAATAAGCTGGAGTACACAAATTCATTTCATCTACAGACCAGTACTACGACCCTTCAGATCGATATACGAAAACAATGCTGTAGCACTTTGACTAACAGGCTCCATTAAATAGAAGTAAACATAAGCCTTGTTACCTTTGATGATTCTGCATTTCAAACTTATGACTTTTAAGTTCAGTAATTCTATTCGGCTGTCGATAGCTAAGAAAATTTGTGTTAACTACGAGCATTGGTCTTAAATGTAAAAGGATCAGAATGGGGTGAAGTCTAAAGAAAACAATTTATTCTTGGCTTAAAAAAGGCTTCATTTTTTTTACTGTCGAATATGGAAGGCCTAAAATAGCTTTAATTGTTGTCCAAACCAATTTAAACTCATTCCGACGCTATGTCAGTTGACTGGAGCTGTTCCTTTTACACTTGGCTTCTTACTGTTGTACCTTCTTTTAAGAATATAAAACTCTTCGGATTAGTGTCTTAACAACAATTTGGCTTACTTCTCCTAGTCAAGCCAGCCGACTGCTGCGCACCTTTTTTACCAGATCAATGCTGACCAGAGCTCGTAGGATTCGCTGTTGCGTCTCGTCTTTCAAAGCCCATTAAATGCAAACGGGACGAACAATTATTTGAAAAATCTCTATTTCAAAACGACCAAGGATGTCTTCAACCGCATTCTCTGGCGTCAATGCTTTTGGGATGACTGGCAAGGATGCCAAAACTACACGTGGCTCTATATATGGACATAGCTCGTCTTAATAGATTCATAAATTTGCTGGCTTTCAGTGAGTATTGATCTGCACTGTTAACGCGTTCTCTACGATCTGCCAAAATACGAATTTTGCGAATTTTGGCCAGTTGTGGATTAATTGGGCGTAAAATTGCTTCATTGTTCCCTGTAAAAGTCCGTACCTTGTTAGGTTCTGGTAAAACTTTCAAACATTATTCCTGGAGTAGAGTGATCCATTGTCTTGTTCTTCTATGCAAGACCGCCTTGATATGAGGTGTTTCGCTATATCCGCATTACTGAACTCCTTATCGTTGCATCTGTTTGGCGGGATAAAATTCAAGACATTAGCCTTGGCACTTTTGAATTCATTTTTTGCATCGATTCCTCTGATCTTCAACACCTCATGAAGGTTTCATTGAACTTGTGCACCGATGTCAATCCGTTTCCTACAATATTTAAGGGCTTAAATCCTTTACAAAGACTTTAGGGTAGTTTTTCCCGAAGAAGATTCCCATTTCATCCCATTTTGTGGGACTCCTTTCGACAAAAGAGACATTGTCATGTTAAGGGTTCATGTTTCAGCATCTTGACTTGCCTGGGAAAGATCTTTCTGACCTTAGCTCCAGTGATTGAATATTTTTCATCGAAATTCATATTTTATGTTGTCGTTCTGAAATGCTTGATACGAGTATGATCTCATAAGGATTTGCTTGGGGCGGCTATGAATAACTCGATATCATTGAAACAATCTTTGAGCAATCTTGCTTTGTCACTTTTTGCCTGTATCGGTCCTTTCATACTCCAAAAATAAATCTCTCAGCTATCGGTTGTTTTTTCCTTTTTCGAACTGCTATAGAATTTATCAACTTCTGGAGAGCACTCCTTTTTATTATAAATAAATACAAATGATAAGGGTACATAAGAAGACAACTCCAACAATGACCAATCTCCCACACGATTTTTCTTCTTTTTTTTTTCTTACTGTTGTCGGATACTGTCTGGTGTATGTTTGTGTTCCTTTTATTTATCGAAGCACATATGTTTCAATATTTACCAGCAATAAATTTTAATGTTAGTGGCAATGTACGCGTGAATTCCCTTGACCCAAATCACATTTGGATGAGACACAGATTGCTGGAAGATTGTGCTGGTTCACTGGTGGTGATGATGATGACAGTGGCTCAAGGAGAAAACACGATTCCATAGTGTACTTAAACAATTAACTTTCCGCTTTTTACTTTCATGAGTATGAGTATGAGTATCTACATAAGTATCTCTTACTTGTGTCCCTCCGTTTGAAGCTCTGCTTTTGTCTCTTTTGTTAATGTTGGCATAAATAATAAAATAACTTCATTATCTGTGCACCTAGTAGTGCACGATTACTCTGTACACGATACGTTCTGTATTCTTAATTAGCTGAATTTAATTGTTATTCCCTCCGAGCCCGTCCTGGTTTTCCACCCTCTCACAATTCCCATGAGAGTTGAGGTAAAAAAGGGGATGAAACTCTTCGCTCCATATAGAAGATAGCAAACTAAGAATCCAAGGATTGTGAACCACCATCAGAAAGGGCCCATAAACTCAAGGATACTTTACGCGAGTTGAATGCTTTTTTTGGAGCGCTTCAAACGCCTTAGGAGGGCACTTTAGTGCCAGCAATGGCCCACTCTAAGAAGGAGTATTCATTCCCCTTTGTGTAAAGCTATTTGACAACAAAGATAGATTCCCGAGAAAGACATTGAACCGGATGGCCGGAAGAGAATGGGAATAAATTTGTGTTTGTTGGTTCTTCTCGAGTCATTTTGATTAATCCATTTGCTTTAATTTCGAACTGTGGACTTGAAATGTCTGAGGAGCTTAAGTGTCAGAGGCGAATGACTTTTAGGGTAAGGTGAATATGCGATGAAATTAACTCAGAGTGCGTTAGGAGAAGCTATAAATGCGGCTTCAGAGAGTAGTCGAATTTCATGCGTAGATAAATTTTTGTGATTTCGTGAAGTCTTTTACCCGACGCAATTAATGGTCAACACCCAATAATTGATGGACTGTCTGGACTTTGCAAGAAAACATCTTGAGGTCTTTCGCCAAAATACGCCGCAGAGACGTGTATGGAATGGCCAATTGCGTGCCATGTCATCGACAGATCCTCTAAAACATTTTCAGCCACCGTAGCGATATTCTCGACCGAATGAGAGGTACGATAACTGACCTTTTCAACGTTTTGCGTAAGGAATCCGACTTTTCTTTAAAATGAACTATAATACCTATCCAGGCCGACTTTAAATAAACTTATAAAGCTGATTGCATTGGACTTTTCCCCCCTGTCAAGCTGTCTTCCTTGGAGGTATATTCATGAAAGTTGTGATTTTTGTTGTGATTTAGCAACACGTTGGTCAGCATTATAAGTTCGTCGGGTACTAAGAAAGTCAAAATTGACTCCTATGACCAACTTTATATCTCTCTCTGAACTTAGAGTTGCCAAACAACCGTAGGTCCCCTCATTGTCGATATGGTTTCAACTCAAATGCGATTGAGCTGATGAAATTACTCGCCAAGACCTAAAGGAAATGCCTGCATACTACCTAAAAGCCTCCCCCAACCGATGGGTTTCGTAAAAAATAACTGAAAATTGCACTTTATGTCCAGTCTATCCAGGAAGCCGGCAGAACAAAAGAAAGCTTCCTGGTCTCTGTAAGAGTCCTGCTCCTTATTATAAAAAACTGTCGACTTACTGGGGTCAAAAGCGACACTGGGCTTAAGCTTAGCTTCAAAGTGTGCTGGGAATACGAGTCAAGACATCCTTCTTGCTGTCAGAATGATTGGAACACTGCAGATTCCTTTTTCCGAGTTTCAGACAACATTCTCATTAGGCGTAGATACTCGACGCAGATAAGTTGAATGTTTTGGCAAGGCTTGGCGCATTAAGGACGTCTAAGGACAGAACAATTTCTTCATTCCACCTGAGCTTCCTAATGAAATCATGCAAAAAGCATACAACAAAAGCTGACCGAAAAAATGTATGCCCCCATCCTGTCCAACACACTGTACTCGAGTTCAGAGAAACGTTCGTCAACAACAACATCGTATTATATAATCAGTTCTCGGCCACTAGATGACACATCCAGCATAGTTGGTACTTAAAAAAAATTACAAAGCGAACTGGTCTACCAGCCAGCTGTTTGTCGTTATAACGGTTAGCTTGTTTACTAACTCAATCTACGACTGTAAAATGAAACCCATTTTCTGCGCAATTTATTTAAACAAAAAAGATAAAAAAAAAAAAAAAATAAATACATAAACCTACCTCACTTCGGCACAGCTCTTCGTTTTGCTAGAATTGTTGTCGGTTCAATGTTCTTTCGCTTCTAGCTAATTGATAAACAAAGAAACAAAGCAACAAAGGGAGAGAGAGAACGAATAAGATTGGTATGTTGTTGACGCGACGTGCAGTATGAAATGCGCCGCAGCTTTATTGCGTTTATTCTGCGCTGTCAAGGACAGTAATCGCGTTCGATATCAACTGTTTTTTTTGTGTGTTATCGAATTTTGAGAATCGATACTCGCTCATATTAGGGGGTATGTTTATCAGTACCTATGTGGACAGAGGTAAGTCATACATAATGTAGATACATACGAGTACAATTAATTTCAGTGTGACCGACGATTTTCATGGAAATGGCTAATTAACAAGATTTCACGACCAAGAAAAGGGGAAAAAAAGACCCGAAAACCCCCTCCAAACCCAGTCGCATTCGGTCGTCATCGTCAAAACGCCATCATCCGTGGTTATTATGTCAGCGTGCGCACGCAAATAGCTTTCCCCATGCCGCCCTGACAGAAAGTTGAACGCCTCGTTTGCCATAACCTTGAAGAAATGTTCTTCGGTCGTTGGCGTTCTCTTATTTTGGCGTTAATGGCTTGTCGCCACTGTCGTAGTCCCATATTGTCATAGTCGCTTACTCGTCGACGTGTGCTTTCGCATGCACATACACAGATAGTATCCGCAGATACCGAAATATTCTGATACAAACACTTGAACTTTTATTTTGTCCAAGTCTCTAGAGGAGACACAACACTATTCCAACAAACGAAAGGAGCTTAATTGATGGATTAGCTGCCGCATTATGATACAGTATACGGGTACTCTGAGGTACCTACAAGCCATAATTCTCCATAATTCTTTGTGGCTTGATGATTACTATAGAGGGAGGTCTATAGTTTGCCTCGAATCCACAGATACGGATAATTGCGTGTTCGTGTGTTCGTGGCTCCTTCGGCGTGGGTTTTTTTCCAATTTTTTTTTGTTTTTGTTTTTGTTGGTGTTAGTGTCTGGTTAGAGATTTTGATTTGAGGTTTTGTCCTATGGTTTTCCCACAGAAAGTGTTGATGGAAAATACTTGTAGACTGCCACCATCAGGTCAATCGATTTATGTAGTCGTTGCCAGACAGAGTTGATTGTTTTTGGTTAAACGACAGCTGGTAGACTGTTGGCTCTAAATGTTTGTGCATTGTGTTAATGGGGAAAGATAGTTGCTAGGGCCAGGTTAGGCTACTTTGCCTACCCTCACCCTACTGTGTATTTATAAAGTTTATGACAAGTTTACTGGGTGGCAGTTGCCATGCTACTACTCGTACCTATACCATGCCTTGCTATGCCATGTCATGCCATGAACATGTGAAGGATTTTCGAGGTTGAGTGTAATGACTCAGTGGTTTTTCTGCTTTTATAGGGAAATTGTTTAACAATAGATTGGAACGGGACAACGGGACAAATTAAACTAATGGAATTTATAAGTAAAAATCCTATTTTATCGGACCGATTGTGGCCAATAATTCATCCTTTTTTCTTTCATTGTCAATGTGTGGAGGATAATTTATTGTCTACTACGAATGGATTTGTTACCAAGTCACAGACTTGAAGGCTAATTAAATCGAGTTCAAAGTGCTTTTTGAAGGATAATTACTGGTTAATCGGGTTTAGCTAATGTATCATCTTTCGGTATGGAAGGTGATGAGTTAATGGATTGGATTGCAAACGCTATTATACGTTATTTTTCACTGGAAGTCATTTGCCTTGTTCTCTTTGAAAATTAATTGCCGCTATCGAATTTTTATTGTAAGAAAGATAATTCCGGCTCGTTCAGGTAATAAAGACATCTATTCATGGCTGACTTTAAATGAACGCTTGCAACTGATTTTTTTTTTCTTTCGAAATTCAGTTAGCTTCGTTTTTTGGGTTGGGTGTACGACTGCCTTTCTGTTGACGAAATCCAATAATTAGATTTCATAGTGAAATTGTGGGTAAAGGTTCGGGTGACTAATTGAAGATAGAGGTGCTATTTAAGCAGCAATTTTCTGTTGTGGTTTTGATTAGATATACAAATCATAAGTGTGAGAATTTTATACCAGTTAAACAAGTGTCTGGATACCGACCGATATTAATTTCTTTAATTAAGCGGTTAGTTCCATAAAAAAAGGGTTCAAGATTTGATATAATTTGATGAATCACTTAAAGAAGATTTAGAACGTTTTTTCTCGAATTCGTGGACTTGGATTACTTGATAAGTTTTTAATTTTAAGATTACCAATAACAGTAGATGGCAAATTTGCCTTCATAACTCAACTAGGTCCTTCAACTTCAACTGTTGAATGGTCCTATTTATAAGGAAGATTTTAATATACAGAGGTGATCTGAAAGTCAGATTCCACTGTCACTTTTTGTTGATAGTGAGGCTAGACAGCGGACATGACCAAATCAAATACTTCTAGGTCGAAGCTCAACTAGTAATCCACTCTATCCATAGGCTAGCTGCCTCCAGTTACGTACACCGATTTTAGCGAAAATTGATCCACCTTCTACGGACTGCAATTATGTGCTGATTGCTGGAATTTGGTGGCTGTGCGGCTTAAGTGCCCGATGTAACGTTGATTTGTAATCACCGCATATCCGGATGGAGCCATGCTTCTTAACAACTGGAACTGTAGGAGTAGCCTATTCGGAGTACATATTCCACAGGCTATAGAGTACCTTGAGTGCATAGTCGAACGATGTCTTCCTCGTATAGACCCTTGATGGCGCAAGGTAGATATACGCCGGGGTGGTAGCCTCACTGAATCGATTTGTAAAGACACTGGCAGTTCCGTATAACGACCAAATTTAGGTGAGAATAAATGCTTAAACTTATCAAATATTGATTCGATGCTGATTCTACTTTTGACCCGGCTGAATGCCTTCGATGTGTATTCCCAGCGCGTCGAACCATTTGTATCCGACTAAATTTGAGCCACCACCAGAGATGACGATTCGTGGCAAATTGTCAATTTTACGACGGTTATAATAAATTGACACATCGATGGTCCCTTCGCTGGAATCGGGTTGCGTTGATGGTAGTTTAGATCCAAGTCACACTTCGAGTGACCTGGAACTCTCTAAGGCCGCACATAGTTATGTTTGAAATATTTTCGTGTTTGCCTTTATATAGATACTCACTCACACAGTGGTTTTCCAGTCCATTTTTGATCGGCTTTTGAGTTTTATTACATATTTCTTTAACAATTGTGTTGAAAGTTTGAATTTAGGATGGGATGAGTAGCTCCCAGCTCCCAGGGGACTTTTATTTCGCGTTAACACTCCGATATTTCTCATTATCCTTACAAGTGCACTTACAGTTTTCGATGATTTCTCAAGTGTATACTCAGGAGATGTTTAAAACATCGCTTAGTTCACTAAAGAAGAGGTTTAGTTAAGATTTAAAGAACTCCAACTCTATCAATAATAAGCACTGCTTTCTTTTTATGATCGTCCAGTTGCAAACCGCTCCCAGGATATCAGTGAAGCACAGTTCCAAATATTTCATTGCTGTAGAGTTGAACTTCTTTTAGGTACAACCACCATCGAAATGTCATTATTAGATCTAATAATCGACATGCATTACACATGCTGTACCACAGTAGTGGCCCTAAGACCGAACCTTATGTCACACTGACAGAAACTTCGTAAGTTATAACCACATTCTCGCAGCCATACAAAACGATTCTATTCGAAGGACAGCTTGTTATCACTTTGTGAAGGTGATCTTGATGTATCTCAATCTAATTAAGACGGTTTATCATCCGGTTTCAATTTTAATTAAACAAGTTCTTAACCCTCTGCTAGTCGCGGCCGATCTGACAGATCACCCGGAAATATTTTTTGTTCCCTCTCACTAAGGGTTGGCAACAATGCGCTCTTTTTTTAATAACAGTCTGATGGATGACACGGAAGAATTAAGTGCTATTCCGACCTTGGTAGAGTCAGTTTATAGGGTTATTGTGACTAATTCGCTCTGACAGATCGCCGCGACCGAAATCGGATCATGAAAGGGATCTGCCAGATCGCCGCAACCAATACGAGTATGACACATTTTATAGCCGCGACTAGCGGAGGGTTAACATCGAAGGTTTTGAAGGTTCATCTTCGTCCTAAATGTCATTTGGTTAGATGGTACAGAATGTCCTATCCCAAATTGTTTCATTGCTCAGTTTAACATACATAAAAAGTATGCGGATTGTATTTTTTGAAAGTGGTGGTTAAACGCACTGTTACAAGCAGACCCCAGTGTTTTGTACCACGTCACGTAAAGTGTAGAGAGGACGTCGCCAAAGCGGGTGTCCAGTTTTCGTGGACTGACTCTTTGACACTCTTGGTATTTTTTAGTTCGGGGAGTACGTTTTTGTGGACCACAAAAGAGAAACTTTAATTCACTTACTTGCTGCTCGTTTAGGTGGCAAAGAGCCTTGTCGTTCCAGAAGATGAAATTCACAGTGCGAAATGTGTTCAACATTTTACAAACGTCACTTGGTTTAATTTTTAGTTCCCACAGATCTAAATATGACAGCTGGCAGATGGCAGTTGGAATGATGCCAAACAAAATGTGTCACTTGTCAAAGAGAGTCATTGGCCGCCATCAACGAGTATCTATGTGCATACATACGAAATTTTAAAGACTTTGAAAGTGTAATCATCAATGTGACAAACAAGCTGTCAAATTAAAGGTATTAACACATCATTTTCAGAGTTGTTAAAATGAGAAAAAAAAATGCATATTTCCGCACGATCTCCCCAATAACCAGAGAAGGCAGGTGAACATATTTACATATTCAATCTCTGAATTCTGGCATCTAAATCCCACTTCTTAGGAATCTAAACGGTTTTCGTGTCAAACTTTAATTCCCCTTCTATCCCGTATTCCAGCACACTCCCCTGTTCAAATATTTGATGTGGGAAATTGTTCATTCTAACTTTAGCACCAATTACCAAGTCACATATTTACATTTGTGTATAGAACCCCCCCATGGGTATAGCAACAACAACCACAAAATCAAAATCACCCCAATCACCATAAAAAAAACCTTATCTCACCCCTCCCGAGCTACAGCACTAAAAAAGAAAACTTTTCACGACCAAAGACCGAACAGCAGAATGAAATTTTGAATTCGAAATCAACAAGCTGCTTACCACACAATCTCTTATACAAAAAAAAAAAATTGAACAATTTTGAACTGAAAAATAAAACCACGTAAGTGCCCCAAATATTGTTGACAAAAGTCAAATTTCAAACAACAACAGCAGACCCCCAAAAGATAAAGTAGCAACACAAAACAAAAGATAGAAAAATAAAAAATGGACACTGTAAAACGAAAACAATAATAAACAGCGTCAAAAAGACCAAGGCAAACGATGAATTTCTAGTTCTTCTTACTGCGTTTTAGGAATCAAGAGTCAGTGACAGCAGAATGTTTTTTTTTTTTCTCCAACACCCATAAACACCGAAAGTATCTAACACCGTAGAGTGCAAATAACCAACAGCAACAACAACAACAACAACACGCCAGCGAGAGCACACAACAAAAGAATCACCATAATCGCAATATTTGCAACTCATCTCATCCCCAACCCATAGACCTAAACAGAGAGAATGTGTGTTCGCGTTTATCGCGTTTATCCGTCCGTACGAACATTTACGTGTTCTACTGTTGAGACATTATTGTTTTTTTTTTTGTTAGTCGTGGGCTTTCCATTAGCACTAGCTCTTCTAGCATTGTACGCTTCCTCCCCTCATGGGTGGCGTTTTTTTTTTTTTTTTTTTTTGTTCAATTGCGTTCAGTTTTTGTGTTCTGTGTTGGTTCTGTGATCTTCTGTGTTGGTGCTGTACATTAAGCAGGTCATCCACCCCACTTACGTCAAAAAAAAAGCAAGTAAAGATACATACATGCAATCATATATAAACTGTTCTCTCTCTTTGACTGACGCTCTCGTTGTTGCTTGTGGCTTAATTTCCCTTTTCTCTTCGGTTAGAAGAAATTTTATTGGAGAGGGTTAAGGATGGCAATATGATGAAGTGAGTTCGTCGCCTCTAAAAATATGAAAAAGAAAAAAACACAGCATTTGTCGAGTCGCACAAAGGAAGGGCGGAATAAATAACCGACCACCCCCTTCCAATTAAAAGGGTTCCAGTCAGACACATACAAAAAAAAAAAACAAATTTCGCTCTCATTAAAGGTTCGCCCTTTTGTGTTCTTTTACTCGTTCTGCTTTCGTCGAAACATCCCTTCAGAGGAAGAGAAGCAACAACAAAAAATAAAAAAATAAAACCAACTCCCTTCACAGACAGACGACAAAGAGAGTAAAGAACCCTAAAGCGGACGCTTTACGCTCCACAAGCTCAATCCGTACATCACACACCTCACACACCATCCATATGTATTGTATGTCCATATGACGTAACATCGTTTCAGCATTTCATGGTGGATACTTACTACCCAGTTCACCGTCGTCTTGGTCCCCCTTCTTGTCGCTATCGTGTGAATTTATTTTGTATCTCATTTGGATAGTTTAGAAGCTTTAGATACAATACCAACAATAAAAACCATTTGGCTGGCGTCTGTGTTTGTTTATACACAACCCTTGCTCCTTTGTGGTTACACAACAATATGAACTCACTATCTATAAACACCGCGGAATCTAATTAAAACCAAACAAGGCAGATGACCTCAAAGCCTGACATATGGATGGATTATCCACGTCAGAGTGTCCGAAGTCCGTATCCCCGACATAACCACGTATCTAGTTCTTTAAAAAAAAAAAACAAAATAAAAAACTAGTTAAGTAACCCCGAAACCCCTAATTGTTTTAAGGCTGTTATATCATCACATCGGAGGCGCAGTGCCAGAGTACAGCGCACCAGAGGCGGCTGAGAAAAAAAAAAAAAAAAAAAAAAACCAAACGACACTCTGTATGGCGTGAGGCGTGACACGAAAACCAAGAGTAGAGCTTTCTGGAAACGCTTTCCATAAAATTAAATTGGAATAAAACAAGAAACAAAAAAGAGTTCTTTTTGGCGTTCTAAGAACAAAAGCAGTTTTTTTTTTATTTCTTCAAATTTCAAATTGAAATTGAAATTGAGATTGAGATTGAGATACAATTTATTCTTCTTTTTCCCTTACCGTCGAAAATGTATTTCTTCTCTACTCTTTGATGAGACTGCTGAGATACGGTCGCTCTCCGCTCCAGTTGCTCTTATAACAACATCGGGATTAAATAGATACTACAACGATCTAGATGCGACAGCGGCATAATTTTTATTTAGTTGCCTTGCCGGCTAAACTTGATGGCGCCTTCTATACTTTTTGTATCTTTTTATCTTTTTCATTTTGTTTGTGCTCTTCATGTGAAACTGCCATGTGTGTGAGTTAACCATAAAAATTCGGTTCTCTTTAGGCCGCTCTCTCTCAATCGGTCTTATTTGGCTGGAAACTCTTCTTCATTAACCAATTCAGCGGTTTTGAGGCGAAGCTTTTTTTTTTAAAGGTTGTTTTGTGTTTGGGCTTGTATAAGAGGAAGAGGTTACGTTTGCTATATTATTTGCGCAACTGCTACAACAGCTCTTGCTCTCTTTGTTTTTGTATTATTATTTTTTTTTTATTTTAAAACTTTTAGTTGAGTAACCTAAATATTATGATTCTCCCTGAGATATAACCTCGTTTTTTTTTTGTGGTGTAAACATAAAAACAAAAAAAAAAAAAATTTGTTATTCAACAAGCAGCAGTGAATGGGGTTGCCACTTTGGATATTTGTTTTTTTTTTTTTTTTTTTTTTTTTTAATGAATACCGACTTTTAACAGACCGACTGGCGGATTTGTACATCTTGAATTTAAAATTTTATGAATTTCGATGGGTAAGATAAACAAATTCAAGAAGATATCTGAACTCGAACAGTAAAGGTATTTTGCTTTGTTGTGGGAGTTTCTACGACGACTTTTACGGTGGCGACAACTTTTTCAATCCCTTTTGACGTTCTCATCTACATATTGGGCATACACAGCTTAACCAGCACTGATCATGTTCCTGGTACCAATCTTATTCGCATTTTTAGCCTCATTTACCTAGTTACTCGTAAATATCCGTCATCCAGTTTGTCTATCAAATTTATTATTCCTCATCGAACCTTCACCCACTTACTTTTGACCTGTCGCTCTCTGTTGGATTTTAGGTCTCCAATATACCTACTCGCAATTTGGCAGAAGCTCTTGGCAGTGTGTAACAACCCACACCATGTCCTTCTCTACTGCTGGGACGCCTCTTTGATTTTTCTGTACCATGTATCTGCCATCTGGATTTGCATGTCAACAATCAAATACAATCCACTGCCACTCGCTAGTAGCGATTGAGAAGCAATTCGACCTAAAAAGATCTTTTGTGCTGGAGGAGTCAGAAAAAAAAATTAGGCTAGTAGCGTTTCTACCTTCCGAATGAAGTTAGCAACTCTACCAGCAGGGGAGTCCCTTATTTCGAGTTGTCCTCCGAGGAAGGTGTTCCGCCTGATTCCACTGAGAGCTGGACAAAAAAAAAAAACTGTGGCGCTGGCAGCCCGGTGTGGGCCATGGCCTAGCTACTTGACACTCATTTGTGTTGCTCATGTTGTCACATCTGAGCGGGGCCTACGGTTTATCACCGAGTCCGAACGGCACTCCTAAGAAGCTTTTTCGTAGGCAATTTTACTTTCGGGAGTTTGCCATTGCCAACCGAAAGGGTGATGGCGATTTGAAAAATTTTTGATGACCAAGCAAGGAATCGAACCTAGACTCTCTGCGTGATAGTCCAATGAGCTAACTATCGCACCATCGCCACCGCGATGAGAGCTCGACAGTCACATAAAATTGAAGGGGGTTTCTGAAACTTTCCTGGCCAGTTTGTCTGCCTTTTCGTTTCCGTCAATGCCCTCATGCCCGGGAACCCACAATATTTTGGTCTTGTTTCTAGAGCTTAGTTTTTGGAGGGTATTGAAGAAGTGCATGACTGATTTGGATTCAATAACGTGCGAGCTAAGGGCATTGATAGCTACTTGACTGTCCGTGAATATATGGATGTTTACACCTTTGATACCACAGTTGAGTATAAGATTGGCGCATTCTTGAGTGGCGTGTATATCAGCTTGGAATACACTAGGACTCTTGCCTATGGCAATTGATATGTTTGTGTTCGGTATGCCACTTGGCTATTTGGTGGGTGTTTACTAACCCATGCTTGTTTGCTTGGATTCTCCGTGGAGAAACCTTTGTTGAAGCATAAAGTCTTGTGAAGGCGGTCTGTGACCGCGCAGATCATGTCTAGTTCTGGTACCTCAGAGAGTAGGATCTTTAGATCCGGGTGTACGAGGAGATCCAGCTCTTTGGCTTGTGCCAGACTAGTTGAGCTGCGTAGTGCCAGACTAGTTGAGCTGCGTAGTGCCACTTTGCTGATGTGCAAGTGAAGGGGTGTTAGTCCTATTATTGCTTCTATAGCCGCCTATTAGGCCATTGAATCCCTGAGAATAGTATTTGCTCTAAAGGACCTGCGGTTCATGACAATCGAAAATTTGTATCTGTCTATGGTGACGTTTGCTTCTTTGCAATTTTTTTTTTTTTTTTTGGTTAACTTACTTATTTAGACGTTGCTACAGTCATCTACAGGGCTTTACACCAAGTTGGCTGAGGTTTGATTGTACTTTTGTGCGGTGAGGTTGTTCTCCAATGCGTTGTCACTTTTTGGGTTGGAGTCGATAACTTGCTACACACTCAAGGTGACTTTGTCATTAAGTCGGGTTTTCCAAGCTTTTCTTACGAGGTTGTCATCCATCCTATTGCAACGTCTACTCCAAGTTCTGCACCGTAAAGGAAGTCTGGGATGATCAGGGTTCTCTAACAAACCCTTTTTTTTGCCGTTCGACCCCAAAGTACCAGCAGTAAGCACTATGTCAATGTTGTCTGCAAATGTCAGTATCTGAACAGGTTTTATGAATAGTATTCCCTTTGGTGATAACTTGCCGGTTTCGCATAATTTGCACATCAAGCTACCGCCTCCTAGCGAATCCTGCATAGTCGAATGTACTTGGGAGTGATTCTAAAACTAAACATAAGTCTGTATAGTTCATCTATGATATGCTTTCTTGATATGACATGAGAGATGAGATGACACGGCATTTCAAGCTCCTGGATGGTGGGGGCTACCCTGTAATAATCTTAACTTATTAATGCAGTTTTGTGGTAACTATCCTGCATTGGTACATATATTGTTTCGTTGGAATAAACCTTAAGCTCATCCTTTTTGTACTCAAGAATGTTTCTTCCTTTTATTTGGCTAACTATAGTTTTTGGAGTTCATAGGACTTCCTTTTTCAGGCATCTTGAAGATCTTGATTTTATGATCTGACTTTTTTTATTGTTTACTGCAGGGATTTTACAATATTGTTCATTCTTCTTGAAGAGAAATTCTTTTTACTCACTTGTTTTCAAGAGCCTTCATAGCTCCTTTTGTTTTGCCTAAAAGTCGCTAGTTCACACTAAAGCGAGCCTATTCTCAGGTTTATTTTAATCCATTCTATTTTAACTAAAACTTTTAAAGAATAAACGAACCCAACAATACTGACAAAACCGATTTTAACTGAACTCACACAATTGACGAATAGAATTCATTCATATTTTGCACAATTCATTGTTGTCAAAGTTCATTAACAATTACTCACCTCTTAGGTCAACCGCACGTCAAAATTTTTCCGATCAATGAAGTATTTCCATGACTAAGCACTTGTGTACTTACCCAATCCATAAAAACCTTCACGGATAGATTATCAGTAGTTATCACGAGTAAAACGGTCTTAAGACAATTTATCGATAATTATTTGCAATCTTGAAGTAATCGCATAAACAAAAACTGAAGTAGGTTCACGATAAGTGACCCCGTGATCGAAGTCATGATGTTTATTTTCTTACTACCCACCGTCAGTTGAAGACTCTTCTGAAATATCCGTTCAATTGTTTCCTTTTCATTGAATTTCGATAGTAAGAAATAAAAAAATGTAAGTCGAACTGTCAGAAGTAATGAGACATCTTCTAGGGTAACCCATAATTAGCTGACTGTTGTTAATCAAAAATGAAACGTCACCATAGTAGATTGATGACTGTCATACAAAATGTTGACATTTTCGAGGAGTTAACAGCTTGGAGCTTTTCCTACCAAGTTAACTGACTAAGGCTATTAATTTTCATAAGTTTGGGAATAATTGACAACCTGGCGCCTCAGCTGTTGACTCACATCAGACTTTTGTCAAATAAAACGGATTTCGGATATTTTGTTTTACTTTGTCAAGTTTCCACTGTGCTTTCATTAATCAGCTATTTGACAACTTGACAGCCTCTGTCACACTATTTGTTCACAGTTTGACATTTTTCTTTCTCTCAACTCCTCTTTGGCAAATCTGTCAAAATCTACATCATCTGGGTGTGTCTTCACTAAAGAGTGTGTCTTCACCTTAAAACCCGTATCTTACTTCTTCAACTTTAGAAAACTTTTTCAATATCTTACTACTTCAGTGTTGTTTATTTTTTTTCACTATTTCATGAGGCATTCTGCTCACACATTGCCTTTAGGTAACAAAGAAGTGACAGCACTATTTCTCATTCTCAGTTTCATTTAACGTAAGAGTCAAGAAACATTCTCAAACTTTTAACAACAACCTTCTAAAAAGTTTCTCTAAAATATAATATGTAGTTCTCAACAATTTAAACTCTTAAAATACTATAAGAAGACCTCTCTTTTCTGTTCAATTGTATCTTTTATGATACAATTTGTATCTCAAAAGTCACAACAAAACGTTCTTTTCATTTTTGTTATTTTACACTATTACACCATGTGAGTGCAGCTTTCGGTAGCCCCCACCAGTTGTCATTAGTCATCGAGAGAATTGTCTGCTAAGAAGTGATAGTGTATGAGGAGGGTGATGTATCGTCGCCATATGTTACACAGCATTTCGAATAAACTCTTGAATTCTTGAATGGGATGAGGTTTCCGGTATCAAATATCTTGTCGTTTAATATTGTTCTACACACTCCCCGCTTCTTAAGTGCCCCAAAATTGTTTAATGATTACCTCGGTTAGTAACAGGTTGCGTGAGGTTGTTTATTTTGTTTTTTCTTTTATCCCCCAGTTTTGGACTGAGGTTTCATCATACAAATTTGACCTTCATGACGGATAGATTGAAGTAATAGTTTTTCACTGGAACGATTTCACAAGTGAACGATGAAATATAATCTATGTAGATACGTAACTTCAGTTCAAACTTTAAAAAAGGCAGTAATTGTCAGTCGATTGGCTTAATTGTCACAAATTGTGTGTCGCCATTTACCAAACTTGAATGACAGTCATTCGATTCATCTCTTGAGTGTAACATAGGTGAGTGAGTGCTTTCGTGACATGGGTACGAGGAAAGTGTATCTATGAGCACCACCCGCAATTGCGTTCGTTCGAAAAATCATTTGTCAAAAACGTATATTTTTTTTCTTTGTTGGAGCTGTTCTCAGAATCATCATCCGCACATGTTTGTCTGTCTACCAAAGAAGAGAGTCTGTCCGTAATTTAGATATATGAATTTTGGAGCAATTGAAAAATCACTTGGCCATTGGTTAATTTATAAAAAAAATTCAACACAGCTACGAGTCATACGAAGATGGTGCTCCAGATTCCATATGTATCTGTATCTGTATCTGTTTGAGAAGTGCTAAAATTTATGTCGACTGCAGTTGTAATGAGGGTGTGCAGTGGGGAATAGATAGCGAATGACCTAGTTTCATTCCATATGGGTGGAATAAATACCTTCTTTTTTCATCAATACAGATACGGATACGATTACGAAATAGTTTTTGAAGTTTTTGCACATACGGCATTATGTTTAGATTACGAAATGTTGTTTAGATGCTCCAGATTCTGAAAGTGCAGAGCAGTTAAAGAGGTGTTTTGAGTACGAACAGATGCACTTTTGTGTTCGTAAGTTGGTGCTTGCTAGAAACTATTCAGGTGGAAATGGATTATATGATGGGAAAGTTAAGAAGAGACCTTGAATTGAAGTGGAGCATGCCTACATGAACTTATATACCAAACAACTTACGAGTATGTGCACTAGTTAAGATTTTTTTTTTTCACGATTCACACAATTTAAGGAGAAGTTTCTAGATTGAGATCTTATAAGTAATGGCATTGGTTGTTTATCACATATTTTCTCCTACTATCGAAAATGCTACCAGACCAGTCGCCTCTCAAACCAGGGTTGAAAAGACGTGTCTGACACGGATGAAAGTTGGACAGCCATAGATGAAATGAGAGGCCTCCCAAAAGCACGCACCACAGGAGCCGCAGTGCCTGCGTTCAGATATCTTCAGGTGGTTGTTTAATCATTTGATTAGACCTGATACGGTCATTAAAGTATTTCTAGACTGATGAATGGATACAAGTTTAAAAACTTTCAGGCATATGAATTCAACGGCCGTTATTGACGAGCATTTGCGGTTCTACATACCAAAATCGTGCTGATAGTTTCCGGTTTATGAGCACATATCAAAGTGGGTTAGTCCCTACTGCATTGGCCTTATTCCGGAAACAGAAATTATTCGTGTTTCTCACAAACCCGCTGTGCCAAAAGCTCGTCACTAAACACCAAGAATATCGGTATTCCATCGCAATTCATGTGAATTCATCAAACTGATGTTTGACTGATAAATCTACGGCATTGCTCTGGGACGCTGCTGCCTCTTAAATGTATCGTCTCGTTTGTTGTAAATTATGGGTCCAAAAGCAGAACCTTGTAGCATTCTTCCCATAACTTGTGTTTTCCATAAGATGAATGAGTAGATGATATCCCACAACTTCCAACTGCTCTACGATTCAAAGCCTTATGAATTGTTTTCAATTTATCTACTATCATAGCAACTTTATCTTGTCGTGCATCATATCAATCTGTCATCTGTCAGCTCTCCTATAAAAATGTCAACAAAGTCAAATTCAACCGAATTAAGTCATAAGTTTGTTGTTGAATTTAAAAATCTTTCTTTCAAGCAAATGGAATTATTTTTCCCAGAATTTAATTTTTCAATACTCGGAATGAACTCACGAACAAGTTTTATTTTTATTTAATTTTTTTGTAAAACAGAACTTTCGCGATGCATGCAAATTATTTTGACTGATAAGTGTTGCAACACATTTTTCTAGATGTAAACTAGGCTATAACTCTGGCATGCAGCACGCCTGTTTTGCAATATTTGATTACATCACAATTAATTGGTATTTTGTAATATGTACGAGTACATATGTATGTATATGAAAAATTCTATAAGTAAAGTTGAGTAGAATTACTTCTAACAGCGAATACGTATAATACTAATGGATTGCATAACTATCTACATAATCCAATCTGTGGTGGTGGTGTTGTCTACTGGAACGAGTTATTTTTATTATTATAATTTTTCTTTCTGTTCTTAGGTGCAACATTTTTCTCTCTTTCTATAATGTAAATATTTACAAAGCCAAACTCGAAAAACCACTAAATATAATTAGAATTCGAATTACTGAACCCTCTGAACCGATGTAGATACATTTTCCTTTTTTGTGCGATGAATAAATATTAGTTCTTGATTTCATAACAATTTGAGTTGGAAAAAATATGCCTACATTGTTGGAAAGATACTCATGTCGTTTTACATTGTAATGAGAAATTTATGTTATATAAGATTTTGTAGAAAGAAAATACTTAGCGAATAATTATTCATTATTTTTCTGTTTTTGTTTTTTTCTTCAATTATTGAAATATATTCAAAAATCACCAATAGATACCTTGTTATCCACAACACAAATTTAAGCTATTAGCTATCAGAGAACAAGACGAGTTTCTAAAAATAAACTATAACTTTCTTTCTTTCCTTAGAGAACATGTCTTAAGCCATTCCTTTAACGATTTCTTAATGAACCCGAGTGGAGTACTTTTTCAGTAGATCACTAGATCTGACGATCAAGAACATACCTTCACCTACATTGAGTCCTTCTAAATGCTCACCAAGGAATGGAAAAGTGCTCCTACATTTTTCGTCATATTTCCCGTTGATAGCTATTGGCAGACATTGCTTTCCTAGTCGTTCGTATATGAATACGGTTTTTCTTTTATTTTTGGGTGTATTGTCTGTGAATTGAACTGAACCCTACAGTTTTGACACAGTTGTGAATAAACTTAACCACTGCACCCCGCCGAGTTGTGATGAAAAAAAATGCGGCAGCAGGAACATCGCGTCTACTCAAACGCAGTTTATGGTCGAGTGCAAGTAAATGCTGAAGTGAAGCGAAAGATGGTGCCTCTGGTGTTGACTTGTGAGTTTCGCACAATTCTGTCAGAAATGATGTTGAAAAAACTCGTTTAAATACTGTGGCACTAAAGATTGGTGTCACTTACCTATCTGTATTCCCAGATTAACCTAAATTCAATGTTAGTTGACGCAAATTACTGATTCAACTCCCAGATCTGGTGAGGAATATCATAACTCTTGTGTCATTCATATAGAATGATTGCAACTTCTTCAAGCTGCGTGATCATAGACAGCCTTTATTATTTTCCTAGAAGACTGCTTTTGAATCAAGAAACCATTGTTCTTAATTAGCTTGTTATAACAGCTGTAAAGGAAACACATTTTCCTCTCCATCATTTCAAATCCACTTAACCAATATCCGAGGAACGAGCGTTTTTCTTATAATTATCCAAATCGGCTCTCAGCTGCCAGGACTATAAAAACGACAGCTGATTGTGACGATTTTTAAACATTTGAATTTTCTAATTCGGAAACTGGTTCCTGAACAACACATTCATTGCACACAAAGTGGGTCACAAGTCGCGAAAAAATTCTAACATATGAATTGAGTGATCTAAAGGTATGTGACAAACTTTAAGGTGGTGCCACAGTTACCATTCAACTGTCAGATATTTTTGGCAGCAGGAGTAATAACTAAAAACCGACAGCTGACTTTGACATTTGTGAAATATTTGCACTTCGTTATTCGTCATCTGCTTCAGCTAGTCTCTAACTGAACAACACAGTCATTGAACACAAGGTGGGCGACAAGTCGCGAGAAAATCCTAAATCATGAATTGAGTGATCTAAAGGCATTGAACAAACTTTAAGGTGGTTCCACAGTTCCATGAAATGACCTACTGAACACATATTTCGATTCTAGATAAAGTAGAGCATCCCATATTAAAAATAATTTATTTTCTCATTTCAATATGTGGTACGTCCAAAGAATGATGGTTTTAGTCTGTGACCTACATAATAATGTGTATTCAAACATGTCATTCTCTTTTTTCTTCATTGTCTGCCATAATACCTACACAATAATAGAAGTAAATAAAAAAAAAGGAACATCACCTTCAATTCGCAGACGTATTACCTACAACTAGACGCTAAATTTACCTCTCAACAGGGTACGCGATCAAGCGAAAACTCAAGACGACTCCCCTCTAATAAAATCCACTCAACATCACCTCGATACATTGTTTGCTTTCAATTACGCGCTTTGTAATCGTACAAATATATGTATATCGGTCGAGCAACATGCGTACTCCCTATTGAAATGACTACAAAGTATCCATAACATTGTGTAATTACCTTCAAACCGATTCAAAATTACAATCACAATCACAATGACAAACAACGTAGCATCGACTAATCCATCAATCAAAAGCGATCATGATATAAGGCACGTCAGACTAACCAACTAGTAGTGTTTGAGTACGAGTACGAATACAAGTACCCACACGGCTGTCATCGAATCCCATATACTCATAGACTCGACGAGCACACGTCCCATGAGTCATGAATCATGAATCACAATTCAACGGTAAATAAAAGAACACAAGTGAATCAGAAATTTTAAAATTATTTAGAATTTCCACGTATCAATTATAGTTTCTTCCCTTTCCCCATGGGAGTAAAGTTTCCAGTAGGACATCTAAATCTAGTTCCGGTAGTTGCACGGAACTAAATAACCCATGACAGTTGCAGGTATTCTGTAGAGTGCATATGTCAAAATTAAGTAAAGTGAGGGTGGAATATACTTTTCTTAGTTGTCCTTCTCCCGTATCATAAATCACCTTTTCAAATGGGAGAACATTGTAGAAGTAGATTGGCTATGTTTTCTCTAGAGAATTGTCATGTAAGTGCTGCTGAAAATGTTGCAGAAGCACGTTGCCAACATGTTTCTGAATACATGCCTTTAACAAAAAGAGAACTCTTGAGAGTCTATCTTCTCTTTAAAGCTCTCAAAATCTCTCAAATGTCGTGGAAACCCTCTGCGACTGGCTGTAGATGTAACCTCCCTGCAACGCCATCTCTTAGTAAATGTCAATCACCATTCACCAATCGACCGACTGAACTGTCGTAACGCGAAAATCTTTACGAAACCTTGTGCCTCTTCTCGTTCCTGATTGCTATGACTCTATGGCGCGCATTTATTACATAAGCATCTGACAGCAACAGCAACAGCGGCGCAATCAACCAAACTTCTTTCTATAGCGGTTTAGTTAAGGGCATTGTTACACTATGACGACACACAAATAAACTTTACACGTTATCGTTTTAAATGTTACTCGTACAGCAAACGTAACACGAATACCCGTTTAACTTCTCCGAACACCCAACCGGTGACGGTAGCGTTCGCAAATAAAAAAAACTATCTTATGCCGCCAATGCTATGTTTACTCGTAAATGTCGCGTCACCAATGCGCGCTTTAATGACACTTCAAATCGCAGCGTGTAAATGTCTTTTTTTTTGTTTTTTTTGTTTTTTTTTTGTTTTCGAAAGACCAACCATCAAACGCTAGAGTGTGAAGAAGATTATGTTACCTTTCGGCATACATCACAAGTCAATTATCTAATTTTCATAATTGCAATGACATGAACGGTATTGTGTGTATCTAGTGATGTGCTGCTGTCGACAGATGCTACACCGTTAAATACGAATACGCTGCGGTAGTTTGACATATGTGATTTATTCTGACACTTGACAGTTGCGTGTGAGTGGGGTCTTAAACGGGTGGGCTAACAGCCAAATCTGCATAAACTTGTTACAGATTAAATACGACATGTGTAAGAATCTTTTTTTCAAAAAGTAAATAAAACCGAAAAAAAAAAAATCAAAACTAACTAATTCGCCCCATGCCGATGGGGGCAATTAGAGAGAGAACAGGAAAACGATCCTGCTAGCGATGTCTACTTTGATTCGTAAAAAAAATTTGAATGAACAAAGTAGGTAGAGGAAGATATATTTAGTTGTCACGCATCATGTTTAATTGGAAATTTCTTGAAAAATGATCGCAATTAATCAAAATCAAAAGTTTTTCCGAAAAATTCGCTAAGTTGACGTGAAGTTGATAAAAAAAAAAATTTAACCAAACATAATTAAATTTAATCTTAAAAGGTCAGCTGTGATGTGGATGAGGTTAGTGGGACATGTAAACTTATCAATGGGTTGACAGAAGACATTTGTTCAATACTTGGAAGGGAACTTGGAAGGGGATTTGCGTATGAAAAAGTATTTTTAGAGAATTTTTATTGTAGATGTGAGTGATAATTATTTTGTCTCTTAAATAATTCCCTGGCACTGGTTAATTGTTGGTAATTTGTGATTTTTTTTTCTTGGAATATTAATTATACTATTTCCGAGACTGATAAGCTCAAGTTAGTGAAATTTTTCTATGGCATTAACAAATGATCTGACATTTGCTGGAAAAACATCATTAATCAATTGTCGAAGTGTGCAATGACATAGCGAAACAGGGAGTGTCGCCCACTTGACTTGACAGATGGTAACTGTTTGATTATGGCGAGATGAATGGAAACTGTTGATTACAAATTAGCGTTTACAGATGTCAATGACACTTAGGTGTCACATAAACATATTTAAGTGTCTATGTAAAAGCAAGGCTGCGTGGTAACATCCCAAAACACTTGGCAACTTATTTTTATCAAAGCAAATAGATCTTACCACTTCATCTACATAAGAAAGTCCAAGTCTTAATTATTTTGGGTTAATGTTTTACTTTTTTGCGGCTGTTACGTAAAAACAGCGCTGTGTGGTGGATCTGCAAAACATATTTGTGGCCATCGCTGTCGAAACTCATTTTTATGAAACGAACAGGCCTTGAAACTTTACCTAACTAAGAAAGCCTATTTCCAAAAAGCGGATTGCATAAAGTGTTGATTAATTTAAGGTTGAAGTCCGAGGTTGTTTAATAAAACTTGTCTATGACGATCCCTGTGGAGCGTTATTTTTTATCAAATGAGCAGACTTCACGACTTTACCTTCCTAAGAAAGCTTATTTCCCTGCAGATATTTCTGACTATTTTTTTTTTTAATTCCTTTAAGCTGTTACCTAAAAGTTATCCAAGAATTCACATAATAATGTAATCCAAAGCATAGACATCGTATCAATATCTTTCCTCCAGGCATCAAGTAATTTTTGTGCGGTAAATGTAAACCAAATATGATTTGGTTTTAGCTGTAGATTGTAGTCCGGGACCTTAAGTGCAATGCCACTGTCTATATAAGTAGAAAGCAATCCTATTTTCTGAAATTGATAACTTTTATCACTGAATGTTCTGCGACTGTAAGGATAACTAAAATATGAAAAGCGAGCGTCGGGTGCAAATGTTGGCGGATCCCGTGGTCTTTGTATTGGAACTGCAACCAAGGAAAAGTCCCCGACCATGAGTCTGAGCGCGTTGTGTTTTAACTAACTTATTGGACTCTCGAGAATTGACAACCTTCTGAATGAGATACTTTAAGATTATGACTCAGTTCCGCGTCGGGACATCACTGCTGAACAATAAAACCAGCTAATGCAAACCACATCCCCAATAGTTCGTGGAGTACAGAAAAATGGGTAACTACTCTACTTTTCGTTGGGTGTATCAGTTAAATTAGAAGCAGTTTCTATTGGCAGGTATTACTCGAATCTCAAATGAGGTGTCAATCGTGCTTACTGCCAAATAAGTGAGCTCCCTACCAAGAATGCATATGCCCCGTTTTAAGCTTCAGAGTTTAGCTATCCAACCTTTGGATGCATTCTGTTACGCTGAATAGTAAAAAATGATGGTGGATCGCAGTGTTCTATGATGTTGTAATTAAGTTTACGAACATATTATTCTATGAGCGCTCTCCTTAACTCATCGTTTTTGGGCAAAAAAATTCGGTGATCGCGATCTACCAGTCCTTAAGCAATCGATATTTGAGTCAGAGCCAAACGGGACAACAATAGAAATCTAACAATTGACTCCAATCGATAACTAAGGATCTGACTGTTTAGAAGCGAATAGAACCAACAACTTCGTCAAATTGACTAACATAAAGTTCCAAACATAAGGCCGTAGGCAAGTCTGGTGAAGGCGACGATCGACTTACCAAACTATTGCAGTCACCAAATGAGAACATGGTGCAAATCTACATTAAACGATCCTTGAATCCTGCCGAGATGAGAATGTTTCGGATGATTGGAATTCCAGCATCATATCGCTATTCTTATTACATCTTAATTGATTCAACTATAGAGCCATCTGTAAAGTAAGGCGAAGTTCCTGTATGGTAGACAGATCTTAATGAATCTTGAGCTAAAACATCTTGACCGCCTAAAATATTACATTTTGCCAGATAATTTGGATCTATCTACTGCAGATGGAAGCAGAACTAAGCCAATGAAACATTAATTAGCTCAGTTCAACTTCTATTCATCTTCCAACAGTTCCGAATTCGCAATTTTTCACATATATTCACATTTTTTTAAAAAAAGAAATGCTAATGATACGAGTATACTGTTCATTATTACCACTATCTTTTATTTCAACTTGGAGCCTTGATATATTCTTGGGTCCTGCTAGTGTTAAATCGATCCACATAAGGTGTAATCCTTCTGTGGCATGCTACTAATTACTTGGTTCTGTACTTAGATCCGTTTCGTTTAAGTATACAATACATATTCACAAATCATGAACATTGGGATATTTCGTCTTTTTTTTATTTTGAATGTCTCTTAGAGTCGATATTTTGTATGTTTGCTTGTGACAAAATCCAATCAATTTAAATAAACTAACATACTAATTGAAATTATTTTCTATATTCTTCCAGGTCCCAATAATTTCAACAGCCTTTTGTTGCGAGCTGAAGTGCTCCGAAAGCTAAATCATTACCAAAGTTCTCTGGCTGACATAGATCATGCTTTGAGAAGAAAATCTTCATCAGCTAAGGTATAATAGTTATATTCTCATAATTAACTAGTACATTTTTGATAACTGTATTCTACTCAATTAGGCTCATTACCATCGGTCACTAGCACTCTGTGCATTAGGCCGCTTAGAAGAGGCACTTGTCGACCAATTTCTGGCCATCAGTTTGGATGACACAAATTTCACACTCTCTTCAACTGAACTCTTTCAACATGATCTCGCCAAGGTAAGCCTTCAATCTAATCCCCAACAAATCCCCATTTCAGTTTGCACTCAAACAAAACCAAATAAAGACAAAACCACTTACCACTGTGTTTTCTGTTTCTTTAATAGCTTTTACAAAAACTGCTGGCGCAATCTCCAAAGAAAATCCATCTCAATTCGACACCCACTTCGGCTCCCTATGACATTGTCCTGGAAAGTCGACAACAGAGGAAACAAATTGGATTACTGAACAACAACTTCAATGATAGAAACAATTCGGAGGTAACCACAGACTGTGATCTGCTGCGTCAAGGTTCACGTAAACATTGTCGTAGGAAATCCTACAGCAGTGCTGGTAGAAGACAAAAGCAAACAACTCAACCACCAACAACAGGAACACAAGTGAAATTTTTTGGTAGCACTCGCTTCGATAGTATTTTGGAGAGGACCCAAGAGGAAGTACAAAGAATCAAAGGTAAGTTGAAGTACCTGTCTCTATTACTATCCTCAGTTGGATGACAATTTTTTTGTTTGTTTGTTCTTTCTTGTAGAATCCGAATCAGATTTAAGTCAAGACCAACGACACTTAATCCCAGTTAAATCGAGTCAAATCGATGCATCTGACTTTGATTGTGTGCTGTGTTGTCGGACATTCTGGAAGCCGGTTGTAACACCCTGTGGTCACACCTACTGTTGGGTATGCTTGGACAGATGCATGGATTATAAACCTTCATGTCCATTATGCCCATTGTGTATGTCACCACTTGTTGAACAGCATGTGAATGTATTGCAAGGCTCATCCTCACCAGTTCCTTTTATATTGGCCAAGAGGCCAGTTACGAAATTCCTTGAAGCCGCAATGAAACGATTCATTCCAGAGTGCTATGAGAAGCGTTTCCGACAAGAAATGGACTTGGAACCATCCGTACCGGTTTTCATATGTACAACAGCATTTCCACATGTACCATGTCCATTGTTTGTGTATGAGCCAAGATATCGCCTAATGGTGCGACGAGCTGTTGAATCTGGTGAAAAGCAATTTGGTATTGTCCAGCCACATAGTGGCAAGTCAAGATATTTTGATGTCGGTACGATATTAGACATTCGGGACTGTGTTCTCTTGGGTGATGGTTGTTCGATATTAAGTACGATTGGATGTAAAAGATTTAGGATACTAGCCAGAAATGAAAAGGATGGCTATGAGACAGCCAAAGTTGAATATATCTATGATGAGATTATAACAGAGGATAATGTTGCATTTATTAGTAAAATGCATGCATCAGTGTTGAGTAAGGCAACAGAATGGTATGAAAGTTTGGGTACCGAATTGAAGGAGGAGATTTTAAGGAGTTTCGGTGAAATGCCAGCGGTTGAGGAGAATTGGGAGAGTATCGCGGATGGACCAGCGTGGGCGTGGTGGATAATTGCACTTTTGCCTTTAAACCAGCAATTGAAGGTAATTGTTTTGTTATTTTTTCTATTTGCAATATAATATTTGTTTGACACTTTAATTTGCAAAGAAACAATAACAGACAGATGTCAGATGAGAGTAGATGATTAGTTGAATATTTTAGGATGTGGTTAATTTATTTTTTAATAGTGATACAGATGTCTTGTTAATAATCATAGCTATACGCTTTCGATACCTTGCAGAAGGTCATATCTTTTTGTGACCCGGTTTTGGATAGATGTCTATATATTCTCTCTTTGGAGGTGAAGAGTGTTTGCTGCCAAATGCTTTCAAATGTTCATCAAAAGCATCGGCATCAAATATAAGAATTCATTAGACAGTGCGTTTACACGAAAAACAATTGAGAGGGTTTAGATACAAAAATTCGTGACTACGGACGAACGAATGACAGGAAAGCCTTACAGTGTAAGAAAGCAAGTAGGTAGTTAGAATGCATTTGTTATACGCTATGTAGAATGCTGTTCCGAAACAAATCCCTTGAAGTCAAGGCCTTTGACAAAACAAAAGAAAGTATTACAGCCCCGCTTACCGTTCATCACTTTATTTTTATGAAAAGGTTAACAAGAATTTTAGTTTAGCATTTCCTTTCATTAGTTTATCCTGACTCAGCTCTGGACTTGCAGAAAGTTTGAATCGATTTTTCATTTCTCTTACCTGTAGGTGTTAACTAAACTATGCGATGCCACCTCAATATTCTTCGATTTCACTGTGCCATCGATATCAGTACATTCGACTCAATAGAGAAGTGTCTCATATTTGATATAATACGAGGGCGGGTAAATAAGTCCGTGACTTTTGGATTAAAACACAGATTTTTTTGATAAAAAAATAATTTTATTTTTCAACGTAGTCTCCGTTGAGCTCTATACACTTTGTCCAACGCTTCTCCAATTTTTTTATCCCTTCCAAAAAAAATGATTTGTCGAGGTCCTCAAAATAGGCCTTTGTTTGCGAGATGACTTCATCATTGGAGTCAAATCTTTTTCCACCAAGCCATTTCTTCAGGTTTGGGAACAAGAAGTAGTCGCTCGGAGCCAAATCTGGAGAATAGGGTGGATGAGGGAGCAATTCATAGCCCAATTCATGGATTTTTGCCATGGCAACTGCACATGTGTTTGTGGTCGACTGTGAGCAAACGCGGCACCCATCTTGCGGAAAGCTTTCTCATGCGCAAGTGATCATTCAAAATTGAAACCACTGAGCCACGCGAGATCCCTACGGCTTCCACAATCTCTCGCACTTTCAATCTTCGGTCGGCCAACACCATATCGTGAATTTTTTCGATTGCTTCGGGTGTAGAGACCTCAACTGGGCGTCCAGGACGTTCGGCATCTTCAGTGCTTGTACGGCCACAACGAAATTCAGTAAACCACTTTTTTACCATTGAAATCGATGGTGCAGAGTCCCCATAGTATTTATCAAGCTTAGCCTTGGTCTCGGTAATGGTTTTTTTTCGCAAGAAATAATGCTTAATAAGCACACGAAATTCACTTTTTTCCATTTTCTCCTCAAATTAGTGAGTAGTCTGATAAAAATAGCTGTCAAACACAAACTAACTGACGCAGCAAGTTTAAATTTTGACAGGAGTCAACTGACAGATGCCTGTTGACAGGAGCAGTGTTGCTGTTTCAGTAAAGAGGTCAGAAATTCAAAAAGTCACGGACTTATTGACCCGCCCTCGTACATATGCTTATTTATATTTACATGTAGTAAGCCATTATTGACGTTCTTTAGCGTTCGAATGATAGCCACTTATCTTTCAGTAAAATTAAATCTTAATATATACATCCAAAGGGCATTAGTCGTTTGCGAACTTAGTTTACGTCTGAAAAGCTTCCCTTTTCTATATTACCTCGTCAGTTAACCTGAAAGTTTGCTGATTTCTTTTCGCTTTCCGATTCAATTATATGAATAATTTACCAATTTCTTTGGTCTTGGCAGTAGCTTAGGCTTTAGACATAGATCTGCAGTAAGGCTTCTGCTGTAGGTCAGCTGGATAACATTTCTGTCGATCATGATGGTTGAAATTTGGTTCTTATCGCCATTACAGATTCTGCAAATCAATTCCTTTACATTATTAGCATCCACTGTTTGTTCGAGATTTGTGTCCTTCTTATACTATAGCAAATAGCACTAAATCAACTTTTTGATATAATGTCGTTTAGTTACGAATTCTCTGTATCTTCCGGCTACTCTTACCGTCCATCCCCAAAGCACTTTTATTTTGTAAGATAGTTGAGGTTTGATTTTGGCTGCTGCTGCGAGGGCTTGTCATGTTCTTTGTACTAGTTTAACTCTTGACATCAGTATCGAGGTAATACAAAACAAAGAGGACCTTAGAATGTAGTATCAATCATCTATGGGGTTGAATCCCAGCTTGGTGAGGTGAAAGTCGAAGAAAGTCGTCGACTTCTTGTAGCACTTGGTTGAACGTATTCGTAATTTTTTCCCTGATGATGAAGCTGGAAACAGAAGCTATCAATGTTACATCTGAAATCTCTTATCTCTTATCTCTTTTTTCCATAACATAATTTTTGCTTTGTAGCCTACGTTCAAGCTATGTTTGGCGATCTTTAGATGCTAGTTATTGTCAGATGTTAAAGAAAACTTTATTATATGCGAAAGCAGCTAAGGCACGCTCAAAATTTAGCTTAAATAGTGAATTGATGTAAAGAAAAATTGTCTGGGTTCCAAAACATAGCCTTGAGGTAGTCGACAATTGAAAAACTTAATTTTGTCATTTATTTCCGTAACCACAAATCCCTATCTACATCAACCACAAAGCAACCGATGTGTTTAAAAACTGTATTAGAACGAAAAGGATATGAATTTTTCAGAACACTAGAAAAGACCACAATATACATGAGCTGTAAGCTTTAGCTATTGAAGGCGCACCAACTATGAAAAGTTTATCAGAATCTTCACAATCATTCTTACGAATTGCAGTAGGCCTTTTAGTAAGGGAAGACAGGTTCAAAATCTCGTACCTGCCTGCCATTAGTTTTTTTTTTTAAATCTCACTCAATATAAATAGGGATCTGGGCATTTTTCTTTGATTGCTTCCTCCACTTTTATTAATTGTTGATAGTAAACATCTGCATTGATTGTATGGTTGCTCGAAAGCGGCTCAAAATACACGACACCGAGATGATATATGTCTGACGATTCATTCTTATATGAAGATTAGATGATAGTTAGAATGAGTAATAGGGAGCCTACCCTGCGGTGATCCACAAGAGGCTTCAATTGATTTGGAGATGATGAACTTAAAAAGAAAAAAACATTGTATTGTCGATCTCATAAGTAGTATTCAATCCAAATAATACAACAAAATGGTTATATGAAAGATTTTATCAGATACCTAGTTTAAGTCGGTAGCCATCACATCAATAAAAATCATAAAAGAATGCCTTATCCTTTTTTCCTTCTTGCATATCATATCAATTCTAATTTTGTTTTTTATTCTTTTCAGGTTGATATTCTTGCCACAACCAGTCTAGAAAAACGACTACGTGCTATTGAGAAAACTCTCGATTGCATGTCTGGAACGTTTAAACGCTCCCAACAAAGTTGTGTTGTAGTACCTCGTGAAGATATCCAACAATGTCAAGCAGTCGAATGCTGTCAACGTTCCTCATCCGAATTGTCTAGCACCAGTGATACACATACAACAAGTGAACATTCACACCTAATGCTTTAGTTCCTGGCTATTAAAATAAAAACCACAACCAATTGCTACTACTACTACTAATGGAAAAAAACAAAACAGAACATCTGTCCAGTGTAGTAAAAAAGAAAAAAAAAAAAAAGAAAAAATAGAAAATTTAAGGAATCAACCAACTTTAATAGCTTTAAAAGGATGTTCTAAACCTGAGCTTCTCAGCCGTAGCCGTTGTCAACCTAAATTTGATGTTATCCAACATGTTTTTCATATTCAAATCTGTTTTAAAATTTCTTGATTTATCTACAAAAGTATTCGTCAACGTAGGAACACATCTTGGGGGCCAAATAAACCGAAAAATTTCAAAACAACAAACAAAAACAAATTCGAACACAAAAGAAAATATAGAAAATAGAAAATAAAAAAGAGAGAACAATTCATTTAACCAAATTGTTTCGTAAATTAAAATTGAAAACAAAAATAGAAGAAATAGAAGAAATATAAATAGAATTAAACTTACAAACAATCAAACTTTTAGAGGGAATTATATAGATAAATAAAATTATATATATATATATGTATACATTTATATTTATATATAAACAAAATATTTATGCAATTTTTAGCTAGAAATTTCTCTTAAATCAAATTTGTTATCCTAATTCTATTTAAACAAAAATAAAAACAAACAAAACCAAACTAAACTATATCAAGTGTAAAAAAAAATGGGAAAAATCGTTCTTTTGTAAACAATAGAAACTGTTAAATTGGTTCCACTTATTCCACAGTACAGAATTTATACATTCCGATTAAAATAATCTAATTAATTATATATAATACTGTGTAACCAAAAACATATAAAACGCATCTAGATATGTAGATAATGTACTTGTAGTTTAGATGATGTACCTATTTGTAGTAAAATAACAATTAACATAATATCTACGACTAAATGTATGTATATTCTCAAGAAAATTTATTATATAGTATATATTTGTATGTCAATAGTCTCATTTAGCCAATGAACTACACGGTTTCCAAAATGTGTGTGTGTGTGTGTATGTGTATGTGTGTGAGTGTAACATTATAACAATTATCACTATCTCCATTATTAATGTTCTCAAAAACAAAAAATAAAAACATTTTACCTAAGACATAACGATAGAAATATTACATTTTTCCAAATAAACAAAACACAAAAAAATCAACAAAAAAATCATAATTTATCGACGGCAACTGAATGACAATCTCTTGTAAGCGCCATCGCGTTTGTTTCTAATAATCGTGTTGTATATTGTACAAGCGTAGTTAAATTACAGAAAAACAAAATCCAAACAAATCTCCAAATCTTTTAGTACTTTAAAATGCAAATAAAAACAAAAACCCAACTCAATTCACAGATACAACAAATTTCACCCTTTCTTTTTCTTATATGCATAGGTTTAAATTTTAAATAAAAATTAAATAAAAAAATTCGATTACTTAAACTATAATTGTTACAAAACAAAAAAACAAAACAAAACAATTTTCATGTTATTGTCCTCCTCTTATTCATTCCCAAGAGAGTTTCTTCTGTAATTTGATTTCCTTTTTTTTTCTCTAATTTTTTTTTTTTTATATAATCCTATTACGCGTACACAAGTCTCTTATAAATATAATAAAACAACAAAAAAAAAAAGAAAGAAATTATTTATTAAAACGAAAAAACAATTTTTTTAACTCTTAGACAAATATTAAAAAAAAACAAAAAACAAAATCAAAGCAAATGAAATATTTTTAAATTTAAGACAAACAAATTATTAAATATTTCTTTAGAAACAAAACAACAACAAAACCAACAAACAAACAAACAACTCGAACTACTCACAATTTTATTTATTATCTGTAGTTTATCTATTTTTTTATTTTTTTATTTTTTCAATTTTGTTTTTGTTGTCTTTAGTTTGTAAACAAATTTTTGAAAGCTGTGAAAATATTTTTTTCTTTTCGACAATGAATTTTTTATGTTAATTTAAACAATTTTGTTTTTTTTTTTTTTTTTGATACTTTTTGGTAACTGATAAGGAATTTTGTATATTGTGTTGTTTATTATTTTTTTATTATTATTATTATTATTATTATTATTATTATTATTAACTTTGTTTTGTCAGATTGTCTGTTTATTTTATTTTTTTGTTTATTTTATACATACTACTATTATTATTAATGAAATCTTTTTTATACGATTAATTGTTAGACATTTAGGTAAAGTATTTATCAAACAATCAGAAATATCCTATGTATTTTATTTTAATTTTTTTTTTATACATATAAACAGTAAATGTAAAAGATAAATAACGAAACAAAAAAAACAAAAAATGAGAAAAAATGATAAAATGAAATAAAGAATGAAAAGTAAAACAAATCATTTAAATGTTATTGTTGTAGAGTTTTTTCAATTAGTTTTCTTTGTCTTTTTAATATTAATTTAATTTAAAATACACTTAATAAAATGTGAACAATGAACATCAAAATGGTTTACTGGTTATTTAATTAAATTTTCCTTTTAGTTTTCCATTGATTTTATTATTCATTTTAGATGGTTTTAATATTTTAAACAGTCGGCTTAGCTAGAAAACGGATTCTTAAGGGTGTATTTTAAGCTAGTTCAACAGGAAAATGTTCTAGTATCCACCCCGTTTTTATTATATACCAGAGATCAGAGGAAACAGCTCTTCTATCAACGATAGATGCGTGTCTGAAGCAACAGGAAAATTACAAAAGTCAGTTAACGATATATGTGATTGGACACAAAGGTGGTGAATTGAATTTAATGAGTCAAAGTCCACCCATATCAATTTTATAAACAGGAAAATAACGAATGTTCCTGCAGTTATAAATAACCAAGAAGTTCCTAACTCAGCTAAGTATTTAGGTTGATCCGAAACTGAAATGGAAGAAACATGTGAACAAGCAGGTAGAAGAGCTTAATATTAGACACAGAAAGCTAACTTTATTGGTTGTTAGGATATAACTTGAAAATGTCCACTGAAAATAATATGTTATTGGACATATGGTATCCAATTATGGGGTTGTACGAAGAAAGTACAGGGTCATTCATTTCGTTGTTTCAAGTTGGTAGCGCTGGCATTTGGCACCTGCCAAACTCAGCTGTCATTTGAAGTATCATAATATTAGTTGAATGTTTGCCATTTACAATAATTGATCGCTTACAAATCGAACAACGCGTTAAAATTATTAAAACTTACTACAAGTAAGTAGTGATTCAAATGTAGCCACTTTTCGCGCATTACGCGATGATTATGGTCGTCATAATCGACCGACTACGCAAGCAATCGGTAAAATTGTGAAGAAATTTGAAGAGAGTGGAAGCGTTACTGACGTCGTAAGGCCTGTGCATCATCGTAATGCACCCTCAGTCGAAAATATTCCTGCTGTAAGTGCAAGTGTTGCTGATGATCCGAATTAATCGATTTCCCGGCGTTCGCAGCAATTGAACGTGCCGTACACCTCACTTTGGCGTATTTTGCATTTAGATTTGCATCTCTATCCTTATAAAGTTCAACTTACGCAAAAATTGAAGCCTGCTGACCATTCACAACGCCGTAGATACGTTTCTTGGGTGATGGAACAACAGATAATAAACACCAATTTATCGAACAACATTTTCCTCAGTGATGAGGCACATTTCTCATACGTTGGGTATGTAAACAATCAAAATTGTCGCATATGGGGCTTAGAAAATCCAAAAGTGATCGAAGAGGTGCCGTTGCATCCAGAGTCGAGACAAAGTGACTGTTTGGTGTCCTCTATGGTCGAAAGGTGTTATTGGTCCGTATTTCTTCGAAGATGCCAATGGGCGGACGGTTACAGTCAATTCGGAGCCATATGGTTGACTGATAACCGATTTGTTTTGGTCGGCGATTAAAGATCATGACTTGGACGATATGTGGTTCCAACAAGACGGGACAACAAGCCTCACACGACCAATTATGGCTTTATTGTGTTGACCGAGATCATGCGATTAGATACCGTGAAATTTTTTTCCTGTAGAGCTACGCAAAAGACCGTGTTTACGAGAGGCCATTTGAGTGATATTGTTTTTCACACTTAATGGCAAAGTCCAAACTTTGTAATGAATTAAAATTTTCATCAAAAATGCATCGCTGTGTGTGTTTTATTTAGCTTTACTTTCGAAATCGGAAAATGAATCACCCTTTACAAATAGTCCAAATTTTCCATAATAAAGTTCTTTGGGGAATAGTAAATGCCCCATTGTACATTAGAAATAACGACTTGCATCGCGATTTGCAGATTGATCTGGTAGCCAAGGTTATCAGAAGGTACTCAACTCATCACAACGATCGACTGCAGATGCATATTAATCCTGAAATAGAAGACATCTTCAATGTACGATTTAATATTCGTTCGATTTAATATTCACGAACTTATAATGTGAAAATTATAAGAACTATTTAATTTTTAATACCTTCTTAAAAGCAACTGAACGCTGGAAAAAAAAAATCATTTGTCAATATCTTTCGCTGATTTGACATGATAGAGAGGTGGTTTTAGTGCGGCTAGAGTCCCACACAATTCTAGGTTGCAAACCCCAGAGTGTATTTCGAGATTTCCACCTCCAATAAAAAAAACAAATTATTCATCAATATTAATGTTGTCCCCCTCAAAGTAATCCCCCTCAAATATAATACACTTATGCCAATGCTTTTTCCCATCCTCGAAGCACTTATCATAAGCACTTTTTGGTACAGCCTTGAGCTCTTCCAGCAATGCCGTGTTCATTTCCTTAATCGTTGCAAATCTCCGTTCTTCCATAGGTCCCTTCAGTTTTGGGAACGGGAAAACGTCGCATGGGGCCAAATCCGATGAATATGGTGGCTGAGGCATGATTATTGTTTTTGGCCAAAAAATCTCTCACAATCAACGATGAATGAGCAGGTGCATTATCGTGAAGCAAAAGCCATGAATTGTTTTTCAACAATTCCGGATTTTTTTTTATATTGCTTCTCGCAAACGGCTCATAACTTCAATGTAATACTCCTTACTGACTGTACGACCTTGAGGTAAAAACTCCTGAAGCACCACGCCACGGTTATCGAAAAAAGGAATGATCAAAACTTTGACATTTAATCGAGCTTGGCGTGCTTTTTCGAACTTGGCTCTCCTGGGTACTTCTATGATTCGTCACCCGTTTTATGACTCTTTTGAGCAAATCAGGATCATCAGTGACCTTATTCAAGAGCTCCTAAGCGATGCTCATGCGACTTCGCTGACACACGTCTCATGCCTAAAACATCCGAAAAAAATACATGACATAAGCCAACCGATACCTAACATTCTCAGCAACTTCTCTTATAATAATTCGACGATATTCCAAAACAATTCTGTTCACAGCTTCGACGTTATCATCTTTTGTTTAGGTGCTGGGGCGTCCAGAGCGAGGTTCGAGCTTGTACCAATTTTCAAGTGCACAAAATTCGCTCCATTTTTTATAATAATGGAAAATCGCTGAGCACACCAAAACATGCCTAACCTTTCTATCAGTCAAAAAGAAACTAAGTATGCTATATGCTTGAAACTGTGAACATATATTCCGGACATGTATACCAACACAGCAAAAACAAAAAAATCGATAATCGAATGTACGTTGCCCGCGAAATTTCAAAAATCACGTTACTTTGTGAACACACTCTACTAACTTTGATTTTAAACAAACGCGCATAAAACTTCATCAAATAGCCATTTATTCCTGTTTAATCGAGTGAATACATGTTGCAATTAACTCTTAAACACAATTTTGGGAATATCCCCAGTACGGTTGGATCTAAGGAATGCAATCCGAGAGACAATCTGGGGGCCTATTCTTGTACACGAGTTCTTTACCATCTCAACCATTTACTACGGTTACTCAAAAGCGATCGGTGGTCGAAAAGAGTACGTCCAAAATATAAATTTAAATAATTTGCATATACGAGAAGTTTAATTACTGACGGTGATTTTATTGGAAAAAAAAACACACTTTTTAGAGCTAATGATGCATCTCACAGAAATGTAGAGTGCTCTACGACGTTTGTACGAAGCGAATCTAATTATTTGCTTTAGAAAGCATTAAAATCTACTAAAAGACCATCAACCCTAAATTTAACAAAACTGCGGAGGCGGACGGGACAGAAAAGTCTACCACCGTCCAAATATTCACACTAGGGCAGATTTTGAAGAAAACCAATGAGCTGGAGATACACACTTCCTATTCATCTATTTAAAGGCCGCTTACGACAGCATATATAGAGATGGGCTATACAGAGAAATGTCTAGTTTTGTAATCCTTTCCAAACTAGTTCGTTTGTTGCAGAATAGGCCCAATCTTTCGAAAGTCCGCCCAAATACTCGCATACAATGATACAATGTTTACAAAATCGGAAGAAAACAGAGTAATGTTAGTTGCGCTTTCACGAGAACTGAAAAGGTAGTGGCGAAGATGGGTTTAAGTATCAACGAGGGTGAGACCTGCGCTTGTTGGCGGAATGGCATGGACTTTATCGAAAATGGTTGAGAACGTTCTTTGCTGCTTTAAGAGAAAAATTCTCCGTGTGATTCTCGGTCTCTTCTGCATTGACAGTAAATGGAGGAGTAGATACAACGACGAACTGTAGACCTAGCCAGAAGAGTGCACATCCAACGACTGAGATGACTGGGTCGGAAGAGTGGATGGGCAACAATGCTCCGTCCGAAAAGTCTTCGAATCCTCCGCCGAGGGTCAGTACGGTAGAGGATGACTGCGACTCGGGTAGCGCACGCAAGTGGAAGAGGATCTCAGCCAACTTAGCTTGCGAAACTGTAGGCAGATAGCTAAAAATCGAGTTGGGTGTAGACGCATGCTGACTGAGCCCCGGACTGTAGCGCCACCTCAAGTAAAGTAAAGTATGAACGTACGCAGAAAATGATGACATTTAAGCTCGCGTATATTGGCTACATTCATCCTGAATTCCCGAGTCATAATCACAAAAAAAAAACACAAACACCGACGAAAGCTAAGCAAAAGTCCGAAACTTGTATTATTCCATTGGAATATGCGTTGGAAAGCTACTGTCATTGTACGTCATTTCAATATATGTCATTCATTTGAAGCGTAAACAACAATAATTTTTTTTCACTCAAATATGTCGAACTCTGTGCCTGAAAAAGTGTTTTCACGGGGAGTTCTTCTTCATTACTTTAATATGAAGAAAACTGCTGCCGAAAGTCATCGTATTTTGGTGAAAGTTTATGGTGAACATGCGCTAGCTGAGCAAACGTTCTAAGAGTGGTTTGCACGATTTAAAAGTGGTGATTTTGGCTTGGAAGACGATGAACGTCCTGGGCAGCCAAAAAAGTTTGAAGATGAAGAACTGAAAGCAGTACTCTATCAAGATTGTCGCGAAACACAAGAAGAGCTAGCAGAATCTTTGGGTGTCACTCAAGCAGCCATTTCAAATCGTTTAAAAGCAGCTGGATATATTCAAAAGCAAGGAAATTGGGCTCCACATGAACTCAAGCCGAGAGACGTCGAAAGGCGGTCTTGCATGTCCGAAATGCTGCTAGAATGCCACAAAAGATCAGTCATCAGTCATCATGGATCCATTACGACAACCCCAAGCACAAAAAATCATATGTGAAACCCGGCCAACCAGCCAAATCAATGGCAAAGCCGAATATCCATTGCGCGAAGGTAATGCTCTGTATTTAATGGGATCAGATAGGTGTGCTGTATTATGAGCTGCTAAAACCGGGTGAAACCATCAATGGACAACGCTACTGAACACAATTAATCCATTTGAAGAGAGCAGCAGCCGGAAAACGCCCGGAATATGTGAAAACAGTGGATGCGAAGTCTTACCCCACCCGCCTTATAGCCCAGACCTTGCCCCTTCTGACTACCATTTGTTCCGGTCGATGCAGAACGCCCTCACTGAAATACGGTTCACATCAGAGCAGAATATCAAAAATTGGCTTGATTCATTCTTGGCTGCCAAGCCGGCGCAGTTCTTTTGGGATGGCATCCACAAATTGCCAGAAAGATGGGAAAAAGTCATAGTTTCAGATGGGCAATACTTTGAATAATACTATTCTACATGTTTTTGTTAAATAAACGTTCAAATTTTAAAAAAAACCGCACGAATTAAGTTATATACCCAAAAAATACGATTGGAAATTAAAAAAAACAGGGATCCATGCAACAAAAGCCTTGTATAGGTCAAGACCCAAATAAAATTTGTTCCCAAACAAGTAAATTGTTATTATTGTCAGTACCCTCTTGACCGTTATCGTAGTTATATTATTACTCTCTTAATGCAATCCCCGATAAGGGTAGTAAATGGCATTACATAATACTTAGACCTTCACCACTGTAATCCTTTTCTTATGTGCATACGATAATTATTATCAGTTAGTTCCATTGGAATCAAGAAAAATGTGTTCTACCTCACAAACGCTCGTAACTCGCCATTTCAAGAAATCGCTTTCTTCTCCAAACCCACTGACCTCGGTGTGATATTTTAACCGGATTGTTTGAAATCATTTAATCATGTGCATATGTAAAGGTATTGTAAATCTCAAGCAATCTGCAAGTCACAATCTAAAAAAATTCCACCCCCATGTTCCTTCTCCCGATTAGTTAACATTTTTTTTCCCTTCCCTAAAGAAAATCCATGCAAATTCTTGACTTTTCCATGGTTTACTCTAATTTCTACCAGCAGAACGCTGCACCGAACTCCATATGCGATCTGTGCATTTCGAAATTCGGTATAAATTTTGAGTGTATCTGAATTTGAATTTGAATCTGAATCACTCATTTGTAATCCGTATCCGTGTACGAGTACCCATATACGAATAAGATTTGCTTTCGTCGACGATATTCGTAACAACAACCCCTTGGTAGAGAGGCCGGTAGCCTCATATTCTGCATCAATTCATTCCAATTATTCGCGAGAACTAATCAAAGCTTTGACCGATGTTGTAATGGCAACAACAAATCGAAAGGTAATAAACCGACGTTATACTCGTATGTGATAACGTCAGACAGGTAAGACGTAAGCCCTGAGAAATCCCTGTCTCTTGGTGTTACCATTTCACGATAACACCTCATAACATTGAGAGGGCGGACGGGACTTGCTTTATCAGAAATGCAACTATAAGTTAGAAACAAAGCTTTCACTATACCTTTTCTCGTGCATTGGATTGCATTGTACGAGTATGTGGTGTTAGATAGTTTTTTTTGCTAAACGTTGATTGCATTACAAATGCCTCGCGGCGCTTTGTGTTCCTAGAGCTCGAATTCACGTCATTCTTAAAAGCTTTGGCTTACAGTAGTGTATGCCCGCCTCGGGACAAGCGGAACAATACAGTTTTTCTCTAGATTCTACAAGTATGTGGGAGAGTTATTGTCGTGTGGTATCTACACAAATGTATCCGTAAGGTGAATGTGTGACGCTTTCGTTGTCGGTTGTACCATATACTTGTTGCATTTGAAAAGTTTGTTTGTCTTTTTCATTTTTTTTTTTATTTAGTTTCTTTCTCATAGTATCACCCCAAGCAGAGCTTAGAACGTCAGTTCAGCATGCAGTTTACAGAAGGCTCGGTTAGGCCGCCGCGAAGCTTCTGTTTGACTGGGAACGCAACGCAGACTTTAGCCGTTAAAAGTCTTCCGCGTATTTGTTTCCAAGTTTTTCGGTTAACGGTTTCCTCCCTAAAATTCAAACACCCCTTAAATGTATCTATCGTTATTTCTGTTTGTGTTTTTTCATCTTTTTTAAATAAACAAATAAAAATTAAATAATTTAATTAAAAAAAATTGATTTTCAAGCTTACAACTTGCACAGTGTTGGATGGTGGTGGAGGGAGCTCAAGAGTTCAAGTACAAGTACAAGTGCAAGTGCAAGAGCAAAACGATATTCGCTATTCATCATTCTTCTTTATTCGTTTACTCGGTTACAACAATAACAAATTTAGAAAACAATTTAATGTTTAGAGGTTTTTGAAAAAAAAAAAAAAAAAATAAAATTTGCAAACAAAAATTCAAAAATACGGAAACACTCGTAGTTTTAGTTTTTTCATTTTTTTATCAATTCCCTGAGCTGTGTTGTGTTGCTGTGTAGTCGATTTTTATAAAGTTTGCTGTTTATTTTGTAAAAAAAAAAATTGACAATAATAAATACAAGCGCTGCTTCTAATTATCTAATAAAATACGTGTAATGTAAATATGCATCTACGGCGCTTGATAATGCGAGTAATAGATGTGCGCGTGTGTATTGTATTTGATTGGCCAATGTATTGGTGTTTATGGCATGTTAATATATGCAATTAATTATTGCAAATAAAACTATAAATAAATGGGAAAACAAGGAAAAAAATCCAATCAAATGAGAATCGTAGTTATTAGTTTAAGTCGTATGTACTATGTATGTGCAAGTATCTGGTATTTTATAAGTGATACTTATGTATCATTTTGTACATACTCGTATGTATACATTCAACCTGTTGTGTTGTTGTTGTATTGGAAGCTAGCTCACATGACCTTTGACAAATTGCCCGTACAACCAGAGGGTATAAAAATCCAGCTCTAAGAGACAATCTTCGCAAAGATTTGAGTTAGAGGGGTATAGCTTTATATTTCTGATTTTAATTTTAATTAAAATTAACATTAAGATAATTTCCTATTTAACAGTAAATAATTTTGAAAATTTTTATAAGTATCCGTACAGAGTTTAGGGGGACTAGACTGCTGTGGGCGAATTTAATCCAGTCGAAATTGGTAGTTCTATGCCGCTAACTCGTCTATCTCGAGACAAAAATTTAAAAAACTATAAAAACTAAATAGCCGTATCTGTGAATGTCAGCCCCTTAAATAAAAATTAATTCCAGCAAGCAGCTCTTAAATAGTTCAGTGGAGTTCAGTCTATATCTGGTCCAGAAGTGAAAGTATGAAAGTATGATGGTCGGGTTTTGAAACCAATCAAGCTTGTGGAACTGAAACTAAAGGATGAGCGAACAGATAGTGTGGAAGTTTTCATTAAATTCCGCGCACATATTTATTGTGAAATTAATGAACAATTTTTTTGATTAATAAAGTTTGGTCTGTGGCACAACATAGTTCATATGACCATTACAGCTTCTGTTGCATTGCAAGCGACTCTCTGAAGGTCAAAATTATCGATGGCTATTTGAAGGATACGAGTACTTCAGTTTGGATGTTATGTTTGAAATCAATCCTGAATTCTTGCAAGGTTATTGGCATAGACCTTACTCTACAAATAACGCCGCAGGAAGAAATCAAAAGGTGTCAAATATCACGGCCTTGGAGCCCAATCAACTTCTCCTCTAAACGAAAAAGTGTGATCTTAAAATTTTGTACGCAATAAATTAATTGATTGATGGGTTGTGAGGGCGGTAGCACCACCCTGTTGGAACCAGAGATCTTCCAGACTCGATTTATTTAATTTTGCAAAGAATAGCCCTTTAACATGTTGGTGTAACGTTCTCCATTCACTGTAGTTGTCTCTCCAGCCTCATCTTCGGAAAAGTACGGGTCCATTCCATAATCCGCACCATACAGAGACTTTTTTGAGATGCCTTTGCCGTTTTCGTGAATCCCGTATGGATTTCCGGTCCCCAGAAACGACAAATTTGTAGCCCATCCATCCAAAAATAGACTTCATCGGAAAATATCCAATTTAATGACAAATCATCCTGGCGATCCAACTTCCACTTAACAAATCGGCGACATCGTAGATGTTCCAAAGGCTTCAATTGTTGTGTAATTCGTGTTTCATAGGCGTGTAAATGAAGGTCAACTTTTAAAATTCGTCGTAAAGTGCTATAAGTGAGGTGGAGGCCCGATTTTTGACTTCAGCGACGAGTTAAGGTGCCTGACTGGTTTTGAACCCTTTCGACCACAGTGGTGATGTGCTGATATGCTCATCCACTCAATTTTGAATCACCTCGTGAGTAAGACCAAGATTTGCTTATGTTTTCGCATTTGAGCAAAATAATTATTTTTCATTCGGCGTTTTCTTCGAACCTTGGCTGGAACCTCACTTTGTATAGCTGTTTGAACCGGATTTTTCAGTTAATATGGCTCTATCGGTTGCTTACTGTGGAGACTTCCCCGTATGGCTGTACTTATTTTTGGATTTCGCTTTGTTACTCCTACAGACATTTGCAACATGTTCACTTAGTCGCTGTAATCTTTCCTTTGTATTATTAGTAGAACATACGACATTGGACATGCCTATGTTAGATGAAACGTAACGAAGGACTGTCGTATATAATACACTCTTTAGTTTGTAACTGTAATTTTTTCGTAAAAATATACGGCGGAGATTTCATGCTACCTTAGTCACCCCCACTGAATATACACGCCCAAAATCTTAATCGCAATTTCCGTCATGCCTACGTGATTAACAATCTCAGCATTTTGGAGCTATGACTTCTTCTAAATAGAAGGGTTGCGTTTGGTGATTCGGAAAACGGCAATGCAGATATTCGGGATTTGGAATTCTTTGGAGGTCTTTAATAGAAAACCTCGAACAATATAAAAAAGACAATGGATTTTGTATATTGCTTTGTTGTACTCCAAGATTAATTTCAAATTCCCCGGTTATTCTTGCTTTGCTTTTGTATTTCGTTTCAATACGAGTATCATATTCTTCTTACATTTGTCACGAATACATTTTGAGATCTTAGCGCGGTCAAAATAAGATTTCGGAGAACCCTTTCGATCCAAGTTGATAAAGACGTTTTGCGGATCGATGGGAAGTTCGTAACGTTTTTCCATCATTATTCGTAAATCCTGTCGTATACATATATGGACCTGCCACCACTTGCAATTGAGTTTTATGAAATTTCGTTGTCGACTGTCTAGAACTCCCTCGCTTATGTTCACAGTATTTGACATTGGTTTCACTGATCTGTAGGTGCTACAATTACTGGTGTCGTCTTTGCCTTATAGACTCAAACCAGAAAGGTCCTCTTCCACTAGTTAGGCATTCGTTCGCCCTCATCAGTTTGTTGAACAAAATTGCGAACTATTAAAACTCAAGACTTTCGATTGTCACCCACACATCTGGTCCGATCGGATGCACCCACACATTCGTTTTACAGCCTCGCTAACTTTGGCTGCCACTACTGAAGCTTTTGTACATGAGTTTCCCCAGCAAGTATTCCAAAACTCAGCTTAGATTTAGCATGGTCATAGTAAACCAGTTTTACAAATTATTATGTCGAGTGATGGCCAGGATAGATTATGGCAAAGAGAGCTTTTTTGATCGTAAGGCCAATCTGCGACCCTATGTACCTCTAACGGCAAGCCAAGTAAGTGAGTCAATTAGCTACGCGTAGTTTAGTGTCAATCACCTAACTAAAGTCCATGAACAGTACCGATATATGGTGACTCTTTCATTTATTGTGTTTCCAAATTCTACAAGGATCTGACCGATACTCTTGTTTCTCTGAAAGCCATATTGCTTTTCAGTAATAATGGATTAACCTGGCCACAATTTCATTCAGACATTTTTCAGTTACTGGCAGGATTGATATAGGTCTATAATTTGAGACTAGACATCTTACGCCTTCTTTATATATACGAAACTTGGCTTGATTAAAACTTAAATGGATTATTTTTGAGGCAAGTGGAACGAAGAAAGCTTGAGTTTTCATGTCGCCAGAGCTTATACCATCGATTCCAAGAAACTGGTTTTGATTTGGATGTTTTTATGTGCAACGCACTTTTTCGATGCCAATTTCTTCTATCAAAATTAAGTTGGGCAGGACAGATGATTTGATGTTAAGGTATCTAGGAGTTTGGTACCTGAAATGATCAGCACGTTTGTTTGAAAGAGTTGTAAAATATTTTGCAGTTGGAAAATTGTTCATCACGACTTCATTAGCACCTGGTCCTTCCTTCTAAAGATTTCATTAATGATGGCCCAAGTTTTGCGAGGAACTATCCGTGTCCGATAGACTTTTTTTCTTATAATTGAATGATTTTTGTACAAGAATTTCCTTATTAACTTTGTTTCTAAACTTTTTATACTCAACCTCGTTTATTTTGTTTTCCCTGTTGTTTCTCCATCTTCTCTTCAGTGAAAGTTGGCAGCGATTGGCAAGAGCGATTTTTGGTCTTTGGTCCCCTGAGACAAAATTGATAGCAGATCTACCTGCTACCTTAAAATTTTATTATAGCTCTCGACCGTGACGATGCCTTCATTTACTCGTGAATCCATTTCTGCAGCTTCTATTTCAGTTCCAGGATTTATGTCAATATCATCGGGGTGGGCTTGTAGTTGTAGAGACTTTTGAAAAATTGTGCTTCAAAACCTTTCCTGACATCAATGATCTTGGTTGAACCATTATCGACTTTGAGAGAGTAGCAAGCGATCTCAATTGTCATTCAGTGCAGACGGACGAGCCTAGCAGGAATTTTATATGTAGGTAGATATGACTCGTCTCACCTGGCCTAAATCTACACTGATAAGGCCAAACAGGTTTTTGACGCAGTTAAGAGGGTCTCCGTTCTTGTGGATCGGAAAAACGATGCTGACATATTTTCATCAGGAATACACTCTTCTGACCAGAACTTGAAAATGAGTTGGTGTATTCTTGACCCGTTAACCGTCATGCCCAGGAGCTCTGTTTGGTTTAAGCTCAGTTTCGGTTAGGCGCCTGAAAGTCCTGGCAATCGTTATTTAAGTCGAATGATCTTCTCTGCCCGACGGTGACTAAATGATTTAAGTCGGGATTATACAGTCTTCAGAAAAGGATTTTCAATATCATCAGCCGTCCTCATGTCTTTAGGTGTCTCAGTGGGTCTTCTTATTTTGATACGTTCTGTTTACCCGGTGGTAAAACTGCTGTGCGTTTTTCCTCAATTTCTTCAGTCAAGCGCTTCTCGTGCCCCTTCCTCTTCCTTTTCCGTGTCTCTTTTGCTCGAAGAGCTTACAAGAGGTTCTTGCTGGTTGAGCTGCGTGTACGAACCTTCCTTATCAAATTTGGAATTTCTGGGAATGATCGAGTGAAATCCAGTACATTCGTTGCGGCACTCTAACGCCACGTTGGTAGATAGAGGTTTCGAGATACGCAATCAAATAAGCGGTTTTTTGCGATTTCAGCTTATAACTGAGCTTTGGTGGCCCACTTGACTCCCTTTCCATGTAGTATTCACATACTTACCTTAACTCTAACAAGGTAATGATCTGAGCCGAGTGTAATGGGATTATGTCCCTTTATAGATGCTGAAATGTGGAAACCACGTTCTAGCTTCTAAAAGGCTACGACCTACCGATTTCTTGTTGTATTAAGTACTTAAATCCTTTTATGGTATCAAAAGAGGTTATTTTTGACCGATGTTGCATAGAATGAATCATATACAAGTAAATACAAAACATAGTACAGATACGAGTAGCAATTCACCCATAATAATTTACAACAATAATAATATAGGTAATAAGATACGATAGGTATTTCCAATTATAAATAAAAAATTATTACAATTAACTGCACTTAATTTCTTTGAATAGATTAAATTTCTCCGGAAAAATACTGAGATTGCATTTTGTAATAGCACTTATCTACAATGTTGAGATAATGGACCGTTATTTAATCCATGAGATAAATTACATTCATATCCCTACAATTCGTAATTTTTTCTTTAAAACTGCTGTACCAAAATCAACGGAAAAAATTTCCATGTAAAAGTACTCGTATATACGTGTATCTCGACTCATTTACAAGTTTGATCAAGAAATATCTATTGCACGAGAATGACATAATTTTCTATAAAGGAATCTTTAAGTAGTGGAGAATGACATATTCATTGCCAGTGGCAAAAAAAGATGTTCCAAGTCAAAACTGGACATCCATCAAACCCCTGAAAAACTTTAAGTTAATCTGCAGGCAGTTAGAATTGTCAAAACGTAATTATTAATGTTGTGGTATGCCAGATGTTAAGTAAACGAACTCAATAATCTCTTTCTTTCCAGCCGAGTGTTGAACGCTAGTTTCGTTCCGAATATTCACCTGTTTTTTAATACTTCGCCGGAATTAAAATTTAGTGTAAAGAGTGATTCGTGTAGAAAAAAACAATCTGAGGATTTAACTATCGGATTTTTTGAAGATTATTTGTTTCAAATGTTGGCCGTAACTCCAGCTAACATGGTCCATTTTAAAGTTCCAAGTTTCTATGACGCATTGGAGCATTACGAGTCGTGTTCGACCAACGGCTTGAGTAATGTTTGCCTACAATTCCTCCATCGTAGCCGGGATATCCTTTAGGGCTCTGACTTTACGTAGCTACAAAGGAACATTTTTGGAGGTGTACTGTCATCTTAGGCTAATTCAAACTAGTCCCAAGTTTGAAATTTACTTCTCGTTCTCGAATCTTAATTCAGCCATGTTTTCTCGGGCTAAGTTGCAAGTGACGCCGTCTTGTTGGGAAAAAAATGTCCGTGAGACTACAGCTGTCAATTTCATTGAGAAAATAGTCCGTTATCATCGCGGGTTCTATTTACAATTACGTTCCTTCCGACCTCAGTTTTGAAGAAAAATGGGCCGATGATCCCACCAGCTCATAAACTACACCAAATTGTTGTTATGTTGAATAAGAGCTCTTGAACCTGTTAGAGTTGCTTGACATCTCAAATTTTGTCAAAAAGAGTGGATCTTCTTGGAGCTTTACAAGAACATAACGACTGAAAAGGAGCCGATTCGGAATGTCGATGGGCTTCAGTTTTAAAACGAATTGAATTATCTATGCCTTAAAACCAAGATCCTCACGTAAAATATGCGAAGTTGTTGCATAGGACAAGCCAACGGTCATTGCGTGCACTCCACTACTGCGGTTATATTTTCGTCTGTACTTGCTAGATGTGGTTTATTTGGTCGCGTGTTATCCGATTATGAAAATTTGGTTTCAAACTTTTCGATGGTATGCGATTGTATGCGCCCGAAACACATTCCTCGTAGAATGCTGACTTTCATAATACAGTTGGCGAGAATGGAATACAAATTCGAATTATAAATATGGATCCGCCTTACTTCCTGAGTAGTCTTACGTATACAATTGAGTTTTGTACTACATCATTGACTTTTCTGATGGAAGTTGGAAGTGGAAGTTTGTTTGTTGACAAAGCCACTTAGCCAGGACTGAGTTTATTCCCTGAATATGGTTTGCAAAGAAATTCAGAGTCAGTTGTTACCATTTCAGACCCTGATTTGAGAAAGCTCAATGATAAATACATTCATTTTGCTTTGGTTTTTCCCTCCGTTTGATCTTTTACGGGCGTAGACCGAGATTCTTTCGCGAAATTCGCCAAAATGTTGTTTGGGTGATGCCGAATTCTCGCGAACGGAGTGAAATAGATTGATTTAGGTCGCTACCGATAGATGGCCCTAAGACCTTAATATTTTCAGCACTTCTTGCATTTCTGTCTCTCACTGGCACCGGAACATTAAGCAGCGAAAATGTACAATATAATCAAATTTTTGAACGCAAACAAAAATTGCGATCAAGGGGGAACGATTCGAATAACCGAAAATTGGCATTAGTGCTCTTAAAGTTAAGGCCACCGACTCTTAGTTTTGTTAATGAATTTTAAATTAATTGTAAACGTTCTTGATCGAGTACTGAACCTGACTAAATAGCAGATATTGACAAGCAAAATAGTAATGACAGTTCAGAAAAAAACATTAAGGGTGCGTTCACATTGCATAAAAAAACAATATAAATATATGTATATATTTCTTAATCGAGAACACTGTACAATAAAGGAAAAAAGATCACCTTTCACCGGTTAGGCATTTGATCGCCTTTCAATGCCGCCCACATGTCAGAGTGTAAGTTATATTATTTGGTCCGACTGATCGTTTTAAGTTCATAGTCGTGGTAATTTTGGATTCCTGGCGGATTTTTTTTCATTGTACCACAAACTTGAATACTTAAGCTAATTTATCCTTGCTTCGGCGTGCCAACACTTCCACTGCTTGTCGCCTGCTTAAAGATACATCTTCTAGGTCCCTAAATAATGTCCCCACTGCTATTGCTGGCTACTGATCAAATCGATGCCCTAAGCTGGCCTTGTTTCTTGTTTAAATAGCGTCAGTTTTAATTTATTTGCCTCATTTTCGATTAAGGGGCTTTGTTTACCACATTTCGCCTCCTGGTTTCTAAAGCGCATGTTTTATCCGGTTGGCGTTGCCGTAATACGATTTTTGTTTCGAAATTTGTGCCCTTCATGGTATCGACGGTTTAACTTGCGATTCGCAGTTTATTTCTGAAAATAAGCATATTGCCCGCCCTCAGAGACCGTTGAGCTCTGATACAAATATTCGTTTCTCGCCAGGATTACCCCTCCCTTTTGTAGGAAAAGGCAAGTGCACGTCGGGTGTATTCATAAACGTTCACTGCATTGACGTCGTACCTTGATGCTATTCTCCTTTCATTCATGAGGTGCTAATATCCGATCCAGAATCTGATTGTTGTCAACATAGAATGTGAACAAGTTGTCAAGAATTAATCAACCTTCATTGGAGGCATGGAATCCGTATGAAAGTGGCACCATTTCGGCAGCGCAGAACGCCAGCCCAAGTTACCCAGTCTAGATTTGAGGTAACAAGCTCCACGCACTTGCTCTGCATAAGTTATTTAATTATGTATACAGCTACCAGAACCCACTGCAAGTTTTAGGGAAGAAAAACACTTGGTACACAAACTGCGTTGTTTGTTACTGGGCCAAGCTGCGTCCTAGGCAGTCAGCAGTAAGCCGGCCAGTATTCTACATCTTCACTATCTATCTTTTAGGCATTAGTTACATTTTATTAGGTGTGTTGTATCACGTCTAAAACAACAACAAAACAGCAACACTATCCTTTTTACTTTCGTTATACAACTTCAGCAACTTGTCTTACCTCGGGGCAGGTAGCGCTTTCATCTAAAGTAATTCAATACCAGCACACCCGCGCATCTAAAAACTAAGGAAAAACTATCTGCGGTCAGAATATAACAACAAACTGCTTTACCACCACGCTACCACAGAATGTGTAATATCAACCGTTGCGCCAAGTAACTGGCGCGATAAACTTCTGCCTTCTCAGCGCACAATGCCCCAAACGCCAGCCACACGCGCCAATTCAAAGCCAAGTTTAAGAGCGGCAAAAATAATAAAACCGTCTAACCCCCCTTAAACCCACCGCACTGGGGTTTGTTGCATGGCAAAAAGGAAAACAAAGTAAAAGCAAAGCTTCTCAAGGTGACTACCTTTTACAAATTTCATTTGCCCACAAATAATAGAAAAAAAAAAATAGCAAAACTTGACTAGAGTACGAGTGCTTGTATTTACGTTTAAATTACATCCAAGTCCCGTGCGCTGAACTATTCCATGTATGCGTGAGACCCCAACCAATACACCCGCAATCCCAACTGCATATTAAATATTATGCAATTCGCCGCAAGTTGCCGACTGCTACCGACTGCCAGTTGCCGATTATGTATTTTGTTACTTCAGATAATGCAATTAAGTTTATTATGTAGTTGGCTACTAGTGCCAAAGTATGGGTGTGGAAAAGAATGCATATGTGTTCCTGCAAGTCAAGTTCAATGGCAAAAAAAAGTTAACGGACAGAGCGTGTCACATCTCACTTACACTAGTCGAAGTTCCGATCTAGATGCACCACACTACCCTAACCCAGCTGCAAACAGTCAGAGACAAAGACAGAGACGACCATTGACTCAAACCATTGATGCTAGGCTTTGTTTCGTTTTCTGTTTTCGTTCGTTTGTTTCTTTTTTTTTTTGTTTCTAAACGAGGAGTGAGCTTTCTTGATGAACATCATGGAAAAGCTTGCAAATTGATTGTGATTGCAAGTGCAACTATAATTGCTATTGAAATTTCAACTGCGATTGTGTTTGTAATTGTATCTGTGACTTGATATCAATTTATTTACTCACTGACGGTTATTTGTTTAATTGGGTTGCCCGGTAGAGACTCGTGGATGGGGATGGTGAATGGATCATAGTGATATGCATCATATGGACACTACTGTGTCCTTAGTTACACTTGGATACCATCTCGTCCATTTGGTAAATCCATTTACATATGTGGATCCGAGTATGTACATGTCCTTTGTAGATTTTCTGCTATTTTGAGTTTTAATTAGAGATTGTTCCCCAGTCCCCTGGTCGGTCTATCGAAAAGTTAATCGGTATCCCCTTTATGCCATGTCTTGGGATACATTTTCCAAAATACCTGAGGGAAATTATAAGCTTGTTTAAATTGGTCAAGCTTCGCAGGTGGCACAGAGAGATTTTAACCCCGTCTGTCCGACAGACGCTGACCCGGTAATCGGTTTACGTTGCATTTCAGATTAGTATCGTCGGTCGGTACTGTACGAATACTGTGGAGGTAAATCCTTTTTCGACTTTGACTACAGATACATACGTATGTACGAATCTGTATAGATTAATTAATTGGTAATTAAAAGTGCGTTGATTCTACTAATTAGGCCGCATTTGAGAGCGGATTCGAGTTCAGTGATTAACGGTAATGTGGGCACTTTTTCCAGGTCGATAACCCATCTATCAGCTTGTCATAGGACAGATGTAAAACATACATTTTACTGATCATTAGCCAATTGAGAGGATACAATCTGTTTAAAATCAAAGGGGTTTCAGGGGTGGAAAACGGCAATAATCCATGCCGCAATCGTTAAGAGGCAACCATAAATAAGTTCAGTTCAGGGACCTAGCTGTGGTAACTTGTTTTCAAGATATTATTTTTAACACATCGATTATATGTAGGTATGTGATGAGCCACTTTGAGGTGGACCCAACAAGCCTCCCTGAAAATTTAAATTCAAAGAAAAAGACACAAAATACTGCACCCTTTAATATCTGTAGTGGCACCATCTACTTTGTGATAGGCCTCAACTAGGCCTCAAAATAACTCTGATAGAGATATTGTGCAGTTACTAAGGTTCCTCTACGAAAGTAATGTCTTCTTACGGTGCATAGAGCCACGCATGTGGTAACACAGTGTGTGTTTCGCGGTTTCCATATCATCCATAGAAAAGCGACATTCAGTTTCGTAGCTAATTCTAAGTCCATTGAGAGAGGTTGACCTGTCTACCTTCCGATCCAAACGTACCTGGCATTTCCCATTCAAACAAACCGCGCTCGAGATATGGTCAAAAGCAGTTTTTTTTTTTTAGGTTGGCACACCTATCATCTGGCGCCAAATGTCTGTTTGAGCGCCATTTGTCGGGAGTTTTCACTATCACTTTGTAAACAAGTTGGTGTTTGTTGTGTTCTGTAAATTTTTCAATGTCAAAAAGGGTTTGTCAAAAATTTTGTGTTTCTAACAAAATATCATGAGCGGAAGCGTTGACAATCTTAACGGTAGTCTACGGGGACTAGACAATGTCGAAAACATAACCGCACGAGTGGTACGAAGAGTTTAAGGTGGGCCGCACTGTGGTTGATGATTTGCCTCGTTTCGGTCGTCCATCCACCAGTATGACGGACATAAATATCGAAATAGTTAAGCAAATTGTCCTTGCAGATTGTCGTGTGAGCTATCAAGGAGATAGAAGCCGAACTTGGTGTCTCGTTTGGATCGGTACAGAGCGTAATGCACGATGTTTTGGTGCTGAGATTGCTGAAATTGTTCCAGAAACAAATTTCGCCAAATTAATGCTTTCTTTGGGCCAAAATGCATTACCGGTGACAGGATAAAGGTTTTTAAATATGCCATCGAAACTTACCAACAATCATCAAAATGGAGCTTCTAAGACAAAAAACCCCAAAAAACCACGACAGAGTCGATCAAAAATTAGGGCTTTGTTGATGGTTTTCTTTGATTGCCGTGCTGTGGTCCACTCCGAATTTCTTTCGCCAGGCTAAACAGTAAAAAAGGAGTATTACGTGAGCATTTGTGGGAAAATGTTCGTCGCAGGAGGCCAGAATTGTGGAGAAACAACACGTGATTCACACATCCCATCTTGTACTCGACTATTTGATCAAACACAATGTTTCTACTTGTCACTTTTTCCTATTCCCACGACTTCGCGGAAAGCGTTTTGAGACATTTGAGGCGATAAAAGAGAATTCGCCGAAGGGGCTGAAAGTTATTTCAAAATTGACCTTTGTAAAATGTTTTGAAGATTGTGGGAAGCCTGGCAATATGCATATTGTTTGCCATGGAGATTATTTTGAAGGGAAGTAAATGAATATCGATGAATAACTGAACCGTTTTCGTTTTATTGAAGAAGGTATATCCCTACAGAAGCTAAGATATTTTTTGGGCTTGTTTCGGAATCTCGAAACAGAGCACGAACAGAGCATACAGAGAACAAATCCATCGAGCTTCTTAAGTTCTGAAGCTTCTCAGTCTTTCAAAGAAAGATTAGTAGGCAGGGTTAGGTAAGGTTAAAGCGGCTGTTGAAAGAGAACCAATACCCTTCGGCCTATTGACCCATTGTGATGCAACATAGATCTCTGATGTTCATACTCTTTGTTATATTGGATCCATATCGTTTGAATCGCAAATTATTATGGAAGAAATCTCTTCAGTAGAGTTTCGGGGAGAGCTGTGCATACTCGTCCTTGCATCTTCTGCGGATGTTGTTGAAAATACCTATGATAGCCCTGAGATGTTTCCGATTTTTGAATATCAAACTCTTATTACCAATCAGATCCAGTTCTGACATATTGACATATTGATTCAACATTCCACGTATGGTTAGTTCTTCTCTTAGCATCCAGCTTTAATATTAGCTTGTAAGGAGTGATTACTGATGACACCTTTCTCAAGTTATTGAGTTTGTCGGCCTTACGATTTCCTTAAATGTTTCTGTGGCCGGAAACTCATCATATGTGGATCTTGAACTGCTCTCCCGTGTCTGCTGATATACAGTCAAAGGCGTTTTTACTTACTTACTTACTTTAAGTGGCGCTACAGTCCGGGGTGGACCTGGGCCTCAATCAACAAGCGTCTTCAGCCAGCTCGATCCCTGACTAGCTGCCTCCAGTTTCGCACGTTAAGTTGGCTGAGGTGCCTTTCCACTTGTGTGCGTCACTTGAGTTTTAGCCTTCCCCTACTGCGCTGTCCCTCGGGAGCGGATTCGAAGACTTTTTGGACCGGAGCATTGGTGTCCATACGCTCTACATGACTCAGCCATCTCAGTCTTTGGATCTTCACTCTTCTGGCTAGGTCCATGTCGCTGTACAGTGCGTAGAGTTCATTGTTGTATCTCCTCCTCCACTCACCGTCAATGCAGACGGGACCGAAGATCGCCCGAAGAATTTTTCTCTCGAAGCAACCATCCATTTTTGATAATGTCCATGCCTCTGCGCCATAGAGCAGGACCAGGATTATTAAGATCTTATAAAGGGTGACTTTTTTTGTCCGAGAGAGGGCTTTGCTACTCAATTGCCTTCTTAACCCAAAGAAACAGCGGTTGGCAAGAGTTACTCTTCGCTTGATCTCAGCGCTGGTGTCGTTGTCTGTATTTATAGCGGAGCCTAGGTACCCAAAGTCCTTAACTACCTCAAAGTTATATCTGTCGAGGGTGACGTTCTGCTCGAGACGTCGGTGTTGGTTGTCCTTTTTGCTTGAGAGCATATACTTGGTCTTGCCCTCATTGCCCGCTAAACCCATTTTCGCCACTTCCGTCTCAATACTCGCGAAAGCGCCACTGACATCACGTTGCTTTCTCCCGATTATGTCTATATCGTCGGCGTATGCGAGTAGTTGGACGGACTTTTGAAAGATAGTGCCTCTTGTGTTTGCTCATGACAGCGCATCGCCTTGTCTAAATCCTTTCTGGACATCAAAGGTCTCGGTGAGATCTTTACCGACCTTGATGGAGCAGCTTGCATTCTCCATCGTCATCCTGCACAGACGGACGAGTTTGGCAGGGATGCCGAAACTAGACATTGCTCTGTATAGCTCGTTTCTATAGATGCTGTCATACGCGGCCTTAAAATCGATGAATAGGTGGTATGTATTGATCTGAAGCTCATAGGTGTTCTCCAAGATCTGCCGTTTTTAGAATTTTGTAAAACTGTGTCCAGGACTTTGATAGCGGTCTGACTTTCCGAAAAGATCCTGTGTCCTTTGCAGATTTCAGGATTTTATTCAACCAGGACAGGCAATCGGGAGAATTTTCGATTGGAATACGCTATAGTGATTTTGAATGTGGAGGGAGAGGCTTAGTTACAGCTTATCTGAGATAGCACTGCCAACAAAAACCAGCCATCAGTCCTAAATCCATCTATACCGAAATAAATTGACTTGTCGTCATTGAAAGCATCATCCTTCCACAATAATCTAGAGAGGATGCTTACTTAAAGTTCTTTGTCAAACTATTATTGAGGTATAAGGTAGTCGATGTTCTCTGGAAGTATTGCAATATAATAAGAATATGAACGTGGCTAAATATTTTATTTGTCCAACGTGTAGGCATTTTAAGACGAATAGTTCCGTTTGCAGCCACGTAAAGCTCCTCTTATGAATAGACATGCAATCTCTTGGACTTTGCTTAGTTTGCTGCAGTTGAATGCATTGTCTATGGTCGTATGTTGACGTTGGTCAGCGCACCTTTTGTGTTCGGGAACCCGACTATTCTATATGTATACTACAACTGGTGAATGTAGGGCCGCTGAGCCATAGACAAAAGTCGTGGATCAATTTTAGATCGTATATATTGTATACATCAATCAGGTCCTTAGAGGCAACATGCGAACATTTTCCGGCTTTGGGGAGGAAGACTATAATATATTAAATTCTCTTCATGAAAAGGGAATAAGGATCAACACTATGCAGCCCCTCATGATAGTTGGAAAGATGATATCTGGGAACATATGTAGCCTGGACACCCTTTGTACCGCTATGCAGCGCGCAAAGCAGCTTTTCTCTTGTAATCAGATCCTGTATTTAAGTTGCGGCAACAGTAGTCCTCCTTAGGTTGTTACTGCCCGTGAATAGGAAGGACCTGAAAAATTAGTTTACGTAGGACTGGAAGGAAGAATTTTCTTTGCCACGATGCCTTAAAGTTTTCTATTATTATTCCACAGTATGACCATCGGAATTGGCGTTTGCATTCCTCCGTTCTTTTTTATATGTTTTGAGAGATTATACAAGGTGGCGCAAAATTAATCCAATTTTGTTTTTGAATTATTTGTTTACTAAATAAAAAAAATGATTTTGAGTGATGGAAACCTTTATTTGGACGTTTACAATTTTTTCTGTGATGAAAAGATGATATCCGCCAAGTGGCTGCACACATTTGTGCCCGTTTTATCAAATTCTCCATGACTTTCCGCAACATTTCCGACATTCCTGTAGAATATTCTCCTTAAGGGCTGCGATTATTTAAGGCTTGTTGGTATAGGCCCGCAACTTCAAGTAGCCCAAAAGAAAGAAGTTTGGAATGGTTAAATCGGGCGGTCTTGCTGGCCATGCTAAATAGCCAAACGTGGTTCGTGCTGTGTGTGTGGTTGCACCTTCTTGTTGAAACCACTTGTTCGACAAGACCCGCTCATCCAATTCCGGCAGTAAGAAGTCGTTAATCATGGCCTTGCAGCGTTCCCCAGTAACAGTGACCGTATTGCCGATGACGTCCTCAAAAAAATACGGCCCAGTGTTCCTAAGCGGTCCAATTGCTGATGTCCTCCAGCACAGCTTTCCTGCCTCTAGAGTGAAGAAGAGGGTGGAGAGCAGCCTTTGCCTGATTAACAGCCATGGTAAAATTAATAAGCATCCCAAAATGTTTTACAAAGCCGAATGATTTGGCCATTTTGTCTTAATCTTTTAGATCTACATCTACTTAAAGTTTAATCAATATGGGGAATTACCTGCTTCTTGTTCTTTATATACTATTTATCTGGTTTTAGTATCCTCAAAAACAGCGTCAACACTTGAAATACTGGAAAAAAAAAACAGTGGCGCTGGCAGCCCGGAATGGGCCATGGCCTAGTTTCTTGACACTCATATGTGTTGCTCATGTTGTCATTTTTGTCACATCTGAGCGGAGTCTACGGTTTATCGCCGAACCCGAACGGCACTCCTTAGCCGCTTTTTCATAGACAATTTTACTTTCGGGAGGTTGCCATTGCCCGCCGAAAGAGTAATGACGATTCGAAAAATTGGTGGCGATGCCGGTGATCGAACCACGGACCCTCTGCGTGATAATCCAATGAGCCAACCATCGCCACTACCGAAATCTTTATATAATAATGTATAATTTCGACTTCATCCGCAGGAGATGGCATGCCCATTAGATCAAAGTCAAAACGCATTCGGCACTGCGAAAGACTATTTCTTTATATTGTATATGGAAGATGGGTTTCAGAATACAACTCATGATGTAAATGGTAGTGAAAGCCTCAGCCGAGAAACCCTGTTCTTTGGAGTCTGACAAAAGCGGACGTATTTTTGTAAGAGCATGTTCCTCCAGCCTACCCATGGGATAAAATGGCCTTGTCATAACCGTGTGGATCCGAAGAATCGTCCTCGGTGACACGTTCCGTGTCATTGAACTGCGAGACGGTCGAGAGGGCCTTGAAATGTTTGGTTCAAGAAGTTTGATATTCAGGGTGAAACCCAAATTCTTTGCTTCTTTGAAGTATTGGATGATGATTCCTTTAAGAACTATACGAGTCAGATGAATAAGCTTCTTGCTTCTTGTAAGAAAACAATTTCAGTTTTGGGTGGATAGACTGAAACCCAATCGTCGATAACGTCTGGAGCAGCCAAGAGCTGTCGATCTAATAGATGCAACAATTACATCATCTGCATATGCTTAAATATAACCGAGTGTGCCTTTAGGTTTCGACGTTTCTATCTACGCTTATAGATGTGGACCTCTTAGCTACCGACTTACTGTATAAAGGCTTCCTTAGTAGCCAGTGCCATCTGAATTGTTAAAAAGAAGACGTTATCGGGTAGAAATTTTTGGTTAGGTTGATGATTGATTTCTTTTTGGCATCAAAGGCCTGAGCCCTAAGGTGCCCAACTGGAAGTGACCGGAAGCTATATTTTGGTACCACTAACGTCACGGGTCCCTGGAACTTTACTTCAAGCCTGACCAAGGAGTTGGCCTCATTGTGGGAGTAATGTGGTGGCTGTAGGTCATACGCGAAATCGCGGGGAGCATAATACCTCCTGGACCTAGGACTTCTCATGATTTAGCATAGATTGTAGCATGCTATGGCTGCTGTTAAGCTTTTCGATAGCTATGGAAATCAACTGTCTGCTTTATGTGGATGTGCAGTGCAACCGGGTGAAATAGCCAGCAAAATGACTGATGTACAATATGAGTTAGGCTCTGACCCTTCACCGAACAGGAAGTAAAACACTGGTAATATCTATGACCCAAAGGGTGGGAAATAAATACATACGGTGTCCTCTTGAGCGGCAGGACTACGGATAGTCAAGTCAAGACTTAAAGCCGGTACTATGGAACTTAAGGCCACCCGAACTTGGAAGACCTTGGCTTTCAAATAGGAACATCATTGTTACTGTCCCTTAAACTTAAATTTGCAAGTTGGTTGACACGACGTAGCGATGCAATATGTTCTGGAAGGCGTAACCATAAAGTTATAGTTTGGCCTCAACTTAAGCCAATGATGAGACCTTCAGCTCTGATGGTGTATCCTGGCCCCCTTTGATGTGTGGGTATCCCATGATATTAAGTGTCGTTTTGAATACAAAATTCTTAGGTTGGTTGTTGATCCTCGTTATCCCGATAGGTTTAGGAAGAGACGATGTGGTAATAAACTTTATAATCTAGACTCGAAAGGGAATAGAAGAAAGCCTCGCTTAAGGTGGTGCGCGTAAGTGGAAGGAGACTTTAACAGCTTAGAGTACGTGTTTTTTTCTAAAAATTAATACCTATTGAGTTAGCTAATTTATAAGTTTTTTTTGGTTTTTTTTTGGGAATAAAAAATGCGTCCACAGTATAAATTTATTCAGTTTAAATTACGTAGGAGGGAGATCCTATAAAACAAGCTGCTTAAAAGGTGACTTACCTAGGGATATACGAGAATAAAATTCTAGAAAGACTGTCAAAGAGGGACCAAAATAGCATTGACAAAAGGAATTCGAGACTTGAAAGGGAATGAGACGAAAAGCAATATTGTTTTTGTAGACGTACACAATCAAATAGAGAATACAGAACATGAAAGGTCGTATTTTGGGTGTTTTTTTTTTCTTAATATGGGCTCTTGCATCTGATTTGTATTCCTTCAATATAAGGTATTGCAGTCGTAGTTGACAAAAACATGTCTTAGAAGTAGTCGACTACTACTTTCAATCTGCTGAAGCCTATCAATTTCACAAAACTTCTGCTCAACAATTCCAAAACCCAGCTGCCCGTACTTTCAGAGTGGTTTCATATAACAAGTATCAGTACGTTCTACATTTTTCTGTTAAAAAGAAATTCAAACACAATCTCGTGACTCTATATGAATATATAGGTATTTCAATAAAAACTGAACAAACAAGATGCAACCTTATATAAAATCTTTTTAATCCAACTCCTAGTGTAAGTTTTATTTGTCAAGTTTATGGCAGACTTGTAGAAGGAAAGGAAACCTCGGTAATATTCCAACAAAACCAACCTCTTTGCAATTCTAAGAAAATTTCCGCCAACTTAACTCAACCTCGGTAACCTCGATAGCTCAATTCAAAGAAAAAGGAAACATTCCTTACACTTCCAGAACTTAGTACATTACAAAAGTCTCAAGAAATCTTTTACATAAACACTTACCAACTCGTATATTGTTATGTAGCTCTGACTGAAAGTCTGTTCTCTGTACCCTGGGTGCTCTGTGCGTTCTGGGTGACGGTATTGTTTCTGAGGTTACCCCTTTTTGCCAATTGAAGTTTGAACATTGCCATAACTAAATTTGTCAGAGAAGCCCTTCTTCAATTTTGCAATCAAAAGAAAAGTCTCACGATCGAGATGGAATAAGATGAAAATTATTGTCGCTTCTGTATTGCTAAGGGTAACAGATATGGTATTTCCCTTTCCCTTATCATTTGCTATTTTTTGTTTGTCAATCATCAACCAACCACCCAACATCCACTGAAACGGTTTTCGTAGGAATTCAGTGTCATTTGTGCATATGTCAAAAGTCCATTAAAAAAAAAAAAAAAAAAAAAAAATATTTTTAATAGGCGGACATGGCTAAAAATGGCATCTACACCACCCACGTGTACTTGGGTGTGTATCTACTCTTAACCTTTAATGCATCTATAATCTGCTGCACTTTGATGGATAAGTTAACATACATACAAACAAACGGAAATGGGGAGATACACTTTCATAGATACATATATTCGCGTAGGGGTGGTACCCAAAAATGACAACAACATGCCATCTGCCACAAGCAAGGAACAATACCATACGGTTGTCCTTGTGGCATAGGAACTTCTATGATGCAGCAGGAGCCTGCGCATCAATTCTAGGACGTTATGTAATTGGTTGAACGTTCGCAATATGCAAAAAGAAAAAAAAAAAAACACAAAACAGAAAAAAAAGGACGACGAGAAGGAAAACATGCCACAGGTAGTGGATTCATTCTTATTTCCCCTGTTTCGAGGCTCGAATGCCGAATGCCGAATGCCGATTGTCGATTGCCTTTGTATATGTATTCGATTCCACCAATGCACTTGTTGCTTTACAAAAGCACAATCGCAATCAAACCAATACACACACCCACATGCTGGAAGGATTCGCTTGGAATCACTTTGAAAACGGCTTTTGAAGTAATCTTCATTCAAATTCAAATCTGCACATACTCGTACGTATCTCGTCCGACTTGGTGTTCGGTTTGCGGTGCTTTAACAGCGTTGGATTACGTTCGTTTAAAAAATTATTTAAAACAAAAAATTTCAATCTAAAAAATTAATTCTTAAATAAAGTGTTAAAAATAAATTTTAAAAATAAAAAGTCCCATTTAATTTCAGAATGTGCGTTCTAAGTCGTTTCGCTTTGTTTAAAGTTGACGCGACTTGAAGTAAACGATATTTTTGAAAAAAAAATAAAAAATATATAAAAATCTACAAAAAGTTAAAAAGTTGAATAGAAAATCTAAAAATTCAAAATCATCAAGAAAAGTAAAAAAAAAATTCCAAAAAAGTGAAGTGAAATAAAATATAAAGAAAAAAAAGAAAGAAAAAGAAAGTTTGTGAAAAGTTTTAAAAATTCGACCCGAGGTCCTATTGGATTTAATCAAACTGTCATCGACAATGGACGACGACAACGATGACAAGGACGACACAAAAAGGTGAGTAAGTCTTACGAATCTTGTAAATATCAAAAGAAAATTTAGAACACCCATTAGATGCAGCTATTGTAAGGGACAACAAGGTTCTAGAACAAATCCAATCCAACATGGTCGTGGCTAGAGCAACGCTTGCGAAATTGAATAATTGAATGGGTTTTTCGGGCGGTGAGGGTGGGGAGGAGACTATTTTATTTCTTTCTTTTTTTCCGATAATTTTCCTTCTCGTATTAAATTCCGTCTGGAGATGTTTCAATTAATTTTTGCGTTGGTCAATATAATTATCTGTGATGCTATTTTAGGGGGTGATCTTTTGATGAAAGAGAATTCATCGAACAGGTTCGTTGTTATGTAATGGTTTTGTGTTACGCAACTTATTCCTATTCGCAACTACGAGTATTTTACGCATTTGCTATGACCGCAGATCATGAAATGCGGCAAAGTGTACAATTTACCCACGCATTTGTGGCATGTTTGTTAGAATCGATGGCCTCACCTTTACACGCATGGATATAAGCGAGGTGGATGATGGAGGTTATAAAAATATTACTAGGCTTATTGAAAATGTGGTGTATCCTTTCGATACCTAAAAATATGATAAGACCCAGAAACGTGCACTACTTAGATAAAAAGTTCTTTTTGTTCCATCGTTTTCCCATGAATGGCTCTTCTGTCATAATTCTGTCACACTTCATCTTTTATATAAAAGACAGAGTTTGGCATATGGGAAAAAAAATCTTGTTTGTTTGTTTATGACACATGGATCGAGAAGTATATATATTTGTATATGCGACACAATAAGCTGATGTCCTCAAATTCATGCGACGTTCATTTTAGTAGCTTCACTGAAGAAATTCTTCCTATCTGTGAAGAAGAACAGAATATTTCCTGTCTCATCAAACCGATTACCTAACTATTGGAAAAGAATTTACCAAAATCATCTAACCTCTGTGTATTTAAAGATTGTTTTTTTTTTTTTTTGAATTCAGATTCCATTTTGCCGAATGCACCCCATGTTCGATATCAGTTAAAGTTTATTCTTTTGTATTTGAAAATAATACAGAATAAGTAAGACATGTGACTTTAATTGTTTTTAAATACAAGATTTAGCAACATGTAAGGATGAGGAAGGAAATATGGGTAGGAAGTAAAAAGGATAAACAATTCTTATGAAAATGTTTTTATTTTTTTTTATTTAGTGACTAGCTGTACCCGGCGCGCGTTGCTACGCATATTAAAAAAATCAAATTTAAAAAAAGTCAGCATATGTATAAGAACACTTTTATTTTTTATTTTGTTTATTGAAGTGCTGTTTCTGTTTTTCCATCTGCTGCATATTAGAATAAATCAGAAAGCTTTCCAACGCGTGATGCGCGAGAGAAACACGGACCTTCTAAATTCAGGCGATACACTTGTAGAGATTGTCCTTGTGCCTTGTTGATGATCATTGCATAGGCGAGTCGCACCGGAAACTGCAAACGTTTGGATTCGAATGGTAGATCTGTTGGAATCATTGGAATGCTAGGCAATAGTACATCTTCTCCTTTGAATTTTCCATTCAAAATATTGGCCATAATTTTTTTCCCTGAGAGCCTGGTACCATTGCAAAGTCTTGTCGGATTAAGGTTTCGAAGCAAAATGATAGGCACGCCAGGGAAATCAAGTGAATTGATTGACGTTGCCATCATAAACGTCTGCATCGTGTAAATGGATGTACTCTTCCGAGTGCAGCTTAGTTTGATTCAAGCGAATGTAGAGAAGTCGTTCGATTTCGATTTTCGCATACATATCGACAATATATTGTTGGAACAATTGACGACATTTCATCAATCGTTGGAGCATTATACTGTCTTGCGTGTTGACAAACGGATGTGTTATCTGTGCGAATTATACCTTTTTAATCGTCAGCTGGCATCCATTCAAGGGCGGTTCTGAACAGTTGAATCAATTCATTGTGTTGATCGAATAAAGTTTGCAGTTCAGCGACAATTTCTCTTCTAGTGTCCCTATTGAATCGACAACGTTGATCGATTTGTTTATCTATGTTTCCCATGAAATAAATCTGAAGAAATTTGTGATCTGCATCTGGAAGTGGTAGTAATGACCCAGCACGATGATAAATTTGTCCCTGCACTTTGAATGTCAATAATGGATCAGGCGGTGGATGTAACTCTGGCAATTTAACTTTCCCAGCCGCGCAGCACATTCCAGGTGGTTCACTCTTAAATTTGAGTGCTTTACAATTGAAATCAATTGAAAAGAAACACAAGAATTCGGCATTGGAAATCAATTAAAATTTAATTTAATTCCATTGACGATGCAATATAGGAAAACTCAATGAAAAACTCACCAAAAAAAAAATGCACCAAAAGTAGATGAAAAGTATATCCCATTTGCCTATTCATAAACTGAAAGGATTATCACTGTTGTCAATAATAATGTTTTCCAATCAATTGAAAAAAAATACAAAGATTCAATATTGAAAAGCAGAGCAAAGCACTTATGATTTAACCATCCTCGCATTCGAACTTCTGATGTGAAATGAATCCTTACTCAATCTTCAACTTCAATTAGCAGAGCTGCATGTCTAGGATTCTTTTTATCTATTCTAATTACTAACCTAATCATCAGGTTATCCCACTCGCGACCGGAGACCACTCATAAATACCCTTTTTATGTCATCGCAGTGTCGATTTCATATTGAAAGGAATTAGCAGCGCCCGAGATATGGTTTCCGGGTCATTATCTTTGTAGTCTTGTTATAAACACAATAACAAATCAAACTTCTCAAGGATACATTTTTATAATCCAAAACACTATTATCTATGTTTGCGTGGGTCTATTTGGCATGGTCCGGTGTAAGATATATATTAGAATTTGAATTGAAATCCTCTTTGGGCACCGATTACCCGAGATACGGGTCTATAGTTAATGTGGGAAAACTGTATGAAAAACTCACAAAATCTGAATCGAGTTATTCTTTTTGATATTTAGATCAAGTTTTAAATACACTGAATAGAAGATTTCGAGTACTTTTGCTCTTTATCTCGTGACTCGTGCTTACAATCGGAAAATGCCTTCACAAAAATTATAACTTTCAATATTTCCAAAAAGAAAAAAAAATGGTACCAAAACCTTTTTAACAGAAATCTGAACAAAGTTGCCAAAGACATCAGTGCTCTATGTCTTACCATTTAAGAGTCTGTAAAGGACAAACACACAAACATTGATTTTTATATATAGAGATTAAAATTATTTGTTTTTTTTAATAAGCGAACCACCCCGGCTTCCTTCGAATGTAATTTAGAGAATAAATTGAAGAATGTGAAGTACTGCCTTTGATTACAGAATTTCTTTATAAACAATGTTTGCGGCTTACTTTTGGTTACACAATGAACAAATTTTGTTTGGAAGTGACCCATGAAAGCCCTTAGGTCTAGGCCTACAACGTTGAATGTCTGACCTTGTGATTTGTTAATACTCGTATCCTGCGTATTCAACGTTAGTCAATTCATAGTTCGTTATATTTGTAGGCATCGGCAGTCCAAAATCCGAAATGGTTTTACCCGAAAATTCTTCTACTACTTTATACAATTCTAACAACGTTTCATCAAAAATATTTTGATCATATTGGACATAATCTGATATTACCTCCTTCCGTCGTCGATTCAGTATATCTTCGGCCGTATTTTGCTCAAACTTGTTCCAGGGAGATACAATATCGGTCACTTGACAAAATCAAAAACCAGCACTGTTTGAAAAACGCAATACAATGCAATTGGAAAGATTAAGGTTTTCGGTTTTTTCTTCAAGTCTGTCCTAACTTTGATGTTGGAAAAAAAGCACATTAAATTTCATTTAATCGTTATTCAATCGAGTTGAATCGAAAGAATATATTCTGCAATTAATTTCTAAATACAACTTGGACATAGATATATATCCATCACAGCTGGATCTGATAAATGCCATCTATCAGAGAAAGTTTTTGATCACTTTTTCAAGCATTTGTGGCCGTGTACGAGTATCTTCAATGGCATGAACAATGTTGGCTTAGAATGCGTCGATTGTTGTTGATTTGTCAGTGTAGACTAGCGACTTTGCGTATTCCTAAAGAAAATAATCAGGATGCGTCAAATCACAACATCTTACAGGTCCATTACTCGAAATTATTCGTTCATCGAATTAACTGATGGTTTCGTTTGTACCGTTTGATCCTGCTGGAATCCCATATTTTTCACATTCATGCCTTTTAACCGGGAAACGAAAAACTTATTTGTCATGACTCTATAGCGAATACTTTTCATCGTAATAAACTGATTAGTCTTCAAATCTGACAAATTTGTTTATTGACATACCTACCCATTGGGTCAGAAATCGCTGGATACAATTTTTCGATAAAACAGCGGCTCCAATGCCAATAGATTTTGGGCCCATTCACCGAAATATCAACGCAAACGATGGTCATTAGGTTCCATTCTTACACGAGTTGAGTCTTGTAAGCCTTCAAACCGAGATCTATGCTTACAATTTTCCATAAAGTGGACAGATAAAGACCAAGCAATTGTGAACGACTTCATATCAATAAATACTCGTATGTATCTTCTTCAACAATCTCCGGAACGCACGCAATATTCTCTTCAGAACGCACTTTTCTCACACATCTTGGTGCCACAGCATCTTCCAAAGGAAATGTTTATTGAAAACAGTCAACAACACGGCAAATAGCGGTCTTAGATGATCGATTATATAGGGTGTGGTATGGTATAAGTGCTCTTTGAGTTTGGCGCACACGCACACGCATTATGGAACCGGATTTCTAAAATTTTTAAAATTTGTTAAATTTGCAAAGATTACCGAATCAAACTTGACAACTCGCAATCTGACAATTAGTTTGACAGATATAAATGTCTGAAGTTAGTACTAATTTTAAAAAAAAAAAACGCTCTTAATTATAATATTAGGTGCGCAACTAAGTTCTCAATAGATGGCTTCAGCTGTATGGGCTGATCGATTTTGACATATCCAAAACATAATGAACAAAGCTTAGGCATATGATAAACAAACCGTTTTGACACATTAGTGAATTTGTTTTGTTTTAGTTGTGTATTTTCACACGTTTTTGTGCGATTTTGTGCCAAATAATCGTTATTTGCGGGAAGTGTTGATTGTCTTCTTTTATTCGAAGAAAACGGCGGCTGAAGCGCATTAAGAGCTCTAAAAAGTTTACGGTTTAAGTGAAACAAAGTGTCTTGATAGGTTTAGTCGCTTCAAGGACGGTGATTTCGATGTTGACGACCGTCCGCGTGAAGGAAGCTCAAAATCCTTCGAAGACCCTGAATTGGCGGCATTGCTCGACGAGGATTCGTGCCAAATGCAAGGAGACCTTGTTGCTTCATTATTACGAGGTACCCGCCAGGACATTTTCAATCGATTGCATGCGTTGGGAAGGATTCAAAAACAAGGAACTTCGGTTCCTTATGATTTGAAGCCAAGGGACGTTGAGCGTTGTTTTTTACTTGTGAACAACTGCTCCAGCGGCAAGAAAGGAAAAGTTTTCTTCATCGCATAAATTGATGCGATTGGACCGAGCACTGCGCGAAAAACGGCCACAATACGACCAGAGGTACAAAAAAGTGATTCTACAGCATGATAACGCTTGGCTTCACGTTGCCAAACCCAATAAAACCTACCTAAAAACGCTCAAATGAGAAGTCCCACCCAACCCTAGATATTGCGTGATCCGATTATTATTTGTTCCATTCGATTGCATATAGTCTGGCTGATCAGAAGTTCCGCTCATATGAAGACATTAAAAAATGGTTTGATAGCCTCAAAAGATGAACACTTTTACCATAATGGTATTCGAGCTCTGCCAGAGAGATAGGAAATGTTGTAGCTAGCAATGGGCAATACTTTGAATAATTCATTCATTTGCAACCATCACAATAAATTTGCATTTTCATCAAGAAAACTTAGTTTCGCAACAAAAACAAAAACAAGAACTAAATAAGTTAAGCGTCCGCGTTAGATGAGATATCGGTTATATTTAACGGAGACCATAATAAATCTGTCCAATGGTGTTGTCAATGTAATCGGAGGCGGAAAAAGTTAAATTTATTTTAAAACCAAGTCCAGAAAATGTACCTTCTTGGTACATCTACGTCCCTAAATATAGACTAGCTGTTTTAATATATAATGGAATGCAGATAGATCCCCGTCCTGACCCCTCCTATATGAAACTCTCTGGATTAAAACCAATGCCCCAGTTCTATTTTCGTCGCAGTCTTGCTATTTATAAAGTGATTTTGTTCTTGATTTGGCAACTCTCAGACAGAAATTGTGGGAATTGACTTTCAAATCACTGTTCAGTAAATTCATAACAAACAAACGGTAACAAACTTTAATTGATGCAACAGTTGAAAGCAAACGATCAACGCTTGCGCTCGACTTCAAAAATTAGGTGCTGGAGCAGTTGGAAGTCGATCCACTTTTTACCCTCAAGTTTTGTTTGTCTTCTTCAGGAAAATGTTACCGTCAATGGCCTCAATACACAGCTATAATCAAGGTGCGTAAACATGGTCTGTTATACTGTTATACTCAAGTTATTAAAGAAAGTTTAAAATGAAAACATTTTCTGCAGAAATGGATTTGTAGCCTGGCCTTCAATACCGTGCGATTTGAATGTGTGCGGGGTACTTAAAATTGGTCTATAGGGACAAACCAACAACGATTCCAGCCTTCGAAAGGAATATCGAACGCAAAAGTTGAGATAAGGCCTCAAAGGTTAGAAAAATTAGTCGAAAATCGGAAATCCATTATTGACGCTCAAAATTATTTTTCAGCAATAACGTCGTTAACCTATCTATGAGATACAAATGGAGACCTTGTATCATTGTGAATGTTCAATTTCCATTTCGAATCTGAAAAAGCACCTTTTACAACACAATCTCCGTTCCAAAGCGAAGTTTGACTTCGTGCGGATAAAACTTCATCTCCGTTAGCAAATTATTTAATACTGCTTTGTTGGTAGAAGCCTCAACCTGTATAGCAATTTAACTTTTGACGAGTTTGGCATGCTATCTGGCTCAATTTAAGGAATTTTTTCCTGGAGTGATTATTGCGGACGATTTCAAAGTACACAATTTTGGGGGTTTCGATATTCAATGAATTTACTCAGCATGTAAAGGAATCAACACGAATAACAGGTATCGGTAGACAGGCAACCTAATCTTAAACATATTTTAAGGATCACTATGTCATATAAGCTAATTTCTTTTGCAAAGGCCACACAAGAAATTTCCTCTGTAATTGGCTAGATATAATGTGTAGCAAGACTAGAACTGGTCTTATCCAGCCCTTCTCCACAAAAGGCGGGTGTACTTTTTTTTTATTCCCAAAGACCTATTAAACCTTCGTCCCTTCACCTCAAGGTCGTAAAAATTTTGATTAATTGTCAGTACGTAAAATATGTATTTTGACATGTGATAACTTCTCCAATACCGTCGGGAACGTAGAAGCAAAAGGTCCACTTCTGATTAATATATATATCTCAATGAGGTATTTCATTTCGGGGTTCAACTGGACATCAACCAACACCCACGGTTTGCTTGTACCCTTTGCACTGCACGTCAGGTGAGACGTAATTCGTCTCTACTGCGCTTTTCCTTCTTGATGAAGTCGAAGACTTTCCAACCGGCATGTCTGCATTATGACTTTTTTAAGTCAAGATATCTGTTTGAGCGCCATTTATCGGCTGTTTTAGTGTGATAACTTTGTAAACAAATTAACAATGTCAAATTTTGTGTCTAACAAAATATCATGTGCGGAAGCATTAAAAAGTTAATCGTAGGGGGAACTCTACAATGTCGAAAACACAAGCGTGCGAGTGGTACAAAGAGTTTTAAGTGCGCCGTACTGTGGTTGGTGATTTGGCTCGTTCCGGTCGTCCATCCACGAGTATGACTGACGTAAACATCGGAAAAGTTAAGAAAATTCTTCTTGCAGATGGTCGTGTAAGCATCAGGAAGACAGCACCCAAACTTTGTGTCCTGTTTGTATCGGTACAGAGCGCTATGCACGATGTATTGGCCATGAGACGAGTTGAAGTGCGGCTTGTGCCGAGAGTGCTGAATTTGTTACGGAAACAGCATCCCATCAATGTCGCTAAAGAAATACTTTCTTGGGCCAAAATGCTATCAATGGCATCATTACCGATGACGTGGCATAGGTCTATGAATATGACAAGCGCTGCTCAGACGAGCCAAACCCCAAAAAAATACGTCAGACTCGATCCAAAATCAAGGCTTTGTTGGCCATATTCCCACGACTCAAGTTACCACTTCGCGGAAAGCATTTTAAGACGATTGAGGCGATAAAGGATAATTTGCAGAAGAAGCTGGAGGCGATTCCAAAATCAGCTTACGAAAAATGTTTTGTAGATTGAAGGGAGCGTTGGAAAATAGTATATGTGTTGCTTGCAATGAGGATAACTCTGAAGAGAGTAAAATAATTGGACCGTTTTCATTTTATTGAAGAAATCCTCAAATGTTATATGCGCTATTTGTTATGTTTTGTTCGACCCTAAAGTGTTGTGTGACATATCTTAGAACGTCTCACAAACAACTCGCTATGCAGGTAAATAGTTGCAAAAACTTTTGAACGATTTTACCTCTGGTGTTTGCTCGCACAATTCTCTTAATGATAATGTAGGATCGGATAACAATGGATAGCTTTGTAGCTTAGATTTTCACGAGTTGGTGCACGAAATGTTGATGAGCTAGTCGCAAACATTTTAACAATTAATTGAGGCGAACACATCTCGGTGTCCTCACATCTTGTGGTGAGCCTGCTTTTGGCATTTTTGGTTATGTTGTCACATTCTTCTCGGAGGCATATGATTACGTGCGATGATGAAAATTTTTTGGTATCGTTACTGTGGTTAAACGTTTCAACTATAAAATAATAAATTGCCCCCTTAAAAAACCTATAAGTCTTGTAGAAATATCCGTTAGATCAAGAACAAAATCGGTCCAAATACTGAGGTACTCCAATATTTGTTGATTCCTTAACACTGAACTTTCCATCTAGTTTTAACCCTCGATTTCTGTCTATTTCTGTATCAACTAACCCTCTTTATCCAGCCTTTTACAGTGTATCTAAGGGAGTAGGCTATGATGTACCATTTTTAACGCCTTAGTCACGCCATTGAAAGTGCTCTAGTTGACGCAAATCTTGAACAGGCCATTACAAATTAGGTTTGCAACATTCTTGCAAGTAGGAAAATAAACTGTTCTATTAGACAATGCTCGGTTAGAATGTCTGTAACCAGGCGAACCTCTCAAGGGGGAGTAATATTGCCACTGCTGATTATCAACGACATCCTTAAAAAGCTTAACACATTGAGTATAGGCGCCACGGCATACGCAGATGACGCGGTCATAATAGTTCAGCGAAAATGCTTAAAAATTTTAAGCGAGATTATGGAGGTTGTCCTGAAGATGATCTGCACTTGGCCAAATAGCTGGGGTCTCATATCAACCCTTCCAAAACGGAACCAGTTCTTTTTACCAGAAAGTACAAGATACTGCAATTTAAACTCCCAAAACTCAACGAAGATGATTTGTTCCTATCGGGCAAATGTAATTGTGGATAAAAAAATTAAACTGCTATCGCGGACTGGCTTTAGTCGGTGGTGGTTAGACCGGTACCTACATATGGCACTGGTATGGAGGAAAGGAACAAACAGAAAAGAAAACGGTTTACGTAAATTAGCAGCGGTTCAAATAACGGCTTCCATAGTCATTACAGATGCTCTCCGTACCACTCCCATGGCAGCACTGGACACCTTTCTCCACCTAATACCGCTTGACTTACAGATCAAAAAATTTGCTGCCAACAGTGCGATACAATTCACTAATTTGGGTAACTTCAAGGGCAATAGTTTTGGACGGCATGGTCCTAGCGGAGCTACCACCAGGCAATCTTTTTCAAACGCATGATATTCCTTCCTTCCTTCATCAGAGGTTTTTGCTGTCTTTAGGGCGGCTGAGCTCATGCAGACAAGATCGGTATCCGGAATAAATATCGCTACCCAGGCCATACTTGAGGCAATGGAATAGACAAACTTCAATTCTGATATAGTCAGGGGCTGTCGCACAATGTTCAAAGCATTATGCAGTCAGAACTGGGTGAGGCTGTACTGGACGCTAGGACACTGCGGTATAGAGCGAAATGAACAAGCGGATGAGCTTGAAAGAAGAGCAAGGCTACTCGATAATAGTGAGGTTGCCAATATCAAACCAAAGGGCATAGTGAGGGGCACTATCGAGTAAGAAACCATAAAGACTGTCAACCTAAGATGGTCAAGTGTTAAAGGACACAGGGTATCTAAGGCTCTCTGGCCTTTTCTCGACGATAAAAGATCCAGCGAATAAATAAAATTAAACAGGGATAAGCTTATGACAATAATAGGAATCCTGACAGCACACTGTCTCCTGCAAAAATACGGAAGCAGATTCTGCTGTGATCTGCAAGCTGTTGAGGACATAGTACACATTCCGTGTGTATGAGAAGTCATATCGCGTAGTCGAACTTCAAAGACCTCTTTGGCTTTTGGAAAGTAATTGGATGTTTTCTCAGTGAGATTGCTTAGGGTTTTGCCCCTTCAAATTTTAACTGGTTCACAGGAATCACAATGGGCCCGTTATTTTTGCTGCCTAGTGTTTATGTGATGGTTTATTCATTACACCCCTCTTTTAACCTAACTTAAGCTACTGCAAGAATAGTGATACCATACTTCGAGCATTAATATCAGATTCTGTTCGATATAATCGTTCATCTTAGCGTACTATAGGCAAAACTGAAAAGACTGACTCTAGCACAGAAGTTCTAAGACCTATCCATCATCGAAATGCACACTCCATAGAAAATATGGCTGCTGTTAGTTAAAGTGTTGAAGAAGATCCAAATCTATCGATTTCACGGCGAGCACAGCATTTAAACTTGAATTAAGGCTCATTATGGCGTATTTTGTTTACAATTTACCCAAAAATTGAAGACTTCTGAACACGGAATGCGTAGACCATACGCCGATAAGTTGCTTGAACATTGGCGTTTGTATGATGAATTTCCACGCAACTTTCTCTTCAGCAATGAAGAGATGGTGACATTGGTTCATAGGAAGGTTAACCTACACCGTTACTTCTCATCGCTATAGCCAAATTAACCGATTGTTTTTGGCCCCACATAGATATGGATGTGGGAGACTGTGTCTTCACCATGACAGTGCCACATCTCACCCAACACGACCCGTTTTGGCTTTATTGCGTTCTGGTAATGTGAACTGGCCATTGGAAATCTTTTTGCGGGCGTATATAACGATCGTGTATATGCACACAATCCGCAAACTCTTGACATTTTGAAAATGAATATTCCTCAAGAAATGGCTGAGTTATTGCCCGATAGGTGTTGAAAAGTCTTTGAGAATAACCTTTTAAAATTATTTTCAAGAAAATATCAAGAGCCTTGGAAGGACTATAATGTAAATACTAGTGCTAACAGAACTCAAACTTAAAGCACTCGATTAATTTCGAATAACCTTTTTTAACTGAAATGAGAACACAAGTATGCCCGATGAATGGAATCTCAGCATTGCTTGTTCGATCTTCAAAAACGGAGCCCCTTTGTACTGGGCCAACTACCAAGGCGCAGTCTTCTTAACATTTCTTACAAGATCTTGTCGGCCGTAATGTGTGAACGCCTGAAGCCATTCGTCAACAACCTGGTAAGTCCATATCAGTGTAGTTTTAGGGCAGGAAAGTCCGCAATCGACCAAATATTCAAATTACGACAGATTTTGGAGAAAGCCCATGAGCTTCAAATTAATATACACTTAATGTCTAGATAAAGTAAATACAGTCAAGCAAAAAGGACGACAGATATAACTTTGAGGTAATTAAGGACTTTGTTTACCTGACTCCGCTATCAATTTAGACAACGAAAAATAACTCTTGCCAATCTTTGATTCTTTGAGCTAAGAAGACAATTGACCAGCAAACCCCTTTCTCAAATAACAAAAATTATCCTATACGAGTATCAGACCTTCATAGCCCCAGTCCTGCTTTATAAAAAATTGGTTAGGGTGCTCTTGGCTGCTTTTGGAGGAAAATTCTTCTACTGATTTTCGGTTCCACGCTGAGTAGAGGACGAGATAGAATGAAGAGCTGTATGGATTGTCGGCGACGATTTAGTGAAAAGAGTGGAGAACCAACGATTGAGGTGGGTGGATCATGTAGAGCGGATGCACAGCAACGCTCCAGTCCAAGGAACAGCGCAGTAAGCGAAGAAGAAGCAGACAACTCAGGTAGTGAACGCAAGTGGAACTGGAGGCAACTAGTTAAGGATCGAGCTGGCTGTAGTGCCACCTTAAGTAAGCAAGTAATGTTTTCTTCACTGCCAAATGCCTGTCAACACTAACTGCAGCCAAGATTTAATCGTGGTCTGTGGTGGGTGGGCGTTTAGACCGAACGGCATCAGCGAGGTAATCGTTTAACTCTAAGCTGACAAGTTCGGCGCTTGTAACCAAATCTCCGTACATGCTTTTAAGAGAAAAAAGCAAAATATGCCGAAAAATCACTTGTTTAACCTCCTTAAAAAAAAAAATATTGAGCACTTAAAACACGTATGATTTTCCGAAACGAAACACATTTCTTCAAAAGAAAAATCCACAGAACTCATTTTAAAACCCGATATTTTATGCATATGGGCACAGAAAGTGTACCAATTATTTGCATCTACTTTCTGTATTTGCTAGCAGTAGCGTAAGGATCATTAGGAATCAATGACAGAAGCCACAGTTTCAGACGCAGAGTTCTCGAACAGTTGCGTCTGAAATCCAAGCTCGATAAATAACATACATATGTATGTGTAATAGGTAAACCTTGAAAGCGAAAACTACTATAGCTACAACGTAGAGGACAAACCTTTATTCACCTAGACCCACGAAAATAGCCCACTCATTCCGAGTATTCAAATAAACGTGGGAAACTAGGACACAGCTTCACATAGGCTGTCAGTTGTCAGTGTGTAAATACCTACGTAGTGGAAGAATTTTTTTTTTCTAACGCATCTCATAATACTCGTATAAGTCGCCAAGCCTTCATCCTCGCAATACGTCTGTTGCTGTATCATTTCGTCAACCTCTAATAAGTGTATCTACTGCACACATTTTTAAACGTGGTATATATTAAATTTATCTTACTCGTATACACATACTTAAACCAATGACATAATCCTGTTGCCTTTATCCATATTCCCATATTTCACCCTTAAAACAAATTTAAAGTTGGGACAATTGGATGTCTCAGCCCGGTTGTCTATTATTCGACCCAGCTATGCAATTGAATAACCCTTGTACCAATAAAGAAATTTCGCCAGAGTAGTCGCCTGTGTTACTGTTATTCTGTTATTCAATTGTTAAAGCAGAAAATCAGGATCCAGCATAGAGGATTCAGGATCCGGTCATGGTCGTAGCTCAGGTGGTATAAAATTCCACACAAATGCTGACAAATTAGGAAGGACATCACTACAATTAGTTTATTTTTATTTTTATTTTCATTTCTATGTGACGACTTTTAACTCACTCTACAAGCGTTCTCTATTATTATTAGTACTCGTAGTATTGTACGAGTAAGAAAGAAGCTTGTATCCGTTCGAGCAGGTAAAGATAAAGGCATCTGTAGCTATAGAAACGCGGCAACTACCACCCGTAGTAGTTGTGGGATAGAGTTTCACTTTTTAATTATTGCATTATATTCGCAACTAGTTGCTTTTGCTGCTACGGTTGCTGTTATTGTTGTTGGTTTTGCCAATGGTGGTTGGTTATTTGTTAAGTAGTAGCTACTCATTGCTTCAACCCCAATAGCAGAAGAATACTTTAAGAACGGAACACCTACGTATATATATGAGTGTAGTACAGTAGTCAGTCTTGCGAATGCGTTTACGATTTTATTTGAAACTGTCACTACCAGAATTCAATGGAAAATAACTCTCAATAGACGTCTATGGACTATTTTCTAAGAGTTGGAATTCAGTCTGGCATGGAATACCAATTTTGACAGCACACGTTAAGGTTGGCATTAAATGTATTTAACCTGGTACAACTGCGGTTGTTTGAGCGCTCTGTTGTTTTCGACACATATAAATAGATAGATACAGATATTTGTACAAAATTTAATACAAATCTACAGGTTTCCTAAACAAATGAACGTTAACTTCAACTTTTGTACAAATAAATATATTTGTGCGAGTGGGTGGCCGAGGAAAAAAAATCACTAAAACAGATGCATATATGCAAAAAGTGTAAATAGACCAAACATTTTTAAGGAAAACAGATACAAAATCGTGGTACATAGATACTCGCAAACGAAGCTTTAAGGCTTAAAGCCTTTAAAGGAAATGATACTCCGATTGGTAGAATTAACATTTGAAAAATTGTCACAGCCTGTCCGTAGCATTATGCTTATGCTATTCCTGGAAAACTGTTGCAGATCTCAGGGTTATTTGAATACGCCTGTTTATTGTTTTACTCTGTTGCAGAAAATATTGCACCAAAATAGTAATGTTCAACGTGCCTGGGGATGTTTTAAAGACAGATTTTCTGGATCTTATTGCATCAGTGTCGATGGCATATGAGATTGCAGGCATATGGAGATGATTTTTCTTGGAAATGTTATCAAATCTGTTAGGTGCAGTGGTGAATTCGACAAATTGATGTTTCCAAGAAAGGACTCGAAAAAATATAACTTGAGAACAGGAATTTATTGTAAAAGGGATTAGACTAGATTAAATTAGGTGGGAGATTACTGAGACCACAGATGGGCCTATTGTGATGTTCCTCCATTTAAAGCGCTCATCCATGATGCCCCAATTTCTGAGAAAAGCGGCTAAGTCTATAAGTGAGATTCGAAGTAGTATTTACCTAGGTAACGTTGACGTGTCTTTATTAACCCAGGGGTCTGGCCAGACCCCTATAAATTCACACGCATTTGTATGGAGATATGTGCCACTTACAAACCAACTTTTATAAGATGCAGGTATGTTTTATGAGTTTCTTACCTTACTTAGTGGTTTTAGCATGTGTTGAGCTAACTGTGGAAGTAAAAATAAGTCCTAAATATTTTTTGTACGTTTGGTTCAGCCAGTGTGTTAGATAGCGTAAATTAAGAGCTGCGTCTTGCATCATTTTTGTTGAGTCCATCGATCTATTTACAAATGCATTAAGCAGCCAATGCCATAATATCCAACATGCTGCAAAACGTGTCAGTCCATCGTCTGGTTGGCCGTTTTGTTGAAAAATGCGTTATCATTTGATCCATGCAATCGACGCCAGTTTTATTTGCATTGTTGAAAAAAATTGCTTCCGGCTTTTGTGCTTCGCCTTCACAGTTCTTCGAATAATGCATTGTAGAAAGTAAATTTACTCTTTTGGACCGTAGCTGCAAATCGAAACCAATTTGTCGTGAAAGCAAAAAGTGATGAAAGCACAGGGACGTGACAGATGTTTTTTTTTTTTCATTTCTTTTGGAAGACAAGTTTTGTTTGATCGAATGGTGGCGTTTGACTCCTTGTAGCTGCCTATTTTTGTCGTACACTTTTACACCGTTATACTGAACCGAATGGCATGATACTTACACGATTGGAAAGGTAATTTCGCGTAGATGTGCAGAATGTTTTTTTTTGCCAAACGGTTAAGAATAACCTTGGTAAAACGTGTAAAAAGTTAGGTTATTTTACATATATATACGAGGGCGGGTCAATAAGTCCGTGACTTTTTGAATTTCTGACCTCTTTACTGAAACAGCAACACTGCTCCTGTCAACAGGCATCTGTCAGTTGACTCCTGTCAAAATTTAAACTTGCTGCGTCAGTTAGTTTGTGTTTGACAGCTATTTTTATCAGACTACTCACTAATTTGAGGAGAAAATGGAAAAAAGTGAATTTCGTGTGCTTATTAAGCATTATTTCTTGCGAAAAAAAACCATCACAGAGACCAAGGCTAAGCTTGATAAATACTATGGGGACTCTGCACCATCGATTTCAATGGTAAAAAAGTGGTTTACTGAATTTCGTTGTGGCCGTACAAGCACTGAAGATGCCGAACGTCCTGGACGCCCAGTTGAGGTCTCTACACCCGAAACAATCGAAAAAATTCACGATATGGTGTTGGCCGACCGAAGATTGAAAGTGCGAGAGATTGTGGAAGCCGTAGGGATCTCGCATGGCTCAGTGGTTTCAATTTTGAATGATCACTTGGGCATGAGAAAGCTTTCCGCAAGATGGGTGCCGCGTTTGCTCACAGTCGACCACAAACGCATGTGCAGTTGCCATGGCAAAAATCCATGAATTGGGCTATGAATTGCTCCCTCATCCACCCTATTCTCCAGATTTGGCTCCGAGCGACTACTTCTTGTTCCCAAACCTGAAGAAATGGGTTGGTGGAAAAAGATTTGAATCCAATGATGAAGTCATCTCGCAAATAAAGGACCCGACAAATCATTTTTTTTGGAAGGGATAAAAAAATTGGAGAAGCGTTGGACAAAGTGTATAGAGCTCAAGGGAGACTACGTTGAAAAATAAAATTATTTTTTTATCGAAAAATCTGTGTTTTAATCCAAAAGTCACGGACTTATTGACCCGCCCTCGTATAGATATAGATGTGATAAAATCAGGAATCCAGTGTTGTATAACCTTAGGATCATACATCATTCATAAACTCTCTCTCTCTCTCTCTCTCTCTCTCTCTCTCTCTCTCTCTCTCTCTCTCTCTCTCTGGTGAGTTCATTTATTACCCCAGTTTCAAACCAGAAGATACGAATAAGAACTAGAACCCGACAAATGTGGTAAAAACAAAGGATGAGAAAGAGCGTGAGTTAAGTTGATTTTCGGACAGAAAAGGAGCTCAGAATGTGAATCTGAAGCTTGAATCTGTATCTGATGTCGAGCTTTCAAAAGTTCAATACATGTATAATCTGTATCTTGAATCTGTATGTATGATGTCCTATTGAGCAGCTCACAAGCCGGTCACAACAGAAAATTAAAGGCTACATATTTAATTTTGAAAAAGAAATGGAGGAGTGAGTGCTTGTGAGTAAAATAGACAAATAAAAGGAAAGATTAAAAAAATTCTACGGAATTTGCGGGAAAGGAGTGAGGCTTTCTCCATTAATCAATGACTGTTTCATTAAATTTTTCCGCCATTTTTCGTTATATTATTATTTATTTCACAAACTTCTATTAAATAATGGTTGTCAGAAAACTAGAAAGGAATTTTTTGACAGAATAATGAATACACCACACCGTGGTAACTATTTCTTGTGAGGTATTGGCCAGAATACCAAACAGCTGAATGCTCACAAGAAACCTCATAAGGCAAGTATCACAATTTTCGCATCACAGACATTCGTGAGTTGTGACCACATCACGGTCAGAATAGTGGCATAAGTGTTTTGAAATAGAATAACGTTTTATCATTTCGAAGCCTAGCCGAAATATTACACTATTTACAATTTTACGTAGCTTAAGCTGGCCATACACGACGAACATGTTCGTGCGATTTGTTGACATTTGGTCACACATGACGAACCGATTTGCGGAATATCACTTTTGCTGTAACTTTCAACAAAAAAATATGGAGAACGCACACGCGGATGATGCAATTGCGTTATTAACAATGTATATATGCAAAAAGCGAAAGCAAGAAAAAAATAATAAACAAAAAAGGCGAGAGAGTGGCTTTATGGTAGAAACGATCGCACTCATACAAAATTGTTGAGAAAATTAGAAGAAATGTCTTCACCAGAAGATTTTTAAAAATTTCTTAGAATGGATTCAGAAACTTACACTGAATTCCTGAGTTTGGTCGGTCCAGTTATTGGAAAACAAAACACAGTAATGCGAGAAGCAATTACAGCCAACTGTCAGAGACTGTCAGCAACTTTAAAATTCCTCGCAACTGGACAAAGTTTCGAGGAACTAAAGTTTTACTATTTCTAAGAATTTCAATAAATTCCAAAAGAAACGTTTGGCTAAAACTAAAACTAAAACGGCGAACATGCTCGCAAACAAGTCCACAAATTTTGAAATTTTTCATAAACATTGGATGGGTTCGTCAAGACCACCACAAACGTCGAACAAGACCATGAACACGAACAGATCGTACGGACATGTGCGTCGTGTATGGCCAGCTTTACTGAGAGAAAAAAAATCATTTTCAAGTCTTGCCTTTAAAAGTCAATACTACGAGTATAAAAAAGGAAAGATGCTAGGGATAAGCGTATAGTCGAGTCATTTTTGTGCATGTGGTTCTACAAGTACGTAATGAATTTGTTTGACTGCTTTGACTTATAAAATGTTTTTTATCTAAGTTTGTGACTGTGAAAGTCACTACTCCGGTTGCAAAAGAGTTTCCCTTCTCTAAGTGGGATAGAGACTAAACAAAATGAAAAAAGTGACGACACTTTTGTTCTATACACGGTAACTGTTGCTTTTGTGAATCGTCGAATTTCGGCGATGGGCGAACCTAGTATTGTTAAAAAATTTTCTGATACCATTGTTCGGCCAGTGTTAGGCGTGTAATCCTCATCTCCTCCGTCATCAATGGTTGGATCTTCTTCATTATCATCGACAACATCATTACTTCCACTTTGTATATCCGTTACTAAAGCTGATGTTAATACGGCGCATATTGCAAAAAAATTCAACTTTGTAAAGAATGTAATTTTTATAAAAATACTAAAAAGACCAAAATAAAGCGCGTAATCGATGTTTTATTTGTTTTATGTTTTATATATATGTTATATGTTATAATATATAATATGTTTTATATGAGCACTAACTTGTATTACTTTCAACGTTTATTCGAAAGCTGACCCGTAAAAAAATGGAAGGAACAGAAAAAACAAGAAACAAACAATAAACACAAACATTTATCAGACTAATTGCGTTAATTGCGTTAAAAAATAACAAGAATTGTCAAAATGCATTATATTCCATATATTTACATACAAAATATGAAGGGGTCCAGCCAGACACCATGTGTCTGTCCTCTCTTCTAGGTACCCATTAGAATGGAGTTTTCCATGAATCGATAGAAAATAAAATTTTAGGAAGCTACCTGGAATTTCAAGTCCATAGCTTCATTAGAAATCTCAGTAAACAACGCTTAAAAATGAAATGTGCCTGGCCAGACCCATGTGTCCGACGAAGAGAGAAGTCTTCATAGGTACAATAAGCCCGGTGCTTATAGTAGTGTGCGATTCTTACTCACTAAAAAACACCTCCCTAATGCAGACTAAGACTGAGTTCACACTCAACAAGCAGTTCTTCTTTCGAGTTTTATTTTACTTCAGTAAGATATTTTACAGGCGATTTTCCATTGCAGTTTCCTACGTACTTTAAAAATTTAGCGCTCCACACGGCCGCAATAAATTTATCTCGTCAAGGATCTGTTGAACAGAAATATTCGTATGTCCTTGTAGTCGATTTTTGTGTTTTCGCGAAAACATTTTAATTTCGTTGTGAACGTTTTCAACTCCTAGGTCTCTGAAGATATCATCGTTTCTAATGCACCACGGTTTTTTGGTACAACCCCAAAGCTGTATATCATGTGTCCAAACCGGTTTTAGCACTTACTTATAAAGCAGCAATTTGTTTCAAAAGCTGTGTGCTCTCTATTTAAGTTTAGTGTCGAGTAGCTTACTTACTTTACTTTAGGTGGCGCTACAGTCCGGGGTGGACCTGGGCCTCAGTCAACAAGCTTCTCCAGCCAGTGGCTGAGGTCCTCTTCCACTTGCGTGCGCCACCTGAATCTTGGCCTTCCTCTACTGCGCTGTCCCTCGGGGGCGGATTCGAAGACTTTTCGGACCGGAGCATTGGTGTCTCACTCACCGTCAATGCAGACGGGACCGAAGATCGCCCGAAGCATTTTTCTCTAGTAGCAACCAAGAACACCCTCATCCATTTTTGATAATGTCCATGCCTCTGCGCCATAGAGCAGGACCGGGATTATTAAAGTCTTATAAAGGGTGACTTTTTTTGTCCGAGAGAGGGCTTTGCTACTCAATTGCCTTCTTAACCCAAAGAAACAGCGGTTGGCAAGAGTTACTCTTCGCTTGATCTCAGCGCTGGTGTCGTTGTCTGTATCTATAGCGGAGCCTAGGTACCCAAAGTCCTTAACTACCTCAAAGTTATATCTGTCGAGGGTGACGTTCTGCTCGAGACGTCGGTGTTGGTTGTCCTTTTTGCTTGACAGCATATACTTGGTCTTGCCCTCATTGACCGCTAAACACATTTTCGCCGCTTCCGTCTCAATACTCACGAAAGCGTCACTGACATCACGCTGCTTTCTCCCGATTATGTCAATATCGTCGGCGTATGCGAGTAGTTGGACGGACTTTTGAAAGATAGTGCCCCTTGTGTTTGCTCATGAGTTTTGCACTATTCTTTCAAGCACGATGTTGAAAAATCGCATGACAGCGCATCGCCTTGTCTAAATCCTTTCTGGACATCAAAGGTCTCGGTGAGATCTTTACCGACCTTGATGGAGCAGCGTGCATTCTCCATCGTCATCCTGCACAGACGGACGAGTTTGGCAGGGATGCCAAAACTAGACATTGCTCTATATAGCTCGTCTCTATAGATGCTGTCATACGCGGCCTTAAAATCGATGAATAGGTGGTGGGTATCGATCTGAAGCTCATGGGTCTTCTCCAAGATCTGCCGTAGTGTGAATATCTGGTCGATGGTGGACTTTCCTACCTATCAGGTTATTGACGAACGGCTTCAGGCGTTCACACAATACGGCGGATAAGATCTTATATGCGATGTTAAGGAGACTGATGCCTCTGTAGTTTGCGCAGTTCAGAGGGTCTCCTTTCTTGAGAATTGGACAAACAATGCTGAGGTTTCATTCATCGGGCATACTTTCGTCCGACCATATTTTACAGATGAGTTGGTGTATGCTCCTTACCAAGTCATCGCCTGCCGCTTTGAAGAGCTCGGCAGTCAGGCCATCCGCTTCAGCAGCTTTGTTGGACTTAAGCTTCGATATGGCTATCTTCACTTCATCCAGGTCGGGTAGACGGAATTGTTGTTCATCATCGTCCAGGTTGAAAGGTTGATTCTGCCTGACAGCGGTATTTGGTCCGTCATCGCCGTTATACAGTCTGCAGAAATGATCTTTCCAATTCCTCAGCATCGACTGCGATTCTACTACGATGTTCCCTTGTTCATCTCTACAGGCTTCGGTTCGGGGTTTGTTTCCGCGGCATGTTATTTTTACCTTTTTGTAAAACTTCCGAACCTCATTCCTGGAGTAGCATCTCTCAATTTTCTCGATCGCGCGCTTCTTATGCTCCTCCTCTCCTCTTCCGCTCATAGAGCTCATGAGCAGCTCTGGTCTTTCTTAGCAGCGCCGCGTTATATGCATCTTGCTTAGCTGCATGTGCTTGCCGGCATTCATCATCGAACCAGAGGTTTCGTTGTGGTGAAGCGGCATCTCTGATGGCGTTTTGGCAGTGTTTCCAATGGTCTTCGATGCTTGATGCTGGCGGCATTGGACCTCTTAAGAGATTAAGAGATACTCGATCGGAAAAGGACTTGGCGATCTCTTGCGATTGTAGCCGTCTGACTTCGAATTTTCTCACAGCATTAGTTTGTCTTGGCGTAGTTTGGGATTTCCGCAACCGGACCTTGGCTTCAACAAGGTAATGGTCCGAGTCGATGTTGGCTCCTCGGAACGTACGGACATCCATAATACTGGAGGAGTGTCTTGTGTCGATCGCAATGTGATCAATCTGGTTGACTGTTGATTGATCAGGAGTTCTCCAAGTCCCCTTGTGTATGTCGAGATGTGGGAACCGCATGCTAGCCACGACAATGTTTCGCCCCGCCGCAAAGTCGATTAGCCTGAATCCGTTATCGGAGGTGGTGTTGTGCAGGCTTTATTTTCCGATTGTTCCACCAAAGATACCTTCTCTTCCTAGCTTTGCATTAAAATCACCGAGGACAATTTTAATGTCATAGCTAGAGCATTGCTCGTAGGTCTTGTTGAGGAGCTCGTAGAAGGCATCCTTGGTGTCGTCATCTTTCTCCTCTTTGGGGGCATGCGCGCATATGAGGCTTATGTTCGCGAATTTAGCCTTGATGCGGATTGCTACGAGGCGCTCGCTCACATGCCGGAAGCTGAGGACTTCTCGTCTTAGTCTGCCTCCGACAACAAATCCGCATCCAAATAAGCGCTGCTTTTGCCGTCGATAGCAATTGCCGTAGTAGATGTCGCAGTTTTTCATCTTCTTTTTGTCCGGCCCATCCCATCGCATTTCTTGGATGGCGGTTATGTCTGCTTTGCAGCAGTCTAGGGCCTCCGCTAGTTGCTCGGCTGCACGTGGTCTATTAAGGGATCTAACATTCCACGTGCATATCCGAAGCTCATTGTCCTTAAATCGTTTGCGTGGGTTGTCAACAGTAGATCCGTCCATATCCGAGGCTTGTTGATGCTTCGTAACTTAATCTATTTTAAATGGCCGGGTAGTTACCCCGGCGATACAATCCCCAACCTGGAGGACCAGTTCCATTTTGAGTGCCCCTAGGACGAGGGGTCGATTACACCGAAGCCAGTAACCCGTTCCGGGATGCGGCCTGAGCTCCAAATATGTCGGAGTAGCCCGGATAAGGTCTTGTTTTGTTTTTCCGACACTAATCCTGGTTAATGGCGCAGGAAACTCGCCTTTTGCCCCCTTCACTTCGCAACCTCTAGTGAGATTCCCAGATGGCGCCACGGGGAGGCGTGAAGTAGGACTTATTAGCAGAGCTGCAAGATGTTCGGCTGCAGAGGCTCATTCTCGTCATTTAAGGAACCAGCACCTGTCGGAAGATGCTACTTCTACAAGGCCTTATACTAATCGTTGCCAGCGTCGAGTGTCATAGCAAGATATTTGGCCTCGTTCGTGAAGGAAATTTGTACTGTGTTGATAAACACAGGTAGATTGTCAATTTTCTTGAGAGTGAAGTTCACATGGACAGACTTGTTTTCATTAAGTGCGATTCGCCAAGCCTTTGTCCAATTGATAATCCGTGTAAGATCGCATTGTAGCTTAGCAGTTGCAGTTTTGGCTTTTGCCAAAATGATAGTGTCATCAGCAAATGTGGCTGGCATAGTATCGTCCTTTTGAAGTATGTCATGAGTAAAAAGCAAATATAGCGGAGGGCCAAGTTCACGTCCTTGCGGCACCCCCTCCTTTATCGTCTTAAAATTGGAATAATCGTTTCCGTGTCTGATACGGAAGAATCGGTCATCTAGATATGAACTTAAAATATGAGACAATTGCTCGGGTAGGAATTGTCGAAGCTTATATTTCAGGCCCTCATGCCATACCTTATCAAAGGCTTGCGAAACGTCAAGAAATGCACTTGAACAGACTAGCTTACACTCGATTGCTCGTTCAATTACATCGGTTATTCGATGCACTTGATCGACAGTAGAGTGTAAATTGATGATCGGGCAAGTGGTGATTTGTGTTAATAATCGTCTTACGACGATTAAGTAAGATTCGCTCGAAGACCTTCGATATAATCGGGAGGAGCGATATTGGTCTGTATGACTTGACTTCAGTAAGCAGTTTGCCGGGTTTCGGAACCGTAATAAGTTCGGCAACTTTCCACTTATGCGGGACATGCTCTAGTCGTATGGTGACGTTTATAAGATAGAGCAGCTTTAGCAAACCTTTTTTCGATAGCGCTTTAAGTATCTCTCTTGTAATCAAGTCATATTCGGGGGTTTTATTGGTCTTAAGAGTGTCCATAACTTGTCTAAGTTCCCTAGTCAAGCGTGACATAAAGCGACTTCTTGTCTTCGTTTTACAATTAACTCGGGTGAAGCTTCTTGTGAACCTAAATGGACGAATAATTTCCTTTTTGTCTTATCCATGTAGATTTGGACTTTACGTAGCATCAATCGAAAAATTCTAGATGTCACCGGTCCACAGCGTGAAATTAAATGTTCGCTGAATTGCTCTCATAATAAAGTCATGGTTTTCCCTGCTGTGTTGCAATTGATGCTGTCTTGATGGAACCAAGAATCGTCGGGAACAAGGCATTCGATTTCAGTAAGAAATAGTCTATTAGAAATTGGTCTACGCGCACGATACGAATTCCTCGCAGAACGCTGATTTTCGTAATAGAGCTCAATAATTTGTACAGGTTGTGCTGAATAAAAATAACATATCAGCGTGATACGAGGCACTTACTTAAACTGCGATTTCATATTTGGCAAATCCCTGACATTTGTATTGAAAATTGTGCGTCGAGATGTCATGAAAAAGAAGGCTTACGTTTTCAGTTAGGGTTAGGTCGCGCTACAGTTCGGGGTGAGATTAGATAGGGTATTTCTTCACTCCGCCATGCCTCTAGACTCGAGAAACATTTGGGCTTCGCTCTGCCCTCTATTTGCAAAACATAGCCTGGCAATCTCAAGAATTGACTGACTAAACCAATGTCGCTGGGAGTGAGAGAACTTTTATCAAAACGGCTAAATGCGTGTTCCTTTTCTGTGTCATTACTTGTGACTTTGGAACCAAAGTTGAGGAAGTTCTTAACTATCATACCTCGAAGTTATAACTTGCCAATGGTGACGACAGATTGGTGGTCTTCCTACACAACTTGAGGAGTTTTGCAGGGTTGTCAAAACTATAAATTGCATTGTATAGCTCGTGCTTTTGCACGCTATAATATGTGATTTAAAAATCGACAAACTGATGGTGTGTTAGTCGATGTGACATATCTTTACAAGATCTGCTGAAGTGTGAATGTCTGGCAGGCTATATTTACCGACGGTGCTACCGGAGATTCCGACTTTGTGGTAGAGAAGCCTATTGTTTCACGGTTTTAACATCAGTCTGGCTTCGTCGAGCAGCTTAATGAAATATCAAAAAATCATCCTCTTTTTCCCCATACTGAGAAGTGCTCGCATTTAAGGCTGGGCTTACTAAGCCTTGATAAGGATTTGTTCACGAAACGTTCGTTCATATCAATGAAACCCAAGATTTCAAACAGCTCGCGCTAAGTTGGTTTAGGTCCCCTTCCGTTTGCTTGCGTTACCTTAGTCGCAATCTTCTTTTACTACGCTATCTCTCAGCAGTGAATCCGAAGATTTTCCGTGAGGAGCGTTGATGTCCTTCCATTCTACATGACGCTGCCACCCCAGTCGTTGTACTTTCACTCTTCTGGCTAGGTCGATGTCGCTGAACAGTCCATGTAAATCGTCGTTGCATCTCCTCCTCCTCTCATCGGCATATTGTATTTAGATGGGACAGAAAAAGAAGAAAAAATTTTCTCTCAAAGCAGCCAAGATCATCCTCATTTTTGATAATGTCCATGCCTCTGGGCCATAGAGTAGGACTGGGATTATTTATGTCTTGTATAGGCCAGCTTTTATTGCGATTGCCTTCTGAATTTACAGAAGCACCAATTGGAAAGAGTCATTCTTCATGCGATCTCAGAGCTGGTGCCGTTGTTTGATTTGATAGCTGAGCGTAGGTAGACAAACTTAACTACCTCAGAGTAAAGTCTGTAGAGAATGATGATTTTCCGAAGCCGATGCTATTGCATGTCTTTTCTAGTTGACACGTTTGAGTTGCACAACAACGAGAAGGGATATCTTTTTCTGTTGCTTCTTGTTGTAAACGACACGTACAAGTTGCAAACAGAATCGAGCCTACATATGGATAAAGTGGTGGAAGGAAAACATCTTCCATCCATCAGTGAACTTGCAGGCCTTGAACACACTTGCAAAAGAAACAGCACAAAGCGATTTAAGGATAAATTTATAAAAAATAAACCTAAAAAAGTTTAACCTCCTCAGAATCAACGTCGTTAGGATACATCGTTTATCCGAAGTTTAATATCTAGGAATTATTCTAGAGAGAAAACCCTGCTGGAAGCTTAACATCGTAGAAAAAACCAAACAATTATTAGGAGACGTTGAGGACTAAGACTAGGTATAGTACACTGGATGTATACGGCCTTAGTTAGACATTTTTGTACTTATATTGTAGTATGCTGGTATAGTGGGGAGCCGCGGAAAAAAATAGTTATCTCAAAACACTCACACAACTTTGAAAACAAGCGTGTGTCGCAGAAACAGGAGTGCTAAGAACAAGGTGCACTAGAGATAATACTCAAACTTCTTCCTTTAGATGAATTTATTAAATGCACGACTTCCAAAAGCTCGATTAGACTTAAATGAAACTTATAGCTATAGAATAATCTAACAAAGCATGTCTGGAGGAGTGACTATATTATCTTGCGCTCCCTTTACCTAAGCCCAGACTGCGGGAGAAGACGATTCCTCCCCCTACTCAAAAAAGACTCAAAGAATACATCGGTATCGCTAAAGGTGTTCTAACTAGTCATTGCTTCATTGGAAGGATAGCCAGCGAAATAGGAGCCTTTTCTTAAAATTATCATATAAGCTGTTGAAACAGCGGCGCAACTGTCCTAACCTCAAAATACGGAAAGCCACACCTGTGGTACAGATTTTTTTAACAAATTATTTCTATATCTAATATCTATACACATACATTATTGATTTTTTGTTTTTTAATTTTTAGAAAATCAAGAAATCTCAGCGAGAAGAAACGTCGCGATCAATTCAATGTGCTTGTGAATGAGCTAAGCGGTTTAATATCAACGACTACTAGGAAAATGGATAAGTCCACGGTCCTCAAGTCAACAATCGCATTTCTTAGGCATTATAATGGTAAATTTTATTTAAATTGTTAACATATTTATTGTGTAATCTTACATTATGTCGAATATCCGTAGAAGTAACAGATAGATCTAAAATTCATGAAATTCAGCAAGACTGGAAGCCAACATTTCTTACCAACAATGAATTCACTCACCTAATGCTAGAGGCTCTAGATGGTTTCATAATAGTATTCTCTGGCGATGGAGCCATTCATTATGCCTCCGAAAGTATTACTTCACTCTTAGGATATCTACCGGTAAGAATTTCAATTCCCATCATTCATCTCTCAAATACTCGTAGGAGTCTTTAAACTCTGTCGAAAATAAATTTTGCTTTTGAAAAAAACTTACTCTAAATGAAAATGATTGAATGAATGCGATGAACTAAATTTCAGAGCGATCTATTGAATATGACAATCTTTGATTTAGCATATGAAATTGATCATGAGAGTCTGTACAACATGTTTTTGAATCCAGCATCTGTGATTGATCCGCTGGAAACGGAATTAGCTTTAGATAATCAAATAAGTCTCTACGTGCATTTGAAACGTGGAGCGCTAGATAAAGTCGATACAACGGCATATGAGTTAGTGAAATTTGTTGGTTATTTAAGTGAGTTATTACAGATTGTGTATCTTTTACAGATTTTTAATTGTTTTTTTTTTCGTTTTTTAGGAAACGATTCTAGTATAGATAAGCTAAATACAAATACTCAAACACGAACGACTGTGGATGATAGTGAGAAGAGGCTGATATTCGTTGGAACGGGTCGAGTGCAGACACCTCAGTTGATTCGAGAGATGTCGGCGATAGACCCTCTGAAGGACGAATTCACATCGAGGCATAGCATGGAATGGAAGTTTTTATTTCTAGATCATCGAGCACCACCGATCATTGGGTATATGCCATTTGAAGTACTGGGAACATCTGGCTATGACTACTACCATTTCGATGATCTCGACAGTATTGTGGCTTGCCACGAAGAATGTAAGTTCAATTTTTATATTGCTCTTTTATTGTGTACGTATTCTTAATTAATTGCTATAACCGCAAGGCATTTTGAAAGCAGCTTAGGGCGAAGTCGAAGTTTTTTGTGGAGCCATTTTTAAATGATGCTACTGATCCTTCGTTACCTCTATTAACAGCAATAGGCTGTTAGGCTTAGGGGAGTGCGAGCAAGTCTAACTCCGCTCCAGACTACAAGGTGCTCGATAATACATTTGTACGGTCCGGGATCGCGGTCGCGGGTAGCTTATGGGTGTTGATCTTTGTTTTTGCTGCTGAGATGTCAGATGATTATACTATACTCGTATATGTATAATTGGTGACTAGATAAGAATGAAAGGAAAATTTAAATAAAAGAACGGTGTGAGATATAAAACTGATTCTGGCTTTATTTTGAAGCTACGTTCATGCTATTATGTTTGGAATAGCATATCAAATGGCCGTCTCGGCTTCGCTGGCATTGCTTCAAGGGGTCAGTCCAATTTTTGATAACTCAATCCAATGTGTGTGTGCGTCGTTACTCCGCCAATAGCGTGACGAATATTGGCCTGGAGTTCCCCCAAAGTGCTTGTTAGTGAAGACAAAGAAAATAATACTAATCGAGTGCTGTCAAATCGCATTATCGCGGCAGCGAATTAATGAACCCTCGCCGTCAGATGACCCATTCGCCAAATTTCTCCTTCACAACTTTGAGCGTTGCGTCGCTTGTATGGCGTGTAGCGTCATCTTCTCAGAACCACAGCTCGGATATATCGATGTTGTCGAGCTCTGATGACAGAAAGTCCCTCAATACCTGAGACCATTGACTGCAACGGTGTCTCCTTCCTCACTGTCCTATGATGCCGCCATGCCATAAACCGCCCCAAACAGTCAATCTTTGTAGATACATTGATGATTGCCCGAAAACTTGTGAATTTTGTTTGCAACGAGTACAATAATAGAAATTTTGCTTATTGATGATTTTTTTTGCCAAAATACGGACCCCTGGCCAACATTTCCAGCGCCCAATTAGCGAACTCACGGCGTTATCTATGATCGTCCGGAGTTAGTACAATTTTATGCATATGTGCGAATCCAACTGCTAAATAAGCCCGGTTGACTCTCTCATGATGCCCGATTCGCCTGATCTGTGCCTGATCGACATTTCTGGGACTTCTTCAAAGCTGGCCGCTGCAGCGGCTATCGACAAGTCAATTGTCAGAGGAAGTCAAGTGTTTTAACACTTACGGCCACGAAAATTTGTACAGATCACTCATTTGATGGTGCACCGCAGCTTCGCAAATTACTATGTTAGAAAGCTTGTTTAGTGAAACATTAAGATGATTTGAAGACACTTACGAGTAAACTTATTGGAATAAGCTTCTATCATTGGAGCAGTAAGTGAGTTAAGTACTGCAAACTGCTGCTACCTGGCGACGATTGTGGTGACGAAGGAGGTCATCATATACGTTATTGGATCCTTTGCTGACTACATACGAGTATACAAGATACTGCCAACTCAAAAAACTGTCCGCACTGCCCACCTGGGCCCACCGAACCCCTGCGAACAGTAAGAGAACCCTTCATATTGAAAATCAGACCCCACGCTCGCCAAGAGCTTCAGAGCAATTATTGTAACTTCCTTCACATCTAAGACCATACAGAAAATGGCTGACATTCTTTAAGGCAAAACTATTCTTTGAATGCATAAATTGTCCAAGATGCAGTGTGCCTATCACCCCAGAAGATTCTGTAAGACTACCTTTCAAAATCTAGTTGGGAGAAGATGAAGTGTTCGTGTAGTAATGATTGGAATTAATTTGGAATACAATTGGAGACGTTTGGAGACTGCCATAGTGCCATCTAAATGTGACCCGGGGTTGCCAACCGTACGGCCTTCTGTTTCCACTTCTACTATAAGTGTTGATCAGCTTTACGCTTTAAGTAACTTTAAATTCTAGCAAAATATGTAATAGGCGATTGGTTTATCACGAAAGGTTTTCTTAGTTAATCTTTTCGAACATAAGGTAGTTTTATTCATTAGATGTATAAAAAAAACCTGACTGGCTTGCTATAACTAAGTAAATTTATGCATGTGTGCCATTCTGGTAGTTTTCCGGTACTGTAAGGAAAGTTTTGGCAAGATATGGGTTCTGTCGCCTCAAAGGATAGCATGTATCATATTAACATGGCTATGATAAGATTATTTCCAGCCTACTCATCAGTTGATGATGTAATAGGCATTTATTCACCGCTGGCTTCACTAGACTACAATGATCGGTTACCTTGGAATTTTGGGAGTTTTTTTTAAAGCACCTTAGTCGCCCCCTTTTTCTAGTTACTTATACCATGGGCTTCACTTTTATAATGACGATGCCTTTGGTACAACCCACATCGGAGTACTTCGCCGATAGTCAAGATCCGCTTAGCTAGTTCAATACGAGAATTAATTCTGATTATGACTCGAGAATACAGGATGGACATTACCAACATACTCGGGGAAAAAAATATTCACTTTTCTGCATCCGTCCACGTCTTTACATATAGGCCAGCTGTTTTGGGACTTAGTGAAACACAGGTAAATCTCCGCCCACACCTTTCAGATCACTTTGACCTGAAGCTTCAACCTCCCCATTTACGTGCCTACCAAACTTCACTAAAGTGTAGTCCCTGTTTCAATTCGGAATTCCTTCTTCGAAGGACGGTGTGTTGAGATCTTCGCTGCGGAAAAGAACTTGACCAGGCTTTTTGGATGTCATATCGCCAACACCCTGAATTTGTTTCTCACTTCTCACTCTGATAAGTACCCCGTTGATGTGCTCTCGGACCATTGTGCCATACCACCTTAATTCCAGTTCACTGATCACATACTTAGTTTGTTATATCTCCAAAATAACGACGAGAATGCGGCTGCTGATATGATCACTGCTGCACACATTGCAGCCAGCTCAATACTTCCAGATTGTGCTTTATCTCAGTCTACACTCAAGTGCGTCGGCTTTTGAATTATACGAATCTACTTTCGTCAAAAGTACTTAAAGATATTAACATTCAAAAATCCGGCGGTCCAGATGGTATATTTCCCTTTTTTCTGAAGAGATGTTCTTCCACACTGGCAAAATCACTGCGTTCGATTTTATATCATTCCTACTGCTTAGGACTCTTTTCGAGCAGATGAGAAACAGGATTTATCAAGTCTGTCCCTAGTAAAGGCGAATCTTCTTCTCTCTCCACCTACAGACCCATTGGATTTACGTACCTTCTTTCCAAGGTCACGGGAAGGCTGTTGAACCGTCAGCTAATGAAATGTTTCGAAACACGAAAACTTTTCAATGACCGGCAGCAGGGTTTTCGTAGATCCACTGATGATGTCCCACCAAAAAGCCGAACCAAAACGTAGAACCATTTTAAGCGTCCTAATAACCCATTGAGCTTGCGCTGTGCATATACAAAGGGTGACTTTTTTTAAGCCAGTGCCAATTTCAAACATTTGTATCTGTCAAACCAACTGTTATCAACTGTCAATGTCATTTTTATTCAGTATTTCTTCAGTAAATTTATCGTGCAGATATATACATTTCAACAATGGTTCTGTGCGTCAAACTTATAAAGCTAATATACTTTATATAACGCCCGACATAATCGACCAACTGTTCGCCGTATTGTTGACCGTTTTCGCACAACATTTTCTTCGGAAGATGTAGTGGCCGTTTTCATCCGTTTAGTAGAATGTTGAAGCGGATAAAAATTCATCGATTCGACTTTGTTTACAACAGTTTGGTCTATGTCCATCTATTTTATGGAAACTGTACGCAAAGATCTTGGTTTGAAAGCGTACAAGATCCAGGTGTTGCAAGAATTCAAACCGAATGACCATTGTTTGTGTTGAAATTTAGGTGAACGGGCCCGCTGGCATTGGATTCGCTGTTTTATCGACGCGAAGGTAATAATAATCGGTATCATATCTATTTAAGAGGACTCGGCAATAGGCTTCTATAGAGAGAAAATACAATTGATTGACTTTTGGTGTACAAGCCCGGAGTCTTCAGATCTGCTGGTTCTTTCATGTCCCCTGTAGCCATCGCAGGATATTTTCGGCAATATGGTTATGCCAGAAGCTTTGGACTTTTAGGTATTACTATGGGACCACACATATGTCCCGGCAGCCAGCAATTCCTAAGTTGAACGCAGTCATGCAGCTTCGAAAAGCCAACACTTCAAGCAACCCAACTAAGAAATTGTCTTAATAAGTTAGATGGATTGCTATTTCCACCTTTCAGTAAGGAATGTCATTCGTCCTTAATCATATCGTTGTTTGTCATCGTTGCTATTCTTTTTTGTGCTTGTGCGTGAGGTACAGGTTCATTCGCATAAAGCCACGCGCTACCGGAATAAGACAAAAATCAAACTTTGAGATCCAGATCATCTCCGACTGCATTAACACGTTCGATCGGTTTTTATGTCGCATCCGCAAGTCTTGTTAATTCTTACTTTTCTCACATAATTGTTGGTCACCTGAATGGGAGTCAACATTGAATAGTTCTTTCAAAACCTTCCATTAACTGTGATCCGTCCATGAAGCTTTCATCAGATCCTCGACAATTGTAAATGTGGGTTTTGTTAATCTAACATATTTTTATTGTTCTGGAGAAGCTGATCCATAGCCTTAAATAGATTCCTTATTTTTTTTTTCTTTATTTGAATTCCAGTAATGCAAAAAGGTGAAGGCAAATCCTGTTACTACCGATTCCTTACAAAGGGTCAACAATGGATTTGGTTGCAAAGCGACTACTACATATCATACCATCAATTAAGCTCCAAGCCTGACTATGTTGTGTGCACACATAAGGTTGTAAACTATATCGATGTGATACGGCAAAATAAAATGAGCAGTAACAACAATAATAACAACATTGTTACACGGAACCCTAGTGCAACGGTGACCCTAAAAGATCTCGAATGTTCTTCAGGTGCAGTTGTAGGTAGTAATTTTGCGACTACTTCCGGCGTAAGTGGTATAGACAAGCAGTTTACAGGTGTAACTACCCCACCAGGAATCGATTCAAGCAATCTATGGCATACGAGAGCCTCAAAATGTTCAAACTACGCCAACATATCATCTGCCAGCATATCGCCGAATGTTAAAAGAAAACGTCATATGCAAACCAGAGGTAATGAGTCTGACTTTGCGTCAATATCAGCAGAATCGCCCACAAGCAGACATTCCCTATTAACTCATCTAAGTACGGTAAGTTTGAAAAAAAAATTCTCCATTCTGACATTGATTTGATGCAAGTGATCTTTTATAGCAACCAAGAGCGCGGCATACTTTGACATCGCATCTGCAGCAGCACCAGCCACAGCAATCCACAAATTTAGTCGCTCAACAACAGCAATCCCATCATCTTCAGCAGCCACAGCAATTGCAATCACAATCTCATAAAATGCTCCCAATGATGTCACAGCAAACAATCAATCAGCAATTAGTGTCAAGCTCACCAAATCAATTCCCTCAGTCCTCGTATCCAATACGAAATTCGCAGCTTGTTAGTCATACTTTCCTTGAGCCACAGCAGTATCTCACAGCAATTCCAGTACAATCAGTGATAGCACCCTTTCCAGTAACTCCAGTCCTATCTCCAATGAATGTAAGCCCACAGTCTTTTCTAATTTACAGTATTTTGTTAAAAATTTGTTTTTCTCTTTTAAAGAATACCAATGATATGCTTCCCAGTACCGTTGTGATGACCTCAACTCAGACCCAAATTCAAGATCAACTACAACGAAAGCATGACGAATTGCAGAAGCTGATAATGCAGCAACAAGATGAATTGCGACGAGTCTCTGAACAGCTTCTCATGGCTCGATATACTCTCCTACAACCGGTTGTTCCTGTCACCTACAATAACAGCACCACCACAAGTAGGAACTTCAATTTTACTAACAATTCAATTGAACAACAACAACATCAGCAACACCAGCAACAACAACAACAATTTGTAAACTACAATTTCAATATGAATTCCGGCAATCCACTACAAGATAGTCACCATGATCCACAATTGCATCAGCAACAATCTCAAAATCTGCATCAACATACGAGTATGTTGGCGAGAAATATACCTGTACCTGATCTGGAGCAATTTGGACACGAGGAAATTGATGCGTTCCTTAACGCCGAAGCACTACAGCCAACACTAACCTCACCACCGAATACAATGAACCCACCACAACAACAGCAACAACAACAACAACAGCAGCAACATCAAACGACGATATCCTTAAATCAACACAATCTCAATGCCCAGCCACAACAGGATGATAGCCTTTTGTCCTACATGCAAATGCAGGCGGACTCATCCACAAACATTGCCTTTCCAATGGGCATCAGTGATGATGGCTCTGAAAGTCACAGCGAGGACACCATAACACAGAATCGCTTCAATCCATTCCAACCGCAGGGCCATCAATTAGCCAACGACCTAGAGATCCTGCCGTATCAGATGTCACAAGAACAATCACAGATTCTCTTCAATTCACCGCATACGTCGGGTCCCAGTCAATAGGGTTGGCAGTAGCCGGATTACAATCACCATCATCATCAGCACCCTGTAATCCGATAATCCATAAGCCTAATTCCAATTATCTAAATAATCACACAACCACAGCATTGTAAATATGATATTAAAGTTATTATTATAATTTCCAGGAGCGTGTAGTAAAAGTAGTTATACGAGTAGTACCAGTAGAATAAAGTAAAGCGTGAATTAAAGAACTGTAAGTGTTAATAACTATACCTGTAATAAGTGTAAATATTTAGAAATATTTTTTTATATCGAAACGAAAACAAAAAACCAAGAAGCATAAAACAAAACCAATTAACTAAGTAAAACAGTGAATCCTTGTAAAACAATACCAGGAAAAGTAAACACAAAACAATAAGAAAAGCAAAAGAACAAAAACATTCGTTTCATTTCAGTCCTCCCTTTTTAACCTGCTTTTGATATCTAACCGCCTGTGCATTTACTACACAGACTTAAAACATTTGTTAACACGTACCAATATAGAAGACAAGAAATAATACTTAAGGCCACAGATTTTCATGATTTCGATGCTGGGCTGTGATGATGTTTTAAACTGACTCGTTACCGATGCACATCTAGTTCGATGCACGAACTAGAACTAAGTGCACATTAATTTGCATAGTTTTAAGAAATAGGCCTACCCAGAATAAGATTTGATTTTTGGTAACTTACTACAATATGAAAACTAAGGCACTAATTATACTTATTTAAATTCTGCATTCCTTTGAGATGCATCTAGTTTGGTGCAGATTTTTTCCAAATTCAGTGCTGCACTCCATCATACGAGTATATCACCAACAACCCGTATTCTGAGATTCGATTCAAATCGAAAGTCATTCGAAATCGAGTAATCGATATTATGACTTTCGATTTGTCTTGATTCCATTCGAAAGTTCATTTCTCATTCGAAAGTTGATCGTATTCCGACTTTCGAACGAAAAAAAACAAACGTCACTTTTTACTCGAACGAAAAATCATGTCGAAAGAGATGCAACATGTAAGTAAACCGATGTTCTTTGTTGGAAAAATTGTTTTTAATAAATATTTTTGACTCATTCTAAATGCGACTTTGTACATCTGCGATCAGATCGTCCAAAAAGGCAATTTGGGAAAAATGAAAACAGCGAACAGATCTCTATAAAAAAAAAAATATTGGTTACTTCGAATTAAAAATGGTTTGCTTCATAACGTACTCGTACATGTTTATTTCAAGACTAAACGTGTTATTGCAGATCCATCTCAAATCCTTCTTTTTTGAATAGTTTGAAGTTATTTCCATATTGACAAATATTGGGCCAAAGTGATGCAGTATTGTTTCTTATTTTGATAATTTGACGTTTACCGCATGGCACAACGATTTCAGAAAGTAAATTCATTCCACGAATTCACTCGATAGTGAACATTTTTCATTCGAATCTCAGAACAATAAAAGTTCATTCGAGTGAAACATTTAATTCGAACGAAACTCATAATAATGGGGCAAGTATCTTAAGCGTGACTCAATCTCCTTCCTTCTTGGATAAGCGGACTTCATTGCATAGCCTACTTGATATACAGACGTTATCATTAGAAAGTGTGTACCCAATCCATTCCATTTTTCTTATTTTAATTACATCGGTATGTTACTTATCTGTCCTCCCATAAAGCTGTTCATTTGAGATACTATTCGGCTTAACAAAAACACCGGTACACTTACAGCGGTGCTGACCTTATTTTCGAAATTATTAACTTAGATGGCACTACAGTTCAGAGCTGCCTCAATCAATAAACCTGTGGAGTTTGAGCTGTTTTTGACCAACCGCCTGTAGTTGTGCACTGTAGGATGACTTAAGGCCCATATTTACGTGCGCCTTCCAACTAAAGCGAGATCTTTCTCTACATAGGTATGTACTGTATTGACCATCTACAACGGATGAGAAAATTCTTTTGGCTGCATCAATTTGGATAAATTTGCTCTTTATATTCTAGCCATGAGCGTTTTTTTTTTGGCCAAGTCAATGTCGCAGAACTCACAGACTTTTTCGCAAACGGAACTAAAAAACTTAAAGTTTAACTTGACTTAAGCGATTGGAAAGCATAAATTTTCATTTGTTTTCTGACCATTTTCAGAGCTAATACCAAAGCTGAAATAGATAAATTCCCTTATAACGTAGAAGTGTTAGCTATCTTCTCGTTGTGGTGTTTTGTTGACTGAAAATACTTGATATCGCACACTTTCACAGTTACAACAGTAACTTACTTTTGCTTCAAAACCCTCAAATGCACATGTGATACTTTGCCGTGTTTTACCTACGATATCAATGTCATCAGTGCATGCTACGCGCCCTTACTATATTTGAATGCCCTGTCGTGCCAGGAACGCTTAAGAGTCAAATATTCTAAGATATCGAAAATAAGCCAATTGACGGGTCGTTCTAAGCGTAAGTTAATGAACGGTATGATGGTGAACCTTACCTACTCTAGGTGGTACTCGCAATTGCAACAATCCATCCGTGGTCTTTTGGAAGAGCCCAACCATAACGCTTTAAAACCTCTCGCCAATTTAGGCGCTTATCCACGAGTTGCTGGATCACTTCAATCTTATAAATCCTGCAGTCCTACCTCTTATGGTTAAACTCCATCAAAATAGGCAACTGGTTGGTTGGAGTACTGTTTTGGCGGTTTATCAAAACAAGAAGAAAACTCTGAAAGAAACCCACGTCGAAAAAGAATGGCAAGTGCTGTCTAGGAGTGCTAAGAGTCTCACTCCCACAACGGTGACGGAGAAATGAAAGAGGTTGGCGGAAGTGACACTTACTGAAACCAAACTACCTCTTGTAGCCGAAGCTGGTGTCTCTTCTAGTCTAATAATAAAGGGGATTGTAGCAGTACTGGTCTTATGGTAAAGACTTTCCTCAGTTTTGCTATATGCACTACAGAGGGCCATTAATCCAAGATTGACGAAGGGGATAATTCTGCCCCTGTACATATCTGTTTTATTTATTCAGATCAACATTAAACATTTGAAGTCTGTTATTGCATTCTTATGTAGGAGGCTATCCGTGTTGAATTAACAATAAATGACAGTAGTTTCGGGTGTTTTAGCCATTTCACACCGCCATATGACCCGCAGTCGAATAGTCCGATAATCCTGTCTTTAAGTGCCGATGTCACTCTATTAGGCCATATTCCAACCAAGATTTAGATGCTGCGGACATAAACTAGAAAACAAACGGAGATTGGCACAAATTAATCGATGCGTCCGGCTATTTTCCCTATATTCGCTTACCAGAATCGAACTCATTGATTACTTTTAATTCCAGCAATTTGGAACTACTGTGCTACATTGTTAACTTTGGGCAACAATTTAGGGTAGTAGCAAATGAAAAATGAACGGCAATCATCACCTCAATTTCATACTATCATCTTACCTGATTTTCAACAATGCTGGCTCTCAGTCAACTTATGTAACGAGAATAAGGCAACCAGTAATCGACTTAACCTTTTCTAACAGGTATGCTAAGGAGACTACCGGAAAGTACTATCGTAGGTCTACATGTTAGACCATAAATACCTCAAAATCAGATTTAGATATGAGGTCTCTACCTTTTTGAAATGAAGGAATCCGCGGAAAACCAACTGGACACGATTTAATGAGGAGCTCGCCAAGTCTGAAAGCACTTAGCACAGAACAAAAGCTTGCGTAAGTTGTTATGAACCAGAACGGTTTCCACACTAAGTGTTTGAATCCTGCAGATGTTTTTAGAAAATACGTAAAAAAAAACAAGAAAACCTCAAAGAAGTCACCAAAGAATATAAGAAACTGATTCCGACTTTGAAAAGAGCATCTTATAAAGGCGTTTGCGAAAAGAATGGAACCGCAGACAAAACCGGTCGCTGATCAAAGTCCTTTAAAGGGAGAGATCAACCAGGCTGGAACCATTTGGAAAATCTGATGGTACGTACACTGAGTCGAAAGAAGAGACTCTCCGTCTAATGCTTGAGGTTCACTTCCCAAATAAAAATCAACGCCCATTAGAGAAGCTAGTGAGCTAAATTTCATAACGTAGCTAGTTTGGGTGATAGAAGAGGCCATTAAACATGCTGTTGGAACCGATGGCATATATTCCATTATGCAGCAAAAAGGTATAGAACAGCTCTTGCTAGCTCTGAAGAGAATCTTCACCGCTAACCTGGCATTGGCATATACACCAGAACCCTGGCAAAGAATGAGAAAAGCTTTAATACCAAAAATCAAAAAAATGGCACAACAGGCTTGCCAAGAGCTTCACACCTACTAATAATTTTAACTTCTTTCATGTTGAAGAGCATAGAGAGAATGATCGAGATCCATGTGCCAAAAACTGCTTTGCGAATTCATCCTCTATCTCAGACGCAACATGTTTACCAGAATTGAAGGCACCCTCAAAAATACGACATGATTTTCCCTGTGCTCAGGAATTGTTTTTCCAGAGGAAGGAGTTTAGTCGAATTTGTTGCAAGATAGCAACAAACTTTACTGTGAATCGGTGCAGCGGACAAAGCGGTAGCGGCATCCGAGATGTGCTTAGAACCTTCACTTAATGCCGTCGGATGCCTGAATTCATTAAAACAAACGAATTTCTTTTGACGTCTAAAGAGTTTTCTGGACATAAGTGATACAATATCCTGCGACGTTTACTGTGAGAATGGCGTCGACACCACAAAGTACTATCTACGCTCAAACGAGGTATGTCCTGATACTGTAGTCACTGTACCATTTAAGCTGTTATTCATTCTTCTTAAAAAAAAAACTGATACAAGGGGTAAAGCGACAGTACAGGGACTGTCTCAGTGCTCTGTTTCGACAACAACAATCCATTGCAACTAAAAATTATTAGCCAAGTCAACATTAGAAAGAGAAAACGTAGGTCCTTTATACTCGTACTAGAAACAACATCGTAGTCTTGGAAATTTTGAAAAAAGACAATCATATTCTGAATACAAATTAGATTAAATAGTTAATAATTAGTGCGAAGTAGCATAATTATAAGTTTCAAACCATCCTTCTTTAGCTATTTTTAAGAATTTTAAGTTCAAAATATATAAAGCAATAAAATATACCAAATCAAATAGCAAAAATACATTTTTCTTTCGTTTCAACGCTTTGATATTAATGTCACCCTTACATACAGACATGGAACTTCACATTCTCGAAACCCTTTGCTGACATAAAAGGTGTCGGATAGACTGTTTCTGACCCTAACGGAGCAGCGATTATTTACTTTAAATCGTCTCATGCTGGACAATATGACTAGTGCAACGGATAACTTCTTCATAGGTCGTGACACAGATCCTTTCTGTGTCAGTATCAAATTGAATTTCTTGGCTCCCAAGGGCCTGATGTCCAATTTGCCCAATTATAGACATATCCGAGCAAACGAGAGTTATTCAACTGCAATCTTGGGGATTTCCTCCGCTGTGAATGAAATATGAATCCACCACAACACACAACAACACCCGTTTCAATGACTATTTGAAGGATATAACATATAACATAAATAACAACAGCAAGAAAAAATGTTCTTCCAACAGGACAATACACAATGTATCTATACATACGTGCATAGCCGTCATAGTAAAATTTCATGAATTCAGCTACGAATTGCCATCATGTCCACGGCATTTTTTGAATTTAGCCCCCAGTGACATATTTCTTCGGGCGATCTTCGGTCCCGTCTGTATTGAAGGAGAATGGAGGAGGAGATATAACCATGAACGGACTGTACAGCGACATCGACCTAAGCAGAAGAGTGATGATCCAGAGACTGAGATGGCTGGGTCATGTAGAATGTATGGACAACAATGCTCCGGTCCAAAAAGTCATCGAATCCGCTCCCGAGGGATAGCGCAGTAGAGGAAGGCCAAGGCTCAGGTGGCGCACGCAAGTGGAAGGAGACCTAAGTCTTAGGTGCGAAACTGGAGGCAGCTAGCCAGTTGTCGAGCTGGCTGGAGAAGCTTGTTGACTGAGGCCGAGGTCCACCCCGGACTGTAGCGCCACTTAAAGTAAGTAAGACTTATTTCTGTTTCCAAACCAGAAGAATTGGCTCGCCGCCGTAAAGAAATTTTTGCCTCAACGATAAAACCGATTGTAGTACAACAGAGAAAATGTTGAGGAGACTAATGTCTTTAGGATCGGGCCTACAATGATGAGGTTCCACTCATTTGGCATGATTTTTTTCAACAATATTTTAGAGATAATTTGATGCATACTATTCATAAGGTCATCTCCCGGTGGCTTAAACAGTTTTGTTAGATATGTAGTAGGTTTCGTCGAGGTGTTTTAACGGAATCAATGTCCAGATTGAAAGGTTCGTTCTGCATTGCAAGCAGTGATCATCATCACCGTGTCTCTCGAAATGGCGCTGTTCTATACGAATATGCTTTCTGTGATTTTTTACATTGGCCAGCCAGCATTCATCATTAAACCACCTTCAGCTCGACAGTGATGATCGGAAAAGCTTGGTATCAGGCTTCTTTGTAGGCTTGTAATCGATTGGTATGGAATTTAAAAACAAAATGCTGGTGTGTCCCAAGACTTCGTTTCGTGTCAAAATTTTACATTAATTTTTATAAATGATCTCTTGCTGTTTCTTTTAGTTCAATACCATATGTTCCCTTACTGGCGACAGTACTCTTGCTTTCACACTTGTTCCCGGACTGACATCCTTGCTCCTCGTTCGTAAAACTGAAACAGCGACATGTTTAACTAATTAAATTACGATATTTTCGGCATAACTTCTTTGGGAGCTACTAACAAAAGTCGAATTCAATGTCTGAATGCTGTCTGCTATCGTTAAAGTGAAACTGACGCTGAAAGCCAATATTCATAAATTGCGCTCGCATCCTCGAAACTTGATTTCCATTTTAGGCATATGTGTGAATGACAATCGACGTTGGAAGGATCAAATCTGTTGATTGTACGTCATAAATTGGAATACATCTTGTCAAGTTTTCCTAAAACTTCTCTACCCTTACAGAATCAATTGTCACCCTAGAGAGGTTACATATCTTGTTGAGCCGATCACCCGATCGACTTAGCACATGGCGTCATTCTAATCAAAATACGATAAGTCAGATTGATCACATTTTGGTTAACAGAAGACACGTATGCAGTATTCCAGAGGTCTGCACATTCGGCGATGCCAACATTGACTCGGATCAAAGGCAATACCGCGCCAGGAGTGTACTGTGAGGAGCTTTAACTTTAGGTGGCTTCAATCAAAAAATATCGCCAGAACCTTTGTCAACCGCTTCTTTCTGAACCACTCTTAGCCCTTCAACATCATTCAATACGTAGGACAATTGGCAATTATTTAAGAAGGGCATCTGGCTATGAGCAATGTCTCTTTACAAGGCGACGAGAAGCAAAGAACACATGGTTTGATGTTGAGTACCGACGTACACAAGCAAACAGTACGAATACCGTACAACACTGCAAGCGAGTACGAAAGCCGAGTTAAGAGCAGGCATGTACCAGCAGAGGCCTAAACACAAACTTGTCCGAAAGAAAAAGGGGGAGTTTGAAAAACGCGAATTCTGTAAAAATGAGATCAGAAATTTTACAAGAAGGTAATAAGATGTGTCAGACCAACAAAATCAAAATTGAAGCCTGCAAAGACGGTTAAGGAAACATAGTAGTTCGACTGTTAAACGATGAAAACGACTCCGCTGTCAGGCAATACAAAGCATTCAATCCGAATAAAGACCTCTTGAACGTTAATCTGCCTGACCAAAACAAAGTAAAGGTAGCTATGCCCAAACTTAAATCTAAAGTGCCAAACTCGTTCTACTATGAAGAATGTCAATTGATAACTCCTACTGCTCCGTCAAAGTCGGAAGAAAAACCAAGAAGTGACCATAGAGCCTTGGATATCCTATGTCCTTCAACATTCGACCACCTTAGGTTAGCAGTCTTTATATTCTTTTCTTTGAAAGTACATCTTACTGTGCAAAGGGGTGGTTTGATATTGTCAACTTCACTATTATCGAGGAATTCTTCTCTTCTTGTAAGCTCATCCGCTTGTTCATTTCCTTCTATACCGCAGTGTCATGGCATCCACCACAGTCTCACCCGGTTCATAATGAATATGCGACAGCCCCCGACTGTATCAGATTTGATGTTTAGATCACCTGGCAGTAGCTCCGCTAGGATAGTGCCGCGTCCGAAGCTACTGCTTAAGGCATAGTATTTTAAAATCTGCTCAACATATGAGGATGACATTTAACAAATCGAACAAAAACCAACGGAATGTCAGTGGGCCTTTTGCCAGCATTGAGGTAGAGTTGATGAAAATGGATCTGGCGGTCAATGTAGTCAAAATGCGTCTATCGATACCTATAACAAAGAAGCGACAAAGCATTTCCCAAGAAAGGAGACCATCTGAACTGCACTAGCTACAGAAACATCAGTTTATTACCATCGCTTTATAGATCTGATGTATTGTATGAACGCCTGCAGCCGTTTGTCAACAACCTGCTCCAAATCGATGAAAATCAACTATTCATTGATTTTAAGACCGCGTTTAAAATATCTATAAGAACAGAGCAATGTGTACTTTAAGCATATAACCCAAACTCATCCGCCTGCGCAGGATAACAGCTGGCACCGTCATGCGGTTGATCAATGAGTACATACACCCAACATCAACGTCACGAACGGAACGTTACTTTCAACAGATGTTACTATGAGGTAGTTATGTATTTTGTCTTCTTAGGCTCCGTTATCAATATATGTACAGTCGTTCTCGTTCGTGGTGTCGAGATCAAACGACGTATAAATCTCGAAAATCGCTGATTCCTTGAGCTAAGAAAGCAATTGACTAGCAAAGCCCTCTCTCGGACAACAAAAGTTACCCTATATTAGACCGTAATAATCGCAGTCCTGCTCTATGGCGCTGAGGCATGGATATTATCAAAAATGGATGACAGTGATCTTGGTTGCTTTGAGAGTGATTATCGGTCTCGTCTACATTGACGGTGAGTGTAGGAGGAAATACAACGACGAACTGTATGGAAGGTAGGTATCAGCCAGAAGGGTGACGATCCAACGACTAAGATAACTGGTTCATGTAGAGCGAATGGGCACCAATGCTCCGGTCCGAAAACTCTTCGAATCCACCCCCGAGGGACAGCGCAGGAGAGGAAGACCAAGGCTCAGGTGGTGGGTACACCCAGAACTGAAGCGCTTTAAGTATGTAAAGCAATTTATCTACCTAGACTTTGCAGGAAACTTCAGTAGCAACATAAACAAGCTCCCTGCTAAACTTTTTATTTCCCAATCATTATAACCAGCAAACTCAAAACCCACGTACATCAGTATCTGCCTTTCCTGCCTCCCTAATTCTGCTTCAAATCGACCCAAAAGGTAATGAAATATCAATGTTTTGTCTCAAAAACCAGTGACTCTCCCTCCCTATGGAGCAGAAGCATAACCAATGTCAAAATTGGATGAGATCATTATGGTTTACTTTGAGAGTACAAAATGTCGGTGATCTTCGGCTCCATCTCAATAGACGGCAAATGGAGAAGATGCGACTATGAACATCGCCCAACCATAACACAATGAACTACAATGACTGGGACGCCAACTTTCAGAATGAAGAGCCGTACCCTGCACCTCTTAGAGGAGTTAATAAAAGAAGAATTTTGTTTTAATAATTTTTATATGTTTTTATTTCATAACTATTAAATGATTTCTCTTAGATTACTCTTGCAATAATAATCATACACAATCTCGTTTATAGTATAGTCTGTAGTCTGTACAAAATTAAATGAAATTTCATTGACACAAACAAATTTGGACAAAGGATTATTCGCAGAAAACTCTTACCTAAGTTTAAATGTAAGTAAGATTCTTGTTGCTAAAAAATTATTACCGATTGCTTTAGAGTGCTTGTAAGTCTGTGCTTACATTTCTTTTTGTTTGTTTTTAAAACCTTAATGATATACAAATACAAATACAAATACAATCTATTCTAATCTAATGCAACTAATTTGAATTTTTTTTCAATAAATCTTTTGATATGAGGAAGCCATAGTTAAATTAAAATTTTCTTGAGATACTTAAACAAAAAAAACAGAAACTTAAATTAATCGAAGAAAAGGGATCTCTAAATAGTCAAAAAGGAAGGGTTTGTTTTAATTTAGGTTCGAAAGAGATAAGCAGATGCCTACATTGAATCTCGAGTATTCTCATGTTCAAGCTATGAATAGAAGAAATGGAAAGCACATGAGGATGATGATAAAGTAAAAGATATCCCGAAATGTTAACAAAAAGAAGAATCAAATTAGAGAGCCTAACTAAAAATAAAATAGTTCTAATACGTTTGTATATATATTTAACTTTTTTAAAATTAGTTTTTCTTGAGCAGCAAATATTTACAATAGAAAAACATAAAATGATATAATTCGGTTTTGCATGCAAGGATGATAGGGAAAGTAAGTAATAGGATAGAAAAGGGGACTTAAACTTAACAGTGCGCGTTGGCAACTTGCTTTGAATTCAGGTTTAAGCTGCACAATTAATTTGTTTTTACTTTTTGTTGCATCAACTAAAAATTAATGCAAGTAAAAACAAATTTAAAACAAGAAGTTAATGGTGACATAGAAGACAAATAACAAGCGCCTTATCGCCTTAGATTAACTCAGAAGTATTTGCTCGAGTCGTTGTCGACATTCATTTGAAATTGCTACCCCTCAAGGGTTGCTCCCTGGTTTATACAATGTTTAATGACCAACTGAGCTGTTTCTTTAATTTTATCGTACGGACTTGGATGCTTTATTAAGTCATTGAGAATTTGTAAACCGTTTTCTTGCTCTACCAGACGACAATACTTTTGAGGATACACCTACAAACATAAGAACGATATTAATTTTGTAACGATAAAATAATTTTGATTTTAAAACTTACGCATGTCAAATTGGCTAAGGCCCAAACAGCCCAATGCTGGCATTGTGGAGTGTCATAACAACGAACCAATCCAAGTATTGGTTCAAAGCTTCGGTAATTAATATTCCTTTCACTGTTGATGTTCCAGCGATCTATTGCTTTGACCATTCTTTGTAGAACATCGTCACGTGTCGGTGTTTCGATAGTCCAAGCCTCTGGACCATCCGAAGCTATATGTGCCAACACACCAGCTGCATTATAACTCACCTAAAGTAGATTAGAAATTCTTTCGAAAAATTTAAATTAAAAAAAAAAACTTGAAATAAACCTCAATTCCGTCACTTGATGAATCTAAGAGTGAAGCAAAAACGTCAATAAATTGCACCGTCATTAGTTTCGGTCTCAACCATTTGACTTCAGCCACATTCCCCAACAGTCCCATCATATTCCTCAGCAATTCTTCACGATCTGGAAACGTCTAACAAAACCGACAGATAAAGATAGTGTATGCCCTCATCAAATAAAGACAAGTAACTTACCTTTAAACACTTAACAAAGTACTCCATGCCACGTCCGTCTAGAAATCTCTTACAATTAATAGCAGTCTCATCGGTTACGTTCCACATTGTCGACCAAGCCACTTCCATAACATCGTCAAAAACTGAGCGTGTCAAACGATCTTTGATTAAACTTAACATAGTCTACAACCAAACAGATCACACAATTATCAATTGTAAAATGTACGAGTATATAATGTACTTTGTTACTTACACTAACAACACCCAAATCTCCTAGAAACAGTTTTTGTCTGCCATCAACCTGGCATGCCAGAGTGTTTAACAAATAAATAGCTATCCTTTGAACGAATCCTTCTTGCTCGGTTTTTGACACTCCATGCAACAAAACTGTAATAAGACGTTCATATTCGAAGAGCTAAAAGTGAAAGACGAAGACCATCATTAGCAAATGCTGTAAACGCCGAATCTCGTCTGAAAAGGCCATACCACATCGTTTGGCATGGCAAACTGGGTAAGAGTTAGATACCCATTGCGAAGCATTGTGTCATCGGTAATATGCATCTCCATACCATTAAGCAGGGTGCGAATAATGTGGTTTTTCAGCGGAGTTCCAAACTTCGCTCGATCCCGACCTTTGACGATGTAAAATAGGGTGGCACTACAAATATACATAAATCGACGTCATTACAGAGATGCTCATATGACTGACTATATGCTTACAACTTACCTTCCGGATATTTGCATGTGTTTAAATTTTAAATGACGATCCATAGCGGTGAGTACAACATCAAGTGCTGTGTGGATTTCTTTGCAACACTCAAACCGAAAGATATGGTACAAGTCATTTAGGACCTAACCCAAACAAAATTGTTAGTTTCATTTTATTTCCAACTAAAACACACACAAAAAAATACTAACCCTGGTTAGAACCGCCGGTCTATCGTAGTAATAAAGTGCTGCTGTTAAAATCTGTTCCTCATTTGCATCGCCAGCAATCTAAATATATCAAAAACAAAACCTGTAACTTCATCTGTTACAGCCGTTTGTATTAACCTCACCTCTAAAGCAGGTATATCATGTCTTTTACAAGCCCAATGCGCTGTATGATATAGGCCAAGGTACTGAAGCGGTCTTTCGGCTCGTCCTGCTAAACCAGGAATATCCGAATTCATTGATACTCCTGTTTTAGAAAAAATTCCATCGGTCTTCTCGCTGGATCCTTTCTGCGCTACACCATTGCCGGCAAGATTTGTTCCCGAAATGTCCAAATGTGTGAGTTCAGGTAGATTTTCCACTAACATTTCTAATGTCTGGAAAAACAAAAACCACAACAACAACATCATTCATACAAATCTCTCTTCACCCCCAAAGTTAAACTTACCTGATCAGGTAGATCATATGTCCCATGACCATTACCTGAACCACTTATCGAAATATCAAGTGTTTGCAACTTTTTCATACTACAAATCGCATGCAACTGATTAGCAATAGGCCAAACATTGAATAGAATTAGTGTATGCAGGTTAGGAAGACTGCAAAGCGCCTCCAAACTAAAGTTCGCCAAAATGCACGATGTTAAATCTAAATAGTTTAGATCTTGGAGATGGGCAAATTGCAGGCGATGATGCATAACCACACCGTTTAGGACTAGCCTACGTAGATGCGGGCAATTCAATTGGAAGTCCACAGGTTCTTTGTCATTTGGTTCGGCCTGTTGCAGAAGCTGTGCACTTAAACCCAACTCCAATGAGCGAAGACTTTCACCATATCTCGCTAGGAGGTGATGAGATTGAACTGTTATTCGGTCGCAATACCATATCGACAAGGCGTACAAATTATGTCGCAGTAGAATTTCTAGACCTAAAAGAAGAGAGATAGATTATGGTTAAGAAACAATAAATGTTCCACATAAGACTTTAAAAAAATAAAAATAAAAAATATGTCTTTAGCAGGTGATAGCGGGCTATAAACATAGAGAAGAGGTTCAAATATATGGTTAGCCGCTACCTTTACAACGGCAGCAGGCTTCCATTTCGCTTCCTCCTCAGTGAGAATGCTTAAGTTGTGAGTAACAGGCTGTGAGTCAGTATGTAACTTCCATTTTCACGATCAAGTGCCGTAACTCTTAGGAATGAACCATTGGCTTTTACTAAGCCTCGTGCATGTTGACTAAATCTGATAACTGGCGCAAGCTGCGTAAAATGTTTCCTAAACAAAGATTACAGTCGCAGGTGAATCCCTGTTATTTGTTGTGCATTTCTTATAAGATGGTGGCAACAAATCTATTTGAGGTGTCTATTAGAAAGAAATATAATTTAGAGACGCCGTGAGTGGAGAAAACCACAAGCCCCACGTTCCATATTTCTATGTCGCCTAAGAAATCCCATTTGAAATTGAAATTAAATAACAAGCCGCTTCGAATGTGAGTCATATTGCTGTTGACGAATCTTGCAAACGAAATATAAGACAACGGTAATCGGACGTGTGTGTGGAATTTTCGAATTCTTAAAAGTCTTACCGCAGCCGAACTAGCAATGCAGACCGTAGACTGTTACGAGACAGATATCACTCCCATTCAAGGAGTGCAAAGTGTGGGACTTCCAAAGAAGTTCGGAGAGCTATAACATCTACCAAGGTGATTGCTGTAGAGAGTAGTAGCAGTCTTCATTTGGTTGCGGATTCTTACGCCTTGAACTTAATGAAGCTGGCGAACGCCTGATTTCAACTAGCATCATGAAAAAATTCACAAACATAAGCCTGAAATGTATTTATGACACCACAGAGCAAAAGGACGAATTTGCCAAGTGTTGGTTCTGCGAGGATTTCGAGAAGACGTATGAGCATTGTTCTAAGCACGGCTCTAAGATCTTGTTTAGTGATTTCAAGTCGTTAGTACAGAAAAGCATGACACCAGCTCAGATGATGGACTTAGGTTATTAATTCCACGCGGGGCGCATTGTCATCATAATAAGCACAAGTTTCCCTCATTTCGACATTCAAAAAGGAATCTGATATGAAAGTCGTTAACCAGATGGATCACGTTCCGGTCGACGTAAGGTACAACCCTAGTATTTTTGGATGTCCGAATGTTATGTTAAGCCAACATTGACTTAAAACACTACATCGTTGTAGCCAAGGTTCGAACTTGCTAAGAACACATACTACCTTGATCAGAAAGTTCCCGGAATAACCTTAGCCAAGAGTACATCTATCTCTGTGTGTTTCAATTACTTTTTCAATTACTTCCTCTCGGCTGCTGAAACGCGTTCCCCGTAGTGGTTTTTAAACTCTATTGAACAGAAAGAAGTCACAGGGAGCCAAATCAGATGAATTCGGTGGCTGTTGGATGATATTTGTTGCATTTTTCGTCAAAAAATTACAAATAATGATGGCACTGTGTGACGGTGCGTTATCATGGTGCAAAATCCACGAGTTTTCTGCCCACAATTCTGGTCTCTTTCGGCGAATTGCTTCACGCAAACGTCTCATAACGCCCAAATAATACTCTTTGTTTACTGTCTGTTGGTTATTGACCAACATTTCTTTTACATACTTCATCAATGTTTTCGTCGGTTTTCGATGTCGATGGTCTGTCACTGCGTTCATCATCTTCGATTGACTCACGACCACTTTTGATCCGCTCGTGCCACTGGTAAACGATCGTTTTCTTTAGAGAATCGTTGTCGAAACACTTTTCCAACATTTCCAACGTTCGCGTACCATTTAATTCGGTTTTTTCGCAAAATTTAATACAAGTTCGTTGTTGTAAATTGTAAAAAATCGCCAAACACACAGAGGTAGATGTACTCTTCCCATTCCGGGAACTTTCTGATCAAGGTAGTATACCAAATATAGAACACCATGCAGAGATTAAAGATGGGAACGGTATAGTAATAGTCGGTGCTAAAATTTGGAAAGGATTACTTCTGCTGGCTGTTTGAAGTCGAAGGCAAAATAAACCATTCATCGTGGACGAAGCATAATTCTATGGCTGCTTAGAGGAAAAGTTTACGTGTGATTTTCGGTCCCGTCTGCTTGAACGAAATATGAAATGGAAAATATAACAATGAATTGTACAGGCTGCACAGTGAAATTGCCATGGTTAGAAGCGCTAAAATATATCAATCTCAATGTTAAGAACATCATGAGTGGATTAACACCACCGTTTTGGATCTCAAAGCTCTTCGAATCCATAACGGAAGATCAATGAGATAAACGAAAACCTGCGCTTGGATGGCAAACGCAAGTGAAATGTAAGCTCAGCCAACTGATAAGTGCAAGAAATGGAAAAAATGGAAAGAGCTGAGCTGGTTGAATTGAATTTGAAAATAAAAAAGTTTTTGAGGCTGCCACCGAGCCTATGCATCAAGTTTTCTAACCAAGAAACAAGAAAACCTGTGAGATAGATGGAATCTCTTAGTATCATCTAAGCCGTTCACAAAAACACACTTTACATGTAATTCACCGTGTTTGGACCGAATCTCCTGTTCACATATAAATCCTAAAATATACACAAAAGTTCAAGATCGATTGCCTTCACTTTGTTATTGATAACGTCGCTTCAGGCAGTGCAAAAAGAAACAAGCATATACAGGCCGTTTTGATGCCAACAAAAATATGTAAACACTTCCATAAGGTACTTCCCTCTCATGTCATTCCCCCAAATATTGACAAAAGCTCGCAAGACAATACAGCAGCATAGTTTTCTTCAAATCGGGGCATTTGCTTGCCAATGGTAATGATGGTGACAATGTTTTATCACGTCGATATCACAGCTGTAAGTAAAGTGATTTTAAACGATCAGGGTAAGCTACAACCTAATGATGCCCAGTGCGCTTTCTATCAATCGGCAATTTTGACACTTTCGTAGTATTAAACGGGTTCTGGTCTCGTCCAAACCGGCTTAACTTATCACGAGTGTTGAGCAGGATAAAAAGCAGCACGTAAATGTGCAGTCAACAATGGTTTACTTTTAGGAAATTATATTATGGCTTCAGCACGATGAACTCCTTACGTGATCTACTACGACGTACCTCGAGTTAGTAGCGATTTTTAGGACTGCAATAAACATGCTGGAGAATGAACTTTTAATTGGTAAAGGATAGCTTTCATATGCCTGAAGAGAATTACTGACTCTAGATTTTAAGTTCCTTTTTGCCCAAGGACTTCCGAAAACACCTGACGCTCCAGATTGTGGGTAGTGCATAAGATTTGCTGGTAAAGTATATGTACAAGCAACACACACTTCTTTCACTCTTTATTATGTGCAAAAAGAAAAGGGAATGTTCAGACAGCCCACGTACAGTCATTCAACTATCGAAGGAACTACAGTACATAAATTAGATATTACCGACGTTCAGAAAGTGCGGTGGTGTTGGCCGGACGAAAGGAGAATGAATTGCTGCGGCATATAATAATTTTTTGGCTAAAATCTATTAACATCAGCTTCAAATGCGTTTATCTAATCACAGAGAAAAGTGACAATGCAGAGAATGTTTCTAGGAGCTTCTCCTTAGGGGAACATCTATGGCACTACCTAACCATTTTACAGTCCACTAAATTGATCAAGTTTCAATCGATGCAAGACACTTCTTCAATATAATAGCTATTCAAACATTCCAAGGGGCCCAATGAACACTCAAACCACTAGGTAATCCCAGGCGAGGTACATCTGCAGTATATAATGGAGAACTACTTCGAGTAAATTTCACATTGAAAATCTTCAACCCCAATACACCGGCGGAAACTTTGGCAACCACACACCTTTCTGTCTACTACAGCACAGACGCCCTCAAAAACTAAGAGCAACCGGACAAACCATGATTGAGACAACAGAAAATCTACATCATCAGCGATGGAAAATACAATCGTCCGAGTAGTGTGTTTGTTGCGTATCAACGATCCTTTTATCGAATTGTTCATCAGTTTTTTTTGAGCAGGTACCGAGCAGAAGAGACTATTTCGTTCAATTTGATACAGTCGACTTCAAAATCAGCTCTTCCAGTTGTGTTCTCGAACACCATCACTCCCTTGTCAAGGCTTTACAACAAGTACTGAATAACAAAGGCGTCGATACCAAAGAACCATCGAAAATTCCGCAGCTGACGCACTGGATTTCAACCACATAAAACGTTCCAACATTCGTACGTTCCAACATTAAATGAGGAGAGAAGCAAATCGATTCCTGCAGAAAAAGAAGAACGACGAACGGAAAAATAAAGGGTTGTTTCCCTACGAGCAGTGTGCGGTAGTTTTAGGAAATGCCAAAACAACTAGACCTGGCCAAAGACTTATTACAGGAAATTTAGCAGAAGTCACAGCCGATGGTGATGATGAAAAAACTCCTTACAACTATTTAACGATGGCGACGACCTCAATTCAATTGTCCGGCAGAACGATCCGTCCAATCTGGGCGATGAAAGGTTTCCGTTTATTCGACAATATTTAAGGCAAAATGAGATTGAATTGGTAGAGAACATGCAAGATTTGATCGTAAGAGAGAACAACAAATGATGCCCAAACCAGAACAAGAGATGCCTTCTGAAATGCTGCAACTACAGTGGGGAACCCTGCACCCCAATCAGGCTGGTTTTAATCCCTGTAATTCAAAAACTGACCAAATATTCCTTTATATCCTATATAGAATCAGACTGCACATTAAAACAGCAACTCCTTATTGGTTTTAATGCCTCATGAAAATAAACATAGCAGTAATGTCTAGTTAACGCTCTTCGGGATTTGTTGCTGCAAATGTGTGCAAGGCCAAGAAATGCCAAAAAAGGACAGATATGCGTTGTCAATGACTTTAAGATCCTCGTTAACCTCACTCCTACACTATGTGGAGTAAACTTAGCGAAGGCAGATGCAATGGTTGGTTTTGAACGCAAGATTTTACTATAGACGTGGTCAAAAAATAAATGCACATGGACCGTCTGAAATAGCTAGGACATGGAGCGCGAATGAATGTAAAGGACTCAGTCCCCTTACAAGAGTGACAACACATTAGCATAAGTACTTGCCTTGTATGAAGCGCAGAAGTGTGAGGAAATCTGAACCACATTGGATTTCTGACAAAAAGTCTGGCCAGATACCGAGAGCTGAAATGGTTGAAGCGCAAATCGATTTGAGTAAGCATGGTGAAAAAAATGGAAATCGATTGGTTCAACTACAGAATACTGTTTACTTAAATGCACTCACTCAGAAGAGCAGAAGCTTAGGCTGTTCTAGACAAGCATGACCTTCCAAAATCATTGGCTGAGAGACTTTTATCACAAAAAAGGTCTTTGAACAACAACACTCCACTCCCTTGTCACACAATACAATAAAACTTGCAATATTTGTTCAGCTCACTATATGAATTTTATAAATCGAACGAAATGCACTCTGACGTAAAAAAACTATCCGTCATGACGCCCAGTGTTCTATACACACGTGCTTCAAATAAAACAAGATTTTCTGCAAGATAACACCACAAACACATCTAATTTAAAAGACTAAATTCCATCCAACCACCACATTGAAGATGACACTGAAATCTCATTTGTGTTATCACTGCAAACAAGTTCGAGACAAATACTCGTTCCTGTGAAATGTTTGACTTTTTGTTGCAGATATTCCATTGTACAGCTTTTAGTCTCCATAGTTCAATGGTTATCTGCCTGGGCGCCTCGAATAAACTACCTCCAAAACCAAATCAAGTCAATACACTTTACTCTCTATTAGTTCAGCACCAGGAACACCCAAATCTATTTGCATTTGTTCACGAGTTCACAAGATTACTCACAATCTCTTAGACTTTACTTAAACTGATGATTAGCACTACAAATTACTCATCAAATAGAAACTTTTAGTAAACTCACCTTCACCGGTTAGTGTACTATTTCGGAGGTGTACAATCTTGATGGATGTCCTATTCGTATCACGAAACAAATTGATGACCTTATCGTCAAGGTGCCGATGAAAACGCTGGTAACACTCCATAAATCGATCGCAAATATCATTTGGCAATACAATCCCATCGTTCAGCATGCGATAACCCAATCCATCGCGACAACTAATCACATCCAAATTCTTGGACAGATATTGAAACGAAATGTCTTTCAATGTGAGTGGATCCTCGTCCAGAACTCCGTTCGCCTTTAATCGCACTTTTCCACTCATCGTGTCCAACGCCAATGGAGTCGATAGTTTTTCTTACTTATTTTCTGTTCTCTGCTCCTTCCTATTGATCTCGTCTAACTGAGATCTCCTCCAGCGTTTGCTTATTCCCAAATATGTAGTTATAGCAAATAAAACTTTTAAAAAATAAAAACAACCAAATATATAAACCAAAATATATAACAAGGAACGCCCTTGGTCCTATTTAGATGCAGATGCAGATGCAGTTGCGGTTACAGTGTCAGCAGCAGTGACAATTGAAGTTCGCAACCCTGTGATTCACTTGTCCGTATCCTCTACGCCTCTGGTTAGTCGTTTCGTTTCTGTTTCTAAAAATAAAAGTAAAAAAAAAAGTTTTTAACTATTTTCAATGCTAGACGAAAAGAACGAATTACGTAGGACTGATCGTGATGGATTGGCGATTGGCGAGTCGAGTTGTTTGTGAAGTTGAAGTTCGAAAACCAGGGAAGGGGAACAAAAGGAAAAGTATTCTTGTGGCAAAAATGTTTTCTACTTTTTTTTTTTCTTTTTTGTCTTTCTTCACTTCGATTGACGGTGGTAATGCCTACCTTGGGTGCAGGGCCAATTTTTTCATTCGTTTCGACTATTTCAGAGCAACTTCATTTAATGTAGAGACAAACAATTTGAAAACACTTTGTTTTGTGTTGTAAAATCGACATTTTCACTGCATTTGCACGCTACATACGACAAACTACACACACTGCTGTTGGTGGCACAATAAGCTAGCGAGAGATTTCCGAGGAAAACTTCTCGATCGTTGCTACTGCTGCTGCCTAGGAATTTCCGCTGTCAGACGTTTGGCGATTCGATTAATCTAATGAAATCTGATTTTTCCGACTGTGATGGGAATTTATTTGGTTTTAACAATTGAATTTTAGACTTTTAAGAGCAATTTGTGAACGAAGAAACCACTTTTTCTTGTCGTTGCAAGCGTAAAAAATTGCGATTTGGACTTTTTCTTTCACTTTGTCTGACGTTTCGTTTTTCATCTGTTCTTTGGTGGATATGGGAAAAAAAACCAAATGACAACAACAACATTTTTGGTTACACCACAGCTGAGGCTGGGTAAATTTTTGTTTTGACGTCGTTTCTTATGTTATTCACCATAATTATGTGCGAACTGTTTGCTTGTGAAAATTATGGGTAAACGATGGGATCAGCTGATTGTTTAGTTGGAAGCGAGCGAATTGAAATTAAATGTAGACGAATTGATTCGACGAGTCAGAGGGATGGAGAAATAAAAAGCCTTTATGGTGTAATTCAAAACAACTAGAGAGCATTTTATTGTCTTCCTAGAAAACGGTGGATCCACATTTAAGGTCGTATTTTCAAAATTCAAAGCAATTGCAGAATTCAACAAATTAGTCATTGAAACAGTTTCAGGTCTTAAGGGCTTATTAACAGCAGAAACTACATAATGCAGACATTGACGAGCACTGAGACGTATAACTTGTACAAAAAGCACACAATAAGAGACAGAGGACAACACATCCATCTGCGTGCCGATTGATCGGGAAATTGCTGAATGCCCTTTAACTTGGGTTCAGCTCCTAGCGCAAGAATTTAATTTCCCGGATAGTGGTTGCTGTATCTCCTATTGCGCGGAACTCATGTGCGAACACTGGCTGCACAACTACCAGCGTACGTTGATGATATTGATATAATTAGAGGGCGGTAATCGTAGCATTCGCTAGTATTGATACAGAAGCTACCAAAATGGGTAAGCGGTATATAAGGGTAAAAAAAAACCAAGAGAAGACTTCGACTTAGGTGATGCGCAACTGGAGGTAGCTAGCTACTGAAAGAGCTAACTTGAGAGATTGTTGGTTGAGGCCCAGGTTCACTCCGAACTGTAGCGCCAATTACTAGCTCACTCTATTTGTGGTGATATTTTGCAAATCGCATCCAATTACGCACACCAATTTGGTTCCGGTTCATATCTACTTGAGAGTGCCACCTAGGCCGAAGTTTTTCCCGAATTTTACCTCTGTTATGGATTTAAAGACACTCCAGGCGAGCGGGGGCGTTTATTTCCTCATTATATCCTAGCTATCAAAGTCGATGAACTTGATCACTCGCTCGCAATGTCGTGAACGTAGGTCATGGGACCAACGTATGCTAGCCCTTCCAACGTAGTCAGTTTCGGCCTATAGCCTACTATCTCCTATTAAAGATTTTCCTTTCGAACGGGACGATAAGGGTCTCATGCAATGCTTTCTCTGTTGTTTCTGAGGGGACTTATTTCTCAGTCGCCTGAGACTTGGCAGACAATGTCCCTTCGATTCTTCGAGCTCATGCAGTTAAGATTGTCAACCATTTGAACTAGCAAAGCAAGGCGCTTTAATAACGTTTACAATCATTCAAGCCTAATATTACTTACAGTTGTATCTAGATGTCATATCTTTAATTTTTCTGTCAAAAAAATTCATCGACTCGGAACCCATAAAATCTCCTGATAGTGAATGCCAATAATAGTGTCCTTGCCAGAAATTTCCTTCATCATTGGTGGCTTCGACAGAAAGCATTGAAGCTAAGCACTTTGATATATTTGGAACTCAAGAAATGTGGTGATTCTGACTGCATCTAGTCAAGTTTCCGGCGCTATCCTTCGAGAGATTTAGCCCTCCAGTTTGAGGATAAGCCTTGGGGTTATCCGTCCGACTAGTTAAAATATGGGCTTTCTGGTAAAGTTCTTAGCAAATGAAAAGCAGACATCGACCGGAAATGAAACCTTTTTGGGTATGGCGAGCGCTTGATACGAGTAATATTGCGTTCAAAAAGTAGATTCGGGAACATATGGGCATGACTCCTAAGGACGATGTTATGACTGTGCTTGATGATTCCTACGCCAACTAATGAGAGCACATTTAGCGTTAAAACTGGGAAAACATGTTCTTCATATCTCTACCTCTGAAAATTGACGATTTTGCAACGGAGCTAATTGTCGTCATAACCAGCACCTCAATATCTACAAAGGAATCTAGCAACTGACACAAAAATGTCAAACAGATTGGTTACACTGCGACACTTGATTCGACGAGTCAACATCTACTCAAACAATAACCTAGCTAAAATCAAGTTGCGACTGCAAATACCCTGGACGCCAAAACACCGAAGAAGTGGAAGATTGCCAACGTCATTTCTGATCAAGTCTTCGCAAATCTGTTGAGTTGATAGCATCTGGCGTAGAAGATCAGATTCGACTTTTTCATCATTGGAAATGATCCATATGAGCTTCCTCAAACTAATTTAAGATCTGGGTTGTCAGAAAGCTCATACAGTGTAACAACAGTCTTACAATGCATAAAGGCATAGAGTACAAGGTGGTGCAAATGTTATAATTTTTGCAAATGGGCCTCAATCTCAGCAACGAAGAGGACGATTTTGTGTCGAAAATCATCATGAGCGACGAGGCGCATTTCCACTCAAGCGGTTACGTCAATAAGCAGAATCTTCGTTTCTCGGGCACTGAAAATCCGCGTGTGATGCACGAAGAGTCAATATATCCACTCAAAGCCATTGTGTGGTGCGGGGTTCACGCGGGAGGAGTGATTGGGCCGTTTTTTTTTTAGGACGCCATCGGCAATATGGTCACTGTTACTGGCGAATGCTACAAGGCATGATAAACGCCTTTTTGCTGCAGAAATTGGATGAGCGCGGTTTGGTGAACATGTGGATTTAATAAGATGGTGCAACCGCACACACAGCACGAGCCGCGTTTGGCTATTCGGCATAGCCAGCAAGATAGCCCGAATTAACCATCCCAGACTTCTTCCTTTGGGGCTTCTTGAAGTCGTGGGCTTATACCAACAAGTCCCAGACAATCGCACCCTTAAGGAGAATATTCGACAGGAATGTGAACAGTTATCACTGGAAATCTTGCGGAAAGTCATGGAAAATGCGATAAAATGGGCACAAATGTATATCAACACTGGCGGATATTATCTTTTCCACTTAAAAGAAAAAAATGTAAAGGTCCAAATAAAGACTTATATCAATCAAAATCTCTTTATTTTTTATTTTTTTAAATAGTAATTCAAAAACAAAATTGGATGATTAATTTTGTGCCATCTTGTATAATCAGGAACTCTGTAAGTAAAGCGACATAAACTTCTCAAGACAAATTTGGGAAAGTAATAGCATAGCCACAGTCGACGTTAACAAGTTGGAAGAATTATACCTGCTACTGCTTAACGCTGAAGACGGAAGAATGAAATATTCCATTTGGAAGGTGATAGGTATTAACTTCGTCCAACCGACCAATTGCTTCCGTATAGCCGCGAATATGACTGAATATATAGGTAAACGACTCTAATATTAAATGGAATTGCAAACATTAAGATAGATAAACCATAAAGTGCACATTGTTATAAAATTAATGTTCACTTTCATAAATTTGTATACCGTTAAAATCAACTCTTAAAATCCATCATCACATGAAGCTCTCGCATAAAGAAACCGACCTTTGATACCTCAGTGAAAATGTCAATTATCATCTGCTAAAGAGAATTCTTATATTTTTTTCCAAAGAATAATAAAAGTTAAATAACACTTGATGCACAATGTTATCTAATAAAGTTCGAATTGTGTTAACCGCTAAAAATGCCGCCTTCATGTGCTACCAATCTAAGGTTCGTATAACAAGAAATCACCATCTTTCTTTTCTACTTGCATCAGCCTAACCTAAAATCGTCTGTTTTGAAGGCATCACGTACGATTCTTGCTCCAGTTTCTTCACACAACACAAGAGACCTTCACATCGCACATTGTAGACAACCGGCGAGAACTATCGATCCAAAGATCATCTCGAAATTGACCCCATTGGCTGGACTTGCCAGCGTGCGATATTCTAGTGCCGATGCGGTCAACAAAAACATCATCGATTTGAGTACAATTCCAGATGCACCAGCAATTCCAACCCCTGCAGCCGTAACTGAAACAGCAGCAGAAGTAGTTAATGCATTAGGTGAACCAACATTTGCATCGATAGGTTTGGGTGGTTGGACTCCGGTCGGTTGGGTACAGAATGCGATGGAGTTTCTGCACATTGGTCTTGACATACCCTGGTGGGGTGCAATCGCTATTGGAACCGTAGTTGTTCGAACACTCATCTTCCCGTTGGTCATCATTTCGCAACGTAACTCGGCAAAAATGAACAACAATATGCCACAGATGCAGATGCTGCAAATGAAAATGACTGAAGCTCGACAGTCTGGTGATTCAATTGAATCAGCACGTATGGCACAAGAAATGATGCTTTTCATGAAGGAAAAGGAGTTGAATCCTTTTAAGAATATGGTTGTTCCTTTGGCACAAGCACCTCTCTTCATTTCCTTCTTTATGGGGTTGCGAGCAATGGCCAACACTCCCGTCGAGTCCTTGCGAACGGGTGGATTGTGGTGGTTCACAGATTTAACCGTGGCAGATCCATTATTCTTGTTGCCTTTGATTACAAGTGCCACACTCTACTTGACAATAGAAGTGGGAACAGACAGTGCGCGCTTGTCGGCACAGAACATGCACGTCATGAAGTACGTTTTGCGAGCGCTTCCCGTTGCTATCTTCCCTTTCACCATGAACTTTCCAGCGGCTATCCTCTGCTATTGGGCATGCAGTAACTTTATTTCCTTGGGCCAGGTAGCTGTTTTAAAGATTCCCGCTGTGCGTGAATACTTCAAGATCGACAAGCTGATCACGCACAGACCTGAGAATCTGCCGATAAAAAAGAAAAAGTCTGGGTTCGTCAACGGAATCAAGGAATGTAAGTAACTGGTGTTGTGATTTCTCACAAACACCGTCTGCTCACTCGTCTCTTCTCGTTTTAGCCTGGAACAACATGAAGATTACAAAACAACTCGAGGAACGGCAACGAATCGACGAGATTCGCTTCGCCAAAGCAGGCAAAGGCCCCCTGGTGAAGACCTACAAGTACGATCCCACAAAGCCACGACCCGCTGTCACAGTCGAGGCAAAGAAAAAGGACTACTAACTGGAAGCGTGTACCTTTATTTTTAACCTTTAGATTCTAAGCTAACAATTCGTTTATGTACAGAGGATTACAATGTTGCGATGACGCTTTTGTTAAGATTGTTGTCGTTTCCTTCATCACTTGGCGGATATGCACTGATTGATCACTTCGGCGAGGTGTTTGTTCTCCAGAGCGGCGGCGACACGTTCTTTGTCGGCGAGTTGTTTGTTCACGGCCATCTCAGAGGCATGAGTTCCCGGAGTGATTTCAACGGTGACCTTGAATCTGGGCGGTAGAGAGCGGAGAAGTTTTACCCGAATAGACAAACCAATCAGTGTGGCCATGCTGCAATGAGGAATTGTGGGCGTGAAGTGAATATTAACTTCGCTAGCTTCATCGGATATTTTGATGAGGTCCTCCTGAACGACATGGAGTTCTTCTAGTGTCAGTGGATGTTCGGGATCATTGATGTTCCGAATGAGGTCTAGTTAGAGGAAGGAGCAAGTCGTTTAATTGATTTTCTGGATGAAATTTGGAATGTTTACCGAAAATTTCACGAGTGTCGAATGGATCGGCGATGCTTTCGTTCTCGTCGTCAGCTGTTGTTTCCCTTTCTTTGCATTTTCCGTAGACATTAGGATTTAGATTTTCGATTTCTGTGGGCATCTTGGGCGAGAAACTTTTGCGGAAACAGTCAATTAAGTTGCGAGTTAACAAAAATGTACACAGAGGGACTAAGATGTGTGAAGGATCTAAGTTGACAGACGTCGTGCTTGTTTTAAGTTGTCAAAGAGTGCATAAGAGAAAATGCAATAAAACGAAACTAGAAAAACAGAAAACATTGGGGTGACGTTGCACTGCTAGGCACGAATTTTTCTTAAATTTTTTAGGACATGTATTCCATAGATTTTCTCGTGTTGATACGAAGGCGGGTCAATAAGTCCGTGACTTTTTGAATTTCTGACCTCTTTACTGAAACAGCAACACTGCTCCTGTCAACAGGCATCTGTCAGTTGACTCCTGTCAAAATTTAAACTGCTGCGTCAGTTAGTTTGTGTTTGACAGCTATTTTTATCAGACTACTCACTAATTTGAGGAGAAAATGGAAAAAAGTGAATTTCGTGTGCTTATTAAGCATTATTTCTTGCGAAAAAAAACCATTACCGAGACCAAGGCTAAGCTTGATAAATACTATGGGGACTCTGCACCATCGATTTCAATGGTAAAAAAGTGGTTTACTGAATTTCGTTGTGGCCGTACAAGCACTGAAGATGCCGAACGTCCTAGACGCCCAGTTGAGGTCTCTACACCCGAAACAATCGAAAAAATTCACGATATGTTGTTGGCCGACCGAAGATTGAAAGTGCGAGAGATTGTGGAAGCCGTAGGGATCTCGCATAGCTCAGTGGTTTCAATTTTGAATGATCACTTGGGCATGAGAAAGCTTTCCGCAAGATGGGTGCCGCGTTTGCTCACAGTCGACCACAAACGCAATCGTGTAACAACTTCACAGGAAGGTTTGGCGTTGTTTAATCGCAATATGGAGGAGTTTTTGCGCCATTTTGTAACCGTGGACGAAACATGGATCCATCACAACACACCAGAGAACAAACAACAGTCAAAACAGTGGGTTTCTAAGGCCAAGGTGGGTTTGTTAGCCAATAAAGTAATGGCGACTGTTTTTTGGGATGCACGCGGGATAATCCACATTGACTACCTTCAAAAGGGAAGAACAATCAATGGGGAATATTATGCCAACTTATTGGACCGATTCAATGACGATTTGAAAAAAAAACGACCTCATTTGGCCAAGAAAAAAGTTCTTTTCCACCAAGACAATGCAAGGGTGCACACATGTGCAGTTGCCATGGCAAAAATCCATGAATTGGGCTATGAATTGCTCCCTCATCCACCCTATTCTCCAGATTTGGCTCCGAGCGACTATTTCTTGTTCCCAAACCTGAAGAAATGGCTTGGTGGAAAAAGATTTGACTCCAATGATGAAGTCATCTCGCAAACAAAGGCCTATTTTGAGGACCTCGACAAATCATTTTTTTGGAAGGGATAAAAAAATTGGAGAAGCGTTGGACAAAGTGTATAGAGCTCAAGGGAGACTACGTTGAAAAATAAAATTATTTTTTTATCAAAAAATCTGTGTTTTAATCCAAAAGTCATGGACTTATTGACCCGCCCTCGTATCTACGCCTATGACGGTCTGAAACTCTTCGTCAGCAACCTGTTTGGCCCCACATTGTTCAGGGTCTTGTAAAACATCACACTTGAAAAAATTATGTGTAACTCACAAGCAACAACCTTCAAAAAAGTCTATGCAACTACTAGCCTATGCCAGTGATATCAACGCAATTGAAAATATAGAATCTTTTAAAGTGAGCTTAACGGTAACTGAGGCCAAAATCGCACATGCCAATCGCTTTATTCTTGGGCTAAGAAGGCAATTGAGTTTCCGAAAAATTAAACCTTTATCACATCTGTCATATCTTATTGCGGTCCCCACCACTTACGTTGAAGTTCCTTAAGGAAAATATTCAACGGCGAACTAAATGAGCTTTAAGATGATTAGAATATTTCAGGTGACGCTCGCAAGTTGAAGGTAACCGTAACCAACTACAGGCGGATAGCTAAGAATTGAGCTAACTGGATGGACCTGTAAGTTGAGGCCCACCACCGTAGCACACCCTAAGTAATTAAGTAAGTAAGTTCAAATGCTACAAAATATGGAGTTTTCGCCATGTTCAAGAGACCCAACGCTAACATCATAGAGCCTTAGCACTTTGGCATGTGTTAGATATTTTAATGGAAGTAATGGTAAGTGGTAATGCAAATATTCAGTCTGAATATGGCTGATTCAAAGTCTTGCGTAGTCTTTTCAAGGTTTAATTTTATTGATTTACCTTCAACATATATATTGAGTACGTGAATTAAATTATTTTTAAAAATATAAGAAAGAATCGTATCAATACTATTTTTACTCGAACCTCTAATATTTCATTTCAAATGTAATCTACCCCCAATGGTGCAATTAACAAAAGCCGGCGCTATATACCCATCTCACTTTATCACTCAATAAATTCCTGCCAAACTCCATTTTTTCTTCACACTGTGAAAAACTCTCGTCAACGATAGTCGGACACAAGTGTTTATCTTGTCGAATTCTCTTTGTTTTTTTTTTTAGTTGAAACTAATTCTAAATAACTAATTGTTCAACTTTCTCCGTAATGTCCGAATATCGGTCCAACTCCAGAGATGACCATCATCATCATCGTGCCACCATGAACGAAGACGATCCGCCAATGTCACGTCTCTTCATAATCGGCAACCGGGATCACACGGAAGATGAATTTCGTGATGCATTCTCGACATTTGGCGAAATCGAAGATGTTTGGGTTGTTAAGGATAAGAAAACTGGCGACAACAAAGGAATTGCCTACGTGAAATTCATGAAAACATCAGATGCCGCCAAGGCACAAGAGGAGATGAACGGCAGGAGCCTTGGCAACTCAGATCGCACTGTTAAAGTGCTTGTGGCAGCAAAGTAATTAGCATATATATTAGTTTGATTTGATTTGATTTTATGATATACATTAGTCGGTAATTGATTTCTAAATGTCAACAGCAAAAGTCAAGGTCGATCGGATAACGAGCAGGAGAAATGCGTCCGGCTTTTCATTGTCGTACCGAAGAATGCCACCGAAGATGAAATCCGGGACGAGTTCATGAAATATGGTAATGTTGAGAGTGTTTCGATTATGCAAGATCGCAATACTGGACAATCGAAAGGCTTTGCTTACGTAAGATATGGCAGGTGAGGTTCCATTGTAGCCAGTTTGATTGGAACGATGATGATTGAGAGTTAATTTGGTTTTGTAGGTTTTATCATGCCGCTTTGGCGTATGAGAATTGCCCTTCAAAGTATAAGGCGGTCTTTGCTGAACCGAAAAGTGCATCGCGCAATGCTAGGGATGGCAATCGTGATGAGTCATTTAATCGATATAACAATGAATGGCGAGGCGGTGGTGGCGGTGGCGGTGGCGGTGGTATGAACTCTTCAAACAACGAAATGGCATCGTTTCTGAAAATGCAGAATTCAAGTGGACAACAAACCACCACACTGGATGTGATTTGTAGCAGCAATATTAATCAGGATCAGTTGTGGCGTTTGTTTGACATAATCCCTGGTTTGGATTATTGTCAAATTGTTAGAGAACGTAAGAGCTTTGGGTTGGATTTGGTGTTACGGTTCGGAGATACTTAGAATTTTTTTTTTTTTTTTTGTCAGATGGACCACGAACGAACGAGGCAACGGTGGCATATAACACACCAGATGCAGCTATTTATGCAAAGTAAGTACAACATTGAAGAACTGCCCCCGTCAAATGTTTATCGTAGCAACGTAACAAGCTCTTTTCTGAGTAACCAACCAAGCGCGGCATTGAATATTAAAATGCTAAACACCTTTAGGTTATTGTGTGGTTGTAACGACAATTGCATTACATATTTGAATCTGGCTTAACCCACATACGAGTATGTTCCATTGCAGCTAGTCTTTCCTTTTGAGCTTGTGGTAGCCGTGAGGGTGGCACACCTGTTCTCGTTTATTCTCGGCCTAACCCTTTTCTCTCAACATGTTTCGCATTCCAGCTGGATGTCGAGTTTAACAGAAAACATGTTTCAAGTTGATTGATAATTGGTTTATATCTTGAAGTTTCATTCCATTTTAAGGCCAAGCAACTTGAACGGTGTCCTCCACATTTGCAGTTCTGTATCAGTTGGAATACTGATTCACTGGCGTTCTTTACAAAAACAAACATAAATGCATTCCATTTTATTTTTATTTTTATTTTTTTTGTTGTAGTAAATACTCTTCCGTCAATTAAATCCCCCAAATATGAAAAATGAAATCGTCTGCGACTTTATGAGGTCATTCGCCGCGACATAGAGTGCCTCCGGTTTGTTGATGTCATTGTCTCGTGGGTTACTCACGTTCACATTGTTCATTTACAGCGTTTTTAATTGTTTTTAGTTTTTAGTTTTCCTAATGGATGCTATGATCACCTTTGCACTTTGCACTTTGCACTGGACACCCTTAATGATTCATTAGATGTTCCGTGACTTTGTAAGCTCGAAATCAAGAGATTTATTGTAAGTTTCTTGGAAATTTGAGTCATTTCCGTTCGTGTTGATGGCTTTATTATTTAGCAACTGACATAGGAGCTGTTTTTGTTTCTGTAACAAATTAAATTCTAATTCTGTTGCTTTACATCAGTCTATTTGTTAACACAGGTGCACTGGTTGGTGCTGGCTCTCATACTGGCAAAAAAAAAGTTTTCTAAAACTTTCGGCAGATAAGGTGTTCCGAAATGTGCTTGATTAGGTTGTCAGTGATGCATGTCGATTTTCCTGGTGTTAGTACAGAGTCAAAAGTCTCAGATTCCTAAAGATATGTACTCGTATGTAAGGTATATAATAACATTTATTGCTAAATGTATCGGCACAGCGCCGGTTTAAATCACTGCATTAGTAGGACGAAGACTTTACTGGAATGCACTTGAGCAATTCAATTTGTTTTCAGCTTCTGTCGCCTGGACATTGGGCTTTTATTACTTTTCGGACAGCATCAAATGTACTACACCTGGAAATTGTCCACGAGCTGTTTCTTCGTGTGGAGACCTTCCTTTCTATTCGATCTCATTTGGTAAATCCGCTGAACTTCGTTAAATTTTCATTTCCATCGCTGTCATTCCTTTTATTTCATATTTCATATCTCGAACATTTTCCAACATTGTGATGCATGTGTTAAAGTTGGAAGGACGACTGTTGTATATAAAACACCTTTAAGCTGAGGCTGCATTTTTCTGCCACGAAGTACTGCTGAGTTTTCACGCAAATTAAGCCATCCCACACTGACCTGGCTTTATGTGCAACATCGTCATCGCAATTTTTTTAGTGGTTGACTTAGTTTTTTTTTTTTTGCAAAGTGCCTCTAGTTGCGTGCTCCAAGTCGGTTGAGGTGCCCTTCTACTTGGGCGCGACGCCATAGGTGATGTCTTCCTCTACTGTATACTAAATTATACATGGCGACCGTGACGTTCTATTTAATTCGTCGTTTTTTTGTTCGTCTTGTACAATTTTTCCCTCAGCTACCGCTAAGTCCATTTTGGCAACTTCCGTATCAATACTAGCGAACGCACTGATGACAGCATGCTGTGTTCTCCCTATTAAATCGACATCATGGGCGTACGCTAGTTGTTCCACAGACTTGCGACTCAGTTTTTGCTTTTGACTTCTTTAAGTATGATGTAATACAATACAATACAATAATAGGGCTCAATTGTTTGCAATCACGGAATGGGGCTCGCTCGAAAATCGTGTTGTATCATAATTGGCTTGCAATAATGCGGCTACGAAAAAGACAGAATTGTTCGAATGTTGCTGCCACTGACAATCACACGAAACTTTGAGTATCGTACCGTGAAGTTAATTGTAGATACTGGTGAAACAGTCGACCGTTTAAAATCCGCCCGTCCTCGCGTTGTGGGAAAGCCCCGAGTCATCAAAGCCGTGGAGAATCGAATTCGTGGAAATCTGCTGATCAAGCAGAAACTCATGTCTCGGGTAATGAATATCAGTAAAGACAACGTGTCGCGATTTGGAATTACATAATACAAAAGACATTCCGGCCTCTTGCTCACAGAAACATTGAAACAGAAACGTAAGTCAAAAAATCGAAAGGCTTGATTCTTAAGTATGCGGAACAATGTCACAGAATAATTCTCTCTCTCACGACATGCATCTGAGCTCGTTCCGGTAGTTCAAGGTAGCCACCATCCAGCTTCTGTGATGGTTTGATAGGGAATCGCTTACGATCGGGTCACCGAGTTGCATTTCTGCGAGAAACTTTGGAGAAGTTGTTCGAAACGGAAGTTTTAGAAATCTGAGTGGAGGACACTATAGGTATTGGTATACAAACTATGGTCCGTTCTAGAAATTATGGCCTGCACTACTCTACATCCATGTATTGACTCTTTGAAGAGCGCCCTTGTCTAAGCAGTGACCAATTTTCCAATGCATGAGGTGCGTACCGCTGTCGATGAGTTGCTGGAATGCATTTGGACGCTATTTCGAATAAGCTGTTCTACAATTTTTAGCGGTAGAGAGCCAATAAATAGAAGAAGGAGGTTTCATTAAATATTTATTCGTTTTGTTAGCCAAAAACCTTATCACAAAAACATTTGCTAGTACTAAGCAGCTCGTCTCTATAAATGCTGTCGTACATGGCCCTAAAATCGATGAGAAGACAATGGCTATCGATTGAAATTTCTTTTTGCTAGAATCTGCCGGGATGTGAAGATTTGGTCGCGATTGTGGACTTTCCTGGTCCGAAACCGCATTGATAGTGGCCAGTCAGGTTGTTGACGAAGGATTTCAAACGTTCACACACTATAACGGATAAGATCTTATATCCAATGTTGGGTAGACTTATGTCTACCTTTTAAGTTGGTCTCCTTTTTTTGTGAATCGGCAACAGAGGCCGAGTTTGTATTCATCAACTATACACACCACCAATCAGATATAAGAAATTTCGAAGCGATTGATCGGGAAACTGACTGCCTGCCGTATAACTTGAATTGGGCCAGTGGCGCAAAAATCATGTTCGTAGCAAAGTGCTTGTTTTATCTCCAGCTACCGGTCTCCAGTAACCCAGGCTTAAATAGCAAGGGCATGACGTGCCAGTAGCAATATGTTTATTGGCCTAGTCGGTCAAGTGCCTCACAAATTTGAACGGAAGAGATTTAGAAGATTTCAAGAACCAACTCATGGCCTCGGATAAATAGATAAATGTGTTCACTGTTGACCACCCTTTCAATAAAAAACATTGTAAGAAGTTATAAAGCAACAGACTTTATATATTAACTTGGTGTACTCCAATTTTTATTTCGAATTCTGTAGTTACTCCTTCTGTGCATTTCCTTTTCGTTTTAACGCCATCATACACACCGTACGTACATACATAAGTGTACGTCGTCAGTCATCGTGAGCAAATTTCGGCGAATGAATCTTTTCTTCTCCATATTGTACCATTGTTTGTCGGTGTGCCAGTACTTCTTCCAATTTTCGATTCTATGCCCCTCTTTCTGTCGACTGCGCTCTAGCCACCGATCTTTTTGCAACGTTGTTAGTCTTAATCGAATCGATGTTCATAGGTTGACCTATTTCCGCCGTACTATGCTCACGCATTATGGGCTTGCATTTTGTTCTTTTCGGCTGTTTTCATCTTATGTTGTCTTGTTTTAACTGTGCCAGTTTATTTTCTCGTTGGTGTTCCAACCTCCCGATTTCTTTCTAAAAATTTCCGTCAGCTTCTGACTTCCTAGGTAGGTGATCGCCCAAGATCTCTCTAATCCTTTTCTTACCGTTTCGAGTTAGCACAGCATAGATGGTAATTTATTTGGGCTTAGTGTCCACTGCTGTAATATGTTACAAATGACTCAGTTTCTTAATTAACACTGTATTGGGTATACATAGATAGATTGTTTGATCTAAGTGGATTTAGTATATCTTCTCTCACAGCGTTTCTCGTTCCAGAGCATTTCCTCCATCGCAGTCTTCATATACGACCAAAATATTCCAGGTTTCGTGGAATATTGTTTTCAAGTTCAAGTTGGAGGCCACTCTGTTTTTTTATTTTCAAATCATGACAGCTTGCATTGCTCGCCTGTGGAGATCGTCAAGCTCTAACATGAAAATCTCCATTAGCTCCAAGATCATTTCTTCACTGTGCGTAGTAAGTACCCTGACTGTAGTGGATGCATATACATTCATTTTAAGATTTCGCACTTTCACCTTTCACCTTGGTGTGATGCAGCTAGCCGTGGATGCTTGTCCAACTATTCTCCCAGCACTTCAGGCTCATCTTAGGTATGATAGTGGCGAATTTGAGCTTAGTTCATTTTTGCGAGAAGTAGGGGAAAGAATTGGGGCAATATTCTATATGTTGCTGCCGCACTAACTAGGTGCTTTGGATGCTGATACAGAAACTTAACATTGCACTTTACAGTAGTCGTCAAATGTAGTTGTATGTTGCTTGTTCTAGTTAACACATGCATATGTTGTAACTTGCCGAATGAACTCCAACGAAACGATTGAAGGTTTCTGCTTCTCCATAAGACTCAACCACAGTCGCCTCGATATCAGATCTCAGTTTGTGATACATACATCGCTCGTATATTGAATTGAAAGTCTCAAACATACATTGTCGTCCCTTTACTCGAATTGGCTGAGCCAGTGTAGGTTCCCTTTTTTAGCTTTGTGTACTACGCACATGTTTTTGTAGTTTCTTAAGTTTTTGATTACGCGATGTCCTTCAATCCCAAGTTTTAGATATTCGTACTTCGAAGGTGTTGGCGATGGCACGATGGTTAGCTCATTGCACTATTACGCAGAGGTTCCCTCAATTTTTCGAATCGTCATCACCCTTTCGGCGGGCAATGGCAAACTCCCGAAAGTAAAATTGCCAATGAAAAGCTTCAAAGGAGTGCCGTTCCGATTCGGCGATAAACCGTGACCCCGCTCAGATGTGACAAAATTGACAACATGAGCAACACAAATGAAGTGTCAAGAAGCTAGGCCATGGCTTATACCGGGCTGCCGGCACCACAGTGTTTTTTTTTTTTTTGTACTTCGAAGGACTCCAATATCCACTTAAGCTTTTTGATTATCGTCCAACATTCGGCGCCTGAGTGTTGAATTCGCAGAACCTAGTATTTCAATCTTGGAGTTTGGAAAACAGTTGCATTGTCAAATCAATGTGTCTTCGGTTCATTAAATAAAATTGTCGCAGGATTTTCTTGAGACGATAAGTTAAGGATTGCGACAGCGGATCTGTGCGGCGGTGTGTTGTCCTGGTAAAATAAAACTTCTCCTCGTTAAATGCGGTCGTTTTTGCTTCAAATTTTAGTGTAAATTGACTGGTTGTTGTTGTATGTTAGACAACCATTCATCTCACATGATTTTGGTTGCCTAAAAAAAGAATGTCTTTCGGTCGCGAGGCACGGCCACCCATTGATCCAACAGTAATGCACAATAGACACCGGTGATCGTTTTACACTTTTAAGATATTCGATGCGAATGACACCGCGCGCATCTAAAACAATAACAGCCACCATGACCTTGTTGGCCGGCAATCGCACCTTTGCCTTCTTCGGCTTGGATTCACCAGAAGAAGTGTTGTGATGAATCTATGTTTCGTCCAGTGTTACGAAACCGAGCAAGAACTCGTTTAAATTGTGACCAAACATTGCCAAAGGCTTCAAACGATTGCGTTTGCTGTCAATATTTAGCAAACGCAGCGGATAACTTTTTCATATCCAAATATTTTTGTAGAACTGAAATCACTGATTGATGGGATAAGCCTGTAGCTTCTTCAAGTTTGCGCACCTTCATTCGCCGATTGTTCCATATCATAATGTGGATTTTATCGACCATTTCTGGTGTGGTGTTGCCTACTACATTTGACGGAACGCACCGCTGTACTTGTAAAACAGTAATGAGTATCTATACCTTTACACAATTCAAACGTTTCTTCATGTTTAACCAAGTTCGTTATAAAAAATGTAATTTCCGTTTCAGAGAAAAGATCCATGGTCTCGAGTACCCCCTTGGCGAACGGATGATAGTAAAATTTTCTATCATAAATCCCCGTTTGAATGAATCTTTAATTGAACGTGAGTATTATGAGAGTGAGTTTGGATATCAGGATTTTTGATTTTTGCTAAGCAAATGTTTTCATCTTTGTCTCAGATCGCAACAACTCCGCGTGTAGTGTAAACCTTCCACCTGCAGCTCCGATGGCTAACTTGGATGCACCAGTAGCCCGTCGTCTATTTATTGTACTCTCTTCGGTGAGTATAATTTGGTTTTATCCTTATATTCCACTAGACAATGATTTTCATAAATTATTTGATAACAGAGTATCCCACAAGCAATACTGAAGAATGTCTTCTCCTGCTTCGGAAGTCTCATAGATGTTTATCTACTGCCGAATCGTAATTGTGGTTACGTAAAGTATGCTCGAGCCGAAAGTGCTCAAAACGCAATTGATACTCTGAACGGAGCAGAGATCTGCAGCTCAAAAATTAAGGTAAGTCATAAACAAGGCCTTTTGTATGTTGAAACTTGATTTTACTCCCTCGTTTATATAGGTAATGGATGCTGAGGAGCCTAACGATAACAATCGGAAGCGTCTGCGCCGAGTTTAAATGTAAGTACACTTCAACTGCTTATTTGCTTATTCTCCTTTCTCAATAATACAGCCACTCAGCCAATTGCCGCGGGTGGTAAGTACTAGGGAAATAGTGTGCGTTGCGTTTAGAACTTAAGAAAGCGTAAAACTGACAAAACACGGTTTGCCTCAAAACGTTGTAACGATTCTTTTCGTTTTGTTTTTTTTTTTTTTCTGTTATTTTTCGCAGATAGTATTATCTCTCACTGAAACGAACGACGACACACAACAAAAACATAGAATCCGACATCAGTTTTCGTTATAGTAACACAACTTAACAAAAATTCATTAGAAATAAATAGATAAACGAAAAAGAAAAATAACAAAAAGAAGACCATAAACGGAAAGAAAAGAAACATTACAATAGAACACAACAAGAATAACAAGAACAACCAGAACTACAACTGAATTAAACTAAAAAAGACAGATGAAGACGGGACCGGACCGAACAGCACCGTGACCCAGACGAGACTTCAATTTCTATTACCTTCCTCTAACTGATAACAACAATAACAACAACAACAACAACAACTAAAACAACAACATTGTGATGCGAAACGAATGTATTTATTTTAAGTTTTATCCTATCCTCTTAAGCTCTTTGTCCGTTACTTTTTCGACGGCAAGACTAAACTAATTTTTTATTTTTTTTTTTAATTTTTAAACTAAAAAAGGAAAAAAAAAACAATTTTTTTAAACAAATGCTTCGAAGGTTGAGTAAGAGACTTTAAACAGTTTTACTAGACCTGAGAACACATAAGAAGAGAAAGATCGATTTTGACTCGTATTATTGACCCAGGAATTGTATGATAAACTTTTTTAAATATTTTTCTAAATCTTATTCTGAAATTACAAATTGAAATTTTTTTGATGTTACAAGATATCTATTCAAAATAAATAAGAAGATACATAAAAACCTAATGGTGTTGTTGTTTATTATTTTACAAATTTTAGCTTCGGTGTCATTCTGTAGTTAAAGTCCAGTCGGCGGTCCTGTAGCTTTCGCCAACATGCCTCCCACGTGAGATCGATTTCTTTTGCCTTCAGTTGCCGCCAGTTATGCACACCACGTTGGAGGTGGTTTCGCTTAAACAGTGTGCGCCACGTCTCTATACTGGATCTTTTGGCAGGGTAGCCTTCTGGCCAGATCTTCTTTGTTGTGCAGGCTATATAATTCTTTGAAATATATTCTCTACATCTTGTCAATGCAGACGGAGCCGAACATGATAAGAAGAACCAAGAGAGCTTTCAATCTATTGGGTTTGATCAATAGGTTATGCGGTTATTTTTCTTGAACGTTTGCTCAATATTTTTTACTTTAAATGGGGGATAAGAAGGTGCATTTTCGATATATTTTGATTTATTTCAAAAGCGACAGAGGCAGCGAAAGTGATTTGTAGCGTTTAAGGAGATTCTACTAGGTGGGGTGAAAAGTAACCTCCTTGGGAATGAAAAAAAAAAATTTTAAAGTTTTATTTTATTTTATTCAATTTTAGCTTGATACACTTGTTCGAGCGATTTTACAACTTCTTGATCCTGTCCGAAACGGAATTTTCCAGAAGGTCTGCAAAATACTCCCCCGTGGCGTCGATGATTTCCTCGCGTGAGCTGAATTTTTTATTGATGAGCCATCTTTTCAGGTTTGGGAAGAGATAATAGTCCGAGGGAGCCAAATCGGGCGAATACGGTGGATGCGACAGCAATTGGAGCCGTAAGTTATTGATTTTAGCCGTGGTTGCGATGCTCTTATGCGCCGGCGCATTGTCTTGCAAAAACAAAATTTTTTTCGCTTCATGTGAGGCCATTTTGCAGCGATTTTGGCCTTCAATTGCTCCAATAATGCACAGTAATACCCGCTGTTGATGGTTTTTCCTTTTTCGAGGTAATCCACGAAGAGTATGCCATGACAATCCCAGAAAACTGTCGCCATAACCTTTCCGACCCATTGAGCCTCCCTCGGCCGCTTCGGAGCCGGCTTCAGTCCACTGCCGGGCACTCATTCTGTTCTCTGGTGTGTAATAGCGGATCTAGGTTTCATCAGCAGTTACCAATCGACGCCAAAAGTCCGCCCGATTCCGCATCAGCAAGTTTCGAAGTGCTCTTGCGTTCGTGTTTTTGGTCAGGAGTGAGCATGCGCGGCACCCAGCGGCAGGATGACTTTTTCATATGCAGAATATTGCCCATAATATGGCGTGTGCACTCAGTACTTATCTTTGTGGTATCTGCTAGTCGCACACCTTCACTTTCCGGTCAGCCAACACCATTTCATGTATTTTTTTGACATTGTCCTCTGTAACCGCATCTGAGGGCCTGCCGCTGCGAACTTGATCGGCAGTGGACTTGCGGCCACCACGAAACTCTCGAAACCAATATTTGACGGTGTAATCTGACGGAGCATTAGCCCCATATTTATATTTATATATTTATCCAACTTTTCTTTTGTTTCCTTCGCCGTTTTGCCTCTCAAAAAATAATGTTTTATGAGAGAACGAAAATCGTTTTTGTCCATACTCAACATGATGCCAAACACAACAATCAGCTGTCAAAACGAAACTAAAGACAGTATCGTACTGAAATTTGGCATATCTGCCTAAATATGAACGGCACCATAACCCTTTTTGCAGTAGCACCGCGTTCTGGCGGTCAAGGAGGATACTTTTCAACCCACTTAGTACTATAAGCGCTGAAACTTTTCAGCGTTGGTTTACATGCTCTCTGTTGCTTACTTACTGTTGCTGTTCGCTCTGGACATTCATCCATCACAGACGACGATCAAATCTTGGCTGCAGTTAACGTTGACAGGCATTTGACGACACGGGATATCGCTCAGCGGTTTAACATCCTCCATACAACTGTTTCGCAGAGACTGAAAAGGCTTGAAATCTCTAGAAAGGTGGATGTTTGGGTTCCTCATGAACTCAGTGAAAGAAACATTATGGATCACATAAGTTTGTGAGTCTTTGTTGAGATGGAAATCGCTTGAGGCTTTCCTGAAAAGAGTGGTTACGGCCGACGAAAAATGGGTTCTTTAAAACAACAACATTCGGCGTAAGAAGTGATGGTGTGCTCCTGACGAAACACCGCAATCTGTCGGTAAACAAGATTTGCATACCAAAAGGTCATGTTGGGCATTTGGTGGGATTGGCGGGGTACCCTTTACTTCGAATTGCTTCCACGTAATCAGACAATAAATGCCATTAAATATTGCTCTCAGATCGATACTTTGAAGCGCGCGGTGGAAGAAAAACGGCCAAAGTTGCCGAACAGGATGGGTCGAGTTTTCCATCATGACCAGGCAAGACCACAAAAGCTGAGTTTATTTGGCTGGTAAGCTATACAGCACCCATCGTACTCCCCAGGTCTTGCGCCTTCTGACTACCATATGTTTCGGGCTCTCTAAAACAGATTGGATAGTAGGCAATTCAATTCCAAAGATGAGATCAAAACGTACATGGAAAACTTTTTTTCCCATAAATCTGCTGACTTTTTTCCAGATCGTTGGAAGGAAGTTATACACCATGATGGACAATGGTGGCTATCACAGAATCCGTCGTACTGGGAATTTTCCTACGAACCCCGAATTTCGAAGTGGTATCACCGAATCCGAATGAATCGGAAATTTTTACATTTAAATCTACGAGCTATTTGATTTTTCGTAGGGCGCAGTCAAAAAGGATTCAAAATGCAAAAACCGAAAGTTTGTTTGTTACATTCTGGAAAAATGTCGAAAATTTCAACAAATAAATAGAATGGTGGAGCTGCTTTTGCAGAATCGCGGAATTGCTCAAGGATTTACAAAGAACCCAAAAGAAGAAGAAAACGCTTTCTGGGAACAACTCAAGACTGATCTTAACAGCCTCGGATCTCCTTCAAAGGACACAAGTAGTTTAATTATTTTTCAAATTCTACTTTACTTTAACCTTAAGCAGCTGATTTCGAAATTTCGAATATGATTGTTAGGTTGCGGCAAAGCTTTTTGCGGTTACATTCGGATTCTATGATACACACTTTTCCGTATTCGTATCGTAAATCGGAATTCGTAACTTTATTACCAGGGATTCTGTGATAGGGCTGAATATCTGATGGATTAAAGAAAAGCTTTCGAAACTTATTGAACAACCTTAGAAATCACCATGAGCCGAAAAACAAGCTGGAACAAAACTTTTTATTCAATTTTGAACAAAACCCCCTCGCCTTCCGGCTACTGAAGGCGTTTCGTTACGTTTCGTTTCAAAAACGCTGTGAAGGGGCGACTGCACCCTTGGATCTTACATCGACTGGTGGCACTTTTTAAACCGTGAAAACCATTAAAAACCAAGCCAAAAACCCAGCGACAATTCATGATCTCAGACATAACATTCAAACTGAAATTGCGGCCATTGACCCACATATTCTTCAAAAAGTCATAGATAATTTTACAGTGGTTACAGGAACGACGTTGTGCTCCATTCATAATTAAATAGAACGTATTGTATTTGGCTTGTCTGCAACTTGTAAAGCCTTCCTTCTTACGGTTGGATCCATGAGAGACCATTCAATACTCCATGGAAACTTTAACCAACGACGCAGGCAGTCCCAACGCGTGTATTACTAGTTTAGAAGTGGTGAGAGGGTTCAATATGATTTCGGCTCGGAGGATACAATTTTGCGGTTCAGACGTGACTACTAGGTACTTTTTCTTTGCTTCGAAAGAGAAATAAATGGTAACTGATGCACCAAACGTCGATTACGTCTAGGTCTGCCAGCGCTTTAGAACTAGGAGCTACCATAATTCAGGCAACTATGTACATATATCTTTACTCAAGCCTGAACGTATAGGTTAGAATTGACGAGAATCGACCAAGATGAACCAAATTGGAGGATACCGGACTCTGTTCTGCATGTGCGTCCCAAGGTTGTAGTGTTTATTTAATACTCGTATAAAAGTGCGTATTCACTTCCGCCTAGAAAGTTTCACAAAGGTTCTTTCCATGTGCTTTAGCTGGGAGACAATCAGACTGATAGATCTCAAAGGCTTGGCAATTGAGGAATCATATCCACGATTTTCAGTACCAAAGCTTGAACCACCGGTTGAAGCTATTAAAGGGCGCAGAAACGAATTTATTGCCCTTATCTGCCACCGATTTGTAATCTGTGTTACTGAGCTTACTTCCAGTTCTACTGATATCAACTAGTTTCGAATCTGTTCGGAGGAGGTTGTCTGCAGCCTGAGTTTCAAGCATGAGACAGAGTGTCCGGCTTCGGCCTAGTACAGGCCCCATCAGATATTCTCAGTGTTTCAACGCCCTTTTTGGTGGCTTTGATTATCCAGCTGGTTTCACCGGGTGTTTCGATCTTTATGTGAGGGTCTCTTCGAAATCCCAGTCAGTCTTTTATTCTTTTTGCTCTGATCTGTTAAGATTCCAGTAGTCTTTCAAATTAGCATCAAGTTACCTGTTTAGAAGCTTCCAGCTTACTTAGCCATTGCGTTCTACAATGGGATTAAAGTTCTGGTAGTTTTTCCTCCCCGGGCATGTTAGTTCGGAGTGTTTGGTGAGGCCAATAAAGAATTCTGCTTTTGGATGAAGCATCGACGAACTAGCCAAGCTCCTCTCTAGAGTGTGTACAGTTAGTTTTTCTCGGATTCTTCCCTATCAACAGTCGAAATCTCGTTAATGGATTGGATATTCATGTACCATGGTGTGACGAACCCTGGCAATCAGATCAGATAGTATGAAAAGCAGGAAATGATTGTCATCAAAATCTAATTTCTACTGGTAGTGGTAGTGGAGGACGAACCTGTTGGGGTAGGTGTGTACAACAGCATCATTGTTGTTTCCTTTTAGTTGCTGGATGTGGATAGTACTTGTATCCCAACTCTGACTGATAATGCAACTAAACATCTAGAGATAACGAAGTTCTATTTAGGGTTACTCTTGTGGAAACTAGTTTTGTTTTCTTTGTAGAACAACGCGTCGAGTGTAGCGGGAAGGTATGCAGGTGTCTCGTAATTCACATTAGCAAAATGCTCTGAAGAATTTCAATGCGAATATATTATCACTGCTGCTTTAAATAATTTTTAAAATAAGTTTCGGTGCCTGATGCTGTTCTACGTCCTTACCAGAATAATTCTCAATTCCTTCTCAACCAACTAAAGAATCAATTTTCAATTTTCAAAACTTAGTTTAGAACTACGTTACGTTACGTCAATTTATTTACATATTTCAAACCTAGGTGACGCTGCCTACAAATTTGACGTTTCTTTCTTGTTTTTATTCAAAACCATATTTCAAAAGAAAATTGCATTTTTCTTAGCTTTTTAGTTAAATTTATTAAACTAGATGTTCCGATTTAATGTCTTATATAATAGATAGGAATGGGAATAAGGGAACTCTGGACTGTGCTAGCTCCATACTGTGAACGCCGTCCCTTCTGCGAGCTCCGAGGAAAAACTGTAGCAATCGACTTGGCTGGCTGGGTCTGTGAAAGTCTCAATGTGGTCGATTATTTCGTCCATCCTCGGCAGCATCTAAAGTCAATTTATAATTCATAATAATTTTCTTCTTAAATAATCTCATTTTTTAAAAATTGTCTTTCTAGAAATCTATTTTTCCGAACGTGTTACCTTATCTGGGAGGATGTCACTCCAGTGTTTGTCTTGGAAGGCACAGCGCCAAAACTAAAAGCCCAAACAATTTCGAAAAGAAATGAAATCCAATTCCGAGGTGTTAAGCCCAGAGAAACTCCACTAACCCAGACAGACTCATCGCAGTCGCAGGAGAAGCCGGTAAATAAGGAAAAAGGTCGAACGAGGTTCAATCATGTGCTCAAACAATGTGAGAATTTGCTTCGGAGCATGGGGATTACTTGTGTCCAAGGACCCGGAGAAGCTGAGGCGTATTGTGCGTTTCTAAATAAGAAAGGGGTAAGCAAGGTTTGTACTTGTGTTGGATAATCAGAACAAATTTTCCCCCTGCAGTTGGTTGATGGGGTCATCAGTCAAGACTCTGATTGTTTTGCCTACGGCGCAGTGAAGGTTTACAGAAATTTTTCTGTCTCGACTCAGGGGACGTCCTCATCTCAGGGTGGTGCTGTTGATGTTTATGACATGGTCAAAATTGGCCAAAGCATGGGTACGTGTATAGATTCACTTATCCATATGGCTGGCAGACTTAGTTTCTTTAATTTTCCAGATTTCGGTCAGAACAAAATTATCGTTATGGGTCTTCTGTGTGGTTGTGATTACTGTCCTGAAGGTGTTGGTGGCGTGGGGCGTGATGGCGTCTTGAAGCTCTTCAATCGATATAGCAATGATGTTGTGATTGACAGGTACATTTCGGTATCAAACCAAACGTCGACTTATGGCACAATTTTAGAATAAAATCTTGGAAGCGAGAGGACAATAAATATACGGCTTTAGAAATGAGGGTTGATGATAAGAATGTTTGTTCGAATTGTGGGCATCTCGGCAAGACCCAATGTCACACAAAGAGTGGATGTGTGACATGTAGAACTAATCGTGGGTGCGACGCAAGCCTTTGGAAGTAAGATTTCATTCGGACACTCAAAGATTCGTTTAAAGACTTTTATTTCAGGGAAGAACGACTCTCATTGAAGGCCGAATTGGCTCTTCGGAAAAAAGCCCTTGCAGATCCGTGTTTTCCGTCGCAGGAAATAATCGATGAATTCCTCAGAGAACCAGCTTCGATCCCCACGCTCGATCTCAAGTGGAATCAGCCGAATATTGTGAAATTCGTCAAACAAGTGGGACATCTGCTGCAATGGCAGGAAGTCTATTGCTTTCAAAAATTCTTTCCTCTTCTAACCCGATGGCAGGTGCGTTTCTTTCACCAGCAACCACCTGGTTCTGTGGCATATGTTATCCCCGAGGAAATAGTTAAAAAGCGCACTGTCAAAGGTGTTCCAAGTCTTGAAGTTCGTTGGAAAGACCAGAAGGGGTTCTTCAACGGTCTAATCCCTGATGAACAATTACAGATATTTGCTTCAGACAATCCGAAAGGAATGCAAGAATTCTGGTGCAGTGTTGAGCCATTGAATCTCATGGAAATGGCCTATCCCGAAATGGTCAAAGAGTTTTTCGCATCAAAAGAAAAACCCAAGAAAGAAAAGAAGCCACGAAAGCAAAAAACCAAGACTACGGTCAAGGAGTCGTCGGGATCTTTGAACGATTTGAGTGCTCTGATGGAAGCCACAAAAGAAATTGCCAAAACTGTGCAGCCTAAAAAGCCGGCAAGAACAAAACCGAAGAAAGGACTTCAAATGATCGATAAATTTTTCAAAGCGAAGCAAAATTCCTCTCAGTCGACATTCAATCCTGGAGTGCAGTGCTCCACACCAAAGGCAAAATGCCTTCCATCTGACTTGGAGAGTGACTATGAGGGTGATTTCGACATGTCGGGGATAATCAGTGGGATAATCAAAAACACCGCACCTCCTATAGTGAAACATGAGGGACGAATGTTGCACTATGAACCGGTCAAATGGGATCGCAGTGTCGATGATCTGGACCTGATAATGGAAACAAAAAGAAGAAACCTCTCGCTATCAATTCTGGAAAAGTCGGCAAAGAAAATTTCTTTGGATGATAGTATAGATGCGCTTATTGCTGGCAAGGAAAACTACAACTATGCTCAGTCTCCAATCACTCATGTTGGTAGGTTTCTGAGTAAGAATTTGTCGGAGAAAATGATTTCTCCTGGAGCGTTCACCGAAGACGTATCCGAGGCAAAAAAAGAACCAGATGCCAATACGAGTTACTTCTTTGGATCGGCCGGTGCAGAGGATGAGTTCGAGAAATCCATGGAGTTCAGTTTTCTTAAGAAATCCAGTAGAGGTGATGCAATAGTGATAAGTGATAGTAGTTTCTCAGATGGTTAGGTGGGTTTCGTTTAAATAAAAACACGATTGTGCAGGAAAAAGTGTTGTGGGTTTTGCAGAATTGAAGATAGCACGATTAAGGTTTTCTAAGGAAGGTGGGCTTGGATTCTATGAAATGGCGGCGGTTATGAGTCCAAAACTTTGGTTTTACTTTTTCAGTGAAACATAGAGCCTTGAATTGGCAACGGGAAGTGCATTCGTACTAAGGTTTTGACAGGGTTTCTTCTGCTTGGATTGTAGAAGCCATTTCAATGGAGTGTGATAGCACGGAAAAACACAGATATATTTCCATCTATACTATAATAACTCTAAACGGAGAGTAGAAGTCTGTAAAGACATCACAAACGTTTATAACAGAACTGTCCGTAAAGAAACTACAACGACAGACTAATGAAAACTAAATCCAAAATACCACAAACCAAAATAAAGAAATTACTTACCTAGGTGGGGCTACGGTTTGTGGTGAACCTGGATCTCAACTTTCGAGCCTCTCCAGTTACCCCGGTCTTAAGCTAACTACCTACAGTTGTGCACTCCAAGTAGGTTTAGGTCACCTTCTTATTGTGAGCGCCACCTGAGATGAGGTCTTCGTCTGCTGCGCTGTCCCTCAGGTTTAGATTTGAGGACTATTTAGGCCGGAGTATTGGTGAATATTCGCTCTACATGTCTTAGCCATCTCAGGCAACTGATGTGTAGTTGCGACTGAGGGTATCTATATCCGCTTTCGAAGGGGTCCATGCCTCATAAAGTCGGACTGGGACAATCAAACTTTTATATGCAGTCTCCTTTGTATTTCAAGATAGGGAATAACTACTCAATTTCCTTCTTACGCGAACGAAAAAACGATTGCCAAGAGTAATCTTTCGTTTTATTTCTGCTGTGGTGTTGTAAGAATTTATAGCAGAACCAAGAGAGACAACGAAGTTATAGCTATCGACTGTGACGTTCTGTCTAATTCTTCGATGTTGTGTCCCTTTTTGTTGATAACATATACTTAGTTTTGCTTTTACCGCTGAACCGATTTTGCAATTTCAGTTTCAATGCTAGTAAATGCACCGGTGACAGCCCGCTGTATTCATCCAATTATGTCGATATCATCTATATACGTTGCAGGGACTTTTGTGCCTCTAGCATACGCCTGTGAGTTGCCCACAATTCTTATAAATATGATGTTAAAGAGGTCGCATGATAGCGTGCCACCTTGTCTTTAAACTTCTTTGACATCAAAGGTTTTGGTTAAGTGGTTAACGACTTTGACACTCAGCGAGCGTTCTCAATCGCCGTTCTACACGAATGGGCGAGCTTGGCACAGATGCTAACACTAGACATGGCTCGTCTCTTGTGTGGACTATCCTGGTCTGAAACTGCACTGATAGGGGCCAATCAGGTTGTTTACGAAGGGTTTCAGACGTTTACACAAAATGGCAGAAAAAAAACCAATATCCGATGTTGAGGAGATTCAGGTCGAATTCTTACAGGTCACGACTTACAAAGAAAATTATCTGCAAAGCACAGATGCAGCAGTTGAAACGTATTGTAGGTGTGTAACGTTTCTTTGATAGTTGCACAGATGCTCTTGCTTTCACGTAAAAAAACTGAATCTACTACGTTCTAGAACTGTTTGCTTTGCAGTAATTTTCCGTTGTGTGTTTACGAATCTCCTGCTTTGCACATTTTGCGCAACATATGCGCTTACGAATTTGGCCTCATACTGATATAGCTGGCGCAGTTAAGGGGGTCTCCTTTTTTTAAGGAACGGGCAACAGATACTGCGATTCCAGTTTTTAGCCATACACTCTTCTCACCAGATTTGAGAAATGAGTTGGAGTATGCTCTTTTCCAGTAGCTTCGAATACCTAGCCAATACGACGTCAGGTCCAGATGCTTTATTTGTTTGAGCTTGGATATTGATATCCATACTTCATTTTGGTCAGGTGGAAAGAAGTTTTGGCTATCAGCGTTGAGGTTGAGTGGTATATTCTACCGACGGCGGGATGTTTTGATTCTACGCCGCTTACAGCCGGCAGAAATCGTTTTTCAATATTCTCCAAGGCCACCTTCTTCATCTCTACCGGCTTCTGATTCGGTTTGGAATCTTAATATCGTTTGTCCGATCAAAAAGAAATGAGACCACTTTAACTGCACCAACTTAAGAGTAATAAGTCGCTTGAACAAAGCCTACAGGATATTTTCTTCCGTATTAAAACCATTCCGCGTCTAAAACCATTCCTGAACAATATGGTTGGTTCATACCGGTGCGATTATAGGCAAGGAAAGTTCACTATTGGAAAAGGCTCAGGAATTTAAGATAGAGATTCGCTATCTATATAGGGACTTCAAAGCCGCGTTTTGTTTTGTTTTAACATAAATACTTGCTACACAAAGCAGGTTGTACATGATGACTACGGATAATTGTCCCTGCTCCGCGACGAGACGAGGCCTAAGAGGCTTAAATTAAATGACCCAGTGTAGTGTGTCGAACATAAAAATGAACGACTCTAAAGACCAGAACGTCAGCTCTGGCTGTAATAACTTCGAACTAGTTAAGGACTTTCTCTATGTTGGTTCCTAAGTTACGAAAAAAAAGTAGAAACGACATAAGCGCAGAGTTACTCTTGCCAATTGGCGTTTTTTTGGTAGCGGTGCCGTCTATTGTAAGATCAAATTGGCTATATACAAAACCGTCATTTCCCAGCTCTGCTCTATGGCGCAAGGAATTGGACCTTGTTGAAAGTGGTTCAAGAAACATTTGGATGTAAAGCGCGGTGTTCAGCTAGGCATCGACGATGTGAAAGGCCTGCGATTTTGAAAAAGCATTGCCAGAGGACTTATGTGGGCGAACTTTCTGGAGATGTGTAAGGAGTATAAAGGAAAAATGATAGCAGCAACGAAAAACTTTAAACCGAGATCATGTTATATCGCCAGTTGATGTCGCCATGTACAAAGAAGTAGGTGTGCAAATCTGGTCCGAAAAGAAATATGGTAGAAGCCCAAGTTCTAGATGAATTTCGAAGAACTTGTTGAAAAACAAATGGATCACTTAATTACAAAAGCAACTTGGGATTCCCATCCGCTTGGATTTTTAGTTAAACGATAAAAATACTGCATAGGTTCCATGCCCTTTTCACTTATATTTTTCTCAATCTTTTGAAGTCTCTTCTACACGCGGCAAAAATCAGTAGGCTTCTGAACAGGTGTTTACCTTTTGGAACTGGCTGTCAGCTCGATTTCGTTATGATCTCCTTTCGTTGAATATACTTGGCCAAATTAGTTTGCTTTAGATGGAATAGTTCTCATATGTTGGAGGTAAGCTTTAAAGGGACATTCCAAAGTTCAAGTTAAATTTGGAATCCTTTGGACCTTTGTTGCGTGATGTCAAAAGACTGTTTCTCTGGTTCAACAATCAACTGATGCAAAAGCTTGGTGGAGTCACGTGTAAAGATGCTATAATAGTTCTTCTTTGACTCGTAGAGTGGCTAAAGAAAGGTTTGAAGAAATATCAAGTTCTAACCTAGGTTTTGTTTCTAGTGCTACTAGAACTAAGATTTTTATGTTTCGAAAGAAGAAGAACATCGAAAACCTATCTCTTTGATCCCTTAACATCTTGTCTAGCGAAGCTTCAACCGGTGTCAAAAGTTGTAACCTTAACTTTGACATATATGCCCACTATGCACTCCTCAAAGATTTTGAAATGCCGTCTGGCAGAATTCTCTAAGTTAATAAGCATAAAGTTCTTCAGGAAGTAAGCAAGATTCAAGGCAACTTTGCGCACATGCAGCTGGGACAGGGTTTCCAAAATTGCCAGCAAGAAGGAAGACAGACTCATAGGTCTGGAGTCATTTTTGGAAAAAACACAGTACTGAATAAGAAGGTAAGCAAAAGGCAAGTTGGTCGTAGAGGTTCTCTTTAAAGCGGTTATTGACGAACTTGGTCATTGCTTTCACATATATTCTATCTTTTTATATGCCAGGCTACTTAAATCGTTCAGAAGGTTGTGTTCAGGCGATGACTGGGCTAATCCAAAACACAGCTGCAGGGTAACTTTTAGATCTACACTTAGCTTAGCTTAACGATAGTTTAAACACAAATCGTTGGATAAACTGACTTCTTAACCATGTTCGTGTAGGACAAACTTGTTGTAGATAATGAAATCGAAGTTTTTATCGCCGTTGATAGCTTGATCTTAAATTTTCCGTCAGTCGGACGGCCTCAGCTATTAGCTGCTATTTCTTAGACTCAAGTCTGAATTCCATCAATGACTGAGCAGTTTAGATTCAGCCATAAATTGGTGGCATTGACCTGGTCACATTAGCTGCCTAAGATGGGGTAGGACATGTAGAGCCTGTGCGCTTTAATGCTTCAACCCGAAGTGTCTTCAATTCCAATCAACCTAGATGACACCTAAAATACAAATACCGATCTTTGATGTTGGCGTAAGAGTTATCCTGGAATTTTATCTTTAAAGCGGTTTGGGACTTACAATCATCTGGTACCAAGAACTCTGTGGGACATTAAGTATAAATTGATACTGTGAAGAATGTCTGTTATATATCTGAGTATACAGCTAGGAACTACCGACTTCTGTTTCTTTCACTTAATCCCCAGCTTCAGAGAACCGTCAATTTCTGTGGAATCCATTCAGTCACTCCATTTATCAGTGTCATCGATTAATCCCTAATCCTTTTCAAAAAATTTCCTCACATAGTCTCGCAAAATGTCACTCCACAAAGAAATTTAGTTGACAAATCATCCAACTCCACGACATCGTGCTTATCATCTCCAGGTCATCGTCAATGCCTAACCAACATCATTTGTCTAAATTTCATAATTCACGCCGCATGCAAACCGGCAAACGATGTATATTTCCATTGGGGCCAACAGTTGCGCGGTTCACATGCGACACATATCCGTATGCGCACTAGAATTGCTTCATGCTAATGCCGCTGCCGTCGGTCGCCGCCATATGCCATTGCGATTAGTTGACGTCCTTCCCCCAGTTGGCAACAACATCACACTTAAAGTTCCGTGCGTTGTTGTTTGTTTAGAAATTCAAAACGACTTCTCGGGAAACGATATCACCGCTTTGTCACATTACTGTGAGTTGCAAACAAATCGGCACCATTAAAAGTCAAATCCTTACCACCAAAAAAACACATGCAGGCATACAAGAATGAGTACGAGTACGAGTACGGGTACGAGTACTCTAGCACATCATCAGCATCCTCCACGTCGTGGAACGTGGAACGTGCATCTTTTCAAGCGATAAACCCAGTCGGTGTCGGTGTCGCTCGTCACGTAGCGGCCTCACTTACAATCACAATTGTGCGCGAATTGGAGGATGTTTTTCAGACACCATCAGCTTCATCTCAATCTCAATTCACCTGCGACTGTGAATGGAGTTGCGATCATGATGTCTTCACTAGACGACCAAAGATCAAATTGCTGTGCTATCCGTATACGAGTAACATCCGCCTTAGAATGATTCGTGCCATTATACTAATGGGCCGATTATAATGTTGCCACAAGATTTGCCGTAACCAGAGACAAAGTGAACATCAGAGACAGATCCATAACCAGAGTCTAACTCAAAGTCTGACTCTAAGTCAAAGTCGGAGATGGAGTCTTTGTCATTGCACGTTGTGATTGTCGTCATCCTCGTATTTTGCTCACTCGAATACTAAGCATGTCGCCGAGAAACAATAATCATGTCCATGCATCAATCATATCGCCCAGGTGGCTCAATGGTTCTTTTCTCTTCTCCCATATGATGGCTCATGGGCCCGTTTAAACAGTCCAGAGATTTGTGGAGGTTGAAATCGCCTCACAACAGCAGCACCAACAAGGGACACAAGTATTCGTAAACAGCTACAGCCGGCTGCAAACCCAAATCCACCGAACGGACAACTAAGCATTAATGTGGGCAATAAATTTGGTGCCACTGGCCATATTCATAGTAAGGCCGTAGTCAGGCTTTGGCCAGAGCGCAGTCGCAACTACACAACAAGTCATTCCGATTGCCAACAAATGGCACCGGATCGAACGGAATTGCTTTTCGGAATTGGAATTTCCTTCGAGTGTGGGTAGTGAGCGAATAGTACGCGTAGCAATGTGTGAGCGCGTCTGTGTTGTCAAAGCTTAGTTGGGACATAAGTCCTGCGATCACTTGCTGATTTAGTCAACGGAAAGTGGGCAATTAGAGCGACAGTGGTCACCAAAAGCACTCAACACTCGGAATTTCACAGGGGATTTGGATATATCCTGACCATGAGGTTGCTTTGCGACACCACTACTGCAATGGTCTGCTCGGCCCCCAGTTTCTCATTAATAACATGTCTTGGCGTTGAAAAGTTTGCGCCAACCCATAAATAAAGTCCGCGGCATTTAATTTGCATTCTAAATTGCACATTTAAGTAAATTGAACTATTTAAATCAATGCGCTCGTCGGTATTTGGCATTTGGTTATGGTTTCGGTGTCGGTACCTATTCGATATTCGGTATTTGGCAGGAGGCACTTGGTAGCCGGCCGCCTGGTATCTAATGTATTTTACATTCGAGAAATTGTGGCTTGATAGTGTCTTGGACATGGGAACATGGAACATGGAAGGAATGTACCACACGGTCGATGGTCGACAGTTGGAAGGTTGTCTGAGAGTTTGGCGACTTGGCCACCAACCGTCCGGAGGTTGGTGTTTTGGCATCCCAAAAATGTTGAAATGGTGTTTTTTAGTCGATGATGTAAATAATCTTCGAACTTGCACGTGGTGTGTCCTTAGGAGGTCGAGTTGTTGTTTTTGTTACCATGTAAGACAACAAGAGTCTTGTCAGGTTTGTACCGGCATTTTTTGAATCAGTTTCACCACACGACCTTGCTGATGCTGAACTACGAATGGGATGATGAAGTGATATTTTTATTCCATGATTGCAATTGAGCTAGCGCAACGGAATTTTAAAGTACCCTACAGGTGGTAATTTATTGGATAGTCAACCAAGACTGCAATGGTGATTAGGTTTCATGAAAAATACTGTCGTTTGAGAGATGTAGAAACTTTGAAGAATAACCTAAAGATGACTGCAAAATCAGGGCCAAACAAATGTCGACTCCAAGACGCCATATCAACATGGTGCTAGGTTATGGCCAGGTTTTTTTGCTATTTCAGCCCAGAATTCAGGATGTAGTAAGTCGGTCAGTGGTCTTTCTTATTCTTTTCCAGAATTTGGCGACCGTATTCACCCATCGGTCCAAATAGTATCGCTATATTATTGTTGAAGGTAACCAATAGGTTACTTTTCAAAGCCGTATTCGTGTTAGGTTTCGAAGCATGAAGGTTTTAATGGTACACTTTGTTAGATCATGGGCAACAAATATTCCTGTTTTTCTGTGCAAGACGGTCGGTAAATTTCTGCTTCATTTTAAAATTGAACGTAGGACTTGAACAACAATAGGGACCAATACTCACTTAAACCTCTCTCAGTCAACCGGAGTAGTAGGAAGTTCTTTTTTACTTTGGCTCTTCATTTTGGGAGCGCTATTCTTGTACTTGGTACATGGCCTTACTCAACTCAAGTTTGGCGCCGTACGGATCTTTATCTAAGCGTGACGAGTTACGCAGGGTCCTTCACCGCTTGCTTCTCCTACAGAGACGATCTTTTCGGGATTGAATATCAGGCCCAACCGATTCATTAACAGCTATCACTGTTGATGCCACTTTAACCAAAAAATTAATCAAGAGACCAGAGCGGGCTCAATGATCGGTGTAATGTATAACGCTTGGAGCTCCGCTAGACCGCTCTTCCATACTTCCAACTATGCCACTTTTACTACCCAGATCCTCGACATCTGGAAGTTTCCGAGTCCTAGGGAATTTCTTTTGGCGTGAGTGATAATTCCCCCTGAATTATCTTGGGTGCAGGGGTTAAGGCAAAGGTTTCAAGGAAAAACAGTTCAGCTTGCTTTGGTAAATTTTACTGCAACATCCTTTTATGGTTTAATTATGGATTACAGCCACAAATGACATTCACCGAATGACAGTTCGATCATATGTGCTTGTTGCTTGTTTACAGACTTTAGCTGTCATCAAGGGTGTGTTCAATGTGTGTTCACAAGAGATGAGAGGTAGCTAAAAGTGATCACGGTTCAATATTCAAAGTTTTTATAAAAAATATATAAAAAACATCATCTCTGATCGAGTAGCTCATTAGCATGCCAAATGCGCAGATCATTATAGAGAATGCTTGAAATCCCTGACGATTACGGTTTCCATAAACTCTACTCCTAGCTACTGCCTTTTCTAAGACAAAATACTCATCTCATAGTTCAAATTTAAAGGCCAACAACTTAAGACAATAATTGGCGAAAAGGTAGAAATGAGCAGTAATATGCAATCATCCAATATAAGTGGGATGAGTTGTAGCCTCCATCGTTTTGGTAATGCAGAATTATTGTTTGAAGTTGCTAGTCAAAGACTGGTTACCGGTGGTTGTCATGAGTAATGAGCCTCTACTTGGCGATGATGATGGAATCGTCTACACCTTCGCTATGTAATTAGCGCCATTTGATCTTTAACTGGTAAATATCAAAGATAATTATGCACGTGGATTTTATGGATCATAAGGTGGAAAACAGTGAGTGGTTGGAGGGCAAAAAGGTTAAGTACAAGTAGATGTAATGATTAATGCCTAGAGAAGAGTTGAGACTGCCTTTGTTATCTATTCAGCCACTTCTTTTTCTTTTTCTTTTTGCAAAGGTTAGAGTTTACAATGATTGTGTGACCATCAATAAGGGTGAATATAGGTAAAGTGAGAGGACATATTTAGCAGGAGAGCTAAAAAGAGAAAGGTTATGTTGAAGATGAAATTTCACGATAAAAATAGTAATTCGAAAATTATACTGATAAAACCTGCACCATGGAGGAGCTTTCAGGAGTAATCATTTATCCATGCTGTAGATTGCACTAGGTGAACCTCAATCAACAGTTCTGATTTGCTGTCACAGATGCGCATATAAAATTGATTGATTAAATGATCCTTTCAGTCAGAGCGTTTTTTGAATCGTCCTAACACACATCCTTCTCATACTAGCTTTCATTTGATATCACGTTTTAGGGTACCAGCAAGCCCAACATGAGAGGCAATTATCTCCAGGAATCTTTAATATCGTCTGAGTTGGTTGTGTTTTAAGACTTCAGTAAGCAATTGCTATGAAAGGAAGACAGCAGGTAATCGACTAAACCGTTTCTTTAAGAAGTTGTCTGCCTGCTGGCATCATGTCTTCGCCTTCCAAAACAAATGTGTTTTCAGTCAATTTCTTCAAAACTGAAGTTCTTCTTTCTACGAGAAGAAGGAAGCATTACTCGTCAAAAGAACTATTATGAGGGCGTATATAATCGTTCCGCGGTTTCTACAATAGCACAATGTCCCGTGATTGTATATGATTATTTGAATTTAGAATCTTGGTGGAATTATACGAGCAGACAGCAACATAACTTGCTGTTAAGAGGACCAGCTTCTCTATTGGGCAGATAGATAGCTAGACCAAATCCGTAAACGCATACTATAGGTATGTTACACAAAATATGCAAAGCAGGGGATTCGCAAACACACAACGGAAAATTACTGCGAAGCAAACAATTCTAAAACGTAGTAGATTCGCATCTGCGCAACTGTCAAAGGAATGTTGCACTTGCATTGCAAACATATGCTTTTGACGTTTCAACTACTCTATGACATGTGGTTTGTAGATAATTTGCTTTCCAAGTCGTGCGCTTACGAATTCACCCCTAATGTCACGGTTATGTGTCAAGTTAAAGAGTATGTCTGTGGCATATTGGATCATGTTAGAGATTACCTGAAGGTGTTTGGAAGTCATTTGGGTAAGTTCGAATATTACATCAGACGCCATTTAATTTGACTTCGAAATTTACAAAAGTAATTTTAATAGAAACCAAAGAATGTTGATTAAAAATTGTAAATTTATCATTGATTCATAAAGATACAGTAAAGGGCTGTGTATGAAATATCATATCGGGCTAATGTGCTCCACAGGTTTGCTGGCACATACGCAGTCTATTACCGAAATTTGCTAATTCAAATCACTAAAACCGTAAATTGCATGACCAGGATTTCCTTGTACCTTATGTGTTTAGTACTATGCACCACGAGTGCCAAACAAATACACATTACACTATTTTATAATAATGATTAATGATGGATAAATTTTGCTTTCTTTTGATCTCAAAATGATCGATTACGATGTAATTCAACTCAGAATCTAACGTTAGTTTTTTTGCATTGTTTCTCATTACATTCGCTTTCTTAATTGCTTGATACATTTTTGTAACTTAATTTCACTCTCTTCTTTTCACAACCGTCGTCGAGTTTGGACGCATTTTGGTAACATAAAAAATTGTTTCTATTTACTTACAATAACATTAAAACATTCATACATTATCTAATTGTTCATGAAATAAATTTACTCAATTAAACATTTATATCACACATCACACAACATTTATTCATCTTTTAATTAACAATACACAAAAGAAAAAAAATTCAAACAAAATACAGTCCATTCCCAAACATTTAATGGTCCTTCTAACAGCCGAATTAATTTTGATCAGTGATTCGTGAATTAAACGATTGAACTATAATTTAATTTTTTTTTGATGAACGTATGCTGCATGTACAATATTAAATCTTGAGTAGTGAGTAGATGCATGAACATTTAAAGACCTTTTTGTGAAATACGTTTAAAACGATTTCGGACACATATCGTCATATCGTTTATATATAAAATTCGAACACGTGTTGTTTTTTTTTCAACCAATTCTTTCGTGGTGGTAGATTGAATTTTTTTCCTGTGCATCTTTCCCACATATCATAAGTGTAAATGAATACAATCAAGGTTAAATTTGGGCATGCCAAAGGAGGCATTACGAGGGCTTTAACGTTTACAGAATCCTTGTCTGCTTCTGTTACAATTGCAATGCTAGAAATCCATTTAGTGCGCCTTTGTGAAACGTGGGCTAATTTTGTGTCGCTGCAGGATAAGCTTCTCGAATTTTGTGATGAAACAGACTTCGTCGATCCTGATCCAGAATTCTCTGAATATGAAGAGAAATATTGTTTAGCTCACTCCCTTATTACATCTGCAATTCGAGAAAAATCCACTGACCTGGCATCAAATTGTAAAGACACATCTCAAATCCCGATTGAAGACAGGTTAGCTAGCCAACAAACTTCATTTTTAAATCAGTTAAAAAAGAGTTCAGCCAATCCTAGATCTATTAAGCTTCCAGAGTGTGTAATTCCAACTTTTAATGGTGATTACAAAGACTGGCCGGGTTTCAAAGATCTGTTTACAGGAACAATCGACCGCAATCCTTCCATAACTGCTACTCAAAAGTTCCAGTATTTAAAATCATTTCTGAGTGGAGACGCTGCAAACCTAATTAAACATATAAAAATTTCGGAAAATAATTATATAGAAGCAAGGGATAAATTAGAAGCACGTTTTGAGAAAAAACAGTTAATCATTCAGTCGTTTATTCAATCTTTCCTTTCGTTACCATCGTCCAGCTCAACAAACATTACTCTTTTGAGAAAAATCGCTGATGGCGCTGATGAGGTCATCAGAGGTTTAAATGCCTTGGATTCAACTTCAAGGGATCCATGGCTAATTTTAATTTTACTGCAGAAATTAGACAATGAAACAAAACAGGCTTGGGCAGAAGAGCCGGCTTCAGATGAAAATAGCACAATTCATCAATTCATTGACTTTTTGGAAAATCGCTGCAGCTGCCTAGAATCTTGCCTTTCTCTGTCTCGTTCTTCTAAACCAAGTTTTAAGGCTCAGCCTAGCATACGTTCACATATTGTGGAAACCAAGGTAGGCTGCCCAAAATGTAAAGAAGATCATCTCTTGACGTTTTGCCAAGCTTTCATTGCACTCGGGATAAATGCCCGTCGTAATTTTGTCAAAGAAAAATCGCTTTGCTTCAATTGCCTTCGTCATGGTTACGCATCTAATAAATGCCACTCGAACTTTCGGTGTAAGATGTGCAAATCTCGCCACCACACACTGGTACATCCTACACAAAACATACCACTCGTTTCGTCAACACAACAAAACCAAATTCAGCCACACAACTCATCGGTATTGCCAGAAAATCTTGTTGATTCAATACAATCAAACCACTCCCTCGAACTTACACATCGTGTTTCAACTTTTCTTCCAACTGCCGTAGTGAGAACTCGTGATAAGCAAGGAATTTATCAAAATCTTCGTGTGCTGCTGGATTCAGGGTCGCAAGTTTCATTTGTGACAGAAAGGACTGTACAACGCCTAGGACTCTTTCGAAAACATTCTCGGATTCCTATTGTAGGAATCGCATCAACTTCAGCCGGTGTTACCAATGGCTTGGTAACTTTAAATTTGAACTCGTGTTATAACTCAGACAATGTTGATATAGATTGCTATATTATTTCTAAGTTAACATCATTGCTTCCACAGTCTTCTAAAAGCAACCTTGACCCCACTGCCTTTTCTTCGATGGAACTAGCTGATACAAATTTTAATATGCCTGGCCCAATAGATGTTCTGATTGGATCAGACAAAGTCTTTAACATCATTCTCGGACCATCGAGGCCAAAGGATGAAAGTGTTCCTAGCCTTATTCCAACTATATTTGGCTGGGTGGTAGCAGGTATCTTCCAACAGGCAACTCAAACCTCTAGTTTAGGAGTCAAAAAGTTCTGTACCCAATTAGACCGCTCACTGGACTTCGATCTAGAACGTTTTTGGCGCCTCGAAGAGGTGCATCATGACACATTATTATCGCTTGATGAACAGAGGGCAGAAGAACATTTTGCTTCAACACACCGTCGTCATTCGGATGGCAAATATATGGTGGAACTGCCATTAAAACCCGATTCTAATCTCAGTGCCGGTAACTCTTTTCGTATTGCTCTCAACCGATTATATTCGATCGAGCGGAGATTTCTACATAATCCTGATCTAAAATCTGAATATTCTCGTTTCTTGAGGGAATATATATCGCTAGGTCATATGTAGGAAATTCCAACAACTGAGCTTGTTGAAAATATTAACCATTACTATCTACCTCATCATGCGGTTTTTAAGGGTGATAGTTCCACTACCAAAATACGGGTGGTGTTCGATGGCTCCGCTAAATCAAATAATACTACATATTCGTCTTTAAATGAGTCACTTCTCGTAGGCCCCACCATACAACGCGACATATTTGCAATATGTCTTCGAGCTCGTCGTCATTTATACACCATTTCGGGGGACATCGAGAAGATGTACCGACAAGTCTGGATTTCACCACCACACACACATTATCAACGAATCGTTTGGCGTGATAGCCCAGAACAAAGGCTTAAGTATTACAGGTTATTGACGGTAACCTATGGAACTTCTGCTGCTCCATTTTTGGCCGTACGTACCCTTAAGCAACTCGCTCTCGATTCCGCGAAAACACATCCTCTAGCTTCATCAATCATCCTAAATGATTTTTACGTCGACGACGTCATCACGGGCGCTGATACTGTCGAAGACGTAATCATGCTTCGAAACGAGCTGGTTGACCTATTAAAATCAGCGGAGTTTAACCTTCGTAAATGGACAACAAATTGCTGGCCTCTTTTATTGTCTCTGCCCGAGGATCAACGGGAACTTTCTCCAGTTGCCTTCGAAGATTTCAACATGGTAAAAATACTTGGGTTACACTGGTGTCCATCAAAGGATTGCTTTTCCTACAAAGTCACCCTTCCAACCAAAACTATCTGTACAAAACGTCAAATTCTTTCTGATGCCTCACGGATATTTGATCCATTGGGATTCCTCGCACCAGTAATAGTCGGCATTAAAATCTTTTTTCAGGACTTGTGGCGAGAAAATGTAAATTGGGACGAGGAAATTCCTCAGGAACTTGCAAAACGTTGGAGTGCCATACGCGATGAGCTTCATCTAGTCGAAGCCATTACCATCCCCAGGATCATCTGGACAAATAAAACCAATATGGAGTTACATGCGTTTTGCGATGCATCGTTAGATGCCTACGCAGCTGTAGTCTACTGTCGAAGCATCAATACCAACGGAATGTTCAACGTATCATTGGTAGCAGCTAAGACCAAGGTTGCTCCTATAAAAATTCTATCCCTCCCTCGTTTAGAACTTTGTGGAGCTCTTCTTTTAACTCAACTCATTACCAAAATCAAAATTTCATTACAGGAGAAGGATCTCAAAGTTTTCGCATGGACCGACTCTTCAATTGTTCTGCATTGGCTATCTGCTCATCCAAAAAAATGGTCAGTGTTCGTTGGTAATCGAACCTCGGAAATAATCTCTTCAATTCCGTGTAAACAATGGAATCACGTATGTTCTTCATGCAACCCGGCTGATGTTGCATCACGGGGGATTTCACCATCAACTTTAACTTCAACAGAAATTTGGTGGACGGGTCCGTCATGGCTTAATAAACGATCTTATGAGTGGCCGGTATCGCGGTACAGTTTACAAGGCATTTCTATTGATCAATTGGAAGAAAGAAAAACTCAGAAGGTGCAGGTATTTGTATCTAATAGGAGTATAATCTCACATAATATTCTTGAACAAATTATCTATAATTCATCTAATTTTATGAAATCTGTGCGTGTTGTAGCATTTATTTTACGGTTCATAACAAACTCTTCGCGAAAAACCAACCACCATTCTAGTCCAACTCTATCTGCTGCAGAAATCTCAAATGCAAAAACGCGGTTAATAAAAAGTGCTCAGTGTTCATCGTTTAAATTTGAAATAGGAACTCTCCAACAACGCAAGGAACTCCCCTCGCGAAATAAACTTATTTCGTTAGCTCCCTTTGTTGATAGTTTGAATGTGCTTCGGGTCGGTGGACGTTTACAACACTCCGATCTTTCTTACTCTGAAAAACATCCCATAATTTTGTGTAAATCACACCCTTTAACCAAACTTTTGGTGGAATACGTACATAAATCTCACTTACATGCGGGGGCGTCTCTAATGTTTGCTATACTCCAAGAGAACTACTATATTCTAGGATGCCGAAATCTGCTTCGCAAGGTGGTCCACGACTGCGTTATATGCTTTAAACAACGGAAAGTAGCTGCTAATCAACTTATGGGAAACTTGCCCGCAGAACGAGTTAAATTTTCCCGCCCATTTAGCAAGGTCGGTTGTGATTATGCGGGGCCCATAACGATACGTTTAGCTCGCGGTAGAAATCCGAAATTTGTGAAAGCATACATAGCCATATTTGTATGTTTCGTCACAAAAGGAATTCATATTGAATTGGTCGGTGATTTGTCGTCGAACGCGTTTCTTTTGGCTTTGGATCGGTTCGTCTCGCGGCGTGGAAAGCCCATCGAAATATGGACCGATAATGCAACCAACTTTCATGGAGCTAAACGAATTCTTGGAGAACTACATAATCTTCTTCTAAGCCAACAACATCAGAACATAATTATTAATCACTTATCAAGGGACCATATCAACTGGAGATTTATACCACCTTCCGCTCCGCACTTTGGCGGGTTGTGGGAAGCTGGTGTAAGGTCCGTCAAAATGCATCTCAAGCGCGTCATTGGTGAGAACAAACTTACATATGAGGAGATGTATACTTTGCTAACTCAAATTGAAAGCCTTCTTAACTCACGCCCGATGTGGCAAACCTCAGACTTCGAACCTACATCATTAACTCCATCACATTTCATGATTGGAGAATCCTATTCTGCTCTACCACAACCAGATTTTTCTCAATCTAATATTTCAATCAATACTAACTGGTATTTATTACAGACTCTCATGCAAGGCTTTTGGAAGCGCTGGCACATGGAGTATCTTACTTCTTTACAAAATCGACCCAAATGGACGAAACAACATCCAAATCTCCAACTAGATGACATCGTGCTCCTCAAGGAACCCAATCTGCCTCCATCAAAATGGGTTTTGGGACGAATCAAAAAAAATCCATATGGGAAGCGACAGAAGATGCAGAGTCGTCACTGTTCACACGCAATACGGGGACTACGTCCGTCCAGTGGTGAAGATTGCACTTTTGCCTATGACTGAAAGACCGGAGTCTTCCAGGGCGGGCTGAATGTTTAGTACTATGCACCACGAGTGCCAAACAAATACACATTACACTATTTTATAATAATGATTAATGATGGATAAATTTTGCTTTCTTTTGATCTCAAAATGATCGATTACGATGTAATTCAACTCAGAATCTAACGTTAGTTTTTTTGCATTGTTTCTCATTACATTCGCTTTCTTAATTGCTTGATACATTTTTGTAACTTAATTTCACTCTCTTCTTTTCACAACCGTCGTCGAGTTTGGACGCATTTTGGTAACATAAAAAATTGTTTCTATTTACTTACAATAACATTAAAACATTCATACATTATCTAATTGTTCATGAAATAAATTTACTCAATTAAACATTTATATCACACATCACACAACATTTATTCATCTTTTAATTAACAATACACAAAAGAAAAAAAATTCAAACAAAATACAGTCCATTCCCAAACATTATGCATTAATTGCCTCTTTGACTTGTAACATGTGACTACGTCTTGTCAAAACCATATGTCGTCCACAATCATATATTACAATGTAGGCATAAGAAAACGGAGCATCATGTTGCTGTAGCAAATACCATTAACTGTTATGGACTGACCAACAGCATTTTCAAAGACGAATAGTCTGATGGTGCCTCCAGCCCAAAATACACACCTAATAATGAATCGTTTTGGATGAATTCGTTTCTCAACAACCCTGATGATGATTTTGTTTGAAAAATCAGCATCCACCGGCTGTTGTTCCACAATTCATTCAACAAACCCTCTACACTGTGCGTAGGGGTTAGTTCTTGAGGCAATCGCATTTTGCGCGCATGAAGGTGCACATATTTCATGAGACTACACTGTATGGAGAGTAGCATAATGTCAAATTCTTGGCCACTGTGCCGAATTGATGTTCCTGGAATCTCAGCAACACTGTTACGAGCTGATTCGATGTTTTTTTTGATTACTAATTTAACAAATTTCCCCGAAATTTTGTATTATAGTTGATGAAGTTAAATTACTCAAACTACCATCAAGATTTTTAACTCAAAAATGAAATCACGTTGTTTATTCGTTTAGCACTCTATTTTTAATAAACCTTAACTGTCACCTGTCAATTCCTTGGGCTGTTCCTCTATTGGGTCTTTTCCTGTGGAGCAAGGTGGGAATAAAGAAGATCAGGCTGCAGACAGAGGCATTTATGTTGAATTTTTGGGAAAATTGTCTAAAGAGAGGGTGAAGTGCGGTCTTAATCGATTTTCATTTTTGGTATCGGTTTCGACAGTCTTCTTCTTAAGGCAGCACCTAATGTGAATGTCGAGAATTCTTTATAAAAACTAAGTCTCTGACATCAAACAAAGAATTCTGCAGGAGCGCAGGAATCTTACAAGAAGTCCTGATAGCTTATATGATCCCAAGTTGAGATATACCTAATTCAGCTTTGGTTTATCCGCAGGTCGTTAGGAAGATCTAGGTAAAATACGAGTACGTTCTTATGCAAAGGTAACGAAGGTCTCAAACTGCTAAGTCTTACATCATTTATGAATATCTCCTGACTCTTGCATAGAATAAACACTTTTATGGTTCGCTTCAATTCTAAAAAAGGTTCGATTCATTGTGCTAACGCTAGTGACATAAGACTATGTGACGTTTACTGTAAGAGTGATGACGGCACCACGGACCACCGCTTGCATCAGTCCACAGGTACCTACTGGACTTTAACGTAATGAGTGTTGGTTCTTTAAGCATTTAATCACTGAAGCGTTTACTTATCTTTCAACGAAAGAATTGCCTACATTTTCGGCACGGATTCAGAAAGTATAGATTCGTAAACACTGCAGCGGTAATATGCAACTGAACGTTTGAATGATCCAATAGGTCCCAAATAATGTAATTGTGCTGATGTGTCTTTAGAACAAAGAATGGATACTTAGAGATTCAGTAGATCAATTGACAATGTTGACAGTGCGGATATGTTCAACGAGATCAGCAATGGAAAGCAAAGGTCACATCTAAAACGATGAATAGAAAAAAACAGGAATATAAAACAGGAAGGGCTGCATTCAAAGGGGTCTTGAATTTTCTAACTGATGTAGTTTGAAAGTCGCTCAGTCTCTCAACAATGCTTTAGGATTGGTTGCAGATGGTTTGCCGACTCCACCTTTACTGTACCCAGTCCTGCCATAAGTTCTGTTACAAATTTAAAACGCTATAAAAAAAAAAACAGTAAACATATTGTATTCAAAATTGTTTCATTTATTATTCAAAAAAATTCAGTTTGCCCGAAGTGACTGCCTTGTGCTTTAACCCAAGCTTCCAAAAGGGGTGGCCATTGGGCTATAGCGGCACGTACGGTTTCCATAGAGATCGTCAACGTTGCTCTGGTTAATGCTGTTTTAAAGCTTTCCAAATTTCTGTGGGGAGTTTTGCCATGTTTTCAAATTCTGACCACAAACCATAATCCAATGGATTCAGACCTGGACTCCACGACAGCCAATCTTCTGCTGGTTTAAAGCCAGGAATATTGATTCTCAGCTACTCCTTCGTGGTTTTGGCTTTGTACACTCGAGCAGATTCCTGTTGGAACATCCATCTGTATCCATTGAAAAGGGTATTGGTCAAACCCTTCGCAACACCCTCTAGCACATCTTCTTGGTAAACCTTTGCACCAGTTTTTAAGTCTTTTTCACAGAAATGGAGGGATGTGACACCATGGTGAGAGACCCCCCCGAAAAACCATTATGGAAGCGCGGGCGACCACTTCTTGGCCTGTCCTGTACTCCATATTCCGAGTGGTTTTAGCAAATCGGAAATTTGGCCAGCACTCTTTTCGCACTTATGCAACACTATTACCGCGGCTCGATTCTCTTAAACGCCCCACTCTATGTTGATACGAGTAGTTTGCAAACTGAAACCAAACTGACTAGTATTTCTCCCTGATCAGTGCATGTGTTCTGAAAAAAAAGTTAAGGGTTCTTTTCCCGCATGAAGTTTTGAACGAGAAGCCCTGGAAATTGTGTTACAGAACTTATGGCAGGACTAAATATGTTATTTTTGCTTGGAAGACAGAACGAGAACGAGAAGTGTAATATTAAGTTATCGTTCATTAGGAAGATACAACTGCTCCACTTCCTAGACTATTCTAGAGGCGATCCGTGATTTCGACCATTCGTCAACACAGAGAAAGTCGATTTCCCAATTTCACAACAACGGGAATTGTAGTGACACATTTTCAACCAAAAGATGGCTTTGAAGATGAAGCCCATCATATGAATATCAATGACATGTCTTCATTCGTCGACACTATCAATGACAAATATCAGTTATATCTAGTTGTTTTGGGTTAGCTTTGAGGGTTTTGGAGCTGAAATAAGGCACCTTTAGATATCTGTTGACCAATTGTGATACTCGAGGGGGAAATCTAATTTGATTCCAGTGTTGGTTGTAGTTCGGTCCTTGATCGAGTCTTAGTAATGTCCTTGAATTCGAAAATCAGAAAAGGGATATAAATAAAAACTCTAAAAGGTCGTGACAGACGAAAATTCCTTAAATCGCTCTCATGGCATGAGTTGTGCCAATTCTGTTTAGTCTAGTACAATACCTAGATGCTTAACACTGTTGGAGAATCGCAGGGTTTTCCCATTTATGGAGAGAAGATCGTATTGCGGAATTATTTTTTTTTTTTTGTGTGAGCTTGGCCCATTGTGGGAGAAATCTGCCGGTGACCATAACGTTTGCTTAGAACTGAGAAGAGGTGGTATTACTCCTCCTTATGGGGTGTCTCTTGAGGTAGTGAATTTATGTTTGTGTTGCGGATTAACTCCGACATTTTTTTAAGTTTCTACGAAAAGCGAGAATGTTAACATTATTCAATGCTTCTTCAACAAGACAGCAAATTTGCATTATTTATCTTTGAGGCTTAAGAAAATCGTGCTGGTAACTTCATGCAGGGCAGTTTTAGTGCCTCTACCTAGTGCCTAAGCATGTTGACTTAAGGCTGTACCTCTTGGGTGCAGTATACTACGAACATGACTGTCAAGTATTTTTCCCAGATTTTTCAGAATAAATGATGTAAGGCTTACATGGCTGATGTATTTTGGATGCATATGGCTGGTCATACTTGCCCTAAGAAAGAAGGCCATCTTCACTTCAAAACTGTGTTACTCAGGTCACATGCAGGCTCAGTTATGAGCTGCTTCTGACCGGGTTGACTCGGAAGTGAGTTTCAAGGATAGTGATATTCTTTGCTTTCTCCTGAGCATGGGTGGTACAAAATTTTTTTTAGCAGATGTTTTTTACTCGTAGCATTGTGAGTAATTGATACAATAGCTTTCAATAAGATGCTCCTCGTTGATATAATTAATGTATGAAGAGCATGATTGAAAATACAGCCTGGTAAGCAAAGCAGCACACCATACTTTGCTCCTTAAATCAGTATGCCTCTTATATTCGTAGTTTCACATCACCATTGCAGTAAACACTTTGCGCTTTTAAACGATTCTACCGTGCGTTAAACCCTCTTCTCCTCTACAACCCCACATCTGCGACAAAATAATTTTTCAAATCTAACTGAAGATTAACTTATTCCTCTGATGCTGTCTGTTTTCCAAATGGAGTATCACTTCCTATACCATTACTGGCTGTGTAAACTAAAAAAAAAAATAAAAAGTTAAGTAAACAACCTTTTCCCACTGTTTTATAAGTGCGCACACGCGCATAAAACTGTCTTCCTCTTCAGAAACACTGTCAACCCGTAGACATAGACGTTCCATTAAATGGGATTCCTTAATAGCCTGTCTCCGCATGGCTTCAAAAATCAAAACAAAACAAGAAAAAAACAGAAGAGACAAACCTGCATATTAAATGCTTGTGGTTCCGTCCGCCTTCCTTGCCATGTATCCATATGCACGGAAGAATACCACTCAACAGCTCAGCCGAATACTGGGCAGAACTTTTAATTCTCCAACATGTCCACCTCCGAACAGAGTGGGTAAAAAAAAAAAAAAAAACTGAAAAACTGAAAAACTCCTAACGCCTCATGTCACTCTAGGCAATTCCAACAAATCAAGCGGAAAAGCAAATCCTAAGGAGCAAGGCACAGCACATTCAGTGTGGATGCTCCAGACCAAAAACAAAAAAGAACATAACACCAGAACATACCGGTACACCACTTCCCGATGGAATAATCTGCAGTACATCCCACCAGACTGGTGGTGTTCGAACAAGCGGAAAACACCACTTGGACGTTGTTACCATTGCTTGGGCGCGCGCGCGTCCCCAACACGGTACCATCCCAAGACGGCAGCAGAGACTTGAAACAACAAACCGGAACGTGAGGAAAATCACACTCCGCCAAGCCGCAGCCAAGTTTTCTGTACCTGGCAGCAACTATGTAGCCGCTGGAGTAATCGCCTCCACTGTCCCGCTATCACGAGCTATCCTATAAGAAAATTGATTTACGATTATTGGCAAATGCCGGTGAAGCCATTTGGAACTGAAGGAAAGACTATAAAGCTAGTTACCTAGTTAAGCTGGACTATTTCATGGGCAATTCCTATTGAAGCACTCTGATGGCTGGTGGCTAGTGCGCTGCGCGCCTGCGTTTTGCGTTATGCGCATGCAAATGGTGCGCATATTAACCCGATCGCAGTCGGTGAGTGTTAGTGGTTGAGTGGCTAGGATGTTGTTTTGTCGTCATTTGCCAGCCAATTCTTGAACTGGTATGGCGATTAAGTTCAAGTGCCAACCACAGGAACGTTTTTATTTTCATCCATTAACAGGCTATCCGTAGTTGTAAAATCGCCGCGGTTGTAGCCGGCCAGTGGTACGGGTACTAGTACTCATAGTTTGGCTAACTTTACGATCGCGTCACAGTCGCACCAATGACAGGCGGCGTAAAAGGAACGCTCATGCGTTTAGGTTTGCGCTTAACGTTTGCATTCGCATTAGCCGGCATCAGTATGAAACAGGAATTGCATTCAGGATTTAGGATGATGTTAACAAAGTACAGGTTACATGGGCTACAGGTGGCTGGAGTGAGATATTTATGGATCAATTTGCATTATGAGAGGAATCGCATATCTATGAGTATGCGTCAGTACGCACTGATGTGGTCGCAATTGAGAAAAGGTCGAGAAAGCTTCTGATTTGTAATCTGGTGTATCAGGTTCCTACTGGATTTGATGTACGGAGGAATGTTAACAGGGATATGGAGAGAACCGTTTCTTATCAATGGTAGAGGGTGCCGCAAGGAAATCGATTCCAGCCGGCTAATGGGGTTGAGTTATATAGTAGATGGAGATTGCACTGAGATTGGATTACCCGGTGGATAATGGGAAAGTTCGGTTTTAGAATAGATAAGGCTTATTTGAAGACTTGTAGATAAAACGACGCTTATTGGCAATTATTTGTGGCTATTTTTCGAAAAGACATAGAGAGCACTCTTAAAAGATGAAGTTGATTCGTAGGTTCTCAGTAGTATAAATGGAGAAGTGTGGTATCAAAGTGCAGCTAAGGCCACAAATCTTTACCTTGAATGACTTAAACTTTATATTTGACACAAACATCTTCTGGGGTTAGATAAATGCGTTTTATAAGCATCCACTGAATATAGGCTGTATGGCAATACATCATGTAAATTAATAGTAAAGGCAATATTCAAGGCAAGCTCATCTATCGAAATAACTCATCTCCGAAGCGGTGCTGCAAAGAAAGTCATGAACTAATCGTTTCTTCTACAAGCGAAAGTGGTTGCTCCGGAAGAAAAAGCAAAGAGCATGAGAAATGCGCTTTAAAGAAATTGAACAGTAGCTTATTGAGGAGCAATATTCGGCAGATAGAAGTAAGAGTTACCCTGGAGACGAATGGAATAGAACTGTCCTCCGAAGCCTAGATAAGTCAAGGCTTCCGTCTACCCGAACGAAATGAAGCAAAGATGAGTAGAACAGGATGCCAGGGCAGCACGGTCTACTTACAGGGCTATTTAAGCAGTGCTTCTCGAATGGATCCTCAGTAATGTGGCTCATTTTCTCGTGGAACCAAGAAAATTTCTTGGTGAATTAATTTAGCTCGGCGATCTTATGCGCTTGAAAGAGTGCCATTTGTTTGCCATAGGGTAGATATTTAAGGCTTGATGTTGTTTGGCTGCCTACTAAAGGGCGTCCCATAATTCACGAAAAATTTGAATTTTGCGCCAATGCTGATGTGACAGCTGACATTTCGGGGTTAGTAAAAATTTTCATTGTTGAGCAATATTTTAAAAATAATCAAGGTTTGTCAGCTACAGTCGAACATAATCATCTTTGGTGATGAAGCTCATTTTCATCTTCATGGCTTCGTTAATTGTTATTGGGGTTCAGAAAACCCACGAGCAATTCTTGAGAAACAAATGCATCCACAACGCGTGACTGTTTGGTGCGGATTTTGGGCAGTAACAATCAATGATGTTCGTTATCGTGGCATGATAACTCAGTTTTTACTGTCTAAATTCCAAGATATGGATGTGACCAACATGTGGTTTCAACAAGACAGTGCCACATGCCATACAGCTAGAGAAAAAATTTAATTACCTGCATGAGTCATTTCCTAATCGTGCTATCGGCCGTTTTTGCGATCAGAATTGGCCATCCAGATTTTGCGATTTAACGCCATTGGACTTTTTTCTTTTGGGTTTTTTTTGCAGTCAAAGGTCTATGTATACAAGCCCACGACCACCAATGCCTTGAAAGAGGAAATTGGGAGGTGTATTCATGAAATTCAGCCGCATTTATGCGAACCGGTCATAGAAAATTTCAATAAAAGAGCACATACTAGCAAGCAAAGCCGTGGCGGCCATTTATCCGATGTGCTATTCCATACATAACCCCAATCTGCAATAATCAATAAAATAAAAAGCTTTCTATTATATTTGCTCCTTTGGATACAAGTATATTGAAGTATAACACAATACGAATCTGGCAGTATCCAACCGCTCTGGAATTTATTGTCGGAGTCGATGCTTGGCTATGTATTGTAAAGGGTGATCAGATAGTGTTCGAAAGTTGGTCCAGACCATTAAGGTCGGAAGATAGTCGCATTTGGTATGACACTACCATAAGCTTATTACGCCATTTTAATAGGCGCCTTTTTTTCGCATTTTTCATTACTAATTTTTTTTTTACATTTGTACTTTGCGCACGCATTTTGCTGTCAATTGGCTGACTTTTTACTGTCTTCGGTTTTCGGTTCAACAGATAGCAATGATAGTTTTTCCAATTGTCAAAGTTACCAATGACATCCAGCTTGCAAAATATTCAGTAAAGTTTGCTATATCATCATGCATCATTATACCCTTGCCGAATGGGTGGAATGGGCTCAGTTGTAAATACGCAACGTGGATTTCGTCATGGCTTCAGTGTGCAGGCAATTCGTCGCACCGTAAAAAAAATTGACCGGGAGTAGTCTCTGGCCCCCAACCAGATAGTGATTGGTGCGAAATGAAGAAAGCATAGCCGCCGTAGCGGCCAGACAGAAATGTCGATTCGACGCCGATCGGAAAATCAACGTGGCTTATTTTGCGGTAAGATTTTGGCCTATATCCGCATAAGATTGAGTTGACGAAAGAATTAAAGCCGGACGATCATACACAACTCCATGAGTTCTTTAATTGGGCACTGGAAATGTTGCCCGGAGAACATCGTTTTCTCTAACGAGGCCAATTTTTGGCTTAGCGACTATGTCGAAAAGCAAAATTATCATTATTGGAGCGACCACAACAATCCACAAGTGTTCGGCCAAGCATCAATGCATCAACAAATATAGACTGTTTCGTGCGGTTTATGGCATAGCGGTTTCATCGGACCTTATTTCTTTCGAAATGAGGAAGGAGACACTGTTTCTTTCAATGGTCTCAGGTATAAAGCGATTTTAACAAACTTTCTGTCGTTAGAGCTCGACAACATGGATATATCCGAACTTTGGTTCCAAACGCCAAAACGGCGCTACATGCCATAGAAGCAACGCAACGCTCGAAGATGTAAAAGAGAAATTTGGCGACTGGGTTATCACAGCGCGAGCATTCATCATGCCGCGATCATGTGATTTGACAGCACTCGATTATTTTCTCTGGGGCTACGTCAAGCCCTTAGTCTACGCTAACAATCCAACCACTTTGGACGAGGTCGAGGCCAATATTAGACATGCAATTGCCGGAATAACGCCGCATATACCTATATTGGAGCGAGTTATCAAAAATTGGACCGCACCAATAGCTTGAAAGACTACCAACGAAGCTAGGACCGACAATTGAATGATGTGCTATTCCACACATAATCGCATGAACGTAGCTTAAAAATAAAGCCAAAATCAATTTTACATCTTACACCGTTTTTGTGTTATTTAAAAAAAATTTCCGACCTGGTCATCCTTTATTATAACATATTGTATATTGCGAATTCCAATATCAACATACCATATGTAAACATACATTGCAATATTTGGCCGAGCCAAACAGCGGCTTGATAACTTCAATGGAAGAAAAGTTTCAGTCATTGGAGAGCGCTATTGGGGCATGATCACCGATTTTTTAGGGTCAGATATCGAGGATTCGGACTTGGGCGAGCTCGCTAGTTCAGAAAGATGGGGCTACGTGCCACACAAGCTGTCCAATAATCGATTTATTTCACTCTAAATTCAATAATAGGACGATCCCTAAGAGTAACAGATACATGAAAACTGAGCGACCGCCGGACAACTGTGGTTTTTTAACGGCAAATTAATTTTCTTTGATACGAGGGCGGGTCAATAAGTCCGTGACTTTTGGATTAAAACACAGATTTTTTGATAAAAAAATAATTTTATTTTTCAATGTAGTCTCCCTTGAGCTCTATACACTTTGTCCAACGCTTCTCCAATTTTTTTATCCCTTCCAAAAAAATGATTTGTCGAGGTCCTCAAAATAGGCCTTTGTTTGCGAGATGACTTCATCATTGGAGTCAAATCTTTTTCCACCAAGCCATTTCTTCAGGTTTGGGAACAAGAAGTAGTCGCTCGGAGCCAAATCTGGAGAATAGGGTGGATGAGGGAGCAGTTCATAGCCCAATTCATGGGTTTTTGCCATGGCAACTGCACATGCAACTGTGGTCGACTGTGAGCAAACGCGGCACCCATCTTGCGGAAAGCTTTCTCATGCCCAAGTGATCATTCAAAATTGAAACCACTGAGCCATGCGAGATCCCTACGGCTTCCACAATCTCTCGCACTTTCAATCTTCGGTCGGCCAACACCATATCCTGAATTTTTTCGACTGTTTCGGGTGTAGAGACCTCAACTGGGCGTCCAGGACGTTCGGCATCTTCAGTGCTTGTACGGCCACAACGGAATTCAGTAAACCACTTTTTTACCATTGAAATCGATGGTGCAGAGTCCCCATAGTATTTATCAAGCTTAGCCTTGGTCTCGGTAATGGTTTTTTTTCGCAAGAAATAATGCTTAATAAGCACACGAAATTCACTTCTTTCCATTTTCTCCTCAAATTAGTGAGTAGTCTGATAAAAATAGCTGTCAAACACAAACTAACTGACGCAGCAAGTTTAAATTTTGACAGGAGTCAACTGACAGATGCCTGTTGACAGGAGCAGTGTTGCTGTTTCAGTAAAGAGGTCAGAAATTCAAAAAGTCACGGACTTATTGACCCACCCTCGTATTGCAGGTTATGTGTGCTTCGTACACTCGCAAGCATGTAATATTGAATGTTCTTCTTTCTATACACGTGTCCTTACCCCACCAAAAATGAGCGACCAAGGTGACTTTTGTTACTCGGTGAAATCAAAACTTATCCAAAAGAAGTTTTAACATTAAGGACTGATAGCCCTTTCTAGGGACACACTCGTGCTCCCTGGAGCAAAAACCGTTGATCGGACGTCCAACTCTGACGTTGAAATGAGACGCGATCAAGGGAATATGTCTCTTCTGAGTGCCCAGGCTCAGACCATATGTGAAAAGATGCAATTAATATGCTATCGGATGAGTTATATGTACAAGCAACTTGCTGAGGAGCAATTTCTCAAAAGTCAAGGAGAAGCGCAGTCTGGACATGATGTACGTTTTCGAAAACACACATCATAAGGGAGCTCTTTCCGCAAAGTAAACTTCCAAATTCTTGCATCTTTGGATGCACAGAACACAGGTCTTAACACCAGAACCTGGAGAGTCCTTTGCTGTAAATGACTGTGCGATTAAGTGAATTAACGACTCTGTCGCGTATCGTTTCGGAAAACTGATGTTCATGATGATCACTGACAAAACTCCAGTTAAGTCCATCCCAACCAACATAATTGTCAGCCAAAAAGACAAAAATGCCAGGCAGTTAATATGCCTGCAGTGGAAGGTGATAGAGCACATGAGTCCCCTCAACTACCCGTTTAACACTAAAACTAGCTGCTGCACATAGATCATAGAGTAGAGTTTATGTATCTCTAATGATGAATCAAGCGGCAGAAAACGCAACTCGTCCCGCGATAGTAAGGCCCAATGGGGCGCTCCCTTTTCGAGGTTCCCACACAGCAGAGAAGCGACAATACGAGTAAACCGATCAGCATGCGAAATACCATAAACAGCCCCAAACCATGATGGTTGCAATAAGTTTTTGCAAAAAAAAAACAAAGATATTTGGCCTCAACAATAGTTAGCGAATGTTAAAATTTGAATGAAACGATTTTCGATCGAGGGCTCCTTTATTAATCAGTTCCAAAATTAAATATCTTATTCCCGGTTTATCACCAGGGATCTGCTGGAAGCGATCATTGAACGAGCTCAGGGGAATGGACTTTAAAATTACGTGTGCGCCTCACTTCAACGGAAACGTAGATACGATCCTTCATGTTCTTGTACAGAATCGCACAGTAAAAATGTCATCAATCCCAGAGGGAAATCTCAAAATCTCCACCAGAGACATTTTCCATTTCATCAAAAGACTTGACCTTTTCTTGACCTCCCAACGTTTCGCCGTCAAGCAGAATAGACCATTTAACTTAGACGATGATAGCCTAGTTACGTTTACATCTTTTACTATGAATCACAAAATGTTTGACCTTGACGGAAATATTACCTACGGTTAACGGTGGGTTGTAGAGTGTTGCTTATTTAAGTGCCCCAACGAACGAATAGCCGCATGTTCACTATAACTTACAGTCTTCAAGGACTTTAAGTACCACGAGAGATTCGTAAGACTACTAAGATCAGAACTCGGAAGATTGGACAGCCTCTTCAATCTTTTGGGTATTGTCAGCACCACTGCTGGAGCCTCACATCGTGCAGACAAAGCTGCTGAGGCTAGCTACTCGAATCCAAGCTATTAGGCGTTCTGCCAAGCTTATTCGCGATTCTACACAGATGGCACTTTAATTCAGCCCAGGGGATGAGAGTGAATATACAGGAACAAAAGGATGTTAGTCGTAAAAAGACTTAGAATGCATTCTTTTCATTGAAATAGGACAGATCATTGACCACAAAATCTCGCGGCCAACTGACCCAACGTAAGCTGAGCCCTTATAAGCTCAAAGGCAGACGAAAGCAGGCCGGTGCAAGGAGACTGCATGTTGTCAAAGTATAAGCTTTGCTATCCGCATTCGATTGAACTGATTAGCGAGGGTTGCAGTTCTCATGTACGAAAATCAGCTTTTATAGACAACCTTCCATATATGAAATAAATACACTTTTAGAATATATTTTCTGAAGCCATTGTGGAATAACCACTTTCTTTATTGTTTTAAGGCATCAAATTGAAACGCATTTACCTGAAAATTCATATAGTGAATCACTCAAGCAACCCCCAAAACCCTTTGGTCCAACTTAAGCAGCAATCTAACCTAAAAAAAACAAATTCACTCACCGACAAAGCCATACAATGGAACAGACGTCAAATCCATAAGCGACGTTGAAACAAAGTTGCCGTGACATAAATGTCCTAAGACATTTCATAAATCACTTCCACACAAAAACTTTCTAAAGGCTGAAAGAGAAATCGCGACTTCATATAACAAATTGGTGTCGTAACTCAATAATAAACCTGGGACGATGTCATAAAATCCAATTCCATCAACCGATCGACAACTTTTAACTGCGTCTGTCATCGAAATCCTTTCACTTTGACGCTTACAAATGCCGAACTCTTTCGTCTGTGTTTGCTGTCTCTTAAAACCTTCACTATAGATCCTTACTCCAGCCATTCGATCTTTTACAAACCCTCTCTAACCACTCTTTGACAGTATGTTATTCCTTTGCGCTTTTAACCGTGTCCGATTGCAAGTCATCGATTCCATGACGACCATCAATGAATCAGTCAATCAAAACGAAGAAGACGCCGCAGTGCTGCTGTGCCATCCATGACGGCATGACGGCATGACGGCATCATCATTGTCACAGCCAGCTTGTCGTCAGACAATTTAATCCAATCACCACCAGCAGACGGCTTCATGACGATGTACTAATGATCTTGCCACCAATTAGCTATCGAAAGGGTCGATAATTAAGCATCAACCGATAAATTTATGACTCTCAACATTTGATTGCCATTGCACTTGCTTGTTGATGTTGCTCTGCGGCTGTTGCTGTTATCCGTACTGTTGCTACTGCAATCTGTGGCTTAAGCATTGCTCTTGTCGCTGTAAATGATCTGCGTGTTGCGCAAATGATCTTGCACCGATCATTGTGATTGTGATTGCGAGTACTATTTAATGATAATGATGCTGCTCATGATGCAGCTTATAATGCAGCTCATGATGGCACTCATGAATGAAGTTCTTCTCTAGAGAACGACTCATACAATATGCCACTCACCGAGCACTGTACCTTCCTTAGACTCTGAGTAATACCACAGGCTAGTGAAAAGTGAAGGTAATATGCATTGCACGCGGTTCCTTGCCAATTGTCCTCCTCGACACTTGTGATTTTGGTGTCAGATCTGTGCGGTGCGGTGATGTTGTAATTCACCTCTTACAAAGGGTAAAGGAGATTGTATGGTGTGCGAGCGGTTGCCTTGTTTATTGGCTAAATGAAGTGTGCTACGCTGCCACCTACACACCGTGTGACGAAGTCGAATTGTTGTAAAGTCGGGGTGCGTAGGTGGATACTATCCATTCACTTTACAATCGAATTTATTTGCTTTTTTTCTTTCTTGGTTTTAAATTACCAGCGCCAAGTGAGAGAGGCTGCTCTATGGGAGCATGTAGACCAAAATGTGGTTTGAAGAGGAAGTTTCTAAATTTATGGGCTCTTCAAACGCACAGCTGTCGTAAGGTAGTTGAGTACTACTTTACTAAAAAGAAGTTAACTCCGAAATAGAAAGACATTGTAATAGATTATGTCGTAAAGTCGGCCTACAATTCGACTCTGGCAGTCTCTTGTGTTAGGAGGAAATAAGCTTTAGCCTGACTTTATAACGTACTACGTACACTTTCGAAAATGGCATTGCAAGACGCATGTGGAGACTTTGAACAATATATAGGTAAATCTGTACGAATACTTTCGCGGGATAACGTACGCCTTGCCAAAAACTATCTTACAAAGCCAAAAGACCGACAGCGCATGCTAGGCTTTGATGTTTTCCTTCCAGAAAAAACCACAGCCATGTTACTTATCAGAGAGACATATGTAAACCCTCTGTACCATTCGTTGGGAAAGACTAGTACATACACTTACATTTCGTGAACTGCACCATAACCCCTATCAAGGAATGGTGCAACGCGTGTATGCCTTGTAGGCAACCTTTGTTCAGGCGAGAGTCGAGCTACTGCTGAACCGAGGATATCTCGATTCAGATCAGAGAATGCATACAGCTTCGCTAAGTCTCCCTGATTTAGTCAAAGTATGGGGAACTCAGAGCTGGCAGTGCACCCTCTAAGGAAGAGAAGATAAACCTGATGAAGGTGATCAGAACGACCAAATTGAGCTTTTGGCATGCGCTTGTTGGCGGGGTTGATAAGGAAAAATGGGACCATGGGTACAGTAAATGATGCTTCGTTGGCTGTGCGGCTTCGTAACCTTCATGGAGGGTCTGGGATAACAGTGAAGAGAGAAAGAAGGACGTCATAACGGACGATGAAACTCCTTTTGCACCCAAAGATCTGAGGAGGCTAACAATGAGTCTTGGCTAAAAATCCAAGCCGAGACGGGGTACCGAGCGAAGTCCTGAAATTGTATCTACATGTTCTCTTCTATATACTCATTTACGCGCTGGAAACTATAACGCCTAGTATTTGTTTTAAGATAAGAGCCTCGTGTACGAAGGCTTCTGCGCTCTGAAATGCCTCTTAAAGTCAGGAAGGCGAAATCAACACTGGTCATAGTGGCGGGGACTAATGATGGGGCCGGGCGCAGGACAAGGTCGGCCTTGCTACTATAACCGACTGTCTGCGGGATCACGGGCTTGAACTGGTCGTCTATTGGATTGTTCGAGGGGGCTGGCGGCCTCACAGTAAACGTCGTGGATGGAGAAGTTAGCCTTAGTCCAGTACTTCGCTATGTCGAAATATGGTTCGACGCATGAACTTTGGGGAGCAGCAGAGGTAGCGGCTGCACTATCTAGGCTGATCTATATCGCTGAAGGCGCGGAGGTGTGGGTAAATACGCTGTCGAAACAAGGTCTCCGGAAGCAATATATCTTGGAGGATATTACCGAATACAAGTTCCTCGAATGCCCAAGGTGGCACCAGCTACGACGGCTGCTAATGGACCGACTTGCCCCGATAATCACGACCGAGAATTTTGTTTCTATAATGTTGGGCTGCGAGGATGGATTGAGGGCAGGGCACCTGAGCCCAGTTGATACTAACGGAAAAGAAACGTGGTGGTAGACTGACCCACGACTCTTAAGGCGTAAATATATTTTGATACGAAGCCAAACTGCACTGGCTGTGCATGTTTCTGACTTCTCCAGGTTGAGAACAGGGTGAAACAATAGAACAAACCACTCGGTATGGGGGGTCTATTGATACAATTCCACCGATAAGGGTTCAAGGTACCCTTTGGGATATTTGCGATGGGTGTTTTATAGACTGAGAAACGAACTTGCTGCTACTGTCGCCGGGTTTTAGGAACCTGAACGGTGGTTTTCCCCTGAGGTAATATCTCTCTTCAAAAGAAAAAAAACCCTCCAATTACGCACGCCGAGTGAAGGTCTTTCTCTACTGACCATTCCTCCGGAAAACTTTAGCAAGGATCTTTTAGGTAATATTGGGGAGACGTTTGCCTCTATAGCTAGCGCATTTAAAAATGTAATTGCATTGTAAATGGATCTTCCTATACGCCCTACTGTCGGACAGAACACAGGAATTTTTTCTTTACCTTCCAAGAAGTGAGGGTTGATCTCCTCTTTCCTGCTTGTACAGCTCAGAAGCAGCTATGCTCTTCATATATAGCACCACTCTGGATGACTACCGTTAATCCAGGGGCTTTATTTGGGTTGCCAGAAGAAGCCCATCACTTTAAAGTTTGCATTGCTTTCTAAGAGACTAAGCCACAGGTTTTAAAAACTTGACGTTTGAGGTAGAGGAGCTATTAAGAAATTGAAGGACATTTGATTGGTGAAGGCTTTAGTAAGCTCTGTAGCTTCAATTGATCCACAGAATTTTCCCATCTCTGGGGTAACTGCAGCTACAACCTGCTCACATTAAAGTAGTACTTCTTGTAAACGTTCATCACTCAAAAAGCTCGGACATTAATCATTTTGAGTCAGACCATCAAGGTTAAATCAATTTTTATTTGAGGGCCATGTTAGCTTCGCAATAGTAGATCTTCAGTAACCCTCAAGCTTAACCCTCAACATGCTGGACCGAGTCCTTTTCTATTGAATCAGCCTTGAAACATGCCGATGGGCCATTAATGGCTAATTTACCACTTAATCTATTTTATCTCTTAGTATTCCTGTTGATTTAATTTTGATATTTTTTTCGTCCTCAAGACTTGGTCGCACTTGACCAATATTTTGTGACCAAAACGTAGACTACCGACTATCATCGACTACCAAAGGTCGGCAAAGTTGTGTGCGTTTCCAATGAGCTTAGAACATTGATTCATCTTAGTTAAGCAGAGTTAACGCTAACTACGCCACGAAAATTGGATCAACTATCTACTTCCAGTTCAAGAAAGATATTTGGGAATATTGCTGGAAAGCATAAGAGTACAAAAGAAATGCTGCAAGGACGCACAAGGGCAGCTCGCGATGAATGCTGAAGACATAAAACAGCTGCGGATCGTTAAGGGTTGATGACGATCAAAATACCAATGTCAGACAGAAGGTATCTGGAAGATGATGAGGAACAATTTCGTTAACTTCGACAAATTTAAACTCAAGTCCAAGAAGACTTCTCGTATTGACAAGTTAGCTTTTTAGCCGTTTTAGGGAGCGAGGGATGACTTGTGGAGATCATGTATCAAATTGCATTGTATACAAAAGATTGTCGCACGGAGGCAGCGTAGACGAATGGAGCCTCGGAATTGATTTTCAATCCAGGAGTACGGAACGGACATCAACTCGTAGTATGCACCAACTATCTATATAGAAGCAACAGTCTTTTGAATATTACGTAATAGATCTTCTCTCGCCTAAAACTTTTTGCCAGACAATTGATTGGCCTTTATCAGTGTTATTTCAGGGTCGCAAGGTCGCCCCTAAGTCAGATGTTTATAGGAGAAAGTTCGATACTCCGTGAAGGTGGATTTCCAGAACTTTTATCGTTAAAAAGGCTTCGGGCTAGAGAGTATTGCGGAAAACTTGCAAGTTAATACCAGGGGCTCAATATTTCAAAGCTTTGTACAACTATTTGCCTATGCAGATTACTTGGGCGGACGCAACATCAGGAAAGGCAAAGAGTCGCATTCCACAGAAATAAGTTCGAAGGAATAAAGAGCGTTAACCAACTAGGTTCCGCAAGTATTATAGCAAACCAACTTAGAGATCCATATCCGTCTTGTTGATTGCTGTGTTTTTGTTTGCTCCGAAGGCAATTGAATCAAAAACAACATTATATCGCGAAATGGACCAGTGACCGTCTTTGATGTATGCTAATAAGCGGCCAAATTTAAAGAGCTATTAGTAAGTTAGAGCCCCGAGTCCGGTTGAAACCATTAAAACACCCCTTACAGTCGTTTTTCGTTGTGAAAAGAACTTTTTTCTCAGTTACCTATTTTGTCCAAGGAAACGGTAGTTGATGGACATGGACACATAGTAGTATGTTGCCTCTAATTTAGATGGTAAAAGACTGGTAAGAGTGATTTTTTGATTCTCTACGATGGAGACATTGTTTGAATTAAGTGCTGCCCCAGCCGTTGTCGGCATAACAACAGCACAAATATTTTTGCCTATGTTTATCAGTAATTGCACTTTCGTCGCTTCTGGGTAAATGGGTTTAGAGCTCCCTGTTTTCTTCCTATATTGTCAATTTGTCAATATGGTCAGCTTACCTATGGTATTTGCCTGTACATTTCGCTCAATTCATTCCGATATGATGCTGTCATGCGCTCTGTCGAGTTTGATTCTTATTTTCGATTAATTGTCTTACTACATAGAGTGACGAGTTTGACAGAGATGCCAAAACTTGATAAAGCCTGCCGGACGAAGTTGTTGTCAGTTGCCGTCCACGTTCAATGGTGCATTTTGGCTGAGAGTGAAATGTACGAAGTGTGAATCTTCAGGGTCTTTAAATAAGGAAGCCCGATTATTAAATGCAAATAAAAAAAAGTTATGTGTTTGATATTCAAGCATTTTTCTTTTAATTGAAAGAAAATTTATGGTTTAGGCATAGCATAAAAAAAAAAAAAAAAAACACTGTGGCGCTGGCAGCCCGGTATGAGCCATGGCCTAGCTTCTTGACACTCATTTGTGTTGCTCATGTTGTCATTTTTGTGTCACATCTGAGCGGGGCCTACGGTTTATCGCCGAGTCCGAACTGCACTCCTTAGAAGCTTTTTCGTAGGCAATTTGACTTTCGGGAGTTTGCCATTGCCCGCCGACAGGGTGATGGCGATTTGAAAAATTGTTGGTGACCCAGTCGGGAATCGAACCCAAACTCTCTGCGTGATAGTCCAATGAGCTAACTATCGCGCCATCGCCCTTTATAACGCCGTTAAATGTCTACTGTGGAATTTCTTGCTGGTACGTATTTATTCGATAGAAGCAATTTTTGATGACTTTGTTGCATAAACATGGCTGAATTAACTAGATGGCGTTCGATAAGTTCACTCTGAGTGCATCAATTTCTTGCGATTTAGGATAAAGGCATTAAATTGCACGATCTCGGTGGCCAGTTCAATTCGTGCGTTTAGGAATATTCCTGAGATAACTATGCTCTCAAATCGTTTATGCAGAATATCCATCGTGGAACGCATCCATATCATTCAGTTAACGCCACAAAAATGTACTTATCATCGATCTGCAGCGGTCGCCATTGAACGTTATGGCAATGACGTTTTCGTTTTGCAAGAAGTACGGACTAATGACTCCGCCAGATCGAAATCCGCACCAAACATTATCTTATTGGAATAAATTTTGTCCTGGTATATCTCGTGTGGATTGATATTCCCCAAAATCTGACCTACTTTAAGTGCCTGAGTCAGTTGGATTTTATAAGGGTGCAGACCCAAGTCCCGATGCAAAATTCATCAAGTTGAAGTCGCAGAAAGGCCAAGATCTTGTGAACGACTAGAAATTGACCACGGTTTTCTGAAAAACCTTGAGTTTCTTTGACCGACGCTACGGGTGTTGGCTTATTTCTTTATCGAACCGGTTGAATCAAATTTGGCCACCAAACGTCGAATAGTTTACTCGGCAGAGCGGTGTCGGCGGGGATAAAAAACTCGTTGCTTGCGGAAAGTTTTTAAGCGGAGCCCTGGTTTTGGAATAAAACATTTCGTTTCATTTGCATTGCCTCGTTTTAAACTATAACCTTTCATTGTGATTTGCCATACATTACCGAACAATTCACAGTAAGTTTGACAGATGTTGCTTCCTCAACATGCCCGCTGTAACTTAACAAATTTTGAGCGTCCCTAGTTATTTAATGGCAACGATTAGTATAAGGCCTCGTAGAAGTAGCATCTTCCGACAGGTGCTGGTTCCTTAAATGACGAGAATGAGCCTCTGCAGCCGAACATCTTGCAGCTCTGCTAATAAGTCCTACTTCACGCCTCCCCGTGGCGCCATCTGGGAATCTCACTAGAGGTTGCGAAGTGAAGGGGGCAAATGGCGAGTTTCCTGCGCCATTAACCAGGATTAGTGTCGGAAAAACAAAACAAGACCTTATCCGGGCTACTCCGACATATTTGGAGCTCAGGCCGGAAAGGATTTCCAGGACTTAGTCAGGGTCTTGGAAAAGAGATGGTGGCGGACGAGCCCTATAAAGGCCAACGGCAGCGCTCACATCCCGGAACGGGTTACTGGCTTCGGTGTAACCGACCCCTCGTCCTAGGGGCACTCAAAATGGAACTGGTCCTCCAGGTTGGGGGTTGTGCCGCCGGGGTAACTGCCCGGCCATTTAAAAAAGATTAAGTTACGAAGCATCAACAAGCCTCGGATATGGACGGATCTACTGTTGACAACCCACGCAAACGATTTAAGGACAATGAGCTTCGGATATGCACGTGGAATGTTAGATCCCTTAATAGACCACGTGCAGCCGAGCAACTAGCGCAGGCCCTAGACTGCTGCAAAGCAGACATAACCGCCATCCAAGAAATGCGATGGGATGGGCCGGACAAAAAGAAGATGAAAAACTGCGACATCTACTACGGCAATTGCTATCGACGGCAAAAGCAGCGCTTATTTGGATGCGGATTTGTTGTCGGAGCGAGCGCCTCGTAGCAATCCGCATCAAGGCTAAATTCGCTAACACTAGCCTCATATGCGCGCATGCCCCCACAGAGGAGAAAGATGACGACTCCAAGGATGCCTTCTACGAGCTCCTTAACAAGACCTACGAGCAATGCCCTAGCTATGACATTAAAATTGTCCTCGGTGATTTTAATGCAAAGCTAGGAAGAGAGGGTATCTTTGGTGGAACAATCGGAAAATATAGCCTGCACAACACCACCTCCGATAACGGATTCAGGCTAATCGACTTTGCGGCGGGGCGAAACATTGTCGTGGCTAGCACGCGGTTCCCACATCTCGACATACACAAGGGGACTTGGAGAACTCCTGATCAATCAACAGTCAACCAGATTGATCACATTGCTATCGACGCAAGACATTCCTCCTGTATTATGGATGTCCGTACGTTCCGAGGAGTCAACATCGACTCGGACCATTACCTTGTTGTAGCCAAGGTACGGTTGCGGATATCCCAAACGACGCCAAGACAAACTAATGCTGTGAGAAAATTCGACGTCAGACGGCTACAATCGCAAGAGATCGCCAAGTCCTTTTCCGATCGAGTGTCTCTTAATCTCTTTAGAGGTCCAATGCCGCCAGCATCAAGCATCGAAGACCATTGGAAACACTGCCAAAACGCCATCAGAGATGCCGCTTCTGATGTGCTGGGTTTCACTCGTCCACCACAACGAAACCCCTGGTTCGATGATGAATGCCGGCAAGCACATGCAGCTAAGCAAGATGCATATAAAGCGGCGCTGCTTAGAAAGACCAGAGCTGCTCATGAGCTCTATGAGCGGAAGAGGAGAGACGAGCACCGGCTTCTCAGGAGGAAGAAGAAAGAGCATGAGAAGCGCGCGATCGAGGAAATTGAGAGATGCTACTCCAGGAATGAGGTTCGGAAATTTTACCAAAAGGTAAAAATAACATGCCGCGGAAACAAACCCCGAACCGAAGCCTGTAGAGATGAACAAGGGAACATCGTAGTAGAATCGCAGTCGATGCTAAGGATTTGGAAAGATCATTTCTGCAGACTGTATAACGCCGATAACGGACCAAATACCGCTGTCAGGCAGAATCAACCTTTCAACCTGGACGATGATGACCAACAATTCCGTCCACCCGACCTGGATGAAGTGAAGATAGCCGTATCGAAGCTTAAGTCCAACAAAGCTGCTGGAGCGGATGGCCTGACTGCCGAGCTCTTCAAAGCGGCAGGCGATGACTTGGTAAGGAGCATACACCAACTCATCTGTAAAATATGGTCGGACGAAAGTATGCCCGATGAATGGAACCTCAGCATTGTTTGTCCAATTCTCAAGAAAGGAGACCCTCTGAACTGCGCCAACTACAGAGGCATCAGTCTCCTTAACATCGCATATAAGATCTTATCTGCCGTATTGTGTGAACGCCTGAAGCCGTTTGTCAACAACCTGATAGGTCCATATCAGTGTGGCTTCAGGCCAGGAAAGTCCACCATCGACCAGATATTCACACTACGGCAGATCTTGGAGAAGACCCATGAGCTTCAGAGCGATACCCACCACCTATTCATCGATTTTAAGGCCGCGTATGACAGCATCTATAGAGACGTTTTGGCATCCCTGCCAAACTCGTCCGTCTGTGCAGGATGGCGATGGAGAATGCACGCTGCTCCATCAAGGTCGGTAAAGATCTCACCGAGACCTTTGATGTCCAGAAAGGATTTAGACAAGGCGATACGCTGTCATGCGATTTTTTCAACATCGAACTTGACAGAATAGTGCCAAACTCACGAGCAAACACAAGAGGCACTATCTTTCAAAAGTCCGTCCAACTACTCGCATACGCCGACGATATTGACATAATCGGGAGAAAGCAGCGTGATGTCAGTGGCGCTTTCGCGAGTATTGAGACGGAAGCGGCGAAAACGGGTTTAGCGGTCAATGAGGGCAAGACCAAGTATATGCTGTCAAGCAAAAAGGACAACCAACACCGACGTCTCGGACAGAACGTCACCCTCGACAGATATAACTTTGAGGTAGTTAAGGACTTTGTCTACCCAGGCTCCGCTGTAAATACAGACAACGACACCAGCGCTGAGATCAAGCGAAGAATAACTCTTGCCAACCGCTGTTTCTTTGGGTTAAGAAGGCAATTGAGTAGCAAAGCCCTCTCTCGGACAACAAAAGTCACCCTTTATAAGACTTTAATAATCCCGGTCCTGCTCTATGGCGCAGAGGCATGGACATTATCAAAAATGGATGAGGGTGTTCTTGGTTGCTTCGAGAGAAAAATTCTTCGGGCGATATTCGGTCCCGTCTGCATTGACGGTGAGTGTAGGAGGAGATACAACGACGAATTGTATGGACTGTACAGCGACATGGACCTAGCCAGAAGAGTGAAGATCCAAAGACTGAGATGGCTGGGCCATGTAGAGCGCATGGACACCAATGCTCCGGTCCGAAAAGTCTTCGAATCCGCCCCCGAGGGACAGCGCAGTAGAGGAAGGCCAAGACTCAGGTGGCGCACGCAAGTGGAAGAGGACCTCAGCCAACTTAGCGTGCGAAACTGGAGACAGCTAGCCAGGGATCGAGCTGGCTGGAGAAGCTAGTTGACTGAGGCCCAGGTTCACCCCGGACTGTAGCGCCACCTAAGGTAAGTTATTTAATTTTCTACCATTATACCCGTATTACATAATATTTTCAAGATTCTTTTAGGTATTTCTACCCCCTGCATATTCTTTTTAGATTTTTGGAGGGCTTTCGAATATATTTCTTCAGAAGCACCTGTAAATAGCCTTAATCGAACACTTCTACATTATTTTATTTTTCCCTTGGAAAAGGAAAAAGTCCCCTTTGCCAACAGAGCTGCTCATGAACTCTCCACGCAAGCTTGAACGCTTCTTATTTGGCCAGGATTCTTCGTCAAACCAGGGGTTTTATTTTGGTCATGGAATGAAACTTAGCACATCAGATGCGACGTCCCCCATCACCGAAGAATATTTTATTGACAACACCACAGTCTGTCATCATTATCACCATTCGCGCCACATGTTTGTGTATCAATAGCCGCAATTTTACCACAATCCTGTCGTGATTCACTGCTGCCAACAGTGTAATACTCTTTGAATAAAATAATAATGAATCAACAAAAATTGCAAACATTTTCCGGAAAAATGCTATTACCCTCTCTTACGACATAAAAACCAAACAAAGTAACATATGCGAGCATATACTCGTATTGTATGCGCGAGAGTACTAACATAATTGCTATTTCATAGGAAAATGAAACATAAGACGCAAGAGTTCTGCGCATAAAATATGCAACCGCAACATAACATACAACATACAAAACATAAGAGAATCCATTTCCCAATGACAGAAAGTGGCGCACTCATAAATCCTCGCTTTTCCCATTCAATTAGCGCGCAAACATAATGATGTCACAACGGTCGGTGTAGCGAACACAATTACACCATACCAACCCAGAGTACAGTATGAATACGAGCACTCCGACGCGTTCCTTCACCGTAATGCATCAAAACCTGACAGTAGGCCTCATTGACAGGCCTAAGACAGAAAACGAAAAATTCCTCGGCACACCACAGCAGGGGAAATACAAATTTATGAGTTGTTCCTATACTATGTACTCGTACTCATGCTCGATACAATGTTGCAAAATTGACTTGAAGATTAGACAAGACGAAGCGGTCCGTTTGAAAGTGCGACTGCAGCCACAGGTGACCATAAGAATTTATAGACCTTTTGGACGCACCCGCGTTTTCTCAATTAAAACGTCAAATTTCATTAAAATTTACGATGAGCATTTAAGGGCACACAAGGTCTTAACAGCGGAAAGCTGGTTTGCAGAGCCTGTCTCATTAGTTTTTACGATCGCTAGGTGCGCATTAATTCGGTTCGTTTCGATTCTGCATATTTCTCAATTAATGGTAATGATAGTAGATTGAGTTTAAGATAAACGCAGTCCAATCATTCGGTAATTGCCAAGAGGTCCCGTAAATTGTTTGATGGCTCTTAAAGGTGACACATTTCCAGTTGTGTCGATTTCAATGGCTAGAGAGGCAGTGAGAGTGGCTTAATGACGCTGTCGGGGCTATTTTCGAGTTGGTCGATTCTTCATTTAACTGTCACAGATGGCAGATGAAATCAAAATTTAATTAAACACCGATTGGATCACTGTGACATGTGTCACTAAGTGATGCCAAATAATGGATACCCTTGTGATTACAGAAAGTTGATGGTCCAAATGCCAGAATGTTTCGATGCCAGCTGTCAGATGGGAATTCTTTTCAATGTCCATCCATCATTGGTCCAGTTTTTTTTTTTTTGAAGGTGAAACCTAATATCGAAAAATGTCTTGAATGTCGATCGGTATAATCGGTTTCAATCGTCTCGATCTCTGGAATCTCTGTTTTCTATGCTGTTGGGGAAGTTGGATGAGTTATCGAATCGATTCGGCGCTATAACGTGTGCTATGTCATGTCAACAGAGGATTATTTTCGTAATGCGACATTAATTAGGCACCACCAGCAGTTGAGAGTATCTTTGGTGTTCCATTGAGTTGAGACTAGGTCGCGTGCATCTAAATCGACTAGCAAACGGACTGCATGAATGAATCTTACATAATGAGAGCTAGATGAGGTTGGGACTTTGGTTTAAGTTTTGGTGGGGATTTTGGTGGAGACTTTGGTTTCGAGTTTATTCAAGAGTTGGGTACAGAGTTGTACATGAGTTTAACACGAAGATTAGGCAGATTTCGAGAGGCGATACGTGCGCATCGTGTGCGGGAATGCCGTGGGAAAATGAGTCGAAGTTGAAATCGGAGTCGGAGTTGGAGTTGCAGTTCGAGTATGTAGTCGAGAAGTTATCTTGCATAAGAGGCCAAATTTAGAGATTTACGACGAGTGTATCGAATTTGTGTTAGACTTGGGGCCAGGAAAATCGAAAATGATTATCGATTTTGATAGTACCGACCGATGTGAAAGTTGTGGGAAAGAGCAACACATATGAGAGTTGAGGTAAGTATGCCAGCAGATTTTTCTTTTTCGTTTGAAAATGGAATGTACTGTGCAAAAGTCGCTTAATTCGGTCTCTTCTGGGCGGCACGATATTATTTTCACTTTGGTTGCTATCATCCATCAGCATGTGTAGAGTGGAAGAGATCCTGGGGAACTTCAAGGTGCATACAACAGGGATATACTATATGTCGTACTCTGGGATAAACTGGGCATAAGAGAGATAAATACTTGCTTCATGTACAAAGGACAGCATTAGGTAGTGTAGGGGAAATAATAAAAACTCTATCGGAAATTTGGTTTACAAAATTTGTATTACGTCCAGTAAGTATGACTCCTTGCCACGAGTACCATTGAAAGATAAAGAAAAATCACGAAAGGCCTAGAAGAAACCAATCGGAAGAAGCGAGGAACAATTACATAAAGAGAAAGGGTAAAAATGATGTTGGCCAGAAGGGCATCCAACTGTAAAATTTAGAAGGTGCTGTCCAGGGATGGCATCGGTCTTAGACATCCTGCCCGATCGGACCATCAGGTTCGAAATGACCAGCCTCTAGCAGTACACACAGCTTCTGCACTGCCCGGGTACATATTCCATTTTCCGCTCTGAGGGCAACGTTCCGGGCTAATCCATCACTGCCCGGGTGAAGTTCAGATACTCGACCAAGTCGCCAGTGAGACGGTGGTAAATTTTCTTGACAAACGATAACGATGTCACCCACCTGGATGCTAAGCTGGTGCCGTTGCCACTTAGTTCTCGCCTGCAATGTTGTCAAATATCCTTCGCTCTATCGCCTCCAAAATTTCCAAGACTTCACCGCTGCCTCCCAAAGGCCGTCCTGATGTAGGGCGTATGTCGTAATGAAGTGCAATTTCGTTTCGTTGTAAGCTAATGATTGTTGATTGTATTCGCACTGCCAAGCTGCCAGATCTTCTTGTAGTAACCGATGAACGCTGTGCCGTTATCACTGTAACGAACCTTGTAAAGGCATCCAAAAAAGCCTGTGCAGTAAGATCCTCGACTACCTCGATATGTACGGCCTTCGTCCTCATGTAGACGAAAATGGCCAGATAGGTGCTGACTGTCGTCCGCGACGCTGTGTCCCAACTCGTAAGATAAAAGGTCCGCAATAGTTCACACCTGATGCCAAGAAAGGTCGCAATGCATTCACTCTTTGCTTCGGCACGGAGGCCATCTGTTGAAATAATGTTGCACTGCTATGACGTTGATAGGCAACGCAGCTACTAAGATATCTTCGTACAGTTTGTCGACCCCCCAAAATCCAAAATCGCTGGTGGAATGTTTGAAGCATCACTTGAATGATTTGGTTCCGGTTATAAGGCGCTCGGTTGTTTGCGTAGCCAGCTCAGCGCGATCTTAGAATCGGACCACAAATAATAAGGAGTATCCACTAGACCCATCGCTGTCCGAACGCGATTCAGCGTTACAGCTAGCAAATGCACTGCACAAAGCTCCAGCTTAGGAATCGTAGCGCCTTCAACAGGGGCTAGTCTGGTGCGAGCAGTGAGCACTGAAACGTTGACATGTCCATCAAGCTCGTCTGTCCGGGTGTAGACAACCGCAGCGTACGCACGCAAACTGGCGTCACAGAAGCCGTGTAGAGTTGTGATTGCGTTTTTTTGCATACCCAACCATCTGGGTACTCGAATATGGTTGAGGGCGTTGAGGCTGTTACGAAATTTATTCCAAACTTCTGAAAGAGGTGTATCCCACGTGATACGAGCGGACCAAAGCGTCCGGATGAATATTTTGCCCTCAACGACCACGGGAGCCAAAAGTCCTGTCGGGTCAAAAAGTCGCGCCCCCTCGCTCAGAACTCGTCGCTTCGTTGGGTGCTTATCCGGAGGCTCCAACACAACCTTGAAAAATAACTCGTCTGCCATCGGATCCCAATGTAATCCGAGCACTGTCGCCGTTGGTGAGTCTCCTATATGGAGCGAAAGTCCTTCATGTCGGAAGTCAATTATATCGACCGCCTTAGCGCATTTAAAGCTGTTTCAATGAAGCCACATTCGTCGATGTTTTTGATGGGACATGGCCGATATAGGGAGTGTCAATTTAAATACAGACACGAAAACATCACAAACTATTCATATTATGATACCTTCTTGGAAAACGTGTCCGAAAGAGGAAGGAGAAAGAGAGAAACCTAGAGTCCTACTGAAACAATTTGGGAAGTGGCCCACTTCCGATAATATCATTGCAAACATGCTACAAAATGAAGAAACTCGGACGATTGTTAGTGATATAGTAGAGCACATGCTAAGCGAACTTAGACAGTACTCTTTAGAGCGTCAATGCAAAGCGAACAGATAAAATGATCAAACCACATAGAGTAAGTTTAGTCTTTGAGCTGACACTGCAAGGTTAGGCCTTAAGGGATTCTTCTGGGGGTACGATTCCATCTATTCAGGTTGATGTGGTAAGAATCTGGCACTGGCAGTAGACGTCGATCAGAAAAAACAAAGATAGTCAATCGAAAAGCCCGTCCGTTGATCAGGGGATAGCCAGTTATCTTTGTGTAAATCTCGATGCTGGGATCTATTGCTACCATGTTACGCTTCCCTGCAAAACACGTAATACATCCTATTTACTGTCTGGTCTGGCGGAAGAAATTCAGAGTGGATCACACCATGGCAATCAAAGATAATGGTCAACGAAGTCTTGACTCTGGATCAACTCTGTCGTGGTTTTTGGCTCCTCTGAGAAGCGCCATTTCTATGATTGCTGATTAGTTTCATTGTCATACTCAGAGACCCATGTCTCGTCACCGGTAATGATGCCATCAATAACATTTTGGCCGCCCAAAGAAAGCATTTCCTTAGCGACATCAATGCGATGCTGTTTCAGCACTCTCGTCACAAGCTGCGCTTCAATTCGCCCAAAACATCGTGCATAACGATCTGTACTAATCCGAACAGACACCAAGATCGGCTGCTATCTGCCTGATGCTCACAGGACAATCTGCGGGGCGAATTCCTTAACTTTTTCGATGTTCACGTCAGTTATAATGGTGGCTGAACGATCGGAACACAAAATTTCAGGCAATCTCTTTATGATCATGTTGGAAGTCACCAAGCGCTCAGACCCATAAACCCATGTATCTCACCCAAGAATACGTGGGTGAAGTCACGTTCTATTGATTACGTGAAGATAACCTGTAATCTTGTAAGAACTTTTGAGACATACCCTTATTGCATGAGAACAAGATAGTAATGAAGGTACTGCATGCATAAGACACGTATTGGCTTAAAAGTATTGCTTCCGGCTCACAAGATCTACTATCTCAACACTTTTTTTTAAAAACAGCTGAAGACTTACAAAAGCTTAGAGACATTAAGTAAGTATTGCGAACTCTTTTCTCTGAAGACCTTGATTTTGAACTAAGTCCGGGAACTGGTGGCTTAAAAATATCGGTGCAATGTTCTCTCACGATGCGTCTGGTAAATCTTGAACGATAACATTCCATCTTGACCTCTCCCATTCAATCTCCGATAAGCCAATCCTTAGGACGTTATAATGGAAACTCACTCGACATTATCAAAGCATGACTCACTTCAATTAAATGAACAATTTCAACCAGAAAAATAGTGAACCACACGAAAGAGGGAAAACGAAATAAAACTCAATAAAAAAAAAATAAAATAAACGGTCCAAGTGGCAACAAGATCCGTGTAAACAAGCCAACAGCATATGTGCAAAAAGCAATTTAGTTCCGCTGTTTCTATAGATTTTTTTTTGTATTCCCTATTAACTGTTGTTGGAGTTTGTTGTCGTATCTGGTGGTGGGTAATGCAACAACCAGCACACCACCTCCATTCAAAAGACAAAGAATCCGAATCTAAGTCCAAGTCCAAATTTACAAACCACACAGCGATCTAACCGAAGCAAGCACACGAGATACATTCTACACTTGTGTACCAGTGCAACAACAACAACAACTTCAATCGACCAAAAGAGCAAATCTGTCGGAAATCATGCCACAGAGAGATATCCACAATTTTACGGGATAATTGCCGCTGATCACGACATGCCAAGCGAAAGTCACTGCCAGAATACGAGTACCCTAGCCAGGCAGCCGGAGCTCCAGCATTCAGAAACTAGCAATCAGAAACCAAATAGCAAGCAACTAGGCAGCCAATGCAATGTCGGACAGAGAACGTCAGTAAGACAGATCGCAACTCAACTTAAAGAGATACAAACCCACAGATGGATGGCTAAAGCTGAAGCTAAAGTTGAAACTGAAACCTCGGTTCCACCGGCAAACCTTCAATCAGCAGCTACCCAAGAGGGACATGAGACACGGGACACGAAACACGGGACACACACTCTCTCTCTCTCTCTCTCTCTCTCTCTAAACGTGTATGGTATACAACCTACGACGATTGAGCGCAAATTGTTTGCGCCACACGAATTGAATTCTAATTTTCGCTGTTGCATCTATCAATCCAGGCGCGCAAGTTCGCGTTTTGCCGCAGTTTTAGTTTCAATTTCAACAGCAGCTCCGCTGCCACCATCGGAGAATTCCTTAAATTGATGATGGTGGTGGCCTTCGTCGGTCTTGTTGATTTCGGAACTTTTAGGACGGTGCCTGGGCGAAATTACAGTGAAGGCGCTGCAATCGCTAAATCCATAGTGTAACTCAAGGTGCAATAGACAACGTACAACGGACAACACAAAACCGAAAACGGACGGTGCAGGTGATGGTGGACACGCTGATGGTGGTTATTGCTTTGGAGATCTCGATCGCAATTGCAATCGCGGTGGCAGTGATTCTATTTTTTTTCTAGAGCACGTGCCACACGAACTAAATTGATTTCGCCAGTAGGTGGAATTATAGCACTCGCTCTCCGGTGCTTAGACGAATGAATTGATGGCGGTCTGCGCACGCTTCTTCGCCTTTGCTGGACCATGGCCCAGAATGAATCCACTGCGCAGGAGCAATCGGTTCGAGTTCTCTGTGTAATTTGCAGTTTCGATTATGGTCCATTCTACGCTAAAACTCTATATTTATGCATCACATAGGACCCCGTTGGAGCGTTGGCGAAGCCCTTTAATTTCAAAATTGCGCAAAGTTAAATGATTCATTAAGGTTGAGTGGAGGTTTAGTGGTCGGGTGGTGCATGGTTCGTGGAGTGACATGCCTGTTTTTGTTGCACATCACGTACGACTTGGAGCTCTGAAACACTTCTCAAGACCTAGAGGAATAATGACCTCCATTTCTGTCTCTCTCTATCTCTCTCTATATATCTCTTTCTCTCGTTCAATGTCTCAATCTTTGAAAATACGTTATCGACAACTTCCTGGATGTTTAGTTAAGAGACTGAGACTGCTGTTGTTGATGAAAATTCTCAGAGCTTATGCGCGCACACATGTGAACCTTTGTGGAGACCTCTGGCATTCTGACCCTCCTCAGAGATGTGTTTGCAGCGCGTTCCAGCTATGAGGAAAATCTCTGCAATGCGGATGGGAATATGGTCATTGGATATACCCAGGCTTATGGCTGTGGCTCCAGCTCCATCTATATTGTCTTGTGATGGAATCTCTTGCACTCAACTGGATCGGTTCGGTTCGGTTCGGTTCACTTGGTATTTTAATAATGCTGTTGGTTGTTGGCAATCGGTCTCCACTATTTTTTTTTTGTTGTTGTTGTTGTTGAAAGTATCTGAACTCTGGGGTTAGAGATTAGCCGCATGCTTATAATGAATTTAATTAGTTCAGGTTGCATATGGGTCGGTTTTTTTAAGTGGAACTGGAATGTTGCCAGCTTGACGTGCTGAATGGTTGACTGGAGCACTGGACTTTCGAGTAAATAACAACACGTGTGGTATCTGCAGAGGTTGTGCAAGGTTCATGGTTTTGTGACAAACAAAAAAAAAATTGAGAAACGGAATACGGGTACTTTGAGTGGCTCTGAAGGTGAGGAGATTTTTTTTGTAAAAGAAGGAAAGCAGGTGAGCTGCTATATTGTAACAGCATATGGAGTTGGCTGTCATAACACTTTAAGGTGCAAGTTAATTGGCACTTGTGCTTGAAGTAACATGAAACAAAATACCACATTGATTGACCTTATAACACGTTATATCCAAGACTGTTGGACTAGGCTAGAGGAGAATGCAATATGTCACGTTTAGAGAAAGTACAAAGGCCGTCAGGTATTTTGATAAAAAAATGTGCAGATCCCATGAGAACTGACCCGGAACCTTGAGCATTGCTTATGGTTTGCATGATTTACTCATTCGCCTGGAAGCCATTTAGTAGTTACCCTAGTGGAGGAACTAATGGCTATCTGACAATATCTGATAAGCCATTGCTTAGACAACTGCCATATGCATACATTGGCAGAGAGCTTTAAGTCTTATTGTTGAATTCCCAGAGACAAGAATATTTCAGGCAACTGCAAACTGCGAGAGTGGTAAGACGCCGACCCGTTAGGAAAGAACTGTAAAACAGCGCTCGTCATTAAAATGAGGATATTAATTGCACAAGGGTATCACAGAGTGTCATAGGCGATTCACAAATTGATTGCTTTTTCGACTTTATGTGTAAGTGGTCAGAGGATTCACCAAAGCCTAACGCCTTGCCTGACTGACTGACTTTTTACAGTCAAGTTCATTGCTATAAGGATTGTGTGTATCTAACCTGTTAAAAAACTGTTACCGGTGGCACTTGACATCGTTAAAGATCCGGATACCTAGATTCCTAGCCTCGTTGGAGACACGGGTGCTTACGCCTTTCAGAGCTGGATGAGTCAGTTTACTCCTTGTTGCAAAGAAATTAATCTTAGTTTTAACAGGATCGACTGAAATTCGCTTTCGAGCTGCAGTAAATATACAACAAAACGAAATGAAAATAACGACAAGTGGATCTGAAAGGACTATTGAAAGATTGTGCCTCTTGTGTTTGCGCGAGAGTTTTGCACTATTCATTCCAGAATGATGTTGAAGAATTCGCATGACAGTGTATCGCCTTGACAATATCCTCTTTTGACATCGGAGGTCTCGGTAAGATCTTAACCGACCTTAATGGAGCAGCGTGCATTCTCCATCGTCATCCTGCATAGACGGACAAGTTTAGCAGGGATGCCAAAACTAGACATTGCTCTATATAGCTCGTCTCTATAGATGCTGTCATACGCGGTCTTAAAATCGATGAATAGGTGCTGTGTATCGACCTGAAGCTCATGGGGTTTCTCCAAGATCTGCCGTAGTGTGAATATTTGGTCCATGGTGAACTTTCTTGGCCTGGTATGGCTGACGAACGGTTTTAGGCTTTCACACAATATGGAAGATAAGATCTTGAAAACGATGTTAAGAAGATGCCTTTGCCTGATGCTCTTGTAGTTGGCGCCGTTCAGAAGGTCTCCTGTCTTTAGAATCGGAGAGACAATGCTGAGGTTTCATTCAAAGGGCATTTTTTCGTCCGACCAGAGATGAGTTGGTGTAAGCTCTGTAGAAAGTGTGCGTAGGAAAATTAAACAAACACCTCAAACCGACTTTGACAAGTTTATAACCACTCTCCGTCTGTCTTACATATGGTATGTCACATCTTTTATACCCTGACAGCTAGAGATTTTCGTAACAATCACTCAGTTATATCGACGACCTCACACAGATAATATGAGTAGGCGGTAATGACAACCGTTTTTTATGACAAACGTTAAGCGAACAGTGTTGAGTAGAAGAATTCGTACTCAACGACTACACCTCCTTACCAAGTCATCATTTGCAGAACTCGGCAGCGAGGCCGTCCGCTCCAACAGCTTTGTTGGACTTAAGCTTAGATATTTCTATCTTAACTTCATCCAGGTCGAATAACTGACTCTGCCTGACAGAGGTATTTGTTTCGTCATCGAGGTTATACAGTCTACAGAAATGCTCATTTCAAATCCTCAGCATCGACTGCGATTCTACTACGATGTTCCCTTGTTCATCTCTACAGGCTTGGGTTTGTTTCCGTGGCATGTTATTTTTACCTTTTCGTAAAACTTCCGAACCTCATTCCTGGAGTAGCATCTTTCAATTTCCTCGACCGCGCGCTTCTCATGCTCATTCTTTTTTTCCTCCTGAGAAGCCAGTGCTCTGCTCATAGAGCTCGTGAGCAGCTCTAATCTTTCTTTGCAGCACCGCCTTGTGTGCATCCTGTTAGCTACATGTGGTTGCCGGCTTCCTTTATCAAACCAGGGGTTCCGTTGGTGGTGGTGGAATGAAACCCAACACATCAGAAGTGGCATCTCTGATGGTCTTTTGGCTGTGTTACCACTGGTTTCGATGCTTGATGCTGGCAGCAGTGAAACCTTTAGAGATTAAGGGAGACTCGATCGGAAAAGGATTTTACGATCTCTTGTAATTGTAGCCGTCTGATATCGAAATTCTTCACAGTATTAGCTTATCTTGACGCTTCTTGGGATATCCGCAACCGTTCCTTGGGTACAGCAAGGTTAGGATCCGATTTTATGTAGGCCCCTTTGAGCGTTCGGATATCCATTATACTGGAGCAGTGTTTTGCGTTGTTTGCAGTGTGGTCAGTCTGGTTGACGGTTGATTGATCAGAAGTTCTTTATACAGATTACTACGATGTGCTCGTTCGCATGATTGAAATTCTAGTCTGCCTCCAATCGCATCCAAATGGCGCTACTTTTGCCGCCGATAACAATCGCCGCAGGAGATATCGCAGTTTTTCATCGTCTTTTTGTCCGGCCCATCCCATCGCATTTCTTGGATTGCGATTATATCTGCTTTGCAGCAGTCTAGGGCCTCCGCTAGTTGTTCGGCTGCACGTGGCCCCAAGCTCGTTGTCCTTAATTCATTTGCATGAACTGTGAACAGTAGATCCGTCCATATCTGAGACTTGTTGATGCTTCGTAGCTTTCATCTTTTTTGCATGCGATGCGAGCACTGCCGTAAGTCCATAAAGGGTTCATCCGGCACCATCTCTTCTCCAAGACTCGGAAATCCTTACCGGCCTGAGCTCCAAATATGTCGGATTAGCCCGGGTAAGATCTCATTTGTTCACCTTTGGGGAATTCATCCGCTGTCCCCTTTTTTACTGCTGGTCAGCACCAGGTTGACATCTCTCAGTGCCTACCGCATTTACATATTCAGCACCCAACCGTCAGTGAACTCATTTAAATCTTATAATTCACCGAAACCAGCCGGTATTGTATCAGGACTAAAATATGTCAGAGCCAGTCTCACACTCTGATACAGTCCTTTGATTAAGAGAATCATTATATCTAAATAAGGCAACAGCGACCCCAAAATCTTACGTGCTTCTTAGACTTTCGTCTTTCATGTCGAAGACTATGGAAAAGCTGATTGACCTATATATAGGGAAGTACGTATTATCAAGAACTCCGTCTCACAATTTGCAATTTGAATGCCAGACAAAGGCAAATTACGTACGACCAAGAAGGAGCATTTGACTAGTCCTCCGCACATTCATGGATCTCCTTAGAAGAGGTGCAAGTCTAAAGATCGCAAATTGCATTTGCAACGTGATATACCTAAGGATAAGAGGAAACAAATCCAAGCCATAGGAAATTGCATAAAGCTTTTGTAAACGGCTGTCCACAGGGTGGAGTACTCTCCCCCCTTTTATGGTTCGCCCTCGTGTTCTCAAACAAATCCTGAACTTTAAAGTATGTAAAACTACGGGATATGCAGATAATATCTTTGTTATCATTACGGGCGAACATGCTATTTGCATCAGGGATCTCATGCCAGATAGCCTAAAAAATACTGGAACTAGTTTAAAATATCAGTAATCCAGCGAAACATTAATACTTCCCTTGACAAGGAAACCAGAAATAAACAGCATCTATCTGTTCATTTTTAGGACCGTTGTGCACTTAAAGGAAACGGTTAAGTACTTGGGTGTTACCGCAGAAAATAAATCTATTTGGAGACCTCATCTCGACTTTATAACAACAATGCAAATTACCCAAAAACCGCTATGGAACTAATCATGTGGGCTTAACTCCAAAACGACGGTTATGAGAACGACTGTGATTGATGTGCCCATTAGCTCTGCTTTATGGTACACTATATATGGTTCGAAAGGGTGTTAGGCGTTGAACCTGGAGTTGTCGGAATACACTTCTCATTTGCACAAAGTAAGGATGCCAACATATTTTAGGCAGAACTAACTTTCTTATTGTAAGCTGTATGAGTTCTACTAAGTAGACGACATAAAGGGGTCGAATTAATACTATAATCTCGGATGGTCAATGGGCACTCAAAGTACTAAATATCTACTCGTACTTCAAGAGTGTCATAAAATACTCGTTACTCTGAATAAAGACCAAAAAAATTGCAAAAAATCCATCTATGGACCGACCTAGATGATCCTTTGCTATTCTTCTCAACTTTGCATATTTTCAGTAAAACTGAGCAGTTTTTGTCGCAAAGAAAGTATTGAGGAAGATCTCGGATCAATGGAGGAAATAAATGGCCGCGTTAACTGGTAAGCTAATTGTTGGAGGGCCAAGTTCACCCTGAGCCGTAACTTAATCCAAATAATTGAGTTACTCATGTGTTTAAATCTTGAGCTACTAGCTGCGTTCATTTATCACGATAAATTGGAAGTCTCTACAACCTTTACATAGCCCCTACTGGGATGACAAATATGCCACATTGACGTCGAGAGTAAATTGCGAGCTGTCTCTTCGAATCAATAAATACTTCTTCCGCAGCAAGAATAGTTTGATTTATGCAGTAATAAATGACCATCAAGAAGTGATTGATAAGCGAACACCTTAACATGGTCCATACTAGAGATTCAGAGATTAAAAACCGTCACCTCTGTCTGTCTCTTCTTCATCTAAACAGTACTTCTTTGGTTGGATTTCTTCCTTAACTACTTCTTGTGCAACCGATCGATCAGCGATCTAGTTGCAGAGGACATTTTAACCACAGCGTTCGATTTTCCATCATTAAGCACCATCAAGGAGCAAAAAACCCTCCTGCAGACTTTTATCTTGATAACAGGAGTCAGTTTCATTCCTTCAGATAGCCTCAACTCTTCATCTTCATCAGTAACTTTTTCATTACTCAAGATGAACCGATAAGTGGCTACTTCCAGCTACCTGTACCAGAATTTCAACTACATCAAGTGTCTTCTCGGAAATGTAAGTATTTATTTCCCGAATTCCACAGCCGAATTCACTGTCTTCAAAAACAAAAACACAGAAAACCTCTAGCCCTCAACCTGAATTCTTCTCATACTTCTCGAAGGCCTCGCATCGCACCAAATGGCATCGATGGAGGCAATCACCGTCGCCATCACTTCGAACTCTTTGGCATAGGAATCTCCGCTTCGCATAATAAATTCGACATAATATTGGTATGTACTCGTATGCCCCAAGGAAATCACGCATGGAAATCAATTCATGAGGCGCATCAAAGTAGCACCAACAGCAGCAGCAACAACAGTGGCGACATTCACCCTGAGGTTGGCGATCGATATGCGGAATGCTTAAGAACTCATATCTCGCACCATCTAAATGTTTAGCAGAGTCTGAATAAATTCAGTCGGTGATTCCTGTGCGGCATCTGAATAAATTAATACAAAGCCAAAGACGCGTCCAATTGCCACAATCAGCGCGTTGTTGGCCCATCATCATCTTCATCGAAGTTAGCTTACGAGAATTCACGACACGACAACCGACATAAGCGACGACGATTGCCTGGTGTCAGAGTTTTATCCGGCCCCAGGATCTTCGGTTTCGAATTGAATTCTCTCTGATTGAATGGTATTTTCGTGAACGCAGTACCACTAGAATCTACGTGTATGCATGAGTGCGCGCGCCAATTCACTTTGACAATCGGGAGTGTTCCAACCATTGGCACACCACTCAAAACCACTCAAAACCACTCCATACCATGGCAGACAAACCGCACAGAGTTGGGTATTCGTTGGGAGAAGATTGAGTCGATTTTGATGCAATCATGATGGAATCATAGAAAACGTGAGGTGACTCTCTGGCTGGTAGCAATTTGAATCTCTCGGATGGCAGAAGTACGAGTATGATCACCGATCAGAGATATGAGTGCGGGTGGCATTGTGACCATAGAGAGCCCACACTCTGTGTGATGTAGTGCGCCAGTGGCCACAAAAGTGTTTGGCCATCGTTTGTCCTAAAGAAGCCATAAGTATGGAATACTCAGACACTCATACGAAGGATAGTGGCCCACCTCAAATGCATGTGCGAGAGTCGTGACAGTTTTTAAATATTGCACCCGATTGGAAGATTGACGTGCGCGCATGCGCGCATGCGGGCCTTATAAATCGACTCCTCCTCTTCTACACTCCTCAAGGCAGTCCATATAATGAAGTAGGAGTGATAAAAGGCCCCCGTGTCGTGGAGCATTCTTTTACTACCATTCATACTACACTACTTCTCCGTCCATTACGGGAATATTCAAATGAATCCACAATGGCTTTTAAACCCCATTTTCGGGGTACACTAAAGACTATTCATACTTCGAGACCCTGTAGACAGCTTGGAGTGAGAGTAAGGTTAAGTACATGTGCACGTATCCAAAAGACAGAAGACAACAGCGTGCGGGAGTTGTTTATGTCACGTAGTCGTATCCGTAGCTCGTAGGTGATTTACTCACTCCGAGGGCTTGTTTTTTGGTTTTCGATTTTGGTCGTAATGACCCCGTTAGGTGTTGTGTGTGATCGGGGCTGCAGATTGAGAGTGCTCTGTTTATGGTCATTGGTTAGCCAATATAGGTGCAGCAGCTTCTACAAATCGTTTAGCGGGCGTACCACCAGATCCATACCTACCCGTATGTGGGTCTACGAGTATGTGTACAAGTACTCGTATTTCTGGAAAGGATTTGTTTTGGCCAACAACATACAACAACACAACGGGGTCAATCGGATTCTAAGGTATCCATAACGTTGTTGGGATTGTGTTTAATAGGAAAAGAGATTAATTGTGTTTTTGGGGATACCAAGAGACTTCGAACTGAGTGATTGGAACCGCACTCAGGTATGTCAGAATTGTTGTCGAATTGCACACGCTAGTCACAGATATATGGTACGAGTATCTGTAGCGTTTTAATGGACTGGGTTGGGTTAGGAAGGCGACGATCGGTCGGCACATGTCAATCTCAGAATGACCATGAAACTAAACTGGTCATTAAAGGAGCATGTCAGCTTGTTGATGGAAATACTCTTAGGAGCCAATGTTGTCCCCTTTTCGTTGAGGCTTTGAGGGGTGCATTGGCATGGCCAATAGATACTTTCTGAATGTTGTCAATTGTGATTTTATCGCTTTTGGTTGGTCCTTGATCGGTTCTTAGATTTATTGTTAACTTATCGTCATCTGTTGAAAGACTTAACATAACAAAGCTCCGGAGTGAAACTGATTTCGAATGCAGGTATTTAATTTGATTTTTAGATCCAAATCGAACTGTTAAGGTTGACAAGAAAGGAATTGGAGGCTTGTGCTAGAACACTCCTTATAAGATGTTTTGATATATCCAGAAAGCTGGCACTTACCACGAGGTTATACCAACACTCATGCTCGTAAATTTTTGGGGACGGTAGCGAATGAACAGTGAGAGCAATGGGCAATGTTGTGTCCCAGCAAGCAAGTAATAGACTCAGCTCTATCCAACAACTAAATGTGCGGAAGGTTTGTTTTTCCTGTCGGAACATAGCACTTAGACATTGAAGTCAATTGTACTCCCTGAAAGTTTCTTTTGTTACAATCCTTCAGAATTTCGGAGACAGATAAGTAGGTGTTTGATTGATAAAATGGCCATAGTATCAGCAACCGAGTACGACGAGTACCTGCAGTTATATTCTAGCGTAAGCCAGACATCTACAGAGGTAGTGCTCTGCGGTGTCATCTCCACTTTCAAAGCAAGAGCAGCAGAATGTCACATCAAATATAGCCAGCACATCTAAGTCCTCAGCAAAGGAGAAGTACCCCGTCACGACGACAGTAATTAATGGCAGGATCCTGGAAAACTGGCCTCTGAGCTTTGCTAAGCACGTTTATCGGTTTTTGGGATTTCATTTCCCGTAATTCTTTTATTACCAAGGACCCGAGCAAGACTCAGCGATTTCAGCCTTCCGACTGCGTGCGGTAATGTATTACATTCTCGAACCAGCGGAAGCGCAGTCTGGCTGTCTAAATGCGAATGGTTTGCCTCTTTCATCGGTTCTTCGCAATATAGCTCGTTACCATCAGGATTGCGTATATTTCCGCTTAAAAGAGAGACTTAGGAAGGAGTAAAATCAACGTTGTCGTCCTCCAGAAAGGTAATTTTTTGAGCGTTTAGGTTTTAATTGTCAAAAAGAAAGCACAGGACAGTTGCAAAAGTACATAACATTTTCATTTGGTTTGATAAATCAATGCTTGCCATTTACTTTTTAAAAATTATTTCTTGTAAATGTCTTAAGTGGTCTATATGGAGAGTTCAATTTTGAGTCACTTTTTCGAGAATATTGGCTGATATCTCACCAGTTAAAGGGTAGTGATGCGATGCCATGAGTACACAAACGTTCTGACTAAGCCTCTCACTATCAATTCCTACTATTGCCTCCACGTTGGTGACTGGTGGGTACCTAGTATCTCGACTGGAGATTGGGCGACACCTTTGGAAGGTGGTTTGTCTTTTCACTGAGGCACTCCTTTTTCCAGGCGGCAGCGGACGAATTCTCTAGATGGAATCAACGGTAGCGTCTACAGTTCCAGTTAGGCCGTACTACTGCATGTAATTCCTATATGTGCTGCTTCGACATATCCGGATATCAGGTCTATAGTGATCTACTACACTGAGCCAGGAAAAATAGTTGGTGCCGGATGAACTCTGAATGGGGCAATGGCAGCACTCATAACCCAAAGTAGGTTACTGGCACCGAAATAACCGGCCTAGTGTTCTATGGTCAAGGTAAACACACTGACCTACCGACGAGGCTGAAGCCCCTATCAAGGATGAGTTGTATGACCTCCTGAACGCAGCGTGCAGAGCCTCTCCGGAATATGATGCAACCACTCGACTCAGCGACGTCAATGCTAAAGTCGGATAAAGAAAACATATTTGGCGGGTTAGTTGGTAAGCACAGAATCCAAGAAACGACAACAGACAACGGTTACCGACTCGTTGAACGGTGATAAGTAGCACAAAGCTTCCAAGCGCAAAAATTCACACAGCAATCTGGCGCTCTCCAGACGCCCGAACCGCAAATCGACCATATGCGAATCGATGCGAGGCACTCATCCAACGTCTTCATTCCGATGGGCAAACGTTTTTTTGCAAACGCTGTGAACTTCCAGGTCCGCCGAAGTACACCTGAAGTAGGAAATTCTCCACCGGCTAGCTAGGTAGTTAAGGACTTACCTCCCTCGGAATAGACGAGAAAACTCCACTCCACCCTAGTGAAGATGCTGGGAAATCGTTGCTACTTCGGTCTGACAAAACAATTGGGTTCGGTCGAGTGAAACCCAGCACATCAGAAGCGGCATCTCTGATGGCGTTTTGGTAGTGTCTCCAATGGTCTTCGATGCTTGATGCTGGCGGCATTAGACCTCTTAAGAGATTGAGAGACACTCGATCGGAAAAAGACTTGACGATCTCTTGCGATTGTAGCCGTCTGACGTCGAATTTGCTCACAGCATTAGTTTGTCTTGGCGTAGTTTGGGATATCCGCAACCGTACCTTGGCTACAACAAGGTAATGGTCCGAGTCGATGTTGGCTCGTCGGAACGTACGGACATCCATAATGCTGGAGGAGTATCTTGCGTCGATCGCAATGTGATCAATCTGGTTGACTGTTGATTGATCAGGAGTTCTTCAAGTCCCCTTGTGTATGTTGAGATGTGGGAACCGCGTGCTAGCCACGACAATGTTTCGCCCCGCCGCAAAGTCGATTAGCCCGAATCCGTTATCGGAGGTGGTGTTGTAAAGGCTATATTTTCCGATCGTTCCGCCAAAGATACCTTCTCTTCCTAGCTTTGCATTAAAATCACCGAGGACAATTTTAATGTCATGGCTAGGGCATTGCTCGTAGGTCTTGTTAAGGAGCTCATAGATGGCATCCTTGGTGGGGGCGCTTGCCCCTGCATGTAAGGCTAATGTTGGCGTATTTGGCCTTGATGCGGATAGCTACGAGGCGCTCGCTCACATGCCGGAAGCCCAGGACTTCTTGTCTTAGTCTGCCTCCGATAACAAATCCGCATCCAAATAAGCGCTGCTTTTGCCGTCGATAGCAATTGCCGTAGTAGATGTCGCTGTTTTTCATCTTCTTTCTGTCCGGCCCATCCCATCGCATTTCTTGGATGGCGGTTATGTCTGCTTTGCAGCAGTCTAGGGCCTCCGCTAGTTGCTCGGCTGCACGTGGTCTATTAAGGGATCTAACATTCCACGTGCATATCCGAAGCTCATTGTCCTTAAATCGTTTGCGTTGGTTGTCAACAGTAGATCCGTCCATATCCGAGGCTTGTTGATGCTTCGTAACTTAATCTTTTTTAAATGGCCGGGCAGTTACCCCCAACCTGGAGGACCAGTTCCATTTTGAGTGCCCCTAGGACGAGGGGTCGGTTACACCGAAGCCAGTTACCCGTTCCGGGATGTGAGCGCTGCCGTTGGCCCTTATAACTATAATTGCTATAGGCTCGTCCGCCACCATCTCTTTTCCAAGACCCTGACTAAGTCCTCGAAATCCTTTCCGGCCTGAGCTCCAAATAAGTCGGAGTAGCCCGGATAAGGTCTTGTTTTGTTTTTCCGACACTAATCCTGGTTAATGGCGCAGGAAACTCGCCATTTGCCCCCTTCACTTCGCAACCTCTAGTGAGATTCCCAGAATCTCGCCACGGGGAGGCGTGAAGTAGGGCTTATTAGCAGAGCTGCAAGATGTTCGGCTGCAGAGGCTCATTATTTAAAGAACCAGCACCTGTCGGAAGATGTTACTTCTACGAGTCCTTATACTAATCGTTGCCATCTGACAGCTAAATTACTTGCAAATATTTTAGGAAAGACGTTAAGCACGATCAATGTCTTTTTCGTCATTATAGTGAGCTTTGGAACCGCTTCAGAAGTGTATGGCAATCGTAGATGACTTTTTTCCTAAGAGCATAGCTACCAGAACACATTAAAATGGAGGCCACAAACATTGGCGATTCCAGGAGCTTGGTGAAATTTTGTGTATTTCTGCAGAAAGCTTTAAGCCGCTTTATCAAAGAATCCACCTTTGGACCTCTTTTGCGTAAATCTTTCTACCGTTGCCATGTCATTATAATTTTATTTCAAAAAGGGTAAGATGGCCCGAAGCTATGAAAAAATCACTGTTTAATATTTTTTTTAACGATTGTCACTTTCTTGAAAACAGTAAGCCTTCCGACTAATTACGGAATATTATTTTATTCAAATAACTATCGCTGCTGGCTTGGCAATAGGTCATCCTGTCAACCCAACTTTCAATACATTTTTCATGCTTCCAGATACTATTTTACGATTAGCTCGAGCAATATTGATCTTCACTGCCTGAATCGTATCTGGATTGTTCGCTTAGCATTTATTTTTAATGGCATCCTAAGAAAAAAGTCCAACCGTGTCAAATTGCAGCTCCGTAAGGGCTAAGTAACATCACCCAAAAGACTTATTACACGACTATTGATCTTAGTGTGTAATAAGTCGAATATTGGACGGCTTGTGTAGCACTTAGCCCCATCTTGCTGGAACCATAGCTCGGAAAAGTATAAATCTTCAATTTCTGGCCGTAAAATATCAATTATCATACCATGTTAGTGCTCTCCATTGCCTGTAACGTTTCTCCCGTTTTCGTCTTTTAAGAAAATGTGGCTAATAATGCCGCGACTCTAAAAACCACACCAAACAGTCATTAGTGCAGGATATCCTGGCTTTTTTCTGAGTACTAAACGCGACAATTTTACATCTTTATGTAGCCGCCGAGATGGAAAGGCCCCTTATCTAAAAATATGACTTTTTGAGAAAAATTGTCATCAAAAGCCAATCCCAAACAGAGAAGCTTTAATTCCTGATTAAGTTGAGTTTTTCGGGCTTAGGCGCACACATTCGGCAACAGTTGTAATATTTTCCGTTGAGCTCGAGGGACGAACATGAGAATATGTTCGGTTACCGGCAAAGCAGTCTTACGAACTTTATTTACCAGCACGCATACACCAGCTGCAGTGACTGCAATATTTCCCAACGTTGTTCAAAGTTAGATTAGTCAATTTTGTACCGCGAAAATATGTTGTTGTACTGAGATCCTGCCAATTTTTTGAGCGCGTAAAAGCTGTCAGTGTCAAAAAAACTTATGATTTAAAAACAAACCAACAGATGGCCAATCCTTAATATGACGGATAAGTCTTTGATTCTTCAAATCGCCTGGCGGATGTATAGATATGTACGAGTACTACAAAAAGTTACGTACCAGATGCTGATATCTCTGAAAAGATCCATGGGATACATACCCAAGTCCTAAAATCAGAAAAGACGACCAATTAGTCTAAATTCCTTGTGACGTTGACTTTTAAGTGCAAAAGGCTGATTTGTGAATGCTTTTTCTGTCCAAACTCCAATACATCCATCAACGAGGAAGATTTTATGAATTCTATGGATTGCGGCCAATATCCGGCGGCGATTTAATGGGGTTGTCGGCATTGAATTACCGCAAATACAGTGCATCCTGATTCAATCACACCTTGACGACTTCAATTGTTCTACCATTGTTGGGTCCCCGTTCAATTATCAAGGCTTCAGCCATAATTGATGAAGTCTTATAATGAACTGGCAATAAACTGGTCTTATGGTAAACATCTTAAAATTGTAACGGCTAGTTAAAAGCTGCCGGCCATAGGTTCCGTTGCGTGGCAGGACCACCGGCATCCCATACCAGAACTGTCCCATGTCAGAGGTAGGCTTTCTAGTGGGAGCGTCACGGTGGTCGTGGTTCAAACCTAAAATCTGAAAGCATTTCAACACGATATTGAAGATCATAAGATCAGCCTCGATTCATATCAAAAGTGGAGTTACACCCTTAACGCAGTTCCCCTTTGGTATCAAAGGAATTTGCGGAGAGATATGGCAATGTGTATCTGTGCTTCCACGAATGTATGTAAATTCACTAAACAGTTCTAGATGTGATCGACTATAAGGGCACTGGACATGTTCAATCCTTTCAAAACTGAATTCGTTTTCTTTACGAATAAGAGATAGCTGACTTGCTTGACTAATCTTGCCATAAACGGCATAAGCATGAGCTGAGCCTCAGTATCTGGACTGCTTCGTAAGTTTTCTAAGCATTGTTGGCTATTTTAAAGAACACTTTATTCGAGACATTGGGCTTGCCCCCGAAGATGTCCCTATAGGAAGATTGCTTATTTAGTTGCTGGGCAAGGCTCAGAGAGTACTCGTAGTTTTTAAGAACGCGGACCTTAACTAAGACTGTAGGTACAAGTATATGTCTTGGGTTGGACCTTCCATTGGCAGTTGCCTTTCTTATGAGCATAACTGCTGATAGCACTCAATGATACTGGCAGACCAAACGACTATTTCTCGACTTCTTGTAGAAGCCAACCAATGCGGTCTCTAAGAAGGAAAGATTGCAAACTTGAATCACGACAGGTCACTTTGCCTGATTGACACAAATTCTGCCAATTTTGATGGTAAAGTAATGTCGACACCGCGGAGCACTGGAATAAGGCTGTAGTTGTTCCGACCTTAGCAAAAGAAAAGCCTGTGCTAGATAGAACATAGCCCCTCTAAAAAAAAAAGAGCGGCGAGCTCGAAGACATTCAAGTAAAGTTTAACAGATCTATCACAGTGTCCCGCACTCCCTGCCTATAGCATTACTGAATAAACTGAAGTACGTAACGGATCTTCCCGAACAAGCCCTATTTACACTTCGGATACCGTCCTACAACTTTCCATTGCGTGGAGGTGCTTGGTTGAAAGAAATCAAAAGTGATATAAGAACTGCACAGCTTTGAATTGTCACATAATTGTAAATTTATTGTCAAATATACTCTAATTTCTTTGGATCCCAACCATCCCTTCAATTAAGTCCACGACCGCCTTTTTGACAGATCTAACAACTGCACTAGCTGCTGCAAAAAACAAAAAAAAATTCTTTCACTTTTGGCGTTCGTCTTACAAATGAGACTCTCACGTGTTTAACGTTAAATTACATTCCACAGGCTAACCGGCATCCACTGCCACCTTCGCCACCTAGCCGGCTGAACCTGATGCACAAGTGCAAAGAATCTTGATTCCAATTTGTTTGCCTGAATATTCACATTCACCACATGCATCCATAGTCTCTAGAAGCTGCTTCGGCTCCTACTTCCACCAGAGATAACACCATTTGTCTGTTGGACGCAGACTCTGTTGGTGGTTTCCACTTAAAATCCACACGATGAGCCCTCCGCACTAGTAGTTGCTCCTTGGATCAAAAAAAAAAAAACCTAAATCCAACAAAGCCAAAAGAAGGTCTTACGAAGCAATATGCTCGTCGGTACTTGACGCTAGGGGGCATTGCATTTAAATGGTTTTGATTATTTGGTATTGCAATCGGCAAATCGCACGGCGCCGCACCAGGGCGGTCCATTTGGCCCAGCCACGTATTCCTTATAAGAAAATTTAATTTACAATTCCATTTGGTATTCCGCGAGCGCGGAAGCTGTGAAGCAATTGCGCAACAGGCTACAAATGCCGCGGTTTGCCGGCATGCAGCAAAACACCGTTGTCGGTTGTAAGCATTTGATTCGAGCCATTTATTGTATCCGCTACCGCAGGCTACACATCTCACCGATTTCAAGAAACGTTTTTAAGAGAGAGGGCGCGCGCGCGCGCTCTAACAAAAGGCGTCAGGAACGTTTGCGCTTTGTCTAAAGTTAATGGGAAAACAAAATTGATAAATGTTAGACAGTGGGTAATGGTAAATAATTGATCTGGAACTCATGGCAGGAAGAAAAATGATTTCGATGTGCACCAGAAGGAGCTGGAAGGTTGTAGGTAGTCGGGACTAGGGAGGTTTTTATAGGGCAAAATTGTTTTCAAACCTCTTTTAGTTTGGGTAACGATATTGTGCATTCGTTAATCTTGGAGAATACTTTATACAAAGGTTAAAGGACTTGAGATGAATCTGAAACCGATAAAGGTTATAGTTGGGTGGGAATTTCTTGAGGGATCTTGCATCAATAATGGAAGAAAACCAAGTACATTATCAGTGTAACAGAGAAATATTGAAGGAATAATCGGGACAGCTAAAAGGTGCGATAAACATGCAAGTGATAGAGAATACATACGAGTACAAGACATGAAAGTATAAAAGCACGAAAAGTCTTTAGAGATAGAGGCCATCTAAGATTGTTATATCGATCCTGTCGACGAGTGACAAGTAGTGCAGTTTCCAATGAACTCGGTTATATAATTGCATGCATCTGGTGGAATTCAGGGGGAATACATGTGGCAAAAAGGTGAAAATGGAACCTTAAGCCATCAAAATAGCAGTAAACTGCAGTTACCTGAGCGAATAAAATAATGGAAACACATAGTCTATCCTGCGAACTTTCAGCCGCAGTAAGGCCACGGATTCTCAGAACCTCAAATGACAACCCTCCGGTATGGGCTGATCCAGAATTTGCTAGATTTTTTTTACTTCTGCAGGATTCCTATGACACAATCGCTAGGTTTGGCTGGACAAGGACTCGTTCAAGGTATTGCTTTTGATGGATAAACTCTGAAATCTGGAACAATTAAGCGGGCTCCATAATCATGTCCAGGTAGCGAACACTGATTCAGAAAACCAACTTGTTGTAGCTAAGGTGCGAGTGCGGATCCCCCAAGTGTCATATCAAAGATGAACTATTATAAGACGAAAAGCTGTTATTGCAGGACACTGTCCAACTCTTTACCAAACTCGTATCCTGAAACCTCTCAATAACTCCATTGCCGATAGCATCGTATAACGAAGATCACTGACATTTTTGTCAAGGTGCCATCACAGAGACTGCAATATATGTGGCAGGTTTCACCGTACCACCACCAAAAAATTCCTGGTTTGACGAAAAATGGCAACAAGCACATGCAGCCAAACTGGAAGCGCACCAAACAGGAGCTACAACAAAGAATGAGGGCTGCTAATAGAATCGCTGTCAATGCTGAGGATTTTGAAAAATCATTTCTGTAGAGTGTAGGTGTAAGAGCGATGACAAACCAATTACCGATGTAAGGCAGAATGAACCGTTCAACCTGGACGATGTAGACCAACAATTGCGTACATCTTACCTGGATCAAGTGACCTTTAATGTCAAAAAAGGACTTAGACAGCATCATACTTGAAAGAGTAGTACAAAATTCACGCGCAAAAACACAACGGCACAATCTTTCAAAAGTCCGTCTAATTACCCGCATACGCAAAATTGGTTTTGCCCAAGTTGACCGATGAACTCATTTTCACCGCTTCCATCTCATTACTTGCAAAAGCGCCGCTGACATCACACTGCTTTCTTCCGATTATGTCAATATCTTCGGCGTATGCGAGTAGTTGGACGGACTTTTGGAAGATAGTGCCTCCTGTGCTTGCTCGTGAGTCTTGCACTATTCTTTCAAGTACGATGTTGAAAAAATCGCATGGCAGCGCACCGCCTTGTCTTAATCCTTTCTGGACATCAAAGGTCTCGGTGAGATCTTTACTGACCTTGATGGAGCAGCATGCATTCTCCATCGTCATCCTGCACAGACGGACGAGTTTGGCAGGGATGCCAAAACTAGACATTGCTCTATATAGCTCGTCTCAATAGATGCTGCCATACCCGGCCTTAAAATCGATTAATAGGTGGTGTGTATCGAACTGAAGCTCATGGGTCTTCTCCAAGATCTACCGTAGTGTGAATATCTGGTCGATGGTGGACTTTCCTGGCCTGAAGCCACACTGATATGGACCTATCAGGTTGTTGACGAACGGCTTCAGGCGTTCACACAATACGGCAGATAAGATCTTATATGCGATGTTAAGGAGACTGATGCCTCTGTAGTTGGCGCAGTTCAGAGGGTCTCCTTTCTTGAGAATCGGACAAACAATGCTGAGGTTCCATTCATCGGGCATACTTTCGTCCGACCATATATTACAGATGAGTTGGTGTATGCTCCTTACCAAGTCATCGCCTGCCGCTTTGAAGAGCTTGGCAGTCAGGCATCCGCTCCAGCAGCTGTGTTGGACTTCAGCTTAGGTATAGCTATCTTCACTTCATCCAGGTCGGGTGGACGGAATTGTTGGTCATCATCGTCCAAGTTGAAAGGTTGATTCTGCCTGACAGCGGTATTTGGTCCGTCATCGCCGTTATACAGTCTGCAGAAATGATCTTTCCAAATCCTCAGCATCGACTGCGATTCTACTACGATGTTCCCTTGTTCAGCTATACAGGCTTCGGTTCGGGGTTTGTTTCTGTGGCATGTTATTTTTACCTATTGGTAAAACTTCCGAACCTCTTTCCTGGAGTAGCATCTCTCAATTTCCTCGATCGCGCACTTCTCATGCTCTTTCTTCTTCCTCCTGAGAAGCCGCTCATAGAGCTCATGAGCAGCGCCGCGTTATATGCATCTTGCTTAGCTGCATGTGCTTGCCGGCATTCGTCATCAAAACAGGGGTTTCGTTGTGGTGGACGAGTGAAACCCAGCACATCAGAAGCGGCATCTCTGATGGCGTTTTGGTAGTGTTTCCAATGGTCTTCGATGCTTGATGCTGGCGGCATTAGACCTCTTAAGAGATTAAGAGACACTCGATCGGAAAAGGACTTGGCGATCTCTTGCGATTGTAGCCGTCTGACGTCGAATTTTCTCACAACATTAGTTTGTCTTGGCGTAGTTTGGGATATCCACAACCGTACCTTGGCTACAACAAGGTAATGGTCCGAGTCGATGTTGGCTCCTCGGAACGTACGGACATCCATAATACAGGAGGAATGTCTTGCGTCGATCGCAATGTGATCAATCTGGTTGACTGTTGATTGATCAGGAGTTCTCCAAGTCCCCTTGTGTATGTCGAGATGTGGGAACCGCGTGCTAGCCATGACAATGTTTCGCCCCGCCGCAAAGTCGATTAGCCTGAATCCGTTATCGGAGGTGGTGTTGTGCAGGCTATATTTTCCGATTGTTCCACCGAAGATACCCTCTCTTCTAGCTTCGCATTGAAATCACCGAGGATAATTTTAATGACATAGCTAGGGCATTGCTCGTAGGTCTTGTTAAGGAGCTCGTAGAAGGCATCCTTGGAGTCGTCACCTTTCTCCTCTGTGGGGGCATGCGCGCATGTATGGCTAATGTTGGCGAATTTAGCCTTGATGCGGATTGCTACGAGGCGCTCGCTCACATGCCGGAAGCTGAGGACTTCTTGTTTGTCTGCCTCCGACAACAAATCCGCATCCAAATAAGCGTTGCTTTTGCCGTCGATAGCAATTGCGTTGTAGATATCGCAGTTTTTCATCTTCTTTTTGTCCGGCCCATCCCATCGCATTTCTTGAATGGCGGTTATGTCTGCTTTGCAGAAGTCTAGGGCCTCCGCTGTACATGGTCTATGGACGGATCTACTGTTGACAACCCACGCAAACGATTTAAGGACAATGAGCTTCGGATATGCACGTGGAATGTTAGATCCCTTAACAGACCACGTTACCCTATATATGACCCTAAAAATCCCAGTCCTACTCTTGGAACAGAAGCATGGACATTATTAAAAATGGATGAGCCACCAAGGCTGCAGTCCCGTTGAGTGGAGGAGGAGATGCAACAACGAACTGTATGGACTGTACAGCGACATCGACTTAGCTAGAGGTGTTAAAGTCCAAGGACTGAGATGCCTGAATTATTGGCAGCGAATGGATATCAAAGCTGCAGTCCGAAAAGTCACTGAACTCACCCCCCGAGACAGCGCAGTAGAAAAAGATCGAGATTCAGGTCACACCCCCGAGTGTTAGTGGACCTCCACAGACTCAAATGCAAAACTGGAGGTAGTTAGCCAAAGACCGGAGAGGCCTAGGTTTACCTCAAACTCTAACATACATGGGTATGTAAGTAAGTTGCATTAATGTCATACGATATGTCAAAAAGCACTCAACGTGGAGAGGATGTTACGTTTAGTCGTGCATCAATTCCTACTCCTAGAGCACGTCTACAATTAATCGCGAAGCCTCACTTGAGGAGCTCGTAGGACAAGCACACCCGTTGACGGAAACCTTGGGAAAAATCATTTGGAACTTTTAGCACAGATTAGTAAAATTCGATTCTGATTCGTCTAGCACTTGTACAGACTTAGCAATGCATAGATACTCATACTTGTGTATCCACAATGACTCTAACTTAAGTTTAACTTGTGGTAAATTTGCCAAGGCGACTCTAATTGCCTCTAACAAGCAACGTTGCAGTACCACTCCTAATCACAATATATCTGAAAGTTAAGCTATAACAGATGAAGTGTCTCCAAGTCATTATAGATATGCATCAGTCATTCCAATCTCATTACGGGAAACAGATGGTGCGCTGAGTTCGCATTTACACGAAAGACAACTTTGGGTAAATTTTTAAGTGGAAACTATCTGACATTGGTAATTCTCTCACGAGGCTGCTAAGTAAGCAGCAGCGCTCTCCTTTCTAGAAATAAGCAAAATTACCACCACTGTATCGGTGTTTCAGTCACCTACTTGCACAGCTCGCACAGATTACTAATCTTTTTCAAGTAATCTCTGTGCAATTTACAATCCCTTGTCAGGCGCAATCTGAACAAATTACTTAATGCCTTCGCTGCGATAAATATTTAGATAACCGAAGCTGCGCCTTGACTCAAAACCAAAAGTATGCGAACGAGTATGCGTCAGGTGTGGGTCATTTGGGACACCTGTTGGGCCGAGAGAAGCTCACTAAGTCACTGACTTCTCAATGAAGCCAGCGATGCAACGAAATCCCCCACATGAAATGCTAACTATCCGTAACTCTCGTTTGAAATTCACAAATCGAATGTGAAATTGAAAATCGCTGCCACTACGAGTACAAGCAAGCGGGTGCACAGGTGATTTGTAATTTGCATACAACATGCGCTTTGTCACCGCGCCAAGATTTGTCAGAGGCATTCGAATCTGGAAATCTCGACGCTCATGCTGATTGAGCTGTTGGTATGCGCGAAGTGTATTTACATACTTCTTGGTGTACACCATTCAGCTGAAGTTGAAACTTGGTACTTGTTACCGGGCTTTGGGACTTTAGTTTGTTTTGTTTTCTTTTTTTTTTTTTGATTTGTGAACTCTGAGCCGTTTTGGCCAATTTGTCTTGCTTAAGTTTGGCGTTTCATTTGCAGTCAATCATGAGAAAATGACATCGTACTGTGACAGCTGAGAGAGCGAGAGAAAAAGAGCAAGGCATAGAATGGTATGCCTTTTGCTGTTGCATACAGAGTGCTTAACCAAATGTCACGAAGCGATTTGTTATAACACCTGAGGCTGATTAACCTGCTACAAAATACCAAATACACAAAAAATATGCGTCCCGCTTAGCATTCTTATGCAAATCGTTCAGGTGGTCGTCTTAAGACTCCAGAGTCATCGTCAGTGTTGTTATTGTGGTCGTTTGTTTACCAATTGTGTTTGTATTCCCGACAAATGCCGTTGTATCGGCAAATGATGTCGACGATAAATTGTCTCATGTCTCTTGTCTAATGTCGCATGGTTATGGCCGCACTAACGGCCCAACAGATGAATGCAAAACCAACAGAAAAAATAGTAATAATATCTATTTGGCTATTTGCCAATTTGGTATATGCAACAGAAGTATTGGCGCGCAGGCGCAACTTGGTAGGTACGTAATTGCTTGTAAAAAATTTCGAAGGCAAATCACTACTCCTCACGATACCGGTGGGGTAAACAACATGCCTATGGTAATGTTGTTGGCACTCTGTTACCAGAAAACACCTGCGCAAATTATCGCCAAATTTTCCTCCAACTCGACGACCCTCCCACATTAGTGTGCCGGCTGACGCCATAACTTGAAAATGATAAAGGATCACCTGCGCCCGATGGGGTGTTCTTGTACTTGTATCTTTCAGTGGAGAATGGCTAAAACATGGTGTTAATTTTTCATAATCACTTACCTGACATTCCAGTGATTGTATTTGGTAAATAACGGTATGTTGCTTGCCAACAAATGTGACATAAAATCCACAGGGAGTAAGATACCAGAGATACGGATAATTCGACAATCAACATTTTCATCGAACCACTTTGGTAAACAATGCCAACTGTCAAACGAAATTGGCATCACTGGAATGACAATTTGTCATGGATCTCATAAAATATCAACCGGATCTCGATTTCGAACTGGATGGCTCCATAATTGACTGGCCAAGTGTTGTTCTGCTCAAAGTTCTTGCTTGCTTTGTATCTGCGAGTTTTCATCTTGAAGTCCAGTGTGTACCATCAATCAAAGAACACTTCGACTTAAACTTAGCGGTGCATTCTGTTGCCTTATCGAACATGTGAAACCACTTAAGGGGGTTCCATCCAAATTAACCTCATCCCGTTGGGTCTATCATGAGAGTGGTAACATTGTTGCAAATCAGTGCGGTCAGTTTGTGGTTGTTGACCATATCCAGACACTTGGAATCATGGAATCAGCCGGAAGATGCAACCTTCTGGAGGTGGTGAGTATTTTGTACTCGTACTCATGTTTTAGACGTGTGAAGTGGTAGCTGGACAAACAATTTCTTAATTTGGAGTTGGATTCCTTGAAAAGCCCTAAGTGTGAGTTTTTTGCGGGATTTTTCTATGCGCACGCTGGTCTCCGACACCTTGGGAATTATTATTGCCAGCATTCACATATCTTTTCAGCATTCCGTAGTGGAGTGGCATCAGAGAATGAAAAGACTTGGACCACCTTTGAGAATGGAATAACTGCTTGGTAGTGGCATCTCACCAGGAATGATAAGAAAAATATTTCTTTAACTGCTTTACCTTCCATATGGGAAATGATCAGATAGGAGTAGTTGTACTCTTGAGATGTGATAGTATTTGGTACTGCCTTCAAGTGAATTTCTTTGGAATTGGGTTACGTAGATGTACTCGTGCGAGTGGCTATAAAGGAAGAGGAATGTTTCTGTTTTTATATTTAAAGGAAGTGCGAACCATTCATAACGAGAAATGCCTGTGTTGGATGGTGGAGAGAAGGTTTGTCGGTCTGATTCAGATCAAAGGACGAAAAACAACAAAGTTCTTGAGCCTTCTTGAAAGAGTGAAGGACATTGCGTTGAAGGTATCAGTAATATTATAGTAAGAGGAATCTATATAGGAATCCATTCACAGAAGTGACAAGAGCGAACAAATTAAAACCTGGTCAAGTCTGGATGAAAGGAAATGGAATGAAATAGCGCAACCGAAGATTAGTAGAAAGGTTGGCATGCAAGAAATGTCCTCTATGAACGAACTTATGTTGGTTATCTCTTCTCCAGGATCGAATATGGATAAGGGAATATCTTTATGAAAGCCCTTGGTACGAGTCATGATTTTATATTCTCTATAAACTATATGCAAATATGTATGTCTGTCGCCTTAGTTAAAGGACACTAAATGGCTGTCTTTTTCAACATCGATGTAGTAGATAAATACATTTGTGGAATGATGGATTTGTCTCTCTTATAAAATTTTCTATTTCCGTGGGTAGGTAAAAACCTTCATAGGCACCATAAACACGCGCTCATAAGAGCACCATCACATAACCATAGCAAGCGCCATTAGCACAAACACTTGCTGCCTACCGCAGTAGCATAGCAGCGCCCATCATAAGCACGGGCTCATAGTAATGTGAGATTCCTACTTACTAAAACACCTCCCATATTCTTTCAGACTACGACTATGTTTCCTTAACAAGTAGTTTCATCTTCTGTAAAATGTTCACGTTTTTTTAGGTAGCCTTCCAGCGAAGGCACCTACTATTTCCGTTAATTCATACGGCTTGTCCTTACGGCGACTGGTCTCTGATATCGTCCAATGTCCGGATTATTTCTGGGTTGCAGTGATACACGAGACGAATACGAAGATTTCGAGCAGAGCTTGCGTCTTCGTCTTTTATGATAGCAAATCCTAGGTCACGGTGAATATCGCTATTCCTTAGATACCATGGAGCATTCACGATTGCTCTTAGCGCTTTCTTCTGAGACTTTTGTAGAATACATATGTTACTTGGTTTAGTACAATCCCGAAGTTGTATATCATACGTCCAATACGGTTTAAGCACTTGCTTATATCGGCTTTTCCAATAGGGACTTGACAATTTTGAATTCAATTTGTGAACGCACTCTTTCACTAATCATCAAACTGTCACTGTCAATTTATTCGAAATATTCCGAAATTCGGAGTCGGTGACTGCAACTTTAAGAGCGTTAATTCCAATTTTCGGTCGTACATAATTCCCTAGTAATGCCCTAGTAGACGGGCAATAACAAGTTTAGTGCAAAAACTTGAGTCTACATATTCGTTGTGTGAAGTTGCCGTGACAGTGAGACAAAGGGTTGGTTGAAGAGTACATTATCGGTTTCTTGGTAGACTTCATGTCATTTCTAGAGCGAGTTTGATGTTTTGTCGGCAGTCAAGCTTTCAAGGTAACGTGATGTTTTACGGTTCCTGAAATCCTGCAGCGTTTGCCTTAGCTTATTTAAAAGTTGGTTTAAATAGCATTTGTGTAGGGGGGCACGTGATTTTTGCCACCTATTTCGTGCTTTCCTCTTCTCACGTAGAAGGTCCTCGTTGTCGGGCGAATATATTTCAGAAGGGGGTTGCTTAGGTTGCTACTTCTAACATCCGATCGGAGTGGCGAGGCTTAAATTCCTTTCCAGATGAGATTTTTGCCTCCAAAGGCGTTGACTTAAAGATATTCGGCTTTAAAGTCTTTGACTTTAGCCGATGACTTTAAAATAAGTTTGACGCAGACCAGCAAGATAACCTCATCACCTGGTCATCCAGAAGTAGAGGAATTCTCATTCATGGAATCAATGTCAACGTCCACACTCAGCCGCTGCTTAATCTGAACCACTTCGAAACATTTGGAGCTCAAGTCAATAAGGAACATTCCAGACTTCGAAAGGGTATTTAAAAAGAGATGGTGGAACGTGGGTTCTGGGAATTGATGCATCAGGAACTAGCTCTCAAGGTAGCTCCCTTAATATGAAAAAAAAAAAACAAAAAAGAAACTTAACAAATCACGGATATGGATGACCTTATTGCTGACGACCCCAGCACCCTTTATAAGCCATATGCAGCAGAATAATTAGTGGAGGCCCTTGACTGCTATCATGTGGATATCACCACTTATCAGGAAGTACGATAGGAGAACGAAAAACTATGACATCTACAACGGTGATGGCTATTTGGAACACATTTAGACAAGAAGTATTGAGCTTCCCACACATAAGCGAGTGAAATCTCATGACAATCCGCAATAGAGTTGAAATCACTAGCACAGGCTTGATATATGGTCATAAGGACAAGAACGACGCCACTAAAATATATTTCTACCAGCTCCTCAACAAGAAATGTAGCAATGCCTGGAGTATAACGTGAAAATTATACAAAGCCAAGATAGGAAAGCAGGACATTTAGTAAGAATATGTAGCAACACGTCTAGATCCTGACTAAGGCTTATTGACTGCGCAGGGACAAACTGATTCGGATCACCACCTTGTGCGAAAGCGGATTTCCCAAGATCTACAACAAAGAAAAACTACTTAAGAAGTGCTGTTAATGTGCTATAATAAATGTGCCGGCTTCCCACGGACCACCGTCGAGAAATCATTGGTCAAAGAAGAAGCGTACAAATCGTCGTTCGAAACAAGGACGGGAGCTGCTCGTGAAAAGGACCTGGAGAACATCGGCTATTCCAGAAGAATATCTGCCGTCAAGCAGAACAGATTATTTAATTTAGACGATGATAGCTTAAGCTATCTAAACTAAACAGGTGGTGGGGATGGTGCGATGGTTAGTTCATTGGACTATCACGCAGAAGGTTCGTGGTTCCATCCCCGGCATCGCCAAAAAAGTTTCGAATTGTCATCACCATTTCGGCGGGCAAATTGCCGAAAGTAAAGTTGCCTATGAAAAAGCTTTTAAGGAGTGCCGCTCGGATTCGGCGATAAATCGTGGGCCCCGCTCAGATGTGACAAAAATGACAACATGAGCAACACAAATGAGTGTCAAGAAGCTAGGCCATGGCTCATACCGGGCTGCCAGCTTAAACTTTCGTTCACCAGATCAAATGAAGTAAGGATAGCAGTTTCTAAGATAAAATCAAACAGCAGCTTAGTCTCAGAGCTTACAGACCGTATTCAATGCTGTTTGAAATGACTTTGTAGAAGCCGACTAGCTTTTGGCCGATTATATCGACTCAGCGGATTGACACCCATTTGAAATTTCCAAAATGAGTCAAGCGTTAAATAAGGGTAAAACTTAGTATATCCAGTCAACAAGAAGGCACATACAACATTGACAAATTTGACGGAACGTCACAGTCGACATGCATAACTTTGAGTTAAAAAGGGAATTTGTCTACCTTGGCTCTGCAACAAATTCTACCAGTAACCCCTCAGTTGAAATCAAATGAAGAACCACTGTTGTCAATCGAACTTGATCATCCTAGCTCTGATTTATGGCTCCGCAGCATAAACTCTTTCACGACTCTATTAAGAGCAGTATTTTCAAGAAAAGTATTCTTCGTAAGTTGTTTGATCCTGCTTACGGCGATGGGCTTTGGAGGAGAGTATTCAACGAGGAACTCTTCAGCCGTCGATCAAGTGAAATTCTTCGAATCCGAATGTTTTCGAATGGGGTTCCCCGCTCAATTATCAAGGCTTCTTCCTACAATGACGTTGTTTAATAAAAACCGGAAGTAGAGCAAAACTGGACTTATCATAGATATCATCAGACGCCACTGATGGTTGCTATGATTTGTCCAGTTACAAGTTGCCGGTCATAGGCTTGGTTGAGTGGCAAGACCACCGGTAGTCCATACCAGTACTTAAAACACGGTACCGTGGGAGTTAGGAGCGCCGCGGATTTCAGTCCACAGGGAGGGTGGCCCTGTTTGGCTCATATCCGGAGTGGAGTGACTATAAGTGCTGGGTGGTACTAAGACCCTCGACTCATACCAAGGGTGGAGCTGTGCCCTTAACACAGTTGGACTCGCGAGGTCATTACAATCAAGAAACACATGGCTTGGCCTAGAGTTCTGGTATGCACTTTTTGTCAAATATGAGGTTTATTGTCCACAGGTATCAGCAATGGGAACAAAAAAATCTTCTTCGAAGGAACAGAAGGGCTTGAATTAGTCCAATTGTTCCCTATGCATTACGGAAAAATCATAGCTTTCACTACTAAACAAGACGACGACTAGCTAGGGGGGCTAGCTCTGCTCAAGATTTAGAGTCTTCCTTTCGTTTGTTAAAAGGTGCACTTTCGAAACCATCATCGTTGGTCTCTTGTTATGGACTTTTGATGTTCACCTGTACCGACTGTCCTTTGATTTTGATGCATGCATGCAACAGCTCATGTTTCTGTTAAAATACAAAAACAATTCCTGCGGTCAGGAATAGGTGGCCAGAATTTAAGGCAGGAAAAAATTGTAGCCTGGTTCTCACAGACAGCTCCAAAACTGATCTAGAGTTCGCATATGGTGCATTTTTGGAGGAAGATATACCTAATTTGGATGTCAATTAGCTATAATGTTAAGAACCGTCATAGCAGACGATGTAACTCCCTTCATCTAGAGCGACCGCTATGCTGTACATTAGAGTTTGTTGAGCCTCTCCTCTTGCAAATTGGTTGGAGAAAACGGCTTCTCGAATGCTTAAGGAAAGTTGAATTCACTTAGCTTTATTTCGGCCTAAGATCACAACCAAACCACGGAATATCAGATTGAAATAAATTTACTAGACAAGGGTCAAGGGCGAGTTCCTCAAGATTCGAACCCGCTTCCACTGGCAGTTGAGTTTTATGGCCTAAGTACAAATAACACGAATATCTAGAATCTTGGCCGAGTAACTAGGTGATTTCCGAGGTCTCTAGGAAGACAACGACCTTCTTGCAGTCCTGTAGTTGGAAAGACTGCATACTACTTCTTGCTGTTGTAGTGGACAAATTTTGTAGGGCACATACATACGAATATGTGTGCTAGGCATAAGTAACATAGTTTACTGTGCCTGATAGTAACGACACTGGGTTACTACAGACGGTTATCGGCGTTGATTTGGTGGGTGCTCATATTTAGGCACTTCATTACTGGGATGCTTACTCATCTTTCTAAGAAAGACAAACAGACTCAAGTTTAAGGAAAATGGAAGGAGCTCAATGGATTAGTTCCAAGTCTGAGTACTCCTTACTTACTCATTGTAGTCCGGGGTAGACCAGGAGCTTAGCTTACATGGCTTAACCGATCTTTTGCCAGCTGCTTCTAACTGTGTAAGTTCGTTACGAAAGAAAATCTGTTTTAATGCGACAAGAACGCAGGAAAGATGACATCATCGCAAGCTTTCATAGTCCCTGTTCGGTTTTACAGCATAAGGGCGCGGATATAGCCTCTGTTAACTACTTTAAGCAAAAGATTCTTCACGACGTTGGCAGCTCATATTAGTATACGTTGGCTCTTGTATTTCAAATCCACCCCAGTGGGACAACCCAGTATAGGATAATCTTGCCTAAGGTACTTTTGCCTTTCGAGGGACCAAACATTTCGGTGCACATAGGCGGAAGTTTTGTCTAAGATGCCGTCAAAACTAACATTGTTTGGACATTTCAAGCGATACTGCAGTTATGTACGAGTACATACGTACTCCTATACCACTCCTTATCAAGTCAAGTCAATTCTTGACCTGGTAGCCCCGAATAATAAAGTAGCTTCCTTTCTTTTTGAATCCAAATTAACGCCATTTCACTTCGAATTGGTCTCGACTATTCACACCGTATTCAAAGCAAGCCCTGATTTTTCCTGCCACAAGTCTAAAATATTTGACCACAAATTACAAGCGTTGTCTCTTACGACCTGCCTAAGCCAACAATAACAATTAAATCGACTTGAAAACATTCCATTCTGTATGGTACGACCATAACCACAATGTTTCTGTTTTTTCTTTTTGTTGGTTTTAACTTGATTAAAGTAATTTTAAGGCCCCCAAGAGAGACCGCTTAAAGCCAATTGCTTGCAGGCTCTGAAAGTGAATGGCAAATAAGTTAAATTGGAATGAGGTTTCAACACCTCTTGGCTCCCACAATCGACAATCAGACAAACGAGATACCCGTACATCTAATTCGTACTATCCGTAACTTCATCTCTGACATCCATGTGAACCGAACCAACAGACCTGCATTCACATCCACATCCACATCCACGGCGACAACCACAACAACGACGATTACAGCGCGATCATCAACGCTTTTGGCGCAACCTGTCAATTTATGAGGCGACAATGTTGAGATCGACAAGAATGATATTCGACGAAACAGTACAGCTGTTGAAAGCTGCTCCACTGATTGTCAGTGCTCAATCGGGAGTCCTTCGCATTTACGAGTATGCCAAAGACTGAAATGTGTGAAAAGTGAAAGGAAATTGCTGACATAACTGTAATAGCAAAGTGTCAAAGTGTTTATTGACACTGCAATGATTGGCAGTGTACTGGGAGCCTTATTTGACAGCACCAATCGACTGGGAAACTGTTTAAACAGTGCAAAGAGCTGCCTACTAGGGAAGCTCTTCACTTGAACTCCTTCAAGTGCTGCAATATTCTTCTTCTTCTTCTTCTTCTTCTTCTTCTTCTTCTTCTTCTTCTTCGTCTTCGTCTTCGGATGCATATGAAATGGGCAAAACAAATATTCCACCGGGTGGCACTCGTGAGTAGTCTCCACTTCACGGAACGCGTCAGCTTGACAATTTATTAACATTATTTATCCCCTTCGCCGATGGTTATCTGGCTATCTGTGAAGAGCAAGATACCGCAGCAAAGTGCTTCGGCTTTGGCTTCAACTTGAGGTCCATCTTCAGCTTTGGCTGTGCATAACTTCAGCCACCCAGGCACCACCAATTAAGGTATCTCTCGCATAATTCCCCATGAACCACGAAAATAGAAACCAAATGGTACCGGGATGCGGCTGTTGGTAGTCGGTTTGCGGGCGTAGGCTAAGCATTCCATTCGTGGCTTGAGTCTCACGTACGTACACAGTATCTGTACAAATGCTTAGGCCGTTAATTTTTGCGGGACACATCGCATGAATGCATCTGCATCCGCATTGGCATGATGGACACTGTTAAGTAGGCAGGCAATCTTCAGGTGACTCTTCAAGTCTTGAATCTTGAGGCGTGCGCGCATGTTCATGTGCATGGGCATGAGCATGTTAATATGGAGTCGCATTCGCATACACATTCGCCTATGCGCGATATGGCTTCAACATATTAGGGGTCAAGACGTCACGTGTTTGCCTATAATCGCGTAAGACTTGCGCCAGCGATACTCCTATTCATATGTACTCGTCCATTGGGTTTAGGCCAAGTAAACAGGCTTCTATTTATGCATCTGCACTTCATATGGTAAGGAAACGAGGAAGAAGATAGATGCCCTTAACCAACAAGAAGCATGCATCCAAACAGGTGAAGTATGCCGTAGCTATCAGTACCTACAACTGAAGGTGGACGCTGCTAGTTGTTTATGGCATAGTTAGCTGGATCCGCCAGAGAGGATGACAAAAAGCAGCTGTTGGTATGCATCTCATTTGGATAGTTACGTACTGAGGCAAATTGATGTGCTTTTTGGTAATAGAATTCCGTTGTGGTATGACCTCACTCTTTTATGGACTCTGCCTATTTGAAACTGAGGCTAGGATTCACTTACTGTATCCATTAAGCTGAATAACAAGGAAATGTGCCTTTAATGGAGGGAGTGTGATTGGAGTTTGTTGTGGAATTCAGTCATGCAGACATGCTGTCGCTTGTGTGGATGGACGGAGTTCATATCTTTCATCAGCTTGATGATGCTACGAGTATGACTGATTTATTGAGTAGACTCTGGAATGGCTTTGGTGTGCTTATGAGGAAGCTAGTGTCGGAAAATTTGTTAGAAGTCGACAAAAAATGGTTGACTAGTTTGTAAAGATTTGCATTCCTTTTCAGAGTGAAATTTTCTGGGCTGCATTCTGAGAGTGCATCTAATCAGGAGTAGATGAAATAGTCAGTCGAGTGAGTGATATATTGAGTTTTCAAGTAGTGGTATCCAAAAAAGTGTCATGGTTCTCTTGTTAAGAAGTTTTATTTGGTCATGTATCACCGAGGTTTATTTAGCTCTCTATCTTAGTGATGATGATTTTCCAATACATCAAAGAACAGTATGAAAGAGAAGCCTGTCAGCTTGGTGTTCAAAGAAAGGACTTCCTTATTAAAGAACTGCGAGGTGATTGATCGCGAAGCTACAGACCCTTGTATAGCTTAGATTGGAAAGCCAAGTTTGTGGGATAGCGCCTGCCTCTTCCTCTAGTGGTGGTTCCCTCATACAGCAGGAGAAAATCTCTACATATACACAAGCTAAAATTGGAAGTGAGTGCGTAACCAAAAGACCAATACCTGCCGTCACAGGCCTCACAACGTCATGCGGAAGAGATAAAAATGTGACAAGCCAGTCTCGAACAATGACAGATTTACTGCTAATGATCCAAAAAAGATTTTCAGGTCTCCACTTGGAATATTCGACACGTAAATACACCGCGTGCGGCTGAACAACATGTTGAGATAGTCGACAATTTTGCACGCTAAGTGAGGTCCCCTTCCACTTGCGTGCTCTACCTGAGTCTCGGTCTTCCTCTACTGCGATGTCCCTCGGATGGGGATTCAAAGACTTTAGTCGTTGGATCTTCAATCTTTTAGCTAGGTCGATGTCGCTGAACAGTCCGTACGGTTCTACGTTGTATCTCCTCCTTCACTCACCGTCAACGGACACGGGACCAAAGATCACTCGAAGAATTTTTCTCTCAAAGCAACCAACGACACCCTCATCCATTTTCGATAATGTCTATGCCTCCGCGGCATATAAGGACTGGGATTATAAAGGTCCCATATACGGTAACTTTGTTGCAGAGAAAGGCCTTAACTACCTCAAAGTTATGTCTGCCAAAGGTGACGTTCTGTCCGAGACGTCGGTGTTCAGTGTCATTTTTGCTTGAAAGCATATACAGCATATACGCTTCCGTCTCAATACTCGCGAAAGCTCCACTGACATCACGCTGCTTTCTTCCGATTATGTCACTATCGTCGGCGTATGCGAGTAATTGGACGGACTTTTGAAAGATAGTGCCTCTTGTGTTTGCTCGTGAGTTTTGCACTATTCTTTTAAGTATGATGTTGGAGAAATCGCATGACAGCGCATTGCTTTGTCCAAGCGGCTTTTTTACATCCAAGGTCTCGGTAAGATGTTAACCGACCTTGATGGAGCAGCGTGCATTCTCCATCGTCATCCTGCACAGACCGACGAGTTTGGCAGGGATGTCAAAACTAGACATTGCTCTGTAGATACTATCATACGCGGTCTTAAAATCGATGAATAGGTGGTGTGTATCGATCTGAAGCTCATGAGTTTTCTCCACGATCTGTCGTAGTGTGAATATTTGCTGGTTTCTGGACTTTTCTGGCCTTAAGCAACAGTGATATGGACCTATCAGGTTGTTGACGGCCTGATCTTTTAAGCGATGTTAAGAAGAGTGATGCCTCTGTAGCTGGCGCAGTTGAGGATCGGACAAACAATGCTGAGGTACAATTCATTGGGCATACTTTTGTCCGACCATATTTAGAGATGACTAAGTCATCGCCTGTCCTGGAGTAAGATATCTCAATTTGCTCGACCGCGCGCTTCTCATGCTCCTTCTTTTTCTTCCTGAGAAGCTGCTGTTCGTCTCTCCTCTTCTGCTTATAGAGCTCGTCAGCAGCTATTAGCACGTCTTCAACACAAACCCCTTAAACGCTCTCGCCACGACAGAGCAGAATGGCTACCTTATTAAAAACTGCTTCTAAGAGCTCTGAAAACGGGTACTGTTTGCTAGAGCCAGTACATGGTGTGCGCATCTTGATATCCAAAAATATCTCTGGCCGCATCCTGATCAATAGAGAGTTATCCAAACGGATCATATTGCAATCGACAATCAGACAGTCAATCAGTTTTGGGTTTCCGAACTTTCAGAGAAGGCCAACATCGATCCGAAAATCTAATGTCGAACGGTTGTAATCGCAAGAGATCGCTAGAGCCGTTTATGATCGAGTCTCCCTTAACCCTTTGAGGAGTACGATGTCCCTATCATGGAAAGCCTTAGGTATATTTTTTCCCCACGAGGGTAGGTGAAAATCTTCCATTAGACCCTATAAGGATCACAAGAGCTCTCAAAGTAGTGTGGGATTCTTACTCAACAAAATCACCTCCCTACGATATTATTGTTTATGCTACCACAGCTTAGTTTCGGCTTATCAAGAAGATTTTCTAAATCATGGTTGCTGACTTTCCAATTAAAGTAACTGCATGTTTCGCTTTTATTTTATTGCCATAGGTCCCTTTGGTTTGAGGGCTATACGTCAGGCTATTCTCCATACGTAGTTTCACAGTTGTTTATTCAATCGTCTTACCTACAGCTAATAGAGCAGTGTCATCGACAAATGTAGTTAGATCGGTCCACACTTCTTGTGGTAAGTCTCGTATAGTTTATCTTCTATATACAAAATAGAGCCAATAACACTTCCCTGCGGTATGCCAGCCCGTCCGAAAAGAACAAGAAGGGCTCGAGTAGCCTACCCTAAAAGACAAAAAGCATGTGAATTGCTGGATCGAGGCCTTATAGGTGCCTCTTGAATAAAGTTCGGAAAATTTTCAGTAAAACCAAACAATATAGCCACAGAGAACCCAGAAAGTTTACCATTAAACCATCGTCAGCGAGATGACAGAGAGCAATTTCCAAGCTTAAGTTCAACAAATCTGCTCAACTCAATGGGTAAATTTCCGAACTGCTTAAAGCAGAAGGAGGTGGTGTTGACTCGATGAATGGAAACTAACTGATAATTAAGAAGAGAAATCCCCTGAACTACGCTTATTGAAAGCAAATAAATCTTATCAACATTTTGTGTGATCGTCTGGGATAGTCCACCGTGGTGATGGTGATAACGATGAAGATGGCATGTCAAGGATGGTACTGATAAAACCAATAGTGTAAGAAAGAGACTTCAACAAAAGGTGTATTGCGATTATTTTAAGATCACAACGAGACCCGCAAGACAAGAACATAGGCCTTTTCTTTCAAATTCTTTTCGATTAGCAGACGCTATTGATGGGAAGAACCAGTGAGCTATCTATGGAGCATTTGCAACTGCCAAAGTAGAAGTGGCAAAGATCAGCTTAGCGTTCAATATATATATATTGTATATGGCTAAGGCAAGGTTAGGTTAAACAGGGTGTGCCATAAGACACAACGCTAGGCACCAAAACAGGCCCATCGCGATCCCCTGTGGGTCCAGTTGAAACCAACTCCAATTGGCAAAAACCTAAACACCTATTAAAACAACTAATTTCTCTAGAACAGCAAAGAAGTCCTTTGATATCCGTGCTGTCTATTTCCTTTAAGTTTTCAAAGAAATATGTTCCTAAGAATTTCCTTCGGCAGAATCTACAAGTGTCTGTGAGTTTTAGTCTCTTTGTGTGTTTCAGCAGTAGACAGTGTCCTGTCAGAATTCCTGTTAGCGTCCTTATTATCCCTATTCAGCTTAATAAGCTTCCTAGATCTGTTACAGTCGAGAAGTGCCCATAGAGTCTTTGATACACTATGTCCTTCCAGATTCGACTACCTTATGCTGGCGGCATTTATGGTCTTTTCTTCTTGGTTTGACATCAGCCACCTCACTATTGTCGAGTAGCCTTCCTCTTCTTGCAAGATCGTCCGCTTGTTCATTTCCTTCTATACCGCAATGTCCTGGCACCCACCACAGTCTCACCCGGTTCGGAATGCATGATGCTTTGAGCATTGTGCGTCAGCCCCTGACTGTGTCAGAGTTGATGTTGGTTGACTCCATTGCCATATGAGCGGCCTGGCTGTCGATGTAGATAACGATATCTCTACCGGATACCGGCTAAGGCAAAGGATCAGGACATTCAACTACAACTTTGAGGAGGTAAGGGAGTTCATTCAGCCCAGCTCCGCTATTAACTCTGATAACGAAACTAGTGTGAAAAAGATGCAAACAATCACTCTTGATGGCAATATATGTACATACAGATCACCCTTGCCCAACTATGGGCCCCAGAAATTGTCGTTTTTTTTTTTTTGTATCAATGGCGGATAAAGAAGACAGCAAACTGTACGGCCTGTACTTCCCAATTGGCATTTGATCGGGCCAGTCACTAGAGCGTGAAGTAAGGCTCAGTGCTTAACGAGATCATCAGTGATTTTTAAGAGCTGCGGAAAACACTGAACAATATGTAACCTGTTTGGAATCTGTTAGCTGGTTTCAAAAGTCTAGGGGGGCGTCAAAATAGTCAAAATAGGCCCGAGACGGTACACTACAATCTGACAAAGTATGAATTGAGAATCCAGAGAGCAAGCAATGATATACGACAATGCAAGAGTAAGAGCAAATGCAGGCTCATGCTCTAGTTGATAGTGAAGTCTGCATGAGTAAGGGTTTGACCCTAAACCTTCAAATCACCTCTGCCTCACCTAAAAAAAAAGTGCAATGTCCAAAGAACAGAGAAGACTTTGAACAGAACGCTCATCCATGCAGTCCTTCTTTACGGCGTAGAAACTTTGAAAGTAGGAAACAATGCCTCAAATGAATTAAGCATATTCGAGTGAAATGTGAATTAAATTTTCTAGGCCGGCGATATGGTGAATACAAACGAAGACCTTAGTTTATCAACAAGGCAGCTGTCTTGTTTTGAGCGCCCAGTAAAGCTTGTTGGTTGAGGCTTTAGTACAACCTAAGTTACCGTGCATCAATCGGAACAAAGATGTTGCATTAAACATGCCTCGTAAGCCGTCATTTTCACATCTACATATGACCGGACACATCGAACCAATGTTTACATCATCAGGTCTTGGCTTACTGCAAATAAAAAGCAAAGGTCCTACAGTCGAATCCTGTGGAACTCCATGAGAAATTATATTACGAGTATCCAGCATTGATACCGAATTCGAAGAAGCAGTGGAAACATCATTCTGAACGCAATCTCATCTCTCACGCAAAAACAACAACAAATGTTTACCAGTTCCTGCTTTTGGAGATACACATTTCGCTCACACTAACACTAAACGAATAACACTAGGTACTCGTACCATGCGTGGCACATGTCCTTTTCACCACCCAGCTGCTCCTAGACAACCAGAGCAAATCCACGAATCAAAGAATCTCTACGTGGACAAGTCTCATTCGGACGGATATTAATGGCTTTTAATTATGCGATAAATTCATTGTGACATTGAACACAAGTGCTAAATTTATGCTTAAGATATACGCGACAGGGACGATGCTCTATACTTTTACTTCTACTTCAACTTCTACTGCTCTTTTGCTGCCACATCCATTGGCACCACAAGTGGATGACTTTACGTTTCTTTTCCTTTCCTGACTGATTCAGTGTGTACGAGTACAAGTAGAATACGTAAGAACATCTATTCGTATCTGTATCTGAAATTCTGTTTACAAGAATTAGATGGTATTCGTACTCGTATATGGCAAAGAGGTGCGTTTGCCATTTGGTCGGGTTCATTTCGGTTTAAGATTGGGCTGGTTAGTCTAGGCGATAGGCGATAGATTCTGCTCCCAAAAGACATGTCGCAATTTGTTAATGTTTTCGGCAATAAATTTAACGAATTTGTCGGACACTATGGCACGCATAGTTCGCTTTGATGATTTACTGAGTGGAATGTGCGATGCTACGGTAAACAGAATCCCCCTCGCGATCAGTTCGTTAGAAGACGAAGACAACGACAACGACAACGACAACGACAACGACAACGACAAGACCAAGTCAAGTTGGTGGACATCCACTACTACCAATCCTCCTGTAGAACGGAAAGGGGATCAATCCTTGGTGATCTTTCAACGAATGCAATTATAAAGTAAATGAACAGGCCAACATTAATAATGCAAGACATTGTCATCGGCTAAATATACTCACACATTGAGAGTGTATCTGTGTTCAATGGATAACTACGAGTATATAGTGTGATTGCAATTTTAGGGTTGCCATCATCACTTGTCGTTTGTGCGAAATGAGATTTAAATTTGAAAAGAGGATCGTTGGATATTTTTAGAAAATTTTGTTTTTGCCATTACGAGTTTGCTGGTTCATGTACGAGTACGAGTGTCTTGTTCACTTTGCCAAAATGATTAATCTCACCTGACACATCCTGATATTGGGTGCTGCATTAAACATTAAGGGAAGCACAAACCAAGGGGATTGCATCAAACGAGCTGCCAAATTGGTGCGGTCTTAGTATTTCGTCATTTGATTTGATGACAGATGGCCTGCCTCCTCGAGATTGCTTTGCATAGAATTTATTTTACTTTGAGTGAAATAAGGATCGGTTTGAAATTTATGTGCCGCCCAAAGTTTTGAAGATTTATTGTTATAAATAAAATGGTGACAAGTTTGCTTAGGAAAAATGCTGTCAATACATTGTTGTGAAGGTTTTGTAATTAGTCGCATTGAAGCTGGATTTGAATGGAGAGTGTTTTTATTAAAGGCGCATTTTCTTCCAAGAAAATTCTATCAACGTTGGTTTACTGAGATTTTTGGGACACTTGGAAAATGTTACCTAGAGAGCATGCCTCCCATGAAGGCAACCGCAAGACCCTTGATTTTGCTTTTACATAGGCAGATGAAGCTGACAGCATCAACTGAGGTATATCAATTCCATGTCACTGTAGAGAGTTTATTTCGTTGATCGTTGCCAAGATTCAAGATTGCCAAGCTGCTATCAATGTTTCACTTATGCCTAGCAAACTTACTTACTTACTTTAAGTGGCGTTACAGTTCGGGGTGGACCTGGGCCTCAGTCAACAAGCGTCTCCAGCCAGCTCGATCCCTGGCTAGCTGCCTCCAGTTTGGCACGCTAAGTTGGCTGAGGTCCTCTTCCACTTGCGTGCGCCACCTGAGTCTTGGCCTTCCTCTACTGCGCTGTCCCTCAGGGGCGGATTCGAAGACTTTTCGGACCGGAGCATTGGTGTCCATACGCTCTACATGACTCAGCCATCTCCATCTTTGGATCTTCACTCTTCTGGCTAGGTCCATGTCGCTGTACAGTCCATACAGTTCGTCGTTGTATCTCCTCCTCCACTCACCGTCAATGCAGACGGGACCGAAGATCGCCCGAAGATGGTTGCTTTTTCTCTCGAAGCAACAAAGAACACCCTCATTCATTTTTGATAATGTCCATGCCTCTGCGCCATAGAGCAGGACCGGGATTGTTAGGTTCTTATAAAAGGAGGGTGACTTTTGTTGTCCGAGAGAGGGCTTTGCTACTCAATTGCCTCTTAAGCCCAAAGAAACAGTGGTTGGCAAGAGATATTTTTCGCTTGATCTCAGCGCTGGTGTCGTTGTCTGTATTTATAGCAGAGCCTAGGAAGGCCTTAACTACCTCAAAGTTATATTTGTCGAGGGTGACGTTCTGCCCGAGACGTCGGTGTTGGTTGTCCTTTTTGCTTGACAGCATGAACTTGGTCTTGCCCTCATTTTTGCCGCTTCCGCCTCAATACTCGCGAAAGCGCCACTGACATCACGCTGCTTTCTTTCGATTATGTCAATATCGTCGGCGTATGCAAGTCTCTATCGTCATCCTGCACAGACGGACGAGTTTGGCAGGAATGCCAAAACTAGACATTGATCTATATAGCTCGTCTCTATAGATGCTGTCATACGCGGCCTTAAAATCGATGAATAGGTGGTGGGTATCGATCTGAAGCTCATGGGTCTTCTCCAAGATCTGCCGTAGTATGAATATCTGGTCGATGGTGGACTTTCCTGGCCTGAAGCCACACTGATATGGACCTATTAGGTTGTTTACGAACGGCTTCAGGCGTTCACACAATACGGCGGATAAGATCTCATATGCGATGTTAAGGAGACTGATGCCTCTGTAGTTGGCGCAGTTCAGAGGGTCTCCTTTCTTGAGAATCGGACAAACAATGCTGAGGTTCCATTCATAGGGTATACTTTCGTCCGACCATATTTTACAGATGAGTTGGTGTATGCTGCTTACGTATGCTCCGTCCGTTCCTGCAGCTTTGTTGGACTTAAGCTTCGATAACTATCTTCACTTCATCCAGGTGGGATGGACGGAATTGTTGGTCATCATCGTCCAGGTTGAAAGGTTGATTCTGCCTGACAGCGGTATTTGGTCCGTCATCGCCGTTATACAGTCTGCAGAAATGGTCTTTCCAAATCCTTAGCATCGACCGCGATTCTACCACGATTTTCCCTTGTTCATCTCTACAGGCTTCGGTTCGGTGTTTGTTTCCGTGGCACGTTATTTGTACCTTTTGGCAAAACTTGCGAATCACATTCCTGGAGAAGCATCTCTTAATTTCCTTGACCGCGCGCTTCTCATGCTCTTTCTTTTTCCTCCTGAAAAGTCGGCGTTCGTCTCTCCTCTTCTGCTCATTGAGCTCGTGAGCAGCTCTAGCCTTTTTTGACAGTGCCGCATTGCTTGTTTTTTGCTTACCTGCATGTGCTTGCTGGCATTCGTCATCAAACCAGGGGTTTCGTTGTGGTGGACGAGTGAAACCCAGCACATCAGAAGCGGCATCTCTGATGGCGTTTTGGTAGTGTTTCCAATGGTCTTCGATGCTTGATGCTGGCGGCATTAGACCTCTTAAGAGATTGAGAGACACTCGATCGGAAAAGGACTTGGCGATCTCTTGCGATTGTAGCCGTCTGACGTCGAATTTCCTCACAACATTAGTTTGTCTTGGCGTAGTTTGGGATATCCGCAACCGTACCTTGGCTACAACAAGGTAATGGTCCGAGTCGATGTTGGCTTCTCGACACGTACGGACATCCATAATGCTAGAGGAGTGTCTTGCGTCGATCGCAATGTGATCAATCTGATTGACTGTTGATTGATCAGGAGTTCTCCAAGTCCCCTTGTGTATGTCGAGATGTGGGAACCGCGTGCTAGCCATGACAATGTTTCGCCCCGCCACAAAGTCGATTAGCCTGAATCCGTTATCGGAGGTGGTGTTGTGCAGGCTATATTTTCCGATTGTTCCACCAAAGATACCCTCTCTTCCTAGCTTTGCATTAAAATCACCGAGGACAATTTTAATGTCATAGCTAGGGCATTGCTCGTAGGTCTTGTTGAGGAGCTCGTAGAAGGCATCCTTGGAGTCGTCATCTTTCTCCTCTGTGGGGGCATGCGCGTATATAAGGCTAATGTTGGCGAATTTAGCCTTGATGCGGATTGCTACGATGCGCTCGCTCACATGCCGGAAGCTCAGGACTTCTTGTCTTAGTCTGCCTCCGACAACAAATCCGCATCCAAATAAGCGCTGTTTTTGCCGTCGATAGCAATTGGCGTAGTAGATGTCGCAGTTTTTCATCTTCTTTTTGTCCGGCCCATCCCATCGCATTTCTTGAATGGCGGTTATGTCTGCTTTGCAGCAGTCTAGAAACTCCGCTAGTTGCTCGGCTACACGTGGTCTATTAAGGGATCTGACATTCCACGTGCATATCCGAAGCTCATGGTTCTTAAATCGTTTGCGTGGGTTGTCAACAGTAGATCCGTCCATATCCGAGGCTTGTTGATGCTTCGTAACTTTTTTTATTTTTTAAATAGCCGGGCAGTTACCCCGGCGGTACATTCTCGACCTGGAAGACCAGTTCCATTTGTAATGCCCCTAGAACGAGGAGTTCCAGGAAGCCAGTAACCCATTCCGGGATGTGAGCGCTGCCGTTGGCCCATATAGGGGTCTTCCTCCACCATCTCTTTTCAAAACCCTGACTAAGCCCTGGAAATCCTTTCCGGCCTGAGCTTCAAATATGTTGGAGTAGCCCGGATAAGGTCTTGTTTTGTTTTTCTGACATCAATCCTGATTTGAGGCTTATTAGGAGAGCTGCAAGATGTTCGGCTGCAGAGGCTCATTATTTAAAGAACCAGCACCGGTCAGAAGATGCTACTTCTACCAGGCCTTATACTTATCGTTGCCATCCGACAAGACTAATATTTTGGAAGCAATGAAAGGGGTGTACCTACAGATGCAAACACTTTGCCCCTTCTACTTATTCTTTCAAATATGAACTATCGGAGTCTGAAGTACGCCTTGAAAGCTCTTAGTGCGTTTTTTGTAAACTCTTCCGATGCTACACGCTTTGCCCCCAATAAAACACCGTCTCTGTTAGATGTAATTATTGTTAGTGATAAAAATCTGCTGAAATATTATCAACAACTGTCTGCTCCAGCGTTTTCGTACCACAATTTAGTTTTCTTTACTCTGGATTTGATTGCCGACTCTTCTCCAAATCAATCCTTTCAATATATTGATTTTCGCAACATAAATGTGTCAAATTTATTTAATGAATGCAGTAACTTAAATTGGCATTCAATATACCTAGTCAATTCATAAATACTGGTACACAACTGAACTCACTCATTACGAATGCAACACTGGGCGCATCCATTTCGTATTGATTGCGATTTGACAGTTGGTATTTATGCTTCATTGTGACGTAAAAAAGTTGTTGACATTAGTTGCTTACAATTATGGAATGGGGCGACATCGAAAATCGTATTGTTGTAGTTGGCCCATATAAATGCAACATGGAAAAAGGCGATATCTTTAGGACGTTTCGACCGCTTGGAATCACTCGCAATTTTTTGTATCGTGCAGTATTGAAGGAAAAACGCAAGCGAAGATCGAAAGCGTTATTCAGCCGGTACGCGAGGGACGCTCACAGACAAATTCTGTTTACTGACGTGAAAATCTTCACCGTAGAAGAATCGTTCAATAAGCAGAATGATCGTGAGTATGCTTGGTCATCCAGAGAAGCATCCCAACTCATCCCGTGGGTTCAAAGAGGCCACCATCCCGCGTCTGTAATGGTATGGTGGGGAGTGTGAGAAAGGAGTGAAAACATCGGTCAAAGTATATCAATCTACCGTCTTGGAACCCATTGTGAAGTCTCTCAACCAATCAATATTCAACAACAAGCCATGGACTTTCCAGCAAGACTCTGCTCCAGCTCACAAAGCAAAAACGACTCAAGTGTGGTTCAAAAACAACGTTCCGGACTTCATAACAACGGATGATTGGCCAGCTGGTAATCCAGACCTCAACCCGTTGGATTACAAGTTTTGGTCCGTATTAGAGGGCATGGCTTGCTCTACTCGGCACTCAAATATTGAGTCGTTGAAGCGAGCCCTTTCACGTGCAGTGGACAATTTCCCCATGCATGAAGTGCGTCTCGCAATCGATGAGTCGCCACATCGTCTTAAGTCGTACTGGAAGGCAAATGGAAGTCATTTAGAATAAGTTGTTCTTGAAAACCCAATAAAAACCTGTGTACCAGTATTTATGACTTGACTAGGTACATGGTTCCTGACACGAATGAACAAGTTAGCATTCTAATTTTTGAAAAATTTGTTCCATTAAGAACTCGTCGTGTAGGCCCAGAGATCAACCCTCGATGTTCAATTCCATCCGCAGAATCATGGCTCTAAGAGACTTGTACTATCGACGGTGGAAAAGGAACAGGTGTATTGATATGTTGACCAATTTTAAACTGCTTAGGAACCAGGTGACCCAGAAGATAAGACGTTCTAAATTCAACCATTTCTCAAACCAGTTTAGCTTCAATAAGTCCTCAAAGTTTTTGTGGAATAAAATACGTCAGATTGGTTTGAGTAAAAAGTCTTCTTTAATCAACGGTAATGCTGACTCCAGTCAATAATATGCCCATTTCAGTCGGCCTTCAGATCTGGACACAGTTGTATTACTGCATTATTAAAGGTATCTGATGTTGTTCGACAAGCTATCGATGAGGACAAATTATCAATAGTAACGCTCTTGGATTTCTCCAAAGCTTTTCAGTTATCCCGTCAATTTTATCTAGTAAACTTACAATTTCTTCCATTTTTTCAAACTCAAGCAATAAATTTATTCTGTTCTATCTCACCAATCGTAAGCAAGCCGTCGCTTTTAATCGTCAGTTGTAGTCTTTCCGTCCTGTGAATATTGGAGTCCCACAGGGATCAATTCTTGGTCCTCTTCTTTTTTTCATGTGGCAACGATTAGTATAAGGCCTCGTAGAAGTAGCATCTTCCGACATGTGCTGGTTCCTAAAATGACGAGAATGAGCCTCTGCAGGAGAACATCTTGCAGCCCTGCTAATAAGTCCTGCTTCACGTCTCCCCGTGGCGCCATCTGGGAATCTCACTAGAGGTTGCGAAGTGAAGGGGGCAAATGGCGAGTTTTCTGCGCCATTAACCAGGATTAGTGTCGGAAAAACAAAACAAGACCTTATCCGGGCTACTCCGACATATTTGGAGCTCAGACCGGAAAGGATTTCCAGGACTTAGTCAGGGTCTTGGAGAGATGGTGGCGGACGACATAACCGCCATCCAAGAAATGCGATGGGATGGGCGGGACAAAAAGAAGATGAAAAACTGCGACATCTACTACGCCAATTGCTATCGACGGCAAAAACAGCGCTTATTTGGATGCGGATTTGTTGTCGGAGACAGACTAAGACAAGAAGTCCTCAGCTTCCGGCATGTGAGCGAGCGCCTCGTAGCAATCCGCATCAAGGCTAAATTCGCTAACACTAGCCTCATATGCGCGCATGCCCCCACAGAGGAGAAAGATGACGACTCCAAGGATGCCTTCTACGAGCTCCTCAACAAGACCTACGAGCAATGCCCTAGCTATGACATTAAAATTGTCCTCGGTGATTTTAATGCAAAGCTAGGAAGAGAGGGTATCTTTGGTGGAACAATCGGAAAATAAAGCCTGCACAACACCACCTCCGATAACGGATTCGGGCTAATCGACTTTGCGGCGGGGCGAAACATTGTCGTGGCTAGCACGCGGTTCCCACATCTCGACATACACAAGGGGACTTGGAGAACTCCTGATCAATCAACAGTCAACCAGATTGATCACATTGCGTTCGACGCAAGACACTCCTCCTGTATTATAGATGTCCGTACGTTCCGGGACGCCAACATCGACTCGGACCATTACCTTGTTGTAGCCAAGGTACGGTTGTGGATATCCCAAACTACGCCAAGACAAACTAATGTTGTGAGAAAATTCGACGTCAGACGGCTACAATCGCAAGAGATCGCCAAGTCCTTTTCCGATCGAGTGTCTCTTAATCTCTTAAGAGGTCCAATGCCGCCAGCATCACGCATCGAAGACCCTTGGAAACACTGCCAAAACGCCATCAGAGATGCCGCTTCTGTTGTGCTGGTTCGATGATGAATGCCGGCAAGCACATACAGCAAAGCAAGATGCATATAACGCGGCGCTGCTTAGAAAGACCAGAGCTGCTCATGAACGCTATGAGGGGAAGAGCAGAGACGAGCACCGGCTTCTCAGGAGGAAGAAGAAAGACCATGAGAAGCGCGCGATCGAGGAAATTGAGAGATGCTACTCCAGGAATTAGGTTCGGAAGTTTTACCAAAAGGTAAAAATAACATGCCGCGGAAACAAACCCCAAACCGGAGCCTGTAGAGATGAACAAGGGAACATCGTAGTAGAATCGCAGTCGATGCTGAGGATTTGGAAAGATCATTTCTACAGACTGTATAACGGCGATGACGGACCAAATACCGCTGTCAGGCAGAATCAACCTTTCAACCTGGACGATGATGACCAACAATTCCGTCCACCCCATCTGGATGAAGTGAAGATAGTTATCGAAGCTTAAGTCCAACAAAGCTGCAGGAGCGGACGGCCTGACTGCCGAGCTTTTCAAAGCTGCTGGCGATGACTTGGTAAGGATCATACTCAAACTTATCCGTAAAATATGGTCGGACGAAAGTATGCCCGATGAATGGAACCTCAGCATTGTTTGTCCGATTCTCAAGAAAGGAGACCCTCTGAACTGCGCCAACTACAGAGGCATCAGTCTCCTTAACATCGCATATGAGATCTTATCCGCCGTATTGTGTGAACGCCTGAAGCCGTTCGTAAACAACCTAATAGGTCCATATCAGTGTGGCTTCAGGCCAGGAAAGTCCACCATCGACCAGATATTCACACTACGGCAGATCTTGGAGAAGAGCCATGAGCTTCAGATCGATACACACCACCTATTCATCGATTTTAAGGCCGCGTATGACAGCATCTATAGAGACGTTTTGGCATCCCTGCCAAACTCGTCCGTCTGTGCAGGATGACGATGGAGAATGCACGCTGCTCCATCAAGGTCGGTAAAGATTTCACCGAGACCTTTGATGTCCAGAAAGGATTTAGACAAGGCGATGCGCTGTCATGCGATTTTTTCAACATCGTACTTGAAAGAATAGTGCAAAACTCACGAGCAAACACAAGAGGCACTATCTTTCAAAAGTCCGTCCAACTACTCGCATACGCCGACGATATTGACATAATCGGGAGAAAGCAGCGTGATGTCAGTGGCGCTTTCGCGAGTATTGAGACGGAAGCGGCGAAAATGGGTTTAGCGGTCAATGAGGGCAAGACCAAGTATATGCTGTCAAGCAAAAGGACAACCAACACCGACGTCTCGGACAGAACGTCACCCTCGACAGATATAACTTTGGGGTAGTTAAGGACTTTGTCTACTTAGGCTCCGCTATAAATACAGACAACGACACCAGCGCTGAGATCAAGCGAGGAATAACTCTTGCCAACCGCTGTTTCTTTGGGTTAAGAAGGCAATTGAGTAGCAAAGCCCTCTCTCGGACAACAAAAGTCACCCTTTATAAGACTTTAATAATCCCGGTCCTGCTTTATGGCGCAGAGGCATGGACATTATCAAAAATGGATGAGGGTGTTCTTGGTTGCTTCGAGAGAAAAATTCTTCGGGCGATCTTCGGTTCCATCTGCATTGACGGTGAGTGGAGGAGGAGATACAACGGCGAGCTGTAGACGACGACGACTGAGGGACAGCGCATTATAGGAAGGCCAAGACTCAGGTGGCGCACGCATGTGGAAGAGGACCTCAGCCAACTTAGCGTGCGAAACTGGAGGCAGCTAGCCAGGGATCGAGCTGGCTGGAGAAGCTTGTTGACTGAGGCCCAGGTCCACCCCGGACTGTAGCACCACCTAAAGTAAGTAATGTTAAAATATGATTTCGGGCATAAGGCTGTCGCGGCTTATGAGCTGGCCGCGTAATCTGGTGGTCTAATTTTCACACACTTCGCAGTAAATCAAGGTGTTTTACGGCAATAGCGCGTCGATGGTTGGCTTCCAGGAACTCAATTGTTTCTGGTTTATCGGCGTTGAGATGCGACTATTCATATTCCCAGAGAAATTAATCTAATGGCGTCAAATCGCATGAACGAGGTGGCCAGTTAAGATCCAAGTATGCGAATCTAGTAATCGAGTCACAGTCGGTACTAAAAAATTTGAAATGATTTTTTCTGCAGATTTTTAAACGACAAAAACGAACTACACGCTGAGATCAACAAGAATGAACCATTCAGCTTGGATGATGACAGACAACACTTCCGTCCCTATATCCAAGAATAGGTTTTGCTTCGAGAAAACGTTTTTTGGGTGATTTTAGGTCTCGTTTGTGAACCTGTCAGAAGCTGCATCCATCGCCATAGAGGGGCTTGGTAGTGTTAAGCGAATAGTTTACAAAGCTTCTGGCAGGGGAGTCTTCGAATTCTTCTTCCAAGGACAACGAAATAAGGAGAGACTTTGCCTTAAAGATCGCCTGCTTAATTAAAATTAATCTCGTCTTATGGGCGTGCTGCCTAATGCAGTTTGACCCCATTAATAACTAGATTCAGAAATGATTTGGGGGCGAGGCGATAAAAAAAGAGAACCCAAGTCCACGCAATTGCCAAAAAAGCCCGCACAGAATTACACGGTTTCAGCGACTCGTCGAAGAGCTCATACGAGGCATCGAACAAAAAGTACACATACTTCACGCTTCGTCATTGTTTAGAACTAAACATTAGCGCATGTGAAAACGTATTCAATTTCAAGAAAATTATTATTTTTATTTAGTGAGTATTTTGTTCCGTTGAGTCAATCAAATCCAGGATCACACCAGCACAACCAGTCAGTCTACCCCACCTGGAGCTCGGTGGTGCTGTTATGCTGGCTTAACTATTTCAATATGTAGTAAAGAGCCTTGAGTTTAAGAATACCACGATGCAACTATCCTGGCATCGATATAGTAAAATATTCTTAAGATATATAATCCATCGGTTGACGGACGTTCACATATGGAAGCACAACCCAACACATTCAAATCCAGTAGACTTAGAGTCTAGAAGAAGGGGGCCATTGGGACTGGTTTGTGAGTCATTATTGTGGAGCGGTTTGGAATATCTGTGTTCGATCTGCATCTATGATATGCCTGTTCACCCAAGAAGGCTCTTCACAGAGGAAGGTAAACGAAAAATTCAAGTGCACAGTTCAAGATTAATGGTAAGGGTATTCAGCTATCTGATTCAATGGTTGTCCAACTTAATCGAGCTCTCCCGACAATCTAAAACTTTACTTCTCCTTAGGTTAAATTGGGACAATAATCCGTGCGGCATCGGATAAAGAATAGCGCCGCAGTGCGTCCCAGCTTGTCGTAAGAGGCGACTAAATGGGACACCAATCATATACAGGCAACTATGACACCAAAAATGAGCCTGTGACACTTTAACACCTTAAAACTTTCCCACAAGTTTGTATGCAACCACGTCTGGAGAATCGCTAGTAAGCCAACACCGTCTGCTTATTACGGAATTTTTCACAGCGGAACCACAGAAAGCACGGGCATCGTTTGGAAAGCCAAAAATCCGGTGGTATAATCTATCGAAGGAACGAAGCGCAAGATTTATCGCACTGGCTAAAGAAGTACTTCACAATATAAACGGTATCGCAGACTCACTTAGCCCGCAGGAAATGTAGAACAGCTTGCACGAGGAATGTATAACACTCGCAAAGTCCCATCTGGGGACTATATCGAAATAACATCACGTCGGCAAAGAAACATGGTGGTGGAATGACGAAACCAAACGAGCTGTGGCCGACAGGAAAAGTGCATTCCAAGAGTGGACAAAATGCGATCGGAGCGACTATATCGAAAAAGCTCGACTGGCTCTTGAATACGAGCGTCTTAAAAAGATCGCTAAGAAAGCCCTGGCTCGAACTCGAGTGGCAGCAGCGGAAAACCTGTACCAGGAGTTGGAACAAATATCCTCACGATCGGCGGATAGAAGACAAGCTATCCAAGAAGTTCAAACGTCGTACAATACTAAAATGCCAAATATTTTTAAGCTCGCTGCACAGAGGCGGCAAGATTCGATGGAAATAACCACGCCGAAATACATCAAAAACGCAGACGGTCGTTTACTAACAAATGAAAAGGAAATTTGTGACCGGTGGCTTGAATACTGCAAGGAGTTGCTTAACAAACAGTTTCCACGTGATATCGTGCCGACAGCTGGTCTATTCGAGGAGGAAGTTTCGGACTTTTCAATCGAAGAAATAAGTATAGCAATCGGAAAATGAAGCGGGGGAAAGCGGCGGGACCAGACAGCATTCCATCAGAGTTTTGGTCGAAGATGGAGGGGATCGGCAGCGTTTGGCTATCGAAACTTTTAAATAAATTAAAATGTGGACAACCTATGACGAATCAATGGAGAAGTAGCTTCTTGGTTCCATTATACAAAGGAAAAGGCGACACTCGAGAATGCAACAATTACCGTTCAATCAAGCTTATGTCACACACAATGAAAATCGTCGAAAGAGTCTTAAACGAACGTCTTCGGCAAATAATAAAGCTCGATAATAGCCAGTGTGGATCTGTTGAAGGAAGATCGACGGTGAACGCTATCCAAAGCCTACGAATAATAATGGAAAAGCACCGAGATTCGTCTAAAGACTTACACATGGTATTTATCGACCTCGAGAAAACATTCGATCGAGTGCCTAGGGATCTCATATGGGCCGCGCTGAGGTCTCAAAACGTACCGGAAACGTATGTTAGAATAATACAAGACATGTACGGAAACGTTCTGCCGGACTAACGAGAGAATTTCCAGTTAATGTCGGAGTGCATCAAGGAAGCGTACTTAGCCCTTTCCTCTTTAACGTAGTATTCGACTGACGACTATCTTTTAAAAGACTGCATGCGCGAAGCAAATGTAACGCCGATTTTCTTCGCTGACGACGCAGTTATACTTAGCGATAACGTCGAAGATTTACAGAACGCCTTAGATTCATGGAGAAATGCGCTAGAGAGAAACGGGTTTAAAATAAGTCGTTCAAAGACGGAGCATTTGACGTGCCCATTTGCGCATCCGTTGCGACCTGTTCCGGATATAATGTTAGACGGAAAGTTCTTCCGAAAAGCACTATCTCTAAGTATTTAGGATCAATCGTTAACATGAAAGCGAAATGTGACGACGACGTAAACCACAGAGTGAGTGTGGGATGGATGAAATGGCGGGAAAATTCGGGAATCTTTTGCGACCGAAAATTTCCACTTAAATTAAAGGGGAAACTCTACACCACGGTTGTTAGACCAGCTCTTATATACGGTTCACAGTGCTGGACAATGTACGAAGCGTCAAAAAACAAAATGACGGCAGCGGAAATGAAAATGTTAAGGATGTCTAGTGAAGTCACTAAACGCGATTGCATTAAATCTACGCGTATAAGAGGAAGTCTACATATAAAGAATTCGGTAAGCGAACAGCTTGAGGCGAATAGAATAAGCTGGTATTGCCACGTTCAAAGAAGATCTGCGGAAAATCCGGTTAAAAAGGCACTATCAACTACGGTCACTCCAACTGTAAGAAAACGAGGTCGGAAAAAAAATTCCTGGATTTCTCAGATGGCAAATGCGCAACAACGCCTGGGGCTTACCACTGAAGCCATCCAGGACCGAGCATTATGTAGACGCGTTCTGCGGTCTGCGACATTAGCCAAAGGATAAAAAGAAGGTTAAATTGGGACAATCTTTCAAGCCTGATGGTTATGACTCACTATATAATGAAGAATTTGTCGTGAACCTTAAAGACCTTCTGGAATTATGTTTTTTAACGGGTTTGCACACCGCGCGGGCGATAGGATATTAGGGAGGACAGAAAGAGAGGTACCGATGTATGTACATAGGTTTTGAAAGTTTGGAGATAACAATGACTAGGAAATAAGGGGCTCGGCAGGACATTCCATGAGCGAGTTGTTCGGCTAAGAAAAAAATCACGATATTTCAGGATATTTGTGAGCCTTGTACTCGCTTGAGGAAACCTAGATATTTCGTAGCATTTTTAGCGGCTTCGTGTATGTGACATTTCCAGCGTAAGTTGTCTTTGTGATTGTCACACAAACCGAGAACGGAAAATTCTTTCGTTTCAATGATGCAAGTTCCATTGACAAATAACAGCGATGTGTTAAGATTTCGCTTTAACAACAGCAATCAGTATTGTGGTTTGGAAGCAATAAATTCCACTCTGTTGATAGTTTCCGGGATGGTTATGATGTTAGTATCGGAATTCAATGACCCTTCCACACGAAGAGCAGGGGCATGACTCTTGAAACAAATATGGAAAGCAGAGTGTACTGCCAAGAGATCATTGATGAAAATAAAATATAGTGTCGAAGACAGATAGGAGCCCTAGGGCACATCAGCATTTACTTTGAATATTAGACTCGTAATCATCCAAGACAACTTAAATTTAATGTTCCGAAAGGTAAGTTCTAATCCAATAAACAAGAGAGTCGTCAATCCCAAAAGCACACACTTTCGACAAAAGAGCCTGATGCCAAACTCTGTCAAATGCATTAGAATTATTAAGTGCAAGTATCTTGCTTTTGCCAGATTGATCTAAACCTTGGTTCTACCATTCGGTGAGATATGCCATCAAATCACCACTGGACCTGTTGCTACGAAAATAAGTTTTCGTGTTTCGAGATATTTCGTCGGGACGTAGGTCCCAATGGGTCTGTAAGGTCTGTAAGAGGAGAGAGAAGAAGATTCGCCTTTTTGCTTGGGACAAAGCTTACGCAGTAGTTTTTCCAGCGTTTAAGAACACTTCTTCAGAAGAAGAGGAGATACTATATATCATCGTAATTCGTAATGACTTGATACTAAAGGGGTCCAAAAGCGGATTCCTGTCATTCCGGAAGTGTTGAGCTGGATGCAAAATGTGCATCGAGCAAATTGGATCTGTCCAAGGAGTTGAAAGGATCAAGGATGAGTCAGAATTTCTAATTTTTTTCTCGAACGACCAACAATTATCACTACCTGTGGGACATTATAGCATTTGTTGATCCAGTTTTTGGTCGTATTGATATTCCATATGCTTAAGTTGGAAGTTGCAGTCTTCTCGTTTCTTTTCGAATTTATCTTTTCTACCTGGGTGGTCTTACTTACTTACTTTATGTGGCGCTACAGTCCGGGGTGGACCTGGGCCTCAGTCTACAAGCTTCTCCAGCCAGCTCGATCCCTGGCTAGCTGCCTCCAGTTTCGCACGCTAAGTTGGCAAAGGTCCTCTTCCACTTGCGTGCGCCACCTGAGTCTTGGCCTTCCTCTACTGCGCTGTCCCGCGGGGGCGGATTGGAAACTTTTCGGACCGGAGCATTGGTGTCCATACGCTCTACATGACCCAGCCATCTCAGTCTTTGGATCTTCACTCTTCTGGCCAGGTCCATGTCGCTGTACAGTCCATACAGTTCGTAGTTGTATCTCCTCCTCCACTCACCGTCAATGCAGACGGGACCGAAGATCGCCCGAAGAATTTTTCTCTCGAAGCAACCAAGAACACCCTCATCCATTTTTGATAATGTCCATGCCTCTGCGCCATAGAGCAGGACCGGGATTATTAAGGTCTTATATAGGGTAACTTCTGTTGTTTGAGAGAGGGCTTTACTGTCAATTGCCTTCTTAGCCCAAAGAAGCAGGGATTGGCAAGAGTTATTCTTCGTTTGATCTTAGCGCTGGTGTCGTTGTCTGTATTTATAGCGGAGCCTAGGTAGACAAAGTCCCTAACTACCTCAAAGTTATATGTGTCAAGGGTGACGTTCTGCCCGAGACGTCGGTGTTGGTTGTCCTTTTTGATTGACAGCATATACTTGGTCTTGCCCTCATTGACTGCTAAACCCATTTTCGCCGCTTCCGTCTCAATACTCGCGAAAGCGCCACTGACATTACGCTGTTTTCTCCCGATTATGTCAATATCGTCGGCGTATGCGAGTAGTTGGACGGACTTTTGAAAGATAGTGCCTCTTGTGTTTGCTCGTGAGTTTTGCACTATTCTTTCAAGTACGATGTTGAAAAAATCGCATGACAGCGCATCGCCTTGTCTAATTCCTTTCTGGACATTAAAGGTCTCGGTGAGATCTTTACCGACCTTGATGGAGCAGCGTACATTCTCCATCGTCATCCTGCACAGACGGACGAGTTTGGCAGGGATGCCAAAACTAGACATTGCTCTATAGAGCTCGTCTTTATAGATGCTGTCATACGCGGCCTTAAAATCGATGAATAGGTGGTGGGTATCGATCTGAAGCTCATGGGTCCTCTCCAAGATCTGCCGTAGTGAGAATATCTGGTCGATGGTGGACTTTCCTGGCCTGAAGCCACACTGATATGGACCTATTAGGTTGTTTACGAACGGCTTCAGGCGTTCACACAATACGGCGGATAAGATCTTATATGCGATGTTAAGGAGACTGATGCCTCTGTAGTTGGCGCAGTTCAGAGGGTCTCCTTTCTTGAGAATTGGACAAACAATGCTGAGGTTCCATTCATCGGGCATACTTCTTCCGACCATATTTTACAGATGAGTTGGTGTATGCTCCTTACCAAGTCATCGCCTGCCGCTTTGAAGAGCTCGGCAGTCAGGCCATCCGCTCCAGCAGCTTTGTTGGACTCAAGCTTCGATATGGCTATCTTCACTTCATCCAGGTCAGGTGGACGGAATTGTTGGTCATCATCGTCCAGGTTGAAAGGTTGATTCTGCCTGACAGCGGTATTTGGTCCGTCATTGCCGTTATACAGTCTGTAGAAATGATCTTTCCAAATCCTCAGCATCGACTGCGATTCTACTACGATGTTCCCTTGTTCATCTCTACAGGCTCCGGTTTGGGGTTTGTTTCCGCGGCATGTTATTTTTACCTTTTGGTAAAACTTCCGAACCTAATTCCTGGAGTAGCATCTCTCAATTTCCTCGATCGCGCGCTTCTCATGGTCTTTCTTCTTCCTCCTGAGAAGCCGGTGCTCGTCTCTCCTCTTCCGCTCATAGAGCTCATGAGCAGCTCTGGTCTTTCTAAGCAGCGCCGCTTTATATGCATCTTGCTTTGCTGTATGTGCTTGCCGACATTCTTCATCGAACCAGGGGTTTCGTTGTGGTGGACGGGTGAAACCCAGCACATCAGAATTGGCATCTTTGATGGCGTTTTGGCAGTGTTTCCAATGGTCTTCGATGCTTGATGCTGGCGGCATTGGACCTCTTAAGAGATTAAGAGACACTCGATCGGAAAAGGACTTGGCGATCTCTTGCGATTGTAGCAGTCTGACGTCGAATTTTCTCACAGCATTAGTTTGTCTTGGCGTAGTTTGGGATATCCGCAACCGTACCTTGGCTACAACAAGGTAATGGTCCGAGTCGATGTTGGCTCCTCGGAACGTACGGACATCCATAATGCTGGAGGAGTATCTTGCGTCGATCGGAATGTGATCAATCTGGTTGATTGTTGATTGATCAGGAGTTCTCTAAGTCCCCTTGTGTATGTCGAGATGTGGGAACCGCGTTCTAGCCACGACAATGTTTCGCCCCGCCGCAAAGTCGATTAGCCTGAATCCGTTATCGGAGGTGGTGTTGTGCAGGCTATATTTTCCGATTGTTCCACCAAAGATACCCTCTCTTCCTAGCTTGGCATTAAAATAGTCGAGGACAATTTTAATGTCGTAGCTAGGGCATTGCTCGTAGGTCTTGTTAAGGAGCTCGTAGAAGGCATCCTTGGTGTCGTCATCTTTCTCCTCTGTGGGGGCATGCGCGTATATAAGGCTTATGTTGGCGAATTTAGCCTTGATGCGGATTTAGCCTTTCCGGCCTGAGCTCCAAATATGTCGGAGTAGCCTGGATAAGGTCTTGTTTTGTTTTTCCGACACTAATCCTGGTTAATGGCGCAGGAAACTCGCCATTTGCCCCCTTCACCTCGCAACCTCTAGTGAGATTCCCAGAATCTCGCCACGGGGAGGCGTGAAGTAGGGCTTATTAGCAGAGCTGCAAGATGTTCGGCTGCAGAGGCTCATTCTCGTCATTTAAGGAACCAGCACCTGTCGGAAGATGCTACTTCTACGAGGCCTTATACTAATCGTTGCCATCTTTTTCCTGGGTGGTCTATGTACGTAAATTTGATGTGATACAATGGTGCGAAGATCCGTGAAATAATAGCACATTAACAGCGTACTTATCAGGGTGAGAAGTTAGAAAAAAGTTCACTATGTTGGCGGTGTAACTATCAACGTCTGGTATTCGCGGAGTGAAATCGGCGATGATAAGTTAAGTAATGCTCTAATGATAGTTTTTCCGGAACTAAATTAGGACTTTCTGCGCTTTTGGTTAAAATTGACCTCGACAACTGAGATTCTTGTGAGAGAAACTTTAGATAGAATCACTCTCCTAATTGCAGGGAGACCATAACAGCATTCCTGGTGCCTATCAGGCGGACCCCAGACATGTAGGAATTTAATCAACACACTTAACGGCAAAGCATAGAGTTAACTGATTTAGGTGAATTCGAATCTTTAGATGCGATGAGGGGAAAAGTAAAAAGTGCGTTTATCGAGGCTGGCTCCGAAACTGTGCCCAAAATGGGGAGAGCTAGAGAGTTTTGAATATCTCAAGACAAAAAAAAAAAAACCGAGTAACGAAGATCGTTGAAGGTTAGAGCAAATGCCGTAACCGATATTCAACGTAAAATGCCTTTACGTGCCGAGTACCTAGTAGCTCTTAAGACAGCACAACGATGTGTGAGGTGCGACAGGACAAAAAGAATGGACGAGCTTACGGAAAATGCGCGAAGCGCTGCAAGAAGGGGAAATGTGAGAGAGCTGTATTGCCAAAGATATTGTTGGCCAAAAAAGCACCACCAACCACGCTTTTGGTAATTATTGAAGATCAATTGTGGAGATGGAGGAACCATTTTTGAGAACTCAGATGAGCTGAGTGCAACGATGAGCTTCAAAAAACTAAAAATGCGACGATCTTACAGGGATATTGACACCGGGTTCCGTACAGACAAGTTACTGACTGCCACCGTAGGTACATTTGAGAGAAATGGTATCCAATGGTGACCGCTTGAGAGGCTTAGCCACCTGGATTATGCTGACGATATCTGATTTGTGGCTGGCACTAACAGCGGGATGAACGAGATGTGTTAATCACTGCTAGTGAATGGAGAGATGGCTGACCTTAGTATCAAAATATAATGCCCTCTGGTCATTCAGCACATCAACGCATTATTTTGAGACAAACGCCCATTGAGCAGGACAAGCAATTTAAATATCTAGGCAGCTTTGTATTGTCCGATAAAGGAACGGATCTGGATGTCAATAGCAGAATAAGTAAAGCCCGCAGTATGGAACTCCAGTGAAATTTCCCTACCCACTAAAGTAAGGCTCTTTGAATCCAATGTCAAATTCGTATGCCTGTGAAACGTGGGAAGTCACTCAATACTTTTCTTAAAGGGGGCTGCAGGTAAACGTAAAACGCTGCCTGCGATACATTTTTGAGACCCGATGGCCGCAAATTATATCAAGCCAGTGGGATATAAATTAGGCAGCGAAAGTGGAGCCTGATTGATCACACGTTGAGGAGATCAAATGACCAAATGACCCACCCGGGGTTGAAGTATTTTTGTCAGTACTGATGACTTAAACTCTGGAAGTAGTGACTTTCATTAAATTCGTAGGAATGCACACCATTAAATGCAAAAGTTTTGGATGTTACAAAAGGTCAATCCGTGGGAGAGACCCACAGTTTCCTCAAAAAATCATTTTATTTCGGAAATATCGAGTAATTACCTCCGTTTCATTATCCCGAACGTGATCAGAGACCCAAGGAAACTGTCGATCTTGTTGGAAAATTGAAAGAAAAAATCCAAATCCTCTCACAACTTCCCAATAAAAATTTCAAAAAAAAAGCGAAACAAACAGTTGCCAATTCTTGGCAATAGCTAGCATCCGCAGATGATTTCATAATTTCTATGTCGATTCGATGAGTACTCGCACTCATAGTCGTTTTCGTACTCATATTTATGTATACATCTGTATATCGCACGGATAAACGCTTAGCTAAGCGATTTGGTTGAGAAATCACCTCATCATCGGCATACTAGCACTCATCGGCGAGTGCAGTGTGAAGAATTCTATTTTTATTCGAAATTCGATTCTGCGCCCGCTGACTGCATACGGATTAAATAAATTTTGCGGCAAATAATTTCGATTTTTATCGATTCCCACTCTCTGGGTCCACCCTCTTGATCATCTATCATGGTGTTGGCTGTCAAAGTTCAAGTGGAACAAATGAGTTCCAGCGATTGATTTAGTGAAAGGCGATTCATCATTTCGCATCCGCTGTTTTCCAATTGCCATGCCATCGAATCGTAGCATTAATTTCAGATTCACAGCATCGGCATACAATCTCTGATCCCCATCAGCATCATCATCATCATCATCATCTTTATGATGATGTTCATCGGGTTGTGAGTGGTATGGAATCGATGCCCCTTTAGGTTATGGTTGAGATGAAGAAGAAATTGCAGATCGTCCGTTTGATGTGCGAATAAATTATGCTTGCGGAGCTCGATTTGGACCCCTTCGGCGGTGCTGATGGAATGACGACACAACAACGAAACAAACAACGGCGATGATACTCGTACTACGAGAAAGATGACAACGACGTCGATGATTCCAAGCCAAGAGGCATACCTCCACCTTCATCGAAATGGCATGCTGCCTTGTTAGCTTGGACCAGATAAATCACCCGAATCACCTAAATCACCTAAATCAGTTAAATCAGCTGAATCGGCTGAATCACTATGATTTAAGGTTGATTCACACTTTGCTGCCAGCGGCACAACACAGCAAAACAACACGACGCAGCACTGTGCGATGGGGGGTAGGGCAGCGTCGGAGCAATGAAGAGGTGAATGGGTCACAATCATCGGGCATCGGCGCGATCAGATCGGTCCCTATGTCCAATTTACTTTGACACGTTGTTACATCGTCCGTTATTCTATCAACGCGATCGCTCTCTGTTTGCTTTGGCCATTTGGCGTGTGATTTATGAAAGTAAAAGTAACGATCCGGCCGCATACCAACCAAGTTAGTGGCAACAGTAACAGCAACAGGGAATAGACAACAGACAACAACAGGCAACAAGTTACAAGCAACAGCAGCAGCAGCTGGTTCTACAAAATCTCAGACAAGAAGACAACAAAACTAACCCGACTAAGGTTATGTACACCACTTAATCCCGACACAGATCTATGTATCTATGGCTGTAGCTGTGCCATACGAGTACGACTGAGTAGGTATCCATATTCGAGGCGGTGTGTTACTGTTTGCTTGTTGGCGCTGGCTTACACTCAGTTACAGATGCCAGTGAGTCCCGCATTTGTTGGTGCTCTCCTATGATCTGTTCTACTCAGATCTATTTTGCTATGCTCTGCTCTGCTTTACTTTGCTCTACAGCTCGATCGATCGTTGTTGTGTGTTTATTTACGATTATCGCTAACACGATTGCATTTTGTATATCAAACCCATAATAACGCGGATGTATGGCATGGTGATCGGGTGATCGGGTGATCGGGTGATCGGGTGATTGGGTGATCGTATGATCTGGCCTAAAGGGGGGACGACACAACTAAATTCCAGGTTCTAGGATGCGAGATCTTTCGCGTCTTGCAATGCGATATGGATATTGTTGTGTATCTAAGAGCAGCTGCTGTGCCATGAAATGATCTTCACAAATCTTTTCTTGTTCTTGTTTTGGCTGTTACGACAAGGCGAACGCGCGATTGAAATTATACATAGAGTGCTCTAGGTGAACAGATGCACATGCAGCACCATCCAGCACCATCCATGGACACTTTTCTTGTCTTTTTCGATTTTTTTTTTGTTTCATACTGCTGATCTGGCGTAAGAAGCTTGAAATTGACGGGTGTCTTATGGAGCACTCGTGATAGTGATGGTGGCGCTGCACTATTGATCGTATAGTCACGATAAACGTTCAATGTATTTGCTGTACGATATATGCGATGCGGTGTACGGTGTTATTTGGCAAAAAGGTCGAGGGTAGGAGTTATTTTGTTGTAAAACATTTTGTGAAATGACAATAGGTTGATGGGGGTTGACGGTGGGGTAGGAGGAAATTTGGGAGCTGTCACTTAGTGAGTACGCGATTTTGACCTATTAAGCGGTGATCTACTGGTAAAGTGCGCAATCAAAACAAGATGTCGATGGAGTCGTGGTTTAACCATAAATGGGACTGAAGTTGATTGAGGCCTTTTTGGGGAAGAAGGTTAATTTGAAGTAGGGGCTAGTGAAAGGAACCGAATTGGATTCTTATTTGTACGGAGAACTAATGAAAAGACTGATATTTACGAGAGATTAACAATTAGATGTCACTTTAAGATAATGAATGAGTCTCACCTGGAGCCACTTCAAGTTAAGGCGCCATCTGGATGGTTCCGTTCGCTGATCGAACCAACAGATTAAATTGAACTGCGATGGTTTTAGGTAAGAGATCACTGGCCACTGGATTCCTCTGCTTCGTTCTGACAGATAAGAGCGGAAAACCTTCGGGAAAAAAGAGCAGTGTTAAACAGGGCTGTATGTGGCACACCGATGTGTACGACGCAATATTTTGCACCTTGATCTATATACGTCCTTAGTAATATTCTGGCCTTTCTCAGTTTTGAGAAATATCTTCAGACTGAGTCTCTACAATTCGACATTATCTCATGGGATAGTGGAGTAGTTTTCAGCCTAAATCCAAGGGTTTAACTACACGAACTTTCGTCTTCTCAGCCCTTGGCGTTATAAGGGCCTTGTTTTTGCTGCTAGGAATAGTATTGTACAATGAAGGTTCACTATTCTATTTGCAAAGCTACTTTTGGAAGCGTTCGTATCACTATAGAGCTTGTATCAAAAATGTTCCCATGCTTTATGGCAAGCAATTCGTTTATGTTGGTGGTAAGCACTTGTGTATATATTCTTTGGATGAAGTCTATCACCTTTTCTCTTGTAAAGCATCGCATGCCTCCTTTCTAGTTCTTAACTAGAACCGCCGACCTTCTGATTTTCAGATTAAGGAGGATTTCATCCGCAAATACGAAAATTGCTTTTCCTCGCCAAGGATGTTATTCTGTGTATCCATTCGCCACATGAACATTTCCAAATCGTCGCCGGAGTTAATCCTAGAGGCAAACATTAGGTTCTCAAAAATCTGGCATTACTTTTCCTCAAATGGTGCTCTCTTTTGCGTAGTTTAGATAAAACAGAGCCTTTGATCCAGCAGTCCCTGTTGATATGCTCGCCGAACCATATGACAAGAAGGCCCACCTTTCATCTGTTGCTTATTATTAGCACTGCCTCGGTTTTGTGGTCTCTTAGTTCCAAGCCTGATCCCTATTGGAGCTTTAACTTTTTGACAGCTAGACTAGATTTTTTGGACCGATGCTGTTTCTTGCGGTTTGCTTGGGTAATTTTTTGATATTCGATAGAACCGGACTTAGCACTTACCATTGAGGAGCCTATACTGTATTTTTGCTCTAAGTAGTAGCAGTAGAAGGGAGTAACTACGTGTTATTTTGATACCGGAAGAAAGGATGGTGTAGCCTTCCTGGCGTTCAACTTCAGCCAGCTAATGTATGAAATGTATTTTTGACGTTGGTACCACGAACGCGCATCCATCCTCGCTTCTAACGACATATTCGCTATGGATATCTTTCCGTGGTATATCATCTACTGCCCTTATCAATCTTGTCGTTCTTCGTTTTTATTGCGAGGTCGAACTGCCGGTTGACGAGCTTCGAGTGCTCCTTTTGCTTCTTCGAGAAGCTTGCTCCGCCATTGGCTTGTCAAAGAGCGGATGAAATCCTAAGTTGCCCCCCTATATCATTAGATTCACGAGAGGTCAAAGGGGTCGGGTAAAAAGTATTAAGCCTCCGACATGTCAGTGAACACCTCACAACAATCCGCAACAAGGCCATGTTAAGAAAAGTTTATGGAAAAAAAGAAGCTAAAAGCACGAGAAGCGTGCGATCGAGGAACTAAGGAGATGATATTTGAAAGTTTTATCAAAGAATGAATGGGACATCTTAGGAATACAAAGCTGAAATGGAAGCTCAGCAACATGAACATGGACAACTGGAAGTGGTGTCACAGTCGGTGCTGATAAATGGTCAACACTCCGCTGTCTTGCAGAATGAACCTAGTTGAAGTAAAAGTCTAAGTGTAATACAATTTCTAGCAGCATCAGACTACCAGCTGAGCTATTTAAAGCTGAGCTGAATTTATTGGCAACATGCACCAGCTCATGGTAATACATCATAGCATTGTTCGTCCGATCCACAAGAAAGAAAATCCTTTTGGTTGTGTCAACTAAAGAGGGAAAACCCTCCATCACATAGTCACATAGTTTTTCTCGTATTTTGTGAGCATCTGAAACCATTCATGTACAATCTGGTTAGCAGTTTAAGGCCAGCAAATCCAAAATCTATAAATATTCATACTACGGCAGACCCTGGAAAAGATACGAGAATTATAGATTGATTCTCGATATCTATTCGTGGACATCAAAGACGTAATATTAATGAGTACATAGGGAAAATTTACATGTATACAACGACATGTCCAGTCTGGATATCTCTGCCAAGATCATCAGGTTGGACAGGATGATCATGAGGAATTCTCGCTGACTCATCAAACTCCGTAATGAATAAGCCATGACCTTCAATGCCAAGAATTCCCCTGGATGTTTGGATGATAAAGCTTTCAAGATGATTGAGGTGGAAACGGCCAAAATGGGAAAGTGAAAGCAGAAACGACGAAAGCGCGTAATTAATCTTGCCAATCTCTTGCTTCTTAGGAGACAATTAAGTAGCAGAGCCGCCTTTTGTTAAACTAATCCCAGCTAAGCAGGATGGCAGTTATCAAAGACAGATACTGCACGTGATCGGTCCCCTTTGTTTGACTGGGAATTGTTGGCGAGGTTCTAGGGGTCTAATGTCTGCTATGGTTGGGTCATATGGACCTACTAAGTCGTAGATTCAATTTGCCGAGGGACGGCAGCAGAGGTAGATCTTTTAATGTGGTTCACACTAGTGCAAGGCTGGAGATAGGTCGTACAAATCAGAGAAACTCGTACCTACACCGGACTTAAACGCCATGTTGAATAAAAATTCCTATACTCAATACATCTCTATGCTCCGGCTCGTGAGATAGAGGGTTCTAATAGTAGTCGACTTTCCATCTGCTACTTTTTTCTTTGTGAGGCACACTCCTGATGTACGATAGTTTCTAGTGGATCGTCTCATCTTGGGGAACAAAAATGTCTTTTTTTATTCTCTGCACCATTAAGGATTAAGGATTTTCAACCGTACTATATTCGGGACAACTCACCTCTCTTCTGTACTAATCTTACGAAAGAGAGGATACCCTCTGACAACATAGTCCTTCTGGAGTTGCTTTTTTACAGGCGTCGTCTCGAAAGCGTTGAGTCTTGTAATAAAAGGTCGCCACTTCTGGCTCTGCCACTGCATATTGCCATCTCAATCTTCGTTGGAAATATGTTCGTGCAGTATTGAGGCAGACTCCTCTTCCATCTGACTTTCATCTTCAACTGGTTGTCGCCTGAGCGCATTCTCGGGCTGCAGGCCTTATCCCAGTCGAGCTTCTTAAGCTTGAGTCACCAATGGCCTATACGGAGAATCAATTTGACTTTATTTCTGGTTGCAAGTATGGAATCACAGCCCTTGACGATCTTTAAATGTCAGCTGTAACTGTAGAAGGCCATCGGATGTTAAAAGTTGCCTTTTTTTGGCCCTTTACAGGAGTATTCTGGCCAAACCGGAAGACGATGCAACAGTGTGCACTTTATGAACACACTTCGGGGTGAATAACGCAGATACAGGCGAGTGGATTGAGATATCCTTTAGCTGCTGGAATGCTCTTTCTTGCGTTCCTGTCCAGTCGAAGGGATAAACCGAATTTGTAAGGTCTATCAATGAAGTCTCCCAGTGTGGGTAGTTTTTCACAAATTTACAGAAGAATTTCGCCGGACCACAGAAACATCTTAGGGCTTGGAAAAAATACTCGGCTGAAGGCCTTCTCCAGTAACTAAATAGCCTAATCAATGTTAGTCTTCAGGAAAGCGCACATACCAACGATCACGGTAAGCTCTGATTCCTTTTAAACCTCAAGAAATCTTAACAACTGATGATGATGATGATGAAGACCCCCTTCGATTGTTTTTTTTTGTTTCTGACAATCACAATCACCATGCCGTCAAGGTTAACTAATAAATTCTCTATTCCCAGGCGCGACTTAATGGCATTCATGCAAGCTCAGAACTCTGTTGGGGCATTGGCTACCTCAATAGGTATCCGATTAAACTCGAAATTTTATCGTCCGTTGCGAATTCCGTGAATTTCTTCACACACACTTGGTGATAGCTTGAGGCTAGGGATAAAGTCGTGAAGAACTCATTTTCAGATAAAGATTCGATCACTTCCTTAACTATGAGAACAGAGAACTTCTTTTTCACCGTCACCTGACCTAATGCGATCACTGCCGTCCTTTTGTTTTGGTGACCGTTCTGTAGCACCCCCTGACTTAGCATCTCAGACACCACTTTGACAATTTATATTTTATCGAATGGTATTTACGAGTAATATGGCGGGACCTGAACTGGTGTCGTCGTCGTAAGCTTTTTTTGAACACTCTCCAAACTGATTCATCACAACACTCCTTGTCCGCATTTTGTGCAAAACAGTCCCGATATGCATTTATAAGCTTTTTAAGCTTATCTCCATTTCCCAGCTCCTTCTGTCTGTCTCCTGAGTCTCCGAGCTTACCTTCAGCTACGCTAAAACACCACGTGTCCTCGTGATAGTTTGTAATCAAGATGAATTTGTATGATTTCACCAGCTTCATCTGGGGTTGGTCCAAAAGTAAACGCCTTATTGTCCATAAGTTTATGTCTATCTATCAAAGAAATAAGACTTGGTTGGTTTTAAAGCCAGAATGAGCCTGACTGGGGCCTTCTTTCACGCAAAAGATTCATACCCTAACTCTCGGCCAGCACTATGGCTTCAATGAAAGACAGCGCAATAGAATAAGACTAGGATTCAGGTGGTGCATTCAGGTGGAAACCGACCTAAGAGACTAAGCGTGCGAAACTGGAGGCAGCTGGCAAATGATTGTTTACCACCTAATTGTGTCTTGTATGGCCGAGGATACCACACAAAACGATCTTCCGAACATACCTCATTCAAATGGTAAAGGTAAACTTCCTCGACGTGGAGTCTTGAAGAAATCATCTAATAGTGGAAACGCTGTAATTTATTCGCAAAATGTTTCCTCACATCACACTGATTAAGAGCCACAGTGGGACAGCTTTACAAAACTTCGCTGGTATGTTACACTTTCCTGTTTTAGTTCACACCCCCATACTTGGGGGTTTGCGTCGGTTTGCTTCAATCTGGTTATTTCTGAGATCTCGACAAGAAACAGTTTTCCGATTTTTTGAGGAATCGACTAAGAACGAACTTAGCCGTATGTCCGTAACGCTATATTTTCTCCACCTTTCACTGAAGCTGGCTGAGACCTGGGTTTTATGAGCAAAAGAAGCTAAATTTACGAAGTTGTTGTATGTGTCTGTCAGGTCTGTTAGGTTAATGCAGCTAAGCTCAAAAACCGAACCCAGAAAATTGGACTTTCGCGCACAATTTTTTCTCTGGCCAACACAGATGGCATTGTATGAAAATGGAAAGAAAGGTAGAACTCACGAAAATCAATTTCCAAAAGTCAGAAACAATCTTGTTTAGGACTCCATTGAGGTGGGGTCTTAGGGACATAACTGGCGAAATTTGGCCATAATTGGACAACACGGGATGCCATAGATACCAAGAAGGCTGTTTCACAGCAGTCAACTTGTTTCCAGGGTGAAGGTCATATGCTATGTGGCCCTAATCAGGCCAGTCATCGCGTATGGTTCCCCTTTCTGGTTTAATATAGCGCCGTCTCAGATAGAAAAGATTCGAGTGTTTGAAAGGCAGTGTCTGAGGACATGTCTGGCTTTGTATAGAACACCAGAATCAGAGTACAAGAAATACTATCCCAAAAAAGCCCTTTACAATTGCGTTCATCTGAATAGGATTGAGAATTTCCTGATTAAGGTGATTCGAAGGCACGTAGCAAGGGCAATGACCAGCGATAACAGCCTGATCTTTGGGGCTTGTTACTCCAATGAAATGTACCACGAGAGCTCACTTCTATCGGACTTTATCCCGCCGGAGGATTTTCTTCATATAGATGCTAAAGGCTTAGTGCAAAGTAGGGATTGTATCCCGGTAATATGCCACCGCCACTGCGTTGGGAAGGACAAGCGGCTCATCTACGACGGTTATGTCGCTAATGCTCAGGAGCTCCTCCGTTTTAGTATCGCGATTGTGGAAATGGATAGGGGCGATGCCGAAATACAGTTCGCCGAATTCTGGTGGCTAAAGGAAGTAGGGAGGGTAGTCATGCCTTCCTAAGTCGGTACGTTACAGAGGCAACACACTTCCCCTAGTTTTAAGTTAGATTAAGGATAGTAAGGGGCATCTCGTGGAAAGGCTGAGCTCGTTAACATAGGGCTGCACTTCTAACTTCAGTTAAGTCTAACTTAACACTCTAACACTAACATCAGTTAAGTCTGGGCGGTGCTTGTGTACGATGTTGAGGATTGCCAGGCGCCCGAAATTGCAATCGAGATGGTAATCACCCCGAGTGCTCACCACCCCGATTATATTTAAGTTAGACTAAGGAGCTTAGGTAGGTTATGTAGAATAGGGCATAGCTTTAAGTTTTATACAAAAATTAAAAGAAAATGATGTAGTATCTAAGTTTTTTCCAGAACTTTTTCTTAGAAATATTTCGATTGTATTGATAGATAAGAGCATTAGTCTTAAGATAGTTTTGCTTTGTGGCTGTGTGAAGCGATCTCACTTCGGTGACATTTTTACCCGCGGAAATATCTATTGGTATGAATAGTTTGCCGGAAATGGACTCTCATGGGCTGAATGTTCCGGCTGTGCAACCAAAGATATCTCAGAGTTGAGATAAGAGGTAAATTGTTACAAAAAGTAGGCGGACAGTAAGCCAAACAATGCCAAGTCCCTAAATTCGTTGTCAAACCGAAAACTAAAGGAAAAGGCCACACTGACCTTGTCCATTTTGTCCTGAGAGATGATTGAGTAAGCATCATCAATACGATTGGTTTAATGCTTTCAGTACAAGCTCTTGGTACCAGAGATCAAGTAATAATTTAGAGAGTTTTGTTGGAAGACATGTAGCCTATGATCGTTGAAACCAGGTCACCCTTTGCCATTTATGGAAATAGAAATTCTCATAAACATAAACTTCTACACCCACCAACAAATTGAAAGGACAACTTCCAAACCGTCTTTCCACAATTTTACTGATTAACTGAATCGAAGCAGCTACAACCAAACGACTCTCCAACTAGTCTACTCGTACTCCACATAGTACCAAGCACTCCTCAACCTCTAATCTCGGTACAACCGTTTATGGTTTCCCTAACAACTTGATCACTCAATTTAAGCCCCTTCGACTTGCAACTAATTTACCTCATCCAAATTGCTATCGATAACAAAGCAATAAATTCCACACGTGTATTGTTGTTCGTCGTGCATTGTACCGACCCCTGCGTCGCGTCGGCATCATCTCTCCCTACAGTGCACTGATTGGATTCAGCTTAACCACACGGCAATATCTGGAACAGTAGCTAGAACCATTGTAACATATTTCTTGTCACCCTAATTGAACAGAAACTCCATAGGAATGGGAAATCCATGTGGAAAACCCACATCGGCTATATGCCATTTAGATAGTGGTACTGTGCGCATGCGCAACTAACAATACCAATCTCTAACTCCAACTCCAACTTCACTTCAACTTCAACTTCAACTCCAGGCTTAACTGCTTCCTCCCTTGGCTCATTGGTTACCTCTCCATTCCATTCCGGTCTCTATTCAGACAATTAATGGCCCAGTAACTGAATTCTCGGGAACAGAGGCGAATAACACAAAACAAAACCAAACAAAACAAAACAGTGCAATCGAAAAGTCGTGGGCAGCATGTACTCGTAGGTACGTCCGTCGTCTGAGCAAAGGCATAAATAAACCACAAACACGATCCAGCGCGACAATGATGACAACCAGCAAACAGCAGCTGCTGGTGTTTGCTGTTTGGTTTGTTTGCAGTTTCCCTTCTACCATAAGAGCTGCTGGGCATACCTAATACTTAATGGTCGTCGTACAAGGAAGAACACTATACCTATACAGACATGAGCTCGCTCTATTCATGGCTATGAGTCCTTGCTCCGAAAGATTCAATTTACAAACGTGCGGCTGGCCATCAATCAGCATGGTATGGGGTACCCATTCCAATCCACCAAAACGTTCAACTCCACTTCCACTTTTTGGTGTTACAATTCGTGCGCGCCAACTTTGCGTTAACTGTTGCAATTAAATGTGAGCGTTTGGTCAAATCGAGAGCAAAACCACCGAACAGATCTTGACATGGTACTCATTTAGATCGACTTTTGGGAGCTCCTCTCCTCCAGATTTATGACCACAAATGGCTATGCTGGCTGATTTCAACAACTTCATTAGGAAGTCGCGCTGCAAAGATGACCACATGGCCAGCATTTAGACCGTTTAGACCATTTGGACGGACCACTCAGTTGAGACAACATTGAGATTTAATTATTCCCATATATAGTACGTGAGGTTGTTGGTGGTATGGTTGGAGATGAGAACGTGCGTGCTACCTGATCGCAGAGGGGCTTACTTGTAGTGCTGATAAATTATTAAGTCCCACGCAAAAAACCATTTTGGTTTGTTTAAGGCAATAATCGAGACTGCAATTTGGTTAGAAGGAGAGGCAGAAGGGTATGTTTGAGGCGCTTCAGGCGATAAATGTGGGATAAATGATTGCATTGTGGGAACGATTTTGTAAGTCAAACAAATGAGTTTGCCAATTGTGGGGTTTCTCTGTTGGGCAATCAATTTTTTAATTGGCCCCAATTTGAATGAAAGGATTTCGAGTGGTTTCAGTGGTTGTTTTAGTGGAGCATTGATGTGGATGTCCATTCACTTGACACTAATTAAGATACAAGATCTAGTGAATGGACACTGTTTTTCAGTCTTGGTAGGAACATATCTTAGATGGGAGTCGAAGTGATTGGCAAAACCATATGTACGTTGGCTGCCACTTTTTGCGAGCTCCATACCGCTGTTAATTTTTTGCATGACATTCTGTCTTGGAGAACTATTCCTTCACTCTCATGTGGAGCAATGGATCTACTTGATGGATTAAAAATCTTTTCGTTTTTTTTAAGGATGTTGGCTCAGCGCGCTGACCATCAAGTGGCCCTTATGAAGCAGCCTTTCCACCCCGGGACCGCTTTTGCATTACTTCAGGGTGATAGGGTTCCTTGTTCTATACTCCGCCGTCTATTGCACATTCCCCTTCCTTGTTTGTTCTTCTATGAGGGTGTGCTCTGGCTTTCTTCTCTCTTCTTGGTTTTCAGCAAGGTTCCGATAAAGGATGATACACAATTCCAGATTCCAGCTATATTCACTTGAGATCATCTTCGATATAATATTTTCGGGGGAGATATAACCTATCTCCGAATTCAGGTTCTGTCTTTCGCTGTCCGCGTCGTCTACGAGTGAGTCGCCGTATTGGCACGTCGCACTGTCTACTCGTACTTTCCGCATCCTATGTAGGTATGCATTAAAGTATCCATGTCCGGTTAGGAACTGCGTGGTGTAATAATTTATCTCGCCGTGTTTTCGCTTTGTCCATTCATCAATGTCTCTGATTAGCCTGGCGGTCAGTCACTTTAGCAGATCTCTCGGAAACGACTTGCGACTAACTTCCGTCGGGATACGTTTCGTGGACAGTTGTACAATCTCGGTATTTTCCGATGCAAGACTGATACCATGGGCTTCCATCCAGACGTAGACACGTCTCATAACTTGGTTCAACTTCCTCCGTGCTTCCGCTGTATGCCTTGCAGTTATCACCACGCCAATGTCGTCAGTGTACCCTATCAAGTAGGTATCGTTAGGCATTTCGGTGCGGAGGGTCCCATCATAGAATATGTTCCAGAGGTCGGGGGTCAGTATTGAGCCCTGCACTGCTCCTGCTGTTATTTGATTAACATGAAGCCCTTCTTTGGTGGCGTAAATTAATTTTCGTTCACTGATGTAGTCTTGGATTATACGAAGTAGTTACTGCGGTATCCTGTAAGTCTCCTCGAGCGATTTCAGTATGTCTATCCATCTAACACAGCCAGATAGCTGAGAAAGGCATTTCTCACGTCTAGGGCAGCCAGAACGGCAATCTTTTTCGAGCGAAGGCTTCCCTGATGAACGGCATTTACTGTTTTGACCACTTCCTCGATTGCTCCAATTGTTGAGCATCGAGATTCGTCTAAGGATTTACACATGGTATTTATCGACCTCGAGAAAGCATTCGATCGAGTGCCTAGGGATCTCATATGGGCCGCGCTGAGGTCTCAAAACGTACCGGAAACGTATGTTAGAATAATACAAGACATGTACGGAAACGTGAAAACTGCGGTTAAAAGCTCTGCTGGACTAACGAGAGAATTTCCAGTTAATGTCGGAATGCATCAAGGAAGCGTACTTAGCCCTTTCCTCTTTAACGTAGTATTCGACTGACGACTATCTTTTAAAAGACTGCATGCGCGAAGCAAGTGTAACGCCAATTCTCTTCGCTGACGACGCAGGTATACTTAACGATAACGTCGAAGACTTACAGAACGCCTTAGATTCATGGAGAAATGCGCTAGAGAGAAACGGGTTTAAAATAAGTCGTTCAAAGACGGAGCATTTGACATGCCCATTTGCGCATCCGTTGCGACCTGTTCCGGATATAATGTTAGACGGAATAGTTCTTCCGAAAAGCACTATCTTTAAGTACTTAGGATCAATCGTTAACATGGAAGCGAAATGTGACGACGACGTAAACCACAGAGTGAGTGTGGGATGGATGAAATGGCGGGAAAATTCGGGAATCTTTTGCGACCGAAAAATTTCCACTTAAATTAAAGGGGAAACTCTACACCACGGTTGTTAGACCAGCTCTTATATACGGTTCACAGTGCTGGACAACGTACGAAGCGTTTAAAAACAAAATGACGGCAGCGGAAATGAAAATGTTAAGGATGTCTAGTGGAGTCACTAAACGCGATTGCATTAGATCTACGCCTATAAGAGGAAGTCTCCACATAAAGAATTCGGTAACCGAACAGCTTGAGGCGAATAGAATAAGTTGGTATTGCCACGTTCAAAGAAGATCTGCGGAAAATCCGGTTAAAAAGGCACTATCAACTACGGTCACTCCAACTGTAAGAAAACGAGGTCGGAAAAAGAATTCCTGGATTTCTCAGATGGCAAATGCGCAACAACGTCTGGGGTTAACCACTGAAGCGATCCAGGACCGAGCATTATGTAGACGCGTTCTGCGGTCTGCGACATTAGCCAACCCCATAAGCGGAGCAGCAGCGATGCAGTAAAAATGGGAAACTCGTTACGCATAAGTTCGTATAACGAGGAAAGGGTTAATAAAAGGATAAGAAGAAGAAGCTCCAATTGTTGAGTACTTACTTACTTTAGGTGGCGCTACAGTCCGGGGTGGACCTAGGCCTCAACAAGCTTCTCCAGCCAGCTCGATCCCTGGCTAGCTGCCTCCAGTTTCGCACACTAAGTTGGCTGAGGTCCTCTTCCACTTGCGCTCGCCACCTGAGTCTTGGCCTTCCTCGGGGCGGATTCGAAGAATTTTCGGACCGGAGCATTGGTGTCCATGCGCTCTACATGACCCAGCCATCTCAGTCTTTGGATCTTCACTTTTCTGGCTAGGTCAATGTCGCTGTACTGTCCATACAGTTCGTAGTTGTATCTCCTCCTCCACTCACCGTCAATGCAGACGGGACCGAAGATCGCCCGAAGAATTTTTCTCTCGAAGCAACCAAGAACACCCTCATCCATTTTTGATAATGTCCATGCCTCTGCGCCATAGAGCAGGACCGTGATTATTAAAGTCTTATAAAGGGTGACTTTTGTTGTCCGAGAGAGGGCTTTGCTACTCAATTGCCTTCTTAGCCCAAAGGAACAGCGGTTGGCAAGAGTTATCCTTCGCTTGATCTCAGAGCTGGTGTCGCTGTCTGTATTTATAGCGGAGCCTAGGTAGACAAAGTCCTTAACTACCTCAAAGTAATATCTGTCGAGGGCGGCGTTCTGCCCGAGACCTCGGTGTTGGTTGTCCTTTTCGCTTGACACCATATACTTGGTCTTGCCCTCATTTTCGCCGCTTCCGTCTCAATACTCGCGAAAGCGCTACTGACATCACGCTGCTTTCTCCCGATTATGTCAATATCGTCGGCGTATGCGAGTAGTTGAACGGACTTTTGAAAGATAACGCCCCTTGTGTTTGCTCGTGAGTTTTGCAATATTCTTTCAAGAATGATGTTGAAAAAATCGCATGACAGCGCATCGCCTTGTCTAAATCCTTTCTGGACATCAAAGGTCTCGGTGAGATCTTTACCGACCTTGATGGAGCAGCCTACATTCTCCATCGTCATCCTGCACAGACGGACTAGTTTGGCACGGATGCCAAAACTAGACATTGCTCTATATAGCTCGTCTCTATAGATGCTGTCATACGCGGCCTTAAAATCGATGAATAGGTGGTGAGTATCGATCTGAAGCTCATGGGTCTTCTCCAAGATCTGCCGTAGTGTGAATATCTGGTCGATGGTGGACTTTCCTGGCCTGAAGCCGCACTGATATGGACCTATCAGGTTGTTGACGAACAGCTTCAGGCGGGCACACAATACGGCAGCTAAGACCTTGTATGCGATGTTAAGGAGACTGATGCCTCTGTAGTTGGCGCAGTTCAGAGGGCCTTCTTTCTTGAGAATCGGACAAACAATGCTAAGGTTCCATTCATCGGGCATACTTTCGTCCGACCATATTTTACAGATGAGTTGGTGTATGCTTCTTACCAAGTCATCGCCTGCCGCTTTGAAGAGCTTGTTGGACTTAAGCTTCGATATGGCTATCTTCACTTCATCCAGGTCGGGTGGACGGAATTGTTGGTCATCATCGTCCACGTTGAAAGGTTGATTCTGCCTGACAGCGGTATTTGGTCCGTCATCGCCGTTATACAGTCTGCAGAAATGATCTTTCCAAATCCTCAGCATCGACTGCGATTCTACAACGATGTTCCCTTGTTCATCTTTACAGGCTTCGGTGAGCCTCTCTGGTTCTTCTAAGCACCGCCGTTTTATATGCATCTTGCTTAGCTGCATGTGCATGCCGGCATTCATCATCGAACCAGGGGTTTTGTTGTGGTGGACCAGTGAAACCCAGCACATCAGAAGCGGCATCTCTGATGGCTTTTTGGCAGTGTTTCCACTGGTCTTCGATGCTTGATGCTGGCGGTATTGAATCTCTTAAGAGATTGAGAGACACTCGATCTATTGTAGCCGTCTGACGTCGAATTTGCTCACAGCACTAGCTTGTCTTGGCGTAGTTTGGGATATCCGCAACCGTACCTTGGCTACAACAAGGTAATGGTCCGAGTCGATGTTGGCTCCTTGGAACGTACGGACATCCATAATACTGGAGGAGTGTCTTGCGTCGATCGCAATGTGATCAATCTGGTTGACTGTTGATTGATCAGGAGTTCTCCAAGTCCCCTTGTGTATGTCGAGATGTGGGAATTGCGTGCTAGCCACGACAATTTTTCGCCCCGCCGCAAAGTCGATTAGCCTGAATCCGTTATCGGAGGTGGTGTTGTGCAGGCTATATTTTCCGATTGTTCCACCAAAGATACCCTCTCTTCCTAGCTTTGCATTAAAATCACCGAGGACAATTTTAATGTCATAGCTAGGGCATTGCTCGTAGGTCTTGTTAAGGAGCTCGTAGAAGGCATCTTTGGTGTCTTCATCTTTCTACCCTGTGGGGGCATGCGCACATATGAGGCTAATGTTGGCGAATTTAGCCTTGATGCGGATTGCTATGAGGCGCTCGCTCACATGCCGGAAGCTGAGGACTTCTTGTCTTAGTCTGCCTCCGACAACAAATCCGCATCCAAATAAGCGCTGTTTTTGCCGTCGATAGCAATTGGCGTAGTAGATGTCGCAGTTTTTCATCTTTTTCTTGTCCGGCCCATCCCATCGCATTTCTTGAATGGCGGTTATGTCTGCTTTGCAGCAGTCTATGGCCTCCGCTAGTTGCTCGGCTGCACGTGTTCTATTAAGGGATCTAACATTCCACGTGCATATCCGAAGCTCATTGTCCTTAAATCGTTTGCGTGGGTTATCAACAGTAGATCCGTCCATATCCGAGGCTTGTTGATGCTTCGTAACTTAATTTTTTTTAAATGGCCGGGCAGTTACCCCGGCGGCACAACCCCCAACCCGGTGGACCAGTTCCATTTTGAGTGCCCCTAGGACGAGGGGTCGGTTACACCGAAGCCAGTAACCCGTTCCGGGATGTGAGCGCTGCAGTTGGCCCTTATAGGGCTCGTCCGCCACCATTTCTTTTCCAATACCCTGACTAAGTCCTAGAAATCCTTTCCGGCCTGAGCTCCAAATATGTCGGAGTAGCCCGGATAAGGTGTTGTTTTGTTCACTAATCCTGGTTAATGGCGCAGGATTGTTGAGTATCCTTTTCTAAATTCGTGTTGCCTTTCAAATAGGTCTCCTGCTCTTTGGATTGCATTGGTGAGCCGCGGGTTCAGTAGTTTTTCTAGTAGTTTCCCTGCCGTATTCAACATGCAAAGCGGTCTATAGACTGCAGGGGAATTCGGTAGCCTTTTCATTTGCTGAGAAACCCCTGACGCTATAAGAAAATGCCCGCGATCCAGACAATAATGTGGTCGCAGGCCTAGTTTCTGAAAGAAACCCGTGTAGTAAGTCTAATTGTTACCCTGCAACGAGGAACTATTTCCATTAACTGTGCATCCACAGAGTGGCCGATTAATCGGGCTATCCTATATCTTAGTTTCGGCCAGCAGCGCAACAATGAGGTTCGAACCGAAGTGCTTACCTTACATCCCAGTGGTATTTCCCGATATCTGCATGAGTAAATCCTTACTATTGACTGTTGACGGCCCATGCAAATATTTAAAGGACATCGAGCCTTAATTCAGCAAGTGGAGTACTCGACTGATAGCACTGCCATTCAGGGTGTACTTTAGGGAAAGGAAACAGCGGCAGCAGACTAAGGCAAAACGTCTGGAGCTTTCAAAAAGTGAGCTAGCATCTGATGTCAACCGCATCAATGATATATTCGCTAAAGTAAGCTGAATATGTGACCATGCCTCTACGGAAGAAAAAAACAACGCCACCAAAGGATATTTCTGCAAGCCCGTTGACAAGGTATATGAGCAATGTCATAAGTATGACACCGTTTAGTACGACTTAGATATGAAAGAAGGACATCCCTAGAAGGTCAGTTGGTACGCACAGTCTACATAGCACCACGACTAGCAACAGACATATGCTTATTGTCTTTGTGGCGAAACGAAATATCACTACAGCAAGCGCACTGTTTCCTTACCACAATATGCACAGGAGGACATGGCAGTCTCCGAATGAGGAAACGCTTAATCGAATCAGTCACATTGCGATAGACGAAAGGAATGCCTTCAGTATTCCAGACGTTCAAGCGCTCCGAACAGCCAACATTACCTCTGATCACCACGTTGTTGTAGCCAAGGTACGAAACTGGAACGAGTACTGGAAGTCTTTCAAAAGTACGAGTATGTGCAAAAACTAGTGAGCGCCGATGATATCGACATAATCGGAAGAATGCGGGCTGTCACCGGTGCGTATTAATACTGAAGATGCCAAAATGGACTTCAAGGTAAACGAGGGCAAAACCTGCTCTCAACAAGAAGCGCCGTATTGGACTGATCTACAGCTATAATTTCGAATTAGCAAAGGACTTTGTCTACCTGGGGTCGGCTAAAAATTCAGCCAATAACACATTATCAGAAATAAAACGAAGAATCACTCCGACTAATCGCTGTTTCTTTTGCCTTTGAACGCAATTGAGTAGTAAGAACAACTAAGGCGACTCTTTATAACACCTTGCTTATCCCAGTCCTCCTTTGTGGGGTTGAGGAGTGAACTCTTTAGAAAGTCGATGACGATATCCTCAGTCGGTTCGGAAGAAAAATTCTTGGCAGAAAACTGCGCATCAGTCGGCTAGAACCCGTAGAGCGAATGGACACAAATGCGCGGTCCCGCAGAGTCTTTTAATCTAACTCAGAAAGTCAACGCAAGGAGAAAGACCTCGCCTTAGATTGCGTGCCTAGGAAGAAGGGGACCCACTTGGAGTGAGTACCTGAAGGCAGTTAGCTCAAGACCTGGCTAACTGGAGAAGCTTGTTGGTTGCTGCGCGGGTTCAACATAGTATCTTCTGGGATTCAAAATAGTCTTATTTATTCACAGGGGTCTCAATGGATCTAAATCGAGGATTGGACTTTGATCATAAAGTGACATGATGCGCCCTGATATCAGCAAGAAAGTGGGATCAAATTCGACAAAGGTCAGACTGCAAGGTAAACCCGAAGGTAAATGAAGCCAAGAGATCTACAAAAAAAGTATCCCAGAACAGTTTGTTATTTATTTGTGTACAGAGAAAGGACTTATAGTTTTCCGCTAATCCTGAAAAAGAAACTTGGTCAGAAGCTTATAGATTGCTTGGGAAAAATACAAATGATAGCATCACAAATTATATTTTTGTATTTTTCGGTGTATTGCCCGGGAATAGAACACAAACTAACCACATAGAAGTAAAGTAAGGTAGGTAGTGAACGTAATCCCTGCATCATAGTCAGCAATAATCCGCACATTGCAGACACCTAATGGTACCATGCTGGTATATGCGTTTACCTTACACGGGAGAGCGAGCAATCCAACAACGTAATGTAGTTAGAAACACCAAGCCAACTGCGAGAGTGCATTAGCATCAATTTAACTATATCAAGTATCTCTTGCTATGGTAGTTAGAAGGACACTGGATAGGAGGATTTGATAACAAAGGCAAGCGCCAAGCGTAGTGTGTTTCACGTGATTATTTTTCGTAAAATGCAAACGTGTCGAAACTGATATCTCACGGAACCCACGTTGCAGATAATATTTCAGATAAACAGAGAGATCAACCAGGGTGACTTCCTGAAGATGACATTCTTGCTATTGTCAATGAAATTGTTCAATCTTGAGGGTGATTTTATTAATATCAATCGAGGCGGAGAAAAGCCTGAGAATAACTAGATGAGCTTACCGCATAAGTCTCAGTTCCGACATGGAGTATAGCACCATCGTTGTGGAGGCACTCTGTTTAGGACTCAGAAGCGATCAAATGAGGTTAAGTCCACCTCTTTCGATTCTAACAACCCAATTTGGTATTAAAGAAACGGCAATAGCGGCTCTGAAATCGCTCACTAAAGACTTGAAGCAGAAAAATACCATGCGAGACCTTGCCGATGAACCTCGGGAAATAGGTAATGACTGTTTATGGACCGATATACTCGTAAGCGACCAGTTGATATAGGAGCTTTTTCTTAGGCAATTTTACTTTCGGGAGTTTGCCATTGCCCGCCGAAAGGGTGATGACGATTTGAAAAATTGTTGGTGACCCAGCCAGGAATCGAACCCAGACTGTCTGCGTGATAGTCCAATGAGCTAACTATCGCGCCATCGCCATCGCCCTTCAAGACAAATACTATATTTAAAAGAGCAATAAAGGGGAATCAACAAAGCTTATGGAGCGGGCGGCCTGACTGCCGAGCTCTTCAAAGCAGAAGTCGATGACTTGGTAAGGAGCATAAACCAACTCATCTCTAAGGTATAATCAGATGAAAGTATGCCCGATGAATGGAACCTCAGCATTGTTTGACCAATTTTCAAGAAGGAGACCCTTTGAACTGCAGCAACTTCAGCGGCATCAGTCTTCCTAACATCGCATTCATGATATTATCTGCCGAATTGTGTGCACGCCTGAAGCCGTTCGTCAATAACCTGACCTCATCAAAAATGCATGAGGGTGCTCTTGGCTTCATTGACTGTGAGTGGAGGAGGAGAAACAATGGACTGTACAGGGACATCAACCTAGCCAGAATAGTGAAGGTCCAACAACTGAGCTGGCCCTATATGAGCGGATGGATACCAATGCTGCGATGTGAAAAGACTTCGAATCCACCCCCGAGGGACAGCGCAGTAGAGGAAGACCGACACTCAGGAGGCGCACGCAAGTGGAAGAGCACCTCAGCCAACTTAGAGAGTGGAGCTGAAGGCAGCTAGCAAAAGATCTAGCTGGCTAGAGACGCTCGTTTACTGAGGCCACCCCGGACTGTAGCGCCATCTAAGTTAACTAAGTAATTCTCACCAAAGTAGTTCGATGGTTGTTGATTGCTGCAGTAAGAAAGCGTATTGAAGCTGCCATTAGACACTCTCTATGCCTATACCAACTCCACGGACGTGGACGTCTTGGATGAAATTTCTGAAGCGTCTTCTTGGATCGATTTAATTTTATTAGATCTATTTGTTTCGACTAGATATCGAGAATCAGCTGGTTCTGGTTCGTGGTTTCATGAACAAATCATTGAAGATGCAAAAAATGTTCTTTCCTGTGTCCTCGAGGACATAAGGTTCCATCAGGCGTTTGAATATGGTTTTAATGTTGCCTATTTTCGCGTAGCAACCTCATGATATATCCGTACAGCGTTGAGCTAGTGACGGCGTTCAGTTTGATCTAGAAATCCGTTTTGTCATACTCATTACCAAAGTTTGGCTAGTGTAGTACAAAATAATGGTTGTGTTCCTGACCTTATCCTTGAATCGTTCAAGGGTATTCTGTCACCATAAGGCTGTCGCTAGCTGTACGGGTAATTAAGAGCTCTATCCTATTTTCACGACTGCTATTCATTGGATTACCAGAGCTTTGGAGCTTTTACAAGTTAAGGAGTATTGAATGTGTTGTTACCCTCATCTAGTGTAACTTAGTTGACTCCTACGATGACTAGCTGTGGTCACTTTGTAATTAATGGACCATCATTCCGTTGTCGAGGAGTGTTTAACAGGTCGAAAGTCCAATCGCTGTAGGTAATAGAAAGCCGATAGTTGTCAAAGTAACTGAGGTGTATATTGTCGTTGAAATGTTGTACACATGCGGCTCCTGTTTAACATAAATTGTCGCAAGAAGACTTGCCATTCGCACAGTTCAAACATTGCGATTTCCACATTCTAAGATCGGGCTTTCTTGTGTTGCCGCAGAGGCAACATCTGGTTTTTTTTTCTTTTAGCAAATCGGTATTCATTAGACAGTGCTTCTTCTAAGACGTCCATTAGTAATCGTCTGTTAGTATTCTCTTAGAAGCTGATGCAAATGTCTGAGTCTCATCCGACTGAAGACGGCTACGTTAAACATGTCTAATGCGTGCATCTTTGTGACATATTCGCCCGTCATATGATTTTCTGCTTTGATATTCCCTCATAGCCCATTCAAGGCGTAGCATATCCGTGACTTCAACTTCAGCTACGCCTTTCAAAATAATAGATGTCTTGTGGAATTCTATTGTTTCCGGCCTCAATAGCGAAACCACACCTTGTTCACTGCCTATCATTTGTACGAGTAGTACGCAATTCATCGTGACAATTAATATCGTGTGCGCATATTCATACTCGTAGAACAGTGCGAAGCTCATCTTGATCTTGTGCAACAGCATTCTCCGTTCCCAGGCGAAATCACTTAACTCCCAATCACAATCAATATTCCCAGCATGTGCATCCATTAATTTAACACACATTGCACAACGTGTTGTGCATTGCTTGGGCACATCATCAATGTGCCATACGGCGGATCTCAGAGGTGTGTCCATGTAGCTACAACCGGAGTCGATCGCTGGCTGTTGGTTGTTGGTCGTTGTTGGAACTGCAGCCACTATACCATGCTACTACCACCTCCTGATTATTGCGATCCCGCATTAAAAAGGTCTCAATGAGGTCACAAATGTGTCTAAGAAAAATTTCAAGTAAAATTGTGTTTAGCTGCCTCCGCACACGTGTTCTCCTAACCACTGCTCTAGGTTGGAGCTATATCATCCATTGCCACCTATCTTTGGTCTCCTGCAAGTCGAAATGCTGCTTAATTTTCACATGCACACACTCTATAAGAGTCTAGTCAAGGGAAGCCAATTCACGTATTAGCCTCTTGACATTTGGCAAAAAATGAGGTTGCCCCAACCTGTAAGCCGTATTGCCATCATCCCGGAAAGTTCAATTAGAAAATTCTTCAAATCCAACGGAGGTAAGGAGACGACTGAGGCGGCTGAGACGGCAGACTATCTCCACCAGCCGAGTTAATTGAATTTATTTTCGGGCCATGTTGTCTCATCAATGAACATGACCACAGAGCACAAACGACGGAGCACGGAGCAGTCTTTTGCCTAGGAGACAACATTTCCCAACGTATTCCATTCCCAGCCAAAATCATGCATACGAGTATGCATGGAATGTGTTCCGAGCTCTATCATGATGGGAACATAGCCGCCACCCAAAACGATGATGACTTTCACCTGCTCGGAGCTGCGGTGGTTTCTCTTATAGACACACAGAGTCCATTCAAAAGATTCATCTATTGCCCAAATCAAATTGGAGGAGCCAGGTGGAGAATAACCGAAATCAATTGGATGCGGCCACTCGCCTACAGTGGAAAAGGTAAAAAATACTGAAAAACTGTAATTTACGGCCACAGAGAGGGAGAGTTGAAGGGAGATCCTCTCGGAGGATCACAGCGCAACAAAACTCCTCATCCACCCACAAAAGTTCCTCCTCAAGCTGTGTTTTATGGCACAATTCGTTGTGTGTCCAAGAAGGTGCTTATCTGCCGATCGTTTGGAATAAATCCTATCAACTTGCACACAAGCCAGCCGCTTGGAATGAGTATACAGAGCGATGCGTTGTAAATTGGACACCATGCCCATGGTGGAGGAACATCTTAGGTGACTTGGGTCAAACGCTGTCAAATGGCACCTCTAATGCTGCTTCATAAATCCAATCGGCCAGAGTACTTGTATCCAATCCACTTAACTGGAGAAAGGTATTTGGACAGTGGGAACCTTTGTATAAACTGGGGACAGAGTATCTCGTACTATCGACATGGCACTGGAATCAGGAATCAGGAATTAGGAATTAGGAATTAGGAATCCGCTCCAAGTTACAGTCCAGCTATAATCTCTGGAATTAGCTGTAAATTGTGATGCGAAAATTATTGGTCTCGCCAAGTAGTTGGGTGGTTGTTGGGTGTCGGTGGCGGGGCCCGCGTCGGCGACGATGTCGATGACTGTCTCGATGATGGTTGGCTCTTGAAATAAATCGGATCGCATGCCTAGGCGCAATCGGATCGGATACTTTCGGTTCCGCATTATACAGTTGACGGCGAGAAGGTTTCTCTCCCTGTTCGTGCCAGTATAGGTATAGATATAGGCTCTACAGGAAGAGTGGAATATCTCTTCTCGTGGCAGTGATAAAGTAATACGGATGCCCTTGGGGTGATTGCTTGAATCCGCACAATTTATCTACCCGCCGATCATGTTGATTGTTTTAGGCCATCGTCGTCATAGTCACAGCGGCAACAGCCGAAATGGCCAAAACCCCAATATGTACGAAGCTACGAGCGAACCTAGTAATTTATCCATCAGTTATCCGTATCTGTGAGGTTAAGCTATGAGCAAATCGCGATCGATTTGTGAAACGCAATGCAACAGGCACCTCATTAGTTGCCAGCCTTTGGGAAACTTCATTGTCGACTTCGACATCGACATCGGCATCGATGACTACAACAACGGCGAGGTGGTGAACGACGGACAATTCCAGTTGGGTGGGATATGAATCGCTCCGGCCGGTCGTTTTGGTTATTTGTCTAGGAAATCTGTTTGCACAAGGTGAATGTTTGCTCAGCCACTTTGAACATGGAGTGCGGGCCTGTAAATGGGAGGTCTGCGAAATTGTATGTCTACAGCGGGAATCAGTTGAAATTACCCACCGGGGGCTCCTCTGAAACGACCAAGTGCGTTTTTGGTTTACTTTTTTTTGAATGCATTCGACTTGGAAATCGTGCCTCTAATGGGATTGTTTTGTTTACTTTTGTTTGAAGGTGTTGTTAGAAAAAATTACAGAGGTTTGGGGGCCTACACTGGAGCACGCTTGCTTGACATTTCGTGATAGCCTCTGCAGTAGGCGGGTAAAAGATATCAACACGATTAGGTGTCTTCGTATAAGATAGGTTCATGCGACTCCATCAATTATTTAATAATAAGTTTGGTTCGGGGTTGGGCTCCTTGTAATATGCATTGACAATTTCATGATGGAACATCGATATATCTCACCTTTTTCTGGTAAGAATCCTGAGCTTGCTTTGATCCTTCACAATGCCTACACTGTGGTTATTCAACCCCAAAACCAAAGACCTGGTAGCTGTACCGCGAATAAGGTGTGATTTCATCATCTTCTTTGTCTGTACAGCTCCGTACGTTGTACAGAAATAGATGAAAGGCACCTCTGCAAATTAAGCAGTGGCTTTTGATGACGTCCAATTGGACGTTGGTATGTGACCATTTCCCAGAACAGAGACTCCTTGTGCATCACTGGTCCAGCTTTGGCCAAATTTGCCTTCAAATCAATTGTGATTGGCTTGTTTCTATCGCATGTACGAGTACCTATAGTGCCAATTCTGGCTGACAGCGCAAATTTCAGAAACTCATCGGCCTAACAGTGTCATCCAATATAGCGATATTCAGTTACTCATCAGACTGAAATGAATGTTGAATGTTGGTCATCTCGTTAAGTTTTAACTTCCTTTAACGTTGTCATAAGAAAATTTAAGCGATTGTGCAGCTGTTTGGATGTGAAGAGAATGGTTTGGAAGGCGAAAAGAGGTATTTAATACGAGGTATCCTATATAGTGGCAGTGACCAACAATGACATCTCATCCAAAATAAAACGAATAGTTAATCTTACCGATCGCTGTTTCCACGGCATGAGAAGACAATTGTTCATTCTAGTCCTGATCATGATCATGATGCTGAAGCATGAATGTTGGCTAAGGTTGATGATATTCTAAACATTCCAACTCAAAACTCTTCGAGTTGATTTTGGGTCTGGTTGTGTTCTTACCGGCGAACAGAAATGTGCACATTAGTCGCCTAAGGTGGCAAGGGTTTAAAGATCAAATGAACACCAAGGCTCCAGCCCCAAGGAGTCTAGAACTTAGCCACTTTTGTCAAGCTCATCAACATTTTATTCAAATAAGGCGGACTCGACTCAAAGGCAGCTAAGTATCGTCTCAGTTCACTGCTGTTACATAAGGCATAGGCACCTTTGTTAGGGGTATACACTTGAGCTGTTTGTCTAGTGACCCGCGATTAATTTGCCGTAGCTCAAATATCACCCTGCATGGTAAATTTGTATCATGATTTTCCTCCAGTACATCAAGGAAGACAATAATGGTGTTTTGCCGACATCTCTGACAGTAAAGTGCATTTAAGCCTCTGAGCTCTGCGCCCTGATTGTGTAGACCATTTAGGGGCGTCAAAGTGCAATAGAAAATTTAGTTACGCTCTAGTAGTGGGGTTCTTTTGGTTTATAATAACTCAGCTTTTGTCTTATAAAAGTTTCACTATTATCTAACGTTGCACCATCGCAAAATCTGTTGTGACTCTCGCCTGTATCCAAAATCTAGAGCTCTCTCGTTGATTCAAACAATAAATTGCATTTGCATCGGTGATAAGATAACCACGATGTTGCAGAAAACCTATTGCAATTACCCAGACTTATATATACGAAATAGCGTAGCTGCAACGCGGCTTCGTAATTCGCATTTGGCATGTGCCTCTTTCCATTTGTCCATCATCAGCAGTTACCTTGTTGTTGCCTTTCAATTTAGCCATCTCTACGATCTGCACTTTCATCAAAACAATTTTCCTAATTAATATTGATCACTGTTGCAAGGCTATTCCAGATATAAATCAGGCAAATCTTTAACCCCCCTCTTTCGGTCTTTTCATGTCGTTCAATCTATTTGTATCTCAGCTATTTATCTATCTCCATGCGTCCGATTCGAGTTGGATCTATGCGTTTGCGTTCACTACAATCGCTCACGATATCAATAATGAAACTCCAAGCACGTTGCAATTTTAAACCAAATAAATTCGATTGATACTTGGTATCCAGGAGACGAAGTAACTCTCTATAGCTAGCAGCAGTAGCAGCACTAGGCAAGACGTTCATTTAAGTGGTTCTGTGATTCGATAGTGGTGCTGCGGCTACCCCTTGCGCATTTGTATGCAGCACGGCAACAAGTGAATTACAGTCACTTGCCAACAACAAAAGTAATAATATAGTGACAGTGGCAGCTGCAGTCCAGTCTTGGTTGGTTCCTATCGCAGCGCGCCTCTAGTCGCACAATTTTCTCATTTTCAATGCCAGCCACAATCGCTGGTCAATTCATTAGGACTGCACTAAACCGCGTCCACTGTAGCATACCAGATGGGTTCCACCACCGCCACAATCAATATCACCACCGAAACCAACACCAAAGCCAACTACGAGTGTGTATGTTGCTGTCGATAACCGATCGGCGATCAACGATCAACGATCAACAATCAACGAACAACGACCGACAACGACGACGCTCAATATCGATGACAAATCCCCGCAAAACTCCAAATGACAGGTACATGAGTTCGCTGATTGCTTGCGATCGGTTAAATATTGAATTTCAAATCCGAAATGGAATACGAGTATCTCCGGACACAGCCCCACTGACTGTATCCAACACCACCACTGGTAATAGCAACATCGATAGCGACAGCAACAGAAACAGCAACAATAACAACAGCAGCTGCTGTAATGTTATGTTGACCGCGTGCATTTAATTGCACTGCGCGGCTTTATGGGCATCTTAACGTCATGCTCGTTAGCAATAAAAATCACTTTTTATTGAATAATGACTGCCGGCCTGTCATAAGCGATGAGCTTGAACGACGCGGTTCAGTCCGCCGGGTAGTCTCACTTAAAAGTGTCCACTAGTTGTCTAATCGTTGCTATCGTCACCGCCACCGGCCGCTGTTGCCGGTTCAGGTGACATTTTGGCTAGAAGGTGTGTGCAATGGATTATGACTGAGTTTGGACTGACTCATTTCACATACAAAATGCGGGATCAGTTGCATCAAAAACACCATAGATGAGGCGTTATTTTGAGAGGAACTGACTAAGATACGAGTAGATAGTGAATTGGAGTCGTCGATGTCTGGCATGGAGTGTTGATGAAATGACACCTGAATTGGTGTCTTATCATCTTCAGTTCAATTAAGTGCTGTCATTAGGTCGCTCGTGAGTAGCTTATAATCTTACTAAAACTGCTCTCTTCAATGGGAAATGATGTACGCCGCCTCTAAACACAGGGTGTTCTGCTTTGAAATCGGTCACGCTGTGCTTATATTACGACATTAACGCCGATTAGGCCAATAAAATGCTAGTGTAAGCGGATTTGGTCGATCGTTTGACCATCATTTAAAGTTGCGTTTGGAAATTAAGTGCTACTGAATTAAGAGCCAATAATTTGGAATAGTTATTTGGCTTACTGTTGAACAGTCAGTGGTAGCTTCTAAGCTTTCTGGTTTTGGCTTTCATTGGGTTTGTAATTTTGTTATCTAGGCGAGGTAATATTTGGACATAATTACGATCCTAAAAGGCTTATCGGTTCGCCTAAATTAGGATCTTATTTGCGGATTAGAGAGATTACAAATTTAATAGGACCTTAAACCACCTTAACTGCGTCGTAACGCAGTGTGTTTCGTAAGATATAGTTCATAACAAATGTGGTTTTACGATTCCACAGGGCACAATTTGGAGTTCCATGAATCATCTACGGCAATACAACTGATATTTACAAGTTTTTAAGCAAACAAGACTGCTCTCGCTTCATTTGATGACTTTAAGTCGCCTGTTGCGTTACACATATGCTTTCGTAGGTAAGGACCAGTTGCGGGAAACTTTGAAGAGAATCTTCAATGCTAGCCGTTGGCTGGTTAAAGTAGTTTTTATTTCGAAAATCGCTAATGATAACTTCACGGTCGCCTGTCTATCTGTCTGACCTACTTATTAACTTACTCTGTTGAAGATCATAGAAAGAATAGCCGAGTTCGGGTGCGCAAAACTCCTTAACAAATGCATCCTCCGTACAGGATCCAATACTCAGAGTTAGAGGCGCACTCGGCAAGAAAGCAAGTACATCTCGATCTGATGAATCGGGCAGATAATTCACTAGTTTTAGGGATAAGAGCAATATTGCTGAACAGGACCCTGATTGCAGATGTTGATATATCAATATGTGACGGCTGAGGTAATCAGGAGCTCCACGCAAGGCGGTGTCTTACTCGTTTATCAACTGCTAGGGGCATTTTGGTCGACTCTCTGCTTAATCTTTTTAATGGTTTTAACACCAACCCTTAGGCACATACGTCATGTGGCTTTTCTTTCTTATAGATCATGCCTTACGAGCCCTAGACGTGGCCGACGACTGTTGCAATACGAGGCTATGCCACTGCTAATGCGGCTACCAGACTCTCTGCCCCAAGCGTACTGATGAATCTCCTTTTCCTTAGCATTAATATCATGGGCAGCACTGTCTAAGAATAATATCGGCCAGAATCTTACCCCGAAATGGAATGGACGCCTCTTTAGAAAAACTCGAATGTTTTTGAAGAGAAGATTTACGAAATCATGATTGCGAAGCATTTGCATCTGTAGCAACAGTCAAACTGCGCTTTACCGAAGTATTTAGGTGGCGCTACAGTTCGGAGTGGATGTGGGCCTCAATGTTTCTTGCGTTTAACAAGAAATATATTCATGGGGCTATAGACACCTGGCTTTCCGTGTTTCTGTAATACCAATTCGGATTTTGTGCTGAGGTTTTCACACCAAAAACCTTTAGCCGAACGCCATCCAACCACAAGTGAAAGACGTTCCTATTGGGAGCCTACATCTTTCAAGTCAGACCCGGATCGAAGTCCTCGGGCATTGACCCCCATAGTACAGGCCGTAATAATCGGCCGCTAGTAACTGCTCAAATCCTAGAAACCTTCAGTGACGTCCATTAGAAAGCCATTGCGATAAAACAAGTATTGCTCTGTCATCGCAGCCTTTATAATTGGGCAGGCTTCTGAGCCTCGACAAAGAAGCCTCTCCAGTTAGCCCCATGCCTTCTTCTTCGTCGTGTTAAGCATGAGGTATTTCTTTCTTTTCGTTGTTCCTTCAGAATATATGCGTTTCGGAGCATTAGTGTTCATTCCTTGTACATGTCCTAGGCGTTTCGGTTTCCTAATAAGAGCTATGTTGCCGTACGAATCGTTGAGTTCGTTGTTGCATTCCCTCCTTCAAGGCCGGTCAACGCAAATGGGACTGTATATTTTGCGAAGAATATTTTCCTCTAAACGACCGAGGATATGCTTTCAACGGAATTCTCAGCCTCAATAGGTCTGATATGATCAAAGTTTTATGTTGAGTTTTGTTGGTTGTTCGAGATAGGGCCTTGCTACTACTTAGCCTAAAGAAACTGCGATTTGCGAGAGTAATTCTTCGTTTGAATCCAGGTGATCAGTTGAAGATTTAATAGCGGACCAGAGGTTTTCAAAACTATTGCGACACTCTGTCCGATTTGTCGATGTTATGTGTCTTTTCTTTTGGCAATTGGTTTTGCTTTAACCCGCTTTGGCACCTTCTGTTTCAATATTGGAGAATGCATCGTTGACCGCTTGCCAGTTTCTGCCAATAATATCACTATAATCGGCAAACGTTAATAAAAACTTTTTCAATGACAATTTTGTGTTTAAATAAAACACAGCATGATTAAGAAATGGCTCATTTGGCCTGTCTTAGGCCTGGGGTATCCTCTCAGTAGAAGATGCACTTCGAATGCTTCTAGCTATTTATAGCTAGATTGACTGGACTTTTGGGGATGCAGCAAAAGAGTTCAGGTCCGTTGATGGAAGTGACTGAGCCCTTTCTGGGCAGTTCGTCGCCTTTTCATTACCATCAATTCTCTCATGCCTAGGAATCCACCATAGTTTGGTCTTGTCCATTCAGCTAAGTTTTTGGAGGATTTTGATGCAGTGCATAACTGATTTAGAGACAAGGATTTGCGAACTAAGGGGATTTATAGCTGCTTGACTTCCCGTAAATATTTGAATGTTTGCGACTTTGATACCAGAGTTATAGTTAAGATTGCCGCATTCTTGAATGGCGTGTATTTCAGCTTCCAACACTAGGACTCTTTCCCAAAGCAATTGATATGCTTGTATTTGGTCCATGTATACCAGCTCCCACTTTCGTTTTCATTTTCGAGGCAGCGGTATACCACTTTATGCCGTTTTGAATGCCAAATGACTACCGCGGGCACGTTTGCAGCGATAGATTATTTTAAGTCAATTTTCAGGTACTATTCCACACATATCGGCCGGAAAGTTAACAATTTTTGCATTCTGTTGTTCATGAGCTCTTCTACCGTTGTTGGTATGTTGGCATAACTTGACAGAACCCCATCTAGAGACATCCAACAGCGTTAAATCTCATGAGCGTACTCGTTCGAACCATCTCTCGAGATTATACGATTATCGAACTTCTCGGTCAATAGATCAATAATTCTTTGACCAGCTGTGTGGCATGTGGCACCATATTCTTGGAACCACATACATATCACTGATATGAAGTCTAACTAATTCTGGCATAAAATAGTCTTTCAACATGGCAAGATAGCAACCTCCATAGACTGTAACATAGCGATCATTTCATCATGAAATCCACGCCACACGGTCACTTTTTGTGGATGCTAGAGACTCTAGAAGCGCATGCGTGTTCGAAATGAGTTTCCAAAAATGACTTTCGACTAAATTCAGGATTTTCTTTAAACGTTCCAGTTTTGGCGTTTCAAATCATCAAGAGGCTTCAGCTCTTGATTTGATTAGATCATGTAAAGGTGTAGACCGAAATTCGCCACAATGTGGAGTGAGAGATTCGTGGAATCGACTGATTTGGTTCATTTTGAACTGAAACCACTGTGATATTTGTGTGTTGTATGCTCTCTACAGTAGCTTTGAATTCCCCTGCCTGCAAGGCGTCAAGTTCACTTACTTTTCTATCTTCAACTCGTTGAGATTAGATAGAGGATGTTTTGGATATCAGTTATACAGTCTGCAAAATAAGTTCTCCTACATTAAATAAAACCCTTAATAGGACCGATTGTGATTCTACAACAAGAATTCGAGTCTTTTTGCATTTTAGCATTTGACTAAAGCTCCCACACATTGTTCCACATTGCTCAGGAGCAGCTCTAGACCTTTCTTATGCGCTGCTTCTTGTTCAGCTCACGTGCTTGCTGACATTCCTCATCAATACAGGAATTTCCTTGAGGTCGTCGGGTTAAATCCAGCACACCACATAGGACCTTTCTGATAGCACATTGGCAGCACTGGCATAGGTCTTTGGTACTTGATGCTGACGGCAAAGGAGTCGGGATACGTGTTCGACAAAGATTATGGCAACGTGGTTGTTCTTTGTGTTCACTCTTGGGAAAACTCCATTACTATCTTGGCTGCAAAAAGGTGGTGATCCAAAATAATGTTGGCTAACGGACGTCTAAAATATTGGAGGCATGCCTAACATCTATCGCAATGACATCAATTTGATTTAGCATTTAACGTTTTGGAGACTACCATGTTCCAAGTCCGTTCCCAGACGTGGTATCATGAAGACTATGCTTACCAACTGTCCTACCAAAGATGTCATTCATTCTTATCTTGGAAGTTAGGACATTGCTCATCGAGGAGTTTGAAGAGATGTTTTTTGGTGGCTTCATCGGTCGCAACCTGCGTTGGGACTGTCTCTGTTTTCTGTTAGGGGTTTTGAATGTTATAAAAGGTGTTTTTTTAAGCTGGAAGAGAAGTTTTGATGGTTGTTGTCTATGGTTTGACAGCTGTCAATGTCAAACTGTGTTGACATTTCTGTTTAGTAAGGTTTGACAATTTATCATGAATCGTTTAAAGCCAGATCAACGCTTTCAAATTGTGGAAATCAACTTTGAAAAAAATAAATCTGTTCGTTCATAGAGCACTTCATAAATTTTATGGTCAACATAATCGGCCTAGTGAGCAAGCAATTCATGCAGTTATTGATCGTTTTCGCACTAATTTTACTCTTCTCGATTCAAAACCATCAACAAGACAAGGAAAAGTGCGTACCGAAGAGAATCTTGCTGCTGTAGCGAGAAGTGTTGAAGAAGACGCCGAAATGTCAATTCATCGCCGTTCTCAACTTGTTGGCCTTTGTCCTTCGACTACGAGGAAAATTTTACATTAGGATCTTGGCTTACGTGCATATAAAATACAGCTCGTGGAAGAATTAAAGCCAAGCGACCATCGATCACGCCGTATTTTTGCTGATTGGGCTAATTTGAAACTGGCCGAAGATGAGCATTTTTATCGACGAATTGTTGTTACTGATGAAGCTCATTTCTGGCTAAATGACTTCGTCAATAAGCGAAATTGCCGTAAATGGAGCGAAGACAATCCTCAAGCTGATAACGAATCACCATTCCATCCATTAAAATTGACTGTTTGGTGCGGTTTACACGCTTACGGCATCATCGGTCCTTATTTCTTTCGAAATGAGGAACGAGCTGCCGTTACAGTGAATGGCGAGCGCTATCGAGCCATGCTGACTGATTTTTTGTCTCCAAAATTTAACCAGCTAAACATCGACTACATTTGGTTCCAACAAGACGGCACAACTTGCCATACAGCGCGCTTAACCATCAATTTATTGCAAAATCAATTTGGTGCAAACTTTATTTCCAGAAGTGGTCCTGTTAACTGGCCCCTCGTTCTTGCGACTTAGCGCCTCTCGATTACTTTTTACTGGGGCTATGTTAAGTCATTGGTTTATGCCGACAAACCAGCAACTCTTGAAGCATTGGAAGCCAATATTCAAGCCGCCATTGTCACCATATGGCTAGATTTATTGGAAAAAGGAGTGTAAAATTGGACTGACTGAATGGATCATGTAACTCGTAGCTGCAGCAAGCATATGCCAAAAATCGTATTTAAAAAATTAATGCCATAAAATTATCTACCAGATTATAATAATAAAAAATTCATTACAATAATATTTCTGTCTTGTATTATTATTTAAAGTTCTTAGCCTCTTAAAAAAAACACCCTTTATAAGCAGAACTGCAGATGGCATGAATATTTAAAGGTTTCAGGTAGGCGAAAGGAGTGCTTGCCAACATCTGTAGTAGATTAGCAAATTTTCTTCCGCCTTTCAAAAAGAAAGTCTTATTCTGACTACTTACCGACGTCAGAATCGGCCACTGCACTTTTTCTAAACGCCTGGGCTTACTAGGAATAAGTATCTCAACATTTGTGGCAGTGATAACTATACCACGTCACACTGTTGCGTGAATGTTTGGTCTATGCTCGAATCATGCTACAGCTTCGGTAGACACTCTATCACCATAAAAGGCTTCTATAAAAGGCTCAGAAATTAGAATAAAAGAATCGCACAAGAAGCATTCAGGATTATTTCCCTGTCCCGCAACTTACACTTAGATGGCTCGCAAAATTTGAAAAGAACCTCAACCATCTTGGAGTGCTCAGCTAGATGTAGTATGTCAAAAACCACACAAGTTTCAAGTTTTGTGGTTTAGAATTGGATTCATTGAAAATTTTAGCTCCATCTAAGTAACAATAAAATTTGTCATACGGCATTATAAATGGAAACTTACATGCTAAGGGCAATATCTGTCAATACGAAAGCCAATTTGGCATTTGTTATTCAGTAATATAGCAGAGGTAGTTGTACATGTTCAAGTTGTTCATTATGGAGCTGATCAGCTAAGCAGCGATATCAAACGGGCCTACTTACACAGTGTGGCAAATAATATCCCGGACACAAGGCAACCAGGAGCGCCATCTATTTGTGTGAACATGAGTTTTAAAGCTCTTATCATTCTCTACTATCTGTCAAAATTTCATGACATTTGCTTGCTTTTAACACAAAACAAAGAGCGGTCACTAAATTTCACGCGAAACTTGCTAAAAATGGATCAGAAACGTTCCGATTGATGCAACAAGTGTACCGTGATGATGTTTTGTGTGGAACAGTTGTTTTAAATGTTTTTTTTTTGTTTCTGCGAGAGAGAGACAGCGAAAGATGGTAGACAAACACGAAGGCCAATTTCAGTTTGGATGCCTGAAATGATCCAAAAAGTACTCGTAAGTGATGTTGTTGCAGAATTCGTTCCAACTGGAAAATGGTTCCCGCCGCATATTATCTTGAAGTTTTAAATCCTTTGATGATCAGATTTCATCGTATTCGACCCGAATATCGCGATCCAAACAGTTGGTCTCTGTTGCATGATAATGCATCGAGTGACACAGCACTCATTGGTGTTCAATTGCTGGCTCAAAATCAGGTGTTGTTGTATTCAACTGATTCAGCACCGTGTGACTTCTCTTTAGTCTCGAAATTGAAATTGAAGTTGAAAGGATGCTTTTTTGACACAATTCCTACGACACGGGCACCGAAGGCAATTCCAAGAGCAGGCATTTGAATCACTATTGAATCGTTGTCACAAGTGTATTGAATCGGGAGGAGAATACTTCAAAAAATAAACAGAAATCGAGTTCTAATCATGATTTCTAGAGTCAGTCCGGGATATTATTTGCCACACTGTATATAATAAAACATCATTCATTGGCTTATTATTCGCTCATGCTGCCAATTTTCTGACCACTCTTTAACACAATTCAGACTAACTCAAAAACATAACTGGATCCTGCCTGCAGAACAGAACAATCAGGCGAACTATCTTATAATTTCACCTCCTTTTAGGGACACGCCTTCTCTGATCTAATAACAAAAGGCATGCACATGTAAATTTCTGCAGATTCCAAAACTCACACCCAGTTACCACTCTGCAGTTCATCGTTGATTTCCTCGACAAAATTAAGAAACCCAAGAAATCTTCGTGACAAGAAACACTATCACCTAACAATCTGGCCAAGGAACCATCAGAGTGGCCATTTTAACATCATAACTTAGCTTTATTGAATTTTGGGCGTTCTACCAAGCAGCAGCCTTTAAATTATCAGGGCGTATCATGATTACATAATTCAACACTATATTCATGCTCCGGCATACATTGTTAGGGTCTGACAAATGTCACATCCTGTTCATTGAAAACACGCAAGCGTACCTATACCTACCCCACTTGTGTAAGTCAAGCAAGTTTGTCATCCCATGGAACTCCGATGAGTAATTGGTCGCAATATTTTCAGGTGTCACAGGCATTTGCATAATTGCCCAACAGCCCCAATTATGACGGCGACGGAATGTGTGCCCAGCCCCATTACAACGATGGATTCGCTGTTTTTAAATCTGAAATTCCCCCCGGTCTCAGAGATTTGTTTCCCATCCATGGCCATGTGATAAATTACCATGTTACGTGGGGGTATGTGCGCTTTGTGAGTCAGGCACAGGCTACCCCAAATGCCGGAAGATCGCACGATGAACTCGTAGTCTTGTGTAACACGAAAGGATACACCTTTCGGTGTTGTCAGCTAGTAATAGATGGAGGAACAAACAGCCAACAAAACCAAAAAACCAAAACCGAATTGTCAACGCGTGCATGTTTGAGCTCAAGTGGGCAGCCAGCCTCTTAGTAGAAACTCTGCAGCAGCTCTGATGGACTGTTTAGGTCTGTAGTCTATAGGAGATCTTCTATTGTGAGAAGCAACGATGAGACACTCTCTGTACTGTTAAAGTTTTGCATGTAACGCTAAATTGAAAACAAAATCGGCGTTCGGTTTCAGCCATAAATTGTGGTCCTCACCCTAGTAGTAGTGGGGCCTAGCGTAGGCATCGATTGTCTACAAATTGGTATCGTCGTCGTTGAGTCCAGGCATCTTTGTCTCAGTGACGCCACAACAAAGACATGTTCTCTTGTAGCCTGTGAACGGAGCAACAGTGTAGGCAATTGTGGACAAGATGATCCTGTTCGGCAATGAAATCACCGCTGGAAGGGATCAGTTTGGCGTAATGATATGGTGGATAATTGGATACGTGTTATGTAGCCTACGTGAAGGTTTGGAAAACGAGGCCTAGACGCCGCCTGCAATTGGAGCTCTGAGGTATTAATTTGCAAATGCCAGGTCGAAACATACTGATTTATTTAAGTAGCAGGGTTGGGTGAAGTGATTTTATGCGCATAGCTCCATCTCGTATTAAATTTTGTACTAGGGTGCTGGAGTAAAACACCAAACACCTGGCCCATTGTTAATGATGGATGGATGCACTTAACATGAATAGGAGAAAGGGTGTTTCCGAAAAATCAATTGTACTGAGATGGAGATGGGGACTTGAACCGGAAATGGTTCAATAGGCGCTAATTTAGCATAATTGCTGGTGCGTAAGAGCGAAGTAGGTCCATAGTTAAATCAGCGAAATATTTCTTTGGACTGGCGATGGCGATGGCACGATAGTCAGCTCATTGGACTATCACCCTTCCGGCGAGCAATGGCAAACTCCCGAAAGTAAAATTGCCTACGAAAAAGCTTCTAAGGAGTGCCGTTCGGACTCGGCGATAAGCTGTAGGCCCCGCTCAGATGTGATAAAAATGACAACATGAGCAACACAAATGAGTGTCAAGAAGCTAGGTCATGACCCATACCGGGCTGCCAGCGCCACAGTGTTTTTTTTTTTGGTTTTTGTGCTGGCAAACTACTGTTTGCAGTGCGCGAACTCTTTAGAAATTCCTCCCATCAAAGCCTAATACCAGCACTCACTCTGTTCAAACAATAAGAATTTGTTCTTTGTGAGCCGAAGTCTCAAACCTTAGTTCGTTGGCTTGTGCTTCAAAGTTACTCTTCTTCTGAAGTTTCCTGCATATAAGTCGATTGGGAGGTGAAGTCTGCTAAATTGAAATACAAGGTCCTTACAGTAACTTCTTCTTCCTCCTTGCACATTTCATATTCTAACTCAAGGTGTACTTTATCAAATTTAGTTTATCCCGCCGAAAACGTCAACGAACAACCTTCTCTTATTTATAACTTTTCCAAATACAGTGATGTGCTTTAGCACTACTCTTGCAGCAAATGTCGCTACATATGTTACATACACCTTACTGCAAATTTTGTTATTAAATTAGGTTTGAGTCCACCTGCTGCAGTAAGTGATTAGGTTCCGCTCTTCCATTTTTTCTGTTGCAACAGAGCCCTTGCATCTTATTTTATTGGAATATCTCAATCTTCCGTACCAGTACCATAACCCACCACATACGAGCCTAGACCGGGCACCCACAGAGAGAGTGTTCCCCGGGGTAGTCTTCCCTCTTACAGCAAGCGTCAGCACACCTCACCTAGGCCCCCTTTTTTTTAAGAATTTAAAACTCAAGTGGGTATGAATACACTTACAATGCCGCAGCCGCAGAGATAGAAGCCAGATGTTTAGGCTCAGTGGTTCTTTTGCTCCATGGGTGGCATCCAACATTTAATGGGGAGACTAACCATTTTTGTTGACTGAAAAAATGCAAGTCTTTCGGGCACGGCTGAGATTCGAACACCGAACATTCCGATTTGGAGGCCAGTTCACTACCACTTGAGCCACGGCCCTTAAGAAAAACGAAGTTCCCCGTCACGGCGTCAGAGAGAAGCTTGCAGTTTCCCACTGGGAGGCAGTCGCTGGTTTTAATCTGATCGGGACCTGGAGAGTCATACCATCTGCAGTTATAATTATATGAAACCCAACTATCAATGGGAGATTTAACCGAGGACGTAGGAACTTCTAATGTAGCCTTGGGTTCTAAAAACCTCTCCCCCTGGCCTTGCATATTAAGATCATCGGCGATGTCACTTTCCGTGATTTTGTTTTGAGCTGGGACCTATACAAGACTTAGAGGATTTAGCCTTCCCAATTCATTCAGATAAATTCTGCTTGAACTTGCTTAAAGGTCATGAAGAAGTTCAGAAAGGGTTAAAGTGCACTTTGCCTGATATTTCGCACCTCCACAAATTTACAACAAACCGACCGAAGTTTTTCTTACGAGATGATCGAAGTAAAATCAGCTCTGCATCCTAGATTGGTCTTGAAGTCATCCGTTAGCACCCGACTTCACTCGTTTCTTGGCTCAGATTAGGGTCTAAAAGCAGTCGTCGCCAAGGTCATCAGAATTCCAGTGCATGTTGTACCAAAGACCTTTTTTTCTTAGATGAAAGATGGTTATCCTTAGAGATTGTTAAAAGCAACAGTGACGTATTAACATAAAAGCCTGTTCCATCAGATAAATGATGTCTGGATATAAACGTTAGAACAAAGTATTGAAGACTGAAGAAAACCCCCCTAAGGACAAACCATGTTTACCCTTACCGTCAGCATCCTCCTTTTGAAGAACTTAACCAACTTGCTAGTTTCACGGACAGTTTCGATTTTTTTGCAAAATTCTTTATGAGAGGAAGGCTTCGTTAACCAATTAAATAGTTTACAAAGCCGCTGGAGATCTGGATTCCATCAAGGAAGAGGCGATCTGTAGTTTTTTTTTTCTTAGTTGGGCATACTACCAATCCAATTGTTCTGGTGTTTTGCGGAACACTCATATCAAGCAAGGGCGGCCTTTCGCATACGACTTCAAATACTCGTACAATGCTTAAATGCATGCATTCTCCACTGTTGATCAACATAGTGCTTGGACTCAGAGTAATTCAGTCTTCCGTATTCGAAGCGTCTATCTATCCTTTTTGGAGTTAGATTTTTCAAATTTCGTCAAGTTCGCACTTGAAGCTTTGCTAATTGAATATATTTTCAAACAAATTGTGGAATTGTTGCAGAGTTGAAACCCTCTTCATCTTATTGGCCTTCCTGATGATTCCTTGCGTCGATGCTATTGATCTTTAGCAATTGATCCTGATTCCTAAAGACTTAATAAGAGCTTTGATAGGATACTTGGCAAAGGTGTTTGGAGGCTTTTTGTAGCAACTGCAACCGTTCAATATAAAATATTCACGACGTTTCGCCATTGCTGGAACAACTTAATTGATTTTCCAGTTGACTGCCTTCTGAATCTGACCAGATTTGCAGTCTTCAGTTTCCGAAATTAAGGATAGCTTCTACGAGCTCTCGAACAAGACCTACGAGCAATGCAATATTAAGCTCAGCCATTTTAATGCAAAGATCGGCGAATCGACTTTGCGGTGGGGAAAAAGGTTGATGAAACAAGCCCACGGTTCTCATACCTCGATATTCACAAGAGGACTTGGGGAACAACTGATCACACAACTATCAACTTGATTGACCACATTACGGTCGCCGCAAGACACTCCAGTATAATAGATATCCGAAAGTTTCATGGAATCAGTCCATAATCATGTTGTAGCAAAACAACGGTTGCAGATATCCCAAACACTGGCAAAGCAATCTAAGACTGTGAGGAAGTTTGAAGTCAAACGGCTACAATCGCAAGAGATCGCCAATCATTTTTATATCGAGTCTTCCTAAATATCTTCTTCTTCTTCTTCTTCTGCTACCAGCAATAAGTATCAAAGACCGGTGGCAACACTGCTAAGAGTCCGCCTCTAGTATGTTGGGTTTCACTAGTCCAATCCAACGAAAGCTCTGGTGTGATAGCGACTCCTGGCAAGCACATCTACATGCATAGCTAAGCAATGCATACAAAGCGGCACTGCGAAGAAGAACCAAGAGCAGTAGAGATACGAACACCGAATTATTAGGATAAATGAGACAAGGGAACATCGTAGCAGAGTCTGATGCTGAGGACTTGGAAAGAGCATTTCTGTAAATTATAAGACGGCGATAACGAACCAAATGGCGCTGTGAGGGAAAATTAACTTTTCAATCTGGACGATGTAGACCGTCCACTCTGTCTGTACACCCACCTTTTTATTTTTATTTTTTATAATTAGCGCGCGCTTAAGGGGTTATTAGATGATTGAACACAGCGCGGGCGGCGGAAAGTAAGAGAGGAAAGAAAGAGAGGTACCGATGTACGTTGGTCTTGAATGTTTAGAGGTTATAATGACTAGGTAACAAAGAGCTCGGCAGGGCATTTCATGAGCGAGTTGTTCGGCTTAGGAAGGGACCAGGATATTTCGGAGTGTGTCCGAAAGTGGGCTTGAGGGTGTACTGATGAGCATTCATAGCGAAACGGGTATTTCGATTGGACGTTTGAAGGGGCGGAATGCTACTGGCAATTTCTGTGGAGCACTGGTGGTGAAAATAGCGATAGAACAGGGTGAGACAGGAGACATTACGCCGGTGGTCGGGGGTGTCAATCGACTGGGTAATATTGACATCACCTGGAAGTTTTATCGCACGGTTTTGCGAAGAAGTCTTAGCAGCACCTGATCAGATGTGAGCATTGTACTCCAATTTTGGGCGGATGAAAGCCCTATATATTGAAGCCAGATCAGAGGGGGTGAAATATTTCTTACATCGCTGGGGAAAACCTAGAAATTTCGCAGCATTCTTGGCAACTTCGAATATGTGGTCATTCCAACGTAAGTTGTCATTGACACACATACCGAGAATGGAAAGTTTTTCGGTTTCAACGAAGTGCCATTCATGGATAATGGCTGGGTATTTGAATTTCGCTTTAGCGACAGCAGACAGCATTGTGCTTTGGAAGCACTCTGTCAGTAGTTCCCCAATTGGTTATGCTTTTAATATCGGAATTTAATGAGCTTAGAATACGCTGCCGTTCGCGTTCTACAGCCAAAGAGCAGGGACGTGAGTCCGGGAACGAATATGAAAAGCAGCGAGTACTGTCGTCAGCAAAGGAATAAGTGAAGATAGCATTATCTAAGCTTAAGTCCAACAAAGCTGCTGGAGTAGCTGGCCTGACTGCCGAGCTGTTCTAAGCGCCAGACAATGACTTGGCAAGGATCGTACACTAACTAAGCTCAAAAATATGGTCAGACGAAAGAATGTCCATCAACTGGAACCTCAGAAGTCCTCAGAAGCCTGAATCCTGAAAAGAATGCTTGTGGCAAATACAGGACGCATGATCTATAGACTGGGAGATGGGCAATGAGGAGGCTTATGCCTTTCACATGACTTAAAATTGAAACTAATTGGTATATACTCGTATGTGTCATGCGCCATGCAACATTGAGAAGCCGATGAAAATACAAATTATGGCGAGTTTAGCTTTGATCCGATAACTGGACACTTCTTACCTTAGGACGCACTCACTTTCGTCATTCTGTTCTTTGTAGCATTCACTGTTGCACATGTCTCAAATTTGTCTTCCTTTGTTCAATCATCTCATCTATGACTGTGATATCCGCTCTATAGCAATCTAGGGCCTCAGCTTGTTATTCAACTAAAAGAAGTATGTTCAAGGTTTGAAAAATCGGGACATCGTTGTCTTTCTCGTTTTGCAGGCTCTTTAACTGTGAATACGTCCTTGTTTGTTGCTTTTCGTTTCTTCATATGAGTAAAGTTCCTACTAAGTAAGACTGTTAGCTGTAGGCACAGCCTTCAGCCTGTATGGAAAGAATCGATTTCAAAAAGACGACTTACTTTTGAACACCTAGCCCTCATTTTGATTCTGATGGTAAACAGTGGAAGTAGGTTGCGAGTAAACTATAAGCATTGCCCCATTGCCCCATCTAGATGTCCTTCCATCTGGTAAGGTCCAAGTCCATAGAGCATCTCTTCTGCAAAATTTCACTTCAAAATGTGATATACTTACAATTACGAGTAATTTGGCTTTGAGCCTTACTGAGCCTCATAGTTTTGCCTCATGAAGTAAGCTGAAGCCTTACAAGATTATAACCTTGACAACAACAACTTCGCTGCCATTCGATTAATCTTGCTGCCACAAATAAGAAAGACATCCCAAGTTCGCACAGACCTTAAGAAAAGTTGTTCGTATTTGCCTAATTATGTCTCATTTACTATATGTACGTCACATAAAACCCTGCCCAATAAGTCAATGTCCACGTGCCTTTATTTGGATGGCACGTTAAGATCTCCTCATCATTTGCATGACAAAAGATTTTTGATTAAAAACAAGTTCATCTCGAACAAGCTTAACTGCAACGAGTCAATGAATATTGTTTCTTACTTTGATCGCTTCACGTATTAGTAACATTTCGCCTCCTACCAGTTGAATTATATGCCCAAATCAAGTCAAGTCAGGCCCCCACATGGTTTTAATGGACGCCCTACACTGTGTATCATCACCAGCATCATCACTTCCCACGCTGCCTAATTATCGTTTAATCATCCGAAGACTGTGTCTTTAATTCAAATTGTAGCTCCAACGCTAACTGAAATGTTGAAACAGCAAAATGATAAATACCAAACGACACCGCATCGGAACTCCCCATCAATCTTCGTTCTTGAAAGGTTACCCGTTCCATTCCCTCCGTTGGTTGTTCCCTTGCCTGGCTAGTAGTCGATAATTGGGCGGAATTAATTACTCTCCTCACCGCAAACAAAAAAAATAAATAAGTCAGCCCTCTTCAACACACCTTAGTTTGATCGCTTGTAGCAGCAACAATTGGAGCCCCCGGAAAATGACGAACAAAAACTAATACCACGATCAATACCACTGCTATTACCACTAGATACTCGTACATCCCACTCTTTTGCTCGCCTAATTAATGCATCGATTCTTTTCTCAGATCTTATGCAAATAAGTGGGGGGGTGGCGGAAATAATAATTTATCGCCGATCGATTGACACCCCCGTAAAGTACACGATCGCAGGCACAGCAAAATAGCAAAAGCAACAACCATGAAACAGTCAAAGTAACAGCAGTAGCAACAACAGCTGTCGTGGAAGTTCCATTGTGTAACCGCACTGTTTGGCGCATTCCAAAAGCACAATCGCTTACGTAACGCGCGCGTTCTCCCAACTCCTAAACGCTGATTGTTCCACTGATCGTTGTACTTGATCGTTTCACCGATCGTGATACCGATCGTGGCGTTCGTGTGAATTTTAATCACTCAACAGTTGTATTTGGTCAAAAAATCAATAGTGAGGAGGTTCATTCTGGGCATTGAGATATTGACAATCGTGCCTCTGGATCACAGAACACATGTTTACAGTTCAATCTTCCTTCTGAAAACGGAAAGCTACGGATATCCCTTTATTGTGACAGCATTCCGACCCAGTTTCCGTGGTATTGGCCAAATAAGCGAAACTAGCCCTATTAACTTTGACGACATGACCAGATCGAGTGTCACTACTGTTAACTTGGTTACTTGACCAACTAGAGTACCACCTGCGGTGATCCAGAAAACTTACAACCTTTTCGCATTCGAACAACAAGAGTGACCAGCTCTGGCAGGTAATAACCGTCATTACAAATCACTGCGGTGCAAACAGCAAAAAAAAAAAAGAAGAAAAACTTCAAACAAATCACAGAGGTGAAGCAATTGGACCACGTCCAACAGAAAGAGAGTGAGATAAGGAGAAAGCGAGACAGATCGATTAAGAGAAACGATGTGATAGTAAGATATCCACTGGATATACTCTGGAGGCCATTAAAAGCCAATAACACTTCTCGCGCACTGCCGCCGCTGTCGTCGTCATCGTCGTCTTGGTCGTCAAAAGAAATCCGATACAGTGCTATGCTGAGACACTGCAAATAAGACTCATGTTTGCGATAGCTTATCAAGGAAATGGCCGCCGTAAATCTCGGTTATTTATTGGGAGCCAACTGTAGGCGAGAGATACTTGTACATGACGATCATCAAATGCTGCTGAGGGTATTATGGACATGGCGAAGACATTTTGGGGGCATAAACTTGAATGGCCTGCCAGTGGGCATTGGGTACTCGGTAATTTGAGCTAAAGTTTGGATACACTTGACTGAGTTCCTTTTGACTATACGAGTACATACGAGTGCATTCGTATAGTGGTCAAACATTGGTTGCAGTTTGTTGGTGATTGGATGTGCATTTAGGTCAATGGTGGATGATTTCGAAGAGAAATTTGATCGGATTGTTAGTTTTCTGGTCGATGACAACGCCCACGTTTTGATCCAGAGTAAGGTGGCGTGTGATCTTTAATTAACAAACGGGTTTGGTCACCGTGGAAGTTGAAAATCAGGAAGTTGGATTGCGAAGAATGACTTTTACTAAAATGGTTCTGATCTTTGTTTTGGGTGGTGTCTGTCTTGGCTAAAAAGCCGCATTTTCTGTTGCTGAAGTTTAAGTGGAATGCCGCAAGAGAACCACTTTGGTCCGTTACTATTTCTATAACATCACTGTTGCACGGTAACATGAGAGTCACAGTGATGAGGAAAACGCTGATATTTAATAGTGTAAGGGTACACACTGTGACCCGGTTCCACTGCCTCCTTATCAATTTGTGGAAAAATATCCTTGCAGCAAAGGACCTATTCAATGACTAGTTACGAAAATTTTACAGAGTAGCAAACACAAGGAGATTTCCTTAGTTTTGACGGATATTTCTTATATTTTGGTGTACCCGGGCAGATCTTTCACACGATGAAAGGATTTTCGTAATTTCCTTTCAGACTAGATGAATATCTCTAAAATATTGTGCAGGTAACCAGAATGGATTCATGTACTTTAGGTGCTGCTCGTTGTAGCTAGAATTTACCCGTAATCTTAGGATTACCGCTAAGACACGAATTGTGGAGGCTCCAATCTACTAAAGAAATCTCTCGCCAGTTTAGGAGCTGCCTTAGGGGATATCTCTGATCTTTTTCGATTGATGACTTCTATGTGGCTTCTACGTTCTTGATGGCTTGATCTGGGAAATCAAAAATATTGAATGGGCTCTAAAAGAAGCGTTCTCTGAAGGCCTAACGACTATACGAGTAGTGTAATTGAAGAGGAAAATAAAACGCAAAGCAAATGAACGGGACAAAAATACAGTGTAGTAAACACGCTTGTCAAGAGCTCTAAACCCGGAAGTTTCTTTATGTTGAAGAGGATGAAGAGACAATCTGCTCGGCAAAATTGCAACTTCTGACGGCATGTGCAACTCGTCCAGACAACAAAACGTAGAGGAATTTTTTGTTTTACGGATAAAACGAATGCTGGTGAACAGTATCCTGGGTGTGTATGCTGACTGCGATACTAGAGGTAAACAGGGGTTGTCCTGTCTTCAAGCCTATCTCCTCCATTGTTAAATTGTATCTTGAAAGACTCTCTACCTATATTTCAGACTCTCAATAGGTGTAGCGTCTAAGTTCAGGCATATGCCGATTATGTACTTTTGTGGCCGCCCTGGAGGTTATCAACGATTGTGCTTAGGAAATGGGCCTTAAACGAGTTCTTGGACTCTTTGGACGATTTTCATCGTGTGTGACATTAGCTCGATTGAACGGTAGTTGTTGCATTCTCGAGTGTCGCCTTTTCCTTTGTATAATGGAACCAAGAAGCTACTTCTCCATTGATTCGGCATAGGTTGTCCGCATTTTAATTTATTTAAAAGTTTCGATAGCCATTCGCTGCCGATTCCTTTCATTTTCGACCAAAACTCTGATGGAATGCTGTCTGGTCCCGCCGCTTTCCCCCGCTTCATTTTCCGATTGCTATACTTATTTCTTCGATTGAAAAGTCCGAAACTTTCTCCTCGAATAGACCAGCTGTCGGCACTATATCACGTGGAAACTGTTTGTTAAGCAACTCCTTGCAGTATTCAAGCCACCGATCACAAATTTCCTTTTCATTTATTAATAAGCGACAGTCTGCATTTTTTATGTATTTCGGCGAGGTTATTTCCATCGAATCTTGCCGCCTCTGTGCAGCGAGCTTCCAAATTTTTTTCACTTTAATATTGTACGACGTTTGAACTTCTTGTATAGCTTGTCTTCCATCTGTTTCTTTGCCGACGTGGTGGTATCCCGATATAGTCTCCAGAAGGGACTTTGCAAGTATTATGCGTTCGTCGTGCATGCTGTTCCACATTTCTTGCGGGCTAAATGAGTCTGCGATACCGTTTATATTGTGAAGTACTTCTTCAGCCAGTGCGATAAATCCTGCGCTTCGTTCCTTCGATAGATTATACCACCGGATTTTTGGCTTTCCAAACGATGCTCGTGCTTTCGGTGGTTCCGCTGTGAAGAATTCTGTAATGAGCAGACGGTGTTGGCTTACTAGCGATTCTCCAAGTATTACTTTACAGTCCTTAACACGGTTTCTCATCGACATTTTGCAGAGGTGATAATCTATTTGCGTTTCGTGGCCTCCTCTGCTATAGGTGATAAGATGTCGTTGATGTTTAATAAACATTGTATTTAAGATGGTTAAGCCGTAAGCCCTACACGCTACAAGGATGTCTTCGCCAGCTGAATTTCTGGTTCCAAAGCCTTTACCGCCGTGGCAGCTCTCATAATCAACATTTATTTCTCCGACGTAGCCATTTAAATCTCCGCCTACGAAGAGCATCTCATCGATAGGTATATTTCTAAGCAAATTACCGAACTCTGACCAAAATGTATCTTTTTCCGATTGGTCGCATCCATTTTGTGTTGCGTACGCGCTAACAATGTTCCACGTTTCATTGTGTATGACGAGTTTAACACTCATCAAGTGGTCGCTTATTTTCAAGATACCAACGATGTTGTTTAGAAGATCCGCTGCAACAACGATTCCAACCCCGTTTCGTCCATTGACCGTTCCATGGTAGAACATCTGACCGAAAAATTATCGCAGAAAAACAGCGGACAATTTTACGTTTTAAAAAATCTTAGCGATACACGTTGGTCTTGTCGAGCTGAAGCTACAAAAGTCATTGTCGAGGGTTATTCTGAAATCGAAGGAGCTCTAACCAGAATATCTTCTGAAGAGGAGCAAAAAGACATCGTGAGGAATGAAGCATCGCACCTTTTACTCCGGATTCCTTTATTCTTTTTTCTTCTGGATTCTTTTAAAAGGATCTTTATTATTCATTCTTTTACTAGTTACACTAGAGCATTATTTATGGAAGCTAAGAAATTTAAAATGGAAAACAATTACAAATATTTATGGTTTCAAAAATCACAAATACGAGGGCGGGTCAATAAGTCCGTGACTTTTGGATTAAAACACAGATTTTTTGATAAAAAAATAATTTTACGAGTATTTTTCAACGTAGTCTTCCTTGAGCTCTATACACTTTGTCCAACGCTTCTCCAATTTTTTTATCCCTTCCAAAAAAAATGATTTGTCGAGGTCCTCAAAATAGGCCTTTGTTTGCGAGATGACTTCATCATTGGAGTCAAATCTTTTTCCACCAAGCCATTTCTTCAGGTTTGGGAACAAGAAGTAGTCGCTCGGAGCCAAATCTGGAGAATAGGGTGGATGAGGGAGCAATTCATAGCCCAATTCACGGATTTTTGCCATTTCAACTGCACATGTGTGCACCCTTGCATTGTCTTGGTGGAAAAGAACTTTTTTCTTGGCCAAATGAGGTCGTTTTTTTTTCAAATCGTCATTGAATCGGTCCAATAAGTTGGCATAATATTCCCCATTGATTGTTCTTCCCTTTTGAAGGTAGACAATGTGGATTATCCCGCGTGCATCCCAAAAAACAGTCGCCATAACTTTATTGGCTGACAAACCCACCTTGGCCTTCTTTGGCGCCGATTCACCCTTAGAAACCCACTGTTTTGACTGTTGTTTGTTCTCTGGTGTGTTGTGATGGATCCATGTTTCGTCCACGGTTACAAAACGGCGCAAAAACTCCTCCATATTGCGATTAAACAACGCCAAACCTTCCTGTGAAGTTGTTACACGATTGCGTTTGTGGTCGACTGTGAGCAAACGCGGCACCCATCTTGCGGAAAGCTTTCTCATGCCCAAGTGATCATTCAAAATTGAAACCACTGAGCCATGCGAGATCCCTACGGCTTCCACAATCTCTCGCACTTTCAATCTTCGGTCGGCCAACACCATATCGTGAATTTTTTCGATTGTTTCGGGTGTAGAGACCTCAACTGGGCGTCCAGGACGTTCGGCATCTTCAGTGCTTGTACGGCCACAACGAAATTCAGTAAACCACTTTTTTACCATTGAAATCGATGGTGCAGAGTCCCCATAGTATTTATCAAGCTTAGCCTTGGTCTCGGTAATGGTTTTTTTTCGCAAGAAATAATGCTTAATAAGCACACGAAATTCACTTTTTTCCATTTTCTCCTCAAATTAGTGAGTAGTCTGATAAAAATAGCTGTCAAACACAAACTAACTGACACAGCAAGTTTAAATTTTGACAGGAGTCAACTGACAGATGCCTGTTGACAGGAGCAGTGTTGCTGTTTCAGTAAAGAGGTCAGAAATTCAAAAAGTCACGGACTTATTGACCCGCCCTCGTACAGGGCCTATAGGCACCTTTTCTTCATGTACTTTTATGACGCTACTTGCACTTAAAAGAGGAAGTACTCTATCAGCGCGTTTTAATTTAATACTATTAAACGTTTGGCCAGTCATTTTGCTTATAGAAGCAAGTCCAACTGCACGAGCATTATGACAATTAATTTTATCATCACCGACGACTCCGCTGGCAATGGACATAATTTTTGGAATCACAGGGAACGGATCATGTAATGAGAGCCACTCCACAAGTTAATTAAAAAACAAAAAAAAAAACACTGTGGCGCTGGCAGCCCGGTATGGGCCATGGCCTAGCTTCTTGACACTCATTTGTGTTGCTCATGTTCTCATTTTTGTCACATCTGAGCGGGGCCTACGGTTTATCGCCGGGTCCGAACGGCACTCCTTAGAAGCTTTTTCGTAGGCAAATTTTACTTTCGGGAGTTTGCCATTGCCCGCCGAAAGGGTGATGGCGATTTGAAAAACTATTGGTGACCCAGCCTGGAATCGAACCCAGACTGTCTGCGTGATAGTCCAATGAGCTTACTATCACGCCATCGCCACAAGTTTATTAATATCTTCAATATCTCTCTTTACACGAGAATCGCTTGCATCCACATGCTGGTCTGTTGTGTCCATTCTAACATTAGCGAGATCTTCCAATCCTTCACACACAGTATTCATCGTATGCATGCCATAAACCCATTTACTAATGACACTTTCTTGCGTACTTCTCCCTCGAGCAACACCTCCATCTGTTTTCATACACTTCATCATTGATTGTTCAATCACCATATCCGTCGAAGTTCCACAATTTAATTTATCAGAACGTCTAATAGTGAAAAATCCTTCGATAAATCTCTGATAAACACTAGGATCCATCGACCCTCCACACTCGAACAATGACGTAGCTAGCAGATGTTACTCAAGGTTACCGACGAAGGGAATTGAGAACTGATAGTATAGTCTTTTTTTTTTAAAATACTCATTCAATTTATACAAGTTTTATTGTGTAAGTAACACAAACCAATAGTTTCTTATTTTCATTTATATTGACGTTTACAGGCTACATTTTAGTGCATATTATGTAAAATATGAATTTTCTAATGATTAAAACCGCGATATCTCACGAATGATGAGTCGTGAGAGAAAAAGTGACTGGATCATTTTGGTAGAGAATTGTATGATCTACAACTTTTGTTTGACCTATTTTCACGATAAAACTTACCGTTTTCGAGAAAAATGAAAAAAACCTTAATTATGTACTTTTGACATTGAATAAAATTTTTTTGCAGAAGTAGGATCGAAGGGGATTTTTGACATTTCATTTATATTGATGTATTTAACGTCTCTGCAAATTTTCAGCTCTATGCGAATTTTGGCTAAGTAATGACTTATTTTTGTCTATTTTGCCTGGACTAAAATACCTGTCTAGACCATGCATTCGGTCATTTTCGAAATATATCTCTCAATCAGTGTGTCGGTGTCAATCTCTACACCTCAGATCACTGCATGACAGGTATTTGGTTACGCGGTTTCAAAGAACTGAGAGGCGAAGTTAGAGTTCGATTGTGTCGTGATAGATACTATTTTTCTAAATTGCGGAACGCTCAAGGGAACCCTAGAAAGGAATAGGAAGTATTGAAAAGCATACTGAACCGCGATGCCTCTAAAATACCTAAACCTATCGAACTCGCGACTGATAATTCTATTGAAAAGGATCCTACAACAATAGCGAATATTTTCAATATTAAGTTGGTAAAACGTCTCCCTTCGACTTAAGATCTGAATACTGCTCGAACTGTATGGCAGGGAATCTGGCGGAAGATCCGGTTGGTAGAGACAGTTTCTTCTTTGAACCAATCACTGGTCTTGAAGTTTTATTACTTATAAACTCGCTTAATCGCTCGCTTTCCTGTGGAGATAATGGCCTTTCTAATAACATATTAAAGCACATCGCTTTCCTTTTTAACCTAAAGTATTTCCACTGGTACATTCCCTGACAGGCTAAAATATGCAAAAGTTCTACCAATTTTCGAAAAAGCTGTCAAAAATAGAATTCTGCGGTTTCTGAAGAGAAAAGTCTTTTCAGTCCCTTGCGGGACACTCTGCTGAAGATGTTCTTATGGTTTTCTGTTTTATTGTAAATAAAGGTATAGACTCGAAAAAAAGTTGTGCCGGTCTGTTTGTTCACATAACCAAGGCTTTTGATATGATAAACCATACAATTCTCTTGAGGAAATTACATCGGGCTGGATTTCGAGGAGTTATTTACAGTTGGCTGGAATCGTATCTCAAAGATATAAAGCAAAAAGTTAAAATTGATGATTGTTTTAGTGATAAGAGGATTATTAATTTAGGGGTACCCCAAGGGTCTGTATTGGGCCCTACTCTATTCCTAGTCTACATAAACTTCCTGTTTCTTCAACCTTTTGCAGGAAAAGTTACGGCTTTTGCCGACGATCTTGGCATCGCGTACGACTCCACCTCCAGCTAATAGCTGATATTAACTATGATGTGCACCTACTGAGAATGTGGTTTGCCAAACAGCAATAAAACGAAACTAATGTTTTTCAGCCTTAGGTTGCAGGCTGTGCCGGACCTTGATTTTCACTTTAATGCCGCTAATTGTACTCGCCACAAAGTGTCGGTTTACACGTGTAATGAAGCTTCCCCTAAAACCTTTGTTTGATGCGGATATAGCGTGTCATGCGAATTACAAATATCTAGGTGTTATTATTGACCAAAATATGAATTGGTCTGATCATATTAAAAACCTAAAACAGTATTTTCGTTCTTGTATCCGTAGTTTGTTTCATCTTCGTAAATACTACACAAACAATAGTTTAAGAACTGTTTACTTCGGTATATTTCACTCCAAACTACAATATGGATTACGATGTTGGGGAGGCGCTTACCGCACCAAAATCCAGTCTATACTTATTTTGCAGATATGCGCTATAAGAACGATTTGCGGTGTTCCTCAACTCAGCCACTCCATGGCATCCTTTAGTAGCCTGAAAATCCTGCCGGTTAGACACCTGTATTACTACAAGGTACTTAAAATTTTCTTTATGAAAAGTGGTTAGTTGCAAAGCCCGATCTCAGATGTCGCAGTTTACGCAGCAACATTGGATCCCTGGTTAACATACCTTCATTCCGAACCACTTATTTGAGAAACTCCTACTCCGTCGTAAGCTGTAAATTATTTCATCGTCTTCCTGTTTCGATTCGCGTACTTACAACACGTTCATCTTAATTATATAATCTACATGAAGTTATGTGGCATTCAACACTATTTTAATTCTAAATACGAATGTCACTACGTATTCTTAATTTAATGCGTTCCTTGATTGTTTACTCAATAGTAAGAATTAACCTGCACATGTATTACCCTAAGAATACTGAATAATAAAATGAGTTGTCTCGAAACCGCCCTATTTGCTATCTTTTGGAACGACATCTTGAAGGGTTTCGATGCTACAAATAAGATGTTGCAGGACCCGAAAGTGAAATGTGTGCATTAGACGCATTGAAATCATTCACTGAATCCAAAAGAGACGATTTTGATAAACACGAGGAGCTAAAGAAATGTGTACAATCACGCACCAGAACAAGAAATGTGAGGTTGAATCTACTCGATTACATGAAAGCACAAGACGCAAATCTGCCACCAAAACGGAAATTCAAAGTATCATGCATACGAAGTTGTACGTTCGAGATTTGGATTTCTCAATCACATAGAGAAGATGGATGCTGCAAATTTGCACGCTACAGCAGAGGCATTGGTGAAAGTGTACAAAGATGCTTTAGAGCCTAGTCTTGGTAATGAGTTGGATCAATTCGTATCTTTGACCGACTTATACAAAAAGGATGATAGAACAGACCAATCGACTGAGCTATTTTACTACCACATTCCACCACAAATCGAAATTTCGCAGCTACATTCCCAAAATTTTGAAATTGCACTGAGAATGTCTTAACTCATTAGTTGCCGCAAGGACTCTAGACCTTTAAATGCGACCCTGCTGTTAGTACTCGTATGTACAGTTGCTATTGGGGAGCTGGTGATGCTGCCTATGGCTTCTTCTGCTTTAAGTCTATTAGTGTGGCAAGGCTTTATCCCATTAGTCTTGGCATAGTAGCCCTTGATAAAACAGTCGTTGGTAATGATCCTACATTTCGCTGTCGTGACGTCGAAAAAGTCCTATAAATCCTGCAGCTTCCTCCTGCGTAGCTGCGGTTTTTCCATTGTCTTTCTATCTTTACCGCAATTGCGCAATTTCGGCTGTTTCTACGATCCTTTTCTTACGCTGGTATCATTTTCGAGAAACTACCAGTTTATCTATGACCACGATAGGCCCCTTGTGATTGGGAAATGACATCTCATGACATTATTTAAATATTTCCAAGGCTTCACCCTACCATTGATTCATCTAAAATACGAAATCGCAATTTCTGCTTGTGCCACCGATTCTGCATAAACAAATTGCCTAACAGTAACCAAAGCTACCATCCACCGGCTTCATCTTCTTCACTCCTAAATCATCACGCAATTGCGGTCGGTGCCTTTAACGTCCACCTATGTTTGCATCGTCCGAACTTATCTTGTGATTAATGGTCAACGTCCTGACTGCCATCTTGTTAGGTAACCGCTCTCTAACCAATTGACAAACTGACGGCGACTTCATTTCCCTGGCGCTCCTCCAGACCCAACCCAACCCAGTCAAATGAAATTGAAGTGATGGAAAATTCTCACTACGTCAAGTTGCAAGGAGATTTACAGCCGCACATTTTCTTGGGCGATAAAAACGACCGATCTTTAGGTGGAGGCAGTCATTATTCATCAGTTGAAGCATGCGATTGTAGACAATGTTGCAGCTGCGAACATCGTCTACTTCACGGTAGTCAGGGAGTCTTCGTCTAGAACTTAGCAGAATGCCATAAATCGACACATAGTTGCATTGACAACTATGACGGCAAAGACGATTGAACATACCCCATATTGTCATGTGACTACGTACGACGAATGGCGTCGCATCACATCGGTCGGTATTGTTAGTTGGGATGGAGCAGCTAAATCTCCACTTTACCACTTTACCACTTTACCACTTTACCACCAGCAGCGTGAGTTTCAACCCGAAGGCGGGACACAACGAAATTTTTATGAGCGGTAATTACGATGACTTATGGCCCATTAAAGCATTTCTCGACCACGAGAGCATCAGAGCTTGGTTCACATCTAAACCAACGCCCATTACAGCTTCACACGCAGTATTCACTGGCTGCACTGGTATTATGAATCTCGTACACCGTACTGCACTGTGCAGCAATAAATCCTCCTTTCTCCTTTATGGCCATAGGAATTCATCGACTGCGAATTAGCTCTTTAAATTGGATGATTCTCTAGCCACAAAGAAGTGTAGGAGCATTCCTTGGACCCATACTGTTTTTTTTTTTTTTTTTTTTTCGTTATAGTGCACCCCGCCGATAACGAGTATGTATGTTTCATTGGTCTCCATGCTTCAATAATGATCATGATGATGGTGATGATGACGATGATGAAAGTGCGAATGTGTTGCCAGGAGCTAGGTTTGTTGTAGCTACTGCATTCAGTAGCTGGCCTCGTATCCCCGTCCACATAGTTGAAGATTAATGAACAGCTGAAGCGCGCTGAAATATTGGCTAATGCCATGTCATTAAATCCAACATCTCAAAGAGTTGGTCGGGATAGAGAGCTGGAGGCAGCAGTTCACTTCATCGATACAACAGGAAGCATTCCAATTGTGGCTATTTGGACCGTCGTCGCGTCGGTTCTAGTGGTAGTCTTAGTTCTCCAAGTCTCTAGTGTTCAGTGTTCACAGTAGCGCCCGTCGCAACGATAGGTTTTCTCAAATCGCTTTTGCTACCGAAATTAGCCAGCGTAATGATGGACCTAAAGCAGTGGAGCGGAACCCAGTTATTTGCCTGATTGGCTGGAATGTTCGCGCAAGTTGATGGAATCATAGGGATTGTTAGGGTCTCTCCACTTCTTTCTGGCAGCTATTACACGGAATGGTGAATGCTAGTGTTGGTGTTGAAAAGTGCCAGTGGTTTGTCCAGGTTCAGGGTGTAAACGGAAGAATGTTTATTACACACAGTCGGGTACAGATACGCGTGGTAGGGAAGTGGTGCACGCGAGTTCCTCCGGCAGAAGAATATTGATAATTTCTTCTGTTTGACGTGGTTAAACTCAAGGAAGGACCAATTTCAAAATAAGGGATGATTTTCAAATTTCCCTGTATTTCAGGGGTAGTTTCAATGGGGTGACATCTACTTTTGGATGGCAGTATTGCTAAGGGTTGAAACTTAGATTTATGTGAGGGAAAAATACTTTTTGAGTTGGGAATATGATAACTATAGGCTCCGCCTCAACATACAGATAATTTACTTGGTTTACATGCAATAGTGATGCCTTCTGGTTAAGAAGCCTTTAGTATATACGTCGCTAGGTCCATGACAAAAGGTCGCTTCTGAACAAGATAGGGGCTTACAATTTGCTTCCCTTTGAGATTGCAGCTATAAGGTGGCAAGGCTTAACAGGCTTAAGTCTCAAACTAAAATTTGATGGCTAGACTGGCGCATCTCATTATTTTCTACAGCGACTTACGTGAATTTGCTACATCTGGGCCCACTTTAGGTGGGCCGGTAAGTGGTAATTTTCCCGGTCTTTCTTCCAGTTCATTGGTACCAAACGCTTCGTCTTGGCAGCCTTCAATTGGGTTTTACTGCCATGATTTTACTTTTAGTTTTTTTCTAACATTTAAATTTACGATTCTTAAGTATGATTGAGGAATCTTGTTTAATATGGTCGGAACGGTATGTTTAAGCTGCCTTTTGCCCTACATGTTTTTATTGGAAGGTATTTGAAGCATCCTTTGAGCGCGTCTTCTTGTATTCACTTGGTATTGAATAGGTATCTTAAAGCGGTTGTCGTCACTCAAGCGCCACCGACATCTTAAATATCTCCTCAACTCCTAGTACTTTCATGCTGCTCTCGTCGCGGGCGTTGTGTGGTATGCTGGAATTGATGTTCCTTATGATCGTGGTTTTGAGTTTCTGTAGCTTCTCGGTATGGGTTTCCCCCACGCTAATATACCAAACCTTAGTTTAGATTCCACTAAGGCATAATACATCTGCTTCTGGATCGGATGCGTCGAATAGTAGCCCAGATAGATAAGACTAAAAAGTGTTTTTTGAGGTCAGAGCGAAGCTTCTCGATATGTTTATTCCATAAAACATGACTTTCAACTACCAATCCTTAGTATTTGTAGCTATCCACGACTTCAATATCGTGTACTTTGACAAATGTTGCTGTTGAAGCTGATTGTTTGATCCGTTTTTTTTATGATGAGGGCATCGAATGTGCATCATTTCCGTTTTCGACGAATTAAGTATAAGCCCGTTATCATGGCGCCATTCAACTGCATTGTCGAATTCAGTTTGCAGTATTTTCGTTCCAGTTGTGAGACACCTATGTCTAACAACTGTATTGCCGTATCATCTGCAAATGCAAATGGAATGCTGTTGGCGAAAACCCGAAGCAGTTCATTGGTAAATAAAATAAATAGAAGTGGTCCAAGTTTCGATCCTTGTGGTACTCCATAAGAAGTCGATATGTCGTCGCTAGAGAAATATTTAATGTTTACTGGGAAGGTTCTACCAAACAAGTAGTTATGCAACCAGTCCCAGGTCGACTCAATGCTTGTATAAACTTCGTGTAATTTAGAGTATCGAATGCTTTGCTGAAATCCATAAAGAGTACCCCGGGACATGATGACTTCTGTTCAGGCTTTCATTTATCGTATTTTTGTAAACTCTCCCAATAGTTTATTTGTGCTTTTATTTTTTTGGAAGCCGTACAAGCCGTACTGGCTTTGGTGTAACCGACCCCTCGTCCTAGGGGCCTTAAGAATGGAACTGGTCCTCCAGGTTGGGGGTTGTGCCGACGGGGTAACTGCCCGGCCATTTAAAAAAACAAGAAGTTACGAAGCATCAACAAGGCTTGGATATGGACGGATCTTCTGTTGACAACCCACGCAAACGATTAAAGAACAATGAGCTTCGGATATGCACGTGGAATGTTAGATCCCTTAATAGACCACGTGCAGCCGAGCAACTAGCGGAGGCCCTAGACTGCTGCAAAGCAGGTATAACCGCCATTCAAGAAATGCGATGGGATGGGCCGGACAAAAAGAAGGTGAAAAACTGCGACATCTACTACGGCAATTGCTATCGACGGCAAAAGCAGCGCTTGTTTGGATGCAGATTTGTTGTCGGAGGCAGACTAAGACAAGAAGTCCTCAGCTTCCGGCATGTGAGCGAGCGCCTCATAGCAATCCGCATCAAGGCTAAATTCGCCAACATTAGCCTCATATGTGCGCATGCCCCAACAGAGGAGAAAGATGACGACACCAAAGATGCCTTCTACTAGCTCCTCAACAAGACCTACGAGCAATGCCCTAGCTATGACATTAAAATTGTCCTCGGTGATTTTAATGCAAAGCTAGGAAGAGAGGGTATCTTTGGTGGAACAATCGGAAAATATAGCCTGCACAACACCACCTCCGATAACGGATTCAGGCTAATCGACTTTGCGGCGGGACGAAACATTGTCGTGGCTAGCACGCGGTTCCCACATCTCGACATACACAAGGGGACTTGGAGAACTCCTGATCAATCAACAGTCAACCAGATTGATCACATTGCGATCGACGCAAGACACTCCTCCAGCATTATGGATGTCCGTACGTTCCGAGGAGCCAACATCGACTCGGACCATTACCTTGTTGTAGCCATGATTCAATTCTGCTTCCCATGGTTCTCCATATCTTTTCTGTTACTGTAGTGCAATTGAAGTTCAGTTTTCGGTTACATCCAAGACATTGCGAAATCCCCATCGATTGGGAGCAATAAAAAAAACACGGCAGTACTCTCGTTAAGCACAATACGCACTTGAGTGCTTGAGTCTTGATAAACTTTTCTCTGTTCCTTGCTGAGGAGCAAGCCAAGTTTATCGGCAGTTTTATAATCCGTGATCCCAGTGTGACCTGAGATCCAGACTTCCGAATGAATGAATCAATGAAAACTTGCATTCTCGAGCAGTAGATGCTTTGCTCCACAATATCCTGTATTGCAATTAGTCTTACGTTGTTATTCTCTTGAAAAACACCAGTCTAAATTGGTTCTAGAAAATGTGTGTTTCATGTTCTTGTTGAAACCATCTATCTAAGTTGATTCCGTATTTTCACAGGAACAGAAGTTCTGCTGTCATTGCATCAGGTGGCATTTTCATAAGACCATGGCCTTAAGACAGTTGGCCTTGGTGGGCATGCTGCATCTGAGATATATGTAGTTGATGCCTTTCAGAGATACCAGTAACTGGTCTATACTTTTTTGTATCATTACTGAATACATGCCGAAATTTGTTCTCATCTACCAGATAAGATCTTGTGTGCGACGTTAAGAAGACTGATGCCTCTGTAGATGGCGCAGTTCTAAGAGTCTTCTTTCTTGAGGATCGCACAAGCAATGACGAGGTTCTATTCATCGGGCATACTTTCGTTCGACCATATTTTAGAGATGAGTTGGTGTATGCTCCTTACCAAGTCATCGCCTGCCGCTTTGAAGAGCTCTGCAGTCAGTTCGTCCACTCCAGAAGCTTTGTTGGACTAAAGCTGTTGGATATAGCTATCTTCACTTCAGGGTGTGAACGGAATTGTTGGCCATCATCGTCCAGGTTGAAAGGTTGATTCGGTTGATTCTGCCTGACAGCGGTATTTGGTTCGTCATCGCCGTTATACAGTCTGCAGAAATGGTCTTTCCAAATCCTCAGCATCGACTGCGATTCTACAACGATGTTCCCTTGTTCTTCTCTACAGGCTTCGGTGAGCCTCTCTGGTCCTTCTAAGCAACGCCGTTTTATATGCATCTTGCTTAGCTGCATGTGCTTGCCGGCATTCATCATCGAACCAGGGATTTTGTTGTGGTGGACCAGTGAAACCCAGCACGTCTTCGAAGCTTGATGCTGGCGGTATTGGACCTCTTAAGAGATTGAGAGACACTCGATATATTGTAGCCGTCTGACATCGAATTTGCTCACAGCACTAGCTTGTCTTGGCGTAGTTTTGGATATCCGCAACCGTACCTTGGCTACAACAAGGTAATGGTCCGAGTCGATGTTGGCTCCTCGGAACGTACGGACATCCATAATGCTGGAGGAGTGTCTTGCGTCGATCGCAATGTGATCAATCTGGTTGACTGTTGATTGATCAGGAGTTCTCCAAGTCCCCTTGTGTATGTCGAGATGTGGGAACCGCGTGCTAGCCACGACAATGTTTCGTCCCGCCGCAAAGTCGATTAGCCTGAATCCGTTATCGGAGGTGGTGTTGTGCAGGCTATATTTTCCGATTGTTCCACCAAAGATACCCTCTCTTCCTAGCTTTGCATTAAAATCACCGAGGACAATTTTAATGTCATAGCTAGGGCATTGCTCGTAGGTCTTGTTGAGGAGCTAGTAGAAGGCATCTTTGGTGTCGTCATCTTTCTCCTCTGTTGGGGCATGCGCACATATGAGGCTAATGTTGGCGAATTTAGCCTTGATGCGGATTGCTATGAGGCGCTCGCTCACATGCCGGAAGCTGAGGACTTCTTGTCTTAGTCTGCCTCCGACAACAAATCTGCATCCAAACAAGCGCTGCTTTTGCCGTCGATAGCAATTGCCGTAGTAGATGTCGCAGTTTTTCACCTTCTTTTTGTCCGGCCCATCCCATCGCATTTCTTGAATGGCGGTTATACCTGCTTTGCAGCAGTCTAGGGCCTCCGCTAGTTGCTCGGCTGCACGTGGTCTATTAAGGGATCTAACATTCCACGTGCATATCCGAAGCTCATTGTTCTTAAATCGTTTGCGTGGGTTGTCAACAGAAGATCCGGCCATATCCAAGGCTTGTTGATGCTTCGTAACTTCTTGTTTTTTTAAATGGCCGGGCAGTTACCCGGTACTAGGTACAACCCCCAACCTGGAGAACCAGTTCCATTTTGAAAGCCCCTAGGACGAGAGGTCGGTTACACCAAAGCCAGTAACCCGTTCCTGGATATGAGCGCTGCCGTTGGCCCATATAGGGCTCGTCCGCCACCATCTCTTTTCCAAGACCCTGACTAAGTCCTGGAAATCCTTACCTGCCTGAGCTCCAAATATGTCGGAGTAGCCCGGATAAGGTCTTGTTTTGTTTCTTGCCATTCGTCCCCTTCACTTCGCAATGTCCAGTGAGATTCCCAGATGGCGCCACGGGGAGGCGTGAAGTAGGACTTATTAGCAGAGCTGCAAGATGTTCGGCTGCAGAGGCTCATTCTCGTTATTTAAGGAACCAGAACCTGTCGGAAGATGCTACTTCTACGAGGCCTTGTACTAATCGTTGCCATCCACGCATATAAGACTAATGGTGGTAAAATTGGCTACGACGCGTTCGTTAACATGCCGGAAACTCATCATCCAAACAGGCGCTGCTTTTGCTGTCGAGAGCTATCCCATTAGTAGAATTCACAGTTCTTCATAGTATCCAGATACCTTTAGGAGTGCTAAGACAATGTTTATTATAAATTTGCAATATAATATTATTATGTCTCACATCTCCTTACTTTTCGATCAGCTTTATCACTTCAGGGTGCAACTCTAGACACATCCTCATCTTAAATGAAATTGAAAAACCCAAAATTTTTATAATATCAAGGCAATTATTTCTTTCACTTTGTCAATTGACTGTGTATCTTTCCTTAGGTATTTGTACCCCCTATACTCTAATTAGAAGTAACCTTTCCCCTTTTATTCTCTTCAATGTAAGTTGGTTGGTCATTAAAGGCACCCTAAACAATTCCGGTCTGGCTAACCAATTTAATAGCTCGCATACATCACCTCCTAATTGTCATTAATGGCCTGGTCAGTCCAGTGTGCTTTAACTTACACTGGCATGCCCAATCGATTGCACAACTTCACTCAGAGGCGATTAACCTTTTGACGTTGCATAATGTTAACGATGACCTTGCCATAGTGACTGTTACATCTCCAGCACACAATCGACTTCAAGCGAAGACCGACGATGGACGATGACGACGACGCACGGTCAGAACTCGAAGAGGACTTGCATTCATCGTCGGATACTGATTAACTGCTGCGGGTGCTGGGTACTGGGTACTGGGCACTTTTACTCGATATCGATGGTGGTGATGGTGATGGCGATGGCGATGGCGATGGTGCTCTGGAGCTGGTGCTTAATGATCATCGATTTGAAGATATTGAGCATCGCTGCCGCCGTCACTGATCGAGCACTAAAATCGATCAGCGTTCCTGTGATGGTGATGTCTGAACACTGCACTGCAGTTCACTATAGCTTCGGCTGTCCACAAGACATTCAAGACAGTCAAGACAATGGTGTTTCAGATTTTATGGTCCTCATAAAGATGCTTGTTACAAAGAATAATCGCAGATGCGATTAAAATTGAAATGCCAACCATTTGATGGTTGAATGGATTTTTAATCGATAGATGCGGTCTTAAATTGGGGTCCGTAAACTTTGACCCATTGAGTTGTATTTTTCGAAAACAAAGTGTTTTTGTTTTATTTTTCTTTTTTTTTTAGAAATATGATAAAAGTACTGTTAACCATGATTTATGAGGTGAGAGGCGGTTAATGGAATCGACCATTGGTCAGAAATAAAATAGAAATATTCCAAGTCAAACGGTTGAAGGGGTTTCCACTACAGTTTCTGCACTATGTTCTCTGTGGTCAAAGGCGTTTTGTGAATTTTGCGTTCCTTGACCTTTTGTAGTGATGAGAAATGTATTTTCTTTTTCTCCAACATCAGGGGCACGAGGAAGCATCTGGTATCATTGATGACGAAGCGTTGATAAGTGTTTTGCAGTTGAAGAAGGCCCCAGCATTTTTGAGATTTTCCTTAGTCGTTTGGGAGGGATTAAGCTCTGTTCTTACGAGTTTAGTGACAACATTTTGTCGTAATCGTTCAACAATGAAAATTGTGGAACCTACGGGCTTAACAAAAAATGGTACAAACCGTCGCAGATCACATTCATGTTGTCAGATATATCATTCAGAGATCAGAAATGCTTCAAGTATAACCTAAACATGTCATATCACTATCAAACAGCTGGTCAGGCTTGAGAATGTTTTTGCAACTGTCGGTTACGTTCATTGTCTGCAGGTTTTGAAGAGCATTATTGGCTGTTTGTTTACTTCCTTTTGCAGAAGGTGCCTTTCTTGTCAATTCCATCTTTTCAGAACAGGTAGATGTAAGATCTCTTAGTGGCAATCCATCTTAAACATTCTTGGCCATTCTTTGTGACTTCACCCCTGTTATGAAGACTTTTTCCGCATTTTTGCGACATTGTAACGAGACTAATAGACGCTGGTAATAGCATGACAGTCTTAGATGCTACGTTAGTTAAGAAGTACTGATTTTTAAAGAAGACAAGTCTTACCAACATGGCTTATGCTACGAGGGCGGGTCAATAAGTCCGTGACTTTTGGATTAAAACACAGATTTTTTGAAAAAAAAATAATTTTATTTTTCAACGTAGTCTCCCTTGAGCTCTATACACTTTGTCCAACGCTTCTCCAATTTTTTTATCCCTTCCAAAAAAAATGATTTGTCGAGGTACTCAAAATAGGCCTTTGTTTGCGAGATGACTTCATCATTGGAGTCAAATCTTTTTCCACCAAGCCATTTCTTCAGGTTTGGGAACAAGAAGTAGTCGCTCGGAGCCAAATCTGTAGAATAGGGTGGATGAGGGAGCAATTCATAGCCCAATTCATGGATTTTTGCCATGGCAACTGCACATGTGTGCACCCTTGCATTGTCTTGGTGGAAAAGAACTTTTTTCTTGGCCAAATGAGGTCGTTTTTTTTCAAATCGTCATTGAATCGGTCCAATAAGTTGGCATAATATTCCCCATTGATTGTTCTTCCCTTTTGAAGGTAATCAATGTGGATTATCCCGCGTGCATCCCAAAAAACAGTCGCCATAACTTTATTGGCTGACAAACCCACCTTGGCCTTCTTTGGCGCCGATTCACCCTTAGAAACCCACTGTTTTGACTGTTGTTTGTTCTCTGGTGTGTTGTGATTGATCCATGTTTCGTCCACGGTTACAAAACGGCGCAAATAAAAAAACGGTAATGGTTTTTTTTCGCAAGAAATAATGCTTAATAAGCACACGAAATTCCCTTTTTTCCATTTTCTCCTCAAATTAGTGAGTAGTCTGATAAAAATAGCTGTCAAACACAAACTAACTGACGCAGCAAGTTTAAATTTTGACAGGAGTCAACTGACAGATGCCTGTTGACAGGAGCAGTGTTGCTGTTTCAGTAAAGAGGTCAGAAATTCAAAAAGTCCTCGTATATTGCAGACCTCAACAAAGATGCACATCTAGTCAGCCTTGTTATTTGGTATCTGCTTGAGGTCCCTCTCAATTTTCGCGCTCCAACTGAAGTGAGTTAGGGCACTGATGTTCATTCATTCTATATGTGTCAGCTATCTAAGGCATTGAATCCAGATGACTTTAGCTAACTCCTGCTCGACTTGTCTGTCGATGAAAAAAGCTTTCGATCGCCTCTTCATCACTTTCGACAAAGTCCATGCATCTGCAATATAGAGGATGACTGGGACGATCATTGTTTCAAATTTTGATTATCCGAGGTCTTGGCTCTGATACTCCTCATCTGATATGTTATGTGCTCTTGTTTATAAAGGGTGATTCTCTTATGTTAGAGGTATTTCTTAGCATTTAATAATAATGTGTTTTGTGTGCTCAGAGCAACTTATCGTCCACACAATCAGCATACCGAACGTACGATTTGCTATACCATCGACAAGTTTGAGACTCAGTTTTCAGTTTTCAGTTTCAGTCGTTGGGCTCTTCAAAAGCTTCAAGAAGATCTGCTGTATTCAAACAAAATTTCCTTCAGCGATGAGGCCCATTTCTTACTTAATGGCTACGTCAATTAGCAAAATAGCCGTACTTGGGATGCGGAGTAACTTAAAGAGGCTCCAGAGCTGCTATGACTTGGTGGGGTGAAAAGTAACCTCCTTGGGAATGAAAAAAAAATTTTTTTTATTTTATTCAATAAAGTCCCCTTTTAGCTTGATATATTTATTCCAGCGATTTTCTAACTTCTTGATCCCGTTCGAAAAGTAATTTTCCGGAAGGTCTGCAAAATACTCCTCCGTGGCGTCGATGATTTCCTCGCGTTAGCTGAATTTTTTATTGATGAGCCATCTTTTCAGGTTTGGGAAGAGATAATAGTCCGAGGGAGCCAAACCGGGTGAATACGGTGGATGCGACAGCAATTGGAGCCGTAAGTTATTGATTTTAGCCGTGGTTGCGATGCTCTAATGCGCTTGCAAAAGCAAACTTTTTTTTCGCTTCATGTGAGGCCGTTTTGCATCGATTTTGGCCTTCAATTGCTCCAATAATGCACAGTTATACCCGCTGTTGATGGTTTTTCCTTTTTCGAGGTAGTCCACGAAGAGTATGCCATGACAATCCCAGATAACTGCCGCCATAACCTTTCCGACCCATTGAGCCTCCCTCGGCCGCTTCGGAGCTGGCTTCAGTCCACTGCCGGGCACTCATTCTATTCTCTGGTGTGTAATAGCGGATCTAGGTTTCATCAACAGTTACCAATCGACGCCAAAAGTCCGCCCGATTCCGCATCAGCAAGTCCAAACACTCTTTCGAAGTGCTCTTGCGTTCGTGTTTTTGGTCAGGAGTGAGCATGCGCGGCACCCAGCGGCAGGATGACTTTTTCATATGCAGAATATTGCCCATAATATGGCGTGTGCACTCAGTACTTATCTTTGTGGTATCTGCTAGTCGCGCACCTTCACTTTCCGGTCAGCCAACACCATTTCATGTATTTTTTTGACATTGTCCTCTGTAACCGCATCGGAGGGCCTGCCGCTGCGGACTTGATCGGTAGTGGAATTGTGGCCACCATGAAACTCTCGAAACCAATATTTGACGGTGTAGGCCCTATAATATTTATCCAATTTTTCTTTTGTTTCCTTCGCCGTTTTGCCTCTCAAAAAATAATGTTTCATGAGAGAACGAAAATCGTTTTTGTCCATACTCAACATGATGCCAAACACGTCAACAACAATCAGCTGTCAAAACAAAACTAAGGACAATATCGCACTGAAATTTGGCATGTCTGCCTAAATATGAACGGACTTCGAGGCACCATAAGCTTTTTTGCAGTAGCAGCGCATTCTGGCGGTCAAGGAGGTTACTTTTCACCCCATCTAGTATATCCAAGCAAAACACCTGGTGGGATCATCGGCCGATGTTTTATCAAAACTGACCCTGGCCGGAACGTCACTATAAATAGCAATGAAACCCAGCTGTAAATAGAAGCCCTGATTGAGTACGCACACAGTTTTAACGCAAGATGAGGTGCTTCAACAATCTCCCCTAAACCGTGCCTAACTTGTTTATCGCCAATTTCATTTTCCGCGACTCAAAAAAGACTCTGCGAATTTAGAATTCCTTTCGTTCAGTGAAGTCTTGCATTTTCGAACCAGTTGGAAGTCGTGAGAGAGGGTTCAGTAAGGCTTCAAGGGCGCATTTTGGGTTTTGAACAGATGCAGATGCTTCGTCGCTCCATCGATTCTACACAAAATACTTCGTTGCTTTCAGAATTGAGTCGCAGCGCTTAATCGCTAAATCGGTGTTCAAGCTATCAATGGGGACCCGATTATATTGCTTTTCTGGCTCAGGTTTTGGCCGAAACTTCTCCTGGGCAAAGGAAAAGCCGACTTTGTATTTATTTTTCTGCAGCTGGTTTTCTGGTGTCAATGTCAGTTGTCTCTAACTTGTTGTACCAAAGACCACATCCTTTTAAACGAAAAATGATACAAAAATTCGCAGTGCGTCCGAAGCAGGCAGGAAAAACCCCCATACAGTTGATACGTACTGTTCCTTGGAAAAGCAACAATAACATATGTTTCCTCGTGTTTACTTGTTCCACCAGACAATCGGCACAAACAATGTAATTGGCTTTAGCATGGTCGTGTAGATCCAAAGAACCCTCCTCGATGAAGAGTTCCAGCGCTTGCCAAAAGCTCCTTTACAATGTGAGAGGGCCCACATTGCCTTGGAGATTTCTTAACCTAGCATGTCTAGGCTAAGGAATTTTATGACAGCCAGATACTTAGCTACTTTGAAGAAACAGGTAGTGATGCCTCAAAGTACTGGATACGTTGGACCATTCAAATTGCTCGTGCAGAATGTCCATCGTGTCATGCGCTATGTGGACGTTGCATCATCCTGTGTCGTCAGTATACGTACGAATATATCCAGTTTAGGCCACAAGAAGTTGCTTATCACTGATCTATAGTGCTTGCTGTTGACGGTTACGGCAATGCCAGTTTACCTTTTTGGAAGAAGCCCGGACAGATGATATCGCCGCACCAAGATTTTGCACCAAACAGTGACTTTCTTGGAATGAATTGTATGCTGATGTATCTTATTTAGACTGGAATCGTCCCAGATCTGACAATATTGCTTATTCACTCATCAATTTCTTCAAAAACAGGCCTCGTCACTGCTGCACTGATTTTGGAAAAAACAAAATTCGATAATTTGCAGACGTTGTTCAACCCCACAACCTTTCACAAACGAAGACCCTGAAACACCCTATAGAACAATCTAGACAGAGAGTGTTTACCTTCGAGTCAGTGTAGGTGCCATCAGATTTTTGAAGTGATTTCAGTCTACCTGGTTTCGCCTTTAGAGGTCAAAACTTTAAAGTTGAAAAAGTCGAATGAAAGTCCATCGAATTGTAGGAAGCCTTATTTGATAGCAAGAGTCCCAGTGCAATCACTACTGCCTCTCACAGCAGGTATTTTTTCTGTTGTTATCACGAAAAGCCAATAAAATTTGGCAAAAATGCCAAAACGTGTTATGTTTCCCAACAAACGCCTCATTGGCGGCCTTAAAGGGGACAAAAAGTCGTAATTGTCTTGGAACTAGAAGATGTTTTACTAGATATGCCGTTCTTAAAAAAATCTGGGGATGGTTGACTTTCTGCGCCAAGAACATCTTCTGGCCGGTACTGAGAAGACTGATGGCTCACTGTTTAGTCAGAGCTGAGATTTTGTTCGGCGGACATATGAACTTCATTCCAACTATATTTGACGATGATATGATCTATGCCATCATCTGCTGACTTTTGTAGCTTGGCAGCTAGGCCGCCAGTATTGATTTATGAAACATAATTTCGGATATGACTATTCCCATTTCGAACCTTCTGTTTCCTTCTGGCCCCCAGAATTGACCGTCATTTCCATTTAATAGCTTGCAAAAATACCGAGGTTTGAGGATACTTGATAGACAAGTGTCTTAACGGTTTCTTCCGATATCAGTCTTCTCATGCCTAGCTTGCTCACAATATTTCCCAATTTTAGGCGTCATTCGAACACTACGGCCTACCGGTGGAGGTATACAAAACTACTGAAATTGACTTTGTGGAGACCAATACCAACTCATTTCCAAAGTTTGGTCCGAAGAGAATAAAATAGAATCTGTGCATCGTTTGCGGAATCCACAAGAACGGATACCAATTATAAAAGTATCCTTCTTCTCAACATTGCATACAAGATCTTACCTGCCATACCAAACCACCATCTGTTTATCGCTATTTAAGGCCGCATATGACAGTCTTAATACAGACGGACAATATAGAGCCATGTCTTGTTGTCAAAAATGTCTACTAAGCCCGTTCGACTTTGCTGAATGAGCATGGAGACCGCTCGCTACTCCATTAAGATCGCTAATAGAGTGTCTCTGTTGGACAAAGCGACGTGCTGTCATGTGATCTCCTTAGCATCATATTTGAAATAATTGTGCGGAACTCACAAGCGAACACCGGAGGCACAACTTTGTAAAAGTCTGTACAACTACTAGCGTATGCTAATGATATTGTCGTAATTGGTGAGCTATTAGCGGTGCAACTGCTTGAAACAGAAGGGAGTAGTAAGGCCGAATCCTGTAACACACCTTTGTAACACATTGATCATACCAGTCTGGGCCTTAATATGGACTCTATCCAAAGTAAATGAAAATATCCTTAATTGTTGGGGTTTTGGAAGAGTAAATCCAACTACGAATTGTGCCAACTGTACTATAAAATTCAACAGTAACATTGGTATACCTACCTATCGCCGTACTTACAAACAAGAACAAGAACTGGATGCTAATAGAAGAACAAAACTTGGGTGGATGATATGATCGAAAAACAGATGCAAGAAGGCTTGGCATGCCTACATCGACGTCTGTAGAATCTGCATGGACGAGAGGGAGAAGGAGACAGTCCCACACCTTCCAAAAAAGAAAACACTACTTAGGAGCCTTCTTCTACAGTGGATTAAGCGATTTAAAAAACACGGACTTCAAAAATCTCCTACGTTTTTTCTTGAGTAAGAGGATCACAGATCCACGTGACACCACAGCTGGCCAACAGGCCTAAGGGGTTGGTCCTTTTCCAACAGCCACTCTTACCTAGGTCAGAGGGACAACGCGGTTGAGAAAGACCTCCACTCGAGTGGAGGGGGTTAGGAAACTTGATTATTAAAGCTTAGGTCCATCCTGAACTGCAGCGCCAACTTACATACGCAGTCGCTCGTGATATCTTCGTTCTTGTTTTGGGCTCAAGAAGGCAGTGATCTTTGTCAATGTTAGCTCCTCGTAATGTGGTTATACACCAAAGGCCCTACATAGTCTCACAACATGTAAACGAGTGGAGTCAAACTTCGTGATCTCGGTGCTCACTTCTCTTGCCTATTTCGCGTATGTTGGATCAAGTGAGGTTTACACATGTACAGCTACCACCCCCAACCGTAGGCAAAAGCGTCTAGGTGTTCCGGAACTAGTAGTCCGGTTCAGAATACCGATATTATCTTATATACCTGGCTGGTCTAAATCATGATCTCACCGGCATATGCTTTGAAGTTTCGAATTGTTGTAACCGGAACACATGTATTCCGGCTTTCGGTGAACTTTGAAGTGAAACCAAATTGAAGGAAAGGCAATGCCCCGACGTTAATCTACTCCTCTTAGGCTTTCCATTCACGTAAATAAACGAGCAACTAGAGTTGGGTAAGACCAGGCTCTATTAAGCCAACTTTCGAGGTACTCTTAAGTAATCTACTCACGTCCAATAGATAATTGGTGTAGAATTCAACATACCACCTCATGTATGATTATTAATTTGCTTTCCTCTGTTATCAATCACCTCACCTGCATACATGTTGCTGATAATCGCACCGCATCCATCTACCCACACTATAGGTAGAGTCGGTACACCTTCGCCGATAATGACCTCCACCAATAATCCATTATCTGGACGTCGTGTAATGAAGCTTATCTTCATTCGCAAATCTTACTATCCAGCGGTTAGATAATGTTCCATTGACCACTTTCAGTTCCAGGTCTATGCAAGCCGGCATGACGCTCGAAGACACAACGTGCGCGACATTTATTCCATCGCAACGATGACGACGAAAGAACACAACAAACAACTTCAACGAGCACCTGCTGGGAGCATTGGCCAATTCTTTCGAATCTATTCCAGCCTCAGGCGCTGTGCTCACTAATCTAAAAATGTCCTCCAGGTATCAGGCCGCTCCAGGGCAGGAGTTTGCTTTGATGAATTACAGTGTGCCTTGCACATCCTAAAGGGTAATCTGCATGCGAGGTGTGTCCACCGGCACCATCATCATCATCATCACATGGTCCTCGTCGGTAGTTGTTTCCATTTGACTGTCGTCGTTGGTTTTCATTTTTGTTTTCGTTGTCCTCTCATCAGCCACAACCAGAAGGACAACCTTTATAAAAGAAGCAATGCAGCACAGTGCCTTTATCCTCCCACTCCACCGTCATCTCTACCATCTAAGATGTACTCGTACAATGGACAATTTACAAGATCGAGATCATGTTACAATCGCGCCATCTCTTGAATGATTATTAATTTGATTTAAGACTGCAGAGTGGTCCGCAGTAGAGCGAGAGAGAGCCTCCTTCAATGATGACGATGCAACATGGTTCAATGTCCTTTTGGTGCGTGATGCGAACGCATAAAATCAGACCATTTACATACGCACATCACCAAGAGCGAGGCTAAGGAGTCACCATCAATGAAATGTTGATTGGAAGGTTCCATTAATCTCGGCAATGATGAATTGACAGGAAATCAAGGCTGACCGAGGTTTATAGATGGGCATAAGCAGAGCCACTGGTCACAAGGACTCCGGGATGAAATTATGACACTACCGCATGCACCTACTCGTAGATAAGGCGATGGAATTTTTAATGGATGTTTATGTTGTTTAATGGAAGCAGTGCTCCAGAACCTGTTTGGCATATTGTACGTGTAAACCTGTGATTATGTAGATTATTGTGTTGCATGTGTCTTGCAAGACAGGTGGTTGGGCGAAATGCCTATCAATAGGTTCCAACAGAGGGACCGAGTCATTCAAACTGGAACTGTGTTGTGGTGAGTGATGCGGTCGTTCAAAGTATTGTCCCTTGGAGATAAGCCTGAGACGATCAAACCTATATAAGCTAAGTCGAACTGAAGTCACTAAATCCACCGGTAACGACGACTATTGGGGCTCTTTCGACTAAAAGTTTGGTAGATCAGGCTATGAGAATGATGAACAGAGTTCCGTAAATGTTCAGCTTGTTACGGTTGAGTTTCATCAGAACCACCTGCCTGATGGCCTGCGAGTTGTTATTGGCACCTTGTCCCGGGAAACCTTAAAAGTCGAACGGGCTCTAGTAGAGCCACACACTTTGAAAGACAGTTGAATAGGAGAAGAAGGGGCGGTAAATACACAAATGGTAAAGGTCTTAGAGAGAGCAGAAACAAATCGGCGGAGGTGTCACGCACTGAAACAAACCAAGCTATCGAAACTGACGTTGCTATCTTCTTAAGTCCCGAATTTGGCCAAGAGGAAGAGGTTTCTGGCACTCTCTCTGTCGACGATGTCTTTTTTGAACACGATGACCACATGAAACTGATGTTGAAACCACTGAACACGTCAGTTCTTATGGACAAAAATGTGGCTATGTGGTTAAATCCAGCCTGAAAAACAACGGGGCTAAACCGGCGCTACAACCAGCAAAAGTTGGTACTCGGGAATGCAGAATTTGGATGTCGTCTTACGTAAAAATATACCGCTATCAGCTCCCTGATGCCTTAAACTAGGAACGCTAACATTGACGGTAGTCCGAACGAAGCAATGTGCAAACACTGTGTGATCAACTTTGAGACCAAGCTGAAGCAGTGAACAAGTAGACCGCTGGTCTTAGCTAATCTTGACACAAAGGAAAGTCTGCAAGTTACCATTTAATGCTACTCAACAGGTTCACTGGAAAGTGCTATGTCATGTCAGACTATAGATACATCGAATTCAGAATCGCAGTGACGTTGTCGACGTGTAGAGAAGAAATCTGAGGCATCATCAGTTGGACCACAATCACTCGGTAAACCTGATGGCACCCACTCTGTGTCCAAGGCAGAGATTCTCTGTCTTGTACTTGAGACTCTCTTCCCAGGTAACCTTATCAAAACCAATTCAACACTTTCTTCTATCACCGAAGTTGCGACACGGTCTAGTTTGCATTTTTCATGCATTTGTTGTGGCAGAGGAGGCCACCAAACTTGGTGTTGTTTCGTCAGACATATGCAGATAATGTAGTTGATGTGTCAGGTCAGCTCTAAAGCGCAGACAACCTTAAACCTGATCGACAATTGGTGGGACAGAAATGGGTTATCGCTCAGACCTCCCGAAACTGAGATTCTTCTCAAGAAGAACAAAGCTGGCTGGTCTGATTCATTTAGTACCTAAAGGTATCACTGCCCGTTTCTCTAACGAAGATAAGTAGTTGGATGTCATATTGGGTAATAAATGTGTTTATATGTGTACTAAGCATTTAATGTCGCAAACCTCCAAGGCCACCTTTTGGCAAAAGAACCTTTTCAGAAGGTATAAGGCATGTCACGAAAGAGGATTCTCTAAAGCTCTCTCTCCCGTTGATACTCGTAACATGGTCAAAGACATCTTACATTTAGAGAAAAGTGATCCTTGGTTCAACATGCACTGGGGTCTTTATGACCGACACGCAAGGTCTTCTTCTGACTCTCGTCACTTAAAACAAAACTTCTGTGTCTAAAAAAAATTAAGAAATCTCGACTTTCCCTGTGCCCAGCAATGGCCAGAATCTAAGCCATAGAAGAAATGTACGGCCCTAAAGCGCTTCTGGAGGAGAGCAACAGCTGAGCTGCGCTTAAAGTCTTGCTGAAACCTTTCACGACTTCCAAGCTTGTTCGATTCGCCTTTTCTGGAGGTAGTCGATAGGTTGACATAGGGTGTCAAAGACCCAGTCAGGAGACTTCGCATTGAACGTCTAAGGTGGCTAGGACATGTAAGGCGAATGGAAACCGACACTCCGGCTCGCAGAGTCTTTGAATCCAATCCGGTATGATAACGCAGTAAAGGAAAAACCTCTCCTTAGGCGACGCACACAAATGGAAGATGACCTCAGCCAACTTAGCGTGCGAAACTGGAGGCAGTCAGCTAAACACTGGGCTTACTGGTGAGAAGTATTGTTTGAGGCCCAGGTCCACCCCAGACTGTAGCGCCACCTAAGAAGAAGAAGAAGTCGATAGGTTGAATTTACTGCGAGTTGCTCCGATCCCAGCTTATAATGGATTCACGGGAGCCGAAATTTTCTCTAAAATTGTTAAGAAAGGCCCAGAGGAGGGTTTCTATCTATCTATCTTTCGGCTGACGAATGCCATATATATTCCGAATGCCATATATATATCTGCAGAGAGTGCTGTCGCCAGCAAAGGAAAATGTTGGATTAAAGGTAGCACAAACGAGATCATTGATGAAAATTAAAAAGAGTGTCGGAGACAGAATGGAACCCTGGGGCACACCAGTATTAATTTTGTGGATACCAGACAATTTGTATTGAACGTTCCGAAAAGTAATTTCTTGTCCATTGAAGAAGGGAGTCGTCGATCTGATATGCATCCATTTTCGACAACAGAGCCTGATGCCATACTCTGTCAGATGCCAGATTGAAGTACTGAACTTAAGCTCCACTTGCCATGAAATCACTTGTAAATTTGTTAATATAAAAAACGTACCGCCTGTCATTTGACAGTTTTCGTGTCTCGAGAAATTTCATGAGTTGACGGCTTACCGGCATTTCCATAAACTTGAGAAGATGAGACGTTACTGCAATAAGTATGTATGTAGGTAGGGATAAAAAAAGATTCGCTTTTTTAGGAACGGGATGAACGGATTTGTGTATGTTAAGATCTTTAAGTACTCTTGCTGCTAAATGAATGCGCAAGAAGGTTCGTCCCAATAAAGATTTAAAGCCCTTAAGTTTAAGCGAGAACAAAGGACAATTTGGGAGTGTTGAGCTAGCCCTGTGTGCAGCAAGCAGATTGACCTTGTCTAAAGAGCAGGCAGCTAGAATCCCAAAATTAATTAGTTTTGAGATATAGTGTATTAGCAGAATTTCTAATATTTTTGGACTTGCGCCTGAGGCCGAGATATAAGATATTATTCATTTGTTATAAGCAAAGATATTAGGGTTGGATACTCACTGGTTGCCCACACTTAAAGGATCAGTTTTGGGCGTTGCCGTCTGTCGTGCTTCTAAAGTTGTTATAGGTGGACTATTAGCAATATTATTTTGGGCGATGTACAAATTAGTCTCACTAACAATTTTGGAAATTATTTCATCGTTCATACACACGGAAAAAAATTGCATAGGGGTTTCTAATGACGTCACTTCTGATGGCATTGACGTATTTCCTAAGAAGGTGATTCTATTCTCATCCCACTTCAAACTTCTTTTTTCCCGTATTAACATCGATGGAACTGATTCTTCCGCGACTAAAGGCTGATCACACCTTTCAACTTCTTCATTTCCCTCCCCTGTACCAATATTGTAGTCTATGTCGTCTTCATCACCCATATCTTCCTCATCTTCGGATACATCACCTGCCTCTAATAGCGCCAAATATGCTTCTATGTCCTGAGGTTTTATTCTGAAACATTAGAATTTGAAGAAAAATACACAATTCCCTGTATAATAATTTTTCAATAAATATCTAGTCTACTAAAACACGTTGAATCTGGATGCTTGCTACAATTGGTGCAATACCAGATTTACAACGAAACACGCAATGTAGACAATTGGCAAGATAGCTGTTTACGCCAAATTTATATAAAGAAAAGGTTCTTTGGAACTATTTGTAGTGAAATAAAAAAAATTTATATTTACTGGCCAAGTACCTCAAAAGTATAAATCGAAATCGTTTCGGGCATCTGACTTCTCTCAGTTCAATGGGAAGGGAGTTCCAGAGGCGAGTGCAGTGCACGAATAACTGGCGCTCTGATATCAAGCAAGAATATGCAGTTTGATTTAAGGCAAATGTTCTTTGCGACCGAGGAAAGACTAGTCATGTATATAGGTACTCAGGTTGACGTGTTTGTATAATATCGTGCAAACAAGATAGGGAACGAAACTCTAGCAAGCTATCGAACGAGTAACCGACAATACACATTGAACAGGCGGATATGCGATCACGTCTTCGAATACCATAAATATAGCGAGCAATATAATTGTACACAGCACTAAGCTTCCTTCTGCAAAAACAGTCAACATTGCCATATACGAGGGCGGGTCAATAAGTCCGTGACTTTTGGATTAAAACACAGATTTTTTGATAAAAAAATAATTTTATTTTTCAACGTAGTCTCCCTTGAGCTCTATACACTTTGTCCAACGCTTCTCCAATTTTTTTATCCTTTCCAAAAAAAATGATTTGTCGAGGTCCTCAAAATAGGCCTTTGTTTGCGAGATGACTTCATCATTGGAGTCAAATCTTTTTCCACCAAGCCATTTCTTCAGGTTTGAGAACAAGAAGTAGTCACTCGGAGCCAAATCTGGAGAATAGGGTGGATGAGGGAGCAATTCATAGCCCAATTCATGGATTTTTGCCATGGCAACTGCACATGTGTTTGTGGTCGACTGTGAGCAAACGCGGCACCCATCTTGCGGAAAGCTTTCTCATGCCCAAGTGATCATTCAAAATTGAAACCACTGAGCCATGCGAGTTCCCTACGGCTTCCACAATCTCTCGCACTTTCAATCTTCGGTCGGCCAACACCATATCGTGAATTTTTTCGATTGTTTCGGGTGTAGAGACCTCAACTGGGCGTCCAGGACGTTCGGCATCTTCAGTGCTTGTACGGCCACAACGAAATTCAGTGAACCACTTTTTTACCATTGAAATCGATGGTGCAGAGTCCCCATAGTATTTATCAAGCTTAGCCTTGGTCTCGGTAATGGTTTTTTTTCGCAAGAAATAATGCTTAATAAGCACACGAAATTCACTTTTTTCCATTTTCTCCTCAAATTAGTGAGTAGTCTGATAAAAATCGCTGTCAAACACAAACTAACTGACGCAGCAAGTTTAAATTTTGACAGGAGTCAACTGACAGATGCCTGTTGACAGGAGCAGTGTTGCTGTTTCAGTAAAGAGGTCAGAAATTCAAAAAGTCACGGACTTATTGACCCGCCCTCGTATCTCGCACCTAAACAGTAAAATTGGCAGGAGAAGCGATTTTGCTAGCGTTTTCCTTACAGGTGTAGGTGTGAACATTTTGGTTGACCAAAGTAAACGAAGACCTCCGTAGACCTTTCCGATTGCAGCGTTTATATGGTCAGCCGAGGTTAGGGTACTGTTAAAAACGAGTCCCAGATTATTAGCAGTGTTTACATAGGGGATGGTTTCATGACCTAGTTTTTGTAATGGCAAGGCAGACGGGTCTTGTGTTTTCCTATATATGGCGAGACCTTTTGATTTCGCTGGGTTTAAGCATAGGAAGTTACGTCGAGCCCAGAGAAGTTTGTTATTCAAAACTTCGTTAGTCAAAGCAGCGACTTCGTCTAAAACATCAATATGCCCACCCAAAGACCACTGAACGTCATCGGCATACAAATGGATCAAAGAGTGATGGATATTTTGAGACAGTTCATTAATATACAGGGAAAAAGTATTGGTCCAAGTATTGAGCCTTGGGGAACGCTGCTCGAAATTGTAAAAGAAAACTTGAAAACGTATCGTTAGCCACAACACATTGCTGCCTTTCTGTCAGGTATGAATAAATAAACTTTGCAGATTCTTTGGAGAAGTGTTATTTGTTCTGGAGTTTTTGACGTAGAAGAACATGGTTCACTGTGTCAAACGCTTTGGAAAAATCTAAGAGAACCAGTAGAGTTAGATGCGTTTTATCCAAAGACTTCCTGATATCATCTACCACAGACAGCAATGCGGTCTTACAACTGTGTTTGGGCGAAAACCGGACTGAACACTGCTTAAAAGATTATTTTGGAAGAGATACGTTTGTATTTGCTTCAGTATTACTTTTTCAAACACTTTACTTAAGTACGGCAGAAGTGCAATGAGTCTGTAACCACCATTTGGTTTTTTAGGTATTGGAATTACTTTGGCCCTTTTCCACACGTTCGGATATTCAGAAGTTGTGATTATACTGTTGAATATCTGAGTCATATACATATGGTAAGATGTATGGAAGCATAAGTTTTACAAATCTGGGATCAACTCCGTCAATACCAGTTGCGTTTGACTTTATCGACAAGATCTTCATCATTAACGAATACGAAACAAAGGATTCGTTGGTGGTGTTGGTTTCTGATGGTTCAAATGTATTGTGTCCGGTTTCACCGGGGAAAGATGATGGCGATTTGGCGAACTCAGCATTGAGTAGCTTACAATCACTGTCATCAGGCAGTTTTGGGTTCCCTTTTCCAACACCAAGTTCTTTTAAAGTTTTCCATGTGTTTTTCACCGAACACCTTTGACTAAGTCTACTGCTGTAATAGAGCGTTTTTGCAGCTCTAATTTACAGCACCAATTTGTTTCGCAAACGACAGTACTCACGATATAACATCTCAAGTTTATACCTCTTCCAATTTTTGTAGGCTGTATTACGTTGCCGCATCAGCTGTAGGATATCACAACCAAGCCAAGGTGGTGATACTCTGCGAACAATCTTTGTCTTGAATGGGACATTTTTGTCAAAAATATTCCTGACCTGCTCTTGTAAGAATTCCACTTTTTCGTTAACGGATTGCATGTACCACAAATTGTTCCAGTCAGTACTATGTATGTCGTGCAGTAGTTCAAGGTGATTTAGGTTATTATAGTTTCGAAACTGGTATCTAATCTCCTCTCTTTTGTTTTCGAAATCTAGGGTTAGGTAGATCATATCTTGCCTTGAAAAACCGGAGACCGAGACCTGACTATAAAGAAGGATCGTACGTACATCGCTGAAAAAAAAAAGATCAATAAGTGAACATGAGTCGCCCTGAAAATGAGTAGGACTAGTAGTATTTACTGGAAGTAGGTTCAGCACTTTAAAAATATTTACAGAATGGAAAGAGGCGTTATTGTCCATCAAATTGCAGTTAAGATCACCTCATAGAACAGCATGGGAGGCGGTACAAGAGAATTGCTCAAGAATTGAAATTATCGGCATGTAGTCCACATATCGGTTTACTCTGTATGCAGTACCTAGAAATATTTTTTCATTCTCGCACACGATATTGACGAAGCAATAGTCTAAATAGCCTAGTGGTTGGGCAAACTATGATTTTTTGGTTGAAGTTCGTCCTCCGGTTATATACCTTTTACATACAGGCTTCGCTGGATTCCAGCCTCTGAGTTGCTCCTAACTATTTTGTCCTTAACTGAAGCAAAAGTGAGATATATGCTGGCTATTTGAAGGACTAAATGAGAAGATTTGTGACCACCTCTAGGTGAACATATTAGGACAGATTTTGATTAGAAGAACAGAGAATTCTTCAGCATTCTAGTCATATAAGTTCGTTTTCGCCCTGAAATCCTCTGTCAGTTTCGGATCTAAGGACCTTCAATCGATCTTAATTTAAATAGCCATTTTGCCGAAAATTCTCTGACTTGATTCGGTACGGTCTTAGGTCCATTAGATGGTTTAGTTAAGAAGGCACAGAAGGACAAAAATTGGAAAATTTTAATTTAACCACACAAAACAAGAGAAGCTTAAAGGATGAGTACATACTCATACTCATAAACATCACATTATCTTCAGGTACAACGACCAATGAACTATGATATGAGCCTTGATATTGAGAACCACTATATGCGTAAGGGGATGGTGGCACGTAGTTGATTCGAAAGAAAATCGAGAATCCCGGCGAATGGAGCACGAGGATATCATCGTTAAGCGGTTACACACAGCCAAATGGGGAGGAAACCCCATAAATATCTAATATACTCGTAGATACAAAAATACGCACTTTTAAATCAAAAAATTGTAAACGAAGAATGGTGAGTCAAGAGGGCTTGAGCATGCACACACTATGCATCTCGTATCAATGACTCCATCGAATTGTTTTAAATTGACTACAGCATCGGAAACCCGCTTAAATTGGATGAACTGCCAGCGGTAGGAATAAAATTCAAGAGCTTATGTCTGCAAATAAGAAGTAAGCCAACCAAATTACTCCTTTACCAACTTCCAAATGTTAACAAAGACGAGGATGTCTAGCTTGAATATCAGGATTCTACGCGACTTACCTGCTTATTGAACTGATAAATTCAGAAACGAATAGTGCGGATGTCGTCAATAGGACAGAGAGAATCCGCCATCCTTGAGGATATGTGCACATTACGATGTTGGAGAATCAATCATTTCACATTAGTAGAGTACATCATGCTGTGAAGATGTCTGCGTTGCGTTTTCTTCCTCTCAGGTTAGGTTTATATACTCAGAGGACATGTCTCTACTGGCAACAAGGTTTTTGATTTCAATTTTTTTTTTTATTTGTTAGGTACTAGCAAGTTCTGAAAATCGATCCGATTTGTCGCATTTATAAGAAAGACGAAATGACGCCAGGTACCCTGGTTTGAAAGACTACTCGAGTTTCCTCTCATCTTCATTCAGTTTCCTGTCTCTAATGCCTTGCTGGATTTAAGTCCACTGGCTGCTTAACGCGCTTAATAATTCTTACGTCTTTTCTCAAGCATTTGGATATGATGTAACTATTCTGTCTACAGTACCTTCTGCGAAGACGACCATCCCTATACTCATGCAGAATGTTAGGGCCATAATCTAAGCTAGGAAAGAAGGGCTAAAACTATTTTCGCTACTTCCATCCTAATACTTGCAAAAGAGCCACTGACATCTAGGTGATATCTTTACAGACCTTGATGGAGGAGCGTGTATTTACCATTGTCATCCTGCACAGACAGGATGAGTTTGCGGAGATATCAAAACTAGACATTGTCCTGCATAGCTTGTCTCTATAGATGCTGTCATACGCAGCCTGGAAATCGAGGAATAGGTAATGTGTATCGATAGGAAGCTCGTTGGTCAGGTTGTTGAAGAATGGCTTTAAACTGTCACACAACACACTCGCACAAGACTGATGCGTCTGTAGTTGGCGCAGTTCAGATGGTCTCCTTTCTTGAGGATCGGACAACCAATGCTGAGGTTCCATTCGTCGGGCATACTCTCGTCCGACCATATTTCTTGCCAAGTCATCGCACAATGTGAACACATGAAATAAAATCGACGATGAATTTGCTTGATAATCCTCAAGAGTTTTCAGAACCTGAACCAACGAAAGGGCTGCATGCTTCCTCGATTTGTGCTTTCATTGACAATTGGGTTTCATATGAGATCACTTCTACCAACAGATTTAGGATTACCGACTCTACATCCATCCCCTTGCAAATCTCTTCCGACTATCGCTCTCTCAAGGTGAATTTCCACAGATATGGAAGTCTTCTTTTATAACACCGATACACACAAAGGGATTAAAGAGCGAAGTCACTATTTACCGCCCTATAGCTAAACTTTCTCATATACACAAACTCCTCGAGAGCATTTTGTATGAAGCCTTAAGCTTCCAGTGCAAATCTTTTATTTCCCCCAATCAACACGGCTTTCTGAAGGGTAGATCAACTACCACTAACCTCGTAGAATTCGTGTCCTCAGTTCTCTCAGCCTTAGAAAGTGGTAAAGAAGTTGACGTTAAACAACTGATTTCAGTAAGGCTTTTGACAAGATATCTCATAAACTAGTCCTATTCAAATTGTCCCGCCTCGGTTTTGAACCCATTTTGCTTCAATGGATATCTTCTTACCTGGATAATCGTTTTTATAGTGTTCGTTTCAGGTCTGTCCTATCGGCCCCTTTCTTGGCCACTTCAGGTGTTCCTCAAGGTAGTCACCTAGGTCCACTTCTCTTCATGCTAATCATTAACGATCTGAAAGGGTCATTCTCCATTCAGCACTCTCTGTCTATGCTGACGATACCAAATTTTTTAAACCCATCTCCTCACAACATGACTCCCGCCTCATTCAAACAGATCTTAATAGTTTTCCACCTGGTGCATCGAGAACTGTTTAGAACTCAATGTCACCAAACGTCAATCGATTACCTTCTCAGTGTCACAAGACTCCTCCCCGAATTTACGTTCTCCGCGATCAACCTATATCCGTTGTTCAGACTATCCGCGACCTTAGCATATTATGCGACAGGGAGCTTAATTTCTGCTCGCATATTGATGAGATAATTACTAAAGCAAACTCATTACTTGGCTTCGTTAAAAGATGGGCCAACGAATTTTGCAACCCGTACGTGACCAGATCACTATACATCACTTACGTTCGCCCCCTTCTCGAGTATCGTCTACCTTGGATCGATCCTCTAATCTTACCTCGCTACCGAGACCATCTCAAACTCATTAACCTGAATACCCTTGAGGAGCGAAGGGGCGCAGCAGACATTCTTTTCAATCACCGACTCCTCTCAGACTCCGTCGATTGCATGTCTCTTTACAATTCCATTTTCTTTAACATTAACCCTCGAAATCTACGTTGCCCCCGTCTCTTCTATCTACAAATCCACCGCACCACATATGGCTCTAACGAACCAATCTCCCTTATGCTGCGTAAGGTAAACTCCAACCTTTCCGTTTTCGATTTTAATCGCAGCACACTTTCCCTCAAATTCGATCTCCTTCACCATCCTTAGCTTTAAGTCCACATATCACTAATCCTTTTTTTTTATTACTAGTTTTAAGTTATACATGTTAAGCTTGTACTAAGAAAAATAAATGGGGGCATTAGCCCCCACTATAATCAAAATTAAAATTACATCTCAATATGGACAAGTGTACACGGCGGTCTCCGGATCATGAAACGCTAAATGAAATTGCCCATATTGCGATAGATGTTCCGGACTATCACCTTAATGGAGCCAGGGTGCGAATTCAGATTTCTGTCACATCAAGTAAGAGCTTTTGTAAGAAGATGTAACGTAGAACAGTTGCAATGGCAAGAGACCAACATAATCTACGCCAAATGTACATACAATATATCACTAAATCCTTTAACAACTCCGATACCGCCAGCATGGAAGTATAGAAGAGCATCGCTGGCAACGTGTAATCAGAGACCCCGCAACTGATATCCGACTACCAACAAGAAATTCCTGGTTAAATGAAGAAAGCCGACACACACCTGTAGCTAAACAAGAAGCATATAAAGCGGTACTGCAACGAAGGATCAGACGCACTCTTGGACTTGACGGCTTACTGGCCAAGGTATTCAAATCAGCTTGAAATCACATTGTAGAGAGCATACACTACCTCATTTATCAGTTCTTGTCAGAGTTGTTTGCTCTGCCCACAAAAAACTCAAGAACTCAACATCGATACCAGCCACCTACTCATCGATTTTAAGGCCGCATATGACAGCATTTACAGAGATGAGCTATGTAAAGGCATACCACCTTGATCAAAAAGTTCCCGTGTAGCGCTCCTATTATTCCGATTTAAGTTCTGTTTTTTTGTTAAGTTTGTTCATCTGTTGTTGATATTCCCTCTAAATCTTAGCGTCATAGTTTGACATTTGCAAAAGTTACATAGCCAAGAGTACATCTATCTCTGTGTGTGTGTTGGCGATTTTTTACAATTTTAGAAATAATTTTAAATTTGCAACAACGAACTTGTATTAAATTTTGCGTAAAATACGGATTTGTTGTAAAAGTGTTTTGGCAAAAATTCTCTAAAGAAAACGGTCGTTTACCAGTGACACGAGCGATTCAAAAGTGGTCGTGAGTCAATCGAAGATGATGAACGCAGTGGCAAACCATCGACATCGAATACCGACGAAAACATTGATGAAGTAAAAGAAATGTTGGTCAATAACGGCAATTTAACCATCAGAGAGATAGCGGAGGACTTGAACATCGCCTATGGATCCGTCTAAGACATTTTAGTTAATGATTGGGTTTCCGTCGTGTAGCCAAAAGACCTCCATTTCATGCAAAAAAAAGACCGTGTTGACGTCGCAAAAGGGATGATTTGCGAGGCTGAATCCGATCCCACAGTCATCAAAAGGATCATTACTGGAGACGAGACCTGGGTTTATGACTATGACACGCTATCCAGACATCAGGCAAGTGAATGGCGTTCACCAAGTGATCCGAGACCAAAAAACCACATCATTTTCAGACAAAAAAGGCCAGAAAGCCAGACAGTAAACAAAGAGTATTATTTGGGCATTATGAGATGTTTGCGTGAAGCAATTCGCCGAGAGAGACCAGAATTCTGGGCAGAAAACTGGTGGATTTTGCACCATGATAAGGCACCGTCGCACAGTGCCTTCATTATTTGTAATTTTTTGACGAAAAATGCAACAAATACCATCCAACAGCCACCGAATTCGCTTGATTTGGCTCCCTGTGCCTTCTTTCCGTTCAATCGAGTTAAGAAAACCACTACGGGGAACGCGTTTCAGCTGCCGAGAGGAAGTAATGGAAAAATCGCAGGAAACTGAAAGCCGAATATAAAAAATGTTTCGAGAATTGGATCAAGCGCTGGCATAAGTGTATTGCAGTCGATGGGGATTACATCGAAGGATACAATATAGATTTAAATGAACAAACTTGTATTTTTAATTTTGTGAATAAATTCCGGTAATCAAGGTGGTATGTGGTTTTGGCATTCCTTTCCAGCTCGTCCACCAATGCAAAATGACGATTGAGAAGGCACGCTGCGCTACCTTGGCTCTGCTATAAATTCTGCCAGCAACACCTCAGCAGAAATAAAACGAAGAATAGCTCGAGCCAATCTATGTTTCTTTGGGCTACGAAGGTAATTGAATAGCAAGGCTCGATTTCGAAAAATCAAAGAAGGAGACTCTGCATGAGACCTTGTCATTCCAGTCCTGCTTTATAGCGTGGAAGCATGGAATCTAGTGAAACCAAATGAAGATATCCTAAATCATTCGAAATATATTTGAGAAGATTCAACGGCGAGCTAAGCTGGAGCTGGACAGCAACATCAACTTAGCTTAGTCAGAAAATCGCACATTAGTCGCCTAAGATGGCTAGGACATGGACAGCAGTCTTCGGCCCTCAAGGTCTTCTAATCTCTCTTGAAGGGACACTGCAAATTCAACTATTATATGTGTCTTACTTATTTTCGTTCGTCTCAGTGCAGCAGATATGCGAAGAAATGGCATTTATGCAATTAAAGTTGCCTCAGCGTCGGTTACTCTTTTAGTTATTTCTCTCACTCACTGGTTACGCGGCTTAGACCTATTTACCTCAACGTATTAAGGCTAAAATAAGTCACTCATGGTTAGGAGGTAACCTCACTCTAAGTAAAACAAACTGGCCAGCCGTTACCAGTGACCTTTCACTAAAGACGGTAAATTGACGTCGAGTATAGTCCTTGTAAATGCAATGTGGTGCAATGAAAATATCATGACATTTATCTCCCCTTTTTGGATGTCAAAGAAACCATTAATCGAGTCGGTAGGTGCTAATAATTGCCACACCTGTATCCGATGTTGTTCAATTTTCCTTTAATCTCTACCGAGTTAATTTTTTATAGACCCAGCGTTCTTAATTTTTTTTTTGTTTGTTTGTTTTTATTTCTCTTAAATTACTTATTAATCTGTATAAAGTAAAATTCTGTACATTGCTATTATAATTTCAAAATAATTAAGAAAAACATCTGGTGGCATTCAGTATTTAATACAAGATGAGTTAAAAATAGTGTTGAATGCCACTTCAAAAGGAACAATACAATAATAAGTGGGGCTTTTTTTTTACAAAAATAGAAAAATAAAGAAAAAAAGAGAACAATTCTCAGCAAATTTTATATTTTACAAGGATACAATTAATTATTATTTTGAAGAATAATACAAAAATTGATGCGATCAATTTATAAAATAACAAAAAAGAAAAATAGGTTAGATCAAAATATTAGAAGTAAGAGAGTCTAAACTACGATAATCTAGGGAAAATAGCCAAGTTTTGACGCGCTTAAGAAAACATTTGGACATGTGAGCACATCTGATTTCTTCCGGGAGGACATTAAATAAACGACAACATACGAGGGCGGGTCAATAAGTCCGTGACTTTTGGATTAAAACACAGATTTTTTGATAAAAAAATAATTTTACGAGTATTTTTCATCGTAGTCTCCCTTGAGCTCTATACACTTTGTCCAACGCTTCTCCAATTTTTTTATCCCTTCCAAAAAAAATGATTTGTCGAGGTCCTCAAAATAGGCCTTTGTTTGCGAGATGACTTCATCATTGGAGTCAAATCTTTTTCCCCCAAGCCATTTCTTCAGGTTTGGGAACAAGAAGTAGTCGCTCGGAGCCAAATCTGGAGAATAGGGTGGATGAGGGAGCAATTCATAGCCCAATTCATGGATTTTTGCCATGGCAACTGCACATGTGTGCACCCTTGCATTGTCTTGGTGGAAAAGAACTTTTTTCTTGGCCAAATGAGGTCGTTTTTTTTTTCAAATCGTCATTGAATCGGTCCAATAAGTTGGCATAATATTCCCCATTGATTGTTCTTCCCTTTTGAAGGTAGTCAATGTGGATTATCCCGCGTGCATCCCAAAAAACAGTCGCCATAACTTTATTGGCTGACAAACCCACCTTGGCCTTCTTTGGCGCCGATTCACCCTTAGAAACCCACTGTTTTGACTGTTGTTTGTTCTCTGGTGTGTTGTGATGGATCCATGTTTCGTCCACGGTTACAAAACGGCGCAAAAACTCCTCCATATTGCGATTAAACAACGCCAAACCTTCCTGTGAAGTTGTTACACGATTGCGTTTGTGGTCGACTGTGAGCAAACGCGGCACCCTTTCTCATGCCCAAGTGATCATTCAAAATTGAAACCACTGAGCCATGCGAGATCCCTACGGCTTCCACAATCTCTCGCACTTTCAATCTTCGGTCGGCCAACACCATATCGTGAATTTTTTCGATTGTTTCGGGTGTAGAGACCTCAACTGGGCGTCCAGGACGTTCGGCATCTTCAGTGCTTGTACGGCCACAACGAAATTCAGTAAACCACTTTTTTACCATTGAAATCGATGGTGCAGAGTCCCCATAGTATTTATCAAGCTTAGCCTTGGTCTCGGTAATGGTTTTTTTTCCCAAGAAATAATGCTTAATAAGCACACGAAATTCACTTTTTTCCATTTTCTCCTCAAATTAGTGAGTAGTCTGATAAAAATAGCTGTCAAACACAAACTAACTGACGCAGCAAGTTTAAATTTTGACAGGAGTCAACTGACAGATGCCTGTTGACAGGAGCAGTGTTGCTGTTTCAGTAAAGAGGTCAGAAATTCAAAAAGTCACGGACTTATTGACCCGCCCTCGTAGCCATGGTTTAAGTTTACATATAGATTTACTTGTGATCAGAGTACTGCAACTAGCAATATGGATTTTAAGAGTGGTTAAGAGATTAGAATATGCATTCGTTACATCACTACAGTTATAAACATTGTTCCAGGACTCAAAACACAATTTATCACGAAGCAAGGTCCAGTTTATTTCTGGCTTGCTTTGAAAACATTTCTTGGTCTGATTATTGATTTTACATTTTGCGTTGAATAGAATGCCAGTCATGGAATGGTCAATAATTAGGAGATTAAAAGCACAATATTCACACTCTACAGAAGCAACATTTCGAAAACGACCATATACGAGTATATGGTCTAAACGTCTGCTCATTACAGAATTTTTCACAGCGGAACCACCGAAAACACGGGCATCGTTTGGAAAGCCAAAAATCCGGTGGTATAATCTATCGAAGGAACGAAGCGCAAGATTTATCGCACTGGCTAAAGAAGTACTTCAAAATATAAATGGTGTAGCAGACTCACTTAGCCCGCAAGAAATGTGGAACAGCATGCACGAGGAATGCATAACATTCGCAAAGTCCCATCTGGGGACTATATCGAAATACCATCACGCCGGCAAAGAAACATGGTGGTGGAATGACGAAACCAAACGACCTGTGGCCGACAAGAAGAGTGCATTCCAAGCGTGGACAAAATGCGATCGCAGCGACGATATCGAAAAAGCTCGACTGGCTCTTGAATACCAGCGTCTTCAAAAGATCGCAAAGAAAGTCCTGGCTCGAACTCGAGCGGCAACAGTGGAAAACCTGTACCGGGAGTTAGAGCAAATATCCTCACGATCGGCAGATAGAAGACAAGCTCTACAAGAAGTCCAAAAGTCGTACAATACGAAAGTTTCAGATATTTTTAAGCTCGCCGCACAGAGATGAAAAAATTCGCTGAATACTACAAGGAGTTGCTTAACAAACAGTTTCCACGTGATATCGTGCCGACAGCTGGTCTATTCGAGGAGGAAGTTTCGGACTTTTCAATCGAAGAAATAAGTATAGCAATCGGAAAATGAAGCGGGGGAAAGCGGCGGGACCAGACAGCATTCCATCAGAATTTTGGTCGAAGATGGAGGGGATCGGCAGCGTTTGGCTATCGAAACTTTTAAATAAATTAAAATGTGGACAACCTATGCCGAATCAATGGAGAAGTAGCTTCTTGGTTCCATTATACAAAGGAAAAGGCGACACTCGAGAATGCAACAACTACCGTTCAATCAAGCTTATGTCACACACAATGAAAATCGTCGAAAGAGTCTTAAACGAAGGTCTTCGGCAAATAATAAAGCTCGATAATAGCCAGTGTGGATCTGTTGAAGGAAGATCGACGGTGAACGCTATCCAAAGCCTACGAATAATAATGGAAAAGCACCGAGATTCGTCTAAGGACTTACACATGGTATTTACGAGTATCGACCTCGAGAAAGCATTCGATCGAGTGCCTAGGGATCTCATATGGGCCGCGCTGAGGTCTCAAAACGTACCGGAAACGTATGTTAGAATAATACAAGACATGTACGGAAACGTGAAAACTGCGGTTAAAAGCTCTGCTGGACTAACGAGAGAATTTGCAGTTAATGTCGGAGTGCATCAAGGAAGCGTACTTAGCCCTTTCCTCTTTAACGTAGTATTCGACTATCTTTTAAAAGACTGCATGCGCGAAGCAAATGTAATGCCAATTCTCTTCGCTGACGACGCAGGTATACTGAGCAAAAGGTTCGAATATTTGCAGAACGCCCTAGATTCATGGAGAATAGTGCTAGAGAGAAACAGGTTTAAGATAAGTCGTTCAAAGGCAGAGCATTTGAGGTGCCCATTTGCGCATCCGTTGCGACCTGTTCCAGATATAATGTTAGACGGAAAGTTCTTCCGAAAAGCACTATCTTTAAGTACTTAGGATCAATCGTTAGCATGGAAGCGAAATGTGACGACGACGTAAACCACAGAGTGAGTGTGGGATGGATGAAATGGCGGGAAAATTCGGGAATTTTTTGTGACCGAAAATTTCCACTTAAATTAAAGGGGAAACTCTACACCACGGTTGTTTGACCAGCTCTTATATACGGTTCACAGTGCTGGACAATGTACGAAGCGTCAAAAAACAAAATGACGGCAGCGGAAATGAAAATGTTAAGGATGTCTAGTGGAGTCACTAAACGCGATTGTATTAGATCTACGCGTATAAGAGGAAGTCTACACATAAAGAATTCGGTAACCGAACAGCTTGAGGCGAATAGAATAAGCTGGTATTGCCACGTTCAAAGAAGATCTGCGGAAAATAAGGTTAAAAAGGCACTACGGTCACTCCAACTGTAAGAAAACGAGGTCGGAAAAAAAATTCCTGGATTTCTCAGATGGCAAGTGCGCAACAACGCCTAGGGCTTACCACTGAAGCGATCCAGGACCGAGCATTATGTAGACGCGTTCTGCGGTCTGCGACAATAGCCAACCCCATAAGCGGAGCAGCAGCGATGCAGTAAAAATGGGAAACTCGTTACGCATAAGTTCATATAACGAGGAAAGGGTTAATAAAAGGATAAGAAGAAGAAGATATGGTCTAAACAAGTACCTGATGCAGGCCGAGTAGGCACATTGATGACGTTTATCAAGCCATGTAAGGCTAAAACAGAGAGATAATTTAATACCGTGGGACTATCATCTAGACAATCAACATTAAAATCACCTACAACAATTAAGTTTTTGGATTTCTCCCTATCTAACACAACAGATAAATCCTTTATAAACATCGACACATTAAAGATCTGCAATCTGTAAGCACATAAAAAAACAAACATTTCATTATTTATTTCAATGGACACCTTTAAAACATCTGCAGTAGGACAATTCACTTTGGAAACATCAATGATTTTAAAAGCATTCTTTATAAAGCAGTCATTTTGACTTTAACCGGGCTTTCTTCTACCTTTCACTTTGCCAGAGAAGACAAAAAAACAAGCATCAGCACGGATGAAGTGCACTTCAGTCCAGTTCAATTCGTTTCCAATCTCAATTGATAGATTTTCCTTTAATCTTCGAAACAATTAACCTATCGTTAGTCTACCTTTATTAAGTTGATCTGCCAGACCTGGCTGTCCATACGCGCCTCGTTAAAATTTCGCACAGCCGGATCTACCTGATTATAATTAATCGACAAGTTGTATTCACTAATTAAAGGTGCAGTTAATTTTAGGAGTAACCAATTAAAATCGTTATTCGTCCATAAAGTCAAATTGAAACTGTTAACCACTTCCTGGCGCCCATCTATCTATTTAATGAGCTCAAATTCATAACGACTCAATTCGAAAGGACAAAAGGAGCAGCAGGACACTGGTGCTGGTGCAGAGCTTCGGAGTTCCAGAGCGCCAACGATTATTAATTTTATTCATTAGTCGAGGGTAATTTACAGCTCATAAAGTGCTCCAGACTTGATAGAGATCTCAATGTGGTCTCTGATTTCAATGGACACAATGAATGGTCAACAATTCCGGATGGAAGCGTGCCATGAGGCTTTTGTTCAGCTTTTCTCCTCTTTTTTTTCTTTTTTTTTTTTGGACACGTACGGATACAACAACGTCGAAAACGGTGGTGCTACTGACGATGATGGGTGGTAATTATATGAAAAGTTGTAATTCGAGGCCGTAGTGCTTATTATGTTCGTACGAGTATCTATTTTGATTGTCGCTGGTGTGTAGTCATTTTGATTCTATCAATGGCACGTTTTTTGGTGTTGATGTGGAAGCAACTTTGTGCACTTTTGTTGAAAGTTTTATGACACAAAGGGGTTGACAAAATGATGATAACAAAAAGGGGGCAGAAAATGACTTGTCATTGATACCACTCGAGGGCTTCAACAGATTAAACAAGTATCTATGAGAAGAAGAGCATAGACGAAACCTTTGACGTGATATAAGTTTTAGTAAAGTGTTTTGCAAAGGCTTGTCCATTCAGAAATATTCGCAAGTTAAAGGGCCTTCCCCACCCCCTAAGTTTCGTCAGAAACTTGATGAAATTATCTGAGCAAATGTATCTAAAATGGCTACGACGCAGATAGTCGCTTTGCTATGTTTTTTAGGTGGTGCTTTGCTTCTAAATGGTTCTCGGGCTCTTTATCGATGACAGTGCGCCTTCCATCCGATCCATCTTCTCTGCTTCTGCTTTAGCACATGGCCCACAACGACCTCTGTTCTTTGCCAATAATGTCTTCGTCATTTGAAAGCAATTTTACAAACTTTTGAAAAATTGTAGCTCTGGTTCTAGCTTTCGAATTTCGAATAATACTCTCAAGAACGATGTTGAAGCTGTTTAAGCTTTTTTTGACTTCAAAGATCAGTCCGTGGTTGAGCAAAGATATCAAAACTAACGAAGGATTCATAAAGTTCAGCAAGTGTGCCGATTTACAATTCCGTTCTAGGATCAGCCAATGGTGGATTTTTCAGGCCTGACTCTACGGTGATAGGGTTCAAACACTTAGTTGACAAAGGTTGTGGGTCGAAGATAAAATCTTGAGGCCAGAAAGTTTCCTTTCCTCAGAATTGTGCATTCAGTGTTGAGTTTCCATTCGCCTGGCATGCTTTCGTCCGATCATATTTTAGACAAGATTGTGTGCATGCACTTCGAAAAGTCACCACTCGACGTCTTGAACAGCTCACTAGACAGGCCGTTAGTACCAGATTTCTTAATGAAATAGAGCCTAGATAAGACTGTCTGCATTTCGTCGAATTCTTCTCTGAAACTCCTGTAATTTATTCCATCTTCAATTTGCTTCTTTTTAAGAATCAATTGTTTGCTAGCTATATGAACCAATCCGGGGCTCTCTTACAGCATGTTACAACTTACATATTCACTCAGTCGTCAATATCGAATTGCCTTACAACATTGGCTCTTCCTGGTCTTGCTAGCGATATTCGGATTCGAACCGTCAATGTTGGCACCTCAGGAGGTTCGAACTTCCAGAATACTGGAGGAGCTTTTTGCGTCAAACTCAATATTAGCAGCCTAGCTGATTGGAGACCGTGCCAACACAGCGTACAATTTATGACCCTGCGAAACAAATAAGGAAAATCGACTTTCAGACCTTAACATGCTCGACGGACGAATGGACCATATGCAATAAAGGCTCTAGATCAGTACAAGGCAGATATTACCCCTAAACACCAAATGCCTAGCCTAGGACACACAAATAACCAGTAAAAGAACTGGCAGCCATGGATCTGCGGATAGGGGCTCGCTTAAAAATCATGCTGTCGAGGCCTACAAAAATGCGGGCTCGAAATGAAAATCACACGAAACTTTGTGTATCGTACCGAGATGTTATTTAAGGGTACTGGTGGGCTTGGTGTAGACCATGCAAAATTCGGCTCTCCGCATATTGTACGAGCGCCGCAAGTAATCAAAGGCCCAGAGAACCGAAATCGTCAAAATCCACTGTCCAAACTGAAAATCATGTCTCGGGAGATGGATATCAGTAAGGACTGCAAGTCGCGCATAGTAAGGCATGATTTGGAACGCAGCGCATACAAACAGAACTTACTTACTTTACTTTAGGTGGCGCTACAGTCCGGGGTAGACCTGAGCCTCAATTTACAGACATCTCCATCGATTCTTTCCTAGCTGCCTCCAGTTTCGGCTGAGGACTCCTTGCACTTGCGTTCGCCACCTGATTAGCGGCCTTCCTCTTCTACTCTGTACTCAGAGGCGGAGTTTTGGTGGCCATCCGTTCTACGAGTACATGACCTAACCATCTCAGTTGTTGGACCTTCACTATTCTGACTAAGTCGACTTCGCTGTACAGCGACGTACAGTTCATCGTTTTTCCTGGCTTGAAGCCACACTGATATGGACCAATCAAGTTGTTGACGAATGGCTTCAGCCGTTCACACGATACGGCTGATAAGATCTTTGCGGCGGCAAACAATGCTGAGGTTCCATTTATCTGGCATACTTTCGTCCAACCATTTGAAATGGTGTTTGCTCCCAACATCTCCTCTGTTCAAAGAGCTCGTGAACAGCTCTAGTATTTCTTTGTAGCGCCGCTTTGTGTGCATCTTGCTTAGCTGCATGTTCTTGCCGGGATTCGTCATCAAAACAGGGGTTTCGTTGTGGTGGTCGAGTGAAACCCAGCGGATCAGAGGCATGATCACTGATGGCTCTTCGATGCTTGATGCTAGAGGACCTCTTAAAAGATTAATAAAGACTCGTTCGCAAAAGGATTTGGCCTTCCTTTGCGATTGTAGCGGTCTGACATCGAAATTTCTCACAGTATTAGCTTGTCTTGGCTTTGTTTTCGTTATATGCGCAACCGTGGCTACAGCAAGGTAATAGTCCGTTCAGATGTAGGCCGCTGGAAACTTTCAGACATCCATAATACTGGAGGACGATTGATTGATCAAGACTTCTCCAGGTCTCATTGGGAATAATGAGATGTGGGAAGCGCGTGTCAACTACGACAATATTTCGCCCTGGCACGTAGTCGAGTAGCCTGAATCTATTATTAAGGGTGGTATCGTACAGGGTATAGCCCGTTAACGGACCTAACATTCCATATCCGAAGTTCGTTGACCTTGTTTAGTTTGCAGAAGGCGTCAGCATAACTATTCTTCTTTGTGTTTCGGAACTTTTGTATATTTTCAATGGCCGGGCGGCATAACCCCAAATGTCGAGAGCCAGTTCCCTAGAACTAGGAGTCGGTGAAACCGAAACCAGCTACCAGTTCAGGGATGTAAGCTCTGTCATTGATCCACTATTGAAGGCTTAGGTATACGTCACAATCTGTTTTCCAAGATCCTGACTTAGTCTGGGAAATTCTTACCGAGCTGAGCTCCAAATATGTCGGAGTATTTCGAATTCCATCTGGGTAATTCATCCATTGTCCCGTAAATAGTGTTGGCATTTTTATGTGAGGGTCAGCACTCGCGCTTATAAGTTTGACAAGTCGGTTTCAGAAAAATTTCGACAAGATGGTTAATACTTAGTGGTGAAGTAGGCAAAATCAATGTTGCAACACTGGGTATCGCCAAGTTGAAGCCTCTCAGTGCCTACCATATTTCTGCAGCACCCAGCCAATTGTTTAATTGGAACAATGCCTTTGGAAAACATGATGGCACTTTTAACTTTTTTATTCTGAGCAGGGCTCTTTCAAAAGTGAGCAGAACCGTCGGTACCCATAGTTGCTTCTGACAGACTTGTATCGGTTTCCCGTCTGACGACTGAATCTGTTAATAAAGTGGACTTACACAATTTCCCTAAAATCTGTCACTGCCGTCGACTTCTTGTTAAATGTTTCCCTATGGTCCTTGCACCACTTGCATCACTTTCGTTGCTTCCGAGCATAAAGACTACAAGTTACAATTTTCCCTCTGAGGACGTACGCATTGCAATAGTATCCTTCATCGGACCGATATATGTAAGTATCCACCACTTCCTAGCGTCTACTTGCTTTTCACTTACCTTCATAAGCTACGAAGAAACACCAAATTCCCTCCAGCCCTTAGCCTCTTTTCCAAGCCCTTAATACCCATATTTTTAAAAAAAGTAAAAACCGAAAAAAATAAAACAGAATTAAGAACGACGAAACGGGACTAAAAAGGACGAACAAATTCTTGTATGCTGGTGAAGTGCATTGACGCGTTCATAATACTTGACGTCGTCGTCGTCATCTCGGATCTCCCCTAAAACTCCCACAATCCCCTCGAACACTGAGTGTGTACGTGCAAGTGTATGTCACACCTTAGGGATGATGACGCTGCTGCTTTTTATCACCGAGAAGCTAGCTGACTTATTTTTCGCGTCATGTTCTTAAGAGGTTTCACCATCATCAGAAGGGCCCTTAACCAAAAAACAGAAACCGAATGGATAGGGGGAGTTAAAGCAGGAAAAAAAGGATCCCACCCCTGGAAGCCTTGAAAAGATTTTTCCATTTTTTTTTCTAATTGGACTTGCACTCCACAAATACGAACGCATGCCTGGGTGCATGAATAATGAATGCATATGAGGACTGCAACACATGAAACTATGAGTATGAGTCTCTCAGTTGATTTTTATTCCCCCTCCTCTCACAACTTTAAGGACGAAATGAAGAACAAGAAGAAGAAGAAGTAGAAGAAGAACAAAAATCTCCAACAGCTCTTGTTTTTGTCCAATCTCCCATGTTTCCCTTCATAATAGAGCCACGAGAATTGGATGCACATACACATGAAAATATGCATCTACGAGTAGATCGCGTCATCATTATCCTCATGAGAGTTGTTTTCCATACTAAAAAAACAAAAAGGATACGTCAAGTGCTAAGAAAATGAATCCCTTCGCTATGCAAAAAGGTGTTGGTTGGTGTGAAATGACGCGGCCAAAGATGCACTTAAAATGTCGTCTCTGATGTTACAGTGACTGTAGTTGTGGATATGGGTGGTGAACTTGAAAAATTGCTTTGCTACACCCCAAAGGACATGTGCAAGGATAGGCTTTGCAATAAAATATTCTTGTACAGTTTACTGCAAAACATGTTTTCTTGGCAATTTTTGCTGGATACTTCTGGTGCCTGGTGCCTGCTGCCTAATGGCGTGACTTTGTTGCGATGGCGTCTGTTTGTATCTGAGGAGTTGGGTTTGACAGATGACTGCATTTTCCACACCGACAGAGATGCATTGATTACAATTAAAAGTTGCTTCTACAGTTGTCTGGTTACACATCGAACTTGAAAGCGATTTGGAACCTTATAAGGGACTCAATGGTGTGCTTTTGAAGAGTCGGCTTAGAAAAATATACATCCGAGGTCCATTTATGGTGGCTATTTGAAATGCATATCGCCAGTTGTTTTCAGAATCCCCGAGAGTGCATTGCTAATTCGGTAGGACAACAGCCAAGTACCTGATCTAGTGCTAACTATGACTTCTCGACATCCCTCGGCAACAAGCAATATTTTAAAGTCTGATAGTTTGGTGCCCGAAATATGGATTGTGCGCAATGGCTACCACACCGTGTTGCTAAAGAACAAGAACGTAGTTTTCAATCAGATACTCTGAACTTTTTTTATGCAAACTGACTCAATTGTGGTAAGCACTGCCACCTAGTAGATCTTATGTTTGAGACAGATTGAGTTAGTATCTAGCGAAGATATTTTGACTGCATAGTTTTTTTTTTATGTTATCACATGCCGTGGATATTTTGTCAAAAAGATAAGAAGCTTTGTTCTTCCGTCTCTTAAGTGTTCTATTTGTTGCTGAGTTCAGACTTTGCAGAACTTTTCGAGATGAAACCTCAGAAAAACAAAAAAATATCTATCGCCAGGCATAAGCAGAGACACTTTCGCTTATGCCTGCGACTTACTAACCAGACCGAAACTGGCTGAGGCCATCAAATAAGCTTTAAGTAATGGTTTCAAGACGCCTATTACCGGTTATGCTGTAAAGGCCAGCGCCTGCACCGAACTCAAAAGCTTCATACCTATCAACCTGGCATCTTTTGTTGGAGAGCATAGAGAGAATAGTCGAGTTTCATGTGCAAAATTGCTTGGCGAATGCATCTTCTGTTTACGATGCAACGTGCCCATTAAAGCGGAAGATCCTGCAAGACTAGGCTTGAACTAGGGCAAAATGAAGGCACACTCGACACGAAAGAGCAAGCGCTGATTACTTTCATCGAAACTGTATGTGCTTTCGACAAAGCAAGCCAACAGGGCGTAGACACACCGCTTATTTTGCACATAAAAATTATGCTGATAATAAAGGTCCCTGATTGGGGATCCTGCATACGGCCAATTGCTACTTCAAGGGGTAAACAGTAGTTTTTGTTCTGGAGCATGTCGACTCACTGCTTAATGCTCTCAAAAGTCTTAACGTCTACGCAGAGGCTAACGGAAATGAGGTGGCTGTACTGTCTTTTGGAGCATGTCCATAATTGTCCGCAGGCAGCCCAGATGTGTTTGATTACAGCCATCTCTGGTTAGCTTGATCCCCCGAGTAAGACTCCTCGGCTCGGAGAATTGATGTCCATATGCTCTACATGTCCAAGCAATCTCAAGCGATTGATAGGGAGTTTTCTGACTAGTTTGATGCCGCTATGGAGCTTATATTGTTTGTCGTTACAAGGAGTTTCTCTCTCGAAAGAACAGGTAATATATTTATTCACTTTCGAAAGGGTTCATGCTACAGCGCGTCAAAATAGGAATGTGATGATCAAGGTCTTATATAGAGTCTCCATAGTTTTCGGGGTGAGACCCAACCAATCAATTGCCTTCTTAGCCCAAGAAATAACGATTGGCAAGAGTGATTCTTCGTAGAGCAAAGGTGAACCACCTCGAATTTATAGATTTTGACTGTTATGACTGGCCTATCCAATTAATCGCTGTTGTGTGTCTTTTCTTGTTGACAGTATATACTTGGTTTTGTCTGCATTTGGCACTCAGCTCATTTTTCTCCCAATTATGTCGATATTATCGACGTACCCTTGTAGTTGCACAGACTCTGATAGATTCTTCCTGTGCTCACTAGTGAGTTCCGTGCAATTGTTGCAAAGGTGATGTTAAAGAAGTCACATGATAGCGCGTCACTTTATTTAGAGACTTTTTTGACCGTCTTTGAGCAGCGAGCGTTCTCAATCGTCATTCTTCTCAGATAGACGACCCAAAATGCCAAAATTAGACATGGCTCTGTGGATATATGTAACTCCTCTTTATAAATGCTTTCATCGAATGGCATCGATTGGAACCTGTTGAGTTTTCTCCAGGAATTGCCGTTGTGAAGTCTAAGTAAGATAGAGGCGACGTTCACGCTATATGCCAGACATGTTGAGGAGACTTGTACCTCCACAGTTGGCGCAGTTGAGGGGTCTTCTTTTTTGGGGACTTGACAAACAATGCTGAGATTCCATTCATCAGAAATACACTCTTCTGTCTATAGCTGAGAAATTACTTGGTGTATGCTCTCTTAAGGCCTTGAGTAACTCAGCTGGTAGGGCGTCTGCTCCAGCTACTCTGTTAGATTTTAGCTTAGATATTGATATCCTTACTTTAGGTCAGGTGGATGAAAGTTTTGGCTATGAACGTCTTAGGAGATTGGTCGATTCTGCTTGATGTCTAGATGTTCTTTTTCTTCGGAGAAAGAAGTTCTTTCATATTCGCAGAACCAACTATCTGAGGGATTTTTTTTACAAAAAAATTCTGACAAGTTCTTTTGACCTGCTGGTAAAATTTCACTTCATTATTCCTGGAGCACATGTGTGACCGCGTGCTCCCGTTAAATTTTTTCTTGTTTTGGGGAAGCCAAAATTCTTACTTTCTGGTTTTCTCGTTGAGTTCAAAAGTGAGTCTCGTTCTTTGCTGCATCTGTGCTTTATATGGTTGTTTAGGTTTGCAGAGTTTTCGGGATACCTGTTTGGCTAAGATTCTGGTAATTTCAAACGATTGCCCTAGACTGCTGCAAAGCAGACATAACCGCCATCCAAGAAATGCGATGGGATGGGCCGGACAAAAAGAAGATGAAAAACTGCGACATCTACTACGGCAATTGCTATCGACGGCAAAAGCAGCACTCATTTGGATGCGGATTTGTTGTCGGAGGCAGACTAAGACAAGAAGTCCTCAGCTTCCGGCATGTGAGCGAGCGCCTCATAGCAATCCGCATCAAGGCTAAATTCGCAAACATTAGCCTCATATGTGCGCATGTCCCCACAGAGGAGAAAGATGACGACACCAAGGATGCCTTCTACGAGCTCCTTAACAAGACCTACGAGCAATACCCTAGCTATGACATTAAAATTGTCCTCGGTGATTTTAATGCAAAGCTAGGAAGAGAGGGTATCTTTGGTGGAACAATCGGAAAATATAGCCTGCACAACACCACCTCCGATACCGGATTCAGGCTTATCGACTTTGTGGCGGGGCGAAACCATTAATGGGTGAAACATTGTCGTAGCTAGCACGCGGTTACAACATATCGGTATACACAAGGAGACTTGGAGAACTCCTGATCAATCAACAGTCAACCAGATTGATCACATTGCGATCGACGCAAGACACTCCTCCAGTATTATGGATGTCCGTACGTTCCGAGGAGCCAACATCGACTCGGACCATTACCTTGTTGTTGCCAAGATACGGTTGCGGATATCCCAAACTACGCCAAGACAAACTAATGCTGTGAGAAAATTCGACGTCAGACGGCTACAATCGCAAGAGATCGCCAAGTCCTTTTCCGATCGAGTGTCTCTTAATCTCTTTAGAGGTCCAATGCCGCCAGCATCAAGCATTGAAGACCATTGGAAACACTGCCAAAACGCCATCAGAGATGCCGCTTCTGATGTGCTGGGTTTCACTCGTCCACCACAACGAAACACCTGGTTCGATAATGAACGCCGGCAAGCACATACAGCAAAGCAAGATGCACATAACGCGGCGCTGCTTAGAAAGACCAGAGCTGCTCATGAGCTCTATGAGCGGAAGAGGAGAGGAGGAGCATGAGAAGCGCGTTAGCGAGGAAATTGATTTTAGAAATTTTTACCAAAAGGTAAAAATAACATGCCGCGGAAACAAACCCCGAACCGAAGCCTGTAGAGATGAACAAGGAAACATCGTAGTAGAATCGCAGTCGATGCTTAGGATTTGGAAAGATCATTTCTGCAGGCTGTATAACGGCGATGACGGACCAAATACCGCTGTCAGGCAGAATCAACCTTTCAACGTGGACGATGATGACCAACAATTCCGTCCACCCGACCTGAATGAAGTGAAGATAGCCATATCGAAGCTTAAGTCCAACAAAGCTGCTGGAGCGGATGGCCTGACTGCCGAGCTCTTTAAAGCGGCAGGCGATGACTTGGTAAGGAGCATACAACAACTCATCTGTTAAATATGGTCGGACGAAAGTATGCCCGATGAATGGAACCTCGGCATTGTTTGTCCGATTCTCAAGAAAGGAGACCCTCTGAATTGCGCCAACTACAGAGGCATCAGTCTCCTTAACCTCGCATATAAGATCTTATCCGCCATAGTGTGTGAACACCTGAAGCCGTTTGTCAACAATCTGATAGGTCCATATCAGTGTGGCTTCAGGCCAGGAAAGTCCACCATCGACCAGATATTCACACTACGGCAGATCTTGGAGAAGACCCATGAGCTTCAGAGCGATACCCACCACCTATTCATCGATTTAAAGGCCGCGTATGACAGCATCTATAGAGACGAGCTCTATAGAGCAATGTCTAGTTTTGGCATCCCTGCCAAACTCGTCCGTCTGTGCAGGATGACGATGGAGAATGCACGCTGCTCCATCAAGGTCGGTAAAGATCTCACCGAGACCTTTGATGTCCAGAAAGGATTTAGACAAGGCGATGCGCTGTCATGCGATTTTTTCAACTTCGTACTTGAAAGAATAGTGCAAAACTCACGAGCAAACACAAGAGGCACTATTTTTCAAAAGTCCGTCCACCTACTCGCATACGCCGATGATATTGACATAATCGGGAGAAAGCAGCGTGATGTCAGTGGAGCTTTCGCGAGTATTGAGACGGAAGCGGCGAAAATGGGCTTAGCCGTCAATGAGGGCAAGACCAAGTATATGCTGTCAAGCAAAAAGGACAACCAACACCGACGTCTCGGACAGAACGTCACCCTTGACACATATAACTTTGAGGTAGTTAAAGACTTTGTCTACCTAGGCTCCGCTATAAATACAGACAACGACACCAGCGCTGAGATCAAGCGAAGAATAACTCTTGCCAACCGCTGTTTCTTTGGGTTAAGAAGGCAATTGAGTAGCAAAGCCCTCTCTCGGACAACAAAAGTCACCCTTTATAAGACTTTAATAATCCCGGTCCTGCTCTATGGCGCAGAGGCATGGACATTATCAAAAATGGATGGAGGGTGTTCTTGGTTGCTTCGAGAGAAAAATTCTTCGGGCGATCTTCGGTCCCGTCTGCATTGACGGTGAGTGGAGGAGGAGATACAACGACGAACTGTATGGACTGTACAGCGACATGGACCTAGCCAGAAGAGTGAAGATCCAAAGACTGAGATGGCTGGGTCATGTAGAGCGCATGAACACCAATGCTCCGGTCTGAAAAGTCTTCGAATCCGCTCCCGAGGGACCGCGCATTAGAGGAAGGCGAAGACTCAGGTGGTGCACGCAAGTGGAAGAGGACCTCAGCGAACTTAGCGTGCGAAACTGGGGGCAGCTAGCCAGGGATCGGGCTGGCTGGAGAAGCTTGTTGACTGATGCCCAGGTCCCCCCGGACTGTAGCGCCACCTAAAGTAAGTAGGCTTAGTGGTCCACTTTGGCTTGACAGCAGATCAGGTTATCGTTGTGGTTTTAAGACTGACTGTATGTCTTGTTCGATAAGATCGTATACGGCAAAACTCGTTTATTAAAATCGGTTTGGAAGTGGCATTTGCATTAGCAGATAAAAAAATACTTCTGCTAAGATGCTTTGAATAAAAAAAATTGAAAGAGTGTTTAATTTTTGTCATACGGAGCAGCTGCTTAATACATGAAAAAGTCAAAAGCATTTGTTAGCAAGTGGGTGCACCCTTATTCCCAAGTTAAAAATGCGGATGATTTGCCGGATCGTCTACGCCAAAAACAACAAAAAAGCAGGACAAAATGATTCTACGCGTGTTTGAAAAAAATCCTCTTCTATCGTTAAGAGGAGGACAAGGGATTTTACGTAAAAGGGGTCTAAATGTGTGTTGTGATACGATACGAAGACGTTTACTAGCCCATAATGTAAAATTTCGAAGCACAATAAAGAAACCACTACTGTAAAAAAAAAACACGTAGAAAAACGACTCAGTTGGGCCAAGGAGAATTTGGACAGATTTTTTCGGATGAAATTTCTTTTTGGGCATGGTTTACTATCACTCATACCTGGTGTACACAATCCAATAAATTAATCCAGCGTCAAACACCCGGCAGAGGTGCACTCAACATGGTCAAAATTTATAAGAAGGCTTTATTGCCATCTGCCCAAGGGTGGTTTAAAAGAAGGAATGAGAATTGGTTACTACAAGAAGGTAATGGCCCGAAACAACGCAGTCGTTTGTGCAGTACATGGAAACAAGGAAATGACCTCGATGTTTTAGATTGGCCATCACAGTCGCCGGATGCAAATTCCATTGAAAATGTTAAGGCATTCATGAAGCTCAGTCTCCAAGGAAAGAAAATCTCGACGGTCAAACAATGATCACGAAAAACACGAGTTTTATGGAGATCTTTGTCTCAAGATTATGCTACAAGATTAGTAGAAAGCATGCCTCGAAGACTCCAAGCAATTATTGATAATGGAGGAGAGTGGATAACATATTAATTGAAAAGCATTCAAGTAAGTAAACAAAATAAACCAGTACAGTTGATTTTGTTTTATTATTACATGTTCTTCTTGAATTTTTGTCGTGTACGATGTTATCAAACAGACTGTAGACTTGAAATCGGGTGTTTACTACAGTCGGCCATTCGCCGAATGTATTCAGCAACACCGTTTCATTTTCTTAACGCGGACAGTGAACAAAACACGTGTAACTCTGTACTTCTTATACTCGTAGCAGCCATAATCTGTTAAAAACTGAGTCATGTAGAAGTTTGTTTTGCCATGCTTCCGATCGATCCAAGTGCTGACCTTTGGTATCAATCGATGCGTCCTCTATCTTCCTCTCTGCGATTTATCCCAATGCTGTTGCCAGGTTTTCCTCTGTGAGTGTCTAACCAACCATTTCGTACTCGGCCGTTGCATAATCGTCTCAGTTCGTCGGCGGGTGTGGATGGGCGGCATTGAAGCCACGAGGACTAGAGTCCTACTCTTAAGGACACTTTCCGAGCAGATGTTAAAGAGCATTTGTCCAGATAGTCCCTAAAAAGGCGAATCTTCTTTTCCTCTCCTCCTATAGACCCATTGCACTTACGTCCCTTCCACCCAAGGTCATGGAAACGCTGATAAATCGCCAACTCATGAAATATCTTGAAACAGGAAAATTTCTTAATGACCGGTAGTACGGTTTTCGTAGCAAAGGGTCCACTGCTGATTTGATGGCAAATCTGATATTCAAAAAATAAATGCTTGTGTGCCCCAGGGCTCCGTTCTGTCTCCGACACTCTTTTTAATTTTCATTAATGATCTCTTGTCTGCTACTTCTAATCTAATTTACTCCTTTGCTGACGACAGTACTCTCTGCTTTTCATATTCGTTCCCGAACTCACGGCCCTGCTCTTCGGCTGTAGAACGGGAACGGCACCGTATGTTAAGCTCATTAAATTCCGATATTAACAACATAACCAATTGGTTATGTATAACATAACAATGCTGTCTGCTGTCGCTTAAGCGAAATTCAAATACCCAGGCATTGTCAGTGAATGGCACTTGCATCGTTGAAACCGAAAAAATTTCCATTCTCGGTATGTGTTTCAATGACAACGTACGTTGGAATGACCACGTATTCGAAGTCGATGTAAGAAATATGTAAGGCCTTCATACGCCCAAAATTTAAGTTTAATGCTCACATCTAGTCAGGTGGCCCTAAGACTTCTTTGCATCTACTAGATAGATAGAATCAAAACCCTCAAGCCCACTTTCGGAAGCACCCCGAAATATCGTGATTCTTTCCTAAGCCGAACAACTCGCTCATGGAATGCCCTGCCGAGCTCTTTATTTCCTGGCCATAAGAACCTTCAAACATTTAAGACCAACGTACATCGGTTACTCTCTTTTCTCTCTCCCTAAATCGCCTTCGCCCGCGCCCTCGACTCTAAGACTAATCGTGTCGCGTACTTTCCGACTGCTGTTAAGTGCAACTTCGGCGCTGTGGGCTCTGCTTGTAACCGCGTTGATAGCATCTATTGTTGGTCGCGACTTACGAAAACCGTACTGATGTTCAGCTAGATCACCCGATGCTTCGACTGCAGACTCCAGTCTATTTTTATTACTCGTTCAAGGATTTTTCCCATTGTGTCGAGCATAGAAAACTTCCTTTAAGGCGAGGGTTTATTATGTGGTTTGTTTCCTTTTGGCAGCAGTACTAGACGCTGTCACTTCTAGGGCTCTGGAGAGTGCCTTATTAAAGCTCGCATGGCAGCCTTTAGCGTTCGATCAAGATGTCAAGACTGGGCTTGTAGTTTAGCACATATTCTGAAAAGTTCTTCGCTTGTATACGAGTATATCTCTTCCTTTGTTCATGCAACACATCAAGCTAATGATTCAGCCATAGTACACACGAATTCACTCTAGAAAACATTAGTTCCATCTACTGGCGATCCATTGAAGCTTCATATTTGGTCGTCCTTCAACTTGTGTTACATTCTACACTATTCCCTACCTCTACGGGGATGATTGATTCTCCAGTGCTTGAAGTGTTACTTTGAGATGCTCTTTCAATGCCTTGGATACCACTAATATCTACCAATTGCGGACTTTCTGTACACTATATCTGTGAAACTGTGGACTCTTTATTTTTTTCCTTTCCCATCGGTAGTGCTCCCGAACCCCGGAGTAGCTTTTCTTCTCTGAAAGATTCTGTTATCTGTGATACATCTAGCTTATGATTAGACGCGACTTTGATTCTCTCAATATTGTGGATGAGTCCCTAGGATTGGGTTTCAACATACATGGTCAACTAGGACTGACTGAAGACAATAGATAAGCAAGTCACACGCCTTGCTTGCTGTCTAATCACCTAAATGCGATGTCCCTTCCAGTTTTGTCATTGAAATTCATGGGTGCAATCCAAAGGCTGTAACGTACTTATCCTCATGAGATAACCATTTTTGTATCCCAAATACAATACTTGAATCCAAAGTTAGTGAACGCAATTGGTGGAGTAGGAAACTAGTGTCAATTCTTTCAAGAACTGAGCATTTTTGGAGCGACTTTTATGACTCCTCTCACCATTGGAATACCTCCTATTCTTCATATTGACTTGGCAGTTGCAATGCATGGTCCACCTAACGAATCGATAAAGCATTTTCAATCAGAATGCCATAAGCACTGACCGAAGGCCACTAATTAAATAAACAACTTCAAATGCTTGTATCTTACGAGTACATTGTAAGGTTAAAACATGCACATCAAGTCGTGGACTGACCATTCCAATCTCAGCTTCATACCCGTAAATACCTTCACCGGATCGCCTTGACTTAACCAGCATAAAGTAAACATCATATTTTATCAAAAAAAAAAAAAATAAGCTAATCATACCCGCATTCCATTTGCACAGAAAAAAACCAATTAACAGTTACCATCCCCTTTGATTGTGGCACAACCTCAAACGATTTATCTGTGCTTCGATCTAATGATGCGTTGTCTCTCAGGAAGGCGACTACATTCATCTTTCTAAAGTCCCCCTCCAAAATGACCCAACTATGTGGAGACTATGAAACCACCTTCAATGGGTGTGTATCCACGATCAATTGAATCAACTTATCTGGGTACTTAGCGAAACTATCTAGTCAGTGGGCGCTCTAATCACTAACTCCAGCGATAACCATCACATTAATTGATGTCCGAATCGCAGAAGCTGAAAATTATTTCATTGATGCTGTGGCTCATGGTGTGCTGGTGCTGTGGCGCTACCGCAACGCGAGTCCTATCAGTACACATAAATCTTAACAGTCGAGTTGCCTTGAAATGCTTTTAGACTCAGAGTGTTGGGGTAGAGACCCACATCGACTAGAGGCTACATTGTTGCCCCACAAATGGAAATAGGAACCAGTTTAATCGAAGGCTCTTATCAGAGGCGTCAATATAATGTGCCATGCTGCACAATCGAACCGTGGACACGGTGAATTAACTTTCTGTGTGATATTGGAAAACCGTGAAACGCTCGTCGTACGAGTAATGTCGCAAGTGATTTCGATTTCGATTTCGATTTCGATTTCGATTTCGATTTCGGCATCCATTTCGATGTGAGGTTTCGAATTAAACGATCGTAATTCAGAGGCCACTTATAAAGTGGCTGACGAAAAATTTCAAGACTTTCGATAGGGATCACAATTAATGGCTTATGACTGCGGCATTCGCACCTGAGAAACTCGGGTCAGGTGTCGTTTGTCTAGCTTGGGCCATTACTGTGTCGGTCGATCGAACTGTGGCATGCTGTGCAATTAATCGTCGCTACCGATACAGCACTCCGACTTGAGCTATTCAATTGGAATTGGTGTGAATTGATTGACTTAATGAATAGGAAAACTCGAACACTGATGGGCTGGATATGTTATGTCCAACTGACAACTTGTTTCCACCTATGGGACGGTTGACCTGGCCGCCAGTGGAACATGTTTCTTTGTGTGGAGACCGATGAAAATGAAAACTCAATTAGCTCAGTCATTGTTGTCTTCTTTTGATGGTTGGAGGAGGCGTTTCGGTTTCAACAGCTCATAACATTCCCGGTTTTTGGTGTGCGGGTTAAAGTTAAAGGTGAGGGAAAACTTACTACCACGAGCAGTAACCTAAATGTCAGTTTCGACAGATAACAACCTGCCAAACTTGTTAATTGAGCTCCGTTCAGAATTGTTAATAAGTAGGACAAGGTTTCTACAAACCTCAGGTGGACGATTAGCAATTGAATTGAATAGTAATTGGTGTTGGGAGTTGGACTTCCAATATTTGCTACAAATTGCGGGCTCTCATTTTTGACGACACAGCCACTTCTAAAAAGGTAGTGCTGCTGTATGAGTATGGTCCAGTTCAGCGTAAATGTTTTGAGGACATTTCAAGAAGTGGAAAGCAGCGGTGTTGAACAAACAGCTCTCTCGGAAGGATGTAAAGGCAGATAGATTGGTGGAAGTTAGTTCACTTCAAGCTCAAGCAACTGGTGGGTGATTAGTATACGTATGTAGGGAAAGGGATTAGCAAACTCTGAACATTATGTCTTCACAAGAAATGCGCTTATTTTACGTGAATACTCCTCTCGTCCTGCCCAATGATTGAGCATCGTAAAGAGTATCTACGTTGTTTTGACAAAGGTGACATCAAAAGCAAACATGAGTTTCAACAACGTACTTAGAATTTGGATCAAGAAAGATAAGCTTGATCAGACAACGAGAACTCTAGTATCTCCAAAGCAGATTATTGGCTCCGTAACAGCATTTCCTTTTTGCACAAGGAGTCTGGGAAAGAGATTGGCATTCTTATGTTGCGCCTAGCACTCACGATCCGAAGAGGTAAGAAATCCACTATTTCAAAAGCTCCATTAGCTACGGAAGAGGCTCGCTTTACTATTGACAACTTGCAAACAAAAAACGAGGACAATTACACTCGGACCTATACGTGAAAGCTAAGGATGATCGAAAAAAGTGGAGCGAGTAGTTCTAAATGCAAATATCGCCTTCTTCGAAGGAATGCTGGGGGATCGGGTAAGTCATCGAAAACAATGACAGAACCTGAAACAGAAGCAGTAGACTAAAGCAACAAGTTTTGAGCTTTCAGGACGCGCGAATGTGGCCTACTTACAATACTATATGTTTGCCCCTAATATCACGGCAATATGGACTACGATAGACTTTGCTGGAGGAAAGAATATCGCCTTAAGCCAATATTCATATACATTTGGCGGCAGATTAGATGCCACAAGGTAGATATATAATAAGCATGCGGTTACGAATCCCTCAACATCTTGAAAAATAAGTCCAAACTACGTCAAATTCATAAGATGAGTGCTGATGCCAAAAACCCAGCAATAGTGTTGAAAAATTGGTTCTGCCTTCAACGCAGACTGTTGAAAGGCATTGTATCTTGCCTATTCGATAAAGGTAAGGAAAAGTTTGCAGTTCCTTAAATTAACTAAAATTTGCGGATCCTTTTAACTCCGGCAATGAGAGAGGCATAAGTCTTCTTTCAACAGTCAGTACAACACTGACCATCTTTCTATAGATTTTAGGCCTTATATGACATAAGTGGAGTTTTATAGGTATCTAGTAGTCTGGTGGCCTGAGACATTGACCATTCACGGTTTTGGCCTCAATAGTATTCATTTACCAGACAAAATGACGCATAGTAGCACTTTGTGTCGTGTACAATTGATTTAGCTTTTCACGGATGGCTCCTTGCCGGCGAGTTGCTGTCCTTTCTGGAAACCTTTCGGGCAGCTAACATTGTCTCGTACTTGTGACAGCCAAAGTACGAATACGGATGTCCCAACCGCCACAACAAAAAAGAACTTTTGTTAGAAAAGTCGCAATCGCAAGAGACTGCCAGAATCTCGTATAGCGACATCTCTCAACAACACTTATGCCTCCAGCATCAAGTACCAAAGACAAGTGACATCGTTGGCAACATGACATCTTAGGCATCGCAACTGATGTGCTGGGTTTCATCCGACCTCCAACAAGAAGTCCTTGCAGGCTAACGAAAAATACAGAGCTACACTGCAGCGTAGTATGAGAAGATACTCGTACGGTAGCCTGGAGAGATGAAGAAGGAAACTTTTTAGTAGAGTCACAGTTGGTGTTAAGAATATAGAGAAACTTTTTCTGCAGACTGTTAAACAGCGAAGAAGCTAATGTTTACCCGTCAGGCAAAACAAATCATTCAACTTAGCCGATGGTAGCCAGAATTTCCATGACCAAACTGAAGTTGAGATAACAATATCTTAGCTGAAATCAGAACCGAAGTAAGCCGGAGAATGCAATCTCCGCATCGAATGCACGATTCACTAAAGAAAAGTCTCCCTCAACAGCGCCAACTATAGAAGTATAAGTCACCAAAGCATCGCACAAAAGATCTGGTTGGCCTGGTCTTCTTAAGCCCGTTGTTGATCACCTAATTGCCCCCTATCAATGCGGTTTCAAACCAGAAAAGTCCACAGTCGACCAAATCTTCACACTCCGGCAGATCTTGAAAAAGACTGAAGAAGTCGTCACTTTAACAGTGAGGGTGGCAGAATGTTGTGTTACTTATGTCCAGAACACTTAAATAGATGGCAAGTGAAAGCGTAGTTTCCGAACTCTTTGAGGGAGATCATGAGAATTTCGGTGAACTTTCAAAGATAACGAGATGTATTCGTTTGGTCTGCCGGCAGCATCAAGAGTCGTTCAGTTATTCTTATATCGTTGAAAGCCCTAACAGGTAACATAGGGAGTCCTAATCTGAAATCTAACATCAACGCCATATTCTAAATCTGTCTTGGTGACCATCCTGGTTCAGATTCTAGCGTAGACCGTAGTCGATTTGGGAGTTTCTTAGTAACACAAGTGCTAGTGAACCAGTTATGGCATGGCCATAAGACCAAGGTCAAAGGACAGTCGGCGCTCATGGTGAACAAAACTCCAGTGAATGTTGTACCAAAGATCACAGTGAGATTAGAGCCGATAATACGAATATTAAAGAAGAGAAATTCAGCAGTGTTGAAAGCATCTTCGGAAGTACTGCCAGAAAATATGGCCTGCCTGAAACCAATTCAGGAATTTCAATATCAGACGGCATTTTCCGATTGAGTCTCTCTTAATTTCTCAAAAGATCCACTGCCGCACCAATGTCAGCACTGACAAAAAGTCATGAGGGATACTGCTACTGGTGTGCTGGATTTCACTCAACCACGAAACCCCTGGTTTAATGACGAATGCCGGTAAGCACAGGCAAATAAGCAAGACACGCAAAGAAAGGACTAGAGCTACCCACGAGGTCTATGAGCAGAGGAGGAGAAATGTACATCGGCTTCTCAGAAGGAGCATTATTTCAGGGATAAGATTCGGAAGTTTTACCAAAAGGTAAAAAAAGACATACCACGGATACAAGCCCCTAACTGCAGTCGATGATGAGGATTTGAAAAAAAGAACATTTCTGCAGACTGTATAACATGAACCAAATACCGCTGTCACGCAGAATCAAGCTTTCAACCTGGACGATGATGACCAACAATTCCATCCACCCGACCTGGATGAAGTGGAGATAGCTTTACCTAAGCTTAAGTCCAACAAAGCTGCAGGAGCGGACGACCTGACTGCCGAGCTCTTCAAAGCGGCAGGCGATGACTTGGTAAGGAGCATACACCAATTCATCTGTAAAATATGGTCGGACGAAAGTATGCCCGATGAATGGAACTTCAACATTGTTTGTCCGATCATAAGAAAGGAGACCTCTGAACTGCGCCAACTACAACTCATCAGTCTTCTTAACAAAGCTTACAAGATCTTATCTCCCATATAGTGTAAACGCCTGAAGCCGTTCGTCAGCAACCTGATAGGTCCATATCAGTGTGGCTTCAGGCCAGGAAAGTCCACCATCGACCAGATATTCACACTACGGCAGATCTTGGAGAAGACCCATGAGCTTCAGATCGATACACACCACCTATTCATCGATTTTAAGGCCGCGTATGACAACACCTATAGAGACGAGCTATACAGAGAAATGTTTAGTTTTGGCATCCCTGCCAAACTCGTCCGTCTGTGCAGGATGTCGATGGAGAATGCACTCGGCTTCATCAAGGTCGGCCTCATTTGTCACCACAACCGATTAGATATACCAGAATTAGCATAATCCAGCTCACTAGCTGGTCGTGAATTGGTTGTGATAAGGTTACCAGGGAGTTATTGGGGAGCCTCAAGCATGAAACGATTAGTGTATATGAGATCAGGTTTTCTGATTTTACCGTTTGTTTCGAACGTTCTGCAAAAGCCTCTTCGAAATTCGAATTTGCTTCTTATATTCTTCGACCTGTAACGATTTCAATCTTTTTCCGAAATAGTCCTAAGTAACTCGCTTAGACATCTCTTTGTCTCCTTCCGTAGTCGCTGTAAATTTGCCTTACACCATATAATGAGAGGCGATGCGTAGGAAAGGATTTTTTTTGGTTGAGTATGTCAGCTCAAAGAACTATGTAAGGGAGCCGTTAAGGTTCTAAACATCTGCCCCTACCTTTTGTTTTATTTTCACGTTAGAGGGTACTTCTCCTCACAGCCTCTTTAGTTGGTTTTACGCAGATTTTTCCTCTTTAAAAAGGTCGATACTTCCGTGGATCCTTCCTCTTAAAAAAGTTCGAGATTTCCCATTCTAGTTTGCAATCAGTGTTGTTGGATAGCTCTTAGTCGATAACAGTGGCTTTCGGAACGGGTATTACCACGTCTCACTTCTCGTATACAATAAGTGTGCGTTTGGAGTTTGGTTACTGCCAGGTGGAGACCGTAGAACCGAATTAAAGGAAAATTAGTCAATACACTGACAATTTTCAGCAACTTTTAGTTTTTCTTGCAGTTTATGTCTGTAGTAACTAAGCCTTGTTTGCGAAATTGCACAAATTGAGATGTTAAGAGTGTTTTAAGCACATTTCTGATTGCTACTCTTTGAAAGCCCTCAGCCATAGATGCGTTTATTCTACACTCTTGTCTCGTGTATGAATAAGATGTGAGATTTTGTATTTGATACGGCAATGCTAAAGGTAAGTAAGTGGGAGTTGCATTGACATATCCCGAAAATGTCCTTGACAGCCAGTTTAACAATTCGTCTCTTTCAAATTGTAACTAAGAGATAATTCTAAAGAATACAAATGTTTTGGGAATCCTTAATCCAAGACCAAGGCTCTGTCATTAGGGAATCTCTTCACAAATCCATTTGATGCATTGCCTTAAGGTCTCGTACTCGTACTCGTATTTTTTTTATGAAGTGCAAAAGCCCTTAACAGTGCATGAAGGCTTTGGTTTGATGTAACAACTTAATGACTTGCATTACTTTCTTTTCATATTTTATGCCAACCAAATTAAGAATCCCACACAGAAGTGTTTTCTTCCCTTATTTTTGTTTTTTTTTGAACCCTTAGTCCCATTTAACGTTAGCCTAGCACTTTAATTGAAATTTCGCACATGACATCTCTGCACTCACACCTCTAGAGTTGAGTTCTCTGTAATTACACGTTTCCTTTTGATTAAGATGCTTACTTTCGCAGAACAACACAAGCCGTTCCTTTCATTTGCACTGAATGGACGTGTCTATCTGCCACACTCAAATGAATTTTCTTTCATTTAAAATTAATGATCCACCACACCGTTCATTCTCCATTCGTCATTCAGCCAAGTCCACCACATTGGATGTACATACATAAGTGATGATTTGCTGAAGGACTATAAGACTTACTCGTATACCGGCTCGGCCTATTCTAGCCTAGTCCATGCATCCTCCTCTCGTAACAAGGTACTTTGTAAAATCGTGTTTATCCAATGTAATGAGTTCCAAGTGTCAACATAATCTCACGAGCCTCACCTTTCATCGCTTAGCCATTCAGGCTGAAGCTAAAGTACAGTGCAGCAGTTGTTACTACTGCTGACAAAAACTCACGAAAACCTTTCATCGTTAAGTGCATGTGCATAACTTTCATTTGGTAGATCCTTTTCTTCAGCACTTCTTTTCAATTAATTCAAAAAAAACAAAAAAAAAAAAAACCCAAAAAGCACCCCCACCCACCGAACACACCCATTACCTGAATGCTTTTCAAAAAAATATGGAAAAAATGGGTAAAAAACCTCCTTCTTCTCTGGTTTTTTGTGTTTTTGTTTTCCCTCTGAAGAGCTGAAGAGAAACTCAAAATTGTTTCCTTCACTTTGCATACAACAAGACCATCACCATTGCCATCACCACCAGAAGCCGAATCCTACCTCGCGTTCTATGTACATGAAAGGATTGCATACTCAGCAGCACACTCTGGCTACAGGATGCTTTTGTTTTACTGAACATTTTTTTCAATTTCATCTTACCACCCCCTGTGATGCCTTGCTTGAAATAAATTTAGAACAAAGCCGCGAAATATAACAGCGAATCCATTTAGACGGAGAGCCATATCCTTGAAATGGTGTAGAGAGAAACAAAACAAGGATACGAAATAAAACGAAAAAATAAAAATAATAACTGCCCGCCGCATTTACGAGTACCTAAAGAAACCTTAGACTGGGTTAAGGGAGGACTTTTGGGGTTGCATTTCCAAGGCGAATGCATTTTCATGTACGAATACGAGTAAGGGTATGAGTACCCTGCCTACAGCAGGCACAGATGAAAGATACGCCAGTTTCAAATTGAGGTGCACAAGGATGTATTCAGGATTTGTATGGAAGGCGATAGACCTCTAGTGAATAGGCCGACGAATTTGAATGCAAAGATTTTAACGGTTTTTCGCTTAATGAGTTAGTTGATGTGGAGCTGTTGAGGGGTTTCACAGCGAACACAGGCAGAGATTTGCTTGAAGGAGTGAGGGAGCAAATTCATTTGTATCTTTCGGTGATCTTTCGTGGGAGAGAGAATCACTGATTTTTTAACTTACCAGCATTAATTACAAATTGAAAATACAGTTGCTTCCATACGTTGGTTTAAAGGTGTCTAGGTCTACTATTATACTTGTATTTGGTGTGAGGAAGTTTACATCGTGTTTCTGCATTTTTTTCCTATTGCACTTGTCTTCTCTGTTAAAGTCAAGGCTTCCTCACTTCAGGCCGTAGTTCAGAATCAATCAGATGGGGGCAATCTTTGGAAGAAGATTTATCGAAACAGATCTTTGTAAATCGCATCAAAAATTCACTGCGATGAAGCTCTCTTGTGTATATTGGTTGTGCTGGCATTTCATCGACTTGCTTGTATCAGAGAATTCTTAACCAGTTAGCGCCATGGCTTCTTCCCTTTTGAATGCTTTCTCGTGGTTAAAAGAAGATAAAATACCCTGGAGGCTTCTTAGAGGATATATCTCTTCAAATGACACAGGCCTTCCTACTCAAAGCTTAATCAACTCAATACGTAAGGGGTACAACCAATAGCAATACTTAACTTAGAGATATTGTTACTGCGGCTAATCCTAGAATAGCTAAATCTTAAAATTCTACGACATGTTGGGTAAGTTGATCTGAATCAGCGAAGAAGGTCAGTAGGAGCTGAAGATCAATCTATTGTGGTCAGAAACATTCAAACCGTTCGAAGGGCGTAAATTGGCTCAAGAACTTAATCCTAGAACAGGATCCGACAACTATAATATAAAATTCGTATCACTCCGAGCTAACGCAAACAATAAAAAACCTAAAAAATATTAAGGCTACAGGATACGATTTGAATACAAGTGAAATTCTAAAGCAGCTACCTCGAAAATTGTTTGTCAATCTCCTCCACATTATAAAAGCTTCCATAAGACTTTTATACGTTCCAAGCCAATGGAAAGTCGCAGAAGTAATAATGATTCCAAAACCGGAGTAAAGTCCGAACGACAAAAAAACCGATAACTGAAGAAAGACGATTGATCCCGGATCACCAATTCGGTTTTAGGGTCAAACATTCCACAATCGATCAGTTCTATCGGAAAGCAAATGTATTTGAAAACGCGCTAGAGAGAAAAAAGATATGTTCAAGCGTTTTTCTCGATGTATCGCAAGTCTTCGACAAGGTATGGCACGAGGGCTTATAGTATAAGCTACAACAAATTTTACTGAGAGAAATGAATAAAATACTCGAATCTCATCTTGAAAATAGACTGTTTCGGTTTAGATATGGGATTTAATACTCTGAATTCAAGAAAATTCAAGCTGGCGTTCCACAAGGAAGCATTCTGGGTCCATACTTATTCTTACTGTACACTAAAGGCATACCTCTAGATGAAGAGACTGTGGTAGCTACGTTCGCGGATGACACGGCGATCCTCGCCACAGGACAAACAGTTAAATTCTTGACTGCAAAACTTCAACGAGCTCTGAATAAAATATTTGAGTGGTCGAAGACCTGGCGAATCGTGCTAAACGCGACTAAGTCACCACACGTCAATTTCACGTGCAGAAGGACAAGCAACTCACCTTTACTCATCAACTCGGTACAAATACCGCAAAATATTTGGGAATGACCCTACCCGAAGTGGAAATCACACGTAAAAAAGAAACGTGAAGAGCTTTCCTCGTAAACTTTGCACTCGTCTTGTGCATCATTGCAACCAGGAAATAATCCGGACATTGTCCGAGACAAATCTTGTGCGGCGACTTCAAGAAACAAGTTCGACTTAGCGCTTAAGGAGAAACTGTATGAAATATGGGTAATGATAGGTGCATTCCCAGGAAAGCTACTACCAAACGCGATAAACTTAAGAAGCTTGAGCTACATGTTAAGGAAACCTAGTCGTAGTCTTATAGAAAACGGGAGGTTTTTTAGTGAGTAGGAATCTCACACTACCATGAGCGCGTGCTTATGGTGGGCGCTGCTATGCCGCTGTGGTAGGTAGTAGGTTCTCGTGCTTAAGGTGCCTGCTTTGGTGGTGTGGTGGTGTGAAGGTTTTTACCTACCCGCGGCTTACCAATTACGAGAATGTGGCGACAATTTCGTTCAAGGACCACAATTTTGTATGCTCTATGGCTATCCAAGCTGACGCGTATCATTCGCTGAATCCCGGATAAAGTAAGAAAAGCTTCTTATCTATCGGCAAGTCTTTATATCCAAATCCCTGAATTCAACTCGGGTAAGTATATTTGATACAAATTGTCAAAAGAATAGGAACTGGGCTTAGATAAAGCCTTCATCGGAAAATGGCAGATGTTGGTGCTCCAACAGCTTCTTTAGTTATTAATGTTACCATTGATATCAACGAGGCTCTATATGAGGCGTTGAACAAGTCATGGTATGCATTATGGTTCATTGTATTCATCAAGCCCTTGACAAACATCAAGCTGTTACGTGCATTTGGGCTGAGTTCTTCGATGACGAATTATACAACAACCTGTGTGACAGCTCTCTGCCGGGAATACCAAATTCCATTGATTCGTGTCAATTTGCACAAGAAACTGGAATGGCCTGTGTAAGATCGATGAAGAAGGCAAACTACGTAATCATCAAGCATTTCAATGAGAAAACACTTGATCTGGATGTTGTCAAGGAGCACCTCAGACAAAATACTTAGTTCTCTGCTATTCGAACGTGAATCAAAAAGGCCTTTCTACTAGGGTTGAGATTTTTGTTTTAATAGGAAACGGTAAGCTAACATCATTTCAAAGGGACAAAAGTGACTCTAGGATAAAAGCCCATCAGAACGTAATAGTTATCACCATAAGGCCCTGTCGAGAATGACTGAATCTCACGAAGAGGAAGTACGCTGGGTAAATTCTCGGATTGAATGAAAAGTGTTCCGCCGAAAGGATTCCAAAGTGCAAAGGGTGTTATCTGATAGATAGCAAAGGAATTTCATTTTTGCGAAAGAATCAAGACCCAAATTGGGATGACGACGAGGAGATAGGATATTTCTATAACTGCATACTACCAATTCACTATGCGGTGGGATGGAGGGGACAAATGGAGGATAAAAAGCTATGACATATGTACCTATTTATAATTGGATAATTGCTACGGATGTTGCCACAAATAATTTAAGGAACCTCGATCGGCAAACTAGTGGTATCAAGATCGAGAAGCTGTCGGAAATGCAACTGATATTGTTAGTTTTAATTTGTCAACCCCAACGGAATCCGTGATATAAGGAAGAGCTCGAGCGAAAACATGTAATAAGACCCCTAGCCTACGAAGCCTTATTACCTAGAAATATGAGATCTTTCGTAAGCTTTATGAGCAAAAGAAGATCGAAGAATATGCCATGGCAGAGAAAGTACGTTCCTTTGACCTTAAAGTGTGCGAATTTTGTTTGGAATACTTTTCATAAAGTAAGCAAGACTTGCCAGGTCAATAAGACCTGAAAAGAAATATTGTAGACATTTAGTTATTTAATGAAACTATCGTTGTACATTAAGGTTAACATATGGACTGTACACCTATATAAGACTTACATTTAAAAATTAAAAAAGAAAAAAATACAGAATTTGAAAAGATAAAAGTGCAATTTTTAGGAAAATGCTACCAAGACATCCAATATTAGATTTATGAATGAAATTAAAAAAAATGATACACAGGTTCAGTTTGAGATTGGAGAAATGTTCGCGGCAAACTATACAAAACTGTCTGAATTCGATTATAGACATCTCATGATTTGCCAGATTATGGCACAGTTTGACAGCATAAAAAGTGACTTCGCGATGTCAAGCAGGTATGGTTTGGCCTTAGAACGATGGACCGATTAGATGCACGTAATTTTGTCGAATAGATAGTCAGGTTGCGTTATTTTAAGTAGTTGAAACCAGCACTAAAATTTGAAAAAAAAATTATGTAAGCTACAACCAAGAAGTTGACGGGTTCCCCTTGAGACATGAATCGCATTGAAAACAATCGGCGAACAATTCGCAGCCATACGTTATCATCGGAGCAGAAAGGGATTTTGCCAATTTTAGTTTGACCTCAACTGGGAGATGTTTTTTGGCGACAGACAGCCCTCGGAGCCAAACAAAGATTTTGGAGTTGATGCAGTTTATTTGTTCGTCCCAGATTAATCTGCCCTTAAACGTGATACCGAGAGTTATTACTTTAGGAACATATGCAACTTGAAAGAAATTTATTTGTATTGAAGGAAAATTTGAGAAGAGTGCCTACTGCTTAGAAATAGGGATTGCTTTAGTTTTAAGTGGAATTAACTTTAGACCGTTGCTGGATATTGCTCTTCTACCATTTCAATGGGAAAGCTAAGGTATATCTGGTCATCGTCAACGTAGATATGATAACGACAATGGAATAACACAGTGGATAAGTCATTGATAAATAAAAAAAAACAGAAATGGGCCAAGAATGTACCCTTGAGGAAGACCACTTTCAAGGTGACAATAGGAGGACAATTTATTGTTAGAAAAAACAGCTTGTATGCGGTTAGTAAAACAATAAAAAATCATTCTACAGGATGTGTTAGAAAAATTGAAATTTGTAGTCAGTTTATCACAGAAAAGAGTTGAATTAACACAAGCGAACGCTTTAGAGAAGTCCAGTAAGGTTAAAACTGTTGTTTTGTTGTCATCACTTTCCTGTCGAATATCATCAGAAACCTTGAGAAGGGCTGAGATGCAGCTGTAACCAAGTCGGAAGCCTGACTGAAGAGAATATAATAGTTTTTCCCTTTCAATATACTGTTTGATCTGAGGCAAGACAAGGCCAATTCAGTAGGTGAATCTCAGTATTTGTTGAGTATTTGAAAAACATCAGCATGAAGGAGATCTTTTATACTTTGTCAAACACATCAGTCTGTTAACACCGCGTTCAAAATTTTGAACTGATTGGCGTTGATTGCTCCACAGAGGTCGAAAGCAGTATGACCCAAACCAAAACGAGTATTCTCAAGAAATAGCTATGGAAAGGTACCGCGATATCTTGTGTTTTCCTCAAAATTAGGCCCAATAAAATTATTTGAAACTTGCACATCATAGATACACTTATCCAAAAACCACTTGCATACGCTGATCGCGACTTGTCAAACGATATACTGTTCTCGTTGAAACGAGATTGTTTTTCCCTCAACGGATAAGGAGTGTCAGAGTAAAAGAAGAGGCCTGTAACGACTCAAACTGTTAGGAGGCTGTCAGGATTAGAGAAGTATTTCCTGCAAGACGGCAATTAACTGGGCCATAAAATAGTAAAAGATGTTTTAATTAGAAGCGGATAACGTTAAATTAAAATAAAGTACAGAAATTATTTGACAGATAATTATGATTTCGGGCATGTGGTTGCCGAGGCTGGCGCGTGACATGACATAATCTGGAGGTTTAAGTTTCACATACTCTTCACAATAAATCAGCCTGTATTTCAGCAGCACCGCACCGAACGTTGGCTTTTAGGTATTCAATTGTTTCTTGTTTATCGGTGCAGACATGCGACCTTACATGTCCTTAGAAAAAATAATCTAATGGCATCAGATTGTACGGACGAAGTGGCCATGTAACGAGTTCATATCATGAAATAAATCGTTCGTTAAATGTTTCTCTCAGTAAATTAATTGTATCGCGCGGGGTGTGGCATGTGGCGCCGTTCTGCTAAATTCACAAATTCACATGTCTTCAACATTAATGCCTTCCAATTACTTCCATTAGTACCAAACGGTGACTTTTCTGGTTATAATAGTGCTCCGGCTTTGGCTTGTAGATTACCATTCCTCCAAATGAGGCTTATCTGTGACATATTGACATATCCATTCAATCAAAAGTGTACTTCATCACTGAACAAAATTTTCAAATTATTATCTAAATTGCGGATCAATAGCAATGTTTCCTTCGGCCCATTCACCAAATATACGAGTACAAATGTACGCCACGAACGATGATCGTGTGTCTTCAATTCCTCTGTGTTTTTGAAGTACGTAAACCAAGAGCTTTATCCAAAATTGTCCACAAACTGGAATTTCCTGTGAGTGTAATTGTTGAAATATTTGCAAACGCTATCGCAGCGTGATCTATTCATAATGAATTAACAAAGCAAACTAACCTAAAAACAACCGATAACTGTCAAATCTGGTATCACAGAAAACAGTGCTGCCAATTTAAAATTATTCGCCTCTAAGAATTTTAAGTCGTTCTTAAAAAGTATTATAAAATTCGGCCTCAAGACTGATTTGTAATGGCATTCCAGCTGTGAGGCCTTTGAACAAAGCCAATTTGCTTGCTGCACTAACATCCCGGTACGGGCTACTGGCTTCGGTGTAACCGACCCCTCGTCCTAGGGGCACTCAAAATGGAACTGGTCCTCCAGGTCGGGGGTTGTGCCGCCGAGGTAACTGCCCGGCCATTTAAAAAAGATTAAGTTACGAAGCATCAACAAGCCTCGGATATGGACGGATCTACTGTTGACAACCCACGCAAACGATTTATGACAATGAGCTTCAGATATGCACGTGGAATGTTAGATCCCTTAATAGACCACGTGCAGCCGAGCAACTAGCGGAGGCCCTAGACTGCTGCAAAGCAGACATAACCGCCATCCAAGAAATGCGATGGGATGGGCCGGACAAAAAGAAGATGAAAAACTGCGACATCTACTACGGCAATTGCTATCGACGGCAAAAACAGCGCTTATTTGGATGCGGATTTGTTGTCGGAGGCAGACTAAGACAAGAAGTCCTCAGCTTCCGGCATGTGAGCGAGCGCCTCGTAGCAATCCGCATCAAGGCTAAATTCGCCAACATTAGCCTCATATGCGCGCATGCCCCCACAGAGGAGAAAGATGACGACACCAAGGATGCCTTCTACGAGCTCCTTAACAAGACCTACGAGCAATGCCCTAGCTATGACAATAAAATTGTCCTCGGTGATTTTAATGCAAAGCTAGGAAGAGAAGGTATCTTTGGTGGAACAATCGGAAAATAAAGCCTGCACAACACCACCTCCGATAACGGATTCAGGCTCATCGACTTTGTGGCGGGGCGAAACATTGTCGTGGCTAACACGCGGTTCCCACATCTCAACATACACAAGGGGGCTTGGAGAACTCCTGATCAATCAACAGTCAATCAGATTGATCACATTGCGATCGACGCAAGACACTCCTCTAGCATTATGGATGTCCGTACGTGTCGAGAAGCCAACATCGACTCGGACCATTACCTTGTTGTAGCCAAGGTACGGTTGCGGATATCCCAAACTACGCCAAGACAAACTAATGCTGTGAGAAAATTCGACGTCAGACGGCTACAATCGCAAGAGATCGCCAAGTCCTTTTCCGATCGAGTGTCTCTTAATCTCTTAAGAGGTCCAATGCCGCCAGCATCAAGCATCGAAGACCATTGGAAACACTGCCAAAACGCCATCAATGATGCCAATTCTGATGTGCTGGGTTTCAGTGGCCCACCACAACGAAACCCCTGGTTCGATGATGAATGTCGGCAAGCACATACAGCAAAGCAAGATGCATATAACGCGGCGCTGCTTAGAAAGACCAGAGCTGCTCATGAGCTCTATGAGCGGAAGAGGAGAGATGAGCATTTTCTTCTCAGGAGGAAGAAGAAAGAGCATGAGAAGTGCGCGATCGAGGAAATTGAGAGATGCTACTCCAGGAATGAGGATCGGAAGTCTTACCAAAAGCTAAAAATAACATGCCGCGGAAACAAACCCCGAACCGAAGCCTGTAGAGATGAACAAGGGAACATCGTAGTAGAATCGCAGTCGATACTGAGCATTCGGAAAGATCATTTCTGCAGACTGTATAACGGCGATGACGGACGAAATACCGCTGTCAGGCAGAATCAACCTTTCAACCTGGACGATGATGACCAACAATTCCGTCCACCCGACCTGGATGAAGTGAAGATAGCCATATCGAAGCTTAAGTCCAACAAAGCTGCTGGAGCGGATGGCCTGACTGCCGGGCTCTTCAAAGCGGCAGGCGATGACTTGGTAAGGAGCATACACCAACTCAACTGTAAAATATGGATGGACGAAAGTATGCCCGATGAATGGAACCTCAGTATTGTTTGTACGATTCTCAAGAAAGGAGACCCTTCGAACTGCGCCTACTACAGAGGCATCAGTCTCCTTAACATCGCATACAAGATCTTATTGGCCGTATTGTGTGAAGCCATTCGTCAACAACCTGATAGGTCCATATCAGTTTGGTTTCAGGCCAAGAAAGTCCACCATCGACCAAATATTCACACTACGGCAGATCTTGGGGAAGACCCATGAGCTTCGGATTGATACACATCACCTATTCATCGATTTTAAGGCCGCGTATGACAGCATCTATAGAGACGAGCTATATAGAGCAATGTCTAGTTTTGGCATCCCTGCCAAACTCGTCCGTCTGTGCAGGATGACGATGGAGAATGCACGCTGCTCCATCAAGGTCGGTAAAGATCTCACCGAAACCTTTGATGTCCAGAAAGGATTTAGACAAGGCGATGCGCTGTCATGCGATTTTTTCAACATCGTAATTGAAAGAATAGTGCAAAACTCACGAGCAAACACAAGAGGCACTATCTTTCAAAAGTCCGTCCAACTACTCGCATACGCCGACGATATTGACATAATCGGGAGAAAGCAGAGTGATGTCAGTGGTGCTTTCGCGAGTATTGAGACGGAAGCGGCGAAAATGAGTTTAGCGGCCAATGAGGGCAAGACCAAGTATATGCTGTCAAGCAAAAAGGACAACCAACACCGACGTCTCGGACAGAACGTCACCCTCGACAGTATGGTTACAAGTCAGATATCCACAATATAAAGGCTGATATCCCCCAAGGCTCCATTCTTTGTCCGGCACTCTTCTAAATATTCAATAGATTTCTCTTGTCTGTATCTTCTAGTCAAATATATTTCTTTGCTGACGACAGTTCTTTCTGCTTTTTATATTCGTTTCCGGACTAACGTCCCTGCTCTGCCGCTGTGTAACGGCAACAGCAATGTATTTCGATATAAACTGGAGCACTATATGGGAACCGTCAACAGAGTGTAATTAAATGATTCCAAAATACAATTCATGTAAGAAATGGTTCACCCAATCTAACCTGGCCTAAATTAGGCATTCATCTGCCCAAAATTGTAGTACAATGCCCACATCTGGTCAGGTTGCCCTATGCATTTACTAAATAGGATTCAAAACCATGCGATAGAACTTATAGGTGATGTCTAGATTACACAAGCGATTGACACCCTCGAGCAGCGATTTAATGTGTCTCCTTGCTATTTTCTTCACAAGTTCTCCATTTAAACTGTCAGTGGTGTTCCGCCATTCAAACCTTAAACCTTAACACCCGTCTCTCTATGAATGCTCATCAGTAGACCGCTTCTGGATGTACTTTGAAATATCATGATTCTTAAGTCGTAATACTCGATTATTTTTACTCATTATAACCTGCGAACATTCAAAACCAACGCACATCGGTACTTCCCTTTCTTTTCTTCTTAATTTTCCTTTGACCGCAAAACTCCTAGAGCGCTGTTGGTTGCAGCATTGGTCTGGTCTCATCCGGACAGGGTGCTCGATTACCAATCACTTGTCTATACTGGGGAGTTTAACGGGTGTAGTAGGGTGATATTCTTCGCTACTCTCTCCACGAATTTAGCCTTAGAAAGAGCTACTTAAGTTATCGGAATCGAGAGATCTTGCTTCTTCTGTATCAGAGCCCTGATCAGCATTTGTAGAGAATATATGTCGGTCGGAGCCTCCACCTGACGTTTTCTACTCTCATATTGTCGCACAAGTTAACGGCTAGTTTGGACATCTTTGGCGCTAAATTCGACGTCTTACCTATTTTCTCTCCAAAACCCTATGATCTCTGACTCCTTAGTTGCCACGGCAGGGCTTTATATCACTTTTGTTCGGTCTAATCTTGAATGCGTCAGTTAAGCCTGGTCACCTTATTTATATTGCACATCGAAATGTTGTCTTTTGGACGTTCAGAGGTCTTTGTTTGGACTCACGGCTTTCCGAAGCTCCGAATTTAAGTTTTTCTTCCATTAGTCATAGCAAAGCTGTCTGGGGCTAACCAGGGCATCGAATTACATCAGAGCTCCTAAAAATACCATCTTAGCCAAACCTGTAAATCTATATTGGTGAGGCTTTTACTAAAACTTTCTGGATGGTCAATGAGTTAAAAAAGCCCTTGAAAACGGCGAAATTGTTTAAGATAAAATGCAAAATGTATTTTGATAGATATTTATTGAACAACAGATATCTAGATAGTTAGACATCCTATAGACCGAGGCTCTTATCCAGGAACAGAATGAAGTCCGCGAGCCAGTTTCCTGTTGGAGGATTTCCAGAACAGGGATGATCTCCGTTCAGAACTGGCAATAAGTTTTGATTGCCTGATGAAGCTTGGTGGTTGCAGATATGCTGCTGATTTTGGCCCGAATTCGTTCCTGAATCTGTGTTTGGCTTGGGAATCGGACTTGGTGTTGGAATTGGCCTAAGATCGGGATTAGGAGTCGGGTTTGAATCCGTACTTGGATACGGGTTTGGAATTGGCCTTAGATCTGGATTTGGCCTTAAGTTCGGCTTATTTGGACAGAAGCTTGAGTTTGATCCGGCAGTAGGGTTTAATACAGGATTTGGAATAAAAGGGGGAGAGGGGGTGGGAGTGGGAATGGGGGTAGGAGTTGGGCTGGGCGTGGGCCTGGGAGTGGGTCTGGGAGTGGGACTGGGAAAGGGACTAGGAGTGGGACTAGGAAAGGGACTAGGAGTGGGACTGGGAGTGGGAGTAGAAGTTGGACTGGGAGTTGGGCTGGGAGTGGGGCTGGGAGTGGGACTGGGACTGGGAGTGGGACTGGGAGTGGGACTGGGAAAGGGACTAGGAGTGGGACTGGGAGTGGGACTAGGAGTGGGACTGGAAGTGGGAGTAGAAGTTGGAAAGGGAGTTGGACTGGGAGTTGGACTGGGAGTGGGACTGGGAGTGGGACTGGGAGTGGGACTGGTAGTCGGACTGGGAGTTGGACTTGGAGTGGGACTAGGAGTGGGACTGGGAGTGGGACTGGGAGTTGGACTGGGAGTTGGACTGGGAGTTGGACTGGGAATGGGACTAGGACTGGGAGAGGGACTGAGAGTTGGATTATTAGTGATATTGGATATAGAAACAGGGGTTGGACTAAGAATAGGCTTGGAGTTGGGCTTGGAATGCGGTTTGTGCTTTGGTTTACGATGTGGCTTTGCCTCTTGACCGGAATTGTTTTTTCCGCTATTCGAATTTTGATTCTGATTAGGATCGTCACCATGCCAATGCCAGTGATCATCACTGAAGTTTTCCGTTGATCTAGTATCTGGTTTCAAAGTTGTAGGCGAAGTACCCAAAGTCGTATTTTTCTCAGGCTTCACATTTAAGTCGAGTGAAGTTGGATTGGATTCAGAGATTGGTTGTGAGTTCGGTTTCAATTCTAATTGTACTGAGGTGGAGCTAAGGTTTCCCCCAGGATTAGTGTCACTATTCCTTGGGCCTGAGTTTGGGGCAATTGAACCCGGACCCGGGCTTGGAGCTGCATTCAAATCTGTTTGTACTGGTAGCTGATTTGCTTTATTCCTGTCTAGTTCCAAGTCCGTCTTTTGTTTGGAATCGACATCCGGAGCAAGTTGAGGTCTTAATTGATCTTTAACTAGCCTGGGTCTTGAAGCAATATCCACCTTCGGTTGTTTGAATATAGGATTACTGTCGGCAGTTGGATAAATTAAGATAAAAATGACAAAAGCTAACCGCACGAAGCGCATTTTCTACTTTACTGGAGAAATCTGAAGGTAGTGACTATCTTTTATACCCAGTTTCACAGGTGTAATCCATTTTTAATTGGAAACACATGTGTTTTTGGTGAATGGTTTGCTATGTAGGTCGTAACAAGTGTTGCTAAGTACGGAATTGTTTTCCCAGTGATGTTGACAATATGATCGGGTGAAGCCTTTGTAATGATGTAACGAATAATACTTCTATAAAGGGTTATAGTTGACAAAAGCTTTTATGAAGGCTGTTCGGTGAAACTCTCAACAGAGTTCTCATATTTGTGTATCATTGATTTTAATTCAAAGGAGGCAGTTGCAACATAACCTGGAGTCTCAAAAGTTGTCCACAACTCATATTTAAGTCATCCATCTTTAATGATCCTTAACACACAATAGTAACTACCTTCTTAGGGCAAGCAACGGCCAGCTCCTGCAACAATAAACATTTTCAAAATGCAAAACCACATTCAAACTACAAATCACAAGGACATGGCGAAAAGGAACAAAACTACTGGCAAAGGATTGGAAAAATAAAAAAAGGAAAAAAAAAACTCTGAAAAGCTTTAAATACCCAAGGACTCATGTGCCATTGTGTCACACGTTACAGCCTCGCATATTTTTCGGTTAAATTATAAATCCTCTACCCAGAGTTGAGAAGGTAGTTTGTTGTGGATATATACTCGTACATGTGTATGTATGTGCATCCGTATCCCGCAACCGGGTAATAGCATGTAATTTTCGGTAGTCCTGGATAAAACAAAGGATTTTGCCCACTTTTTGGCATGGACTACGAGTTATAATAAAGAAAAAGGCAAAAGGGGTGTGGTGTGCTTAAAACGGATGGAAGGATGAAAGCACACCGTTTTTTTTTCTCTCTCATTTGTTGGTGGTTTTTTGTAGTTTCTCGATTTTTGTGTTTTTTTTTTTTTTGCAAAATAACCAACCAAGTGAAAGAAGGAGATTTTTCATCCATGCAACTCATTACTTGGGCTATTATCCTTGTGAATTTATTTTCGTGTGTATTCCACTTGAGACGTTCTTTTGTTTTCGCTCTGGATTCATTTCTGTTGTGTTGAGTTTTTTGTTTTGTTTCGTTGTTGTAAGTTTGACAGAGTCCTTTGGCATTTACCGCGTAGTGTTTTTGTTTGGAGATTATTTTGCTTAGGGTTCGCGGGTTTCTTGGTTTACTCTTTTGGTGTTGTTATACGGGCTATGGGTCCTCATCGGATCCATGTACAGGTCTCGGATTCTATTTGAACGCTATAGATGGTGTTAATAATTTACTTGAGAAATGGCAACAACAATGAGATAAATAAAAGTTTGCAACAAGTAGTAGACGGTATTTGCAGGATCCCAGCTACAAGAGCATTGATTGCCGAATCTTTTAATACAAAGCAGCACTCTTGTGGGGGTAGCCTAGGTTGCCCTTTGCACAGATATTAGAGAAAACTTCCAAGGCACCAATCCCAAATTATTGGAAAAGTAGTAGAGGGGCTCTGATGATGAGACTCTCTGGTATGCATGTGGAATGTGCTGCCGAAAAATAAACAGAGGCCTTTAACTGCAATTATGTAGATATCGCCGCTTTGCTGCAATGATGGTGACTGCTATAAGAAAACAAAAACAGCTCTTATTCAGGTTAGGATTTGACTCACTCATGAAATCTTGAGCTTGCGACATGTGAACGAGTGGCTTATAGCAATCATCGTCAAGGCTCATTTTTCCAACACAAGCCAACAACACAGAAAACCCAACATACCATCAGAGTCGTCACATCTGATATGCTGGCTTTCACCTAACCTTCACCTGGAAATCCCCGATTTGGCGAAGAATGTCAGGAAACACATGCAGCTTAAAAAGCAGCGTACAGAGATGTGCAGCCATGAAAGACAAGAGCCACTCTACTCGCACCTTGTGCCTCAAGAATAACGTACCAAGGCAAGAAGACTTGTACAGAAGTCTGTAGAGATGAAGGAGGAAACTTTGTATTAGAGTCTCTCTCAGTCTATCCTGGGAATATTGAAAAACTTGTCTTTGTCCTTCAGGAACCTAGTTAAAGCCATCAAAAGGGGCTAATAAGCAACATTGCATACACTTAAACGTTCTTGTGCAACCCACACTCATGTGAAAGTGAAGAATATCACTATCCTTGAGATTCACTTTCCAGCCAAACCGATCAGACACAGATCATAAGCAGCTTCTATCACCGAGCCTGCATGCGACCTGTATAACATAGTTGTAAAACATGCCTTGGCCATACGCATCCAAAAGACATCAGCCACAAAAGCTTAACATCCTTTGTTCTAAAAAATCTAGGAAAAGTACTTGACAGTCATATTCGCAGTATGCTACTCCCGAGAGATACAGCCATAAATCTACATGTTTCTGCATTAAAAAAATATCAGACTTGATCCGCAACAGAAACATAAATTCACTTCCTCAAGAGGCACCCCATAAGGAGGGGTGATACCACCTACTTTGTGATTTCTTGTTGTCAGCAAACTTTATGGCCGGTGGCAAATTCGTCTCTACAATGGGCCAAGTTCTGTGGCTAAGAAACCAGCTCACACAAAAAAAAAGTAATTCCGCAATGTGAACTTCTCTCCAAAAATAAGAAAACTCTGCGATTATCCAACCTTGTTAAGCATCTAGGTATTGTACTAGACTTAACAGAATTGGCACAACTTATGCCACGAGAGCAACGCCAACGGGAGTACTAGAAATTTTACTTGGTTTCTAGCCCCCAGACTTCTATTTGAAAGAATCGCCAAAGTGCTTTAAGATTGGGTTCGTGGTTCTATCCTTTCGATTGAATGGGACATGTGATAGAAAACATATTGTAGAAAATTCGATATCCATTTTTAAAGCAGGAGATCGAAGCCAGCATTGGGATTTTCTTCGATGAATAGAATTTAGGATGCTCGCGTCTACTGCCGGAGTACAGCGCTATTTTCCAAGCAGCACCGGAAACAGTCAGAAACAATAAATACAATATCCCACGAGGATGTTACCATATTCATGGCTGTGGTAAGGAACTTAAGTTGAGTTAAGTTGAGCTCTGCTCTGCTCTTCTCTGCTCTTCTCTATTCTGCGCCCACAAAGGGGTGACAGACAATCAACATGCGGACGAGTTAGCTTCAAAGGAATACTCTCTTGATAGGGGACTGACAGATCAAAATATCATGTGACAAAGAACTTTATTAATTTTTATCTGTAACGACCTTTTAGAGCTATCTGCTTTTTATTCATATCCCTTTTCTGATTTGCGAATTCAAGAGGATTGCTTAGACTCAATTAAGGACCAAACTACAACCAACACTGGGGCCAAACCGAAATCCGAAAGAAGCAGACGCAATCCAGATTTCCCCATCGAGCATCACAATATGCCAACAGATATCTAAGTGGTATAGGGTGCTTTATTTCAGCCTCAAAACCCTTAAAGCTAGCCCAAAACAAGTTCATATAACTGATATTTGTCATTGATAGGGCATGCGTCGTCTGCCGCCTAATAACGATGACACATGTATACTCACATATGCCACAGAAAGATATAGACCATTTGCTGTCAATATTATCGACAAAGATGAATGCACGCTACGAGGAGCTCTAAATCAATCAGTCTCACTTCCTTTATGTTGATGGAAGTTTTGAGTTCCATTCCTGAGAGACTGAGCTTCAAACCGAGCTATCAAATGACGGTAATTGGAAGACATATTGGTTAAATAAGTATTTCCAACAGAGCGCCATTTCAGAGATGGTGCATAGATGTTTTGTCCATTGAATGGTATGCATTATTCAATATCTTCTATTAAAAAGAGGTAAGAATTGGCCTACAGTCACTCCGTTCATCACCAAAATTATTCACATTACGAAAATGAGAAAGCTGACCGATTTAGTTCATCTAATGCTCCATTTTATTCTTTCGTATTTCGGCGTCATCCTGGATGACAAATTTTTTTTCGATTAGACATGTTAAGTTGAAAGTATCCAAAGTGCTCTCAGTACGTAGCAGTGTAAGGAGTATCGGCTGCCTAGTAGAGCAGTTCATGTTAATAATGATATGTTACTGCAACTTTTTATGCCGGTTTCATAGGTCTCGCTCTCTGCACTCTAATGAATTTCTATAACTTTGATATTCATATGATGGGCTCCACTTTCAAAGCCATCTTTTGGTTGAAAAGGTGTTAAGAACCACACACACTAGAGTTTTGATGACCTTTCACTAACTCTCTTTTATCATCGGCATTATTTTCTTACCATCTGATGCCCTACCACTATAATTCCCGTTGCTGTGAAATTGGGTAATCGGCTTGCGCTGTGTTGAAGAATGGTCAAATTCACGGATTGCCTCTAGAATAATCCAGGAAGCGGCGTTGTACGAGTATCTTCCTAATGACTAATGAACGGTAACTTAAATTCCACTCCTCGTTGAAAAAGCTTGTACCTGTCTTCGAAGCAAACATAACATACGGTAAAGGTGGCGTCGGCAAACCAAAATTCAATGCCCCTTTGAACGCAGCCCTTCTGTTTATAATTCTCTTTTTTTTCTCTTCATCGTTTTAGATGAGACCTTTGCTTTCCATTGCTGATCGAATCAAATCAAATCCCACTCCCGGCAGATCCTCGAAGAAACTCAAGAAGTCCAATTCGATATCCACCAGCGGCGCAATCGCATCTATTGAAGTGGAAGCTGCCAAAATGGTTTAAGAAGAAAAAGCATATGCTATCAATAAGACGAGAAACACAGCATCGACGAATAAAACGGAACAGCAATAATTTTGATGTAGTCAGGGACTTTGTCAACCTCTGGTCCACAATTAATTCTGCCAACAACACCATCAGAAGAAATAAAATGAAACTAACACTGGGATCTGTGTTTCCCTGAGCTAAGAAGGCATTTGAGTACTAGTGTCCTATGCTGAAAAGATAAGCAGACTCCATATGAGCATAAACGACTTTGACCATTCCAGTCCTACTTTATGGCGCTGAAGGATGGATGAAAATATTCTCAGGAGAAGATTCAGAGAACATATACGAGCCGTACAGGGACATTGACGAAGTCAGGTAACTTCGGATCAGTCGTTTGCTATGGTTAGGATATGCAGAGCAAATGGACCCCGTGAGGAAGACCTCAGCTTGGGTGGCGCGCACAAGGTTAATAGGACCTCAACCGATTTAGAGTGCGCAACTGGAGCCAATATCGAGCTAAGTAGAGAGGTTGCTACTTAAATCAGAGCTTTATCTCTAACATAAGAAAAGTGTAACCTTTAACAGTGTAGGACTTCGCTCTTCGGTTGAAATTCATGGCAAAAGGACTGTGTGTATGAGTATTTCAAAGAATTGGTGGAGAAAGTGAAGTATTTGCTCATATTTTTCTGTTTCTGCCAAGGCCTCTAATCCAAACTAGTTTGAAAGAGGAAAGGCTCTCTGAATACGGTCTTGCATTGGTACCACGTCACGCCATGGAATCGCAGGAAATGAGATTCTCGACAAATGACTCAAAACGTCATTAGGAGTGCCTGTATCATCGTTTAGGCATTCCACTGAAAGTAAGGTTTCATACGAAAGTGGCATGTCTCTTTTTGTACCCGCTAGACCAAACTCAAGCCTTTAAGGCGGGACCGACTTTTCTGCTTTTTTCGATAGAACAGACTATACAGAGAATATTGATGTCGAAATGAGACACAAAGTCTTCGTTAAGTGTGGCACCTAAGTGTGCCTAACATAAGTTACACAAAATTCTTCGAGGCTAGCTTTAAGCCTTAAGACTTTCTTCATCGTGAGTGCTCCGCTTATGCTTGCAGTTATTTAAATAGTTTGTCTGAGAAAACGAACGTATAAGGAGTACAATGGACTAGTTCTCTAACAGAGTATTCTGTTTTAAGATATAATATCCAAAATGAGGTCATTCTCCAACCAAAAGTAGGTGGGTCTTGGTAAAGTTTTGAACAAGAGGAAAGCTTTTGGATTCGTGGACCAAACATGCTGTTTCAAGCGCAATGTCTAGATCTTATTGGGCAATCTTGGGGTCAAAACCTACTGCAAAAATGTTTTTGTTGAAAGAATAAGCTCTTTGATACGATAACAGATTCCAACCCCAACTATCCCAGCGGCAGCAAACGATTTTTCGGACTCTAAACATATTTCATGTGTGGAGTGCTTATTGATTAAGGGATTCTGTTGATCTTACAGTCTCCATCCTATCAATGGGTGTGTTGTCAAGGCTTAAAGGTCATCGGTCCCACATCGGTAATACATCGCACTAATAACCAAGGACGGATTATCTTGACTTTAAACTGTAATCGCGTATGAAGGTGACTGCAACGGACTGATGGTACTATCTGTAGTAGTACTTACATAGAAATGAAGATAATTTCTGCCGCGAGCAGACTACTAAACTGGGAAAGATCCGCGCCTTCATGGTTGGTGCGATTTGAGAAATCGGAAACGAATGTCAGTAAACTTTCTTTCCGTCTGAAAAGCTGAAGACGGCAAATGATATCGAGGTCGTGAGTCCTAAAAGCAACAACCACAGATCAAAGGAAGCTACATTCACCTATTCAAGTCAAGCTCTTACAGCTGAGATTTCCTCATTTTTGTCATCCAAAACAGAGGCTGAAAATGTTGATGTGAATTGCGTAGGTCAAGGGAGCGATCAACGATTTGTCAAAAACCGGAGACGGCTTAAGCCCAAAGCGCTTTTTTGGTGAAAGTGAAAGAAGTAGCTAATTTCAGAGGCTTCCATATAAGACATTGAATTCATTCTTGGATACGAGGTCTCGGCCTTGTTGAAGAGTAGGAATTTGCAGAAAAACAACTGGACACGCTTTAAAGGGCAGCTCGCCAAGTCCGTTAATGGTCGGCTTAGGTTCAAAGGAGTAGAGGAGGAAAAACTACTTCCGAACAGTTTGCTCATTTTTTGATGGAACCTAGATTTGCAGTGAATACAAGCGGAAACCAGAAAACTTCTAAACGAGACACTTACGTCTAATTTGAAGGAATTCTAGAAATTTTTTTAGACACAAGCAGAGGGATGGTGCGATAGTTAGCTCGTTGGACTATGACACAGAGGGTTCGTGGTTCGATCCCCGGCATCACCAACGATTTTTCGAATCGACATCACACTTTCGGCGGGCAATAGCAAACTCCCGAAAGTGAAATTGCCTATGAAAAAGCTTGTAAGGGGTGCCATTCGGATTCGGAGATAAACAGTAGGCTCTGCTCAGATGTGACAAAAATGACAACATGAGCAACACAAACGAGTGTCGAGAAGCTAGGCCATGGCCCACACCGGGCTACCAGCGCCATAGTTTTTTTTTTTTTTTTTTAGAGGGAAAATAAGAAGTTTATTCGGTTTTGGAACACTACATCCAATATGATCGAAACTCTGTGGAAACTTCTTTGAAACGTCCATCCTAGATAAAGTTCTTAAAACGGAGACAATCTACACTGAGTCGGTGGTAGATACTTTAGGTCTTGTGCTCGAATTTCAATTTCAATCAGCAAACTTAGTAGTACTAGTCCTTGTACCTGGTAATTGGTATCATTTTTGGTGACGGATGATGATGACCTCAATTGGCTTTACATCGATGACGGACTTGAGAATCTGTTGCAAAAATTTGTATTTTAGCTGCAGTTACCTCTACAGAGAGTTTGCATTTTTTTACCAGAGCTGTTGGAGCCTCTTGCTGGTAAGCTTAACATTGCTGATCCTGACTTCTGTCATTATGCAATGATGGGGTTCAACAGTGGTTTTCTGTAGTGCGGCATCTGGTAGCCAACATTTGTTCTGGGAATAGTAGTTGATTGAATCACAAATTCAGAAAGCCCTAGCTGATATCGCCGATTGTTGTACTAGAAATAGGCCTTCAGGCAGCCCTCTCAACACTAAAGCTGTTCTCTTTGCCAGGGTATCACCGTGGCAAGTAAGTTTTCTTTAACTTATTGTGCGGCATCGAAAACTTTAAAGGAACTGCCGGCGTTGTGGTAATGTGATGCAGATTTGGTAACCATTGAGCCCCATAACCAAGAGTGGTCTCTTCCGACGGGAAAAATGTCGAAATAATACAATCCGTACAGTTCATCGTTATATCTTCTCCTCCACTCACCGTCTATACGGAAGCGACTGAAAAATATTGCCCTCAATGTAGCACTGCACTAAATAAACGCAGAGATCGTGTTTTGCTATGCAGATGACCACAGCAAATTTCAACGAGCCCAAGGAATTGTTTTGTCAAAATCTAATTCTCGCAAAAGTTTGTCATCGCTCTCCAATGAAGACTCTGTAGGGACAAACCATCAAAGGAAACCTTCAACCTCTAAGAAAGTGACCTCGTTTAGTCCCCCTACTATAACAGGTCTCAGTAATCTTCAGTCTTCACATCAATTAATCAGCTGATGCCACAAATTCTCTTCACGAAATCAATATGCCCAATGAGAATTGCCAACGTATTAGCTGTAATTTAAATGCAGATAGAAAATATATATTGCTGAGCGTAAGATACAACCGGGTGGTTTGTTCATATACGCAAGCGCCAAAGCATTAACCTGCGCAATGGGATTTCTCCCCTCCAAAATCGCAGCACAATGGAACCTGATGGATTCGAAAAATTCAAATCACAGGTGGTCTTGACTATGACTACTATGTACACTTCAACTCCAACCAGTGGCCGGCCCAGGTACTCGACTCGTACTGCTGCCATACAATTTATTACATATCTTGTTCACTCTGCACTCTGGACATGGTTCTGCGGAGTCTCCTCTGACCGCCAGCCTCTAACAATGGATATAAATGTCAGACCTGCAAAAAACATGGCCAACGACGAATATTAAATTAATTATCCATCGTGGTAGGTTTATCGCTTGTAAAACGCTCAAGAAAAATTATTATTGTAATGAGGGGAATTATTATTACGGGTATTTGCCTCTGTGCAGGTCTCAAGTGTACAGGTTTCAAGCCTGCGGTAATAAGTTATTGTGAATAATTCCAGAGGCTAATCGTGGTCGTTTGTTACGACAAGCTTCTAACTGACAGTTGGGAAAAAGGAGCTCAGAATATTGATTGGAACGTGATTATGGGTTGAGCGGCCTACTAGGGGAGAATGTCTCCTCTTGACTTTGTTTCCGGGCTTGAGAGATGGCCCATGAGCGAGTGAACTGAGATTGGTTCTTAAGACAGATTTTGGGACTGAAAATGCGGTTTAAAAGTCGGAATGTGCTTCCTGTAGAACAGACATCAATTTTCATAATAACATTCGGAGGTTTTATAAAAAAGCCAAGCAACTGGCTGCTGGCCAGCAGGCTCTTCGAGACAGCGAAGGAAATCTAGTCACCGAAGCACAGGGAATAGAAGACCAGACAATGAAAAACCAGTTCTACCACCTAGTATAGAAGAGGTTGGCTTAGATATAAAAAAGCTTAAGAACAACAAGACCGCAGGCTCTGATCGTTTACCAGCGGAGCTCTGTAAATACGGTGGTGATGGTTTGGTAGGGAGCATGCACCGAATCATCAACCAAGTATGGGTGGAAGAAAACATGCCCGATGACTGGACTATCAGCTCCATATGCCCCATCTACAAAAAAGGCGATCATATGTCTTGCAAGAACTATCGAGGCATATCCCTGCTTAATGTCGCATATAAGATCCTATCTATGGTACTGTGTGAACGTCTTAAACCTCTGCAATCGGCACGTACCAGTGTGGCTTCCAACCCGGCAGATCGATTATAGACCAAATTTTCACACTGAAGCAAATCCTGGAAAAGACCAACGAATTTCAAGTCGAAACATACCACCTATTCATTGACTTCAAAGCTGCGTATGATAGCATGCATCGTAAGGAGCTTTATATGGCGATGGCTGAATTCGGAATTCCGGCAAAACTGATTCAGCTGTGTCGCGTGACGCTGGAAAATACGCCCTGCAACGTGCAGTTTGGAAGTATTTCCTGTAAACTATTTCAAACATGCACCGGATTTGGGCAAGAAGATACGCTATCATGCGACTGCTTCAATCTTGTACTGGAGCAGATAGTTCGCAGGGTAGGTGTCAACACGGAAGGCACTATCTTCGACAGGTCCGTTCAGCTGCTGGTATATGCGGACGATATTGACTTCATCGGTCGCTCCCAGCGTTCCGTGATAGAAGCGTTCACGGCGATTGAAGAACAGGCGAAATCCGTTGGCCTTGAAGTGAAGGCTAAGAACATGCTGTCAACAAAAAATCAAGCATCTGTCCACCACCTAGGACAAAACGTCACTTTTGTTAGCAAAAATTTCGAGGTAGTTAGGGAGTTCACCTATATTAGACTCCTAACTCGAAGGACTTTATGGCGCCGAGTGCTGGACAATAAGCAAGAAGAGAGCTGATACTGGGCTTAGTCCAAAAAGCCAAAACACGTCGACTACATTGGGTCGGCCACAACGAGCACAATAATGCTCCAACTAAGAGGATCTTCGAATCCCAGCCCCCAGGTTCGAGAAGACAAGGAAGACCGAACCTCCGTTTCAAAGACCAAGCCATCGCGGATGACAGAGCGCTTGGTCTGGAAAGTTGGAATCAGCGTGCCCGTGATCGTAGAGGATGGAAGGCTGCAGTGTCTCAGGCAGAGACTCTACACGGGTCGGGAGCCCGTTAAGTAAGTATAGGTAAGTGAATATCAATTTTCCACTGAACAGGGCTAAACATAAATGTCAATAGTAGGTGAAGAAACATAAGACCCTTTGTGGACTCTGTGCTGTAGCTGCTTCCTATACAAAGTGCGAGTAATCGTGATGCCCACTGGCAACAGATTTCTGGGTTCAGTCATGTCTCTTCCCGGTTGTATCGAATATAGTCGAGTGAAAAGGCTAAACTCTCTAAAATCCCCAACCAAAGATAGAACGGCATATGCCGACAGACGCGTGGTTAAAGACATGATAAATAGTTCGGCCCTGGAGTAGAGCGGTCTGAGACACAACTTTACTCATGAAAACTATGATTGAGTCAAACAAATACAATATCCACAAGGACGTCATAATCAACAGAAGGTACTGCAACTCAAAAAGCAGACAAGGAAGCGTAGAGTTCTGTGGCGGATCAGTTATGCACAGGCGATGAAACCAATATGAAAAAAAGTGCCTGGTATTCCCCCTGAGCAGAGAAAAAGCGAACACCAGCGCTCAGCAACCCATGACCAGGAAAACAGTACAAGGTGAAGGATTCCTTCTAAATGAAGTAGATTCAAGGACCAAACAACGGCAGAGGCATTGAGCAAGAAGAGGCATATAGATGATCAATCAAAAGCGGACTAATGTTTTTTTTTTCATAAGACGTAGTGATGGGCATCAAAATAGGCTGCGGCAAGTCTGTCCACTTTCCTGCTGAACGAAATATTAGCGGTCAAAACTCAGGCAATAAATACAACCTTGGGTTATGTACACAAGGCAGGGTATCTGGTCCTTCATTGTAGGGGGAACACAACCGCGGTACGGGTGCTGTGATTCACAGGAGAATTAAAGTTCCTCTATCAATTGAGGTTGATTACTTTATGAACTTCACCATCGTTACTACCATCAAGATCTTGCAATTTGTACAGGGGCCAAATAAAGTTCTTAGCATTGGACATCGGCACGCCCTTTAATTGGGAAAGAAGAGCTCCAATGAGATATCCGCGAACCAAAAATCTACAATTGTGGTGGAAAATACGTGTGAGAGATTCAGCTACCACTTTGGCCAGATTGCTTGAGACCCTATTCTGCAAATTCCACAGATGGGTGACTGTCCAACCAAATAGGGCCGTTGAGTTTGAAGAAGAAGAAAAGTCTGTGATAACTCAGTGGCTCCGACAACCACATACCAAGAGGTGCCTACAGGAGAGTCTCTAATATGCCAGAGTGAAAATGGTGGAACCAAGTAGGTGCTTCTACCAACAAAGGGCTACTACAAGAACAGTCAGTCAACAAGGGTCGTTTACGAAGTCTCAATGATAAGCAAACAGATTATTTGATGACGAAACTGCAGCCAGAACAAGGTCCTGCAATAACTATAGACACTCACATAGAAATCTTGTCGTTGACAGGACACTGTTGCAATTTAGATGAAAGCACATCTGGATGGCAACAGAATAAATTTTCAGATGACTTTAAGGATGAACTTGCATAGAGAGGCTCTAATCATAAGCTGCGATGTCACAACAAGATGTGGGGTAGCACACAAATAATCATGAGAGACCCACGTGGTACCTCGATTTTCGTTGGAATTTTTTCACCATAATAGGGGCTTGACCGACGAATGACTGTTCAAGATGTGACAAAGGCCAAGAGAACAACGTCATCGGGGTAGCCCCTGAAAACTGCATTTGTATTGTAAGTCATTATACAATTTATACGAACAAAAATTGCAATCCCGAACCACGGCTCAACGCTGGATAAGTGAACGAAGGAAGGAGCTCCTAAAATTGAATCAAGGAGGGTGAAAAATGGATGGTTGCTGGAGGTTGTGCCTTGAATATTTCGTGTAACTAGAATAAACGTAATCACTTTTGAAGATACTGAGGGATGACAGGAACCCGCTGTCTGTTACGGGAAATCCAATGAAAGCCCAAGGAAGAATGTAATTACTCCAAAAGCGAGTTCAGTTCCCGGTTAAGACCCTTGTTAGTCTTGCTTTGCATCGGCAGCATTATCTCTTTATATTAGATTGTGATTTGGAATCCAAATCAGATCAAGTTTGGTTTATATCTTTCCATAGGACACAGGTGGAAGCTTTACTAACAAGTAGTCAAGTCAAGTGCCAGACTATTAATCGATTTCCGAGCCACAGAGGAAGCTCCATCCAGTCCTGATTGGAAAGTTAACTTCATACCGCCATAAGAATTCTAAAGCCATTACTTTAAATATCGTGCCCATAAGATCAGAGTAAAATTGTTATGCTTGAATCCCGGCAACAGACCGTTGCCCCGAATCAAAAATAACTTTGGAACCAACTGTTTCAATACTGGGTTCGATTTACCCACTGGTAGCGCTTTGATGGCAGCTAAACCTGGGAAACAAAATCACAAAAAAAAACCGTTGAGCGCCACGTGATTTTTGGGGAAAATCACGAAACCGACAAAAAGAAAAAAAGAAAATACTTTCCGAAAAAAAAAAAACGGAAACAACAAAAGAAAAGATGGGGTTTTCCACAACGTTATAAATGCTCCGTTGCAGCACAACGATTTATTAAATTTTACGTTGCGGTACACTCGTCGCTAGAGTGACCCGCTATTTTAAAAGTCCCGAATGAAAAAAAAACTAGTTAACGGGTCGCGTGGCTCGTCTTTTCTCGACATTACTTCGCACGCGCGGCCTACCGGAGTCTTTATTTTTCAATTAAAAAAAAACCGATTTCTCTACTGCACTGCACTTCACTGCACTATACTTAGCTGGTTTTGTGTTCCTGGCGGTACCTGCGACCTATCCTGACACAGTTTTCTCCTTCGTCCTGCTGTTCCTTTTCCTATCTCAATCCGCTTCCTTTCTCCTCGCTTTTTCCTCTTCCCACCAGGATGAACTGTCTCACAACTCGCGATTCTATTTTAGGATTTTCTCAAAATCTACTTTACTCTACTTTTTTTTTCAAAAGAAAGATTGCTTTTCGCAATTTAACAAAAAAATTATTCGCACCAAGAAAAAAAAACTCTCGCTGACCCTCGGGATTTGCTGGTCGTCACAAAAGCGACTTCCAGATCTTTTCCTTTCCCCAAGCTCTCGACAGATTCTCACACTCCTCACACACACATTCATTTGGCTCTAGTGAACCCAACAACGGGGTTTCCAGCTACACAACTAACAAACTTTGCTAGTGTGTGCTCCCGTGTCCAACTAGGCCTCTCACACATTCCAATTGTTTCCAATTGTTCACTCTCATTCTAAACTCCTCAGACGCTGAGTTCTCTCCCGCTTCCAGTGATAACTGGGAACTCCACTGAGCGAGTTTATGAGAGCTTGTGGATCCTAGCTATGCCTAGCTATTGCCCTGGACATTGGAAGTCAGTGATAACTGGGAACTCCACTGAGCGAGTTTATGAGAGCTTGTGGATCCTAGCTATACCTAGCTATTGCCCTAGACATTGGAAGTCAATGAAAAATTGCGGGAAGCAATGTTTCTTTCATTGCTGATCCCCGGTTAATTTTTCCCCTTCGAACTAAACAAAATTGCAAAACAACAACAACCGCGAAGGAGAAAGAAAGTATGATCGAAGGTCAATGGAGTGTTGGGACGAAGGAGGATGGTTGTGTGGGTATAATCCTAATCTGATTATACCCCGGTTTAGCCATTCTCTAAACCGCCGCCCCAAACAAAGCTAAGTATATGTGCCTCTGTATTAATATACCCCGGGTCCCTACTTACTCCGGTGGATCGGCGTTCAGATTTTGGGGAATGGGGTGACTGACCAATAGCGGGTCATTCCTTACATAATTACGAGTATGTATTTTACTTCTTCGGTTTTTGTTTTCGTTTATGTTGTGGGCCATTCTGCCCGCCTGGTATTTCGTTATGGTTTTGTTTATATTATTGTTTTTGGTTATTGTTATTTTTATTAATGTTTTTATGTTCCCACGTCGGAGGCTGTCTTCGTAGCTCGGCCGTCCGCCTACAGCCTCTGCTGCTCCCTTGGTGCTCCATCGGTGGGGTGCTGGCTTCAAAGGGGTCGTCGTTCCTTCACCCATCGAACTTGACTCTTACAGCTGGTGCGTCGTTGGGATGTGTTCGATTATGCTGGCTGTCCGCCTACACACTACCGTCGCTCCTCCGTAGCTCCCTCGTTGGGGGTGTAGCTATAAAAGAGATCGTCATCTCTTCCCCCTTAGACCTTTCAACGTTAGCATCCACATCGATTACGATATGTGATGCTTCTTGTCTCCACATCGATGGCAAGATGTGGGAGTCCTCAAGCCTTTATATAACATTGCTTTCGTTGGGGTGTAAGTTCCGGGGATCAGTCATCATCGTGTTGGGGTGTCTGGCTTACAAGGACTGTCCGTCCCTACCCGTCGATGACTTTCAGACGTCCTGTCTGATGCTGCCCGTTGCGAGTCTGCCGTCTAGCCTACGGGCTCCGACAACGGTGACCTTGGTGGACCTCCTGTCGCACCCTGGGCTCCTGGTTCGTCGTGAGTCTCCCTACCGTCCTTAGGGCTTCACCAACCGAACCACCTCGTCCTCCTCTGAGGATAACCGGCCGTGAACCTATGTGGGTCCTTTCCGAGGTCTGTGGTCGGTGGGCCAATGGCTGCCCTCCACCTCCGCCAGAGCTCGGTCTTCCCACTCAAAGAAAAGAGGGAACGAAGGGAGAAGCACAAGGAAGAGGGTAAACCTTGTTGCGGGAAAATTTACCGCAGCAAAATAAGAGTCGACCCAAAAGACTAACGAAGTTTTAGTCTGAATTAGGGTAATGGCACCGGACACTTAACACATTTTATATCTTCCAGTTTGATTCATCGACTTACTACGAAAGCTTCGAAATATTGTAATACCGCTCCTGGAAGCTTGTTGAATTTTTGACACCACAAAATAAATAAATTTTGCAAATTTAACATAATTATTATTTAAAAAATAAAATGTAGCTTCGGCAATCAGCAAATTTTTGCATTTTGAGTAGTCCACAGCCTCGGGGTTCAATGGGTATAACCATGTTCTCTAAAAGCGTTTTGTATCGTTGTCAGCACATCCTTATGTTTCATTATTGCTTCATTTAAAAGTGGACAAACATTGCACTTACATACTCAAAAAATGTTTCGCTCCTTATCCATCCACTTCCACTTCTACCCAAGCCCCAAGATTTTGGGATTCTCTCCACAATGTCTTTCGTTGGGCACATATATGGAAAAACCACCATTGGGACGAATAGTTTTCAGTCGGCAGAAACAAATGTTGATTATGAGGACTGCCACGGCGGTAAAGGCTTTGGAATCAGAAATTCCGCTGGCGAAGACATCCTTGTAGCGTGTAGGGCTTACGGCTTAACCATCTTAAATACAATGTTTATTAAACATCAACGACATCTTATCAGCGGAGGCCACGAAACCTCTGCAAAATGTCGATGAGAAACCGTGTTAAGGACTGCAAAGTAATACTTGGGGAATCGCTAGTAAGCCAACACCGTCTGCTCATTACAGAATTTTTCACAGCGGAACCACCGAAAACACGGGCATCGTTTGGAAAGCCAAAAATACGGTGGTATAATCTATCGAAGGAACGAAGCGCAAGATTTATCGCACTGGCTAAAGAAGTACTTCAAAATATAAACGGTATCGTAGACTCACTTAGCCCGCAAGAAATGTGGAACAGCATGCACGAGGAATGCATAACACTCGCAAATTCCCATCTGGGGACTATATCGAAATACCATCACGTCGACAAAGAAACATGGTGGTGGAATGACGAAAACAAAAGAGCTGTGACCGACAAGAAGAATGCATTCCAAGATTGGACAAAGTGCGATCGGAGCGACGATATCGATAAAGGTCGACTGGCTTGAATACGAGCGTCTTAAAAAGATCGCAAAGAAAGTCCTGGCTCGAACTCAAGCGGCAACAGTGGAAAACCTGTACCGGGAGTTAAAGCAAATATCCTCACGATCGGCAGATAGAAGACAAGCTATACAAGAAGTCCAAAAGTCGTACAATACGAAAGTTTCAGATATTTTTAAGCTCGCTGCACAGAGATGAAAAAATTCGCTGAATACTACAAGGAGTTGCTTAACAAACAGTTTCCACGTGATATCGTGCCAACAGCTGGTCTATTCGAGGAGGAAGTTTCGGACTTTTCAATGAAGAAATAAGTATAGCAATTGGAAAAATGAAGCGGGGGAAAGCGGCCGGACCAGACAGCATTCCATCAGAGTTTTGGTCAAAGATGGAGGGAATTGGCAGCGTTTGGCTGTCGAAACTTTTAAATAAACTAAAATGTGGACAACTTATGCCGAATCAATGGAGAAGTAGCTTCTTGGTTCCATTATACAAAGGAAAAGGCGACACTCGAGAATGCAACAACTACCGTTCAATCGAGCTAATGTCACACACGATGAAAATCGTCCAAAGAGTCTTAAACGAACGTCTTCGGCACACAGTAAAGCTCGATAATAGCCAGTGTGGATTTGTTGAAGGAAGATCGACGGTGGATGCTATCCGAAGCCTACGAATAATAATGGAAAAGTACCGAGATTCGTCTAAGGATTTGCACATGGTATTTATCGACCTCGAGAAAACATTCGATCGAGTGGCAAAACGTACCGGAAACTCATGTTAGAATAATACAAGACATGTACGGAAACGTGAAAACCGCGGTTGAATGCTCTGCCGGACTAACGAGAGAATTTCCAGTTAATGTCGGAGTGCATCAAGGAAGCGTACTTAGCCCTTTCTTACTTAACGTAGTAATCGACTATCTTTTGAAAGACTGCATGCGCGAAGCAAATGTAACGCCAATTTCCGAAAAGCACTATCTTTAAGTACTTAGGATCAATCGTTAACATGGAAGCGAAATGTGACGACGACGTAAACCACAGAGTGAGTGTGGGATGGATGAAATGGCGGGAAAATTCGGGAATCTTTTGCGACCGAAAATTTCCACTTAAATTAAAGGGGAAACTCTACAGCACGGTTGTTAGACCAGCTCTTATATACGGTTCACAGTGCTAGACAATGTACGAAGCGTTAAAAAACAAAATGACGGCAGCGGAAATGAAAATGTTAAGGATGTCTAGTGGAGTCACTAAATGCGATTGTATTAGATCTACGCGTATAAGAGGAAGTCTACATATAAAGAATTCGGTAACCGAACAGCTTAAGGTGAATAGAAAAAAGCTGGTATTGCCACGTTCAAAGAAGATCTGCGGAAAATCCGGTTAAAAAGGCACTATCAACTACGGTCACTCCAACTGTAAGAAAACGAGGTCGGAAAAAAAATTCCTGGATTTCTCAGATGGCAAGTGCGCAACAACGCCTAGGGCTTACCACTGAAGCGATCCAGGACCGAGCATTATGTAGACGCGTTCTGCGGTCTGCGACATTAGCCAACCCCATAAGCGGAGCAGCAGCGATGCAGTAAAAATGGGAAACTCGTTACGCATAAGTTCGTATAACGAGGAAAGGGTTAATAAAAGGATAAGAAGAAGTTTTCAGTCGGCAGAATAAAACAATGAGGACTGTCAGTGCCTCCTTTTCGTTTCCAACAGCAATCTGATAAATATTTTTGTAGTCTTTGGGGGCTATAACTTTGGCAGTCTTTGGGCAGAGACAAAAGCTGGTTTGATTGCCATTTATTGGGTATATACTCGTAACTTAATTCGTGCGGTTTTTTTTTTTCAAAATTTGAACGTTTATTTAAGAAAAATATGTACAATAGTATTATTCAAATTATTGCCCATCTGAAGCTATGACTTTTTCCCATCTTTCTGGTAATTTGTGGATCCCATCCCAAAAGAACTGCGCCGGCTTGGCAGCCAAGAATGAATCAAGCCAATTTTTAATATTCTGCTCAAATGTGAACCGTATTTCTGTGAGGGCGTTCTGCATCGACCGGAACAAATGGTAGTCAGAAGGGGCAACGTCTGGTTGGGCTATAAGGCGGGTCGGGTAAGACTTCCCATCCACTGTTTTTCAAATAGTTTTTAACCGGAATAGCAACGTGGGGCCGAGCGTTGTCATGATGGAAAATTATTGCCTCGTGTCTGGTCGCATATTCCGGGCATTTTTCGGCTACTGCTCTCTTCAAATGGATTAATTGTGTTCGCTAGCGTTATCCATTAATGGTTTCACCTGGTTTTAGCAGTTCATAATACAGCACACCCATCTGATCCCACCAAATACAGAGCATTACCTTCGCGCCATGGATATTCGGCTTTGCCGTTAATTTGGCATATGATTCACATATGATTTTTTGTGCTTAGGGTTGTCGTAATGGATTCACCAGTAACAATCCGATGCAAAAATGACTTCCTTTTGTGGCGTTCCAGCAGCATTTCGGACATGAAAAACCGCCTTCCGACGTCTCTCGGCTTGAGTTCATGTGGAATCCAATTTCTGCTGCTTTTAAACGTTCTGAAATGGCTGCTTGAGTGACACCCAAAGATTCTGCGAGCTCTTCTTGTGTTTGGCAACAATCTTCATAGAGTAATGCTTCCAGTTCTACATCTTCAAACTATTTTAGCTGCCCAGGACGTTCATCGTATTCCAAGCCAAAATCACCAGCAGCACGTTCGCTCAGCTAGCGCATGTTCACCATAAACTTCCACCAAAATGCGATGACTTTCGGCAGCAGTTTTCTTCATATTAAAGTAATGAAGAAGAACTCCCCACAAAAACACTTTTTCAGGCACAAAGTTCGACATATTTGAGTGAAAAAACATTATTATTGTTTACGCTTCAAATGAATGACATAAACTGAAATGACGTACAATGACAGTAGCTTTCCAACGCATGTTCCAATGGAATAACACGGGTACAAGTTACGCCATCTCTTAGCAAACCGCACGAATTAAGTTATGATATATTCCTAGTCAATACTTTTGAAATAATTGTCGAACTCATCAGACCATTTTATAATGCTTTCCTGTCTAACAACTGCTCTTTCCTTACTAATGTTTTCAGCTTCTCTCAACGCTAGATTTGGATTTTGTTTCATAAATGCCGCATCCATGTCTTGCCTGGTCCATCGTCCTTGAATGGTGTTTTTATTTTCCTTTCATATAGTGTTGAACATCATCAACACCATATTCAGCTGCAGCTCTTCGGAGACTTTTTTGGTTTGACCTTATATCCTCCAAGGCCCTTGAAATGTTTTCTGAATTCACTTCATACCTATGAAGGGCTAAGTGTGTTCATTACGGGAGGCGCTAAGCGGCATTTTCTTTCAGATGGTCACTGCTACAACAATGACTACACATTATTTGCGCTAATTTTACGTTCTCTTGGTAGCCGCTGAGAACGACCTGCCAAATCCGTATATAATGTATTTAGGCATCTAAAAGAATGAGAGTGATCCGTGAGCCTTACCAGCAAAAGGGAGGAAAAGAACATCGACTTCTAAGTGGAAAAAAAGAAGACTACGAGTAGAACAGCAACCCAAATTCCGCTGATAACAGAATATACCACACAACCTGAACGGTAGATCCGTCCACCTGACCAAAATATGTAAAGCTAGGATTAAATGATCCAAAGATGAGTGGAACAAGGCCGCTGGACTCCGGCCCTACAAGTCGAAAAATTGAAGGTTGCGGGTGGTGAATTGGTAGTTAGCACGCCTGAGGAGTGGAACCTTATGACTGTTAGGCTGATCCGCAAGAAAAGAGACCCTCTTAACTGCGTCAACTATAGAAGCATAGCATCAGCCTCGCATATAGAACGTTATGTGCTGTCTTGTATGAATAACTGGAAGCAGTCAACAAGCTTCTCCAACCAGCTCGATCCCTGGCTAGCTGCCTCCAGTTTCCCATGCTAAGTTGGCTGAGGTCCTCTTCCACTTGCGTGCGCCATCTGAGTCTTGGCCTTCCTCTTCTGCGCTGTCCCTCAGTCGTCGTCGTCTACAGTTCGTCGTTGTATCTCCTCCTCCACTCACCGTCAATGCAGACGAAACCGAAGATCGCCCTCATCCATTTTTGATAATGTCCATGCCTCTGCGCCATAGAGCAAGACCGGGATTATTAAGGTCTTATAAAGGGTGACTCTGGTTGTCCGATAGAGGGCTTTGCTACTCAATTGCCTTTTAAGCCCAAAGAAACAGCGGTTGGCAAGAAATATTCTTCGCTTGATCACAGCGCTGGTGTCGTTGTCTGTATTTATAGTAGAGACTAGGTAGGCCTTAACTACCTCAAAGTTATATTTGTCGAGGGTGACGTTCTGCCCGAGACGTCGGTGTTGGTTGTCCTTTTTGCTTGACAGCATGTACTTGGTCTTGCCCTCATTTTCGCCGCTTCCGCCTCAATACTCGCGAAAGCGCCACTGACATCACGCTGCTTTCTTCCGATTATGTCAATATCGTCGGCGTATGCGAGTCTCTATCGTCATCCTGCACAGATGGACGAGTTTGGTGGGGATCCCAAAACTAGACATTGCTCTGTATAGCTCGTCTCTATAGATGCTGTCATACGCGGCCTTAAAATCGATGAATAGGTGGTGTGTTTCGATCTGAAGCTCATGGGTCTTCTCCAAGATCTACCGTAGTGTGAATATCTGGTCGATGGTGGACTTTCCTGGCCTGAAGCCACACTGATATGGACCTATCAGGTTGTTAACGAACGGCTTCAGGCGTTCACACAATACGGCGGATAATATCTTATATGCGATGTTAAGGAGACTGATGCCTCTGTAGTTGGCGCAGTTCAGAGGGTCTTTTTTCTTGAGAATCGGACAAACAATGCTGAGGTTCCATTCATAGGGCATACTTTCGTCAGACCATATTTTACAGATGACTTACCAAGTCATCGCCTGTTGCTTTGAAGAGCTCGGCAGTCGGGCCATCCGCTCCTGCAGCTTTGTTGGACTGACGCTTCGATATAGCTATTTTCACTTCATCCAGGTCGGGTGGACGGAATTGCTGGTCATCATCGTCCAAGTTGAAAGGTTGATTCTGCCTGAAAGCGGTATTTGGTACGTCATCGCCGTTATACAGCCTGCAGAAATGGTCTTTCCAAATCCTCAGCATCGACTGCGATTCTAGTACGATGTTCCCTTGTTCATCTCTACAGGCTTCGGTTCGGGGTTTGTTTCCGCGGCATGTTATTTTTATCTTATGGTAAAACTTCCGAACCTGTAGCTCCATACTCAACCAAGTTTTCAAACTATGGTAGATTCTAGAAAGGGTTCAAGGATTCCAAATCGATACGCATCACCTCTTTTACGATTTTAAGGCCGAATACAATAGACTCTATAGAGACGAGCTATACAGAATCTAGCCTTAGTTTCCCTGAAAAACTCGTCTGTATGTTCTGCTAAGTTCTCTGCGACCTTTGATGTCATTTAGGGTTAAGGCAAGGTGACGCGCTATCATGTATCTTTTTCAACATCAACTCAAGAAAATTGTGCGAAGCTCACAAGTCAACAACAGGTAAAGTTCTCTCATCTGTGTGTGTCTATGGTCTGGCATAATAACCCTTGATAGTTCTTCTCATCTGGTAAGATGGTTATTCCCTAAGCGTATCTTTTGTATAAATCCACATAAATCGATTGCTCGCGGTCTTTCCTCTGTTGCTTTTTCTAATTAATTTTCTAATTAACTAAAGAGAAGTCACGCGGTGCCAAATCAGTTGAATACGGCGGATTATTTAATATATACACCTGATTTTGAGCCAGAAATTGAACACCAATGAGTGCTGTGTCACTCGATGCATTATCATGCAACAGAGACCAACTTTTTGGATCGCGATATTCGGGTCGAATACGATGAAATCTGATCATCAAAGGATTTAAAACTTCAAGATAATATGCGGCGGGAACTATTTTCCAGTTGGAACGAATTCTGCAACAACATCACTTACGAGTACTTTTTGGATCATTTCAGGCATCCAAACTGAAATTGGCCTTCGTGTTTGTCTACCATCTTCCGCTGTCTCTCTGCCGCAGAAAAAAAAAAAAAACATTTAAAACAACTGTTCCACACAAAACATCATCACGGTACACTTATTGCATCAATCGGAACGTTTCTGATTCATTTTTAGCAAGTTTCGCGTGGAATTTAGTGACCGCTCTTTGTTTTGTGTTAAAAGCAAGCAAATGTCATGAAATTTTGACAGATAGTAGAGAATGATAAAAGCTTTAAAACTCATGTTCGCACAAATAGATGGCGCTCTTGGTTGCCTCGTGTCCGGGATATTATTTGCCACACTGTGTAAGTAGGCCCGTTTGATATCGCTGCTTATCTGATCAGCTTCATAATGAACAACTTGAACATGTACAACTACCTCTGCTATATTACTGAATAACAAATGCCAAATTGGCTTTCGTATTGACAGATATTGCCCTTAGCATGTAAGTTTGCATTTATAATGCCGTATTACAAATTTTATTGTTACTTAGATGGAGCTAAAATTTTCAATGAATCCAATTCTAAACCACAAAACTTGAAACTTGTGTGGTTTTTGACATACTACATCTAGCTGAGCACTCCAAGATGGTTGAGGTTTTTTTCAAATTTTGCGAGCCATCTAAGTGTAAGTTGTGGGACAGGGAAATAATCCTGATTGCTTCTTGCGCGATTATTTTATTCTAATTTCTGAGCCTTTTATAGAAGCCATTTATAGTAATAGAGCATCTACCGAAGCTGTAGCATGATTCGAGCATAGACCAAACATTCACGCAACAGTGTGACGTGGTATAGTTATCACTGCCACAAATGTTGAGATACTTATTCCTAGTAAGCCCAAGCGTTTAGAAAAAGTGCAGTGGCCGATTCTGACGTCGGTAAGTAGTCAGAATAAGACTTTCTTTTTGAAAGGCGGAAGAAAATTTGCTGATCTACTACAGATGTTGGCAAGCACTCCTTTCGCCTACCTGAAACCTTTAAATATTCATGTCATCGGCAGTTCTGCTTATAAAGGGTGTTTTTTTTTCAGAGGCTAAAAACTTTAAATAATAATACAAGACAGAAATATTATTGGAATGAATTTTTTATTATTATTATCTGGTAGATAATCTTATGGCATTTATTTTTTAAATACGATTTTTGGCATATGCTTGCTGCAGCTACGAGTTACATGATCCATTCAGTCAGTCCAATTTTACACTCCTTTTTCCAATAAATCTAGCCATATGGCGTCAATGGTGGCTTGAATATTGGCTTTCAATGCTTCAAGAGTTGTTAGTTTGTCGGCATAAACCAATCACTTAACATAGCCCCATTAAAAAGTAATCGAGAGGCGTTAAGGCGCAAGAACGAGGGGCCAGTTAACAGGACCACTTCTGGAAATAAAGTTTGGACCAAATTGATTTTGCAGTAAATTGATGGTTAAGCGCGCTGTATTGCAAGTTGTGCCGTCTTGTTGGAACCAAATGTAGTCGATGTTTAGCTGGTTAATTTTTGGAGACAAAAAATCAGTCAGCATCGCTCGATAGCGCTCGCCATTCACCGTAACGGCGACGAGTCGACATTTCAGCGTCTTCTTCAACACTTCTCGCTACAGCAGCAAGATTTTCTTCGGTACGCACTTTTCTTTGTCTTGTTGATGGTTTCGAATCGAGAAGAGTAAAATTAGTGCGAAAACGATCAATAACTGCCCGAATTGCTTGCTCACTAGGCCGATTATGTTGACCATAAAATTGGTGAAGTGCTCTATGAACTTTACGAACAGATTTATGTTTTTCAAAGTAAATTTCCACAATTTGGAAGCGTTGATCTGGCTTTAAATGATTCATAATAAATTGTCAAACCTTACTAAAAAGAAATAAAACAACACAGTTTGACATTGACAGCTGTCAAACCATAGATAACAACCATCGAAACTTCTCTTCCAGCTAAAAAAAGCACCTATAATAACACTCGAAACCTTTAACAGAAAACAGAGACAGTCCCAACGCAGGTTGCGACCGATGAAGCCACCAAACAACATCTCTACAAACTCCTCGACGAGCAATGTCCTTACTTCCAAAATAAAAATGAATGAATGACATCTTTGGTAGGACAGTTGGTAAGCATAGTCTTCATGATACCACGTCTGGCAACGGACTTGGTACATGGCAGTCTAAAAAACGTTAAATGCTAAATCAAATTGATGTCATTGCGATAGATGTTAGGCATGCCTCCAATATTTTAGACGTCCGTTAGCCAACATTATTTTGGATCACCACCTTTTTGCAGCCAAGATAGTAATGGAGTTTTCCCAAGAGTGAACACAAAGAACAACCACGTTGCCATAATCTTTGTCTAACACGTATCCCGACTGCTTTGCCGTCAGCATCAAGTACCAAAGACCTATGCCAGTGCTGCCAATGTGCTATCAGAAACGTCCTAAGTGGTGTGCTGGATTTTACCCGACGACCTCAAAAAAATTCCTGGATTGATGAGGAATGTCAGCAAGTACCTGAGCTGAACAAGAAGCTTTAAAAGCAGCGCATAGGAAAGGTCTAGAGCTACTTCTGAGCAATGTGAAACAATGTGTGGGAGCTTTAGTCAAATGCTAAAATGCAAAAAGACTCGAATTCTTGTTGTAGAATCACAATCGGTCCTATTAATGGTTTTATTTAATGTAGGAGAACTTCTTTTGCAGACTGTATAACTGATATCCAAAACATCCTCTATCTAATCTCAACGAGTTGAAGATAGAAAAGTAAGTGAACTTGACGCCTTGCAGGCAGCGGTATTTAAAGCTACTCTAGAGAGCATACTACACACAAATATCACAGTGGTTTCAGTTCAAAATGAACCAAATCAGTCGATTCCACGAATCTCTCACTCCACATTGTGACGATTTTCGGTCTACACCTTTACATGATCTAATCAAATCAAGAGCTGAAGCCTCTTGATGATTTGAAACGCCAAAACTGGAACGTTTAAAGAAAATACTGAATTTAGTCGAAACTCATTTTTGGAAACTCATTTCGAACACGCATGCGCTTCTAGAGTCTCTAGCATCCACAAAAAGTGACCGTGTGGCGTGGATTTCATGATGAAATGATCGCCATGTTACAGTCTATGGAGGTTGCTATCTTGCCATGTTGAAAGACTATTTTATGCCAGAATTAGTTAGACTTCATATCAGTGATATGTATGTGGTTCCAAGAATATGGTGCCACATGCCACACAGCTGATCAAAGAATTATTGATCTATTGACCGAGAAGTTCGACAATCGTATAATCTCGAGAGATGGTTCGAACGAATACGCTCATGAGATTTAACACTGTTGGATTTCTCTAGATGGGGTTCTGTCAAGTTATGCCAACATACCAACAATGGTAGAAGAGCTCATGAACAACAGAACGCAAAAATTGTTAACTTTCCGGCCGGTATGTGTGGAATAGTATCCGAAAATTAACTTAAAATAATCAATCGCTGCAAACGTGCCCGCGGTAGTCATTTGGCATTCAAAACGGCATAAAGTGGTATACCGCTGCCTCGAAAATGAAAACGAAAGTGGGAGCTGGTATACATGGACCAAATACAAGCATATCAATTGCTTTGGGAAAGAATCCTAGTGTTGGAAGCTGAAATACACGCCATTCAAGAATGCGGCAATCTTAACTATAACTCTGGTATCAAAGTCGCAAACATTCAAATATTTACGGGAAGTCAAGCAGCTATAAATCCCCTTAGTTCGCAAATCCTTGTCTCTAAATCAGTTATGCACTGCATCAAAATCCTCCAAAAACTTAGCTGAATGGACAAGACCAAACTATGGTGGGTTCCTAGGCATGAGAGAATTAATGGTAATGAAAAGGCGACGAACTGCCCAGAAAGGGCTCAGTCACTTCCATCAACGGACCTGAACTCTTTTGCTGCATCCCCAAAAGTCCAGTCAATCTAGCTATAAATAGCTAGAAGCATTCGAAGTGCATCTTCTACTGAGAGGATACCCCAGGCCTAAGACAGGCCAAATGAGACATTTCTTAATCATTCTGTGTTTTATTTAAAAACAAAATTGTCATTGAAAAAGTTTTTATTAACGTTTGCCGATTATAGTGATATTATTGGCAGAAACTGGCAAGCTGTCAACGATGCATTCTCCAATATTGAAACAGAAGGTGCCAAAGCGGGTTAAAGCAAAACCAATTGCCAAAAGAAAAGACACATTACATCGACAAATCGGACAGAGTGTCACAATAGTTTTGAAAACCTCTGGTCCACTATTAAATCTTCAACTGATCACCTGGATTCAAACGAAGAATTACTCTCGCAAATCGCAGTTTCTTTAGGCTAAGTAGTAGCAAGGCCCTATCTCGAACAACCAACAAAACTCAACATAAAACTTTGATCATATCAGACCTATTGAGGCTGAGAATTCCGTTGAAAGCATTCGAAATTAGAAAATTCAGGAGATACTTACTGAAATCACAATATTTAATGAATTCATTCAAGCTAGTTGTTGGCCATTAAAACATTAAAGGAGTACACACCCGTGTGGCACGTGATACCGGTATAATTTGAGTTCCTTCAACTTTTGCCGACAAGATGATCTTCCAGTCTGCGATTCAGGTGGTACATAATTTCCTTGACCTTAAGATTAATAGAGCAATTCAGTCACCTGAAAAATTTTCCCTGCTGAAAGCAGTTTCTTGCCATCCTGTTACGTCAGGAATAGCGTCCTCTTGCGCCCTTTAAAGTTATCTTAAAGTCCATCATCGATTTTTAATAAAAAGGCAAAATATTCCGCATCCTGCCATCGACCACCATCAACCACCATCAACCACCATGAACCACCACCGACCACTACCCCAACTAGTGACAGCTTGATCATGGGAACGTCGCGGACACGCATATCTCCTTGAAGTCCTCTTTTTTTTCCCTCCATAAGGAGCAGTGAATAATAAGAAAAAAAAGAAGAAGACCAAAAAAAAAAAGCAGAAAATAATAATAATAATAAAAATGTTTCCCGTTATTGATGTCGAAAGATTCTTTCCCGAAGCGCAATTCTCTTGTAATATTCTCTCGTCCATGATGAAGGACATAAAAGCATAACAGTTAAGCTCAAGAGACTTTGATATTATGGTTGGGGTGTAGCCATTCCTCACACCCAACCATTCACCCCCAGCTACCTTGTCAGGACACATTCCTTTTCCTTTATTTTTTTGCCTTTCTTTTCCTTCCACTTGCACACACAGAAATAATAAAACTCAACCCCAATAACCAGGCGAAAAAAAAACGAAAAAAAGGACGAAAATAAATAAAATGTACCGGAAACGCCTTTCCTTATTTCGAAGGCAAAAGATAAGTGCAATAATGGTTGGCGGTAATGTGAGCTCCCTGCTTCCAAGTACACACATTTGGTGTTTTTTTTATGTTCCTGTCTTGGGCTCGGGAGGAGTGCTACTCGTTTTGGGATACCCGACAGCAGGGAGAAATGTAATTTTCCTGACTGAAGCGATTTTGCTTTTTTTTTTTGAAGATTTTTCCTTTTTACCCATTTGGACGAGGACGACGACGACGACGCCGCCATAACAACACAAAAGTGTTGTGCTCAAAGAAACGGCGATTGGATTGGAGCGTCTGATGAAGGAACCAACCCGAAATCTTCATGCAAGTCGAATCCTTGTAAACTACACACATGGCGGTTTCAGAAGCGCCCTCAGGGGGAGGATACACACTCATAGATACTGGTATTTGCTTGTAGGCTGTCTTTTTTTCCCAATGTGAATCCTTTGAAATGTATTTCTTTATTTGCGGATTCGTCTGTGGTATGGATCGGCCATAGGGGATGAGAATGGGGATGATGTGTTGCAAAGAAATCGCATGCGCTCGTCGATTTCCAGGAATTTCCCGAACACATGGGAATGTGTTAACTTAGTTTCAATTCAACACGGCATTGTGATGATGACGAATAGAATGACTAACGAGAGGATTCCCCCTGATTTACAGCCACAAACCTCCGCAAAATCATCGAATATTGTATTTTTCTTCAGCATGGATCCGAACATTGGTCCAGTGTACTCTTTAACATTTCATGTGGCTTGCTTTCCATGCCAAAGTCAAAGTCGAGACGATACAGTGACTATAGCATGAAAAGCATCAAATAGAGCACGCCTAAGTCCAAATGCAGCAGAAGCTGAACTATGCTTCGGGCCTTAGCACCTTCTCCAGTTCTCAGGTCTTAAGCTCTTTGCATAGCTCAAGTGAGCCCGAGTATGTCTTATGAAGCAAATTGGGACAGGATACAGCCAAACCTGGTTAAGGGGGGACAACCTTTGGAGCCACGCAACCTCAAGGGGGGCATCTAATTGTAGGTTCGCCTTGCACGACATGCATGACATTTGACATAAGCAAGAGGAACATTCAAATCGGCGGGAGAGTCCGAAAAAGTGCTCAGCTAGAAGTTGGACCAAGTTGGAAGGAAGAAATCTACGAAAATGGCTTTTGGATGATGAGGATAAAAACTACAATGTCTTTGTGCCATTGAGAAGGCAACAAATTGCTGTGAAACATGAATTAGTCCGACGTGAACGTGCATAGATTGGAGGGGTCATTATTTTACATCAAATTGGTGTAGTTCAATTGAAAGAGATGGCAATGCTTCCAAGGATGTTAAACTATGTGTGACAGCTAAGTTATATGTCTTCTACTGTACTTAGAGTACGAAAAGGCTTCGATGATTTAGTTCCAAATGTGACTACTTACGCTGTGTTATGAAGAAGGCTTTTGCACATGGAACACTTTGCTAAGAGTTTTCCTAATATGATGTCAGAAATCAGGTTCCTACATCAGAGTCTTCAATGAAGCTACAGCAACGATTCTCCACTGTTCTTAAGCTTTTCGTAGCATCCACCAAACCAGTTCGAAAATTTGCATGAAGACTCCAACCTCTAAAATGACATTTTAATGCTCTCTATGGTATGAAGTTTTGGGCTTACGTCCTCATCAAATGCCAGCAATATGTATCCAAATCCTTCAAGTTCTATAATTAAGCTTGTCCGACTAACAGAACACCTAAAAGGGTTCAACCAAAATGGTGGAATAGGGAAATTGGTTTTCAAAGGAAAGAGGTTAGGAAATTCTTCAGAAGTGGCAGTGCATAGAATGAGTGCTACGAATGTAAGAAAACAATTCAAGTTCCTAGTTAGGAAGTCAAAAAGGACTTCATGACGGAAGTAATGCGCATCTATCGTGGCAATAGACCAGGCTTCGAGGTTACGTTAGATGGCTTCCTCTGAAAAAATGACGGAACCTGTGCTAAAAGTAGGCAAGAAGTCCCGGTGATATTGGTGGAAACCCATTTTCCTGGATCCACTTCATCAATTGACTCTGCCATGCTTGGGCACACTGAGAACATTAATCTCATTACGGTGGGCATTTCATTCCTTTAGGCCATACAGATACTCCGGTCCGGATGGTATTTTACCGATTATGCGACGGAAAACGCCGGAGGTAGCAATTCAAAAAATTATGGAAATTCGTAGACACAGTCTAAAAATGGAAGACCTTCCAATAGCTTGGAAGGAAGTTAAGGTGATTTTTATACCTTAAGCTGGCAAACAGGGGCATAGAAGAGCAATCGATTTAAAGCCAATAAGTGTGTCATAATTTATGCTTCAAGCCCTAGAGCTTTTGAAGATTCATATTCGGAAGATGCAGTAATGGGTGGAACGGTACGAAAAATTTGGGGCTTAAAACCTTCTATGATGCACTGGCTATATACGATGGTGGTAAGATCCATACTTACAGAAAATTAGCGGCGGTTCAAAGAACGGCTTCTATAGCCGTCACTTTAAGAGCAGAAGTTTTGAAAACGCCATGGTGTTAGCGGAGCTACTGCAGGCAATCCAATTCTAACTGATGAAATTCCGTCCTTAGTCGACTTCGACATTCCGTATGATATAATATATCCAGCCAAAACAATCTGTTCAAAAACGGAGGAAGGAACTGGTTCTGATATCATCTCAGAAGATCCAGAACTAAGACTGTCTATGAGACTACCGGACGCAAGCAGTGTCTTCCAATCAGAGGTTCTGGCTGTTCTCAGGGCGGCTGAGCTAATGCTGATGAGATCAGTATCCGGAGGAGATATCGTTATCTACATCGACAGCCAGGCCGCACCTAAGGCAATAGAATCGACCAACATCAATTCTGATGTAGTCATGGGCTCTCGCACAATGCTCGAAGCATTATGCAGTCAAGTGAGACTGTGCTGCGTGCCAGGACATTGCGGTATAGAGGGAACTGTACAAGCAGATGAGCTTGCAAGAAGAGAATGGCTACTCTATAATAGTGAGGTTGCTAGCATCAAACCACCCCTTTGCATAGTAAGGGACATTATCGAGGGAAAAATCATAAAGACTTCCAACCTAAGGTGGTCAAGTCTTGAAGGACACAGGGTATCCAAGGTTCTCTGACCACTTTTTGACGGTAAAAGATCTATATAATAAATAAAGTTAAACAGGGATGAATTTAGGGCATAAAATAGCAATCCTGATTCCTGCTGAAACACGCAAAAATACTCAAATCGTCAGATACGGATATTTGCAGATTCTGCGATGATCTGGAAGCTGTTGAGGACATAGCAGACATACTGTGTCAAATGCGAGGTAATATCGCGTAGTCGAAGAAAATTGTCAGGGAAATAGACGGCACAAACTTCAAGGGCTTTCTTGGCTTTTGCAAAAAAAAAATGGACTCGTTTTGAGCCCGTTTTGGATAGGCATCCACTCTGTTTGGACATAATCTAACCTGCACTTAATCGTTTTGTAGACAGCGCTACGTCAGTTTTGACAAATTCATCCTAAAGTTTTCTTTGTGGGAAGCATCTCCGCATTTTTGAGAAGACAAACTTTAGTTTAACTCATGCTTCTATTTGCCGTCTCCATTCGAAGATCCTCTGCCTTAAGATTAATCGCTGATAATGCCATTGTCTTAGCTGCGCGTGTTTTTGTCTAGTGATTGTGTTCGTTACTTGAAAGCTACCCTTCTCCTGAGGCTAATCAATTCTCTTATGTTTCTTAGAATTGAACACGAGTATGTTCGCTTCACAGTGGGCTTGATGATTTCACCTTTGATTTGGCTCATTGTACGACTACTGAGTAATTGTCCATAGGAATACGAGTTTGGCCAGTTCATTAGCGAGGAAATTCGCTGGGACATCCAAGTCTCCCGTAATCCCAAGAGTGAGTTGTTGTGGTATGCAGCTTTTTCGTTACAATGGTCAATCTTATGTTATTCGAAGTTACGTATACAATCGCTGTTTCGTTGTCTATGCACATTGAGATGTCTGAGTCCGGCACTAGGTTCAGGCATCTGCTTAGAAGATAGTATGGTACGTAAGTAAACTGGCGGTTTTGTGTACATGGAGGTCGGAGAGAGACCTATTGAACATTTAGTTGCTGATTCAAATTCGGCTCGAAGGACCAAATTGGACATGGCGGTCTTCGGTTCATGAAACGCTAAATAAAATTGGTCATTTTGCGATAGACGTAGAGCATTCCTCTAGTATTCTAAAAGTCTGAACATTCCGGTCAGCCAAGATTGACTCGAATCACCTTTTCGTGGCAGCCATCCGTGAAAAGGTAATTGTAAAAAAGCTGCAATTACAAGAAACCACTTCAATCATTGTCGAACGCGCATCCTGGAATCTCTCAACAACTCCTATCAAGTATCTAAGACAAGAAGTAGAGGCAATATTATCAAAAAGCCACGAGTGACGTCGACAAAGATATCCGTGATTTGAAGAAGAGTGCCAGCAATCACATGCAACTAAAGAAGAAGTGTATAAAGCGGGGCTGCAGCGAAGCACGATAGTCACTCCTAGGCTCTTCGAGCGATGGAAAGAACGTCGGGTTCTCCAAGAGGAGCAAAAATAGTCCAAAAAGCGTGCAATCGAAATATTGGGAGTTTGTCTTCCAGGAATGATGCACATCAACCTGTAGAAATGAAAGCTTTGTAGTAGGGTCACAGTTTATGCAGAGAATATTGAAAAACTTTTTCTACAACGACGCAGAAGTTCAAAATCCTGCCTTTAGGCAGAATAGACTATTCAACTTGATAACAATGGAGTCCTAAACTTCCGTCGTAAGGATAGCAATATCAAAGCTGAAATGTAATAAAGTAACTGACGGCCTACTGGCCAAGGTATCTAAAGTTGGCGCAAATGACCTTGTGGGGAGCATACACCAACTTAGATTTGAGCAGAAGTGTATATGCCTGATCAATAGTAGCGTTTGCCCGGCCACATATATTAGCATTTAGAAAATTTTAATCCACAGAGTCATGTCTAGTTGTGGCATCCCGAACAAGGTCGTCCGTATGTACCGAGTGACGGTTGACAACGCTTGATGCTCAGTCAAAGCCGATACCGACTTAACCGAGACCGTTGATATTAAAAAAGAAATAAAAAAAAGGGCACAAGATGGCCCGCTGTCATATGACTTCCTTATCATCATACAAGTACTTGAAAGAATTTTGCGTACCTCACAAGCGAATACAGTAGGCACAACCTTTCAATAGACCATGAAACTACACAGAGGGCTGCCACTCGTATGCTAGAATTGATACGGGAACAGTCAAAATGTCAAAATAGGAGCAAGTAATATCGACGAAAAGACTTCATCTACTATGGCTCTGCTATTAAATCTGCCAACAACACCTCAGCAGAAATTAGACAAAGAGTCACCCTTGACATTTGCTGATTTTCAGGGCTTAGAATACAATTCAGTAGTAAGGGCTTATCTCGAAAAATCAAGGAGATTCTATATAAGAGTTTGATCATACCAGTTCTGCTCTATGACGTTGAAGCATTGACTTTATCGAAAGCGGATGAAGATATCCTTACTTGTTTTGAGAGAAAAATACTTTCAAGAATATTCGGCCCCGTCTGCATCTTTTGAGGAGAAAATGTAACAACGAACTATACGAACTGTACAGCTACATCGACCTGATCATAAAACTGCACTCAGTAGTCTGACATAACTGAGACATGTAGAGTAAATAGAAATTAATGTTTCGGCTCGCTGAGTCTTTCAATCCAACGTTCTCGAAAGGGAGACCGCAGTAAAGGAAGACCTCTTCTTAGGTGTCGCGCACAAGTAGAAGAGGACGTATACCTGAGTGCGGAACTGGAGCCACACAGGCTTGTTAGTTGAGACCCAGGTACACATCGAACTAATCCGGCTCTAAAGTAAGTAAGCAAGCGGGTTTTTGGCTCTTTCATCACTTCCAAAATAAACGTAAATTCTTTCTTAATCAATCAGAATTGGACTGTAATCCTCGATGATGTTATCTTCAAAGAACATACCCGATAAGTTTTGACGACTTTTTATGAAGCGAACTGGCTTCCGAACTGCCTTCAACTGAGATATGGGGCGCTTTTTGGTTTTGACAGGGAGAGAGAACTGCCTGAGGCCTATGGGTATACTCGAAACATGCCGCCGCTGGCTTTACAACCTTACTGTTGTCTACAATTCCTCTCAAAAAATCTGATGGTCCGGGACAGATTAGAAAAAATTCACTTTTTACGCTAATTTTGGTTAATGGCACAAGACTCCAACGAATTTTCTTGCTGTCTATTGGCATAATGGCCTTCGCTTCCTGGTACTTCCCACGACATGGACGACAGTAAAACTTCTTAATAATTTCTTGGCAGTCACTCTTCCACCAACAGGGTCAAGAGTTCGCTCAATTATGCTAACAAAAATGCAATTCAAAGAAACTACCCACCTCAGTAAGTGTGTCCAATTATTGAAACTCCATAAGGAAGACGAAGGAATGCTGTAGAACTGTGCATCCAATGCGTCAACAACAACACACAATAGTCGCCCAAAGCAACAGTCAACCTTTCCCATGACTCCAGTCCATAGACTGCGTCCGAATTTCCATAGAAAAGTCATAAAATTTTATGAGACATTCCCGCTTTTCTGTAATTAGTTAATAGAAGCCTCTGGCCCATTACAAAAAACACACTGCCAATGCCCATATTTACTGTCAAACATGGTTTTCATAATTACACAGGTTGCCATAATTTATTTGAATGAAATTATAAGTCTTTTTTTTACCGTTAATTACCATGATCACCTCTTTGCAAACATTTAGACACTCGTTGAAACCAACACAAATTCACCAAAACATTAGCAATAACAACAGTCGGTCAGGTCCAACGCCAACCACGTCTAACCACTAATTTCCAATTATCCACAACTTCCTCTCCACCTTATCTCTGTTGGGTTGTGCATAAATTTCCGGAACGCGGTCGCTAACCTCCGAGCTTAAAGTCTCACCCGAAGTCTCTGTAATTATTCAAATCGCCCCAATTTACCAGTGTTTCGTTGACCACTGCCATCGATTTTTTTCTTCTTCTTCTTAGTCTCTCTCTCTCTTTCGTAACATTCATTACGTCATTCAAGGCAAGGACACCCAGTTTTGCTGTCTGTAATGAACGACAGTTCATAGCACAGACAGTGACACAGTGAAAGCAAATCCTCAAACAACCAAAACAAAGGAAAGGAGGAAGAAAAAAATGGATATGAAGTAGCTAGCTGTAACTGACCTTGCCTAACTAATGAAGAGAGCTTGAGAAGGAAAAAAAACCGCTAAAAGCCACTCTAAGTACCGAACACCTCCCACACATACATTTGTATCCACAGACAAAAGACAAGTCGAATCCCATTCATTCATTCATAGTCCGGCACAAGTTCATCCCAAGATGTCAGGACACTGGCCGTCCCAAGTTCTAAGTGCCATGTCCTGAGAGTAAAGATTCATAGAAAACCTTTCTCTCTCTCTCTCTCTCTCTTTCTCTCTATTTCCCTGTGTGTGGAATTATCGCGAATGAAAATAAAATTAAACAAAAAGGACGAAGGAGAACAGAGCAATGTAGAAATCATCTGACTGGAGAAAAAGTCCTTTCAACCTTCCACCCCCACCTTGCTCGCTCCATTATGGAATTAATTTCATTAAAGGACGATGACTACATAGCGTCGTCATCGTCCTTGTCGTGCCGCTTCCACTGCCTCTGTCTCTGCCTCCAACCGTTCAAAGAAAATGAAAGTTTCATTAATCGACAAGGAGCGTTATTCTTATATAGCCTTCGTTTTATTTTCATCCTTCTCCTCACCACCTTCGTTCATTTTGATTGAAGAAGAACAAGAAGAAAAAGAAAAGACTTTCGCCTTAGTCTCTCTGTTTATTAAACGCTTTAAAGCGCCAGCTTTTCGCTTGATCCCGCTGCAGGATGTTCTCGTACTCGTACAACTGGGGAATGGAATGTCTTCAATGAATTTCAATTTCATTTATCCTTGGTTCGGGTCGTTCACAACGAGCACCCACCACTCGCAAATTAAATAAAGAATGAAAACAAAAACGAAAAAAAAAAAAAAAAAGGAGGACAAGGACTCCAAGTCAAACTCAAATCCCCCGGAGGAGTAAGAAATTCTTCTTCTACTTCTTCTTCTACTACATCGTTCTCACCCCCGTCATCATGTTGGCCTTATTAATATCCACCACCGTCAGATCCTGATTTGATGCTGAATCCTCCATCAATCCATTCCGAGATCCTTGACACAGACAGTCTTGACTTGATAGACGGACACAGCTGATACAGACGAACGGGGGGCAGAAAGGTGATGCGCGTTTTTGAACTTCAGAACTTCAATCGAACACGGAAGTGAAATCACATCTCGTTAGGATCAACGTGTTTATGGTGAAGGAGGACAGGGTGCGGGACACATTGGACGCTGCTGTATGAATGGGATAAGTGTCCTGGAATTCAATTCCTACAAGTTCCTTAGTGGTTGAATTAATGCGTAACGTAAATAAATGAAGCTGAAAACCGAATTGCTGTGAGCTGTGAGCTGTTTGCCCTGTGTATTGTGAGATCGATTTGGGGGTTGGAGTTGCTTAAGTTGATGCGGATAGAGTTCATTGGAACATGGACAAGATAAGCAGGATTATGCTGAAGAGGAAACCAGTATGGCAGTATGGACTTTTGATGGGGGGACGCTCTAATCTGTGTGTCTATCGATTGTGGTAATAAATTGGGTTGGGATGAGATTAAAGTTGTAAATCCATGTCAATGGGGGAGCAAGGGAAACGATGTGACGTTATTGCATATTATGCGGTTTGGATGGAGTTGCGGAGGAGGTAAATTGGACAAAGAAAGGATTTGACAGAATGTGGACTTGATACGGAATCGTGTCATTAGGCAGTAGTGGGTAGTTTATTGAAAATTAAATTTGAAACTAAGTTAAGGAAAGGTCTGTCCAAAATTGTGTAAACTGGCTGCTAGGATGTAGCTAAAAGTCATTGCATTTGGACCTAGGTATCATTGACATTTTTAAAGATAGATATGAAGGAAGTACTATCAATGTTTAAGGTCTGGAATCGTTTGCTATGTACCTATATATCTGTACACTTAAAGTCGGAACAAGATCATTGGCCATCCGTGCGTAAATTTAAGCCCTGCCGAATCCTGCTCAAAAATTAATCTAGACCCTCTTGGCATTTTAATTATTTCGAAAATGAAAGGTGGGTTGATCTGATTTTGAAAACCTGATATTCTGGCCCTGGGGAGACAAATATTTCCTCTTGCCACCTGTTCTTCACTGCATTACATTGTTTCTAACTCTGAGGACACAGTGATACCTGTTACCCCCCTTTTTTAAAGATGTTAGCGACACTTCCTTCATAGATCGTACAGCCCCCAACAAAGGTTTGATTTCTTTCCTCCAAGGGTCGTATGCTGAGATAAATTTTCCAACTCTGAAAGCGGAGGATCTTTTTCTTCTGTGATTGCCATTACAGCAATATTGTGGCAAGTTTTACCAGAGCACGGAGTGCATAAAGTTGAACACTTAAGCCCAGCTCTCCGGCTATTACAAGGTTCCGTTCATCTTTAGGTACTTGCATGAGAACGATTTGAGAAGAATTGGTGAGGATAGTTCGTATAATATTGTTATTGGTAGTTAACCAAGAGAACCCTTAGACCAACACCACTCTGTGGCAATCTGTTCTAATCCCAATCCAGTTTAACACTTGATGACTATCCAAACAGAACGACCAGCCACTTTTCCTCAGCTTCGGCGATAGCCTCTTCACAAGCATTTGGGTGGAGAAACACGGTGGCCAGTTCAATCAAGATTCGGTTCCTCTGCTTGCAGTGCAGCTTGACTGACCTTTGTCACTTTTCTGGAAGTCAACATTTCGGATGTTCGAGTTCATTCGAGTCCAATCTGCAAAGGAGAACGAGAAGGCCAACATCCTCTCCAACCACGATAACGTTCTCGTACAATGTAGTTTTGTTAAGGGCAGTTCGGATATTAACGCAGGCAGCATCTTCTGCTACCCCTCAGTTTCAATGCCTTCGATTCCAAACGCAAAACACGTCACTTATTCGGGTCGTTGACTAACATTTCTTCCTGATTCATTTTCATGATAGCTAAGGGGTTAAGCAGGATAAAAACATTCTGCGGTCTTAGTACTCTTGAGGGTCTCATCTTCAGGGTATCCATAGAACACCACTTGTATATTTCTGCCAAAGTGCTTAGTTTTGTAGGCAATGTAGTAAGCTACAAATGTCTTGATCGACTACTTAGCTCCAAAAGACATGTCTTACGAAAATAAATTGAGGGGGGAATAGAAAGTGGATTGAAATTTTTCGGCTTTAAATTGTATCTTCAGTTAAGGAGTTATTGACATGCTGTATAACTTTTTGTGACTTGGTAAGGGGTACCTGGCGACCACCCCAATTATATCAACTCGAAGTTTCCTGCTTAAAAAATCTTTGCCTTTACACTCAATGATTCTACTTGGTACATGGTTTCTCCTTGATTGAAGGAGTTTCTTTTGGAGCTGAATCTGAAGTCTTCAACGATATTATCTCCACAAAAAAGCAGTTCCACAAAGCCTCTTGAAGATCTTGAGGCTCCACGAAATACTTACTTACTTTAGGTGGCGCCACAGTCCAGATGGCCTTAGGCCTAAATCAACAAGCGTCTCCAGCCAGCTCGATTCTTTGTTAGCTGCGTCCAGTTGCGCACGCTTAATTGGCTGTGGTCTTGGTCCTTGGGACGTGAATTCGAAGACCGGAGCGTTGGTGTCCATCCGCTATATATAACCCAGTAATCTCAGTCATTGGATCATCACTCTTCTGGCTAAGTCGATGTCGCTGTACAGTTCATACAGTTCGTCGTTGTATCTCAGCCTCCACTTACCATCAATGCAATCGGGAGCAAGCAACACTCGAATAATTTTTTTCTCCAAGCAGCTAAGAAGACACTCATCCATTTTTGATAATGTCCATGCCTCTGTGCCATAGAGCAGGACTGGGATTATCAACGTCTTATAGAGGATAACTTTTGTTGTTTGAGAGAGGGCTTTGGTAGCCAATTGTCTTCTTAGCCCAAAGAAGCAGCGATTGCCAAGAGGTATTCATGAAAATGAATTTGTTGCCGAGCCTAGGTAGGATGCTGTAAATAGAGTAGGCACAGAGAGATGTCTACCTGGCGATATCCAATGCTGCAACTATCTCCTACGTAACAATTGTGCTTATAATTGTCCATCTGGACTGGACCTGCTAAGCTAATAACTGTGAGCGCTGACCAGCAGACAAAAATAGCAGCACTATAAACGAGCCAGCGGATGAATTCTTCAGATGGAATCAACGATGGAAAAAAACTTAGGCCGGGAAGGATTTCCAAGACTAAGTCAGGGTCTTACAAAAGACATGGTGGCGGGCCACCGCGGCACTCACATCCCAGAACGGGTTACTGGCTTTCGGTCCAACCGACTCCTCGTCCCAATGCACTCAACAGAGCATGCCAGCATATTCCACAAAATAAAACTTTATAAATATAAATAGGATGCTTACCTACTTCCGGCCATCTCAGGCGACCAATGATGATGTCAATTTAGTTTCATGGTCTATATCGCTTCCACCTTGTATAGTTCGTCGGTGATTCTTTCCCTTCGAAGTCAGTCAATGCAAACCGGACCGAAAATATTTCGAAGGATATTTCTCTCGAAACGATTGATCCTCATCCTTTTTCTACCTATACTATACTATAGAGCCCATAAAGCAGACTTGGTCAAGGTGTTGATACTAGAGTATGCTTAGTTTTTCGAAAGAGTGAATCTTCGTTTTATTTTTGTTGAAGTGTTTTTAGCTGAGTTGGTAGCAGAACCAATGTAGACAAAGTTCCTAACTACATCGAAATTATAGCTGTTGACTCCGATCTTCTGTTCAATTTGTCGATATTGTAAGCTGTACTTGGGTTTGGTCCCATTTTCAACTTCAACTTTTTCCTATCTGCGCACGAAAGCGCGTCATCTTCTTTATAACCTTTTTTGACATCAAGGACTCGGTACTGTAGTAACCAAGCTTCGCGAGGCAGCGAACGTTCTCCATGCTCATTTCGCACAAACGGACGAGCTTAGTAGGCATGCCAAAACTTGACATGTCTCTAAATAGCTCATCGCTTTAAATTCCGTCGTATTCTGTCAAATTCGGTGAAAGATAGTGGTTTTCGATTTGGAGTTCTTAGGCTTTTTCCACGATCTGTGAACTTTGTTGGTCCGAAACCCCGCTGATAGAAACCAATCAGTTTGTTGCCGAGGGGTTTCAACACTTCAACTCAATATGGCAGGAAAGATCTTGTATGCGATGTTGAGTAGACCTTCACCTCTATTGTTGACGCGGCTGGAGAGGTCTATTTTTTGTAGACCAGGCGAACGCTACTAACCAGATTTAAGAAAAGTGTTGGTTAATGCTGTAAAAAGTCATTTCCAGTAGCTTTGAATGCCTCGGTCGATAAACCGTCAGGCCCGGCTGCTTTATTGGATTCCAGCAAAGACAGAACGTCTTGTGATTTACGGGAACACCTGTCTTGAGAAGTAAATTTCACAGGATACATCCAAGAGGGCAAGGATATGCATTTGAGATAATACCAATGCGGAACTGTGTTGAGGGCACAGTTCGACCCTTGGTAAGAGTCGTCGAGACCTACCTAAAATCTCTAACTGATATTAGGGCCTCTAGATCGGATGAGACCAGCAAGTGGGACCCTCCCTGCGTTTTAGATTTGAACCACCATGACGCTCCCATAAGGGGTACCCCTGCAAGTTCGGGCTCGGACCGAAATCCGAGGGGCTCCTGCCTCCATAGGTACCGTGTTTGTATGGACTGCCGTTGGTCTTGTCATTCACAGCTTGTAAATGGATAAATCATAGCAACCTTCACAGGCGTTAAAGTCTGAAGATCTTGTTGATAAATTAAGTTTTTCTCTGCCCCCGCTTTTTATTAGACAACGTCATTGATGGAGGAAGCCTTGATAATTGGGCGGGGGCCCTTCATCATAGACACTGGGAAATTGAGCGGAAATTGCGGTTATCGTCGTCTAAGTTGAATCGTCTACTCTTCTTTCCCGGGAAGTTGGACTTTATCGCCGCTGTACAGTCTGCGGAAAAAGTGTATCCATATTCTCAGTACCGGCTGTGATTCAAAGTTTCATTTTTCCACTCTATTCGGCTCTTCTTGCCTTGACACATTCTTTTTACTTTTTAATAGGCCTTCCATATCTTATTCCTGGAGTACAACCTCTTCTGGGGTTGTCCACTTGTGTATATTAAGATGTGAAAACCATCTACCAGTGACCAATCCGTTCCGCCGCAAAGTTGTGGTGCTGTGAAGGCTGTGTTTACCAACTGTCCTGTCCTTTTTTCCTCTGCTGGCATTAAAATCGCATAGGACGACGTTCTTATCGAGGAGTTCCTAGAAGCATTCTTTGGTGGCATCATCATTGTCTTCCGAAGAGGCATATGCGCATATTTGGCGTATGTTAGCGGATTTTGCTTTAATGTCCCACGGGTCGGAAGCTCAAAAGATTTTACCTTAGTCTGCGCATATGACAAGTTCGCATTTGAGTAAGTGGTGCTTATTTTCCGTATAGCAATCACCGGAGTATTGTACATATCGCAGGTTTCATGCTTCTAATATCTCCGAGACGGCAGTAAAGGGCCCCTTCGAATTGTTCGGCTGCAAGTGGCCGAAGATTACGAGGGAAAATCCGAATGGGACTACTAGTCGGTTTGTTACATCTTTTAATCCCTTTTGTATACGATTGTGAGCAGTATGACGGTGTAGGTAAGTATTATGCTACTGGCCGAACGTGAACTTATCATTTTAGCCTGCAAGAGTGAGGAACGGTTTACATTTGCAGTTGCTGGGTTCCACCACTAGAACATCCTCAGTAACATAATCAAGGGATCTTGAATATAAAACTTCAAAATAGTCCATTCTAGGCTCTATTTACCTTCCAAGTTCCTTCGAAAACATAGCACTTTTGTGACTCAAATTTTGTTGGCGGTAATGGTTGCTTCTACCAACATAAGCTCGGTGATCGTGGTCCAGAATATTTGATCCAGCCAAAGCATAATCGTCATCCAATTTCCTTTTAGATCGATCATCTCCATTGCACATCCTAAGGGGCTGTACCATATTTGTATAACAGCTTAGTTGCTTGTTTTGGTAAATTTTTTTATTTAATAGCGTCGATCAAGACGAGGTTTCATACCTATACTAACCACTTCATTGGGTAATCAATTGAAAAACGTTTGGCGCCATAGTTCTCACTTATCTTTCATCAAAGCTATGACAGCAAATTGTCAAACTTTACATTCCTTGTTAATGTGAATTGCTTCAACAGATACTCCTACCTCTCTCTTTAGAAGCATGTTCCAAATTCAATTTAGCACAAAATACCACTTAAAACCTGTTAAAGTCTGGCGCATGTCTTGAATCTATTTCCAGAAGTCATTCCCGCAGTCCGAATTCGAATTTCGTATGTCTCAATGCCATAACTCAGTCATAAAGGAAACGACAGCTCTATAAAAGAGAAGAAAGAAAAAGAAAAATCCTACCCTCATGCCATAAAGTGATTCTTCATGGCCTCAACTCCATCGGTATCCTCCAAAAACGAAGGAAAAAAAGCAGTGAAAACGTCGTAACTGGACTCCAATCTATGGATCGACGACTGATTACAACACGCTAGCTACTAATTAATTGCTGTTAAGTGTTCACCTTGAAATTTATTACCTTTCCCCCAGGACATGACCACGACCACAAAATTGTGACCACTTTAGCTGGACTCAGTTGCCAGGCGGCCGTAGCAGCGGCAATTTTGAGCAAACCTCCTCAATTAGTCATAACCTAGAAATAATTCATAAGTCCCTTAATTAAATTAATCGCAAAAATATTCGCTAATCCACTCCCACGCTCAGTCGGTCGTTGCTTCGAGATCCTGTAGTGCAGGAGTAGTCACCATTGTTGCAGTATCAAGTCAAGTCCTTTCTGCCCACAGTCTTTGTAGTCGTCGCTCAGTCGTCGGATGGTGCCACCTCTCGCATGGTCAGTGTGGCGCATTTCACTTAAACGTTGAAAATTTATTACCCCAATAGAAGACCATGCTGAGGTCCTTTCGTGTCGGGAATCATTTGTCCAAGCCGTAAATACATTTTCGCTTATCCTACCAAAGTAGAGTGCAGTTTTTAGGATGAGGTTGACTCCAACTTTATAGTACAGCACCGAAAAACCATAGAAAGGTGAAACATGAGAATGGGCCTCCTCCTATTCTCTGTAGGAGTAGGTAAGTAAACGAAGAACATGTCAGAATGTTGGATATACGAGTATAAAACAGAAAACCTTTGGGAGAGTTGGGCAATAGAAACTCGAGAGGTTAACACGCAATCCCTGAAGTTGACTCTGACTGAAGTAGAGTTGCATAAAGGGAATAAGGAAGAAGAAAAAAAAAAGGAAAAACTTTCCAAATATTTCTTTTTTGAGGACTTCTCTTTCGGTATAGCTTTCTGTTGTAGAGGAAGTCGAATGAAAAGACCACTTAAGGATGCAAATTTCCTGAAAAGCAGGCCAATAAACCGTGTGTGCTTGTATGGTGGTGAAAATAAACCCCAGAGATGGGGGAAGGATTACGGAGATATTTTCTTCATGTTCCTTAAGAATTCACAATCCATTCACAAAGGATTTTGAAGTTGTTTCATAAAAAAAGGATATGAGATCGGAGGAACTGAAAAAGTGGGATGACTGCTAAGGTGCCAAACGTTTAGTGTTCAGCAAATGCTTTTGCATTGTAAGGATTTTATTGAAAAAAGGATACAAGGGCTTGACTATAAAAAATTGAGTTTGCAAAACTTGTTTCAATAGGCAATATCGCGTGGCCGAAATTCGTCATGAAAACGTTGAACAAAAACCCCATCAAAGAAGGTTAATCGACGGTCAAATGAATGAATAACACAGCCGAAGGTTTTCAATTGGAGTCAAAACCGACAGTGGTCTTCATTTCCAGATGCATGATAAGGACACTTTTTATTCGTTCCTCAGCCAATTTACCGTGTGAAACTGGAGACAGCTAGCTTAAGACCGAGCTGGCTAAAGACGCTTGTTGGTTGAGTCTCAGGTCCGCCTAGGACTGTAGCGCCACCTTAAGAAAGTAAGTCAGCACTATGAATCCTGTCCTCTAGTTATGGCTAGCTAACTTGTCAGTTTTTTTTTGTTATAATAAGCGCGCACTCAAGGGGTTATTAGCACCCTTAAAACGATTCCACACAGCGCGGGCGATGGAAAGTTAGGGAGGAAAGAAAGAGAGGTACGTTGGTCTTGAATGTTTGGAGGTTGTAATGGCTAGGAAATAAAGAGCTCGGTAGGGCTTTCCATGAGCACGTTGTTCGGCATAGGAAAGAATCACGTTATTTCAGGGTGCGTCCGAAAGTGGGCTTGAGGGTGTACTGATGAGCATTCATAACGAGACCGGTGTTACGGTTGGAGGTTTGAAGGGGCGGAATTCTACTGGTAAATTCTGAGGAGCACTGGTGGTAAAAATAGCGATAGAACAGGGTAAGACAGGAGTTATAACGTCGGTTGTCAAGGGTGTCAATCGACTGTGTACTATTGACATCACCTATGAGTTTGAACGCACGGTTTTGAATCCAATCTAGTAGTTGCAAAGAAGTCTTAGGAGATATGAGCATTGTACTCCAATTTTGGGCGATTTAAAGCCTTGTATATAGAAGCTAGTTCAGATGGGGTAAACAATTTCTTACATCGGTTGAGGAAACCTAGACATTTCGTAGCATTTTTGGCGACCTCAAATATGTGGTCATTCCAACGTAAGTTGTAATTGACACACATGTCGAGAATGGAGAGTTGTTCGGTTTCAATGATGCAAACGCCATTCATGGATAATGGCTGGGTAATTAAATTACGCTTTGGTGACAGCAGACAGCATAGTGTTTTCGAAGCACTCAATCCCACTCTGTTGATAGTTCCCCAATTGGTTATGCTGTTAATATCGGAATTTAATGCGCTGCCGTTCCCGTTCTATAGCCGAAGAGCATGGACGTGAGTCTAAGAACGAATATGAAAAGCAGAGAGTACTGTCGTCAGCGAAGGAATATATTGGACTAGAAGTAGCGGACAAGAGATCATTGACGAAGATTAAAAAGAGTGTCGGAGACAGAATGGAACCCTGGGGGGCATCTGCATTTATTTTGTGAATACCAGACTTGAAACCATCCAAGGCAACTTGAATTGAATTTTCCGGAAGGTAATTTCTAATCCATTGAAGAAGAGAGTCATCGATCGCAAATGCACGCACTTTCGGCAAAAGAGCCTGATGCCAATCTCTGTCAAATGCCTTAGAAATATGAAGTGCAGCTATATTGCTTTCGCCAGATTGATGTAGACTTTGGTTCCACTTTTCGGTGGGACATGCCATCAAATCACCAGTGGACCTGTTGCTACGAAAACCGTACTGCCGCTCATAAAGAAGTTTCCGTGTTTCGAGATATTTCATGAGAATGACCTTGGAAAGAAGGGACGTAAGTGCAATGGATCTTTTAGAGGAGAGAGAAGAAGATTCGCCTTTTTTAGGCACGGGCTGGACAAATGCTCTTTTCCGTCTGCTCAAAAAGAGTCCTAAGGAGTAGGATTGATGGAAAAGCTTACGCAGTGATTTTGCCAGCATTGAAGAACACCTCTTCAGAAGAAGGGGAGATATACGAGTACCATCTGGACCAGCGGATTTGTGAATGTTAAGATCTTCAAGTACTCTTGCTACTACACGAGTGCGAAAATGGATTCGTCCTATTGAAGATTCGACGCATTCAAGTGTAGGTGGAGACAAAACACAATCCGGAAGCGTTGAGCTGGCTGCAAAGTATGCAGCAAGCAGATTGGCCTTGTCCAAAGAGATGGCAGCTGGAATGTCATTATAAAGACTCGTCGGGAAGGAGGATGAGGCAGAATTTCTAATGTTTTTGGAACATTGTAGTATTTTTAGCCTCAGTTTTTGATCGTATATAAATTTCACACTGGCTCGTTTGAATTTTTTCCGGTTTTCCACTTAGGGGTTGGTCTTATAGGACCGAAAAAACATTGCCCCCAACCTGACAGCCTCTTTAAAGCTCGAGTCGCACCACGCCTTTTCCTATGGTCTGATACTCTTTATCCGGTGATGAATAAAGGATATCATTCCAAAGGAAATAGTGTCTGTGATTTTATCAGCAGCGGCATCCACGTCGTTATCGAGGAAACATAACGACCAGCTAAAATCCCTGAAGAAGATGTTAAGTCCGTTTCAATTGGCTTTCTCGTATTGCCATACTATTCTTTTAGGAATTTTTTCTCTAACTGTGTGGTCAATGTACGAGAATTTAGCTGATATGACACAGTGGTCCGACTTAACACTTAATTCCCAATCAAGTGCTGCGATATATCAAGAAGGAAGTGAGAGAAAGCCCTAAGATTGTTATTTGGACTGCATAGCACTGAAGTATCTGGTTGTTACTGTTCGGCTCCGATACTCAGGACAGATCACTTCGTCGGAGCACCCTTTGTGAGCATACTAGCGCCAACAAAATATCCACTTTTATGGGGCAGCGAGTGTTCTTCATAGTCTCTCTGCACATTAAGACGATTCTTAACTAGACGTGGTGTTGTAAATGTTATTTCTATGTACGTTGCATATGAATTTTGAAGACTAGTTCATTCTGTCTGAAAATACCATTTACATTATGCGGTCTGACGGAGCAATCGTTCCATAAGCTTAGCTCAGACTACGACTCTATTACTTGTTATTCTTGCTTATCCTGTTTCTTTGAGAACACCATTGCCGCTGTCACATCTCCCCATTTCTTCTCGCGTATCAAGTAATGTTCGGCAAGCATGTGTTCTTTCTTTCTTTTATGTCCGTACAGGTCACGAGCAGCCTGACCTCACCGGACTCAGATTTTTAGGCTTCTTATTTTAGCATCTTCAAACAGAGGTTTCTGGCATTCGCGATGGCACTTCTAAATAAGCATCGTCCTTCATTAAACAGACATCCATCATGGTCCAACAGAACCATAGCTCCCATTAGGCCTGAGTTGTGAATATGTCGAAGGAACTCTTAGGGAAGATGTCCATCGAGAAGCTCAAATTGACAAGATCCGTGGATAGTGATGGAGAGGTTTTTTTTTCTCTTAGATTGCATATTATTCGTACTGCTGCATGGTTCATAACAGCCCAAAGATCTTGGGCTTTCGACATATATTGACTTATGTTTTCTGGTGTTGGCCGTTCACCAAATTCTTCACACAATATATATATTCCCGGAAATAACCGGGACTCATCAAGAACTGTGTAAGATAGGTATTCAGTTCGCCGTGTTTTCGTTTTACCCAACTTTCAATCCTTGGGATTAGTCGGTACGTCCATCTCCCTTTTCGGGACTCATTCCATTGTTGTTGCCACGCTTTCATACTGCAGCTTCTTTCGAATTTCTTCGCTTGATTGATAGATGGCCCGATAGAGCCATATCGATTGGAACCATAGAGGATAGTACCAATATCGCGTCGTGGAATACCGAAAGAAATGCACTGCTAATTCGCAGTGCACACAATCTGTACACAGATTTGAATCCCTTCATGTGTGTCTTTGTATTCGCGACGTCAGACCATATTTGTGCCCCGTACAGCTGTATGGAGGCTACAACTCTCGCAAGCATTAATCGTTTGTCTTGCTTCGGGCCGCCGATGTTCGACTTGAGTCTCGAAAGAACTCCTATCGCTTTCAACGGTTTCTTGCAAGCGTATGCGAGGTGATGCTTGAAGTTAAGCCTAGCATCAATCATCACTTCCAGGTATTTTATAAATGGTCTGGAAATAATTGTGTGCTCTCCTACTTTTATAGTTATCATCTCTAGCACCCTTCTACTCGTAATGAGAACGGATTCCGTTTTATGTTCCGCGAGGTCTAAACTTATAACGCGTAGCCAGTTTTTTATCAGTGCTATTGCTTCGTTGCAATACAAGTCGATTTTCTCAAGTCGTTTCAACAGCAATATCGTCCGCGAAACCTATAATGGAGGCTTCCTTGGGGACTGGGAGTCGTAGAATGTCGTCATACATCACGTTCCATAGTAAGGGACCTAACACTGAACCTTGGGGCACGTCCCCTGTAATTTTATATAATTTTGTCCCGTCGTCGGAGTAGTCGTAAAGGAGCAACCTATCGGTAAAGTAGCTTCTGATCAATCTTAATATGTACTTCGGTACGTTTAATTTTTCGAGGCATTGAAAAATATGGGACCAGTTCGCTGAAATAGAAGCTCTTTTCACGTCAAGTGTAACCACGGCGCAGTACTTTTTACTACCTCCTTTCCATCGTCTACCTTCTATGGCCGATTGGGCTTTGTCTATTACGACATTAATCGCGTCGATTGTCGATCGGCCCTTTCTAAAGCCGTACTGATATTCCGCGAGGCCATAATTGGCTTCAATGATAGGCTTTAGTCTGTTGCATATAATTCGCTCTAATTTTTTGCCCATAGTTTCGAGCATACAACCAACCGCTGGTTGTATTTCCATTGTTCCGGAAATATTCCTTCGCTTAAGCATGCATTATACATGCTAACGAAAACGTCTACGCGGGGCTTCATCGCTATTTTTAATACCCTATATGGTATGCCATCTAGATCAGGAGCTTTTCGATCTTCTACCATCTCGATTGCCGCGGTGAGTTCATCGGTTGTTATGGCAGGTCATTTAGTAGAACTCCTTCATGTTGAGAGGGGAACAGCGTTTCCACGATTCTGTTGAGTAATGCGGGCAAGTTGGTGCCGGTCTCTGAGGTGTTTTGAGCTTCGCGGTTATAATTTTGTACGCTTTACCACATACATTTTCATTCACTTGGCTACAAAGATCCTTAAAGCACTGCCTTTTGCTAGACTCAATGGCGAATTTGAGTGCGGCGCGTGCTCTTAATACGCTGTCCTCAATATCAAATGCCTATCCGTATCGCGTCTAGACCGTTGGTATTTTCTTCGCGCCTTAAGACAGGCTGATCGAAGTTCCTTAATGTCGTTGTTCCACCGATACGTTGGATGCCGGCGGTTTTGTGTCCCTGTTCGAGCCATTGATATATCGCAGGCAGAGTGCGATCTCGTTCGTTGTTCTCCCTTCAGAGATTGCGTACTCTAAGAGCTCCTCATCTAAGGTGTTCACGTTGCATTTCGTCTTGCTATTTTGAGACCTATTTTGAGTTGGTGTAAGACTATGTCTCAATACTCGCGAAAGCGCCACTGACATCACGCTGCTTTCTCCCGATTATGTCAATATCATCGGCGTATGCGAGTAGGTAGACAGACTTTTGGAAGATAGTGCCTCTTGTGTTTGCTCGTGAGTTTTGCACTATTCTTTCAAGTACGATGTTGAAAAAATCGCATGACAGCGCATCGCCTTGTCTAAATCCTTTCTGGACATCAAAGGTCTCGGTGAGATCTTTACCGACCTTGATGGAGCAGCGTTCATTCTCTATCATCATCCTGCACAGACGGACGAGTTTGGCAGGGATGCCAAAACTAGACATTGCTCTATATAGCTCGTCTCTATAGATGCTGTCATACGCGGACTTAAAATCGATGAATAGGCGGTGGGTATCGATCTGAAGCTCATGGGCCTTCTCCAAGATCGTAGTGTGAATATCTGGTCGATGGTGGACATTCCTGGCCTGAACCCACACTGATATGGACCTATCAGGTTGTTAACGAACGGCTTCAGGCGTTCACACAATACGGCAGGTAAGATCTTGTACGCGATGTTAAGAAGACTGATGCGTCTGTAGTTGGCGCAGTTCAGAGGGTCTCTTTTCTTGAGAATTGGACAAACAATGCTGAGGTTCCATTCATCGGGCATACTTTCGTCCGACCATATTTTACAGATGAGTTGGTGTATGTTCCGATATGGCTATCTTCACTTCATCCAGGTCGGGTGGACGGAATTGTTGGTCATCATCGTCCAGGTTGAAAGGTTGATTCTGCCTGACAGCGGTATTTGGTCCGTCATCGCCGTTATACAGCCTGCAGAAATGATCTTTCCAAATCCTCAGCATCGACTGCGATTCTACTACGATGTTTCCTTGTTCATCTCTACAGGCTTCGGTTCGGGGTTTGTTTCCGCGGCATGTTATTTTTAGCTTTTGGTAAGACTTCCGATCCTCATTCCTGGAGTAGCATCTCTCAATTTCCTCGATCGCGCGCTTCTCATGCTCTTTCTTCTTCCTCCTGAGAAGAAAATGCTCATCTCTCCTCTTCCGCTCATAGAGCTCATGAGCAGCTCTGGTCTTTCTAAGCAGCGCCGCGTTATATGCATCTTGCTTAGCTGCATGTGCTTGCCGGCATTCATCATCGAACCAGGGGTTTCGTTGTGGTGGACGAGTGAAACCCAGCACATCAGAAGCGGCATCTCTGATGGCGTTTTGGCAGTGTTTCCAATGGTCTTCGATGCTTGATGCTGGCGGCATTGGACCTCTTAAGAGTTTAAGAGACACTTGATCGGAGAAGGACTTGGCGATCTCTTGCGATTGTAGCCGTCTGACGTCGAATTTTCTCACAGCATTAGTTTGTCTTGGCGTAGTTTGGGATATCCGCAACCGTACCTTGGCTACAACAAGGTAATGGTCCGAATCGATGTTAGCTCCTCGGAACGTACGGACATCCATAATGCTGGAGGAGTGTCTTGCGTCGATCGCAATGTGATCAATCTGGTTGACTGTTGATTGATCAGGAGTTCTCCAAGTCCCCTTGTGTATGTCGAGATGTGGGAACCGCGTGCTAGCCACGACAATGTTTCGCCCCGCCGCAAAGTCGATTAGCCTGAATCCGTTATCGGAGGTGGTGTTGTGCAGGCTATATTTTCCGATTGTTCCACCAAAGATACCTTCTCTTCCTAGCTTTGCATTAAAATCACCGAGGACAATTTTAATGTCATAGCTAGGGCATTGCTCGTAGAAGGCATCCTTGGTGTCGTCATCTTTCTCCTCTGTGGGGGCATGCGCACATATGAGGCTTATGTTGGCGAATTTAGCCTTGATGCGGATTGCTACGAGGCGCTCGCTCACATGCCGGAAGCTGAGGACTTCTCGTCTTAGTCTGCCTCCGACAACAAATCCGCATTCAAATAAGCGCTGCTTTTGCCGTCGATAGCAATTGCCGTAGTAGATGTCGCAGTTTTTCATCTTCTTTTTGTCCGGCCCATCCTATCGCATTTCTTGGATGGCGGTTATGTCTGCTTTGCAGCAGTCTAGGGCCTCCGCTAGTTGCTCGGCTGCACGTGGTCTATTAAGGGATCTAACATTGCACGTGCATATCCGAAGCTCATTGTCATTAAATCGTTTGCGTGGGTTGTCAACAGTAGATCCGTCCATATCCGAGGCTTGTTGATGCTTCGTAACTTAATTTTTTTTAAATGGCCGGGCAGTTACCCCGGCGGCACAACCCCCAACCTGGACGACCAGTTCCATTTTGAGTGCCCCTAGGACGAGGGGTCGGTTACACCGAAGCCAGTAACCCGTGCCGGGATGTGAGCGCTGCCGTTGGCCCTTATAGGGCTCGTCCGCCACCATCTCTTTTCCAAGACCCTGACTAAGTCCTGGAAATCCTTTCCGGCCTGAGCTCCAAATATGTCGGAGTAGCCCGGATATGGTCTTGTTTTGTTTTTCCGACACTAATCCTGGTTAATGGCGCAAGAAACTCGCCATTTGCCCCCTTCACTTCGCAACCTCTAGTGAGATTCCCAGAATCTCGCCACGGGGAGGCGTGAAGTAGGACTTATTAGCAGAGCTGCAAGATGTTCGGCTGCAGAGGCTCATTCTCGTCATTTAAGGAACCAGCACCTGTCGGAGATGCTACTTCTACGAGGCCTTATACTGATCGTTGCCATCAATCGTTGTCCGTAACTACCTCAGAGTTATGTTTATCTGTCCCTACCAAATCATCGCCTGCAGCTTTGAAGAGCTCGGCACTCTGACCATCTGCTCCAGCATCTTTGTTGGACTCAAGCTTAGATATTGCCACATCTTCACTTCATCCAGGGCGGATGAACGGAATTTTTGGTCTACATCGTCCATGTTGAAAGGTTCAATCTGCCTGACAGCGGTATCTGTTTCGTTATCGCCGTTATACAGTCTACAGAAATGATCTTTCCAAATCCTTAGCATCGATTGCGGCTCTACTACGATGTTCCCTTGTTCGTCTCTATAAGCTTCGTAGTGCGGCTTGTGTTTTTTTTTTTTCCTTTTGGTAAAACTTTCGAGTCTCATTACTAGAGAAGTATCTCTCACTTGCCTCGATCTCTCATGCTTCTTCTGTTACCTCCTGAGAAGACGGTGTTCGTCTCTACTCACGTGCTTCTAAAGCTCGTAAGCCGCTTTAGTCTTTTCATGCAGCGCCGTTTTCTATGCATCGTGCTTAGCTGCATGTGCTTTCCGGCATTCGTCATAAAATCAGTGGATTCGTTGTGGTGGTCAAGTAAAACCAAGCATATCATAGCGGTATCTCTGATGGCTTTCAGGCAGTGCTGCCACTAGTCTTCGATACAGGATGCGATTGACAGTAAACCTCTTGTAAAATTAAGAGAGAACCGATCAGAAAAGGATTTGGCTACAATCGACATCAAACTTCCTCGGAATATTCGCAATCGTGCCTTGACTTCAATGAGGTAATTGAAACATCGGACATCCATTATACTGGAGGAGTGCCTTGCGTCTATCGCAATGTGGTAAATGTGGTCAATCTGGATGACTGTTGATTAATGATGTTGACGGAATCGCGTGCTAACTACGAAAATGTTTCGTCGATTAGCCTGAATCTGTTATCGGAGGTGGTGCTGTTCATGCAATATTCTTCGCAGGTACTGCCAAATATACTTTCTCCTCCTGATGTTGCATTACAATCGCCGAGGACATAGCTCCTTCATTCCTCGTAGGTCTTGTTCACGAGCGCTCGTTGAAGCTGTCATCATCTTTGTTCTATGTAAAGGCATGATACGGATTGTTTCGAGGCGCTCGTTGACATGCCGGAAATTCAAGACCCCTTGCCTTATTGTACCTCCAACAACAAATAGGCACTGCTCTTGCCGTCGATAATAATCGCCGTAGCAGATGTCGCAGTTTTTCATACTCAATTTGTCCAGCCCATACTATCGCACTTCTTGCATGGCGGAAATATCTGCTTTGCAGCAGTCTAGGGCATCCGACTAAGACTCCGAAATCCTTGAGCTCTAAATATCTAAGTCGGAGTAACCCAGATAAGGTTTCATTTGTGTTATTCCGGAATTCGTTGATTGTTTCTGGGGAATTCATCCGCTGTCCCATTTATAGTGCTACTGGTTATCTACTGGTCAGTCATTACGTTTATAAGTTTGACTATTACTCGTATAGTCCGGTTGGAAATCGACCATTACCCGATGGCTACCACTTCTAAGCAAAATAAGTGCAGAAACAATTTCAACACTGGGTATCGCCAGGTTGATAACTCTCAGCGCCTAGCCTATTTCTACAACACCTCAAAAAAGAAGACATTGGGCGACAACCAGAAGGTTTGCTAGGTTACTGTTGACAGATTCAAAACGACCAGACAGACCAAATGTCGATTTCAAAGACCAGATATCAGCAAATATCAGTAGAATGGGGCTTTGCAATAAAACTGAAAAGTAGAAATGATCCAAAAGGAAGAAAAAGCCAAGCTTTCTCACAGAAATACTTTGATTAGTCCAACACGTACTCCTCTGCGCTTTGCACTCCTTTTGGGAAGGATGATCTGCAAGGTTGATGTGGCACTTGAAATCCACATTAACTACCAGTTATAAATCACTTTTACGAACTTAATATAGGTAACACTGTCAAAGATATAATTTGCCATTAAATGTGGCTGACACGAGGACGAAAAACTTTTTATTGAAATGGGATCCCCAGGAATATCCAAGTTTCAAGCATGTCCTGAAGGAACCAATCACTAGAATCTGGTATACCACAGTCTTAAAGTCATGTACAAGCTGACAAAGTTGCATCTTGGCACTTTCGTTCCCCATACTTGTAGGTAACGCCTTTATACTAACACATCTGCCAAACTAATTACCTGTCAGAATGTCAGATATTTCTTCTAACTGCAAGGTGACGCTAGTAACCAATTTAGTGCCATAACTGCCGCACCCATGGTACGAGTATCACCCAACCTACACCCGTAATACGACAGCCAACATTTGTTGTTGGCCCCTAAGGACACACGATCGCGATCGTGATCAAATTGTCTAACTACATCTCCATTTGCAGCACATCACTTCTAATCGAATGACTTCTACACTGTTCCCTTGTCAGATTGTCAGATTGTCAGATTGCATTTACTTGATCCCGGGTCACCCAGTAAGAAATCAGACGAAACAATCCACAAATATCACGAGTATTCGTAATTCAAAGCGATTGGTTGCATGAATTAATTAATCCATTTTCAGCGATCAGTCGCACGATCATGATCGTCACAATGCATGTGGACTTGACTTATGTGACAGGGAAATCATTTGTTCGCACGGACATACAAGGGGTCCCATACCAGAAGAATGCCTCAAAGAGAATTTCCAATAATCCCCGAACCATATTCAGTGCTACGTTGGCATAGGTACCCTCCTCATACCACAACAGAGATGAGAGTTTTCCTGTCCCATTTCTAAGAAGTGATTTATCCGATACAATGGCATCCTACTTATGACCACAATAGCCCTAGCCATCACCATCATCATGTCTGTGGCAGGATAAAGTGCCTCGTCATTCAGTCTGGCAAGTCCTTTTATTATGCAAAGTTGTTGGGTATCGGTTGGATGTATCCCTATCGCGAAACACGACTTTGTAATTTCCGTTGTGTCCTTCTTACTACCTACATAAGGACACCGATTCACATAGCCAAATCCCAATGTGGGGTGGTGCAGAGACGAACAACACTGTTTCAGGAGTGGAACTCGAAATTCCAAGAATTTGTCCTGAACTTTCACTTGAAACCAGGAACACCACACTGAAATAAAACTAAAAAAAAATAAAAATCAATAAAATCTTAGAAATCCTGCTCAAGGATACGCGCCGCTCGAGTGTCCTTAATGCAATTTCCAATCAAAATTCGAAGAAAAGAAAATTCTTTTCACTTTCGTCGACTGACGACAGTTTATCCGCTGAACCAAATGTGAGGTGATTTAACTTCACTGCCTTTGCAATTGTGTTTGTAAGACAGTAGTGGTAAGGATAAGGATTTCTGATATTTCTTTTTGCTTCCCCTCTAAATGTGGAAACGTCAGAGGGTGTTAAGAAAGGGAACACATAGCTGAAAAAAGGACTCACATTTGGGATGTGTGATTTGCTATGTTTGCTTTTATGGCAGTTTGACATGGTTTACCTTGCGGCAGAATGTCGACTCGGCGTAGTCTGCACGAATCAAAAAATTGCAAACAGCCTTCCTTAGCATGAGATACACTCACATGTATCTCTAACACATTTATGTACTTTGTTCCGGTATTTCAGGATTAAAGGAGGAGTTAGGGGCACCGACTTCTGGTGCAGTGTCAGAGGCTGGCCTGGGAGTGGTGTATTTTTATTGGGCTAGGTACTCGGTGCTCGTCTACATTATTTAAATTTTTTTTGGGTTGCCTCCTAGTAGAATACTCCACTGTCCGAAACCATCGGAGTTTGCGACATTTGCAGCTGAAAGGCAGGCTAATCTCGTATTATCTAATGAATTGTCCCTCAATTTTAGGTGATAACACAAGAATTCTCGAGATGTAGACGATAGCCGGAAATATGTCATTCATCTCTAAAAATGATGGCTCAACCGCCAAGTGGTCTCATAGACTTTCCACAATCATAACGAGCTGCTACTACTTTCGATGGAAAGGCTTAAAGCCAGCGTTTGTCATGTCTGACTAAGGGTGGACAATGTTACAAAAGAAGTAGAATCCAACCGTGCTCTTGCAGGAAGACTTAAGTGTCAAAGATCATAAGTTTCGGAAAAAAAGCCAGATACGACTTCGACCTAAGTGACAAAGACTGAAAGTAAGTTGATGCGGGGAAATCTAACCTAGGAAACAACCTTAAACCTAATACATCTGAGCGCTGGGAATTTTTATCGACATTGAAGGTACTTTCGGGATCTGCCTTGCGAGTGATTGGGAAACTGTTAATTGTTCTATGACTCGGATTGACCCAGCAACGTAACAATCAAGTTCTTGCCTTATTTCCCAGGGTGAGCTAGGCCAGTGGCAATATACTGGCCTACGCCTTCATAGGGCCCACAACGCTATATCGAAAAAAAAGAACACTGTGGCGCTGGCAGCCCGGTATGAGCCATGGCCTAACTTCTTGACACTCATTTGTGTTGCTCATGTTGTCATTTTTGGCACATCTGAGCGGGGCCTACGGTTTATTGGCGAATCCGAGCGGCACTCTTTAGAAGCTTTTCATAGGCAATTTTTACTTTCGGGAGTTTTCCATTGCCCGCCGAAAGGGTGATGACGATTCGAAAAGTTGTTGGCGATACCGGGGATTGAACCACGGACCCTCTGCATGATAGTACAATGAGCTAACCAACGCTCCATCGCCACCACCACAAAGCTATATGGAAGAGATTAACAAGACGTCGAACCAACTAACTGCCTTCCGTAATTGGAAGTATGACGAACGCCGAAACAGGAAAAGAGGATATTTTGATAGGACATATAGCAAACATAGCCAACACGACAACCACGTATAGAAATCACTATAGAAAGCACACGCTTTCCTCATCTCAATATACACAAGCGGACATACTGGTCTCTGCATCAATTGATCATATTCCGATAGACGTGAGGTATGCCTCCGGTATTCTAAAGGATTTGAGCGTTCCGGAAAGCCAACATTAATTCGGATCACCACGTTGTTGTAACAAGGGTGTAGTCCCAGATTTCCCAAGCGCCACAAAGAAGAAGAAGAACAACTGTGAGAAGGTATAACGTGGAAAGCTACAGTGGCAAGAAAGTACGAGAATCTTCCAAGAACGCGTATCTCCAAAATATTCCTATGCGGCCATCAAGTAGCGAAGACCAGTGGCAACAATCACCACGTGCCATCAGAGACGTCAAAACAATGTTTCGACCCAGTTCCACCAATAAATCCCTGGTTGGATGAGGAATACTGGCAAGCAAATGTAGGTGAGCAAAGAGCATGCAAAGTGGCGCTGCAATAAAGGATGGGATCAGCATGTGAAAGAATGCCATTTTCTTCAGAAGAAGTACGAAAAGCAGTTGATTGAAGATATTAAACGTGCCAAGGCAAGAAAACCAGTACAGAAGCTTGTAGAGATGAAGAAGTAAGCCTTGTAGTAGAATCACAGTTGGTGCTAAGAATATGAATTAACTTTTTCTTCAGACTCTAAAATGACCAAGAAGCCCCCAACACCTTCCCGTGAGTAGAACAAACCATTCAAAACTAAGATGATAGCCAGAATTTGAGCCTACTTGATCAAGCTAAATTTTCCGTCTTACCGGACGAGGTATTCAAGCTGCTGCAAATGGCTTTCCGAAGAGCATATACCAACTCGTTTCTCAGATCTTGCCAGAAGAGTGTATGCCAGATGAATGAAAACATATCTATGTAAGTCAAAAAAGGATACATTCGACCTAATGTTAAGAGTTCAACTCTCCATCGATTTTGCGGCCGCACATGAAAACATTTACATATATCACATACATATAGCCCAGACCACCGCTCTGCTCCATCAAATTCTGTAAAGTGTAAGCGGAGACCTCTGATGTATAAAAAGGTATTAGACAAGATGACGAGTTGTCATGCGACTGCCTTAACATCATAATTGAACGAGTTATGCGGACCTTGCAAGCGAACATAGGAGGTCAAGAGTCGGTGCAATAATTAGCGTACGCCGACCATACTTATCGAAGAAGTATGTCGATTCAGGGCCGATCAGCTAAATTGGGCATCCGCCGGCTTATTTTGCGGTTGGATTTGGTCCAACATCTGTATGAGATTGTGCTGTCGCATGAATTGAAGCCGAATGATCATAGACAACGCCGTGAGTTTGCTGATTGGGCGCTGCAAATGTTGGCCGGAGATACGGAATTTGACGAAAAAATCATCTTCTCGGGCGAGGCCCTTTTTCGGCTCGGCGGCTAGTCAACAAGTCAAATTATCATTATTGGAACGAACACAATCCACAAGTGTTCGGCCAAGCATCAACGCATCCGCAAAGAGTGACTGTTTGGTACGGTTTATGTCATGGCGGCTTCGTCGGACTTTATTTCTTTCGAAATGAGGAAGGAGACACCTGTACCGAGGCCCACATTTGACACGCTATTGCCGAAATAACGCCGCATATATGGGTATTGGACCGAGTCATCAAAGATTCGACTGACTGCTCGAAGCACTACCAGCAAAGCCGAGGTGGCCATTTGAATGATGTGCTACTCCATAAATAATGGCATGAATGTTGCTTCAAAATAAAGCCAGAATCCAAAAAGACCTAGGATACAGCACTTGACCTAACTAGACTCCGCGGTTACAAATAGCAACGATATCAGGGCAGAAATCAGACGCAGAATAGTTCCTGCGGCTTTGTGAAGGAGTATTACCCCAGTGTTTTGGAAGATCAAGCTGGCCTAATACAAATCGAATGAAGTAGAGGCCGGGATCTTTTCGAAAGCGAATGAAAAAGAGCCTAATGGAACGGAATGGGTGATTAAACTACAAACTGAACAGGCTGTACAGCGGCATCGGTCTAGCCAGGCATAGAATGATATAACATATGAGACAGCTGGGCCAAGCAAGTTGAACGGGACAACAATTAAATTTGAGTGGGGAACTGGTGGATAGTCCTAGACAGGGAAGCTAGCAAAAAGTATGTGGGCTAAGCCTCTTGGCCTGAACATATGCTGTTTAGATCTAGATTGGTATGGGAGATGGTATAATGTATCCTAGATCACAGCGGCCACAGATGGGCCTATTGTGATGTTCTCCATTTAAAGCTTACCTATGATGCCAGAGTTTGACTTCGACTTAGCTGTAATAATTGTTTTTTTTTTAGTGGCTGCTGTTTGGCAAAAGGTTTTTGGCTTGTCTTTTTCCTTGGGCTTCCCAGCGGAAATGTAGCTTCTTTTCCTCCAGCCAGGCCTTAATGTGTCCTTTTATAGTATTTGAAAGCCCACAGAATGGACTTGGCGTTGTGAATTGAGATGCGGATACTTTTCTGGCTTGTTTGTCTGCTTTTTCATTGCCTTCATATCCACTATGTCCTGTAACCCAGACCAGATGCACTTTGTTCGTGGTGGCCAGTATTAGTAGGAGTTAAAGGCAATCCCAAACCTGTTTTGATTTAATTTTAAAGGCGTTCCCCCAGATACATAGCTCTATTGCGTGCATGACGATATCGAAAAAGCTCGACTAGCTTGAATACGAGCGTCTTAAAAACGTCGCAAAGAAAGTCCTGGCTCGAACTCGAGCGGCAGCAGCGAAAAACCTGTACCGGGAGTTGGAGCAAATATCCTCACGATCGGCAGATAGAAGACAAGCTATACAAGAAGTTCAAAAGTCATACAACACGAAAGTGTCAAATATTTTTAAGCTCGCTGCACAGAGGCGAAAAAATTCGCAAAATACTACAAGGAGTTGCTTAACAAACAGTTTCCACGTGATATCGTGCCGACAGCTGGTCTATTCGAGGAGGAAGTTTCGGACTTTTCAATCGAAGAAATAAGTATAGCAATCGGAAAATGAAGCGGGGGAAAGCGGCCGGACCAGACAGCATTCCATCAGAGTTTTGGTCAAAGATGGAAGGAATCGGCAGCGAATGGCTATCGAAATTTTTAAATAAACTAAAATGTGGACAACCTATGCTGAATCAATGGAGAAGAAGCTTCTTCGTTCCATTATACAAAGGAAGAGGCGACACTCGAGAATGCAACAACTACCGTTCAATCGAGCTAATGTCACACACGATAAAAATCGTCTAAAGAGTCTTAAACGAATGTCTTCGGCACACAGTAAAACTCTATAATAGCCAGTGTGGATTTGCTGAAGGAAGATCGACGGTGCACGCTATCCGAAGCCTACGAATAATAATGGAAAAGCACCGAGATTTGTCTAAGGATTTACACATGGTATTTATCGACCTCGAGAAAGCATTCGATCGAGTGCCTAGGGATCTCATATGGGACGCGCTGAGGTCTCAAAACGTACCGGAAACGTATGTTAGAATAATACAAGACATGTACGGAAACGTGAAAACTGCAGTTAAAAGCTCTGCCGGACTAACGAGAGAATTTCCAGTTAATGTCGGAGTGCATCAAGGAAGCGTACTTAGCCCTTTCCTCCTTAACGTAGTATTCGACTATCTTTTAAAAGACTGCATTCGCGAAGGTCGAAGATTTGCACAACGCCTTAGATTCATGAAAAAATGCGCTAGAGAAACGGGCTTAAAATAATGCAAAGACGGCACATTTGCTCATCCGTTGCGACCTGTTCCGGATATAATGTTAGACGGAATAGTTCTTCCGAAAAGCACTATCTTTAAGTACTTAGGATCAATCGTTAACATGGAAGCGAAATGTGACGACGACGTAAACCACAAAGTGAGTGCGGGGTTAATGAAATGGCGGGAAAATAAGATTACATTAGATCCACGCGTATAAGAGGAAGTCTACATATAAAGAATTCGGTAACCGAACAGCTTGAGGCGAATAGAATAAGCTAGTATTGCCACGTTTAAAGAAGATCTGCGAAAAATCCGGTTAAAAAGGCACTATCCACTACGGTCATTCCAACTGTAAGAAAACGAGGTCGGAAAAGAATTCCTGGATTTCTCAGATGGCAAATGCGCAACAACGCCTGGGACTAACCAGTGAAGCGATTCAGGACCGAGCAACCCGAACCTCATAAGCAGAGCAGCAGCGATACAGTAAAAATGGGAAGGATAAGAAGAAGTCGCGCAGAGACAGGCTAGTCTCTGCATTTTATTTAGTTTAGCCCAGGTTGACCTCTGCATTGCTTTATGCCACCAAAAGGCGGCTGCATAGTTGATGATAGGTCTCGTTATTACCGTATACATATACGAGTAGAGTGTAATTTTAGGTCCCCAATTTTCCCGACTAGACTCCATAGTAAGGACCTGGCCTTGTCGATAATCTGAGAGTTGAGAACTCTATTGTTTCACCGAAAAGTGTTGCCTTCTGAGTCTGTGTTGCCTTCTTCTCTTGGTGAATTCAACTATAGTCCATTTCTTCGGATTGACTTTAAGGTCAACCTTAGTGCACCATTCAGCAACTAGTTTTAGAGCCTTCTGTAGGCGATCCGTGATTGTGACTTCGAATTTACCTCTGATTAAGATGATGTCATCTGCATATCCTTGGACATAAGAGCCGACATTACTGAGAATAATCAGTAGTTTATTCACTACGATGGACCATAGTAGCGGTGAGAGTCTGGGGGCATCCTTTCGTAGCTAACCGAGGAAACAACCGACCACTACCCCTTTAACTCTAAAAGATTCTTCAGTTGTGTAGTGAGATCCTGTAGAGCGTATGTGATAGATTTTCCGGGTTGGTAAGGATACTGATATTTGTGCAGGGGGTTGAGTTGAAGCTCTATCAATGACTTTCTCCATAGTTTTAAGGAGAAAGGATCTGTTGGAGTTGTGTCGAGTTCGAAAATCAACTCTCTGTCAGTTCGTGGTTTTTCTCGCTTTGTCTCTACGCCCTAACGTAACTAGTGTTGATACCTTAGAGGCCACACAGTAGGTAATTATCATCTTTTTCCGAATGGCAACGAAACGGAAACGTACAACGAGCACAAAGGACTAGAATTCTAGTCTGCCTGTAGCACAGATGTTAGCAATTTCATCAAGAGAACGACTGTCCTAAAGCAGCAAATTCAATCTATTCTTTATATTAATGTGGAACTAACCAAGATAACGACATCCTGGTAGTACCGCATAAAATTAAGAGAGTTACTTTTCTATTACCTATAAGTGGACAATAAGTTCGCTTTCACACAGTAGAGCATACTTCTCCTTACTTATGAGATGCAGCTGTACCTCTTCAGAATCTTCCAACCCTATCCTTTCTGCAGAGACCTGAGGTGCAAATCACTTTTCCACCCAACACTAAATCCCTCCAACGGCTCACCAAATTACATCATCAACTCGACAAACTCAATCACTAAAAAGTTCACTTCATTAAATACCACCGAGCGACCGAGTAATCGGTATATAACCGGTAACTGGTAACCGGTGTGATGTTCGGGTGAAATAATTTTTCACGCTTTCATAACTTTCCAAATGCAAAATCCGTACACAAACGGACTACAATCCTGTTGATTCGCATCAACTCGTATTTGTATGTTCACTTTATTCACTTTATTATTCTCGCATAAAACCCAGTGGAGTGGATGTGTGCTGGCTGGACACATGGTCAGCACTTAACCGCATTAAGTTTACCACCTGGACAATTAAAATTCTGATAACCAGCTCTAAACTTTCCGAGAAGCGACCAAAAAACGACCAAAGAGCGACCGAAAAGCTAGCTCCAGTACGCTGCTGCCATTCTAACAAAACCTCATGCCCAATTGCCACAACTATAGTATAGCTGAGGTGAAAGTGTGACTAACGGGGGATATTTACAAAGTTTTGAACTTTTACCTGCCCTGAGTCTTTGTCAGGGATGAAGCCATCCCCCCATATGAATATATCTAGTGTGGACATAAAGTAGACTATGTTGTTGTCCGCCGTTGGGCGCCATTTAATAGAAAGACCTTCACTCTCGTCTCTTGAACGGATGGCTCACCGCAGTGGATCTACTCGTAGTGTTCATACCGATGACCATACGGATATACGAGTATGCCCGTCAGCTCATTTTCCAATGTTTGGGGAAAATATTTTAAAATAAACTTTACCCCCACACACCGCCAGCGTCTTCGGTCCACCATCGGAATAGACAGAACGGACAGACGGACATAAGTGAGAGTTTTTAACTTTATCACCCCCCGAGTGCTTTTAGTGAAATTTGCACCAGTTATTTTTGAATTGGGGTTCGAGTTGGGAAAGATTTAATATCACAGCCAGCAATTTGGGGGTTGATTGCGTCGCAATAACAGTAAGCCACACTAAACTATAAGTTCTACACGTCCATGTCCATGTCCATGTCCACGTTAACTAAAAACATCAGAAGGGTATCCATTTAACAGACACCATCCCGCCGGATGAAAACATCCCCCGACGAGTGGAATACGATTACTTTGGTGTATGGATGTACTGTGCATCCGAGAACAACGTGTTGCACTTAACTTGGTAACATTTTAATGGAATCCACTGTCCACCCACTAAAGGTAGTCCATTCCATGGGGTTTGAGATACGGTAGAGGTTAATTTTATTTGCTAAATGCTGAATATGAGATTATGTTGCGCTACTGGTTGTCTCTGTGTCTATACTAGCGCTTACGAGTCACCTTCTCCACCTTCCCCATTTGCTGCTCCTCTATAGGTTGGACGGCATGCATCGGGCCGTGATTTAAATTCATTTCGACAATTGGCTTTGAAAATTATGCATATGGAATGTAATTAAATGTTTATGCATCCGCTGTAGGGGTTGAAAAAGGAGGTAGATACGAAACGAATGCAGGTGTAGGTGTTGACGTGGGTGTAGATGTTGGGTGGGCAGCAATGATTTCGCGGTTGTAGCCAGTGGTTAAAGGTCGTCAGTGTGTGTTACTGTTGTGGCCGAGTTTTGTGAAGTTGTTGCGGTCAGTATTGAGTTATTAAAGGGAAACCGGTTATGTGTGTGGCGGTAATGAGGTAACGCACAATCAATGAGCAGTGTGATTCATGTGCTGTCGAGGGATGACACTATACTACCCTACGGGGCACCGAGTTTACCACCTCATGCATACGAGTATAACTATCACTTAGTGGCTTTGATGAGTAAACGCTTTTGGAAATTGAATTACGTGCTAATTTTATTAATCGGATTTGCTTGGAGCTAACGAATCGGTATCGGGGGTGGGTCGGCCTCGGGGAGGATAAAAAATAAATTAATTGGAACAGGGACAGTATGTTGGCAATTATAAAACGATTAATACTTCAACTGGATTGAGAACAAATGGATAAGTTGTAGTGGTGTTCTTGATGTTTATTCTCTGTTTTGGTGGGAATTGGTGCGTTAAAGCAACATCGTATCGAGAGACTGCGATTGTTGACAAAGCCATCAACTGGTTGATTCAACTTCAATAAGTTTCTAAGCTTCTTTGGGAAATTTTGTGCTGATATCTCAATGATTCTACGACAGTACAAGTATTTAAGCACCAATATATGTGGATTTTCAAGGGGGACGCAACCTCATAGTAGCCAGTACGCGGTCTCCAAACTTCAACATCCACAAATGGACTTGGCAGTCTCCGGATCAATCAGCACCATCAACTAGATTGACCACATTGTGATAGAGTCAGACTCCTCCAATACCCTTAGGAGCCAACAAATACTCGGATCAGTACCTTGTTGCAGCGGATGAATGCAGATATCATGAGCACAACAGAGTCAATGGGAGTACTGTCAACGAGCCATCAGAGAAGCAGCAACTGACGTAATTAGTTTTAAACCGCCGCCGCCACAAATAAACCTCTGGTTGAATGACGAATGTAATTAGGCATAGACTTCTTCGTCGAGAAAATGGAGAGATGATACGGCAGGAGTGACGCTCGAAAATGTTATCAAAGAATCAAAAGAACATGCCTTCAAGGACGAAAATGGAAACTTAATAGCAGAATCGCAGTTGGTGCCGAAAATATTGAAAGAGCACTTCTGCAGACTGTATAACGGCGATAACCACCATAATTCAGAGAATTTCGTACATGAAGTTACGGAGTAAGTTGAGATAGCTATATCGAGACTGCCGGCCCAGACGGGCTTCCAGCTTAGCTATTTAAAGCAGCTGAAGATGACCTGGTTAGGAACATGCATCTGTTCATCTGTAAGTTATGGTAAGAAGAAAGCATGCCCGATAGATGGAACCTCAGCATCGTTTACCCAATCCAAAAATAAGGAGATCCCTTTGACTGCGCCAACTATAGGGGAAACCGTTCGAGAGCAGTCTGATAGGTCCAGGGTGGTTTCAGGCCAAGGAAGTCTACCATCGAACATACCATATATTCAGACTATGGCAGATCCTGGAGAAGACTTTGGAGTTCCAGATCGAAGCCCATCACCCGTTTGTCGACTTTAAAGCCGCATAAGACAGTGCACGCTGTATAATGCCATTCCTACCAAACTCGTCAGGCTATGCAGGTCGGTAACGAACTAGACCTTCAATGTCAAAAAATGGTTTAAGACAAGGGGACGCGGTGTTTTGTGAATTTTCCAACATTGCTTTAGAGAAAATCATGCCAACAGAAGGGGAACGATACCATACAAGTCTTCCCAATTGTTTGCGTACGCAGATGACAACGACTTTATTGTACAAAGTTAGAGAGACGTCAATGAGGCATTCGCAGCTTTCGAAGAGGAAGCGGCTAGAATTGGTCCCACTGTAAATGAGACAAAAACCAAGCATATGCTGTTATCAAAAGAGAACTCCCAACATCGACAAATTGGCCAGAGTGTCACAATTGGCAGTTATAACTTTGTTTACCTTGGCGCCGCAGTTACAAGTAGCAACGATACTGGCATCCCCGTCTTGGCCTATGGCCCAGAGAGGTGATTATTATTGGAGGAAAATACTACGTGTTATTTTTGTTCCCGTCTGTATTGACGGAGAATGGAGGAAGAGATATAACCGAGAGCTATACGGGCTGTACAGTGACATCGGCTTAGTCAGGCGTCTACGGATTCGACGCCTAAAATTGCAAATAGCTCCGGCCCGAATAATCTTCAAATCTGAGTCCCGGGGACTATGTAATTGAGGACGGCCGAATCTACGGTGGTGCGAACAAGTGGAAGGGGTCCTTAATGAACTTGGCGTACAGCACTGATGGAAGCAGCTGGCGAAGATCGTGTCAGCTGGAGAGGGTTTTTGGTTGAAGCCATAGCTTCAAATGATCTGTACTGAAAAGCGCCAACAAACCTGGCCGCAAAATCGACATATAAGTGGTGGGTATCGATTGGGAGTTCGATTTGCGGTTACATATGTGAGAATATGGTCCCGAGTGGACCTTTCAGACCTGAAATCTGTCAACTGTCAGTTGGTTAAGAAAATGTGATAGGCGATGACATAGTTCAACAGAGAAGACCTTTTAGCCTCTATGGTGGGCACAGAGTAAAGAATTTCATTTTTACAGGACTCAACATACGATGCTAGGTTTGAATTTATCTGCAATGCTTTCGTCTAAGAGATAATTTGATAGATGCTCTTCAAAAAGTAATCTCTCGCCTCTGCTCGTACCTGCATTCCATTGGTTGTTCGAACAGTCATGTTCTTTTACTCAATTACTTAATAAATGGTCTTCCGGCTTCCGACTTTTCGGCGATGTAGTTTGTTAAGTGGGGTTTAAGGATACTTGATCGACCAAGGCCCAGACAGATTATTGTTCGGTCGTCAAACAGCAGCAGCTGTTTGTCTTCTCGGAACCATTCACTGTAGTACGATTATATGATGAAGTTGTTCATCCATGGTACATTCCATTGGCCTTTTTGGATGACGGGTAGATTTAATTTATACCAGTCTTGTGCTTCCGTGTGTTGTTTGCCCAACTCACCTTACCGTGGTTTGTTAAAGGATCTAAAGTGAAAATCGTGTGCTTTCCCCGAGTTTCGAACTTCCACGGAGTCGATCTAATGTGAAATCCTGGAGGTTCAGGCCTCTTGTGGTGCCCCTTTGGATACATTGGGCCAGCTCGACATGTGTCAGTAACCTCGTACAGGTTCGTAATTAGAATAGTTACTTTGGGAAATGGGTCTTGCTCTTCGATACCGATGATGGGAGAAGGGCCCATCCGGTGTAATACTGCATATGACAGGGTTCTAAGGCTTGAAATCCCAAACGAGGCAAAAATAATATGCTTTGCCGATTAGATTACACTTAGAACGAATGTACCTGAACAATAAATGCATCAGTAACAGTATGCAGGCGGGCTATCATCAAAACCAAGGTGTGACGCTAGAATCGCCTACAAGGAACACCTTGAAAGAACTTGCGGCAAAGCTATTGGGATGAGTGCTGCCTAATCAAACAACAAAACAGACTAATTCTTTCATATGGGGTATAGTGCGACAAGACTATGACTGTAGATGACAGCCGTCGGACTGTGGATTGACAAAGTGTAGACTTGCTTGGATGTCCATCTGTGTGTCGCACTATTTCCCCAGAGGCAATGCATGTATTGTGGGGTGTGCCACCTCTGGATTTGGAAGCGATACTTCGTGGTATTGCTTTCAAGATTCGAAAAGGTCTCCCTTTGAATGAGCGAGATTGGATCTGAGGGAGCGTAAAGCCTTGCTTAACGCATGCGTTGTATCACGATTGCAATCTTAATGGGTTACTTATAGCTTCCTTAAGGATGTGCTGACTATGCGAGAGTTTCCTGAATGGAGCCTCAACCTGGGCTTTTTGTTGACCGGGCATGGCTTTCTCAATGCATTTTTGCATAACACAGGTCTTAGCGGGGTGGCGGGCTGCTTATGTGGTAGCTTCTATGAGTATTGACTTTATGTTCTGTGCGAATGCCTGAATTACTAACATGTTAGGGACTTGCAGGCTATGGCCATCATCTTTTACGGTGAAGTCTACGATGTCAGTGGAGTGTTCACCGGTACCGTACGGCTCGAGAGAATCCATGGTTTCGCAGGAAAAGTTTTTAATAGAAGACGCAGTAGGCAGTTAGCAGGTCGCATTTTATTATCAGTTGACAAATTTTTAATACCAAATGCTGCCATTTCTGGGCTGTAAGGTGTCTAACTGGAAGTGACAGCAGAGTTGCAAGGCTCGACCATGGTTCCCTAGAATTTCTGTTCCAGCCTGACCTAGAAATAGGCCTCCTTGTAGAGTATCGTGGTGGCTGATTATACCCAAAATCGCGGAGCGATTAAACCGAATGGAGCTTAGTCATCTCATGGTGTAACATGTGTTGTAGCGCGCTTGATGACCCAAAGAATGACTGAGGTATTTTATAGACCTCGAGCATTCTCGAAAGGAGAAGTTCGTGACTTATACACGACTTTGAATCTAAAACTGGTACTTCTAATACTCGAAGGGGGCTCCTATCTCCTCCGAAGACGCACCGTAAGCTTGAGCCCTTCCATCAGGTATCTACGTAAAACACTAGTGACATCTCTTTACTTTGGCAATTCGTGGAAGTCTTTTATCAGTCCCTATCCATATCCATATAAGAGTAAATGACTAAGGCATATGACCTCCTCTTTAGTCTGCATCCAGTGACAAATTCGGATCCAAACATGGCCTGGAGGGAATTATAAGCGTCTTTCTAGTTGTTTAAGGATCAGCCCAAGGTGACGTAGGCTTCTTATTAGAATAATGTGAACCATAAGCCCTACTGGAATAGAGTCTCACTTGAATGAACAAACGAAGCTCCTGCAGTCAGCCAACATGCTACCTTCATCTCAAACAAAATTTTCAATTTAAGTTACTCAGTATCGATTGTGAGTATGAATTGTTCAGTATCATCTTTGACAGCCCGGCAAGTACCAATCCCTGTTGTTGATGAATAGGTTCAGACTTGTACTTTTGGGCGATTTCTTGAGTATCCTACTGTTAGTGAGGGCTGTTGTTTGTCCATCACTATTTAGACATCACTTTGCTATTTGACTAAACAGAATTGTGCCATTCGGATGGGATTTGAGTTCACCCAGGAGTACTCTTGCAATACAGAAACAGAACTTTAAGCATGTCTTCAGAATCAACACACTCTAATTGTTGGCCTTATATGTGATATGACCAAGATATCTATCAACATATTGACCAACATCCTGAAGTAAAGGTTCATGCCTTGAATAAAGCCCTTATACCCTTAAATACATCCGTAACCATTCAGGCAATAATGTTTTTGCCTTCATGGTACTTTCAATTACTCTTGCAATCTGTTGCAGGGTCATGCACCTGAAATTCTATTCTCAAATCAAAGGAAACTGAAATTTTTTTTTTGCTTTTTCTTCAAAAAAAAAAAGAATCCCATCAACGTCCGTAGAATATTATCGTAGAATTGAACGCGAGGGAAACACACACATCCGGAGAGCACTGCAACAATGCATTCAAATGATGATGATGAGTCCTTATAGCTCTCGGGTCATTGTGCCACCAGCACCACTAGCACCACCATCATCTTCTTTATTCTCCCTCTTTCACACAGGAGCAGATTTCATTAGACGATATCTATTCCTGCTATAGAATTGGTAGTGATGGCAGGTATTATTCGTAGGAGCAAAGTATTCTCCTTTTAAAGTCCCTTTCCGAGTATGGGCAAGTCAGGCGCGACCATCGATGTTAGTAAATTGATCACGTAGGACGCCGCCGCCGCCGCCGCCGCCGCCCGAGAGACTGTAGCTGACTATCCTTTCAATCAGTTCTTAGAGTGTTTAGGATATTTAACGTTTATACTCGTATGTACACTAGCACCATCATCATCATCATCATCAGTGTGAGGACCGACAACTATGCCGATGATGATGACGCTCAAGATGGGATGCGATTTGAATTGGTTACTACTCACAACTCAAGGCGTACATATGTACATTCGTAGTACTCGTATGTGCTTCCATCCGCTGTGATTTCTTTTTTCTCTTTTGTTGTTGTTGTACCTGGAAGTTTGATTTACTAATGAAAAATAAATAAAAAAAATAAATAAATTCCCAGGAGGCTTTGTTAAGGCTTAGGCCTAATCAGGTGCATCTTTGGACATACGGATGCGGACTGATGCAGCGTACAAATGCGCAACAGCAGTAGTAATTGCCCTTTTGACCAAATGCTTCGAATCGATTACTTGGGTGTTGACTTTAAAATTCTACGAGGGTAGCCCGCAGGCTTCGAGTACGAGTATATGAGTTGTTTTGGTTTTGACTTTTTGTGAAAAGTGAAGAGTTTTTCACGTCCGCTGTAGGATCCAAGAGGAGTTAGTTTCTTGGGAATAGTACAACGGTCTGTTGTAGAAAACCCCAAAGATAAACAAAGTTTGGACATCCGTATCATTTGGTCTGCATATGCAAGGCTCTTGTTATTTGTAAGGTTTTGTAGGGTTTTAGACTTGAATGCCCTGAAATCACTATCCACTTAAGACAGGTTTTGATCTAATAATTCGATATGTAGCAATTAACTCTTCAAGTTCACTTTGACATAACTGCTCAGTGAAGAAATTCGAATAAGTGTTTTAAACTTAGGTGGATGGAGAGCAACGCTTCTCGGTTCAAAGCACTTCTAAATCGCAACTGCCTTTTTCTTCCCCCCCAATCATCATGTACTGTTGAACATATTTGTGATAAAATAGCAGAAGTCATCAAAATTTCAGCTCCAGCTCTATACCCGTTAACAACTGGTTCGACAATGATTGCAAAAAGTTGCGCAAACTGTCTTTCGTCTATCTGAAACTCTTCAGATCTACTGACTCTCTATTTTTTAAATAGAGAGAAAAGTAACCTCCTTGACCGCCAGAATGCGCTGCAACTGCAGAAAAGGTTATGGTGCTTTGAAGTCCGTTCATATTTAGGCAGACATGCCAAATTTCAGGGCGATATTGTCTTTAGTTTTGTTTTGACAGCTGATTGTTGTTGACGTGTTTGGCATCATGTTGAGTATGGACAAAAATTTTCTCTCATAAAACATTATTTTTTGTGAGGCAAAACGGCGAAGGAAACAAAAGAAAAGTTGGATAAATATTATGGGGCTAATGCTCCATCAGATTACACCGTCAAATATTGGTTTCGAGAGTTTCATGGTGGCCGCAATTCCACTACCGATTGCAAGTCCGCAGCGGCAGGCCCTCCGATGCGGTTACAGGGGACAATGGCAAAAAAAATACATGAAATGGTGTTGGCTGATTGGAAAATGAAGTAGCGCGAGCTAGCAGATACCACAAAGATTAGTATTGAGCGTACCCGCCATATTTTGGGCAATATTCTGCATTTGCGGCGCATGCGTACTCCTGACCAAAAACAAGAACGCTAGAACACTTCGAAAGAGTGTTTGGACCTGCTGATGCGGAATCGGGCGGACTTTTGGCGTCGATTGGTAACTGCTGCTGAAACCTGGGTCCACAATTACACACCAGAGAACAGAATGAGTGCACGGCAATGGACTGAAGCCGGCACAAGTGCTCCGAAGCGGCCGAGGGAGGCTCAATGGGTCGGAAAGGTTATGGCGTCAGTTTTCTGGGATTGTCATGGCATACTCTTCGTAGACTACCTCGAAAAAGGAAAAACCATCAACAGCGAGTATTACTGTGCATTATTGGAGCGATTGAAGGCCGAAATCGCTGCAAAAAGGCCTCACATGGAGCAAGACAATACGCCGGCGCATAAGAGCATCACGACCACGGCTAAAATCAATGACTTACGGCTCCAATTACTGTCGCATCCACCGTATTCGCCCGATTTGGCTCCCTCGGACTATAATCTCTTCCCAAACCTCAAAAGATGGCTCATCAATAAAAAATTCAGCTCACGCGAGGAAATCATCGACGCCACGTAGGAGTATTTTGCAGACCTTCCGGAAAATTACTTTTCGGACGGGATCAAGAAGTTGTAAGATCGCTGGAATAAGTGTATCAAGCTAAAATTGAAATTTTTTTTCCCCAAGGAGGTTACTTTTCACCCCACCTAGTAAGGAGTACAAACGCCTATGCGTAAACTGCAAAAATTCAAACTCATTTTGGATACATGCTCGTGAACTAGGTGTACGTTGTCAAAGGACGAAGAACGCTCTCGATGCTGAAACACTAGCAGGACATTTTAAAACGCTTTTGCTGGCAGATGAGAACTTTCTTACCTTTGACTACGCATTGCCCAATGGTTCTGTTAGTGAACTTGATGCCCCAATTTCCCTCGCTGAGTTTGAAGTAAAACTTAAAAAAATGAAAAACAACAAGGCACCAAGCATTGACGGTATACGTGTTTCGTAGATTTTAGGGCTGCTTCTGACAGAGTGAATAGGCAGGCTTTAATTTACAAACTATCATGTCTAGGTTTGTCGCGTACTTACGCTATGATGTATTTAAATTTTCTTTCCCAATCGAAGGCAGCTGTTTGGGATGGTTCCGAGTTCTCTGACTGGTTTGTAATAACAGTCGCCGGTATTCCTCAAGGGTGTATCCTAAGTCCCCTCATTTTTGCCCTGTTCATCGATGAAATCAGTCACCTACTTCCCGGCGGAGTTCTTTTTGCCAATATATTGGTGAAAGTCTTGGTATATGCTGATGATATATGCCATTCACGTTGCAACAGCAAATTAACAAACTCCTGTCTTTTTGTGAGACTTGGGGCCTTCAAATTAACGCCCAAAAGACGAAGGCACTTATTTTTGAAGGTCGAAAAAGTAGAAGACTACCAGAAGAGAATTGGTTTCTTAACAACACTCGCATTGAGGTTGTTCAGGAGTTTAAGTATCTGGGTGTCTTATTGACTCATAACCTCAACTTTCTTAAGCATTCCATTGAAAAATGTAATGAGGCTAAATTTGCTCTGAATATGATGTGGCGTAAGTTTTTCGCAAATCAAAATATTAATCTGGATTCTAAATATCGAGTCTTCAATGCGACTGCTAATGCCTGCATCTGTTATGGAGTCCAAGTTTTCGGACTTACAGTCCACAGGCAGTTTTTCAAACGCTTGTTCCGTCTCCCAAACTCAACACCGAATTACGCTATTTAGTTCGAGTCAGGTATTACGCCCATTTACATACAAAGTTTGAAAGCAAACGCGAACTATATAACAAGGATAATAAAAAGGAACAAAAGTGTCCTTCACAAATCCATTTTGCTGAAACTTCTTCGTACAAATGCTACGCCATTCAAAGAATGGAACCAGATAGCAGCAGCCCACGACGCAGCTCTCTCTTGCAGGAGTCTAATGTTGATCTATGGCATGGCATGGTTTCAAATTGGTTAGCAATGGTCATAAGATATGTCATTAGAGTCAAACAATCGACATCGAGATTTGAACCAAGTGCTTGCCTACAGTTTTACTCATAGACCCTCTTCTGACTGCTTTGCAGAAGTATCTGACTTCAAAGTTATTTAATTTTAAACAGTTTAAGCATGACGGTTGCAGTTGTTAGGAGAATAGCTGGCTTATGCTGTTGAAACATGTCGATTCAGAGCTAGATTTTTTCAATTCTGGTAACATCTGTTGTATGAGTGTCTTTAACGACTTGCCGATGCCTTTGTTAGTTCTATGGTTGGTCAAGGGTCCTTTGCATTTAGTGTTTCTGGTTTGACGTGGTTGATGAGCTATAACTATCCTTGTTTATGGAAGGTGGGATGGTTATTCTCACGTAGAAGCCAGTACTAATTTAACAACTCCTTTTTATACAACTGGATCAGTCTTTGAGTAGTGAGATTTCCAGGAAAGATACCCCGTTTTTCTTGTCCCAGCGAAAAATAAAGTGAAGGGATAGCACTCACAAAGATAGTGTTACAAGGTGTCTTTATTATCGCCACAACAAGTGTTATACAATGTTGTGCCAATAATGCCCAGCACGATTAGATGCTCAGCAAATGTGACACCATTAGCAGTCTGTAGTATTTCCTTCGATATTACAGTAAAGCCACTGACCTTGGTCTGCCGGTTTACCCTCCTGGTTAATCATTATGCTTTCAGATTGACGTTGAGTGATAGGATCACCGATAGTCGACACCAGCACTTAAAATACGATACCGTGGGAGTCGGTTCGGGCCAGACTTATTAGGTGTAGGCCCCCTAGTGTGAGCGTCATGGTGGCTGTGGTACAAACCAACAATAGCATGAAAGATTGGTTTGAACACGATGTAAAATTAAAAAGACTCGGCTTCGAGTCATACCCTATACTCTTAACACGGGATCCGCACTGGTATCAAAGCAATGACGGGCAGCAATCTTCAGGCATATCCTGACCTCCACGGATATAGATGGGCATCACGTGAAATAAAGTCTCAAATAGACAGGAGCTCACATAATAACTAGAGACATTTGTCAATGAAGCTAGAACCGAGGACGCAGACTCTTTTAACTGAAGTTTAGGTCCTGAAAAATTATTCTTCGTGTTCAGCTTTGCAACTTCTACGGCATTTTAATTTTCTGTGATCCATTGTTACCTGCGACCTAAAAAAACTCATTAAATTCAGCCTCTCAGTGGCGATCAGTAAACTTGTGCTTTCTGAATTAGTTTGGAAGTCATTTGGCAAAATTTCCACGGCAGCTGGGTTGTTATTAAAAAAGCAGATGCTTGCACTTCCGATGGTTCTTGCCATTGGGATTGCGTATATCTTGAAAGAGAGACGCAAGTTTTCGTTACGAGGAGTAAATTCTAACAGCTTTAATTGCTTTCGAAGCAGTCCGCAAAGACACGACTACGTATCTTCCTAGGGTCACATTCTGACCGAATTCCAGGGAAAGTCGATTTCGTATTTTTCCCGCAGTATGTGGCATTTCCATAGAATCAGTGCAAGAGCGCCGTATTTTAGTGAGAGCTTGTTCCACCAGACAATCGACGAAGCCCTCATTTCCCTTATGCTACCAGAAGGCCAATTGCGGCGTGAAACTTTTAGACACTAAATCGAAAGAAATTTGTTGCGTAAGATAACAGTGATGGCGATGCCATGTCAATCACATCTATAGCTGCCTGTGGTTTAGAGCAGACAGTCGCTAAGCATATTTCAAAAGACAGTAGAGCTACATAATCTGCATATACGCGAGCATAGTGTTTAAAACTATTGAGTTCGTTAAGCAGTGCATCGACCAACATGCCCGTAAGTGCGCATGCCTTAGTTACCTTCTTACCCGCTGATAATTGCCCGCAGGCAGCATCCGTAATCAGAAAAAATTTTTTCCAGAATTGTTTTTATTTACCAATCTAGTGATTCTACCCCCCCTGTTGTCTAGCCGACGTGCCCATGCCGTCAAAAGTCTCACTGTCATGTGCGCCTTCAATTCTCTCCACTAAATTTTGAAGAGCAGTTTTGCCGCATCTTCCATTTGTAGGCATAGTGCTTCCTGTATAGACGATGCACACTAAAGACAGTTTTCCGAACAAGATGGTTGAGCAGTTTCTCTGGGAGCTCTGAAGTTTTTATCGAGTTTCTAGTCATCATACACGGATTCAAGTACAAAGGCCTTTCTTTTTGTTTGCGATGGGTTCGGTAAGTATACCCGTACCAATCAGCATAGCTAGTACCATAGCTACGCCATGGGTTCCAAAGGACTTGCAGCCAACAATGGAAAAATACATCGTATGTATGTAAGAGGTGAAAGACATCAGCTATGGCGTGTTCTTTTATTCGGCTCTTAAGGGACCTGTGTAGAAGTTTTCGGGTTCTTAATGTTGACACTGCCAATCCGGGTTCCACAAAAGAATGAGTAATCTTTCATCTTTTCGTTCCAAAACATAAGGGAAGTAAGGCCATGCGAGTACTTCTATGAGCCGTGTTTAATTATTTTTTTTTCGGGATCCGGAGCGTTGGGATCTACCCGCTCTACATATCTTAGTCGTTGGATCTTCCCTCTTCTGGCTAATTCCATGTCGCTGTACAGCTCAGACAGTGCGTCATCGTATCGTCTCCTCCATTCATCGGAGCTGTAGAAAACCACCCGAAGTTTCCAAGAGCACCCTAAACAATTTTTGATAATATCCATGCCTATGCGCCCATAGAGTAGAACTGTGATTGTCAAAGTCTTAAATAGGGTAACTTTTATTGTTCGAGAGAAGGCTTTGCTAGTCAGTTGCCCTCTAAGCCCAAAGTAGCATCGACTGCCAGGAGTTATTCTTCGTTTAATCTTAGCTCTGGTGTCATTCTCTGAGTTGGTAGCAGAGCCTAGGTAGACAAAACCGTGGGTGACATTCTGGCCGAGTCGTCAGTGTTGAGTGTCCTTTCTTTATGACACCATGTTTTTACTTGTTATCCCTTGTTGTCGATTAAGCCCACCTACACCACTTCTATCTCAATCATCGCGACAGCGTCACTGATATCATACAGCTTTCATCCGATTATGCCAATATTATAGGCGTGTGCGAGTAATTTGTCGGACTTTTGAAGATTGTGTTGGCTCTGCTCTCTGTTACTGCTCAGTATAACTCATCTCCATAGATAATGTCATACGCTGTCTTAAAATCGATGTATAGGAGGTGTATATCGATTTTTGTGCTCAGAGCTCGTTAACAGCTTTGGATCTTCTATGCAGTGCCACTTTGTACGCAACTGTCAAACATGGGGGTCGAATGAAACCCAATACTTCAGAGCCGGCATATCTGATTCTCCAACTTCCCTTGTGAATATCGAGATGTGGAAATAGCGCTAAGACAATGTTTCGCCCCGCTGCGCTGTAAGGCCGATTTGCCTGAATCCGTTACCGGAGGTGATGTCATCTAGATTTTACATTCCGGCAGTACTAAAAAAGTTTCCTTCTCTTCCTAACTGAATCGGCGAGAACAATTTAAATGTCATAGCTAGGACATTGCTCGGTGGTCTTATTCAAGAGCTTATAGAAGCTATCATTGGTTTGTCATCATTTCGCCTCAGTAGTCGCGTGCGCGCTAATACGAGGGCGGGTCAATAAGTCCGTGACTTTTTGAATTTCTGACCTCTTTACTGAAACAGCAACACTGCTCCTGTCAACAGGCATCTGTCAGTTGACTCCTGTCAAAATTTAAATTTGCTGCGTCAGTTAGTTTGTGTTTGACAGCTATTTTTATCAGACTACTCACTAATTTGAGGAGAAAATGGAAAAAAGTGAATTTCGTGTGCCTATTAAGCATTATTTCTTGCGAAAAAAAACCATTACCGAGACCAAGGCTTAGCTTGATAAATACTATGGGGACTCTGCACCATCGATTTCAATGGTAAAAAAGTGGTTTACTGAATTTCGTTGTGGCCGTACAAGCACTGAAGATGCCGAACGTCCTGGACGCCCAGTTGAGGTCTCTACACCCGAAAAAATCGAAAAAATTCACGATATGGTGTTGGCCGACCGAAGATTGAAAGTGCGAGAGATTGTGGAAGCCGTAGGGATCTCGCATGGCTCAGTGGTTTCAATTTTGAATGATCACTTGGGCATGAGAAAGCTTTCCGCAAGATGGGTGCCGCGTTTGCTCACAGTCGACCACAAACGCAATCGCGTAACAACTTCACAGGAAGGTTTGGCGTTGTTTAATCACAATATGGAGGAGTTTTTGCGCCGTTTTGTAACCGTGGACGAAACATGGATCCATCACAACACACCAGAGAACAAACAACAGTCAAAACAGTGGGTTTCTAAGGGTGAATCGGCGCCAAAGAAGGCCAAGGTGGGTTTGTCAGCCAATAAAGTTATGGCGACTGTTTTTTGGGATGCACGCGGGATAATCCACATTGACTACCTTCAAAAGGGAAGAACAATCAATGGGGAATATTATGCCAACTTATTGGACCGATTCAATGACGATTTGAAAAAAAAACGACCTCATTTGGCCAAGAAAAAAGTTCTTTTCCACCAAGACAATGCAAGGGTGCACACATGTGCAGTTGCCATGGCAAAAATCCATGAATTGGGCTATGAATTGCTCCCTCATCCACCCTATTCTCCAGATTTGGCTCCGAGCGACTACTTCTTGTTCCCAAACCTGAAGAAATGGCTTGGTGGAAAAAGATTTGACTCCAATGATGAAGTCATCTCGCAAACAAAGGCCTATTTTGAGGACCTCGACAAATCATTTTTTTTGGAAGGGATAAAAAAATTGGAGAAGCGTTGGACAAAGTGTATAGAGCTCAAGGGAGACTACGTTGAAAAATAAAATTATTTTTTTATCAAAAAATCTGTGTTTTAATTCAAAAGTCACGGACTTATTGACCCGCCCTCGTAAACCTAATGTTAGAAAATATAGCCTTGATACGCATTCTTAAGAGACGTTCGTTCACATGACTCCTTGCCTAAGTCTACCTTCAAAAACAAATTCGCAACTTTACAATCCATGTGCATATCTGAGGTTCGTCGTTGCTTCGTCGTTTTTCCATGGCGGAACAGGTACGCCGGAAATACAACCCTCAGTTTCATTATATCATAGATACCCCTAGGTTGAGGAGTCAGTTAGATCGCAGCCACTCACCTTTTTGGGAAGGTAAGGACTGCCGTTGTTCCTTTAAGGACTCATCCGCCACTATCAATTTTCCAAAACCCTGACTTGGTCCCGCAAATCCTTACCGGCCTGAAGTGCTATGTCAGAGTAGCTTGGATAAGGTCTCATTTGATCCGGGATTTCTCTTCACCGTTGCTTCCATCTGGGGGATTCATCCGCTGTCCCGTTTCTAGTACTGCTATTTTTGTCTGCTGGTTAGCACTCGGACTTATAAGTTTGGCAAGTTTGGATAGATATCGGACCAGTACTTTAAGTTCAAATAATCACATTTTATGCTCAGAAAAAGTTGAAATAGTGGATACTCCCGTGTAGGTACAGCACCTACCCACCCTGCTGCTACAACAGCAATCTATTGTATGAAGAGAGAAAGACTTCCTTGTTGAATACAAAAGCTCACATGATGGGCCGTACCTACTAATAAGACAACAAATGCGTTAATTTGTGTCACCTACTCCTTTCCATTTCAACTGTTGACCATCACATCCTTCCAACTCAATCAATTTTCTGTCAAATCTTTTAAGAACTCTTTCCTTTCGACTTCAAACTACGTGACTGACGCAAAAAATTCAATCAGCCAGGACATATCCCTCTGCTTTATGCCATAATATTATTTTTCTCCATCAGACATGACAGTCGAAAATGAAAATAAAAAAAAATTATATACGAGTATACCTACTTTCTATTATCCTTGTCGTAATCCAGCACATCAGCAGCACAGCAACAGGAACTGTTCCACCATCATCTCGATACCATAATACTACAACTCCATCCGTATATCTCGTACCAACCCCTTCTTCCAGACTACTGACTACAACTAAATCGTATTTTTACATCCATTTTAATATCTCACATCACAGTATCAGTCCCTGAGAGATACCAGGCAAGAGAGTGCAAAATGGAGAATAGACCAAAAAAAGAAAGCAAAAAACATATCCACAATTCACTTTGCAAGGATGCAAAGGAATAAAAAAAAAATATATATGTGTTCCAGACCCAGCATTAAACCCCAAATGATGTTGAACACATGTATCTGCGACGCTACCCTGTGGATCTGGAGAATTAGAGATGCAAAGAATCAGAGAAGCTTCCAGCACTACAATGATGACAACACATACAGTCGAGGGTCCTTTGTGGTGCTGTTGCAAATTTCCAAAGGAGTGCACACATTATTAAAATATTTTTTATTTTTTTATTTTTTATTTTTGCATTTTACATAGAGAGCATAGCAAGGATATTGCCGCCGCTGATGCTGCTATAGTTGTGTTGCAGTTCATTTCTCGTTCCTAAAACATCACGTTGTTGACGGCTGGATTCATCACAATATCCTGGAGAAAAAAAACAGAAAAAAAAACTGAGATCCCCCCATCTCATCATAGCAAACATGATGAAGAATTATTATAATAATAACGATATCCTTCATCCTGTCTGTCGCCAATGTCTGTGTGTGACATTTGTGTGATGTGTAGCTGACTAGAATGAGCCACGTATCACTTGGATTTTGTGCTTTAGCTCTGAAGCTGATAGAAAGGCTTCACATTCGCGCTAGATTCGAGTGTGAGTACTCCAAGTCCCTCGCCATTTACACAAGGATTTCAACTTTTTTTTTCTCTCTCTCTGTTTGTCGTTGGTTTTGTGTATTATTATTATTTTTTGTTTTTCTCTACATGTTCCAACTGTGCTAGTTGAGTTGTACCTGTTCCTGCATTTGTACCTAAGCCTTTGGCCCATTATGTACAGGGCCTCGTTAAGACAACAACGCGTTATTCATTAATTCCAAGTCGGCCCCGCCGTTAAGGATTTTATGAATCCTTCCAACCGTGAGAGCGACATGTTCAATGTGATGGCTTACGGTGATGGGTGATGATGGCGACACGGTCGGCCGGTGTATCATCAACACTCAGGGACCCTTAGATTGTCACGTTTTTCTGTTAATTAACGAGAGGTGCAAAAGGTAAGTACTCCCCGACTCTTGGTGCTTCTTTGGGAATCCTTATGTGACACAGTGGTGGTGGTTGATGTTGGTGTCTCAGCGTTGTACTCGGTGGTACTATCATCTCTCTAAGGATCACACTTGGTATTTATTTAAATAATAAATAAAAAAAATAAAACACACAGATACACCATCCACACCAACTTCTACTTCGCCACCTGCTATACCCCGGCTACATCAGCGGGTGTCTGAAAAGGATTACACGCGTTCTCTCGTACCATGATGTTGTCGGGGTAAATGATAATTATGTTTCGCAGAGTAGAAATTCCATGGCCAGGCTATAATGTCCCAATCCAGACACGTGGAAACGAGTGAATTCGTTTTTAGTCCTTTAAGTGTCATCGCGACGGCAATGAACTGAATCAATATTGACAATTTCTGTTTCCAGTTAAATAAATTTTTGTTTTCATTGAAATTGATGGCAACATGAAGATCATGATGACTATGACGATGGCGTTCACAATGACAATGGCAATTTCCAAATTCTATGTAAGGTAAGGTTCGACAACTGCGGATTAATAAGTCTGTCGTTCGCCTGATGAGTGGAAAATTCAATCCCTTCGCCTGGGATTTAAAGCTCCAGCAAATGGAACCTTCTCGTTCGTCTTCATAAAACATAAATATTTTCGCCGTGATTTGTTTATTGTTTTCCCAAACTCTTTCATGAGAAATGCGCAAAAATTGTTCAAATATTGAATCGCAGGAATTGTTCTGAGTGGTTGAAGGTTGACGAATAAATAAATGAAAGATGTACACGGCTATCAGGGCAAACGGTTTTATAAAAACTGGATAGAGCTCCAAATATAAAGACCAGTTCGTACTGTGATTTAGGATGGTACCCAATCGCCCATTTACATAGATGATTCTTCCAGATCTCTCTCTGCATGACACTGAAAGTAAGCAATCGACTTTCAGCCTAGTTTAAGGATGGAACAGCGAATCTGCTCGAAAATTAGAATTAGAAAAGGGACCAACGGTTGATGGCATCCCCAGTGTCGCAACAGAGGCGAATACCATACGGTGCGGCGGCTGAAATACCTGTTTAAGGGCGGGAGTATTTCTTTATTAGTGAAAGGTTCAACGACATGTCTAAAACCTTTCGCGGACAGATCTCTGAAAGAAATATTGGCGTACCGACTCGAACTTTAAAATGAGAACAAGGTAGACTTTTAGAGTACCAACCTGATCTTTCTTCATCTTGTACTGTAGCAAAAGTTAAGATTAGGTAACAGTGGCTGTTGGAAAAAAAACAACCCACTTAAGCATATTGGCCCCTTGCGGTGCCACGTAAATCTGTTAACGTAAGAGAGTTAGGTCATAAAGCTTTACATCGTTTTATTAGAGAAAGCATAGAAAATCGCTTGCCTCTGCACTCAAACCAATACGCGTATCAAAAAGGCAAATCGACAGCAGAAATGAAAGGCCCCCTCCTTAGTAAGTGCCTTCGATTACACTACCCATAATTACAAATCAACAGCTCTAAACTGGATCAAAGCTATGCTAGAAAGCTGGGTAATAACTACTTCATCAGGACCACCCTCACTATCTGTACCAGCCGTAAGAAACTGTCAATAGGGATGCGTACTCTAACCCCTTCTAAGGTTCTTGGTCATAGATGACCTACTCAATAAATGAAGCGACCGAGGCTACGTTGAAATTGGTTAGAGAAGCAAACAATATCACTGCGCGCATGCAAAACGCCCTCAAGATGGTCCTCGATTGGTGCACCGGAGACAATCTCTCCATCAATCCAAACAATGCTATCAAAGCTCCCTTCACTAGAAGGATAAACTCGTTAAGTTGTCTGATGATGTGAAATACCTGGGAGTTATTCTTGATAAAAGACTAAGTTGGAACTCTAACTTAAACAACAAAATAACTAACGTTTTATTCCCCTACCATCGCATGCACGAATGGAAGTAGACAAAGGATATCTCCAAGGATCACTCACTAGATCTATATAATGATAGTCAAGTCCATCATAACATATACTGAACTAAGATTACGCAAAAGACCGCCATTTCAGAGCTGGAAAGAGTGCAAAGTCTTGCATGTCTGGGCATTTCCGAAGTCTTTCGGACCTTCCCTACAGCTGCTGTAGACACAATAATGGGACTAACGCACCTACACTAGGTCATCAGCAACCGGACCTTAGGACCTCTAAAATACCAGAACTTGTCTTTCGAAGGCAACGGCGATGGCGGACCAAATACCGCTGTCAGGCAGAATCAACCTTTCAACCTGGACGATGATGACCAACAATTCCGTCCACCCAACCTGGATGAAGTGAAGATAGCCATATCGAAGCTTAAGTCCAACAAAGCTGCTGGAGTGGATGGCCTGACTGCCGAGCTCTTCAAAGCGGTAGGCGATGACTTGGTAAGGAGCATACACCAACTCATCTGTAAAATATGGTCGGACGAAAGTTTGCCCGATGAATGGAACCTCAGTATTCTTTGTACGATTCTCAAGAAAGGAGACCCTCCAAACTGCGCCTACTACAGAGGCATCAGTCTCCATAACATCGCATATAAGATCTTATCCGCCGTATTGTGTGAACGCCTGAAGCCGTTCATCAACAACCTGATAGGTCCATATCAGTGTGGCTTCAGGCCAGGAAAGTCCACCATCGACCAGATATTCACACTACGGTAGATCTTGGAGAAGACCCATGAGCTTCAGATCGATACCCACCACCTATTCATCGATTTTAAGTCCGCGTATGACAGCATCTATAGAGACGAGCTATACAGAGCAATGTCTGGTTTCGGCATCCCGTGCAGGATGACGATGGAGAATGCACGCCGTTCCATCAAGGTCAGCAAGGATCTCACTGAGACCTTTGATGTCAAAGAAGGATTTATACAAGGCGATGCGCTGTCATGCGATTTTTTCAACATCGTACTTGAGAGAATAGTGCAAAACTCACGAGCAAACGCAAGTCCGTCCAACTACTCGCACACGCCGCCGATATTGGCACAATCGGGAGAAAGCAGCGTGATGTCAGTGGCGCTTTCGCGAGTATTGAGACGGAAGTGGCGAAAATGGTTTTAGCGGTCAATGAGGGCAAGACAAGCAACACCAACGTCTCGGGCAGAACGTCACCCTCGACAGATATAGCTTTGAGGTAGTTAAGGCTTTGTCTACCTAGGCTCCGCTATAAACACAAACAACGACACCAGCGCTGAGATCAAGCGAAGAATAACTCTTGCCAACCGCTGTTTCTTTGGGTTAAGAAGGCAGTTGAGTAGCAAAGCCCTCTCTCGGACAACAAAAGTCACCCTTTATAAGACTTTAATAATCGCGGTCCTGCTCTATGGCGCAGAGGCATGGACATTATCAAAAATGGATGAGGGTGCTCTTGGCTGCTTTGAGAGGAAAATTCTTCGGTCCCATCTGGATTGAAGGAGAATGGAGGAGGAGATACAACAATGAACTCTACGGACTGTACAACGACATGGGCCTAGCCAGAAGAGTGAAGATCCAAAGACTGAGATGGCTGGATCATGTAGAGCGCATGGACACCAATGCTCCGGTCCGAAAAGTCTTCGAATCCGCTCCCGAGGGACAGTGCAGTAGAAGAAGGCTAAGACTCAGGTGGCGCACGCAAATGGAAGAGGACCTCAGCCAACTTAGCGTGCGCAACTGGAGGCAGCTAGCCAGGGATCGAGCTGGCTGGAGAAGCTTGTTGACTGAGACCCAGGTCCACCCCGGACTGTAGCGCCACCTAAAGTAAGTAAGTAAGTCTTTCGAAGGCGGTCTGTTGCCGCGCAGATCATGTCATTATGCTTCGGCTAAATATTCTCCATGGAGACTCCCAGCATAGTACGAGTATCATGGGTCAGCAATAACCCACCAAATAACCAAAACGGCATAAAGTGGCAAGCGAATGCTTCTAAAATGGAAACGGGAATAGGAGCTGGAATACACGGATCAAAAACTATTATATAAATTGCTATGGGTAAGAGTCCTAGTGTACCCCATGCTGAATTACATGCCATTCAAGAATGCGCCAATCCGATATACAACTTTGGTATCATAGGTGCAAATATCCATATATTCACGAATAGTCAAGCAGCTCTAAATGTCCAGTCAGTACTGCCTCGAAACCCTCTAAAAACTCAGCTCAAGGAAACCGAACAAACTATGGTGAGTTCCTGGCATGAGGGTATTGATGGCAATGAAAAGGCGGACGCATTGGCAAGAAAAGATTCAGAAATTCCTTTGCTGCAACTTTAAAAGGAAAATAACTTTAAAATAGCAATAAAAATGCACTCAGAATGGATCTCGTATTGGGAGGAGAGTTTAGGTCTAAGTAGGGGCAAATGGGCCATCCTACTCCCTAATAAAAATGCCAATAGATGTATGAATCCAAGCCGGCAGGATATCAGAAACATAGAAGGGGAACTTTACAGGACATCACGGTTTTAGATAACACATCAACAAAACAGGACTAGTCAAGGTCAACTATCCGGAGTGCCGACTTTGTCTTGAAGAAGACGAAACAGCTTAACACATCATATGTGACTGCTCAGCCCTCAACGGAATCAGACGGGAAGGTATTTCGGAAATGAGTCGACACCACTGAACTAAGGGATTCCCCAGCTGGTGGAATCTAACTACTTCATTCGGAAGGTAGACAACCTAGTAGCCTAAACACAGTTCTGACAAACCGGTTCTTTTAGGCCGAAGTGCTTTATTATAGCAATTGGCGAGTCTTACTTACTTACTTTAGGTGGCGCTACAGTCCGGGGTGGACCTGAGCCTCAGTCAACAAGCTAGGATGGCAACGATTAGTATAAGGCCTCGTAGAAGTAGCATCTTCCGACAGGTGCTGGTTCCTTAAATGACGAGAATGAGCCTCTGCAGCCGAACATCTTGCAGCTCTGCGAATACTTCACTTCTCTGGAAGGGGGCAAATGGCGAGTTTCCTGCGCCATTAACCAGGATTAGTGTCGGAAAAACAAAACAAGACCTTATCCGGGCTACTCCGACATATTTGGAGCTCAGGCCGGAAAGGATTTCCAGGACTTAGTCAGGGTCTTGGAAAAGAGATGGTGGCGGACGAGCCCTATAAGGGCCAACGGCAGCGCTCACATCCCGGAATGGGTTACTGGCTTCGGTGTAATCGACCCCTCGTCCTAGGGGCACTCAAAATGGAACTAGTCCTCCAGGTTTGGGGTTGTGCCGCCGGAGTAACTGCCCGGCCATTTAAAAAGAATTAAGTTACGAAGCATCAACAATTGGCGAGTCAGAAATTTAAAAAAAAAAAAATCATTGAGAGAGAGCTGGGCATGTTACAGGGCAGGAGAAGAATTGCGTCTCCTCCTCTTCGTCAAAGCAGCTTCCGCAGGAGTTGTGAAGCCTTCTCGTATGCTTGTCTATAAGACAGTGTACAGTGATGACACCTACGATAGCGCTGTTTAGCGATGCAGAATGGCTAGAATTACTTGGTTGGTGCACATGTTGATCCAACCTATGGTTTGTTCTCCTATTAGCATCCAGCGTAGGTTGTACGTTTACACGTAGCGCTGGGTGTACCGATGTTTTTGTTTTTAGGTAGGAAAGGAGGAAAGGTGGAGTATTTCCAATTTTGGTGAGTTTGGCGGCCACAATCCCCTGGATTATCTCTGTGGCCTAGCACCCAACATAGGAAAATTCTGAACTCCTTTGAAATCTCGGTCATTAAGGTCGGTTTTAGAGTTTTGTGAGACTGATTCTAGACCTTTGAAAGTAGCCTGACCATCCTATCAAGATATCCTGTATTTCTTCAGCCAGGACAGGACTTCTTTGATCGCCGGAATTTCCGCCAAAAACGCGCTTTGGTGAATTGGAAAGCAGGAGAAGAGGCTTAGGTTAAGCTTCTCTAAGAAAACACCACCGATGACCCCACTGTCAGTTTTGCATCCCTGCCTATAGAAATGGATTGACTTGTCGTCCATGTTGATGTCGTCCCAGAAATGTCTCTGGACGGGTTCCTATTGTCTTAAGAATATTGGTGTGGCGTAATAGTTTATTTGCCCACTCAGTAGTAGTTTAAAGATGAACAGCTGCATTAGCAGCCACTCACCTGTTGAAAATATCGAGCATTGAAGCCGGCAGAGGAGTATGTAAGGACGCGCTTATTTGCGGACAAGCTTTCCTTTAGAGTTCCCTTAGTTTGCTACAATTGACTGCATAGTCTAAAGCAGTCCACCAGACAACCACACCGTAGGTAAGTGTCGGACCTATTACCGAAACATATAAGCTCATGAATAATGCGAAGTTGAAGGCCCCATTTGTTTTCAATGGCTTTTTGGCAACCAAATAAGGCTATTGCAAGATTCTCTACTCTTTTCCCAGATATTTTACCACCCGCTTCCAGCTGTATTAGCAGCTCCGGGGTGTTGATAGTCCTGCTACTTACCATAAGAATGTTCAACTGATCAACATCCTAAGTGAGTTGTGCACTTTCGGAGTTAAAAGAGCCATGGTTATTGCGGATGTGTTGACAGTGTTATCGATACATTCTTTGTCCAGGAACGCGATCATTGTGTACTCGATGTGGCTAGACAGTGAGTGTAGATCCGTTTTCATCGACTTTCCTTCACACTAGGCATGTTGAGCCTTAAACAAAAGTCGTCAGGTCTGAGGTTCTTTGGAGCAACAGAAGAAAATTTACGGCTTTGGGAATGAGAACTGCATTTACTTCTCTCGTTGATAAGGGAAAGTGGATCAATGATATTACAGATGACTCCGTTGTCATTGTGCTAGATAACGAAATCAAACTTAACTCACCAAGCTGGGTATTTATTCTCTAAAACACCCAAAGTCATGAGTTGCCAAATGTATGCAGAAAATGTTGCTGAAAAGCCTTAGAAAGACGGTGCTGCTTTACGATACAGAAGATGGGACAATTCAATGCAACATTACATTTGCACTTAGCGACTCTCTATTTGTTATTTGTTCATGAAAAATACTGTCATTAGAGTTCCCAAAAGAAGCATATTGCATACTGAAAACATCCTTATTTCGTTAAAACAGTGGCACTCCTCAAGAAAATACCATTAAATGACCATGAAGTTGCCATGCAGGCCAAGGTGTAATATGCAGATAAGGTAGTTGAAATTCGTAGTGGGATGGATTGCATTAATCATTCACATTCAAACTCTTAAGTGTACTCCACGACATGATAATGAAATGCCAGTTAAATTGTCCCTTGTATGACTGTGCGTATGACATACCTCTAACTCTAATTAAAAAAACAGAATGTCCTCTGTATTGTCATCGATTGATGGGGAGGCATACATACCCCTTGAATCCAAAGTATATTCTAGGTAGGGCTACTCCTTAAATAGTTCGGAGGAGAAAGTACAATGTAAAGTAAAATGTATCTTTACTGTCATATTTAGACGTAATGTGGTTGTGATAGCTCTTTCTGATGAGATATCAAGTATTGCTGGTTTCTTACAACCTTATTTACTAATTTAAGGAAGCGCTTACGTAAGGCCGGGTGAATCTGGGCCTCAGTCAACTAGCGTCAGCAGCCAGCTTCATCTTTCGCTTGCTGCCCCCAGTTTCTTACGCTAAGTTGGTTAAGGCCCTTTTCACTTGCGTGAGCAACCTGAGTCTCGGTATTTCTTTATTGCGCTGTCTCTCGGGGCGGATTCGAAGACTTTTTGGACCGGAGCGTTGGTGTCCATCTGCTCTACATGATCCAGTCATTTCAGTTATTGGATCCTCACACTTCTGGCTAAGTCGATGTCGCTGTATAGCTCCTATAGTTCGTCGTTATTGTTGTATTTTCTCCTTCATTTACTGTCTATGCAGACTGAACCGAAAATCGCTCAAACAATTTACACATCATCACCTCCTCGTGGCGGACTTTGGATAGCTATCTTTACTGAGCTAACGATGAGTCCGATTGTAGATGTATAACAGGGCACTCGGACCTGCAAAAACACACTGCTTTTGAACTCTTGTGCACATGGACTACACCAGACGAGACTTATTCTGGGGCCCTGATGGCTGAAATATGCATTTCAGATGTCGAATAGAATCTTTTAGAAGGAGGACGTCGCCGGAGGAACCAACAAGATGGAGACTACGGTAGCGTCATAAATTGGATGGGAAACCTTATGCTAGTTTCTTAATCATATTTGGAGCCTAGGTCCCTAAGGGTTTTCAGGACTAGTCAGGGTTCTGAAATAGTGATGGTGTCGGACGAGCTCTAGCAGGAACCAACGCTAGCTTGCATACCCCCGAAGTGGGATACTGACACCCCCTTTGACCTTGGGGATAAATTAAGAAACTGCAGGTTGGGGGTTGTACTTAGGGGTTACATCCCAACCGTGGAATAATAAATAACAATAATTTTTCGGAGATAACAACACGTCTTGGATACGGGCGGATACAATGTAGATGACCTTCAGCTAATTCAAAAAGGACAGCGAATTTCGGCTCTGCACCTATAATGTAGGGCCCCTTAACAGACTGCGTGCAGCTGAATAAGTCGCGGAGGCCCTAGAATACTACAAAGCAGATATTACCGCTATCCAAGGACTGCGATGGGACGGGCCACACAAAAGTCGGATGAAAAAATGCGACATTAACTACGGCGACTGATACAAAGAGAGCAGACAGCGCTTATTTGCATGCGCTGTGCTACGTCAAAGTAGCAAGGATGCGGTTTCCACATCTCAACATCCACAAAAGGGACGTGATTTGCCTGTAACAAGAAATCCGACATTTTCCAAAAAAAAAACTCTGCAGCCAAGAGGACAAGAGAGATTATGGCAGTTCCTAGCGGCCTTTACTCCAAACGCTTCAACTTGCGGCAATTCATTGCTGTAGCTAAAGCCATAGTCAAAAAGTCAATCGAACCGGATGGAAGAATTGCCAAATCTCAACTATAAGGTTCGCTGGCTACTAATTATATTTCCGACATAATCACGGAAAATTGGATACAAATCAACTTTGCGGCATTCAAGAGCAAATGTAAGCTGGAGATGAGACTAGCGGAAGAGAACTCGTTCCTGAAATAACATTTGGTGTAGCGTCACCTTTCAGATTGACGAACATGCCAAGCATTGAGAACCATTCATAGTACCTTAAGGCTATTGAATTCGTAAGACTTTAATGTGACATCAGCTTAATGATGAACAAGATAATCCAGTAGTGAGGCGAATCAAAAACTCTTTACCTGGCTATAGAAGATACATACAAATGTGTATGTAAATACGTCCTATCTTACGTAACTTATACATTTATGGAGCACAGTAGGCTCAGTCGGTTGACTCGCAAGTCACCTTCTAAGTTTCAGCGACACAGTAGCAGACTCTGTGGCCTTGAAACAATGTTGTGTTTATAAAAATCTCTTCCGTCCAACAGAATCTCATTCACTTCAATATTTGGTTTCGTTGTTCCTTTAACAAAAAAAAAAAAAAAAATGTTTCATTAAGACTCTCTTGGAAAGTCCAGAAGCATAATCATCAGTGTGCACTTTGCATGTTGAATATACACAACACGTATGGCGCCTATTCCCGAACTTTCTAACACAAACAAGCTGCCATTTCTGAAAGATATTCCTTCAAAAAAATTGGGAAGAATTCCCGAAAATCATCTCGAATTTCCCCAGACATGGATGAAATGTAATCCACGTTCAAAGGCATTCCTCCTTGGTTTTCTTCTAATTGCGGCTTCTACCTGCCTATGCGCTCAAGTTGATCCAGCTTGTGTTTTCGCCATTGGTACTCGTACCACCTACGGAATACCAAAAATATCTCAAACTCTTGTTACATCAGTTCGAGATATAATTTGGTAGGTTTTGGTTTTAAGTTGGATGCATTTGCTGTTGCCAGTTGTAAAACCGCCCTGTTGGGATGAGGCACATACTTACTTAGTAATAATACTCGTAACAACGTATGTTGTCGTACGAGAAACAGGGTTCAGCAAGAGGGAACCAAGTCCATGGCGAAAACTAGCTGCGAACGGTAATCGGATATGTCCTTTCGGAGAGTAACTTATTGCCTCGTTAAGCATGAAATGACAATTTTGTTGTCTCGGTTACTAACAATTTATTTCGATGGCAGTGATTAAAAGTAAGTTGACGTGTAGGCAGCGTTTTTGGCACAGATATTTTGACACTGCCCATTGAAGGTAATGGTATATGGCGGAGTGGTTGTTGGACGCCTGAATTGAATAAGCCAGAGGCTTTGGATAAGAAGGCGAATACCCTAATGCCTTGTGAAACTTATTTGCCTATTTATTGCTGAAAGGCTTTTAATGTTTGGCTATCAAACGTCGGAGTAAGAGATAGTAGAAGGAGAGATTTCAGACTGAGGTGATTGTCTTCACCTACCTACTCGTATGTGCCTTGTAGCAATGTTTTCTACCAACTCCTAGACTGTTGGCAAGCTATTCTCTAGCACTTTTCAGCGCCAGTAGAAATATATTTTGGCCAGGCTTCTTTTCTGTTAGGTGCTTAAATTAGTTTGAAACTTATACCCAGTGTACTTCCATGTACGTTTTCTTCGTAATATCGACCACTATTTCGTTCGAGTTCAAGGTATCAGGATTCGATGATACCTTGGAAAGCTTTCAACTTGAAGAATTTTCTAGATGGGACATGAAACACAGATCTTCCATAGCTGTGCTTAGTTTCGATCAAGACGACCTTTTCATAACATTTTTTCCTCTTTCAATACTGAAACTTGTCGTTAGAAGGCGTTAGTTTGTCGGCCGGTGACTTCTGCTTAGCTCACTTATCTATAAGGTCCTACAGTACAGTGTGAATCTGCAAAGCCTTTATAGCAAGTAAAGTCATTGTCCAAGATTGGTTGAGCTATCCTTGCACACTCTTCCAATAGTGAAGAATTTCCCTACTGCGTTGTGTATCCGGATACGAATCGAATGAATATTCTCTCGGCCAGAGGGTTGATATCCATTTACTCTAGCAATCTCAACTGATTGATGAAGAACTTTCTTAACATGTTTGATGTTGTCTCGTAAAGAACTTTGAGCATGTATGGGGACAATTGATAATAAGTCAGAGTAAGGCTACACATAAAGCCGATATACGCTCTCACCCGCACAGAGCAGAAGAACGATGGCATCTTCACACACAGGCTTAAGTTGATCGATTTCGCGGCGGCGCGAAACAACCAGATCACATTTACTTTCACAAAGGCACCTGGCTATCTCCTGATTGCGATCGGCGCAAGACACAGTCCACCTACCATGGTTCTCAGTTTAGGGATCTAACATCGACTCCACTACTGTTTTGTAGACAAGATGCAAAAGCGGACAATCCAGATGACAATAAACTAAAGCCGTACAGTGGTGAAATTTGGCGCCTTCCAAGAAGAGACTTCTTTTTATGATCGAGTACACCAAACATCTCGAGAAGTCCTATGGTTTCAGAATCAAGTGTAGAACACCGGTAATATCATTGTCAAAAAGCTATCAGGAAGGCCGCATCAGATATATTAGGTTTCACCCAGCTATCAGAACGAAACCTAAGGCTTGATGAGAAATATCAGTAAGTATATATTGCAGAGAAACTTACTTTAGGTGGCGCTACAGCGGAGGTGGACTTGGACGTCAGTCAACAAGCGTCTCCAGATAGCGCGTTCTTCTGATAGCTGCCCCCACGCTAAGTTTGCTAAGGTCTCCTTGTACTTGCATGCGCCACCTGAGTCTTGGCCTTCCTCTACTGCGCTGTCCCTCGGGAGCGGATTCGAAGACTTTTCGGACCGGAGCATTGGTGTCCATCAGCTCTACATGACCCAGCCATCTCAGCCTTTGGATCTTCACTCTTCTGGCTAGGTCCATGTCGCTGTGCAGTCCGTAAAGTTCATTGTTGTATCTCCTCCATTCTCCTTCAATGCAGACGGGACCGAAAATCACCCGAAGAATTTTCCCCTCAAAGCAGCCAAGAGCACCCTCATCCAATGTCCATGCCTCTGCGCAATAGAGCAGGACTGGGTCTTTGCTAAACAATTGCCTTCTATAACATCTGGTGTTGATAGAATTTATAGCGGAGCCTTTCTTTCAAGTACCACGTTGGAAAAATTGCATGACAGCGCATCGCCTTGTCTTAATCCTTTCTGGACATCAAAGGTCTCGGTGAGATCTTTACTGACCTTGATGGAGTAGCGTGTATTCTCCATCTTCATCCTGCACAGACGGACGAGTTTGGCAGGGATGCCAAAACTAGACATTGCTCTGTAGAGGTCGAATCTATAGGTGCTATTATACGCGGCCTTAAAATCGATGAATAGGTGGTGTGTATCAATGTGAAGCTCATAGGTTTTCTCCAAGATCTACCGTAGTGTGAATATTTGGTCGATGGTGGACTTTCCTGGCCTGAAGCCACGCTGATATGGACCTATCAGGTTGTTGATGAACGGCTTCAGGCGTTCACACAATACGGCAGATAAGATCCTGTATGCGAAGATAGATGCCTCTGTAGTTGGCGCAGTTTAGACCCTTCTTTCTTGAGAATCGGACAAACAATGTTGAGGTTCCATTTCTCGGGCATACTTTCGTCCGACCATTATTTAAAGATGAGTCGGTGTATGCTCCTTATCAAGTCATCGCCTGCCGATTTGAAGAGCTAGCGGTCATGCTGTCCGCTCCAGAAGCTTTGATGTTGCTATCTTCACTTCATCCAGGTCAGGTGGACGGAATTGTTGATCTACATCGTCGAGGTAAAAAGATTCATTTTGCCTAAAAGCGGTATTTGTTTTGGTGACGTAGTTACAGTCTACACTGGTCTTCAATGCTTGATGCTGGCGGCAAAGGGCCTCTTAAGAGATTAAGACATATTCGAGCGGAGAAGGATTTGCCGATCTCTTGCGATTGTAGCCGCTGACGTCAAAATTCCTCACAGCATTACCTCATCTTTGAGCTGTTCGGAACATTTGCTACAGCAAAGTAATGGACCGAGTAAAGGTTGGCTCCTCGGAAGATTTGGTTATCCAAGTTCCCTTGTGAATCTAGAGATGTTGAAATCGGTTGCTAGCTACGACAATGTCTTGTTCAAACGCAAAGTAAATTAACCTGAATCTATTATCGGATGTTGTGCAGGCTATATCTTCCAAAACTACTACCAAAGAAGCCTTCTTTTCCTAGCTTTGCTTTAAAAACGCTGAGGCTGTCCTCACGCGGATTGCTACCAGTCGCTCGTTCACATGCCGGAAACTCAAGACTTTTTGTCTTATTGTGCCTCCAACAATAATTCCACATTCAAATGGGCGCTGCTTTTTCCACCGACAACAATCGCCGTAGTACATGTCGCAGTATTTCTTGGATGACGGATGCAGCAGTTAGGTACGAGTAAATAAGGTATAAAAATCGGCGCTGCAAGTAGGGGAGCTGTTTCCAAACTTTATGGGTAAAAGAAACGGAAGGAGGATCGCTTCTCAAAGAGAAAAACTGATTGAGCCATTGGAGCGGTGCTACTGAAGGAAGATGGTCGAAAGTTATACTTACTATATAACTCAAAAGATCGTGACAATTACACTTGTTGACTGTTTAACGTTGAACAGGACAAACACTCCGAGGTAAGGCAGAATGAACCATTCAAATTGGAGAATGACCGACAACAACTGTATCCACCCGACCAAGAACTGTTTTGCGTAGAAATATTTTAACCAAGAACTTTTAAGTCTGCTAGAGCGAACAGAGGGAGTCAAATTATTTAAGGCGGCGGGATGTTTTTCTTTGGGCTTCAACTTGCAATCGCTCTCTAGTTCTAGCTTCTATGTTTGGCACTTGCTTCCGGCTTCATCTTCTGAAAACCCAACCTTAAGGAGAAGATTCTGGCTCCGAAGTACAGTGTGAAACTGGACCGGTTTTCTTAGTTACGTAGGCCGATATCCATGATGACTTGCTGGAATGATTTCTAACCAAACTGCCTGGTTGGCCATTATTTCGCGGTCTTAAGTTGTTGTCGCCTGATGTTTGGGTGATTATTGTCTGGGAGTAGATTTCCAAAGAAAGTTGTAAGTCGTCTTTTGAACAACAACTCAGCATGCGATTTGCCAGTAATTGTTGTCGATGTCGTACACTGTTATAGTAGATATTTTGAAAGTTATGGCTGCATGTTGTGGACCCTACCTTGGAAGGGTCCAGCGAATTCCCATGCAGTCCTGTCAAAAGTTACGAAGCCTTCTACCACGGGTGGAACGCTGCTTGAGCTTTTTCAGGTCTTGATTCTTTGTTTATTTCCTCACAGTGGTCTTAATCTCTGCGTTCATTTTCCGCCATCAAATGTCACTTCTCCCAAGACTCTTCATTCAAACTATTTTGGGATTGCCGAATTCCTCGCCAGCCTACATCATATCCCAGGAACATAACTGAAAGCATATCAAATTGGCACTTGCTCTATTTCAGCTGAAGTTCTGCACTTTGGATTCGCCAAAATACTTCCTCGAGGGTTTTAGTTAACCGCGTTAAGTCCTCACTGATAATAACGATGTCGTCAAAGTATACTACAACGCCTACCATACCCCGCTGTACTTCTGGAAGATACCATGTGCCGTGGAGATCCCAAATGGCAATCTTTCCATACGCTATGCACCCTTGTGGGTGGTTATGGTGATGGCCCTGAGCTTCAACCACTGAAATCTGTTGGTACGCCGCCAGGCCAGATCGATTTTAGTGAACTTGTTGTCCTTAGGTAGCGAAGAAAGGATACTAACAATGGACGGTGTCTGAAAATAATGCGGTGTGAGTGGTTTATTTACTGTTTTACCCTATAAATTCGCACGGATCGGTCTCAGTTTCACCTTCTCGTCCACGTGGATTCCAATAAGTCATCGAATTTGTCTAAAAGTTTGTCCAAAGGCGAAAAAATGTGATAAACGCGCTGGCCAATTCCCAGTGGTTCAAGATAATTGCACCTAACCCCGTGCTGAGGAATTAAATTATCTGGATTAGACACTCCGGTTCCGGTTTCAGATATTGCCAGCAGAATAGTACACAGATTCGATTGAATTTTCACACCATTACAGAGAAGTTTTATAACCACTTAGAGCGTAACTTTATTAATATCGGCAGGTTTCACATGAAATCACTTCCCACAGTCTCTATCGGCATAGAGACCCCAATTCACGTCGATGGCATTTAATGGCTCCAAAGGTTGCCTATACCTCACAAGCAAATGCGATAATAAATTGTTTGCTCTCATACACCATGTACCACAGGATGTCGTACTTAACTCGAAAACCATTCACAACACCTGGAATGCAACCTGATTTCCATAATGAAGACATATCCATGTTCCTGAAGGCGTTTCGACTGGAAAGTACCTCACGATCAGTGATGTAGTAGCGTGTAGTGTATTTTGCTTCACGCCTATCACATGTTTACACTGAATTCACTCTTGAACAGCTTCCAAGTCAGCCTTAGCAGATTAAAACAGCACCACAAGCATTAGTGTCTCAGGTTGGTTGAAGTACATACAAGACCAAGACTCTAAGTACGAGTACTCCGCACTAACTAACCAAATTCAAGCTCGATTGCAATTAATCGCATCAAAACGGTTACCCAGCGGCACCACCAGCCGCCCATTATCCATATCTATGGGGTGCACAATTGTGTTATCAATTATCGTGACTTAAGATGGGTTTCCGCACCTTGGCACCTTTTGTGATGGTCCCACTCAACACAAAGGCAACAAATCCGCTTGGAATGTTATCCCAGAGCTTAGATTCCGTCATCTGACATTTGCCATCCGCCAATCGTCATCCGCCATCCACCATCCACCATACATACTATGCATTCAAGTAGTAGATACGTTCCAAGTACGAACTCCAGGCTTTGCATGATACTCTTTGACTTAAGCTGACACGTAAAGCGATTAATGTTCTGCTTGGCGAGCACTCTCTCTAGCGCTAAGTTAAGCCCTCCATATTGCATAAAGTCGCTGTCGAAGTTGTTGAAGTCTTTGTTGTTGCTATTGTGGGTTCTTGAATCTGTATCTCAAAGCATATGTGCATGACATATGTGCATCGAAAGGTGCGCATGGCGTGCTTGTGTGCATCTATTCTTGGTCTTCACCCCTATCCCGGCGGTAACAATCCAAAACCTGCGGATAGATTGTCTGCACACATAATGAGCACCTATTGAGTTGGGATTTTCTCTCCGTTTGGCAGCCATTTTCCTTTTTTTTTTTTAGTCGGTGTTGTGCCTCATTTTCATTCCAAAAAGGTGGCAGCCCGGGCAAACGCCATCCAAAGCATAATGAACTGGAGCGGAGCATCATCGACATCATCATCATCATCATCATCATCATCATCATCATGAAGTGATGATCCTTCAAGCATCAGTGCAAGTCATACGAGTCGAAGAGGTGGGGCTGCGTGAAGAACCCTTAAGCCACCCGAAAACCACGAGTGGAGAGAATTGAAATTTTGAAATCCTCTAATGCTGTCAGCCAGTGGCATTGGGTAGCTTGCACTAGAAACTCATGTAGAGGGTGGTGGAGGATATGCATAAGATAGCAGGATACGTATGACGATGATGACGCTGGCAATGTCGATGGTGATGGTTGTTCCATCATTAGACCTACTCCTGGGCACATACGAGTATGAATATACGGATATGAGCAAATTGGGTTCCAGGGAGTGAAATTGAATTCTCATTACTGGTGTAGCTGATGCTAGGTAGTGCTTCATGAGGAATGTGACACAAAAGAGGCACCTCTAACTGAACATTATCCATGAATAGTGCAGATGAAGCTGCATTGTATATGAGCATGTGTCGATGGTGAAATCCACTTAGACGTGGAAATTACTCCTATCATCGAGGTGAAGCGGCAGCCATTATATTCGTATGCATATGTACATGTGTACATGTTACCTGCAGTTGCATGGCAAAGCACGGCACATCGGATTCAAGTATGAAGAGGTTGATGAGCGGTTGCAACGCTTGTGTCATTATTGCACTGAATACTGCAGGATATCAGGGTATGGGCAGCAGGATTTCAACGTTATTTTCAACAATCGATGATGTGCACATAAATGAGATACAGAGGTACCTAGGTACAAAGATAAAGGGCATCCCTAATGATGGGCGTCGGCGGTTCAGATCTGCATTTGAGCCTCTTTGCAGACTGAGCAAAACAACATGGCAAAGTGTAACTAAGAAGCATTTTTGGTTCACTTTAAATGAATGAGTGTTGAAAGTCCGTAGCCCTTTAATAGAGAAGGGAGCAATATTTTGATTGATGCCCAGCATTTGAAACAGACTTTTCATATCCAAGGAATAGAATAGCTTTTTTGCCTCATTTGAAAGCGAACTGCAACGGAAATATTACTCATAGATCCTTTGTGGATGTGGTTTTAAAGTCGAATGAACTTTCTAGGAATTTACCTAGCAATTCCAGGAAGAGAATCAATTACTGATGCCGGAATAGTATGCTATCTAATGGCAAAGTGAATGCTTAGCTTTTGTTCAGAACTATTGCTGTGGTTCTCCTCGAAACAATTTGTTTGAATGAAACGTTATCCAACGCCTAGCAATCAAGAAAGGCACCCCTCTTGACCAGATTCAAGTATTCATTATCGGTGCCTTGATAATAGTCTATTATAGACAGAATTCAATCGATGATGCTACCATCAGTGATCATCTGGCAACTCAAATCATACGGCGCACCGTTTTCTTGGAATTCAAAGAGAACAGCAGCTTCAGAGATAACGCAGCCTACAACAGAGCCTAGTACCACTGCCTCATAGGTGATCAGAAAATGCAAAACAAAACAACCTTGTTTGAATGCCACTGTGAGTGATCTATATTTTCTGCTGGTAGACAACGGGAATATCGTTGACTACAACCTGACCCTCATGGCCATATACTAGTCTCGCATTTTAATCAATCCCAGTCGCAGAGACAATTTGTACTCCGACTTGACCGATTGATTGCAGGTCATCTGGTTCTTCTAGCGGCTGAATTTTTCATACAACATACAGCGGAAACTATAACGTTTAGGATACTTTTGCAAACGTTTGCTTCTGAAGGGTGTTTCTTAAAGGCAGCCCTAACTTTGTTTTTGAACAAAAAGCATGAAATTCCATTTCACGGCCACTTTTTTGTGTGCTATAGAGAGAATACTATACATTCTGCAATTTTTTTTTTTCAACCCGGTTTTGAGCACATGCTCCCCATCATGGCTGGATCTGATGAATGTCATCTGGTCGTATGTCCTCAATAACACGAACAACGTTGGCTTCCAATGCATTTTTGGTTGGTTTGTCAGCATTGGCTAGCTTATCCTATACGGAACGCCAAAGAACGTAATCAAAAGGCGTCAAATTACAACATTTTGGAGGCCAATTTACTGGTCGACATTACGCGCAATTATGCTTTAAACGAAAGTTTTTCCAAAATGTTGATTGTTTCGCTTGCTGTATGGCATGTAGCACCATTATGTTGACTCAACCAGTCCACAGACCGCAACAAATTGTCCATTTTTGAACTGTCTTCGCTGTGAATGAGACAATTTTGCTCATTGACGTATTGATCCATGTGCCTCATCGCTGAGCAAAACTTTTCAATAAAACTGCGGATCCAATGCCAGTTGATTTTGAGCCTGTTCACCGAAATTTCGACTCAAACGATGGTCATTCGGATCTTGTAAACCTGTGAACCAAGATCTTTTCGTAAAATTATGCATAAAGTGGACGGAGAAGCATTAAGTTGTTGTGAAAGACGACGTACTCGTATTGATGAATTTGTATCTTCTTCAATACCCTCACGAACAGATGCAATATTCTTTACAGTGCGTATACCTAGTGCTGCCATAAGTTCTGTTACACAATTTTCAGCGCTTGTCGTTCAAAACTTCTTGCGGGAATAGAATCGTTAACAGAATACTAGTCAACTTGGTTTCAGTTTGAAAACTATTAACATGGAGTGGGGCGTAAAAGAGAATCGAGCCGCGGTAATAGCGTTGCAAAAATGCGGAAAGAGTGGTGGCCAAATTTTCGAGTTGCTAAAACCACTCGGAAATAGAGAATATTCATTTATCGCGCTATAGCTCGCTTCGCCAAATTGTCTGCAGTAGAGGACAGGCCAAGAAATGGTCGCCTGCACGTCGTCCGTACGAATGCGGTAGTAAAGGCAGTGTGTTAACGAATTCGGAGAAATCCCTTTAGGAAGCAAAAGATCATGTCCAAGGAATTGGATATATCAATCAGATCCATGTCAAGGCTGATTCGGAATAACCTGCATATGAAAGCCTATCGTCGGGCCACGGGTCATCTTCTAATTCCTCAACTATAAAAAAAATTAGGCTGGAAAGATGCAAGCGACTTTTGCAGTGGCATGCGGGCAATGGCCATAAAAACATTCTGTTTACGGATAAACAAATTTTAACCGAAGAAGAAGTTTTCAACGGACAAAATGATAAAACTTATGCCACTACATCTGAGGAAGCGAAAAAAGTTGTGCCAAGGGTTCAACGTTGACATCATCACGCTTCCGTAATGGTTTGGTGGGGGGTCTCTATGGTCACTATGGTGTCACATCCCTACATTTCTGTGAAAAACACGTTACAATTGGTGCCATGGTTTACCAAGAAGATGTGCTAGAGGGTGTTGTGAACCAATTCCCTTTTCGATGGATACAGATGGAACTTCCAATAGGACCCTGGTCCAGCGCACAAAGCCAAAACCACGCAGGAGTGGCTCAGAGTCAATATTCTTGGCTTCATAGCAGCAGAAGATTGGCCGTCGGGGAGTCCAGATCTGAATCCACTGGATTATGGTTTGTGGTCAGAATTGGAGAGCATAGTCTGCAAGACTCCCCACAGAAATTTAGAAAGCCTTAAAACAGCATTAACCAGAGCAACGGCGACGATCTCCATGGAAACCGTGCTTGCCGCTATAGCCCAATGGCCACCCCGTTCGGAAGCTTGTGTTAAAGCATAAGATAGTCATTTCGAGTGAATTCAATTTTCTTATGGGTCGTGGTGAAAAATTCCAGTAAAAAACCCTTTTCTCCGTCTCTTCACGGCATTAGCCGAAAACTTGTTTGAAAACTACCAAATTGCAATAACTTGAGTGAGAGGTCAACGAACAAGATTCTGGGACGCTGCGGAGTAACTGGGAGCACTGTCCTACTTATTTCTAAAAAATCATCCGAGCGTGTGTGTACGCTTTTGCACAGACGAGTCCCGTGTCGAAGAAAACCCCAATTGCAGGCAAAGAGTTTTGCACCACGGGAAGCTTCGACCGGGTATAAGAATGAGAATTCCTTCTATGAGTCATGTATTAAAGATGCCATCTACAACGACAAGGTACTTCGAAAACCAATCTGATAATGATGAGCCACATATAGGCTAATCATTTCTACAGTGCTAGTCAAGGGAGACACTTACCTCGAGAACCGATTTCAAACCATTTCAATGACAATAACGAGATTTCAGTGGATATTTCACAGAAAAATGTATCCCCAGAATGGTTTGGACCCCATTCTATTCGGCGCAAAGCGAAGCCATACTCTACCGCGTTATTTATTCAACTCAACTGGCCATGAGTATCAAACTGGACTTTTTTGGTTTAATCTTGGTTGAGCTGTGCCATCAATCCTTTAATCAATTGTGGAATTACCAAAACCTTCATCATATGCAACGGTGTTAGGTTCCAGCCATATGAACAAACGACTCGCGACAATTCTAGTCGAGATTAAGGAACTGCACAGAGAGCTTACCGACAGACAAGACTCCGAAATAAGAACATTGAAGTCAGTGACCAAAAACCTTAAACAATCAATAAAACAAAATTACAGTAAGATTCGGGCTATAAAATCCAATAGTCCGAATATGTCCCGGCGGATAAATAAATTGTTCAGGCGGAAAGATTACAACAACATTCAATGTGTTCGAATTCGACAGACGACAGAGAACAGACAGACACTACTAACGGTTGGTATAAGTCCAGAAGTCGAAGACCCACAGGAGAAAATGGATTTGCTGGGCGCTTTTTTCGAAGCCGTGTATACGGTGAACAATCCGGTTCACCGTAATCAAGACATTAATAACAGGGCCTACGTAAGTCACTATTATTTACGCAACGAACTTTAAAATTGGTGATCCGAGCGCTGTTAAGGTGGGTTGAGGAAAATTATATAATTCCGGAAAATCAGTTTGGTTTTAGGGCGAAGCATGACACCATTCATGCTGCGTCAAAGCTGATCTCTGACATACTCGTACAATAGAATAAATGTTAGAACCAGTGTACGGATGCCTGCTTAGTTGAATTTGAGAAGGCTTTCGACACCGTTTGACTAGAGGGGCTTTTCTATAAGTTGTCTAGGAGGGGTATGCCGAAACCTCTGCTATGTATGATTTATAACATGCCTATGGGAAAGAAGTTCGTTGACAAATGTGGCAACGTCACTTCGGGTGGCGGTGATTTCTCCGTTACTGTTTAACATTTACACAAGGGATCTAGTAGGTTCCCTCAATCACTCTATAGCGTACACAGACGATTTAGTGGCGTACAGATCAGGTCCAAAAATCGAAGTCATCAATTATGGTGCAACGTGATTTCGAACATATTGACACGTATTGCGACAGTTGGAAATTGAAAATCATTTTCCAAAAGTCCGAAACAGTCTGTATTTTGACAAACATATAGATGTTTGTCTCGCTGGAGCCAAGAAGGTCTTAGCTCTGACAAGAAGGCTGTTGCACAGCAGTCAACTTGTTTCCAGGGTGAAGGTGGCCCTAATCAGGGAAGTCATCGCGTATGGTTACATTGTGTGGTTTAATGAAGGACCCTCTCAGATGGAAAAGATTCGGGTGCTTAAAAAGCAGTGTCTTAGAACCTGCCTGGGTTTGTATAGAATACCAGAACCAGAGTTCTGGGCTAATCTGAATAAAAAAAAAAAAAAAACACTTTGGCGCTGGCAGCCCGGTATGGGCCATGACCTAGCTTCTTGACACTCATTTGTGTTGCTCATGTTTTCATTTTTGTCACATCTGAGCGGGGCCTACGGTTTATCGCCGAGTCCGAACGGCACTCTTTAGAAGCTTTTTCGAAGGCAATTTTACTTTCGGGAGTTTGCCATTGCCCGCCAAAAGGGGATGGCGATTTTGAAAAATTGTTGGGCCAATGAGGTAACTATCGCGCCATTGCCATCGCCATCTCCAAGCCAAGCGGGCTAATCTGAATAGGATTGACAATTTCCTGATTAAGGTGACTCGAAGGCGCGTTGCAAGGGCAACAGCCTGATCTTTTCTTCATATAAATGCTAAAGGTTTAGTGCATTTATAGTAGTAGGGATGGTGTCCCGGTAATATGCTACCGCCGACGCGTTGGGAAGGACAAGCGGCTCATCTACGACGGTTATGTCGCTAATGCTCAGAAGCTCCTCCGTTTTAGTACCGCGATTGTGGAAATGGATCGGGGCGATGCCGAAAAACAGTTCGCCGAATTCTGGTAGCTTAAGGAAGTAGGGAGGGTAGTCATGCTTTCCTAGGTCGGTACGTTACTGAGGTAACACATTTCTCCTAGTTTTAGGTTAGATTAAGGATATTAAGGGGGATCTGGTGGAAAGGTCGGGCTCGTTAACATAGGGCGGTACATCTAAGAAGCATCAGTCAAGTCTGGGCAGTGCTTGTGCACGATGCTGAGGATTGCCAAGCGCCCGAAATCGCAATCGAGATGGTGACCACCCGGAGTGAGAGTCTACAAGTGCTCACCACCCCGATTATACGAGGTCGAAAATTTTCCCACCGCAACATAAAGATAGCGGCACTCGTCAATAAAAGCTAGTGAATGCTAGTTGCGTATCTTTTGACAGTAACTTACCGAAGTTTTAGTCATTTTGGACGTTTGAGTGTGTCAATATGAGTGTTTTTTGTGAAAATGGAAAAAATTAAGTATCGAGCTGTTATTAAATTGTTGTTTTTGAAAGCAATACGCCTACGCGTATTGGGAGGACTCTGCACCATCATTTACCACAGTGAAATGTTGGGCAGCTGAATTTAAACGTGACCGTAGGAGCTTGGGAGATGATGAACGTTCGGGACGTTCAAAAACTGCAACCACTGACGATAACATTGCTAAAGTTCACCAAATGGTGTTAGACGACGGCCGAATTAAAGTGAGAGAGATAGTAGAGGTTATGAAAATGTCCAAATAACGTGTTTGTTACATATTTAATCAAGACTTAGGCATGAGAAAGCTTTCCACGCGTTGGGTGCCGCGATTGCTTACGTTAGACCAAAAACGTGTTCGAAAGAACATTTCCAGTGCTCTGTTAACGCAGTTTAGGCGCAATAAATCCGAGTTTTGGCGGCGATTAATTACTGTAGATGAAACTTGGATACACCATTATACGCCCGAAACAAAGGCAAAGACTGCAAAGGGCAAGCCGGCCCCAAAAACAGAAAAAAACTGTTTTTTCGGCTGGGAAAGTGATGGCGACTGGTTTTTGGGATAGTAAAGGAGTTATCTTAATCGATTATCTTCAGAAAGGAAAAACCATTACTGGAGCATACTACGCATCATTACTTGCCAAGCTGAAGGCAGAAATTGCGAAAAAAAACGGCCACATTTGCAGAAAAAGAAAATACTGCTTCACCAAGACAACACACCTCAGCGGTTGCCATGGCAGATATCCATGAATTACGGTTTGAACTGCTTGACCATCTACCTTATTCATCAGATCTAGCCCCAAGCGACTTCTTTTTGTTCCCTCATCTAAAAACTGCGCTCGGAGGACAGAGATTTTCGTCAAATGAGGAGGCAGACCTTCGTGACCAAATATTTTGCAGAGAAAAACGCTAAGTACTATTTGGACGGGTTAGAGAGATAGATGGGAGCATCGCTGGGAGAAGTGTGTAGAGTTATAAGAAGACTATGTAGAAAAATAAAGAAAAAATTTGAGAACGAATGTCTTGTATCATTGTTCGTATTTAAGTTAGACTAAGCAGCTCAGGTAGGTTAAGTAGGATAGGGCATAGCTTTAAGTTTTCAACAAAAATTAAAAGGAAATGATATACTCGTACATAGTATCTAAGTACTTTTCAAAACGTTTAATTAGAAATATTTCTATTAGTCGTAAGATAGTTTTAAGGCCGAAAAGCAAAGTTTATTGACATTGTGAAGTTTGGAGAGTTCGGTAAGAGCCAGTAAGCTAAAATAAGCAACAGGCATTGTGAAATTAAGCATTTTTGTGTAGAATGTAAGCTAAGATTGAAAAGTACAATTCTAGTCGAGGCCTTATTTCACAAGATCAGGGAGAGACATTCTGCAGAAAAAAAGCCTTAGCACCAAGACCGTTTTGACGAGGTCCTCGAAGAGAAAACATACTCATTGCCATTAATATGAGACCAAAGATCATATGACGAAGACATCGATAAGACAGTGCATCCAAAGAGCATGCTGATACCTTCTCCAACAATGTATCCAGTCTTATCGGCCTAAGATCATGTATTAACATAGCAAGCATGCAACTCTTGTATCTCATTCAAAAGGGGCATCCCGAGACTGACCTTTACTTGGACCACTACATTGTAGTGGCTAAGGTATGAATGAACATATAATGGCAAAATACTGTGGTCAGCTTTGGCATAAGTAGGCTTTAATCACAAGAAACCATCAAAGTCTTTTCCGATGAAGTTCCACTTAAACTAACACGTCGTCCTCCTCACTCAGCATCTTGGCACACAACCAATGTGGTTGCAATTTTTTCAACAGGTCATTAGAATGAGCTCATGATTTGACCATGAATATCGCCTGAATATCGGTGCACAAAAACGCGCAAAGAAGGAAGGAAGATCAGTCCACCAAGTCTATAAGGAAGAAAGAAAAGCACGAACGGAAGCCTGTAAGGACGAAGGCGAAGGAGAACTTAGTAACAGGTTCACAGTCAGTGCAGAGAAGAACGAATCATTCAAACTTATCATCTATGTGCTTTCTAGCTTAGAAAGTCCGGACGTGTTCTTGAGAGTTTTGTACGAAATTTACAAGGCAACACCAGAGTCAGACCCTTTCAAGTGTCTGTACCGCTACTTGCCCATGTAGTCGGAAATGCATCGATATCCGTTTGGTAGGTGTATCGCTTCCCCTAGCTCAAGTAGCTGCCAATCCATGTTTCGGATTCCTGATCAAACAACCGTCTTAGATTTCTCACAACTCATCGTGAATGCCTTACAGGGGATTGTGAAACTCCTACGGAATCCCCACATGCCATTCTCTGATTCCTGCCGGACCTTTTCCATTTTTTCATACTGCCCCACATACTACTACTCATACATAATGTGTCCAATGTTGAAAAACTTTCAATAGAACTACATAAAAACTCTCCATAACCAAGTCATCAGTATCAATATCGAAATCCCCTTATCCAATCTCGGTTCAAATCTAACTCACGTCCAATCTTAAAATGACTGCCACCTGAACTAAAGAACTAACCCAGTCAGCAGCAGTCGTTTGGCGTACGCAATCAGCGCATTTCCATCTTGAAAATTTCAAAACAAGCGGAAACGATTGAGTCGTTATGTTCCGGCACTTGGCAGTAATCGTTTCTCGAATTCAAATATCGCCGCCGATAAATCAATTTTAATGCGATTTTCTGCGCACAGCGCCACTGTCTCTGTTCACAGAGATACTGGCAGAGACCAGAGAACGGAGACTGGCGACTGGAGACCATCGACAAAAGGCCACACAATCCGAAGCCGGAGCACACATTTGTGCTCCATTTGTTGTAATAGTCTGCGGCAGCACCACCACAGATCTCCTCCAGATACTGTGGAGTTGCCTTTCACTTTTTTTCCGTCGGCCAGCCGTGTGACCATAACTAGCGATTCTTTGTCTTTCGATACGAACGATGACGACACGACTATTGGAGCGCTGGCTGGTACTAACATACTGAAGCAAGATGCACAATGCGGGAATCTTAATTAAAAGTTAGCAAACCTCTAGGCACGGACTAGAGACAAAGTCCGAGTCGAAGTTGGAGTCGGAGTCAAATGGGATAGTGGAGTTGTAGGAGTTTGAAGTATAGATACATCCATACATACTCGTTATTCGAAAGGACAAAGCCTACTCTGGCAGTGGTGAGGATTAAACGACTAAGTGGCACATGGGTTGGCATACTAAACACTAGTGGCCTCTGATACCCTCAGCTGCCCCATGTCCTTCACTATTTACAAGCAGAGAATACGAGTACAAGTACATAGCCATGATGACAGCATAGTGATGACTTCCACCTGCTCTCGTTGATCTGTGTAAATGACACTCCTTAATGGTGGTGGGCTCCTTTTTCTTTTATTTTCTGGCTAAACTGTGCGACCTGCCTTAAGAGGCCATGAATGCAAGCAACGTGTGAGAACAAATGTCCGCGGATTAAGTAAGTCGTTGTTGTCGTAGTAGTCATCGTGGTCGTTGTCGTAGTCGTCGTGGTCGTCGTGGTCGTTGTGGTCGTCGTTGTTGTCTTTTGCGTCCCTGTCCTCGTTTTTGGTATCCGTCACCAAAGATGGGGTGCGTGGGTCTTTGCCGCCTTTGTGTCTTGCACCTTTTATCGGTATCTGGCATCTCGTAGGGTTTTGTCTTGTTTGGCACCGTGGGCTATCGCACGACTTCGTTGTACCAATTACACCTGTGCTGCGCTACTAATCGGTTCGTTGAAAGAAGATTAAAAAATAAAGAAAACACTTCAGTTCCCAGGGAACAGGTTCACCTACAAACATATATCTGGAGCTCGCACATTGGAGGACTACATTGTAGCCTTTTCACTGAATTGTCCTGGTGAAAATGAATTTAATGTGCAGACGTTGCGTCCATTTGGATTTGTTGTGGTGCCTTTCCTTCGTTCGTTGTTTCTTTTCTTTTCCATATCCAGGAACTGCCATTGGTGGGCAATGAAAAATGCTCCCGATAGGCAGATGGTAATCGATCGGGGTGAGGACTTCCAACCAGCAGGAAGTGGACAAGTGCACTTGATTGATATGTCAACTTGGCGTAGAGTGAAGTAGAGTGGTCGCTACTCGAGGCGACGACGAGAGAAAGTTAATCTTTTTGTCCATGTGATAGTCGAACGACGGAATTGTGAAGGATTCCATGAGATAGATTTTTATCAAGTGCTCTTGAAGGCGATTCCAAACCGTCGGAAGTTTGTTTTGGCAAATCAATTGTGCACTGGAGGGTGCACGAACGAAATGTCAATGATGTGTGCTAAAGGGATTTGCATACAAGGAAGAGCTTGTTCTTGAGCTAAGCTGGTAAAATAAATAAAATTTCGCCAGTGTATGGAAACGAGGACATTGGTTAAGGACCAGACCGACGACTCTTCAACTTAAAGGCGATGTCATGGTGCATTTTGTAGTGGCTATAAAATTTAAAGGAAAATTGGAATTGAATTGAAGCATGTCCTCATGAAGGGAACCTAAACTTCGCGATTTTCTAGCCCTTTGAGGCGCATTGACAAGCGCTTCTTTTCTGTCCCTAGCAGCGGCTGATGTCCCTATAATTTTGAATATGGAGGGATAAGTGTTGATTTCATTATTCATCAAACGTCGAGGAAAAGAATTTAGAACTTCTGGTATCTGCAATATTACGATAATCTCGTTTGAGCATAAGTTGACCGAAGGAACAATGTGCAGAACAGAAAGTCTTTGTTTCTACCATCATCTCAGCAAGAACCATCACAAATGTACTAAATAAAATAATTAAGACGAAAGGAAAGGCAGCTTGGTAACGAGTCCAAACATCATAGGCAACACATCATCACATCTGCCAAGGGACTATGTACATTGACTTTGCTTCAAGGCGACTTTTAACCAGAGCCACCTCTTTGTGTTGGTACATCTATTCCTACGAATGCACATATCGATCTTCGACTATGGTATTTAGTTGCCAGTCGGATATATCATATGACAACCTTTCGTATTGGTTGTGTTTGAGCCTTCAAATCCCCATGGACAAGGTATAGAAAAGGATATTAAGCATCAGGCTTTACTGTACTGTATCTGGTCAAAAATGTTGTTTCCGATGATTTTCCGAGTTTCAACAGGCTACAGCTTTTTAAAAACAACTTACGCCCTGCATAAAAGGATAGAGGTTTCGACTTGCGATAGAGAGAATAAGCCAAACTGAGTATTAGACACCGGGAAACTGCTGGCTTTCCTTTAACTTCGATCAAGCCAGTAGCGTGAAAATCAATTCCATAGCATAGTGCTTGCTTTACCACCGCTAGTGGTAGTCCCCGTACAACACGCTTGTAGTTCGAAAACCTAACCTTCAGAAGCCAGTTCACTAACACTTGAGCCACGGCCATCCATAACACGACCCCATTCAAGACGACGACAGCCGATAGTTGAGCCAATACAATACTTTACCTGAAATCCAACAAAGAAGCTGCACCTGCCGACTTACCGACCGAGGAATTCAAAGCCACTGAAGATGACTGTGTAGGTAGCATAGACCAACTCATTTCTCAGATGTCGTAAGAAGAATGTATCCCAGCGGAATGGGTTCTCAGAATTTTTTGCCCGGTCCACATAAACAGAGACCCTCTGCCTCTGAACTGCGCCAACTTTAGCGGCATAAGTCTCTTCAAGATCGCATGCAATATATTTTCTGCGATTCATCGTCACCAACTTGATTGGACCCTATTAGTGCGCTTTCAAAAAAACACTTCAGAAGTCTAAAGCGTTACCCATTAACTTTTCACCTTCAAGTCGCATATGACAGCATTTATAGAGATTATCCTTCCATTCAGAATGACAATTGAGAACTATGGTTAATCCGTCAAAGTTGTTAATAATTTAACCGAGATCTTAGTTTACTTTACGTTAGGTGGCGCTACAGTCCGGGGTGGACCAGAGCCTCAATCAACAAGCGTCTCCAGCTAGCTCAATCTTGTGCTCAACCGTACCTTGGCTACAACAAGGTAGTTGTCCGAGTCGATGTTGGCTCGGACGTTCAAACACCCATAATACTGGAGGAGTGTCTTGCGTCGACTGCAATGTGGTCAATCTGGTTGGCCGTTGATTGATCAGGAGTTCTCCAAGTCCCCTTGTTGATATCGAGATTGGGGAACCGAGTGCTAGCTACGGCAATGTTTCGTCCCATCGGAAAGTCGATTAACCTGAATCCGTTGGTTGATCCGTAGGTCTTGTTCAAGAGCTCATAGAGGGTATCTTTGGTGTCGTCATCTTTCTCCTCTGTGGGGGCGTGAGCGCATATCAGGCTAATGTTTGTAAATTTGGCCTTGATGCCGATTGCTACCGGGCGCTCCTTCTCATGCCGGAAGGTCAAGACTTCTTGCCTAAGTTTACCTCCAACAACAAATCCCCATCCAAATAGCCGCTGGTTTCGGCGTCGATAACAATCGCCATAGTAGATGTCGCAGTTTTTCAAACTTTTTTTGCCCTGCCCATTCCATCGCATTTTTTGGATGGCGGTTAGGTCTGCTTTGCAGCAGTCTAGGGTCTACGCTAGATGTTCGGCTGCTCGTGGCCTGTAAAGCGACTTAACATTCCACGTGCATATCCGAAGTTCGTTGTCCTTAATTTGTTTGAATTTTTTATGGGTCGGTTGCACCAAAAGTCGTTAACCCGTTCTGGGATGTGAGTGCTTCCGCTGGTCCATTAAGTGCTCTACCGCCACCATCTCTTTTCCAAGATCCTGACATACAGGCCTGGGCTCCAAATATGTCGGATCAGCCCAGATAAGGTCTCATGTATCTCGGGATTGTTTCCACCGTTGATTCCAGTTGAGGAATTCATCCACTGTTCTGTTTATAGTGGTGCTGGTTTTGTCTGCTGGTCGGCACTCGCACTTATAAGTTTATCAGGTCCAGTCCGAATGGACATTGACTAGTACCCGGCGGAAGCCACGTGAAGGTATTATAAGCAAAATTGATGTGTAGAAAATAGTTGCAACACTGGATATCGCCAGGTTGACATCTCTCTTTTGGCTTTGGAGGAGCTGATTCAATGACGAACTGCAAGAGCTGTACTGCGACATCAACTGGTCTAACCGGAATACTGAATGGATATGGATGGTCTACACCGAAGAGGCCTTAAATCGAGCTCGGAATAACAATGAAGTAGAGTGCACAGGTAGATGGGGACCTTAAGCAACAAGAAAAGCACAACTGCATTCAGTTAAACAGGAAAATGTTGTTAGTTGAGGTACAGGTTTAACCCAATTCGCCAAACAAATTACGCAAGTAAGTAAGCATTCTAAAGGACATGATGAGTTCAGCAGGGATGCCAAAACTAGACAAAGCTCATTCCGATGCACGCTGTAATATGTGGCTTTGAACTCGAGCACAGATAGTAAGTGTCAACCAGGTTGCTCATGAATGGTTTCAGACGCTCCGATACTACAACAAAAAAGATTTTATGGGCGATGGCTTATAGACTCATTGCACTGTGGTTGGCGCAGTCAAAAACAATCTTTTTCTTGTGGATCTGACTTACGATGGGTAGATTTCATATTTGGGTATGTATTCCACTGACCATATCTCAAAGGAAACCTGGCACAGGCCTTAGGTTCAGTATTGCTACCTTAAATTCGCTTAGGTCAGGGGGAATGGAATTCTCTCCCATCTTCATCCATGGTGAATAATTCAGCCGAATATAAATTTTTTGACCATCATCGTCGATATGCAGCTTGCAGAAGCAGTTTTTCCAAATTTTAGCACTGATTCTGACTCTGGTACTAGCTGTCCATGTTCATCGTTGTAGGCTTTCATTCTGGCTATGTGACTTTGATTTGTTTTCTGGCTATATTTGTTAGTTCCTGAAAGAACTCGATCCTAGAACCCATGAGCAGGTCTCGTACTTCGATGCCAGAGCAGCTTTTTTTCGCTGCATATACCAGTCAGCAGTTTCTGTGATGCAATTCCTTTTGGGATTCTATGTTTTGTGTACGAGAGCTGGAATTGTGAGAAAGCTTGAGATAAACGCCTTTCCTTTGCAACGGTCTCTTGGATTTGCAGTTGTTTTACGTGGAACATTGCTTAACTATATTGTGCCTTTGATATCTGCACTTGCAACCTGGTTGCTATAGACTAAAAACCTAAATCCATTGTCGGGCATGTGTCTATGCATGAGCTGTGTACTTCGATGACACACTTAACATGGCTTCCTTTGGTGACATAGCTTGAGCATTGAGCACGTGTGTGATCCAGAAATTCATCTGTGAAGTGGTCAACCTTGTCCTCTTTTCGGGCATGGACCGAAATCGGGCATATTTTTCCGAATCTTAGATGCTAAGCCGACTTTTCGAGAGTCTCTCAAATAGCAAATCTGTATCCGAATAAGCGTTGTCTTCCTTCTTTATAGCAGCTGGGGTAGAAGTGAAAGTTTTTCATATGCTTCCTTCCCAGCCCATCACACAGCATTCCTCGGGATAGAATATCTTCTGCTTTTTGACACTCTAAGACTTCCGCGACCTATTCGGCGGTATGTGGTCCTAATTTTCCATGACCAAAGGCGAAATTCGTTGTTCTTGAAACGGAGAATTTATACACATGCGTTGCTTCCAACCTGGAGAAGTAGGTCCTTCATAAAATCCCTAGACTAACGATGTGAATATATAGTCCCGTGTCAGTAGTCTCCCATAATCCTGTTGAATTAAAACAAAGAGCCATTCTTTCTTGAATTAAGAAAGACACGAGACCTTATAAAAGGTCTCACAGACCCTGTGTGCAGTTTCCTCATTGACGTAGAACCCTATAAAGATATTCTTGATTGTTTTCAATGCAAGAATCTCCATCTGCACGGAGGCATTAACCTCCTGAAAAAGTAAGGAAATGCAAGAGCGAATGGTTTTCGATTCCTACCCTGATGGATAACGTAGTATGTTAAATGCATAAATTGAAGGAGACTTAAATGATCTTGAAAGACAACTGGAAGATCTAGGCCAAGACTATCTATGTTACTAAGCCTAAGACCTTTCGTCAACCATCTGGTCGATCGAGATCAGCGTTTGCTGAGCCAGAATATCATTATCATGTCTTCGGTCGCAGGGGCCATGATGAAGAGAATGAGGACAGCTCACAAGGACAAGAGGACAGAAGATGACCTTGTTCTTGTCATTATAAGGAACCTGTACTTTGAAGAATACATTTACTTTGAGGAAAACGTTGCTTTAAATGCCTGCTGAGCTAATGTCTATGGACGAATGTCCCATCTTTGATCGCTTTTGTATGCTTAACTTTTACGAGCACTAAACTGGCCGTTTCCTTGGCTATAGATGTCTAACAGGGTGAAAAACCTTCAAACTAGGTTCGTGTGTTGTAAGTAATACATCTCTAAGCATTGTCTATCTATTTTCATGCTCATTTGTGTGTGTAAGACTAAATTTAGACTGAGTGTCATATAACTTGCCATACCATTGATCTTAGGAAACCCCAACCTAGATTTCAAAGTCTCGTATCACCCTCTCAGCGCCTTCTCGATCCCCATCCATGAGCATAATTGAAAAATAAAAAAAGCAAAAAAACATTTATCAAACTTGCTTTCAAGTGAAAGGATAATTACAAATATGTCCCAGCATAGTCGCACACAGTGTACTACAACCACTAAAACCTCAAACCCCCGACCAAGCCATGTTCATGTTGTCTGTCATTACCATAAGCATAATGTTACGGTCAACCAAGGTCCCGCCAAATGCTGCTGCAAACTCTCAACCAAAAACCTCTCCAAATCCACTCACTCCGACTTTCAATGAAAACCAAAAAAAAAAAAAAAATCAAAAAACAAATTGCAGACCTAGAAAAACTGAAAAGCCCACCTGAGGACTGGAATGACACCGCGCCAATTCGTAGTTTCCAATCACGCATAACTGGCCTCCGCCACTCTATCCAAATTCAAGTCCGAACGCAAAAAATAGACACAAAACCGAATCAAGAAAGAAAAATTGCAAAAAACTCTGAAAAAATTGAAAAATTGGTAAAAAACTATCTGAAAATACCGCACCGTTAATTAAGTTAGACTGGCGGTAATTAATTTATCGTCTAGCGCCGATGCGGGTCCCTGCCATCATAATTCCTGTGGTTAGATGTCAATTTGATTTTAGATAATCCAAGCGACATAACGGCAGTCAGTGGTGGCAATGGTGGCAATGGTGGCAGTTGTGGCACTGTTCGGCACTCGTGGCAGTGGTGGTTTTTTGTGTGGCAGTTAGCCACTGGCTGGAAAATCACCCGCGGTGCAAATATTCGCAGATACATGGTTTGGCGGTTAACCAAGCGGCCCAGAGTACACACACAAATAACAAAAAATACTAAAAATCGGCCAACCAGCTGAGGGTAAATTCCTTAAACGCATTATGCGACCCGATTCGTGGTGCAACTGACCGATTTTCGGTTCTAATCTTGCCGGACATGTCTAGCGCGAGCTTGTGATAGATTTGCTTGAGGTTGTTTTGGGCTGGAACTTGCATTTGATAGTGGTAGGCGATTCTTGCTATGTGTTGAGGGAATGTTCGTCACAAGGAAAGAATTTCTGGTCGACTGGGATTTGTGAGTGGGAGTGGGGAAGTTTATGGAAGTCAGAATGGGTTGCCTAGGTGCTGAGGAAACTTTTAAAATTTCTTATTTCTGCGAAAATGTTTGTTAATGTGGGAAATTCACAGGAATCCATCTGACTTTCGAAAGATTTTAGCATGTCCGTTGAGGTTTTCTTAAATTTTTGCATGTTTTCCGAAATTTGGTACAAATAAGTACCATACCACTGCACCTTCTCACCTCTGTTAAGTGCCAAAATATTCTCACCAAAAGAGAGAATATGGATCCCCCACCAATCAAGTACTACTAGTAGTACGACAGGGAGCTTGCTTGACAAATGTGGTCATTTGCTATTTAGAAAAAACTTTGGATAGTGGAACCTAAGGTAATGTGGGTTGGGTTGGTTGGGTTGTTTGGAGATTACAAATTAAAACAAAGTGACCATCTTGTGAGAGGAAATCCTTTATAATCTCTGTCCCACGTGAAACTCTGATCGAAAAACGCGCAGACTTCATATGAGCAAGATTTAAACTAGTTTGCGAACCGAATTTGGACCGTATGTTGAGGGCACTAGGTTCTACTTTTGGTATGACTCAACGCCGATCTTGAATCTATTGCCAATCTTAAGGTCATGGCACCTTGTACTTATTGTGACTCTACATCTGGTCAACCAACTAGTGAGAGACCTTTCTTTCGGCTTAAATCACAGCCACCGTGGCGTACTCACTAGGAGGCCTACTTCTTCCAAGTCATGCTCGGACCGAATTTCACAGCAGGCATATTATTAACATTCAACACACCAGTAAGCAGTCAATAAGCCTAAATTCCGCTGACCTTTTAGAGATGTCAAAAACCTTTTGCTTTGTCGAGCAGCAACCTGCTGAGTCATGTGACTTACGGTTGCACTCACTGGAAACATAAATTTAAATTGAAGCCTTAACCGGGAGCGCAGGTTCTTCTTCTTCATCGGGATCCATCCCAGTTTAGTGAACTACATACGTTGTGACCTAGTAGCCGGACAGGACTCAGTGAATTGAGCCTTCATGGAAGGTACGCTCAGAGGAGCTTACGAGGAAAGTTTAGAACGCAGACACGTCACTTCTTCAAGATAATAGAAAATGACCTTCATGTTTCGCAGGACTGAAAGACTTAAGTTTGCCTGACTTTATTAATTTAATTTATCTTCTCCAGTGTCAAATTGTGGGCAGTTTTGGGAAGATCAGACTTAATTCGTTTTCTCGTGCAGAATCCTGCGAACAGAGAAAATCGGTTTTGCAACCCCGCATCAACTCAAGCCTTGGTGATAGTGTGTATGACGACTTATTCGTAGGCCACGAGCCAAATATAGAGAAATTTTCTACAAGAAGTATTGAGATACCTCTCAAATTTTTATTGCTTTATAAAGTAGACACATGAGGATTATTTGTGAAATACACGTTGGCTCTGTTTGCAGACCTTGCTCTATCTCGGCGATGGCAGTTTTAATTTTTGCTTTCAGAGTTGGAATTGCTTGTCGTAGATCTTTGCTTTTGACTTAGCTCCAAAAGAAATAAGTCCAATGGAAATATTTCGTTCAATATTGAAGGCTAAGGGATGTCTCCGTAAAGCGAAATTACGTACCAGAGAATTTTGTGCGGAACACCTTGATTTTTTCGCCACTAAATAGGCAGCAGCGAAGCACTGTTTTGTTGACAGAGTCGGTCGTCCGTATTTATATCCTCGAATTCCAACCACAAAGAATTGTGGCTTTTTTTTTGAATTGGGAAATGGGCATCATCAGAAATCCGAGAACGCACGGCGCTTCTATTGGTTGGCCGTTTAGTTTTTGAGTTAATTGGGCCTTGTACACATGGAGAGCGAAATCTTTCGTCACAATTCGCTGCAGCGCAGCTGTCGAGAGGTCCAACTTCTGAGAACGGTGACGAATGGAGGTGTTTGGTTGGTTTTTGACACTCTCCTTTATATAATTTCCATTGAACGTCTTCACATCATGTACGCGGCTTTTAGGCTAGAAAACGTTCCGTGCCCATGGAAAGTTGAAGAAGTAATTATGGTGCTAAAACAAGGTAAACCTCAGATTGATAAAAAACCGTACAGACCGATTTCTCTCCTTCCGATTCTGCCAAAAAATTTTGAGAGGATCCTGCTCAAACGTCTAATGTCAATTATTGAAGACAAAAATCTTTTCCCCAACCATCAGTTTGGATTTCGGATTAAGCATTCGACTATTGACCAGGTGCATAGAATCACCGACGTATAATTGAAAAAGATCTGGAAGAGAAAAAGATTTGCTCAAGCGTTTTTCTTGACGTCTTTCAAGCAAGGTTTGGCACGAAGGTTTAAAGTTAAAATTGCGGCAAATTTTCCCATCGAAAATTTGCAACATATTGACTAAGTATCTTGAAAATAGAATTTTTCGTGTTAGATACGGAAATGAGGAGAAGATATAGTATATTGGCCAGTGTACCGCAGGGAAGTGTGCTCGGTCCACTCCTGTATCTCTTATATACAAGAGATATACCACAAGTCGAGGGGACTGTTCTTGCCCCTTTTCCCGATGACACTGCCATTTTAGCTGTCGGAAAAACAATAGAAGAATCAACGGCGAAACTGCAAAGCGTTCTAAATAAGGTATATGACTGGACAAAGATCTCGCGAGTCGCTCTCAACCTGAGCAAATCTGTGCAAGTAAACTTTACCTACCGAAAAATAAGTTACCTGCCCATCCACATAAATTCGGTCTGTATTCCGTTAGCTAATGAGGCTTAATATTTGGCCATGACACTCGATGCAAAGCTCAACTGGAAGACGTACGTGAAAAAGAAACGTAAAGAACTAGAATCTAAATACAGAGAATTGAACTGGCTGCTTGGTAAATATTCCAAGCTTAGCGTAGAAAACAAGCTGCTTTTATGTAAGCAGGTGCTAAAACCGGTGTGGACTTGTGGTATACAAGAAAACAAATATTAATATTTTACAAACTACGAGAAATGTTACATGCACCGTGGTTTATACGAAATAATGACCTGCATCGTGACCTTGGAGTTACTTCTGTCGAAGATGAAGCAAGAAACTTCGCAAGAAGAAGAAGATTATGTTAAATGGGCATAGTAATAATACTTACTTACTTTAGGTGGCGCTACAGTCCGGGGTGGACCTGGGCCTCAGTCAACAAGCTTCTCCAGCCAGCTCGATCCTTGGCTAGCTGTCTCCAGTTTCGCACGCTAAGTTAGCTGAGGTCCTCTTCCACTTGCGTGCGCCACCTGAGTCTTGGCCTTCCTCTACTGCGCTGTCCCTCGGGGGCAGATTCCAAGACTTTTCGGACCGGAGCATTGGGGTCCATGCGCTCTACATGACCCAGCCATCTCAGTCTTTGGATCTTCACTCTTCTGGCTAGGCCCATGTCGTTGTACAGTCCGTAGAGTTCATTGTTGTATCTCCTCCTCCATTCTCCTTCAATCCAGATGGGACCGAAGAATTTTCCTCTTAAAGCAGCCAAGAGCACCCTCATCCATTTTTGATAATGTCCATGCCTCTGCGCCATAGAGCAGGACCGGGATTATTAAAGTCTTATAAAGGGTGACTTTTGTTGTCCGAGAGAGGGCTTTGCTTCTCAATTGCCTTCTTAACCCAAAGAAACAGGGGTTGGCAAGAGTTATTCTTCGCTTGATCTCAGCGCTGGTGTCGTTGTCTGTATTTATAGCGGAGTCTAGGTAGACAAAGTCCTTAACAACCTCAAAGTTATATCTGTCGAGGGTGACGTTCTGTTCGATACGTCGGTGTTGGTTGTCCTTTTACTTGACAGCATTACTTCTCCCGATTATGTCAATATCATCGGCGTATGCGAGTAGGTGGACGGACTTTTGAAAAATAGTGCCTCTTGTGTTTACTCGTGAGTTTTGCACTATTCTTTCAAGTACGATGTTGAAAAAATCGCATGACAGCGCATCGTCTTGTCTAAATCCTTTCTGGACATCAAAGGTCTCGGTGAGATCTTTACCGACCTTGATGGAGCAGCGTTCATTCTCCATCGTCATCCTGCACAGACGGACGAGTTTGGCAGGGATGCCAAAACTAGACATTGTTCTATATAGCTCGTCTCTATAGATGCTGTCATACGCGGCCTTAAAATCGATAAATAGGTGGTGGGTATCGATCTGAAGCTCATGGGTCTTCTCCAAGATCTGCCGTAGTGTGAATATTTGGTTGATGGTGGACTTTCCTGGCCTGAAGCCACACTGATATGGACCTATCAGGTTGTCGACGAACGGCTTCAGGCGTTCGCACAATACGGCAGGTAAGATCTTGTACGCGATGTTAAGAAGACTGATGCCTCTGTAGTTGGCGCAGTTCAGAGGGTCTCTTTTCTTGAGAATTGGACAAACAATGCTGAGGTTCCATTCATCGGGCATACTTTCGTCCGACCATATTTTACAGATGAGTTGGTGTATGCTCCTTACCAAGTCATCGCCTGCCGCTTTGAAGAGCTCGGCAGTCAGGCCATCCGCTCCAGCAGCTTTGTTGGACTTAAGCTTCGATATGGCTATCTTCACTTCATCCAGGTCGGGTGGACGGAATTGTTGGTCATCATCGTCCAAGTTGAAAGGTTGATTCTGCCTGACAGCGGTATTTGGTCCATCATCGCCGTTATACAGTCTGCAGAAATGATCTTTCCAAATCCTCAGCATCGACTGCGATTTTATTACGATGTTCCCTTGTTCATCTCTACAGGCTTCCGTTCGGGGTTTGTTTCCGCGGCATGTTATTTTTACCTTTTGGTAAAACTTCCGAACCTCATTCCTGGAGTAGCATCTCTCAATTTCCTCGATCGCGCGCTTCTCATGCTCTTTCTTCTTCCTCCTGGTGCTGAAGCCGGTGCTCGTCTCGCACACACATTTTAAAATGTATTACGTCTAAAATTGGCACATATTTTCGCATCGTTGGGAATTTTTGTAACGAAATTCGACGATTGGGATCTCACTTTTCACCGGAAGCTTTCGAAACTCCGCTGCGAGCTGTCTCATGTCTGTCTCATTGCATTGGAAGTGCAGCTCACAACAAAAATATTAAGTACGTTTTGAACATAGTTATGTCATATTGTCAAGACAGACTGTTTCTTTGGAGTCTGGTGAAAGCAACAGTAAGAAAAAAATTGGTCTTATCGTAACAAGCGTAAATACTGAGAAGCCACTCCACTTAAAAACAATGGCATGACAAAGAGCACCTACATATATCCTGCCAGAAAGCTATCAGTGTCTAGAAAATCTTCGATGGGATATTTGGGATATTTAGTCCAAGGTTTGCTAACCAATTGAGTCAGACCAGTCTAATTCCAATTCTGGTGCACCAATTCTCTATTCGACAGTTGTAAACATAGTTTTTAGACCAAAAAGTATCTAGGCAACATCAGAAGCTGTCTAGATCGATGGAAACAGCTCTGCAAACGTTAAGCCGCACCATCGAATATCCTTTCTGAGCTAAGGAGCGTCTCCTCATATATGAAGGCAGATCAACTGACAACTCTAAAGTTAGATAGCTAACTCGATGAATTGAGTAACCTTTTGCTTACTGGGTAGATAATAAATTAAAAGCTAATCTGTCAGTTGAGAAACTCAACCTTAAACGATTTGATGGTTATCGACCTACTGACATGACTTGAAGTGGGGGGTTGAAATATTATTTCCTATGTAACGTTCGCCTCATGCCATTGGATAGAAATGGATCTCTCAACCCCACATAATTACTGGCCATATCTACATATGGATTGACTGTCTGGTGGGCTGTGAAGCTTAAAGCCGCATAATCCACTGGGAGTATATTTTCGTTGTAAACAAATCACATCGACGACTTCCTTTGTAATACTAGACACTTGGTTTTTCTGGACACATTCCGATATTTTAAGCGGACAAACGTGTTCAGTCCTCCTTACCTTGAACGGCCAACGAAACCCCTTTCTATGCTGTCATCCTGTATACACACAGAATACCTACAAAGAGTGTTTTTTCTAAACTGCTGCTTACTTCCGATATTTAAATCTGTTAAACCAATTGTCACACGCTTCAACAACGTCACAAAATCTATGAAATTTGGATCCAAAGTTAAGGTTCTGTGCACCAGACTTGCACCATATTATACCCGACATAAGCAACCAACTGACCGTTTCTCTGGAAGATGCAGTGGCACTGAGATTCATAAGAAAAGTGCGTACTGAAGAGAAAATTGCATCCGTTCAGGAGAGTGCTGAAGAAGATGCGAGTTCATCGATCATCGAAAGAGGGGCAGCGGATGTTTCAACTGCTTTGGCTACCCCTATCGAGGTTCTACCCTGCGTAATACTAGTGATATCACTCACATTAGTGAATGTTCTCTTAAATTCCTCATTGTCGCTAGTCAGAAACTCTGCTTCTTCTTATATCCTTACCAGGAGGGAGGTGGATAAACTCTAACTCTTCCTGGGCAGAGATTGCTTCTTTCTTCCTTTCTTATCCTTTTATTAACCCTTTCCTCGTTATACGAACTTATGCGTAACAAGCTTCCCATTTTTACTGCTCCGCTTATGAGGTTGGCTTAAGTCGCAGATCGCAGAACACGTCTACATACTGCTCGGTCCTGGATCGCTTCAGTGGTTGTTACGCGTGCGTTCTTGCGCACTTGCCATCTGAGAAATCCAGGAATTCTTTTTCCGACCTCGTTTTCTTACAGTTGGAATGACCGTAGTTGATAGTGCCTTTTTAACCGGATTTTCCGCAGATCTTCTTTGAATGTGGCAATACCAGCTTTTTTCTACTCACCTCAAGCTGTTCGGTTACCGAATTCTTTATATGTAGACTTCCTCTTATACGCGTAGATCTAATACAATCACGTTTAGTGACTCCACTAGACATCCTTAACATTTTCATTTCCGCTGCCGTCATTTTGTTTTTAAACGCTTCGTACATTGTCCAGCACTGTGAACCGTATATAAAAGCTGGTCTAACAACCGTGGTGTAGAGTTTCCCATTTAATTTAAGGAGAAATTTTCGGTCGCAAAAGATTCCCGAATTTTCCCGCATTTCATCCACCCCACACTCACTCTGTGGCTTACGTCGTCGTCACATTTTGCTTCCCTGTTAACGATTGATCCTAAGTACACGTCAAATGCTCCGTCTTTGAACGACTTATTTTAAACCCGTTTCTCTCTAGCGCATTTTTCCATGAATCTAAGTAGTTCTGCACGATTTGCGACACTTTGGATAGCGTGCACCGTCGATCTTCCTTCAACAAATCCACACTGGCTATTATCGAGCTTTATTATTTGCCGAAGACGTTCGTTTAAGACTCTTTCGACGATTTTCTTCATCGTGTGTGACATTAGCTCGATTGAACTGTAGTTGTTGCATTCTCTAGTGTCGCCTTTTCCTTTGTATAATGGAACCAAGAAGCTACTTCTCCATGGATTCGGCATAGGTTGTCCACATTATAATTTATTTACAAGTTTCGATAGCCATTCGCTGCCGATTCCCTTCATTTTCGACCAAAACTCTGATGGAATGCTGTCTGGTCCCGCCGCTTTCCCCCGCTTCATTTTCCGATTGCTATACTTGTTTCTTCGATTGAAAAGTCCGAAACTTCCTCCTCGAATAGACCAGCTGTCGGCAAGATATCACGTGGAAACTGTTTGTTAAGCAACTCCTTGCAGTATTCAAGCCACCGGTCACAAATTTCGTTTTCATTTGTTAATAAGCGACCGTCTGCATTTTTTATGTATTTCGGCGAGGTTATTTCCATCGAATCTTGCCGCCTCTGTGCAGTGAGCTTACAAATATTTGGCACTTTAATATTGTACGACGTTTGAACTTCTTGTATAGCTTGTCTTCCATCTGTTTCTTTGCCGACGTGATGGTATCCCGATATAGTCTCCAGAAGGGACTTTGCAAGTGTTATGCGTTCCTCGTGCATACTGTTCCACATTTCTTGCGGGCTAAGTGAGCCTGCGATATCGCTTATATTTCGATGGTTCCGCTGTGAAAAATTTTGTAATGAGCAGACGGTGTTGGCTTACTAGCGGTTCTCCAAGTATAACTTTACAGTCCTTAACACGGTTTCTCATCGACATTTCGCAGAGGCGATAATCTATTTGCGTTTCGTGGCCTCCGCTGCTATAGGTGATAAGATGACGTTCGCCAAAGATTTCTTCGCCAGCTGAATATCTGGTTCCAAAGCCTTTACCGCCGTAGCAGTCCTCATAATCAACATTTATTTCTCCGACGTGGCCGTTAAAATCTCCGCCTACGAAGAGCATCTCATCGATAGGTATACTCTGTATAGGAACTCTGACCAAAATGTATCTTTTTCCGATTGATCGCATCCATTTTGTGAAGCGTACGCGCTAACAATGTTCCACGTTTCATTGTGTTTGACGAGGTTTACGTTCATTAAGGGGTCGCTTATTTTCAAGACACCAACGATATTGCTAAGACATTCCGCTGCAACATCGAAAGCAACACCGTTTCGTCCATAGATCGTTCCATGGTAGAACATCTTAAATGCTTTAGGGCAGGGATTGCTTGTTTTTGTAATTTTTTTTTTCTTGAGGTATTCCCTTCAAATTAAATTCGATTCCCACGACTTCGACTGAAAATAAAAAGTCGGTCCAGCCAGCGCCGCAACAGACTCTCGCCAAGGCGCCTGAGAGAGCTTGTTCGTGGTTGGTTTGACCCGCCAACCTTGCATCCTTCGGCACAGTTTGCTATATGCTCCCACTGCCACTGGAATCAGGTTTGACAGTTCTTGGTGCACCACTCCTCACGCGACCGTGGTCAGTTGAATCATTGCGACTTAAGCCTCCGCACCGGGGCATCATTGAAGATGGCACTCACTTCAAGGTGCCTGCGGCGCGTAGGTTTACAGGACAAAGGTCATACCGGCTTGGATCTAGTTTTTAAAAAGTCCACATCTTCGTTTTTTCGTATGCTTTGCTATAAACTGCATTACGCTTGGACTGGTAAAAGTCGCCATAAATCGGGGACCATAAATCGGGGACCAAAAATGTTTTCGGTGATAAAACATAAAAATTAGTCCTCTGTGCTGTATCTGAAAGGCTGAAAGGCCCGATAATTACACTCGCAGTCAGATGTTATCTCTAAACATTACAAAACAATCCGTGTATGTTGGTCTTCTTGAGAAGTGACACAAATGACACCTCATAGATAGTTCGTAATTAATCCCTTGACGCCATCAATTAAATGCTGTCTACGAGCTACTGCAGATGATCACATCTTCCATTCCTAATGTGTAAAGTGGAATTTTTATCTCAACTACCTCAGGTGAGCCATCGTCATTAATCAATGTGTTTGCGGTAATCAATCTATAGATAGACGCTTGCGTCTTCAATTTGCATCAGCAGGTCTTGATGTCATCTTCACTGATACTGATGACTCCAATCGTGTAGTTTCATAACATGTTCGTAATGAGAAGGTAAACCAGAAGCTCCCGTGACCATTTCATACCGGAACATAAGTTTTACTCTCCGGATCTCACTAATCCACTGCATTACAAGCAATCACCCCGTCGGTATGATTAAACCAGCGGAACTAAAATAAAAACGGAAACAACCCTTTAATCAGATTATTTGTCCATGGTCGTGTCTGCCTGTTGTTATAACAGGCAATCAAGCAGGAGCACATTGCCGCGATATAAAATCCCGTCGTGTCCCGTTTTATCTTTGTGAATTAATCAGACGTAGAGACGAAGAATAAACTCCCAAAAAAAAACCAAAAAAACCGCAGACGAAGGCGATTGACTTAGTTGTCCTACCCCTTTGGCTCCAAAGTCCATCCGTTTCTCGTTCCCTGCAAGGGCAACATGCAAATATTTTGTTTGTACCATCGCCAGAACAACACAAGAACAACAATCGCTGCAGCCTAATCCGCAAAATCCGCCAAAAAGAAACAAAACCAAAGCAAGGACACGAAAATCCCTTAGCCCACAAGATTCACTGTCAAAAAGGAAGAATAGAATTGAAATTCTTTTGGCGCTTTATCAGAGAAAGGGCATCTCAGCAGTTCCTGTTGGTTTTTCTTCATCCTCGATCCTAAAATCGGTCTGTAGCCTAGTCAACTCCCTATCCCGCTGTCATTAGTCTTCTACTCTGCTTGTTCGTCTTCCTTTTTTCTTCTCCGATGAAATATGTAGATGAGGAGAAGGGCTCACGTGGAAGTGCATACACATACTCGTACATATGTGCTCCCTCCAAGTGCTATGAATTTTCTAATCAAAATCGCTTATCCCCATCCTCCTCGCTGTGCCTGTTGGATTTTCTCTCTTTTTTCTGAGTCGGAAATTGCCTAGAAGACCAGAGGCAAATCGCCAAAAATTTCACGGCGGCAAAGTTATCCGCGGACTATGCCAGGAACTCGCCTGTTGGCGCGGTCCGTTTGGAGTACTGGTATACTGGGGGTGCTGGTGGGTCTTTGTCTAGTCAAATATATCACACCGAATGTGTGGTGTTGAAAGTGTGGGTGGGGTTTATCGGTTCCTTGTGATTTTATGCGCCCACCCCCATTCGAAAATTGTGGCGATTCCACATACTCGTGAATATCTGTCTATTTTTTGGGACTTTTCCGGTAAGGGTTTGAGCATGTGCATGTACGAGTACTCCAGCGGTAGGGGGACGGTTTTTTGTTTTGCTTCGTTGTAGCAGTCTGCAAAGTTTCGAGAGGTTTCCTCTGCTAAATGAGATATGTGGCATTAAATGGGTCTGATTACGTGTTGCGTGTTTAGCAGTGGGAATAAACGCGGATCGAATGACAGAATGACAGAGCTGACAGACGTCGAAGGAAACAAAGGAGGAATGGGTGTCGAGAAATAAGAATAGAGGAGGATGCAGTTTGTATGTATTTCAAGCGAACATGACGTTATCCGCTTTTGATGGGGAAATACACTGTTTAATCGGTTCAAAGTACTTTAGTGACGTGTGCGATGAGGCAGAGGAATAGAATAGGTGGACCACCAGTGATATTTAAGTCTTCCCAGGTGGGAATCGAATATAATAGATCAAGCGAAGCTACGGAATTCTCTTTGAGATTTAAAAGGATTTTCTTGGAGAAGGTTCGTGTAAGAAGATAGAAGATTCGGTTGATGTCGCACGACATGGCATAGGTTAGGTAGGTATTGCCAACATTGCTTTGTTTTAGTAGCAAAGATGCGGCTGCATTAAGTGGTGTCATGCTGGTTTAACCGACATAAAGGTGGGCAGCAGCCAAACTCGTTGCGTATTGTTATGCCATAAAGATGGGGCTTGTCACTGTTTGTGGCTGTGGATTCAGACATTAAACTCTACTCTATAGCAAAGCTAAGAATATGCATATATTCGGCATTCAAGCCAATATCGCAGGTTCTTGCCAAAACTGAGCTTCAGACTAAGTTTTAAGCCTGGAGCTCCGGCCAAGATAGGAAACGACGGCGTTTTTGGTAAAGCGGTCAGAAACTACAGAGCCCACGACATCACTTCTGAAAACAGACACTGGCATATTGATTTTGCGGATGAAGCTAATGTAACCATAGTCAGCACACAGTTTCCAGGAACTTGGTTGACTTCTGATGTACGAACCGTCAACAAAATTGACTTTGTACATTGGTTGTCCGGACGTTCTGAGTAGATATCACCGACTCGGGCTATTTTCGTATTTATAGTCACGATACAGACGTGGTACCCAATCCCAAAGCCATTGTGGAGAAAGATGTTCCAAGTTAAACGGCAACGATCGAGCTTTCCTTAGCCGAGCCGCCAATATCGAAAGTAGAAGACCGGTGATATCAATTCCAAAAAGCAATTAGAGGGGGGCCCTCTCCAACGTACTGGGCTTTAACGCCCCTCAGTAGATACTCCTGATTCGTTAGCAAATACAGTTAAGCACTTCTAGGAAAACAACGACTGTTCAAAGCCTCCCTGCATAACCGAAAGAGTGGCGCGAGCTATTAAAACAGATCGAAGCCCAAATGAGATGCTATCAGAAGAATGGAAGCCTTAGCAAAAATAAAACGAATATGCTGAAGCTCTAGAGCCCAAACAAAAGTCTGCAATTATGATGAAGGGAACCGCTCACTAGAACCACAGTCGATGCTGGGAATCTGAAAAGATTGTTTCTGCAGACTGTTAAACTGGGATGGCGAACAACATCCCACAGTTAGGCAGAATGAACCATTCAACATGGTACAACAGCATTTCCTTCTACCCCACCTAGATAGTTATTTCCAAATTCAATCTAACAAAGCTGTTGAACCCAATGATTTGACTGACAGCAGATGATGATGGGATACAGCGTATACGAGTATATCATCTCAACTTCAAAATCTCGATAAATAATTATGCCAGAGGAACTGAACTGTACCATTGCATGTCTGACTCTTAGAAGGGAAAACAGGATGGGTTCTATGTGCAACAGTGGGTCCGGTACATCGGTTTTTTGATTGCAAATTCTCGAACCCAAACAATTTCGGTTGCACGTATCCTGACTCTCAGTTTCATGATCAAAACTCACTTCTTCGGAGGTGACCGGCTTTCCAAGGATGACTTCAAGCGCAGCCAGCGTGCAGAAGTGCACTCCAAGTCGGTTGAGATCCCATTTTATTTTAGCGCCCACCAAAGATAAGGGCTTCGTCTACAGCGTTATTCCTCTGAGTTAGATTCGTTGAATCCACGAGCGGATGCCTAAGTGTCCATTCGCTTTACTTGTCCTAGCCATCTCAGGCGACAAATGCTGTAAGTACCGATCTAAAGCTCATGAGTTTTCTACAAAATCTGCCGTAGTGTGAATATTTGGTCGACGGTGGACTTTTCTGACCTGAAGCCACACTAATATGGACCAATCAGGTTATAAGATAAGATCTTGTACGCGCTATTAAGAAGACTAATGCCTCTCTATTTGGCGCAGTTAAGAGGATCTCCGTTCTTGATGATCGGACAAACAATATTGAAGCTCCATTCATTGGGCATACTTTCGTCCGACCATATTTTAGAGATGAGTAAGTGTATGCTCCTTAGCAAGTCCTGATTTAAAGAGCTCGGCTGTCACTCCATTCCCTCCAGCAGCTTTGTTGGATTTTTGCTCACTTCATTCAGGTCCGGTGGTCGGATTTTTTTGGTTTACATCGTCTGGGTTGAAAGGTTTAACAAATGTTTGTGATATTCGGGATATCCGCAACCGTGCCGTGGCTACAACAAAGAATTGTTGAAAAATTAAGCCTTGATACAGATTGCTACGAGGTGCTCGTTCACATGTCAGAAACTCAAGTCTTCGTGAGTAAGTCTGCCTCCAACAACAAATCCGCATCCGAATAGGCGCTGTTTCTGCCATCTATAACAATCGCATTAGTAGATGTCGTAGTTTTTTATGCTCTCTTTCTCCAACCCATCCCATCGTATAACTTGGATTTGCAGCCTGTTAAGTGCCCTTACACTCCACGTTTTTTGAGCTGAGGGCTGATCTGCGTAGAGTAAGTGCTTGGTATCCATAGGAGGAAAGCAAAGAATAGCTGTATTTTTAGGGACAGCTTGAACAAATAGTGTTCTTCATCTGCTCGAAATGAGTAGTAAAAAGTGGTAGCAACAAGATTTTGTTTTGTCCTAACTACCTGACTCCTGACTATCAAGTTACCGAGGCTGTTATGGAGAAAGTGACACATTCAAACACCGACTAAGAAGTCTTTCATGAGACGTGACTACATTACACGTGGTAACTCCACCATAATATTGGCCGTAATTGGCAGCCAACGGGCTACCAAGATTCGAATAGCGACTCTGAGGTTAGTGATTTTAATGTTTAAGATGCAGAAGCTCACAGCAGTGGTGATGCCGGAAACGAAGACACATCATATGCCAATAATGATGGCCCAAATTCGACCGAGTTTTCATCAAGACAAAAAACTTTTTCTTTTATGAGGTTTCCCAATAGATGATGCAAACAGTAGAAGATGCCTTGATGCGTTCAACCTTTGTGTCGACGAAGAAGTATTGAGCACGTCGTCGGTGAAACCAACAAAAACGGGGAACAGCTATTGGAAAGTGTCACTCTTACACGAGCATCGCAGAAAAAAGAATGAAGAGCTACAACCAGTCAAGAAATGAAGAAGTTCCTCGGACTTTTATTATGCATGGGTCACGTAAAGGTTGAGAGTCTGGAAGACTATTGGTCTAAAGCCTTTTAGTACAATTTAAGAATTCCCGCAGAAGTAATCTCCCACAATCGTTTTCAGTTTTATTGAATTTTCTCCATTGGCAACAAATTTAAGCCTCTTTTTGACACGCTGTATACAAAATTTTAGAGAGTCTTCATGCTTGGAGAGGATATAGTAATCGACGAAACCATAATTCTTTGGTGAGGTAGACTAGTTTTCCGCCGATACAACCCGAACAAAGCCCATCCTTATGGGGTAAAATTATTCAAGGCGCGGGCCACGGAAGGATTTATATGGTCAATGAAAATTAACACGGGTTAAAGCTCAACAGGTGTGCGGAAAGTTGGCCTCGGTAGGAATGTTTAAGAGGAACTGAGTTCTTTTTTGAAAGGACACGGGCGAACCCTTTTCGTAGATAATTTAAATACGAGTTACGAACTTGTGCGTTGCATAGTTGATCTATAAAAGCACCTAGTGGGATCCTTACTGGGCAACAAAAAATATTGCCCAAAAGAGGCAATGAACGCCACAGTAAACAGAGGCGAAATGGTAGTCGTTCATAGACCTCCACGAGGAATAAACGTGTTTCGGCTACTCGTAAAAGTAAAAACAAAAATAGTAAAAATTGAAATAAACAAATAGAGCAGATAGTGACAAGTGTTTCGGTAGACCAGGTGGTAGTGCCGTCGAACAATTAAATCAGGGGTCGTGGGTTCGATTCCCGACAACTTTTAGTAGTTTTTATTTTTAAAATTAAAACAGAAACAAGACCAAACAACCAAAGTGCGATCGGACGATGAGCCAAAAAGAGCGGTCCGCTATTCCAATAGCGGGACCGGTAGATGACGTAATGTCATCCGATGACCAAGCCGTAATAGCGGCACATCCAGAGGCAATAACCAAACGGAGGAGGAAAGCAAAAACAACTCCTAACCTGGTAAAGCGCCCTTCCCTTTCAACGTCTACCGAAAAGCTGCCCGGTAGAGCGAAGGAAGAGGTGCCAACAACATCGGCAAGGGCAGCAGAACAAAGTAGAAAGAGGGAAGTTGCTGACAATGACGACTTTCCATATGTGTCAGACGGTGGTGAAGGCCACTACATGGGCGGCGACAATACATTCGCATCGCTTGCAGCCTCGGAGTCAGAAGACGAAGAGGACGAAGTCAATGCTCTGAACAACAGCATTAAAGAGCTGCAGCGAAGAGTTCTTGCCATTAAGGAAAAACAAATGGCAAGAAGGGTGAGAGAAAGCCAGCCTGCCCAACAGCAGCAGCAAGATGTCGAACAGACAAAGCCACGGGAACATCAAGAAAGCCCAAATAAAAAGCAGCAGCCTAAGGCAGAGCCAAAAAAACACATACAAGCAAATAAAAACAAGCAGCAACAACAACAGCAGCAGCAGAAACAACAACAACAGCAGCAGCAGAAACAACAACAACAGCAGCAGCAGAAACAACAACAACAGCAACAGCAGAAACAACAGCAACAAAAACCGCAGCAGCAGCAGAAACAAAGGGTTCCACCCATAAATACGTTCAAGATGGAACTTGAACGAATCGAATTATGAAAGTCGGCCATTGGCTCAAACTTTTTTGTTAAGAGGCTTAGTGTAGATAGGCATGCGATCCACTGTAACACAGTGGAACGCTATAATAAAATAAAAAGCTTGTTAAGGGATTCGACGACGGAGTTCTTCTCCTTCACCCCGAAGGGGGAAAAGCTGCAAACTATGCTGCTGAGGGGGTTAGAACCGTCTACTAATCCGGAGGAGCTCCTTGCACTGCTCAAAGGGAAAGAGTGCGACGGTCTTAAATTCGTGGGGGTTAAGCCGTTCGTCACAGCCAGAGCCAAAAGGGAGAAACGGAAGCTACCGTTCTTCCTGGTGCAGCTCAGTCCCGAAAGCCGTCTGGATAGTCTAAGGAGTATCAATGTCCTAGACTACCAGGTGGTTAACTGGGAAAAAGTAAAAAGGCACGAAAACATTTTGCAATGTGTTCGTTGCCAAAGGTTCGGGCACGCCGCGTCGAACTGCGAAATGCAGCCTCGATGCGTTAAGTGCGGTAAGAACCACAAGTCGGAAGAATGCGCTCTAGGTAGGGATGGAGCGTCAGAAAAAAGCCAACTCTCTTGTGTTTTATGTAAGAACACGGGACACACCGCAAACTATCGGGGTTGTCCCAAGTTCCAATACATAAAAAGAGTAAATCTGGCTCGACAGCAAAAGGTGGAAGTTAAGCGTCCACCTGTTCTACCACAAACACCAGCCGTTACTCCCTAGGTTACCTACGCCCAAATGGCGGCAGGTAGGGGAAATACGGCACAGCAAGCGAAGGTTGCTTCTCAGGCCCCAGTGCCTAGAGCACCGGAACCGGCAAATGACATGCTAGCCATCTTGCTCTCTATCCAGGGGCAAATGGCTCAGCTGCAACGTCAAATTACCGAGCAAGCTACGCGGCTAGATCAAATATACGCGCTGCTGCCGAGCCTAACGCACCTGCAGTCGTAATGGGTACGTACATGGCGGAGCAAACCCTGAAGGTCCTTGCAGTGAATGTTAATTCACTGATTAGGATTGAGCGAAGAGACACACTTTTTAAGTTGCTTAAAGACCAAGCCCCTGATGTGCTTTTGGTTAGCGAAACTAAGCTAACCAAAAGACACAAAATGAGGCACAGAAGGTACAAAATCATGCGAAGAAATCGACCCAACTCCATACAAGGAGGAGGCGTTGCAATCTTCGTAAGAAAAGGTATACGTTTTAAAAGAATATACAGTCGTGAAGTACGCAGGTTTCAGGTGCTAGAAGCATGCATCATGTATATCCCTCTCCGTAGTGGAAAGCGGTTATACATGGTGTCAGTTTATGCATCTAAGGCTACTCAATCCACCCTATTCATCTCAGAGCTCGAGACACTTTTTCGATTTCTGAGACTGGAATTGGAGGAAAACTATTTTATTATCGGCGGAGATTTCAACGCCAAACATAACGATTGGGGAAATAATACACCAAACACTAGAGGGAACCTGCTATTCAATTGGTGGGGTCAGCACAGTGTGATGTACCGACTCGGCCTTAAGGCGACGGATAGTCCGTCGTTTCCTAGACACGGCTCCTATTTGGATCTCCTGCTGTTTGACACACGAATACAACTGACAGGTACGAACCAACAAACTGTAAACTGTCTTCGCACTTTTGTGTATGACAGTGACCATTGCGGTCTTAGTACCGAAATAACCGTTCCGAACGAAAATGCGGAATTGGAGGAGTGTGTTCAAAGGCATTCCTACAACTATAGCAGAGTGCGTTGGACACACATCTCCAGGACACTGACTAGAGCACTCTCCTCGAATTCGCTCTATCCACCGTCCAACAGAAATCTGTCAAACGAGGAGATTGACAGGTATCTAAAACTAATGGACGAGACAATTAAACGAACAATGGACAAAACGATACCTCGGTATCAATACACTGACAACGAAGACTTGTTCCGCAATTCAACTATAGACGCACTGCACCGACATAAAAGTAGACTACTTTCAAGACTGAAGACCTTGTACAGACAGTTTACTGACAGACACAACCCGGAGATTTTGACATTAAAGTCGTCGATCAAAAACCTCCAAATATTAATAAAAGAAAATTACAGGTCTTCTGTAAGTTTGTATTGGAACAACAAAATTCAGGCTGTAAACACCAGCAACCCGAATATGTTCCCGCAAATAAATAAAATATTTCGGAGGAAAGATCAAAATGACCTTTCATGTCTAAAAATCGCCCGAACGACTGACAACGAACGCATACTCTCAACAGCAGGCATAGATCCAAATGAAGCTGTTGATGATGACAACTTCTTTGTGATCGAAGATCCGCAGGAGAAGGTCGAGGCTATAGGAGCGACTTTCCAGGAAGTGTAAAAGACAAATGAAATCATTGGTCCCAACCACGACCTGGAAAATCGAGTCCTTGTGCACAATTTCTACCTTCGAAATGAAATAGTGAACTGGCGAATCGAGAACTCGGGTTTCACCCAGTTCAGTGACGAGAATATGGCAAATAATGTCATCGCCAATGAAAGGGAGCAACCCCCGTTCATTTCGAAGGAAGAGCTTCAAACGATCTTCGACACAATTAGAAGTAAGAAATCAGTGGGAACCGATGGAATACCGAACATTGTGCTTCGACATCTCCCACTAGAAGCGGTGGACATTTATACCACCCTGTTTAACAATGCAATGAATAATGCACATTATCCAGCGCATTGGAAAACTGCGGTGGTACATCCTATCCCCAAAAGGGATAAAGACACCTCCAATCCGGCGAATCTCCGGTCGATCAGTCTCCTTCCAAATATCAGTAAGGTGTTCGAAAAAGTTATCAATAGAGTCCTGACAAAGTGGGTTGAGGACAAAAATATAGTTCCGGATAATCAGTTCGGTTTCAAGGCGGGGCATGATGTTATTCATGCCGCGTCTAAACTGGTTTCTGATGTCCAATGGAACAAAGCCAAGAAACAGTGCACGGGTGCCTGCCTGATTGACTTGGAGAAGGCTTTCGATACCGTATGGTTAGAGGGACTCTTCTACAAGTTGGACAGACTGGGCATTAGTAAACCACTGCTGTATATTCTTTTCAATATGCTTTCAGATAGACAGTTAATCGTGAAAAATGGCGATGTGACTTCTACTGGTACATTCAACATTAAAAACGGTCTGCAACAAGGTGCAGTCAATTCGCCAATCCTTTTCAACATTTACACAAGCGATCTGATAGGTTCACTTCACCATGCCATAGCGTACGCAGACGACTTAATCGCGTACAGATCAGGTCCAAAGATTGAGGTTATAAACATTCTTTTGCAACGTGACTTCGATAAAATTAAACAATATTGCGACGACTGGAAGTTGAAAATCAACTTTCAGAAGTCGGAAACCATTCTGTTTAGGACGCCTTTGTCTGGGGCCTCTGCGGATACCAGAAAGAATTGGCGAAAGTTTCAGATCGTGGGACAACACGGGCAGCCACTTGTTTGTCGAAATGTAGTCAGATACCTTGGGATCTGGCTAGATCAATATCTGTATTTTAACAAACATATAGATGTTGCTCTGGCCAGAGCCAGAGGTGCTTTTGCCCTTACAAAGAGACTGTTTTATAGCAGACAACTCGATGCGAGGGTAAAGGTGATCTGCTACATGGCCCTTATTCGGCCTATGCTTACATTTGGTTGTCCCGTGTGGTTCAACGTGAGAGCAAGTCTTTTGGAAAAGATTCGGGTGTTTGAGAGGGCTTGCCTTAGGGCTTGTCTTCGCTTGTACAGAACACCAGAGTCTGAGTACATAAAATTCTATCCTAATGAGGTCTTGTACAATAGGGCGAACCTAATACGAGTGGACAATTTTGTTATTAAGTTGATTCGAAGGCACATTGCAAGAGCAATGACCTCGTCGAATAACCTGATCTCTGGGGCTTACTACCCCAATTATATGTATCACGAGAGAGTTCGCTTTGACGGCTTTATTCCTCCAGAAGCGTTCCTCTACCTCGATAAACAAGGTCTGATCCAGGATAGATTAGCGGTGCCGTTAATCTTCCACGTCGCTCGAACAGCTGCGGACAGGCGACTCAACTACGACAGAGACGTCGCACACGGCAGTGCGGAGCGTCTCCGGTTTAGTAGGGCGGTAGGGAGTCGCGACATGAGGGATGTTGCTCGGCAGCACCAACAATTTTGGTGGCTTGCAGAAGAAGGGGAAGCTCCATCATCGAACTCCTCCAGTGCAGGGTAGCTCCATTAGGGAGCAGAGTTGGTCAGCCTAATCTTTTTTAGCCGTGGCCGGCTTACATAGGTGTAGGTAGGGTTAAGGTAGTTTTAAGAGTAAAAATTATAAAAAAAAAAAAATAAATAAAAAATAAAAAATAAAAAAAAAATAAATAAAAATTATAAAAATATATAAGTTTTATACTAAGTACAACAAAAAAAAAAAATGTCCATTTACTAAGTTTTTATTTAATAAAATTATTTTCTTAGTTTTAGGCTTAAATTAATGTAACAAAAAAAAGTACTGTACGGAACGTCGAAAGACATGTAGATTAAGAATTATGTTTAACTTAGAGTGTCCGCATGGGGCCAGTAAGTTAGAATAAGATAGTTTTCTAAGTTATTGAAGCTAATTTTTAAGCGTTTTTTTGTATAGCTTGTAAGAATTTCTGAATTTAAATTTAATAAAAATGCATTGAAAATGAAAATGAAAATGAAATGAGAGGTGAAATGGTGGTCCGAGAGCATGAACATGAGGTGGTTGTACGCAAATTGAACGGCACGCGGGATATCAGCATTCTTTCGACGAAGCATGCTGCATATGGCAGTCAATGTGTTAAAGAAAATGGCTTTGTAAATAAGCAACAAGGTTTTCCAGCAGCAGACATTGGGTCCCAAAAAATTGACTCTTTGGTATGGTTTTCTTCACAAAGGTGTCATTGGGCCGTACTTCTTCCGACATCAGGGAGTCAATAACCCCTATCGCTCCATGTACGCTTGCAGGACATATGGTTTCAACAGGACACGTCCACTTGTTACACACTCTTACTTAGTTAAAAAAAAAGTGTGTTTTTAGCTGCAAGAGAAGTTTCCATGGTTGTTGTCTATGGTTTGACAGCTGTACAATGTCAAACTGTGTTGACATTTCTATTCAGTGAGGTTTGACAATTTATCATGCATTGTTTAACGCCAGAACAACACTTCCAAATTGTGAAAATCAACTTTGAAAAAAATAAATCTGTTCGTTCATAGAGCACTTCGTCACTTCACACTAATTTTACTGTTCTCGATTCAAAACCATCAACACGACAAATAAATCTGTGTACCGAAGAGAATATTGCTGCTGTAGCGCGAAGTGTTGAAGAAGACGCCGAAATGTCGATTCGTCGCCGTTCTCAACTTGTTGGCCTTTATCCTTCGACTACTTGGAAAATTTTACGTAAGGATCTTGGCTTATGTACATATAAAATACAGCTCGTGCAAGAATTAAAGCCAAATGACCATCGTTCATGCTGATTGGGCTAATTTGAAACTGACCGAAGATGAGCATTTTTATCGAAGAATTGTGTTTAGTGATGAAGCTCATTTCTGGTTAAATGGCTTCGTCAACAAGCAAAATTGCCGTAAATTGAGCGAAGACAATCCTTAAGCTGTTCTGTTAACGAATCACCATTACATCAATTAAAACTGACCGTTTGGTGCGGTTTACACGCTGGCGGCATCATCGGTCCTTATTTCTTTCGAAATGAGGAAGGAGCTGCCGTAACGATAAATGGCGAGCGCTATCGACTAATCTTTTGTTTAAAGAAATTAATCAGCTAATCATCGACGACATTTGGTTCCAACAAGACGGCGCAACTTGCCATACAGCGCGGTTAACCATCAATTTATTGCAAAATCAATTTGGTGTCAACTTTATTTCCAGAAGTGGTCCTGTTAAGTGGCCCCCTCGTTCGTGCGACTTAACGCCTCTCGATTACTTTTTATGGGGCTATGTTAAGTCATTGGTTTATGCCGACAAACAAGAACTCTTGAAGCATTGAAAGCCAATATTCAAGCCGCCATTGTCGCTATACGGCCAGATTTATTGGAAAAAGTAGTGAAAAAATAGACTGATCGAATGGACCACGTAACTCGTAGCCGCGGTGAGCATATGCCGGAAATTGTATTTAAAAAGCAAATGTCATAAAATTATCTATCAGATTGTAATAGTAAAAAATTCATTCTGATAATATTTCTGTCTTGTATTATTATTTAAAATACTCGAGCTCTTAAAAAAACACCCTTTACAAAGTTCTCTGATTAATTAGTTCATCCGTTCTGCGATTTAACACATTTAGACTCTTTTCTTTGGACCCACATTCGATTAAGAAAATTTGTAGAAAATATTCGACATAAAATGGCTGAAATAATGGCCGATTTGTGCCAAAAAGTCAAGGAAAATAGGTTCCAGTGAACCTTAGAACAAAAAAACAAGCAAACAAACTGGGTACATCTCATGAAAATCCTATAGCCACAATCGTGTCCTTCTAAAAGTTGCAGCCCCAAATGCCAAAAGATACACCAAAACTTCTGAAGGTTGGATAGCTCCTGTCTTCTGAGACCTGACCCGCTTTCAATCCTTCAACCCAGTACAACTTTCACTTAATGTCTGTTCTCCAAAATTCCCATCCGCATTCTCATTTCGATTCAAAATTCGAGAATTAATTGCTGGCTTGTCAGACTTCAAGGTCAACGAAAGTGATGTGTCTGTCTGGCCAAATATCATGCTGCCACCCGAAATTGCAGGTTATACCTACTCCCGCCGCATGTCATTCACCAAAATAAAATCAAAACATGGATAAACCGTTTTAATACGAATATTTTTTTTTTTTTGATTTTTCGTATGACAAACGACATCAAGTATAACTACCGCTGAGATAGAGCCATCATGCCACAGACTCATTGTTTAATTAGCTGGCATATTCGTACGAATCCTCCTGGTCTGACCCCATATCTGACGGCTGGAACGAACAGTGATTAATTTCGTACAACAATGATTTTCTAGGTACACAACAACAACAAAAAAAAAAAAAAAACAGAAACAAATCATGGCATCCCTCCATTGTTCGCGCCTTCTCTCTGCCCTTACCGCTGGAACGCCTTTACGCCTTTACGCCTTTACGTCTCTCGTCTTTGGTCTCTGTGACTTGTGTCATTACAAATTGCGATCCGCTTATTTGCGCTAATTTACATATACACGAGGTGTATCACTGGTAAGGTGACTGTTGGCTTTTGTTAATAAAACAAAAAAGCCCGCCTTTTATGGTTCATTGTTGTTGTTGTTGTTTTTGTTTTTGTTGCAATCTGATGGGTTTTTGTTGCTGTTGGTTTGGTTGTTTTGTGGCTTGTGCTGGTGGAATTTCTGGTTCTAGGTGGACTGTAATTAGTCACAATTGACTGCTGTGGTTCTGTTCATTAAATTGTTTAATTTATTGTGTCATTAATAGAGCATTCGTCTGGTGATATGTAGAGGTACTCGTATACCTTGTAGAGCCATATGTGGTGTGGGAGGCTGACTAAGGAGATGCTGACGTATAAGTCTCTGTTTGAATTGAAGAACCAATTAACCCGAACTCATAGTTTCAAAAATAAGATAACGTCATGTGGTCTCGTTGCTATTTATTCGGAGATCGGTAATAGTTTGAGAGCTTAGCAAGATAGTAATTCATATCTATGTTTCCGTCCAAGACTTTTGTATCTCATGGCAACAAGGCAAATCTGCGTTTAGCAATCTTAAGTTGTGCGATGTAGCCTTCGCAATGGAGTTCCGCCAAAGATGAGCTAAACTGGTCACAACCAATGTTCCGGCTTAGGGGACCATTGAACATCATATATGTTGAATGGTTAATACGATTTCTGGCATCCTACAGGAGCGATCGAACAAGAGCAGTTAGATTAACATGCCCGGAAGAGAATTTCTCAAAGTACAAAACCTGTCTATAGCCTGTAACAAGAGAAGACAACCTAACTCTGATTCGAATTATGGACCGGCTAGCTTCATACACTGGAATCGTTCCGAATTTCACAGAGACCTTCAAGGCGTTAATTGGGAAACTCTTGAATGTTCGTTAGCTTGGACTCTGCCCAATTATCAAGGCTTCTTCCATCAATGACTTTGTCTAGTAAAAAGCGTGGGTAGAGCGAAACTGGACTTATATTTAACATCATCAGACCTTTACGCCACTGATGGTTGCTATGATTTGTCCAGTTACAAGCTGCCGGTCAAAGGTCTCCTTGAGTGGCAAGATAACCGGTAATCCATATCAGGACTTCGGTCTGTGCCTAACTTGTTGAAGAAGGGGCCCCTTGTGGGTGCGTCACGGTGGCTGTGGTTTAAACCTTTAACGCAGGGAGGGTGCACCTGCTAGTCTCACCCGATGTAGAGTTGCAAAAAGTACTGGGTACTGAGGCCTCGACTCATACCATGGGAGGTGCTGTCAACAAAGTTCCAAATTGGTAGAAGGAATTGATGGAGAGCAATGGCTAGGCATATCTTTGCTCCCATGAATCTATTGGCATCCCATGAACTTAAGTTCACGTAAGACACAAAACGCTAAGTTCTTTAGTTTGGATCGGACTAATAGCGCAATTGCACCATATTGACCTACGCTATCATAGGGCTCACAACCTTGTACACAAGAGATTAAAACGTTATAACCAATCAACTGATGGCCATTGATAACACTAGATTCACTGCTGACGTCCCTTCGGATTTGCAGGACGAATATCGGTACCCTTTACAGGCCAGCTATTGGCAGAGACCCTTAATTGCTTTCACGCGGATGTCACTCCGATCCAGGAAATGAGATGGTATGGGCGGGAGATAAGCAGGAAGAAAAACGGTGACTTCTACTTGGGTGATTGCTATAGGGAAAAAACGTCGTGAAACCAAGCTTAGATACGTAGGCGAGCATCTCATGAAAATCCGCATCACGTCTAAATTCGCTCACATAAGCCTGACATGTACCCATGCGCCTACGGGAGGCAAAGACGACGCCACCAAACAGCGTTTTGGCGGATTCTTCGATAAAACCTATAAGCAACGTCCGATGTATGGCAATAAAGTGGAACCAAGCGATTTTAATGCCAGGATAGTAAAGAGGACATCTTTGAAAAGCAAAGCCTTCATGACACCACGTCTGACAGTAAACTTAGTCTTATATGCTGGACATCCAACCGTTACGGGCAGCCAATACTGATTCAAGTTACCAAATATTTGTAAGCAACGATATGCCCCACAAAAAGGAAGAGCTACTTTGAAAAGAAACATTGTAGAAAAGCTGTAATCGATCCCAAGAGGCCAGAATCTTTGTCAAACGCGTATCCAGAAATCTTTCTACAACCCTTCCAGCAACATCATCAATTTCGGCAGACCAATGGCAACGCTGCCAAAAAGTCATCAGTCATCAGATGCATCTGGTTTAAGAAGCCCCGGTTTGATGAAGAATGCCGTCAGGTTCGTGCTTCTAAATCAAAAGCGTACAAAACAGTTCTGCAACAAGGGTCAAGAGCCACTCGTGAGCCCTACGAGCAGAATAGATTGTTAAAACATCGAGAAGCACGTGACCAGGGACATTAACAGGTTGTGCTCCAGAAATGATATACAGAATTTTCACTTTGGGTAAAAAGAACTTTTCAAGGCAAGAAGGCCCGTACAGAGAGCCTGTAGTGATGAAGTAGAATATAAAAACATCATTTCCTGTAGACTGTATAATGCCGACCAGGGCAAACATCCCGTCATCAGGCAGTGTAAGCCATTGAACTTAGACGATGATAGCCAAAAACTCGGCCCAACTGACCATAATAAAGTTAAGATAGCAATATCTAAACTGAAATCCGCCAAAGCAGCTGGAACTGACGGGTTATCGGCCGTGATATTCAAAGCTGCTGGAAATTACTTTGTGGAAAGCATACAACAACTCATTTTTCAGGTCTAGTCAGAAGAGTGTTTTCCTTATGAATAAAATCCTGGTAACAAAGGAGGCTCCCCACACTGCATAAGCTATAGAGGTATAAGTCTCCTCAACATCTGTTATAAGATCTTATCTGCCATATTGTGTGAACATCTGAAACTCTCTAATTGGCCCCTATCAGTGCAGTTTCAGACCAGGAAGCCCACAATCGGCCAAATCTTCACACATCGGCAGATCCTGGAAACATATCAAGAAGTCCAATCCAACACCCATCCCCTTTTTATCGATTCTAAGGCCGCATATAACAGCATTTATAGAGACGAGCTATGTAGAGCGATTTCTAGTTTTGGTATCCCTGTCAAAGTCGTCAGTCTATGCAGAATGACTATGGATAACTCTCGCTGCTCTGTCAAAGTTGGTAACAAAAGTGTGACTTCTTTGACATCATACTCGAAAGAATTGAGCAGAACTCACAATTGAACGACAAAACAATCTTTCAAACCTACAAGCTTTTACCGAAAATATCGATGAATTGAACAGAACTTTACACGATTGCGACGTTTTGGCCAAGTTTGGGTTTTATGGCGCTGAAGCACGGAACAGTCGTTTTGGAAGTAAAATCCTTCGAAAAATATTCGGTCCCGGTTGATTTGACTCGCTTTGGAGGAGTAGATTAAATAACGAACTATAGGAGATGTACTTACACAGCACCAATTAATCGAATTTAAGGCCGCTTATGACAGAATCTATTGGGATGAGCTATACAGACCAATGTCTAGTTTTGGCAATCCTTGCAAACTCGTCCATCTGTGCATGCAGGAACGACTAAGATCTTAAAAATCCCAGTCCTGCTGCTTGATTCAGAGGCATGGTAATAATTAAAAGTGTACGAGACTGCTGTTGGCTACTTTAAAAGGAAAATTTTTCGGATGATTGTCGGTCCCGCCTGCCTAGACAATGACATATGGGCTATATACCGACATCGACTTAATGAGTAGTTTGATGGTCCAATGACTGGGAAAGCTCACTGTCGGACATACTCTGATTTTATCCCAAGGTATCCCCATCCCCTGGTGCCGATGACGCGATGGTTAGCTCACTGGACTATCACGCAGAGAGTCTGGGTTCGATTCATGGCTGAGTCACCAACATTTTTTCAAATCGCCATCACCATTTCGGCGGGCTATGGCAAAAAGCTTCTAAGGCGTGCCGTTCGGACTCAACGATAAACCGTAGGCCACGCTCAGATGTGACAAAAATGACAACATGAGCAACGCAAATGAGTGTCAAGGAGCTAGACCATGGCCCATACCGGGCTGCCAGCGCCACATTATTTCTTTTTATCCCCCCAAGCACGACGCTTGGAAATGCATATTCACTTACTTAGATGCGGATTCATTCCAGGGTGGATCTGAGCTTCAATAAACATACGCACGAGTATATCTTGGCGATTGAGGTCGATTTCTACTTAAGCGCCCCACCTAAGATCACACGAAGCACCTTTTTCTCAAAACTATCCTGAGCCTCCCATCTGTTTTTAAGAAAGACCATGCTTCCGCGACATAGAAAAAAAAGCTGGAACGATCAATGTTTCTCATGCCAGTAGTGACTGCAAGTCAACGTTTCTTTGTTTGTCTTTCGTTGAGATTCCCGTATGCTTTGGTTTGTCCTGAAAATTTTATCATTCTGGTAAACATTCCAAACGCCTGCTATGACATTTCTCAATTTCTTGGATGAAACACTCCCGGTACTCGTTTTCCTTCCTTCTCATAAGCCGGTGTTCGGCACAGTCGGTCGCCAATCATCAAAGTTGATGTTGGCAACCTTACCACTGGGTTTTGAAATTAATTACTGGCGGCGAACTCGAGGAAAGTTATCAACAAATGCCTTAACAGTCTTCTGGTAATAATAAACTTCCTCGGTATTTCTTCTAAAGCACTCCATGAGGGATTATTGAATGCATGCCTTCGTCACAACAAGAAAGTGATCCGAGTCAGTGTTCGGCCTGAGAATAGTTGATTAAGCTGTCGACTGACTAGTTCGAGAAGCAGGAACCAAGTGCATGCTTCATGAATGTTTGAATGCTTCATAGTTCGTAGCCACATTTCGGTAGATTTCGTCTGTTCCGTATCCTGAAATCTCTGAAGAAATTGTTTTAACCGCAGGCGGAGATAGCAAGTGATGATCACCGAAACGCACTGAATTAGCCTTAGAAACATCTAAAAGATTTTGAAAACTATGTAAGCGAAACCGAGATTCAAAAACAGCCACAATGGCTACAAGATATGGAATTTACTGTGTGGGGTGTATCTAAATCATATTCCACTGTTTTTAAGGGCTTTATGTGGGGTGTATCTAATTCATATTCCACTGTTTTTAAGGGCTTTATAGCATAGTCCCGTTTTTTAAAAGTTGAAGCATTGGTTGATCGAATGCAGGGCAATACCTAGGTTACATTATACTTGGATAACATGCTCCTCCTAGGTTCTTGCAGAGATTGTTGGTGATGCTTAAACGATTGGTTCTTCCATCTTCAACGACAGTCGTCGGGAAATCTGATCCAAAAGGTAAGAGAAGCCCAAGTTCTTGCTCAAGAGGATCTCTTTTGGCCTTAGCTAGGTGGTCCAAAATAGTTGTTCTGCCTCTACTAAAGACGGGAGTTTTGTGGATGCTGATGAACATTTATGTTGTTTTCTCATTCCAATAATCTATCTCAAGATCTCCTCCCCATTTATGAGATTGTTGTCACTTAAAATGTTTGGTCCAAAAACAATTCTCACCTCTCACTTTAGTGACAGTCCATTGTGGAAAATATCCCAAGAATTCTCCCAACTTAAGCTCCGTTCTTATGTGATTCTGTTGTGTTACTTGCAGGTGTTGCTTTTGGTTATCCAACACAGCTGCCATCTAAACCGATCACTTAATTCCAACCAAAATTCGATTCGCATTCTCAGAGCCAAACCTTCTAAATATCTTATCCCGTTGGGGCAATTGAGCCATAAGACAACCTTCCGCCCACAAAACTAAAAACTTGATTACGCTCATCGATTATAACGATCAATGGGTGTCTTGGCCTCCAATCGCTAAACGTTAATTCCCATGGCCCGAACACGGGTGTTAAATCACGTCAGTTGCCGTATCTCGATTAAAGTCCCTTTCTTATCGGCGGCGGCGGGAAATTAACTCACCACAGAGTCAATCGGGCTGCAGTTAAAGCAACAGCACCAGCAACAGTACCAGTACCAGTATCAGAGACCTGCAACCAACAAGAAAACAGCAGCTAACAGTGCCGCCATTCACCATCGATACCTTTGGCCGACGCGACGCGACGCCCATAGCGCAATTAAGCGCAAATCAACAGAAAATATTGTCTCCACGCTCTGTCAGTGAGGCAAACTGATGCTGATGTAGATAATCACTCAGCGGCTCCATAAATTGCATCTTAAGCCCGTGAAATTTCTCAGATCAAGCAAATGACGTGTGGGCTGCGCTTTGACTCTACCTCTAAGAACAAGTTCGCAAGAGAGTATCTAGTTCCAAGCCAATAGAATCGATTTATGCTATTCCGACAATTAAATTCGCTCGGTTTCCGCCTGCCCCGTTGACAAAGACCTTCTACGGCACTAAACCCAAGCTGATGGGGTTATTATATCTGACATTAGCATCTGGTGGTATTCAAATGAATCTGAGGAGCGCTGAGGCGATTATTTTGCCACAGCAGTGGTGGCGGCAACGGGTCTTCTTGTTGAGTACCCAGTCTCAACTCAACTCTTTTCAGTTAGAATGTCAAATTGGTTTCGGTGCGCGCGTTCTTGTGTCATTGTGAGAGCGCACCATTTCGAAGGACTTCTACGAGATGGCGCACATTGCCATCGGGCAATCTACCAACGAACTGCCATTGTGTCAGAGTCAGAGATTGCCTCTACAACTGATGATGATACAATAAATTGGACGGGGTAATTGCTGTTGCCGGTATGCCTGTGAGTGGCTTGGCTATTGGGTGGGCCGCGCCTTCTTTTTTTATGCCATGGCATGGCAGAGTGATATTTCTGCATCCGATTCCAATTAGGCGCGAGCGATGAGTTAGCTCACAGATTGGGTGCACTATGAAGTGCAGATCACGTCGCACATTGATTGTGTTGCTGTTGTGTGTTGTGTGGCAGATCACACGTTCGTCAAATGCGAGTTATACTATATATAAGTAATAGTATGTCCGTCCGCCTTGTTGTCAGAGTGTTGTTTGAGATTTTAACACAGCACTGTTAAAGCACACCTGAGATGGTTATGACAGCTCTGAGATTTATGAGTTTCTGATCATGAAATGGTTGCAGAGTGCTGTATTCAGTGGGAAGAAAGTAGGTTTGCCAACCAATGTACTTGTAGTCTTGCAGGCGATTTAGTACTGTTGGGAGGGATGCAGAGTGGAAGTAGCAGGTAACTGTTTAGAGTTACTATATAATACTCCCACGTCTTTGATGGCAGTGATGTTTTGACAGATGAAATGTTTTGAATCTTTTTTCCAGTGGAGTTGCATTATGATCTTTTCATGAGATTGTGTCAGTAGGAGAGGAAGACATCGTTTAGTGATAATGAACTCTGATTGCCATGGTTTACACAGAAAGTATTTACTCAAATTAAGTGTCAAAGTCACTAGAACCTGATATGAGAAGTCAATCTACACAGATCATACGTTTTCTTGATTTGTAATAGATCCTCCTTGTCCAAGCTTAATAATGTGCTTCAGACCAGTCTTTCAGTTTGTGCGTTTTCTCGAATACAACTTCCCGTTTGTCGATCTCCACTGCGTATCCTTATCGATGCGATCAATTTAGACTTCGAATCTCAGCTCCTTTTTCCCCTGCAGCTCATGAAACGCCGAGATAGGCCAAAAGCCGTATTATTACCCTTGCCCCGCACACCATCTATTGCAATGCAGAGAAATCACTTGTAAGCTTATCTCCTTACCAAAATGGGATGCATATCTGGAATTTTCTAAGAAGGAGTTCCTTCAACGTGTCTGGGCATAAGCGGAGCCCTAACATTCTTATCGTACTAGGAATCCTACCAGAAAACATCGACTCCACCACACCCAAATAATGGTTTGGCAAGGGCCTCCTTGAGGGAGGAAAATGCCTTACTGGACGGCAATTCAATCCACACCAAGGGTTCAAAGACTGTCAGTGAGGTTGGTGGTGGTGTTTTTACCGACAAGCTTAACCTTAGCCTCTCCTTCCGCCTCCCCAATCACTGTAGCGTGTTCCAGGCAGAAATTCTGGCAATTTAGGAAGTCCTAAATATATATCCGCAATGGATATCCGCATCTTTTCCGATAGTCAGGCCGCTATCAAATCATTGGACTTATGCTCTCTAAAATCAAAAACACTCATGAACTGCCGAATATCTCTAATGGAGATGGCGGAGCAGTTTAACATTCACCTTTGCTGGGTGCCGGGAAATAGAGACATTCCAGGGAATTGCATGGCCGACGAACTTGCCAAAATTGGAACCACTAAACCTATCACACTTGAAAAGGAAAACATAGATATGCCTATCGCTACGTGCTAATAAGTAATACGGCTGGATGCTAGCAGAAGAACAAACCATAGATTGGCGGTCGTATCGACATGCTCAGCGATCAAAAAAATCTGGCCAAAGCTATATCTGAACCGCTCCATGAGTTTTATTCTTCTAAACAGAAAAGATCTTAGTGCCATTATAGGTGTCATCACCGGACGCTGCCTCATAGGTAAGCATGCAAGAAGGCTTGGCATGTTTACAAATGACTTTTGCAGAAACTGCATGGATGAGGAGGAAGAGAAGACAATCCCTCACCTCCTCTGTACATGTCTAGCTCTCTCCCAAAGAAGAAATCTCTACCTAGGGGCCTCTTCCACAACGACTTAAGCAACACAGACATTAAAAGTCTCCTACTACCTGCATTTCCACCAAACTGATTAGATTACGGTCGATGCAAAATCTAGCTCTAGTATGCTATGTTTTAACTAAAGCTTGAGTACGAATATCCCGGATGCCAGAATATGAAAGACGTAGTGTCGTCAAATAACTACAATCGCTAAAAAAAATGCCAGGGCCTTTCAAGCCTCCCAAAATATATGGCGGCATCATAAAGTCCGCAAGACCACTGCCAATTACCAACAAGCTGGTAAAGACGCGATATATGATGTGTTGGGTTTCATCCTTCCTCCAAAACGGAGTTTCAGAATGATGACAAAGAGTACCGGCAGGCCCATGCAGCGCAAGAATAATTCAAACGCGCCGGTCGCTGAAAAAACAACGAGAGCTGCATACAAACTCTATGAAAAAAGTAAATGAGGGCACTGTCACGTCACTGACGTTCAGAATGAATCCTTCAACATTGACGTTGGTCGGTCCATCTGTCGTAGAAGCAGTGGACGTACACCCTGCTGAAATATTCAAAGAAGCGGAAGTAACTTTCGTGAAGAGATGTGTTCATCTGTAAATGATATCGAGTCAATGAATGATCTCCTAATGAAATCCGAACATCTTTCCTGATCTGATCTGATCTGATAAGATAAGACGAAGACTATTGAAAAGACATCTTTTGCACCAAATATTGAGGCTTCCAGATGAAAAGAAGGGGTCACGCGCTCTTATAATACGACACTGTGCCATCAATGATAATCCTGAATGCAAAATCTGTAGTAGCTACAGGCTCAATGGGGAGGTTTCGTCAACTACCTTGTGACTTTCTTGCCCCCTCCAAAGTTCTGAAAACTATTTCTGAGCTTAGAAATCTGCGACATATTATCTTACTTACTTAGGTGGCACCACATTTCAAAATGAAACAGGATCTCAACTACTAAGCCTCTTCAGCCGACTGCCTCCTATTGCACATTCCAAGTCTGTTGAGGTCCCACTTTAGTTGTGCACACCATGTCGCTGTACAGTTCGTATAGTTCATCATTCAATCTTCTCATCTTAAGTCCGATACCGAAAATATTTTTCGGAAATTTTTCGACGGAGAAGTTTGGATAAGATGCCAACACTAGCGAGGCACCCATCCAACATCCCCGATGGGCACACATTCCGAGTGGCAAACGTCGACTCTGACCATTTTCTTGTCGCGGGTAAATTCAGAGCTCGACTGTCTAATGAGAAGAAGCTGCGAACCGCCCAGAAGAAGAAATTCGGCGTTGGACGCCTTAACACACCTGGAGTAGCCTGATATTGAGATTCTCCTCTGTGCACTCACCTACCACAAACCCCAACAATCAGTGGTGCTAGTATCGCGACATCATCTAGGAGGTAGCCGAAGAGAAAGATCCCGTGGTATGATGATAAATGTGTGTACATGAAAAAGGTGACAGAAGATGCACACGAAAAAGCGCTGCATCGCAAAACAAGGGCAGCGAGAGAAGAATATCGAGCCAAGAGAAGGAAGAAAAAGAAGATCCTGGGTAGAAAGAAGAAGGCTTACGCATCTTCCTAGCTTAAGGAGATCGAAGAAGTGTGCGATCGTAATAACATCCGGAGGTTTTATAAAAAAGCCAAGCAACTGGCTGCTGTTTACCAAACTGGAACGCAGGCTCTTCGAGACAGGGAAGGAAATCTGGTCACCGAAGCACAGGGAATAGTAGATGTGTTTAAGCAGCATTTTCGGCAGGTAGAGAACCCACGTCCAGACAATGAAGAACCAGTTCTACCACATATAATAGAAGAAGTTGGCTTAGCTATAAAAAGCTTAAGAACAACAAAGCCGCAGGCTCTGATGGTTTACAAGCAGATTACAAGGAAGGCCGAACCTCCGTTTCAAGCCATCGCGGATGCCAGAGCGCTTGGTCTGGACAACTGGAAGCAGCATGCCCGTGTTCGTAGAGGTAGGCTGCTGTGTCTTACGCAGAGTTAAGTAAGTACGCAAGTAAGTAAGAAAACACTAGCTCGGTCTTAAGATCAATGATAAGATGGTGGGTCTTTCGGACTGTTATGATCTACCAATTCTGGACTTTCCTGGTCTCAAACCTCGCTGGTAATCAAGATGTTGCCGAAAGATTTCAGACGATCAGATCCTCTATGCAATGCTTAGGAGATTTTGTAGATCGAAAAACGATGCTGGGACTCCATTCATCATTCATACAGTCTCCTGACCAGTTCTGAGTAATATAATTTTCAGCAGCCTTCAAAACCTCGTTCGGTAAGCTGTTAGATCTAGCGGCTTTGTTGAATGTTGGCTTACATATTGCTATCTTCACTTCGATTTGGGGACGTGACCGAAAGTCTCTTGTCTTTGAGGAGCGAAATGTTGGGTTCCTTCACCATATACAGTCTGAAGAAAAATCTTTTCCATAATCTCAGTATCGACTGTGACTACGGTACATCTCGTTCCCATACTGAAGGCATGACTTCCGTCGATCGCAGCTTAGCGTTTCATACCTCGGAGGCCACCATGTCTTCTTATGCAGATTGGGATGAGAGAAGTGTGTGTCTTCTGCAGTGATATTTCTTTGTGGTATCGTACGCGCTATGTTAACCAACTGTCCTAACAAGATATCCTTTCCTATCCCCAAAGTGCAATCGCCTCGTACTATATTAGCGTCATACTTTGGACTGGTCATGTGTAAGTTCTAGGACCTAATGAAACTATCTTTTCTTTTTTGGGGCATAGGCGCATCTAGAACTTATGTTTATCGAATTGGTTTTGATGCGGATTATCATTAGACACTCGCTTATGTACGTGCCGAAAGCATAAGACTTCTTACCCCATGTGGCAAATCTACATACGAATGAGCGCTGCTTCTCTAAAGCAATCACCATAGAGTGTATTAGTTTTCATCCTCCTTATGTACCGCTTTCTGAATGGCGCAATAGTCGATAAGGCCCTCTTCTAAGGGCTCAGCTACACGTGGGCTATGCGCAATAAGATCTCGTAACTCTTCTTCTCAATCAGAACTCAAATACCAAAGATGGCCTTCAGTATTTTCGATATAGAAATGATATCCCCCACCGATCGTACGCCCAGTAACGTTAGTAAGAACAGGCTGTGCTACCAAGTGTCTCCATCATAACTTGTCGACGAAAAAATCGCTCTTTAAAATCAATGAGAATGAATGTCCACCTTATCTATTTCAGTGGCTTTAGCTTGACATGGACTTCACCACACAAGTTTCCACGGTACATAGTATCTGTAATATCGCAGTTTCACTGTCAAATGATTTTAAGAGCTAACTTCACCAACAGCTCCAGTGACAGAGTAAATCCCTCCACTTTATGCTAATCGCTGCTATTCATTATACTTCCCGCTGTGTAAGGTGCATGTAACACGTCTCACTACATTAAGCTTGTCTATCAACTTTCCCATCCACCGTCTGCCATAACTGCCCCATTTGTCATCTTCATGTTTCACATACTAGCCACTCTTGTTCAATTAAACTTTACGGAGCCACTTAACATAATTCGGATCGATTTTACCCGAAACTGAAGTGCAACACCTGAAGCGGAACACTTCAGCGATTGCCACCGTATCTGCAGCCCATTATAGCTACCGTTGTTGACCACCTTCGTGCGACCTCCACCGATAAAGTCTGTCGCCCTCACCATCACCATCATCATCGTCGTCGGTCGTTGGTCGTCACCACCGCCACTAATTCCAACTCTAATGGACATCAATTACATTCATTTCATAATGCAAAATGAGAGCTCAATATTCACGATTCGGCCATAAACGTGAGGAAAATTTCTAGCTTGAAGGCCAAGACCGATGAAACCACCTATCGCGCCATCATCGACATTCAACTTCAAGTGGAAAACAGCAACTGCCATTACAAGATCGGAGCTCTTGTTGTTGCATCGGCCAGTGTGGTGAAGAGTAATCTACATAATGGATTTCATGCCAATCAACTGGGCAATGGAAATGTGGAGCACACCTGTCCCCTACCCGGAAGGTGTACCTACTATATGACAGCAGCGCAGCTAGTGTATGGTAGGAGTACAAATACGAATATCACATCGCATCGTTATCTGTCCATATGATGATGAAATTGCATTGTATAAACGAACATGCAACTCCATCAGGATGTCAACGTGTTTCATTGACTGTTAAACTAGCTGGTCTACGATGCAGTGAATTTAATAAAAACATCTTCGCTGACAAATGTCCTAGCGGCAGGAGGGCAGCTCCTACTGCAAGGTAAATGATACACATTGTCCAGCTCGATGAGATTGTCCGTAGTGGGCGACAAATTCTCCAGATAACACACTCTCGCAATTGAATCCATGACACCATTGAAACATCATCATCATCAACATCGTCATCATCATCATCATCAGCCTCATCAGTAGCCTGAAGAATAGAGTCGGGTCTACCAATGGTACAATCGACAAAAATTGCTATGGCTGAACAGTCAGAGATGATCGCCACCCGGACGTTTTTGTACTTGTACATTCGTAACTGCTGCTGGTGATAGTTCGATATGGATACTGCAGTCCTAGCTCTCTGGCTGCTACCTTTGCAAAAGATCATAGAGCACCTGGGTTTCCTTGGCGAGCTAATTCCCGCTTTTGTATACCGCCGTTAAGGTGGAGCCGCAACATACACTCGTACTACGAGTACTACAACATTTGGCATAACAATAGTCAACCAGATACTCTATCAAGATATGGTCGCTTAGCTTAGCCACTCTATGAATACTCGTACTCGTAGCTACCATGCATCTTTTACTGCTGAAAACTTATTCACGGATGGCAGTAACCACTCCAGCCGGAATGCAAGATGCCAATTGAAGGAGGCAGGTTGGTGGTTACCAGCAAGTGTCTGCCCCGTCTCTCGATGCTTGAGAAATTGGAAAATCTCCAGATAGTGCTGGGCGGTTGAGCCGGCACTACCACCGACCGAATTGACATGAGAAATTGCAATAATAAATCAGATAAATTGCAAAATTCCTCATAGAAAACAATTCGACGTCAATTGTTTTCTTTCATGGGAAAGGGACACAAGGACAGTGCAACGGATAGATCGGGATAGACACAGGGACAGAGACAGAGACTCGCGGCCCAATATACGAGTACTCTACTCGTGTATATGGTGAATGGAATAAAGCAACACCATTGTGTGGGATAACGATGATGATGTGGAGGAAGACTATTACTCAAATGATAAACCTGCAACCTTGTCTCTTTGGCCAGGGAAGGAAGGGGTTTCTTTTCTTTTCCAGCTGAAGATACTATCTCTGGTGGGTACGTGTGGTGTAACTTCTTAATTTGTTTTTAGGCAGAGTATCGGAATTTTGATGAGGAAGTTAAGTCAACCGTGGAATTTTCCAGATAGAAAAACACTCCACACTGGAGAATTTCAATTCGGATATGGATATGGAAATGGAAATGAAAATAGAAATACTCGCATCATTGTCCAAATCAGGATTGTTGGAAATCGTTGAAATGATATTCAGTTGATCTTGAGATAACTACATGGGACAGTGTATTTCAATTAGAGGGGGTAGGAGAGCACCTGTTGTCGTCGTTCATACTGTTTGTGAGACTCACATTTGGAGAAAGTTACGTGAAGTCGTAACTTCTGTTTGAGCTGCTTATCTCCGCAAACTGATGATATGGACGAATAGAACCTAACCTGAATATGGGTCATCATGCACCTAACCAGTTCACTTTACTTGGACCGAAGATCGCCCGAAGAATTTTCCTCTCAAAGCAGCCAAAAGCACCCTAATCCATTTTTGATAATGTCCATGCCTCTGCGCCATAGAGCAGGACCGGGATTATTAAGATCTTATAAAGGGTGACTCTGGTTGTCCGATAGAGGGCTTTGCTACTCAATTGCCTTCTTAGCCCCAAGAAACAGCGGTTGGCAAGAGTTATTCTTCGCTTGATCTCAGCGCTGGTGTCGTTGTCTGTGTTTATAGCAGAGCCTAGCTAGACAAAGTCCTTTACTACCTCAAAGTTATATGTGTCAAGGGTGACGTTCTGCCCGAGACGTCGGTGTTGGTTGTCCTTTTTGCTTGACAGCATATACTTCGTCTTGCCCTCATTGACCGCGAAACCCATTTCCGCCGCTTCTGTCTCAATACTCGCGAAAGCGCCACTGACATCATGCTGCTTTCTACCGATTATGTCAATATCGTCGGCATATGCGAGTAGTTGGACGGACTTTTGAAAGATAGTGCCCCTTGTGATTGCTCGTGAGTTTTGCACTATTCTTTCAAGTACGATGTTGAAAAAATTGCATAACAGAGCATCGCCTTGTCTAAATCCTTTCTGGAAATCAAAGGTCTAGGTGAGATCTTTACCGGCCTTGATGGAGCAGCGTGTATTCTCCCTCGTCATCCTGCACAGACGAACAAGCTTAGCAGGTATCCCGAAACTAGACATTGCTCTGTATAGCTCGTCTCTATAGATGCTGGCATACACCGATGAATAGGTGGTGTGTATCGGTCTTAAGCTCATGGGTCTTCTCCAAGATCTGCCGTAGTGTGAATATTTGGTCGATGGTGGACTTTCCTGGCCTGAAACCACACTGATATGGATCTATCAGGTTGTTGACGAATGGCTTCACACAATACGGCCAATAAGATCTTGTATGCGATGTTAAGGAGACTGATGCCTCTGTAGTAGGCACAGTTCGGAGGGTCTCCTTTCTTGAGAATCGTACAAACAATACTGAGGTTCCATTCATCGGGCATACTTTCGTCCGACCATATTTTACAGATGACTTTGAGCATGCTCCTTACCAAGTCATCGCCTGCCGCTTTGAAGAGCTCGGCAGTCAGGCCATCCGCTCCAGCAGCTTTGTTGGACTTAAGCTTCGATATAGCTATCTTCACTTCATCCAGGTCGGGTGGACGGAATTGTTGGTCATCGTCGTCCAGGTTGAAATGTTGATTCATTTCAATTTAATCTCTGAAATATGGGTGAAACCGATCACGAGCTTAAATGATTTGGATCTACTCCTGTTGATGTATCTTAGTCTGAATGCTTATATGAGAGAAAGTAACTAGCCAAACATTCTAGGTGTTGTTTTGGAACTAATCGCATTCACTGGTAGGTGTGTACTTGCTTACCCAATAGACCCGTACGTTCTTATTTCAAAAAATAATAAAATGCCTTACTTTACGGATGACGAGGATATAGAAGAAGATTCAGTGAATAGGGTCTTGTCCTCGTTTTGTTATTGTCAGTTCACTTGATCACATTGGGAATGCCAGGGGGCTTTGATTGGATAATTCCCATTAAATGGATCTGCTGGAAGAAGAGTCCTTGACAGACCCAAAATATTTTGTATTATGATCCACCGTATGGTCAACGTTTCATGAAATAGACTATTTTTTGCTATGAATTTGGGATTCGACTCTGTGTTACGAACTTTAAGTGTAGCTTCATTTATACAGTTAAAGGGACCTATCTCTAACTTTGATGTCACTGGTTATGCAAAGGTTGAAATGGCCATTGACCATCTGGTCGATTAGTAGTAAATGTCGTTCAGCTTCGTAATATACAATTTCCAGGGAGTACCGAATGAGAGCAGTACCTATGCAATCTGTATCTATAAGCAGATATCAAAGATATCAAATGAGGACCCACAAATTTGTAAATCGGAATTTGGAAGTTAGGGTCAAGAATTGACTCGCAAGAAGCTATACCTTGCTACACTTCAGATGGGGATTGAAACGTCTTGAAATGCTGGCATCTGGAACGGCTTCAAGTCGAAATATTGAAGGTCAACAATGGATGGCTTCATTGAGTCTAAGATACCATGATGCCTAACAAAGCAGGAGGTAAAAAATTGTGAGTACGATTTGATGTAGTCCCGCATGGTTCCATTCTAGGATCCTTACTCCGGAACATTCTGTCTGAAATAGTTGCCTAGCTCGAGATACTAGTGGGAGACAGGGTCGTTAGTGTTGCAGACAGTGAAATAAATATGCCGTGTACAACAACGATCGACGTCATCAACATCTTGCTGAAGCCATTGGATTCATACTCAAAAAGCTTGGAAAGAGCTGAATTGAACGTAGAATCAGAAAAATTCCCTAACATGCACAGTACGTAAGGCAAGGCGGCAGCATGCAAGCGTTCCTATTCAACTTCGTAAGAACCAAAGCAAGCATGAGGTGACAATTCAGAACGGAGCTATAAAGATGGGCTTTCATCGGTATGAATAAGACAGTATACATAATAGATGCGCAAATACCTACTCAGTGTCGCGATGTTAGAAGACGCAGCCCCTTATCAGAGTGTCAGTAGATAACCATATAAACGAGCTGGTACGCTGGAAATTCGGTAGCGAAACTACTATGTTAATAAACCAAAACCTCTGACACAGATCAAGACAGGTACACTGTAAGGCCCATAGGCTTATCCTTAACTTTGACCCGTGTAATCGAAAGCACGGATTGGCTGCCACAAAAGCCAAGGAAGATATGAACGCCTAGTACGCCTATCGCCGAGATAAAAAGATAGGAGTTCTTTGATAAACCTTAAGTAAAGTGTTCATTCCACCACACATGGCAACCGATAAAGTCTTTTTGACTTTGCGGCGGGACGAAATCTTTCCATAGTCCAAGGCTTTCTCAGATCAATATACACAAAGGTACGTCCATCTCCAGATCAAAAAACTCTAAACTCTGATTGAAGTAAGGCATCCACTTTTCTGGACGGCGGAAACTGTCAGGCAGTTACTCGTAACATTGAGTCGGATTATTACCTATTCGCATCCATTATTTCTTGCGAAAAAAAACCATTACCGAGACCAAGGCTAAGCTTGATAAATACTATGGGGACTCTGCACCATCGATTTCAATGGTAAAAAAGTGGTTTACTGAATTTCGTTGTGGCCGTACAAGCACTGAAGATGCCGAACGTCCTGGACGCCCAGTTGAGGTCTCTACACCCGAAACAATCGAAAAAATTCACGATATGGTGTTGGCCGACCGAAGATTGAAAGTGCGAGAGATTGTGGAAGCCGTAGGGATTCCGCAAGATGGGTGCCGCGTTTGCTCACAGTCGACCACAAACGCAATCGTGTAACAACTTCACAGGAAGGTTTGGCGTTGTTTAATCGCAATATGGAGGAGTTTTTGCGCCGTTTTGTAACCGTGGACGAAACATGGATCCATCACAACACACCAAAGAACAAACAACAGTCAAAACAGTGGGTTTCTAAGGGTGAATCGGCGCCAAAGAAGGCCAAAGTGGGTTTGTCAGCCAATAAAGTTATGGCGACTGTTTTTTGGGATGCACGCGGGATAATCCACATTGACTACCTTCAAAAGGGAAGAACAATCAATGGGGAATATTATGCCAACTTATTGGACCGATTCAATGACGATTTGAAAAAAAAACGACCTCATTTGGCCAAGAAAAAAGTTCTTTTCCACCAAGACAATGCAAGGGTGCACACATGTGCAGTTGCCATGGCAAAAATCCATGAATTGGGCTATGAATTGCTCCCTCATCCACCCTATTCTCCAGATTTGGCTCCGAGCGACTACTTCTTGTTCCCAAACCTGAAGAAATGGCTTGGTGGAAAAAGATTTGATTCCAATGATGAAGTCATCTCGCAAACAAAGGCCTATTTTGAGGACCTCGACAAATCATTTTTTTTGGAAGGGATAAAAAAATTGGAGAAGCGTTGGACAAAGTGTATAGAGCTCAAGGGAGACTACGTTGAAAAATAAAATTATTTTTTTATCAAAAAATCTGTGTTTTAATTCAAAAGTCACGGACTTATTGACCCGCCCTCGTATTTCTCAAACGTCACATCAAAAAGGAACTACTGTGAGATTAGATATAACTTAGACCTAATTGCAACCGCTAAAGAGATAGCCACAATCTTCCCGAAGCTTGTATTCCGAAATTTCTCAAAAACTCCTGACCCGCTGGCATACAGTATCGCAGACAATTAGCAATGCTGCTTACGTGCCATCACGAACGTACATGTAGAGAGACAAGATGTATAAAGTAATGCTGCAGCGGATTACAAGACCCCTACCGAAGATCAACAGAAGGGCGCGATCGATGTCATTGAGGGGCTGTACTCTAGAAGTAATATACGGAAGTTTTCCACGGGTAAAAATAATGCGGCATGACCAGAAGTAAGGAAGCTTGTAAAGATGTAGAAGGAAATTTTGTAGTAGAATCAAAGTCGGTACTGAGAATATGAAAAAAACAAAAACATTTCTGCAGACTGTATAACGGCGAAGAAGCCGCACATTCCGCCGCCAGGGAGAAAAGACCCTTCAACTTAGATGATCAATCCCAAAACTTCCTTTCACCTAAGGATAACCATGTCTAAACTGACGTCCAACACACCCGTGGGACTTGACGACTTACCGGACGGGTTACTCAAAGCTGCTTGAAATCATTTTGCCGTGGACACATTGCTCACATCTGGACAGAAGACTGAATGCTAATGAATGCATCGTTGGCCGATTTACTAAAAAGGTGACTCTCTCACCTTTGGCATTTCTGACAAATTCCGTCGCTTGTGCAGAATAAAGACTATGAATGCTCCTTTCTTCGGTAATGACTTAACTGAGACCTTCAATGTCAAGAAGGGAAAATGTGACTCACTGTCAAAAGGCTTATTTGACATCGTGCTTGGAATAATTATGTGGAACAAGCGAATACTGAGGGACATTTTTCAAAAGACTGTGCAAGAATTAGCTTTTGATCACATTGAAGTAATTAGAAGAACTCAGACGGCAATCATCGGCGCGTTTGCCAGTATTGAAATGAAAGCTGTGAAAATGGGTGAAGCGGTAAGTGTGTGATGTCAATAAGAGGTATAAACAACATCGATAATGGACAGAACGTCCCTTTCGACAGTTATAGTTCTGAGGGGCTTCGACTCTGCTTAAATTCTGTTAACAACGAGACTCTAAATAATTCTTGATCATTCCAGTCATTCCAGTCTTACTTTATGGCGCTAGAGAAAGTCTCTTTCAAAAGCGTATGAAAGTATCCTCAATCGCTTTGGGAAAAAATTCTTCATCGGATATTCGGTTCTGCTTGTCTTGGAGCAGAGAATCAAGGACAAACTTACAAACGTTGTGGGTCAAGTGAGGCGCATTATGCGGTCTGACTGGGGGCTTAGTTGGCGTGCTGTGCGCACCATATATGGAGGCCTTTTTGTTGTTTGTGCAACATTCGGAGCATTAATGTGGAGTGACATAGTCACGACTAAGTGGGGTCTCAGAAAGATCGTCTCTTGCCAAAGAGTGGTGTTACTTGGCTGTTTACCCGTTTGCCGCACTGTTTCTACGGAGGCACTAAAGGTGTTGTTGGGAGTACCACCTCTTAACTTGGAGGCTATCCGTCGTGGACTAGCCTTCAGATTGAAGAGGGGTATACCATTAAGAGAGTGTGATTGGGTGTCTTAGTCAACCAGATGTCCTTCCGGGAACGTACGCGCCTGCTAGACGAATTTACATATCGAGATGGCAATCCAGATGGGACGATAGCGAAAATGGCAGGGGTACTTACCGCTTCCTGAAGAATGTCTTATTCATGCGAGAGTGGCCTGAGCTGAGATTTAATCACAACTTGGGCTTTCTTCTTACTGGTCATGGTTCCTTTAATTCATTTTTGCATGAGGGGTCTAAGCCAGGTGGAAGGCTGCTCTTGTGGAGCTCCTTTTGAGCTTAAACGTTTTGTATGAATGTTCTCTGAATGATGATGTTAGGGATCTTGTAGCTCTGGGCGTAGGTTTTGAAGACGGTGTTTGCGACGTTGGCACTGTTTTAACTGACAGGATTCAGGACTATGCGAACATAGTGTTTACTAGGCGTCGAACTAGGTAGCTTTACCCTGAAGCTCAGTGAGCAGGGCAATAAGGTGCCCAACTGGGAGTAACTGCAAGGTTGCAAAGCTCGACCGGACGCTATATTCTGGGAAGTCAGGAGCCCCCGGAACTTAGTTCCAGCCTGACCTAGAAGTATGCCCCCATGTGGGAGTATCGTGGTGGCTGTGGTTTATACCCAAAATCGCTGGGACAGTAGGCCAAGTGGTGCTTGGACATCACATGGCTGAGTATATAGTATGTAGTAGCATGCTACGACCTGTGCTCGATGTGGAGTTGCATTGCAACTGGGTGGCATGACCCACAGAATGGCAGAGGTTTTAGATGGCCCTCAACCCTATACCAAGGGAGAAGATCGTGCCTTACATACGACTTCTAGTAGGTACTGGAGATGGTATTTATACTTCCGAAGGGCGTTGATTGACGCATTATTTTAATCCTGTTATGAGCGTAAGGCCTTCACGGCAGGTGTCTACGTAAAACACAAGAGACTTTCTGTCTTAGAGGAGAAGATTATATGACGAACTATACTATAGCTGTACAGCGATATCGACCAGTCTAGATAAAAAAAACTGCGCACTGGAACAAGTTGAGGGAATGGATATAGCTCCTCTGGCCGCAGAGGCCTTGAATCTAACCCAGAGGGACAACGAAGTAGAGGTACACCTCACATTAGGCGGCGCGCACAAGTAGAAGGTGACCTCAATGCAGTTAGCTAAGGATCGGGCTAACTGGAGAGACCTGTTAGTTGGGGTACATGTTCACTCCGAGATATAGCGCCACAAGTGTAGACACCTGAAAGATTCAGACCTGCTGCACGACTGGCATAACTGAATACCCGAACTTCCTTCTGAATAAATGTTCGATATTCTAGACTCGAGGTCACGGACCAGGGAATTGATATTGAACAACTTGGTCTAACTTAATTGAAGAGGTAGGAAACTAGGCAGCAGAAAATTACTTCTCGAAGTGTTGATGGATTTGAATGGCTGCAAAATGATCAAAAATGCAAGGAGTCGGTAGGGTCACAGCGAAAGGCTGTCTAAAGTAATGTCATATGGGCTTTCTCGTGTGCTTAAACAGGAAATTAATTTGTAGAGCCTAAATTTAACGAGCCAGAATCCCACATTGGCTTTGCCGACCCAAAGTGGGGACTCTTTCTTTCCTTCAGACCTCATATGAGTAAATTTGGGATCGCTGAACTAAAAACGAATGAACTTACAAATTCAGAACAAATATCGGCGAGAAGAGTATCTTGCTTAACACACTCTGCCGCGGATTTGTTAATTAATGGTCGTCACTCTTGCTTTTGCTGCCATGTCTGGCTGATAACCTATTTCCTCGTTTTCTTCCATTTATTGCACCTTCCTTCTTTCCTTTTTCGAACCATGGGCAGTCTAGAACTTGCTGAGGCTTATAAGTGAGGTGTATAGGTCAGATGAACTTCCTATCTATCAGCATTGTTAGGGTAATTCTAGATTCTAGATTGGTATGAGCTTCATTCCATTGGTCGTCAAATCTATGCGGGATTTATTCCCTGTTTTCTGACCGAATAGAGTTGTGATCTAATAATTGAACAGCTCTAGCTTATCATCCGAATACTGTAGCCAGCTCTTGATCGAGTAGCCAGCTCTTGGTCGTGGTAGGCAGGTCTTTGTTAAAAAGTTGGAGGCCCTTGTTGATAATACATCACTTGGACGGCCTTGAGAACCCTGTCATTTCTTGGCAAAACGCTTCATTTTAGTGAGATTCCTGTATAATGCCTTTGCAACCTTTAGTAGCGGCTGGCTGGTAATCTCATGACATTTTATGGCTTTTTTATCACTGTGAAGTTAGTGGAACGATCTGGAGTCAACATTTGTCATAAACTTTTGGCAGACGTTTAAATACCTTGTGTCATTGGTTGGACACAACCAAGTTGTTCCCAAGCCCGTAGAAAATCGTAGAAGGCTTCACTTAAATTCTCTCACTCAGTCCAAGACTCCGACTAACAATTCAAAAGGAAGAAGATACAATCCCATCCTCTTTAAATCTTGCACTGCATGCAATGTATCTTTATAGTAATTGGCAGTGAATGCTTTTGGCATCGGTATTCTTTCGAATCTGGAATATTCCTTGAAATCATAAAGCCAGGTGTTAATTGGTTGGTCTTGAAGTCTTCAGGTATTTTCGAAAGCATGCCAACTTCGAAGGCCAATGCTTATTATGATTACTTTAGATCTATCTATGAGTAGTACAAAGCATAAGCGCATTTCCAGTCATCTTTGCCAGCGATATCAACAATGACTCCACTAGAAATCCATTCAGCTGAAGCTATCCAAGGCCTCTTTCAATGCATCTACTCTGCCAGAACTCTGTAGATAAATATCTCTTTCAACGTCATCATCAAATACCATTCCCACGTTTAATTGGCTCGAAGCCTTTCACTTCACTTTGGCCACGACGGCGTTGGCTTGCGGCAGGTAAACAAAACAAAAACAGCAAATTGAAAGAAACCTCGCACAGCGCACAAAACATTTTTGTGTCAATTACACATTTTTGCAAGATAAATAAGTTCCCGTTGCAAATTGCATAACATCACACATCCGGCCGGTGCGGTTGCGCTGCAATAATCGCGCTGTAGAGTATCAACAGGCAGCCGTTCGCCGGAACTATCTACAAAATGAATAGATATCGACTGAATGAGACTAGCCGGTTGGTTCGCTTAGCCGTCTGGGTCGTCCGTATTCGGATCGGCCAACACAATGGTCCAGCCGCATTTGGATTCCTGGCGGTCTCAGGTGATTGCGATCAATTTATCAATATCACGGGGATAACTTCTAGGAATCATAATTGCAAGCTCATATAATTGCGATACTGTGACACTGCTGCGTATTGCCGCACAGTAACCGCCACCGCCACCGCCAGTGACTCAGCTGATATTAGTGACCGTCGGTGCCGTTTTAATATCTTTTCTCACTTTTTTACCATGTTTACGGGTAGATGCGAAAGTTTTTCATTTTTCATGAAGACATCGTCGTCGCTTGGATTAGACATAGAGGGATAGAGTTGTGCAATTGACCAAGTGCTTGCCGCCTGGACTCCATAGTGCAGTGCCGTATCGTAAACCAATTGGCAAGGAAATCGCCAGAGTTAAGATGACGATGACGATGCCAATGACTATGACGACATTTCATGTCGCTTTGATGTAAAAAATGATTTGCAGGTGTAAGTTCGTTATGTGCACGCGTAAACATTCATTGCCGGATGTATAGTATGATACCGGCCCGGCTGGCCGATGGTGCTACGGCTTTTAAAAGGAGGTTGCAGTGGAAAAGTGAGACCTCTCGGTGGATTAATATCGATGGGAAATTTTAAGCAAACATAATTGCCAGCTGAAGACGCGGATGAAGGCATTAAGACTTTTGTTTGGCGTGTATGAGCTGAGAGGATGTTTGGCTTAGTGAAGACTAATCGGTGGACATAGTGCTGTTGATGTTGCGTAATATGAAAACAAAGGTGCGTACGGCATACAAAGGCGAGGACACTAGACTTTTAACATTCGTTGGGCATTGAGACATGTTGTTTAACTATTGCTTAGGTGGTGTGTTAAGATAAGTTTGGCTTGTCAGCAACGCGATTGCAACATTGATATCAGTAGTTAGTTGAGTAGCCAGTAAGGCCTAGTGCGACTCTCGGGGTTGGGTCAATTATGCTGCAGAGAAAGGATCAACAACAGTACGAGTATGTTCCACCAAACCGGGAAGAACACGTTTCCCCGCGGCTAATTGATACTTAGCAGGAAAATATCTTTTTCGTCAATAAGGAGAAGAATCGTCAGCTTAGTAATGCCAAGTGCTGTGGCTATGAATAGCCATCGATTGTGCTTATTTCAAATACTCGTGTAAGCCAACGAGTGCTAGTCTCGTCCATCTAAGCTTCACGTGTCAGATCTACAGCCGCCAATGTAGGGAAAAGGGAAATAGCGAGACTATAATGGCATTAACAGTCAGTTTAGCTCACAAAGAATTTTCGGGATTGTCAGAATGCTGAATTGGAGATAGAGCAAGAAAATTCGTCTGCATCATTGGGACTCAGAAAGGACTCTGGCCCTTAAGGTTTGAGGTAAGCTTCGATTGACGTTGCAAAACAAAGAAGGACAACGACGGTTGCATCTGCACATGAAATGTTCGGATCTTGAACAGGCCGTAAACTTAGGATACCCCAGTCATCCCGATTTATCGGGTGAAGGAAGGATGAAATACTGTGACACATACAATGCAGGGAGCCAAGGAAACGCTTATTTGGGTGGGGATTGGATGAAATCGGCATACTTAGGCATCTTGCCTTTTGAATTCGACATAACGAATTTACGAATCCACGATAATATAACTGGAAATGGTATCATTCTAGCCTAGGTTTCCATACCTCAATATTCACCAAAACTTAAGAACATCATAGGAGTAAACGAAACCGATATTGCCGTGATCTACGCATGGAGGGATCCTGTGAGGAATTTTCATCAATTAGCCGACTGCGTATAACCTGAACCAAACTGTTAGTTTGAGGAAAAGTGCAGGTAAGCACATCATGGGGAGAAGAATCAAGGGCGGAAAGAGCTTCAGAGAAAGGTTGTAGGTCTGCTAAATACACATGCTACACGATCTTGGTGAAATAATGTGCAGAAGATGGCCGGGAGATGTAGTATAAGAGCCAATGCTTCCACCTGGATGGGCAATGCAGTAGAGGAAGACCTCGCCTTGGCGGGTGAATAAGTGAAGTGTGGCCTAAGTCATAACACAATGTGCAACTAGAATGGAAAAGTGTCAGAAACTAGCATGCGGCCCCCTACTGGTGTCTTTACCAATATATGCCGACAGCAGCAAAGCTATCATCATCGTTGACAGAAGCTTAACTCTCTTTTGGTCATCACACTTACTTTAGCAACTTTGTTTCTGTGATTGAAGCTCCTGGTCCTTTTGACATCATGGTGGTTATAGTGATATCCTCACCATCTCAGTTCAGGTGTCGTGATTCGAATTAATTGTCTTTGCACAATTCTGTCGGGGCTTTATGATATTTTTTGTATTTAGAGCAGCACTACTTGGCAAAAGACCATACGGAAATTCTTGTTTATACTTTACTCGGAGTGTGTAGTCTTTAGGCGCCGATCTCGCCTCTTTACCGACTTAAAACCATTTCCTTTGAAATGTTGCCCCTGACGATTGCAGACACAATCGTTGTGAAAGATTATGTTTGGATGTATTAGAACATCTCTAGTGTTACTTACTGATTTTTGGGTCTCAGCACCCAGTACTTATTGCAATTCTATCATACATCGGGTTTGACCAACAGGTGTACCCTTTTGGCATTTTAGCCATTGTGGCCACCTTCCTTTCAAGTCAGGCCCGGTCCGAAATCCGAGGGGCCTGACTCCCTTTACTGCGGTAACGACTTTTTTTCTCAGACTAAATTAGCCGCTCTCTGGCATCCTTTTGACGAAACCTTGGCTTGCTTGTACGTTCGATATATTCAGATCCCTCTCTCTGGCTCTTCAATTTTGGCCCCTGTGATCTTTTTAACACAACGTTGATAGTTGTATGGAAAGAAACTCGATGATGGTCTTCGAATTTGTCCTGGATATCTGGCTAAAAGAATGGCCCCATACGGCTTGGCTGACATTGCATTGTTAGATTCTGGCGCCAACTTCTACATATAGAGAATGATGGAGAAAATTTGCATAAGGAAAGAAAGAAAGGTACCGATGCACGTTGGTTTTGAATGTTTGCGAGTTATAATGACTACGAAATAAAGTGCTCTCAGGGCATTCAATAAGTTAGTTGTTCGACTAGGGAAAGAATCACGATATTAAAGAGTTCTTCCGGAAGTGGGCTTAAATGTAATACGGGCGTTATGCTACCAAAAATTTCAGCGGAGCACTGGTAAGATAGATTGGCTTTTCTAGGGTGTCAATTGACTGAATGATATAAGTTTTATCTCATGGTTTTGAATCCTATCTAGCAAGTGCAAACAGATCTTTGGGGCACCTGACCAGATATGACCAGATATTGGAGTACACTCGTTCTTACATTGCCTAAGGATACCTAGATATTTTGAAACATTTTTAGCGACATCAAATATGTTGTCATTCTAACGAAAATGGAAAGTTTTTCGGTTTCGACGAAGCAAGTGTCTTTAATGGCTGATGGCTTGGTGTTCAAATTTCGCTATAACGACAGCAGACAGAATAGTGTTTTGAAAGCATTGAAAAGCAGAGAGTACTGTCGCCAGGAAAGTAATATATTTGTTTAGATATTGCAGACAAGTGATCATTAATGAAAAAATAGCGTGTCGGAGACAGAACGGAGCCCTGGGGCACACCAGCATTTATTTTGTGAATATCAAACTTGAAATTGTTCAAGACAACTTGAATTGGACTTTTCGAAAGTTAATTTCTAATCCATTAAAAAAGAGAGCCGTGTTTCCCAAGTGAACAAATTTTCGACAAAAGAGCTTGAAGCCAAACCTTGTCAAATGCCTTAATATTAAGTGCAATGGTCTTGCTTTCGCCAGATCGATGTACATTTTCTTTCCACTTTTCGGTGAGACATGCTATCAAATCACCAGTGGACCAGTTGTTGTTTCCCAGCTGCTCGGCAAGAGTCCTAGAGAATAGGACTCGGTTTTTTTTGTCAGCGTAGAAGGACACCTCTTCATAAAAAGGAGAGATATAGAATCTAAACAAGTGGATTTGTGAATGTTATGATCTTTCAGTACAAGGCACATTCTGGAAGTATTGAGTTGGCCGCAGAATGTGCAGCAGGCAAATTGGATTCGTCCTAAGCGCTGACAGCTGCGATGTCAATATAAATGAGGATGGAGGATGAAGCAGAATTTTTAAAATTTTTGATAAACAACCAACAATTTTTACTACCTTTGGGTAGTATTTTTTGATCTACTTTTTGGTCGTATTGAAATTTTACATGCTTAGGAAATGCGTTGCAGTCATTCCTGACTCGTTTGAACTTCTTTCGATTTTCCTCTGTCAGGTAGGTCTTTCAGGACGCAGGTTATATGTTTAAGATAAGAGTGCCGTCCTTTGAGTAGTATTTCTCTCATTTGGGCCTTCCACGGTGAATAATTTTTGTTCACTAAGGTATTCCTCATCTACTCAAAAAATTACTCATTTTTGCAGACCGAATTATGGCAAAAATGTGACAGACGTTGGTGAAATAAAATCTGTCTTCCTCAGTACAGATCTCTTGAAACCTAAATCAGAGATGTTTGATACATATTGGGCTTGAAGTCGGCGAAAGCTGGTTGTTGGGGTAAAGCCGTCAAATGGCATAGCTAGATATATGTAAGCCGATATGAGTTATGGCTCGTATTATGAATATCAAGGAAAAAGTAATCCTCGAATCCTTCTTCAAATTCTAGTATGGCAGCACTTCTATCCGAAAATGGTTTAATGTCAACAGAGACCAAACTGCATCGGCCTCACGAGGACTATACATCCGACGGCTATACCCTTATAGTAGTTAAGCACTTACTTTTTCCATGTACTAGTAGAAGCCTTGATGCTGCTCCTTGCCGTGGAGGCATTAATCTCATATTTTGTTCGCATAACTGGTATTGAGAGGGAAAGATATATTAAAGAACTATTCAACTTCTACAGCAGCATTAACTTGTCCGCAATATTCGATTACGAATGGACATTAATACTTTGCGGATTCCTCTTATTCATCTCATAGCCAGATCACTGGCCAGTGCAGATAAAATTTTTTTTGTTTTAACCTAGCTTTATTGTTAGTAAACTTGAAGTTGCTAACCTGGGGTTACTAACTTTAAATACTTAAAACTACCCTAACCTATGTAAGTCGGCCCTTTGTTGAACTTAGAACAAATCAAAATGGCCCACTTTGCCTTGCCCTGACTAGGCTAACCCGGACTTGAAGGAAACGACAAAGGAATCAGATCTTCTTCACTCAACCACCAAATATTTTGGTGCTACAAAACGACATCTGTTTTATCGCGGCTTGAAACCGCCCTACTAAACCTGAGACGTTGAGTGCTGCCGTGTGCGACATCTTTTTTGTAGCTGCGTCGCCCCTCACCGACTGCACAAGCTACGTGGGCGTAAGGGCGCTTTTTCAGTAGTAGGCCGATTTAGGAGTGCAAATGGTGAGGCAGGACTGTGGTATTGCCCTGGTACAAGAGCCCTATACTTCTAATGGATGTGTTAGGGGCTTAGCTGCAGGAATGCGGGTATTCCTTGATACCAGAGGTAAGGCCGCAATTATTGTAAGGGATGTTGATTTAGTTTGCGTGCCTGTTTCCTCTAGCGAACGGGGAGTTTGCGTGAGTATTGAAGGGACGTTTGGCAGGATCTTTCTTGCAAGCGTTTACTGTAAGTACAGTGACGAATTTGACCCATACAAACAGTATATGGATGGTATGTTTTTGCTAGCCGGCGCAGAACCCCTCGTAATCGGGGTTGACGCCAATGCGACCTCCCCTCTGTGGTTCAGTAAGGTATCCAGAACTACGACTGGTACCCGAAACCAGGCGCGGGGGGGGGGGGCTCCTTGGCGAATGGATTATTACACGCAATGTCCAGGTCATCAACGAAGCGAGCGAGACATATACTTTTCATGAGGTCAACGGTGGCAAGAGTGACATTGATGTTACTTTTGCCAATGAGGCAGCTTGTAGGGCGTTTAGTTTTAGGTGGCGGGTTAGTGCAGGGATGAGCGATCACAACTGGATCCAGTTTGAGATCACTCACGAAACAGCGGGTAGAGACACGGTTCCCGAAAGGAGATGGTGTGTGCAAGGCGCTGATTGGAATGTCTATGGTGCTCGTATACTTGCGGAGGGAACTTCTGTATCACCTCAGGTGTACGGCAGCTTAGACATTGACCGGCAAATCGGACACATCAACGAATGTGTATGGCGGGTTAACGATGAACTTTTTGAGAGGAGCCGCAGGGCCAATCAAAAGAGGGTAAATTAGTGGACCCGTCTATTAACTGAGACGCGAAAGCTAGTTCGAAACCTAAGGAAGCGATTCCAAAGGGCTCGTGCGGCCAACGCTGAGAACTTGGCTCACTTGGGCATTGCCTTTCGGCAAAGTCTCACTGAGTACAAGCGACTCATAGTCAGCACAAAAGAAGCTCACTGGCGGAACTTTGTGTCTGGAAATAGGGACGATCCCTGGGGCAAATTGTATAAGATTTGCAGGAGTGTCAAGAAGACTGCTGACATTGAAGGCATCCGTGTGGGTAATAGTGTTTTAACCACATGGATAGAATGCCTGACTGCACTGCTTGGTCAGTTCTTTCCGAGAGAGGAGCGCGTTTAGGACCCTTTTATTGAAGAGCCTCCGGTCCCTCCGGAATTAAGTGCTGAAGAGGTTGAGCAGGGTGTTTCACTTCTTCGTTCTAGGAGATCTCCTAGAGCAGATGGAATAACTGGAGAGATGGTGAAAGCCATCTGGAAAGCTATTCCAGAATACCTGATTTGCCTTTATAGCAAGTGTATTGTCTGTGGCTACTTCCCTCAGGATTGGAGGGAGGCAAGGGTGGTTGTGCTTCTGAAGTCCCCCTATAAAATTAGGTCTGATCCTGGATCATATCGGGGCATCAGCCTTCTTCCGGTACTTGGAAAAGTGCTGAAAAGGGTCATGGTGGAAAGGATTTCAGAAAGTATGACGGAACCAATGTCCCCATTCCAATTCGGCTTTACAAAAGGCAAGTGTGTAGAGGATGCTTGGTCTTTCCTCAAATACAGAGTCCAGAACAGCAGAGCCAGTGTGATTATTGGCATCTTTATTGACTTTAAAGGTGCCTTTGACAACTTGAACTGGCAGAGTATACTCGCCAGGTTGAGAGAATTGGGCTGCCAGGAAATTGGGCTTTGGGAAAGCTATTTTTCTGGTAGAAGAGCGAGTGTGGTCAATGCACATGACAGCGTTTGCGTTGACGTGGAGAAGGGCTGCCCCCAGGGGTCCATTTGCGGTCCATTTATTTGGAACCTGATGATGGATCCGCTTCCGTGGCGTTTAAATGAGCTCCGTGGTTGCTGCGCTTATGCAGCCGACCTGCTCCTTATCCTTGAGGGTCAGTCCAGGGCTCTTGTGGAACAAGTAGGAGAAAGAGCTCTTTCAATCGTTTCTGAATGGGGAGAAAGCGTTGGCGTCAAGGTGTCAACGAAGAAGACTGTTTCAATGTTGCTGAAGGGCAAATTGAAAACGAGACGTCGGAACCCTTTGATTCATATGAATGCCGTTAGCATTAAGTGTGTGGCTGAGGTCAAATACTTGGGCATAACGGTGGGTGAGCGCATGAAATTCATGCCTCATCTCAAGCAAATGAGGAAATGCATGTTGTGTGCTGTAGGCCAGGTGAGGCGCATTCTGCGATCTGACTGGGGGCTTAACAGGCGTTCTGTTCGTGTCATATACGACGGTCTTTTAGTTGCCTGTGCAACTTATGGAGCGTCGGTGTGGTACGACGAATGATGATTGCTGCCGTCAGATTTTGGCTTGCCAAAGAGTGGCATTGATTGGTTGCCTTCCTGTGTGCCGCACTGTCTCCACAGAGGCAATGCAGGTCTTGTTGTGAGTGCCACCTCTCGATCTGGAGGTGAAACGTCGTGGTATTGCCTTCAAGATCAGAAAAGGTCTCCCGCTAAACGAGCAAGATTCGGTCTCCCAGAGGGAAGTGGAAGGCCTATCCCGGAGGGAGCGTAAAGCCTTGCTTAACGCATGCGCGATATCTAGATGGCAATCTAGATGGGATGCTAGCGAAAATGTCAGGGTTACTTACAGCTTTCTTAGGGATGTGCTGAACATGCAGAGGTTTCCTGAACGGAACTTTAACCTCAGCCTGGGCTTTTTGATGACCGGGCATGGCTCCCTTAATGCATTTTTGCATAAAAGGGGGCTTAGCGGCTCGGCGAATTGCTCATGTGGAGCTTCCCACGAAGATTGGCTGCACGATCTTTGCGAGTGCCCAAATTATTCGGATGTGAGGGACTTGCATGCTATGGGCATCACCTTCAGTGGAATTCTAACTGACACCGTATGGTTCGAAAGAGCCTGTAGCTTTGCAAGAGAAGTATTTCTTAGAAGACGCAGTAGGGAACTAGCGGGTTGATTGTGAGTAGCTAGATGAATTGAGGTTCCAAAGGCCGCCAGTCCTGGGCAGTGAGGTGCCCAACTGGAAGGGACCGCAAGGTTGCGAAGCTCGACCGGAAGCTATATTCTGGTACCACGGGAGGTCAAAGGCCCCTGGAACTATTGTTTCCAGCCTGACCTAGGAGTTGGCCCCCTTGTGGGAGTATCGTGGTGGCTGTAGTTTACACCCAAAGTCGCGGGGAGAGTAGAACAAATGGTGCTTGGACAACTCATGGTTGAGCATATGTCTTAGCCTGCTACGACATGTGCTCATCCGTTCGATTGCTACGGAATCATTGGTCTATTCGATGGGGAGTTGCACTGCAACCGGATGCCATGATCCACAGAATGGCTAAGGTATTAGATAGGCCTCGACCATTCACCAAAGGGGAAGTTCGTGCCTTACACACGACTTCGAATCTGGTACTGGTGGTGGTACCTTTATCACCCGAAGGGCGCTGATCAACGCTTTGTTTTGATATCTTGTGCGAAGACGCACCGTAGGTTAGCATATTATAAGGAATATATAGGTACAAAAGTGGTTTACGAATGCCCAGTCTAGTCAGCTTATAGGAAAGTCCCTCTAACCATACGGTATCGAAGGCCTTTTCTAGGTCAATCAGGCAGGCTCCAGTGCGGAACTACATTTTTGTCCTCAACCCACCGTTTCAAAACTCTATTGATTACCATTTCGAACACCTTACTGATATTAGGAATAGAACTTATCGATCGGAGATTCGCCGGATTGAATGTATCTAAATCACCGCGGTTTTCCAATGCGCTGGATAATACGCGTTATTCATTGCATTGTTAAACAAGGTGGTGTAAATGTCTACCGCTTCTAGAGGGAAGAACATTGTTCGATATTCCATCAATTCTCACTGATTTTTTACATCTTCTTGTGTCGAAGATCTAATGGAGTTCTTCCTTTGAAATGAATGGCGATGACATTATTTGCCATATTCTCATCACTGAACTGAGTAAAACCCGAGCTCTTGAATCGCCAGTTCTGTATGTCATTTAGCAGGTAAAAAATTTGCAGAATGCAATGACGGCATTGGAAGTGTTTAATTCCTGAAAAGTCGCTCATATGCCCTCAACCTTCTCCTGAGGATCTTCGATCACAAAAAAATTATCATCATCTACGTCTTCACTCGGATCTATGCCTGTCGTAGTCAGTATTCGTTCGTTGTCCATCATTCAAGGAATTTTAAGACACTAATGGTCGTATTGATTTTATCTCCAAAATATTTTGTTTATTTTCGGGAATATACTCGGGCTGCGGAAATTTACAGCCCCAATTCTGTTGTTCCAATACAAACTTACAGCTGATCTGTAGTTCTCTCTAATCGATATTTGGAGGTTTTTAATTGACGGCTTTAGTGTCCTGATCTCCATGCTATGTCTATCAATAAACTGCCTGTACAAGGTTTTTAGTCTTGACAGCAGTCTAATTTTGTGTCGGTGTAGTGCGTCAATGGTAGCATTGCGGAATAGGTCTTCGTTGGGCGTGTGTTTATACCGAAGTATTGTAATGTCCATCTTTTGTTTAATTGTTTGGTCCATTTGTTTCAAGTATCTGTCCAGCTCCTCGTTAGACAGATTCCTATTGGACGTTGGGTAGAGTAAATTTGAGGAGAGTGCTCTAGTCAACGTTCTAGAATAGTGTTTCCAGTGAGTTTTACTGTAATTGTAAGAATGGCTAGAAACAAACTCCTCCAGTTCCGCAATTTCGTTACGAATTGTTGTTTCAGTACTAAAACCCCAATGGTCACAATGCAGACAGTTTAGCATTTATATATTACTCCCAGTCAGTTTTATCCGTACGTCGTACAGCAATAGGTTCAAATAAGAGCCGAATCTGGGAAACGACGGATTGTCCGTCGCTTTCAAACCGAGTCTGCACATGACACTGTGCTAAACCCACCAATTAAGTAGTAGGTTTCCTCTAGTATTTGGCATTGAAGTCCCCGCCGATTATATAATAATTCTCCTCCGATTCCAGTCTAAGGAGTCAAGGAAGCAACCGCGGCTATTTGTACTCGTACCATTCTACCTCTAGCAGATAAGTATCGTTCAAATGAGATGGATCGGCTAGTTGACTCCATGTGTCAATAACTTGCTTGAACGCATAAATATTATAATATTCTGTGTGTCCGCGACTGTTATTCCTTTTTTTCTCCCATTGGTAGTAGTGATGGCGTCTTAAAGGATTAACCAGTAGAAAGTCTTGTTAGAAAAGAATGAAACCACTCTTCCAAGTACTTAGACTGAATTTCAACATCCTCAGGGTCGGAAGGAGGAGAAAAAAATATTTTCAAACCAATTAACTTGGTTGTATGTGAGATACAATACTTTCACTCTCACTACCCTCAAGATGAGTATAGCTACAGACGGATACATAACAACTGAAAACACTGAGCACACATCATTCCAGGATCATTAGCTAATAGACAGCAAACACTTGAAAGTACGAGTATAAAATAAAAACTCCAACATCACATCACGTCACACTGTGTGGATTGTGCAAACTTCTGTTATACTCGTACTCGTACCAGCACAGCTATGTACTCTTAGCCATGGTCAAAATGTCGCTCCGCAAACACACTTCAAAACTCTACTGCTGTTCGTGTAAACAAACATGTATCCTTACACCAGGATCTAAAGCGTAGAGAGGGAACCTTTAAATTATGTTTGCTCTTTGGAATACGTATGCAAGGACACTTATCACCACACATTCTGTTCTATCCGCTCTCCCTTGAAAACGAATAAAATATTTTCATCTCTTCCAGTTGAAGTCGCATCGTATCCTACCGAAATCCTTTCTTTCCTTTTTGTTTTTTTTTTCGTATTTTAGATTGTTGGCCACTTTTGCATGAATTCGCCACTTGAGTTTTGGTGTACTCACCAAGATTGTCGAGGCTCGACTCGACTCGAACCCCGTCTTCTCGCTTTCCGTTTTTAAGCTTAAGTGGCACGACAATTTTTTTCTCAAGCACTTTTTGGCCAAGGAACATTTCTGCCGTCATCGTCATCACAGTCATCATCATACGTCAGCCCAGCCTCTTGCATCATGAGATGGGAGCATAAGTTTCGAGAGTCATTGTTGTTATGCAGAACCAAGACGAGAAACAAAAAAAAAAAAAAAAAAAAAAAAAAAAAAAAAAAAAAAAAATAGAAAATTCATTCAAGAGGCGAGACAAATAGAATGGGGTGTAGGTAAGAGGGGATGATAGTCCTATCATGGCAGGGATAAACTGCAAGGACTCTTGTTGACATCTCTCATCTTTTAGGCTTGATGGCGTGTCGTGTTACATGAAGAAACAAAAAATACTGTGACAAGAGAAGCGTTCTTCCTTGAGGGCGGGCATATTCCGCCACATCCATATCCACATCCAAATTTGTATGTAAGGCCATGTAACAGATCCTATACACTTGGAATCATTGTATGTTCCATGGAAGTGGGCTCTTGACAAATACATGATGCGATGCTCTGAAAAGAATGGCTAAAGGATAAGAGGACGTACGTGCTCAATGGGATGGATAATGCTTAGGCTTCTAGCCTGTCCTGGCTTTCCCACCTCCAACTTTGGCAAAGCATTGTGTGGTTATGATTCAGCATGATATGCCGACTAGTCATATATGAACTCGTATCTATGATGCTGGCCAGAGTGGGTGTACTACGTGTGGTGTTGCTCAATCAAAAGCTAGAGCTACAGTATCTGTATCTGTCCGAGTGTAGGTAGATCCTCGTTTTCTTCTCTTTTCTTTTTTGTGCAATATATGCTACTTAGAGGAAATGCAGTCCTCAAAGGGGGATCTTCAAAGAACGGGTAGGATGTACGACTATTTGTATCTTTTCTTCATTTTCTGACGTTACTTCATCTTGCAGAGAGTGTTATTGTGCTGATGGCGGGATTGATTTGCCAAGTGAAAATTTCTGTATGGCGGAATTGATGTGCAGCGCCTTTAATCTTCGTAGCTTTTGTGTGCGGTTTTCTATTGAATTTTACCCTTTGAAGTGAATGGCTAATTTTGTGCTGAGTTTTCTGACAGATTTAGAGAATGGGAGGTCAATTTACTGTAACAAGTCATTAGTGATGAATGGAAAGACTTGTACCTAATGGCATTGCTTAGAGGGTTACGGTGGTTTTGGGGTGTACGTCTGTTATTCATCAATACGCTTGCCAATATGAATTACTGAATGCTTTTGTCATTTCTATAGAAAAGGAAGATTAATATGTCTGATGGTGACGAAATACTAATGGCAGACTCAGATATCCTTGGATTTTCGTTCATGTGAGACGTTTTCAGCCGAAAATGTTGCTTCTTCTTAGCCTGATGGGCTGATGGACGTCGCTAAAACGTGAAATCACGTGACCAGGAAAATTCTCACGCAATAAAGCCGTAATTGGTCGTGTTGTGTGGCTTGTAGTCCCGTCACGATATTCAATCGCCGGCCAAAAAAAAATCGGTTTTCATTCAACCATAACGCTCCGAATTGACTATAACCGTCCGCCCATAGGGCACACCAAATAGTCACTTTGTCTGGATGCAACGGCACCTCTTCGATCACTTGTGGATTTTCTGAGCCCCATAGGTGGCAATTTTGTTTGTTTACATACCCACCCAGTGAGAAATGTGCCTCATAACTGTGAAAAAGTTGTTCCAAAAATCTTGGTTTATTTTCTGTTGTTCCAACACCCAAGAAGCGTATCTACGGCGTTGTGTATGGCCAGCAAGCTTCAATTGTTGCGTAAGTTGAACTTTATAAGGATGGAGATGCAAATCCAAATGCAAAGTACGCCATAGTGAGGTGTACGATACGTTCAATTGCTGCAAACGCCGGGAAATCTATGAATTCGGATCACCAGCAACACTTGCACTTATAGTAGTAATATTTTCAACTGAGCGTGCATTACGATGATGCACAGACCTTACGACAACAGTAACGCTTCCACTCTCTTCAAATTTCTTCACGATTTTACGTAGTGGTCGTAGTCGTAGCGTAGTCGGTCGATTACGAAGACCATAATCATCGCGTAATGCGCGAAAAGCGGCTACGTTTAAATCACCATTTTTGCAGTAAGTTTTAATAGTTTTAACGCGTATTTCGATTTGTAAGCAATCCATCATTGTAAATGGCAAACATTCAACTAATATTATGACACTTCAAATAACAGCTGAGTTTGGCATGTGTCAAATGCCAGCGCTACCAACTTGAAACAACGAAATGAATGACCTTGTAATAGTTAGCGAAACACTTTCCCGACGTAGTCATTTAGTCTTTCTATCTTGGGATCCGCTACCGAAAGTAAGTTCAATGATGAAAATTGATGAGATAGACGAGATCGGACCTTTATTTGAAAAACAAAGGTACCGCAGGAAGCACAAGATCTTTAACATATAATGCAGCCAAGTTTATGCATATGACGGAGACGCAGAAAGGGAGATATATGTGGTTTCCACTAGATCAATAAATCAAAGCTAGCGCACAGGTTTCTGTAAAATGAAGCAGGACTGGGATAATGAGAATCTTATAAAGAGACTCCTCAGTATTGCCTAACAAAGCCCTGTCTTTCATTTGCTTTCTTAGGCCGAAGAAGCAACTAATAGTTAGAGCAACCCTTTGTTCGATATCTGTTGAGATGTCATTACCATCGATGCCAATGTCATCCACTGATGCTTCTATTGTTGTGACGTAGGTTCTGCTTTATTGTGCGTCGAATAAACGGCGCGAAGATTTCGTTTTTCAGGCATACTTTCGGCGACTAAATCTTAGAAATCTGTTCCCCAAATAGCTTGCGTAGCGATTGATTGGGAAGCTGTTGACTGTCTTATAACTTTGGGTAGACCAGCACCGTTAGAACTCAACAAGTACCTAAGCAATTGATTTACATTCCAGTAGGGTTCCACGGTAAAGGTCTACTCATGCAGGCTAAAAAGACAGGAACGTGCTCGGTCAGAAGCAATATATTAGCCTACACAGTCATAGGGCACACAACTCTATACGAAAGAGTTGACAAAGATATGACTCAGTTACTAATGGGCCCTTATCTTTGATAACCATCCTCGGATCTAAACTTGGAATGCTTGAACACTTAACAGGCTACAGCCTATATCACTGCCATTCAGCAATTGCGATGAGATTAGCCGGATGTACGGAGGGAGAAAATTGATTGCTATAGGGAAAAGAAATATCGCTCATTCGGATACGGATTTGCCATATGCGTCAGACTTAAGTAAGAAGTTCTGAATTTTCGGCACTTGAATGACCATCCTTAGAAAATCTGCCTGAAGGCTAAACTCCTTAACATATAACTACGAGTACTAATATGCGCCTATACTCATACTCGTAATGCCAGGATTTAAAAGGAGGATATTTGTGGTAGGAAAGTTTATAAGTTTTGTCTGCAACGTACTTCGGTATGTTGCTTGCGGGACGAAATATCGCTGTAGAAAACACACGTTTTCCTTACGTCAATGCACACAAGAGGACGTAGAGAACTTCAGATCATGAAAGGTTTAATCAAATCGATAGATATAAGACATGCCTTCAGCATTCTGGACCTCCGAATGTTTCTTGCAGCCAACATCAACTCGGATCGTAGCCATCTTGCAGCAAAGGTGCAAAGCGCCACAAAAAAGAAGAGTTCCTGTGATACTGTATAAAATTGGAATCGCAAGTGATGTATTCGACACCTTTCGACAACTCCTACGAGAACTAAAGACCAGTGGCAACGCTGCTTACGAACCATCAGAGAAACCACAAGAAAGCAGCTTGCTGGAAAGCAAATGGAGCTAAATAAGAAGCGTATAAAGCTGCGCTGCAACGATGAAGGAGAGCCGCTCCTAGGTCTTGCGAGCGAAGAGACGGAAACAACATTGGCTTCTCTAGAAGAAGAAAAGAAGGCACGATCAGTTCGTTATCTAAGATACTGAGAGGTTGTACTCTAGGAATAACGTACGGGAGTTCAACTGAAGTTTTAAAAATCGTGCCAACGCAAAAATACCCGGACAGAGTCCCAGTCGTTGCTGAGAGCATGTGGGGGGTTCTTACATGCTTATTTATACATATAGTGCTACAGTTCAGAGCCTCAACAAGCCACTCTTGCAATCTGCTTGCAGTGGACTACTTCAAGTTAATTGAAATTCCTTTTCACGTTCTTAGATGGAGTTGTACTCTGGTGCTTCATTCTCCAAGTAGTGGCTTAGTACAAGCTTATAGTGGGACTTACAGGCTAACAAAATACTTAAGAGCTAGGTCTTTGTCATACAAATGCTTTCTGAGGGTAAAGATACAACAATTGACAAGAGTAGTTCCGCGTCTCGTAAGCCGTCAGAATTGGCATAGTATTGTTCGTCCTTATGCACATTGCCATATCTAGGTTTTAAATCGACAAGAGTCAACCAGGTTATTTATGAATGCTTTCAGATTCTACATAGGTCATCTATAAGTCATTTGAGAAGCCCGATAGTCCGACTACGGCGGTACCTTTGTGCTACCTCTAATTCGTCTAGGTTAGGGCGCGGGGATCGTCTTTTCATCCAGGGTGGATGGTTCCTTCTGTCTAACAGGGGTATTAAGAGCACCATCGCCGTTATACAGTCGGCAGAAATAGTTTTTCAATATTTTCAGCTCTGGCTCTCCTACTAGTCGTTCATCCTCAAAGGCATAGAACTCGTCTGTAATGATGTCATCTGTATACCCTATAGTGGCATAAACTCAGGCCAGGTAAATCCACATCCAAATAAGGATGTTATTTTTGCAGCAACCATCATATTGGACTAGGACAGTGATCTTTGCCGTCCACGTTCTCTGTGAAATGTTCCTTAGCGTGTGATTTGTTAAGGCTCCTAAAATTATATGTGCAAAGCCGATAAGATTCGTTGTCCTTAAAATGTTTGCCGAGGTTGTCGATATCAATCCTTTTTCGAAGCTCTTGGTTGTTTCTGAATTGCCATAGTTGTTTCCACAGTTCAAAAATCTCGCCCAAAGTGCCGTCACTAGTCAGGTCCTTAATAGAAACCGTAGACTTAAAGTCCAGCTAAAATCTATGGCGCCTGTTCAGGGTTCTTGCACCGCTATCTATACTCTAGGATTATGACACAATCGCCGTCCTGATGAAAGAGAAGTGCGAATGCTTTCCCCAACTCTCTCATTTGAAGCCGCCAATAACGTCTCGTAGGAGTTTGGTTCCCTACCTTCAGTAAAAGGTACTAGACTCCCAAGCTATATGAAGTGGAAGTACGAGTAGGAGTTCATGGTGGAGGCTTAAGTGTTGGCTTTTGGAAGGAGTTTTTGATTGACCGACTTGTGATGTTCCTAAATGGTCAGAAGACGCTGCTAAGAGGAATTGGTTGTCTTTAAGATTTATACAATGTTATGCTCTATTGTCTTGAAAATTTTGGAGACTTGTATTAAGTTGCAAGCTGCGCAGCAAGACTTTTCAAAGATCTTAACCTTCCGTCCTCACACTGGGGTAGGAGTATCTCATACGCAAAATTGTAAGCCGTGCTCTGCTCCACTCAAAAAACACAGGTTAGCGATCCAGAAAGGGAAATCATGCTACAAATGGAGATCAGTTGTACCCGAGAAACGCGGGAGGTATCAGAAGCGAAATTTGCTCACACATTTACCAGGGCCAAAGGGTGCAGCTCAAAACATATCAACTCCTCTTGAGTCTTGGAGTTGACTGTTTAGTGACAAAATTTTGGATAAAGTGGTGGCTTACACAAACAGGAAAATAGGATGCCATTTGGCCTATGAGAGTTTTCTGTGGAATATTGGACGACGGTGGAATAGTGCTTCACGCACTAGCCCAACCAAATCGAAAAATCCTACGAAAACAGTTTCTTTACGAACCCTGGTACAGCCTTGTTGAGCCACAACTAAAAAGAACAATTCAAGTGCCGTCCCAAAATGATACCGCCAGCAGTTTCGAAGCACCACAACCAATAAGTTTGACAACATATGGTCGGCGTGCTTTCTGTGAACGGAAAAGAGATAGAAAAACAAAATGAGTGTATGGGACTTGTCGACAGGCTATGTGCGAGGAGCATCGCTCGCTGGATTATGTTGAATGCAGTAATGAATAATTGAATTTGGATTTGAATTTTGCCATCTTTCAAGCAGCGGAGTGCAATAGTTTGGAACGAAAATTCCTTGAAATTGTTTTCAAGATTTACACAATGTTATGCTCTTATGTCTTGTCAATTGTGGAGACTTGTATTAAGTTGCAAGCTGTGGAGCAAGAACTTTTAAACGTCTTAAATTTGAATGAAATAAGACTGAATTGCCAAAAATCCTTCAAAGTGATGTGTCCCTTCTAGCCTATCTTACGAATAAAGATTTTCCAATCACCTTCAACCGTAAAGGAAACGAGATAAAGCTTAAGACAGAGTTTGCATGCCTTCGTCAATCTGTTTCCAACGATTACTTGCAGCATAATTTGTAATATAAGACTTCTTGGCCATCCGATTCGAATTTTGTTTTTGTTGAAAATGTGCCCTATAAAATCCAGAAGTGTATCCATGGAAGTGATTTTGAACAAAAGGATTGATTTCCACTGCTACAGGTTTCACTTCAGTTTTAGTTTAGAAATTAATGCTCCGCTTGACAAAGGAAACAATTTTGGGTTGGTATCGGCACCTTCCTAATCTCTGAAACTAACCCAAGGAATATTTTCTTCGATCGTTCTTAACTCTGTCGCCATGTATCATCTTCAACTGACGGGATTTACTTATATTGCAATGTGTTCCTTCCACTTGTTTCCTGTCTCTGTGTTTTACCATTGACTTGGCGACCTTTTATATGTTCTTCAATAAGGACGCACAACTTGGAAATAGTCATGATCTTTCAGAGCAGCTCCTAGAATGAGCTTAGGATTCCATGGAAAACCGACGGCAAAGAGGATTTATAGTGAGACAGACAATACGGTTGAAGATTTGAAGTGTCAACACACTTCTGGCAAATTTGTTAAAGAAGGGATAGCGCATGCAGCTAGACGTAGTAGGAACATGTCGTAGGCCTGTTTTTTTTCTCTGAACCCTTGCTCTTGTACTAATAAACTTTGAGGGTTCTGCAAAAATCCTGTCCCAAATATGCGGTTTACATACAACAGACATGTTGTTGTAATTAAGAATAGATTCAGATTGAGGACAACAAGACTTATCAATCCAACACTTCTTACATTTTCAACAAAGCGTCAAGGAAGGCTAAAAGCGTTTCTCTTAGATACAGGCTTCACACGTCAATCATCACAAATGCATCTGCCAACCAACATCCTCTGCGAAGAAGTTGCTACCACTCACCCTATACACCTCACATCCACATGTTACATACATATTCTATCGACAAACGGTACCTAATATCTACTTCGAACTCAAGACTGTCATTACACTTTCATCTTCCAAAGCAAAGTGTCTAATAACAAGAATGCTTGCCATGTCATACGAGTTCGAGTGCGGATACGAGTACGAGTACTGCTACAACTGACCATCTAATGATTACATACTCTCTCCACTTCATCTGCGCTTAATTAATTCCCAACCGGTACCTCTCACACCATTTACACTTCATGCTAATCGCAAATGCAAATCTAAGCACCTTATCAAAACAAGTTAACGACAACCATGCTCAGAGTGTAAATCCAGCCACCATATTCCCATTCAAATGGCTATCGATCAATCAATCAGCTATCGATAGATCGGTAGGGAAATAATGAAAAAAAAAATAAAAAAAATAAGGAGAACTGAACGTCAATCCTAACACTCTACTCGTACGTACTCTGGTCTGCTCCAACGGTCGTCGCGTCGCGCAGCACAAATCACCTTTTAACACCATTCGCGATCGCGCGCAGTTATGGACGCCGCCACCGCCGCCACCGCCGCCAAGCCGTACTGTACGAGTATAACCAGCACCAGCCATTCATCCAGTGCTCTCCGATCCGCGCACCGATCCATCGATCGTCGATCGCATCTATGGTCACGGCCGTCACTTTTTAATGCGGTGCGTGTTTGCGCAAAGTACATTGTCCCATTAGTGATGTGCAAATTGCGACCGTCACTAATCTCTTAATAGAGATTTAAATTCGAAGAACTCAGAGAAACGGAGACTCCGGCAGCGGCGGCGGCGGCGGCCGAAGACACCGATATCAACAACGACACCAACACCGGCTGCAACTTCGATTTTCCGACAACGACACCGATTCAAAGTACAACGAATACGATCAGGTCCATGGATCGACCAGGTATTCGTAGTAGTAGTAAAGGAACCAACAGCCAACAACTGTTTGGGACGACAACATTGATTGTGCACCCGTTCGCAAAGCTCGTGCGATCGGACGCTGTTCATCATCGATCGATTCGATTGTGTTCCTTGTAATGCCTGCCGGAGACTCTTAGAAGAGACCCGTTGTTGTTGGCCTGACATTATCGTGGCATCTAAATCGCATAAGTGCGGTCTTTATGCGCAAGAGATGCCATAAATTGCATCCGTTCTCATATATTCTCGTATACGTACATACGAGTACACAATGGCTACGCAGTCGACTTTCAAGACAGTGCCTACTACTGTGTATTGTACAATAGTCCGGTTACCTATACAAGTATCATACGAGTATAATGCCAGCCTTTTACGATTGCATTTAGCGGCGAACGCGTATTTAGCGCATTTGGGCTACTGGTCTTCCGTTTGTTAACCATTTGCGGTCGCAGTCAAGTAAACCAACCAGCCACTTGGACTCCAATTGAAATTTTCTATGGAAATTGCCTGCCACTAGTGTAAGTCACTCGTCGATCCATATGGTTGGCGCTGCGTTTGCCTTATGGTACGGCTACGATTAAAAGCCAACCAACGAACGGCTATAACCAACTTGTACAAGCTACTAATCCAAAGGTCTGAACCCACATGCAGTCAACAAATACCGAGTGCTAATCAAGTGATCCGCATATGGTTATGCCCGGCAACCGGCTGTCATAGCGAAATACCAAGTGAACCGAAACAGATGGATCTCTTAGATATGAGTCTCCGTACTCGAACTCTAAGTTGTAGTTGTAGTTTTGTACTATCCTTACCATTTGACCGTTGGACCAGCTGATAGCGAACTGCTGCCATTCATTACCTTGTGATTGGGAGCCAAATCGGGAAATCTCAGTTCTTAATATTTTGACCGTGTACATCAGTCATTTCTGGGAAGAGATGAGATTCTTCTTCCCGGCACACAGTTGGACCAGTCGTTTGTGTTGATACTCTGCCATTAGTGGCTTTCATTGCCTCAACTGCCATAATCATCATCTCTTGCAACTGTTTGCAGGAGAACGATTTAGTGACAATTATGGTCTAAGAGGCGAATCCATTCACCGGATGAGTTCGCCTTTTGATTTCCCAGAATCCATGGTTCACAGTTTGAAACAGTGTTCTGGGATTAGCTGCACTAGTGGCGAAGACTTGTAGGGAGCAAAAAACAGAAGTTGTACTCCACCATCAAGCCATTTGAAGTTGCTACAAATGGATACATGCAATTCACCACTCCTTGGATTCAACTGATCTATCTACGATATATCTATGATCTATCCAACATCAACAGCACTATTCATACATATCATCATGATCGTTGTACTCATCATCATCATCATCATCATCGTCGTCGTCTTCATCGTCATCATCTTGGTCTTCGTCTTCGTCGTCGACGAGCCATAATCGTTGGCGCGTTCTTTCCTTTTAACGTTAATTAAATCAATGGCAGGCATCTTGACAAATAGATACAAATGGTCCGGGGCTTTAGGATAGATTTCTTACTGTGGGCATGTTGTCCAGATGACATTCCGCGTTATGGAAAATTCATTAGCGTTTCACAAAGCACTGGAGCGTTGTTCGGAATTCACAAGCAGTGCTGCCAGTTTAGTTTGGCCTGGCTATTAAAGTAGCTACTTAACTGCTTAACTGATGTATCCGCACCGCACTCATATGTGAAGGTGGTTGATCCATGTAAGTTGGCTAACTGAGTCGGCCGGCCTCGACACGGCTGAGCTGGAAATGGATATTCTCTGGGTTGGGTGATGCTTCGATGATGATTATAAATCAAAATTACTTGTATGACATCGGGTAGATGGCGGCTAACAAATTGTACGCGATAATTATGACGTATGCTACGTGAACAGAGATTTATGAGGTCCAGTTCTTGGGTGGAAGATGTTTTTGGTAGATGGCCTCCTTAAGACTACCAAGTTTGCTTAGATTGATTCGATGCCAAGTGAAAATTCCAGGCCGACATTGATATCGATCAAGAAAGGCAATTAAGATTTGAGCCCTGCATTAGTAACATTGCCGCATGCATCTGACCGCATTTGGAGTCGACATGCTGGGCAGGCGGTGTAGGCATTCAGCTCCATCTCATGTCAGTGCTTTATTTTGACAGGAAATCAAGATAAGGATTGGTTATGCCAGTGAATTTTTTGCGAAAGTCCACTTGCTGTGGACAAAAACTGACTGCCTCTAGGTAGTGGACGAGGTTACTTATAATGATCATCTTACGAAGACCATTTTAGGAACTGTCCAGCACGGGAAGATACTTCGCACTGTTTATCTTTTGCCCAACTTAGGTTAAGAGTCTTTGAATACCGGCTTTCAACTAGTTCAGGTATTTTGCATTGATAAACAAGGAAAGAGTGACTGTTATAAGGTCTTACCTTCTGTTGCGATACCAATGGGTTAAGCACTCTTTACGGCAGCAGTAAATATTATTTGATAGATAACTCCCGCCTGGATTCCCTGCAATTATCCGCAGGATCAGACATTCTTTCATCTAATAGTCTTCAAGATCGATGACCTCAAAATGCAAGGCATCAGTGGAATGTATCCAGGTAGGTTGCAACAGGGTAAACGGCCTTTGTTGAGAATTTCAAAGAGAATTTTCACACTTTTTATTGGCAAACATGTCGCCAATAGCTCCTAGACAGCTAATCATTCTCCTCAAGCCAGCCGTTCTGCGTTTTGGCAGCCTATGGTCTTCAATACTTGGAGATTGCACAAATAGTGATATAACTACGATGACCCTTAATTCGCCAACCATAGCCACATAGCGCTGTCCCACGAGGGTGGATTCGTCATTGTATCTCCTTCTCCACTCTCCCTCCAAGCAGTCAACAGCACACTCGCCCATTTTGGATAAAGTCCATGCTTTCGCGCCATAGAGACAAATGTTACTCTTATTGTCTGAGAGAAGGCTTTATTAGTCAGTTGCCTTCTTAGATCAAAGAAGCAGCAATTGGTGTTGCCTGAATTTATAGCGGGGCAAAGTCCTTAACTACCTCAAAGTTAAATCTGTCAAAGGTGATTGACCGGTAAACCCTTTTTTGACGCTTCCGTCGCAATACTTGCAGGGGCGCCACTGATATCGCGCTTCTCTCTTCCAATTATGTCAATATAATCGGCGTATGCGAGTAATTGGACGGACTTGCGTTGTGCGCAGTTCTTTCTAGAATGATGTTGAAGAAATCGCATGACAGCGCATCGCCTTGTCTTTGACATCAAAGGTCTCGGTGAGGTGTTTACCGACCTTGATGGAGTACCGACGGAGGAGATTCGCAGGGATGCCAACACTAGACTTTGCTCTGTATAGCTCGTCTCTATAGAAACTGTTATTCGTGGCCTCTTTTTTTTTTGGTTGCGTCCAAGGATGTGATAATCTTCGAAAGATACTAATAGCCCGGGCTATCAGCGTGCACTTGACTTTGTTGTATTAGAAATGCCGTCTGGGTTTGATTTTCATTTATGCGCTCTCTGACTTTTTCCAACCGTCGAAGTTCCTTCACTATTTTTGGTGCAGCCTGTTTCACCGCATCCCATATTATACTTGATGTTAGCATATGGTTTACGATGTTTTCAGGAGTTTGTATCTCTCCAATTTTCTCCTCTAGTTCTCTGCGCTCTGTTCTGAAGTGTGGGCACTGGGAAAATACATGATGTGCATCTTCCCTAGCCGCTCCGCAGTTTAAGTAGAAGGGAGATGCCTTCAGACCAAACCTGTATAGATATGATTGAAAGCAGCCATGTCCAGTTAGGAGCTGACTTAAGTAAAAATCTTCTTCTCCGTAGTTACGTTCTACCCATTTACGAATATCGGGTATAAGTCGGCAGGTCCATCTCCCCTTTGTAGACTGGTTCCATCTCTCTTGCCACGCACTTGTGCTGCGCTGCTTTTCTCCCAGCTTGATATCTTTCACTGAAACTCCGGGTTCCCGAATTTCGGCATCGTAAGTACTTTGTAGCCGCCACAACGATGGCAATATCATCTGCAAAGCCTATGATTTTAGCCTCAATCGGGGTTCCAAGTCTTAGAACCCTGTCCTACACTATGTTCCATAGGAGAGGTCTAGGTACCGACCCTTGTGGAACTCCCCCAGTTATGTGGAACTGCCTTACTCCATCGTCGGTATCGTAGAGTAGTAGAAGTAACTTAGCATAATTTCTATTAAAAACCATGGCACCATCATTGATTTCAGACAGTGTACTTTAAGCCTCCATCTCCACGAATGCTTCTGTATTTATTTTGATGCCTAGCTAAGGACCTTATTTGGTATGCTGTCCAATCCCGACACTATTTTTTGCATCAGCAAAGGGCACAAGGGTGGGGCTGCCCTAGAAACCTTTAGGGGTCCTGTAGGCGGTACCCCAGGGATTAATACCTGCTTCCTCGCAGAGTTCTCTGAAGCTGTTGTTTTTGCTCCATCGAATGGCTAATTTAAGGTCCCTACGCCTATTTTTGCATTGCACCTTTAAATCCTGGTGGGAGGGCTGATCTCTGGATCGCTGGCATAGTGTTCTAGCTCTATGGCATTAGCTGCGTAGCTCCGATATCCCTTGGTTCTACCAGTATACTTGTTTCCGGCGTTTTGTTGGCGTATTTCGTACCATAGATGCGTCGAAAGCCCTAGATACTGTTTTAGTAACCCCCACCGCCATCGTGTTTGCTGCTCCTGGGTTTATTGTGGATTCTCCAAAAATCAGGAAAAAGGTGTTTCCGTCCAGTGTGCTTGTTTTCCACCCCATTCGTTGTGCCTTCTTTGGAAGGCGCTTCTGGGTTGCTCTCCTTGCTTGCACTTCAAATAGGATGGCCTGGTGGTCACTGTGGGTGTAGTCCTTACTGACTTTCCATCTTGATCTTCTCACTAGAGAATTTGTTACAAAAGTTACATCAACTCTGGAGACTACGTCGTTTCTGTCTGCTCGTTGATCGTATTAAGCAGTACTGCGTCAAGTGACGATACTGCTTCTAGCAGAACCTCTCCTCTCCTATTGGTCCGTATGCTGCCTCAATCAGTGGCCCATGCGTTCTCTTCGAGGCGTCTGCTGCCCAAACTTTATCATTGAGGTTCCTATACTGTTCGCTTACTACGGCCTTGTAGCTAGCTAAGCAAGCTAACAAGCTAAGAGCTTGTGTCATAAGGTCCTGTGCCGCTTCGCAGTGATTTAGGTTAAGTTGAAGCACTTCCATATTCTTCTGGTGGCCTTTGCAGCTTCTTGGTATGCAGGACATACTGAACTTCCTGCCGCGTGTTTGGTATTGCTACTTCTTCTTTCTTCATAAAGGACACATCTTGGGTCATTGTTGCAGTTCTTGGACATATGACCTTTCTGCCCGGACTTGACGCAATTTGCGCTTCTGTCCACAGTACTTGTACACACCTTCGAAAGATGGCATCTGAAGCATCGTAGAGGTACTACATTTTCCCGTATTTGGCAACATTCGCGGCCTTTAAATCGATGAATAGGTTGTGTGTATCGATCTGAAGCTCATGACATCTTTAGGATCTGCCGTGAATACTTGTTTGGAATTTTCAGACTTGAAGCAACACTGATATGGATCAATCAAGGCTGTTGACGAATGGCTTTAGACGTCCATACAATATGGCAGATAAGATCTTGTATACGATGTTAAGAAGACTGATGCCTAGTTGGCGCACTACAGAGGGCCTCCTTTCTTGAGGATCGGACAAACTGTGCTGAGGTTCCATTCATCGGGCATACTTTCATATTTTACAGATAGGTTGGTATATGCTTCTTACCAAGTCATTGCCTGCCGCTTTAAAGAGCTCGGGAGTCAGACCGTCTGCTCCAGCAGCTGTGATGGACCTAAGCTTAGATATTTCCATCTCCAATTCATCTAGGTAGGGTGGACGGAATTGTTGGTCTACATCGTCTAAGTTGAAAGGTTCATTCTGCCTGACAGTAATATTTGGTTCGTCATCGCAGTAACACTGTCTGCAGAAATGCAGAAATCCTTAGCGACTGCGAATCTACTACGATGTTCCCTGTTTATTTCCACAGGCTTCGGTTCTTCAATAGATTTGTGTTTGTGAAATGTTCTCTTCACCCTTTTGGCAGATGTTCCGGGGTAGCATCTCTCAATTCCCTGGACCGCGCGTTATAGTGGTAGCATATCAGAGGCTACATCCCACGACAAAATTAGCAAAAATGCCTTCGGCAAAGACAATTTCGATGTCATAGCTCAGGTATTGCTCGTAAGTCTTGTTCAAGAACTCTTAGAGGATATCTTTCGTGTCGACATCTTTCTCCTCTGCGGGGATGTGCATGCATATCGGTTGTTGTTGTTCGGCTACTCGTGGTCTGTTAAGAGACCCAAAATTCCACGTGCATATCCAAAGTTAAAAAAGTTGTGGCGCTGGCAGCCTGGTATGGGCCATGGCCTAGCTTCTTGACACTCATTTGTTTTGCTCATGTTGTCATTTTTGTCAAATCTGAGCAGGACCTACGGCTTATCGCCGAGTGCGAACGGCACTCCTTAGAAGCTTTTTGTAGGCAATTTTTTATTTTCGGGAGTTTGCAATTGCCCGCCAAAAGGGTGATAGCGATTTGAAAAACTGTTGGTGACCCAGCCAGGAATCGAACCCAGACTCTCTGCGTGATAGTCCAATGAGCTAACTATCGCGTCATCACCATCGCCATATCCAAAGTTCGTTGTCCTTAATTCGTTTGCATGAGTTGTCAATAGTAGATTCATCAGTATCCGAGGTTTGTTTATGTTTCGGAACCCTTGTATTTTTTCCATGGGCGGGCAGTTACTCTGGCGGCAAAACACCAAACCTGGAGGACCAGTTCCATTTTTTGATACCCTAGGGGTCGGTTAGACTGAAGCCAGTAGCCCGTCCAGGGATGGGAGAGGTCCTTAAGAATATCTCTTTTCCAAGATCCTGACTTAGTTTTGGAAATCCTCTCCAGCCTGAGCTCCAAATATGTCATAGTAGCACGGATAAGGCCTGATTTGTGGTAATCCGGGATTTTTCTTAACCGTTGCTGCCGTCTGGGGAATTTATCTGCTGTCCCGTTTGTAGTGCTGCTATTTTTATCTGTTGATCAGCGCTTTCGCTTACAATTGGCAGGTCGAGTCTGGTAGGACAATGTCCGGTAGCCACTTGAACTTAAAATAGACACGATTGATGTGTAGAAACAGTTGCAACACTGGGTATTGCCAGGTTGACGTTTCACGGCGCCTACCCTATTTCTACAGCACCCAACCATCATAGCTGTCGTCACTCGGGTGTTATTGCCGAACCTATGTTTGTAGACGAAACCTCATATAACTTTCAAGCTAAATTTGCCTAATGTTTTTCGCCATTCCTGCTTCAACATTCGCAGACGCACCTATGACATCGCGCTACAGCGTCCCAATAAAATGGTTTTATAGACTTCTGAATGGTTGTGTCTCTGGTGTTCTTCTCATTGTCATCCCGCGTACTCAAACGAGCTTGATAGGGAACCCAAAGCTTTCATGGTTGTGTATATTCGTAGCTCGTCACGCCGAGAACTGCGTGGCTGCCGGCTGCTGTGTATCATAGCATATATCAACTGCTCTTTCACAGTTTTCGGAAGTGATCCTTAGATCAGCCATAGGGTGTTGTTTATTGTCTTTCAGTTCGGACTCTATAGTCTTGCATCAGTCCTTTGTTTCCATTTCACTGATCGTCGATACTCAATCCTGCTGGTAAGCTACTTTTGAGTTGCTTAAGTTGTTGACGGCTATGTCTACTGATAAAACTCCAATGACATCATCCTTTGCTAGCTTTGTGTTTTAATCGTCTAAGGCTATCTTTTGTCCTGCCGTATGTCTTTTCTTAGAGATCGTTTCCGGTTTCCGGTTTCGGATCTTCGCTATCTGGTCTGGACTGGTCCGACTACTGTAAGTGATTGGATTGTCATGATGTACTCATTTACAAAAAGGAAATTGAAGACCTACCTGATTCGCAGAAGTACGAATATACATCTCTTGCATCTTCCCTTTAACCAACTCATCCTGTCACCGACTTGAAGGTGCTATTTCACTTATAGCAGTCTTTAGCCTGTACTAATTGCTAGGCTGACATTTAACGTAAAGAACCGAATGTCGTGATCCTTTCTTCATCTGCATATGAAAATGGCTCCTAGTATAGTGTTTCCACTTCTTGCATTAGCCTAAGGAGCAGCTCTGGGTATTGAAATCTGGAACTACGTATGTATATCACTTAAACTTGGTCGTTGAAGCAATTTTCAGTGCTCTTACTTTGTAGCTACGGAACTGCAGCACAATTAGCAGCACAGCTAGTAATTTTCCGCACCATTTGGCCTCATTGTTTCAGTGTTGCTGTGCATAATTTTTATTTTTTTATTTTTTTTTTTGAAAAATTATCCAGAACTTCTGTGACTAACACAAACAATACTAGTCACCGCCCGCTGGGTAAGCGAAAGGCCTCACTTCTGACAGATTGCAACCGCTGCTGGAAAGTACGAGTATGACACAGCGCAAAAGGGTTAACCCACCAATAAAACACTGCGCAGCACAAAACAATAAGCCACTCAGCAGTAGGAATAGTGCATGGAACTCATTAAACCAGCGAACACGGTACTGGCGCGCAATGATACGCTTAAACAAAGCGAATTAACACAAAGAACCGACAGTCGGTAACTGGCTGGAGCTAGAGAGGTGGCAGAGGCGTATTCTGTTATAATAATTGAATCCATTCCCTCCGCCTGAGGCACGCTTTAGTAAGAATAAAAAAAATCGAAGAACAAAATCGAAATTCGTGTCGCTACCAATGGACCCATCCGTCAGCTCGAATCAACATGAATCAGCACTTAAATGATTTCGTACTGAACTCATCATCATAACGACAGACATCATCATTTGACAGAAGTCAGCGGAATCAGCGGAATCAGAGAACGACACGACGTGCAGTTGTCAAGCGATCCGAAATGGCACGCGTTTTGGATTCAATTCAGTTCTCAATTCAGGTGAACTGAGGATGCGATGGCACATCTTGAATCTATGAAATCACTGGCTCCAGATGTCTCTTCTGGAGCATGTGTCTGGGTTTCGTTTTTTATTCGCACAGTGTACGGTTTCCTTGGAAACATTGTCTAATGGTTCTAGACTTGAAGTTGGATCAAGACAAAGACAACAGTAAGAATATGTAATACAACTCCCTGGACACATTCAAACATGAACATGACAACAGCTGGGCTAGTCGTTCGCGGAATATGTATTGTGCTCGGCGCTTCCATGAATACAAAAGCAGAGCTTCAGCTGAGTACCTACTCGGATTCGGATCAAACAATCGAACAACGTGGACTGGTGATTGCTTTTATTTATTTCTAAGACCACTAGTCATGTAATCAGGAAGAGCGAGCTAACAAGACAAGCATAAAGGATTGATGACAAAGTACTCGTAAGTATATGGAATGCGTTTGGGTGCATTCAGCATGGCCAATACGGGTAGATATCATGTGCGTTTAGCTGTGCGTCGATAATTAACTCAAATTAAGTGGCGCCACGTTCATAATATAGAATGCCTAGTTGAGACAAAAGCATGTAGGCGTCGTTTATGGGCGTTAAACGATTATGTCACGATCTTGTGATAAAAATTCTGTAGACGAGTTCTTAATGATAGCAGCAAATAAAGCGGTTAACACGATTCAGTTTGTTTGGCATACTTTGTTGTTCGGTGGAGGCAAGAACTGTGCAACTAGGTGATGTCGCGGGAAGTGACAAAAATCGTCATGAACATTGACTGAGCTTTAGTTAGTTTTACTTTGTATGCCCCCAAGTAATGTGCCGCCACTTCATTTTAGTTCTTTGTATGGGAGTTGAAAAGCCGTCGGATAACCAGTGTTATAGAGGAATTGGATGACAAGCCAACATTTTTGCTGAATCCACGTTTGTTCATTGAAGCCACGTTACACATCGGTTGGGACTACGACAGGATGCTGACATAGAGGCAAAAGGAGGTGCGAATACCAAATAATGCAGATAAATGGCTTTAAGGGCCGTTTTTTTCTTTTGAACTAAACTCCACTTCGCTGGTAAGACACATTTTCGTGGATAAGTCCGCATAAACTTGAGTGAGCGCATTGTCAGGTTCATTAAAAATGTTGCCTCTACTACCAAAGGCCCTTTGCTGGGAAACTGTATCGACGCCTTGAATACTGCAGAGTCAACACTAGTTTGGTGCTTTAGAGAGAAGCCAAGTATCTTAAAGATTAAAAATTTAAAAATTTTGAACTACTGCAAGGAACCAACATATCGTCTTGAGTACTAGGATCCCAACATGTTTTTTTCTTTCAGAACAGAGGATTGGGACGAAGATCTTGTCCAGTGTTATCATTGTGCTAAGTGTCGTCGGTACCAGTATCCACCACGCAAGCCCGAGTTCGTGCAGCCTTATGGGGGCGTAAGCCGGACTATCGCAGAGGAACTCGCGTCGCAAGATGTTGTATTACGTACGGTTAGCACTTTTAAATAGGTGCTTAGCAAAAGTGTAGTGCCTTGTTTCGACGCCAGTAAGAGGTCTGCTGTTTTTTTCTACAGAGAGACAGCAGTAAGTCCGCTGGCCTTTAAGAGATGTTGAAAACAATTTGTTTGGTCTGCCGGCAACCTGGAGAGTCATGCCATGTGTAGCTATAGGAAAACCTAGCCCAGCTGTCAATGAAAGCTCTTACTGAGGGCGCAGCCAGACTTAGTGTAGATTCTGGCCTTAAAAGACTCTTCTCTGTGTATTGCATAGCAAATTAATTGGCGACATCATATCCCGTGATCCAAATTTGATCTAGGACGTCAAAAAGACTCGAAAAGGATTTTGCATTCCGACTGCATTGTCGAACTATCCATTTTTTAAGTTTATTATCCAGAGAATCATCATTATCTTTGGAAAATTGGATGGTGATGCCTTTACGCACTGGCTGTGTCAACTTCCTTCTTTTCAGAAACGAACAACCTCAGTTTGGGGAGGATTCACAGAAAGCACATTTCTGGTTCATCATCGTCGATCACGTCCAGGGCTATTTGCGAATTAGAGCAGGGGACAGTGTCCAAGAAATCCTGAATGTCGTTGAAAATTTGCACGTGGATCCTTCTTTTCAACAAAGTCGAGACCTCGCATCTGAGTCTGAATTCGATGTGACTATGGTCTGACATGATAATTCCAAAGATATCATGGAAGAACTATGGGGGGTAGGAAATATAAGTAAGGTACAGACGATGGCGTTCGAGAAAGCTTGTCCAGCTAACCGAACACCTAAAAGGGCTCAGCCAAGGTGGTGGAATAGGGAAATTGGTTTTAAAAGAAAAGAGGTTAGACAACTCTATGAAGGGCGAAGCTCTTCAAAAGTTACAGTTCCTGGAATGAGTACTATGATTGTAAAAAGCAATTCAAGTGTACTTACGAAGTCAAAAAGGGCGTCATGGCAGAGGTACTGCGAATATATAGTGGAAACAGACGAAGCAAAATGCTTTCAAAAGAAGCGAGCGTCACTAGCTTTCTCAGAAAACAAGACAGAACGTGGGTTGAAAGCAGCCAAGGAGTCCTGGTAAAACGTTACCGTTGGTGGGAATCCATTTCCCTGGATCCACGCTATAATTTGACTCCGGCTTGCCACGGCACACTGAGAACATTGATCTCTCTCTCTCGGAAGAAGAAGTAGGTATTCCTATTAACAAGGAAAAAATACGGGGAGCAATTCAGTCCTTTCAACCGTTTTGCTCCAAAGAGCACCGGAGGTAGCAATCCAAAATATTATGGAAATTCCGAGACACTGTCTAAAATCAGGATACAGAGAAGTTTAGGTGGTTGCTGGCAAACAGGGACACATAACAGCAAGAGATTTCAGACCAATAAGTCCGTCATCATTTATGCTTAAAACCCCAGAGCGTTTATTGTAAATTCACATCAGGAACAGATGAAGTAACGGGTTTTTGACTGATTCAAAGCATGCCTAAATGGTAAATCCACATGAGGTGGTGGGGAAAATTGAAAGGAGTCCACACTTCGGCGAGTTTGCGATGGCGCCCTTCCTCGATATGGAAGCAGCCTTCAATAACGTGAACTTCAGAGCCAATGGACGCAAATATAGAACAGGGGTCTACAAATTGGGTTTGCAACATGCTTGCAAGAAGGGTAATAAACTGTTCCATTGGACAAAGCTCGGCTAGAATGTCAGTCAGTCATATCTCCACTCCTTTGGTACTGGTCATAAATGACATTCTCAAAAAGCTTTATTCAATGGGCATTAGCGCCACGTTATCCGATCATAATAGTGCAGGGAAAATACTCAAACACTTTAACTGAGATCATGGAGCTTGCCTTGAAGACGTTCAGCACTTTGGCATGCACCATAAAGTACAAGATACCGCAATTCACACTCCCAAAACTCAGTGTGAGATTCATTGGAATCTCAATGTAGCGGAAAGAATTAAAAAGGCATATAATGCTCTTTCTATATGCCAACAGAACTATAGTAAAAATTTTGAGCCTAAAATCTGCTATAGTGTATTGGCTATATACGGTGATGGTGAGTCTCATACTGACATATGACATTCGAATGGGGGAAAGCAACAAATAAGGAAACAATTCACGGAAAATAAGCGGCGGTTCAAAGAACGGCTGCCTTAGCAATTACAGGTGCTCTTCGTACCACCCCTACAACAGCATTGGACACCTTTCTGCACCTAATACAGCTTGACTTACAGGTAAAATAAAATTGCTGGCAACAGTGCGATTCGACTCAGTAATCTCGGACACGGCACGATACTAGAGGAGCTACTGGCATCCAATCCAACTCTTACGGACGTAGTTCCATCCTTGATCGACTTCGATATTCTATATGATATATTATATCCGGAGCGGAAAGTCTGGCAGTAATCAGACTAAATGAAATTGCAGTTTTCACAGATGGCTCGAAGACAGTGAAAGGAACTGATTCCAGTATCTTCTCGGAAGACTAAGAGTGTCCAAAAGGCTACAACAAACAAACAGTGTCTTCCAATCAGAGGTTTTGGCTGTCTTCAGGGCGGCTGAGCTGATGCAGATGTGATCGGTATCTGTTAGAGATATCGCTATCTACATCGATAGCCAAGCCGCACTTAAGGCAAGGAATCAACCAACATCGACTCTGATACAGTGAGGGGCTATCGTTCAATGCTCAAAGCATTATGCACTCAAAACTGGGTGAGACAGTGCTAGGTGCCAGGACACTGCGGCATAGAGGGAATAATCACATAAAGACCGATGTAAAACGCGCCTAAGATACTCTAGAAGTCTGAACTTTTTTACGGACGAAGCTTCGCTTGTGGATATCCTTATCGTATCGCTACTAATAGGAAATCCTAAGGATGTCTAAAATTGGTTAACAGGAACGATAATTTAGCCTACGAGCCCTGCTCGATGAAGGGTCTCCTAACTTTTGTCGAAATCCGATGGTTTTCGCCAAATACTTTTGGAAATTGTTTGAGAAATTTTAGAAAAATATACCAAACTGACCTAACGGTAGACTCACAGCCACTGCTAGGATTTAGTGGTGCTATACATTTAGACTTTCAACCAGAACGAACCTAGACTGTTTAAGGCAACGATTGCATAGTCATATCGGAGCTTAAGCTTGTCGGCCTACTGGATTAGTTGCCGAGTTTTCAGGAGAGCGAAAGATGATGATTTGTAAAATGGACAAACCAAATAGTCTCCTGAATATTGGCGGATGAAAATATGTCAGACAAATGGAACCTCAGTATTGTATACTGCACGGCGAGTGACCACCAGTTTATAAACCTCGTGGTGGAGACCATGGAAACAACTCTGTGAACAGGAGGCAGTTTGTGAAGCTCTAATTGATGCGCCACCTCCTGCTGACTTGTGCGCAATATCAGGTGCGGCAGAGGTCGACCGCACTGAGAAAAAAGTCAAAGAACGGTGCAATGCTTTTTGTTTACTTTGATTCAGGCTGGAGCCAAACTACTGGTGCTCAGATAATGCCAACACCTACGCCAGAAATGGCGGTGTAATAAGAAAACAAACCGTTGCTTTGCCCTAAAATATTGCTTACGCCGTTCCAGGGTGAATTTAAGCCCCCCGACTCCAAGGACTGTTCTATTATTTTGAACTGAAAGGCAATTAAGTAGGATAACTCACTTTTGGACAACCAAAAAAGTACTCTATAGATCATTGTTCGTCCAAGCTCTGATTTATAGCGCAAAGGCCAGGATTTTACCAGAAAAGTTGAGCGTACTCCTGGTTGTTTCGAAAGAAGAGTCCTACAAATGATCTGTGACCCTGTTTACTAAGAACTCGACAGGGTGTCCGCATTTATTATTTAAAATAGTTGGGAAATAGAGAATGGATATTTCAGTTCTAAAAATCCGCGAATCTACCTTGAATTCTATTAGTTGCGCGATAAGAACCTCAATCAATCCCAGCCAAGTCTGTTAACCAGCTGCTTTCAATGTTACATGTACATAGAGATTTGGCTAGAAAGCCAAGTTGATTGATGCTCGGATCAACTTTGAAGCCACCTTGGTACGTCAGTAAGTAAAATAAGCAGGGACTCGACCTCTAGGTTACAACACATCAGATCCATTCCGCCCGCAGTACTGAAATGAGATAGTAAATTCCTCATCTTTAAGGTTCCTTCCATTTACAAACATCTTCCTCTGTCTCCAGGTTACTTAATTACTTACATCAAACTGCCAATTTGTACTCAATCGTTTATTGTTTGCCACTGACAAATAGCTTAGCGTTTTCCATTTCAATAATCGAGTCTCAATTACAATCGGCAATATTAAACCCTCAACCATCCCACACCAATCATCCAATCATCCACAACCAGTGCCATCAGATCCTTTTGGCAAGTCGTCATATGAACAACCGCGCACCTTGGTTTGGTACCACAATGCCACCAAAAAACCGCACACAATCCGCTAACAGAAATTTTAATGATGTGCTAAATGCTCGCGAGCGTGCCCCATTATTGTAATGGGAATCTTCTGACGATACAACAATATTCGTATGTCTGCCTCTTTTTAAAGTCCTTTCTTCGCCGTTTTTGTTGTCGTCGTCACACGGTTGTTCCGTTCGACAGTCCACCTTGTTACGACTCTCTGTTTGCAATCCGACTAATGGCGAAATATCCTTATTTACATACATCCCCTGATACGTACAACGAAAATAATTCCGATTGTATTCAAATATCCTTGTGTCAATACCCACCCCATCGAACTACTTGTACTCAGTTATTGTGGGGGACTGGGACTTTTGAAAACGCTCCAGATGGTGCGGGTGCGGGTGTGGGTGCAGGTACGGGTGATTTTTCGCGACTTTTCAAGACCTAGCAGAAAAAAAGGAAACCCAATCCAAAGGCCTTCCACATACTCGTGCCTGTTAGTACAGTCGAGTCCTGATGGAAGAACTGCTTCCATCTCCGACCTAGTACTCCGTCCTTAAGTCTCGTCCATGTTTGTTAACGGGAGCTATTATTGCGTGCATTATGTTGTCATAAGTTATCGATGACGGACTTACCCGCCGCGCAAGCATGTACCGTACATTGGTGGCAGCGGCGGCGGCTTCGTTGTAAATGCGGATCCCAGAGTGTGAGCCGTAAGAACACCCCTTGGGAGTGAAATTATTGAAAATTGCAATTGCGGTGGTGGCGGAAGTTACAGTCGTTCATGTGGCGCAGGTATAATTTCGCAAATGGGATGTAAAGTTGAGGATTTCGCATACACAATGAGCGCCTTCTGTTTGAGGTATGTACCTATACAACATAGGTTGGGGGGTGGTATCTAAGTCCTTAAATCCTTCTTAGAGCTTCACTACTCCGATTTACGAATATAGTATGCATTGCATGTGGAAGGGAGACTAAGAAATTATTTTGTTGTGAGCGATTATTTTGTTTGCTCATACGTTATTCCTTTATTTTTGCTTTTCTGTTTTTTTTTTGTTTTGTTGTTGCAATTACATCCTTAAAATTACTCAATTGTGAAAGGCAGAGTCAGAGTGGTAGGGAGATTCAAGAGACCAAGAGACCGACTGGGAGTTATGATCAGGGGTGGACTTGTGAAAAGGATTAAGGTGTGTCGCTTAATTTCACGTGAGTTTTGGGTATGACTTAATACAAAAGCAATTGTGTTGGCTTTTATTTGTGTCGACAAAGGGTAGAGCGAATGCAGTTGCAGAACGATTACAGATACATGGATAAATGTTGGGAAATGACTCTCTAATCAATGGTGCATTCTATAGACAACAGCTTAAAGGCAGACTTTAATGAAAACACAACTGTCGATGTACGAGTAAGTCATGTTATATCTAAATGCCCTATGGGACAGATTGGCAGCATATTATTTGGGCAGCGGATTTGGAACACTCGAAGAGGGTGTCATCGTATTGTTCAACACCGGATAGTGTATTAAGGCAGACATACGAAAGTATCTCCGCTAGATGAGCTCATACAAGAGCCGTCTTCATGAATCAATATAAAATCAGTCTTTCATCCACTTTCGTCGTAAAAGGTCTCCGAAGAGCAAGGTTCAGAGATGATCTCCGATCTGAAATGCGAGCCTCAGCCTACATGGTTGGGTGAAGCTTAGTAACGAGCAAGAACTCTAAGTACCTGAAGAATATTTCATTAATTGTTAATCTTGCCTATAAACTTAGATGCGAACCGGACGTAGCCCCACTAACAATGACACAACTCAAGAGCTGACGATTGATTAGGTTAACCACCTCTCGGATATCTGTCGTTCAAAGAGGATCTTTTACCGCGAAAGGAGGCGAACAATTTACCTTACCGTGGAGATGTTGTTGGGAATGAAATTTGCTCTCATAGCCAGCCTTTATAAATTCTCAATAGAACATAGTTGAGGGCTTAGTAACAGTGATGGCCGCACTGTGATCGGAAGCTTACGCAGCTGGTGAGACCATGATTTAGCCTTTTGGTATTAGCTTAAGAGAATGTTATTCAATAGTCGACCCTGACTAAAGCCAATTTCTCCACAGTTAACACTCCGTACGGCTTTTGTCAGCCCTTGCTTCTTTGTAAATATTTGTTACAAAGGCATTTTTTGCTCCCACCAGAATTTTATTTTGTTTCTTATAATTTGCGCGCGCACAGGAGATTTTGTACGCTTAAAATGTTTGCACATAGCGCGCGCGGGCGAAGGAAATTTAGGGAGGTAGAAAAGAGCGTTACTGATGTACGTTGGTTTTGAATGTTTGGAGGTTGTAATGGCTAGGAAAAAATGAGCTCAGCAGGGCATTCCATGAGCGAGTTGTTCGGCTTAGGAAAAAATCACGATATTTCAGGGTGCGTCCGAAAGTGGGCTTGAGGGTGTATTTCTGTGTAGCACTGATGGTGAAAAAAGCGATAAAACAAGGTGAGGCAGGAGACATTACGTTGGTGGTCGAGGGTGTCAATCGACTGTGTAATATTAGCATCACCTATAAGTTTGATCGCATGGTTCCGAATCCTATCTTGTAGGTGCAAAGAAGTTTTAGGAGCGCCTGACCAGATGTAAGCATTGTACGTTTGGGCGGATGAAAGCCTTATATATTGAAGCCAGGTCAAAGGGGATGACATCGCTTGAGGAAACCGAGACATTTCGCAGCATTTTTGGTCACTTCGAATATGTGGTCATCCCAATGTGAGTTGTCATTAACACACATACCGAGAATGAAAAGTTTTTCGGTTTCAACGATGACAGCATTGTGTTTTGGAAGCATTAAATTCCACTCTGTTGATAGTTCCCCAATTGTTTATGATGTTTATATCGGAATTTAATGAGCTTAACATAGGTTACCGTTCCCGTTCTACAGCCGAAAAGCAGGGACGTGAGTCCGGGAACGAATATTAAAAGCAGGGAGTACTGTGGTCAACGAAGGGCCATATTGGACTAGAACTGGCAGACAAGAGATCGTTGATGAATATAAAAAATAATGTCGGAGACAGAACGGAGCCCTGGGGCACACCGGCATTTATTTTGTGAATATCAGACTTGAATTGACAACTTCAATTGAACGTTCCGAAAGTGCATGAATGAATAAAGTAAATGGGTTTGTAAGAGGAGAAAGAAGGAGATTCGCCTTTGTTAGGACGTGTCCCAAGCCAGACCCTCCACGGGTTGGGAGCCCTTTAAATAAGTAAAATACGTTCAAAAATTTTGTTAGAGACTGAAAACGAATTGACCGGTGTGGAAGGCTGAAAAGCTAAAACATGCCCAACGTGGACGTAGAGTAACAGTCGTTGCTGAAAACAAGGAAACTGGCTATAATAAGGGCGATAATAGTTAAAATACCCCCGTTAACCAGAATGAACCATTCATCTTGGACGAAGACGACAGAGACCTTCATCCCGTTGACCTAGACGCTGGAGATGACCTGGTTGGAAACATGAACCAGGTAATTTACGAGATAAGATCAGAGGACAGCGCAATGTTTGGAATAGTAGTATCTTTTGTTGGATCGCAAGGCACTAGATTCTTTTGACCACGCAAAGGACGAACACCACTGACGGCTTGACAAGTACTTCGCCATTGACAGTTTAATTTCTAGTTGTTAAGGATTCCATCTGCCTTGACATTAGAGCAAGAATCAGATTGAAAATTACCCCCACTGTGCCGCGGAGCCAACATCTCAGATGCTGCTACTACTGCTCTGGCTTTAAGGTTCTTCGAATCTAAGCCTGAGGGATGGCACAGCAAGGATGAACACATTTGACGTTGTCCACACAAGTCAAAGGAGACCTCGATATTATTAAGAGTATGGCACTGGTAGCTGGAAGTCATACTTGCTGGAATTGCTTGTTGGCGCAGATCCACCTCTAAATGTAGCGACAACTAATAACGACATGTAGGCAAACGAACTGCGGCAAATACTATTGTATAGAACTTTGACACGCAGTCAAATCAAAGCATCTATAACGCATCATGGCAAAGGTCAGAAACGAGTCAAGTAGTGCCTTATGCCTGAACAACATCTGTCCAAAAGACAGGGTTTGGTTCATAATCCTTTTGACCTCATAATTCCACTCATCTACCCTCATTTTCTTCATCTGATTGCATTCCATTGCACATTTGCAGTGATTTATCATCACTTATGAATCCTAATCCCCCGAACAAAAGACCGGAGCCATTGACAAACACAGAGACTCTATCTACTTGTTGCAAATTGTTCCCACTGATTGCCGAAAGCCATTCTCATAATTTTGAAATCTTTTCATATTCACACACTTAAAAATGAATTCTGCCGACTGCAACTGGTTTTAAGACGGCACCGATCCGATTAAGGGCGAAACCCAATGATTTGTAACAATTTAATTTGCATATCATAATCCATACTCTAAGTGCGGAGTAGCACCTTCAAAACAGACCCTGAACACATCTACCATATGGTACGGCATCACTACATTGAAAATACCTGGTTCTATGGCTCTATTCAGATTCAGAGGAAGAATCAACCCTTCCTTCGGTGTTGGAAGTGGAACCCTCCTTGAACCGAAACTCTCAATCTCAATCTCAATCTCAATCCCAGACTCAGACTCAGAGACCAATCGAAATTGTAAGAAAATTTTTTCAGTTTTTGTTTGAATGCATCTTTGTTACGGCCTCGTCGGGGTCGGGTGTTCCTCCCATGGCCACTTAAGTAGATTGCAAGCTGGAACATTGGTGGGTTCATTTGAATATGAAATTCATTAAAAAAAAAAAAACAAAAAAAACTACAAAGAAAAAACAGAAATTCAAAAGCCCGACGAGGGAAACGTGCATTCGATTTCATTTGCGAAAAATGAAAAACGAAAAACCATTGCACTACTGATGTTTGAGATACTTTTTTTCGGTTTTGTTTCTTTCTCGGATTCAAGAGTCGAGAAAAAGAAACCGAAATCGGACTCGATGTTAGTGTTTGAGATTTTTGTTGTTTTTTTGTTTTTATTTCAGAATTGCTCCGAGTGGATCGTGGTGGCATTTGAGCGTGGAATCACATAATCTAAATGGTAAGTACCTATAGATGGCATTTCCACGTTTTTTTTCGTTGAAGTTCTTGTTTTTTTATTTGATTTTCGGCCTTAGGTGGGCCTGGTAGGGCGAAGATATTCAAATTTTAACAACCGTGGGAAGCATTCGGATATGGTACTATGGTAAGTGGGGAGTTTTGGATGGTGTTTATCTTAATGAGGTTTACAAAAGATTACTAAATACAAACAAAGGCAGTTCTTGGGAAATTTGTGGCTTAATTTTGCTACACTGTTGCTGGAGACTGTTTTAAGGGCGAGTGAATTGGTATCAGCACGTTTGACTTTTCTTTTTTTTTTTTGAGACCGACAGGAACTAGTACATTGACCCTCTTGTATGTTGCTTACAATGGATTGTCTCGGGTTTTGGTGGAAAGATAATTTAATCACTTTAGTGGCAAAGTGGCATACATTACTAAAGGCAAGTCACCTAAGAGCTAGGTACCTACAAGTATTCCGAGCGCCTCCAAAGATTCATCATCTTTTCTACAGCAAGCGGCACAGGAGTTGTTATCTGTAGCACATCTAGGTGCTTAGCAAATATGTAGTGCCCCGTTGTCAGATGTCAATAGATAGTCTTCCTATTGAGGGATTGCAGGAAAGCCACAAGATTTTTTAAAAAAATTCGGGCAACAACCACTTTTGAGAGTCAAGTTTCGTGGAACTGCATTCAGCTGTAAGTTCATGCCCTAGATAATGAAATTCGGAGTCCTGGCTCATACTTAAAAAAATGTCTCCTATATGGCTTGCTATTTCCAATTGCCCGCGATTCCTTTTTAACTTGGGAGGCAGGGAAGAGAGAATTAATTTAGCCTTCCGACTGTGTTTATGAAACCTCTGCCTTCCTAATAACTTGAATAAGGTGAGGTGAGGAGGTTAAGGAACGCCGCAGCTCGGTTGCTACTGGCAGCTAATTCATCCCCTGATCTCCACAAAATAATGTATCTCCATCAGGATTGCGTATGATTCTGCTTCAAAGACAGGCTTTAGTTTATCATACAAAATGAGAGGTTGACGGTCTTAGAAAAGATGCGAACATCAGCTTGGCTGTAAAGTCATCCATACGCATCCAACAACATGCCTTTTTTAGTGCAGATTTATGTCAAAGCTGGTCTAACGTACAGAGACAGTCGACTCTATGTTTAGCCGCTCTACCACTGCCCCGATGGCATGCATAAGTCTAAATCAGCACTAGGTCACGCACTAATGCTTTGCTTTTAGAAAACGAACAAAAGTTTTGGGACTGAAAGTAGATATCAAGCGAAGAGAGGGTTGTCAGTGTATCCAATGCAGAACCATACAGCCAAAGCCTACAGTAGTCAATACTGATTGTTCTCTCAATATTGATAAAAGAAGCACTGATGCAACTACACGAAGACTTATTTCAGCACAGAATAGAATTCATAGCTATCTAGACTCTTCAAGCCTCCAAAACTTGCGATGGTGTCATGTGAGCACTGACCTCTGAACTTTTCAGAACGGAAAGCGGGAATTGAAGAGATATTTATGTACGCTGCAAGATTACTGGCAATTCTGTTCACCTATCTTGGTGTAATCCACAAGACTAGTAATCTGTTTTTACCATGATGTATGACCGAATCGGACATCCCGTCAGAAGTAATGCACCGAAAGACGCTATGAGGCTCAATGAAAATGCCTTTCTTGACGAGCGAATTTGTGAATGAGCGAATGGATGTGATATTAGGTTCACCAACTTAAATCGCTCGCTCTGTTCTGCTCGAAATGAGCACCGCTTCGGTCTTATGGTCTGCGAGTTCTAAATTCGCGCTGCAGAATCAACTTTTAACCATAGAAATTGTTTCGTTGCAGTATATGGTGGCTCCATCTCTTCTAGATGTTTGGCAGCAATAACTACAGTAATGTCATCCGCGAAACCTATTATTGATGCTTCCTTAGGAGCCGGGAGGCGTAAGACATCATAATACATTAAGTTTCATAAGAGGTGGCGCAGTACCATACCTTGGGGAACTCCCTTGGTAACTATGTAACTTTTGGTCCCTTCATCGGAATCATAGAGTGCCAATCTGTTGGTTAAAGAACCACCGAGAAAGAGGTACTCTGGTACATTTAATCTTTGGAGGCAGTGCATTATACGTGACTAGTGCGCCGGGTTAAATGCATTCTTTACATCGAGAGTTACTACTGCACATAATTGTTTGCATCTTTCTTTACAGCGTTAAGACTCTATGGCAGTATGGGCTTTGTCTATCACCACTGGTTCGGGCCTTACGAAAGCCAAACTGATGTTCCGTGAGCCCAACAGTGGCTTTGATGGCGGCCTGGAGTCTATTCTAATCTTTTACTCTAGCTCCTTGTTGGGCTTTTCTTGGAAGGGAAGCAGTGTCTCTACTATTCTGCAAAGTAGTTGTGGTCATGTGGGTGTTGACAACAGTTCGCTAAAGCATTTCTTTTTCTGGCCTTAACGGCCAACTTAAATCTAGTCCATGCCTCTTCATTCACTATACCTAGTAGGTGTAGGGTATCAGTATATAGGTAGTGTTCTGGAGACCTTTGGAACTGTCTCCTCGGTCTGTGGAAAATTGATCGAAGTCCAGCGATTTCGTGGTTCCATCAGTACGTTGGGCGAAGGCGATATATTGCTGCTATCCTAGCCATGGACGCGTCTCAGGCAAGTTTCAACCGTCGAGGCACGATATGGTAGCTCAAAGTATTTGCTTAATACATCGTTTAGGGAGTGAATAGCTTCCTCCAATTTCCGACTCGTTCCCCCTAGGTGAATGAAAAACCTGACTGGATTTACCGTTAAGCACGAATGAGACTTTCCAATCGATTTAGTACTCCAAATGTGTACGTACCACCGATGAAAAGTTCAGAAAATTGTCCCCTTCAAAGTAATCCCCATCGACTGCCACACACTTATGCCAGCGCTCGATCCAATCCTCGAAACATTTTTTATATTCGCTTTTCGGTATGTCCATCAGTGCTTCCTGCGATTTTCCATTACTCTCTCCCGACTGAAGTCACAGAGAGCCAAATCAGATGAATTCGGTGGTTGTTGGATGGTATTTCTTGCATTTTTCGTCAAAAAATTACGAATAATGATGGCACTGTGCGACGTTGCGTTATCATGGTGCAAAATCCACGAGTTTTATGCCCATAACTCTGATCTCTTTCGGCGAATTGCTTCACGCAAGCATCTCATAACGTCCAAATAATACTCTCTATTTACTGTCTGGCCTTCTGGCCTTTTTTGACTGAAAACGACGTGGGTTTTTTGGTCTAGGCTCATTTGGTGAACGCCATTCACTTGTCTGATGTCTGGACTGCGTGTCGTACTCATAAACCCACGTCTCGTCCCAAGTAATGATCCTTTTGATGAATGTGGGATTGGATTCAACCTCGCAAATCATCTCTTTTGCGACGTCAACGGTCTCTTTGTTGCATGAAATTGGGGTCTTTTGCACCAACATTGTTAGTACACAACGGAAACTCAAATCATTAACCAAAATGTCTTGAACGGATCTATAGGCAATGTTCAAGTCCTCCGCTATCTCTCTGCTGGTTAATTTGCGGTTATTGGCCAACATTTCTTTTACTTCATCAATGTTTTCGTCGGTTTTCGATGTCGATGGTCTGCCACTGCGTTCGTCACTGAAGATGATTTTGCGATGAAATTCACCATCTTGGCGCATCTTCCCCAGAACCCATTCGGAGAACGTACGTCGCTTCAAATAGTCCATCGGCTTTAATTCTTGAGTCAGCTTGATCTATGGGTGTAAACCAAGATCCTTACGCAAAATACCCACAAAATAATGTGGTCTGATCGATGCCCAATTCTTGAGAACGCCGTGGAATTGACTGATTTGGATCGTTTGCTACGGACACCTGAACGGCAGCGATATTTTCGACACGTCGACCAACGAGTTGTCTCACTAACATGGCAACATCACACAACGAATATGTAGACTCAAATTTTTGCACTAAACTTGTTATTGCCCGTCTACTAGGGCGAGAATTATGACCGAAAATTGGAATTAATGCTCTTAAAGTTGCAGTAGTCACCGACTCCGAATTTCGGTAGAAAATTTTTATAATTTACGGACGTTGCTCGTTCGTGTACTTTATCCTGATGAAAATGTTGAGTTTACTGAATAAATTGACAGCGACAGTTTGATGATTAGTGAAAGAGTGCGTTCACAAATTAAATTCAAAGTTGTCGAGTACCTATTGGAAAACCCGATATAACTGCTAGTGCAATGTCCATGCAGCGGACTCCAGTATTTGAAGCAGCTTGAGATGATATAGCTTGCATGTTGCCAAGTAAATGACTTTTAGAAAATTGTAAGCTACAACATGTAAGTGGAACCTTAGTGTACTCTTTTCAATCCACATGAAGCATTCTTTAACAGTTACATACACATAAGTCGTTACTTATGCTTCCATAAGTCTTGGAAACAACCAAGAGGTGATAGTTACAAAAAATTGTACAGAGACGAGCCATTAGAGGTCAAATCCATACCCAGTATGACTCTCATACCCATCTGAGCATGCGAAGTAGTTGTATGAAAGATTATTTCATCAGGTCATCAGGATTGGCAACTATATCTGCGAGTGAGTGCAGCAAATCATTCGCTATGATCTAATAAGTAGATGGCAGATCGTTAGTTATACTGATTTGTTGAAGCCACTAACATATGACTGAGCTTACACGAAGTTTCAAATGAATAATCCTAAGATCATTACCACGACAAAGAGAAGCTATCGTCTTTCCTCCACCCTAACCAAGGTGGAACAGCAAGCGTCGAGGGATTCATGTACTCGTATAAGACGATGCTTAGTCTCTAGTATGCTTACTTCAGGTACCGGGCTACCTCCGATTTAATTCTACAACGTTCCTCTCAGCAAAACGGGCTCAGGTGTTAGGTGATGTTCTGATTCCAAATACTTGTTGGAATCAAAGTTGATCAATATAAAGTTGAACATTTAGAGAGATATGCTTTTTGAAAAACTTCAGTTTCTAGGGACGCACCTTTGGTCTCTGCAGCAGAAATTTTCGATCGGGTAATCGCTGCCAACTCTGACACTGAAATGAGAAAAATGTGTCCCTTATGAGGGACCCAGACTCACACATTTTGTATTAAGCCATAATTAGTATCCTATCGGTTGAGTTATCTGAACATATCACACAAATATTCTGGCTACTTTAAACTGACACATTTGGAGAGGAGACAAGGTAACAAGGTAATTCAAACCGAAAACAACGGCACCAAGGACAAACGAACACGATCCGAAGACTCCAGTCCTCCTACGTCGAAAGCAAAGAAAGTCCGAACAGGAAATGCTACAGCCGACAGGGTTCCATATACCAATATACCGGGACGTGTCAAACTGGGAATAATACCGAAAAATGTGAATCTCAAACCTCTTGGTGTAGAGCAATTGCATTAAATACAGAACGTCTCTTGTGTTTTACCTGGACACCTGCCGTGAAGGCCTTATCCCACGGAGCGCTTACGCTCATAACAGGATTAAAATAGTGCGTCAATCGACGCCCTTCGGATGGTATAAATACCATCTCCAGTACCTACTAGAAGTCGTGTGTAAGGCACGATCTTCTCCCTTGGTATGGGGTTGAGGCCTATCTAAAACCTCTGCCATTCTGTGGGTAATGGCACCCGGTTGCAATTCAGCCCCAAATCGAGCAGACCAATTAGCGCCATAGCCATCAAATGGCTGAGCACAGGTCGTAGCATGCTACAACATATACTCAGCTATGTGATGTCCAAGCACCACTTGGCCTACTCTCCCCCCGATATTTTGGATATAAACCACAGCCACCATGATACTCCGACAAGGGGGCCAACTCCTCAGTCCGGAACTAAGTTCCTGGGGCTCCTGACCTTCCGTGATACCAGAATATAGCCTCCGATCCAGCTTCGCAACCTTGCGGTTAATCCCAGTGCGGTACCTTATTTCCCAGGACTGGCCGCCTTTGAGCCCTGCTCACTGAGCTTCAGGGTAAAGCTACCTAGTTCGACGCCTAGTAAACACTATGTTCGCATAGTCCTGAATCCTGTCAGTTAGAACACTGCTAACGTCGCAAACATCGTCTTCAAAACCCACGCCCATAGCTTCAAGATCCCTATACATCATCATACAGAGAACTGCATTAAATACAGGAGGAAGTTATTGATGTGTCGATGGAGCTTCGATACGAACAGGTTAAACCGTCATTTGTCAGCTCTACAATCAGGGCGAGCTGGGTCGTGTTCGTTTACTCCAATGAAGGCACTACAAATAGGCTGAGGAGCAATTTCTCAAAAATAAACGAGAGATGCAGGCTGAATGTAATGTTTTTGCAAAGCACCAGAATTGGAAATGAAAACTCTGATCTCAACTCCAGAACCTGGGGAGTCTTGTGAAGACTGGAAGAGAGAGATCTCGTTCAGATGGTCTCTTCTGTAGGTGACAACGCATGAAACATCTGAACGACCTAAATGGTCACGTCGACTACTATTTCGGTAAGCTGAGGCTTATTATAAAGAGCACAGGCAAAACTCCAGCTAGCTTCACCACATCCAATACCAGTATTCTGTCAAATAGACTACAGAGCAACGACATAGCCCTACAAATAGGCGTTTAACACAAAAATCAGCTGCCGGAAATATGCCTAAAAGTAGAATTCCTGTACTTCTTTTAACAAATCATCTATCCATCATCGAGCAAACGCAACTCGTCCTATGGGAGTCAGGCCAAAGGGCCATTCATATGGTGAGCTTCCCATAAAACGGAGAGTTGAAAATAAGCCGAACCACATACAGAGCTCCCAGACAGCCGCGAACCATTATGGCTACAACCAAAATCTAGCCACTGCCACCTTTGATATCACCTTCACAAAATAGGTCTAATTGAGGACAGTGAATGTCGTCTTTGCAAGGAAACACCCAGCAGACTCCTCGTAGTCATTTATTTCTGGCATTTGGGAACCATTTCGCAAACTTAACGTCCAGAGCGTGGTTATCCAGGTTTCGTGCACAGTAGTGTTACCAGTAATTATTCACTACGTTGCCGTTATACGTTTTTTCCAATAGTTACGGGTATAGGGATGGCGATGGCGCGATAGTTAGCTCATTGGACTATCACGCAGAGAGTCTGGGTTCGATTCCTGGCTGGGTCACCAACAATTTTTCAAATCGCAGGGCAATGGCAAACTCCCGAAAGTAAAATTGCCTACGAAAGAGCTTCTAAGGAGTGCCGTTCGGACTCGGCGATAAACCGTAGGCCCCGCTCAGATGTGACACAAAAATGACAACATGAACAACACAAATGAGTGTCAAGAAGCTAGGCCATGGCCCATACCGGCCTGCCAGCACCACTGTGTTTTTTTTTGTTTTTATAGGGATGTATAGTTGGTTGAATCAAAGCTTCAACCCCCCTCAAATATCGCCAGCCAGTCGAATGATACATCATCTGCAAGCAGGAAAAACCACCATGAACTCATAAATGCTTTTGTCATTCACATAATTCCAACAAACACTGCCATATGGAGTGACATTCAAGAAGACTTATTACTGATAGCTTCTAACCACGCACCACAACCAAGCTATGCAAGTTCATTTAACATTCCTCTAATTCCTAATTATAGTTTCTTCCCAAACAGGGGTCAGCTAATAGATGGTTCAACAAACTCCAACAAATAGTCACCTCGGTGAGGTTGGTTAGATACTTTTGTGCGACTACATGTACTCAATTCGTATACGAGTAGAGTAGGTATCGTGACTATGACTCTATCTGGCCTAGCCTAGCGAACAAACAAAACAAAAGCTGCAGCGTGACTATATCAGATAAGAAAGTCGACACATTTTCGCCATATATTTTGACATTTGACATTCAGTAAACCGTTGGGAACGCATGTTCCTTTGACCATGGTACGAGTACCTTTGTACCCTTTCTCACACTATAAGGTGTACCGTGGCACCTTTTCACCTATTAGCGACAGCTTAGATGTCAAAAATTCAAAAAAAAAAAAAATACAAAAGCAGAGAAAATTTAATAAAATTCCATTTCCGTTTGAGTTTGAGTTTGAGTTTGAGTATAATCACCCCCTGGCAGCTATTTCCACGTCATTTTCCCATTTTCACATATTTTCCATTGTGCGTGCGTGCACCAGATGATGGAGTATCTCTAACGCCATCAAATTTGTTTGTATGTATATACATACACAAAACATACATATGAATTGAAACATTTGCACCTGACCCCAGGAACGCCATGTCTATCAACAGGCAACCAAGCAACTAACTAACCAGGATAGCAATAGCTAGAGCCTACGAATGAAAGATAAGTGGCACCTTACGAGTCGTCACATTTTATTGCTACCGTTCGCCACTAAATTACCATAACGCAACAAAACGTGAAGTAGCTTATACGAGTATTCATAGCCGGATAGCTGGTCTGTATCTGAATCTGTATCTGTATCTGTATCTGTATGATGGTGACGGTCTCCTCATTCTCTAGGAATATCTGATATCACAATGATGAGAGCCAGAACCATGGGCCAGAGCTCGAAAGAAAGAAAATTTACTCACGCATTGCAGCATGGTTTAGTATAAGTACGAGTAGGTACGTACGGATACAACTATAGTGCGTTTATCTTAAAGCCTCTGGCTTAGGTTGGACAAAAGGGGAGGACGAGACATACGAGCCCATAGTTAGATATTAATCTTTGAAACGGCCAAGCGGCATAAGCAGCACAAGCGGCACCAAGTGACGGTGACGGGAACGACTACTACCGGCACGATAAAGTCATAAAATATAAATCCCGCTAATTATACGAATTTCAGTATTTCAACAGTGGTCCGTCCGCAGTACACTGAACGGTGGACTGACTGGTGAGGATGGAATACACCATGGAATGCCACCAATGGAACACCATGTGTGCAGTTGGCCGGCCGGACAACCAAACAACCAAACGACCAGCCGGGGTTATAACGACGGAATTGTGCAACTAATTAGAGCCTAAACTCGGCAGAGGGTTTTTCTGTTTGGTTTTTTCTTTCTTTGGACACACCATTGCGCCGGCAACAATCTCCTCTCACTATTTGCTGATGTGATGCGGCGATAGTAATTACACCTCACTATGGCAAAAACCAAGGCGAATCTAAGTAACTAACTAACTAACTAGGCGACTAACCAACTAACCGACCGGCTGACCGCCTGAATAACACCCCGAATCCAAGGTAGGATTTGTTAGGTGCCTGCATTCGTATCTTGGCAGAGGTAACGTATCGACCTGTGGCTTTTACATTCCCATGTGGGCTGGGACTTTGTTAAATAAACAAAGTTTGCGTTATAATTAGGCTCGTGAGGTGTGCGATACGGATATGTGCACGGATGGACGGATATGCATTGTGATGCCAGTGTGATTGTTGTTGCATATTTAATAGGCGTGTAATCATGCGTTGGAGGTATGTCACAACGACACACAAAAAACGAACAGAGTGTCCTTTCACATCCTTTATTATCATGAAGGCGTTTGATGTAATCCAATTTTAATTGTTGCAACTCCCACTGCACAGGGAGTGACCCTTATTTGTTTAACACACTTCAGCTACACCTTACAATTTTTTAAATAAAAATTGTGTGCATGCGAGGGCTATGCTATCTATGATAGTACCTTCTGATCAAAGGTTCAACTCAAATGTAAGAGCGATTAAATCTCAGTGAATGTAAAACTATGTTGTAACAGATTTTAGCCCAATCACTCTAAGAACATTGGATAAGTACTTGTATCTGAGTAATGTCAAATTGGTCAAATGTTACACAAATAATACAAAGTAGTTTGCTAACGTGATTCAAAAGTTGAATTGCCAGGTCTCATCATACCCAACCATTTGCATAGAGTTAAATACAGAAGGCAACGAGACAAGATAACATAGTAAGTAACCATTTAACAGTGGCGTGCCATCTGTTGGTATCTATTTGAAAAATCTGTACAAAATTATCGTTCATTACTTTTTAATGATTGTTAATTCATTAGGAAGAATAAAACTTTCGATTTATTGTGAATTAATATGTTATTCATATAACTGTCGCGGCAAGTTTGACAGTAGGCCATTTTGTCAACACTATTTTTAATTACATATCCGATAGTTTCGGCCACTGTCTTTCGAATAGCCTGTTCAATATTGTGCTTAGGTATTTGAATCGTCTCTGGTTTGTTCGCATCGATATTTATAACTCCCTACAAGAAAAAATTCTTAAGGCGTCAACCCGCAAATCCGTATCGGCTACGCAACGTTACTACAATGACGATTACACAATTATCGAACTTAGTGTGCAATAAATCGTTTGTTGGACGGCTTTTGTGGAACGTAGCCCCATCTTGTTGGAGCTTTTGTTCGCTCGAGTTCAAATCCTCAATTCCTGGTAAATCGGCTATCATCTCTCAGTAGGACTCTCAATTGACTGTAACGTTTCTTACTTACTTACTTGCTTTAGGTGGCGCTACAGTCCGGGGTGGACCTGGGTCTCAGTCAACAAGCTTCTCCAGCCAGCTCGATCCCTGGCTAGCTGCCTCCAGTTTCGCACGCTAAGTTGGCTGAGGTCCTCTTCCACTTGCGTGCGCCACCTGAGTCTTGGCCTTCCTCTACTGCGCTGTCCCTCGGGGGCGGATTCGAAGACTTTTCGGACCAGAGCATTGGTGTCCATGCGCTCTACATGACCCAACCATCTCAGTCTTTGGATCTTCACTCTTCTGGCTAGGTCCATGTGGCTGTACAGTCCATACAGTTCATAGTTGTATGTCCTCCTCCACTCACCGTCAATGCAGACGGGACCGAAGATCACTGGAAGAATTTTTCTCTCGAAGCCACCAAGAACACCCTCATCCATTTTTGATAATGTCCATGCCTCTGCGCCATAGAGCAGGACCGGGATTATTAAAGTCTTATAAAGGGTGACTTTTGTTGTCCGATAGAGGGCTTTGCTACTCAATTGCCTTCTTAACCCAAAGAAACAGCGGTTGGCAAGAGTTATTCTTCGCTTGATCTCAGCGCTGGTGTCGTTGTCTGTATTTAGAGCGGAGCCTAGGTAAACAAAGTCCTTAACTACCTCAAAGTTATATCTGTCGAGGGTGACGTTCTGTCCGAGACGTCGGTGTTGGTTGTCCTTTTTGCTTGACAGAATATACTTGGTCTTGCCCTCATTGACCGCTAAACCCATTTTCGTGACATCACGCTGCTTTCTCCCGATTATGTCAATATCGTCGGCGTATGCGAGTAGTTGGACGGACTTTTGAAAGATGGTGCCTCTTGTGATTGCTCGTGAGTTTTGCACTATTCTTTCAAGTACGATGATGACAGAGCATCGCCTTGTCCAAATCCTTTCTGGACATCAAAGGTCTCGGTGAGATCTTTAACGACCTTGATGGAGCAGCGTGCATTCTCCATCGTCATCCTGCACAGACGGACGAGTTTGGCAGGGATGTCAAAACAAGACATTGCTCTATATAGCTCGTCTCTATAGATGCTGTCATACGCGGCCTTAAAATCGATGAATAGGTGGTGGGTATCGATCTGAAGCTCATGGGTCTTTTCCAAGATCTGCCTTAGTGTGAATATCTGGTGGATGGTGGACTTTCCTGGCCTGAAGCCACACTGATATGATCAGGTTGTTGACGAACGGCTTCAGGCGTTCACACAATACGGCGGATAAGATCTTATATGCGATGTTAGGGAGACTCATGCCTCTGTAGTTGGCGCAGTTCAGAGGGTCTCCTTTCTTGAGAATTGGGCAAACAATGCTGAGGTTCCATTCATCGGGCATACTTTCGTCCGACCATATTTTACAGATGAGTTGGTGTATGCTCCTTACCAAGTCATCGCCTCCCGCTTTGAAGAGCTCGGCAGTCAGGCCATCCGCTCCAGCAGCTTTGTTGGACTTCAGCTTCGATATAGCTATCTTCACTTCATCCAGGTTGGGTGGACGGAATTGTTGGTCATCATCGTCCAGGTTGAAAGTTTCATTTTGCCTGACAGCAATATTTGGTTCGTCATCGCCGTAACACTGTCTGCAGAAATGCAGAAATCCTTAGCGACTGCGAATCTACTACGATGTACCCTTGTTCATCTCTACAGGCTTCGGTTCGGGGTTTGTTTCCGCGGCATGTTATTTTTACCTTTTGGTAAAACTTCCGAACCTCATTCCTGGAGTAGCATCTCTCAATTTCCTCGATCGCGCGCTTCTCATGCTCTTTCTTCTTCCTCCTGAGAAGCCGGTGCTCGTCTCTCCTCTTCCGCTCATAGAGCTCGTGAGCAGCTTTGGTCCTTCTAAGCAGCGCCGCGTTATATGCATCTTGCTTAGCTGCATGTGCTTGCCGGCATTCATCAACGAACCGGGGGTTTCGTTGTGGTGGACGAGTGAAACCCAGCACATCAGAAGCGGCATCTCTGATGGCGTTTTGGCAGTGTTTCCAATGGTCTTTGATGCTTGATGCTGGCGGCATTAGACCTCTTAAGAGATTAAGAGACACTCGATCGGAAAAGGACTTGGCGATCTCTTGCGATTGTAGCCGTCTGACGTCGAATTTTCTCACAGCATTAGTTTGTCTTGGCGTAGTTTGGGATATCCGCAACCGTACCTTGACTACAACAAGGTAATGGTCCGAGTCGATGTTGGCTCCTCGGAACGTACGGACATCCATAATGCTGGAGGAGTGTCTTGCGTCGATCGCAATGTGATCAATCTGGTTGACTGTTGATTGATCAGGAGTTCTCCAAGTCCCCTTGTGTATGTCGAGATTTGGGAACCGCGTGCTAGCCATGACAATGTTTCGCCCCGCCGCAAAGTCGATTAGCCTGAATCCGTTATCGGAGGTGGTGTTGTGCAGGCTATATTTTCCGATTGTTCCACCAAAGATACCCTCTCTTCCTAGCTTTGCATTAAAATCACCGAGGACAATTTTAATGTCATAGCTAGGTCATTGCTCGTAGGTCTTGTTAAGGAGCTCGTAGAAGGCATCCTTGGTGTCGTCATCTTTCTCCTCTGTGGGGGCATGCGCACATATGAGGCTAAAGTTGGCGAATTTAGCATTGATGCGGATTGCTACGAGGCGCTCGCTCACATGTCGGCTGCACGTGGTCTATTAAGGGATCTAACATTCCACGTGCATATCCGAAGCTCATTGTTCTTAAATCGTTTGCGTGGATTGTCAACAGTAGATCCGTCCATATCCGAGGCTTGTTGATGCTTCGTAACTTAATCTTTTTCAAATGGCCGGGCAGTTCCCCAGCGGCACAACCCCCAACATGGAGGACCAGTTCCATTTTGAGAGCCCCTAGGATGAGGGGTCGGTTACACGGAAGCCAGTAACCTGTTCCGGGATGTGAGCGCTGCCGTTGGCCCTTACAGGAATCGTCCGCCACCATCTCTATTCCAAGACCCTGACTAAGTCCTGGAAATCCTTTCCGGCCTGAGCTCCAAATATGTCGGAGTAGCCCGGATAAGGTCTTGGTTTGTTTTTCCGACACTAATCCCGGTTAATGGCGCAGGAAACTCGCCATTTGCCCCCTTCACTTTGCAACCTCTAGTGAGATTCCCAGATGGAGGCGTGAAATAGGGCAGAGAAGTGAAGTATTCGCAGAGCTGCAAGATGTTCGGCTGCAGAGGCTCATTCTCGTCGTTTAAGGAACCAGCACCTGTCGAAAGATGCTACTTCTACGAGGCCTTATACTAATCGTTGCCATCCGTTTCTTACTTTATCGGAAGAAAAGTGAGCCGGCTCTTCAAAAACCACACCAAATAGTCACATCCTCAGAAAGCATTGGCTTTTCGGTTTTCCTAGCCCAAATAGGGCAATTTCGCTTGATTACGTAGCCGCCGAAGTGGGTGGAAATGGGCCCTATCGGAAAAAAAAAAGATTTTTTAGGCAATTGATTAGGCAAAATTGTCGTCAATTTCGAGCTGCTCTGAGGCCCAAACAGAGAAGTGATAACGAAGCGGGTGATTATTTTGCTTCAGTTCCAGAATCAATTGGATTTTAAAAGCAAAAAGTCCGAGATTTTTATGTAAAATGCTCCCCAGGCTACTGCCGCTGTTGTTCAGTTGCTGAATATTTTGGCGTTTTGAAGTTTTCGCTGCAATATTCTCCATTGTGCGCGTAGGACGAACATGGTTATATATTCGGTTATTAATCAGCAAATCAGTCTCACGAACTATCTTCACAAACTGGGTACACAAGCTGCAGTTGGGGCATTATCTCGATCGAAATTTATTTTTTCAAAATTCGAACTGCTTCTGCAACACACCATCCACTTTGGAAGTAGCTTGAAATATTTTTCGACAATTTTCAAGCAAAAACTGACCCATTTCGTTTTCCAAGAAAATAATACCGAGTTTCTGTAAATTTTTCGACCGCATAGGAGCTTTAAATATCAAAATAACGTATGATTCAAAAAGATACCAACAGATGGCCCACTGTTAGTAGAACAAAGCTGGGATAGGTTAATCCACATTTTGTTGGGATTATAGGTTAGAATGGGCAAGGATTCTATATATCAAACCGTTTACCTAGTTGGATTCAAGCCTGAGTCTAGGCTCTAGGGTCAGCTTAGTTGGCCCTTTCAAATGTAGAGAGGTTGGTCAGTTGAGGTTCCCTTGTAGCCAACGGGTAGATTGATAGGCTCTTGGGACAAGATCATTTGTGTTTGTCCCACGTGTCCATTTGAGGTGTTGGATATGATTAAGTGACTGTAAAAATGCTTTTAGTGCAGTCCTACACTATCTTAAAATACAGCACGTTTTCCTGGAGTTTTTCAATCTTTCCTTGAAAGTTACGTAAGTTGTGTGGTAAAAGGGCTCAAAAACAACCCGGGAGGCATCAGTTTTTAAAGGTTGTAGGCTTATTTTCGTCCGTAACAGCAGATGCCGAGGTATTCGTGAAGAGAGTCTTATTAGCTTATATGATCTTTCGTGGACCATTGAATGTCGAGATTTTCCGCAAACTCACTTTAGCTCTTTATATCTCATCCTAAATGTTCTTGATTCCTCTCCAACTGTTTACTTAAGGCACTCGGATCTTACGTTTTCATTTTGCAGTACAGTTGTTTCTTTTAGTGTTCCTGACACAATTCCACTTCTTCTGCCACAAAAGAATCCGAACTGTATTCATAAGCAGATGCAACTTGTTCAGAATACACCCAGGGTATTACCTAGACATCTATTTCCGTCGGAGATTTTTTCAAGCCTTTGAGCTTTGAAGCATTCTAGTTAAGCCCTTCTTGGCTTGCCCCTAGTTCTTACATATGGATCTTGTGCAGGCAGCTGTTGTCAACGAAGGACATTGACATCGAGAGTTGGACTCATGCGTAATCGCATCAAATCCTAAGAGCTTTTGACCATCGTGTATTCCTCATAGAGGTGTCCAACATAACAATTTTTATTAAGTGCTACATATCGCTGACATCCTAAAATCAATAGCATTTACTAAGTCTTCCGTAAGAAATGCACACCTCAATGATAAAGTGTCTACAAATCCATCATATCAGCGAGAGTACTTGTGGCTTGATACAAGGGTATGTGTAAACTCCCAAAAAAAGTGTTCCGCGGTGTCATCATGACTCTCACTGCAAGCTTCGTTGGATGTTATATTCCTTAGATTTAGTACTACTTTCATTTAGCAACACAGTCGTACCTTGCTTTGATGGTACTAAGTAGCCCACAGCCTTTCGTAGTCGTTGACCTTATGGAGAACTACGCCATTTGCAGTTATGCTCGCAAGAAGCCCACCCGTCGATGAAAGCCTTAACTAAGGACGCAAACATTTATAACGCAGGTTCGGGTTAGAAACTTTCCCCAGAGCTTTGACTAAAATGTCTCAATGTGACCTACAACTCACCCAAATCGAAATGAATTCATTAGAACACCGAATACACAAGCTTCACGTTCTAGATCGGTTTTTGAGCCATCCGTTCTCGCACTTTCCCTGCTCAGATGCTAGCCTGAAACATCCCTGAGCATAAAAAACTTCGATTTCGTACTTCACCTTACGGCAACAGGAGTTACCGCATCAAAAAGGATGTCCATGAGACCAGGAAAAAGACAGTTTTTTGTGCCGAAAACAACTTCTTTTTTTTTAAATAGAAGATGACTTGGAGTACAGCTCGTGATATGAGAATCAAGAATTTTTATCTTTGTATCAAGAGAAAACACATGCGTTCAAAAGTCCCAGTGCATGCTATACGGACCGCTCTTGGAAAATCGGGCAGAGACATGAATGACCTATTTTCGTGAGAGCTTGTTGTAATAGGCAACCAAAGCATAACACGTAATTGCCCACATAACTATATAGTCCCGTAGATCCAAAGGACCGTTGTCGCTGACAAACCTCATGCCTTGCCGAAATATTCTTCAAACTTCCTAAAGGGCGACGGCGCTTTGGAGGCTTTCAACGCAATATTTTTAGTCCTTAGAGGCTTTTTTTTGTTCAGGATGACACCCTCATTTTTGTGCGTTGGGCAAACGAATAAAAATGCCTTTAAGAACTTTCAACTTTCCCCTTCTCATTAAGAAAACCATCTCGGTTTTGAAAGGATTGACTGGAAGGTTATTTCTTGTACAGCAATAGTCGACCACCTCTGGTGTTTGATAGACAGTTGCTAGGGATGATACAAGTACATAATCTGCAAAGGCCTTACCAATGCTTACGGTCAATTGAGAGCCTTAAGCAATAAGTGTTCCAGCATGCCATTGCACAACGTTGTGTTACCTGGCCAAGTTGCATTTTTAGCACCACCCTCAATGCAGATGAAAGTTTTTAAATGTAAATGGTTAGAGCCACCCAAAATCCCCTGTCAGGCAGAACATAAAACTTGTCAAAATAATGTTCAGATAGCAGTGCCTCCATTTGGGTACGCGCATTACAAGGCTACCGGACTAGACGGACAAACTGCCGAGCTACACAGTGTGGCAAATAATATTCCGGACTGGATCTAGAAAATTATTCAAAAACGATTTCTGTTTATTCTTTGGCGTTTTTATTTGAAATGTTCTTCCACGCTTCAATACACTTGTTGAATAGTGATTCAAATGCCTGCTCTAGGAATTGCCTTTAGTGCCCTTGTCGTAACTGCTTGAATGGTCGGAATGCTTCAAAACTTTAAGATAATATGCGGCAGTAACTGTTCCAACAGTATTCGGCAACAAAATCACGTACTTTTTGGATCATTCTAGGCATCCGAACTGAAATTCACCTTCCTGTGTGTTTATAATCCTCAAATAGATGGCGTTTTTGGTTGCAGAGATATGACTCATGTCCGGGATATTATTTGCCACACTGTTTATTTGAAGCCGCAGTGTGTGGCTTCGTAGATATCTCAACTATTTGATGGGAAAAAGGTTTTTCTGAGAAAAGTATCCACAAGAAACGAGATCATCTTAGCTGTGGAGGCAGAACACCTTCCTTTCATTTTCAAAGTCCCTCGATGACGATGGAGAACCTCGTTGACACCTTTGATATCATGAAAGAGATAAGACAAGGTGTTGCGCTGTCAAGTAACCTCTTTGAACCCAGCAGTGTTTTGAACTCACTGCAAGCACACTTTAACATGTTTTGAAACAGAAGCGCCGAAAACGGATTTTATTGTCAATGGGGCAAACCCGAGGAAAGGACGCAGAACATCGACAAATCAAACAGAATGTCACTCAATAAACAGTTATAACTTTGAGGACGTTTGGGATTTATGCGCCCTCAGCTCGGCTAATACCCTTGCCAATCGCTGCTTGTTTTTCCCACTCACTGATGCACTTGACAAGGAACATCTTGCCACTTAGACGCGAAGACTCTTTGATTCAAGCTTAAGTGGAAGGAGTTCTCAACTATTTTGCAAGCGCCCACTGTTAGTAGCTATCAAAAAATGCATCGTTTAACAAGCCTTAACTTTGACGCATCTTACAGCAGGCTGTACCTCATTTCTGTGGACTCGATGCGTGGTCTTAAGTTCAGATCTCTCTGGTCCTGATGGTGATTATGCTGGTGGCTAATCAGACTTCTTAATGCATTTCCGCACTTCAGGTGGAAAGATGTTTCTCGAAGATTTGAAGCAGTACGTTCTGATTATTCTTTTTCCAGGAACTTGGATGCCTTCAAGATGCCCACATAGGTATCCCACATTTCCGGGTTTAAGCAAGGCGAGTTCCTTTTATTGTCATCACCGTGATCACATCTAAGCGAAACGTTGATTGTACTAATAAGATGCGATCCATAGATCACAAGAGCTCCATATGACTCAGGGATCTACCCAGCATAAAAAAGTCAAAACCTTTTTGGATGGAATACCATGCACCGAATTCCCATGGGAAAATATTTTGGAAAATCCCAGACGGCCTACGTGATGATACGAATACAGAGGTAGCCGGCCAAACATAATCTCACATTGTTATTCAACTTTCAGTAATGTTCCCATCGGTCAACGGCGGTTGGTTGGATAGATGCACATCCCCGATATCAAATTGGCAATTGGCCTTTAGCTCATTCCGAATTCAGTTCGATTGCCATGCTCTTCATGGTTATCTGTAGTAGCAATGTACGAGTAGGTACTACGGAACAAATCAGCAAAACAAACAGAATCGAGATCCGTTGAAAAATCCGTCAATGCATGAATGTATGAGACATGGAGAAAGACTGATCTGGCGTGTATGTGGCATAGCCATTGCCAGGAAGCAGACAAGATTCAATCCATTATGCATGGAAAAAGGTTGAATTGCATTAGATAGTCGTACCGGCGAACGATACACAGTCACAACACAACACAGCACATCTCTTCTTGGGGTATTTGGCCTCTTTGGCTGCTGTCTCCAGTGTTACGAGTATTTGCGACCAACTGCTGCTCAATGTCTGCCACAACCAACACCGGGAGATGGAGAGATGGACATCGATCGATCGATCGATCTGTTTCTGTTTTCCTCGATCGTGATCTTCAGCAAAGTGTGCAAGGTAGGTATAAATACGAGTACTTATACGAGCAGGGATATCACAGATACGAATACAACGAACAAGCACTGACAGAATTCACTTTGTTTTCGATGGATGGCGGATTGGATAGGATCCAAGGAGATTGCTGTAAGACTGATGTTGATACTGATACTGGTATGCCGGTGAACGTAGACAGGAAGCGATTCGATCAGCATTGGGAAGCAAAGCGGTAGATCATTGAATGCTAATCACAGAGCCTCCAATGGATGATACGAATAGAGTTCATGAATTTTAAATTGAGCTCACGCATGTCTCTTGCTACGGAATGACTTACACGCCCAGTGTCGTTGCGGCCTTTTCATTCTCCCTGCAATCGAAGAGTTGTTTGTTCTATGGAAATGCAAGCACACTTGACAGATTCCGGTTGGATGTAGCCGCTGGCTTGACACATTAACATGTGCTAATTTTTTTTTCCTTACAATATCCTCCAACTCTGGGTTACAGTCCGACTTGTGGAGGGAAACGGTGAGCATGAAAATTTAGTGAAGGCTAATTGAGCGTCGCTCAGGTATCGTAACTGCAGGGGATATTAGGATGGTAAATCTAAATAAATCAAAATTTTAATCGTCGTGGCAAATTGCTGCTGCAGGGTGTCCCGTACAGGAAAAATGGTTGAAACGATAGCAGAAGGGATGGACTTTCGTGATGCAATTAATTGAAAGAGGTTTTATTTGTATCTAATGGCTGTCGAAGTTAGAAAACCTTGATGGAAACAGTCTATTGAACACTTCAAGGAGAAATAACTCATATCAATGAGCCAATGGACTCACGATCAGTTGACATGCAAAGAAAGTCTTCCGCTTGGCTCCTAAAATTCTTGCAGAAATTTCACAATATCCTAGATTAAGACCGATCTAAAGAGCAACTTGATGAATAACTGACACTTCGGCTTGGATTGTATCTATGTGGGTAGACACTTGGAGAAGGCCTTTCGGCTCGTACGTATGGAAATAATCTGGAAAGGACTCTGTGACATCTTCACAGACATCGTCTCAGACTATAGCAAGTTGCATTGCTTTCTCAAAGATACGCTTAAATTTAAGTATAAGGTTACATCACTGCGCAACAATGTGTGGAAAGTTAACGTCGACAACTCCGATGACTACCGTGAATTGTCCGAAAAATTAAACTCCAATGGTACACTTTCGAAAACAAGTCAGAAAGACCATTACGTGTAGTAGCGAGAGGACTTCACCCTTCGTGTACTAAAAACGATATTGTAAGCGACCTCCATGCAAAGGGCTTTAAAGTTCTAGACGTCGTAAATATTGTTAAAAAAGAAAAGAGAAAAACAGAGGAAAACGAGGAAATCCTGGTTAAGCGGGGACTTCCACTGTTTATGCTTAGTTTCGATAAGTCCGAAAATAAAGAAGATATCTATGGTATCACAACTATTTTAAATATCGTAGTCAAAATCGAACCCGTGCGAAGGAACACAAGATCGATTCCGCAATGTAAGCGTTGCCAAGGCTTCAATCATACGCGACTTACTGCCAAAAAGAACCGCGTTGCGTAAAATGTGCCGGTAAACATCTCTCAGAAGAGTGCAACTTAAAGAAAGAACTTCCACCGTCTTGCACAAATTGCCAAGGAAAGCACCCAGCAAACTATCGCGGATGTGAAGTGGCGAAAGAACTCCAAAAAAGGCGCGATACGCTTAAAAAACCTTACGTCCAAACCCAAACTCAACCACAAATAAACCTAATATTGCTAAAGAACAGGCAGTGAAAGAAAGAAAATCCGTCGCGGTAAAGTCGAAGGATATACAAAAAAAGATCGCAAAGGAAAATCCGCCACCGATTGACGCGCTAACGTATGCAAAAGTTGCGTTGCAAGGAAATAAAAAAAGCGGTGTTACGCCAGATCCAGTGGCTCGCGTTTTCTCCCTAATTCTCACGACTCTTGAGGAGCAAGGCAGAACAAATAAACTTCTAGTTGAAAAATTGTGCAATCTCGAGAAAGAAATACGTAAAACTCAATTCCAAGCATGAATATGAAACAAGTGCTTAAAATATTGACGTGGAACGCAAACGGCCTTATTAAAAAACTCGACGAACTGGAAGTGTTCTTACAAAAAGCCAATATTGACATTTTCTTGATTTCTAAAACTCACTTGAGGAAAGGACCTCGCGTGGAACTAAAGGGATACTGTGCTTATCATGCATACCACCCATCAAAAAATGCCACAGGCGGATCTTCATTGTTCATTAAAGATTGTATTGAACATTCTATAAATATGAAGATTGAATGCAATGCAATGCAGTTAAGTTCGGTTCGCGTAAAATATAACCACCTGCACTACAACATTGCATCCATTTATTGTCCTCCGCGATGCAAGCTAGAAAAGAATGACTTTAAAGGTATCTTTGATTCACTCGGACCGAATTTTATAATTGGTGGTGACTTTAATTCGAAACATACCTTCTGGGGCTCAAGATGTAATTCAACGGAAGGCAGACAACTCTATGAAGCCGGAATGCAATGTAAAGTTGACTTTTTCTCGACAGGAAAACCAACATATTGGCCTTCGGATATAACAAAGACCCCTGATCTTGTAGACTTCTTTGTCACAAAGGGAGCAGCCAAAATTTCTACAAACATCGAGGAAAGTTATGATCTCTCCTCAGATCACTCACCAGTCATTTTGACACTAAGCATACTCTTAATTAAGAAAGAAGTGGCGCCTAGATTAACTAACAACAAAACTAACTGGGACGGTTTTAGAAATTACTGCAATGAACATATTGTTCTAAACGTGTCGCTAAAAACACAAAACGAAATAGAAGACGAAGTCGACAGATTCATCAGAGTCCTGCAGAACGCTGCCTGGAACAACACTCCAACTCCAAAAAGAAAAGAGAAAGCAAGTAATGAAATAAAATATCCGCCAGAAATAAAAGAACTGGTGAGAGAAAAGAGAAGAGCGCGCAAAAGATGGCAACAATCCCGTGCTTCCCAGCATAAAACATACTTAAACCACTTATGCAACAAGTTGAAGGAAGCAATACGAGATTACAAAAATCGGAATATCTTTACATATCTCGAAGGTCTGACTGCCGAAAGAAGTTCAAATTACTCCCTCTGGCAAGCCATAAAGGGAATCAAAAAGCCTCAAATGCAATTTCCTCCCATAACAAAAAAAAATGGCGAATGGGCAAAAGGAGATAAAGAAAAGGCGGATCTATTTGCCGAGCACCTGGAAGAAACGTTTCAGCCTTTTGATGGACAGGCATTAACAGGAGGTTCTAATTATATAATTACGGCACCGGCCAATTTTAGAATAAAAACAGTATCCCTACGAGAACTTAACCAAGCAATTAAAAAATTGAAAAATAACAAAGCCCCTGGTTATGATTTGATAATAGGTCAAATTCTCAAGGAGTTGCCAAAGAAAGCCCTGATCAAACTGCTCCAACTTATAAATGCCGCACTAAGATTATTAAACGTTCCAAGCCAATGGAAAGTTGCCGAAGTTATAATGGTCCCGAAACCAGGCAAATCTCTAAATGAAAAAAAGTCCTACAGACCGATATCGCTTCTGCCGATAATATCTAAAATATTTGAAAAACTCCTATTGAAGCGCTTACAACCGATCATTGAAGAAAGGCGTCCAATTCCTGATCATCAATTCGGTTTTAGAACTAAGCACTCCACAATTGACCAGGTCTTTAGAGTTACGAATGAAATTGAGGAAGCCCTAGAGGGGAAAAAGATATGTTCTAGCGTGTTTCTTGACGTGTCTCAAGCCTTCGATAAGGTATGGCATGAAGGCTTAAATTTTAAGCTAAGTCAGGTTCTTCCGAGAGAGCTGCATACGATTCTGAAATCGTACCTGGAAAACAGATTTGTTCGTGTTTAACATGGCACCGAATACTCGGAATTTAAAGAGATCGCTGCTGGAGTTCCGCAAGGAAGTAAACTTGGTCCGGTATTGTTTTTAGTCTATACTCGAGACATACCGGAAGAATCAGGTACCATAGTAGCCACGTTCGCGGACGACACGGCGATACTAGCTACAGATACTTCAGGCGAGTTAGCTACTGGAAAGCTACAAACGGCTTTGGATAAAATCTATGAATGGACAAAGATATGGCGAATTGTTCTCAACGAGACCAAATCTACTCATGTTAATTTTACTTACCGGAAAATAAACAACCTTCCCATTTTCATTAACTCGGTACAAATACCATATGCAAATGAAGCAAAGTATCTAGGAATGACACTAGATGTAAGACTGAAATGGAAGCCGCATGTTAAGAAGAAACGTGATGAACTTGAAAATAAATTCAGACAAATATACTGCCTACTAGGAAGACATTCCAGGTTAAGCATACATAACAAACTGCTCATCTATAAGCAAGTGCTTAAACCCGTTTGGACGTACGGTATACAACTTTGGGGTTGTACTAAACCAAGCAACCGAAATATTCTCCAAGGCTATCAAAACAAAGTTCTAAGACAAATCGTGAACGCCCCATGATATATCAGAAACAGTGATATCCACAGAGACTTAGGAATAGTTACCGTCGAGGACGAAATAATTAACTTTGCTCGCAAACTCCATATTCGTCTTCATGGTCATTCTACTAATAAAATACTCCAAATTCTGGACGAGACAAACTTAGTGCGTCGATTACAAAGAATGAGACCATTCGATTTGGCGCGATAAGGACTATCCGCATATAATAGCGGTACTAACAGGTGCTTTTGCTGGAAAGCTACCTACCCCACGCGAACGTTATTTGAAACGGAAACTACTTGATAAGGTTACTTAGTAGTAGTCGATAAGAAGGGAGGCGTGTTTTTAGTGAGAAAGAATCTCACACTACTATGAGCAACGGGTTCATAGTGTCTATGAAGATTTTCACACCTACCCACCAAAAAAAAAAAAAAAAAAAACTATTTTCTTGTTGGGACAGGATGATTGAATTCAAATTCCGGTTATCGAAGGTCGGTTGATGCATGGAAACCGAAATGCAGGATGAGATGTGTGACATGTCTTTCTTTTAGCTCTTTTTATTGCTGAGTGTTTTTAGTCTAAAAGCAGTGTTGATTTGGGTCCCAAAGGCAGGAAATGGAGCGAAGTATAGTGGGTTGCCGTTAAATGGTTGTTAATGCGACCGTGGTGATTATATAGGGACAGTTTTGTGTTTTTTCACAGGGTGATGTTACGATAGATAGTACGTCTTTTAAATTCAAGCCAATACACATTCATATGCTACATCAGTAGTGAGTGCCCCTTAGCACTCTGAGGGATAAGATCGGAGTTTAGAGATCTCCCGTATTGAATCAGGGGCAAGAAGTTTCGGAGGAACATTTAACTTGTTTCCATGTCACAAGAGATCCAAATTCTCTTGTAGACCTGCCAAACTTCACAAAGATCACCGATACAAGTCTTAATGAAGTCCAACAAGTTCTGATCTTGATAGGTTAAAACGAACTTTTCAGGCTAAGCAGCGTCCTTAAAAGTGGACAGTGGATCGAACAAAATTATCAATTGAAGCAAATAGTAAGCAGCTCACTATAAGTCACCATTAGTGGTAAGTTTGTTTTGTGTTTCACCCAATTCGGCGACCCAAAATCTTTTCAAATTTCTGCTGACGTACTCGCCCTAGTCTGCTTTTCCGTCGGCAAGATGCAACTCTCATAGAGAATATACTACGTCGCCAAGGCCGAGACTGAAGAGCATTATGTTGATATTCTTCAAACTAAGGAGCTTTAAAGTGCCTATGTTGCCGGTGATGGGGGTTTAATTCCTATTTACGAGGGCGGGTCAATAAGTCCGTGACTTTTGGATTAAAACACAGATTTCTTGATAAAAAAATAATTTTATTTTTCAACGTAGTCTCCCTTGAGCTCTATACACTTTGTCCAACGCTTCTCCAATTTTTTTATCCCTTCCAAAAAAAATGATTTGTCGAGGTCCTCAAAATAGGCCTTTGTTTGCGAGATGACTTCATCATTGGAGTCAAATCTTTTTCCACCAAGCCATTTCTTCAGGTTTGGGAACAAGAAGTAGTCGCTCGGAGCCAAATCTGGAGAATAGGGTGGATGAGGGAGCAATTCATAGCCCAATTCATGGATTTTTGCCATGGCAACTGCACATGTGTGCACCCTTGCATTGTCTTGGTGGAAAAGAACTTTTTTCTTGGCCAAATGAGGTCGTTTTTTTTTCAAATCGTCATTGAATCGGTCCAATAAGTTGGCATAATATTCCCCATTGATTGTTCTTCCCTTTTGAAGGTAGTCAATATGGATTATCCCGCGTGCATCCCAAAAAACAGTCGCCATAACTTTATTGGCTGACAAACCCACCTTGGCCTTCTTTGGCGCCGATTCACCCTTAGAAACCCACTGTTTTGACTGTTGTTTGTTCTCTGGTGTGTTGTGATGGATCCATGTTTCGTCCAAACCTTCCTGTGAAGTTGTTACACGATTGCGTTTGTGGTCGACTGTAAGCAAACGCGGCACCCATGTTGCGGAAAGCTTTCTCATGCCCAAGTGATCATTCAAAATTGAAACCACTGAGCCATGCGAGATCCCTACGGCTTCCACAATCTCTCGCACTTTCAATCTTCGGTCGGCCAACACCATATCGTGAATTTTTTCGATTGTTTCGGGTGTAGAGACCTCAACTGGGCGTCCAGGACGTTCGGCATCTTCAGTGCTTGTACGGCCACAACGAAATTCAGTAAACCACTTTTTTACCATTGAAATCGAGGGTGCAGAGTCCCCATAGTATTTATCAAGCTTAGCCTTGGTCTCGGTAATGGTTTTTTTTCGCAAGAAATAATGCTTAATAAGCACACGAAATTCACTTTTTTCCATTTTCTCCTCAAATTAGTGAGTAGTCTGATAAAAATAGCTGTCAAACACAAACTAACGGACGCAGCAAGTTTAAATTTTGACAGGAGTCAACTGACAGATGCCTGTTGACAGAAGCAGTGTTGCTGTTTCAGTAAAGAGGTCAGAAATTCAAAAAGTCACGGACTTATTGACCCGCCCTCGTATATGCAAAATTTTGCTATCAAAAGTAGCTAGGGAAGCGGTCATTCATCGACTCAGACAACCCCATCGTGTAGACAAGGCTGCTCTATAAAGAAACACTCCCGGCAAGTGGAACCACCATACACAACTATGCTTAAACTGGTATCTCATTGAGACTCATCCTCGGCACAGAGTAGAAACAAACTAAGCAAGTCTAACTGTAAAGGCACTATTAGAGCCAAATAGTGTCAAAATCCGGTCCTGCTCTATGGCGCAGAGGCATGGACATTATCAAAAATGGATGAAGGTGTTCTTGGTTGGTTCGAGAGAAAAATTCTTCGGGCGATCTTCGGTCCCGTCTGCATTGACGGTGAGTGGAGGAGGAGATACAACGACGAACAGTATGGACTGTACAGCGACATGGACCTAGCCAGAAGAGTGAAGATCCAAAGATTGAGATGGCTGGGTCATGTAGAGCGGACGGACACCAATGCTCCGGTCCGAAAAGTCTTCGAATCCGCTCCCGAGCGACAGCGCAATAGAGGAAGCGCAGAAGACTCAGGTGGCGCATGCAAGTGGAAGAGGACCTCAGCCAACTTAGCGTGCGAAACTGGAGGCAGCTAGCCAGGGATCGAGCTGGCTGGAGAAGCTTGTTGACTGAGGCCCAGGTCCACCCCGGACTGAAGCGCCACCTAAAGAAGAAAAAGTGCCGAAATCCATCAGCACCCTTATACAGACTATGGCTACCTGCTTAAAGCTCATCATAAAGACGTTTGAAGACGTCAAGTGAAGATAATATAAAAATAATTTTTGTGAGGGAAATGTAATGGAAACTTGAAGTACAATCTTGCTCATAAATCCTGACCCAATGGGCAAGTATAAGCTTGCGACATCTTGATGTTCATACTGATCTCTCCAGCAAGGATCTAGTTTTCAAATATCATCTTCACTGCTAATTCGATGCGCTCGAGCTTACATGGTGTGTAATCTCAATCTCAGGGGCTTGGACAATATCAGGATCTCTTGATAAAATCCTTAGGACTAACGGTTGTGTGGCACTAAAGAGTCTCCAAAGCTGAAAAGCCCCAACATCGAATATCGTACCACTGTAGTTGTTCCTAACAGTCTTCAAGTTTATTTCTCCAGATTGAACGGTGATGACGATGAGAATAAATATTCAACCTGGATGACGACAGGCAACACATCGGTCTACCCGACCAAAACTAAGTCACGACAGCAATTTCCAAGCTTAATCCAACGAAGCTGCTCTGACCTGATTGTTGATTCGACGAATTGCTTATGGCAGTAGCTATTAGTTGGATACAGGGAATGCAATTATGCATCAACCCGTCTCAATGCGTGCACTTCGGATCAACGACTTTCTTCTTCATTGGATTAGAAATTACCTTTCGGAACGTTCAATTCAAGTTGTCTTGGATGGTTTCGAGTCTGATATTTACAAAATAAATGCTGGTGTGCCCCAGGGCTCCGTTCTGTCTCCAAAATTCTTTTTAATTTATATCAATGATCTCTTGTCTGCTTCTTCTAATCCAATTTACTCCTTTGCTGACGACAGTAAAATCTGCTTTTCATATTCGTTCCCAGACTCTCGTCCCTGTTCTTCGGCTGTAGAACGGGAACGGCATCGTATGTTAAGCTTATTAAATTCCGATGTTAACAAGAGAACCAATTGGGGAACTACCAACAGAGTGGAATTTAATGCTTCCAAAACACAATGCTGTCTGCTGTTGCTAAAGCGGAATTCAAATTCCCAGCCATTATCCATGAATGGCACTTGCATCGTTGAAATCGAAAAACTTTCCGTTCTCGGTATGTGTGTCAAAGATAGCTTGCGTTGGAATGACCACATATTTAAAGTCGCGAAAAATGCTGCGAAATGTCTAGGTTTCCTCAAGCGATGTAAGAAATATTTCACCCCCTCTGATCTGGCTGCTATACGAGTATATAAGGCTTTCATGCGCTCAAAATTGGAGTACAATGCTCACATCTGGTCAGCTGCCCCTAAGACTTCTTTGCACCTACCAGATAGGATCCAAGACCAGGCGATCAAACTTTAGGTTATGCTAATATTACACTGTCGATTGACATCCTCGACAACCAACGTAATGTCTCCTGCTCCACCTTTTTTTATCGCTATTTTCACCACCAGTCCTCCACATAAATTGCCAGTAGCATTCCGTCCCTCCAAACCTCTTACCGTAACACCCGTTCCGTTATGAATGCTCATCAGTACACCCTCAAGCCCACTTTCGGATGTACCCTGAAATATCGTGATTCTTTCCTAAGCCGAACAACGTGCTCATGGAATGCCCTGCCGAGCACTTTATTTCCTAGCCATTACAACCTTCAAACATTTAAGACCAACGTACATCGGTACCTCTCTTTCTTTTCCATCGCCCGCGCTGTGTGCAATCATTTTAAGGGTGCTAATAACTCCTTGAGCGCGCTCCAATATAAAAAAAAAAACCAAAATCTGGGTCAGGGAAATTATGTCTGACGAATACAAACTCAGTGTTGTGTGCCCCACAAGATGGCCGATCCCCTTAACTGCTTTGACTTTAGGGGAGTTAGTCCCTTCAATATCACATACATGATCCTGTCTGCCATATGTGAATGCCTTAAACTCTTCATTAATAGTCTGACTTGCGCCTATTAATGTGATTTTAGATCAGAAAAGTCCAGATTTTAATGGAGAAACTGAAGGGTCCCAAATCGATACATTTGATTTTGCTTATTTCATGTTAGGAATGATTTTTCATGATCGCAGTTTCTTTGAGTTTAGAAGTCAATTTAGAAGTAAAGACTTCTTTCGAGCAACTGATAAGACATTATACAAGATACTGACCATCACAGCCTTGCTCTACAGCACAGGAGCTGATACACCGACAAAAGCAGAAGAAAATGCTTCGAGAGAATAGACCTCCCGGAAACCAGCGCCCTGGTGAAGATAAGAGGAATTGGCCTTTGCCAAACTTGTCGGAGCAACTAGAGCCAGTTTACAAGGGATTGCGCTGTCTGAAAAGGCATGTTCCGTTTATTTCCTCTAGGTTTTCGAAAAAGTATTTTCTTAAAAAATTTCTTCGACTACGCGATATTGCCTCGTATTCCTACATTATGTGTGCTATGTCATCAACAGCTCTCATATCACCGTAAAATTTACAAATATCTATGTCTGACAATTTCAGACTCTTTGGATGTTTCCGAAGCAGGCTATGGCCTGTCAGGATTCATATTATTGTCCTAGGTTTATCCCTGTCCACTTTTATTAACTCCCTAGATCTTTCACTGTCAAGAAGTGGCCAGAGAGCCTTGGATGCCATGTGTCCTTCAAGACTTGACCATCTTAGGTTGGCATTCTTTATGGTTTTTTCCTCCAAAGTGCCCCTTACTATGCAATGGTGTGGTTTGATGTTAGCAACCTTACTATTGTTGAGTAGCCCTCTTATTCTTTCAAGCTCATCTGCTTGTTCACAGTCTCACCCGGTTCTGACTCCATAATGCTTTGAGCATTGTGCGACAGCCGCTGACTATATCAGAATTTATGTTGGTCGAATCTATATCCTTAAGTGCGGCCTGGCTGTCGACGTAGATAGCGACATCTCTACCGGATGCCTATCTCATCTGTATCAGCACAGCCGCCTGAAGGCAGCCAGAACTTCTGATCAAAATACACTGCTTGCGTCCGGTAATCTTATAGACACTCTTAGTTCTGGATCTTCTGTTACGATACCAGAACCTGTTCCTTTCTCTGTGTTTGAATTGTCTGAGAGAATTTCAATCTGATTTTGCCTGATTATCGCATCTCCGGTTATATTAAATTTATTAAATCAAAAGGAATGTCTAAGTCGACCAAGGAAGGGATTTTTTCCTTTAAAATTGGATTGGCTGGCAGTTGCTCCACTGGGACCGTGCTGTGTCCGAAACTTCTGCCCTTTTTGATCTGTCATTCTAGCGATACAGAAAGGTATAGAAAGGTGTCCAATACTGCCGTAGGGGTTGTACGGAGCACACCTGCAATAGCTATAGAAGCTACATGATCCACATTAGTCTTTGGCGTCACTTTATTAAGTAGGTAAGAAAACGACGCAAGCTTTCGTTAGTTAATACTTTGATCCTAAAAGAAGGCATGAAACTATGAGTTTTTAGGGGTCTCGTGCTCAACATTGAGCTACTCTTTCTGTTGCCTCTCCCTCCACAAAACCAATAGATTTTGTTGATTAGTGTGCGACACTGAACCTCATATTAGATGGCACATGTGGAGTCTTCCAGAAGCTTTGTGCTGAGATATTTAAGTTCTAACTATTCCAAAGAAACTGAAACGTCTAAAAATTGGATTTTTTTTATCGCGCTAATCATCCATCTAGCTGCCTTGAAACTCTTGTTGACTGAAGCCCAATTCCACACCGGACTTTAGCGCTACCTCTGTAAGTAAGTGATCATGACGTCTTTTGGTAGTAGAGTAGGTTTAGCAGATTTATAATTCCTTTTGGTCAGAGGTCCTTGATTTGATGTTTCATTGCTTCATAGGTATTACTACGTTCCTCATGTTCGACAGTTAAACCAATGGTGTGACTCATCTATTATTATCTTACGAAGAAGCAACTCATGGGATGTGTTTTCTTCCTTGGCCGCTGCTCCAATTCCTCTTCACTACTGTTTTTGTAATTTGTTTCTTCTATTGCGAATATTCTCGTCCTTCACCAGAAGCAACTTTAGCCAATTAACAGTGTAGCCCAATTCAAGTAATACTTTAGGACATTTTCACCCTCAAATCTTAGACCGAAAACCCCTTTTACCTGGTCTTTGTATCTCCATTATCTCAAAGACTCTATAACAAGTGCAATCAGTTAATCATCCTACAATCCGACTTCTTGATTAAAACATTTGCATTACGTTAAACTCCTCCAGGTACATTGTAGTAATTTTCTACACCGACAAGTACGTTCTATTCAAACAGTAATCCCTGCACCTTACACTAAGATCACGTCAACAACGTCTCCAATCTCCGAAACCATTGTTAAGTCACGATTTTCCATGTAAATCGGTAAACGAACAGAAATACTCAAAGTACCATCAGAACCGCCAAAACTTCTCCTCAATCTACAACGACCGTGATCCACCAAGATATCAGGCAGCAGCACCAGGTTCCAACTAGCCTGTCATGCCCAAGGGTAGAATCATCACCCATCCCCGATTGAACTCTATGGCAATGTTACTAGCAACTCTGACGTAAAAGACTCTTGTCGTCAGTGATTTCATTAGAATTTCATATGCCAACTGACTAGCAGTGCCTACACAGTCACAGACATCTAGATGCTAGATGCATCGACTTTGTGAAGGTAAAGCGGAACGATAGCGCTAACAGGCATACAAAATCTACTCTTGGACTTGGACTGACAACTGAATTCCTTTGTACACACGCACTATTGTTGAGTGTACCATAGTGGCTGGCATTGCATTTGTGCTCCAAAGTAAGTAAGTAGTCTGCGCCGCATTGTCCCGATCAGATCATGCAGTTGCAGTCACGAGCAGTGCCGCAACGCCTGCCCATACCATAGACTCCATTCAAACGGCAGCCATCTACGAGTTTTCGTAAGCCATAGAAATGTTTCAGCGCTTTTGATTGACGCTCATAGCTAACTAATTAGCATACAATGACATTTCGCCAATTGCCTCGATGCAGTATTGATGGACACAGCCACTTAGCCTCTTGCACTCTCTGGCCATGTTTCGGTTGTGTGTTCTTAGGGGAGATCGTGTTCTTCGTGAGCTGCATATCCAATTGAATCGTAATCGGTTTTTGTTGTCTTTGGTTCTTTTGGTTTATTGTCTGAACCCCCATTCCCCCATCCGCGGATTACCATTGACTTTTCTGATTTTCGCCATTCGAGTAGAAAAAAAAAGTGAAAAGTTGAGGAGGTCTTCAGCGATCCTGCCAAAATGTGATCTTCTACACAGTTTCTACGAAGTACATGCAGTTCCTGTTCAAAGTGGCAAGAAATTCGATCAGCTATTAGTGGATGATTTTGTCCAGGTGATGTTGGGGTTTTGCCAGCGTCAAGTTGGAAGGGTTTATTGACCAAGCACATGTCAACCGTTTTGCTGTTCGAAAGTGGAGATTGACAAATGCCCATCTCACCAAAAATCTATTGTCTCGGGTTGAGACAATGAACATTTATCATTCCGATATCCGAGGAAGCTTACATTGATTCAAAAATCGACATATTTGCTGTCTAAATTGACTGATGATCATCATACTGGTGCAATTATCCTTTTTGATCATCTTTGTGTATTTTGTCAGTAGATTCGCCTTCAAGAACACTATTATAGGCTGGGATCCAAGATATGTGGTGAAGATTTCGATACTCCTATACAACAACCCGATTTTAAGGATCACATCCTTAAAACGAAGCTCAATAGTTGAGTTTGCAGGCCTATCGACGTTGCTATCTCTGATGTTCCGACAAGATGCACCGATCAGCGCCGATTTAAGCTCTTAGATCTCGGCTATTTGAATTGTTGAAAGCCTTTCCAGATCATAAGGCTGCCGTTTCTTCGGCTCTGGGTAAAGAGGAATTAGCCTACTGATTTTGACCGCAAACATCACCAATGTTCACCTTAATGCTTCCTTTTTTGAAGATTCTCTCAAGTGTGACCTCCATTAGTTCTTAAATTAAGCGCAATGCTTAGTAATGTTGCAGAGGTATTCAGCAAATAACACGCCAGTGTACACATTCCGCCGCTTTTATGTTTTGTGGATATACAACGTGAGCAATTCTGATTACAATGTTGCCGCTGATGTCGCTGATGCGAGAGCACAGCCCTATGAACTCGAGTGCGCATGGACTATACCAGATGAGGCTAATTCTGCTGTCTTGATGGCTGTAAAATGCGTCTCAGATGTGGAGCAGAATCTCTTAGAAGAAGGACGTATGGCGGATGAACCCCCAAGATGGAGTTAATAGCCGCGTTAAAAATCGACCGGCGAAAACTTATGCGAGCTTCTTCGACATATTTTGAGCCTAGGTCGCTAAGGATTTCCAGGACTTGTCAGGGTTCTGATAGAGTATTGTTGGCGGACGAGCTCTATCATGAGCCAACGTCAGCTCGCATACCCCCGAAGTGGGATACTAACATCTTTGGCGATAAACTAAGGAGCTGACCCTCAAGGTTGGGGGTTGCGCGAATAAGTAACTTCCCCACCGTGGAAAACAAAAAATGGTTCAGAGACAACCACACCCCTCGAATACCAACGGATACAATATTGACGACCCCAGCAAACCCAAAAAGGACAACGAACTTCGGTTCTGCTCCTGGAATGTAAGGTCCCTTAACAAACCGCGTTGAGTCGAAAAATTCGCGGAGGCTCTAGACTGCTATAAATCAGATATTACCACAACCCAAGAACTGCGATAGGATGGGCAAGAAAAAAGACGGATAAAAGACTGCGACATTTACTTCGGTGACTGCTAAAAAGAGAGAAGAAAGCGCTTATTTGAATGCTGATTGGTTATCCGGGGCAGACTTAGGCAAAGAGTCTTAAGCCTCCGGCATGTGAGCGAACGTCTCGTAACAATTCCCACCAAGGTCATATTCAGAAATATCAGCCTTATTTGCGTACACGTTCTTACAGAAGAAGAGTTCTATGACCTCCTAGACAGAACATATGCCCAGTGCCCCAGCCATGACTCCAAAACTATTCTAGGAGACCTGAATGCTAAGCTCAGCAAAGACGTCGTTTTTGAGCACGTCATTGGAAAACAAAGACACCACAACCGAAAACGGACTCAGGTTTATAGGTTTATAGGCTTCGCAATGGGTCACAACCTTATAGTAGCCAGTATGCTGTATCCACACCTCAACATCCATAAAGGGACTTGGCAGTCTCCGGACCAATTAACCATTTATCAGATTGACCACATTGCGATCGACGCCAGACACTCCTCCAACATACTTGTCCGAACCTTCCGAGGTGCCGAGCCACCACCCAATTATTAAGGATTCGTCCATCAATGACGTTGTCATAAACATCATCAGACCTTTCCCCTCTGATGGTTGCTATGATTTGTCCAGTAATCAGCTGCCGGTCATAGGTCTTTTTGAGTAGCAAGACCACCGGTAGTCCATACCAGTACTTAAAACACGGTACCGTGGGAGTTAGGAGCCCCCCGAACTACGATGCGGGAGCGTCACGGTGGCTGTGGTTTAAACCTAAATCGCAGGGAGGGTGACACTGCTAGGGCTCAATACCCGGAGTGGAGTGGCTATAAATGCTGGATGCTTAGACTCTAAGATCAGTAAGAGGTTTTCGGTAGGCCTCGACTCATACCACGGGTGGAACTGTGCCCTCAACGCAGTTTCGCATTGTATTATTTTGTTAAGTAGCAAATAAGCGATGACAAAGCGTATCCTTGCTCCCATGGATGTATGGGCATCACGTGATCTTAAGTCTACACGACAGGCGTTCACAATACATCCTCCGAGGTACCAACATAGATTCGGATCACTACCTTATTGCACTCAAACTCTCTCAAAATCCGGGACCCCATACACAAACTATAGAACACCAATGGATATGCTATCAACGAACCATCAGAGAAACAGCATCTGACATAATTGGTTTCAAACCGCCACCACAAAGAAACCTCTGACTCGATGACGAATGTAGGGACGCGCATGCAGCCAAACAAGAGGCATACAAAGCTGCTCTGCATCGCCAGAACATGCCAGGGCTACAAAGCTAGAACGGAAGCGTGCAAGGACGAAAATGGAAACTGGTAGTTGAATCGCAGTCTGTGCTCAAAATGTGGAAAGTCCACTTCTACAGGCTGTATAACGGCGACGACGACCATAATTACAATGTCAAGCAGAATGGACCATCAACACTGGACGATGACAGCAGAGAACTCCGTCCACCTGACCTAGACATAGTTGATATATAGTGGCGATATCGAGACTAAAGTTGAGAATGCTGCTGGCCCAGACGGGCTTCCAACTGAGCTATGAAAAGCAACAGAAGTTTGCTGTGCCGGACAGGGTGATACCGACCGAGCTTCAAATGTCCTCCATGCAAAATCTGAAAGTAGATGACTCGCTTGGGAAGTTAATCTGTCTTATGGTAATATATAAGATTATCAACTCCAAACTGGGTAGAGCCTATGCTTAAAATTTTGTCAGCAAAGTTACGGCCCAAAGCGGTGTTCTTTCACTCCGTGTCTGGAATTTAGTAGTCGATGAACTGCTGATATATCTACATACCTGAATGCGGGTGGCGAAATACGAGTATCTGGGAAACGTAACTAAGAACCCAATATTCAATTTGCAATAGCCTTATTCGCTTGCAAAAACCCCATTGCCTTCAATCTTGCATTACCCATTGGCACTTTGTTGTGCTCAACAAAGGCGTGTCTGTACGGTGGGCTGCAGCAAACTAAGCAAATTTCAAAGGACAACATGTTTGTGAATAAGCGGAGCCTTACGTACTACTACCCTTCATACATTGTATATTCTGTTTCACTTGACACCCTCCGTGAAAATACGGCAAAATCGTCATTACTTGAAGACATCTAAATCTTCTTCAGTGTACCCACATACTACGAGTACAAGGTGTTCCAAGGTGAAGTCTCGGCTATTCATCAGGCAGCTGATGGGCTCAGTTTGAATACACTAACCTTGATGTACTATTGTACAATACACAGCGATCAGAACCCCCACTTCAAGGACCATTAATTCGAAGTTTATGAAATTGATGACACCGGAACATCGTTTAAAGACCCAAGCATCGTTACAAAACCACGTTCTCGAGAGCACAACTACTACTAAGCGAACTGATGTGCCTATTGTACAGAAGTACTCCTTAATTGAAACGAGTTCACGACCAAAGACCTATCTGTAAGTAGAAACCTTAGCATCAATGCAATTCCCAGTAGCCAGCATGTTGTGTTCCACTTTCGTCAACCTTACTTTGCCTTAATTCCAAAAAGAATCGAAAGACTTCATCCCTATCGCATCTGCGCGGTTTTCCATTTCCTTTTTTCACGAATTTTGCAAATTCCTGACTAAAATACCAGTGTCCATGTAGACGTAGGTAGTTGGACTATCTTTGGTAAGGCCTGCGGATGCACATACAAGTTCTCGCTGCATACCACAATCGCATTTTAATTACCCGACAAATTGCTTTTATTAATTTACACCGTGTTTCAGTAGATGTCATGGACGTGCCGCTACTTTTATACCGACGACAATTTTCCAGTCGTGTGGTGTACGTGGTGCGCGTACCGTCAGGGAAATGCCATTCAAGATAGGAACGCAAAACCAATCCTTCCGCCAGCTAGCCCTCGCACCATCTTCAATTACCTGACTGACGACTGACGACTGACGATGACAACAGCGACTCGTTGTGCATATTCCTGGCAAATATGTCAATACTTGGCACGAGTACGATTTGTCTTCGTTGTTCCGTATACCGTTTGTTAAGAACCAAAGCGGACCTTAGTGTTAAACACCAAAATTGGCCAATGCCAATAAGCAGTGGAGTACGAGTACGATAACACCGCTGGACAAGATGGACAAAAGTAATTTTTCATTGAAACCGCCAGATCATCTGACTGATCGTCAGCCAAACTCACTTCTAGCTGCGCAAATTCCTCTGAGAGTGCTTTAGCCATGGCTGTGTTGTGCCGTGCCGTGTAGCGGCACCATCACTGGGACAACAAGAATTCTCTTTCCATTCATCTACGGATGCTGTGAGAGATTCTTCTCAGAATCAATTGTTCAACAATTCCAAATGGACACCGACCAACAGCGACAGCACAATCGATTGGATGCGGATGTACGAGTATCTGTATCTGTAAGTGGTTGTGCGCCTGCCTGACCAACAACGGCCCCAATCGATCGATTCAATCGGAGGACTGGACCCAGAGGTAGGTCGAATCACTTGAGGTTGGTCATTTTCTCACTTTGAATTCACACCATCGCGTTCGAATGAGTAGTTGAATGAGCACTTGCCCCAACTGGCGCGAGCAGTGATCAACGAACAGCGACCGGCGGCGGCGGCAGCGGCGGCGGCGGCGTCCCATCCTGTCTAGTGATGACTCCTGCGCACCTGTAACATGCATCCAAAAGTAATATGTAGTCTTTGGTAAAGAGGCGGACGTCGCAACAGTGACCAATTACACCATAAATCAAATGTATCTTTGCGCAGGGATAATTTAACACATTGCAAAGGATAGAAGACTTACGAATACTACAATCGATTCCTCTTGGAGTCTACTCGTACAACTTCAACTAGAAAATGTTGGTAGGGGGTTAGGGAAAATTTTCGAATGAAGGATCTCTGATATGTGGGACTAGGTATTCATTTATTTGTTCTGGTCGAGACCTTCTTTCCAATTAAATTCGATTGCAGCGTGGAAGTATGTCGATTGTGATCCGTAATAAACTTTCCAACACCAGTTTGCAACTTTATAGAGAAGAGGGGGATACTGTAGGTAGGTAGAGGAATTATGAATTTAGCGTTGGCTACCACCATTGGAATCTGTGTCCAGATTGCCTTTTGTGTGTGCATTGAGGTGTGAAAAATCTAATAAACACCGAGGTTGAGGTTAAACCGAGAGAAAGGTGTGATTTTCGGGTCAATTGAGTGCACATACAGCTACTTCGTCTATCTTAGGTGCTGAATTGCTTTATTGTTTTAGATGTGAAGACTATTCGTATGCTGCGGCATGGTGAACGCTCTCTGGGGGCGTTGGCCGATGGCTTGTTAGATAGGGAATTCAACAAATGCTTTGTTATTTATTTTCAAAAATACCTTGGATGAGAGAAGAAAATACTTATTTTCAGTTATTTTCAGATACTGGCAAGTTTATTGATTTGGAGGTTAATGGATATGCTCCGGGGTGTTGGGCAAATGGCTTTTTTCTAGAGAAGCTGGCGCAGATAATCCAACTGATTGAATGGCATAAATGTGGGAGTCGTATTGGCGGCACATTAGAGATCTATCAAATCGGTTTGGATGGGGTTATACTAGCAACAGTATCGAAATCTGAATTCAAGCTACAAAACAAGTACAAAGAAAGTTTTCATCGAAAGGAGATTTTTACCAAAACTGACAGTGAAAGATCTAGGAGAAGGGTTTGTAGTAAAAGCTATGACGCTGGTGCACGTAGAAATGGGGAGAATGACTTAACAAGTCGAGCATATGTAGCTCACATATTGAAGTATGTGGGATGATATCTCATAGGATGGCAACGATTAGTATAAGGCCTCGTAGAAGTAGCATCTTCAGACAGGTGCTGGTTCCTTAAACGACGAGAATGAGCCTCTGCAGCCGAACATCTTGCAGCTCTGCGAATACTTCACTTCTCTGCCCTATTTCACGCCTCCATCTGGGAATCTCACTAGAGGTTGCAAAGTGAAGGGGGCAAATGGCGAGTTTCCTGCGCCATCAACCAGGATTAGTGTCGGAAAAACAAACCAAGACCTTATCCGGGCTACTCCGACATAATTGGAGCTCGGGCCGGTAAGGATTTCCAGGACTTAGTCAGGGTCTTAAAAAAGAGATGGTGGCGGATGAGCCCTATTTGGGCCAACGGCAGAGCTCACATCCCGGAACGGATTACTGGCTTCAGTGCAACCGACCCCTCGTACTAGGGGCATTGAAAATGGAACTGGTCCTCCAGATTGGGGGTTGTGCGGCCGGCCATTTAAAAAAACAAGAAGCTACGAAGCATCAACAAGCCTCGGATATGGACAGATCTACTGTTGACAACCCACGCAAACAATTTAGGGGCAATGAACTTCGGATATGCACGTGGAATGTTAGATCCCTTAATAGACCACGATGACGGACCAAATACCGCTGTCAGGCAGAATCAACCTTTCAACTTGGACGATGATGACCAACAATTCCGTCCACCCGACCTGGATGAAGTGAAGATAGCTATATCGAAGCTTAAGTCCAACAAAGCTGCTGGAGCGGATGGCCTGACTGCCGAGCTCTTCAAAGCGGTAGGCGATGACTTGGTAAGGAGCATACACCAACTCATCTGTAAAATATGGTCGGACGAAAGTATGCCCGATGAATGGAACCTCAGCATTGTTTGTCCGATTCTCAAGAAAGGAGACCCTCTGAACTGCGCCAACTACAGAGGCATCAGTCTCCTTAACATCGCATATAAGATCTAATCAGCCGTATTGTGTGAACGCCTGAAGCCGTTCGTCAACAACCTGATAGGTCCATATCAGTGTGGCTTCAGGCCAGGAAAGTCCACCATCGACCAGATATTCACACTACGGCAGATCTTGGAGAAGACCCATGAGCTTCAAATCGATACCCACCACCTATTCATCGATTTTAAGGCCGCGTATGACAGCATCTATAGAGACGAGCTATATAGAGCAATGTCTAGTTTTGGCATCCCTGCCAAACTCGTCCGTCTATGCAGGATGACTATGGAGGTCCATCAAGGTCGGTAAAGATCTCACCGAGACCTTTGATGTCCAGAAAGGATTTAGACAAGGCGATGCGCTGTCATGCGATTTTTTCAACATCGTACTTGAAAGAATAGTGCAAAACTCACTCGCATACGCCGACGATATTGACATAATCGGGAGAAAGCAGCGTGATGTCAGTGGCGCTTTCGCGAGTATTGAGACGGAAGCGGCGAAAATCGGTTTAGCGGGCAACGAAGCGAAGGCCAAGTACATACTCAAATACGGACACTCAACACCGACTTCTAGGACAGAACGTCACCGTCGACAGGTATAACTGTGACGTACTCGTAGTTAAGGACTTTTTCTACCTAGGCTCCGCTATAAATACAGACAACGACACCAGCGCTGAGATCAAGCGAATAATAACTCTTGCCAACCGCTGTTTCTTTGGGTTAAGAAGGCAATTGAGTAGCAAAGCCCTCTCTCGGACAACAAAAGTCACCCTTTATAAGACTTTAATAATCCCGGTCCTGCTCTATGGCGCAGAGACATGGACATTATCAAAAATGGATGGACGTGTTCTTGGTTGCTTCGAGAGAAAAATTCTTCGGGCGATCTTCGGTCCCGTCTGCATTAAGCGTGAATGGAGTAGTAGATACAACAATGAAATCTACGGACCGTGCAGCGACATTGACCTAACCAGAAGAGTGAAGATCGAAAGACTGAGATGGCTGGGTCATGTAGAGCGTATGGACATCAATGCTCCTATCCAAAAAGTCTTTGAACCCGCTCCCGAGGGACAGCGCAGTATAGGGAGGCCAAGATTCAGGTGGCGCACGCAAGTGGAAAGGGACCTCAGCTAATTTAGCGTGCGAAACTGAAAGCAGCTAGCCAGGGATAGAGCTGGCTGGAGAAGCTTGTTGATTGAGGCCCAGGTCCACCCCGGACTGTAGCGCAACCTAAAGTAAGTAAGTTAGAATTGATATCGATGTCAGATGCTCCATCTTCACCACAAACTGTGCGATTTTTAGCATGATTGCAACTCCGGTCCGAGTTATAACAGTGTTATGGGCAACATTCCCAATTATGCACAGAGTGTCAATTGCTTGAGGTGTATTCCTGCAATCAAGGACCAAGATAAGGAGAACAGTTTGAACTGGCAAGCTCCGATGTTTCTTTTAGAACAACTCGGACCATCATTCCACACCCGAATACCTCTCGAACGAATTCATGAGACATCTTCCGCTAGGAAAGAGTAGATCTTCCACTTCCTCCCAAATAAATGTTCCTTGCTATCACTTGTTTGTACATAAAGTCCATAAAGTGGAACATAACATCACATCTGCGGCCTAAAATTTGAATCTTCATCCTGAACTGATATGTTCACATAACATAGAAAACTTTTGACTTGACAGCCTATGCAACCGGATCAGATAATCCAATCCCTTTCCTCGTATTATCGTTTTACACTGAAGACACTTCCTTGTACTTGACTTACCATATGTACAGATGCTCTGACCTTTCATTGGACATAGAAATTCTGCAACATACTCGTATTTGAGTTCAATCTAATGATGTATGAGTAAAATAGACACTGGCTGGCATCAACCTGGCGATGCCCAAGTTTGTAACTGTTACTTCATATGAGCCAACATTCATTACGAGATACCGACAGGGAAACACTTTTAAAAAGTATCTCTCCCGACCTTTCAAGCCCCCGGACAACACCAATGAACTGGACTCGAAACTCGAAGGCGAGGCTCTAACACGGGTTCACAACCGAGCACTGGCCGTCTCCTGTCCTCTAATTAAACCTAGAGGCAAGAGAAAGCTATATTGGTGGACATCCACATAGGGGCTGCTTAGACACGCTTGTAGAAATCTTTTCAACAAAGCAAAAACCTCAAGGGAAGTGTCGGATTGGGACTCATACAAGGAATCCTTTAAAACATCAGGATTGAGGACGGCAAAGCTTGAATCCTGGAGGTACTTTTGTGATAAAATCACTGAAACCTCTGAGGCATCAGGACTAAGAAAAATCCTCTCAACGAGTCTAACGATGCCTCGCTGCTTGAAAAAAAGCGACGACTCATGGATGACCTCAAGTGACGAATCACTCAACCTGCTACTGGATACTCATTTTCCAGGCAGCTCCCCCTTTCACGGCTAGCAACAATCATAATAGAACTATTGTAGCTGCGACAAATATTACTGGCCTTATTACAAGGGACCAAGTGCTCTGGGCACTGCATAGCTTCAGACCACATAAGTCTGCTGGGTCGGATGGTAGAATTCCAGCCGAGCTATAATCTTGCCATCATAACCTCTGCCATGGAGATAAATTAGTGTAGTTTTCATTCGCAAAAGCGGTGAATATTCTCATGTTGACCCAAAGGACCTAAGACCTATTAGTCTCTCATCTTTCCTTCTAAAAACTCTGATTGATATCCATATCCTCGGCATGCCTACTGCAAGGGAAAGTCGGTGAAAACGGCTCTAAACTCACTAACAAGTCACATCGAATGATCCTTACATTATAGAGAATAAACATACAATGGTAGCTTTCCTGGACATAGAAGGCGCCTTTAACAACGTCAAAACATCAGCAATCACGACGGCGCTGTAAGCTCTGAAGGTAGATGATTCACTTGGGGATTTGATCAATCTCATGCTAAAGAGCATGATTATCAACTCCAAGCTGGGTGGGTCCTTTGTCAAAAGAACTGCCAACAGAGGTACGCCGCAAAGCGGTGTCCTCTCACCCCTTCTCTGGAACTTAGTGGTTAACGAACTGCTGATATACCTGGAAGAGGGTGGTAACAGGGTGTTTGCGTATGCCGATGATATTGCTATAGCCGTCTCAGGAAAACATCTACATACGATTTAAGACTCCAACCTCACATCACCCATTGGCTATGCATCTCGGTCATAAGACCTATACTCACCTTCGGGGTGGTTGTGTGGTGGACAGCCTTAGACAAAGTAATGAACTTCATGAAGCTAAGTAAAGTCCAAAGAACAGCATATCTGCGCATGAGCGGAACCCTACGCACTACTCCCTCCGCTGCTCTGGACACTCTGTCTCACCTTACACCCCTCGACATTTATAGCAGACAAGTAGCCGCCAACGCAGCTATTCGCCTTAAAGCGACTTCACAGTGAACAAATAAACGTTTTTGCCTCCCAAATATTCTTAACGAACTAGAAAACCTATCAGAAAACATCGACTACACCATACCCAAACAATGGTTTGACAAGGGCTTCCATGTAAGCATTCCCTCCAGATCCTCGTGGGAGGAAAATGCCTTCCTGGACGACAATTCAATCCACTTTTACACCTACGGTCAAAGACTGTCAGAGAGGTTGGTGGTGGTATTTTTGCCGATAAGCGTAACCTTAGCCTCTCCTTCCGCCTCCCCAACCACTGTAGCGTGTTCCAGGCAATCTGGCCAAAACTAGATCTGAATCGCTCCATGAGTTTAATTTTTCTAAATACAAAACATCTTAGCGCCATTATAGGTGTCATCATCGGACACTGCCTCATAGGTAAACATACAAGAAGCTCTCTCCCAAAGGAGAAATCTCCACCTGGGGGCCTTCTTCCACAACGACTTAAGTGACTTAAGCACAGATGCCCCAATAGGCCTAAGTGGGTTGGTTTTTCAACAGCTACTTAACCCTAACCTAACCTACTACATATCAATTCTGCTTATTCCAAGTGGAAGCTATCGTTTTTGTCTATTGGAAATGGACGTCCTAAACTTATAAGCGTAAATGTTGAACAAGAGACAAAACAGCAGCACTATAAACATGATAGCGGACATATTAACTACTAGATGGAATCAACGGTGGCACCACAGATTCAAATGGATACAAAAAGCAAAGACTATCTGAGCTAATTCAACATTTTGGAGTCCATTAGACTTCTAGTAGGTGCCTGCGTTCAGTATCCCTTAAAAGTCGTCATTAGTTTGACGTTTATGAATGTTTATGTTCCCGACATCACCCTTGAATCTTGCCATTGATGTTTCTGATTACTCAGGAACTGAAATAATCGACTTCTCCAGAGTAGACTTACAAGTCAATTTGTACTGCATGAAATCCCGCCATAGAACACCAAAACTGGGCAACAACATGGTTCGAACAAATTTCATATGCTTCCATCCAACTACCCGTAATTGAAAGAATTAAAACTAAGGAACACTGCAGAGAGAATATCAATGACAATAGCCGCTTCCGTCACAAAAAGGCGCAAATCGATCGACAAGCGCTCTAAATTCCCAAAAACGACTGCCCAAGGGATTTTATAAAGTTCAGCCAATAGCCACAATGCTATTCTCGGTACGATTCCCAGGATCTTGTGATATTAAGACCCTGAGCGCTTAAATTATGACCACTGTAACCCTTACTACAGCAAGACATCTTGGAGAGAGATGGTGGACTTGAGTTGAACCATCGTCCTCTCATTATTAGCTTAATCTTGAGCAAGGAATTTTACTAATAAAATTAAAACCAAAAGTAAAGTGTTATGTGGGTTTAGTGCACACTCTCTCAGGCTATAGATATATATACAATAGATAGCCGCAAAATTAGTGCCCCATTTCCTAAACAGCACGGGCCATTCATAGAGGATCTAGATGACATTATAATTAATACATAATGAGGCTACATGTGGTAGCATTAACACCAAGTCTTGTAATACGCCTTAAAGAGAGCGCCTTATCCGCCAGCCCTGGCTTATCCAGAATTGCCTTACTCCGGGCAAAAGACACCAAATTAAACACCTTCTACTTGGAAACAAAAAATGGAATACCCAGAGCTTGTACTCTTGCCCGGACAGGATTCAAAATATCTTTCTTCTTTGAACACAGGCCGAACTCTTCGCAATTACACTGATTATCTCCAAAAACAGGGTACTTGCACTATATTTTCTTTAGACCCCCACAGTCCAGAAACTTTAAGAACTTGGATACTAAATTATCGGGTCGTGAAGATACTAATTCCTACGAAAGGATCACCATGAAAAGAATCCATGGGGCTGTGCAAGTTTTCTCCAAAAAATCACGAATTTCAATCCTACTGGCACTTGATGATGAAAGAATCCTTGGATCTACATATCCACACACTTCCCTGGCTGCACTTCAGCAACCCACTCCAGATAAACCCGGACATGATCTGTGTGAAAAAGCTGAAATTAACAATTCGTTATCACAAACCTTACAAGACACTGTATCCCAGTTTCCCGAGCAAACCTACCTCTATAGTCATCTGTGTATCAGTTGGTATCTGGACTGGTAGTTTTTATACGCGAAAGCGACAAGGACATTCCATTTCCTCCCGACGGAACTCAGACTCTCAAGAGAATTATCGATTTCCACTTCAAGATCAGTATCAATCTCAAAATGCTATCGAACTACCAGTACTCCAACTAAAAGACAAAAGAGGTTGAGACCACTCTTCACTACCTGTTACAGGCGAAAGCAAAGAAATTGGCTTTGGGACTGTGTAAGTTAACTGTGCGGTCGTCAGACTATTTTTTGCGATCTTAAAGCTACAGTTTCCAATATAACCATCAATGACTGTCTCAAATCTTCTCCAACGGCTGTGATTCTCCAAGCTCTGTTCCATTTCCTCCTAAAAGACTTTTGCATCATGCTGCTGCAGGCTGTAGGCTGCAATTAACTCTGCCTTCAGGCTGAGGAGTAGTCAGCTATAGAAGGAGCTAAATGAAGTATATACCAGTCTACACATGATCCATTGCGCCCCATTCCAACCATCTTAAACGTTGACTTCAATCACTAAAGGAGCAAGAAGACAGACCACAGCCAGCTCATTGCTATCACCACAACCATGATATACCAAACCTTCCTCTCACATATAGTATTGGACTGTTTTCCAAACCGAATGATCACGATCAATGATTCACCAAACCACTGCTCTATGTCTATCCTATGCCCTCGTCGTATAGCACAGCGATCAGATTTCTTACATCGAATACAGTACTTGAACATGGTTGGAGACTTCCGCACCTTTTCTAACCCAAAAACTGAGCACTCTTCAATGTTCTTCTAAGACACCCGAGGTATTTTTTTGCTGATGAACTTGCTAGGCCCTGTTTCTTGAGATCGAAAAGTAGGGCCAATATTCTCCGCAAAACAAATGACACACTATGAAGCGATGTCAGCAGAAGTCTTAGGGATGAAGGGGAAGGTAAATTTGTGGCGTACATTCTTCTCATAAGAGATCCAAATGATTTCTGCTGTATGAAGGTCACCAAAATTGGTTCCACGATCAACTAAGGCATGTCGTTCCCATGATGGATCATCCGGAATCACAATGGTCTTACAACCACCACAGCTACTGAGTACACTGTTCTTTTTGCTCAATCAGCGATCTTTAGTCGTCTCATTAAGACTAAGAAATTTCATCAAATCGTCGGTATCTCAAAACTAGTTGCTGACTCTAATAAATAAAAATAAAGATATTGTCAAGCTGTTGACAAGTTTACCAAAGCCTGATTCTTCTATTCTCCAATCGAGTCCATTAGACGAGCTCAGAAGGAAAGGTAAATGAATAGACACTTTGACTCTGGCACTCCCAAGTTTGAAAGTCACGCAAAGCCACATATTTACCGCGTCATCTGGATTGTATCTTGATTTTAACTGCCTTTTACTTTCTTTTCTTCAAGTTTTTGTTCTCTCAAAAGTTGTCATATGACAATGGGGCGGCAATAAATTGTTTTTTTTTTTTTTTTTTTGAAATCATGTAGACCGACCCAACCTCGATCGACTGACTGGCTTTCCCTATAGGGAAATCATAAATCCATCTGTCTAAACTGACAGATAAGTGGACAAATCTACCTCACGCGGTTAGCAGATGTTTGTTACAATATTGCAGCAACATGACAACAAAACAACTTCCTCCTCAGTAACTATGAGAGTGTTGTCATTGTGGCGAGACAGCGACAGCACAACGATGAAGGCGACGATATTAAACAAATAAATTGTTGTTCTAAACTCAGAAAGTCGCACGATAGGAGAGGAGGGAACTTTAGTGCCGCAAATACACGCAGGTACACGCAGAACCCTTTAAGGTGCATGATCTTGTTGAAGCACTAGCTATAGGGAAAGAAAGACTTCTAGTCTATTCAATTTCCAGCAGGTTGATCGCTAGACACACTTCTATACTCGCAAATGCCAACAGATGTCTCCAGAAATGGAGATCGGAGATAAGCTTTAGCAGTGGCAGATCTCAGTTGAATACATTGTAAGAATTTATCTGATAACCCTGGAGGGAAAGAACTAGTTGGAATTTTAAAATGAATGCTTGACACTTAGATACACTGATAGGCATATTCGGAGGATTGATGTTCGGGGAGGGTACAACGTACAAGGTGCAAGATGTCGCACTAACTAACAGACTTCGTAGTTCGTAATGATCACGAGGCGTATTATAATGAATTAGCACTTTGATGACCATTTAGTCTGATGCTATTGATTTCTAGATATCCGTACTGTACCTTCGGTATGCTCATGCCCGTTTACTGATGATAAATAACAAGAAGTTGGCATGATTGCAGAGAAGATCTTCTAGGAAAGCTAAAGAAACGGTTGCCTCTATAAGCATCTTAAACTAGATGAAGCCTTCCTTTGCATCTGGCATACAATGCTGAAGTTCAATTTGTCTGGCATACTTTCGCCGGGCCAGTTTTCACAAAAGTCAATTCGCGCCCTGTAGAATAGTTCGCCAGCTAGGCCAGTACTACTCGTATTATCCTTGTTTGACTTAGATGTCGTATGTGGCCATTATCTTCACTATCCACGTCGAGTTCGAGTTGACGGGATATTTCCCCATCATCGTCCACGTTATAGACTTCGTTCTTACTGACAGTGGAATGTTGATCATCGCCCTTCCACTGTTGCCTGCGAATCGAACACAAGGTTCCCCTTTTCTTTCTGCCAAGTTTCTGTTCGTACTTTGTTCAAAAGTCTTGCCTCCTTTACTCGTAGCTTGTGATTTCCTTAAACTTATGATCTTTTTCATTTCTTTCCTGTGGTCCTTATTTGCAACGCCGCTTACCTGTATACACATATGTTTGCTTTCTGTTTTTATTGTAGTGAAACTTGAACGAAACCTACCACAACAGATGTGGGTGTCCGACTGTTGTGAGATAGGGATAAGACCCTGGCGACGCAGAACTTCATATGCTATTAAGGACACTTGAGCGGCATGGGCACTGTCGCTGCCTTCCCACATCAACTTCCTTACACATTTTGCTTTTCAATATGCTCGTTCGAGTAAACGTTCGGACGTCTAAAATACTGGAGGTGCACCTCACTTCAATTGCAGTGTTTTCATCCTTCGGTACACTATAAAGTACTTCTAGGTTGTCGGTTAGATCTAATTTATAGCAAAGGTCTCCGCAAGTAATTCGGCTGCACGTGGTAACAGAGTTGCACAACAGTATTATCAGTCTTACCTTGTTACCATATATGGTACAACTTTTTAACCTGGAGTTGAACCGTCGAAGTAATCACAATCTGGAAGGCCAGTCCAGGATCATCAGGCCAAGAGGCTTAATGCGGCCACTCGCTTGATTCCCTCATTGAAACCCTTCCGCTGTTCCTTTAAGCAACATCAAGGGCCAGCGTACACTCTTAATATATGTGTCCGTTTTGCTTATGCGATAACGAGGGGAGTCATCAAATTCATTTAGGTCTTGAGAAGGCTGAATTTCGTGAGTGAAGTATGCCATGTTTTTTTAGCCAGAATTGTTTTAATGCTAATGTTCAATTTCTGAGGTCTCTGGCGATCTTAGGCTTAGATGAACACTACCGGCCACAGCAGCAATATTTTCAAGGGCACTTTTTTCAGAAATTGGCGTTCAATTGGTGCCGCACGATAGCCTAAGCTATCTACTTCTTCACAACATCCACAGCGCAACATACTAGATCGGCTCCAGAACCATCATTGAACCCTCGGTTTCCTTCTTTTTTTTTGTGTGAAATTCTGACCAAAGCAGTTTTCAGTGAACACTGTCTGGCTGTCTGTGTTCAATACCACAGAAACCAGAGGCACGATGAAAGACCATTGCTGTCAAGGAAGCTCCAGAGCGAGTTGAGAGACCGGTAATGAGACTGATGTTCATAACAGATAATCATGATTCACCGGTGGGTCTTCATCAGACCCAGGCGTGGTGAGAGCAGTCGAGACAAAACGTTCTTTGAAATCTGTTTAAAACGGCAGTCAACGAATTTGTTGGAAACTCTTTCCAACTGCGCATGTGAAGATCCAGATTACTTTTCCCCGGGCCCATTCTGGTCACCTCGACCATGCTACTGGTTTCAATGAGTCTGCTTCATAAAAGTCCTTGTACGAAGGACACTCTGACCTAAGACCCATGCTTAGAGGACAGTTGTAGTTGTTTTCCTAATTTTTGGACTCTGTGAGGATGAATTTTAACCTTTTTTTAGTGTCGAGTTCAGAATTCTGGCTACGATGACGCTTCAGCATATCTCCAGTTTTGTTGAATTTCTTCTTGATTCAGTAAAAAGCGCACATTAGCTTGGGTGGTCTCAAAACTTTTCAAGTTTTCGGAGGCGATTTTGATCATAGCATTCCATAGCCATTCAAGAGTTTACTTCGTCAAGCACTGAGTGCCCTGTATCAGAGCCTTTCATTATCATAGACAGTCTTTCAATTCAAAGCGTCGAAGAGAGGATGTCAACAAACTCATAAACTTTTGGGCTTTTTGTGCTTTGAATAGAAGTGGACTTCCCGATATCGACATTTTCCATCGACTATTGCAGGTTGGAGTTACCGGAATAAGGTATCAACGAAGGTCTTTTCCTTATTCTAATCCACCGAATGAGGAAGGGTTAAAGAGCCGAAGAAGTCATCGAAATCCTAAGATATAGCTCTTAAAAATAAGTGTAACTTCCCTCTAATCAGCAAGTCGTTGCTTAGTTTAAAGCTTCTTCTACGCTCTTTTCAGTACCTCAGGACATTCGCTTCATAAGCCATTTGACAAATACGGCAAAGAAACAAATGTAGATGGCCTAGAATTAAATTTTTATTACCACTGTCCCCGAAGGCCCATCTGCTTTATCTACTGGTTTATTCCCACTAAAGGGTGTACTTTCCAATGGGAATTTTATGTCATCTAGATATTGCAATTTTGTCCAGTATTAATGGACAATTCTTCGTGGAGGAACTTAGCCTGACACGTCGTCCACAAACTATTTAGCTGTATAACGAAAATCAGCGTTCGACGAGAAATATATTTCGTGTGCCTGCAACAGCTTTTGTTTCACAAAGTCGGCTATCGAAGCTTCGAAACGATTGAAATCCACTTTTCAATATTGAAAGATACGGCGCGAAATAGCCCACATTTAACAAATAGTGAAGATGTGGTAGCGGCGGGTATTCGCGATGACCATGATGAATGGATTCGGCACCGATCGACAGCTAAGCTTGTCGTAAGCAATTACTTGGCGTATTTTACGTACGTTGGAGAGCAACAAATTTCAATTTATGCAAGAACTGAAGCCGGCTGAACTCCCGAATTGTCTCCGTTTCAGTCGATAGGCTCTTGAATAGCCTTAAAAAGATCCACAATTTTCGACCAAAATTATTTTCAGTGTTTAGGCTTATTTCTAGCTTAATGGCTACGTCAATAAGCTAAATAGCCGTATTTGGTGTGCAATCTGGATAAGTTCAAGAGCTGCCATTAGACAAAACGAGGGTTTGTTGTGGCTTATAGGCTGATTTTTTTTTCAAAACCTAACTCTGAATGGCGTGAGTCGATGCCACTTTCCACACAACTCATGAAACCATGGCTTTATTTCTATAACGATTCGGTGAATAGTTCATTTTACGCTTTGGACAGGTAATGTGCCCGCTTGGATCAAGTGACAGTACACCTCCAGACCTTTTCCTTTCGACTACGTAAACTCCAAAGTCTGCATGGATAAATCGGCTTAGATTGAGTAATTGAGGCCAACATTAACGCTCGTATTCCTCGAACGCGTCATCAAAAATTGGAACTTCAGCTGAGGTTGCGGTCAACATTTGAAAGAAATAATATTCAATAAAAAAAATGTAAGGAATGGTTCTTTTGTACGATATTAGAGATTACTCGATAAAGTTGAATTTTTTGGTTGTTTTTTATTTTTAAGAAAAGTACCTCTTAAAGAATCAGATCCAGCATCTGATTTCTTAGATGATACAAGCTCCTCGTTAGAGGGGTATATTTTCCCCTTCAAACACAGGCCCCATCTATTTAAACAGCCCTTTTAAGAGATGCATTTATGAGATCTACATGGACGGGATACAGATTAATAGATTGATACGACATCTCCTTGCCACTAATTCATGATTCAGAATTCAGATGTAGATTCCTACCATTCCATCTCCTTGAAAATGTGCCTTCTGATTATTCTGATCATATGAATGAAATGGTTAAATCAATTCATCGATTTTATTACCTTCAAAGGGATTACTTGCAAGCAATTCACATATTCCAATGCTTCCTCCAATCTTCTAAACACTTTTCATAGGCCGATTTTGGAATCACCCCTAGCTCGTTCTGCTAATTCTTCTTTGTCGCCTCAGTCGTCTCAAAATGCTTTAGTAACTTGAGGCGTGGGAATAGGAAAACGTCACAAGGAGCCATGTCTGGTAAATATGAAGCTTGCGAAATGCAATGAACTTTGTTTGTAATCAAATAGTCGCGTTCAAGATGAGATGTGTTAGGCGGTGCGTTGTCGTGGGGAAGAAACCACGAATTTTCCCTTCAAGCCTATAGCGACGAACATTTTTTTTAAAACGCTTTAATACGTTCACGAAAACTCCCTTTTACTGTCTGACCTGGCGAAAGAAATTGGTAGTGAACCACACTATGGCAATTAAAAAAAAAGGTCAACAGAGCGTTGATTTTGAAATGACTCTGTCGTGGTTTGTTTTGGTTTTTACTCACCTGAGGAGGATGATTTTTGTTTAGTTTCGATATCATATTCATAGACCCATGTCTCGTCCCCACTTATGATGACATCGATAACATTTTGGCCCAAAGAAAGCATTTGTTTAGCGACATTATTGCGATGCTGTTTCTGCAGCAAATTCAGCACTTTCGACACAAGTCGTCCTTCAACTCGTTTCATGGCCAAAATATTGTGCATAACTCACTGTACCGATTCGATCGAGATACACAACGATCTGCGAGAACAATTTTCTTAATTTTGCTAGTGAATGGACGACTCGGACGAGGCAAACTATCAACTAGAGTACGGCCCCCTTTTAAACTCTTTGTTCCACTCACATGCTTGTGTTTTCACTATTTTCGAGTCCCCGTGGATCTCATGAATTGCCAGATCTCGTTCTGTCCGAAGTGATCCGATTTCTGTGGTCTTCTAGATCTAAGTCTCTTTAATTGAACGCCGACCAAATTGAACTTGGTCTCGAACTGTATGTCCACAAATTGTCTATCAGCTTATCTAGTGTTTCAAGAGTTCCCTAAAACTACTGTAAGCTGCCCTCAATCGGTACGAAGAGACCGTACAAGAAACGTAAAGCAGGTTCTTCACAATGACAGCAACTCCCAACGAAATAACGTTTTCCACCTCCAATCAACGTTGTTGGGGTTTCAGACTATAATAAGTTGCATTGCTTTTTCAAAGAAACGCTAAAATCTAAGCATAAGGTTACATCAGTAACAATGTGTGGAACGTCAACGTCGACGACTCCGATGACTAACGAGCATTGTCCGACAAATTAAACACCGAGAAGATCCAATAGCACATTTTCGAGAAAAGTGAGGAAGACCATGACGTGTAGTAGCGAGAAAACTTCACCATTCGTGCACTCAAGACGACATTATAAGCGACCTCTATGCAAAGGGCTTTAAAGTTCCAGACGTCGTAAATATTAGAAGACATACACAATGCAGTTAATTTTTTGACTCAAAAAATCCAGCTTGCAGTAGCTTTGGTCAAATGGTAGCGACACTGAACCACGTCCCTCAACACTCTATTGCCAAAATAGTGAGACGATGGACTTGATCAGACTTAAAAAGCAGCAAAGGCGAAGATATTTAGTATTCGCACCCAATCACTAGAGGACAAAGCATTATGGCAACATACTAGCTGAGAGCTGAAGGTGGCCCTTAAGAGTCAGAGAAATAAATATTTTGAGGGTAAACTCGAAGCCATGGATTACACAGTCGACTCTGGATACTCCCTGTGGAAAGCTACTAGGCCCTTGAAGAGACAACCGCAGCGACTTATGCCAATCAGGACCGCTGCTGGTGAGTTTGTAAAACTGACGAACAGCATGCTGAAACGTTTGCAGTACACCTAGAGGGTAGATTCAAAAATTTCAACATGGCTGGTGAAGAGGAGGTTTTGCTGACTGAGAAAGAGCTTGATGTGCAGCTGCAGATGGACTGGCCGATCATACCAATAAGACTAGAAGAGGTAATTGAGGTAGTCAAGATTCTGCCAAAAAAAAAAGAAGATCAGTGGCATGGTAAGATATATCACGTCACGCTGAAAGTTTTTATTGATATTTAATGCTGTAATCAGAATGCAGTACTATCCGTCAAGCTGGAAAATGGCGAGAATCCACTTCATTCATAAACCTGGCAAGCCAGAGGATGACGCAGAGGCATACCGACCAATTAGCCTCCTCCTTTCGCTATCAAAGGTCTTTGAGAGGCTAATCATGAAGAGGCTGTCCATGGTTGTAGACCTAAAAAATGTTTTGCCGGATCATCAATTTGGATTTCGTGTAGGGCATGGCGCCATTGAACAAGTCCACAGAGTGGTAGATCACTTCCTCAAGGCGTATGACGACAAGGAGTACTGCAACGGCGTATTTCTTGATGTCCAACAGGCATTTGACCGGGTCTGGCACAAGGGTCTCTTAGTTAAAATCAAAAGAAGTCTACCCACCCCCTTCTATCTCCTTTTCTGCTCGTATTTAAACAAGCGCCAGTTTCAAGTAAAAGTGAGAGGTTCCATCTCAACTTCCTATACTATGAAAGCTGGTGTGCCACAAGGAAGCGTACTTGGACCAATATTTTACTGCCTATTTACGGCTAACGTTCCAAATTCTGGAGAAGCCATCATGACCATCCTTGGAGAAAAGGCACTACTCCCATCATACGCAGATGACATCTCCTTTTTTTATTCGGCGCTATGAGAGAATCGGGCAACTGATGGTGTACAGACGTATCTCAATCTGCTTGAGAACTGGGCTCGCAGGTGTAACATTAAGCTGAATCCAAACAAATGTAAGAACATCTGCTACACTACAACAGGTGCCTCCAGTCCGGATCAATGATATGTCGCTGCAGCTAGATCAAGAAGCTAAATATCTGGGCGTGATCCTAGACAAGCGACTGACCTTCAAATTGCAGGTTCAAGCTTGCGCGGCTTAACTGGATGCTATGCCACGAAGGAAGGTATACCATATGAGGCCATCTGTGTACCGACTTGGAGCTGCGGAATCCAGATTTGGGGAGCAGCAGCAATGTCGAACCAAAAACGGATCCAGGCGCTTCAGAACAGAGTCCTATGGATCATAACTGTCTATGAAGATTTTCACGCCCTACCCACCTAAAAAAAAAACAACAAATACGTGACTGTAAATTGTGACATTCATGTCATGTTGTTAAAGGGAATGCAGCTGAAGGCCGTGTATTTCTGACCATGACACCCAGTTGCTCATTAGTGCCCGATACGAATCGAATTGTTATAAATTGTAAAATTGTATCCGACTTAATACTTGATTCAGGCTTTTGTCGAAACGATGAATCATGAATGTCTCCAACCCTTGACTGTTCTGATTTTGAGGAAATCTTTCGATTAGATATTTTAGGTTGAATTCTAGAGTCATCTAAGGAATGTTTGTATCATACCACAACTGGTAGTTCCACAAAGAACCTCATTTCGAATGATGAAATCACTTTTCTACTTTACATGCTGCTTGTAAGTCTTCGTCAATGACAACGAGCCTCGGAACAAAGAGATTATTACTCACATCTTTGACGAGTATGACCTAAAAACTAAAAACAAAAGAACACAAAAGATGAAACACTTGTTATCACTTATTAAGATATGTATTACTCACTTTTGTAGCAATATTAAAAGTCAGGTTGACAGAGTCACCGTGACTCCGTGTTCAGATAAAAATGAAAAAAAAAAAAAAAAAAAAAACATATTTTCGCCCTGACTCACCCAATTCGGAACCCTCTCCACGAAATGCCTTGCTAATCCAAACAAAGGCCAAGTGATTGCATAAAACTGCTTCTGCTTTTGCTTTTGCTTTTGCCTTTGTTTCTGTTTCTGTTTCTGTGTCTGTTACTGTTTCCACGTTGCTTCTGTTTCGGTTTTTTGTGTTTATCGTTTTTCCAAACAACAGCGATCACGTTTCTTTGGAAATCGAAGACACTTCTGTCATTTCCCGCCAAACATACCCTCTTCATCAGTTCTAGATCCGGCAATGTATCTAATTACGCCTGAAATAATATGAAACAATGAGCATTACTTTTGATGATTAGAGGAGACGTTGGTGGCGGTTGATCTATTGTTTGGCTTCAAACGCATTTGCCGCCACTTTCGACAGATATTTGAAGATTTCAAAAATTTGTGCAGTAGCAGCGGGAACTCTAAGTTCAAATATAGGTACGCGTTCATAGGTGTGAGTGTGAGTGTGAGTGTGAGTGTGAACGTGAACATGAGTAAGCTTTTTGTTTCAAAATTTACGCGCAATTAATTAGAACACAATACGATGCGATGCGATGCAATTCAATTTCGAATGAATCGCGCAAACAAAGTCTGTGATTAGCTTAATTAATTGTAATTTGATTCTCCATTGTCGGCGGGTTGCTTGGGTGAAGGGGAATTCCAACTTTGCATCTACTCGACGATTGGAGATAATCAATCTGAAATGACAGTCAGTCTGACTCCCTGACCTCAAAAGACATGCCAGCGACTGAGGGTGTTTGAAAGAAATTGCGCGTCAATTCCGGGGGAGCGAGAGAGAGAGTCAAAATGATTACTAACTATCGGTTCAGTGAAGGCGTATGATTTCAGATACTTTGTTGCAAAACTGGAAGGGTGATGGGAAATATCACTTAATCCAAGCAGTGCGGTGAAGATGGCTTTGTGATTTTTTTTTTTTTTTTTGTAAGACACAGCAGGGGTGAAGGATGAGAACATTCAATTAGGTTGAAGTTTGGTAGGAGGGTTGTCACTTGTTTGAACACGATTAAATTAATCTGAGATTAGGAACATTAGTCGCTCATCATCGATGTTAAATCGTTGACATTCTTCGGTGTAAGCAGTTTGTTAATTTATACGATGACATCAACAGATATTAGTTTAAGAAGATCTACGAAACAACAGCTACTTGCAGTGATGACAAGCAGGGAGTACCGACTCGCTCTTTTGATATATTCAAAGCCAGGTGCGACTGTTTAAAAAGTGGATGCCTTAGGTTGCAAGGAACCAAAGGGGCTTTAAAAGCGGAAATGTGTGGCGACTGGTTTCGTTAGCAAGTTTGCATGTGCAGCAGAAGCTGCATAACTTCTTACCTTATGAGTGAATGGCTTCCCTAGTATCTCGATTGTTGGCTGGCACTAGTCTTAAAGTGGAAGAGAACTATATAAATAGATCCTCTCACCTCACAAAGCTAAACAATTTAAGCATAAGCTAATGTTTTCAGCCAGAGCGTAGCTCATTATTCAATAACTAGTCTTTTGAATAATAGCTTTTGATATCCGGCATCATAGATAGGAGCTTCTCGTCCTGGGTTTAGTTTGTTGATAGAAAAATCCTTGGCACGTTAGGTGTCAAGTAATTAGAACCGTACCAAACCTTTGAACTCGGCAAAAAGTAGAAAGTTCTGTTGAGAATCTCAGTGGTGCTTTGACCAAAATGATCTCTATGATAGCATGAACTACGAAAACCTCTGTTTGTCATCAGTTTGGAACTGTAACGATTGAATTACAGTAGATAACGGATATAAGAAAGTACAAAAAGCCAAGGAATTTCTTTCTTTAAGCCGTTCTTTCTTATATTCTTCATTTATTTCCCCAAAACAGTCATTGTTCTCTTTATCGTCGAGATATTTAAAAGATTAATCACATTCATCACCAAGGTATTCACCGTTCAATTCGTTTAACGAAATTTTATTTTCTTCTTGAACTCCTTCTTCCTTCAAAACTCCCACTTTTTTAAAACAATTTCTAATAGTTACCGGGGTAACTAGCCACCAAGACCGTTTCGCAACATACGATGCCTTTAAAATTGTGAAAAACTTTCCATATAACCACTCTCAATTGCCAAAACTTGTTTCCGGACTAAACATTTCCTGTAGTGGGTCTTAAAAGACTGAAACGTAATACGATCTTTTGGAAAATTTTTGTACGGTCATACGGCGTACGGTCTTGTTAGCTGGTACATTAGTTCCACGAGGAAGAGCCTTGTACATTAAGCCAGTTTCATCCGCATTGTAGCTTTAATCGAGCTCATATTTGGCTAACTTAGCTGGAAGGACCATTGCCTTGAATTTATCGGCAACTATTATCTCAGCGCAACTGGCCTCTCCGTGAATTTTTTTGAAGACAATTTTCAATTATTAAAAAAAAAATAGAGCAAAAATGGCCGAGAAGATGTCAATGACGAACCTCGCTCTGAACATCTCAGCACACCAACAAAAGATGATAGCGTCGAAGCTGCGAAGAAAATTGTTTTGGAAAATCTTCGAATCACCATAAGAGGATGCTGGGGATGTTGGCATATCGGCCGGCTCGTGTTATGAAATTTTTTCGTATGTTTTGAACGAAATTTGTTCGGCAACTTCTTAATTTTTATCGGAAGAACCACCGCTCATGGAGCTCTTGAAAGACGTCAATGACGATCCTGAATGAATTACTCACAAGGGTCGTAACTGGTGATGAATCATGGGTATATGGCTCGAAACCAAAGCCAAATCGTCCCAATGGAAGCACCCAGGAGAGCTAAGCCCGAAAAAAACACGCCAAGTTGGATCAAATGTCAATAAGTAGTATTACCTTGAAGTTATGCGCCTTTTCGAACAAGCAATACGAAAACAACGTCTGAAATTGTGGAAAACAATTTATGGCTTCTGCATCGCTATAATGCACCTGCTCATTCATCGTTGCTTGTGAGAGATGGTTTTGCCAAAAACAACACGACAATTATGCCTCAGCCACCATATTCACCTGGTTTGGTGCCATGCGGAGACTCTAAACTCTGAAGAGAAGATATATGAAAGGATGGAGAGTTGCAACGATTGAGGAAATAAAAACACAATCGCTTGGAGAGCTCAAGGCTTTAAGAAAAAGTGCTTACGAGAGGTGCTTTCAGGATTGGAAAAAGCATTCGCACAAGAGGGGTTACTTTGAAGGGGACAAAATTAATATTGATACACCTCGTACATCAATTGTGCATAAATTGTGCTTCCTTCCGGTACTAATTTAAGCAAGAAAAAGAGCAACACTTATCCTGAGGGGCAAATCATTCGGTATTGATACTTTAACTAGGTCAGAGGGAAGGAATCATATGCCGCATACGTCTGAGTGAATGGATATTTCCTCTTAAGAGTGGCGGCGTTATCATTATAATACAGTCTGCTCAAGTAGTCCTTCCACATTCTCAGCACCGATAATAGAGTCACATACTAAGAAAGAGTTATTCTTTAAGAGGTATTTCTTTCAAAAGAGAAAGCAACCGAAAGATTCAAGTTTATCGAGTAAACCTTTTTATCATACTAAAGACCCATTCTTTACATTTATTTCTCAAGTCTTATTTATTTCAAATGTTGGCCGTAACCTCGGCTGAAGTTCCAATTTTCAATGACGCATTCGGAATTACGAGTAGTGTTTGGTCAACGACTCGAGTAATTTTCAGCTCAATTACTCAATCTTAGCTGATTTATCCATGTAGAATTTGGACTTTATGTAGTCTAGAGGTGTCATGTCAGATGATCATATGTCGAAAGCATTAAATGAGCTATTTATCAGATCGTTATTGAAATAAAGCCGTGGTTTCACGGGCTGCCTGGCAAGTGATATCGTCTTGTTGGAAACCACGGGCTTTATTTCTATGTAATAAATACTCCATTATAGTGCGCGATATTGAGCGCCATTCAGAGTTACGTTCATCCGCCTCAATTTTGGAAAAAATTGGACCGATGATTTCATTAGCCTATAACCCACACCAAACCATTGTTTGTGTACATGGAATGGCAGCTCTTAAGCCTCTTCGTGTTGACGCATCCATTAAGCTACAAATGGGCCTAATCGCTGAACAATATTGTTGTCGGAAATTGTGGAGTTTTCGGAAGCTTTTCAAGATCCCAATGACTGAAACGGAGACAGTTCTAGTACGAACTGAATTTCAAGCTCTTGAGAACGACGCCGACTCGATTCATCACGGTCATCATTGGTGTCTATACGCTCTACATGACCCAACCATCTCAGTATTGGATCTTCACTCTTCTGGTTAGGGCGATGTGACTGAACAGTCTGTAGAGTTCATTGTTGTTTCTCCTCCTCCATTCTCCTTTAATGCAGACGGGACCGAAGATTGCCCGAAGAATTTTTCTCTCGAACCAACCAAGAACACCCTCATCCATTTTTGATAATGTCCATGTCTCTGCGCCATAGAGCAAGACCGGGGTTATTAAAGTCTTATAAAGGGTGACATTTGTTGTCCGAGAGAGGGCTTTGCTACTCAATTGCCTTCTTAACCCAAAGACACAGCGGTTGGCAAGAGTTATTCTTCGCTTGATCTCAGCACTGGTGTCGTTGTCTGTATTTATAGCGGAGCCAAGGTAGACAAAGTCCTTAACTACCTCAAAGTTATATCTGTCGATGGTGACGTTCTGCCCGAGACGTCGGTGTTGGTTGTCCTTTTGCTTGACAGCATATACTTGGTCTTGCCCTCATTGACTGCTAAACCCATTTTCGCCACTTCCGTCTCAATACTCGCGAAAGCACCACTGACATCACGCTGCTTTCTCCCGATTATGTCAATATCGTCGGCGAATGGGAGTAGTTGGACGGACTTTTGAAAGATAGTGCCTCTTGTGTTTGCGCGTACTTTCAAGTACGATGTTGAAAAAATCGCATAACAACGCATCGCCTTGTCTAAATCCTTTCTCGACATCAAAGGTCTCGGTGAGATCTTTACCGGCCTTGATGGAGCAGCGTGTATTTTCCATCGTCATCCTGCACAGACAGACGAGTTTGGCAGGGATGCCAAAACTAGACATTGCTCTGTATAGGTCGACTCTATAGGTGCTATTATACGCAGCCTTAAAATCGATGAATAGGTGGTGGGTATCGATCTGAAGCTCATGGGTCTTCTCCAAGATCTGCCGTAGTGTGAATATCTGGTCGATGGTGGACTTTCCTGGCCTGAAGCCACACCGATATGTACCTATCAGGTTGTTGACGAACGGCTTCAGGCTTTCACACAATTCGGCAGATAGGATCTTAAGGAGACTGATGCGTCTGTAGTTGGCGAGGTTCACAGGGTCTCCTCTCTTGAGAATCGATCGTATAAACAATGCTGAGGTTCCATTTATTGGGCATACTTTCGTCCGACCATATTTAACAGATGAGTTGGTGTATGATCCTTACCAAGTCATCGCCTGCCGCTTTGAAGAGCTCAGGCCGTCCGCTCCAGCAGCTTTGTTGGACTTAAGCTTCGATAAAGCTATCTTCACTTCATCCAGGTCGGGTGGTCGGAATTGCTGGTCATCATCGTCCAGGTTGAAAGGTTGATTTTGCCGGACAGCGGTATTTGGTCCGTCATCGCCGTTACACAGTCTGCAGAAATGCTCTTTCCAAATTCTCAGCATCGACTGCGATTCTACTACGATGTTCCCTTGTTCGTCGCTACAGGCTTCGGTTCGGAGTTTGTTTCCGTAGCGTGTTATTTTTACCTTTTGGTAAAACTTTCGAACCTCGTTCTTGGAGTAGCATCTCTCAATTTCCTCGATCGCGCGCTTTTCATGCTCTTTCTTCTTCCTCCTAAGAAGCCGGTGTTCGTCTCTCCTCTTCTGCTTATAAAGCTCGCGAGCAGCTCTGGTCCTTCTAAGCAGCGCCGCGTTATATGCATCTTGCTTAGCTGCATGTGCTTGCCGGCATTCATCATCGAACCAGGTGTTTCGCTGTGGTGTACGAGTGAAACCCCGCACATCAGAAGCGGCATCTCTGATGGCGTTTTGGCAGTGTTTTCGGGGTCTTCGATGCTTGATGCTGAGATATCCGCAACCGTACCTTGGCTACTACAAGGTAATGGTCCGAGTCGACGTTGGCTTCTTGGAATGTACGGACATCAAGAATGTTGGAGGAGTGTCTTGCGTCGATCGCAATGTGATCAATCTGGTTGATTGACTGACTGTTGATTGATTAGTAGTTCTCCAAGTTCCATTGTGTATATCGAGATGTGGGAACCGCGTGCTTGCCATGACAATGTTTCGCCCCGCCGCAAAGTCGATTAGCCTGAATCCGTTATCGGAGGTGGTGTAGTGCAGGCTATATTTTCCGATCGTTCCACCAAAGATACCCTCTCTTCCTAGCTCTCAGTCCTCAGTATTGGGGTGAACCTGCGTTAGAAAAAGGTTTCAGTGGTTTCATCATATTAGCGTCATTTTAATCTGCACTTTACATAGCACCCAATGGGATATAGAGCCTCGTTCGAAGAAGAAGAAGTAGGACAATCGCATTCTTTGCCCGAATTGTATTTTATTCTGCTTCACGACATATCTTTAACAATTTCTGTGTGATTTCATCCTACTTCAACCAAACAACGATCTTCCAAACTTCCATCTTCCCAATTCTTTCGAAATACGAGTTCGTACATTGTAGTTCCAGTTACTACTGATAGCGATACCAGCAGTTAGTACCAATCCCAAAGAGCATTGACATTTTGCTCCCGATTTCAGGCGATTAACCCTTCGTGTAGCGAATAACCTTTTTTTTTGTTTTCTTCCTCAAAAGTCCACCAACTAGAGGCGTTCCAACACCCGCGACCGAAGAATGGCTCCACTCATTCAAACTGTTTTTGTTGTAAACTCGTCTCCATTTTCGTATCGTGGTCCGGTCATGGCATCATCTTCAGCCGCCACGACGCACTTCGTGTATCATAGTCATCCACAGTGTCGTCGTCGATACTACCTACAAATGTATCTTTACGATGCATCATGTGTAGTACCACAGACCGGTATCAAGTCTGGGTAAACATATAGACACACACACTCCATACCGTCGTTATACAGGGCAATGCAGTTCCTATTTGGAACTGGAAAATTGTTTACATAGAGTTCGTTCACATTTCCCACGTACTACACCAACCTACCTGTGCCCCAACTCACGATGAGATGCTCCTCTTTTGGAAGAGTCCATAGTACGGCGACTGCGACAATCGCCGGATAACGATTCTCTTTTTGTTTGGTCACAGATTTGTTGTTGTCTTCAAGCTTCTATCCAACGAAGGGACACAGGAATACGAAACAAATCCAAATACGAATACGGATACTCTGGCTGCAGGTATACTCGTATGTACTCTTAGGTTTAACTTGTTCCACCGATGTGGAGTACTTGGGTGCTGCAGTGGTGGACTCGAACAGATATCCCATTCCCCCCCCCCCCCCCCATTCAACGTCACGTACTAATACACTGTTTTGTTTAAAATTTCTTTCAAAGACTAGATGTCAATTTGATGTTGCCCCCTCACATCTGTCATCCGATTCCGAGGCGTTTAGCTCGTTCTTTTCACAATCTTTCACAAAAAATAAAAAAAAAAAAGAAGAAGAAGAATGGGTCTACGATTTTATAGTTTCCCATCACGGGGTCATAAAAATTAGATTCAGATTCAACTGCACTCGGGTTTGAGCTGGCTGCGATGGCACCAGCTTTATAGTGGACTGTCATATAAATCACTTCCATTAATTTGTCCCATTTTCGGTTTTTTATTACAGCACTGGTGCTCCTCAAGAAACGAAAACCACTTTCGGATACTTACTCACGCATGTGAGTCATTTGGATTTTCGGCACCAGCGGGCACCGGAACTTTGCGGACTCGCTTTTTGATGTCTGAATAATGAATGGGCGTCATAAATGCATGTGTATTCTCCCTGGGGCCAGTAAGTGAAACAGTCACACCAGCTCATCGGGTTGCATCAGTCCTGGGGAGTAATTAAAAATGAAAATTTATAGCAAATCATCGGGGCCGGTATAAATTGTGCGCAATTAATTCGGAATCATAAAAACTGAACAAAGATTCGTTTTCTTAAATTTCTTCTTCAGCAAATGCCAAAATCATTCCCATTCGACAGAGAAGTTTGGTCTATTGTTTGACTAGTAGCATCGCAGGTTAGGAGGGAAGCAAGAAACATACTCGTATTTGGATCTGAAAATCGAATCGAAAAACTTTTGGCTCAAGATTGTATGTGAAGTACGCAGAACTATAATGTGTACACTTAGTAATCCCAGAATAGATTTATACGATCCGAAAAGCTGTGCTGCCAAGTAATAGATCCTCATAGACAACGTCATCCTTTTTTTTTGAAAGCAAATATTGCTCTTTCAAGATACACATCTGCACTACGGGCGTAATGGATGAGTTTTTGACTATGTCCAACATTGGTGATAAAGTTCTCCTGGTTGTTTGTAGTCTCTATTCAACATACTACAGTCCAACTCTTCTTCGGTCTCATGCAGAGCCTTTTGGTTACTCTTTAAAAAGGTCAATCAGTGTTCATTTTTAACCCAAGGGTAGTGGTCTGGAAATGGCGTCCCCTAAAGACATGTTGTTGTCATGAGCTTCGTAGGAAATAGCATTTTTCTTCGATTGACATGTTTCAAATAGACCGTCATCATCAGGCCTTACTCCAGCACCATCACTTACATGTAGGTATAGTCCGAACTAGGAGTGGACGCAAGAAGATGTCCTCCTTTGGTAAGCACAAGTTTTAAAATAGAAACATCCCTATCAGTAGAGTGAATCGTTTGGCTTTGATAGGCTGTGTCTTCTTGAGTATGAAACTCTTAGGGTTAAACATGTCAACTACTTTAAAGGCGCTGGCTGCTTTCTAACAGAATAAAGAAGATCGTCTCAATCTACAAGGATAGCTAAGGCCAATTCTTTCCTTTCAGGTTATTGATTAAGGGAATACACTTTTGCGCTTTATTTCAATTTATATTTGTGGGCCGGCACAGAGTTGTTTTAAGTGGGACTGATAGAGGGTTATGGTTGTTGGTTGTTGTAGAAATTGGGTTGCCGCTGGCGATACCCACTGCCGCAACTTTTTTTACACATCAATTGCGTATTTTACATCAAAGTGGTATACACCGGGTACTGGTCGGTGTCCATCCGAACTCGACTTGCAAATTTATAAGCGCGGGTGCTGAGCAGCTGACAGAAAAAGCAGCATAATAAACGGGACAGCGGTGAAGTTAAATCCCAGAATAATCCAAATAATTCCTTATCCGGGCTAGCTTCGGACTAACTGACTCCTCGTCTTAGCGAATCTAAGATGGAACCGGCCGTCCAAGTTGAGGGTCCCACCGCGGGGGTAACTACTTGGCCATGTAAGACAGACAAAAGTTACGAAGCAGCAGCAAGCCGCGGATAAGGACGAAAAGGACGTCTGGCATCACTCCGTATGAAGGCTAAATTATATGAGCAAACGCCCCCACAGAGGAGAAAGATGACGAAACAAACGATAGCCTCTACGAGCTCTTGAAAAAGACTTCCGAGCAATGCCCCAGCTATGTATATAATTAAAATTGTTCTCGGCGTAGTACTCATGGTAGTACTCTCGAAAGGTATAGCCTGCACGGCATTACCTCTGATACCGGATTCAGGCTAATCGACTTTGCACGGGACGAAACATTGTCGTAGCTAGCACGCGGTTCCCATATCTTGATATACACAAGGGGACTTGAAGAACTCCGGATCAATCAACCGTCAACCGGATTAACCATATTGCGATCGACGCAGGATACTCCTCCCGTATTATCGATGTCCGAACGTTTCGAGCAGCCAACATCTGGTCGGACCTTAACCTTGTTGTAGCCAAGGTACTGCTGCAGATATAACGAACAACGCCAATGCAAGCTAATATTGTGAGAAATTTCGACGTCAGGCGACTAGAATTGCAAGAAATCGCCAAATCCTTTTCCGATCGAGCCTCCCTTAATCTCTCAAATGATTTACTGCCACCAATATCAAGGATCGAGGCCATTAGTAAGACTGCAAAAAAGCTATCAGAGCTGTCGCAACCTATGTGCTGGATTTCACTCCACCAAACCTCTTGTTTTGACGTGTAACTTAGCAAGATGCACATAAAGCGGGGCTGCTCACGAGCTCTATGAGCAGAAGAGGAGAGACGTAACCCGGCTTCTCAGGAGGAAAACGAAGGAGCATAAGAAGCGCGCGGTCGAGGAAATTGAGAGATGCTACTCCAGGAATGGAATTCGGAAGTTTTACCAAAAGGGAACAAGGGAACATCGTAGTTGAATCGCAGTCGATGCTGAGAATTTGGAAAGACCATTTCTGCAGACTGTATAACGGCGATGACGGACCAAATACCGCTGTGAGGTAAAATCAACCTTTCAACCTGGACGATTTAGACAAACAATTCCAACACCAGATGGATTGAATGAATAGGCATATTCAAGCTTAGTTCCAAAAAAAAGCTGCTAGAGCGGAAGGCTATAACCTTGCAAGGAGATAAACCAACTCATCCTGAAAATATGGTTTGAAGAAGGTATGCCCGACCAATGGGACCTCAGAATTGTTTGTCTGATGCTAAAGAAAGGAGACTCTTTAGGTTAGGTTAGGTTAAAACAGGGTTGTGATGGATATGCCATCAAACAAGCACTAGACAAGAAAACGAGCCCATCGCAATGATCGATATGTAACCAGTTGAACTTCTATTAACCTAAACAATCTTTCTGATCCAATTTTTTTGCAAAAGCCAAGAAAGACTTTGAAGTTTGTGCCGTCTATTTCCTCAAGGTTTTTGAAAAGTATTTCCCTAAAAATTTTCTTCGACTCGCATTCACACAGTATGAATGCTCAGCTTGCAGATCACCACCCGCAGAATCTACAAATATCCGTGTCTCACAATTTGAGTCTCTTCGGGTATTTCCGAAGCAGACAATGGCCTATCAGGATTCATATTATTGTCCTAGGCTTATCCCTGTCCACTTTTATTAACTCCCTAGATCTTTTACCGTCAAAAAATGGCCAAAGAGCCTTGTATACCATGTGGCGTTCAAGACTTGACCACCTTGAGTTGGCAGCCTTTATGGTTTTTTCCTTGATAGTGCACCTTACTATGCGAACGGATGGTTCGATGTTAGCAACCTCACTATTATCGAGTAGCCCTCGTCTTCCTGCAAGCTAATCCACTTGTTCATTTCCCTCCATACCGCAATGTCCTGGCAACCAACACAGTCTCACCCGATTCTGACTGCATAATGCTTCGAGCATTGTGCGACAGCCCCCGACTCCCTTCATATAAGAATTGATGTTGGTTAATTTCATTGCCGTAGGTGCTTAGGATATCTCTTCAGTATACCGACCTCATCTGCATTAGCCCAGCTGCTCTTAGAACAACCAGAACCTGTGATTGGAAGACACTGCTTACGTCTAGTAGACTTAAAGGCACTCTTAGTTCTAAGTCTTCTAAGAAGATACCCGAACCTGTTCCTCTGTGAAAATTTCAATCTGATTTTGGCTGATTATCGCTTTTTCTTGCCAGTCCTCCCTCTCTGGATCTTTTAAATAACACGGAATGTCGGAGTCCACCAAGGAAGAAAAGGAGACTCTTTGAACTGTGTCAACTACATAGGCTTCAGTCTTCTTAATTACTTATCCGCCTTACTCTGTGGACACCTGAAGCCGTTCTTCAACAACCCGATTGGTCCATATCAATGTGGCTTTAGGTCAGGAAAGTTTACCAGGTTCAAAGTAATTACGCTACTCTACTCCGTAGCATCCAGACAAGCTCCAAAATTTGGGAGAATCAAAAACAAAAGGTTACACAAGCCCAGAAGGACGACCTTCTATTCAAATTAAGGCCGAGCGAACTAAGCGATTTAGGGACATTAGCGCAGATACAGATATCCTCATAATAGCATGAGATTAGTACCAAAGGAGGGGGCAGGAACTATCAACGCGCACAACAATATCGAGATTATCAAAACATGCGTTCTCAGGCTCCGGAAGGCCCTTGGTGGTACGCAAATAGAGGCAGTAGGGTTTCCCTGCAGATAATCGGACACCCAGAGAAATGTTCCATTTCTGCTAGATTATATCGTTTCAGTTGCTATGCACCATTAACGATTAATCCACTAGATGACTTCGAAGCCGCTATACGAGGGAAGAACAATTTTGATGTTGACGTGAATTTCATACCTTAGCCGTTGAAGATGAAAAAGATCTCCTCGAAATGTTTGCATCTCTAGATATTAACCTCGCTACCAATAGTAGGAATAGGAATTCGGAAGGAAGGAAGGGGGTCACTTATTGACATCACATACATGAGTGGCTCACACTGCCGATACAGCTGCCGCAATCGAGTGGAAAACGGTGGAGATGGGTGACAAGGAAATACTGTGCGGTAATAATGCTCAACGTAGAAAATGTCTTTAACTAGTTGACCTGGTCGGACACTAAGACATTTTTGGCCAAAATAGACACAGGCCACTTCAGCAACAAAAGTTAAAATATCACACCGACGATGGGACTAAATAACACATTCACAAAATTCACAGCAATTTCTTAGAAGCTACTAAACATCGATAGCCCTGGTTATGCACGCCGCATATTGCTCTTCAAAGTGATCAGTTTAGTCCACTTACATGCTTCTCTTGTATATGCGGAAGCACCAGCACTATCTGTATTAACGGAGACTTTCGAATAATGAAGCAGCTCCTGTGTAAGCCGAGATGCAGGGCATGTACCTTAGGCAAATCTCGAACTGATAGGAGGCTTAAATAGTGAATGAAGAAGAAAGGGCTACGTCACCTGGAATACTAATTCCCGTCGTCAATTCATGGGCAATAAGGACAAGAGTGGACTGCAACTATCACCTTACACATTTGGGCACGATAGGGCGCTGCTGTATCCGAAATGTCTGCAGAAGGCAGAACAAAGACCTCTTATGTAAAAATAACAAAACACGACTGGATGTGGACCTCTTATTTGCAGTATGTTTTTAGTTAGCGACAGCCACGCAAAATTCAGATCAGTTGCTATCAATCCCTCTGATTTTATTCGTAGCGGTGAACTAACTGGTAGGTTGGTTGACGAGCGCAGACGCAAGACTTAGCATGTAAGCTAAGATTTTATAGCAAAATCTCTTTCGGCAGTTTAAACTAAGGCCAAGAACGGTAAAGTTTTTGAGATTTTCCATCGCCAAGGCAGAATAGGTCAGAGCTCTTGTGTTGTCATTAAGTCCAAGCTCTCGATCTCAGACTGCACGTTTAACAAATCATAGTTCCTAATACTTTATGTGCTTTCTCCTCTTATGTACAGAATTGTATCCAAGTCCTTCCAACAGGTATTCATAACTACTCCCTTTCGCATGACCTTTTAAGCAATTTCGTTTAATTACTCAGGCACACAAAAAAAAACTGGAAAATCACCATCCCTTTATGGTTCGAATTGAAGATGAAGAAAAACCTTGAATTGACTTATCGAGAGAAGTCCAAACGAAAAAAAAAATTGGAACCTCCCAAGTGGTGCAGCCTCCCCATGATGAATGCATAACTCTCGCATTAATTATGCATTTGTAGGAGCGATACAAAAACCGCATTCATCGTCCATCATCATTAAGTCAATCGCGCCTAGAATGTACGGAATAGTGAAGATCTATCTACCTTTCATCCATTATATTGCCTTTGTTTGGGTTGGGAACATTATGGAATCATCAGTAACGCACGCCGCCAGCGCCATATTGGTCGTCCATAATGATAATCTTATAAATTCCCACCGCATCTTTGCCAGTCAGTGGTCTCTACTGACCATACGCGAGTCCATTCTGTCCTCATCATGCATAATTGGATTTAAACGTTTTCCACAGAAATCCATAAGCATCCGTCCATGGCATATGGAATCCCATCTGGATGGAAGCCGATCATTTTCAAGAAATGATATTCCAACTATGTATCCGGACAAGATCGCCTGTCCTCTCAGAGTTATCTTCCGTTTTGATTTTTTTTTTTTTTTTTTTTTTCATTTTGGCGAATATTCCTGAACTCTCTGAGCACGTACAAATAGATAGATGTATGTACATATCTACTCCTATGACAGATAATTGCGGCCATTAAAGGTGAATAAGAATCAGAGAATCCAACATCCGTCAAGTGAAGTGAATTTGTGATGGCGATCGCATCGTAAACCCAAGAGAATGACACATAAAAACACCTCGCAACTTTTGTTGATCCGGAAATGAGCCTCTTCAATGGAAGAGTGTTAGCGTCCCCTACCACATTAGCCATAGATACAATTTAAAGTCAATAAAAAAAACACACTCTTGAAGGGAGAGAGAGGGAAGCAAATTTATGACCTCACCTTTCGTTAAATCGGAGGAGATTTGTAATCCACTTAATGGCAGTGCGCCGCGCCGGTCGCTCGGGGATAGATGTAGTTTTATAATGTTCGCCCTATAAAATGTGACTTCCGTCTTTTATGCGGTGCAATTGCTAAATTTACAGCACACAGATAGAGTCATAAAGACGAAATTTGAATTGCTCTTCATTAGAGGGGCACTTATACGATTTAGAAGTTGAGTATTCAGATGATTGCCTTAGGAGGGTTTGTTTTTTACGATTCAAGTGCTAATTAATGGTGAAAGTTCGATTCAGGCTCCTGGTTGTTCTCCCATTTGAAAGGCTTTTTAGATATATCTTTGGTTACAAGGTAACTAATGGGGCTCTGCCAAGAACGGTATCTTGTACAAATTAGAGGATTCGTATGGAACACGATTGGGACTTTATCTCACACTAAGCTAATGCAGGTTCAAAAGACTTCGAATTAAACCAAACATTTATTCTATGTTACTTACTTACTTAAGTTGACGCTATAGTCCGGAGTGGACCTGGGCCTCAGTCAATAAGCGTCTCCAGTTAGCTCGTGCTAACTCAGGTGTGGCCCACGTGAGTCTCGGTATTCCTCTACTGCGCTGTCCCTAGCAGGCGGATTCGAAGACTTTTTGGACCGGAGCGTTGGTGTCCATCCGCTCTACATGACCCAGCCATCCAAGTCATTGGTACTTCACCCTTGTGGCTAGGTCGATGTCGCTGCACAGTCCATACAGTTCGTTATTGTATCTCCTTCTCCACTCGTCGTTAATGCAGACGGGACCGAAGATCACTCGAAGAATTTTCATCTCAAAGCAGCCAAGAGCACCCTTATCCATTTTTGATAACGTCCATGCCTCTGCGCCATAGAGCAGGACTTATAAAAGGTTACTCTTGTTGTTCGAGAAAGGGCTTTGCTACTCAATTACCTTCAAAGCCCAAAGAAGCAGCGATTGGCAAGAGTTATTCTTCGCTTGATCTCAGCACTGGTGTCGTTGTCTGTGTATATAGCGGAGCCTAGCTAGACAAAGTCCTTAACTACCTCAAAGTTATATCTGTCGAGCGTGAAGTTCTGTCCCAGAAGTCGGTGATGAGTGTCCTTTATGCTTCACAGCATGTACTTGACCTTGCCCTCGTTGACCGCTAAACCCATTTCCGTCTCAATACTTGCAAAGGCGCCACTGACATCACGCTGCTTTCTTCCAATTATGTCAATATCGTCGGCGTATGCGAGTAATTGGACGGACTTTTGGAAGATTGTGCCTATTGTTATGAAGCGTGAGTTGCGCACTGTTTTTTCAAGAATCGCGCTGTCGTCCGAATTCCTTTTTTAACATTAGAGCTCCTCCGACCTTGATGGAGCAGCATGCATTCTCCACCGTCATCCTGCACAGGCGGACGAGCTTGTCAGGGATGACGAAACTAGATATTACTCTGCATAGCTCGTCTCTATTGATGCTGTCATGCGCGGCCTTAAAATCGATGAATAGGTGGTGTGTATCGATCTGAAGCTCATGGGTCTTCTCCTAGATCTGCCGTAGTGTGATTATTTGGTCGATGGTGGACTTTCCTGGTCTGAAGCTACACTGATATCAGGTTCTTGACGAACGGCTTCAGGCGTTCTCACAATATGGCGGATACGATCTTATATGCGATGTTAAGGAGACTGATGCCTCTGTAGTTGGCGCAGTTCAGAGGGTCTCCTTTCTTGAGAATCGGACAAACAATGCTGAAGTTCCATTCATCGGGCATACTTTCGTCCGACCATATTTTACAGATGAGTTGGTGTATGCTTCTTACCAAGTCATCGCCTGCCGCTTTGAAGAGCTCGGCAATCAGGCCATCTGCTCCAGCAGCTTTGTTGGACTTAAGCTTCGATATGGCTATCTTCACTTCATCCAGGTCGGGTGGACGGAATTATTGGTCATCATCGTCCATGTTGAAAGGTTGATTCTGCCTGACAGCGGTATTTGGTTCGTCATCGCCGTTATACAGTCTGCAGAAATGGTCTTTCGATATTCTCAGCATCGACTGCGATTCTACCACGATGTTCTCTTGTTCATCTTTACAGGCTTCGGTTTGGGGTTTGTTCCCGTGGCATCCCTTCGAATCTCATTCCTAGTGTGGCAATCCCTCAACCGCTTGCTTCTAAAGCTTTTTCTTTTTCCTCTTGAGTAGCCGGTGTTCGTCTCTCCTCTTTCGCTCATAGAGCTCATGAGCAGCTCTGGTCCTTCTAAGCAGCGCTGCTTTATATGCATCTTGCTTAGCTGCATGTGCTTGACGGCATTCATCATCGAACCAGGGATTTCGTCGGCATCTCTGATGGCGTTTTGGCAGTGTTTCCAATGGTCTTCGATGCTTGATGCTGTCGGCATTGGACCTCTTAATAGATTAAGAGAGAGTCGATTGGAAAGGAGTTGGCGATTTCTTACGATTGTAGCCGGCTGATTTCCAAATTCCGCACACCATTAGCTTGTCTCTGTGCTGTTTGGGATATCCAAAGTCATACCTTGGCTACAAAAAGGTGAAGGTCCAAGTCGATGTTGGCTCCTCGGAACGTTCGGACATCCATAATGCTGAAGGAGTGCCTTGCGTCGATGGCAAGCTACAAATATGTCGGAGTAGCCCGGATAAGGTCTCAATTGTTCTAGGATTTTTTTCCACCGTTGATTCCATTTGATGAATTCGTCTGCTGTTCCGTTTATAGTGCTGCACTCGCGCTTATAAGCTTAGGAAGTCCAGTCTTGATAGAAATAGCCCAGTACCATATCTACAGCACTCAACCGATAGCCTTCGTTAAACCAGGGCACTGTGGTGGGGCGAAATCTTGGACATCAGTAGCATGATCGCATATCAGACTTACATACCAGGCCTTCGCTCAGGCCATCGATGTCAGATTCTGTCGTCCTTTTTCTAACCGTACCATTCCAAAGCACTTCTTTGATAACAGTGATATTTTAGGCCTCCGTTATTTATTTGGTGGCATATGGAGGATTATGGGTCCAAACATTCCACGACCATAGTCGAAAGTCGTTGTCCGTCCATCATTTGTTGGGGTAGTCAACAGTAAGAACATCTATACTGAGGATGGACCGCCCAACTCTGAACCTTGAATTCGAATTCCCCATGGGTTCATCTCAGAGTATTGGGTGATGTAGTTCGTTTGCTGGAAACATCATCTTTGTTCCGATGCCTTAGAAATATTTATTTGACCCAGAAATAGAAATGATAAACAGGCTAGATGCCAAAAAACCCCTGAACTAACTCAAATTAGATCATCGTCGAATCCGCCTTTAACAATACTGTTGAATCCATTTGGGAATTTTCTGTGGGAATTTTTTGTGTAATCAAATGATAGGTTACCCTCAGCGTTACCATAGGTTCCTTCCTCAACTTAGGCAAGAGACCGTAAGCAACTTTAGAATCTGTGAATTTAATTTGGAAAACATGTTGCAAGTTTGATATTGGTTTAATCAAAGTAATTAGATGCCACCTGGTTTTCTTATTAATGACCTCCGCAAATACTTTCTTCTTGTTGCACTGGTGTAATCTCACTGCAGACCATAATCTCCACGTTTCCACACACCGTCAAACGTCCCAAACTGCTCGGAAAACAATCAATCTAAACGTCTTTTATCAGCAGGCCAACGATGAAAATATCGTTAAGCTGCTTAAATACGAACAAGACTCACTGCCCAAGGCACTCCTGGTTGTACAAATAGCTCTCAGTAAACATAAAGCCGTCTAAAACAATTGAAAATCCCAGAGCCCATTTCAATTTGTTAAGCACGACCGTTTGATCTATTTATCGCTTAATCCCAATTGAGAACACTACATTCGCCAATTGCCAGGCTAATCGTCAACTCCAGTCTTCTCCAGTCATCCCCAGTCTCCCCCTCGTTAGTCACTGTTCATGAGTGTAAATCACCATAAAACACTTTTCAATTAACCAGGTTAATAGAATAACATTTTATGCGCCTGCAGGCGTAAATCCTTCAGTCAGTCCCCTTGCAGTTGGTCGCCACGCATACAATTCCAAGTCTGAAATCCAAGCCCAAATTCAAAAAAAAAAACAGTGTTCGACCGAAGAAAAAACCTCCAATTCTATGAAAAAGTCATAATTTTCCATCATCCACGCAGCCTACGTGACATTTATTAATTTCTTTGGGTAGGAAAATTGATTAATGTACACACCCACCGGTCTCGAGGATAGAAATAAACGGTTCACCTCCAATGAGCTCGACTGCCACAGAATTAGATATTTCTCTTATTTTGTACAAAACAACAAAAAAAAAACCCAAAAAGATACTCATTTTTGTTGTAGGTATCATATCTCTGGCGCATAGCCTGTATCTATCTATTCAGGTGGTGGTGCAGCCCCATCTATGGCAAATCAAATCAAAATAATAATAAAAAATCCAACACAACAACATTTACAATGACAAGCGCTTGGTGATAACTCAAAGCTGGAGCAGTACTCGTACTATGTATACTCGTAGATCTAATCCTAATAAAGGTGTCCAAAATAACAACTCCTCGGTGGTGCGCTTGATTTTGGAGAACCTACTCCTTAGAGCTTGAGCTCTTGTCGACGTGTTGGCGGCGGTGTTCGTTTTTAATTCTCAAAGGTGTTCCTCCGTCCGACTATATGTCTGTCTGTCCAATGTCCCCCTGGCACCGCGGGATTGATTGGCAACGTGATAATTTTTTTTCTATTGCGTTTGTAACCTTTTTAGATACGTGGGCTGGCTTAATAGGCGATTTGCACAATTACAGACATTTGCAAACTGATTGTCGCAAATTAAGTGGACTTGGGTCAAAGAGACTTGCGAAGGCGTGAAGATGAAGGTACATATGTACCTAGTCTGATGCTGTGGTGGCCCCACAGATACAGATAGACAATAGAAATTGCGATATTGACATTCAAAGACGTGATCGGTCTTTTTTTTAACTGCCAGCACGATCTGGCATTTTTCAAATTGAAAAGCGAATCTACTTGCAATTGTATCTGAATTGTGAGATACGAATAAGATGACTTCAAGTTGATGTCATGTATCGATGTGATGAGATGAGGATGATGATGAATTTGGATTCGGTTTGTTTGAACTCGAGATTTGAAATAGAAACTCGAATCGTTGTTCAAGGTTACTGTGTACGTACTCCTGTCCATCTACGAGCTGGACAAGATGGCATGTGGCTAAAATAGATTGGAGGTCATAGTTAAACCACAAGATACTCGTACTACCATTCCATTCTTTTCCGCATCCATTGTGACACCAAAAGACGGACTTTTTCTGTCAACGATAGTCGCTCATGATATGTAGGAGGGTTCTGTGTGTCTGAAAATGCGAGTGATCAAAGTTTGGTTATCGTGAGAATTAAATCGCAACTTCCTTTTTTTTTTGACAGTGAGCTCACAGTATTTAGCGCATTATGTGAGGGGTAGCCCCGAGATTTGGGTAGAAGCAGTGTTCATCCTTTCATCCTAAGACACATTTCAAGTTCCCAGCGTTTACATTCCTAACTGATATGTCTAGAAGTACGTATCACAGGGTATTGATATCAACTGATGAAGTCGGAACTTCAGGTTGTGAGTTTCTTCGATCTCATCTGAATCATCTTCGCTTAAGAATGGTATAGCTTACATCAAAAGTGATTTCGCAACTTAACTTCACAAGTATCTTTCCGGATTCCTAGTTAATAACGAGCACTACCCTGATTGATTCTACAGCCTTGGTAACGGCCATAGAGCTATCAAAGTTCTGAACAGCCTAGTTAATTGAAGAAGCTCTAAAGCCTTAATGTACATATAGTATTGTACAACCATGTAGAAACCTGGCTAAAACTGAATGCCTTCCAAGGTGTTTAAAGCAGCTAGAGATGACATTCACCAGCTCATCTGTAGAATGTGGTCAGAGGAAAACATGCCTGAAGCACAGAATCTTATGATCGTTGACCTACTTCACAGGGATGAAGACTCTTAGCCAAATGTGGAGAAGTTAATCCCGAATTTAGCCCACAAATCTACTCTCCATCAAAAATTCACACTATAGCATATGGTGAAGAACACTTTGAGCTTCAGACGCTAACCATCTGTTTGACGACTTAAAAATCGCAATGACAACGTACATAGCCATACACCGCTATATCTTCTTTTGACATCCTTGCCTTCCTTGTCGGTTGTGAAATATATGTGACCTTCAGTGCCAGGAGTGTATCAACTACATCCTGATAAATTCACATTCACGCCATTGAAAGAGTCAAAGCTCCGTGGCCATCATAAGAGATACAATCTTCGCACGTGATTGAAATTCAAGAGATTGGACAGGAACAGCGAGCCGTCAGTGAAGCTTTTATGAGTATAACTCGCTGTTTCTTTGGGCCTAGGATACAATTAAGTAATAGAGCCGCCTCCTGTAGGACTCTGGACTGGCGCTGCACAAGAACGACATCATCCCGGGTCTGTTCTCTGACGCAGATGCTTGGAACTTGTGATTTTCCCATCCGTATTGACGGGAAATTGAAGAGAATAATTCATCACGTTGGGCCGTACAGCATCTTTGATTTACTCAGACGTCTAAGACTCTAATGTCCAAGTTGGCTTCGCCATATTGAGCGAATGGATACCAGAGCTTCAATCCCAAGAGTTTTGCTCCCTGAAGGATAGCGGAACAGAGGACGACCACAAACACAAATGGAAGGGGACTTTGATCAACTTCGAGTACGGAGGAGGCTGGGAAGAGATCGTGTTAGCTGTAGCAAATTGTGGGTTGAGATCCAAATTCTTCTCGATTTTGGGGACACCAACTTAGACTCACTTCTACTTGATAGAGAAGCGTCAGAAAGACTCGAATATTGGCACTGGGTCGAAAGGATTCTTCAAAAAATTGTAGACTACTACTATAGATTGGCAGAACTGACTTACTTTCGAAGGCTTATCATGAAGCAGGATACCTTGAATATAGTAACTTTGGGTAAGTCGACGTTTTAGGAATGAAGAAGGGATGCCTGATTCTACTGTCTGTCTCTGTGCCCCAATAACTATTGACAGCAAAACCTTAAAGTGTCAAAGCTTGAGCAAGAGTACCCTCCCACCCATTACGGTCCCGGGAGCACTGCTTTCAGTTGCGGATGCCAAGCTTTCTAACGTCTGCAATCGCCTGATTTCTAAGTCGGAGGTTCGGTCTTCCTTTTCTTCTCGAATTTGGTGGCTGGGATTCGAAGACCCTCTTAGCTGGAGCAATGTTGTCCATTCGCTCGATGTGGCCGAGCCAATTTAGTCGACGGATTTTTGCCTTCCGGACAATGTCCACATCCTTGTACAGCTCGTAGAGTTCGCGGTTATGCTTTCTTCTCCATACACCTTCCTCGCAGACAGGACCAAATATTCGACAAAGGATTTTTCTTTCTGCTATCTTACTTATCGTTCAGCTTTCGGCTCCATAAAGCAGGACTGGCAATATTAGTCGGGCATGCTTTCGGCCTCCCATACTTTGCAAATGATCTAGTGCATTTTCCTTACCAAAACATTGCATCCGGCTTTGAAGAGCTCTGATGGAAAGCCGTCTGAGCCAGCGGCCTTGTTGTTCTTCAGCTTTTGGATAACTGTGCCGACTTCTTTTTAGCTGGGTGGCAGGACGTCTTCATCGACTGGCGGTGGGTTCTCTTCTTGCCCTATCATTCTCTCTTGGTCATGTCCTTCAAGCAACTATTGGAAATATTGTTTATGCATACAATTCCCTTTATATTGGTAACGAGGTTGACTTCACTAGTACGGAGTGCTTGGAGACCCGTTTTATGACCTTTAGCCAGGTTTTTGCTTTTTTTTAAAAAAGCCCCGAGTGTCCTTTCTGTTCCAGCACTCCAGTATATCCATAAGATCTTTTCTTTTGGCGCAGTAGTCTTTTCTCCTCCCTTCTTATCCCACGCTGCTATGGTGACGCGTTGCAGAGTTTTATTATATCCTTCGTTTAGGCCACCTCTTTGATAGAAGGTAGCAATGTGACCACATGGTGTTGGCGTCGGTAGTGGGCAACGGCATTTCGGAGAGTTTTTGTTCCAAGCGCTCTCTGTAGTCTCTGGTTATTTCCGGTGTACGTACGCGTCCAATGTCGAACCTCCTTTTAGTATGTTGTAGCAGCTTTCGTTCATTGGACAGTCGAGCTCTGAGTCGGACTGCTACCAAATAATAGTCAGAGTCGAAGTCGAAGTTTGTAGTTTTTGAGTCGCCTCTGGAATGTAGAAAGTTTGCACATTATAGGATCACACTCTTAGGTCATTCGTTTTTCGTACCATGTCGTCTTTGTTTGGGGAGTCCGTTGGTATCCGAAGCTAGTTTTTGCTCGTTCATAATGGTGGTATTTTTACGTGATTGGGTCGTTAGCCCAAGGCACAACCGCCATTCTGGTCGGGGTGTAATCGCTGCATGCATTAGTTCACTACCCAGCGGGTGCCGGAGTAGCTATCCAGTGAGGCCATGTGGCTGTATGTCAACTTGGATCGAGCAGTGACAGAATTCATCCCTTCGCCTGGGTGAAAGCAATCAAAAACTTTACCCTGTATCCTCATCATAAGAAAATACCTTCAACGTACTTAGACATCGATTAATCGTCGAAACCCTCTAGGGCGATGTAGGCTTTTGAAAAATTTGAAGAAGATTTCGACAAGATTTACACCGAGCAAGATCCTTGTTTCTGCACTTGTATCTATTTAATTGGTTGTCTTTCACGAAAAATATTATACTGCTGGTTTACCAGACTGCCAAGAACCCTCTATCTTCTCTCCAAGGCCGGCTTCCCTAGCACAACTTGCTCTGGTCTAGACGAACTGATGAATCTTTCTCATTTTGGTATTGGCATCATCCATCAACTACTCTGTTTTTCATTTCAAAAGTAGTAGGCATTGGTACACCACCCAATAGAGTTTAATTGACCATTCGCGAAGGCTGCCTTCTGCATTCATTCTTATGGACATGCTTTCCGATGCAAAAACATCAAAACTCTTACTACTACAATACAAAAGTACGAAATTGACCTTTCCTGTGCTCGATCAAAGTCTAAGCTATGAATGGAATAAAATCAAGTCTCACTGCATACCTCCAAAACCAGTCTCGAAGATTGCCCTATTTAGTGCCTTTTTGGAGGAAGGCAACGTTATATTTCACTCCTCAGTGGGAAACCTTGTGCCACGAAATACATACACTGTGACGAATGGGTGGTGCATTAGGGACACCCAAGCTGCGCATTAAGCCTTTATTAAGTACTCTCACCTCTTCCAAGTTAGTTCATTAAGGGAACAAAAGAATAGCGGGGAATCTTATATTCGATGGACTTGCTTGGGGGGCTTAAAGTAAAGTTTCTGAGAGGCCTGTCCGGCGTTTCGATTGGCTGTGCCTTTGCTTGAACCTTCTATTAATAGTGAGTGTAGTTGTACACAGAATACCGTCCCAAATGCTATTCGACGTCTCTAAAAAGCCAACGGCTTTCTTGCTGGCCCTCAGTAGGTTCGATTGCAATGCTAAGTAGCTTTATAGAGAAACACTATGCTCTTAGGAAGCACCTAGGGGTAGGGGATACAACATTTTGCTATGACTGTTGTAAGAGTTAGAACAAAATCAGCGAAGCACTTCCTCCATGAATAGTAAGTAATTAATATTTGTTTATTCTGTGACAATATTTACAAGTTTAACAAAAATATTCGACTGTAGCGTCTGTTATCCGGCACTGATGGTGCTGTTAGCATAGCCACTCTACCACAGAAGCGGCTACTTAACAGTGAAGAAGGAGTAAAATTTATTTGGCCAAAACGCTGATTAGACTTCTATTCTTAGGAGTTTGTAGCATATCACATATCAAAGTCCATCTCAGTCTCATACTTTCGGTAACTCACCTTGAAACCATCGCTAATACAATAAATACAATGAGCAGGCATCAGGCAGGACCCCACCCGGACTAAGCTACAGGCTTCCAATTCCGCTGATATTATATTTTTGCTGAGGATTAATTCCAGGGTCTACGCAAGATCCTATGACTGTAGGGTGCACAGCAAATGAGCTTGTCATGTTCTTGTGTTATATGGAAGAGTTCCAACTCGCGTTTATGCATATTGTTTCCTGTCGCCGGCAAGAAGATGTTGCGGACTAAATATTGATCATATAAAAAGTCTCTAATCTGATTGTGTCAAACGAAAACGTATTTGAAAGGTGACATCTCAAGCTACATTCCTTGTGAAGACAACTGTGTAATTCGTTGCTCATGTTAAAAGTTATGATTTGAATATGAGTGAGAAATACGCTATGTTATGCTTTTTTACTATAAAAAAGGGAAAAACGCTGCAAAAACATGCTGACAAATATGTGCAGTTTACGATAAGAGTACTGTGAGTGAACGCCAGACCCAGGAGTGGTTTGTTTGATTCCGTTCCGGTCGGCCAGTCACTGAAAAAATCGATGAAATTTCGCAAATGATGGAGCAAAACCGGCGCGGAAGCTGTCTAGAGATAGCGGAGGCACTAAACATCAACTATATTATAATTTGGAACCATTTTTGAAGTGATTCGTTACAGGCGATGAAAAACGGATCAAAGGCCGGTGACCGACCACGAACGACTTCAAAGCCTGGATTGACAGCAAACAAGGTTATGTTGAGTGTTTGGTGGGATTGGAAGGGAATTGGCCAATTTGATCCTCTACTATGCACAACTCGACCGTTTTAATGAAGCTATCAAGAAAGAGTGACCAGAATTGGCCAACAGAAAGGAAGTTGTCTTCTATCATGACAACACATCTTTGATGATACAGAACAAATTGACGAAACTTGGTTGGGAAGTTTTGATGCATCCACCGTATAGCCTGGACCTTGCGCCCTCTGATTACCGTTTGCCTCGGTCTTTGCAAAACTCTCTTGATGGTAAAAAATTGGCCGACCGAAGAGCCGCTGAAAATCACTTGGTCAAGTTTTTCACTGATAAATTTGCATGTCTGTGAAGGTTCAGAATTCTTCAAAGTTACTTGTAACCTCAAAGAGATTTTCGATGTGCCGCTTGCTAATGCCGAAGTAGAATTCTCATGCTTTAATCTAGCCTTTACCAAATCCCACAGTAGAACTAACTCACAACCAAGAGAGACTTCAATACTAATTAAAATATTCCGACAAGTTGGGGCCAGAGGTTTAGCTTGCAAAGGTGCAGTTTTCAAACCAACCAATCCATTAAATATCTTAACAATCGGACCAACCAATCGACCACCTGAATTGATGTTTAATCTTTTCGAATACATAATCAATAAAACTGCTCCCCTTTGCCATACACCTATTAGAAGTTCAGAGCTATCTAAATTATTCATATTACGAGTATCTCAAAATTATTCCAGATATCAAGATTACGATTTACATACTCGGTAGCCACTGCTGCACTTACAGACTATGGTCTGCTGCAACAGTTCCTTCCTCCTATCTGTGTATCGATAAAGATGAAGAACCCAAGAAAACAAAACGGAAAGAAATAAATTTTTGAAAAGTCCCATTAACCGGACAAAGCCTATCATAAAGTGCGTGAGCTACCCTGCCCTAACTTATGGCCTTATCAATTAATTTATGCTTCAAAACCATTAGGCGAACACTGGTTCCAATTAGCCTTGATGGCTTGTTGATATTTTCCTCAGTAAATGCATCCTCGATCCACCGCTAATTACAAAACAAATTTTAATTAAAGATAAGATTAGGGTGCGTGTAGTAGTGGTCGTTGTTGTATAGTGCAAAGGGCATCTTTAAACGACCAGGAGCAAAGTAAACAGATCATTTTGGTAAAGATGGTGAGCATTTGTTACATATAATGGATGTAGAATGTGCCAGTCGGGGGGAAATTGGGGAATTTGTCGGAGGGAATTCTTGTTAATTATGAGACGCGTTTTAAACATTCTCAAAAGAATGCAGGGTTCAGTGGAAGTTAATTAAACGAGAAATTGTTGTTTTGAGAGATGATATCCAAAAGGGCAATGTTAATCATCATTAACACTGAACTGTGAACGATTCAGTAAATTGAGTTGATTTCGACTGGACCGGACGGTTGTTGAAATGAAAATTATCATCATTAACAGACCGGTAGCAGCTGAGGCAACTTAACTTACATGACATACTTATCTTCTTAGGAAAGTATAAGTTTCGAGACTTGAACTACCACTCCATCAAACACAGCGTTCTCAGTCCAGTTTTACATAACTTATTCCGCTGTTTCGAATAAGGATCATTCAAGTCCCACCGCAATTCTGCAATTCCAAGATATTGCCAGAATATCCACCGAATGCATATCTCAAAAACTCCCAACAACTCCTTTGCTGCGAGCATCAAGTCAAGAAGGCCACTGACAACTTTTCCAACGTGAATCAGAGACGCCCCAACTGAAGTTTAACTCGACCACAACGAGCAGCTACTGAGAGATTGAATTTCCGGAATGACGTACGGAAACATCACCACCATGTAAAACGGAGGTGTCGTTCTACCTCGATCCGGACAGAAATTTATACAGATGATGAAGGTAACCTTACAGAACATTCGCAGTCAGTCTTGAGAACTTTCCTTCCAGACCGTATAAAGCCGAAGAAGCCCAACATCACATTATTAAGCAGTATATGCCATTCAACAAAGTGAAGTAAAGATATCAATAGCTAAGCTGATATTCAACAGAGCAGCTAGACCTGTCGCCTATAAAACAAAGGGCTTTCAAAGCTGCTGGGAATGATTTTGTGAAGAGCATCCACAGAAGTGATCTCAACATCGCTTGCCCTATCCTTAAACAAGGAAACCCCGTCAACTGCGCCAACTGTAGAGGATCTTATATGCCGTATTTCTTTGCCTTTATCAACAATCTAATCTAAACCCTTGACCAAATCTTCACTGTACAGCAGATAGCCATTCCAACGTTTCCTACATCGCTGCCAAGATCGTCCGTCAGAATGGTGACTTAGAACGCTAGCTGATCCTTCGATAACAACAGGACGGAGACCTTTGGTGTCCGAAAAGCTTCTGAGTAAGGAGGAGCGATGTTATGTGACTTGCTTAACTTAGTTACTAACTTTTAGGTCCTACAGTGCGGGGTGGACCTGGGCCTCAGTTAACAAGCCTCTCCAGCCAATTCTGTCCTACGCTTGCTGCCTCCAGGTTTGCACGCTAAGTTGGCTGAGGATCTTTTCCACTTGCCGGCGCCTCCTGAGTCTCGGTCTCTTTCTGGACCGCAGCGTTGGTGTCTATCCCCTCTACATGACCCAGTCATCTAAGTTGTTGGATCTTCACTCTTCCGGCTAGGTCGATGTCACCGTACAGTCCATACAATTCGATGTTGTACCTCCTGAACCGTCTATGCAGACGGAAACCGCTCAAAGAATTTTCCTCTCAAAGCGGCCAAGACCACTCTCGTCCATTTTTGATAATGTCTCTGTCCCATAGAGCGGGTCTGTGATCATTGAGGTCTTATAGACAGTCACTTTTGTTGTTCGAGAGGGGGCTTTGCCTTCTTGGCCTAAATAAGCAGCGATTGGCAACAGTTATTCTTCGTTTGATCTCAGCGCTGGGATCGTTGTCTGATTTTATAGCGAAGTCCGAGTAGACAAAGTCCATAAGTACCTCAAAGTTGTTCTGCTCGCGACGTTGGTTTCGAGTGTCCTTTTTGCTTGACAGCATATACTTGGTCTTTCCCTCATTGACCGCCAAACCCATTTCCGCCGCTTCCGTCTCAATTCTTGCAAAGGCGCCACTGACATCACGCTGCTTTCTTCCAATTATGTCAGCATCGTCGGCGTATGCGAGTAATTGGACGGACTTTTGAAAGATTGTGCCTATTGTGATGGCGTGTGAGCTGGGGACTGTTCTTTCAAGAATCGCGCTGTCGTGCGATTTCCTTTTTTGACATTAGAGCCCTCGGCAAGATGTTTACCGACCTTGATGGAGCAGCGTGCATTCTCCATCGTCATCCTGCACAGACGGACGAACTTGTCAGGGATGACGAAACTAGACATTGCTCTGTATAGCTGGTCTCTATAGATGCTGTCATACACGGCATTAAAAACGATGAATAGGTGGTGCGTATCGATCTGAAACTCACGGGTCTTTTCCAAGATCTGCCGAAGTGTGAATATCTGGTCGATGGTGGACTTTCTTGGCCTGAAGCCATACTGATATGGACCTATCAGGTTGTTGACGAACGGCTTCAGGCGTTCCCACAATACGGCGGATAAGATCTTGTATGTGATGTTAAAGAGACTGATGCCTCTGTAATTGGCGCAGTTAAGAGGGTCTCCTTTCTTGAGAATAGGACAAACAAAGCTGAGGTTCCATTCATCAACCAAGTCAATGCCTGCCGCTTTGAAGAACTCGTCGGTCAGGCCGTCCGCTGCAGTAACTTTGTTGGATTTTAGCTTAGATATTGCTATCATCACTTCATCCAGAGCGGGTGGACGGAATTGTTCGTCATCATCGTCCAGGGTGAAAGGTTCATTCTGCTTGACAGCGGTATTTGTTTCGTCGTCGCCGTTATACAGTCTACAGAAGTATTCTTTCCAGATTTTCAGCATCGACTGAGACTCTTCTACGATATTTCCTTGTTCGTCTGTACAGGCTTTGGCTCAGGACTTGTGTCCGTGGCATGTTTTTCTACTTTTTGCTAAAACTTCCGAATCTCATTCCTAGAGTAGCATCTCTCAATTTTCCCCACCGCGCTTCTTATGCTCCTTCGTTTTACCCCTGAAAAGCCTGCCTACATCCCTCCTCTTCTGCTCATAGAGCTAGTGAGAAGCTCTAGTCCTTTTTTGCATCGCCGCATTGCATGAGTTTTGCTTAGCTGCATCTGCCGGTATTAGTCATCAAACCAGGGGTTTCGTTGTGGTGGTCAAATGAAACCCAATACATCAGTAGCGGCGTCTCAGACAGCGTTTTAGCAGTGTTGCCCTAATCTTCTGGCGGCAAGGGCCCTCTTAAGAGATTTAGGGAGACTCAATCGAAAAAAAATTTGGCGATATCTTGCGACTGTAGCCATCTTACGTCGAGATTCCTCAGAACATTAGCTTGTCTTTGCGCTGGGATATCCGCAATCGTACCTTGGCTACAACGAGGGAATGGTCCGAGTCAATCCAAAATACTGAGGGAGTGGAAGTTTAGAAGTAAAAGAGTGCATAATTTGATAAATGCTATCAACAAGAAAGGACATCATCGACAAATTGGACAAAACGTTACAGTCTGCAGCTATTATTTCGAGGGAGTCCTCGCCTCTCCCATGGGTTCTGTCAACAACACCTCAGCACTTATTCCAATCTCTGTTTCGTTTGATGAGAACCCAACTTCGTAGTAAGACCTTGTCCCAAGAAACCAAGGAGGCCTTATATGTAAGACCACTATGGCGCTGAAAAATGAATTCTATCGAATGCAGATGCAGATATCCTTAGTCATACTGCGCATCAGTCGCCTGAGATGGCTAGGACATAAGAACGAATGGACACAAATAGTGGGGCAACAAAGTGGAGGAAGACCTCGCTTTAGGTGGCGTGCACAGGCAGAAGAGACATCAACCGTCTTGGGGTCCGCAACTTGAGGCAGCTAGCTGGTAACCGGGCTAGTTGAAGTTCGGTGACCATAACTAACAGTGAAGCGGTGATTATCACGAGTTGTACGTAATCCGAGAAACGTTAGCAGTTTGAGTTGCAGAGCATGCAATTACTTGACAATCATTCAGTTTCGATTCTAATCATCACCTCGATCAGATTTGCGAGAAGTCATCGAAAACTACACACATAAGTGCACAAACATACAAAGCTGATGAGCAATATCGAAGACCCAAAACGAGTATAAAAGACTACTTATTGCCTCTGTCTCAATTCTCACTTCCTTTGCCTATGTCTAATCATGTGTGTAAAGTCAGTCTTCTTGAATATAAAATCATCTACAGTTTCTGAAATCACTCATGCCCATCAAACACGGAAAAAAGACGAATGCTTCAATTAGTTTCACGTTTGAGGCGTTCATACCCCTTTAAATCAAACCCAACTCAAGTCATTTGTGAGTGAACCTTACCCTTCTGCGGACCTGGAACCCTGTGGTAAACGCTTTCATCATAAATCAATGCGCAAGTCGGACATAAATTTCAAACAAAACATTAATTGTGATAGCGATTTTCTTATCTGCAGCTCTGGGCTCTTGGCTCTAGGCTTGGTGGCTCTTGTTTCTTGTCTCGCGGACCTCACTAATCTACTGATTTATCCACGTAATGGTTTAATTAAATTTTAATGAAGTTTTTATGTTTAGCCAAGAGGAATTGACGTTTAGAGCTTCAGCTAGATTAAGTGGTAAAGAGTGGAGTCATCTAATGACAATCAACAAGGAAGACGGAAGCGAAACGTTCTCTTATCTTTTAAGTGTTGCTTTTGGCGTCATTAATATTCATTATTCCGAAATTAGAAAAGATAGAATTCTGAACAAAACAAACAGAAGCTGACAACTAATTGGGGAACATTATTCTCTGTCCAATGGTCATCGATCAGTGGCGGCAAATACATATTTATGGCCAATTAATTATGGGCTATTAAGTAATGATCTAGTTCCAAGAAACGACATTGAGATAAAGTGATATTTGATCTGGGTTTGAAGATTGTTTTCCCCCTTCTTGATCATTATTTTTGTCCGCGAGAAAGGTGTTTTATTACCACTGATTCAAAAGGCAGTTACCTATTGTGATCGATGTTGCCGTAGTCAGTTTGTCCGGTTTAAGGTGGAGATACACTCAGGTTTCAGAGAAATTTCTTCATAATTAATTAGATTCTTTTGCACACCTCTATCGTATGTTACTCGTAGTAATCAGAGGATATCAGCCAGTCTGCCGAAGAACTCGTCGGAAATCTTGAAGAGGTGACTTTAAACGTCAACTAGATGTAGCTTTTGATTCAGTTTATCGTTTATCCTAAATCTAAAAACAAAACGCGTGATCGAGGACATTGATTTGAAAGATAATTGTTCGAAAGCCGGATCAATTCGGCACTTCTAAGTATCGAAACGAAGCATCCAGATCAAAGAGTTGTCCGTTGTGTTTATAAGTTTTTTTTTTGACTATGCAGCACACTCTGATTCCCGCATGATATGAGCGTAAGCCGATATGAAAAGATAAAGCGTTTCTTGATGCTGATAACAGTATGCTTTCACAGGAGATTATCTCCCTTTTACGGAGCATAGCCCCTGTATCATGCAGGCAATGCGTATCCAGTTTTGTCATCTGCTTAAAGATAGGAGAATTAAGAAGTGAATCGTTGTGACTTGTCAAAGAGGGCCTAGAGGGCCTACGGCATACTCAAGAGGAAGTTATATAGCAGAAGTCCTGATTAAGGACTCAAAGAATACATCCTCTGAGCCTTACCAGTTGATTTATTTGTACTTCGGGAACCATAAAACGCAAAGAAGAAAGAAGTCATAAATTCGAGTAAGATCTTAAGCTGTACTTCAGTAATTCGTGGTCTTCGTGAGTAACATAAGTGTCTCCGCATCTAACCTAAGGAAGACTGAAAATAAAGCATTAGTTACATATCTATTTTGTTGGGGTCGTCCTGAACCCATTTACGAGCTGCTTGCATCAGAGGTCGCCTTCATATTTTTGTACCAGTCGCTGATAAAAAGTTTATAAAACGTAGTTGGCCGAATTCTTCCGTAAGTCCTATGCAGTAGGACAAAATCAGACACAACTTTAGTCTTAAGAGGACTAACTGAAAGCCAGTTTCTAGTGCAGCAATTATCGATGACGTCTAGGGCTGCCGGCGCTTTAAAGCAAACGACAGCTGGTCTATTCGAGGAGGAAGTTTGGGACTTTTCAATCGAAGAAATAAGTATAGCAATTGGAAAAATGAAGCCGGACCAGACAGCATTTCATCAGAGTTTTGGTCGAAGATGAAGGGGATCGGCAGCGTTTGGCTATCGAAACTTTTAAATAAATTAAAATGTGGACAACCTATGCCGAATCAATGGAGAAGTAGCTTCTTGGTTCTATTATACAAAGGAAAAGGCGACACTCGAGATTGCAACAACTACCGTTCAATCAAGCTTATGTCACACACAATGAAAATCGTCGAAAGAGTCTAAAACGAACGCCTTCGGCAAATAATAAAGCTCGATAATAGCCAGTGTGGATTTGTTGAAGGAAGATCGACGGTGGACGCTATCCAAAGCCTACGAATAATAATGGAAAAGCATCGAGATTCGTCTAGGGATTTACACATGGTATTTATCGACCTCGAGAAAGCATTCGATCGAGTGCCTAGGGATCTCATATGGGCCGCGCTGAAGTCTCAAAAGGTACCGGAAACGTATGTTAGAATAATACAAGACATGTACGGCAACGTGAAAACTGCGGTTAAAAGCTCTGCCGGACTAACGAGAGAATTTCCAGTTAATGTCGGAGTGCATCAAGGAAGCGTACTTAGCCCTTTCCTCTTTAACGTAGTAATCGACTATCTTTTAAAAGGCTGCATGCGCGAAGCAAATGGAACGCCAATTCTCTTCGCTGACGACGCAGTTATACTAAGCGTTAACGTCGAAGATTTACAGAACGCCTTAGATCCATGGAAAAATGCGCTAGAGAGAACCGGCCTAAAATAAGTCGTTCAAACACGGAGCATTTGACGTGCCCATTTGCGCATCCGTTGCGACCTGTTCCGGATATAATGTAAGACGGAAAAGTTCTTCCGAAAAGCACTATCTTTAAGTACTTAGGATCAATCGTTAACATGGAAGCGAAATGTGACGACGACGTAAACCACAGAGTGAGTTTGGGGTGGATGAAATGGCGGGAAAATTCGGGAATCTTTTGCGACCGAAAATTTCCACTTAAATTAAAGGGGAAACTCTACACCACGGTTGTTAGACCAGCTCTTATGTACGGTTCACAGTGCTGGACAATGTACGAAGCGTTTAAAAACAAAATGACGGCAGCGGAAATGAAAATGTTAAGGATGTCTAGTGGAGTCACTAAAACTGATTGCATTAGATCTACGCGTATAAGAGGAAGTCTACATATAAAGAATTCGGTAACCGAGCAGCTTGAGGCGAATAGAATAAGCTGGTATTGCCACGTTCAAAGAAGATCTGCGGAAAATCCGGTTAAAAAGGCACTATCAACTACGGTCACTCCAACGGAAACGAAAACGAGGTCGGAAAAGAATTCCTGGATTTCTCAGATGGCAAATGCGCAACAACTCCTGGGGCTAACCATTGAAGCGATCCAGGACCGTGCATTATGTAGATGCGTTCTGCGGTCTGCGACATTAGCCAACCCCATAAGCGGAGCAGCAGCGATGCAGTAAAAATGGGGAACTCGTTACGCATAAGTTCGTATAACGAGGAAAGGGTTAATAAAAGGATAAGAAGAAGAAGAAGATTGCTACGCATTTTCATATTCTAAAGCTTATACGTCAGAATTATCGAGAGCGGTAAGCAGTTGGGTGACCAGCACTTATCATATCAATGAAGACAAGCCACCGTCTTTGGTTCATCTCATATTGGCCGCAGTCAACATTCAGATTTAGGATCCTATTAACCAGAGATTCGCCTACTTCAAGCTTGGTCGAGTCACATATTGCATTCTATCTTGCTTTACGTAAAGCACTCTCATTGTTGATGAAAATGCCTTCAATTCTAAGCAAAATATTTTGAAGTTCAACCTAGTAGGACCTTTCTATCGCATTCTCTCAAAACAGTGTGTCCAAATCGACCACCTGCACCAACAGCTGATCGTCCCACGGTCGTATTACTATTGAGGGCTTTAACTGAAGAGAGGTTTCATACTCTAGGTATGTGAAAATAGTTCCTTCTTCCAACGTAGATACCATTTTTCTAGCTCAAGGTGGGAGGAAAATTCATTCTAAAAAAATACTGGTAGATCCACTTTACCATTGAACCCCAAAAAGCTTATGATGGTGCAGGGTGAGGTCTTTCCTCCGATATGCTAGATCTCTTTCTTCTTGATCACTACAGCGTGTTGCAGGTAAAAATGTTGGATTAAGGAAGACGGTATCTTTAACAAAGAACACCGTATTTTCTCGAAAAACTGCAAGAAAATCCGTGAAATACTCGTAAGTTTCTATAAACTCTTAGCATCAGACCGCGCTGATCTTATGTAAGGGAAATGACGGAGCAGTTTAGCATACTCTATTGTTAATTGTTTCGACAAAGGAACATTTCAGAGGTTCATGTCAGTAGAATTCTGCACTATAACTGGAATTGGATCTTTGCTATCAGAACAGCTGCTTAGCTACATGGACAGTAAATTTATGTTTAAAGTAGATGCCATCTACTATAAAAGACATCAACATTAGCGGAAAATCCGACATGGAAAGACATTGTAGCAGTATTCAATCAAGTCGGAGAAGAAGCACTTGGTATAGCACAGCCGGAATGAAAAATATGGATATCTGGTGAAACATGGAAACATTATATCTCAAAGAAAGGAACTAAAGCGGCAGCTCATCGCTGCCAAGCAAGTAAAGAAAACCGCTAAAAGAAACAAAAAGCAGTTCCTGAAAAAATTAGCCAAGGCGGCAGAAATAGCTGCGGGACAAAACAACTTGAGAGAGTTACACCAGATTATGAAAAGTCTCGCAAATCGCAATGTTGGCAGGAACCAATCAGTCAAAGACCGCAACGGTGTGCTACTAGCGAGCATAGATGCCAAAACTCAAATTAGCAATATCGTATACAAAAACTTGAGAATATCGTGTGAAGCACCCAGTGTCAATGAGATAAACGAGGCTATAATGAAAATGAAGTGTAACAAGGCAGCAGGTGAGGATGGGATAACAGCCGAATTGTTACACACTGATAGCAGAACTTCTATACCCTCACATCAGAAAGACATGGGAAGAAGAAAGACTACCCTCATCTTGGAAGAAAGGCATAGTCGTGAAGTTACTAAAGAAGAGCGACCTGAAAAAATGCAGCAACTGGAGAGGAATATCTCTACTTAACTCCATATACAAGATACTTGCAACAATCATTCATGGGAGACTCCAAAACAAAATCGAAGGAAATCTACGAGATAAACAGGCCGGCTTCCGCCCACATAGAAGCTGCGTAGACCAAGTCAACACTCTGCGCATAATAGTTGAGCAGTCTATAGAATGGCGCACACCTCTATACCTGCTGTTTCATCGATTTCCAGAAGGCCTATGGAGAGCACTAAGGAGTACCCCAAAAAATAATTAAAATCATCAGAGCAATGTAAGAAGATTCGGATCTGGCGGTACTACGAGTACATAATGGAATCATCAGTGACTCTCTCACTCAACTATTCACAATTGTCCTGGATGAAATTATACGAGAAGACTGCGCGCAGAGACGTGGAATAGCTTGGAGTCTCACACGACAACTCGAGGACTTAGACTATGCGAACGATATTTGTCTTATATTACATAAGCTCAGTGACATCCAAGCTAAATTAGAAACCTCGCAAGATTAGCACGATCCACCGGATTGGAGATAAATATCCAGAAGACTAAGGCCATGAGGATCAAAACCTGCAACAGAGGAGACATTGCCATTCAAGGAAACGCCGTCGAATATGTAGATAGCTTCTACTAGCTAGGTAGTATAGTAACAACAAACAGCGGCGCAGAAGTAGACGTTGATAACAGACCTCGAAAAGCAACATCAGCATTCGGCCAATTACGACCTACATGGAGGAGTTCCCAGATTTCCAGAAACACGAAGCTCAGAATATTCAGCTCATGTGTAAAGTCAGTACTGATATATGGCAGCGGAACCTGGTTGACTTTCAACAACATCATACAGAAACTTCAGGTATTCATCAACAAATGTCTCCGTACCATATGTCTAATATTCTGACTAAATATCATCAGGAACGTGGATCTGTTGGAAATGGCAAGAGAGGAATCAATTGCGATATAGATTAAGCGACGTAAATGGAAATGGATCGGACATACCATCAGGATTAAAGCCGACAGCATTAACAGAATGGCGTTAGAGTGGAACCCTCAAGGAAAAAGATCCAGAGGTCGTCGCAAGAACACCTGGAGATGATTAATACTCCTGGAACTAGGAAAACTCAACTTCACTTGGAACAGTGTAAAGATAACTGCAACCAACCGAGTGAGTTGGAGATGCCGAGTGGAAGCACTATGCTCACAAGTAGAGTGTTGAATACCTTTTAGAAAGAGGTTCATTTTGCGCTTAATAGCAAGCTTTTCATATTTTGTGATGATCTGGCGAATGCTCTTTAGAATATCAATTTTTCTGATCAGATGACCGGAATTGTTGTCAGTTATAGTTAGTTCTCGCCACAAACTTACTTTATTAGAAGACGCTTCAGTTCGCCATCCCGATGAACCTGAGCTTTAACTCACAAGCTTCTTCCGCTGGCCTTAGCCTGGGTTCAGCGGCGCACTCCAAGTCAGTTTAGGTCCCCTTCTACTGTGAGCGCTGCCTTAAGTAAGGTCTTCCTCTAGTGCGTTCTCCCACCACCGTCCGGGCGGATTAGATTCGAAAGCTGGAGCATCGGTGTCTATTCACTCTACATGTCGTATTCATCTTAGGCCACAGATGTGCTGTTTTTTTAATAAGGTCAATAGAACTGTACAGATCGTAAGGGTCGTCGTTGAATCTTCCACTCCAAAGCTCGTCATGGCAAACTGTACTCTGTCTGTAAAGATGATTAAATCTTGAGTTTTCATATGATCTACTGAAGACTGGTCGATTGTGGACAGGGACCACTAATTAGTTTTTACAAGGTGGCGCAAAATTAATCATCCTATCGGAAGATGTTATAATTTCTGCAAATGGCGTCGGACGTTGATTTGTGAACTACACAGCTGCAGAATAGACATAGACAGGCAATGGAGCGCTATACCCAGCTATAAAACTATCCTCAATCTCAACAACGAAGAGGACGATTTTGTGTCACGATATTGTCATGAGCGACGAGGTGCATTTCCAATTAAGCGGTTACGTCAATAAGCAAAATCTTCATTTCTGGGGCACTAAAAATCCAAGTGTGATGCACGAAGAGCCATTACATCTACTCAAAGCCACTGTGTGGTGCGGCGTTTACGCGGGAGGAGTGATTGGGCCATAGGGTCACTGTTACTGGCGAGCGCTACAGGGCCATGATAAATGACTTCTTACTGCCGGAATTGGATAAGCAGGGCTTGGTTAATATGTGGTTTCAACATGACGGTGCAACCGCTCACACAGCACGAGCCACAGTGGATATTGTGAAGGAAGTGTTTTCTGGTTGCGTAATCTCACGTTTTGGCAATTTGACATGGGCAGCAAGATCGCCCGATTTTACCATCCCAGACTTCTTTCTCTGGGGCTACTTGAAGTCGCGGATTTATGCCAACAAGCCTTAGACAATCGCAATCCTTAAGGATCTTATGGAATGCAAGCAATTATCACTGGAAATCTTGCAGAAAGTCATGGAAAATGCGATAAAACGGGTACAAATGTATAGTAACACTGGCGGCAGCCACTTGGCGGATATTGTGTTTTCCACTAAATAGAAGAAATTGTAAAGTTCCAAATAAAGATTTTTATCACTCAAAATCATTTCATTTTATTTAGTATAAAAGTAATCCAAAAACAAAATTGGATGATTAATTTTGCGCCAGCTTGTAAAAAAAATGTTTACTTATTCTCAACACCGACAATGGCTCTGCTACTACTATAGGTTTCCTTCTTCACATCTACGGACTTCTGTACGTGAGTTCTTGCCCTGATAAGTTATTTTTACCTGTTGGTAGAACTTCCGTATTTTATTCCCGGAGTAGGGCCTCTCAATATTTTCAATCGCGCGTTTCTCATGCTCTTTTTTCTTATCAATTAGCAGCATATGTTCTTCAGATCTCACGGGCTGTTCTCGTTCTTCGCTGCAGCGCCACTCAATATGCTTCTGGTCTTTTACTAAAATACATTACAGAGACGTGCGTGGAATAACCCATCGTTTGGCAACTAGGGTTTATGACACCTTCACCCACGGCAAGGATATTCTCGGCAGAACGAGAGGTACGGGTTCTTGAAGGGCTGTTCCAGTGTTTCGTGTTATTCTAGTCAATTTTTTCTTTTGTGGGGGCTTTAATCCCCATTTAGTTGGCTTAATACAAGCTTAATCTAAGTTTAAAACAAGGATTTAAAAACTAACGAAAAGACTTAGGTGTTAGGAACCAAGGAAATGTTGGAGCAGATCTTTCTATTTTGAGGCTAAACGTGCTAAGGTTAAAATTAAAAACGGATAGGCTTGAGTTTACTTCTACAACCATACCAGAAATTGGTCCGTTGGAACAATAAGAGGTGCAATGGCTTGGAATATAGAAGACACGAGGGCATCGTTAATTGCGAGGGTAAGTATTGAAGGAAATAGAGGAGCAATCAACGTAACCAAGAAGCAGTCGATGGATAAAGAAAATGTCACCCACGTCTCTGCGTTTTTCGAGGGTGTTCAAGTGAAGTATGGCGGTCTCGACAGGTTGGTAAAAAAAGAGAGTCATCCTAGGGTAGTCCTCGAAAAGCCAATCGAAGGAAACGGCGCTGAATGCTCTCTATTCGGGATATGTGAACTCGCTGAAAGGGCGTAAACAATCAAGGGGCATGTTTTGAAAAGCGGTCGGAGAGAGCATCGTTTTAGGATAATCTCATCAATATGCAAGCGGTAGTTTAACTCTCTGTCGTACAATATTCCAAGGTGGCGAAGGGATCGAACCTGGGGAGGAGCAAATTGGTTGGACCTATATGTTTTTTTAGCATCAAGTAGAAAGCCTGTCAAGGTCTGCTTGAAGGAGTATACCTGTAGAGTCATGGGGTGAGGAAATTATTTTGAATAACGTGGAGCCATCGGCAAAAATGAATAGAGAACAGTGTTTAATAATTCCACCAAGATCATTTATTGTTAAGATGAAAAGAAGCGGACCTAGATGGCTACCTTGTGGGACACCAGAAATAGCTGGAAATGGGGTTAAGATGGTTTACCTGAAGCGAACGCTATAATAACGGTTTTTCATGTAAGAATATATCCATTTAAATAATATGGGGTCAAAACCGAAGGAGGACAATTTGATCAAGATCAATTGATGAGATACTTTATCAAAGGATTTAGCGAAATCTGTAGCAATAACATCGATTTCGTTGCTATTTTCTAGGGCAGAAATCGCCGACGGCACGAATTCAACTAGATTTGTAGTAGTTGATGTACCTCTCAGAAATCCATGCTGACTGGAGCACTGAAAGCTTAGAGCCTCATATAAAGTGTTTTCAAAATTGTAGGTGAGTGAGAAAGCTTAGCAATCGGACGGGAATCTTCGTGTTCGTTGTATTGCTTTTGTTTAACTTTTTTTAGTCAGTCAATGTAGTTGCGTAGGGGAGGATGAGGGTGTATATGTTTTTTTGTTGGGGTATGATGCTCGGTTCTCGAACGTTTTTTCCCGAAGTAATAGATTCGGAAGAGAGCAATGCGAATTCCATAGGTAGTGGTTGCGATGAGGTATTGCGATCGATGATTAGAGTGTTTTGCAATCATAAACAAGAACTCAAAGTATGTCTCAAAGCTTACTCCCACAAATAGATGAGTTTAGAGACGACGTTTTTGTTGATTCTAACGGATGATCTAAATGATCTATATTTCCGTGCGGCATCGGATAAAGAATAGTGCCGCAGTGCGTCCCAGCTTGTCGTAAGAGGCGAATAAATGGGACACCAATCATATACAGGCAACTATGACACCACAAATGAGCCTGTGACACTTTGACACCTTAAAACTTTCCCACAAGTTTGTATGCAATCAGTGGGTTCCCACGTCTGGAGACTACCGGTGGGGTAAAAGAACAGTCAATCAATTCGAAATGAGCATACAAGTGTCAAACCACTCAAACTTTAGATACACTTCATGGAAATGATCGCAATTAATAGCAATACCCCGCTGGGCACCACGATTGCAACGCACTCGGGTGATCCCAGAGCAAGCAGAAGTGAAGTTTCCAAAATATTTTCATAAACTTCGGTTTGCAAGTTGGAACTTCGGATCGATGACCTCAAAAAGTTTAGAACTGGAAGCGATTATGCGTCGCAGAACTCTACAAATCCTGTGCGTACAGGAAACGAAGTGGTGTAATACAGGAAATAAAGCGCGTTTTCTAGATTTAAAAACTAAGGCATATAAGATGTTCTACCATGGAACGGTCAATGGACGAAACGGTGTTGGAATCGGATCTTCTAAACAACATCGTTGGTATCTTGAAAATAAGCGACCGCTTAATGAGTGTTAAACTCGTCATACACAATGAAACGTGGAACATTGTTAGCGCGTACGCCCCACAAAATGGATGCGACCAATCGGAAAAAGATAGATTTTGGTCAGAGTTCGGTAATTTGCTTAGAATCATACCTATCGATGAGATGCTCTTCGTAGGCGGAGATTTAAATGGCCACGTCGGAGAAACAAATGTTGATTATGAGGACTGCCACGGCGGTAAAGGCTTTGGAACCAGAAATTCAGCTGGCGAAGACATCCTTGTAGCATGTAGGGCTTACGGCTTAACCGTCTTAAATACAATGTTTATTAAACATCAACGACATCTTATCACCTATAGCAGCGGAGGCCACGAAACGCAAATAGATTATCACCTCTGCGAAATGTCGATGAGAAACCGTGTTAAGGACTGTAAAGTAAAACTTGGAGAATCGCTAGTAAGCCAACACCGTCTGCTCATTACAGAATTTTTCACAGCGGAACCACCGAAAACACGGGCATCGTTTGGAAAGCCAAAAATCCGGTGGTATAATCTATCGAATGAACGAAGCGCAAGATTTATCGCACTGGCTAAAGAAGTACTTCACAATATAAACGGTATCGCAGACTCACTTAGCCCGCAAGAAATGTGGAACAGCATGCACGAGGAATGCATAACACTCGCAAAGTCGCGGGGGAAAGCGGCGGGACCAGACAGCATTCCATCAGAGTTTTGGTCGAAGATGAAGGGGATCGGCAGCGAATGGCTATCGAAACTTTTAAATAAATTAAAATGTGGACAACCTATGCCGAATCAATGGAGAAGAAGCTTCTTCATTCCATTGTACAAAGGAAGAGGCGGCACTCGAGAATGCAACAACTACTGTTCAATCGAGCTTATGTCACACACAATCAAAATCGTCGAAAGAGTCTTAAACGAACGTCTTCGGCAAATAATAAAGCTCGATAATAGCCAGTGTGGATTTGTTGAAGGAAGATCGACGTAGGACGCTATCCAAAGCCTACGAATAATAATGGAAAAGCACCGAGATTCGTCTAAGGATTTACACATGGTATTTATCGACCTCGAGAAAGCATTCGAACGAGTGCCTAGGGATCTCATATGGGCCGCGCTGAAGTCTCAAAAGGTACCGGAAACGTATGTTAGAATAACACAAGATATGTACGGCAACGTGAAAACTGCGGTTAAAAGCTCTGCTGGACTAACGAGAGAATTTCCATTTAATATCGGAGTGCACCAAGGAAGCCTACTTAGCCCTTTCCTCTTTAACGTAGTATTCGACTATCTTTTAAAAGACTGCATGCGGGAAGTAAATGTAACTCCAATTCTCTTCGCTGACGACGCAGTTCTACTGAGCAAAAGGTTCAAATATTTGCAGAACGCCTTAGATTCATGGAGAATAGTGCTAGAGAGAAACAGGTTTAAGATAAGTCGTTCAAAGACAGAGCATTTGAGGTGTCCATTTGCGCATCCATTGCGACCTGTTCCGGATATAATGTTAGATGGAATAGTTCTTCCGAAAAGCACTATCTTTAAGTACTTAGGATCAATCGTTAACATGTAAGCGAAATGTGACGACGATGTAAACAACAGAGTGAGTGTGGGATGGATGAAATGGCGGGAAAAGTCGGGAATCTTTTGCGACCGAACATTTTCAGCTCTTATGTTCACAGTATGCTAGACAATGTACGAACCGTTTAAAAACAAAAAATGAAAATATTAAGGATGTCTGGTGGGGTCACTAAACGCGATTGCATTAGATCTACGCGTATAAGAGGAAGTCTACTTATAAAGAATTCGGTAACCAAACAGCTTGAGGCGAATAGAATAAGCTGGTATTGCCACGTTCAAAGAAGATCTGCGGAAAATCCGGTTAAAAAGGCACTTTCAACCACGGTCACTCCAACTGTAAGAAAACGAGGTCGGAAAAGAATTCCTGGATTTCTCAGATGGCATGCGCAACAACGCCTGGGGCTTACCACTGAAGCGATCCAGGACCGAGCATTATGCAGACGCGTTCTGCGGTCTGCGACATTAGCCAACCCCATAAGCGGAGCAGTAGCGATGCAGTAAAAATGGGAAACTCGTTAAGCATAAGTTCGTATAACGAGGGAAGGGTTAATAAAAGGATAAGAAGAAGATCTAAATGATCTAAATAATACTAGTAGGGCATTACTTTATGATCAAATCTCTGCACCCGCTTTCTCTAAACATGATATTGTCTTCCTGACATACGATTTTGATGTTTATGTTAGTGCAGCAGTGTCAAATAATAGTTTCAGAGATTTCAAAAATATAGATAGGTCAGGATAGGTCATTTACGGTATGCAGTCTCCAGACGACCAAGTTGATTTTATACAGGGAAACATTAGTTATCTCTTTGATACTCAAGTTCCAATCAGAACTGTAAGAATAAGACGGAATTTAAGAGCCTGGTTAACGAACAATAACAATAATAACAATAACGAGACTTGATGAAGCAACGTGATCAGGCTTATAGTCGCTGGAAACGCTTTCGAATCGAGGAAATCCACCATATTTATAAATATCTACGGAATAGTGCCGTTGGGGAAATAAGAGCTGCTAAAACACAATTTTATTTTAGGCAATTAAACACCAAGTCAGATAGCCGCAAATTACAGCAAAACCTCCGTAATTTGGGGATTGGCAAACAAAAGATAGATAGCAAAATACAGCTGTATAACTGCTTAAATGAGTATGGTCGAAGATATACGAAAAAAACTGGACCAATTTGATATTACCTTTTTAATTCTTCTAGATTTTTTTTAAAGGCGTTTGATATGGTTGATCACCCAACTCTTATTTATAAACTTCGCCATGAGTTTAACTTGTCTCCATCTGCAATCAGGCTACTTTCGTCTTATTTTTGTGAAAGGAAACAGCCGTGTTCCTGGGCTGATCTCTATCAGAGTTTCTTGATGTCAAACGAGGGGTTCCCCAAGGCTGCATTCTTGGTCCCCTCTTATTTTCAATGTACATAAACAATATAGCTACGGTTATTCTAAATTTATCAAAGACATTCAAATTTATCTAAGTTGTCCTCTCGGTCTCATCGAACATTGTGTTAATGAAATGGATGAAGATCTTCAGCGTATTTTAGGTTGGTCCTCTGAAAACGGTTTGACACTTAATTCTAGTAAATGTAAGTGTCTAGTTATTTCAAAAACGGCAATAAGCCTTTCCTATTTTAGAAGTATCATGCTGAACAGCTCAACAATTGAATACGTAGACTCCTCGAAAAACCTAGGCATCTTATTTAATAGAACACTCACTTGGAATAACCACATAAATTTAGTCGTGGGGACAGCTTACGACGTTCTCCCTACTCTTTAGACTGCACAGAAATTTACACCACAGAAAACAAGGCTATTACTTGTCAAAACTCTTGTCATCCCTGTTCTTATCTATGGCTCTGAAGTCTTTTATAATTGTAATGCTAATAGTAAAAGAAAACTGCAAGTGGCTTTTAACAATACTATTCGCTTAGTATTCTCAACTCTTCCCGTAAGTTAGGGACTTAATGCGACTTATTTTCCAAGCAGTCCCAGGAAATAAAAAAAACGAAACACGGAACATAATTTTGAATACCTTTTGCGATACGAAATTTTGAGAATCACGAAGAAGGATTTGTTGTCAAGTTCGCAATGTATCAGTTGCTGCTTTGTAAATTTCTCTGAGTGGTATGGGGATGAAGAAATTTTACACTGTCAAACGAGTCATGAAACTATCAGCCGCAAGAAATGTACTACCTTATGCGTCACCTATTGGTCTTAGTTCCTATTTCCCATCATTTAATCATACGTGTTCGCGTCTTAAACCGTAACAGGAATAAAAGGAATTAAAACTCCATAAATACGAATGAATGTATATTTTTATACTCCTAAAATTCCACTTACATCATGCACTCATGCAGCCGATTCCGACAACTTCCACCCCCTCAGCAAGGAACTCCCATCGTATTTGAGTAAAGTGTCGCTTAGTTAAGATAAAAAGGGTTTGGCTGCTGCTGTTGCTGTTGGTGTTGGTGTTGCTTTTGTGGTCGCGCTAGTGATCGCTGGGTTGGCTACGGATACAAGTACCAAACCAGACAGGCATAGGAAATCCACTCCTCGGAGCAATTAATTCATGTTATTTCCTTTCATTAAAATTCCATAACTCGCTTGGGCGATAAACTAAACAGTCGTCGACAGGGTTTGACAGTACGTACATACATACGTATACCATACCAGACCATACGATGGCGGACGACTGATGACGATGGTTATGGCTAAGACAGTGGCAGTGGCGTTGCGCTGGCGGTAGCTATGCTTTTACCACTATTTGACCCATCGGAATTCTGCTGCTGCGTTTTATTTTCTGTCGCGCAACACAGTACCGTACTTGCTATGTAATATTCCGCCTAAGCTATCGACTGGTCTCACAACATTCGTAATCAATCGGAAATTCTATTTTTGGGCCCGCAGGAGATCATGGGTCCGCATTTGGGGGTACCCAAAACCAAAATCGAAAAATTCACAAAACCCAAACATGACAGCGCGCGTTGGTAATACGAAGCGAGCACGCATACAGGCTCGGCTTCATGTTGCAGCTGCGACCGCCAGGAATTTTTCCACCGATATGGTAGCTATGCGGTTCGTTTGATTATTAGAACAGAAGCTGTTAACTTTTACCTCAGCCGAAGGTTTTCATATGACCAATATTAATACATTTAAACACCTTTTGACGTTAGCGCCAATTATCTACACCCGTCGCGTCGCTGCACACACCACTACCACCACCATTGAGATGAGTAATGACAAAAATGAGGTCTCGAGGTCTCGAATTTGTACTTTCCAACAGCGACAGAAAAAAAAAAAGAAAAAAAAATTATAAAAAGGACGAAAAGGGGTAATAACACGCTGCCACCGACGAATGTGCATTAATTTTGACATGGCGCAAGCATTCTTCTCACCAAGTTTGCTTTGAATCCTTTTTTTTTCGTTTTTTTTTTTTTTTTTAATGAAACGCCATTTGAGTCCCTTTGTTAGTGGTCGCATTGCCTGGCGTCCATATTTCAATTAATTTAAATTACGGGACAACTACAAAAAGGATAAAAATTCAATTTGAAAAAAAAAAATGCATTTACCCGTACGTGTGCACTTCAATTTAATGATTTGACGCGACATATGCGTTAGAAGTGCAATCGCTCGATGGGCCGCTCTTTCCACCACAAAAGGACGACGCGGCGGTGCGAAAAAAACACCACCAATTCAAGGATTAAATTAATACGAGTATTTTCAAGGAGAGATTAATATACAGAAGAAAAAAAACAAAGATTGTATGTAAAACAAGAAAATTCCTATTTAGGATGATTTTGAGGTATGGCCATGGTACAAAGTGCCAGAGGACGGATTGAAAAATTTGCTTTTTGTGTTAGCCACCATCGAGCAGGGACAAAAGATCCTTTGTTTGGAATAATATTCTGGTCGGTTTGATTATTTTTTTGATTTTTTAGTGTGTCGTTGCTTCTTCAGGATCTCTCTCATCTATAGTTCAATCTTGAGCAGGATTTTATGGGGAATTTTTTTTCCAAAGGAAGATGGCAAAAAATCGTTGAAAATTGAAATTCAAATTTAACCCTTACGCGCATTGTGATGATGCCGTCGTCGTCGATGCCGGTACTGGTGACGGTGCTGGTGCTGGTGCTGGTGCTGTTGCTGGTTTATGTGAATCCGTTTTGATCCTGGTGGAGGGTTTATTTTTATTTTGATGGAGGGATAAGTGTATGCATAGTTGGTCCGTACTTTTTTTTTTTCATTTCTTAAGCTATTGTCCCGTCCCGACTGCTGTTTGAAAATTCAAACTGTGTGGTTGTTTTCAACAAAATTGCTGCTGTGGAGTGGAGTTTTAGTTTTTTTTTTTTTTTTTTTTACAAATTTTTAGGCCCGTATGCTTTGTGCATCAAAATGTCATGATGAACCATTTGCCAGGATTCAATTGCGCGTGTGCGCATTTACATTTTCTTTCAATCATCCGGACAATGGCAGAGATGTCGAGTGTAGATAAAGGGAAGAGAGGAAAAAAAATAAACTTAGAAGCAACGATAAATGGGATTGAGATTTTTTTTTTATATAAAATGTTAAGTAGTTTTTTATAAATTTTTTTTTAACAAAAAATAGTTATTTTTAATTTAAAAAAAAAAAGAGTAAATCTATGGGTGATACAAGTCTACACTTAAAAGGTCATGGCATATGTTTGACAAGGATGTTAACCTTTTTTTGGAAATTGTGAAACCAACACCTGGGTAATGAAGCTGAAGTAATTTTATCTGCCAAGGTGACTACATGGATGTCATCTAAAAATAAAGCCTGCTTATGAACAAACGATTTATTCCCAACAAATTGGTTGGGGGATGGTTTTTTCTGTTTTGTTCATTTGTAACCTTTTTGGAAGGGTTTCTACAAAAGGAGGATTATGACTACAATTTTCAAGGCAAAAATGAACGCTTTAGCACATTTTTATCTTTCAATTTAACTTTAGATGAATGGAAGAACAAAGTGTAAAAAAATATTTTAAATTTTCTGTGTTGAACTCAATACTTTGTTCGCAATTTCGGACACGAATTATGGTTCTTTTAAAATAATGTTGGAAAAAAAACAATGTTGAACTTTATTTATGATGTATAGACAGTTCCTGGTTCATCCTGCTCATCGCAAATTTCAATACATCTTGTGGAGGACGAGTGAAACAGAACCAATACAAACATACGAACTGAATACTATCACATACGGAACTACGTCAGCTCCGTTCTTAGCCATCCGTTGTCTTAAATATTTGGTAGATAAACATCGATCATCATCGCCGTTAGGATCCTGTGCATTAGATGAAGATTTTTACGTCGACAATTTCATCACAGGAGACGACAATCTGGACAACTTAGTTCATAAACTTCAGGAAGTCACATAAATTTTGAAGTCAGCAGGGTTAGAGCTATCCAAATGGAACAGCAACCACCCCAATATCGACAAGGCTGTACCTGATACAAAGATTAAGTTGAGTGAGTCAGGTTTAACTAGCACTTTGGGAATTTCGTGGAACTCCGTTAGTGACCATTTTATCTTTTCCTACGTGCCTGCCAAAACATTTTCTAAGCAGACAAAAAAATTGGTTCTATCAATTCTGTCGTCACTCTTCGACCCATTAGGCCTTCTCAGCTTGATCATCATTAAGGGCAAGATAATCCTTCAACAACTATGGATCGAAAGGGTTGAATGGGACGCATCACTGCCACTAAGCATCGAAGCCGAATGGAAACGGTTCATAACCAATTTGCACTCTGTACAAAATGTATCGGTTCCTAGATTTGTCTTGATGGGAAACCGGCACAGCTATCAGATATATGGGTTTGCTGATGCATCTTTGCATGCATATGGTTGCTGCATATATCTTAGATCGGTGGATGAATTTGGATCCACGCAGGTTAGGCTCTTGGTATCAAAATCTCGGGTGGCACCTATAAATAGAAAATCACTACCTCGCTTAGAGTTGTGTGCAGCTCATCTGTTGTCCAAATTGTGGGAAAAGATTGAGACCATTTTCAGGGATTGTCAGGCAGAAGTTTACTTTTGGACAGATGCAGCCATTGTTCTACATTGGATTGCTACTCATTCCTCGAAATTGACCGCTTTCGTCGGTAATCGAATTGCTGAAATTTAGACGAAAACGCAGAGAGTCTTATGGCGCCATGTTCCTACACAAGAGAATCCAGCTGACATCGTGTCGAGGGGCTGCGACATTCACGAGTTGAAGGAATCAATCTGGTTTGATGGCCCACGATTTTTAATGGAGAGCGAATAAAATTGGCCCTTTAGGATAGAGATTCCGCTTTCATCAGAGGAAACTTTACTGGAAAAACGGAAAACAGTTCTCATCTGCAAAAGAACAAAACCCAATTTTATACACAAAATAGTCGAGCGTTTTAGTTCCTATTCTAAAATACTTACAATAATAGCGCACGTAATACGATTTTGTCGTCGATTTAAGGAGAAGTGGTCTCGAAAAATGAAGAAGCTTTCCAACATGAAAGATTTGCCAGAGGACCCCGAACCATTTTTAACTCCCGCGGAATTAGACCATGCACTGTTGCATATCATGTATGCTATACAAAAGGATTCGTTCGCTGAGGAAATTGATGCAATCAAAACCAATCGACCTCTAAAGGGATCAATCAATTGGTTGAATCCTTTCCTGCAAGAAACAAGTGGTATATCCTTGTTAAAAGTAGGGGGACGGCTGAAGCATGCTGAGATTCCTGAGGCGTGCAAATATCCCTTGTTGTTACCAAAAAAAAACATATTTTTGCAAAAATATTAGTTCGTCATATACACCTCTCTAATTACCATGCTGGTCCTAAGGCTTTGGTGGCCCTGATTAGACAACGGTTTTGGATAATCAACACTCGAGATTTGGCGAGGCAGATTGTGAGGCAATGCATTCACTGCATTAGATATCGACCCAAGCTTTTGGAGCAAATCATGGGTGACCTGCCTCAAAACAGAGTCACTCGCTCTCGTCCGTTTCTATGTTGTGGCGTAGACTTTTGCGGTCCCATTTCAACGTATCTTAAGATCAGAGGCAAGGTACCTTATAAAAGTTATGTAGCAGTTTTTGTATATTTTTCGTCAAAGGCTGTTCACTTAGAAGCAGTGTCTGATTTGTCAGACGAGGCATTCATCGCAGCATCGTAGAGGTCTGCCAAGCTCCATCTATTCCGACAACGCAACTAATTTTGTTGGAGCAAAGTCAAAACTCAAGCAGCTACGCAATATGTTCTTTAAAAAGAGTTCGCAAGATATCTTGCAAAAATTTTGTACTAATCTTGGTATCAATTTTAATTTTATACCCCCCAGGGCACCTCACTTTGGCGGAATCTGGGAGGCGTCTGTGAAAGTCGCGAAGGGTCACTTATATCGAAGCTTAGGAGGAGCAAAGTTGACATTCGAGGAGCTCTCTACAGCACTGGTCGAGATTAAAGCGGTGACGAATTCTCGACCCATCACACCGATGTCGTCTGACCCCAATGACCTGGAAGCCCTAACGCCCGCACATCTATTGATTGGTTCGTCGATCAAAACCATCATAGAACCAGCAATCGAAGTTCCCGAAATAAGTTATATCCAGAGATGGCAGCGAATCAACGCAGTGAAGTCTCATTTCTGGCGGAGATGGTCCCTGGAATATCTTCACGACCTACAGGGAAGAAGAAAGTGGTCATCACCTAGCAACAACCTCAAGATCGGTGACTTAGTCCTTATCCACGAAGACAACATCCCACCCCAAAGATGGCTAATGGGAAGAGTAGCAGCAGTCATCAAAGGCTTTGACGGTCAAGCAAGAGTGGCAGATGTTAAAACCGCCAAGGCAGTCATCAGGCGTGCTATTCGCAAGCTTGCACCATTACCCTCTTAGCCTCTTGAAAGATGGAGCTTTCAAAGGGAGCGGAATGTTAGAGCCTACAAAAATACTTTTTTTTTGAAATTTAATTTATATGAACGCACAACTAGCTATACCCGGCGCGCGTTGCTGCGCATATTAAAAAAATCAAATTTAAAAAAAGTCAGCATATATATATGTATGTATGAGAACACTTTTATTTTTTATTTTGTTTACTGAAATGAAGGCAATAGTACATCTTGTCCTTTGAATTTACCATTCAAATTGGTCATCATTTTTTTCACTGAGAGCCTGGTATTGTTGCAAAGTCGTAGCGGATTAATGTTTCGAAGCAAAATGATAGGCACGCCAATTTTCAATGTTAAAACGTGCGGAGGCATGGCGGGTAAATCAAGTGAATTGATTGCCGTTTCCATCATTAACGACTGCATCGCTTAAATTGATGTATTCTTCGGGCGCAGCTTAGTTTGATTCAAGCGAATGTGGAGAAGTCGTTCTGTTTCGATTTTGGCATACATATCGACAATATATTGGTGGAACAATTGACATATATATTTCAGAATGTGATTTTCAGCGTTTTCACATATCACTAGCCCATACGAATCGTAGTTCATAGCGCTGACTTTCTTATTCGTTTCTGCATCGGTTAGTGGGTTTCTCATTTTGATTCCGAAAAATATAACTGGATATTGCAATCCGTCGTATGAGCGATGCGTTTCTGAAACTCGTTGTATGTTACTATTTCTGCGGAGAATAATATAGCGTAACTCGAGTTCTTGGCCAACTATAACGATTGCTGTTTCACAACACTCGGATGAAGATTGTTATCATAATTTTGATTATAATGGAACGCAGCCAGCTCCAATAAAGGCATCTATGAATTATTCAGTGTTCGTCTAGACCGAGCTGTGCATGATCGTTGGGCTTCGAGTCTTTGCTCATGTTGTTCTTCAGATTCTGAGGTTCACAACTGCTTTTTTGCAATGTAGGAAAACTCAATGAAAAACAAAAAAAAGTGCACCAAAAGTAGATGAAAAGTATATTCGATAAGTGTATTCATTCACCGAATGGACTATCACTGTTGTCAATAATAATGTGTTCCGATCAATAAAAAAAAAAATTCAAAAATTCAATTTTGAAAAGCAGAGCAAAGCACTTATGATTTAGCCTGTATCCCACAAAAATTGCAGCTGCCGTTTAAAAAAATACTTGTTATTTGCACTAACTCACTAACTCGCACTCGAAGTTCTGATGTGAAATGAATCCTTTTACTCAATCTTCAACTTCAATCAGCGGAGTCCAATGATCGAGTTATCCCACTCGCGTCTATAAAGGACAAACATTGATTTTTATATATAGAGATGTAAATTGGGTTTGCAACATTTATGTAGGTTATTCCAAGAATCACATGTGCCGGATGTAGCGAGACTTTCTTGGAATTAACCTGTACAGTAGTTGCTGAATATGGTAATTTAATTTTTGATTTTTACAAAATGCTGAGAAGGAAAATTACAATTGTTTGATTTGGGGTTCTGGGAACTGGTTGAATTGAATAGGGTTAACTGATGTAACTCACTCGACCACCTTGGCTGTGGCTTGCAGTATTAATTCCACCAATCCCATATTTCAATACCTTTAGATAGGCCGGCAAACGCAAACTGTTACTTGCTTATCCGCTTAAATTCATGCTTTCTCTGAACAGCAAGAAAATAGTTAAGAGGTGTCATTCGAACGACCTAAAGGATCGTCAAATACATTCCGACTTAAATCGAACATAACTCGTTCGGACTAATGTCATCCACATTTTGAAAGAAATGTTCATTGAGCATTGTCCGGCAAAGACGCGGCTTCATTTTTTACAAAATTAGCTCCAAACTTAGATGTACTGAATAGGTATTACCTAGTAGCGTATACTTACTAACTTAGATGGCACGATACTCCGCGATCGAACAAGGCCTCAGCTTACACATCTCACAAGTTGGCTAGGTTCCTTTCCTACTTGTGTACGCCACATAAGACGAATCGTCCTCTACTCTGTTGCCTGGGTTGGAGTCGAAATATCCTTTTCTTTATTTCTAACCTGGTATTACTATTGCTGTTTCATCGTTGATCACCATCTTGCTTCAATAGTCGTAAACGTTCCGTGTTCTTCCCATTACATTAATGCAGTATGGCTTTCCCGAAGACCTAAAGAGACTTTTTAAAGCATGATTAAGTATTTCTCTAATATTGAAAGCCTTGGACTTTCCTGGCTAAGACACCACATTGAAAGACGCTCTCAGACTGTTGACAAACGTTGACATAATACATAATGACAGAATTTTATTGCGATGTTGAGCGGAGTTATTGCCTATAGTTGCTGCAGTTTAGAAGATATGCCTTTCTAAAATCGATAAAAATCCTATATTATTTGTTGAACGTTCTTTCGTCGACCCAGATTTGAGAAAAGTGTTAATGTAAGCTCTGCACCTAATTACCACCTCCTGCATTGAACAACTTGGTAGTTGAGACATAGAGTCGAGGATTTATGTTAGACTTTTGATAGAAAACTGCAGTTCAGCCTTCATATTTTCGTCGTCCACGTTAAATGGTTCTTTATGCCTGACAGTGGGATGTTGTTTAAGAATATGTTGCATTAAGGTGGCGCTACAGTCCGGAGTGGGCCTGGGCCTCATCCGACAAGCGTCTCCAGTCAGCTCAGAATACGATTCGAAGAAGCCTTGGTGGCCATCTGCTCTAATTTACTCAGCCATCCCAGCTATTTAATCTACACTCTTCTGCCAAAATCGATGTCGCTGTACAATCCATAGAATTCGTCGTTTTATCGCGTCCTCCACTCACCTTCAGTGCAAACGGGACCGAAGACCACTCGAACAATTTTCCTCTCAATGCAGCGAAGAGCACTCTAATCCATTTTCGATAAAGTTCATGCCTCTGCGCCATAGAGCAGGACCGGGATTATTAAGGTCTTATATAAGGTAACTTTAGTTAGTCAGAGAGGTTTTTACTAGTCAATCACCTTCTTAGCCCAAAGAAGCAGCGATTGGCTTCTTCGTTTGATCTCAACGCTGGTATCGTTGTCAAAATTATACCTGTCGACGGTGACGTTCTGTCCGAGACGTCGGTGTTCAGTGTCCTTTTTGCTTGACAGCATATACTTAGTCTTGCCGCTTCGGTCTTAATACTAGCAAAGGCGCCACTGACATCACTCTGGTTTCTTCCGATTATGTCAACATTGTCGGCGTACGCGAGTAATTGGACGGTTGAAAGAAAGCATCACCTTGTCTAAATCCTTTTTTGACATCAAAGATCTTGGTGAGATGTTTACCGACCTTGATGGAGCAGCGTGCATTCTGCATCGTCATCCTGCACAGACGGACGAGTTTGGCAGGGATGCCAAAACTAGACATTGCTTTGTATAGTTCGTCTCTATGGATGCTGTCATACGCGGCCGTTAAATCGATGAATAGGTGGTGTGCATCGATCTGAAGCCCATGGGTCTTCTCCAAGATCTGCCGTTGTGTGAATATTTGGTTGATGGTGGACTCTTCTGGCCTGAAGCTACACTGATATGGATCTATCAGGTTGTTGATGAACGGCTTCAGGCATTCACATAATACGCAGATGGGATCTTGCATGCGATGTTAAGAAGACTGATGTCTCTGTAGAGGGTCTCCTTTCTTGAGCACTGGACAAACAATAGTGACGTTCCATTCATCGGGCATACATTCGCCCGAAATTTTCTTAGAGATGAACTGCTGTATGCTCCTAACCGAACATCGACTGCCACGTTGAAGAACTCCGCAGTCAGCCGTCCACTTTAGCAGCTTTGTTGGACTTCAGCTTAGATATTGCTATCTTCACTCCATCCAGGTCGGGTGTACGGAGTTGTTGGTTTACAACGTCCAGGTTGACATTCCTAGAGTAGCAACTCTCAATTTTCTCGCCGCGCGCTTCTCATGCTTCTTCTTCTGAATGAAGCCATTTGGGGACATTAGCGCTGTCATTGGACCATTAAAAGCTCATCCCACACCAACTCTTTTCAAAAACCCTGACTTACGAATAGTCTCGGAAATTCTTACCGGCCTGAGCACAAAACATGTCGGAATAGCCTCGATAAGGTCTTATATGGGCTGTTCCGGGTTGTATTTTTTCACCATTGATTGCATGTAGGAAAATCATTCGCTATCCCGTTTATAGTGCTTTTATTTTTATTTTTTGATGTGTAGAAACAGTTGCAGCACTGGATATTCTTTAACATCCAACCTTAGTCTGCATAGATATATTTTTCAGATTTTACTATTAGCACAGAAAGTTGTGCCACTATGAGATTTCCTTCTCCATCCTGGTATTGGATGGCATGCTGATTTTATTTTTTGGTAAAACTTCCGATCAGAGGAAAGTAATAGCACCTCGCTAAGGCCTCAATCGAAAGAATTTTGTTTTCCTTTTCATGTGTTCCAAGGTGCCAATGGTTTTCTTTTCATTTCTGTCAGTAGAGCTTCTTTGGTAGAGTTGTCTTTGACGCTAACGACATCAGACTTCTAGGAGGCTCTAAGATTGTTCCACTTGTTGCCGTTCGAGATTCGCCAATTTTGACATATTACAGATATCCATACCTTTACTGCATTAAGGTGATGCTCCGAGTAGATGTTGGAAGAAAGAATATCCAAACACTAGAGAATACCCTTGCATCGGTCGAATGATCAATTTTGTTAAACGTTTAATGATCAGGTAATCGCCAATCTTCATCTGTAAATATTTTTCCAACAGTAAATCCACCGCCGATGGCGATGGCGATGGCGATGGCGTGATAGTTAGCTCATTGGACTATCACGCAGACAATCTGGGTTCGATTCCTGGCTGGGTCACCATCAATTTTTCAAATCGCCATCACCCTTTCGGCGGGCAATGGCAAACTCCCGAAAGTAAAATTGCCTACGAAAAAGATTCTAAGGAGTGCAGTTCGGACTCGGCGATAAACCGTAGGCCCCGCTCAGATGTGACAAAAATGACAACATGAGCAACACAAATGAGTGTCAAGAAGCTAGGCCATGGTTCATACTGGGCTGCCAGCGCCACAGTATTTTTTTTTTTTTTTTTAAATCCACCGCCTAACTTCCCTTTCAAACATTTTGTCACATTAGCTTAGGATCGTTGCTATACTTCATGGCCTTTTCTTTCTATAGTATTGCGCTAAGGTTTTGTTAGGGAGCTCATAGTAATATTTGCTGCAACCATCGTTTATTTTCCCTGTGAGTTCACGGGCGAAAAAAGTTTCAATCTTGATCATCATAATCGTTCACTTACATGCCGTGACTCCTTGTCATAATCCGCATATACCTAATCACACCTTTTAATCCAAGTTTTATACAACGTATCCCACTGTACCTCTCTCGTATATAGTCCTATATGCCTTATAGAAGTCTAGCGCCACCAACAGATCTAATTAGGTCCGAATGTACGGATCCAAATGTCGTAGCTCTTCCTTCGTTTTCCAACGTTGTCAATGGTTAATCCGTTCTTATCTGAGACTCCTGACTACAGCTAATGTCGCAGACCACAGCACGCGTCTCCATACTGCTCGGTCCTCGATCACTTCAGTGGTACGCCCCAGGCGTTGTTGCGCATTTACCATCTGAGAAATCCAGAAATTCGATTTCGTTTTCTTACAGTTGGAGTGACCGTAGTTGATAGTGCCTTTTAAACCGGATTTTCCGCAGAGCTTCTTTGAACGTGGCAATTCCAGCTTATTCTATTCGCCTCAAGCTGTTCGGTTACTGAATTCTTTATATGTAGACTTCCTCCTGTACGAGTAGACCTTATGCAATCGCGTTTAGTGACTCCACTAGACATCCTTAACATTTTCATTGTCCAGCACTCTGAACCGTACATAAGAGCTGGCCTAAAAACCGTCGTGCAGAGTTTCCCCTTCAATTTAAGCGGAAATTTTCGGTCGCAAAAGCTTCCCGAATTTTCCCGCCATTTCATCCACTCCACACTCACTCTGTGGTTTACGTCGTCGTCACATTTCGCTTCCATGTTAACGATTGATCCTAAGTACTTAAAGATAGTGCTTTTCGGAAGAACTATTCCGTCCAACATTATATCCGGAACAGGTCGCAATGGATGCGCAAATGGGCACCTCAAATGCTCTGTCTTTGAACGACTTATCTTAAACCTGTTTCTCTCTAGCACTATTCTCCATGAATCTAAGGCGTTCTGCAAATATTTGAACCTTTTGCTCAGTATAACTGCGTCGTCAGCGAAGAGAATTGGCGTTACATTTGCCTCGCGCATGCAGTCTTTTAAAAGATAGTCGAATACTACGTTAAAGAGGACAGGACTTAGTACGTTTCCTTGGTGCACTCCGACATTAACTGGAAATTCTCTCGCTAGTCCGGCAGAGCTTTTAACCGCAGTTTTCACGTTTCCGTACGTGTCTTGTATTGAAATTTTTTATCCATCAAATACAAGAATTTTTATAACATACGAGTACATTAAAATCTATCTGATCTATGTGTATGTATATCCATTTAAAAAGAAAAATCACTTTATCTAGTAAGAGTTGATGAATTTACAAATTGTTCATTCATAAACAAAAACTCCGTCCGTTACATTGTTTCCTTGAAACACTTTCAAATTGGACGGTTTTTTGGCATTTCCTACCAACATTTCCATTAATCTTATCGTTTAGCTAAGACAGTTAAATGTCTGCTCAGGTAGACACGATTATTTTTAATTTGCTATACATGAGCAGTGATTTTCTTGGGTATAATTAAATTATTAATTTCGGATGCAAGGTTATTTACTTAAACACATCTTAAAACAAAACAGTCTTTTAGCCCCAAGCAGGGTTATCACCACAATTAATCTCTAAACTGGGTTTCGGCTCGTTTAGTTAAACATTATTTCGGAAATTAATCGGCTTCTGGGATAAATTAGGGAAATGTCCAATCACGAAAACAACTTTTTGTGCTGGTGATCTTGAGACAATTATCGGAATTATCTTCATAATTCAAAGATGACAATAAATGTAATATGATTAAGACTGACGGATTTGCACTAAGATTTAGTGTTTTGCAGTCATAGAGAGTATTTTCTTACTTCCGTGCGGCATCGGATAAAGAATAGTGCCGCAGTGCGTCCCAGCTTGTCGTAAGAGGCGACAAAATGGGACACCAATCATATACAGGCAACTATGACACCACAAATGAGCCTGTGACACTTTGACACCTTAAAACTTTCCCACAAGTTTGTATGCAATCAGTGGGTTCCCACGTCTGGAGACTACCGGTGGGGTAAAAGAACAGTAAATCAATTCGAAATGAGCATACAAGTGTCAAACCACTCAAACTTTAGATACACTTCATGGAAATGATCGCAATTAATAGCAATACCCCGCTGGGCACCACGATTGCAACGCACTCGGGTGATCCCAGAGCAAGCAGAAGTGAAGTTTCCAAAATATTTTCATAAACTTCGGTTTGCAAGTTGGAACTTCGGATCGATGACCTCAAAAAGTTTAGAACTGGAAGCGATTATGCGTCGCAGAACTCTACAAATCCTGTGCGTACAGGAAACGAAGTGGTGTAATACAGGAAATAAAGCGCGTTTTCTAGATTTAAAAACTAAGGCATTTAAGATGTTCTACCATGGAACGGTCAATGGACGAAACGGTGTTGGAATCGGATCTTCTAAACAACATCGTTGGTATCTTGAAAATAAGCGACCGCTTGATGAGTGTTAAACTCGTCATACACAATGAAACGTGGAACATTGTTAGCGCGTACGCTCCACAAAATGGATGCGACCAATCGGAAAAAGATACATTTTGGTCAGAGTTCGGTAATTTGCTTAGAAATATACCTATCGATGAGATGCTCTTCGTAGGCGGAGATTTAAATGGCCACGTCGGAGAAACAAATGTTGATTATGAGGACTGCCACGGCGGTAAAGGCTTAGGAACCAGAAATTCAGCTGGCGAAAACATCCTTGTAGCGTGTAGGGCTTACGGCTTAACCATCTTAAATACAATGTTTATTAAACATCAACGACATCTTATCACCTATAGCAGAGGAGGCCACGAAACGCAAATAGATTATCACCTCTGCAAAATGTCGATGAGAAACCGTGTTAAGGACTGTAAAGTAAAACTTGGAGAATCGCTAGTAAGCCAACACCGTCTGCTCATTACAGAATTCTTCACAGCGGAACCACCGAAAACACGGGCATCGTTTGGAAAGCCAAAAATCCGGTGGTATAATCTATCGAAGGAACGAAGCGCAAGATTTATCGCACTGGCTAAAGAAGTACTTCACAATATAAACGGTATCGCAGACTCACTTAGCCCGCAAGAAATGTGGAATGCATGCACGAGGAATGCATAACACTCGCAAAGTACCATCTGGGGACTAAATCGAAATACCATCACGTCGGCAAAGAAACATGGTGGTGGAATGACGAAACCAAACGAGCTGTGGCCGACAAGAAGAGTGCATTCCAAGCGTGGACAAAATGCGATCGGAGCGACGATATCGAAAAAGCTCGACTGGCTCTTAAAAAGATCGCAAAGAAAGTCCTGGCTCGAACTCGAGCGGCAGAAGCGGAAAACCTGTACCAGGAGTTGGAACAAATATCCTCACGATCGGTGGATAGAAGACAAGCTATCCAAGAAGTTCAAACGTCGTACAATACAAAAATGCCAAATATTTTTAAGCTCGCTACACAGAGGCGGCAAGATTCGATGGAAATAACCTCGCCGAAATACATAAAAAATGCAGACGGTCGCTTATTAACAAATGAAAAGGAAATTTGTGATCGGTGGCTTGAATACTGCAAGGAGTTGCTTAACAAACAGTTTCCACGTGATATCGTGCCGACAGCTGGTCTATTCGAGGAGGAAGTTTCGGACTTTTCAATCGAAGAAATAAGTATAGCAATTGGAAAAATGAAGCGGGGGAAAGCGGCGGGACCAGATAGCATTCCATCAGAGTTTTGGTAGAAGATGGAGGGAATCGGCAGCGTTTGGCTATCGAAACTTTAAATAAATTAAAATGTGAACAACCTATGCCGAATCAATGGAGAAAAAGCTTCTTGGTTCCATTATACAAAGGAAAAGGCGACACTCGAGATTGCAACAACTACCGTTCAATCAAGCTTATGTCACACACAATGAAAATCGTCGAAAGAGTCTAAAACGAACGTCTTCGGCAAATAATAAACTCGATAATAGCCAGTGTGGATTTGTTGAAGGAAGATCGACGGTGGACCCTATCCAAAGCCTACGAATAATAATGGAAAAGCACCGAGATTCGTCTAAGGATTTACACATGGTATTTATCGACCTCGAGAAAGCATTCGATCGAGTGCCTAGGGATCTCATATGGGCCGCGCTGAGGTCTCAAAACGTACCGGAAACGTATGTTAGAATAATACAAGACATGTACGGAAACGTGAAAGCTGCGGTTAAAAGCTCTGCTGGACTAACGAGAGAATTTCCAGTTAATGTCGGAGTGCATCAAGGAAGTGTACTTAGCCCTTTCCTCTTTAACGTAGTATTTGACTGACGACTATCTTTTAAAAGACTGTATGCGCGAAGCAAATGTAACTCCAATTCTCTTCGCTGACGACGCAGTTATACCTAGCGGTAACTTCGAAGACTTACAGAACGCCTTAGATTTATGGAGAAATGCGCTAGAAAGAAACGGGTTTAAAATAAGTCGTTCAAAGACGGAGCATTTGACGTGCCCATTTGCGCATCCGTTGCGACCTGTTCCGGATATAATGTAAGACGGAATAGTTCTTCCGAAAAGCACTATCTTTAAATACTTAGGATCAATCGTTAACATGGAAGCGAAATGTGACGACGACGTAAACCACAGAGTGAGTGTGGGATGGATGAAATGGCGGGAAAATTCGGGAATCTTTTGCGACCGAAAATTTCCACTTCAATTAAAAGGGAAACTCAACACCACGGTTGTTAGACAAGCTCTTATATACGGTTCACAGTGCTGGACAATGTACGAAGCGTTTAAAAACAAAATGACGGCAGCGGAAATGAAAATGTTAAGGATGTCTAATGGAGTCACTAAACGCGATTGTATTAGATCTACGCGTATAAGAGGAAGTCTACTTATAAAGAATTCAGTAACCGAACAGCTTGAGGCGAATAGAATAAGCTGGCATTGCCACGTTCAAAGAAGATCTGCGGAAAATCCGGTTAAAAAAGCACTATCAACTACGGTCACTCCAACTGTAAGAAAACGAGGTCGGAAAAAGAATTTCTGGATTTCTCAGATGGCAAATGCTCAACAACGGCTAAACACTGAAGTGATCCAGGACCGAGCATTATGTAGGCACGTTCTGCCGTCTGCGACATTAGCCAACCCAATAAGCGGAGCAGCAGCGATGCAGTAAAAATGGGAAACTCGTTACGCATAAGTTCGTATAACGAGGAAAGAGTTAATAAAAGGATAAGAAGGACTGGGCTATGTAAATATTGTTATGGTGATAAGCTTTTTGACTGCATTTATGCAGAATTTTGGACGCCTATCTTGAAACCAATCTCCCGATGCTATCAAAAGTTTTCAACATTACTTCATCTATAGATCGCATTTTCCTCTCTAAGATTTCATAAAAGACATTCCACGTCTTTCTAGGATCGCTTTTAGCAATTGGATCTTGTGGAAATTTAACTTCGTTCCAAGAATGCTTTTATTCATATACGGGTGTACGGGTGTTTTGTTTTTCATTCATCGTAAAACACTGATTTTCGGAATGAGCTGAATAATTTATAGACATGATTCCGGGCCGAATCTTTCGAACAAAAATACCATATCACTGTGACACGAAAAAGTACCTCTAAAAGTATCATTCTTTGTATTCCAAAAAAAAGTCCCTTTAGCCAAGATACTATAGATAGTTAACAGTGTATTCGTTAGCTGAAAGGGCAAATATCTTGAAAGAACTATCCACAAACTAAGCAAATAGATATTTTTTTAAAGTGAGCCTCGCTTTATGGTAGATCTAGTGAGTGGGTACTAGAACAATATCGTGAGGGCCATACTTGCCAAAAAGTTTGTTCTCTTTGTTCAAACCTTAAAGTAAAGTTTGTCCAGCGTAGATTTAGGTAGCTTTCAATTCAATTTATTTGTTTTAACATTTTTGGTGCAAAAGTTTCGATTTAATCCATTAGATTATGTACATCGTGGTCTATTACTTACTTTCATTGTTCTCAAAGAGACATGCCTCCTTTGTAAAAGGCAGCAGACTTATGGGTAAGAAAGTTTTCCAGGTACATTTTGATCTCATTTTCGGAATTGAATCGCCTTCCGTCTAAATTGTATTGGAGAGAGCAGAGCAGTCAGTAGTATTCAGAAGGCGCAAGATCTGAGAAGTACTGTCTGTGAATTCGTCTTTTGTTTTGGCACTTAAGCTGTGTGTGGTCTGTCATTGTCATGATGGAAATCGACGCTGTTCCTGTTCCCCAATTCTGGTCGTTTTTTTCTTTCACTGCCTGCTTCAAAGTAAAGACAACTCGAAGTAAAAGACACCTCGCCAATCCCATCAAATGCTCAACATCACCTTTTTGGGATGCAAATCTTGTTAACCGACCGGCGTTGCTTTATGTTGTTTCAAACCATCCATTTTTCGTTTCCTTTAATAACCCTTTTCAGGATAGCCTTAAGCGAATTCCGTCTCAATAAAGACTCACAGACCATTATGCGATCCCTAATGGTCTTTCTCTGAGTATTTGGGAACGCCAAACATTCACCTTTTTCGACATTCCAAGCCTTTTCGGCCTCTATGCAACGGTTGCATGTGGAAGAACCCCTGATCGTTCTCCCGCCTGTCAATACTAACTGCTGTCAAGAATTAATCGTCGTCTGTGGTGGTTGGACTTCCAGAGTGAACAGCACCAGCAAGGTCTGTATTTCTTTAATGGAAGCATGGAAATCAATGCTGAAAAGTGTCAGCGTTTATAGCCGAAACTCTCTACACCCTGCAAATCTCCCGTAGCGCTTTTGTCGCTTCGACACCTTTTTTAAAGAAAAAAAAGCTAAATTTACCAAAAATGCACTTTCTTATCTTTCACTTTCTGCATTTAAAAAAATAATATTGAGCACTTAAAACACGTCGGATCAAAACTAGTTCTCGTAACAATCAGTGGATTGCTGTCTGATTCGTCAACAAGAGACTTCGTGTAGAATCCGGTATGCTTACAGCTCTACAATAAACTATTATACCATACTCAATAACAGGCACCAGTAAAGTTTTAACGAATCTCAGCCTCATGTAGAACATACTGTAGAGACAAAATAATATAGGACCTAGTATCGAACCCTGAGGCACTCCAGATTTTAGGGACATTGGAGAAGAAATATTATTATATTACCAGCCATGACCCTTTGACTACGACCACATAGGTATGCAGTTAAGAGACGCACCGATCTTACACTAAAACCGAAGTAAATCCTTAGTATCATACATAGAATGTCATGGCTTACACTATCAAACGTTTTCAAAAAATCGAGCAAGCAGAGTAAAGTTATATGGCCTAGATCATAGTTCGACCTTATGTCTTCCATTATTTTAACTAGAGCTGCAGAGCAAATGTCATTAACTCGAAATCCCGACTGCAGCGGAGGCAGCAATGTAATTAGAAACGAGTATATGCTGCTCAATATTCTTTTCGAAAACCTTTGATCAGCATGGGAGTATTCTGATGGGGCGAAAATTGGTGGTCGAATTGGGATTTAGTTTCTTTATTACGGGAATAATCTTAGCCAACTTCCAACTATCCGAAGGAGTCGAGGAAGTAATACAAAAGTTGATTTCATGTGCCAGACAATGCGGAAAGTGCGGCAAAAGCATTTGCAAAAATCGAAGTGATATTACGTAAACACCAACTGCATCAGATTTAGGAGAACAACCGTATTGATAACTTTTATCTCTGATAGAACATTAAATTCAAAGTCACTTGGCGGATCGATAACCAGCTGATCATTTGGAACAAGAACTGGACTCTGTATTTCTCTGGAGACAAAGGCATTATTGAGGTCGGAAGGATGACTGGTAAGTGGCATCAGCTATCTGTTCTAGGGGAAGGCTGGAATGGGCAATAAGTTCCTTTCACCCCTTCAAGTCCAGAGGTGTGGATGGTATAACGCCAGTTATACAGCAGAAAGGGCAAAATGCATTACTACCACACCTGGTAAAATTAGCGAAGAGTGGCATTGCATTAGGATACATACCACTACAATGGAGACGAGCAAAGGTTATGTTCATCCCAAAGGTGGGGAAAAAAGACCTGACACAGCCAAAATCGTACAGACCGATCAGGCTCACTTCGTTTCTTCTGAAAGCAATAGAGAAGGCTATGGATAATCACCTAAAGGAGGAAACACTAAGTATGTCCCCTCTGCATCATCATCAACATGGATACAAGGCGGGCAGATCGACAGAGACATCCAAAGTGCTCTGAATTCAAAGGAGATAGCATTGTGTGCCTTCCTTGATATTGAGAGGGCGTTTGACAATACTTCGCATGAGGCTATCAAACGAGCCCTACAACGGAAATGGGCCAACAACACAGTATCCAGATGAACTGCTGAGCACTAGATCAGCAGAGACACAGACAGCAGCCGGAACTATTAGAGTAGACACTGCAGGAGGGTGTCCACAAGGAGGGGTATTATCACCCTTAATGTGGAGCCTTGTTATAGATGAACTACTGGAAAAATTAACCACTCTTGGCATCAGCTGTCAGGCGTACGCTGATGACATAGTATTAATTGCCAGACGAAAGTTCGAAGAAAATCCCTGCGACATTATACAACGAGGTCTGAGAGTAACTCAGGAATGGCGCGTCACGGCCGGGCACCACAAAGAAAAGAAAACTTCAAAGACTCAAAGAAATCCGATTGTCAGGCACGACATTGACACCGGTCAATGAGGTTAAGTATCTGGGACTACATTTAAACAGCAAACTCAGAGGCAGTGAATAAGACCATTCTAAGGGTATCAAAAGAAGGAACTGGAATGGGGAAATGCATAAGTTTGAAATTATATGAAGCACTACTCGGAAAACTTCCACTCTTGGCTATTCCAAGAGATGACAGCATTAAGAAATACAACTTTGAAAAGAATTTTTTAACGAAGATCAGCAACAAGAAGGAATGGAGCGATGAATCCACAATCTATGGACTGAGCAACCACACGATAGAGTGGCATACAGACGGCTCGAGAACTGACGAAGGAATTGGTGCAGGAGTGTTTGGGCCAAGAACAAAACACCATGAATAGAAAGATGCATTCGAATCAATCTCGAAAAGAATTATAGAAATTATAACAGAGCAATAATGTCAGATAGTCAAGCAGCTATCAAAGCACTGGACTCCTTTGTCATTAAATCCAACTTTGTATGGGAATGCCTACAAAGTCTCAACAAATTGGGCAAGAAAAATAGATTATCTGTCTGCTAAATACCAGGCAATGTGGGCATTGTTGGTAACGAAGCAGCGGACTCTCTAGCGAGAAAAGGGGCAGCAGAACCCTTCATAGGTCCTGAACCTGCGGGATAGAGGAACACACCCTACGCGAAGAATTCGGGAAATCAGAAAAGGAGAAAAGGGCTAGAACCTTTCGGGATCTCCAAGGTCTGAGACAAGCCAAAAACCTCTTATGAGATTACAATCTCAAAAGATTTAAGGCATGCATCAGTCTAAGCAAAAATAACCTACGCATCCTAACTGGTTTCCTAACGGGGACATTGCAAACTCAGGTAACACCTAAGGAAAATAGGGATATCAGATAGGGATATCAGGACTGTGATTCATATATGTATCGTGTATCTTATACTACAGGAATATTTTTTCTACATAAGAAAATACTCTCTTCTTCTTCTTCTTCTTCTTCTTCTTCTTCTTCTTCTTCTTATCCTTTTATTAACCCTTTCCTGGTTATACGAACTTATGCGTAACGAGTTTCCCATTTTTACTGCATCGCTGCTGCTCCGCTTATGGGGTTGGCTAATGTCGCAGACCGCAGAACGCGTCTACATAATGCACGGTCCTGGATCGCTTCAATGGTTAGCCATTTGCCATCTGAGAAATCCAGGAATTCTTTTTCCGACCTCGTTTTCTTACAGTTGGAGTGACCGTAGTTGATAGTGCCTTTTTAACCGGATTTTCCGCAGATCTTCTTTGAACGTGGCAATACCAGCTTATTCTATTCTATTCGCTGTTCGGTTACCGAATTCTTTATAAGCAGACTTCCTCTTATACGCGTAGATCTATTGCAATCGCGTTTAGTGACTCCACTAGACATCCTTAACATTTTCATTTCCGCTGCCGTCATTTTGTTTTTAAACGCTTCGTACATTGTCCAGCACTGTGAACCGTATATAAGAGCTTGTCTAACAACCGTGGTGTTGAGTTTCCCTTTTAATTGAAGTGGAAATTTTCGGTAGCAAAATATTCCCGAATTTTTCCGCCATTTCATCCATCCCACACTCACTCTGTGGTTTACGTCGTCGTCACATTTCGCTTCCATGTTAACGATTGATCCTAAGTACTTAAAGATAGTGCTTTTCGGAAGAACTATTTCGTCTAACATTATATCCGGAACAGGTCGCAACGGATGCGCAAATGGGCACGTCAAATGCTCCGTCTTTGAACGACTTATTTTAAACCCGTTTCTCTCTAGCGCATTTTTCCATGGATCTAAGGCGTTCTGTAAATCTTCGACGTTAACGCTTAGTATAACTGCGTCGTCAGCGAAGAGAATTGGCGTTCCATTTGCTTCGCGCATGCAGTCTTTTAAAAGGTAGTCGAATACTACATTAAAGAGGAAAGGGCTAAGTACGCTTCCTTGATGCACTCCGACATTAACTGGAAATTCTCTCGTTAGTCCGGCAGAGCTTTTAACCGCAGTTTTCACGTTTCCGTACATGTCTTGTATTACGAGTATTCTAACATACGTTTGTGGTACGTTTTGAGACCTCAGCGTGGCCCATATGAGATCCCTAGGCACTCGATCGAGATGCTTTCTCGAGGTCGATAAATACCATGTGTAAATCCCTAGACGAATCTCGATGCTTTTCCATTATTATTCGTAGGCTTTGGATAGCGTCCACCGTCGATCTTCCTTCAACAAATCCACACTGGCTATTATCGAGCTGTATTATTCGTTTAAGACTCTTTGGACGATTTTCATTGTGTGTGACATAAGCTTGATTGAACGGTAGATGTTGCATTCTCGAGTGTCGCCTTTTCCTTTGTACAATGGAACCAAGAAGCTACTTCTCCATTGATTCGGCATAGGTTGTCCACATTTTAATTTATTTAAAAGTTTCGATAGCCAAACGCTGCCGATCCCCTCCATCTTCAACCAAAACTCTGATGGAATGCTGTCTGGTCCCGCCGCTTTCCCCCGCTTCATTTTTCCAATTGCTATACTTATTTCTTCGATTGAAAAGTCCGAAACTTCCTCCTCGAATAGATCAGCTGTCGGCACGATATCACGATTACATAGCCCAGTCCACCTAACTAAAATAAGCCAGTAAGGCAGAGATTTATAGAATGCTGTGTAGCCTACAAATAAAGCAAAGCCCAGTAGTAGATAATATTAGAGCAATTGATTTAGATAATCATAAGCAGTGTTGTATTCCAAGTACACTAAAGACATCGTTGATCGTTGATGAAATCTTTAATAATAGGCATGGCAAGGCGCTTAGCCAGTTTCATTATAAAACTCAGGGTTCTTACAGCAAATCAATACGGATTAAAAAAGGGAAAGAGCACTGGAAAGGTGTTGGAAGAACTTTTAAACTTGGTCACCACCGGGGTTATAAGAACCATCACGTACTGGTTATGTTCATAGTTTAGAAAAGCCTTGGCGTACTCATTAGACAAAATTCGTTAAAATGGATAGAGAACTACCTAGCAGGGAGAACTTTAAGTTTGAAAATATCCAATGCACAAAGTTACGAAAAACAGACCCTCTATGGTATACCACGGGGCTCTAAATTAGGTCCAATTCTGTTTATTTTGTTAACTAACGAACTGCTACGTATCTTCAAATGAAGTTCAGCAGATGATATCGCTATCGTGAAAGCACAAAACCTGGATGTGGCAAAAAAAAAACAATAATGCTTGAAGAATTTTATAACGCTACGCAATGGTGCCATGACAATAGTTTGGTAATAAACTCTGAATAAATATTGAAAATGAAATAGTATTTGTATTTATGTGATAGTAGCTTCCCGGAAAAAAAAACTAAAAAAAACTTTCAAACAATATTGCGAAATGTAACACATGTGGAGAGTGTACGCGATGACCATGTTGAAATAATTCGCTGCCGTTCTCAACAGCTTGGCTTGTCGTATGCAACAAGTTGACATATTTTGCATAGTGATCTTGGCTGAAAGGCATATTAAATTAAATTTTTTCAAAAACTAAAGCCGGCCGACATAAAGAATCGCCTCTTTTTCAGTCCGTGGTGTCTTGAAAATTTTCAAGAAGATCCACTCTTTTCGACTAAAGTTTTTGACAAATAAATAGATTTGTTCAACAATGAGGCCCACTTCTGCCTAACTGCATATTTAAATGCAGACAAAATAACGATTCGGTGTGGCTGGTGGAATCATCGATTCATAGTTCTTCAGAACTAAGCAGCAATTACCGCTAACATTTGAAAGTTGTAACCTTAAAAAACTAAATAGAAAAAGTACATTTTTGTATGATGACAAAGATTGCCAATTAAATTGAAACTTTTGAATTGTTTTCTATCTTTAAAAAAAAGTATCTCTAAAAGAATCACCCTTAGATCTGCTGCATACTGTGGTATCCTTATGACAAATCGCTAAGGTACTCCTTGTCAGTTTTCGTTAGTGAAACTGCTCCGTTTTTCCTGTTAACGTAAATAATGGCTGCAAAGATAAAGTGTCTTGAATAATAGCACACTCTCTTTAAGGGCCTAGCGTGAACCATGATCTTAAGACAAGCGTTAACCATTTAGTTACTGTCACAAATCATGGAGCAGGAGTAGAGTATGGCTAGTAGGGTTAGGAGCTCAACAACAATATAGTGCTCTGACACCAGGGAGTCTATAACCTTTCTCGTTGAGGAATAACGGAAATGCCGTCGGCTTTTTAAAGACAACCAATATCTAGTCTATCTGCATCCTGGAGAGTCATGCCACAGAAAGTTGAGTCCATAAAAATCCCAGTTGTCACTAAAAGTCATAACGAAGTCAATCTCAAGGCGCATTCAGGAACAAATTCATAGGTGATCTTATTGTGACCCTAAGTACTTACAAAATTTCTGTATTCAACAACTTGGAAGTGGAGAGAAGATTTAGGCCTTAGCTAACCGGATGGGACCTACACTGAGTCAAAAACAGAGATCCTTTGTATCATTCCTGACACTCGTTTTCCATGCAACCTGATCAGCTGAATAATATACGCCGTAGCCGGTATATCTCTCTAGTTATTGCGACAGATCAGGCCATCAGAACTACAATGTTCGTTCCGTTGATGGCTTCAAGTTGACTGGCATCGATGGTATGTGAGTACATTTAAATATGCTACAGAAAGGGGAAGTCCTGCTGGTTGACATTTTAAAGGGAATCTTCATTGCTGGGCCGAACAGTGAAAGGAGCCTTTATATAAAATTAGAAAAAAAACTGCAAGAGCTTCAGAAAACTTAAGAAGACACCAAGAGTGCCCTAAGGATACATATGTGGAACTCAGCCCAATAACACCACATAGAACTGGGTGCGAAAGTTGACCGCAATGGTGGTGGTAACGAAGTGTAACCCATCCACTGTCAGCTTACTGCCTAGCGCTTTCAATGGTTCTAGAGTCTACGCGAAGGCATGTTCCACTTATCTAGCCGCACTGACTATTGGGTAATGTCTGGTGACTGCATGTTCCTAGGCAAAGCCAACTTAAGACGTGATCGATAATTGGTGTACTGGACAATACACCACCATCAGTTTCCTCACATTCTGTTATTCTGAATAGATCTGAACTAAACATATTACGTCGGAAACCTCTAGGGCTCTTTCAGCCCTCTGACAGTGTAAACGAGCTTTCAGTATGACATGTGCTTTGTCACCATCTAGATCCTTACATCAGAACTATTGTTGTGAAATAAGATACGAAATCGGCTTTCCCTGTACCAAGGAATTATTTCTGTTCGAATCTGTGCCAGAAATAGTATGCAGTTGGGTCTTTACTGGGGGCTACAGAACCAACTATAACTGGGTCCTGCTGTATCTCAACAGGAAAGACTGTTGGCTGTTTATGGGCACTACGCTTTTACTAAGCACCTAAGTAACTCCCCTTTAACATAAAGAAAAGTTTCCAATCGGGTGACAACACTGCTTTTGCGTACGTAGGGGCGTAGGTTACATGCACTTGTCGGTCAACAGCTAAACAGTGTTTCACCAAAATTCTCTATAAACACCGCCGATTGATGCCCAAATACGTGGCACGTCGCCTAGTCGATACTCTAGGGCTCATTGCGACATCTTCAAGCACAGCTAAGATGTTCTCAGCAGAGCGGGATAACACTTGAGTTGTTGAAGAAATCGGTGGAGTAACATCTTAGGAAATGACGATGTAATCTTCTATCTAACTGAGAACACATTTCCTTAAGAAAACCGAAACATATCTCGACAAGCTGCATACCAAACTGTCACTTGACATGGAATATCAATTGTTGTCACTTCCTACACAGAAAAGGAATAACTAAAACCATTAGGAGCGCCAAGGAATGCCTTCATCAACATTCTGATCTCGATACTCCACTAACAACATCAACAAAGAGTTTAAATGGGTAATTGTCCCGTGCTTTAGTATTCCACAATTGAAAGGTCCAATTCAACACCTGAGTCCCATGAAAGACCTCCATACTCATCATCAATGCAAATGCACTCTTAGTACAATTACCGACAAGCACTTGCAATTTACTCAATCCCATTAGAAGTTGTTTCCTTACTCTCAAAAGACCAATAAGCGTTTTCTTCATTAAGCCGTTGGAGTTCTTATTCCAATTCATCAAGATGCACATTGATACCATTTTATTCGAAAAGAACTTGAAACGCGAATCGTGCGTTTATTAAACGATCCGAACACACCATCATCTAGTGTCCTATCTTCACCCCTAAAGCGATGAAGATCATTCAATTCGTATACGAACCTCGTAGCCATACAATTTGTCATCATCATTATCCGCGAAGAAGCAGTAATACCTAATTCTGCTGGACTGCAACATAAACTCATCTGGCTGGCTGTGACCTCAAAAGCCCATAACCGTGTTGAAAGCAACAACCAACCGTTCATCTGTCCGCTCGTCTCCTTCGGCACGACCACCCTACGAGATTTGACCAAAGTGCACTGTCACAGGGCCGACATACTGTGACTCTGACTGTAACTGTAACTGTAACTTCTTGATTTATGCCATCCAAATGAGTTTAACTACATTGCTTGCAATTGCAACACTGAATCGTTGGGCACTCCATATCAAACCCCAGTTCTTTGAACAAAGAGTCCAGAGCATCTGGTGTACTCGAAGAGAGTTTGATTGGAATGAAACTGTGGACACAGGGGACTTCTTCTCATTAATTTCATTTCATTTAATTTTGTCGAACTTTTTTTTGGTTTTTGGTTCTGTGGTTCCTTTTACGAGTAACTGTCAGCTTCATCAACTGCCTGGGTTCCGCATTTGGTTCATTTGAGTTGCACTTAACGCTTCGCTTTCTCAATCTTTCACATGACGCACGCACTTTTGGTATCAACTCGTATAATACATTTCTGTTGCATTTCTGTTTGGTAGCTTCTTCTTTAGGTCCGCTTTTGTGGTATCATAAATTCTCGTAATGACCCTTGATAATGAAGCGCAGACGATTAATTGGGGACAACACCATCACGTCATAGCCTCTGCCTCAGACGTCCTCCACAAAAGCCCAAGTGATGTCGATGACGATGATGAACATAGACCGAATGATGCATGCAGATGTGCGCATTGTTTTGGACAAAATGAGGAGAGCAGATTTTTGTTCTCATTATTTGTGTTGGGGTTGTCTTTGTGTCCTTACCATATTGCAACAGTGTGGCTCGGATGCTGTCTGGTCATTCCGGAGTAATGTGCTTAATAATTAGGTTCGAAGATGGATTGCCAGATTAAAATTTGCAGCTTTGAACGGAGTTAATTAAAAAATGTTTTTTTTTTTTTTTTTCTTTAATGATCTTGTGAACAAGACGGGTTGAACTCAACTTGATATCACTGGATGTCGAGCAGGAATTTATTAAATTTTACACGATCAAAGTTAATTAAGCTAAATTGCATTAACACTTTGACGAGAGTTTATGATTTATGGATTCGACGAACACCTGCAATGGTGTCATGCCTGGGAAAGACAGTAGGTGATGACTTTTGAGTGGTTAAACCCCAAGTCAAATACAATTTTAGATAGGAATCAGGACCACTTTATAAGGAATTTTAATGAAAAAGGCGGGTTAATGGGACTACAGACTGCAGTTGGCATGTTTGCTTTAAAAATTTGATATGACGGCACGTAAGGAGAAGCGTCAAAAACCTACTTGCATCAGTACACTCTCCAGGATCATTACACGTCAGAGTTGTTTGATTGCAGTCAAACTTAAAACGTGCTCTTTACTAACCCGATGAAAGCAATTCTAACAGGCATTCGACTACAACGTAGTTGACGGTTGAGTGAAGTAGAATTAAGGTAAGCGCTAAGGGGTTTCAAGCTAGCGGTTTTCAGTATTGCAACTGTTGCTACACATCAATTGTGATTATTTTACCTCCAAGTGGTAACCGTCGGCAAAAGAAACGTCTATTTGAATGCGGATTTATTGTTGAAGGCAGACCTAGGCAAGAAGTATTGAGTTTCCGACATATGAACGGACGCATAGTAACAACCTCTATCAAGACTGAATTTGCCAACATTAGCCTTATATGCTACCCTCACAGATGACGGCACCAAAGATACCTTCTATTTATGAGTTCTTGACAGGACTTAGGAGCAATGCCCTAGCTATGACATTGAAATTGTCCTCGGCGATACCGCCTATACGACACCACCTCCGATAACAGATTCAGGTTAATCGACTTTGCGCCGGAGCGAAAAATTGTCGTAGCTAGTATGCGGTTCCCACACCTCGATATTCACAAGGGGACTTGAAGGACTCCTGATCCAACAAACGTCAACCCAATTGACCACATTGCTATCGATGCAACACACTCCTCTAGTACGATCGATTTCCAAACGTTCCGAGGAGCCAAAGTAGACTCGGACCTTTACCTTGTTGTAACGAAGGTAAGTCTTCGGATATCCCGAAAAATTTTACCAAAAGGTGAACAAAAAACACTGACGAACAAGGGAACATCGCAGTAGAATCGTAGTCGATGCTGAGGATGGGAAAAGAGCATACCTCTTGACTGTATAAGGGCGATGACTGCTGTCAGGTAGTATGAACCTTTCATCCTGGATGGTGTAGACCAACAATTCCGTCCACCAAACCTGGATAAAGTGGAGATAGCAATATGTAAGCTGAAGTTCAACAAAGCTGTCCTTTCAAAAGAAAATTATTATCCTTTACCCAATGTTTGGTTGTATATGCTAATGAAAGAGGCCAGGGAAGACCTGGGCCTCAGCTAGCTCGATCCTTCGCCAGCTGCCTCCAGAGTAGCACTTCATTTTTGATAATGTCCAGGGGTTTGTGTCCCTGGAATGTTTTTTTTACCTTTTGGTAAGACTTCCGAATCTCATTCCTGGAGTAGCATCTCTCAATTTTCTCGACCGCGCGTTTCTCATGCTCTTCTTTTTCCTCCTGAGAAGCCGGTGTTCGCCTCTCCTGTTCTGCTCATAGAGCTCGTGAGCAGCTCTAGTCATTTTTGGAATTCCGCATTGCGTGCTTTTTGCTTAACTACATGTGCCAGCCGGCATTCGTCACCAAGCCAGGGCTCTCGTTGTGGTGGTCGAGTTAAACCCAGCACATCAGAAGCGGCATCTCTGATGGCCCTCTGCCAGTATTGCCACTGGTTTTCGATACTTGATGCTGGCGGCAAGGGACCTCTTAAGAGATTAAGGGAGCCTCGATCGGAAAAGCACTTAGCGACCTCTTGCGATTTTAGCCGTCTGACGTCGAAATTTCCCACGCGTTAGCTGGTCTTGGCGTTGTTCGGAATATCCGCAACTGTACCCTGGCTACAACAAGTTAGTGGTTCGAGATGATGTTAGCTGGAGGAGTGTCTTGCGTTGATCGCAATGTGGTTAATCTTGTCATTCAGTATTCGTTAATGTGCTGGTTCAATAGATACTCTTGATATTGAAAAACATTGTACACTGCATTAGTCCGGTGTCCAACATATCTCAGATAAAATTTGAGATATTAGCGATGCTCGTATAAAATATCTGAAGTCGATACGCAGATCTTTCAAGCCTTCGCGATAGGGATAATAATGGAGAATATCATTATCCCTTAATTTTGAATCGTTTTTGAATCCGATGTTAGGTAGTTTTGGACACCTTTTCTTTCATTCAAACCATTTTGAAGGGTATACGATAGGTGCTGAAGAACTTCCCCATTTAACTCCTTTAGTTCTTGCTGCGTCTGTCGGGCGACATGTGACCTGGAATATAGTATATGCCTCGAATCCCACCGAATAGATAACAGCAGATTTTGGTTATTTTTTCCCCTCAAACAATGTGGCACTCACGTTTCGAGTTTCGTTTACCGCGGGATCAACCATCTCCGGTATAGGACAAGTGCCCTGCCGGGTAGTGTACTCCTGAACGTTCACTTCTTAATTCCGTACTTTTACACTATTTTCGCTTCGCCCATTGCGGGCTGATTTGCGATGTCGTATGCTCGATTATCCCCAAATACCTTGGCCCAAAGAAGCGAGCCTATCCGGTTAGCGAGTAAGGATCGGGAGGAGTGGGTTAGGTTCAAAGATTCCGCTGGCCAAACATTAGTGCCCATTCACTCATTCACCAATTCTCACTGTCAAGTCCATTTTAAGCAAACTGATGCACGTTTGTTCGTCATTGAATCGCCTACTCAAAAGTGCGTCAACGAAACCAGGACCGAATATTTTTTGAAGGATTTTTGTCTCGAAACTAATAAAGATATATTCATCCAGGTTGTCTAGAATCCATTGTTCGGCGTCATTTTTATAAAGTCTTTCTTTGTTTTTCGAGATAGGGCCATACTACTCAATCGTGTGGCTCTTCGTTCTATTTCTCCTGAAAAGTTGTTGGCACAATACCTATATAGAGGCGAGTAGACATAGTCCCTTACTATCTAAAACTCAGAGCTGTCGATTGTGACATACTGTCTAGTTTGCCAATATTTCATGTCCCTTCTTATTGAGAGTATGTCTTATTCCGTATCAATTCTAGTGAACATCAAAATTGTGCGTTCGGTGTTCGGTAGTGAGTTCTGTCAAAGTGACAGCAACGACAGCTCGTCATCTTATTTTAAACCTTTGTTGACGTCACAGACCTCAGTTCTGTATTTACCCAGAGAGCGTTCTCAATCCTCCTTCTGCACAGACGGACGAGCTTCACAGGTATGTCAAAGCTAGGCATGGCGCTATTAAGCCCATATTTTTGTACCTACGTAGAGTTAAAATCTTAATAGGCACGAGAGTGAAGATTATGTTAATTGTGAAAATTCCTGATATGAAACGACACTGATAGGGATCAGGTTGTTGAGGAGAGGTTTCAGACATTCACACAACATGACAGATAAGATATTGTATGCGATACCGAGTTGGCTTCTATAGCCTCATCGGGCATACCCTCTGCAGACCAAACCTGAGAAATGAGTTGGTATATGATCTACACAAATTCATTTCCAGCAGCTTTGAATACCTCGGCCTGTAAACCGTCAGGTCCAGCTGCTCTGTTGGATTTCAGCTTTTTTTTTATAATCTGCGCGCGCACAAGGAATTTTGTACCCTTAAAGTGTTTGCACATAGCGCGGGCGAAGGAAATTTGGGGGTGAGAAAAGAGAGGTACCGATGTACGTTGGTTTTAAATGTTTGAAGGATGTAATGGCTCGGAAATAAAGAGCTCGGCAGGCATTCCATGAGCACATTGGGTGAGGAAACCTAAAAATTTCGCAGCATTTCTCGCGACTTCGAATATGTGATCATTCCAACGTAAGTTGTCATTGACATACATACCGAGAGTGTAAAGTTTTTCGGTTTCAACGATGCAAGTTCCATTCATGGATAATAGCTGGGAATTTGAATTTCACTTTAGCAACAGCAGACAGCATTGTGTTTTGAAAGCATATCATTCCACTCTGTTGATAGTTGGTTATTCTGTTAATATCGGAATTTGATGAGCGTAACGTACGCTGCCATTCCCGTTCTACAGCCGAAGAGCAGGGCCGTGAGTTCGGAAACAGAGGAAAGCAGAGAGTACTGCGAAGGAATATATTGGACTAGAAGTAGCAGACAAGAGATCATTGATGAAAATTAAAAAGAATGTGGGAGACAGAACGGAGCCCTGAGGCACACCAGCATTTATTTTGTGAATATCAGACTTGAAACCATTCAAGGCAACATGAATTGAACGTTTCGAAAGGTAATTTCTAATCCATTGAAGAAGAGAGCCGTCGATCCCAAAAGCACGCATTTTCGAAAAAAGGGCCTGACGCCAAACTCTGCCAAATGCCTTAGAAATATCTTGCTTTCGCCAGATTGATGTAAACTTTGGTTCCACTTCTCGGTGAGACATGCCATCAAATCACCAGTGGACCTGTAGCTACGAAAATCGTACTGCCGGTCATTAAGAAGTTTTCCTAATTCAAGATATTTCATAAGAATGACTTTGGAAAAAAGGGATGTAAGTGCAATAGGTCTGTAAGAGGAGAGAGAAGGAGATTCGCCTTTTCTAGGGACGGGCTGGACAAATGCTGTTTTCTATCTGCTCGAAAAGAGTCCTAAGGTAGTGGCTGGTTTTGCCAGCGCAGAAGGACACCTCTTCAGAAGCTGGGAGGTATACCATCTGAACCAGCAAATTTGCGAATGTTATGATCCTTAAGTACTCCACACGAGTGCGAAAGCGGATTTGTCCCATTGAAGATTCTATGCACTCAAGTGTTGGCGAAGATATAGCACAGTCTTAGATATATCTATCCCTTCTTCACTTCGGTCAGATGGACAGACATTTGGGCTATCACCGTCTCAGTTTATTGATCTATTCTACTTTGCAGCGGACGAAATGTCGAGCTTCTTCACCTTTACCCAGCCTACACAATAGGTTTTCTATATTCTAATTACCATTCTTTTCATTCTTCAACTCTACACGTTCTTTTTGCATGCCAGCTTCCATAGGTTATTCCTGGAATGAAACCTCTCAGTAACTTCTCACCCGCTTTTTTTCTTCTTCTGGAGAAGCCAGCCATGTTCTTTCGGTCTCTTCCTGTCGTAGAGTTCACGAGCGGTTCCCGTTCTTCGTAGCAACGCCGCTTTTTAGGTTTTCTCTCTAGCTTCATGTACTTCATCATCACACCAGGAATTACTTAGGGGTGGTCTAGTGAAATTCAGCACATCAATTGAAGGGTCTCTTGTGGCACGGTGATCTTCTAGGAAAGTTTCGGGATACGCATTCGGCGAAGATTCTGGTGGTCTCTTGCGGTCTCAGCCTTTCTACTTTCCGAGTATATCTGCTTAACAAAGTGGTGATCCGATCATATATTGCTTGCTGTTCGGAAAGTTCGTGCATCAAGAATACTTGAGACATGCCTTAGGTCTATCCCAAAGTAATCAATTTACAGTTTCATAATCCTGAGGCCCTCCTCTGTATATTAAGATGAGGAAACCGTATGCTTCACGTAGTAATATTTCATCCCACCGCACGGTCAATAATCCGTATCCGTTGACACAGGTGGTGTCCCCTAGTCTGTCCGACTTCCAAACCTATCCTGGTGAGGATATTTACGGTTTTAACATCACACTTTGGAGCAATGTTCAATGTCTTGTTGGTAATCTCGTTAAATCATTCTTGGTGCCGTCATTTTTGTCTTCCGTAAGAGTATAGGCGCACATCAATATTCGATTCCAATCTAAACTAGACTCAGAGTCTGCCTTACCTCCTCAGTAGCAATTGAAATCACTCCAACTCCAACTACAACTTCAAGTTGTCAGCTCATATTAAGCCACTTAGTGTATCGTCAGTTGTCACATACAAGGTGACAACAACACGTTAACAATATATGCTACTGGTTTACACTAGAATGCCATCTCGAATTTCCAGTTCGACGAATAAGACCTTTTCACACCACCCATGGAGGAAGGGATTCTCTTACATTTGCACGTCACCGTCAGTAACGCCAGAAATTATCCTCTTCGTCGCCAGTTAAATTCTGTTGAATTCTCCCAAAACTTGCTACGTGCACCGTCATCGTCTGTTGTACAATAGTAAGGTAAGCTTCCCCATTTGAAAAGTGGGCGTCGACTTAACTTCATCATGTGTGAACCATTAACATCGATTTGGGGGTACATAAGAAGGAAACGCATCCATTGGAACGCTTCTAGGAGAATCCCATCATAAACACGCAAACGTCTTCATAAAATTCCTGCAAGGTGTCCCCCATTCAAAAAAGGGTACCAGAAAGAGACATCATGGTCGACTAGGAATATGACTGTGGCTACCTACTCCGATGATGATGAAGATGATCATGAGACGGGACGATGAAGTACAGGAGACCTTGAATGCTTGAATTAAATTTCATGCGGTTTACAACAGAGCGAGCATGGCGGTCGTTGAGCGAGTTCGTCATTCTTTAACTTGGTTTTGTTTTTTTTAACTTTTTTTTCTTCCCCCCCCCATTTCTGGCTTAGATGGCGGCAGCGGTTGTGGGCCGTAAAATACGATATGTGTAGTCACTACAATTAAGCTGAGCATAAAGAAGCTCCTCCTGTCACACCTTCCTGAGTAGTTTCTAGTGGATCTACTCGTATAGAAACAGAAATCTTTCCTGGTACGAGTAGTTGGAATCCACTGCACGAGCATAAGCAACAGCGTACAAAAGTTCCAAGAAACCTTGTCCTTCAATACACACACTTTCGTTACACATGTGTTCTTGTAAATGGAATACGGGTCGATGATGGTGATGTTCTAGGGACGACGACGGCATTCGCTTGTTATTCCTGTTGCACGGGGCTGCCAAAGACTACCACCATGCAGAGCTTTATTACCATGCTTACAACGGGGGAAACATCATTATTCTTATTGCGGTCATTGTCTCTGGATATGGCTGCGTTTAATAATTTTGGACAGTTTTATTTTTGGTGTAATGTAACCTGACACCTACCTACTCGTACATTATGTGCAGTATGTATGCACATATTTCGGACAAATTCTTCTGTCTTTTAGTAAGGAACCATTTTTGAAGTTGTAGACAACCTGATAGGGGCACTTAAAGCTGCCGTGTGGAATAGCAACACCATGAGTAAGCATTAGTTAGTTTGCATGGATAGGATTGTCTATTTCTAGAGGTGCCAATGAAAAGAAAGACTATCTGGAACTAATTCAGAATTTTTGAAATGGACCAGCAACTATTAGGGTACACTGTGTACCTCTATAGTGAGCAGAATGTTCAAAATTACGCTGTCTGATCAGTGTATTTTCAGATCAAGCTAAGAACTGGTGACATGGCGTACAGGGTACTCAAAGAATAGCTAGTCCATCACACTCCCTTCTTGGTCAGTGTCGACAGTATTATCACCTATCTCAAAACGGCGAGGGATTCATCCGTGCATACAGTGCTGAACCAGGTGCGCTAGGAACTGCCGCCATGAAGCCATAATAGGTCATTTCTTGGAGTACCCATAGGATTAGTGTAGATCCGGAGGACTGCCCTTAGTAGCTTGCGCCATGTCGACTTGGCATGACTATCTCACAATGCGAATGTTTATCTATTTGTTGAGAACTTTTCTAGCAAAAGGGCTTAAGCTCAGCAACGAGACCAATGAAGCTTCAGAATAAAAAGAGAGCTCTAGACAACAAGTAACGTTGTAGCAAAAGTTCAGACTGAGGACTGGCCCTTAAGAGCCGAATATCTCTTAAAAGGCGGGTCCATTTGGATGCAGTTTATAGTGAACTAACGATGAGGTTGCTAAGTCAGATTATACATGCGTAACTGGACACTCAAACCTACTAGAGAACAGCCCTGTGAACTCCAGTGAGCATGGACCACACCAGACGAAGCTCAGGCCCTGATGGCTGTAGTATGCGTATCAGATGTGGAGGAAAATCCCTCAAAAGGAGGACGTACGGCGAAAGATCCCCCAAGATGGAGTCAATAGAGTCTTAAAAGTCCGGACGGCGAAACCTTATGCAAGCCACTTCAACATATTTGGGGCCTAGGTCCCTAAGGGTTTCCAGGACTAGTTAGGGTTCTGGAAAAATTATGGTGGCGGACGAGCTCTATCATGAGCCAACGACAGCTCACATACCCTCGAAGTGGGACACTGACACCCCATTTGTCCTTGAGGATAAACTAGGGAACTGACCCTCCAGGTTGGGGGCTGCGCGTAGGGATAACTTGCCAACCGAGAAAAACAGCAACGGTTTAGAGACCACGGACTATGTATTTCAGCCTTGCACCTGGAATGTAAGGTCCCTTAACAGACTGTGTGGAGTCGAACAACTCGCGGAGGCCCCAAACTGTAAGAAGCAGATATTACCGCAATCAAAGAACTGAGATGGGATGGGCAAGACAAAAGACGGATGAAAAACTGCGACATTTACTACGGCAACTGCTACAAAGAGAGAAAGCAGCCCTTATCTGGATGCGGATTTATTATGCGGGGCGCAAGGAAAGAGGGAAAGAGTCTTTAGCTCCCGGCATGTGAGCGAGCACCTCGTAACAATCCGCATCAAGGCCAAATTCGGCAACATCAGCCTTATTTGCGTACATGGCCCTACAGAAGGAAAGGACGAAACTATCAAGGACAAGTTGCATGACCTCTTAGATAGAACATATGCTCAATACTCCACACCTCAACATCCACAAAGGGGTTTGGCGGTCTCCGAAACAATCAACCGTCAACCTGGTTGACCACATTACGACGCCAGACACTCCTCCAACATCTTTGATATCTGAACCTTCCGAGGAGCCAATACATAATGATTCGAATCACTTGTTGCGACCAGGATACGGATGCGGTTATCAAAAGCACAACAGAGTCAAGTCGGACTACCCACTTTCGACGTTGAAAAGCTACAATCGCATGAGACCGCTAGAATCTTTGCCGCTCGGGTTTCCCTCAAAATCTGGAACTCCTTATACAATTCATAAAACAGCAATAGGAACGCTGTCAACGAGCCATCAGCATTTGACGTTATTGGTTACGAACTGCCGCCAAAAAAAAAACCCCTGGATCGATGTAGGGTAGGGGAATGTAGGGAGGCGCATGCAGCCAAACAAGAGCCATTAAAAGCTGCTCTGCATCGCAGGACGAGAGCTCCTGGTGAGCTCTAGGAACATAAGAAACGGGGAGAACGTCGTTTTAGAAGAAAAAAGAAAGAGCACGAGAAGCGCGTGGTCGAAGAAATGAAGAGATTGTACGTTAGGAATGACGGCATTCCGATGGAAGCAGCACCGTGATTGCTGGAGAGGCTCAGGTTTACCCCAGACTGTCTATAGTGCCTCTTAAGAAGTAGAAGATGGTATCGTCTAATACGTACTAATGCTCCTTTATTTGATGTGAACCATAGATTGGCTTCTTTGTGTTCAATTCCCTGCACACTGTCAATATTCTGGATATGCAGATACTTCAGTTGCTCAACAACAAGGTGAGAGATCAAACTAATCTGCCATTGCAGTAGACCGGCAATCTCGTACCCCAAAACTTTACAAGTTCTCGCATTCTTCCCCACGAACAACATATTGATGACAGCGAGGCCAAGAAGCTTGGACAACCAATGCGACCGAAGTAATCGGTTTCACCTGATCGCTACCTCTGCTTCAATAAAGACCGAAGAAGAAGCGATTGGCATGAGTTATTCTTTGCTTAATCTCAGCGTTGGTGTCGTTGTCTGTATTTATAGCAGAGCCTAGGTAGAAAAAGTCCATTACTACCTCAAAGTTATGTCTGTCGACGGTGACGTTCTACTTGGCCTTGTCCTCGTTAACCGCTAAATTCATTTTTGGCGTCTCAATACTAGCAAAGGCGCCACTTCCAATTATTTCAATATCGTCGGCGTATGCGGGTAATTGGACGGACTTTTGAAAGATTGTGCCTCTTGTGATGGCGCGTGTGTTTTGCCTTTTCAAGAATGATGTTGTAGAAATCGCGCATCGCCTTGTCTAAATCATTTTTTGACATCAAAGGCCTCGGTGAGATCTTACCGATCTTGATGGAGCAGCATGCATTTTCCTTCGTCAACCTGCACAGACGGACGGGTTTGGCAGGGATGCCGAAACTAGACAGTGCTCTGTATAGCTCGTCTCTATAGATGCTGTCATACGCGGCCTTGAAATTGATGAATAGGTGGTGTGTATCGATCTGAAGCTCATGGGTTTTCTCCAAGATCTGCCGTAGTGTGAATATTTGGTCCATGGTGGACATTTTTGGCCTGAAGTCACACTGATATGGACGAACGGCTTCAGGCGTTCACACAATACGGCAGAAAAGATCTCGTGTGCGATGTTAAGGAGACTGATGCTTCTGTAGTTGACGCAGTTGAGAGGGTCTCCAATCTTGAGAATCGGACAAACAATGCTGAGGTTCCATTCATCGAGCATACTTTCGTCCGACCATATTTTAGATATGAGTTGGTGTACTATATGCTCCTTACCAAGTTATCACCTGCCGCTTTGAAAGGCTTGGCAGTCAGGCCGTTTGCTCCAGCAGCTTTGTTGGATTTCAGCTTACATATTGCTATCTTCACTTCATCCAGGTCGGGTGGACGGAATTATTCGCCATCATCGTCCAGGTTGAAAGGTTCATTCTGCCTGACAGCGGTATTTGTTTCGTCGTCGCCGTCTATAGAAGTATTCTTTCCAGATTCTCAGCATCGACTGCGACTCTACTACGATGGTCGTTTGTTCATCTCTACAGGCTTGGGTTAGGGGTTTGTTTCCGTGGTATGTTGTTTTTACCATTTGGTAAAATCTCTCATCTTCCTCTCTCAATTTCCTCTACCGCGCTCTTTTCAGGCTCTTTCTTCTTCCTCCTGAGAAGCCGGTGTTCGTCTCTACACTTCTGCTTATAGAGCTCGTGAGCAGCTCTAGTCATTTTTGCATTGCCGCATTGCGTGCTTTTTGCTTAGCTGCATGCCCTTGCCGGCACTCATCATCGAACCAGGGGTTTCGCTGTTGTCGGCGAGTGAAACTCAGCACATCAGAAGCGGCATCTCTGGTGGCGTTTTGGTAGTGTTTCCAATAGTCTTCGATGCTTGATGCTGGCAGTATTGGACCTCTTAAGAGATTAAGAGGACTTGGCGATCTCTTGCGGTCGTAGCCGTCTGACGTCGAATTTTTTCACATCGTTAGCTTATCGCAGCGTAGTTTGGGATATCCGCAATCGTACCTTAGCTACAACAAGGTAATGGTCCGAGTCGATGTTGGCTCCTCGGAACGTACGGACATCCATAATACTGGAGGATTGTCTTGCTTCGATCGCAATGTGATCAATTTGGTTGACTGTTGATTGATCAGGGGTTTTCCAAGTCCCCTTGTGTATATCGAGACGTGGGAGCCGCGTCCGCCGCAAAGTCGATTAGCCTGAATCCATTATTGGGGGTGGTGTCGTGCAGGCTCGATCGCCGAGGACAATTTCAATGTCATGGCTAGGGCATTGCTCGTAGGTCTTGTTAATGAGCTCATACAAAGCATCCTCTGTGGGGGCATGTGCTCATATAAGGCTAATATTGGCGAATTCAGCCTTGATGAGGATTGCTACGAGGCACTCACTCACATGCCGGAAGCTCAGGTCTTCTTGTTATAGTCTGCCTCCGACAACAAATCCGCATCCAAATAAGCGCTGCTTTTGCTGTATATAGCAATTGCCGTAGTAGATGTCGCAGTTCTTAATCCTCTTTTTGTCCGGCCCATCCCTTCACATTTCTTACAGGGGTCGGTTACACCGAAGCCAGTAACCCGTTCCGGGATGTGAGCGCTGCCGTTGGCCTATATAGGGCTCGTCCGCCACCATCTCTGACTAAGTCCTGGAAATCCTTACCTGCCTGAGCTCCAAATATGTCGGAGTAGCCCGAATAAGGTCTTGTTTTGTTTTTCCGACACTAATCCTGATTTATGGGGCAGGAAACTCGCCATTTGTCCCCTTCACTTCGCAATCTCTAGTGAGATTCTCAGATGGCGCCATGGGGAGGCGTGAAGTAAGGCTTATTAGCAGAGTTGCAAGATGTTCGGCTGCAGAGATTCATTCTCGCTATTTAAAGAACCAGCACCTGTCGGAAGATGCTACTTCTACGAGGCCTTATACTAATCGTTGCCAGATCACCATATGCTGGCCATTAAGCACAATCCAAAAGTTGGCAGAGGTTGTTCAGGCTCTCAAGATCTACTGAATTGTCTAAGCCAGAACCCTCAGCTCTTGTTTGGAAGGCCATGAAAGTCTAGAAAGTCATCTAGGCGCGTGTGATGTTTAAGGAAGGAAGAAGGAATCGCCCTAGAATGGCGATTATCACACCTTGAATCCATATCAAACCGAGTTGCAGTGAAACAAAGCAGCTTCTAAGGAACACGTTCAACATATCTTCTACTTCTGGAAAAGTGTTTTCCTATTAGAACTCTACCAGTATGAAGACCATGTTGTGGTCATAAAATGTTAATGCATCTAGTGCAGCACAAACAAAACCATCAATCTTCTAAATGAAAATGAATTATAAAACGGACCTCTTTAGCTGCCCATTTCGAGCTGTTTACATTGAAGCACATTTATATTCAAGGCTTTGAAGTTTGGAGCAACATTTCTTGACAAGTTTAGCGATCCGTTAATTCTCGATATAAAACCGTTTGGTCAGTGAAACCACGAAAATCATAAAAATTGCACATGCCAATCTGTCATTTCATAAAAACTGCAAGCACTACTAACAAGGTTCAACTTGAACATGAGCCGCTTTAGTTGGACGGAGTATGCAGATTTCAGTGAAAAAGAGAATAATTGATTACATCCTCTTGCATGAGATGTCCAGCAGGCTCATTTATGCCGGTTACGTGAGTATGTAGTAGATAGCAGCACTAACTAGTGACGGCTCAACACTAGCTTCGATGTCACTGGAAACCAAACCATTCCACCACTATTCACTACCGTCATTCCTCACCAACTTCATGGTCGTGACCATGGTCGTGTCCAAATCCACAGTCGTACTCATAGTCATAGTCATAGTCGTAGTCGTAGTCGTAGTCGTAGTTGTTGTCATGAGAAGATATGATTTCCAATTTGACCATGTTTACGCATTAAATTTGCATGAAAATCTGTCTCCATTTGCCTATCAGTCCAGTTCAATAGACAGCAATCTGTCGGCCCCAAACAGATTGCACCAGGTCCAGGAAAACCAAACCGAAGCAAGCCTAGCCAAACCAAATTCAGCCAAACCAAACTGAAGCAAAACGAACCGAATGACTGAACGATTTAATCTGATGGACAGATAGGCAAACGGGACACAAACAAACTCTGCACGTCACTTGCTCAAATGACAGACATCGGGCAAACAATTTGAATTTTTAATTTCTCGCTTTTCGCTTGGCTACTGGGATACGTAGTGGCTCCCAACTCCTGGTTCCTGCTTGATTTCTCTACACTTTTGCACCTCCTTCTCCTTTAGTTTCATTTCTCTTGAGCGTCATCTTTTATTTGTCTGTGTATCCCTTTTCGATGTTGGGTGGTGGCGCGATGACCTGCTCCTTCAAAGTGGTAATCTAAGTACTCGTAGATACGTAGATACGTAGATACGTAGATACGTAGATACGTCTACGAATATTCGTATTCGTATATTGGTTCAGGTCGTCGTCCAAGTCATTGCCGTTGCCGTTGTCGTTGTCGATGTGGTGGTCGTGGTCGTGGATATAGCTGCTATCCCTGTCGTATTCCATTGACCATCTTCCTTATGTGGCTTCGCATACACTTACCCGAAGTGCACATGTGAGAATCGTCGAAATTAATTAACTTCTGATCGAATTAAAAGCGGAAGCCCAAAAGTCAATTGCACACATGGGGCCAATACCCAGTATCCAGTATCCAGTGGCTTCCTAACGGCCCGTCGGCCCAACTACTGTACTCCGACGATTCGATGGCAGCTTAGACAAGAACTCTGGCCAACTTGTCTAACTTGCAACACCGGTCCCGGTACCGGCACCGATATGACTGACAGGTGAAACAATTTTTTTTTCTTTTTTTTTTCCATAAACCTCTCTTGCTAGTGCAGAATAGTAGAAGGAGGAAGGTTCACCAGGGGGTAATAGTGGTGGTGGTGATGATGATGACCGGTGCCATGTTTCGACAACGGCACAGTGCTTTATTATTTATTGACTTTGCAATGTCAGACTTTTCATTATCTTGTTAAGTACATATTTGGATTACCGCTGCAAGGCATTGTAAATATGCAGACACCCGAGCCTTACCTTTTGCATTTGAGGGCTTGCAACTAAGGTATTGGGATGAGGGACGGCTCTGAGGGTTGAGAACTAAGTTTACATTGTTAAATGTTACGGATACGTTTGTACGACTTGGTAACTATTTGTAATCCTAGCGGGGGTGCTAGACATGTGGAGTGTCAGATGTACCTTCAGTATACGAATATGTATATGTACGTATGTAGGTACAGTGCGTGCATGCACGGACACTACAGACAGCACAGAAGCAGAACTCATTCGCAAGCTGGAGACGATGTGCGAGTATTCGAATTGCAGAATGCAAACTGTGAATTGCGAATTGCGAATTGCGAATTACGAATTGGAACCGTAATTGAATGCTTGTAATGTTTTAATGATTTAACGATTCCTTTTGGGTTGGTTTAACGAGTATGTACGAGCAGTGCGGTTGACTTGGTATAACGCTCGACTTTATCCACGGAAGTAACTTATTTCTGCTGCTTCTAATGGAGCTACTGCCCGCCGCCTTCTGCTGCTGCTGATGATGATGATGGAAGAGCCTTTTGGGTGTAAAAGGGAATCCATCAATTTAATGCGGTAAATATGGCGTCGTTGTTTTCTTTCTTTCCACCACCAGCCCTCAGTAAGTGGCATTGACCCGACGTATGACTGGTTGCTATAAGAATGAATTTATGTCGATTTAAAGGTGTGGATGAAGTTGAATTTAATATTTAATGACGAAAGGCTTCAGCTTTGTAATTAAAATCTTCTGATTCCTCGGTCTTTACTACATTCAGCAAGCCCATAGCAAAATGCAGTTACTTACGGGTTCAATTGAGCCATTAAGTCATCAGTAAAGCAGAAGGCGATCATTTGCATTCGATGCCACTGACAGCCGCCATATGAAGTTTAATTTCATACAAGCTGTTCAATTTAAGTCAAATGATGAAGACCGCAGCACATATCTCTATTTCCGTATTCACCACCACCTTGCTGTGAAAGATTGACAACTGTTTCATCAGAGGACGGATGAAAAAGTTACGATACAATAGTCAGAATGATGTGAAGAGCATGAGTGGGTGTGCTGTAACTTCAACTATGCATCCTTTATCTACTCATAGTACTCCATGCGTAAATATCTTGCCCCAACTGGCTTGACTCCCGAAACTTATAAGGATGAGTGTTGAGCAGGGGAAAACAGCACCACTTGGAGGTGCTGTCAGAAGTGATGCAACCCCCAGGAAGACCACGTACCTGACATGAATTCGCGTGACAATAAGAAAAGCTGGTCTGAGTGTAAAGACAGGGGCGAATGAACACTTAAACAACGCGGACATAAAGGCATTACAGGTCTCAGTTGGGATTGTGCGTGGGACTTACTGCGGCTACTGCGAAGTCCTAGAGCTCAGGCTGGTAAGGAATTCCGAGACTAATTTAAGGCCTTGGAAAAGAGATGGCGGCGGATGAGCCTTTAATGGACCAACTGTAGTGCTCAGTCTAACTGGTATCGGTCTAACCGACCTCTTGTCCTAGGAGTATGAGAAATGGAATTGACCGTGCAGGTGAGACGAACTGAATACAAAGCTAGGAAGAGAGAGAATCCTTGGTAGCATCTACTGTGAGAAGGTATAGACTGCACAACACCACCTCCGATAACAGATTCAAACTAATCGACTTTGCGGCGGGACGAAATATTGTCGTAGCTAGCACGCGGTTCCCACATCTAGGTATTCACAAGGGGAATTGCAGAACTCCGGACCAATCAACTGTCAATGAGATGGAGCACATTGCGATGGAAGCAAGACAGTCCTCCGGGATAATTGATGTCCGAACGTTCCGAGGAGCCAACATCGAAGCCGAAGTACGGTTGCGGGTATCCCAAACAGCCAGCGCCAAGACAAGCTAATACTAAAGTGTTTTTCAATAAGGACTTGATAACTTTTTTCTTAAATAAAACGCAAACCATTTGAGATATTTAAAAAACTTTTTTATCGGCTTGAAGTACAATCAAAACATTTATGAGTGGAACTCGACTTCGTTCATATGGCCACCGCGGGCACGTTTGCAGCGGTCGATTCGTTGGACCCAATTTTCAACGACTCGGCCACAAATTTCAACCGAAACGGTCGCTATTTCGCGTTCAATGTTGGCTCTGAGCTCTTCCAACATCGTCGGCTTATTGGCATAAACCAATGACTTAACGTAGCCCCACAGAAAATAGTCAAGCGGCGTTAAATCGCACGAACGAGGCGGCCAATCGACTGGCCATTTCTTGAGATAACACGCTCACCATACTTACTCTTCAATAAATCGATTCTAATGTGTGCTGTGTGCCTTCAAATGGTCCATCGGCTTCAACTCTTGAGTCAGCTTGATCTTGTATGGGTGTAAGCCAAGATCCTTACGCAAAATACGCCATAATGTGGTCTGAGCGATGCCCAGTTCTTGAGGACGCCGTGGAATTGACTGCGATATTTTTGACAGTTTGATGATTAGTGAAAGAGTGCGTTCACAAATTATATTCAAAGTTGTCAAGTCCCTATTGGAAAACCCGATATAAGGAATTTCGACGTCAGACGGCTACAATCGCAAGAGATCGTCAAATCTTTGTCCGATCGAGCCTCTATTAATGCCTCAAGAAGAGTAACTACTGCCATAAAGTCACAACGAAGCCCCTGGTTTGATATCGCATGCTGGCAATCACATGCAGCTAAGCAAGATGCATACAAAGCGGCGTTAAATAGAAGGACTTGAGCTGCTCACAAGCTCTATGAACGGCAGAGTAGAGACAAAACTATAGAGACGAGATGTACAGAGCATCCCTGCCAAATTCGTCCATCTGAGGAGGGTGACTATGAAGAATGCGCACTGCATCAAGGTCGGATTTAGACAAGGCAATGTGCTGTCATGCGATTTCTTCAACATCATTCTAGAAAGTTACTCGCATACGCCGATGATCTTGACATAATTGGAAGAAAGCAACTTGATGTCAAGCGGCGCTTTTGTGAGTATTGAGAGGGCAATAAGGGCAGGACTAAGTTTATGCTCTTAAGCAAAAAGGACACTCATCTCATTTCATCTCACATCTCAGACAGAACGTAACTCTCGATAGATAAACATAACCTTGCGCTAGTTAAGGAATTTTTCTTCCAAGACTCCACTATCACCGATACCAGCCAGCGCTGAGATCAAACGAAATTTGCAAGAGAATAGACACATAGACCCTCCCTGAAACACTTCATGAACTGTAGAACGAAATAGAATTCAAGAATTGTGTCATTTGCTGTCCTCCTTGAGAACGCGGATGACAATGACGAAGCACAAGTCTTAATAAATATATTTTGTTATTTGTTTTGTCAACCAAGCTTTTATAGATGTCATATGTTACAAGACCAGACCTTGAGGACAATAAAGAAACTAAGACCCCTGAAAAGCTTACTTCAATCATCTTAGATATCCGGCGGGATGTTTCACACGTTTAAACTTCAACAGTGTGGAAAACCGGGGATATAAGGTAGCATCGATGGGGGCTTAAGTTGATGAATGTACCCTGCTACGTACGAGTATATCGAAATGCATTGAACTGAAACCTCCAAAATACTCGTATGATGTCACTTTTCTGATCAGATACATACATAGTTACTGTTCCCCACGAATATCTCAGTCAAATCAAAGAGAATAGCATCTTCGCTGCTTAATAACCTGTCTCCACTTGTCACGAATCCGTCTTAAAAATATAGCACAAAACATCGTTTAATATTAACAGTCTCAAGACTGCCAAAGCCAACTAGATACTCAAATCCATTCATCGGCTTATGAGCAATTTATTGCCTCCCCCTCAGCAGTAAATAATGTCATGAGAAAATCCACTTGCCGGTTAGATGCATAAAACAAACACTCTAGCTAATTTAAGGCCAATAAAATCACGGCTACATCACATCATTCTAAACATAATGAACCTAGACCATGCCTCTGCATAACTAGGCACAGTCTATCCATTCCAGCATCCACTTCTCTTGCTGTAATAATTCATTTTCGACGTGATAATAAATGCATGCTGTTCGTCTTGCCGATAAATTATCCATAAGACAACACGGTTGACATTTATCGTTGCCATTTGTTCATCACCATCTAGGAAGAGAATCATCAATAGTCTCACCATTCGTAAGTTTGTCGTCTGTCACCACAGATCTATTACAGAATTGAATGAAGGCCATCCAGAAGGAACAAAAAAATCAATTGAAATCTATCGTTGGTCATCCGTTAAATCATCGCCTCTTAAACTGTGGAATTTGGAAATTTCAAAAAAAAAGGTTTGGCAGTAATTCAGCAACCTTATGGCACTCCACCACTTGTGTACTTGTTTGCTAGTACTCTTGTAATTCATGCACCTCACACAGCATGCATTCGAATTTGGTTTCGAATTCGGAGTAGGTAAGGTAGGTGCATGCCTACGATTCTCCATACCCGGAACTTTGGCAAACACCAACAAACACAGGCAGACCAACATAGATACGAGTTAACTTTGCGTGCCGCAACCGCACAACCGCACAACTCATCTATCATCTTTCGCTTCACCTTATCTACTTCGTAATTCGCTTTTCAAAAATATTCATAATGCGCGCCGCTACTTTTCGCCGTGACAGTGATGTTTTGGGTGGGGGGGAGGTATGGTGTTAGGTAGGTGCATCACATAGATCAGTCGTTTCGAAAGTTTTGCTGGGCTTTTTCTCTGCGATCTTTCCAGAGAACATGACAAGGGGAGGGAAAATGTAAGAAAAATGAAAAGGGAAACGTTGGGAATGACAGCAGAACAACAGAAAGACGAAAGATGAAAAGATTCGCCGACGACAACGATTGTGCTTTGCGTCTCACAGTCGCATTGTTTGACAGATTGACAAGCGTTTATTCTTTATTGCCTGAGTTGGAGCGCATTGCTTAGGCCGATTTCGAAAGTCTTTCCGCTCCTGGCTAAGACTATTCTAATTTTTTCTTTTGGACTTAACAAATGGCATTTTGTTCGTGTGTTGGTATTGTGGTGTGCTTGCGTGCAACGGTGCAACGATCTTGGCGGCTATACTCGTATATGACGAGATCATGATGACGATGATGATTATGTTCTGGCTATTGCTGGATGATATGATGATAGTGATAGGCATGTTAGTCTGCCAATAGTTGGATAAAGACCCAGTATGACTAAAGTGCATGGCCGTGGAAGTACCCGTACTCCGTTCTCCATGACAATGCATCAACAACAGTCTGTTCCAAAGCGAGAATCGTACGTTCCATTCATTTGTCAATCATATGCGACAGCGCACTCCATGGAAAGGTGTAACTCTCATGCTAATTTCGCCGAGAGGCCAAAGCAAACAACAAAAGTCTTAGGAAAGCATACATGCAGCCTCGCCCTCCAACTCTTACTTGTCTTCCTCATCTTGGTAGGCTTCGATGTCTCGTTTCCAGCTTTGTTAGAGTTAGCTAAGTGATGGTGAATGTGTGCGTTTTTTGTTGTTTTTTTGTCAACGCATGGGCAAGGGCTTGCCCCTTTATTTTTGAATTGTGTAAGTGAGTGTGACGGGGCTAAAAATATAACTTTGGGTGCAGTGTAGTACCTATACAATGTAGTAATCGAGTGATGTGACGGGACCGAGCGACGACGCTGTAACGCACCATGGGAAATGCTTTGCAGGTGAGTACTCGCGCCTCGTCTCTTGGCATCTTCCGTGGAAAATGACAAACTGGAGTTGTGATTTGTGGATGTTGTTGAATGTTTAACAAATGGCTTGGATCTATGGGAATTTCGGAATGGATTTCTAAATGGAGGGAAAGTTTAACAAGGGAAAGAGATTCGAAAGTAAATTTCATGCATAACAAGGGAATACTTCGACATCGATGTTAGTCGTTGAACTTTGGTTGGAAATTTGTAGTGAGTGCATTTGAGTCGTGCTGACATCTGTTGTCGTATTCATTCAGTATTTATGCAGACAATTGGGAATGCAACCTCTTTTTTTTGCTCTCTCCTCTCCTCAGATGCGCAATGCTGTTGGTCAGGGTAGAGGGAACTTGGCTCAATAAAAAATCTTCTTCAACAAATAGGATTCAGATCTACTTTCCAACAAACTTAACAGGTAAATTGAGGCTTTAATTGAACAAATTGCTTACGTCTAGTCTTAGCTTTGACAATCATTCGTTTTTTTTCCTTTGGAAGCTGCAACTGCAACTTTGCCTTTAGAAATTTCTAAATCTAGCCATCAAAGTCCTCGAATAAACCTTCAAGCTAAAACCTAAGACCAACTTTAAGGTGACTGTTTTCCGAAAAAAAAATTCGGACACTCACGGTGCTAGTGCTAGTCGGTGTCGAGATAAGCTGCCAGTAAGGAGCCTGCGGCCTTTCCCCTACTAAGGGGCAACATAAATCCCCTTGCAATCTTAGAGACATCAGATAGCATTTGTTTGGTATGCCGACGACTTGTAAGGTGATGTCATCTGCAGTTATGAAACTCAAAAGTGAATGAAAGTGAGGCACACCCAATTATTAGGGCTTCGCACGTCAATGACATAACAAGGGCAAAGCATGCACGGATCTTACAGTAAACGATTTCAATTTGAACCCAATTGAAAGTTGTTATGATTTGACCAGTAATAAGCTGCCGGTCATAGGTCTTATTGAGTAGTCAGTGGGGTCCAGGATTTGGTCAGGCGTATCCTGATCCTCATGAATGTATTGGCATCTAGTGTTTTTAAATCTCACATAGGCAGGAGTTTTTCTTCTTCTTCTTTAAGTGGCGCTACAGTCCGATGTGGACCTGAGCCTCAGTCAAAAAGTGTCTCCAGCCAACTTGATCCCTGTCTAGCTGCCTCCAGTTTCGCTTTCTAAGTGGGCGGAGGTCCCCTTCCACTTGCGGACTGGAGCGTTGGTGTCTATTCGCTGTACATGAACCAGCCATCTCACTCATTGAAATCTTCACTCTTCTGGTTAAGTCGATGTCGCTGTACAGTCCGTAGAGTTCATTTGTATCTCCTCCTCCACTCACGGTCAATGCAGACGAGACCGAAAATCGCTCGAAGAATTTTGCTCTCAATGCAGCCAAGAGTACCCTAATCTATTTTTGATAATTTCCAATGTCCATGCTTGTGGAAGGTTACGTCCTGTCCTAGAAGTCGGTGTTGAGTATTTCCGATTATGTCAATATCGTTGGCGTATGCGAGTAGTTGGACGGACTTTTGAAAGATAGTGCCTCTTGTGTTTGCTCGTGAGTTTTACACTATTCTTTCAAGTCGCATGACAGCGCATCGTCTTGTCTAAATCCTTTCTGGACATGAAAGGTCTCGGTGAGATCTTTACCGACATTGATGGAGCAGCGTTCATTCTCCATCGTCATCCTGCACAGACGGACCAGTTTGGCAGGGATGCAGATGTGTAGCTCGTCTCTGTAGATGCTGTCATACGCGGCCTTAAAATCGATGAAGAGGTGCTGTGTATCGATCTGAAGCTCATGGATTTCCTCCAAGATCTGCCGTAGTGTGAATATTTGACCGATGGTGGACTTTCCTAGCCTAAAGCAACACTGATATGGACGAACGGCTTCAGGCGTTCTCACAATACGGCAGAAAAGATCTTGTGTGCGATGTTAATAAGACTGATGCCCTTGTAGTTGGCTCAATTCAGAGGGTCTCCTTTCTTGAGGATCAAACAAACAATACTGAGGTTACACTCATCGGGCATTCTTACGTTCGACCTTGTTTTTGAGATGAGTTGGTGTATGCTCCTAACCGAATCATCGCCTGCCGTGTTGAAGAGCTCAGCAGTCAGGCCGTCCGGTCCAACAGCTTTGTTGGACTTCAGCTTAGATATTGCTATCTTTACTTCATCCAGGTGGGGTGTATTGAATTATTGGTCTACACCATCCAGGTTAAAAGGTTCATTCTACCGGACAGCGGTATTTGGTTTGTCATTGCGCTTCTCATGTTCCTTCGTTTACCTCCGGAGAAGCCGGTGTTCGTCTCTCCCCTTCTGCTCATAGAACTGATGAGCAGCTGTAGTCCTTCTATGCAGCGCCGCTTTGTATGCCTCTTGCTTAGGTGCATGTGCTTGCCGGCATTCATCATCGAACCAGGGGTTTCGTAGTGGTCGAGTGAAACCTAGCATCCAGCGGCATCTCTGATGGCGTTTTGGCAGTGTTTCCAGTGGTCTTCGATGTTTGATTCTGGCGGTATTGGACCTCTTAAGAGATTAAGAGACAGTCGATGTGGGGGCATGTGCTCATATAAGGCTAATGTTGGCGAATTCAGCCTTGATGTAGTCTGCTTCCGACAACAAATCCGCATCCATCTTCTTTTTGTCTGGCCCATCCCATCGCATTTCTTTGATGGCGGTTATGTCTGCTTTGCAGCAGTCTAGGGCCTCCGCTAGTTGCTCGGCTGCACGTGGTCTATTAAGGGATCTAACATTCCAGGTGCATATCCGGAGCTCATTGTCCTCAAATTGTTTGCGTGGGTTGTCAACAGTAGATCCGGCGGCACAACCCCAACCCTGGAGGACCAGTTCCATTTTTAATGGCTCTAGGACGAGGGGTCGGTTACACCGAAGCCAGTAACCCGTTCCGGGATGTGAGCGCTGCCATTGGCCCATATAATGCTCGTCCGCCACCATCTCTTTTCCAAGACCCTGACTAAGTCCTGGAAATCCTTTCCGGCCTGAGCTCCAAATATGTCGGAGTAGCCCGGACAAGGTCTTGTTTTGTTTCTCCGACACTCACCCTGGTTTATGGGGCAGGAAATTCGCCATTTGTCCCCTTCACTTCGCAATATCCAGTGAGATTCCCATATGGCGCCACGGGGAGGTGTGAAGTAGGGCTCATTAGCAGAGCTGCAAGATGTTCGGCTGCAGAGGCTCATTCTCGTTATTTAAAGAACCAGCACCTGTCGGAGGATGCTACTTCTACTAATCGTTGCCATATCGTAAAATATTAAAGAATTAAAGAATGTTAATCGAAGTCCTCGCCGATGACTCAGGCTGTCAAAGCGCTACAGAAACCATTCCTGTGAGTTGTAGTGATAGAATATAACATACGTGTTCAACCAGGACCACTTCTATCGACGCGAAAGATGGATTTAAGAGTCCAGCACATGATACGAATATCGAGGAAAGAATGATTTACGAAGACATCTAGAGCAAAGCCAGGCGGTTTAGGGTCATATTGTGCCTCGGAATGTGTTTAAAGCAGCAATGTCGTATTCTCGTGAACGTTTGTTCCGCCAGACAACTGTATCATAGGGTAAAGTTGACCTTATCATAGCGACAAATAAAAATAACCCTTCTTGGTAACATGGCCCATGTCTTGCTCATTTACAGTCCAAAAGACCGCAAGCGCCCGTAAGATTTTCGTGTCGTTTAGTCCAAAGAAATTTACTACCAAAATGACACCCAAATACTTGCTTAGAGAATTGAATGGTGATGCCTTTAAGCTTTAGATGTACCAGACCAGTCAGCTCTCATAAAGAGAACTACATCAGTTTTGAAAGAATCACAACTTGGGCTTTCTATGCGATTTACTGCTTTGTGAATATTTGGTCATTTGTGGACTTACCGGTCTTATTGGAGCCAATAATATTGTTGTCAAATGGTTTCAGGGATTCTCACAATACAGCAGACAAAATATTATACGGGATGTTAAGGAGTCTAATGCAGCTATAGCATAGTTGGCACGGTAAAGGAAACTCCCCTTCAAAAATTGGGCCTACAATGCTGTGGTTTCATTAACCAACATTTCTACTGCCTTAAATAGTTTATCTGGTTTGGCAGCCTTGTGATACTTGAGGGATCCTCAGTATCAATTGCGAAGCATGTCTTATCTCTTCTTCCTTGCTCACGAAGCCCACAATCGTTTCTCATTCTTCCATACTGGTTCACTTTATCAATGGGCAATCTGCAATTTTACTTTAAATGGGGCTACAGTCCGTGGAGGACATGAGCCTAAGTAAATGAGTCGCAGTCTTTCTCTGTTGTGCTGTTCTTTGGGGCAGATTCGAAGACTTTTCGGACATAAACGTTGGTATCTATCCATTCTACATGACCCAGACATCTCAGTTCCTGGATTTTCACTCTTCTGGCTAAGTTCATGTTGCTGTTCAGTTCATACAGTTCGTTGTTTGTATCCCCTGCACCGTCTATGCAGACGGGACCGGGAATCACCCGAAGAATTTTCCTCTCAAAGCAGCCAAGAGCACTCTAATCCATTTTTGATAATGTCCATGCCTCTGCGCCATAGGGCTTTGCTACTCAATTGCCTTCTTAGCCCAAAGAAAGAGCGGTTTGGCAAGAGTTGTTCTTGGCTTGATCTTAGCGCTGGTGTAGCCTGTATTTATAGCGGAGCGTAGGTAGACAAAGTCAAAGTTATACCTGTCGAGTGTGAGGTTCTTTCCCGGAGTGTCTGTTTTGCTTCAGACCATGTACTTGACCTTGCCCTCGTTGACCGCTAAACCCATTTCCGTCTCAATACTTGCAAAGGCGCCACTGACATCACGCTGCTTTCTTCCAATTATGTCAATATCGTCGGTTTATGCGAGTAGTTGGACGGACTTTTGAAAGATTGTGCCTATTGTGATGACGTATGAGCTCCACACTGTTCTTTCAAGAGTGATGTTGTAAAAGTCGCACGACAGCGTGATTTTATGTTTACCGACCTTGATAGAGCAGCATGCATTCTCCACAATCATCCTGCACAGACGGACGAGTTTGGCAGGGATGCCAAAACTAGACATTGCTCTGTATAGTTCGTCTCTATAGATGCTGTCATCACGGCCTTAAATTCGATGAATTGGTGGTGTGTACGGATTTGAAGCTCATGGGTTTTCTCCAAGATCTGAAGTAGTTTGAATATTTGGTCGATGATGAACTTAGATCTATCAGGTTGTTGACGAACGACTTCAGGCAGACAAGACCTTGTAGTTCTGCCAGTCTCCTTTCTTGAGGATCGGACAAACAATGCTGAGGTTCCATACAACAAGCCTACTTTCTTCCGACCATATTTTAGACATGAGTTGGTGTATGCTCCTGACCAAGTAATCGTCTGCCGCCTTGAACGGCTTGGCAGTCAAGCCGTTTGGTCCAGTAGCTTTGTTGGACTTCAGCATAAATATTGCTATCTTCACTTCATCCAGGTCGGGTGGACGGAATTGTTGATCTTCATCGTCCAGGTTTAAAGGTTCATTCTGCCTGACATCGGTATTTGTTTCGTCATCGCCGTTATACAGTCTACAGAAATGATCTTTCCAAATCTTTAGCATCGACTGCGACAGCAAAGCTGAAAGAAAGTGTGTCTTCGATTCTAAGGATCGAAGATATTAACCATAAGGTCCCTGGAGCTGGTGATAAATCGATAAATCGCGTTATCGCAAAGCGGTGGCAGCAGTGATTTTAAAGAGAATCCCGAAGTAGTCCCCTAGTCAGGCACTTATAATATTTGTGAAATTGTTCAGAACCATGCAAAGGTATCGATCAAGACTTTTGTGCATTCAAAGTGGAATCTCTAGACAACTCAGTAAACCTTATGAAACCCAAACCATTCAATATCAACAGCATAAATAAGACAACACACCCTGCGACTGAACACCTCCAAATATATTAACGGAACTCTTTGTTCGAATTTCTTTACAAACATTTTTTTTTTTCAAATTTAACCACTCAGTGAGCCGAAACATGACCCCATAAGGGTTCGGATTCAATCAAAGAGCATCATTCATGGTTGAATCCAGTGTACGAGTATGGGTCTGTTATTCCACTAGACAAAAGTACGGGTACGCACGAGTTTCAGTTGGTACTCTCGTACCACACCTACTTCACGCACTTCAGCCGCCCAACACATAGAATCTCCATAAATGCGAAGTCATAAATTTCTTTTGCAAAAGACCTGGCAACAGGCAACAGGGAGTGCATTAGAGTCAGCTTACACGGACTCCATCCAGCCAAGAAAAGGGCAACGGCAGAGTTTACACTCTGAATTGAGTCCAACCAGCAACCGCCACGGGCTGCGACCAGCAGCGAATATATGACAACTCAAGCACTGCAGGTCTACTCGTTCCATCTTTATCTTTGGAGAAAATAAAATGTTTACCTATAAAGCCCCGTTATTACTATTATTGTTGTTATTACACCATGTCGTTAGGGGCCTATCATGAAAATAACATCTTCATATGTACTCGTATCTACAAACAAACAAGGGAACGAGTGAAGTGGCTAAAACAACAGCAACAGCAACATGGTCATCAACTTACAACCGCACATCGATTCTGTCATCTTCATCATCAGCACCAGGGTTGCCATATTTATAGTACATCGGTAAGTGGTTGTTGTATCTGCTACACTATCACGAGTTAAAACTGCTGCTGCGTTGCCATGGTTTCTAGTGCTTCTAGCGAGGTCAATACCCATATTATCTACGCTTATCGCTGCGTCACTTCATGCAATAACAATACAAATAAAAGAAACCAAAGAAAATGCACCAAGGAAAGTAGAAAACGAAAGAACAAAACGAATAGAACCAAAAAACCGACCAAAACGAAGCGGAAGAAAGCAAAGGCATGATAAAGAAGGCAAAAAAAAAACGGCTCGCGTTGTGATGTGTGTTAGTTTACTATCGCTCGCGAAAATCACCATTGCAATTGCAACACATGCGAAATTGAGTTCTGGAATTGCCTGGACGAGAGAAGCTCATGGTTCAAGTCCATTGCGGATGCGCATTGCTCCGACTCGAAGTGAGTTTCTTTTCTTTTTTTGTGTGTCCTTCACCACAGATCACTGATCAGGATCAAGATCACCCTTTCTTGTTAAGGGTGCGTTAGGTGAAAAATGCAGTTTACCGTTGGCTTTCTGTCTGAATTGAGTAATTTTCTTTTTAATTTCGCGCATTTTTATCGCATCAGATCTTGACCATCAGCTGGAGGTCGGCGTTTGGCGTGGAACCCCTTGTTTTTTAGAAAAAAAAGTTGACAGAGCACACCACCAAGTTGTTGTCAGTCAGCAAGTGCAATAATTGCTATGCAATTATGGCAGATCGGTTATTTACAGTTACTTAATCGATCAAAAGTTGGATTTTTGATGGGCATGGGAGTTGGTACGTCGAGTGATGTAACCTCAATGGGATGATTGACCTCTCCATTGAAAGTGGTGCCTTCAACGACCGCGACGCACGCTTCATTGGACTTTGGTTGTGAATTGCTGACCAAATGGCTCAGTGGCGCTTATTTAGATGAATACATAGATACGTGTGTAAGTTTGGTATAATAGGGAAGAGTATGGCAAACGCATGGTGTATGAGGGGACTTTTTAGTTCATTGACCCTCTAGGCAATCTTTTATCGCGATGTTATATGAGCGGATTTTTCAATTGATGCTTAGCACTATTAACATATTTTTGAAGGAGAGTTATGACTGTGAATGACAATAAGACTTCCAAGGATTGCTTAGTGCACATTTTTGATTTGTTGTTCAATATCCCGTGCAAGTGAGAGGAACAAATACAAAGGATTGCTGAAAATATGGAATGCTTAGGTTGATCTGTTGACAGGGATCCAAATCAATTTTTTCTACGCTGTTCGCAGGAATTGGGCGAATTTTGGACAGAGATCTCAGCCTACACCGGTGAGAGATCAAACTAAGGTGAGAACTAAAATGCCGATTTGAACTTCGAACTTCCGTAAACTGGTCTCTACAAATGAATGCAAATAATCCTCAGCGATGAACCTATTGTAATGTCTGGCTAAATGGTTTTGTCAGCAAGCAAAATATGTTCTATTCGATGGATACAACCCCACATATGCTTCATGAGACGCATCTACTATACATCCGCAAAAATTGACTGGTTGGTGTGACTTTATGCTGGCGAAGCCATTGGATCGTATTTTGAGCTGATAATGATGGTTTCCATGACAGTTAATGGACATGGCTATCGGACCATATTGGCAAGCTACTTCTGGCCGCAATAGCGTGCACTGCTCATTGGTGAAATGTGGTTTCAAAAGGATTGCTTCACTTTCCAAATCAGCAGCAAAACAATGGAGCTGGTGAAGTCAAAGTCTGTTGAGCGTTGTGTTGTCTCAAGAATTGAACCAGTCAATCGGCCTCGTGCGATTCGAAACCTCTGAATATTATTCTCTATGGCTAAGTCAAGTCATTGTTCAATGCTAATATGACAGAAGCTCAGAGCCAGGATTGAATGCAAAATTTCGGGAATATCGGCCGAAATGTGTGGAAGAGTAGTCGAAAATGGCTCTCTGTAAGGGTACTCATTTTGGGCATATGAATAAAGTCGAGTTCTAGGTGGAGTGGTATGAGATGTACTTTCATGAGAAAGACAATCTTTTCCCAATATCTGAAGTTGTTTGAATTTTATTAAAAAAAACAAAGCCGATATGCCCAACGAGAGGGCCCCTCTCAATCTGCTACAACTCCAAGGTTCCTTCAACTTGAACGGGGTCTTGCCTTACCTCATTGTCCGCCGGGTAGCAATCAAAGACTTTTTAAACCACAGTGTTATCCTAGCTGGATGGCAACGATTAGTATAAGGCCTCGTAGAAGTAGCCCTATAAGGGTCAACGGCAGCGCTCACATCCTGGAACGGGTTACTGGCTTCGGTGTAACCGACCCCTCGTCCTAGGGGCACTCAAAATGGAACTGGTCCTCCAAGTTGGGGGTTGTGCCGCCGGGGTAACTGCCCGGCCATTTAAAAAAAGATTAAGTTTGAAGCATCAACAAGCCTCGGATATGGACGGATCTACTGTTGACAACCCACGCAAACGATTTAAGGACAATGAGCTTCGGATATGCACGTGGAATGTTAGATCCCTTAATAGACCACGTACAGCCGAGCACCTAGCGGAGGCCCTAGACTGCTGCAAAGCAGACATAACCGCCATCCAAGAAATGCGATGGGATGGGCCGGACAAAAAGAAGATGAAAAACTGCGACATCTACTACGGCAATTGCTATCGACGGCAAAAGCAGCGCTTTTTTGGATGCCGATTTGTTGTCGGAAGCAGACTACATCAAGGCTGAATTCGCCAACATTAGCCTTATATGAGCGCATGCCCCCACAGAGGATGTTTTCTATGAGCTCCTTAACAAGACCTACGAGCAACGCCCTAGCTATGACATTGAAATTGTCCTCGGCATTGAAATTGGATTCAGGCTAATCGACTTTGCGGCAGGGCGATCGCAAGGGATCGCCAAGTCTTTTTACGATCGACTGTCTCTTAATCTTATAAGAGGTCCAATACCGCCAGCATCAAACATCGAAGACCACTGGAAACACTGCCAAAACGCCATCAGAGATGCCGCTTCTAATATGCTGGGTTTCACTCGACCACTACGAAACCCCTGGTTCGATGATGAATGCCGGCAAGCACATGCACCTAAGCAAGAGGCATACAAAGCGGCGCTGCATAGAAGGACTACAGCTGCTCATCAGTTCTATGAGCAGAAGGGGAGAGACGAACACCGGCTTCTCCGGAGGTAAACGAAGGAACGTGAGAAGCGCAATGACAAACCAAATACCGCTGTCCGGTAGAATGAACCTTTTAACCTGGATGGTGTAGACCAATAATTCAATCCATCCCACCTGGATGAAGTAAAGATAGCAATATCTAAGCTGAAGTCCAACAAAGCTGTTGGACCGGACGGCCTGACTGCTGAGCTCTTCAACACGGCAAGCGATGATTCGGTTAGGAGCATACACCAACTCATCTCAAAAACAAGGTCGAACGTAAGAATGCCCGATGAGTGTAACCTCAGTATTGTTTGTTTGATCCTCAAGAAAGGAGACCCTCTGAATTGAGCCAACTACAAGGGCATCAGTCTTATTAACATTGCACACAAGATCTTTTCTGCCGTATTGTGTGAACGCCTGAAGCCGTTCGTCCATATCAGTGTTGCTTTAGGCTAGGAAAGTCCACCATCGGTCAAATATTCACACTACGGCAGATATTGGAGGAAATCCATGAGCTTCAGATCGATACACACCACCTATTCATCGATTTTAAGGCCGCGTATGACAGCATCTACAGAGACGAGCTACACATCTGCATCCCTGCCAAACTGGTCCGTCTGTGCAGGATGACGATGGAGAATGAACGCTGCTCCATCAAGGTCGGTAAAGATCTCACCGAGACCTTTCATGTCCAGAAAGGATTTAGACAAGACGATGCGCTGTCATGCGACTTGAAAGAATAGTGTAAAACTCACGAGCAAACACAAGAGGCACTATCTTTCAAAAGTCCGTCCAACTACTCGCATACGCCAACGATATTGACATAATCGGAAATAAGCAGCGTGATGTCAGTGGCACCTTTGCAAGTATTGAGACGGAAGCTGCGGAAATGGGTTTAGCGGTCAACGAGAGCAAGGCCAAGTACATGCTGTGAGGCAAAAAGGATACTCAACACCGACTTCTCGGACAGGACGTAACCTTCCACAAGCATGGACATTGGAAATTATCAAAAATAGATTAGGGTACTCTTGGCTACATTGAGAGCAAAATTCTTCGAGTGATTTTCGGTCTCATCTGCATTGACGGTGAGTGAAGGCAGCTAGCCAGGGATCGAGCTGGCTGGAGAAGCTTGTTGACTGAGGCCCAAGTCCACCCCGGACTGTAGCGCCACCTAAAGTAAGTAAGTATGTTGATGGGGAACGAAGCAATATTTTGCAGAAGCGACACTGGACATGAAAAATGCGTTTGACTTAGCAAATTGGTCACTAGCTAGAATAGATACACCAATCGACTGGTGAACGATTGTACCCAGCTAACTCACCTGTAGAAGGTTGAGTTTTGAAACCAACGAAGGGAAAAGAACTACAAATCCCACAAGGATCATTACTAGGCCCTCTACTCTGAAGTATCATGTAAGATGAAGTCCCACAATTAACACTGCTACCAGGAGGAAAAAATAATCGGATTCACTGACGACATCGCCGCTGTTATATGTGAAGGTATATTTTCGAGGTGGAATCAGCTACGAACGGGCCAATGTGCCTCATGCAAGACTTGCTAATATCCACCAGTTTAGTAATAACAGATCTCAAAATGGAAGCCATCCTAGTAACCAGCTAGAAAAATTAGATAAACGTGTACATGAAGCTAAACAGTTGGATCAAAAGACTCCATACAATACCTAGGAGTTATACTCGACAAAGACTATGCTTTATGCTTCACATCGACTATTAAGGCCAAAAGACGTCAAAGTTCTAGGCAGCACTTTGTGAAATACCGCCAAACGTCGGTGGACGGATATGCTAGATGAATCCCAATATACAAAATAGTAAGCTCAGTCCTGTTATATGTTGTCCCAGTTTGGATAGCGACAATGGAATCTAGCAGAAGGTTATTATCATCATATCGACGTTACTTAAGGGTAACCACTGGCTTTAAAACGACTTTGGACGAAGCGGTCATCGCCCAGATGATTACCATTGATATCCTTGTGGCGAAGAGATGCAGAGAGTCTTTAACAGGAGCACTTCTAGCAACCAAGAAATAACAATGGTCAAAAGGATTAATGAAGAAGGAAAAGCGACTTTAATTACCAGGTAGTAAGCTCAGTAAAACAGCACTACGAAGGGCAAATGGAACTCCAAACTAATCTTACGAGGTTTCTATCTAGTCGCAGTGGGTATAGAAAATATGTTCAGTCAATCAATTCGAAATGAGCATACAAGTGTCAAACCACTCAAACTTTAGATACACTTCATGGAAATGATCGCAATTAATAGCACTACCCCGCTGGGCACCACGATTGCAACGCACTCGGGTGATCCCAGAGCAAGCAGAAGTGCTTGTGTCAGAGCCCGACGGATTCCGGGGGCGGGCAAAATGAAGTTTCCAAAATATTTTCATTAACTTCGGTTTGCAAGTTGGAACTTCGGATCGATGACCTCAAAAAGTTTAGAACTGGAAGCGATTATGCGTCGCAGAACTCTACAAATCCTGTGCGTACAGGAAACGAAGTGGTGTAACACAAGAAATAAAGCGCGTTTTCTAGATTTAAAAACTAAGGCATTTAAGATGTTCTACCATGGAACGGTCAATGGACGAAACGGTGTTGGAATCGGATCTTCTAAACAACATCGTTGGTATCTTGAAAATAAGCGACCGCTTGGTGAGTGTTGAACACGTCATACACAATGAAACGTGGAACATTGTTAGCGCGTACGCTTCACAAAATGGATGCGACCAATCGGAAAAAGATACATTTTGGTCAGAGTTCGGTAATTTGCTAAGAAATATACCTATCGATGAGATGCTCCTCGTAGGCGGAGATTTAAATGGCCACGTTGGAGAAACAAATGTTGATTATGAGGACTGCCACGGCGGTAAAGGCTTTGGAACCAGAAATTCAGCTGGCGAAGACATCCTTGTAGCATGTAGGGCTTACGGCTTAACCGTCTTAAATACAATGTTTATTAAACATCAACGACATCTTATCACCTATAGCAGCGGAGGCCACGAAACGCAAATAGATTATCATCTCTGCAAAATGTCGATGAGAAACCGTGTTAAGGACTGTAAAGTAATACTTGGAGAATCGCTAGTAGGCCAACACCGTCTGTTCATTACAGAATTCTTCACAGCGGAACCACCGAAAACACGGGCATCGTTTGGAAAGCCAAAAATGCGGTGGTATAATCTATCGAAGGAACGAAGCGCAAGATTTATCGCACTGGCTTAAGAAGTACTTCAAAATATAAACGGTATCGCAGACTCACTTAGCCCGCAAGAAATGTGAAACAGAATGCACGAGGAATGCATAACACTCGCAAAGTCCCATCTGGGGACTATTTCGAAATACCATCACGTCGGCAAAGAAACATGGTGGTGGAATGACGAAACCAAACGAGCTGTGGCCGACAAGAAGAGTGCATTCCAAGCGTGGACAAAATGCGATCGGAGCGACGATATCGATAAAGCTCGACTGGCCCTTGAATACGAGCATCTTAAAAAGATCGCAAAGAAAGTCCTGGCTCGAACTCGAGCGGCAGAAGCGGAAAACCTGTAACAGGAGTTGGAACAAATATCCTTACGATCGGCGGATAGAAGACAAGCTATCCAAGAAGTTCAAACGTCGTTAAATACAAAAATGCCAAATATTTGTAAGCTCGCTACACAGAGGCGGCAAGATTCGATGGAAATAACCTCGCCGAAATACATAAAAAATGCAGACGGTCGCTTATTAACAAATGAAAAGGAAATTTGTGATCGGTGGCTTGAATACTGCAAGGAGTTGCTTAACAAACAGTTTCCACGTGATATCGTGCCGACAGCTGGTCTATTCGAGGAGGAAGTTTCGGACTTTTCAATCGAAGAAATAAGCATAGCAATCGGAAAATGAAGCGGGGGAAAGCCGCGCGACCAGACAGCATTCCATCAGAGTTTTGGTCGAAGATGAAGGGGATCGGCAGCGTTTGGCTATCGAAACTTTTAAATAAATTAAAATGTGGACAACCTATGCCGAATCAATGGAGAAGAAGCTTCTTGGTTCCATTATACAAAGAAAAAGGCGACACTCGAGAATGCAACAACTACCGTTCAATCAAGCTTATGTCACACACAATGAAAATCGTCGAAAGAGTCTTAAACGAACGTCTTCGGCAAATAATAAAGCTCGATAATAGCCAGTGTGGATTTGTTGAAGGAAGATCGACGGTGGACGCTATCCAAAGCCTACGAATAATAATGGAAAAGCACCGAGATTCGTCTAAGGATTTACACATGGTATTTATCGACCTCGAGAAAGCATTCGAACGAGTGCCTAGGGATCTCATATGGGCCGCGCTGAAGTCTCAAAAGGTACCGGAAACGTATGTTAGAATAACACAAGATATGTACGGAAACGTGAAAACTGCGGTTAAAAGCTCTGCTGGACTAACGAGAGAATTTCCAGTTAATGTCGGAGTGCATCAAGGAAGCGTACTTAGCCCTTTCCTCTTTAACGTAGTATTCGACTATCTTTTAAAAGACTGCATGCGCGAAGCAAATGTAACGCCAATTCTCTTCGCTGACGACGCAGTTATACTTAGCGATAACGTCGAAGATTTACAGAACGCCTTAGATTCATGGAGAAATGCGCTAGAGAGAAACGGGTTTAAAATAAGTCGTTCAAAGACGGAGCATTTGACGTGCCCATTTGCGCATCCGTTGCGACCTGTTCCGGATATAATGTTAGATGGAATAGTTCTTCCGAAAAGCACTATCTTTGAGTACTTAGGATCAATCGTTAACATGTAAGCGAAATGTGACGACGATGTAAACCACAGAGTGAGTGTGGGATGGATGAAATGGCGGGAAAATTCGGGAATCTTTTGCGACCGAAAATTTCCACTTCAATTAAAAGGGAAACTCAACACCACGGTTGTTAGACAAGCTCTTATATACGGTTCACAGTGCTGGACAATGTACGAAGCGTTTAAAAACAAAATGACGGCAGCGGAAATGAAAATGTTAAGGATGTCTAGTGGAGTCACTAAACGCGATTGCATTAGATCTACGCGTATAAGAGGAAGTCTACATATAAAGAATTCGGTAACCGAACAGCTTGAGGCGAATAGAATAAGTTGGTATTGCCACGTTCAAAGAAGATCTGCGGAAAATCCGGTTAAAAAGGCATTATCAACTACGGTCACTCCAACTGTAAGAAAACGAGGTCGGAAAAGAATTCCTAGATTTCTCAGATGGCAAATGCGCAACAACGCCTGGGGCTTACCACTGAAGCGATCCAGGACCGAGCATTATGTAGGCACGTTCTGCGGTCTGCGACATTAGCCAACCCTATAAGCGGAGCAGCAGCAATGCAATGAAAATGGGAAACTCGTTACGTATAACGTATAACGAGGAAAGGGTTAATAAAAGGATAAGAAGAAGTTCGCCGCTTAGCTCACCCTTTTCTCCAGACTTCCCAAGCCAGGAAGATGGCACAGAGCATCTAATATTTTAGAATAGAAAAAAGATGTACCAAATCCACAGTCAATAATCTATAATCGACCAAATGTTGCGGTTCAAAAAAAATAGGATGGAGAGTTTCACATTCATAACAAACGTGCTGAACGTGGTACGAAGTATCGAAAGAATAAAGCATGCATATGCAGCGAATATCGGCGAAATACAGCTTACTAGCCCCGCGAAGTAATATCTAATCGCTGTCCCGCGGGAGAAGTGGTCGAAGTGATAGACTAAGGTCTATTCCTGGGATCGAGCAATCTACCAGACTACTAGTATCTCTTGAAGATTACACAACACACCCTTTCGAGACATCAGTCAGCCAAACTGCTGGTAGAAATCTGCTCAATTCTATTCTACATGACCTGTGAGTAATTCCTTACTAGAGTAAACGTCTGAAGTCATAGACAGGGAATTTGGTAATGAAAATGTGGAAGTATCGCCAACGTAGCTTGGGCTACCACTCCTGATTTTACTACAGATACATTAGAATTGTGAAGCGTATGTTCCTGAATCTCTGACTCTGGCCGGTAGGATGATTGTATGGAGAGGAAATAAGGAAACAACAATCAAATGTCTGTAGAATTAGCTAGCTCCTCTTGAATTGAAGTCCACTTAAGGTTATTAGTATCATTTTCAATACCAGCAATGGAGAGTGACCTTACAATAAACCTTCTATTCAAGATCACTTTTCTCCGCATGTACTATATACAATTCCAAGCTCAACTGACTACTATGTGATACAAGTAAATGGCCACTTGCCATAAGAAAACCTCACCGCATAAAGGCCAAAAATAAATCAAAAGGAAACACGTACATAATTAAAACAGTTTATATGGCGCGTGACTTTCAGTAATTTTCCATTTGAATTTAGTGCCTTGGCGTGCTCCCACGCGCCACCCGGTCCCAGAGCTCCAGATATGCGAATTCGAGCTTTTTCAACGCTAATTATTCTGCCATATCATGGTAGTGGCAATGCGCCTACACAAATCACGGACGCTAGAAATTCCAAAATTCCAGTGCCGAAAGTAGTACAACAACCTGTTCGGCACAACAAAACATTTACGCGTCGCCAATACACAAAAAAAACCGAACAACAATGTGCGTGAGCACAGCACCGCACAAATATTGTAGAATGTGCGAAATTCTAGTCTACACCGCTAATATCATCTACGCAAGGAAAGTGATCAAACAAAACAACCACTAGCCAGATATCTAAGAAATGAGTAAGGAATGAGATCAATTTTGGTGAGGAACGTAAGTATCTACGAATAGGAGGAAAAGAGCTGAATTTTCAAAATCTGGTTCAAAAGACGTCACGTAGGAACACGCGTTCACACCTACTACTTCTGAACTTTAGCTTTGTTGTTTACTTCCATTCTGACTTCTCCCCGACGGTTATTTCTCTACATATTTTGTGATAGGCATCGAACGAATACAACCAAACTAACTACAATTACGAGTATCTGTGGCACACCTTTAATTGGATAAAGAGGTGCGAGGCAACACTGAGTTATGGATATGACGAATTGTCCCCCCAAACGAGGTGTCACTTTGTTACAGTGCAAAATGTCAAAATTCAACGGATTACTTCAAACTTACTTTTGACAGATAACCAGAGATTACTAGATGTCACACCTTCGCGTCAATTTGTTTCGCTTGGATTAGACACAATAGTCCAGACAAGAACCGCCGTCAAGCTCTCGAGATCAACCAACGCCTGTATTTGTATCTTAAGCCCAACCAGATGAGGTGGAAAGAAATGCAATTTTTGCCAAAATACTTGAGGAATCTGAATTTCTGGCCACGCACCGGCATCATTTAAACGAAACGAATCATTGATAAGTGAGAGTAACATACATACATATATACCATCCGCATGTAATGGTAGAAGAGATTGCTTTGTAGCAGTTTTACAATAGTGTGAGTATTGTGAAAATGACGAGAATGACGATGACGATAATGCTGTCTATCTGACGACGACGTAATGTCTACCTTGACGGCAGGAACCCCACACAACGCCAGTGCATTGGGGGACGAAGCACAATTCAGGTGGTAAGATAGTTGATATGGGTAAGTGTCACCCATTATCAGGTTTACGGGCTGGTATGCGGGGTGGACAGATTACACTCTTGTTCGAGACGATTTTATTTTTATTTTCTTTGACATCACATTGACATTGTTGTCGCGGTTGTGCTATTGGCTCGGGAAGCCAAACTATGCCTCGAAAGACGTATTACCTTTCAATTGTTTCGTTCTTGTGTCGAAAGATAATCATGACGGTATGGAAGGTAAACAAAAAAACACGAAAACAGAAATGTCACTGTCGTCGTGGTTATAAACTTTTTTTTTTATCAACGTTCAGTAAAGTCTAGACTAAAAGTAATCAGACAGCACGAGTTTTCTGAAAGAAATCGCTCCCGGAGTAATACAAGGAAGTGTTCTTGGGCCGGTCTTATTTTTTTTACTTCACACTCGAAACATACCGCAAGAAGAAGGTGCTGTTGTAGCTACGTTCGCGGACGCGTTTTAAAGAAACTGGTCCGGTATCGCGTCAAACTCCATATGAGCATGCTCGGCCAGTCAACTTTGACTGTATGGTGCAGATTATGGTTTGGGGCATCATTGGCCCGTACTTTTTCGAAGATGAGGTTGGAAAGATACCTACAATAAATAGAGAAGGATATCGCAACAGTTTGACCAGCAATCCTTTTTTTTCAAAAAATGAATGAATTGGGTTTAGACGATCTCTGGTTTCAATAGGGTGGCGCATTATTTCGGTTAGAAGAGAAGTTGATTGACCTTCAAAGTTTAACACCATTAGACTTCTGTTGTATCAATGCAAGTATTTGCTGAAACCTGTTCGGACTTAAGGGCTGTACTAATCGAAGCAATAGAGATGTCCTATAATTTTATCAGTACAAGATGCTGAGAATGATAGTATCAGAAACAGTGATATCCACAGATACATTGGAGTAACTACCGTGCGTCGATGACAAAATACGGACCTTTGCTCGAAAAGTGTGTATTTGTTTACATGGATATTACAACAGCAGTATACGCCAGATTCTGGACGAGTAAGATCTTTTGCAGCGACTGCAAATGAGCTACGGGCAAGTAGCTGCATTCTCTGAACTGCCTTCTTCACCAACGAAACTGGAATTACGCCGCTGATTTAAAAATGAAGAAAATTGCCTTTCCCGCTAAAGTTAAGGAGCTCTATTGTACTCGGAAAAGACTTTGAAAAATTTACAGAGTTGAGCCGATGAACACTACTCAAATCAAGTTGTTTTAGAAATGGTCTCATGAACCATCGGAACTGACAAAGGATGTCATTTCATAGCATTTCAAAACATCGCAGGAGATGACATGGAACAGAACAAGCAGGTCTGTGCCGGACCGCTCCTAACACTAACACTTGTTACGTTTTTATGCTACAGAAAGTAACGTACGCCATCTTTTGGATTCCAAGATAACGCAGGCAGACGGGGGATGTATGATACTAATGCATCTGTACAAGGCTTCTGCTACTGCATCCCTGTGTAGAAAACATTCCGTTTTTAACACAAAAGCTCGCATATTGTGCATACAGGAATGATTGATGTAAAGTAAGGAGATGTGTAAGGAGTTTCACAACACCGTATGACGAGGGATCGGAACTTATCTTAATGTGCCTGTGCCATACTCACTATCATCATCTAAACTTGGGCAATTTTAAATCCAAGATTATGCTGCAGACATACTCGTAGATAACCTACGAATGCTATGATTTGGGACTGCAGGCATTACCACCAAAAACGGTAGCTGAACTCGTTGAATACCGCAATTCTAGGAAAATAAAACTTATCACATGTTGCAATGCTGATGCTGAGGATACTTTTTGGGCTAGAAGAAATGTGAAAGGCAATCGTTTCTTGGTCTATCATCTGACCTGGTTGTCAAAAATGTTTGCTATGAGCCAAAATTTGTCCTGGAAGGAATTACTCGACTTAAAGCTATCCAGCAGGTTTGCTAAGGAGATTACTGGATGGATGTACTCTCGGAGGTCTTCGTATTAAACCATGGACACATCGAAATCAGAATCAGAAATAAGGTCTCGACGTTGCTGAAGAGTAGGAATCCGCGAAAACCCAACTAGTCTTGATTTTTGGGAGAGCTTGGCACGCCCGAAAGTGGTCCTCTGAACTCAGCACAAAACAAAAAGTAGAGAAATCTGCTCAGAACCTGAATGGTGCCCTAACCAAGTGTTCTGATCTGACATATCTAGCTAGAGAAAGTAAGGAGCCATATCATGATAGAATTCAGACTTCCAGCGGCGATTTGTTTCTAGAAACCCATTTCGAAAAATGCTTTTTGTAAATAGTTCGAAAGATTCAATAAAAGTCAGCATTAGTCTACGCTCAATATCTCAAATCGAAGTCTTACTTCCCAGGTAGCCTTCCCAGAACCAGCTCACAACCAGCTTATATGATCGAAACTGCTAGTGAGCTAAGGAACACAACACGCGGTAGCTGACGTCTTTCATCAGCTATGGAAATACACACGCTGTTGTTTGGTTTAATAGATTCAAATTGGCTCCGATGGCATATACATATTATATCGAGTTGTGCTGCAAAAAGTAATAGACTACTATTCGGAAAGAGCTTCAGACCTATAGTTCTCACTTCCTTCACGTGAAGGGCATGGAAAGATTATTCCTTTGCGAAACAATCCTCTATCTGCGATGCAATATGGCTATCAGATTCTGTCGAATCAGCAGATCCTGCAAGATTGTGCTTTGAAATCCGTCGAACACTCGTTGAGCATCTTCATCGCCATTGAGGCTGCTGTTGACAATGCAATTCTTGACAGCATGTGTACCCCGCCAAGACAACACGGCACACACGAATCGCTAATTTTGTGGATCAAAGCAATGCTGGTCAATTGGAACCTTATTTCGAATGCTGACTGGGTAAACAGGCACCGACTTGCCTCCACTGCTATAGTTTATTTTGGTCTCTTCACTGTTAAGCGCTTTCAATAGTTCCAACTTCTACAAACAGGCATGTACAGATGTTGTTGCTGTATTATCTGTTGGATCGTGCGTATCGCCTATCTGCTGTAAAGCGAATGCAATCGATAATTGGAACACTGGATTGAGCTCTTAGTGAGTTATCTCGGAACTGAAGTTGTTTTCTTAACGAGAAGAAGTACTAAATGCTAATTGGTCTACAACATCTAGTGTTTTACGGCCTCACCATCCTTTTCTCCAACAAAGCTCAGTATTTGGGTGTCATCCTGGATAACAAGCACCCTTGGACTAATCATGGCACGTCGAAAAGCTCCAATGCGCTGTCGGCCTGTTAAAGGACCTCTCAGTAAAGCATTGGGCTCGTCACCTAGACGGGTTTTTGGGTCTACACGACACTACTATGATAAGACTGATTAAATGTATGCTACACGTCAATTGTCTAGTACGACAAGATTTCAAAAAAGTACGTTGTTGCTGCTTTTACCAGACACCAGAGAACGATCAGTTTTAGTTGCAATTCTGCCAGTTCTAGATGCAGTAATAAATTTCCCTCACATCGATATTCATATTATGGTCTGCATTCCTAAAGCCATCTTCCGTGTACAGAGAAGTGGTCTTTAATACAACATGCACGCTGATTCTTTAGACATGAGAATATGAAACCGATTTTCCCTGTCTCGGGGAATGGTTTCGCCCAGAATGTGAGATCAAAACCGTGGTGAATGTGGCGCTGTTTTTTTTTTTCTAGAGGGCGACAATGTAAGAATTCATTTTTAATTGAATCGTTGAATGGCATTCACTTCAAAGGAAGTTTGAGAATACTTCTCTGTCGGAGAGCTGAGTTCAGTGGGTTTTCTTTAGGTCCCAACTTGCAGTAGCATCACGAGACAAACCAACAACTTTATGCCAAACAGTTCCCACAAAAAAAAAACAAAACAACTACTACAATTAAGTTGAAGTTAGGTTCGAATGATCACAGGTTTTCTCTCAGGGCACGGTCCATTTGTAGCCCCAATGATCTGGGATTTAGTATAGAGGGTGACCAGATAGCAATGAAATTTTTTTGTCGCGCCGTGGAATAGGACTCTTTTCGATATTAAGCCACCGGACAGTCAGAGATTGGTGCGAAATGAAGAAAAAATAAGCGCCGCAGCAACCAGAAGAATCGAAGTCGATTCGGCCCCGATTAGCTGAATTGGCCATCGCCAGAGAGTCAACCCGGCTTATTTTGCGGTTGGATTTGGACCTACATCCGTATAAGATTGTACTAGCACAATAATTGAAACTGGACAACCATAGACAGTGCCGTGAGTTCCCTAAACGGGCGCTGGAAATGTTGATCGGAGATCCGGATTTTGGCCAAGAAATCATCTTCTCAGACAAGACCCATTTCTGGCTCAGCGGCTATGTCAACAAGCAAAATTGCCATTATTGGAGCCAAGTGTTCGGCCAAGCATCAATAATTCTACAAAGTTTGACTGTTTGGTGCGGTTTATGGCATGGCGACATCATCGTATCTTATTTCTTTCGAAATGAGGAAGTAGACACCGTTACCGTCAATGGTCTCAGGTATGGAGACTGACTTTCTGTAGTCAGAATACGACAACATCTATATATCTGAGTTGTGGTTCCAACAAGCTTGTTCACTTAGGCCCATGTCCACCCCGGACTGTAGCGCCACTTAAAGTAAGACTCAGGGGACTCCGGAGTATTGATCAGTAGAGGTGCGCCGCAATTGGGCATGTATTGGCATCTCTGTGGATATGTGAAAAAGCGAAAATCCGCGTATAACCTACGAAGAGCCATTAAACCCGCTTAAAATTACTTCATGGTGTTCCGTTTACGCTGGAGGTGTCATCGGGCCTTATTTTTTGGAAAACGCCACTGGCCAAACGGCTTCTGTGGACGGCGAGCGCAACAGAGCCATGCTCAACGATTTTGTCCTTCCTGTTCAAGAGCTCAAAGAAGCTATGAGCTGGTGTCATCATATTTCTCCCCTGTGGGGGAGCTGGCTAATGTTGGCAAATTTAGCCTTGATGCGGATTGCAACGATGCGCTCGTTCACATGCCGAAAACTCAAGACTTCTTGCTTAAGTCCGCCTCCATTAATAAATCCGCCTCCATTAATAAATCCGCATCCAAATAGGCGCTGCTTTTGCCGTCGATAACAATCGTCGTAGTAGATGTCGTAGTTTCTCATCCCCTTTTTGTCCAACCCATCTCATTGCATTTCTTGGATGGCCCCCTCTAGTTATTTGGTTGCACATGGCCTGTTAAGAGCCCTTACATTCCACGTGCATATCCGAAGTTCGTTGTCCTTAAATCGTTTTCATGGTAGATCCAGACCTATCCAAAGCTCGTTTATGTTTCGGATTGTATTTGTATTTTTACCCCGGCGCAACAACCCCCAACCTGGAGGACCAATTGATATGCCTAGGACAAGGGGTCGGTTACACCGAAGCCAGTAAGCCGTCTTGGGATGTGAGTAAGTAAGTAAGGTTCCAACAAGATGGCGCTACTTGTCTTAAAAGCGACGCAACGCCCGAAATAATGAAGGAGAAATTTGGCAACTGGGTCACCTAACGGCAAGCGTTCGTCAATTAGCTGCGATTTGACATTATTTTCACTTAAATCTACGCTAACAAGCCAACCTTTTTGGATGACCTCAAGGCCTACATTCGGCACACTATTCTCGGAATAACGCCGCACATATTGGGCCGAGCCTTCAAAAATTGGACCAACCGCTTGAAGGAATGCCAGCAAAGCCGAGGCTTGAAATGGTTGAATGATGTGCTATTCCTCACATATTGGCATGAACGTAGATTTAAAATAAAGCCAGACTCACGAGGTTACGAGTTAATTGAAACTTGTTTAACCAAAGTCCGAGTAAGGACGTGAAGTTCTTCAGACCTATCGCTGAAGAAAAGTTAGCTGGAGGGCCTTCTGCAACGATAGTTTGCCTATACTCAGATAGTTCTATGTAATAGTCTAGTAATACCAGTCGTATCCTGAGTGCCACTCAACTAGTTGGACTTGTATCAAAGTGTTCATTAGAGGTTCGCATTATCCCATTAAGTACCCCACACAAAGATGTCAAGTAGCTCCAATCGAAGAAGCGGGTGTCACAAAAAAGATATGCGACATGGTCTAATGGTACAATTTTGAGTGTCCCACAACTTCAAATGACATAGAAGCCCCTAAACAAGAGCTACTCACTGTATAAGATACATTTAAAATTAATTAAACCAGAAACTAAAGTTACAATCCAATGTAGAACTACGAGTACATTTGCGCCCCACTGTTCCGTGGTGGTACGTCGTTCTTGTTTTTAGAAGAAAATGAAAAAAATTTAAAAAAAACTCCCGACGACAACAACAGCAGCAAACCAAATAAATAAGTAAAAAATATTATTAAGTGTCTCTGCACTCATCCGACTGGTCTGATGACAACAACATTACAACCGAAATACTCGTAAGTTAGTGCGTTTTATTTTAACTCGCTTCCATTTTGGACAGGCTTCGATTTCCGAACGATACTCACATTCAGTGTCATTCAGCCGAGGTAAGCCCCATAAATTGCTCATATTATCTTGTTTACGATGAGAAGAACGTTCCTCCTTGGTTCCTGAAGTGGATTTGGATTCGGATTTGGATTCGGTTGGAATTCTGATTTGAAACCTTCTGTGCAGGGAGGGCATCAGCCTGTTCAACGTTTCGTTTTTGTACGAGTATGTATTGTATAGGTATGACATGGGACAACATTGCATCTAAGAGAACTCTACTCTATGTGTAGCCTCTGGTGTCTCTAGTACGAGTACTCTAGTACTCTGTTCTATTAAAGGAATATTTTATTTTCCTTCGATAATTGACTTTAAGTCACTCTTCCGTGTTGTTCCGTGTGTTAGCCGGTACATGGATATTTCTTTATAATTTTTATTTTTTAGTGTTTGTGGTGGTAGTCGTATGTTGTAAAAGGTTCCTTAGTCCAGAATATCACATGTCACAATATTATAATGGAAATGACATTTCGCATATTGAATTACATCCGCATCCATACGAAGTAGGACATTAGGAACATTTTGTGATGTGGGCAATTTGTAAATATGTAGGATTTCAAACACAATGTAAAAGTATCTACTTACTCGGTACATATAGTATATACCTCATTTCATAGTTCTTAAGTGGAATAGGCTTATTAGGGATAAAGACTCATGCATGGGTGCTGACGTGGTACTCTTGTTTGTATTCTTCTTTCAAGGTGCACCACGAATTTTGTATTGGAATTCATGTAAAGTCAGTGTATCTCAACAGCTTCTCCAGCTAAACAATAGATGGTAAATCAATGAAAACGAAGCTGCATTAGGGATTATTGGAAACAAGTTGTGTGATGGGAAATTAGAAAAGTGATTAAGACAAGGAAACCGTCAGTAGTAGCTCACTAGTGTACCCCTACCAATTAGTATTGAATGTTCACATTCAAGATTGGTTAAAAACTATGAAGCCACACTCTTGAGTATTATCTTTTTCCATCATTATCCACGGGTCCTCTTAAATGAATTTCCATCACTTTGAGTTCCTCCTAATAGCTATGCACTATGCTGACCTGCCTAGGGTGGTCCGTCTTTTCCTGGCCTTAGGAGTTCTTAAAACAGATCTGTTCTTGGTGATTCTTGGCTGCCTGCCACATACCCCTATGAAGCTGCTAATGAGAATTTCGGGACCCTGATCTTGGTGGATTTCAAATTTTAAAGATTCTACCCCCCAACACTGAGTTTATCACTGCTATCTGGAGGGACTTACCTTTAAGCCACAAACCCGTTTGAATCTTGGTCTAAGAAAAAGAACCTTTACCGATAGTGTATTCCTTAATCTCCTGGTAGTTCTTTAACAATCTGCATAAGGTACCGAATATTGGTACTATCGATGGCAATAATAAATCTGAAATACAACAATGCGCTAAAAAAAAAAAGGACAAGTTTGACTTGTCATTCAACTAGCAAGGTTGAAAAGAAAAGATCACCTTGTACAGACAGAAAAGGTAAATAAACCTGTGAGAATGAACAAGGACATTTAAAAATAGAGATACAGTCAGTAATAGAGATATGGAGAAATCTCTCCTTCAGATCTTTGAGAGATATAAGCGGCCCAAACTTCTCTGTCACGCACCCAAACTCCTCTGCCATGAACCCTTGAACTTGACACTAAAAGCCAATATTACAATCTGACTAAAATTAAGAGAGGTTACTAGACGAGATACCCTACTTGCCAAGAACTAAAGCCAGCAGGTAAGTACGAACTTATATGCTGTGCCGGATCTTTTACCTGATCCACAGATAGGGAGATCCTCTAAAATCAGCGAAACGAATATGAATTCGAAAGCTGCCTCATCAGAAATAAACAAAGAGTTACGCTCGCCAATTGCCGTTCGACGGAAAAAGAACGCGCCTTAGAGTTAAAGTGCCAACTTCATCACAAAGTAGCAGCGTGATGAGAACATAGGATGGCGGCTAATACAGGTGGGTAGCAGGTGTGTCATCACTTTCACAATAAACGGAGCAGAATCTTGTGTCACTTATGCCCCTAGCACATTTAAGTGCCTAGTAGAAGCGTAATGTCCCATCGCGGTAGGGAAGAATATCTGTGACTTCTTAGACTTTTGTTATGCTTTTCCGGTTTTTAATTTTTGACAGTTTATACGTCATTTGTGACATATGTCAATGTCAGATGTGCTTAGTTAGCATTACCATCTTACCATGAAAGGACTTACATACACTCGAACAACGCTTACTATCAAAATTCTTGCCCTGTGAAAAATGCTTTTCGTGCAATTTGTCCATTTAATGGACGTCATAATCAGTCGTTCGCAGATCTAGACCTAGAATAGACGTGTTCGTGTTTCGGCTTTTCGTAAAACAGGAAAATTGTGTTTTAGTTTTCTCCCAAAGACAATAAATTGCGTTTTGATTAACTGTGTCGGTAGTCAAGCTAGTAGCGGCGCCGATCATCAGATCGTGTGGGACACGGGTTCAAACCCAGGCAAACCTTAAACTTGTTTTTTTTTTTTTTTTTTTTCAAATTGCTTGAAGTGTATAGTGAAGAAAGTGAAAAGACATCACAAATCACGCGATGGATGGTGGAGAGCGTTCTGCTCTTCCCATAACGGGAGGTGCCGTGGCGAAAGCCATCAGAAGGAGGAGGAGGTTAAGAACCACTCCTAACCTAACCAAAGTTAAAATAAGTGCTGCTTTAACAGCTGAAACAGCAACAGCAACACAACAAAATAAAAAACAAGATGATGCGTTAATGCACATCTCTGATGAGGTCCATTACAAGGGGGGCAACAACAACTTTGCCTCTCTAGCGGCATCTGAATCGGAAGATGAGGATGAAGTAATAAAAGATATCAGCATCAGCATACAAAAGCTGAAAGAAAAAGTGCTTGCTATTAAGCAAAAACAAACTGCACGCAGGCAAAGGGAGCGATTAGAAATAGAAAGCTCCCAACAAGAAAAGCAACAAGAGCAGAAACAACAACTGCAACAAAAACAAAACCAACAGCAGCAGAAACAACAACTGCAGCAAACAAAACAGCAGCAGCAGAAAGAACAGCAGCTGCAGAAACAGCAACAGCTACAATAACAACAACAGCTGAAACCACATCAGCTTAAAAAACAGCAGCAGCAGCAGCAACAACAACACAAGCAGCAACAACAACAACACAAGCAGCAACAACAACAACAACAACAGCAGCAGAAGAAGAAGGAGAAGGTTCCACCCATCAACACATACAAATTAGAGGTAAATGCTACCAAAGACCTGTGTAAGTTGGCAATTGGCAATAATTTTAATATAAAGAGATTGGGGAACGATCGCCATGCCATCCACTGTAATACAGTGGAGGGCTATGCGAAAGTGAAAGAGCTCCTAAAAGAAACGACGACGGAGCACTACTCATTCACACCGAAGTGTGAAAAGCGGCAATCGATGCTGCTGAAGGGGTTGGAACCGTCTTCTGATCCTGAGGAGATCCTGGCACTGCTCAAAGAGAAGGAGTGCGAAGGACTCAAATTTGTGGGGGTAAAGCCATTTACCACAGCTAGAGCCAGGCGGGAGAAACGGGGTCTGCCGTTCTTCCTGGTACAGCTCAGTCCCGAAAGCCGTCTGGATAGTCTAAGGAGTATCAATGTCCTAGACTACCAGGTGGTTCACTGGGAAAAATTAAAAAGGAGCGAAGGCGTTATACAATGTGTTCGCTGCCAGAGGTTCGGGCACGCCGCGTCGAACTGCCAAATGCAGCCTCGATGCGTGAAGTGCGCAAAGAACCACAGTTCGTGCGTGTTATGTGGAAACGTGGGACACGCCGCAAACTATCGGGGTTGTCCTAAGTTCGCTGACATTAAAAAAACAAAACTGGCTCGGCAACAGAAGGTGGAGGTCAAACGTTCACCTGTTAGGTTTCAAACACCAGCCGTCACGTCCCAAATCTCCTACGCCCAAATGGTGTCAGGTAGGGGGGCTACGGCACAGCAAGCGGCTGTTGCTTCTCCGGCGCCAATGCCGAGAACAACAGAAGCTGCACCTAACATGCTGGCCATCTTGCTCGCAATCCAAGGGCAGATGGCACAGCTGCAACAGCAGGTGCAAGAACAGGCCAAGCGGGTGGACCAGATCTACGCGATGCTGCCGGGCCTAACGCAACACATGTCGTAATGGGTACGCACATGGTGGAGCAAACCTTGAAGGTCCTTGCGGTGAATGTTAATTCACTGATTAGGATCGAACGAAGAGCCGCGATGTTTAAATTGCTACAAGACCAAACTCCTGATGTGCTTTTCGCTAGCGAAACCAAGCTAACCGATAAGCACAAACTGGAGTACAATAATTATATTGTTAGAAGAAGAAACCGGCCCAGATCCAAACGTGGAGGCGGCGTCGCGATCTTCATTAAAGAAGGTGTAAAATTTCACAGAGTGTACAAGAGAGTGTTGCGCAGGTTCCGGGTGTTGGAGGCAGTCGTCATTTACATCCCCCTCCGCAGTGGAAAGCGGCTGTACTTGGCCTCTGTTTATGCATCTGGGGCTTCACAATCCACCTTATTCATTACAGAGCTCGACACACTTTTTCGACTTCTGAGGCTGGAATCGGGGGAGAATTATTTTATAATCGGCGGGGACTTTAACGCTAGACACAGAGATTGGGGAAATAATTTGCCAAATACTAGAGGGAACCTACTACTCGATTGGTGGGGTCAGCACGATGCCATGTATAGACTCGGTCTTAAAGCGACGGATAACCCGTCGTTTCCCAGAGGCGGGTCTTATTTGGATCTATTGCTGTACGACGAACGTATACGACTGACAGGTACGAATTCACAAACGCTTAACTGTCTGCGCACATTCGTGTATGATAGCGACCATTGCGGTTTTAGCACCGAAATCACAGTTCCCAACGAAATTGCGGAATTGGAGGAGTTTGTCCAAAGATATTCTTACAACTACAGTAAGACTCGATGGACACGTTTCTCCGCAACCTTGTCAAGAGCACTCTCCTCGAACACGCTCCACCCACCGTCCAATAGGAATCTGTCAAACGAGGAGATCGACAAATACCTAAAACGAATGGACGAGACAATTAAACAAACTATGGACACTACAATACCGCGATATAAACAAACGACTAACGAAGATCTGTTCCGCAATCCTACTATTGACGCACTGCACCGACAGAAAAGTAGACTTCTGACAAGACTAAAAAACTTATACAGACAGTTTACAGACAGACAAGACCCAGAGATTAGGACACTGAAGTCGTCGATTAAAAATATTCAAACGTTAATTAAAGAGAATTACAGAATTGCTGTAAGTTTGTATTGGAACAACAAGGTTCGGGCTGTTAACACCAGCAACCCGAATATGTTCCCGCAAATAAATAAACTATTTCGGAGAAAAAATCAAAACGACCTTCAGTGTCTTAAAATAGCCCGGACAACAGACAACGAACGGTTACTAACAATAGCAGGCATTGATACAAATGAGGCCGCTGATGATGACGACTTCTTTGTGATCGAGGATCCACAGGAGAAGGTTGAGGCCATAGGGGCGACTTTCCAGGAAGTATACAAGGCCAATGATATCATTGGCCCTAATTATGACCTGGACAATCGCGTCTTGGTGCACAACTTCCATATTCGAAATGAAGTAGAGAACTGGCGATCCGAGGGCTCTGGTTTCACCCGCTTCAGCGACGAAAATATGGCAAATAATGTCATTGCTAGAGAAGGTGGCCTACCCCCGTTCATTTCGAAGGAAGAACTCCATGAGATCTTCGACACAATCAGAAGTAAGAAATCAGTGGGGACCGATGGTATTCCGAACATCGTGCTTCGACATCTTCCTCTAGAAGCGGTGGACATTTATACCACCCTGTTCAATAATGCAATGAATAATGCACATTATCCAGCGCATTGGAAAACGGCGGTGGTTCAACCTATCCCCAAAAAGGGAAAGGATATATCCAATCCGGCGAATCTTCGGTCGATAAGTCTCCTTCGGAATATCAGTAAGGTGTTCGAAAAAGTAATCAATAGAGCTCTGACTAGGTGGGTTGAGGACAAACATATAGTTCCGGATAATCAATTCGGTTTTAAGGCAGGACATGCTATCTCACATGCCGCGTCTAAACTGGTGTCCGATATCCAATGGAATAAAGCCAAAAAACAGTGTACTGGTGCCTGCCTAGTTGACTTGGAGAAGGCTTTCGACACTGTATGGTTAGAAGGTCTTTTCTACAAGCTGGCTAGTTTGGGGATCAGTAAACCTCTCTTGTACATTCTTTATAATATGCTAACCAACAGACAGTTCATCGTGAAATATTGTGATGTGACTTCTGTTGGAATATTTCAAATTAAAAATGGTCTTCAGCAAGGCGCGGTCAATTCGCCGATCCTATTCAACATTTATACAAGCGACTTGATAGGTTCACTTCCCCATACTATTGCGTACGCAGATGACTTGATAGCGTACAGAACAGGTCCAAAAATCGAGGTCATTAATAGTCTCTTACAGCGTGACTTCGATAAGATAAGACGATTTTGCGATGACTGGAAGTTGAAAATCAACTTTCAGAAGTCGGAAACCATTCTTTTTAGGACGCCGTTGTCTGGAGCCTCTAGGGACACCAGAAAAAATTGGCGAAAGTTCTCGATCATTGGACAACACGGACAGCCTCTTGCCTGTCGAAGTGTAGTCAGATACCTTGGGATCTGCCTAGATCAGTTTCTGTATTTTAACAAAAATGTAGATGCTGCTCTAGCCAGAGCTAAAGGCGCTTTTGCCCTCACAAAGAGACTGTTTTATAGCAGCCAACTCGATGCGAGGGTAAAGATAATCTGCTACATGGCCCTTATCAGGCCCATGCTGGTATTTGGGTGTCCCGTGTGGTTCAATGTACGAGCAAGCTTAATGGAAAAGATTCGGGTGTTTGAGAGGGCTTGCCTTAGGGCTTGTCTTCGCTTGTACAGAACACCAGAGTCGGAGTACAAAAAATTGTATCCTAATGAGGTCCTTTACAACAGGGCGAACCTAATACGAGTGGACAACTTCGTAATTAAGCTGACTCGAAGGCACATTGCAAGAGCAATGGCCCCAAGGAATAACCTGATATCTGGGGCTTACTACCCCAATTACCTTTATCATGAGAGTGTGCGCTCTAACGGCTTCGTTCCACCGGAAGCATTCCTCTACCTTGATCAGATAGGGTTGATCCAGGATAGATCAGCGGTCCCGTTAATCTTCCATGTCGCTCGGACAGCTGGGGACAGGCGACTCAACTACAACAAAAACGTCGCACACGGCAGGGTGGATCGTCTCAGGTTCAGTAGGGCGGTGGGGAATCGCGATAAAAGGGATGTCGTTCGGCAGCACCAGCATTTCTGGTGGTTGAATGATGGGGAAGATGTTTCGTCGTCGTTTCCGTCAATTACGGACCAGCCTCACTAATGAGGCAGAGCTGACCAATCTATTTGCTCTGTAAATAGCGATAGCCAGCTTACATAGGTTTAGGTTTTTAAGTAATATATATATATATTAGTATATACAAAGGTATATACTAATGTATGTATATAATTGTGTATAATGTCTATGTGTGTGTATGTACGTATTGTATGTAGGTTAGGTAGATTAAGGTTTATTTTAAGTTAGATATTAAGTTTTTATAAGAATAAAAATATATGTCCATACGCTAAGTTTTTTATCAAACAATTTTTTTCTTAGCCTTAAGTTTAGAAAATAAAAAATCCTAAATAAAATGTAAATAAAGTCGAAAGACATAGATGGAATTTAGAGTAGCTTAGAGTGCCTGTGTAGGGCCAGTAAGTTAGTATAAGATTGTTTAGTAATTTTAAGCTAGCATTTAAGCATTTTTTGTTAGTATGTAAGGATTCATGATTAAGAAAATAAAATGCATTTAAAACTAAAACTAATAATCGACCTACTGAGCAAGCAGTTCAAGTCATAGTAACAAAATTTCTCACAAATTTAACGCTTTTCGACATCAAGCCACCTGCTCGTATGCGTAGAGTGCGTACAGTGGAAAATATTGCTTTTGTATCCGCCAATGTGATTGAAGACCGTGATTTGTCCATTCGTCGCCATTGGCAGTAATTGGGATTTTGTATACTCGACTTCGTGGCACATTTTACTTAAGAACCTTAGTCTAAAACCATACAAAATACAGCTCATGCAAGAACTGATACCAAACGGCCTGCCACATCGTCGGATTTTCGGTGAGTGGACCTTAGAAAAGCTGGTTGAATGGATATGTCAATAAATAAAACTCCCATGTTTGGTCCGATGAGCAACCTCAGGCAATACAAGAGCTGCCAATGCACTCGGAAAAATGTAATGTTTGGTGCAGTTTATGGTCCGGCGAAATCAGTGGCCCGTATATTTTCAAAGATGTCTATGGGAACAACGTTAGCGTCAATGACGCCCGCTTTCTTTCAATGACTACGATAAGCCAGAATCAATTGTAGCTTTAGAAGACAACATTACACGCGTTATTAGCGATATACCAGTCAATATGCTAGAAAAAGTGTCTCAAAGTTGGACCCTCTATATGAACCCTTTAAAAGGCATTCTTGTCAATTTTTACATAACATAAGTTTTCAAAATTAAATGGCAGCGTTGATTTATGAGCTTATATTGTATAAAAGTTGAAGAAACTTTTGCAATTTCCCTATATTTGTTTTTGATAATTAAAAACCAAACGCTTAGCAAATCACCCTATATAACCCAATTCTTAATGAAAACCCTGTCTGAGGACGTAGGCTGTCCCAACGCAGTTTTGAGTTCTATCTCCGAGCTCCTCTGAGGCTTGCCTAGGAGGCTCAGTGAATTCAACATTTCTTCCAAGTGCAGTAAGGGCTTGGGAATCATGAGAATGACCAGTAAGACTTTAAGCACAGCTTGGCTATCGCTACAGATGCAAGTGCTTATCCATTTGGAAAACAGACCCAAGTTTTCCTAATGAAGAGTGATATCTAACGTTGTCGTCTCCCAGAAAAACTGTATTCATTTTCTGACTTAAATTCTGCCCGAAACCTGCCCTGCGTACCGGAAAAGTCGTTGTTATACTTTTTCGGCAACAAGAGATCTAGTGTCATTACATTAGATGGGCCCATTTTGGGATGAAGCGAAGAGTAAGCATGGATTTACGCTCAAAATCTTCGGGTGACGTGATGTGGTACACGAAGGATCTGGTCTTTTGGTAACCACTTGTCTGTACACAACACACAACTGGTTCACGTACTAGAGGTGAAGAGAGACAATAATTCAAGAGCTATTCCAATGTTAACCTAGGAATAGTCCAAAGTTGCATACATTAGAAATACCCTTGCACCAACGGATGGCGGCCTTGTACATCAAGTTTCCATGAGCATCCCAAGAGATTAAATCCATTTGTGTCCAGAAAAACCTCCTCCCTAGTTATGACTTCATGATAACTGAGTAAGTTACACAATTACCTTCTATGACCAGAGCCTCGATCTTCTTTGTAGGACGTGAGAAACCGCAGAAAGTACCAAAAACAAATAATGAGTATGATAATTAGAGCTTGAATGTAGTTTTATATGTCGAGATCGGATTCAACCCCAATAAATCTCAATTATGAATCGATCTAAAGGATCGATCACTGATTTTGTGTACTACTGAGGATTTACTTACTCATGTGTACCTACATCACAAGTGTTTTTTGTGGGTACCTGCCATAGTTGCAGTACGTCAATCAGCATTCTGATCTTTAATTGGGAATAGTCAACATTCTCGCGCATTCGATCGTCCTGACGAAACCACATTCAGGGCAATACCAACAGCGAAGTCATCATCGTGTAGGCTACACTTCCCGTTTGATCGAAGGTGGAATTCATCTAAAACCTCGGCCAGTCTTGGGACCCTGTCATGCTGTAGATGACAGCGATTTAAGGTACTAGGTGCCGCAAAAGTCATCACCCTATCGGAAGATGCTATAATTTTTGCAAATGGCGACAAATATAAATTCTACTTTGACATTTGTGAAGTAACTAGATACAAAATACACATCAACGAGGCATGAATCCCTATACTCCTAAAGAATGCACAATAATTGTTACGAGATTTTTGCGGATTAATTCGTCGGTGTTGTTGACGCAGTATGAATTTCGGTGCAGATTTCCCGGTTTTCAGATACCAACTGGCCCAATAAAATAACCTTTGGCCGCTCGCATGGAAGACTGTGGGACAACACGAGATGCTGCCAGATCTGACCGGCACCGGCACCGGCACAGTCATTCTGCTGAGAATATCGCAGCTGTGCTTGTAGATGTCGCAGGGGACTCCGGAGTATTGATCAATAGAGGTGCGCCGCAATTGGGCATGTATTGGAATCTCTGTGGATATGTGAAAAAGTGAAATTATCGCTACTGGGGCATCGAAAATCCGCGTATAACCTACGAAGAGCCATTAAACCCGCTCAAAATTACTTCATGGTGTTCCGTTTACCCTGGAGGTGTCATCGGGCCTTATTTTTTGGAAAACGCCATTGCCCAAACGGCTTCTGTGGACAGCGAGCGCAACAGAGCCATGCTCAACGATTTTCCTTCCTGTTCAGGAGCTCAAAGAAGCTATGAGCTGGTGTCATCATATTTCTACCCTGTGGGGGAGCTGGCTAATGTTGGCAAATTTAGCCTTGATGCGGATTGCAACGATGCACTCGTTCACATGCCGAAAACTCAAGACTTCTTGCTTAAGTCCGCCTCCATTAATAAATCCGCATCCAAATAGGCGCTGCTTTTGCCGTCGATAACAATCGTCGTAGTAGATGTCGTAGTTTGTCATCCCCTTTATGTCCAACCCATCCCATTGCATTTCTTGGATGGCCTCCGCTAGTTATTTGGCTGCACGTGGCCTGTTAAGAGCCCTTACATTCCACGTGCATATCCGAAGTTCGTTGTCCTTAAATCGTTTTCATGGTAGATCCAGACCTATCCAAAGCTCGTTTATGTTTCGGATTGTATTTGTATTTTTACCCCGGCGCAACAACCCCCCAACCTGGAGGACCAATTGATACGCCTAGGACAAGGGGTCGGTTACGTCGAAGCCAGTTAGCCGTCTTGGGATGTGAGTGCTGCCTTTAGTCCATTAAAGGCCTTTCCGCAGCACCATCCCTTCTCCAAGACCCTTACTTAGTCTCGGAAATCTTTACCGGCCTGAGCTACAAATATGTCATAGTAGCACGAATAAGGCCTGATTTGTGCTATTCCTCGATTTTTTTTAACCGTTAAAGTCGTCTGGGGAATTCATCCGCTGTTCCGTTTATAATGCTGCTATTTTCGTCTGCTGATCAGCGCTCGCGCTTTAAAGTTTAGCCAGTCCAGTCCGAATGGACACTATCCAGTACTCATCGATTACCACGTGGAGGTATAATAAGCACAAATGATGTGTAGAAGATAGTCGCAACACTAGGTATCGTTAGGTTGACATCTCTCATGCGTTCCTTATTTCTATAACACCCAACCGTCCCTATATTAAAGCCTGTACTTAGCCATTGAAATTTTCAAACATTCAAGACCAACCAAGTACAGTGATAAGCATGTTAAACTCTTGATACAGTAGATCGTGTGGTATGAAACCGTGCGAAGCATACTACGAATCTGATGATTTACCAAGTCGCAGAAAGATCTTAGACTCTTCCCTAGTCTGAACCTTCACCATCTGTTTCTGTTTATAGATCGGCGGTTGGTTCTTCTTCAGTAATCAAAAGTTCACTGACTCACAAGTCATATTTCCATGATTATCTCACCATGTCAAAGCAATTGCAGAATTACAAAAAACAAAAAAAATTAAAAAAAAATTAAAAAACACAAAAACGAATTAATAAAAGGAGAATAAAAATAATAAAACAACTGTACTTGGATTCTTATCAAAGAAGAAAATGAACGAAGAAGAACTCCCTCAACGTCAACTACTCGTACTTGTACAACGTGTGATTACGACGACGCACGACGCAACCAAGCTACCAAGTGTGTCTATGTATGTACTGTGTACATAGTCGAGCATGACTTGGTAGCTAGCTGTCGCTTTGATGGTTCATTGAACGATGCCCCAACACCAACATTAACCAGCTTACAGAATGAAAAAAAAATTAGTTATCCATTCGATTTAATAAAAGCAATTATAACAGAACAATTGTACGTGCGTTGCGTAATTAACCAATTACTCAGCAGGTGTTGCAAGGTAATTGTGAATAGCGAAGCGTATATTGAGCGATAGCACCAACACCAACATCCACATCAGTGCAGCAGTGAGTGAGAAAAGGTTTTTGAGTTTTTTTTTCTATAAATTTTTATTTTTTTAATTTTTTTAAAAAACTTGTGCCAAGATCAGCGAATCGCTTGAGTTGGATTTGGATTAAAAGTTCAATAGAAGAGAGGGTAACAAACCGATCGGTAATGGCGCGACGGCGCGGCGGCGGTGGTGGAGGGAGATAAAGAGCGCTTGATTAAGTACTTCAATTGCACAACGTAAGGTTGTTCACCTAATTACATTACAAATTTAATTTCCGGTTCGTCTTTACGAGTAGATATTCCTACAACTGTGCGTACACTCTTCTTTTGTACTTTTATTCATTCATCGTTTTGTTGTTGTTGTTGTTGTCACCTCTTTACCGATCGAAATTCAATCCAGTGAATGTCGTGGTATGATTTTCGTTAATACTCGTAATTTTGCCCGATCGTCATAACTTTGATGACTGGTTGAAACGACGAAATAAAAAATTACTCGTGTATATGGGCAATCGTACGAGGCGGAAATCTAGGTGACTGCCTATCAAAGAAAAAGTGTGGTTGGATGTAAATTGTTCAACTAAACAAGAAGAGAAATAGAATTACCAAGTGCCGCAGGGTTCCGAATTCGGATAAGTACTTTTATATCCAATAAAATCGAAGATATCATCGATGTTTGAGTGCACAAGCACTTTTAAGAGCACACACCCTTAACCTAATGTCATTCTTCAGCAACATAGAGCGACAGCAAGGTCCTTCCATCTCTCAATATTTGCAGCTCGGCTCCTCAGCTTTTTTCACGATCGCAAATTTTTTTACTGAGCTTCAGTCAAAACTCTTGGCGCCCACCATGTTGTTCTTGGTCTGCCAACTTAGATGACAGCAGATAACCCTTCTTCACTATGTTGTCATCTAGTTTTCTCAGTGTATGGCCAATCCAGCGCCGTTTCCACTGTTTGATGTCAACATCTTCTTCTGTTTGTCTAGTCCTAAGCCACAATTCATTATTGGAAATCGTTTGTGGCCACCGGATCTTTAGAATGTAACGCTGGCAACGATTAACAAAAGCTTGTAACCTGCTAGAAATGTTGACGGAGCATTTCCACATTTAGAGCGAATAGCAGTACAGATTTTCCATTGTATTCAAACAGTTTCAACTTAATGCGAAGCGATATTTTCTACAGCTCCAGACTGGAGAAAGGATTCCGAATGCAAAACGAACTTTATTTAGTCCGTTCCACCATCAAGTGAAACATAACTACGCAGACTGTTCAACTGCGTGGTCTCCTACCCGGTCCCCATCTTAAAAGATAACCTGCCGTTGTGGTCTCGACTAGTGTGCATAACTCTTGTGTTTTTGGCGCTCATCCTTAAGCTGACTGACACATTTGGTTAGGAGCACCAATGTTGTTTGCTAGGAAACAGATATTCCAAGGGGCTTCGCTTATTAAACGGGGTACATTGGATATCAAGTCTCTCGTTTGTACCCATACCCTCCGTGTCAGTCATTACATCATCGATTGCAAGTAAGGAAAAATTGTCCCACTTCGAATGCATCGGAAAGCGGTTCATTGTTGAAAACGAAAGACCTTGTGTTGTTGTACGACTCTTTCATAATAGCAACATCCCTAAGCCTCTCATAGCAAGCGATCTCCAGATGGAATGACGGTTAACGCGATCAAAGGCCTTTTCGTCGACGTCGACTGACATGAGGAAGAGCGGTGATTGGTACTCCGACGATTGTTCCAGGAAGATTCGCAAGGTGTTTATATGACCGACCACTGCGAAATCCCTCTTGTCGCCTCTTGAGTGCCATTCTCTGGTAAAGGACAAAATACAGGCAATTGCATCTGGATCCGCTTTCAGGAACTCGGCAGGTATGCCATCCAGTCCAGCTGCCTTGTTTTTTTTCTAGAAGCAGGATCGCGGTTTTTATTAAGTCATTAGCAGGTAGATACTTGATTTTCAAATTGGCCACAGCAAGCTCTTAGAATTTTGGACGAGGCAAATCTATCTGCTGCACACTTTTAGACCAGCTCAACAATTCCACATTGAATTTTGTTTTCCCTACACTTGAGCGCATCGATTCTTCAATAGAACCGATCCACTCTCGCAAGAGTACTTAAAGATTTAAACAAACACAAATCCACTGGTCTAAATTGTGCTATGTCTCCCCAGACCTCTAAGATCACTGTGCAAGATTTCCCATCCATTCTTTCCGAGTAGATGAAAATTTGCATTTGCCCAGGTCTTCCCTTAAAAAGGGCCAACCTTCTTTCTTCACATCCTACAGTCATTTTCTTCTTTCCGTGGTCATGGAAACGCCGATAAGTCTTCAGCTCATAAATTGTCTCGAAACACAAACAGGTGTTTTGTTGGTTTGATGGCAGTTTCACCGAAAAGTCGAACCAAAACGCATATCAATCTGGCAAAACGCATATCAAGATAGTTGCACTTTATATTTCTAAGGCATTTGACAGAGTTTGGCAGCAAGCGTCGGGTTCGACGAGTCTCTTCTTCAATGAATTGGAAACTACCTTATGGAACATACGGTGGTTTTGACTGGTTTCAAGTCTGATATTCGTAAAATAAATGCTGGTGTGCCCCAGGGCTTTGTTCTTTCTCCGATACTGTTTATAATTTTCATCATCTCCTGTTTGCTACTTCTAATTCAATATATGTTATTCTTTCGTTGATGACAGTACTCTATCCTTTTCATATTCATTCTCGGACTCCCTGTAGATCGGGAGTGGCAGCGTTCAACTTGTTAAGTTCGTTAAATTCCGCTATAAATAGCATAACCAATGAACACCGAGGATACAATGCTCACATTTAGCCACGTGTCCCCCAATTTGATTTGGCATTTTCTAGACAAGATTAAAGACAGGCCGAAAAAACCGATAGCTGACGCCGATCATACACAGTCAATTGTCTGTCTGCAACTTACCTCTCCTGACTCCATTGTTCTATACGATATACGTGATAGACGTCGGGTATTATAGCTATCTATTCCGACATGACGTGCTAAACGCGAAAGAGACATAATAGCAATCAACGAAATCAGCAGTGATGTCATAGCTTCAACAAGCTTTATGTGGACTACTTCGCGCATTCCTTATCGAGATCAAGCCAATAAAGATCTCTTAGAATAAGTCGGGTTCTTGGAAAGAAGATGGTGGCGGATGAGCCCTTAAGGGGCCAACGGCAGCACTAACTAGTAGTTTTCGCAATAAAACTGGCCCACCGTGAAAAAGAGACTCGCCTCGGATGCCAACAATCCGGAACGTTCACGGAGAGTATGCTACTGAAACGTACGTACACTGTTCCTCCCTGGTGCTGCTCAAAAACTTGAATCCATCACCATGCGATACAAGATAGTAATTACCGTGATCCAGAAGATATGATGGATAGGATGAAGTATGCGAAAACGGAAAAATTGCGGCACAAATTAAACCTGCCACAAAAAACATGTATGGATGCGGATTCGTCGTGGATCGACTACAGTCAAAAATAATACTCTTTAGACCGATAAGCAATCGCCTGACTGCAATCTGCATCAAAGCATCATTCCACCATTTAAACATATTCAGTCCTACCGATGATGCTAAACCCTCTATCAAGGAGGAGTTCAATGACATCCTGGACGGGCTCTACGAAATCTTTCCGTGGTATGATGTGAAAATTGCGCGTGGAAACTCCAATGCTAAAATTGGTAAGGAAAAATTGCTTTCCGTATAAAGGCCTCCACAGCACGACAACAGGCAACGGCTTCTATTTAATCAATTTTGCAGCAGCCCGGTGCACGATAATAAGTAGCACTGGGTTACGAAGACTACGAATCCATATATCAAGTTGGCGCACTCCAGATAGATGAACCGCCAACCAATCGAGATGCGAGGCCTATATCAAACATTCTGTCGGCTCTGGCCATTCTCTTGTAGCAGCCAAATCCAGAACTCGATTTTCCAACGAGAATGAGCTGTTCATAGCGCAGAAAAAGAAGTTTAACATTAGATGCCTTAGCATGCCTGGGCTAGCTAGAACTAGAAAGCATCAGAAAGAGAGACATTCCGCGAAATATTCGCCATCCACAGACGTCAAGAATCTGTGGACATAGTATCGCGACATGTGGCAGCCAAAACCACAGCAAGCTACCACCTATCACCGTAAAGGTTCCTTTGCTGACAGAAAATGCACATCTGCAGCGCAAAACAAGGGCCACGAGGGAAGAATTTCAAACCGAAAGGAAATGGCAGAACAAGATCTTGCGCAAAAAGAAAAGGGCCAACGCAGTCCTCCAGTTCAGTGATATTGAAGAGTTCCGCAATAAAAACATCATGCGAACAACTTTTCAGGAAAGTTAAGTGACTAGCAGCTGACTACGAGGTCAGATTGCAGGCTTTTATAACGGTAAAGGAAACTTAGTAACCGAAGTGCAACAGGGAGTGGTAGATGTGTTTAACCGGCACTTATAGCAGCTAATTAATGGGCATCAGATAGAGAAAGTAATAGGGCACGAAGAGAATCCACATCCAGTTTATGAAGAAGCCATTCCCTCACTGTTCAGAACAGTTTGCTTCATCTAATTGTCTACCAGCGGAGCTTTTCAAACATGTTGGTGATGTTTTGATAGGGCGCATGCACCAAATAACCAAATAGGTATGGGTGGATGTCCGATGATTAGACTATCAGTCATATATGCCCCAACTTCAAGAAAGACGACTCTATACCTTGTAAGAAATATCGAGGAAAAACGGTGGTTAATGTAGCATATAGGATCATATCGAATCCTGTTGTGTGAACGTCTCAAACCTTCCTGCAGTACACTAATCGACGCGCAACAGTATGCCTTTTAGCCCGGAAAATCGACAATCGACCACATTGTTACACTTAGCAAATCCTGGAACAGATCAACGAATTTCAAGTCGAGACTCAGCATCATTTCATAGACTTCATGACGGCTTATGACAATATTCATCGTCTTGAGTTCTACACGGCGATTGCCGAATTCGGTATCCCGGCACACGAGCAGCAATTTGCAATTTACAAACAGTTTCTCCGAATTATTTTGAACCTGAACTAGATTTCGGCAGGAGATGCACTGTCATCTGATTTCTTCAATTTAGTGCTGGAACAGATCAGGTGTTTCCAAGGAAGGCACTATCTTCAACAAATCCGTACAGTTGCTGGGATAAGCAGACGAAGTCAACTCCATCGACCAGTTTCAGTGCTTCGTCATAGAGAGTTACACGGCAATCTTAGAGAAGGCAGAACGAGTTAGTTAGTTACGCAGAACGAGCTGTTGTCAACAAATAAACAAGTATCTGTCCACCGCCTTGAACAAATCATCACTGTTCGAAGTGGTAATTCGAAGTGGAATATCAACTCCTCTAATGACACCCTAGTGGAGATTCGACGAAAACCAACAAACTGCTGCTACTTCGGTTTGGCGTAGATTGGGTTCAAAGCCCTTAACTCGGAAGACGAAAGGCATGCTCTACGAAACATTGACCCTGCAAGTTCTACTCTAGGAAGCCTACTTTGCTGGACAATAAACAGGAAAGCAAAGCAGATACTGAACACTTAGAGAGAAAAACTCTTCGTCGAAGGTACAACCGTGGACTCTATGAGGTGTATTAGGATGTGAATAAAGTCCAAAAAGGTTAAGCCCGTAGACTGCACTAAGCTCGTAGACATCGGGAGAATGGGCAATTGTGCTCCAGCAAAGACGGTCATTACATCACAGCAACAAGGTTCGAGGCGACAAGGAAACTTTTTGTGCTAAATCTGTTTTACTTCGGTCTGCACATTCACCTCGGACACTTGTAAAGAAAAGATCGGAAAGGCTCTGCCAGATTGCGACGACTGTAGGGGCATTCTAGTCATGCGGATACGTTTCTACTTTGGTTGCATTTACAACATTGGTTGTGTCCTGCTTCAACTTCTTGATAATATCACCTAGCAGTCTCTTTATTGAATACATAGTCGGCGTATTATTTGTGTATCTGAGTAGATTATTGATTCAGATACATTTATAATTCACAATTCGTTTGAATAAAAACGAAAAAGCCAACTTGCTACCAGTCTGCTGTAACGGCTTCCATTTTATCTTCTCTCTAACTTACAAGTGCCCTCATACGCTAATTAAACGTGGGGGTAGAGGCGCTAGTTTTTCCCATCTGTTAATTTTTATTTTTATTTTTTTTGGCTTTTTTGGGTAATGTCAACAATGGACCTGATATCAACCACCACGGCACACGTGTCAATAGCACTAAAGGCCGACATTAGGCCCCAAAAATGTGAGGTGGGTCTCTTCAGTATGTCAGTTGCTAGTAACACGTGATTGACAACATCCATTACGGGGCCTCGAGTAAGAGATTCCAACAAACGAAAACCAAAAAACTCATTAACGGCTCGTGGGTAAAATTTCAAACAAAAATAAACCCCAACTGGATTTGGAATCGAAAACCAAAAACGAAAACCCAGAACTGAAAACCAAAAAAGAAGAAAGACCAACAACAACAACAACAACAAAAATAATCCAAAATACAAAAGCGAACAAACGACAAACGAATTTAAATTCTAATCAAGTGCTAAGTGTATGCAACTCTATTGTTGGAGAGCTCAGGCCCAAAGCCACAGAGTGTTTGACGCGCCTTAATGTGTTTGGCGCGAAAAACTTGACGAAGATTTCAATATACGAGTATACGAGTATGTATCTACAATATGTAGGTATAAAAAGCGCAAAGTGAAGATCAACATTTATAAAGGTCTATTAACCCTAGTTCCACATGGAAAGCAGGCTCCACACCACATCCACTATCCCACAGTTGGAGACTATTGCCCGTGTTGTTCGTGTGTTAGGAAAACAGGGTTGGGCTGTTGGCTTATAAGAAATAAAAAAATAAAAAAAAAATTCAAAATACTAACAAATAAATAAAAAAAATGAAAAGAAATACAAAAATAAAGGGAAAAAAAAAACGCGCGCGCGCGCGTCTGTCGTGGAGGTATGCCTGCCTAGATTAGGATTTTCTTCTATAAAATATGATAATGGCACATAAAAATTTACAATTTACACTCGTGCTGTTGTGTGTGATTCTGGCCGGTGAGAGATATGTTAAATTAGATGTACGACCAGATGAAGAGAAGAAAGAAATGTTGACACAAGATGGTACACGAAAGATAGATACAACAGAAAAAAAAAATAAAAAATAAAACATTCACTACGGGTACGGATGAAGATTAAAATGAAGCTTTCGCATAACTGGGCCTACGACTACCTGTGGAGAGTGAACAAGTCTTTAGAAAAAGAAAACAATCTGATTGGCCCAGACCGTTGCTTTCTACGGGAGGGTTGTCAACATAAATTTTGTAGATACCGGCATACCTGTTCTCTAAAATGGTCTTAGCGGCAAAAACGACGTTTTGAGTGAGCCCAGAATGAGATGTCATTGGTAGAGAAGAAGATAAACGATTTACTAAACAAAAGTCATTGCTTGTCATTCGGTTTTTGTCATTAAATATTAGTTTTTGGCAATTTTGTAAGCTCAAGAGTTGCATGATCACTTGGTTAGCAAACTGTCGTAATCACTTATACGCGGTGCCTACCGGATAGATACTGTACAACGAATGTCACTGATAACTCAATTCCAAGCAACTTTCGATTAGTCTCCTTTCAGCCCACTCTCCCTGATCAAGATAAGGATTTCAACCGAGACCTACTTAGACCAATCAACCGTCAACCATATTGCCCACATTGCGATCGACGCAAGACAACATCGACTCGAACCATTACCTTGTTGTAGCCAAGGTACGGTTTCGGATATCCCAAACTACGCCAAAACAAACTACTGCTGTGAGGAAATTTGATGTCAGTCGGCTACAATCACAAGAGATCGCCAAGTCCTTTTCCGATCGAGTGTGTCTTAATATCTTAAGAGGTCCAATACCGCCAGCATTAAGCATCGAAGACCATTGGAAACACTGCCAAAACGCCTTTAGGGATGCCGCTTCTAATGTTGATGCTACTCCAGGAATGAGGTTCGGAAGTTTTACCAAAAGGTAAAAATAACATGCCTCGGACACACACCCCGAACCAAAGCCTGTAGCGACGAACAAGAGAACAACGAAATAGAGTCGCAGTCGATGCTGAGGATTTGGAAAGAGCCTTTATGTACACTGTATAACGGCGATGACGAAACAAATACTGCTGTCAGACAGAATGAGCCTTCCCCCCTATACGATTCCGTCCACCCGACTGGATAAGGTGGAAATAGCAATATCTAAGCTGAATCTGATGAAGTGGACGCCCGGACTGCCGACCCCTTGAAAGCTACTGACATGGTAAGGAGCATACACAAACTCATCTGTAAAATATGGTCGGACGAAAGTATGCCCGATAAATGGAACCTTAACATTGTTTGTCCGATCCGCAAGAAAGGAGACTCTCTGAACTGCGCCAACTACAGAGGCATCAATCTTCTCAACATTGCATATAAGATCTTATCCGCCGTATTGTGTGAACGCCTGAAGCCGTTTGTCAACAACCTGATAGGTCCATATAGTGTGGCTTCAGGCCAGGAAAGTCCACCATCGACCAGATATTCACACTACGGCAGATCTTGGAGAAGACCCATGAGCTTAAGACCGATACACACCACCTATTCATCGGTGTATGACAGCATCTATAGAGACGAGCTATACAAAGGAATGTCTAGTTTCGAGATCCCTACCAAACTCGTCCGTCTGTGCAGTAAGACGATGGAGAATACACGCTGCTCCATTAAGATCAGTTAAGACCTCACCGAGACCTTTGATGTCCAGAAAAGATTTAGACAAGGCGATGCGCTGTCATGCAATATTTTCAACATCATACTTGAAAGAATAGTGCAAAACTCCCGAGCAAACACAACAGGCACTATCTTTCGAAAGTCCATCCAACCACTCACATACGCCGCCGATATTGACATAATTGAAAGAAAGCAGCAGAAGCAGAAAAAAGGGGTTAAGCTGTCAACGAGGGCAAGACTAAGTATATGCTTTCTAGCAAAAAGGGCACTGAACACCGACGTCTCGGACAGAACCTCACCCTCGCCAGGTATAACTTTGACTTTGTCTACCTACGCTCCGCTATAAATACAGGCTACACCAGCGCTAAGATCAAGCGAAGAACAACTCTTGCCAATCCGCTCTTTCTTTGGGCTAAGAAAGCAATTGAGTAGCAAAGCCCTATGGTGCAGAGGCATGGACATTATCAAAAATGGATTAGAGTGCTCTTGGCTGCATTGAGAGGAAAAATCTTTGAGTGATTCTCGGTCCCGTGTGCATAGTCGGTGAGTGGTGCAAGAGCAGATTCAACGTCGAACTGTATAGACTCTACAGGGATATCGACTTAGCCGTAAGAGTGAAAATCCAACGACTTACATGTCTGGATCAACGCTCCAGGAACAGCGTTGCAGAAGAAGGCCGAGACTCTCGTGGCTAATGAAAGGGGGCCTCAATCAATAGCTTGCGTAACTGGAAGCATCTTGCCAAAGATCGACCTTGCTGGAGACGCTTATTGACTAAGGACCCTCCACCTTGAACTCTAGCGCTACCTAAAGAAAGTAAGTAAGATAGAATCTATAGATATGACCCATACAAAGCACAGTCTAGCCTTGACATCTCCGCCAAACTGTTACATTATTCTGAGAACAGATCTTAGATTAAACAGATGCGGATTTCTTTGAACGTTTCTTGAGGTGAAATGAATTTTATCAAACTGCGCATTCATTGCCCAAGATAGATAAGAAACATTTACGATTATTTGTAAAGAGTCTTCTATTCCTAGTTGAAGATACGATGCCTTACCCTAGCTAGTTCGGGCAAATTTAAGTGGATTTGAACCATAACTAAAAGGAGTGTGCCAAGGACCGTAGTTAATTGTGGTATCATTTACATAAGTAAGTAAAACCCAATTTTCTATAGATCTGGCTACATGATATAACACCCTACCCCCTAGGTATGAAGCTAAACTGGTACACTGAGTAACAGTGCAAAGTCTAAACATGCTAATTTGATTAGCAAAGGAAGCCTTTTCAGGTAAACCTGTGGATAAGTTTTGTTAATATCGTCAGTGGGATATATTGGGGATAGTGAAAGCTGAGAGCAATAGAAAATAAATTTAAATTCATTACTTAGCCCACATCCGTCCAGAAACAGTCGTTATCTGTTGTAAAAAAAAAAGTGTCAAACACGACCTATAGATACGTAGTCGAGCTTTCTGTCTTTATAAAACAGCACAGGGGGATTGCTTAAGGAAAAAGGGTTCCCATCGTTAAATGAGAAAATCATTTCCCGGACGGAAATAATAAAGCAACACCACTGCCCTAAATAGTCCATACCCTTATCGTGCTGCATCCGTTGAAACGAACTTAAAACCAAACCAGCAACCAGCACTCCAATGACAACAACTCACCCACAGTTCTTTTGGAATTAAGTGCGAACTCACATAAAAATCTCCAAACAAATTAATTTTTATGATTGAAAGTTTAATCTGTAATCTGTGCTATAGATTCCACGGAAATAGCACATCCGATAAGGACCCACTATTTGCCAATAAAACAGTGATTTATAGAATCTTTAGCTTTTTTTCAGAGTTCCGACTTCGGTGGTGGCGTTAGCCCGCTCAAATAGATCATAACAGTTTTTTTTTTACAACCATCTATCGCTGTTTAAATCTATTCCACAGCACACACCCGTTTTTAGTGAACAGTGTTTTTGTTTCTTACCAACTGCGCATAATTAAGTGTTAAAAATGGTTCAATCGTAAAATCTATGCCGTGATCCGTCCATGTCTGTAATTGGGAAAGAGTTATAGAAAGTTAGATAGATCAGGCGTTCATAAAAACCGAAAAAAAATTAGATAGCATTCTAAACCTTGTATGAGTGTACGGATACGTATGTCGAATCATTAAAATCATCCATCCCACACTTTGAATGAGAGTCTAAAGATTTCCGAGTGGATAACAAAGGTGCTATCAGTCCGGGCGAGTGGGAGACATTGACAACGGCAACACGATCATATTAAAATCCAACCGATCGGGTGGCAATTTTTGATAATAACTTAAATATCACATTCGGCACTATATAGTAACTTCTGTGTCGACTACAGCCGCCACAAGGGATAATTATAAGTCGTCTTTCGACCAAACCAACCAAAATCGAAAAACAAAAACAAAAAACACATCCAGCACAGCACACTCCGCCATAATTCATAATCTGACTTTTAGATCCCCTCAAATACGCTCGCTATTTTCTCCATCACCAAAGACACGAAACGAATTAATTTCACCAGAACCTAAATAGTATCCATTAAGTTGGGAATCTCTTTCTTTCTTTGTTCTTGTTGTTGTTGTTTTAGTTGGTTCTGTTTGTTTTAGGTTCCCTAATATTTATTTATTGTTGCGGACAAGTTGGTCGAAGCGGGAGGACTATTAAAATTTGATTTGCAGGTTAACACGTCCAAGCAGCCAGTGCTGGCGCGGGTGCAACAGTAGCAACAATGGTTACATTCAGCGAACATCGAATGTGGATGTCATGTTGACATGAGATGTCAGCCAGTCCAATTCTCGTACATTTTTTCTGATGTGAAAACATACAAAGGTGGTGGCACTGAAACGGATACGAGTAGGTTAGGTACTAAATGCGGTCGTAAAACTTCCGATGTCAGATGAAGAGATAAGTTTTAATCATAATCTGATGCTTGTTGCGATTTATTTTTCAGTTTGAAATGTTATTGCTGCTGTAGAAGGTTAATTAAATGCAAGATGAGATATTTTCGAACAAGACATTTGAAAGGTGTGATTTGGAAAGAGGAGTCATGTCAAATTGGACATGACATGTTAAAGAGTTATGTTTGAGCTGTCACTTTGGGCTTGGGAACATGCAATGTACATACATTCGTTAGAATTTATCGGACAGATGTTAACATTTGAAATCACTTTTTCATGAAGATTTGGAGAGTGAAAAGATACAGTTTAAGGAGGAATTACCAGATAAAATTTCAGAGACATGTGCTTGTTGCTTGTTTTGAACAAATCTGGAGTCACAAGTCAAATCAGTAATCAAACAGGTTTGTCATATGTTAAAAGAGAGTCGGATGATTTTATCTGACGGATATTTGGCCCTCTGCTAGTGAGATAATTTTAATAAAAATCTGAATAACCGAATTGAAATGTTTAGATAAAAAAAGTGTTTCTTGCAAGTAGAGCAGTTCATTCAGAATATGCATGGAAAAGATTGAGGTACCCTTGGTCAACCTGTCGGTTTTCCATAACAAGACCAAAGTCACTTCAAGAACATGGTGCCATAGACAAGCATGCCTGTCAACAATTGTCTGTATAGAGAGGTGACAAGAATCCATCTGAACTTCTTGGGATTTCTCTAAAATCTGCTGCAATCTGCCAATTTCTTGAGTCAAGTCTACACCGATTCTTCACTCGAAAGTTCATTGTCAGGAATAACTCAACTTGGAAAACCGACACAAATGTCCCCAATGAAAAGTTAAATCTGACTTCGTCGTCCTCCAAAAAATACTAGGCCCATATCAATTTTGGACCCATTCGTCTACACTTCCTCTCTGTCTCAGAAGCCCAAGCTATTTTTAGGTACAGGAAAAGTCGTTTTCGTATTTTTTCAGTAGTTATGGTTACATTGTCTCAGAAGGCATGTCTGTTAGACCGGAGTTAAAAAGCAGTCGGTGCGCAAAGTCTTCAAAATTGTAATAGGTACTGTAGCAATGACCTCTTCTCTTTAAACGAAATTTGGCTTTAAGACTGCTATACGAGTATCAAAGGAAGGAAGATTCATCAGTGCGTCTAGAGCAGATCCAAGCTTGCTCGAGAATGTCCGCATAAAGCTGAGACAGGAATTCTTTGTGACATATTCTCACGTGGGTTTGTTCCGCAAAGTAACCGATGCATGGGATAGTTTCAAGTACTGCCAAAAGTTGCGTTAAGCGAGGGACCCTCAATGTCGCGTATTCCTGCGCCTTCAAGCCAAGGTATGTTGCATGAGCGTGTAGACATTTTTTACGATTTTCGTTGGTTTTGTTAAAAGCGATAAGGCCCGACAATTCCGGAGCCTTCGGATAAGAGATCTTGCTGTTGGCATTATCATCTTTATTTCATCATTTTGGCTAGTCCTAAAAAATCTTTTCGACATTTGCTTCAAATAAGTTTGAATAGCTCATGTAGTAGGTTGATTCAGTCACCGTACCTACGTCTTGGTTTGAAATTACGTTATTTTTGACATCATAGTCTTAGTAATAGCTGCTTATTTTTTTTTATAATTAGAGAACGTTCAAGGGGTAATGAGCATCTCTAAAATGCTGGCACACACAGCAGACGATGGAAAGCAAGAGAGGAAAGAATGAGATTTGCCGATGTTCGTTGGTTTTGAATGTTTGCTGGTTATAATGACAAGCAATAAAGTACCGGTAGGGTATTTCAAAATCATTAGGAAGAATCAAGATATTTCAGAGTGGGGTGGAGGCTACACTGATGAGCATGCATAGCGAGCCGGGTGTTACGGTTGAAGGTTTAAAGGGCTGGAATGCTGCTGTTAATTTCAGTGGATCACTAATTTGTACTTATGTAGATATACTAGGTGGGGTGAAAAGTAACCTCCTTGACCGCCAGAATGGGGTGCTACTGCAAAAAAGGTTATGGCAGACATGCCAAATTTCAGTGCGATACTGTCTTTAGTTTTGTTTTGACAGCTGATTATTGTTGACGTGTTTGGCATCATGTTGAGTACGGACAAAAACGATTTTCGTTCTCTCATGACACATTATTTTTTGAGAGGCAAAACGGCGAAGCAAACAAAAGAAAAGTTGGATAAATATTATGGGGCTAATGCTCCGTCAGATTATACCGTCAAATATTGGTTTCGAGAGTTTCGTGGTGGCCGTAAGTCCACTACCGATCAAGTCCGCAGCGGCAGGCCCTCCGATGCGGTTACAGAGGACAATGTCAAAAAAATACATGAAATGGTGTTGGCTGACCGGAAAGTGAAGGTGCGCGAGCTAGCAGATACCACAAAGATTAGTACTGAGCGCACACGCCATATTTTGGGCAATATTCTGCACATGAAAAAGTTATCCTGCCGCTGGGTGCCGCGCATGCTCACTCCTGCCCAAAAACAAGAACGCGATAGCACTTCGAAAGAGTGTTTGGACTTGCTGATGCGGAATCGGGCGGACTTTTGGCGTCGATTGGTAACTGTTGATGAAACCTGGATCCACTATTACACACCAGAGAACAGAATGAGTGCTCGGCAAAATTTTAAAAAAAATTGCTTACCTCAGCTGCAGTTAATTTATTATTTCGATCGAAATTTGTTTCCAAAATTTGCACTGTTTCGCAACACTGCATCCACTTTGAAAGATAAGATCATTCAAAGAGATACCAACAGATGGCGCACCCTTAGTACAGCTTTTATCAGTTCCAGCTGAATGTATACTGGAGTCTAGCAAACAGAATTCTACAAGGTGGAAGATAGTTGATTAAAATGATTCCAAAACTTTTTACCATTTTAGGGAAGAGAATTCCTCTAGGTAATTAAACATCAGGCTATTCTTCTTGACGATGTTCTTGCCTATCGGTAAAAATAAGGACTTTCAGGCAGGTATTGCTATCAAGTCCTTATTCAATTTACTGAAGTGGTCAGTTCTCCGGTGCAAACCATGAAATAAACTGTTCACCAAATCGTTCCTCCAATAAAGCCATGATTTCACGGGCTGTGTGAAAAGTGGCACCGCCTTGTTGGAACCCAATGTAGTCAATTTCAGTGACAATTACGGGCGACATTAACAACTAATTTCCGGCCGGCCTCAGTTTTAAAAATGATTCCACCAGTCCATCAATTTCAGCAAACCGTTGTTTTGTTTTGATGTAATGGCGGCTCTTAAACCTCCTTGGATTGCTCCACACCCCAAATATGGCTATGCCAAAAATGTACCTCATAGCTGAAAAACATTTCTGTCCGAAAAAGTGGGACTTTCTGAAGTTTTTTAAGAGCCCAACGACTGAAATATAAAGATTCCGTTGGCCGGCCTTAATTTTGGCACAAATTAAATTTAGTATGCCAGATCCTAGTGTAAAATATGCTAAGTTGTTGCATACGACAAGCCAAGCTGTTGAGATCTGCGTGCCCCGGCCAATTATCAAGGCTTCTTCCATCAACGACGATGTCTAATAAAAAGCGGGGGCAGAGTAAATACTGGACTTATCATAAACATCATCCGACCATTGCACCACTCATGATTTGTCCAGTTACAAGCTGCCAGTCATAGGTCTTGTTGAGTGGCAAGATCAGCGGTAGTCCATACCGGGACTTATAACACGGTACGGTGTTCCTACGGATGTTAGGAGCTTATTGAGGTAGGCCCCTTTGAGGAGCGTCACGGTGGCTGTAGTTTGAATCTAAAGTTTAGGAAGGGATACCCTACGGTCTCCCCCGGAGTGAAGTGCCTATAAGTGCTGGGTGCTGAGACTCTAAGATCAGTAAGAGCTTATATCGGGTTTTCCAATAGGGACTTGGCAACTTTGAATTTAATTTGTGAACGAACTCTTTCGAACTAATCATGAAACTGTCACTGTCAATTTATTCAGTAAACTCAACATTTTCATCAGGATAAAGTACACAAACGAATTATGTGTGATGCTGCCGTGTCAGTGAGACAACAGGTTGGTCGAAGTGTCAAAAATATCGCTGCCGCTCAGGCGTCCGTAGCAAACGATCCGAATCAGTCGATTCCACGGCGTTCTCAAGAATTGGACATCCCTAGACCACATTATGGAGTATTTTGCGTAAGGATCTTGGTTTACACTCATACAAGATCAAACTGACTCAAGAATTGAAGCCGATGGACCATTTGAAGCGACGTACTGGGTCCTGGAGAAGATGCGCCAGGATGATAGATTCCATCGCGAAATCATCTTCAGTGACGATTGGCCGCCTCGTTCGTGAGATTTAACGCCGCTTGACTATTTTCTGTAAAGTTACGTTAAGTAGAGCCAACATTGAACGCGAAATAGCGGCCATTTCGGCCGAAATCTCTGGCCGAGCTGTTGAAAATTGGGTACAACGAATCGACCGCTGCAAACGTGCTCGCGGTGGCCATATGAACGCAGTCGAGTTCCATTCAAAAATGTTTTGATTGTACTTCAAGCCGATAATAAATTTTTTGAAATATCTCAAATGGTTTGCGTTTTATTTTAAAAAAAAGTTGTCAAGTCCTTATTGGAATACCCTATACATGGGCCTCGACTCATACCAAGGGTGGAACTGTGTTCTCAACACAGACCCGAATTGGTATCAAAGGAATTGACGGAGAGCGATAGCAAGGCGTAACTTCCCTCCCATAAATCTATTGGCATTGACAAGAGACACATCTGTTGAGATCTGCGCCGAGTCGAGTGATCATGTCCTCGCCCACACTCTCCGCTACAGCCGCAATATTTTCTCCACTGCGTGATAAATTTGATCTTTTCGGTTGCAAAGTATCCAATAATGAATTTTTTTTCAATCTTTTCGATAGTGCAGCAAATTGTGCGTTCAGTAAGCACATTATGTGGACCATAAGTTGCTCGTAGAACTTTGATTTGCATAATAAAGCTGAATAATTTGAGGACGTTTTACCGGGCTAAGAGTCTGCATGATGAAATGTCCAAAAATACTGAACAAAAGTACCATATCAGTGGGACATGACGCGTGCGTGATATCCCATGAAATCTCCTTGAAAAAACTTACTTACAAACAGGACTAAAAGGAAGAAACTTACTTAAGACAATTGACTTCCCCAATAGTGTAGCCCAACTGTTGCACAGAATCATTGATTACAAGCAATCTTTAATGTCTCGTACGAGAATGTGCCTGTAGTTTCCCTATTTATCATAAATCTGCAAAGTCTGGTCTTACTCTATGTTCAGCCTTCGATTCGTCCCATGGATCAGCATGAAAAAACTCATATCACCCAAGGCAATAGCATCTAGATATGAAGAATGTTTCAAGACCTACTAAAAAGTACATTTTTACCACTGGCACATTCTGACCAATTTTTTTAAATTGTATCTCAAATTTATCAAATGCTGGTGACGCAAGATAAATTTAAGTAAGAAATGAAACTAGGCCAAGGATACTGCCAATCAAATTGAGTGTCCAGTTGCATTCTTTACACAAGTGTTGCCATAAAATGCATCCGAATATTAGTGTCACTTCAGCTGCACATAACTGCATCCATTCTCTTTATGGAATTTCGTTGAATTTTTCAATAAATTTTTTCAAAGTCCCTGAAAACTTTCACTTTTTTATTACAAAATAAAATTTGTTTCCCAAATTCTACTACACGCACTACAAGAATTCTGACCGAAAATTAATAACACGTTCTAAAGCTCTTAACAGCTGAATAAATTGTCGAACATGACCTTGCTACGATTCGATTTAACGACTTAAAGCACATTAGTGTCGAAATAGAAGACATAATAAAAATTCAATAAAAATGTCCTCAAATATATAAGTCGCACTCTCCGACTATTTATCTCAGCAAATAAAACTTCAAACAAAAATGAATGTAAAATGAAATAAATTATTTAGATTATGTGTTATGTGATTAGGACCCTCTCCCCCCCTAAATGTCAAGTATAAATGATTCTTACAATATGGGACAATATAAAAAAAAATTATAATCACCAATGCGCTTACGTAATACGTTGTCGGATTTTTTTCTTTTTTACTTTAATTGCCTAACGTTCTTGTCGTTATGGTGTTAAAATTATAAAAGTGCAAGTTTTATTCCTACTACAACACATATCTTAAAAATGACTTGAAGTCGCCTATGGCATGAGAATGCACTCGACAAATGCCATTTTTCTTTTACTCCGAAGAAGTCCTATATAGTGGGATTGTTGAGTAGGCTTACGCAGTGCTTTCACCATCTTCAAGGGAAGAAATACTATCTAGACCGGCGGATTTGTGTATATGAAGATACCTTGCAGGAGTTCGGAAGTCTGTTCGTCAGTCTGAAGATTCGACGCCCTCAAGTGCAGGCAAAAGCATCACAGAATCTGGAAGCGCTGATCTGGACAGAATCGCGATGTCCCTTCATCATTATCTTTTACCATTGAATGACATCATACGTCGACCTGAATTCTGATAAGCCGCAGCATAGAACTTTTTAATTATGCGCTGTCAGCCATCTAGAACTTTTTCATAGATTTCCATAGTAAAAGACATTACCTTCACACATGGGTAAGTGTTTCAATTGTTTGTGTCGCCTTTGTGTTTATACAGAATATGAAGAACGTTTTCGGCTCCGAGGTGAGTACTCGATTGCCTCAGGCCATGAGAAGTAGTCCGATGCCCTCAAATCGCGCGAACTCCATGATTTAATCTTTGATCTATGTCGCCATACATATAGTATGATATCATCTTAAATATAGTCCTCAGTAAGTCCATAGTTAAAGGACCTATCTAGCTGGAACAACTATATCAAGCGCGCCCATATCTTCAATAAAATAATCTCTGTTGATTGTCCGATGGTGGCGATGGCTAGCTCATTGGACTATGACGCAGAGGGTCCGTGGTTCGATCCCCGGCATCACCAACAATTTTTCGAATCGTCATCACCCTTTCGGCGGGCAATGGCAAACTCCCGAAAGAAAGAGCTTCTAAGGAGTGCCGATCGGACTCGGCCCCGCTCAGGTGTGACAAAAATGACAATATGAACAACACAAATGAGTGTCAAAAAGCCAGGCCATGGCCCATACCGGGCTGCCGGCGTCACAGTGTTTTTGTTTTTTTGATTGTCCGGTAGTAATACTGACCTTTGATCTTAACGTAGCTGAGAATTCCACCAGTTTATTTTTATAAGCTAAGTGTCATGGGTCCCTTCTGAATTTGCCTCGCTCAAGAAACTATATTTTCGCGTATTCACCAATCCATTCAGCCAAGAATGAATCTCGTGACTAAACTCGATGTTCGATTAAAACAAAAGTCGACTTTAAGCTACTTAAGGTCCAAATCGGTAGTCTGCCGTCGCAAGCCATAATCTTAATTTAATTCCTGCATCATATCGATCTTATGCGTGTGTGGTCCTCACGTTAGCTTAACTTCATGATAGAACCAATTTTGGGGTTCTTAAAGCCTTGCGATAGCAATAAGGTAGCTCGTCTCCCAGTCTAAAAGACACCTATTAAAAGCAACCCAAGGGCACCATGGTCTTTTATTAGTGGGCCTCTATTCAGACCTCTCATTCGTTCGTTCCGGTATTTCACTTTGATGACGACCCGGAGGAATCAGAGATATGCACAACCAACCCAACTTGGCTTCGTATAAACCAAATCTACGACATAGGCCCGTCAACTGCCAGCTCTTCCCTTTTCTTCTCGATTATTAACGACTGGACCTACCTCGGACTTGAGTAATGCTTTCGTTGCCATCCTATGCAAATATGCGTTGCCCATGTCCACAGAGCAGCTGGGTAAGACAGTAGTTCAGCTCACCATGACTTCGCTTCAGCCAGGAGCTTAGCAGCAATATGAGTCTCCAGCTAGTCGCTAGTTTGTTGAGATTCCGGGGCAAACTGCAATGACTAGGAAGGAGCTTTACAATTCTTTAGGACATTCTATAAGCGAGCTGTTCGATTTAAAAAAGTTTCAATATATTTCGAAGTGCACCCGGGGGTGGCCTTAGGGTTAGTCTAATGCGCTTCATAGTGATACGAGTGCTGCCGATAAAATTTTGATAGTCTGAATGCAACTGATAAATGCGAGGCAACATATGGTATGTTGTACAAATAGCGATAGAATGATGTAAAGCGAAAAATATTGTGTCGGTGTTGTATGAATACAACTTTTACGAGACTCCGAATAATGGAATGCTCTGGTTGCAGTATGGATTTCTATACCAAGCCGGACTTCGGTTTGACGCACTCATAAATCCCCCTTACTTTGATATTCATATATTGGGCTGCATCTATAAAACCATTTTTTATTTAAGAAGAAAGTGTCCGACAATGTTTTGGCTTACGCCATATGGAATCAACATCAATAACAGCTCTAGGATACGGCACAAGAGTCTTCTTGACGTCGCCCGTCTTTGGGAAAACTTGCGTTTGCCCTCTTAGAGGAGATATTCGCTATCCTCATTGCAATGAACTACGTATATTTTACCATTTAGCAATGGACTTGGTCTTGATGAAAGATTCAAAGAAGAGATCCTGAGTAACCGAAACTATGTTATGACTGCCGACATTCTCGGGTAGGGTTTCCATTCACAATTTAGTTTCATATGGGCATAATTGCATACGGAAAATTTCTCCAGAAGTCCGACATATCAAACGAATGCATCCCGATGTCTCTAAAATTCGGCTTTCTTTCTTACTGTCCATCATTGGGAAAGACTATTATCTTGCTGACATCGTTACAGGACAAGACTCCCGTTCTGGCGTGGAATACTGGAAAAGAAATTCAATTCCTTAAAATAAGGCCCGAGCTCGCTTTATAGGCAATGCCCACCACAATCTGACAATGATTAAAATAAATGGTCGCAGTTACCGAAATCTGGCCATCGTTGTTGTAACGATTTTTTGTCTAATAAGAAGAAATCTATTCAGGGCTTGAAAATCAATCCCCAGAACATAAAGAGTGAGATAGAGCCTGTTAAGCTCGAAAGAGTAGCGAAAACTTTTATCAAAATTCAGGGTCAGCTAGAACTACGTTACTTGCACTAACACTAATTGTCAGTCTCTGTGATCATCTCGAAAAAAAAGACGATTGAACCTTTAGTAAAGTGCCAGTAAGACAGTGCAATCCCAAAAATAATAAAGAATGATGGGACTGTTCGAAAACCATCAATTTACTCCACGCCGTTCTCAAGGCATATCTTGAACATCTCTGTAGGGTATTTTTCGAAAAGGTTTAGCTTAACGTCTGTAAAATATTGTGTTAGCCCAATAGCTAAAGTAACATCGCCACCGTGTACGTTGAACTTTCGCTGATTGAATCCTCTATTGAAAATTACGTTATGGCGATGTCTAGGCAGTCTTAAGGAAGAATGTCACTCTAGTAACATCTTTGTACCAGTAAGATATAATTGGCCGACGAGTTGAAACAAAATGATCCACAAGAAGCCATTCTGTTCGGAAAGATCAATGAATTTATTCACAACCTCATAATGACGATGGGGCTCATTTTTACCCCAATCATCACAGCACTGTAGACATGGGGCATTATTGTTTGGTTGAACACCAAATCTACTCACTTAAATGCACACAGAAGAGTGTGAAGTTACCTTAGAAATGCTCCCAAAGAGTAAGGTGTATGTTTGGCTTAAGGCCAATATTCGAATAGAAGCGAGGGCGTTGGGACCTGATTTTGTAAAAGGAATCACAGATTGTCGAAGATACGAGTATCAATGGACAAAGGAGAGATATTATATAAAGAGTGTCTATCTTTCTATCTATCAAAAAAAAAGTCAAATTGCAAGCTTTTAGTGTCACTTTTGTTCTGTTGTGTTTGCAGTTTCATCATGATGACAAACACACCTCAACAATGTAATCAAATTTGAGACATTTGGTTCCGAAATTATGGTCCTGTGCGCCAAACTTATACAGCACTTGTACCATATTACTTTCGACAAAATCGATCATCTAAGGCCGCTATTCCCTGTTTTGTTGGTCCTTTTTCGCACAACATTTCGTTGGGAGATGCAGTTGCACCGAGACTCAAAAGAAGGGTCCGTACTGAAGCGAATATTGCGTCCGTTCAGGAGGGTGTTGAAGAAGATTTAAATTTGTCGTTTTGATGTCATTTACAATAGTTTGGTCTTTGTCCGTCCACTTTATGGCAAATTTTACCCAAAGATCTTGGTTTGAAGGCTTACAAAATCCAGCTCGTGCAAGAATTGAAGCCGAATGCGTCGAAATTTCCGTGAATGGGCCTAAAATTAACTGGCATTCGATGCGCTGTTAATTATATTTAGCGATGATGCTCATTGTGTAGTAAGCCTAATGTGTAGTAAGCAAAATTGTCGTATTAAAAGCGTACATAATTCATATGAGATTACCGAAACGCCCCTACATGCCGAAAAATACAAAGTTTACTACGGTCTGTGGGCTGGTGGAATCATCGGACCATATTTTTTTGAAAATGAAGCTAATCAGCGTATTACTGTCAAGGGTATTCGCTATAGAGCCATGATTAATGATTTTTGCTTTCCCCGATTGAATGGCATGAAAGTGAAATATAGCAGACTAAGCAATCAACTTATTGAAGGAATCATTCGAGGAAAGCATAATTCAACGCAATGGCCCTATATATTGGCCTCCGAGCTCTTGTGATTAAACGTCTCTTGATTATTTTCTTTGGGAATACGTAAAGTCACTAATATAAGCTGATGAACCAACAACAATCAAACTGGATGAGCAAATTGACTCTTAGGTGTGGCAATTAGACCCTATTTTTTCCGGCGACTCAGTTACAGCCAATGGGGACAGTTATCACTTCATGTTAGTAGATTTTTTGTGATAGAATGGAATTGACAAGCCTAGATGATATGTGATCTTAACAGGACGGTGCAACTTGCTACAATCCACTTATTGAAGGCGAATATCGTTAATCATCTGATCGCCACAAATGCCTCAGCCAAACAGTTTTAGACTCCTTTCTTTGTGGCTAGTCTCTGGCCAAAGGCTTTTGAGGAAAACACCGTGAAACTAACTTCGTTGGTATGAAAGCGTGTAAATTTCGATTTTCACAAGTAGATTGCACTACATTTGATTAATCATGCTCTTGTCATTTGTTTTTTTTTTTTTTTTAACATTTGTTATTTTAGACTTTGGCAAGATCTTATTTGGAACGGTTGCATTCAGGCACGAAACTAGTCAACTCAACCCCATATGTTCAGACTGTCTACAGCAGAGCGAGTTCCCGTGCGGCCCCAACGCAGCTATAGTACTTTAAACTCACTATAGTAGCAAATCCAGCAGTGTATATTGGAGTACAAAATGAAAATTTTCAGCAAATTTTGCAAGGCAAGAAAGCTGCAGAGACTCACAAAGAGTTATGTGAAATTGTTGGTCTTGATTGCAATAAAAAAATGTCGTTCTGAGATCCTTTACTCAAAGAAGAACAACGTTCTGATAGACTTGCTGAAGATGGTGATAAGCGCCCTATACACGATCAATTTTAATTTACAAGTCTAATTGACGCCTTTTTTTTGTCAATGAAAATTGCCAATACGAGGGCGGGTCAATAAGTCCGTGACTTTTGGATTAAAACACAGATTTTTTGATAAGAAAATAATTTTATTTTTCAACGTAATCTCCCTTGAGCTCTATACACTTTGTCCAACGCTTCTCCAATTTTTTTATCCCTTCCAAAAAAAATGATTTGTCGAGGTCCTCAAAATAGGCCTTTGTTTGCGAGATGACTTCATCATTGGAGTCAAATCTTTTTCCACCAAGCCATTTCTTCAGGTTTGGGAACAAGAAGTAGTCGCTCGGAGCCAAATCTGGAGAATAGGGTGGATGAGGGAGCAATTCATAGCCCAATTCATGGATTTTTGCCAGTTGTTACACGATTGCGTTTGTGGTGGACTGTGAGCAAACGCGGCACCCATCTTGCGGAAAGCTTTCTCATGCCCAAGTTATCATTCAAAATTGAAACCACTGAGCCATGCGAGATCCCTACGGCTTCCACAATCTCTCGCACTTTCAATCTTCGGTCGGCCAACACCATATCGTGAATTTTTTCGATTGTTTCGGGTGTAGAGACCTCAACTGGGCGTCCAGGACGTTCGGCATCTTCAGTGCTTGTACGGCCACAACGAAATTCAGTAAACCACTTTTTTACCATTGAAATCGATGGTGCAGAGTCCCCATAGTATTTATCAAGCTTAGCCTTGGTCTCGGTAATGGTTTTTTTTCGCAAGAAATAATGCTTAATAAGCACACGAAATTCACTTTTTTCCATTTTCTCCTCAAATTAGTGAGTAGTCTGATAAAAATAGCTGTCAAACACAAACTAACTGACGCAGCAAGTTTAAATTTTGACGGGAGTCAACTGACAGATGGCTGTTGACAGGAGCAGTGTTGCTGTTTCAGTAAAGAGGTCAGAAATTCAAAAAGTCACGGACTTATTGACCCGCCCTCGTATTTTTACGTAAATTCTGTTTAGTCGTTTCATATGTGTCTACGAGAATGGATAATAATTTGTACCCGCTTGCAGCCGATGCTGCAGCAAGTGCAATATTAAATGAAAAAAAATCTAAAGCTTGGATAAAAAAAGTGGTTGTTGAAAGGGAAATTTCATGGAGATTGTTCGTTGTTGAAGGAATTGACTAATTTTGATGAAGACTACGAAATTTTCTTAGAATGGATGAAGATGTATTCATTGAATTGCTGGAGCTGGTTACTTCCCTGATTAAAAAAAAAATATTCTGTGATGAGAGGGTGTATTAAACCATCTGAGAGTTGTAATCAACTTAACGTTTTTCAGCTATGGGCAGGAGTTTGGAAGATCTCAAATTTTCAACAAGAGTCTCCGCTTAATCGTTGTCCATAATAGTTCCAGAGATCTGCCGAATGTTTCTCTCTGATTCAACTAATAGTTTTTCCCGCAATTTCTCATACGACTTTAGCTTTAAATCTTAATTCATATATTCCGGTGAATTTAATTTCCACAAACACAGAAAATTCCCGTGTAATTGTTGAAAATCGGACATCTTGCCTCTACTATTACTATTTCGCGAATGAAAATATTGACAAGTAGAGTCAATCAATTTAGTGACAATGAAAATTGACGAAAACCAAATCAGTTTTGATTTTCATCAATGTAGCAAGGTTACTTGACAAGATCATTGAAGAGCACACAAACGATCAATGTTACTTGAATGATGACTTATAGGCAAATCAAAGTTATACTTGAATCGGAATTCGTTGACTCGTAAAAAAAACTTGCTTTACTCGTACTTAATCGAAATATCATCAAATGTGAAATTCATCTCAAATGCAATGAAATTCAACTTTTTTCAAAACGAGTTCAAAAACGGATCGTCTACTTTTGGAAATAGTTCAAACTAGCTGAACTTGCATCAAAGGAAGATTATATTTTGGATTTAGTGGGTCTATAAAGATGTGGTGTATTTTAAGCTGCTTCAAAGACACCAACCGATTAATTCAGGTGCTTACAGTCAACTAGAGGAAGCGATCAAAGAAAAACGTCACATATTTTCAAATCATAAGGGAAGAGTGTTTCACCATGACATACAGCCTCGACCTAGAACCATTAAATACTCTTTGAATGGAAAAACTTTCACCAATGATGATGATCTGAAATCGCACTTCATCCAATTTATTGCTAATATAATCAAAAGATGACAGACGTTCATCGAACAAAGTGGAAAATCTACAAATGATCAAAGTTTAATCATTGCTTATTTCACCCTTCAAAAACGAAATTCGTTTTTATCGAACTAATACTTGAGTATGTTTAGCAAATATTTTCTTTATGCAACCCAAATAATTTTTTAGCAATCCTTAAAAAGAATGTTTTCTTGCTGCTTAATTCAAGTGAAATGAAATAATTTATCTCTTGCGTTTTAGATACTCTATTTGTTGCCAAAAATATTTTTCATTTAGATGGACATCCTTTTATCCATGCAAAAACTTTATCTACTTGCAGTCCAAGTGATCGGTTAAATTTCTTGAGTACCTTTGAGAGTAAATGGACTTCATTTTGACTGTTTCAAGATGTAGGTGGTAGGTGGTAGATGGATATGTAGGTAACATAATTGCCTTTTCCAACTGCTATATTGTAGGCTACATCAGGTATGTTATTTCCTTGTAAGGTTCTACAAATTTTGTTTCACAATCACTATAAAGTTGCGAATATGTTTTCTACAAGAAAATTTTATAACAAGTGTTTTTTAATTTTTTTTTTATTTAAATTTTTTTCCCAATTTCTATGCCGATTTTATTAGAAAAGTCACATCCCTTCTTTCAAAAAAAAACAAAAAAAGGGAAGCAGCTTCCTTGTAAATTTAGAAAATGATTATGGCCCTTTCTAAGTGGCGTGAAAAATTGTACGTTTTCTTAGTTAATGCAAAAAAAAAAATTAAAAATTAAATGGTGAACTCTTATTCAGTTATTTTCGAGATCCGTTTTTTGTTCATATCCAATTTCAAATTTGTAGATACAAAAATCACCAAAGGTGCAGTCAAATATTCTTCAAAAGTATCTATTCACGTTATTCAAGTGTCGTGGAGTGTATATTTTATTTTATGTTAAACCTTTTCTTGTAGGAACTAAAGATAACTTAAAATTTGAATATTTTCCTCTATCGGACGATTCTTTTAGGGCACAAATTGTTAAAGAAAGTGTTTAAGTAAGTTTTTACTCAGGAAGATTTCACCGGATATAGAATTATTTTATTCACGATTATTTCAAAAAATCTTTTTCACACAATTTAGGGTTCCACAAAAAAATCCTTTTAAAAATGTTTCTTGAGTCGTTTGACCATATATTTTGACCATAGTTGGTGACATTTAAAATCGTATTTAAATTTGTTTAGTTAAATAAATACGAGTAGATAGAATTGTGGTTAAAGTCAAAAATATATATTTAATTGTCTTTTTAGGAATTATTTTATTTTTTCCCCCCGAAAACACTTGTTGTAGAGGGACATAGGTTTTTATCTGCTTATTAAATACATCTTGTTAGTTTTTTTTTTTTTTTTTTTTTTTATTAAAATAACGAACACTGCTATAGTTAAATTAATATTTATTAATTTATCCCAAGTTGTCGTTTTTCATGGTGTGTTTTTTTTTAGTTAAAAATATTGTAACCCCCCAAATAAGCCACGTGACGAGGTGTTTTATACTCAAAGGAAAGATACCCACTACAGCGGAAAAAAAGGCGCGCAATTTGTTGTTTAAAAATTGACATTTATTATAACTGATGACGTCAACAGAGAATACTGCCACTTTGAGTCTCGTGGAATTAAGGCGGATCATAGGCGTTAGCTTTTTTTTTTTAATTTTTAATTTCGACATCATATTTATCTGGCTTAACAAATCACTGAATCACTGAATGATTAATAGGAACAATTTATTCAAATTAAAATAATATTTTTATTCTTTGGATTATAATTAAAATTAGAAAGCAAAAAAAAAAAAAAAAACAGGAAAAATGGTTTTTTTTAAAAAAAAATAACTTTTTCTTCTCAAAAAAATCATCAATTTATCAGAAAACCGTTTTAATTGATTTTTATATGCACTTTTCGGGATTCACTATTTTAATAAAAAAATAAATAAAATGGAACTGTTGGTTATCGGCTCTCCAAGAGCACGGTATGAAGTTCCTACAATTTTCAAAAATTCACGTAGGAACTCTATACCTCGCTTATGGCAAAAAGCAGACATTTCATCTCAAATTTCATAAATCACTTGTTTTAAAACAATTATTATTATTTTATTTAATTTATCACTGTTTGTCGATTTATACTATTTTATTTTTTTTTTACGAAAAAAACACTTGCTACAGCATAGCCAAGACTATGAGGTTCGAAACGCGCAAAGAGAACGCATGCGTAGTAGATAGTATTGTAGTTGTCCGCGATCTACGACCGATCAGTCACCGTTTTAAACTGAGTAACTGAAATAAACATTCCGTTACGCTAAGCCGCCAACAATCGACTGAGCAGACCTAAGCGACTGGTATTGATATTCCCGATAGTTCTGTCGTTCTCTTTCTGTCAATTCGTTGGAAAAATTGTGTTTTTCTAACCCAAAAACAACAAAATTTTATAAAAAACAATGTTTTCTCTTTCTTTAATTTAGGTACTTGTAGTTTAGGGAAAGAAAACAATTCCAATGAGGGAGGCGTTGAGGATTGCGGGAAGAAACCGATTTGTGTACTGGAAAGCCTCCACCACACAATTGACTGAGAGATTAATTGAGATTAAAATTTCCAATAAAAGAATGAATAGCGAAAAATCCCCATCCAATCACCAATGGTTCACCGAACGAAGCGATGAACACTCACCAACAACGGCCAACGTCGAACTGTGATGCCAATTCGTTGGAAGTTTTCAAATCACCACCGAGCACTGAACGGTGAATGGCAAATGGTGAACCCCGACGACAGCCAGACAAGAGTCAAACACGGACTACGGACTACAGACAACGAACAACGAACAACAAACTACCATCTATCGACTACTGAAACCGACGACTGACTGACTGTTGAATTGTTGTTGAATGTCGTCGCCAAGTGTTTTTTAGCATGCGAACGAACGAGTAGGAATGATAAATACAAGTAGTACTAGTATTTTCTCAAGAGAGAAAAGGAGAAAGCGTATAAGTCAGCGATAACTGCACACGTATACACCGTTGATTAACTGTTTTCCTTCCACTCAACTGTGGAATACATGAAGGCACGCACACTCACACTCGTTTACCGTTTCCTCGCGCGCGCGACTCTTATAGTCTCCCTCACACTCTCACTTACTCTGTCATTTTTTTCTCTCTTTCTTGATCTCTCTCTCTCTCTCTCTATCTCTCTATGTCACTCTACGATGTTGGGTTGGTTCCTTGTAGTTTTGCAGCTTTGTCGCTTTCTGAATATTGTATCTTTGCAGTATGTTGCCGCCACCGCTACCGCCCCTTTCCGCGGACCCATCCCCTTTGAAAGTACCAACGAGTACCAAGGCTTTTTTAACTTTTTCTTTGCCTTTGACATACGCACTGAATTTTCGTGTTGCGATTACCGTTTCTTTCGATTGTGTTTGTTGTTTTCTGGTTTCGTTGGTGTGTCGCTTTGGTTGCTGGTTTCGGCCCGTCGCGGGATATACCTATGTTGTGTTGTGTTGTGTTGTGTTGTTTTGGATTCGTGCCGTGAGCTAAATTCGGTTATTTGGCCCTACTACGTGTGCACATACCAAAAACAGAAGAAATGCTACTGGAAAAAGAACAAATGGACAAATAAAAAATAGAACAGAAAACAAATACAACAAAGATGAGCGAACGGGAGATGTGAGTGAATGAGAAAAAGTTGCGTCCAAAAAAACAAGCAAGCCTCCACCAGTTTGATGATCCGCTTGTTTACGGGTCGATGTCGCGATGTGTTCGAGTTCTGTTTCTACTTTTTTTTTTTCGTTTTTTTTTTTTTGGCTCGTTTCAGTCAAAAATTTAACCGTGTTCACGTACTCATTTCGCTCGGTGTTGTTATGTTTTTTTTGTTTTTTTTTTCGTTTTTGTACCATTTATTGCGATTTTACACGTTCGGGCATTTTATTTTTATTTTTAAGCTTTTTTTTGTTTGTAACGAAATTTATTCTCTTTTTTATCATCTTTTGATGATAATTACGTGCTTCACGTGCTGCTTTCGCTGATGTTTTTAGACTGCGATTTCCATTGAACTTGGATGACTTTGTTCCAAATTTTTCAACGTTGTTATTCTGCGCTTTATTTCCCCCTCCTCTTTCTCTCTGTTCTGTATATTTTGCGATGTTTTGTTGAACTTTTTGGTCAGAGATTTTAAGCGTTGAAAAGGTTAATGTTGTTAGAGCTGTTTTTTTTTGTAAATTGTTTTACGGGCTTTTTTGACATTTGTAAAGAAGTTGTGAAATTTGTGTTTTTATTTTTTTGAAATCTCAACAGATGCAGTATCGAATCGTGTGGTGAAATTTTGTGTAAGCCTGTAGCAAAATAATGTCATTTTGTGCGATTTGACGTTTAAATTTGACAGCTGCCAATATTTTAAAATTGATGATGGAAACAGGAATGTATTAGTTTTGGAAGGAGTACCTACTCCCATCACACCATCAGATGTAGAAAGAAGGTAAGTGAGGTACCACAAGTTTCCATACTGAGGCCATGTTTTTTTTTCAAGGAATTACTGGAAATGCAACAACCGACATAACGACGAATGCTGCAGAATCTGCAGAGCTTTACAAAAGTATAATACGATATTTAAAAGAGCTCATGGTTTATGAATACCAGTGACAAGAATAACGCTTCGTAGAGAAAGCAGTTGCAGTTCGCACTAACTCGGTGCAACGAAACCTGAGAATTTCTTTAAGACACATTAAAAAAGTCGAATTCTTACGCCGTGTGGATGTAGAGAACAACGATTTATGGAAAGATTCCAGAGTGATGTATACAATTTGACACTTGTAGACAATTTACGACTTAGGATGAAAAATATAAGTTTTGTTGTCAACCAGGTGACTACTGGTTATTGATAATGAGCGGTTTTGACTCCAGATATGGTAAAATGCAACTGTGCTCAAATATATCATCGATATATATATCTACGGCTTTGCAGATCGATTTAACAATTCCTGCAATGTGCAACCTTCATGTCATGGAAAGCCCATTGGGGAACGGATCAGCTGAGTACTTTCTGATGAGCGGGCAATACAGCGGATATGCTGTGTTATTAACTTGCGATGAATATCAAAATGGAACCAAACCAGCATCTTTCTATGTCTTAAATAGATCTACGGATTCTATAGGGTTCCGATAGTCAAGGGATGTAGATATGGAAACACTTATTTGATTTGATTACAGAACTGAGAATGACTACTGGAGAACAGTAACAGGAGAATCCCTCCGAGGGGTAGCAACACTAAACAGCAACTACTTGAAACTTTGCTAATGTCTAAATATGAATATCTGGCTTTAACTCTCGATGTTGGACAAAAGGCCTGTCGATCTTGGTAATCCTGCTTTGACAATATAAATACTTTGAGGGCCAGTGTATGTAAGAGCAATACCTCTCACCTATTCATAGGGTCTGACACAAATTTTGAATCGTCATTAGGATGAAATTCGATAGGAATAACAGCCACAATCACAAAAAGCTATTTATAGATTGATGTTTTCGCACCTATCGGAACGTATTCCGGCCAAGTCCTCTGACCGGATTTTAGAAAAACATTTCCAAATGAGAGCAAACTGAGGCCGACACATCAGTACACGACGAACAACATTAAAATGGAGCCGTCACTGCTTAAAGCAGATTATCTTATAATGGGTTTCGGCTTTGCCAGTCAGTTAGAAGAGTGGCCCTCAGCAGTAGTTGAACAGTTGGAGAAGAGTTGAAAATTCTTTATTTGGAGAAATGGAACGTTACGAAATGGATCGATTTACACTTGAACAACGTTTTGAAGTTTTGCTAAGTTACTTCCAAAGTGTATGCAGTGTTGCACAAACAGCGCGAATTTTGAAAAGAAATTCCGCAACTGGTGTACGCAAGCTTGTGAAGAAAGTTTTTGAGACAAACATATTTCTATGCGCCCAACGGAGAATACCGAAAGTGTACGCCTAAGCTCAAGAACTGCAACGCCACCGCAACTGAACAATAGTCACACTAATCTGAAGAGAATTTTGCATAAAGATCTCGGAACTTTTGATTACAAGATTCAATGACCACCGGCTTCGTTATCGCTTCTCTGTTTGGGCTTTTGAACAGCGCGAAAATGAAGACAATTTTCCTATTCCTATCTCGGCGGTCACATAAAAAGGCAAAATTGATCGGAAAATGAACACATAGTGATAGAAAAGTCAGTGCATCCGTGTCAGTGTGACTGTTTGGTGTAGTTTCTGGAGTTGCGGAATTATTAGCACATTTTTCTTACAAGACGAGATCGAAAAAAAAACATTACAGTCAATGGATAACACTACTGAGGCGATTAGCGATTTTTAAGCCCAGAAAAGGCCATCGATTTGGGTCCGTCCACTACGCACAATAAGTTCAAAAATCATGTAATCGGTGGTGTTGGTGATGTTACTTGGACAGAACAATGAGCAGGCTATTCGTGAGATAGAGGCCACAATCATCGAAAATGGGTTGACAGGATGGTCTCCACCAAGGCAGTCATTTATTTTAACAATTGATGAAAAATATTGAACACTGCAATTAGGTTTTTGTGATGCTGGGGAGCCTGTATACAAATGAATATCCTATTTAGTCCTTTACAAAGCTGAATTCACCATCAAACACGACGATAAAAACAAATGTGGGTACACATACAAAGTATCCACTCTAACAACCGCAAGTTATAGATAATCTTCTAATAAAATTAAGTAATCTTGACATTTGTCCGATTGGTTCGAAAGATGGCCTAGTAATCGGTATCAAAATCAACTCACTTAAGCGTGCGATGTTTTGGCGCATGCCTCTCCAGATAATCACAAACAAGTTTACCAAGAAACGGCTATCATTCAATCTCAATAAAAAAGTTGTATTCACCTTTGCTAAAAAAAGATATTTTATTGACTCGATTGCTTTGGAAAATACCAGGTATACATGAGTATATCAAATTAATTCAATATCTGCGTATGGTTCTTGATAGCAAACTTCACTGGAACCAACATATCAGGAATTGAATTTAATTGGGTCGTCGATAGTGTTTCAACAGAGCTGGATGCAAGATATGGAGTTATTTTTGGCATGACATAAAAAGAGCTTCACTTAATCGAAGTTACTCAGGAGGTTCTTGATTTTATCATGAATACAGGAGAGGATAGGTGAAAGATGAGTTGAAGAACTGGATGAAATACAAACATCGTAACTAAAATTGACAACCCAAAAACCCCAAAGATGAATCTTTGTTTGTCACCCCGACATTCAATATCCATGTATGTTTTTGAATCAATTCACAGAATCAATTAATTAACCAGCTATCAGTGGCTTTCCAAGGAACTAGAACAAAAGGCACTTTTAATCAACAGCTGGATTACGGTTCGTCGAATTCTATTAGATCACTCTCAAATGAATGCCAACACTTCTTATCAGTCTAAATCATTCCCCTATGTGACGGGACGGGAGGCACAACACCGATTGAAACACATCAATATTCATGTCATAATAAGTTTTATTTAATTCATACTGGCATGTGTTGTGCATATTCGAATGTGCAATAACAATCTCAAAACATGGGATGAAATAGCCACGGTAGAATATTTTTAAAGGCGTGTCGCCTTAAGTGGAAACGATTAAGTGCTTCCAAGACTCACCTCAATGTGTTTCTCTAAGACGATTACGAATGTAAACAAGCAATGGTTGTGTAAAATTGAAACAAACAAACAAACTTGAGAAAAAGTTGAAACGACTTTCTTTGAAGTGTTAATATTACGTACGCAGTACAGTCTAACATAACTTGATTACGACACTATAGTAGACCTAGTTTGTTTTACTGTAAATATAGGATGCCTTAAATACAAACGTATACTCACGTTTGTGTTTTTCGAATTAAGAATTCCAATAAAGGTCAGCGATGATTGGTGTTATTCTTCACAGGTACTGGTAGGGATAATGGAACATTTCAGTAAAAAAAAAAACCAGCTTACAACAAACCTATGGGGTTGACACTAAAGTGCCTTAATCAATGCGAATTCGCGAAAAATACGAGTATCTATGGTTTCGTTAGCATTTTATGTCAATGCCAATAGTTATCAATTAAACAAGCACTAAGGATCCATATTTCCTTGATGCCCCCAACATCTGAAAATATTAATTCTCCAGACGGGTAAACGGTGATGACGAACAACATTCCCCCGTGAATCACAATGAGTAATTAAATGACATTTCTGCCTGTCCAGTGGAGTCAGAAGAGGAATTTCCGAGCTAAAATTTAACCAAGTTGGTGGACCAAACGGATTAGATAGGAGCATACATCAATTCATCTTCAAATTTCAGCCGATCCTAAAGAATTGAGACCAGGCGAACCCCGCCAACTGCAGGGGAATAAGTTTTCCCAACAAAGCATATAAAATACTCTCTGCCATATTATGTGAACGTTTGAGACCCTTGCCCAACAATCTGCCCGGAATCTATTAGTTTGGTTTCAGTCCAAAAAATTCCACCATAGATCAAATCTTCAAATTACGCCAGATTTCGGAAAATCGGAACTGCGAAGTTCCAAATCGGGAAACAGCCGCATTTAGCAACATCTTTGGATACGAACTATGCAAAGCCATGTCTATAGTAGTTATGCCATGCCGGCCTGGCTTATTAGACTTCATAGGATGACGATGGAGAATACAGGCTGCTCCATCAAGGTCGATGATATTTTAAACTTTGTTCGTAAATTGTATGAGACTTTCAAGTCAACTCCAAAGACAAGATGTTTGAAAAGTCTATTCACATACTCGCGGTCAACGAAAAACGAAAAACAAAGTAGGTATTTCCTGTCAACAAAGACTGACACAAGACATGATAAAACATCTGATAAAAAGTGACCATAGGCAGTTACAACTTTGAGGTAGTAAGGGACTTTACCCGCCCCGGCTACACACGTAAGTTATTCAAAGACTTACTCATCCTAATCTGCTTTACGGCGCAAAATCGTAAGCACTGGTGAAAGTGGGTAATTTTCAACCGCGGTTACACCTATGGAGAATAAAGGAGATGTTCCGACAGTTGTTGTGCAATAGCAGAGTAGCTCATCGTGGGCCAAAACCTACAGCACCACGTTCCTTTGTCCTAGCTAACATATGCATAATTTAATTCACATGACTGTCATATCACACAATTAATCGAACGCCTAACAGTTTGACAGTTAGGTACTACATTTGACAAGTTAATTACTTTTCTGCAAATTCGTCTAAATATTTTGACAGCGCCTATCATGAGAACATTCCCAACTATACGTGGTTCTGTCATTTGTAACTAATTCCGCCGAAATTGTGCACATTGTACACAAAAATACATTCTCTGTCAATCTTCAGATATTATCCACTCCCAAATTCCATTTAAATCAACCTTGAAATACACTCGTAAATTCCTCTCATTGGGAAAACAAAAAAACAAGATTCAAAAAATACCAACCGTAACTCATGAATCATAGTACAATAGAATTGTGCCACTGAACTCTCCTGACATGCACATCTTATCAAATTTTTCTTTACAAAAATACCAAGTGATATCATATTTATGCCACTGACTGTACATGCCTTTATGTATTAAACATATCGTAGCTGACTAATGTGTTAGATTGCTAATTGTGATTAAAACGTGAATTAAGTCACGTAATATGTTAATTGATACTACATTATTCTATATATCATTAATTCGTACGAAAAAAAACACATGTATGTGTAGAAAGGGGGTGAAGGGTTGAAAATTGGGATGAGATGATCATACGTAGAAACACACCCCAGCAATGATAATAATAAATCCAGTGGCTTTGTTGCCACTGACGATGATTACAATGATGATACTATTCGCACTCGCACCCGATGTATCTTTTATACAATGAAAGATAATTTTCAAAATAAATTCTATATCTCAAAATGAGCAACAGTATAGCGAATGAGGGTGCACCTTGTGCAATCGGATTTGGACTTTTTAAAATAAAAAAAATTGCTACTGCATAATACAAATGATCTCAAAGGCAATGCAATGTGGGGTCGTCAAATACGATGGCCTTGTGTCAATTAGGGTTAAGCTTGTTTTTATATAAAAACGAACTCAGTTGAAAGAGCGGTTTGTTTTAGATTTTCCATGTCTAAACAGTGGTTTTGGTTTTCGAAATTTTCTAAACAAGGAGCCAACCCTTTGGACGTTTAACACTATTGGAAATGCAGTAAAATCTCGTCACTTCATCCACCTTCGTCATTTAGATGCATACTGAAAGCTATTTGAGGTGAACTAACGACGACCTTATACCAAATCAAACAGAAGATATTTAGTTAAGAACTTGGAGCCGTGCAGTACATCTGGGTAAAGTCAAGCGTTTATGTAAAATCAATCAGGAAAGGTATTGTCTTTATCCAACAGAGTGATGCAAACTAATCGGCCTGTAGCAAACGTCTCAAAATACACAAGTTTCAGTCAGAAATTTATATACAAGATTTCGATAGCTGTAAAGCCTGCAATATCCCAAATATCAACATAGTACCCAACGCAGGCTCAGGCCTTTATATACCCAAAGGACAAATGAGGAAACATGTACACTTAACATATGTACATACTAGTATGTCAGTTTATCAGTGTAACAGGCACGAAGAAGCTTAAATGACTCCCATTCACTTTTTTAGGGATCATGCCTTATACCGCGTCTTTATTTACTTTAAAACTGAAAGAGCCCTGTCACCTCTTAAGTACTAAGATTCGCCCGCTAACCACAACAAAGCTCCGGATTTTATGAATAGTGTCATCAAGTGCATTTATTCATGATGAAGACTGCTAGTGTGAACTACGAACTCTAAAGAAGGAATGAATTACCGCCGACGAGGCGAAGAATTTAGTGAAAAATGCTTCTCTAGAGATTGGATCTGCTCAAAAATAGGAGGAGGAGTAATTAGATGTGCTAGAAAACATTGTACTGTATAAGAGGATCTATAAAAAGAATAGTTTTTTGAAAGCCTAATACAGTTATTGCCTAAATGGTACGTAGCAAGATGATTGAACAATCATCGTTCAGACGATGACAATAAACATTTCTATCCACCTCTCTAACATCTACCACTACTACTACTTCACTACTCATTTTAGAGGGACATGATCTGTAAACCCATTTCCGAAATTCAATCGAAAGGATGTATTTTCTCGATATAAAATCGCAGCATTGAGTAGAAGATTCGAAAAGAAAGGAGATGCTATGATTTACACAGTACAGAGGGGACAATCTCCTGACAAATCAATATAAGCCATACTACCAATAGCAGTAGCTTCGGACACGGCAGGATCCTAGCGGAGCTACTGCCAGGAAATTCAATTTTAACGGATGAAATTCCTTTCTTGATCGACTTTGACATTCTGTATGATATAATATATCTGGAGAGGGAGGACTTGGGGAAAATGCAATTTCCACAGATGGCTCGAAAACAGAGAAAGGAACAGGTTCGAGTATCTTCTCAGAACTAAGAGTGTCTATAAGACTACCAGACGCAAGCAGTGTCTTCAATTCAGAGTTTCTGGCTTTCCTAAGGGCAGCTGAGCTAACACAGATGAGATCGGTATCCGGAAGAGATATCGCTATCTACATCGACAGCCAGGCCACTTTCAATTGGTTCCGCAGGGATCGCGATGGGACCGCTTTGGTGCCTAGTATGTGGATGACTACACACCCCTGACTTAACCTAATCTAACGGACTACCAATATTACCCAAGGCTAACATGGAACATTCTCATATGGTAGAGAACGACCATTATTTTAGTTGGCACACACAGGTGGAGGCGTAAGTAAGTGCGGGGCAAACTGTTCGGTATCCTTGTCAAGATTGATCATACGTAAGTAAAATACAGATAAAAAAACTTAAATTTCCACACAAGAGTTACGATTTTCAAGGATCGATTCAATTATTTGCGTGTGCAGATCATACTGACATCATCGTAGGAACTTAGAACGGCGTACCATCTCATTTCTACTGTACTATGTAGAAACATGTCTTTACAATAACTTCAACGCTGCAACAGAATGATACAAAGTCAGCTTGCATTTCCCAAGAGTAATTAAACCAGCTGTAAAGGCATGCAAAAGTTGACGCTCAAAGGGATAAGGAGGAACATAAACTCATCATATCCTGAGTTTGTAGTAAGTGAGGATCAATTTTTTACTAAATTTATATTATGAACTTTGCGATTTCTTATCAAAAACTAGGCAAGATATGTATAAAAATATGAAGGGTCCTAGATGAAAAGCTTGTGGTACTCCTGGTCAAATCCAAAAGTAACACTGCGCTGCTTCTTTCTACCTTTTCTGAGCACCGAACTCGAATAGAAATCCAAGGTTCTAAGGTTCACACAAGTTACTGCTCTTAAATTGTTATTGAGAATGGAGGTCCTAAAAGGGGGTTTCCAAAGAGCATGAATACTGGCTAATTCTCGTCAGTTAAGATACAGAAATAGAATTACTTTAAACTGAAACAATGATCACTACAAAAATGATAAAAATTTCGCTGAAATAGTTCGAAAAGTTAAACGTTTTCTCTGTCGACATAAAGCTCATTCTTGTCCAGCAATTGGATGAATAAGACCGCTTGATTGGAGGTAAGCATGCATCTCAGGATTACTTAATGGAAACCATGTGCCATGTGCCATTGTTTAACAACCTGATTGACCTTACTAGTTCAGTTTTAGTCCTGTTAAGTACGCAACCAAACAGATAACCGCATTTTGACAGATCCTGGAACAACTCCTAAATCGATGTGTTCATCTATTCAGATGAACTATACAGACTCAGAGCGTTGGTATACCTCCCGATTCTGTCAGATTGTGTATAATACCTCTCCGAAACCTTTGATGCTTTGAGAAAATTCAGTAAACTCCCAAATCAACACTAGATGCAGAATTTCCAAACGTCAGTACAACTATTCACATATGCTTATTGTACTGACATAGTTGGCAGAACTCGGCGGACTGTCACTAGTACATTCGCAAGTTTCGGAACAGAAGCCACAAAAATGGTTTTTGTCGTGAATGAGGACAAGTTTTTCTAAATAAACTAACAAAAACGAACAGCCTGCAAGGGTGAGTTAGCGACACTCTGGTCGGCTTTAACCTCGAGGTAGTAAAGGAGATTGTATACCATAGCTCCACTATTAAATCCGGTAGGAACATCTAATCGGGCATCAAACAAAGATTTACTCTTCTCAATTCTTATTTCCTCGCCCTTCTCAGGCAATACTTGGGAGACTTTATATTAGTAAGACTCCAATTCTGCTTTATGGCGTTGGAAAACGGACGAAGGTAGATGTAGATATCCTTGGCCGTTTCTCAATTGCTTTGATTAAACTACGAATTCTACGAACTGTACAGTGGAAAAGGCCTTAGAACAAGTCACATTAGTCACACTAGATGGCTAGGACACTACTATACACACATACACTAATGTTTCAGTCCGAAGAGTCTTCAATTTCAATTTTGAAGAGAAACTTCAACTAGAAGGAGGAAGACCTCGCTTTAGTTGTGGGGGATGGGATGGGGATGGGGATAACTTGCTCTATTGTGTGTGGCACAAGCCCAGATTTTTAGAAATTGGGCACAAACAGCATACAGATTATGGTGCTCAAGCCCAACAATTCTCAAGAATTTTAATTTGCTAATCATCAGCAGCGTCGTTACTGTCGAAATGTGTGCGGAAAATGCCTGAATTGCATCAATAATTGAACAGGAAAATTAATGTCACATCTCTATCTTTAAGGTCTTGGCAGTTAACGGAATTTAGTTTATGATTTATGAAATCAACGAATAGCTTTTGAGAAGCCCCTCCATTCGAAAAGTGATACTGCTTGGTGTGCTTTTAAGGCAAGAGGCAAGATTTGTTATTTCTTTTAAAAAACAAGCAAATGAGGTTCCTGTCGGTTATAGATTGCGCTAACGAAGGACACGTAATACAATACAAGTGGGTCAAATTCCCGGACGAGTCAGGTCTCGAAATTATTATCAAAATTGGCCGCCGAGATTACACAATTTACCACCGTGGAACTTCATTCTTTGGTCCTAAGAGCAAGTTGGCTACAATGCTCTTTAGTCAATATAATGGTCAGTTCCTCATCAACACTACTGTCAGGTAGAGTATTACTTTCTTCCAAAGGCCCAGAAATATCTTCATGATCTTTAATATTGGTATCTCCTAATACATGTATCAAATTTTAAGGGAACAACTCCCGCAAGAGGCTCAATATTTTCGAAAAATCATGTAGAATGTAGAATACTGTGCACTGCCAGGCCTATCTTATTATAGTCGAAAATAAATTGGATCGTTCTTGCAGAAACACAGTCCTACAGAGTGAAACCTATCGAAAAGATCTGGAGTTTCCCCATTTAGACTTTTAATCAATTCTGCTACTTATTGAATGAAAAAGTCATTCTGGCCAAGATCACCGTAGCAATGAGCAAGTTTGTCTCGTATTTCAGTCCACATTCAGAAGATATTTCAGCTCTCAGCATTCGTCGAAGGTGCGAAGTATCAATCAATCAAATTTACGAGTATTTGGATGTAGAATATAACTAGTAAGATATAGGTACGATTACAATTCTCATTCATTCTCTTGCCCTTTGAAAAAAATTATTGACAGCTGCATGTCAAACACCAACAAAACCAAAACCAAAACATCTTTCTTCAAAACCTCCTTCTCTCGAGTGTCTCAAAAGCAGAAAAAAAAGTTCAAAGAACTGATGACCATAAAATTTTACAACTCTTCAACTGCCTTGATGGGGCAGGCATTCGTCAAAAATATTTCAGCAAAGCAATGAAATTTAACGATGTAAACGTGTTCACCCAGCCTAGGTCTCATCAGTCTCATCATCGCACAGTTGGAGCTTTAATAAAAACTAGATCCAAACAGGTAAACCGATACTCAAATACAATCTCCCTCTTTGGAGTTTATCCCTATCCGACTAGACTTACCACAAAATAATAAAAAAAAACAACGAAACACTTATACAATAGATCAAACGTATGCAGTAGGTGTGCCGAATAAGCTTTTCGAACATTTTAAAATATAATTTTTTTCTACTCGTCTGATTGCGAAAATAAAAAAAATAAAAAATAAAAAAAAGAACACAACGCACATGCTATAAAAAATACAAAATAAAAGATATATTCACGAAAAAATCATAAAATGCATCGGGGCCTGGCTGGGTCGTTAACAAAAATATTTCGGATGAACCATAGGCTCGAATGCTGGCCTGCCATATGCAGTCGAGTCATTGAACGTTGAATTGCATTCACGTTCACGGGGGCTTTTTATCCGAATTTTATTATTTTTTCTTTGAAATTTTTTGCATTGTATCTTTCTTTATGAAATTCGTTCCATTTTAAGCCAATTGTTACGAAAATATTCAATTTTTTTGCTCCAAGAGAAGTGAAGTACCTACCCAGTGGCCAGTACTCGTAGTCGTATCTTAACCACATATGGAGGTATCTGCGAGTATGGGTCGTATGTAGTTTTGTTTTTGGGGCTAAAATCGATATTTCATGTGAATGTGGTGTCGAAATGAAAATGCACGATGCATTTGTCGAAACGATTGTTGCTGATGCATGTTTTGCCTTTGGGGATGCAATTTGGAGGAATTTTTTTTCTCCCCATTTTCTCGTTTTTCTTTTGGGAATTTTTTTCCAACTCATCAATTGATATGCAGAGATATGAGTAAAAGTATGAATACAAGAACAATCTTCTGGGATTGGAGCACCATACACTGATACTTCAGCCACAGCAAAATTGATATCATACTCGGAATTGAACACGTGCATCATGGCTCAGACACAGTTGATTATATTCTCGCATTGGGATACCTACCTATATACTATATATCCCCATTGGATCCATGAGTATCTTTAGTTGTTTTTTTGTTTGGCCATTTCGATTAACTGGCGACTTAATATAAGTTTTACGATGCAAACGATGCAATGATGGGAACAAGTTGATGATGATTGTTCATGTGATGGGCATGGACATGACTGATTTTCGAGTCTGACCCCGAAAATCATGGCCTGCAAGCTAAATTAGAAGGAAGCGATTGAAGAGGGGAAGAGTAATCCTGTTAACAATGTAACAAAGACCCAAAATACCTAACAATTATCGGTTGAGGCGCACCGAGCGACACGATGGTGGGGGGAATACAACAACGTTTGAACGTGTCCTTCGACTGTAATTAGGTCTCATGCAAATGCGTTTGTACTTTAGTATCTTGTATCTTTTATTCTGTATGAGTAAGTATATAATTTGTGTGTGCGCCAAACGAAATTACTCTTAATTATTGAAGTCGTTGCTGTTACAGGGTGTGTTTTGTATATTTTGTGTGCTTAAGCTAATAACAGCTATAGGTACAATGGGAAATACAACTCACGATGGTAGAAATAATGGCGGCGATGGCGACTTACCAATACTCACACAGAAGAAAGGAAAAACTGTCCCAAATTGAAGACAAACAAACAGTGACACTAGAGCTGACTGGCTTACAAATCTCACATATGTGTAACCATACCATACATGGGCGTAATGTATCCGTACATGCGTGTGGAACAAGTGTTACAATCCATTTATATGCACACCACATGTGTATTCGTATGTGAAAACCGCCCCCGAAATTTCATGCGTATACCTACGGCACACAAGGATTAAAAAGAAAACGGATGTCGATTTCCTTTACCGTGAATTGCAGGAAACGAGCCCTTAGTTTGAGTATTTCAGTTTCGTTTTGTTGTTTTTGTTTTTGTAACCATTTCCCGGCTATCGATTTACCCACCCCTTTTGTTGAATGTATGTACAGGTATATACATACATACGTGAGTACAAAGAGGGGGTGGAAATCTACGCATGTTGAAACGAATGAATTGCCACAGGATGTGCGTGTTTCTTGAAACAATAATTCATAACAAGAAAACCCAGGAATCAAGCAACAAGAACACAATATGAAGAAATGAAAAAAAAATCGAAAAAACTTTCTTATGACATAACAACCCTTAGAGCTGGTTGCCGAGTAATTCAACTTACTTAGCTGTTGGGTGGTACGTATCACTTAGTGTGAGGGAGGGCTAAGATTGGGATATACTACGGCTGAGTTAGTACTTGAAAAGTTAACCTTTACACCGCTATCACACTGTCGAGCACATGGAGAATTGGTAATAAAATTTATTGCTCTCACTTCTTATGAGCCTTCTGGATAGCCACCTTATGCAAGGGAAAAGATTTTTATTTTTTTCTTTATTCAGTTTGACATGGGAAAAGTGCGTGCAACTTTCTTGTTGCAAGTCAAAGTTTGTTATAATTTGTAATCCTGCTGTTAAAGGAGGAGCACGGTGGGATTTTAGATATGAGTACGTGTTTGTACGTCTACTCACGTTGCTGGTTTCCGTTTTGTGAACATAGTTACGCTTTGTTCTTTGCTGTACATAAAGTCTCATAAATATGTAAGTGTTTAGGCCTTAAATATTGAGAGATATGAGTCGAAATTACCAACTCTGAGCAAGGGTTGATAACGCTTCTAGAAGCCGTTTCACAGTTTATTAGATTCAGCAAGCTATTTGCCTCAGATTGGATGGATACAAAAGTGGTTAGCTTGTTTTCGATGGGAAGAAGATGGATACTCTAAAAACTACTTCAACTCTATTTCGACTACCTTGATGTGGCAAGCTTTTGAATCAAATCTCATAAGATTCTGAGGAATTCCCATTGGATGACCATTTGACCCTCAAATGGGTAGATCCAATCGAATGTGTAATTACCAGTTGTTGTCAATTCGGGGCTTTCTTGATTCTGTCTGTACAATATATTTTCCACTTCAACTTAGCTGTTTTGTGGTCTTGACCAAGCATCATTAGATCCTGCGGTCCCTACTCTTTCAGTTTATACAGAGTCAAGTCATAAACACTGGTACACTGAACTGAACTCACTCATTACGAATGCAACACTGGGCGCATCCATTTCGTATTGATTGCGATTTGACAGTTGATATTTATGCTTCATTGTGACGTAAAAAGTTATTGACATTAATTGCTTACAATCATGGAATGTGGCGACATCGAAAATCGTATTGTTGTAGTTAACCTACTTAAATGCACAATGGAATCACACTGCAATTTTGTGTATTGTGCTGTGAAGTTGTTTGAGGATACTGGTGAAGTACGAGACCGTCAAAAATCCGGCTGTCCGCGCACTGTGAGAACTTTGAAAGCGATCAAAGCCCTGAAGAAACGAATCGACCAAAAACCGCTGCGAAAACAGAAAATCTTGTCGCGGGAAATGCAAATTTCGCAAAAATCCATGTCTCGCATTATCAAAGAAGATTTAGGACTCAGCGCGTACAAGCGACACACTGGACACCTGATCACGGCTGCATTGAAGGAAAAACGCAAGCGAAGATCGAAAGCGTTACTCAGCCGGTACGCGAAGAACGTTCAGAGACAAATTCTGTTTACTGACGAGAAAATCTTCACCGTAGAAGAATCGTTCAATAAGCAGAACGATCGTGTGTATGCTCGGTCATCCAGAGAAGCATCCCAACTCATCCCGAGGGTTCAAAGAGGCCACCATCCCGCTTCTGTAATGGTATGGTGGGGAGAATGCTACGATGGCATTACCAAGCTCCATTTTTGCGAGAAAGGAGAGAAAACATCGGTCAAAGTAATCAATCGACCATCTTGGAACCCATTGTGAAGTCTCTCAATCAATCAATATTCAACAACAAGCCATGGACTTTCCAGCAAGACTCGCTTCAGCTCACAAAGCAAAAACGACTCAACTATGGTTCAAAAACAACGTTCCGGACTTCATATTAACGGATGATTGGCCAGCTGGTAGTCCAGACATCAACCGTTGGATTACAAGTTTTAATCCGTTGCTCTACTCGACACTCAAATATTAAGTCGTGGAAGCGAGCCCTTGTCCGTGCAGGGGACAATTTCCCCATGCATGAAGTGCGTCTTGCAATCGATGAGTGGCCACATTGTGGCCAAGTCGTTCTAGAAGGCAAATGGAAGTCATTTCGAATAAGTTGTTCCAAAATTTGTAGCCATTGAATTACCCAATACTGTGTACCAGTATTTATGACTTGACTAGGTAAAGTTGAAAGGATTAAAAAATTGAGCTGGCTTGGATTGCTTTGGCTTATATCCGTTTAAGCGAAAAGCTGATGAAAGGGTTACTGGTGACAGTTTAACTTGGTAGAAAGAAAGAGCTTAGGAAGCTTGAAGGCACTGTATAATATCAGCACTTAATTTTTCGATCTAACTTGCCTAGTCAAGAGGCTGTTCTCTCTTCTAGAACAGAAGAAGAACCCTAGTCTCAAAAATTTATTGACTGTACCTAGGCGTAGCAGGAGTTATAAAGACGAACAAGGTTCTATTCTGATTTTTCGTACCGAAAACAGCTGAGAAGTGCAATCATCTGGCTTATTTCTGCATTACGAAAGCACCAAAATCCACTACCGCAGATGTATTTCATTCAGAAATTATGGCTATCCAGCTTTTATTTTTTCAAATGGATTTGAAGGTGAATATCCAAGAAGTAGTGCCTGCAAGAGATAGCGTTCCGATTTGTATTTCGGACAGCTAGAGAACAGACGAAATACTATGATTAAGTTCTAAGCCGTACATTTTAGGTCTGATCAGACTTCTGTTTAAGCTCCTGGACCACGAGGAAGAGAAGCTATGATTTTTGGTTTTAAAAAGCTATGATTTTTGGTTTTAAAAAGCACTTCGCAGCAAATACTACCTGTATGTTTGAGTGCCATAGATACGAGCACAGTTCTTCTGATCTTTCACCGGCTCAAGCCACTGATTCAGTTATAATATTGCGTCTTTAACTGCTGAAAACTTTAGTGGAGATAGGTTCGAAATCTTCCGTTTTCCAAACGTTGGGGTCTTTCTCATATCCAAGAAATTGGAAGGGCAGTGGTACCCGCAAATAGCGTTATGAGCTACACCTGGAGGAAAGCATAATGGAAGGTACATTCTTGTGTGATTCGCTATTTTCATGCTTCTAAGGGTATGAGCATACCAAACTTGGCCTTGTCCCTCATGAAATTCAGGTAAGATAGATCTTTTTCAATATCAACAACTCAGAGGTCCACATGTACTTTGGATAAGCCAGTTCTGAAGACTGTTATGAAAACGGAGATCAGGAAACTATTCGGATGAAAAATCTTCTACTCAACCTGGATCAGAATATTCAACAACTTCAACTATCCTAATTTACGCAATAGGATCAGTATTGTGCAAGTTCACTGTCAGAATACATAGATGTTGTAGCTGTGTAGGCTATATGAGAACAAAAACGTGAATTTCCTTCAACTGAGGATGCAATCGTCATGACAACCTATCTGGTAATACGGGCAATACATCAGTCCAAAGCTCTTTCTTCTGGATGTTGCAAATTTCTTTCATCACCTTGTGGTGTTTCTGCAGATTTCTAAATTTAAATTGATCTAGAACTTTATTCCAGAACCACATGTTGATAAATACATACTCAGCGGGAATTAACGAGTGAAAACAAAAACACAATTCAAAATTAGCTATGTTTATATGGGTCGGGCTCGTATCTTTTTCGAATTGGCTCGTATCTAAATGCAAAATTCAATTCAAAGTCAAACCATAACACTCGCGCGAGACCTTCGAGCTACTTATGGCATTCAAAAAGATACGCTCAGTTACTTTAACAACAACAAAACGGACGAAAATACCATTCCATCACATAGTATGAAGTATGAACCTCTGATGTCACCTCTTGGGTATGATGGGGCCAAATAATTGTTTTTTTTTTTTTTTGCAAAATATTTAAATTGGCTACCAGGAGTGTACGAGATAACATACGAGAGTAGGTACTTGTATCTGTATCTACGATATTCATTTTCATCGTGTATCTGTGCAATTATGTTGATTTTCTTATCTACGACTGACACATCGGACAGCCGCGGCCGGTACAGCGTTTACCCCAAGCCCCAAGCGCTTAGGCTGACGATCAGTCGGGCAGACAAGCGGCTTCGACGCGATCAGCATCGATGAAATAGAGATAGATAGAGGGTGAGAGAAAGAGAGAGAGGTAAATACTGAGAATAATAGTCGGGGAGATAGAGATGAAAATTGGGTAAAGTATCTAAAAATAAAATAAACAGCATTTTGTTTGCGTTTAAATTAGAGCTCAACGTGTCCCGCGCGTATTTTTTGCGTAACAATTCAAAATTGCGGAATTTCAATTTTTTTTTTCACTCGAGTTCACCGAGTTTTGGTTTCAATTTTTTGCATAAAATGAATAAGTATTGTATCTCACTCGTATAGATACCGATGTACTCGTATGTTCGATTTAGAGGCAAAGATATCAACACACAACCGATAAATTTGACCGATTATTTGCAATTTTTATTTTATTGTCGCATTCAGAGATGTAAGGGTTCGTTGACGTTGACAGTATATATGTATATGATATACTCGTACAGATACGCGGATACAAAATGTACGAGTACTACATACACTCTGTGCAAGCGCAATTATTGTGACAGTAACAGCAAAAGTCAGCAACAGCGACAGCGAAACACGTTTGTCGTACATACTCGTACTCGTACATCGATGTACTATAGTTGAAGTCGTATCTGCTCGTTATAATTTGTCGCTTAGATATGACAAAAATTTATTGTCAAGCACAGAGTGCAGAAGCTAAGTTCAAACACAAGGTGGTCAGCAGGTTGCGGGTGAAAAATGGAGGGACGAGAGAACTGTTATTTAGTAGAATATAGTGTGTAGTCGAGTCGGTATAGTGCAAATAATAAACATCTGGGGAATGTTAAGGCTAATTTTAGACAAACGTCTAATTTTGCAAATTGCCATGACAAAATGTCAAAATGAACGAATGAATGTGTTTGGTGGAATAACTGCACAGCCCACATGATGTTGAGAGATGGTGACGTTAACGGCAGAGCCGCGAAGATGACGAACACTGACTAAATTGCCTTATGAACCGAACCGCGCGCGCTTTTTTTTTTTAATTTTTTTTTTGTTATTCAGCGCGACTATGAACGGTGAAGTGATTGTTTTTTTTTTTCTTATTGTCAGTCATTGTTGTTTCTGTTGCTGTTGTTGTTATTGTTATTTGCGAATTGTGTCGGTGGAATTATGTTGTGTCAAATTGTACGTAATGCGTCGAGTGGGTTTTGTGCTGCTTCACTTTTGACATATGAAACTGTTTTACGTGATTATGTTCTGAGTTCTGACAGTCGTTGGGGGAGGTATTTGTGTACATTTTCTACAAGCCTGTCATTGTAATCCAGGGGATTTGGAGTGACCACAATTTGTAGCGCAGACAAATGTTGTTTGGTGTTTTTTTTTTTTTTTTCATATACCTACAACATAAATCTGCTCTTAGATCATGTGGTTTTTGAATGAGTTTTCGCGGTTTTCCGATAGCAATTTATTCAATCAACGTCATTTCTTTGTTGCCGTCGTAGATACATGGATACATACTGGTAGATATGTGTATGGATAGATGGTCATAGGAATATTAGGCAGCTGAGTGACGTAAAAATGTTTATAAAATTTGATTTGACTACTTGACAGAGGAGATACACATAGTTGATCGCTCTGTTATGTATTTGTCAGATGTCATAGCCTTCATAGCCTTCATAGGTATCCAAAAAGTAGTTCAGAGTTCGTCCACCAGAACAGGGTTGGTTCTAATGAAACTAATAAAGTGAAACAAACCTTATTTTATTTGTCACAGGTTTTTGACAGGCTGGCACTTTCTGTTTAGGGGGGCTACTCAATGAATTGAAATAATCCTGAAAATGAAAAAGATAAAGAAGTATCATGCTGGTCCCTCAAGCTAGTTCAAAGCCTTTGACAACAGTCGCGCAGACAGGGTTTCTCATTTATGAATTTGTAAGTCACTTTAAAGGTCTCCAACGAAAAGACAGGTACAACGTACATTGGTATGTGTTGGTTTTAAGTGTTTGGGAAAGAATCAAGATATTGCAGAGTAAGTCCGAAAGAGGCTTTTAAGGTTGAAGGAGCTGAGCTGTCTGCTTCTGATTACTTTGATGGAACACTGGTTATGAAAATAGCGATAGAACTGGTAAGTAAAAAGACATTTCGTTGGTGTTTCAAGGTATCAATAGATTGTCAGATATTTTAAATTGTTTCCAACAAGTCCAGAAAGTTCTTGAGAGTACTTGGTCAAATCCTATCTTGTGCTTGAAGAAACTTAGACACATTGCCCATTCCAAAATAGATTGCCGTCAACACATACACCGAGTGTGCCTTTCCTAAACAGTGGCTGGGTGTTAAAGCCTCAGTTTAACTAAATCAGAAAGCATAGTGTTTTGAAATTATTAAGTCCCCGTCCTATAGCAAAAGAACGAGATATTGGACTAAAAATAGCAGACAAGAGATCTTTGATGAAAATAACAAAACAAAAATATGTAGGACGCAAAGCAGAGCCCTGAGGTACACCAACATTTATTTTTTGAGTATCATATTGGTAAGCAGCAAACTTAGATGTCACTTTTTCTGTATTCATCGAGAACATGCAGGTTCTCAGAGAGTACATTAGTCGGATATCCATCTATTTTAAAATTCGATTTGTTCGAGGGTGATTCCAATTTTTACTTTTGGCTGCCCTTCTGTGCCGAAAAATCTTAGGAGTCAAAAAACCTGTGGTAGATCTAAGGTGAAATCTCGTACTGAGGATGTTTTGATTCATTATAAAACTAGTTAAGACAATACCAAGTTTGAATGAATTCATTGGATGCCGCTGCACGAATTCTGTAAGTGAAAGTGAAGCTCAGGTTGTTACGTCAAGCACTTTCAAAAAGTACAGGGAACACTGGCTTCGTAGCCAAGCTAAAAAGAAATAGGTCAACAAAGTTCATTGTAACCAGTACTCTATGACATCTTCTTTTCAACGGTTTTAACTTCATTCTAAAACAACAACTAAAAGAGGTAAAGAGCTTGCAATGCAACTGAATTTAACTATTTTAACTCTTCTGAATGCCGATACTGAGTTTTTTCGGTGTTCTAGATGACAACAAAAAGATACGCTGCTAAGCCTACGAAGGTTTTAAAGGGATTCCTGTATAAGAACTACTATTGTGCTGCACTTCAAGATGCAACCGGTACAACTAAACCACGGCATTATCATATTATGTTGCAAAAATTGGGTGTTGCTAGGATGGGTACTGATATTGTTTGGAAAGGATCAGTAGCTTGGATGACAGACCTCAATATTAAGTCAAATAATTGTAGCACTCTGAAATGCGACAGCTCTTATCATCAGCAATTCGTTGTGAAAGAGACATGCCTCAAGGTTGGATTTTTGGTCCATTATTCTTAAAAAAAGTTTTTGTTAGTAATAAACCATAAAACAAATACAGAAAGTAACAAGTGATCAAAGCTCATCGTCCACCCGTTTCATATCTTTCAAACGACTGGAATTGCCAAATTTGCTTTCTTTTTTTTTAACTAAATTCGTATGCAACTCTTAATTAAAGATCCAATGTCCATTGACACTTTGACATGACACTTTGGACAATAAATGGCTAAACATACTATCAATACTTCATAAAGTCTGTTCTTAAATAATTCACACTCAAACATTGAGGACGCAATCATTTTATCAATCTCTCAACACTTTTTTAATGTCTGGAAAAAAACGAATCCCATTCTCATTTTTCCGTTTAAAAAATCCGACATAACTCGACATCCACTAGAAAAACTCATAATGAAATACCAATTGAGAAACATGAGAGCATAAATCCACAATCATGCCCAAGTATTCTGTATTCGTTCGGTTTTCTACTCTATAGTCTCTCGTAGATACTTTTGTATATTTTTAGATTAAAAACTCTTTCCTCAATCACAGTACTCGTATATGCACAGAGGCATCATACAAACCGACAACAATTTCTGAATATGCCACAAAGCCCACAGCTAAAAGAATAATGCATTGCAATGCAATTCGTTGCAATTTGCGATTTATGTGCATCCGTTGCTATTTTAATTCACAAAATCGCGATAGGGGCAAGGATGCAAAACATAAAAAAAAAAAATAAAAAGAAAACTGAAAAAAGTTTTCGCAAAGAAAAAAGAATAAAAAAAATCTATAGTGTGCCCACTTGAACGCGTTTAACACTCAGATACTTGTACTTTCTGAAATCCAACACTGTTGCTGCTGTTGCTCCTTTCAATGGATTTCCACTATTCAATTGTACGAGGCTAACTGCAATTTGTAGTTTTGTGTGTGTAAATTGCAATTCAATTATGACAGCTGACGTCTTGTAGAGAAACTAGACGAGCAGATCTCCCTCAGCTTGGCCTATCTAACCCAATTGTATGAGTTGAGTACTCATGTATCTGGCAGGCCTCTTGACTAAGGGTAAGGCTACATTCTTTCAATTTCTTAAGTGATTCGTTAAATGCAAATCAATTGACATTTCTCTCGCTCACTCTGTGTGTGCTTAACTCAAATCGCTTTAGTGTAAAGCTGAAGACCGACCTAAAGTGAACAATTTTCACACTAAACAGTGAACCATACCGTTGAACAGTGGAACAATGTGTACTGAACATTAAACATTGAACAAACCGCTTAATACTGGCAACCGCCTAGAAAAAGATACCACTGTTCGTAGTTCATATGTAATTTGTAGTGTTGCATAGGGAAATGCAAATGAATTATGACATCTCTGACAGATTCTCTTCTAGGGTATGTCATTCTCAAGTGGTGACGTGAGTGTGCACTTTTGGATTTAAGGAATTTTTCCTCTGCCTTGACTCTACAAATGCTAATGTTGTTGGCTACACTTATCTGCAGATCTTTTTCCACAAGTCCATCTCCGAAGTATTCCGTATCTTTCTATCTCAGGGTCTGTATTGGAATTGATTAGCTTGTAAAGTTTGTTTGTAATTACGTAATCGATCATGATGTTTGCTTTATAATTGTGCTTTAATGTCTTACCCCTTCAATGGCTGGTGAATGGATCAAGTTAATTTGTTGTGTTGTGCGCTTTTTTTTTTCTGGAATGAATCCAAATGTGCATCTGTAAAGAGAATGAAAAAAAAATAAATAAATAACTATATAACAACCGGCTTGACTAAGACATTTGTTTAGTTTTGATTTAGTTTAAGGATGAATGATGGGAAAATAATTGCAAAGTGACAGGAAGAAAAAGTAACAAAGACAAGTTATGGAAATGAAGGCAATTTGTGAACACAACTCGGTTATATTTAAACACTTGACAGATGTGTGATGTCGCAAAATGTCAAATGACTGTGTCTTTTGGGGAGTGGTTGTCGTTTAATGCGTCAGCAGTAGTATTTCTTGAGAAAATCTATGCAAAAAAATGCATTTGAAGGGATGATAAACCAGTAATAGGAGCGTTTGAGAACTTAATCGTGACATTTTGACATTTACTTGTAGATGTGACATTTGCCATTGAAGATCTTAAGGTGGAGAGTTAGGAATCTCAGAAATATGATTCGAAACGATGGTAGTAGTAATTTTGTATGTACTTTACTTGACCGTAAGATAGCAATCGATGTATCTATGGTGGTCGAAGAGATTGACTAGCTAAGAAAAAAAACGGATCACAAGAATATTTACTCTGTCACCAGAGTAGGAATCAAAACCTGCCAGTAACTCCATCTATGACCAAATATTTGTACTATATTAATAATAGGATCTACAGCAGGATTAAACGTTAATAAATATACATACGTTGACGAGTAGGATGTGACTACCATTCGAATACGAATTCGGCTTAAAGATCTAATAGCAACATCTTAGCAATATCGCAGTTTGCAAACGAAAGCACTGTACCTTGTAATCTGCGTCGGATGCACCAAGTGTAAACACATCGACCTTCCAGTTGAGTATTCATCAAAGTATTGTGACAGTTTGACACTCTACTCTACTACCAAGAAGTGCGACTACCATGAAAAAATAGAAATAACTTTGTCGTAAGTCGTTAGAATGACAGCGCAAATGATTCCGAAATTGTATCTAAAAGAGATAGAGTTTGCCATAAGATTCCTTAAGAAGGATGAGGCTAAGTTTAACACTGACGTTTGACGACATGGATACTCAATTTTCGCCATCAACAAACTTACGTGATGAATCCCTTTAATCGACTTTTTAACAATTTGATTCATTATAGAGCAATATGTCAACAAATTTTATGATTTATCCAATCACCGCGCCTGCTGTGCTCAAATTTGTCTGCAAGTTCATGGTCCCTGTCCGAGTGGCCAAGGGTTTTCGACTTAGTGATGAGAATAGCGCACAAAGATCTCGGATTTCTCTCGAACAAAGTCTTATTGACTAAGCAATTGGAGTCAAACGTAGCCTTATAGTAGCTCGTATTCGACGTCCAATTTGGCCGAAAAAATATTTTTTTCTTACTACAAACAAAATTGCCACATTTGGTGATCAGACAATCCGCAGGGAGTTACAGTTTTGGGTGGAAAATGCACCTGGAATATTGGTGGGCTGAAATTGTAGATATAGGCTTGACAATTTTTGTTTTCAGCACGGTGGCACACAACCTATTTGACAATCGACCTTTTGCGCGCTAAGTTCGGTAATAGTACGATCAGCCGTCTTGGCTTCGATTTTTTCTTTGAAATCCCCTTAAATACCTAAATTATGCGGCCAATTCAAGCCTTTATTCAAGTACTCAAGTCCAAGCAAGAGCTATTAATAGTCAACAAGATTTTGGAAAATTGGGTTAACAGGATGCCCGACTGCGAAGACACTCGTGGCTGCTACATGATTGAAACTGTACTCCATATCTAATGGCACTATTTGCTTCTTCTTATAAAGTTATATCAAAACCAAAAATATTTGACTTTTATTAATTTTACTTTATTTTCTAAAAGAAACTTGTAGTTGGAGCACTTTGTTGAACTACAATGTTCGGGAGTAACATCGTCAGTTTTCGTACACAAGAAGATGTAAGGGACATCAAAATCTTAGCATGATATGCCAATTCGTAATATTACATCTAATACGATTACCCTTTTTGCTGGAAAGATCTATCATTCCCTGTTCCATTCAAGCTCTTAGACTAAACAACCATAAAGGCATATTGTACTCCAATAAACGGCGTATCTTCATCTCTTCTTTGACGGAATATAGTAATGGATACTTGATATTCTGAACCATGTTGGGTAATGCATATGACAACTACTAAATTTCTGAAAATAAGTCATCCTTGGACTAGACTTGGCTAACCACAGTTCGACCAAGTTCGAGTTCAAGAATGTGTCACATTTGTGGAGTACAAGTATACCATACCTTGTCGTTTAGCTCAAAAAAACAAGCTAAAGGGAAAATCATAGAACTGAAATTCTGACATACAGAACGTCTCTTGTGTTTTACGTGGACACCTGCCGTGAAGGCCTTATCCCACGGAGCGCTTACGCTCATAACAGGATTAAAATAATGCGTCAATCAACGCCCTTCGGATAGTATAAATACTATCTCCGGTACCTAATAGAAGTCGTGTGTAAGGCATGATCTTCTCCCTTGGTATAGGGTTGAGGCCTATCTAAAACATCTGCCATTCTGTGGATCATGGCACCCGGTTGCAATGCAACTCCACATCGAGCAGACCAATTAGCGCCACGGCCATCAAATGGCTGAGCACAGGTCGTAGCATGCTACAACATATATTCTCCTCGCGATTTTGGGTATAAACCACAGCCACCACGATACTCCCACAAGGGGGCCAACTCCTAGATCAGGCCGGAAATAAGTTCCGGGGGCTCCTGAACTCCCGAGATACCAGAATATAGTCTCCGGTCGAGCTTCCCAACCTTAGGGTTACTTCTAGTGGGGCACCTTATTGCCCAGGACTGGCCACCTTTTACCCCGCTCACTGAGCTTCAAGGTAAAGATACCTAGTTCGACGCCTAGTGAACACTATGTTCGCATAGTCCTGAATCCTGACTATTTGCGCGTTGTCAGTTAGAACACTGCCAACATCGCAAACACCGTCTTCAAAACCTACGCCCATAGCTTCAAGATCCCCAACATCATCATATAGGAACATTCACACAAAACCTGTATCCAGTTCTCAGACCGCTCTTATGCAAAAATGCATTAAAGGACTCACTCTGACATACAATCAGCGAATGACTTCTCATTACGTTCATGGATCCACAGACCTGGATCCTTTAAACCTTGTAAAGTCCTCCGCTTTAATCGCCACGTGAAGTATGATGATGAATCGAGAATAAAGTGTAGTTTTTAAATTACTAAGCACAATGCAGTCCTTCTTACGAATAGTCTGACTTATGTCTAAGTTGCCTTCACATTCAAGCTACTACAATATCGAATTACGTAAGTCTACATTGGAGAAGCTCCTGTCAAAGAGTTTTTGAAAATTAACAAAACATTTCTTTAATTATCTGTGCACGGACGGACTTAGAGTTTGTCGAAACGAATATACTTTCGAAGTTTTCCCATTGCCTGTCAAAATTATCGGACATTGTGAGGATCTGAACCCAGATTTCTTGCATTTTATACAACGCAATGAACACCATGACAAAGGCATACAATTATGAAGTGCCAAAATCGGGAAGAATTTAAGTTTGCAGCCATGTGCATACTAGTCCAGTCATGTGAATACTAGACGCCGGATCTGTTAATATTCATATACTAGTAGTTGTTGGGTATAGGTTGAGAGGCAAGAAAGTATCCTGTTGGTTCATCGGACAAGGTCAAAACTGGCTACTTTGAGTTTTATGTAGGACCTTACATTCAAATATACTCGTATGTCTCTTAAGCAATTAGCGTCGAAAACGCTAATGTTCATGTTATTGTGTAATGAATGCAAAATTGAGATCGATATTCAAAGTATTCCAGCTTAAGTCTAGCTTATTCCTTGTAGCAAGAGATCTTTTTGTTTACATAAAGTTTCTTTTACTTGTTTGTCGCATAGGTAGTTGCGGATGTAATCAGATATTGCCAGGCCCTTTCCAGGTCAATTTTACACGAACAACTAGCTAAGTATAAATCGATTAATGTAATGAAATTCCCTTAAGCTATACTCACTTGAATGTGATCCTTTTCATTAGGTTTCGTTTATTTGTCATTATATTGAAACCACAAAAGTGCTACTACCATACACTGACCTGACAAGCAAATGTACATTATGTACAACAGAAACAAAAAAAACAAAAAACCAACAAACTAAACGAAACGAAACGTAATTATATTAAGTGTGTTAAATACATAATCATTCACATCGACATGCATGGCCAATCAGAAATACAACAAAGTCGCAGAAAAATACAAAAAAAAAAAAAAAAAAAAATCCCAAACAAAGTCGAAAGGAAAAATATGAAAGAGACACTTCCCAACTTCCCAAATCAGCAGTAATACCAGAACTAGGTATGTACGAAGTATCTAACCTACCTACCGCGCGCCGTCACTATACAATTTTCACATTTCACTTGCTTTAGATACGAATCGCTACATAATTGCGCACACAGGACATGCAAACACTATTTCATTATATCGTACTGGGAGGGCACCAAGACCAGCTCATGTAACCATTTACCCTATTTCGAATTTATTTCTACTCTTTTTCTGTCATTTAACTGACATTTCATTAGATAATTCTCTAATGTTTGTATCTAAATGTGCATATAATCGGGACGGGGAGTGTTAGCAGATACTCGTCTCTTACCTTACCTACAATACTCTTACCAGAGATACGAATGCAATTTGAAATAGTAAAAATGTTGACATTTCCATTCGATTCGAAGTTATCTGTCAAACTGATCTTCGACAGTAAATAGATACGCAAATCCGTTTTTGTTTTTTACTCGATAAGAAGAGAGAGGTATACAAATACGAATACGAATACCAGTACTAGTACAAGTATATTTATTAATTAAATAAACAAAAAAAAAATGGGAAAAAAATAATTATAATGAATTCTCCTTGACATTAAGGCAACCATATGGTTGTGACTTGTCAGGCAATTAAGGGTACATCGACACTGTCCGACTGCCTAGGCGAAAAATTTATGATACGATACTTTTACTTTTTTTTCCATTTTTGTTTTGCTGTTGAAGTTGGTGGGTAATTACGAGTAGACTATTACACTTCTATGAATACTTGGTAAGAACAGGGGCTCCAACCATTCACTATGTGTCCGCGCACTTTATTAATTAAATTAATGATAAGTTGTTTTTTTTTTTGTTTGATGATAAATGTCCGAGTTTGGCTCATTCGGAATAGGTATGGTAATTAAACAATTTTATTACCCTTTGAATTGAATTGCAGTGGCAGAAGTGTGCAATTGCAATCTTTTATTACCAGAGTTGATGGCGTTCTATGTGTTATATAGAAGTTATTGGTTATACACACATTAAATGTCATTAAGTGATAACAAAATAGTAGTAAATATCACTCAATAATTGTATTGAAAAGTATTTAAAATTGTTAGATACATTGATTTTCATAGACTTTGGTGGGGTAATGTACTTTTGCAGATGTAAGGAATTCACTTATAGAAATGGAAAGTGATGAAGATTCGGAAACTCCAATACGTAAAAGATCTGATATGGTAAACTGTTGAAGTCTGGTTGGTTGTATGTTCTATGTGACTGTCCCAATTACTTCTAAGCAAGGAATTTGAATTGAATTTGAATTTTAAGTTACTGGAGTGTTCACTGACACCGTAAAGTTCTAAAGAACTCGTAAGGGGAATAGTTTATGAAAAAACAGAATAGAAGCACTAACCTCGAAAAAGGTGGTGACAAATGCCGCCAATACTGGGACGTAAGGTGCAAAACCCAGGGTTGCGAAGGACGACCGGAAGCTGTTTTCTGAAAGCACGGGACCCCCTGAACCTCAGTTCGAGCCTGAAATAACAATTGGCCCCTTTGTGCCAGTTTATCTGTGGCTAAGGCTAATACCCAAAATATCGAGAACTAACCCTTCTGACTGGAGCTTGATCAAACATTTGATTACCACGAAATGGATCGATCTGTTCGATATGAAGCTGCACTGCAATCTAATGCCAGAGTCCATACAATGGCTGAGGTATTCGAAAAGCATCGATCCTTCACTAATGGGGAACTTTGAGTTTTACGCACGACTTCGAATCTGGTACTTCTCGAAAGGCGCTGATAAATGCAATGTTTTGATATCTTGCACGAAGATGTAACCTAGGAGTGAGCCTTCACGGCACGTACCTACTTTAAACATTGATGACATTAATTGCACTCTCGATGCTGGTATGTTCAGCCCAAATCAAGAGATTCAAAAGCGGTGGTATACATGTATCCTGAAGTTAATTGAAATGCGTTTTCAACAATCATCCTCGAGACCGGGATACTACAATAGTTGCCAACATAGTCACTGAGCGCTTGATTTTCCTTGTATGAACTCGAAATCTAAGGCACACTACTTTACATTCCCTCAAAAATCTAGCCAAGCGTAAAAATTGCTAGACTCTATTGGATACTAGGTTGTTAAAGGCATTGAAGGTAATGAAGCCGCTGATGCGTTACCGAGAAGGAGCTCTACACCAAGGTACATCGGTGCTGAGCTCTTAGCTCATCAGCCTAAATAAATTGTGGGAATAGAAGCAAAACTTAACAAAAACAACAAAAACAAAACAAACTGTGGCGCTGGCAGCGTGGTATGGGCCATGGCCATGCTTCTTGACACTCATTTGTGTTGCTCATGTTGTCATTTTTGTCACAACTGAGCGGGGCCTACGGTTTATTGCTTTTTCATGCGCAATTTTTCTTTCGGGAGTTTGCCATTGTCCGCCGAGAGGGTGATTCCAAAAATTGTTGGTGATGCCGGGGATCGAACCACGGACCCTCTGCGGGATAGTCCAATGAACTTACCATCGTGCCATCGCCACCACCGCAAAACTAAACATGAACTAATTTTTAAGAAATTAGGTATTGTAAGATCACAATTTTTAAAGATGGGAGAAGACATGTTTCACATGTGCAAGGAATATTCTGGAAACCTTGTTCTACAACCAAGTTGAGCACTTAGTTACTAACCGCAGCATTGCAACGCTAAAGCTTAAACAAGTGATAGATAGATAAGATAACAAACCAGGTGAGTTAGAGCTTCTATGTTAATTTAAAAGTAAAAATGCAAAGGCGTCACGAAAAACTGTAACAACTTAAGAAAGTCGAGATCGCAGTTTGACTCCTCTGAATGTCATTAGCTTTGATAACATGTTGTATACCTCCGAATTCGATACGTTTTCGGCACAAGTGCTGTAGAGCTTGCAATACTTTAAACTTGACGTTTAATTTAAGAAAGACTGTAGCGTCTTGCATGGGAAACAGTTTTCTGCAGGCGTTAGCGCATATCAGGTTCAGGTTGGAGTACATTTGTCTTAATTTGGATTACAGTCAGACGTAACTCAAATAACTGAAAACTAGAAGCTTGAGATACGTTGTTGTTCTCAAATACAGAAAGAGTTTGTCAAACGCTGCAATCCCCAGCTTCAGAACTATTCTTAAAAACTTTGAAGAAGTAGCCGTTTGTTTGATAGGGCCTACCTTGCCACCAGCTCTCTCTTGGACTTACTGGTTAGCTACTATTGAATTCTCAAATTAGGAAGGCTGAAATAAGGTGTTTGCCCTGATTGAAATATTTTGATGCATTTGCATGAGGATATATGGCAATTTTAGCTAATTTACAATAATTCAGGAAATCCATGTGAAAGTCTGAATCATTTCCAAAGGGTATTCATGAGACAATGTCTAGGTAACGTCATATGCCTTTCTGCTAATATTTAAACCGACGCAAACAATTATTAAATGATAGGCACGACTCTCTTACAGAAAGGAAGAACTAATTTGAATATCTTCCACATTCCCGAGTTACCTTTAGAGGTTTTGACAGCAGACAAGTTTCTCAAAATTAAATAGCTTAACATGGATGTCATAAATATAAACCTACGTTGAAGTGAGAATAGGTTCTAGAGAATTTTAATTATCTTTCAGATCATTGGGGTATGTAAGCATAAAAGGAGAAAAGCTGACTCATTGTTGACAGTTTTAGTATACAAAAGAACACAAATGGTTTAGGGCCTCCTCTTTCAGTTTCTACCTAACTTTGTATCTTGAGAAAAAAAAATTAAATTTACAAAATAGTCCCCCCCCCAAAAAAAGAGGAAGAGACAAATGCAAAAGAACAGGCACAACAAATTTTCTTTCAAAGCTTTTGCTTGTATAGTAGAAATCAGGGTCCGTCTATGCATAAACTATCGAATTTCATTGTGCCTGAAACATTGTCGCATGCTTTGTTAATTCAAATTCTTTTCATTCCAAAAGGATTGAAGAAAGCATTTTCCCACAAATTTAATTAGGCGAAGTTCATTTGAGAATCGAGATTTGAGTTTCAAAGCAATTAATGCAAGTCCCAAAAGATACATACAGATATAGATATACAAAATATATTTCAGGGAGTGTTGTAGGGTTATCTCTTCGTCCCAAACCACATGGACAGCAGGCCAGCAAATAATTAAAAAAAAAAAATAAGCAAAATTTATTTATAAATGTAAATCTTAATGTGCGTGCGTGTTCATTAGCATCACAGTAACTCTCCAATAGGCTCTTCTCCCGCCTAATCGCTCTCTCACTCATGTAAACTTTACGAAAAAAAAAAAAAAAAAAATACCCGCGCAATTCGATGCTAATCAAGCCTAAATTAATGGGTAGTCTTAGACATTTTATTATCACAATTAATTTGCTAAAAATACGACAACACGCTGGGCAATGCTCAGATCTCCAAGAAGGCTATGTTTCGCCTACGACCATTATTCATATCATGATAATAAAATTAGCAATAATTCTTTTGTGACTCTCTGCGGTCGATTACTTATCTAGATACATACATACATACACATACGTAGATTATGAAAATTAACACTTTTCGTTAGATTATGTGATATTTCTTCACAAAGATACGAGTACGTTGCCAAAGTTTCTCGACTGAGTAAGAAACAAATTTTTCATCATTTAAACTGTATCTACACATACATGAGTGACTCACTGTACTGCAGAAAAATTATATTTAGATACTCACATACTCCATACATCGTTTGACTACCATGTAAGGTAGTTCAATTCCATAGTGTTGGTAATAATAATTGTTCTCGTATCTGCGATAAAAATATTTGAAATTTTTTTTTCATTTTTCAGAAAATTGTTATGTGGAATTTTTGAATTTTAAATAGTTCAACTGTTTGCTGGAAATGTATGCACCTTGTAGGGCATGTTTGTAGTCATTAAATGAGACAATAGATTACATTTAATTAACCTGTCCTGTCGATGCTTGAGAGACAGTGGAGTATAGACTAATGAAAACAAAAGATACAAGTTTCATACGTACATACATACTCGTACAACGAGAAAACATTGCAATTTATGAATGTATGTATACAAACTCTTGGAACTTGGGGCTCTCTGTGTGTTTAACATTCTGGCTGTGGTCACGTAAAATAAATTAAATTAATTAACAACTCTAAAAACGCAGCAGCAACAATTCGAGGTGGCAGCAGGGAGGACTGATAATTATCCACTTAAATTTAAACCATTTTTCGTTATTTTTATTTGGCATTGTTTCATTGTTCTCTCTTCGTTTGAATGTTGATTGTGTATTTTTTTATTTTTCATTTTTTCCACATTCCGATATTCAAAGAATGCTCTTGTTTAGTTTAATTTTGCAAATTTTATTCGAGGGGCAAATAAAAACTTATGTATGTATGTATGTATACGAGTATGTGCATAGATATTCGCATAATGATCTAGAGTTGAAGTGCAGGTGAACGTGATCTTAATTTGAATTGCTGTCGGATTCGAACGATACATGATACGAGTACTCTAGTACTCTTACTGTTGTACGACAATACATTGTCTTTTGTTTTTTTTTTTTTTTGTATCTGATGCTGATTGTGCAGTGCTGTCATTTGCTATCTGATCAATTTTATCGAATATAATTTAAATAAAAAGAAAACATTTACGTGAAGTTAATAAGAGAATTGTGATGTGATGTCTGATGGCAAAGTAATGGAATGCTATCAACGATGAAATTGTATTTCCTAGAGTATCCGGCTCGAAGGACCATACAATACTTTGTGTACAAGGAATGTTGATCAATTTAAAGCGACCATTACTGGGAAAATATATTACGAGTATGCTGAGGCATTTATTTGTGGAATTTAATGTCCACGATGCCACGTGAAAAATGTAAATTTACTATTAATTGGAGATGCATTTATTAAGCACTCTGAAACAGGACAAGTTTGTTTGTTAAGCACCAATTCGGGAGACACGTTACACCATATTATAGTGGAATAATGATTTAAAGAAACAAAGTATCTCTTTATTATAAGCTATTCTCTACTTAAGGTAGAAGTTGATTGAAATTCAATTGGAATTTCAATTCTACCCTGGTTTCCCACTTAAGCAGTGCTTCGTACTCGTATATGACATTCTTAGCGAAAACAATTTGATTTGTTTTTTCTAAAAACTCAATGATCGTTACTCCCTAGTTGGACACAACTTAAAATATACAAAATCCGAGTAAAGACGAACTGAGTGTTGAGGATAATAGTAAAATTAAATTGAGATAAATTCTCCAATGAAAGTCTCATAAATGACCACACCCTGACAGAGGAGAAAGGGGATTTAACAAAATTCTGCATCCACGAGCTGCTCGATGAAACCTACGAGCGATGCCCTAAATATGTCGCGAAAGACGTCCTTAATGATCTCCATACCAGTGCAGGTAGGGAGGATGTATATGGTATCACGATAGTAAAGTATAATCTCACAGCCTCATCTTCAGAAAAGGCCACAGACTTAATGATTTTGCGATGGGACCTAATGGTTCTATGCTTATCACATATTTTCCACACCTTGGTGCCAAGAATTTGGAAAAATTATAGACCTGAACTATATCTAGGTTTGGCATCCCTGTCAAGTTTATTCAATTATGGTGGGTAATGACAAAACCAATCTTTGAAGACAGAAAAGGAGTTTGCGAAACGCGGTCAGCTGGCAGTCGAATAGAGAGAGTAACATGGGCGTAAGTACGTGCCATCTACATCTCGACTCGCGGCGGCTGCCGTTAACAAGATTTATGAATTTAAAACTTGACTTATACGGTGAGGCTAGTTTTTTGTAAGCAATGTTGGCGAGGGGCCAGTAATCTCCTCCGTAAAACTATAACTATAATATAGACCAACAACATGTCTCGAAAACGGACGACGACCCAAGCAACGACAACGGCTGAACGATTTTTTCATGGAACCTGAGAAAGCTATACAGAGCCCGAGCTGCACAGCAGCTAGGCAATGCCCTAGCTATATATAAAGGCTGATTTAACAGCTCTACAAGAAATAAGATGTCCGTATAATGGTGTCTTGCAGAAGAAGAACTATGACTATATTACAGTGGTCAGCAGAGACACCATGTGCTAGGGGTAAAAATTAAACCTCCAATCATCGGCCTCAACGCCCAAAATGAAAGGGTATGCATCTTTCCCGTGCAAGGTAAATTTAGGAACATAAATGTAATGGTAATGTTCACGGATCTATACATGAGGAGTTCCTAAAAGATGGAAAAGATGCCTACAACGAGCTTGTAAGAATCATCTTTGGTGATTTCAACGCGAAAATAAGTCGGGAGTCAGTATTCAGACAGTACATTGGCTCCAATATTTTGCATGAGAACACTTATGACAATGGATTGCGAGTCATAGAAACGGCAGCATCCAAGAACTTGGTCGTTGCGAATACTAGGTTCTCGCGTAAAGATATCCAAAAAGTCACCTGCGTAATACCTAATGGAATCACTCGCAACCAAATAGACCAAATGTTATTAGATAGTCGCCAATGCACGAGCCTGATCGCGATATGCTCGTATCGAGGTGCCCACATCTACTCGGATTATTAACCTGTTGGTATGTTGTTCCGAGCGCGGATTGCCCAAAAAAGACACATTGCATCCGCTGCTCGGTTCGGATCAACACGGCTGCCGTACATGGTAAAGACACCAGTAACGCCTTTGGCCTTTCCCTCTAAAGGAGCTCGACGAAGAGGATAGAGTAAGTCCTGAGACCAGAGTGCCGGGCGTAAAAGAGAAGTGGACGCGCCTTAAAAATAAAGTCCATCTTAGGCAGTAGTCGCAGAGATTGAAGCGACTGATTTGATAATGAATGTAAACTAGCGACTGAACGTATGAATCTCAAAGAACGCGGACACGCAAAACGGAATACAAAAGGCCCAGAAAAGAAGAAAAAAACTTCACAGACAACAAAAGGCAGAAAGGAACAGAGAGAGAGGTTCACACCAGGTGTGGAAGTTCTACCAATCCATCCGAAATACACCACGCTAGAGAAAGGATACAGAGAGAATTATGATCACCGATCCTAAAGGCATTCTGGAGCGATGGGAAGTGCACCTTGCTTAATTGCTCAATGGTCAGCTCACCGAAGAAATGACGACTCCATCATTGCAAGAAGACAACCTCATACTGCAGCCACCAAGTATTGAGGAAGTACGATAAATCGGCTCAAAACCTCAGGAACTGATGGTATACCAGCCGAGGAGATCAGACATAGAGGCCCAACACTACATGAAGCAATACATCAAATCATAGTGCACGTATGGGTATATAAAGAGATGCCGGAAGACTGGCGGAGCATATGTCCCATAACATTGTTGAGTACATCCTCCAAGATATTTTCCTCTATCCTACAAGATCGGAAAGCCCCACAGGTGGAAACCAGGCAAATCAACGATTGACCAGATATTCACCCTTAATACTCCCACGTACCACCTGTTCATAGACTTTAAAGCCACCTACGAAAGCATAGCCGGGGTAGAACAGTATTAAGCCATAAGAGAGTTCGGCATCCCAAACAAATAAACAAGGCTTTGTAGGCTTACCATGACCAACGTCTCAAGCCAAGTTAAGGTAGCCGGATTGGTGTCCAAATCCGCTAAGATCTTCAAAAGAATGGGCTGGCCTGCGTCCTCTTCAACCTGGCGTTGAACAAAGCAATCTGAGACTCTAATACATCTAGAAGGGGGACAACCGTCCCCAAGCTCACCCAATTACTGGCTTACGCACACAACATCAACATCTTCGGATCGAGCAGGCCGCAAAAAACCTAGGGCTGCACATAAATAAAGGAAAAACTAAGTACATGATGGGTTTATCTGCGAGAGACGTTGATAGAACAACAACAACAGACAACATAGAGGAGCATGAATTTGAAGTAGTGCAATCCTTTAACTACATTGTGTCAGTATCTTAAATCCAACGGAACCTACTATAGTCTTGCGAGGCTATTTAAATCCAGAAACGTCTTGGTGCTTAGACTTGGGTGCTTAGCCAAAGGCACTCTGACCTTTTAACCGCGTTCGAGAGGAAAGTCATTCGGAGAATAGTTGGCCCCATATCGTGAGTTGTATGAATTCTACCTCGAAGCAGATATAATGATAAAAATTAGGCTCGGTAGACCCTGGTGGGCTGGCCACCTAGCCCGTATGAGCTCGGAAAATTCTTTGCTGTACAATGGACGGTAGAAGGCAGCGTCACAGACCAAGCTTGCGCTGAAAGGATACGTAGATCAGGACGCTCGAAGCCTTGGGGTGCAAAACTGGATGGCGTCGGCCCACGATCGGGGTAGGTGGAAGTACCTGCTGCAATAGGCCCTGATCAGACCCCGGTTGTCGCGCCGATGATGAAAGTTTGTGAAACTCCCAAGAAAACTTCGGAGGCACCATCTTGCTAAAATTGAACTAAAAACAAAAAAATTTTAGTTGAAGTATTTGCGACTATAAAAGCCGAAGTAGCAAAGATGGGCTAGTCCTATCTATCTCGGCACTGCTGTAAGCTGCAGTAACTACACCAGGTCGACAATTATGCGAAGAATCATTCTTGATATTTGCTGCTTTTTTTTTGGAGTTAGAAGGCAACTGAGACGGAAAGTTCTCGATCAACTAATCAAATTTTTTACAGGGGTCTGCCCTTTATTACGGCATTGGAGCCTTGACATCGATGAAGGCGGATAAGGATTTCATGGTGGAATTTTCCATAAAAAATGAGACGGGCTCTCGGATAACTCGGCTTACACTACTTGGTAACTTGTAACGCATGGAAATCACCTTTCTGGCTTGGAAAATTGTCGACTCTAACAAAGTAGGACAACGCGGCACAAGATGATCTTTTGTCTTGATAAGGTGGTCCACACCAGTAGAAACAGACTATGCTAGCTGGAGGCCCTGAACTACCCCGGGTATTGCGACCTTAGTGAATTTAGTGAACAAATTCGACTAAGCTATTATATAGAAGAAGCAGTATATTAGTATAAGGAAATGGGTGATCGATAATGTGTTCACATGTAAAAGAAACTTTCGCAAGGATGGCGACATCAAAATGCGCTCTCTAGAAGTTGTTTAGACGGAACTATTCGATTTCTTCCAAAACAGTGTGAAAGATTTACGAAAATTGCATCAGTAGAAACTATTCTATTGTTTGACACACATTAGTATATCTTCAACCCCATGAGAAGCAAAACCAACTGACAGAAGACACGGGGATTGTCAGGAATAAAATTACTATGTTTGATCGTTTATACCCTCCAGTAGGTAACTGATGTACGAGTATTTTGAATATTTCATTCAATAACTACAATTGAAAGCCTGTGATTAAAACAAATTGAAAACCATTTGTTTCTCTTCAAATTCACCCTAAGCCAGTTCTTCGCTTCTTTTATTCTTCTCATGATGATTGCTCCTCAGGATGACGACAATGATGACGATACATTCACATGAAGATTCTACTGATGGTCTTCTCTTCGTGCTTGTCTCATTGTTTATTTCATGGTTGGAAATGTAGTATTCGTCAAGTTGTCAAAAATTATGACAACCATTATACAACAGCAACAATACGAATCAGCTAACAAAACAAGAAAAAACAAGATTCGTTCGTGTTCACAGTTTGCAGTATGAAGTTAGATATAAATTTATGAAATAACCTCCTCCACCACCACTTTAACTATCATCATCATCCCCAATCATTGTCAAGCGCGACAGCAGGCTACGAGGTTTGACGATACTTTCAAACCTACAGAAAACAAAAATTACTTGTAATTGTTTGTCAACAGTCATTTAGGAGTCCATCCGTCCGTCCATCCGACCGATATACAGGGGGAACACGCGGATTATTATACACGATATGTCTAACTCTTGGTATCTGGAGAAACGAAGACCAAACATTATGACAATGGAACCCACCTATTATCGCTCTCACATGCAATCCATCGAATGCAATGTGTGAGAGATGTTTAGCAGGTTTACTGTTTGTCTTTTTTTTTTATTTATTTTTTTTTTAATTTTTTTTTTTTTATTTCAGTACTCGTATTATTTTTCTTCAGGTTTTTGCGGTCAAATACATATGACGAATGGAATTGTTTGTCGAAATACGAGTATCTCGAGTACGAATTTGCTGAGAGAGATGACAGAGAACGTAAACGAACAATCAGTGGGTTCTTGCCAGCGAGACACACAAACAAACAGGTATGCGTGACAGTTGTTTTCATCAATGTAATTGATGTTAAATGTTGTCGAAGAATACAAAAATATATCAAATATAGTGAAGAGAACAAAAAAAAAAAAAAACAGAAACACGACATAATTAGCGACACAATCGTGATCGTGGCAGTAGTGCGTGAAGGTAACTTTAACAAGGTCCTATGGGTGCAATTACAATACATCCAACAAACAAGAAAAAGATACTTTTAGTCAACAAACAAAGACCTTTGTGAATTCCTTGTGATCTAACAGTCTGACGGAAAAGTCCGATGGTTTTCTGATCACGCAAATCTGCAGAAAAATCGCAGAAAAATCATTCACTGATGACGGTTATTATGTCTCTTGGTTTACTTGGTTGATAAAGTCGATTTAAGGAAAGAAAATTATAACTTTAGCCCGTAATCATAGCTGTGATCTCTAACATAGGTAATAGCTCGACTTTCATTAGATACTAACAAATGCCAGGAAGTTTTGACATCACTTTTGCCTCAAATAATATTTCTTATTCGATATACAACTGAAAAGTATCGGATAAGCTGTTATTTTATAACTACTCACAGTTATAGTTCAGAATAATGATCTATGCTACCAAACGTCGAAAGAAACACAAACTGGGAGAACCACAACACGATAGCTCACAACAAATTGTGTGGATGACCTCCAGGTCATATTCCGATTTTACAGCTTAAACTTGACCAAATCACCTTTACCCCAAATCTTGGTTTTACTTCAAATTGCTGAACTGTAACGAAAAAACCAGAACTTGTGTTGCAGGAGTAGGAAGAGTTGTAACTGTCTCGAACTATATACGAGTAAGACCCTCCAATCCGGCGAATCTCCGGTCGATCAGTCTCCTTCCAGACATCAGTAAGGTTTTCGAAAAAGTCATCAAAAGAGTCCTGACAAAATGGGTTGAGGACAGAAGTATAGTTCCGGATAATCAATTCGGTATCAAGATGGGACATCATGTTATTCATACCGCGTCTGAACTGGTTTCTGATATCCAATGGAACAAAGCCACGAAACAGTGCACGGGTGCCTGCCTGATTGACTTGGAAAAGGCCTTCGATACCGTATGGTTAGAGGGACTCTTCAACAAGCTAAGCAGGCTAGGTACTCGTATTAGTAATATATTCTTTTCAATATGCTCACCGATAGACAGTTCATCGTGAAGAATGGCGATGTGACTTCTACTGGTACATTCAACATTAAAACGGTCTGCAACAAGGTGCGGTCAATTCGCCAATCCTTTTAAACATTTACACAAGTGATCTGATAGGTTCACTTCACTATGCCATAGCGTACGCAGACGACTTAATCGCGTACAGATCAGGTCCAACGTTTGAGGTTATAAACATTCTTTTGCAACGTGACTTCGATAAAATTAAACAATATTGCGACAACTGGAAGTTGAAGATCAACTTTCAGAAGTCAGAAAGCAACTTCTTTAGGACGCCTTTACCTGGGGTCTCTGCGGATGCCAGAAAGAATTGGCGAAAGTTTCAGATCGTGGGACAACATGGGCAGCCACTTGCTTGTCGAAATGTAGTCAGATACCTTGGGATCTGGGTAAAGGTGATCTGTTACATGTCCCTTATTTGGCCTATGCTTGTATTTGGTTGTCCCGTGTGGTTTAACGTAAGAGAAAGTCTTTAAGAAAAGATTCGGGTGCTTGAGAGGGCTTGCCTTAGAGCTTGTCTTCGCCTATACAGAGTCTGAGTACATAAAATTCTATCCTAATGAGGTCTTGCACAATATGGCGAACCTAATAAGAATGGACAATTTTGTTATGGAGTTGATTCGAAGGCAGCACATTGCAAGAGCAATGACCTCGTCGTACAACCCCAATTATACGTATCACGAGAGAGTTCGCTTTGACGGCTTTATTCCTCCGGAAGCGTTCCTCTACTTAGATAAAAAAAAGGTCTGATCAGCGGTACTGTTAATCTTCCACGTCGTTCGAACAGCTGCGGACAGGCAACTCAACTACGACAGAGACGTCGCACACGGCAGTGCGGAGCTAATCCGGTTTAGTAGGACGGTAGGGAGTCGTGACATTAGGGATGTTGCTCGGCAGCACCAACAATCTTGGTGGCTTGCAGAAGAAGGGGAGGCTCCTTTGTCGAATTCCTCCAATATTAGCTAGCTTCGTTAGCGAGCAGAGTCGGTCTGCCTTGTTTTAATCATGGCCGGCTTACATATATTTAAGTAGGATTAGTATAGCTTTAAGAAATAAATAAAAAAAAAAAAAAAAAACCAGAGATTGGTGACTTTCAAGTAACTTTCTCTTAAACAAAAAATAATACTTATACAGTAAGATAGTTTAAGTAGGCTAAGTAGTTGCAGAATTTAGTTTTAGGTAGTTATATACAAGAGCGATGGCGATGGCGCGATAGTTAGCTCATTGGACTATCACGCAGAGAGTCTAGGTTCGATTCCTGGCTGGGTCACCAACAATTTTTCAAAATCGCCATCCCCTTTCGGCGGGCAATGGCAAACTCCCGAAAGTAAAATTGCCTACGAAAAAGCTTCTAAAGAGTGCCGTTCGGACTCGGCGATAAACCGTAGGCCCCACTCAGATGTGACAAAAATAACAACATGAGCAATACAAATGAGTGTCAAGAAGCTAGGCCATGGCCCATACCGGGCTGCCAGCGCCACAGTGTTTTTTTTTTTAGTTATATACAAGTTCTAGTCTCTAAGTTTTTAATTAATGCAAAAAAAAAATACTGTAAGATACGTCAAGAGACACAGATTAAGTGTTATGTTTAACCTAGAGTGCCAGCATGGGACCAGTAAGTTGGAATAAAATAATTTTAATTTGATTAAGCTAATTTTTAAGCGTTTTTTCGTCTAGCTTGTAAGAATTCCCGAATTTAATGAAAAAAAAATGCATTAAAAATGAAATGAAATGAAATATACGAGTAAGACTGCTCGTGTCTGATAAACTTATAATGCATCTTGAATTATCCACTTATGAGAAGTACGGAAGACTTAATGAAGGCCGTTGCGAAGTTTCTGAGAAAAAATCAGCAGGGCCATTGAGTCAGCGACACTAGAGCTACTTTTGTTCAAAACACCACGAATTTCGAGCGTACTATGCCACACGAAGGAAACTTGGCGTGAATACTTACTTCCTGACACTGCACTATCTTTTTTGAGGAAAATTTTACCACCTTATCAACCCAGCAGAAATGTCTCTCAATAGATTAAATGAGCAGTTTTCAGCTTCTAATCTTAGAAGCCATCAGAACTGTCCTCCCCTCGCTGCCCTATTTAACTTGTCTGTTTCAAAAGGTACTATTTCTTTCCTATGGAAGGAATCTTATATCATCCCTGTTCATAAAAAAGGAAGCAAGGCCAATGTCGATAATTATAGGCCTTTAGCAAAACTCTCTTACATACCCAAACTGTTCGAAAGAATAATCTATCAACAATTGCAACCGTACTCTAGGCCATCTATCTGCACAAACCATCACGGTTTCGTGAAAGGTAAATCAACCACAACTAACCTAACTGAGTTCGTATCTATGCCGCTTTGTGCTTTAGAAGATGGCGATGAAGTCGATTCAATTTCCATAGATTTCAGCAAGGCTTTCGATAAAATTTCCCATCAACTTATCATTTTCAAACCAAAAAAAACTTGGGTTTTCCCCTCCGTTTGTGGCATGGATCGAATCCTATTTAGAAGACCGAGAATACAGAGTCATCTTCAGATTCTCAATATCCGACCCCATCAAAGCAACATCTGGTGTCCCTCAGGGTAGTCACCTTGGATCAATCATCTTTATCCTATCGATGAACGACATAAATCACGTTTTAACGAATTCTGATCTTTCTATTTTCGCTGACGACATGAGAATTTCCAAAGTCATTTCGATGCCTTCTGACTCCTATTGCTTGCAAGATGACTTCAATAAGTTTTCGGTATAGTGTAAACAAAATTTTTTGGAGCTCAATGTCAACAAATGCCAAGCGATAACCTATTCCCGCAAACGTCTTCCTCTACCTCCAAGAAACTATTTTATCTACGATGAGCTTATCATCCCAATACCGAGGTAAGTGATCTAGGAATAATATGTGACAGGGAATTGAATTTCGGCTCACATATTGACAACATAATAAATAAAGCTAACACTTTGCCCTTGGCTTTATCAAACGCTTGTCAAAAGAGTTTTCCAATCCCTACGTTACAACGTCTCTGTACATTACTTTTGTAAGGCCTCTTCTAGAATATTGCAGCCCAGTTTGGTCACCCTATAAACCACATCCACATTCAAGGAATCGAAGCAGTCCCTCGCAGGTTTATCCGATTTGCACTTCGTGGTCCATATGGATTACCTCCCTATGAAAACAGGTTAAAACTAATTGGCATGCATACCCTAAAAAAAACGTCGTGAAGTCGCTGATGTACTTTTTATACACCAGTTATTGACTGGAAACATCGATTGCCTGAGAATAACACAAAATATTTTATTCACTCCCAATCCCCATAATCTAAGATTTGTCCCACTTTTCCTAATCCAAACTCACCGCACTAATTACGGCCACTTCGAACCATTTTCAAGAATGTTGCATATAACAAACAACTACGCAGAAGTCTTCGACCTAAATAGCAGCAAACATGAAATAAAAAAAAGCCCTGCTCCCATTAGGTTAAGAATGTTTTTGTTGGTTTTTAAGCTAAATAAAGTTGTCCAGGGTAGACCCGGGCCAATAATAACCTGATAGTATTTTCACGCACACTTAAAGAATGCCAAAGACAAGCTATTACGCATTCTAAAATAATGTTCAGCTCTCTGTACAAAACCTGGACTAAGGTTTTTTTTTTTGAAATAAGAAGCAAAAAGAATTCATAACTCATCAGCCTGACATCCTTCCTGCTAAAGACCCAAGTGGTAATCCTCGATATCCACATCAAGTGCAGTCTCAATCACAGAAGACCATTGGATTGTCAGCATAACTACGAAAAAGATAATCCGTAAGGACTTCACTACACTCTGTCTTACAACACTCACTCAATCAATCATCAACACCCTTCACGACGCTGAACTTAATGACATAAGCAATTTTGTCTTCAGATTCTCTTCTACAAGAAAGAAGCAACACAGGGGAACGTTGGGTTCTATATATAGACTGTAGATCCTGGTTCAAGGTGGACTATTGGCCATATTAGAGAATGCGACATCTTGTGAGGTAGCTACAGACGACGATACTAAGTATGTGTCAGGAAATCCACCACAAACAAACTCTAAGACTCCCAATATGGCTTAGGCATTCTTTCCTTGAGCACCGTTGACAACTTTGAATTTAATTTGTGAACGCACTCTTTCACTAATCATCAAACTGTCACTGTCAATTTATTCAGTAAACTCAACATTTTCATCATGGTAAAGTACACAAACGAGCAACGTCTGCAAATTATAAAAATTTTCTACCGAAATTCGGAGTCGGTAACTGCAACTTTAAGAGCGTTAATTCCAATTTTCGGTCGTAATTCTCGCCCTAGTAGAATGGCAATAACAAGTTTAGTGCAACAATTTGAGTCTACATATTCGTTGTGTGATGTTGCCATGTCAGTGAGACAACGGGTTAGTCGAAGTGTCGAAAATATCGCTGCCGTTCAGGCGTCCGTAGCAAACGATGCAAATCAATCTCAAGAATTGGGCATCGCTCAGACCACATTATGGCGTATTTTGCGTAAGGATCTTGGTTTACACCCATACAAGATCAAGCTGACTCAAGAATTGAAGCGGATGGGCCTTATTTTTTCGTCGACGATAACGATCGTTGTTGTCAAGTCCTTATTGGAAAACCCTTTATAACTCTGTTTAATGAAGAGCTGGCCCTCTTCACAAAAAAAAGTAAGACTATCCTATATCATCTCATCCAAGCTTCTCGAGGAGAAGTAGGTCTATTCCTGGACACAAAATTAATGAGGAAGAAAAATGTTGAGACTGGGATCTATAAACACATACACTGGTCCTTACCACAATTGTGAGATCGACTTTCACATAGCCGTTTAGTGTACTGCAATGGAAAGACAATCTAACATCAACCTGATATAAGTTCGCAACAGTTTGCTTTTTCGAGGATTTCTACTGCTATAAGAATCTATCAAATAACCCCCAAAAGTTTGTTTCATTTGCTTTCTTTAGATCTACTTTGGCGTGGAGATTGCGATTAACCTATACCCCCGGCTAAATAAAGGACACGCCAATCTACTCATGATAAACCGTGATTTCCCCCAATAAACCGATCTTCAATTAACTGAAAGCGTTTTCAATCACATTATTCCAGAAAAGAAAAAACGAAGACAGTGCGAAGCCTTTAAGAGTTAGTCAATTGTCACCTTCTAGACGCCAGCTGCAGATTTTGGCATAGGAATATTCTCTGAGAATCTTTGTAGATATAAATTCTTCAACCAAGCCATATACTGTGCCGTCTTGATAGCCGAAGTCTACTGTTTCACTCAACCTAAAACCAATTTGACCTGGGTAAATATTGTCGTAAGACTATACAGTCAAGCAATTACTACTGTCCTTACTTCGAACACATAAATTCGAGCACAATAGCTCTCTAAGCCATAAAGGACTCATCGAAGTAATTGTGAAACATGTAAAATTAGGCGATGTGTTCTCGATCGCTACTGATCAAAAGAGATGACTTATATGTAGTTCCGTGGCCCTGCCTTGGCACGGATCACAACTTAACTCGAAGCCTATCACTACATCTGAATTTTTAAATCTCTGCTCCATGAAGATCACTGATCTCTGATGCCAGGATAAGCTAGTCCATCGTCCTTCGACCTCTCTAAGTAGATAACCTGTTTAAATTGGTGAGCAATCAACCATGTTTAAGGACAGCAAGCTAAGTCGAAATAGGTGGGTAGTATGGAGAACGTATAAAGCCAGAGAAAATCCACTTTCCTAATCACATTCAGTTGATTATTTATTTTTCAAGCAAAAACTGTGAAACCTTTTTAATGGCGCAAAACTACCATTATATCCAATCAAAATATTTCTCTCGTTTATGACTTTATGAATAGAATTGCATTCCAAACCAGTTTTAACGACTAATGGTACCGGGCAACGCAATACCTTTTTACAACTGTTGAAGATCGTATTTCAGTCTAAATTATAAGCTCACATTTTACTACCCTGATCAATAAATTTCATCTATTAATTTAATCCAACAACCAAGACCGATCTGCATGCATAAAAACTATCTACCTTGATCCATTTTATGATCGCCTAATTAAAAATACTTACACCCCATGATCATATCCATAACGATCACTTACAATGCGGACACGATGTGGTTGTAAATTTTTATTCTCAAAAAAAATACAAAAAACCTACTAAAATCCCATAACTATTTATAATCAGAGCTTTAACCATTAATGGACAAGCAAGTGATCGTAAAATAGAATTTCCATTGAAAATTATCAATAACCATATGCTAGAGTGGGTGTGAATTGATTTTCTCTCCCTAACTCCTTCGTTGCGCCCCTCACCGATCACAGAATGGTAACACATACTCGTTCAGTACTCGTACACTCAATAAATTATAAATGCAAAAATGGTAATATCATATTTCGTGGTTCATTAGTTTAAATAAAAATGGATTTTGTCGTTATTTGGAAATTTGGAAAATGCTTAATGCTTAATATGGGCAAAGATATTAAATAGAAGTTTATTCCTTTTTGCTTTGATCTTGAAGGCTATGAAATTAATTAAAGGGGGGTTACCTTTGGAACATCTACGAGTATGTATAAAGATTAAAAAAAAAGAAAAGAATATTTTATTTATGGCCTTGTGCTATAAAGGTTCTCCTCCAAAAGGGGGTGATAAAAAGCTCACAAACACGACTATATTTACAAATATTAGAAAGAGTGATTATGAATTTTTTATTTAGATTTATTTTCAGATTTTTTGTTTGACTCTGACTAGAGACTTATTTAGTGCGTTAAACGACTTGTGGCTTTGTCATTTACTTGCTAATGATGACATTCGAATGGCATAAATTTGGTAATTTTTGGGGAGTTTTAGCACTTGTGGCCTTAATGGTCGATAAACTAAGAATAGATCAAATGATTGAAACCGTTTTGAGTGAGAATTCGTAACTGTTGTATTTGTTTGAAGCGCAATCACACTTGGTTATGGTGATTTTTCAGTGGTTTCGAAAACAGTTATTGAGACATTGGATTGAGACTTGTTTCAATTGGTTTTTTTTTATATAAAAGATTGAGATATCCAGTTGGTGGTGTAGTGCACATGTCGAAATTTGAGTATGGAACTCTTGTTCATATGACCACCCCTAGCACGTTTGCAGCGATCGACTCTTTTGAGCCAAGTTTCTATGACTCTTCCTCACATATCGCCAGAAACCTCGGTGATTTCGTGTTCGATGTTGTACAAGTCAAGTCGATCCAATTCTGTGCAAAAATAGTCTTTCATGGCACATGACACATGGCACAATAACAAACTCCATTGATCTTAACTTGGCGATCATTTTTATCGACAAAAAAATACGCTCCAATCACATCACCAACATGAAATTCACACAAAACGGGTACTCTTCGTGGATGCAATGGAATCGCCTGAAGCACATGGGGATTTGCTGCTGTCCAGTAATGCATACTTTACTTATTGACAAAGTCATTAAGCCAGAAATGGGTTTCACAGCTGAGAAGAGTTTCCGATAAAATTCAGGATTTTCTTCAAACTTTCGCAGAGCCCAGTCGGAGAAGTTTCAGATTTCAAGTTGAGTTTCTAAGTGTGTAGTCTCCACAATGTGGCCTAAAATATTACCAATTCCTGTGACCGCCGGGGAATCGATTGAATCGGCTCATTTTGAACTGAGGCACTTACGGCTGCTGTATTTTCGGTACTTCGGTTGCTGTGTTGTTGTATTGGCACAGAAAAACTCAACAGTGAATATGTTGGCTCGAGCGAAGCACCCTTAAATTTTGATCACCGACTCAGAATTTCGATAGGAATTGACTAATCATAAAAAAGTTTAAAAATACGTTTGTACTTAAGTACAAAATTGTTATGTCCTTTATTAAAATATTTTCTATACATTTTCTCTGAATCTAAACCTATTGTGCACCATGGGAATGTTATTCATCGATTCAGCACGTATTTTGGCAGATTTTGCCATAGAAAATCGTAGGAAAAGATTGCAAAAATACAAATAACGGCACCAACGATTGTTAAAACCAATGAATAGCTAGTAAAAAGGTAATTCAGAACCATTAGTTAGTTGTCATATGAAAATTCATAAAAAAAAATTTCCTTCTTTTTGATTCTCGCGCTTTCATGTATTTGGAGCGATAAAATCCTAAATATTGCATTTAAGCCACTTTGGCGTCATTTGACTTTGTGTGCTGAGCAGAGTCTTGTGGGAAGAGCCATCTTTCCCCGTTGAAAAGGGTATTTGCTAAGCCCTTGACAACACCTTCGGGACCATTCTCCTGGTACATTTTTGCCCCTGTTTTCGGAACTTTTTCGCGAAAAATGCAGTGATGTGACATATTGATGCGATACCCCTCACCAAACCATTACAGAAGCGAGATGGTGTCTCCGCTGAACCCTTGAAACGACTTTTTTTTGCTTCTTTTGTGGTTAACTCATTGGACTATCACGCAGAGGGTCCATGGTTCGATCCTCGGCATCACAAACAATTTTTCGAATCGTCATCACCCTTTCGGCGGGCAATGCCAAACTCCCGAAAGTAAAATTGCCTATGAAAAACCTTCTAAGGAGTGCCGTTTAGATTCGGCGATAAACCGTAGGCCCTGCTCAGATGTGACAAAAATGACAACATGAGCAACACAAATGAGTGTCAAGAAGCTAGGCCATGGCCCATACCGGACTGCCAGCGGCACAGTGTTTTTTGTTGTGTTTTAGATGACGTTGCATAAACTTTGTCATTCTGTTTGTTATGAACTTCTTCTATGGTAACAATTTTTTCATCAGAAAATAAAATATTTTCATGTCCATGTCCTCTTTCGAGTCTTATTTTTTAGGTGGGGAGCTAAAAGATGTCTCGTTGCTCGATGATAGGCTTTCAAATGGATATCGTCTCGAATAAGCCTTGATATAGATCTGGCGGATATATCCAATTCTCTGGACATTATCCGAAGAGGATTTCTGCGAATTCCTTGAGGCACAGCTTTAACTTTCTGTAAAGGTATAATGTTCTACCAGACCAACATCTAAAACGATCCAAAATGTCCCTTACTAACAATTTTCAATCTTTTGTGGAAAGATGTGTAAGCGCTTCTGTGAAAAGTGCGTCCATCCAGATACTCTCAAAGAGAGTGCCTAAATATTTTGACATCACTTCGTACGAAGTTGTGTCGTTTAACAACTAGCTACCTAGCATAAGCGTTTTGTCCATAACAACACTAATAAGCAGGTGTTATGCATGTGTAGCTCTTATCTGGAGATTGATATTATCAGCAGTTATGCTGACAAGAAACTAAACTGTCAAATGAAGCAATTGTACAATAATACGGGTTTGGGTTGTGATCTATGCAAGTACGTAGGCGATATCGTTATGGGTGAACCCATTAATTCATTAAGAAAAGCCTTATATTCTCGAACTGGTTCAGCATGATCTTAAGTGCAGCTTGGATGTTGCCAGAACCCTGTCCCATTCATTAATTCTTTAGAATTTACGTTATTAACTTAAGGGTTGGCTATATCTTCGCATGGAATACGAAAGAATTTTTTTTTTACGAAGAGTGAAATAAAAGTGTCGTAATCCAAAAAATACTGAGCCATTCCTTTATCGCCTCAGATTCTTGGCAAAAATCAATTCTGGACACAGAGACAATCGATTGCATTTATTCATATTCATCATTGCATCAGGGGGCATGTCCATGAGCCAAAAGTCAAGGGACAATCATATCATGGGGCAAGGGTAAACAAACTACATTGCATTCTGTGTCAAATATAACTTCTTCAATCTTGAAATTGCATTCCACATAATGAATATCAGAGGCACAGGAGTTTGGTTAGAGCAGAGATAGGAATTGGGCCAACATGCAACTGAAGAACAAGGTTCTATGCAAACCAGGTAAGGTATCATTTTCCGTCTAAGATCTGATATAGTTTTAAAAGATCCTCCGCCGTGACAAGTTCTGCTAAAAGCTCATTTACTCTGCCCGAAAGAAGATTTTCGGCAGTCAGCTTCGTCCTTCTTGTGAAGAGAGAAATCTTAGTTTGGAAAGGATTGAAACTTAGTGCAACAATCGTCAATAACATTTAGGGCTTATGTTCGCAAGATTTGATGCAACAGACAGTACAGCTTCATAGAACTATCGGGAGTGCTCAGCAGAGAATCAGCAAACATGCATCAAAATAGAAGATGCAGGACCGTCGCCATTAAATAGTGGTTACAGTCATCTTAAAAAAAGGTTCTGTTTTACAGCAGATAATTTAGGTTTATGTATTTCTAATTTTGCATGACGTTTGCGATTAATTAAAGGATTTTGCTGTAAGTGCATCAACAAGCCATACGTGGCCTTACCGTAATTAATTGGCTTGTAGGTCCGGTTCCTTTCTTAAATTTGTATGATCCCGATAATTATTGACCTGTGACTGTTATTAATTCAAATGCTAATAGCATAGCTAAAACCTCTATATACCGTGCAGTTACACCTGATATTATCAAAAACATCTTCGATATCTAGGAAGTCAATAGCAAAAAAACTTATTCTACTTCTGCAATGATCCACGTTGCATTCTATACGTAAAATTGACAGCAGTATACAGTGGAAATCACTCATGTCATCCCCGAAAATGGCCAAAGAAGAAACAAGTTATTGAAGTCCACTATGAGAGGGGTCGGGTCTCTCTTGGCAATCAAAACATTGAACCCGAACCCTCTGACTAATCCTTTTAAAGTCAGACAGAGAGTAGAAATTTTAGCGAAATCTTGAAGATAGATCAAAAAGTAAAGTAACTTATCACAATGGTTTTAGTATCTATTACTTTAGCCCAAGGTCAAGTGTAAGCCACAAAATCGAATACAGATATAACAGAAGGGGTAATGTCACTCAGATGTCTATCAGAAAACATTAATTTTATAGACATCTGTAAGACTTGAAACTCTACTCATGCATACCAAATCATTGAGCTTCCATTAGTCCATTAGTGGAAAGCGATCCCAACTACAACTAATGTTCTTCTCTAATGTCTTAGTATAAGCTCTTAAATGAAAACGATACAATTAAAACTTATTTTTAAAAACTTAATCGCTTCCTAATTTAATCCTAATCCTTCAATCGGCCTTATAGTGCAAAATTCACCTCTGAAGGGTTCAGTGATCACCGAACAAATTAAAAGAAATCCAAAACCGAATTCAGCCATAAAATTTAATCAAATCTTCAAAAAGAAATCGCCTACCAACTCTTACTGATCGTAAAAAAAAAAATCGACTCCCACATTGAGATAACCTGCCACTGCTACTCCACTTGTTCCATAATAAACCTGCCACCCCAAATCTCCCCACTGATACCTCTCATTTCCCCACACTATAGTATTTCCTTAATGGGTAATTTCAAATGACAGGAATCATAAAAAATAAGAACAAAAAGCCGCACATCTAAGTATGTGACATTTGATGTCTACCCCGACAAGCATTCCGAAAAAAAAAAAAAAAAAAAAAAAGAAAAACTTCAAACTCTGCAACCGAATAGATGCACCTCTCCCACTGTCTTACACGATCGCCTGAATACACACGATCGTCATGAAAATCTTTTAATTTATTTGATGATTTCAAATAAAAAATTAAACAAAACGACTGAAAATCTCTATTGTGGCACTCTGACATACTTTTCGAGTTTTATTTTCGACCGAACCAGAAGATGAAGTGTCCGTAAGTAGGTGTTTTTTGTGTTTTGGTGTGCTTCCAGCCGGATCGGTTTTGTTTTTTTTTTTTTTTTTTTTTTTTAAGGGCCAACAACTCCTTACAATCTCATGGTGTTCAGATGGAAATGTGGTGAATGCCATGTTGTTGCTATTACGACCATCACAGGGAATGCGTGTATTTAGGAAAAAGAAGAGAGGAACTCAGTTCTAACGAATATTATTCTTATTTTAGTAGTTTTGTTCTCAAAATTAATGTTTCATATTTTTAGAAGAAAAACAAAAAAAAAAATGTGTTACCCGGCAGGTGCACGGGCTGTATCTATGCAATTTATCTTCATGCACAGCATCTCAATGTGTGACTGTATACACAAAAGGTATGTTAACATATACAGAACTGCGTGACGTCATTATAAAGATACTATCTATTCCTAGATACTTGCATTCACATAATTGCAGAATTTTAAATTATTCTTAAAAAAAAAAAAAAATTCTCAAAATTTTCTAAAGGCCTCATATACGAGTGAGTGGTCATGCATATATACCTACATACATATATGAATTGGTGTACATTTACAAGTTCTACTATATGGCATAGCGAGCAGTGTAACCGAGAGATATATTATGATTTAGCTTATTAGGCCTGACAAACACACCGGCAAAACTAATATCGAGTCGGCAATGACTGAGAGTGGAATATTTTTATACAGAATATGTGGTACACGAAACATGCAGTGTTTTAGATGCAATGAAAAATACACATACGTGGATGGATGTTTGTTTTATTTATATGTTAAATTTAAACTATGTTATAAATATTTTTATTATTTTTTATTTTATTTTTACAAAACTAAAAAGACTACAGAAAATTTCCACACTACGATAAGTAACATAGTACTCGTAGTACAAGTAGGCTGTGTGCTTTGGGTATTTGTGGTTTTGTCATGCGTGTTACTTGTTGCATAGATCCGTAAGATACTTTCTATATGGAGGAGAAAACATAAACAGGCCGAATGCTCAAAATACATAAGATTTAATGAATAGATACTGATAGTACTGATACTCGTACTCATATTTTTGCATGCTTTACGGTTTTTTTTTTCTATTTGATTTATTTTCATCAACATTTTTTTATTTGTGGTAAAGAATTCTGCTTGACACAAATATGTTTATGAGTACCTCGATCGTGTTATGGCATTCATGTGGTTTCAATCTGCATTTCAATCGTCAATTTCAGTGTATCCATACGTTTTAATCTAAATCTCTGGTATGTGCGATGCGTTTGGGGTTTCGGTTTGTTTATTTATGTTGCACACAGGTTGGATTGGAAATCACATTGGGGGAGATACCTGACATTCCCATGGTTTCGGTTACGAACTACGAGTATGATCAGGAATCTCATGTTCATATTGAGAAATAAACTACGAGTACATGTAATTGCGGTTGCTTGTTGTTGAATTTTTTCAAATTGTGAAATTGTAAAAATAGAAATGTAATATAATGTTGGGGGAGAGATGAACATGAACAAATGCCTGTATAGATACAGGTGTTTGGCATGCAATTAATTGGAAATCATTTCAATTGTTGACAGCTAACAAGGATTTTCGATTTTTGATGTGCATTCTTTTAGAAACATAAAATAAATCTTAAAATTGTGATGAAATTTGCTTTCAAATTTGTGTGTGATGTTAATTCTCAGATGGCGAGGAGTAATTAACAAATTTTTATTGAGAACCGACGGAGGTATTAATTTGGTGGATCATGTAAATTTGAGTGGATTAACATGTATCTTAATTGAGTGGATGTCTTAATGGTAGTTTTATGATGATATTCTTACCGATTTTGTCCCTGGTGATTGTATAATTAATCTGAAAGAATAAAAGATACACGGGATTAGTCTTATATTGTTTGAATGGATTTTTTTTTTTTTTTTTTTTTTTATTTGTATGATGTAATGTGTGACTCTGAAGAAGCTTAGAAATTTGTAATACTCTAATATACACATGGATAAATGGTTTAGATTAGATAACATCTCCAATAATACTCAAACAAGGTAAGGAATTAACAAACAAAATACTGAGTGTTTGTCGCTTCTATCCACTTTGTAGTCATACCTCTGTTTCACAGTTGATTATGAGATGCCAAGTTCCAAAATATTGGGTCTATAACTTAATTCGTGCGGTTTGCTAAGAGATGGCGTATCTTGTATTATTCCATTGGAACATGCATTGGAAAGCTACTGTCATTGTACGTCATTTCAGTATATGTCATTCATTTGAAGCCTAAACAACAATAATTTTTTTTCACTCAAATATGTCGAACTTTGTGCCTGAAAAAGTGTTTTTGCGGGGAGTTCTTCTTCGTTACTTTAATATGAAGAAAACTGCTGCCGAAAGTCATGGTATTTTGGTGGAGGTTTATGGTGAACATGCGCTAGCTGAGCGGACGGGCCAAAAATGGTTTGCACTATTTGAAAGTGGTGATTTTGGCTTGGAAGACGATGAACGTCCTGGGCAGCCAAAAAAGTTTGATGATGAAGAACTGGAAGCATTACTCTATGAAGATTGTTGCCAAACACAAGAAGAGCTCGCAGAATTTTTGGGTGTCACTCAAGCAGCCATTTCAAAACGTTTAAAAGCAGCTGGATATATTCAAAAGCAAGGAAATTGGGTTCCACATGAACTCAAGCCGAGAGACGTCGAAAGGCGGTTTCGCATGTCCGAAATGCTTCTGGAACGCCACAAAAGGAAGTAGTTTTTGCATCGGATTGTTACTGGTGATGAAAAATGGATACATTACGACAACTCCAAGCGCAAAAATCATATGTGAAACCCGGCCAACGTAATGCGAAGGTAATGCTCTGTATTTGGTGGGATCAGATGGGTGTGCTGTATTATGAGCTGCTAAGACCGGGTGAAACCATCAATGGACAATGAACGCTACCGAACACAATTAATCCGTTTGAAGAGAGTAGTAGCCGAAGAACGCCCGGAATATGCGACCAGACACGAGGCAATAATTTTCCATCATGACAACGCTCGGCCCCTCGTTGCTATTCCGGTTAAGACCTATTTGGAAAACAGTGGATGGGAAGTCTTACCCCACTCGCCTTTTAGCCCAGACCTTGCCCCTTCTGACTACCGGTCGATGCAGACCGCCCTCAATGAAATACGGTTCACATCAGAGCAGAATATCAAAAATTGGCTTGATTCATTCTTGGCTGCCAAGCCGGCGCAGTTCTTCTGGGATGGGATCCACAAATTGCCAGAAAGATGGGAAAAAGTCATAGCTTCAGATGGGCAATACTTTGAATAATTTATTGTACATGTTTTTCTTAAATAAATGTTTAAATTTTGAAAACGAATTAAGTTATATACTCAATAGCATCTGCTGATATTTTTCTTATAAAGAAGTTTGTCTACAATCCATGTTTTAGCTTTCTGAAGTCACACTCGTGGGTGTCAAACAACATTAAACGGCAGTGGATGTTGAGGTGAAAAGACGCTCCTCGAAAGAAGTTGGTTTAGAAAGAAAAAGGGAAAAATAAAACGCAATTTGTCGCGAATACAGAATATGCTTTTACCTCTATTTAGAGCCCAATGATGGGATTATCGTCATAAAGTATCAGTGGCAAATAAAATCGTATAAAGACTTGGGCAAAGTTATATGGGATCTGTTGCAAAATTGAACGAAATACACCTGTCTATGGTTTTAATGGGAAGCATTTAACCCTCAGTCATTCAAAGACTGTATGATATGAGTATGAAATTCAAAGCTTGTTGAGGACAAACATCTTTTAGAATCTCTCAATCATATCTTCATGTTAACCGTTTAAAGTCACTACACGTTTTCGATTCTGTGGGAATAGTAGTAGATAAACGATTAAGATTAAATGAGAACAGGAAAAACAATGCAAGACTTTATTATGCTAAGGGATAATAGATGATCGCTGTGATAGTATAATGATAAGTATTGTTACCATGGAATGATCCAATGAGCTGTCCAATGATAATGTAGTACAATGAACTAGACCCCTCTGTATCTGAGAGCGGTAATCTAAGCAGAGCCTATCCTAGCAGGCAAGCCTTTTTAAGTCTGTGTCATCTACGAGTAAATTTCATATTCAGTTCCATCTTAATGACTTCAAGCTAAAATTGAGCGATTCTCATTTAGTGCGATCTTCTTGCTATTAAGGAAGCCTTATCTGGAATCATTTCTGTGTGGGGTGCTGTAGGAATACGAATATGTTTTTCGCGAGCATAAAGACCATCACCAAATCGTTAGTATTACTAGCAATTACTAATTGAGGCGAACGCTGCGACTGTATTTCAGAGAATAGAATCGCAAAAACTCATTCGAAAAGCGTAGCACGACAACAGAAAATGGCACATAGGTGGTACTCTAGTGACAAGAAAGCATTCAACTATATATTACTCGTACAAAGGTATTCACAAACCTTCTCGACTATATTCAGACAATCCTACTGCCAACGAATTTGAATTCGTCCTCAAATATTTTGTCTATATGACTACTTGGAACAAATGGTGTAGCGAACAGAGAATATCTCAACAAAACACTCTGTTCCACGCAAAAATAGCATTCTGTAGAACTTGTATCACAAGGAGGTTTCATTTTATTAAACGATGTAGCAAAGGAATAACACTAATCCAGGCAAAAAATCAAAGGAACCACTAAGTTTTCCTCAATTACCGGGACAACCAGATGTTTCTTCTATATTACCAACTGCCATTAAGTCATGAATACATTTTATTCATATAAATAGAGGAGAGTTGTAGAATCTCCAGAATACTGAGGAAAGTCGATGCTCTCAAGCCGCTAAGTAGATCTCCGTATTATGGAAAATCTTTCCTAATTTCCTCCACTTTATATGCTAACTTTGCAGCCGATGTCCTTCAGTTTCGTTATATAGTAAATTATGAGTACAGCATCATGCATGTCTGGGCATTTCTGGAGCCTTTCGGACCTGTTCCACAGCTGCTATAGAAGCAATGATAGGACGAACGCCCCTACACTTTTTTTTATCAACAAAGTGCCTTTATGTCACAAAACAAAGATTGCCTTCAAAAATATTATGCTTCGCCAAAGATTCTCCACTGAGATTCCCAACATAGAAGCGTGGTTCAGCAATAACCCACCAAACAGCCAAAACGGTGTACTGATGCTCCTAAAATGGAAACGGGAGTGGGAAATGAGAGTTCTAGTGTATTCCAAGCTGAATTACACGCCTTTCAAGAATGCGCCAACCTTATCTACAATTCTGGTATCAAAGGCGCAAACATCCATATATTCAAGGATAGTCAAGCAGCTATAAATGCCCTTAGCTCGCACATCATAAAATCCAAATCAGTCATGTACTGCTCTGAAACCCTCAAAAAACTCAGCTCAAGGAACAAGATCAAACTATGGTGGGTTCCTGGGCATGAGGGAATTGATGATAATGAAAAGGCCGACGAACTGGCCAGAAAGGGCTCCGACACTCCCTTGAATAGACCTGTGACCTTTTGCTACATCCCCAAAATTGCAGTTAATCTAGCGATAAATAACTGGGAGCACTCGAAGTGCATCTCATATTGGGAGGATACTCCAGGCTTAAGACAGGCCGAAAGAGTCGTCCGGCCCTTCAGTAAATGTCAATAGATGCTTAAATCTAAGTCGGGACGATATCACAAACCCAGTAGGGTTAAAGATATCACCTCCACAAAATAAGATCATTCGACTCTCCGGAGTGCCGACTTTGTCTTTAGGAGAAGACAAGAGGACAAAACAGCTTAACACATTATGTATGACTGTCCAGCCCTAACTTTAATCAGAAGAAATACCTTCTTCAGGTCTTGAACAACTTGACACCACTGAACTAAGGAATTCTCCTGCTGATAGAGTTACTAACTTCACTCGGAAAGTAGAAAATCTACTAGCCTAATCAGAGTTCTAACAGACTGGTACAAAGGCCTTTCAGGTCGAAGTGCCGTATCTCGCAATTAGCGGGTCAAAAAAACAAAAAAAACTAAATGATCAATCAAGCAGCAAAAGGTTTGCCCGATGACCCGAGTACCACCTCTTTATGAAAGACCAACAAAAAACAGTGAATTTATATCCTGTCAGAAATAATAAGCCGCATAGTGTGCTGTTTACGCTGTAAATGTCATTGGACCAAACGGTCACTGTGGATGGTGAGGGCTACATATCAATCAATTTTTTAATCTCCAATTTGATGAATTGGGACTGGATGACATTGATTCCAACGGGAGGAAGCAACGGCGTGTACTGCACAAGCCACGATCGACGTGGCAGGCGTTTCTCAGTCGTCTTACGAGTACATCGGATTTTGGAGATTTGCACTGGGTCGTAAGATCGCCCGATTTAAAGTCACACTCACTATGGCGGCTCTCAAAAAGAACATTCGTCAAGAAGTGGAGAACCTATCACCCAAAGTTCTGAAGATAAGGATGGAAATTGCCATAAAAAGAGCCCAACTGGTAAGACCAATGGCGGCGGTCACTTAAGCGATATCCCATTCAAAACCTGATGGAAGCTGGAGTGCGCCAATAAACTTTTTTTTTTTTAATTTCCAAAGATATAGCCTCAGAAAATAGGTTCACACATGTTAACCCATCCTGTATGTACCCACATACTCTTTTAAAGTATCCAACAAAGCAACTCTCTTGTTGACTCTTGCCCAGGGTGATGATGAAGAAGTGCATTCAGATAAGTTATGCATTCTAAAACTTGTTTGAAAGTCGTGGGAGTCGTTGCCGTCATTGCTAGAGATCCAAATACCTTGCCTCCCTTATAAGTTCCCTACAAAACTTAGATCAATGGCATTAGGTTTGCGTTTATCTCGGTTTAAATTACAAGAACAAGTTTTCCTTACGAAGATTGGGATATAACATTGTCGCCTTCCAGTACCAGTTTCGCATACTAGATCAGTTTTGGAACCATCTGTGCCGACTTTATTTAGGGCTCAGATTTCTGGCTCAGGAGCTCTGCTGTCTTTTGTACATGCCATCTGATACAACAGTCGATGAGCAAAGTAATCAAAACTACAGTGCATATTGCATCAAAGATGACAAGTTACATCACTTGGAAAATCGTAAAACAATACCCTCGCCGTAAAAGACTAAGCCATGGTGCTATTTAAGCTGTCCTCACTTCGAAATTCTGCTGAACAAATATTTCTCAATGGAACTTCTGGAAGATCTGTAAAAGTGAAATATCTCATCTAACTTGCTTCATGTGGACTCACTTTCGTTGGTTTCTTGTTTTTCTTATTCGAATTCTTAGAACAGAACTAGACTCAATTAAAAGGGGGCCCTAGCACATGGCACGCATTTCCGTGCGAAAGATTATTCGACATTGTCATTGACATGCCACGTAAACAAACAGACAATTAGAAAATCCATCTCCATTCATCGAATTCGTTTATTTGACTCTTGATTCCACAACATCAGAAATATTTTTCAAATTTCTACTAACTCTCTGAGACGATGACAGTTTTTTCAAAAATCTAAAAATCCTATAAATGCCAAGTATTTCACTCTTAATCCCTTGCAGTCATTAACTTGACTCAGATTGTGATTAAAAAAAAAAAAGAAAAAAACTATCCATCACCCATCCACACCTGTTTTTCAATTCACCGAAGCATCTCACACCAAATCAAGCTACACCCATACCCATCGCAACTTATAAACATGATTTATAGCTCACTCGAGAATATGCAAATCCAAATCCAAAACGGCTGGAACAGATTTAGATACTTTGTATGTATGAATGTAAAACAAGTAGGTAGATCCACTGTATGCTGCTGCTGCACCTCTGTCTCTCTATCTGTTCGTATTTAAATGACAATATCATTCAATTCGACACAAATGCACATGGCACTTTTAAAACTTATTGGATCTCTAGCTAGAGCGCACTAGCTTTCTTGATCACTGAATAACTGAGCAACTAAGCAACTGAGTAACTGCACAACGCGCCCCTAATCTAGCAACTTGAAGTGAAAATTCCACGCATTCGTCGTCGTTGTCATCATGAGCTGAGTGCTTAGTTAGCCCTCATTGATCCTTTAGCTGTGTATAGCTGATCTCTACCACTTGGCAGTTGGCCCATAAATTCTTTGAAAAATCTCTGAAATACACTAAAGAATTTTTTTTCTCAAAAAAAAAAAATAAAAAAAAATAAATAAATAAAATAAAGCAAAGCCAGAAGGAAAAAAAAAAGAAGCAATTCCTTAAAATATATTCGTACGAAATGAAAGTGAATGACGAGGCTAGAGTAACGCGCGCCGGCAATGTGGTACACTACACATTCGTACGAGCCGTACTCGTGCGCTCGTATATCGTAATGCCAAGTTATGCTCTGTCAGGGCAACCTAGGTGTAACGAAATACATTTGGAGTGAGTGGAATCGCTGAGATGTATCGGATTCAGAATGAATACCATGTCAAAGTAAATGGACTGGAGGTAGTGTATCAAAAGAATCATACCTACGAGCTAACACATACAGCATACGAGTAAGAGTACGAGTACTTTATCGTAGACTCTAGTTTAGAGGAAAAGATTGACTCGCAATGGATACACTTCAATTAGTTGACGTTTTGTGGTATGCAGCTCTTTTGATGCAGGGGTATTGAAGGCGCAATTGGTTTGGTGTGGTACATTACGAACAATTGGCAATAAATTCTTCAAATTTCGGCTAAACATAGAGATTTACTGAGCAGAGAGAATTCGTTTTTTAATTACTCAAATTTACGAGTAGGTATGTGCTGGTGGTGTTGATGGCCATGGGCGTGATAGAAGTCCTACATTGTTGCAGATGATCAGTCATTAAGAACTATCTACCATATGAGATCGATCTTAGAATTTTGCACTTGTGAGTGGCCAACATAAAATGAGAATTTGTTGCCCTCATATGTATGTAGATAGATATTTGTCACTTTGCGCGTTTATCGGTCCTATGTTTGAAACAATTTTGAGCTTTTCACGAAGCATAGCAGACTGTGTGAGTTCCTGAGTGAAGATTTCTTCTTTGGAAGAGACCTGGACATGTACAAAGTAGGTATACGATCGTCTCCTCCTTCTTTTCGTCCATGCAAAATTTCGAGAAGTCGTTTGTATGCTTTCCTATGCGGCAGTGTTAAGTGATGACACTTTTGGAGTGATTCAAATAGAGCATTTGCTAGATTTGTTTGGTCGCTAGCTATGTTGACCCAACAGTCAACTTACAATTTTTTTCTTCTATTACTAACATTGGATCTCAACCGCATTCTTTATTTTATAAGTTCAACTTCAAATGCTCATAAAACAAATTTTTACGTCGACTGAGTCGCTGATCAAAGACCTTTTTTGACTTCAGTCAAAGAATGCTAAGTGACCCACAAAACAGCACTTCATAGACACTGCATCACTTTCAGGGGTGCATCCCAACTAGATTTTATTCATCAATTTAACGATGAGCATCCACCAAATTTGTGCAAGCACATTTTGCCGAATTTTATGGGTTCACAATTTCTTAAGATAAAGGAGAAGAATTGCATTGAAGCCCAATGAGCAAACAAGAGGCATATTATGAACTATAAACTTTGAACTGATCCATAAGTAACCTCGCCTATGGGACTAGGATTAGGCCCCTAACAAACTACGTGAAGTCAATGAAATTCAGAAGATTCTGCACTTCTACTAAGCAGCACGTTCTCTTGTCTGCTTCGGATTTAAAAAAAGTCGAAAACTTTGTGGCATTCACCATAGCGTAAGAAGAATGTAAATTTGCCAGTAGCCCACAGAATTCGTTATTAATACAACTTGTATTGCCTGGGGATTTAGAAAGAACATTTCAAAAACACTTTTGAAGATTGGCTTCGTCAAACGTCTGTCTTACATGAAGGGCCAACAACATTAAACTACGATTACACAAGCGACTGGCACAGCAGCCCTATCTCTAAATAAAGGGATATTTATCAGTTAGGAGCATACCCTAACATATCCTCAAAGTTCAGTTGATACATGCATAAGCAATAAACTGAATCTCAGCAAACAAATGCTCTTATTAGAAAGTCTAATATGAAACAAATTTTCTGAACAAATTTTAAAATATGCAGAAGTTCGAAACAGCTGATGTCCTGTTGATATATTTCTAAATCCCCGCACCTTACTGTTTTAAACCCGCATGGATGTGCGGGGTTTCTTCGAAGATAGCCCGCTGCCCTGTCAGTATCAAAAAGCATCCCAAGACCCAGGACCCAAGATGATTTTGATATTAAAAAAGCCTTTGGCAAGGCGTTTTACTACCCTTTATTCAACAACATGACTAGGTGCCGGGATTCATTCCTGTACTAGTGAGACGTCAATTATCCAGTTACAGCTATTGCAATGAAGGCATTAAACTGGAATGCCAACGTTCAAACAAATTGGACGTATAGAGCAGAACGTCGTAGAAAACCAGAATTCTATTGATTTATTCACAGTGTGGCAAATAATATCCCGGACACGAACCATATCTCAGCAAGCAAGAGCGTCACTTATTTGTCCGAACATGCGTTTTAAAGACTGAATCCTTTTCTACTATCTATCAACATTTCATGATATTTGGTTGACATTTAATAATATTAAACATTATTGTCCCGGAACACTTTTTCATTAGATATTGAAATTTTAACATGGAACAAAGACCGACATTAAATTGCACGCAAAACTGGGTAAAAATGCATCAGAAGCATTCCGATTAATGCAACAAGCTTACCGTGATGACTGCTTGAGCAAAACAGTTGTTTTCGAGTTACATAGATGTTTCTTGGGTGACAGAAAGACACTAGAGGGTGACAAGCACACAGGAAAGCTAATTTCAGTTTGGACGCCTGAAAAGTTCCAAAAAACGTGATTTTGTTGCAAAAGACCGCAGTGATTCACTGCGATGGATGAAAGATGTGTTAAATATTAACAAAGAGATTATTTGAACAATTCTACATGAGGACATTAAGACATTTCGACCATTCAAGTAGCTTCGACAGGAACACTGAAAGCAATTCCGCAAAGAAAGCTATAGCAGTCTATTGAATCGCTGTAATAAGTTTGTTGAACCGAAAGTAGAATTTTTCTAGTAAAAACACTGAGAAATAAACGGAAGCCGTGTATTAATCATGTTTTCTAGAGCCGGTTAGGGATATTATTTGCCACACTGTATAGATTTAATTGTTACGCAGATCTGGCGAAAAATATTCACAGAATATTGCAGCTGGCTTGTATTCGGGGGTAGTATGAATACTAACTCTTCAGGCCATCCAGTCCTTGAATCTACTGAAGGATATCCTAAGTGAACATGGCTGGAACAAGACTTCATTTTACTTTTTAAAAATTACTAGCATGACTTCAGGTATCTGAAAAGTGTGATTAAGCAATCACTTCAACTTAAGTAGAACAGAGAGTACTAAGCTAAGTACAGACGGCATATGGCTAAGAAGGGTTTTCGACTAGAGTTCCTCAACTAGGCTAAGCAGGTATTTTTGGTTTGCTTGAAAAAAGAACAAGACTTAGTCTATCACTGGATTTTCTAGATTTTTTCGCTTACAAACATTTGAACTATATATTATAGCGCCTCCTTTTTACTCCTACCTTCTATTTGAATTAAAATGTTGGAAATGTCAAAGTCAACACCTGAGACACAACATTTTTGTATCATAATTTTAGATTACCTATGTTATACTATTCACTGACTGCATCAACATCATGCCATGCAATATAAACATGGATGAAACTTAACACCAAAGTAGTCCTAAATAGGTATTCGAGAATGGCAGCAAAGCATTCATAAATTATTTGCAAAAATGAAGAAGACTCTCAACACCATGGCTTCAGCAACAATGTATAATTTATGAGTACTAAACCGCTTACGTGAATGGCTTTGGTAGTTCAAATTTCCTAGCCTTCTAATAAACACAAAAAAAAAAAAACAAAGAGTCTTTCCGTCCCCAACATAAGAACCAAAAAAGATCTAATAATCAGATACTACCTTCCATAATTAATATTCTTTTCATAGCAAATGAAGCCGACATCCTTTTTCAACGATCGAATTTCTTCCAAAAAAAAAAAATCCGAAAATAAATCCAAACTCCAGTGGAGGAAGGTACTCAAATATTATTACCACCAACCAAAAGGGCTCCAAATGAAGGAACAAAAAAAATTGTTATCGTAATAAAAATTCATTTGTTGGACAATAAAATTTTACGATAATACCTTTCGAGAAACAATCAAATTTTCTAATCCGTAGAATTATTATAATTTATTTTTATTTCGTTAAAAAAAAAATATATAAAGAAAATAGGTACGAGTTTAATGTATCTACGAATATGTATTTATGACGAACGATCAAAAAACGGATGGATGAATCTAAATAGTAAACAGCACGAGTATCTTCTTTTCCTGTCCACGGAAAAGGTGCTATGAAAGGTTTAAAATTGGGGGGAAAAAAAAAAAATACTCGTACACTGAAAATATACCTAACAAACGAAGAAAAGAAAAGAAAAGTTGAATAACCTAGAAGAGACGACACTTTAAAATGATTAGCATACCCCCACACATAGAGAGAGCACAGCTTCGAATTTTGATTACAACATAAATTCAACAACAGACAACGACTGTTCCAAAAAAAAAGTGCTGACTAAAGAGGTGCGGAGCAGCAGGAGAAGACAGGAAGAAAACCGCGTGCTGAAGACTTAAATCTGTAGATTGAAGTCGACGTGTTGTACCTATTCAAGGGACAACCATATTAATATGTAAACTGAGCGTCAAGGCGTAGACCAAAACCAAAAAAAAAAAAAAAAAAAAAAACGCTTTCACCGAAAGACTACGACTACGAAGACGACGACGCCACGGAAGACGCACAGTTCACACCCAGAGCAAAGTCACTAAATCCTACGCGCAAAATATTTGAATAACCTTTTTCCAATGGATTGGATAGACAGCCGACACAAAACAAGAAACATACTCGTAAGAAATGGAAAACAAATCCACAGCACAACACGTGTGTCATGAAGCGTATCTTTAATGTTTTTTTTTTTTTTCTACTTTTTACCTAGGTTTGGGCTTTTTTGGGGAACCTGATACTCGTAGTTTATCTGCTGAACGAAGTAAGTAATAAAGAGGTATGTTGACCGAATCGATTTGATACTGAGTGAGTATCGTTTTCCTTTCTGCATAAAAATCCTATATCTGGAATAAGTGACATGGTTTCTAGTATTCTTAAAGTCGAAGCTTATGAACTGTATTGGCTTACTTCATTCTTTATCTAAAGGGTATATCTTCATTCGAAATGAGAGATCGAAAACTATTATCTGATGTATCCGATATAGCGCACTCTGATACTTTCCCTTTGGATTGAGAGAAGATAATAAAAATTGACAAAGATGTTTCCATAGATAAAAGAAGGCTATTTCAGTGCATCTATTTCGGACAAGAATGCCAGAATGAGTTCATATAAATACTGATAACTGAGAAGATATTGTAACTTGTAACCAATATTTCTCTCATGTGTATCTATATCTTAATTTTAATGCATTTTCCCTTTGGAGATACGAGTATGTGAGGAAATTGTGACGAGTCTGGAGGATTGGAGTCGTTTTGGCTTATGACAGATCTGAGGAGAACAACAATTTCTCATCATCTATCTGGTTCAAATTCAAGCACTAACTCTTTGATAATGTAAAAGCTGTTGATACTTAGGCCGTGAAATACGTTTTTGTAGAGGCCAGTACCAATAGTTTGGCTTATTTACTTGCATATTTGGCGATTCACAGAGTGAAATATCTCCCCAACTACTCCACAAAAATGTTTGTCTAAATTTATACTATTTTCCTTTAGTTCCTGGACTAATTGAGTCTGTAATTTCAAGTCTTTCTGTAGAATGTCATGAAAAATAATTTTTTTAGAAGCCAAAAACAGCTGCTCTTTGCCGAACATATTCTTGGTGTGCTTGTACATAACACGTGGGCTGAAAAGTCCGTACCGTTTTATAGTAAAACACAAAATATTTGCAAAATTCAACTTTATTTATCAATATAGTTGCCGCCTTCGAGGGCGATACACTGATTGAAACGATTTTTCAATCTTTCGATACCAGTTAAGTAGTATGATTTCGGTTTAGCTTCAAAATAGGCCTCTGTTTCGGCGATTACTGCTTCATCGGTCTTAAATCTCTTTCCGGCGAGCATTATTTTGAAGTCTGCGAACAGAAAATAGTCGCTGGGAGCCAAATCTGGAGAATACGGTGGATGGGGAAGCAATTCGTAGTCGAATTCATTCAATTTTGCGTTTTCATCGACTTGTGACACGGTGCATTGTCTTCATGAAACAGCACTTTCATTTTCTTAAAATGCGGCCGTTTTTCTATGATTTCGTCCTCCAAACGCTCCAATAACGCAATGGAATAGACGCTGTTGATAGTCTGCCCCTTTTGGAGAAAGTCGATGAAAATTATTCCATATGCATCCCAAAATACGGATGCCATAACCTTGCCAGCCGACTGTTGAGTTCTTGGTCGTTTTGGACGAGGTTCGTCGCCTGCTCGCCACTCAGCTGACTGCCGTGTGAAGTGATGGAGCCAAGTTTCATCCATTGTCACATACCGACTCAACTCAAAAATTCGGCTTTATTGCGGTCGAACAGCTTTAAACACTCCTCTGAATCATCAACACGTTGTTGTTTTTGGTCGACTGTGAGCAAACGCGGCACCCACTTTGAACAGAGCTTTCGCATGTCCAAATATTGGTGTATGATATATCTAACACGCTCTTTTGATATCATCAGAGCCTCAGCTATCTCGATCAACTTCACTTTACGGTCATTCGTAATCATTTTGTGGACTTTTTTGATGTTTTCATCTGAAACAGCCTCTTTTGGACGTCCACTGCGTGCATCATCTTCGGTACTTGTATGACCACTTTTAAATTTTTCAATCCACTTGCGAATGGTTTGTTCGGCTAAGCCATTATTATCAAGCCATTTTTTTGCATCGGCTGCATTTTTTCCCATCTTAAAGCAATGATAAATCAACACACGAAATCGCTTTGAATCCATTTTTTTCCACAATAACAAAAGTTGCTTCACTCAGGTTGGTACTAACTAAAAATGATTTAATGGATTTAATTCAAGTGGTGCCCTCTCTTAGAAACGGCACGGACTTTTCAGCCCATGTGTTAAGTTTAGTTCTATTTCCCGAATATTTTCGGTGGTTTCAAATTTCATGGGATTTCGCCCGTACGAACGAATTAAATTAGCACTTGGCCCATCGCTCGATTGCCAAATATTGTAAGGAACTTTGTGACTGATAAACCTCTACTGTCGATGATTCAAATCGCATTAACCTTTCTTCAGCAGCATTAATAACTTGTTGAGATATTCACCTTCTAAAACATTCACTAACTGACGAAACCATTGTCCATAATGCTGAGAATCTCTTTAGAAATGAATCTGTTTAAACTTAAACCAGAGCCTGCACCTCATTGAATCTGAGGAGTAGTTCCATCTTAATGGCCGTATTCATATGATGTTTAAAATACTACCTATAGGACAAAGACTAGGGGCATTTGTCGTACTAGTGAAAGTCCCTTACTACGAGTATCTCGAAATTATAGCTGCCGAGTGTAACGTCCTGTTTAATTTGTCAATGTTGCCTGTTCCTTTTTGTTGACTGCATATACTTGGGTTTGCCCTCATTTACTGCTAAACCCACTTCAACAATTTCTGTTTTAATTCCAGCGAATGCACCGGCGTCAGCTCGCTCTAGCCTACGCTGGTAGATGTATAGACTTTTAAATGATTGCTTGTGAGTTTTGAACTCTAACAGAGCAGCAGCGCTCTCGATTTCATCCTACAAAGACGGACGAGCTTGAGATGGTAGCCAAAAGTTGGTGGGTATCGATGTGGGCTTCCTAATTTGTTTTTCTAGAATCTACCAGAGTGTACAAATTTGAATGTGGACTTTTCTGGTCTGCAACTGCACTGCTAGGATCCAGTCAGGTGTTGAAGAAGGGTCTCAGACGTTCACACAATATGCAAATAAGGTCTTGTATGCGATTTTGAGGAGAAGAACAGTCAGGTCCAGCGGCTCTACTGGATTTGACATTAGATATTGCTATCCTTACTTTATTTTGGTCAGGTGGCCCAGGTGGGGATGCCTGACAGCGCGATATTGAGCTTCTTCGCAGTCTTATGCAGTCTATAGGACAAATTTTTACGTACGAGTAGTCTCAGCGCCGATTGCTAGTCGAACTATAAGCTTTCCTTCTTCATCTTTGCAGATTTTTGAACGGATCTTCTTGCCCAGACATGTTCTCTTTGCTGGATAAATGAGGAAAAGTTTGAAACGAAAGAGAAAGCGTCCTGTTAAAAAACAAAGTTAACAATCTGCAATCATTTAGCAAGGATAGATAGCTTTGCCCTAGGTAGTACAGGTAATACAGCAGATCCTCTGCGATAATATCTTTCAGTAGAAGAGTAGCAAAAGATGATGCTTCCTATGCACAGAATTATGTTTTGAATGTCATGTCAGTGCAGCTTAGACGGCTGTTCTGAGTATGTTAAAAGATATCTATTGTATATTAACTGGTTTATTGAAGTACTTTAGGCCAATAAAACAATCCACCTTAGTACCTTGTTGGTGCTTCGTAACTGGCTTTTGTTTTTTAAATGACCGGGCAGTTACCCCGGCGGCACAACCCCCAACCTGGAGGACCAGTTCCATTTGTAATGCCCCTAGGACGAGCGGTCGGTTACACCGAAGCCAGTAACCCGTTCCGGGATGTGAGCGCTACTATTGGCTCGTATAGAGCTCGTCCGCCACCATCACTTTTCCAAGACACTGACTAAGTCCTGGAAATCCTTACCGGCGTGAGCTCCAAATATGTCGGAGTAGCTCGGTTAAGGTCTTGTTTTGGTTTTCCGACACTAATCCTGATTTATGGCGCAAGAAAATCGCCATTTGTCCCCTTCACTTCGCAATCTCCAGTGAGATTACCAGATGGCGGCTCAGGGAGGCGTGAAATAGGGCTTATTAGCAGAGTTGCAAGATGTTCGGCTGAGGAGGTCTGTCGGAAGATGCTAATTCTACGAGGCCTAATACTAATCGATGCGATGCCTTGGAATGCTTCTATTATTTTTAAATTCTATGTCATTTCTGTCAACAACAATCAATTCAATCAACATTGAATCTGAATTGGATGTAAGAAAAAATATTATTAAGTGTCACTTAGCATACCCAGGGTGGACGTATATAAAAATCGCAAGGGAACTTAAAGTTAATAGGAAAACAGTTGCTACTGCTATTAAGAATTATAAAGAGAACCTGCCAGTTGAAAGAAAAGAGGGGTCTTGGCGAGAAGCCGGCTTTATGAACCCAAAAAGGTCACTAAGATTTTAAGCCTTCTTGAAAAAAATCCCAACATTTCTGAAAGTAATTTGGCAGAAAAAGCAGAATGTTCAAATTTTTTAGTTCATAAAGTGAAGAGAAATACGGGCTTGAAAACATACAAAGTCCAAAAGGTTCCAGATCGGAACGCTAAAAAAAAATTTGGATGCGAAACAACGGGCAAAACTTTTGCAATTAAATTTTTTGACCAAATTTTCATGCATTGTAATGGATTTTGTTGATTTCAACCAGCTTTCAGGGCATGCATTCTATACTGCCAAAGGTAGAGGAAATATGGGAGCAACCTTTCGAACCCAACCTAAAGCGAAATTTTCCAAAAAATATCTTGTTTGGCAATTTGTTCTTATGGGCTCAGAAGCCAAACTTTCATCACGACTGGCTCAATAAATGGCGAAATTAATGTAAATGAGTGCCTGCACAAGCGCTTAAGGCCTTTCTACAACAATCATCGAGAGCTCCCCTTATTTTGGCCTGATCTTGCATCATGTCATTATGGAAAAAGAGCGATGAATTGGTATGAGCTAAACAACGTTTAGAATTCGTCAGAACTTATGCCAATTGAAAGATATTGGGCTCTGGTCAAAAATGAGTTAAGGGCCACCAAAAAAGCTATCAACACCTTGGAAGATTTAAAAAAATGTTGGAAAAATAACTCTAAAAAGGTGACAGATGGAACCATAAAAACAATGATGGAAGGTGTCCCTGAAAAATTTAAAAAAATTCTTACAAATTAAGATTAATTTTTTTGTTAATTTTTACAGATTTGGAGACATGAAATAAATGCTTTCAATTTTTTTCAATTTTTTAAGTTCTACTTTTACTGTATTTTTTATTAATTTTCGGTGGGTAAATTTCAGAGTAAGACCTGAACCGATGGTCTAGTAATTGCTGCCCACAGAGAGAGTATCTTCAGTTGTTGATATTTAGGATGGTAAGTGTTGGTATGAATAAAGCTAAATCAAATTTTGTACTGAATTTGTGGCACAGCAAACATTGTTTCTTGACAAGTCAGAGGAAGATGTCACTTTGACAAGTCACCAATCTTTTCCATTGATTTTTATGAACTTTACCACTCATCAAGATGTTGGTCAATACCTTACCAACCGTACAGGTTGCTTCATATACCTTATGCAAGAGTCTATTCCAGATGTCTATAGGAAGCCTCTTCCAAATTTTTAGTTAGCTTCTCGGGTTTCAAATTAATAGTTTCACCCTCCCTAGCTTCGATGATAAGTACAGAGATAATGTCATTGCTAACAGACACGGTTTCTTATATGTATTTTATTTAGGATCACAAATCGAACAGACTTTGACAGATGATTTGGCATTAGCTGAACTGTCACAATGGCAGATGCCAAACCCATGGAAAATGTCATCTCCAAGCTAAGTACGAGTACAAACATTTCTCAAACACCCCTGCATTCGTTAATTTATCTTGATCTACTTTTCTTGTTTACTTTGCATGCAACGAGTCATTTACTCAAAACAGTAAGGGATCCGAAAACAAAAAACAAAAAACATACCAACCAACCTCTACTTCAACTAAATCGACGGTAATTTAACGTTAATTAATAGATCTCACTGCAGGAACCAAAAATATATTCTTTTCCCTTTAAAATACTCATTGCCAGATGCACATGTTCCGATAACAGAATTCGTTTTAGGAAAAACTAGAAAAACAGAAAATAATTATGAAACAACTACCCACACTTTTGATATCTATGAGATACATTAATTATTCACACTGATAATGATGACACTAATTATCTAACTTTGAGAACATGTCCACTCTAATGTCCAGTGTCATGCGTTATTCATTACGAGTTAGTCGGGAGAAAAAACAGAAAATACAAACACACTCGTAGGCATGGGTTTTTGAAAAAAAAAATAAAAAAATTTAACACTCCTAATTGCAGTTTGGAATTCGTTTATTAATACCTTGAACTATGATACAATAAATTATACAGATAGAACAACACGAAACTAAGTCCATCAGGAATCATCCCTTAATTCGTTGCTGTTGACCCGCACCCGAATGGAAAAAAGGGTCAAAAGCCGAAAAAATTCTTTACCAACTTGGTCAGACATAGAATACAAAATAAATATGCAGAAATGTATTTGTATCTCACCTAACATTTATGTATATACAGATTAATTGTCTGTATATCAGCTGGTGGATGGTTTAATGACCCAGATTAGGGATGATTCAGGGATTGGGTATTTGACGGAAGTTGATTTTGAATGTAGCTTCCTCTGTAATCGTCCGCTGCATCACTCTTTGACGTGTATCTTCAAACGGATCTCTAAACATAATTAAAGAGTGGAAACCGAATTTAGGTAGATAAGAAGTAGATACTAATTAGATGTAAATTCACTTTCCTGATTGACCAGGTGGTAGTAGAGTACATACTCGTATAGTGTGAAGGGTTGGACTTACATAGGTGTTATGATGAAAGGGGTGAGAATATATGTATATATTTTTGAAAAGGGTTCCATCACAAAAAAAGGTCAAAGATTTGAGTTTAGGAAAAGTGCTGGACCATGAATTTAATCGGGAAAAAAGTGAGGAAAACCAATGCCCAGTTGGACAGCTGCTCGTACACGTTGGCTGGTTAATGATTTGTTGCGTAACATCTGCGATTTTTTGGTCCAATGCGTAGGTACCTGTGATTTCAGGAAATCCGGGATTGCTAATTGATTAAACTGAGTCATTTTGATATTAAAAAAAAATAATACAACTACATGTCTGCATATTAAACACGTAATTTTTAGAAGAAACACATCCTAAAAGTTCGCTTACTTCAAGGGGTTTAGACATCTTTTTGGGCGTCGCGGATCTAAATGACTTCAGTCTCATTTCATCAACCAAAGACAAAGAATCTTGAAAGTATTTGGTGATTTAAAGAAGAGGATTTAAGTGAAAAAAATAAATAATGCCGCAACCCTATGGCAAGAAAGCCGAAATTTTCCAATGAGTGAGATTCCTACGACAGAATTCATATCTAGTGGCAAAATTCGTCCGGATCGTTCAGATAATAGGTCATGTGGATTAAAGCATTCTAAAGCGTGAAAGGCCCACTCAATTGAATTCCTATATCTACATAAAGAGCCAGAACGATACACGATGTACTAAGGACTCATGGATTGGTGTACATAAAATGTATGGCTTTGATAGACCTAAGCATCTGTACACCGAATGTTCTGACTTTGCTGGATAACATAAGGCAATACCATTTCGTCAGTGTAAAAAGCGCTGCCTACAAAATTATTAATATCTGCCAGAGTTGTCGCTTATGCAATGAGTAATTTAAGTCCAATAGTACGCATATATGCATGTGAACCTAATTTAAAACATTGGACCGACAATGATGAATGCCTTGTAGAACTTTGCGCTCAAATCGTACAGTCAGTAGAATTTCAAATAGATCAACTGAGTCATCCAATCGGACAAATGACTTGTAACTTGAGCGATGCATCACAAACTTTAGATTGAACGTTAGACTGTAATTCAAAGACGTTATCGGAATAGTGTGGAGTCACTGTTTTATGCCAAGGACTATACACTCTCGTATTATATTGATAAAATTAGGTTTTTCCAGTTCTCCAAGTATGGCACGTATGGGCATGAGCACGGGAACCATTAGTGTGATCACATTTTAAAGATCTAACGATCTGGAATTCAGGAGGTGAAAACATAGACTACTGTTAAAAGAGTGATATTTATCAATAAAAAATAATCTCACGCATGGCTTTAGTCATATACATACTAGTTAGGGTGAAAAGTAACCTCCTTGACCACCAAAATGCGCTGCTACTGCAAAAAAGGTTATGGTGCCTTGAAGTCCGTTCATATTTAGGCAGACATGCTAAATTTCAGTGCGATACTGTCTTTAGTTTTGTTTTGACAGCTAATTGTTGTTGACGTGTTTGGCATCATGTTGAGTATAGACAAAAACGATTTTCGTTCTCTCATAAAACATTATTTTTTGAGAGGCAAAATGGCGAAGGAAACAATAGAAAAGTTGGATAAATACTATAGGGCTAATGCTCCATCAGATTACGCCGTCAAATATTGGTTTCGAGAGTTTCGTGGTGGCCGCAACTCCACTACCAGAGGACAATGTCAAAAAAATACATGAAATGGTGTTGGCTGACCGGAAAGTGAAGGTGCGCGAGCTAGCAGATACCACAAAGATTAGTACTGAGCGCACACGCCATATTTTGGGCAATATTCTGCATATGCAAAAGTTATCCTGCTGCTGGGTGCCGCGCATGCTCACTCCAGACCAAAAACACGAACGCACTTCGATAGAGGGTTTGAACTTGCTGATGCGGAATCGGGCGGACTTTTGGCGTCGATTGGTAACTGTTGATGAAACCTGGATCCACTATTACACACCAGAGACTGAAGCCGGCACGAGTGCTCCGAAGCGGCCGAGGGAGGCTCAATGGGTCAGAAAGGATATGGCGTCGGTTTTCTGGGATTGTCATGGCATACTCTTCGTGGACTACCTCGAAGGAAAAATATATTGTTTTCACCTACTTGTTACAAAAAGAGTCAATGTGACGGATGAGGATGAGGCATGTTTTGTACAAGATTTCCAATCCTGGGTTCAATCAAAGAAAGTGCGCAATGTGAGATCACTTGCAATATCGAGTTTGCTTCTGTACCTCGTTTTTATTGCACAAATACGTAAAAACAATTTCAGTGCTTGTTGTGCTATACTGGGATAAACTTTGAGATATTTTACTCAAAACAGTGTCCATCCAGTCCAGTCCAGTCCAGTTCAGTCCAGTCCATCTTCTCAAAATCATATTTGGCAGCAGAATCATTTTTGATTTACAAAGCTTGCTCTTCTAAATTATCTGGCAGCACGTCTATGTCAACGTGAAAAGGATCGGTCGCCAGTCGATATACTATATTACCCTCGCACGAGTAAGGAAAGTAGCGCTTGAATTCATCCGTGAGGTGCTGCAAATGGTTTGATATTTTATTCTTTATGTCAGTTTCATCCAAAACCTTCTTAAAGCGTGCTTCTTCTGTGACCGCAAAAAATTTAGGAAAGCAGGATTAATTGCATGCCTAAATTTTGCGTTTCTAGCGTTGCAGCCCTTCAGTGTAGGTATACCGTGATTGCATCTCCGCCTTTTAATTTTAAGTTCAATGAGTTTAATGAATTGAAAATATCTGACAGATAAGCAAATACTACTTTGACCTATGGTTTTCTGAGTTCCATAAATAATTCACTTTGTTTTTGAATTTCTAAAAACTGAATTACTTCACCTTGAAGTTCAAATAATCGGCCCAACATATGTATTTCCTTTCTGGAGCCAGCGCACTTCCGTATGAATTAACAGTGTCTTATATTTTGTGTCCAAATTTTCACAAAGGGCCGTTAACAGCCGCATATTAAATGCACGTCTGAAAGTGTCTTAGCCGCTAGGGCTTGACGGTGTATGAAACAGTGAATAGTAATCACGTTGGGAGTTTTTTCTCTAAACAACTGTGCGAGTCATGATCAAGATTGCTTTTGAAGTTATCGTTAACTCTGTAGAAAACAGCAACTCGTCTTTAATTGTTTCGTTTTGTATGTATCGAACGAAAATTAACAACTGACAACATTGTGCAACATCCGTACTCTCGTCCAACTGTATTGCAAAAAAAACAAAATTTTTTTACGGCCTCCACGACCTGATTTTTTATGTCTTCAGCCATACGAGGGCGGGTCAATAAGTCCGTGACTTTTTGAACTTCTGACCTCTTTACTGAAACAGCAACACTGCTTCTGTCAACAGGCATCTGTCAGTTGACTCCTGTCAAAATTTAAACTTGCTGCGTCAGTTAGTTTGTGTTTGACAGCTCTTTTTATCAGACTACTCACTAATTTGAGGAGAAAATGGAAAAAAGTGAATTTCGTGTGCTTATTAAGCATTATTTCTTGCGAAAAAAAACCATTACCGAGACCAAGGCTAAGCTTGATAAATACTATGGGGACTCTGCACCATCGATTTCAATGGTAAAAATGTGGTTTACTGAATTTCGTTGTGGCCGTACAAGCACTGAAGATGCCGAACGTCCTGGACGCCCAGTTGAGGTCTCTATACCCGAAACAATCGAAAAAATTCACGATATGGTGTTGGCCGACCGAAGATTGAAAGTGCGAGAGATTGTGGAAGCTTTCCGCAAGACGGGTGCCGCGTTTGCTCACAGTCGACCACAAACACATGTGCAGTTGCCAAGGCAAAAATCCATGAATTGGGCTATGAATTGCTCCCTCATCCACCCTATTCTCCAGATTTGGCTCCGAGCGACTACTTCTTGTTCCCAAACCTGAAGAAATGGCTTGGTGGAAAAAGATTTGACTCCAATGATGAAGTCATCTCGCAAACAAAGGCCTATTTTGAGGACCTCGACAAATCATTTTTTTTGGAAGGGATAAAAAATTGGAGAAGCGTTGGACAAAGTGTATAGAGCTCAAGGGAGACTACGTTGAAAAATAAAATTATTTTTTTATCAAAAAATCTGTGTTTTAATCCAAAAGTCACGGACTTATTGACCCGCCCTCGTATCATCAATGTGACGTTTCACTGTGTTATCCAACAGTAGTTCCGATTGGTGTAAGTTAGTATGATAAAGCATCAGACAAAAAATTTAAAAGTAGAATGTGTATGAAATGGACCTTTTAAATGGCGTTTGTGCGATTTAATTCCATTCGATTATTTTCTTTGGTGATATATAAAGTTTCATGTCTTTTCCGATAAACCAGAAACAATTGAACACTTGGATGCCAACATTCGACGCGTTATTGCCGAAATACAGCCTGATTTACTATGAGGAGTTTGTGAAAATTTGATCTCTGGCCTAGATCATGTACAAGTCAGACGCGGCGGCCATATACCTGAAATCATATTCAATAATTACTGCCATAAAATTAGCTGTCAAATATTAATACATATTTTCTGTATTTTATTGCAAATTAAAGTTCTCCGCCCATTGGTTTTGATTCCACTGAACGTAGATATTGCTATATATACAGTGAGGCAAATAATATCCCGGGCACGCACCATACCTTAGCAAGCAAGAACTCTATTTATGTATTTGTCCGAACGTGGTTTTTAAAATATGAACCTTTCTCTACTATCTGTCAAAATTTCATGACATTTTGTTGACATTTGATAATTATAGAAATTATTTTTCCAAGGCACCATTTCATTTGTTGCTGAAATTTTAACATGGAGCAAAGAGCGGACATTAAATTCCACGCAAAACTTAGTAAAAAACCATCAAAAACATTCCGATTGATGCAACAAGTGTACCGTTATGACCGTGTACCGCTGGAGTTTCCAGTAACATAGACGTTTCTTGAGTGCCAGAAAGACCATGGAGGGTGACAAGCATACAGGAGGGCTAATTTCAGTTTGAACGCCTGAAATGATCCAAAAAACGTGATTTTGTTGCAGACGACGTAATGATTCACTGCGAATGATGGAGGAGGCCTTAAACATCAACAAAGAGATTATTCGAATAATTTTTCATGAGAACATTTCGAAATTCCAACCTTTTAAGCAGCTTCGACACAGGCACTGGAGGCAATATCGCAAAATGAGCTAGAGCAAGCATTCGAAGCACTCTTGAATCACTGTAACAAGTGTATTGAATCGGGAGAAGAACATTTTGAGTAAAAACACCAAGAAATAAACGGAAGTCGTGTTTTAATTATGTTTTCTAGAGCCAGTCCGGGATATGATTTGCCACACTGTGTACGTATTGTGTTAGTTATATGCAAAACGTTCAAAACTGAAAGTTATGTGACTTATTATGAATATTTCAAGTCCTTAAGAGTTCATTTTGGCCTTAGATTCAAAACATTTTCAGGAAAATCAGCACCTGCGGACTAGAGGTCCTGTGTTCATTTCTCTGCAAGATGTCAGCATGAATCATATCTATCTTAGGGGAGACGCTTTTCTTACTAACTAAACTAACTAATTGGTTTTCTAATTCACATTAGCAACATTTATCGTTCTTATGGCGAAAATGAATATGAAAACTAGTATTTCGGTGGTACCAACTGCTGGCTTTACGGACTCTTATAAGGTTACGTATGGTGCCCTGTACTTATTATTATAAGCAGAATTTAGCTCTTGGGGAAGTAAGCAGATAAAAAATTAAGCCAAGTTTCTTAAAACAAAAACCAACCAAACAAAAACCAACATTCCGCCCAATCAATTCGAACTTAATTGACACCATCCATACAAGATCAACTAAGCCTCATTGACTAGTTGAGTGTTAAATTTAGAACAGATATGACCTTTCCTACTGATCTTTTTGATCCTTTAAAAAAAAAAAACGTCTCTTGAGGCTGCAAATCTATTAAGAAAACTGCATATCTACACGACAACTAAAAATAACTTCAAGACCAAGCCTGAGCAAAATTTGCATCGCTTAATGTTCGCTAACACTATCTTCAGACATAGGTTGTGACATCTGGCCGCACATAAGTAGATTGTTTCGGAAAAAAAAAAAACAAATTTTATAATAAAAATTCTGAAAGATACGAGTAGTGGTTCTGCCTCATCTTTCATCAATATATTAATCATCACCAGCGGAATACTAAATTTAAACAAATGTCTTATTGTGAGCATAATTCCCACAATATCACCATCTCGGTGGCTTTGTATGCACTCTTATCATCCGATTACATCATCAGCATCATCTGCATCGTCATCGGCCTAAATTTGTTGTCGCTGTGTGTACTCGTATTTGTTGTTGTTTGTTTTTGCGCGCCAAATGCTTTTAATATCATTGACCAACATACATACGAGTATGCGGTATGACAGCGACGATTAATTGGGTTATTAAGTTGAAACAAAGTCTTATTGATTGGCAGTCCCACCAATTACATCATCATCATCATCATCATCAGCATATTCGTATTCGGTCCGTTCTTAACAGAGATAGGCCTTTGTTTGTGCGAGTGCTCGAGTATATCTGCATCGGGCGTCTTAATGCGACGCTACCACTTGAATGAGGCAAAGTGTCAGAGTGAGATCTTCAAATTGATTACCATCCCATTAATTACGGGTACGAGAAAATTCCACTAGACTGGTCGGTCGATGGATCCTTGCAACATAATTTTTATCTTCTTCACTTTTAGAGTGTGTGTGAAGTGAACTATCCGTACGTGTGTACATAGATAAAGTGCCACATTGTACTTGGCACTTTCATACGTGCTCGTATGTTCCAACTCGTACTCAGTACTCAAATCTAACAGCTACCTCAGTTACGTTTAAATCTACATAGCTCATCCGTAAGGTTGACCTTTATAACTCTTCAGATTCTCAGAGTTGAAATTTTTATTTGTTTTCTGCGGTCGCACCTTCCGAAAGTATAGTACCTTACCTATGTACGTACGACCAGAGCAAACGATTCGAATAGTAGCAAGCATACATCAAGAAACTCCTCAAACGCATCTCTATCTTTCACCGTGCTGCTGAGTGGAATGTAAATACAATAATCGCCTGAGGTGATATTGAAACAAACTAACTTACATATATAGTATACCTATATATATACATTAGGATACTTAGAATCAGCTGATGAAATTGACTTTAATTGAAAGTACAATCGGCGGGATGACGACCAGGAATAGGACCGGAAGCAGGAGCGAGTCTGACTATCCATCCATCTAACCGACACCAACACCGCCGGTTAATGATAAGGGAGCCACCATTACAAGTAATTTGCTCGCGAAATTCTACTTTTTTGGATTTGTGATGTTTTCATTTGCTAAAGTATTTGTCTATCTTAATACGAGAGACACACGAAACACAGGACCGCCACAAGAAATGCCAAATTGTTTTGCGGTTTAATATATCACTGGTTGTAATTAAAATTCTTCATCAATCAGTATTAATGTGATGGCATGCCGCAGGGTTGTGGTGGTACGAATACCTTGGCGACCAACAAAAGTGGACACCAATGACCATGCCGACATGGTGACTATTTTTTTTTCCTCTTCTCTAAAAGTCCCCATCAGTCGGCACTGGTGTGAATAAATCAGGGAAATTTGATTTTAATTATAACCCTTTCAGTCCGCGGATTGCATTTTGATGTACGATTTTGAACGGATAGAATAGCCATAATAGTTGGCCGGGGGTAATAAATAAAAATTGCCTCAGAGATGTGTGCCTGGCATTCGGCTGAAGATGAAAGCCACGGGTAGTTGTGATGTCAATAAATTTAGGAGATTGTGTGTTTTTTTTGTTTTTCTTCTAATTTAGCCAGTATATTGATGGCATAAATAAATCAAATGTGATAGCCGTGAATTGATTACACAATAGGTAATAGGGTGATGGGGTTTTGAGAATGGGAGAAATGGAACCATTCCTCATTCTTAGTCATACCTCTTACAACGAATGCTGATAGTAGTCGATGTGAAGTTAAAATTTAGTAGTGTACCACAAGGTTTTGAACTATGACCTGTTTTGTTAATGAATTTACTATCTACTAATAGTTTGATGTGTTAACATGTTCGTCTCTTTATGCTGAAAGATACTAGAGTGCATCAAACTTTGGAAAATTATTCTGAAAAAATGTAAAAGCAGCTGTTGAATATTGAAAAACTATGCAATTGAAAAATCTGTGACCTTGGACGCTTTAAGGAAGCCACAAGATTGTTTTTGTGGTTGGTCACAGTTGCTAAGCTTTGTGAGAGACCTCGTTTTAATTGAGTTTTTATGAGTATATCTTAAGAAGTACATGGAGTACCACAAGGTTAAGCAATTTGGCCTAGTTTACAGAGTTAATAAAGAGGATAAGTGGACAATATGTGTTTATCTTACGCCAACTGACCTATTTTGGGTAGGACTCTGGTAACGTACCTAGGATGTAAAGATCAAGTTTCTTTAAAAAAGCTGACCATGTAACATATATGATATTTTGTTTGGAACATGACTTATGGTCTTCCAAAAATAAGCTTGCATATCTTACCTTATGTGTCTGTCAGAATAAATAGAGAATTAGTCAGTTTTTACCCCAATCTATCAAAACAAGATAAACAAACTTCTTTGTTATATGTATAGGTATAATGTCCGCTCCCTGCAACTTGATGGAAGCCTGGCGCAATAGGGTGCTTATCTGCTTTGCTGACGAGAGAGTCATATTGTCATGGATAGTTTGGAGTTTTGACAACGTTTGAAGAAAAAGTTCACCACGAAGTAACTAAGAACACTAAGTCTCATGTGCGATCCGATGGAAGAAAAGACCGAAATTCCCCTGCCAAGATCAAACAATCGCAAACAAATTCTGATGGGATAGACTAAAAGCTACATTTGCAGGATTAAATATATAAGTAGGCCTCAATCAACAAAAAAATGAGATGAGAGTCCATTAAGTAGAATAGTTACGCCGGTTATTTATGATGAATCTCATTATCCCGTCGTGACATAGAATTTAGTCTTTTGGCTCTGTGCAGTCAGCATTGCTAAGATAGTTGACTAATAGTTTGAGAGTTAGGAAAAGCTTTAAACCTCAAGTATTCAACTTTGCATCCACTATAAACCTTAAAAAGTGGAAAGTCTAAGTTCTCATTCATAGCCAAAACGATCCTTCGATTGAAACCAATCCTGAGTTTAGGGACAATTTATTTCAAACTTACTCTTCTTGTCAAAATACAATAGCAGATGCAGATTGCAGCCAGAAGTACAGTCCTTTTGATAAGATCGTATACGGCAAAACTCGTTTATGAAAACCGGTTTGGAAGTGGCATTTGCATTAGCAGATAAGAAAATACTTCTGCTAAGATGCTTTGAATAAAACAATTTAAAGAGTGTTCAATTTTTGTCAGAGACGGAAGTATTTTAAAATGAGTGTTGCGTTTGCATCACGTTATGAAGCAGTATTCTTGTGCACGCATCCAAAAGGACCGAAAATGTCATACGGAGCAGCTGCTAAATACATGAAAAAGTCAAAAGCGTTTGTTAGCAAGTGGGTGCACCTTTATTCCGAGGTTAAAAATGTGGATGATTTTCCGGATCGTGGGTCTACGCCAGAAACAAGAAACAACAAAAAAGCAGATTTTAAAGTAAAAGGGTTCTAAATGTGTGTTGTGATACGATACGAAGACGTTTACTAGCCAATAATGTAAAAAAAAACTCTACTGTCAAAAAAACACGCAGAAAAACAACTCAGTTGAGCCAAGGAGAATTTGGACAGAGATTGGAATAACGTTATTTTTTCGGATGAAGCTTATTTTTGGGCATGGTCTCCTATCACTCATACCTGGTGTACACAATCCAATAAATTAATCCAGTGGACCGTCAAACACCCGGCAAAGGTACACGTTTGGCAATTTGTTCATGTTTACAAATAACTTAAACGCCCCCAATATGGTCAAAATTTATAAGAAGGCTTTATTACCATCTGCCTAAAGGTGGTTTAAAAAAAGGAATAAGAATTGGTTACTGCAAGAAGATAATGACCCGAAACATCGCAGTCGTTTGTGCAGTGCGTGGAAACAAGAAAATGACGTCGATGTTTTAGATTGGCCATCACAGTCGCCGGATGCAAGTCCCATTGAAAATGTTTGGGCATTCATGAAGCTAAAGCTCCAAGGAAAGAAGACCTCGACGGTCAAACAATTATCATGAAAAATACGAGTTTTATAGAGATCTTTGTCTCAAGATTATGCTATAAGATTAGGAGAAAGCATGCTCAAGTAAATAAACAAAATAAACCAGTACAATTGATTTTTTTTGTTTTTATTATAAGTTCTTCTTTAATTTTTGTCGTTATGTTATCAAACAGTTGATGTTATCAAACAGACTGTAAACAAGTGATAATTGTAAAGTATACAGTAAAGGCTAACATATGCAATTGGAACATAAACACTCTTTTGTTGAAATTTTCCAAGACACTTGGCAAAAATATGGCTGAATTTAGTTGAAACATCGTTCAATTTTCTTCTGCAAGGCAAACGTGGTTGTGATCTTGTTGGCATAAACCTAGACTTTAAAAAACCCCAAAGTCCACTTTTACCACTCTTTAAAAATGTCGAGGCGGATTGCATTAGCAAATACATGCCCATTTCTCTTCCACCTTTCACATCAAAAAAAATACCCCAACTTTGTTTGTAGATATAACGTAAGCTTTCGATATGGTTATCGTTTATATTTTACTAAGGAAGTAAAGCAGGTTTTATGGGCCTTGTCCAGGATTGATTCACTTCCTGTCTAAAAAATAAATCACAAAGAGTAAAAATAAAAGAAACTACAAGTCGGAAAAAAGTATATAAATATGGGTGTGCCGCAAGGTTCGGCATTAGGGCCAATACTTTTTTTTAAAATTTACATCAATTCACTATTTTATACTGCATTTTAGAGGGGTTATTATAGATTTTTCTGTTGATTTTACGTGTGTGTATGGATCGCGTAGTCCTCTAGATCTAGTTGCAGATATAAATTGGGATCTGGACTTGCTGGACATAAATTGGTAATAAGTCCCAAAACCCCAGAAAAAATTGTTTAACCTTTCTGAACAAGATTCTTTTGATACAGCAATTTTCATTCATTCACATGATTGTCCAAAATTTAAAGTCATAAACTATGATCTTAATCCTGTTACAACCTTTTGTAGGGAGCATTATTGCAATGGGTCTTGTTTCCAGATTGAGATAATCGATGAATTCAAGTACTTGGGGCTAAATATTGATATGTATTTTTTAAGTCATATCAAGTCCTCGCAGAACATTAATTATTTCTTTTATTTAAGGAGAGTTTGTTCTATAAAGTTACCAACTTCAGTTTACTATGGAAGCTACTAATACTATGAAATATTCCATTCTAAACTTTCGACAAAATACAGCCTCTTCTGCAAAAATATGTAGTGGGAAAGATAGTTTAAAACCTCGCCTTCATCCTAGTTTTACATTGTTTTGTGATTTAAAAATTCTACCACTTCGTCATCTTTACTGTTATAAAGAGTTAAAGATATTTTTTTACCGGCATCTAGTATTAGTACACATAGGGTGCCTGTGTCTGCCTGTCGCTTATTTCAGGAATTACCACAGACCCTTAGAGCTATAAACACACGAATTTTGATTCTGACACCAAATAGTGCAAAGTTGTGGAGTTGCTCGTAAATTTTCTGAACATCAAATTCGAGATTCTTGTTGCCTTCAAGACGAAAATAGGCCTCATCATTGATTTTTTTTTTTTTTTAAGAAAATCAACATCCACTTTTTGTTGTTTCACAATCTATCGTCGGTTAGATTCAGTTCTTGAGGACGCAAATCTACACTGTAGAGCTTTACGAAATGACCAATCCCAGATCACGATACCAAATTTAGATCCCTAGACTCTGTTGAACAACTTGTGCAGGAAGGGCCAGGGTGTCTAAGGCCACCATTCGATCCAGTCTCCTTGAATTTTGAATAAATTTCTTCCCAATTGAAGTAAGGCAACTATATTAAGACGAAAATTGCGAACTGTAGCTGCCAAACCTTCATAATTTTTTAAATACTGCTCGACAATGGAAACACATTGTTTCTTCGTATATCTCTGCATTTTTAATAACCCTTTACTACACAAATGGAGCAAAATTAAAGAATTCGTGAATTTTGGGACACCCGTCATCTACACAGAATTTAAAAACTTTAACCAGCCAAGCCATATAGATTTATAAGTAGTTATTGGTAACATGCCCTAACCTTGTTAAAAATTTCTTTAAGTTGTTATTTTTTAGAATAACTCTAAATGTATTATAGCTTACCTATTCTTTCTTTTTTTTTTGTCAAAAAGAAGTAAAGAATTTCGGACTTATGTATCTGAAGTTTACGCCAAATGATGATACGTATTTGGAATAGTATAAGAACACTGTGATTCTAGCACAGCTAGCGGCACTGATTTCTGTTTTAAAGCAGGCACATCTAACGTATTCTCGTTTCATCGAAAAAGGAATAGATGTTTCAACCATATTTTAAAATTGGGGTCTTTGGAGTTGGTGTGAGCATTTCTCTAAAAATAAGGAAACCTAGAAATTTGTAAGAATTTTCGGAAATATTCCAACGTACATAGGTTGTTATAGAGATGATGGAAAATTTGTTGGTTTTGACAATGCAAATGACATCCATGTTCTAAGGATTTGTGTAATAAGATCTTGTTTTAACGACAGCATACAGCATTTGGTTTTTGAAGTATTTAGTTCCTCTCTATTGGTCTTTCCCTACATTTCATAGTCATGCTGTTACTGTTAAAAAGGGAGATCATCTCGAAATCCGTCTACGTCTACTTTTAATCAATATATAAAGACTATCATCCTGAGAACTTGATAAACCGACAAAGCTATCAAAATTCAGGATACAATTTACAACCATCTTTATAATTTCTATTCCAAAAAAATGAAAAAATCTTTCCAATCAATATAGCCATCTGCTTGAAGATTTGACGTTTCAAAATAAAATATCATCAGGTAGATGACTTTGCATGAATTGCTAAAAATGTAAAATTAGAAGAAAACAATGCTTACCTCTTGATTGAGTATCTATCCATTAAGCACATAATCAAATCTGTAAAAAAAACAAAAGAAAACTTATTAATAAAATTTATTTAATGCTAAAAAAAAAACAAATTGTCAAAATAAGCCTCCAAGAAACTAACATTCACGCCCCGAACAAATTCGAGAACTCGACAGGCAAAAAAAAAATAAACAAACAGAAATGAGGCTTAGTCATAATTTAAAACTAGGCACGGAACTGAGCCTTTCGACCTATTATTGTCGATTGTTGCTTTCAGCGATAACATCTTCAAAGCGAAAAATAAAAATAAAAATATCTAAGCTCTAAAGCCAAGTGATTTAATATTGAGGCATCAATCATAGATGATCACTTTGTTTCGACATAACGCTCATTTAAGTGTTTTATTTATTTTTTTTATTTTTTTATTTTTTATTCTCGCCTATTTCGAAGAGTTCTTGTTATCCATTAATGCCACTAGATTCTGACGAATTGAAGATACTACTATTGTACATGGAAGTGTATGAGAATTATTCTATTTCCTACTGCAAATAACAATCGAGTTATGGAAACAAAATCAATGCTGCTATGAATTACCCTTCATTTAGAGAACATCTGCTTCTGGTTCATTTGCATATGAGTAGATTCCTTAGCATACTCGTACACTCACTCAGCATGACTGTGAATGGTCCAAAGAAAAATTTTAAAATTCAGCAAAAGGAGTAACTTTTCAGTACGAGTAGTTTGCTTGGATATTCAAAATTCTTTGAAATCAACCCGTGAGAAATGTCAATGTTTCCCCTTTGACATTTGTCAAATTCATGTAGAAATTGTCAAATTATATCTCGGTGAAGTTTTATTCGGTTTAATCCTTCATCTCTATGGGACGCTCTTCGGGGAAATATGGACCGAAAAAACCGGTATCTATTTGCCTTTGGACTGAGCCAATAAATAAATTTTTTCAAAAATGGGTCTTGAGTTACAAGTTACATTTGCATAAATTGATGCGACAGATACCTTTTATCCGACTACAAAAGGGTGGAGGTAGTTCGTCGATTTCGAACGAAGAAACTATTTTCCCTTAAATGTTGGTAAAAGCAAATGTTATATTTATAGATACAAAGATCGTCCTGATCGATAATGTGATAACTAGAGGATCAGTGGAGAAATGTTTTATGTTTTCTAGACGGAAGGAAAGCGCTCATAAATTGAGTGGCAGATCATGTCCTCGTTATCATTGATACATCCTGAAACATTTCAAAAAATATATTAAGGAGTTTGTTCAACAGAAACAGATATTGTGTCCAAAGTTAAATATTGAAAATACCCTCTGAAAGACAGACACTGGATGTGAACTGTACACGATCACACCGCATAACTACTCACTGTAGACATAGCAGCGACTAAAAAATATTGACAGTTCAGTTGTATCAAATACTATTTGAAGATTTAGAAAAGTTTGGATCATCTTAAGCAGGAACTGACATAGTCGCCGAGTTCTTATAAATCGCAAAAGATATTACAGCTTGAACGGCTATTTAATTTTAATTTTGAAAATTATTTAGTGTTGGTTGAACCGATCAAAGACGAACCGATCTTGTCGACTAAGATTAGACTCCTCCTGGATACTTTTTAGCTGTAGAGGTATACCTAAGACATTGTACTCGTATTTTGATAAATAAGTACTATGCATAAAATAAGCAAAACTGTGATGAAAACACGCACTGCAATGTGCAGTTTGGAAGTATTTCCTCCGAACTATTTCAAACATGCACCGGATTTCGGCAAGGAGATGCGCTTGCTCTATCATGCGACTTCTTCAATCTTGTATTGGAGCAGATAGTGCGCAGGGCAGGTGTCAATACGGAAAGCACTATCTTCAACAGGTCCGTTTAGCTGCTGGGGTATGCGGATCATGTTGACATCATCAGTCGCTCCCAGCGTGCTGTGATAGAAGCGTTCACGGCGATTGAAGACCAGGCGAAATCCGCTGGCCTTAAAGTTAATGAGGACAAGACTAGGTAAATGCTATAAACAAAAATTCAAGCACCACGAATGACACCCTAGTGAAGAAAACCGTTGCTACTTCGGCTTGGCGAAACAATTGGGTTCAAAACTCCTAACTCGAAGGATGAAATGTGTGCTCTACAAAACCCTTATCCTACCAGTTCTGCTTTATGGCGCCGAGTGCTAGACGATAAGCAAGAAGGGAGAGCTGATACAGGGTTCCTTCGACAGAAAGGAACTACATTGGCTCGGCCACTTCGAGCGAATTCACAATAATGCTCCAGCTAAGACGATCTTCGAATCCCAGCCCCCAGGTTCGAGAAGACAAGGAAGGAAAACCGAACCTCCGTTTCAGAAACCAAACCGTCGCGGACGCCAGAGCGCTTGGTCTGGAAAACTGCAAGCAGCGTTCCCGGGATCGTAGGGGATAGAAGGCTGTAGTGTCTCAGTAAGTAAGCTCTTTATCAATAATTGTATCTTAATTCGATTCAGGTTTACAAGATAAATTTGGAAGAATCTGCAAATATGCTGACAAAATGTATCATAGCTGTTGTAAATATTGCACATTGTTTCATTGAAGATGAATTCCTCTTAAAATCTCTGTACTACCAATATCCTTACATTAATATGTCTCTCAGACAGAATAACAATACGAGTACTCTGATCAATAGTGAATATTATTTCGAACCCTCAGAAATCGATAGATCGAATGTTTGAAAATCGTTTTGCATAACAATGGCCTACAAAAGCTAAAATAAATGATTGGCGTAAACATATCCTTATGTCGTCTTCTAACCCTAAACCGCGATACCCTTTAACGTTGCTTGAATTTGTTTTGTGTTGAATTTTTGTCAATCCACCCCTTGAAAAAAAAAAAATAATAAACAATCCCTGATATTACCTGCCCGCAAAAATCAGAATCATTTTCATTTGCAGATTTTTTTTATTCCCCATTATCCAACCGTTAAACGCATGTTGTTTTTTGTAATGGGATTTCAAAGATATTAAATCATTATTAAAATTGTGTCCTTTTAACTTTGCCTTTATCCGTTTTGTAGTGTATTTTGTGCGGGACATTGTGCATTAAAAATGCAAATAACATGTCAATGTGCGTATTGTTTGTAAATTACCCCGACAATGGGCTGGTTATTGTGTGTTTATGAAATGTTGTGTGCAAAAACACAAAACGACATTGAGGGCTATACATACGTGTGTATATTAAAATATAAAAGAGGATAATTATACACACACGGATTTAATAATAATATGCATGCAAAAAAAAACAAAAACGACAAAAAAACATAAGTGAAACCAATGAACCAAAAATACTGTCTCTCGCTCTCTCTCCATAGTCCTTAAATAGGGAGCTCAATTTAAAAGGATGAAAATGGAAAGTCCTTTTGTTATGAATGTGACTGTGCTTACCACACGGAAGTACTTCGTATCTAACCATCAACTGGTTGTTGTGCAAAGCTATAATAAAAAGATAAAGATGCCTTCGAGGGATATCTAAAACTTGATTGATCTATTGGCATGCTATATAGTAGATGGGATAAAAAATTGTTTTGCATTTAATTAGAAGTAACGATTAGGTAAATGCAACACAAAGGGAAGTAGACACAGCAGGAAGGTAATAAAGGTAATCCTTTGACACCTGACTTAATGGCAGATAAATTCACACCTTTTGGTCGGCCAGCCAGCCAGATAGGTGAAAGAGAAGGAATCAAAAAGGACGTTCATTTGCATATTTTATGCATTAGATACATGTTTTAGATAGATGGTTTCCAAGGCACAGACATGCGATGTTTTATTTTATTTATTTTTTTTTTTTGTTCGATAGCAATCGGAGTATATTAACAAGACGGGTGCATGGTGAAGCACGTAAATTAGCTGAAGTACAAGAACGCTTTACAGTAGGGCTGGCAGGTGGGAGCATGAGAAAAAATTTCATCCAGTGATTTTGCTTTAAGAATCAAATATTGTCTACAGTATACCTCCTATAGTATCCCTCCCAAAAATGCGAATCTAAAATGTTTGTTTTGCAAATTGTACACAGTTTGTGTACCAACTCTTCACACTGATGTACATATGTAGTTGTTGTTGCCCCCAATGGGGATGCGATTTTGTCTAACCGAGCTGCTTGGTACCTCCTGGTACACCACTGTACATAATGTATAATTTAAAAAATATGTTGTCTCTACCATGCAAAGGGGCATATTAGTGACGTTAACATTGACAAAGTCGATCTAAGGTTTTCTACGCGACTCAAGCTTCTTAATCTTATCTTATTCAGAACAGGCAGAGGTGCACTGTTTACTACTCATCCGGAAATGGTAGGTAAGGAGAGTTTATTTACCAAAAAACTTGACACTTTTAAGGGCTGATAGTGTTCAAAGCGAACTTTTGAGATTATTTTCACGTTGTGCCAGAGAACTGCAAGAGTAGTAGACCAACTCAGTATACTATAACAATGGCTCAAAAATCCACCGCAGCCGGTCTTAAATTTGGTTGACAAGGGAAAACATGGGTCAAGGAATATGCAGAGGCTGAGCAAGAAAATAGACATAGACAAGCATGATCAAGTTCAGCGCATATACTCGGTTGATACAAGACATAATATTTGAATTTTAATACAGAAGTCAACAAAGACATTTGAGACCAATTCAACTGTGGATTCATTTAAACTAAAGGGTAATTCTTTTAGAGGTACTTTTTTCAAAAATAGAAAACAGGCAAAAAAAAAATCAGTTCTAGCGCATAATCTTTATTATTACACACAAGAACTATTCTTCTCATTTTTCTTTGAATATTATTTAATTCAAATGTTGGACGTTACTATGGCTAACGTGATCCATTCTCAAGTTTCAATTTTCGATTACCCATTCCAGCATTACGAGTGGTGGTTGACCAATGACTCGAGTAATGTTGGCCGCCAATTTTCCAGTCATATCTGGCTTATGTATTTAGAATTTAGACTTTACGTAGTGCCAAAGGAAAAAATCTAGATGTGTGATGTCACAAGATCACCGGTCCAAAGCGTGAAATTAACTCTTCACTGTTTTGAGGCTGCGTGGCAAGTGGCACCGTCTTATTGGAACCAAATGTCATTAAGATCATAAGCTTCTATTTCAATTAGCAAATAGTTCATATTCCATACTGACGTAGCAATAGAGTCAAAATTAGGCCCCATCGCTGAACAAAATTTCGACCGAAAACAGTGAATTTTCTTGAATTTTTCCAAGAGCCCAACTAAAACCGAGATGATTCCCATTCATTGAATGAGAGGGTCCTCATGTTAAATACACCAAGTTGTTCCATAAAACTTGAAGCCAAGCACCTAATCGATTCATAACGCTCATTGCGTGCCCAGTCTGCTACAGCCATTATATTTTCTTCTCTTCATGATAGATATGATATATTTGGGCATATGCTCGTATAATCCAATAACGAAATCAAGGTTTCAAATTCATATGCTATTGAATTCTATGTATGTTTGGCAGGCCAATAATCAGTTGCCTGAAACGCACGAAACACATTTCTCGTGGCAATGAAATCTCAACCAATGCTGGACAAAAATACCATACCATTGGGACGCGACAAATTCGGAGCTAAGTAGCTAGAAGATAGAAATGGCGATGGTATTGGGCTAAAAGTATTATAATTTGAAAGATCCGCCCTGTTGATGTAAGAATTCAACCTATTAAGTAACCTAGCAAAGCAAACAGTACAATGGCAATCGTAGTGAAGAGAGCTTGATAAAGGTACAAGAACTTCAGATCAAGACTCTGTGTAGATACAGATGATTGCGTGACCGATCAGTGAAGTCTAAACTTTACTCTTCCGATCTTCAGCGAGACAAGTCTTTAAACTAATTCACATAGAGGGGAATCAATTTCCTTATCAGTTCGTCCAAGGTTCTCTCTGCCATGCTTTATGAATGACTGAAATCAATCTACCATGTTTTATCGGTTTTGTTTTAATTAGATTAATGGACTTTACGGAAGGTTAGGTTAGGTAAAACAGGGCGTGCCATAAGACACAAACACTAGGCATCAAAACGCGTCCATTGCGATCCCCTGTGGGTCCAGTTAAAACCAACTCCAATTTGCAAAAACCTAAACAGTCTCCCTATTAAAACACCTAATTTCTCTACAAAAGCCAAGAAGGCCTTTGAAATGCGTGCCGTCTATTTCCTCTAAGTTATCAAAGAAATATTTTCCTAAGAAGTTCCTTTGGTTACGCGATATTCACACAGTATTGGTGTCATGTCCTCAACCGTTTGTATATCCCCGCAGAAGTGTCTGTAGTGTCCTATTAGCGTCCTAAGCTTACGCTATTCAGCTTAATAAGCTTCCTCGATCTGTTACCGTTGAGAAGTGGCCATAGAGCATTTGAAAGCCTATGTCCTTCCAGATTCGACCACCTTATGCTGGCGGCCTTTATGGTATTTTCTTTAATAGTGCCCCTTACCGTGCAGAGGGGTGGTTTAACATCAGCAACCCTACTATTGTCGAGTAGCCCTCCTCTTCTTGCAAGCTCGTCTGCTTGTTCATTTCCTTCTAAGCCGCAGTGTCCTGGCACCCAGCACAGTCTTACACTGTTCTGAATGCATAATGTTTTGAGCGTTGTACGACAGCCCCTGAGTGTGTCAAAGTTGATGTTGGTTGACTGCATTGCCTTAAGAGCGGCCTGACTGTCGATGTAGATAGCAATATCTCTACCGGATACCCATCTCATCTGCATCAGCTCAGTCGCCCTGAGGACAGCTAGAACCTCTGATTGGAGGACACTAGTAGTTTTCAATAGCCTTATGGACACTCTCAGTTCCGGGTCCTCCGAGAAGATACCGGAACCTGTTCCTTTCTCTGTCTTCGAGCCATCTGTGAAAAGTGCATTTTCTTACCAGTCCTTCCTCTCCGAATATATTTAAGAAAAACATGTACAATAAATTATTCAAAGTATTGCCCATTTGAAGCTGTGACTTTTTCCAATCTTTCTGGCAATTTGTCTATCCCATCCCAAAAGGCAGCTTGGCAGCCAACAATGAATCAAGCCAATTTTTTATATTCTGCTCTGATGTGAACCGTATTTCATTGAGGCCGTTCTGCATCGACCGAAACAAATGGTAGTCAGAAGGGGCAAGGTCTGGGCTATAAGGCGGATGGGGTAAGACTTCCCATCCACTGTTTTCCAAATAGTTCTTAACCGGAATAGCAACGTGGGGCCGAGCGTTGTTATGATGGAAAATTATTGCCTCGTGTCTGGTCGCATATTTCGGGCGTTTTTCGGCTACTGCTATTTTCAAACGGATTAATTGTGTTCGTTAGCGTTGCCCATTGATGGTTTCACCCGGTTTTAGTAGCTCATAATACAGCACACCCATCTGATCCCACCAAATATAGAGCAATACCTTCGCGCCTTGGATATTCGGCTTTGCCGTTGATTTGGCTGGTTGGCCGGGTTTCACATATGATTTTTGCGCTTGGAGTTGTCGTAATGGATCCATTTTTCATCACCAGTAACAATCCGATACAAAAATGACTTCCTTTTGTGGCGTTCCAGAAGCATTTCGGACATGCGAAACCGCCTTTCGACGTCTCTCGGCTTGAGTTCATGTGGAACCCAATTTCCTTGCTTTTGAATATATCCAGCTGCTTTTAAACGTTTTGAAATGGCTGCTTGAGTGACACCCAAAAATTCTGCGAGCTCTTCTTGTGTTTGGCAACAATCTTCATAGAGTAATGCTTCCAGTTCTTCATCTTCAAACTTTTTTGGCTGCCCAGGACGTTCATCGTCTTCCAAGTCAAAATCTCCACTTTTAAATCGTGCAAACCACTTTTGGCACGTTCGCTCAGCTAGCGCATGTTCACCATAAACTTCCACCAAAATATGATGACTTTCGGCAGCAGTTTTCTTCATATTAAAGTAATGAAGAAGAACTCCCCGCAAAAACACTTTTTCAGGCACAAAGTTCGACATATTTGAGTGAAAAAAAATTATTGTTGTTTACGCTTCAAATGAATGACATATACATATAGTTTTCCAACGCATATTCCAACGGAATAATAACAATGGAATAATACAAGTTACGCCATCTCTTAGCAAACCTCACGAATTAAGTTATAGACCCAATATATCGTATGGAAAGGGAGGGATTTCATCCGTTTTAATAGTATTGTCTGCTAGTAGCTAAGCTAAGCTACTGCTGACACTGTTGCCAGCAAGTTTTTTTTATCTGTAAATTAAGCGTAGGTGTGGTACGGAGCGCACCTGTGATGCTATGGAAGTCGTTCTCTGAACCGCCGCTAATTCTCTGAGGTCGTTTTCTTAGCTATTGCTTTACACCATGCTTTCCCCCATATATAGCCAGTACACCATAGCAGGTTTTAGGCCCCAAATTTCTCCCACAGTTCTTTTGCACATAGAAAGAGGATTATATGACTTTTTGATTCTTTCCTCGACATTGAGATTCCAATTCAGTTTCTTATCCAGAGACCGATCCACCCCGCTGAGTTTTGGCAGTGTGAATGTACTTGTACTTTCCGGTAACCTAAAGATATCCTTCTTTCCATTCAGATGGCAGTAACTCTCAGTCAAGTCAGCGCTGGGACTAAAAACATATATTTCCAAATGGCCTGAAAAGCTCTAAGTTTTTAGATTTTACTTTCATTGCAGTCAAGCTCTAACTAAGCCAAAAATCTAGCCTCTGTTCCCACTGATACGCAAGAAGTTGCATGACTGAAATAGTCGTATATAGTAATCGTGAAACTGGTTAATGAGAAATATCCTCCACAGCGATCCTCCCTGCCTTCGAATGAATTTATTGCTGAATGTGGTATTGTCTCTGCATTAGATTACTAAATGTATCTGCACATAATCAACACTATCACCACTTGAGTTTTGGTTTCACAAAAAAGATAATCAAAGTCTAGGACACATCTTAAAAACTAAATCAAGTGCAATGGCTCCATGAGTAGCCTCTTTCCTTCTTCAGGAAGGCTGATAAGCAAAAGGAAAATTATTGTATAGTCCATACCTTAAATCCCGTCCTAATTAACACACAAGACCAATATTTCATACAAAAAACCAAACATGAAGATACCATATTATAGTCCACTTGGAAACCTCTTAATTTCCAGTCCTCCCCGGACCACGCTACACAATAAATAATTATCCTCACAACTAAAGAAAGGCTTCAAAATTCAACTCCGCCTCAAAGATACTCCCAACAAATAAGACATAAGCGATAAACCAGCCAATTTGATGCTATTTGATCCAAAAAAAAAAACAAAAAAAAAAAAGAAACACATTTCACGACTTAATTTAAATTCATAAATGAAAATCAAAACATCTCATATCACCACTCATTTAAGTCTCCTCTACTTTGGTCTATAAAAATTCGAAATAGAAAAAAAAAAATGAAACATTATTCAAATTACCCAACCAAGCCGATAAACGCGTGGCACCACATCTGAACATTATCTGAACACACAAAACCAACATGAATCAGGTTCTCCTACATTCAAGTAGATTATCATCAGAAAACATATTAAACTCAATCGAGAAGGCATATATCACTTTTCGACACACCAGCACACACTCAGATATCGAGTGCCGACCAAACTACCAACCGACCAACCGACCAACCGACCAACCGTCCGACCGACTGAAATACTATACGGGGGTGTCAACTTAAACATGCCAACACAACACGACATAAACAATATTTTCTGTATCAAGTGACAATTTATTATCAAATGTCAAACCCGGTAGATTTTCTTCAATCTCATTTGAATTTTTAATTTTCTCTTCGACAACTAACTACCTATATTTGTATCTATCTCATTTTAAGCCCGCCCCAAAACTCGTTTATATAGTAGAGTTTGATTCTTGGTTTTCTTATGTTTTCTAAATGAAGATATACGAGTACTAGCTATTGACAATCAGATAGAATTCTGTTAAATTACGAGTAAGGCTAACTTACATTAAGTCTAGACTCAAACCAATTTTCTACCAACTCAAATGCATAAATTTCCAACCGAAATAGATACAGGAATTAACAGATACTTAATGTTTGCTAATATGGCATTTAAAAAAAAAAAAAAACCGAAAATTAAAATTTTATTACATTTTTTGGTGTCGCATATCTAAAAGATACGTTTAATCGGAATACAAATAGTCCTGATTGACCAAATGAAAGCATAAATCAATCTGTTAAATTACGATTTTTATGAAGTGAAGTGAATGGATATCAATCGGATATTCCTATTAAATGCAATTGTATCTCCAACAAATATATAAATAAACATATGGGCACAGAATTAAAATATCTACAACCTCATGGAGTATGCTATTTTATTTTATTTTATTTTTTTATTTTTGCTATAATCATTCCCAATATGGAGACTTGTTCAATAAATAACACGTATCGATAGAATATTTTCAAACACGAACACAAAGTTGAGGTTTATACCGAGACGATCGCTTGAAAGTTGTGGTATGGTGCAGACGACATAGACAAAGAGTGTAAACATTTTGCGGGACAGGGCCCGGGCGTATTGAAGAGATGTAGAGAACTATTTTCGGAAAACTTGTTGTATTAGTTTTTATATAAAAAAAAATTAAAAAAAAAAAACAAAAAACTTGGCCAACATCTTTCTGCATTTTAATTGAACAACCAACGCCAAGGCTTCCACTTCGATTTCGACTTTGACTTGGACGTGGACTAACTCTGCCCACTAACGATCGAATAAAGTACAGCAGGGTGGGGTAAATTAAATGAAATGAAATGGATATGAGATCGGCTTAAGCTGGAAATTTTTGTGTCGATCAGTAGCTGGTGGCTACTTTCTGTACTTTCAGATACTGTTGCACTTCACAAGAGAATTGCGATTTTTCCTTAGTTATGTAGACTCCTTCAAGGCATACACATACATACACACATATTTATAATTTTATATAAACCCATATCTGTGGGTGAATTTATTATTTTTTTTTTTTGTTAGTATATGGCGCCTAAATAGCAATTTACCTGCAAATGGACGTGTTATGGAACAACCCAATAACAAACAGCACAACACATTATGGCTACTTGTCGCATTTTGTATCTCTTGTTAGGATTATTCTTTTAGATAAAAAATTATACATAATCGTGCATAGTCTAGAGTATGATCGAATGGCAGATACTCGTACTTAGATGGATTTGGGATGTACTGAAGGTGGCAGTGGCAGAGAGGTGAAGCATTCAGACTTGCGCGTGTTAATGTTTTCATTCAGATTGTAGGTAAGGTACTTAGATAGACTTTTACCAGCTGTACGAGTATACTGAGTATTAGCGAAATGGTGGAAAATTGGCTTTGGGGATTGGTCGTAGTTTGTCATGAAATGACAAGAAAACTAAACGAAAAAGGAGATAATACCACTTTAATAGGATTAACGACTATTCTATATGAGGAAGACCTGATGAGGTGGCTAATGCTTTATCTGTTTTTTTTTTTTTTTTTTTTTTTTTTGTCTTTACATAGTTTCTAGGCATGTCAGGAATTTGTTCAAGTTTTATATTTAATGTAATTAAAATTGCCCAAATATGAGAGTGAGAAAGGAGCACCTAATGTCTCGAAGGAATGTATCTAAGCTGCGAAAGATATATGCTATATGTTTTATGTATAATATTCAAAGAACAGAAGTACAGTAGAATCTCGTTAATTCGAACACCTGCTAATCCGGACAACGCGGTAATCCGGACACTCAATGGTTTTCTATTATTCACTCTGTAATCAGGACAGTTGGCTTATTATTTACCTCATGAATCCGGAAAACTACGAGTATGTTTTCTTTTTTTTTTTGTCTGCTTCCCGGTTTCATTAATTAACAGCGGTTTCCTATGGAAAACAAGGTTCTATCTCTTTCTGCTAATTATCAACTCATGGAAGAACGCCTGCACAATTGGTTTGTACGAGTAAATTAAAGACAACAGAATGTACCAATTCTTTCTGAAATCATGATAGAAAAAGCAAAAATATCGCTTTGTTAGTAACGGCTTTCGTTCACGATACGGAATAAAATTTCTCAAAATATCTAGCGAGAAACTGTCTAACAATCCCATTGCTGTGCAACCTTTCATTGCAAAGATAAGAACAAAAATTGCAGAAATGGGTATTGCACATTCCCAAGGCTACCATATAATGTGAATGAAACTACACTCTTTTGGAGGAACATGCCAGAAAAAACGTTAGCGTTGCGTACCGAGAAATCCGCACCAGGGCGTAAGATCGGTTAAGAAAGAGTAACCCTTTTGGTTTGTTGCAATGCAACAAGAATCCAAGGGCGCTTAAAAAAGTAAAGCTACCGTTAGAATATGCTAATACAAAAAATGACAAAGCTACTGTTTAAAACTTGGTTTAAAAATTCTAAAATTCTTTTGCCAAGCAAGTAAAACGAGCACTTTTATTGCTATACAAAGCGAATTGCCATCCATATTCATTAGCAGATCTCGATAAGGACATATTGCGTTTATGTATTCCAGCCTATGGTCCAAAATGCTATTCGAATTTTAAAAGTGAATAACCGCAAAAATTTTTTTAGGTCGTCTCTTGTCCAGTTCAGAAAATAGCTTAAATGATTCTTCAAAAAAGTTTTCGTTGAAAGGTGTTGTTTTTTTGGCATCAAACGCTTGGGATATGGTGGATGAAGCTGTCCTTAAGAAATGTTTCAACAAAATTCTTTATCACGAAAAGTGGGATTCAGATGAAGACCTACCTCTTGCAATGTTACGTTCCATTAGCTCAACGGAAATAGCTGACTTATTAGTCGAAATAGCCGTGGATATCTACTATGATAACGACATCGATGAGTGGTTGAACGACGTCACAGATGATCAGATTGAAGACGACAATTTCGATAGCAGTAGTTGCAATGAAAATAAAGTTGAAATTCAAGACCGAACAAAATGAGTTTAGCAGTAGGACTTTTTTATTTTTTTACGCTAATTTTATGTGTCTCGGTAATCCAGACAATTCAATACTTCCGACACTGCTTGGTTTTTAATTGTCCGGATTAACGAGATTATACTGTATATACCTACGAGCTATTCTGACTTACTATGTAGCTATTAATCCTAAAGTTTGAAATGTCAATTTGAATGATAATCGGCAGGAATATGATTGCCAAAAGGATAAGCAATCAGATCTATGTCAGATAGATTTAAACTAGATGCCACACTTATTCAATCATGTGCTAAAAAAAAACTGAAAAAGTAAAAAAAAAAATCCTTCAAGGAAGCTTTGCCAGTATTAAACTGCTGACTATTTTCAGATATTTCTCAGGCATACCCTCGAGTTTGACACGTTTTTCTGCAGAAGATAATATCGGAACTGTCATAGCTTTATATAAAACTAGTATCTATGTGTATTCTTGATAATCCACTATATGGCTTCCTTGCATGGAAAAAGTCACAATCAAAAGCTGTGTTCTTGAAGAGGATTTGGTTGGATGATAGTTATTCTAATGAGGTGATGACTGACAGAAAACATAGTCAAGGTAAATAAAGTGACCATGAGGTTGGGCGTTTGGAAATTCAATAGCCCGAAGGCCGAAATCAACACAATAATGCATGAATAACGATAAAGATATAGTCAGGGTAAAGACTGTTTGGAGGATAGGACAAATCCATCAAGATGTTGCTGTAAGACGAAGAAACAGTGGTGAAGCTTCTTAAGCCCTCTACAATAGAAAATAAATATAAGCTAAAAGTTGAAAGCAAAATCGAACACTTTGATACTTTTGTTCAACTGAAACCGAACCCTTCTTAGGGGAACTGGATGGTAGTACTCACGCCGAATTTTAATTAGTTCAAAGGGGAATATTGGCGCCCAACGTGGGACTAGAGGCACCGCACGTTGAGCTCTACTAGCAGAAAGTCAGCAGATTCTTAAGTCCTTGTAGAGTGGGATTGTAGTATGTATAATTCCAAATTCAAGCCCATTTTTAAGATAATAAGGACAAACTTGAAAGAATGAATGAATACCACCTTGATCACCACCATGTGGCGGTCCCATTGTTCCGATTTGAGTTCTGTTTTTTTTATTTGTTAAGTTGGTGCATCTGTTGTTTATATATATTTAAATTTGCAACAACGATTTTGCGTATAAACGGATTTAATGGTGCGCGAACGTTGGAAATGTTGCCGAAACACCGGCAACGATTTTAAACGGTCGTTTACCAGTGCCACGAGCGGTTCAAAAGTGGTCGTGAGTCAATCGAAGATGATGAACGCAGTGTCAGACCATCGACATCGAAAGTAAAAAGTAAAAGAAATGTTGGTCAATAACCCCAAATAAACCATCAGAGATATAGCGGAGGACTTGACATTTTTGTTAATGGTTTGGGTAGCCATAGTGTAGCAGCAAAGTTGGTGCGAAAAGACCTCAACCGTCTTGACGTCGCAAAAGAGAGATTTGCGAGGCTGAATTCGATTCCACATTCATCAAAATGATCATTACTGGAGACGAGATGTGGGTTTATGAGTACGACACGCAATCCAGACATCAGGCAAGTGAATGGCGTTCACCAAATGGGCCGAGACAAAAAAAAACACGTGGTTGTCAGTCAAAAAAGAAGTCAATGCTCACGGTTTTCATAAATTACAAAGGTGTAGTGCATCATGAATTTTTGCCAGAAGGCCGGATAGTAAACAAAGAGCATTATTTGGGCGTGAGGCAATTCGCCGAAAGAGACCAGAATTGTGTGACGGAAAACTCGTGGATTTTGCACCATGATAACGCACCGTCGCACAGTGCCATCATTATTCGTAATTTTTTGACAAAAAATGCAGCAAATACCATCCAACAGCCACCGAATTCACCTGATTTGGCTCCCTTTCTTCTTTCTATTCAATGGAGTTAAAAAGCCGGGAGGAAGTAATGGAAAAATCGCAGGAAGCACCGAAAACCGAATATAAAAAATGTTTCGAGGATTGGATCAAGCGATGGCATAAGTGTGTTGCAGTCGATGGACATTACTTTGAAGGGGACAATATTTCAAGATACCACTGAGATTTAGGAGATACACAACAAAGGAGAGATATGTGGGCTGACAATTATTAAGAGTTTAGATGCTAACTTCAAGAAATGTTTGTCACTATGGAATGAAAGCACCATCACTTCTAGAATGCATGTAAGTATATTTTTTTTAAATTAATTCCCCTACATCTGCGGAACCCTGCGGTACAAAATAATCTGTATAATACCATCAATCATTGTGAAATTGCTTTCTCAAAAAGTCACTTAAATTTTCCTCTTCGTTTCTTTTAGAGCTCTTTGAACTCATTCTCGAAATCGATCGTTCGATGCTACCCAACAAAATCACTCTGCAGCATGCTTTCACTTTGGTTTTATTGCACCATTCGCATAATTTATCATATAATTCTGTCCTCCAGGCTTATCGGCGAATACGTACCTACACAGAGGTGCCTCCCTTCAATTATGTATGCACGTTCGTGGCGATATCGAGCCCATCCCTGAAATCAAAAGAAAACTGGGTTCCCCTTAAATCAAATTCAGATGTACACTACACTACACAGAGTGTATCTATACAATTCAATTCAATCTTTCACATAATTTTTCGCACATCATAAAACCAACCGATCTACCAACCGCTATGGCTTCAGGAATACGTATTGGTACTTTCACGTACAGTCGTATTCTCTACCTACAGTATAATCGTAATTATTATCCTTTTCATGTCCGCCCAAATAAATTGGAATGTTAAACAAATTCGCAATTTTATTTCATCGTCTGGAGGCACCTACTCGTATTTCGGGATAGCCTCGAAGGTTTGTTTTCTGAACGAAGAGAACCCTTCAAAATGATCGATTAGGATCGTGTGAGCAGTGCGATCGCGAAAGTAGATTTCGCAATAAAAATTCAACAGTTTTTACTCCAGATATCCCGAAAAGATCCATCAGCCAGATACTCGTACGAGTATGTGTATCCCAAAATTTTCTTTTTTTTTTATGTTTTTGTGTCTTAATTTCGGCCATCCACAAGTAAAAGCATATTTATCCAAAGTCTGAAGGCGTTTGAACCAAAAATCCAGGGCGCAAAAAATTATGAGGTTTATGATCAAAAGTGCACTGCATACGATTACGGACGAATGTACGTAGGCTACGAATATTAAATTTCAAAAGAGACATTCAAAAGGACAGAAGGATGTGCGGCTAATAGGGAAATAAAAAGCGATTTTCCCATTTAAATTGGCGGTATGTAATTATGTAAATATATCTGGTAGAACGCCAATGAAAAGGATAAAGGAGAGCTTCTTCCTGATGCCTATAAACGTTGTTTTCTCTCTTGTGGGGAATTATATTTCTTAACTTTATTTACACCTTTTGAGCGGTGCAGAAAAAGAATTGAAAAGCGGCCAGCAGATGTATTCAAATTGTAAGGTTGCCCTGTCGAGTTGTTACTGGTACGATTATGTATTCTAACAAAGTGTGAATGTAACAGGAACAGGAGTTTTACTTGATAGGAACTGAAAGGATGCACCCCTTTTAGTGTGAAGATACAAAATTTGATACGATTAGCATAGATGCGCGTGTTACAGTGTCCAAATTGATGATTTAAGGCTGCACGAGGTTTGCTGGAGCCAAATGAATAATTGGTATCTGCGGAACAGTATCTCAGGAAAGAAAAACTACAAATAGGAAGCAGAAAATAAGGTTTTAGTTGGTTGGTTGGCTTAAAATGTTTGATAGGAATCAGAACGAAAATTATGCTGTGGTTTAACCGCTACGATTCAATTGCCTCACAAAATTATATGCGAGCTCATTGTCTAGGCAATATCATCACAGAAACTTCCAATACCAGAAAGGTAATGAGCAATTATACGACATTTTTTTGAGTTCTTTAACCTCGTATGCCTGAAGGATCCTTGAAACGTCTTTAAAACTGGATGCAGTTCGCTAAAAATCGAGTTGACTAGCTCGGTGGTTTATCTATAGCAAAAATGAGAAAGTAAACGTCCTAGTAATGCCCACATTCGGATGCACTCTGGAATATCTTGATTCTTACCAAGGCCGCACAACACGCTTATTGAATGCCATGCAGAGCTCCTCATTTCCTAATTTTAAAACTGGCAAACATTTAAAACCAATGTACCTTGATATTTTCATGATAGCAATTAAAAATCTTGGGACGGAGCCAAGTCTGGGATATCAAGATGCGGGTGAGTTCCGATCACCGTACCGTAACACTATCCTACTTGACTCTGGAAAACCATCGCCGTGCGCGACTCTGATACAAACTTCCCACCATATGCACACAAGAGACTTATGCCCTGCGTATAAGACTTATCGCCGTCATTCAGTATTATGCATCGGCACGAAAATGACAATTCCTCCAGCAATCTAAATGAATTCTACAACCAAACGCATAACGAGGATTGAGCATCTTAGATGACAGAGTATTGCGGCGATTGTAGCGACCATAGAGGGCTTTTGTTTCTATAAGTGCTGTCATCATAATATAATAATAATTGCCTACATAGACCGTGCAACTGCAGCCATTGATACCTGTGGAATACCCTGTCCTTTTTTTAGGGTCCTATAACAAAACAAACTGTTTGTGGGCCCTGCTCAATTGTCAAGGCGCTCTCCAGTGTTGAAATTGTTTTCTAAAACCCGGAGGTAGATCAATACTCCTCCGTTTTCAGATTTTAATACCAATTAAGGCTGCTACGATTTAACCAGTTGCATGTTGCCGGTCATGAGTGGCAAGGCCACCATTAGTCCCCTCCAGGACTTAAATAGTGAGAATCAAGAGCTCCCGGACTACGGTTTGGGGTGGACTTGTTAAAGCTAGGGTTGGTTTCAACACGATGTAGAGTTGCAGAAAGTACTGAGCGACCCTAAGATCGGCAAGAGGTATTACGTCGGCCTCGACTTATACCAAGGATAGCACCATTGACCTTAACTGGGGCATCAAATTGGTATCAAAAGAATGACGGAGAGCCATAGTCAGGAGTGATGTCAGTGGCGTCTTCGCGAGTGTTGAGATGGAAGCTGCGAAAATGGGTTTAGCGGTCAATGAGGGCAAGACCAAGTATATGCAGTCAAGCAAAAAGTACAACCAACACCGACGTCTCGGGCAGAACGTCACCCAGATATTACTTTGAGGTAGTTAAGGCCTTTGTCTAGCTAGGCTCCGCTATAAATGCAGACAACGACACCAGCGCTGAGGTCAAACGAAGAATGCAATTCAGTAGCAAAGCCCTCTCTTCGGACAACAAAAGTCACCCTTTATAAAACCTTTATAATCCCGGTCCTTCTCTATGGCGCAGAGGCATGGACATTATCAAAAATGGATGAGGGTGCTCTTGGTTGCTTCGAGAGAAAAATTGTTCGACCGATCTTCGTTCCCGTCTGCATTGACGATGAATGGAGGAGGAGATACAACAATGAACTCTATGGACTGTACAGCGGCCGAGACGTAACCAGAAGAGTGAAGAACCGAAAAGTCTTCAAATCCGCTCCTGAGGGACAGCGCAGTAGAGGAAGGCCAAGACTCAGGTGGCGCACGCAAGTGGAAGAGGACCTCAGCCAACTAAGCGTGCGACACTGGAGGCAGCTAGCCATGGATCAAGCTGGCTGGAGACGATTGGTGACTGGGCCTCAAGTCCACCCCGGACTGTAGCGCCACTTAGAGTAAGTAAGTAAGAACGCGCTACCTTCAAGTCATTCGGCGAACGATGCGCTTAGTACGGGTCCCTATTACATCAGTTTCGAGTAATATACGCATCAAAACACGACTAGTTGTTTGATGGAAGTTCAAACTCTCGTCAATGAATGTTTGGCTAATAGATACATTCTTAGTATCCACATGCAAGGAGATGTTAACATCAAGCCTGCGGCCAAGATATGGTATCACACAATGTGTGAAGTCTAAAATCCTTTGTCAATGAACTGATTGGCCCCTATTTGTATGGTTCACTCTCCGGCAAATTCTCCAAAACGCTTATAAAGCCCAACTCGATAACTACGAGTACCAGCATGCGAGGCCGTATTTGACAGCATTTTACAAAAATGAAGTATATACTCGTAGTGCCTAAAACCGTTAAGTTCTAGCATTCCTCTGCCATCTGTGCAGAACGACGATGGGGAATACTCGCTGCTCCGTTAATATCGCTAACGACGTAACCAAAAGCTTTGATGAAAAGGTTTTAGACAAGGCGTGACGTTGTAAACATCATACTCGAAAAAAATTGTGTGGAACTCACAAACGACGACCAGGAAGAACATTCTTTCAAAAGTCTGTGCAACTGCTAGCGTATACCGATGATATAGAGTTGACATTATTGGCAAAACTCAAGTGTTCGGTCCCAGCTGAAATGAGTTTAGCGGTAAATGAGGACACACCGAAGTAGAGACACACAACATGGATGAAATGGATAGGGCGACAATTTGAGGCAGTACGGGAGTTTGGCTTTGTTTCAATTCTGTCACAGCTCCGCAATATAAATATCATATAACGCGATTCACCCTGCCCATTGCTCTTTCTTTAGGCTATGATGACAAATTGTGTAGTAAGACCTTGTCCCAAACAACTCAGGAGATTCGATATAAGATCTTAGTCGTCCCAGTATTTTTTATGGTGCTTAAGCTGTACTCAGGCATCAGTTTCTAGGACACGTATAGCGAATATAAACCAACGCTCCGGCCCACAGAGTCTTTGAAACTAACGTGGCGCGTGCAACTAGTGGCAGTTAGCTCACTTCGAATTGTAGTGCTTTGTAAGTAAGTAACTCTATGTGGATGGATTTGTTGCATTTTGATGCACGAATTTCCCAAATTTAAACCTCATCAGAACGTCATCTTCTTATAGCACTGACTACATCTTTATAGATTTGAACATAAAATAAGTACACAATTGAGAATTGTGTAGTAATATGGACAACAGATAACTATGAACTTATCTGTCCTAAAAATGGTTGGAAAAAGTTGTATCGCAAAGACTCGTAAATTTTTCTATGACCTATCACCTCGCAGATACCCCCCTTCCAATCTCCAATCTATACGTCGCTTGGCATTACCATCGTTAAGTAATCACATTGTAACACCACTGTACTATTACTTTTGCCCTTGCGACCATAATCCACCACAAAACATCAGCAATCCCAATTACTTAATTTGCCCGCTTTAAAAAAACACAACCACAAGACAGAAAAAAAAGCTATAATTCTTAAAGACTATCATTACAAGAATGCTCAACATATGTACTTTCTGTCGCTCCGTTCATCGTTCATTGCTTGTTATTGTTACGAGTATTTCAATTTTTACAACAAGTTTTGTTTTTTTGTCTTTAAATCCAATTAAACTGAACTAATAATCATTTTAATAGCGTAATTGCTTTAAAACCAATAATTTTAAAACAATTTCGCTAATATATTTTCCAGACTAAAATCCACACCGTATGCAATCTGACTCACTGTATACAATTAATGCAATAAAACCTTACTAAAAACTTCAATTTTTATAGTGCAACCTTATAGTGGAGCTTTATAGAGGAGAGCATGTTATTATATGATATCTATGCTATAAAATTGCATTGCAATTTCGTGCCGGCTATGTGCTTACAGGCTATGTACGAGTATGCATTCCATCAGTTTTCAAGTTGAACAGACGTTTTATGTGCTCGTATTACAATTGCCCAAAAGTGAATGTACAATAGTAGTTGGAGTTTCTTGGGTAAGAACCTGCAAACAGAGAAATCTTGTAAACCATTTCGAAAACAATCAAAGCATGCCGACATTTTATTTAAGGTAATTGCCATCAAACAATAAAATCAATTTATAGTAGATACTAAATACTGATAGATACGAATACTACAACCAACAGCTGCAGTTTGGCCAGACTCTTGTCTTATCCACCCCCTAGATCATACTTGTATGTGGTTTTTGGCTAAATAAATCACAAAAAAAATATGTTTTGAGAGTATTTCAAATCTCAAAAGTATTTCAGATATGAATTAAGTACTCGTAATCGTCATTTATAGTACGAGTATAACCAAACAAAGTGACTGTTGAGGTCTTCTGACAACCGTAATCCATGAGGTGATTTTAAGTGGAAATGACATCATAGATAATTTATTCTCTGCATTCCGTATATGTAGGGAAGAAATCATTTTCTAAATGAATTTGCAATTACCAATAGTAGTTGGTGATTTGTTTTTTTTCTTTTTTTTTTTCCTACTATGAAGTGGATCTTAGTTGAGAATCTTAAATCAAAATCAACATCAACCAAGTCGAGTTGAGGAAATTGGTTAAGAAATTAATTACAGGTACCCTAAGGCGATGGTGTTTTTTTTTTTTGCTGTGTTGACTACTCGTATCTAGATGCAAATACCTAGCTGCAGGCTACTTGTCAGTAAGCAATTCGTATGAAATTCGATCTCATAGATACAATCAATTTATACGAGTATTCATATGTGAATTGTATTTCCTTTGATATTCAGTTTTCTGTTTTCTGTTTTCTGTTTTTTTTTTATTTCCTTTCTATTAAATGTTTCGTTGTACGAGTATTTCTGGTATTTTATTCGATTAAATGGTGTTCATAATTCATTTGACGTATCTTTGAACTTCATCTCATTTATTAGTGGTATTTTGTTTTTTTTCTTTTTCTTTTTTTCTTTTACTCCCTCCCCTCTATCTTAAAGATCCTTCAATATTCATTTAAAAGTCATTATATTGTAGAAAAACTTCCACACTAAAACTTTTAGTTGTAGTTGCACTTGGGACGAGATCAAGTAGAGTAGAGAAGTATCTGTAAATTAATAGGACAACTATCTGCTTACGTACTCGTATGTTGGTATAATTTATATCTGTACTTAACCCTGTGTATCTTTCAGGCTATAGATACACCTTTCTGCTACCTGTGTCAAGATAAATTAAAAATAAAATCAACTCTGCACTATAATAACACACACACACACATACTGATACGAGTATTGGCATATGAACAAAAGTAGGTTTATATACTTATAGTCCATGACAGATGGTGCTGTCCGTGTCGTGGATAGATACAGCTCTTGACTTGAATTGCAGATGCTGACCGCTTTGGTAGTCATACTTAGGAGTAGGTTGGAATAATAATATTGATAATATAGGTAATGCTTGAAAAGATATTGCCGATCTTGGTGGTGGTAGTTTTAGAACGGTAGAAGGGTTAACAAAAGACGGGGGAAAAAAAATACCAACCGAGCCAGAAAAACAAGACAAGATTTAAATTAGTTAGCATCGCACTTGAGAACACACAAACATCTACTACTCTAGCACTTGTTCGCACTTGTTGTTGGTATTTTTTTTTTTTTTTTTTTTTTTTTTTTTTTTTTTAATTCTTAATGCCAAAAGATACGTTACCACGGGTACATACATATTCAACTTGTACTATACATTTCCCTCCAGTACGTGTTCTGTCCCTTGTGTCATAGATTCAGTCTTTTAATACCGAAGATGCTCTTGTGATCTGCGATCTTATGATCTGAAGATCTTGTTCCTTCTGGAGGCTTTCGGATTCTTTTTTTTTATTTTTTTTTTTGTGACGAAATGATCCCTTTTTTGCTTATGAAGGGAATTTGAATTAATGCAATCAGGTTCGGAGAGATATTCGTTGTTTTTTTTTTCTGTTCGTAATTCGCTTCTGCTGTGTGCTGGTTTTTTTTAATTTGTTTCCTAGAAGATGGAATACTATATACTAAACGGTTGAAGGGAAAGAATAATTATAATCATAAAAGGAAGAATCTAAAGGTTTAATCGGCTTGGTGTTGTCCTGCGTATTCATGAGGACGTGCCTGGAAGAGATGCCAATGGATCTCGGAATGTCTTTTAGAAGTAATTAGCTTGGTAGATGATTTGTGGCAAAAAAAAATGCGAAATTAATGGGATAATGAGAATGAATGCAATTTAGAGGAAAACTACTATACGAGTGCAATTGCTGCTCCATTTGGCTTTAAAAGTTTCATTCGGTGTTAAATTATTCGATAATGAGATTTATGTGGACACACTAGTGAGAGTTTTATGATTATGATTAACTCCTCGATTCTAAACTTTTTTGAGTTCGAAACTTTTACTCTTTTTACTTATGGAAAAAACTGAATGCATTGGGAGATGTCTTGCATAGAGTCGGATTCGAATAGGTCAAATTTGGATAAAACTGATTTATTCTAAAGTCACCAATTGAGGCTCTACTTACTGGTCAACTATAGGCCAGAAAATAAGATAAGCAAAAGCTTATTTGTCATTCCTCTAGAAAACCCAAAGTAGGTAATGGCGTTTGTAAAAATACAAACTCTACTAGTCATCAATACTAGTCATATACCACCGCCAAACTGGTTAAAAGATCTAGAATCACTGATGCTAGTGAAGGGGTGACCCTTTATTTTTGCTAAGAGGAAATCCTTTATAAAAATCCCTCTTGATAGAGTCTTAGGTAAGCAAATTGCAATTGCAATCAATATTTGATGAAGACTCAATTCAAACGTAATAAGAATTCTCGCTGAAGCACCGAAAGTTATTCTCGCAACTGTTTCCAAACGTTTAAAAGCCTGAGAAAGAAACTGACATCGAAACCCATACACCGACAATCCCAAGCTCAAGAAATCACAGACTTACCATCAATCTCGCAACCAGTGCCTAATATCCACAGAAGGAAGGTTATGCTGGGAATTTTGTTCAACCAGAAGAGATGGTGTTGAATGAGGAGATAAAACCTGGTGAAAGAATTACGAGGGGATCGCAACCGGGAACAACCAATAAAATTGAATCGAGCATTAAAGAATCTCGACAATGGTTGTCCACATGTTCCAAGCCAAGTAAAAAACTATTTGGCAAACATGGCTTCTTCTGATTACTACTTGTTTTGATCGATGCAACACGGACTTTCAGAACAGCACTTTCATTCTTACGAAGAAGAGAAAAATTGACTTGATGATCGAACTGGCCCCAAAAGACAAGCAGTGGTACTGGCGCGGAATCCATCAATTGCAAAAAAAACCGGGAAAAAGCCGTAGATAACTGTGGCCAATACTTTGATTATTGGATTCATTGTTGTGTTGTGTATATCCACATCTTTTACATTTGAAATAGTAGTTCTATGAAGTATCAGTCCTGTTATAAAAAGTTTTAGACCTCAGGCCTTCTTATTTTAGCTCGTAATCCTAAATTAAACACGGCACCTTTCATCACAAATAAGTAGAAAAACCATGAACGTCACTGTTTCTACTTGATCAATGCATTCGTGCAATTTGTATGTGGTTCGGGTGTTTTATTTTTTTCCTACCTCCTCGTCGTCTTTTGCTTTCCACCACTCCCTCCACATGACTTTCGGAAAAAAGTCTCTGAGACTTCAAACTGCAGTTTTCAATTTTAATTGAACGTTTACATTCAACTTCATAGCGTCGCTATGCGAGCAGCCCTAGTCTAAACTGTTGTCCTAAAATATTAATTTCAAAAAAGAGGTCACACATACCATACACACTTCCTTTATGTGTACCTACCTATTAGTGCAGATTAATGATGGCAACGAACCGAAGACTCCAAATTCAGTCTTAAGCTCGGAGCAAGGTAAAGGATAGATGATCCAAAATTATCTGAGCGGCTATGTTAAATCTGAAAAGAACTCTTACGGTGAGACAGGAGGCTAGGCTGGAAAACTAACATTCAAGGAAGAGTAAAGAAGGCTTCAGTAGCTTTATTCTCTTGCAAAAAAGGCATTGAGAACAAATCGGGTCTCCAACCTCATATCACCAATTGGCTATGTATCTCGGTAATAAGACCGATTCTCACCTACGGGGTGGTTTTTTGGTGGACGGCCTTAGACAAAGCAGTAAGCTGCATGAAGCTAAGTAAAGTCCAAAGAACAGCACGTCTGGGCATAAACGCAGCCCTACGCACTACTCGCTGTGCTGCTCTGGACGTTCTGTTTCGCTTGACACCCCTCGACATTTATACCAGACAAGTAGCCGCTAAAGCAAATGTTCTTAACACTTCAGAAATCTTACCAGAAAAAATCGACTACACCATACACATACGCATTCCTTCCAGATACTTGTGGGAGGAATATGCTTTCTTGGATGACAACTCAATCCATTTCTACACCGATGGTTCAAAGACCGATAGTGGGTTTGGTTGTGGTGTTTTTACCGATAAGCTTATCCTTAGCCTCTCCTTCCGCCTCCTCAACCACTGCAGCGTGTTCCAGACGAAAATTCTGGCAATTAAGGAAGCCCTGTCTTGGTAAAAAAAAAAAAAAATTGTAGTATCTGCAATGGATATCTGCGTCTTTCCGACAGTAAGGCCGCTATCAAATCTCTACACTCATGCTCTCTAAATTCAAAAACAGTCAGTGACTGCCGATCATTTCTAATGGAGATGGCGTAACAGTTTAACATAAACCTTTGTTGGGTGCCGGGACATAGAGACATTCGAGGGAATTGTAGGGCCGACGGACTTGTCAAAATTGAAACCACTATACCCATTACACCTGAAAAGGGTTACATAGGTATACCTATCGCTACGTGCAAACAAGAACTAAAGCTGGATCATAATAGAAGAACAAACCGTAGGCGGACGGTTGGATCAACATGTTTACAGACCAAGCAAATCTGATCAAAACTAGATCTGAGTTTGACCCTCTAAACAGAAAACGTCTTAGCCCATTATAGGGATCATCACTGGACACTGCCTTATAGGTAAACATAAAAAAGGCTTGGAATGTTTACTAACGACTTTTGCAGAAGCTGCATGGACAAGGAAGCGGAGGAGACAATCCCTCATCTCCTCTGTACACGTCCAGCTTTTTTAAAAAAAAAGAAATCTCAACCTAGGAGCCTTCTTCTACAATGACTTAAGTGACTTAAGCAACACAGACATTAAAAATCTCATTAGGCCAATAGGCCTTAGTGGGTTAATTTTCTTTTCCAACAACCACTTTAACCTACCTACCATATGAAGTCTGATCACGCCTATGTAAATGAATACTTAGATATGTGCAAGCACAATAGAGTGAACATAAGTTGTTTTGGCTCACAATAGGGACGAGCCGTTTGCTGCATCAGCTTTCTTTTCAACCATAATCTCATTTGAGTTACATTTGCTGAGCTATGACATATTCGGAGTTCAGTTCACTATAAAATTCTTCAGCATCAAGTCAATATTGTCGACGTAGAAATGGTCACCAAATCAACACAAAATTCTTACCCGCAAAGTGAATCAGCTTTCACTATCCTTCTAAGAATCTAGTTCTTAGAGTTATGCAGTCGATTTCGTCGCCTGCTCAAGTAAAATTACTACATGTTTTGAACTAAAATTGATTAGGAAAATGATACTCCTTCTCGTTATAGTCTGCCACTTATTAGAGGCGTTGTGTACTAGCCGTATAGAGGCACCTGACACCACATAAGAGATATTGACAGTAAAAGAAGTTGCGCATCCCTAGAACGCGATCAACAGCAACTAGTTCTTACTTTGAAATCGACTAATACGTTGCATAAATCGGTGCTATGTGATGTGGAGTGCATAATCGTTATAATTCAAGAACTACTGGGGAACAACACGTTATGGTGTCGCTATCTTTGCTACATAGTCGAAGAGAGAGGAAATCCCTAAAGCATGCAGGGAGTGATGTTCAAGAAAACACAAATTCGTTGCCTCAGCTAGACAGTTCAATTTGGCAATCACCAGGAATCAAAATTTGATCTGAAGCTTCCATCTAATAGAGAATATCGACATAGCCCCTACTCAGAGACGTATATTCTGATCATTACTACGAGTATCTAAAATGGGATTATGGTATTAAAAGTTATTTCGTTCGTGGGTAACAAAAATTTTGAACAGATGCACAATACAAATGTCAGCAAGAGCTCTTCTCTTTTGTAGTGCATGTTTGGAGGTATTCCATAAATTTAGTTTGCTGCACTGCCAAAAGTATTGTCTTGTATATTCGAAAAGTCGGTAAAACTTGTGGTATAGCTACACATCATTCGCTGGAACTTCTGCAAAATGATATCATGCACACATTTAAGGAGTACCCCTCAAACATGGTTCAAAAAAAAAAAGAAAAACATCCAAAAATGTAGTCCACACCAATTGAGTGCTCCAATGAGCGGTTTCCTTTTGATCTCAGTAATAAATGCGTAATTACTTTGTTGGTAACGTTTTTTTCCCCGGTTTAAGTACTCTGATGAGATCATTAACTTCCATAGCTAGATCTTAAAACTACAACTGTATTCAACATCTGCATTGCACATCGCAAGAAAATGAAGAAATATATAAAAAAAAAAAAAAAACTTTCATAAAATCCAATCCAAAGCACAATCAGTTGGGTAATGAAACTCAAAAATAATAATAATACTCGTAAAAATTTCATTTGCATTTAAACAAAAGCCTCAATGTTTTGTGGGATTTCAGCAATGTTGGTGAAAAATCTCCACTCAAACAGGCATGCCATGCAAATTTTCACTTTGATAAGGCAGCCCTCTGCGTGTTCTCATCTGAAATGAGGACCATTGCGCGCCACGATATGTTAATCAAGTGAAACAATTAAATTTTGCTTTTTATTAAGTTGTTGTTTGCTCTGTTGACTTGTGGTTGGTTAGGGGCTGTTTATATACAGACCCTGTGGCAGCACTTAGTTAACATATATTTATACAAAAATTCCACAAAAAAAAAACAATCGCAACAATTATTCACAAAAGACACGATATCACACTTAGCAAAAAAAAAATTAAAACAAAAACGAACGTTCAACCACTCTCTCTCGCTGTAGTCGTATCTGAAATTGTTTTAATTTTTTTTTTTTTTGTAGAAGCTGAGGTCGTTATAAATTTTTGTGTACTGATAAGTTGTGATGACTTAAACGCTCATTAATTGAGCTTTTTTTTTTATTTTTATTTTTTATACCCATAGTACGTAGTCGTCATCAACAAGTGAAATGGATTAAAAGAGAGAAAAACATAGAAAAACTGATACCAGTACCCCGTGGCAGTATCTTTTGGGCAAACGTACATATTACTCGTATCTGTTTGCCAAATTGTGAAAATAGAAAAAAAAAACTCAGCCCAGTCCGTAAGATGAAAGGTCATTAGAAAGTACATACATACGATATATGTATACTACAAATGTGAGTACATCTAAAAGTGTTTGCTATTTTTTTTTTTTTTTTTTTTTATATATATTTTTTATTTGCATTTTTTTCCCCAACAACAAGAGTTGGTGGTATAGATAGACAGATACATATGAAGTACTCGTACTCGTACTGTAGGCTAGTTAGTATCCGACTTACATTTATAAATATTTATCTATTTGCTGACTAAAGTGGTTGGCATGTTTGCTATTAGATAAGTTTACTTGCTTTTCTCTTTTTTTTTTTCTTTTTTTTTTCAAAAGCAAAAACTTCATAAGTACTTCGGGGCTATATCTATACCCCACAGATACAAAAGTTTGGGATCCAAAGATTTTTTATTTTTTTTTATTTGTACGCACTCTACTCGTAGTGTCACCGGAGAATATGCGTCAATGGGGTGGTGTTATTATTTTACAGTAGTTAAATTTTCTCCCCTTTTCAGTTTTGTTTTGTAGCTTCTTAAGTAGCAAAACAACATAAAAAAGACACACTTTTCAATGGAGCAAGAAGGGATGTAGGAGGCAATGAAAAGAATAAAAAATCTAATCTGGTGAAATCTACAATTATAAATTATCTTTACTTGATAAACAATCTCTAAACAGGTGAGAGTAAACAAAACTTCAGTTGTGGTCGTATAGTGGTTTCTTTACTTATTTTTTTTATTTTTTTAAATTTTTGTTGCTTCGTTTTTTGTATCTTTTTATAATGCCTTGCCTTATACGTTACGAGTATCTGTAGTTGTTATTTTGAGAGGTTCTTTTTAAAAAAAAAAAAAAAATGAATATGTATATGTATATATGTGTACTGGATGAAGAGAAGATAAGTAAATAAAAGTCGATAATGATTAATTCAAGTTGTATTGTTGAGAAATTAATTTGTACTTATTGTGATAGTATCATGAGAGCTTCGGGTAAGTTGGTATACATGATTGGCCTTATTTGACAATGTTGAGGTACTTCAGTAAGTGATTTATGGTAGGTAAACATGTTTCACTTAATTATAGGGTATTGTACGCGATTATAGATCGTTGACATGTTTGAGTAGATACAACAAATTTAAGACAGCTCTGAGAGGATTTATTGCTCTTGTTATGATTTAATCAGTCTTAGTATGCTTACAATTTTAGCTTGACAATATTTTGACCTGTCAATCTGATCTTTGTGATAATGGAAAAGGTTAGAAAGACATTTGATCAAAATCAGTCTCTCACCGTTACATTGCAAGAAAATAGTCTTTAATGACTACGGAAGAGTAATTACAAACTTCGTAGGTTGAACATATGTACAACACCAATTCGCGCCGAAAACTTAACATTTTTGGACCTAAATTCGAAGAATATATAGAAATGGAGTGCAAATGCGACTGATTATGATGACAACGAACTATGGTTAGCAATTTGTAGTGGGACAATTAGATGGTTTTCATCGTTTTCAGAGTAATGCAACATGACCGTTCATAACGCCTCTCGGAGGTGTGATTTGTCTTTATAACATAGCTTTGTTCTAGTTTAAAAAAAAAAATAGGTCTCAAGCCCCAAATATTGTTGAAAAATGTAACAGTTGTAGCAAAGTCCATCATTTTCTAAGTTTGACGATGAAAATAGTACTTTGACCTACATGCTAAGGTACAGATTGGTGATGTTCAGATGTTGTGATGTTAGTTCTAGATCATTTCAGGATTTCTTGGTGTATAGCCCGAATGTCGAAGTACACAGTGAGGCCAAAACTTGTGGAAATTTGGTCCCCCAACTCGAAGAGCAACCCTCTGATATGTATGGGAGGAAATCGATAGAGTTTGATATTTCCTCTTGAAACTAAGTGAATAGCAGTAGGCAAAGGAAAATGGAAGATTAGATGTAAGGATAATGATAGGTAAAGCCCAGCATGCACCGAAGAACAGTAGCAACTCTGCCGGAATGCCATCAGAGATGATGACGAATGCCAGCAAGCAAATGCAGCTAAGCAAAAAGCAAGCAATGCGGCGCTGCAAAAAAAGACTAGAGCTGCTCACGAGCTCTATGAGTAGAAGAGGAGAGACGAACACCGGCTTCTCAGCAGCAAAAAGAAAGAGCATGAGAAGCCCGCTGTCGAGGAAATTAAGAGATGCTACTCCAGGGATAAGATTCGGAAATTTTACCACAAGAAAAAACAAAAACATGCCATAGACACAAGCCCAGAACCTAAGCCTGTAGAGACGAACGAAGGAACATCATAGTAGAGTCGCAGTCGAAGCTGACGTATAACGGCGACGACGAAACAAATACTGCTGTAAGGCAGAATGAATGTTTTAATCTGAATATAGATAGCTATATTCAAGCTGAAGTCCAACAAAGCTGCTGGAGCAGACGGCCTGATCACCTAGCTCTTCAAAGCGGCAAGCGATGACTTGGTAAGGAGCATACACCAACTCATCTGTAAAACATGTTCGGACGAAAGTATGCCCGATGAATGGAATCTCAGCATTGTTTGTCCGATTCTCAAGAAAAGGGACCCTCTGAACTGCGCCAACTACAGACGCATCAGTCTCCTTAACATCGCATACAAGATCTTATCTGCCGTACTGTGTGAACGCCTGAGGCCCTTCGTCATATCATATCAGTGTGGCTTCAGGCCAGGAATGTCCACCACCGACCAAATATTCACACTACGGCAGATCTAGGAGAACACCAATGAGCTTCAGATCGATACACACCACCTATTCATCGATTTTAAGGCCGTGTATGACAGCATCTATACAGACGAACTATACAGAGCTATGTCTAGTTTTGGCATCCCTGCCAAACTCGTCCATCTGTGCAGGATGACGATAGAGAATGCACGCTGCTCCATCAAGGTCGGTAAAGATCTCACCGAGACCTATGATGTCCAGAAAGTACTTAGACAAGGCGATGCGCTGTCATGCGATTTTTTCAACTTTGAGGTAGTTAAGGACTTTGTCTACCTAGGCTCCGCTATAAATACAGACAACGATACCAGCGCTAAGATGAAGCGAAGAATAACTCTTGCCAACCGCTGTTTCTTTGGGTTAAGAAGGCGATTGAGTAGCAAAGCCCTTTCTCGGACAACAAAAGTCTCCCTTTATAAGACTTTAATAATCCCGGTCCTGCTCTATGGCGCAGAGGCATGGACATTATCAAAAATGGATGAGGGTGCTCTTGGCTGCTTCGAGAGGAAAATTCTTCAAGTGATTGCCGGTCCTGTCTGCGGTGACGGTGAGGTGAGTGGTATAGCGAAATCGACCTAACCAGAAGAGTGAAGATCCAATAACTGAGATGGCTGGGTTATGTATAGCGTATGGACACCAATGGTCCGGTCAGAAAAGTCATCGAATCCGCTCCCGAGGGACCGTGTAGTAAAGGAAGACCAAGACTCAGGTGCCGCACTCAAGTGGAAGGAGACCTCAGCCAACTTAGCATGTGAAACTGTAGGCAGCTAGCACAAGATCAAGCTAGCTGGAGACGCTTGTTGATTGAGGCCCAGGTCCACCCCGGACTGTAGCGCCACCTAAAGTAAAGTAAGTAAGCCCAGTATGTAGCTTGATATAGACTATTTTTTATACATCTTGCAGTCGAAATTGTATTCAAAATGCGAGCTAGGTATACGACTATATCTCAGATTGATTAAGGTTATGATGAATGTCAACTGGATGTCTTCGCTCCAGAAGGCGGCAGATTAAAACGCCAATTTATTCAGAATGGATTCGATGAGCACATACATTTTGTGCTTCCTGAAATCACGTGAAAAGCTGCTCAGAACGTCAAATTGATTCAAATCGAAGCAAAGGAGGCCTTGTCAATGACTCTATTTGAAGAATTTAACATAAATAGGTCTGTCGGCGGCTGGATCCACTTCATTACCACCTCTAGAGTCATATGTACAATATTAAATCGCTGCTCTTTAAAAAAGAATCCACTTTTTTAACAACTGGCAAGTACTCAGATATACTCTCAAACTGTGGTCTTGATATCTGGCCAAAAATTAGCTGGTACTAAACATCAATTTCGAAATGAAAAGATTGGAGATAAAATCATGGGATTCTGAGCAAACCCAATACTATACCTACACACCGTACAGGTCGGAATCACATCGCTTTGCTGAGCTAGTTGGTCTAGGCTGAATGAAACACCAGCTCCGCGTTCAATATCGAAAGCGACTATATGTACCTCTAACGTTGAACACTATTAATTCAACCGCAGCGGCTAAAGACTGGTGCGCATTGCGCTATGAGATGTCTAAGCAGCACATAATCACACTCTCTTGATTACGGACATCAGAAGGAACATTGTCGCTGATGACAACATCAAGCCACCCATCAGCATTCAAATGGCATACATTTGGGAGCTTTCTAAAGCCAGTCATAGATGAACTCTGCGAAATAGATGCGAAGAATCTGGAGTCATTTGGCAATTACTACATTCGAAGTGGCCCAGGAGATTAAACAACTTTAGGCGAACTGCATTGCATGCGCAATGAACGAATATTCCTCGTAAGCATTTCTAAATTACCTTTCCTCTATGAAGATCACAAGACTTAACAAATTTATCAAGAAATCTTCTTGGTATCGAGTTTATCGCCATCCTACGCTCATATAGTGGCATCACAATGGACTAACAACTGGTCTAGGTTCGCCTCAACGAAGACCACTCCAACCTAACAATAGTGAAGTGGAAATTCTACATCCATTTCCGGTTTATCCCCAACTCATCTAACTACAAATTTGTGAATTTCCTTGCTATAAGTAGGGTAACACCGGTATAGCGATTGCTGCAACATGATTATTATTTCATAAGTCTCACTCTAAAAGGCAGCAGTCTTCTCTTTTTCTGGTAAGTCAATGGGAAACCTTACGTGAGGTAGTTTACCAACTAATCTTAAATTGCAGATACAATTTTGTAACTTATAAATATTCTTACCTTTTCTTGGTTTAACTATCCAGGATTTATTTTCTTTCCTTAATTAGCATTCTGAAAAGATACAAAAAAAAAAGGAAGACTTTATTACAATTCTGCCTTATAAGCAATGATCTCTTTATTGAGACCAATAAAAACTGAACTGCGGTTTTGTAATAATAACAAATCCATAAAGAAGGTAAATCGTAAAATATAATCATAAAAAAAAAGTATAACGATGCAGAGACAAAATCAAAAACAAACAAATTAAACAAAGAGGATACAAATTTGGATAATAAATAAAAAGAAAAAAACAACCCAACTGCACTATAAAACTTCATCCGAATTTAAATCTCTGTCTGGAGTAATTTGTAATTTGTATCTGAACTTAAATTTTCAACTTTGCCATAAAACTTTGAAGAAAACAAAATTCTACAAATGACCTTCGATAAAACTCACTAAACGGTAATTAGTGATATTTAACATACAAATGAACAAGAAGAAAAGTTAAAGTGTAACGTGACGACACGACCTTTATCTCCATAAAACTTAACCTCGACATCGGTTAGAGACAGAAACTTTCAACATAGGTTTAAAGTTGTAACTCTTTAGGTAAAGACCGCACCTACATGCATAGATATGAATACTCGTAATCAACCAAAATAGGAGACACAAACTCACGCACGTGGACAACGGTCAGAACACAAAGTCAACCTTAAGTGTCACCTAGCCGTCACATTCTCGGTTGTATCCATATCGTGTGGTAAGGTGCGGCTCCAATGGAGTTGTCAAATCAAAAATTTATCGTCTTTTCCTGAGTCCACTGTTAACTGACGTGCCTTAAAGTGTAACCCCTGAATGGAATCATACATATACTTCCACCTTACAAATACACAACAAAATATGTCAACTACAACTCGAAACATGTAAATAAGATGGGTTATGCTCTACAGTCTTCCCAGATGAAGGACAGAGGGGATGATGATGATGAGTGAACGTTACGTTTTTATGCCTAATAAACGTGCAGAATGGTTAAGTGCTAATTAAAAAGAAAAAAAAAATTGTTTTTTCAAAAATTTATGTTTGACACAAATGGGCGTGCTGGGGTCAGTAAACTCTTCGGGCACGCTTTATGGGAGCAAGAGTGTAATGTTTTATGGCAAAAATTATGACAAAATTATGGCATGTTGTAACGCATTTTGTACATCAATTTAAGGAGGCAAAATAATAATAATTACATTGTGACTGGCAATGATATCTTTTTAATGACTGATTTAATGCAGAGAAACGATATATGAACTAATCAAAACGGGTCTAAGGTTGCAACCTTAAGGCACTTCAATTTATTATTACTAAGGCAATTGCTATGATTTTTACGTGGAATCGTTTTGAAATGGTTTTTATATTTTTGGCACATGGAAATCGTAGATATTTTCGCGTTTGAAAGTTTAAGGAACGACACAATACATTTTTTAATTGTTCACTGATAATAATTGCTTTCAACTTTGACATGTCTGTCTGTGAGTCTGTTAGTGAGTGTTGTTACCAGATTGTGTTTCTGCTCTATGTGTATGAGCTTAAGTCGCAGTCTATGCCTATATCAATGCCATTCTGTGACCAATATATCTTATTTCTATGACGTTCTTGGATATTAGGTAGGGTAGGCGATGCACATTATGTGAACTCCCGTTTCCAGATTCAGAGCACAATTTAGGATTGAATCAGGCAGTTTTGAATAGTTTTTTTTTTCATAAAGCAGGTATCTGACTGTGTCACTACTCTGAATATTTTGAACTTTGCTGTGAGGTTCATCTCTTTTAGAAATGACATATTTCCATGTGCTAATCAGACTGAATTTTTTCTCCCTTTTTCAGATGTGCGGTAGTCGGTTTACCATTTGAACGTCCCAAATACACTAAGGCTCGGGTTCATATTTCACAGATGGGCAGATAACTTCCAAGAAACTCGTAAAGATGTTTGAGAAACAGACGAAAAGTAATGGACTAAGAAGGCAACCTTATTTTACAGCCATACTTGTAGCAGAATACTCTGAGATACAATTCTCATCTCACAATGCCCCCAATTCGTGCTCAGGATTTTGTATTACTGTTTCAATCACAAAAGAAACTGTCGTCCGAGATGGTATATGTGAAAACTTACTACAAAAATACTGATTCAGTAGTAGATAGGTACATTTCAGGCGTTACGAGCAGATTGTGGTGGACATAATCGTCCATCTGAGGGTACTATTAGCAGAACTGTTTAAAATATCGAAGACACTGTCTCTGATACAGATGTCTTAAGGCTTATCCGTCATCGAAATGAACGTTCTATAGAAAATATGGCTCCCCATATTGACAGTGTTGAAAAAGGTCAAAATCCATCGATTTCACGGCGTGCACAGCATTTGGGTTTGACTTACGGGTACGGGTACATATTGAGGTATTTTGCATTTAAATTTGCAGCTACAGCCTTATAAAGTTCAACTCACTTAAATATTAATGTCAGTTGACCACGAAATACGTAAAACATACGTCGATTGAGTGCTTAAAGATCAGCATTCGTATGACCAATTGTTACACATAAAATAAGAATTTTCAGAGGTTTCTTACAAAGTAATGGTAGCGAATAACCTCTCTATGAGTCAACTATAGCAACTAATTGTTGGAAAACTTATTAACAATCCTTACAAACAAACAAATGAACAGTAGATGAAATATAAAATCCCTTTACGCAGCACTTGCAGCAGAAATGGATAAAGAAGTACCGAAGGCCTCATCAAACATACTCTGTACGTGGTGTCAAGATAGTGTAATAAGAATGTGCCGAAGAAAACAACTGATGGCAGCTTGCTTCACATTAAAAAATCTGGAAGGAAAAATGAAGAAGCTTTCCAACCATATAAACCCCGAAAATATCCCAAGTACAATGTTTAGATAGTCGATTTTGCAGCGGATAGACATGATACTGTGATCACCACGTTTATACTGTAAACCACATTCATACGAGGTGATCTACACGAGGTATTTTTTTATGCGGCAATCTCTATATTTCAAGCTAAAATGCGCGCATTACAGCTCTGTATTTTAGAGAACTTAAACAGCTCTGTCATCAATATTAATATTTATGTTCACTCTAACTCTCTTCTAAAAAAAAGTCTTAAATTTGTCTGGAACCACCAATAGAGCTCATGTCAACTTACAGTGATAATAATGGTTATGAAAGATCACACAAATGGGCCAGAAAAAATTCGCCCTAAACATTCATGTTACCAACGCTACATAAAAATCAAGGCCCCCATTACTGGACGGAAACTAAAGGTAACAGGCAAGCTAAAAGCTTTTGACAGACTCCTTCTTTTAAATGTATAAAACAACTTCTTAGCTTTCTAAGGCTCAGATACATGCTGTAACCGGACTCCCAATGGGCCACCGCAGAATCAAAAATTATGGAAATATCACAAGACAACATCTATCGCCACGAGGATGAAGAAACAGAACACCATATCATTTTTCAAATGTTTCTTGCCAAACAAAACTTGTCTACGTCTTCTAGGCAAGCCGTCATTTGAGGCAGAACATGCTCATATCACTGCCAGCTTACTCAAGGATATAACCAAATTTAGGCTTCAAGTTGAGAAAATCACAAAAGTCCTAACCTGGCCGTGGTACATAAGGCAGATAGTCCCCTTCAATGTGACCTTCATCTAATCTTATTGATGTTGACACTATCTCGAAGAAGAGAAGACCTCTTAACTACATCTTTCATAAGGACATTAGTCTACTTTATATCCTTGAGATGATTTCAATCACTTTTTAAGTTAGTCTGATGTAGAAGTGGTGGAATTTATTGGTGCGACGATTACAACTATTCAAAAGGATTTTGGTTTGCAAATACATACTTTGACGACACTTTTAAACCTTCAGAAGAAGCTTTCTTGCTATCCACAATTAATATTTTGGACACTTGTAGGGCAAATTATTCTGTAAAATCGAAATACACTGGAATTGATGACATCAACCCGGATTGTATCAAAATTATTCTTCCCTTTTTAAGCCGTTATATTACGCACATATCAAATGCTATTATAACTGCTTAAGTATTTCCCGCGTCATGGCAATAAGCCAGAGTAATACCAATCCCAAAAAAAATTCCATCGATTTCAGATCATTTACCATTCTGCCTTTTCTCTCAAAAGCCTTCAAACTTATAATCGCTCAAAAAATTAAAAATTATATCGAACAAGAAAAGCCCTTATCTCTCTTTCAATTATGGCATCCGACTTGCAATTGACAATGAACACATAACACTTCTGATACTGCTTGACTTCTCCAAACCTTTTGACTCGGTTAGTCCAATTATTTCGTGCAACAAACTCTATCCGACACAACCATTAGACTAATTTTGTCCTATATCAGTGATCATCTTCAAGCCGTGTCGATAAATCATGAACTGTCTTTCGTCCGTTTAGTCTCCAGAGGTGTTCCTCAACGCTCACTACTTGGACCTTTATTGTTCTTCACTTAACGCCAGGAGTTCCCCAAGGCTCTTATCTAGGGCCTCTATTGTTCTCCATATATATTAACGATATTGCTTCCGTCATACTAAGTTCATCTAATCATATGAATGCCGACGATATACAAATTTATCGAAGCTGTTCCTTTGAAAAAAAATATTCGAGCAGCGTTGCTTAAAATATCTACACATTCAGAACGATTTTCTGATTGGTCACTCAAAGGCGCCTAATACGTAATCCAACAAAGTGTAAGTGTTTAGTTATTTCTAAAAAAAAAAAGTTAAATCTGTCTTTTTTCCCTCACCTAATGCTAAACGACGTTGAAATTGAATTTGTTGAGTCTTCGAAAAATCTAGGTCTTGCCTTAAATAGAACCCTTACATGGAACAACCACATTAATACATTAGTAGGAAAAACCTGCGGTACAAACCCTATTTACTGCTTAAAAGTTTACCTCTTGAAGCAAGACTGCTACTTGCTAAAACGTTTGTCATTCCTGTACTTATCCACGGATGTGAAAGTTTTTATGGAAGTGATGCTGAGAGTAGAAGGCGACTTCAAGTGGCTTTCAACACTACTCTTAGATATGTATACGGTTTAAAAAGACATAATCACATTTCACATCTTGCAAAACACCTAGTTAACATGTCCTTTTGTAACTATATGAAATGTCGAGCAGTCATACTTCTTTTTAGAATAATCTTAAGTAGACAACCTTCATAACTTTATGAAAAAAATTAGTTCTCGGCATCTAACTGATCTTCTTGGGTGGTGGTGGTTCTTCCGCGTTTTTCTGGTTTAACATCCAAAAGACAGTTTTTTGTTGCTGCCCATCGACTGGAACACACTTATGCCAGCGCTTGATCCAATCCTCGAAACATTTTTCATATTCGGTTTTCGGTATGTCCATCAGTGCTTCCTGCGATTTTTCCATTACTTCCTCTCGGCTGCTGAAACGCCTTCCCCGTAGTGATTTTTTATCTCGATTGAACAGAAAGAAATCACAGGGAGCCAAATCAGGTGAATTCGGTGGCTGTTGGATGGTATTTGTTGCATTCTTCGTCAAAAAAAACTACGAATAATGATGGCACTGTGCGACGGTGCGTTATCACGAATTTTCTGCCCACAATTCCTATATCTCTCGGCAAATTGCTTCACGCAAACGTCTCATAATGCCTAAATAATACTCTTTGTTTACTGTCTGGCCTTCTGGCACAAATTCATCAATGTTTTCATCGGTCCTCTATGTCGATGGTCTGCCACTGCGTTCATCATCTTCAATTGACTCACGACCACTTTTGAACCGCTCGTGCCATTGGTAAATTACCGTTTTCTTTGGAGAATCGTTGCTGAAACACTTTTCCAACACTTCCAACGTTCGCGACACCATTAAATCCGTTTTTTACGCAAAATTTAATACAAGTTCGTTGTTGCAAATTTGAATTCATATCAACAACAGATGTACCAACTTAACAGAAAAAAACTGAACTCAAATCGGAACAATGGGAGTGCCAAACGGTGGTTATTCAGTTTAAATTTTAGTTCATGGACTCTGAAATAGCTCAATGAAAATCTGCGGTTTTCGCATCGAATTTTGCTCAGTAATGAGGCCCATTTCTGACTCAACGGTTATGTAAACAAAGTGCCGCATTTGGGCAGACGAGCAACCTGATGAGTATGTCGAACTACCGCTATATCCACAAAAATGCAGTGTTTGGTGTGGCTGTGGAATCATCATAATTTTTAAAAAATTAGACAGGACAGAACATAACAGTCAATGGTTAGCCCTACCGCACCATGATAATGGACTTTTTGCTGCCGGCAATTGAAGCCCGCAATTGAAGTCGCCAACATTTGGTTCCACCGAGACGGAGCTACGACGCACACAGCGCTCGAAACAATGGCTTTATTGAGAAACAACATTGGTAGACAGCTAATTTTGCCTTTCGGCCCTGTTGTGTGATATCTCACCTTTAGACTTTCTTCCTTGGGGTTATATGAAGTCTTCGCCGATAAGTCAGCTACGATACAGAATTTGGAAGCCAACATTACCCGCAAAGCGGGAGTAGTGATCCAATACTATGTACAGGGTAGTCGCGGGTCACATTTACACCAAAAAATATTTAAAAAGTAAATGTCAGACACTGTTCTTTCAGGCCATAGTAAAGTTTCTACCATCCAAACTCATCTCATGTGTTTTATTTAAAATTAAAAAAAAAGAAGTCTTAATGAACCATCCGTTGTAAGCAGAAGATTTGGGCAAACAAAAAAAAATGATTACAACATCGGTTGTCTATTTTTAACTGAGAAGCTGCCAAGGCTAGTTTCGTGTTTAAATCGTTTAATTTTTATTTAGATTAAAAGTGAATACTCAGCACTGAAGCCTCCTTGATTTTACATGACCGTGTCAACACAGAAGGATGCCTTCTACGAGCACCTTAACAAGACCTACGAGCAATGCCCAAGCTATGACATTAAAATTGTCCTCGGTGATTTTAATGCAAAGCTAGGAAGAGAGGGTATCTTTGGTGGAACAATCGGAAAATATAGCCTGTACAACACCACCTCCGATAACGGATTCAGGCTAATCGACTTTGCGGCGAAACATTGTCGTAGCTAGCACGCGGTTCCCACATCTCGACATACACAAGGGGGCTTGGAGAACTCCTGATCAATCAACAGTCAACCAGATTGATCACATTGCGATCGACTCAAGACACTCCTCCAGCATTATGGATGTCCGTACGTTCCGAGGAGCCAACATCGACTCGGACCATTACCTTGTTGTAGCCAAGGTACGGTTGCGGATATCCCAAACTACGCCAAGACAAACTAATGCTGTGAGAAAATCCGACGTCAGACGGCTACAATCGCAAGAGATCGCCAAGTCCTTTTCCGATCGAGTGTCTCTTAATCTCTTAAGAGGTCCAATGCCGCCAGCATCAAGCATCGAAGACCATTGGAAACCCTGCCAAAACGCCATCAGAGATGCCGCTTCTGATGTGCTGGGTTTCACTCGTCAACCACAACGAAACCCCTGGTTCGATGACGAATGCCGGCAAGCACATGCAGCTAAGCAAGATGCATATAACGCGGCGCTGCTTAGAAAAACCAGAGCTGCTCATGAGCTCTATGAGCAGAAGAGGAGAGACGAGCACCGGCTTCTCAGAAGGAAGAAGAAAGAGCATGAGAAGCGCGCGATCGAGGAAATTGAGAGATGCTACTCTAGGAATGAGGTTCGGAAGTTTTACCAAAAGGTAAAAATAACATGCCGCGGAAACAAACCCCGAACCGAAGCCTGTAGAGATGAACAAGGGAACATCGTAGTAGAATCGCAGTCGATGCTGAGGATTTGGAAAGATCATTTCTGCAGACTGTATTACGGCGATGACGGACCAAATACCGCTGTCAGGCAGAATCAACCTTTCAACCTGGACGATGATGACTAACAATTTCGTCCACCCGACCTGGATGAAGTGAAGATAGCCATATCGAAGCTTAAGTCCAACAAAGCTGCTGGAGCGGATGGCCTGACTGCCGAGCTCTTCAAAGCGACAGGCGATGACTTGGTAAGGAGCATACATCAACTCATCTGTAAAATATGGTCGGACGAAAGTATGCCCGATGAATGGAACCTCAGCATTGTTTGTCCAATTCTCAAGAAAGGAGACCCTCTGAACTGCGCCAACTACAGAGGCATCAGTCTCCTTAACATCGCATATAAGATTTTATCTGCCGTATTGTATGAACGCCTGAAGCCGTTCGTCAACAACCTGATAGGTCCATATCAGTGAGGCTTCAGGCCAGGAAAGTCCACCATCGACCAGATATTCACACTACGGCAGATCTTGGAGAAGACTCATGAGCTTCAGATCGATACCCACCACCTATTCATCGACTTTAAGGCCGCGTATGACAGCATCTATTGAGACGAGCTACATAGAGCAATGTCTAGTTTTGGCATCCCTGCCAAACTCGTCCGTCTGTGCAGGATGACGATGGAGAATGCCCGCTGATCCATCAAGGTCGGTAAAGATCTCACCGAGACCTTTGATGTCTAGAAAGGATTTAGACAAGGCGATGCGCTGTCATGCGATTTTTTCAACATTGTACTTGAAAGAATAGTGCAAAACTCACGAGCAAACACAAGAGGCACTATCTTTCAAAAGTCCGTCCAACTACTCGCATACGCCGACGATATTGACATAATCGGGAGAAAACAGCGTGATGTCAGTGGCGCTTTCGCGAGTATTGAGACGGAAGCGGCGAAAATGGGTTTAGCGGTCAACGAAGGGAAGGCCAAGTACATACACAAATACGGATACTCAACACCGACTTCTAGGACAGAACGTCACCGTCGACAGGTATAACAGGACTTTTTCTACCTAGGCTCCGCTATAAATACAGACAACGACACCAGCGCTGAGATCAAGCGAAGAATAACTCTTGCCAACCGCTGTTTCTTTGGGTTAAGAAGGCAATTGAGTAGCAAAGCCCTCTCTCGGACAACAAAAGTCACCCTTTATAAGACTTTAATAATCCCGGTCCTGCTCTATGGCGCAGAGGCATGGACATTATCAAAAATGGATGAGGGTGTTCTTGGTTGCTTCGAGAGAAAAATTCTTCGGGCAATCTTCGGTCCCGTCTGCATTGACGGTGAGTGGAGGACGAGATATAACGACGAACTGTATGGACTGTACAGCGACATGGACCTAGCCAGAAGAGTGAAGATCCAAAGACTGAAATGGCTGAGGCATGTAGAGCGCATGGACACCAATGCTCCGGTCCGAAAAGTCTTTGAATCCGCCCCCGAGGGACAGCGCAGTAGAGGAAGGACAAGACTCAGGTGGCGCACGCAAGTGGAAGAGGACCTCAGTCAACTTAGCGTGCTAAACTGGAGGCAGCTAGCCAGGGATCGAGCTGGCTGGAGAAGCTACAGGTCCACCCCGGACTGTAGCGCCACCTTAAGTAAGTAAGTTAGTCAACACAGAAGTTTGAAAAACGCCAAGAAGTCGCACGAAGTTCAAAGGAAGCAAATGTTACTATTTAATGAAAAAAAAAAAAATATGGCGGAATTGAAAACTCGATAAGAAAGTCCGACGAAAGCCGACGACAGTTATGACCGCTAGATACGAGAAGTGATCGTCGTAGGCATCATATCGAAAAACAAACTTTCGCTCTCAAATTTAATCGATTTCATAAATGACCAGTGGAACACGGTCCAGCGTTAAGTAGACTACAAACAACATCAAAAACAAAGTACTTCTATAAAAAAAAATGTCATAAAAAGCAGCAAATCACAATTTAAGCTGCATGCATTAGCAACAATTACAATTTGAAACCGCAGATATCATATAAGGATCTCAGTATTCGTCATTTACTGCCAAAAACCGATTTGTATCAACACCATATAAGGACTTTTGGAATTTTTCATTTGGCCAGGATTATTAAAACAACATTAATTATAACTTGCCCACGTATAGTGCATTTATGACTACAAGAACGTACTCAACAAAACAATGCACTACTACGTATTGAAACTTGAAACCTTTCACAACAAATAAAAGACTAAAATGGTAGAAAAAAAATTAAAAAAAAAAATAATAATAATACGAGTACCAATTCGATTCTCCCAAATTGGTAATGCCTTTCATCGAAATCAAACGCCATTCGAATAAATACAAAAACTTTAGCTATATTGAAAAGATACAAAAAAAAAACAACAAAAACATAAAATAACTTTTTTTGTTTTCTTTCTTATTTTAAATGGTGATTTTTATTAAGTTGCAGATACAAATTTGTATCTGGTTTCTGGATAGCAATAGTACGAGTATAGTAGATAGCACGAATATGTATCATTATGATGGTGTGACTTTGTGTGAGTCTGTTCTATGTCACATTAAGTGAGTTCTGTGGCTTGATTAAAATATAATGTCCCCAAAGCTGAAACCCAAATGGTCAGACGATAACTCCCGTTCACTTTAATATAAAATAGAAAAAAAAAAAAAACAAATGGCAGTTGGATGGATTTTTTTATATTTTTTTTTTTTTTAATAAAACCAAGTACGGAATACAATCACATATGTGCGAGTATATAAAATAAAAAAAAAAAATTATTATACGAGTATCTACGAGTATGGTAAGAGTAGATACAGCTTCAAGTATAAATACATTGTGTGTATAGATTAAATTGCATTCACACATTTTCAGAAAGGAACAGTTCAACATTTAAGGGTTGAACACCCAACCAAACGATTGTTGAAACGCGCAATTGTAAAAGTCAGGCAGCGGAAAAAAAAATATAAATAAAAATAAAATGCATGCATTTTATTTATTTGCTCGCGAAAGGAATTGTTTGTGTAACTATTCGTACGTACGGTTTGGATTAAATTTTGTTTTATTTTTTTTTTAATTTTTTGCAATATTTTTCTCAGACCCTACTGTACGAATGGTATGGGTACACTCACGCTTCGTACGAGTATCTACTAGTAGGTATACGAATATTGCCGCTCTTTGAATTGTTGAATTGTTACTTCTGCTCGGCTTGATACTGATTTTGCTGTTGTTCTTGCTGCTGCTGCTGTTGCCGTTGTGGTTGTTGATGATGATGATGGAGCTAAAGCAAAAGATACTCTCAGTACTTATGATATTGCAAACAGTAGTAGCTGCCATTTGATTACAAAAAAAATAAAATCTCCTCCAACAGCAAACAACAAACGTTAATATAGACAATTCACTGTTATTGCCTTTGCTTGAATGCAGAGGTTTTTGTTTTTGTTTTTTTTTTTGCAATCTCACTATATGTTGCGGAACGGATGAATTGCATAGTCAACATAAATACATTGTGCACACTTAAAATAGTAGAGAAAAAGTTGAAGGAAACAAAAAAAAAATTATAAAAATTATATATACTCGTATGTATATAGTGTATCCGAACAATGCATTAAGATATACCACTGGCTCAAGTAAGAGCCAAGCACACATCCCCTTTTGGTATCTGTACCTTGCATATTAATCACAATTGTGAAACTTGCTTGAATAGATTGATAATAAAATTGCTAGTTTGCATTTTAGTTAGCTTTTGTGTTGCTTTTGCAATTTTTTGTTTTATATTCTGTTTGCTTGCTATTTCGCACTCATACTCATACTAACACCCTTGCCATTGTATTCGTATTCGTATTCGTATTCGTATTCGTATTCGAATTCGAATCCCCATTCGTATATGTTAACTTGTTGCCACTATGTGGCTCCCTTCTCTTTCTAACCTCCTCTTATCGTTCGAATTGACGATGGTTCTAAATATTATAATCTCGTTTATTGCATTCCGACCCAACGTACCTACCTAACTACAAATCAAAACCAAAAAAGGGTGTAGGTACTTGTAGTTCAAATAAGAATAGCTTTTGTTTCAAACCCCCATGCCGCTTCAAAAACCCACCCACTTTAGCCGTTAAAATACCCATGCTAATGTGTTACTATGTACGAGTGATAGATACTTACATCTGCGATACCTCTACTTACAGGTCTTGTACTTATAGTTGTACTTCATACTCATTAAATAGATTTAACATTTTGTATAGTTCATCATGTATGACCAAATCGAAAAGTACTAGTATCTTATAGATTTATTTTGTATTTTTTTTCTTTTTCTACTTCTTCAGGTTTTTTTTTTGCAAATTTATTTTTTTTTTCCTTCCGATTGAACTGCTCAAAGTAGCAGTTCTCGAGTGAATTAGAAGGGGGTTGATGGTGAAGTAGAACTTTAAGTCAATCTCGGTGTGGAATTGGAACTCGAAAGTGATTGTTGACTTAATGACAGAATTCAAAAACCTTGACGGATACATTTATGGAAAGCACATTTCAGTGTATTGGGAAAGTGGATTTTTATTGTATTAGATGCAAGAGAGCTTTTTTTTCAAAAAAAAAAAAAAAAAACAGACTTAAGTATCTATAGATATCACACGTGTGTTGAAAGTTAGATTATATTTTTATTTTTTGTAGTTTTTGCTCTCCTCTCTTCGGTAATCTTTAGTTTGCTCCTATATAATTGAAGATTTATTGTTTATTTAATGTCGACGGTAACAAAAGTGGAAGAAAAATACAGGTAAATTGGTAATTGTATTCTTTGTGCATTTGTTTTGTCATCAATCAAGTCAGTAAGCTGAAAGTATACGGGTAGAAGAAGATTTAGTTTGATTATTGTTGTGCTAATACCCGTATTTTAAAAATATTTTTCTGTTAATGCATGAACAAATAGATACATTGTTTAACGAGAAAGGTTAAGAGAAACATTTTTCTTCTTTACGTTGCCACAAAACTAACATACGAATTTATTTTGCATTCTTTCTGCCATAGATTGATTTTTTATCAAAAGTAGAAGGAGAATCTTATCTTACTTTGATCTGAAATGGAGTTCAAAAGGAGTAGGTATACCTTATTTTACAAGAGGAGATGACGATATCTTGCAATTCACTTAATTGTGTAGCAATCTTGGATATGAAAATTCTCTGAAATTTACAAAATACCTGGAAATGAGACAGAAACGGCTTTCGATCCTCTTAATAAAATCAAAGATTCTTATTTAAAGAATTGTCTTCAAGTGGTACAGTCTTTGAAGAAGCATGATATTAGTTTATCAAACGACGAAGAGGCCAGTGGATAGCCTGAACAGACACTTTGATAATAGCCGACGCATTTTCCACGATTTTATGTTTTTGCAGCACCCCGATCTGAGGTCTTTATCGACGAGATATAGTCTATCTTGCATTTGTTTTCCGGCTTGAATGGGTCCTTTGGTCCTTCCATCTACAGAAAGAGTGAAGACTGATCAAAAAATAAAATCAGCAGAGCACCCAATTCATAATCAAGAGAGGGAGGAGGTGAACCGTGGAGTATAACATCACCCGCCGTTTTGCAATATCCTGAAAATGCGGTACCATGAAAATGTCACTGAATGCTCCGAACTTCGGGAGTGTAGATGACTGAACTTCAACACATAAGCTAAGTTTGGACGAGACGCCGATATTTTGGCGGATAATGCCATTTTTAGATGGAGTCAATGCCGACGGCAGAAGTCAATTCAGCGGTGATTCCATTCGAGTTTCTCCGATCAATTTGAAGCTCAGATTTTTTAAAATCTTACTCCGCAATGAAGTATTGATGGTGGCGAAGGAGTTCCCAGCAACCGAAAACACAGCTAATATGCATGCACTTGTTAGGCTGCTGGTGTCCTACAGGTTAAAGATTTGCCGTCGGGCAAAGTACTATACACAATGTCGATGAATCGACTCCAAAAGTCATTAACAAACGAATGAATGAATACAACCTTTGCACAATGCAGATGGACCATTTACATGAGCAATCGAAGTTCATAGTAGGTATAGCTTTCAGAACGAATTTTGAATTAGTGGGCCTTGAGAGAGATCAAAAGCAATACTTACGTGGATGCGGATTTATAGTCACAGGAAAACCAAAAAAAGAACATATCAAAGGAAAATTCATTGAACTAAGCCTCTTATGGGCTCACGTCTCTATATAGAAGAGAGACAACTTAAACAATGTCCGTAACACGAAGTGTTACAGTCGTTGGTCATTTTAACTCCGGCTTTAACTTGCCAGAGCAACATATTCTGAGGCACAAGTCTAATCAACGTCAACTAAAACTAGTCACATCACAATGACACGATCGATAGATCCTTACAGTCAATTCGGATTGGACGACTTTTTAGAAGTCTGGGTGCGATTGCGAATCTCCCGGACACCAAAACAGGGAAGAAGTGATGGAAGAAGTTTCTATATCTTAATCGCAAAAGACTCCCGGAGCCTATTTTAAAAAAGGCCGCAACCTAGTAACCACAATGAAATCCATAATTTTATGAAACTATCAAAAAGCGCAGTCAAGGAAACAGACAGCTTACATCGATACGCTGCATGTACGAAAGGGAACTTTTTGCAAACTTTACGACTAACGTAGAGAAGTTGTATATCAGTCCCTCGGAAGTAAAAAGAACTAAATTCCAAAAGACAACCCCAAAGATACGTACGAGTCACAGTCGGTACTTGAGATTTGCAAACTTTTAAAATATTCGTGTGACAAGTTGGACTTATTAGACAGAATTAACATTTCTTAGAAATTTCAGCCACCTAAGCAAGAAGAGAATCAATAAGGCTCTGGCAGACAGGCAGATCACAATAAATCATCTGAAATATTTGGTAGAATGACAGTATACCAATGAAATAGATCATCAGTTTTGCCAATCTTGAAAAGGAAGACACTCTAAACTGTGCCAACTTGGAAAGATCAACCTGGCAGTTAGTATCTGCATACACAAACACTTTGACTCTCCAGCTATTTTTCACAATACTGTGTCCTGCTTGGTTGAGAGTTGTTTTGTACCAGAAGAACGCCCTCTCTCAACAACCATTTCTTCATAATGGTTAAAACGCTTGTCAATGGACAGCCGAATCAGATCGAAGAGTTAGTAGAGGTCAGATTGTACTAATTGAAATATCTCCTGAAACCGTGTGTTGAAAATGGCTCCTTCAGAATCGGCAAAAGTACAATAAAAAAAAGCCTGATTTTGTACTTCTTTTCACTTCTGAAGCGAAAAGAGTCATCTGAGAAACACTTTAGCGGATCACAAATCAGTTTCGTTTAAGGAAAATGACAGTGAATTTAAAGCAAAGTCTTCCTCTTGCTAGTTCCTCAGATTAGAACATGACATAAGGCTATTTATCAGTAATTAACAGTACGCAAGGGTATGGTAAAAGAAACAATATACAAATTGAAACCATCGGCAAAAGTTTGGACTTAACAGGGAGATTTCGTATGTTCCAATCCAGACAACGAAACACCACTGCAGCTTGGGATACCTACAATAGAAATTGAAAAGCAAAGTTCATAAGTCTTTTCAGATAGATAACTCTCGGATAACACTGGTCTACAGTGAAAAAGTATTCTGTGCCGTGCTGAATACAAGTTGGTCAGTAAAAGTTACTTATTAGTTTGATTTTTCACGATACCCGATATACCATATTCCAAATTGAACAATTCTACCTCATTGCACACGATAATGCTGGTATTTACTCAGTTAGTTGGAATCAATCGGAAAAAATGTTGTGTTTTAGTGCTCTGTTCTCAATTAATAAGTGATAAAGTGTTAAAAGTACCAAAAATGTGTAGATATTCCAGACAACTTTTGTAATATTTGTGGTGAGGTGATATTTAGTAAACAGAGGTGATCTTTAACGCCTACCATAACAAAAAAGCCCATCACTACTTTAAAGAGGATATAAGACAGGAGGATAAAACCTGGATTCCCAATTTCCGCTGTAATAATTCGCAATACCAATGCAGTGGCAAGAATCGACAAATCATATAACCGATAGTTATTTCTGTCTGACAACTCATACCTATATCGGGTTTTCCAATAGGGACTTGACAACTTTGAATTCAATTTGTGAACGAACTCTTTCACTAATCATCAAACTGTTTCTGTCAATTTATTCAGTAAAATCAAAATTTTCATCATGGTAAAGTACACGAACGAGCAAGGTCTACAAATTATAAAAATTTTCTACCGAAATTCGGAGTCGGTAACTGCAACTTTAAGAGCGTTAATTCCAATTTTCGGTCGTAATTCTCGCCCTAGTAGACGGGCAATAACAAGTTTAGTGCAAAAATTTGAGTCTACATATTCGTTGTGTGATGTTGCCATGTCAGTGAGACAACTCGTTGGTCGAAGTGTCGAAAATATCGCTGCCGTTCAGGCGTCCGTAGCAAACGATCCAAATCAGTCAATTCCATGGTGTTCTCAAGAATTGGGCATCGCTCAGACCACATTATTTTGTGCGTATTTTGCGTAAGGATCTTGGTTTACACCCATACACGATCAAGCCGACTCAAGAATTGAAGCCGATGGACCATTTGAAGCGACGCACGAGGATGGTGAATTTCATCGCAAAATCATCTTCAGTGACGAAGCTCATTTTTGGCTCAATGGGTTCGTCAATAAGCAAAAAATGCGTTATTGGTCGGGTGAAAATCGACATGTACTTCATGAATCACCACTTCATCCACAAAAAATAACTGTTTGGTGCGGTTTGCATGCCGGCGGCGTTTTTGGGCCATGATCAGCGATTATTTTTGGCCCGAATTTGAAGATATGGACTTGGACGACATGTGGTTTCAACAGGATGGTGCCACAAGCCACAGAGCACACGTTACAATCGATTTACTGAAGAGTAAGTATAGTGAGCGTGTTATCTCAAGAAATGGGCCAGTCGGTTTTCCGCCTCGTTCGTGCGATTTAATGCCGCTTTACTATTTTCTGTGGCGCTACGTTCAGTCATTGGTTTTTGCCAACAAGCCAAAAGTTGTCAAGTTCTTATTGGAAAACCCATTATTTGGAAAAGGCAAGAAAAGGCTTCTAAAAAAAAGAAGAATGTCCTAGTGTATCCAAATATATCATCAGCTACGCATCCTCTGCTGCACAGCAATTTTCTTCCGATTCCAAAACATTCTAACATTGACGACAACAAAGAGAAAATCGCATTTACTTCGCCATCAATTTCTTCAATGTCAGAATAGGAAGTACCCGGTATAGTACATCATCTAAGCAACATAGGATCACGCAAGCTGAGTTAAATGATCTTGTAAGAGATTTACGATTGCCAAAGAGCAAAGCAGAACTTTTAGGCTCGAGACTGCAACAATGGAACCTTTTAAAAAATGGTGTGCATATAATGCCTTGTCGCACTAGACATAAAAGTTGACACAATATTTTGAAATGGCTGAAAGTTTAGTTTTCTGCAAAGATGTCAAGGGTTTGATGGAAGCTCTTAACATTACATATAAACGGAGTGAATGCAGACTTCTCATAGACAGCTCTAAATTTTGTTACATAGCATAAATGTTCTACCTTCCAATCCTATTCGTCATGCAGTTCATATGAAGGAGTCCTATGAAAATTTGAAAACCCTTCTGCTGCAAATTAAGTATGATGAACACCAATGGCAAATCTGCGGTGATTTGAAAATCGTAGCTCTGTTGCTTGGCCTACAATTAGGCTATACGAATTTTTGTTGTTTTATTTGCGAATGCGTTAGTCGTGATAGAGAAAATTATTGTAAAAGAAAGATATGGCCTCATCGTTAATCACTTCAACCTGGGCAAAAAAATATTAAATACGAGGGTTGTCTGAAAAGTTTCCGACCTCAACGTAAATACTCGTCAATAAAAGCTAGTGAATGCTAGCTTAATGCTTGTTTTTGAAAGGCAATGCTCATACGCAAATCAAAAATGAGTTGGGCACTGTGTATGGGGACTCTGCTCCATCGTTTACCACAATTAAACGTGGCCGTAAGAGCTTGGGAGGTGATGAACGTTCGGGACGTCCAAAAACTGCAACCACTGACGATAACATTGCTAAAGTTCACCAAATTGTGTTAGACGATCGCCGAATTAAAGTGAGAGGGATAGTAGAGGTTATGTTATGTTATGTTATGTTGTTACATATTAAATGAAGATTTAGGCATGAGAAAGCTGTCCGCGCGTTGGGTGACGCGTTTGCTTACGTTAGACCAAAAACGTGTTCGAATGAAGATTTCCAACGCTCTGTTGGCGCAGTTTAGGCGCAATAAATCCGAGTTTTGCCGCCGATAAATTACTGTAGATGAAACTTCGATACAACATTATACGCCCGAAACAAAAATACAGTCAAAACAGTGGACTGCAAGGGGCGAGCCGGCTCCAAAAAAAGAAAGTGATGGAGACTGTTTATTGGAATAGTAAAGGAGTTATCTTAATCGATTATCTTCAAAAAGGAAAACCATTACAGGAGCATACTACGCATCAGTACTTGCCAAGCTGAAGGCTGAAATTGCGGAAATATGGTCACATTTGCAGTAAAAGAAAATCCTGTTCAACCTCAGCGGTTGCTATGGCGAAAATCCATGAATTACGGTTTGAACTGCTTGACCATCCCCTTTATTCACCAGATCTAGCCCCAAGTGACTTCTTTTTGTTCCCTCATCGAAAAACTGCGCTCGGATGACAGAGATTTTCGTCAAATGAGGAGGCAATCACCTTCGTGAACAATTATATTGCAAAGAAAAACGCCAAGTACAAGTTACAAGGAGAGTTACAAGGAGACAATATAGAAAAACAAACAAAAATTTGAGAAAAAATATCTTGTAACATTGTTCGGTCGGAAACTTTTCAGACAACCCTCGTATAACACCTTAGTTGATCCAAATAAAGTGTTACTTTCACCATTGCATATAAAACTAGGGCTGATGAAAAATTTCGCGAAAGCAATGGACAAAGATGGAGCTGCTTTTCAATACCTTCGCCAGAAATTTCCAAGATTAAGTGATGCTAAAATCAAGGAAGGCATATTCGTCGGTGGTCAAATAAGAAATTTATTTAAAGACGATAACTTCGACTCTCTTTTAGATGGTAAAGAAACAAAAAGCCTTGGACAATTTTCGCCTTGTCGCAAAAACTTCTTGGGAAATAAGAGGAATGACAATTTTGTTGAACTTGTCGAAATATTAGGTGGGGTGAAGAGTAACCTCCTTGACCACCAGAATGCGCTGCTACTGCAAAAAAGGTTATGGTGCCTTGAAGTCCGTTCATATTTAGGCAGACATGCCAAATTTCAGTGCGATACTGTCTTTAGTTTTGTTTTGACAGCTGATTGTTGCTGACGTGTTTGGCATCATGTTGAGTATGGACAAAAACGATTTTCGTTCTCTCATAAAACATTATTTTTTGAGAGGCAAAACGGCGAAGGAAACAAAAGAAAAGTTGGATAAATATTATAAGGCTAATGCTCCGTCAGATTACACCGTCAAATATTGGTTTCGAGAGTTTCGTGGTGGCCGCAACTCCACTACCGATCAAGTCCGCAGCGGCAGGCCCTCCGATGCGGTAACAGAGGACAATGTCAAAAAAATACATGAAATGGTGTTGGCTGACCGGAAAGTGAAGGTGCGCGAGCTAGCAGATACCACAAAGATTAGTACTGATCGCACACGCCATATTTTGGGCAATATTCTGCATATGAAAAAGTTATCCTGCCGCTGGGTGCTGCGCATGCTCACTCCAGACCAAAAGCACGAATGCACTTCGAAAGAGGGTTTGGACTTGCTGATGCGGAATCGGGCGGACTTTTGGCATCGATTGGTAACTGTTGATGAAGCCTGGATCCACTATTATACACCAGAGAACAGAATGAGTGCCCGGCAATGGACTGAAGCCGGCACGAGTGCTCCGAAGCGGCCGAGGGAGGCTCAATGGGTCGGAAAGGTTATGGCGTCGGTTTTCTGTGATTGTCATGGCATACTCTTCGTGGACTACCCCGAAAAAGGAAAAACCATCAACAGCGAGTATTACCGTGCATTATTGGAGCGATTGAAAGCCGAAATCGCGGCAAAACGGCCTCACATGAAGCGAAAAAAAATTTTGTTTTTGCAAGACAATGCGCCGGGGCATAAGAGCTTCGCAACCACGGCTAAAATCAATGACTTACGGCTCCAATTGCTGTCGCATCCACCGTATTCACCCGATTTGGCCCCCCGGACTATATTCTCTTCCGAAACCTCAAAAGATGGCACATCAATAAAAAATTCAGCTCAAGCGAGGAAATCACCGACGCCACGGAGGAGTATTTTGCAGACCTTCCGGAAAATTACTTTTCGGACGGGATCAAGAAGTTGGAAAATCGCTGGAATAAGTGTATCAACTTTAAAGGTGACTACATTGAATAAAATAAAAAAAACATTTAAAAAAAAATTGTTTCCATTCCCAAGGAGGTTACTTTTCACCCCACCTAGTATGTTGTCATCATGCCAAAGACTAGGCTGCAACATGTCTTTGAAAATTCACATTTTTCATTCACATTTGGACTTTTTTCCAGAAAACTGTGGGGCTTCTAGCGATGAATATGGGGAGTGATTCCATCAGGATATCGCAAACATGGAAAAACGATATCAAGACATGTGGAGCGTTGCAATGTTGGTGTATTATTGCCGGACTATTCGCCGAGATGTTGCAGAAGCAGAATACAAGAGGACAGCGAGAAAACCATGTCAAAACCTTGTAAATATTTTTTTCTAAAAAACAGAAACTAATTTTAAGTATACGAAAACTAATAAAAAAACTACTTTACATGAAGAATACTTTTTTAAAGCCAAAATTTGTAGAACAGTGTAATCAATAGAAAAGTTACCGTCTTTATCTGTTCCTTACACAACTAGTGTAAGACTTAATCCCGATTGCCAAAAAACAAAAAACAAAGGACTTCCTTTCGCTTCTCAATAGCAATATCTCTTCCGTATCAAGACTAATTGGTGCAATAATTCAATTTTCTTCAGCTTAAACCCACTCCACGACAGACTTTTTCAAACATTCAACAGAGCCGTCTTATACACATATCATTCCTGTTCGATAAATTCTAATAAAATAAATTTCCTTGTCCATTACTTTTGCCTTTTTTTCAAATCAATTATCTATTTTTAGCGTCTTTTGAATGAAGAAAAAAAAAAACACATCCTTCTCTGACACATGTGGCGCCACAATGTTATACAAAAATATATCTACTCACTCCTACCTTTTTAGTATTTCTATTTTTTTTTTTTTTTTTTTTTTTTTTTGAAGAAGAAGAAATCTAAGGAGGACTAACTGAAAGGAATAAAAAAAAATTTTCTGACATCTAAAACTACACCTTGCACTCTTGAATGCAATTTATGATCACAACTTTACAACTTTATCACTATTCTCTGCACAAAAGATACATCCAGTCAGTCACACTACACAAAAAAGGCAGAAAAACTGAACAAAAATAAAAAATAAAACAAAATACACGACGTCGCTGGATGAGCGCAAAAAAATAGTCGATATTTGTATAAAGATACTTTTTGTTTTTTTTTTTTTTTATAGTAGGACCTAACCAATATACAATGCCACAGGTGAAGTCATTCTTTGAATGCGCCTTCTGCACCATGGATTGTTTTCATCATATTGTGGTCGGTGGTTCGTTCGGTTGGTAATGTCTATAGTATCTATTCGGACGAATACTTATACTCCCTCGCCTAGAAGAAGATAAGTTTTGCAGAACTAACTTGACCAAGTGCCATCGATCAAATCGCTTATCTCGACACTAACGATCTCCTTTCAATTACACCATCAGAATCTGTATTTTATCCTATATTATTACATCGAATGTACAGTATACATGTATCTTCTATCTTCTTAGTCATATGATATTTGAATTTTTCATTTTCCACTTGCTTTCAGAAGGTGAGTACCTTTTAGGTGATGGTTTTATAGTCGTATCCTCTACTATGTGAATTAAAATATTTTATTCACCTGCTGATACAAAGATACCTACTCGTACAAGGTCTTTTCTCTGTCATCTTTTATATGATGGTTCTTGATAGGAAAACTATTATAGTTTACCTACATACTACGAGTATGAAGAGGTCTTTTCCTCTCTGTTGTAGCAGACATCATTATCTTATGAGTTGCGACTCAGCATGGACATCTGAATCGAAATAAAATTTGAGATATGAGTATCTAGTGGATGGGGAAATTACAATAAATTATGAATAAAAAAACAAATAATGGTCAGAGATACAAGTACATAATCAAGGCTGTTGTGCCTCGATTGGACTTTTGTGCAGCGTTGCCGTGGGGAAAAATTTTGAACTAATTCTTAAAGTGGGTCCACATTGAAAGTGGTGGTTTGCCATATATTTTTGGGTGACTTACGAGTGTACCAAGAAAGCATGCAGATTTTTCAACCATATTGACGTCAGACAGAGCAATATAAAGTGGAAAAGATACACAGTAATTCTGTAAAATGTTGGACTCGTGACGTTTGGATCCAGCGAAATTCTTAAAGTACAAAGTATTTTACTGAAATACAATATATGGTACTCGTAATTGCTGATGTTTGACAACTTAGTATTTGGGTGATAGATAGGGTGAGAGATATTTCTTAAGGCAAAAGCTCAAACTTAGGATCACATTTATCATTTATGGAAAGACTGACTGACCATACTGTGTATGCCCCTATTGAGCCATAAACGTAAGTACCATCTTGTACCCTATCAAAGTAACCGAGTGTGAACAATTTGCAGCTTCTAAAACAGGGTAAATTGATAGGCAGCAGAATTTCGCAGACTGTCTGCACTCTTTAGGGGCTAGTCAGACTTGCCTTCTGATGTCGAATAAGTTGGAATGTTTTCTAGAATTTCTTAAGATCAAGTCAACGGTGAAGGCAAACACAATTTGATTGCGAAGAATTTATTTAATCCAAGTACCCATCTGACTAGGCAAACCTGGCGCAAAATAGTTGCAAAATGAACCGAAAACATTTAGAGTTCCTTTTCTAGACTGATGAAAGCTTCAGCTGCCTATGATGAGACAGCAGAAGGAATTCAAAGCAATCCTAGATGTATTTCTGAATCATCAGATGTGTGATGTTTGATGTCAATTAAAGGGATCCCATTAACATTATTGATGTCGTCAAATAGATACCATGCGGCAGAGCAGTAGAAAAAGGGCCAACAGAACACTGAAGGCCTCAACAGCAACACTATTTAAATGTATATTTACGGCCAACAGAAATCATCTTAAGATGTGAAACAGAATAGATACATGTATCATGTACTCGTGTATATTATAAAATGAATGGATAAAGGATAAGACTGAAAGACGAGAACGAAAAAGAAACTGAATTGCTTGCACCTGTTTCAAAGATTAGACACGATTACTACTGCCATCGTCAATGTCGATGGATGAACATGTATCTTCAATCCTGTCCAAGGGATCTCCGTTCTTATTAACGGAGGCATTTAATTTTTTTTTTTTTTTTAAATAAATTGTTCCTTAATTTTCTCATCATGATCATGGTGTACGATAATTTAGCCGGAATTTGCTTTTTCTCTGTCTTTTTCTCCTAATTCCTTTTTACTCGTGGTACGTTGGAGAATCTAATATCTCCTTCTGTTTCGTTTAATTCAAACAACAATATACAGACTGTCCGTCTGATTGTCTGCCTTGTCTGCCTTGTCTGCCCTGTCTGTCATGCCTATGTGTTTGTCCTTTTTTTTTTTTAATTTAAAGCAAATTAAACTATCATTAAGCCAGGGCTGATGTTGGGTGCACATCCACAATCAACACGTATCCGTGAATGCTGATCGACAAAGAATGACAATGCTTGAGATACAATTAAATGGATTCATTGGATATCGGCGAGAATGAGTCAATCGCGGTATTGGTTTCTTTGAAGTTCGAACAAATTGTGTAGATAAAAGTTTTTTATTTTTTTTCCCTAGATTTTCCTATTTTTTTGTTTTTTTTTAACTTGAAAATAATTAGATAGGGTGTGTGCATGCGGCATTATGCAACTTAATTACTTAGAGGCAAAGACTTTGAGAAGGGAATTAATCATAGATTAGGATTTTTTTTTGTACGACCACTGATTTGTAAGTAGTGTACGAGTAGGTACTTTGTTGCGATTTTAGTTTTGAAATATTTTGACCAGTCTTTAAAACAAACAGAGTCTTATCGAAGTGATTAAGTGAGAAAGTGGGTCAATGTGGCTTATTTGGACGAATCAGGAAATATTTCATTACAATGACATTGCTAAAGTATTCTAGTCACGTCGGTCTAGCTAGTGTGACTAGAAAGTGGTTCTCAAGGGCAAAGAACTCGCAACTAGATCAGCTAAATTGTTTGAAAGTTAGAAAGTATTTGGCATAATAATAAATTAAAAGAAAATACTGAGTATTGCTGGAAAACTACCGATCTGATCTGAGCTGGCTGTACAATTTATAAGAAAGGCAATCTAGCCCAACTAAAAAACCATACAAGCAGTCAGCAACAAATGGATGAAGCATTGTCGAAAACGACTTGAATGTTGACACTCAAATCGACAAGACTTTTAGAAAAAATGGCTAGAACCACATCTACGGCATTATATAATCTGCAACTCAACTAGCTATCCCGGGCAAAGGTGAATGGGCAAATTTGAGGTAAAATGCTTTTCTAACTTAAGTCCGTTTAGCCAGTGTAAAATGGGAGATGAAAGAATAGAAGTCCCACTTAGCTTATTCGAATGAATAGAAGTAAGGCTAAAAAAAAAAATTTCCAAATTGTTCAAGTTGACAATAGTTGGGTTGTTGTTGCAGTCATAACTCTTCCGTTCCATATGTACATTATTTACAGTAGGATGCATCGATGTTAGGACTTGTTTACACAACACTCTCTCACCGAATCAGAATTTGGCCGATACGGTAGTGAAACAACTGAAATTCAGCGTTCATCTTACCTTATCAATATGGTCATATGGAAGTGCAAAATCCAGTTAGAGTGATACTTAAGCCCAGGTCCAGTTGTAATAGAGAAAGTCCCAGCTGAAGAAGTAGTAAAATATTTAGAGTAATCCATAAAATAACCGTCGGACAGAAAAGAAATAGATTGGCTTTCCAATTCGGTGATTTTGGACTCGATTCAAGTCCAATCAACGCCAGGTACTGCTAGTCGATCGACACTGCTGTGATAGGTTTCTGCTTGGGACAGTTTGTTCAGATAGGTTCACAACCTAATATGACTTCCATCTAATTGGCTTCGTCATTTAAATATTGACCTCTTGAACGAGCATTGCTCTAATCTCTAAGACCAATTCTTCACCTATCCTTATACACTGGATAGATAGAAATAGTTGCACTACCTGTTGAAAATGCCTAGTTCGTACTCCTTGTTGTCTAGTGCACACTGAATTCTACGAGTCTCGTAGGTTTTTCGTTTTTTGTTTGAGTTTGTCGTATCTCAGAGAGTGGGCGAGTTTCTAATGCGTACTTGTAACTTGATTTTAGCAAGAAATAAGTGAGTGTGTAAATACTGTGTGTAAATACTGTTTACCCGTAATCCGAAGGGTATATAAAAAAGCCAGTGGCTTATGGTATTGTTCTTGAGTTCCTGAATCGTCTCTGGATTGATCGCGTGGCATTGGTTTTCCATTGGCTAAGAGGTTCTTTCCATTGTCGTCTTGGAAGAGAAATGAGACGATAATGCCGCCACTACTGAAACTTCAACTAACAGTTACAAATTCAGGGCTCTTTGACTACTCCATCGGATTGGGGCCATAAATATGTCAATTTTGCTTATTCATATAGCCGTCGAGATGGAATTTTTTTAGCAAAATTTGCATCAATTTTGAACTGCTCTAAAGCCTAAACAGAATTCAATAATTAAGCGAGTGGTCCCTTTGCTTCCTGAGGCAATTGGACCTTGGAAGTGAATAATCCGTGATATTTATGCGAAATTCTCCCCAAGTTAGTGCGACTGATGTTTAGTTGCTGAAATCTATTGCTCAAACTTTCAGGCCGAACAAGGGAGTATGTTAGCATATTAATCATCAAACCAGTCTTTTATTAGCTTTCTTAAGAAACTTGCATACACCGACTGCAGTTGGTTCGTTATTTCGACCGAAATTTCTTTTCGAATTTCACACTGCAACCAAGCATCCACTTTGGAAGTTCTAAACGCTGTTCAAGCGAAGTCTCTGTAAATTCTTTAAACGTATTTATAAGAGCTGTCAGTGTCAAAATAACAAAACCAAAGAGAGTTCGAAAACATACCAACAGATGGCCCAACCTCTATATGGAAATAAGAAAACAGATAAACTGACTAGCAGTTCGTGATCAGCATATAATGAGTCTCCAAGTCCTAGAATTCAGAAACAAAGCCAACGTGTATCTTTATAGTCTATCGATCGGCGATTCCCTTTGAACTATGACCATTATGATAAGAACATATGAATCGTCTTATACCTTATTTGTCTAGCTTTCGTTTGAATGTGCTCCAGATTGGTTTAGAGGCACCATGAGTTACTATTTCCGTTCGTTATAGCTCATATCGGGTTTTCCAATAGGGACTTGACACTCTTTCACTTATCATCAAACTGTCACTATCAATTTATTCAGTAAACTCAGACGAGCAACGTCTGCAAATTATAAAAATTGTCTACCGAAATTCGGAGTCGGTGACTGCAACTTTAAAGCGGTAATTCCCGGCTCTAGTAGACAGGCAATAACAAGTTTAGTGCAAAAATTTGAGTCGTTGTGTGATGTTGCCGTGTCAGTGAGACAACAGGTTGGTCGAAGTGTCGAAAATATCGTTACCGTTCAGGCGTCTGTAGCAAACAATCCAAATTAGTCAATTCCACGGCGTTCTCAAGAATTGGGCATCGCTCAGACCACATTATGGCGTTCGTGCGATTTAACGCCGCTTGACTATTTTCTGTGGGGCTACGTTAAGTCATTGGTTTATGCCAATAAGCCGATGACGTTGGATTAGCTCAAAGCCATCATTGAACGCGAAATAAAGGCCGTTTCGGCCGAAATTTTTGGCCGAGTCGTTAAAAATTGGATCCACCGAATCGACCGCTGCAAACGTGCCCGCGGTGGCCATATGAACGAAGTCGAGTTCCATTCATAAATGTTTTGATTGTACTTCAAGCCGATAATAAAGCTTTTGCAATATCTTAAATGGTTTGCGTTTTATTTAAAAAAAAAACAGTTGTCAAGTCCTTATTGGAAAACCCTATATATCAAATTGGAGGCAACTTTCTGGGCAGATAGCTCAGATAAGTCCTCCGAAAGGAGTCATTACAACAGAGAAAACTATTTATGCCACATTTTAGTATCACGCCAAACTTGATAGCAATTTAATATTATAGAACTCAGGTGGGCAGTCAAAATCGATCTCGAAGTCTGGGGTAAGATATGGGAAGATAATAGAAGATAATTACCTGAGGAGAGGTAATATTGGGAGATATTTATCAAACTATTATCAAACTGAAATAAATATGAGACCGTCAGAATTAGTAACAAATAATAATCCGAGTTCCCCATACATATAAGCATGCTAAGGAGCAGTAATCATGTTTACTGTTCAAAAAAACAAAAACTGGCTTCCATCTAGTCGTCGACCTTTAAAAAAAAAAAAAAATACTCTTCAGCAGTAAATTCTATCCCAACCAAAACTTTTCAAATAAATTTTGTATGTTTTTTTTTCTCTGTTATTTGAAATGTCAAACCGAAATGATTCAGCGCCAACTTCCTTCAATATTCATTTAGTTCTATAGATAAAATAAAAAAATAAAAAAAAATAAAAAAAAAACAAAACGTTTCTATTTTTAAAAGAACTGATACTAAAAATCGCATGACTTATAAATCTTTTCGTATTTTACGATTGTGATGAATATAAGCAGGTGATATTCTTTGCGAAAATAAATTTAAAACTGTCGCTTTTGTTAAATTGTTTAAAAGAAATATATGTATCTACATATCTATTTCGTATCACTAACTACAAAGGCGTCACCAAGTGGTTTTTATTTTTATTATAATTTGTTTCCTTTTCTTTTTTCTTATTTTGTTTTTAATTTGGAAAATAAAAAATTCTATAACAAACAACAGGAAATTGAAATTCAAACAAGAACCATTAATCCACAATAAGTAATCAGGTCCACATGGAAGTTTTATCACTTTCCTGTCTACATTAACATATAGCTGGGTATCTTATAGATACAGAGTAGAACACGAAACCAATTAATAAAAAAATCTATTTATTTATTTATTAGGCACCAGCTAACAGATCTGCATATAAATTTCTTAATAATCAATTCATATTTTTGAATGCAAATTTTTTCAAGAATTTTTTTTTTTTTTTTACTTTTTTTTTGCATTTATCTAAAACTAATTTTTTTTTGCGGTTTAAAATTGTTTGCCTGTTTTTATCATGTTTAATATGCCACTTGCATAAATCGATCTCACGCAGAGAAGAATTAACATTATCTAGACTGTAATTAATAAGACGAATTAAAATGCTATTAAAATTGAGAAAAAAAAGAATATAGTTTAGCCACCCCAAAAAATTAAAAAAATAACCTTTAGATACTAAATAAAAAATTAAAAGTCTTATCTACATAAGACCAGGGTATGAAATAGAGAACTGCAAACAAAATAAAAAACAGAAAGAAATAGTGACAGCATTGCTATTTTTAGTTGGATTTTAAGCAACAGATACAATTATGTATTTATTTTTTTTAATTTCTCATAGATTTTGACATTTTATCTCCAGGATAGCTACAAGTATTTCATAAGGATTAAAACGGTAGTCTCAAATTCGGTTCAAGTATCTAATGCCGATGGTTGATATTTGTGACTTAAAATATCTTATTTAAATGTCAAACGACCAAAGTGTCGGGTTGGAGTTATTTTTAGTTCGCTTTTAATGCATATTTGCAGTGCCAAAAACTTACCACAAGTATGACGTAAATGCAGAACCGATATTAATGTCTCAATGAAATTAATTTTTCAGTTTATTTATATTTTTATAATTTTTCTTTTTTTTTTCTGCTATTAATGCTTCAAACACTTGGGGATATTACATAGCAGCAGAATAAATACACTGTATGGCATGGCAATGAAAATTATTTTTAATAGTACTAAGGTGCATTAAAATTGACCATTAAAATTAAGTTGACTGGGAAATTAGTTTTTGCTTTTGAAAATTGGATAAATTGATGACAGAATTATGATTTTGTATGTACTTACTCGTACATTGAAAATGTTTCAAAGGGGATATTATAGTCTTGAAGAAATTGAGAATTGTGCAATGGAAAATAGAAGCAAACAAGTAAATGTCCTTGTTCAGAGGAAGAGGCGTAAGTGCTATAGAATTGCTGATGACAGTGATTTCTTTCTGATTTTTCTAAACTAAGGCTATTAACAAACTTTACGGGCAGCATGTTTTTGTACAATCACTTCTTTTGATATCCACTAAAAATAGGTGGAATTCGTTTTTATATTTTTACTAGAGTCTAGAGTTTACATTCATATGTGAGTTTTTTAAAACATGATTTTTTACAGCCTACAAGATAGTACATCACCTTACTTTAGGGTCGGCGTTAAGGTACTCACTGGTGATACTACTGACTTTGAATTAAGCAAATGATAAGTTTGAGAAAGATACTCAAGCTCAACTTGGCCATAAGACTTGGATCTTATTAGAATCACTCTGCTTCTAATGGGCAGTAAAACATCGCGGCCTCAGTCTTTCGATACACACCCGATTGACAATGTCTAGGGACATATAAGGCAGACGGTTAAAACAAAAGCTGTTAGGACAATAAAATGGATTAAACATTAACCGCAGGACTATCGAGTAAAATTTGGTTTTTGGTAAATTATCGACAAAGGTGTTGGACGATTATTGAGAAAGAAGCAGACTGGTTGATATATAACATTTTACGCATTCAAGAAACGTCAAAAGGTTTTCAAATAAATAATTTTGTTTAACTGAGACAAGCGGTTGTTTTCTATTTACACATATGCTTGTGTCAAACAGACTGTATTTGGAATGTATCACTCTTCTTTGGGAGCGACAGCAATTTAACTTCTGGAGTTTAAGAACTTTTTCACTCGAAACGTTAATAAACTTTTGACAAAATATGTTAAGAGGAATTGGTAGAACACTTTTCGAAAAAAAATATTAAAAATTTGGTTGACTCTTGATACGTAATCTATTTGAATTATTTTCCATAAATAATTCGAAGCTGCGACAGTGAATGACTTCAATGGCTCATTTTTAGTAGCGATTGCCAAACACAATTCTACAAACGGACTCACACTTTACACAGGCAAATCTCTATTCTAACATCTGCCGCATTTCTCAAATTTCGTAGACTAGATTATCAGTCTCTTAAAACATATTTCATTGATAAAAAAAAAACAAAAAAAAAATAGTTCTAGTAACACAAAAAATAATCAAATTAAAATAAATTAAGCAAAAATAAAAAGATTCTGAACTCTGTTTATTTCTACTGCTAATAAGAGTTTATCCCGGAAAAGACAACATCGTTGTATAGGAATAGAATAGCAATCCGAGATATGGGTAGACATACAATTTCCAGACGAAAGGAACTAGTTCAATATATACGAATACTTAGAACCGGACTACAGTTTCTCATATTTTAATTTGCCGTCGGCAGATTAGTTTTTGCAGGTACGCTAGTTGAAGAGATTCTAATTAATTATCAATGATAATTAGATTTGTAGCTAGTACATTTTTAGCCTATGTCCTGCATTATCTATTTACACTTAAAATTAACAAATTAAAATATATTTTGAATATTTAAAGAACCAAGAAAGTGACTATGGTTATGCGAACATAATCTTACATTTTTAACAGACTTTTGGTCTTATCCAGGCAGGTATCTATATTTCTCACTTTATCATTCGATAATTGTCATTTATTACTTGTTACGATTTACCAACCACATGTTTCAAATTTCAACCCTTTTGGAGAAAAAGTTTGTTTGAAATGTGTAGTTTGGTTGAAGAACAATCAACAACGATATGATGAGCTCTGAATGTCCTGAATATTTCCAAAACTATATGGAAATACACGGATCTATATCACCGGTTTTACGGTTTTAAATTAATTTTGAGGACCAAGATTTAGTTACTCGACACATTTCAGAGATTTAACCAATTTTGGAAGTTGTTAATTTTTCAGATTTTTTTTTCAAAAAAAAAAATAATTTAACCTTTAAATCGAAAACTTTTCAAAACAATAATATTTTACCAAATTGTATATATTTGGCTGAAACGAAATGTAGAGTTTCTTTTACAATATATGTTCTTTTCGATATTAATCGATATAACCACTGCGATGGAAGGAATTTACTTATAGATATTTCGAAGGGAAAATTGACTTCTCAATATTCAACTATTTGATATTGGGAATACTCAAGCGGAACAACTATTATTTTATGTTTAAATATAACTTAATAGATAAATAGTCTGGTATGGTCCGAGTTATGGTCTCACTAAAAACTCTGGTTTTTATCTTGTCATTTCATACACAAGTAGAGGAATCTAAAATACAATTGTTATATGCAGATTTCACATGCGCGAATCCCATTGCCTAAGGAAAGTGTGTTGACGTTCGAAAAGTATTTATCTCAGTTTTCGGTGACAACCTTTTATTTGAACTCAAATATTTTAGCGATGTTATTGACGAACTTAATCAGTTTTAATATTCCCACATATAACTGATTCATCTTAATTTATTTAAAAAAAAATTAATAAAATATCTCTTACAAAAATTTTAGAAAAAAAACATTCAGTTCATTTCAATGTTAATTTGGCACAGCTGAAGTATTGCGAGGTATTTTTAGCAAACATCATTCCTCTAAATTCAAGAGAAGAGCTAGAATTTAAGAATGAAACTTTAGTTCAGTTCTCTGTCAAGGAAAACTCAGCTTTTTAAATTATAGAGCTCAGATATGTGAAAACTAAACAAAACTGGTCTTAGATCACCTTCCTTATAAGTTTCATTATGTTTCGTCGAATAATGCCGAAAGTAAGATGATAGCAATTTAATAGGAGTTGGTTTTTTAAGTCCAGATTTTTGCCATATATTTTTATTACAATCGAAAGTAAAGATATTGAGGACTGATGTGGCAAATAGTTTGGCTTCAAAGCAACTAAACAAACAACAAAATAGAAAATCTTTCTAAAAAGTTTCAGCACAGAATTTAAAGTTGGCATGTACAACCTTTTCTTACATACATCGTAAAAGATAATCACATGAATATGACAAGGGCTTAGAAACACATTTATCTGTATTTATAATTATTTTTCTACCGAAAATTATTTTTAATTCAAGAATCTCCTTCAAATATAGTAGAAGGAACTGATGATAATGAAACATTTTCCACAGTTAAAGAGCTGAGCCCTTAAGTGACAGGACAATTTCAGGCCACATATTAACACACTTGTTGGTACATATGACTTGAAACAGAATCTTTATATAAACAATGTTGGAGTAAGAAAATGAAACTTAATGAAGACAGAGAAAAACGAATTTTAAGCGACCAGTGCCACAAAGTTATTAACTTCAGTTTTTATTGAAGATGCAATGGTTAATTGATTGCTAATTGGAAAGGTAAATAACGTAAGTCCGCATATTTTAGAAGAAAAAACATAGCAGAGGCTCGAAAATATTTTTATTTAAAACTTTTTAGTCTTTAGTAAATTGAAAGTGCTGTGTACATACATTTATGTTTTCATTTATAAAATAAAATAACAATATTTAAATTTAAAAAAATGTTTGTTAAAAAAATAAAATAAATCATGAGAAGTAAAATAAATATTTTTTAAGAGCTACGACTAAGAAATCGCGGTTATTATAGTCAGAGGACTTATCAAATTTTAACCTCACGTTGTCCGGTATTTTCTGTTTTTTTTACATCCGGTTTAGCTTTGTGCCTTATTACTTAAACATCTAAAGATTTCAGTTGGATTAAGTTTTAATTGGAAACCATTTGTGGCAACTGTCATTATAAATGCATTACACGATTATTGGTAAAACAAAAAAAGGGATATTATAAGTGTTGGTATACCTATGGAGGCGATATTTTCTTTTCCCCAAGAAAGGAAGTGTTTGTTGCAGTTCTAGAAACTTTTAGCCAATTAAAAAAAAAATTCATAAAACACCAGATAATCATCAATAACTTTCTTGTCTCACAAATTCTTGTCAAGAAATGAGATTTCCACCCTCCACCAAATTTTAACAAGATTGAAAAGGTAAGAAGCAAGTGACTAAAATTTCGAATAGAATAGATATGTTCATCTATGAGCTACCAATTTTGGGAAGACTTTGTCTAAAACTATTTCGAAACCCTTTAATTAACAGCCCATGATGTGGGCTCTTTCTCAACCCTTTTCTTCTCCTATCTCGTACCTAAGTTGTATGCTTCTTTCCTACCCCAATCTACTCTCTATTCTAATTGCACTTATTTTTTCTCTAACATTTATAACAAAAAAAAAAAAAAGCGGCAACCACTCACTATATACCTTCATACTGTATTGCATGGCAACACAATATTTTTATTCAAACTCTCTTATCGCTGAAATTTTGTTTTTTTTTTATATTTTTTGTTTATTTTCTTATAAAAAACGGAACAGCAGTAGGAAAAAAAAGGAGAAAAAAAACAACAACTTGAAGAAAATTACATTAAATTGGCTTCAATTATTGTATTAATTTTTTGGGTTGGTTCCCCATTTCATTTCGTTTTTTTTTTTCTTCCTATGTTAGTTTCCACCTTTTTTTTTAGTGATTCGTTTCTTTTTTTTTCATTTTGGCTAAGTCATTTCGTGTGCGCCTTTTTTCGATTATCCTATTAACGCCCTCTTGTATTACAAAAAAATAACAAAAAAAAAAAAATGACTCTGAATAAAATAAGGAGTAATTTAGAAAGTCGATTGGATGGATGTGTTGATTTGGATCACGAACAGTACCAATTAGAGTTAGTTAAAAAAAAATTCAAAAATAATTGTCGAAAGCACAGGAAATTAGAAAAATAAAAAACAAATTATTAAAAACCACTTTACCTAATTTTGGATTTGTTTAAATTTTTCTCAAAGGACTTGGTTGTATCCTCGTCCCATTTTGTAGCACATTTTTGAGAACAATTTCAAGATCCACTATAGCTTTGTCAGTTTATTTTTGAATGCACTATGGGATTCCTTTTTCCATATTTGTACATGTATTTCTTATATTTCAAAAAACTGTATAAATTAATAAAAATCCACATGTCACAAGAGTTTGTTTTTTTTTTGTTATTTATTTTTTTATACATCACAAACATTTTTATAGAAAAAAGTATTTTTACGTTTTTTTTTTTTTCAGAACGATCGATCCAGTAAAACAAAGATTTTGTCTTAAATTACGTTCGCGTGTGTTAGTTCCTTTTTCCGCAAAAATTCAAAGAAAAAAAAAAAATTATTATAAAACCGCCGCACTGTACGAGCGTTTAAAAACGAATGCGAATCTAACTAACGATACTTCATAGACGGAGCTTAGTCTTATAAGCATTTGAATCGGATACAAAAATTCGCAATTTTTTTTTTTTTTTTGTAGTTGCAATTTTTTTTTCCACTGTACAGAGTATCTAGAGTTGGAAATACACCACACACAACTGAATATACCACTTAATCTCGCACACTGGTTATGTTACTCCGTAGAAACAGCAGCACAAAACAGTAAAAGATGGGGAAAAAAAAGAAGAAAAAATGGAAAGAAATTGAAAGAAAAAAAAAATCAAATAAAATGAAATATGTATCGCTCAGCTACACTTTAATTGAGAGCTTGTTGAGCGACGTTTTGTACACTGGCAATTTTGTGTAGTTGCTACTGCGGCGACGGCAGTCGCGATTCTGTCCTTAGAAAAAATTTTCGCCAAATCATGAACCCGAAATGAGGTTGATAAAAAATATTTAAAAAAAAAAAAAAAATAACAATTCACCAAAATCAGCAACAGGAACAGCAATAGGAAATATCTTTTTGCATGATTCCACTTTGTTAAAATTAATGTTACACTCTCTCAAAGTCGATGTATCTGAGAGATGACAACGAGCAACGACACGTTGTGCGGTGTGTGCTGTTTGGGGAATTTATAAATTCAGTGCCGCGCGTTGTTTTTCAAACACAACCTCTATCCACGTCACTGTGCGGTGTATTGAAACTTTGATGGCAACTTGATGGACATTGAAGTATCTTTTTTGCCACTTGATGTGCTTTTTTTTTTTTTTTTGCATGGCTCTGTGCAGTGTGTATGAGTGTATGTTCGCGTGTGCCATTTGTGCTTCCACTTATATTTTTCTAAACTCAAACTGTTTCGTGATCCTTCTCCTCCCATATTTAGCCAACCTTATGTGGTAAGCCAGTTGTTGTTTGATGCACAGTACACATGCGAACAACACACACAAAAAACACACGGGGAATAAGCCCAAAAGAATAAAACAGCGAGGCCAACAGATGAGAAAAAAGAAAAAAAAAACTGCAACGCCCCGCTTACGAGTACGTGGATGAAGAAGAAATTCACCATACGTTCATCTAAATGTATCTGCGCATTAACCATCGTATCTTTGTGTTGATATATCTCCCCTTTCGGTGCAGTAGGGGGCCAAATGTGCTCACCTACAGTTAAACTTTAGATACGATTACTCTCTACCATCCTGATGGTGCTGGTGCTGCTGCTGTGAACGGTGTGGTGAAAAGCGACCCTGATGCATAGAGTGGGGCCATGCATTTCAACATACCACGTCTGCAAAACTGTTGCAAAAATTAAAACAAGTAAACCAAACACTATGACATCCTACATTTTGACTATATTTTAGGGTTGAAAATACCTTTCATCCCCTCATCCGCTTATACAAGTAGCATAGCGTATAAGGAAACTCAACGGAAAAGAAATAATATTCATCCCTCCGCATGCAAGTGAGTGGAAACCGGTCCCTAACCCAAGAAGGATATTTCCAAAGGGGCCAACTTCTACCTGTGCATGTGTAAGTTAGGTTCTGGTACACCACTTCGACTAAGGGGGTTCTGGATTCAATAAATGTTTCTGCGCAAAAGTCACCACATTTACCACTCTCTTTTAAGGTGAAAACTGAAAATTCACCAATTTACTTTGTTTTTTGTTTTTTTGCTCTACTCCCCGTTTGTACAGTACACCCCTTATACAACCCACCATCTAGATACTTATTGTTCTAAATGGCATATCAAATGGAAAAATGATTTTCATGTTCTCATGTCAAGGGAAAGAATCGAAAAAAAACTGAAAAGAGAAGTAGGGAAAAAATTGTGGGTGTTACATGTATGAGCTATTAATATCACATGACTTAAACACTTGATATCTAGGGGTGGAGTAGAAAGCCCGAGACTACTGCCGATTGGAGGGAATTTTCGCACCAATTAATTCGTTGTGATGAAAATTTATTTTATTTAAAAACTTTTTTTTAAATATATTTTAAACACACTCACAAACTGATGTAGGTCTCCCTCTCTTTCAGGCCGACTAACTCAGCTTTAGTCCTTTGCTTTGAAGGTCAGGGTTAATTTTAAAATATTTATGCAACGTAACTTTACAAAAAGATAGATACCTAGTCTCTCCGTTCGTATTAAAGGTATATAAAAGAATTACAATGTATAGATGAGATGATGGGGGCAATTTTTGTGTAGTAGTGGTAATTGTGTTGAAATATTCATCCCCTAAAGTGATTTTAATTTTATTTATCATTATTTGTTTTGTTTTTTTGAAAAAGAAGAAATTTTTGTGGATACGATGTTTAAATGAAATAATTGTGAGAGGTAGGAATTGGTCGTTTGGGTTTTTGTGGTCAGTTCTATTGTTTAGGGGAAGTGTGCGGTTAAGATGTTTGTCGACGATGATGATTATGATGATGATGATGATGATGACGATGAGAGGAGCGTATAAGGAGGCGGACAAGAATTAAATGTTTTAAGGGTAGTTTTCCCTTTGTTTTCTGAAAGTGCAATATGGTAGGTAATCTATGATTAGATTAAGGTACTTTGCGGTTTATTTCAAATGTGAATGACCTCACATAGTCACTCATATGTACGTAGAAAGTCAAAAAGTTCGTTGACATCCTTTTGACATGAAGAAATTGGGAAAGTGTTTTTTATTCTGTTTTTTTTTTAAAGAAAAATAAAGTTTTGTAGGCTGTCAAATTCAGGGTCAGATATCTTCTTATCTACTGCTTGCAGATTTTACAAGACTCTTCCGACGGAACTTCGTAGAATTTTGAGAAGAAAAATAATCAATTACTTAAGGGGTTACATATTTTGATTGTCCTATTAATAACATCTACAACATCTCTTGAATACTGTCCTAAATTTTCAAGTTGATCCGGAGATACACCCTTGAGAAGTTGCGCCCTCGAGGCCAGTTCGTCAAGCGCGCCGCAGGTATATCGGAGGAGCCGAGAGAAAATCTGCTAGCCAGACTCGCGAAGCCAGAATTCGTTACAGACAAGATCAAAAGGATGCCCTGGACATTGCAGCTGCAGCAGGTTCTCTACTTTATGGCCCAGGAATCGACGATTCAACGTAAGTTGAAAAAAAAAAATATTTTCCCACTTTTGTTCTCACTCAAAACTTTCAACGCGTTTTTTCTCGAAACTGAGTTTTCAAAGTCGGTTGTCAAGATTTCTCCAGAACTACTCAACCGATCTTGATAAAATTTTACACAGGTCTTCGAGATATAATTCACAAGGACTTGGACGAAGTTTTTTTTTTTGGATTAAAATTATTAAAAAAAAAATAAATGTAGTGAAATGTTCACCAAAATTTTCATTTCTTTGTAAAAAGGTCTGCCAAAAATCCAATTTTCATTTCATTTTTTTTTATTCCTTCATCCAAGTTCTAGTTTATGGTCTTAACTGAAACACGTAGTTTTTCATTTTCACTTCAGATGATCCTGTAAGGAGTTCTGCTGTCAACGCGGACGCACCTTTTTTCCGAGGGGTCGCCGGAAACGACATCACAATGGCCGAGTTTTTAATATTTTTTTACCTAAATCTCAGAAAATCTTTGTGAAATATGTATCTTTGAGACAATAAAAAGTTTGAATCAAATATTTTATTTTTTACTTTAGAAATAAATTGTTGAAATTTGGCCGTTTTTTCCTCGAGGAAACCCATGTAACCCCTTAAACTTCATTACGGAAAGGGTAATAACATCTCCTGCTCCACCCCACACTAAGCCAATAACAAACAAAGTTCCATGGTTTCTACACATTTTTTATTTTCTCTGTGTTCGATCGCCGTCAATCTTAAGAATTTGTAGAGTGAAAAGATTCTTGAAATCCTTTACAATACTTTATTTGAATTCCATCGACTCGAAGGTTGTTTTAATTTCAAACAGTGTTAGCTTGGCCTATCCAAAATCCCACTTCTCTGGGATAGAAACCACTATTGCAGATCACATTGAATGTATGTTAGAAATTCCTCCAGAGACGGAAGGAATCCATTAGATTGTTCGAAGCAGTAGTTAGTTTAGAACTTTGCATCTTGGCGTAGGAAGTCATGGGTTAAAGTTTAAACTCCGTTGTACTGCCAACAGTGGTACGACTATGAATACAACTCAGCATCGAAGAAGTGCTTGCAAGAGAAATAGTACAACAAAGCAGTCTGGGTAGTCGAGCTCGCAAGCCATGAATAACAGAAAAATTATCTGCTAACAAAGGAACACTTTTCACTCACTTTCCCTCCTAATTTGTATATCTTTGATGTCTGTATATGAACTAGGATGGCCGTTTGTAGAGCTTATAATCAAATGAGGTACCCACTTCAGTTTCTGGTGTACTTTTTGACAAAATATTAGCCTCTTTGTGCATCATGTGCTCACAGTTAATTGACAGAGAGTCGCCTTTTTACTCAACTCTTATGCTGTCAAACAACATGATCTTTGTGGCCAAATCTTTGTATGTAAACGATCTTCAAGGCTTTGACATACGAATATATGTATTGCTGTTCTGATGATACCACATATTTACGATTACTGTGATCTGAAACCAGTCACTATTGTCAAAACTTCATCGTTTTTAATGGCTCACCAGCAATAATTTCTCAAAAGCAGACAAAAACAAAGCACCTCCACTCTATCTACTCTTTGTTTTAGAAAAACCGCCAGGTTTTCCACATACTCACAACTTTTTATCGATTTTAAGGCTATGCCTAGCTCCAAAATCCTTCCAAAGCTGATTTTTCATTTTAGAAAAAAATTTAACAAATTCACAAATCAGCTTTAGCGGCAGAGTACTGTCTTTTAAACGAACGACGGCATGGATATCGTAAAGAAGTTCGTCTATGTACAATACTTAGGCTGCTTCTTTGTGCTAAATAGATGAAGAAGACCCTATCGAGGGCGATCATAGAGCAACACTAACTTATGACGGGTCTCATCGAGAAGAAAGTGTCAAAAATGGCTTTGGGTGGATAATCAAGGAGCGAGATTAATTATTTAGAAAAAATAGAGGTTAATACACCGAAAACGACTTTACTCCAACTCTTAGGAACCCACAGCAGATGAACGCTGCATTTAAAATCAAAATCCCATATACAGATTCGAAAGAACCTAAATCACTTCAACCTATGTCTGTAGCACCATCGATTGTGAAACTAAAAAAGAAGTTCTCAACACAAAGTCAGTTCCCATTATAAGCTTCTCTATTGTAAGAGGAAGATCTACAAAAATCAAGCATGTCAAGCCAGTCTACGGAACGTTGACGATAGAAATTTTTGGGATTCCCAGATCCAATCGAGAGCGATGAGACCAAGTTTTGATTGCAATCCCTCAACATCCAAAAACCAAGATGATGTGAAATTACCAAAGAGTTATCAAGGTCTGATCCGTGATCTATGTATAAGTTCAATTACTTTGTATTAAACATTTCTTTGACAATGGTTACATGATATGAATGTCTATCTCTCTTTGAGATCTTCAAAATTCAATCTGTTGGACATTGTGGATGAGAATGACCGCATAGCAATTGTACCAAAACAAAAAAAAAAACACAGTGGCCAGCCCAGTATGGGCCATAGCCTAGCTCCTTGACACTTATTTGTGTTGCTCATGTTGTCATTTTTGTCACATCTGAGTGGGACCTAAGGTTTATCGCCGAGTCCGAACGGCACTCATTAGAAGCTTTTTCGTAGGCAATTTCACTTTCGGGAGTTTGCCATTGCCCGCCGAAAGGATGATGGCGATTTGAAAAATTGTTGATGACCCAGCCAGGAATCGAACCCAGACTCTCTGCATGATAGTCCAGTGAGCTAACCATCGCGCCATCGCCATTGCAATTGTACATCATGCCATTTAAGACATTTTTGTTTTTGTATACCAGACAACCAATGACAAAAAAGTTCATTCCATCATCACGGAACTGACAGGCTGGTTATTGTTCCAAAGAACGTCCATTGGGCCAAGGATCTATATTTGAGAACGCTATACCTCAAACCAAATAATTGATGTCCTCCTTGTTTTCTAACTCTGACAAGCTTGCTGGGAACTTTTGCTAGCCTTTGTCGATATTACAAGCTGATTCAGTTGGAGCGTGCTTTAAGAATTATGTCTTTGCGAGACCTTAGGCCATCTTAAACTCCCACTCTGTACGGTCATACTACGATTTTCGGCCTCAAGAAGAGTTCCTAAAAAGCAGTCACAAATGTAGTTCTGGAAAAAGTCTGAGCCTTGGCAATGTAACATGTCAACAACATGTATCTCGTTTTAAGGTTCTTCTCTAGAGTGACAGATAAAAATTATGAGTATAAGTTTAAGTTTGATCACCTAGTATCACATCCGATTGCGACTCTGGGAACTTGATACAAATTCAACTGATATATGGAAACGAAACTAAGTACAGGCTTGGGAAAAATTTTCCTTTTTATCTAATATAATTCAACTTAAACGTGACAAAAATTCACCCCCACTCATAAAATACGATCTAAAGCCAATAATATAAATACATAAAAAAAAAACTTAAATCCCACAATACGAAGTTACCTTCTTAGCCAACTCTTGACCATTAATTGCTGTCTAGAGTACTTCTTGTAAAACAAGTTAAGAATAAAAGAACAGCGCAACAAAAATCACCAATCACTTGCCCATGTAGATACTAAACTACGAGTATACTATACAATACAACTAATGTTATTAATTAAAAATCTTTCCACCTTCTACCACTTTATTCCAGTTCTGGGGTTTAAGAAAAATTTACAATGCACCCAAGACCAGAACGAACACACAACCCACTTCACATAAATTCTCAAGATTATTAGACAAATCACTGACGTATTTACGTTAATAGCATGTTTGTGTTTTTAATTACACCATGGTGTGGTTTAAACAAATTAATAAAATTAAATAATTGAAAGCTATAGACAGAGAGTTATTCCAACTTAAAGAATAGTTAAATTTCGATGCCACGTATCTTATAGAAAATCGTAAAGTAATTTTGACAAGTTTTTTTCTCAATTTGAATTAACATAATGTACAGAGTTCTCACGATGCACTGTGATAATCATAGATAAAATCATTAGAAATGGATTTGTAAGGTTTTTATAAAAAAAAAATAAATAAAATCTGAAAGTACGAGTAAGTACCTAATTCACAGAGGTGGTTCTGCGTGAACTTACCACTCAAAGTGATCGTTTTTCGAATGAAGATTTACTTATAAAGACTCAGAGTTTTGCTTAGACTCATTAAATTCATGTCCTTCATTTGTAGATACGCGAAATGAGGACTTCGCTCTTCAGATTTGCTAGAACATTTGATTTCTTCCTGTTTCTAACGCGATCACTTGGGGATTATCAGATTTTTGACTGTAGAACCACATTTAAGAGATACAAGGCAGAAATGAAAAGCTAAGTGCAATTCGCGGCAAAGACAGGTCGTGCAAATGTCCAATTAGAGCCGCAAGACACTTGCTAGTTCCGAGAACAGTTTCTGAAAAACGAAATCATGCTCACGGTGGTGGTCATATAAAAGATACTCTTTGAATGGATCCACTACTAAAGCGATCGATTTTCTGAACAATCTGATCATCTGTTGCCATAGATGTTTGTAATTTTTTTTTTTTGTTTTATCACTACAGATGTACATCAATCAGATCAACCATATGGTGTGTTCATTTTGGAGTTGGATAGCTCACGATCGTTTTGTCATTTGTCAACTTTCTTTGGATTTAAATTGGTATGATAAAGTGTTTGATGATGTAGACTTTAGGTTTCGCCAACTCTGATTAGATCACTTGACTGATCAAGACAGATAGATACCATCCTTACAGATGACCATTAACCAGTCCCATTTCCGGGCAGAAAAAATGTAAACTCAAATTCGGTTTCGGAACTGGATTTACACATACTTGTCCTTGTCAGTTCCATTTGCTGACTTACGCAAAAAAGACATTCCATCAGGCAGATAAACAAAAACAAAAAAAAAATACAAAAAAAAAAAAATCCATTAAAGGGTCACTTGTCGCAGTCCATCATTAATCTTCCCAAAAATACAGGGAACGTGAAACTTTCTCTTTCTCGGGGTAAGTGGCCCAATTTCTCAAGTCCAAGAATGAAAAAGAAAACAAAACAACACTTTTATTCGTATCTGTACGCCCCTTTGTTGATTATTTTGATTATTCTACAGTGAGTCCTTTGGGCAAAGTACGAGTATCTGTGAGATTTCTCTTCATACAACTTGTACTTGTATATTTTTTTTTTTTTTAATTTATTTGCTGAAATCTGCTGCTTTTGAAACGAAACAGGTAAATCGCGCGAGAAATAAAATCTGCTAGCGAGAAACCAGTTTTCTTGAGTGTCGTGTCGTGTTCTACTGTGTAGCCTCCAAGGATTGTGTTTTGAGTTTGAAGAAGGACTTTGTCTTCATCTCTCTCTCTCCTTTTGGGATGAAACACAAAACAAGTGTCTGAAAAAGATTCTGGTGACTGGACCAAACCAACTACTGATGATGGTTGTAAAAGATTTTTTTTTTTATATCGTGAAAATGTGTGACGAAATGGTTTTGATCTGCCTTTTTGTTTGCAAAAATCCAAAAGAGGTTGCTCCACTCAAAGGTGATTTTTTTTTTTTATATCTCTTTGCCATGCCATTATATGGTACAAAAGGTGGACATAAAAAAGATTATATAGTCACTCGATCCCGCTAGCACTACACCTTAACTTAACAAAGGACAAGACGGAACAACAACTTAAACCGAACAGAAAAAGTACAAGAAATGAATAAAAACGTGGTCAACGGGATGAAGTGGAAGTATAGTATGTATGTATCTACCTACCTTTGAGGTTGAGAGTATCTATCCCGGTGAGCCTTTGGGTGTTTTATGTAACCAATAAGTGGGTTCCTGTATGCTTATCCACACAAAGCCCATAAAATACAATGTTTCATTCGACCTGGCAGATAGTGCCGGTTTCTGTCATTTGTGTGTTGTGCTTACGTTGGTGGTTTGTGCGTATGATTGCTTGTTTGTTTATTTTTTGTTGTTTTGTTTATTGATCGATACAATTTGGCTACCGAATTCGATTCAGAAAGGCAAACCGTTGATAGTGTTGTTGATGGTTTTAGTAAATTTTCATATGTCAGCCGATGGGTAGACCATGAAAGAGCATCTTCTTTGGTCAACCTTTGATAGTGTCAATCGTTGAGTGCACTATCACTTTAGGCGAATTTATTGGACTTTTTCCTTTTCAGGACCTTGTATGACCATCGGAATCAGTGAACATATGAAAATTACAATGAAAACGATTGATTCCGGCATTCGTGGCAAATCAGAGGTTTTTACGAGTACCTAACTCAAAGGGAAAGGCAACTAGAAGATGCGAAGATATTTTTTTTCAAATCACGGCTTCATTTAATGGGTGAAAAAGTTTCCCAAATGAATTTCTAACTTATCTAGCCAGAACTTTTAGGTTACCCCAAACAACGTAGGACAGACTAGATGATCAACAACTCTGATTTCTTGCATCAGCAAATTTAGGTGTTTTTATTTTTTTTTAATGGGTGAATAAGTTGAGAACTGATCTGTGAAGTATCAAGTGATTTGCTATAAAACAAAAATCAAACTGAACTAAGGCCAAGTGATCGTGGAGTGAAGATATGTTTCAAATTAATGCTGCAGTTAACTGGCAATCACATCTGAAAATGTGTGACCACAGAGCCTATTATTTTTGGAAGATCTACCTATGTTCTCCCGTTTATAAGGCCGGCTTTAACCCACCAAACTAAATTTGGAACGAATTTATGTTTATCTTCGAGGATCTCCCATCAAGAATTGCTCAGAAACAAAATTCGATTTTTCAGTTGCAAAAGCCCATCTGCAAGCACTTTAACAATTTAAGAAGAGAATATCTATGAACGTAACCAGCTATGGACATCGTAATTATGTATTTCTGGCTGCAATAGGACAGTTCGAACTTAAGTGATATAACAGCCAAAGAAACTGGAATATTGCTGACTTTGACAGAACGATTAACTTACGTTTGCCTAAGAGCTCTATACCGCCGCTTGTCAACTTAAATTTGAAATTTGTTTTCAGTGGAATGGGTAATTAAAGATTGTAAGCAATCTATTTAGCTACTGGATCTGTTGAATGGTTAAAAACATGATCAAAAGCTTATTTGAATTTTCCGGCAGCTAATTTGTTAGCTGCAATTTCAAGTCAAGTATATTTTTTTTTCTTTTACCTGTCAAATTTTATCAAAGCCGAATGATGAATGAATTGAACGAGAACGAGAAGTAAGTATGTGAATGTATCTCACTCTCTCAAATGTAACTCTCAGAAATGTCGAGGTTTAAAAGGTTTTTTTGTCAGAAAATGTAAGTAAATGTCAAACGAGTTTAAAAAGAAGGATGATCCAGATTGTTTTCTTTCAGATCCAAAAAGAATCTGATTTTTTTTCGTGTTTGACGGTTGGTAAGCTGTAAGTTAAATGTAAAAATAGAAGAATTAAATGAAGCCATACCATAAAGCTGGCTCTGTTTCTTTTTGACAGTTTCTTTCCAAAAAGAGATCTTAAACCGCCACAAACTTCAAGTAGAGAAAAGACAACTTCAGAATAGTAAACGTGAGAATGTTGACAGTCAACCGTCTTTTCAAATCATTATAAGAATTATTTCGAACATAAAAATTTATGTTTCTCACTTGAAACTATCTTCTCCTTAAGCCAACTTAATCCACCTTTCTAACCACTATGATTTGTTTTGCATTATATTCTTCGTTCATAAAACTGTCAAGTTATGTTAATGTTAATAAAAATCAGCTTATGTCTTTAAAAGATATACGATAGCAAAACTTTTAGTTAGATTAGTGAAGAAACCACTCTAGACCTATGATGTATTGGCTTGCCAAATGAATTAACGCAAATTAGCACAATCACTACGGCTGACAATGCTATCTATCTGAACTGTCAGAAATGACAAATGAGAACTTTCGGGAAAGTTTTAAGTGACTACCTTACACAATTTGAAGGAAATTAGTTGTAGAATGTATTGAGTCGATTTTCCTAGGGAACAGTTCAAGACAAAAATCTGTTTTAAGATCTGTCTGGTTTGGTGAACATTTCTATCAATAAAATGTGAGGTTATGAGCAAATATCAGTCATGTGTCTAATATAAGCTATGTTTGGGAGAGTTGTTGGTAAAAAGTCGACAGGTGGCACGTTAAAATTCTGATCATAGTCAGAGTTACTATTTTTTTGTAAATATTAGACAGAGCTGCCAAGTAGAATTTTAGAATTAATCGAGAAAATTCAATTAGGTTTGGCAGTATTGAAAGAAAATAATTTAAATTTTATTTTTAAACACTTGCAGCAGGTGCTCAGAGAAGATTTCAATCGCTTAAATTACAATAACCTGGGAATTAGAGTGTTACATGTTTTAATACTGTGACACATGCTTTGTCAAAGGACATAGATGTCTTCGATTGCACAGAAACCTTTTGAGTTCTTACCAAAGATGTGAATGATATTGTTCTTAACTTTGTAGGACTAATGTATTAGGAATACAATTTTCATAACACGAGCTACTGAGCCTTGAATGATCTAGACCTGGCTCAAAAATCACACTAAACAGACACAAACCCCATATTTTCCCGAGAAGGCTGGTCATAAAACATCTATCTTCCAGTATTACTAGGTAAATATGGGTATGACGCGAGCCAGAAATCATTCTTGGCAATGGTTACTCACTATCTTTCTAAAACAAAAATCGTCCAACTGGAATATCGGAGCCATGAGTCATGAGTATGATCAACCCAGTTCTGTTGGAATTTTAAGAACTTGTTTCAGATAATCGATGTCCTTCTGATGTGTATCAGGTTATAAGACCATACAATTTATTTTTTATGTTCCACCGGTGAAAAGAGGGCAACAATGGGCTTAACCGAAGGTCTAATCAGAGTCCACTTAGAAACCCTTGCCTTTGAACCTATTTGATATTCATTACTTTAGAGACAGCTTTGAACAGACGTTGGGAAGCTTCTTCTAACAAACATCGTTTCCAAAGTTCTGTCGATTCATGGTAAGAACTAATCACATGAAATTAAACCTTTGGTAAACAATAAGATGCATATCGTTCCGACTTTTGTGAGGCACGAATCGTTACTTGTTTTTATTGAATATCTTACAGTCACAGAGTTTGTGAGTAGATAGCTTCAAGACTTTTTGGTATAACTCAAAATTTGAACTTGGATCGGTTTCAGAAACATGCCCAATGATCCCGGGAAATACGATCAGCTGCATTATGACAAAAGAAGGACAAGATTTTTATACTCTTTGAGGCTGGCTGTCGTTGTAATTGATTCCTTAAGCTTTTGTCCAGTTTCTTATGACTGAATTGCATTTGAATAATTTTGAAAAATTCGTTACCTGCTTTCCTTATTCAGAAATTACTCTCAAGAGTTGCTGATCAACATAGTCAACCACTGTATAATAGATTAATGATATTGTAGGTACTAAACAATTAAAGTATATCATTCCTCCCCCACAGGTCATTCGATGTGGAACTATGCTATCTATTGTGGCTGAGAAATCTCTATATTGGAGCCAGTCTCATGGAAGCTACTTCACAAAACAGCTGACGAGTAGAAATGGTCGGATGTCTCTTATTCAACAACACAGAGATTGCATCTGTTTTAATTTTCTTTGTACGATGGTGTTAAGAGCGCCAAGGACAGTAAGCCTTTAAATGAAACAGACTTTCACCACAAAACTCAGTTTTTGAAAATTTTGGCGCTCTAGGCAAATTTCAGCAAGAGCATTAGTTTGAAGACAAAGTGTGTCATGCCACTGTTGAATAAATGTTACGTCAAGAACTTATCAAAGCAAACCGCACGAGTCTCAGTGAACTAATTGCTTGGATATGCCCGAATAAAAGGGTCCTAGCACCCTTATAATGATGAACTCTCGTCAAACATAGGTTTGCTTGCACTTATTTCCAACTTCTATGACGATAGGTTCCTGATCGAGACAATTTGATATCTTCTATGACAGTGAAACGAATCAAATATGTAAGTCTAGAAAGGATCCCCAGAGGCCAGAAATGCCGAAGAATGTGGACCAGGCAACAATGAGAGTAATAAAATTGAAAACTTTTTCGGTATGGAAGTATTGGAGTTAAGTCTACCACGTGGCATATACCTAAATATATTGATGATGTGACCTGGGTTCGATTTACAGAGCAAACACCGAAAAACGAAAAAATAAATTTGTGGCGTTACAATAGGTAGGTACTTTCGGTCATGAAGTCTTCTGACAGTCTTTCCGGTTTAACACCACAAAAAGGTCAAAGGTTCCTTTTTCTCTGACTGACAAGATGAACCTTACACTGATCTGTAACAATGTCAATTTACAGGTGGTAGATACAGTCAGTCCTATGCGGATGACGAGAGTGGTTTCATCAATGAAATGGACAAATCTGAGGCCGCATGCAACAATCCTGGCACTGCGCAGTGAAAAGATTCGCACAAGAAAAGTTATTGAATTCACAGGAATGTGAACACATGCTTACATAGTCGAAGAAAGAACATTTTATGTGAATATAAGCAGATCAAGGCTACGGAACAGCTGGTTCCAATTGGATCTGATCAGCCAGCCGAAAGAAAGAAGAAACACAAAAATACGTAAACAAATGGACTTCTTTCTTAATTCATATTAGACCTCCTTATCTCGCGTATGTATCTGCGATTCCAAGGACATCATCAGAACGCATACAAACATTAAAACAAAAAAAAAACCAACGAAGAAAAAGAATTGTAAAGAAATCTTGGCATAGCTACCTACATACTCGTATAGTCGTAAACAGGATTTCTTCACCTCTTCCTTTTCGATAATTTATTCGTATTCAATCTTCGTTTGGTTATGATTTCTGTTGAACCCCTTTTTTCGGTTTGCAACCTCAATCTACATTTGCTTCCCATCTGATCTCTTTTATTTTATTTTATTTTGAATGATGTTGTTTCCCTTTTGGTGGAGAGTGGAAAAAAAAACGAAAACAAAAATCAAATGAAACGAAATCGAAAAGAAGAAATCACGATCGGGATCGCGCAGCAAAGTATAACTCGAACGTCACGTTAAATAGGTCAGCAAAGACATGAACAAAATTTCATTTCATCTCCGCGTTTTTGCCGGTTTTTTTTTTGTCTGTTATATTCTTGGGATACACAGGTTGTTCCTTTTTTTTTTATTGTCTTTGATTTGATTGTGTTTTGGTGGAATAAGAAAAGTGAGGGGAAAAAAGAAGTAGTAAACAAGAAAATTAAATTTCAAGACAACTTACATTGCATTCGGAATTCGGAGAAACGTCTGCGGGCCATTGAGTTTTGATTGATCGGATGATTAAGAGAGGGTGTCCCTCGTGTTCAGAAATTCACTGTCACTTTTGTTGGAAAATATACATATATATATATTTTTTCTTTTTGTTTTAATTATCTTCTTCTTCGATAGCACTTGTATCCATTGGTGTCTCACTATAAAGATTTTTTTTTTTTTTCATTTTGTTTACAAGGAAAAAATCTTTGAAGGGAATTCAATCCACAATTCAACCGAAACGTTTCACTAACGACAAGCGACTAGAAAATTTTGATTTATCACCGGTGAGGATAATAACTGGATAGCTCATAACTCAGGAAAGAACTCACTCTCCTCCGTCTCCATAGAAAAAAATCCATCCGAAGGATTTAAAAAAAAAAAAAACGAAAAAAAAATGGAAAATGTTTGACTTAAAATCTCATCGACACTCTCTTTTTCTCTTGGGATGATGAAATGTCCTTTCGAGCGACGACAGTAGATGGCGGGCTTTATCAGAATAATTTTTCGTATTTGCTTAGCCCACCCAAAGAATTTTAAACCGTTGACAACTCGAAAATGAGGATTGAAAAATTCGAAAAACATTTTCGACTACCTGCCACGGCAAACCAACTGTCATTCACTTGACTTTTTTTGTTATAGGTATGTTTGGGGCGCTATTTTATAATTCACCTTGGTTTTAGGAGGAAAAACTACTGCGTAGACCGGCTGCCGACTAGAAACTGGCTAAGACTCGACAACAGGATAACCCAAGGAGTCTCTTGCGCGCTGATAAATCTTTGGCGAACACACACACATACGAGTGTTTTCATATCTGTACACAAATACGTGTACTCTACCCCATCATCATTATCATGGTCGTCGTCGTCATCATCATTATATTAACAGCGCTGTCGTCGTTTGTTGCCGACAACGGCACACGAACGACGAAGAGAACCAACCACCTTTCAACCATCCACCTTCGCCGCACCTCATTGAAGGCCATCCACTGGTGGGCCAAGCCAAGAGTCTTTACGCTCTGCACATGCAAATGCATGCACAAGCCAGGTTGTTTAGCAGAGGGGGTGCAATAGCACCCTAAGCCCAATACGGCTTTCCGTAAGCACATCTCTCCGAATTGGAGTAACAGAGATGGACACAGTGGAAAGCATGTTGCAGACATTCAATTTCCACCCTCATTCCACTTGTAAGTAGAAAAACCAAAGAAGAAGGAAAAACAGCAACAACAACAACCAAAAGGAATTCCTACCATCAACCCCGTGCTTAATACCGCTCTCCAGTTCACTTCCTCCTTCCAACCAGGTATAGGTACTTACACACAAACATGCTCAACGCGGCGCGTTTTTTGTTGTTTTTTTCTGCTTTTTTCCTCAAACAAGGGTTGCTTGCGGAAAATTTCCAATATGACTTGAGCTAAGGGAAACACGCCAAAGCAATGTAAAAAAGCAAAAACAAAAAAAAAACACAAAAACCGAGAAAAAAACTCCGCGTTTCCTTGTTTCTTTTTTTTCGCAAAACAACTTAAAAAAAACTCCGCCTCTTGGAGGCGCTTGCGTATCATATGTTTATCACTGGTAGTTCTCACCCCACCCCACAAATAAGAAAAGATAGAGAGAGAGAAAGAAAGAAAGAAAGAAAAAAATCGGCAAAAACCGCGCAAATTTCACCCCCTCCAATGTGGTGCCATTTTTATTTCACAGTGCACAACAAAAACAAAAAAAAAAAACACATTTTCCCTTTCCTAGAGGCTTAGTCGTTGACTCACAGACACATCTACACTTTGAGCTTGGAAAATTTTGTTTAATGGTGTTGCGCTCTCTTCGCATTCCATTTCCTATTTCCATCATTTCACCGCGCAATTTTTAATTTTTTTTTTTTTCAATTTTTCAGTTTGGTCTTTGAGACTTACTCACACCTCGTCGGCAAAGTACCACTCAATGAAATCACTCAAGCGAAACTCCCCCGTTTTTGTTGTCGATTTTTTATTTTTTTTTGCTTTGCTGTGCAAATAAAACAAAAACAATTGCCGCCCCCTACTCGTGTTCTGATCAGAAGCGTGAATCCCTAAAACCGTTCGCAAAGCCCACTCTCGGGTACGTCATTCTTGTATTCATCGCTCTCACTACACCACACCACACGACAACTCAACGTCAATTTCTCAGGGAAACTGTGAGTGAGAAGTGAAAATAAATCCTCTTTGCCCCTTGAGATGAGAAAATTCAACGACAACTTAGCGTGACGGAGCGAGATGAGTATAAATTCTCCCCTATTCCGAATGCGCAAATCATCCATCCACCACTTAGGGGTAGTTGGTGTTGTTTTTTGGCTGAGTCAAATTGAAAAGGGGATGGGAAATTGTTACCGCCCGTTGTGCTTGGTAAATGGTAATGTGAAATTCAGATGCTGGCATTGTGCGATGTTTCGATGTTTAGGCTAAATTAACTCATGCGATGAAATAGAGCTCCGCCCTTTTTTGTTTTGTTTTTGAGGAGGAATTTCACATAGAAGCATGTGACCTCTGGTGGTGAATAGAGTTGAGTTGGATTTATCTGTTCTCAAGGGGAAAGAGTGATATGGATTTAGCATGTACTAAAAAAGAAACATCGAATGAGTGGAGTGCGGATGGTTCAAAGAGTAGATTGAGTGCTTTGATAAGGAGAAATGAGAACACATTTTGGTCACATTTTGGTCACACTTTGGCAATTCGTGATGAGTTTTTGTCAAAAAGGAGTAAGGACTATGCGATGTTCAGTTCGAAATGCATTCTCTGCTTCAGAGGCGATGTATGCTTTTCCTATCAACAGCAAACCAATGGTGAATGATGATGATGATATATGGTGTATCTGTATCGATTTAGAGAAGAACTTTTTGCATCTGTGCTATACACAGTAAGTGGAGCAATCAATTTATTGAAGAAAACATTCGATAAATGATGATGAATGGACCTGTAATTCTTGTAATATGAAACATTTTGATTATTTTCATTTGCGATACGTAGAGTAGGTAGTCTACGCCGACAAACTAACAACAATTGACGAATGGCAGACAACATTATTCGTGTTATTGAGGACATACGGCCATAAATGCTTGAAAAAGTGGTCGAAACCTTGTCTCTAGGATATTATTCATTTTATCCAGTCGTGAAAGGCATATGCCCAACGTTTTTTTTAAACAAATAACTGCTGAATATATTGCCTCTATTGAATACTAGCTACCCGCCCCGGCTTCGCACGGGTGCAATTTAGAAAACAAAATACGTGAAGAACGTGAAGAACTGCCTTTGATTATCGAATTTCTTTATAAACAATGTTTGCGGCTGCCTTTTGGTTACACAATACGAATAAATTTTGTTTGGAAGCAACGCGTGAAGGAACTACGAGTAGCTGTCCATGGGAAAAGCTCTTAACGCTAAGGTCTAAGCCCCCAACGTTGTATGTCTGACCTTGTGATTTGGTAATAGTAATTAAAAATGACAATTTCGTTGGAAACTACAATCTTTTGAATCAGAATGGAAGATCGGTTTGTATCAATGGAATCCAGGGAATTAACACGGTTTCACCAATTTCACATCCGTCCAGGATTTTGCACTCTATAGTAAAAGGTTTTTGACGTTTAACCTGGAGATAAATGGGGGGCCAATCCAGAAGGCTGCAAGCAATTGAAAAATTCTATTGGGAAATGTGCAGTTTCTTCCTGGTCTCTGTATCTCTGCGTCGTTCACTTTACCAACTTGATTGTTAGCAGATGGCAAAATATAGTCTTAGAACTTACATTATTCATTTCTGGATAAAAATGTAAAGGTTTTGATAATCTAGATCAACTCTCCCATTATTTTGTGACAAATGTCTATTTACTATTTTGAGCAACAACTCTGAAAAATCCCGGTTTTCGTGTGCTTCGTCCCAAACTATAAATAAGCAGTCATGTATTAATTTTCCAGTATTACTTTGTTTTGAAATGCTTCAAACGGTCCTAGTATCCTCAGAAGCAATTGTTAGTGTGAGTCTGAATATTGCATGAGCGGTTCAGCCTCCTTCCAGTTGCAACTGCGGATGATGCTACTGCTAGTGCAATTTTGCAAGTAGATCTTACTTTTCCAAGAAGCAACTTGTTAAGATATGTTTTCCTGTACCTCCAGGAGCACCATGAAAATGTAGCTTTCCTTCGTTTCTGTCAATTGATGTTAATAAGACATCGTATACCCTTTTTTATCTATGTTCATGCGATGTTCATCTTGGGCTACAATTTTTTTAAAAAAATTTAAAGTGATCGTAGGTAGTTTCTTTTGCGTATTCGGCGTGAGTTAGTTAGTCCAAAGTCCGAAATGGATTTATCCGAAAGTTCTTCTACTACCTTATTTAATTCTAACAACGCTCCGTCAAAAATTCTTCTTCTCCTTCTTATCCTTTTATTAACCCTTTCCTCGTTATACGAACTTATGCGTAACGAGTTTCCCATTTTTACTGCATCGCTGTTGCACCGCTTATGGGGTTGGCTTATGTCGCAGACCGCAGAACGCGTCTACATAATGCTCGGTCCTGGATCGCTTCAGTGGTTAGCTCCAGACGTTGTTGCGCATTTGCCATCTGAGAAAACCAGGAATTCTTTTCCCGACCTCGTTTTCTTACAGTTGGAGTGACCGTAGTTTATAGTGCCTTTTTAACCGGATTTTCCGCAGATCTTCTTTGAACGTTGCAATACCAGCTTGTTCTATTCATCTCAAGCTGTTCGATTACCGAATTCCTTATATGTAGACTTCCACTTATACGCGTAGATCTAATGCAATCGCGTTTAGTGACTCCACTAGACATCCTTAACATTTTCATTTCCGCTGCCGTCATTTTGTTTTCAAACGCTTCGTACATTGGCCAGCACTGACAACCTTACATAAGAACTGGCCTAACAACCGTGGTGTCGAGTTTTTCCTTCAATTTAAGTGGAAATTTTCGGTCGCAAAAGATTCCTGAATTTTCCCGCCATTTCATCCACCCCACACTCACTCTGTGGTTTACGTCGTCGTCACATTTCGCTTCCATGTTAACTATTGATCCTAAGTACTTAAAGATAGTGCTTTTCGGAAGAACTATTCCGTCTAACATTATATCCGGAACAGGTCGCAACGGATGCGCAAATGGGCATGTCAAATGCTCCGTCTTTGAACGACTTATTTTAAACCCGTTTCTCTCTAGCGCATTTCTCCATGAATCTAAGGCGTTCTGTAAGTCTTCGACGTTATCGCTAAGTATAACTGCGTCGTCAGCGAAGAGAAATGGCGTTACATTTGCTTCGCGCATGCAGTCTTTTAAAAGATAGTCGAATACTACGTTAAAGAGGAAAGGGCTAAGTACGCTTCCTTGATGCACTCCGACATTAACTGGAAATTCTCTCGTTAGTCCAGCAGAGCTTTTAACCGTCACTCCGTCGAAAATATTTTGGCCATATTGGACATAATCTGACATTAACTCTCGCCGTCGTCGATTCAGTGTACCTTCGGCCATATTTTGCCTATACTCCTTCCAGAGAGATACAATAACGGTCACTTGACAAAACGCTATAATAATGGCAAACAAATACCTTAATGACCTCGATGAACAGCAAGTAGTGGCTTCCGTTAATGAGTTGTCCCATGTAGAGTCGTCTTCCAAGAGACCCATCGCTTTGCATGTTGCTTTATAGGTATTATTAGTTACTCCTTGTATGATGAGACCTTTAGAATGTGAAGTAGTATTCTCAAGTGAAAACATTCACTGTTGTTGGGATGAACTACATAGACCCTTCAAAGAGCATCAGTTATTTTTTAACACCAGGGAAACCATCAACTGGAGTCCCTTGTTTGATCCGGCCTAATTTTGTTAACTAACCATACCGGCAGATAGAAATGTGGCAACCCACGTTTCTGCCACCCGACAGTGTACATGTGGCAACGTTGTATCCTGGAATAAAAATAGTCTAGTGTGCGCTGGTCCATTTACTCCAACTGACCTTACTGTAAAGCGCCTAGACACGGGCCAATTTCAGACACAATTTTTGTAAATAAGGCACTAAAAACTGGGTTTTCATGTCACGATAACGAACACCCTTAATTGTTACTGCCTAACCAGTCGCATTTCCGAAGAAGAATGGTCCGATAATGCCTTCAGCCCAAAATCCGCACCAAACAGTCACGCGATGTGGATGCAATTGTTTCTCAACAATTACTCGTGGGTTTTCTGAACACCAAATGCAACAATTTTGATGATTAACGAAGCCATCAAGATGAAAATGAGCTTCTTCACTCATGGTGATTTTGTTCGACTGTTGCGTCGAACAGAATAATGATTGGTGCATCAATCTCTTCACCAGGAAGTGTACTAATCGAAGAATAAAATCATATTCAAATCTGTTCAGCAATTTTATAGTTATGTGTGTGTAAAGCATAAAAATTGCGTTTTTTTCAGTTCAAAAATCATATAAAATGGGTTTAGAGGCCCAAACACGGACTTAGGAGGTATCGGTAAGTACCTACTCCCTATTCGCGGACAAATAGGAAAATGCGTTCTCTTTTATAGATGTAGAGACAAATAGTAAAATTTCATGTATTTCATTCAAAATCAAAGTTTGTACTGCCCTTAAAAAATCACTCTTTATCTGTATCGAATACTAAGCACATCTTGAAAAATTTCAACAGAATTATCGTAATTTCTTTGCAATTTTATCTATTTTACTGGGAAGTACAGTGTCGAACCAAGAACCTATGGCAACCGAATAATTATTTACTACGAGAGGCATAGTTCTATAAGCAATTTTCATAGCCTCGTACGACTTAAGTAAGGCTACATTGGCTCCATTGTGTTTCTGTAAATATTTCTCCTACAGAATTACTAGTTCTTTCCGGCTTCCTCTGCTTATCCGGCAGGGGCTTTGACAAGGTATTGTTCATAACTTCTCATACAACATTTTTACACTTCCTGCGATATTAGGTCTTAAACTCTCCTCTATACAATTCGAGTTTTAAGTGCTTGCTGTATACGATCGGCCTTCAGTCTATTTCAGATAATCATGTGCTGGGACTGGGAGAAATGCGCTAGAGAGAAACGGGTTTAAGATAAGTCGTTCAAAGACGGAGCATTTGACGTGCCCATTTGCGCATCCGTTCCGACCTGTTCCGGATATAATGTTAGACGGAATAGTTCTTCCGAAAAGCACTATCTTTAAGTACTTAGTTAACATGGAAGCGAAATGTGACGACGACGTAAGCCACAGAGTGAGTGTGGGATGGATGAAATGGCGGGAAAATTCGGGAATCTTTTGCGACCGAAAATTTCCACTAAAATTAAAGGGGAAACTCTACACCACGGTTGTTAGACCAGCTCTTATGTACGGTTCACAGTGCTGGACAATGTATGAAGCGTTTGAAAACAAAAGACGGCAGCGGAAATGATGTTAAGGATGTCTAGTGGAGTCACTAAACGCGATTGCATTAGATCTACGCGTATAAGAGGAAGTCTACATATAAAGAATTCGGTTACCGAACAGCTTGAAGCGAATAGAATAAGCTGGCATTGCCACGTTCAAAGAAGATCTGCGGAAAATCCGGTTAAAGAGGCACTATCACTCCAACGGTAAGAAAACGAGGTCGGAAAAAGAATTCCTGGATTTCTCAGATGGCAAATGCTCAACAACGGCTAAACACTGAAGCGATCCAGGACCGAGCATTATGTAGACGCGTTCTGCGGTCTGCGACATTAGCCAACCCCATAAGCGGAGCAGCAGCGATGCAGTGAAAATGGGAAACTCGTTACGCATAAGTTCGTATAACGAGGAAAGGGTTAATAAAAGGATAAGAAGAAGAAGATGTGCTGGGACTTGTTTGTCCTTCTCCACAAGGCATGAACACATTTTGCTCGGGCTTTGATGCTCTGCTCTTCTAGGATCATTAAGAAAACGATCTTTTAGGCACCTTCGTTGGGTTGGCTAAGTATCTGGAACTATATCCGTATATTCCTTGGGACTTCGAAAATGTTTAATAGTTTGTTGCTTTAAAGTGTTAAGTGTTGATGTGCAAAGATGTACAACAACTACCACAAGATTGTGATTCCATTTGATCTAATATAAAAAGAAAGATGTCTAAAGGTATTAAATAGCTCAATCGGAGCGGACAAATGGCAGGACCATTTATTATGATAAAACGCTAACCGAACTTTGTTTTCAATTCCAATTTATCCCAAAACAAATATATTGACCTGGATCAATAGCTGTCTTCATTAACTAGTATGGCCCAACGACATCTCCGGCGTGGAAACCACAGCAAATAGATATTTTTTTTGTATAATGAGTGTGTTCTTAAGAGGTTCTGATTTTTTTGTTTAAATAAATCATAAAAAGAGTAACTTGGTGATGATTTATTAAATTTATTTTGAAGGATGCCATTGAATTCTTAAGAAACCGTCTTGGGCATATGTTCACCACGTCTATAGCGCATTCCAGAGATCCAATTTTCCACCACTTTTCGAGCAATTGGGGGCGTATATCGTTTATTTCTAACACAAGCGTCGCTGGTTTATCAGCATAGACTGGTGACTTGACGTAGTATGAAAAAAAATATGTCCAATTGCTTCAAATCGTAAGATCTTGGTTACGAATTGGCTGCTCCATTTCATGAAATTATTATTAATACCTGTTTCCAATACAGCTATGCTTTTGTTGGTAGCATAAGGTGAAGTACTATACTGTTGTGACCATAGTTCTTCCAAATAAATAAATGTTGATCATCGCACTGCACTGGTGTCTATTGCCAGTAACTTGTGTCCTGGCTTTATATTTGAAGAAACGGGTATACCTGAGTAAAATGGCATTGGATGAACTTCTTGAGGATTGTCCTTGTTCTCAATATGAAAGTTCTGCTTGCTTATGTAGTCGTTTAAGCAGAAATGAGCCACATTACTAAACAGCATTGTATGCTAAAAAACTGGATCAACTTCAAATTCATTTGAAATCCAAACGCGGAGTGGAGTGAAGTGGAGCTCGTAGGTCAGTTGAATCTTATAAGCTATGAAATCGAGATCTACTTTGCTGCAAATGACGGCCAATCGATAAATCCGGGTCCTCTTCTATACAGCCGATATACTATTTTTCCTTCCCAACGCACTTTTCTCATACTTGTAGGTGTGGAGTATTTCAATTTCGATTTTGGTAACAATTTTCCCATTAAGAAATGGCAAGGTGTAAGAATAATAAATAAGCTTGGGAAGTCAATGATATTTGACATTTAATCCCTTCTGAAAAGTCAGACACGGCAAAGGAAGAACCTTTACAATTGCCACTGTTGAAAAACTCTCGGCAGGTAGCTAGACCAAATAGGGAAATTTTTCTTATTTACAAAGCTTTTAGGTGCCGCTACAGTCCAAGGTGGAACTGGGCTTCAGTCAACAAGCGTCTCCAGCTAGCTCGATATTTTGCTAGCTGCCTCCAGTTTCGCATGCTATGTTGACTGATGTCCCCTTCAACTTGCTTGCGCCATTTGAGTCTTGGTCTTCCTCTACTGCGCTATCCCTTAGGGGCGGATTCGAAGACATTTCGGACCGGAGCATTTGTGTTCATCTGCTCTACATGACCCAGCCATTTTAGTGATTGGATCTTCACTCTTCTAGTTAGGTCGATGTCGCAGTATAGACAGTCTATACAGTTCGTTCGTCGTTGTATATCCTCCTCCACTCACCATCAATGCAGACGGGACCGAAAATCAATCGGAGAATTTTCCTCTCGAAGCAGCCAAGAGCACCCTCATCCATTTTTGATAATGTCCATGCCTCTGCGCCAGAGAGCATTTTAGGATTATAGGGTAACTTTTGTCGTTCGAAAGAAAGCTTTGCTACTCAATTGCCTTCTTAGGTCAAAGAAGCAGCGATTGGCAAGAGTTATTCTTCGTTTGATGTCGTTGTCTGAGTTTATAGCGGAGGCTAGGTACACAAAGTCCTACCGAGAGAGTGACATTCTTTTCGAGACCTCGGTGTTGGGTTCCCTTTTTGATTAACAGCATATACTAGGTCTTGTCCTCTCCGACCGCTAGGCCCATTTTCGCCACTTCCCGATCAATATTCGGGAATGCGCCACTGACATCACGCTTCTTTGTTCCGATGGGACTTCCGATGAAAGTAGTTGGACGGACTTTTGAGAGATTGTGCCTCTTGTGTTTGCGCGTGAATTTGGCACTATTCTTTGAAGTATGGTGTTAAAGAAATGGCATGACAGCTAATCGCCTTGTCTAAATCCTTTTTTGACATCAAAGGTCTCGGTAAGATCTTTACCGACCTTGATAGAGCAGCGTGCACTCTCGATCGTAGTATGCAGTGTAAATATTTGGTCGATGGTGGCCCTTCCTGGCCTGAAGCCACACTGATGTGGACCTATCAGTTGACGAACTACTGCAGATAAGATCTTGTATGCGATGTAAAGAAGACTGATGCCTCTGTAGTTGGAGCAGTTCAGAGGGTTTCCTTTCTTGAGGATCGGCCAAAGAATGCTGGGGTTCTATTCATCGGGAATACTTTCGTCCGACCATATTTTACAGATGAGTTGGTGTATGCTCCTTACCAAGTCATCACCTGCCGCTTTGAAGAGCTCGGCAGTCAGGCCGTCTACTCCAGCAGCTTTGTTGGACTTCAGTTTAGATATTGCTATATTCACTTCATCCAGGCCAAGTGGACGGAAATGTTGGTCTACATCGTTCAGATTAAAAGGTTCATTCTGTCTAACAGAGGTATTTGGTCTGTCATCGCAGAAATGATTTTTCCAATTCCTCAACATCGATTGTGACTCAACTACGATGTTCCCTTGTCCGTCTCTACAGGGTTCTGTTCGAGGCCAGTGTCCGTGGCATCTCTTCCAAATCTCATTCCTAGAATAACATCTCTCAATTTCCTCGACCGCGTGCTTGTCATGTTCTTTCTCATAGAGCTCATGGGCAGCTCTGGTCCTTCTAAGCAGCGCCACTTTATATGCATCTTGCTTAGCTGCATGTGCTTGCCGGCATTCGTCATCGAACCAGGCGGTGTCGTTTTGGTGGTCAGCACATCAGTAGTGGCATTTCTGATGGCTTTTGGTAGTGATGCCACTCGCTCAATCTCTTGTGATTGTAGTCGTCCTCAGAGTATTGGCTTGTCTTGTTTGGGATATCCGCAAATGTACCTTGGCTACAACAAGGTAGTGTTCGAGTCGAGAGTTCAGCTCTTCGGAACGTTCGGACATCCATAATACTGGACAAATGTCTTGCGTCAATAGCAGTATGCTCAATCTGGTTGACGGTTGATTGATCAAGACCTCTCCAAGTCCCCTTGCGAATATCAAGATGTCGGAAGCGCTTGTCAACTACGACAATATTGCGCTCTGCCCCGTAGTCGAGTAGCCTGAATCCATTATTAAGGGTAATGTCGTACAGGGTATATATATCTATATCTATACAAATCTAACGATTTTTTGGTAACAATCCGAACATCTTCCCGTTTTCAATAGAGCCCCGTCAGCGAAAGTTTAACCAGCACGTATAGCTAAGTCTTATCGCAAAATACCCCACATTGACGGTCAAAAAGTATCCAGCTCGCGTACAGCCACAATATTCTCATCACTTCTGGCATTTCGCTATCTCACTGAAATGGTAACATTATGATGGTATCGTGAATTTAGAGGATCCTTTCTTTGAATCGAGACTGAGAATGCGTTCTTTCTCTCTCGACAAATGGAAGAAAATTCGTCCTTAAAAGTTGAAACATATGCCTTGAAAAAGTCTACAGTTTTCTGACCGTTCGTAAAATGGTGAAGGATTATAAGCCTCTTCCATTGTACAAATAACGACAGGATGAATAACACAGTGAATAAAGAGGTTAAAACTTGGTCCATGCCGGTATCTTGGTCTATCAATGTAGTCAAAGCATTACAAAAGAAAGACACAAAGGCATCATTAGCTCCCGAAGCTCTATCTAAGACAATTCCTTGTTCTCCAAAGTCGTAGAAAAAAAAATAAATTCAGCACACAAAGAATAAGAGAATTTATCGATTCCGTGAAGCTATAAGCTATAACCTGACTTTTATTGCTTGAGACTTTGCAGTTAAAATCTAGTAAAAATAGAATTTATCTATTTTCCAGGAATAAGTAATATAATTCTACTTCTAACGCGATAAAATAAAAAGCAAACTCACAAATAAAACTATCAATACCATATGATCTGACGTGGGAGCGGGGGCGAGTTCTAAATTAATTAATTACTAAATAACTGTTTCATAATTGAGGGGGCGAATAACTCAATGTTTTATTGGTTTCTATAGAACTGGCAATGTTAAAATGAAATAAATTAACCCGATGTCATAGTTACTGACCACTGAGAAGTTCCTCCTTTGTGATTCTCACGTTTTAGTACACTCGTTGACGTCTTCAGTTTTTTTTATTTTATTTTTACAATCGACCTTTGAGGCAGTAGAAAAGTCACCAATTTCTACTTTATTGTCAGTTGGCTTAGTTAATAAAAGATTCAAGATTCAGTCAGACAGTGGCGTATCTAGAGTATGGCAGACAGGGCATGCGCCCTTGGCGCAAATTTTCAGAGCTTAGGGGCGAATACCACGGCGCGATATTGTTTTAAACATTTTTCCTTTGAATGTTTTGCAATTAATCGGATTTCTCTAATCCGGATTCCATCCAGTACCATGAAAAGTGCCCGCGACAAACAGAAATCTATTTTGTTATTTTTTTTTCCTCTATTCTAAAGTAAGTAGATGTCGCTAGTTTGGGATTCCTCCCAGTACTCATATACACTCCCAGGTTGTTTACGAAGTTTTTGTAGATTTTCGTCGTCTTTTTTGTCACTGAACCTGTAGATGAGGAAGAATCTGTGGATTTCATTCAATTGTCATTAATAGGCACGACATTGTACTTCTGGAATTCCACGCTTCTACTGGAAAAGTCAATGTGGATGATTTACTGAGAATGGAAACTATGCAGTTAGGTTCCACGTATTTCCGGAACGGTGACTGGCCGTTTGTACCGACAAACAACTGGTGGATTTACAGATCATGGTTCAAAAGGAGCACCACCAGCTTTCTGCATGTGCTATTTGCCCTTTTCTCGATCAAACCATCAGTCGAGTTTGGATCAGGAAATTGATTGATTTGATTGAACCCAGTGGAAAGCACCTAAGCGAATGACTATCCACCAATGGAACGCAATTTGCCTGAGAACAGATCAATTCTCGACGTAGAGATGCACTCATCGTGAAATGGCGTGATATCCTGAATTGACTTGAATTCACTGCATCAAGTTTCTTGCGACACAGAACCTGGCTCTGCGAAGGCACCGAGAATATCTTCAATCAGACGATGTCTCCAACATTGGGAATTATCTTGGACTCCTTAAATTCGTTTCCACCTTTGACCCTGTCATGAAAGCACACCTCGACAATGGGAAAAATCATCCCGGATCGACATCGTATCTTTCAGCAACCATACAGCATGAGTTCATCCATTTGATGGCATCCACTGTTCGGGAAAATAGGCTCAAGTAAATTCGCCAAGCAAAGTACTTCGGTCTCGTGTTTCATTCAACTCCTGATCAAGCACACACAGTGAGCAAATTTCAGATGTAATGCGATATGTATGTAATGCCTTCACACAGAAATGGATGATAGATTCCATCGTTTGCACGACACTGATAAGATGTTTGGATTTCTACTTGACATCGGAGGACTATGCACCGGCATCAGCTACGACGTCCTGAAGACTAAATGTGAGAACGTTGGCCAGACCTACAATAGCGATGCTGATGGTCAGCAGCTTTATGAAGAGATTTTCGACTTCAGAATGATGATCAGCACCAGGGTCAACAATAAACTTATGTAACCTGAAGACGTTCTGCGATTATAACACTTTCCATGGGCGCAATACTACTCAGTTAGGCCACTGCGGTCAGACGAGATTTTTTGTATTAGGAAGTCGAAACTCCGAGTCCAATGGTAAGCAAGCGGGTATCTTTAAAGTTAGGAAGTTGGTTATTATACCAACCGTGGTACTACTGAACTGAACTGAACTACTGAACGAAGAGCGACCAATCTTTTAAATAAACATTACGTTTTAGCTTATTTAAGAATGTGTCCTTGATCTCGGCTAATAAATCTCTTTAGTTTGTAAACCAGATGCTTGGGGTGCCTTTTCTCTTGCGCAGCCATCTCTATTGTGTTATCCCTTTGGGGCCGATTTATTGTGATGTGAGATTATGCAATCAGGAACCCTTGAATTTGTCAGTAGATATTAATATATGTCCGCACAAATTCCTACGACTTACTACGCTAAACTCTTGTGTTACTTGTCAATCTAGAAATGGGATTCAACTGAAGAATAACAAAACTCGGACGAATCATCGACCACATTTAATTTTTGTTTTATGGAGAAGGTAATTCAATTTGCAAGTCATACCTTTCCCATTTTATGGATCCAAGGCAACATCTCCATCGGAGACAACTGCACATATTTTCTGAAATTTTGTAAACAATCTTCAAAATAGTTATAGCGAGGGTTCGATACACTGGAGTTGAGCCTCCAGCAGCCACCTGCTGATTGATTTCAGCTTAATCAGTGACTTTTTGAGGATCCAATCTGCTGGTAACAAAGAAACTTGTTAGATAAAGATTAAAGTACTATTTTTTAGTATCCAAGTGAGAACTTTTTTATCTGAGGTTGTGCTTTAGGGAATCTAACAAAAGTCTTGGGTAGCACTTCTTTTCGTGACGACACAAATGCGTATCTCCTACTCTATGCATACTGCTGCCGAACAGGTGAGGTACCAGGACTGGTTACCGATATGTTGAGAACTGGAATCGGGTCATATACCTATGTGCAGAGCATGTTTGAGTTACCCTATCTACTTAAGAGTGTCAGGAGTCCTGCAACCAAGCTACTAGCGTGTGAACTGTGTACACGGTTTAAGCCTATCGTCAAACAGCTAGTTGGACATTATCAGCGTGATAAAGCTGTCATCGAACAGATTATAGTAGTTTACCAAAATTTAGGAGAAATCCGTATGAAATATAAGCACCAGGCTATAGCCAATTTTCTGCTTGGGGTTGATATGAAGCGCAGTGACAGAATGCAAAATAAAGTACTCCTTGTCATCAAATGAAACTTGTTCTGCTTTGTTATATCTATGTCACTGATTAGCATTTGAGTTGATATCGTATTCCTTCTTTTTAGGTGGTGCTCCAGTTCGAGGTGAACCTGGACTTCAACTTAAAAACGTCTCTAGTTAGCTTGATCTTTATTTTACTATCTTAACTTGCACACTTCAAGTCAGGTCGTCCTCTGCTCTCCAGTCTAGATTGGACGACTGTGTAGGTGGGAGCATTGGTGTCCATACACTCCACATATTCTATCTATCTTAGGCGACTGATGCCCAATTTTCTGCCTAGGTCGATGTCGCTGTATAGCTCGAATACTTCGTCGTTGAATCATCTCCAAAGTCCGTCAAGCATAAGGGGCCGAATACATTTCGAAGGATTTCTCTCCCTAAACGACTAAGCCTATCTTTGCCCTTGTTCCACACAGTCTATGCTTCAGTGCCACAAAGTGGGATAATCGCCGTCTTATTAGCTAGAGTCTTTTAAGTTTTCGCAAAGGGCCCAATTACTCAATTGTCTTCTTAGCACAAAAAAAAACCTCGGTTGGCAAGAGTTATTTTACGTCTTATTTCCGTGCTGGTATCGTTGGTTCTTTTAACTGCGGAGCCAAGGTAGACGAAGTCTTTAACTACCTCGAAGTTATAGGTGCCAATTGTGACTTTCTGGCCATGCTGTCGATGTTGGGAGTCCTTTTTTGATGACAGAATATACTTGGTTCTCGCCTTATTTACTGTGAGACGAATTCTAGTCGCTTCCTCTTTAATAGCTGCAAATGCCTCATTGACGTCCCGCTGTCTTCGTTCAACAACGTCAATGCATCTGCGTATGGAAGCAATTGGGAAGATTTGCAGAGAATCGTTACCCTTCTATTCGCTAGTGAATTTGCACAATTCTCTCTAGAGGGTTATGGAAAAAGTCACATAACAGCGCATCGCCTTAACTTAAGCCCTCCTCAGCATTTAAGATCTCGGTTAACTCGTTACCGACCTTAATGGAGCAGTGAGTATTTGCCATTGTCACAACCTGACGAGCTAGGCCGGAATGCCAAAACTAAACATGGAATTATACTATACAGCTCGCCCCTGTGCACGCTGTCATATGCGGCTTTAAAGTCGATAAACAGGTAGTGGGTATCGATCTGGAATTACAGGGTCTTTTCCAGGATCTGGCGTAGTGTAAATATTTGATCGATGATAGTCTTCCTCGCCTAAAACCATCCTGATATAGACCTATGTATCAGACTGCACATGATCGGTTTCGAGCGATTACACAATACGGCACAGAAGATTTTGTAGGTGATGTTGAGGAGACTGATTCTCCTATAATTGGCGCAGTCGAAGGGATCTTCGTTTTTTGTAGATTGGGCTGTTTAAAATAGCTCAGCTGGACCCCCGTCTGATCCAGCAGTTTTGTTAGACTCTAGTCTCGATATCGCGATCTCAATTTAGTCTGGGTCAGGTGGACGGAATTCTCTACTGCAATCGTGCAGTGTTGGTGGTGCATTCTGCCTAACTGCGGAGTGATGGTCGTCGTCGCCGTTATATAGTCTGCAGAAGTGGTCTTTTCATATTTTCAGCACCGACTGCAATTCTACTACATGGTTTCCGTTTTCGTCCCTGCAGGCTTCCGTTCTGACTTTGGCATGTTCTTTTTATTTTTTGATACAATTTTCGAACGTCATTTCTGCCGTACCATCTCTCCACTTCCTCGACCGCGTAATTCTCGTTTCTCTTTCTTCTTTCTTCGAGGAAATCTATATTCTTCCCTGTTCGCAGAGCTCTCGTATTGCTATGCAGAGTAGTTTTGTATGCCTCTTGTATGGCTGCATGCGCCTCATAACACTCGTCATCGAACCAGAGGTTTGTTTGTATTGACGGTATGAAACCAGTTACGTCAGATGCTCCTTCTCTGATGACTCGTTGACAGCATTACCATTGGTGTTCGATAGATTATATAGAGTATTCCGGATTTTGAGAGAGTTTTAGAGAAACGCGGTCAGCAACGTCGAAAATTTATGGTCTGACTCGACTCTGTTGTGCTCGTAATATCCGCATCCGTACCCTGGCTGCAACAAGTTAGTGGTTCGAGACTATATTGGTCTCTCGAAAGGTTCAGACATCAAGGGTGTTGTAGAAGTGTCTGGCGTCGATCGTAATGTTGTCAATCTGGTTGACAGTTGATTGGTTCGGAGGCCGCCAAGTCCATTTGTGGATGTTGAGTTGTGGAAACCGCGTGCTGGTTACTATGAGGTTGCATCTTGTTTCGAAGTCTTTGTTTCCCAATGACGTGCTCAAAAGCGACTTCTTTGCCCAGCTTAGCATTCAGGTCCAATAGAACAATTTTGGTGTCATAGCACGGCATTTAGCATATGTTCTGTGTACGAGGTCATGGAACTCGTACTTGATCGTGTCATCTTTTCTTCTGTCGGGGCGTGTTAGCAAATAAGGCTGATGTTTCAGAATTTGGCCTTGATGCGGATGGTAACGAGGCTCTTGCTCACATGCTGGATACTTAAGACTTTCACCCGTCTTTTGTCTAGCCCATTCCATCGCAGTTTTTGGATTGCGGTAATATCTGCTTTAGAGCCTCCTCCAGGTTCTTTTTTATTGTTGGGTCGTCAACATTGTATCCGTCCGAATTCAATCTTTGCCTCGTCATTAAAAGGCACAGGCATGTGGCAGTTTCCACAAGATTTCAATGCCTACCCATTGGAAGTACGAGTATAACTGCCGCATATTGATTTTATTTTCCGATTCTGCTCTGTACGTGAATGTATAGTAAGGTCTAAGCCTCACAGTACTACCACACTAAGTCGCCACGTTATAATGGTTGTGAGCCTTCCTTCCTTCCTGGATGCTACCAATACATTCGCTTCTGTCCATGAGGTTCAATATATGTAAAAAAAGATTTACATGAATTCCAATAGATGTCAATTGTAATTCCTAAAATAGTCTCATCCTTAACTCCAAGGTGTTTTAAATTTGTATTTTTGGTGACCACCTATGGTGCATCCAAGATTTATTCAAGACACACCTCATGTGGTGAAAACGCGTTCGCTAAAATCAGTTCTCTCTGAAATCCAAAAGATAATTATGCACCCTTTGCAATGAGATTTCACGGATAACAATCATTAGCTGTCAATTCGTCGGCTTCATCGTAGCCAACGTAGCTTGCGTAATGAAATTAGAATTTAATGAATGACTTGGCGAAATTTCTTCTCTATGAAGTAATCGTTCGCTGGCGTAAAGTTTACAAAGATTTTTCATTATACAAATACACGAAGGCAATTTCGAAGGGATGATGACTTGTTAAACGACTTTGAAGCGAATAGTTGTATTCTTTCCACAGAATCTGGCACTGATTAGGAGTGAGATTGTTTCTTGCTAAACAAACAAAGGATTTTGTTGTAAATTTAATTGGAGAATTAATGACTTGGCTATAAAGAGATTAAAGACTTGGCTATTAAATATCTGGCAGATGCACATGTCAATAATAAAAGACAGCCACTAATTGGAAATATACATAAGTGTGCATTTAATACTTGTAAATGGCACTTGACTCTTGTGTTTGCAGTTTATCTGAAGCTAACATGTTATGAAAATAGAATCAAAAATAACAACTTATTAATGAGATAATTTTGATGTAACGTCTTACACTTGCAACAGTCAGCAATAGTGTTATAAGGAGTGGTTTCCTTATACTATAATTATTGCACACAACAAACTATGAAGAATGTGGTGACTTCTAGTGGCAACAATGTGCCGTCGGATGTTTCCCTTATGAGTGAAATGTTGCCGTTTTATGTAGGTTTGGGAAGTGAGAATAAGTACAAGAACTTTCCATAATATCGGCGTCGATTACTGCTCTTTAGTTAAGTAGATACCCCAACAGTAGGAAGGAACAAGTGGAAAATGCGGGAAGTGCAGCGTAGTATAGCGACGAAACCAAGGACCACAGAAACAGAGGAAGTTTGCGAAAAGATGTTTAGGGAATCACAAAAGAGTTGACAGGACAGGTTCATCACTCTGGCCGGCGAAATGCTTACGTAGATGGTTCCGTACTCGGTTCGGATTAGGATAAGTTTATGTGATGGAAGGAACATGGTCCTTCACTGTGTATTTGCCAGCAATGTGCATCCAAATCTAATTGAGATTCACAAAGCAACAATTTTCCGAAATAGCATTTCCACTCCCAATGAAGGTAATATCGCTGCCACGATCAACGACAACACGGCGGTAGGACTAGAAAATATTCCCTTGGCGCTTCTTTGACTCACTCCAACAGCATCAGCAGACCTCTTACATCCTCTTGTTGAGAGAACTTTGGAGGCAGAAAGTGGAAAAAATGAATGATTCTCAAGCTTCCTTCTCACGGAGTCTGAAAACTGGAGAGGCATTTGCGTTCTTTCTTTCAACTGCATGCTTAGGTAATAGTCAAACTAGTTCTGGAATGAATAAAGGAACATCTGTGTGATCGAACAAGCAGGTTTCTGCTCTGGATCCTCCTATGTCGACCACGTCAACACACTGCGGATCATTATTGGATAGTGCGTCGAAATTTAGTCGCCATTTCAACAATTGTTTTACTATAGAAGGCATTGGACAGTATCAAGTCAATGGCCAGTTAGCCTGACTTGTCTTCCGCAGGAATGGTGATAAGTCTTAATGTCACGTTCTGCGTAGACGAAAAAGGGTTCGACAAGATTTCATTCTATCGCCGATACTTTTTCTGTTAGCGATTAGCGAAGAACTTTCCGCAGCCTTGTCTACTAAAAACAGAGGAATTCTTTGGGCTTTTATAAATTAACTCGAACATCCGGATTACGCTGACTACGCAGAGAAATAACATTGAGTGAAGGAGGCAAATGTCATGGGTTTGAAGATAAACTCAGTAAAAACCAAAATCTTCAACCTCGGTTCCAACTCATCAACTCAAGTTAGGTCAACTCGTTGTTGGACAGCCTGTAGAGAGAGTAGACAGTTTCCAATACCTTGGGAGTATTGTGTCCCACCAAAGTTGGAACTGAACAACAGGATATTGTCAACCGAATCGGCGAAGCAAAGTCTGCATTTGGAATGATGTCCATGATATGGTGAAGCAATGTAATCAGCTTCAACACCAAGCTAAGTATCCGTCCATTCAAATGTACCGTGCCTTGGTATGGATGCAGTTTTGGTATGAATAAACTTTCATTTATAGGTGCCTAAAGAACATCTAAAGAGTTCTCTAACCTAACCATATCACTAACGAACATCTTGACCAGAGAACGAGTCGGAAACCAATAAGCAATAAGTGGCAGTGGATGCCACCTTGCGATGCAAAGGAATTCGTCGACGGTAGAAGAAAGGGTAGGTTGACAATTACTCATATCTGAGGCAGAACAGTTGATGAAGAGTCAATTGGGGATGAGTTGGAGAGAGCTGAACTTCATTACCAGGAATCGTACACGATAGTAGTTGCGACCGTAGAATACACAAGGTAAAACAGTGCGTAAGTTAAAGCAAAAAGTCTGTAGCTCCATGAAAACAGAGATATAGGACATTCAACATTCAACAAATTTCTGTTGCCAATAGTTCCAACCGGTTGAGGCAAAAGATGACATGGGTCTCAACTAATAGCTCTGCCGATTTAGAGTGAGTTATCTTGCGCTAATCACTTCCAAGTGCGTGTTTCAAGTTGTCTGAGATCACTTTTCAATTGAGCGCAACACCTAAGGCGAGGTGTTCCATTGGCACCATTGTCAGTGCGGAATGTAGAATGTCCTCATCATTAAACCTATTCAATTTCCCACTGCTCTGGCAAGACATGGAATTAGACACAAGGTTATACAGGGTACACAGGTTGCACGGCTCAATTCTTAGGCCATTGTTTGGAGACGCTCTGAGCAAAGCATTCTCAGTCTTAAAGTTCTACTGGGAGCCAAAATCATTGGCTTGGTAGACGACTGTAAAAGATTTGTGAAAGGTGAAATCATATCAGAAAGTGACTGTAGTCTGCAGTTGACAGTCACTTGGCTGCATTGACTAGTGTGAATGAAAGCAAGGGTTTGTTAATTTGATTTGGCGCAGATTTTAGAGTCCAAATATGTCTTTAAACATACATCAATAAGTGTAAACACTTAAAGGAGCTACATGATGGAAGTGCGAATACTCCAGATTTTCATAAGTTCCAGGTCTCAAAAAGGATGAATTCTTTTCGTTTCATAGTTCGTTTTACGTCTTCTTCTCCAAACTTCGTTTAGGTTAACTTTTCGCTCAAAGCACAAAGGCTATTCCCATCCGATTCAGATAAAGTTCATGCTTAGGTAGGATAGAGACGATAAAGGTCTTATAAAATGCTTTCAACATTATTGGTGGGAAAGACTTGTTACCTAGTTGACTTCTTCGCATGATTTTTCTAAGTATGATGTTGCGGAAACCACTTTGTTGACTGGACATCCTTTTTTGTTAGCAAGTGCTTCTGTGCTGGCATTACTGACTCTTATGTAATTTGAACGGGGAGATCTTATCGTGGATCTATCAGCAGGTGGTTTCAAGACCTGCGTTAGGTGAATATCGATGGTGCAAGTACCAGGTTTTAATATACACAGCTGAGAATCAGATTATTTATATATGTAGGTCTTTAAGCGTAAGTACTTGTAGAACTGTGATACAGTCGATGTTACCATTTTTTTCACCGGGGATCCTTTCATCCAACGATATTTTAGGAGATGAGGTGGCGTTTATTCTTTTCGAATTAAGTCTACAAATTAGCAGGATAGTCATTCTGTTTTCGCAATCTTAGTAGTCTACCAAGACCTCTTCCTGGTCAGGTGGTCGAAGGTTTTCTTAATTGTCATTCATGTTGAAAGGTTAATAATGCCTGCAGATGTAATGTTGGCTATTTTCGCAGTTGTAGGAACAAAACGTACAAATTCTTAGCACTGACAAACAGTGACTCCACTTATACGAGTATGTGCTAATGTCCTGCATTCGTGTCCTAAGTACTTCCGAACATCATTCTTGAAGAGCACCTCTCCATGAACTCAATCGATCACATTTCTACTTCTGTCTGTTATTCCCGCGTCCGATGTTTAGAGGGAGTATTTGATCTCGTCCTTCTCAACTTGTAGGCTTCATGCCTGCACTTGCTGACAATCATGACTAAAGCATGATTTTGATTTTGATTGTCGGGGGAAATCTTCCAAATCAGACGTGACGTATCGAATGGCGTATTGACAATGTGGCCTTGGTCTTCTGTGCTTGAACTTGCTGAAAGGTTCCTGGTGGTTTCGATCATAAAAAGCCACTGCAGTCTCTTGGGATTTTATTCATTCATAGGAGCAGAACCTTGAGTACAATAAGAAGTCTGAACTGATAGTGGACTCCAATAAGGTTTGGACATCTAGAACATTTCGTTCTATGTCGATTAGAGTAAGTTGATTTTCATTTATTCCAATTATGCCACCAAAGATGCTTTCCATTCTTCATAAGACCACCTAGAATGATACTGATGTCGTGCTAAGGACATTTTTCACAAGTCTTGTCGGGAAGCTCTTCGAAGCAATCTTTCACAGAGTCATCCGTTTACTCTGTGGAAGCGCGAATGCATATCTTCAGAAATCCCCAACGTAGATGTCCCTGTTATTTATTCTTCCTTTGTACGCCACATCCCACCGCACTTTTCAAAGCCAATGATAAGTGCTAGATGTGAGCGGTCGAACAGTGCATGTGTCTAAATATGTTGAAGAACAGTAGACTGAGTCATCGCTGGATCTGCCTCTGACGTCGATTTTGTCTTTATCTTAAGAGTTTCTCCACCAAAACGCCTGTATAACGCTTTACTTGAAACCTATTGAAGAACCCTTCTAGCAAAAAACAATCAACTATAGGTAAATGTCTAAGTGAGTCAACACTTCACCATGTAATTGACATCCCATACTATCAGCGCACTGATAGATACTAAAACTCTATCCTCCCAGATTTCGACTACACAAAAAAACACCTAGTACGCACAGCTTTTCTAGCTATCAGTGATGACATTGTTGTTGAAATGTGAACTATAACTTACATCTCCCCATGAATGCTCATTAACTTATCCTGGCGAAGGTCGTCAGGAAGTACCAAAATTTTAACAAGAATAAATCCTTCAAATTATAATACTTTATCTAGGCACGCATATAGATACATAGATACTAATTAGATAAACGTCCTTCCCGCCTCACCATTTAATTGGACTAGACCAATCCCAATAAGACTAGCTTGCCTTGGAAATCAAATGGCAGTTATGGCATTTTTCCACTAGGACTATTTCCAATCACTGCATTATCGACATAATCTATCAACGCCATTTGGAAAAGATAGAACCATAATGAAGAGGTTTTTGTATTCGATAAACAATTTGCGTGCACGGTTGTTGCATAAATAAATTGTTTGGAAATTTTCAACCTGACCTGACTGAAATTCAAGCAAAACATTCGTTTGACTCAAGTGCACACATCCAAATTTAGAAAACATTTTAGTAAAAAAGTTTCCAAGTCGGTTTTTCTTCCTAACCTCAGCGACCCCGGTTGCCGGACTGGAGACTGCCAAGCACACCTTCTACTAGCTAGTATCGGCATATCTTGGCCATGACCAAATACGCCCTCTCCCTGGTGATAACCTGGTAAGGATGGTACTGGAAGGAGGAACTCAAAACGCTGACCCACACTGGGGCCGCTTCAAAGCAAACACCTCAAGAAGAGTGTCAAACTAAGACTTATATAAGGAATCCCTCAAAACATATAAAAAGGAATTGAGAATGGCAAAGCGTCAATCCTGGAGGTCATTCTGTGATAAAATAACTGAAACCTCTGAGATATCGCGCCTAAGAAAAATCCTCCCCACAAGTCCTTCGATGTCCAGCTGCTTGAAAAATAGCGACAGGTCTTGGACGAGCTCAAATGATGGATCTCTAACTTGCTACTGGATACCCACTTTCCAGGTAGCTCCTCATTAACGGCCAGCAACAACCTCAACAGGACTACTGTAGCCGTGACAAAAATTGATGGTCTTATCATAAGAGACAAACTGCTTTGGAGCTTGCACAAACTCAAGCCATACAAGTCTTCTGGGCCGGACGCTATAATACCTGCCGAGCTACAAAGGTCCTCTGATATAGTCCTGCCATCGCTTGAGAATATCATGAGGTACTGTGTAGAACTAACTCACATTCCTCTGGCACGGAGAGGAGTAAATGTGGTGTGTCGTCCCCAAAACTGGTAAATGTTCTCATGTCGCCCCAAAGGACTTCAGGCCTATTTGTCTGTCATCTTTCCTTCTGATTGATTGATTGATATCCATATTCAATCTAGCCTTAATCCTAGACTTTTTTCCACAGCACAACAATTGTAAAGGAAAGTTTTTGGAAATGGCTCTACTTTCTCTAAAAGCCACATCGAATGATCCCTACATTATAGAGAATATCCAAATGTCGCTTTCCTACACATAGAAGGGGCCTTTATATACGTCAACACATCCGCAAATACAACAGCGCTGTCAACTGGACATTCAACCTGACACGAAAAAAAGTTTCAATAAATTCCTTCCTGTAAATGCGTTGGAAAAGTCTTGCATCTTAGCGTATAACAGGGATAACAGGAGTCAGCAAAGCTTTAAATGCAGTTTGGCTGTCGCCACAGATGCAAATATTTTTCTCCTTTCGGCGATTCTTCACAATATAAGCCATTGCCTCTAGGATTGCGAATGTATGAAGGATAATCCAAGTTTTCTCAACGAAGACTGTCCTCTTAAAGTCACCACCGCCTCGCATTTTTTTTCTGTCTAAGATTCTTCGAGATCATTCCTAAGCACTGCACCAAACGACATGTACATCATTGATCATCCTCAGGTCCCTTAACAAACTATTGGGTATATAACTTAATTCGTGCGGTTTTTTTTTTTCAAAATTTGAACGTTTATTTAAGAAAAACATGTACAATAGTATTATTCAAGGCATTGCCCATCTGAAGCTATGACTTTTTCCCATCTTTCTGGCAATTTCTGGATCCCATCCCAAAAGAACTGCGCCGGCTAGGCAGCCAAGAATGAATCAAGCCAATTTTTGATATACTGCTCTGATGTGAACCGTATTTCATTGAGGGCGTTCTGCATCGACCGGAACAAATGGTAGTCAGAAGGGGCAAGTTTTGGGCTATAAGGCGCGTGTGGTAAGACTTCCCATCCACTGTTTTCCAAATAGTTCTTAACCGGAATAGCAACGTGGGGCCGAGCGTTGTCATGATGGAAAATGATTGCCTCGTGTCTGGTCGCATATTCCGGGCGTTTTTCGGTTACTGCTCTCTTCAAACGGATTAATTGTGTTCGGTAGCGTTCATTGTCCATTGATGGTTTCACCCGGTTTTAGCAGCTCATAATACAGCACACCCATCTGATCCCACCAAATACAGAGCATTACCTTCGCGCCATGGATATTCGGCTTTGCCGTTGATTTGGCTGGTTGTCCGGGTTTCACATATGATTTTTGCGCTTGGAGTTGTCGTAATGGATCCATTTTTCATCACCAGTAAAAATCCGATGCAAAAATGACTTCCTTTTGTGGCGTTCCAGAAGCATTTCGGACATGCGAAACCGCCTTTCGACGTCTCTCGGCTTGAGCTCATGTGGAACCCAATTTCCTTGCTTTTGAATATATCCAGCTGCTTTTAAACGTTTTGAAATGGCTGCTTGAGTGACACCCAAAAATTCCGCGAGCTCTTCTTGTGTTTGGCAACAATCTTCATAGAGTAATGCTTCCAGTTCTTCATCTTCAAACTTTTTTGGCTGCCCAGGACGTTCATCGTCTTCCAAGCCAAAATCTCCACTTTTGGCACATTCGCTCAGCTAGCGCATGCTCACCATAAACCTCTACCAAAATACGATGACTTTCGGCAGCAGTTTTCTTCATATTAAAGTAATGAAGAAGACCCGCAAAAACACTTTTTCAGGCACAAAGTTCGACATATTTGAGTGAAAAAAAATTATTGTTGCTTACGCTTCAAATGAATGACATGTACTGAAATGACGTACAATGACAGTAGTTTTCCAACGCATGTTCCAATGGAATAATACAAGTTACGCCATCTCTTAGCAAACCGCACGAATTAAGTTATAGACCCAATACAATATATGACTTGGGTCCCAAGAGATCGCGAAGACCATATCCAAAAAATTCTGCGGCTGCAACAAGTATTAAGTTTCAGGCATGTGAACCGGCAAATACAGATATTGTAGTTGTACTGTCTGGTGATGACGTTTCATGTACTAGAAATCGGCCTTCAGTGAATTCTCTCAAAACTGAGGTTGTTGTCCTTAAGAGCAGGAGGAAGATGACTGGTTCGACTCATCTAGTGCTTTCGTACATCAACATCCATTTTTGCATGGAGTATTTCAGTGCAATCCTGGTTAACAAATTTGTTAAGATTAAGCATTTTGGATCGAGAGCCTTCAAGACATTGTCGACTTTCCCGACTTTGTCTCTAAGAAGGGTCGTCGGATCTCCGCGGCCCTAACAAGCCATTTGTTATTGATTGCTTCTTACAAGATATATCACAGTTCACTTCTCCTGCGCCTAGGGCTGATCTTTTCAAGATTCTTAAGATATAAAATGCAAGACGAAGTCGGAAGGCTGAATTCACCGAGTTTTGTTTGAGTTTCAGATCACCATGGGTTCATAAAGTAAAATTGCCGATCTTCTGTGTGCAAGTATCAAAACATCATGCAATGCTTGCTGACATGACACAGCGGAGCACTATTTCTAAAAGTATCCGACATACGCATGCATTAGGCTGCAGGTACTCAGTGCAGGCTAGTGAAGAAGAACAGCAACTGGTCTAAGCCCTTTTTTAAAGTGAGTAAACACATGTCATCATTGACAGGCGACCTTAAGCCATCAAATGAGCAACAGTATGTTTGATGGTTTCATCAGTCACAATAACTGATAAAATATATCAGCTACGGTGTATTGTGTTATTCATATCACAAGCAGGTTTTTAATGTGAACCAAGAGATAGAAGATCCAAGTCATCAATTAGAGGCAATTGAGTAGTAGAGCCTTCTCTCAGCCCAGCCCTCCTCTATGGCGCAAAAGCTTGGCCTTTATCAAAAAAGGATAAAGAAGAGCTTGATCATTTCAGGAAGAAAGTGCTTTTTATGATCTAAGCCCCTTTCTGGATCGATGGAGAGTTGAGGAGTAGATTTAACCAAGAACTGACAGGTAAATAAGTCAAAATTCATCGGTCTTGTAGGGTTTGTAAGAAGGAGAGAAAATAAGGTAACCCCTCACAGCCTTCTCAAATCCTCTTAATAACGTTAAAGATATTTTACAAATCCCATGAAATCCTCTTTGATTAATTGAAGGATAATATCTTATGGGTCACCGATCACCCTATAACCTTAAAAAAGAAAAACGTGAATCGCTGAGAATTATCGAACTAAAGAACAATGGCCCATCGATTTGAATGAGAAACGATCTCCGTCAATGATGCGCAAAAAACAAAAAAAAAAAAAAACAATAAAAGGGCCCCCGTTCAGTTTCTCAGATCGACGATCTTCAACCTTGAGACGATCCTCCCTATTGCCTTTCTTCAACATTTAGAAAGATCAACCTCAAACCACATTGCATCTTACTCGTAGATACATTCAATTTCCCATGAAGACAATTCGTAGTTCCCTTTGCAAAAGTGCATTGACCTTGCCAACCCTAGATGGAATCAATTCTTTACCGGGGCAAACAATTTCCAATCCAAAAAAGGGTTAAGTTAAGTAAGCCAGCCATTTGCATCAGTGATCCTGGATAGGAGTTGCAATCAGTAAAGAGAAATAATGAAAAATTGTCCTTCGCCTGATTGCATTTGCAAATTTTCCGGTTCACATTAAATCGGCGGATGGATGTTCTCGAGAGTGGTTTGTCTGTGTACGTCTGTGTTAGTCTACGGGTATTGTTTCGAATTTGCAATGATACTTTTATTCGAAATCTCAACTCATCCGTAAAGTTATGAATAATAAAACAAATCCAGTGTTTTACGTTCGCTTTTGTTTTCTTTGCTTGCAGACATACCAACGTGCTTGTGTTCGTAGAGTGCATATCCTTTTAGCTAGAGGGTGAAAAGGGTTTTTGGGTTTGGAGTGTGTTTTTTCTACAACTCATACAGTGGTTGTATGTGCAATTAGCTAAATGGACAGGAGTTCAGCGCAAAAAGAAGGACGATGTGTTTTTACATCTCCTGTTTGCTATTTCTTGGCGTCATGATGTCGTTTTCTGGCTAAGTGAATTGGTGGAGCATAATCAAATATTCTTCAAGGGAAGAATCAGAAATTGAAAACCCTTTTAGTTTCTTCTCTCACCTCAATCTAATTTGGTTTTCTTCTTCTTCTGTCGATAGCTTTGGTAAAAGACAAAGTGGCAACGCATTAAGGATGGAACTTCGAAGTCACGGGAACAGGAAGTAACGAGGACTTTTGCTTTGGTGACAGGATTCTGTTGTATTTTCTTAGAGAGTTGCAGGTACCTGGTTATGAATAAATGTACTGCAAATTTGCTCAAAAGAAAAGAAAACTATTTTAATTGCGAGCTTTGCTAAAGAATAAGTCCCATGATGTCAGAGTCAATGTAAGGCTTAGGCAGTAGTTTGCTATATCGCTTTATGATGTAAAAAATGACTGCAATGCATTCGAAGCTATAAAGATTCCATGGACGACAGGTGTAAGCCTAATAATCGTTAGTTTGACGAATTAACTTCTTCATTACTTAGTTGCCTGACTAGACCGATGATAGTTCCACCATTACCCGTCAATCCAAACGGCATCAAAAATCAAACGCAGTTCTTTCACTCGAAACGGCAAGATTCTCTTCATCCGACTTGGACGAAATTCAAGTATTTTCGCTATAGGGCAGGACAGGGGTCTCAAAGGTCTTGAATAAAGCCAGTTTGGTTTTACAGGATAAAGCTTTGTTACTCAATTGCTTACTGAGCCCAAAGAGCCAAAGAAATTGAAACGTAAAGGCAAGATCAATTCTGTGTCTGGCCTCTATGATAATGTCGTTGCTATCCTACAGATAAGCTAATTCATATTCCTATTCAGGCCATTTTCAAATGTTTTTATTTGCACAGCAGTGAGTCCGTCTGCGCCAGAAGCTTAATAAGAATTTATCTTTGATAATGTTACCATAACCTCGTCTAGGTCAGGAGGAGTTCACTGTCGTCATCGTCCTGTGTAGGCTACCTTTCGGGTTTATTAGCCTTGGCATGTTCGTGCTCTATTCCTTCAGAATATATTTCCATTTCCTCAATCGCGAGATTCTCATTCATTTGAAAGATTCGATCTCTGGTTTGTGTATGAGGACTTAGATTTTAAGAGATCTTGAGGGAAGCACCATAGCCCGAGACCCTAGTGGTCTTTTTCGGCTCCAGCTTTTCGATGTCGAGCTTTCGTACACCGCCTGCAATAAGGTAATGATCTGGCGTGAAGTGTCTGGCGTCCATCGGAATGTCACCAATCTGGTTGACAACTTATTGATCAGGGGATAGCCAAATTCCTTTAAAGATGTTGTGCTGGCTAATAAAAGGTTACGCTCTGCTACAAATTCAAAATACGTGAATCGTCGTCTGATGATATGTTTCTCATGCTGTGTCGTCCGATGAATTGCCCAAAGACGACTTTATTACCCAGCTCTGCGTTAAGATATTTTGCACCATTTGGTGTCAAAGCCAAGGCATTGAGCATATGTTTGCTCTAGAAATTCATATAATTCGTCTTTTTCCCGACTCAAAACATCAATTTTCATAGATTGTGGTTTGTAACAGTCTTGAGCCTCCGTAAGTTGTTCGGCAGCACGTGTTCTGAAAGAAATCTAATAGTATACTATATGTACAAAGGGGATATTCGTTATTCCGCAACATTTAATCTAGAGAGCCAGGTCGCAAATAAAACTCCTGAACAAGGGATCCGATGCCAGTTGCTTAGCTCTGATTAAGAGAGTCGAAGCTGGTCCATTCAGGTTTGTTATACCGGAATCTCAACTCCAGAATTTTTCGGAATAGGTCTAAGATAAGGTGTATACCAAGTAGCTTATATAGACTAGAACCATGCATGCAGCCGTTGATCCATACATGGGATTCCTCTGCCGTCCCCATCCCATCCCATCTCATGAGCGAAGACCAACGACGTTCCTTAGTGCTTAGGCCGAATGTAACCATTGATCATGGTAAGCATTTGTTTTCGGCTTTTCATGGTTTGGCTCAGGAAGAAAGTAGCATTTCCAACGTCTTCGGAAACTTCAAAAACTTGTACAATCTAGCTTCTAAAAAACCCATAATTTTTCCAAGAAATAAGGATAAAAATAGTTGTATACACTTTCTTTTAATAAAAACTAACTAACTTGTATATTTGCCAAGAACCCAGGCCAGTTACTATCGACTTTAGATAGTAAACCTGTCTTAGTATCGAGGGTGGCCATGGCATTGACATAGTTTTAGATTTATCATGCACTGGCATGAGTTGAAACCCCTAATTCATAAGTCAATTACAATACTAGTTATTTCTGTGGCATTCAAACTATTTCCCTTAACTCCTAACGAAAGCAGATCCACATTAAACTTTGGATAATTTATTCCACTTATCTCACCTTAATAGACATTTGTAAGCAAACATGTTAATTTCCATTTCTAATAGTCACTTACGTAAGAGATAAACGCTGTGTCCATGGTGTTGGAAGGTAATAAAAATAAATGTCGTTAACATCCGTTTGGTATTTAATTTCAGTCTTGACTATATTATTGACCTGACTATTGACTTTAATGTCATTAAAACTAAAGTCGTTAGTAAGATAATTGTGGACAAAAGTTTTTCATTAAAAATTTTAATTTACGACTAATGCAAAAGAAAGCGGGACAATTTGCAAATTAAAAATTTATTGGTGAGGATTTTTCATCTACATATAAAAGCAGTTAAGTTATTTTAAACGATAATGTTGTGACATTTTTGTACATATTTACATTTGTGAAGACTTTCTGAGAAAGAAAGAAGAAGAAATTCAGATAAGGACACCCTCACGTGTCTGTCCTCCGCTATAGGTTAGGTCACTCAATGTGAAGACTTTTGCGAATGCGTGTAATTCTTACGTTTTGTAACAGCAGTAGCCGACATTCTTATCTGTCGCTGTAATTACCAAGCCGACAGAGGAAAACCGGAAAGAATTTAAACGAGCCAGAACGAGCAACGCCTTTCTTAAGCGTGTGAAATTTCTATACGACCAAAAACTGAGGTAAAAAATACTACAATGTCCCAAAGATAGTAACAATTTTTGGTCATCCATAAAAAACATTAGAAAATCCACCTCATCTTCTATTCCAATGCTCATTTACAATGACATTCCGGCTGTCAGCTCTTTGGACAAGGCCAATCTGCTTGCTGCACGCTTTGCAGCCAGATCAACGCTTCCGGATTGTGCTTTGTCTTCGCCTACATTTGATTGCGTCGAATCTTCAATGGGACGAATCCACTTTCGCACTCGTGTAGAAGCAAGAGTACTTAAAGATCTTAGCATCCACAAATCCCCTGGTCCAGATGGTATATCTCCCCTTCTTCTGAAGAGGTGTTCTTCAAAGCTGGCAAAACCACTGTGTAAGCTTTTCCATCAATCCTACTCTTTAGGACTCTTTCCGAGCAGATGGAAAACAGCATTTGTTCAGGCCGTCTCTAAAAAAGGCGAATCTTCTTGTCTCTATTTACAGACCCATTGCACTTCCAAGGTCATGAAAACGCTAATAAATCGTCAGCTCACGAAATATCTCAAAACACGAAAACTTCTTAATGCGCGGCAGTATGTTTTCCATAGCAACAGGTCCACTGGTGATTTGATGCGAAGTTGACCGAAAGTGGAACCAAAGCTTACATCAATCTGGCGAAAGCAAGATAGTTGCACTTGATATTTCTAAGGCATTTGACAGAGTTTGACATCAGGCTCTTTTGTCGAAAATGCGTGCAATTGGGATCGATGACTCTCTTCTTCAATGGATTAGAAATTACCTTTCGGAACGTTAAATTCAGGTTGTTTTGGATGGTTTCAAGTTTGATTTTCAGAAAATAAATACTGGTGTCCCCCAGGGCTCCGTTCTGTCCCCAACACTCTTTTTAATTTTCAAATATGATCTCTTCACGGCTACATCTAATCCAATTTATTCCTTTGCTGAGGACAGTACTCTCTGCTTTTCATATTCGTTCCCGCACTCACGTCCCTGCTTTTCGGCTGTAGAACGGAAACGGCGGCGTATATATCAGATATAAGCAGCATAATCAATTGAAGAACTACCTGCTGGTTGTGAAATTTAATGTTTCCAAAACACAATGCTAAAGCGAAATTCATATACCCAGCCATTATCCATGAATGGCACTTGCATCGTCGAAACCGAAAAACTTTCCATTCTCGGTATGTGTGTCAATGTCAACTTACGTTGCAATGACCACATATTCGAAATCGCCAAAAATACTGCAAAATGTCGAGGTTTCCTTAAGCGATGTAAGAAATATATAAGGCCTTCATACGACCGAAATTGAAGTTCAATGCTCACATCTAGTCAGGTGCCCCTAAGACTTCTTTGCACCTACTAGATAGGAATCAAAACCGTGCAATTGGGCTTATAATATTATACAGTCGATTGACAGCCTCGTCCACCGACGTAATGTCTCCTGTTTTACCCTGTTCTATCGCTATTTTCACCACCAGTGCTCCTCAGAAATTGCCAGTAACATTCCGCCCCTTCAAACCTCTCACCGTAACACCCGCCTCGCTATGAATGCTCATCAGTAACGCCTAAAGCCCAATTTCGGACGTACTCGGAAGTATTGTGATTCTTTCCTAAGCCGAACAACTCGCTAGTCATTATAACCTCCAAACATTCAAGACCAACGTACATCGGTACCTCTCTTTCTATCCTTCCTAATTTTCCATCGCCTGCGCAGTGTGGAATCATTTTAAAGGTGCTACAAAAAAATTCTTGTAAAAGCTGGATGAACGACTGTCGAGATCTATGCGGGACATCGCTTATGCAATTTCCATGATGGTAGGCTACAGAGTTTGTTAACATTGTTCACACTTTGTCGCAATGCCTCCTTCTTCTGTATAGGAATTAGATTGCTGGTTTGAAAAAAAAATTATAAAGTCGTTGTCAAGATCTACATCGAAGATTTTTCAAGTGTCTGTGGTAGCTTAAGTGACAGAAGTACACGTCACACTGTATCGAGGTCAAGTGTCTGGTAATAGTCATATCGATGTTGGTATTGCCGAGTGTTGTAGGGGCATAAAGTCATTCAGCACTGTCTTATCGCTATTGGCATTAATATTTAAGTCTTCTGTGAGAATGAGGGACACATGCGTCAAGTCTTCGAATATAGGCATAATATTATGAATACTGACCGAGTATCGAGCCAGAAACGAAAGGATTAGCATCTGTATATCTTGTATTCGCGTGCCAATTCTCCAGCCACGTTGATTATGCAGATATCGCCGACATGTGGCTCTATCAGTCGAACGCCCAATGCGAGTGTTGACCTGGCACATCTATGCACGATTTGACTGTCTGTCACATATTCACATTTCTATAGATACCAACGCTACTAGCGGAGCGCTTGCCACCACCGCGCTGATTGACTGATGTACTGTCCCCAACCAGGAACTCGAAGACTAAAATCGGCACAGCATTGTATTTATCATTCATCCAGGTCTCCGATAGCGTGCGATAGTCCGAATGGCGCATTATTCTGTCTGTTGAAAGAACAACTAAACTCTGACAGTTGAGAGCGACCACTATTATAGGTGGATACACGTGCGTCACTCAACTCACAATTGTTGCTGAGAAATTTTCTCAGCTGTGGAGTTATTGTTGGCAGACGATGTCGATCTAAACGAGTTTGTTCTTGTCAAATTCCGAAAGAATTTTGCCTTCGTTCTTTAGGCTATGATAGAGCCGTTGATGAGGTAGCACGGCTCAGCGCTACGAACACTAGTTAAGTTGCTTGCTTTGAATTGTACTCTACCACTACTTGAGCAAATGTCTCGCCTTGATATTTATGAATAGTGAGAGCACAGGCTGGAGAAACTGAAAACTGCTTTCGCTTACACATTTATGTTTGGGGTGCATTTTCAATGGGAGTCCAGCCTTGATTGCACGGTTTCGTTTTCAGATGCGCCAGTCGTCCTATATCTTTGTTATCAAATTCGAGCAAGATCCAATCTATTCCTTGTTGTCTCTTTGCACATCGGTGGCCTCATTTAAGCCCTAATCAATGTACTGATAAATTACGAGGTTGACAACAGGACAATATTTGCTGATCGCAATAGATACATACTCATCTGCCGATGCTACGTTGCTATTGCTCTCTTCATTATCACTTCTTTCTGTATTGCCTTCCAACGACGTCTGCACACTATCTTAAACGTTTGAACAGTCGGTGGGCGCTGTACGCCCGATGGGCCACCTACGTTTGTCACAGGAAAACACACTGCACAACAACCACGTATAGACATACTCTATCCATTGTGACCTCAACCGTTGTTATCGCATTATTAGTCTTGTAGTTATTAGCGATTGAAGTCCGACAGTATTTTGTAACACAAGAATGCTTGACCGGCGATCACTGTGCACAACGAGGGAATAGACATTGAAAGCAATGCAGGTATTCAGCCTCGGTAACACTGACTTCACAAGAGGCAAACTGCTTTGGGCACGGACGGTATAATTCCTGCCGAAATACAAAGGTTCCCTGATAAAATCCTGCCATCGCTTGAGAATATCTTGAGGTGCTGAATAGAACTAACTCACATTCCTTTGCTATTCAGAGAATTAAATGTATTCTTCATCCTTAAAACCGGTTAATGTTCTCATGTCGCTCTAAAGAACCCCAGACCTAACATCGACTTCCCACTTCCCAAACATAGATTTGACAAAAACTTACATTTAAGCGTTCCCTCTAGATACTTCTGGGAGGAGAATGCCTTCCCGAATGATGAATGAGTCCACTTCTACACAGACGGTTCAACGACTGACTCTCCTTCCACCTTCCTAATCCCTGTAGTATGTTCCAGGCGGAAATTCTGGCAAGTAGGAAAGCCCTGCCCCGGTTGAAGAACAACGTAATATCTAATATGGATATCCGAATCTTTTCTGGCAGTCAGGGCACTACCATATCCCTAGACTCATGTCCTTTTAACTGAAAGACAGTTATAAACTGCCGATCGTCTCTCATGGCAGAGCGGTTCAACATTCACCATTGCTGGGTGCCGGAACATAGAGACATCCCAGGAAACTATAGCGCCGACGAACTTGCTACCTCGGGTAACGACAGCTTCATTGCAAACAAAGGTTATCCTCGTCAAACTATGTGTTTGCTTAGGAACCTAAAGACATAAATAAATAATTTCCGGCCAATCTGAGCAACAGGTGAAGTGAGTCTCTTGGGAAAAAATCGGTAATCCAATGTGGAACACAGTACGCTGGGGAATCCATGTCTGGGGCGGCACTTCCAGCCTTCATGTCAGCAAATCGGGATCTAATGATCGGCAGTTTTCTTTCCCCTGTTATTCATGAGAACTAAAAGATACAAACAAAAAAACTTATTATAGAGACTGATGCGTCTATAAATATTTTAACTTACGGGGATACAACCACACTCTCTGTTGTACCATTGATCATATGTCATCCTGACTGGTCGTGCAGTCTCTGATACCAAGGTAAAAGCGGAAGAGCGACTCTGAGTCAAATATGAAGATACTGACATGGTGTCGGATTAGTTCCCTGTCCAATCCTACAGCATATTTAATGAAATTCTCGCAATCGGCACTGCATATCTGCTCTCATCGCTACACTCCATTGATGACATAGCAGAGATGTGATTTAGAAGTGCATACCACGGGACAACTACAGAAGGAAGAGAAAACTCTTCAATCAAGACTGGAAGAACTCCCTACATTTGCACGTCTTCGAAAATTTCACTCTTAAGATCCTTCAAATATCAGCGGCTATAACTGAAATCAGATGGTACGTTCACATCTAGTGGAGATGAAACCTTTGGAACTCTGCTTGAGATACTCGACTCACAATCAATATCTAATTCAACTGTAAGTCCTGATATAGGTTTGCACAAATCGATACCAGAACCGCTACCTTGTGCATATATAGGGCATCTGCATAGCAATTGTTTTGGAATTTTCTGACTGTTCCATAACATAGATTGTTCCAACAGCACAACAACCAAGTTTGTAGCGAGGTACTACTTACATCCCAGTGGTAGTCCTCGACGGTAACTACATGTGTAAACCCCTACATATGCAGGCTTAAATGGCTAGGTTATGGTAGTAGCCTGGTCTACGCCGTCATACGGCTCACAACCCTATACGGAGGGGAAACCTTCTTCGTATTAGTATGTGTAATATTTGGAATCTTAACGGAGCACTTCTAACCAAGCAGTTACCAGAGGCTCTTGACTGCTACCATGCAGATATAACCCCCATTAAGCAAGTGCGATGGGATGGGCCATACGAAAGGAGAATGAAAAACTGAATATATACTATTGTTATAGCTATAGGAAATGAAACGCAGGTTATTCAGATGCGAATTTGCCACATGCGCATACTTCCACCAGAAGTCTTAAGCATCTGACACATGACCGATGGTCTTATGAAAAGACTAAATATGTTAAAATTGCCCTATGATGCGCACATGCACCCACGGAAATCGAGGACGACGCCACCAAAGAATGGGCGAAGTATAAAGCTAATATCGTACTAAGCGATTTTTACGCCAGGATACGAAAGGAGATCATCTTTGGTAGGACAGTTGGTAAGCCTACAAGACACCATGGTAATCTCGCAATGGGCTTTGGCTCGCTGACTTCTTGGCGGGACGAAATATCACTATAAGAAGCACCCAGTTTCCGTATGTATACGCGTCTACGTATGCCGAATTATTCTGAAAGTTTGAACGCGGCGGGCAAGCAACATTGACTCAGATTACCACCTTTTTCCAGCTAAGATGCGAATGCGGATTTCCCAACTGCCACAACCAGAATCTTCGCTGAGCGCGTATCCCGAAGTCTCTCAACCATTCATCAAGTACCGAAGATCCGTCGCATCGGAGACGCCACAACTGATTTACTGGCTTTAACTCGACCACCACCAAAACTACGTGGTTTGATGAAGAATGCCGGCAAGATCACCGGCAGCTAAACAAGCGGCGCTGCAACGAAGGACTAGAGCCACTCGTAAGTTCTTATATTGCTTTTGCATTATTGATATCCCCACTGGTCGCTGTGAACAAGGAGTTTGATTTATCAAATATTTATGACAGTAATGGTGAGAATATGTAACTTGAGAGGTTGTACTTCAGGATGGCACGGGAGTTTTAAAAACAAATAAAAAAAACATGTCAAGGCAAGAAGACCTAGTCTGAGTATGCGCCTTAAAGCTCAACAATTATAAAAATTATTTTTCCAGAACACCTTTCCATTTGATGTTGAAATCTTAACATGGAACAAAAACATTGATGGAACAGGTGTACCATGATGATTAAGTAGTATAGCTGTTTTCGAGTTTCATAAAGTGGTTTTTTGGGCTGCAGAGAGATACTGGAAGATGACAAACACCCAGAAAGGTCAATATCAGTTCGGACGTCTGAAATGTTCGAACAAATACGTGATTCTTGGGAGAGGCCTTAAACATTAACAAAGAGACTATTCGAACCATTCTTCACTAGGATTAGGGCAAACCAAAAGTCTGTGCAAAATTTATTCCGCGCACACTGAATGATGATGTCTGGCGTTTCAGACACGTTATTCCGGTCTCAAGAAATGATCCAAACTACATGAGTACAATTCTTATGGAACTCAAGCGTCAAGGTGCGGAATGGACGTCAAAAAATTACCAACAAGCTAAAGAAAACACGAAAAGTTCCTTGCAAAGTTAGGACAATGTTCTTCACATACTTCGATAGCAAGTGAATTATCAACAAAGAAGTCGTTACTGTCTTGAAATTTGGAAGCATTTGATAGCCAGAATCTATCGTATTCGGCCCGAATACCGTGATCCAAAGAGGTGGTCTCTGTTGCACGATAATGCACCGAGTTACACAACATTCATTGTACGTCAATATCTGGCTTGAAATCAAGTGTGTGTGTCTGATTTGGCACCACGAGACTTCTCCTTGGCCTAAAATTGAAGTTGAAGTTGAAAAGATGCTTTTTTGACGACATTCCGACATTCAAGCAGCTCCGACACGGGCACTGGAGGAAATTCCGCAAAAAGAGCTAGAGCCGGCATTTGAATCACTCTTGAATCGCTGTAACAAGTGCATTGAATGAGGAGGAGAATATTTCGAATCAAAACACCGAAAATTATACAGAAATCTTGTTTCAATTATAGCCAGTACAGGATATTATTTGCCACACTGTATGCATACCATACAGTGACATCAGCCTAGTGAAAAAAAATGTGAAAAAAAGGTGACTGATTCGAAAACATGTAGAACGAATGAATACCAATGCTTAGACCGGCAGAGTTTTCGAATCAAGCCACGCAGTAGATTAAGAGCTGACTTAAGCTTATACGCACAAGTTTGAAGAGGGCCTAAATCGCAGTTATCAAGAGACTGGGCTTACTGGAGAGACATGTTAGTTGCGACACTGGTTCACCCCAAAGTGTAGCGTCACCTTAGTAAGTAAGTAGGCTAAGTTCTTGCCAAACATCATTCTCATAAGCGTTTTGACTTTGAATTAGTTTTATTAAAAGTGATTGTCGGCATTCAGAGTTGTAGTCCTTTACATCCACAATACTTCATACTGGATGGGGTGAAAAGTAACCTCCTTGACCGCCAAAATGCGCTGCTACTGCAAAAAAGGTTATGGTGTCTTGAAGTCCTTTCATACTTAGGCAGACATGCCAAATTTCAGTGCGATACTGTCTTTAATTTTGCTTTGACAGCTGATTGTTGTTGACGTGTTTGGCATCATGTTGAGTATGGACAAAAACGATTTTCGTTCTCTCATAAAACATTATTTTTTGAGAGGCAAAACGACGAAGGAAACAAAAGAAAAATTGGATAAATATTATGGGGCTAATGCTCCGTCAGATTACACCGTCAAATATTGGTGTCGAGAGTTTCGAGGTGGCCGCAACTCCACTACCAGAGGACAATGTCAAAAAAATACATGAAATGGTGTTGGTTGACCGGAAAGTGAAGATGCGCGAGCTAGCATATACCACAAAGATTAGTACTGAGCGCACACGCCATATTTTGGGCAATATTCTGCATATGAAAAAGTTTTCCTGGTGCTGGGTGCCGCGCATGCTTACTCCTGACCAAAAACACGAACCCGAGAGCACTTCCAAAGAGTGTTTGGACTTGCTGATGCGGAATCCGGCGGACTTTTGGCGTCGATTGGTAACTGTTGATGAAACCTGGATCCACCATTACACACCAGAGAACAGAATGAGTGCCCGGTAATGGACTGAAGCTGGCACGAGTGCTCCGAAGCGGCCGAGGGAGGCTCAATGGGTCGGAAAGGTTATGGCGTCGGTTTTCTGGGCTTCGTGGACTACCTCGAAAAAGGAAAAACCATCAACAGCGAGTATTACCGTGCATTATTGGAGCGATTGAATGCCGAATTCGCTGCAAAACGGCCTCATGAAGCGAAGAAAAATTGTGCTTTTGCAAGAAAATGCGCCGGCGCATAAGAGCATCGCAACCACGGCTAAAATCAATGACTTATGGCTCCAATTGCTGTCGTATCTACCGTATTCGCCCGATTTGGCTCCCTCGGACTATTATCTCTTCCCAAACCTCAAAAGATGGCTCCTCAATAAAAAATTCAGCTCACGCGAGGAAATCATCGACGCCACGGAGGAGTATTTTACAGACCTTCCGGAAAATTACTTTTCGGACGGGATCAAGAAGTTAGAAAATCGCTGGAATAAATGTATCAAGCCAAAAGGGGACTTTATTGTCCCCTCTCTCGAAAAGCTCCGAACTCTTTATCCAGAAGGACTTTTACAATTTTTAATGGTATACTTCGTTGCATTGGTATCAAGTACGCCTAAGCCGATGATTAAAATAGATACACGTACGTCGAATTCCTTTAGTTTTCTCACAGTTGGTGTCATTTTTCAGAGAGAACTTGTCGATTTTCCTCGTAAATAGATTTTACATCGTTCAATCCACACTTCCGATTCATCTTTAACAAAAAAAAGGAAGCAAAATCGTATTAAAAACTTTGTATTACAAAGCCTTCTCTAAAATATCAGGTTTTTAAATATATTTCTGATGAATATCAGCCCTCCAAGAGCACGGTATTAAGTTCCTACAATTTCAAATAGACACGTAGGAACTCTATACCTCGCTTATGGCGTAAGGCGATGCTTATACTTCTATTACAAATCACAAAATCCTGTTTACACTTTCGATTTTAATATTCCACTCAAACAAACATAATAACAAAAATCAACAAACATAGATACAGTTAAAAGTTGTCGTAGATCCTGATACTTACCCATCTCATCACCTCTGCGTCAGAGTTGCGCCACAAAAGCGATTGCCAATAAAAAGAAGGGATAATCCACCATCGACTTGAAAATCACATCGGCATTGACAAATTGTTGCATATAAAACACATTTCGGTCATAAATTTCATATTACACAATAAAACGTCACCTCCAAGGCCCCATACTGAGTGCGTAATCCTTTAATTCGCCATTACACTCCTCATCATCAAAAATCGTCATCATTTACTGACGCTTTAACTGGCACTTTTGTTACCAATACGAACATTGCTGCCAAAATTGTTGTCGTCTGTCAACATCAAACGCCGCTTTACTGCCGCACTTTTCGATTAACAATAAAAAAATCAGCTAAAACCAAAGGGAAAAAGATACAAAAAACAAAAAAAAAACAACAAACTCCTCCAAATTAAATAGCCCCTTCAATTTTAATATCCTTTTTCGTCATTTTATTAGCGAATGATCGTAAAAACAAACCAATGACGGTAAACATTTACCACCAAACCACATGTCGATTGGATGTACTCGTATCTTAACGATAGCCTATTGCTGTACGTCTGCCTTTTAGCCAACATTAAGAGTAAACCCATTCTGCCATATTGTTTGCATACGAGCAGATACATACATATCTCATCCTTGTATCGAATTGCAAGGAGAGTGATAAAAAATAAATCCAGATAATGGCAGTCGGTGAGTGGCCATAAAGAAGAGGACATAAGTAGGCTATGGCGGAAACTCAAGGATTCAATATGTATTTGTATTCGTATGAGTATCTATCGATGTTATGAGTAGCTTATGATTTTCAATTTAAAAGCATAAAAAGTATCTCCACGTCGACTACAATGTAACTTACTTAGTAAAAGTCCGGGAAAACCGTTGTAACATACGAGTACACTTCCTTATGGGGAATACCGATGAGGTAATCTAATGTTGATTGCGTGCAATCGTCGACCAACATTAGCATGCAACATTGTGTGTGGCCTGAGAAACATACAGAAGTGACTCCGGACTCTAGTGCTACTTATTTGATTAAAAAATTTATGCTTAAGAGCCAGTACATTACAAATTTGCGCTACAGTTCGACGTTTGACTATTGCGGATACAGATACGAGTACAAATGGTTTTGGCCGATGATTGTTGTTTCTTTTTTAATACCCTTGTCCGTCTGATGGTATCTGTATCCTAATGGAAGATAATGTGATCACCTTTTAGCTTTTATGAGCCTTCAAACACTATGCTGATGAGTTGTGATTAAATTTTTTGATGGCCTTTAAGCCAGATTCGATTTCAAATACTTCGAAAACTATCCGATTGTAAGAAAGATTTGTTTCCCCATAAAAGTCAAAGACCATGCAGCATAAAATGTCGAATTGACATCTACTACAGCCTTATCGAATCTAATGATGTTTAGTGAACCATAAATTGTTGAACTGCAGGTAGGCTGTCAAATTAAGGCGTTTATATGGTTTTCTGGTAATTTCGATTGACTAACAAACCTGTTGTATCCCTGTTGTGCTTTCGAGAAAATAGAGACGATACATGAAGAGCCTTGTAGCTTTGTTAATTACTTGCAGTGGGCAATTCTATTCATTTTGTAGGTGAAGTCCAACATAAAAGTGAAAACCTGTTGGACTTGTCGTTTCATATTTTAGCAAAATATAATACCCACTACTAGATGTCACACTTCGTACATAAACTCCCTCTTATCTCGTAGTAGTCTAAGAACATAAGGTCTTTTATTAAATGTGTGAGTAACCTGTTCTATCTATGAGATTCCCCGAAAATTGTCAATCGAAAAGGCCAATTACCCATCAGAAGATACAACGAATCTGTATGCCCATCTATGGCTACAGACAGAGGACAAAAACAGTTCCGAATCAACACAATAACTCAGGGGGGTATGGGTAGATATTTGGTACTTACTTACTTACTTACTCCAGTTTCGCACGCTAAGTTGGCTGAGGTCCCCTTCCACTTGCGTGCGCCACCAGAGTCTCGGTCTTCCTCTACTGCGCTGTCCTTTGGCAGCGGACCGGAGCATTGGTATCCATACGCTCTACATGACCCAGCTTCTCACTCTTCTGGCTAGGTCCATGTCACTGTACAGTTCGTCCAGTTCGTCGTTGTATTTCCTCCTCCACTCACCGTCAATGCACACGGAACCGAAGATCGCCCGAAGAATTTTTCTCTCGAAGCAACCAAGAACACCCTCATCCATTTTTGATAATGTCCATGCCTCTGCGCCATAGAGCAGGACCGGGATTATTAAGGTCTTATAAAGGGTGACTTTTGTTGTCCGACAGAGGGCTTTGCTACTCAATTCCCTTCTTAGCCCAGATCTCAGCTCTGGTGTCGTTAACTGTACTTATAGCGGAGCCTAGGTAGACAAAGTCCTTAACTACATCAAAATTATATCTGTCGAGGTTGAAGTTCTGTCCGAGACGTCGGTGTTGGTTGTCCTTTTTGCTTGACAGCATATACTTGATCTTGCCCTCAATGACAGCTAAACCCATTTTCGCCGCTTCCGTCTCAATACTCGAGCTCGCCAGTCAGGCCGTCCGCTCCAGCAGCTTTGTTGGACTTAAGCTTAGATATAGCCATCTTCACTTCATCCAGGTCGGGTGGACGGAATTGTTGGTCAACATCGTCCAGTTTGAAAGGTTGATTCTGCCTGACAGCGGTATTTGGTTCATCATCGCCGGGAATACAGTCTGCAGAAATGGTCTTTCGATATTCTCAGCATCGACTGCGATTCTACCACGATGTTCCCTTGTTCATCTTTACAGGCTTCGGTTTGGGGTTTGTTTCCGTGGCATCCCTTCGAATCTCATTCCTGGTGTAGCATCCTTCAATTTCCCTCAACCGCTCGCTTCTCAAGCTTTTTCTTTTTCCTCTTGAGTAGCCGGTGTTCGTCTCTCCTCTTTCGCTCATAGAGCTCATGAGCAGCTCTGGTCCTTCTAAGCAGCGCTGCTTTATATGTATCTTGCTTAGCTGCATGTGCTTGACGGCATTCATCATCGAACCAGGGATTTCGTCGGCATTGGACCCTTTTAAGAGATTAAGGGACACTCGATCGGAAAAGGACTTAGTGATCTTTCGCAATTGTAGCCGTCTGACGTCGAATTTGCTCACAGCATTAGTTTGTCTTGGCGTAGTTTGGTATATCCGCAACCGTACCTTGGCTACAACAAGGTAGTGGTCCGAGTCAATGTAGGCCACTTTTGAATATTGATGAATGCCAATGCAAGAATCCTGGAGATACTCGTATAAGCCCGTCCTCAACAAAAGTAGAAGGAAAAGTCTCAAGAGATTTGTCTTAGAGGAGTGAAGAAGTTCGACTCTACTTTCCTTATGAAATCCTGTCGGTCCCTCTTGTTTTTTGGTGAGGTAATATTGAGATCTGGTGAAGGTGGAGGGCGGCCATGGTCCCATTAGACAGTGGTCTACCGACGACATAACTCGTAAAGCAACGAACATAGGTATTACGAGCGAATTTTGTTGAAGCCCTTAGGATGGTAGGAAGAGAACCATCAGGAACACCCTTGTCGGAGCCCGCAATCGGGACAGGAGACTTGTAAAGGGCAACATCAGATAGGACGTCTGAATGTCGTCAACGGGTGAAAACGGACAATCCTTTCAAGCCAGACACCCCAACACAATTATGACGGGTGGGTTAAGATGGTCTCCGGAGCTTACACCTGAACAAAAGCTTAAGGAAATCATAACCCGGAACCGTTTTTGTTAAAATTATCAGCATGTTTGAGTGGAATATGCATCTAACTAGTGAGCCAGTGGGTACCTGGAAGAAACCGCAACTCTAATAGTTGGAATCCAGGGTTATCTTTAATTGGGGGCAACGTCTGATAGTTGCCGGGAATAAATCATAATAATTGGCGCCCAACGTGGGGCGACAGATGCTCTCATCATGAAAATTGCTGGCCTATTCTTCTTTGTTTAAGTCTTAAACAGAGGTGATGTGTACCATATAAGAATATTTCCATAGTACCGAATTCATGCTGAGAATCGAAGCGGTGCTGATACAGAATATGTCTGGGAACAAGAACATGAGAAATAGCGTCTGCGGATCGGCAGGCAGCCGACATTATCAGCAGTCACAATAATTCGCATTCGTAGATGACCTACATGAAGGTACAATATAAAATCAAAATAAATTTGGTCCTCCAGAAACAATGTTACTAAGAAGCTCTATCGTACTCTACTGGCAACAACGAATGCAATCAATGGGTAAATCAAGAAGAATAACTAGTACTTCTGCGGTGCATAATCTTCACAGCCGTGGAGCCAGTAAATAATGGCATCTATACCCCATAAAAGCGGCGATCCTGACCTAAGCACTCGAAAAGTAAAAATCAGGCACACTTCCATATGAGGCAACCATCCACTATGACAAGAAACAAACCTATTTACAGCACAACATGCAAATCATTGCTCCAATTTTCCAAGAAAACAAGAAACAACCTCCAACATGCAACTCACACTGGACGATCTTAAGTGGGTCACTACGATCACATAACTCCCGCAGCTTTGTTGCAAACAAATGCCCACTGAGAAACAAAAACAAAATTCAAAAGAAAACAAGAAAACCACAGATCTCGAACCGTTTAGGATGTGAACATCCGTTCGTGAATAACAAACAGAAAAAAAAAAAATAACAACAACAAGAAAAGAACAAATATTTACCCACTGGTCTAGGTCTGCGCCATCACTAATCAACTCCGTCATGGCTACTTTGGTGCATAAGATCCGTATCTAGCCCGCACCACATTCACTGGTCATAAACGGTTCTGCCACATTGCAGTCGCTTCTAGCTGTATCTGTAGTGAGTAATGCACCGATATGGGCCGTAAATAAAACTCTACACTGTACACTGGGGTACTGGGGGTACTTTGCATATAATTACGTCCAGATGGTGGCCACAATCAGCATCAGGGATGAGAATTAATCGTCCATTCATCTTTTCAAGCTTCTCTTCCACTACAATTTCAACAATTTTCAACTACTTCATCTGATGTCTAGCTTCTCTCTTTGATCGTGCTGTGTCCATACACTGTAGTGGACTAGTACGAACGACCAGCATCAGTTTCATGCCTCACGAAGAGCAATCAACTAAACGGATTTATGGATATTTCATGGAAGTCGATGCCGAACGAGGATCATGTAATAATTCTCGTGCTCTGGCATACAGAAGTGTTCATTTGGCAGGTTGCAAGATGGATGCATGAGCCACTGCCACCATCACCACCTCCATCGGTTGTTTGAATAGTATCCACCATACAACCAACCGACCACCATTGCTCCGGCACTCTGCACTCGGCAGCATCAATACAACGGATGAACTGATGGATGGATCTGAGTCGGCCGATTTCAACTCGGATTTGGATGGAACTTTCAAACGAATCTTAGTCGGAGGCTTTCCCCTTCTCGTATTCATATTCGTTTTCGTATTCGTATAGGCGATTCCAATCAGTTGTGTAGTTTATGCTGGTAATTGCGGTGCACAGCTTCTGCTCCAGCTACAATCTAGAAATCCAACTGTGACTTAAACCAAGACCACTACGACTAGTACGACTTCTGGCGATCGCTTAAGTTATTGCACAATTACCAGAGTTTATAATCACGCTTCGGTCTTCAGTCTTCAGTCGACGATTGTTGGTTTGTTGGTCTGTTGGTTCATGTTCATCTGGTGGCCTTTTGGCTAAAAGTGAAATAATTTTGAAATAATTGACGGCGCAGAGCAATAGATATGCGCTCACCCCGATGGTGGTGAACGGTTTGCCGATTGGTGTCTTTTAATTGTCAATATTGGACGGTAGAGTCGGATACTTTTTCGACTATTCAACTGTAAACGTGATATTTTAAGTTGTTACTTTCATTTGATTTGATAGACATGCGACTTAATGATCCGGACATGTTTCACGATTGATTTAATCGGACATGGAACTCATGCACCTCAAGACAAAAAGACAGAAAAACACAAAACTGAAGATGTGAAGGTACAATTGTTAGGGATAGATGTTTGCATCACATTCGGATGTGAAAAGATTTGTTTTCAAGTCAGTGAAACGCTTTAGTTATGGACATTTCGTGATGTGTTTCGAGGCAATACATCATTAGGGCTATCATTGAGCTTAATTTGAATAATGATTGTGATCAGTCTTTTGAACATGGCAAGTCCGTTCCGATAGACAGCTCCTTGAATTTGATGTACAATTTTGCGTGTTACTTTCCATTTGAGTGTTGGAAATTGACAGCGTCTCAAGTTGATAAGAGTCTGGGATTGACTAATAGATCTAATGATTCACATGCTTCGATCTGTATTGCTCTCGAAAATGTTTTGGTTGGTAGAACTCGTTATTAGCAAGTACTCATTCGTTGTCATTGCTATACCGAGGTGTGTTAAGAAGATTTTTGGCTTAGAAGTCAAGTCAAGTCAAGTCAAAGATTTTGCTATCAATCCAAACATTTTCAGGCAACGGAGCTGACTTCTTCATAGAAGCCGACTTCAAAATACTTTTGCCTTTGAACTATGTTTCCTCTTAATACCCATATCAGGGCTATCTCCTGTTTTTGGGGAAAAAGGCCTTTGTCATCTTATGGAATTTAATGGAAAAACGAAATAGGCTTTCGTGGTGCTAAAGAGCGGCCAGAATCTGACCAGGCAATGGATGCACACGAATTTTTATTGATGGCAAGAAAACTTCATAAAATGTGGTGCTGGCTTCTTCGTAGAGGAGAAACAACTTCAGGCATTCCTGATGGCAATATCCTATATTGCAAGGAATAGGTGAAGGTCTGTCATGACAGCCATGCGGTCTCCTTCAGTAGGAAGACAAGACTTCTTTCAATGCAGTTGAACGACTAAGTTCAAGTAAGAGTTCCTGGACACATTGGGTTCAAAGGGAATAACAATATCCATAAGCTAGCAAGATAAGCCTCACTGTAGCACTTCTAAGGACCTGAACCCCTGATGTAACTGCTTGTCCAGAAATCCAAGATTCAACAGACCAAACTATGTCGAGGCTTCCAAATGCTTCTCTAAAAGCAGCTGCCTATCTGCTATCCCTCGGCAAGGAAGGCCGTAGATTGCTCTTATGTAAGCTACACATTTTTGCTCAGGTATGAGTGACACCACTTTCTGCGACTCTTGCTGGTGAAATAATGACCAAAACCCAGGACGCTTCCTCTGTGAATAACCAACTTTCATGCTCATAAGGTTGCAGGTTCTGACCATTGAAGTGATGGCTTTTGGAAATTAGAGCAATATTATCTACAGAATACGCACAGGATATCAAGTTAGACTTCTCTTATTAGTTGAACTCATGGCTAAGCACTCCTTATCGTCCGTCAGAACCTTTTTAACTTAGTCATTCTGGAGGGTTCTTGGCCGCTCTTTTCTTTCCATCGGAATAGTGCAAAAATACAAATATTTTAGCCGGGGGGCCAGTGTTCATCATGGCAGCATGGCGCAGTAACTGAGTTCGTCTTCTACCTGTGCCAGAGGTCATGGGTTCGACTCCGGAACCATACACCGAAAAACAGAAAAATAATTTCTGAATCTTTACATGAAAGCTGTGCCCTGAAATTGTCTCTCATTGGTGTACCACTTGGATTAGTCCCAACTGCATCCGATATTGTATGTGCCCTTTGCGCAGATTGAACCGTAGATTTTTCCCCTGAATACTGAAAATATTTTCTTGTCATTGTTTTAGAAGTTACTGGGTTATAAAATATGACGACTTTAAGCTCTGTGGTCAGTCCAACCGATTTTCTCTAGCCAAAAAGGTAATAAAGTAATAGTATCACTAGAAAATTGTCTACATAGCTCAAGAGCATCAAACATTCTGGCTAAATCCACCGACTAACCCCACAGTGTACTGCGTACTTCCAACCCAAAGGCACAAAAGTCTTCCCAACACAGTTTCTGGCCAACATCTTGACTTCTTGAGTGTACTTCAAAAGCACTTCTTTCTTAAGCCCATTGCGAGATCCACTCGTCGTTGCATCTCAATAGCCTTCCTGTCATCCTACGCGCATTTCAATAGCAGAATGCACTTTACAGTGGCAGCCAACTAAACTAAACACACCTTAGCCAGCTTTTCGGGAGTGCCCGGCTGTTTGTTCATCCTAACCTTAAAACTTACCTGCATAGATGGATGTGGTATTTCTATGTAGAAGTGTGCATCAATCAGTACAATGCCTTCTTGGCCCAGTGGAATAGAATACAACGCTTCCACTGTTTTGTGCATCGCAGCGGTCGACTACCGTTTGTGCATGCAATTAGCATAATTATATGCGAGCTCACCAACACAATCCAATACAGACAGTGACTAGTGGGTATAAAGGCAATCAACCGTAATCAGTCAATAGAATCGAAGTGACTGATGGAGCACTGATGGACACTCACGTCAAATGTTTAAGCATCATCACAATGAGACCAGGAATGCTGTTGTTGCCACTGAATGTAGCTGCTGCGAATTGGGTTTGGTCTTTGATGGTTTGTGTACACAATAAGTGATACATCATGCTGTGCCTGTGCTGATTGTTGTACGACTTGCGAGTGGGCGGTCATTGGCGGCAGTTACAATTGGTGTAACGCAACCCCAGGTCTTGGATAGAGGCGGTACCGGGTGCATGCTTGGATATTGAATTCGCGCATATTGTGGCGGCAATTGTTGTTTTAAGTTAAGAATTATTGGCGGCAGCTATGATAGTGCAGCGGAATGGGGTTAAATTAATTTAATTGCCATTTGTATGAAACGAGTCGATTTGTGTGTATGAGAAGACTTAATTTACGACTTTGTGGTCGACGTCACCTACGACTGTAGGTGAGGTTTGTCGTTAATGCACATACGGATTTGACGAGTTAAGGTTTGATTTGTGTGGCATGGCAAGGCTGGGGAAACATAACAAGATATGTACAAGCGCCTCATGTGTAAATGCCAAAAAGGTCATAAAGTTTGTCACACATATTCGTTTGCAAATTCTCTTCTGGCCTAGCTTAGGGCTTAGCTCTATTCAGATTGGAGCATACTTTCTTGCCTTTCCGGCAGCTTCGGCTGTCGACTTCGATTGTCGGCAAAGACGTAGGTACTTGTTAAGCCTGGACAACGAACACATCACTGATTTCCTCAATCCCAAACGGGACTCTAAGGGTGTCAGATCTGTGCCAATGGAGTGACCCAATACTGAGCATGGATATCACATATAATGAGAAAGCTGATAAATAGTTCTTTCTTCTGTCAAAAGGCAATCCCCTATGCTCAATGGAGATATTCTGATGATGAATTGGCACTGAATTCAACTTGGGGTCCACAACAGCTAGGACGATACACGGCATGAAGATTTCACACTTTCTAGTAAGACTTCGTCAATGAGAAGCCCAAGTTATCTCTACTGTCATCACAGTTCACTTTGCTCACGACATCCATACTAAAGAACAATGACTTTTGTAGAAGCTGCATATCCTGTACCGTGTGGCCTCTTTCGTTTAAAGACGGAGGGAGCAGTGCAGGATCTTGCCCCCGCATTTCATATCATTCATTCGAATCCAGTACTTTTTGGAGTCAGTAAGTCGATGAATGAGCAATAGAACCTTACAGTACACAATACTTCTTAGGCATCTCCTTAATGAAACTTTCAAAATTTAGCAATTAATTTACTTCGTAACCACCAAGCACCTAGCAGGATCGTACCTTAAACTGGGAAAATCAAAGTTGAAGGAGGATATCACTGTCATCTACAAAGAGGCACATCAGTTGGTAATACATCCAACACAAAAGTGGACATCTTCTTGGAAAAATTCGCTTACTGGCATAAAAACGAAGACATATGTGTATTCTTCCCCAAGTCAAATGCTAAGGTACCAACAGAATATCTACTTTGAACCAGTTAGGTAACTAGCTTATTTAGAGCGTACCCTAGGGGTGCCATAATTACTACAAACAACCTACACATGCCTGAAAGTTCTTTAATACTGCGACTGAAACCTAATTTCAAAAAGCAATCTTAAGCAACTCTAGGCAATCGAAAATGTATTTGTCGTTCCTTTACAACTTTGCAACATCAGTCAATTGAAAATCCCCAGCAACTGACATAGAAATCAATCAGATAAATCGATACACAGTAGCAGTAGTCTAGCTAGCTTAGCCCACTTATTGAAGAGGTCTTCTGTATATTTTTTTACCATGCCTCCTAGCTACAACTATGAGTATAACTTTTCATATACCATACATATCTACGAGTAGTACACTAAATATATAAAGCTTCACAAAGAAATGACAACGTTCCGTTTGCAAGTAACGAGTACTCCAACTCCTTCCGATGGACGGATCGGTTTAAAACGACCGCGTCTGCGATGTATAGGTTGTCAGCCACACACTTTATGATTGATTGCATTGAAATTAATCTCACGGATTCATAGAATCCGTCAGATTCGATCAGCCTAACAATAACTCAAATGAAATTTTCTTTTCCTCTTCTCAACAGACATTCAACTTGTGATGATGGTGGAGTAGGACAAGGAGTGGTAGGTACGAGTACTCTGATGTGAGAGTTGCCATTCGAATTGCTGTTGTGTGCATGTGAAGAGATTTAGCCTGCTCCCAGAGTGCCAATTCAAACAACAGAGACGTGGCACATTACATAATAATGATTTCATGAATGCGGAATGTCCTTGGTGCATTTCCTGGGAACCTGATGCACTTTACATTTACAGTGGGATTGAGATTTGCTTAAAGTTTCTGTGAGTTTTTGTTATTATTTTTTTTTCTTGTGCAACTACGAACGATGAATGCAATGAATAAATACAACGACAACGACTACGACTACGATGACGACAACGATAGACAAGCATCAGGGTGATGAAGAATGAAGGAGGCACCTTCAAGTTAGATCTGTTCGAGACAACGACATCAGCTAGTTCCACCAGTTCAGTCAATAAAACTATTTCGCTGGAATACCGCGTAATTGAAAGATACACATTTTTCCACATGGGTGGCTTTGCTTGTCCTGCCCAACTGACTGCCTTCCTGCCTGCCTGTTAGCCTGTTAGCCTGTAAGCCTGTCTGCGTCCAGACTCCTTAATGCAAATATAGAGATGGTTTGTCGTTTAGTGTTCCACGCTCAACGTTCAACATTGAATGTTCAACATTTTAGCTTCGAACATTGAGTAGATATTTCGTATTCAATGCTCGGTGTTGTCTTTCTTTTTATGGATAAATCAGCATTTAACCAAATCACGATGTCGTAATGTATAGTAAAATTGTTGTTAACATGCCAGGGCTTACCGGGAAGACCGGAATTTGTGACTACACATACCAGATTAATCCGCAAGACAAAGTTGCGTGCCAGTGTGTTGGCAGGTGTTGCGATTTGTATTGACAAATCGATTTAATCGTATCACTAAGCATCGGACTTTAGCTAATGTGATATGCAAATGCCAATTGATGGGAACGTGGTCTTTTGTGGAATCAATTTCGAGGTTTTGCCAAACGTTTAGCAAACGTGGGAAAGTTGGGTGTGTCAAAATTGACGAAAAGATATGCAGACAGACGAGGATTAGGGAAATCCGAGCAGGCATGTTAGATTTGATTAAATCGGAATACAGTGCGGAGTAGGGATTGCTGATTGAAAATAAAAATAAATGAAAGAATCTTACCATGCGATTTGCTCTAGGGCTTAAGGAGTCAGGTATTCGTACTTATATCTATGAAACTCCCAAAAACCGCATTTTTAGTGCATATTTTGAAAATAATTGAATTTGACCTGATTTTCGATAATTGAGATACTCGTTCTTGTCTCAACAGCCACAAAATCAATGAAGCAAAATGTGCATCTGGTGGTATCTACTTAAAGCCTAGTAAATGGCCAAAACATTGGACGTAAGTCCAGTTCATTCTGAGAATAACCAGAGATTTCAGAGCTAAATGTACACCGATTGCAGGACCATTGGAGAACTACTCAGACACAAACCACCAATATCGGATTCGAAAATCATAAGACGAATAGAAATTGGTTTGAAAGTGGAACAATGAAGCTTTATTGCGAATTCAAACATTATAAGCGCCCTCGACTTGAAAGCTTAACAAAGATTAATCATCTACAGAGCTCTATTAAGACTCACTGGTTTAGATAGTATTTTGTTGGCTTACGGAAGCGTATTTCGGGAAGATAAATATTTTAGTGTTTTAGCCTCCATAAGAGCCGGTAAGTCTTCCTTCAGAAGCCGACTATATCATTGACAAATTTTTTTCAGCTTACAGGAAACGAATTAGAATGCAAAGATTGACAAAAAAGAACATGCTTCTCCAACAAGAGCCAAGATAAAAGAGGTAATCCTTATTGAGCTACCGCTAAATGTCCACACCTAAGTTTGATGATACCCTGAAGAATGTCATGTTCATTTGAAGCCTAGTTCTACCAATTGAGTGTCTACTAATCCAAGACTCCGAAGAACAGAGCAGAACATGGTAAGAGATAGGTCGGTCATCAGAACTATGAAAAACTGTCAAATTTACCAAGGTGTATCTGGTAGGGATCATAGGCAGTGCACATTTGGAAGTAAATTTATTGGGAAAGAAAATCTTGAGAAAATATAAATGTTTTGGCATTAAATGGGACTTCTTTGAAAATATTAGCGGAAGGAGTAGAAAGAAATTACTAAAATTACTACCCGTGATGAAGCAGGATTACCTTTTCTTTCCTTTTCCAGTGCAAGCAGATGTTTGAACACCTCGAAGTGGTAAAATATTAGTTGTATCTGCAATAGAAAAATAGGGGATGAATAGTAAAAACTATACATGCTGGCTTTTATAAATATTTTCGGGACAATCGGCTATCTGCACACTGAAAAGTATCTTCTCATTTCGTAAGCAATTGACTTCATTGCACTGACGGAGGAGTATCGATTAACCATGGAATACGAACTTGGAATCTACCACTATGAAATCCGTCCGATTTTTTAGATTTATGCCAAGTACAATAGTTTAAGTACTACTACACTACACGGTTGTAATCCATGAAAACCGTGAGCATTGCCTTCTTTTTTGACTGAAAACGACTTGGTTTTTTGGTCTCGGCTCATTTGGTGAACGCCATTCACTTGCCTGCTGTCTGGATTGCGTGTCGTACTCATAAGCCCACGTCTCGTCTCCAGTAATGATCCTTTTGATGAATGTAGAATCGGATTCAGCTTCGCAAATCATCTCTTTTGCGACGTCAACACGGTCTCTGTTTTGCAGGACGGAAACCCAAATTATTAAACAAAATGTCTTGGACGGATCTTTTTGTTTCATCAATGTTTTCGATGTCAATGGGTCTGCCACTACGTTCATCATCTTCGATTGTCTCACGACCATTTTTGAACCGCTCGTGCCACTGGTAAACGACCATTTTCTTTAGAGAATCGTTGCCGAAACACTTTTCCGACATTTCCCACCTTCGCGCACTATAAAATCAGTTTTTTACACAAAATTGAATACAAGTTCGTTGCTGTAAATTGTAAAAATCGTCAACACAGATCGAGATAGATGTACTCTTGGCTACGTAACTTTTGCAAATGTCAAGCTATGGTGCTAAGATTTAGAGGGAATAACAACAACAGATGTGCTAACTTACCAAAAAAAGGAGAACTCAAATCGGAACGGTCGTTATTCCGGGAACTAAGTCTAAGTCTTGAAATTTTCACTTATCTGCCTATTAAGGTGGCACTAGAGTTAGCCGTGATCCTGAGTCTCAACCAGGCCATTTAATCATCTGCCTGCGGTGTCGCATCTCACTTTGATTGAAGTCAGCTACGACTTACCTGCACCACCATAGTTGCGGTGGAAATACCAACGGTTGGTATTATTATCGAGAGGAAATAAGCCATCAGAGGAGCCCTCATCTTATCGGCCGCTCTGTATGCTCGACAATATGGAAAAAATATTAGAGCGAATTATATGCAACAGACTATAGTCTTTCATTGAAGCTAATGATGGACGAAATATCAGTACGGCCTTAGAAAGGGCCGATCGACAATCGACGCGATTAAAGTCGTAATAGACAAAACCCATTCGGCCATAGAAGGTAGACGATGGAAAGGAGGCAGCAAAAAGTACTGCGCCGTGGTGACACTTGACGTGAAAAATGTCTTTAAATCGGCGAACTGGTCGTGTATTTTACAATGCCTCGAAAGATAAAATGTACCGAAGTACATATTAAGGCTGATCAGGAGCTACTTTACCGATAGATTGCTCCTTTACGACTCTGACGACGGGACGAAATTGTATAAAATTACAGGGGGCGTGCCCCAAAGACCAGTGTTAGGTTCCATACTGTGGAACGTGATGTATGACGATATCCTACGACTCCCAGTCTCCAGGGAAGTCGCCGTTATAGGTTTCGCGGACAATATTGCTATTGTAGTCGAATATTGCGAAACGACTTGAAGAAATCGAGTTATATTGCAACGAAGCAATAGAACTGATAAAAAACTGACTACGCGATATGAGTTCAGACCTCGCCAAACATAAAACGGAATCTGTTCTCATTACGAGTAGAAGGGGGCTAGAGACGATAACTATAAAAGTCGGGGAGGACACAATTATTTCCAGCCCTTTTGTAAAATACCTGGAAGTGATGATTGATGCTCGGCTTAATTTCAAGCATCACCTCGCATACGCTTGCAAGAAATCGTCGAAAGCGATAGGCGCTCTTTCGAGCCTCATGTCGAATATCGGCGGGCCGAGGCAAGGCAAGGCAAGCGATTAATGCTTGCGAGAGTTGTAGCCTCCATACAGCTGTACGGAACACAAATGTGGTCTGACGTCACGAATAAAAAGACACACATGAAGGGAAAACTGCGAGCTAGCAGTGCATATCGAACGGTATCCCACAACTCGATATAGGTACTATCCTCTATGGTACCAATCAATATGGTCCTATCGGGCCATCTGAAGATCTTTGGGGTGCTGTTAGCCATGCAGTAGTACGAATAATGTCCGATCTATGGAACTTAGAACAGCAATGAAATGCGAATTCGCTAAGCATCCCGTGACGAAGCAAAAAGCTCAAATCCGTTCCTCGCGAAGTATTACTTAGCGGTAGTTCCACGGAGGAATAAACGGAAAGATTCCCCGGGAGGTGATTTTAGTCAGTAAGAATCTGACATAACCAATGGACGTGCCTATGCAAGGTTTCCAATTTCCCACGCAAAAAAAAAAAAGAAACCATAGCCGCGGTCATTCGAGATTGGAATCGAAAGATTGTTAAGCTAGAACAGTCCCATGCAGTTCCAGGTTAAATTTCCTTCTACATTTCCAGTAAGCGAGGACAAGAACTATCTGCAAAGCTTCTTCGTCAGTTTTTGGGTTGTTCAAGACCCCACGCCAAAGACCAGGACCGGAATGTAAAAATCTAGTTTGGTTTTACGAAAGAGGCTTCAGTTACATACTCAATTGCCTACCGAGTTCAAAGAAACAAATATTACCAAGAGCAGTTCTGTGTCTGATTTCTCTGCTTCTTGCAACGACAGAACCAATACAAAGGAGGACTTGAACTATTTCGAAGTTATTACTGCAAATGGACTTGTTTCGGTCAAGATCTCGGTAGTGTGCATCGTTTTCTTCCCGTTTGCCCATTTTGTCCTCTTTCTTCTCAATACTCACGACCGCAGTCAAAAGGGTCTTGACTTTCTATACATTGTACGAGCTTTCCTCCAGACATATCTTATAAGATTCGCTTGTTGCATATTTTCAACCAGGTCGTTTGCGCCAGCAGCTTTACTAGACTTTGGCTCTGGTATCGCTACCACAACTTCGTCCATAGTGAATGGCTCATCTTTAAGTAATTGAAACACACTTCAAAATGCTAATGAGTTGGCTTAATTACTCAAGCCAACAAGTCTTGTCACCGACTATTCACTTCAAAAAATTGAGAAAAAAAATTGAATGTATTCAGATTGATAAGCCAGCAATCAAATGAAGAAAACAAAAATTGTCCTTTCAATGAGCATTTGTCCTTTTTGACTTTCCGTCTTCATTCTTTGATTTCACACATGCGTTGTCTTCAATTCAGAATAGATCCCTTTGTGACTTCTTATTTAAGGGCTTGATGTGGGCATTTAGCCAATCAAAGAAGAATCAAATGAAAAAGGTTTCATCATCGAAAATAGGAAAATGATCAATCCCTTTGTTGGATGAATGGAGAGGGTTTTTTTTTCTCTATTCTCCTTTCTCAAGGATGTCATCAGTAACAATGTGTATTAAGGGCAAATCCTTAAGGGTGGGTTCAAAGAAAAGGATACGAGGAAATGACCATTCAATCTCCTAAAGCACAAAGGCAGTTGTTTATAAAAGTTGTGTCCACTTTGAGGATTTTATTTGGACTTTTGAAGAAAGAATGATTGTTCACATATGATACTCCTCTCGTAAAGCTGATGCGAAAGGGTAGCAGGATTTTGTTTTTTTAATCTCATTTGATAGAAAATTCCAGCTTTTAGTGTTCTTGTGTTTGGAACTGGTGGTCTCCGTCCGTACTTTGTTGCCATTGTAACTTGACTCAAATCCTGGTGGACACTTAGGATTTATTGCAGAACTTGATTTTAGCTCACCACTTAGAAATATCCGTATTTTAGTTGTGCGGATGTATCAGAGAATTGAGTTTACATATATCTCTCTCATACTTTACATATGGCTACTACAACTTATAAGATACGTCTGGAGATTGTCGATTGTCAACTCGGCGGCGATTGCAACAGTTTAACCTTTTTTCATCCACTATATGGAAAATTTTGTAAAAAAAACTCAGATAGCACACAATTTCACTATAACTTTAAGCTTTATAGCAGCGTTAAGTGCCAAAGGTCATTGAGATAATTTAGAGTAGTACAGGCAATCCAAATATCCAGGTCGCAACTGAACAAAAACTTGGGCATCTAAGGGACCTGCGTAGCGATTTGGAACTTAGATTTGGAAAGCAGCGCAACAGTTAAGTTCGCAGCGAGATACTTGCCTTACCTCCCCATGGTAGTCCACAATAAGAATTTAATCATGCAGTGTATAATGAAAAGGGCATGTTCGGCCAGTAGCAATACACGTGCCTAACCGTCGTAGGGATCAAAACCGATATACGGAAGAGATTAAATGATGTGTTGAACCAACTACTGGACTCGGATATATGTAAATAGATTCACCTCTGAAAACTCTTGCAGAAATCCTTATCACAACGACTTTTGGAACTCCTTGTGGCCCGTAACAGGCCATTAACAGAGTTCTTTGGCTGCAATAAAGACGACGACAAACTATGATGATTGCTATAGGTAAAAGAAATCTTCGAATACAAATTTACTAAATTCGGCAGATTTAGGCAAAAAATCTTGCGCTTCCGACGTGTAAGAGAGCGTCTTATGACAATCGGTATCCAGGCAAAATTCGCAAATGTAAGCCTACATAAGCCTAAGGACGAGGATACCAAATAATGTTTCTATGAGATACTCAACATGACATATGAATGTCTGACGTATGATAAGCCGATTTCAATGCCAGAATAGGCGAGGAAGACAACTTTGGCAGGACAGTTGACAGGCATAGCTTAAAAAACCCCACGTCTGGCAACGGCAACGGACTTGGGTTTTTATCTCTATAGTGGAGCGAAATATCACTACAGCGAGCACAAGATTTGCTTATCTCGCTCCCTGCTCCACAACCAGAATCTTCGCGGCAGAGAGAGACACTTATCAAGTAGCGAAGATCAGGGGCTGCCAACGTCCCACAAACACTCCGTAACTGATGTGTTGATGACACCAAAAAGTCACTTGTTAGATGAATATTGCCGGCAAGTACATGTAGCTAAACCAAATTCGTGTAGTGCGGTGCTCCAAAAGATTAAAAAAGAGCCAGGACAGCGCAGGATCAATGTTATTTAGAGGTTGTACTACAGAAATGACGTTCAGAAGTTTTATCAACAGGAAAAGTGAACGTGTCAATGCAAGAAGACAGATACATCAGCATGTGAAGATATAGAGGGAAACCTCGGTATCGAAATATGAAAAATCATTTTCTGCAGACTGTAAAACGGTGAGAAACCTTCTATCTCGCCATCAGGGAGTATAGAACATTCAACCTGGACGATAATAGCCAAAGCTTTCGTCTATAGGGATAGCAATATCTTGGCTGGTATCCTGCAAAGCTTACAGGCCGAGGCATTCAAATCTGCTGAAAATGACGTTATAGCCAGCAAACACCATTTGCTTTCTCAAATCTGGTTCTAAAAGTATATCCCTGTTGAGTGAAATCTCAGTATCGTTTGCCCGGTAAACAAAAACAGCCGACCCCCCAACTGCGTCAATTATAGAGGTATAAGCCTCCTTAACATCGCATACAAAATCTTATCTGCTATGGAAATCTTCGTCAACAGCACGATTGGCCCATATTAGTACATATCAACGCGGCTTTAGACTAGAAAAGTCCAAAATCGGCCCAATTTTCACACTCCTAAAGATCCTGGAAAAACTCAAGAACTTCAAATCGATACTTACAATCAATTTGAGGGTCGCATATGACAGCATGCTGGAGAGAATCGTGTGGAACTCACAGGCGAACACTAGGGACAGTAATTATTCCTAGTTGCATAATTAAGAGGGCGCCATGGTTTGGAATGGGGCCAGCGTCTCAGCAAACATACCCCTTCAGCTAGAACAGTCTTTACCATTTGCCTCCAAGTTAAATGTTGTATGTTTTCGTCCAGATTAGTAGGTCAATCTCCCCGAACAACCGACTTTGGGATGTTGTTTGTTATCACCGTTTAACAGTCTCCAGAAGAAAAGTTACCGAATTCTCAATACCGACTGTGGTCTTACAAGGTGGCGCAAAAGTGATCATCCAATTTTGTTTTTGAATTGTTTTTTAACAAAAAAAAAAAATACAAATGATTTTGAGCCATGGAAAAGATGATATCCGCCAAGTCCCTACCGCCAGTGTTGATACATACACATTTGTGCTCGTTTTATCGCATTTTCCATGACTTTCCGCAAGATTTCCGGTGATAACTTTTCGCATTCCTGTTGAATATTCTCCTTAAGGGCTGCGTTGTTTGAGGCTTGTTGGCATAATTCTGCGACTTCAAGTACACCCAAAGAAAGAAGTCTGGTATGGTTAAATCGGGCGATCTTTCTGGCCATGCCAAATACCCAAAACGGGAGATTACGCCACCAGAAAACGCTTCCTTCACAATATCCATTGTGGCTCGTGCTGTGTTAAAACCCATGTTCACCAAGCCCCGTTCATCCAATTCCGGCAGTAAGAAGTCGTTTATCATGGCCCTGTAGCGTTCGCAAGTAACAGTGACCGTATTGCCGATGGCGTCCTCAAAAAAATACCGCCAACCACACAGTGGCTTTGAGTGGATGTAATGGCTCTTCGTGCATCACACGAGGATTTATATTAACCGCTTAAGTGGAAATGCGCCTCGTCGCTCATGATGATTTTCGACATAAAATCGTCCTCTTTGTTGTAGAGATTGAGGATGGCTTAACAGTAATTCACCGGAATATTTGCCCAGTTGGCGTGACACGATTAGGAAATCAACGTCGAAATTCACGCTGCGCTAACACCACCGACCGATCATTGGTCAAAAAAATCGACACAATTATTCCACGCTCTTGTGGAGTATATCTTTGCTTATCTGACTGTGTACCGCAGCTATTGAGTCCACTAATGCCAAATATGATTGACGTACGACGCCATTTGCAGAAATTATAACATCTTCCTATAGGATGAATAATTTTGCACCACTTTGTAATATATGGTTTCCTTCTGCATCCGTGAAAAATGGTCTGGCATGGTCGTTTTGTTCTTTGGTAAGATTTCCTAATTTGAGTTGTGTTAGCACCTCTCTTAAGCCTCGTTCTTGCATTTCTTTTGCCATTTGTCATATCTTCCGAGTTCCGTTTTTCCCTTCTTCCCACCACATAGAGCTCACCGGCTTATCTCGTCATATTCTACAGGGTTTCTCTGTACATCCATGGATATTCCGAATTTATGATACCTTTAAGATATTAGCCATGTTTTTGATAATTTCAGATCTGCTTCCCGCCAAAAATATGTCAGGCTGTTCTCCCAGCCTCGAACTATTGCCAAGGCAAGTTCTACTGTCTAACCATCAGAGTCACAATAGAGATCTCACACTTCTTAATCTTAGTATCCATGATGAGAACTTTGGAGTCCAAAACCATAGCACAGATGTACTGATTATAGTAGAAACACAAAAACGAATGCCCCTCGGCCATTAAGTATGTACTTCAACAGCAGCAACAGGAAGTTGCAGTAGACACTTGAGTGCCTTCAAACTATACATGTAATTGCAATGATATGTAACGAAAGTAAGAAATCGGTAAGGCTCTTCACCGAATTATGGCGGATTTTGTTGATTGTTTGCTTTGTATCTGTAGATACTGAATTGATTATTCTAGACATAAATTTTTTTTTAAATGAATTGGAATAGTTCTCCCCCCTCCGTTAATAAGTAGGCACCTAATTGATTTTATTGTAGGAGTCAGGTACCTATCATGTAAAGTGCTTTAAAGTTCCTTCCCTTCCATTTACTACCTTGCGAGTTAGTCTTAACGCAAAATGTGGGAGAATAATATCTACGTACCTACTTCCTCTTAAATTTATTTGCCCACTCAAAAATAAATGAAGCAAAACCACCTGCCTCCAATCAATCAACCCTACAAACCGTGAAATGAGAAAACAATTTTCAAACTCATTGCAGATACATGATTATTATCTGGCACACACCAACTGTCAATGAATATTTCATGCTCTACCAGTTGAAACAATGCGCCGTTGGCTTCAAGGTCATCGCTTATTACCACCATCCAATCCAAGCCGGCACTGTTGATATAGGTACGTTCCAACTATTACAATTGTACCAGCAATTTAAATTTCAATCTGAATCTTAATCTTAATCTCCATTTCCATCCCAATCAACCTCCTCCTACACCTTTGTTGGGATTTGGTGTTGTTGGTTTTTTTTTTTTTTTGGAATTCCATTGTCAGGAATTCTTCTCGACAATTGTTCCACCTCATTGCATATGCGCACTCAACACCTTGGCACCACAAACCACTAGTCAAACCGAACGGGCACCAGTTTCAGTTTTAAACTCCTTCAATCCAATCCGTAGCGCATTTGTATCGGAACAGTAGAAGCAATACTTTAAGAATGGAAGGTGGTGGCGGTGTGCTGGTGGTATTCAAGTTAGGGCCTCAAGTTTAACCATTTGTGGTACAATATGTTGCCACAAATGATTGATGGTCCCAGTAAGCTGTTGTGGAGCGTTTTGTTCAGCATGGTCAGTAGCAGTTTCCATACAAATACGAGTACGAGTACGAGTACGAGTATGTGCGGGTGATATGCAATTTCGCATTCCAATCAAACAGCAATAAAGTTTCGAGATGGCGATTTCCTTTGTTGGCAACGGTTTTATTGAACACCACGAGAATGGTGGCAGCAGCAACGGTGATGGTAACTACGGATACCTGCGCGTGCTAGAAGTACGTAATTACAGTGCTCACCTGCTGGCTGATGGATGTGTTGGATACGAATGTGGAGAGATTCAGACGCGCACATGCAACACCTACATGGAGTCACAATGCCATTGTGGTGCGGTGCATAAACTCCAGAATAGTAGTGGTTGCCATTTATATGAATTTGAAATAGAAGAGACACTGCTACAACTCGTAGGTACTCGAATATTCGCATGGTGTGCATAAATTGTTTTCTATCGTTATAAACGGGCATTTAGGTCACCAAAACCAATGGCAGAGTGGTAGAAACGGAAATGCGAACAAAAAAAATTCGCCACACCAATCACATTGCGATAGTATCTATGTACGTTTAAGGGTGCTCAAGTGGGGATTCAATTGAAAAGAACGACCCTTCCTGGGATATAGATTTGTTTTTCTCTTTCACCATTTCACCCTCTAAAGATAGGTTTTTTTCTTTTTTGGGAACATCAGTAGAGAAGAGAATTTTTTGCAAGGAATACAGGATTGAGGGAATGACCTGTGAAGTGGGATAGTCCAGGTATCAGTGGAATGAGAAATGAGTTGTGCCACACATACCATAAAGAATAAAGAGAACCAGAATACTAATGGAAATTTTAATTTCTTTTTTGAATTTTCAAAAGAGAACTCGTAAGGGATGAGTGTCCAAATTTCGAAAAATCAATCGTAAGTCCTACGAATAACCTCTTTAGATACATATGTGTGTAGAATACATTGTGAAGGCGTGGCGCTTCATGTAACCGATTATGTGGATTATAAAGATGTCTAACCTTCGTATCTACTCTTATGCTACTGCAATACCTAGTCTACCTGACATTTTTCTGATAATCGTCAACTTAGAATACTTCGTTTATTGATGGCTGTTATCCTTGAACGAGAGCAAAGACACAAACGTGACAGGGTAACACATTTTCCTTTGGAGTAATTACCTTACTCATGACTTGTACGAAAAGAAAGGCTCTGTGTACCTTTGGCAGTCTTCATGAAACAGAGTGCATTCTCCTTTGCAATTTTGCATAGACGAATAGGTTTTCCTACGACCTGTGGGGAAATACCTTAAGATTTTTCGAACTAAAATCGCAACGATAGTGTCTGATCGGTTTATTCGCAAAAGGCGAAGCCGTTTGAAAGAGAATGCTGTGTTTATGCATGAGGCGGCTTAAAGGGTCTCATGTCGACATTGCGCCTCTAGCTATCGACCGTGCTTCCATCTCATGATATTTGACAAACAAATTGCTTCAGGCCCTACGAGTATACTCGTACCTACTAATATCTCACCATGAGCTTGGGCTGTTTTGTTGTTTCGTGCTTCAGACATGACTTAGTATTACTATAACACCCATGTTGGCCACAAAACCATGATTGTTGCTCAATTATTGTGTCTGTCTTCGAAAAGTGGTTCTATTGCGTGGTGGCTTAGTCATTCTAAGCAGAGAAGATACATATTGGCCGACAAACACAATGAAAATACCCGAACTTGTTGATTTTTTCGTTTTGAAAGGAATATACAACAATTATATAAAAGTTGATGAAAGCTTGACAATGAGTGAGTGATACGCTCATTAAAAGGCAGGTACCGCTTCGACAAACTGGAAGAAATACCAATTGGGAAAGATTCATTAAAGAAATCGAAGATAACGTATCAATAAGATCTTGATCTTGAAATCGAAGTCTACTCCTCCGTGGAAATCGTTCAATGTGCTGCGTGGAACAACACACCTCATTAACGACAAAAAAACGGCGCCAAAAATAGCACAAATTACCCGCCAGAGATAAAAGAAATGGTAAGGGAAAAGAGGAAAGCGCGCAAGAACAGGAGACCCTTAAAAACCACAAAAATTGCATCGTAAATACGTATGTCGTAAACTTGTCGGCAGGAAAAGAAACGAATTACTCGCTTTGGAAAGCATTTAAAGGCTTTAAAAGGCGCAAAACCGCAGTGCCACCAATTAGAATGGATGACAACGAATGGGCGAAGAAGGATAAGGAGAAACCGGAGCTCTTCGCGGATTATCTATTAGCAACTTTAAAGCCCTTTGATGGGCAAATCAGAACGGGTGTCTTCTGATAACTATACAATAGCAAACCCGCAACTTTTGCTGAATTAAGGAATGGAAAGTTGCAGGTAAACCTCCGATTGATAACAAATCGTGTAGACCGATTTCTCTCCTTCCGATCCTTTCAAAATGTTTTGAGAGGATCCTGCTCAAACGTTTAATGCCAACTATTGAAGAGAAAAATCATATCCCCAACCATCAGTTTGGATTTCGGATTAAGCATTCGACTATTGACCAGGTGCATAGAATTACCGATTTGCTCAATCGTATTTTTTGACGTCTCTCAAGCCTTTAACAAGGTTTGGCACGAAAGCTTAACACATTGCATGCCACGTCATTCAAATCTGAATGGCACCTATGTTTCCGAGGAGGCCACGTCCTTCATATGTGTATGACAGCTACATGCCACTATAGGGCCAAGAAAATTTGGAAAAAAAAAAACGGAAACTTGAAAAACTTCCGATGGGTTTTTATAACTGTTTTACAAGTTGAAGAAGATAACGAAGATCTAAACGACCTTCTACAAGACGATAATGACGAAAACATTGAGAATATTGAAGAAGGACAGTTGACTGATTATGTAGGACAATACAAATCTTTTCCATTTACCGGCAAATTTGGCTTGCAACTAACGCTTCCAACAAGTATAAGCCCTTCGGAAGTCTTTTACCATCCGATAGACGATGAGGTAATACAAAACATTGTCACAGAAACAAATAGATTTGGAGAGCAAACAGTTTTAGCAAAGACAACCAGACAGAAATATGCAAGAATAAATAAGTGGACGAAAACAGATGCTGATGAAGTAAAACAAAATTCTAAGGGTTAATGATGTGGAAGGGTCTTGTAAGACTTGGCATATATAAAATTGATATACCGCGATCTGTTATGCCGGGAAATCCCTTTCAAATTTTTCTGGCAATGCTCCATTTTGCGAACAACGAGACAAGTGATAGAGAAAACCGCCTAAATAAAATTCAACCTCTTATAGACATTTTGGAGAAAAAGTTCAAGCAATTGTTTTACCCCGCTGAAGACATAGTCATCGATGAGACGCTCGTTCCCTGGAGAGGTTGGTTTGGTCTGGTTTTCCAAATAAATCTCATCGATACGGAATTAACCTTTTCAAATTATGTTCCGTCGATGGCTACACTTGGGCTATTAAAGTCTATTCTGGAAAATTAGAGTCAGAAGTTGCAATTTGTTGAAGGCCAATTATTTGTTGATAATTTTTATACAAGTTATGATTTAGGACAATACTTGTTGGAAGATAAAACGCATGTTGTTGGTACTTTGCGAGCAAATAAAGAAAATATCCCCAAAGAAGTCCTTCTTGCAAAACTTAAACAAGGCGATATAGTCTCAAAAGAGGATAGAAATGGAATCGTAGTCCTAAAATGGAAAGATACGCACGACGTGAGCATGTTGTCGACCAAATATGCCCCAATATTAGTGCCTAGACCTAATATTGCCTAGACAAGTTAAAACCAGAACCAGTCCAACCATCGTCGTCAGCAGCTACTACCAACACTGACCAGCCTTCCATCAGCCAAACTCAGGAAACATTCAAAGCACGTCAATCTTGAAAGGTTACCACCAAACCGCTTGCAGTACTTTCATACAATGCAAGTAAAGCTGGCGTTGATCTGTCTGATCAGATGGGCTCAAACGCGACAACTCTTCGGAAAGGTGTAAAGTGGTATAGGAAGCTAGGTGTAGAACTTCTTTTAGGAATTTCTGTTGTTAACGTATGGGTTATGTACAAGTACATAACAAAAAAGAAGATTCAAATACGCGTATTCAGAGAGTGCTTAGTAGGAGATATCCTGGGTATACCAGGCCCAGATCATTAGGAAACGCACACCGTCTTTCCGAAAGAACCAACCCGGACGGCAAAAAGTTACAGAGAAAATGTATCATTTGCTATGCAAAAATAAAGCAAGAACATGGTCGTGAAGAAGCCAGAAAACATTCAAAAATGGTATATTCGCCACAAATGTGCCTTCCGTGCTTCAACACAGACCACAAATAATTTTTTTTTTTGTAAATTACATTTATTTTCTAATATTTTCTTAACTTCGCGACATATTGACTAAGTATCTTGAAAATAGAATTTTTCGCGTCAGATACGGAACCACTCCTGTATCTCTTATATGCAAATCGAGGGGACTGCTCTTGCTACCTTTGCCGACACTACCACTGCCATTTTAGCTGTCGAAAAAACAATAGACGAATCAACGGCGAAACTACAAAGCGTTCTAAATAAGGTATATGACTGGACAAAGCGAGTCGCTCTCAACGAGACCAAATCTAAATATTTGGACATGACACTCGATGCAAAGCTCAAATGGAAGACGCACCTGAAAAAGAAACGTAAAGAACTAGAATCTAAATACAGAGAAATGTACTGGCTACTTGGAAAATATTCCAAGCTTAGCATAGAAAACAAGCTAAAACTGGTGTGGACTTATGGTATACAACTCTGGGGTTGTATTAAGAAAACAAATATTAGTATTTTACAATCTTTTAAAATAAAGTCCTACGAGAAATTGTACATGCACGGTGGCACAATTTATTGCGCCGTCTTCAAAGAACTAAGCCTCTGGACCTGAAACGATAAATTGAAACCGCGTTAAAAAAGCGGACATGTAGGACCTTTCATTGGAAAGACACCTACCAGAAGAGAATATATTGTGATGAAAAGCTGTACTAAGTCTCGGTATCAAACATAATTATCGAAGAGAGGTGTTTTAAGTTAGTAAGAATCTCATATTACTATGAGCACGCGCTCGCGATCCTCATAGTGTCTGATGAAAGATTATAACCTGCCCTCGCGAAAAAAAAAAATCATTCTCCGTCAAACCAGGGTTTTCACAAATAAGCTATTGACAGTAAAATTACCGGCTTAGCTATTCCCGAGAAATGTACCGATACAGGATGCCCAAGTCTTCTCAAAGTCTTTGATGATTGAAATGGTGATGGCAAATTCTTTAACATATTAGTCCATGTTTGGGACTCAAGACAGATACTCTGAGTAATCTTCTATCTAGAAGCCAAATCCTTGTTTTGTCTTTCGTAAGAGGAGTGGACTATTCCAGTCTCACAAACCCGCTAAGAAGACATCAGACCATCTGCCCAAAAGAAAATCACCAGTCACTAACCATTTTCTAGATTTTTCTCGATTTCCCATGTATCTGACTTATGTGTCGGATTGTTCTACAGAGTGTGCATGCCTAAAAAATACATATTTCAACATCTGGGATGGAAAAAAATGTCCTACATTGACTTGCAGAGTCCCAATAAGTTGAAGACAATATCTTACCACATACGAATGACGACAAAACTAACAAGTTTACTAAAGTCCCCAGATTTCTTGGCAAATGCCAGAACGAATTCCATCAGAGTTAATCTAGATTGAAGCTCAAGTAAAACTGATTCAATTTTGATGAGCTGTTTTCTGGAAACCTCTAGCTCTAGAAACTAGTCCTTAAATGTTCGATGAATCTGGTAATTGTCATTCTGAACCTGTATACTCATTCTTTGTCACAAAATCGCCGAAAAAAAGCTCACAAAAAAGGAGAAGAAGACAGAAGATACAAAAATATTATTCCATCGAAAATGGGATATGCAAATTCGGGCATATACAAGTAAATATGGAAATTTCGCCGTAGGTGTGTGTTTTAAATTTGTCACAACGTTCAGACATACATACAGATACAAATATACTCATATATCCTTACCACACCCTTGTAAGTTAGTTCTATTCGGCAGGCAAATTGTATCTGCTCCACTGCAAAAAAAAAAAAGAAAGGGTGCGACACGAAAGATCCTTTCTTTTGCCACTTCTTTCTAACTCATCTGCATGGTATTGGGTGCATATATTTATTCATCATTTACCAGCATTCATATACTATATATGTACACATTTGAAATGTGAACGAATGTCTCGAATAAAATAACTTATATGATGAGCAAAGCCATTGGAATGGGAAATGAGAATAAGACACCACCAAGCCGGTGTATCCTTTACCTACATTGTGGAAAAAATTTATTCGAAATATTTTTTCAGCGGTGCGTTATCACAAGACGCATTATCGTTTAGATTGTTCAGAAAAGGGTGGTAGTCTTGGGGGTGACACCACTGAGTTTAACTGCGTAATGTGAGGCATATGTCGATCTTTTACTTTTAATCCATGAGTTGTTTCTGGATAATTTCTCATCTGGCATCTCAACTGAATACATCTATTAGTTCTAGATTTTGAAGTTGGTTGCCAACTCAGTCTCAAGAATCAAGTAAAAGTAACGCACAACCCTTCAACGAGGGTTATAAAGAGAAATGTGTTGGAAGCAAAAGGCAGAAGCAGCTTACAAAATTGAAGGAGTTTGTGAATTCAGCGCGTGTAACATGAAATTCGTGTATCTGTCGTCCTTGTCAAAATAATGTTCTTCTCCAGGGAAGAATAGGTTTACACCCAACCCATCCATCTATTTAATAAAAAAAAAAAAAAAAAAAAAAAAAAAAAAATTCTTCCTTTCACCGTTTGAGGAGGCAACTTCTGAGGAGAAGAATTCAATTTATTCACATGCGCGCTTAGAAAATATCAATTTCCCAGAGCACAGAAGAAGAAAAAGATAAAAAAAGAAAAAAAAAACTTCCAAAGAAAGGATAAAATAAGGAAAACGAGGATATCTCTATACATGGCCCTTTCGACACCCTGCACAACAGTCGAGTGGTGTACCATCGGATGGTGGGCCAACATGAGTGTAATATTTTTTGTCAGAATGGAGTTTTCCATATACATATATATGTACAAGCACAACTACATATAGATACAGGGACATCCAGCTGCATAGTATCCATACCTGGAGGACATAAAATCTTCGAAAAAAAAATAACTCCCACACCCACAACGCTTCAAACACGATCTTCAATTTGAATGCAAAAACCGAACATAAAAAAGGATAATAATAAAAAGAAAAAGGATAACAAAAAAAAAAATGAAAAAAAAACAGAAATCCCCAGAATAAGTAGAACGAAGTATGGTATCTGTACTGTATGCTGCCAGAAAGGATACCTACCAGATGAGGGCGAATGACTGTGGCTGCGACGCTGTGTCAGTAGCAGAGTAAAAAGAAGGAAATACAGCGGCCCTGTTGGTTTGAGGTTGAGAAAAAAGGATTTCTAACAAGATGAACGAATTTATTTCGCAAATGGATGTCGCATTTTCTTTTTGTCACTTACTGTTTGATATTAAGTCCCCTTTCTTTATTACCTTTGCCAATTTTGTTCACTTTGTATGGCGGCGGTGGCGGCGGCGACGGTGGAACCACCATCACAACCATCATCCAGTATACTGCCTGTAACAACCCCGACAGTGTTACACCATCAATCCGTGATCCATCTCCATCCCTTCACAAGTTTTGGCATGGCACCAGAAGTCACAAGTACACATACACATGAATATTTTATTTCTTCTCAAATGTATCTATAGATACAGGAGTTTAACCGTACTCGCATTTGGGGTGGAGGGCATAACAAAGTTATAGAAGGGCGTAGCCACCCAGTTATCCAAGTCACACATGTACAATACATAACTTTCTAACCACCCGCAGTGCCTTACATGCATACTACATACATCTATCCGATCCGAATGTGTTGTGGCAATGAGGCGTCCTCAATTTATTTGTTATTTTCTTCTTCTCATGCAAAATGGGCTTAAGCTTAGAAGAGACGTCATTTGCTCTCTATTTCGAGACGCATTTTACGCAAATTGTATTTGATTCCTGTTCAAAGAGGTGCGGTACGTTTTTCTAATGTGAAAAGTCAAATCACAAGTGCGAAGTGATGGAAACCCAATGAAATCAACAAATTACAGAAAATTTTGCTTGGTCCTTTGAAGGAAGGGCTGGAGAAATTGACACTTTGTTGTGGTTAAAATCTTCTACCATTCGGCTTCGATTGAACGATAAGCCTATTTCAGTTCAGAAAACCTCTTAAAGAAGTCAAACCCTATTCAACATCTACCTCAAGACAACAGTCTGTGGCACACTTACTTGATGGGGTGCTAAACTCTGTGTTCAATGAATTTCGCTTCAATACAATGAGTTGGGTGTTATCACCATCTGCTTGTATCTACGGTGCAGTAAAGTCAACATTAGCCCTAGGAGCCTTTCCAGATGCATATTCCAAAATCAGTTTTAGAGCCTTCAAGTTCGAATGAAAACAGATGATGAGCCAAAGAGTTTGAAACACTTAATGCGGCTTGTCGCGTTCTGTCAATATTGCTGTGGTGCTTGTTGCTTGACTCACTGCTTAACGTCAACATCAAACTTCTGCAGATACTGTAGTTAAACTTTCTGATGGATCCTGCCAAGTGGAAGTCAATTCTAATTTGAAAGCAGCCATAGACGTGAACGATGATTGTGGCACTAGATATGGCCTTTCAGTCTGTCTTTTCAAAGTCTTACGTTGTTCTGTGGGCCACAGTTTCCCCAAAAAAGATAACGATTTGGCAGTTGTTCGGCATACCTACTTTAAAGCCGGTGACAGCTTTCTGGAACAGTTAAGGGGCTACGAAAGGATGAATTATTTTATTTGCTAGCTATGAAGGGGTACAGGCATCGCTGTCGCTTTTACCAGACTCCAAAAACGGCCTGTGTAGGGTGGCTCTCTATAGCTCCACTGATGAATCGCTCTCTACCTATTGACACTCACAAAATAGGCTCCACTTTCAGGGCCATATACTTGTTTAAGTCTTGAAGACGTTTTAGCTCTAACTATTTTCTGACCGTTCAATGTATTAACACTTTTTTTCTGCGCTCAGGAATGATTTTGGCAAGAATCTGAGCTTGAGTAGGAATTTAATCCGGCCTCTACGGATTGCCCCAAAACCGATTTGGGATGCGACTATATTTTTGGAGGATGGCAGCACTAGATTCTATTTTTCTTTAAAAAAACTTCTTCTAAGCGGAGTTATACGCCAATCGTGATAGCCAAAGAGATACAATGACGAACTGTATGGGCTGTACAACGACATCGAGTAAAGGTCTTACGGCTGAAATGGCTTGGTCATGTAGATGGACGTGAACGCTCCAATCGAAAAAGTCATTGAATTTGCCCCTGAGGGACATTGAAGTGGGGGAAAATTTAGCATGTGAAACTGGAGGCAGCTAGCGCAAGATCAAGTTGCTTAAAGACTCTTGTTGGCTGAGGCCAAGGTCCAACCAGGACTGAAGACCCAAACCAGGAGCCAAACCAGGAGAATGCTTCCTTTAATCGCTAAAAAATCAGCCACTTTCCTACTGACACTTGGTAGAAAAGACTGGATACTGCCTACTAGCTATGCAAATGAACATAACTCTCTTGCACTTGGTACTTAAGTGTACCAGGCATATGTGACAAAACATTTTGCGACGCATTCTGTCAAAGTGAGGACAATAAGCGGCGGGGCACTTACACAGAGTTTTATATCGCCGAAAACGCCAAAGATATCGATATCTGCAGAACTAATTACTTTCGCTACCTTCAAGTTGCGAATCATTCGTAAGATTTTGTATATTGCTTTGAAGAAAGAACTTAAAGAACGCTATGAATTTGGACGACCGCGCACTTAAATGATCCCGAGTGTCGTGCAACCTTGATTCGGATTAGAACTATTGCTTAAAGAGAACTCCACATTGTATGTATAAACTTCAATCTTTAGCGCAGACTATGGGACTAATTTGCATACATTATGGGGATGGCGAGATAGATAGCTCATTGGACTATCAAGCAGACAGTCTAGGTTCGATTCCTAGCTGGGTCACCAACAATTTTTCAAATCGCCATCACCCCTTTTGGGTGGCAAACTCGCCTACAAAATTGCCTACGAAAAAGCTTCTAAGGAGTGCCGTTCAGACTCGGCGATAAACCGTAAGCCCCGCTCAGATGTGACTAAAATGACAACATGAGCAACACAAATGAGTGTCAAGAAGCTAGGCCATGGCCCATACCGGGCTGCCAGCGCAACAGTGTTTTTTTTTTTTTTTTTTTTTTTAATGGCAAGTCTTATAGAGGCAAAAGGTTTTGAGAGTTGATTGCTCTAACCCGTTCATAAAAGCTAGAGTTTGACTATAGAATTTATCCACTATCCGACCGCACTTTGTCAAAGAGAAGTAAGCTCGTCGGACTTTGGTTTAATCAACACTGCCAACAGATGCTTTGTACGCGCGGATTTTTCGGTTTGTCAGTTGAGTTTTCAAGACGCCGTCATTGCAGGGTGATGGAATGTCAGTTATGTCTTCAATGTCAGGATTGTTTGAAAGATCTTTGCCGCAGGCTATCTCCGTCGTTTTATTACCATCATTACCGTGACAGCATGATAAAAATATTTTCTGGTTAGAATAGAGATTTTCAATGGCGAGCCTCCTCCTACGATACATCACGTACAGACTTAAACCGATACAAGGTAGTATCGGATTGTACTGACGTCTGGAATTCTTATGAGTATATCTATCAACACATAACAAGTTTGAATGGTAGATTCTCTCTAATTTTGCGATCTTTGGCCAACAGCCTTCATTTACACAGTCCAAGGTGGTTGAGGTTCTTTTTCACTTCTGCATGCCACTTAAGACCTAAGACGAGATATTCCTCTCCTGTATTGTTGCTCCGGGTAAGAACCAAATACGGTTTCGAGTTTAGTTTTGTGTCATTCAATCAAATGACAAACAGATGCCCAAAGATGTTGGAACTTGGTACTGACCAAATTTCGTTCATCCATATTCCTTGTAAAGTTGGTCAGAGCCGTTTATATACTGACAGTAAGTTCAGTATCAAATTCATACCCATCGTGGGCTGTCATGTCTTCTGTAGTATCTAGATACCATACCACACCTTTTTGAAACGACCTTACTCGGTAAGGAACTTCAAGGACGGCACCCGTATACGACTATGTACTTTGCGAAAATTTAGCTTCGGCACTTTACATATTGAATACTAAACGCTCACGTTGAATGCAGTTCCATCGTCCTGTGCTCCAAGCCTAATGTAAAAATTCTTGGCGGAACTGTTTTGCTGGACACTTTAGTTCTTCACTCACTAGATACTGAGGTAGTTGTTAAGAGGGTGTATATCGGATTATTACGGGCTTCGTCATCAGCCACACTCAGTAAAAAGGCCAGTAAGACCCTGTGATGATGCTCTTATCAGCCTGAATTCAAAGAAAACCTTGCATATAGCAACGCGAAAAACCAAAAATATATGTATTCCACCTAGAAAAGGAAGTATCTACATCTCAAACCGCCTACACTTGCTGCTTAATTGCCAAATTAAATTCTGAATTGGTAAAGAAAATCTGTTAAATGTTAACCTATTCCAAGTTGGCCTCGAAATCTATAAGCACTTCCTCACCCAAAGGAAACCACATCGAAATCAGTGAATTTACACGAAAAATCCAAACTTAAGCGTGAAATTGGTGAGCACCAAAATCAATCACGCGAAAACCATTCAAAACCATTCATAAGCCATAGCAAAATTACACCTCGAAAGCCCACCCAAATCAAACAAAAACACAAACACTCCTTCCACCTTCAATTTATCTGTCTTTTCCTTCCATCTCAGCTAAAACGAAATAATTTCCCGGCGCCAAAATTATCAAAACTCCCCGCCATTACGTCATAATTAAATATCGAAACGAAAAGGAATGAAAAAGTTGGACTAGGTCATGGCCAAAGCGATGTAAACACCCACGACAGCGCGACCTTTCTTCATTACACTGTCTCGGGGAATCCCCAGAAAAAGCTACGCTAGACGCTGCCTCTTAATACCTTGCACAGTCTGTCCTGGCAGCCCCATTGACTCATTGCTATACCCGTACTTGTAATTATGTGAATAATCATAATGTATATGTATAAGTATGAGAGTACCGTTATTTGATAATACAGACGACGACGGTAGAGGGCAATAACATCAACGACAAAAAAAAAACAAAAAAAAAGTGAACACCATGGAGAAGAAGAAGGCTACGGCTGCTGCGAACCGACATTAAAGGAAGAACAAAAAATTAGCCTTCACCCAACTGCCACCAATACAATTACACACACAAAGCGCGCTCTGCTAATATAACACGCGGCGGAGAAGAAGAGCAAAAACTTCATCAAGACTTCGAAGACCCCCCAACCCCCACAACCCCCCTTTCCATCGTACCAAAGAGCGCACGAGCTTATTAGCGAAGAAAGTAGAACGGCACACAAAAAACAAAAAGGAGACGATGATTGCGGCACGTCTTGGCGCCATTAAAAGAAGAAAGAAAAAAAAAAAAAAAAAAATCCACCCCGCCAAAAGGAACCATCTACACAGCACTATGTGTAGTACCAGTGGCAGCATCAGCACAACATAGCTAAACGGAAGCTCCTGCTCCTTATGAAGGGAAAAGAAAAATCATTAGCAAAAGGGAAAAGCGGAAAAGAAAATCAACCAGAATAATTGCCGGCGAATTCGTTACGACCGACAGCGTGAAGTGGTAGAGACTATGGCATGGGGATGAATAAATACAGATAGGAAAGGATAGACATGTATCTACAGAGGCAACAAGTGATCAGAGTGTCTGTGTTTGTGCTGTAATTACAGAGATGAACATTACTCCCACTCCCAAATGAGGAAGACGAAGATGAATCCACAGATGACGACAACGATGGAGAAGATGATGAACGCAAATGTGCAACAAGGCCATAGAAAGCTTTTATCACCACCCCTACCACATACGTAGATACCTACACAGTTGCAGCTACACAGTAGAGAAGAAACTTGTGTGCACAACTAATGAGAGTTTCTCAAATGAAACTTGCCTCACATTCTCAACCCTTCTCAGACTTAGAACCCCCCTCCACACCCCCTCCAAACAAAAGAACAATGAAAACAACGTTCATTCACCGCAATTCGCCTACCATAAGTTTTATATTCCATTTCCTTTCGTTCTGTCCTTTGCTTTGCTCACTGTTTTGTTTAATCATTTTGCCTCACGTCTGACACGGATACCCAACCATCCCCAAAAAACACCCTCGCGTATGGTATGCTCCAACAGCACAACAAAGCAATGAGGATAATGAATATCTAATTTGCATTTGTGGGTGTGTCTGAGAAATGTCGGAATGAAAATGAAAATGAAAATGAAATTAAAAACAAAAAAATGAGGACGCAGCATAAATACAAAAAACCAAACCAAACCAAAACCAAGAGTAGGTCGAGCCGGTATAAAACTTTGTCCTTGTGGAAGAGTCGAGTCGAGTCGAGTCGATTTGAGTCGAATCGTCTGCATAGGATGGATGCCATACAGTAAGTAAGGCCAAGAATCTGGTATATAACAGTGCTGGTGTATCAGAGACTAATTCTCCCTTCTTCAGCGTCTTCGGTTCGGTGTAATGGCTGGATTTTAATTTTCGTTTTATTTCTCCCTTCAGACGGTTCGGTGCTTTTTGTTTGTTTTACTTTTTGCTCTGTGCCACATTATCTAGGTCAGGAACTTGGGAAAATTTTAATTTCGTAAAATTGTTTTATTTCCTCGGTTTGCTCTCTACCATTTCTCTCTTTGCTCGAAAGCGAGAGTTGATTTCCATTGAGAAATAAACAGGGGAAGATGAAGAAGAAGAAACAAACGAGTAATGGGGGAGGATTTAATTATGAATTTATTTTTGTTGGGGTTGCCGAATGCCGGGGATTACCCGGCCTTTGAACTTGTTGTTTGTTTGATTTGGTGATTTAAATGATTGGGTAAAGGTGACATCAACATGCGGTAAGTTAGCTTGTGAGAATTAATTTTCCAAAATCAGAACAAAACATAATGAATGTTCAGTAAATGTCATCAATCTACGGAGGTGCCATCAGTCACCCATCAGAGTTGAATCTTTTTCGACTTACCACAAAGTATCATCGAAAAATTGAGAAAGTAATGACGTCTGAGGTGCCGTACACGAATGCAGTTGAGTGTTGAGATCCGTCAACCCAGCGATACCTGGTGCTACAATTAAGACTGCAGTAACGTCCGTAAGATCCGGATTTGACTTGCAAGTACATAGCAAAACTTTTATACTCCGTCGGGTATGACTAATTTAAAAAATGAAAACTTCCATCGAATGAGTCAAAAATGAACTGCCTGCATATTCATGTTATGATGTCCCGTTTTACTTAGCTGACTTTAATGTCGGGACTTATATGAGCCTTCAGTACCGTGTTAGTTAGTTCAGGTTCTCTTCCACTTTTTTGCGCAACACCGGTCTTCTTATGCTGCATCGTTCCTTCGGAAACAGACTTGAAAACTCTTTTAGCCGAAACTGTGGCGCACTTTCGCCCGTGGCTTATTCTCCTCCACTCATTCAACGTCAACAAAAACGGGGTTAAAAATCACATACAGCGTCTTTCTTCGAAACGGGTAAGTGCTTCCTCATCTGCTATCGACAAGGTCTAACCCTCTGCGTCATTTAACAAGACCAGGATGGTAAGGGTAAAGCCAGTTCGGTTCTACGAAAGAGTGCTCTGCTACCAAATTGCCCTCTGATGCCAAGAAAACAGCGTTTGGCAAGGGTAATTTTGACTATGAATCTGCACTGATGTAGTTGCTGTTGGTAAGCCAAAGTAGATGAAGTCCTTACTTACTTACTTACTTACTTACTTAACAGGGTCCCGACCCGTGTAGAGTCTCTGCCTAAGACACTGCAGCCTTCCATCCTCTACGATTCCGGGCTCTGGCATCCGCGATGGCTTGGTCTTTGAAACGGAGGTTCGGTCTTCCTTGTCTTCTCGAACCTGGGGGCTGGGATTCGAAGATCCTCTTGGCTAGAGCATTATTGCGCATTCGCTCGATGTGGCCGAGCCAATGTACTCGAAGTGTCTTGGCTTTTTGGCCTACATCCACATCTTGGCACAGCATATAGAGTTCGCGGTTGTATCTTCTCCTCCATTCGCCCTCCTCCCACAAAGGACCAAAAATCGGCCGAAGTACTTTTCTTTCGAAGGAAACCCAGTATCAGCTCTCCCTTCTGGGTTATCGTCCAGCACTCGGCGCCATAAAGCAGAACTGGCAGGATAAGGGTTTTGTAGGGCACACATATCGTCCTTCGAGTTAGGAGATTTGAACCCAATTGTTTGGCTAAGCCGAAGTAGCAACGGTTTCCTAGGGTAATTCTTCGCCGGGTCTCCACTAGGGTGTCATTCGTGGACTTGATGTTTACTCCGGGGTAGGTGAACTCAATAACTATCTCGAAATTTTTGCTATCTATAGTGACGCAAGATGAAGTTCCTACCCACATCAAAGTTGTAACTTCCAATGGTGACATTTTGGTCAAGTTTATCGTTAGTGAGACTCCTTTCTCATGACAACATACTATATTCCTCTTGAAAGGCTTTATTGACGATACACTGCTTCCGTCAATGTGATCCGCGTACACGCGTGTGACACCTTAGAGAGATCGAGCCTATTGATCTAGAAACCTTTTTTGAAAGTCAAGGTACTCGTACATGTTATGAAATTGCCTAGCTAGAACAGCGAGCATACTTTATAGTCAACACGTACAACTTACTGAATTTGGCAGAGAAGTCTTAGCTAGGCATGGCCTTGTTTACTTCGTCCCTGTGAAGCCATAGAGACTTTCGTGTCTGAAATCACAATGGACCAACAAGTTGGTTCATAAAAAATTTCAGACGCATACATAATACGGCGGAAAGATCTGGAGACTAATACAATTGGCACAGGGTTTCATACATTGTGAATCACACAACGGATATCTAGATTCCATGCTTTGAACATGCTTTCATCAGATTATTTGTTACAGATTAGATGGTGCTTGTTTCGTTTCATCATCCTTAGCTGACTTATATAGCCCAGTAGGTAGTCCAATCGCACCATCAGAGGGACGGAATTCTTTGTGGGCCTTGTGTGGGGTGTGCCTTGCAGCGGTATTTTGATCATTACCTACGTTATACAGAGCAGAAATAGTCTGCCGGTATTCTCCTTATGTGATACTTGTTGTGTTAGAATGAAACTCCCATATTCCCGAAGCGTGTTACTAGGAACGAAATATTCGAACGCATTTACCCATAACAGGTCCTGGTAGAGACCTGGCCATACGAATTGAGTGCTGTGTGTAGGGTTATATTCTCCAAAACATAAGGACCCTTCTTTTGTAAGACAGAAAAGAACCTTAGATTAGAACAGATTTTTGGACAACGAAGAGGGCACGTACGGCCGGACAACTAGAAGACCTTAAGACTACTTTAAAGGAGATATAACTGTCATCATTCATGTGCTGGCACGTGATAAATATGGAAGATTGTGACATAAAACCAGATCTACTAACCCGCGGATTTGTGGTTAGAGTCGTCAGCTTTTCAAGGCGAAAAACCACATCTTGCATCAATGCTAAGTATACATTAGCTTGATATACATTCATTTGTAGAAGAAATAGACGAAAGACAGTTTGCAAAGTATCGCAATTGCAATGTATACGACAATACGTCTGGAAATGGTCTTTGTTCAAATGACTATGCTCCGGCGGAATATCCCTATAGTTAACATGCAGCTTCCCAATCCAATATTCTTACTGGTATCCGGTAGTAATATCATCGCAAATTGTCACTTAAGTTGTCCCTGATTTAAGCAAGATACCCCATTTAGAATATCCAAACTTTCGGATCACCGAATAGACCTTGACTGCTAACAAAGCATGATATGCCATAACCTACTGCGATGAGATTTGATATTGAATTAGTGATTCGCGTAAGACCTCCATTACTCCTAAAATTCGTTGGCATAGATCCCAAAAAATTTGTTTGAAATACAGCAACTGCTCTACTGGGTTTCAACGTTCAGAAGATTTACCACAATCAAACAGAGCGAACAGACATCTGGAGAGATGAGTGAAGATATTTAGAGAAGCTCCGCAGAGAATATTTTTAACGGCAAGGGCAATCCTAATTCTGCTATTTAGCAGAGCGGACTGATTATTTTGGATAAGAGCAAAGCTTCGGGCCAACTATCCGATGTGAAGTAAAGGTAGCACAAGATGCCGTATAAGAGAGCACATGGTAAGTTATTTCCAAAATTCGGTCTGAGTTTCAGCACTGTCTATCGGAAACACAGGAAAGAAGAACCCTTTATCTGCGCCAACTAAAGGGTGCTAACCATCGTGTAAAAGATCTTGTCTACCACCTTGCTTATTCGCCTAAAATCCTCTGCCTCCACTTTTGCAATTTTGCAACTTGTTCGGAGACAATCTCACCGACGTTTTCGATGTTAAAAAATGTGATCTCCTGTCATGGGTCTTATTTAACATCATATACAAAATCAAGGCGCACAACATCGACCAATCGGGCAAAACACCAAAAAAGCCAACTCTGAAATAGTTAGACATTTTGTCTACCTCACGTTCGCGTTAAAGTCAGAAAATGACCCTGCATCAGAAATTAACTTTGAAGTTACACTATTTCTTTGGCCTAATAGGCCAATTAAAAAATATTAACCATATCAAGAAATACAACCCAGTTCGGCCTAAAAGCGCAAAAAAGTATTCCGAAGGCGAATAGGGAGAGGTATCCCCGTGTACTTTGAATGTAATATTCCTTGAGCGAGCTATATCTGCTCGGAACGGTGCACATTAGTCACCCGAAACGACTAGAACACATGGATATCAAACAATGAATCTCGGTTTCAACCTGGAGTGACAAAGCTTTATGTAAATGAACATCTCGACTAACAAGTATGTGAGGGTCCCAAGTGGATCCTAAAAGGCACAATACTGGGCTCTAGGGCCACCGAAAGTATGTATTTTCAGGAACAATGAACAAGAGAAATGTGTATTTTACTATTGCTGTAGTATCTTATAGATAACATTTAATTCTCTGACACGGCAACGCTAATGTATCACACCTATTGAAGTAAAGTTTTAGTGCAACGAAAGCTGCAACACTGTCGATCAAACTGACTCCCAAGGATAGGGATCGTCTCTAGGGTCAACCAAGCTCCACTTAACTCTATTAACACTTTCAAACTAATTTTTAAATGTAAGGTTTCAACGAACAGAGTCGAAAGGCTGAATTTTTCGGCCTTGGGTCTTTTGCTGGGTTATATTGAGATCAAAAGTAAGAAATATGAACATGTTAGGTTGGGAAGAGAGTTTCACTGGACCGGAATCTGTCTTAAGGCCTTAGGCCGAGTACTCCCGAGCTAAGACATATCGTATCCACTTCAGTATTCTGCATAGCAGTGGTGGGAGCTCCCATATTGTCTAGTAAATATAGAATACGAGACTCCCGACATAAACTGTTTCTATATATCCGAAGCTGACGAAGCTCTTTGGTTTGTTATGAAACGCCAGCAATATCCAGCTGATATTTCACAGATTTCTTGAATAACTTTCGCCCTCTAACATGCTGAATTGTTTGTGGCATCGTTGTTTTTGGAGCTTATGTCTATTTCAAGTTTGTGTCCCGCCGATCACCGACCGGGAAAGGCAACTAAAAGTCTCCCTAACTAAACAACGTTTACAACTACTGAGATGCTTGGCGAATTATTCGAATTATTATTGAGCTATCTATGGGACTTATTTTGAGATTTCAAAAGCTAAGAAATCACTGAAGAAGTATATAGGCTTACTACTACTGCTAATCCAATGTGGAAAAAACCATTAAAAATGACATCTATGTATCCCTCACACACTTCGGATTCAACTCGTCAAAAAGTAAAGCAGTTCTTACTCTACACTATGATTACTCATATGCCCAGACCATATGACCCATGATAACGTTCGTAGATTTCGAAATGTCTCCCGTTCTTTGAATTCATGATTTTTTTAAATCAAGCTCTACCTTAAGCAATCGTTGCAGTAGTCCGGATGTAGCCTGTGGCTTACCAAGTGTGTGTTTTGTTTCGCATCGATCTAATTTCCTAGAGATAAAGACAATAGATACATGAGTAACCAAATGGTTTATAGATAGGAACACAAGTGTGATAACAAGGATTCCGAAAAACTCGGGTATCAAAGGAAGACGTTTGCAAATTTAACTCAGTATTTAAGACTAGAATTTGTGAGCATTTGGGAGTGATATAAATGAATCACATTCAATGACATTCGCCTGTTTGTCGCCTATTTGTGCTCCATCTCCTTGGAGAAATACTGGGCTACGCACATCTTCAGGAATATATTTTACAAAAATCAAAAAATTCGAAGCCAAAATCGTTGCGAATAAGATTTTCTCGCCACCCGGTAAAAATGTAACAAATTTCCATAGCACCTAGTAAAAGGTGGTTTTTTTTTAGCTGCATGAGAAGTTTCTATGGTTGTTGTCTATGGTTTGACAGCTGTCAATGTCAAATTATATTGATATTTCTGTTAAGCAAGGTTTGGCAATTTGTTATAAATTATTTAACGCTTCCACATTGTGAAAATTTAATTTGAAAAAAATAAATCCGTTCTTGAAGTTCATGGAGGACTTCGTCAATTTTACGGTCAACATAATCGGCCTAGTGAGCAAGCAATTCGAGTAGTTATTGATCTTTTTCGCATTAATTTAACTCTTCTCGATTCAAAACCATCAACAAGACAAATAAATGTGCGTACCGAAGAGAATACTGCACGAAGTGTTAAAGAAGACGCCGAAATGTCGATTCGTCGCCATTCTCAACTTGTTGGCCTTTGTCCTAAAGCCAAATGACTATCGTTCACGTCGCATTTTTGCTGATTAGGCTAATTTGAAACTGGCCAAAGATGAAAATTCTTATCGAAGAATTGTGTTTAGTTTTGAAGCTCATTTCTGGTTAAATGGCTTCGTCAACAAGCAAAATTGCCACATATGGAGCGAAGACAGTCCTCAAGCTTATAACGAATCACCATTATATCCATTGAAATTGACTGTTTGGTGGGGCTTACACCCTGGCGGCATCATTGGTCCTTATTTCTTTCGAAATGAGGAAGGAGCTGTCGTTACGGTGAATGGCGAGCGCTGTCGAGCCATGCTGTCTGATTTTTTTTTCCAAAAATTAATCAGCTAAACATCGACGACATTTTGTTCCAACAAGATGGCGAAAGTTCCCATACAGTGCGCTTAACCATAAATTTGTTGCAAAATCAAATTGGTGTCAACTTTATTTCAAAAAATGGTCCTGTTAACTCGCCCCATCGTTCGTACGACTTAAAACCTTTGAATTAATTTTGTTAGAGATATGTTAAGTCTTTGGTTATGCCGACAAACTAGAAGTATTCGAAGCCAATATTCAAGCCACCATTGACGCCATACGGCCAGATTTATTGGAAAAACTAGTGAAAAATTAGACTAATCAAATGGACCATATATTTCATAGCTGTGGATGGCATACGCCAAAAATTAAATTAAAGAAATAAATGCCATAAAACAATCTACCAGATTATAATAATAAAAAAATTCATTCTAATAATATTTTTGTCCTGTATTAATATTTAAAGTTCTCAAGGTATTAAGAAAACACCCTTTAGAAAAAGAAATATTTGTCTCCAACTTAATATCTAAAACAAATTTCCAAATCAAATTCCATTAATGTGCGTTATGTTTGTGTGTGGTAGGTACTCTAAAAAAAATATTACTCTTCTTTTTTATCCTGACAGCAATTCTCCAAAGAACACAACCTACCTCTGTGTCTTGTCCTTTGTTGTCGTCATCAAATCCCAAACAACCAACTCGTCTTCCTTACTGATAGTACAAAAGGGAAAAAAAAACTGACAAGATTGCAAAAATCGCGAATGTTTTCAGTTTTCATTTTACTGTTTTCCGTTTGCTTTTTATATTCATCATCTTTTGCCAATGGAAAAACGAATTGACATGGGAAAACGAAATTCCAGTCATTTTACTGCTCAGAATTATCCTAATGCTTCTCTCTCTATACGAATCCATTCGAAATGGCACTGCCAACACAGTACAAGATATTCGAAGACAACAACAACAACAAAAGAAGAACAATTTTAAAACGAATTTGATTGAAGCCTTCGCAAAAGGATGTCCTTCATCCTTAAAGTAAAACAAAATACGAATATATACGTACAAATGAATGTATGTATAAATAAACAACAACACATTGAGCTTTTATCGTAATAACATTTTGTACTTTGGGAATTGATAATACATCATATCCTTTCACAGAAGCAGGATATCGATGTACATGGAAGAAGAAGAAGACGTCGAAATAGAAGCCTTGTCTGGAGTAGGAGCAGTAAGAAGTACCAAAAGACATCAGCGCACTGAATATTGGATTTGACATTAGCATAATTTACTTCGATACGTGTCAATCTGACTGATGTCCTCTTCCTTTCGAATCCCACCATTCGGTTATGCCAAATTCAGTATCATCACCACCCACCGGATATGGATAACCTTCTTCGCGTGTGCATGTGTATCATTTACAAATTACTCACATTGACAAATCCATCGAATTCTTCAAATTCAAATTCAAATTCGAATTCAAATTCAAATTGACAACGACACAGTGGTACGGCACATCAAAAAGGACCATCAATTTGATATCTGTAACGTGAAAAGGATTCAAAGTGTCCTTTGTAGACCCTACCCCCCCACTTCTCAATTACTGCATCAGCAGAAGGCGTATCATAGTATGTAATATACAAGTAGATACATTATCCCTTCTTATCACCAACGGAAGAAGGAGTGAGATCCATCCGATTCAAAGCACTAAAAACCTTACATTTAACGTAAAAGCGACAGTGAAACACTTCAGATACTCACTCGTCTACACATACAACCGGCTCAAGGTTCACTCTGAAAGGTCGTGTCATTAAAATAAAGCGAACTACGACGAGTGGAGCGCGTTCGTTTTTCCAAAAAAAATAAAAAATTGTCGAAAAAAAAGTCAAAGGAGCTATCGAGCTTAGAAGTTGTAGGCACAGAGTCGAATTATCTCGAAATGGATGTGATATCGTGTATCCGTAATTTTCTTTCATCCAGGATGAGATACAACAAATACAGATACACACTAGTATCTGTTCTGTTGTGCTCTCCAATGTGTGTGTGTGTTTTAAATGCGTCAAAAATCATCCGGTGTAATGATGATGATGACACTTTGCTCACTGAGCGTGGTAATGTATACCTCTATCGAAACTTTGGGGTGTAAGGAAGATCCCTTTAGCCTTGGATACATCCGTATCTATACTTGTAACAAGAATCATTTCGTTATTATTTTTTTTTTTTTTGCTGTTGTCCTTAACCCCACCCGTAACCTCTTACGGCCCCTCCCTGGTTGAATGGAAAAGCGCTCAAATGGAATCTCAATGAGCTCTAGTAAATGTGTTGTACTTATCCCAATATGGATCCCAATTTTTATGCTTCAGGATGCTTTCGAATTCAAGCAACCATGTTCGGATACATGTATGATACTATGAGTACGAAGTACGAGTAAGAGTAAGAGTACAAATACTTGTGCTCGTTTCTATCTATAATATAATGGTGATGCGATTTAAGTTTACGTGATTATTTACTTGCCATACACTTTGACTTGAGGGTTAACGATGGCGAATCGCCCATAGAGGAAGCACTGAAGCAATGTTGCCGCCAGTACGAGTATGGTTAAACGGATGCCGATGAGTTCATATTTATTGAGATTTTATCAGTTATCAAGAAGATAAGATACATGCAAGTACTTTATAGGTGCGGGTTGTAATAATCCAATATCTAATCTTTTGTATTACCTTAACGTTCTAGAAATCGGACAATTATCACAAAGCTGTGATAATTGACTTACTATGCAACTGTCTTGACATCTTTGACAATGGTACCCCATAGGTATTGCTCTTTAAGTCTTTCAGTGGCACTTTAACTAGAAATCGAAATGGTGGGTCGATATCAATTCTATGGAATTGATAACTGCAAACTTAAGCTCTATGGATGGTAGTCCTTAGACCATAATCATTTTGGTACAGACAAGACAAATTTCGCCATGAAAATTGTATAAGACCCTATGCATATTATCAATCGAAGAAGTATGGGCCACGAGAGGTAGCCTTGTGGAATCCCGAATCCCTTGTGTTATAATCAACCGACTACGAAAGCAATCTGGAAGATTGTGAAGAAAATTTGAAGACAGTGAAAGCGTTACTGATGTCGTAAGGCCTGTGCATCATAGCAATGCACGCTCAGTGGAAAATATTGCTGATGTAACTGCAAGTGTTGTTGATGATCCGAATTTATCGATTTCTCGGCGTTTGCAGTAATTGAACATGTCGTACACCTCACTATGGCGTATTTTGCATTTGGATTTGCATCTCCATCCTTATAAAGTTCAACTTACGCAACAATTGAAGCCTGCTAACCATTCACAACGCCATAGATATTCTTCTTGGGTGCTGGAACAACAGACAATAAACACCGATTTTTCGAACAACATTTTCTTCAGTGATGAGGCACATTTCTCACTCGGTGGGTATGTAAACAAGCAACATTGCCACATATGGGGCTCAGAAAACCCACAAGTGATCGAAGGGCTGCCATTGCATCCACACAAAGTGTCTGTTTGGTGTGCTCTATGGTCGAAAGGCGTCGTTGGTCCGTATTTCTTCGAAGACAATTACAGGAGCGATATGGTCGATGTGGCTCCAACAAGATGGGCAACAAGCAACACAACAATTGGCTACCAATGCGATTTGACACCGTTCGATTTCTTTCTGCGGCTCTGCGTAAAAGACCGTGTTTACGCGAATAGTCTCCGAACTCTGGACTCATTACAAACCAATATTACCCAGGTTATGGCCGAGATACCGCTCTAAAGGTGCGAAAAAGTGGTTAAAATTACCTCAAAAGAATCACATGCTGCGAATCTTCCCGAGGCGTGCATTTGAATGATATTGTTTTTCACACTTAATGGCAAAGTCCAAACTTCATAATGAATTAAAATTTTCATTTTATTTCGCTTTACTTTCAAAATCGAAAAATGAATGAGCCTTTATAATCAAATTCGAAGGATCTAAGATGTCCTTAAGCATTGTTTGCCATGTTAACCAAGAAAACATCAACGCCACGTTCTCGATTGAATCCGGAGTCATCCTTTTCAAGGTTCGGCTTTGTATTTCTGCAGTAACTGGGGCTATAATGTCATTCTCCGATGATATCTTCCAGAGTCAAAAGGTGGTCGGCGCAAAAGCCGACCAGTACAGCTGATACCAAGCAGCTTAATTTTAAGCGAAATCCAATTTTAAAGATACAGCCATTGATACGAACATTATTTCTGTTAAAACTAAAGAAGAATCGACTATTTTCTAATCACCAAAAACGGTTCAGCTATCTGTAGATATACCCAAACGTGAATACAGAGTGTCGACCATAAAACCGAAAAATTTCGGATGAGGATTGTCCCAACGTAAGTCGAAGAGCGTTAGTGATTTTTGTGATCAAAACTGTGCGAAGTGCCTCTCTAATGCCTTTTCTTGAAATGCAACGAGCTTAAAACCGTTGACCCTCGTTCCATAATAGACAAAGATGATTCAGACCATTTCTCGGTGTATTTGTTTCTCCTTCTCAATTAATTGTCGAATTTTTGAAGCGGGAGCCATAATTTAGTATTAATTGAGTGGCAGAGATACAAATGCCAGAGAATTCAAATACAATTGCCTAGGGAACCATAACTTGCACGATATCATTTATCTACTGAAATCTCACTCAATCTTTGCAAAGAGTGGGCCATCTGTTAATGTCTTTTTGAATCAAATACATTTGTTATTTTAGCATTGATTGCTGGGCGGTATTATAATTTTCCCGGTCCCAAATATATAAATTTACACTTGAACAACGTTGCGAAATATTGCAAGAGTTACCTTAAAGTGGATGCTGTGCTGCCAAAACAGTGCGAATTTCAAAGGAATTTCTGTCGAAATATTCATTCATCTTGCTCATTTAGAACGGAATATTGCAGCGTTTGCCGAAAATGTGCGTCTAAGCCTGAGAGCCTTTAACCCGCTAAAGACCTCAGCAACTGCACATCAGTCGGTCAAGCCTCAGCAGAAGTTTGCATAAAAATCTCGAATTATTCTCTAACAAGGTCCTACTGACTCGAGAATTGAAGTAAAATGGCCACCTGCTTCGTCATCGCTTCTCTGTTTTGGCTTTAAAGCATCTTGAAGTTGACGACAATTTTCCTTAAAAAAAAATCATCTGCCAGATGAGGCGCATTTCCATCTCGGCGGCTTCGTAAACAAGCAAAAGTGCCGTATTTAGGACTCGACAAATCAACATTTAGTCAAAGAGAAGCCATTGAGTCCTGAACATGTGACTGTTGGGTGTATTTTTTTAGAGTGGCGGCATTATCGGGCCATATTTCTTCCAAGACAACAATGAAAGAAACTTTTTCAATCAGTGAAGAGCGCTACTGAGGCATGATTAACGAATTTTTATAGCCATAAATTAAGGATTTGAACTTAGGGGAGCTATAGCTCAAGCAAGCCGCCCAAAAATCGATAAATCATACACTTAGTTCAATAATCGTGAAATTACTTGTTTTTGTGATGTTGCTTGTTCTGCGACCTACCGCCGTTGGATTTTTTTTCTGTGGAGTGCCCTTAAAAATTAGTTCTATGCAAACTGTCCAAAGACGATTCAGGTTCTCAGGAATAATATTGGTCAACCTCTTCCTGAAATAGGAGCCAAAATTATCGAAAATGTATTGAAAAATTGGATCGACAGAATGGTTAACTACCAAGCCGATTAAGGTAGTTATTTAAATGAAAAAATATTTTTCAATTAGTCGGAGAATTTATTCTTTTAATTAAAGTAAAAATCGTTAAAAAATATCGAAAAGTGTTTTTTTGTATAAGCCTGTGAAAAAGATACCAACATATGGCGCACCTTCCTGTATATGTTTTAGTTCAAATGCGATGCCTTCTTAAATGTGGATGCGTTTCAAGCCCTAGGAAAACAGGATTTCAAGAAAAAGTCGCGTCCCTAAATTTTATATTTGCTTCCCTTTTGGAAAATTTCCAGGATTCGTGCACACGAACCTCGCCATTAACTATCAGCTTCCATGAAGGACAATTCCTATGAAGTATTTTGGAAAAAAATCCAAAAGTATAGTCTCAATCTTGGACTTGATACAACTATGCTATCTTTAGAGTACATTCCTTAGACGATCTATCAGCCAATAACATAGCCAAAATAGCCTTACATGCAGAGAATTGGAAAACATTCATCATATCCAAATGGTCCCATTTTCTACTCCAATTTTATGCCCCATTCCGGCTACCCACATTAACGCAACTCCATTTCATCTCTAATGTTTTGCAGCAACAATTATCCCTTCCCATTTGTGTAGGGTTTTCTTTTATTTTTAAGTCATTTCTAGTCGTTCTGCTGGCATTTTCGGTTCTCTCCTGCGTAAAAAAAAAGCCAGACATTTTTTGGCAGATTTACTGCATATTGGTTCGGTGTCAAGTGCACAAACGATAACCCAAAACGGCTGGAAACACTACCATCATTCCTGCCAAAGAAAGGACGATGATTACTAACCGGCACCAGTGCAAAACAAAAAGAAAAAAAAAACCCACAGAGGCCAAAAAGGCGCAAAGGACCAATTCCATGGCCAAATTTGTAGAGATTTATTTCTCTCTTTTGTTTTACTTAAGCACAGAGAATATTTTTCTATTTCGTTTTTTTTCTCCACCATTTTATAGGAATACTCGTATCTAGAATAGAAAAATAGGAAGCACTGGTAACTTTTCTTCTTCTGTTACAATTGCTTTTTTTCGTTTTTTTTTTGTATTTGTTTTGGAATGAAAAACTTGACAGCATTGTCATTTAAATTTTATCCACTCACAGTGTATCCGGATGTGGCATAACGAAAGCAAATGACTTTTGTATCCTGCCAAAGAAAACGAGCAAATTACGAGTACGAGTATACTTGTATGTGAGTATGGTCGTCTCTCTAACAATGAAATGATTCTAAATCCGTGTGTCGAGTAACGAGCTACAACAGCTGGAGAGCATACGAGTAGAACCTCGCAAAGCTAGTTAATTTGCATACGTTGTGCAAAAAATGAGACGAGTTCGTTTTATTCCAATAGAACGGAGAAGTTATCCGCGAGATCAGAGGGGTGAAACCCTATCCTGTATACGCATAAGCAGGGCGCGTAAATTAATCATACCATCGAGTTTGAATGATTTGCATAAGCTGCAATTACAGCGTGTGGTATGTACGGGTACAAGTATGTGTGCAAAGGTACAAACGATAACAGATCCTTGCTAATATTTTCTATTTCTTCCTATTTACGCTCCCCAAACTTTGATCGACTTCAATATTTGTGTAACAGCGGTTGTTCCTTGCAAATACAAGTATATTCGTTGTACAAATGCCAATTTATGTGCATATATAAGTATCTGCACGTACCCTGTTCAAGATGAAAATATTCGCTCTTTGGATTGAACCCTTTTCAACAGAGCAAACGACCTATGTGATTTGCCAAGAATACAAGTATGTAGTACATACTGGAACGTATCCTGTCTGTCAATATGGCGCTGAAACTAATACAAATGTCAATCGTGGTACACAACACACCCCCTGCGCATATAGTTTACCGTCTATCCGTACCGTACCTAGCCCGTATATGCTTCTTATTTGATTTGCAAAAGTGAAAGATGACAAAAAAAAAAAAAAAAAAATGCTCCGAAAGTGTACTCATATCCTTCGATTTATTGTACTCGTATGTTATTTTAGCGGAGGAAATGGTATTGGTGATGGTTTGTGGATGACTGGCGGTAGTACCCGTACACCCCAGCTATGGCAATTTCAGCGACATAATTTTCCAGGTTGAAGGATTTTCTTTGAAATACTATTCATGGTTTGAGTGTGGTATTTGGATCTTTTCTGTTCGCTTTTCTTCTCTTATGCATGCTAATACGAGCTTCTACAATATATACATATACTCGTGCATACATAAGTGTATATGTATGTATGCACACATAACTGGATTTGAAGTTTTACTCTTTTATCCTTCACGAAGCAGAGTAGCAGAACAGACATTTTGAGTTTAATGATTTTTCAATGGAAAAAATTGGGAGGTTTTTGAGGAGATTTCCCCTGAGGAATGAAGGTTCAATCGTAAGCAAGGAATGATTTTCTTTGATACCAACTTGACCAGATAAATTAAATTGTTTTGTTCTAAATGGTTATTCTTTTAAATGTCAATATCCTTTCCTCTTTCAGCTGCCATACAGGGCTCATTCCAATTCATTCGTCCAATTGGAGGACACAGACAGTTGGGACACAGTGCTGGCTTCAGAGATATCCTGTTCTTAATGTCTTCTAGCAATCCCACTTACTGAAGATCGGTTAAATTCTTGTATCCAGGTAAATCATAGAAAATTCTACCTTGTCGAATCCCTCGTCCTATCTCAGCAACTTTGTTTTGATCTCAATAGCAGAATCCTTTACCGAAAAACGTTCTATTGCTTTCAGGAAAAATGCAAAGTCCACTTTGTTCATTTGCTCCAACGACTTCAAAAATATGCGATTCAAGATTGAGATTGATAGAATTCCATCGCCTAACGAGCTTGGTGAACGCTGCAGTGATACCAAACTATGAGGTAGTTTTGAATTTAGTGAAACTAGTCGCCAACCTTACACTTGGTGCTTGAGATGTCAGATTTTTTTTTGATGTTTTTTGTGTTTGCTAACGAGGAAGAAATTGGACACTTGAACATCTAAATTGATATCCTAGATAAACGTATACATATGTATTAAAAGGCGAAGACCTTTGGTTCCTTAGAAGTAAAGCATGGATAGAAAAGAACAACCGAGGAATTATCTCAGAGTGCCCGGACCTCAAAAGGCGATGCTTCGGAGAAGAAAAGATTTCCCAAAGAACACTTATTGGATATTTTGTTAACTTTTAACACATCAACTGTTCCGACAGACCCCCGAAATCAGCAACTAAGAAACACCTCGATGAAATTAAAGACTTACTGGTCGTAAACTGCACACTGACCATCAGGAAGCTAAGCAAAATGACCAACATCGCGTTTGGATCAGTTCACGGTTTTGTCAATAGTCAATGTGGAAGAATGGTAAAAACTGTGGCTTAAGTGTGTTCCATCAAATGCAAGGCACTCTGAAGGCGACGCAATATATAATGAAAATTGTAAAATACCTTTTGAAAGGAAGTTGTACATGCATTATCCGTTGGGATATGATGTGAAATATGGTGTACTATTTTTAATTATTTTCTCTACCAATAAATACTCTTCTATAATCTTATAAGGCCATGCAGTGCCAGCTGTACAAATTAATTTCCAATATCAGAGCACGTGCAACAATAGAAAGGATAAGGCAAAAACAAGGAGCATTTACTTAGATGACCGCCTGTAATGTATTCGGTTTCAAGGCGCCCCAATAGATAAAGTCTTGGTTTGATGACAAATCCAGACAGGTCAATCGATCGAGGCTGCAGAGAATAAAATTCGGAAGTTTTTCCAAAAAAACACGCCAAAGCTGTACAACAATTTGCAAGGACAAAGAAGGAAACCTCATACTGGAACTTAGACGAAGACAGACAACATTTTCGTCCTCCTGTCCAATAATAAATCAAAACAGCAATTTCTAAGCTTAAGTCAAAGAAAGTTGGACTAGATAACTTCACTTACGAAGTTGTTACGGCAGCAAGTGATGATTAACTGGACCGTATACAAATATACCTTCAAAATTAAGGTCGGTGAGACTATGTCCGACGAATGGAACTTTAGCATTGTTTTCTCATCCTACAAAAGGAAAATCCCCTTATTTGCGCCAATTACAGGGAAATAAATCTCATTAATGTTGCAGATAAAAATTATATGAACGAGTCTAACTTAATCTAACTTACAGAGGCGAACCTTACAGGATACCATGTCTAGTTTTGCTCATGCCATGTCTACCATGCTCATACGACTATGCAGGAAGACAATAGAGAATGCAAACTGCTCCGTCAAGGTAACGACAAAACTTAGACATTCAGGAAGAGGACTTTACAAACGAAAAGAATTGTTTTTATTCTGCGAAACATGCAAGCCAATTCAAGAGGCATGTTCTTTCAAAAGTCTCTGTTTAGTAACTCGCATATGCAAACAACATTGGCATAGTGGGCAAAACATGGAGAGCTGCGAATTTTACATCAAAAGCAGCAGCCAAAAAAGGATACATGATGTCAAAACATGCAGCTACGATTTCGAGGTTCTATAAGCTCCAACAATAGCACGAAAATCATGCGAATACTCAATCTTGGTAGTGGCTACATTTTTGGGTTCAAAAGCGAATTGAATAGAAAATCTCTGTCTCGAACCAACTAAAAGCACATTTTAAAAGATACTGGACCTAGCATTCCTGTTTAATGAAGCAGAATCTTGAACACTGATGTGTTCAAATCAGTAAAAGCAAATGAAAATGCTTACGGGCGCTTCAAGAGATAAGTTCTTTCTAAATGAAAAGAATTACCTTCTAGCACCAAAAAGAAAGTGCAAGGCTTGAAAAGTTGTAAACCTGCGTTGCTATTATTTTTTCGCCAACGGTTTATGATAAATAAATTATAATATTGAAAGTATTTTATTTTTCAAAAATTATAATAGTAAAATTGACAGAAGTTAAACTATAAAAAAAAATATATGAATTTCCTATGTAGCCGTAAAGATATAGAAAAAATTACTTTTGAACAATTTTTCCGCTCCCCACAATTTTAAAGAGTTTAAGGGGTTTTTGAAAAAAAAAAAAATGAATAAAAATACACACATATGTACGTATAGACAATTTTTTTAATCAAAAATACTTAACTTCAAACTAAATAAGTAGCTTGTTGTTACTGGCTTCTATGCTATTGTCTTACTTTCGTAACAAACTATTTATTTCTTTTCATTTTCACGAAAATTTATTTCCGATTATATTGACAAATTTGGTATATTGAAAATTTGTAAGTCAAAAATTGAATGCACAGGTTATTTCGCAGAGACTTTTAAGTTTAGAAGAACACATCACTTCATTATCGGACTGCAAGCTAAACTAAACTATTTTCATGGGGAACTTTAAATGAAATCTTCATCCACTCATTTGTATATACGAGTATTGTATTACTTTACAGTGATTTTTTTTAATCAAATTAAAATTAATATTTTTAAAATAATTCTTTAAACAAAAATTACAAACTACGATAACTTATTGAGCTGCTAGTCAAATCTATAGAGAACAGAGTATTTCTTCCCGAATTTTACGAAGTTTACAATTATAATTCTTGGCTAATAGTAATAATAAAGAACAGCGATGCTTTCATCATTTCGGGCCAACTAAATTCCCTTCTCAAAACGTATTCCAAGCAGACCTTACTAATTTTACAAATTTATTTATTGTAATATAGTTTTTCTCAGCAGCTCTGGAGTTAATGAAGGGACTTTCACTTGTATTAAAACCTGATGCATGATTTATTTTGTAATCCCCATTAAATAAAATGAATGGAGTCACAAAAAAAAAAGGTCTTGTCTTACTTAATTTTTAGGAACACTAAAAATAAATAAAATAAGCATGGTTATCACCTTAGAGCTCCATATCACTTATTTGAAACACTTGACCAAAATGCTTCGGATTTAATTTTTGTAATTAGAAATGTGTTTGCGAAGATTTTCTGGCAGTGGACTGATGGTTGTTTTAACGAGTGAATTGAGATTTAACTACAGACAATTTAACATTGTTTATTATGAATTATTTATTCTAGGAAAACAAACGAAAAAAGCACCAATTAATCCAAAAAGGCCATAAAACTTGTTTCCAATTATGTTTTTGGTTTTAATTTAATTTTAATGGGTATTTCAACAATTACAATTGCTATGAATTTTTAAAATCAAAATAAAAGATACTGTTGACGATTGAAGAATTAAAAGTAGTTAATTCCTTAAATAAATATTTTTAAAAATTGTTAAATTGAGAAACCATGAAGTTTTTTGTTTGTTTTAAGTTTAGTCACAAAACTTGTCTCGAAGTCGGTTATTGATTAGATAAAATTGTAAAGAAAATACCACACAAACTCAAAGTTATTTGGTAAACATAATTTAGGTATTTGAAACACAAATTTTTAATATTTTTAATTTTATTTAAGAAAAAATAATCATATTCGTTGATGATTGGACATTTTTCCAAAATTTAAGTTAAAACCGATTTTTAGAGCAACTGCAATTTTAATAAATTTTTTTTCTAACTATGTGAGCTACGAATTATTTATTTTCGATTTGAATTTCCCAAACATTTACAAGATGTAAGTCAGTTTTAATTTTGACTTGGGAAAATGTATAAAGTGATGTTCCCCCTTTCTGGTATGTCTGTATCTATGTATATCCTCACCACCATATTATTGCAACAAATTTTTGCAAATAAGCTCGTAACAAGATCCTTAACAAGGAATGGATAAAAAAAAAACTGAACCAAGCCAGAGACATGCACTTATCGCACCGTTTAATTGTTCAGGATTGCAAAAAAAAAAATGTTCCTCGCAAATAACTAAATTTGAATAATAGTCATCAGGCCCTGAAGAGCAGCTTATTTTTTTTTCTCCTCTCGACTCATTCAACAAAAACATATTAAAAACAGAAGAGCATTGCAAATTAAAAAAAAAAAATTCTACTACGCGGAACTACCATCCCCTATCCTGGTTAATCCCTAAAAATGCAAATATTCTCATATCGTCTATTACCGTAGCGTACAATTCGAAAAAAAAGACACGCAAAAAAGGATTCAATCACCGGATCATACCGGTCACAATATACTCGTATCGTACCGACTACGACCAAAAAACTATCTCAGCTGAAAGTTTAAAAAAAATAAAATACCATCCTTCTAAACTATTATTCTCCACGCACACCTTTACCATCATTTAAATAGAAAAAAAAAATATTGAAAAAATTTGCATAAATTCAAAACATCACAAGGACATCACTATGCTAAACGATAGTCATAGTTCAGTTCATAGGGTTATGCTCATTAGCATACTCGTACACCTATCCTAGCGAAAAGGATCACTCGTTGAGCATCTGCTTTTTTGGCAAACGAACCCTTTTGCCCCCGGAGGATTTATATGTTAATGAGTTAATTCTTATGAATGGTGTGTATAAGAACATATAACGACAACGAGTAGGGAATATCATAATCGTATACGAGTACTATGTCATGGCCAAGGACAAATCGGAACTCACACACACTGTAACACACTAACACGTTTGTTCGTAAAATGAATCCCTATCAAATGAATTTTAATTAAAAACGAAAATGCTCAAAGTGAAAATGAGTCCATGAGTTCAGTGTTAAATTAGCCGCTTGCCGGAGATGATCACAGCGTTTTAAGATTGATTTTCGGTAGCGAAAAAGGACATTTCACATTTCACTCACCTGAGGATTTTTGATTAAAAACAAAAAAAACAAAAAAAAAAAATTGTTGTAATCACTTAATCACTTGGCCGTTTATTTATTTTTTTTAATTTGAAAAAAAAAAAGTCACAAGTCGATGATGAGTCCAATCCGTAACGCGTCAACTTAAGGAATGACGGGTATCCTTAAATGTTTGAAGGAAATTCCTGCGAATTTCTTTCTTCTCAAATAAAATGTTGGTTCCCCAAAGAACGACTATACTAGTACAGGAGACTGCGTATCTCTTGCGCTAATGCTCACGCTCACGCTCACGCTCACGTAATGTTATCCTTAGCGTTTCACATTCACGGTGGTAAACGAAAAACCGAAACGGCAAAAATTCAATAGACACCAAAATTCGGATTCGTGCAAGTCCTTTCGTATATTCACTACATCGTATTCGTATTCTTTGCTCTCGACAAATCTGAATCACTTCAAAAGGAATCGGTCTGAAACCACGAAGAAAATACCACTCTTTGTGTAAAGCTTGCAAGTCAAGCTATCAACTGATACTGCCACTGAAAATCCTTCGTCGTTCGCCTAGTCATCGTTCGTTCTTGTGCAGTGCCACCCCGAAAGTATACAAGTGTGTCATGTCGTACAAATTTTTTTTTTTAAGAACGAGGAGACGTTGTCGTGCGCGTACTCAGTGGCGGCAAACGAGAAACAACCAACAAAAATCGAAAAATAAAAAAAAAAAACAGAACAGAAAAGAACAGAAAGAAAGGCAAAAAAAAAAGGAATAGAATGTGAGAAAAGAAATATATAACAGACACTTGAAAAGCATGACAAAAGTCATCCCCAAACGAAATTCGTTGTGTCGCTCTACCACCCCCGACATCTTTCCGAGGGTGAATCTCTTACAGAATAGGATTTCAAAAAAAAAAAAAAAAAAAACAAAACATGAAGAAGAAACTCAAAAAGAGGTAAGGAGCTGACGTCTGCTCGTTGCTCGTTGCCCGTTGCCCGTTGCCCGTTGCCCGTTGCCCGTTTACGAATAGAATTTGTATAGAAAACGACAAAGGAAAGGACGAAGAAAAATCCAATACAACCACAAATAAGGGAGGAAAGGAAATCAACAACCCTCAACTCATTCCACTTAACCCCCCTACAACGAACAACAGAAGCTCGGAAGCTTGCTCTGGAGTTGGCTTTGGAGTAGCAGCAACAGCAGTAGCGGCATAAACAAGGACATCAGATCAGAGTAAGTAAAGAGGCAACAACGCGTAAAAGGGGATAGTTTTCAATCCCTCCACCTACTGTTTTCTCTATCCCAGGGGGGTGGTTAGGGGTGAACGGTTTTCCTTTTTTCTGTCTTTCCTATCCCTGCCTGATATTTTCGGTTCGCTGACAAAAATTGTTACTGTTCCATTTATTTTGAATTTATGGTTCTGTGGAAATTTTTTTGTTCCTTCTTCTGTTTCTCTTTGATTTCCTTTTCATTACTACCACATCGATACAAAGGTTAAGGAGAAATCTTTGGGGAAAAAGGATGAATAGAAGAAATTTGTTGTGGAAAAAGGGGAACCTCATGTTCAAATGCAAAATTTACAAATACTACCCCTCGCTGTTGGATTGGTTTAGATTTCTTTTTCTTTTGCCATTTGCCTTCTGTTCATCGTTCTGTTTTATGTGTCCTTTTGGTGGGGGTAGTGTACGGACATTTGGCCTCTATTGGAACGAGAATGAGGAACACAGTCAAATTTTGAGTTATGCGTGCGATATGCGAACATTTTAAACGATGGCGCTTTTTTTTATGGTGTTGTTTAGGGGGTGGTGAGAGATGACGGGTTGGGGGTTGTTTTTTTTTTTTTTTTTTTGGTATTCTATTCCTTTTATTTCTCTCTTAAAAGGTGGCAAGGGTGGGAACCCTTTTTTTTTGGCGTTGTTAGTCTTATCACTAGTTCCCATTCGTTTGGTGGATTTTATTTTTTGAATTTTTTTTATTTTTGATTTTGCTAACGTCATTTATTTTTGGCCTTGTTGATGTTGGTGTTGTACTATTTGATTACTTATCCTTTATGGAGCATCGGTTGGATGGTAGATATACCATATTACGAGAGGGATGAGTTTACCGGGAGACAGGCGAATAAACGATAAAATGACTGATGGATAAGATGAGGATGTTTTTTTTTTTAGCTGGAGTTTTTCTGTGGGGTGGAGAGTTGTTTGTGTGCCATGTATCGTAATGCTTTCAAAAGTCTATATCCGGAACTAATTTGTGTATAACAGGCGGTGGTGGTGGTATCTACGAGTATAGTTAGGCAGAAGATGGTTTTCCGATTTGTTTTTTTCTCTTTTCGAAGAAGAATCTTGGACTGGATCTTCATGAAATGATATTTTTGGCAGCATGGGATGGTGAGATTTTGTTTTTGTTAGTCAACGACAACGGGGATGATTCAGTTGAATGCTTGCATAATGTCAAAGGGCGAGGTCAAAGCCCTAAATATTTACATATACACATATTTCGTTGCGTTTTGGTATATTTCTTGAAGAATGTGAATGGTGGGAATAATTTTTTACAATGCATGTTGGCATCATTATTACATTCTTGCAGTCCTTTTTCTCTTCGTCAGTACCACAGAACAATTAGATGTTATTAAGTAAAGCCAAGTACTAAGAGTCTTGCCTAAAACTCATAGTAACAGTTAAATAGTGAAATTTGCGTACCAACGCCCAACTGTTTCCAACAACTGAAACCTAACTTGAGAACTCTTTGGCAATTACACCCGGTGGGGGATGCTGCTTTCTTTCAGAATAATGCTTTTACAGCCGTGAAAATCTAAAAAAATTAGCGACAACTTGATATGGGCTGTCGCTGTTGCGGCGAAGCCCCTCATCTAAGGCTATATATGACTCAAAATACTAAAGGCAGACCGCTCGTTGTTTGTCTTTTTTTTTTTTTTTTAATTTTTCGACAATTTCTATGAGAAGCTAACTTAACGAATTTTAAGAGCTGTGGCTCAAAGATTTTCAAAGCAGGGCCGAAAATTTGGACAGACATACTCCTAGAGCAAAGAGGATACTCGGACAGAACGTCACCTTCGACAGGTATAACTTTGAGGTAGTTAAGAACTTTGTCTACCTAGGCCCCGCTGTTAACTCAGACAACAACACCAGCGCTGAGATCAAACGAAGAATAACTCTTGCCCATCGCTGCTTCTTTGGGTTAAGAAGGCAAGCGACTAGCAAAGCCCTCACTCGAACAACAAAAGTTATCCTTTATGAGACCTCAAAAATCCCAGTCCTGCCTATGGCGCAAAGGCATAGACATTATAAAAATTGAAGGTGCTCTTGGCTGCTTTGACAGGAAAATTCCTCGAGTGATTTTCGGTTCCGTCTGCATTGACGATGAATGGAGGAGGCGATACAATGACGAACTATGACATCGACCTAGCCAGAAGAGTGAAGATCCAATGACTAAGATGGCTGGGTCATGTAGAGCGGATGGTCACCAACGCTCCGGTCCGAAAAGTCTTCGAATCCACTCCCCAGGGACAGCGCAGTAGAGGAAGACCGAGACTCAGGTGGCGCACGCAAGTTTGGTGAGGACCTCAATCAGCTTGGAGGCAGCTAGAAAAGGATCGAGCTGGCTGGAGACGCTTCTTAACTTGTTAACAGAGGCCCAGTTCCACTTAATGCAACAAAGTAATACTCTTATAGCTAAGTGAGAAGCAAAATATCAACAACGCAAGCAAAGGGTAGCATAAGCATCTTGGCATCAAATCATATACGTATTCGATTGAGAATAGAATAAACTTGTTGACAAGAGTACCGGTCATCTTATCAAAAGGAAATGGGGGCAGCAATATCCTATGGCTTACCTACTGGTTAGTGTTCTGAAATCGACGAGTTATATGGCTTCTGAAAATCCTGCTTCTTAAGGACAGACTACTTCTCCTCCCGTAGCATGAATGATGCTGACAAGATTTATAGGAAGTTCTTTAATTTGTTGTCCCCTGGTAGTCGCGTTTCAAATCCAAAGGTTAAGAATGGTCCTAATAGAGTGGCGGATTTCAACGATAAAAGAGAAACGTGGAGATTTGTGGATTCCACGCTAATACCACTGCTCGTCTTTTGAGGCCAACCATTCGTCAAGCCAATTTGTCAGTTCTGTGTCGCGATCGAAACAGGTAGTAATCAGAAGGGGTCAAATCTGGTAAATACGGTGAGTGAGGCAGAACTTTTCAATCAGTGTTTGACAAATAGTTTTTTCACATGGTTTGCAACATGTTGCCGAGCATTATGGTGGAAAATAACTTATGCATGTCTTTGGGCGTATTCTGTTCCCTTTTGCTTCAATGCTAGATTCAGTTGTTGACTGAATCGTTTCACCAGGTTTGTGCAGTTTAAAGTACACCGCTCCCTTCTGGTTTCACAAAATATTGGATCATTGCAAAGTTTGTGGCTGATCTTCATACGTGACGGAAAGTTTGCCGTATGACTGTTGTTTGTTTTATGAACTTGTGGTATGCCAGTGGATAGGTCGTGTCATCGGCTGTTATTTTATCACAAGACCCCGTTGAGTTAAGTCAAATTGTGTGAAATTCGCCCTTTAAAGAAACTTGGATTCACTTGCAATAGGCTGAGCTGCGTCTCCGTGGACATATTTCTTGTTGGACGCCATGAAAACGAATCGTTGTGGATCGGGTCATAACAGGTGACGAGAAGTGGGTTTTCTACAACAACGTGCAATGAAAATGGAACTGGAAACAGCCAGATCAAGGTGCCGAATACGTGCAAAAGCTGGTAGGTAGTGTTATCTGTTTGGTGGAATTCCAGGAGTATAAGCCTTTTCCAGTTTCTTTCACCTAGCGAAACAATCACGGCGAATAAGTGCTCTGAGGATCTTTATAAGGTTAAAGAGATAGTTCAAGAAAATTGTCCAGTGTTGGCTAATCGAAAGGGTGTCATCTTTCATGATAACGCCAGGCCAATGTTGCTCAGCAAACGGTGCAATGGTAAATCACCCACCGCATTCCTGAGACCTTGCTTTTTCAGATTTACATCTGGTTCGGCCCCTTCAGAATGGTTTAAATAGAAAGAAATTTGGTTCCGCTATCGAAAACTACCTTACGACCTTTTTGAAGGAATACCGCGCAGTTTCTATGAAATCTTGTGAAATATTGGGTGGTAGTTGCAGTTTTTTTGAAGCGTAACCGCTTGTGCTTCGCTTCATTTTCAAATCGCATGAACTTCTTTCCGTGGATATTACGTACTGGTTGCGAAGTTGATGACTAACCTAAATCTACCCAGGATTTATTGCGTTCTTCTGCTTCGGTCTTAACACTTATTCATTCAACTTAAACTCTTATAATAATCGAATCACATGCAACAAATTTTCTTGACTGTAATACTTTCTTATTGTTCGCAATTATCGTGTCTGCCACCCACTTTTGCTATTCTAATACGTCAAGTGATGATTTTAAACATTTTCTACTGAATGAAAACAGAATACACTTCTGATCTACGCTGGAAAAGTGAATACAAGAAATCCAACCCTCAATGCGAGCCCTTATCGAGCACTTATCCAGTCCTGTGACGCAACCCGCTCACAAGCATACCCTATCCTCTTTTTAGCTTATGTTTTGGCAAAAATCTGTAAAAATGACTTCACTTCGGATGTTCGGTTTTTTTTTTAAAGCAGACCCCATGTTCTGCCAAATACTGTCCCTGTTTCTGACATAATATGTCAATTTCAATTCAAAATACAGGAGGAACGTCGGGATCTGAGCGGCAGGATAACAACAATAATGTGAGCATACAAATGGTTGAGAGCTTCTAGCAGAAGGTCCATGAGCAATAAAAATCTTTTTGATTGGCATTCCTGTGACCACCAGGCCTAATCTTATTACCCATTCATCGATGAAAACGAATAACGCTTACCACTGGTCCTACATGATTCTGAAAAACACTATTCCAATAGATAGGGTGACCATGTTGCGCAAATTGAAACAAATCCTCCCTTTGGCTTTAGCAATAAAGAAGTCAGAATCTTGTTTAGTAAGAAGTTGCACAAACTTACCGAAACTGACTTTAAAATGCAGATTCTTTAATTTGATTCCAGAAAACAATGGATAACGCTATACTAATTCTTCAGTTTTTTTTACACAGTCTAGAGACTGGCAATCGAAGTCTTAAGTATTCGTCAGTCAGGTGCTTGCTTCAGCCTAAATTTAATACCCTTGTTTGATATCGACAACAATCAGCTGATCTGAAAATGAATACTTTATATCTCATAGTCTACTTCTAAAGTGGTAGAATTCTTTCAGCGCCGCTCTAACATTTCATTGCTTTTCTTACGAATATAGAACGATTTGTCCAACACTTCAAAATAGGCTTCAGTTTCGGTGATATGTGATCGCCTATAAGGTCATACGAGGGCGGGTCAATAAGTCCGTGACTTTTTGAATTTCTGACCTCTTTACTGAAACAGCAACACTGCTCCAGTCAACAGGCATCTGTCAGTTGACTCCTGTCAAAATTTAAACTTGTTGCGTCAGTTAGTTTGTGTTTGACAGCTATTTTTATCAGACTACTGACTAATTTGAGGAGAAAATGCAAAAAAGTGAATTTCGTGTGCTTATTAAGCATTATTTCTTGCGAAAAAAAACCATTACCGAGACCAAAGCTAAGCTTGATAAATACTATGGGGACCCTGCACCATCGATTTCAATGGTAAAAAAGTGGTTTACTGAATTTCGTTGTGGCCGTACAAGCACTGAAGATGCCGAACGTCCTGGACGCCCAGTTGAGGTCTCTACACCCGAAACAATCGAAAAAATTCACGATATGGTGTTGGCCGACCGAAGATTGAAAGTGCGAGAGATTGTGGAAGCCGTAGGGATCTCGCATGGCTCAGTGGTTTCAATTTTGAATGATCACTTGGGCATGAGAAAGCTTTCCGCAAGATGGGTGCCGCGTTTGCTCACAGTCGACCACAAACGCAATCGTGTAACAACTTCACAGGAAGGTTTGGCGTTGTTTAATCGCAATATGGAGGAGTTTTTGCGCCGTTTTGTAACCGTGGACGAAACATGGATCCATCACAACACACCAGAGAACAAACAACAGTCAAAACAGTGGGTTTCTAAGGGTGAATCGGCGCCAAAGAAGGCCAAGGTGGGTTTGTCAGCCAATAAAGTTATGGCGACTGTTTTTTGGGATGCACGCGGGATAATCCACATTGACTACCTTCAAAAGGGAAGAACAATCAATGGGGAATATTATACCAACTTATTGGACCGATTCAATGACGATTTGATAAAAAAAACGACCTCATTTGGCCAAGAAAAAAGTTCTTTTCCACCAAGACAATGCAAGGGTGCACACATGTGCAGTTGCCATGGCAAAAATCCATGAATTGGGCTATGAATTGCTCCCTCATCCACCCTATTCTCCAGATTTGGCTCCGAGCGACCACTTCTTGTTCCCAAACCTGAAGAAATGGCTTGGTGGAAAAAGATTTGACTCCAATGATGAAGTCATCTCGCAAACAAAGGCCTATTTTGAGGACCTCGACAAATCATTTTTTTTGGAAGGGATAAAAAAATTGGAGAAGCGTTGGACAAAGTGTATAGAGCTCAAGGGAGACTACGTTGAAAAATAAAATTATTTTTTTATCAAAAAATCTGTGTTTTAATCCAAAAGTCACGGACTTATTGACCCGCCCTCGTATCGCTTTCCGCGGAGCATTTTCTTTAAGTTTTTGAACAGGTAATAGGATTCATGTTTCATCTATTCCATTTGGCATGGAAAATTCCCTTGTACTTTGCTTGAGCACCCCAAACAAAACGTTGTTTTTTCTGGTAAACTGGGTAACCAGTTTGAAAAGAGCTTTCGTATACCCAAGTACTCGTTCAAAATATAAAGTTCACAGTCTGTTGATGTCGGCTATCTCACATACTTTCATTTTACGGTTGTTCAATTCTATTCAATTCTAAGGTCTACGTCACGACCGCATCTGAATTCAGCAAACCGACAACAGATGGTTTTTTTTTACGGCGCAGATTCTTTAAAACTTTTCCAGCAATTCTTTAATTTTTTTCTCATCATTTGACGGTGTTTTATCAATGTACGCAAGTCGTTTGAAAAATACCAAAAAGTGCGTGACTTGAACTTCAAAATGTCAATGACTAATGATCGAAATGTCATAAGATTGTAGCACATACCGTCTGAAGGCTGTTACTAACTAAATATCTTATGAATATGTTACTGGAGTAAAATGTTACCAAAAGATCTCAGTATAAGCAAATCCTCAGGAACCGAGGAGGCTTTTGAAGAGTTTGGCATCAGACTCTTGGCATCGTCTTTAACAAATTTTTTCTTTACTGAATTTGAAATTACTTTCCAAAACGTTCAATTCGAGTTGTTTTGGATGGTTCTGCAACGAAAAGACAGCCTCAGGGCTCCACTCTATCTCCAATACCCTTTTCGATTTTCATAAATGATTTCTTGTCTGCTACTTCTGCTATTGCGAAAAGTGATTTCTGCTCTTCGTATTCATTTATAGACTCGGGTCCATGTTATTCGGCTAAGCTTGAAAATGGCAACATACATAAATTGGAAACTGCAATCAAAATGATGCTCAGTGGTTACAGACAGAACTAACGTAGGTATCTTTCTTTCCTGAATCCAGAAATTTTGTTTTCCTTCCACTAACACAAATCCACCTTCTGTTGAATGACGTCCAAGAGAATTGATATGCTGATGATCTGGTTAGACCTGATTTCTTAGGAACGAATAAAAGGCAACTTGACAACATCAACGGCATTTACCAAAGAAATGCTACATTCTCATGTAAACTCTAAAGTCAGTTATTTGTGAATTATTTCGAGACAACTGTTTCAAAATAAATGAAAAACACTCTATCCCAAACGATTACAAGGGCGTTATTAACCTCAGGAGAAACAGTAACTCCAAACTTACGAATAATTGCTGGACATTGTATATCGAAAGCCAAGCACAAGAATTAAGTACGCCGTACAATGATAGGGATGAAGAGAGTGAGGAACTTGTTGTGCACTTGCTTAGGATGCATCACAATAGTATTCTTACGAAGTCAAGTTCGTCAAGAAATCTTTATAAATTCAGGAGCAGACAAGATTTTTCTAGGGCTATCACAAAGGACCTACATATAACTGGATACCTACTCAGTAGCTTACCCCTACTTTGCGCTAAAGTACGTGAAATCAAATTATTAACTCGTTATCGCCCTTAAGGTGGAATAATTGACGTCTTTTGTTGACTCAAGCACCACTTTCAGAACCAATTCGAATATACAAGGAATACATTTCACTTGAGTGTATTGTGGGGAATGTATTCCTTCTGCAAATAGGAGCCTCATGGCGCCCCCACATTTGCAACACAATCTGAGCTAACCTACGAAAATGACAGCGCTGCAAAACCCTGCAACTTAAAATGGATATCGATTTTAAGACTTAGAGAGGCAGCTCCTCTAAGTTATCAGAGGAAATGTAGCAAATAGGCGCCATTCTAGGCGACTTAAAAAAAAATACAAGGACGGATCAATAGCACTCTGACTTTGTGAATTTTCTGTATTTTACGTGAAAACGTAGCACTGCCTTCCAGAACAACCATCTGTCAATAGGCCACTGTAAAACTTTGAGCAAACTGACAATGAAATTTGACAATGAAATAGGTATATCGTAGATATCTTCCGACAGGTGCTGGTTCCTTAAATGACGAGAATGAGCCTCTGCAGCCGAACATCTTGCAGCTCTGCTAATAAGTCCTACTTCACGCCTCCCCGTGGCGCCATCTGGGAATCTCACTAGAGGTTGCGAAGTGAAGGGGGCAAATGGCGAGTTTCCTGCGCCATTAACCAGGATTAGTCTCGGAAAAACAAAACAAGACCTTATCCGGGCTACTCCGACATATTTGGAGCTCAGGCCGGAAAGGATTTCCAGGACTTAGTCAGGGTCCTGGAAAAGAGATGGTGGCGGATGAGCCCTATAAGGGCCAACGGCTCACATCCCGGAACGGGTTACTGGCTTCGGTGTAAAGTGGAACTGGTCCTCCAGGTTGGGGGTTGTGCCGCCGGGGTAACTGCACGGCCATTTAAAAAAGATTAAGTTCAACAAGCCTCGGATATGGACGGATCTACTGTTGACAACCCACGCAAACGATTTAAGGACAATGAGCTTCGGATATGCACGTGCAATGTTAGATCCCTTAATAGACCACGTGCAGCCGAGCAACTAGCGGAGGCCCTAGACTGCTGCAAAGCAGACATAACCGCCATCCAAGAAATGCGATGGGATGGACCGGACAAAAAGAAGATGAAAAACTGCGACATCTACTACGGCAATTGCTATCGACGGCAAAAGCAGCGCTTATTTGGATGCGGATTTGTTGTCGGAGGCAGACTAAGACGAGAAGTCCTCAGCTTCCGGCATGTGAGCGAGCGCCTCGTAGCAATCCGCATCAAGGCTAAATTCGCCAACATAAGCCTCATATGCGCGCATGCCCCCACAGAGGAGAAAGATGACGACACCAAGGATGCCTTCTACGAGCTCCTTAACAAGACCTACGAGTAATGCCCTAGCTATGACATTAAAATTGTCCTCGGTGATTTTAATGCAAAGCTAGGAAGAGAAGGTATCTTTGGTGGAACAATCGGAAAATATAGCCTGCACAACACCACCTCCGATAACGGATTCAGGCTAATCGACTTTGCGGCGGGGCGAAACATTGTCGTGGCTAGCATGCGGTTCCCACATCTCGACATACACAAGGGGACTTGGAGAACTCCTGATCAATCAACAGTCAACCAGATTGATCACATTGCGATCGACGCAAGACACTCCTCCAGTGTTATGGATGTCCGTACGTTCCGAGGAGCCAACATCGACTCGGACCATTACCTTGTTGTAGCCAAGGTACGGTTGCGGATATCCCAAACTACGCCAAGACAAACTAATGCTGTGAGAAAATTCGACGTCAGACGGCTACAATCGCAAGAGATCGCCAAGTCCTTCTCCGATCGAGTGTCACTTAATCTCTTAAGAGGTTCAATGCCGCCAGCATCAAGCATCGAAGACCATTGGAAACACTCCCAAAACGCCATCAGAGATGCCGCCTCTGATGTGCTGGGTTTCACTCGTCCACCACAACGAAACCCCTGGTTCGATGATGAATGCCGGCAAGCAAATGCAGCTAAGCAGGATGCATATAACGCGGCGCTGTTTAGAAAGACCAGAGCTGATCATGAGCTCTATGAGCGGAAGAGGAGAGACGAGCACCGGCTTCTCAGGAGCAAGAAGTCGAGGAAATTGAAAGATGCTACTCCAGGAATGAGGTTCGGAAGTTTTACCAAAAGGTAAAAATAACATGCCGCGGAAACAAACCCCGAACCGAAGCCTGTAGAGATTCTGCTGTCAGGCCTGGATGAAGTGAAGATAGCAATATCTACTAAGCTGAAGTCCAACAAAGCTGCTGCAGCGGATGGCCTGACTGCCGAGCTCTTCAAAGCGGCCGGCGATGACTTGATAGGGTGCATACACCAACTTATATGTAAAATATGGTCGGACGAAAGTATGCCCGATGAATGGAACCTCAGCATTGTTTGTCCGATTCTCAAGAAAGTAGGCCTCTGAACTGCGCCAACTACAGAGGCATCAGTCTCCTTAACATCGCATATAAGATCTTATCCGCCGTATTGTGTGAACGCCTGAAGCCGTTCGTCGACAACCTGATAGGTCCATATCAGTGTGGCTTCAGGCCAGGAAAGTCCACCATCGACCAGATATTCACACTACGGCAGATCTTGGAGAAGACCCATGAGCTTCAGATCGATACCCACCACCTATTCATCGACTTTAAGGCCGCGTATGACAGCATCTATAGAGACGAGCTATATAGAGTTTTGGCATCCCTGCCAAACTCGTCCGTCTGTGTAGGAAGACGATGGAGCATGCACGCTGCTCCATCAAGGTCGGTAAAGATCTCACCGAGACCTTTGATGTCCAGAAAGGATTTAGACAAGGCGATGCGCTGTCATGCGATTTTTTCAACATCGTACTTGAAAGGATAGTGCAAAACTCACGAACAAACACAAGAGGCACTATCTTTCAAAAGTCCGTCCAACTACTCGCATACGCCGACGATATTGACATAATCGGGTGAAAGCAGCGTGATGTCAGTGGCGCTTTCGCGAGTATTGAGACGGAAGCGGCGAAAATGGGTTTACCGGTCAATGAGGGCAAGACCAAGTATATGCTGTCAAGCAAAAAGGACAACCAACACCGACGTCTCGGGCAGAACGTCACCTTAGACAGATATAACTTTGAGGTAGTTAAAGACTTTGTCTACCTAGGCTCCGCTATAAATACAGACAACGACACCAGCGCTGAGATCAAGCGAAGAATAGCTCTTGCCAACCGCTGTTTCTTTGGGTTAAGAAGGCAATTGAGTAGCAAAGCCCTCTCTCGGACAACAAAAGTCACCCTTTGTAAGACTTTAATAATCCCGGTACTGCTCTATGGCGCAGAGGCATGGACATTATCAAAAATGGATGAGGGTGTTCTTGGTTGCTTCGAGAGACTCAGACTCAGGTGGCGCACGCAAGTGGAAGAGGACCTCAGCCAACTTAGCGTGCGAAACTGGAGACAGCTAGCCAGGGATCGAGCTAGCTGGAGAAGTTTGTTGACTGAGGCCCAGATCCATCCCGGACTGTAGCGCCACCTAAAGTAAGTAAGTAAGTAAGAAACATTGGACAAAATTTCATGGGGAGACTTCCATCCCTTCCAAAAGCTGCGGACTTATTGTCTTATCTTATCACCCTCGTAACCCAAAAGTGAAGGCTTGCCATTCATTTGTTTTTAAATTAAAAGACTTACTGTTTGAGGCACTTTATATTGATAATTCTTCTTCTTCTGAATGGCATCCTTTGAATAACTCTCACAGTATATCTACGCAGTAGTTGCATCACAAATCTCTATGACTAAGTCAATAACAAGATTTTTCCAATTTTGAAATATTTAGATACCTACGTAGGTAAGATACTCAACTCTCTAGAATCTATTTCAGAATGTCGCTTTGCAATACTTAGAGCGGTATTTAAATTCCCTTGCGTGTAAAGGTTCCTTACGTAGCTTACTTACTCACTTTATGTGGCGCTACAGTCCGGGCTGGACTTGGGCCTCAATCAACCAGCGTATCCAGCCATCTCGATCTTTTGCCATCTGCCTCCAGTCCCCTTCCACTGGGAGGCCGATTAGAAAACTTGGACCGGAGCGTTGGTGTCCATCCAAGTCTACATGACTTAGCCATCTTAAACGGTACGCTTACGTAGCTTCGAATATAATAAACGACATGTCCCATCACTTTTCTGAGTCACCCCACCAGAGACGTGGTTTTCTTTTTTAATTTCCATACACCAGTACACATCCTCTCTCGTCCCACATAAATCTAGATTTCATCTTACTATCACAACTTCCAGAAATTCAAATCAAAAAAAAAAAAAAAAAAAAACCGAGGAAACAAAATCGGATCATAAAAACCGTATCAAATAAATCCACTACCATGAAAAAAAGGAAAAGAAATTGGAACACATTCCTTTTGTGCACGCTCCCATATCGTAATTACGCATAAGCTCCTTTTGTCATACGTTCCAAGGCAAACAAAATTCAATATCCTTCCTCGTACTCCAACTAAGAGTAACAACCCTCTCTTCAAGTCTTCCTCTATTCCCCCCTCCTACTCCATCTACCACAAAACGGCAAAACCGGGCTAATTTAATAATAATTCTAATAATATGAAGGAGCAGCCATGACGAAATAAAAAAAAAAGAAGAACAAGACGAAGAATAAAAATCCCCAACATACAAAAAAAAAAAAAAAAAAAATAAAATAAAAAAATTCCTTTCAAAATAGTTTCAATCTTTTTTCCATTGCCTTAGCCTGGTATCCACTGCTCCGCTCGGCTGATCTCCATCATTACCAATTCTTTCCTTCAGCGCGTACAAATCTCTCTCTCTCTCTCTCTCTCTCAAAAATGGAAGTATCCTTTCAGGATAAAAATGAAATATTTTCTACTACCAAGAGTGGCACAAGAACCAGTAGCAGCAACAGCCACAGCAACCAACTACAGCGGCACTAAACCAGGATAAAAAGGAATACTTTGCTCGTCTATGGACTATTTTTTTCTAATGTTTTCTTATTTTTTTTTTTTACCTATTCCTGTTCCTAACAACAACAACAACAACAATAGCATAAACATCAGCTAGCAAGGATGAAAATAGGGAAAAGAAACTGTTATTGTGCTATCCGTATTTTTCGCAAATTGGAAATTTGGTTAGATGGGCAAATAGTTGTTCCATGCTGTGCGACTTTATATGGATGTCGACGACGATGATGATGCTAGTGATGGCCCGTTTCAGGATGTCCATTGCCAAAGGAGTATATACAGAATCATGTGTATACGTGCCGAAGAGCAGTGTATTTCTCTATTTCCAACTGTCTGTCTATCTGTCCGTAAAGATGATAAAATAATCCGAGTTGATGGTTTTTTTTGTTTCTTTTTTCTTATTTTCTTCTGCTTCCAATGTCCTGTTCGAAATAATTTGTTTCTCTTCTCTCCAAATGCATGTCATTTGGAATACGTTCTACATTATCAGTCAAAGGATATCATCATCAAGCTAAAAAGCCGGCGGCGGCCCTGAGAAAGGCCACCGTCAAAATGAGACTCATATGACCAAAGTACAAATATACTCGTAGATAGGATTGCCACCTTTGATGAAGTTGATTTTTCTTTGATTTCCAATAGATATTCCATTGGGTTTTAGGTCCAAAACCTAGATAGAAGCTTTATCCTGTAGTTTTGAAGTCTAAAGGATTCATGTTCAATGTCTTCGATTTAGAATGAATTGGACAGTTGTGGAATGCGCACTGAAGGTAAGCCTTTGCCTCAGTTCTTTTGTCAAAATAAGTTCTTTTCCTCCAAGTGAATGAGCAAGTATTGGACATACGCCTTTATTGCCCCTGTCGGATATGTGTAGATCTTTTTGGGCCATCATCGTGGATATAGATCGTAATCCTCTGCGAAAGGGAGTTGCAACCAAGTTGCGCTAAGAAGCTAGTAATGTATCTATAGTAATTAGCTGACAAGAACATGGAACATTTTCATATGTACTGATTTACTTAACGGTCTCCCGACTCGTGTAGTGTCTCTGCCTGAGACACTGCAGCCTTCCATCCTCTACGATCCCGAGCACGCTGTTTCCAGTTTTCCAGATCAAGCACTCTGGCACCCGCTATGGCTTGGTCTTTGAAACGGAGGTTCGGTCTTCCTTATCTTCTTGAACCTGGGGACTGGGATTCGAAGATTGTGCATTCGCTCGATCTGGCCGAGCCAATGTAGTCGACTTGTTTTGGCTTTTTGGACTACATCCACGTGTCGGCACAGCATATAGAGTTCGTGGTTGTATTTTCTCCTTCATTCGCCCTCCTCGCACACAGGACTGAAAGTCCGCCGCAAGCATTTTTCTTTCGAAGGAACCCAGTATCAGCTCTCCCTTCTTGCTTATCGTCCAGCACTCGGCGCCATAATGCAGAACTGGCAGGATAAGGGTTTTGTAGAGCATACATTTCGTCCTTCGAGTTAGGTGTTTTGAACCCAATTGTTTGGCCAAGCCGAAGTAGCAACGGTTTCCTGGTGTAATTCTTCGCCGGATCTCCACTAGGGTGTCATTCGTAGAGTTCATGTTTACTCGAAATTTTTGCTATCAATAGTGACGTTTCATATGTCAATGAAAGCCTTAACTCCGTGCTACTCACTCACTTAAGAAGGCCCTACTTGGCCTAAAGGATCTTCCTCCAGCTCAATCATAAGCTAGGTAACTTCAGTTACACGCAAATTTTGTCTGGGTTACACTTTCACGTGCTCTATCTATCTCTAGGCCTTCCGCTATTGTCCTATCTTCTTCTGTGGATTAGAGTCGGAGAGCTAGTGTTTATTTGCTCTACAGGCAAATCACAAGCTGTGCACCTATATTCGAACTACTTTGACTAATTTGACATCACTGTGCAGTCGGAGTTGTTTTCGCATCCTGTACGGCCTTCAGCGTCTACTCTATGTGATCGAAAATTTCTTGAGCTTCCGACACAAGAGCGACAATCTGTATGACAATCTGCATCATGGCTAAATTCGCTAACATAGGTCTTATATGCGCCTATGCCCCTACGAAGCAAGCACAACACCAACAAAGAAAAGGTGATTTAAGCCACAGGATAGATGGAGTGTTGGTAAGCATAGCCTTTACGACATCACGTTTGGTAACTGATTTAGTCTTAAAGACTTTGCGGTGGGGCGAAATATCACTATAGCAGGCACACGGTTTCCTCATCTCAATATACACAATAGGACAATGTGGTTTCCAGATCATGAAACACTAAATCAAATTGACACATTGCATTCAGTATATGGAACGTTCGAACGTTTCGGGCAGCCAAAATTGACTCGGATCACCACCTTATTCCAGGCAAGGTTCGAATGCATGTCTTGAAATCTCTCAACAAATTTTACGCTGTCATCGTCAGGTTCAGAAGCCGAATGGCAGCGCTGCCAACGTTCCATCGCAGACAAAACAATTCAAATCCTTGGTTTGCCGGCAAGCATATGCAGCTAAACAATAAGCGTGTAAAGCGGCACTGCAACGAAGGGCTCTGAGCTCTACGAGTTGAACAAACGGGAAGAAAATCGGCTTCTTCAGAGAAGAAAGAGCATTAAAAACACGCCATTGAAGATACTGAAAAGTCGTACTCCAGGAATAACGAAAGGAGTGTTACCAGCTGGCAAGATAACATGACTAGGCAACCCTGTTCTCTACCTCTCTTGAAGAAGGAAACTTTTTAATAGAGTCACATTCGGTACTGAGAGCATGAACAAATTTTTACTGCAAACTGTATACCCGCTAAGAAGTTTAACACTCCGCCATCAGGCAGAATTTACCATTCAAAAGTGGCGACGATAGCCAAAACTTCCGTAAACCTGACCAAAATGAAGAAAGGTAAGCAATATCTAAGCTGACATCCAAAAATGCAGCTGAACCTGACAACTTACCGGCTGAGGTATTCAAAGCTCCTGGAAATGACTTTATTGAGGGCATGTAGTGCACCAACTCATTTTTCATATCTGGCCAGAAAAGTAGAACCTCCGAATCGTTTGCCCGATTTATAAAAAAGGGAACAACCTCAAAAAAGCAGAAAAAAAAACACTGTGATGCTGGCAGCCCGATATGGGCCATGGCCTAGCTTCTTGACACTCATTTGTGTTGCTCATGTTGTCATTTTAGTCACATCTGAGCGGGGCCTACGGTTTATCGCCGCGGCCGACCGGCACTCCTAAGAAGCTTTTTCGTAGGCAATTTTACTTTCGGGAGTTTTCCACCATTGCCCGTCGAAAGGGTGATGGCGATTTGAAAAATTGTTGGTGACCCAGCCAGGAATCGAACCCAGACTGTCTGCGTGATAGTCCAATGAGCTAACCATCGCGCCATCGCCATCGCCATCGCCATCAACCTCAATTGCGCTAATTAAAGAGGTACTCGTATGAGTATCCTTAAAGTCGCATACAAGATCTTACCTGGCATATTGTGTGAGTGTCTAAGACTCTTCGCCCAGAAAAGTCTTTTATCGACTAAATCTCCACACTCCGACAGATCTTGGGAAAAAAAATTCAGGAAGTCCATATCGATAGAGATGAGTCATGTACATAGAATCATGTCTAGTTTTGGCATTGTGTGCAGAATGACGACTGAGAATGCTTGCTGCTTCGTCAAAGTATGTAGCTACTGAACCATTACCTCTGACTACAAAAGAAGTGACGAGCTGCCGTGCGGACTGTGCAAGTATTATGGAAAGACCCTATCTCGGAGACTTATACAAGAATTTGCCTCTCCTAGTCCTACTTTATGAGGCTGAAACCTGAACTCTATTGAAAGCTGATGAAAATGACTAAGGCCATTCGATTTGAAATGACGGGCTTTGGAGGAGATGATTCAACGCTGAAGAATACTACGACACCGACCGAGTCAGAAAACTGCACATCAGTCGCTCTGGATGGGTAGGACATGTAGAGCGAATCGACATAAATTCTCCGGCCCGCAGAGTTCTTGAATCTAACCCCAGAGGATAAGAAAGTCCTCTACTCGGAAAATCTGACCTTAGGTTGACCGCACAAATATTGTAGAAGAGGAACTCAACCGACTTGGAGTGCATAACTGGAGATAATTAGCTTAAGACGGATATCCTGAAGAGGCTAGCTTGTTAAGGCTCAGGTTTACCCCAAACCGTAGTGCTACTTAAGTAAGTTAGTGAACAAGTTATCTAAAGCAGGGGAGTTGAAAGGCTATTCACAAAAGATTTCGTCACATCCCTTCAGTTCTTGGAATAGTCAATTGCTTAGCCTAGCAGCAGCCTGATGAGTAGTTGGGACTGAAAATGACTAAACATGGAAAATGTCTCCATTTTCTACAGCTGAAATCAATTCAGTATGACAAGCATGCGCTAGATTGAGTTTATCTATTGCTGAGTGTCGTCTAAAAAAAGGCGAGCTTTGCGTTTTTTAGCAAGTTGATGCTGATTTGATTCAATTGCAGGCCACCCGACCGTTTACCATGCGTGGGAATTGGTTTAATGACCCGACAGGTATTAAACGGACACATTAGCTACTTTATCACTTCTCGCAGTATCTAATGTAATAAGCAGCCGATTTTAAGCCAGGTTCTATAGGAAAGAAAATAGTTCACCTTCTTTGGGAGCGCCTCTGAAAAATCGGCACTGTAGGCTGTTTAGATGGTCTCTCTGTGTAGCTCTATAGCCATACAACTTGGGCAGGAAAATTTGAAAATTACTTACTCTTTAGGGACACCTTCATGCCTTCATGACGGTGACCATACACTTTATACTGGATAGAATTTTGTAAGAAATATTACTTTCTCTCTCTCGTAAGGAAAACCTGGATGGCAAGCCTAACAATGTACCCACCTTAGCAATTTGGATAAGCAAATCAACATATCTACATCTACGAGTACAATTCCTAAAGGATTTGCATTTTTATTTCTGCTCATATGTATCCAGACACACCAAATATGATATCGAATAGCAATACAGAGAAAACAGAACTGGAAAGATGGCTCTGAATGATCAGAACATTGAATTTCAAATTGAAATGTACATTGGAATGTTCCGTCACCAAATCAAACCGAAGATGCCGCCCGTCGACGATGCGAGTTGATGTCGACGTCAACGTCGATGTCTATTCGGCGACAACATCTAAACAGAAAGAACGAATCCGCTCTCTATAGTATATCCATCCGTCCTTCGTACATAGTGGGAAGGCAAGCAAGGGTATAAGCAAAGGCAAAGTATGTGCAAAATAAAAAAAGGATTTATCTGGCATAATATTCCATGTGTGGGTTGCTTTAACAAAAGCGCTAGTGGCAACTGTCTCTCATATCGCATGTACACACAATACCATGAGCTCATGTTAGGTATCTGTATCTACACATCATTTTTTTCCTTCCAATTTTATGTCTGTGTTTTTTTTTTACTTAACATTCCTCCAACTTCCAAACCACCCTATACTTGTTCTGAGCCGCCATCAATAATAAGATACGCAAAGCTCGGATATACGTGTGCATATATTGAATTTCGCTTCGCATAATAAGATACCCTTCAACTCAAATCAAATTTTATTTTTCGGGGGGTTTATCCGTGCGGCCTTCGTATTTTCGAGTTGGTTTTGGTGTTTTTTTTTCTTCTTTCTTTCTCCTCCCACTCTATCTCAATTTTGGATAGGATTTCGTTCGATTTAGAAAGGGCTACAAGGAGGTCTTGGGGTGAATTTATTATTGTATTTTTTTCTTATACACACAAACACTATCCCCGCACAGAGCTCGTGAAGGGAGTGAGAATGGATTTCTTAGAAAATCACAAAATTCTGAAGAAATATGGTATATTTGCAGATACAATTTTATCTATCAAATTTGATTTGCATTTAGGATTCAGAGTTGAAAAATGTGACACAACAAAGGCCGATTCATCGTTGCCAATTTCCAACATGGAGATCCAAAGTGAGTTTTTCTGTGATGATGCTAAACTAGTGAAGCTTATTGATCTTACGGAACTCACGGTGGAGGTACCTCAGCCCGTGCCTTAGTTTTCATCGATCATGAGTCGCAAAATGAGGCGAGTCTCCATCGTCAAAAATGAAAGTGTAAATTATGTGTAAAGACCGCCGATTGATGCTCAATTGCGTAGCACGTCGTCATCTTCAACCGGGGCCGGCCAGACCTGGCAGCATCTCGAGTTGTTCCATACTCTTCTAGGCGAGCGGCTAAACATCATAGAGTTTGCCCAGTTGTTGTCGGACGACCCGCAAATCTGCGCCGAAATTCACGCTGCGCCATCATAACAATTATTCTGCGTTGTTAAGGAGTATAGCGATTCATATCTTATTGGCGTATATTTTGTATCTGTTTACTTCGTAAATGTCAAAGTGGAATTGACATTTACCGGCATTTGTAAAAATGATAGCATCTTCCGATAGTGTGATGACTTTTGCGCCACCTAGTATATAATTTCCTAAATCACTTGCGAAAACCAAGATATTTCGCAGCATTTTGTCGTCAACATTGACGTCGAATTGGTGGTTTTTCGAACGTAGACTGCCATTGAATCATTGTAAATGTCGTTCACTGATAATAGGTAAATAAAGTATGAAATCACCTCTGCTCATGCACTGCCAGGACTTCTCTAGCACAGCTGGCTCCAATCTAGACGAATTGATGAATCTTTCTTCCCTTCATTCTCAAAGTCATCATCCATTTAAAAAGAAGTGGTCTTTGGTACAATACGTACTCGATGTTTGATGTTCCTTATACATAATGGCATCGGACGTAATGACACCAAGACTCCTGCCACAGAAAAAATACTAAGTCGCCTTGCCCTGTGCATCAGACTATAAGTAGTTTGTGTCAGAAAGGAATCTAATCGAATCTTCACAGCAGAATCCAAAACCAATGTAGAATGCGGCGCTGTTAAATTTCTGGATTCAACTCGTCGTTAGGAAAACTCGCAATCCTGACGGCAGCGAAGTATATTGTGAAGATCCGGTGAAGGGGCGAAGCATTTGCATCCATAGTGGCAATTTTAATTTGCTCACTGGCGTCATGTCGGAGCCGTCGCCCAATTATGAAGGGTAAGCTCAACTAATGATTTAGTTTAATAATGAATGGATTTGCCAATATCTGACCAGTTACAAGTGCGCGGTAATAAGGACCTATTGGGTGGCAGGACTACCAGTTGTTTCCACCAGGTATCTGGAACCACCATACTTCCTTCCGAGCCTAACTTAAAAGAGGTTGGCCACCTAGTAGATGCGCCATGGTGACTGTCTCTAAAATATGTAGATGCAAAATTGTGAAAGTTTAAATACAGAATCCCCATAACATCAACGGATGTAACTGGAAAATAAATCATGACTCAAGCTGGAGACTTTAATGGATGAATTGGACTCACACAAAACAACCTGGTAATCCGCTTAATAGCTCCACTATTAAGTGTCGCATCATCATCTGCGATGTAAAGGAATAAACGTTTGTACGAGGAACAGCTGGCTCTAAAATTGATTATTCTCTTGTTACTGGTGACTGGAGGGTCTTCAAAGTGTGTGCAAAGTAAAGATATCGACAAATGCACAATTACTCACACATTTACCGAATCTGATCTGGAAGGACCACTAAACTACACTTTCCAGACATATCTAACATATCTAACGAACGTTTTAAATAAACAAAACTGATACGACTGTAAGCAAGGAAGAGCTCTTGCAGCTCTTGGACTTCTGGGAAAATACAAAAGAAATGTGTTGAAAACCATCTACGTGAAATGTCTTCTGTCAGAGAAGAAAATTGTGCTTTAAAGACAGACCATATGTTGTCAACTGATCAAGGCAGAGATTTGGAAGGCTGTATAGTATGTCAGCGTTGTTATCCAATTCATTAGATCCGAATCGCTGGCGCCATAGTTATTCCTAATCCCGAATTTCGCCAGCTTTCATTATGCATTTCCACTAGCTGTTCATGCCTTTCTAGATGCTCCGATGCTCTGCTTTCAGTTCTATACCACACGAGGCCCTATTTCACAAACTCCACTCAGTTGAGTAGCTAGTACATTCTAGCTATTGTAGGGATGTTGCTGCGGTTTTCATAGCGTAGCAACTGGTCCACTGGAGATTTGATGACATGTCTCACCGAAAAGTGGAACCAAAGTCTACATCAATCTGGCGAAAGCAAGACAGTTGCTCTTGATATTTCTAAGGCATTTGACAGAGTTTGGCTTCAGGCTATTTTGTCGAAAATGCGTGCTTTTGGGGTCGACGACTCTCTTCATCAATGGATTAGAAATTTTCTTTCGAAACGATCAATTGAAGTTGTCTTGGATGGTTTCAGGTCTGGTATTCACAAAATAAATGTTGGCTTCGTTCTGTCTCAGACACTCTTTTTAATATACATCAACGATCTCTTGTCTGCTACTTATAGTCCAATATACTCCTTCGCTGACCACAGTACTCTCTGCTTTTCATATTCGTTCTCGGACTCACGTCCCTGCTTTTCGGCTGTAGAACGGAAACGGCAGCGTATGTTAAGCTCATTTAATTCCTATGTTTACAGCATAACCAATTGGGGAACTATCAACAGAGTGGAATTTAATGTTTCGAAAACACAATGCTGTGTGCTGTCGCTAAAGCTAAATTCAAATACCCAGCCCTTATCCACTTACATCGTTGAAACCGAAAAACTTTCCATTCTTAGTATATGTGTCAATGACAACTTCGACAAAAATCCTGCGAAATGTTTAGGTTTGCTCAAGAGATGTAAGAAATTTTTCACCACCAGTGCTCCTCAGAAATTGCCAGTATCGTTCTGCCCCTTCAAACCTCCATCCGTAACACCTGTCTCGCTACGAATGCTCATCAGTACACCCTCAAACCCACTTTTGGACGTACCCTTAAATATCGTGATTCTTTCCTACGCAGAACAACTCGTTCATGGAATGCCCTGCCGAGCTCTTTATTCCCTTGTTATTGTAACCGCCAAACATTCAAAACCAACGTGCGTCGGTACCTCTCTTTCTATACTCCCTAGTTTTCCATCGCCTGCACTGTTTGCAATCATTTTAAGGGTGCTCATAACCCCCCCCTTGAGAGCGCGCTTATTATAATAAAAAAAGACCACCCATTATATATATCACCGACGATATGCCTCTTGTGCCTCTTATGCCTACAACTTAGGTGCATAAAGTCTCGTCACGACACCAATAAGTTGTCATCGGTCTTTGCTTCTAAAAGTCAACAAGAAAATCGCTTGATCTCTAAGAGAAGTGGAAGCCTTCATTCGATTTTATATCATTCTGTAGAGTTATACCATCTGCAGTTATTCTCATGTGAAACCCAACTGTCAATGGTAGATCTTATACAGTCCTCAGACAAATTCACATTCTAATAAACCCTCCCTCTGAGCTTTGCCTGACAACTTAATCGGCAATTTTGATTCCTATTACCCAGTTGAGCCGCGGGATCCAAACAAGCACTTGCACTGGGTGAAAGTCGTGAAAAGGTTTAGGAAGACTTTAGGTGTAGTCTTTCGCTACGAATCAGAGGAAAATACTCCCTTTCCTCCTCTTTTTCAACAGAATCGCGTACATTTCCACTTGGAAAATGAAGACGGAGGCAAGTTTTGTTAACGAATGGTAAAGTGTAACGTTCTTGTTCTTCAGAAAAATACCAGAACCGCATCCCAGATTGGTTTTGAAGCCTATTATAAAAACCCGATTACAATCCTTTCCTGGTAAATAGTCTGCCCAAATTCATTTCTGATCACAAGTATCAGAAGTTCTTGTATCATTTTATAATACAGCATGTCAATGAGACCAGAGTCAAAAAACAGTCAAAGCGCCAGGTTATTAAAGACAAATTCTTCTTAAACACAACCTATGCCACGAATACAATAGAGAGAGACTTTTATCAGTGCGTCTCGAATAGGTACAGCCAGGGTACGCTAGGGAGAGTCTTTTAAAACCTAAAGTGACGTATTTTTGCGAAAGCGCGTTCCAGAAGACATAGGACATTGTCTTCCTTTTTTTTTCCTGAGAATCGCTTCCTATGTAAGAGTAGATTTTCCTCTACTCAGTGTCGAGTCCATGGTTGTTCATCCGCCGTTTTCCGAAGTTAACCCGGAATCTAAGTGATTAACTCGCGTCAGTTTCTTTCACTTGAAAACCTCAAAAGTCTTAGTTCTTGGGGGAATGTCTTACGGCACAAACTTGTTTAGTCATTCTAATTTTGATGCTAAGGACACTTAATCCGTATTCTATATCGCATTACTTCTACTGGAGTTCAAACATTGTCTGGATTTGCTAGTTCTCACATCTGATCAAAGCACTAAGCGTCGTCCATACTATTGCTATTGTCAGCCTCCCCAATTCGAAACGCCAGAGAGTTAGTATTGGGATTAGCCGGCCTCGCTTCCATTCTTATTTTGGGATTTTATTTTCCGAGTTCAATGACAGCAAGTAGTTTGAAATATGTAACTGAGTCCCTAAGGATTTCGCCGTCTCCTGACCCAGTTTTGGAGAAACCTTATAAACTAATCTCTGTTGAATATTCAATTAGCTCTCTATCTTCCACTTGATGGAATACAATGACGGATTCATTTCCATATACATATATGGCATGTTTAGATATTCAGTTCAACATCTACATCACACATGTGTCAACTGCATTGTAATTATCGGCATCTCTTGCCAAAAGCCCTGCAAGATGCTAGTGGTTAAGCTTTGAACAAAACAATTACAACAACAGATTGCCAGTTTTAGATCCCCAAAGAAGTCGTACTATCCACAGAACTATTGTAGAATCCACATAACCTAACTCGTACCTTCACCTCTACCCTTCAAGTTTTACTCCGAAAATAAAAATCCCAACTACTACCCTTATGTGAATGGAATTTACTCCGAACGTAGAAGAAAACTAAATGGAAATGTTGAGTGTGTTAGTAGATATATAGAGAAATACACGCACCACATACCAATCAATCACGTACGCATAATTTTTCATGTGTGATCATCAGCAGGACCCAACCCAACCCCTGTCGTTCAAGTCCCAGGCACCCGCAAGAAACAGTAAAATATTTAGGGTTGAAAAGAAAACAACACACACAAACCCATGCACACAAATCCATACACTGCTGGTAACTGCCGCACAGTGAGATTGACTGTAAGCCGAATCCCAGAAATGGAAAATGAAATTCTTATGCCATTTTATAGTGTGCTCTCGTAGTTGTGTGTTGTATGTTGTGCTCGTCTCATATTGAAATGCAAGGATGTGTGTTATTCGCAGCCATACTGGCAAGCAACAATGTGAGTTTACATGTCTCTAAAGCAAATATGTGTCCTTCTGGCAAACATTTGTAGTGGCAACGCAAGTAACAGCAGGGTGGGTGCGGCCTAAAGGGATGAATGGGATTACTTTTCTTTCTCCTATCCCTATGTGTACATTATCCTTCTTCTCTCGACGCTAAGAAGGAATTGTACAGTATGTAACCACATGTACACACACCCACACACACACACTCATATGTGTGAAATCCACTTGAATCAGTGAATCCTTTTACGTTGCCCCAAAAATATTCAAATTCAAAGAAAAACAAAAAAAAAAACTAAAAATGGAAAAAATTCAAATTTATAATAAGAGGAGCACATACGAGTACCGAACAGAGCATCCATAGAAGCTAAGACGAATCCTTTCAGGATGCGAGTACCTACTTTTTCGACAAGTTCGAGTATTGGGGTGGATATGTGAAACCAAGCATTCGTGGATACAGGGAAAGGTACACTACACAGACAACAACAGCTCAAGAAACCCTCTATCATACAGGATGCTGGAAGCCAAAATGAAAACACGAAAAGAAAACCTTAAAAGGACGAGAAAATGAACACAAGAAGTTTTCGCTGATTTTTTGCACTCTTCCGCGCTCGTATGCGAGGAGCATTGTGATTTCGGATGTCGTTTGCTATGTGGAAAGGACTCTTTTAGACGATGCATTGTGAAAAGGGTTGACTTCCGCCAAAAAAATTCTGCTGATGGTGTTTCCGATGGCTGGTGCTGTTACAAGTATACTCGCAAGCTCATGTCCTCATATGCAGATGCAATGAAAATGGCTTTCTATTAAGAATTTGTTTTCTTTCTCTAGCTCCTTTCATTGCCGGGTTTTTGCTGTTTATTGTTATCCATCGAGGGTTCGCTCTTAACGACGACGAGAACTTGTAAAGGGGATGTTATACAAGCTAACATGGTAGTTTAAGTAAGAGATCCAAGTATTCTAATGACCTTAAGTGGCTTTATGGGAGATTTGAGAAGGCTTTCGCGCCAATGGTGGAATAAAATGGCGCCCAACGGGGGCCTTCTTCTTATTCGCAACAGTGAATTGAAGCATATGTCTTCAGTCTAGGTAGAAATAGCATCTATAGATACATGAATCGGCTTTGGAAACATTTCAAAAAAACTTTATTGGAATTTAAGGCAAGTCGATTGCACTTCAGTTCCTGAATCGTGCATTTCACAGGCATTTCTTAGCCTACAAGGACATTTCATTGGTGAAAAGGCATGCGCAATTGCCGGGACAATTTAGTGGCCTTTTATCGAGTTCCTGATATATTAGTTCGTGGAATATACTACAATAACAGACTGTTGTTCATATTGCACATGAAGCTCAGGCCGAGACTACTATATGGCTACAACACTACTCAGTTCAATAAATACACAACATACCGAATGCCATTTGGTTTAAAGGATGAGGTTTCATCTATCTTTACCCAAAAATGTGTACAATTAGCCGTGGCAATTTCATAGGTACGAGACTTTGTTAGTATTGCATGCAAAATAGTGATGAGAATCTACTAAATTTGAGGACATATGAGTTGAAAATCAAGTGCTTATTCAGCCCGCATAAGTATCTACATACAAGTGAAAATCCATGAGCATTTCTTGTAACCAATTCAACATTTTCTGAGCCTGACCCAGATGAACTAGTATAGTATGAGGAGTGACACGCCGAGATTGATTTCGTACACTATACACAGTGTGGCAAATAATATCCCGGACCAACTTTGTTTTCACGAAATCTTCATGAAGAATGGTTCGAATAGTCTGTTTGTTGACGTTTAAGGGCTCTTCCATAGTTCTTAGTGGAACGTTACGGTCTTCTGCAATTAAATCTAGTACATTTTGGATCATTTCAAGCTTCCAAAATGAAATTGGTCTTATTGCGTTTTTATCATCCTCCAGCGTTTTGCTTCCGCCCAAAAACGTCTATGCCACTCGAAAATCACTGTTTCTATTCAAGCACCCATCACGGCACGCTTGTTGCATGAATCGAAATGTTTCTAATGCATTTTTACCAAGTTTTCCATCGAATTTACAATTCCATATTACAATTTTTACATCAAATAGAAAAATTTGTTGGAATAATAATATCTATAATTGTTAAATGTCATCCAAATGTCATGAAGTTCTGACAGGTAGTAGAGAAAGTTTCAAACTTTAAAACGCATATTCGAACCAATAAATGGAATAGTACGGAATATTATTTGCCACACTGTGAAGCTAGCTAAAAACTGGCCACAAAAATTCGAAGGTTACTATAAATGTCATCAAAACTTAAACTACAGTGTATAGATTGCAACTCGCGACTCATCGTTGCAAATAAGGAACGATTACGAGTCGCCAAGCGATTGTCACGACACTGGAAGTGGATCTATTACCTTACAATCCTAAAACCGAAACACAACAAGCTCTTCAGCGAAAACATCTTTAACGTTCCGGCAATACGCAAAGGAACCGCTGTTTATATAACAAAACTGAGCAGCTGCACAGCTTCTCGAAAAGAAAAGATTTGATCCTAAGAAGCGCCTGATTGACGCAATTTCAAAGATGTTATTGTAGAAAGACGTTTGAAAATTTTATCAGAAAGACAACGAACATGCCTGGTTCAGAAAGCCAGAACGGGAGCCTGCGAAGATGAACATGAGCTACCACCAGTAGACTTATAGTCTGTGCTGAGAAGAATATTTCTGCAAACTGTACAATGAAGACGACAGAGAATTTCATTCACTTGACCTAGGCGAAATAAAGGGAGCAGCATCGGATCTAAAGTCTAATAAAGCTGCTGGCACAGACGAACTTTCTGCTGCCCTGCTTAAAGGAAAAGACTTGATTAGGAGCATGAAATCTCAACATCGTTAGCCCAATCCACAAGAAAGGACACCATAAAAATCGGTTTCTTCCGTTAAAAATTCTTCTCTGCAGTTTTAAGCACAAACGACATTAGCGCAAAAATCACAGGAAGAGTTACACTTGCCAATGTTTATTTGGATTTAGAACGATAACAGGATAACAAGCCTTTTATCATAATACCAAGATAACTTTATACAAGACCCGTAACTTCGTGGGCGTGCGACTTCGGCTTTGCTTAAAGCATTTTATTTTCGAAGACTAAAAATATCCAATTCAAAAGGACTATTCCGAAAGAAAAATAAAAAGCTTTCAGTGGTATCTTCTGAGGCCGAACATTTTCTGGTCATTTCGTCTGTTCGTTCATTACAGAGATCTGTTTTAGTTCCCTCTAATACAGAGCTCTATTCGGTGTAGCTCAGCTTAAAATGCAGAGATGCTTCTGTTCATAGTTAAGTATAACGAGGTATTGGTAGTTTCTCTGTTCATCCCAGCCCCAACTCTTTGTCTGTCCGTTCGGGTCCGTTTTGTCAAATAGGAAATGTATCCCTAAATATAACTGAAAACACTTCATCATCGCCCGGGGCTGTTAAGGCTTGAAACGAGTATATTGCTCATTATATCTTACCTTCATGAAATAGTTTCTTCACCTTCAAAAACTCCTCTCTGAACAGTCTCATGAAGCAATTCGAGAAAGGATTTTATAAAAATAGCGGAGCTATGGAGGAGAACGTGTTGAAAATTAAACTTCTCAGGATCATTTTTGATAAGTGTGCTGCTGGGAAAGGATTAGTGGATGTGCTTACCGATGTGCGTTAAGCAAAGGTTTTTTTTTTTACCAGCAATGCTCTTTTAGCTTTTCTAATTCCACGATTGTGTCTAGTGAGGCTATCCGTATCGTTTCGAGATTGATGATAATCACATGTAATGGCCGTGGATGGGTTAAAAAAGCTGGTTCAAGGCTATCAATATCTCATACTACTTTACTAAACCTAGTCATATTTTTCATTAGGTTTAGACTATATGACTCCCAGTGTATGGATCCATAGGATCCGTTGACAGGAAATTTGCCCTGATTCGGATGACCTCTCTTACAATCCTGTTACACAAGAAGGGATCAAGAAATAAAGTTGTCCCATTACTTCTTTTTCTTATCCTTTTATTAACCCTTTCCTCGTTATACGAACTTATGCGGAACGAGTTTCCCATTTTTACTGCATCACTGCGCTAATGTCGCATACCGCCGAACGCGTCTACTATACATACGGCTCGATCCTGGATCGCTTAAGTGGTTAGCCCCAGGTGTTGTTGCGCATTTGCCATCTGAGAAATCCAGGAATTCTTTCTCCGACCTCGTTTTCTTACAGTTGGAGTAACCGTAGTTTATAGTGCCTTTTTAACCGGATTTTCCGCAGATCTTCTTTGAACGTTGCAATACCAGCTTGTTCTATTCATCTCAAGCTATTCGGTTACCGAATTCTTTATATGTAGACTTCCTCTTATACGCGTAGATCTAATGCAATCGCGTTTAGTGACTCCACTAGACATCCTTAACATTTTCATTTCCGCTGCCGTCATTTTGTTTTTAAACGCTTCGTACATTGTCCAGCATTGTGAACCGTGTATAAGAGCTGGTCTAACAACCGTGGTGTCGAGTTTTTCCTTCAATTTAAGTGGAAATTTTCGGTCGCAAAAGATTCCCGAATTTTCCCGCCATTTCATCCACCCCACACTCACTCTGTGGTTTTCGTCGTCGTCACATTTCGCTTCCAAGTTAACGATTGATCCTAAGTACTTAAAGATAGTGCTTTTCGGAAGAACTATTCCGTCTAACATTATATCCGGAACAGGTCGCAACGGATGCGCAAATGGGCACGTCAAATGCTCCGTCTTTGAACGACTTATTTTAAAACCGTTTCTCTCTAGCGCATTTCTCCATGAATCTAAGGCGTTCTGCAAATCTTCGACGTTATCGCTTAGTATAACTGCGTCGCCAGCGAAGAGAATTGGCGTTACATTTGCTTCGCGAATGTAGTCTTTTGAAAGATGGTCGAATACTACGTTAAAGAGGAAAGGGCTAAGTACGCTCCCTTGATGCACTCCGACATTAACTGGAAATTCTCTCGTTAGTCGGGCAGAGCTTTTGACCGCAGTTTTCACGTTTCCGTACATGTCTTGTATTATTCTAACATACGTTTCCGGTACGTTTTGAGACCTCAGCACGGCCCATATGAGATCCCTAGGCACTCGATCGAATGCTTTCTCGAGGTCGATAAATACCATGTGTAAGTCCTTAGATGAATCTCGGTGCTTTTCCATTATTATTCGTAGGCTTTCCACATTCGATCTTCCTTCAACAAATCCACACTGGCTATTATCGAGCTTTATTATTTGCCGAAGACGTTCGTTTAAGACTCTTTGGACGATTTTTATTGTGTGTGACATAGGCTTGATTGAACGGTAGTTGTTGCACTCGACACTCGAGATGTCGCCTCTTCCTTTGTATAATGGAACCAAGAAGCTACTTCTCCATTTATTCGGTATAGGTTGTCCACTTTTTAATTTATTTAAAAGTTTCGATAGCCAAACGCTGCCGATCCCATCCATCTTCGACCAAAACTCTGATGGAATGCTGTCTGGTCCCGCCGCTTTCCCCCGCTTCATTTTTCCGATTGCTATACTTATTTCTTCGATTGAAAAGTCCGAAACTTCCTCCTCAAATAGACCAGCTGTCGGCACGATATCACGTGGAAACTGTTTGTTAAGCAACTCCTTGCAGTATTCAAGCCACCGGTCACAAATTTCCTTTTCATTTGTTAGTAAACGACCGTCTGCGTTTTTGATGTATTTCGGCGAGGTTATTTCCATCGAATTTTTCCGCCTCTGTGCAACAAGCTTAAAAGTATTTGACACTTTAGTATTGTACGACGTTTGAACTTCTTGTATAGCTTGTGTTCTATCTGCCGATCGTGAGGGTATTTGTTCCAACTCCTGGTACAGGTTTTCCGCTTCTGCCGCTCGAGTTCGAGCCAGGACTTTCTTTGCGACCTTTTTAAGACGCCCGTATCGAGAGTCAGTCGAGCTTTTTCGATATCGTCGCTCCGATCGCATTTTGTCCACGCTTGGAATTCACTCTTCTTGTCAGCCACAGCTCGTTTGGTTTCGTCATTCCACCACCATGTTTCTTTGCCGAAGTGATGGTATCCCGATATAGTCCCCAGATGGGACTTTGCGAGTGTTATGCATTCCTCGTGCATGCTGTTCCACATTTCTTGCGGGCTAAGTGAGTCTGCTATACCCTTTAAATTGTGAAGTACTTCTTTAGCCAGTGCGATAAATCTTGCGCCTCGATCCTTCGATAAATTGTGTCACCGGATTTTTGGCTTTCCAAACGATGCCCGCGCTTTCTGTGGTTCCGCTGTGAAAAATTCTGTAATGAGCAGACGGTGTTGGCTTACTAGCGATTCTCCAAGTATTACTTTACAGTCCTTAACACGGTTTCTCATCGACATTTTGCAGAGGTGATAATCTATTTGCGTTTCGTGGCCTCCGCTGCTAAGTCCCATTACTTAACTTTCCCATATACCCAAGCACTTTGAAAGCAATTTATACCAATTTATACCATTTAGTGCAAGAATTTTATTTCACTTAGACAACACGGTTTTCTGGTTCAATCACCACAAACCTGGTTGAAATCGTGCCTTCTGCCCTCACAGCATCAAATCGATGTTATCGCAACCGATTTAACAAAAGTCTTTGATAAGATTTCTCGTAGATCGATCGTCTTCAAACTGACTGCTCTTGGCTTTGAAACTCATTTATTAAAAAAAAAAAAAAAAAAAATTATCTTGTGTAGTAAGCCGATATTACAGTGTTCGGTTAAACTCCGCTCTTTCAGATTCTTTGCTTGCCTCCTATGGAGTTCCACGAGGCAACCATCTTGGTCCCCTTCTTTTCATTCTTTCCATATACGATTTTAAGAGGATCATTGTACACCCCTCCCTCTCCCTTTAAGCTGACGACAGAACATTTTTAAAACTACTCGTAATTGCTTTCCTGATGACTTTACCTTTCTTCAAGAAGACCTCGTCACGTTCCCAATTTGTTGATCAAAAACTGCCTAGAACTCAATGTCGCCAAATGCCAATCTAAAAACTTCTCATGTGATTGCAACCCGTCTCCTCTTCGACTGTATTTTCTCTGTGATCAACCTATTCCCCTGGTTCAATCTCTGCAAGACTTTGGCGTATTATTCGATAGCGAGCTTCGTCTCTGTTCGCATGTCGATTCCTCTGAAGGACTTTCATTTTCAACAATGGAGACTCGCCTCATTTTGCGACTCATGTTCGATGAAAACTAGAGCGCGGGCTGAGGTATCTCTACTGTGAGTTTCATAAGATCAATAGTTTAGCACTAGGGTGTACAACACAAGCTGGTATTTCCTGGCCCATCTTTATATTGGCAAGAAATATATCTCGTGTGTTTCTCTTGCCTTAAAAACATTAATCTACCAAATAATACGCTTACTTTAATTGCAAAAGGGTGGATGCACGAGTATGTCTTTTTAATATCCATTTGTGTAACGGTCAGCTACAAAACTTTCTGTGTAGGTGCGTTTGGGAACAACATCACGTCTTTTTGAACAGAAGGTAGAGTAGAGCCATGGGCTAGGGAAAGTGCTCAAATGCCCCGAGATAGACCGATGAGATAAAAGCAGCAGCGAGATATTTCCTTGGAAGCAAATTCCACCAGATGATTGGCACATGAGATATAATTGGTCCTATCATTGCAGTCTAGATCTATAGGACCCGCTTCAGCGATTGATTAGATCCAGTTTGAGCAAGTTTCAACCCCTTGCAAACGAAACTTTTTAAAAATCTACAATCAACGCACGAACATTACAAAATATCCTTCGTCCTAATTGCCATGATTTCAACACCTTAAAATTTTCCAACACTTAACCAACACACGAGGGCCGAATCCATAAGCAGGTACCTAACTTCTTCCATTTCATTTGGAAATACGAGTACAATTTTTGTATTCATCCGCGCACGAGCGAATTTCAATGCAAATTCATCCAGAACGCTTAACATTTGAGTAAAGAATAAATACGACCAACGTACGAGTACAACACATCATTACCATAATATACAATAAATATGTATGTACGAGTACGAGTGTGCCTTAGAGAGTTGAGAGGAAAGCATTTGTTAAATCGAAGGCGGTATAGCTTCTAAAATAACATTCTCTAAGAAGACACGGACTTGGTCTTGAACAATTTCAGCTGCGCCAATACACAATAAAGCAAAATTACACACTCGCCTCCTAACGACACACAAATTATTCGCTTCAATTCAAATTAATTCAAAATCGTATTGTTGTGTTCCTTGTGGATAATATTATACCGGTTCAAGGATATCACTCAATACATAAGTACAATATGTAGATGTGTATGGGGAGGTTGATCTCCCCCTCAGTCGGAGTGATGCTGTGGTGACGAGGTGCCATGGCGGGCGGAAACAATCCTACACCCATTCGAAAACGTATCCCACTTATCGTGTGCTCCACAAGAAAGAAAAAAATAACCAAAACTCGTATCCTCACACTACTTACAAAAGGATTCAATGACACAAAAGGAATTATATTGTGAAGAATAAAGGACACAAACAATAAAAAAAAAAAAGAAAAACAGAAAACAGAAAACATAATCATAATATGCATGAACAAAACAAACATACTCAAGCCCAGCAACAACAACCAGCAAGGACAAGAATAACGCGAATACGAAGAATACGAAGACATAATCATAAAATAAAAATAATAAGCGCAAACAGGATATGAAGATAGGGTGCAGGCGGTAGTTGTCATGGTGTGGGGTGAATTTATTTGTTTTCCATTGAGGTCCTGAAATTGAAAGTACATCTTATGGGTGATTATGTGACAATGGCGTGACATTTCCTCTGTCACAGGCGGCAGAAGGTGTATACCATGATATGTACTCGTACTTGTGGTCCTTTCTTCTACTTTGAGTGTTGTCGCTGACAGCGAGGAACGTGCCGTGTCGTCTTCAAGATATGAATACCTTTCATTCTTTTTCTTTCTTCTTTTTTCCATTTGAATCCTTTCCTTTTGTTGCGGAGATCCTTTCTTTTCCGGCCATGTTTTGTTATGTTAATATTAATAAGGATGCATAGGAAACGCATCCTACTCTAGAATCGGAGGACTCTGAAGGACCCTGTGATAATGGATCTCCAGATATCTTGGGGATAGATGAAAGAGAAACTCTGTGACATGTGATGGTTTGTGAAGTGTTTACAAGTAATTATGTGCTGAGTTCCAGGTGCCTGAAATGCATCAGCATATCAGACAGGACATGTCAACGAAGGGAAAAATCAAAAAGAAATGGAATTTGCATTCGAGAGTGATTTTGCTGCAGGGTAAATAGCTCATATGTTAGTCAGGCGCATTATTCAGAGCGGTATTCAGTCTGAAGACCTCTGATTGTCTTTGTATCTTCGAAAGGGTTGCAAAATTGGCCAATCCAAAACGGAGCCAACTTGGAGTTTCTTCTGTTTTAGGCGGAAAGAATGTACTTTCGTACAAGCAATGGAGACCTGATGGTATGTCCGATCCATTTCCAATTGCGTCTCTTGATCCGTATCGCAATTGGTTGCTCTCTTGTAATTTCTAACAGATCCACGTTCCTGATGATGTTTGGTCAGAATATTCGACATATGGTACGCAGACATTTGTTGATGAATACCTGAAGTTACTGTGTGATGTTGTTGGAAATCAACCAGGTTTTGTTTAGCAGAAGCTATCTACATATTCGACGGGGTTTCCTTCGATGGTAATGTCTCCTCTGTTGCAAGTTTTGAACCTCATGGGCTTAGCCGTCTGGATATTTATCTCCAATCCGGCGCATTGTGCGAGGTGTTCTAATTTAGCTTGGATGTCACTGAGCTTGTGTGATAAAAGACAAATATCGTCCGCATAGTCTAAGTCGTCGAGTTGTCGTGTGAGACTCCAAGTTATTCCACGTCTCTGCGTGCAGACTTCCCTCATAATTTCATCCAGGACGATTGTGAACAGTTGATGTGAGAGTGGGCATCCTTGCTTTACTCCTGTAATTGTAGTGAAAGAGTCACTGATCCGAATCATCGTACATTGCTCTGATGATGTTATTTGGGGTACTCCTTTCTTAAGGCTGAACAATAACAGAAGATGATTGCGGACGACCACTTCCGTATCTGTGTGAACATATGCAATTTGTATTGTACGACCATAATAGCTTTTCGCTTCGATTCGTTCAGTTTTCGTTCATTTTTCATTCGAATTCGAATGCGAATTCATTCCCTCCTTCTCTTTCTTTTGTTCTTTCATACAAAAATTTGACATTTTACTTCAACAGCTGTGTACATTTAAATTTGCTAAGTTCATAAGCAATGAAATTTCGTTTTATTTGTTTGTAAGGTAAGTGCTGCTCTGACAACCGCTTCCATTCACAAAAGCCTATTATGGGCAACTTGAGTAATTGACAGTACTGAAGAAAACTTAACGTAGAATTTTGACATTAGCTTCCGATTGCTTCCGACTATTATAGTTCAGCCTTAACTTAGTGCTCTCCACAGGTCTTCTGGAAATCGATGAACAGCAGATATAGAGGTGTACGCCATTCTATAGACTGCTCAACTATTAAGCGCAGAGTGTTATTCTTCTCTTCAGGTGCTGCATTCTTTAAGGTCGCCCTTCTTTGGTAACTTCACGATTATGCCTTTCTTCCATGATGAGGGTAGTCTTTCCTCTTCCCATGTCTTCCTGATGTGAGGGTATAGAAGTTCTGCTGATGTTCTGCTGATGTTCTGCTGTCAGCGCGTAACAATTCGGCTGTGATACTATCCTCGCCCGCTGCTATGTTACACATTCATTATAGCCTCGTTTATCTCATTGACACTTGGTGCCTCACACGAAATTTTTCGATCTGGCTGTGCTATACCAAGTGTTTCTTCTCCGACTTGGTTGAATACTGCTACAATGTCTTCCCATGTATGATTTTCCGCTAATGTTGATGTCTTCTTTAGTGGGTTGTTCACTAGTTCGTTTCTTGTAGGTACACTTCGGAGTCGTTGGAGGTTTACACGTCTTCTTCATCTATGTCTGGTTGGTCTTTGTGCTTTCAACTTGGTCTTAAAGTCACCAGTGATGAGTGATGAGCTACACCATCTTCTGCTTACCCATATGTGGTCGATCTGGTTGTGTGTGCGGCCTCCTGGTGACTTCTGAAAGATTATTTCTTATTAATATTAACCACGACTACGTTCTAAGTGGTCCACACAATTTTGAGTCACTTTTTCTCGCTAATAACACGTGTAATGTTGTTTATCTAGGCCGTAATTGACGCTGGCTTATCGGTATAGACGATTGATTTGACGTATCCCGGGAAAAAAATAGTCGAAAGGCGTCAAATCGCACAATCTAGCCGGTCAACTTACCGGTCCGAAACTCACTTCTCAATTTGTGTGGCATGTAGCGTAGTCTTGCTAGAACCACATGTTGACCAGGTTCACGTCGTTCATTTTGGGTAAAAAAAAATTCGAAATCATTAAATGATAGCAGGCGCCATTGACGGTAACCTTGTTCTCACGTTCGGTCATCTTTGAAAAAACACGGGCCACTGGTTCCGCCGATCATAAACCGCACCATCGGTTGCTCATCATTCAATCAGAAATGAGCTTCGGTACTCAGGACAATTTGTTTTAAAAAAAAGCGGATCTTCCTCCAAGTTTTCTAAGGCCCACTCACGGGAAATTCCACACTGTGGCAGGTCGTTGGACTTCAGATCTTGCATGAGCTGTATTTTTTAGGGTTTAAGACCAAGATCCTTGCGTAAAATCTTTCACGTTGTCGAGTAACAAAATCCCAATTACTGCGAAAGGCGATGAATGGACAAATCACGAGTAATACAGCAGCAATATTTTCCTCTGTATGCACTGTCTACATACGTGTAGGTGGCTTGATGTACTGTAGCGTGAAATTGATGCGAAAAGTGGTCACTATGGCTTGAATTGTTTGCTCAGTAGGTCGACTATGACGATCGTAGAATTATCGAAAAACATTTTCACAGAGCACGAATTGCGATAGCAAACTTCAATAATTTGTAAGCGTTGTTTTGTTTGAGTGTAAGTCGTTCCATGAAAAAATGGCATAGCAAACATAATGTTGACACATGTTACGAATCACGCCTAAGCCTGGCTAACTACTGAAAAGCCAAATAGCAAAAACATCACCCGGTACAAAGTAAGATAATAGTGACTCCTCCACCTACCGAAATACGGACTCCAAAGCGGCTTGCTGTAGGAAAGTTGGTTATAACTTCACACTCACGATTACCACTCAATATGTTGATAACCTCATCAAACTTCAGCGAAATTGCTCCAAAGTATCTTACACGGAATTCTCTTAAAATGGGCATCTTACGATGGAATGATATGCATCCTCCCTCTCTGTAAGGTTGCACATGTTACATAAAATTGGAATATCGTGCAGATGCGGAATTGAATTAAGATTTTTTATTTCTTTTCCCAGTTTAAGTATATGTGGGGCTTATCCTGTACAAAGAATATGAATATGCAGTTGAAATTCAGCCTACCATACACTACTCAATGTTTCGATGAATGCGTGCGTTACCCAAAAATCTGTCACACATGACATTGGCTGCTTTTTTAAAAATCTAGTTGTTGTCACTGAAAGTTGCATATCAGGTGCAATATTTAGGACCGCGGCATAATTTATCGCCAGTTCCTATCACTTTTCAACCAAGTCCGCTCGAGATAGTATGCTTTAGGACAATCCTCGGCAGTCGTCCTTTTACCATCTCCTTCTTCTTCTTCTTATCCTTTTATTAACCCTTTCCTCGTTATACGAACTTATGCGGAACGAGTTTCCCATTTTTACTGCATCGCTGCTGCTCCGCTTATGGGGTTGGCTAATGTCGCATACCGCAGAACGCGTCTACTATACATACTGCTCGATCCTGGATCGCTTCAGTGGTTAGCCCCAGGCGTTGTTGCGCATTTCCCATCTGAGAAATCCAGGAATTCTTTTCCGACCTCGTTTTCTTACAGTTGGAGTGACCGTAGTTGATAGTGCCTTTTTAGCCGGATTTTCCGCAGATCTTCTTTGAACGTGGCAATACCAGCTTATTCTATTCGCCTCAAGCTGTTCGGTTACCGAATTCTTTATATGTAGACTTCCTCATATACGCGTAGATCTAATACAATCGCGTTTAGTGACTCCACTAGACATCCTTAACATTTTCATTTCCGCTGCCGTCATTTTGTTTTCAAACGCTTCGTACATTGTCCAGCACTGTGAACCGTACATAAGAGCTGAAAATTTTCGGTTGCAAGAGATTCCCGAGTTTTCCCGCCATTTCATCCACCCCACACTCACTCTGTGGTCTACATCGTCGTCACATTACGCTTCCATGTTAACGATTGATCCTAAGAACTATTCGGTCTAACATTATATCCGGAACAGGTCGCAACGGATGCGCAAATGGGCACGTCAAATGCTCCGTCTTTGAACGACTTATTTTAAACCCGTTTCTCTCTAGCGCATTTCTCCATGAATCTAAGGCGTTCTGCAAATCTTCGACGTTATCGCTTAGTATAACTGCGTCACCAGCGAAGAGAATTGGCGTTACATTTGCTTCGCGCATGCAGTCTTTTAAAAGATAGTCGAATACTAAGTTAAAGAGAAAAGGGCTAAGGACACTTCCTTGGTGCACTCCGACATTTATTGAAATTCTATCGTTAGTCCAGCAGAGCTCTTAACGTTTCCGTATATGTCATCTATTATTCTAATATACTTTTCCGATACCTTTTGAGACCTTAGCGGGGCCCATATGAGAATCCTAGGCACTCGATCGAGTGCTTTCACGAGGTCGATAAATACCATGTGTAAATCCTTAGACAAATCTCGGTGCTTTTCCATTAGTGTTCGTAGGCTTTGGATACCGTCCACCGTCGATCTTCCTCCAACAAATCCACACTGGCAATTATCGAGCTTAAGTATTTGCCTCGTGCATGCCGTTCCACATTTCTTGCGGGCTAAGTGAGTCTGCGATACTGTTTATATTTCAAAGTGCTTCTTTAGTCAGTGCGGTTAATCTTGTGCCTCGTTCCTTCGATAGATCATACCACTGGATTTTTGGCTTTCCAAACGATGCCCGTGTTTTCGGTGGCTCCGCTGTGAAAAATTCTGTAATGAGCAGACGGTGTTGGCTTACAAGCGGTTCTCTAAGTATTACTTTACAGTCCTTAACACACACACATTTTGCCATATCCAGTAGTTTAATAATAAATTCTATATGCAACCGTAGGGTTATGTAAAACAAAGGTGGAGAAAGTCTAGTTTTGGAATGCAGCATAAACCTTTTTGGGTGTAGACGTTGGAACTTGAAAGATTCGCTTTAGAAAGTATCTAACGTATTTTTCTACTTACTCGAAATAACAAATCCAAATTTTTGGCTCCATACAGCAGTATAGAGATGGATGTTGCACGAAATTGTTTATTTTTCAATGAATTTTCGATATACAATACTTATGTACTAGGTGCATTATCCTTAAACTGATGAAATAGCCCTTTTTACTGCAGCTTGTTTATAATTGTGAATTTCGATGTACTTATCATGCCTTCATATTTATACTCTTGCACTTTACTCCGATAGAAACACTACATCGTACTACTATTCGCACAACGCACAACGCACAACGCCAAACCCAGACCGCTCAGCCCAGAAAGCCTTGGAACAGATAGTATCATGTGCCCTTAAGCACTTTAGTAAACGAAATGATCTATCTCTTGATCAGAAAGTGTTCTTCTCAGGTTGGTACATCTGTCATCTGGCGAGTTTAAAGTGGGCCTGACTGTGGTTGATGATTTGCCTTGTTCCGGCCGTCCATCTACCAGACGTAAACATCGAAAATTTAAGAAAATTGTTCTCGAAGATCGTCGTGTGATCGTCAGGGCGATAGCAGATCCGTACAGAGCTTCATGAATAATGTTCTGGGCATGAGACGAGTTAAAATGCGGCTTGTGCCGAGAGTGCTGAATTTGTTGCAGAAACAGCATAGGGTTGATGTCGCTAAAGAAATGCTTTCTTTGGGCCACAATGTTGTCGATAGCATCATTACTGGTGACGAGGTCTACGAATATGATATCGAAGCTAACCAACAATCATCGGAATGGCGCTTTCAGAATCAAAAACCCACGACTGTTGACTGTTTTATGCCGCGGTATGGTCTACTCCGAATTTATTTCTCCAGGCTAGGCAGTAAATATTACGTATTACGTGAGCGTACTACCGCGTTTGAGAGGAAATGTGTGTCCCAAACGAGAAACAACTCGTGGTTTCTTCACCAAGACAACGCAGCGGCCAACACATCTTATCTTGCACGCGACTTTTTGATCAAAAACAACATTCATACCGTTCCGCAATTTTCTAGGTTAGGTGGACGAGGTCCAGCAGAAAATTAATAAATCCTTTCCTTGGTTGCGTCGGCAACCAATTTAATTATTCTTATCACCTCTGTGTTGCTCTTTAGAACAGCCGACACCCTCAAGTGAATTTTTAGGCTTCAAGACGAAGCCTTCGAATGAAAGTTACGACCATTATGACTTGGTAAAAGGCGCCATTCCAGAGTTTTATTCCCTAGTACTGTTCTTTTCATCTACCTATATAAGATAACTCTTCGACAGAGACTGATTGCGGGTGGTAGATTCTTCTGCAAGCTAATGCGCATGACCAGATTCTTCTGAGAAAAAAAATGGTGTTCGTCACAATGAGCTTTCATACTTCTACACATTTCTTTGGAAAGATGTGAACATTGTCCGCCTTAAGCCTTTGTTCTTCAGAGAAAAGATATTCAAGTCAGATCAAATTCGTCGAGTATATTGGCAAGGTAAATTGATCTTCGAAGTTTCTTTAAAAAAAAAGACGGCGTTGATGAATCCTTCGCCAATTATAAATTAGGTGAAAGTACACTGCTTATCATTCTAATACTCAGAGTCCTGGTGCAAGATGAAGACAGTAAGAATGAATGTGAAATACATGTCATATGACAAGAGACTTTCTCATTGACTCCTTGCCGTTAATAGGCCTAGGTGGAAGATGAAAGCATCAGAAAGCAGACAGCAGATTCCTTGTTTTTCCGCATTCTTGTAATGTCATTAGGAATGGCAATGATGATGCAGTTGCATTTGTTGCAATATTACGGAGTTCATCGCTTGGCCGGACTTTTAATTGAGAACGAATCAATCCCGCAGGCGCTCAGATCTTCGAGGTCTCCATGTAGTAGCAATTTGTGGGTTGATTGGTGATTTCTGCATTTATTTCAACCACCGGAGCTAAACAACGAATTCCTACAGTTGAGTCCAATTCCATAGTTTGATGACTGGATGCCGGGAGTCTAAAAGCCTTCGTCAAATCGTCAAATTCTTCTGACTGCTTGCTTAATGATGAATCTCTAGGAAGTGAAACACGATTAGATCTTCAATATTGACTAAATGTCTGCTGAAGGTCTCTGAACATATATTCAGAGCTGCGTCGAACAGGATCTTGTTTTGATGACGACGCCAAAGATCATGATCGGTTTCGACCAGATACATACATATGTGCGTCTCCTAAGAGTATTTTTATCCACTTCAGAAGCTCTCTTCTTCCCCGTAAGTACCATTGCACGAACACATAATGATTAGGAATAATAACTTTTAGAATTTGAAAAAATGGCTGAGTGTAAGGTTAGGTGTTGCAAACCATGCAATCGCTCTGCCGAAGATATGCCATATTCATCTCATGTTGAACTATAAGTTGGTAAAACTTCACGTATGCATCTTCTCCTTGCTTATTGCCTTTGAAATCTTAAGAAGGGACGTCTAACAGACTGAATTACAATCATCCTCTCTGTTATGCCATTCGACTCGTGGTTGAAAGGTGCTGAAGTCATGTCGCAATAATTAGATATATTGGGCAAAACTGTTGCAACTTACTTGAAGCAAATTGATTCGTATTTCCGACGCTAATGTTTTGGACGGTTCCTCTAGAGCAAATATTTACATCAATGCCCCGATCATGTCCTGCGACGTAGTAGAGGACATCCGAATTACAATTGAAAACTTTAATTTCGAGTCTATAACAATTAAGCACGCAGCTTTTTAAAAAGGTCTAATGAGGTCGGTGAATGTGCGCTCCTAAACTCCTTCTAGTATACTCGCGGGGAGGGGAACGAATCGGACTTAATTCGCAGACAATGCACTGTGCCAGCGTTTGCTTGATAGTTTCATTATCACTAGCAATACCTTCGGGCCATCTGCTACATCCAGGTAACCTCCTAATGGCTTTGATGTAAGAAGGCTAGAACCTCTTGAACTTTTATGGTGGGGGATAAGAAAGGACAATTTTTAACGAAAATATTGTAACAACATGATTTAAGCGGTTGGTAAGCGATTTGACCGACCCTTCCCCATATACTCGATGAGTTTTTTCTCAATAGGATCCAGCAACGGAAGAAAGAATTTATTCATACCTATAGCGAAGATTCTTCCAGGATTGGTAAATGAACCTCTTGAACTTGATGGGAAGATTCTTCCGATCGGTGGAACTCGTCATCGAAAAACAATTCACGTTTCCATTTTGCTTCATTTGACGACAGCGTATGACATAAGTGCAGCCTATTGAGTTCGTTGAGTGGTCATATGGGGTAGTTTCTTATAAGGGCTGAGGCCCAGCGGCTGATGGTCTGTTATCAGATCGAATTCATGTCCAAACATATATGGTGAACTTCTTTGAGACCAAATATAATCGAGAAAGTATCCTCCTCGATCTGGCTGTATTTTCTTTGCGATTTTCTTCAATGCAGCGATTCGTTTTTCAGTGAGATATACCAGTGCCAATACTATCCGATGATATGCTTCATAGAAAAGCTTAGGTAAAAACGATCTCTTTAAACGACATACATCTTCAGTTCTGCAAAAGTTCGATCTCTCTGCGAACGTCCTTCTTTTAAGCAAAAGGTATCGCGAAGACATTTGAAGTACTAATGTGACCACGAAGATGACACATTACACTCACAGAATCCATTCCCTTGTGCTATTTATAGTTGGTTTGTGCAAAACAGTGATTTTCACGTGTCTCACTTATTTGTCTCTGAAAACGTTTTTGATTCAACTGATGTACCTCGATAGATGCCGATAGGGTGAAAGTGCTGCTTCCCTTCAGTATGTTCGATGCCAGATGCGTCGACTCGATGCCATCACTAGTTTCTCAATCGCCTAAAGTGTCGATCCATTTCTGTGTCGCAGCGATTGTTGAAAAAATTTTGAAGCGTGTTGAGAGGGACATTGTCATAGATAGGATGCGTTGCAACTTTGCCTTGAGTACACAAAGGCATAGTCTCTAGCATCGGAGATCCATTCGGAGAAGGATCGTACCGGTAGCATTTCGATTCAAGTTCATGCAGTCTGAATTGGAAGTGTTCCATTAATTCGAAAATAGGTCTCTTAAAGTATCCGTAGTTACATCTTGAGTCTCCAAAAGCTTCCTGACCAGTTCATTTATACGTCTTACAAGTAGTTTGCCGAAAAATGCTGCTTCAATTCAAAAAAGGAGCTATTGCTTGACTCGATCAAAAGGACGTCATTGTGGAATGGTAGTAGGTGCCAATGAAAATCCTTTTCTTGATTAAGGATCTTATGCATAGCCTCTGGGTCATTTTCCTTGCCATGAAAGTTGTGGCGCTTTTTCTTAAAGTCATTGGAAACTGACAGTTCTGCCCATCTGACGTGTATGTTAGGATGCATCAGTAACAAACGACCAGTAAAACGATTTCATGGGCCTGGTTGGAATGAAAGTTTTTTCTTAAGCTTAAACCACACCAAATTCATGTGCTTAAATCATAATCGAATTTATCACGAATCCTTGCACATCAAACGGTTTCTCATCAAAATCATTTCATTTGTTCCGCTTCGATCAGCTACTACCCGTACATAATAACTACACGCCCACAGCTATTTAAATCTACACTGGCTTGCCACCCCCCAACTCAACTAAACTCATTTTCCATGCCAACACTTGCCATGACGTGACTTAATACCGAAGGATTAGCTCAAATTAAGTTTATTATCATCAATCTATCGACTTCCTTAAGCTGGAACATCAATTTCCTTAACTCAATAGCTCCTCATCTTCTTTCTCGCATCTTCAAAATGATGAATCCTAACCAGGAGTGGCATCAAGTATCGCGCTACATAACTATGCAGCACAAATACAAGATATCACCACTTCATGCAAGGACTTTATTCTTTCTCCCATCTCCTGCTCTTCCGATCAGTGATGGAGGCAGTACCCATCCATCCACCAACGTGTATGCTTATTTGCGTTAAATTACCATCAAACCAAAGATCCAGAATGAACCTCATCACGGTGTGATTCTTTGGAATTGAAAGGATGTTGATACAATCACGTGCCTGTGCCACCTATAAAGAGTTTGAAGAAGAAGTAGGTACTTGGGTGGGTGTGGATCCCATCGACTATTTTATTCTCCTTTATGTCATCATCAGGAAATTAAGAAGCCGAACAGAGGAACAACTTTAGTCGGTAGATAGATTTTTTTTTTTAAACTCAACCGTCAACCTCAACCTCTGCCAGGATACCAGACAACATCAACACCATCGGCGACGCATCTTTGGCACCTTCACCAAGTACGGATACCATCAGCACTGCTCACTTTCACTTTTCATTTTCATTACGAAAAATTTTCCAACTCCCGCGAAGAGTGCACAGTGGAAGAGGGATAGAGAAAAAATAAGACAGAGATAGAGCGGGAAATTTAATTTTCCTTTTCGCTTTCTCCGGGTAGAAGTATCCTTGCCGCACCATACCAACAGCATCGACATGCCACCACAATCAGGGTTTCATTAAACACGATTTTCATTCATAAAATGCCTTAGCGTCCTCACACTCTAAGAGCCCCGTCACCGATGGTGTCCTATCACACCCACAAGCCGCCATCGTAAATGAAATAATGAGTGCGCCATTGGGTGTGCATTCTGGCATTCTGACAATCTGGCATTCGAGGCAAATGGGCAGACGAAAGGACGGGCAGGAAACCCGGTATAGAGTAATACGCCGAAAGCTGTGTGCAGAAAAACCAGGACAAGAGAAACTACACTACAAGGATCGGCTGGCAAATGAAACGACCGACGGCATCAACGACTACAACGACTACAACGACTACAACGACGATGACTACGAGGACTATGGGGATGTTAACGATGACGACGAAGAGAAAATGAAAGTAAACGGGCGCGTTTTCTTGTTTTGTTTCTCCGTGTGCTCTTTTGTGTAATAGCACATAGTACACTGAACAAGGACGATGAGTGGGGTGGGGGTTGTTGGGTGGAGGGTTGAACATTTTTTTGGGGTGTTCGTGGTTCGTTTATTTGCAATTAATTAAAATTTTGTTAGGGTTGGTTAGGAATGGAAAATCCGTGTCAGTGTTATGCTGCCTGATGTTGGGTTTTCCCTTTTGCTTTGTTTTGATTACAAGCACAGTTGGATGAGGGGTTTGGGGGATGATGAGTTTGGTGGAAATTAATTTGCTGCCACTGCTGCAGACAAAGTTATTGAACTTTTCCTGCTGCTACTACTCGTGTCTGTGTTTATATCTTAGTCTTAGTCTTCGAGTTGGTCTCGCTCTTCGTCTGGATCAGGGTCTGGGTCTCGGTCTCGGTCTCGGTCTGGGTCTGGGTCTGGGCCTTAGGAAGAACTGCTAATAAGGAATATTAACGAGGGAAATTTTCTTGTTCTTGTTCGTTGTATTTTTGTTTTTGTTTTTGGGCTGTTAATGTAGATGACGTTGGGTGAGGGTGAATCCTTGTCCTACATTGTTGCTCTGATGATATTATCTTTTGCAGACGATGTTAATTGACTTGGGAAATCAGGACAAGGTTATGCGGAAAGGATTTCATAAAAATTTGACTACGACGACAACGTAATGGCAGTGAAAGGTGATGAAACGTGTGTTAGGGTGGGCTTTTGTTTTGTTGGGAAGTAAATGAGCGTCTAATGAGTTGATGGAATTTGAATACTTAGAAGGGAGGAAGATGATTTAAATGAGGGATAATGAACTTATGTCAACACGTAATGGGCTAGATATGGTCATGAATAAGATTATGATCGTGGGAACTGTGAGAAAGTTTTAACAGCTTAGCAGTGGTGCATGATTTTCAGACGACATCAACACTCCGCAGTGTCTACTGGGTAGCCAAAGGAGGGGTACCTTCGATAGAGGCGTGAGGATACTCAGTCTGCGCCACATCACATCCAGAAATGAACTTTGGCTGATTGACCTTCCAAGTTGATGTAGAATCGTCGTAGTTAGTATACGTTTCTCACAACAAAGTATCCATAATCCCACAAGTCGATCTTCCGATCAAAAAATAGATAAGTTAGATTGGTCAAATTGTGTTGGATGAAAGACACTCATACTCTTGACATCCACATATTTCTACATATCAGCGTTGACTCGTAAGCACAGTAACATGAAAATATTGTGCCATAACTTCAGGCAGTTGGGATCGCAAGAGATTGCCAGAGCCTTTTTCGATTGCGTTTCTATCAACCAGCCTCATAAAAACGTTTCAAAAACATCAAGGGATGATAAGTGCTGATGCTGAAAGGAGGTCAAAATAACACATCTTAGGAGCAAGGTTCCACAAAAGAAACCACAAGCTAGAAACCCATGGTTTGAAGGTAAATGCCGATAAATACTTCCAGCAGCACTACCGTGCACTATCTCACGCGAGGACAGAAACCGAGCTGAGAGCTGCTGACGACACGTACCAGCTTTTTTAAGCTCATCTGAGTCGAGAATAGGGTTTTCGAACACTGCGAATGAGGATAAGAAATTTTACCAGAAGGTAATGTATCGGACGTATCAAGGCAACAAAAATCGAACGTAGAACCACTTCTGTAGACTAATAAACGGCTAAGACGACGCTGTCAGGCAGGATAGTCTGTTCAATCCAATTGAAAACCTCGAAAACGTCCAAGTTATACACATCATCATAGCAGTGTCGTCGTTATTTTCGCAGTAAGCTTCGCACGATGATGTATCACTTAGCCCCAGTACATGTTAGGGCTCAGCAAAAGTGTAGTGTACCGTAACGACGCCAGTAAGCAGCTATGCAGACTACGATCTTTAATACTGGCTGATACCAGGAAGGCCGCTGACCTCTTAGATAAGTCGGGAAGCATTCATTTGGACTGCGTTCTCATTTCTCTCTTTCATTCTCGTCCTATAGGTAGATTTGAAGTCGTAAGAGGGCTGAGAAAGGTTCTTAGAGGAGCTTGGCTGTCGTCGTAACTGCAAATGCTAACCGCCTCCACCGGTTCTTCAAAACTCATAGTTCATGGCTTTTGGGATTTGGTACATCTTCGCTAGGCAGACACAAGTTTTTTCTACCGAGGAGTGAAATCTTATGTTGTCGCCCTCCCAAAGGCACCAGATTTTAAGGCCTTTCCTGGTTAAGATTAGCCAAAATCGGTCCTATGGAAAGTGGTTTTCATATTTCTCCCACGGCAGGAGTAGATACTGGTGTCATTGCGTAAGGAGACATGTTCAAAGACCAGACTACAAGGCCATCAAAGCTCCAGTGTGTGTCGTACCAAAGATCGAAAATATGAATATCATGAGGAGAAACATCAGCGCGTTATCCATGCAGCCGAGACAAGCCGTTCTTGGCAGTTCGGTAAAAGCCACAATAAAGTAATTTTGAGAGATTATATTCCACCAGACAACCAAAGCTTTAAATATAATTGGCCTTATCAAAGCCCTGTGGATCGATGGGATTTGGATTGAGGCCCCAGTTTTTTGCTCTGTCACAAATTCAACTGCACCTAGGAGTCTTTGGACGTAACAGTAATCAGGTTGAGACTTAGCTTCTTTGGCGAATTAGAAGTGATGCCTTTGATCACCGATTAGTCAGCTTCCTTCTTCTCTTAAAGAGAATAACCTCAGTTTTGGAAAGATTGACTGAAAGTTCATAATCAGGTCTATGTCCGCCTGCGCTCTAGAACAGATAGTCACTAAACGCGATCCAACAGACAGTACACCTACACCCTCCGCGAATGCTCGTGCATAGACATTAAAACTGCCAAGGATCCGTGAGTCAACGAACAAGCACTATTGAAATAGAGACAGTCAGCATCCACAACCAGTGTCCTATTTACTAGCATTCCAGTGATCCACCAAACTAATGAATGGTCCAAGACTAGTCGACTTCCACATTCCATCGAAAGTTGCGTGGTCGAAGGCATCCAGCTTTCAAAGCACAGTCCGCAGAAATTTCCCCTCGGTAGTCCTCTTTCCGTTGTAAGGGCTGCTCTCACTGTTCGCCAGGGTTTAGGGTTTCGGTATGCATGACAGTCCCACTACAACCGATCACATTAAACAGCTACTGCGTCTTCTGTTATTCAGCCCACTATCAGCTTCGTGAATAGGAGCTGGTTGTGATCTGATTCTGATTTGCTTACTTGAGAAGTGAGTCTCTGCTTTCCACTCAGTGTCGGTGTCATCAAATTTTCTGAGTGATTCCAGCTTGATTTCGACAACTTTGACTGGCCTACTGGTTCTACCGACAGTTTGGATCTTTTCGTAAAAGTTTTACAAGAAGCACTCTTCGAAATTTGAATTTCCTTCTTTTATTCCTTTTGCCTTGATCTGTTAAGACACTAGTCTTCCTTCTGTGACCTGGTTATAAGTTTTCTGGTTCTTTACGTAGGCGCCACAGTTTTGCGTTCCACAAAGGAACGGACGATTACGAGTACTAACTGCTCAATCGTAAATAATTTTTAGGCTGAGTAAAAGTATCTACTTCTGCCAGCCGGAATATTACATCAATTCAGTCAATACACTAGGCATGGCATTCATACGAAAACTATAGGACAATGCCTAGACACTAGTTTTGACCTTTTTATTGAATGAAAGACGGTGTTTTACAGAAGTTCTGTGAGCAACGCATTTCCTTTCCACTACGATGTCGATATACGAATCGCGTTATATGAATACCAATAATGATTTCTAGTTTGGAGTCTTAGCTACCGAGCGGCAAACTCTAACCACGTTCATCCAGCCAGACTTGACTCTTAAGCAAAAGACCCCTCTTTCACTTTATCATTTAACTTGTTGCAGTTCAGAAGGGCTGCTTGATAAAATATTGATGCAACGGAAACTGAAGGCAAAGTACATATATCGGGATGGCATCCTGTCGATTCCATTTACTCTTTACTTCCCAGCTAAGCCCCAACAGCTAACAGGATGGTCAATGGCTGTACCCTGGAACAAATAAAATAGGAGTCGAAGGATTCTTCGCTGACAATATAGCTTCGATATGGAAAAACCACAAACTAAAGAAATGCACCCTAGGTACGGTCAAAACGATAGAGAAACGTCCGAAGCCTGATGTTCCGCCTGTCTGTGGTGTAGCAGGTCGCAACCGTTTATACCACAACGAACCTTTGAGCCGCAGTTCCAATAGTAATGTGGTTTTAAACACTTCCGGCATAAACAATTGTCCTTGACTGTTGCCCATTTGGAGCTCTGACTCAGTTTGAGAAATGCCTTACAGTTTTCTACCGAAGAGCAGTTTGAGGAACTAATCGTAGCGGCTGTGTTGTTTGTTTGACAGCATCGCTGGTGAGTAGAGCGCACAGGTGCTAATTATGTTTCCTCGGAATGCATGTGCAAAAAACCTCTCTTTTGGCTGGCGTATGTTGATACTCGTACTTGCAATTGATAGCGCTGGGATTGTTAAACAATTCGCCGCACACGCGATTTGGTAAAGCCACTCGGTAAAGTCGGAAGGGGTGCAGCTTTCGAGAGTTTGTCGAAAAATTCCCCAATTCAGGCGGATCGAGGTCGGAAGCTTCTCCACAAGCTCTTGTAAGAGGCAAGGGTTACATAAGTAGGAGAGCAACCCCGATGCTTCTATTGTAGCGATAAGGTTCTGCACTGCCAAAGCAAACTTCACGATGCTCTCCAACTTCCCTTCTTTTGGCGCCGGCGTTGAGTGCATCCTCTGTAGCATACTGCGAACGATGTGCTCTAGTCGTCCATACAACATTCTCAACGTTGAGATTATACGCGGAACACAAGACGGTTGTAGCAGCATACTGCGCACTGCTTCGTATGCATCGCTTTTCAATGCCCTTTGTAACCGCGAGATGTTTTCTTGGTCAGAGAATCCACATAAATGAGTGGTGCGTTCATAGTCGCATATAAAGCTTGGCCAATCGTCGGGGCTTCCATTGTAAGGCTGCAGGTCTCTTGATATGGAATCACGGGCTGCTAGTTGGGTTTTTCTTAGCTCACCGATCGGTTTGCGTGGCAATGTTAGATTTACGGTTTGCTTTACGGTGGGCGGTGGTGTTGCATAAAGGTGCTTGTATTGTGCTCCATCGGCCGTTCAAAGAGCTGTGGAATCCGAGGTGTTAAGGGACGTTCACCCAGAGGCGATGGCAGTTGTCGCTGAAGTCGTTGTTCAGGTTCAAGTTGAGAGGATTGTCTCAGATTTGGTTGTGATCGTATTGCGCATGACAGGGCCTGTTGCTCTTGCTGCAGAGATGTCCTACGCTGCAGTTGCTGTGGCAGCTGATTGGCCACTTGGCACTTTCTGTAATCGAATGAATTAGCAGCTTGTAAGTTAGGTAGCAGGGTGGCATTTGTTCCATTGTTGGTAGGATTTGGTGCGGATATGGTGGGTGGATTTCGTATTGAATTACGCACCTCCTCTAACCACAGTTTTACTGCCGCATTTCCTTGGACGGGATGTACAACTTCATCGCCACAAGTGACGAACAATCATCTTCAGCTTGATGCAGGAGCGAATATTTATTCTCCAGATACTCCCTGTCGCGCTGCTTACGCCTTCGCAGTTTAATTTGTTCCTCTTCACGGCGTTTTTCTTCGAGAAGCTGTTTTTCGTTGTCGCGCTTCTCTTCCAAAGCGCGCTCCTCCACCAGTCGTTGGAGTTCTAATTGCAAACGGCGGGCGGATGAGTTTCTAGACGATGGTGGTGCGACTGGAACTGCTTCGTTTCTTTGCCTTACTTGGGCGACATGTGGGGGAGCACCTTCCTTCTGTATGATTGTTTGACAGTCCGGACAGCTCCGTGCCGGACCGCTCCGCACTGCCGTGTGCCACGTCTCTATCGTAGTTAAGTCGCCTCTCCGCAGCTGTTCGAGCGACATGGAAGATTAACGGCACCGATCTATCCTGGATCAGACCTTTCATGTCGAGGTAGAGGAACGCTTCTGGAGGAATAAAGCCGTCAAACCGAACTCTCTCGTGATACATATAATTGGGGTAGTAAGCCCCAGAGATCAGGTTATTCGACGAGGTCATTGCTCTTGCAATGTGCCTTCGAGTCAACTTAATAACAAAATTGTCCACTCTTATTAGGTTAGCTCTATTGTACAAGACCTCATTGCGATAGAATTTTATGTACTCAGACTCTGGTGTTCTGTATAGGCGAAGACAAGCCCTCTCAAACACCCGAATCTTTTCCAAAAGACTAGCTCTCACGGTGAACCACACTGGACAACCAAATGTAAGCATAGGCCGGATAAGGGCCATGTAGCAGATCACCTTTACCCTCGCATCAAGTTGCCTGCTATAAAACAGTCTCTTTGTAAGGGCAAAACACCTTTGGCTCTGGCCAGAGCAACATCTATATGTTTGTTAAAATATAGATATTGATCTAGCCAGATCCCAAGATATCTGACAACATTTCGACAAGGAAGTGGTTATCCATGTTGTTCCACAATCTGAAACTTTCGCCAATTCTTTCTGGTATCCGCAGAGGCTCCAGACAAAGGCGTCCTAAACAGAATGGTTTCCGACTTCTGAAAGTTGATCTTCAACTTCCAGTCGTCGCAATATTGTTTAATTTTATCGAAGTCACGTTGCAAAAGAATGTTTATAACCTCAATCTTTGGACCTGATCTGTACGCGATTAAGTCGTCTGCGTACGCTATGGCATGGTGAAGTGAACCTATCAGATCACTTGTGTAAATGTTGAAAAGGATTGGCGAATTGACCGCACCTTGTTGCAGACCGTTTTTAATGTTGAATGTACCAGTAGAAGTCACATCGCCATTCTTCACGATGAACTGTCTATCTGTGAGCATATTGAAAAGAATATACAGCAGTGGTTTACTAATGCCCAGTCTGTCCAACTTGTAGAAGAGTCCCTCTAACCACACGGTATCGAAGGCCTTTTCCAAGTCAATCAGGCAGGCACCAGTGCACTGTTTTTTGGCTTTGTTCCATTGAATATCAGAAACCAGTTTAGACGCGGCATGAATAACGTCATGCCCCGCCTTGAAACCCAATTGATTATCCGGAACTATATATCTGTCCTCAACCCACTTAGTCAGGACTCTATTGATGACTTTTTCGAAAACCTTACTGATGTTTGGAAGGAGACTGATCGACCGGAGATTCGCCGGATTGGAGATGTCTTTATCCCTTTTGGGGATGGGATGTACCACCGCAGTTTTCCAATGCGCTGGATAATGTGCATTATTCATTGCATTGTTAAACAGGGTGGTATAAATGTCCACCGCTTCTAGTGGGAGATGTCGAAGCACTATGTTCGGTATTCCATCGGTTCCCACTGATTTCTTACTTCTTATTGTGTCGAAGATCGTTTGAAGCTCTTCCTTCGAAATGAACGGGGGTTGTTCCCTTTCATTGGCGATGACATTATTTGCCATGTTCTCGTCACTAAACTGGGTGAAACCCGAGTTCTCGATTCGCCAGTTCACTATTTCATTTCGAAGATAGAAATTGTGCAAAAGGACTCGATTTTCCAAGTCGTGGTTTGGGCCAATGGTGTCATTCGCCTTGTACACTTCCTGGAAAGTCGCTCCTATAGCCTCGACCTTCTCCTGCGGATCTTCGATCACAAAGAAGGTGTCATCATCAATAGCCTCATTTGGATCTATGCCTGCTGTTGAGAGTATGTGTTCGTTGTCAGTCGTTCGGGCGATTTTGAGACATGAAAGGTCGTCTTGATCTTTCCTCCGAAATATTTTATTTATTTGCGGGAACATATTCGGGTTGCTGGTATTTACAGCCCGAATTTTGTTGTTCCAATGCAAACTTACAGAAGCCCTGTAATTTTCTTTAATTAATGTTTGGAGGTTTTTGATCGACGACTTCAATGTCATAATCTCCGGGCTATGTCTGTCTGTAAACTGTCTGTACAAGGTCTTCAGTCTGGACAGTAGTCTACTTTTTTGTCGGTGAAGTGCGTCAATAGTTGCGTTGCGGAACAAGTCTTCGTTGTCAGTGTATTGATACCGAGGTATCGTTTTGTCTATAGTCCGTTTAATTGTCTCGTCCATTAGTTTTAGATACCTGTCAATCTCCTCGCTTGACAGATTTCTGTTGGACGGTGGGTAGAGCGAATTAGAGGAGAGTGCTCAAGTCAGTGTCCTGGAGAAGTGTGTCCAACGCACTCTACTATAGTTGTAGGGATGCATTTGAACATACTCATCCAATTCCGCATTTTCGTTCGGAACTGTTATTTCGGTACTAAGACCGCAATGGTCACTGTCATACACAAAAGTGCGAAGACAGTTTACAGTTTGTTGGTTTGTATCTGTCAGTTGTATTCGTGTGTCGAACAACAGGAGATCCAAATAGGAGCCATGTCTAGGAAACGACGGACTATCCGTCGCCTTTATGCCGAGTCTATACATCACACTGTGTTGACCCCACCAATTGAATAGCAGGTTCCCTCTAGTATTTGGTGTATTATTTCCCCAATCGCTATGTTTGGCGTTGAAATCTCCGCCGATAATGAAGTAGTTTTCCTCCAATTCCAGTCTCAGGAATCGAAAAAGTGTCTCGAGCTCCGAGATGAATAGGGTGGATTGAGTAGCCTTAGGTGCATAAACTGACACCATGTATAACCGCTTTCCACTGCGGAGCGGGATATACATGATGCATGCTTCTAGCACCTGAAACCTACGCACTACACGACTGTATATTCTTTTAAAACGTATACCTTTTCTTACGAAGATTGCAACGCCTCCTCCTTGTATGGAGTTGGGTCGATTTCTTCGCATGATTTTGTACCTTCTGTGCCTCATTTTGTGTATTTTGGTTAGCTTAGTTTCGCTAACCAAAAGCACATCAGGGGCTTGGTCTTTAAGCAACTTAAAAAGTGTGGCTCTTCGCTCAATCCTAATCAGTGAACTAACATTCACTGCAAGGACCTTCAGGGTTTGCTCCGCCATGTACGTACCCATTACGACTGGAGGCGCGTTAGGCTCGGCAGAAGCGCGCAGCTTGTTCAATAATCTGACGTTGAAACTGAGCCATCTGCCCCTGGATAGAGAGCAAGATAGCTAGAATGTCAGTTGCCGGTTCCGGTGCTCTAGGCGCTGGGGCCTGAGAAGCAACCTTCGCTTGCTGTGCCATATTCCCCCTACCTTCAGCCATTTGGGCCTAGGTAACTTGGGGAGTAACAGCTGGTGTTTGTATTTGAACCGCTGGACGCTTAACTTCCACCTTTTGCTGCCGAGCCAGATTTACTCTTTTTATGTACTAGAATTTGGGACAACCCCGATAGTTTGTGGTGTGTCCCGTGTTCTTACATAAAACACAAGAGAGTTGGCTTTTTTCTGACGCTCCATCCCTACCTAGAACGCATTCTTCAGACTTGTGGTTCTTACCGCACTTAACGCATCGAGGCTGCATTTCGCAGTTCGACACGGCGTGCCCGAACCTTTGGCAGCGAACACATTGCAAAATGTTATCACTCCGTTTTAATTGTTCCCAGTGTACAACCTGGTAGTCTAGGACTTTGATACTCCTTAGACCATCCAGTTTGTTATCGGGAGTTAGCTGAACCAGGAAGAACGGTAGTTTCCGTTTCTCCCTTTTGGCTCTGGCTGTGGTGAACGGCTTGACCTCTACGAATTTGAGCTCTTCGTACTCTTTCTCTTTGAGCAGTGCGAGGAGCTCCTCCGGATCGGTTGACGGTTCTATCCCCCTCAGCAGCATTGTTTGCAGCTTTTCCCCCTTCGGGGTGAAGGAGAAAAACTCCGTCGTCGAATCTTTTAACAAGCATTTTATTTTATTATAGCGCTCCACTGTGTTGCAGTGGATCGCATGTCTATCATTACTTAATCTTTTGGTAAAAAAATTATTGCCTATGGCCGACTTACGGTTGCAATGGTTTCAATGGTTAACTCCAGTTTGTAAGTATTGATCGGGGGTATCTTTTGTTTAGCTGGTTGTTGTTGTTGTTGCTGTTGCTGTTGACGCTGCTGCTCTCGCTGTTGTTGCTGCTGCTGTTGCTGTTGTTGTGGCTGTTGCTTTTCTGTTTTTTGTTGTTGTTTATTTTGTTGTATTTTACTTTTTTGCTGGGGTTGTGCCTGTTTCATTGTTGGTTCTTGTGCCATTTTTGTATTTTTTTGCTGTTGTAGCTGATGTTTCTGCGGTTGTTGTTGGGGTATGGTTTCACTCCCCTTGAGCTCCCGTTGAGAGCACTGTAGTTGCTGTTGTAGTTCCCTCTCTCGCCTTGCAACTTGCTTAGCTTTTATTGCAAGTACTTTTTGTTGTAGCTGCCTGACGCTACTGTTCAGCGCTTCAACATCGTCCTCTTCGTCCTCTGACTCGGAAGCCGCGAGAGATGTGAAGGTATTTTTGCTAATACGAGGGCGGGTCAATAAGTCCGTGACTTTTTGAATTTCTGACCTCTTTACTGAAACAGCAACACTGCTCCTGTCAACAGGCATCTGTCAGTTGACTCCTGTCAAAATTTAAACTTTCTGCGTCAGTTAGTTTGTGTTTGACAGCTATTTTTATCAGACTACTCACTAATTTGAGGAGAAAATGGAAAAAAAAAAACACGAATTCACGTGTTCACGTTTATTAAGCATTATTTCTTGCGAAAAAAAACCATTACCGAGACCAAGGCTAAGCTTGATACTCGTAAATACTATGGGGACTCTGCACCATCGATTTCAATGGTAAAAAAGTGGTTTACTGAATTTCGTTGTAAATGCCGAACGTCCTGGACGCCCAGTTGAGGTCTCTACACCCGAAACAATCGAAAAAATTCACGATATGGTGTTGGCCGACCGAAGATTGAAAGTGCGAGAGATTGTGGAAGCCGTAGGGATCTCGCATGGCTCAGTGGTTTCAATTTTGAATGATCACTTGGGCATGAGAAAGCTTTCCGCAAGATGGGTGCCGCGTTTGCTCACAGTCGACCACAAACGCAATCGTGTAACAACTTCACAGGAAGGTTTGGCGTTGTTTAATCGCAATATGGAGGAGTTTTTGCGCCGTTTTGTAACCGTGGACGAAACATGGATCCATCACAACACACCAGAGAACAAACAACAGTCAAAACAGTGGGTTTCTAAGGGTGAATCGGCGCCAAAGAAGGCCAAGGTGGGTTTGTCAGCCAATAAAGTTATGGCGACTGTTTTTTGGGATGCACGCGGGATAATCCACATTGACTACCTTCAAAAGGGAAGAACAATCAATGGGGAATATTATGCCAACTTATTGGACCGATTCAATGACAATTTGAAAAAAAAACGACCTCATTTGGCCAAGAAAAAAGTTATTTTCCACCAAGACAATGCAAGGGTGCACACATGTGCAGTTGCCATGGCAAAAATCCATGAATTGGGCTATGAATTGCTCCCTCATCCACCCTATTCTCCAGATTTGGCTCCGAGCGACTACTTCTTGTTCCCAAACCTGAAGAAATGGCTTGGTGGAAAAAGATTTGACTCCAATGATGAAGTCATCTCGCAAACAAAGGCCTATTTTCAGGACCTCGACAAATCATTTTTTTGGAAGGGATAAAAAAATTGGAGAAGCGTTGGACAAAGTGTATAGAGCTCAAGGGAGATTACGTTGAAAAATAAAATTATTTTTTTATCAAAAAATCTGTGTTTTAATCCAAAAGTCACGGACTTATTGACCCGCCCTCGTATTGTGGCCTTCTTCACCAACATATGGGAGATCGTTTTTGTCAGCTGCCGCCCTTTTTGTCGTTGTTGGCGCCTCTTCCCTTGCTCTACCAGGCAGCTTTTTGGGAGAGGTTGAAAGGGAAGGGCGCTTTGCTGAGTTCGGAGTTGGTTTCAACATCCTCCTCCTCTTTATCGTCATTGCCGATGTTGCTGTTTTTGTTGTTGTCGTTGTTGCTGTCTTCTTTTGAACTGGCTTAACGGCCTGACATAGCGGACCGTTCACTGCCACTCATCGTTAGAACACACTTATCTTGTTTTGTCTTTTTAAATACATAAAAAATAAAAATGGACAATGTTTATTCAGGGACTCGGAACCCACGACCCTGGCTCTCTCGGCTCACTGCCACTACCACCAGGCTACCGAATGACTTAATTTGATGTTTCTAATTTAATCTCTCACAAATTGTTTGTTCGCTATTTCACACAAAAAAAAAAGCCGAAACACGTCTATTTTGATCGAGGATCTGCAAGAGAGGGTTAAGTGCACAGAGTGATGTTTTGGTCCCAATGAGGACCTAGAATGTGGGTAATTTTGTACAATTTTCACTTCTGGACCTACGAGTATACGGCGATTCGAAGACTCAGGTTACACTAAGTTCAATGGAAAAGAAACATCATTGCCGACAATAGGGGATTACACCTGTTCATTTTGAACGAGATGTTAAATCTCTTAAGAGCAGTGGTAGACATTTTTACCACGCATCTATGGCAAAGTTAGAGGCTACATACCTTCGCTTCAGATATGTGTACTCATCATCACTTTTAGAAATAGATATGATGGGATGGGATTTAAGCAAAACTACTCAGAATCAAATATCTCCTCCTTCAGTTGCCATAGAATAGTTTTGCTGAGAGAAACATGTCACAACGTCAAGAAACAGTACATCTAACATTTCTTTGCAATTTGAAATCCAAGCTAACATATGTCACACACAAATCGCAGAATCAAAATAAATCGACCGGAAATTATTTGGCATATAAATTTAATTTGACAAAAACACACTTTCGAACAACGTACGTACATCTAACGAACATTTGAATATGCACACAACTCTGAGTGTACTAAATTTGCAATTCTCTTTCAAATAAGGGTCGTCGAGATCACCACCACCACCACTTTTGTCGATGCCTATTAGATAGATTTTGGCAAACACTCGTGCACAGTATAAAAATCAAATCAAAACCACAAAAGCCATAGTGTCAGAGAGATATCCGTAGGTACTTATAGTTTCTGTCCTACCTATCTACTCGTAGGTACACCAAAGGGATGCATCCTCATTTTCAACACAATCAAATCAAATAAAAAAGGATTCAGCACAAAAGATAGGTTATAGATACAGGAGAGTCGAAGCCAGAGCAAGCGTAAAAGGGTTGTTCTCGATTTAATGCATATTTTTCAAAAATAGAATTTTATGCATGTCGCAGGATAATAATCGAAAGTAGGACATAAATTACCCAAATCGATTGTTGTTTCAAGGCGTCGTCCTGCATCCAATAACACGGGTTTTTTCACTATTCAACTTGAGTGGTGTTGTTGCATTATACGAGTAGAAGTATGCAAACAAGTCCCGGTAGCGGCGGCAACCCTTTTGCATATCAAAAGCAGCAGAAGCAGAAGCAGAAGCAGGACAACCGGGAACACATGCGAGGTTATTCGATAAAATTGCTACGCTTTGCTGCGTTTATAGGATGTTCGCATAAATTATTATCCTGCCACTGGATCAATGGTTTCGAATACTAAAAAAAAATATATTTTTTTTGTTTTGGAAATTAAAGAGCATCTCTTTGGAAGCGTAGAGCCATGGTATCCTTAAAGTACCTCGCGTATTATTTGCCATTATCATGACATTTGAATCGAAATCAAGCAGCGGTTTAAAGAGGATTTTGTGGGAATGATGTTGAATTGATTTTCTATTTGAAGGTAGGTTTCCGGTTGGGGACATCATTTCGAACGATTTTTGCATTCTTACGACACTTGTCTTCTAATAGAGTATTCGTGCAGTGTTATGGCCATTGTCTTGAATAAAATGTTTTCTATTAAAGATCCGATGTGTTGCCCAAACAGTGGGTTTCTGGGAAATAAGTTTTAGTCCAAATGAAACATCTACCGCTCCTGCTGTACTATAGTTTGTGCAAGAAGTTTGTGAGGCAGGCTTGTTTTCGTACAACATTCATGGGGACTTTGGTAGTCAAAGACCAGAATGTGGTTTCTGTGGCCAAGAGTGTTCGACTTTATCCAAGAATTTCGTCTCGCCACCGATAAAACTTTTGCACAAATATCTCGAATTATTGCCTAACAAAGTCCAATGGCCATTTGCTTCGTTGTCGCTTTTCAGTTTGGGCCTTACAGAAACTCGAATTGAACATCGAATTTTGTCGAAAAATCACTTATTCTAGCGAGGCGCATTTCAATCTAGGATGCCATGCTAATAAACAAAATTACTAGATCTAAGGACCGGAAAACTAGCAGACAGTTTGGTGTTTCGAGTGGTCCTGACTCTCAGCCCACAAGCTGTTCCAGCTAGCTCTACTTTTCGCTACAGTTTCACCTACAGTTTCGCCTACAGTTTCCCACGCTAAGTTGTCTAATGTTCCCTTTTACTTGCGTGCGCAGACTGAATCGGGGTCTTTTTCTACTGCGATGCCACACCGAGGTGGTTTGGAAGACTATTCGAACCGGAGCGTTGATGTCTATTACATGCCTCAGCTTAGTTGTTAAATCTTCATTCTTCTATATAAGTCATTGTTGCTTTCTCCACACACCGCCGATGCTGACGGGACCAAAAATCACCAAAAGAATTTTCCTCTCAAAGCAGCCAAAAGCACCCTCATCCGTTTTTGCAGGAGTGGGATTATAGGGTAACTTTTGTTGTTCGAGAGACAGCTTTGCTAGTCAATTGCCTTCTTAACCCAAGGAAGCAGTGATTGGCAAGTGTTATTCTTCGTTTGGTGCTGTTGTCTTAGTTTATAGCGGAGCCTAGGTAGACAAAGTCCTTAACTGCCTCAAAGTTTTTTTTTTCGAGGGTGACGTTCTGTCCGAGACGTCAGTGTTGGGTTCCCTTCTTGGTTGACAGCATATACTGCCCTCGCCGACCGCGAAGCCCATTTTCGTCATTTATGGTTCAATATTCGGGAATGCGCCACTGACATCACGGTGCTTTGTTCCGATTGGACTTCCGATGAAAGTAGTTGGACGGACTTTAGAGAGATTGTGCCTCTTGTGCTTGCGGGTTAGTTTTGCACTATTCTTTCAAGTATGATGTTGAAGGCATCGCATGACATCGTATCGCCTTGCTTAAATTCTTTTTTGACATCAAAGGTCTCGTTGAGGGCTTTACCGGCCTTGATAGAGCAGCGTGCGTTCTCCATCATCATCCTGCACAGACGGACGAGTTTGCCAGGGACACTGAAACTAGACATTGCTCTGTTTAGCTCGTCTCTATAGATGCTGTCAAACGCAGTCTAGAAATCGATGAATAGGTGGTGGGTGTCGATCTGAAGCTGAGTTTTCTCCTAGATCTGCCGTAGTGTGAATATTTGGGCGATTGTGGACTTTCCTGGCCAGAAGCCACACTGATATGCACCTATCAGGTTGTTGACGAACAGCTTCAGGCGTTCACACAATACGGTCTTATAAGCATGTTAAGAAAGCTGATGTCTCTGTAGTTGACGCAGTACAGAGGGTCTCCTTTCTTGAGAATCGGACAACCAATGCTGGGGTTCCATTCATCGGGCATATTTTCCTTTAACCATATTTTACAGATGAGATGACCTCCAGCAGCTTTGTTGGACTTCAGCTTAGACATTTTTATCTTCACTTCCTCCAGATCGGGTGGATGGAATTGTTGGCCTACATCGTCCAGGGTAAAAGGTTCGTTCAACGTGACAGTGATATTTGGGTCGTCATCGCCGTCTACAGAAATGTTCTCTCCAGATTCTTAACATTGACCGCGACTCTACTACAATGTTCCCCTGTTCGTTTCTACAGGCTTTGGTTCGGGGCTTGTGTCCGCGGCATACTTTCTTTACGTTTTGGTAAAACTTCCGAATCTTATTCCTGGAGTAGCATCTCTCAATTTCCTTAACCTCTCGCTACCTACGCTACTTCTCTTTCCTTTGGGAAGCCGGTGTTCATCTCTCCTCTTCCGCTTGTAGAGGTCGTGAGCAGCTTCAGTCTTTCGATGCAGCGCCGCTTTGTTTGCATCTTGCTTAGCTGTATATGCTTGCAGGCACTCATCATCAAACCAGGGGCTTCGTTGTGGTGGACACCGGGGCGGTGTCTCTGATTTTTTTTTTTGGACGTGTTTCACTGGTCTTGGATACTTGATGCTTGTGGCAAGGGACTCCTTAAGACATAAAGGGAGACTCTATCTGTAACGGATTTGGTGATTGCTTGTGATTGTAGACATTCGACGTCGAAATTCCTCGGTCGCAGTGTGGCCAATCTGGTTGGTGGTTGATTGATCCAAGTTCCCTTGTCAATATCGACATGTGAGAACCATGTGCTTGCTACAACAATGTTTCTTTCGGAGCTTGTGTCGTTCAAGTGATGTCGTGTAGGCTATACCTTCCGACAGTACTATAAAAGAGGCACTATATGGTCCACAGTTGAATTTTTAAACCGACTTGGAACTTACATATGTAAGTTCTACGCCCACAGTACAACCCTGTTATGGAGTAGTAAGTAAGTAAGTTATTTTGAATTCAACTCCTCTGTAGTTACTTGCTTTCTTGTCACTTGCACAGCTTACGTTCAGAGCACGACATAAGAGTATGCTCGATATCTAGAAGCTTATCATCTCTGCTGTTACAACCCTCATCCTTAGAATTGTGGGTCATATTAACAGGCGGAATGATAAATCCTCTCAAGAGGATTAGGAAAATGAGATTTCATACGAAATTTGTCTTGGAGGGATTTCAGAAACAATTCAATCCGAATGCTGGAATTTTTTTTAAATTGTTGAATGTGCATAGTACGTCCAATTCTCTGTGAATAGAAGTTGTAATCCTGACACATGCCAATGAATTTCCCGATCAATTTTAATCAAAAATCATTCGTGTAACAATTTTCCGTTACAATAACCCATTCACGCTCTAATATTCCATCGGCAACCCATCAATACCAACATTCCGCCCATATTTCACATACTATAGGTATATCCCACGTTCATCCATGGCTCCTGCCGTGCAAAATGGAAATGCAAATCCTGCCGAAACACACCTCCAAAAAGGCTGGAAGCACACCTTAACCATGACCAGGGGCGCTGAGTAATCATGCGCCCTAGCACTGCATGTGGCGTACGCAAATCAATCTTCCAAATTTACATCCTTTTACTCCTTCCATTATCCTGGATCTAAGAGTATCTATTCAATTCAAACAAATTTATAGCTCAAGGGATAAATAAACTAGTAGTGATAGATACGGCGGATAGATGCGAACGGATACCATGCCACAAAATTTAATGCCAACTGTGTGCTGGTTGATTTCCGATCAAACAAAAGGGATGCCAATTTTTATTAATTTATGCGCCCGAAAGATGCTGCCTATTTATTATTATTTAGATTCTGACTGATGTTTTCGAATACCTGTATCTGAGGAACCCCTTTTTCGTTTAACGCATCCTTTCACATTTAGGACGAGCGATCAAGGAAGGATACGAGTATTATTCACTTTCAATGTCAGCTGAAGGGTATGGGGAATAGGTGAGGTGCACGATGGAAGGGATCAATGCCTCAGTGAAGATCATTTCAAGGATAAAGGTGAAGTGTAATTTTTCACTTCGCATTAGTTTCGTATTGTAGTTCGCGTAGAAATGTAGATACAAGGGAGTAGAGACAAACATTGGGTTTTTTTTGTTTTCGTGTTTGTACGAGTAGATCTTGTGAGTCTTTAATCGGGAACAGATGGTTCGTCTTAGGTGTTCTAGAAATAGTGCTGTTCAGTGATACTTGTAGAAAGTAAAATAGTGACTTGTGACCGCTGAAGAATGTTTCGACTCAGTAAATGTCAATCGAGGTCAGTAAACAGTGTAGAATTTGAACTTAAAAGGTTTTAAGAATGCAAAAGATGTTGGTTTTATGACTAATAGGTCTTCCAATAGAGACAACCTTGAACCTGTGCTGCTATTGTTGTATAACAAATCATCATAACAGAACGACATACACTAGAAGAACGCATCCGTTTCATTCAAAACGATTTGAAAGTCGATTTTCATTGCAGCTAATGTGACAGCTTTGGCTCTTATGATGGACCAACCGAGCTTAGTTCACGTTATATTGTCGATGAATTTCACACCACACACACTCAACATGACGCAAAGTCAAAGTAACACATATGTAGACCAAGTTCAAACTTAGGTTCCCTAGGCTCTGAAGCCTCAAGTTAGGGCCAGACCAGAACGAGCTCTCACCGAATGAAGCTTAGTTTTAAGGTATTGTCGTAAATCAGAAGCTTCCTTGGAGTAAACATGCCATGTCCTAAACCTCAGTGTTCTATGGAAACGGCTATCATAAGATGTATTACATCTCGTGCGTCGTTGTCTGGGGGAACAACTTTTCACATCACTTCTGTTCTTCCCAGACTCCAAAGAACAATCTGCCTCGACTGCATGAGGACCTTCCCTCAGCTCAGTTCTAAGCCCCCTGATGAACCTCTGTCCTTTTTATATTCATATCTATGTTCAAAGACATCTTTGGTTCAAAGAGAAATGTTCTTTGGTACAATACTCGTACGAACCGCAGATTTGATTTACTTGGCCGCTGACTGACATTTTATTCTGGTTTTCAGCTGCCGTCTGTGGTTTCCCTGTGCCCAGGAACCATTATCTTGGCCAGAATCTTCATGGAAGATTGCTGGTGCCTTTCGTGAGAACGAAAACTTTGAATTTCTGTCTCCCAAGAGGAGATATACCCGTGCCAACGAAATATATTGGAATGATCCAGATCGTTTACATAGGCTTTTTAGTTTTTTGGAATAGAATAGAGCCTTGTTAGCCCAATGGTTTGGTTTGATTTCTGCTGAGAATTGGCAGAATTTATAAAAGAGCTGAAGTAGACAAAGTCCCCTACTACTTCAAAATTATAGCTGTCGAATGTGACGTTCTGCCTTTGACGACTAAGCCTATTTTTCTGGTTCAATACTAGGGAACACACTTGTGACAGCCCGCTTTGTTCTTCCACTTATATCGATTTCATCTGCGTATGCTGGTAGTTACACAGACTTTTGAAAAATCATATAATACCTCCGGAGGTCGCTTGTGATTCCGACTCAATTTACCATGTGGCACTCCCAAGGTTCCGATTTGAGTTTTTGTTAAGTTGGTACATCTGTTGTTGATATTCCCTCTAAATCTTAGCGTCATAGCTTGATATTTGCAAAAGTTACTTAGTCAAGAGTACATCTATCTCTGTGTGTGTTGGCGATTTTTCTATTACTTCCTCTCGGCTGCTGATACGCGTTCCTGTAGTGGTTTTTAACTCGATTGAACAGAAAGAAGTCAAAGGGAGCCAAATCAGGTGAATTCGGTGGCTGTTGGATGGTATTTGTTGCATTTTTCGTCAAAAAAAACTACGAATAATGATGGCACTGTGCGACGGTGCGTTATCACGAGTTTCCTGCCCACAATTCTGGTCTCTTCCGGCGAATTGCTTCACGCAAACGTCTCATAACGCTCAAACAATATTCTTTGCTTACTGTCTGTTGGTTACTGACCAATATTTCTTTTACTTCATCAATGTTTTCGTTGGTTTTCAATGTGGTTGGTCTGCCACTGCGTTCATCATTTTCGATTAACTCACGACCACTTTTGAACCGCTCGTGCCACTGGTAAATGACCGTTTTCTTTAGAGAATCGTTGCCGAAACACTTTTCCAACATTTCCAACATTCGCGCACCATTGAATCCGTTAATACAAGTTCGTTGTTGTAAATTGTAAAAAATCGCCAAACACACAGAGAACTTTCTGATCAAGGTAGTAAGTCACATAACAGGGAGTAACCTTGTATAGGACTACTATATTGAGCGTCTTTGACGGAGCAGCGAGCGTTCTCAACCATCATTCTGCAAAGACAGATGAGCTTGACAGGGATGGCTCATCCCTATAAATGCTGTCATATGTCGCCTTAATATAGATGAAGAGATGGTGAGTTTCTATTTGAACGTCCTGAGTTTTTCTAGGATCTGTCGGAGTGAGAAGATCCAGACAATTGAAGACTTTCCTGGTCTGAAACCGCACTGACAGGGGCCAGACAAGTTGTTGATGACGGGTTTCAGACGTTCACACAATATGTCAGAGAAGATCTTGAATGCTTTGTTGAGGAGACTTTTTTATGGATCTGGTAGATATTCCAATTTTCAGGTATACACTCTACTGAATAAGATATGCCGCCAGTCTAGCAGCTTTGTTGGATTTCAGTTTAGATATTGTTTACCTTACTCAACTTTGGTCAGGTGGATGGAAGTTTTGGTTACGATAGTCTAAGTTGAAAGGTCTATTCCACCCGATGTCGGCATGTTGGGTTTTTTCGCCGTCGTACAGTTTGCAGAAAATGTTTTTCCATATTTTAAGTACTGATTGTGACTCTGCTTCACAACTCTATTACACTGTGTATGGTGGAGAGCAACAAATAAGAAAATCGCTTACGGAAAATTAACAGCGGTTCAAAGAACGGCTTCCATTGGCATTACAGGGGCTCCCCGTACCACCCCTATCTCAGAATTGGTTTTTTTTCTCCACCTATCACCACTTGATTTACAGATCAAAAAACTTAACATCATCAGACCTTTTCGCCCCTGATGGTTGCTATGAATTGTACAGTTACAGCCTGCCCGTCATAGGTCTTGTTGAGTGGCAAGACCACCAGTATTCCATAAAAGGACTTAAAATATGTTACCGTGGGAGTTAGGAGCCCCCGAACTTCGGTCTGTTGAGGTAGGTCTCCTTGTGGGAGCGCCACGGTGGCAATGGTTTAAATGTAGAGTTGCGAAATACTGGGTGCTGTGACCCTAAGAGGTTTTGGGTAGGCCTCGACTCATACCAACGGTGGAACTGTGCCCTCAACATAGTTCCAAATTGTTATCAAAGGAATTGACGGAGAGTTATGGCAAAGGGGTATCCTTGCTCCCATGGAGTATCCGGGCATCCCGTGAAATTAAGTCGTAAAAACAGGTGACGTTGTGTAGCAAGATGGTGAACTGAGTTTTCGCCTGGAAGGTTCGGTATTCAGCATACTGAATGCATGCCTTGCGGTATTGCTTTTGCAATGTGATGGATTTGTTTAAGCGTTTCATGACCTCCACGTCCCCTTGCGTTTATTGAGATGAGGCAATCGTGTGATGTTTTGTCCCATGGCAAAGTCAATAAGCCTAAGATCGCTGACAACACAAGAGGTGTTCCCCACTACTTACTAACTTTAGGTGACGGTACAGTCCGGTGAACTTGGCCTCAGTTAAGAAACATCTCCATCCACCTCGGTCCTTTGCTAGCTGCTTCGAGTTTCGCAGGCTAAGTTGCCTGAGGTGTCGTTCCACTTGCCTGCGCCATCTGAGTCTCGGCCTTTCTATTCTGTGGTATCACTCGGGGGCCGGTTTGATTGATTTTTTCGGACCGGAGAGCTGGTATCCATCCGTTTTAGATGATCCAGCCATCTCAGTCATTGGATCTTCACCCTTCTGGCTAGATCGATGTCGCTGTACAATCCTTCAATGCAGATGGGACCAAAATTCACTCGAAGAATTGTCCTCTCAAGTTGGCTGCCTTGAGCACTCTCATCCATTTTTGATAATGCCCTTGCCTCTGCACCATAGAGGAGTTGGCATTGTTTAGGTCTTATCTCGGGTAACTTCCATTGTTCGGGAGAGGGCTTGGCTAGCCTGTCTTAGCCCAAAGAAGCAGCTTTTGGCAAAAGTTATTCTTCGTTTGATCTCAGCGCTGTGCCGCCGTTATCTGAATTGATAGCGGAGGCTACGTAGACTGGCGTTAAAATCACGTAATAATATTTGAACGTCATATCCGGGAAATTGCTCATTTGTCTTATCGAGGATCTCGTAGATCGTGGTGTCTTCGACCTGGTCGTTCGTTCATATGTTAGTTCATTATGTTAGTCTTGATGCGGATTGTCATAAGATGATCACTCACGTGTTATTCTCCCGCACTGTTTCTATTCCCATCACAGTTTTCATCCTCTCTATGTCCAGCCCATCCATCTGCGTGGTAGGCTCCACGAGCCTCTGCCAATTGTTCGTCTGCACATGATCTGTCCAGGTTCCGAATATTCAACGTTCAGATTTGAAGGTCGTTGTCCTTTAAGCTTTTGCAAGAGTTGTCAGCAATCTTTAGTTAGCACAGCGAATCCTCTTAACCTCTTCTGACTGAGGTTGTAAGCCCTATTATGGTGTAGGCCAGTACTATGTTACAGGTCGAACGTATCCTTAATAATAGGTATGAGAACCTTTCTGGGAGGTAAGACACGTACCTCTCTATGAAATTGATTGTTGCACCGCTGGTCTAATCCATGTAAGAGGACGGTCATCATTTTTTCGATCAATTGCCAAACAGAACTCCAGAGTGCACTTTCTATTATTTCATTTTCTTCCTCTGGTATAAACAAACAAGTTTCATCATATCCTGAATATACAGACCATCTTGCCTCTTGCAGAAGCGCTGTGGCTTATTCTTGTAACTTCGTTGAGATGAGGGTGTCTGCCTTGTTCCTAGTCTTGCTCCTCGTTTGAAAAACATATGCATACATACGAGTAGCAGCGCTTTTGGGTTAGCTATAGTAAATAAAACTAGATTGCACTACTCTCTACCACCCAAGAGCTGTGTTCTTCTCTTTGGAATAGGAACAAATGTCGCTGGGGAAGTCTCCAGATAATAGAATAAACAAAACTTGGACAACCTCTGTCTATTAGAGTGAAAGCTGCCCCAGAACAACTCGAACTCGAACTCGAACTCACACTCGTGCTGAAATAATTTCAAAAATTAAAGAACGCCATCGAGTGGTATGAGTGTAAAAAATTGTCAACACTGACAGCAAAAGCCTATGGGGACACGATGTAGTTTATTACTTGTAACCGACTTGTCGAATTGCAAGTGCAAAACCACGAGTACTTCTCACCATTCTGGATAGAAACTTCCAGAACTTGTTACACCGTTAACGGCTGTTAATTATGCCATTTGACAAAGAATTATTTAAACCGAGTACCAAGAGGTCTCATGTCCGAATCCAAACTGGATGACGGTGTTTTTTTGCCCATTTAATCACATTTATTCACGATTGCTGGCCATTCGATAGCAGATACAATCGACAGAAAAATTAATTTATCCGCTAGACAAGGTCTTGGCGACAAAATTGCGCACAAGTGCACAAACGAATGGAGACATGAAATCGAACGGGCGTATCCATATTTTACAAGATTACGAATATTGCCGGGTAAATTAAATTAAAAAAAAAAATAATAAATATTCCTTCGCTTGGACCTTTATTAATGGAGGCAATTAAAGATTTTAATTTGATGTCATTCGATTGGAAATAAATCGAATTAACCTAAGGTGGTTGAGAGGCAGCTGAAGAGAGGAGGTAGCATGGTAGGTAGAGGTAGTTCCAAATGGGGTACTTTGATTTTATTTTTTTTTCTATTCACAAGCACCAGTCACACTTGAAAGTTAAGTCACTTATAGACCTCTAGTTGCACACAATGAGGCTACTTTAGTCACCGTAGCATACATGTACTCGTATCTGTGTTGAATGGAAAGTTTTTTTTAAAAAGAAAAACTTTTTCCCCCTGTTGCCATGCGAACAATGGCGAAGTTTTCCCAAATCGAACACGCACCTACTCGCATTATGTATGAATGTACAAGTGTACGTTTGTCCTTTGTGGTAATGGCTTTGGGAACACCTTTGCTCAGTTGAGATACATATAAGTATCTACTATATGGTGGTACTTTGATATGTGTTGCTGTTGTGCTGTGAGTGGCCTTGATTGAGCTAGGAACTGATGCCAAAGTGTCTGATATTCGGTGCCCACGCGTCATTTGAACGAAGCCAACTTTCTAAAGAATCCCAAGTAAGTATAGGTATTTGTTCTCTTACCAAAGGCGACATACGCCTGTCCTAACTATGGATTCGCATTTTTCCCTCGATTCAATAGGATGGCACACACAAACAGCCACCAGCCACCAGCCACCAGCCACCAGCCACCAAAGAACAGAAAGGAAACTCTAAAGTTTTTCAAAATAAAAAAAAAATAAAAAAATTGGAAAAGGAGCTTTTTATTCAAGTCGGGCATTGCGTTGGTTGGTGGGATTCCTTTTCCTTTTTCTTGTTATCGTCAGCAACTTGAAGTGGACTGGAATGAGAGACAAAAAGGATTGAAACCTCTTCTTTGGTGCCCTTTTGCTGTTTTCAGTTCTCAACGATTTTCATAAAAGAGAGAAACGCAGAGAAAATCAGAAATGCCATAGCAACACAAAATCGAAATAAAAATAAAACGGCTACAGCTATCTGTACGAGTATACGAATAATACACCTACATCTACAACAAGAATATAGAAAGCGACATAACATCGAAAGGATAATAAACTTTGAAAAGAAAATTGGACGAAATCTCATTCAAGTACACTGTACTCTAACTCTGACTGTAGTCAGACTCCAGCACATCCATCCAGAAGCGCACATAGATAGACACTTATGTGCACATAAGTAAGGGAAATGAATTTAGTTTTTCGTATTATTTATTTGGATGAGTGCACAGCACATACCATACAAAAACGAGGAAGAAGAAAAACTGAATTCCAAACTACGAGTACAACGAGGAGATGAAGAAGAAAATAGAAAATCGGACTGGGGTTGGAACTGGGGGAGCAGCGAACGAAGAAGAATGAAAGATTTTTGCAATTTTTAAAACGAGCCAAAGGAAAAAAAACACAAAACAAAAAACTCTACTCTTCTCGAGTAGTTTTCTCTTTTCTTTTCAATTCTAACCGGGTTTTCCGGGATCCACTTTGCTGTTATGGCAGATTTCCAATCCAAAAAAATAGAAGAAAAAGATTCCTCATCTGGCGGGGGCATCCTTTCGAGTAAACAATTTGTCGGCGGTAGGACTGGGTGGATTTCATGAATCTAAGCAATTTTTTGTTCATTGATTTGGTTGATTCTAGCCCGTACGTGCTTTAATTTGTTTTGACATCCTTGCAGGAGCAATCCTTTGAGCGTGGATTTGCTTAGAGAAATTCCAAAAGCTACGATTCATTGAATTGAAAGTGGAATCGTCTAGATTTGGATACGAAATACCTGGACATTTTATAGTTAGTGAGACATTTGTCCTTGGATCAGTTGCGCTTTCAGAGTGAACTACATAAATGATTGTAAACAGTGATCCGATAGATCCTTTTGTCTAGTCAGTCATACATTCCAATTATACGAGGAATACTTCCTTCCTTGCTATTGAGAGGGCAGGAGACAGTTCTAAGGACTCCAAGTTGGTTTTAATTTGAAATTTGTTTGTCTTACATAACAAGTTTCCTCAACTTACTACATCTACAACTCTTTTCAGTTTTGGATCATTCCAGAGCAGAAAGTGGTCCTCCCTTTTGTTGGAGCGTCAGTGTTAGCGCGTTCAATAGGGGTTAGGGCTTAGGTTCACATGACTTTTGTCCGCCGTTGTAACTATAACCTGCAACCCAATTAACCCCTTTTCAAACGTTCATCTACTTATTACAAATGCAGGCTTCTCATCATTTAACACACTCCACGTCGAGCGCAACAAATCGCAAAACCCTGAATCCCTTACCATTGAGGTAAGGACTAATTGGCCCCAAGCCACCTCCGCGTAAGAGCCACTGGGTACTGAACATGTATAGGTACAATCGGATTTGGCTTGCCAAGCTAATAAGCGCATTAGTTGAGCAGGAAAAATTAGCAACATTGCAATGTCGTGTTGGAAATGAGTGTACTTCAGGAATTCACGTGACTGTATCACATGCCAGGCTCCTTATATAAGGTATCTCGACGTATTTAGAATTGAGACCAATAAGGATTTTCCAAGACATAACGGAGTTTCAAAAGGACCAATGTCAGCGTAACTTCTTCTCTTTCTTTAAGTGGCGCTGTAGTCCGGGGAGGACCTGGGCCTCAGTCAGCAAGCGTCTCCAGCCAGCTCGAAGATCACCCGAAGAATTTTTCTTTCGAAGCAGCCAAGACCACCCTAATCCATTTTTGATAATACATCTGCACCATAGAGCAGGACCGGGATTATTAAGGTCTTATAAAGGCTGGCTTTTGCTGTCCGAGAGAGAGCTTTGCTAACCAAGGGCCTTCTTAACCCAAAGAAACAACGGTTGGCAAGAGTTATTCTTCGTTTGATCTCAGCGCTGGTGTCGATGTCTATATATATTATAGCGGAGCCTAGGTAGACAAAGTCCTTAACTACCTAAAAGTTATACCTGTCGACGGTGACGTCTCAATATTCGCGAAAGCGCCACTGATATCAGGCTGCTTTCTCCCGATTATGTCAATATCGTCGGCGTATGCGAGTAGTTGGACGGACTTTTGAAAGGTAGTGCCTCTTGTGTTTGCGCGTAAGTTTTGCACTACTCTTTCAAGAATGATGTTGGAGAAATGGCAGGACAGCGCATCGCCTTGTCTAAATCTTTTCTCTCTTTCTCGGTGAGGTCTTCACCGATCTTAATGGAGCAGCGTGCACACTCCATCGTAATGTGCAGTGTGAATATTTGGTCATTCATCGGGCATACTTCCGTCCGACCATATTTTAGAGATGAGTTGGTGTATGCTCCAAACCACGTCATCGCCTGCCGCTTTGAAGAGCTCGTCGGTCAGGCCGTCCGCTCCAGCAGCTTTGTTGGACTTAAGCTTCGATATGGCTATCTTCACTTCATGCAGGTCGGGTGGACGGAATTGTTGGTCATCATCGTCCATGTTGAAAGGTTGATTTTGTTGATTCTGCCTGCCATCGGTATTTGGTCCGTCGTCGCCGTTATACAGTCTGCAGAAATGGTCTTTCTAAATCCTCATCATCGACTGCGAATCTATTACAATGTTCCCTTGTTCATCTCTACAGGCTTCGGTTCGGGGTAAGATTTCCGAACCTCATTCCTGGAGTAGCATCTCTCAATTTCCTCGACCGTGCGCTTCTCATGCTCTTTCTATTCCCTCCTAAAAAGCCGGTGTTCGTCTCTCCTCTTCTGCTTATAGAGCTCGTGAGCAACTCTGGTCTTTTTTTGCATTGCCGCATTGCTTGCTTTTTGCTTAGCTGCATGTGCTTGCCGGCATTCATCATCGAACCAAAGGTTTCATTGTGGTGGACGGGCGAAACCCAGTAAAACAGAAGCGGCATCTCTGATGGCGTTTTGGCAGCGTTTCCAATTATCTTCGATGCCTAATGCTGGCAGTATTGGACCTCTTAAGAGATTAAGAGACACTCGATCGGAAAAGGACTTGGCGATATCTTGTGATTGTAGTCGTCTGACGTCAAAATTCCTCACAATATTAGCTTGTCCTGGCGTTGTTTGGGATATCCGCAACCGTACCTTGGCTGCAACAAGGTAGTGGTCCAAGTTCATGATGGGGGAACGGCCTCGAAGTCGATAAGCCTGAATCCGTTTTCGGGGATGGTCTCGTGCAGGCTATATCTTCCGACAGTGCTACCAAAGATGCTTTCTCTTCCTAGCTAGGGCATTGCTCGTAGGTCTTGCGCAAAAGCTCATAGAAGGCATCTTTGGTGTCGTCATCTTTCTCTCTGTGTGGGTGTGTGCGCATCTCAGGCTAATGTTGATAAATTTAGCCTTGATGCGGATCGCTACGAGGCGCTCGTTCACATGTCGGAAGCTTAGGACTTCTTGTCTTAGTCTGCCCTCGACACCAAGTCCGCATCCAAATAAGCGCTGCTTACTACGGCAGTTGCCGTAGTAGATGTCGCAGGTTTTCATACTCTTTTTGCCTGGCCCATTCCATAGCATTTCTTGGATGTCGGTTAGGTCTGCTTGCTTTACAGCAGTCTAGGGCCTCTTGCGACGAACATTTTCGCTCAGATTGTTTAATACGCTCACGTAATACTCCTTCTTTATTGTCTGGCTTGGCGGAAGAAATTCGGTGTGGACCACAATACTATGGTAATAGAAGAAAACGCTTGGATCTTGGCTCATCTGAGAAGCGCCCTTTCAATGATTGTTGCTTAGTTTCAGGTCATGTCACGAGTAATGTTGCCATTTAAAACATTTTGACACAAAAAAAAAACATTTCTTTAGCGACATCAATGCGATGCTGTTTCTGCAACAAATTCAGCACTCTCAGCACAAGCCGCGCTTCAACTCGTTTAAAGCCCAAAATATATGGCATAACGCCGTGTACCGATCAATAAGGCACCAAGATCAGTCGCTATATTCCTGATGCTCAAACGAAGATCAGCGAGGACAATTTTCTTAACTTTTTCTATGCTTACGTCAATCATACTAGTTTCAACGCTTCCGCACATGATATTGAAAGTTGTACCGACCTAAAACAAAAGGTTTTGACAATAACTCAAAAGCGGTTTGTTTGAATGAGAAATTGCAGGTAATTTTTGGTCAGATGGTAAAGCAGTCAAATGAATTGTTGGCACGCGCCCTGTAGGCTGGAAAGTAGACAGAAGGATCTTATACAGTGCTTTCTTCGTTCTTCGTCAGTGAAAAGTATTTCTCATTCGCTCTATTTGTCTAAAAAAAAAAACAGAATTTTTTTTTTTTAAACGTGACTAGCTAGTGGCGATTGAGAAGCACTTGTGCTGAAGGAGTTAGAAAAAAAACTAGGCTAGTAGGGTTTCTACCTTCGGAATGTAGTTAGCAACTCTACCAGCAGGGGAGTTCCATATTTCAGAGATGTCGAGGTGTTCTCTGAGGAAGGTGTTCCGCCTGATTCCATTGAGGGCTGTAAAGTCACATAAAATGTGTTCAGCTGTTTCTCCGTCTTCGAGACAGAGTCGACATTCTGCGGAGTCAGCCAGCCCTATTTTGCTGAGGTGATATCTCAAACCGTTGTGTACTGTAAGGTATCCTACTAGAATACATGCCGATTTAGATTCAGACATCTGTCGGCATTTTTATTAGAGGGTAGGATGGCTCGTTTGGCCTTCTTTGCCCTAGAGTCTCCTCCCAGTATAAGATGCATTTTGAGTGCTCCCAGTGCTTAATGGCTAAATTTACTGCTGTTTAAGATGTGTAGCAGAAGGGTTCAGATCCGTTGAAGGGGGTTTCTGAACCTTTCTTGGTCACTTTGTCTGACTTTTCGTTTCCGTCAATGCCCTCATGCCCAGGAACCCAGCATATTTTGGTTTTGTTTCTTGAGCTTACTTTCTGGAGGGTATTGAAGCAGTGCATGACCGATTTGGAGTCAGTCACGTACGAGCTAAGGGCATTTATAGCTGCTTGACTGTCCGTGAATATATGGATGTTTGCACCTTTGATACCAGAGTTGAGTATCAGATTGGCGCATTCTTGAATGGCGTCTATTTTAGCTTGGCAAGAGTCCTGTCCATGGATGGACTGTACGCCACTTTGGCTATTTGGTGGGTGTTTACTAACCCATGCTTCTTTACTGGGAATCTCTGCGGAGAAACCTTTGTTGAAGCATAAAGTCTTTCAAAGGCGGCCTGTGACCGCGCAGATCATGTCTAGTTCTGGGAAGTCAGAGAGTAGGGTGTACGTGGAGATCCAACTTTTTGGCTTGTGCCAGACTAGTAGAGCTGCGTAGAGCCACTTTTCTGATGTGTAAGTGTAGGGGTGTTAGTCCTATTATTGCTTCTATAGCCGCTGTTGGGCAGGTCCGAAAGGCTGCGGATATGCCTAAGCATGCTAAGCGTTTTAGTCCACCATACTACAGAAGTGTATGTTAGAATGGGTCTTACCATCATTGTATAGATCCAAAGAGTGATTATTAGCGATAACCCCCATGTGGTTCCATATATGCGGCGGCAGGTCCAAAAAGCGTTGGTTGCTTTAGTTACGAGTATTTTGTTGTTTTGATGAGAGTTTCAATTTAGTATTTGACTTCATCAGAGTACTCAACGGTTGTGCCGTTTAGTGAAACTGAACCTAGGCTTAGATTTCTTCTTTTTGTGAAGGGGACTATGACAGCCTTGTTTGGATTAATGGAGAGATTCCCTCCGTTGCACCAGTCTAGGATCAGTCTAGGGCATATTGCATGCGTGCAGTGAGCACTTCTGCATCCCTGCCTCTTAATATGATGACCAGATCATCGGCGTAGCCAATTATGTTGTAGCCTTTGTTGCTTAGTTTATTAAGCAGGTCATCTATGACCAGGGACTATAGAAAGGGTGAGAGTACACCTCCCTGTGGGCAGCCTCTTACAGCTGATACTGATGCAAAGGTCTGTCCAGATGAGGTGGTTATTAATTGGCTCTCTAGCATCGCTTTTATCCAGTTTATGGTCGCTTGATCGATCTTTCTGTGGAATAAAGCTTTTGATATGGAGTCATATCCAGTGTTGTCAAAAGTACCCTCTATGTCCAGAAACGTGCAGAGTGCAATTTTTTTACACCGAAAGGAGCGTTTTACTTCTGCTGTCAGTTTAAGCAGAGCTCCTTCTATTGATTTGCCTTTCTGATAAGCGTATTGACATGGGTGCAGAGGCAAGCTATTTTCTATGCTTCCTCTAATGTGTACGTCAATAATTCTTTCCATTGTTTTCAGATAAAACGATGTCGAACTTATAGGATGGTATGATTTAGGTAGCTCACTAGATTTGTTACCTAGCTTGGGGATAAGTTAAGGCTGAACCTAAATAAGGGTATTAAGGTGGGTATCAGAGATCTATCTTGCTTAGCCTCCTCGTTAGTGTGTCCTTTGGAATTTAAAGCTGAACTCAAGCTATTAACATTAGGTCCATTCATACCCGAGTCTATTGGTTGTAGTCATTCAGTAAATTCTCAATCCGGAGCGCCAGAATCATGACGGGATAAGGCCAGTAACTCATAACGAAAGTTTAAGCGCCGACTTGGGTTTTCTTCCATCTCTTCTTCAACAGCCTAAGTAGGTATATTCGATTCCGAAAACTCCTCATATGAACTGAGCTCCCAACATGTCGAAGTTGATCAAATGATGTCATCGCTTGACATGTGCTTGCATCGACTGTTTAGCTATATCTGCGTATTTAGACTCAGCATACGGCAGAATGTTTGGCGGCGGTTAACCTCAAGACTCCCCTCTTCCAATCTCAACTGCGACTTTCTGTGATGGGGTTTGCTTTCCTCTCATCTCAAGCCTGGGAATATTCATCAAAAGGAATATATAAGGAGTACAATGGATGAGTCTGAGTGCTTTTATCGACGCAAATACAATTTTCGGGACAAATGACAATTTCTTTTTCAAAAGTTCAAAACCCATTCAAAACAACGTATTTTTGAGGTTTTTTTTGTTTTTAATTTGAAACCCAGATCTGTGTTTTAAAGCACTGTACTCAAATATGTATCTACCTCAATATCCTTCGCTATTTTTCGTTTGATTTTTCCTTCTTCCAGGCAATTTCCTTTGGCGAAAATTTGGTTAGAAAAAAAAAGAAACATCGAACCTCCGTCATTTTGTGAAAGAAGAAGAAACACTTTAAACGCACACCCCTTCCAGTTGATTTCCGCTTTTACGAATGCAATTTATTCCACCCACCGAAATGCGTAAACCCTTCAACATCAGTCAACGTTTGTGATAAGAATCTGCAATTTATTGCTCCTTTTTATCCTGCTGCGTGTGCAATAGCAAATTGTCGTTGTTGTTGTTGGTAATGGTGGTAATGGTGGTGGTGGTGGTGGTAGTGGATTGCTTGACTTTCCACGCAAATATAAAACGGCAAAACGGCAAAACGGCAAAAATGGCAAATACATGACGAAAAACGTACAACGACAAGCACTCCAACCCAAAAATTTGCAATTCGATTCTTTTGCTTGTTCATGAGGGCAAAAAGGACGTGATCTGACTTTGGGTTCATGTCACCAACGGGTATATGTGTGTTTTTTCCTGTTTTTTTTTTTTTTTTGTCCCAACTCCCCACCTCCTGTATTCGATTGTATGTACTCGTATACCCACCCTCTGTGTGACATCTCCACAGCATGGGTTAAAGTTGTAAATACATTCATCCATCCATCTATCCATCCACCATTCAACCCACCACCACCATCACCAATCTATCCATCCGAAATCTCCCCACCTCCATTAGGTATTAGGAAACGCGCAAAAAAAAAATAGAAGAAACCCTGTGACACCAACTGTGTGGCGAATATCCTTTTTATGAAAAATGTCAGTCAAAAGCGAAACAATTTCCTTTACGAATCTGTCCAAACGCTCCCAGACGAATACAAACACACTGGTACACACACATACACGTGCACACGCACATCACTTAGGGTACTGTATGTATCACATGACATGGAATATTCAAAGAGTTTTCCACGGAAATGGTAAAATTCCGGGGTGTGGATTTTCTTACCCTTAACCACCCAACAATCCAACCATTTAACCAACCCATCCACCTTCCCCCGTTTAGTTAGTCACTGTCACTTGATGGTGTGAGAGGACCGAAAATGGCTACAAAAAAAAAACGGCAACGTTTCGCAGAGGAACAAATTTTCCAATTTGCAGAAGTGCGTATGTGTCACCTCAACCATTTTGAGAAATTTGACACATAATAGGATCAGCGACATGTGTGCATCAATCACAATCACAACCAGAGGTAATAGTCGTACTTGCACATATATGTATGTATGTAACTAACCCCGCTCAGTCAAAGATTGCCTCACAAAACAAATCCAAATTCAATTCCATCCCCGATAACATCGTAAATCAATAAACACCCAACCACCATTTGGGTGGGTGGAAGACCTATTCGGCAGACATTAACCTCAACAACAATTAATCCTTCTCCCATTGACTTCATTTATATTTGATTTTGTATTTGTATCTCTGTATCTTTCTATCTTTCATTTTGTTTTCTTTCAGGAATGCGACATCGGTGAACTTTCCAGTTTGGCAAACGAAGAAATTGATGAATAGAAGGAGCGTAGGGCAGGGAAGGTGGTGGCTGTGATGGTGGTGGTGATGGTGGTGCGCTTTCACCTTGACCTTGAAACACACATTTCTCGTTAGCGACATTATCTCATCATCATCAACGTCATTATCATTATCCCTCGGCATCGTCATTATTATCCTTCCACCATCTACTATGATGATACAACCAGAGTGTAGAGTTGCTGTGGCATTCAATTCAAACCGGGGTTGAAAGATAAAGTAATGAAAGTGAGCAAAGAGAGTGAAAGAAAAAGAAAAAACAAAAACTGAAAAAAAGCACCGAAAGAGCGTCGTCGCTTAATCCTTATTTAAACATTCAACAGACAAAATGAAGCAGCATCCTGCTGCAAGCATATTCCTACCACTTACATTTTTGCCTTCCTCATTTTCTGCTTGCTGTTTTTTTTTCTTTTCATTTTCGTTTATTTGTTGTTTTTGTTGTAAGGAAGAATACTATAGAGACATTGCAATGAAGGAAGAAAGCACACAACTGGTATCGTGCTGCCGCGGATTGGATACTATCACCACGTGGCAAATGAACTTTCGCCTCCTAAAAGTTGGAGGGAAATGAGCAGAAGTGAGATGCGATAAAAATAATGGTGATGTGTGGAAAATATTCGAGTAATGAGAATGTAAGGGAATTGCCTTAAACAAAATGAATCTACTCGTACATTCGGATGCAACAGGATCTTATACTTTCTCTTCAAATGTTCAAGGTTAATCAGTTTTTTGTTTTTGTTCATCGTCGGCGTTTAGGTCTAGAATGTGAAGTTTGAAAGTAGATTAGGCAAACATAAAAACAAGCGTACAATCGTTTGTGAATAAATCGATTGAATGTGTTCTCTCGGTAGAGGTCTTCCAATCCAGAGGTCTTCCATTCCAGACCCTTGCTCCCACTATGACCATAATGAGACCCCAGTCTTCTATATACATACAAGGTGGCGCAAAATTAATCATCCTGTCGGAGGATGTTATAATTTTTGCAAATGGCGTCATACTAGACAGCTGCAGTATACAAACAGACAAACAATGGAGCGCTATACTCCGCAAGATCGTGTCGATTTTTTTGATAAATAATCGGTCGGTGGTGTTAGCGCCGCGTAAATTTCGACGTCAATCGTGTCGCGCCAACTGGCCAAACATTCCGACGCTTAGCTTCTCGACTCGACTGGAACCACAGGAGATCATGCAGGAAGTGGCCGCCACCGGCCTGGTCATTCGGCCGAGAAAATCGCGACTGTGGCTGCCGATGTTACTGAGAACGAAGAAACATCAACCAGATGACGGGCCACGCAATTGGGCATCACCAAACGGACCCTACAGCGTATTTTATTGAAAGACTTACACATGCTTCCGTACAGTGTGCAAACAGTGCAGCAGTTAATGCCTCCTGACTGTCAGTGGTATGTGGATAACTATCAAGCCATCCTCAATCTCAACAACGAAGAGGACGATTTTGTGTCGAAAATCATCATGAGCGACGAGGCGGTTACATCAACAAGCAAAATCTCCGCTTCCGGGGGCACTGAAAATCTGCGTGTGATGCACGAAGAGCCATTACATCCACACAAAGTCACTGTGTGGTGCGGCGTTCACGTGGTAGGAGTGATTGGGCCGTATATTTTGAGGACGCCATCGGCAATACGATCACTGTTACTGGCGAACGCTACAGGGCCATGGTAAATGACTTCTTACTGCCGGAATTGGATGAGCGGGGCTTGGTGAACATGTGGTTTCAACAAAATGGTGCTATTGTGAAGGAAGCATTTTCTGGTCGTGTAGTCTCCCATTTTGGCGATTTGGCTTGGCCAGCGAGATCGCCCGATTTAACTATCCCAGACTTCTTTCTTTGGGGGTACTTGAAGTCGCGACTTTATGCCAACCAACCTAAGACAATCGCAGCCCTTAAGAAGAATATTCGACAGGAATGCGAACAGTTATTACCGGAAATCTTGCGAAAAGTCATGGAAAGTGCGATAAAACGGGCACAAATGTGTATCAACACTGGCGGCAGCCACTTGGCGGATATCATCTTTTCCACTTAACAGAAAAACAAAAAATTGCAAAGGTCCAAACTAAGATTTCCATCACTCAAAATCTTTTTTTTTTTATTTAGTAAAAAAGTAATTCAAAAACAAAATTGGATGATTTATTTTGCGCCACCTTGTACAAGTCAAAGGAATCAATTTAGATTTCTTATTAGAACATGACAGGTGCTGTGCGGCGTAAGCTATGACTTCACGTTAATTGAAAGCCATTTTTATCTCCTTCCGGTTGATCTCATCTAGCTGGAGTTGACTGGCCAAGCATGATCAGGTGGTAACAATATGCATCGTGGCTACATTCGCTCACTTCGACATGATATACATACGTAAGCAACAGACTGGATGAACGATGAAGGGTGTTTCTGCGATCTCTTCGACAAAATCCAGGTACTAGGTGATTTTACCAACAATGGCACAGAATAATATCAAGCTCTAGCTCACAATATCACTTCTCTAGATATCTGATCTTTCAGCAGTTACACCCTTTGTTCGCAATGAGCAGGATAACTTTCCTCGATATCGTATCTCTGACTATTTTAATTGTTGAAGATCAATAGCATCAAGTTCAAGAAGACGTTAGAAATGTCCCAGCAAACCTCTGTTTTCCTCATAACAGAGTAGGTGTAGGTAAATATGTTCAAGAAGTGAGTGCATAGTGGTCGATGGCGGTGATTAAAAAGCCGGAGGCTCTATAGTCAAAATAAAACACCGGTTTTTCTGGAGGAAGAGAAGCCCTAGAAACAACTTCTTACAGTTTTAGTAAAATGTAAAAGGAGCAAGATAAACAACCAACACCCAATATGAATTACTCCTTAACGAGTTATCTGTGTCGACAGATCGAACCATTCGACATGAGGGATTCGAAACGAAATTTCCTTCCACCCGACCAAAAAAGAAGCGAGATAAACCAAAAACCCCCGGAGAGCTCGTTTTTTAACATGAATCACTCCGGAACGAGTTATCTGTGTTATAGTTAAGTCGACCGAAATTTAGAAACATCCGTCCACCCGACGAAAATGAAGTCAAGATAGCCATGTAACGAGCCGGACCGCACATCCTATCGAGAGCATATAAAAGGTGATTCCCTAAGTGGTACTTTTTCTGTCACACTGATATGGCACTTGTGTTCAGTATATTTTGATATTTCACCATAGAAAACTTAGCCGACACGGCGTCTAAAAATTATCAAGAAAATCAACGTTCCACGAGGAATGCGTTCCGTGCGCTTAGAGCAAGTTATGGTCCACATAATCGGCCTACCAAACGCACAGTTCGCTATGCCGTTGAAAGCTGTTAAGCCCGATTTTCAATATTTGATAATACAGAACCAGAAAGACCAAATCTAGGAAAAAGTGAAGAAATTATTGCGGAGGTAGTGGAAAGCTTACGCGATGACCATGATGAGTCGATTCGGCACCGGTCTCAACAGCCTGGCCTTGGCTTGGTGTGCAACAATTTGATGTATTCTACGTGTGGATCTAGATTTTAAGGCATACAAAATTAAATTCGTGTAAGAACGGAAGCCAGGCGATCTTCCGAATCATCTCTGTTGTAGTTGTTGGGCCTTTGAAAAGCTTCAAGAAGTTCCATCGTTTTCGACTAAAATTTTGTTCAGTGATCAGGCCCATTTCGTGCTTTATAGCTACATCATTAAGCAAAATAGCCGTATTTTGGGTGCAGAGAGGTTCCAGGGCTGCCATTACATCCAGATCAAACAATGTCTTGGTGTGGTATATGGGCTGGTGGAATCATCAGTGTATATTAATTCAAAACTGAGACCGGACGGAACGTAATTGTGAATGGCGCCTGTTATCACAACACGATAGTAGACTACATGCTCCCTGAAATGAAACCCCGTTGTCTCAATTACATTTGGTTTCAGCAAGACGGTGCCTTGACACAGAACGATTTGCTAGACAGTTAACTTCACACTTTGGACCGATGAAAGGGCCGTCTACATCAAGTGACATTTATAGATAGTTATGTCAATTTCTAGACTTTTTCCTTTGGGGCTACATGAAGTTCAAAGTTTTTCTGGGTAAGGCGGCTACAATTGAGTAATTCGAGGCGAACATTACTCGAGCTATTGGTCAAATACCACTAGTGAATGGAAAGTATGTCACGGATCATGAATAAAACCGTGACTTTGACGCGCACACAAATGGTGGTAGTAGTTGACCAACATATTCGTTTACTTATGACAGTGAGAAAAGAGCTCAAATGTTGGTAGTGCTTCTGGTTAATGAAACTTTTATAAAAGAGAACCCTCAACAGAAATTGTAAAAGTCCCGAGATAGAAATTTTGTATATGCATCGCCTGTGCTGTTGATGTAATTATTTGTTGGGCTGGGCTCCTTGTCAGTGTGTAACCATTTTTCTTTCTTAGTTTCCTTTCGGCTCCAAGAAACACCCTTTCGCACATGATTAGAAAAATGTACTCCAAGTAGTAACTATCAGCAACGAAAAATCTTGACGGTTCGCTGATTTCTTTTGTTGACTTATGAAATTTTTCAGCAACTTAAAAAAAGACCACCTTACGTTGAAATCGAAATTTACTTGTACCCTCTCCGGTGCTAATTTATATCATCCTCTAGCGCTCGTTTTCATGTGATCAAATTTAATTATAACCCAACCTATAGTGAAATGTACATTAAAAATAAAGTGTGGCTAAAGAGTTACACTTCAAGGCTGTTTCTAAGGGACAGTAATGTGTTTTCCATCGTAATCAAGTAGTTCGCACTTAAATGGAAAATTTGCAAATGTATCGCTTGACTTACTCAGCGCTCGAAGAACCAAGTTCAATACAATATTATTCTGAATACGGATCTCCATTCATTCAAAACGTGGGCTCATTCATTTCATTCATTCATTTTTCTGCCATATTTGACGTACAGCTGTACCGTTTTTAACTGGTTTTTTCATTCATCTTACAGGTATCTGAGAGTATTTAGGATTTCGATACCACTCAAGCGACTTCGGCGCTCCGCTAAAAGTATGTCGAACACTTTTGAATTTGGCCTTATTTTACGGAACCAGCTCTATGGTGTGCTCTCTAGATGATTTCTCCTCCATTAAGCTCAGTAGTTATTACAGCAAACGTCGCCGTGCACATTGAAATTAATGAAAAAATTACAAAACCACCAACTTGACAGTAGAATTGTATAAATTTTTGATACTCCCACCAGGAGAGTCTTGCCAAACACTGTTTCATTAGACTAAAATGGCAACTGTAAGATGAAGCCTTAACTCTGTAGAAAAATGTGCACTCCGATTTGATAATCATTTCTGTCCTACCCTATGGTTCTAAGAAATGTAAGTAATCAGCTGACAGAATCACATATGTAAGTCCACAACCAACCGAGTTCTGTAATCTTATACTCAACTCTTCTGTAAAGCTGAAAATGCTGTGAGTATTCCGTGTGTGAATAGAGTAGGGTAGGTAGAATGTTGTCATTCAATCGCTGAACTTGAAAAGGAAAAAAACATTTAGTGTGTGGATCCTTAGATTGCACTTCACTTCGAGGTGGACCCGAGTCTCACTCAATCAACCTAAACTATTCTTCGGTCAACTGCTTCCAGTATATTGAAGTCCTATTTCATTTCTTTGCGCCACCTTGGGCAAGATTTTTCTCTACTACATTGTACCTCCAAACTTGAATCGAAGACTTTCCCAGCCCAGGGGTGTCCTACATATATATGTTATGTCCTAGCTATCACAGCCACCTTTAATTTGGTAGGGATGTTGATGCACAGCTGTTTCATCACCACCTCTAAAGTTTGCCGAAACAAATGAGACCAAAAGTATTTATTGACAAGTCAATGAACGGTGTCATCAGAGAGTTAATTATGGTGCTAGCTATTGTGACGTTCGGTCAGATTCGTCAATTGTCTTTATTCTCATCGAGACCATTTATTTGGTTTGTGCCTCGTTGGTTCACAGCCTTCAGTTATTTTTTTTGCTTCTGTTTCAGTTCTTGCAACCGTCCAGTTTTGTACACGTGCAAGCAGTTATATAGACTTTTGGAAAATCGTGCCGCTGTCACTCGCTTTAGAGTTTTTGATAATTTTCTAACGTAGATACTATATTAGATAAGTACCACCACCCAGTTTATAAGAGGGTATCTTGACTATTAAAAAGTTAGAGAACAAGAAGACCGCCAGGTCTGACCGTCTACCATCGAAGGTCTTCACAGACAAAAGTCATGTTTTGGTAGGATGCGTTCACCCAATCATCAACCAAGTATGGGTGGATAGGAGTAAACCCGATGATTAGGCTAAATATGCTCTATATATACTCTGTATGCCCCATCTACAAGAAAGACGATCCTGTACTTCCTATCGAAGCATACCCCTGCTAAATGTCGCATATAAGATTCTATCCAAAGTTTTATGTGAACATCTTAAGCAACTCTGCAATACACTATTTGGCACAAACCAGAGCGGCTTTCGGCCCGGCAGACCGACAATAGACTAAATCTTCACACTGAGGCAAATTCTAGAAAAGACCAACAAATTTCAAGTCGAGACTCGCCACTTTTTCATCGCATTTTAAAGTCGCATATGGTATGATATGAAAGCATTCTCCGTCAGGAGCTCTACATGTCAATAGCCGAATCCGGGATCCCGACAAATTGATGCAATTGTGTCGCATGACACTGAAAAACACGGAGTGCAATGTGCAGTTTTGAAACAGTTTTTCAGGATTTCGGCAATGAGATGCGCTGTTATATGATTCATTAAATCTTGTTCTGAATGAAACAGTTCGCCAGGGAGGTGTCAACACGCAAAGCACAACAGATCTGTCCAGCCACGCGGATAAAATCGATATCATCGGCCGCTTCCAGCGTACCGTAACGAGGTTTTCACGGCGATTGGAGAACAGGCGAAGTTGGTAACACGGATGCTAGCAACAACTTCGATGTAGTAAAGGAGTTCATCTATCTCGAAGTCAACATCAACTCCACAAATAACAGCTTAGTGGATATCCGACGAAGAACTTCTCTGAAGATAAACTTCTATCTCGGATGACCAAGTGCAAGCTCTATTAAAGATTGGTCCTGCCAATTCTGCTTTACGGTGCCGAGATACTGAATTCGTCAGAAAAATTCTTTGGTGGATATTTCGTACCGTGGGTGGAGGAGTAGATACAACAGCGAACTCTCAGCCACATGGAGCTCCCTTCAAGAGACTCTTTAATTCCCAGCTCCGAGTTCAAAACGGAAGGAAAGATCGAACTTTCGGTTTATAAATCAAGCCACCGCGTATGCTAGAAGCAGCGTGCCTAGGATCGCAGAGGATGGAAAGCTGCATTGTCTTAGGCAGAGACACCTCAGCTCCCGGCCTTTGTGGAGCGCTCTCTGTTGTCATTTTATACAATGAGATGTCAAAACTTAACAGGGCTCTATATGTGATGGATCGAACTGGATTTCTTCTGTTTTCTTAAGGATTAGTGTGGAAGTTTAGTAAATTTTGGACTAAATCCTCCCAAAGCAATATTGCAAGGAACGGGACATTCATAGACAATCAGACATAAATGTTAAGAAAGTTTCATTTCTAGTGGATCGGCCAGATGATTCTGGCATTGAAAAATTGTTAGGGAAAAGCAGGGCAGGTTGGTCTCCAGTCCCGGAGCCGGGCATACTCGTACACCTCACCGCTTTGCTATTTTATTTTGGTTAAGTGTACGAAAGTCTTTGGTTTTATAGCCTCATAACGAGATTTGGGTCACACAGCAATTCACCAATCTGAAGCTGACTATGACTATAGCTAATTTCTTATGTTAGATGTTGAGCCGATGTTGGCTAAGAAATACTATTTTCATGCTTTGAGATCAGAAAGTTGGCGCATGTAATCTGCTGGATTACGGTACGCTGGACTCGATAGCTTGTATGCGCTGAAAAAATTGACAGAAACTCAGCATAAATCGAATCGGTTAATGCTTGCACAATGTTGCCCAAACAGTGCGAAATTTAAAACGTTTTTGGTCGAAATAATACACTAACTGCAGCTGGTGGTGGAGCTGGTTTACAGAGTGATAACTGAAAATATTCTCGCGTTCATCCTGTGCGCTCAACGGAGAATATTGCAGTTGTTACCCAAAGTGTGCGCCTAAACCCAAGAACTGCAATGAGCCGATGATCTCAGCAACCGAACATCAGTCGCAATAGCCTGAGAAGAATTTTGCATGAAATTCTCAGATACTCGCTTACAAGGTCCAATCGACTAGGGAATTGAAGCAACAAATTACCACACAATCCGTTACCGCTTCTCTGTTTAGTGTTGAAAGTGGCTGAAATTGACGACAATTTTGATAAAAAAAATCAAATTTTCAGAAGAGGCGCATTTTCACCGCGGGAGCTACGTAAACAAGAACAATTGATGTATTTCAGACTCGGAAAATCCCCACGTTTGGTGTGGTTTTTGGAGTGGGGGGGCGACAATGAAAGAAACGTTACAGTCAACGATGAGCCCTAACGACACGATGACAGATTTTTTTATGGCCAAAAATTGAGGATTTGAACTTGGACAAGCTGTGCCTTCAGCAAAATTAGGCAATGTGCCACACAAGCCGTCCAATAATCGGTTTATTGTACACTAAGTTCAATAATCGTGTAAATGTCGTTTCAATGATGTTGCTTGGCCCACACGGAACTACCATTTGTCGCCTTTGTATTTTTTTTTTTTTGGGAGAGAGCCATTAAGGATCGATGCTTTGGGAATAATCTAAAGACCGTTCCGGTACTCAAGAAAAATACTGATCATGTTGTTCATAGAAAAGGGGCCGAAAATATCGAAATGCAGTGAAAAAAAAAATGAATTGCCAGGATGGCCTACTAACAAAGCTAGCCGAGAAAGTCATTTGAATAAAATAATATTTTTTTTACTCTACGGAAGGCTTACTTTTTTCAAATAAGTAACAAAATCATTGAAAAATATTAATTCGTATTTTTTTACAGCCTATTTAAAAAGATACCAACAAATGGCCCAAACTGTATAGTATATATTTAGTCGACGACTACTTGTAGCAACAACCGACTTTTCTTTAGTAAGAGTTCCAATGTAGTTCCAATGTAGAGAGATCGAAAAATGAATATGCCTCCACCAGTTTTTAAGGTTCGAAATCCTTTACTCCAAGGACATAATATCAAAGTTCCACAATCAAAACTCTCTGGTTCTCAACTCTTGAAAGACGTTCATTAAAATTAGCCACTACTGTAAAAAGCTTATTAAAATATTTCCATCGCTCACCCGCGTTTACATATAATCACCAACACATACACACAACCTGACTGTTCATATTCAAAACAAAGAACAGCGTCAAAGAAAGAAAAAAAAACAAAAAAATGAATCACAACGAAGGAACATGCTTAAAAACACGCGAAAATATGCGAAAAATTTCGATATGAAACAAAAGGGCAATAGAAATGATGAAACCCTTCAAAGGATATACACATACACATGCACCCACTCTCGATCTCCCATCCACCGCCTCTTTAAACTCACATTCAGCCATTGCAGAATTTTCCATCGTCCTGAGACGACAGCATTGTGGGGAAATGGTTAGATTTTTCGCGCATGTCCTTTCTGAAATACTGTCTAGCCATCCTTTTTCCACCCACAAGGATACACACAAAAATAACACCAAGAGGGGTGTACTATAAATGAATGAAAAAACCATCATCAACGTGGCTGTCTACCAACAACAACAACCACATCATCCGTGGGATGGATGGGTGGTAATTTTTGTTGGATTTTTGTTTCTGTTTTATTTTTTTTCGTTTTTTTTTTTCATGTCCTTCGTTATGTAGTGTTAATTGCAGTGATTCTCTCTGCTAAATACCAACATCCTGGTAATTTTGTTCCAGCCATGGCAGTCCAGGACACAGGAGAGCAGCATACAGCCCGCCGCAGTTCATTTTCATTTTCATTTTCATTTGCAATTTGCTTTTGGTGAGTGGTGAGCGGATTTTGATAGTTTGCCTTCGCTAAAATAGGGCGTAGTGTGGTGTTTTGTTTTTGATTTTTTAATTATCCTTCCGGTTAATTGTTTGTAAAAAGAAAGAAAGGATACGGATCCGACTTCCATTTACACCTCAGGTGTGTTGATAGGAAGTGAACGTGTGAATGCTGTTTTTGTTTTTTTGTACTCTACAGACCACCACGGGGTGGCTTTTCATTTTTTTTTTTTTTCCAATTTGCTCAAGCAAATTGGTTATTTCTTCGTTGGGTGATACGAAGGACGAGTATCCTTTCTACTGCCATTTTGTGTGTATTTCTGTGAAAATGGAATTTTCCATAGGCAATGCGAAAGGGACGACAGTAAAAAAAAAAAATAAAAAAAAAATACAAAATACCAAGTAACAGCGAACCGAAAACGTAACAAGGAAGCATCCATCAATTTGATGGATAAATATATGCAGATTATAATGTGTATCCTTGGGTTGGAACAGGCACAGGCAAAGGCACACACACCCAACTGACAAAAGCGGAAGAAAAGGTTATACGGATGCGGATACGGATAAATGTATGTACATCCTGTAGTCGTGTCGTATATGTAAATCCCATTACATACAGCCAACATTACACAGTCAGAGGAGTCTATTCGTTCATTCGTTCGTATGTTCGTTCATTCAGTCGGTTTGTCGTTCTGTAGTTCTGTCGGTCCGTCGGTCGGTTTGGCGGGTGAGTACTGTATGCCAATGTACCCCAAATTCAATATTGTGTGTGTTTTTGTACTGTGTACGACGACGAGCATTTCATGTGGTAGAGGAGGAATGGAGCTCAAGTCAAAGGTATTGAGAACGAACTATGTATATCTAGTGGAATGTGGTACAACAAGAACAAGGAGTACGAGTACGAGTACGAAGACAAGCCAGAAAGGATATTTGCGACAGTTTTTCGCCTTCTTTTTACTTTGGTTTCTCTTCAACTCAATTTTGTTTCCTTTTTTTTACGAAATTTTCTCCTTTCTCTTTCTCCTAGGTTTGACGTTCAACAAGATGTAAGAAAACGAATCAAAAAGGAGACATACTCGTACATATAGCTACTATCCCACGCGCGTTCATTCCATGCCACTGCCAAGCCAATGCCTACCCTACGAACAGTAGCGATGGCATCCCTTTTCAAATATCTTTGCTCGTTCCCAGGCGAATAAAATATAACACACACACACAAACCCACTATCAAATACAATCACACAGGCATATAAATTTTCCAATTCGCTTTTTTTTTACAATTTTTATTTTTGCACAAAAAAAAAAGAAATAATAACAATAAAACAGAAAATAAATAAATGAAAAATGAGAGCAGCAGGCGACAACAAGGACAACAAACAAGGCTACCCATACTACCCATTCTACTATGCTACTGTCACCCATTCACCCCCATCACTCTGAAGAGAAACAGCCCCTTCTACAGATCGATATTGAATGATTGATGGATTTCAAGTGTTCCACAGTCGAAGGGGGCTGTAATTGGGTGGGTGGGTGGTTGGATGGTTGGAAGAATGCTTGGGATAAAGCCCACCCAACATTCAAACACTTTACCAAGAAATATATTTAAATGAAAATTGAAAGACAATATATTATATTTGCCGAGCAGCAAGAGACTGACTCTTCGCTAGGATAAACTTCAATGCATCGTCTAAAGGAGACAAGGACTATACTCGTACAACACAAAGACTAGGGCTATAGGAATAGGACTACGACATCGACAACGAAGAAGGATTGTGTATCAATGTAATTTGATAAAATATGAAATTGAAGAATTTTTCTTTTTCACTCAGATACTGCATACACAGGTCTTAGATACGAGTACGAAGTACGAGTACACTTGTGCTGCGTGTTTAATATTTTTATTTTTTGTTGTTACTGGGATGTGCGGTTAAAGTATCGCCAAGTTGAATTTATTACAAACACTTCTTCTTCTTTTTCTTCTTCTTCTTCTTCATCTTTGTGAGAAATTCGAAGTGAGTGCGAATTACTTATTCAAAAGAGCCTCAGCGGAATAGAGATAAAGTGAATGAGCGAAATTGATGGATGTTGGTGGTTCGATTTTTAGTTGTTACATACATATTTACATTTGCCAGAGGAGGGGGTTATTACTGTCACCCAAAGATAGACAAGTGTCTTATGATGTGAACACTTGTTAGATGGGAATGAAGTTTAGGGTTCGAGCAATCTATCACTTCAGAGTAGTCATTCACAGGTCAATCACTCCATTATGGTCTTAATTTAATTTAAATAATTAGTTTCTCACCAGTTGGAGTAACAAATCGGTTGATGCTAAGGCATGACGTCCTTCTTCAAATCACTGCAATGTCATTGAACACAGTCAAGTCTGATTTCCAGTTTGTCTATATTCTTAAGTTAGAGACCTGCAAGGCATTAGAAAGGAATCAAGTTGAACTAAGAGTGGTGGTCTTACAGCTTTTGATAAAATCTTTAACCACCTTGTATGAAGCTGATGCTACTGAATGACAGTATATTCGTATACATAGAGTAACTCCATTGTAAAATTGAGTTTTCTGTTACATAACATGCGTGATATCATACCACTTACTTAACGGGCTCCCGACCCATGTAGAGTCTGTGCCTGAGGCACTGCAGCCTTCCATCCTCTAGGATCCCGGACACGCTGCTTGCAGTTGTCCAGAACAAGCGCTCTGGCATCCGCGATGGCTTGGTCTTTGAAACGGAGGTTCGGTCTTCCTTGTCTTCTCGAACCTGGGGGCTGGGATTCGGAAATGCTCTTAGCTGGAGCATTATTGTGCAATCGCTACATGTGGCCGAGCCAATGTAGTCGACGTGTTTTGGCATTTTGGACCACATCCACATCTTGGTACAGCTCATAGAGTTCCTCCATTCGCTCTCCTCGCACACAGGACCAAAAATCCGCTGAAGTATTTTTTTTTTTCAAAGGAAACCAGTATCAGCTGTACCTTCCTGCTTATCGTCCAGCACTCGGCGCCATAAAGCAGAACTGGCAGGATAAGGGTTTTGAAGAGCAGACATTTTGTCCTTCGAGTTAGGAATTCTGAAGCCAATTGTTTGGCCAAGCCGAAGTAGCAATGGTTTCCTAGGGTAATTCTTTGCCGTATCTCCACTAGGGTGTCATTCGTGGAGTTTATGTATACTCCGAGGTAGGTGAACTCCCTAACTACCTCGAAATTTTTGCTATCAATAGTGACGGACAGATGCTTGATTTTTTGTTGATAGCATGTACTTAGTCTTGTCCACATTTACTTCAAGGCCAACGGTTTTCACCTGTTCTTCAATCGCCGTGAACGCCTCTATCACGGCACGCTGGGAGCGACCGATGATGTCAATATCGTCCGCATACCCCAGCAGCTAAACGGACCTGTTGAAGATAGTGCTTTCCATGTTGACACCTGCCCTGAGTACTATCTGCTCCAGAACAAGATTGAAGAAATCGCATGATAACGCATCTCCTTTCCGAAATCCGGTGCATGATTGAAATAGTTCAGAGGAAATACTTCCAAACTGTATGTTGCAGCGCGTGTTTTTCAGCGTCCTTTGTAACGTCCAGCTGAATCAGTTTTGCCGGAATTCCGAATTCGGCCATCGCCATATAAAGCTCCTGACGATGTATGCTATCATCATGCGTGATATCATAGGAGATACATAATCGACGACCCGGTTGGGCCAACTTATACGTTGTTTCACTGTAGTCCTTATGTTTAACCTTGAAAAGTTCCGGACCAATTGGTTGCCATTGCTTCTGTCTGTATCTTCCTTCCTTTGAACAGATTTGATTTGAATTTTTTGAGATCTAGTCATGATAGCTTAGACGTTTCGCAAGTCGAGACGTTCTTTGACCTGTCGTAATCTTTGATTTGTGTCGTCTGCCTCACTTGCAAGCTCAGACCTTAGGGCAGCTGTAAGTCAATGGGATATCATTCGAAAGCATTTGTTACCTACCGTCAGCCCCATCAACTCATCAAAGATTAACATTTACAAACAGCCCTTATGTTTTCATGATACACTGCAATAAATCCTTGATGTCAATATATATAATATTTGTATAAATATCAGAAGATTGATGTCAATTCAGTAATCATGAAGGCGAGAAGTGAAGTCCGCCTTTTATATTTCATCCATCCAAAATTGTCGTTGTTCCTCTGTCATTTACTTGATGTTGCTGGTTTTATTTGTGTCACTTTAGGAGGCTGTAGATCCGTAGGAGAATTTTGGCTTCGGGTTCTAATATTACTAAGAAGGCGATTGACACCTCGTTTTTTGTTCGAGTTTTCCATCGGAGGAACCTTTCAACCAAAATATCTTGAGAGTGTAGCGTACGAATCAAGGGATCTGCCCATAAGGGCTTGCAGTTCTTGGGTAACACTGCCACATTGTGATAATTGGAATCGGACAGAAGTACCAGATGGTGATGAAACAGAATCTATCACCCAGAATTAGAAAGCTTTCGAATGGACTCTCGGACGAACTTCCGACAATATTAAGTCAAATATAAGATTCTTGCTTTAGTCGCGTAGGTGCGGTATTAGCTTCTAAACTTTGAACAGTTTACCGAGGACCAGTTAACACCAAAACCTTTTCCACGTAAGAATAGATAACTCTAGTTTTTACTTATCGAACGAGACCCCACTGTGAATTACTGCAATCACGAAGAATCAATTTAAGAATAGCACCAAAGACTCATCTGGAGAAAGGAAGAACTATACAAGATCCCCATCATTTCTGTCCTGTTGTGACACGCATACTTTTTACCTCGGATGACAGTTCTCTTAGCTGCTTTGGACAAAAGATTTTTCGTGTGGTTTTCGGTTCCGTTTTCGTTGACGGGGAGGTGACGAGATGAGTTATATCAGCTCTAAGTAGAGTAAATTTCACTGCTGAATTCGCTGCAATATGAGCCTTAACTGTCTTTTGTTAACTTGCATGTTACCAGTTAAAGAAAAGTGACGTACGTTTTTCCTTTTATAAAAAATGCGGATGTTAATCCTTTTACTTAACCTTAACTAAAAAAGTTACAAGGACTCTATTCGTTTTTTGCATGATTCTTCTCGTCTCTTTTTCTACTATCTAGATACTCCTCTCTAGAGGCTATGATTTTAACCCGTAGTTCTTATATGTGTAGGGGTGTTGCGTCACCTTTTCTAGATTACGAAATGATTGTAATACTTGCTAAGACGACTTTTTGGAGTCATCTCTTACCCTGCTCCAACTTCCACAGTGATACCAATATACAGATTGCTCGGTGGATGTCAAGAAAATATATCGCTGTGTTTCGAGCTGTCACAAAATCAGTTAGCGTCAGGCTGTTGTCGTGTCACTAAAGGTTTGCTTGCTGTCTTTAACATTAAATATCCGAGCACAATTTTGACATCATACTTACTATCTAGGCTAGAGCTTACAAAATTTGTCGTTAACAACAATCTCAAAATTTTGGGTAGTGTATATGCAGATATAAGGGAATGGGAATGGGATTTCCATTTCTAATTGAGGCTTTTGCTTTCCGTCTTGAGTTGGATGTCGGTTGGATCTGCGAATCTACCTCTGACAGTGTATGCAAGTAATAATCTGAAGTTCTTTGAATCAACTTTGGTACAGAAAGTGAAGTCTATCCTCTCGCGACCACAGCCTTTGTCGCGTAGCTTCATCCAGAAAATTATGGTATGGGAGTAGTCCAACCAGCGTAAATAGCATAGTTAATCTCTTCCCTTCTGGATTTGCCGAGTTGGTTCTTCCACCTTTCATTGGCTTTGATTTGTATTGTGCAAAGTGGAGGTTTGATACTTGGTTTCGACAGTTCCTTATCAAAGGAATGTGCATTTTAAACTAACTCGTCTGTATTTTCGTTCGTATCACAAACTTTGACTTAATTTCGATTACAGCGTTGGCTTTAATGTTGAATGTTGAAAATTAACTATGAGCTGCTGAATATTTTACTTCGAAAATTGGGAAGAGCTGTACTCAAGAAAATATATCTACGGCTGTTAATTAATTTTTGACGATATTAAATAATTATATAAGCTCAGTTAGCTATGTCACTATATCTAAAAAGTCAGACTTCAGGCTAAAGCCTTAGATTAGCTGGTTACTTCTTAGGAAAATTAGGCAAAGACACAAATTACGTAAAAAGTGCCTTAAACATCCACAAAACGCTAGCCTAAAGAGTCGCTATAACCGTATGAGTCGAATCATAAATAATGATGTACGAAAATGCCGCGATGATTACTATCCGTACGTTCCGAGGAGCCAACATCGACTCGGACCATTACCTTGTTGTAGCCAAGGTACGGTTGCGGATATCCCAAACTACGCCGAGACAACTAATGCTGTGAGAAAATTCGACGTCAGACGGCTACAATAGCAAGAGATCGCCAAGTCCTTTTCCGATCGAGTGTCTCTTAATCTCTTAAGAGGTCCAATGCCGCAAGCATCAAGCATCGAAGACCATTGGAAACACTGCCAAAACGCCATCAGAGATGCCGCTTCTGATGTGCTGGGTTTCACTCGTCCACCACAACGAAACCCCTGGTTCGATGATGAATGCCGGCAAGCACATGCAGCTAAGCAAGATGCATATAACGCGGCACTTCTTAGAAAGACCAGAGCTGCTCATGAGCTCTATGAGTCGAAGAGGAGAGACGAGCACCGGCTTCTCAGGTGGAAGAAGAAAGAGCATGAGAAGCGCGCGATCGAGGAAATTGAGAGATGCTACTCCAGGAATGAGGTTCGGAAGTTTTACCAAAAGGTAAAAATAACATGCCGCGGAAACAAACCCCGAACCGAAACCTGTAGAGATGAACAAGGGAACATCGTAGTAGAATCGTAGTCGATGCTGAGGATTTGGAAAGATCATTTCTGCAGACTGTATAGCGGCGATGACGGACCAAATACCGCTGTTAGGCAGAATCAACCTTTCAACCTGAACGATGATGACCAACAATTCCGTCCACCCGACCTGGATGAAGTGAAGATAGCCATATCGAAGCTTAAGTCGAACAAAGCTGCTGGAGGCGGATGGCCTGACTGTCGAGCTCTTCAAAGCGGCGGGCGATGACTTGGTAACTTGGTGTGTGAACGCCTGCAGCCCTTCGTCAACAACCTGATAGGCCCATAACAGTGTGGCTTCAGGCCAGGAAAGTCCACCATCGACCAAATATTCACACTACGGCAGATCTTGGAGAAGAACCATGAGCTTCAGATCGATACACACCACCTTTTCATCGATTTCAAGGCCGCACAGCATCTATAGAGACGAGCTCTATAGAGCAATGTCTAGTTTTGGCATCCCTGCCAAACTCGTCCGTCTGTGCAGGATGACGATGGAGAATGCACGCTGCTCCATCAAGGTCGGTAAAGATCTCACCGAGACATTTGATGTCCAGAAAGGATTTAGACAAGGCGATGCGCTGTCATGCGATGAAAGAATAGTGCAAAACTCATGAGCAAACACAAGAGGTACTATCTTTCAAAAGTCCGTCCAACTACTCGCATACGCCGACGATATTGACATAATCGGGAGAAAGCAGCGTGATGTCAGTGGCGCTTTCGCGAGTATTGAGACGGAAGCGGCGAAAATGGGTTTAGCGGTCAATGAGGGCAAGACCAAGTATATGCTGTCAAGCAAAAAGGACAACCAACACCGACGTCTCGGATAGAACGGTACCCTTGACAGGTATAACTTTGAGGTAGTTAAGGACTTTGTCTACCTTTGCTCCTTTAAAAATACAGACAACGACACCAGCGCTGGAATTAAACGAAGGATAGCTCTTGTCAACCGCTGTTTCTTTGGGCTAAGAAGGCACTTGAATAGCAAAGCCCTCTCTCGGACTACAAAAGTCACCCTTTATAAGACCCTAACAATCCCGGACCTGAATGAGGGTGTTCTTGGTTGCTTCGAGAGAAAAATTCTTCGGGCGATCTTTGGTCCCATCTGCATTGACGGTGAGTGGAGGAGGAGATACAACGACGAACTGTATGGACTGTACAGCGACATGGACCTAGCCAGAAGAGTGAAGATCCAAAGACTGAGATGGCTGGGTCATGTAGAGCGCATGGACACCAATGCTCCGGTCCGAAAAGTCTTCGAATCCGCTCCCGAGGGACAGTGCAGTAGAGGACCGAAACTCAGGTGGTGCACGCAAGTGGAAGAGGACCTCAGCCAACTTAGCGTGCGAAACTGGAGGCAGCTAGCCAGGGATCGAACTGGCTGGAGAAGCTTGTTGACTGAGGCCCAGGTCCACCCCGGACTGTAGCGCCACCTAAAGAAGAAAGAAGATTACTATCATAATCAGGGCTGCGCTAGGGAATCTTAAACAAGAATGGAAAGTGATCAATAACATTACGAATCGAAGTGTAACCAAGCAAAATAATTCTTTTGTCTCAAAAAATGGAAATATTAATGTTTCAGAACCCACAGAAATAGAAAACGAATTTAACAAATACTTTGCTTCAATTGGGCAACATTATTTTCAATCAAATAATCTTGACATTTGCAATTATTGTCATCCTGAACCCAGGCTTACAGATATTAGTTTTAAAAGAGATAACTTCTTTTTCGAATCAATTTCTGAGGTTTGAGGTTGAGATTTTGAAGACCATTCACTCCTTAAATAGTTTCAGCTCCTGTGGCAGCGATAGTATTTCCAACGTTATGCTTAAAAACATTTTCTTCAATATTGTAGATATTTTGGAGCATATTTTCAATTTGAGTATCCTGTTCGGATGTTTTCCTGAAGTTTTAAAATGTGCTATTGTTATTCCCCTCTTTAAAAAAGGAAGCAAACATGAAAAAATGAACTATAGACCAATTTCACTGTTGTCTTCTATCAGTAAAGAAAAGAGTGTTAGAGTATCTGAACAAAATAAAATTCTACAGTCCAATGTAATTTGGGCTTGGAGCTGGGCTATCTACTGAAGACGCCCTTTTAGATTTTTGCTCCATTATACAGAAAGTTTTGGATGAAAAAAGATCTTGCGCTGGACTTTTTGTTTGATATAAGAAAAGCGTTTGATATGGTTGACCATAGTATTATTCTAAACAAGCTATATAATATAGGTTTTCATTGGTTTATGTCCTATCTAAAAGACAGAAAAGAAAAAGTGAAAATTGAATCTAGCCAAAGTAACTTTATGGTTATCAACCTTGGTGTCCCTCAGGGCTCGGTCCTTGGACCTATATTATTTCTTATATGTGTCAACTCCCTGTTTACCCAGCCATTTGTAGGAAAAGTCAGGGCTTTTGCAGATGATCTTGGAATCACATATGATTCTGTCAATCCCTTAAACTTAGTGGCTGATATAAACCATGATGTTGAATTGCTAAGACTTTGGTTCACGGAGCATAGGCTAAGACAAAACTTATGTTTTTCACTCTTAGCACGCACGAGTCTCCAGGTATTGAGGTCGTATTCCATGCTTCTAAATGTGCAAGGTTTAACATGTTTCACATTCCATCTTCTGTCCAAAGCTCTAAAATGTCTTTCGACGTGAGTGTTCCCTGCCAGGACAGTTGCTTTAAAATTGAAAATGTAAGCCATTTTAAATACCTAGGTGTTATTAGTGACCGAAATTTAGGTTGGTCTAACCATGTCTTAAGTTTAAAGCAATATCTGTTATCTACCGTTCGCTCATTCTACCGTCTAAAGAATTTTTTTCCTTTTAATACTCCAAAATTCATTTATTATGGGATATTTCATTCAAAATTGCAGTACGGCATAGGATGCTGGGGAAGTGCTTACCTGAGTAAAATTCAGCCGTTGATTGTTCTACAGAAATGAATCATACGGAAGATCTGTGGTTCTTCTCGTCTGGGCCACTCCATGGAATTATTTAGATACATGCAAATCCTACCAGTTAGGCATCTGTTCTACTTTAAGGTCTTACAAATATTTTTCATCCGAGGTGGTTATATTCAGAGTCCGATTTCTGATCAGGAGCTATCAACAATCTCTTGTCACTGTTCCTGCTTTTCGTACAACCTGCTACAGAAATTCATATTCTATTCTCTCCTGCATATTAATTATTCAATAGTCTCCCTGTAGATACAAGATTCGTAGGTAATTTGCGTACTTTTATGAAAAGAGTTAAACAATGGCTTTTTTGCTACAATCAGAACGAAAAAAAAACGTCTGGTCATCAATGCATATGGAAATATCCTAGTGGGACATTGCCTGTATTGCTGCAAGTCTGACCGTTTCTGCTACAGTCAATATCTAATCCAAATGCTGTAGTCTGACGTTCGGTGGAACGACGAAGATCCCATGCCTGGTTAACATCTCCATTTTTGATCCATCGGTCAAAATTGGATATCGAGTCTTCGATCATTTGGATGCAGGATCTTCTGCTTGCGATAATCCATGCGTATGGTATTTCAAAGTCATGCTGGGGTACATTCCGCAAGACGCGGGCTTCCGAACTCGGTTTTCATTCACTAAGCTCGGTCAGTCTTAAGATACTTTTCGGGGCCGATTTTTACATGTAGGGATCTAGGAGATAGAGACCAAGAATGGTTTCTAGTTCCTCGTTTGGCTTCATTCTCTCCACATGAGTTGTGCTAATACATGCTCATTAATTTAAGGTTGATATAATAGTTTGTGGATTGTTACTTAAGATGGGTCTTACAACATCTGGGTACAGTGGCTGTACATTCATAGTATAGTCTAAGTGTTGGGTCCCCATGTTCTTTTGATGGTTTGAAGGCAAGTTACAACAAGTGGTTGGAAAACAGATCATCGAATATATATAAGATATAAGGAAGCAGAAGTGTACATAATTCCCACGATCTACTTGCTTATTCTGAGTTCATTTTCCGTTGACGCTTTGGGCGATGGTTCGATTTGGAGCGGGCCCATTTACGAGTACCTTCTCCTTATGTTTTAGATGAGTACTATCTCTTACACTTACAAGGCCAGTTACAAAATTTATGGGCAAGCCAAATACCAGAGCAACGAATTGATTTTTCTGTTAATAGCCAACAGAACGATTACCTTTCATTCTAACGTCGGATAACTCTTATGCTATTTCTAATGAACATAATTTTAGCCAACTCTTGACTCGACTAAAGGATAGATCTGTCCTCGATCAAGATTGCAAGGTTCTTGAGATATCTTCACATTATCCTCCTATAAGCCCTTTATCAACAATGTTTCTTAGATTTGATTAATACGAGTATGCCCATATGAATACATCATAAAAGTCCACAAGTGCAACTCCACTGTAAAATTGTGCATATCTCTGGTTGTTTGAATTCCCAAAGGCACAATTTGGAGATGTTTTATTACTTTGTACTAGGACTCTGTACAGAGATCAAACCAACCGCTCGCAGTCCCAGTACAATTGTGGTCATTAAATAACCACTGCTACTTGTCCTCCAGCTCTGGGATGATAAACGCTGCAATAACTTAATATCAGTTCTTTGCAGGCCAATATCCGTAGACATTACAAACATCCCACAGCATCATCCAGAACTGAATTGCATGTTTATACTGAGAAAGTTAGCCTTTATGGTGCATTCGTTTCGCTAAGTCTAACAAATGCCGATCAGCCTTAGGCTCCAACTTCAACTCTAACTCCATCCTCTCCTGCCTGCCATCGTCTAATTAATTTCATTTTAATTCCTCCGCCGATAACAATAAATAGCCGAGTATCTCTTTGGACTCTGGAGGCAACAGCGGCATCAATTTAAGATTCCTCAAACATCACAATCGGGAATCCGGATTGGATGCGCAGCACACTGATTGCATCCAAAGTACTGGGATGCAATTCAAGCTCAGCACACAGCCTTCAGATTTACGATCAATTAGACTGGCATGGCAGAGCTACCGCTGTGCTTGATAGCTCGTCGTGCAGTTAAATGAAAATGCTAATAGATATGTCGGAGTGTTTTAATTGATTTTCGGGCAGGGAAAATGCGAAAGATTTTTCACTTTTACGATAATTTCCTTGTAAGTGAATTCCACAAGTGGTTGGGTAATTATTGTGAATTACACAAGGTGGCCTAGGCGGGATACCTATGAAAACATTCTTCTAGTCAAGGGTTACGTTGGAGTTGGCATGTGTCTGCTTCTTGTGGCATTAGGAATGGAAATTATGTCAAGTGAACGCCTTCCAAAATATAAATAAACTCTATCTCTCTCTCGTACTCTAGCATCTGAGGCAGTTTGTGGAAATATATTTTAGTGCCACATTTTATTTAAATTATCCATTTCTCATAGGAGTTGATGGTTATGATCTGGGTGTGGCGACAAGTTATGGGATCAGGGGAAATGTTCAGAGAAGCCAGGCACTAAAAACGATAGATTAATGCAGGAGGCTCGTTTGAGAATATGTTCGGATTGCTTCAGGGTAATTGGACAGTAGATATTTATGGGTCTTCCAGATCATGTGACTCTTACAACTCTGTTTTTGTAGTTGGAATGGTATGCTTGAGCAAGCTAATCTCGGCTTGAGTTTATCAAAGGACACCGACTTTTCTCAATAGATTCTTGAGACAGTTGATGCACCTGGGCGAGTACATCACTGCAATACAGAATATCTTAAGACACGTTTCTATGATCGTTTTCCCAGAACAGGAATTTTACTTTGACACTTCAGTTTTCTATCAATCTGAGACTTATTTTTGCAGTCGTTGGTCGATGATGCAAGGCCATCCCACGAGGCGATCTCATAACCATAGAGTAATCGGAACCTCTTCCTCAACTTACGAGGATAACTGTCGTAAAAGGGTCAATAATAGAGTCAGTTCTCCGCTAACGTGTTTAAAAGCAATCTGCGCTATGATACTGGTTTCCTTTTGGAATAGAAAGATGCAAGTCTTACAAGCAAATATATACGCAAATCTGATAGCAATAGTAAAGGGTCATTCATTTTTCGATGATCACGGCCATCACTTGAGTAATGGTGGTTTTTAAGGCATCTAGAGTTCGGGGACTATTCACGTAAACACGGTATTGTGCGGTGTCAAAACCCATAATCTTGGTGGCCAATTGACGTCGCCAAAACGTGAAATTACGCGACCAGGAAACTTCTCACGCAATAAAGCCATAATTGGTCATGTTGTGTGGCTTGTTGCCCCATCTTGTTGGAACCACATATCGTCTAAGTCATGATCTTCAATCACCGGCCAAAAAAAATCGGTTATCATTCGACCGATTGACTATAACCGTCCGCCCATTGGCATCTTCTAAGAAATACGGACCAATGACACCTTTCGACCATAGAGCACACCAAACATTCACTTTATCTGGATGCAACGGCACCTCTTCGATCACTTGTGGGTTTTCTGAGCCCCATATGCGACAATTTTGTTTGTTTACATACCCACCGAGTGAGAAATGTGCCTCATAACTGACGAAAATGTTGTTCGAAAAATCGGTGTTTATTGTCTGTCGTTCCAACACCCAAGAAGCGTTTCTACGGCGTTGTGAATGGTCAGCAGGCTTCAATTTTTGATTAAGTTGAACCTTTTAAGGATGGAGATGCGAATCCAAATGCAAAATACGCCATAGTGAGGTGTACGACATGTTCAATTACTGCAAACGCCGAGAAATCGATAAATTCGGATCATCAACAACACTTGCAGTTACATCAGCAATATTTTCCACTGAGCGTGCATTGCTATGATGCACAGGCCTTACGACATCAGTAACGCTTCCACTCCCTTCAAATTTCTTCACAATTTTACCGATTGCTTGCGTAGTCGATCGATTGTGACGACCATAATCATCGAGTAATGCGCGCAAAGTGGCTACGTTTGAATCAACACTTTTGTAGTAAGTTTTAATTGTTGTTCGATTTTTAACTGAACTGACATGATGACACTTCAAATGACAGCAGAGTTTGGCAGGTATCAAATGCCAGCGTTACCAACTTGAAAATACAAAATGAATAGCCCTGTATATATTACTGGGGTAGAGGTGATGGGTTCACATCTTTAACAACAGCTAAGCTGCGCGTAAAACCTTTGTATACCCTCTCTTTTAAGTTAGTTCGAGAATGCAAGACCTCACTTCGTCTTGTTTCGGCTCCGGGTCCTATTAACTGGCTAGGCAAGGCTCAGAGGTGAATTGATCTGCATCCTCAATTATAGACATCCTCGACAATTGAATTTGGTGTAAGCATAACTTGAAATGACGGGACTCTCAAGGATGTCGCTAGACCAAATGAATGCTACCCGCTGACTCTCAGAGGCCAATAAGTTTCCAGCTATCTTTCAGTGGAGAAGACTGTGGTCTTCCTACCCACATCTTATACAGTACAACAATGGTAACAAAAAACATAGTTTCTCGACATATGTATGCTTTCAGAGATTAGCAAGAAAATTAATAGTTGAATCATCGCTGGTCCTGAGGATATGGAACCACCAGCTTTGCGGACTTTTGAATTAAAACTCCGCTCGTTGGCAAACGAGCCATTTAACTTTGGTGATAGTAGTAGAAGTTATTGTGCTACAATTAAAATGAAGTAAAAATCCCAATATATGTAAAGATTTAGGAATTAAGACTCCTGATGACTTACCTCCCGAGTTTTTAAGGGCATCAGGAGATGACTTGATAGGGAAATTGCACAAACTTAGACCCCTTAAATGAAACCGCAGGACTGTTTGCCAGCCCACAGTAACAGAAATCACCACGCCACAGGCCTGAAGGGAATCAAACGCAGACAAGCCTTGTAAGCCCCTTAAGTGTCCCATTAGTCTTAAGTCTTCTGAAAGCAACGGAAAGACTTATCGATTTACACATCAAAGACCTTCGTAACAGAAATTCACTTCTGCATCTTCATGAATACACATATAAGAACGAAAGATCCACGGAAGGCACTCTTATGAATCTTGTAGTACGACGAAAGACGTCAACCGACAAAAGGAGGTTACACTGTCGTGCCTTCCTTAGTCACTAAAGACGTTTGGAAGGTGATGTAGAAGGCTCTAAAAATATTAAACGGTTGGTATGTTACGGAAAATCTCTCAACCAACCCCAGCAAAGCTATTATTGTTTCCTTCACTTGTTAAAGATACGAGGGCGGGTCAATAAGTCCGTGACTTTTGGATTAAAACACAGATTTTTTGAAAAAAAAATAATTTTATTTTTCAACGTAGTCTCCCTTGAGCTCTATACACTTTGTCCAACGCTTCTCCAATTTTTTTATCCCTTCCAAAAAAAATGATTTGTCGAGGTCCTCAAAATAGGCCTTTGTTTGCGAGATGACTTCATCATTGGAGTCAAATCTTTTTCCACCAAGCCATTTCTTCAGGTTTGGGAACAAGAAGTAGTCACTCGGAGCCAAATCTGGAGAATAGGGTGGATGAGGGAGCAATTCATAGCCCAATTCATGGATTTTTGCCATGGCAACTGCACATGTGTGCACCCTTGCATTGTCTTGGTGGAAAAGAACTTTTTTCTTGGCCAAATGAGGTCGTTTTTTTTTCAAATCGTCATTGAATCGGTCCAATAAGTTGGCATAATATTCCCCATTGATTGTTATTTCCTTTTGAAGGTAGTCAATGTGGATTATCCCGCGTGCATCTCAAAAAACAGTCGCCATAACTTTATTGGCTGACAAACCCACCTTGGCCTTCTTTGGCGCCGATTCACCCTTAGAAACCCACTGTTTTGACTGTTGTTTGTTCTCTGGTGTGTTGTGATGGATCCATGTTTCGTCCACGGTTACAAAACGGCGCAAAAACTCCTCCATATTGCGATTAAACAACGCCAAACCTTCCTGTGAAGTTGTTACACGATTGCGTTTGTGGTCGACTGTGAGCAAACGCGGCACCCATCTTGCGGAAAGCTTTCTCATGCCCAAGTGATCATTCAAAATTGAAACCACTGAGCCATGCGAGATCCCTACGGCTTCCACAATCTCTCGCACTTTCAATCTTCGGTCGGCCAACACCATATCGTGAATTTTTTCGATTGTTTCGGGTGTAGAGACCTCAACTGGGCGTCCAGGACGTTCGGCATCTTCAGTGCTTGTACGGCCACAACGAAATTCAGTAAACCACTTTTTTACCATTGAAATCGATGGTGCAGAGTCCCCATAGTATTTATCAAGCTTAGCCTTGGTCTCGGTAATGGTTTTTTTTCGCAAGAAATAATGCTTAATAAACGTGAACACGTGAATTCGTGTTTTTTTTTTTCCATTTTCTCCTCAAATTAGTGAGTAGTCTGATAAAAATAGCTGTCAAACACAAACTAACTGACGCAGAAAGTTTAAATTTTGACAGGAGTCAACTGACAGATGCCTGTTGACAGGAGCAGTGTTGCTGTTTCCGTAAAGAGGTCAGAAATTCAAAAAGTCACGGACTTATTGACCCGCCCTCGTATCTAATCCTTGACCAGATGTCACTTACGAGTAGCAGTACAGAAATTATGTAGTTCAACGAAGTTAAATATCTCGGAATGGTTGTGGGTGGAAAACTAAATTGGAATTCACACCTAAATAGTTAGATTATGTATGGCTAGATCAGTTGAATAGCCCCAAAGGATACCCACTGGGTATATACAATGATGATACGGCCAATCATCACCTACCCATCAGCAATATGCTGGAACAGAATTAAAGGGAAATCTGCAATACAAAAGCTCCAGTGGCTAAAAGAGTTGCGTAATATCTCGGGATCGCCTACAGAAAGCACACATGCCCTACAGCAGCCGGAGAAGTTTTTAAAAAAAGAAGCAATTTGCAACATTGTCGGACTACTAGAAACAAAAGAGATAAATCACTCAGATCAAATGAATAAAACGACCGCCAGTCTAAGGCTCTGTGCCCCGGCAGAAGGTTATATATACTCTTAGAGATCCCAAGTCGAGAAGCATGGCACTACAAAAACCCCACCTCAAACGCTAAAGGTATCAAGTGGTATCCAAAGGTATCCAAATACCAACATTTTGCAACCAGTATGGTAGAAAGTCCCAGTGTATTTTAAGCAGAAATACATGCCATTCAAGTGTGTGTAAGTCCTATCCTCGTAAAAGGAATGAAAAGTGTATTTATGCACTTACTCACGGACAGTCAAGCAGCCATTAAAGCGTTAGGTTCGAACTTCATTGACTCCAAATCGGTCTTGCACTGCCCCAATATAGTATTTCTAAGATCTTTCCCAAAAGAACAAACTTGGGTGGGTGGGTGCCTGGTCATAAGGATTTTGTCGGAAGTGAAATAGCCGACGATGGCCCTGACCTGTTCTTTTATGATAAATCCAGCGAATCCGTACAACTTAAAAGGGATGATATCAGAAGGCTGGTGGGATTTAAAACCGAATCGAGGATGGCAGCCTTCGATATCACCTACACAAATAAGGTCTCATTCAGGAAACTGAATATCGTTTTGGCATGCAACACGGCATGGCTCTAAGTATCTTAAGGGGACGACACTTCCTCGGAGAAATCCTAGAAATTTTGTGGCACAGAAAATTATTTAGGTGGCAGTGCCCCGCACTTGGGGAATCCGATCTCTTTAAAAAAAAAAAAAAATCATCTTTGATTTGGTCCTCCCTGATGAACAGAGCTTGAGAACAATGTTTTGGCACTGAAGTCTCTAATGATGTAGGGAAGTATGAAACCCATGTTGAGTTGTAAAGAACATCTTTTAGATCCAGAGGCAAAAGTTTCTCTATCCGAGTTACACATGCAGGGCCAGATTTCTTTCGTTTGTTCAACATGCATAGTTGAAAAGTTAAGATGTCTCTTCAAAACTTCCTCTGTTCTTTTGTGTAGCGCTACATATCAGGGAGAACCTAGACCTTAACTAACAAGCCTCTCCACTAACCCATCTTTAGCTAACTACCTCCAGTTGCGCCCTACAAGCAAATTGAGGTCCCTTCAACTTGTGCGCGTTACCTAAGGTGAGGTCTCCATGTACTGCGTTTTCAGTGCAGGTTGGTTTTGAAAACTCGTTTGTGTCCATTGGCGTCGATTCGCTCTACATGTCCTAGTCACCTCACTAGGTCAATAGTGTACAGCTCGTTTAGCTAGTCATTGAATATTTGCTTCCAAAGTCCATCAACCGGATCCAACCGAATATTATTCAAAGGATATCTTCATCAGCTGTCGATAGAATCGATGCCCAATAAAGTAGGTTATAGTAGGATTGGGATGATCAATATATAGAATCTACTTTGTTTTCCGGGGTAGGGCCTTACCACTCAGAACTTACAGCAGACCCCAGGTTGACAAAGTCCCTAACTACAAGGTGGCGCAAAAGTTGACACCCAATTTTCTTTGACTGTCATTTTTTCGTGAATGAAAAACCTTGGTTCTCCTTCTGGACTATGTTTGTTTGATGTCTTCAATTTTTTTCCATTAAGTCGAGACAATGATATCAGCTAAGTGGCCGCCTCCAGAATTGATGACCATTAGGGCCCGATTTATAGCATTTTCCATCACTCTTGCCCGAATTTTCGGCGATAGGAATTCGAGAATGGTTAAATCAGCGGGTCATGTCGGCCAGTGCAAATCGCCAGAACGAGAAATTAGGCGAAGGATGATTAGGATTAGGAGAAAGTCGTTGAGCGATGTCCATAGTAGTCGTTTGGCCAGAGGCTTTTCGTGAAAAAATAAGGCAAGATGACGCCTAAAGCGTAAACAGCACACAAATGCAGTAACTATGAGGGGGTGTAATGGCTCTTCGTGGGTTTACACGGATTTTCGGTGCCCCAAAAGCGATAATTTGATTTATTCACATATCCACAGAGATGGAAATGGCCCTACCGCTTAGGATGATTTTCGATGAAAAGTTGTCTGCCTCCCGATTGATATTCAGGATGCACTGTCTGCACTTTGTAAGGAAACATCTTTCAGTCTTCTACCATAATTCTCCGAAAGGACCGCCAATTGATGCCCAATTGCATGGCACGTCACCTGGTCGGTATTCCAAGGTCCTCTGCGACATCTTCTGGCTCCAGGGCCGGCCAGACCTGGCATCATCTCGTGCTGTCCCATACTCTTCTACGCGAGCGGCTAATCAGAGTAGTGTTTGCGCAGTTGGTGTCGGACGACCGGGAAATCTGCACCGAAATTCACGTTGCGCCAATACCACCGACGGATTATTCCGCTAAAAAATCGCAACAATTATTCCGCGTTCTCTAGGTGAACGTGTATTTTGTAGCTGTTTACTTCACAAATGCCAAAGTTGCATTAACATTTGCAAAAATTATAGCATCTTCCGATAGGATGATGACTTTTGTGCCAATTACAAGGTACACGCCTCGAAATTATATCTGTCGACTGTGACATTCTGTCGGATTCGTCGATATTGTATTTCCTTTCTGATTGGCAGCATTTACTTGGTTTTGTCTTGATTTCACATTTTTTGCCAGCTTCCATCTGAATACTAGCATTCGCACAGGTGAGAGCTCGCTATATTCTCCCAATCATGTCGACCTCATCGCCGTACCTTAGCGTCGAGAATGTGGTTAATGAAGCCACACGACAGCGCGTCACCTTGTTTAAAACAGAGCAGCTAGCGTTCCTGATTGTCATACAGCACAGACAGGCGGGCTTGGCAGGGATGCCTAAATGTTGGCACTCTATGGAAAACTATAGCTACTCGCTTTCGTCCTGAAAACTTTGCTGACCAGACAACAACAACCAACACAACTTCGCTAAGGAACTTAAGTTTAACCACACAACAGTTTTAAGCCGTTTGGAACACTCTGGTTACGAAAGAAGTTTGATGAAGGAATTTCAACATGCGACTCGCTGATAAAACGGAACGAAAGCAAGCGATTTTTATAGCGAATTGTTAGCCAGCATCAATGCAGCTGAAGAACCAGGTAAGGTGTTGCATTCTCTGTCATGACAACGCCCAGAAACTAATACATATTATTTTTGATGATTCGGCAACAATTGAAAGATATTGATTGGAAAGTTTTCATGTATCTGCCATATAGTTTGGCATTGAAACGTCAGATTATCATTTGTTTTGATCCATGCAACACTCACTTGTCTGTCTGTAGGTTCCTCTACATCACCAGGTACTTGTGCCAAGCCGAAGTGCAATTATTTGCAACTGTGGTAGTAGTAACCCTCTACACCCAGTAGTTATCCAAAATCATGTCGAATTGCAAGAGTTTTGCAACATCTAGTGGGTTTATCTGGATTTATTTTCATGGGTCGCCCAAGACCTTAACTGTGGCTAGCATTCACGCACACGTTCCTAACCTTGCAGTACTCAATTAAATGATTTCTTGCACAAATCCAAGGATGCTGTAACAAAGCAGTGAGAGATCTTTCGCTTAGAACTGACATCTTTCCTTCAGAATCGACCTTAACCCTATACCAACTCATCTCACCGATGCTATTATAAAACATGCTTCCTAGAGACCTACCTTTTGATCATTCGCTCAGCTTCATTCGTGCAATATAATGCAGTCTTATCCTGGCATAGTCAACTATTTTTCAACTTTACACCAAGTGTTTGATATTGCCGACGCTCTGTGGCTCCTAAGGTCTGTCAATGGCAGTTGCTTTCATACTACAACATCATAATTGAGCGGCGTTCAACATCCAACTTCATCTAATACCAAGGCGCAAACGCAACCAAGTGTCCCTTTTGCTGAAAGCATAATTCGAATACCTACTCCTAGATGATTTCTCCTGCTGTTTCGATGACATTCGAATGATCACTGCTCAGATAAATTCATCGCCGAAATCCAATCAATCTCCAGCTTTTCCTTAGCCTTGCATTAATTATATGTTTTCCTCTGTTGACCACTTAATTGATATCTCATTTCAGGAAAGATAATTTACTACTCACCAAGCCACAGGAGTCCTCACCGATACATAAAGGTTATCCATCCGCTGTTGGTCAACTTGAAAACTCATCGTGTATCTCCTCCTCTGTCGAAATTGTTACCGAAGACAATTTCTCATCATTACCCAAGACTGACGTGTGATATTTAAATCCGTGGTAAATTTTTTCGTCATCCTACAAACTCGTAAATCAGCGGCAAGTCCACCTAAAGGATATCAAACATAACATGGAACGTGCCAAGAGGCCACAGGAGAGATGCTACATCAGACCATCAGACATAACTTCAATGCAGCTGGCTTAGATACTCGTACTCCCTATCCAAAATGATGACCATAGTGACGATGTGAGATTAAGTTTTATTTCTGAATTTCTTGGCTCTTGTAATGTTGGTTTGCAGGTTGAATCAGGAAATTGTCTAAAAGCATGATCGATCAGCAGAGTATCTTTCAGATGAACTGCAGGGAACATTCCGGTTTATCTCGGTTTATCAACGTTAGCCAACATACGAGTATAATATGAGTAGGTGAATGAATTCGAATGATAACTGTTTACAGCTGGAGGTGGCTCCAGTTGCAGGTAGGTACCTGAAATAGCTTTTAAGAGACTTGTTGTCCAGTTTTGCTGAAGTGAAATACATGTTTTCTTCTTAAATTGAAAGGATGCGTGACTTTTATTATGAGGTTTGTGGTTTTTGTCGAATGTCAAGTTCGTCAGGTTGGTTTATCGCGTGATGATTTCTCGTGGCCATTAATCGTATTCAGTTGGGAGATGGGAAATGATGAACGGCACAGTGTCATTATTTTTCAAGGACACGGGTAATATTTCAATCACCGATACATCTGCCCAGAGGCAACTTAATTTTATTGCAATCAGAAGAATGTTAACTCTTTTATTGATGAAGTATAGTGTAAGTATATGGTTTTATTGTTAAGGGCCACCTGTAATATATATCTTCAGCTGCGACGGGGCTAGTAACTCTCCGACTCGTACAATAAGTCAGCTGATCCTTGAGAACCGCAGAGAGGGCTTACAACTCGTCAACATCTCTATTACGAATTGAAATGGGCTTTTATGGAAGTCTGGACGTATGTACCTACGAGTACAATATGCAAATATGGTCGGCAAGTCAAGCTAGAGTACTAAGTCCATGTTGAGTTCATGAAGTCAGATATAAGTTAGGTGTTGCTTTTTAGAAAAAAAATAACAAGATACCTTCTTTTTTTGGTGCCCATCAGTAAATTACAGCAAAGTGTTAACAGAGAATGGCAACGATTAGTATAAGGCCTCGTAGAAGTAGCACCGACAGGTGTTGGTTCTTTAAGTAAAGAGAATAAGCCTCTGCAGCAGAACATCTTGCAGCTCTGCTAATAAGCCCTACTTCACGCCTCCCCGTGGCGCAAATCTGGGAATCTCACTGGAGATTGCGAAGTGAAAGGGACAAATGGCGAGTTTCCTGCGCCATAAATCAGGATTAGTGCCGGCAAAACAAAACAAGACCTTACCCGGGCTACTCCGACATATTTGGAGCCAAGGCCGGTAAGGATTTCCAAGACTTAGTCAGGGTTTTGGAAAAGAGATGGTGACGAACGAACCCTATATGGGCCAACAGCAGCACTCACATCCCGAAACGGGTTACTGGCTTGGGTATAACCGACCCCTCGTCCTAGGGGCAATAAAAATGGAATTGACCCTCTAGGTTGGGGACTGTGCCGTCGGGGTAACTTCCCTTCCACGTAAAAAAAAAGTTTAGTTATGAGAGAGACACGCCATGTCCCGGATAAAGGATCCCCTCAAAACACAACAAGACCCGGATCGTTAATGGATTACGAATTAAGAGTATGCCCCTGGAATGCACGTACATTGTATACACCGGGTGCTACTCAAAAAATTGAATCGATCCTCAAGCGGTATAAGGCAGATATTACCACGATTCAGGAGATACGATGGATAGGATCATATATACAAAACCGACAAAACTGCGACATTTATTACAACTGTCACAAAAGACTGCACATGCTAGGATGCGGTTTCGCCATGGGAAATTGGCTCAGGTCAAAGATCATCGGTTTTAAGCCAATAAGTGACCACCTAGCTGTGATCCGCATCAAGGGCGTATTCTAAAACACCAGCCTTATTTGTGCACACGCCCCTACCGATGAGGCCGATGATCCTATCAAGGAGGAATTTTATGACCGTAGGCTCCGGAGTGTATCCGGAGTATGATGTCAAAATCGTACTCGGGGATTTTAACGCCAAAATCGGTAAGGAAAACATCATTGGCGGGTTAGTCGGACAACACAGCCTCCACGATACGACAACAGATAACGGTTTCCGACTAATCGACTTTGCAGCAATACGTTATACGGTGATAAGTGCACTAGATTTCCAAGACTAAGAATGCACACAGAAACCCGGCGTTCTCCAGATGGTCGAACCGCCAACCAAATCGATCATGTGGTAATTGATGCGAGACACGCATCCAAAATCCTGAATGTACGAACATTTAGAATGCCCAACGTCGACTCTGACCATTTCCTCGTAGCAGCAAAACTCAAAGCTCGACTGTCCAACGAGAAAAAGCTACGACCCGCTCAGAACAAGATATTTCACGTTGGACACCTAAGTACAAATGGAGCAACCAGAGATTACAGTAAGCGCCTGAGCCAGAGACTCTCCCTTGTGCATTCATCACCCATAAACGCCAACAATCTGTGGAACCAGTATCGCGACATCATCAAAGAGGTAGCCGTGTCCACCGTTAGTTAGCAACCCCTTCCGAAAAGCACCCGTGGTGCACATAAACAAACGCTGCAGCGTAAAACGATACCAGCGAGAGAAGAGTATCGAGCCAGAAGAAGGGAGGAGAAAAAGGTCCTGCGTAGAGAGAAAAGAGCATACGCAGCCTCCCAGCTCAAGGAGATCGAATAGTCCCGCGATAGAAACAACATCCGGACTTTTTAAAGAAAAGCCAAGCAACTGGCAGCCCGGAATGCAGGCTCTTCGGAATAGTGAAGGAAATCTAGTCACCGAAGCACAGGGAATTGTAGATGTTTTTAAGCAGCACTTCCAGCAGCTGCTAAATGGGCATCATGTGAGAGAGTGCCAGGGGAAAAAGAACACTCACATACAGTCAATGAAGATGCAGTCCCCCCTCTAAGTATAGAAGAGGTCAGCGCAGCTATCAAAAAGCTGAAGAACAACAAGGCTGCCGGCACTGTTTTGGTAGAGTGCATGCACCAAATCATCAACAAAGTATGGGAAGTTGAAAGCATGCACGATGACTGGACAATCAGCTCCATATGCTCCATCTACCAAAAAAGCGATCCTATGTCCTCTTGGAACTACAAAGGCACATCCCGGCTAAATGTCGCGAATAAGATCCTATTTAACGTAATGTGTGAACGTCTCAAACTCTTCTGCAACACAATCATCGGCACGTACCAGTGTGGCTTCTGGCCTGGCAAATCGACGACAGACCAAATTTTCACACTGAGACAAATCCTGGAAAAGGCCAACGAATTACAATGGAAATAGTACATGAAACGTGCACCAGATTATAGCAAGGAGATGCGCTATCATGTGACTTTGTCAATCTAGTACTGAAGTAGATACTGCGTAGGGCAGGTGTAAACACGGAAAGCACTATCTTAAACAAATCCGTCCAGTTGCTGGGATATGCAGACGATATCGACATCATCGGTGGCTCCCAGCGTACCGTTATAGAAACGCTTACGGCAATTGAAGAACAGGCGAAACGAGTTGGCCTTAAAGTGAACGAGGACAAAACCAAGTACATGTTGTCAACAAACAAAACAGCATCTGTCCACAACAGGGACCCTCCATGGACTGGGAGCCCTTTAAGTAAGTAAGTAAACTGCTATCAGATGCGTTGGATTCATTAAAATATGAACAATGTTAGTGAGGCAAACATCCAACTAGCTATTCGACTTTTTAACTGATATTCGTATGTAAAATTTGGACTTGTACGTACCTTAGCAACGAAAGTGTAGAAAGTTTGAACTACCCCAGCTTCAATGGCTTCTTACCTATTAAGTACAATATTGCTGAACGAGTATTGGCATCTTAAGGCCTTTCTAACCGAGATTTGTTATATTGCCAGTAAATCGTTTCTTTGTCATGATCTTTCGATATCGGTGTAGATGTCACAGCTTATGTAATCGCTTAAACTTGGTCCCTTTAGAACAATGTCAAATGTCTCGTTGTAGTCATTACCGACTTTTGTGGAGAAGCAGGCGATTTTGATTGGTTGCTGCTCGATTTTTGCCAAGTCTGGACTAAGGTTAATATCTGGTCGATGGTAGATTTACCAAAACTGAATCCAGACTAAGAAGGTCCTGCTAAATTGATGTTATGGGATTCTAAGCGATCGCATAATACGAAAGATACAATTTTAAGGTGACTGATCCTTCGAAAGTGGACACAGTTTAAAGACTCACCCTTGTCGAGATCGGAGGGAAAGATGAACTACGAAATTTACTCCCCCAGTTCTCAATGATTTAGCTGGCAATCAGTCTTCTACTACAATATATGCGGGCGGCTTTAGATTCGGCATCGCAATCTTTCAAACTTCTGTTTTGAGTGGACGAATTTGTTGTCGAACAGCATCCAAGCTGAATGTTTCATTCTATCTGTCGATAGTCCTTGCAATCTTTTCAGCGCTGGGTGTGATTCTCCTATTTATTTCCTACATAGTTCTGTTTGGCACTTGCGAATTCCTTTTACATTTTGATAAGGCTTTCAACCATCATGACTGCAGAAACTTTTGATGATATCAAGCCGATGCTTCCACCGGTTGTTTTTGTTTGTATACTTCGAATGTAGTACCACTTTGTCCGTGATGCAATTGCCGGCACTGTTTACCAAACAAGGAATTTTATTGTGATAGTTGGATGAAACCTAAGACATCTGAAGGCATCATACTCGTATGACTCTCTCCAATATAGCCAAATGGAACAAATCTTCTGGCGCTTTGTCTGTCGATGGATTTTTCCGCGCATAATGCGCTTTCAAACTGGCAGTTCGATTGGATGGAAATCGGAAGGGCAAACCTATAAGCAGAACCAAGCCAGAGGTGGCTTTACCCCCACACGATGTCTAACAAAAGTCGTAGCTCTCTGGATCAAGCCTTAATAACAATACTCGTGGTAGCTTTCGGTGCGCATTCGATTCGGAGGAGCTGGATCTTCAGAATAACTTTGGAATTCTCGATGGTTTTGAATTGGCTGCCAATGAAAATGGTCTGAATTACGCTGAGTACTTGCATGTTTATCAGCTGCAAATTGAATATCTTGGATGAAACATAAATGTGCCAAAAATCTTCTCCGCTAGGAGCTCAGACTTTTGAGGTTTTCAGACCACTTAAGCTGACGTAGCGGGCAAGAATAGGGAAATTAAGAAAAGTTCTTCTCCTGTACTGAGGACATAGATATTGGTGATGTCAGGAGTATCCCCAGTATCCCCGTCTCCTCTTCCATGCGGTTTCCTCGAGTAGTCGTTTGCAAGAACCCTAAGCCTTCTTGCATGCTCGCTTATAATAAAGTTTTCAGTGATGTTACGTATAATAGCGCGGAGATGTTTCCTATTGTGAAAGATCAAACTTCTAGAGCAATTGAGATCTACTACAGCTTTAGCCAGATTTGTTTGGTCACTAGACAACAGTCAATTCTAAGGTTTGTTCTTCGCTTAGTATCCAGCTTTAGTATAAGTTTGCACGTAGCATTTGGTATAACCTTTTCAGGTAGGACAGGTATAGTGGTTTTTATTTTGGGAGAGTTCATCAGCCTTGGAATATCACCCAACATAGCTGAACGTTGGATTGCTGTGCCACACGTCTTTTCTTCAGCCACAACAGGGCTTCTTTAATCGCCAAGATTTGCTGGAACACACTTCATTGAATTGGAAGGCAGAAAGAGAGGTCTAGATTTAGCTTTTCGGAGAGAAAACACCGCCACAACGCACTATATGTCAATCCGTATTGAAATGGATTGAGTTGTGGTACATGAAAGCATCTTCCATCCAGAATGTTAGCGTTTATTTGTCTACTGTACAGACAGACAGAGCCAGATGCCTACTGAAAATTCAAATCAAGTGAATCAGAAAATCAAGTGCCTTTAAGGGAGTAGTACATAAGGCTCCACTAATGCACAGACATGTTGTCCTTTGGATTTTCCTTATTTTCTTTCAGTTGACTGGATTTCCTACGGCCGTCTACAAGACAACCACCCCATCCGTGAGTATCGGTGCTATAACCGAGACATATTACCAATAGGTAATACCAGGTTGAAGGCCCATTTGTGCCCAATGGATTTTTTTTTTACACCTTCAAGGATTTGGAAACGGTGAGTAATCCGTCTTTTAGGATCTTCTTATCCATTTATTAACCCTTTCCTCGTTAGACGAACTTATGCGTAACGAGTTTCCCATTTTTACTGCATCGCTGCTGCTCCGCTTGTGGAGTTGGCTAATGTCGCAGACCGCAGAACGCGTCTACATAATGCTCGGTCCTGGATCGCTTCAGTGGTTAGCCCCAGGCGTTGTTGCGCATTTGCAATCTGAGAAATCCAGGAATTCTTTTTCCGACCTCGTTTTCTTACAGTTGGAGTGACCGTAGTTTATAGTGCCTTTTTAACCGGATTTTCCGCAGATCTTCTTTGAACGTGGCAATACCAGCTTATTCTATTCGCCTCAAGCTGTTCGGTTACCGAATTCCTTATATGTAGACTTCCACTTATACGCGTAGATCTAATGCAATCACGTTTAGTGACTCCACTAGACATCCTTAACATTTTCATTTCCGCTGCCGTCATTTTGTTTTCAAACGCTTCGTACATTGGCCAGGACTGACAACCTTACATAAGAACTGGCCTAACAACCGTGGTGTCGAGTTTTTCCTTCAATTTATGTGGAAATTTTCGGTCGCAAAAGATTCCTGAATTTTCCCGCCATTTCATCCACCCCACACTCACTCTGTGGTTTACGTCGTCGTCACATTTCGCTTCCATGTTAACTATTGATCCTAAGTACTTAAAGATAGTGCTTTTCGAAAGAACTATTCCGTCTAACATTATATCCGGAACAGGTCGCAACGGATGCGCAAATGGGCACGTCAAATGCTCCGTCTTTGAACGACTTATTTTAAACCCGTTTCTCTCTAGCGCATTTCTCCATGAATCTAACGCGTTCTGTAAATCTTCGACGTTATCGCTAAGTATAACTGCGTCGTCAGCGAAGAGAATTGGCGTTACATTTGCTTCGCGCATGCAGTGTTTTAAAAGATAGTCGTCAGTCGAAAACTACTTTAAAGAGGAAAGGGCTAAGTACGCTTCCTTGATGCACTCCGACATTAACTGGAAATTCTCTCGTTAGTCCGGCAGAGCTTTTAACCGCAGTTTTCACGTTTCCGTACATGTCTTGTATTATTCTAACATACGTTTCCGGTACGTTTTGAGACCTCAGCGTGGCCCATATGAGATCCCTAGGCACTCGATTTAATGCTTTCTCGAGGTCGATAAATACCATGTGTAAGTCCGTAGACGTATCTCGGTGCTTTTCCATTATTATTCGCTTTGGATAGCGTCCACCGTCGATCTTCCTTCAATAAATCCACGCTGGCTATTATCGAGCTTTGCTGTGTACCGAAGACGTTCGTTTAAGACTCTTTGGACGATTTTCATTTTGTGTGACATAAGCTTGATTGAACGGTAGTTGTTGCATTCTCGAGTGTCGCCTTTTCCTTTGTATAATGGAACCAAGAAGCTTCTTCTCCATTGATTCGGCATAGGTTGTCCACATTTTAATTTATTTAAAAGTTTCGATAGCCAAACGCTGCCGATCCCCTCCATCTTCGACCAAAACTCTGATGGAATGCTGTCTGGTCCCGCCGCTTTCCCCAGCTTCATTTTTCCGATTGCTATACTTATTTCTTCGATTGAAAAGTTCGAAACTTCCTCCTCGAATAGACCAGCTGTCGGCACTATATCACGTGGGAACTGTTTTTTAAGCAACTCCTTGCAGTATTCAAGCCATCGGTCACAAATTTCCTCTTAATTTGTTGGTAAGCGACCGTCTGCGTTTTTGATGTATTTCGGCGAGGTTATTTCCATCGAATTTTTCCGCTTCTGTGCAGCAAGCTTAAAAATATTTGACACTTTAGTATTGTACGACGTTTGAACTTCTTGTAAAGCTTGTGTTCTAGCTGCCGATCGGGAGGGTATTTGTTCCAACTCCTGGTACAGGTTTTCCGCTGCTGCCGCTCGAGTTCGAACCAGGACTTTCTTTGCGATCTTTTTAAGACGCTCGTAGTCAAGAGCCAGTCGAGCTTTTTCGATAAGGTCGCTTCGATCGCATTTTGTCCAGGCTTGAAATGCATTCTTCTTGTCGGCCACAGTTCGTTTGGTTTCGTCATTCCACCACCATGTCTCTTTGTCGACGTGATGGTATCCCGATATAGTCCCCAGATGGGACTTTGCAAGTTTTATGCATTCCTCGTGCATGCTGTTCCACTTTTCTTGCGGGCTAAGTGAGTCTGCGATACCGTTTATATTTCGAAGTGCTTCTTTAGCCAGTGCAATAAATCTTGCGCCTCGATCCTTCGATAAATTGTGTCACCGGATTTTTGGCTTTCCAAACGATGCCCGTGGTTTCTGTGGTTCCGCTGTGAAAAATTCTGTAATAAGCAGACGGTGTTGACTTACTAGCGATTCTCCAAGTATTACTTTACAGTCATTAACACGGTTTCTTATCGGCATATTGCAGAGGTGATAATCTATTTGCGTTTCATGGCCTCCACTGCTATAGGTGAGGTAAGACGGTTAAGCCGTAAGCCCTACACGCTACAAGGATGTCTTCGCCTGCTGAATTTCTGGTTCCAAAGCCTTTACCGTCGTGGCAGTCCTCATAATCAACATTTGTTGCTCCGACGTGGCCGATTAAATCTCCGCCTACGAAGAGCATCTCATCGATAGGTATATTTCTAAGCAAATTACCGAACTCTGACCAAAATGTATTTTTTTCCAATTGATCACATCCATTTTGTGGAGCGTACGCGCTGACAATGTCCTACGTTTCATTCTGTATGACGAGTTTTACACTCATTAAGCGGTCGCTTATTTTCAAAATACCAACGATATTGCTAAGAAGATCCGCTGCAACAACGATTCCAACACCGTTTCGTCCATTGACCGTTCCATGGTAGAGCATCTTAAATGCCTTAGTTTTTAAATCAAGAAAACGCGTTTTATTTCCGGTATTACACCACTTCGTTTCCTGAACGCACAGGATTTGTAGAGTTCTGCGACGCATAATCACTTTCAGTTCTAAACTTTTTGAGGTCATCGATCCGGCGTTCCAACTTGCAAACCGAAGTTTATGAAAATATTTTGGAAACCGTCTTTTAGGATGTTTCTGTCTAATTCTATTTTGCACCTCATGTGCTATATCGACCTCCGGAATAGATCTATGGGCTTTGATAAGGCGTGCGCCGTTTGGTGTATAGCATTTTGGATGGATTTTGCCAACGCGGCTTAGTCTCTGATTTCTCCTTTGAGGGATGAATCTCCTCCTGAGGGTGGTGGAAGTGGTAGACACAGTTTTACCACTCGCGCATGGCTCCTTTCGTTTGCTTTTAAAAGACGCACCATGTTCTGTGGCAGTTTTGCCTTTGTTCGGCATTGCAGTACCCTGCTAGTAGAGAGTGCAGACACCGTATTACAGTCTGGTATTTCCACCAGTAATGGAGAAAGCATCCGCTCTATACAGAGAAAGTTAGGAGTTCTCTAAGTATCGTTCTTGACTGAGTTATTTTTAAAGACACTGGGTGACAGGGAAGAAAGGAGTGGGTTTTAGAGTTTTTGACCTTACTCAGCCTCTACAATGTGACAAGCTCGATACTCAGAGTAGAGGAAATGATAGTACTGAAAGTACTATTGAGCGGATCATAATCAAACCACATAGGTTTAACATAACAACACAGTCATCAAGATCGTCAGACCAAGATATTAGTCTTACTTTCCTTATGTCGAATAGTGAAAAAATTTATAATCTTTCCAAGATTTAAGATCTTGCGAACAGAAGAGATGCGCACTGGATACTTTTGTTGGCATGAATGGTTCTTTCTAGAGCACTTGCCAGCATGTGTTTGTCGGAATCTTTGTTGTCAATAATGCTTACAAGTGATGACGGTGGTACTTTTCCATCTACTAATGCTAATGATGGTCGATTCACTATTTAACGCTCACAGTGGTTTCAACGCTTACGGTCAGGTATATCCAGATGATGCAGCCGTAGACATAATTGGTGATTGGCGCACCAGATACGGGCTTTCAGCCAATGCCTTTAAAACATAGTTTTTCCATCTAATGCGTAAAGGCATCAGTGTATATTGCTGCAACGAAACTAAGTACTTGAGTGTCATCCTGGATAACAAACAAATTTTGAACATGTCGTCTCGAAACCACCAAAGCACTGCTGGCCGTTTCACTGTATAAAGAATTTATTGGCAAAACTGAGGTTGCAATCGAGGCCAATTCTGTTGATATAACGAGTATGCCAGTACGTAGTCGAGCTATATTGTAAGAGTTCGAGCATTTTTATAAAGTCTTGCATCTATCTCCCAACCTGAGATGTACGCAAGCCTAATGGCAATCATCTACAATATATTCCGAAGAATGAGTGGATAAAGCAAATCATAATATCTGAATCTGTGTCGACAGACAGGCTGCACCTATGGGCTTCCTAAATCTTGTCATTATTTCCAGGCAAGTTCGAGAATGCAGGACATCTCTGACCGTAATCGAAAGGTTTAATTCAATCAGTCTTGTCAGAGGTCAACATATGATGGCGAGAAATAAGATCGCTGTTGAACTTGCCCGTCGGGGCTGCAGACCAAACAAATGCAACCAGAACGCAGCAACATACTCGTAGTATATTTCGTTTAGTTCAGCGGTCGATGGAAAAATCAAATTTTCAATCGAAATTCGAATTTCTATTTCCCAAGATCATCTGTTGATCTTCATCCCTGTAAAACTCACCCTTTCTATTCATTTGTGTGACAACCCTTCCGAACCTAGATTTCCCAATTTCTTAAGATTCTCTTGGGATAAAGTGAAAGTTCCCCTCAATCTCAACCTTCGATCGTAACCTCTAATTGAACGACAATAGGACGCGTATGCAAAAGTTAGTGAAATTCGAATCTTCCCTCATCCATACGAGTATACTCGTACACATGTATTCCCTAAATCGACGACAACTATCGACGACGTTGCAACATTTTGATTCTATTGTCGCAGTAACGAATTTTTCTTCTTTTCAAATTTTATCAAAAGGACCTTCGAATATGTAAATTATGACGAAATCGAAATCGTTTCACTATTTTGCATACGAGAAACATTGTCCCTTTGTTGCGCCAGAATAAAAAGGAAAAAACGAAAAAAGGACGACATTTCGTCTGATGATTTATGGAAATCACAGTGAAAAATCAATAGACGATCGAATATCCTTTTGAAAGATCAGATGCGCTTGGGCTTTGTTCATCGGTTACGATATAAACTGCAGCACCCGGGCTGCAAATACGAACTGTGCGAATAAAAATTTGTGTCAACGATTCCAGGTATGGAATTAACCCTCCAGGTATGAGTTTTGTCAGATTTGTCCTCAATTCGAGTTGCGTTCCAATTTTATTAATTGAATTATGCAAATTCGGGTGAAAGGCTTGAGGAATGTACATATGTATGTATATGCAGCCCTGGCCACCGGTGCCAGCAATGCCTCATGTTACGCATTCTCTGCGGCGCATTGTGATATGTACCGCTGCTGGGACATGAATGCGACTATGAGAAATGATTTATGCGTGCATTCAAAGATTTTTTTTTTTTTATTACTGTTACCGACTGCCGGTATACGAGTATGTAGGTCTATCATGATTTATACGTAAAATGCATGGGGATAAAGGGGGTTGCACAATGAAAATACAATCTCTCTCTCTGGCGTATTTGACAAGTTCATTTTGCAGCAGGCATGCATCGGTACTGAGAAGTGCACCTGTGAATTGCGACCGCTTTAAGTTGACTTGTGAAATTTTATTACTAAAATGCGGTATGCATTGGACGGGATAATAAATTTCGTCATGCGAATAGTTTAATTGATTTTGATCTCTCAAGAATCAGACACAATGAAACCCAAACGGACGCAATGCAGTCAATGCGACTAATTTACGACAGACTCTATATGTAGGAATTTTATTGGAGCAACTGCAACGGGCTCAGAAAGCTGTTGAGGTAACTTGTTTTGAAATTGTCGGAGAGTGTAAGAGTATCTATAAAATTGGAATTTCGGAGAATTACCACAATTTGGATGCACTTAAATATTTGATTACTGCCAGGCGTGCTCATTACGAATTACTCGTATTTGGCGGTTGTCCTTCAGATTTCGAATTCTGCAGCAATCAACAGCCGGACTATACATACCTAAACACATGCAAGGAGATATCGTATCCAAACCAAAACCAGATCACTTGTCATAAATGATAAAAACATTGTAAGCAGGCACAGGGATATACGAGTAGTTAACTGAAGTCGTTCACGATTCCTTTTTGTAGAAGGAGATATCGAGAATAATAGCACACTCCCTTTAAGCGCCTGGATCCTGTTCTTAAACCGAACGCCGCAAACCATTTAGTTACTCTCACAAATCATGTCGCAGGAGGTGGTGTCACATATGGCTAGTAGACTAAGGTGCTCCGACACTAGGGAATCTGTAGCCTTTCTCGTTAAAGAATAGCGGAAATGCCGTCGGCTTTTTAAAGACAACCAATATCTGCATTTTAGAAAACCATACCACCGAAAGTTGAGCCCATAAGAATACCAACTGTCATTGAAAATCATAACCAAGAACATAGTCAATCTCAAGGCGTACTCAGGTTCTGAAAATATTTCTCCTTGCAGAACAAATGAATCGGTGATCCTATTGTGACCCTAAGTACTTACAAGATCACTGTATTCGCCAACTTGGATGGGACCTACACTGAGTCAAAAACAGAGATCCTTTGTATCGTTCTTAACACTCGCCTTCCATGCAACCTGATCAGCTGAATAATATTCGCCGTAGCTGGTATATCTCTCTGGTTATTGCGAAAGATCTGGCATTCAGAACTACTATGTTGCTTCAAACCGATGATGTACTAGAACATTTAAATATGCTACAGAAAGGAGAAGTCCTGCTACTGGCCACTTTGAATGGAATCTTCACTGCTGGACCGAACTGTGAGAGCAGCCTTTATATTAAATTGGGAAAAAAAAACTCTCGGCAAGAGCTTCAGAAAACTTCAGAAAACACCTAGAGTGCCCTCGACAATGATACTTTTCAGAATACATATGGTGTAACTCATCCCAATAATACCACATGGAAGTGGGTGCGAACAAGGTGTAGCCCTTTACCGTTTTCCATCCACTGTCAGCTTACTGCTTAGCGCTTTCAATGTTTCTAGCGTCTACGCGAAGGCATGTTCTACTGATCTAGCCATACAGATTGTTGGGTAATGTCTAGTGACTGAATGTTCTCAGGCACATGCAACTTGAGACGTGATCGATAATTGGTGTACTGGACAACACTTGAATTCTCTTAGCAGCACCACCGTAGGTTTCTTCACATTCAAGTCATTCTGAATTGATCTGAACTAAACATATTACGTCGAAAACCTCTAAGGCTCTTTCAGCCCCCTCACATGTGCTTTGTCACCAAGAAGGGTCATCTAGATCTTCACGGTAATGAAATACCCAATTGTATCCTTTTTGTAGGTGAAGTACGCTTTGTCGAAAATACTTTAACCAGACTTCAAAAAGCGGGCTGTGTAGCGAGAACCCAAAACACCTGACTCAGCTCCAACCAAACTGATTAATCTTCTTTCCTTCGAGCCATATTTTTATTTCATTTTAAGTGGCGCTACAGTCCGGGGTGGACCTAGGCCTCAGTCAACAAGCTTCTCCAGCTAGCTTGATCCCTGGCTAGTTAGCTCCAGTTTCGCACGCTAAGTTGGCTGAGGTCCTCTTCGACTTGCGTGCGCCACTTGAGTCTCAGTCTTCCCATACTGTGCTGTCACTCCGGGGCCGATTCGAAGACTGGAGAGCTGGTGTCCATCCGTTTAAGATGATCCAACCATCTTTGTCATTGGATCTTAACACTTCTGGTTGGGTCGATGTTTCTGTACAGTCCGTAGAGTTCATTGTTGTATCTCCTCCTGCATATACTTTGTCTTGCCCACGTTGACCGCTAAACCTCTCTCAATGATCGCGAAGGCGCCAGTGACACGCTCCTTTCTTCCGATTATGTCAATATCATCGGCGTATGGGAGTAAGTTAACGGACTTTTGAAAGATTGTGCCTCTTGTACTTGCGCGTTAGTTCTAGACTATTCTTTCGAGTGTGATGTTGAAGAAATTGCATGACAGCGCATCGGCTTGTCTGAATCCTTTCTGGACATCAAAGGTCTCGGTGAGATCTCTACCGATCTTGGTGGTGCGCCGGTCATCCTCCATCGTCAACCTGCACAAACGGATGAGTTTGGCAGGGATCCCGAAACTAGACATTGCTCTGTATAGCTCGTCTCTATAGATGCTGTCATACGCGGCCATAAAATCGATAAATAGGTGGTGTGTATCGATCTGAAGCTCATGGGTCTTCTCCAAGATCTGCCGTAGTATGAATATTTGGTCGATGGTGGACTTTCCCGGCCTGAAGCCACACTGATATGCGCCTATCAGGTTGTTGACGAACGGCTTCAGGCGTTAACACAATACGGCGGATAAGGTCTTACATGCGATGTTAAGGAGACTGATGCCTCTGTAGTTGGCGCAGTTCAAAGAGTCTCATTTCTTGAGAATCGGACAACCAATGCTGGGGTTCCATTCATCGGGCATACTTTCGTCCGACCATATTTAAAGATGAGTTGGTGTATGCTCCTTACCAAGTCATCACCTGCCGCTTTGAAGAGCTCGGCAGTCAGGCCATCCGCTCGAGTAGCTTTGTTGGACTTAAGCTTCGATATTACTATCTTCACTTCATCTAGGTCGGGTGGACGGAATTGTTGGCCATCATCGTCCAGGTTCAAAGGTTGATTCTGCCTGACAGCGGTATTTGGTCCGTCATCACCGTTATACAGTCTGCAGAAATGATCTTTCCAAATCCTCAGCACCGACTGCGATTCTTCTACGATGTTCCCTTGTTCATCTCTACAGGCTTCGGTTCGGGGTAAGACTTCCGAACCTCATTCCTGGAGTAGCATCTCTCAATTTCCTCGATCGCGCGCTTCTCATGCTCTTTCTTCTTCCTCCTGAGAAGCCGGTGTTCGTCTCTCCTCTTCTGCTCTATAGAGCTCGTGAGCAACTCTGGTCTTTTTTTGCAGTGCTGCATCGCATAGTTTTTGCTTAGCTGCATGTGCTTGCCGGCATTTATCATCGAACCAGGGGTTTCGTTGTGGTGGGCGAGTGAAACCCAGCACATCAGAAGCGGCATGGCATTTTGTGATCAATCTGGTTGACTGTTGATTGATCAGGAGTTCTCCAAGTCCCCTTGTGTATGTCGAGATGTGGGAACCGCTGCGAGAGATGTTCGGCTTCAGAGGCTCATTCTCGTTATTTATAGAACCAGCACCTGTCGGAAGATGCTACTTCTACGAGTCCTTATGCTAATCGTTGCCTTCAAGTCATCTGCTTCCGGTTAAAACAGTGATCTTGCGCCCAAAATGTCTTCTGACTTTGGTTACATGGAAATTCCACCTGATGCCATGACGTCTAAAAAACAAACGAAATTGTCTTTCCCTGTACACAGGAAACATTTCTGTTAGTAACTCAACCAGCAATAGAATGTAGTTTGCTCTTCACTGATGGCTCCAAAACTGGCGTCTTTCTGGAGGATATCAACGTTTAATTCGCCTCTTCGATAGGCGAACTTGATTCTGTCTCACAAGCACAGATATCCGCAATTCTGATGGCAATGAACTTTATTGTGAAGAATCGGTGGAGTTGACGAACTATCTGCAATCCGTAGCCCAAAAAACTTTGCTTCACCCTTCTACGACTTCTAACCTACAATAGTTAAGAACGCAGTCAGAAGTTTCAATAGGCAAGGCTCAATGGAAGAGCGCACTTTTATATTAAATATCACAGTCTACCGACTACGCATTTTCCAAGATATTAAAGGTATTTTGACAATACCGGATACGAATCTATCTCAAATGACATTGAATTAAGAGGTATTCATCACCGTACCCGCGTATGAGTTGAGTACCACAACGTCCGGCTAGTCGTTGGGTGTTATTTTTCCATCAAAACTATGGCCAATTGTCATCGTCGATATATTAGATAAATTAATAAATTTAGGTGTCCTGAATGTGTCCAGGTGTCCAGATATTTAAGGATAATTTGACTGTGGACACTTATGCAGATGATCAGCTTCTCCCCATAACTTTCTTCAAATAAAGAGCAGGTCAACAGCCGGGCGAGGATCTTGTACTAAAAGAAATTCAATTATACCTTAACGTGAACCATATATCTTTGCTTAGATATTCATACTTCTTTTGGAATGCTGGGCGAAGATGAGATCGATTGCACCTTACAGCGTACTGTTCATCATTTTTACAATTAAATAGTCTGCGGAGATATTTTTTTCAAACTTACAGTATTGACTCTTCAATCATGATCGTTTCACCCTATTGCCCTCTTTTATCTCTGCACACATTTTTCTGGGATATGAGTCCTTGTCATCACAGTCATCTCATCTCGTATGTCGATACTGCTTACTTACATACTTTAGTTGGCACTACAGTCCGTGGTGGTCCTCTGCAGTACTATCCCTCGGGGGCAGATTCGAAGACTTGTCGGACCGGAGCGCTGATGTCGATCCTCTCCACATAACCCAGCCATATCAGTTGTTGGATCTTCACTCTTCTGGCTAGGTGGATGTCGCTGTACATTTCGTCGTTGAATCTCCTCCCCAAGACATCATCAAAAATCACCTGTTAAAGAGCACCCTCATCTATTTTTAATAATGTCTATGCCACTGCGCCATAGAGCACGACTGAGATTATTAATGTCTTATGTGGGGTAACTTTTGTTGTCCGAGAGAGGGCTTTGTTACTCATTGGCCTTCTTAGCCCAAAGAAACAGCGGTCGGCAAGAGTTATTCTTCGTTTGATCTCGGCGTTGGTGTCGTTGTCTGAATTTGTAGCAGAGCCTAGGTAAACAACGACCTTAACTATATTAAAGTTAGTTATACTTGTCGAAGGTTACGTTCTGCTATTGTCTTTGGCAGTTTTAGCCGTTTGACGTACAGTATCAGTGCATCCCCTTTTTTGGAGATTTGTCGTCCACGATATTCATATTGATAGCTTGGCAATACTAAAATGACGGGCCTGAGCCAGTGTTAGGTCCTAGAAACGTTTGGACCCCTAAAATACTACGGTGTGCCTTGCATCTATTGATTTAATTATCAACTTGCTTTTTGTTCAAGCGAGGGTCTGATAAAAGGAGTCTAGAAGTGGTCATTCTCTTCTGTGGTTCCGAGAACGCATATCAAAAATATGTCAGCGTGTTCAGTCCTGATACTGATTCTAATCAGTCGTTCGGTGATGGTGTAGGCTCAAAACATCATTATTTCAAATCAAATCTTACACTTGCAGCAGGGAATATCATTTTGTCTGGCCTAGCTATCACTTTTCTTGGAAAATCATTGTCCGTTCGATGGAATTGTCAGTAGTAAAGGAATCCACATGAAAGGCTGTTTATCACTACTTCACTTATAGTGCCCTACGTAGAATTGAATCTAGTTGACCGAATAGCACAACCTTCAGTCTGGAGGATCAGATTCCTTAGAGGTAAATTCATGTACCCCAAAACGAGGGTATAAGAGATGCCCTCAAATCCTGCGTCACCATCTACATACTGATTTTTTGACAAGAAGCCAGGTGGAGTTATCGGTGGACCTGCTTCTGCCTCTTTGTTTACGCCGAAATGTCCGTACTGGGATTCGTCTGCAAAATAGTTAGCTGACTCCAAAGCCGAGCATTTAATTACATTTACGAGTATACAGTCAGATTCGATTCGAGATTCTGCCAAGTAGTGGGGAATATTCCCAGTGACTTCTCTCTTGCTTCTTCAAGCAATTTGTATACTACTGACACATGTTGAGCAGCTTAAAAAGCTGGGCTGTTTAAAAACAAGCTGTGGTGTGGAATTTTCTGCCAATTTTCATGCCTTAGCTGCCCTCATCACATGTAACGTTTTACACTGGGAATCACTGTAGAGAAATGATTTAAGTTTCCCTCAGATAAGACTCTAACATTCCATAACATGTGAATAGAAAACGCTTCTGCCCCTGACCAGGCAGCTTTTCATTTTAACTCGCTGATACATGCACTGTTTCAGTATGAATGACGTTTCACGTGACCTTAACTTCTCACTGTATTTGGTACTCAAGTGTCCTTTCAGACAAAGCCAGGCATATGCTGGGCAGTGCTGAGCGTCAAGATACAAATTCGTTTCCTTTATTCTTTCAACCCCAATTGACTATGACTAGTTACAGGCAAATTCAGGCAGCGACATCTATCGGATGATAGTATCAACTACAGCATAAATTAAATCATATTGAAAGTATCTAAAATCCTTGTCGATAAGGTGGTTCAAAGTGGGAAAAATTAACTATCAGCCTAGAAACTCAAATTAGAAACGCAAAATCAAAATAAACCTCCAATTGGAACCATGTCAAACAGATATACTGCACATGTAAGCCCAAATTGCAATAAGACCTTGCAACTGACAATCGTTCAGGTGTTTCCCAATTTGTCCGACACCTCTCTGGCATTCGCAGTAATTTATTTTGCGGCAATAAATTCTCGCAATTAGTATGCAAATTCATTTGTGCGAATAATTCGCCATACTCGTACACAATTACTATTGGCCGTACCAACTTGTAATTGCAAGTAAATTGACAATGTGTACCGTTGCTCATTTATTTTATTTTTTTTATTTTTTTTTTTCGAAACAATCCTTTGCAACATGATGTATGTTCATACGACATACAAACGTTCGAATTGAAGTGGGTTTTCAATTTCAAAACGAACAGCTAATGAATGGTGTCGGTCATAAATTATAGTCCTAGTCCGAGGCAACACAAACGCCTTTGGTGTACGAGTATCTTTGCTATACTTTTGTACTTTCAATGCATTGTTGTCACAATAGTTTGGCATCTGGATGTAGTCACCAATTGCACTTGTACATTAAGAGAGAGAAGAAAATAACAGAAAAAAATCGTTTACGTACAATTGTGAAATGATGCAGCCGTTGAGCAACAAGCTGCAATGCAACTCAGCATAAGACATCACAAAATTCAACATTTTCCATTCGAAGGTAATAAAACGACGAAGATGCATAGGAGAAACTTGTCGGATCCTCCGAACCTCGAAGGCTCTTATCGATTTCTGCCTTGGACTCTTCTTGCCTGCACTCAAAGTGTGTCAATTGGACATTACAAGATTGTTTGCCCCAACAAAAACAACAACACCAACAAAAAATAAACATGCAACTCTTTGGGGGCAATTAAAATTCTGCGAGTTTTAATTGCATTTGACTTATGGTGCCGGTTTTCCATGATGCATTGCTGCCAATGCTTGTAAAAATGTTCACCAGATGCCACACAACCCAAAAGATGTCCATTTAAAGTTTTCACAATACAACAAAAACAAAAAACAAAAAACAAAAAACAAAATAAATAAATATTTAACATTAACATTTTGAAAACGCATTTGCATTCAAAGGTACCGCTAAAGTGGTGGATTTGAAGTGAATGTTGAAGGATCACAAAGGTACACAAATGTAGGCCTTTGCACCTTTCTCTTAAGGGAATTCAAAAACTGAAACGGGACACACAATTTGAAAAATTTCCTCATCAATCTCTGAAATAGAAAAACGAGCCTAAGGTAAACGCCTTTCACTTCCAACTTTAATGACTTTCGGCAAGGCTATCTAAATTTACAACCTGGGAGTGTAATAAATTCACGCTTCACTGCGGTTCGATACATTGTATCTAAATGTGAGTGTTTATTGAAATCTTTGTGTTATTTTGTTTTTTATTCATCGATCCACAGACGGGACAGTTTATGGATGGCTGTAAAAGCCCACAGAATTAAGCAGACGTTAAGGCAATTTGATGAAGCAATCAATTTAGAATTAGAAAATTTTATTGCAATTGCTTACTGCAATTTTGCAATTACGCAAGACCTATCCGATGCATGATATCAGCCGTCACAAATGTGTCAACACGGATTTCGCAAGACACAAATTTACTTGGAAACTTGGGTCGTTGTGATACAGTGATACTTAAGATTACGATTCATTTCCAAATTGTATGCAACACGAAGAGGTAGAGAAACATAGCTTGGGATAATCTCGACAAGCAGGGAGACTTGAAATTCATGTATCTGATTGACAAATTGTCAATTGGGTATGTATCAAACCAAACGACTTTGACCTTCTTTTCAATAAGACACCAACTCATGGAGATGTCCACCACGCATAAGGATTTAGGCGCGAACTTTTCATTCCTTTGAGTGAGCAATGGGTCTGGGACGGTCATAGTACCTAAGCTGGGTTATATCAGAATAAGACGTCAAAATTTTCAGCTTTGAGGAAAAGATTGATGTTAGCTTAAAAGGATAATACACTGTTGATGTTTGTTGAAGAGTATAAGTGTTTTGAGAAGATTAGAGGATCAATAACCTTATTCCGAACCTACGCCCCCAAAAGACTGAAATCTTTTGATATCCCCTGCAGCTTGTATGCACCTTCTAACGTGAAGAGTTACTCTATTGTCTGTCCCTCGGAGTTTGATTCGAAGACTCTACGCACCAGTGTCCGTTTGCTCAACATGTCCTAGTTGTCTTGGGTGAATGATACTCAGTTTCCTGACAATGCCGAAGTCGCTGAACATTTCTTAGACTTTGTCTGTGAATCTTCTCCTCCACTGCCCGTCTACGAGACCTGGGCCAACCATTTTTCGAAAATTGTTCTAATCGCTACGACTGGGGATATCTTCTTCTGCTTTCGATAGACTTCACCCTTCTAGCCCATAAAGTAGGACTGCGGTTGAGACCTACGTTGCAATTGATTGGGAAGCTGCTGATTCTCCTTTAACTTGAATTAAGTCAAGTTTGTAGCTAAGCGCTCGCCTTAACTTCCAGTGGTGGTCCTCGGTAACTGCATGATTAAACTCTTACTCGTGCCTACGCCGTAATAAGGCTCATAATCCTGTACGGAATAGGAAAGATAGGAAAGAAGGACATCGTTAGTAGTAAAGTCACTAAGCACAGCCTTAACGACACCACGTTTGCCAGTACTTAGGTTCATTGACTTCTTATCTGAATGTAATATCACTACAGCAAGCACACGGGTTTTTATCTAAATACCACCTTGATCAGCGTGTGGCGCTCCCATTCTACCGATTTGAGTTCTGTTTTTTTTTTGTTAAGTTGGTACATCTGTTATTGATATTCCTTTTAAATCTTAGTATCATAGCTTGACATTTGTAAAAGTTACGTAGCCAAGAGTACATCCATCTCTGTGTGTGTTGGCGATTTTTTACAATTTTAGAAATTAATTTAAATTTGCAACAACGAACTTGTATTAAATTTTGCGTACAAAACAGATTTAATGGTGCGCGAATGTTGAAAGTGTTGGAAAAGTGTTTCGCCAACGATTCTCTAAACAAAACGGTGGTTTACCAGTGGCACGAGCGATTCAAAAGTGGTCGTGAGTCAATCGAAGATGATGAACGCAGTGGCAGACCATCGATATCGAAAACCGACGAAAACATTGATGGAGTCAAAGAAATGTTGGTCAATAACCGCAAATTAACCATCAGAGAGATAGCGGAGGACATGAACATTGCCTATGGATTCGTCCAAGACATTTTGGTTAATGATTTGGGTTTCCATCGTGTAGCAGCAAAGTTGGTGCCAAAGGACCTCAATTTTATGCAAAAAAGAGACCGTGTTGACGTCGCAAAAGAGATGATTTGCGAGGCTGAATCCGATCCCACATTCATCAAAAGGATCATTACTGGAGACGAGACGTAGGTTTATAAATACGACACGCTATCCAGGCATCAGGCAAGTGAATGGCGTTCACCAAATGAGCCGAGACCAAAAATACCACGTCGTTTTGAGTCAAAAAAGGAAGGCAATGCTCACGGTTTTCATGGACTACAACGGTGTAGTGCATCATGAAAGAGTATTTTTTGGGTGTTATGAGACGTTTGCGTGAAGCAATTCGCCGAAAGAGACCAGAATTGTGGGCAGAAAACTCGTAGATTTTGCACCATGATAATGCACCGTCGCACAGTGCCATCATTATTCGTAATTTTTTGACGAAAAATGCAACAAACACCATCCAACAGCCATCGAATTCACCTGATTTGGCTTCCTGTGAAGCACTGACGGACCTACCGAAAACCGAATATAAAAAATGTTTCGAAAATTGGATCAAGCGCTGGCATAAGTGTGTTGCGGTCGATTGGGAAACTTGTATTTTTAATTTTCTGAATAAATTCCGGATCAAGGTGGTATACAAAGAGAACACGGCGATTTCCGAATCCTGAAACGCTAAATCAAATTTATTACTTCGCGGTAGATATTAGCTATGCGTGGACATCCGAACAATCCGTGTAGGCAAGGCTGACTCTGATTACCACCAATCAATCGGCACAGCGAAGGGGAACAACTGTGAAAAGGCGCAAACTACAAAAGCTGCAATCGCAAGCATCTTCGCCGAAAATCTCGACAGCTTGTGTGCCGCCAACATAAAGTTCCGACGACCAGTGGCATTGCTGCCAACGTTAAAGGCGTTACAATTGATATGCCAAGCTTCGCCAGACCGCCACCGAGAAATCTCTGGTTTGGTAAAAAAATGACAGGAAACACATGCAGCTGACTAAGAAGCATAAAAGTGAGAACCGCCCGTGAGCACTACGATACAGAAAGAACATTGGTTTCACCAGAAAAGAAAAAACCAGCACGAGAAGCACGAGAGGGTGTACTCCGGAAATAACATTCCAAAGTCTTACCAACAGGTACAAAGACATGTCAATCCAAGAAGACCCATACAGAAGACTCTTGTGGTGAAGAAGGAAACCTTTTAGTTTATATCCGATGCTGAGGATATGGACAAATTTTCTGCAGATTGTATATGTTGCGCGCAGAAGCTCAATAGCCCGCCGTCAGACAGAATGAACCATTTAACTTAGACTATGATATCCGCACCTTCGATCCGCCTGACCAAAATAAAGTTAGGGCGGCAATATCAAGCTTAAATCAAAGAGCAGTTGGACCTGACGGCTTATTGGTTGAAGTAATTAAAGCTGCTCCTTAGAAGGACCAGAGCTGGTCATGAGCTCTATGAGCGGAAGAGGAGAGACGAACACCGGCTTCTCAGAAGGAAGAAGAAAGAGCACGAGAAGCGCGTGGTCGAGGAAATTAAGGGATGCTACTCCAGGAATGAGGTTCGGAAGTTTTACCCCGAACCGAAGCCTGTAGAGACGAACAAGGGAACATCGTAATAGATTCGCAGTCAATACTGAGGATTTGGAAAGACCATTTCTGCAGACTGTATAACGGCGATGAAGAACCAAATACCGCTGTCAGGCAGAATCAACCTTTCAACCTGGACGATGATTACCAACAATTCCGTCTACCCGACCTGTATGAAGTGAAGATAGTAATATCGAAGCTTAAGTCCAACAAAGCTGCTGCAGCGGACGGCCTGACTGCCGAGCTCTTCAAAGTGGCAGGCGATGACTTGGTAAGGAGCATACACCAACTCATCTGTAAAATATGGTCGGACGAAAGTATGCCCGATGAATGGAACTTCAGCATTGTTTATACGATCGATTCTCAAGAAAGGAGACCCTCTGAACTGCGCCAACTACAGAGGTATCATCGCATACAAGATCTCATCTGCCATTTTAAGTGAAAGCCTGAAGCCGTTCGTCAACAACCTGATAGGTCCATATCAGTGTGGCTTCAGGCCAGGAAAGTCCACCATCGACCAGATATTCACACTACGGCAGATCTTGGAGAAGACCCATGAGCTTCAGATCGATACACACCACCTATTCATCTATCTCAAGGCCGCGTATGACAGCATCTATAGAGATGAGCTATACAGAACAATGTCTAGTTTCGGCATCCTTGCCGAACTCATCCGTGTAAGCAGGATGACAATGGAGAATGCACGCTGCTCCATCAAGATCGGTAAAGATCTAACCGAGACCTTTGATGTCCAGAGAGGATTTAGACAAGGCGATGCGCTGTCATGCGATTTCTTCAACATCGTACTTGAAAGAATAGTGCAATACTCACGCGCAAACACAAGAAGCACGAACTCTCAAAAGTCCTTCCAACTACTCGCATACGCCGACGATATTGACGTAATCGGAAGAAAGCAGCGTGATGTCAGTGGCGCTTTCGCGAGTATTGAGACGGAAGCGGCGAAAATGGGTTTAGCGGTCAATGAGGGAAAGACCAAGTATATGCTGTCAAGCAAAAAAGACAAGCAACACCGACGTCTCGGGCAGAACGGCACCCTTGACAGGTATAACTTTGAGGTAGTTAAGGACTTTGTCTACCTAGGCTCCGCTATAAATACAGACAACGACACCAGCGCTGGGATCAAACGAAGGATAACTCTTGTCAACCGCTGTTTCTTTGGGCTAAGAAGGCACTTGGATAGCAAAGCCCTCTCTCGGACTACAAAAGTCACCCTTTATAAGACCCTAACAATCCCGGACCTGAATGAGGGTGTTCTTGGTTGCTTACAGAGAAAAATTCTTCAGGCGATCTTCGGTCCAATCTGCATTGAAGGAGAATGGAGGAGGAGATACAAAAATGAACTCTATGGACTGTACAGCGACATCGACCCAACCAGAAGAGTGGAGATCCAACGCCTGAGATGGCTAGGTCATGTAGAGAGGATGGACATCAATGCTCCAGTCCGAAAATTCTTCGAATCCGCTCCCGAGGGACAGCGCAGTAGAAGAAGACCGAGATTCGGATGGCCCACGCAAATGGTAGAGGATCTCAGTCAACTTAGCGTGCGAAACTGGAGGCAGCTAGCCAGGTATCGAGCTGGCTGGAGACTCTTATTGACTGAGGCCAGGTTCACACCGGACTGTAGCGCCACTTAAAGAAAGAAGAAGAAGAATTTAATCTGCGTGAAATGACTTTGTGGAGAGCATACACCAACTGATTATTCAAATGTGGTCAAAAGACTGTGTATCTGATGAATGGAATCTCAATATCGTTTGCCACAAAAACGGAAAAGGAAGTCTTCACTGTGCCAACTCTCCTCATCGGATACAAGATCTTTTCCCCCATATTGTTTGAACGTGTGACACCCTTCTCCAACAAACTGATGGGGTTCTATCGGTCCACAATCGAACAAATTTTTACCCAGCGGCAGCTCTTGAAAAAGACTCAAGAAGTTCAAATCGTTTTTCAACAGCTTTTCATCAATTTTAAGGCCGCTTTTGACAGCACTTATAGAGACGAGCTTTATAGAGAAATGTCTCGCTTTGGAATTTTTGTCAAGATTGTCCATATGTGCAGAATGACGATATAAAATGCTCGCTGCGGCATGACTTTCGATGTCAGCTTACTCCAATAACGCGTTTTCCTTGGATTTGCTATAACTTCTGCCAACAACACCCTGAGCAACTTTCGTGTTTCGATATACGAGGGCGGGTCAATAAGTCCGTGACTTTTTGAATTTCTGACCTCTTTACTGAAACAGCAACACTGCTCCTGTCAACAGGCATCTGTCAGTTGACTCCAGTCAAAATTTAAACTTGCTGCGTCAGTTAGTTTGTGTTTGACAGCTATTTTTATCAGACTACTCACTAATTTGAGGAGAAAATGGAAAAAAGTGAATTTCGTGTGCTTATTAAGCATTATTTCTTGCGAAAAAAAACCATTACCGAGACCAAGGCTAAGCTTGATAAATACTATGGGGACTCTGCACCATCGATTTCAATGGTAAAAAAGTGGTTTACTGAATTTCGTTGTGGCCGTACAAACACTGAAGATGCCGAACGTCCTGGACGCCCAGTTGAGGTCTCTACACCCGAAACAATCGAAAAAATTCACGATATGGTGTTGGCCGACCGAAGACTGAAAGTGCGAGAGATTGTGGAAGCCGTAGGGATCTCGCATGGCTCAGTGGTTTCAATTTTGAATGATCATTTGGGCATGAGAAAGCTTTCCGCAAGATGGGTGCCGCGTTTGCTCACAGTCGACCACAAACGCAATCGTGTAACAACTTCACAGGAAGGTTTGGCGTTGTTTAATCGCAATATGGAGGAGTTTTTGCGCCGTTTTGTAACCGTGGACGAAACATGGATCCATCACAACACACCAGAGAACAAACAACAGTCAAAACAGTGGGTTTCTAAGGGTGAATCGGCGCCAAAGAAGGCCAAGGTGGGTTTGTCAGCCAATAAAGTTATGGTGACTGTTTTTTGGGATGCACGCGGGATAATCCACATTGACTACCTTCAAAAGGGAAGAACAATCAATGGGGAATATTATGCCAACTTATTGGACCGATTCAATGACGATTTAAAAAAAAACGACCTCATTTGGCCAAGAAAAAAGTTATTTTCCACCAAGACAATGCAAGGGTGCACACATGTGCAGTTGCCATGGCAAAAATCCATGAATTGGGCTATGAATTGCTCCCTCATCCACCCTATTCTCCAGATTTGGCTCCGAGCGACTACTTCTTGTTCCCAAACCTGAAGAAATGGCTTGGTGGAAAAAGATTTGACTCCAATGATGAAGTCATCTCGCAAACAAAGGCCTATTTTGTAGACCTCGACAAATCATTTTTTTTTGGAAGGGATAAAAAAATTGGAGAAGCGTTGGACAAAGTGTATAGAGCTCAAGGGAGACTACGTTGAAAAGTAAAATTATTTTTTTATCAAAAAATCTGTGTTTTAATCCAAAAGTCACGGACTTATTGACCCGCCCTCGTATTTCATGACCTACTATCAACGTTTCCATATTAGTGTCATCGACTGAATGAACAATCTTTTCGAGCTGCCAGCATCGGTTTCGTAAGGCCGAGAAACAGTTCCCTACCCCTGGCAGCCTCTTAATAGCGTGAGTCGAGCCTCCATTAACCTCAAAATGAAACGCGAACGTACCTCAAAGGGTAAAATAAAAGCTCGCATGGAACAGCTGCAGAAAAGGATGACAGAAATTGAGAAACGCCACGAAACTATCTCGTTAAGCTCCATTGCCGAAGGCGCCAAAGACAATCCACACTTTAACACCAATTTCTTACAGGAAGCAGAAGAAATCTTTGTGGAAGAAAAAGCAAAATTCTTGGATGCATTGGAAGCACGTCAACAGATGACTTCGCAATCAGCATTAAACAACAGCACTACCGCGATTGTTCACAGAGTATCCCGTCGTAAGTTGCCGCCTATTGAAGTGACAGTCTTTTCGAGAAAATACTCCGATTGGTCGTCGCTTAGGGACTTATTTACATCGCTGATAAGCTGTCAAATGTAGAGCGGTTACAATATCTTAAGTCGGGTCTCAGCGGAGAACCTGCCAACTTCGTCATAGGCATTCCCATCACTTTAGAAAAATTGTGAAAAATTCCGTACTCTGTCTCTTGACAAACGTTATGATTTCGTTTCAGCAAATCACCTATGTTTCAATTGTTTGGGCTCACACTGGAGACGTGACTGCCGATCAACCAAAGGATGCACCGCCTGTCACGGACGCTATCATACACTCTTACATACGGTCCAATGTGATGCCAACTCTTCCTCGTCTTCAACTCGTCAACTCGGTAGCGACATTGCCCTGCAATCAAATATGACTCAAGGCTCAAAGGTTTTCATACATAAACTTAATACTCGTACAGTCGCTTACCAACCCTATTCAATGCTTCTTGCTACCGCCATCATTACTGCCTCATCCGAAAATCAATGCTTGACTTCCATTCGGGTACTAATTGATCCATTCTCTGAAGCATCATATGTTGCGGAATCATTGGCCCAATGCCTAAGGTTGTCTCGACGTTCAGCACTCGTTCCTGTATCCGGAGTCGGAGGTGCTTCATGCCATACTGTCAGGACTCAAGACAAAGAATGTCATTCCAGAGCGAAAATGGTTGATCTACGCCGGGCAATAGGGAGACGACTTTGCATGGAAAGGGTTTGAATGTTTTAAAGACTGTCTACGACTGTATAGTACAGCTTGGGTCCGTTACGATGGGACTCTACTAGACAGAATTGACAACTGTTTTATTAAGATGGGTCCAAGGCACCTAACAAGAGCGATAGCCAGTGATAAAAGCTTACTCTTCGGGGCTTACTGGCCCAATATTATGTATCACGACACAATTCATTATCCTGCCACAGGCGTTTTTTTGTATTCAGTTGAGGACTTGAATAACCATCGTCATTATGACTCAGTCGATAGGAGGCCTCAATATAGAGGCAAACCACAAATAACTTTCAAGAGATCCTCAAATTCATTGTCGTAACAGACGTGGCACTAACTTGAACCAAGATCACCACATTTGTGTAACCACCACTCACTTTTGAATTGCCACCTCCATTTCGGGGAACCAAAACCAATTTCTATAGAAAAAGGAGCAATTAAAAGCGCTTTTCCTCCATTGAGCCACATGAATTCTGTATCTAAGTTGTTGTGAATACCTATGATGAAGGATAAAAGTGCGACAGCAGAATTGTACGCAGAATCCCAGCATATGGATGCCCTTAACGCGGAAGAAATACGAGTGGAGGTACCATGTCAGGGGCCATAGCCAAAATTACATCACTCAAAGTCGAATCTAGTGCAACATAATAGCTTAACCAACAAACGAGCTACGGAATCAAAGAAAAAGTTGAATATCCTGAAGCTACACTGACACATAAAATCCAATCGAGCTGATCAAGTTGGGCTCTTAAGCAAGTACAAAGTTACATACCATCGGCCGGACTGATGTACCACTAAGATGAACTAATCAAAACATACACAGCCCTCGAAATCTCGTGTGGTCCGTTTGCACGAAAGACAATCATCCAATCATTTGGTTAAATTCTTAATCAAGATCTTCTGCAGGAATAAGCATCACCCATCAGCAACTAAAACGCTAAAAGACATTCGACTAGCATTCCAATAATAAAAACAAATTCGCATGCCCCAAACTGGGCATTTTTCATTCACTCGTGTTCCATCTAATTGCATGACCATTACTCCTCTTTCGGTTCCCTCGCATAATCTACTCCACTCCATCACGAATATAATGTTATTCCGTCGAAACTACAAGACACTAGTTGGATAGGGACTTTCAGTGGATAATGTTGGTAATGTTGGTAACATTTTTATTGCCAGGCATTACCACACAAAATTACTTTTTAATAACTCGCCTAGGAACCTCTCATAGTCCATTTACGAGTAGAAGCGACTGAGCGAGTGCCTACTTCTTCGACTTTAAACACGCACTCACTATCCACATACGACGAGGGGACAACTTCGCTTCCTAGAAACACCTGGCTAATTCGGTAGATGGTCAACTGAGTTATTCCAACCAATCAAAAGGTAAATAACTAAAGAAGAAGAAGAAAAAAAAATGTAAGTTACAAAGAGACTCATCTGCAACATCATCGGCACGAAAGGAGAGAAACAAACCAACTACCCGGAGGGGTGTCCCTCATCAAATTTAACCAACCAGTCCGCCCAACAATGCACAACACTAGATACGAAACTGGTTCCTGTTGCATGCCAGGAGCAGAAACATGCTGCCCCCCCCCAAGGAGGCATACGAACCCACTCAAGCACAGTCCGAACTCTGGCCAACTACGATAAACAATTTAAGTTATGAATTTTTGAATGTGCTCTTCCTCTGGCCATGCGTTGGTCTTCTCCCCCGACGGGATCACTCTATCAATTTGCATTTGGCAATCGACTATACGCACTAAGTGCATGCACTTACTTTGGCAATTAACAACAGCACTTTGCGCCTGAAGATGGAGATGGACCTGTCTCTGACTCTACCTGATGTCTCGGTGCTCTTGTGCTTCTATGTCCTCCACCCCTTCGTCATCCTGCTCCTTCCCATCACATCACGTTGTGCAATTCCATGTCATTAAAACTGCATCAAGGTGTTTATTAGCAGATCATTTTCCATCCGTTCAACCGACTGACCAACCAACCGACCTAAAGATATTCTCAACTGGCAAGGGATTTTCATTCTCTTGGTTGAGAGTTGAGACGCACAAGGCAGCACGTAATTGAGCCTACCCACATGTAAATTAAGAAGTAACGTAATTGACCCACTATGCGCGGTCGGTACCCAATGTCCAATGTCTCAGTGGACAGTGCACAGTGCACAGACCTCAAACTAAGTACTACGCACCACGTACCATGGACGAACCGGACATGTTTTCTCTCGACGACGGAACACCTTCCACATTGCGTAAATTATATGGTGATCCGTTGCAAAGAAAACGAAAAGAAATGAATTGTATTGCGTTTACGAATGCGAATGCGTCCTTACTTGGTTCACATTAGCGTACGCATGCATTTGGATTCAGTTCCGTCGAAAGGGGCAGAATAGCACTTTCATCTCGAGGTTTGTTCGATATGCAGAACCAACATGGTAACCATCAATTTCAGTTACACAAGGCAATTGTGAATCGTGTTGCTGTAGGTAAATTGGACTGCAAACACCAATTCAGCCAATTAAAGTGTCAGCCTTTGTTGCTGGGCTAATTTATTTACTCTGACAACGGTTAACTAGACGTAGTTACAAGTTGACCTGCAGACCTGTTGTTGTTAGAAAGTTGGAAAAGTGTAACTGGTACACGTACTCGTAAACGTACAAGTTATAAGGAGAGCACATTACTTAGACCAACAACAACCATGATAAGACACAAGTAACTCATGTTTGTTTCATGACAAAGCCATAGTTTACCATCTTTCCTATGGATGAGTTGGCTCAGATCTTACACAAATTGGTAACTGCTGTATCGAAGAAGTAGCAAAAAATGCCAAAAGTGATCTGCAACAAAATAGACAGTAGCTCGAGGATAAGAATTGTCTTTGAACTGTACCTCAAGTAGAATATCGGCGTTGAAGCTGTGGTCCAGGTCGAAGGACAAACGAAAGTTCTTTGAGAGCAATTGAACCACAGATGTCACATGTGTTCTACGTAGGTACCTGTCATGAAAGCTCAAGCCTACAGTCTCAAGTCTTCACACGAGATATCAAAACAATGCGTTGATCAGCACCCTTCGTTTGTACGGCACGAGCTTCCTCTTTGGTGAAGGATCGAGGCCTAGAAAATACCCCAGCCATTCTGTAGATCATGGCATCCGGTTGCAGTACAACTCCACATTGAATAGACCAATTAATTCCATATCAATCAAACGGCTAAGCACAGGTCGTAGCAGTCTATAACATATGTTCAACCATTAGATGCCCAAGCCCCATTTGGCCAACTCTCCCCGCGACTTTGGATATAAACCACAGCCACCACGATACTCTCGCAAGGGGTCCAACTCCTAGGTCAGGCTGGAACAATAGTTCCAGGGGCCCCTGACCTCCCGTGGTACCAGAATATAGCTTCCGGTCGAGCTTCGCAATCTTGCGGTCACGTTCACCTCACTGCCCAGGACTGGCGGCCTTTGGTACTTAAGGCTTACTCAATTAGTTCTTAAATTCCACCCGCTAACTGCCTACTGGGTCTTCTAATGAACACTTCTCTTGCGAAGCTACGGGTTCCTTCGAACCGTACGGTGTCAGTGAGAATTCCACTGACATCGTAGGTCTCACCATTGAAGATGATGCCCATAGCATGCAGGTCCATAACATCCGAATAATTTGGGCACTCACACAGAACATGCAGCCAATCCTCATGGGAAGCTCCACATGAGCAGCTCTAGATTGCCATCTAGATACAACGCACGCATTAAGAACGGTCCCTCCGGGATAGGCCATCCACTTCACTCTAGGAGACCTAATCTCCCTAGTTTAATGGGAGACCTTTTCTGCTCTTAAAAGCAATACCACGACGTATCGCCTTCAGATCGAGAGGTGGCACTCCTAACAGAACTTGCAGTGCCTCTGTGGAGACAGTGCGGCACACAGGTAGGCAACCGGGCAATGCGACTCTTTGGCAAGCCAAAATCCGAGGGCAGCCATCCTACCATACCGACACTCCATATGTTGTACACGCAACAAAGAGACCGTCGTATATGATACGAACAAAACACCTGTTAAGCCCCCAGTCAGATCGCAGAATGCGCCTCACCTCATTTGTACGAGATGAGACATGAATTTCATGCGCTCACCCAGCGTTATGCTTAAGTATCTGACCTCAGTCACACACCTTATGCTAACGCTGCTCATGTGAATCAGAGAAGGCCGACTTTTCGTATTCAATTTGCCCTTAAGCAACGTTGAAATAGTCTTCTCCTGTGACACTTTGACGCTAACGCTTTCTCCCCATTCGGAAACGATTAAAAGAGCTCTTACTCCCAATTCTTCCGCAAGAATACTGAGCTCATTCAATCGCCACAGAAGCGGATCCATCATCAGGTTCCAGATAAAAGGACCGCAGATGGACCCCTGGGGGCACTATCTCTCTACGTTAACGCAAACGCTGTCATGTGCATTAACCACACTCGCTCTTATACCAGAAAAATCACTTCCCCAAAGCCCAATTTCCAGTTCAAGTTGTCGAAGGCACCTTTAAAATCAATAAAGATGCCAATAACCACCCTGGCGCTGCTGCTCTGGACTCTGTCTTCGAGAAAAGACCAAGCATCTTCTACACAATTGCCTTTCGTAAAGCCGAATTGGAATGGGGCGTTTGAACCACAGCATCAAAACAACGAAAATTTTAGATTGAAGGCCGTTGTGCACAGGTTGTCATAAAAAAAACCCTGGGCAAACGCCATTGGCTGGGCGGATCAAGTGATGAGTAAGGCATAGGTACTGAAGAATATTACAGAACATTTGTGAACGTTTGTTCATCAGAAAACATTGCCTATGTAAGCTACAACACCATATGCCACAGCTCTATTTCATAAGCAACTCACGGTGGACAAGGTTCTACATTCGAGTAGTTTCTTTCTTTTGAATCAGCGCTCAAGAGTTGCACTTTTGGCTCTGTTTTTGAGTGTAAACTGGCTAGGTTAAGCCGCAAACAGAGTCATTTAAGAGTCTTAAAAAGGGTTAATGAACGTAGAAGTGTCAGGGTCATTAAAGCCTCCTTGGTTTCTAGAACGATCACCAGTGTATAACATTCGAAGCAGGCAACAATTGCAGAAACTACACCAAGATCTACATACATATGTTGAAATTCTTCCTCATTTCGCAGCTCATTTACCGCAGGCGGCTACCTGTTGTCTTTCTTATGCTCGGACAAGAAGAGTTGAGTTCGCCAAGCTCTAGTCAGAATATCAGAATGAGACATCTTTGAGTTGTCGCTCTCTACACCATGTCGAACTTTCTTCTACGTATTGTGTTCCTGAATTTGAGTTTACTATTGAGACTGCTGCAATCCGTATCTTAATTCGAACAGATACTTGCCGATATCCATGTACTGTTGAATTCTTGCTTTTTGTCGATAAATCACTTTGCTTCGGTTGCAAAAATATTTTCTGTGATATTTGCTTATAAATGCTTGTTTAGGTTCCTGGGACAAGATGGACCTTTAGGATCCTGAAGCCCTTCCGCATTGTACCTGAATTTTAAATGACTGATGCGGCTGCTGCCTACGTATACATCGATATGGTGTATGGGGGCAACTATCACGTTCAACTACCACCATCTAACGTACATAATGTGTATGATCAGTGGTTTCACTGCCAAAGAGCAATAAAAGAGGTTTGACTCCTGGTTCTATCACGAATGCAAACAACAAAATCTTGAAAAAGGTTGAGTGGCCAAAAGCAACAGAAAAGTAGAAGCTCACAGGCTCTACGAGAACCAAAGAACGTGACTTCCGTGTGTGACCAAAAGAATAAAGTCCGGAAGATCTATCAAAGAACATAACAAAAATTCAAGGTCAACAATAGCGAACAACGCTTCCTACCTTCTGATAAGATGAAATCGGGACAGCAATCTTTAAGTTCCATCAAAACTGGACCCGTTGACCTAACCCACGAGCTGCTTGCAGCAGCAGGTGATGATTCGATACGGAACAACCTCGTACATCAACCCAACTCAAAAAACTGGGTCAACGAAAGACTGCTTCAGTAATGGAACCTCAGCATTGTTGGCACGATCCTTACTTACATTACTTTTGGTGGCGCTTCAGTCTGGGGTGGACCTAGAACACAATCAAAAAACAAATTTAGCCAACTGCCTTTAGTTTCGCGCGTTAACTTAGCTGAGATCCTCTACTATCTGCGTGGGCCACCCGAATCGGAGGCGGATTCGAAGACTTTTAGGACCGGAGCATAGGTGTTCATCCGCTCAATATGACCCAGCCATCTCAGTCGTTGGATCTTCACTCTTCTCGCTATGTCGATGTAGCTGTACAGTCCTTACAGTTCGACTCTGTATCTCCGCCTCTACTCTCCGGCTAAGCAGACGGAACCGAAAATCACTCCATTTTTGATAATGTACATGCCTCTGTGCCATAGAGGAGGGCTGGAACTATTAAGGATTAAGGATCACTTTTGTTGTTCGAGAGAGGGCTTTGCTAGTCAATTGCCTTCTTAGCCCAAAGAAACAGCGGTTGGCAAGCGTTATTCTTCGCTTGATCTCAGCGCTGGTGTCGTTTTCTGTATTTATAGCGGAGCCTAGGTAGACAAAGTCCTTAACTACCTCAAAGTTATATCTGTCGAGGGTGACGTTCTGTCCGAGACGTCGGTGTTGGTTGTCCTTTTTGCTTGACAGCATATACTTGGTCTTTCCCTCATTGACCGCTAAACCCATTTTCGCCGCTTCCGTCTCAATACTCGCGAAAGCGCCACTGACATCACGCTGCTTTCTTCCGATTACGTCAATATCGTCGGCGCATGCGAGTAGTTGGAAGGACTTTTGAGAGTTCGTGCCTCTTGTGTTTGCTCGGGAGTTTTGCACTGTTCTTTCGAGTACGATGTTGTCTAAATCCTCTCTGGACATCAAAGGTCTCGGTTAGATCTTTACCGATCTTGATGGAGCAGCGTGCATTCTCCATCGTCATCCTGCTTACATGGACGAGTTCGGCAGGGATGCCAAAACTAGACATTGCTCTGTATAGCTCGTCTCTATAGATGCTGTCATATGCGGCCTTAAAATCGATGAAAAGGTGGTGTGTATCGATCTGAAGCTCATGGGTCTTCTCCAAGATCTGCCGTAGTGTGAATATCTGGTTGATAGTGGACTTTCCTGGCCTGAAGCCACACTGATACGGACCTATCAGGTTGTTGACGAACGGCTTCAGGCGTTCACACAATACGACAGATAAGATCTTGCATGCGATGTTAAGATGACTAATGCCTCTGTCGTTTGCGCAGTTCAGTGGGTTTCCTTTCTTGAGGATCGGACAAACAATGCTGAGGTTCCATTCATTGGACATACTTTCGTCCGACTATATTTTACAGATGAGTTGGTGTATGCTCCTTACCAAGTCATCGCCTGCCGCTTTGAAGAGCTCGGCAGTCAGGCCAACCGCTCCAGCAGCTTTGTTGGACTTAGGCTTCGATATAGCTGTCTTCACTTCATCCAGGTCGGGTAGACGGAATTGTTGGTCATCATCGTCCAAATTGAAAGGTTCATTCTGCCTGACAGCTGTATTTGGTTCATCATCGCCGTTATACAGTCTACAGAAATGGTCTTTCCAAATCCTCAGCATCGACTGCGACTCTACTACGATTTTTCCTTGTTCGTTTCTACAGGCTTCCGAAACTTCCGAACCTCATTCTTGGAGTAGCATCTCTAAATTTTCTCGATTGCGCGCTTCTCATGCTGTTTCTTCTTCCTCCCGAGAAGCCGGTGTTCGTCTCTCCTCTTCCGCTCATAGAGCTCATGAGCAGCCCTGGTCTTTTTTTGCAGTGCCGCATTGCGTGCTTTTTGCTTAGCTGCATGTGCTTGCCGGCATTCATCATCGAACCAGGGGTTTCGTTGTGGTGGACGAGTGAAACCCAGCACATCAGAAGCGGCATCTCTGATGGCGTTTTGGCAGTGTTTCCAATGGTCTTCGATGCTTGATGCTCGATCGGAAGAGGACTTGGCGATCTCTTGCGATTGTAGCCGTCTGACGTCGAAATTTCTCACAGTTCTAGATTGCCTTGAAGCTATAGGTATTCGGGACATCCGTAACCGTACCTTGGTTGCAACAAGGTAATGGTCTAACCCTACTGAAGGAGTGTCTCGTTTCTAGTTGACGGTTGACCATAAAGCTATCTTTGGTGTCGTCATCTTTCTCCTCTGTGGCTGCGTGAGCGCATTTAAGGCTTATGTTGACAAATTTAGCCTTGATACGGATTGCTACGAAGCGCTCGTTCACATGCCGGAAACTCAAGACTTTCAGCAATTGCGCAGATGAACATCAACTAGTTACCCACGGTTACCACGTGGAGGTATTATAAGCACAACTGATGTGTAGAAAACAGACAGTTGCAACACTGGATATCGTCTGGCTAACGTTTCTTAGTGCATACCCTTTTCTACAGCACCCCATCGTCAACAATTAATTTAAATGAGCATTCTTCAACGTAATTGTGGCTCATAAATACATTCCGTGCAAAACAATTCAACGTCCTAGATACAAGTAGCAGCTTCCTACTCAAATATGTCATATCAGCTGTCCAATGTTATTTTCCCGATAAAGCATATAACAGCCATTAAATCTCACCGTGGATTTGGTCATATAATTTCGAATTGCCTCTAAGTAGAATGCAACATGGTAACAGTGCATGTTTATAAAAGAAGGCTTGTTTTGTGACATTGATACAAACACATTGCAAGGCCTATAGAAGTCCCAGAACACCTTTTACTTGTCTTGGTTTTGCTGTTCTAGTTAACTAGTAGATGTCCATCTCAACTGCTTATTGACCACTTCAACCACTGACAACTTTTTGCCCATCTCGAAATTTCCGCCTTAAAATTGTGGAATTCCACATGAGAAAATGCTCCCTTCGAAGATATTTTTTAACGATGGAACAAGCAAAAACCGGAGTCCAATTTGTCCCCAAGCGCTTTGTGGTATTTTCAATGCTCAAGTCGCAAATTCCACTGCGTTAAACAGGAAAAGTAACTGCAATCCTCGTTTACGACCGATGATACGAGTACCTTCGTAATCACACGTTTAAAATTCCTGCTGATCACATTCGAAAGAATTCAACAGAACCCAAAGGCACAAAACATCAAGAAAAACCTAAAATACAACCTCAAGCACTTTAATTGGAGTCGTGGATAGCGCGGTTTGCATTATATTATACATACAAGTACGTAGAATGGCTACCGATCATTTTGAAATCGCATATCCGTAAGTGTGCCAGGCACAGGCAAGCACAACCTGTGAAATCTAAATGCCCGAATTATGTTCACAAAGCGATTATCCTCGCCAGGTTAAAAATTCATCAGAGGCAATCCATTCAAATGGTCGATTAAGTTTATAAGGTTTGGATTGATCTTAGGGGTTAAGCTTACGTTCGGTGGTGCGTCTTGGAGATAATCATCAGATGTACATACCCAGGCATCCGATTCTTTATAGCGAATGATTATCGCAGTGCGTTAACCTACAATCAGCAAAATAAACAAATTATCTATAATTAGAGGCGAGGTTTTCGGTGGCCAAAAACTCGAAAGAAGGACTCTCATTTGGATAAGCAGAATGTTGTGAGGCTTGCAACATGCAAAAACTATGTAACCGAAGGCTATTTGTTGTAGTTTATCTGCGGTAGTGGCTGATGTGGATGTAACGAAGAGCATACTGAATGTACGAATAAATACTCGAAAACGCTATACTAATTATCGGAAGATATTGCAGTTTTTATGGAAGTGTACAACGGCAGATGCTTGATCCAAACTTCAATAAATGCGAGTACGAGTATGAGTATGAGTATGTATCGGATGATTTGCTTTACAATTTCGAGGCATTTACTGGCTTTTTTATAACTGGCACTAGCAGCGATTAAGGTCTTGTAGATTGTTTAAAATGATTGGGTTTGTAATGAGAATTCAATTAGCAATACTAATGAAGATTGGCAGGCTGGAGATAAATACCTTCACGAGTCTCCTTAAGTTATAAAAAAAAAATAAAAATTGGAAATATTCAGAGGGGATTTGGCCCATGGCTGTGTCCGGCGTGATAATGATTTCAGGAAAGCAATACCTACCTCATAGGTCGCGCTCAAGTAGAAACTGTAGTATGGCAATGACAAGGGTAAGATCACACTGAATTCAAAGTGCTCTTGGCTAAGACCCAGACCCGGCAGGCACTTTAATGCGAGCATCATCGTCAGTGACGCCAGTGCGGAGGCTTAAGTCGCAATGACTCAACTGACCACGGTCACTGGCAAACCTGATTCCAGTGGTGGTTCGAGCATATAGCAAACCATGGCGAAGAATGCAAGGTTGGGGGTCTAATGAGCTTTCTCACGCGACTTGGCGCGGACCTGTTATACTTAACCTTACCCAGGTATGGCGACGCTACCTGAGCTAACCTTTTATTTTCGGCCTTACTCGTGGGAATCAAATTTTAATTGAAATGGATAATCTTGAAAAAAAAACAACAAAAATTTTACAGAAACAAGCAATCTCTGTCCAGAAAGAGTAAGAGGTGGGCAAAATCTCAACTTCATCCACCACCCTCCTGGTAAGAGCATTGGAACAAGCAGGGCTTCTGACTAGCGATAGTGAGCAGTTCGCGAGAACACTCACTAACGAGAGCGATTACATCGGTGTGCAGGCTGGCACTCACACCGGTGATACATAGAGTAGAACCTCGATAGAGATAGCAAAATCAGCTGGGACATCTGCTGCCGAAGCTACCTCCGAAAATCGACCTCTTAGCGCGGAGACGCTCAGATCTTCTAGGTGTAACCACGTTTTCAACTGTAGTCCGCCTAGTTGTAGTCACTTGCTGAGTTGATGAAGAAACTTGAGGAGTCGATAAATCAATCGACTCCTCCAAAACCAAAGAGTTATTTTTGGAGATCGAGCGAGGTGACTGTTGAGGTGTCTTTTCTGTAATTTGAGTCGGAACATGGTTATAGAGAGAAAAAGCGTTGCCATTGACTGCTCCATCTTTTGTGATGTCTGGTTCTTTTGTCGAGTTTGAAGCTGGTTTTGCACGAAATACATCTTCAGGACAACACCAGGTTGTTGTCGGCGAGAATATTCTCGCAAGGTTGCGTCGTATCTTGCATGTCTTAAATCACGGCCGCTAAAACTATTCGATAGATTCGACCATGGAACTTTTTGCTGCCGTTATACCTGACATATCGAGGGATATGTCACCAAAAATAAAGACAAAGCCTCATCCTTCTGAAACGAATCCTCGAATATTTTTGATAAGGACGTCTTGAAAGTGTGGACCATTGTCGGAACCCGAAGTCTTTGGTAAACTCTCCAACGCAAAAATGGACTGCAACACATGTGTAGTTGTCAGCGAAGTAGTTGAAGACATCATAACTTCCAATAAGACTGCATACTCTACTGAAATGGCCTCGCAAAGTCCAAGTGTAATCGTTACCAAACCTCCACCGTAGTGCGCCAACTGGAATATTCCCTCGGCGGACTACTAGCATTCAACTGACACGCACTGTACTGAGTTAATGTTTTGTGTATCTTTTGATCGATATTGGACCACCAGCAATATCACTAGGAATCTGCTTCTTTCTTGTCATTCCCCAATGACCATGATGAATCATCTGTAACACTCTTTGCTGCAAAGTTTTCGGCATTACTACTCTACAGAAGTTCTCGCTCCGAAAAAGAAGAAAGTAAGTACACACACACAAACATAACTTTCGACGGAGAAACGGCAGTAACTTGATTTCAGTAGAAGGAAGAACATTTGGCCAACCATGCAGAACATACCATAGGACCTTCTGTTCTATTTCAACTCGCCTTGACTAGGCAGCGATATCTGCTACGCTTACAGGAAAATTTTCCAAGCTTTCGCTTTTTCAATGCTTAGAGCTGTTAAGTCCTAATAATGTGAGTGAAAATGCTCATATTTGACTTCAGGTCTAAAGGTCTGACACCTTCTAAGCCAGCAGTCTTCCTATGTAAATAGACAGCCCGGTCTTAAGATGTCTTACAACTATTTGCTAACTTCAAAATCTATGGAAATTCCCTCCTCTTTCTGCTTGATGTGTTCTTCCTTTACTACGTTATCCCTATGGTAAGAATCATTAACTTCGCGGGTCGGACTATTCGCTCCATATTTCCTAGCCATTTCAGCTTTTATAGTTCAACGTTGAGTCTTCTCGTCCAAAGTCCGTTAACGCAAACGGAATCGAGTATTTCTCGAACGTTTTTTATTATCCCGGAACGACTGAGGATATAAAATAAGGATTAGCAAGAGCGAGTTTTGAGTTACTCGTATTTCTGCTGGGATGTTGTTGGCACCGAGTGGTGGCGATGGCGCGATGGTTAGCTCATTGGACTATAACACAGAGAGTCTGTGGTTCGATCCCTGGCGCCACAGTGTTTCGTTTATTTTTGTTTTTTGTTGTTGGCACCATTTGTAGCAGGCCCAAGGTAGGCCAAATCCTTAACTACATTGAAAATAAGCTTCTAACAATGACGTTTTGTCCAATTCATCGATGTTGTATACAAGTGAATGCACCGATGAAAGCTGTCTTTTCCAATCATCTCAATAGCATCGGCATATCATAGTACGTGTAGTTGCACAATCTTTTGGAAGACTGTGCCTCCAGCTGTTGCTTATGAGTTCTGCACAATTCTGTCTGGCTACTAGACATGGTTTTGTACAGCTTCTCCCTGTAAAAGCTGTCGTATGCTTGCTTAAAACCGATGATGAGATGATGGGTTTCCATTTGGACTTCTTGAGTTCTTTCCAGGATAGGAGCCGATTGGGCTGTTGTTTTAGGGTTTCAATGTTCCCACAAAATGACAGATAAGATCTCGTATCTCCTCCTACGAGTATATGTTATGCAGTCGAAGGCATCTCCAATTTCGTGGATCGGGCCAATGACTAGATTTGAGAAATGAGTTGGTAAATGCTCTTCAAAAATTGAATTTCAGCTACTTAAAATTTCTCGGCTGGCAAGCCGTCAGAAGCAGACGGCTGGCCAAGTTTCTGCAGTCTTGGTTATCATCGTCTAAGTTGCATGGCCAATTGCGCCTGTCGGCGGAGTCTTGAACTTATTCGGCGTTATATAGTCTGAAGCAAAACTTGTTCCATATTCTCAGCACTGGCTGTGCCTCTACTTGGACCCCCGCCCAATTATCAAGGCTTCTTCCATTAATGACGTTGTCATCAGACCTTTACGCCACTGATAATTGCTATGATTCCAGTTACAAGCTGCCGGTCATAAGTCCTGCGGTAGTCCATACCAAGAATAAAACGCGGTACCGTGGGAGATAGCAGCTTGAGTAACTTCGGTCTGGGCCTAACTTCTTGAGGTAGGCCCATTTCTGGGAGCGTCATGGTGGCTGTGGTTTTGACCTAAAACGCAGGGAGGATACACCTGCTGGTCTCACCCGATGTAGAGTTGCAATTAGTACTGGGTGCTGAGACCTTTATATCAGTTTAAGATGGGCCTCGACATACTCGCACCCCTGCTGAGTTACTTAAAGTGGAGGAGAGAGCATAGACCAACACACATTTCCAAAATTTAGTCTGAAAAATGTATGCTGAATGCCATTAAGGCAAGAGTCTTCATAACATCACGCACAACATCTTGTCTAGCGTGTAAGGTTAGTACGTATATATGGCAACAATCTAATTGCCTTGTATCAGTGCAAGCTAAGGCCTGGTAAGTTATCAAATAATCATACACACTCCGACACATCTCGAGGACATGATGACAGAATCTTTAGAAACATGCTTTCACCTGCCTCGCATGAGTTCAGAGTGAATATTTGAAGCCCTGACTCACCGGAAAGATCTGACTACATACCTCCCCTGCCCCAGATTCTGTTGGAAACTGTTTCTGGCATCAGGGAAAGGCGATGTAGTACCTTTTCAGTAGATTCATCGCATCAGCCGGTATGTCCGTAAGACTCGTAAATGGCGCGCAAGGACGGCCACCTTGTTTCAAATCGAGGATAACTTTGATCAGACCCAGCCCTAGGAAAAACCCTAGGTAGCCAGAGCACACGTTTCGCTGGAGTAAAATAAGCTCATAATTGACCTGTTAACGTGAGGACTTGTTCCATTAAAGAACTAGCACATGGTGTAAGATTGATCTTTTTTATAGATCCCGCTGGTCACTGAGGACTAGCGTTATGTTTTTTCAAACACTCATTTACACTGACAGAGAGTCGAAAGCATGGTTAAGCTGAAGGAGTATGTTATTTCAAATCAAACCTGGCCTGGCCACTTAATGGATCAGACTAATCGTCTACTCCCATCTTGTAAGGAGAACCAGATAAGTGCTATCTAACAAGTTATGATCTTGTTGAAATATTTGCAAGTCAACTTTTCTCGTTTCAAATTTAGATAAGAACAAGCCTCTGCAACAGGATCCATAACAACTTCATTAAGATCTTAATAAGAGGCAGCAATGCTATTACCAGTTTCATCGAATCTACTCGTACAAGTCTTTCTGCTATTTCAAAAGTATGCCAACACCTCCAACAACTTTACAACTTCCATCAAATGCGGTACACACCCTCATACTTGGATAGGTATTGCCTACAATCAACTTATTAGCTCACCCAATTTAAACGTCAGACTATCCGTATCTAAATCTCCAGATACAAATAAAACTCTTATCACCAATGAATGGCATTAGCCGAGGCTTTATTATTTTATTACCGCCGGGGGTCAATAAAATAAAATACTGCATCATTTACACATGCAAATTTGAAAAGATCATTTCGATTCGCCTTAACCTGGCAGGACACCTTATCAATACTCCAAATGGCTACACTTAATACATTCAACAAAATACCACATTTTTAGCGGTAATAACAGGCTACGACTCTTATCGGCCACCACCAATTAATGGTCAGCACTTTGCTTTTGAATTGCTTCCCTGAAAGCAGACGTTACCAGGATCAGATGAGAGACCAAGAGAATTTGATCCCGTCCAGTTGATGTTAGGCGTAATAGTTTGTCGTTAAACTTAATGACGCCGTCATTATTTTCTCGCGCTTATTAATTAACCCGTGGTCTTAACATTTCAATTAAATTTTATTGGACGACTGGTAAATCGACATTGGGTTTCGCTATAGATACATCGATCGGTACATCAGAAATCCAGCTGGAAGGTCAACACATTTAAGGAAACAACCAACAGCATTGAATGAATCTCACTTAGCTGAAATAAATGGACTGACAGCAGTTACTACTGGAATAGATGCCGAGACGAATACGAATACGAGTAATAACACCTTGAATGTCGAGGGAAACAGGTCCAGGATTGCCGATTAATTGGGTGAAAGGTGCTGGTAATTGCAATGATTGATTCTGGTGAAGCTTCCGTTCTCTTCTTTGTTAGGAGGTTCGTTCGTTTATTATCATCGCGATGAGGATTGAGGAAGTGCATTTACGCCTGGGTGGATCTAGGTAGTCCTACTCGTACGTGTGGATACCAGAGTGTAAAGACTCGTATGATGGATCTCTAGTGCAATCAGTAGTGAGTGTGGTACTGAAACATGTTTTCGTTGCCTTTCGAAAGTTAAGCTGGAATGTATTGGGGATGATACATGATCTGGCATCATCATGAACTTGAGTGACTCAGGTGATGTACTAAAATTGAAGTTACTATCTCAGGCACTGGCATCTGTTCTGTTTGCTCCTGATAGGCGCAACAAGGTATGAATACTGAAAAGGTCACTGGTTAAATTAAGCATGTTTAACTTTGAAGCCCTTGTGATGATCAAGTATTGATGAAAAGATTTCAGTTAGAGCCACTTTCGGGCACAACATAAGGTGAACTCTTCCGTGCTTCCGAGTAGATATCAAAAACTTTCACATGAAGCCTTAAAATTCATTCAAAAAACATCTCCATACAATGTTAAGTGACTTTAAGTCGAGCCCCTCTGAAGCTCAAAACCCGGTCGAAGAATCCTGGGAAAAACGTCGACATCTTTACCTGCCTACGTTAATCTCCTGCATCTGTGCCATAGAGCAGGGCTACAACGAAAAGGTCTTTTACGTAGGTCTTATAGGTTTTCAAGTGTAGATCTCCGGGGTCGTTATCAGGACCGCATCTGATTCAATACTTGTCAGTGCACTGGTACCAGATCTCCGTGTTCTGCTAATGATATCAATGTCATCAGCGTATGCAAGGAGATGCAAAGTGATGTGTATCGAACTGAACTTTTTAGATTTCTTCTACAATCTTTTGGAGATTGAATACTTGGTAAATTGTAGCCCAGCCCTAAACCAAACTCTTAGATGATAAACTACAGTAGGTCGCTGATGTGTGGCGGTATACACAATTGGGCAGGAAATATCTTCAACTCGATATTAAGGATACTGACGTCTAGAGTTATGGCAGTGAAGAGGAGTCACTCCCGTGGGTATTGGATAACAAGGATTAGGAGGCCTTATCCACACGCCATATTTTCTCTGATGGACCTTGCTTGGCACAGCTTCTTCCACCTACTTAAATAGCTGATTGAGTCGGGATGTTGACTTCATTGCTTCATTTGAGTTGAGTAGCCGCCCAAGTTGGAAAGTTCTTCCTGCAATAAAACGAACTTTGAACCATCGCCACCGTAAAAAGTCTGTTGAAGAAGTTCTTCCATATCTTGGATTCTCTTATTTTATTTTTGTTATTTAGCAAATCATGAGCTAGTGTTCTTCCTTAACTGCTCTTCTTCGATTCTCATGCTGCTCCATTTGCTCTAGAGGAGTCGAAGTCTGACTCGTACGCTGATGTTGATACGGACTGTAATGATTCGGTTTCTTAATGAAGAAAGCTTTCGACTTTTTCTAGTTCCCTGCAGCAGTCGTCGTAGTATATTACAGTGGTTCATCCTCATTTGGACCAGCTCATTCAACAAGAACTTCCTTCGTGGAGATAATATGTCGCCGCTTGTTGTTTTTGAGTTGTTTCGGTCCATGGATTCCATGCTCTAGCCAACCCCATAAGCGGAGCAGCAGCGATGCAGTAAAAATGGGAAACTCGTTACGCATAAGTTCGTATAACGAGGAAAGGGTTAATAAAAGGATAAGAAGGATTCCATGCTCAGATTCTTATGGATACTTATCAAAAGTAGCATTATTAAATAGTCTGGTGGGTTGGCGCACGCACAACCAGCGAGATCGCTGAACCCTGAAGGCCTCCTCCAGTACCATATCTTTTTCAACACCCTGACTTGTCCTAAAAATTCTTGAAGGCATTGAAGTAGTCCAATGGCAAGTCATGCCATCATCAATCACAAAAGATGTCCCAGGCTTACGCCGCTGAGGTTAAGGAAAACTCTTCCTCTTCCAGTGAAACTTCAAATAGAATTGCCAACCCAGCGCTGGCTTATAGTATTGCCTGCGAATGAAATCTCGTCCAAATAGGCATCGACAATACTGCTCTTAATAGCGCAATAGAAGCACAATCATTGGGAAAGCTTCATTAACTCCGGCTATTCGATAAGTCATTGGAGCCACTTCATTGAAGTAGATGAGATGCAATCAAGTCCGAGTTGACTCATTTTAAAAGCATACGACCACTTCTTCATCCTTGCCATCACCAGCCTTCTTACGATTTCTATCGCCATCCTAAGAGATCTTCAAAAAGGTCAGCAAAGAAAGTAATATCCTTAACACAGAGTTTTACATGACAACGACCTTGGGATCTGCACATTTAGTGTTTGAACCCTTAACAGTCCATGTACCGCCAAACATTTAGGAGAGGGCTTTGACTGCTATCACGCAGATGTCACCACCATGTAGTCGATGGGATGGGCCGAACATAAGTAGAATGAAGAACTGTCATCAGGCTAAATTCGATTACACCAATCTTATATAGGCCCATACTCCTATGGAAGTTAAGTACGATGCCACTAAATGACGGCATTCACTAGCAGCTAAACGAAAAGCTTAAAAAGCGACGCTGTAACGAAGGATATGACCGGCTCGCGAGCTCTACGAGCAGAAGAGACGTGAAGAACATCGTCTTCTCATGAAAAAGAAGAAGACCGTGTCAAAGCAAGAAGACCCATGTAGAAGCCTGTAGAGATAAAGAAGAAAACCGTGTAATAAAGCGACCGTCTGTACTGATAATATGGAAAGTTTTGGTGCAGACCGTACAACGGCGTGGAGTCCAGCATCCAGCTAATAATGATGATGAAAGCCAAAATGTCTACCTGACTAAAAATCAAACAAATCAGCTGGACTTGACGACCTACCGGCCGAGTTATTCAAAGAAGCTGGAAATGACTTTGATTGGCCATTACCAGTGAAATTTCAGGCCAGAAAAGTCTACAAAATCATCAAACTCCGGCAGATTATAGAAAGAAGCTCAAGAATTTCAAATCAATGCTCTCCTTCTCTTTTCCGATTTTATTGCCACAACGAACACCGAACACAAGTCTGTGCAACTGCTAGCATACGAACATGCTATCGACAAAAGTGGAAGAATACACAGGGGGCTGTCACTGGTGCGTTCGCTAGTTTTGAGCAAGAAGCTGCGAAAATGAGTTTAAGAGCAAAGAAGGTGAAAACTAAGTATATGCCGTCACCCTCGACAGATATGACTTCGAAGTAGTTAAAGACTTGGACTACACTGGCTCCTGTGAGTAACACCAATCCCTGTTTCGTTGGATTAAAAAGGAAACTGTCTAACAAAGGCCTTTACTGACTGTAAGGGCTGTATTGCAACATCATTGTATTGCAATGCTCGGAGAAGTCTTCGGATCCGCCACTGAGATACACTCTGTGTTTTATGTCGAATGCTTTTTCAAGGTCGATAAATACCATTCGATCTTCCTTCAACAAATCCACACACTATTTGCCGAAGACGTTCGTTTAAGACTCTTTCGACGATTTTCATTGTTTGTGACATAAGCTTGATTGAACGGTAGTTGTTGCACTCGACACTCGAGATGTCGCCTTTTCCTTTGTATAGTGGAACCAAGAAGCTACTTCTCCATTGATTCGGCATAGGTTGTCCACGTTTTAATTTATTTAAAAGTTTCGATAGCCAAACGCTGCCGATCCCCTCCATCTTCGACCAAAACTCTGATGGAATGCTGTCTGGTCCCGCCGCTTTTCCCAGCTTCATTTTTCCGATTGCTATACTTATTTCTTCGATTGAAAAGTCCGAAACTTCCTCCTCGAATAGACCAGCTGTCGGCACGATATCACGCGGGAACTGTTTGTTAAGCAACTCCTTGCAGTATTCAAGCCACAGGTCACAAATTTCCTTTTCATTTGTTAATAAGCGACCGTCTGCGTTTTTTTATGTATTTCGGCGAGGTTATTTCCATCGAATTTTTCCGCCTCTGTGCAGCAAGCTTAAAAATATTTGGCACTTTAGTATTGTACGACGTTTGAACTTCTTGTATAGCTTGTGTTCAATCTGCCGATCGTGAGGGTATTTGTTCCAACTCCTGGTACAGGTTTTCCGCTGCTGCCGCTCGAGTTCGAACCAGGACTTTCTTTGCGATCTTTTTAAGACGCCCGTATTCAAGAGTCAGTCGAGCTTTTTCGATATCGTCACTCCGATCGCATTTTGTCCACGCTTGGAATGCATTCTTCTTGCCGGCCACAGTTCGTTTGGTTTCGTCACTCCACCACCATGTTTCTTTGCCGATATGATGGTATTTCGATATAGTCCCCAGATGGGACTTTGCAAGTGTTATGCATTGCTCGTGCTTGCTGGTCCACTTTTCTTGCGGGCTAAGTGAGTCTGCGATACCGTTTATATTTCGAAGTGCTTCTTTAGCCAGTGCAATAAATCTTGCGCCTCGATCCTTCGATAAATTGTGTCACCGGATTTTTGGCTTTCCAAACGATGCCCGTGTTTTCGGTGGTTCCGCTGTGAAAAATTCTGTAATAAACAGACGGTGTTGACTTACTAGCGATTCTCCAAGTATTACTTAACAGCCATTAACACGGTTTCTCATCGACATATTGCAGAGGTGATAATCTATTTGCGTTTCATGGCCTCCGCTGCTATAGGTGATAAGATGTCGTTGGTGTTTAATAAACATTGTATTTAAGACGGTTAAGCCGTAAGCCCTACACGCTACAAGGATGTCTTCGAATGCTGAATTTCTGGTTCCAAAGCCTTTACCGTCGTGGCAGTCCTCATAATCCACATTTGTTGCTCCGATGTGGCCAATTAAATCTCCGCCTACGAAGAGCATCTCATCGATAGGTATATTTCTAAGCAAATTACCGAACTCTGACCAAAATGTATCTTTTTCCGATTGATCACATCCATTTTGTGGAGCGTACGCGCTGACAATGTCCGACGTTTCATTGTGTATGACGAGTTTTACACTCATTAAGCGGTCGCTTATTTTCAAAATACCAACGATATTGCTAAGAAGATCCGCTGCAACAATGATAGCAACACCGTTTCGTCCATTGACCGTTCCATGGTAGAGCATCTTAAATGCCTTAGTTTTTAAATCTAGAAAACGCGCTTTATTTCTTCTATTACACAACTTCGTTTCCTGTGCGCTCAGAGTTCTGCGACGCATAATCGCTTCCAGTTCTAAACTTTTTGAGGTCATCGATTCGACGTTCCAACTTGCAAACCGAAGTTTAGGAAAATATTTTGGAAACTTCATTTTGCCCGCCCCCGGAATCCGTCGGGCTCTGACACAAGCACTTCTGCTTGCTCTGGGATCACCCGAGTGCGTTGGAATCGTGGTGCCCAGCGGGGTAGTGCTATTAATTGCGATCATTTCCATGAAGTGTATCTAAAGTTTGAGTGGTTTGACACTTGTATGCTCATTTCGAATTGATTGACTGTTCTTTTACCCCACCGGTAGTCTCCAGACGTGGGAACCCACTGATTGTATACAAACTTGTGGGAAAGTTTTAAGGTGTTAAAGTGTCTTAGGCTCATTTTTGGTGTCGTAGTTGCCTGTATATGATAGAGAGAGTACCGGAAAGATTCTGCCTGCTACGGCTAAACTCCATCAGAAAGTCAAGTGGCTAGTTGAAGTGCTTGGCTTGTCCTGGGAGACCAAATAAATCGAAAAAAAAGAGTAGAAGATGTAGACGTAAGACCAAAGGACGGCGCAAACAAATGGTAGCTACGTCGATGGAATGAATTCTTAAAGTCCCGATCCTCCAGCAGCGACACAGAAGAGAAACAGGGCGATAGGAGTTACAGATAATGAAGCTAACGAACATCTAGAAACTGAAACTATACCCGTTTGTTCTGTCTCAGACAGGGCCAAGATAAAGAATGTTTCTGCCGATGGAGATGACGTTCCCTGTAAAAAAGATCCGGCTAAAACCAGTGCAGTAACTGGCGAAACTTTTAGTTTGGGTGGAAGAAACCTGGATGTCCCACCTTTAAGAAAATTTCGAAATGCCAAAATAAACAGGATCACCGCAATAGAATGCCATTATCACCCCACTAGTGCCTCGAGTTAAAAAGGCTGGCAATGAATATAATCTGATCAACTGTCGGAACTACCTTCAGGAGAGAATGTTTGCAATTAAGCAGAGGGCTGTGGTGCGGAAATAAGAACTGCTGAAGTGTAGTGCTACATGCAAGAAACTCATGGAAACTAAGATCTTTACGATTTTTAGGCGACGAAAACTGACGCGCGCTACATTCTGGATTCTGGAGCAACTCAGTGAAATGTTGAATGACTTGATGTGTCTTCATTTTCAGATGGCTGGACTCTATACTGAAAAGGATTGAAAGGGAGTCTTGTTGACGGCTTAGACAAATTTTTTATTCACTCCAGATTTATTCAGATTAACGATCAACATTCCAAGCCTGCTACTGCATCCCTCTTAGAATACAAAACCTCACAAATTTCTAGAGGAACCATGGGTGTGGAATAAACACATCTGTGGTTGCAGATGTGTACTGGGTTTTCCACCACTATATGCCGTGAATTATGATGATAGGACTTACCATATGCTGCCATAGGTACTTAAGTTTAGAAGACTATTTAGAGTCGTAGCAAATGCAACGCAATTAAACTACGTCGGTGAAATCAGCTGGATAGTCTTCAGCTAGGCTGGAATCATTACAAATAATTGTTAGTACTCATTCGACAGCAGAGAATCTCGGCCTCAAATTTGAGACTGACTTTCCAGGTAACAGTACCTACCTATTCACATCCAGCAAAACTGAAGTGAGGTGAATAACGCAAGAATTTACATAGAAGGGCATGGTGGGTATAGTCGATCTTCATGTGCGCGAAACTGCTTAGCGAATACATGGAACGCGCACTCAACAAAGGAAATGGGCAATCACATCAACATTGAATGTGCTTCCGGCAAAGCAACCATAGGATGCGTATTTCGGCCAGTAAACACGGCGTAGACGAATCACTAGTTTTGTAGATAAAAGCAGTGCTGATAGTAGGACACTGACAGTAAACTATCTCCACTTTTATGGTTCAGGCGTAGCTGTATCTTCTATTCGATACTGCGTAGTGCCTTGCCAATTTCTATTGACAGCGCTAACAACCCTAAACAATTACAGTAATGGGGCTCACAGTTGAGGTTGTTCGTTTTACGAAAAAGAGTAAGCTGACTGGGCTATTTTACCTTGGGCTTAAGTGTAACATCATATGTTTCTCCAACGAAGCCTAGGTAGGAAACACCCTTGGAAACATCTCACGTCCAATACCTCCTCATGTTGGCGCTGCTGCCAACTTTTTGGTTGTGTAATAAGATTTTCCTAAGACATTGGGCTTGTCAACGAGCAGGGTCCCCTGCATCTTATTGGCTACCAGACTCTAATATTTTTCCTATCACTTCTGACTCTACTCTAAATGCACTGATGAATCTCCCCCAAATGACTCTTACCTTAAGGATATGTCGTCTGACGCAATGACGCCAGAATTCTCGCCGCGGAAAAAATACGAAATGGCCTTTCCATGTGCACGCCGATAGTTTCGGCCACAATCTGATCCCGGAAAGGAATGAAGTCAGGCGGATGGTTACAAAACCGACTGAAGATGATTCGCTGGTGTCATTCTGGAAGACATCAACACTTAATTTCACATAACTTCACAAGCGAAGATATTCACAATCTGTATAGGAAGCAGATTTTGGTGGTGGCACTTTCAAGTTAATTGAAAAATGGAAACCTTCAGCTGGAACGACTACCGGCGTCATCAATTCGACCTTCAGATAGCATGACTGATACATTTGGTTTGTATTTGCTACGGATAGAACGATAAGATCAGGGTACTTAAAGCGGAGGGCTTACGGGCGACAAGCAAATTACAAAGATCTCGAATCATATCTAACTTTTGAATGTACCTATCGACCTTAAAGCTGGCGCAACGACTGTTAACCAAAGATTTCACCGGAGATCAAGGCAAGATGCTTCAAACAGCTCTGCGATATAGTAAACGTAGACTCTTGGAGAACGACGTATAGGATAGTGATGACAAAACTAAAAGGCGGTAAGTCCCCACAGTTAACATGCCCGGCAAAATGTCACAGTGGTCATTCCAGAGATTAGAATAGAGGAATTGAAAATTGTATGAAGAGGGAAAGGAGACAACAATGCGGCCCTTAGGACATCCCAAACAAAGCCGCTGTTCGTAAAAGACTAGAAAATTATATTGCAACAATGCAAATAAATGGAAACTGCAACAAATTGTTCTACTACCCAAGGGAAACAACGAGTAAGTCCCAGGAGACCCATCGTCGTATCTTCTAATTTGCCTACTGGATACTGGTTCATATGGCCACCGCGGGCTCGTTTGCAGCGGTCGATTCGTTGGACCCAATTTTCAGCGACTCGGCCACACATTTCGGCCGAAATGGCCGCTATTTCGCGTTCAATGTTGGCTCTGAGCTCTTTCAACGTCGTCGGCTTGTTGGCATAAACCAATGACCTAACGAAGCCCCACAGAAAATGGTCAAGCAGTGTTAAATCGCACGAACGAGGAGATGAAATGATGATTTTGCGATGAAATTCACCATCTTGGCGCATCTTCTCCAAAACCCAATCGGAGAATGTACGTCGCTTCAAATGGTCCATCGGCTTCAATTCTTGAGTCAGCTTAATCTTGTATGGATGTAAGCCAAGATCCTTACGCAAAATACGCCATAATGTGGTCTGAGCGATGCCCAATTCTTAAGAACGCCGTGGAATTGACTGATTTGGATCGTTTGCTACGACACTTCGACCAACCCGTTGTCTCACTGACACGGCAACATCACACAACGAATATGTAGACTCATATTTTGGCACTAAACTTGTTATTGCCTGTCTACTAGGGCGAGTAGTAGTAGAATTACGATCGAAAATTGGAATTAAGGCTCTTAAAGATGCAGTCACCGACTCCGAATTTCGGCAGAAAATTTTTATAATTTGCAGACGTTGCTCGTTCGTGTACTTTACCATGATGAAAATGTTGAGCTTACTGAATAAATTGACAATGACGGTTTGATGATTGGTGAAAGAGTGCGTTAGAGAGGTCCAAATAATTGGTTGCTCACAATAGCGAAGGCAAAAGGGGCATTGCCTAACCATCAGTTCGGATTCCAGAAGTCGCGCTTTACAACTGACATCAAGCTGTGGTTGATATAGCAGCGGAAGCGATTCAAGCGGCAAGATGGCGATACGGCACCGAGGAACACTGAGCAGTAATGACGCTGGACCTTAAAAACGCGTTTAATTCGGCAGATTGGCCAAATGTAAGGAGGTCTCTTGCTAGGATCGATACACTGTACTACTTATTGCATATAGTAGCGAGCTACTGTACCAACAGGAAACTGACGTATGACACCGACGAGGGATGCTGCGACTACCACTGCCACTGCCACCTAAAGTGAAGATAATTGGATTTGCTGACGACGACGCTGTTGTTACCGTAGCAATACAAATCAATGCAGTAGAATCAGCTACAATTGTGGCAATCAACCAACTCAGAAATTGGCTAGGATCTGCCGGTATAGAGTTAGCCGATCACAAACCTGAAGCTGTTCTTATAAGCAGTCGGAAATCTGTTCAATATATGAATGTCCAAGTTGGAACCTTATCAGATCCAAAGAAGCCATGAAATACCTGGGAGTAATGATAGACAACAGACTGCAGTCGTCGGGACCTGGAGGACCTGGATATGCTTAGTTAATCCTAAAATACAGAGTTGTTAGCTAAGTTCTTCTTCATGCGCCTCCGGTTTGGGCAAAGAGGCTTTCGCGATTAAAGAAACAAGGAGGAACTTGATATCAGCCTACAGACTCTGCACTTTAAGGACCATTAGTAGTTATAGAACTATCTCTGACAAGGCAGCTTTCGTTATAGCAGGAATGGTTTCGATTACCATCCTCACCAGCGAGAGGCAGGGAATTGGCAACAGAACAGGTTCGAGCCATCAAGAGGCTAGCGAAAGAAGCTGTGTGGCAAACTAGATGGAATAATTTGGTTAAAAGCAGGTGGACCTACAAATTAATCCCTACCATCGAAATTTGTTTGATCCGAGCACATGGGAACTGCACCTACCACCTCACGCAGTTCCTGTGTGGCTATCGCTAATATTTCCACAAATTTGGACACGATAGCTCTGCTTTTTGTCCAGAATGCCTAGATCAGAAAGAACATACGGAGTACGCCGTCTTCTACTGCGGACGATTTCAAATTTGGAGAAGTGACATCCACAGCCCTCATTCCTCATAGACCAAAATGCTTTGATTCGAGCGAAAATGGGTGGAAATTAACGAGTCCATCCCGAGTGTGCAAAAGAGCTTCGACCAGCCATGCGTATGCAGGGTGTGGATTAGTCGCGTCTGCAAATCGTGCATGCAAGTAGTCCGGGCTAGTACTAGTACTATTGGATGATCACCACATCCCTTGCGGTAACCAAAACAAAAAGAAAAACAAACAACATTCGCTTTGTACAAATTCTCACTTTCTACATTACAACGACTTCCACTCACTTGGCGGCGGAATAATGTCTCTTCTTCATTTGCATGCAACATTGTTGCGTATCCATATTTATAGCAATTACATGCCGTTAACCCGTCAAAAGTCTTCTTATAACACCCATTGTGGCCCCGTCACTTATTCACAAACTTACGGATTGTCTGTGGAATAATTTTCAAGAAACACAGTCACCGCCAATTATGTGAAATTGTTTATGAAGACAAGCTCATTTGCATGCGCGTACCATCCTTCCGTCTTCCTATCCATGGGATAGATGGTATTGCTGCGGTACCTACGACAATATTTCTGTGTCCTTTTTCTGTTTCTTTAATCATCGCGTCAGGGATTATCGTCCACTTGTCACCCATCGATGCATGAAATATGAGCAAACGAATTAGCATTTATTTATGACAGTCGTGGTGGCAAGAAGTCCCATCTGCCAAAGGTGCACACACGATCTGAATCTTCTGTATCTTCAAGCGCGTGAAGTATCTGTCATATACAGGTAATTTTAAAATTTAAGATTTATTGAAAGTTCACCGTGATCCTTGACGAATACGAAATGACGACTTGGCAACATTGTATGCAAGAGACAAGATGCGCCCAGTCGTTTCCTAGCTCTTATCGAGAACGGTCGACTTGTTAGTAGTGTGCATAAAAGTGCAAAACTAGTAGTGGAAAAGTATAAGCAAACTTGTGGCAAAAGGCAGTTTAGCTCAGTGGTGGAGTGGTTGACTCGAGACGTGGAGGATCCTGGGTTCGAGTCCAGTACAAAATTCGAGTGGATCTTTTTTTCGTTTTTTCACTTAATTGATCACAACATTGAATAACAAAAGTGATAGAAGTGCAGAGGAGTGATGGATACCGGTCAGCCGGAGGTCCCGCATGTTGAACCGTTGACAAAACGCATGACAACAAGGGCATGTGAAATGCAGCAACAGCAAGCAACAACAACAAAAGCAGCAGCAGAAATGCAAAAGTCGGACGATAGTTCGAAAATAGAGAAGCGGCGGAGAAAAAACAAGGTGTCATCGAACCTGTCCGCAACAAAAAAAAGTAAAGATGATGAAAGCATCGAAGTGGCCGGAAAGGAGTTTTCGTACGAGTCTGAAGGGGGTGAATGCCGGTACATCGGAGAGGGGAACTCCTTCAAAGTATTGTCAGACACGGATACCTCTGCAGAAGAGGAAGAAGACGAAGAGGCTCAGCTTGACAAGCTTATAAAGGAGCTTCTGGAAAAAAGAGAAAAGTTGCGCCGGCAAAAGCAACAACAGAAACAACAGCAGCAGCAAATACAAACAATGAAAGAGTTGCCGATGGAGAAAAAACAAAAATCGCCGACAAGACAAAATCATCAGCAGCAACTACAACAGCAACAAGAACAACGATTACAACAAAAGAAACAAACGCAAAGAGGTCAAAGACAATCACAACAACAACAACAGTTACCGCAGCAGTTACAAAAACAACAACAAATTAAGCAGCAGCAACAGCAGCCACAGCAACAACAACAACAGCAGCAACAAAATCAACAGCAGCAGCAACAAAAACAACATCCTGGCAACAAGGGGAGAGAAAAAGTGCCCCCAATTAGTGTAAGTAATTTCGAAATTCATGATAGTATTAGATTATGTAAGTTAGTAACTAAGAATTTCTATGTGAAAAGATTAAGTGCAAATAAGCATATTATTATGTGTAGTAACATGGAAGAATATAAAAAAGTACGTAACGCCCTGGGAAAAGCTGACACTGAGTTTTATACGTATACCCCTAAAAGTGAAAAACTTCAGTCGGTGCTGTTAAAAGGCATCGATCCAGCAGTTAAAACGGATGAGCTCGAAGAAGAGCTTAGAAGGTTTGAAAGCGACGACCTCAAGTTCGTAGGTGTCAAGCCGTTTACTACGGCCGCGGCAAGGGATGGTAACCGCAAATTACCATTCTTCTTAGTGCAACTAGCCCCCAACAGCAAAATCGATAGTCTGCGTAAAATCAAATTCCTGTACTATCATGCTGTAAGTTGGGAAAAATTAAAGAGGGCAGATCGCGTACTGCAATGTATGCGCTGCCAGAGGTTCGGACACGCCGCAGCTAATTGCAATATGCAATTTAGGTGCGTGAAGTGCGATAAGGACCACAAATATGGAGAATGTCCTTTAGGTAGCGATAGAGTAGTGGATAGGGATCAACTCTTCTGTGTACTCTGTAGGAACTCAGGGCATCCTGCCAATTTCAGAGGTTGTCCAAGGTTCCAGGAGCTGAAAAAGAAAGTCCAGGCTCGAAAACAGTTCATCGAAGAAGAGAAGCGTCAAAAGAGTCGTGCTTTCTCTAATTTTGTGGCACCCAGTATATCCTTTGCCCAAATGGTATCTGGATCGGGTAAGGCCGCAATAACAGCAAAAAATATGTCAAAGGTAGCCGAAAAAGCGCCGGAAACAGATTTGGATTTGAAAGCGATTCTTCTGTCCCTACACGGAAAAATCGATCACTTCCAGAAACAATTAAATGAACAAGCGGCTCGAATTGACGTCATCTATTCGACACTGTTTGACAAGTCTGGCACGCCGATATAATGTCTGCTACGTTGAATGAGGTCAACTTAAAGATCCTTGCGTTAAATGTTAACTCACTAATCAGAAACGAAAGGAGAACTAATCTGCAAAACCTGTTGTTAAGTGAACGGCCAGATGTGCTTTTGGTAAGCGAAACTAAGCTTAACCAGAATCACAAAATTGGCTACAGTGGCTACAATACATATAGAAGGGACCGACCTCACTCCTTACAAGGGGGTGGAGTTGGTATCTTATTACGCAAGGGCATACGCCATAGGGTCATATACAGCGGGGATTTACTGAGGTTCCGGGTGTTGGAAGCCTGCATCATATGCATTCCTCTTCATAGTCGAAGGCGACTGTATGTGGTGTCGCTTTACGCACCTGAAGTACCAAATCCCATTCAATTTATAACTGAGCTCGAAATACTTTTTCGACGCCTTCAGCTTCAATCGGAAGAAAATTATTACTGTCTGGCCGGAGATCTGAACGCTAGACATGCGGCATGGGGAAATAATCCGCCGAACACTAGGGGTAACCAGTTACACTACTGGTGGAGTCAATATATGATTGAGTACAAACTTGAGTTGTACGCGACGAACATTCCATCCTTTCCATCAGCTGGTTCCTTTTTGGACTTGGCTCTTATAGACAATAGACTAGAACTGACAGACGTGGATCTGAACACACGGAACTGTTTGCGAGCGTTCGAGTACGATAGTGATCACTACGGACTCGCAGCCACAATACGGATCCCAAATGAACAAACGCTTCTGGAGCAGTACGATCAATTGTACTCATACGATTACCGTAGGGTACGATGGTCGCGCTTCTCCCGAATCTTAAAGCGGAATTTGCATTTGAATGGAATTGATCCTCCGACTAACAGAAACTTGACCAACGACGAAATCGATTTTGATTTACTGACTATGCAAGACATTATTAAACGCACAATGGAGCAGACTATTCCTCGGGTAGAATGCTCCGACGAAGACCAGACCAAAAAGTACAGAACTCCAACAATAAACGCACTGTACGCATACAAAAGTAGACTGCTCACGAGACTGAAGGAACTGTACAGACAGTTTACTGACAGACAAAACCCGGAAATAAGAACATTGAAGTCAGTGATCAAAAACCTTAAACAATTAATAAAACAAAATTACAGTAAAGCTGTAAGTCTGCACTGGGGCAATAAGATTCGGGCTATAAAATCTAGTAGTCCGAATATGTTCCCGCAGATAAATAAATTGTTCAGGCGGAAAGATCACAACAACATTCAATGTGTTCGAATTCCACAGACGACAGAGAACAGACAGACACTACTAACGGTTGGTATAAGTCCAGAAAGTGCCGACTCAGGCGATGGTTTTTTCGTGGTCGAAGACCCACAGGAGAAAGTGGATTTGCTGGGCGCTTTCTTCGAAGCCGTGTATACGGTGAACAATCCGGTTCACCGTAATCACGACATTGATAACAGGGCCTACGTAAGTCACTATTATTTACGCAACGAGCTTCAAAATTGGCGATCCGAGAATCACGGTTTTACCGTATTCAGTGAAGAAAACGCTGCAAATATCATCGTCGCCAATGAGCGAGCTTCCTCGAATTTGTTCGTGCGAAAAGATGAACTTCTGTGCATCTTCGAGTCTCTGAAAAACAAAAAGTCGTCAGGAGTAGACGGTATTCCAAACGTCGTATTAAGACACCTACCCTTGGAAGCAGTGGATATTTTTACTACGCTATTTAACAATGCGCTGAATAATGCACATTATCCGACACATTGGAAAATAGCAGTGGTACATCCTGTCCCGAAAAGGGATAAGGTTAGAACAAACCCGGCTAATCTTCGGTCAATCAGTTTACTTCCGAATATAAGCAAGGTATTCGAGAGAGTGGTTAATAGAGCGCTGTTAAGGTGGGTTGAGGAAAATAATATAATTCCGGAAAATCAGTTTGGTTTTAGAGCGAAGCATGACACTATTCATGCTGCGTCAAAGCTGATCTCCGACATACAATGGAATAAGTGTAAGAACCAGTGTACGGGTGCCTGCCTGGTTGACTTTGAAAAGGCTTTCGACACCATATGGCTAGAGGGGCTTTTCTATAAGTTAACTAGGAGGGGTATGCCGAAACCTCTGCTGTATATGATTTATAACATGCTTATGGGAAAGAAGTTCGTTGTCAAATGTGGCAACGTCACTTCGAGCAAAGTCTTTGATATTAAAAACGGCTTACAACAGGGGGCGGTGATTTCTCCGATCCTGTTTAACATTTACACAAGTGATCTAGTAGGTTCCCTCAATCACTCTATAGCGTACGCAGACGATTTAGTGGCGTACAGATCAGGCCCAAAAATCGAAGTCATCAATGCTCTTCTGCAGCGTGATTTCGATCATATTAAGGAGTATTGCGATGATTGGAAATTAAAAATCAATTTCCAAAAGTCAGAAACAATCTTGTTTAGGACTCCATTGCGATGTGCTTCTAGGGATACCAGACATAACTGGCGAAATTTGGCCATCATTGGACAACACGGGATGCCATTAGCGGTGAGAAGCGTAGTTAGATACCTTGGTATCTGGCTCGATAAATATCTGTATTTTGACAAACATATAGATGTTTGTCTCGCTGGGGCCAAGAAGGCCTTAGCCCTGACAAGAAGGCTGTTTCACAGCAGTCAACTTGTTTCCAGGGTGAAGGTCATATGCTATGTGGCCCTAATTAGGCCAGTCATCGCGTATGGTTGCCCTGTGTGGTTTAATGTAGCGCCGTCTCAGATGGAAAAGATTCGGGTGTTTGAAAGGCAGTGTCTCAGGACCTGCCTGGGTTTGTATAGAACACCAGAATCAGAGTACAAGAAATACTATCCCAACAAAGCCCTTTACGATGGGGCTCATCTGAATAGGATTGACAATTTCCTGATTAAGGTGATTCGAAGGCACGTTGCAAGGGCAATGACCAGCGACAACAGCCTGATCTTTGGGGCTTATTACCCCAATGACATGTACCATGAGAGCTCACTTCTATCGGGCTTTATCCCGCCGGAGGCTTTTCTTCATATAGATGCTAAAGGTTTAGTGCAAAGTAGGGATGGTATCCCGGTAATATACCACCGCCACCGCGGTGCGAAGGACAAGCGGCTCATCTACGACGGGTATGTCGCTAATGCTCAGGAGCTCCTCCGTTTTAGTCCCGCGATTGCGGAAAGGGATCGGGTCGATGCCGAAAAACAGTTTACCGAATTCTGGTGGCTTAAGGAAGTAGGGAGGGTAGTCATGCTTTCCTAGGTCGGTACGTTACTGAGGTAACACACTTCTCCTAGTTTTAAGTTAGATTTAGGATAGTTAGGGGGATCTCGTGGAAAGGCCGGGCTCGTTAACATGGGGCGGCACTGCTAAGAAGTGACTGATGCTTCATGGAATCAGTTAAGTCTGGGCGGTGCTTGTGCACGATGTTAAGGACTGCCAGGCGCCCGAAATCGCAATCGAGATGGTGACCACCCGGAGTGAGAGTCTACGAGTGCTCACCACCCCGATTATATTAAGGTTATACTAAGTAGCTTAGGTAGGTTAAGTAGAATAGGGCATAGCTTTAAGTTTTATACAAAAATTAAAAAATGATATAGTATCTAAGTTTTTTCCAGAACTTTTCTTAGAAATATTTCGATTGTATTGATAGATAAGACCATTAGTCGTAAGATAGTCTTAAGGCCGAAAGGCAAAATATATTGACATTGTTAAGTTTAGAGAGTTCGGTAAGAGCCAGTAAGCTAGAATAAGTAACAGTCATTGTGAAATTAGATTTAAGCATTTTTGTCTAGAATATAAGCTAATATTGAAAGAAGTAATAAAAATGAATTTAAAAGTAAAAAAAGACAAGATGCGCCACCAAGTAATTGAAAACCGTCAAAGTAATAACCAAAAGTCAAACAGTCCTCGAGCACAGAGGGGATGTGGAATATATGATTGGTAAGAGTGTAGAAAAGGGACAGACAACAGTGTGGTTGTGTACTGTGTTAGCTGTCAGGATAATAAGGGTTCAGAAGGCAGATGTCAGTAAAAAAGGAGTGCTTGTATGTCATAGGCGGGGCGCCGATCTTTTTTCTTCTGTTTGTTCCTGTTTGGGACATAGTTGCTGTTTGACTACCGAATTACTTCCAAAGATACATATTCTGATAAGATACAGGATTGTGACAAGATCAGTGACATCTAGGGGAGAGTAGATCGAAATAATTGTAATTGATCGAGGTTGCAGCGAGCGTTGTTTGTAGCTGCTTAATTGGTAAGTAATGAAGAAAATATCAAGAAATGACACTTTCAAATTATCAGGAATAGCAATGGATCATGCTTGTGAGTCAAGCGACTCATGATACAGAAATTACACTGATCGATGGGATTTTCTATTGCCGAGCACAGTAGGTACAAGGAACCTGTGTCTGGTTGGAGTTTATGTTTAATTTTCTAATGAGTCGGTGAAGGAAAGGGTATGGAAAATTGACGTAGCGATATCGACTAATTGGATTTGAGCTGCTTCTTGTTGCGAATTCAAAACGCCATCGACTTCTGTAATGCTGTTCTTGTCAAATGTAATTTGGTCTTACATAGGAGATGGAGATACCTTATTGCATCTGTTTGCACCAAGAAGGATCCCAGCTATTTTGTACAATTGCCAACTACTTGTAGATGATCTTTAATAGAACATGGAGTGTCAACTTTCGTTGAAATCGTAATCAGTCTAACACTGCTTCAAGACAGTACAATATCAGCACCTACTAAGTCAGTTATGTGTTGCATAAGCTGGACATTCACAGAAAAATGTTTAGGTATTCTTGCGTTCAGAAGCCAGCATGCCGTATAGAGTCTTTATCGACAAGTGACAAACAAAAGAGTCTGTTATGCATCCGAAGGAAGGTTACATTCACTAAACTACTTGCTTACTACTAATGACGGGCTCAGTAAAGCCGAAACAACAGCTTTGCTTCGTTAACACGGAACTCTCGCGACGTACCTGTTTCTCACAAAGTTTTATGCCATTCAAATTAGTGGTGTCCAGGTGCTTTCCCTAACAAGTACTTAAGCTTAGCAGCGACGCACTAGTTTTCCTGAGTCTGCCTTTTTCAAGCGCATCTCAAGGGCTTATATATATTCAGAAACATTTCCGTTTTGTTGATTGTATGTTGATCTTTATGAACTCTTCGAAAGTATTTTATATGAAGATCTCACCTTCCAATGTTAATTCATTATTTCCCCTTGACAAGGTGGCTTCCTGAAGGGCAGGTCAACCACCACAAATGTCATTGAATTCGTACCAATTGCCCTATCACCCCTAGAGAATGATAATGAAATCCATGTAATTGAAACCGATTTTAGCAAGACCTTCTATAAAGACTCCCATCGACTAATATTCTTCAAATTGCGTGCTCTTGGCTGTGAAGAAATACTGCATGGAAAATGGATTACCTGGAAAACAGTTTTAACAGTATTCGTCTTAGGTTAGCCGATTCGGCTCCATATTTGAAAATCTTTGGAGTTCCACAAGGTAGCCATCTAGGTTTTTTTTTTTTTTTTTTTGTATATTTATACTCAATGATCTCAATCGGATCATATCTCCGTGCGGCACCGGATAAAGAATAGTGCCGCAGTGCGTCTCAGCTTGTCGTAAGAGGCGACTAAATGGGACACCAATCATATACAGGCAACTATGACACCAAAAAAGAGCCTGTGACACTTTAACACCTTAAAACTTCCCCACAATCAGTGGGTTTACGCATCTGGAGACTACCGGTGGACGAAAAGAACAGTCAATCAATTCGAAATGAGCATACAAGTGTCAAACCAGAGCAAGCAGAAGTGCTTGTGTCAGAGCCCGACGGATTCCGGGGGCGGGCAAAATGAAGTTTCCAAAATATTTTCCTAAACGGCGATTATCGTTAGCAATATCGCTAACGCTAAAATCGTTGGTATTTTGAAAATAAGCGACCGCTTAATGAGTGTAAAACTCGTCATACACAATGAAACGTCGAACATTGTTAGCGCGTACGCTCCACAAAATGGATGTGATCAATCGGGAAAAGATACATTTTGGTCAGAGTTCGGTAATTTGCTTAGAAATATACCTATCGATGAGATGCTCTTCGTAGGCGGAGATTTAATTGGCCACATCGGAGCAACAAATGTGGATTATGAGGACTGCCACGACGGTAAAGGCTTTGGAACCAGAAATTCAGCATTCGAAGACATCCTTGTAGCGTGTAGGGCTTACGGCTTAACCGTCTTAAATACAATGTTTATTAAACACCAACGACATCTTATCACCTATAGCAGCGGAGGCCATGAAACGCAAATAGATTATCACCTCTGCAATATGTCGATGAGAAACCGTGTTAATGGCTGTTAAGTAATACTTGGAGAATCGCTAGTAAGTCAACACCGTCTGTTTATTACAGAATTTTTCACAGCGGAACCACCGAAAACACGGGCATCGTTTGGAAAGCCAAAAATCCGGTGACACAATTTATCGAAGGATCGAGGCGCAAGATTTATTGCACTGGCTAAAGAAGCACTTCGAAATATAAACGGTATCGCAGACTCACTTAGCCCGCAAGAAAAGTGGACCAGCAAGCACGAGCAATGCATAACACTTGCAAAGTCCCATCTGGGGACTATATCGAAATACCATCATATCGGCAAAGAAACATGGTGGTGGAGTGACGAAACCAAACGAACTGTGGCCGACAAGAAGAATGCATTCCAAGCGTGGACAAATTGCGGTCGGAGCGACGATATCGAAAAAGTTCGAATGACTCTTGAATACGAGCATCTTAAAAAGATCGCAAAGAAAGTCCTGGTTCGAACTCGAGCGGCAGCAGCGGAAAACCTGTACCAGGAGTTGGAACAAATACCCTCACGATCGGCAGCTAGAACACAAGCTTTACAAGAAGTTCAAACGTCGTACAATACTAAAGTGTCAAATATTTTTAAGCTTGCTGCACAGAGGCGGAAAAATTCGATGGAAATAACATCGCCGAAATACATAAAAAATGCAGACGGTCGCTTACTAACAAATGAAAAGGAAATTTGTGACCGATGGCTTGAATACTGCAAGGAGTTGCTTAACAAACAGTTCCCACGTGATATCGTGCCGACAGCTGGTCTATTCGAGGAGGAAGTTTCGGACTTTTCAATCGAAGAAATAAGTATAGCAATCGGAAAAATGAAGCTGGGGAAAGCGGCGGGACCAGACAGCATTCCATCAGAGTTTTGGTCGAAGATGGAGGGCATCGGCAGCGAATGGCTATCGAAACTTTTAAATAAATTAAAACGTGGACAACCTATGCCGAATCAATGGAGAAGTAGCTTCTTGGTTCCATTATACAAAGGAAAAGGCGACACTCGAGAATGCAACAACTACCGTTCAATCAAGCTTATGTCACACAGAATGAAAATCGTCGAAAGAGTCTTAAACGAACGTCCTCGGCAAATAATAAAGCTCGATAATAGCCAGTGTGGATTTGTTGAAGGAAGATCGAATGTGGACGCTATCCACAGCCTACGAATAATAATGGAAAAGCACCGTCTAAGGATTTACACATGGTATTTATCGACCTTGAAAAAGCATTCGATCGAGTGCCTAGGGATCTAATATGGGCCGCGCTGAGGTCTCAAAACATACAAGAAACGTATGTTAGAATAATTCAAGACATGTACGGAAACGTGAAAACTGCGGTTAAAAGCTCTGCTGGACTAACGAGAGAATTTCCAGTTAATGTCGGAGTGCATCAAGGAAGCGTACTTAGCGCTTTCCTCTTTAACGTAGTATTCGACTGACGACTATCTTTTAAAACACTGCATGCGCGAAGCAAATGTAACGCCAATTCTCTTCGCTGACGACGCAGTTATACTTAGCGATAACGTCGACGATTTACAGAACGCGTTAGATTCATGGAGAAATGCGCTAGAGAGAAACGGGTTTAAAATAAGTCGTTCAAAGACGGAGCATTTGACGTGCCCATTTGCACATCCGTTGCGACCTGTTCCGGATATAATGTTAGACGGAATAGTTCTTCCGAAAAGCACTATCTTTAAGTACTTAGTTAACATGGAAGCGAAATGTGACGACGACGTAAACCACAGAGTGAGTGTGGGATGGATGAAATGGCGGGAAAATTCGGGAATCTTTTGCGACCGAAAATTTCCACTTAAATTAAAGGGGAAACTCTACACCACGGTTGTTAGACCAGCTCGTATATACTGTGAACCGTGCTGGACAAGGTACGAAGCGTTTAAAAGCAAAATGACGGCAGCGGAAATGAAAATGTTAAGGATGTCTAGTGGAGTCACTGAAGGCGATTGTATTAGATCTACGCGTATAAGAGGAAGTCTACATATAGTATAAAGAATTCGGTAACCGAACAGCTTGAGGCGAATAGAACAAGCTGGTATTGCCACGTTCAAAGAAGATCTGCGGAAAATCCGGTTAAAAGGCGCTATCAACTACGGTCACTCCAACTGTAAGAAAACGAGGTCGGAAAAAGAATTCCTGGGTTTCTCAGATGGCAAATGCGCAACAACGTCTGGAGCTAACCACTGAAGCGATCCAGGACCGAGCATTATGTAGACGTGTTCTGCGGTCTGCGACATAAGCCAACTCCACAAGCGGAGCAGCAGCGATGCAGTAAAAATGGGAAACTCGTTACGCATAAGTTCGTATAACGAGGAAAGGGTTAATAAAAGGATAAGAAGAAGAACTCTCTTGATCGCAACAGCCCAATCTACTGAATATGTCGTAGAAAGAGCCACAAGAGTTATCGATATAGCGTGGTGGTGGTCTAGCGACTCCAGGGTCAGCGTTAAAATCAGGAAAGGGTGCATTGAGTAGTTAGTTGCTGCCCTCAAAATCTATTGTCGCTCTTGCAAGGATTACTTGCAGTGAAATCCTTTGATCATCTACATACCTCTAACCATTTAACGTCTAGTATGAACATGTCGTTACGAAAACCCAGGATTTTTGATTCTTAATTCTTCCTGTCGCATCAAGGCAGCCAAAAAAAAAACGAAGACTACCCTGTAGATAGATACACAATATGTGAATTTTTTAACAAATTTAATGAGATATCTTCTCAGCTATTAAGTGAATAGATTAAGTGCCAGCAATTTCCAATTGCACCCTCCAACCACAGCAAAATGACTTTGAAAACATAGCCTCACATAGAATTTATCATTATCGATGACTTTTGACTATCCAGGCATGGAGAAATTCCATCGTACTCGAACCAAACCAACACTAAATTTGAACGATTCCTAACGCACCTTAATTCCATCCATTCATCTCCAATTACCCCCGACAAGGATGACTCTGATTTGCAAGAATGAAAATAAAATCAAAAAAAAATTAGAAACTCCTCCAATCAGTCATTGATAAACGTAAAATCCCACTTCAATCATCAACGATGAATAAAATAAAAAATAAAAAATAAAAAATTACAGAAAAATAAAAGCGAAAAAAAGAAAATCTATCCGAATTGAGTTATTTCTCAGTTGGTAGTGAGCGCAATCAAACGCTACGCGAATAACGAGCTCCGAGTCTTCAGAAATCAACGAATCGCATGGTTTGAGTCAGGAGTGATGCTAAATAAAAACTCAAAATTGGATTTCACTTCAACAGGATACAGTTTTTCGAGTTCCGTTCTTATTTCTATTTTTTCATTTTTTATTCTGATTTTCCACTCCTACTGACAGGATAATGATGTTGATAATGATGACAATCATGATTTCAGTTAAAACACAACCTACCACATAAAGATACATAGATACGTACTTACCGACATCGACGCTTCCACATCAGTGTCTCTTAGAGGTTCCCCTCCATACAGGCAAGAAATATAAAAAAAAAACATAAAATGTGAAAAATCATTTCACAGGTTTTGTGCCGATTGGATCCTCTGAAGGACTCTAGCTCTGTGTGCTTGTTGACAGTCATAATGAGGCTGTTGATTATCACAATGGTTGTGAGACGATGACAACTGGAAGAGAAATTAAAAGAATCAAGATTTTTTAAGTGGAGATACAGTCGACAGGAGGATTCAATAGTGGGAATTTGGTCCTACGACGATTGATGAGAATAGTATGCTCGAGAAAATCTAGCAGGGGGACAGTTGTCTACTTCCTGTTGAGACTTTAGACAGTGTTTGTCATTGAATGGGACAAGTTTTTAAGAAATTAAATAGTAACAACCTCAGTGATATCTATTTGAAGGAGAAAAAAGGAAATAACGACAGTGGTGGTTGAATTCTTGTACGTGGAGACAATATCATATTTCTTTGGAAATTTACCTCCCAGCACTCCTTTTGTTTCCAGTAGCACGACGTTAATTCCTTAAGTAAGCAGCTTAAAACTGCGACATGTACTACTTTTATTGATACAGAGGGGATAGGCATCGACTATTTGGACGCGGATTTGTCATTTGATTTGATATAGCGAATTTCAGTTCGCACCAAGACCAAACTCGTCAACATTAGCCCCATTTGCAGGAAAGCAAGACATTCTACCATTCCGACACTCGATTTAGGCTTATTGATTTCGCTTTGGAGCGAAATACCTTGGGTCCCAAGTATCATTTTTTTTTTGTAATCAGGACGCGCTAGTTAAGGAGTACCAAAAGAGAGGTACCTATGTTCGTTGGTTTTGAATGTTTTCGGGTTATAATGACTAATGACTGACGGAATAAGGAGCTCGGCAAGGCATTCCAAAAGCGAGTTGTACGGCTTTGGAAAGAATCACTATATTTCAGAATACCTCCTTAGGTGGGCTGATGAGCATTCGTAGCTAGACGGATTATACTGTTAAGAGTTTGAAGGGGCGGAGTACTACTAGCAATTTTAGTGGGGCATTGCAGGTGGACATAGCGATAGAACAACGTGAGGTGGGAGACCTCATGTCGATGTCAAATGACATTTACGAGGCTTACTTACTTACATAAGGTAGTGCTACAGTCCGGGGTCTCAACCAACAAGCGTCTACAGTCAGCTCGAACCTGCCTTCAGATTCGCACGCTAAGTTGGCTGAGGTCCCATTGCACTTGCGTGTGCCACCTGAGTCTCGGTCTGGCTCTATTGCGCCATCCCTGGGGGGCGGATTCGAAGACTTTTCGGACCGGAGCATTGGTGTTCATCCAGTCTACATGACCCAGCTATCTTATTCGTTGGATCTACATTTTTCTGGCTTGGCCGACAGTCCATACAGTTCGTCGTTGTATCTTCTCCTCCACTCACCGTCAATGCAGACGGGACCGAAAATCACACGAAAAATTTTCCTCTCGAAGCAGCCAAGAGCACCCTCATCCATTTTTGATAATGTCCATGTCTCTGCGCCATAGAGCAGATCCGGGATTATTAAGGTCTTATAAAGGGTGACTTTTGTTGTCCGAGAGAGGGCTTTGCTACTCAATTGCCTTCTTAACCCAAAGAAACAGCGGTTGGTAAGCGTTATTCTTCGCTTGATCTCAGCGCTGGTGTCGTTGTCTGAATTTATAGCAGTCCTGCCAAAGATACCCTTTCTTCCTAGGTTTGCATTAAAACCGACGAGAACAATTTTATTGTCATAGCTAGGGCATTGCTCGTAGGTCTTGTTCAAGAGCTCATAGAAGGCATCTTTGGTGTTGTCATCTTTCTCCTCTGTGGGGGCGTGCATATCAGGCTAATGTTGGCGAATTAAGCCGTGATGCGGATTACGACGATGTACGCGTTCACATGCCGTTAGTTCAAGACTTCTTGCCTAAGTGTGCCTCCAACAATAAATCCGCATCCAAATAGGCGCTGCTTTCGCCGTCGATAATAATCGCCGTAGTAGATGTCGCAGTTTTTCATACTCTTTTTGTCCGGCCCATTTCATCGCATTTCTTGAATGGCGGTTATGTCTGCTATACAGAGGTCTAGGCCTCTGCTAGTTGTTCGGCTGCTCATGGCCTGTAAGGGACCTTACATTCCACGTGCATATTCAAAGTTCGTTGTCCTAAATTCGTTTGCATGGGTTGTCAATAGTAGATCCGTCCGTATACGAAGCTTGTTGTTGCTTCGTAACTTTTCAATTTTTTCCATGGCCGGGCAGTTACCCCTGCGACACGACCCCTAACATGGAGGGCCAGTATCATTTTTGATACCCCTAGGAGGAGGGGTCGGTTACACCGAAGCCAGTAACATGTTCCGGGATATGAGTGCTGCCGTTGGTCTATTTAGTGCACTTCGGCTACCATCTCTTTTCCAAGATCCTGATTTAGTCTCGGAAATCCCTACCGGCCTAAGTTACAAATATGTCGGAGTAGCCCGGATAAGGTTTCATTTGTTTCGGAATTATTTCCACCGTTGATTCCATCTGGGGAATGTCCCGTTGTCCCCGCCGTCCCGTTTATAGTGCTGCTATTTTTGTCCGCTGGTTAGCACTCGAAAGAGATCACTAAAAAAAATTTAAAAGAATGTCGGAGACAGATGGGAGCCCTGTGGCACGGCATCATTTATTTTGTGAATATACAAATGAGCTTCATTCCAAACTCTGTCAAATACCAAGTTCAACAAGATATCTTGGTTTTACCAGATTAATATACTCTATGGTTCCTCTTTTCATTGAGACATACCATGATATCATGGGTGGAGCTGTTGCTACGGAAATCGTATTGTCGGTCATTAAAAAGTTTTCGTCGCTGTCGGTTTATCAGGTAAGCACAAAAGGTATGTAGGAGAACAGACTAAGATTCGTCTTATTAAGGTCAAATGCTTCAGAAAGAGTCCTGAAGCATAGGATTGCGGAAAACGCTCAGAAATTGGTTTTGGCAGTGTGAAAGAACGTCCTTCAGAGCAAGGGGAGATATATCATCTTGAGCAGAGGTTGTGTGAGTAATATCTTTAAGTACTACTTCAAGAGTGCGCAAGGCGATTCGTCTCATTGAAATTCGATGCACCTACATTTTGGTGGAGACAAAGTACAATCTGGAAGTGTTGAGCTGGCCGCAAGTGTGCAGCGAGCAGATTGACTCTGTCCAAGGACCAACAATATTTAGTAGATTTGCAACATTATAGTCTTACAGACAAGGCGTTGTACTCATTTTTGGCTAGGTTGAACTTGTTTTCCTTTTTTGTTTCTTGGTTTGACACTCTTCACCCGACGAGGTTTAAGGGATCTCACTTTATTAGCTGGATTGACGTCGCTATCCATATATAACGACCAGTTAAAATTCCAAATGGAATTTCTCGTATCTGTTCAACATCTTTTGTCAGTATACGAAAAATGAGCTTATATGACTGAATGGTCTAACGAGCGTAGAGGGCATAGCAAACCTTCTTCTTCTAAGGGTGAGATGTTTAAAACAAGTTTAGGTGTTATCGGCATGACTCTCAACGTCTAGTATTCGCATGGGCTTATTAACAAGCTGTTTTCCGCAGCAAACATCCCAACACACGGTCCTTCGAGTGGTGTCTGGCCAAAATGTCGAAGTCACCCAGATTTATGTACTATATATTGAAATCGTTGTGTATATTGGCGAGACCCTGGTGAAAGAAGATTTACGCCACCAGTTCACATTCCGATCCGAGTAATCTGTATTGGCCTCTACCTATTAACAGACGTTGGGTACGCCTTAACGTGATTTCTTTTAGGCCGCAAATCTTCCTATGCCCACCCTAAATACCTTTACAAGTTACAAACATAAAAAATATATACACCGACGAGGCTAAGTAAAGCTGAGAAGTGAAAATGCTGAAGGGCTTACCGAATCAAAGTTTCGGAGGTATTGTGACTTCCCAACTACAAGAATCTGTGTTCAAACCAAATTGAAACCAATACAGCAACTACAGTGACTGAATTCTAACAACAGCTCTATGAGTACTTAGTTTCTGGCTACGCGTTCATTTGAAATCTCAGACCACCAATGTTCAATCCAAGAAATTGGTCATTCGCCTGGTGTTGTTCCAGCTGTGATTGAGAACCTTTTTTTCAGTTATTGTTCCCGAAGCCAGTTTAGTTTTCTGAACGTTACTCTATTATGTCTAGTGCTGCTCCTCTTACTTAGGGGTATATACTTTGGGTTAAGTATACCAGAAAAGGATTAGGCACCTGCATGTCTTTAAGTCGAGCCCATTATTGCCAATTCATAAGCCGTTCCGTTCTCTGTAATGCCTTTTTAACCTGGTATCCAATAAATTCTGGTGTAGATACACTTGATCAGGTCTTGAGGGGCAATAATCCACCATACTACAGTTTCTGACTGCAGTGCAAACCCAGTATATCAAGTGCTGATTGAATTATCGAAAGCGTGTTTGTGGGAACATAAAAGTCTATTTCGATTGGGACGGAACAGATATACGAGTATGTATACGAGTATCCATTTAAAATGATGTAGATTGATGACCCCCAGCTTCTGATCAATTTTGTGATTGTGTGCCCTCAGTGTAACGACATGCCAATAGAGCATTGCTCTGTTTATTTTATCTTCGTTATCGGTGTTCAGTTTTGTCTTTAATCTATAACTCCTGAATCCGTCCTACAGGTATTGTTGACATTAGTGGTTTTCGGAATCCCTGTTGTTAGCTTCTCAAGCCTTTTGATGACAATCAACAAAATCCCAAAGCCAAAGTTGCATTAGACAATGCAGTTGTCATTTATTGATGGAATTATAGTTAAAGTCTTTTGGATTACTAGTCTATAGCTCGCTTTTTTAAAAGATTGATATTGGCGTGAGCCAGAGCATCCTTGTTTATTTCACCTTCATTCAACCATTGTAATTTAACTAAGTTGCTGACACATCTTCAAAACTCCTTTTTAAGCTGACAATTTTGAAGTCACACTGACAAATATAGTCTCACGGGCATTACCATCAGTTTTTCAATGACGCTTCTCGGCAAGAAAGTTTGACTCCATTCTAAATGCACTTATAAGTCTGCCTCTTCTTGATATAATTGTCATGGGCTACACAATCAGCTCCATCATCTATTTAAAGAAAAGTGGTCTTTGGTACTCGTACAAACAACCACTGAAGTTATAATAACCTTGCAACTGTCTATTGGCTCGGGTTGCTAAACAATTCAAAATAGTACTTCCTTGTGTCCAGGAATGATTTTAGCCAGAATCTGTATCGAATTGGGAAGCGGCGCAGATGTCTTTTGGATAACAGGGTTAGGTTCGACTCCTCGTTCACTTGCGTTTTCTTACCTTCTTCCAAGTAGAGATATACACATAACAACTACGTTATGGAAATCGGTGAAGGGGGCAATGTGTTTGCATCCATAGCGACATTCAAGCTGCGCTTAAGACCTGTCTGATGAATCTTCTCACGAAGAATGCAAGACTTATATGGTGGCAGTAAGAAGACTGAATTTACTGAGTCTTATTTGGGTCTCATGTCCCAACGGAATTTCAGACAATGAACTTGTAAGGCAAGTCTCAGTGGAGAGTTTTGCAATATCCGAACCTGCCTTCTCGATCCATGATTAGGGTGTCCATTGGCAGTTTAGATTCATAAATCTTGAGTTCCAAGCAAACCATATGAATGGTTTCTGATGTCTCTTAAAGAGCTGAAACTTTTCTGCTGTTCACTAGTAGCGTAGAATGTAAGCTGCTTAGAGACATCCAGACGGGGCATTACGCATTTGTTAAGTACCTAACTGTGCTTAGCATAATCAACACAAAATCCTGAGATGCTTGCTGTGTGAGTGTCAGAACTAAGCTCGCATTAGTGTGTAAGGGCTGGCAGATGCTGGTACTGTATGACTGATTTTCACAGAGACGCTTACTCGCCTTCCAACGAAGGACCGTTCAATTTCAGCAAAACGAACATACAAAGAGTGAAATAGAATTCAGATCTTTGTCTAAGTGCTCTATTCCGTCACCGGCCTTATAGTAGTTATCCCCGATGGCAATGCAGATGGACCTTGAGGATAATAAGGAAAGTGTGAGCGAGTTAAAAAATGAGGTGGGTGAGAGAGGTCACTTTCATTTTGCCTTCTTGTTCATAAGTTCGTCCCTCAAGCTTGGCATTCCGAGCGTAAGCAAAATTATAAAGAACTGGAAAGTATCTTGTGAATCATAGTATTCGACCTGGGCAATGCAAGTATCATGAGAAATTCAGTAAGGAATCCCAGGAAAACCAACTGCGAAACCTATCAGAAAGCTCTAGAATATAATCTCGGGCGTCTTGTAAAAAGAAAACCTCCAGCTCACTTTCTGGAGCTAGAAAACGCAGTGGAAGACGTCACTCACGCCATCACAAATGCATTTGAACTAAGTTGTCCCCTTTAGGGGGGAAAAAGTAGGAATGATATGCCTTTGTGGAACTATAACTTGTCAAAAACTAAGATCCGAATAGCTTCAGGAAATTCTGCGAGACAAACTCAAGCACCCCTACGGCGGCGAGGCTACACAAGGCCCTTGCTAAGTCGGGAGGAGTGTCAACTTCGCTTAAGAAACCAGATGGCAGCTACACGGAAAATGATGACTTGAGGGCACTGCGACTTCTATGAACTCATTTTCCATGGAGCTCACCTAGTACTGGCTTTGGGAACAGAACAATTTCAGCTCGACCTCGGAAGGACGACTGGGAAATCGCATCAGTTATCTGTTCTAGGAGAAGGTTGGAATGGGCAATAAGTTCCTTTGACCCCTTCATGTCCCCAGGTGTAGATGGTATACCGCCAGTTCTACTACAGAAAGGGAAAAACGCATTACTACCACACCTGTTAAAATAAGAGAAGGATAGCATTGCATTAGGGTACATACCACTACAATGGAGATGAACAAAGGTTGTGTCCATACCGAAGGTGGGGGAAAAAGACCCGACACAGCCAAAATCGTACAGACCGATCAACCTCACTTCGTTCTGTCTGAAAACAATAGAGAAGGCTGTGGATTACCTGAGGGAAGAAACACCAAGCATGTCCCCTCTGCATCATCGTCAACATGCATACAGGGTGGGCAGATCAACGGAGACGGTTCTGTATCAGCTAACAGAAATTATCCAAAGTGATTTGAATTCAAAGGAGATAGCAATGTGTGCCTTTCTTGATATTGAGGGGGCGTTTGACAATACCTAGAGGCCATAAGGCTATCAAACGAGCCAACAACACAGTATCCAGATGGATGTGCGAACTCTTGAGCACTAGATCAGCAGAGACACAGATAGCAGCTGAAACTATTAGAGTAGACACTGAAATAGGGTGTCTACAAGGAGGGGTATTATCACCCTTAATGTGGAGCCTTGTTGTAGACGAACTACTGGAAAAATTAATCACCCCTGGCATCAGCTGTCAGGCGTACGCTGATGACATAGTATTAATTGCCAGAGGAAAGTTCGAAGAAACTCTCTGCGACGTTATGCAACGAGATCTGAGAGTAGCCCAGGAATATTGCCTCGGGAAAATTGCGGCCGGGCTGGACATCAATCCAGCTAAGACCACGATAGTACTATTCACAAGGAAAACAAAACTTCAAACACTTAAAGAAATCCGACTGTCAGGCACGACACTGATACCGGTCAATGAGGTGAAGTATCTAGAACTACATCTAGACAGCAAACTGCTCTAGAAAAACCACACTGAGGAAGCTGCTAGAAAAACAACCCGTGCTCTTATAATACTCGTATGTAAGAGCCTACCGGGGAAGTCGTGGGGCTGTACCCCTAACATTCTGCGATAGATGTACATAGCAATTGTGAGACCAATGATCACATATGATGCAGTAGCATGGACGAAACGAACCAGTCTGGCCAAAACGGGAGAATCTCTCAACAAGGTGCAAAGACTGGCGTGCCTATGCATCATCGGCTTAATGCGTACATGCCCAACTGCTGCAATGGAGGTGCTATTGGAATTAACTCCCCTACACCTCATTGTCTCAGAGGCGGTGAATAAGACCATTCTAAGGATAGCAAAAGAAGGAACTGGAAAGGGGAAATTCACTAGTTGGAAAGAACATGTGGACTACTCGGAAAACTTCCACTCTTGGCTACTATATTCCAAGAGATGACAGCATTAAGAAATACAACTTTGAAAAGAATTTTTTAACGAAGCTCTGTAACAAGAAGGAATGGAGCGATAAAGTGGTATACAGACGGCTCGAGAACTGATAAAGGAACTGGTGCAGGAGTGTTTGGGCCAAGAACGAAACACCATGAATCCATGGCAAGAGTAAAGGCATCTTTCAAGCAGAAGTATGCGCCATTGAAAGATGCGTTCGAACCAAGCTTTCAAAGAACTGGACTCCTTTGTCATTAAATCCAAACTTGTATAGGAATGCCTACAAAGTCTCAACAAATTGGGCAAGAAAAATAGAGTACCTGTCTGCTAAATACCAGGCCATGTGGGCATTGTGGGTAGCGAAAAAAGGGGCAGCAGAACCCTTTCTACGCGAAAAATTAAGGAAATCGGAAATGGAGAAAAGGACTAGAACCTTTCGGGATCTTCAAGGTCTGAGACAAGCCAAAAAACTCTTAGGAAACCACAATCTCAAGAGATTTAAAGCATGTATCAGTCTTAGCGAAAATAACCTACGCATCCTAACTGGTTTTCTAACGGCGCATTGCAAACTCGGGGAACAGCTAAGGAAGATATATCAGATGTGATATCCCGGTGAATAAAGCTGTGATGGGGCTCTGGAAGAGGGAGCAAACCTCTCCAAGGTATCATAGACCACAAATGTCGCTGTGCACTGCAGCCTATATATTTTTATAATTATTATTATACTGGTCCTCCCCACTACAGAGAGGAAAACAATCTTCCAGAGTATTTTTTTTTTATTTTATTTATTTTTTTTTTTTGGTGGGAAGGTGTGAAAATCTTCATAGACACTATGAACCCGTGTGAGATTCTTACTCACTAAAAACACGCCTCCCTTCTTAACGACTACAACTAAGTTACCTTATCAAGTAGTTTCCGTTTCAAATAACGTTCGCGTGGGGCAGGTAGCTTTCCAGCAAAAGCACCTGTTAGTACCGCTATTATATGCGGATAGTCCTTATCGCGCCAGATCGAATGGTCTCATTCTTTGTAATCGACGCACTAAGTTTATCTCGTCCAGAGTATTGGAGTATTTTATTATTACAATGACCATGAAGACGAATATGGAGTTTGCGAGCAAAGTTCATTATTTCGTCCTGGACGGTAACTATTCCTAAGTCTCTGTGGATATCACTGTTTCTGATATACCATGGGGCGTTCACGATTTGTCTTAGAACTTTGTTTTGATAGCCTTGGAGAATATTTCGGTTGCTTGTAGTACAACCCCAAAGTTGTATACCGTACGTCCAAACGGGTTTAAGCACTTGCTTATAGATGAGCAGTTTGTTATGTATGCTTAACTTGGAATGTCTTCCTAGTAGCCAGTACATTTGTCTGAATTTATTCTCAAGTTCATCACGTTTCTTCTTAACATGCGGCTTCCATTTCAGTTTTACATCTAATGTCATTCCTAGATACATATGGTATTTGTACCGAGTTAATGAAAATGGGAAGGTTTTCCGGTAAGTAAAATTAACATGAGTTGATTTGGTCTCGAGGCTTGTTGATGCTTCGTAACTTAATCTTTTTTAAATGGCCGGGCAGTTACCCCGGCGGCACAACCCCCAACCTGGAGGACCAGTTCCACTTTGAGTGCCCCTAGGACGAGGGGTCGGTTACGCCAGTAACCCGTTTCGGGATGTGAGCGCTGCCGTTGGCCCTTATAGGGCTCGTCCACCACCATCTCTTTTCCAAGACCCTGACTAAGTCCTGGAAATCCTTTCCGGCCTGAGCTCCAAATATATCCGAGTAGCCAAGCCTCGGATATGGACGGATCTACTGTTGACAACCCACGCAAACGATTTAAGGACAATGAGCTTCGGATATGCACGTGGAATGTTAGATCCCTTAATAGACCACGTGCAGCCGAGCAACTAGCGGAGGCTCCAGACTGCTGCAAAGCAGACATAACCGCCATCCAAGAAATGCGATGGGATGGGCCGGACAAAAAGAAGATGAAAAACTGCGACATCTACTACGGCAATTGCTATCGACGGCAAAAGCAGCGCTTATTTGGATGCGAATTTGTTGTCGGAGGCAGACTAAGACGAGAAGTCCTCAGCTTCCGGCATGTGAGCGAGCGCCTCATAGCAATCCGCATCAAGGCTAAATTCGCCAACATTAGCCTCATATGTGCGCATGCCCCAACAGAGGAGAAAGATGACGACACCAAAGATGCCTTCTACTAGCTCCTCAACAAGACCTACGAGCAATGCCCTAGCTATGACATTAAAATTGTCCTCGGTGATTTTAATGCAAAGCTAGGAAGAGAGGGTATCTTTGGTGGAACAATCGGAAAATTTAGCCTGCACAACACCACCTCCGATAACGGATTCAGGCTAATCGACTTTGCGGCGGGACGAAACATTGTCGTGGCTAGCACGCGGTTCCCACATCTCGACATACACAAGGGGACTTGGAGAACTCCTGATCAATCAACAGTCAACCAGATTGATCACATTGCGATCGACGCAAGACACTCCTCCAGTATTATGGATGTCCGTACGTTCCGAGGAGCCAACATCGACTCGGACCATTACCTTGCTGTAGCCAAGGTACGATTGCGGATATCCCAAACTACGCCAAGACAAACTAATGCTGTGAGAAAATTCGACGTCATACGGCTACAATCGCAAGAGATCGCCAAGTCCTTCTCCGATCGAGTGTCACTTAATCTCTTAAGAGGTCCAATGCCGCCAGCATCAAGCATCGAAGACCATTGGAAACACTCCCAAAACGCCATCAGAGATGCCGCCTCTGATGTGCTGGGTTTCACTCGTCCACCACAACGAAACCCCTGGTTCGATGATGAATGCCGGCAAGCATATGCAGCTAAGCAAAAAGCACGCAATGCGGCACTGCAAAAAAAGACCAGAGCTGCTCATGAGCTCTATGAGCGGAAGAGGAGAGACGAACACCGGCTTCTCAGGAGGAAGAAGAAAGAGCATGAGAAGCGCGCGATCGAGGAAATTGAGAGATGCTACTCCAGGAATGAGGTTCGGAAGTTTTACCAAAAAGGTAAAAATAACTTGCCGCGGAAACAAACCCCGAACCGAAGCCTGTAGAGATGAACAAGGAAACATCGTAGTAGAATCGCAGTCGATGCTGAGGATTTGGAAAGATCATTTCTGCAGACTGTATAACGGCGATGACGGACCAAATACCGCTGTCAGGCAGAATCAACCTTTCAACCTGGACGATGATGACCAACAATTCCGTCCACCCGACCTGAATGAAGTGAAGATAGCCATATCGAAGCTTAAGTCCAACAAAGCTGCTGGAGCGGATGGCCTGACTGCCGAGCTCTTCAAAGCGGCAGGCGATGACTTGGTAAGGAGCATACACCAACTCATCTGTAAAATATGGTCGGACGAAAGTATGCCCGATGAATGGGACCTCAGCATTGTTTGTCCAATTCTCAAGAAAGGAGACCCTCTGAACTGCGCCAACTACAGAGGCATCAGTCTCCTTAACATCGCATGTAAGACCTTATCCGCCGTATTGTGTGAACGCCTGAAGCCGTTCGTCAACAACCTGATAGGCGCATATCAGTGTGGCTTCAGGCCAGGAAAGTCCACCATCGACCAGATATTCACACTACGGCAGATCTTGGAGAAGACCCATGAGCTTCAGATCGATACCCACCACCTATTCATCGATTTTAAGGCCGCGTATGACAGCATCTATAGAGACGAGCTATATAGAGCAATGTCTAGTTTTGGCATCCCTGCCAAACTCGTCCGTCTGTGCAGGATGACGATGGAGAATGCACGCTGCTCCATCAAGGTCGGTAAAGATCTCACCAAGACCTTTGATGTCCAGAAAGGATTTAGACAAGGCGATGCGCTGTCAGCGATTTTTTCAACATCGTACATGGAAGAATAGTGGAAAACTCACGACCAAACACAAGAGGCACTATCTTTCAAAAGTCCGTCCAACTACTCGCATACACCGACGATATTGACATAATCGGGAGAATGCAGCGTGATGTCAGTGGCGCTTTCGCGAGTATTGAGACGGAAGCGGCGAAAATGGGTTTAGCGGTCAATGAGGGCAAGACCAAGTATATGCTGTCAAGCAAAAAGGACAACCAACACCGACGTCTCGGACAGAACGTCACCCTCGACAGATATAACTTTGAGGTAGTTAAGGACTTTGTCTACCTAGGCTCCGCTATAAATACAGACAACGACACCAGGCTGAGATCAAGCGAAGAATAGCTCTTGCCAACCGCTGTTTCTTTGGGTTAAGAAGGCAATTGAGTAGCAAAGCCCTCTCTCGGACAACAAAAGTCACCCTTTATAAGACTTTAATAATCCCGGTCCTGCTCTATGGCGCAGAGGCACGGACATAATCAAAAATGGATGAGGGTGTTCTTGGTTGCTACGAGAGAAAAATTCTTCGGGCGATCTTCGGTCCCGTCTGCATTGACGGTGAGTGGAGGAGGAGATACAACGACGAACTGTATGGACTGTACAGCGACATGGACCTAGCCAGAAGAGTGAAGATCCAAAGACTGAGATGGCTGGGTCATGTAGAGCGCATGGACACCAATGCTCCGGTCCGAAAAGTCTTCGAATCCGCCCCCGAGGGACAGCGCAGTAGAGGAAGGCCAAGACTCAGGTGGCGCACGCAAGTGGAAGAGGACCTCAGCCAACTTAGCGTGCGAAACTGGAGACAGCTAGCCAGGGATCGAGCTAGCTGGAGAAGCTTGTTGACTGAGGCCCAGGTCCACCCCGGACTGTAGCGCCACCTAAAGTAAGAAAGATTTGGTCTCGTTGAGAACAATTCGCCATATCTTTGTCCATTCGTAGATTTTATCCAAAGCCGTTTGTAGCTTTCTAGACTAGAAGCTAACTCGACTGAAATATCTATAGCCAGTATCGCCTTGTGTTCCGCGAACGTGGCTACTATGGTACCTGATTCTTCCGGTATGTCTCGAGTATAGAGTAAAAACAATACCGGACCAAGTACACTTCCTTGCGGAACTCCATCAGCGATCACTTTAAATTCCGAGTATTCGGTGCCATGTTTAACACGAAAAATTCTGTTTTCCAGGTCAGATTTCAGAATCGTATGCAGCTCTCTCGGAAGAACATGACTTAGCTTAAAATTTAAGCCTTCATGCCATACCTTATCGAAGGCTTGAGACACGTCAAGAAACACGCAAGAACATATCTTTTTCCCCTCTAGGGCTTTCTCAATTTCATTCGTAATTCTAAAGACCTGGTCAATTGTGGAGTGCTTAGTTCTAAAACCGAATTGATGATCAGGAATTAGACGCCTCCCTTCAATGATCGGTTGCAAGCGCTTCAAATATTTTAGATATTATCGGCAGAAGCGATATCGGTCTGTAGGACTTTTTTTCATTTAGAGATTTGCCTGGTTTCGGGACCATTATAACTTCGGCAACTTTCCATTGACTTGGAACATTTAATTATCTTAGCGCGGCATTTATAAGTTGGAGCAGTTTGATCAGAGCTTTCTTTGGCAACTCCTTGAGAATTTGACCTGTTATCAAATCATAACCAGGGGCTTTGTTATTTTTCAATTTTTTAATTGCTTGGTTAAGTTCTCGTAGGGATACTGGTTTTATTCTAAAATTGTCCGGTGCCGTAATTATATAATTAAAACCTCCTGTTAACGCCTGTCCATCAAAAGGCTTAAACGTTTCTTTTAGGTGCTCGGCAAATAGATCCGCCTTCTCTTTATCTCCTTTTGACCATTCGCCATTATTTTTTCTTATTTTTTATTTTTTTATAATTTGCGCGCGCACAAGGGACTATGTACCATTAAAATGTTTGCACATAGCGCGGGCGAAGGAAATTTAGGGAGGGAAAAAAGAGAGGTACCGAAATACGTTGATTTTAAATGTTTGAAGGTTGTAATGGCTAGGAAATAAAGGGCTCGGCAGAGCATTCCAAGAGCGAGTTGTTCGGCTTAGGAAAGTACTCGTATCACGATATTTCAGGGTGCGTCCGAAAGTGGGCTTGAGGGTGTACTGATGATTCATAGTGAGACGGGTGTTACGGTTGGAGGTTTGAAGGGGCGGAATGCTACTGGCAATTTCTGAGGAGCACTGGTGGTGAAAATAGCGATAGATAGATAGGGTGAGACAGGAGACATTACGTCGGTGGTCGAGGGTCGAGGAGGAAATTGCATTTGAGGCTTTTTGATTCCCTTCATGGCTTTCCAGAGCGAGTAATTTGAACTTCTTTCGGCAGTCAGACCTTCGAGATATGTAGAGATATTCCGATTTTCGTAATCTCGTATTGCTTCCTTCAACTTGTTGCATAAGTGGTTTAAGTATGTTTTATGCTGGAGAGCACGGGATTGTTGCCATCTTTTGCGCGCTCTCCTCTTTTCTCTCACCAGTTCTTTTATTTCTGGCGGATACTTCATTTCAATACTTGCTTTCTCTTTTCTTTTTGGAGTTGGAGTGTTGTTCCAGGCAGCGTTCTGCAGGACTTTGATGAATCTGTCGACTTCGTCTTCTATCTCGTTTTGTGTTTTTAGCGACACGTTTAGAACAATATGTTCATTGCAGTAATTTCTAAAACCGTCCCAGTTAGTTTTGTTGTTAGTTAATCTAGGCGCCACTTCTTTCTTAATTAAGAGTATGCTTAGTGTCAAAATGACTGGTGAGTGATTTGAGGAGAGATCATAACTTTCCTCGATGTTTGTAGAAATTTTGGCTGCTCCCTTTGTGACAAACAAGTCTACAAGATCAGGGGTCTTTGTTATAAGAGTATCAATATCAGTATCTTCAAGAGTATGATACCAATAACAAACTTATCATCATAAAATAAATTTGCTGGAGATTCGATCGGTAGTCAGCTCTGAGCCTGCAAATTGTGGAAGTGGTCATCAGCACAGAAGTCACTTTAAGACCCTTTAAAATGTTTTTCCAATTTCAGTGAATTGGATAATAATTCTGAACCAAAGCAACCAGTACTCATTTGAGATGATCCAGAGGGATTTTTGAAAAACTTCCACTCGGCACTCGGTTCAAATTTAACAACTCTCGACCACTCCACCTGAGAAAGCACCTGTAACTACGACTTAAAATGAATAATTTTCCATCCGGTAAAATCCTGTGTCTCAACTGCTGGCTACACTCCACTTCTCAGTCTTCATGTGGGCTTGTAAAATTTCATTCATTTGTAGAATGTTTTTTTTGTTTTATCCCCCCCATTGGCAATAAAAACTCAAAACCTCACTTAAGTGCCCTGCCATCCGTGTACATTTTAATCATCTACTTATGACCGCATGCATTCATTGGAATAGTGAAATTAATGAAAAATGAATTAACTTACTGCTTACCACCGAATGGAATTGATCCAGCCATTTACGGATACCTTATCCCCGTAGTACCACATTAACTTTTTCAATTTGAAAATTTCTAATTTCCATGGCATGGTTGTGGTGAGCCGTTTTTACCAAAATGTCCAGGGAATAGAGGAACCTTCTTGAGATACAAATTTATGAAAATCTCTAATGCTTGGATTTTTGAAATTAAAATTCCATTCCGTTGGAAGCGGATTACAATTTGTTTTAATCCAAATCGTCCTTCTACCAGGAGTAGATACTGGGATGGCTTGGCGGCTCACTACTATATTTGAAGAAACCATCGCACATTGTTCAATTACAGATTGAGATTTTGTACTTCTTCTTCGTTTAAATAAAAATTTTCAAATAATAGATGCGAGTACGGGTGGTTGGTTGATGTTCTTACTTCCGGTTTGTAGCTTCTTCATGGTGAAAATCAAAGTTGATATGGGGCGCGGGAAGTTTCAGAAGAACGCAAGAATATCCCAGAAGCCATTTTGCATTTCATTACAAATATCCGTAGATACTCGTAATTCGTGTTCGTATTCGTATTGGTATTCGTCCTCGTAATCCCCGTACATATACCTACTCGTATCCTTGCCAAAGTTAAAACGGCCTCTGTCAGTTTTGGATAAGATGGGTGGTGACTGCTGGCATTGGATGGATGGTAGGTTTATTGCGAATCCTCTGTCGGATCTTTTTTTTTTTTTTTTATTCTGGTTTTGTTGTAGAAATAATCAAACGGACGAGATACTACACAAACGAGACGTTGATGTGCACTGCGAACGACGAAAATTTATGAAAAAAAAAAAAAAAAAAACCAAATCCCCAGGGTAAGGATGAAATCTTGAAATCTTTTTCCATTGAGAGGAGAGTTACGAGTAAAAAAAATAAACAGAAACAGAAACCGAAACAGAGCAAGAAGGATGAGAGTTGTTCGCAACAGAAAAACCATTCAAGGATAAAAGAAATTAATTTCGAAAATATTTACCCAATTATGTGTTTGCTGCTCGCAGTGGAATTGTGTACCTTTGTCCAAGTCCAACATCAGGATTCAAGATGAATGCGTTTTATCTTATCGAGGGGTGGATCTAGATATAACCAACATCTTCAACTTCTATGTATGATGGGGGCTGATTTTCGCTTCCCTTTAATTTTTCTGCATTGTATGTCCTCTAAGGATAACATTGAGTGGGTTTGACAGAATGAATTTTACTGCTTGCTGAAGGGGAATGGAAATCAAAGATAAGTGTGCTGATTTATTTGTCATTTTGTTTATATTGGGGAAATGAAAAGAAATGCTATAATGACCTGGATGTAGCCGTAGGGTGCTGTATGCAATTTCAGAGAGCAAGTGGAATGCCAACAATTACATAAAACAACGAAGAAGAGTTTTGAAAGCCAATGATTGGAAATGATTCGAAGACAATCTCTAGAAGAATGCTCAGTTGATTGAAAGCACAATTTACACGTTTGCAACGATTATTTGCAATGGTTTCTCGTTGTAACTGCTCCCCATTCACTAACTATCAAATTGGACATGTCTCTCGTGTGTCTTTGATTCAATCTCGTTTGCTTTTTCGCTTTGTAACAGCTGAATTTCAGCTGGAGTGCTGCTTTCCCTCTTTGTGACATTTTAGGCCATTATAGAAGGAACTGGCCCTCCAGGTTGGGGGTTGCGCGATGGGGCAACAAAAAAAAAACAATAGTTCAGAGACAACCACACACCGCGAATACGGACAAATGTTTACGATCACAGCAAACTCAAAAGGACAACAAATTTCGGCTCTGCACCTAGAGTGTAAGGTCCCTTAACAGACCGCGTGCAGCCGCATAACTCGCGGACGCCCTAGATGCAAGAATTGCGATGGAATGGGTCAAGCAAAATACGAATGAAAAGTGCGACATTTACCACGGTGATTGCTACGAAAAGAGAGGACAGCGCTTATTTGGATGCGGATTTGTTATCAGAGGCAGACTTTGGCGAAGAGACCCTGACATATGAGCGAACGCCTCGTAACAATCCACATAAAGGCCAAACTCGGGAACATCAGGCTGATTTTGCGTACACGCTCCTACAGAAGCAAAGGATGACGCGATCAAAGACGAGTTCCTAGACAGAACATATGCCCAGTGCCTCAGCTATGACAAAAAAAATTGTCTAGGAGACTTTAATGCTAAGCTAGGCAAAGAAAGCGTTTGGGAAACAAAGCTTGCACGATACCACATCCGAAAACGGACTCAGGTTCTTAGACTTCGTGACGGGATGCAACTTCATTGTAGTCAGCACGCGGTATCCACAACTCAACATCCACAAAGGGACTTGGTGGTCTCTGGACCAACCAACCGTCAACCAGATTGACCACGAGCACAACAGAGTCGAGTCAGACCACCAATTTTCGACTTTGAAGAGCTGCATTAGTAAGAGATCGCTAGAATCTTTGCCGACCGCGTTTCCATCAAACTCTATCAAAATCCGGGACCCCCTACACAATCCATAGAACACCAATGGGAATACTGTCAACGAGTCATCGAATTACAAAGCCAGAGCGAAAGCCTGTAACGACGAAAATGGAAACCTGGTAGTAGAATCGCAGACGGTGCTGAAAATATGTAAAGACCACTTCTGCATCATTCCGCAGACAGCACCAGCTATAGGGGAATTAGTCTCCTGAATATCGCCTACAAAATCTTCTCTGCCGCCTGAAACTGGTCATAAGGAGTCTGATAGGTCCATATTAGGGTGGTTTAATGCTAGGGAAGTCTACCACGAAGACCCTAAAATTCCAGATCGACACTCACATTGACTTTATCGACTTTAAAGCGGCTTATGACAGCATGCACAGGGACGCTTGCCATGCCATGTTTAGTTTTGGCATTCCTGCCAAACTCGTCAGGTTGTGCAGGATGACAATGGAGAATACTCGCTGCTGCATTAAAGTCAGTAACGAATTAACCGAGATCCAGAGTGTCAAAAAAGTTTAAGACAAGGCGGCGTGCTGTCATGTGACTTTTTCAACATCGCTTCAGAGAGAATCGTACAAAATTCACTGCCCACTAGTAGGGGAACGATTCTCTACAAGTTTTCCCAACTTTTTGCGAACGCAGATGACTTCGATGTTATTGAACGAAGACAGCGAGATGTCAATGAAGCATTCGCAGCTATCGAAGCGGAAGCGGCTAAAATTGGTTTCACGGTAAATGAGGCAAAACCAAGTATATGTTGTCATCAAAACAGGACTCTCAACATCGACAACTTAGTCAGAGTTTCACAATTGGCAGCTATAACTTGAAGATAGTTAAAGACTTTGTCTACCTTGGCTCCGCAGTTACAAGTAGCAGCGATACCATCACGGAAGTAAGATGTAGAATAGGCCTTGCCAATCGCTGTTTTTCGGGCTCAAAAGGCAATCGGGTAGCAGAGCCCTCTCTCGCATGACAAAACTGGCTATATACAACACCTTGATCTTCTTTGTCTTACGCTATGGCGCAGAGATATGGATACAATTGAAAAAGGAACAAGAAACCCTTGGCTGTTTCGAGAGAAAATAACTATTTTTGGTCCCACGATTTAACAACGAACTGTATGGGCTTACAGCGACATCGGTTCGGTCAGGTGTCTACGAATACGGCTGGGGCATGTGAAGTGAATGGACACCACACTTTCGGCCCGAATAATCTTCAAATCCGAGGACAGGGGACTATATAGCAGAGGATAGCCGAATCTACGGTGGTGCGAACAAGTGAAAGGGGACCTCAACCAACTTGGAGTGTATTACTGATGCAAGGAGCTGGCAAAAGACCGTGTCAGCTTGAGAGGTTTGTTGGTTGTGGCCCAGATTCGCCTCTGACCGTACCGCCACTTAAGAAGATGAAGAAGCCCATTACAGGTTGAATCTTGTCTCCCACTTTTCGTCGATGCAAACAAATCCATAGACCACTCAAATTAGTTTTCTGTCGAATCGATATCTGCTTTAGTCATTCGTATCTTTGGCCTATTCCCATTGTCTATTGTGACGTTTTTTCCGTCAATTTGTCAATATGTGTGCTCTTTCCGAATGAAACTCTTGTTTACCGACAGATATACGAATATGTATCTGCCCTTCTTCAGGTGCAATACTTGCAAATATCTCACTGATTGCTCGCTGAACCCTAACAACAAATTCAATACAGCACAGACTTTCGAAGATTGCGCCTCTTTTGTAAGATTGCAAATTTGGCATATCACTCTCGAAAACTAGCTGAAGAACGCCAGAAGTCTCCTTGGTAAAATTATTACAAGCCCTCATGGAGTAGCGATTTCTTTCCATAGTGGTACTACAACCCCTGGAAAGTTTAGAGGCATCCCAAAACGTGACAAGGCATCGTATATTTTCTCCAGATATCCGCCATCATAGGCGGCCGTAAAAGCGACAAAAAATTACTGAGCGTCGATTCGGAGTTCATAGAACTCTTCCAACGTCTACTGCAATTTTAGAATGTGGTCAATTGTTGACATTAAAGCCTGAAATTGCATTGAGAGAGGATTTTATGAGTGATGTTAAGAAGATTCGTCTTTCTTAAAGATCAGGCATCCAATGCAGAGTTTGGAACTATATTTCATAGGCGATTTAGTGCATGCTCTTAGCATCGCCATCTCCCGAAGTCTTATGCAGCTCGGTAGATAGGCCATCAGTACCAAAAGGCTAACTCAACCCATTGCCATGTTTGAGCTGAATTGTTTCCCATCATCATCCAGATGAAATGCTTCATTTCTCTTAGCAGCGGAATGTTGGCCCTCATCACTGTTTACCAGTCTACAGAAATAGATTCTCTATATCCTCAGCAGTGACTGTAAATTTTGCAACGGGCTCTCTTATTTGTCTTTGCCGGAATTTGTCCTCCTTAAATTTGGTAACAATTTTGAAACGAATTGTTTGCTGTTTCTCACTTTAACCGATCTTTCTCTTTTTGGCTTTTGTTTTATTTCGTCCTTCCGAACCGAGGTATGCATATCCAAGGCGGCGTTGGATATATTCGCGTCGATACTTTGGCCACAACATAGTAGTGCGGTGCTAAGATAATCGAGGAGCGCTTTAAGTCATTGTTATCTAAAGAATTATTTTGTTGGAAGATTGGTGAAGTCGCCGACGAACAACTATCAGCCTCGATGGCATGCTTTTTGTGCAGCCAGCTGTACTGGTGACAGTTGCCTAGAGCAAGATTATTATTATTGAATACCTACTTTAGAGACCCTGATACTTGGTTCTGAAGCCCTTTAAAGATTTGACTTTTAATATGTCATAGTAGCCCTAAAAGAGCATCGCCCGGTCAAAAGGCTGGATGCAAGCAACACAGATGATTCTATTTGGGGAGTTCTTCCGCTGTCGAGTTTTACCTCGCGCTTTCAATTTTAGCCTGTATATATGCAAATGCAGTTTTAAAGTGCCACTGCGAAAGCTAATGCAACAACTTGACGTGACTACTGGTCTAAGCCATGTTTTAGGCGGTAATTCGCTAGTTACTCACGGAATCGCCGCCCAGTCCCGCATCACGTAACTATGGCTGTGTAATAGTTAATGACAGATATACTTCGACATTGCACTCATTTTTTCCTTCCTATGGGTGCTCACGTAATAGCCCTTAACTTTCGCTTGTACTTACATGTTGCGATGTGCCTATCAAAGGTCACAAAATCCTGTGCTTTGGCCTCTGAGCTCGGTTATCTTTTGAGATAACATTTGATTCTATTGTTTACTCTTAGAGTCGCTGTGAGGGTCCTACAATTATTGCTACAACCCCTCTGTGCTTGTCATAAGAATTTTGAGATAAGCGATTGACAAATTTCCTGAAATTCTCTAATAGTTGCATCGTAGATACCCTTATATAGCAACGTACGGCAAAGTTGACTACTCCAACATCGAAAATAGTGGACGTAATGTATTTTAGGAGATATTGAAATGAGGATGTCATTATGCCATTATAAAGGCAACTAGCATATGGCAGATTCCAGCCCTGTCGGCGTTTAGCATATGATGTCCAAATTTGCTTCATAAAACGCTCTTCTTTCATATTTTAGCGTTAAGAACACCCGAAAGAATGCGAGTATTTAGTATTTGTATGCAGGTGCTATCGAACAGCCCATAGAAATGTTTGTTAATGGCCTTAAGGTCCTATCTTAAGAGCTTGCATAAGGATCGGCATTGGCCTGCCATTCCAACATCTGAACCTTACAATACGTAAGACTTGGCCGAGCTTTAATTCTTTCCTTTTTTGGACTTCGTAATGATGTCATAGCGTCGTAAATCGAATAATCTTGCTTGACTGGCTTCCTAAAACTCGAAACTGGCTATCAGAACTTCAAACGACTATAAGTCAGCAGTTTTCATGCAGTTATTCAGTGATTCGTATGTAAAATTGAGAAAGTTACAGAGTGCATAACAGTAGTTAATTTACATCGCCATTACAACAAGTCGAATATTTCCAAAATGGTGCTGCAAACGCCTACCCAAACACTCAGATACTTTGCAAACTATGGCTTCTGAACGATGACGGTTTTGCGCAGAATCGTGAAGGAAGGACGAAACAAAGGGGGAGAGAGCACAAAAAATGGCAAAACGCAGTTTGAGAAGCTATTCGCTTTAGACATCTTTGCGATACCAATCCGTGTGCCTAGCATAAGAGTAGGTACCTACCTTAGGAACAGCCAAAGCTTGGGAAAATTGTTGCAAGCGTCACATCTTGCTTCGCTAGTGAAATAGTATTGTTGGAACTTTAAAATCAAAAACCCGGTACCAAGTAGAATACGTCTTAAAAGATGAACAATCATCAATTTGTAGAACTTGCGAAGATTGCCTGGCCAAATAAATAGTTAACTTATATGGGAGTCCTGAAATTGGCAGAATTTCGATTTTCTTCTTCTTCTTCTTCTTGTTCTTCTTCTTCTTATCCTTTTATTAACCCTTTCCTCGTTATACGATCTTATGCGTAACGAGTTTCCCATTTTAACTGCATTGCTGCTGCTCCGCTTATGGGGATGGCTAATGTCGCAGACCGCAGAACGCGTCTACATAATGCTCGGTCCTGGATCGCTTCAGTGGTTAGCTCCAGACGTTGTTGCGCATTAGCCATCTGAGAAATCCAGGAATTCTTTTTCCGACCTCGTTTTCTTACAGTTGGAGTGACCGTAGTTGATAGTGCCTTTTTAACCGGATTTTCCGCAGATCTTCTTTGAACGTTGCAATACCAGCTTGTTCTATTAATCTCAAGCTGTTCGGTTACCGAATTCCTTATATGTAGACTTCCTCTTATACGCGTAGTGACTCCACTAGACATCCTTAACATTTTCATTTCCGCTGCCGTCATTTTGTTTTTAAACGCTTCGTACATTGTCCAGCACGGTTCACAGTATATACGAGCTGGTCTAGCAACCATGGTGTAGAGTTTCCCCTTTAATTTAAGTGGAAATTTTCGGTCGCAAAAGATTCCCGAATTTTCCCGCCATTTCATCCATCCCACACTCACTCTGTGGTTTACGTCGTCGTCACATTTCGCTCCCATGTTAACGATTGATCCTAAGTACTCAAAGATAGTGCTTTTCGGAAGAACTATTCCGTCTAACATTATATCCGGAACAGGTCGCAACGGATGCGCAAATGGGCACGTCAAATGCTCCGTCTTTGAACGACTTATTTTAAACCCGTTTCCCTCTAGCTCATTTCTCCATGAATCTAAGGCGTTCTGCCAATCTTCGACGTTATCGCTAAGTATAACTGCGTCGTCAGCGAAGAGAATTGGCGTTACATTTGCTTCGCGCATGCAGTCTTCTAAAAGATAGTCGAATACTACGTTAAGGAGGAAAGGGCTAAGTACGCTTCCTTGATGCACTCCGACATTAACTGGAAATTCTCTCGTTAGTCCAGCAGAGCTTTTAATCGCAGTTTTCACGTTTCCGTACATGTCTTGAGTTATTCTAACATACGTTTCCGGTACCTTTTGAGACCTCAGCGTGGCCCATAAGCGATCCCTAGGCACTCGATCTAATGCTTTCTGGAGATCGATAAATACCATGTGTAAGTCCCTAGACGTATCTCTTTTCCATTATTATTTGTAGGCTTTGGATAGCGTCCACCGTCGATCTTTCTTCAACAAATCCACGCTGGCTATTATCGAGCTGTATTATGTGCCGAAGACGTTCGTTTAAGACTCTTTGGACGATTTTCATTGTGTGTGACATAAGCTTGATTGAACGGTAGTTGTTGCATTCTCGAGTGTCGCCTTTTCCTTTGTATAATGGAACCAAGAAGCTACTTCTCCATTGATTCGGCATAGGTTGTCCACGTTTTAATTTATTTAAAAGTTTCGGTAGCCATTCGCTGCCGATTCCTTCCATCTTCGACCAAAACTCTGATGGAATGCTGTCTGGTCCCGCCGCTTTCCCCCGCTTCATTTTTCCGTTTGCTATAGTTATTTCTTCGATTGAAAAGTCCGAAACTTCCTCCTCGAATAGACCAGCTGTCGGCACGATATCACGTGGAAACTGTTTGTTAAGCAACTCCTTGCAGTATCCAAGCCACCGGTCACAGATTTCCTTTTCATTTGTTAATAAGCGACCGTCTGCGTTTTTGATGTATTTCGGCGAGGTTATTTCCATCGAATTTTTCCGCCTCTGTGCAGCAAGCTTAAAAATATTTGACACTTTAGTATTGTACGACGTTTGAACTTCTTGTATAGCTTGTGTTCTATCTGCCGATCGGGAGGGTATTTGTTCCAACTCCTGGTACAGGTTTTCCGCTGCTGCCGCTCGAGTTCGAACCAGGACTCTCTGCTATTCAATACACTCGTATTCAAGAGTCAGTCGAGCTTTTTCGATATCGTCGCTCTGATCGCAATTTGTCCACGCTTGGAATGCATTCTTCTTGTCGGCCACTGCTCGTTTGGTTTCGTCACTCCACCACCATGTTTCTTTGCCGATATGATGGTATTTCGATATAGTCCCCAGATGGAACTTTGCAAGTGTTATGCATTCATCGTGCATGCTGTTCCTCTTTTCTTGCGGACTAAGTGAGTCTGCGAAATCGTTTATATTTCGAAGTGCTTCTTTAGCCAGTGCAATAAGTCTTGCGCCTCGATCCTTCGATACTCGTAAATTGTGTCACCGGATTTTTGGCTTTCCAAACGGTGCCCGTGCTTTCTGTGGTTCCGCTGTGAAAAATTCTGTAATAAGCAGACGGTGTTGACTTACTAGCGATTCTCCAAGTATTACTTAACAGCCATTAACACGGTTTCTCATCGACATATTGCAGAGGTGATAATCTATTTGCGTTTCATGGCCTCCGCTGCTATAGGTGATAAGATGTCGTTGGTGTTTAATAAACATTGTATTTAAGACGGTTAAGCCGTAAGCCCTACACGCTACAAGGATGTCTTCGCCTGCTGAATTTCTGGTTCCAAAGCCTTTACCGTCGTGGCAGTCCTCATAATCCACATTTGTTGCTCCGATGTGCCCAATTAAATCTTTGCCTACGAAGAGCATCTCATCGAAAGGTATATTTCTAAGCAAATTACCGAACTCTGGCCAAAATTTATTTTTTTCAGATTGATCGGATTTTGTGGGGCGTACGCGCTAACAATGTTCGACGTTTCATTGTGTACTCGTATGACGAGTTTTACACTCATTAAGCGGTCGCTTATTTTCAAAATACCGACGATATTGCTAAGAAGATCCGCTGCAACAATTATAGCAACACCGTTTCGTCCATTGACCATGGTAGAGCATCTTAAATGCCTTAGTTTTTAAATCTAGAAAACGCGTTTTATTTCCGGTATTACACCACTTCGTTTCCTGAACGCACAGGATTTGTAGAGTTCTGCGACGCATAATCGCCGTTTAGGAAAATATTTAGGATCACCCGAGTGCGTTGCAAGCGTAATGCCCAGCGGGGTAGTGCTATTAATTGCGATCATTTCCATGAAGTGTATCTAAAGTTTGAGTGGTTTGACACTTGTATGCTCATTTCGAATTGATTGACTGTTCTTTTACCCCGCCGGTAGTCTCCAGACGCGGGAACCCACTGATTGCAAACAAACTTGTGGGGAAGTTTTAAGGTGTTAAAGTGTCACAGGCTCATTTTTTAGGTGTCATAGTTGCCTGTATATGATTGGTGTCCCATTTAGTCGCCTCTTACGACAGGTTGGGACGCACTGGGGCACGATTTTGATGAACAAAAATTTATCTTGGCATTTCTCTGTAGCCTAGACTCGTTTAGCTACACGGTTCCAGTTGCCCAAGTTCACATATTTAAGAAAAATCAAAGGAAAAATAGTGTTTAAATTTCTTCAGTCTTTATGGAAAGCTCCTAAGTGCGCTTTCTCCAAAAGAGCCTCGCTAACATCCCACAAACTTACCTCGCTTCTTGACAAAAGTTTGCCATTTTAGGCTACTGTTCGAGCCGTTGTTGTTGCGACGGTACAGGTCAGTGATTTCTTCGTGTAATGTCGTCAGCGTATGCCAGCAGTTGTAGACATTTTAAAATTTCGTTTTGTGGTTTTTGGTAAAATATTTATTGGAGCATAAGCATGCCGTCTGAGACAATGACACCAGTATTCCTGTTGCTTTAAAAGTACAGAACTTTCCCTGTGCCCAGAATCTGAGTGCAGAAACGGAAACGGAATGTTGCTGGTCATTCAAACCGTTTCCAAGCGGAGATATACGCAATCTTAGTGTCAACAAACTACAAATATAGTGAGGAATCTGTGGATGGAGTGAAGGGTCTTCATGGCATAGAAACCGCGCTAGGAACACCTGTGACCTCGGTTGGGGCTCTTCACTCTCTAGGTTGTTGACAGACCAAACAAGTGCTTCCCCAGCTTCTGTCCTGATGCCTTACAGTAAGAAAGACTACAAGCTACTTATTAGCTTCGTTACTTAGCACTACGGCTTTTCTAAAGTTCTGGTGTGCTGGGCATAAGTGAAACAACATCCTGTTACGTTTACTATGGGAATAATGACGAAACCAATAAAGTGATGCACTACCTCTGTAATTGACCGAACTAAACAGCGTTGAAGAACTTAGTCATCTTTCTAAGAATTACTTAGTAAAGGAGACATCAATAAATATGTACGCACAGTCCAGTAAAACAGTAAAAAAAAAAAGTTCGTACTCTTTTGTAATTCTGTCGCTTCTGCCTTAAAAAATTGAATAAGTAGTCCGTACAAATATTTAGCGGCAACTATGACCCTACTATTACGTCGTCGCCATCCCTATGTCTGTATGGTTCTGAAGTTATTATGTATCTTAGACAAATTTGTAAAACTTTGGATCTTCGTTTCCAAAGAAGCTCATATTCATGGCCTCGATCGAGCATTTCTCTGCCTCTTTCTGGGAAGATGTGGTTCTTTATCTTCTTTGTTTATAGAGTTCGTTAAGAGTTTGTTTCTTTGAAAGGCCACCTTGAATGCCTCTTGTTTGCCTTCAAGCCCCGAGATTTGTTGTTTCGTAAGGGCTTAAAGGAATACCAGTCCTTCGTTGGTTAATTTGGCCTTGTTTACAATCCCCAGTAAACTGCTCCCTGTTTACATGCCGGAAGCTCAAGACTCCTTGCATAAGTTCTGATGACCAACTCACACACGAATTGGAGCTGTTTTAGGTTTTTTTTTAAGAATCACCACTGTAAAAGGGTTATAATTCTTCTCTTGCTGGGTACATCCATTTCTACTTTTTGGATTGCAGTAATACCCGCTTTATAGTGATGCAGAACCTCGTTTAATTGTTTGAGCTTATGTGAACTGCTTATGGGTTGAACATTGCTCATGCAAGGCTGAAAGTCGGTATCCAATTTTCATTTGTTATGGTCGTAAACATAAACCTGCCACCCATATCTGTTGCTGTTTTATACGTATAAAATGGCACCGCACAACCTCTAAATTAGATGGCTGAATCGTTCAGGAGTAGCGTCAGTCATCCACTTTAGAAGTTTGAGCGTTGTCGTGGGTTCGCCTGGAATTCCTCCCTCACAATCTCTGTTTTGTTAACCAGTTTCTCCAGCTATGCATACGCAGAGTCAAGTGTTCAGATGCATTTTCATAGTCAGACTCAGCATTTTGTTAAATATTGGCGACTGGCCTCTTTCTTTCTCACCCTGGGCCTGGGACTGCATGTATGATGGTAAACTAATCGAATCTTTTATGATCTACATAGATTAGACTGGATAAGATTGTAGGAGGAGGTGGTAAATTGAATTCCAGACCACTGAGGCCACAAGTCGGTCTATTGTGATGTTTTCCATTTAAAGCTCGTCTATGATGCCGAAATTTGTGAGAAAAGCGGCTAACTCCTTAGGTGAACTGGCGTTGACGTGTTTTGATTAAACTGAGGGAGGCACATCTTCGTTGCACAACCTGCAGGTATTGTGCATCGGGCTGTTCCCTGTTAAAAAACTTGTGATCAGTCGAATCTGACTTCAACCTAATTGTTGTTTCGTCGTTTTTTGGGGGGGACTGTTTGACATAAGGGTTTGCCAGTTTCCCTCGGTTTTCCCTCAGAAATGTAGTTTCTTTTCCTATAGCCAGGTTTTAACACTTCCTTTTAAGGTGGTAGCCCACAGAATGGCCTTGAGGATGCTTTTCTGGCTAGATGGTCCGCTTTTCATTGCCTTCATATCCACTTTGTCCTGGCGCCCAAATTAGATAAACATGGACTAGTAGTTGTAGGAGTTGAAGGCAATCTCAGCCCAGATTTGAAGTATTTCAAAGGCGCAAAGTGCTAGTAGGACCGCCCTGCTATCGGACAGAATGTAAATACAAAGCTCTATTGCACGGAATTCAGCCTGAAATACGAAGCTGCTTGTATCCATACCGGGGTGTAGGCATGTTTTTGCGCGAGGACCGTTTACTCTAGGTCCAACTCCGTCATTTGTTTCGGTTCCACCTGTGTACCAAACATGTGAATCCTTAGCAAATGCTGGTTTGCTCTGTTCCCAGTTTAGACTTGAAGTGGAACCTTAAAGTTGTGCCGAAAGTTACATCGTGGTAGACATCTGTCTATTAAGTGTATTCCAATTAATTTATTTCTTCTGAGTTCCTGTAGGACCGCAGTATGAACTAGATAGGAGTTCGATTCATCTTCTGTGATGAGTTTCTTCTTCTGAGTTCGAGATGAAGTGGTGGGATGTCTAGGATATGTTCAAGTGAAGTTATGGGTGTGGTTTTCATTGCACCAGTTGCACAAACGCCATAAGTCTATGTATTTTGTTGAGTTTAGCTTTTATCGGTCTCTGCGTTGATTCATATCACCACCGGCTGCTTACGTGATGAAAGGTCTCCTTATTACCGTGTACATCCACTGTGTCATTTTGGGGTGCCGGGTGCAAACTTTTGCTACTCCATAGTGAGGACCTGGCCTTTCTGATAGTCTAGGAAAGGTGAGTGTTCCACTTTCTGATCCAGTGTGATTTCTGGATTTGGTGCACCATTCAGCGATTCAGCTTAGAGCCCTTTAGAGGCGATCCGGGATTGTGTCTTCGAATTTACGTCTGATTAGGATAGACGTAGACATAGAGATGGTCTACAGGATGTTAAACCACCTCGTAAGCATCTTGTTGTGTTTTCCTGAACAAAAAGGAATGTTCGATGTTCACTCTAATAGTGTTTAGTGCGATCTTTACCACCGGGTATTGGAATTTTCTATCTGCATCGGGGTACGAAACAAGACTCAATATAAAGGCCACAAATCGGAAAGTACCGGCTCCTAAATCAGGTCTTAATCTTATGAATAGTGGCCTTGGTTGCTGACACCCAATGTCTCAATCGTACTGGAGCCAATATAACTATAAATTGATTAAAGCAATGCAAGACGCTCTACCCCGGTATTCTTTAGAGGTTTCGGTGGGGTTTTTTCTTATGGATCTATTGGTATGGATCTATGACTTTTACATATATGTTTGGAGATACACACATATCGGTGGGCTACCTCCTCATGTTCAAAATATCTCCTTTGAAGTCGTCGACTAAGTTAAAAAATCCCAAAACGAGAAGGAACCAGGACTCAAAAATTCGTTTATCAGACCACCGCAATAAATAAGATCAAACATTCGGGTTTTTTTTTAATAATACCACCCCTCCGCCCAATAGAAAATCTCCCTTCGTACATGGGTGAAGGATAAATGTGGTAGTTCCCTAGTACCGTGCACATACTCGTATAAGCAAAACAACAAAACACAGCAATTCCAAAGTAAGAAAAAAATAAAAAAAAAAAATAAAAGAAACCAACTAAGGTAAATCAAATCCACCTTTATTCGTTTATATTAAAAAGAAGAACAAGAATAAGGAGTAGTGGAAGAGGGAAAAGAAAAAAACTCCTTGTTATGCCGTTATCCCAGTATGCCATGCCATCCATACACAGCAATTGTCAGCAGCAGCAGCAACAACAACAACAATAACAGCCACAGGAGAGGAATATAACAAAAAAAAAACAAAATATAAAAAAAAATTAACATAAAAGGACACAGGTACAGGCTCAAGGCTGAAGACAGAAGACAGAAGACCAAAGGCACAAGGCACAAGGCATACGGTAGAGTAGAGGGTAAAGAAACAGAGCTACAGCCAAAGTAAAGAAGGTTGAAAGGACAACCACTGAAGAGAAAGAAAAAAATTTTGTTTTTTTTGAAATTCAAAATCTTGAGGATAAAACTTTGAAAATGGCATTTTCTTGTTTACTCCTGAAAGCATTCAAATGGCCCTCAAACAATTTCTTTTATGGCTTTCCTCAGCGACAACAACACTACACAAATAACAGCAACAACAACTAACAAAACAAAAAAACAAAAAACACAGAAGCAGGAGCAGGAGTCGGATTGGGATTCTATATGTACATTGAACGCAGGATAAGAGTTCGTCTTCCTTTTGGAATTTTCTTTTGGCCAAAAATGATGAAAAAAAAAAAGAAAAAACTTCTTTTACCACATCACATCCCAATTATTTTTCTTTTACTTATGGGGTGGGGAGGATGGATGATAAAATAGTAGTTGGGGAGCAGTAGCTCTGAAGAAGTTCCAGCCAGCGTTCGGAAGTAAATGGAGGATTGATGTGGATACTGGCGTGCATGTGGCAGCATGGATTTAAATCAAACGAATGATATCAATTCATCTTGGTTGGAAATTGTTTACGTCGTGTGTAGAGAAAGTGAAGACGGTGGAATTCTCCTGGATGCCGCTTCTACTTGGCAAGTAATTATCCGAGCGGTATTTTTCTTTTTTGGGGGCAGCTCCTTTATTTCTTCCCTTCAAAGAACAGAATGGACTTCTTTTTTTTTTTGGTTTAGAGCTGAAGGTAATGGAGCTCATCTGAGTGGTTACGAGTATTCGTATATTTTAAAGGAGCTACAGAGTGGGTTTTTGCTTTAAATGGAAGGTAGATTGCCATTTGAAATTGGAGATTCAAAATTTAAATTAGAAACGGGAGATTGGCCTTTGGAATCTGGCAATTTAAATATTTTTAAAAGCAAAACCTACAGTCGATGACCTTTATTATTGAATTGAAATTAGCGAAAAGTATCTTAAACATTGTCGAATTCCATTCAGGAAACTACTAGCCAAAAGGGGAGCAGGTAGGAGCCTCAAATCTTGAGAAACTCTTATCGACCAAATATTTTTGAGAGGTTCCAAGGTACAAACATCAAGGATAAGGGCTATCCTCAAGTAATATGCTCCAACAGAAAGCCTGATGCATGACAACTCAATACCTGTCACCGACATAGTGATCGATAATAGGAAACGATTGCCACCACCCTTTTCAACTTGTTCATCGTTCGTTTAAAAACTGCTTTTCAAGAGCCCGAATATGGAAACATGTCAGGCTATCGGTTTCAGCAACCTCACGAGGTATTAACATTGTCAAAGCCTTTTATTGCAAAAGCCTTAGTAGTAGTGAACCAAGATCTAGTAAACACAGAATCGTGTGAAAGATGAGGAAGGGCAGCGTGGTACCAAACATCAGAAATAAGCGAGAGCAAAGGTACTAGTGGCAAGGATTTTATGGCTAAAATTCGGACAACAAACCCGATGAGCGAAATATCTTCAGACATTGCCTAGTCAATTCACTGAAAATGTTGTCAATATCGACATCAGTTAACAATTTTCCGTAGCATTCCTCGAAGAAACAATCACAAAACTGAAGGAATTTGCCAAGTAATTCAAAATATTAAAACCTAGGATAAACGTGATGGAGCTTAAGATACTTTCGCCAACCAGGCATATGTTAGAAGGATGTTCAATATTTCATTTCATTCTCGATGGATAGATGACTTTTTACTCGGGAGGTTCCTCACTACAACTGCTAGACCACAACAAAGACATCTTTCTTACAATATCCAATGTTAGTTTCAGGAATATTCGAGGATCTGTGGGCGATTAATCGGGTAACTGCTGACTATCATATAACTTGGATTGGCTTAAAAGTGCAATAATCAAGTTTGAAGCGAAGTGCTTGCTTAAAGGGCTCTCATGCCCATAAGGAAGAAACTTAAAAGTCTGATGAGCCAACTAACATTGGCATTTAAAGAACGTGAAATATTCGATCACTTAACAGGCCACTTTGGCAATATACGGTGGTGGTGAGACCAATACTTACGAGTACATATGGCGCCATAGTATGGTGGAAAGCAACAAATAAGTAAACGGCTTACGGAAAATTAGCGGGGGTTCAAAGAACGGCTTTCATAGCCATCACAGGTGCGCTCCATACCACCCCTACGTCAGCATTAGATACGTTTCTGCACCTAACACTGCTTGATTTACAGATCAATAAACGTCCTGGCAACAGTGCGATACCACTCACTAGTTTGGGTCACTTCAAGAGCAATAGCTTCGGACACCGCACGATCCTAGAGGAGCTACTGGCAGCCAATCCAACTCTTACGGACAAAATTTCATCCTTGATCGACTTCGACATTCCATTTGAAATAATATATTCGGAGGGGTGGGACTAGCCTACAAAAATCAGTAATCAGGCCAAATGAAATTGCGATTTTCACAAATGGTTCGAAAACTGAGGAAGAAACAGGTTTCGGTATCGTCTCAAAAGGCTTAGGGCTAAGAGTGTTTATAAAACTACCAGAGGCAAGCAGTGGAGGAGGAGGACTACTCGATAATAGTGGGGGGGTTGCCAATATCAAACTACACCTCTGCACACTAAAGGAAGAAAGAACCATAAAGACTGCTAGCCAAAGTTGGTCTAGTATTAAAGGCGTAGGGTATCCAAGGCTCATGGCCACTTCTTGATGGTAAAAGATAGAGGGAGTTAAAAAATTAAACAGGGATAAGCTAACGACAATAAAAGTAATCCTGGCAGGACATTGTCTGCTCCTGAAACACTCAAAGGGACTCAAATTATGAGCTACGGAGTTTTGTAAATTCTGCTGTGATCTGCAGGCAGTTGAGGACATAACACTGTGTGAATGCGAGGCAATTTTGCGTATTATATTTCTTCGGAAAATACTTTTAAGAAAACCTAGACGGCACGGATTTCAAAGGCCTTAGTGGATTTTGCAAGGAAGTTGGGTGTTTAACAAGGGAGATTGTGTGGGTTTTTGACCTTTAAAGTTAAATTCAACTGGTTCCACAGCTATCGCGATGGCCTGTTTTGGTACAATTATAAAAAAAGCCTCGACTGCTATAATGTAAATATCAATGCCATACATGCAGTGCAGTGGGATTCGTCATTGGCGATTTTAACCGGGCTCCAGCAGAAGTGGGGTAGAATTTACACGATCATCACCAAAAAAAATCCCGTCCAACGAGGGATGAGAGCCACTCATGAGCCTTCCGAGCAAAGACGGGAGGAATATCAGCTTCTTCAGAATACGAGAAGCTGGTCATAGCTGGTACTGAGAATCCATTCGCTAAGGTTTTTATTTATTTATGGAGATAAACTTGCGGAGGGCATATACCTACTCATTTCTCAAATCTGTTCAGAAGAGTATATGCCAGATGAAAGGAACTTCAGGAACGTTTGCGCGGTCCATAAAAGTGTAGACCTCATCAACTGCCCAACTTAAGGGGCATTAGTTTCCTTAACATCGCATCCATCATAATTTTTGAATGCTTGAAACTCTTCGTCAGCAACCTGGTCGGTCCCTATTCGTGCGATTTTAGACCAGAAAATCGACCACAATCCTTTTGGCTAACCCAAAAAAAAACTCATAAATTCCAAATCGTTACCCCCATCCCTGCATCGATTTTAAGGCCGCATGTGACAGCAGTTATAGACAAGAATCATAAAGATCTAAGCCCAACTCTGGGACTCCATTCAAGCTCGTTCGTCTTCGCAGAATGATGATTGAGAGGGCACGCTGATCTGTAAAAGTTGCTCAAAGTAGATTCAAACAAAGTGACTCGCTTTATGCGGCTTATTTGACATAATATTTAAAATCACTGTGCGGAACTCTCAGGCAAACATTAAAGTCACAATATTTGAAAAGCCTGTGCAACTACAAGCATACGCGGATGATATCAACATGATATCGGGCTGTCACTCCCTGTGATTCAGACCTCGAGAAAATATTCGCAATAGATACTCGAACATGGGTAGCTCATTGTAAAAAGCTGTCGTGTTCTTGTAAAAAGTCATTCGATGTAATTGAAGTCTCTACGTCTGCTTAACAACGATCAGAAAGCAAATTAATGCGAAAAGGACTAAGCGAATCCTGAGGCATATATCTAGAGTATTGCCACACTATGGTCTACAACTGGGAATAGGCATATTGGGATATAATATTTTGAAGGTCAAAAACACGTCTTAGCTGTGGTAGCCTAATGTATATGATTGTTTCAAAAGCAGGTGCCTCGAATGGTTCGTGTCTCTGTTTGAACTAACTTAAGCTTTCTTTGAGAAACCCAGTACTTTTTCAGGAAGCACTTCGAAATCCAGATGCTGCACCTGTTGAGGTTCACTTTCTGCTTCGATGTCCGCTGTGGACTTATCCTGATAAGAATTGTCTGCTTTGAAGAGATTTACATTCAATGAGTTATTCTTCTACGGAAGGGCCAGTTATCAACGCAACTTAGTCACATTTTTCGCTGCCACCATACTCTTTGCGAGTTCTGAATTCTTATATATTTTTTCTGTATTTTTGTGCCTGAACTTTGAAAATTAATAGGGACTTACTTTACCTACTTTAGGTGGCGCTACAGTCCGGGACCTGGGCCTCAGTCAACAAGCTCCTCCAGCCAGCTCGATCCCTGGCTAGCTGCCTCCAGTTTCGCACGCTAAGTTGGCTGAGGTCCCCTTCCACTTCCGTGCGCCACCTGAGTCTTGACCTTCCTCTTCTGCGCTGTCCCTGCGGATTTGAAAACTTTTCGGACCGGAGCATTGGTGTACAGCCATACATGACCCAGCCATCTCAGTCTTTGGATCTTCACTCTTCTGGCTAGGTCCATGTCGCTGTACACTCCATACAGTTCGTCGTTGTATCTCCTCCTCTACTCACCGTCAATGCAGACGGAACCGAAGATCGCCCGAAGAATTTTTCTCTCGAAGCGAACAAGAACACCCTCATCCATTTTTGATAATGTCCATGCCTCTGCGCCATAGAGCAGGACCGGGATTATTAAAGTCTTATAAAGGGTGACTTTTGTTGTCCGAGAGAGGGCTTTGCTACTCAATTGCCTTCTTAACCCAAAGAAACAGCGGTTGGCAAGAGTATTTTTAGCGAAGCGCAGATAGACAAAGTCCTTAACTACCTCAAAGTTATATCTGTCGAGGGTGACGTTCTGTCCGAGATGTCGGTGTTGGTTGTCCTTTTTTCTTGACAGCATATACTTGGTCTTGCCCTCTTTGACCGCTAAACCCATTTTCGCCGCTTCCGTCTCAATACTTGCGAAAGCGCCACTGACATCACGCTGCTTTCTCCCGATTATGTCAATATCGTCGGCGTATGCGAGTAGTTGGACGGACTTTTGAAAGATAGTGCCTCTTGTGCTTGCTCGTGAGTTTTGCACTATTCTTCCAAGTACGATGTTGAAAAAATCGCATGACAGCGCATCGCCTTGTCTAAATCCTTTCTGGACATCAAAGGTCTCGGTGAGATCTTTACCGACCTTGATGGAGCAGCGTGCATTCTCTATCGTCATCCTGCACAGACGGACGAGTTTGGCAGGGATGCCAAAACTAGACATTGCTCTATATAGCTCGTCTCTATAGATGCTGTCATACGCGGCATCGATGAATAGGTGGTGGGTATCGATCTGAAGCTCATGGGTCTTCTCCAAGATCTGCCGTAGTGTGAATATCTGGTCGATGCTGGAATTTTCTGGCCTGAAGCCACACTGATATGCGCCTATCAGGTTGTTGACGAACGGCTTCAGGCGTTCACACACTACGGCCGATAAGATAGATCTTGTATGCGATGTTAAGGAGACTGATGACTTTGTAGTTGGCGCAGTTCAGAGGGTCTCCTTTTTTGAGAATCGTACAAACAATGCTGAGGTTCCATCCATCGGGCATACTTTTGTCCGACCATATTTTACAGATGAGTTGGTGTATGCTCCTTACCAAGTCATCACCTGCCGCTTTGAAGAGCTCGGCAGTCGTGCCATCCGCTCCAGCAGCTTAAGCTTCGATATAGCTATCTTCACTTCGTCCAGGTCGGGTGGACGGAATTGTTGGTCATCATCGTCCAAGTTGAAAGGTTGATTCTGGCGGCATTGGACCTCTTAAGAGATTGAGAGACACTCGATCGGAAAATGACTTGGCAATTGTAGCCGTCTAACGTCAAATTTCCTCACAGCATTAGTTTGTCTTGGCGTAGTTTGGGATATCCGCAGTTGTACCTTGGCTACAACAAGGTAATGGTCCGAGTCGATGTTGGCTCCTCGGAATGTACGGACATCCATAATACTGGAGGAGTGTCGTGCGTCGATCGCAATGTGATCAATCTGGTTGACTGTTGATTGATCAGGAGTTCTCCAAGTCCCCTTGTGTATGTCGAGATGTGGGAACCGCGTGCTAGCCACGACAATGTTTCGCCCCGCCGCGACATGACATTAAAATCGTCTTTCACACAAAGGCAGACATAGAGACCCTCTTAAATATCTTGAAAACTCCACAGGAATGGAACGAGACTGATCCATATAGTCACACTACGAAGTATGATAATTTAAACGCTTACAAGCATGCATCAGTTAGTCCGTAACTCGTTTGAATTTCCCTGGTTTTAGCTTCAAAAGTAACACTGTCCCTGACAACTATTATTCGTCAAAAGGACTCTGCTAGTTTTCATCAAGAAAACACGAAACTGCGCGATAGAGGTGGGGTTTGGAAAAAAAATAATTTTGTGTGTCATCTACAATCAAAACGAATTTTTTTGCCGCTTCATAACAGCAGACGAAACTTGGATGCACCACAACACATTGGAGACAAAGCAAAGGATTTCTTCGTGCAAATCGGGATCAACAAAAAGGCAAGTGTGTGCCTCTCAGTCAGTCGAGGCAATATCCATACCGAATACCTATAAAAAAGAGAGACAATCAACGACGAGAATATTATGTCAACTTATAGGAACAGTTCAACCAGTGCTGTTTCTAAAACTAGAGAAATATCTAGCTAGCTCCGTGGAAGAGAGAAAAAAACGCCGTTTTCGAAAAGAAAATCAGAAAATCCTTGGAAACGATCAAAAATTGTGAAAATGGTGGATGAAGTGTACTAAGATGATATTTCCTTCAAAAAGTCAGAAGTCAGAGAGACTTTCGGAACATTTCTGGTGCACTGGACGTACGAGAAATGGATATCTGTGAGCAGCATACCAACGCCCCTCAAAGAGGAACCTTGTCACAAATAAATGCCATAAAATTTGCGCGAGATATGGGTACATAATTCCCTATCCGTGCGACTTATTATCAATGAAATTCTCGTCTTCCACTTCTATTGAGGAAGTCTCCAGATTTCGAGTTGATCTTCACTCAGTGGCGACAGAAAATGAAGAAAAAGATCGAGAAGTGGGACATAAAGCAGAAAAGCCTGTGTCATCAAGAACTGAAATAGTTTGACAGGATAAGTACCTTTGAAATCCGACGGCTCTTTCTACAGAGGCGAAAGGACAAATCTTGTGAATAGCGACCTTTACACGCAAGCGCTATACTACATGATTGGACGGTACACTCCGGAGTATGGTAAAGAACGAGTGAAATACCGCGCGCCGAGAATGTGGTACAAAAATCTGGGAACAAAGTCTTTCACTCGCGTTCTTGGAGCATACACTCAGAAGTTTGTGTCTAATGGGCGATCGCGCGCGAAATACCGTGTGAAACTTGAACGTGCTGGAGTGTACAAAAGTTCAACAGTTTTCGCTAGAACTTGCGGTAGAATTTTTTAGAGCCAGCGGGACCAATGTCGGACGTATATGATGATTTTACTCTTACTACTGCGCTCAATCACGTGAGAAAGAATGAACTACTCAAAACGGCGCAATTCATTCGGTACTGAACACATGGGCTTTCCGTTTCACAACTCATGCCATTACACATGAAGTCTTTCGCGCGCGAAATCTTGCACTCCACGCTTTCGCGCGGTAAAGAACGTACGTGTGGGGGAGGCAAATATACAAGTGTTGCATAAACTACGGAGGGTCTACGTTCGACACATTTTAGTGGTCATGAGTCCAATAATTCCTCCTCTGAAGAAGCAGAAACGATCAATCCAGTCAGCCTTTTTGTCACACAGTCATCACAGACCTTAAGTGCTATTGCCTAGCTGAATCTCTAGATAAGACTGGGGGCAGTGAGCTTATAAAAAGTGCAAACGGAAGTATGCCCAGCAACTGAAATCTTAGGATCCCCTTCTCATCACACAACTTGACAAAACTCTCGATGGTAAAACATTCCTACATGCGCGTGCAGTGAAGTCGGAAGAAAACATTCCGCACTGCGGGTACCAAACTCTTTGTCCCCAGCTTTTACAATAATCTTATGATGCACCTTAATAACGATGATATCGACAATATCTGGTCAGGGGCAAGGGTCGGACTTTCAAAGTAACATTTCGCAGACTTGAAAATAAATTGAGTGGTGTGCATTGCTGAGGGCAAGGCGAAATTCACACAGCATCTTGCACAACTCATTACAAATGTTAACTATGCCTTCGATGGAGGACATATAAGTGTCCACCCTGCAGACCTATCGAAGAGATACTCCAGTCAGCACCTGTTAATACGACCCTCTATGAACGCGCAAAATTTAAACACAGCAAATCGGTCAGAACCTTAACCGTGGAGTAGACTAAGACAATATAAGGAGAATTTTTGAGAAGACTTCTTCACGAGATCTGTAGTCCAAGCAATGTGCTAGCATGAGCTCAAGGTGGAGTACATTGGTAGAAGTAATGAATCTCGTTTTGAAGACCCAAATTGATGAAAATTCCTTCACACCTCGGACTGCTGTATTGGGAGTAGAGTGACCCTTTAGAGGTAATCAAACTCGATCACCGATTAAAGTGTCATCCAGGAAGAAGTGGACAAATTTCCAAACTGAGTCAGCTCAAAGTTGAATGCATGTAAATATCCTCCGACTTTATAGCCTCTTAAAGATCCGAAACGTCTCTGAATCACATAATACCGACAAATGACTTCAAAATTACTTCAAATCCAAAACTTTAAAGCCAACAATTTAGACTAGGTACTTACAATGGAGCCTGGTCTTCTGGCTTGATGCGCACAGCACACCAACCTCAGATGGTATCACCGTCTTATTACATTAATGATATACGAGCGCCCATTTTCCACAGCCCAGAAGCTAAAGCCACACCGAAAGCTATAAAGCTCGTAATAGTTGTAAAATATTAATGTAAATCTAACCGTAAAAAATCGTAAAAACCATTTTTAATAATCGAAATTTATTTCGCAAAACATCACGGCCACCACCAACTAACCAACCAACTCCGATGCCGCCATGGTGTCCCGGTCCATACCAGCCAGTATCTATCCCATCTACCCAGCCAGTCAGATGGTTACTCCTTCGCGCGTATCTCTCGTGCGAGTTACTCGTATATAGACAGACTCTCTACTCGCAATGGCGCTGGGATAACATTGCAATCAAATTTTATTTTATCCTCACCCGAGTATCATAAATCCACAAGGAAGCCATCTTTGTTTTCATCACGTACTTCGGCGACATGCAAACAACACCAACCAACAGAAAAATTAAAAAAAAAAAAAAAATCGAAAGAATACAGAAATGAGCAGAATCTGCACTTAGGCAGGAGTAGCGCGCCTGTGGGATATAGAACACGTCCCACCGAACAACGCCAGTGCTGTTGGAGGACAGGAAGACGATTAAGCATTACTTAATGTTTCCCTCCCAGGATACCATGTTTGTTTCTTCCTCGGCAAGTTGTTGTTGCCCCGTATATATTTGTTTTTCCCATTTACAACCACCGCAGTACGAGCGAACAGCTATTTCGGCGAACAAAAATAAAAAACAAAAAAAAAAAAATCGATAAAGGTATTATGACGATAAAGCCACCATTACCATTATCTCGGCCACCCCTCATGGATCGAATGAAAGACCACCACCACCATCATCACTACCCCCATTTAGTTTATAGAGCCTTGTGAAGGCGAACAGAGAGGAAAAAATATGAAAATTTACTACACCCAGTGAGGGTGAACTTGTGGTGTTGTGCTCTCTACACCACCCTCAGTGTAGCACCCTTAAAATGGATAAAATGGAAAAAAAAAAAAATAAATACACAACGCTTCGCCTGCTGTTGCTACCGTGGCACAGAGAATATAAATTCAATCCACCCGGCACCCACCCCCAGTCGATGGTCTTAGAGTCGGTTTTTTTTTTTTATTTTCGCTTTCACTGCCATCATCACAATATATGTGGAACTAAGTGTTCAAAACATCCCCCAGTGCCATAGTCGTATATGAATATGCGTGTGCTGTACGAGTATTGTATGTTAGGTGTACCCCACTGATGGATTCGCATGAAGAAACTTCAAAATATCCTTAAACAACAAAACAACAACGACAGCGGGACCCAAAAGAAAATAATCGACAAAAATTTCATTTGAATTTGCGGTTATTGGGGATGGAAACAACATGAACGTTTGCTCTTGCTTTGTTTGTTTGTCATCACGATGTGGGTGTAGTACAGGACATTCGAAAAAAAAAACTAGGGTGTGTGCTCTGGCAGGTATCTACACTCTCGAACATACTCTTGGATTAACTATTGTATTCAGCGTACAGTATCAGCGTGCATTGTAAGTCATTTAATCAGTGACAATCAAGATATCGGCGATATTCACGATACCGAAGGCCAAGATCAACCTGTGATAACCAAGACGACAGCCATTGAACAGCTCGCAAATCTGCAGGATTTCCCTTTCGATTTGGATACGGATTCGGATTTCCATTTCATTGCTCAGAAGCTCTGCATCCTTTCAAATGCGACTGAATTGTGCCTCCCCCTCCAGATGCAAGATAGTGCCAATGCCATTTTGATTGGTTTACCTTAATTGAGTCGAGTTGATGTTTAATTGGTTTCTTTTGTAATTTCAGTTAAGCCGGCTATGGTGGGGAAGATTTATGTTTGTGGCAATGTTCTCGGGGGTAATCTTCATGGTGTCAAAAGTCGGACGGCTACTTCAATTAATTTGCAATTGGCGGAACGGAGATTACCTTACAACAAAGCATAAATAAATAAAGTAATGGCTGAATTAATGTTTTGTCGTTCAAAGGACTTGTTTAAGGACTTACTGACTTTAACACAAGGGGTGATGATATTAGTCTTGTATCATGATGACAATTAGTTTAATCCAGGGCTCAACAACTTCATTTTGCCATAGTCAACGTGTGCTAATGACATTATAAGGTGTGGGATGATGTATGGAAGTCGACATACATAGATGAAGGCACTCCGAATCGAAGGCTCTACTTCCCACATAAGAGCACTGAAAGGTCCAGTAGAGAATCACCTTCATAACGGACCAAGAAGCATAAGAAAGTGCTTTCCAAAATCAGAGGAAATGCGCAGTAAACTCATTCAAACCGTACATCTTTCAAGTACTTCTGTCTGAAGGTACCAGCGAGTTCAGTTCGACAATAGTTCGACCTTGCAGAGACAGCCTTACACTGGAATATAACATACTCCTTTGACTTGGAGAGCAGTTAAGGTATTCTTCATAGCTAAGCCAGGCAACAAGCCTGCAGAAGCTGTGAAATTCCAAAGATCGTATGTCCTTCAAAATTCGACCACCTTATGTTGGCAGTTGTATAGTGTTTTCCTTGATAGTGCCCCTAACTCTGCAGAGGGGTGACTTGATGTAAGCAACCTAGCTCATCCGCTGGTTCATTTCCCTCTTTGCCACAGTTTCCTGGCACCCATCACAGTCTCACTCGGTTCTGAATGCATAACGCTTTGAGTATTGTGAGACAGCCCCATATGGAATTGCATTGCCATATGGAATGTCAAAGTTGGCAAAGGGATGAATTTCATCCGTAAGAATTGGATTGCCTGGCAGTGGCACCACTGCGACCGTCCATTGTCCGAAGCTACTGCTCTTAAAGTGACCTCCGTATTACAAACTTACAACATTCCGACCAACACTTACTAGTCTACGATATGGAAAGAGCCTGACCTTCTTGAAACACATTCATTTGCACATTCAGGGACATCGAGGCTACTTTTGACAGCCTCATCAAATGTATACAGCCTTTTACATGTATGACACTCCCCCACTCAATTGGCACTCTTCCATCATATTTTGTAAAACCCTCAGACTCGTGCAGTTCGGCTGGCACACCATGATATCAATACACCTCATGGACTAAGGTTTTAGCAACGGAATCTGTTGTTTGGTCAACGAGGGGAAACGCTTCGAGCCGTTTAGAAAATCAGTCCACCATCACCAACACATACATCCTAGAATATCGATGGTTTGCCAGTTAACCTTGATCTGCAGCTTTCCTTTGTAGCCCCGTTTTGCCGCCCATATGTCGCATGCAGTACAATAAAGTCTTACATCTTTCCTTGCTTCAAAGCAGTGTTCTGCCGGTGCAGTTTCGTGGTACAATTTAATTACGTTCTGAAAGAGCAGCCGAGGAATGGTTAAAAGAACCTTTCTGGCTGTTGTTGATACCCACAAAATACCGTTCTTCTGCTTAAGACTGGCAAACTGCGCAATATATTTCCAGAAAATTACAAACTGATGAATGTTATCAACAGCATAGAACCTGAACAATTTTAATTGGCTTGAAGTTAAAACGAACTCAAAAGGAAGCCGGTACACAAGCATTTAAGCGGCATCGCGCAGGGTACTGGAATTACTAAGTAACAGAGAAGGTACCCCACCCTTAGCTTTTACCTACTCTACTACCATACACGGAAGGAATGGATCCCAAGACCTATATTACTGAACTATGATTAACAATAGTGATATACTGATGATTTGGAAACGTCTTATGGCAGGACCCAGAACTAACCTCTCCTTCGCACTTAGTATTGATGACACCATCTTTCAAGTGGAACTATCTGCCTTACAGAGGAAGCTGTATACATTCTACTAAGTAAACGTCACGAAAGAGTCAAAATAAAATCAAAACTAAATAGGTACCCCATTCATCAAAGACTCCTCTAGAGAGAGAGCCATAAAATACTTAATAACCCCGTCGCACCGAACAAGGTCTGGAGACCAGGGCACAAAAGTCACAATGGCAATGAAAAGGCAGATTAAGAGCCCAAGGAAAATACTGAAAGCTAATTAGTTGGACTTTAGTCATAACTGCCTCTTAACCTCTCAAGGAAATTAGGGTGATGGATCGTATCTTATTCTGGACACCAAACTGAGGAAGAAGAAGTAGTTGCCCCCTTCTCGTTTAAGAAACTAAAGATCTAAAGTTCGGTGTTTAACTGGGCTTACACTATGGTCGTTAGAATCATCCTAAATTAACACTTAGTCCCCTGGTGGTCTGTGCAGGAAAAAGGGCATATTGCTCAAGAAAGTCAAGAAACTTTCTCCATCAAACTCCACTTTATTTGCTAATTATTTATATCTTCTGCATGGAGTTTAAACTAAGACTAATAGACACTCAACAAAGGAACAAATAACATGGGCTCATCCATAATCCGACTTTCAAATAACTGATATTGCCTTAGTATGGACTTTACTCACCTGATTCCAGAAATGAATGGATAAAGACGGCGCTGACTGAGTCATCCTCAGTAAAATCACCCTCATGTTCACTGTCCCGCCAGTCTTCTCTAAAGAGCTCTGTATACAGCATACTAATCGTTTGAAGTACCTACATATGTAGCATGTCTCAAGCCGAAAACTCTGGCATTCATCAAGCCGCTGCTTGGCTCAGAATGAATGAAGCAATACCTAGATTTCAACTTCCCCATCTACTGTACTGCTGTTGAACTTACGAGTATCAGACTAAGTCATCAAGAAACATAGAAAGAAACTTTACAAGATCTGAAGCCACTAGTGTTCTATGCCAAGCAGTTGAAAGAATCTGAATTGATTTCTAAGGTCAAGTCAAAAATGGAATCCACAATACACAATACAACTACAAGACATCTCAGAAAAAGATTCACAGTAAAGAACGGAACGATTCATCATAGTAACTTCTACGGAAACTCCAAGTATAAACAGGAAAATGAATCAATTGCGCTCCTTGGTACTGCTTAATATGCATCAGAATGCATCCTTAGACAGTTATCCCTTTAAGAACTGAACTATATTTAATCTCAAAAGATCACCGTCAACTATAGATCCGGAATTGCAATGGATTAACATGGAATCAGAAACCGTCAAAACCACGGGAACTTTAAGGTAATCCAAACGAGAAGACACGACTTCTGGTGATCATTAGACTGGTTCATTAGCCTTAGCAGAGGCTAGATTACGCGTTCCAAAGAAAGCTTTATTCCAATTTGAGCACTGAAATACTTTGATGCAACCCCATGTTCTTACAATCTTTGTAGGATGACTTGTGTTGCATTAAAAACTCAAACCTGCAGCATCATTAGCATCCCAGCCCTCATTAGAACGTTGTATCATAGTCATTCACCACCTCCATCTTCTGCTCTCGCCTGAAATGATTTTAATCGCTACTCTGAAACCACTTGATTCACTTCTTGAAGTCCACCAAATAATTATTTCCTAAGCTAGTCCGATATTTGTTGACCACTGCATGTAAAGACTCAGAGCTCTTACATCGAGTTGACATGGAACTTGCATAGAATTGGGCCAGCACTATTCATATTCAGGAATACCATAGAATACCAGAAAGTGCGACAGTAGTCAGTTGTTCAGTGTATTTCTCTGATACGTTCAAGTGGAAGTGGCGGCAACTCTCGAATAGTGTGTTACATGATTTACCCCCATTCAACCCTTATAGGACCAAGGACCACTTTAGTAGCCACGTTGTCAGAAGCCTTGGTAGAGGATTTCTATTGTTGTAGTTATGTAACTATGACACTTGTATGCATAATCCCTTCCCAAACATAAGAGGGCTATTTGCCAATCAGTAAAAATGTTGTCAAATAGTCCTTCAGTTGCTATCCCGTCAAATGAAGCAATGACTGATCAACTAGCATATGACTACAATGGCATTTGCGTTGCCAAGAGTGAACATGAAACTGGGCACCTACGATTTTAGACAAATCCCGTTTCAAACAACTTATTGACTTTGGTGGTGCATTAGAAGAAGCATGTGTAAGCCAAGCAACTTCGTAAGTCGGTGGCAGATGGCAGAACTTCCAGCAGCTAACAGTGGGACACTAATTCGTATTTTTCACCATTGTTGCCACTAATGATTGTTGTGTAAGTTTGCTTTATATATAGATGTTGATGGGCCAAATAATCATTTAATCTCAAAGCAACTGACAGTCCTCCTTCTTTAACTTTGCATGAACACTTTTGAACGTATCGTTGCTCTAAAGCCAATACACTTTGACGACTGAAATATCTATTCGTCACTGATCTTCAAGTGAACGGTCATGGCAACGTATGACAACATCATGCACTTAGAAAGGCAGCCGAGACTGAAGGCAAGGAATCGAGATAATGTCTTCAAAGCCCACCAGGTCTTGCCATAGATGAATAAAATACCGAAAAACTTCAGTTCACTTCTCTACAACGGATAGTAAACTGCAGTGTACGCCTTTGAACTGACAGTCTGAAAATGTATTTCCCCAATTTCTTTTAAAACCCGAAGAATTCCTCTTCGTCCTATACGACTACATGTGTTTTATGGGAAATGTGATGCTGTGGTTATAGATTTCGAAACCCAATTGTAATCAACGTAGCCTCCTTGTGGTACATGGGCTATAGTAATGTCATAGTGAACCAACAAACCTTAACCTTCGACCGACGCACGAGCTAAAAGTTGAAGTTCAGATTTCTAATTTCCATCTAAAACGTTGAGTTGAGCTAACGCGACATATATGAAGGTTTCTAGAAACGAGATGGAAACATCTGATGGTGGTATGACCATGTCCATATCCAGACAAGGATAGGAAAACTGTTAAAAAGCACAGATTGCGAAACACCGAAACAAATTTTGGATTTGAACGTTGAAGACTGCGGACTATAAGCAACTTAAAAAAAAAACCGAATCTGAAGCTTCCATAACAGAACAACGTCTTGCCTTTACTAAGGAAGAAGAGTGCAAAAAAAACTAAGCCAACTCGCTCCAGGAAAGAGCTTGGCACATAAGTTCGTAAGACAGAAGATGCAGCTAGCTTTTTAGAACCCGAACGGTGCGGTCCTCCAAACGCTTTGTACTCACGCGTCTATTCAAAGAAACCTTTTTCAGATCGCCCATTCCATAGTGGAACGCAGTTTTGAAGCAGAAACTGGACACCTAAGAAGGAATTTGAAGAAAGACTTGAATCTTTACAGAAGGAAGGGAGCTTCTTCAACGTTTTCTTAGCCAGTCCGGAAATACTTACAAGGCACCGTTCATATGCTTAGTCATAAACAGAAACTCTTTGGTAAAGAGCCATTCTCCAAGTATCAGGGGATAAGAACTATCTCGCAATCAGCTTATCTAGCTAAAACTGCAACTAAGCTGACTAACACAACTTGCCGTAGCTAGTGACTGCCATCGTGTGTCACATTAAGCTATTAAATACGCAGGCGCGTCCTATCATCGCTATAAGTCACCTACCACTAATGGTGTATATCCAGGTACTTTTAGACCAAGAAGAATCCATGATGGTGCAATCTAGACATACATACCAAACCTCTGGTGAACAGTAAGACTAGCCTTTATACCACCAATCAGAAAAAATAATTGCACGTTCAGAGCTTGAGATTAATAAGTCTGACTTCCTTCTTATTGAAGAGCTCAGAGAAAATATGTCCAATGAACCCTCTTTAGATGGTACTCTCGACTACTCTTGCACTACTTTGATGAAATTTAGGGGAGATAAATGAAATGAAATACTTTTGTATCAAACGCCCCATAGATACTCATAATTGTCCACGAACTTCACTATGCAACGATCGAGCCAACAGTGATAAAATAGATTGGGAACGGACAATTTCGGATTTGGAACGTGACATTTCTCGATTTAAATTTTTTTTTCGTGACTGTCCCTTTCTCCTCATCTGAATACTATCGACGTAGCAGAGTTTTAAGTATCCGTGTAAACAGGGTCATGCTCACCATACAACAGGGTTACATACGGGAAAGTTCTTGCGAGACTGCGCTTTAAAATTTGGTAAACAGAATTCAAGATGCACTCAAAACGAACAAAAAAACGGACTATGCACTTTCTTTTTCGGCAATGTAATGCTGGGAGCCATGTGTAACTCGGCCAAACATAATGACGTAAACGATTGCTGTGGTGTTTATTGGTCGACTCACTACCTAAGGCTTTCAATGGTTTTGCCTCGACTGCTCTGACTCATCCCTAATTGAAGAGTATCTCTTTTTGTTTTTCCACCGAGGCTATGTATTTGGGCCTTATCCTAGATGAAGCTTCTTCGAACTTAGCATGTTTTGCTGTTGGCCTTCTGGTAGTGTGCAGCAACTTTCAGCGTGAAAGGTCCTACAGTTGTCTGAATCTACACGGCTACGATAAGACCAATTATATCACTTGAGCTCGTTTTCTTGTGCAACAAGCTTTCTAGAAAGTGTGTTTCTTCTCGTCTAACTAGACTACAAACAAGGTCTGTGTCAGCTCAATGTTTTTCCCCAGAATTTTGAGATCTACGCTCCTATTGCAACGAAATTACGACTTCATCTGTGCTTAGTAATGGTTTCGATCGGGATCTAAGGTGGGAATCTCCAAGTTTTCACAGATGGCCGCAAAATCGATCTAAGATGCGGTTCTGACATTTTTGTAAGGAACTGCAATGTTAGATTTCACTCTTTGTTAGCCTACAAATGTACCCGGTTAGAGCTTCTATTAGCAGTTAAGCTTGTTGTGGACATAACTACCGCTGGCATGCCTCTTCAAGATGTCGTCAGATATTACGTAGAGAGAGTTACAAGTTTGAAGATCTCAACAAGTTAATTAACTAAAGGCATCTTAAGTACACTTTCTGACTTAAATTAGCCAAAAACTTTCAAACAAATTCCCCATATACCAGTCACACTATTCTGGTGTCATTCTGAGGCAAATAAAACTTAAAAACTACCTTGAAAGGGAAATTCCTGGCTACCGCACTGTGATGACAATTGACAGATGGCCAAAGTGACAAGTTTGCATACCCTTATCAGTTAATTAAAAGCAACATTGCAACAAGCAACCACATCACTAACACAAAACAAACCGCACATCAACAACAAAACCAGGATTCATTGGCCCACATACCACCAATTCTGTGGTGGATCACTAAAAGTGTCTATGTCTAGGAATACCATTTTCCATTAGGCAATTGCTCACTTCAACTTCCGCCGCCACCGCCGCGAATATCCTTCCAAGTACGAAACGAATACGGACGAATACAATGGCCACATATTCTATCGAATATCTGAAGTTTGTCAGTTCAAACTTATTTTTCCTCTTGGCTTAGCATCCTGGTTGCCCGGCCAACCATAGATCCTATTATGCGTCTCTACATACTTGTCTTCTTGTATGTATGTATGTACTCGTAGTTTGGAGAATCCTTGCTTCAAATATCCAAGTGAATTGCAAGTTTCCTCCAATAGTCGAATAGCAAAATCCATGTTCGTTCCGTTCGTATCTATTGCCTTTTTTTTTGGAATTGTATTTAAATGCTCTCCGCTTAATCCTTCGAAAAAGGATGTGTATAGGGTTTACTTAGATTTTTCAGTTTTTTTTTTTTTTTTTGTATACAGCAAGAAAAATCGAATGTCTAGCCAATAGATACGAATACATGTCTAATGGAATTTGACGAGCTGAAATTTTGAAAGGATTCTTCTTTGGTTGATGTGTCTGTTATGGTTTAGTACGGGCATGGAGCACGACCATTCCTACTCGTATTCGTTTTCGTTTTCGTTTTCGTATATCCTGCGACTGAAAGAGTTGCGTTTGCATTGAAGCTCAACAAAATGGTTGACTGCATTGATTCAATTGAAATTTATTTATTTCCAGGATTAGATGAGAGTGCTTTGCTTTGGACATGAATATTCAAGTTTTCATCCCTTTGTCATGCCATTAGTTATCCTGAATCCGATGTTTACTTAATTGAATTGCGTCATCATCGTCAGGATAAGGTAGTGCTTATATTTATGAAAACTGAGTGGCACAATGGATCTAGTTCCACAAGCCAATATTTTAGTCGTGAATTGTTATTCAGTCTTTTATCGAGAGAATTACAGGTATCATTGCGTATAAGATACTGCCACTTTGACAAGGAAAACAATATGCAGCAGCGTTTTCCAGTTGCTCAAACTCCGGCTAAAAGTTGGCACCAACCAGCTAGATAATTGTCGAATGGGCTTAAGCTTAAAAACTCATTCAGTCGATCGCCCACACAAACGCCCTTATTATGGATGTACCAAAACAACTGAGCAATGAGGTGAAGCTAAATTGGTAGAACAACGAAAACGACTTGTGTGCAGGTAAAAGCAGGGGATGTGCTACCCAGTTATCTCGCTACTCAGCTTACTGCCTCCAGTTGTACGAATTATGTCCGTCTGGGCCTATTTCTACTTGTGCGCGGCACCTAAGAAGAGGCCTCCATCTACTGCGTAACCTCTCCGGGCCAGATTCAAAGGATCTGTTGGTCAAAGAATGAGGTGTCCCTTCGCTCTAAATGACCTAGACTGATGCGCAATTATCTCAATAGATCGATCGCTCGGGAGTATAAAAGACAAAAAAACGTGCTAAGGCAACAAAAGCAGATATATCCGAGATTTACGTGGGAAACTGTTGATAGTCTTACAACTTGAATCGGTACATCAGTCAAACAGTGTCGGCCCTCGATAACATCTATAATGCCAACTCCGCACTCGCCTGGTCTACGCCGTTATAGGGATCAGCAACCCTTCACAAGAGATATTTAAGAAATATGTGTCAAACTAAATAAAAGCCCCGGCAAGGCATGGATCAACTATTGACAATCTTGGCAAACGATTAAGGACAACGGTCTTCCGCAGGCTGTACACTGAATGTTCGATCTCTCAAAAGACCGCATGCGGAGGAATAATCAGAAGAGATTTTCGATTGCTACAAGGCAGACATAACCGCCATCCAAAGAGTGCGATAGGATGGACGGGACCAAACGAGGAACAAAAATTGTGATGCAGTTTAGTTTTTATTCGTGTGAGAAGGTGTCGTCAGTGGAAAAATTAAAAAAACAATCTTCAGCATCACGCATATAAGCTAACGCCTGACGATGATGTGCTTTACCAAAAAGGTAAAAAAAAACATGCCACAGACACAAGCCCCGAACCAAAGCCTGTAGAGACGATCGAGGGAATATCGTAGTAGAGTCGCAGTCGATGTTGAGGATTTGGAAAGACCATTTCTGTAGACTGTATAACGGCGACGACGGAAAAAATACCGCTGTGAGGCAGAATCAACCTTTCAACCTAGACGATGAAGACCAAAAATTCCGTTCACCCGGCCTGGATGAAGTGAATATAGCAATATCGAAGCTTAAGTCTAACAAAACTGATGGAGCGGACGGCCTGACTGCCGAGCTCTTCAAAGCGGCAGGCGATGACTTGGTAAGGAGCATACACCAACTCATCTGTTAAATATGCTCGATGAATGGAACCTCAGTATTGTTTGTCTGATTCTTAAGAAAGAAGACCCTCTGAGCTGCGCCAACTACAGTCTCCTTAGCATCGCATACAAGATCTTACCCGCCGTATTGTGTGAACGCCTGAAGGCGTTCGTCGACGACCTTATATGGTGACTTCAGACCAGGAAAGTCCACCATCGCCCAAATATTCAAACTACGGCAGATCTTGGAGAAAACTCAGCTTCCGATCGACACACACCACCTACTCATCGATTTCTAGGCTGCGTTTGACAGCATCTATAGAGACGAGCTATACAGAGTAATGCCTAGTTTCGGCATCCCTGCCAAATTCGTACGTCTGTTCAGGATGACGATGGAGAATGCACGCTGCTCCATCAAGGTCGGCAAAAACCTCAGCGAGACCTTTGATGTCCAGAAAGAATTAAGACAAGGCGATGCGCTGTTATGCGATTTTTCCAACATCATTCTTGAAAAAATAGTGCAAGACTCACGCGCAAACAAAAGAGGCACAATCTTTCAAAAGTCCGTCCAACTGCTCGCATACGCCGACGTATGTCAGTGGCGCTTTCACGAGTATTGAGACGGAAGCGGCAGGCAAAAAAGACACTGAACACCGACGTCTTGGACAGAACTTTGAGGTAGTAAAGGACTTTATCTACCTGGGTAAACGACACCAGCGCTAAGATCAAACGAAGAATAACTCTTGCCAATCGCTGCTTCTTTGGGCCAAGAACGAAATTGACTAGCAAAGCCCTCTCTCGAACAACAAAAGTGACCCCATGTCAAACAGAGGCATGAACATCATCAAAAATGGATAAGGGTGGTCTTGACTGCTTTGAGAGGAAAATTCTTCGAATGATTTTCGGTCCCGTCTACATTGACGGTGAATGGAGGACCATCCTTGCCAAAAGAGTGAAGATCCAAAGATTGCGATGGTTGGGTCATGTAGAGCGTATAGATAACAAGGCTCCAGTCCGAAAAGTATTCGCATCCACCGCCGAGTGACAGCGCAGTAAAAAAAAGACTGCGGCTTAGTTGTCGTATGCAAGTGAACGGGTACCTCAGCCAACTAAGAGTGCGAAACTGAAGACAGGTAGCAAAAGACCAAGCTAGCTTGTTGACTGAGGTCCACCCCAGTCTGTAGAGCCACCTTAAGAAAGTAAGTAAGCCTCACAAATGTCCACGTTCCGACAAAGGCGAGGGATAATATTACTAAAGACTGCTTCTACGAGCACCTCGTCCAGCAATACCCTAAGTCTGATTTGAAAATCGTCTTCGACGAATTTAGGGGCAAGCTATACAAGAAGGGCATCTTAGCTAATACTCTACGTCATATCCGTAAACGGAAAGGCCGTCTGCTGATCAACAAAACATCAATGAAATTTGTCAGTTCGCGATCGACGCAAGGCTATCCCCCAGTGTATTGCTTGTCCGAACAGTTAACATCGAATCGAAACCCTATCTTGTTGTAGACAAGGTATAGATGCAACTAGTAGTTATACACCCAAAGCCGCTAAATCATTGTAAGATCGAAACCGGGCGCCCACAATCGCAAGAGATCACCATTGGCTTGGAGAAGGAATCTCTTGTGGAATCACTAAGAATCTATAAAACCTTTTCTGGAGAGGGTTAAATGGTAATGACGTCCACCCCACTAAGTGAAGAAGGGAACAGCACGTTTAGTCACATTGGCAGCAGCGATTCATAAATTTAGCTTCCCAGTGTCGGAAACATGTGCTGTAATTGTGAAAAATAGTTTGCAAGCTATTCTGTGACCTACAAGCCTTTGTGGTTCGTCAAAAATGAAGTGAAAAGCCTTAAGTCAAAGAGAGCAAGCGCCACTGTTCGATAACATTCATAAAACTGCCTGCAAAATAAGGATTGAACGCTGTATGTAATCTACAAACCGCTACAACATCGAAACCAGACAATTTCGAATTAAAAGAGATATTTTTGCAGAGCTCAACCCAAAACTCGTTGATCCTCTAATTTGTCTACTAACTCTCCATCCAGCTGCATTCAGATTCATTCCCACCATATGCTTCAACTAGCAACTCTTTTAATGAAAATAATTCTTAAAAAATTCTCCGAAAAAAAAAAGATGATATCAATTACAACGGATGCTACATGAAGATTTTTATCAGCTACCCATTTACCTATTGTTACCCGGACTTCTCCCTATTGTATCCCTGACTTCTCGCTCTCTCTCAGAAAATGCCTAAGGTCTCAAACATTAAACATCATTTTGTCGATGATAAAAATTTGCATAAAAAACAATCACTCTCGGTCTCTTCCCAAAAACACAACAAACGCCAAGGACCTAGAGGACGAAACACAAAAAAAAAAAAAACAAAAAAAACCCTTTCAACTGACACACCAAACAAAACAGGACGACATATAAAAAATTAATATAAATAGTTTCCGTTCCTACTGGATACACAAAACCAAAAAAAAAAAAAATCATAAAAACCAGGATATTCTCTCTCACAGAATTAATTGAGAAAAGGATTTGATTAATCAGGAAAAAAACAAATTTACATGCAGCATCCCGAACTCCAGGTCAAAGGACAAAATCATCTCAGGATGTGGGACAGAAAAAAAAAAAAAAAAACAAAATTCTAAAAAAATGCAAAGCCTCATGCTTAGTCCTTTTTGTTTTGTTTTTTTTTGTTTTACCGTGTACACGTATGCTGTTTTTATTGTCTTTTTTGTTTCGATCCAGAGGTAGTGGTGGCTGTGTCCTAGGATAAAAAATTAACCTTCCTCTACGAGTGTATGCATAGGAGCGGGAATGAAACTGAAATTATACGAGAGTATGCAAATTTACATCCGTCGAAATCGGGTTGATCTGAGAAAACCATCACATAACGTACTCGTTCAATTTTCGAAAACACTTACTGGCATAAGTTCTCACATTTCAGTTTGGTAAGCGATAGGGTGCTATCCTTGGAGTATTTTGCCTAGTTGAGTTGCGATAGGAGTATGATTCAGGTAGCAAAACACTAAGGAAACGATGAGAACAAGAAAAGTGAGCTGGAATAATTAAATTGAACTGAATCTATCCAAGCTATGTCTTGGGAATGATATGCAAAACAGAGTACAGCATCTAAAGAGGTATATAGAACAGCTAATGAGGTAGATAACCGTCTCAAAAGAAACCGCCAACCAACTAGACATAAAATCTTAAAGGCAACTACTCATTCATCGACTTGAATGAGAATCACATTGAAGCCTGCAGTTAATGATATATCTTCTACTTTTTTTTTGTATTTACGAACTATGCTGACAGACTACAATGCAGAAGAAGAAGTGTATAAATAGTGTATCTTCTTTGTTCTTCTCTTTAGGAAGTTGCTGTTGGCAGCAAAACTTTGACTCATCCTGGCGCTTAGGTCCTTCCATCTCTCTCTATTTGCACGATCGCAAATTTTGGGACTGAGCTTCCGTCAAAACAGTTGACCTCCATGTTACTCTTGGCCTACCAACTCGCCTTACACTTTAAGGGTTCCAATGGAAGTACTGCTTCGCTATGTTTTCATCTGGTTTCCTCAGGGTATGGCCAATCCAGCTCCATTTCTTCTGTTTGATGTCAACATCCACTTTTGTTTGGCTGGAGAAAGGATGCACGAATGCACGACGAGGTTTATTTAGTGTATTTCTGACATTCAGGTCCGTTCCACCATCGAATGACACATAACTACCCAGATAGTTAAACTGTGTGACCCCCTTTATAGGTCTCCCGTCTCGAGATAACCTGCTGTTGTTGGTCTCGGCTAGTGTGCCTAATTCTCCTCGTCTCACTCCTTGTGGCTCTTCAAATGCATCGGAAAGCTGTCCACTGTGCAAGAAGAAACCCCTTGTGTTGTTGTACGACTTTTCCATAATACTCGTAGCAACAATTTTTTCAGGGATGTCTCTCATAGCAAGCGATTTCCAGATGCAACCACGATTAAAGCGATCGAAGGCGTTTTTAAAGTCGACGAACATGAGGAAGAGCGGTGATTGGTACTCCGACGATTCTTCAAGGACGTTTCGCAAGGTTTTAATGTGATCGACGCATGATAAACGACTGCGACTGAATCCCGTTTTGTGTCGCTTGAGCATCAATTATCCTCTTGAGAATGATAGTTGCCATCCGCTTTGGGAATACAGAAAAAACGGTGATACCACTCCAGTTATTGCATTAGTAATTCTCTTACAAGAAACATGAAAATGCCATGGGAATGTCTTCTAGCTTGAAGTGTCATAATACTTAAAAGCATAAGTCTTGCGTTGTAAGAAGGCTCCAAATTCCTGTTATCGCTGAAGAAGCCATTGGGCTAGGAATTCCCATAATATATCGTATCTTCTTCTAGATATGCAAGGGCACACCAATTTAAAAGTTACCGAATCTGGATGTTAGTTGGCTTCCATCAGATTTTATTAATTTAAAATAAAAGATACAGGTGCGCCCAACATTTGATTTTGAAGAAATGAACAAAACAATAGCATCAGTGGTTATTGTGGTCATGGCGAAGACATTTTGGGGGCAAAAACTTGAATGGCCTGCCAGTGGGCATTGGGTACTCGGTAATTTGGATACACTTGACTGAGTTCCTTTTGACTATACGAGTACATACGAGTACATTCGTATACTGGGCAAACATTGGTTGCAGTTTGTTGGTGATTGTATGTACATTTAGGTCAATGGTGGATGATTTCGAAGAGAAATTTGATCGGATTTTTAATTTTGTGTTCGATGACAACGCCCATGTATTGATCCAGAGTAAGGTGGCGTGTGATCTTTAACTAACAAATGGGTTTGTTCACCATGGAAGTTGAAAACCAGTAAGTTGGATTGGGAAGGATGACTTTTACTAAAATGGTTTTGATCTTTGTTTTGGGTGGTGTCTAGGGTAAAAAGCCGTATTTTCTGTGACTGCAGTTTAAGTAGAATTCCACAGGAAAACCACTTTGGTCCGTTACTATTTCTATAACACCACTGTGACACGATAGCATGAGAGTCACAGTGATAAGGAAAACGCTGATGTTCACCAGTGTAAGGGTACACAAGGGTACAAGGGTCAGTTGAGGTCCCCTTCCAATTTTTTGCCCCAGCTGAGTCGCAGTCTTCGCTATTGTACTGTCTTTTAGGCTTAAAGCGAAAACAATGCGAGCCGAAGCACTTGTGTCCATTTATTCCACGTCCTTGCCCTTTTGAATGAAGATGGAGATCTCTCTAACAGCTCTTTCTGGGTAAGTTCTACAGTCCAATGACGACTTTTCATATCCAGGGAATATGTTTGTCATATTCATGGCAAAATTTCATAAACGATTTGGTACTGTAAATCCCACTGTGACGGGTGTCCTTAACAATCATGTCTCAATGTCTTTACCAAAACAGTCATATTGCCCGTTTAACTTCATGCGACATACAATAAATATAAGGTGGCGCAAAAGTTGTCAATGATATGAAAGTGGCCGCCACCAGAATTCATGACTATTCGGGCCCGATTTATGGTATTTTCCATCACTCTTGCCAGAACTTCCGGCGACAGGTCCTCGCATTCTTGACAGATATTCTCTTTGAGGGCTCAAGAGTCTGAGCATTGTTGACATAGACTCGGTTTAATCAGGAGATCTCGCCGACTAGTGCAAATTGCCAAAACGACGGATTAGGCGACCCGGAAATGCAGCCCTCAGAATTTCGGTTGAGGCTCTTACAGTATGGGTCGTTTCTCCATTCTGTTGGAACCACATGTTCTCCAATTGAGGAAGGAGAAAGTCGTTGAGCATGGCTCTGTAGCGCTCGCCGCCCACAGTAGTCGTTTAGCCATGGGAGTTTTTGAAAAAATAAGGCCCGACGACGTCTTCATCGTAAAGACGACACCATGCAGTAACTATGCGCGGATGTAATAGCTCTTCGTGGGCTTTACTTAGATTTTCGGTGTCCCAGAAGCGATAATTTTGGTTATTAAGATATCCGCAAAAATGGAAATGGGCCTCGGCACTCTTGATGATTTTCGATGAAAAGTTGTCTCCCTCGTGGTCGAAATTCAGGGTGGCTTGAGCGTAGGTTACACGCGCTCGGCAGTCAACAGCTTACAGCTGATGCAGTCCTTCACCAAAGTTATCTGTAAAGGCCACCGAATGATGCCTTACACAGCTGCGATATTCTCAGCAGAACGGCTACTCCGGGGCCGGCCAGACCTGGCAGCATCTTCTGTTATCCCATACTCTTCTAGGCGAGCGGCTTAACATCTTAGTCTTTGGGAAGTTGGTGTCGGACCACCAGGAAATTTGAGCCAAAATTCACGTTGCGCGAACACGACCCATAAATTCCTCCGCCAAAAAATCGTAACGATGAAGTATGTGTTCACTTCGTAAAAGTCAAAGTGGAATTGACATTTGACGCCATTTGCAAAAATTATAGCATCTTCCGATATGGTGATAACTTTTGCGCCACATAGTAGATAAAAATTTCACATTATATCTGTTGACGTTGATGCCCAGCTCTCCCTCCCTCGTTTGGGCCGTCTTTCCGGTAAACATTTTCCCATTCGGTCTCAAATCTCTTGCAATCTTGATAAGTGTCGATCGGTAGATGCTCTTGATATGTTGTCATTCCAAGCCCGCTTTCTTTTTCTAATTAGCTTGACAATGTCTGTCACTTTAGTTTCCTCACGTATTACTTCATTTCTTATGCAATCAAGACGCAATTCTTCAGCGATGGGTCTTAAAATATGTATTTCTGTTGTACATAGCGTGTTTTGCCTAGCGTACTCAGGTATTTGTCTCTCCGTATTACATCTCTCAGGCCTCCCGATACTCTCGCTCCTCGAATTCATATTACTCCAACTTCTTTGGTAGTATTGCAATTACTGGAGATTTCAGCCCCGAGAACTTCATAAGTTGTTCGATCGGTTCGATTGGGTCTTTAATTTTACCAAACTTTTTGTTCGCTGTAGTTATGAATTTGTGAAGAAGACGTTGTAGATTATCCTCACAGTCTACTATCAGTACAGCATTGAGCCAATATTTTAGGATGATGGAGCAACGAGAACTTTTCATAGTCATCCTATGGATATCCAGTGTAGAGATGCCAGACCTAAGAATGGCATGTAGCTCGTTCGCCAGTCCGCTAGTCAGTCAAATCGGTCTTCTTTCTGTGGATCGGACAAACGACGCTAAAATTTCATTCATCGGGCTGACTTTATCTTACAAATGAGCAAGTACCTCTTCGCTTAAGTATCTGAGGAGGTAGTCCATTTTCCAGCTTTATTAGACTTTTGCTTACCTTACTTTTGTTATCTTACCTTCTCCTAGGTCAGAGAGACGAACATATCAGTCATCTTCGTCCAGGGTGACCACGTGACTGGGACTCTTCTTCTATTTGTCCATGTTCATCTATCCAGGCTTCCATTCTGATTTTGTAGTCATGCCAATTTCCTTGACGACGTGGAGATCTGCAAGCTGTCGTCATGTTTCATTCGCTTTTTGCTCGGTCATTATGGTCCTTAAGAAACTGCTGAACTTGTCAAAATTATATCCATTCGTATCCGGGGATGTTGTTGCCTATTTAATTTTGATGATTTTCTTCAAACCATCGACAACAAGAGCAAAACTGGACTTTATCTTCTAAAACACAGTTCTTGTTGGGCGCGACTTTTATCGGAAATATCATTACAGATTTGCTTTCGTTGGTTTTCCACTGTAGCCAGAATGTCCAAACAAGGAGAACTGATAACGCGAGACTACTCCAAAAAAGCGGTCTCGGAAAATTGGCGTTGGCGTTAGCCATTCTCTCTCATTTTTCGTGAATACCTGTATGGTTGGATTTAATTTCAGTGGATGCCCATCCATGGGAGTAAGAATATACCTTGCCATCGCTCACGTCAATTCTTTTGATACAAAATCGAAACCCATGGTGGGAGCACAGACCACAGACCTGGTCCAATAGGTGCGGTATTCTTCCGGCAATAGCATGACGAATGTTGGGCTCGAGCTCATCCAAAGTGGTTGGCTTGTTAGCGAAGACTAAGAACTTGACATAGCCACAGAGAAAATAATCGTTTATTGTCAAATCGCATGATCGCGGCGGCCAATTGATGAACACTCCCCGTGAAATGACCCAGTCGCCAAATTTCTCATTTACAACTTCGAACGCTGCGTCGCTTATATGGCATGTAGCGCTGTCTTGTTGGAACCATAGCCCAGATGTTTCGATGTTGGCGAGTTCTGACCATAGAAAGTCGGTTAAGATCGTTCTACTCCTGAGACCATTCACGGTAACAGTGTCTCCTTCCTCATTTCCATAAGCCGCACCAAATAGTCCATCACTGATCCTTGTGGATTTTGTCACTCCAATAATGGCAATTTTGCTTGTTGACATAGCCGCTGAGCCCAAAATGGGCCTCGTCCGAGTAGATGATTTTTTGAGCAAAATCCGAATCTCCGGCCAACATTTCTTTGTTCGCCCGGCTTCCATTTTTGCGTCAGCACAATCTTATACGGATAAAGGCATAAAAGAAGCCGGGTTGACTCTCTAGCAAGCCCAATTCAGCTGATCAGCGCCGAATCGACATTGTGTTGAACTTCGTACACTTCAAATCGACTAAGATCCAACAACTCCTACTTCTACAAGTGGAGATCTCGAGTTGGCGTTAAGAAAATGCTCTTACCGTACAACAGTCTCACCTGAAGATGATTTGACGAGGGACTGTCTTCCACTCCTAGTTGCTAGTTGAACAATTTCGTCCTGACGACTGTTTCCGGGGCTGCACCTCTTTCAAGGATTGTGAACAAACACATCTCTCAAAACTATACGTTATAGCATACTTGTGCACAAAGATATCCAAGGATATGTCCCAAGGCAAAGGCCTTATAATAAAAATGTCTCAGAGCAATCAACCCCATTTAACGAATGAATATGAATATGAATCCTCACATCTTTCCACACACAATTCCCCCAATAATACACGTTTCAACACTTTCACATATCACATGTCGTTTGTCCTTCTCGCCTTCCAACCATAAATGAAAGACAAACCGAAAATTAAAATAAATCACTTTTCATTTCTTACAGGACTCACAAGTTGCTGCCAACCAAACATACTGAGAACTTCTCCAGGCCCCTTCTACGAGTCATTGCACAAAAAGCAAACAAAACATGAAATTCATTAAAAATCACTCAGTTCCCTCATAATTCTGTCGCTTGGCAGCGCGCATAAAATATTATCATCACCAGTCATCAGGATGACATTCACTTGAAAAACTTGGAAGGAAGTCTTAGCCGTGTGTTTCAATTTTCATTTTCAGTCATACAATACACACACGAGTCGGTGATGTCCTCCACATGTCATCCTTATGCTCATGCATCGCGCATAAAAAACTCAAAAAAACAACATCCTCCTTCTCATATTCAGAATTGAAAACAAAAACATCAACTGAGATGGAAGACGTTATCTGAATTTGAATGCCAGTCTCACCTGATACCAGGGAGCAGTGCTGTGAATCCTCAGCCACTCCAAAACAGATTCCCTGTTTAAACAAAAGGGTACACCATCACCATCACCATTGGCATTGGCATCGGGATTGAGATCAGAGCAGCAGTCCAACAGCTTGAGGAATCCTTGGAGGATAAAAGCAAAAAGGAATCTTCATTTGTTGGGGATTTTTTAGAAATTGTTCCGGCTCCTCCAGCTCACTATAGTACGAGTATGTTGTTGTCCTTAGGGATGCTTGTTAAATAGGCATATCATTGATCACATATTTACATACCTGTCTAGGATCGCTGTCAGTTCCTTTGGTTCTTAGTGCGAGTTGTGAGTCTATATGCCTACTTCCAGTTTCCCCCCTCCAGGTAGACACAACTCCATCATATGTATAAATAAAAATGAAAAGGATTTATTGTAGTGTACGAGTACATACCGCCAGTAAAACGGATCATTAAAATCATGAATAGCAAAGCGCACACATGCATACCTATACAATTGCTAGTACAGTGGCGGTGATAAAAAGTGTATGAATGAGAGGAAGAAGCCATGTGCACTCTGTTTCAAAGATTCATCGAGTCCTGGAGAAATCCTTTTCTACATACAGAAAGGCCGGTTTTACTCGTAATGTCAATTTGCTAAACCGCCGGCCGCGTCAGGAAGTATGAGCGCTTTTAATATGTTTGCTTAGTGGATACGAGAAAGAGTGAATAAATCATCCTGAAAGTGAATCCTTCCCGAGTATCAATTGGTATCCATCTGTAGATGGAGTACAATTAGCTCGAATGAACTAAAGACCAAGGACGAAGGATATCTTTCAAGTCTTTCGGATTTTTGTTTTCTTTCGCTTTTTGTTTGGAAAAAATCCATTATCATGGCAAAACATATGTTAAGCTCTGATGGAGTGATTGTTCGATTGCATGTCCTGGCATTTCAATTGAAATGGAAAATATTTTATGTCTCCGTACACTAGAAGGATGGAAGGAAGTACTGCCGCATTGTTGATATGAAAATGAATGGGATTCGTCTCTTTGGTCATCTGGTCAATTGATTTCTTGTGGTGGAATGAGGATTAGTAATTGAAGTGCACGAATCCTTTTCTGTCCAGACATCCGGACTTTGTTGATTTTACTGATGAGAATAGCTCTGGCATAATGAATGGTTCGCCTTTGGTATAAAGTGCAGGGCATATTTGTTTTACAAATGATTGATGAAGAAGAAGTTGATCATGAGAAGATGTCGAAAGGATTACTTTAATTGACAGATGCCAGCCATCCAACGATGGGGTTTCACTTCCCTTTTTTTCATTTACTTTTTGTCCTTTTTGTCTTCTCATAGTCAGTGTTTGATTTGAGTATTTGTCCATAATTGGATGTTAAGCTTGTCCTCCTACGAACTCGATTTTCTTTCAATATTCGATATGGAATGCTCTGATGGTCTTTAATACTTTCCACCCACACCATTTGCCCGCCTGATTTAAGTGTCGGGATGGTGACAAGTAAGAGGTTTCAATCAGAATGCGATCTGCCCTTGCTCATAGAAGCAATGCCATGCATCCGATATGAAAGAATGTCTGAACTAAGTTTGGCCCCTCAACTTAATAAGCTTAACTTGGAAGCCTCCTTTGCCTTCAACATGAGACCTAATAAAAGTTTATTTTGTTTACTGATGTGGAGGAGCAGTATTTACATTAGTTACAAGGAAGTGCTGCCTTCTGTCCTTACTAAGGGGAGAACGGCGGTGATGATGAAACAGCCTTTGAAAAGTTGTGTTTCAAACGTTTCGAGAACACTCACTTTTTAAACCAAAAACTTGTCGGCACTGTATACGGTTCTGTCTTTTTCTCAAAGTGTATCAGAAAGACTATCTAGGATTTCTAAAAAGCTTAAGGCTTCAAGCTCTTAAGAACACCGAGATGGCATACTTACTAAGTTTAGGTAGCGCTGCAGTCTAGCGTGGACCTCGTCCAGAGCAAATAATCGTCGCCAGCCAGCTCGGTCTCTTGTTAGCCCCAAGGCTTCATCAAGGCTTCTTCAATCGGGGGGTAGAGTAAAACTGGACTTATCAAAACCATCATCAGACCTTAACGGCACTGATGGTTGCTATGATTTGTCCAGTTACAAGCTGCCGGTTCTAGGTCTTGTTGAGTGGCAGGACTACCGGTAGTCGATACCAGGACGTAAAACACGGCACCATGGGAATTTAGGCCCCGTTGTGAGAGCGTCACGGTGGCTGTGGTTCAAATCTAAATCGCACGGAGGTTGACCCTTGTAGGGCCCAATACCCGAAGTGGAGTGGCAATAAGTGCTGGGTACTGAGACCATAGGATCAGTAAGAGGTTTTGGGTCATCCTCGACTTATACCAAGGGTGGAACTATGCCCTAAACACAGTTCCGAATTGGTATCAAATGAATTGACGGAAAGCGATGGCAAGGCATATCCTTGCTTCTATGGATGTATGAACATTCCGTGAACTTAGGTCTCCACGACAGGCGTTCACGCTAAATACAAGAGACGTTCTAAGTTGGCTTAGGAGCTCTTCCACTTGCGTGCGCCAGTTGAGTCGCAGTCGTCTTCTACTGCGCTGTCTATCAGGGCATATGTGAAGACTTTTCAAACCAGAGACTTTGTGTCCATGACCCAGCCCTGTCGGCCGCTGGATTTTCACCGTTCTGGCCAAGTGACGATGACGCTGTTTGTCGAAATATCCTTCTCCACTCATTGTCAATGCAGACGGGACCAAAAATCACTCGAAGAATTTTCCTTCCAAAACAGCCAAGAGCACGCTCATCCATTTTTGATAATGTCCATGCCTCTACGCCATAGAGGAGGACTGGGATTATTAAGGTCTTATAAAGGGAAACTTTTGTTGTTCAAGAGAGGGCCTTCTTGCCTTCTTAGCGCAAAGAAGCAACGATTGGCAAGAGTTATTCTTCGTTTTATTTGTCGAATGTGACATTCTGTCCAAGACGTCAGTGTTGAGTGTCCTTTTTGCTTAACAGCATATACGTGGTCTTTCCCTTGGTGATCGCTGAGTCCATTTTCGTCGCTTCTGTCTCAATACTAGTGAAAGCGCCACTGACTGCGCTTTCTTCCTATTATGTAACGACGGACCTTTGAAAGATTGTGCCTCTTGTGTTTGCGCGTAAGTTTTGCACTATTCTTTCAAGGATGATGTTGGAGAAATCGCAAGACATCGCATCGCCTTGTCTAAATCCTTTTTTGACATCAAAGGTCTCGGTGAGATCTCTACCGACCTTGATGGAGCGCCGGTCATCCTCCATCGTCAACCTGCACAAACGGACGAGTTTGGCAGGGATTCCGAAACTAGACATTGCTCTGTATAGCTCATCTCTATAGATGCTGTCATACGCGGCCATAAAATCGATGAATAGGTGGTGTGTATCGAACTGAAGCTCATGGGTCTTCTCCAAGATCTGCCGTAGTGTGAATATTTGGTCGATGGTGGACTTTCCTGGCCTGAAGCCACACTGATATGGGCCTATCAGGTTGTTAACGAAGGGCTTCAGGCGTTCACACAATACGACAGATAAGATTTTGTAAGCGATGTTAAGAAGACTGATGCCTCTGAAGTTGGCGCAGTTCAAAGAGTCTCCTTTCTTGAGGATCGGACTAACAATGCTGAGGTTCCATTCATCGGGCATACTTTCGTCCGACCATATTTTACAGATGAGTTGGTGTATGCTCCTTACCAAGTCATCGCCTGCCGCTTTGAATAGCTTGGCAGTCAGGCCGTCCGCTTCAGCAGCTTTGCTGGACTTCAGCTTAGATATTGTTGTCTTTACTTCATCCAGGCCGGATGGACGGAATTGTTGATGTTCATCGTCTAGTCTCATTCTACCTGACAATAGTTTTTGGTTTGTGATAGTCCTTATACGGGCTGCAGAAATGGTCTTTTCGGATTCTCAACATCGACTGCAACTCTACTACTATGTTCTCTCGATCGTCTCTACAGGCATCGGTTCGGGGCTTGTGTCAATGGTATGTTGTTTTGTACCTCTTAGTAAAACTTCCGAATCTCATTCCTGGCGTAGCATCTCTCAATTTCCTCGACCGCGCGCTTCTGATGCTCTTCCTTTTTTTTCCTGAGAAGCCGGTGTTCATTTCTTCTCTTCTGCTCATAGGCCTCGTAAGCAACTCTAGCCTTTTTTGCAGTGCCGCATTGCGTGCATGCCGGCATTCGTCATCAAACCAGGGGTTTCGTTGTGGTGGGCGAGTGAAACCCAGCACATCAGAAGCGGCATCTCTGATTGCGTTTTGGCAGTGTTTCCAATGATCTTCGATGCTTGATGCTGTCGGTAATGGACCTCTTAAGAGGTTCAGGGAGACTCGACCGAAAAAGGAATCGACGATCACTTGCGATTTTAGCCGTCCGTCATCGAAATTCCTCATAATATTCTTTTCTTGGCGTTATTCGGGGTATAAGCGACCGTACCTTGGCTACAACAATGTAATGGTCTGAGTTGATGTTGGCTCCTCGGAAAGTTCGAAAATCCATAATACTGGAGCAGTGTTTTCTGTCGATCGCAATGTGGTCAATCTGGTTGAAAGCTTATTGATCAAGAGTTCTCTAAAATAGAGATGCAGACACCGCGTGTTGGCTACGACAATGTTTCGTCCCGCAGCTGATAAGTCGATTAGCCTAAATCCGTTTTTTAAGGTGGTGCTGTGCAGGCAATATCTTCCCATAGTTCTACCACAGAAGCCCTCTCTCCCTAGCTTTGAATTAGAATCGCCGCGGACTTCGGTTGTAGGCCGTGTTTAAGAGCTCGTGGGGACTGTCCTTGGTGTCGTAATCTTTCTCCTCTGTGTGGGTGTACGTGTATATCAGGCTTATGTTGACAAATTTAACCGGATTGCGAAGAAGCGATCGTTCACATACTGGAAATTCAAGACTTTCCCTAAGTCTGCCTCCAACAACAGATCCGCATCCGAATAGGCGCTGCTTTTGCCGTCGATATCAATCGCCGTAGTAGATATCGCAGTTTGACATCCTCTTTTTTCCGGCCCATCCCATCGCATTTCATGGATGGCGGTAATATCTGCTTTGAAGCGGGCCAAAGCATTCCCTAGTTGTTTGGGGGCGCGTGGTCTACTAAGTTCGTTGTCATTGATTCATTTGCAGGGGCTCTCAAAAGTAGATCCGGCTTATTGCTGCTTCGTACCTTTCGTCTTCTTTTCCATGGTCGAGCAGTTTCTACAACCAACTTGGAGAAACACCTGCAAAACAGAATGTTGCTCAGCGCCTACCATATTTCTACAGCACTCAGCCGATTTGTTTGAAACTACGAATATTTCTACTGGAAAGCCACCGGCTTCTTCTTGAAAATCATCACCCATTCGGCTAGATCTTATGTCTTTGTTTAAAAATTTAAAAAAATCTCCATCCAATCATACTACCAGAAATGATTGAATATTAAATCCTCCTTGTCGCCGAAGAGTCCTCCTGACAACACAGCTAATTAAAATCACATCACAGAATAATTCAAAAGCTTGTCATGCTACTGTATTGTGTGATTCTCTTTCATTATCTCACCAAGTGCAAAATCCAAAAATCCCCTTCTCATATCGGCAACCCCTCTCATTACCTGGCTGTCATTCTTATTCGACTAATTAAATGATTATCCTTCATCAACTCTACATTCACACAGGCAAACACAACTATACAAAGGACATACCGCAAAAATGAATGCCAATCTGACGCTACACCAAAATTAATTAGCATTACAAGCAGGCAGTGTCCCGACAACACTTCCGCAACATCACTTGTCCACAAACAAACAAAAAAAAAAAAAAAAAAAATACCAAAACCAAAATCCAAAAAGAGAAATTTCGCATGGCAAAATCAACAAGTCTATTGTTTGTAGTCAGTAGTGACACAGGATCATGGCTCCTCACAATGACATGATGATGCTTACCCATGGCAGGGAGTGAGAATTGCATACAGGGGCTACCACGTCGGATATAGTAAATCTCCTCTGCCACAATGTAGTCGCATCCGTTCGTATCTGTATACCATATAGAAATTTTGCACAATAAAACGCTAATAATGCGATGCGATTGTCAATTGACTTCTTGTCATCGTCATCGTTGTCGGTATCCTTGTCCTCTCCCGGATGATGATTATTGCTGCAATGATCCTGCATACTGTATCCATTCATAGTTCTTTCGTGTCATTCGCCCTTTTTGGAGGGAAAATTGAAAATTCGCAATAGGGCGCGAGTGAGTGCAAAATTTATATTGAAGGGTACTTTTCCCCGATGGTTACATCCCCTAATTTATTGATACGTAATTCCGATAATTGGGTATCGGTAAAAGTCAATTATTTGCCAACCAGGATAATGCCCATACTGAGGCTTATTCTAACGATGATTCTGATGTTTTTGATGATGCCAACCCTTAGTAATGAATCCCCTTGACAACTCATTTTGCCGCAATTATTCGTCTAGGATTTGAGTTTTCTCTTTTTATTCGCAATTTTCCTACACAATGACATTGTTTACGGCAATTGATAGATTTGTCGTCGTTGCCGTCGTGTCTTTTGCCAATTATGAGTCGGCTCGACACTAAAAGGATACAGGGTTGGGAAACGAGAATAGGAGACACGAGGATGGTTTTGTTTTTGTTTTTTTTTGCATCATGAATAGAGTGAAAGGAATTTGACGGGACAACACGACTGGAATGGTGCCGATTATTTGCCAATAGACGGGCCTTTGGGTGTATTCCGATTGCACGCGTTAAATTTCGCCAACAAAAGATCCTATTCATCGATCGTTTGCGCATATTGGTTTCGATACAATAGATGTTCCTTTCTGAGTGGAGTGCAATGAATGCAATTGTAGCAGCAGTGTTACACTCTTAATTTTGAAGTCGATTTGATAGACGACTGAGAAATGTTTTGGGGTGGAGAGAGGAAAATTAGGGGAAAGTAGTTTTGAACATATTCGCAAATACGAGTATATATATGTACATTTGTAGCCATACATGAGCTCGGAATGATGGTCAATATCATATGTACGAATTGATTTCAGCGAAATGTGGTATCGTCCGATTAAAAACCACTTTTGCGACGAGAATAATACTAAAAACTCGCCGTAATGTGGATAGCTATCGATCAATTGTGATCGCCAGTCGAAGTGTGGATATTCAGGTTTACGCGACTACCTCAACTACGAATTGGACTTTGCCTACGTCCAATTGCGTGGTTAGTTAGAAGCTCATCTTGTTAAGGAGGATACACCAACTCATCTCTAAAATATGGTCGGACGAAAGTATGCCCGATGAATGCAAAATCAGCATTATTTGTCCGATTCTCAAGAAAGGTTACCGTCTGAACTGCGGCAACTACAGAAGCCTTCTTAATCGCTTACCAAGACCTTATCTCCCGCTTTTCGTCAACACAACATTTCAAAAGTCCGTCAAAGCACTGGCATACGCCGGTGCTATTGACATAATCCTAAGAGAGCAGCGTGATGTCAGTGGCGCTTTCGCAAGTATTACGACGGAAGCGGTGCAAATGGGTTAAGCGGTCAAAGAGGGCAAGACCATTTTTATGCTGTCAAGCAAAAAGGACAACCAACACCGACGTCTCGGGCAGAACATCACCCTCGACAGATATAACTTTGAGGTAGTTAAGGACTTTGTCTTACTAAGATTCGCTATAAACTCATACAATGGCAGCAGCGCTGGGGTCAAACGAATAATAACTTTTGCCAAATGCTGCTTCTTTGGGCTAATAAGGCAATTGACTAGCAAAGTACTCTCTTGAACAACAAAAGTTACCCTTTATAAAACCCTATCCTGCTATTTGGGGCGGAGGCATAGACATTATCAAAAATGGAAGAGGGTGCTCTGCTATTCCGAGAGGAAAATTCTTCATGTGGTTTTGTTCCCGTCTGCATTGACGGTGTCGAGACTCAGGTAGCGCACTCAAGTGGAAGGGGACTTCAGCCAACTTAGCGTGCGAAACTGGAGACGTCTAGCAAAAGATCGATCTGGCTGGACACGCTTGTTTATTGAGGCCCAGTTCCAAGTCCGGACTGTAGCGCCACTTAAAGTATGTAAGCATCAAAAACGAGTTTTATAACCTCTTAGACCGACCATATGCTCAGGGCCACAGCTATGACACCAAGAATATTATAGGCGAGTATTATTAATCGCTGGGTAAGGAATTGGCCTTTGAGCGGTTCATCGCATAACACAACATCAAACAATAGATTCGGGGTTTTAATTATTAAGGGACCGTAATCTTCTAGTTTTCAGCACGCAGTTCGCAGATTTCAAAGACCTTGAATAGACTTGGGTATATTTTGGCCAATCAACCGTCGAGCAGACATCATTTCTGGTGATCACCTTGTTGCATAATGGGTACGAATGCAGGTATCATAGGCACATCGGACCCAAATAAGACCTTCCAAAGCCGATGTTGAAAAATTTCGAGATTTCTTTCCCTACCACTTTCGCTTAAATTCTTTCAGAATGCTTATTCGGAAACCATAGAGCGAAATTGAGCCCTACAAAGAACTTGTAGTAGAGTCGCAAACAGTGCTGAAAATATGAAAAGACTATCTCTGCAGATGGTACTATATAATGAAGTTGATGAGACCATTGACGAAGCCGAAGGAGAACTCCGTCCCGATGACTTAGACGAATATCGAAAATAAAGTCTTATAAAACTGATGAACTTCTATTTGAACGAGCTGGAGATGAACTAGTTGGGAGCATGCACCATCTTATCTCTTAGATATGGTAAGAGACAAGCATGCCAGAAGCAAGACGTTTTTTCACTGTTTGACTCATTTAGTATCATTTTAGAAAGAAATTTTCAAGACTCACTTGCTTACAAAGTGGTACGACCTTTTCACAAGATTCTCCACCCAATTACTTGTGGATGTAGACAGAATTAATATGGTTGAATGAACACAGCGGGTCGTCATTGAATTTTTTGTGGGTAATGAGTTGGAAGCAGCCGAAATTGCTAAGACAGTCATGCTGTCAATAATCAATATAAAGGTAATTTTAATAGTAAGTCCACTGGTCTCCAATTAGAAACAGCGACAACATCATAGCAGAAATAAGCAATTAATTTTGCCGATTGGCGTGTCCTTTGGCTCCCGTAAAGTAGATCTTAATCACACTGCCCTGATTACTTCATGGTGCAGATGCTTGTACCATGCTGAAGGACGATAGGCACTTCGAGAGAAAGATATTCCGTCTAATTGTCAGTCCCATTTGCATTGACTTGTAATGGAAGAAGGGATTCAACGACAAACTGTACGAAATTGGTCTCTATGAATTCAATGTCGTGTTAAGAAACTGAACACTCAAATTAAAGGTGAATTTACACCGTTTAAAGCAAGTAGAGATTAGATTTAGAGATAGAGATATGTTTGCCTTTCCACATACAATGCAGTCATCTGTGTAGTTACTCAGGGCCGTTTCAGTAATGAGTAGCAGACCAAGCTGTTATAGGAGGTAGCCCTAATACCTAATTTTAGTTAACTGCAAGAATCGATGGCTGACATCGTGCAACCCTATTCTCGAGATCTTGACAAAAATAAAAACGACTTGATTTCCTTCCTTCGAAAAGATTCCTCACTCACAAATTAAAGAAAAATTTCTCAATATCAACACACTCGTATATTACGAGTTTGAGTATTGTTTATTTGCAGGAGCGGAAAGCTAACGCAGACGACGCAGGCAAGAAATAACCTATCGACATGGTGTCGGGGTTGTCTTGCTCTCCAATTATTGGACTTTATTAGTCAACACTTCAAAATAATTGAGGACATCTACATACATGCTGTTTGACACCGTTCATTTAATTCGTGAAGTAAGCATACGAGTATTTGTCCTAAAATTGTCGAATATTCTGCAATATCCCAACTGCTAAGGAAAAAACAAGCATTCGTGTAAGTGACAGGTGAATTTCTCAACCAGTCCGATCACTTATGCCCATTTCTACAACTAACGATTTGGTACCACAGTTGCTGCGGTGAGAACGATACAAATGCTACGATTTTTTTTTTTCATTTCCAATACATCTTCCGTCCAGATAAGCCAGATAAAAGATATTGTCCTAGTTAGTGAGCCCTACAAATCTTTGTATGGTTGTAGCTGGATAGACGATATCTCAAAGAAGACAGCGATATGGACCTGTGGAAGCCACGCCATGCAAAAAGTCGGTGGGCCAGCGGAGTACTTCGTAACCGCTAGGATAAACGGCATCCACTTCTATAGTTGCTACGCACCCCCTAGCCTAACACCTAGGGCTTACCTGAAGCTGCTGGATGACATTGTAGCTGACGCGCGAGGAAAACACCCAATTATAATTGCTGGCGATTTCAATGCATGGGCTACAGAATGGGGCAGCAGGATAACGGACGCAAGGGGTCGAGCTCTACTAGAAGCATTCGCAACACTAGATGTGAGTTTGGCGAACAATGGTGCAAAAAACACATTTCGGAAAGCAGGCAAGGGGTCTATCATAGATATCACCTTTATGAGTAACTCACTCCTGCGCAAAACAAAATGGCAAGTAAGCGAAGAATACACGCACAGCGATCACCAGGCAATCATATTTAGCTTGACCAAAGACAAGCCCAGGCAGCCCCCCAAGCTAACAGGGCCAAAGTGGAAAGACACCCACTTTGACAAAGATACGTTCGAGGAAATGATGAATACCGAACTTGCATTCAGCAGCGAAACAGCGGAGACACTGTCACAACAATTGAAGCAAACAATTACCACAGCGTGTGATGCAGCAATGCCTAGAAGATCTGCCAGTAAAAGAGGGGCACCGTGTTACTGGTGGAACGACGAAGTTAAAACGCTCAGAGCAGCTTGCCTCCGGGCTAGACGCAGATCCCAGCGATGCAGGGGAAGGCCAGAGTTCCAAGAAAGGCTATCTATCTTCAGATTAGCAAGGCGAGATCTCGAAAAGGCCATTAAAGAGAGCAAGGCAAGATGCTTTAGACAACTCTGCGATGGGGCAGACCTAGACCCCTGGGGTATGGCATATAGGATGGTGATGAAGAAGCTTAAGGGCAGTATGTCCCCACAAATATCCTGCCCAATAATGCTGAAGACAATAGTTGAGCACTTATTCCCATATAGGCCGTCAACTTTGATCATCACCAGAGACACAAGTTCGGAACGCATCCCTGCAATCACGCCGAAGGACCTATACGAAGCGTGCAGGAAGATAGGTGACAACAAAGCGCCCGGACCCGATGGCATCCCGAATGTGGCGGTTAAAGCGGCCGTTCGAAAACGACCGGAGCTTTTTATTGCAACGATGCAACGGTGTCTGGAGGAAGGGGTATTCCCGAGGTCGTGGAAACTCCAGCACCTGGTTTTACTGCCAAAAGGGAAAAAACCACCAGAGGAACCGTCCTCATACCGGCCAATATGCCTATTAGATACAATGGGAAAAATCTTAGAACGGATCATATACTGCAGACTACTCGAGGTGGCAGAAGATAAAGGTGCTTTGTTTGATGACCAGTATGGATTCAGAAAATCGCGTTCTACCGTCAATGCCATTAATGCAGTAGTAGATACAGCGGCTGAAGCAATACGGGGAAAAAGATGGAGAGGTGGGATGAAGAAATATTGCGCGGTTGTGACCCTTGATGTTAAAAATGCCTTCAATTCGGCAAGCTGGTCATGCATTAGGAGGTCCTTGGTCAGAATGGAAACGCCGTACTACCTGCTAAACATAGTAGCAAACTACCTTACCGACAGGAAATTAAGATACCATACTGACGATGGCGTTAAGTACTACAACACCACCGCTGGAGTACCACAAGGGTCGGTTTTGGACCCCTCTTGTAGAAAATAATGTAAGACGGGGTTCTCCGATTAACGCTGCCACAAGGAGTTAAGGTTATAGGCTTTGCTGACGATATCGCTGTGGTTACTGTGGCCAAACATATCCATGAGATAGAGTCCGCTACGGATAAAGCAGTAGCCAGAATCAAGAATTGGCTAGAGTCTGCAGGGCTAGAACTAGCTGACCACAAGACCGAGGCTGTGTTGATAACCAGCCGAAAGACTGTGGAATATGCATCTTTCCGTGTTGGAAACCAACTAATTAGATCAAAGGAGTCATTAATGTACCTAGGAGTAACGCTCGACAACAGGTTAAGCTTTAAAACGCACATCCAGTACGCCAGCAAAAGGGCGTCACAGATGCAGGCAGCTCTTTCCCGGATTATGCCAAGCATCGGTGGACCTGGATACGCCAGAAGGATTCTGTTATCCAGGGTGGTCAGCTCAATACTGATATACGCTGCACCGGTCTGGGCTCTTATATCTAAGGAAACAAGAAGGAAGCTCTCGTCAGCATACAGGCTCTGCGCAATAACAACAATAAGCGGATTTCGGACGAAGCAGCCTGCGTTATTGCGGGAATGATCCCCATCGACATTCTCGCTAACGAAATGCAAAGGATCTACCTTAGGCTAACTGTCAACAGGCAAGAGTCCATCATAAGAAAAAGGATAAAAGAAGAAGAAAGGGCAACATCTCTAGCACTGTGGCAAGTCCGGTGGGATAACACGGCAAAAGGCAGATGGACCCACAAACTGATCCCAAACATCGAGGTCTGGACAAGAAGAAAAAGCGGGGACTGCAACTACCACCTCACGCAGTTCCTGTCCGGGCACGGCGGCTATCGAAGTTATCTTCACAGATTCGGCCACGATAGCTCGCCTCTATGCCCCGAATGCCCAGATGAAGAAGAGGATACGGAGCACGTAATGTTCCACTGCAGAAGATTTTCAGGAGGAAGAGTGAACTTTCCCATTCAACACCTTCTCATAGAGCGTATGTTGAGCTCAGAAGACGACTGGCTGGAAATATGTTCATACATAACGAGCGTACAAAATGAGCTAAGAAGAGCCGAAAGACAAAGAAGGGTCGAAGTGGCAGACGTTGACGTTGATGATTTAGCAAGCCCCGCGAAGTAATACCTAACGGCAGTCCCGCGGGGAGAGTGGTAGAAGAGTACATGTGGTTTAGTACGTGAGGCGCGAGGCACTGGAGAAACATATCCCGCGAATCGTGCATGCTAGTAGCACGGGCAACTAGTATCTTCCGAAGATTACACATCCTTTGGACGCAACCAAAAAAAAAAAAAAAAAGCCCTTGAATCATATGTTCTATCGAATCCCATAGTTCTTTGGAGTCAAAGCTGGACTAGCTAGCTGAAGCTAGTGAGGTGATGTATATGTTCCCATTCAAATTTTGTTCAATGTCTGTTTCGGATATTTAAGAAGAGCTGTAGCCTTGTTATCAATGTCTCCATCAATAGCATCCGAAAGTTGTTGTACAATCTGCAACGTCTCACAATATTTGACCTATACCACAAAGACAAGTTTTCTGATTTTACGAATCTGGCTTTATAAGGGTTTTCTTTCCACAACACCAATAACTAGCCCTTAGCCATCATACTTTCGTGTATTGCTTTTACTTGCATTCCGCAATCTTTCGTGAAATGACGGATCAATGGTTAAGTCGTTGCAACATTAATGAGCACAGTCTGCAGACTTTCCTTCTAAATGACTCCAGGAATTCTCTGGTCTTTAAGATAAATAATCGTTTTATCTGCTGTCACCCGGTAGAGTCACCCCATACAAAGGGTGTTTTTCTAAACCAGTACTAACTGAAGACATTTATATCTGTCAAACCAATTGTCAAATTGCTAACTGTCAGTGTCATTTTTATTTAACAGCCTTTTCAGTTTTGGCGCTATAGTTAGCTCATTGGACTATCAACCAGAGAATCTGGGTTCGATTCCTGGCTGGGTCACCAACAATTTGTCAAATTGCCATCACACTTCCGGCGAGCAATGGCAAAATCCCGAAAGTAAAATTGCCTACGAAAAAGCTTCTAAGGTGTGCGGTTCGGACTCGTTGATAAACCGTAGGTCCCGCTCAGATGTGACAAAAATGACAACATGCGCAACACAAATGAGTGTCAAGAAGCGAAGCCATGGCCCATACCACAGTGTTTTGTTTTTTAGATTAACGTGAATCGTCTCCAGGTATTCGCACATGCGCCTGACGAAGAATCCGCATCCAAATAAACGCTGCAACGTTTGTCGTTGTTGCACACCAGTTTTTCGTCCTTATTTTGTGATATCTGCATAATAGCAGCCAAACGCCTCTGCTAATAGTTCCAATTGTTTAGCTGTACGTGGTTTGTTAAGAGTCAGAGTAATTCAAGTCCTATTTGAAAACTATCTGGTAGGAGTGGGTATATTGTTAAGATCTACAGACCGGGGGAGCTTTATTTTCTGGAAACCTTACAAGCTGGGATTCTGGCAGTTTTCGGGCGAAAGTACTCGTACGAGTGCGTTGGGAGGTAGCTCGATCTAGATCTCCTCAGCGAAAAGGAAAATTTATGCGACCAGGTGGGTGCAGTTTTCCACCAAATATCAAATGGACCCATTGGTCGACAACACATTGTCGTGAAACATGGGGTTCACGCAATGAAAATGGTTTGCAATGTGTTGACTTCAACAGTTCCATTCGCCCTGTCAGAGATGCGACTCTGTTTGAAAAAAATTATCTATCACGATGTCAGCTGGGTGTCAATTGGCCGCCAAGTTACCTCTGACCAAAAATAGGATAACTACTTTGTATAGATGCACTTCGAGGATCCTGCAAATCTCTATTGTACCGTGGTAAGACCACAGATCCTCATATGACCTGTAGTTCATCGCCTGCGAAAAGACAATCGAAAGTGTCAACATAGTCATAAGCTCTGCGCTGGGAAGTGTGTTTGAGACAATCGAGATCCAAGTGGGCTAGGAGAAAGTTGAAAACAGTAAGAGCGATTTGATGCAAGCTACCTCGAAACGGCAAAGTTGATGAACTCTAACATCTAACCTGAAACATCTAGACTACGCTTAAGATGTTCTGAAACAGCACATAAATCCAAAGTTTCGACATCGATGGGGAATCTAGTGTTGCATTATAATCCTTATTCTTGTAAATTTATTTGTAAAACTAGTTTTGGATTGTTTCTTCTTAACCCCTCTCGGACATCTGCTCAATTCAAACGCAAACCATAGTTTTCGACTGACGGGACTGATATGTATTCAAATTTTAAATCTATTTACGGCTGCGCTATAGTAAAAAAAACGGAAAATAATAAAAATATCTATTTTCATCCAGCACACAAAAATTCAATGAAACAGTGGCAAACGCCCCTTTAACGCTGTCACAGAACTATCCATACAAAGCCCTTTACCGAAACGAAGTCTTGGCTCTGGCTCATTTGCATTCGAAACGCAATTTACTTCCTGCCACACACAAACACACACTTTTTTCTGACAGAAACAACATAGTTTGTTGTACACCAGAACAGCACATATGTTTCTTTCGATATTTGTATCTTGAAGGTGCGTTCTGAACCCGTCAAAGCTACATGGCTCGCACCCCTTTAACAAGAAAAAAAAAAAAACGCACTCCTCAAGCCAGTGTTGATTTTTAATTTAAGATTTGTGCGTGCCATTAGACAATACTCGTACCATGCCACGACGATGCCATACGGATACTTGCATTGTTGTAACCGAGTCGGTAGGGGACATCGTGAGAAGAACTCACTTGGAATGGAAACCACCTCTGTGTGTCAATAAATTTATTCAATCCCGTGGTCGAAGCATTAGCCAGGTAAATGCTGAACAATAAACGAATGCAATTGACGATGTAGACGATGTGACGGATGAAGATGATGTAGATGACCCGAAATGGGATATTAGTTGCATGATTAAAAATTCTATGGGAACTACGAAGAGTAGATGATACGAATGAATACGAGTATATGCGCATCTTGAACGGAAGTTGATTGGAATAAGTGCACGAGGTTTGTTTGTGATGAAAATGTTTTATGTTGAGCTCATTTGGATGACAATTGGGTGGCCGGAGGGATTTCTTATTTCTCAAGCGCATTTTGAAGTGATGTCAAAGTGATGTTAGGAGTGTCATTCCCATGTCAGAGCGGAACTGAAGTCTGGAAAACGAGGTCATATTGCGCCATAAGCATCATCAAAATTTAGGTCATTGACAAAGTTGTTTGTTTTTTTTTTTGAAAATGCCTTTCTGGTACTTTTTGTCAACTCAACAAGAGCAAACACAAGTCAAATACAAGGAGCATCTTCCCATCGACGTAAGCTTGCAAACATAATGTGGTCGATGTAGAGCTGCTTTAAGCATCACATATCGATGACGAATACCTACCTCGGGCGTTTTGCAATATAATCATTTGTGAATGTCTAGCTTTTCGATCATTAGCGAGCCTTATTGCCATTTTGTACGAGTCATAACATCTTTGAGAGTTGACCTCTTTCATTAGGCTTTGAGGTGAAATGTGAGAACTTTCTAGGTCAGGATTTCAGAAAAATTAAGAAAAAACTGAGAAATGTTCAGTAGATGCATGAGTATTTCTTGCTATGCTCAAAAGTCTTGCTTAAAGGTTGAAAAATAAAAAACACATCTCGGCTCGCTGTTACAAGGCGGGCGTAAATCAATGTCGATTCTGCATCTGGCCAAGGAATTGTTTAAGAAAGACTCTTGAGCTCATCGTCGAGTTGGTTCTTAGGTAGTGGGAGTTCCTTTGAATATGATCTGTCCCAAAATACACACTTATTGAGATCCTTTAGTTTGAAATAAACTTCAATCAAATTTAAGCATACTAATACGACCAAATTTAGGGAACCGAACTCTATGTAAAGACCTCTTTCTTGACTTATAGCGTTTCCATATCAAAAAGTTCTGTCTTCTTAGATAGTTCCACAACAATAATAAGCAGAAAGATTGAACAAATTACCACCAATAGACAGAAAATGAGCCAATGCCACGAAACCATGTCTTGTGACATGAGTTTGCAAATTGAGCTCTTTAGAAGCTTAAAGTCCACCCTTATCAAGAGGCTCACTATTGGCTCAAACTGAATTAATGTTTTTAGAGTGAGGCAAGCCCAGAAGAAGCAAATCATATTCAATCAGACCCTACGAAATGGGAGCTGTTTGGTGTTGTCCTTACGCTAATCGGTCCATTAATTGGTAACGTAACAAGGCATTGACAGAACGGTATGTAGTTCCACCACCAGATGGTGGTCAGTGAAAAAAAAACAAAAAAAACAATGTGGCGCTAGCAGCCCAGTATGGGCCATGGCCTAGCTTCTTGACACTCATTTGTGTTGCTCATGTTGTCATTTTTTTCACATCTGAGCGGGGCCTACGGTTTATCGCCGAGTCCGAACTGTACTCCTTGGAAGCTTTTTCGTAGGCAATTTTACCTTCGGGAGTTTGCCATTGCCCGCCGAAAGGGTGATGGCGATTTGAAAAATTGTTGATGAACCAGCCAGGAAATTCACCAGAATTACAACGCCACAAAAGAATATTTCTACAAACACCTCGATAAGCCAAATAAAGTATGACTTCGGAATAGGAAAGGACTTCTTTGACAACAAATTTATTGTTCTTGACTTTGCAACGGGACGACACATCACTTTAAGAAGTACACGGTTCCCTCGACTCAATATACGCAAGAGACGCTAAATTAAATTGATCAAACAGCAAATGCATGTCCTACGCATGCCTTCAGTATTCCCGACGTTCGAACATTCCGGGCAGCCAACATTGACTCGAATCACCACCTTGTTGCAGCCAAGGGGCGAATGCTGATTTCTTTAGCACAACAGCACAGAAGAAAAATTGTGTAGAGGTATAGGTAGAAAAGCTGCAATTGCAAGAGACCGCCAGAATTTTCTCTAAGCACATATCCTGAAGTATTTTAACAACTCCTATGTCGCTAGCATCAAATACCGAAGACCTGGCATCGCTGTCAATCACCATTAGAGACGTCGCAACTGATGTTCTCAAAGCAACTGGAAATGACTTTGAAGGGTATATACACCAACTCACCTCTCAAATTTGTTCTGAAAAGTGTTTGCCCAGTCAGCAAAAAAAAAAAACACCTACAACTTCTCACATCCATCTGTGCAGAATGATGAATGAGAACGCTCGATGCCCCGAACATTCATCAAAAGTCTGTATAACTAGTGTAGGTAGTATCGTACGCCAATGGAATCGACAAAATTGAAAGCAAACATCGAGCTGTCAGAGGTGCGTTCATACGGAAGCTGCCACTTAGGGGTAAATGAGGGCAACAACAAATATGTACTTGTATATGATACCAACAGACCTACTTTATGATGGACAGCGGATGAAAACTCAGTCGTTTTGGGAAAAAAATATTCTGCCCCATCTTAGAGGCTTGGTTCAACGACGAACTATACGAGGTGTACAGCGACACCGTCCTAGTCATGAAACTGCACATCAACTGAATGCCTTCGACATCTAGGGCGCAGGATCACAATTGCTTTGGCCCACAGAGTCTTCGAATTTCACACGAAGGGACAACGCTGTTAAGGAAGTCCTCGTTTTAGACAACGAGCACAAGTAAAAGGGGAGCAAAACCATCTTGGAGATGCGCAACTGGAGGCAGGTAGCTAAAGATCGGGCTAAGTGGAATGGCTTGTTAGTTCTGACTCAGATTGACCGCGAAATGTAGTGCTTCCTTAGTACGTTGGTAGGTAACCTCCTTATACCAATTATGACAGACTTTTCAATGATTTTACCTTTTGTGTGAAGTCGATGTAGTCTTATCCGATTGCAATTTGGATATTGTCGTTCCTACCCTATGAAGTCTGGAGATTGGGAATATTTTCTTTGTCAAATAGCATAAGCTTGCCATAATGTATCGCCAAATGCCATTCCTGATGATTGTCTGGCACTTGTACCACTAATTGCAACAGTGACAACAAGCTGCTACGCCATCTGCTAAGAACTGCTTAAACTAAATCCGCGGTCCACGGACTTTTTTGGATGAATTTGCTCTGAATGCTATAAGCTGGTAAGAACTTGTTTAAATTCGTGAATTCATACTAATCTCGTGAAGCACATTGGTACTGTCGTTCGAAAGGAGGTTACGTTGAAAAATATATTCTTTATTGGTACTTTGTGATCCTCCTCGGATCGTCCTTGGAAACGCGCAACTGAATCAGCTGGCTCAAGAGAGATGTAAGTCAACTTTGATCTACATATTGTGGCAGACAGGAAGGAATCCCTATTGAAGGCGGCAGATGAAACAAAAATTAAGATCAGTAGTGTCCGTTCAAGACAAATAGTGACTAAAGTAGATAATTAGAAAGGCAAACAGAAACGTGAGGGACTGCACAACAACAGCCAACACCTACGTTGAACACTTGTAATCAACGGAGAAACTATTGTTGACAAAGCTACCTCAGATTTTCCTTCGTGCAGTTAAGCTTGAACAAAACTCTTATTAGGTTGCTAACTTTAGAAGTCTGTTCGGTCTAAGACGACGCATTCAACGAGTTCCAACAAAGTCCCTGAACTTAATATCTTCTCAGTCTCAGTGCTGAAGTCAACATCTATCTATGTCTGCTTCTTCAAGTTAGTATCCACTCCCCCCCCCCTCCCCAGCCATGTCTTTCTTCAATTTTCAGCAATGCCATCTTGTTGACCTTTCTCGATGAAGGTAGAACCTCCCTTAGCTCCAACATGCATCCTTCTGGATCAGTGAATAAAAAATTCATCAATCAGCCATCGAAATCGAGTTTCCAAGACAAACACCAACGCCGCCGTTCATCCTTCCGCAAAAATGCTCTGATTTTCCAAATCATCAGTAATCCTATTCCACAGAAACCCCACTGATAGAAGGTAGTCCTCGTGCTTTCTGCCAACCAGTCATCGTCGGTTGGTCGTCACATTTCGCATTCTACGCGTTTTGATAGAAATCAGATTGAGGAGAGAAAAAATAAAAAAATAAAAAAATATGAAAATGAAGTAAACCCCCAAGAAGAAGACGACGACGACGACAAGGACGAAAGAAAATTCGATTTACAACAGATTAAGATGGAATCTGCCACAACCAGCAGCAGCATACTCGTGGAGCAGAGCGCAGAGCAAAATCTTGATAAGCACCAAACTCACTTTGGACGTTGAAAATTGCAAATAAAGGACCAACGAATCTACTGCGTACAAATATCCAAATTTTTTCTTTTTTTTTTCTTTCCTAGTTCGTCCTTTGAAAAATAATAATAATCCCGAAATCAGTGATTTTGATTTTGAGCGACGTCATCACGATGGTATTGTCACCGAAAGCAGAAAAAAAAGGAAGAAGCAACGTAATGTTAGCTCTAAGGACAATTTACCGAATGACTCGTCTCGTACTCGTACTGGAAAAGGACATCGTTCTCCTTCTTTCTTCTTTTATGTCATTTAGATTCTCAGATTTTTATTCCATTCTCCTAGTTCAGCTTCACGGTGGCCGACACGAGATACGAGATACGAGATACTCGTACACTGTTGAGAAACCAAAATCGAATCATGGAAGATTGTAAGTTGATTTATTCAAATCATGCAGAACTCTGGAAATTTAGTTTAAATTTTCTTGCGTTTTTCTTGAACTTCTCCCCCTATAATTCCATGCCCGCTAATTTTTTCAATTTTTTTTCTTAAATTCATTTTACCTATATTATACAGCCATGGACAGAATTATAAGGCACACATGCATTTTCACTTTGAAAATTGAATTGGAAATTGTTTAAATAAAATTGGAATGTTTCTAGTTTTTTACTTATTTACACTTCAACTTATATTTCGTCCGTCCACCCTTGCTTTTGATAATTTATTGAATCTTCTTCTTCTTATCCTTTTATTAACCCTTTCCTCGTTATACGAACTTATGCGTAACGAGTTTCCCATTTTTACTGCATCGCTGCTGCTCCGCTTATGGGGATGGCTAATGTCGCAGACCGCAGAACGCGTCTACATAATGCTCGGTCCTGGATCGCTTCAGTGGTTAGCCCCAGGCGTTGTTGCGCATTTGCCATCTGAGAAATCCAGGAATTCTTTTTCCGACCTCGTTTTCTTACAGTTGGAGTGACCGTAGTTGATAGTGCCTTTATAACCGGATTTTCCGCAGATCTTCTTTGAAAGTGGCAATACCAGCTTATTCTATTCATCTCAAGCTGTTCGGTTACCGAATTCTTTGTACTATATGTAGACTTCCTCTTATACGCGTAGATCTAATGCAATCGCGTTTAGTGACTCCACTAGACATTCTTAACATTTTCATTTCCGCTGCCGTCATTTTTTTTTTAAACGCTTCGTACATTGTCCAGCACTGTGCACCGTATATAAGAGCTGGTCTAACAACCGTGGTGTAGAGTTTCCCCTTTAATTTAAGTGGAAATTTTCGGTCGCAAAATATTCCCGAATTTTCCCGCCTTTTCATCCATCCCACACTCACTCTGTGGTATAGGTCGTCGTCACATTTCGCTTCCATGTTAACGATTGATCCTAAGTACTTAAAGTTAGTGCTTTTCGGAAGAACTATTCCGTCTAACCTTATATCCGGAACAGGTCACAATGGATGCGCAAATGGGCACGTTAAATGTTCCGTCTTTGAACGACTTATTTTAAACCCGTTTCCCTCTAGCGCATTTCTCCATGAATCTAAGACATTCTGTAAATCTTCAACGTTATCGCTTAGTATAACTGCGTCGTCCGCGAAGAGAATTGGCGTTACATTTGCTTCGCGCATGCAGTCTTTTAAAAGATAGTCGAATACTACGTTAAAGAGGAAGGGGCTAAGTACGCTTTCTTGATGCACTCCGACATTAACTGGAAATTCTCTCATTAGTCCCGCAGAGCTTTTAACCGCAGTTTTCACGTTTCCGTACATGTCTTGTATTATTCTAACATACGTTTCCGGTACCTTTTGAGACCTCAGCGTGGCCCATAGGCGATCCCGAGGCACTCGATCTAATGCTTTCTGGAGGTCGATAAATACCATGTGTAAGTCCCTAGACGTATCTCGGTGCTTTTCCATTATTATTCGTAGGCTTTGGATAGCGTCCACCGTAGATCTTCCTTCAACAAATCCACGCTGGCTATTATCGAGCTTTGCTGTGTGCCGAAGACGTTCGTTTAAGACTCTTTGGACGATTTTCATTGTGTGTGATATAAGCTTGATTGAACGGTAGTTGTTGCATTCTCGAGTGTCGCCTTTTCCTTTGTATAGTGGAACCAAGAAGCTACTTCTCCATTGATTCGGCATAGGTTGTCCACATTTTAATTTATTTAAAAGTTTCGATAGCCATTCGCTGCCGATTCCCTCCATCTTCGACCAAAACTCTGATGGAATGCTGTCTGGTCCCGCCGCTTTCCCCCGCTTCATTTTTCCGATTGCTATAGTTATTTCTTCGATTGAAAAGTCCGAAACTTCCTCCTCGAATAGACCAGCTGTCGGCACGATATCACGCGGGAACTGTTTGTTAAGCAACTCCTTGCAGTATTCAAGCCATCGGTCACAAATTTCCTTTTCATTTGTTAGTAAACGACCGTCCGCGTTTTTGATGTATTTCGGCGAGGTTATTTCCTATGAATTTTTTCGCCTCTGTGCAGCGAGCTTAAAATTTATTGAATACGGCGGAGAAAGCCATTCCCCAGTCGATTGCATACACAGGGATTTGTACTGTCCCATACTCTATAGATGTTTTGTTCTAGGTCTGGTATGGTCTTGCTGTTGTGGAGACGGATGTTTTTTTTAAATGAGCCCATTTGATGCTTAATCAGATTAAGGTCAGGGCCAGCATAGCTGGAACCAAGCTTTGCCTTGCTACCAGTGTAATATGAAGCACAATCCTGTTGGAAAACGACTTGATGCGTTCGCCTTTCAAAGAATTGTACAATGCGCTTCAGAGTTTGTTCAAGCATCCAAAATGTATGTTAGTCTCGAGGTTCTCCCGTCCCTGACAAATAAACGGATGTCCATTGGCTCTACATGACCAAGTCACCTTAGTGACTGTGTTTAAATTGGCATTACAAATTGGCCATGTTCTTATGGTTCTAGTCAAGTTTTTTGACTTATTTCTAGCTACTGTACTTGCTTCCATAGTATGGAGCTGCTCAATTTTTATACCTTTACGCCTAACCAAGTCGCTTCTCTAAAAGCAAACGCTCATGCCAGGCTGTTTTAAGCTTTAGGCCATTTTCATTAAATTTTTGTTTTCATTCCTTAGAAGTTCTCTTCGATAATTCGATTTCTGTAGCACCGTGTAGTTCGCGTGTAGTTACCGTGTAATTACCTTGTACTTACCGTGTACTTACCATGAAGTTACCGTGTAGTAACCGTGTAGTTACCGTGTATTTACCGTGTTGTTACCGTGTAGTCATCTCTAAATACTATAAAAGCAAGTCCATTTATCTTTGTCGACACAGTTTCTTAAAAACTGCTAGACGTAGGGACTTGAAATTTCTCATAGTTTTTCTTAATTTTGCCTAGATGCGAGATAAGAAGGGATTTTCAGAAATTCAAGTTCTAAATGGCATAAAGGGGATTGAGATTGAATTTCCTGACACTAAAAATGGTTTAAACAGCCTTAGTTCAAAAATGGCTCATCGGATTTAAAAAAAATAAAAAACGGTGAATTTAGTAATTTGAGTTCATCACAACAACAGTGAATGTTGTATGTATGTATAACGGTTCTTTTATCTGAAGACTTTCGACAGACGCTTCCATTCATTCCAAAAGGAAGCAAAGCAGAAGAGATTCAAGCTTGCCTTAAGTCTTCTTACCTTTGGAGTCATATTAAACCATGAAGCTTTCCACAAACATGCGAGCACATCTTCATGACGATACACTATCCAGTGAGTTTGCGAAAAAATGGTACTGATGGCAGTTTGAAACCTGATCAAGTCAGTACAGAGGTCGATTCGAATAATGAACTGATTGAAAATGTATTTCCAAATCTACAACAAAATTACCTTGATCATAGATGGTTACGCGAAAGAGCAATTCTCATACCAAGAAATATCACTGTCAACAACATCAACAATCAATTTTGACTGCAAAACATATCAAAAATCAATTGACACTGTGGTGGATCTATCGGAAGTTGTCAACTATCTAACCGAATTTTTGAATTCTTTAAAAAACCAGGCCTACCTCCACACAAATTGTAGTTAAAAGTTGGAGCTCCTATCATGCTTTTGCGAAATTTAGACCAATCTCGTCTTTGTAATGGAACAAGCCTTGTGGTTAGGAGACTAAATACTACCACATGTTATTGAAGCTACCATTATTACTAGGGATACCACGCAATCCAATTCAAAAAGCTGCAATTCAATTGTTGTTAGAATTGAATATGATAGTAGAAGGACTTTCAGGTAGATCCATTTCGGATTTTAGACTACCGATGCCTACAAATATAATGAACCCTGAATTAACTAACGCCGAATATGCAAAGAAACTTCATACGATCAATTTAAACTGTTACAAATTGTAGCTCAAGATGAACATCGCATGAACATGGTTTAGGTGGCGCTACAGTCCGGGGTGGACCTGGGCCTCAGTCAACAAGCTTTTCCAGTCAGCTCGATCCCTGGCTAGCTGCCTCCAGTTTCGCACGCTAAGTTGGCTGAGGTCCTCTTCCACTTGCGTGCGCCACCTGAGTCTTGGCCTTCCTCTACTGCGCTGTCCCTCGGGGGCGGATTCGAAGACTTTTCGGACCGGAGCATTAGTGTCCATGCGCTCTACATGACCCAGCCATCTCAGTCTTTGGATCTTCACTCTTCTGGCTAGGTCCATGTCGCTGTACACTCCATACAGTTCGTCGTTGTACCTCCTCCTCCACTCACCATTAATGCAGACGGGACCAAAGATCGCCCGAAGAATTTTTCTCTCGAAGCAACCAAGAACACCCTCATCCATTTTTGATAATGTCCATGCCTCTGCGCCATAGAGCAGGACCGGGACTATTAAAGTCTTATAAAGGGTGACTTTTGTTGTCCGAGAGCTTTGCTACTCAATTGCCTTCTTAACCCAAAGAAACAGCGGTTGGCAAGAGTTATTCTTCGCTTGATCTCAGCACTGGGGTCGTTGTCTGTATTTATAGCGGAGCCTAGGTAGACAAAGTCCTTAACTATCTCAAAGTTATATCTGTCGAGGGTGACGTTCTGTCCGAGACGTCGGTGTTGGTTGTCCTTTTTGCTTGACAGCATATACTTGGTCTTGCCCTCATTGACCGCTGAACCCATTTTCGCCGCTTCCGTCTCAATACTCGCGAAAGTGCCACTGACATCACGCTGCTTTCTTCCGATTATGTCAATATCGTCGGCGTATGCGTGTAGTTGGACGGACTTTTGAAAGATAGTGCCTCTTGTGTTTGCTCGTGAGTTTTGCACAATTCTTTCAAGTACGATGTTGAAAAAATCGCATGACAGCGCATCGCCTTGTCTAAATCCTTTCTGGACATCAAAGGTCTCGGTGAGATCTTTACCGACCTTGATGGAGCAGCGTGCATTCTCCATCGTCATCCTGCACAGGCGGACGAGTTTGGCAGGGATGCCAAAACTAGACATTGCTCTATATAGCTCGTCTCTATAGATGCTGTCATACGCGGCCTTAAAGTCGATGAATAGGTGGTGGGTATCGATCTGAAGCTCATGGGTCTTCTCCAAGATCTGCCGTAGTGTGAATATCTGGTCGATGGTGGACTTTCCTGGCCTGAAGCCACACTGATATGGACCTATCAGGTTGTTGACAAACGGCTTCAGGCGTTCACACAATACGGCGGATAAGATCTTATATGCGATGTTAAGGAGACTGATGCCTCTGTAGTTGGCGCAGTTCAGAGGGTCTCCTTTCTTGAGAATTAGACAAACACTTCATTCCATTCATCGGGCATACTTTCGTCCGACCATATTTTACAGATGAGTTGGTGTATGCTCCTTACCAAGTCATCGCCTGCCGCTTTGAAGAGCTCGGCAGTCAGGCCATCCGCTCCAGCAGCTTTGTTGGACTTAAGCATCGATATAGCTATCTTCACTTTATCCAGGTCGGGTGGACGGAATTGTTGGTCATCATCGTCTAGGTTGACAGGTTGATTCTGCCTGACAGCGGTATTTGGTCCGTCATCGCCGTTATACAGTCTGCAGAAATTATCTTTCCAAATCCTCAGCATCGACTGCGATTCTACTACGATGCTCCCTTGTTCATCTCTACAGGCTTCGGTTCGGGGTTTGTTTCCGCGGCATGTTCTTTTACCTTTTTGGTAAAACTTCCGAACCTTATTCCTGGAGGAGCATCTCTCAATTTCCTCGATCGTGCGCTTCTCATGCTCTTTCTTCTTCCTCCTGAGAAGCCGGTGCTCGTCTCTCCTCTTCCGCTCATAGAGCTCATGAGCAGCTCTGGTCTTTCTAAGCAGCGCCGCGTTAAATGCATCTTGCTTAGCTGCATGTGCTTGCCGGCATTCATCATCGAACCAGAGGTTTCGTTGTTGTGGACGAGTGAAACCCAGCACATCAGAAGCGGCATCTCTGATGTCGTTTTGGCAGTGTTTCCAATGGTCTTCGACGCTTGATGCTGGTGGTATTGGACCTCTTAAGAGGTTAAGGTTCGATAGGAAAAGGACTTGGCGAACTCTTGCGATTGTAGCCGTCTGATGTCGAATTTCCTCACATCATTAGCTTATCTTAGCGTAGTTTGGGATATCCGCAATCGTACCTTGGCGACAACAAGGTAATGGTCCGAGTCGATGTTGGCTCCTCGGAACGTACGGACATCCATAATGCTGGAGGAGTGTCTTTCGTCGATCGCAATGTGATCAATCTGGTTGTCTGTTGATTGATCAGGAGTTCTCCAAGTCCCCTTGTGTATGTCGAGATGTGGGAACCGCGTGCTAGCCACGACAATGTTTCGCCCCGCCGCAAAGTCGATTAGCCTGAATCCGTTATCGGAGGTGGTGTTGTGCAAGCTATATTTTCCGATTGTTCCACCAAAGATACCCTCTCTTCCCAGCTTTGCATTAAAATCACCGAGGACAATTTTAACATCATAGCTAGGGCATTGCTCGTAGGTCTTGTTAAGGAGCTCGTAGAAGGCATCCTTGGTGTCGTCATCTTTCTCCTCTGTGGAGGCATACGCGCATATGAGGGTAATGTTGGCGAATTTAGCCTTGATGCGGATTGCTACGAGGCGCTCGCTCACATGCCGGAAGCTGAGGACTTCTTGTCTTATTCTGCCTCCGACAACAAATCCGCATCCAAATAAGCGCTGCTTTTGCCGTCGATAGCAATTGCCGTAGTAGATGTCGCAGTTTTTCATCTTCTTTTTGTCCGGCCCATCCCATCGCATTTCTTGGTCTAGGCCTCCGCTAGTTGCTCGGCTGCACGTGGTCTATTAAGGGATCTAACACTCCACGTGCATATCCGAAGCTCATTGTCCTTAAATCGTTTGCGTGGGTTGTCAACAGTAGATCCGTCCATATCCGAGGCTTGTTGATGCTTCGTAACTTAATTTTTTTTTGAATGGCCGGGCAGTTACCCCGTCGGCACAACCCCCAATGTGGAGGACCAGTTCCATTTTGAGTGCCCCTAGGACGAGGGGTCGGTTACACCGAAGCCAGTAACCCGTTCCGGGATGTGAGCGCTGCCGTTGGCCCTTATAGGGCTCGTCCGCCACCATCTCTTTTCCAAGACCCTGACTAAGTCCTGGAAATCCTTTCCGGCTTGAGCTCCAAATATGTCGGAGTAGCCCGGATAAGGTTTTGTTTTGTTTTTCCGACACTAATCCTGGTTAATGGCGCAGGAAACTCGCCATTTGCCCCCTTCACTTCGCAACCTCGAGTGAGATTCCCAGATGGTACCACGGGGAGGCGTGAAGTAGGACTTATTAGTAGAGCTGCAAAATGTTCGGCTGCAGAGGCTCATTCTCGTCATTTAAGGAACCAGTACCTGTCGGAAGATGCTACTTCTACGAGGCCTTATACTAATCGTTGCCATCCATCGCATGAACACACATAGATAAAATAAAAAGTATACGATGCGTTGTTAATATCAATTGACAGAAACGAAGAAAAGTTATATTTTCTTGGTGCCCCTGGAGGTACAGGAAAACATTTCTTATCAACTCGCTCCTTGAAAAAGTAAGATCTACTCGCAAAATTGAACTAGCTGCAGCACCATCCGGAATTGCAGCTACAATTTTCGAAGGAGGCCGAACCGATCATGCAACATTCAGACTTACACTAACAATTGCCACTGAGGACACCAGCACTGTTTGTAGCATTTCAAAACAAAGTAATCCTGGAAAATGAATACATGACTGATCATTAATAGTTTGGATGGGACGTAGCTACCATGTCGAACAAGTTTTCAATCTGCGCAGTAAGGATTCACCAACGGGTGGATGCACGATATGGTTCTCTGGTAACTTTAGGCAAATCTAACCAGTGGTAGCAAGAGGGGCACGTGCTGATGAAATCAATGCTTCATTGAAAAGATCTGTTCTTTTGCCGTTTGTGAATAGATTCAGCGTTGCGGGTTCAGACCTAAGCGTTGAGTGGTATTGTGTAACCAAAAATCTGCCGTAAGCATTGTTTGTATAGAAATTCTATAATCAAATGCACATTCACATTCTTCAATTTGTTTTTTAAATTACACCCGTGTGAAGCCGGGCCGCTAGTTCAATATATTCCAACCTCGGTCTCCTATCTAGTTCAATTATCTGCGATCCAAGTAAATTTAAGCGGATTTCCCTTAGAGTGGACCATATCGAAACAAAGTGTAGCACATCCTCTCCCACATTGAGATTAAAAAGGCTACGCACAATTGGCACTTCTGGGCGGTGCGGTATGTAGTTCAAATTAGTTAGTTCTGCTCTTATTTTGAAGATAGTGTTTAACATATGGGTTGAGTTTTTAGCCAAAAAAATACGTCTTGTCGTCCAAATCATGTGGCTGTGTTACTGTCTGTATTGTGATGACTGGGTTTTATTTGTAAATTTTGGTAGGATGACTCGTTTGACCTGTCTTAGATCTGGAGTATTCTCTCAATGTGAGATGCATTTCGAGTCCTCTCAGCTATTAATAGCTAAATTGATTGCTTTTTTTTGGGTTCAGTAAAGTGGTTCAGCTCCGTAAAAGGGAGTTTCTAAGCCCTTTCGGGCCAGTTCATCAGCATTTTCATTGTCATCAATGCTCTCGTGACCAGGAACCAACCATAGTTAGATCTTGTTCCTTGAGCTAAGTTTTTGGTTTTGAAACAGTACATTACTGATTGGGAGTCAAGGCTATGCAAACTAAGGTTGCTTATAGATGCTTGACTATGCTTGCGCCTCTGATACAGGAGTTGCAGATATAGTTGGCGCATTCCTGAATGGCATGTTCAGTTCAGCCTGAAATATGCTAGGACTGTTCCCATAGCAATTGATATGCCTCATTATGTAGCTGCATCTATATAGTTCTTCTCGTGCACTCCCCCGACTAAAGCATTGTTCCCGTAACCTTTTAGAACCTTCTACCTTATGTTTTTTAGTCGACACATTGATGGCCCTGCCTCTGTCCAGTTGCACACTCCAGGTCGGTTTAGATCCCCTTCTCCTATATTTGTGCACGCCACCTAACCACCTAAGGTGAGGTTTTCCACTGTAGCGTCGTCCCTCAGGATTGGATTCGAAGACTCTGCTGGCCGGTGCATTTGTATCTATTCGCTCTACATATCCTAGCCATCTCAGGCGACTGATATGCAGTTTTCTATATACATCCTCAGGGGTGGGAAATTGTGTGCTTAGTCGTTCACTCTATTTATTATAGTATGATGACGAAGTCAGCTGTGGAGTCTTCTCATTGGGAAGTCGAAAATTCAATTTATCGAGAAGTAGAGCACACATGAGCCCCTCTAAGGGTCTCTAATGTGAGCTTCATTGCTAGGAGGTTATGCTTTGCTATATGCAGACTACTTCTAATAGCTTTAAACGGATACGGGTTGCTTTTTAAAGCTCTCTAACTTTTTTTTCTTATCAACTTTAGTATCGAAATCTGTGAGTAAGTGTGTGATATGATTATGCCATCTAGGTATTCGGTGTTTAAGCAACTCACACGTCAGTTTTCTCAACGGCATTTACCCTGTAAATAATGAACGAACCCTCACCCATGCCACGGCAGAGGTAAACAACAATTTTTTTTTTTTTTTTAATAAAACCAGCATCACTGACAAGAACTTATTTGTCAGCCAATAATTATTGTAAATTGCCCCAAGTTATCTGGTTGTACAAGTCCGACTTACTGATCGCCTAATCGATTTTGACGCCATTCACCTGTCGTGAGTCTCACTCAGCTAACAAATTATGTTGCTCGGCGCCAAATAAACAAAATACAAACGAGTACAACAGCAGCGCCAACATTCAGGATGCATTCTCACTTCATTGCAAAGTCGTGTTGTACGATTGCGAAGCGAGTTATTATATGAGCGCCACACACCAAAAACACCATAGTTACTCCGTACTCGATACTCCACACTCCATACTCCATACTCTATCACCTGCGTTGGAATCAGCCACTGGATAGGCATCCTTGCGGGCAGATTTACACTTTTCCGTCTCAGCGGGACCTTTAGTCAAGCCTTGCAATTAGTCGGCCTCCATTTAAACCTCACTGTCGGTCGGACAATCGAAAAGATTCCCCGACGCAATGACTTTAAGCGACCCGACCACGTATTCGTCATACTAGCAGGACGCGCACTTGCAAATTAACGTAATGACAACGTATCCGTTTATTTTATTGTGCGCGCATTAATAAAGGACAATGCACATCTTATCCTTTGTTGGGTAATTTCCATTCTTATAACTGTTTCTTAACAGTCTTACCGAATACCCACATTCATTAGCATCACGTAGCGACTGTTTCCCAGATGCCTGGTTAAGTCTTTTGAAATCGGCAACTCCTCTCAAGGAATCCGGAGGCACGCACAAATGCTTTCGTACCTCTGTTTACTATCAAATTTGCATATCAATCGATTAGAGGACGAAAAAAGGAATCGACAAAGGGTTGGTCCAGTTGAGAAATTAGCACCAGCCTCATGTAGGACTTTCTTACGAGTACCAACCAAACGACTGTAATTACTTGCCATTCAATTACTACAGTCGTATGTAGGTACAGTTGGGTTCAGAAGTACGAAAGAAACCTGGGTTTTTGCTGGATGCCAATTCCTGGATTCGTCGTCCCTTCTGGCTTCTCCCATTTTCACATTCTTTTGACGTCAACTTCATGTTCCTGTCGAAAAGCAAAAAAAATAATAAAAAAATCGTTATATGCTCGCCCAGTGGCAATCGTCCTGGAAGCTGAAACTGAACTGCTGCTGTAATCAAATTAAGATTTTAACGCGCCTGTTTTTCATTACTCATTCCGGGATACAGTTCATTAGACGTGGGTATTTCGTATCGGTACGTCGTAGTCGCGTCGTTCGGAAAGGAGAGTGCCTCTGAATGTGGTGGACATGGCGACGAATTGCTTCGACTCCGTCATAAAGTCACTGACTGACGGTTTGTGTTTTTTGGCGGTGATAAAAATGTTCTTTTGAACAAAGCGCACAGGATAATGAAATCCACATCATTAATCAAAAACCAAGCAAATATCCTTTTTTTTACGATGCGCGCCACTGCTGGAGTTGCTTTACTTGTGGTGGTTTTACTTATTTTTTGTTTTTATTCGTTTTCGCCCCATTTTAATGCAGTGAAATCGCTCAACTCAACACAATATTCGAGTCAACTCAACTCAAAGCTTAAGGAGATGAAAATGTCCTTTAAATCCCTTTTAGTGAAATAATGCTTATGTCGGACAATAACTCATCAGTGGCGATGACAGTTGTTTTTTGTGTGTAAAATATGAAAAATAAAGGAGAACATCCTTGTGCAGGGTTTTATTACTATCGCAAGTCCTTTGAGAGATAGATTCATTGAAATTTTTACAGGACATGATGTATGGGTAACATATTTTTGTTTCAGGAGATTTTCTCGTTGTTTTTTTTTTTGTTGCATTTTGGTGATGGGTGGGTGATAGTTTAAGCGATGTCTGGGGGTGTGTATGGATGAGTGAATGATTTTTTTTAATGGCCATTAGCAAGGACTAGGTATGGGATGTGCAGTGTGCACCCCCTAATGGATATTTGATTTAGAGTCATGTCATTGCTTGTTAGATAAAGATAGAGGGCTGCCATTTTTTATTTGTTATTTGCTTAGCGATGTCAGGGTGGGTGTGTAAGCTCATGACTAGGGTGGTTTTTTTTTTTTTTTTTTTTTTCATTTTTGCCAGTGTGCAATATGGCGTTTTTGAAAGAGTGAATAGCTACTTATTTTTGTAATATGATACTCGTACGTTCAAATTAATCCTACGAAACGTGATGAAATTCTGTGTATTTGATGACTGAAAGAGCGTTATTTTGAGAGACAGATTAATGTGTAGTATTCGCTCGGGTGTCTACGATTAGATCGAAGTAAGCACTCTGTAAAGATGCTGCCAGGATGGGTGATTTGCATGAAACAAATAAGTCATGGACAACGAGCACAATCATGGGACCGTTTTTGAATCAGAGTGTCCACGGAGAGAAGAATCAAACAGCTTAAATACTTTGCATTGAAGAAGCTTAAGCCGACGCTACGAAATACCCTCGAAGGCCAGACTTTAGGCTATCTATGTATTTATCCCAACCCTTGAATACATAGTCAAGTCATAAATACTAGAACGCAACTGAAATCACTCATTACGAATGCAACACTGGGCTTATCCATTTCGTATTGAATGCGATTTGACAGTTGTTATTTGCGCTTCGTTGTGACGTAAAAAGTTTTTGACATTAATTTCTTACAATTTCTTTGCAATTTTGTGTATCGTGCTGTGAAGTTGTTTGAGGATACTGGTGGTGTACGAGACTGTCAAAGATCCGGCCGTCCACGCAATGTGAGAACTCCGAAAGCGATCAAAGCCGTGAAGAAACGAATCGACCGAAAACCGCTGCGTAAACAGAAAATCTTGTCGCGGGAAATGCAAATTTCGCAAAAATCCATGTCTCGCATTGTCAAAGACGAATTAGGACTCAGCGCGTACAAGCGACACACTGGACAAGCGAAGATCCAAAGCGTTAATCAGCCGGTACGCGATGAACGCTCACAGACAAATTCTGTTTACTGACGAGAAAATCTTCACCGTAGAAGAATAGTTCAATAAGCAGAACGATCGTGTGTATGCCCGGTCATCTAGAGAAGCATCCCAACTCATCCCGAGGGTTCAAAGAGGCCACCATCCCGCGTCTGTAATGGTATGGTGGGGAGTGTGATACGATGGCGTTACCAAGCTTCATTTTTGCGAGAAAGGAGTGATAACATCGGCCAAAGTATATCAATCGACCGTCTTGGAACCCATTGTAAAGTCTCTCAACGAATCAATATTCAACAATAAGCCATGGACTTTCCAGCAAGACTCTGCTCCAGCTCTCAAAGCAAAAACGACTCAACTGTGGCTCAAAAACAGCGTTCCGGACTTCATATCAACGGATGATTTGCCAGCTGGTAGTCCAGACCGCAAACCATTGGATTACAAGCTTTGGTCCGTATTATAGGGCATGGCTTGGTCTACTCGACACTCAAGTATTGAGTCCTTTAAGCGAGCCCTGGTCCGTGCAGTGGACGATTTCCCCATGCATGAAGTGCGTCTCGCAATCGATGAGTGGCCACATGTTCTAAGATTTTTAGCACTTAAATAACTCAATAAAAACAAAAACAAAAAATTGTTTAAATATTATTTCGTTTTCATGTAACATTTTTGTAAGTTTCAAGATGGTTTTGTCTCTGGTCTCTGTACAACAACTAACTTAGTTCATTTTATATGTTTTGCTGCTTGAGCTGTTGAAGGTGGTAGCCAAGTTGATGCTTTTTGCAGTGATTTCAGCAAAGTTTTTGACTCTGTCAATCATAGGCTACTTCTTAAAAAGCTTAACCATTAACCATTGGCGGATCACACACACTATGCACTTGTCTAAGTCTATTGCTTACACTTCTGGAGTCCCACAAGGAAGCCAACTTGGACCGCTCCTTTTTATTGTATTATCCAAAAACTTGAATAGTGTCATTGTTTAATGGCAAATTGGACCTTCTGGCAAAGGCTAATTTGCTTCTTAGGTTTGTTAAACGTAACTCCAAAGACTTTTCCGACCCTCACACTTTTCTGACACTTTTATCACTTTGTTTAGATTGGTTCTGGAGTACGCAAATATTGTCTGGAACCCGTACTACTATCCGAGTATATGGTCCATTCAGATCGTATTGAAAAAGTACAGGGGCGCTTTACAAAATATATCTTTTCAAAATGCGTTGGAATTTTGAGCCTTCTTACAATGCAAGACTAAAGCTTCTAGGTATTATGAGTGTTCAAGCTCACCAACGTGCCAATATTCGCTCCCGGGAGAGTATTAAGACATAAACCCTTATTTTTTCAATACAGGTACCGAACAAATTATGGTAACAATGAGCCGATAACAAGATCTTTAAGATTTTTTAATGAAATAAATTGGCACATTGATTTCCAAGGGAACGCTTTAAAATATTCTTTTTAGTTGGCTTTTCTAATTTAGTAAGAATTTTATTTAGTAGCTCTGAATTACAAAATAATTTATATTTTTATTTATATTCAGGAGATTTAGGAAGAACTTCCTTTACAACTTCAATATATTGATATATACACCCTGACTGACTCGAACTGCAACCAACTTCAGACTGCTATAATTTCTAAACCGTTCACGACAGTGAGCTCAAATTTTGACATATGACAGATAATTCTATTATTTACAAGCCTTGCAAACGATTTGCGTCTCAGTTGTGTTAACAAATTTATATCTGCGATAGAATTCAAACGTGATAGTGTGATTGCTTTATAGTTGGCTGGAAAACCACAAGTAGCTGTCGTTAGAGCCCTCCAGCAACTCAACGTGAATAAATTATTTGTGTCTCGAACCATAGCTCGTTACCGTGATACTGGCAGCATTGCAAAATGCCATGGAGGTGGTCATAAAAAAACAGCAACATCGGCAGAAATGGTTCTGAAAGTGAAGGCTCGAATTGAGTGAAATCCGCGTCGAAGTGGAAGAAAAATGGCTCGTCAGCTCAACAAATCGTTGGAACGGATGCAACACATACTGAAAAATGAGCTTGGGCTCAAGCCATTGAAGTTTCAAAAAGCACACGATCTTACACCGCAACAGAAAAAAGTTAGAGTCGAAAGGGCGAAGGAGTTGCTACGCTTGCACGAGTTGCGAGTTGCATGGTGAGTTGCCGAATTTGGTTTTATCCGATGAGTCACTATTTGTTATCGAGCAATATGTCAACAAATAAAATGATCGAATGTACTTGCCAGAGAGTTCCTCCGAAAATTTACAGGCAGCACCGATGTTGATGGTTTGGGCCGCCATAACCGCCGATGGTTGCTCTCCGCTCGTATATTTGGACCGTGGCGTCAAAATTAATGCGACCGTATGCCGTAAAACTGTCTTAGAGGCAGTATTGAAGCCTTGGGCAAACAATCATTTCGGTCGGAGAGACCGTGGACATTTCAACAAGACTCGGCACCGTCTCACAAAGCGCGCGTCAACCAAGATTGGTCAAAAAACAATGTTCCACACTTCATTTCTTCGACAGAATGGATTGCAAATTCTTCGGATGCAAATCCCTTGGATTTCTCTGCCTATGGTATCTACGATTGGGGTCGGAAAGTTGTAGTGGTGTTGTAGTGGTAGAGTTTAGAAATAAGTCCATCATGCCAGACAGTATCAAAGGCTTTCTCTATATCTAGTAGTACCAGGCCAGTAAAAATTTTTAAACGTAAAGTTATTTTTTATGTGGTTTTTGATTTTGGCAATTTGATGGCTGGTTGAATGATGTTTACGAAAACCAATCTGAGAATCAGGAAGAGCAACATAATCCTTCATGTACTTCTCCATCCTCACTTTGATGTAACTGGAGAGCTTATCTTTTGGTTTGCAATAGGAACGACTTTAGCAGTTTTCCACTTGATAGGAAAATAAGGCTTTATAATTTAGTTTGAAATAATCATGCCTTAAATGTTAATTTTAATTTATTATGTTCATATATATTATACACAATTTATACCGTACACCTCTTCTTCTGCATTGTAGTCTGTAAGCATAGCCTGTAGATGAAAATAAAAAATCGCATCTATCTAGCAGACCTTTCTAGGTGTCCCCGACAAGTTCACTCGACAATGCAGGATGCCGATGGAAAATGCACCCTTCTCCGTGAAGGCCGATAATGAAAAAACCGAGACTTTCAATGTTAGAGAAGGAAACAAGGTAATGCGCTGGCAAATGTGTATTTCAACATTGTTCTTGAAAGGATTGTGCGAAGCTTGCATGCAACTCCAGAGGCACTATCTTTTATAAGTTTGTTCAGACATACGCATACGCAGACGGCATTTGTATATACCATACATAGGTATCTACGTATACATAGGTATGAACGCAGCGAACTGTCAATGTAGCGTATGGGACAAAGTTCATAGAAAAAGCAGAACTACTAAGGCGGGGTTAAAAGTTACCTCCTTGGGAATGATAAAAAAAATTTACTAAATGTTTTTTTATTTAATTCAATAAAGATCCTTTAGACTGATACACTTACCCCAGCGATTTTCCAACTTCTTGATCTTGGTCCTAAAAGTAATTTTCCGGAAGGTCTGCAAAATACTCCTCCGTGTCGTCGATGTCCACGAATGACAATGCCATGACAATCCCAGAAAACTGACGCCATAACCTTTCCGACCCATTGAGCCTTCCTCGGCCGCTTCGGAGCACTCGTGCCGGCTTTAGTCCATTGCCGGGCACTCATTCTGTTCTCTGGTGTGTAATAGTGGATCCAAGTTTCATCAACAGTTACCAATCGACGCCAAAAGTCCGCCCGATTTCGCATCAGCAAGTCCAAACACTCTTTCGAAGTGCTCTCGCGTTCGTGTTTTTGGTCAGAAGTGAGCATCGTGGCACCCAGCGGCAGTTGCGGCCACCACGAAATTCTCGAAACCACTATTTGACGGTGTTATCTAACGGAGCATTAGCCTTATAGTATTTATCCAACTTTTCTTTTGTTTCCTTCGCCGTTTTGCCTCTCCAAAAATAATGTTTTATAAGAGAACGAAAATCGTTTTTGTCCCTACTCAACATGATGCCAAACACGTCAACAACAATCAGCTGTCAAAACAAAACTAAAGACAGTATCGCACTGAAATTTGGCATGTCTGCCTAAATATGAACGGACTTCAAGGTACCATAATCTTTTTTGCAGTAGCATCGCTTTCTGGCGGTCAAGGAGGCTACTTTTCACCCCACTTAGTACAACTTTGAGGTAGATAGGCACTTTATCTCCCTCAGCTTTGTCTTCAATGCCGATAACAACATCATGTGAAGAATCACTCTTGCCATTCGCTAGTTTTTTTGGGCTAGAAGGCAGTCGAGCTGTAAAGCCTTTTCTCGAGCATCTAAAAAGTCCCCCGTCCTGCTGAATGGCACACAATTCTGTACACGGACGAAAGCGGGTGAAAAATTTATTGTCGATCCCTGTTTCATCAATGGAGAATGAAGGCGACGTTTTAACTAAACGAGCTGTACAGCGATGCAGATCTCGTCGAAAAGCTCGGATAACCTTTACGTTTCCTTGAAAACATCGGCATACTTTGCTTGCCCATTACCACATTTTTGTTTGCAAAACATTTTGTAGTGGCTATTCTGTTGAGGAAACCTACAGGTCCCACTTCTATATCGAAGTTTTTATCCTTTTTGTACTTTCAATTTTCCACCTTGGGAGTCGCATCATATCAATTTCATCTTTTCACAAAGAGAAAGCATGGCTTTCATCTGTCCGAGTGTGATCAATTTTTGCTGAACGTTGTAAGAACAGGGATCATCCAGTCAATATTTGGTGGTGAAGAGTTTTGTAAAGACACAAGGGGCGATACTTAAGCTAGTACCTCTGACTGAAGGTACCTAGGGTACTCGATCCCTTCATCGGGACTTCATTGGCGGCAGCAGGCGAGGGAGTTGGAGAGACTGTTCACGCTAAAGAAAATCCTTTAGAATGGTGGCGGAAGAATCTCATGTATGAATTACCGATGGCATCCACGCATCCCGTCAATTTAAGCTGCTTTATACACGCTGTCTTAAGGGCAACTTGGACGTATTTGTACCACGAGCCTAATGGGAAATAAACGGTTGTGCCAGGCAGCTGGAGTAGACATGGGGCTTTTGTTAACCTCAGAGTGGCTACTAACACCTGTCTGCTTAGAAGCCCGTCATTGGATTTTATAAAGAATTTGGAACACTATATGTGAAGGGAACCTGCCCATTGTGGAAATAACGTTCAGGGACAATCACAGCTTTGAATACGGACGGATATATTGTAGACGATTCCAGCGAAGGTTTCATCATTAGAACAACAGAAAATTGTTAGACTTACTCACAAAAGAACGAACTGGTGCAAATTTAAGGAACTTGTTGAACAATTTATTGAATTTGAGGCTCCACTGGTCACTATTAGCAATATTGATACCGAGTTGGAACAATTCATTGCCGATATACAACAGGCAGCGGAAGATAGTACACCGAATTATCAACAAAAGAAACAAGCATCAATAAAATCCCGCAGAAATTAGAGAACTTATATTTGAAAAGAGAAGAGCTCGCAGCAAATGGCAAATAACAAGATATCCTGGCCTGGCGATAAAGCTATATTCAATAGACTGAATAACCAACTTAAGAAATGTATCGGTGTTTTCAAAATAGATCTGCTCCCTTTGAAAGGCTGCTAAATATTTAAAAAGACTTCAAGCGCAAGATCCCCCTGATGGGAAATGGATCGGTGACCCAAAGAAAAGGCCCTCCTTTTTTCGGAGCACCTGACAAATGTCTTTAAACCTTTCCCACCTTATGGTTCGCTAGAAGAGATAGCGCTGTTCAAGCTTAAGCCTATAATAAATGCTTGCTTTCAACAAAGATATGTTCCACATCACTGGAAGATAGCAGAAATTATTGTTATACCTAAACAAAGTAAGCCTCTAATGGAAGTTCCTTTTTACATGCCAATCTCACTGTTACCGGTGCTATTAAAAATATTTGAAAAACTGTTCCTTAAAAGACTTGACGGAATCATAGAGCAAAGAACGCCCATTCCCACCCATCAGTTTGGATTTAGAAGTAGGTACTCGACAGACAATAGATCAGGTTCATCGAATAACAAAAGTTATAGAAAATTTGAAGCTTACCTAGGGACCTACCTAGACAGTACTACGAGATACTTAAGTCTTATATAGCAGATAGATTTTATAGAGTTCGCTATAGCCCAGCGCGCATTCTGAACTTAAAGATATACAAGCAGGTGTTCCACGGGGAAGCGTTCTGGGACCCACCCTGTATTTATTATTATTTAGCAGAGATATACCGAATGCGAGTGATACGATGATTGCCACATTCGCCGACGATACTGCTTTTCTACAAAACAAAACTGATGGATTCGTGGCTAAAGCAACGGAAAAACTACAAAATTCAGTTGACGAGATATGTGATTGGACCCGAGCTTAATACTAAAACCTGTTTGATGTATGGCATCCAATTATGGTGTTGCACGAAGAAAACAAATCTTCAAGTTATATAAACTTTTCAAAACAAAGTCCTTCGGGGGACAGTAAATGCCCCATGGTACACTAGAACTAATGACTTGCATCGTGACTTACAGATTGATGAAGTCCGCAATCCAAGAAGTGCGATGAGATTTGTCGCAAAAGCAAGTAAAGAACTTCAACATCTACTTCGATGACCTCTACTAAGATGGCCGACGAGACTTGGGCAAACAGTTTTAAGCATGCCGAAAGGGAAATCCACAGCAAGGCAATATTCGCAAAAAAATAAGCCCGATTTACGTCTACTCCCCTATAGAGAACTAGGATGACATTATCGTGGACGATTTCTATGATCTCCTAGACAAAATATGTGGCCCAAATATGACACCAAAATTGCGGCAATGAGATCTTAAAGAAAGGCTGGGTAAGAAAGCAGTCTTTGAGCGGGTCATCTAAAAGCACAACCCACTGTTGTTTTAGCCAGAGTACGAATCCTGATATCAAAGATGCCACCGAGTCAAAAAAGACCACCGAATTTCGATGTTGAGAATCCGCAACCAAAAGAAGCCATAAAACTCCGGAGGAATCGGAGAGGTGTTGCTATGCATGTGAGTACATAGAAAACTTATGCCAGGAGTCACATTCGAAGCTGAAAATTTGAAATTTTGTGGACTTCTGCTGAGCTATTTAAAGCAACTTGAAATGACCTGGTTGGGAAAATGCATCAGCTTATCTGTACGAAATAGTCAAAGGAAGCGTTCAATTCGAATGCGGTTTCAGTCCATTAAAGTCCACTATCCATCAAATGTTCACAATAAAGCCGATATTGAAAAAGTCGTAGGAATCTTAGATCCGCACTCACTCTAGAAAGGTTTTAGACAGGCGATGCGCTTCTTCTTGTCCTTTTATTAGCCCTTTCCTCGTTATACGAACTTATGCATAACGAGTTTCCCATTTTTACTGCTTCGCTGCTGCTGCGCTTGTGGAGTTGGCTAATGTCGCAAACCGCAGAACACATCTACATAATGCTCGGTCCTGGATCGCTTCAGTGGTTAGCCCTAGGCGTTGTTGCGCATTTGCCATCTGAGAAATCCAGGAATTCTTTTTCCGACCTCGTTTTCTTACAGTTGGAGTCACAGTATACCTCTTATACGCGTTGATCTAAAGCAATCGCGTGTAGTGACTCCATTAGACATCCTTAACCGTCATATTGTTTTCAAACACTTCGTACATTGTCCAGCACTGACAACCTTACATAAGAGCTGGCCTAACAACCGTGGTGTCGAGTTTTTCCCTCAATTCAAGTGGAAATTTTCGGTCGCAAAAGATTCCCGAATTTCATCCATCCCACACTCACTCTGTGGTTTAGGTCGTCGTCACATTTCGCTTCCATGTTAACGATTGATTCTAAGTACTTAAAGATAGTGCTTTTCGGAGGAACTATTCCGTCTAACATTATATCCGGAACAGGTTGCCACGGATGCGCAAATGGGCGCGTCAAATGCTCCGTCTTTGATCGCCAACACACACAGAGATAGATGTACTCTTGGCTATGTAACTTTCGCAAATGTCAAGCTATTAGAGATTAAGGGGGAATACCAACAGCGAATGTACCAACTTAACAGAAAAAAAAAGGACCCAAAACGGAACAATGGAAGCGCCACACGGGAACTTTTTGTTCAAGATAGTGTTTTAAGCCCGTTTCTCTCCAGCCCCTTCTGCAAATCTTCGACGTTATCGCTTAGTATAACTCCGTCGTCAGCGAAGAGAATTGGCGTTACATTTGCTTCGCGCATGCAATCTTTTAAAAGATTGTCGTCAGTCGATTACTACGTTAAAAAGGAAAGGGCTAAGTACGCTTCCTTGATGCACTCCGACATTAACTGGAAATTCTCTCGTTAGCCCAGCAGAGCTTTTGCGTTTCCGGTACCTTTTGAGACCTCAGCGCGGCCCATAAGAGATCCCTAGGCACTCGATCTAATGCTTTCTCGAGGTCGATAAATACCATGTGTAAGTCCCAAGACGTATCTCGGTGCTTTTCTATTATTATTCAACAAATCCACACACTATTTGCCGAAGACGTTCGTTTAAGACTCTTCCGACGATTTTCATTGTGTGTGACATCATCTTGATTGAACGGTGGTTGTTGCATTCTCGAGTGTCGCCTTTTCCTTTGTATAATGGAACCAAGAAGCTACTTCTCCATTGATTCGGCATAGGTTGTCCACGTTTTAATTTATTTAAAAGTTTTGATAGCCATTCGCTGCCGATTCCCTCCATCTTCGACCAAAACTCTGATGGAATTCTGTCTGGTCCCGCCGCTTTCCCCCGCTTCATTTTTCCAATTGCTATACTTATTTCTTCGATTGAAAAGTTCAAAACTTCCTCCTCAAATAGATCAGATGTCGGCACGATATCACGTGGAAACTTTTTGTTAAGCAACCTTGCAGTGTTCAAGCTTTGCGCTGTCATGTTACTTTACATATTGCGATAGAAAGAATCGTAGATAACTTTTTCTTGCTTTGCTGATGTGATTGGGAGAACACAGCGAGTCGTCAATTAAGATTTCGTAAGACTGAACAGTTCAAAATGGGTCTGACAGTAAACGAGAGCAAGGCAAAGTACATGATGTTATAAGGAAACCACTCACACCACCGGCGGCTTGAACAGAAAGTCACCATTAACAGTTGCAACATCGTCGCAGTAAACAAACAGCATCGACATCAGCGCTCAAATTAGAGGCAGAATTACTCTTGGTAATCCTTATTTCTTTGGACTCTGTAGGGAATTGGGTAGCGAAGCCCTTTCATGTAAGCCAAAACCGGCCTAACACAAAGGTCTTATCATCCGGGTGGCTCTGCGTAGTACTAAAACTTTACCCAAAAGTGGGTAAAGAACCAGATAGCCTTTTCGAGTCAAAGATACGGCGCTTGATATACGGCCCGTTTGTGTTGACTGGAAATGAATGAGGGGACTCAAGCATGAACTGTGTGGACTTTACAGCGACATCGAACTTATAAGATGGAATGATCCATGTTAAGTAATGTTCCGACACTGTACAAAGGTGGCTCTCGCTGGTAAAAGGGGCTTCAACGAACTTGGAATGTAAAGAAATTACGCCAGCTGAAGGAACCTCTTAGTTGAGGCATCATAGTGCCACTTAAAGACAACAAAATCAGAATGTTTCAATGAATTTCGACATAGATTTCAGCCAACGGGTTTGGTATTTGTTTTAAGAAAAGCGGCTTCCAGAATTTGATGTTTGATCTAGAACAGATCTTTCTGTTGACATCGTTGAATTCGTCAATAAGTCAGAGTTTTACGATAGGGTGGCAGGGTTCGGGAGACTAGCGACTACATATCACCGTGATTTACCTTCCTTTCAACCTGTTTTTCAGTCAACACACTCACTGATGGAGATCCTGTAATTTCGAATCCTCAAAAAATTTGAATAGGTAAGCACATTCCTACCAACAAACGGCATAATCCCCAAAAGCCGTCATTTGAATTCGCATATCTTTCCCGTTGAATGGCTTACCAATGTGGGAGTTAGACTAAGGGTGGCTGAGATGATTTTTCTACTGCATAACCACCACCATCAGCACTATTAACTTTCCCGCAGTCGATGGGGGTATTTTTTTTTTCTGTTGATTTTCATATAAATCGAATTTCCTTAATTTTATATTCCCTTCAGTCAACGTAAAAATACAAAAAAAAGAAGAAGAAACACGAAGAGTGAACGTCGTCCGACTATGATGACAACGACAACGACTACGACGACTTTGACTTCGACTTGGACTTGGACTTGTACATCGACAGCGAACGACAACGACAACGTCAGCAACATCATCTGCGATTAACTACCTACTCTCAGATGTGCTGTTCCCCCAAAACGTGTGCTACCTTTTCTCCAGTCTCTCTAGCTCCTGGATTTGCCTCCTCTCCGGCCTTCTTCACTTCCCATCTGGCAATCTACAATGAAAAATGGTCTTTCTTCAGTGATTTCCATCTATCGAGCTGGAGGACGAAGTATAAAAAAAAATTAAGAAAATCTCTCTCATGCCTCACCTTAGACGGCGAGGTATGGGGCTCCGAAAAGATAACCAAAGAGAAACGGCTTATTTACGATCTAAGCAAACGTCTTTTGTGTGTATCCACCATCCAAAACTCTCTCATCCCCAACCCACAAATGCGCGCCCATCTAATGGACGAACGATTTCTGGCGCTATTTTTTGTTCCTGTTCCCTTCAGCCATTCCTAGGGGTTGCCATAGCTCAACTCAAATCGTTGGTATCCTCTGTGTCTATACAAACAAATTTAAATGCCACTAAAATACGCACTCAAGCGGACAGGGCTGAAGATGGAAAAAATTGAAAAAATAGAAAAAAATGCAAAAAATGGAAAAAATATATTCGTTTTCCTTTGAAGTCATTCGTTTCCTTCTTCAATAAGCAGCACAACGAACGGCCGACCATACGCACGAAAAAAAAAACAACACCACCCTCGGAAAAAAATGTCCGTACGCATTCGAGGGTGAACAACAGTAAGGACACAAAAAACGGAATCATGATGAAAAAAAAAAATAAAATAGATGATGGAAAAAACCGAAAAGGTGTGGCCTAATATCACCCCCTGACCAATTTTTTTTTATCCATTTTTTCTTCTTCTTCTTCTTTTCCTGTTACCCAAGTTCACCCCACAAATCGACTACTGTCAGAACCATAGCCAAAGGACGAACATCCTGCACACGCACATAATATACACGTATGTACACAAAATCAGCAACCAGCGAGAGGGAGAGAGAGACAGAAAACAATTTTTTATTTAATATAAATCTTGGGATAGCAAAAAACAGAAAAAAGTGAATTTCACCCCTAAGACGATGATGTGTCAACAGGGGTTGTTTGGGTGTACTTTGTTTTTTTCTACCCTGCTTATCCCTACCACAGAGTGGATTCATTTCCATTGCACGCCCGATGGGAGGGGTGAGAGAAATATTATGGAAACAATTCGACTATCCAACACCAGATGGCCAATCGTTCCAGTAATGTACGCACCCTTAAATCGATGACGTCATCGATTCGTCTTACTATTTTTTTTCTTCTTTTCTAATTGGAACACAATAATGCTGATTGAGAGAGAGCAATTATGGATATCGCGCGTCGCAGCAATGCCCCCCTAAGCGATTTATAATTACTTTCGGTTTCTGTCTTCTGTCTTAAGGTGGGCACGGTCCTTAGCAGTAAACAAAGGTGAATGGCCTGAGGGTAAACATGACCAAAGCCCTCTTAGAACTCTCCTAAATGCTCCGCCACCCTCTGGCACTTTTTAAAGGCCCTCTTACACCACCCCCCATCTTTAGCTCAGCACGCACAAAATAACATAAAATGAGCGACTTGCTGTTGTTGGATGGACTGTTGGCCTGCTTCTGGCGAGGAAATTAATTAATACCGTTACGAGCATGGATTTCATCTAACCACTAGGGATGGAAAAAAAAAAAAAAACAAAAAACAACAAAATCATGGGGAAAAGGACGTCGGTCGGCTCTCAACAATGGTTGTCTTGTATGGACATGGACTTTCGCGCGTGTTTTAATAGGGAACGACTCATTTGGGGGGATGGGGTGAATTCTGTTTTCTCTCGAAAAACAGCCAAACCACTCGTCGGGGATAAATAGATGTAACGGATATTGTAATTGGTGTTAAAGCGGCAAAGTTAATTTTGGTGAGCGTTTTTATTTCAATTTTTTTTTTCAAATTTTAGCCCTTGTGGCTGTTCTTGTTGTTTTCGCCTCTTGTTGTTGTGTTTTCTTATTTCTTTTGAATTTTCTCACACAACATAAATTGGTAATTTAATTGAGGGATGATAATTACAAGAAAAGTAATGATGATGGTGGTTGGGGGATTGGTCAGAGGGTGTTGGGCCAGAGAAATTGAGATTCTCACTTGATTCTTGTGCTTAATCTAACACTTGGGGTAGGTTTCAACACTTATTTTTAGATGGATGGATGGATGGATGGATGTTGGGAGGGTGTGTTGAAGATTGGACATGTGCGGGAGGTTTATGGTTTATTTAAGATACTTCCCTGCATAATTGCTTAATGAATTTTTGGGTTTGTTCGTTTATTTTTTTCTCGGCGTCGTCGCCTGCCTTAAAGTGAGAACACAGGGTGATTATGACTTTGTTGTTTTTAATAATTTGATGGTTTTATGGGGTGCGGTCGGTAATTGTAATTTGACTTGAGGGCTTTTTCCTTGGATTTCTGTTTATTATTTCGATTGTTTTGTGGTGGGATAAGATGAGATTGTTGGAATATTTAAACGTGGAAGTAAGATAAACCCAATGGGAAAGGAAGAAGGTACAAGTGTTCACCAATTAGGAACTTAAATTTGATACTCATTAGAATGGGGATGAAGGCGATCAAAGCTCTTTATGAAACTAAGGATTTGTTTAGTGTATTTTGGTCTGTTACTGGCTTTAAGGTTTTCATGGGGCAGAGTAATTTCCATGTGCTCTGGCTTTCTAAATAGTTTAGAAATTCGGTTCCAAAATTATGGGTCTGTGTGCCAAACTTATAGAGTACTTGCACCCTATTACACCCGACATAATCGACCAACTCAGACTGCTTTTCGCCGCATTGTTGACCGTCTTCATACAACTTTTTTTTTTTTTTTTTTTGAGATACAGTGTACCTACTGAAAGAATATTACAGCCGTTCAAGAGAGTATTGAAGAAGATCCAAATTTATTGATTTGACATCGTTCACAACAGCTTGGTCTTTGTCCGTCCGGTTTATGGACAATTTCAGGCAAAGGTCTTGGTTTGAAGGCTTACAGGACCCATCTGTACAAGAATCGAAGCCGAATGACCAATGTTTGAGTCAAAATTTTGGGGAACTGGCATGGGATCCGTTGCTTTGTAGAAAAACTTTGATCGGCTATGAGACTTATTTCTGGCTCAATGTACCTATGACAATGAGCAAAATCGTCGCATTTTGGGTCGAAGATAATACACATGAGACTATCGAAACATCGTTGCATCCCGAAAATGAACAGCTTGCTTCGTATTGCGGAGTTGCAGCCCATACTTTTTAAAAGTGAAGCTGATCTGCGTGTTATGGTCAAGAGTATTCGCTATAGAGCCACAATTAATGCATTTTCGTTACCCGATTGAATGGCATAAAGGTAGAATAGTTGAGGTTTCAGTAGGATTGCGCAACGTGTCATACAGCAAACGAATAACTGAAGGAAATACTCGGTGAGTGCTCAGTTTTTATAACCTAACCTTTAAATTGACTTCGACCCCTCTTGGTTATTTTCTTTGGGGATATGTACAGTCTCTTGTCCACGCTGAAAAGCCAACAACGATCGACGCATTAGAAGCCAAAATTATTCGTATTATTGAGGACACACGGCCACAGACCATTTGTGGAAGATTTCGCTCAAGCAACTTAGGTAAGGTAAGATTAGGTGGGGCGGTTAGTGGGGTATCTAGGGTCCGGTTCATTCTATACTTCATCTCACTTAGGTCTGTGTACACCCATAGTCATGCTCGGGTTTGGGAAGTGGAAGAATGCGATTGCTGTTCCTAGTACTGATTTTCACGTTAATTGTCATTTGGTCCCTAAGCGGGTCCAAGCTATCTTGTTGCATTAGCGAATCTGAAAAGAAAAAATATGTAAGTAAATCAGCAGGTAGCAGGAGTTATAACTTTCTTAAGTTCTTTTTCTCAAATCACTGAGCCTGGCCAAGAAGTGATGGGTATCTCCCGTGATCCTATGTCCCCAAAGCAGAAGTCGTCGTGGCTTGGAAGTAACTCTACAAACATAAATAGCTCAGCTTTGCTTTTCAAGTAAATGTTACTTGTTCTATGTTTGCTGAGTTCCAGGCATATTTGGCTTGAAGTCTCGAAGATTAAAAGATTTTTCCACCTTTCATTGGCTATCATTAGTATAGTTCGCTTCACGGGTACTCTCAGAATGCATAATTGAAGTTTGATACCTCCTTTCTAGAAAGGATCCTTTTCCGGATAGTGTGGGCAGAGACCAAGCATAGCGTAACCTTATGCTGGACGCTCTTAAACACAGCATTGCCGCGAAGGCCTATAATAATATTGCCGCATGTTTGGCTGCTTCTGCTACAGGCTGTAGTCCGCCACCGGTCGTGAGCTCTTAAGTACAATTGATCAGAAAAGATCCCTGGGACGGTTTCTATCTCCCTCTTTGATTCTTTGGTGGAGACAAATACGGAGTCTTGTAACATTTGGTTTCAGTTCCATTTCTCTCTGCTTTGGAAAATGCACGTGAATGGTGTTTTAAAGCCGTGACGGAGTATTATTTTGTTCACTTGCTTAAAGCGCTTTTCGTTGCAGATTCTTGCATGTATTGAAGTAGAGGAAGGAGGCCAACTATATCTTTCAGTTGACGTCCTTCTAGTAGCAAGAGTCTTGTCTATACTTGCAATCTTTTGAACTTTTATCATTAAACTAAGGTGGCTAGCGTTGTTTGTGTATTGTCATCAAAATAAGCTGCCGTAGGTTAAGATGGCTCTGGCGATAGCTGTATGCATTTATAGAACAATCTTGGGGTTACATCCCCGTTTTCTTCCAAATATCCTCATTGACGAGTGACCCTTGAGGTGGTGACACACCGTGATATCTAGTGTTACACAGGATGAACTCTAGAGTTTCCCATGCTCCTACTTAAAGTGGAAATGATGACATTGTTGGAAGCTCCTTCGATGTTCTGGAAATGTATGATGTTAAACTTATGGGGCTTGGGTCTTTTGGATGGGTATGGCTGGTTTCACCTGTCTTGGGAAGGAATACTACCATACTACGTCCCTCTAGCATTTTGACTCCTTTCCATGCTTGATGCTACTGGTGTACTCTGAAAAATTCAGTTTATGGTCCACCGGCATCAGCGAGCCGTAGTTCTGCAAAACATGAAGAAATGTCACCATTAATGGTGACCCTGGTGTGAACATAAGTTAGGAAAGCAAAACCATTAGCCAACTACTGCTGCCATTAGTAGAGAGCCTGATCTTACTGCAGGTAGTAAGAACACCAGCAGTCATCAAGCACTAAAAGCTAATGAAGAATAAGAGTTCTTGCAACCACGGGTAAACCAAACGTCGCAAGGTCTTGCTTGGGACTTAATGTGCATATCGGTGAAATGGTCCAATACAAGTAGTGCAAAGCTTTGCTCACTGCTTCAAAGCGCCGCCAGCTTAACATAAGTGCTGGAACCATTAGACAAATATGGCAGTAATGGCCAAATGAGAAGCTTTAGTTTCAGCGCGGACTATTAATACAGGAGATAGCGAAAAGGTGCATCTAAAGTTAAACTACGAATGCCAAAGAATGCAGGAGCTTAAGCACGTTCGATAGAAATAGAGGCATTGTATTAGGAGTTAAAGATGTACTCCAACAACTTACAAACAGGCGTCAAGAAGTGTAAAGAAAGAATAGAGCTGCTCACGAGCTCTATGAGCAGAAGAGGAGAGACGAAAACCGGCTTCTCAGGAGCAAAAAAAGGAGCATGAGACACTGAGAGATGGTGCTCCAGGAATGGAATTCGGAAGTTTTACCGAAAGGTAAAAGAACATGCCACGAACAAAAACCCCGAACCGAAGCCCGTAGAGTTGAACAAAGTACATCATAGTTGAGTCGCTGTGGATACTGAGGAAATGGAAAAAACATTTCTGTAAACTGTATAACGGCGACGACGGAACAACCTTTCAACCTGGACGATATAGACCAATATTTCCGTCCACCTGACGTGGATGAGGTGAAGATAGCAATATTTAAGCTGAAGTCGAACGAAGCTGCTGGAGCGGATGGCCTGACTACCGAGCTCTTCAAAGCGGCGGGCGATCACTTGGTAAGGAGCATACACCAACTCATCTGTAAAATATGGTCGAACGAAAGTATGCCCGATGAATGGAACCTCAGCATTGTTTGTCTGATTCTTAAGAAAGAAGTCCCTCTGAACTGCACCAACTACAGAGGCATCAGTCTTCTTAACATTGCTTACAAAATCTTATCTGCCGTATTGTGTGAATGCCTGAAGCCTTTCGTCAACAACCTGATAGGCCCATATCAGTGTGGCTTCAGGCCAGGAAAGTTCACCATCGACCAAATATTCACACTACGGCAGATCTTGGCGAAGACCCATGAGTTTCAGATCGATACACACCACCTATTCATCGATTTTAAGGCCGCATATGACAGCATCTATAGAGACGAGCTCTATAGAGCAATGTCTAGTTTTGGCATCCCTGCCAAACTCGTTCGTCTGTACAAGATGACGATGGAGAATGCACGCTGCTCCATCAAGGTCGATAAAAATCTCACTGAGACCTTTGATGTCAAAAAAAGGATCTAGACTAGGCGATGCGGTGTCATTATAGTGCAAAACTCACGCGCAAACACAAGAGGCACAATCTTTCAAAAGTCCGTCCGATTACTCGAATACGCCGACGATATTGACGTATTTTGAAGAAAGCAGCGTGATGTTAGCGGGGCTTTCGCGAGTATTGGGACAAAAGATGCGAAAATGGGTATAACGGTCAACGAGGGCAAACTGAACATTTACTTTCAACCAAAAACGACATTCAACATGAATGTCTTCCACAGAACGTCACCTTTGACAAATATATCTTTGACGTAGATAAGGACTTTGTCTACGTATGTTAGGCTCCGCTATGAATTCAGAAAACGACACCAGCGCTGAGATCAAGCGAAGAATAACTCTTGTCAATCGCTGCTTCTTTGACCTAAGAAGGCAATTGACTAGTAAAGCCCTCTCTCGAACAACAAAAGTGACCCTAAGTCCTTAATAATCCCAGCAGAGGCATGGACATTATCAAAAATGGATGAGGGTGCTCTTGGCTGATTTGAAAGGAAAATTCTTCCAGTAATTTTCGGGCCCGTCTGTATAGACGGTGAGTAGAGGAGGAGATACAATAACAAATTGTACGAATTGTACAGCGACAGGAACTTAACCAGAAGGGTGAAGATCCAACAACTGAGATAGGTGGATCATAAAGAGCGGATGGAAAACAACTCTCCGGTCCGAAAAGTCTTCGAATCCGCTCCCGAGGGACAGCGCAGTAGAGGAAGGCCAAGACTCAGGTGGCGCAAGCAGGTGTAAGTGGACCTCAGGCAATTTAGTGTGCGAAGCTGGAGGCTGCTAGCTAGGAATCGAGCTGGCTGGAGACAATTGTGAACTGAGGCCCAGGTATACCCAGAACTGTAGCGCCACTTTAAGTAAGTTAAATGATGAAAGCGATCGAATGCCTAATGGCTCGGAGAATGTAAAATCTACGAATTTCGCAGAACATCATGATATTACATTCGGCTAAGTTAACTCGGGTCTGCTTAACTGAAGACTGATCCCTTTCTACAGTAATATATTTAAGTTCTTCTATGCCGATCGAGCTGATCAGGCTAGAAAATCCGTTGGAATCTGCCATTTTATGTAAAAAGTGGTAGTTCTTTGGCATTATTCAAATAAATGGTAATTTGGTTGACAGTACTCTATGACAAGAATTTATGTCGCAATCTTCCAACACTATCGGGAGAGATTGGCTCGCTCAGACTTCCATTTTATATTCATTGCACTATGGCCGAATGGGACTTTTGGTTCTGCGCAAACTCTTACAAAGGAGCTCATGGCGTCGATAGTTACGATTATATTCTATTGGCAGAAAGGTTTATGGTTGATGGGGGTGAGGGTTGAAAAGAATTAATCGAACGCTTCGCTTTCTAATAATCCCCGTCAAAACCATTTCAATTCCCTCTTCATCTAAAGAACACACCTCCCAACACACTAATTTCTATTCGAAAGTGAAAGTATGTAAATTCCACCGCAGGATACCTCAAAAAGGTCAAAACTATTGCCACCAAACAAAACGAAACAAACAAACAAATAAACAGAACTAAACAAAAACTGCAACAATGCAAATCTGCAACACCTCATCCCTCAGTATGAATAAATTGTGTCTATTGCGAAAGTAATTTCCGGGTTCCGGCACCCTTACAAGAGCTACATACCTCTCCTTGTTTTTGCACACCTAACCCTCGGATAGATGATAGTTGTAGATGATGATGGTGATTTCAATCGAAATAGTGAAGTCCATACAAGGTGGAAGTATATTCACATATTCAACTGTTGCAAATGCGATTAGAGGCAGAGAATAGGTAGGTCTTCGGGACCTCAAGGGTCTTTCCCTCAACACAAAACCGTTTATGACTTTGTAGAGAAATTTTTGCATAATTTTTAGCAAAATATCTTCTAGCCCTCCTCTGGTTTTTTTGGTTTATCTGTTGTTGAAGTTAAGTACCTGGTAACAGACGTAAACATAGTAATTCAGGACTCTGTGGGAATTTATGCCCATCAACCAAAAAAAAGGTCCTTAATAGGGTAAATAGTTTAGAAAGGATTTTATTGCGAATTGATATGCAAATTTCGACAATTCTAACATAGGGGTCGATGCAAGAACTGTGTATGGTTCCCATCCGAGAATTAAAAGATATTCCTCTCAGGTTTTGTTTTTAGAAAAAATAAAAAACAAACCACGCACCAGCTGGCCATAATACGAGTATAATGCAACATCCTGTCATTCTGTTCAGGATGTGACAAACATTTCTTGTAGCTCCCACTAGAACAACAGACCAGACTCCCACACAGACAAATGTATGTCTGTAGTTTTTCCTAGAAAACACCAATGTGACGACGACGATGATGATGACAAGGTTTATCCAAACCAAACCGTAAACCGAAAAACCAAAACCGACGAAACTAACAGAAGCCGAAGCGTTGAGGAAAAAAGGGTTGACAAAAACATCACATCACAATGCACAAACATCCTTTTTAAGTGTCGACAGATACAACATGTGCGACATGTGTCCCTCTCATCATTTTGACAGGACGAAATTAAATTTGTTTTTAATTTCCCAAAACGCCCGAGTAGAGAAAACAACAAACCACCACAGACACTTGGTTCGCGTAGACAAAATATAACAACATACGTAACACCATTATGCTGTGCAGGACAATCAAGTTGTTGTCCTTTCGACTTACGAGTACTCGCATGTGTCCTTTAGATTTGTGTGCAAGCAATTCATTTCGATTTATGTCATTCTTGTCTCATTTCCTCGATACGATGCAATTATTTATCGATTATTACACTCCCGATTGCATCGAAAGTAGCGCGAATGTTATCAATATATTCGTGTGCTGACTGTGAGCGGTCACCGGTGTCCTATATGCTTAGGCATAAGTCCGCTTGGTGTCATGTTTTGCTGTATCAGGCATTTAATTTAGAAAATTTATCTTCTTTCTGATGTCTCTTGTTGAGTATGTCGTTACGTATTCGTATTCCTACATATTAAGGACATAAAATGTCCTGCTAATAACCGTAAAATATCCAAGTGATTATCAGTTACGGGTGTACGAGTTCTAGTCCAAGTTCCGTCCGATTGCATGTCATTACCTTGGTTTGTTGAACAATTTAATTGTGGTCATGCTCTGCCTTACACATGTTCTGCCTCCTTCGTAAGGACATTCTCGATTAATTTGATTCTAATCGACGAACCAAAATATTTGAAAAGTCATTTGTCGAAATATGAACAATTCCTAAGGTTCCTACAGGGTGTCACCTTGACAAGACAATTGCATTTGCACTTGGTTCTCATGATTCTACTCGTATTGGAGCCCTTTTCATGCCTGGATAGGAACTCTCAGAATTCATAATACATACTCGTATACTCGTACGATTCTGCACCTTTTGTTGAGCGTGTCATGTTTATGATTCGATTTTTCTTTTTTACAAAAAAAAAAAAAAAGGGATGTCTACCGATTGTTGGCAGAGGTTCTCGTCCTTTTGTCATTTTAATTAGATGCAAAGGTAATTTGGAAATTTTATTCAAGGATACAATTGAAATTTCCGTTGTAGTGGCGTTGATGATGGTATGGTACGCGCGATTATTGTTTTGGTGAGAGTGAGAGATGCTTTTGTTACGTTATTAGCTTCATACGAGTACTTGATGGAAGCCCGTACATCTATGTGAATATGTGACGCAACGAGTTTTATGTGTCTGGAGGTACTGTGAGGATTTAATTGTTCTGGCAGGATCGCCTCTGTCGGTAAGGTAGAGCGGAGTAAGGGTTATCGCAATTTTTAATCGGGATTTATGGATCAGTTGTGAAGTAGATTACGTTGGATGTACTCGTAGAATAGTGTCTTTCAGTGAGCTTGAGTGTGATACGGTTTTGGAGGATAAAATGGCATTGCAGTGGTTTTTCGATAGGAGCTGTTTGAAAAGTGTAGAAACCTTCGGGAATAGTGTTGTGCAAAAGTGTATAAGTGAATGACAATATGTGGTTGTGGAAATTTTACTCAATTCGGTGACTAAAAAATATCTGTCCCGACGGATTTCTATCTGGTTTTGTAAAGATGACAAATTTGGGATTAAGGTCGAACATATGATGGATTTTTCTTTCTGTTCTTAAGAAGTTTTATTGGGGCTATTCTGTCTTATTTGAGTTCGGCTAAAATGCTTGTAATTTTGACATTTGCAAAGGCTTAATGTTCTGATTGACATGGACTGCAACAAATTAAGCCTTCTTTCAGCGGATGTCGTGCATTCGTCAATCACTCCGTTCATACAACGAGAAAAGTCATTTCGAATCTTTTGTTTCACTTTAGGTCTCGCCTGACTTCTTGTTTGTTTTTATGGGGTAACTAACCTCCCTAAATCGAAACAGCGGGTATGCTTTCTGGGCTCAAAGATTTCTTTCGATTAATTTTGCTGATTTACGGTGTTAGGTCCGCTTGAATTTTTTTACTTTTGCCGTCGGTAGGGTAAAGGCACTAGTATCCGGACACTTAACACATTTGTTATTTTTGAGTTTGATTCGTCTACTAACTATGAAATCTTCGAAATGTTGTAATACTGCATCTGAAATTTTGTTAAATTTTTTATAGCACAAAATAAAGAAATTTTGCAAATTTAACATAATAGTAACCGGAGAGCAAAATTTAGTTCCCGAACAATTTTCTTTTAGTATCCGGACACGACAATTTTGTACGAATTTACAGTTCTTTTTCGTCTTTATGAAACGAAACATGGTTATTTTTTGAAAAAAATATAACTTTAGTATTTTTTCGTTTTTTGTAAAAGTGTACAAGGGGAAAAAAAACAAAAATAAGCAATAAGCAACAAATAACAAAAAAAATATTTTTTTTTTTTTTTTTTAATTCACAGAAACTAAACTCTATATCTTATTTCTTATAGGTGTCTTAATATTAAGTAATGTTGCTCGACATTTGATGGATGTGGAGCTTCAGCAATCAGCAAACTTTCAGCTCTGTTCCTGACGCATTTTGAGTTGTCCACAGCTTCAGGTTTCAATGGGTATAAACCCACTCTCTAAAACCGTAAACCGTCTTGTATCGTTGTCAGCACATCCTTATGTTTCATTATTGCTTCATTTGAAAGTGGACAAAAATTTCGTTTAGTAAGTGCTTGGCCTACATTTTTTGCTTGCCAATCACGAACTGTTTTTTCCATTCAGATTTTAGGGATTTAAAGACACTTGCATCAGCCGGCTCCATGATGTGAGTTGTGTTCGGTGGTAATGCGTACAAAACTCACCCAATTCTAGTGTTAAATGTAGCTTGTGTCTATCGACGAACAATATCACAGGACGTTCCAGTTTGTCATCACGCAAGCGTTAGTGTACCCAGTTTGTGATATACTCAAAAAAAGATTTCACTCCTCATCCATCTACTTTTACTTCTACCTAAGTCCCGAGATTTCGACATACTCTCCACAATATCTTTCGGTGGACACACTTATGGGAAAACCACCATTGGGTCGAATAGTTTTCAGTCGGCAGGAGAACTGTCAGTGCTTCCTTTTCGTTCCCAGCAGCAATCTGATAAATATTTTTGTAGTCTTTGGGCAGAGATAAAAGCTGGTTTCATCGCCATTTAATATCCTACTCGGGATATACATGATATACTCGTATTCCTGGCCAATACTTTTCAAATAATTGTCGAACTCTTCAAACCATTTTATAAGGCTTTCCTGTCTAACAACTGCTCTTTCCTTACTAATGTTTTCAGCTTCTCTCAAAGCTAGATTTGGATTTTGTTTCATAAATGCCGCAACCATGACTTACCGGGTCCATCGTCCTTGAATGGCGTTTTTCCGTTTTAATCCTCTATTAGCTTTTATTTACCAGTTTTTAATGTAAAGCCACATTTCCAAAGATCACTACACCACTTGGCAATTTGTTCGTCCTCTTCAGCTGTTAAGTAAGGATCTGGACCCATTTTAGTTTCCTTTTCACCGACTAATCATATAGTGTTGAACGACATATACCTTATTTAGTTGTAGCTTTTCGGAGACTTATTTAGTTTGACCTTATATCCTGAATGTTTTCTGAATTCATTCCCAAAAGATACCTAACAAGAACAACACTGTGGCGCTGGCAGCCCGATATGGGCCATGGCCTAGCTTCTTGACACTCATTTGTGTTGCTCATGTTTTTAATTTTTGTCACATCTGAGCGGGGCCTACGGTTTATCGCCGAGTCCGAACGGCACTCCTTAGAAGCTCTTTCGTAGGCAATTTTTTACTTTCGAGAGTTTGCCATTGCCCGCCGAAAGGATGATGGCGATTTGAAAAATTGTTGGTGACCCAGCCAGGAATCGAACCCAGACTTTCTGCGTGATAGTCCAATGAGTTAACTATCGCGCCATCGCCATCGCCCACAAAAGATACATAGGAAGTTTAAAATTACATTAAAAACGAAGGTATCCGGAAACTGAATTTAATTTTTCAGTACCCTGACACATATATTTTAACTTAGGTAACCCTGTCCGAATACTGAAGCATTGAGAAATATATTCTCTTTGATTAAAATACAAAATATATTCCAAACTACTATTTAAGAGCCTAAAAAAGAGATTTTTCCTTTTCCCTCATATTTTCAGTATCCGGACACTGTGTCTGGGAACTAAAAAAAAAATCCTAAATCCTTAATTTAAGTTTTAGTATTCGGACACTAAAATATTCCAAAAAAAAAACTTTTTCACCACTTTTTTTTATTAATTATCAAAATTTATCATACTGATTCAAAAATAAAAATTTACTTACATTTTGCAAATGCTTCCACTATTTTTTTCTCAAAACAAAACCACTTCACAAGCTCACCTTATAATGTCGGACACTTAACCGAGGTATATCCCTTAAACCATGCAGGCTTGAAACTTTGCATGGATTTATGCAATACATCAGAGAATGTGTATTTGTTGTTTTACTCGGATTTATAAGTATGATGTACGTAGTAGTCGCAAAAAAATCACAAAATGTCAGGACATTAACACTGTCCGGATACTAGTGCCTTTATTTGGTGTGATTTTGAGTTAATCGGGAGTTTGAAGGATACGTTGCGGATCAATGTTTCAAGTGAAATGTAAGATGAATTTTCTGCTACGGCGAATGATGATTTCTTTTTCTCCTACATATCGAAACCTTTGTGCTAACTCCCATTTAGTTGACTAAGAATAGTTGGAATGGTGAACCACAAGGTACCTACTTCTTAAAAAAATCAATTCCGCAGACAGAATTTTACTAGTTCATAGATCGAAATCGAAACTCCTCCCAACTGTCTACTGCTCCTTGCAGTAAGAAAACAATAAACCTCCTATTAGGACATGGATTTTCGTAGCATTCCGTTAACTATCACAAAGAATATGTCCTCAACCAGAGCAACTTGAGCTGGATATCAATTCCCTACGTCAATTGAGTCAAAAACAACTTTGAACTATTTGAGTCCCCGGTAACCGGACAGCATTTTTCTAGCTGAAATACAAAAACCCTCCAACGGAACTTTACCACTCGTAGAAGTTATTCAATGTGGTATTGATTCTCGAAGAAGGAAGAAGTGTTGTCCTTATGCCTTTAGTCATATAGGCCTGCCGTCATTTTACCTGTAAATTTTCGAAAGTTGAAACTTTGTCAGATCATAAATTCCTTCTTTCAATGTAAGGCAATCTCAGTCTCACGACATCAACGTTGTCTTTAAAAATATCAAAGTTAAAACGAAAGCAGAACAGTTAAGGTCCCAAGGTTGAGGCTCAAAAGCATTGTCAACGCAAAGTTAGGAAAATCACACTGCAAGGTGGTCTCTCTCTCTCTTCTTCTATGGGACATTAACTATGAACTAGAGCCATACGAGGGTTAATTGTCCACGATAGTGATTGCCTCCTCATTTGACGAAAATCTCTGTCCTCCGAGCGCAGTTTTTAGATGAGAGAACAAAAAGAAGTCGCTTGGGGCTAGATCTGGTGAATAAGGCGGATGGTCAAGCAGTTCAAACCGTGATTCATGGATTTTCGCCATGGCAACCGCTGAGGTGTGAGGCGACGCGTTGTCTTGGTGAAATAGGATTTTCTTTTTCTGCAAATGTGGCCGTCTTTCCGCAATTTCGGCCTTCAGCTTGGCAAGTAATGATGCGTAGTATGCTCCGCTAATGGTTTTTCCAGTCGCCATCGCCTTCCCTGTCGATAAAACTGGTTTTGCTTCCACTGTTTTGACTGATTTTTTGTTTCGGGCGTATATTGGTGTATCCAAATTTCATCTACAGTAATTAATCGGCGCCTAAACTGCGCCAACAGAGCGTTGGAAATGTTCATTCGAACACTTTTTTGGTCAAACGTAGGCAAACGCGGCACCCAACGCGCGGACAGCTACAACCCTGGTAGCTCTAATAGTTATAAGAAGCTTCTTCTTTTCTAAATATTGTAGTTTTTGTGGTTTGGAAGAAAGCCCAGAAAAAATCCAGCGCTTTTTACCGGGAAAAACAAAACTCTATATTGAACTTGGCATGTTCTATCAGAAATCTAACAAGAGTTTGTCAAATAGTCAAAAATGCATAGCTAATCCTGGCAGACTCTAATCAGAACGCAGAAAAGAATACACTGCGAGCTCTGAAATAAATCGCTGATAAGGAGGATGTATGTTCTCCGAGCGACTTGTCTGTAGTAACCATTTTTGCTTTAAAGCCCATTTAGCGTATTTCAGGCTTCGGCCTCTTGCTCTACTAGCATTATCTGTATTAAGTAAGTTGGCTAAGCATTTCATAATCTGCTTTTGGTGAGTAGACAAACAATATAAATCAATGCTAATGGAAAAAATTTCATTGGCATTGAAGATCTAATGAAAAAAACATTTCATTGGCATTGACTTTTTTAATGTCAATGAAAGAGTAGTAATTATGAAAGAAAACTATTTTCATTGAGTGAAAAGGCATTTTTAAATTATTTTTATTTTTTTTTTTAACTCATTACTTTCATTACCAGAAGTTTCTCAAAATTGTCGTCGTTAACCCTTCCAGCTCTCAACTGGAGCTGAAGATGGTAATGGCATATTAAATTTATAAAAAATATGTTTTGTGAGTGGGTAATCATTGAGTGAATTCATTGCGTTGTTATCGTTATCTAGAAAACTCCTTAGCTCTTTAGTTATAATCGCACTCTCCATGCTCCTGTCTGACTGTACTTGAACCGACTGTGAAATTAAAGAAAATTTTTTGGAAATGTATCGTAAAGGAAAGGAGAAGTGTGGAACAAAATGGAATGTGAATGGAGCAGAAGCTGGAATCTTTGCTCCCAACTACAAATTCTCCATAGAACGAGGAAAACATATTTCTAATTTCCAAACAGAGGTCTATGCAATTTAACTCTGTGCATGAGAATGAATCAGAAAATCACACATCAATATACTGTTAGACAGTTGAGTAGCCTTTAAACCTCTCATGTCTTTCAGCTTCGAGTTTAAACTGGCTTGAAACCATCTCCTGATTCTATTACGAGTACAGCTTACTTCACATTATATAATCACTCTAATATAGCTTCCTGGATACAGAGGCATCTCTGGAAATGAAACAGCAGGTGAATTTGTGCAAACTTCCCATTTCATTGGACCTGAACCTTTATGTGGTTTACCAATTAACCATATGAAGAATGAGTTATCGCCAAGAAATAATCTTCTCAATGCTAATGAAACTTTTTTTCATTGGCATTACTTTCACTAAATGCTAATAGTGTTTCTAACTTCATTAGTGTACAAATACATTGCTCTCATGTCTGCTAAAAACATGTCAGTTCGATAGTGCATTAAAAATAATTGAGTTCCGACTTAATTGTTGCCAAATTCGAAACGGCTACCCTTTGCGCTGTGTTTCTTCTGAGTTGAAATCAAAAATTAAGAACCACAAGTCTAGACCTGAGTTATTTCACCATCGCATTTTTGAGAAAGTGACTGTAAAGCTATCATTCTGATCTGATTTTTTTTCATTCAAATTCGAAATTGATCTTGAGATAAAATGTCAAACTCCGCTGTCAAGTTGTGTGTATCATTTCAAGTTCAAATAGTCAAAAGCCAAGTACCTAGTCAACTGCACCGTCGCTCTAATGTGTTAGCACTATTTTCCGCATACTACACACAGTTAAGGAAGACAAAGTAACTTTATCCTTTATATCCTTTCATCTGTTAGCCATTATTTGTGGAAAGAGGACTCAATCAAGTACAAAAACTTTCCTAACAAAAACACTCTGGACTTGGACTTTCCATTTCCAAAAATCATTTACTAAAGTCAAACTTGGGCAACTCTCAGCGAATTCAGCCTTAAGAATATGTAAAATGTCGGCCAAATATTTTGTTTATTTTTTAAAACAGCTATGTAGAACAATGTTCAATATTTTCTTTCTTTTTTGACTTATTATGGAATATTATTTTATTTATATGTCACAGCTGTCTTGGCAGTGGGGTGTCTTGTCAAGCGAATTTTTCAACACATTTTTGATGGTTTCAGACTCTATTTGCCGAATAGCTTGACCAATATTATTCGTAAGTGTTTGAATTTTTTTACATTGCATCGATCATTAATGGCGCCATGGAAAAATAAACACCAACAACGTCAAATCACAACTCCGTGGCGGCTATCCAACATCACAAGAAACACTGATTACACGATTTTTGAACTTAATCCGTAATAAATCGATTGCTGCACGGTTTGTGTGGCTAATTTCGCTTAACAACTAGTTCTCATAAGAATTGTGTAGATGTCTTCTCAATGACAAGCTTGACTCATTTTAATTCATTTGAAACGCAGTGCTAGAAGAAAGATGTTTGGATTCCTTGGATGGCATCCAACATTTCTATTCTAGTCAACTATACATCTTATTTGATTTTTTTTTTCACTGAAAAAATGCAAGTCTTTCGGCCACGGCTGGGATTTGAATACCGAACCTTCCGATTTGAAAGCCAGTTCACTACCACGACCACCCATTTGATGCACCACCTTTTTTGTTGTCAATGGTCCTACCATTGATCTTTTCTTTAAAATCCATATTTCTTCCAAAGTTCCATATCCACCGGGGTCTAGACGCTCAATATTTTTGTGCAGAATATTGCACAATATTATTGGCTAGGCGCACCCCAGACGGTGCAATATTTTTTCCAGTAATTTAATTGACCGCTGATATTTGTGTAGACAACATGTTGAGTGACAGTGAAGTTTGTTGTGTGGCCTTTGCACTTGCTGGTTGTTTAAAAAAGAAAGAAAAAAGAGCGCATATGGATGAAAGATTGATACAAAAAAGAAATGTATTAAATGAGATGAGTGAACCCAAAGATTTTCGGAATTGATTACGCCTGCAATTAATAAAAGTAATACAGTTATGCTAGATGCTATTCCTCCTTTCCAGCGTTTGTCAATTATGCTACAACATCGTCTACACCAGCACTACTCTTTTTAGAGTCAGATATTTTTTTCAATTATTTTCTGAAATTAGTGCGCAACGAATTGAGTTTCTGAATTAATTGCTGTTTATCAGCTTCGGGATATCTATTTGTATATGTATTTGCAGAGCATTTTTACATATTTTCAATTTTTTATTTTTTCAGTTACTGGAGTCCTGGCTCTTTACATTCCACGAAGCCGGCAGAGTTTCACACACTTTGATGCACTCCAAAATAAATTTTCTGTAATCCTCTTTTGTTTTTGACATTTTCACTAAAAATCACTTGTGGAGGTGAATAATAAATAAACAAATATTGTGCAACTGTAGCCACAGACGATATAATTTCTTTCATATTGTCCAATAAATATCAAAAGCGTTTTGATTTTCCACAATATATTGCACAACTCCAAATATTGCACAAAAATATTGAGCGTATAGGGACCGCTATAAAAAATCATTCAATAAATTGACAGTTGTAAATAAATTATCAAAAAATAGTTGTGCTCCTGCTGCACATAATGAGAAGCAAGTCTAAAACGGCATCTCCACCCTGTCCAAACCTCATCGTTTGAATTTTGTTGAAGATCCACAGTGAGGTTCTGCGTTAAGCACAACACCTTTGGGATACACCAATCACCATAACTTAAAATCGAACATAATTAATTGACTGCGAATAGAGCAAACCCCATGGTGGCGGTAGTAAGAAACATTGGCTTGGCTAGTGGAGTGCGGCAGGAGCGGCCCATACCGGTTGCCACCCGTTAGGGGGTGACATCCGATTGTAAAAAAATTCTAGTAGGTAGAAATTTCCTCAAAAATAATTTACACACATATACCATGATATCCGCCCCGGGTTCTATCCATACTAGCTACGCCACTGGTAAGGAACCACGCTTTCGTCGATGCTTAGAAGACCACTACGATCCAATTCCTTAAAATTTGAATTTGGCTCATCAAAGCGATCATTCAAATCAATCTTCGTGTTGTCTGCCATATCCAAATACCGGGAAATTCTTTCAATACACACAAAAGGAGGCAAGTTGAACATCGTTTCCCTGTATTACTGAAGTCTTTGGAATTTTAGTTTTCTTTTTTAGAAGTTCCTGAACTAATTGCGATGATTCACCCACGTCTGTCACTTCATTATTACCATCTGCAGTTACGATCGGTGGAATAAAAGGCGCTTTTTGGAATCGAAAACTGTTTCCGAGTTCTGAGATGAATAAGGCGATTTGAGTAGCTTCTGCAACATAGACGGATACAATGTAAAGGGTCAGATGGTGTAGAAGTTGGCTGTCAACTACTGTCATTTACTGAATTCAATGTCGTTGGTCGTTTTCACAGATGTGATACAATCTCTGGCAATATAAGTTTTGGAGTAGTTTACTACAATTCAATCTTATTACCAAAATGGGCGATCTTTACAAGTAAATTTCGTAAAATTCGTGAAGATTTGGTCACCATAATCGTGCAATGGTGAAGCGTTTTGAAGAAACTGGTTCGGTATCGGATTAAACTCCATATCAGCAAACTCGGCCAGCACGTACACGTCAAAACATCACCACTCTGAGTGAAAGTGTTCAAAACTAGCTAGGTACCTCAATTCTTTGTTGAAGTCAACAATTGGGCCGCACTGATGGCACTTTACGGCGAATTTTAAACGTTGATCTTCATTTGCATGCCATAAAATCCAAATTAAACAACAATTGAAGCCTTTGGACCATTGGACGACGTCGCCGATTCGTTGACTGAATGTTGAATCGCCAGCACAATTTGTCATCGAATTTGATCGTAAATAAACAAAATTGTCGTTTCTGGGGACCAGAAAACCCATACCGGATTCACGAAGAACCAATGCATCCCAAAAAGTCACTGTATGGTGTGGATTATGGGTTGTTGGCATCATTGGCCCGTACTTTTCCGAAGATGAGGCTGGAAAGTGAATGTAGAACGCTACCACAACATGTTGACCGGTAATATTTTCCAAAACTGAATGATTTGGGTCTGGACGATCTCTGGTTTCAACAGGATGGTGCTTCAGCCCAAACCAGCCAGCAATCAATCAATTTATTGCGCAAAAAATTTGAAGACCGCATTATTCCGGTTAGAGGAGAAGTTGATTGGCCTACAAAGTCATGCTATTTGACTCCTTTAGGCTTCTTCCTGTGGGGTTATTTGAAGAGTAAGGTCTATGCCAATAACCCAGCGACAATTCAGGATCTCAATCATAACATCCATTGACCCAGTTATTCTTCAAAAAATCAGATAATTTTGATCTTCGGATGGTCGATTGCAACAGATGCAGTGGTGGTCACATGAACGATGTTGTGTTGGCTTTATTTTACAACGGAGAGGGATGTAGAGGATATACACTTTAAGTACGGTTACACCGCCGTACACTCTTTAAAATCGGGATTTCTCCTTACAATACTAGGTGGGGTGAAAAGTAACCTCCTAGACCGCCAGAATGCGCTGCTACTGCAGATATGCCAATTTTAAGTGCGATGCTGTCTTTAGTTTTGTTTTGACGATTTTCGTTCTCTCATAGAACATTATTTTTTGAGAGGCAAAACGGCGAAGGAAACAAAAGAAAAGTTGGATAAATATTATGGGGCTAATGCTCCGTCAGATTACACCGTCAAATATTGGTTTCGAGAGTTTCGTGGTGGCCGCAACTCCACTACCGATCAAGTCTGCAGCGGCAGGCCCTCCGATGCGGTTACAGAGGACAATGTCAAAAAAATACATGAAATGGTGTTGGCTGACCGGAAAGTGAAGGTGCGTGAGCTAGAAGATACCACAAAGATTAGTACTAAGCGCACACGCCATATTTTGGGCAATATTCTGCATATGAAAAGCTATCCTGCCGCAGGGTGCCGCGCATGCTCACTCCTGACCAAAAACACGAACGCGAGAGCACTTCGAAAGAGTGTTTGGGCTTGCTGATGCGGAATCCGCTGGACTTTTGGCGTCAATTGGTAGCTGTTGATAAAACCTGGATCCACTATTACACACCAGAGAACAGAATGATTGCCCGGCAATGGACTGAAGCCGGCACGAGTGCTCCGAAGCGGCCGCGGGAGGCTCATTGGGTCGGAAAGTTTATGGCGTCATTTTTCTGGGATTGTCATGGCATACTCTTCGTGGACTACCTCGAAAAAGGAAAAGCCATCAATAGCGAGTATTACTGTGCATTATTGGAGATATTGAAGGCCGAAATCGCTGTAAAACGGCCTCACATGAAGCGAAAAAAAAAATTTGTTTTTGCAAGACAATGCGCCGGCTAAAACTAATGACTTACGGCTCCAATTGCTGTCGCATCCACCGTATTCGCCCGATTTGGCTCCCTCGGACTATTATTTCTTCCCAAACCTCAAAAGATGGCTCATCAATAAAAAATTCAGGAAATCATCGACGCCACGGAGGAGTATTTTGCAGACCGTCCGGAAAATTACTTTTCGGTTACTTTCCCAAGCATAATCATGATGCACCTGCTAGCTATTACGTCTAGGCTTCTGTGCGTTTTAAAACAGAATGTGGCAAAGCATGATCCGATTTGGTGTTAAAGTTCTCCAGGACTATGCTTCCTCTTAACAAATTTGCACTTTTCAATTTTTTTTTTGAAGTTTTGTGTCAAGAGAATATCGAAATGGATTTTTCAAATATTTATTTGGAAAATTGTACCCAAATTTTAAATTTCCAGTTACCAATATTCAATCAAATCTAGGTAAACCCGTTTTTGAATCCAAAAAAAAAACAAAACCCAAAACCGTCAGCTGCATGCATTTTTTTGGTCCAATATTTGAATTAATTCTTCTGTCACCTTTTCATATTCCAATTCGTTTCATTCGTCTTCCTTTCTATGTCAAACAAAAACTATAGTTACAACTACAAGCAACTCTCGAGGACCCACAATGAATACGTATTGGCTTGGCATGTACTGTGTACATAAAATATTAAAAAAAAAAAAAAATAATCTAACATCCAGGGCAAAGCTGCAAATTACTAATGGCACATCCCGAAATTGCAGTCAAACATAACTAACGCGCTTATATGCAAATGCTCCTAAAATACCATTTAACTGTGTGTGCACAAACTCGTACTCACACTCCCTTACACAGCATCCGTGCGGCGCGGCGGCGAGGGAAATATCCTCTTTTTTTACAGTTTTTTTTTAAAATTTCATATTTTTCTCTCTACAAGCAGGATCGAGTGACTGCAACCCTTCCAATTTGGAATTCCTGGATATGACGGTATGCAAATTACTATCGGGTATCCTTTCGCGGAAATACCGCGTGACCCGTTTTTTTCGATTTTTTTTTTTTTCTATTTTCCTATTGCTCTCCGTACGTTGTCCCTTGTCCGTGTTTGTGTCCCTATATTCCTGTAGAACGAGTACTTTAGGAATTTTGTATTTGTATTTGCTAGTTGTCTGGCGAGAAAATCCAGTTTCTGCCGGGACATGTTGGAATAGGGTTGACTGGTTGGATTGAAAAGATTGGAAAAAAAATTTTCTCAAATAAATCGTGAGGAGTGGAAAAAAATAAGACCAGATCCACATACACACACACACACATACACATACCGAATGGCAGGACAAGCTGACTATGAAACGGTTAACAAACGGTCACGTCCAGGCGAACAATATTGCTCTTGGCATGGCATTCGACTGCCGTGATGTCTCGGAATGAATTTTTGTTTTCCTCCATCACTTGCAATCCTTTCTTTATTTTTGTAATTTAAATATCCAGCTGAATTGGAGGAACCTTGAAGTGGAAGGGGAGAGGGTCCAATGACGGACGGATGCGGATCATCCAGAACCAGAAACCAAATCAAATCACAGAACAAATAAACGGTCACAAGGGGAGTTTCAATGGCTGTGTGTGTGTGTAAATCATTGCAGAAAAGGGTTGAATCGAGGTCGGTATACTGAGGTCAGTGTCAGTTTGGTGTCGAAAAAAAAAAGAAAACAAAAATCCAAATAGAGGTGATGCGAGTTCAAATTGAGGATGACTGACACATACGTCTAGTTATTTTTGCTGGAGTTGTTGTGCGCTTCCATCGGAGGTAGGATTTTAATCAAAATCCAGACAACATTGACAGATCATTGGCGAATCAGACTTCCATCCTTAGGCCTGTCAAATGAACTTCAACGCCGCATGAAAAGGACTTGAAACTCGTCGTATTGGGCTTGGTTGGGCTATCGATTTGACTCAAGTATTCGACTGATTTCGATCCATGTTTGTAAGATAGCTTTGAGAATAGGGACTTTCAGGCTATGTACACATGTTCATTTATTCTTTGTTTAACCTCACTTTACCAACATTGTCATCCTCACTTTGGAAATGTCTTCTACAGGCTTCAGACAATACGTTGACATCACATAGGGATTAAATTTACTTCTGGCTAAGCGAATATACCTAGATACTACTTATAGTCTTGAGATGGACTGCGCGTACCCTTAACAATTTTTTCGCTGATGGTATCAAGATTTACAGATTTGCTTTTCCGATTTTCGATGTCGTTTATCGCAACATGAAGCTTCCATGTCGATTCTTTAATTATTTCGTCGGTGATCGGTGATGCAGATGATTGGTGAATAGGGTGGTATAATGTTGGATCCACGATGCTGCGCTGTAGGACACCGGCATTTAAAACAAGTGTTGTTTCAAGAGAGATTTTAGTATCTTTTGAACCAGAACTGAAATTTGTACAAAGTTCTGCAATCCAAACATTTGCCTTTTCTGCAACTTGGGCCTCAACCAACAAGCCTCTCCAGCTGAAACGGTCTTTCGCTAACTTTTTCCATCGGTGATGGAGTGCATCAGTTGGTTGAGGTCCCCTTCCACTTGTTCGCACCACCGTAGAATTGGCTGTTCTCTGCTATATAGTCCCCGGTGCTCGGATTTGAAGATTATTCAGGCCGAAGCTGTGGTGTTCATTCAATCTACATGACCCAGCCGTAACCAAAGACGCCTGACCGAACCGATGTCGCTGTATAGCCCGTACAGTTCGTGGTTAAATCTCCTTCTCCATTTCCCGTCAGTATAAACGGGACCAAAAATGATAATTTCCTCTCGAAACAGCCAAGGGCTTCTTCTTCCTTATTCAATTGTGTCCATGTCTCTGCGCCATAGGGTAAGACAGGGAAGATCAAGGTCTTGTATAAGGCCAGTTTTGTCATGCGAGAGCGAGCTCTTCTACCCGATTGCCTTTTGAGCTCGAAAAAACAGCGATTGGCAAGAGCTATTCTACGTTGCTACTTGTAACTGCGGAGCCAAAGTAGGCAAAGTCTGTAACTACCTCGAAGTTATAGCTGCCAATCGTAACACCCTGACCAATTTTTCGATATTGAGAGTCCTTCTTTGTTGACAGCATGTATTTAGTTTTTGGCTCATTTACCGCGAGATCAATTTAAGCAGCATCCGCTTCGATAGCTGCGTATGCCTCATTGACATCTCGCTGCCTTCGTCCAATAACATCAATTTTATTTGCGAAGCAGAGCAGCTTTGTGTGCCTCTTGTTTGGCTGCATGCGCCTCCCTACATTCGGCATCGGACTAGAGGTTTCTTCGCGGTGGCTGTTGAAATCAATCACGTCAGGCGCTGCTTCTCTGATTGCTCGTTGATAGCATTCCCATTGATGTTTTATGGATTGTATAGGGGTTCCTGATTTTGAGCGGTCTCTTGCAATTGCGGCTTTGCTACGTCAAAAATGGGTCGTCTGAATCGACTCTATGTCGACTCCTTGCAAGGTTCGGACATCAGGAATGTTGGAGGAGTGTCTGGCGTCAATCGAAATGTGGTTATTCTGGTTAACTATTGGTTGGTCCGGAGATCGCCAAGTCCCTTTGTGGATGTTGAGTTGTAGAAACCGCGTGCTGGCTGCTATGAGGTTGCGTACCGTCTCGAAGTCTAAAAACCTGAGTACGTTGGTTGTTGTGTTCTGCATTCTTTGTTTCCCAATGGCGCGATCAAAACCGACTTCTTCGGCCAGTTCAACCATTCAGGTCATGTTTTGGTATCAGAGCAGGGGGTCTGTCTACCGGGTCATAGAACTCGTCCTTGATCTCGTCATATTTTTACACTAGGGGCGTATACGCAAATAAGGCTTTTGTTCCCGAATTTGGTTTTGATGCGGATTGTTAAGAGTCATACGGGTAACAAATCAGCATCCAAATATGCGCATACTTCTCTCTTTGTAGTAGTCGCTGTAATTAATGTCGCAGTTTTTCAGCCATATTTTGTCTGGCCCATCCCATCGCATTTCTTGGATCGCTTATGGTCCTGGGCTCCAAATTTGTTGAAGTAGTTCTCATAAAGTTTCGCCGTCCGATTTTTGACGCCGCCGTTGGCTCTTTCTTAGGGGTTACTCCTCCGTACGTCTTCCTTCTGAGGGATTCTGCTCCACATATGAGACGCATATATCAGCCATCAGGGGCGCGAATCAGCCTAGTTTGGTATAGTCCATGCGCACTGAAGTTCACAGGGCTGTGCTCGCAGGTCCGATTGTTCAGCTACATATGTACAATCAGAGCTAGTATGCTCATTATTAGCTCACTTTAAATAGCTATCTAGGGGGTATCACAAGGAGGTGATGAAGCGATTTTACCCGCCCGCCAAGCGGGGCCTTTTCTGCTATATCAATGAAAAAGCTTTTTCTCTGGAACTTGAAGAGTTCAAGTTGTTCCATTTAGTAATTAAGGTCAGTCGCATCAATACTAACCCTGAGTTTTATGATCCAACATCATACGTCTGTTGGTCTGGCTTAGGAACTACGATCACTATGATCTAAAAATCGAAGCCTCGATATCCATATGGAAGAATAGGTCCATCCATTCCTCGACACCTGGAGGTGGTTAGACTTTTTTTCATTTTGGCCGCAATCGTGGAGAACAGTCTCTGAAAATCTTTGAACTCGCGCTTCTCTTGAATTTTTTTCTATTTCCGGAAAAGCCGATGTTCTTCCTGTCGCTTCTACTCGTGGAACTCACGAGTGGCTCTCGTCCTTCTGGTTTAACTGCACGTGCTTGCCGGCATTCTCCATCAAACATTTCATGATCCGGAGACCGGCCATATCTCCTTGGGTGTATTAAGATGAGGAAGCCGTGTGGTTCCTATAGTGATATATGGGCTAAGCTCATTTTGAACATTGCTCGTATGTCTTGTCGAGGAGCTTGTAGAAATATCCTTTGGTAGCATTGTCATAGTAGAGACAAAGGTGTATATGAGGCTAATATAAACGTAATTATCTTAGACATGGCTGTCGAAAGATGCTCTCTCACGTGTCAGAAGCTTATGATGTCTTGTCGAAGTCTGCCGCATATTGCAAATGATTGTACATATAACGAGGCACATGTTTGCTGAACGCTGTATGTTTAACTTGTAAGTTTCCTCTGAGCATCGACACGTGTTTGTCTAGGTTGTTCAACAAAAAACATCGAACTGGTTTCCTAGAATGTGTTCAAAGTCTAGAAATATCCCTTTAGTCAAAAATTAAACATTTCGAGAAGCAATTTGGACCACATTCTGTCCTTATACGAAATCTTGCTGACTCAAAAATTAAAGCCCACAGATAGACGGACGGTATTTAAAAACGAGAGTTCGTCAATTGCTTCTTCTGTTTGATGACGAAAATTGACACATTTGGAGTGTCTACAACCCATAAGTGTTTTCTATTTAATGATAAAGAAATGCATCGTTAACGTGTTTCTCTGTAGCGTAGATTTTCTGCAAGAGGCATCATTGCAGCATTTAAATAGGAGGACTCTGCCGAAAATTCATACACTGGCAAACTAGTGGCGCAGTTTCATTGTTTGCTCCTTTGGACTTTCCTTTCTTTGATGTTTTCTCGTGGTCACAAACTTATGTAAGTATTTCAATGATTATTCAAGCCTGGAAGGAGAAGATAGTAGTAATAATATATAGGGTGTAGCACACTGCGACATTGTGGTCTATCGTGCCCCTACTTATATCTTGGAGAAGTTTGCCCCCTCTTCCAGAGCCCTCCTCACAGTTTAATACACCAGGAATTATGTTGGAGTGTTTATGCTCTGGCCAGACCAGTTTCTTTTATGAATCTTAGAATGAGCAGCGAATCCGTGGTTGGTAAGTCTTTTTCTTGAATTTGGTGTTTTCCCAAATATTTAAAACTCTTTTGGGTCAGTGCCCCACAAGTATTTCCAGTGTGTTGTGTGGAATCATTGCAGAATCTGCAGAAACCTTCATCTGATATCCCTATCTTCTAATGGTGTTCCCTGAGTTTGCAATGCCCCGTTTGGAAACCAGTTAGGGTATTTTTGCTTAGACTGATACATGCTTTAAGTCATTTGAGATTGTGGTCTCCTAAGAGTTTTTTTGGTTTGTCTCAGACCTTGGAGATCCCGAAAGGTTCTAGCCCTTTTCTCCTTTTCCGATTTGCTGAATTCTTCGCGTATGGTGTGTTCCCCTATCCCGCAAAATAGTTCAGGTCCTATGAAGGGTTCTGCTGCCCCTTTTCTCGCTAGAAATTTCACCGCGAGAATTTTGTATGTACTAATATATATATATATTACTTAAATGCTAACCTAAACCTATGTAAGCTGGCCATCGCTATTTACAGAGCAAATAGATTGGTCAGCGCTGCCTCATTAGTGAGGCTTGTCCGTAATTGATGGAAACGACGACGAAACATCTTCCCCATCATTCAACCACCAGAAATGCTGGTGTTGCCGAACGACATCCCTCTTATCGCGATTCCCCACCGCCCTACTGAACCTGAGACGATCCACCCTGCCGTGTGCGACCTCTCTGTTGTAGTTGAGTCGCCTGTCCCCAGCTGTCCGAGCGACATGAAAGATTAACAGGATCGCTGATCTATCCTGGATCAACCCTATCTGATCAAAGTAGAGGAATGCTTCCGGTGGAACGAAGCCGTTAGAGCGCACATTCTCATGATAAATGTAATTGGGGTAGTAAGCCCCGGATATCAAGTTATTCATCGAGGCCATTGCTCTCGCAATGTGCCTTCGAGTCAGCTTAATTACGAAGTTGTCCACTCGTATTAGGTTCGCCCTGTTGTAAAGGACCTCATTAGGATAAAATTGTTTGTACTCCGACTCTGGTGTTCTGTACAAGCGAAAACAAGCCCAAAGGCAAGCCCTCTCAAACACCCTTATCTTTTCCATTAAGTTTGCTCGTACATTGAACCATACGGGACACCCAAATACCAGCATGGGCCTGATAAGGGCCATGTAGCAGATTATCTTTACCCTCGCATCGAGTTGCCTGCTATAAAACAATCTCTTTGTGAGGGCAAAAGCGCCTTTAGCTCTGGCCAGAGCAGCATCTAAATTTTTGTTAAAATACAGAAACTAATCTAGCCAGATCCCAAGGTATCTGACTACATTTCGACAGGCAAGAGGGTGTCCGTGTTGTCCAATGATCGAGAGCTTTCGCCAATTTTTTCTGGTATCCCTAGAGGCTCCAGACAACGGCGTCCTAAAGAGAATGGTTTCAACTTCCAGTCATTGCAAAATCGTCTTATCTTATCGAAGTCGCGCTGTAAGAGAGTATTAATGACCTCGATTGTTGGACCTGTTCTGTACGCTATCAAGTCATCTGCGTACGCAATAGTATGGGGAAGTGAACCTATCAAGTCGCTTGTATAAATGTTGAATTGGATCGGCGAATTGACCGCACCTTGCTGAAGACCATTTTTAATTTGAAATATTCCAACAGAAGTCACATCACCATTTTTCACGATGAACTGTCTGTTGGTTAGCATATTATAAAGAATGTACAAGAGTGGTTTACTGATCCCCAGACTAGCCAGCTTGTAGAAAAGACCTTCTAACCATAGAGTGTCGAGAGCCTTCTCCAAGTCAACTAGGCAGGCACCAGTACACTGTTTTTTGCCTTTATTCCATTGGATATCGTACATCAGTTTAGACGCGGCATGTGAGATAGCATGTCCTGCCTCAAAACCGAATTGATTATCCGGAACTATATGTTTGTCCTCAATCCACCTAGTCAGAGCTCTATTGAATACTTTTTCGAACACCTTTCTGATATTCGGAAGGAGACCTATCGACCGGAGATTCGCCGGATTGGATATATCCTTAAACAGGGTGGTATAAATGTCCACCGCTTCTAGAGGAAGATGTCGAAGCACGATGTTCGGAATACCATCGATCCCCACTGATTTCTTACTTTTGATTGTGTCGAAGATCTCCTGGAGTTCTTCCTTCGAAATGAACGAGGGTAGCTCACCTTCTCTGGCAATGACATTATTTGCCATATTTTCGTCGCTGAACCGGGTGAAACCAGAGCCCTCGGATCGCCAGTTCTCTACTTCATTTCGAATATAGAAGTTGTGCACCAAGACGCGATTGTCCAGGTCATAATTAGGGCCAATGATATCATTGGCCTTGTATACTTCCTGGAAAGTCGCCCCTATAGCCTCAACCTTCTCCTGTGGATCCTCGATCACAAAGAAGTCGTCATCATCAGCGGCCTCATTTGTATCAATGCCTGCTATTGTTAGTAATCGTTCGTTGTCTGTTGTCTGTTGTCCGGGCTATTTTAAGACACTGCTATCTGTATCTCTGCTGATCTAGTGCTCAGCACATCTGGATTCTGTGTTGTTGGCTCCTTTCCGTTGTAGGGCTCGTTTGATAGCCTTATGCGAGGTATTGTCAAACGGCCTCTCAATATCAAGAAAGGCACACACTGCTATCTCCTTTGAATTCATAGCACTTTGGATAAACAGGGCCGTCTCTGTCAATCTGCCCACCCTGTATGCCTATTGACGATGATACAGAGGGGACATGCTTGGTGTTTCCTCCCTCAGGTAATTATCTACAGCCTTCTCTATTGATTTCAGAAGAAACAAAGTGAGGCTGATCGGTCTGAACGACTTTGGATGTGTCGGGTCTTTTTTCCCCACCTTCGGTATGAACACAACCTTTGCTCGTCTCCATTGCAGTGGTATGTATCCTTATGCAATGCTTCTTTCACTAATTTTACCAGGTGTGGTAGCCCTCTCTGTAGTAGAACTGGCGTTATGCCATCCACACCTAAGGACTTGAAGGGGTGAAATGAACTCATTGCCCATTCCAGCCTTCCCCTAGAACAGATAAATGATGCGATTTTCCAGTCGTCCTTTCGAGGTCGAGCTGAAATTATTTTGTTCCTAAAACCAGTACTAGGAAAATGAGTTCGTAGAAGTTGCAGTGCCCTCTCGTCATCATTTTCCCTGTAGCTGCCGTTTGGTTTCTTAAGCGAGGTTGACACTTCTCCCGAACTAGCAATCTGTCTAATCTAATTTGTGGTTGAATTTCCCATCAAAGGATGTAAATTTCCTTACAAAGCCGAGGAAGACATTTATTAAATGCGGCTTCAGTATAGCAGGCCACTGTCCACGAAAGATTGCCGAATAACTAACACAATATGGTCAAGAGCTTTCAGACGAATCATTAGGTAATTTCATGCTGTAGGATACACTTTTAAGTAACCTTGACTCATCGGAAACCCTTTTTAGCAACAGACATTTCTCTTTGTTAAACAAGTACATTTATGGCTGGTGATATACTGGATTTTTTTCTTAAGGCTCAGAGTTTTCACACAGACTTTTGTGTACATTTTGTCCTTCCACAAAAAACTTCAAGCAAATTCTGTATTTTAGAAAGAATATTCCCTCATTTAGTATTATTTCACTAAGTGGTACTTCAAAAGTAGTAAGAAAACGAAAACGTCAAAAGCTAATGCGACCCAGTGCCACCCCATTCGACACCTTCGTCAGTCTTCCATTCATTAATAAAGAGAAAAAAATATCCTGCACTTAAGTTCAACCACTTTTTTCTCATTTATCTCCCATCCGACGTCCTTTTCGTCCTTTAATTTAAAAAATAAAACGAGAACTCAAAAACTTTCTATCAAGCAACGAGCAAAGAAACAAGCTCCATCAGTCCGTCTCTATCTCATTCTACTAATTCCAAAGGAGAAACGTCCTTGCTCTGGGTCTTCCTTTCCACAGTGGTGAATGAGGACGTAAAGCAATTAGCATCGTAGTAAAAATGATCCTGACCTAGGTCAAGATGTCTGCCTTCATGGTCCGGTCGTCTATGGTTAGTAGAAAGCACGTTTCTAAACTCTACAAAGTGAAGCTGAATATAATGTAAAATAGGGTCACCTACTTCCCGGCACAGAAGGTTCATTAAGTCTTTCTCTCAAAAGACCAGGGTGTAAAAATGGAAGAGAAATGCCAAAGTCCATGCCCACCAGGAGGTGGAAGGAGCATTTTCACTTTTAAGCTGGGTAATAAAATCACAACAACTTAGTGTCCTTGCTGCTGGCTTTTGCTTCACATTAAATAGCACCCCCACCACCTTCTGTCTTGGGGTTTTTGTACTCGTAGTTCTGCTTTCTTTGCTGTCACGTTTCTTTGGGATTTTCATTTGAAATAATGAAAGGGAAACCGTTATAGTGGGTGTTGGTCAGCTTCTAAATAAGAAATAAAAATTTTTAAAAAGTTTCTCCAGGAGGAACAGGATAAGTTTGTCATTGTCCTTAAGGTAATTTTTCACTTTTACTTATATAAAGTTGTTCCTGCATGATGTCGAGTTGATATTTTCGGAATTTTCTTGTATTGAAAAAGTGAAAATGCGGAGTCCAAGGAAGCTGGAGATGAGAGATATGTTTCTACGATGCGACTTCTAGGAAGATTCAACCACTTTCTTTGTAGAAGACTAATTCTTGTATGATTTGGCACACTCATCTGCTGCAACCCAATCGTAAGTTACAACTTTTCATTCAATTAACTCGACTATTGTCAGCTCAAAGGCCGTTTGAGTTGCAGGAAACAACAGCAGCAATAACTTGAAATAGCTAGTGAACTCAGTGCAGGTAAATCACGATGCAGACTTTCGAGTAGACACAGTGTAGATCTCGGAAACGAATCAAGATGTCGGTACAGCTAAATTCAGAAAAAAACAGAAGGCACAGAGAAGCTGTTCAGAACCTAAACGATGCCCTGACCTAGAAGTGTTTGGAGTTGCCCTGCTCAGCTAGGTAACAACTCTGCCCGTTCCTCAAAGGTCCGCAGTCAGGAGTTACTTGAAGGAAAAATGGAATCTTTTCGGATCCAAGCAACAAATATACACAAAGCTAATTCGGAATTCAAAGAGTGCTTCATGTAAAAACTTTAACGAAAAGATAGAAGCACAAAGTGAAACCTAGCAGGCTAGTCAATGTCCTCAGAAGGAGCAAAGCCAGACTGGAATCACTCAGAAAACCTGATGGCATTCGCACTGAGTCGAAAAATGAGGCTATCTGCTCCACGCTTGAAACTCACTTCCCTGGTAACCTAATCAGAGCCGCGGTTGAATAACACCACACGCCGTAGCTGATATCTTTCTTTGGTTATGGTGACAGATGGTACCTCATGTCTTTGGTCGTTTTTTGTGAAAGGAAAGACCAGCTGCTGCCAATTTTGGAGCCTGGCACCGGCATCCATGCAGAAACCGGCAGGCACTTAGAGAAAACTTTGTACCAAAATTGGAAAGATGACTACACCCTCACCAAGGGCTTCTGATAAATTCGTACCGGTCTCATCTTCTTTTCTATGAAGAGCATCGTAAAAAGGATCGAGTTTCATGTAATCGAAGCTGATTTGTAAATACATTTTCAGTCCAAGAAGGGAGAGTGATCGAACTGAATTCAAGACGCACTCAGTAAGAAGAAGGACACGTCTGATCATCTCAGTCACAGTAAGGGTGCTTTCGACAACGAAACGATTGTTGACGATAAATGCGACTCTTATAGACAGCATGTCGAAGACGAGTAAGTAGTTTTGTGAATAAAAGCTAGGACTACCGGATTCGGATTAGATACCGTCTTCCTCTAATCCTTTTATTAACCCTTTCCTCGTTATACGAACTTATGCGTAGCGAGTTTCCCATTTTTACTACATCGCTGCTGCTCCAGGAATTCTTTCTCCGACCTCGTTTTCTTACAGTTGGAGTGACAGTAGTTGGTAGTGCCTTTTTAACCGGATTTTCCGCAGATCTTCTTTGAAAGTGGCAATACCAGCTTATTCTACTCATCTCAAGCTGTTCGGTTACCGAATTCTTTATATGTAGACTTCCTCTTATACGCGTAGATCTAAAGCAATCGCGTTTAGTGACTCCACTAGACATCCTTAACCGTCATATTGTTTTCAAACGCTTCGTACATTGTCCAGCACTGACAACCTTACATAAGAGCTGGCCTAACAACCGTGGTGTCGAGTTTTTCCCTCAATTTAAGTGGAAATTTTCGGTCGCAAAAGATTCCTGAATTTTCCCGCCATTTCATCCACCCCACACTCACTCTGTGGTTTACGTCGTCGTCACAATTCGCTTCCATGTTAACGATTGATTCTAAGTACTTAAAGATAGTGCTTTTCGGAGGAACTACTCCGTCTAACATTATATCCGGAACAGGTCGCCACGGATGCGCGAATGGGCGCGTTAAATGATCCGTCTTTGGTCGCCAACACACACAGAGATAGATGTACCCTTGGCTATGTAACTTTCGCAAATGTCGAGCTATTAGAGATTTAGGGGGAATACCAACAGCGAATGTACCAACTTAACAAAAAAAAAGGACCCAAAACGGAACAATGGAAGCGCCACACGGGAACTTTTTGTTCAAGATAGTGTTTTAAGCCTGTTTCTCTCCAGCCCCTTCTGCAAATCTTCGACGTTATCGCTTAGTATAACTGCGTCGTCAGCGAAGAGAATTGGCGTTACATTTGCTTCGCGCATGCAATCTTTTAAAAGATTGTCGTCAGTCGATTACTACGTTAAAAAGAAAAGGGCTAAGTACGCTTCCTTGATGCACTCCGACATTAACTGGAAATTCTCTCGTTAGCCCAGCAGAGCTTTTGAACGCAGTTTTCACGTTTCCATGCATGCGTTTCCGGTACCTTTTGAGAGCTCAGCGCGGCCCATAAGAGATCCCTAGGCACTCGATCTAATGCTTTCTGGAGGTCGATAAATGTGTAAGTCCCTAGACGTATCTTGGTGCTTTTCCATTATTATTCGTAGGCTTTGGATAGCGTCCACATTCGATCTTCCTTCAACAAATCCACACACTATTTGCCGAAGACGTTCGTTTAAGACTCTTTCGACGATTTTCATCGTGTGCGACATAAGCTTGATTGAATGGTAGTTGTTGCATTCTCGAGTGTCGCCTTTTCCTTTGTATAGTGGAACCAAGAAGCTACCTCTTCATTGATTCGGCATAGGTTGTCCACATTTTGATTTATTCAAAAGTTTCGATAGCCATTCGCTGCCGATCCCCTCCATCTTCGACCAAAACTCTGATGGAATGCTGTCTGGCCCCGCCGCTTTCCCCCGCTTCATTTTTCCGATTGCTATACTTATTTCTTCGATTGAATAGTCCGAAACTTCCTCCTCGAATAGACCAGCTGTCGGAATGATATCACGTGGAAACTGCTTGTTAAGCAAGTCCTTGCAGTATTCAAGCCACCGGTCACGAATTTCCTTTTCATTTGTTAGTCAGCGACCGTCTGCATTTTTGATGTATTTCAGCGAGTTTTTTTTTCCACCTCTGTGCGGCGAACTTAAAAATATTTGGCACCTTAGTATTGTACGACGTTCGAACTTCTTGCATAGCTTGTGTTCTATCTGCCGATCGTGAGGATATTTGTTCCAACTCCTGGTACAGGTTTTCCGCTGCTGCCACTCGAGTTCGAGCCAGGACTCTGTGATTTTTTTTAAGACGCTCGTATTCAAGAGCCAGTCGAGCTTTTCCGATATCGTCGCTCCGATCGCATTTTGTCCACGCTTGAAATGCATTCTTCTTGTCGGCCACAGCTCGTTTGGTTTCGTCATTCCACCACCATGTTTCGCAGCAGCCAATATCGAATGTTGGGTAAATATGAGTTGTCCGGAAGTCGGTGTCTTCTCCCCACTGCTATGGTGCATGTTGCAGATGATACCTAAAGGCTTTCTGTTCGAGGCGTTTTCAAAACCGAGATTGTTCTCTTTTTGAGAAGGAGGAAGCTGACTCGTCTGACTCATCTAGTGCTTAATGTGACCAACCTCCGTTTGCCCAAAGAACCTAAATATTTCTGTGTGTCACCCTTGATAAACAAATTTTTTGGTCTGAGCATGTCACATCAAAGGTGCGGTTAGCCTTCTGACAGCTTTGTGAAGTTTCCGACAAGACACGGAGTTTGCCACCGAAAGCGAGGTCTTCTAATTCTACACGTCTAGAAGGTTAATTTCATAGACCCTTTGTCTGATGGAGCAAATCTTCACGAAAATACGTTATTGCAGCTAGAATTCGACCTATGAAAAGAATATTTCTAGGTCTTCACGGATGGCTCCAAGATCGCTCTAGAGTAGGGCTTTTTGCAAAGCTAATAAAAAGATTTCACTATTGTTGTGAAAAATTGATAGATCTGGCAAAAGATCTGCACCTTTAGCAATAGCCAAGCTGAGTTTAAGACCTTACTAAGGCTTCTCATTACTTACAAGCTCTTTCGAGAATGCAAGGCTTCTATTAACGCAGTTGGAATTCCGAATTCAGAGAGTCTCTTTGGGGTCCAGGTGACAATTTGATTCAAGTTGTGATATCGGCGATGAACTTGCTAGGCTAGACTCAAAGGAGAGTTTTTCCATAACTGCAGATGTTATGAACTTGGAGGTTGCCGGAAAACTGAAGGAATGCTTTTCGATGTCTTCAAAAACTCATAGTCATCGTGACTAATCCTTAATGTAAGTATGCATGGCGTAAATGACACACCATTTCACGATGCTTGCGGTGAGAGTGATGCTAAACTGCGAAGCACTATTTCAGCGAGTGTCCGATCTACCCTTGCATCAGGCTGTCGATAATTGGCACAGAGCTCTGCCGTTGATTCTAGCTCACCCTTGGAAATTCCCCCAAAATTATGGTCAATTATGGCCCACCAACTTATTTACTGAGAGCTCTTAGTGTAATGTAAACTCTGTAACACTAGAGACGAAGCAAATTTGAGATCGTTTTGCAATGAAGCGCCAAATTAAAATCAAAACCATCCCTCTGTAGTACAAATGGTCAAACACCATTTGGAGTTACTTCTTCTATCTTCTATCGTCCATAATAGCAGTGTTTTAGGCTTTCACCGGCCTTTGTTTGGTGTTGCGTCTCAGGTCAACCCCTTGGTACTGACTATAGTTCTACTATTTTCCTTTAATCACTAAGTGTAGCTTAAGCCACTTAATATTGTACTGTCCATATAGTGCAGTACAGTAGACGATATTTTAGAGACTAAAACCGACTCGGCCCAGGATATTGTCCTTCAATAATTTGGCCTTTAAACCAGCAACACCAGAGTTCTTGTCGTAGATACCTACTTCAACTGCGGATTGAACATAGATATGCTACTTAAGTGCGTGCTGCTCTTCAGTTTCAATAAGAGATGAACTTGACCCCTGAAACACTTCAACAATTTAACTCATTTCCCCAACTAATGTTCCAAATTGAATTCTTGGATATGTCCATAAATTTTTCTGACCAAAGTGTAAACTACTGACAGCTGAACTAAATGTATCACTTTCATAACTGAGTTCACCTCAAAGTAATTGATTTAGAAGAACTATGCTTACCCTGACTATCTTGAAAATCCTTGCCAACAATTTCACATTTCTGTCTGTCTCCTGCACACACGCATGTTGGCTGTATACAATACAAAATCTTGGGCTCAGACTTTTTATTGATTTTCTTGGCTTACCCTGGGCTGCAGTGTAAATCAAGGCAAGGCTAGGCAAAGCAACATACAGCAAAATAATACAATTCAGCCCAGCACCACCCTCGCACCCCATTGACAATTTATGCCGGTGACAGGGGTTAACTTATCGCATAAGACTATGAGTGAACTCCTGCAGTCGACGCATTGCCGCCACTGTCATTGCTACTGCTACTGCTACCGCAACCATCGCCGTCACCCTCAGCCAGCACCAGCATCGTTGTCCTCGTCGTTTTCGTTACGTTATCGTTGTAGTTGCCGTAGTCGTTGTTGTCGTTGCCATTGTCATTGCTTTGTGCTACAATCATCCATAATGGCAGTGCCACATGTCACCCCAATAAATCGCCTACGCAGAATGGGACAGCTACAACCCACCCTGGGATTTCTGCACACATACTCGTACATGATACACACTAGGGGCTTGAACAACTTGCCTTCGAAGTTCAAAGCAAGTTCTGTAGAAGAGAACGCAAAAACAAAAACAAAATCTAAAAATCCGCAACCATTTTGCGAAGCGCTCGTTTCTATCCGTAGCCTTGTAGACGTACAAGTCAAATGCGAGGCTACAACGAAGGGCACGCAAACAAAGGACGTTCACTTGTATCCAGAAGGAGGACTAACATGCCGTCGATTATATGGAGTACAGACGTGTAGATGTGTGTACACCAAAATTAAGGGTGAGCGCCTTCAAGCAAGCATAGTGTGAAGCACAATCATTTTGCAAATAGGTTATAGCGAATTCTCCTTTCGTTCAATTCTACTTCCATCTCACGCACACACACAGAATTTCACCCATGCCACCCACTTTTCGCATCAACAAGGATACACAGGAACAAAATAAAAATGGTTGAATGCCAAATGAGCGACAAGGATGGGCTGATACATCATTATTTGCAGTTGACTGCACGATGGTAAATAACATCAGACCTACACTATATCCCATCGACATTCAGGCGGCCCCACATGGTAGGCTCCCCTCCATGTGTAACTTCTGTGGATTGGTGAGCTTGTGAAAAAATGTAATTGAAAATGTTTGCTATGACTTGAAGGACTTGAGACGAGCTTTCAAGTCCGAATGTACCTACAAAGTGTACGTACATGTGTTTCGTAGTCGTTCTCGTATTTGCATAACAGCTAAATAGCAAATCTTTCAGGGTTGATGGGGGGGGGGGGGGGGGGGGGGCGGTCCAAAGAACGAGGGAATTTTCGCTCAAATGAAATTATCGACAGAGATGATGAAGACATATGTACCTACATAGAGTGCTACTGGAATATCTCTTCTTCTTCTTCTTCTTCTTCTTCTTCTTCTTCTTCTTCTTCTTCTTCTTCTTCTTCTTCTTCTTCTTCTTCTTCTTCTTCTTCTTCTTCTTCTTCTTCTTTTTCTTCTTCTATGGAATTGAGGGACTTTCTTCGAAAAAAAAAACTTGAAATCTACAAATCCCCCCAAGTCGCTGTTATCCTTTTCTGCTCTTTTTTGTTTCTGTTCAAAGTGAGTTTGTCAGTTGCAGTGTTGTCAGTCAGTTGGAGGTAATTTCTTTCGTCTTCTTCTTCTTCTTCTTCTTCTTTTCAGTCGGCTTTAGCTTTATTTGTGCAAAATTGAATCCTAAAAAAGGACTGAATGAGATAACTGAAAAGAAAAAGAACCTTATGAAGGGGATTTGGATAAGAAGTTGAAGTTGGTAGGTACCCACCCATACACTATCCTTAAAATGTTGTGGCAGGAGATAACTTTCTTTACTTCTGCACTTTGTTTCGCTTGATTACTTTGTTGTGTTGCAAAGTGAGCAAGAACAGACGATCAGCGTCCTAATGACTTTGTGTTGGTCATAACGACTTTAACGTCTGAAACTTGGATAAATTGAATTGAAGTGTTCAAATGATGTTTGGATGGACTTAAGGGAAGAAGCAATATGTAGATATTCAACACAGAAGCTAGAGAAAGATTCCTTCGTTTCGCAATAGAATTTCTTTATGAAGCGATTGGACTACCTCTTCTGTCAAACTTATAGCCGAGCATCTGGGAAGCTTCTTACCCGATAGTATCTACGGATTTACCTAGATCTTATATCAAGACCTACTAGAGAGAGATCAACGGATGCCAAATCGTAGGCAATCAGCTATTTATCGTTGGCAATACTATGGTAACCTTTGACAGCTTTCATCTTGTGAATTCTAGAGCAACGCAAACAACGCGGGAAAGCATGTATTGGAAATACTAAGTCGGAACCAATCCTGTTAGGAAGAATTTGGATTCCTTGAATCTTGTGTTAAAGCGAATCAGGGCTGAGGTATTCTTGCTACGAAAGAGAATGTGGGTAAAATGCTGCATACAGCAATGTATCGAGGAAACGTCCAACCACACTCCAGCAAAGTTTCCCGTTTTAAACGACAAACTATTATGCTATCAGGCAGTCATTGGTATTGAGTCGCATGCACCATACGAGACTAGTGAAGAAGAAAAGATAAACTGTCCTTTGTTGAATCTCTTAGGGAACCAGGAGCTTGTAAATCTAGTAAGTGGGTAGAAATTTTGAAGAAAATACTGCCAAGCCAGCACTGAAGTTTTTCGAAACATTGAATTACAAAGTTGGAAAGGTAAGGCCCTCCCTTATAATCTGGATAAAAGATTGGTAGGACTTCAATTCAGAAGACTTTTGAATCCGAATCCAATTGCACTTCAGTATAAGTTCGTTTCTTACGTAGACATCTAAGTAAAGTGCATTTGGATGTCGATATTTTTGCATTTGGCGTTGAAGACTATGTTTTTTGCCAATTTTTGATCATTCAATCCAAACATCTACCGCAAGGGAATTACTAAACATATCCTAGAGTACCTAGCCACAGGGGAAAATGATTCAGATTCCAATTGCAAAACTTGGGCTGCATGTCTTAGCTACTAGCCTATCAAGTGTCAGTGTGAATTTAGTCATCAGTAAGTCATATCCCCTTAGCTTAGAATCCTCGAAGACTGGGTCGAGGCCTGTGGGGTGCGAATTAATCCGCAAAAGGTAGAAATAAAACCTTTTGAGAGACTATGTGACAGTGCTAAATACCTTAGTATCTATTTAGTAAGCTGAGCTGCAGGCTTAATGTCGAAGTTAAGAAATTATGAGGTGCGGAAGCATTGCAATTGTTAACGGTAGGTTAGGGGGACTTGACAATGTCGAAAATACAAACCTACGAGTAGTACAAAGAGTTTAAAGCGGGTCATTCTGTTGTTGATAGTTTACCTTGTTCCGGTCATCCCTCCACTGACGTAGAACTGACGAAAAAACCGAAAAAAGTTAAAAAAAAAAAACTGCCATCGCAGATCGTACAAATCGGATCGGTGCAGAGCGTGCCGAGAGTTCTAAATTAGTTGCAGTAACATCTTCGCATTGATGTCGCTAAAGAAATACATTTTTTGGGCCAAAATGTTATCGATGGCGTTATTACCGTTGACGAGACATTAGACATCAATATTTGATTGAAACTAACCACAATCATCGGAATGGCGCTTCTCAGACGAGCCAAACCCCATAAAAAAGCTACAGAACCGATCCAAAATCAAGGCTTTGTTGACTGTTTTCTTTGATTGCCGTGTGGTGGTCCATTCCGAATTTCTTCCGCCAGGTCAAACAGTAAATGAGGAGCACTAGTGGAGCACATTAAACCGTTTGAGGGAAAATGCCGCAAGAGGCCTTTGGTCTTTGTTGTTTCTTCACAGAATTGTGAAGAAACAACAAAGATCAAAAGCAACATTCATACCGTTCCGCAAGCTCCGTATTCACCTAACATGGGTCCTTGTGAGTTTTTCCTATTCCTAGAGAAAAGCGATTTGAGCTGAAAGCAATTCCAAAAGTGTTATGAAGGTTGGGGGAAGCATTGGAGCAATGCTAGCAGGAAATAAAATGAACTTTTGAACCATTTTTGTTTTATTGAAGAATAACGGGTACCTTTTGTCAGAACGTATTTTACAATACTCCACCACGACTTCGAAACACCTTTCGCCTGCATTTTCCCAAGCAGATAGGATTTGGACAGTGGAACCAAAGGGAACAAGACTCGATTTATGGGTGGATTAAAGATGGAGACAAGTACGGGCGCCGGAATCTCAGATCAGTTGAACTTACGATGCTCATGACGCCTGTAGGTCTACAGCAGTGTCTTTCAGTCCGAGATATTGGCTATATTAAAAGCGGCCAATCTTGCAGCAACAAAAGCAATATCTCACAAGAACATTACTATATTTACTGACAACCAGGCTGCCAGCAAGGCCATCGCAACAGTCCAAATCAAATCGAGACTTGTTAAATGCTGTCCCGAAGACCCTAACCTGTTGGACTTAAGTATAAAGGAATGACTTATTTGGGAACAGATTCCATAGATCTTCGAGTTAGTTAAGTCTACAAGTATGTGGGGAAACTTTGCCCCTTGCCCTACAAAAACAAGTTCGAATTCTGGATAGAGTAAGAGAGCTATGAATGGAATTTTATATTTCCTGGTCAAGAGGAACTTTTAACTTTGATTTACCCAAATATGCCGCATGTTTCGATAGAGTTGTAGAGTCTTGATACACTCCTAATGGGCCCTCAACTTACAACCCTTACAAAGTTTTTGATATTACCTCTGCTTTGGCATTGTTGATGGCACCCACAATGTCGAGAAAGACCACTTTTTCATAGGACAGGAGGTAAACGTGACGTTTTTTTAGGGGAAAAACACCATTCAACACTTGTTAGGTCGTTTTGCTACCATAATTCGTGAACCTAGTTATCAGCGAGTGTTAGTGTTCTCTTGATTCATATTTATAGATAACTTGTTAGAACAATCCAACAAAGTTAAGAAGTTTGCTAAATATTAATTCAAGTTCATCAGGCCTCGTTCGCGCTAGAGTGGAATGTGGACTGTTTCTTTTGATGGGTCGCTTAAGGCTGACCTTAAAACTTTACCTTCAATGACACTCTGACTTGGAATTCAACAATAGTTGATTGGGAGCCAAGGACATTGCCTAAGAATTGACATTTTCTGACTAAAGTAGCTGAAATAATAGCTTTTATTGCTACTAGATTGCAGGTGACGTTAGAACTGATTTGGATCAGTACACGTGAGCTTGTCTGTCAAAGGCAAGACTCTCTGATCGGTACCTGTGAGACACTGACACTGCTGTTTTATAGATAAGAAGACTTTGACACTCGTAAATTCTCCCAGAAAATGCCTGAGCCGTCGGTCGCATACCCGATTTTTAGGCAATCGATGAACATTGTCGACTTGTTTTCTGTGTATTCAATGAGATTCTTCAAAAAAAAGTTTGCAGACGGTGTTGTGAAGCTAGCAAAAGAAGTCAAAAGGTTGCTTGCTATAGTCTCCGCGATCTCACTGAAAATGGATGACTGGTCCGACTATCAGATTTTCTCATCTCGAATGTTCTGTAAATGGGTTGATAGATACCTATCATGTGTAGGGACTGACTCATTGCCCTATTAGTATCTACACTTGCTACCGTTTTGACTTTTCACACCTATTGGTGATATATGTCTTATTCAGGGACAACGACCGATGGGACCGTAGGTAAGAATCGAATCTATTCTGGCTATGTACATCCGTAGGGACATTTTTGAAAGAAAACCGCATTTTTTTTATAACAGTCATAAAAAACTATGCACGTTTTCTTAGCCCTCTGATTAATATTTACCTTCTATGTAAGCTCTGAGTCAAGGCATAATGCCTGATAACGCTTGGCCTTAAGGTTCGAAAAATCTTGTGTTTTGACATAACTGTCTCTATAGATGCTGTCATACGCGGCCTTAAAGTCGATGAATAGGTGGTGGGTATCGATCTGAAGCTCATGGGTCTTCTCCAAGATCTGCCGTAGTGTGAATATTTTGTCGATGGTGGACTTTCCTGGCCTGAAGCCACACTGATATGGACCTATCAGGTTGTTGACAAACGGCTTCAGGCGTTCACACAATACGGCGGATAAGATCTTATATGCGATGTTAAGGAGACTGATGCCTCTGTAGTTGGCGCAGTTCAGAGGGTCTCCTTTCTTGAGAATTGGACAAACAATGCTGATATTCCATTCATCGGCCATACTTTCGTCCGACCATATTTTACCGATGAGTTGGTGTATGCTCCTTACCAAGTCATCGCCCGCCGCTCTGAAGAGCTCCAGCAGCTTTGTTGGACTTAAGCTTCGATATGGCTATCTTCACTTCATCCAGGTCGGGTGGACGGAATTGTTGGTCATCATCGTCCAGGTTGAAAGGTTGTTAAAAAAAACAGGTTTCGTAATAAAATGGGCAAAATACCATCAACACCTGCAAAGGAGATTTTTTCATTCGTAATAATCCAAAATTTATATTCTCTAGAGGAGTGTGTCGTTCCCTGTGTCCTATCCTCATATGTGTGTTCCCATTAAGAGCTTCAAAAAATCCTCAGTAAAAGTTGCTTAGATTCCTTCTCTCCGTTTCAAAAAGAGGTGCGCAACTTTTCACTAAAGCAAAACCCTCTATAGGCTTGCAGATTTCTCAAAAGATTCAATTGATTCACAGTAAGTTTTCCAAGAGCGCCTCTATTGTAAGTCTTGTATATTGCAAGGTTATCCTAATATAGTTTGTGAAGTGTATGGTCATGCTAGATATTGACAAACGGACAGGTGATCATCTTCAATGAAAAGATTATTTTAAATGCCTGTGCTTGTAACTAAAAAGGCAACGCAGACTTTAGCATCCAGATTAGCAATAAAGTTCATTCAGCACGAAGGTAGGTATATTCTAAGCTTCCACTGAGTTCCCTGACTAAACTTTGTCCAGTGAGTGTTTCCTGCATTTAAATATGGCTTGGGAATTTCAACTTTAACACTAGCGAAATCTTGTCCGAGAAGGAGAGGCTTACATGGAACGAAGTTGCGAATAGTCCAATTGGGTGTTTGTTATTTTATTCCAGTGATCAGACTGTTTTGTTTGAAATTGAATGTGTTCAGGTGGCTCCTTGTAGTAGTGGCAATGTTCCAAATTCAAATAATATTCGGGGATTAGAAGTAGAGAATTTAATATTTAAGCATCTGGAGCAACAAACCGTAGCCGTTTTAAATTCTTCGAGATCCTCAGCAAAATTTTGGAAAGCGGTCAAAACTATCAACGGGGGAAGCAACATAATTGCAAAAGCATCTGAACTTCGCGACAATTTTAAGAATCTGCTCAACGCTCCTCAATTTTCATCTCTGCCACAGTAGGTGGCATCGTTTTTTGAAGATGAGTTTTTAGATGCTCCATTACAGTTATTGAAGTGCAAAATGTTATCAAAAAATCTAAAGTTGGTAACGCACCAGGGGACGACCGAGTACCAGCAGAATTCTACAAAAATTGTTCATTTCAATTTCTGTCCGCTTTCACCAACGAATACAATAGAATATTTAAAACAGCGAGTATTCCAGAAACTTTAAAATGACAATAATGACAACCTTGGAAATAATCGAGGCATTTCTTTCCTAAATACGTCAGTTAAGCTGTTTAGTACCTTCATCTTCAATAGACTTACGCAGTGGATCGGAAACAAGAAAATGCTGAATGAATTTCAAGGAAACTATTCGACAGTCGACAAATATTGCGGAAAGCTTCAAAAGAAGGCGCGTAAGAAGTTATACGCTTTCTTCGTCGACTTTCGTGCTACCTTTGATTCTATTGCACGTGAAGCATTTTTTTACAAGCTGTACGAGTATAAGATGGGAATCTCTAGCAAAATTGTTTTTTTTTTTATTGAAAGCGATGTACGAAAGCAACGTCGCGTACGTATGGGATGGTGAACTTGTATCTAAGGTCATTGAACTGCAAATGGGAGTCAAGCAAGGCTGTGTTCTGAGCACACTACTTCTTATATTATTCATAAATGATATTGTAGAGGCAATTGGAGGGGGATACCAGGACTAGTTTTCGCCGACGATATAGTTTTTCTTTCGGATTCAGTTGACGGATTGCAGCAAATGATCAAGCGACTGGAGAGTTATTGTGAATTTTGGAATCTGTCTGTTAACTTAGAGAAATCCAAAATTATGATATACACAACTGGTGGCAATAGATATGCTCGTAATGAAAAATGGACCTACAAAGGAGAGATTGTTTCAATAGTTCGGGAGTATAAGTATCTTGGCGCATTAATTACGGCGAATCTAAGTCTGAAAAAGCATTTCCAACTTAAACTGGCTGAGGCGAAAAGAGCTGTTTCTTCAGTATGGGGCCGATGCATCAATAATAAATATATTGAGCACAGCTCTAAGATTAAATTATTTCGTGCGACTGCTACCTCTATATTACAATATGGTGCTCATGTTTGGGGTTACTGCCAGTTTGAAGATGTTGAAAGATTCCTTAGATATTTTCTGAAACGAATTTTCGGCTTACCAAAGTCCACTCCAAATTATATGATTCATTTGGAAACAACAGTGCCTCCCCTATTTTTAGATACGCTTAAACTGCACTTTGAATATGTTACAAAAGTACTGCAGATGAAAGAGGAACGGCTTCCTAGACTATAGTATGACATATATCTAGTCCTGCCATAAGTTCTGTTACACAATTTCCAGCGGTTATCGTTCGAAACTTCTTGCAGGAATAGAACCGTTACCTTTTTGTCAGAACACATGCACTGATCAGTGAAGAATACTAGTCAGCTTGGTTTCAGTTTGCAAACTATCAACATGGAGTGGGACGTTAAGAGAATCGAGTCGCTGTAATAACGTTGCATGGGTGCGGAAAGAGTGCTCATAAAATTTCCCAGTTCCAAAACCATTCGGAATATCGAGAAAATTTGTTCATCGGGCTATTGTTCGCTTCGGCGAATTGTCTGAAATAGAGGACAGGCCAAGAAATGGTCGCCCGCTCGTAGTCCGTACGAATGCGGTAGTAAAGACAGTGCGTAAACGAATTCGGAGAAATCCCCTTACGAAACAAAATATCATGTTGGAATTGGATATATCAATCAGATCCATGTCTACGCTAATTCGGGATGACCTGCATATGAAAGCCTATTGTCGGCCCACGGGTCTTATTCTAACTCCTCAACTAACTAACAAAATTAGGTGACTTTTGCAGTGGCATACAGACAAGACCATGAAATCATTTCTGTTTTCAACATACAAAATGACAAAATTTATGCCACTTCATTTAAGGAAGCGAAAAAAGTTGTTCCAAGGGTTCAACGTTGACATCATTGCGCTTCCGTAATGGTTTGCTGGGGGTCTCTCACAATGGTGTCACATCCCTCCATCTCTATAAAAAAAAAAGACGTAAAAACTAGTGCAAAGGTTACCAACAAGATGTGCTAGAGCATCGATTCCTAAACTTTTTTGGCTGACCACCCATTTGGCAGCATAGCCGAAAAAAATACTTCCCAACCTTTCTCTCAAATAAATAAAAAAATTGTTAAAGGTATTAACACCCATCCACTGTTCTTAAAATCGATTTAGCTTTATTCAAAAATTAAATGAGAACATTTCAATGAGACGGATGTGCCTGGTGAATATTTGTAGGTTTCTCAATGTCTGGTTCAAATTTAGTTAAATAAAGTCGTAAGTCACCTCGCTCCATTATTTGCAATTAATTCATTTTCTTTGTAAGTGATGTAACTACTGCACTGAAACCCCGCTCAGTTAAGTATGAAGATGCAAATGCAATAATAAATTTTTAAACAATTTTCCATAAACTGGGATACAGGGCTGGTATTTGTTTCTGGAGCCAGAACTGCTGGTATCCGCATTTAAACTTTATTTCTAGCTCCTCATTTGTTGTTAGTTCAATAAGCTCTTCTTTTAACTAGGGCGATAAATCCGAGTTATTTGTGAAAGGGTCCAGCAGCCAGTCCGGAATACTCATACTGAGAATATCTTGGAATCGGTTTTTTAGATCCTCACGAAGCATTTCTAAGTGTTCGCAGTACTTTAGCAATTCATCCTTTTTGGCAGATACTGCTGCCAAGTTTTGGAAGTTTTTCATATATTCACCTCTGCCAAGATTACGTCTGAAAAGATTTAGCTTTTCCACAAAAGCAGCAATAACGTTCTTCGTTTTTATTAGGTTCAAGTGATCACCTTGCAGGTGGAGATTGACATCGTTAAATATTTTATTGCTTACGTATGTCTGTCATATAAGCAATATCATGTTTTTATTTAATTATGCTAAGTTGTTTCGCAGTTCGTCGTCTCTAGTTTCTAGAAATTTTAGAACAGAATCGAACAGATTAAAAAACCGTGTCAAACAGGTACCTTTGGAGAGCCAGCGAACTTCCGTATGCAGCAGCAAACGATTGTAATCTTCGTCATTTTCGTCACACAAACAGATTAAACAGATTTAATAACAAATTGAAGAGACATATGCAGAGGTTCACTCAGATTTTTCCCGACCAAATGTTGACAATGTATGACACAATGTACGGCCAGTATTCCTGGTACGGCCCGTTTCAAAAAAGCAATGAAGCCCTTGTAGCGTCCTGTCATTGCTGGAGCAACATCAGTAGCCGCAGACAAAATATTCATTATGTGGAAGAGTAGATCCGTCAAGCTGAATGGAAAACACACATGTCTTCAAATGATCGCACAATGTTTTGTCAACATTTTCGGCCATTTCATCAAATCTTCTTTGAACCGTATTATTGCTCAAAGGAATTTTTTTTCGATGATCTCACTTCCTGATTTATGAAGCACGGTGTCTATTACTTCCTTCACAACAGGTAGATGTAATAGATTGTCTGTGGTTTGCCCATTTTGGTAATCAAAAGAGATATTTTATAGGAAGCCCGCAGCCCGTCATCATGTTGCTGTTCATAAAAATTGTTTTCTAATTCTTGGAAATAGGGCAAATCATTGTTTTTTTTGTCAGCATGGATTTTCGTTAAATGCTCTTGTAACCGAGACAGCTTCATTGCTTCGTTTGTTAAAACTTTTTGGCAAGTCAAACACATAGGTAAGGATTGATTCGTAGGAGATGGAATAAAGTCATATTTTAAATATTCAACGCTATATTGTCGGCACTTTTTCTTTGCTTCAGACATTATAGTAACATGCACGTAACAAGTTAACAATACAAAACTTTATAACCCTCAACTCCTATCACTCAAGTTTTCTTTTAAGTCTATCTAACTCGTAGTTGCACAGGTCACAAAGTCACAGTTACTTGTCCATATTTCTACTGACACCCGTCCACCAAGGCACCAAAAACTACACAGCACGGTTGCAACAACAACAACAGTTTGAAGACACTTTAAGCCCGTACAAACGAGACAATTTGGACACACAATTTCTAGCACGTTTGAGTGGGGATAAAGGGATAAATTGTGTGCGACTCAACACACGTCACAATTTGCCAGCATTTTCAAACATGTCGTAGTTCTATCTGCAACAATTATTTATTCATTGAATTCTGAGGGTGAAATTGTGGGATTGCCGAGCCAATCTGCTGATTTGGTTTGATGTAAGCCCAACTGCCCTCCACAAAAGGGGATTTTTCTGCTGGTTTCAAGTTACAATCGGAAATTGTGTCCGAAATTGCCTGGTGTGTAGGCGCTTTTTGTTTATTTTTGCTTTGTTACGTTGAAAACATGTATTTACAGATAGGTCGACATAAAAACCTGGTTTGCGGGGACGGGGCCTGCTAAGTGATCTCTATCTTAAGTATAATTCTCACTTGTGTGCATTTTCATACCTCGTTTGCATATAAAATTCTCTTTCAAAGACGAACAAAAAGCAACTTTCCGAGAATCCGAGAAAATATTCTTCTTCTTCTTATCCTTTTATTAACCCTTTCCTCGTTATACGAACTTATGCGTAACGAGTTTCCCATTTTTACTGCATCGCTGTTGCTCCGCTTATGGGGTTGGCTAATGTCGCAGACCGCAGAACGCGTCTACATAATGCTCGGTCCTGGATCGCTTCAGTGGTTAGCCCCAGGCGTTGTTGCGCATTTGCCATCTGAGAAATCCAGGAATTCTTTTTCCGACCTCGTTTTCTTACAGTTGAAGTGACCGTAGTTGATAGTGCCTTTTTAACCGGATTTTTCGCAGTTATTTGAACGTGGCAACACCAGCTTAATCTATTCGCCTCAAGCTGTTCGGTTACCGAATTCTTTATATGTAGACTTCCTCTTATACGCGTAGATCTAAAGCAATCGCGTTTAGTGACTCCACTAGACATCCTTAACCGTCATATTGTTTTCAAACGCTTCGTACATTGTCCAGCACTGACAACCTTACATAAGAGCTGGCCTAACAACCGTGGTGTCGAGTTTTTCCCTCAATTTAAGTGGAAATTTTCGGTCGCAAAAGATTCCTGAATTTTCCCGCCATTTCATCCACCCCACACTCACTCTGTGGTTTACGTCGTCGTCACAATTCGCTTCCATGTTAACGATTGATTCTAAGTACTTAAAGATAGTGCTTTTCGGAGGAACTACTCCGTCTAACATTATATCCGGAACAGGTCGCCACGGATGCGCGAATGGGCGCGTTAAATGATCCGTCTTTGGTCGCCAACACACACAGAGATAGATGTACTCTTGGCTATGTAACTTTCGCAAATGTCGAGCTATTAGAGATTTAGGGGGAATACCAACAGCGAATGTACCAACTTAACAAAAAAAAGGACCCAAAACGGAACAATGGAAGCGCCACACGGGAACTTTTTGTTCAAGATAGTGTTTTAAGCCTGTTTCTCTCCAGCCCCTTCTGCAAATCTTCGACGTTATCGCTTAGTATAACTGCGTCGTCAGCGAAGAGAATTGGCGTTACATTTGCTTCGCGCATGCAATCTTTTAAAAGATTGTCGTCAGTCGATTACTACGTTAAAAAGGAAAGGGCTAAGTACGCTTCCTTGATGCACTCCGACATTAACTGGAAATTCTCTCGTTAGCCCAGCAGAGCTTTTGAACGCAGTTTTCACGTTTCCATGCATGCGTTTCCGGTACCTTTTGAGAGCTCAGCGCGGCCCATAAGAGATCCCTAGGCACTCGATCTAATGCTTTCTGGAGGTCGATAAATGTGTAAGTCCCTAGACGTATCTTGGTGCTTTTCCATTATTATTCGTAGGCTTTGGATAGCGTCCACATTCGATCTTCCTTCAACAAATCCACACACTATTTGCCGAAGACGTTCGTTTAAGACTCTTTCGACGATTTTCATCGTGTGCGACATAAGCTTGATTGAATGGTAGTTGTTGCATTCTCGAGTGTCGCCTTTTCCTTTGTATAGTGGAACCAAGAAGCTACCTCTTCATTGATTCGGCATAGGTTGTCCACATTTTGATTTATTCAAAAGTTTCGATAGCCATTCGCTGCCGATCCCCTCCATCTTCGACCAAAACTCTGATGGAATGCTGTCTGGCCCCGCCGCTTTCCCCCGCTTCATTTTTCCGATTGCTATACTTATTTCTTCGATTGAATAGTCCGAAACTTCCTCCTCGAATAGACCAGCTGTCGGCACGATATCACGTGAGAACTGTTTGTTAAGCAACTCCTTGCAGTATTCAAGCCACCGGTCACAGATTTCCTTTTAATTTGTTGGTAAGTGACCGTTTGCATTTTTTATGTATTTCGGCGAGGTTATTTCCATCGAATTTTTCCGCCTCTGTGCAGCTAGCTTAAAAATATTTGGCACTTTAGTATCGTACGACGTTTGAACTTCTTGTATAGCTTATGTTCTATCTGCCGATCGTGAGGGTATTTGTTCCAACTCCTGGTACAGGTTTTCCGCTGCTGCCGCTCGAGTTCGAACCAGGACTTTCTTTGCGATCTTTTTAAGACGCCCCTATTCAAGAGTCGATATCGTCGCTCCGATCGCATTTTGTCCAGGCTTGAAATGCATTCTTCATGTCGGCCACAGTTCGTTTGGTTTCGTCATTCCACCACCATGTTTCTTTGCCGACGTGATGGTATCCCGATATAGTCCCCAGAAGGGACTTTGCAAGTGTTATGCATTCCTCGTGCATGCTGTTCCACATTTCTTGCGGGCTAAGTGAGTCTGCGATACCGTTTATATTTCGAAGGGCTTCATTAGCCAGTGCAATAAATCTTGCGCTTCGTTCCTTCGATAAATTGTGTCAACGGATTTTTGGCTTTCCAAACGATACCCGAGCTTTCTGTGGTTCCGCTGTGAAAAATTCTGTAATAAGCAGACGGTGTTGACTTACTAGCGATTCTCCAAGTATTATTTTACAGTCATTACAACGGTTTCTCATCGACATATTGCAGAGGTGATAATCTATTTGCGTTTCATGGCCTCCGCTGCTATAGGTGATAAGATGTCGTTGGTGTTTAATAAACATTGTATTTAAGACGGTTAAGCCGTAAGCCCTACACGCTACAAGGATGTCTTCGCCAGCTGAATTTCTGGTTCCAAAGCCTTTACCGTCGTGGCAGTCCTCATAATCAACATTTGTTGCTCCGATGTGGCCGATTAAATATCCGCCTACGAAGAGCATCTCATCGAAAGGTATATTTCTAAGCAAATTACCGAACTCTGGCCAAAATTTATTTTTTTCAGATTGATCGGATTTTGTGGAGCGTACGCGCTAACAATGTTCGACGTTTCATTGTGTATGACGAGTTTAACACTCATCAAGCGGTCGCTTATTTTCAAAATACTCGTACCCACGATATTGCTAAGAAGATCCGCTGCAACAATGAAAGCAACACCGTTTCGTCCATTGACCGTTCCATGGTAGAACATCTTAAATGCCTTAGTTTTTAAATCTAGAAAACGCGCTTTATTTCCACCACTTCGTTTCCAGTGCGCTCAGAGTTCTGCGACGCATAATCGCTCCCAGTTCTAAACTTTTTGAGGTCATCGATCCGACGTTCCAACTTGCAAACCGAAGTTTAGGAAAATATTTTGGAAACTTCATTTTGCCCGCCCCCGGAATCCGTCGGGCTCTGCCCCTCTGAACAGCTCCAAGGCCCCCCCCATTTTTTTCTGAGGATCTCACCGCATCCCTAAATGCCTTCAGCACCCCCAGGGGTTCGGTAGGGACCACTTTGCTAACCATTGTTCTAGAAGATGTTGTGTAGGGTTTGACCATTACCCTATTCAATGGATACAAATGGATCTTCCAACAGGACTCTGCTGCAGCGCACAAAGCCAAACCCACACAGGAGTGGCTCAGCGTCAATATTCCTGGCTTTATAGCAGTCGAAGATTGGCCGTCGGGCCAAGACTCCCCACAGAAAATTTGAAAAGCCTTAGAACAGCATTAACCAGAGAAACGTCGACAATATCTATGGAAACGGTACGTGCCGCTATAGCCCAATGGTCACCCCATTTAGAAGCTTGTGTTAAGGCAAAATGCAGTCATTTCCAGTGAATTCTAATAAATGAAACAATTTTGAAATGAAATTTGAATTTTGAATTTTTTTTATAGCGTTGTATAATTATAGCAGAACTTATGGAAGGACTAGATAGATGCTCCTACCAGGTAGGCCTGAGAAAAATTAACTTGGGGTAGCAAACCACATAAAGTGCCATAGCGAGCAATGAGATACTCCAGAGACTGACCAGTTAAGTCAAACTGAAGCAGGTTTCAATTACTTTATGCCAGAGTGTTTGATCCACTTACACTATAACGAAAAAGATCTCAAAATTCAATAACTGTTTAGGGTCTTCTTGTAAATCAAGACAAAAAAAAAATCCATTATCTTCTAAAGACTTCTGTTGAAGCTGTTTGCTTACCTCCCATTACATAAGACCCTTGGCAAACACTATAAATCAATTTGTCCAAACATTGTAATATAAGAATATCCTGCCTCTCTCCACCACTCCCTAAAATCCAACCAGAAAAGCCCATGACTAGAGTATACTACTGGCAAAACTGAAAGCAAAAAAAAATCAACAAAATTAATAACTGCAAAGTTTACACATAAATGTGCCCCAAAGATAAAAATTTTTATCAATAAACTCTCGTTCTCGTCTCGACAAAATAGACAATCTCTCTCGCTTCGAATATTTCTCTCCAAGGACTCGCTTCCAAAACTCAACCCAACCACCCATACTCGTCATGTACACATGTACGCTACGAGTACTGTGACGTTCATTGTAACATTGTTCCAGGGAAAAGGGACAGAGTGGATGAAATGTAGAAAAAAAAAAAAAAATAGCAAACAGGAATACAAAAAAAAAGAAAAAAAGGAAAATAAATATCCACTGTCTCCTGTCGAAGGATATCTTCCAGCAGTGAACCACAGGTCCGACTCTGAATAAGGGGGGGGGGGCTTTACTGAAAAGCCATAAATTCTCCGTTTAGCGAAGCGTTCATAACCTTCTGTCCTTTTCTTGCAAAAGTTTTTTCCTTTTTCTTCTGCAATTTTCTATTTTTTTTTCCTGTTTTTGTTCCCCCTTCTTCTTATTCGAGGTATTTTAAGAAAACTTCCTTATCCCAGGATTCAGAAGCATAACCACGCCACCCTTGCAGGGAATCATCATTTCTTTTCTCCTTCATCCTATCCCATGGACATCAGCAGGCAAACAGAAAATAAAAGTAAATCGACAACAACAAAATAAAAAAAAGGCAGGAAGAAAGGAAAATAAAAAAGCTGTTTAAGAAGGATGTGTAGGGGTGTGTGTATGTGGCAGGACGCGACATATACACAATGGACACGGGCCATGGAACAGCGACAGAAGCTGTAGCGTAAAGCACCACCAACTCTGCAACTCTGGTAGCTGGCATAAACTGGGTTATGGATAAGACATGGGCTTCTTCGCATCGCGGGTATTATTATGTGTACGTTTCGGGGATATGGACGCAAGGAAGCGCAAGGAGTTTCTTGAGCTGAGCTGAGCTGAGCTCTTCTGATCAATTTTTCTTTCTTCCATTCAGGTTGTCAAATTTTTTGTTATTTTTTCTTTTTTTTTTGTCGTTTCCTTCTTCTTATGTCCGCGCGTGGAAAATGGAAAATGGTAAATGGAAAATGGAAAAATGCTTTTTAAGGATATCCTCATACCTTCTCGCAGTCGTACATATTCGTATATCCGTAAATTTTGTTTCTTTTCTGTCCGCATACACTTTACTTGAGAATAAGAGCGAACACCCACCCTTGTGCTGCGACGTGATGGTTAGGATTATGCACGTATCTCATGATAACACCCTCCGCGTTATTCATCATGCGATATACATAATGGATGCTTGGATGCTTGAATGGCGGTACCACTAGTGGGTAGTGGTGGAAGATGTTACTGTCTTAGGTCCGAAGACAAGGAAAACAGTTTCAATCCCCTAACCCCATGGTTCTTTTTTTTTTCATAATATACGGGATACACATTCCAGGAAGGCATGGGTATATTATACAACTTGTGGGTGGTTGGACTTTTGAATGAGGACGAGGGCTACGGTTAAATGTACGCCTTATGCAAAACCTAAATAATATGCAATTTTTCTTTTCCACTTGAGCAAATGTATTGTATTTGTAACGTAACTCATGTTCGCTATTTGAGCTGTCTTTTGTCAAATGACTGAAGAGTGGTTGGAGGGTTTTCAAGCTCGACCAAGGGATACAATTTGGTTCCCATTTGGGGCAGTGAAGATAACATCAACGTGTATAACGTAGCTATACACAGCTCAGTTCAGTAGATGTAAGTACGCTGCCAGCCGGTCCTCGAATCAGCGACTCTAGTTGATGACGGTGGGAACAGAGAATATTTCACAGAACCACTTTTTGAATGACCATAACAGCTATCGTTGATTGTCTACTTACCGCTCAAGTTTAAGCTCAGGTAGATAATCCATCTACCTAGTCGAGTCATAAATACTGGTACACAACTGAACTCACTCATTACGAATGCAACACTGGGCGCATCCATTTCGTATTGATTGCGATTTGACAGTTCAAATTAATGCTTCATTGTGACGTAAGGTTTTTGACATTAATTGCTTACAATCATGGAATGGGGCAACATCGAAAATCGTATTGTTGTAGTTGACCTACTTAAATGCAACATAGAAAAAGGCGATGTCTTTAGGACGTTGTGACCGCTTGGAATCACTCGCAATTTTGTGTATTGTGTTGTGAAGTTGTTTGAGGATACTGGTGGAGTACGAAACCGTCAAAGATCCGGCCGAATCGACCGAAAACCACTGCGAAAACAGAAAATCTTGTCGCGGGAAATGCAAATTTCGCAAAATTCCATGCCTCGCATTATCGAAGAAGAATTAGGACTCAGTGCGTACAAGCGACACACTGGACAATTGCTCACGGCCGCATTGAAGGAGAAACGCAAGCGAAGATCGAATGCGTTACTCAGCCGGTACGCTAAGAACGCTCACAGACAAATTCTGTTAACTGACGAGAAAATCTTCACCGTAGAAGAATCGTTCAATAAGCAGAACGATCGTGTGTATGCTCGGTCATCCAGAGAAGCATCCCGAGGGTTCAAAGAGGCCACCATCCCGCGTCTGTAATGGCATGGTGGGAAGTGTGCTACGATGACGTTACCAAGCTCCATTTTTGATTTGGCGCTGATTTTTCTGTGTACCAGCATTTATGACTTGACTAGGTATACTGTCTAGAAAATAGGTCTAGCAACTGCTTACTCTAAACCTCAGGTGATCGCAGTCGTGATCGACAGGAACTCTACAATTAGGCTTGTCCTTACTTTGCTTTTTCTATAAGAAGGTGGAAACTGAGTAAGTGGTAAAGGATACCGTCGTATGCTGCTGTTTTCTAATTGGGTACCATCCCAGATATATTCGGATTACACATGTTGGGTGGAGGGCATGCCTTTTTGGAATTGTAGGGAAACTTTTAGCAAGTTATGGGACGGCTATCATACGAATATGACAGGACCAATCTTATCTTGAGAATCAGTTTTTGATAGAATAAGCGAGTCACTATTTGCTATGTCACTTTGTGTTTACCAGATTTTAAAGAACAGATTGTTCCGGCTCCTTGGGAGCATTTATCTGTACTAATGAGTGTGACACCATTTAGTTTTTAAATGGACTAATCTCTCAATGTTTTTTTTTTTGTTACGTGAACGTCCTAAGGTACGAGTACCAACCGATATCTGATCATCTAATTTTTAGACACGTTTTTGAAAGTCGGTTTTCCCTATACTCAGGACTGGCTTGTGCGAAGATCTTTGTTAGGAAAAACTTGTTATAGGAACTTATTCGCTGTAGAACCGACTGGAATAGAGCGATGGTGTTCTTGTAGAAGATGGCAATCTTAGATTTCATTTCTCTGAAGGGAAACATGCCTCTGTCTCCCATGTTGAGATACACGCAATTCTGACGGAAATGAATTAAATTGTAGTGACTGTATCTGTACCGACAGAAAAGCTGTGCAAAATCCTTTCTTGGATCCTCTTACATTCGTCGGAGTAATTCGAAGATGCAAGACATCTTGAAGGGCTGAATGCACTGAATGCACAAAAGGAAATGAGATTGCCGATTAATTTGTTAGTTAACGTTCAGAGGTGAACATCTGAATTCCTTAAATTGTTTTGGGTCTACTAACGTCAATAAACAGCACAACCCTTTGTGGCATGATTCGCCAGATCCGGACGTTGAAAAGTGAAATATGTTTTTGTTCTCCATCGATGAAAACGACTACAGACTTTTAAGTGGCCTCTTAGCTGGTCAATTTGCTTGATACACTCATATGTGCATTTTCTTTGTCAATGTCTTGCTCTAGGTTGCATAAGATCAATGGTTCTATGACCATTACTTCGTTTTCAAGGCGGTTCCTCATATTTTTTTGGCAGATATAGATTAGACTAGCTCTTCGTTTCTACTCAGTAAGTTGACTTAATCTACCATTGATAGAAATGCTTATGGGAAGAACATTAGGCTCACTTTTGTAGGCTGTAGTTTGGAAACCCACATTTTGAAACTCTGAAAAGGCTGGCTATTTAACGGATATCTGAAATACGGTACCTCCTTGGGTATTTCGTCCCCCTACCACTTTAATTTTACCTTATTTTGAACGTTTGCGTCGGTATGATCCTCATATGACCAAGAGTTCGAGATTTACTAAATTTGAAAAAGAGAAGGCGCATACCATAACCATGATCATTTAGTGAGTATAGGCTTCATAGACCAAGGAGGCCTAGCAAACTTACAGCCACATTATTAGATTCATTTCATTCTAATCCAAAGTTACTCTGGAGCTTGACTCTAACTTTTAAAGATACCTTACCTTGTAGGAAATTCATAGTAAAAAGAGACAGTCTACTAGCAAGGTCCAAAACCATGAACTACTGTTGTGTGCAAATCACTCCCCAGAATTCGTCCTTTTGTAGTGTGTTTTACTCCTCTTCCCTACTGCCTTTTCTTGTTTTGTTGTACAGGTCGGATTCACTGGATTCTTTGGATCCAGTTCCCTCCCTCTACGTACCGCTCTAGAGATGACCATTAGAGTAACCCAAATAGAGTCGGGTGGATGGCCTGGAGATTCTCGCGGACGGATGGTCTGCCCCAGCAGTGATCGAGACACCACCCTTATTTATATATTGTTTGCCGCCTCCATTGATTAATATTTGAAACAATCCCAAAAACCCGAAGCCAAAACCACAAACTTATTAGGAAAGCCCACAATTCCGAGACTCACGGCTCCCTTAAAATTTAATCTTGAGAAGGGTTTCCTCTCTACTTGCTGGTCACTACTGAGCTCCCCCTAATATACCCAAGTAGTCACTCGACAAAAAAAACTAACATGACAAACACGACAAACACGACAAACACGACAAAACAACGACTGGTGCGATTGGGTGGTTCCACAAGGAGAAGCTGCCGGAGCTTTGAAAGTTAGTCCCTTTGCTTTGGCAGCTGAGAGTATGAATGTGTGTGATTAGAGGAAATGAGCGGCTGGTGCGATTGCTTCTATTCAGCGTAGACAAGGTTATGCAGCCGATGAGACAAATACCAAGAGCAAATTTAAAGAAGCCAAGATACGAATATCGAAGCCTCTGCTCCTGCGCAGTTTACTGAAACCACTAATAATGCATTTGCGTAACTGTCGTATCAAGGCATGTCGATCCATACCACCTTTCAAGGGGACGAGCTCCATGATTTCAAAAAAATTATTTTGCAATGCTTAACTACCTGCCATTAGTAGGCTAGGGATGGCTAACTCACAATTGTTCCTTTGCCCATCCTTTCCCATCCCATCCCATAATATCTTCTGAGTGACAGCGATTTCTGCTTTAGGGTAATCCAGACTCGGCTAATTGTTCGGAATTATGCAGTCTGTTTAGAGTTTGAAAATGCTATGCGCATACTTGAACATCTCTGTGATTTCAACATTTTGCGGGTCGTCAGGAGTAGATCCGTCCTTTTCAGAGTGTTTTGATTGATTCGCAATAGTTGCTATATATTTACTTGGCCGAGTAGTTACTTTACGCACAATCGCCACCTTGCAGGTCCAAGCCCTTTATGACACCTTGCGCAAACAAGTTTGATACTTTGTGTTCATTCTAAACTGCAGTACCATTCTCATTATAAAAACTTTGTAAATCCCTAAGTACTTTCGTTGACACTCTCAAATTACAAATTGTTCGTTAGAAAAGTGATCATCTGTCTTGGAGTGAAAAGCTGCCCTGAAGTAGACGAAGAATGTGCATAGTTTTATGCCCTTGTCGAGATAAATCCTTGCAATGCTGGTCAATGTAAACAAATCATCCACGTGGAATTGATTTCTCTGAGATTTCTTGTAACAGAACAGCAAGGCAGCTTAAGCAGCTGTTAGAAATTTATTTCTTGTTCGCCTCTCCCTAGGGATTTGCTAGTTTCTAACAGAAAACGGCTATCCGTTCCAAGCTCCATCGTCAGGTGTCGAGTGTCTTATTTTGTTGAACTGTTGATACACATCTTTTTGGCGTTGTTACCTGTATTTTACCTTTTAGCGCTTTAAAGGCAGGTCACGGACGAGACCAGTTCACAGCGGCTACCATTTGGAGAAAAAATACGTGCAATACCTAAATGTATTTCCTTTGAGCATCGTGAGGTTGATTCTACCCAAGGAAATCGCAAACTAGACCAAAATGCAGTCAGGATGGCAATATCCAGTTTAAAATGTAACAACTGTGGAAAATCTACAGAGCTATTTACGATAGATGACGATAGATATTAGAGATAGATGACTTGAAGAAGAATGGAACCTTACCACTGTTTCCCTGGTTCACAAGTTAAAAGCGACTCTAATATAGAGGCATCCATCTCCTTAAGATCGCATTAAAGGCTTTATCCCCAGTCTAATGTGAACGTTTGAAGCCATCTATCAACGATCTTATTGGCCCGAAAAATGCATCAGACATGGCATCGAAACAGACAACTATAACTTTCTGGTAGTCAAGCACTTCATACCTTTTTTTTATTACCAACAGTGTCCCTTAGTTTTACTTAGAAGTCAAGAAGCTAGGCCATGGCCCATACCGGGCTGCCAGCGCGCAGTGTTTTTTTGTTTTTTGTCCCTTAGTTTAGTGGTGTTAAGTTGTTCCCTAAATAAGGTATTCCGATGATTCCGTTATAGCAGCTTTGGGCAGGTTCGAAAGGCTCCGGAAATTCCCAGACATCCTTGACGCTGTACTCTTTTTAGATGGCGTTTTTTGCGTGGCTATAGTCCATCATACTACAGAAGCATATGTTAAGGTAGGTTTGAACATCGTTGTGTAGATCCAGTGAGTGATCTTTGCTGAGATCCCTCATGTGCTGCCATCCAATAACATCCAACGGCAGGCCCACAAAGCATTAATAGCTTTAGTTAGTAACTTTTCTGCCCCTAGTGACCAGGTGATCGGCAAAAACAAGTGTCTTGCAGCCTTGGTTGTTTAAATTGTTAAGGAAGTCGTCTATGACCGGAGACCACAGCAGTGGCAATAGTTCGCCTCCCTCTGGACAGCCTCTCACGGCTTATACTGATGCCGAATTCGGTCCTGCATGAAGTAGTGATTTTTCGACCTTAGACGAGCTCCTTCTGTAGATTTGCTTTTCTGGTACGCGTGCAGAGGCAAGGTATTTTCTAAGCTTTCTCTGTTGTGGACGTCAATAACTCTTTCCTGGCGGAAGTATCTTTTACCTCAAATAAAGGTCTACGAAACGTCTCATGCTCTAACTAGGGTTAGGTAAGGTTAGGTTTAAGTGGCTGTCGAAAAACCAACCCACCTAGGCCTATTGGCCCATTGTGATGCCATGTGGATCTGTGATCCTCCTTCTCCAGAAACCATTTGGAGCCCTTAATAAGGCGTATAAGACTTTTAACGTCTATGTTACCTAAGTCACTTAAGTCGTTATGGAAGAAGGCCCCTAGGTGGAGATTTCTTGTTTGGGAGAGAGCTGGACATGTACAGAGGATGTGAGAGATTGTCTCCACTTCCTCCTCATCCATGCAGCTTCTACAAAAGTCATTAGTAAACATGCCAAGCCTTCTTCTTTGGAGAAATCGTAGCGTCATTGCTGCAATCCTCCAAAGAAACCCCTTCCACGGTGCTGCAAGAGTCCTCTGATTCTGAAGGCGAGCCCAAAAACTCATCCTCCAAGTCCGATCGTAAAGGATATCTGTTTGTTTCTTCGTCGGTATCTATCTCCGACGTAAAATTAGAGATGGATGCCGACATCTTGCTATCCAACTTAGGGAAGGATATCGTTTATCTGCTTCCAGCTCATCCTTCTTGTAGACCCTTAGGTAGGTAGACTCGAGGACAAACCGAATCATGCTTTTGGTCTGCGTTAGTTGATTAAGGGATTCCTTATTGATCACAATTAAAGCGCATCTGTAAGGGCCCCTTAGTTCCTCTAGTTTCGCGACGTTCCGACGTCATGAGTCGGAATGGTCGAGTTACTGAGCCTAATGATCTCCAGAATATCTTCTGGGGAGAAGGTTTCAGCTGGGATCCAGGCGCGGGTTCTAGGTCTGCTTGGGATCACCTTGCCAGACCTCTCCTAGACTACCTATAGCCATTTTATAGAGATCCAAGTACCTCTGGTCGGTGCAAGCGATCAGCTTGACATGGCCCTGGTATCAGCCAGCGTCGCTTGTGATGGGAGCTGGTCCGGACTTTCCCCGCATGACGGACAAGAAGTGGCTCGAAAGCTACAACTTGACCAGCTGGCACCCGTCTGTTGAAATAGATCCGTCGGCGTCGCTCCTTTCGATCACCACGATCGTGATTTTGTACTTTAGGACATTGCTAAAAGACCTCAGAGATCTAGCATCGGAAGGTACTGAAGGATTTCTCATTTTCGGCCTTTTGGGAACCGGAATGCTTTCCTCCAATGATCTCTGGCGATTAGAGGAGTCTTTTAGCGATTTGGAAACAGTGGGGGGGTCCGTCTTTAAGGATTTTGTTCGCCCACTCTAGTTTCCTTGTTGTTTCCGCATTTCTCTCCACATTCGAAATAGATCAGCAGGTTTTTATGCTGCATACCGCACTTCGGCATTTTGCATAAAGCGCCTTGTGCGAGGTGTCGGAGAAAGAAGGTACTGTTGTACAGAGATAAGACAGCTGATCCGGAGGTCACCCACCAGGTATCCGAATACTTCATTAACGACTCTAACTAAAGTTGCTATAGTGGCAAATCATATGTTCTACCGTCTCTTCGTGTTTGTTGCAGATTCGTTAAACTTTTCCTATAAGAAACTACCCTGGCCAAGGTCTGTTAATATTCAGAACAATCGATTCAGAATCTGTCTTTGAGTGCAATTCCAATTACCGTGTGAATATTCAGCTCACCGCCAAATGGTTTTTAAAGAAAGTCTTAACAAACGACAGCAGTAACCAAAATCAGCTGCAATTACTACATTTTACACAAGTTCCTTCCACCACATGCGACCCAATTTTCCTTCAAAGCTCCGCATTATCCGGTAAATTCCTTATCGAATTGCCAGTTTACTGATGGCTCTCGTCAAGGAATTCACTAAGCGGTTCCCATTAAAATACCCGATAAGTGCAACCGGCAAGCGACCAAGTATCTTAATCATTATCATTATCTCCTGTTCCTTTCCCTGGGTACCAGTGCATCAAATCGCAGATGTTTTTCACCTTATGCCCCATCATAAGTGCACTCCATCAATTGAGTTGTACGCATAATCCACTTAGCTTATCACAAACGGGACAAGTGAAATTAAAATTCATCAGCAAGAGAACTCACTTTGTTTTTTGTATCTTAAAACGCTTGGGGACATTCAAGTCAACCGAAAATAAATTGCATACAACTCGCCATGGATGGGCATGATAAGAAATTTCCATTTGGGGCAGCAGCAATTTAATTTACCAAAAATTGTAACCCACCAATGGCCCAGAAGACAAACGAAGCAGTTAACAGCAGAACTACGGTCTCGTAAATATCCATCCAGCGTAGCGTAATTTCTTAGATAAAAAATCGCACACAGTCTTAGATGCGAATGGAAGGAGGTTGAGCACAAGTAAACAAGTGAGGCGCTAAAAGTATCCATAATTCATCTACCCTCAGACCGCCCATGACTAGTGAAACAAAACAAATTTTTCACCCCATCCCTTGGAAGGTTGTTTTATTTTTCTATTATAATGGCCTGTATGAGGCTTGAAGAAGTGACGTTGGTCGCCATTAAGAAGGAGCAAAACAGAAAATGAAAAGGAAAGTAATGACAGCGCGAAAAGCGCACCATCTTTGGCACATGCAGATACAAAGTACTGTGGAAGAGCTTTGCTTGGTCTTATTTTTCGTCCAGATACAACTTTCTACAAGTATAACTAACGATGAGTGTGGAGGCAATGACGACGATGACTGGAGTGTTGTTCATCGTTCCACATGGCTACCTTGGCGTGGAATGGTCGAACCCCATAGATTCCATCTCATCTCACTGCCAATGTTAAGCGAAGGCGTTATTTTTTTTTTTTTTTTGAAAATTTAAAAGCCAACAGATACTTGTACGTAGAGAGTATGCTAGAATGAATATTACCACCCACAGTTGGAACGAGGGGATGAATAGTGTAAGAGCCGATTTAGGGACTAGATGACGACTTGCACAGTCATAGACTGCAGCTGGTCTCAATGGATATAGAAATTACGTGGAAAGTATTTTTCATCATTTTTGATTACATGGCACGAGAATAATCTATTTGCCGGCCAGGTTTGTATCTTTTCGCTTGCCATCTTATAGCCTTTAGATACATAATTTATTGTACTTTATTTCTAAATCGTTTTTTTTTTTTTTCTTTTTTCTCACACAGATGGAGATGAGAAGCACTGGAAGGACACAAGGGATTGAAGATTGATTGCTTAAAAATTGTATACAGAAATATCGAATAAATAAGAGATTCCCAACTGTAGATTCGTGTTTTACTTAACGATTATATAGAGGTAGTGATGAATAAATAGGTACGAGGCTCTAGACTATGTGACATATCATACGGAACTGAAAGTTTTCCTCTAGATACTTAAACAGCCCAGATATTCTAAATTGCAGAGGAAATCGTAAATTTGAGATGGACTGATGGACGCCTGTAGTTGTATATACGATAGCTTGTTGAGATCCCTTTCCACTTAAACGTGCTACCTAAAAGTAGTTCGTTTTGCTAGTTTTCGGCTTCCATATGCATTCGCATTCGAGCCTCTACGTGACAGAGCAGCGGTGCTCATTCGTCCAGGATATCGTAGCCATCTAAGTTATAATCGCCTTACCAAGGTGCATGTCATGAAGAATTCGTTGTTGTATCTTCTCCTTTAAGTGCCATTTACACAGACAGGACTAGAAAAAGAACAACTGGCACAGTGAGGGTCGTAGACAATGCATTCTTGTTTAAGTTCGCCTTCTTCGTTTGTCATCTACTGTGGTGTAGTAGATTGAAAATACAGAAAACCCAAGTAGACGAGACCTTCCCCATCTGGCCCAAATTCTACTTTCATTTTAACAAACCGATGGCGCGATGGTTAGCTCATTGGACTATAACGCAGAGGGTCCGTGGTTCAATCCCCGGCATCACCAACAATTTTTCGAATCTTCATCACCCTTTCGACGGAAAATGTCAAACTCCCGAAGGTAAAATTGCCTATGAAGAAGCTTCAAAGGAGTGCCGTTCGGATTCGGCGTCAAACCGTAGCCCCCGCTCAGATGTGACAAAAATGACAACATGAGCAACACAAATGGGTGTCAGGAAGCTAGCCCATGGCCCAACAAACCAAAAAACATTAGTGACAACTCGATGATAGCTTCCCATAATGACAATATCGGCGGCTTATGCTAGCCTGCTACTACAGAAATATTATGTTTCTGACATTAACCTAGGGGTCTCGAACTATTTCTTCAAATATTATGTTGAGGAAACCCAATGACAGTGCATCACCTCTTCGAAATCATTTCTTCGAGCAGTAAGTGTTCTTAAAACTGTGCTAAGCTGCCTCAAAGTCCTTGAGGAGCTGTTGGGCATCGTGTTTTGGATCTGCCGTAAAGTCAAGAACAGGAAAATGGGAGACTAATCAGACTCAACTATGACAGGGAGCTACTCGTATCATAGTGAAATAGCAAAAAGGATCTTGAAAGTGATGTTGACGAGACTGATGACTCTAAAATTTGCGGAGTCTATAAAGTCTCGAGTCCATTCACAGTCTTGATTGGGCACATCCCAACTTCTTTTTTTTTTTAAAACTCCACGTTCGTTCTGTCTTATTTTCCTATACAATTCGGGAGCAGCTTTCGCACATCTTTGCCGCTTTGTACGGTTTGTTGTGTGACTTAGCAGGGTTTTCGTTATGTAAGCTGAAACACAATACATCACTTGCATTGGCCGAGATGGCTTTCAACAGCATCCTGAGCTTAATATATGGCAACATTCGAGTTTTCAAGAGATTTGGCGAGGCTTGATCAGAATCACTTAAGGAATTTCTTAACGCTGTAGCCGCTCAAATTCATCAACACTTTTTCTTCGACTTTTTAGCTACGTTATTTTAGCATTTAGACCCTGGCATCAGCAATCTAGTGTCTGACTCCTTCGAAACGTTAGGATATCTAGAAGACTTAGGCTGTGACTATCGTCGATTGTAACGTTATTAGTCTGGTTAATGGTTTTTCCTAGATCAGGAGAATACTAGTTACCTTTGTGGATATGTTGGTTTTGGACGTAATTTTCAACTTAAATAGCATTTCAGGTCGCAAGAAGTCCATTAACCTGATCTTTTAAGAACTAATGTTGTTAAATGGGCAATAGGGTTTGTATATTAGGCTAATGAAGGCTGAAAATACGCCGGATCAGAAAAGACGTCTTGTTTTTCGTAGACAAGAAAACGTTTTTTATCACACACAGCAACCGGAACATGTCTTTTGTCTCGTCTGCTTTGGTGTGTGTTGACTTACTATATAAGAATCAATGGATTGTTGTCTGATAAGAGGTTTTTACTTGAGCAGTTGATGTCACATCTGTACATTTGGATCGGGAATACCTTTGTGGTTTGTTATAAATCTGAACATTCCACGTGAATAGCTGAAAGTATGTTTCCTTTTTCTGTTTTTGTGGAGGCAGCAAAAATTAATGTGTACATTTCCGAAGCCCGCTGTCAGTCCACAACACGTAGTGTTTTAAGAACGCCTTCCAATCTTGAGAATCAGATTTAGATTGAACCAATGCAGGAGAATGAGACCTGCAACTGGTGGAAACCCTTACAAATTCTTCGACTTGAACTTTATCTGGATCAGTAGTTCTTGCGGAAAGAATGATGGTGATCCTCTTGAGCGACTTATCTTATTCTCCGTACTTTGCCAAACTCTCAGGGGGATTTATTTATTTATTGTCACCCAGGGATTATTTCCCTCAACATGGGAAAAGTGTTCCCCTACATAAAAAGGTCGAAAAGACTATATTTCCAACTATCGACCAGTTGCTAAGCTGTCCTACATACCTAAACTTTTTGAGAGCATTATCTATGACATTATGCTTTTCGATTGTAAATCTATTGTTTCCCAAAACCAGCACGGATTTCTCTACGACCACCAACTTAACGGCTTAAAGGCTTTTGGTTTCCAAATAACTTTATTCAATCTTATTTAAATGAATGACATTACTATGTTATATTTAGGTCCATTGTTTCTGACGATGACGATGGCGCGATAGTTAGCTCATTGGACTGCGGTCTTAGTACCGAAATAACCGTTCCGAACGAAAATGCGGAATTGGATGAGTATGTTCAAAGGCATTCCTACAACTATAGTAGAGTGCGTTGGACACACTTCTCCAGCACATTGACTAGAGCACTCTCCTCGAATTCGCTCTACCCACCGTCCAACAGAAATCTGTCAAACGAGGAGGTTGACAGGTATCTAAAACTAATGGACGAAACAATTAAACGGACTATGGACAAACGATACCTCGGTATCAATACACTGACAACGAAGACTTGTTCCGCAATTCAACTATAGATGCACTGCACCGACATAAAAGTAGACTACTCTCAAGACTGAAGACCTTGTACAGACAGTTTACTGACAGACACAACCTGGAGATTTTGACATTAAAGTCGTCGATCAAAAACCTCCAAACATTAATAAAAGAAAATTACAGAGCTTCTGTAAGTTTGTATTGGAACAACAAAATTCAGGCTGTAAACACCAGCAACCCGAATATGTTCCCGCAAATAAATAAAATATTTCGGAGGAAAGATCAAGACGACCTTTCATGTCTAAAAATCGCCCGAACGACTGACAACGAACGCATACTCTCAACAGTAGGCATAGATCCAAATGAAGCTGTTGATGATGACAACTTCTTTGTGATCGAAGATCCGCAGGAGAAGGTCGAGGCTATAGGAGCGACCTTCCAGGAAGTGTACAAGACAAATGACATCATTGGTCCCAACCACGACCTGGAAAATCGAGTCCTTGTGCACAATTTCTACCTTCGAAATGAAATAGTGAACTGGCGAATCGAGAACTCGGGTTTCACCCAGTTCAGTGACGAGAACATGGCAAATAATGTCATCGCCAATGAAAGGGAACTACCCCCGTTCATCTCGAAGGAAGAACTCCAAACGATCTTCGACACAATAAGAATTAAGAAATCAGTGGGAAAAGATGGAATACCGAACATTGTGCTTCGACATCTCCCACTAGAAGCGGTGGACATTAACACCACCCTGTTTAACAATGCAATGAATAATGCACATTATCCAGCGCATTGGAAAACTGCGGTGGTACATCCTATCCCCAAAAGGGATAAAGACACCTCCAATCCGGCGAATCTTCGGTTGATCAGTCTCCTTCCAAATATCAGTAAGGTTTTCGAAAAGGTCATCAACAGAGTCCTGACTAAATGGGTTGAGGACAGAAATATAGTTCCGGATAATCAATTCGGTTTCAAGGCGGGGCATGATGTTATTCATGCCGCGTCTAAACTGGTTTCTGATATCCAATGGAACAAAGCCAAGAAACAGTGCACTGGTGCCTGCCTGATTGACTTAGAGAAGGCCTTCGATACCGTATGGTTAGAGGGACTCTTCTACAAATTGAACAGACTGGGCATTAGTAAACCACTGCTTTCAATATGCTCACCGATAGACAGTTCATCGTGAAGAATGGCGATGTGACATCTTCTGGTATATTCAACATTAAAAATGGTCTGCAACAAAGTGCGGTCAATTCGCCAATCCTTTTCAACATTTACACAAGCGATCTGAAGGTTCACTTCACCATGCCAAAGCGTACGCAGACGACTTAATCGCGTACAGATCAGGTCCAAAGATTGAGGTTATAAATATTCTTTTGCAACGTGACTTCGATAAAATTAAACAATATTGCGACGACTGGAAGTTGAAGATCAACTTTCAGAAGTCGGAAACCATTCTGTTTAGGACGCCTTTGTCTGGGGCCTCTGCGGATACCAGAAAGAATTGGCGAAAGTTTCAGATCGTTGGACAACACGGACAACCACTTGCTTGTCGAAATGTAGTCAGATACCTTGGGATTTGGCTAGATCAGTTTCTGTATTTTAACAAACATATAGATGTTGCTCTGGCCAGAACCAAAGGTGCTTTTGCCCTTACAAAGAGACTGTTTTATAGCAGACAACTATATGCGAGGGTAAAGGTGATCTGCTACATGGCCCTTTTTCGGCCTATGCTTACATTTGGTTGTCCCGTGTGGTTCAATGTGAGAGCAAGTCTTTTGGAAAAGATTCGGGTGTTTGAGAGGGCTTGCCTTAGGGCTTGTCTTCGCTTGTACAGAACACCAGAGTCTGAGTACATAAAATTCTATCCTAATGAGGTCTTGTACAATAGGGCGAACCTAATACGAGTGGACAATTTTGTTATTAAGTTGATTCGAAGGCACATTGCAAGAGCAATGACCTCGTCGAACAACCTGATCTCTGGGGCTTACTACCCCAATTATATGTATCACGAGAGAGTTCGCTTTGACGGCTTTATTCCTCCAGAAGCGTTCCTCTACCTCGACAAACAAGGTCTGATCCAGGATAGATTAGCGGTGCCGTTAATCTTCCACGTCGCTCGAACAGCTGCGGACAGGCGACTCAATTACGACAGAGACGTCGCACGCGGCAGTGCGGAGCGTCTCCGGTTTAGTAGGGCGGTAAGGAGTCGCGACATGAGGGATGTTGCTCGGCAGCACCAACAAATTTGGTGGCTTGCAGAAGAAGGGGAAGCTCTATCATCGAACTCCTCCATTAGGGAGCAGAGCTGGTCAGCCTAATCTTTTTTAGCCGTGGCCGGCTTACATAGGTGTAGGTAGGGTTAAGGTAGATTTAAGAGTAAAAATTATAAAAACAAAAAAAAAACAGAGATGGGTAACTTATTCTAAAAAAAAATGGTAATCCAAGCCACACCAAAAAAAATAAAGAAGAAATAATGCTTATACAATAAGTTAGCTTAAGTAGGTTAAGTAGGCTTAGGATTTATTTTAAGTAGTCTTTAAGTTTTAGTTTATAAGTTTTATTCTAAGTAGAACCAAACAACAAAAAGTACATTTACTAAGTTTTTTATTTAATAAAATTATTTTCTTAGTTTTAGGCTTAAATTAATGTAACGAAAAAAAAGTACTGTACGGAACGTCGAAAGACATGTAGATTAAGAATTATGTTTAACTTAGAGTGTCCGCATGGGGCCAGTAAGTTAGAGTAAGATAGTTTTCTAAGTTATTTAAGCTAATTCTTAAGCGTTTTTTTGTATAGCTTGTAAGAATTTCTGAATTTAAATTAATAAAAATGCATTGAAAATGAAAATGAAATGAGCTCATTGGACTATCACGCAGAAAGTCTGGGTTCGATTCCTGGCTGGGTCATCAACAATTTTTTAAATCGCTATCACACTTCCGGCGGGCAATGGCAAACTCCCGAAAGTAAAAAATTGCCTACGAAAGAGCTTCTAAGGAGTGCCGTTCGGACTCGGCGATAAACCGCAGGCCCCGCTCAGATGTGATATAAATGACAGCATGAGCAACACAAATGAGTGTCAAGAAGCTAGGCCAGGGCCCATGCCGGGCTGCCAGCGCCACAGTATTGTGTTTTTTTTTTTTGTGTTTCTGACCCAATAAAAGCCTCCTCTGGTGTTCCTCAAGGCAGCCACATTGGTCCCTTATTATTTATTCTGACTTATATATCTAATATCTTTATTGATATTGATTGCATCATTGAAAATTCATACATATCTGTTTACACAGATGATATGAAAATCTTTAGATATACCATATACATATCATCTTCCTCAGATAGCCTACCACTGCAGAGAAATCTAGACAGATTTTGTACCTGGTGTCAGAACAATTTTCTTGAGCCTAACGACAGTAAATGTCAGGCTAAAACTTATACCCATAAGCGTCCACCTACTCCACCTCGCTGCTATCTCATCTTTTATCTGCCTGTTTCCATTGTGAATGAGTTGCTTGATTTAGGTGTTATCTATGATAAGGAAATCAATTTCCGTTCTCACATCGAGATAATATAATAAAAGAAGCCAACTCTGCCCTTGGCTACATAAAGCGCTGGTCTAAGGAGTTCTTCTATCCTTGCGTTACCAAATCCGTTTACATAACCTTTGCTAGGCCTCTTCTTAAATGTACAACTCAAGTTTAATCACGCTACTACAGAATTCACATCCTCCGGATAGAAGCTGTTCAACGCCTGTGGTTTTCCCTTGGATTATAGCCAAAACTTACCACCTTACACTGACCAGCTGAAACTTATAAATTTACAACCCCTTTCTATACGCCGAAAAGTTGCCGACATTATTTTTATTCATAAAATTTTTGTTCGAAATAATGATTGCCCTTCTTTGCTTCAACTTATTTCTTTTAACACCAATTCACACAATCTTAGATCTGTGCCACTTTTCCGACTCAATCTTCACAGAACGAATTACAGACATCTGAAGCCAATGTCTAGAATGCTTCGTGAAATTAACGATATTGTGCCTCTCTTCGACTACCACCTCAGCAAACTCTCCCTCAAGAACATTTTCCTCCTATGCCTCACTCTTTAACGGCTCCCACCTTTAATTTGTATCTTTGCAATAAGCCTAAGCTTGCAATAAGCCTAATAGAACTGTCCGAGGTTGACATGGGCCACTTATCAAAACTATGCAGAAGGTTACCCTGCATAGAAATTTGATTTCTCGAAAATTTCACAATGCCAAGTTGCATAAGGATTTGGAAAATATTGTTGAGTTCAGCAATCAAGACAATTGTGCTATCATCGCACTTTTCATTCTCAAAAATTTTGGGAATATACGACGGTATCTCAGGTTTGCGATAACACTATGTTTGAAACACTTCTTCTGCCTTATGCTTTGCATATTTTGGCCATGAATTTGAAACACGATATGGTCTCATTGGAATGGGCTTAACATTTGTTGTACATTTTGCATGGAATTGTCCTCAAAAACAAAAGAGGTGAAAACAAATGCGACAACTAAATGATCATTGACATAATTCTTAACACCCCCCTGTGAAGGACTTTTCTGTCCCATGTCATAAAGTAACCCAAAGCCGAAAATGTGCTAAAACTTTATGGTATTTACACGAATGGAGTATCATCAATAACATTTGCGGTACAGCTTCAGGACAATGTCACCGTAAAGCTCGTTAAATCTCCTATCTTTCTTACGTCGAAGCAACATCGATTGAAAAGAGTAGCTCTTCGTTATCTGACGGGATGTCATTATAAGATTGAATAGCAGAGCCAAGTTAAGCAAAGTACCTTGTTACCTTAAGGAAGCTACCCTGTATTCGCCTTTCCCTTTAGGCATACTTTCTGCTGAGCAAATTTTTTCAATCACCCTACGGTTGCCTGCAGACATCGATGACAGATTATTTACCGCCGGAAAAGTACACGTTGGTTGGATCTATTGCAGGATCCGAGAAAAAATTTCGCCAAAGAAATGCTTTAGATGCCTCGGGTACGGCCATATGGAAAGAACGTGTAAAAGTCCTACCGATCGATCGAATACATGCCTCGGATGCGGAGAAAACGTATATAAATTGAAGGACTGCAAGGCAAAACCAAAATACTTGCACTGTAGTGCAAACGAAGTAGACTTTGGACATATAACCGGTAGTGTTAGGTGCTCAGAGTTTTAAAAAAGCCACTGAGAGCTTACACGCCAAAACATGAAAATTTTGCAACGAAATTTAAATCATTTTGAGGTAGCTCAGCATCTATTGCATCAAACGGTTCACGAGCATAAGGTAGACATTGCAATACTCTCGGAGCAATATTGCAACATTTATTCGGGTAACTGGGTGCATGATGCGATGAAAAAAGCCGCCATATGGACATATGGTAATGTCACGTTTCAGATACCACCTGTTGGCGAGAAAAACTACTCCACTCATGGGCAGTAGAATGGGAACCCTTCTACTTGAAGCGCTTTCTAGTTTGGACGGCCGTAGCTAATGTGGGAAATGCGACCACGTTTAGTAGAGCGGGTGCAAGCTCGATTGTTGACAAAACGTTCGACTTGGCGCGTCAGCAATCACTACACCCACAATGACCATAATGCAATTACAACCGCTGAAGCTATAGTTGGAGGGAGAACAGCGAACGAGATCGAATGTCAAGTAACGCGACAACTGCACGCTGCCTGCGATATATCAATGGCCCGAAGGGGGTCACAAAACCGCCGGCGTCCAACGTATTGCTAGAACGATAACGAAGAAAATACCAATGGTCTAGACGCGATACTGTAGACAGCGTATAAACAAGCACAGTACGGCTTCCGAAACGGCCGATCGACAATCGACGCGATTAAAGTCGTGATAGACAAAGCCCAATCGGCCATCGAAGGTAGACGATAGAAAGAAGGCAGTAAAAAGTACTGCGTTGGGTGACACTTGACGTGAAAAATGCTTTTAACTCGGCGATCTGGTGGCATATTTCATAATGCCTCGAAAGATTAAATGTACCGAAGTACATATTAAGATTGATCAGGTGCTACTTTACCAATACATTGCTCCTTTAAAACAAACAAAAAAAAAACACTGTGGCGTTGGCAGCCCGGTATGGGCCATGGCCTAGCTTCTTGGCACTCACTTGCGTTGCTCATGTTTTTATTTTTGTCACATCTGAGCGGGGCCTACGGTTTATCGCCAAGTCTGAACGGCACTCCATTTTGCCATTGCCGGCCGAAGAGGTGATGGCCATTTGAAAAATTGTTGGTGACCCAGCCAAGAATCGAACCCAGGCTATCTGCGTGATAGTCCAATGAGCTAACTATCGCGCCATCGCCATCCCCAATACGACTCCGACGACGGGACAAAATTGTATAAAACTACAGGGGGCGTGCCCCAAGGATCAGTGTTAGGTCCCTTACTGTGGAACGTGATGGGTAACGACATTCTACGACTCCCAGTCCCCAGGGAAGCCTCCATTATAGGTTTCGGGGACAATATTGATGTTGTAGTTGTGGCGAAATGACTTGAAGAAATCGAGTTATATTGCAACGAAGCAATAGCAATATGGTAACAATCGATAAGGCCCTATCGGGCCATCCATAAATCACGCAAAGAAACTCGAAAGAAGCCGTAGTATAGAAGCGTGGCAACAAAAATGAAACGAGTTCCAAAAAGGAAGATGGACGTACCGACTAATCCTAAGGATTGAAAGTTGGGTAAAACGAAAACAAGGCGAACTGAATTACTATCTTACATAGTTCCTGATGGGTCACGGTTGTTTCCGGGAATATCTATTCGAGCGAAACCGTAATTCGAGTCCGTCCTGATCTAAGCACCCCGTGACGAAGCAAAAAGCTCAAATCCGTCCCTCGCGAGGTAATTCTTAGCGTTAGTTCCGCGGGGGAATAGACGGCTATTGACTTCTTGATGGTATCTGTCAAAGACAATTTCCAACATTCAATTTTCTAGTTCAACGATCGATTGATCGATATTACTGATCAGAAGATTTGATCGTCCTTTTCGACTTAAATCGAATGACTCCGAGGTCGTCTCCAAATTTCCATATATTGTTCACTTGAAAGTAGAAGAGTTCAGAAGCCTTCTAATTGAAAAAGTCTTCAAGTCAGGTAGACATCTGCATTTTGAACCGATTTTATGGTAGAAGGACCTTTTAATTTGGATCAGCAACTGCATTAGAAATGTGACATCAACTGTTGACCATGAAAATTGATTCATCATGGGAGGGTTGAGCGCCAGATTAAGTTCTAATCGTATATTACGAGCTTAGATCGATGCTACACTCAGGCAAAATTACAGAAAATAACAAAGCCACACTACCTTAACCACATCCGAATAAGACGTCCTATAAGACGGTGGCTATCTTACCATGATCTCAATCAAAGCAAACCTTTCTTCTATACAATTCTTAACAGCAGCCGTTTTAACATCTACATCAACTATACCTCCTGACATACTCGTATCCACAAAATAAATGGCCACAAACTGTGACGTCTCCTCTCGATTTCATGGCTCTTACTCATAACTTACGAAAGCACCTTGGTTCCGCCTTCACCACCAATATAACAACTCGGGGCATTGAATTAAATTGTCTTTAACTCACTCCATCGACAGCATAAATCATGTAACTCCACACTTTGCAGCTTAGCCTGCAGCCCAACTCATAACCACGATTCACCTGCGCCAACCGAATTAATTGCAATATAATGTACGCACTGCCAACGTGCAACACTCATCATCAATCATTTCGTCAACTGCAACAAGGAAGCACCACATTCCGCATGCAAGCCGATACGATACCAGAATGTAAGGCGACACTTCTAACTTGGGGCCATCGATGTCGATTGTTTTCGTACTTCGTCTGCTGAGAAACACCCGCGACAGCTGCCTTGGCGCACTATCAAATTCCATCGAATGCCGGGAGACACCTCTTCCAGTTGTCGCGTTTTCGTTTCAAAACTTGAAATCGAAACAACACCCTACAGGACGATTTCTCCTTCATTCATTCCACGACAATGAACATCGCCCGCCTTGACTTTGTTTTTTAATTAAAATAATATGAGGAGTACTCGTTTTCGTAGAACCAGGACTCCCAGAATTTTATAAACACCAGTTGACACTCGTACTCGTATGGAAACATATTGACGATAACTGGTATCATGCGCATGAAATATTGTGAGAGAGGATCGCAGATACATCGTACATCGAGTACAACTTGTCATATCTCTATGTTGTTGTTGTTGGCGGCAGGGCACAAATTCAATAATTCCTACACAAGGCTGTCAAAACTCTTCGTATCTGTTAGTACGGATACCTATACAATTCGCCGCTGTCACGTACAGCGACGACAGGTGAATTTACAAAAGACAACATCGCAAGCATGCCAACCAACGAGAATCGTTTTAACGAAGAATGTCCAAAGTTTTTGCGCTACTCGATGCGTATCCGTAAGTCCAAGTCCAAATCCAATGGATGATTTGTGGGCATGCGTGCGACAGCAGAAAGTTGACGATAATCGGTGGTTTGCTGCTAAAGCCGGTTCAACTTAATCTCATGGAAGGACTTGTAGTCGTATCGCCTGCAGGTTGTCATAACTCTAAACATGAATTCCTTACTTGTACTCGTATCTTATTATATCGTATTGTATCGGTTGGTGAGTTAATCGCGTTTGCACCACTTCCACCAATTTTTGCGTGTGTGCCATGCTAAAAAGGTGGTAATAGGTCTTTCAAAGAATTTCCGCTCATAAGCCGTGTGTGTCAATAAATTTGAAGAACTGGACATGTGAGCCGCCAGACTAATTCATGCAGAAGTTGTCGCTTCTTTAGGCGATAAGTGGACGATTTAGTGTCAGTGAAGGGCTTAAAAAAACACACTAACAAGTGACCAGACAGCTTAGACTGAAGAGGTCAATAAAGTGTCCATCCAGATGGTAATGGTAAATGTGGTTAAACGTGTGATAATTAGGGAATCGACTGATACTGCAGTTTGCCGTTGTATCCAGAAAATAACTTTCAACTATTTGGGTTGAGCAAAAGTTTTTTAGGCTAGACATCTGCTATAACTAAGGTTCTTGGGACACAGTACACCGATACTCACCTATGCTCGAATTCTCTTGCTACAGCTACAAGTCAACACTTGCAAACTTACAAAACAAAAATAACGACGGCCTGAAGCTTCTTATATGTGTAGATGCAAACTTTACGGCTAAGAACTTCTACAACAAGGTATAGGTTTAACTGCTGGTCGATCGCATTTTCTCAGGTAGGAATTGATTTCTAGAGTCGACTTCATTTTGAAACTATCCAGAACCCGTATGTTACTTTGAAAGAAAAAATTAGGAATGAATGCGTAGCGAAGCTTTTGATTAAAATCGGAAGTTCATTGTCATTTAAAAACTGGAGGGTTGCCTGGGTACGAGAATCCTTTTGCTTAGACGATTATGGTTGAATGGTTCCTAAGTTTATCAAAAGACAGAATATATGGACATCAAACCTTGAGGTCTTTTTTTACAAAGACGCTAAAGCGTGGGTATACTATATAATGTCGATCTTACGGGCCAGAAGGTACACTTAACGGCTAAACACGTACAATAATCATACTGATATGTAGAACCGACCAATCACAAATTTCTAGAGAGAACCATAAAAGAGATATCACGATGGGATTCGCACTTAGTAAGTGCGGACAGGGTGGACAATCTGGACATTTCGAGCATGAGACTTGTGGGCGTTGCAATTAAAATCGACCCTTACTTACTTACTTAAAGTGGCGCTACAGTCCGGTGTGAACCCGGGCCTCAGTCAAAAAGCTTCTCCAGCCAGCTCGATCCATGGCTAGCTGCCTCCAGTTTCGCACGCTAAGTTGGCTGAGGTCCTCTTCCACTTGCGTGCGCCACCTGAGTCTTGGCCTTCCTCTACTGCGCTGTCCCTCGGGAGTGGATTCCAAGACTTTTCGGACTGGAGCATTGGTGTCCATACGCTCTACATGACCAAGCCATCTCAGTCTTTGGATCTTCACTCTTCTATATAAGTCGATGTCTCTATACAGTTCGTAGAGTTCATGGTTGTATCTCCTCTTTATTCACCGTCAATGCAGACGGGACCGAAGATCACTCAAAGAATTTTTCTCTCGAAGCAACCAAGAACACCCTCATCCATTTTTGATAATGTCCATGCCTCTGCGCCATAGAGCAGGACCGGGATTATTAAAGTCTTATAAAGGGTGACTTTTGTTGTCCGAGAGAGGGCTTTGCTACTCAATTGCCTTCTTAACCCAAAGAAACAGCGGTTGGTAAGAGTTACTCTTCGCTTGATCTCAGAGCTAGTGTCGTTGTCTGTATTTATAGCGGAGCCTAGGTAGACAAAGTCCTTAACTGCCTCAAAGTTATATCTGTCGAGGGTGACGGTTGTCCTTTTTGCTTGACAGCATATACTTCGTCTTGCCCTCATTGACCGCTAAACCCATTTTCGCCGCTTCCGTCTCAATACTCGCGAAAGTGCCACTGACATCACGCCGCTTTCTTCCGATTATGTCAATATCGTCGGCGCATGCGAGTAGTTGGACGGACTTTTGAAAGATTGTGCCTCTTGTGTTTGCTCGTGAGTCTTGCCCTAGTCTTTAAAGTATGATGTTGAAAAAATCGCATGACAGCGCATCGGCTTGTCTAAATCCTCTCTGGACATCAAAAGTCTCGGTGAGATCTTTACCGACCTTGATGGAGCAGCGTGCATTCTCCATCGTCATCCTGCACAGATGGACGAGTTTGGCAGGGATGCCAAAACTAGACATTGCTCTATATAGCTCGTCTCTATAGATGCTGTCATACGCGGCCTTAAAATCGATGAATAGGTGGTGGGTATCGATCTGAAGCTCATGGGTCTTCTCCAAGATCTGCCGTAATGTGAATATCTGGTCGATGGTGGACTTTCCTGGCCTGAAGCCACACTGATACGGACCTATCAGGTTGTTGACGAACGTCTTCAGGCATTCACACAATACGGCAGATAAGATCTTATATGCGACGTTAAGGAGACTGAAGCCTCTGTAGTTGGCGCAGTTCAGAAGGACTCCTTTCTTGAGAATCGGACAAACAATGCTGAGGTTCCATTCATCGGGCATACTTTCGTCCGACCATATTTAACAGATGAGTTGGTGTATGCTCCTTACCAAGTCATCGCCTGCCGCTTTGAAGAGCTCGTCAGTCAGGCCATCCGCTCCAGCAGCTTTGTTGGACTTAAGCTTCGATATGGCTATCTTCACTTCATCCAGGTCGGGTGGACGGAATTGTTGGTCATCATCGTCCAGGTTGAAAGGTTGATTCTGCCTGACAGCGGTATTTGGTCCGTCATCGCCGTTATACAGTCTGCAGAAATGATCTTTCCAAATCCCCAGCATCGACTGCGATTCTACTACGATGTTCCCTTGTTCATCTCTACAGGCTTCGGTTCGGGGTTTGTTTCCGCGGCATATTATTTTTACCTTTTGGTAAAACTTCCGAACCTCATTCCTGGAGTAGCATCTCTCAATTTCCTCGATCGGGCGCTTCTCATGCTCTTTCTTCTTCCTCCTGGTGCTGAAGCCGGTGCTCGTCTCTCCTCTTCCGCTCATAGAGGTCATGAGCAGCTCTGGTCCTTCTAAGCAGCGCCGCGTTATATGCATCTTGCTTAGCTGCATGTGCTTGCCGGCATTCATCATCGAACCAGGGGTTTCGTTGTGGTGGACGAGTAAAACCCAGCATATCAGAAGCGACATTTCAGATGGCGTTTTGGCAGTGTTTCCAATGGTCTTCGATGCTTGATGCTGGCGGCATTGGACCTCTTAAGAGATTAAGAGACACTCGATCGGTAAAGGACTTGGCGATCTCTTGCGATTGTAGCCGTCTGACGTCGAATTTTCTCACAGCATTAGTTTGTCTTAGCGTAGTTTGGGATATCCGCAACCGTACCTTGGCTACAACAAGGTAATGGTCCGAGTCGATGTTGGCTCCTCGGAACGTACGGACATTCATAATACTGAAGGAGTGTCTTGCGTCGATCGCAATGTGATCAATCTGGTTGACTGTTGATTGATCAGAGTTTCTCCAAGTTCCCTTGTGTATATTGGGGTGTGGGACCGCGTGCTAGCTACGATGATGTTTCGCCCCTCTGTAAAGTCGATTAGCATGAATCTATATTTTCTATATTTTCCGATTGTTCCACCAAAGATACCCTCTCTTCCTAGCTTTTCATTAAAATCACCGAGGACAATGTGAATGTCATATCTAGGGCATTGGTCGTAGGTCTTGTTAAAGAACTCGTAGAAAGCATCTTTGGTGTTTGCCTAAAGGTATTTTTTTGTTGCATGGCACCGTCTCCGAAATCGTATTCCATATATTCGATCGTAATAACGATCGTTTCGAACGGTTACACGTTCAAATAAAGTGCACTTGCGGTTTGGTGATCAATAAAACTTTCTCAATATTGATCATGTAGGACCCAGATTCGAATATCCCGGACACGAAAAAACATGGGTAGGCCAAGCACATTTTCCCAGATGAATATTTTGAGGAACTGTGACCAAGATGAATTCTAAGCTTGGGATTGACTGTAGACCATATTTCTACGTTTGCTCTGATGGTTTGCTTACCGTTTGCTCATCTCAGGAGACGGATTTCCGGATTGTGCAACATGAAAAGGCGTGCAACCAAAATTTTGGACATCCAAAACGCCAGTATCGGCTCAGATCACCACCTTGTTGCAGTCAAGGTGTGAATACAGATTTCGCAAGCGCTACAACAACGAAGAACTACTGCAAGAGGGTATAACGTAGAAAATCTAAAACTGCAAGACACCTCCAGAATCTTCCCTAAACCACTATTATCAAGTACATAATATTAGTGGCATCACCGCCAACTCTGTATAGGCGAAGACAAGCCCTAAGACAAGTTCTCTCAAACATCCGAATCTTTTCCAAAAGACTTGCTCTCACGTTGAACCCCTCGGGACAACCAAATGTAAGCATAGGCCGAATAAGGGCCATGTAGCAGATCACCTTTACCCTCGCATCGAGTTGCCTGTTATAAAACAGTCTCTTTGTAAGGGCAAAAGCACCTTTGGCTCTGGCCAGAGCAACATCTATATGTTTGTTAAAATACAGAAACTGATCTAGCCAAATCCCAAGGTATCTGACTACATTTCGACAAGCAAGTGGTTGTCCGTGTTGTCCCACGATCTGAAACTTTCGCCAATTCTTTCTGGTATCCGCAGAGGCCCCAGACAAAGGCGTCCTAAACAGAATGGTTTCCGACTTCGGAAAGTTTATCTTCAACTTCCAGTCGTCGCAATATTGTTTAATTTTATCGAAGTCACGTTGCAAAAGAATATTTATATCCTCAATCTTTGGACCTGATCTTTACGCGATTAAGTCGTCTGCGTACGCTATGGCATGGTGAAGTGAACCTATCAGATCGCTTGTGTAAATGTTGAAAAGGATTGGCGAATTGACCGCACCTTGTTGCAGACCATTTTTAATGTTGAATATACCAGTAGAAGTCACATCGCCATTCTTCACGATGAACTGTCTATCGGTGAGCATATTGAAAAGAATATACAGCAGTGGTTTACTAATGCCCAGTCAATCAATGTAGAAGAGTCCCTCTAACCATACGGTATCGAAGGCCTTCTCTAAGTCAATCAGGCAGGCACCAGTGCACTGTTTCTTGGCTTTGTTCCATTGGACATCAGAAACCAGTTTAGAAGCGGCATGAATAACATCATGCCCCGCCTTGAAACCGAATTGATTATCCGGAACTATATTTCTGTCCTCAACCCATTTAGTCAGGACTCTGTTGATGACCTTTTCGAAAACCTTACTGATATTTGGAAGGAGACTGATCGACCGAAGATTCGCCGGATTGGAGGTGTCTTTATCCCTTTTGGGGATAGGATGTACCACCGCAGTTTTCCAATGCGCTGGATAATGTGCATTATTCATTGCATTGTTAAACAGGGTGGTGTTAATGTCCACCGCTTCTAGTGGGAGATGTCGAAGCACAATGTTCGGTATTCCAACTTTTCCCACTGATTTCTTACTTCTTATTGTGTCGAAGATCGTTTGGAGTTCTTCCTTCGAGATGAACGGGGGTAGTTCCCTTTCATTGGCGATGACATTATTTGCCATGTTCTCGTCACTGAACTGGGTGAAACCCGAGTTCTCGATTCGCCAGTTCACTATTTCATTTCGAAGGTAGAAATTGTGCACAAGGACTCGATTTTCCAGGTCGTGGTTCGGACCAATGATGTCATTTGTCTTGTACACTTCCTGGAAAGTCGCTCCTATAGCCTCGACCTTCTCCTGCGGATCTTCGATCAGAAAGAAGTTGTCATCATCAACAGCTTCATTTGGATCTATGCCTACTGTTGAGAGTATGCGTTCGTTGTCAGTCGTTCTGGCGATTTTTAGACATGAAAGGTCGTCTTGATCTTTCCTCCGAAAATTTTTATTTATTTGCGGGAACATATTCGGGTTGCTGGTATTTACAGCCCGAATTTTATTGTTCCAATACAAACTTACAGAAGCTCTGTAATTTTCTTTTATTAATGTTTGGAGGTTTTTGATCGACGACTTTAATGTCAAAATCTCCAGGTTGTGTCTGTCAGTAAACTGTCTGTATAAGGTCTTCAGTCTTGAGAGTAGTCTACTTTTATGTCGGTGAAGTGCGTCAATAGTTGCGTTGCGGAATAAGTCTTCGTTGTCAGTGTATTGATACCGAGGTATCGTTTTGTCCATAGTCCGTTTAATTGTCTCGTCCATTAGTTTTAGATACCTGTCAATCTCCTCGCTTGACAGATTTCTGTTGGACGGTGGGTAGTGCGAATTAGAGGAGAGTGCTCTAGTCAGTGTCCTGGAGAAGTGTGTCCAACGCACTCTACTATAGTTGTAGGAATGCCTTTGAACATACTCATCCAATTCCGCATTTTCGTTCGGAACGGTTATTTCGGTACTATAACCGCAATGGTCACTGTCATATACAAAAGTGCGAAGACATTTTACAGTTTGTTGGTTTGTACCTGTCAGTTGTATTCGTGTGTCGAACAACAGGAGATCCAAATAGGAGCCATGTCTAGGAAACGACGGACTATCCGTCGCCTTTATGCCGAGTCTATACATCACACTGTGTTGACCCCACCAATTGAATAGTAGGTTCCCTCTAGTGTTTGGTGTATTATTTCCCCAATCACTATGTTTGGCGTTGAAATCTCCGCCGATAATGAAATAGTTTTCCTCCAATTCCAGTCTCAGAAATCGAAAAAGTGTCTCGAGCTCTGAGATGAATAGGGTGGATTGAATAGCCTTAGGTGCATAAAGCGGTGCGTTCTCTAGTATTTATGTGGTAGCTGGTTAGAGGTCAATGAGGACAAAAACAACAACAACAAGGGATAGACAACATCGACGAAGTGGCCAAAATGCACTCATTGGACAGGTATAATTTCAAGCTAGTAAAGGACTTTGATTCCCATGGCTCTGCTTTAAATTCTGCCAGGAATGCCTCAGCAATAAGACAATCTTGCCAATTGCTGTTTCTTTGGGCCCAAAAAGCAGTTGTGTAGTAAGGCCCTATTCCGAAAAACTAGCGAAACTTTAAGTGTATAGCGACTTGTCGCTTGAAACAGCTACGACATGTAGAGCGAATAGATACCTATGCTGCAACCCATAAAGAGTTCGCGTATAACACCGATGGACATACCAGTAGAGGAAGACTTTAGTTGAAGGCGACCTACATAAATCGACTTGGAGTGTTCAACTGAAGGCATTTAACTGAAATCGGAGAGGCAAATTAGTTAAGACACAGGTTTATCCCGCAGTTCTTTAAAACGCGAGATATGTTTGAAAGTCAAGGATCAAGGTTTGATAGATTCATCAGTGTAGGTCAGTCTTGAAAAACCTTGTTTGACTAGACAAAAAACGCAAAGAATATGTTGGGCCTTGTGATATATATGTATATCCAAAGGACTATCCGTGTTTTGCCAAAAGCCTATTTACCATACCAAAAGCCCGACACCGATTGAAAGCTTTCGTTGTCGTTTTTTTTAGTCTCAAGATATCGATTTCTTACACGATGACACACAAATACTTGGTTTCATTGAAAAAACAAGGATGATGATGCCTATAAGTGCTATATGACTAAGATAAGTAGACTTCCTCTACCGTAAGTTTGAAAATGACTTATGGAATTATTGATCGCATTCAGGCCTACCTGCAGTTTAGCTCAGGCACTCGGTAGACAGGACCCAACAGACAGTAGAGCTACATTGTGAGCGCTAAGCAGTGTCTCGCAACCAGTTTCCGATTCACCAATAGTTTATCCTTAAACCGTCACATACCGTCAAAGGTTGCCTTATCGAAAGCATCCTCAATATCGAGCCAAATGTCCAGAGGAATCCTTGTCAAGTGGGCCCTCAATTCTACTTACCAGGTATTCAAGCACACCTCTGCAAGACCTTTCGCGTTGGTAGCCAAGTTGCATCGTTCGTAAAGCAGCTGTGGACATATGGATTCAAAGTTGGAAGCAGCTAGCTGTGCCAACGGTTCAGGCCTCACGGCTTGTTATGTTATTCATCCAACTTGCAACCTCATTTATAGGAATCGCTCCTGATAAGGTAACCTGAGGATAAGAGTCTCCAGCGTCAGATTCTACTTTCTTTACCTTCTACTCGGCGCAGGTGCCGTCAGGTTTTCCAGCGATTCGAGTCTGGCTGATTTTCCTCTCTTAAAGACTTTAAACAGTTTGATTGTTTCCGTTTCAGTTTCGTAACAAATGTCTATATTGTTGAAACCAGGTCATAGTAACCATTCAATTGACCCTCACATTGCATCTACAACTGCCCTAAAAGGTACTCTGACTATGAGCACCACTGCATGAGATAAGTCCCATCTTCGTGGAATCATCGTATTCATAAGCTGAGCTACTGCCTCTTGTAGTAGCGATAGAACCGGACCATAGAGAAAATAAGCTCACGCAACGAAGATTTTCTAGCTTTCCGAGTTCGTTTCGTAGTTAATATCTGGAGTGACTAAATCTTGGTTCCAATATTCCCCAAGCGAAGATGGTAAGAGTGAATTTGGAGAGAAGTTCCCTAAAATAAAAATTGGTGCACGCTTCGGATGAAGCGCCTTAAATCGAGTCTGCTTCCGAGCGATCCGCGGCTAAACATCCGGACTTTCAATTTCACTGCTCTTCTTAATGTACACACTTTTAGGATGTGATTGACATTTGATCATTTAGTTAGTTGTTGGACCCTCTGAAGCTATCAGATTGCGTAAATGATTTCCCAATCTTGGAAATTTGGGGCTTTGTGCTGCTGCAAAACTAATTAGTAGGGAGAAGTCATCTTTGGGTCATACCGCATGGAATATTCGCACCTACAATTTCGGCTTTTCTTGGCAGCTTCCTAAGAGTACAATTTCGATATTGCTCTCTTGCCAGGCTCAATTAGGTTTATCAAAGCGGTCACATAACTCAATGTTGCATAGCATAATCCCCAGTCCGGTCAATTGGGGCGTTTCCCCCTATTGTTTTTGGCTTTAGAAAATATAGTTTAGATGCAGATCATAAAGCAAAGCATAAAGGAGACCTCAAATCATCTTTCAAAAGTCCGTCTAATTACTCGCATATGGCGATGATATTGACATAAATAGAAGAAAGCACCGTGATGTCAGGTGCACTTTCGGGAGTATTGAGACGGAAGCGGCGAAAATAGATTGAGTGGTCAACGGGGGCAAGACTAAGCACAGTATGCAGAAATGCCACTTAAAACCGACGTCTCGGACAGAACGTCATCTTCGGCAGGTATGACTTTGTCTTCCTAGGCTCAGCTATGAATTTAGACAACGACACCAGCGCTGAGATCAAAGGAAGAATAACTCTTGCCGATCGCTGCTTCTTTGGGCTAAAAAGGCAATTGACTAGTAAAGACCTCTCTCGAACGACAAAAATGACCCAATGTCAGACAGGGGCATGAACATCATCAAAAATGGATGAGGGTGCTCTTGACTGCTTTGAGATGAAAATTCTTGGAGCGATTTTCGGTCCCGTCTGCATAGCCGATGAGTAGAGGAGAAGATACAACGACGAACTGTATGGACTGTACAGCTACATCGACCTAGCCAGAAGAGTGAAGATCTAACGACTGAGATGACTGGGTCATGTAGGGCAGATGTACACCAAAGCTCCGGTCCGAAAAGTCTTCGAATCCGCCCCAGTGGAACAGCGCAGTAGAGGAAGACCGAAACTCAGGTGGCGCACGTCAGCCAGAGTAGCGTGCGGAACTAGAAACAGCTAGCAAAGGATAGAGTTGGGTAGAAGCTTGTTGATCAAGGCCCATGTCCAAACCTCGGACTTAAGCGTCACCTAAAGTAAAGTAAGAAAGTAAAGTTGAACCTGCAACAAAAACATTTAAGGCGTTCTCTTCCTCTAGAGACCACAGAAAAATGGTTTCGTAAATTTGAAACGGTTATATGACGATCAAACCCATTCTGGATGCCCTTCCCAGATTGATGACGACGTTGTGCGAGCCTTGTTCAAATATAATCCGACGATTTAAACTGAGGCGATTACTGAGAGGCTTGATATTGACACTTGGGGGCAGCATGTTTCGATGGGAAAAAATAAGCTGAACTGCATCTCGGTGGCCATGTTTCTACTTAAACGCCAGTTGCGAGCCATGACAAGTGACGACAAGTTGATTTTGTACAACAAGGTGCAACGAAAAAGGAGCTGGAAACAAGAAGGTGAAGGGGCAGAACCCTTGGCAAAAGCTGATTTGCATCCAAAGGAGGTACGAAGTTACGGGCAGGAACTTTTGCAATGATCCCATGCAACATGCTCTATAACCAAAATCAAGATATAGTTGCGCAGTTCCGCTCAAGCAATCGTCGTAAGGAAACTTTTTTGAACATGAACGGGCCGGCCCAGGTTGATGGTACTGAACTGATGGTAAACGAAAAATCGTTAGCCCTTATGCATCATTGAATTTGTAATTTAAGAAACCATTACGCACTACCGTTATACATCGACCGCCGATAGTTAGCATCTTCTCCTCTCCAGTGGAGAGGTGCTGTCTCTAATTCCATTTTCCATTTGATTGGAAATTAATTTCAGAATTATTAACATGTCACATTAGCATACGATACGACAACAATGTCTTGCAGCCAAAAAACAAAAGAGACTCCATCAAAATCAGCAGCACTCCCAAATAACTTCTGGAGATGGAAGTCAGTCTCCAGCTTTGCTTTGAAGTTTCTAACCACAATCTTGGTTCGAAGATGATATCTGCTCCTCCAGGAATTAATTGGACGACATAATTGCATTGTATGGTGGACAGTAATTACAGGTTGCAAATAATTGAGTAAAACCACGTATGCACACAGGCACATTCTGTTACAGGGTGGACCTGGACAGCCGTAAATACCAAGTTCGCGGACCGCTTCGAATTAATTACACATTTGCCCATAAAATGATGGTGCATTAAAAATGTGTTGGAATAAAACTGAATAGCAATAAAAATGGCTTCCGATGGTGATGCGACTCATGAAAATTGCAGCGATGCGGCTATGCGGCGATGCGGCGGCCGGCGACGGCGGCGTTCAGAATTTATGATAGTGAAAACGATTTTGGGTCATGAAGTATAGTGGTAGCAACGATGCGGCAACAGGCAGTGCAGTGTGTGGTGCGATCCTAATGGAACAACTTACATTGGCCCGATATTCATCTTTAATTATGCGCGCCTATGAAAGAGGGCTGATTTTTACTTTTTTTCATCCTCATCCACGGAAATGGTTAACTGACTCCCGAAAAAGGTTAATGGCCATCCATAAAGAGGAGTAGGTTGGTAGCTATCCGTAGTGTTGTAGTGGTGAAGATGATTACTTCCCGGGGTGGAACTTAACGATCGAGTGCAACTAATTTACGATCATTTAATGTCGGCCTTTATCAAAATTTGGGGCAGGACTGTGCGGACAGTTCCGTTCCCGTTGTACAAACAAATAATTTCAAAATGTGATGTGTAGAAAAAGTTGTTTATATCCGAATGACAGAATCGTTTAGTGTGATGTTTAAATAAACACTTTGTGACAGGCCTGACATGGATTGATGGGTCTGTTGGTGGAATGAAATTGAATCTACCACCACTAAGTGAATCGATAAAATTCGAATGTTATTGGTGTTGCGTGAGTCGACCCTATTCAGAGACCAAGAAATGTGTAAACATATATGGAGACTATGACTATCTACAGGACAACTTACTGGGTTTATGGTGCGTTATAGGTTCATCCCAATCAAAGTGCTTTTAAGAGGTTTTAGGTGCTTGAGAGCCTTTTAAAATTGTATATTTGAACACTGCAGCCGCGGAAGAGCGCTCTATGTCCTAAGGGCGAATTGAGAAGGACAAGAACGTCCCAGAAGCTCCACAAATGCTCGATCGAATAAGGTGCTAATAAGTGATAATCCCTTTACACCATAGGGGCAAAAGGTCGAAGGGATAAATCAAATGTATAATGGTGTCAATAACAGAAAGGGTTACTTTACTAAACTTGAAAACGGTTTTGAGAATAAAGCGCCTCCATTCCATCTCCAAAGTTGAACATGCACAACTAGTAGTAGAGTCACAGTTGGTATTGGGAATATGGAAAGACTATTTCTGCAGACTGTATAGCGGCAATTATATTCGAAATATCGGTGTCAGATAGAATGAGCCATTCACCTCCTATAAGGACGACTGAGAACTTCATCTTTGAGACGAACTTATAACTACTAGCAATATTGAAGCTAAAACCTAATAAAGCTGATGGCGTAGACTATCTTGTAGCTAAAGGTGACCTGCCTGGTAACATGCACCAGTTCATCTGTAAGATATACTCATAATCAGAAGAATCCACGCCCGAAGCATGGAATCTTAACATTATTCCTTTTCTTCAGCTCCAAGTAAAGTCTAATTGTTTCATATCAGTGTTGTTTGAGGATTAGAAAGTCCCACATTAATCAAGCAATTATACTACGGCAGGTCTTGGAAAGACCTTGGAATTTTAGATCAACATTCATCTTCTATATGTCGGCTTCAAAGTCGCTTATTTCAGAATATATAGAGACGAGTTAATCAATGCGATGACTGGCATTGGCATTAAGTTGCTAAACTCAGCAAGTTATGCAAGATGCCTATGTAAAATTGGACGAACACACCCATGATGAAGCTTTGGTGAGTATAGAAGCTATGGCACCCAGAATGTCTCCGATGGTCAATGAGGATAAATCAAGGTACATGATGCCATCAGACCGTAACCACAGACGGCTTAACCAAAACGTAACCATAAGCAGCTATAACTTCAAAGTTGCTTAGGAATTTTGTCTATCTTGGATTCGCAGTTACAAACACCATCGAGCGCAGAATTCAAATGCAAAATTGCTCTTGTCTATCGCTGTTTCTGTGGCACCAGAATGACAGAGTTCTCTCTCGAAAGACCAACCCGGCCTTATAAAAGACCCTTATCATTCGGATTCTGGTCTATAGTGCAGAGACTTAGGTCTTATCGATGACAGGTTGAGAACCACTTGGCCGTTACGAACGAAAGATGGGTCAAATCAAACAATCTCGGTGGCCAGTTGACATCACCTCCACGTGAGATGAGAATGCCCTCCTATCGTTCGAGCCGAATTTTCAATGTGGCGTGAGCTGTGCGGCACGTAGAGCCGTCCTGTTGAAATCACATGTCGTTGGTGTCTATATCATCCAATGCAGGCCAAAAGAAGTGGTAATCATCAAGCTATAGCGCTCGCCGTTGGCGGTGATGGCCAGGCCAACGTTGTTCTCAAACAAATATGGACCGATGACTCCGCCAGCCGAAAATTCACACCAAACAGTGACTTTTTCGGGATGCATTGGATGTTCTGTAATCTCATGTGGAGTGGCATTGTCCCAAATTCGACAATTTTTTTTGTCAACGCACCCATTCATGAAGAAATGGGCCAGATCGCTGAAGATGATTCTTCGATGAATATTAGGGTCAGTTTCCAACTGCTCCAGAGCCTATTCAGACGTAGTTGTCTATATAGTGCGTTACCCTCAGGTCCTAGCGCGCGGAGCATTCTCCGAACAGAACACCCATTCTGATAAGACAATTTCATTATTTGCACGTGTTGTTGAACGCTTTATCCGTCCATGGTGATTTAACAAAACAGAGTGAATAAGTGAGAGCCAATTTGACAGATGTAGCTTCAACAATATGGCCGCTTTCAACTGTCAAAGCTCCTAAAAGTCTTGTTCTTTAAATGTATCATATCTTCTTCGTCATAGAGTTGATCCGTACGCTTATCTTTTTGTCAAGCAAGATTTCAGATTTGCATTTGCTTCTGAGTCAACCGTTGTATTAGATCGTTGAGGCGGAATCCTCTCACCGCACCCAAATAAGTTCGAGAATGCATAGTTTTCCTGAACCAAGTGAAAGTACTGAAATCGATTTCTCATAACCTTCGTTGGCACTGCCAGCGTCTTTGGTCCAGGCTTCACAAGTTCATCTTTTATGAGCATTCTCGACAGACAACATGAAGTTTTCCGACATCTCGGAGTCATCGTCTTACCTGCTGCGTCGTTGCGGAGCACTGCGCTTAGGACCTTATGTGCAAAAAGCCACACATCGTTTCTCTTACAATTGGCGGGGCCTTAAGTGCCCGTAACATGTTCGCTCACAGCTCGTTAGACGGAAGTTTAGGGAAAAGGAGGAGAGATACAGTTGTATCTTCTGATCAAAAAGTACCCGGAATCCTTCAGCTCCTTCTGCGACTTCTCCAATATCGCCCCAATCGTCTCAAAAGATTTTCCGCGAAGTGGTACCTTGAGTTGTGGGAATAGGAAAAAGTGACAAGGGGCCATGTCAGGTTAATAGGGAGCTTGCAAATTGTATGAAAGTTGTTTTTGATCAATTAGTCCCGTACTAGATGAGATGTGTGAGTCGGTGTGTTGTCGTGATGAAGAAATCACGAGTTGTTTCTCCACAATTTGGATCTGTTTCGACGAACATTTTATCTCAAACGCTTTAATACGCTCACGTAATACTCATTATTTATTGTTTGGCCTGGCGTAAGAAATTCCCAATGGACCACTCCACGGCAATCAAAGGAAACGCTCAACAAAACCTTGATTTTGGATCGATTCTGTCGTGGTTTTGTGGATGTTGGCTAGTATGAGGACCGCCATTGGAATAAATGTGGTTAGTTTCGATGTCATATTCCTTTGGTCAAAAGCGATATCAATGCGATGCTGTTTCTGAAAAAAAAATTAACACCCTCGGCACAAGCTACGCTTCAACTCGTATCATTCCCAAAACATCGTGCGTTATCTGTGCCAATCCGAACGGGTCACCAAGATTGGCTGCTTTCTCCATGATGCTCAGACGATGATCTGCGAGGGCAAATTTGTTAGCTTCTTCAATGTTAAAATCAGCCGTAGCGTTGGATGGACGACCAGAACGTCAAAAGGTATGTATATTGGTCGTAAATGCTTGCAGGTTTTAATGACTAAGAAATAAGGAGCTCGACAGAGAAAGGCCGTAGAAAGGCCTTGTGGAACGTTGTACTTATCCTGCGTATAAATGGCTTCTAAATTGAAGTATGTCATAAGACAAATCTCTGTGCACTAAAACGGGCCCATCGCGATCTCTGTGGGAGCAGTTGAATTTCTAATCAAGGGTCAAAAACCTAAGCAATCTCCCTGGTAAAAAATTCGATTTCTTACAAAAGCCAAGAAGGCATTTAAATAGACGGCACCTCTAAGTTTTCAAGGAAATATTTTCCGAAGAAATTCCTTCGGCTACGTGATATTGCCTCACATTCAGAGAGTATGTGTGTTATGTCCTCGACCGCTTGTAGATCGCCACAGAATCTACAAATGTTGTACTCGTATCTGTCATTTTGAGTCTCTTTGCGTTTTTCAGCAGAAGACAGTGTCCTGTCAGGATTCCTATTCAAGTCCTAAGTCTATCCCTGTTCAGTTTAATCAGCTTTCTAGATCTTTTACCATCGAGAAGTGGTCACACAGCCTTGGCTAGCCTATGTTCTTCAAGTTTCGCCACCTTATGCTGGCAGCGCAGAGGGGTGGTTTGATTTTAGCAACCATCGTCTTTTTTCAAGCTCGTCCGCTTGTTCATTTACCTCTATATCGCAATGCCCTGGCACCCAGCACAGTCTCACCCCGTTCTAAATGCATAATACTTTGAGCGACAGCCTCTGACTGTATCAGAGCTGATGTCGGTTGATTCTATCGCCTTAAGAGCGGCCTGGCTGTCGATATAGCTTTCAGTCGCCCCAAGAAAAGCCAGAACCTCTTATTGGAAGATACTTCTTGTGTCCGGTAGCCTAATGGACAATCTTAGTTCTGGGTCTTCCGAGAAGATATCGGAATCTGTTTCTTCCTTCGTTTTCGAGCCATCTGTGAAAATTGCAATTTCGTTTTGCCTGATCCATCCAATCCGGATATATTACTTCATACGGAGTGTCGAAGGAAGGTACTTCATCCGTTAAAATCGGATTGCCTGGCAGTAGCTCCGCTTGAATTTTGCCGTGTCCGAAGCTACTGCTCTTGAAGGGACCCAAATTAGTGAGTCGAATTGCGCTATTGACAGGAAGTTGAAAGAAGTGACATAAATTGAAAGAATGTTGCTGACAGAACATAGCCCTGAAGCACACTATCATTTTACAATCTTAAAACCGTCCCAGAGAACTAGAAATGAACAACTCCGAAAGGGAATTGTATCGTTCCTTTGTCTTCTTCTTGTGTATGATGCCCTGGAAACCTTATTCCGAGCGCCGCCTCACGTTTTTGCATGCGTTGAATGCCCGCGTATAGAAGATCGAATCGCTCTTCCAAAATTAGAAAAATCTCACTTCTCCGTCAAGTTCAGTAAGAACTCCATTGAGTTAGATATGTAAATGGCTTCCAAACAGAGATACTCTTATCATGAGGGCACATACTTTGAAAGACGGTACTCGCATTGGGTCACACAATTTAGACATCTACAAGCACCTATTGAAATTCTTAACGAAATGACCAGGGCTTGGAGCTACAATTTGGCTGTAGAAATTGGTTATAACGTCCCAAATTACTGAAGATGAATTCTTCATCTGTATCTACTAGGTGAGGAACTGGTCCACCAAAACAATAAATTTCCTAATATTTAAGGACTTCTCCGTTGTTGAAGTATATTCAAAATAAAACATCACAATCCCTTAGGTAAGCTGAGTTAAATTATCACATAATCCTCAGCTTAATGTTTCACAACCAAAGACATCACTCCCAGTGGTCTTCTCAGTAGGTATTTAATAAACTCCCTCAACGCCATTAATATATGTATGTATGTAGGCACATGCCATCATCAGCAGACATTTACCAAATCGCAGAGTCATTGTAGCCCTCAAGAACAAAACAAAACACCTCATTGCCCAATAAACATTTTACCCAAATCCTACTCCATTTGTAATTGTCTTCAACAGCTTCTTATTCTCACCTAATCTCGCCCCCAAACAAATTAAGATCCAAGTTTACACAACCAGATACAAACAAAACCAAACAGGACATTCCAACTTAGACCCAGTCCTACTACTTCTACTTCATTTTACGGTGTCCTTTTTCGGCAACTTAATTCATCTACCCTCCATCAACATAGCACCCATCAACACAACGCACATCCCTTAATGAGGGGATGTCCTTGTAAATTGCTCAATTAAAAATCATACTCTCCTCACCGAGACACTTCAGTCGAGTGGAAAGTTTTTCTGTTCTGTCTCCGCCGTGACCGCCGCAGAATTCGCAACCCCGAAGAAGGGGAATACCCAATTTGGTAAGTCGTCCTTTAAATTGGTCTTCCCCCCAAAAAATAATAAAAAAAAAAAAACAAATGACAAGACGAACTAAGGACACAAACAAAAAACACAGAAAGAACAAAACAAAATTAAGAAATTAGAGTGGTCTAAGGACTCGACTGTGACTTCCCTTACTGTTTGTTTTAACGTTTGTTTTATTGTCAATTTATCGTCTGCCGAGGTTGATTTCGTCTAATACCCTTGGCAGCTTTGCTTGTTGTGGCGGGGGGTGGGAGGGTTGTCTAGGGCAATTGTCAAACCATTCGGACCGTTCGGATTGTTATTTCCTCTTGGACAAACTTGTAATGAGCGCTACAGAGATGCGTAAGCGTAACAGTGCGTCCATAAAATAATCATTATCCTCTTTTTAACGGCAATTACAAGATTGTAAATGTAATTGACTGTAAGGAAGTTCTGTCCTTGTAGCCTAAGTCTCTTGAATGTTTGCGCGAATTTTTGGCTTGACGATTGTTAAATGATGATGCTGCGGATAGAGGATGGGTGGGGGTGGCTAATTGCCGAAAAATGGGGTAACAAAATTCGTAAAGTGGAAGATCATTTAAGTTGGTTTCGGGAAGGAGGTTCATAATATCTTATAGGAAGGTCTGGATCAGAATTATTTGCAAATTTGAAAGAGAACAAAAGTTAACGACTTGTCAAGTATCCAAGGGTGTTTGTGTGTCTCCTTTCGCGCTGCTTAGGGCTGATTTCTGAATATTTATTCGATTGACGAAATTTAAAAACTGTTTGGCTTCACATAGAACAGCTTAAGATAAGGCGGGGTCACCTCTTTATTTACTTGTAGTGACTAAGGATTGATGAGAGGTTTTAAGGTATTTGATGTAAGCTATGCTGCGCTAAAGGCTATTCGAACCCATTTGCAACTTCAAAATACATATTTCAACGCAATTAAGTTTAGTAAGGTTCTGTGTCACAATGCTATCTTATGTCTTTAGATCTGAAAGCAACTCTTCTATAATGTAGGACCTAGACCATGCCTTTTGAATATCAATTACCTCGGCTCGTTCTGCCGTCGACAGTTTGACGGCGTTGAAACGAAATTACAGGCAACATTATTGCATACTACCTAATGTTACTCGAAATCTCTGCTTATGAAAACCCAAACAAGGCTCCTAGCGCCTTAGAAATCCAGAACATTTGTTGCATTATTTCGAATGGCGTTTTGCTATCCTCCGGATCATGAAACGCTGAACCAAATTGATTATTTTGCGATCGACGTAAAGTATACCTCCAGCATTCCGAACATCCAAACTTTCTGTGCACCCAGCAATGACTCAGATCTCTACCTTCGTCCAGATTATGTACCCATGACAAGTTGAAACGCTACCAACATGCCATCAGAGACGCCGCAGGTAATGTTATGGAAATCTCTGGTTTCATAAAGAATGCGGAAAAGCACACGTTGGGAATCAACTCGATCACGAGTTACACAAAAAAAGCGCGAACGTTCGAGGGAATAGAGAGGTACTTCTTCCGCAACAATGTTCAGAAGTTGTACCAATGAGTAAAGAGATGTGTCAAGGCAACAAGACCCGCACAGAATCTATGGAGATAAAGTAGGAGACCATGTCCCGGTTGGTGCTGAAAACAGGAAAAAACTTCTTCTGTAGATCATCTCACGGCGACAAAGACTGGCATCTCATAGCTGAAACTTTCGTTCAATAAGGGAAGCTATATCTAAGCTGAAATCCGACGGCCGTGTCACTCAAAGCTTTCTATAGATCTTATACAAACCCATTTCTCAAATCTAATCAGAAGAGTGTATCCCTGAAGAATGGGATTTCAGTATCGTTCGCCTAATCCACAAAATTTTTATTTTATTTTTTTTGGTGGGCAGGTGTGAAAATTTCCTAAGATTTCTCAAGAAAGGAGACCCTCTGAACTGCGCCAGCTACAGAGGCATCAGTCTCCTTAACATCGCATATAAGATTTTATCCGCCGTATTGCGTGAACGCCTGAAGCCGTTCGTCAACAACCTGATAGGTCCATATCAGTGTGGCTTCAGGCCAGGAAAGTCCACCATCGACCAGATATTCACACTACGGCAGATCTTGGAGAAGACCCATGAGCTTCAGATCGATACACACCACCCATTCATCGATTTTAAGGCCGCGTATGACAGCATCTATAGAGACGAGCTATATAGAGCAATGTCTAGTTTTGGCATCCCTGCCAAACTCGTCCGTCTGTGCAGGATGACGATGGAGAATGCACGCTGCTCCATCAAGGTCGGTAAAGATCTCACCGAGACCTTTGATGTCAAAAAAGGATTTAGACAAGGCGATGCGCTGTCATGCGATTTTTTCAACATCGTACTTGAAAGAATAGTGCAAAACTCACGAGCAAACACAAGAGGCACTATCTTTCAAAAGTCCGTCCAACTACTCGCATACGCCAACGATATTGACATAATCGGGAGAAAGCAGCGTGATGTCAGTGGCGCTTTCGCGAGTATTGAGACGGAAACGGCGAAAATGGGTTTAGCGGTTAATGAGGGCAAGACCAAGTATATGCTGTCAAGCAAAAAGGACAACCAACACCGACGTCTCGGACAGAACGTCACCTTAGACAGATATAACTTTGAGGTAGTTAAGGACTTTGTCTACCTAGGCTCTGCTATAAACACAGACAACGACAAAAGCGCTGAGATCAAGCGAAGAATAACTCTTGCCAACCGCTGTTTCTTTGGGTTAAGAAGGCAATTGAGTAGCAAAGCCCTCTCTCGGACAACAAAAGTCACCCTTTATAAGACTTTAATAATCCCGGTCCTGCTCTATGGCGCAGAGGCATGGACATTATCAAAAATGGATGAGGGTGTTCTTGGTTGCTTCGAGAGAAAAATTCTTCGGGCGATCTTCGGTCCCGTCTGCATTGACGGTGAGTGGAGGAGGAGATACAACGACGAACTGTATGGACTGTACAGCGACATGGACCTAGCCAGAAGAGTGAAGATCCAAAGACTGAGATGGCTGGGTCATGTAGAGCGCATGGACACCAATGCTCCGGTCCGAAAAGTCTTCGAATCTGCCCCCGAGGGACAGCGCAGTAGAGGAAGGCCAAGACTCAGGTGGCGCACGCAAGTGGAAGAGGACCTCAGCCAACTTAGCGTGCGAAACTGGAGGCAGCTAGCCAGGGATCGAGCTGGCTGGAGAAGCTTGTTGACTGAGGCCCAGGTCCACCCCGGACTGTAGCGCCACCTAAAGTAAAAGGTGTGAAAATCTTCATAGACACTATGAACCCGTTGCTCGTAGTAGTGTGAGATTCTTACTCACTAAAAACACGCCTCCCTTCTTATTGACTACTACTAAGTAACCTTATCAAGTAGTTTCCGTTTCAAATAACGTTCGCGTGGGGCAGGTAGCTTTCCAGCAAAAGCACCTGTTAGTACCGCTATTATATGCGGATAGTCCTTATCGCGCCAGATCGAATGGTCTCATTCTTTGTAATCGACGCACTAAGTTTATCTCGTCCAGAGTGTTGGAGTATTTTATTTTGATCATGAAAACGAATACGGAGTTTGCGAGCAAAGTTCATTATTTCGCCCTCGACGGTAACTATTCCCAAGTCTCTGTGGATATCACTGTTTCTGATATACCATTGGGCGTTCACGATTTATCTTAGAACTTTGTTTTGATAGCCTTGGAGAATATTTCGGTTGCTTGGTTTAGTACAACCCCAAAGTTGTATACCGTACGTCCAAACAGGTTTAAGCACTTGCTTATATATAGATGAGCAGTTTGTTATGTATGCTTAACATGGAATGTCTTCCCAGTAGCCAGTACATTTGTCTGAATTTATTCTCAAGTTCATCACGTTTCTTCTTAACATGCGGCTTCCATTTCAGTTTTACATCTAGTGTCATTCCTAGATACATATGGTATTTGTACCGAGTTAATGAAAATGGGAAGGTTTTCCGGTAAAAGAAATGACGGTTGAGAACAATTCGTCATATCTTTGTCCATTCATAGATTTTATCCAAAGCCGTTTGTAGCTTTCCAGTAGCTAACTCGCCTGAAGTATCTGTAGCTACTATCGCCGTGTCGTCCGCGAACGTGGCTACTATGGTACCTGATTCTTCCGGTATGTCTCGAGTATAGAATGAAAACAATACCGGACCAAGTTCCCTTCCTTGCGGAACTCCAGCAGCGATCTCTTTAAATTCCGAGTATTCGGTGCCATGTTTAACACGAACAATTCTGTTTTCCAGATACGATTTCAGAATCGTATGCAGCTCTCTCGGAAGAACCTGACTTAGCTTAAAATTTAAGCCTTCATGCCATACATTATCGAAGGCTTAAGACACGTCAAGAAACACGCGAGAACATATCTTTTTCCCCTCTAGGGCTTTCTCAATTTCATTCGTAATCCTAAAGACCTGGTCAATTGTGGAGTGCTTAGTTCTATAACCGAATTGATGATCAGGAATAAGACGCCTTTCTTCAATGATCGGTTGTAAGCGCTTCAATAGGAGTTTTTCAAATATTTTAGATATTATCGGCAGAAGCGATATCGGTCTGTAGGACTTTTTTTCATTTAGAGATTTGCCTGGTTTCGGGACCATTATAACTTCGGCAACTTTCCATTGGCTTGGAACGTTTAATAATCTTAGCGCGGCAAAAAAATGATAGCTCAAAAATCATAGCTCTTTTAATTTTTGTATAAAACTTGAAACTATGACTTATTCCACTTAATCTTCCTAAGCTACTTAGCCTAACTTGGATTAATCGGAGTGGTGAGCACTCGTATCCTCTCACTTCGGGTGGTCACCAACTCGATTGCGATTCCGGGCGCATTAACTTCCTGCACAATCACCGCCGTCGATACTTAACTGATGCCATGAGGCACAAAACACTTCTCAGAGGTTCAGCCTTATGTCAACGAGTGGATATTCCCGGAATACCGGGAAAACCTCCGGCTGAATAAACCCCGATGTAAGTGAGCTCTTATGCCCCATTTCATTGGAGTAATAAGCCCCAAATATCAGGCTGTCATATCGAATCACCTAAATCAGGAAATTGTCAGTCCTATTCAGATGAGCTCCATCGTAAAGGGCATAGTAATTTTTATACTCTGATTCTATAAAACTTCAGATAGGTCCTAAGACACTGTCTTTGAAACGCCCCAATGTTTTCCATCCGATACGGAGCTACATCAACTCACACGGGGCAACATAGCATATGACATTCGCCCTAAAGACAAATTGCTTGCTGAGAAATAGCCTTCTAGTCAGGGCTAAGGCCTTCTTGGCCCCAGCGAGAAAAAATCTATGTGTTTATCAAAATACAGATACTTATCGATCCAGATACCAAGGTATCCTACAACGCTTCACACTGCTAATGGCAGCCTGTGCTGTCCATTGATGGCCAAATTTCACCAGTTATGTCTGGTGTCCCTAGAAGCCCATCTCAAAGAAGCTCTAAATAAGATTGTTGTCGACTTTTGAAAATTGCTTATCAAAATCCAATCATCGCAATGCGCCTTAATATGCTCAAAATCACTCTGCAGAAGAGTATTGATGCGATTTTTGAACCTAATCTGTACGCCACTTCAATATCTTGTCTGGAAAATTGCGTAAACGTCTGAAACACAACCAGATTGGCGCCTTTCAGTATCATTTCAGTCCAGAAAAGTTTACAATCGAACAAATTCTAACACTCTAATTGATAAATGATCGAGCTAACTGGAGAAGTTTGTAAATTGAGGTAAGGTCATTGGCAGATTAGCTCTTGTGAGTACAACATTCAACTACTGTGAAACTGTTTTCGTGTATTTTACTAGATCATCACTCTGTATAAAGCCTAAGGTCAGTAAAAGTCGCTTAGACCAAAAGCGACAAGGTGGCACTCTATCATGATATTTTTTCGCCTCGAAGATTAATTTCAAGAACACTGCCGACTTTGACGTGAAAAGAATGAAAAGCAATCAAGGGAAATTCGGACAAAAGCGGCAAAGGTGGGTTTGACGAGGACCCGAGGCAAAACAAAGTCCACACGTATCTAGAATCAACATTTTGATCAGTTTGAAGTAACTGTTTGCTATAACTTTGAGGCATTATGAGGCCTTTGCTATGTTTTCCTGAAAATATGTACACATGGATGGGGTCATGCATTTAGTGGTCCGAATTTGGCATACCTGTTTTAAACACGTTCTTCAAACTAAACTGTCATTCGAGACTGTATGTGTTTAGGCTAAGATTTACCATTTTACAATTCTGAAAACATATTACAAAAATTATAATTCTGTAGCAAGTACGTTTCGAGCATTACGAGGAGATTATGGTCGACATAATCGTCCAACTAGGTGTTCTATAGCAAAAATTGTAAAAAAAAAATGTAAAAGGCAGGGTCTGTTACAGTTTTCCTAAGGCATATTCATCATCGAAATACAAAATCTACAGAGAATATGTCTTCTGTTAGTAAAAATCTTCAAGAAGATCCAAATCTATCGATTTCTGACCGAGCATACCATTTCGGCTAATCTTACTGCGCAATTTGGGTTATTTTGCATTTGGATCTATATAGCCTTATAGATGAACTCACTCAAAAATTGAATTGATTTTGCAGCATTGTCTTATTCCTATATAGCATCCAAGTCCAGGGCTTTTATGGTTGGAGTTAATGTACGTCAACTGCCACATGGACTGCCTAAGGAGAATGAAGCGAGTTTTCGTGCTGGGTGTATCGTACCAGTAGTCAATCCAAAAGCTCGGTCTTAAGCTCCTAATTAATCGCTTCATTTTATTACAAGTTCTAAGTTAGGGTTAATCCAACACGAGACAATATAATCGACGCAAGAGCAGCTGTTTTTAGACGAAAGGTCACGCGAGTAGACTTCAATAGATGGACATTGCAGTGATTCTTGGCAAAAGTACTGAGGAACCTTATACAAACTGTAGGTAGATGCCTTACCTGCTGCAACCCTCTTTTAATCGTGTGCAAACTGCAGCCAACCCCCGTAAGATCTGGGAGGTGGTAAGGATGATGTTTTATTTCAAACTGTCGTAAGCGCATTTTCACTTTTGAAAAAAAGGCCACAACGTCTCCTTATTTGTAAATTACGCCCTTTTTTCTGTTGTGTATTTGATCCAACCAGAAGTGGAGTAAATATTGTCAAAACTTGTAAGAAATGTCATGGAAAATGCATTTAAAAGCCCGGATGTACCTTAGACTAATTGGACAAACAAATCTCATTCGCTTCTCAAAACAATCAAGCTTCCTCTGCCTTAAGAGAGCAATGTGAGGGGTGACTCCAAATTTCAGTAGAAAAACAAAAATAAATTGAATTGAGAACATCCTTTCCACATTCATCCGATATCTCAGCCATAATTCATCTAGATGGTTACAAAATTCTCACATCGATTGATCTTGAAGAGATATTCGTTCGCGTAATGAATACTTGAGTACCACGTGCTCAGGCTCACAATCACCATGGATGGCATCGATCGAAATTCTCAATAAAATCACTCGCTGCGTTATCTTATCTGATCTTGCTGCTGTGAAACAGGTGTTTTTTGATCGAAACTACATACACACCCCGAATTCCAGTGCAATCGCTTCAAGGATCACCTTCAGGGAATTTCATAATTTTTTGCAATTTTTCCTCGCCCCGGTTACTCATATAAGATCGATTCGATAGTATCGTCCAGCTATTTCAGGGTGTGCTCGAAATCATCGTGCGTCGTGACTGGTCACTTAAGAGTGTTCTCTCCTTCACTGTTTAAGGAACAACCAAACTCCAACATTCAACTCCTGTGGGGCAACTTAATCTGATTTGAACGACAGGTTGAGACACACCTGTGTTGCGATCGTGCTGGTGCAATTTGCTTTCACCTTTTCGTTCTCGTATATCCGCATAAGCGGTTGCCCTTTTAATGATGACACAACTCCGATACTCGATTTTGGGCATCAAAATTTGTCCCACCGAAAGGGAAGGAAAGTATCTTTTTGGGTCGATCAAAGCCCATTAACGAGTATTTAAGAGGAGTTTTATCTTTTATTTTGATGGGTGGAAAAATAGCTGTTCCAGAACCGTTATTAAGCAACAAAATTGCAGCAAAGTAATATGTCAAAATTCTCGACTCTACTCGAAGCAAAAAACATGAAAGCATGACAGCAAATTCATGTCATTAGCATGGAGATACATACTCGTATATACTCGTACGCGCATGCGAATATTCCAGAGGCCAAAGGGTTTGAAGAATTCATTATCGTTTGTTCCGGGGTGTTAATAGGCTAACAATGCGTTGGAAGCTTATACATTTATTCAATGCTCTGTCAACGGATGTGCGTCCAGTCGCAACGACCTACGAAAGTCGTTTGTATCTTTTCAGTTAATCAACGCATCTAGGCTCAGCTTAAGTGGGATCTTGTCGTTCTACTATTTGAACAAGACCACCAGGGGTTCCAACACATAAGTAACTAATGGAAGAACTTTGTAGATCATACTATTGTTCTCATATATCTCTCTTCGGGCTATCTGCATCTAAGTGTATCATCAGAAAAGACTTATTGTTGTAGAATTTGTTGTCTATCTAAATTGGACATTAAGGTGCTTCTTGTGAAAAATTATTGCAACTACTCGTACAACGTTGCGTTACTGGTGTATAACATGCGATTTGTGCAGTAGAATCGCTCAGCTCACATGACGAAATGTTATCCGTATAGTAATCATGTGTTTATTATCATCTAGAAGATACAAAGATCCCTTTGAGATAGTAAAATTTATTGGATACCTACTATTGCTCACATTTGATGGGAGTTAGTTGTAGAAAACTGCAGCACGAATGCGTAAGTGATGTGCATTCAATTGAAACGTATCCATGAACACTCGGAGTCCATGATAAAGGTGTCTATTTAGGCCGTTTGACTGTCTGTATCGGTGTGTTTATGTGTTGAAAATTGCATGAAAATTTGTTGCGTTTATGTTCATTAATTGGACGCACTATTAGCATGCAAATAGTTATTTAGTCGTACTAAGGAGATTTGCATTTGTAACGAAAATAATTGGATAATAAATGAAAAATGAAGTTGCCTAGCACGCATGGGTTGTATTCAAGTAAACTATTGTCTAGTAGAAGTATCTACGAGCAGTTTGTGTTAACTAACTGCGAGTATAATATTTGTATTGCATTTGTAAGGCATTAGCAATGCTATCTAAGCAGAGATCTTTATTTATTCCACCAGTTTTAATTGAAGGTGGTTTGATACGCATCTAGAATCATCCTTATCTATTGAGTTTATGACGTTATTTCGTATTTTATGACCGTTCTCTGAGGGGCATTTTACGATCGGAGGCATACGTTTAAGAGCAGAGATCGACAACACAGCCTTGACTGTCTTCTGCTAAGCTAGATTAATTTGTTGTCCAAGGAACCTGGTTCAATTAACTGAATCTCTCTACAGTAGATCTCATTTTAGCTAGTTCTTCTCACAATGAAATTTTTGATTCAAGTCTTATACGAGTATGCGCTTTTAAAATGTGTCAAAGCGGTGTCAGAGGCACAACGGGCGATTTGCAGGGTGTATGGAGATTCGATTATAAGCGCTGACACTTCTTAGCATTGGTTTACATGCTTTCGTTCAGGACGAAGATCAAATCTTGACTGCAGTCAGCGCCGACAGGCATTTAACGACATGGAAGATCGCTCGGCGGTATAAGATCCCCATACAACCGTTTCGAGCAGGCTGAAATGTCGAAAAAGGTCGATGTTTGGGTTCCTCATCAACTAAGTGAAAGAAACATTATGGATTGCTTAATGGTCTGTGAGTCTTTGTTGAGATATAACTTGCTTGAGGCTTTTCTGAAAAGAATGGTTACGGGAGACGAAAAATGAGCGATCAACTAACCTGGTCTTTAGCTAACCTCTATAGTTGCGCATTCCAAATGGGTTGAGTTCCTCTTGTAGTTGTGCGTGCCACTTGCTCGTAATATGCGCTCTCCCTCTACTCTGTTTTCCCAGAGGGCTAAAGCATTTGAGTGCACTCGCTTAACAAGTCCTAGCCATGTCTGGCGGTTGATGCGCAGCTTTCTAATTATTTCGATGTCGCCATACAGTTTTCACAGTTAATCATTGAATCTTCTTTTTCCAAAGCCCATCAACGCCAACAGGATTGAATATTTTTCGAAGGATTTTTGTCTTGAAACTAAGAATGTCTTCATACCTTTCCGATAGAGTCAATACTTTTGCACCATAAAGTAAGACTGGGTTGACCAAAGTGTCCTAATCCCATTGGATTAGAGCTTCACTATTTAGTTGCCAAAGAAACAATGAAGAGTTAAAGTAGACGTTTCGGGAGCTTCAAATTCAATTCAAGCCAACACTTCGATGACAGTCCACTGTGTTCTCCCAATAATGTCGATATTATCGGCGCACGCTAGAAGTTGAACGGATTTTTAAAAGATTGTGCCTTCCCAAAGTTACTACCAACAGCCTTGAATATCTCGGCCGGTAAGCCACACTCTATTTTGGTGAGGTGGACCGAAGTTTTGACTATCATCGTCTGAATTGAATGGTCTATTAGGCCGGGTTTGGGCTTCTTTGCCATTATACAGTCTGTAACAAAAAAATGTTCTCAAAGTCTCAGCGCCAACTGTACCTCTACTGTAAGTTTTGCTTATTTATCTCTACAGGTTTGTGTATGGTTCATTCTACCAGTTGGTATAACTTTCGTATGTTGTTCGGATTACAAGCTCTTAATATTCTTGTCCTATTTTTGCTTCGACTGGAGAACCGATGTTCTTCCCACCTCATATGCTCGTTAAGGTCAAAATCGGCTCCGAATGTGCTTGCCAGTATTCATCATCAAGCCAAGAACTTTTTGCGGTCATAGGGCGAAAGCCGAGGTTGGAAATCCACACTCCCTCTCCAAAATACAAAAAGCATGCCTAACGTCTTTCGCAATGTGATTTGGCGTTTCATGATTCATTGTTCTCTTGTGTATAGGCACATTGAGATGGAGAAACCGTGTGCTTTCTATAATGATATTTCGTCCACCACCTATGTGCAGGTTCGCGTTTCAAGACGAGATGGATATGGGCATAGGATATGCTTACCAACTGTTCCATCGAAGATATCCTCCTTTCTTATTCAGGAGTTAGACCCTAGTACGATTTAAACGCCTTACTTTGGACATTGTTCATATATCTGGTCGAGGAGCTCGTAGAAACATACTTTTTGGGGTCTTCCTTGTCTCTTGTAAGTGTGTGGGCGCATATAAAGCTTATTTTGTTTGTTTTTTTTATTAATTATGTCTTGGTGCAGGTAGGGTTGTCATAAGATGCACGTTTACCCGTCGGATGATCAAGATATCTTGCCATATATTGCAATTGCAAATCCTTTCCTTTCCCCATAGCACTTAGCATAGAATAGATCACAGTTTTCATCCTCCTTATGTTCTGCCGTATGGCACTTTCTGGATAGCGCTTGAAGTTGTGTGATAGCAGTCAAGTGCCTCTGCTTGACTGCATGTGGCTTTTACGGGTCCAAACATTCCACGTACAAATACGAATGTCGTTGTCCCTTAAACATTTTCAAGGGCATCAACAGTGAAACCATTTATATCTGCCATGCGGCCCATAATGGGGTAGCCAAGTATATTTTTACTGGCCGAGGATGCCCCCGGGATTTTGGCCTGCATGGCTAAAGGCTTACTAATGCAGTTACCGGAGACGAATTTGCTTTTTGCGCCGTTTCAAACAAAGATTCAAAATCCATCGCTACTGAGTAAAGGATTCCTGTTTTGGGAGAGTTAATCCCTGGTCCTACCATGCTTGCGTTTGGTACGAAACCAGTGATTATTTTGTGTAGGTCGGTGATTTTGTGCGATAGTAGCCATCATTAGCACATCATCTGCGGGTCGTATAACAAGTTCTGAAATTGTGGGCGTCGGAGACTTGTTTGGGTTCAAATAACCGGAAATCTATTCAACTATGCCTATATACATTCGAAACTTTCATCGGGGTTTCAGGGAGCACTTTACAGATGTCCGGTGATCCTATGGAATATTATCAGCTTTTTCAACTGGATAGGTAAATTGGTTGATGGTGTTTCTTCTATTGCTAGGATTTTCTCACAAAAACTTGAGCTCTTATAGTTTAGCTTCTCGTAGGCTTGTTTCATAACTTCACGGACGGTTGCAGCTTAAGGACGGATTCCAACAACAATGCGATGGTAATGTCTTTTGTTGCTTTTCCGGATACTCACGAGAATAAGGTGTTGGATACCCATAAGAGCACTTATAAAGTAAATCACACAATCTCCGTAGACACACAATGTCATTGCCGATGCCTTGAAAATATCCTCATAAAATAATTGAGACGATTTTTACTCTTGTATTGTGATTGGCCTTCAATTTCTTTCCGCCAAAATGCTACCAGAATATCAGGTAATATGTGTCAAACATTCCAGCGGATTTAAATCTGGACTTCCTGATGACCAATATGGAGCGGCAATAATATCCGGAATATTGCATCTACGCCACTCTTGGGTCGTTTTGGCTTTGCATGCCGGAGCAGAGTCTTGTTGGAAGAGCCATCTTTCCCCGTTGAAAAGGGTATTTGTTAAGCCCTCGACAACACCTTCGAGAACATTCTTCTGGTACACTTTTGCCCCTGTTCTCACACCATTTTCGCAAAAATGCAGTTATGTGGCACCTTGTTGCGATACCCGGTGTCCGCACTGAACCCTAGGAACAACTTTTTTCGCTTCTTTAGATGACGTTGCATAAACTTTGTCATTCTGCTTGTTATAAACTTCTTCTATGGTAACAATAACAGGTTGGGAGTTAAAAATTATCGCGTTGCTCGATGATAGGCTTTCATATGGAGATCATCTCGAATAAGCCTTGACATGGATCTAGCGGATATATCCAATTCTCTGGACATTATTTTTTGTTTCCAAAGAGGATTTCTGCGAATTCGTTCACCCACAGCTTCAACTTTCGCACTAGTTCGAGCGACGCGTTGACGAACCCTTCTTGGTCTGCCCTCTACTTCCTAAAGTTCATTAAAACGTTTTATAGTCCGATAAATAAATATTTTCGTCAAGTCATATAAAATGTCTCCGCGGTTTTTTATCACTAGATGGTGTTGGTGTCCATTTATCTGGAAGCACTAATCTAATTGTGTTTGAAAGGTGACACATGTCAGTTCAAATTTTTTGTGAAGACAGCTGTGTAAATCGTTGCTCGTGCTCGCAATGTGATGCTCTTTTACTATAAAAAAAAGGAAAAACGCTGCAAAAACATGTCGAAAAAATTGTGCAGCTTACGGTGAGAATGCTGTGAGTGATCGCCAGACCCAGGAGTGATTTGTTCGATTCCGTTCCGGAAATTTCGATGTACTGGACGGTCGGACACTGAATAAGTCGAAGAAATTTTGCATCTGATGGAGCAAGACCCAGGAGCTGTCTGGAGATAGTGCGGGCACTTAACTTCAGCCGTATGATAGTTTGGAATCATCTAAAATGAGCAGGTTACTCAAAGAAGCTCGATGTTTGGGTGCCACATGAATTAACGCAAAGAAATTTAATTGACCGAATAACCATCACGGTCAAAGGCCGGTGAATCGACTTTAAAGCCTGGATTGAAGGCAAACAAGGTCATGTTGAGAGTTTGGTGGGATTGGAAGGGAATTATCTATTATGAGCTGCTAGGACGTGGCGAAACAGTCAATACGATCCTCTACTGTTCACAACTCGACCGTTTTGAATGAAGCTATCAAGAAAGAGCGAACAGAATTTAAGTTGTCTTCCATCAAGACACACATCTTTGATGATCCGGAACAAGTTGACGGAGCTTGGTTGGGAAGTTTTGATGCATCCACCGTATAGCCCGGACCTTGCACCCTCTGATTACCATTTGTTTCGGTCTTTGCAAAACTCTCTTGATGGTAGAAAATTGGCCGACCGAAGAGCAGCTGAAAATCACATGGCCGAGTTTTTCGCTGATAAGCCACAAAAGTTCTACACCGATGGAATTATGAAGTTACCCCCAAAATGGCAACACGTCATAGATAATAATGGCCAGTACCTACTTGAATGAAATTGATTTTGAGTATTTATGGCTACACTAGGTACAGCATCGAAAGCGTCGGCGTGTTCTTCTCGCCAATTGATTCCCGCCTTCTTTTAAAAGTTGGCTACATTTGTGTTTGGGCTTTACTCTTAATATCGTTGATCTAACCTCTTCTTGATGAGGTGAACGTTCGATCATTTGACTCGCTGAGTTAGTCATGGAGTTGGAGGGGTGCGATCTTTCGTAAAATACGGGAGAGTGTTGAGAAAGATAGAGTTGTTCAGCGTTCTTTAAGTTGAGGCATACCTCGACGAGTAAATCGAAGAAAACGACGCCGAATGTGATTACACTTGACCAGCGTACTCTAGGAGGAGATGAACAGAGGTAATGTAGAGGAACCTGGTCACGTTCGGATAACCTTTAAACAAGACTTAGTACCGAGTTGGCTTTAAGGATTATCTCATCTATATGTAAGCGGAAGTTGAGCTCGCTAGCACACAAAATGCCGATGTCGCGAAAGGATTGAACCGAGGAGATAGGTTGGTTGTTGAGAATGTAGAGCGGATTGGCATTTGGCAATATTAAATTCTAAGCAATTTTTGAAGCACAAGATCGAAGAACTATCAAGGTGTTATTGAAGGAGGAAGACGTGAGGTTGAAATGGGGTGAGGAAATGGTTTTGATGATCCTATCGAGGTCGTTCACGGTTAATATAAAAAGAAGAGCACCTAGATGGCTACCTTGTGGAATTCCGAAGTGGCGAAATATGGAGCCGAATATACTGACTATAAACTAACACTGTTAAAACGGTTTTCCAGGTAAGTACGGGCTCCACTTAAACAGTATGGATTCAAAGCCGAGAGCATACAATTGGAAGAGTATTAATCGATGGGACACTTTATCGAAGGTTTTGCAAAAATCAGTTGCAACTACATCGACTGCATTACTATTCTCTAGGGCTGAAAGCGAACGATACGAATTCAACGAGATTTGTGGTAGTTGACCTGTCCTTAAGGAAGCCACGTTGTCTAGGGGATATAAGGGATTTGCATGGGAAGTTTACAGCTTCATACAAAATACTTTTGAAGAGTTTGGGTATATAGTATGAGAGTACATCGATGGATCTGTGGATCGGGGTAATGAAGAAGATTTTCAAAATATGAAGAGAACGAAAAGGATTCAAAGAAATATGGCAGAGACACCATAGTCGTCTACATGTCATTTGCATTTGTTTCTACGACCTTATATAGCAAATATTGGGAAAGTATCCTTATTACACGGTCATGATTCATAAGAGACTTAAACTACAATACAACATGGGCATCTCCTCACAGTTGGAATATAAAATTTCCATTAAACATGGAACTTTCTCTGTAATCGTACATTTTTCTCCACAAATGTTATAGAATCAAAACCCGATCGAGGAATCCTGGGGGAAGGCTTCTAATGATATCTTCACCCGCGCCTTTGTTGATCTCTTGCCTCCGTGCCATAGAGCAGGGCTGCAACGTAGGTCTAATAGGTTGTCTAGTGTTAATCTACGGGGCAGTTATCATACTTGGTTTTGCCTTTTGATTGCTTCTGATCCAATACTTGCCAGTGCACTGGTATCAGGTTTCTGTGTTCTGTTAATGATATCAATGTCATAAGCGTATGCAAGGAGTTGAAGATTGAATACTTGGTAAATTGTATCCCAGCCTTAAACCAAACTCTTAGATGATAGTCTACAATAGGTCCCTGATGTGTGGTGGTATTCACAATACGGCAGGAAATATCTTGAACTCGATCATAAGTCTAGTATCGACGCTAGCAGTGAAGAATCCCTCCCGTGGGTATTGGATAACAAGGATGAGGAGGCCTTATTCACACGCCATATTTTCTCCGATTGGCCTTGCTTTGCACAGATTCTTGTTTGTTACATATTAAGCTACCACCTGCTTAAATATCTGGTTGAGTCGGAATGTTGACTTCATTGCTCCATTTGAGTTAAATCGCCGCCCAAGTCGGAAAGTTCTTCCTGTAATAAAACGAACTTTGAACTATCGCCACCGTAAAAAGTGTGTTGAAGAAGTTCTTCCATATCTTGGCTTCTCTTATTTTATTTTTTTTTGTTTAGCAAACCATGAGCTAGTGTTCTTCCCTGACTGCTCTTCTTCGATTCTCATGCTGCTCTATTTGCTCTAGAGGAGTCGAAGTCGGACGAAAGTTCAAGACTTTTACTAGTTCTGTGCAGCAGTCGTCGTAGTATGTGGTAGTGCCTCATTCTCATTTGGATCAGCGCATTCCACCGAACTTCCTTCGTGGAGATGTTATATCAACGCTTGTTGTTAGGTTGTTTCGGTCCATGGATTTCATGTTCAGATTCGTATAGATACTGATCAAAGGAAGCATTATTAAATAGTCTGGTGGGTTAGTCCACGCACAACCTCTAACCTGCGGGGTCAGACCCTTTGCTAGATCCCTGAGCCTTGAAGGGTTCCTCCACCACTCTCTCTATTTCAACACCCTGACTTGTCCTTAAGATCCTTGAAAACATTGAAGTAGTCCATATAAAGATCATGCCATGTTGACTTTTGATGCCACCCTTGATTCAGTTACGAGAATTCATCCGCCCTACATTCTCCTTTTGATATTTAGCCATCTACGAAAGGATATTTGTGTTCGAATGATTTGCAAGTCATGCCATCATTAATCACAAAAGATGTCCCAGGCTTACGCTGCTGAGGTTAAGGAAAACTCTAGTCTTCCAGTGAAACTGCGAATAGAATTGCCAACCAAGCTCTGACTTATAGTATTGCCTGCCAACGAAATCTCGTGCAAATAAACACCGACAATACTCCGCTTGGCAGCGCAATAGCAGCAAAATCATTAGGAAGGCTTCGTTCTATTCAATAAGTCATTGGAGCTACTTGATTGAAATTCATGAGATGCAATCAGGTCAACTCGGTCTCATTTTAAAGCCATTCGACCACTTCTTCATCCTAGCCATCACCAGCCTTCTTACGATATCTATCGCCATCCTAAGAGATCTTCAAAAAGGTCGACAAAAACAGAAATAGCCTTACCACAGAGTTGTACATGAGTAGTAAGTATCTTAGAACAAGTCCTTACGACTTACGGAAAAGCCTTGAGCAAAATCTTTATAAAGAAAGGGACAAACGCAAGATCACGTCCGAAAATAGTAAAAGTTCCCCTTTCAGTAGATACAATGTATCTCTTTGATAAGGGAATCGTGGTAAAAATTAAATTTATATGGATAGCCGAAATATAAAACATAAACTAGAAGCCAAGTCTCGTGTGGAGGAAATAGAAATGTTCCAAGAAATGATACACCAACTAGAAGAATTTAACGAGTGCCGAAAAGAAGAAGAGATATTTTGACATAATCAAACATTTAAGCTGCTAAGTCAGGCTGAGTGTCGGCAGCAATTTTCGCGCAAAATCAGGTAAACTAGGTTAGCTATGTCAAAAGCTGAAAATAATCATAGATTTCCCTTTCCAGAGATTAAAAAGATGTGAGGCTTCACGGTTGACGACTCTTGCGAACGTTTAAAGGACAACGACATTGGGATCTGTACATGTAGTGTTTGTACCCTTAACAGACCAGACACAGCCAAACATTCAGCAGGCCGAGATATTCAAACTGGAGGGCTTCCAAACTGCAAACCATCAGGAGGATTGATGCCATTTTAGAATCAAATTTTATAAATACATACGAGTACATAGATTTTATTTAGAATTACTGATTCAATTTTGAAAGCTGAAAAAAGTCCAAAACCGAGTTTATCTAAGATTACTTTTGTGGATTTTTCTGTTGTCAATAAGAACTGTAGTTCCTAGATCTTTTTGAACACTCTTTTCAACAAAAATCTTTGAAAATTTATTGCCGAAACGTCTGTTCGTCCGTAAAAAAAAACTTTGTCACCTGGTCTAAAGGTCTGAGTTTGTCTGTTTTTGTTGTGATATTCTAGGTTTTCTTTTTGAGTCTGAACAATATTTCGCCTTATCTCATCCTTAAAAGTTGTCGGTATTGAATGGATGATATCAATTGGCCTTTGTTTAGTGACCGAATGAATCGTCCTGTTTTACTTAACCGTGGCAAGTAAAAGGAGTTCACCGGTATCGCTGATGTTCTGCTCTATTTTTGTACATCCAGCTATTTCAGATAGAGTGCTGTGAAACCTTTCAACTTGTCCATTTGTGGTACTATGGAAAGGTGGGATGGTAAAGCTTGTTATTGAAAAGTGGTTTGTGAGTAATGATCTTATTGTCTCTGAGTTAAGTGACCCCTCGTTATCGAAAACTATGGAATTTGTGTCCTTAAAAAAATTAAGAATCTCTAAAAGGAGGCTCTTTTATATCTACTATTGCACGCGACTTAATTGATTTCATTAAAGCAAATTTTGAAAATTAATCCAAACATGTAAGGAAATGTGTGGATGGCAACGATTAGTATAAGGCCTCGTAGAAGTAGCATCTTCCGACAGGTGCTGGTTCCTTAAATGACGAGAATGAGCCTCTGCAGCCGAACATCTTGCAGCTCTGCTAATAAGTCCTACTTCACGCCTCCCCGTGGCGCCATCTGGGAATCTCACTAGAGGTTGCGAAGTGAAGGGGGCAAATGGCGAGTTTCCTGCGCCATTAACCAGGATTAGTCTCGGAAAAACAAAACAAGACCTTATCCGGGCTACTCCGACATATTTGGAGCTCAGGCCGGAAAGGATTTCCAGGGCTTAGTCAGGGTCCTGGAAAAGAGATGGTGGCGGACGAGCCCTATAAGGGCCAACGGCAGCGCTCACATCCCGGAACGGGTTACTGGCTTCGGTGTAACCGACCCCTCGTCCTAGGGGCACTCAAAGTGGAACTGGTCCTCCAGGTTGGAGGCTGTGCCGCCGGGGTAACTGCCTGGCCATTTAAAAAAGATTAAGTTACGAAGCATCAACAAGCCTCGGATATGGACAGATCTACTGTTGACAACCCACGCAAACGATTTAAGGACAATGAGCTTCGGATATGCACGTGGAATGTTAGATCCCTTAATAGACCACGTGCAGCCGAGCAACTAGCGGACGCACTAGACTGCTGCAAAGCAGACATAACCGCCATCCAAGAAATGCGATGGGATGGGCCGGACAAAAAGAAGATGAAAAACTGCGACATCTACTACGGTAATTGCTATCGACGGCAAAAGCAGCGCTTATTTGGATGCGGATTTGTTGTCGGAGGCAGACTAAGACGAGAAGTCCTCAGCTTCCGGCATGTGAGCGAGCGCCTCGTAGCAATCCGCATCAAGGCTAAATTCGCCAACATAAGCCTCATATGCGCGCACGCCCCCACAGAGGAGAAAGATGACGACACCAAGGATGCCTTCTACGAGCTCCTCAACAAGACCTACGAGCAATGCCCTAGCTATGACATTAAAATTGTCCTCGGTGATTTTAATGCAAAGCTAGGAAGAGAAGGTATCTTTGGTGGAATAATCGGAAAATATAGCCTGCACAACACCACCTCCGATAACGGATTCAGGCTAATCGACTTTGCGGCGGGGCGAAACATTGTCGTGGCTAGCACGCGGTTCCCACATCTCGACATACACAAGGGGACTTGGAGAACTCCTGATCAATCAACAGTCAACCAGATTGATCACATCGCGATCGACGCAAGACACTCCTCCAGCATTATGGATGTCCGTACGTTCCGAGGAGCTAACATCGACTCGGACCATTACCTTGTTGTAGCCAAGGTACGGTTGCGGATATCCCAAACTACGCCAAGACAAACTAATGCTGTGAGAAAATTCGACGTCAGACGGCTACAATTGCAAGAGATCGCCAAGTCCTTCTCCGATCGAGTATCTCTTAATCTCTTAAGAGGTCCAATGCCGCCAACATCAAGCATCGAAGACCATTGGAAACACTGCCAAAACGCCATCAGAGATGCCGCTTCTGATGTGCTGGGTTTCACTCGTCCACTACAACGAAACCCCTGGTTCGATGATGAATGCCGGCAAGCACATGCAGCTAAGCAAGATGCATATAAAGCGGCGCTGCTTAGAAAGACCAGAGCTGCTCATGAGCTCTATGAGCGGAAGAGGAGAGACGAGCACCGGCTTCTCAGGAGGAAGAAGAAAGAGCATGAGAAGCGCGCGATCGAGGAAATTGAGAGATGCTACTCCAGGAAGCCTGTAGAGATGAACAAGGGAACATCGTAGTAGAATCGCAGTCGATGCTGAGGATTTGGAAAGATCATTTCTGCAGACTGTATAACGGCGATGACGGACCAAATACCGCTGTCAGGCAGAATCAACCTTTCAACCTGGACGATGATAACCAACAATTCCGTCCACCCGACCTGGATGAAGTGAAGATAGCCATATCGAAGCTTAAGTCCAACAAAGCTGCTGGAGCTCTTCAGAGCGGCGGGCGATGACTTGGTAAGGAGCATACACCAACTCATCTGTAAAATATGGTCGGACGAAAGTATGCCCGATGAATGGAACCTCAGCATTGTTTGTCCAATTCTCAAGAGAGGAGACCCTCTGAACTGCGCCAACTACAGAGGCATCAGTCTCCTTAACATCGCATATAAGATCTTATCCGCCGTATTGTGTGAACTCCTGAAGCCGTTTGTCAACAACCTGATAGGTCCATATCAGTGTGGCTTCAGGCCAGGAAAGTCCACCATCGACCAGATATTCACACTACGGCAGATCTTGGAGAAGACCCATGAGCTTCAGATCGATACCCACCACCTATTCATCGATTTTAAGGCCGCGTATGACAGCATCTATAGAGACGAGCTATATAGAGCAATGTCTAGTTTTGGCATCCCTGCCAAACTCGTCCGTCTGTGCAGGATGACGATGGAGAATGCACGCTGCTCCATCAAGGTCGGTAAAGATCTCACCGAGACCTTTGATGTCCAGAAAGGATTTAGACAAGGCGATGCGCTGTCATGCGATTTTTTCAACATCGTACTTGAAAGAATAGTGCAAAACTCACGAGCAAACACAAGAGGCACTATCTTTCAAAAGTCCGTCCAACTACTCGCATACGCCAACGATATTGACATAATCGGGAGAAAGCAGCGTGATGTCAGTGGCGCTTTCGCGAGTATTGAGACGGGAACGGCGAAAATGGGTTTAGCGGTTAATGAGGGCAAGACCAAGTATATGCTGTCAAGCAAAAAGGACAACCAACACCGACGTCCCGGACAGAACGTCACCCTCGACAGATATAACTTTGAGGTAGTTAAGGACTTTATCTACCTAGGCTCCGCTATAAATACAGACAACGACAACAGCGCTGAGATCAAACGAAGAATAACTCTTGCCAACCCCTGTTTCTTTGGGTTAAGAAGGCAATTGAGTAGCAAAGCCCTCTCTCGGACAACAAAAGTCAAAAATGGATGAGGGTGTTCTTGGTCGCTTCGAGAGAAAAATTCTTCGGGCGATCTTCGGTTCCGTCTGCATTGACGGTGAGTGGAGGAGGAGATCCAACGACGAACTGTATGGACTGTACAGCGACATGGACCTAGCCAGAAGAGTGAAGATCCAAAGACTGAGATGGCTGGGTCATGTAGAGCGCATGGACACCAATGCTCCGGTCCGAAAAGTTTTCGAATCCGCCCCCGAGGGACAGCGCAGTAGAGGAAGGCCAAGACTCAGGTGGCGCACGCAAGTGGAAGAGGACCTCAGCCAACTTAGCGTGCGAAACTGGAGACAGCTAGCCAGGGATCGAGCTAGCTGGAGAAGCTTGTTGACTGAGGCCCAGGTCCACCCCGGACTGTAGCGCCACCTAAAGTAAGTAAGTAAGTAAGGAAATGTGAACCGGCGGTTGTATAAATATCCAAATGCAAGATTTCACCTGGATGGGTAGGTATGGGCGTTTCTCCTATTTGAGGTTTTGGTGGATGTCTCTGATAGTTTCGCCTCATTGCAAATTTTACAATTTGACACGATTTGCTTTAAAGATTTTCTTATACCAGGCAAATAATAATCTGCCAAAACCTGTTGGGTATTTTCGCTCGCAGACCGATGAGCGCGATTGTGCTCTGTTGTCAAAATTTCAATTTTGTCAGTTGGATTAAAAATGTCTGTAACCATTTTTTCGGTGTGAAGGAAATAAGGTTAATAATTTATCTTGAATTTGAGCTAAGGTGGGTCAGTCACAAAGAATTGCGTTAACAACATTTGGATTTATAGTTTCTTTAAACAATTGAACTAAATTTTCTGGGCTATTGAATGTAATTGTATGTCTAATTTGGGTTTTAAAAATAATTTTGGTGGATTTGGCAGGCGATCTGAGCTTACTTAAAATTAACTGATTTCTAAAGCAGTTGACTGGGTTCAGAACACTTATAATTGTTTGAGTCAGAGATTCTTCGCTGTGAAGAGCTGAAGAATCTGAGCTTATTGTCTGATCTAAAGCGTTTATATGTTGTCGCGATGAGGCATCAGCAACAAGATTCTCTTTTCCAGGCTTGTAGAAGAACGTTGGTGAGAATTCTTCAACAAATGCCCCTCATCTCTTCATTTTCGCATTAGGGTTTTTGTCGGAAATGGAAAAAGTGAGCGGCTGGTGATCTGTATAGATGTTAAGTTGCTTCACTCCATAAAGATAGTTCCGAAGTTTTTGCAGTGACCACACTATGGCAAGAAGCTCTCTCTCGTTCGTTGCGTAGTTTTCCTCCGCAGAGGACAACGTTCAGGATATCATTGTTATGGGTCTACCCCCTTGAGAAAGGACAGCACCAAGCGTTTGGGATGAAGCATCTGTTGTCAAGTCAAAGGGCTTGTCAAAGTCAGGATATAGAAGCAGTACATCCTCTGAAGCAAGAATCTTTTTAATCTTTTTAATCCTATCGAAGGCTTGCAATGCCTCGTCATCTAACTCTATTTTGGTGTTTTTGGACTGTTTGCTTCCTACATTTCCGTTATCACCGCGCATGTACTTTGTAAGAGGCTTTGAGATTTGAGCATAGTCCTTTACGAATCGACGGTAGTACCCCGATAATCCAAGAAAAGATCGCAGACCTCGTAGTGTCCTTGGAACCTCGTATTCTACAATGTCCTTTATTTTCTGAGGGCAAGTTTTTATGCCCTTATTAGACACAACGAACCCTAAGAACTCAACCTCTTTCTTCAAAAATCTTGATTTTTCATGCGAAACTCTCATATTTGCTTCTTTCAGCTTAAGAAGGACTCGCTCAACGTCTTTTATATGGTCTTCCTCTGTTTTTCAGAAAATGATACGAGTAACATCATCGATGTAGACATGGCAAGTTTTTCCTATCTCTTCTCTCAAAACATCATCTATTGCCCTTTGAAATATGCTGGGTGCATTTTTTAGCCCAAATGGAAGCCTGCAAAATTCATACTTTCCGTTGTTGACGGCAAATGCGGTTTTTTCTCTGTCACGCTCAGAAAGTTTAATTTGGTGGAAACCAGCCTTTAAATCAAGGGTTGTAAACAACGATGCCTTACCAAGATTAGCTAGGATAACACCGGTATCCGGAATAGGATACTTATCGCTTATTGTTTTACTATTAAGCTTACGAAAGTCTATGACTAGATGCATTTTACGATTGCCAAGTTCATCAACACCTTTTTTGTCAACAACCCAAATTGGATTGTTGTACGTAGATCGAGATGGTCTTATTATCTCATTGCGGAGCAAATCTGCAATTTCATTATTAACGAACTCGGTGGCAGCCATAGGATACGGATATGCTTTCGAAAAAACCGGGAGGTTGTTAGTCGTCCTTATGGAAGCAACAACTTTCGTATTGAATGTTAGTAGTTCATTTGAATCGGCAAAGACTTTTGATTGACGTTTAATCATTAACGAAAATTCGACCGATTCTGTTGGATCGTTCATTGAAGAGATGCTGTTTACATCTCTACAGTGAAAGTAGAGTAATTTCTCTCCAACACCATTGTACGATAAAATTCCATTTCTAAGATCTAAATTGGCCGCTATTTCTCTCAAAAGATCAAATCCAATAATACCATCGAAAGTTGGAAGTAGGAAAAATGAAGCGTTCTTATCAAAAATGTTCATAGTGCATTCTGGGTAGTTCCATGAATAGACTTGACAGAGAACGGCTCGTTCAGTAGCTTAGTCGCTCTAATTGATTTTAAATTTCGAATATAGTTCTTAGCAGCACCTGTATCAACTAAGAGTTTTATTTCCTCTCCTGCCAGTGTTCTGGTAATGTATGGCAGGAGGGACCTACCCCTAAAAAATGGATCTCATCTGATATTTCTGAGACTACATTATTTGCGTTTTCATATTGAAATTCATTTTTTTCATCGTCATAGAGTTGCGCTTCATCAGAACAGGTGGAATCATCTGAAACGTCTGGATAGTGTCTACTGTTCGCAGTGGTGTTAGGTGTAAGCCCACGTTGATTGAGGTGATTTACTTTTTGAAGCTTGGGAAGTGTTTGCCTATTAGATTCTCTATGACGCTTAAATAATGGTCTCTGCTGGTTTGGCTTTTCTGGAGGTTTTTTGAAATTATTGTATTTCTTAGAAGAATTTTGAAAATTTTGACTGAAATTTTGTGCTGGATATTGGGAGTTATTTGGGTTTTGAAAGTAGTTTGGACTTCTTACATAAGAAACTGTAGGATCTAAGTCCATTGTATTTGGAATTTGCTTTATTTGTTTTAAAGAAACTGGTCTGTAATGGGGAGAATGATTAAAGCTGGGATTGTAGGAATTGTAGGGCTGTCTAGGCACGACGTTGTTTACACCGAAATGTTCAGTTCTATTGGAAAATGAGTTTGCAAAAGCATAGCTTGCTTGATTTGCCTCCAGTTCTAGAGCAAGAGCGAGGGCACTTGGCATATCGGTATAACGGGATGAAAACAAAATGTCATACATAGGTTTTCGAAGACCTGAAATGAAAATCCTAAGAGCATCTTGTCGATACTTCTGACTTAAGGAAACACACAGTGGTTTGTTACCCTCATGTTGCATTATAGTTTTGTTTACAATTAAGGTTAACTTTTTTTCTACCTCATCGTAAAACTCAACTATTGACATTTTCCCCTGACGTAAGGTGGACATTTCTTGTTCCAATGGGTAAACAGGTCGCTTATCTGCGTAGGTGAAATCAAACCTCGCGATTATCGCTTTGAAATTTAACACAGTGTTAAAAGATGCCAGCACTTGATCCGCAGAACCAACGATTTTGTTCCTTAGTATGGCACCGCTTGATAATGACTGGAGCTTCCTTCATTACACTCAAAAAGTTTGTAGGCAGTAAATGCAACTTGTCGCCATGAAACATAACGAACCTGTTCCCCACTAAATTCAGGTATGGATTTTACCAAGTCCAACGATACGTTGCAACTTATATTGGGATCAATTGAAATTTCGCGGTATTTCTCAACGCGTGTAGGAGTCTCTAATGCCCTAAGTCATATTGTAAGTTCATTAACTGTCATATCGAACGCTTGTCGAGCTTGTTCGGTTGCAACCCGAACTGCAGCGGCAACTACCGCTGTCAATTGTTCCGCGTCCATTGAATCAATAATCTTTACAAAGAACAAAGAAAAATAAGAACTCGAAACTAAAAAATAAAAATAAAATGGATTTAGCAAACAAATACTAGCTTATACAAAATAGGAAAAAAAAACAATCTAAGTAATACGAGGGCGGGTCAATAAGTCCGTGACTTTTGGATTAAAACACAGATTTTTTGATAAAAAAATAATTTTATTTTTCAACGTAGTCTCCCTTGAGCTCTATACACTTTGTCCAACGCTTCTCCAATTTTTTTATCCCTTCCAAAAAAAATGATTTGTCGAGGTCCTCAAAATAGGCCTTTGTTTGCCAGATGACTTCATCATTGGAGTCAAATCTTTTTCCACCAAGCCATTTCTTCAGGTTTGGGAACAAGAAGTAGTCGCTCGGAGCCAAATCTGGAGAATATGGTGGATGAGGGAGCAATTCATAGCCCAATTCATGGATTTTTGCCATGGCAACTGCACATGTGTTTGTGGTCGACTGTGAGCAAACGCGGCACCCATCTTGCGGAAAGCTTTCTCATGCCCAAGTGATCATTTAAAATTGAAACCACTGAGCCATGCGGGATCCCTACGGCTTCCACAATCTCTCGCACTTTCAATCTTCGGTCGGCCAACACCATATCGTGAATTTTTTCGATTGTTTCGGGTGTAGAGACCTCAACTGGGCGTCCAGGACGTTCGGCATCTTCAGTGCTTGTACGGCCACAACGAAATTCAGTAAACCACTTTTTTACCATTGAAATCGATGGTGCAGAGTCCCCATAGTATTTATCAAGCTTAGCCTTGGTCTCGGTAATGGTTTTTTTTCGCAAGAAATAATGCTTAATAAGCACACGAAATTCACTTTTTTCCATTTTCTCCTCAAATTAGTGAGTAGTTTAATAAAAATAGCTGTCAAACACAAACTAACTGACGCAGCAAGTTTAAATTTTGACAGGAGTCAACTGACAGATGCCTGTTGACAGGAGCAGTGTTGCTGTTTCAGTAAAGAGGTCAGAAATTCAAAAAGTCACGGACTTATTGACCCCCCCTCGTACTACGAACTATTCTTATATGATACTGTTATAACTGTTATATTATAAATGTAAGTATGTATTGTACATACATTTAATTGCAAACGATTTGTGCTTACAGCAAACTGTTGTTGCTTTTCTTTTCTTTCTCTAGACTCGCTTCTTTTCGATGAAAATTAGACGCTCAGCGACAGCGTAAGCAGTTAATCAACTGGCTTGTGTTTTTCTTCTTTTCTTTTTCATGTACACTTGTTGTTGTTACTGATTTTGCAAATATTATTCTTAGTTTAAAAATTCTTTTTGTTCGTTTTATTGAAATGATCACGCACTACTTGACAACGCAAATTTATTATCCTTTATAAGGAACTTTTGAACTATTTACGTTGCCCAACTATCACGTTGGGCGCCAATTAATAAGAAATAAAACACGAGTTTCAAATAAACTTTTGACCACTATTTATTTATTTTATATATTTAATTCCTCTACGAGGAATTAGCTAATATATGCACTGATCCACTGACCGGAAACGACTCCATAGAAGCAAACGCAACATCAAACCATAATATGTGGCTAGGTTTGCATTTAGCTGTTTGCGTTCGCTGGGCTTGCAGCCGAATGTTATACTAAGGTGCGTTCCCGGGTATAAATGATGTTAGTGGGTTATAGCATCATAACTTGTACCCTAGGTGTCACAATCGAGGACTAGAAATATGTCCTTATGAGATAGCAAATCAATGTACGTTGACGTTCTCAGATCGATAAAAAGGCGTGTTGCATCCAAAGCTCTATATGCAGCAGCTTCAAGAATAGAGATATCCGATTAACTGCATTAAATAGTGTCGTACTCGTAGTAGAACCATTCTGGCTAATATCAAGCGGATAGAATGAGGATGTACCTTTAAATATTTAAATAAAATCCTGCATAAGAGGATTACTTAGGTTTTTTTACTCTTGTGAAAGAAGAATCAACTCAGACATTTGAGGGAGTAGGATGACGACTCCATATTTGAGTGACGATGTAAATGCCACAGTCATCGGAAAGGTATAAGTTTTTACAAAAGGTGTTGTCCTGCATCATAGTTCAGGAACTAATAGACAACATTATCCGTTGAAGACAGTGACACTCATTAAATGACACTTCAGGGTACTACTCGTAACATAATTCCTTTAGGGTATGCAGCTGAAATTAATTCGTATAACCAAAAAAGACGGAGAAGCGGATCACCAGAAGGAACGAATGGCGAGGAAAAATTGAGGAGAAATCGAGGATATTTGAGTTGGGTTGAAAAGGTCTTATACGCGTTGTAGAGCTAAGTAATCCAGTTTTGCAATCCCCTCTGAAGAATAAGGTCCTTCAATTGATGAAGCGCTTTGCCTTTACTGAATTCTTCTCTTGTCATATGTGAACCGAGTAACTTATGGAGTAACGTATGAGTATCATAGTAGAATAGCCTAGTAATGTCATATGGCTTCTTGTTTTATCACTAAAATATGTTTGAAAGGTGCTATGGAGTAGTTGAGAGTTGCATCCATATCCGAACCTCAACACTTTCCACTGGACAAACTTATAAAATTATTACGCCAACTAGGAAGACTTCTACAATTATTTATTTGTTTCCGACATTCATTCTTATCTTTCCTCGAATTATGCTTGTTTCCTTGTTGTGTTTATTCAGCACAAAACAACCGTCGTCCATGAAGCAATTCAGCATGAAAAAAAGAAAAAAGAAAAAAACCGAACAACAACTACCTCTCGTACCACACCTGTGGACAATTGTCCTCCATTTAACTTTGAAAACATCGCTGAAGCAAGGAAAAGCGAGCGAAAAAGGGACAAACCAACAGAAACACCAAGCTGGGATGATAAAAGTGACAAGGAAAATTGTTATTTATTCACCAAGTTCTAGCGAAAGTCTGCAAAATGAATCCCGATTATTATTCCATTTGAATAAATTGAAATATTTTCCCTAACCCCACTCCCTCAAAAAAGACCGCTGGGCTCTGGCTTATATGGCAAATCCGCCCCGGAAGAACCACCAGAGTAAATATCCATTCCCTCATGCACGGCTAAGTGATGAAAAAGACAGAAAAATCCATCCAACACTCAGTACCCACCCTTAAATACGTAGTTTTCTAATAGGGGGATACATACGTCTGGCAAGAGATGGTTTCGCCACCACACAAATGTGCATAAAGAAGTCCGCACCGCAATTTTTAAATGCGACTTAACAAACATTGTTTAGACGCGCATTTCATGTGAAACAACAACCCCATCCGTATCCGTACATGTGAACATGGACGAGTATTCGTATCATACAAGGAGTCGTACCCATTCCTGTTCTGGGGAGCTGGAGTACCATCACTCCCCCAGTGGTACTGGTAAATTCTATAACCACAAGTATATCATTGAGGATGCGGCAGTGTCAGTTTAAAGTTCGCGGTAAAGTAGTATGTCCTGGGACTATTTACACTCCAAGAAGATTTCATCAGGACGTTGTGGTATCTAGGAGTTTGCGCTCTACCCCAAAAGAAAATAGAAAGCAAGAAAGCACCCCCCATACACAAATACTCACACATACGTGACGAAATACACGCACGAAATCCAAAATGGCATAAAGCAACAGCACTGCCACACCACAATTGAAAGGACAAACTTTAAAGAAGAACCATAAGTAGCAGGACGAAACTTGTAGGCAAGTGTATCCGTATCGATTACTGATAAACTCCAGGAGAATGTGGTTACTAATGGGGAGCAGCAGCAAATTCAGGAATCCCATTTCTACCATACCTGATAGCAATCCACGCTGTTCTTTTCCTTTCTTGAGTGTGTGCTCCGTATCGGGTATTGTGTGTTTATCATTTCGTACTGTTCTCGTATCTGTCGTATGCCAAACGACCTGTTTACGTTAAGTTGCCTGGAGAAGTACCTACATACTTACTTGTATTTACAAATGAAAAAGGAGCAAACGTTACGAATAGTTTGAACAACAATGAGAGCTTTCTCCTTCTTGAAGTATCATAAGGAGAAAGCATACACCATCCGAATTGTGTGGTGAAGTCAAGCGTTTCTGAATACAAACTACACAAACACATGTTTACGGCAGCCATATATAGTATACAAGAAGGGGAACCAGCATATGTTTCATTTGTGGAAGAGTGTATCCCTCCTATTCGAATACACCATTCTGGTTTCTGGATCGTGCCCAATTGTCTTTTGTGGATTGGAAGATACAATTTTATCTACCCATAGGCAATTTGAATGTATCGTTCCACTATTCTTCACGTACTTCTGTACTTCTAGTACCAAACCCCCTTAATGGCTGGCAGGATGAATCTTATTATTTCACCCACGGATAAAGTTAACGAAACGAAGAACAGAACGGACCTGCAGATACACTATCCTGTGATGATATGACTAGCACATGAGATGAGCCCTGGAGAGTTTTTGGGTGAGTTTTTGGCAGATTTTCGGGTGAATTTTCGCCGCCTGGTTTTCAGGGTAGTCTGTGTCAGGTTATTGATTTTTTTTTTCTCGTATTTTCGTTGTAAAATGAAATTTTCAAATTTCTATTTTGACCACGTATTCGTTGGGAGAAGGGGGAGAGATGAGCATGTCAATAGAATTTCAAGTGATGGCATTTTAGAAACGAAATCAAACTCATCAGGAAAATTAGAGTTTTTGTAGATTCTGTTTGTGTTTTTCCCACAAAATTCGATGAAGGATATTTGAGTTTTGGTAAAGAAATTGATAAGAAAGTTGAAATTTGTAAAAAAAATTGAGATAAACAGGACTTGGATGAAGCAGAAGATACTCGTAATATCAAAAAAAAAAATGTGAATAGCTAGAGATAGCTATTCTCATGCCGAACAAGTGACAGGAAATTAGGAAATATCTGAATCTTACACACAGATGCTTGGATCCAAATGACTGCGGAAAGCTTGTCCTTGTAATGAATCATATAAGCAAATGGTACGGCCCAAGTCGTCTTAATAAGTTGACAAGGTGAATTCATCGAACAAATCTGTTGCTTTTCGAGGAACATCGAGTGATACATGAACAGTGTCGAACACAAGTGGGCAACAGACTGCAAAACAACATTCATGTCCTCAACTGAGTCCTTAAATACAGTCCTTTTGGGCTGGGAAGTAGGTGCTCGGTATCAACCAATTTTAATCAAATCTTAACAGCCTTCGCCGAAGCAAGTCAAGGAACTACTACTGCTTCAGTGATAAAATGCCATCGGTACTAGCTTTACGACATCATGGTCATTAACGTCTCATGTTAACGCTATTCATTTATACTTTACGTCACCACTATCACACTAAGCGTCCTATGAAACTGAGTCACTTGTCCACAGAGCAATCGATGTTGTGTATCCCCATCTCTTGGATAAATTTGAACGTCCTTTAGCTAGCAGAGCGAACGACGCTTAAGCAAAACACAAGGACTCTTGTCGTGCATCGATATTTCTAGTAGCTCTTCATGCAAGGAATCGTTCGTATCTATTTTATTCTATTTTGGGCAGGAGATACTATTGGTATTGAAAACGTGACGCTAACATCGAGCAGAGAAAATAACAATTCCAATTGAGCCTTCTACAATGCTTCACCTACATAAACGCCTCTAAGCGCAAGCAAGTGCGGTTCATGATGGATGTTACGATTCCAGGTCTAAGAATTACATTTTCAAAGGAGCTAAAATCAGTTGAGAAGTACAAGTATTAACATCTTCAATCTATTCTAGTCGCTGGATTTTCCTGCAACGTTCCAGAAACCTTCACTACCTGTCTAATAGGTCATGGCTGTCTAGTCTTAGTCCATTCTATAGATCTGTGCTTCACTAGGAAGTCTGAAATTCACCCCTATCGCTGCACAAGTCTTATTTTTTTTATAATTAAAACGCTTTCAAGGTACTACGTGTTTCCCTAAAATGTTTCCGAACAGTTAAGGCTAAGAAAGAGAGACACAAATGTGCGTTGGTCTTGAATGTTTTGAGGTTATAACGACTAGGACATAAGAAAATAAAGAGCTCGGTGGACAGCCTAGACACCCATTCGGTCTCTAAATATGTACTCAAGCTTTATGTGGTCGATGAACACAATTGCGGTGGCGATGTCGCGATGGTTAGCTCATTGGACTATCACGAAGATAGTCCGTGGTTCGATCCCCGGCATCAGTAACAATTTTTTGAATCGTCATCACCCGTTCGGCCTATGAAAAAGCGTCTAAGGAGTGCCGTTCGGACTCGGCGATAAACCGTAGGCCCGGCTCAGATGTGACAAAAATGACAACATGAGCAACACAAATGAGTGTCAAGAAGCTAGGCCATGGCTCATACCGGGCTGCCAGCGCCACAGTGTTTTTTTGAACACAATTGCAAGTATTCCGACAGTATGATCTGAAATTCGACCTGACTAATATGGCCTGAGCTGAATCAGACGCGTACAAAAAGCCTCTTTACTGCAAAATGATCATGGGATTCAAGTGGACACCATATCAATTCAATGTTCAATTGGAAGGCTTTCTTGCATGAAGCTGATGACATGAACTAGATGAGAGTGAAACTCTTATCGACTTGTGCACAGTATGTTTTGTTGTATAATCCCGTTGAAACCACATGTCCTCCCCACTAAAATCATCGATATTGCCTGACCACAGTCCATACCAAATAGTGACCTTTTGTATGGGTGTCTTTCCTGAACCTTTTAAGGTCTTTTATCTCTGAATATACGGCATGTCTGCTAGTTACCTATGGTACCCGAGTTTTTGAAAAATCAACATCAGCTGCTTCCTCATGTTTTGTTCAAGCACCAAATCTGTTGCTTTCTATTGTCTCTAGCCTGAATTTCTTGCACTTACTCTAGTTTGCATGACTGCAAGTCCAAGTTTAGATGCCAAATTTACTAGTAGGAGGTGTTTCTTAAACAGCAAAACGTTCATGCAAAGGTGAGAGCTTTTTCCTGAGCAGATTCGCACCACTGAAAGACAATGGATTGAACGACTTGACATTGCCTAAGTTAGAGCTTAGGGCAGCTCTTACTGCTGCTCGTCTGTGTTCGTATCTTCGTTAGTCTTTGAAGATAAATATCTGTAAAACCTCACTTTGGACTGACTCGAAAATTGCTCTGGGATAAACACAAGGAGGAAATACAAGATGGAAACCATACGTTCAAAGTCGAGTCACAGAAATACGTCGCCTTACAAAAATAAAAGATTGACATCATTGAAAGGGCAATCAAAATCCTGCTGACCTCTTGACAAGAGGAATATCCGGTAAAGTTTCAAGGGCATCATCTTTGTGGGCGAACGGGTCCAGTTGGCTGAGTAACGGGGTTCAATACGACACCGAAAGCATAGTGCAACTTATATCCACAGCAGAGGAAAGCAAGTCTTGCATTGCGATGGTTCCTCTTCTACTATATGAGGACTTTAGTACATGGTAATGAATGCTGCGAGTTACAGGATATGTATGGCGTTTCATTAAGAGATCCAAAGGAGATGCATTTGATTCCAATTATCTCTCAGCAATTGAGCTTGGACTAGCCGAATTACACTGGCTGAGGTATGTTCCGTATTCTTCATTTAATAGCGAAATTTGTGTCTTGCAGAAATGTGGTTTAGTTTTGCCGTCACCCAAACTTGCAATTATGGCCACTTTTCTGGATGAGGATGATCTTATCCGGCTAGGTGGCCGTTTACAATCGCTGGAGGAGTCACTGAGTTTCAAACATCCGATCATCCTTCCGTATAGCTCACGTATAACCGAGCTCATTATCGATGATTTTCACCAAAGTGCGCTTCATGGAGGGGCTTATGTTGTCTTGTAAGAAGAGCGTTTTTTGGATATTAAAGGGACGTCAGCTTGTGAAGAAAAGAATTGCCAGATGTGTGACATGCAGGAAACTATGGGGTAAAGCAGGATCACACCCCTTTGGTCTGCCTCCATTGGAAAGGATCAGTTTGTCAAGGCCATTCGAGAACGTAGTAGTAGATTTTGCAGGCCCCTTTTATTTCCTCGTGAATAACAATGGCAACATGTCAAAAGCTTATATGTTGGTCATAACGTGTTCCGCTGTTCGCGCCGTACATCTTGAATTGGTGATCAGCTTATCAATCGAAAGCTGTATGATGGCTCTTCGCCATTTAATTGCACGCAAAGGCGTACCATCCGTTATATTCTCGAACAATGCAAAAACGTTTAGACGAGCCGCATTGGAATTTGATGAAGCCGGTAAAGTGTTCGATTTTGAACCCTTTCAAAACTTTTGCTCACAGCGTAAAATCAGATGGAAGTTCGTAGTGGAAAGCGATCCATGGTGGGGTGGTTTTTGGGAACAATTGATTCGCACTATCAGGAATACTCTGAAAGTCGTTATAGGTAAGGCGAAGCTTACTTTTGAACAATAGCGCACTGTTATCGTCGAAGCTGAGGGCATGGTCATCGCGTGTCCACTGACGTATGTCTCCAGTGATCCTTTAGATGAAGCGCCTTTATCACCAGCGCATTTCTTGTTAGGCAGTGGACAATTCTCAAAACGCTTTGATGTATCTACCTCCACTCAACTGCGGAATATGTGGAAGCAATGAATGAAATTCACTACGAGGCTTTGGAAAAGGTGGCTTCTTCGATCTTTGCACTATAATCACTGCAAACCCTCCGTTGCGCTTCAAAAGGGTGATGTGGCATTAGTATTCGAATCGTCCTGTCCCAAATTTTACTGGAAGTTACCTGTAATCGAGGACACAATCACAGGCAGAAATAGTAAGGTAAGAGCCTGAGAGATTCGGTATGCAGACCTTAACCGTATAAGGCGGCCAGTTCAACTTTTGTATCCATTGGAATTGTCATCTTCGTTGCCGGCGCTGGGTGTTGAAGTGATTCACTTGTCTTAACTCCTTTAAAGTAATAATCAGAAAACTAAAAGATTCAAGCCTTGGATAGCCATATACAAGAGATTAAACACACTCGAGTTGCCAATATTTTTGATTCTGCTACGATTTTTGTATACGAATCTCTTTAAACTCAGACTGTTAATGGTATCCTGTCGCAGAGATTCAGAACGTGAGTGGCATCTTTATGCTCTGGGATCTGCGCTATTTTAACAATCCCTTTTGGCTTCTTTTGCAGATCTAAAAAAAAAAACCTTTATTGACACAATCCTGGAAAGTTCAGTTTGTAGTCTTCTGAGTCGCACTTCATGTGAAGGAGTTTTTCGTTTTCCCAGATCCCCAAATAGTTATTAAATCCAGATGGAAGATAAAGACAAGTAGCTTTCTGAAGCAGTAGCGACCTACTAGATCAAATGGTGACTAACTTTTGACCCTGTTTATGCAGCAAAATCTTCACAAGTTGACCCACTGCATGGTTGCTGCCTGACTAGCTCTTTTACTCCTTGTTAAGCGAAACAAATTAGTCAAAAGATACAGCTTCTACGATGTCTATGATTAGTCGTTTTCCATGGGAAACCCAAAGAAACCAACAAATCTGAATGTTCCCCTGCAATAACTGCAACCCACCAAACACAGGAATCCTTAAAGCTTCCCCAAATTATTTCTCTCTTTAATCCAATTAGTCGATAACTTCCCTCATTCTCCTTCCCAATACTAAACACCCAAAAGTCAAAAGTCATTCACCCCAAATTGTAAGTTATAGTCCACCACCTGACCTTGACACTGATTCCCAAATGAAAGCCTTAACCCTGAAAACAAAACAAAACACAAACTCAAAGAAGAAGTAAAAAAGAAAAAAAAATCTAATTAGCCTCATTTTCGTCTGGTCTAAAAGGATCCTTTTCCTCATTTTAGCTAATTTCGTTATGTCGTTACGTTATCCTTCGGAGGAAGTGAAGAAAAAAAAAAAGTCCATTAACCCTGAAACACTAAAGGACTAAGGTACAGGGAAATCGTTATTTTCCTCCTACCCCCCTTCCCCCTGTTTTGACTTCATCTTCTCTTCTGTTTCTATCATTTTCTCTTTCGTTTTCATTAACTTTTTCAACCTTTGAGAAAGTCCAAAGGACTTTATCACTCATTTACCCATGCCCACTTGGATGTCTCATCAAATGTAGACAACAAGAAGGAGGCACATAAGAGAAAGCCAGATAAATACCCCGAAAACATATTAAATCGGATGGAAATACTCATTTACATTTTAACATTGACCCCGATTTTAATATTGTACAAGGGTTCCATGAACTCAAGCTTTTAATCCACCCATCTAACCCCTCAACATGAACGATTTTAATATGCAACAGCTCCTTTGCCAGACGACATTTGTTTACCCTTGCAACCAGCTTAGCCTAGCTACCCAGTGTGCTACAACTAATTGGAGGAGAAACTTGGAGCAAGGACATCAATTTGTATCCATCGTCTCAATCCAACCATTCGAAGTAGTCTTTCCGAAACTATCGTTCTACAAGGATGTTGCATTTAATTCATTAAGATTTCATCCCCTACACCGCACCGTCTGTGTTGATGATAAACTTTTCCTTTCTCTGTTCGTACAAGGCAAGTTGGCGAGAGAAGAGAAGTCTTCACTTCGGTTGGTTTCTTCATTTTCCTTCTTTTCTTCCTCTCCATCTTCGGCATCTTTCTGACTTTGTGCTTTTGCCATAATTAACTTTCTCGACAATTTTACAGTTTTTCTTTTAAGTTTGCCACTACTTGTGTTCTTCCTTTTCTGCGCTCATTCTAAGGAAAGCTTCTCCCCTTCTAATACTACAATAACTTCCCGCCAAGTATGTCTGAAGAAAACGAAAGGACACGCCAATTGATGCCACCATTTTGCTCTTACGCCCACACTCGAACTTAAATATTTTAATGAATCCTAGAGGCAATGAATTAATGATCGCTTCCAGGAATGAAAAGGAAAACGAAAGTCGTCATCGTAAAGGACAAGGGGCAAGCGCCCAACTCAAGGACTCTCCTTCTTCTCTCGGTCCAACGACATCAAGTGGAAGTTTTTCAAAAGGTTAAGGACATTTATGTAGCGACAGCACCCAGGTTTTTTTTTTTTTGGTTTTTTTTCTTTGTACCGTTGTCCTTCTGTTCCTTATATTGTACTATAGTGTTTTGTTTAAACGGACAATGACGCTGTAAAGGTGATACTTAGACAATTTATAGCGAGGTCTTTCCGCTCTATCTTGGTCCTGTGAAAGTTTTTTTTTTTTTCTGTGCAACAAGAAAATCCTTGGAAAAGTTTCCTTACACAAAAAAGTTTCTTCACAAGACCAGACCAGTTATACCACCACCGGCAACTGTAATAGTTATAAAATGATGAACCCCTTCCGCAGCGTTTTGTTGTTCTTGTTCCGTACTTCTGGTCCTGATCCTGGACGACGCGAGCTCTGTGGATAAAGTTTTAGCCGCAAGATAAAAAATAAAAAATATCCAAAAAATAGAGAAAAAACGAAAACCGAAATAAAAGTTTTTGTGTTGTTCTTGTGTGCCTTTGGAAGCTTATTACGATTTAAGGGTTGGATTTGTTTTGGCTTTTCTGGTGGAAGGTCCTGAGATGTGAGATGATTCCTTTAGTGCGCCCTTCATTTCTCAGGGTGGAGATAACATATTCCTTGATTAAAATTAAATTTATTTTTTTTTTTTTTGTGGGGCACTTTTCTTTTGTTGTGCAGCAGAAGTTTTCCCATTTTAAGTCGAATTGTTGCAGGTGGTAGGGGATTGGGAATTTTCATTTGGGGGCTGTCGAGCGCGAGAGATGATTTGTTTTTAAATATTTTCTCATTGCAAGCGATTTGTTTTGTTACAAAAGAAAAAGTGTAAGTCGAGACGAGAAGCTGCTTCTCGAGAATTTTCTTCTTTTTTTTTTGTGAATTTCAAAGGACCGGATACAAGATAGGGATGAAGAGAAGAAGAAGTTGGTGAAAAGGAAAAGTTTGCCTATCGGGGTTAGTTTAATGAAATTTTTATTAGTTCTATGTTGTGGGTATGAAATTGTTTTGCAGTCGTATCCGAGGCTGCATACATATGTATTTGCCTATGCAAGCTGTAAGAGTTTTGGGTAAACGAATCATGGAGAGTTGGAACAGAGTGTCTACGATGCATGCCTGGAACAAACGATTTTGTGCAGATCCATAAGTAGTTTATAAGATTTTCGGTAGAATATCCCACAACAAAGCTGGAAGACAGAGTATGAACTGGGAGTCACTTCCCTGATTCCCTAAAAAAAAAAAAAACTGTTGATGAAATGGATTGCGTAGAATTGGTAGTAGCTCTGCCTGATCTGGAATTGGCTCGTGATCTCTTTACGGGTGCAGTTATAGTTAAAGCTAGGTATCTACCACGTTATATCTTGTGATGATGAAACTTCCTGCAAATTTTGAAATGAGGGCGAATTGCGAAACGTTAGAGTGACTGACTTCAACCCGCACGCGGCGCTAGTTACTTTATCACTAAAGGGCTAACTCGAGACGAGCAAAGGTTGTGTTTATACCAAAGGTGGGGAAAGAAGACCCGACACAGCCAAAATCGTACAGACCGATCAGCCCCACTTCATTTTTGAAATCAATAGAGAAGGCTGTGAATAATTACCTGAGGGAGGAAAGACCAAGCATGTCCCCTCTGTATCATCGTCAATATGCATACAGGGTGGGCAGATCGACAGAGACGGCCCTGTTTATCCAAAGTGCTATTAATTCATAGGAGATAGCATTGTGTGCCTTTCTTGATATTGAGGGGCCGTTTGACAATACCTCGCATGAGGCTATCAAACAGGCTATCACATCCATATGGATGTGCGAACTGCTGAGTACTAAATCAGCAGAGACACAGACAGCAGCTGGAACTATTAGAGTAGATACTGCAAGAGGGTGTCAACAAGGATTGGTATTATCACCCTTAATGTGGAGGCTTGTTGTAGACGAACTACTGGAAAAATTAACCACCCTTGCCAGAAGCTGTCAGGAGTACGCTGATGGCATAGTATTAATTGCCAGAGTATCGGTCGAAGAAACACTCTGCGACATTATACAACAAGGTCTGAAAGTAACTCAGAAATTGTGCCTCACGGCCGGGCTGATAGTCAATCCGGCTAAGACCACGATAGTGCCAAAGTCACAAGGAGAAGAAAACTCAAAAAAGACTCAAAAAAAATCCGATTGTCAGGCACGACCCTGATACCGGTCAATGATGTGAAGTATCTGGGATTACTTCTAGACAGCAAACTACTCTGGAAGAACCACACTGAGGAAACTGCTAGAAAAGCAACCCGTGCTCTTGTGATATGTAAGAGCGTAGCAGGAAAGTCGTAGGTTTGTACCCCTAACATTCTGCAATGGATGTACATAGCGATTGTGAAACCAATGATCACATATGATGCAGTAGCATGGACAAAACGAACCAGTCTGGTCACAACGAGAGAATCTCTCAACAAGGTGCAAAGACTGGCGTGCTTATGCATCACCGGCGCAATGGGTACATGCCCAATTGGTGCAATGGAGGTGCTATTGGAATTTACTTACTCAAATTTGAATCCACAATCTATGGACTGAGCAACCACACGATAAAGTGCCATACAGTGGTCTCGAGAACTGATGAAGGAACTTGTACAGGAGTGTTTGGGCGAAGAACGAAACACCATGAATCCATAGGCAATAGTACCAGCATCTATCAAGCAGAAATATGCGCTATAGAAAGATGCGTTCGAATCAATCTCGAAAAGAATTACAGAAACTGTAACATAACTGTAATAATGTCAGATAGTCAAGCAGCTATCAAAGCACTAGACTCCTTTGTCATTAAATCCAAACTTGTATGGGAATATCTACGAAGTCTCAACAAACTGGGCAAGACAAATAAATGATCTGTCTGCTGGATACCAGGACATGTGGGCATTATTGGTAACGAGGCGGCGGACTCTCTAGCAAGAAAAGGGGCAGCAGAACCCTTCATAGGACCTGAACCATTCTGCGGGATAGGGGAACACACCCTACGCGAAGAATTCAGGAAATCGGAGAAGGAGAAAAGGGCTAGAACCTTTCGGGATCTCCTTACAATCTCAAAAGATTTGAAGCATGTATCAGTCTTAACAAACATAACCTACGCATCCTAACTGGTTTCCTAACGGGGTATTGCAAACTCAGGGAACACCTAAGGAAGATGGGTATATCAGATGAAGGTCTCCGCAGATTCTGCATTGAGTCCATAGAAACTCCAGAACACGTACTGGAATCCTGCGGCGCACTGACCCAGAAAAGGTTTACAGATTTGGGAAGCACCAAATTCAAGAAAAGGATTTACCAACCACGGAATCACTGCTCTTTCTCAGATTCATATAAGAAACTGGTCTGGATGATGTGCTTTGAGTAGGTTTTCCTTGCCAAGGCCAAGGCCAGAGCATAAACAAACCTCCCAAAGAGTAAACCTCTCCAAGGTATAAGTAAGGGCACAATAGACCACGAGGTCGCAGTGTACTACACCCTATATATTATTATTGTTAAAGGGTTAACTCATTTTCATATTTTTTTTAATGATTGACGAGTTCACAAGGGATTCTCTACACTTAAAATGTTTGCATATATCGCAGGCGAAGGAAATTTACCGATGTACGTTGGTTTTGAATGTTTGAAATTTGCAATGGCTAGAAAATAAAGAGCTCGGCAGGGAATTCCATTAGCGAGTTGTTCGGCTTAGGAGAGAATCACGATATTTTAGGTAACGTCCGAAAGTGGACTTGATGGTGTTCTGACCATTCATTGCGACACGGGTATAACGGTTGGAGTTTTTAAGGGGCGGAATGCTACTGGCAATTTTTGTAGGGTACTGGTGGTAAAAATAGCGATAAAATAAGGTGAAGCAGGAGGCATTACGTCGGTAGTCGAGGCTATAATTCGACTGTGTAATATTGGCATCACCCATAAGCTTTATCGCACGATTTTGAATCCTATCTAGTATGTGCAAAGAAGTCTTAAAGGCACCTGACCAGGTGTAAGCATTGTACTTCAATTTTGGGCGGATGAAAACTATATATATTAAAGCCAGATTAGAGGGGGTGAAATATTTCTAACATCGCTTGAGGAAACGTAGACATATCGCAGTATTTTTCGCGACTTCGGATATGTGGTCATTCCAAGGTAAGTTGTCATTGACACACATACCGAGGATGGATAGTTTTTCGGTGTCAACGATGCAAGTGCCATTAATGAATAATGGCAGGCTATTTAAATTTCACTTTAGCCACAGCAGACAGCATTGGGTTTTGGAAGCATCAAATTCCACTCTGTTGAAAATTTCCCGATTGATATTGCTGTTAATATCGGAATTTAATGAGCTTAACAAAAGCTGCCGTTCTTGTTCTACGGCCGAAGAGCAGGGACGTAATATGAAGAGCAGAAAGTACTGTCGTCAGCAAAGGCATATACTGGATTAGAAGTAGCAAACAAGAGATCATTAATGAAAATTAAAAAGAGTGTCGGAGACAGAACAGAGCCCTGTGGCACACCAACGTTTATTTTTTGAATATCAGACTTTCAACCATCCAAGATAACTTTAATTGTACGTTCCGAAAGGTAATTTTAATCCATTGAAGAAGAAAATCGTCGATCCGAAATGCACGTATTTTAGACAAAAGAATCTGATGCCAAACTCTGTCTGCCTTAGAAATGTCAAGTGCAACGATCTTGCTTTCACCAGATTGATGTAAACTTTGGTTCCTCTTTTCGGTGAGACATGCCATCAAATCACCAGTGGACTTGTTGCTACGAAAACCGTACTGCCGGTCATTAAGAAGTTTTCGTGTTTCGAGATATTTCATTAGCTGACGATTTATCAGCGTTTCCAAGACCATGAAAGAAGGGACGTAAGTGCAATGGATCTGGAAGAGGAGAGAGAAGAAGAATCGCGTTTTTTAGGAACGAGCTGGACAAAAGCTGTTTTCTATCTGCTCGGAAAGACTCCTAAAGAGTAGGACTGATAGAAAAGCGTACGCAGGTTTTTTTTTATATTTTCACATGCTCAAGAAAGCCGCCTGGTTCCTATACTACAGAGAAATAAATAGCGAGGTAAAAAAGCTAGTTAAATTTAGTAAAGACAAACTGGGAGCATAGGGCTTCCACTTGGCATCTCCATCTCTATCTTTACACTGTTCCAAGTGAGATTGAGTTTTCCTCATCTCCAGGTGTTCTTGGGACGGCCTCTGGATCTTTTGCCTTGAGGGATCCGATCTAACGCCATTCTGGTAATGCTGTCGGCTTTTTTCCTGATGGTATGTACGATTCATTTCCAATTGCATCTCTTTATCTGTATCGCAATCGGTTCCAACAGATTCACGTTCCTGATGATGTTTGGCCAGAATATTCGACATATGGTACGGAGACATTTGTTGATGTATACCTGAAGTTTCTGTATGATGTTGTTGGAAATCAACCAATTTAGCTGCGATGTCACTGGGCTTCTGTGATAGAAGACAAATATCGTCCGCATAGTCTTAGTCCTCGAGTTGTCGTGTGAGACTCGATGTTATTACAGTTGAGGTGAGAGTGGGCATCCTTGCTTTACTCCTGTATTTTTAGTGAAAGAGTTACTGATTATGTAGTACCGCCAGATCCGAATCTTCGTACATTACTCTGATGATGTTAATTATTTTTTGGGGTACTCCTTTCTTACTTAGTGCTATCCATAGGCCTTCTGGAAATCGATGAAACAGCAGGTATAGAGGTGTACGCAATTCTATTGACTGCTCACCTATAATGCGCAGAGTGTTGGCTTGGTCTACGCAGATTTTATGTGGGCGGAAGCCAGCCTGTTCATCTCGTAGATTTCCTTCGATTTGATTTTGAAGTCTCCCTTGAGAGTCTTTTCAGTTGTTGCATTCTGTTAGGTCGCCCTTCTTTGGTAACTTCACGATTATGCCTTTCTCTCAAGATGAAGGTCTTTCTTCTTCCCAAATCTTTCTGATGTAAGGGTATAGAAGTTAGAAAAGAAGTTCTGCTTAAGTTCATTTCTTTAAGATATAAGGTTCCATGTTTCATCAGATGTCTTCTCTAGTTGGTTGTTCACTAGTTCGTTTCTTGTATGTATACTTCGGAGTCGTCTTCTTCTTCTATGTCTTGTTGTTCTTTGTGCTTTCAACTTGATCTCAAAGTCACCAGTGATGAGTTCGTGGTCGCTGCCGATATCTCCGCCTCTTCTGTTTCTGACATCAGTTAACGAGCTACGACATCTTCTGCTTACGCATATGTGGTCGATCTGATTGCGTGTGGGGCTTTACCAATTAATCATCTTCATATCTAAAGGGTCATTCATTTCTAGATTTCGAAAGTAAAGCTAAATATAACACACACAGCGATACATTTTTGATGAAAATTTTAACTCATTGTGAAGTTTAGTCTTTGCCATTAAGTGTGAAAAACAATATCATTCAAATGCACGCCTCGGGAAGATTCGCAACATGCGATTCTTTTGAGGTAATTTTGAACCACTTCTTCGCACATTTCGGGCGTTATCTCTGCCATAACTTGAGTAATGTTGGTTTTCAATGCGTTTAGAGTTCGGGGATTATTCGCGTAAGCACGGTCTTTTGCGTAGCCCCACAGAAAAAAATTTAACGGTGTCAAATCGCATGATCTGGGTGGCCAATTGAAGTCGACAAAACGTGAAATTATTTATTCTCGCGCAATAAAGCCATAATTGGTCATGTTGTGTGGCTTGTGGCTTCTTGCCCCGTCTTGTTGGAACCACATATCATCCAAGTCATGATCTTCAATCGTCGACCAAAAAAAATCGGTTATCATTCGACCGATTTACTGTAACCGTCCGCCCATTGGCATCTTCGCAGAAATACGGACCAATGACACCTTTCGACCATATAGCACACCAAACAGTCACTTTTTCTAGATTCAAAGGCACCTCCTCGATCACTTGTGGGTTTTCTGAGCCCCATATGCGGCAATTTTGTTTGTTTACATACCCACCGAGTAAGAAATGCGCCTCATAACTGACGAAAATGTTGTTCGAAAAATCGGTGTTTATTGTCTATTGTTCCAACACCCAGGAAGCGTATCTACGGCGTTGTGAATGGTCAGCAGGCTTTAATTGTTGCGTAAGTTGAACTTTATAAGGATGGAGATGCAAATCCAAATGCAAAATACGCCATAGTGACGTGTACGACAGGTTCAATTGCTGCTAAGGGGAAAGGGCAGGGAAATCGATAAATTCGGATCATCAGCAACACTTGCAGTTACAGCAGCAATATTTTCGACTGAGCGTGCATTACGATGATGCACAGACCTAACGACATCAGTAACGCTTCCACTCTCTTCAAATTTCTTCACAATTTTACCGATTACTTGCGTAGTTCGTCGATTTTGACGACCATAATCATCGCGTAATGCGCGAAAAGTGACTACGTTTGAATTACCACTTTTGTAGTAAGTTTTAATAATTTTAACGCGTTGTTCGATTTGTAAGCGATCCATTATTGTATATGGTAAACATTCAACTAACATTATGACACTTCAAACGACAGCTGAGTTTGCAGGTGTCAAATGCCAGCATTACCAACTGGAAACTACGAAATGAATGATCCTGTATAAGTTTCTTAAAGTGTTCTGGGATGTGAGTGGTGCCGTTGTTCCATTCAGGGCTGATCCACCATCATCTCTTTTCCAATACCCTCACTTAGTCGGCGGTTATCACGTGGAGGTATTATTAACACAATTGATCTGTAGAAGATAGTTGCAACACTGGATATCGCCAGGTTGACATTTCTTAATGCCACCCCTATTTCTACAGCACCCAATCACCATATCAAGAAAATGTAAGATCCGGATTTCAAAGTCAAACCTTAACCAAGATCTAGAAGAAAATTCCCTATGAGGCACTCTGTCCCATGGTGGTCTAAGTGAAGGTAAAACAATTTAATCTTCACCAGATCATGGCATGTACCACAACATGAGTGGCGCCGCCATACTGGCCGACAAAGATTAAAATGCAACACGTGTGATTGCTTTACTGCCTGCCTGTCAAAAAATTGAAAACCCACAACTATGACTGTATGCTAGCTTAAGACACGTACACCTAGAGTCTTTGCAATGCAATTTAGTTATCCGCCAGACTAATCAAAAAGTCAAAACACCCAGTAGGGGGTAAGATCCGTTTGCACTAAGAAACACGAGTACGGTGGAACAGGTGCAGACTGACATGAAGTGAAATCGTTTCCAAGTGATTTAGTAGATCTGTAGGTAGAGGTGATCTAATGAATACCACGCGATGCTTACAAAAGTCAACATAAGGCTGGCCAATTCCACTTAACTAATAGATTTGTCAAAAGTTTCATATCACTGGCTAAATCAAGGAGGAACCAGAAGCACAACCATCACCACCACCCACCCGGCACTTGCTATATAGGTAAAATCCGCCCAAAGAAATTTTTATCAATTGCCAACACACATTCCGTCAAATTTGTCTTCCACTTCCACCACTCTCTGCCGGCTCGAGCATTCCAAGAATGATGAAGCACTAAGCAGCAGTAATTATCAATAATCTCATTCTCCCCTCGAAGCCGCAGACCAATGCCGCTCCGGTAAACATCCCGACAAGCGATTAAACTCAGTTGGACTTAGAGCAAAAGGAGCACCAAAAACAAAAATAATTAGCCGGCCATAAATCAAAATCCGTTGCCAGTTTGTTAATGCCTGGCCGTGGATTTTGACTTCCATGGCAGCAGAAACTCCACCCAATCTCTCCTCCAGCAACATGGCCAATTCCATGCAATGTGGTCAGCAACGTGAATGCGGATGATGCATGATGTAACCGCGACAACCACCGCAGAAACGCTCATTTTCACAACAAAACAACAAAAAAAATTTGAGAAATTGGAACCAAGGCGGGGTAGTATCCGTATCTGCTGCTGATGGAATGATAAATCAGCGCCTTAAGAGGATGTGGTCCATGGTGATTTTTCTTTGTCTCTCGCGATTCGTGATTGCGATTGGATTCGAAGTGATTAATTGAAATTATTCGCTGCCCTTAATTTCATTAAGTTACTCAGAGACCTGCCAGGGGGTGCGTTGGAAAAAGCTGGCATGGGGCGGACTTGGACCACTAGTCCGGTCAACTAGGTGTAAGTTCTATGGGGCGAAGTTCGACCGAAGGAAGCTATTTGGAGTATGGCATTCGTAAGAAGGTCTTCTGGGTGGGGAGAGGGGCTGATCTCTCTGGAAGTGAAGATTATTTATTGGCCTGGTGATTGGGCACGATAACGAGCACTAAAAGGACTTAATTGCGAATTAAATCGAAATAAGTCGACAATTTGTGAGAGCTGCACTAGGGGGGTTCGCTTCCGTATACTCGTAAGTGTCCGTGTTTGTTTTCGTGTCCGTGTTGCGTATGCAAATCTGGTCAGGGTGCAGATTGGCAGTCAATTTATCAGAGTCCTCGTTGTGATCCAGTTTTCGAAGTGATTTGCATATCGCGCCGCATTGGATTGTCCTTGTTGTTGTTGTCAACATTCTCGTGTGTGCATGAGGATAAATTGGGCGATTTTTTCGGCAGCACAATCCCAGTTGCAGTTGATGGATGTTGGGATCTGATTATTGAAAGGCTGGTTGGCATTTTAATATTTTAATTAGCAAAAGTCTCCTAAATCATGGGGTCTTCCTGGCAATGGTTTTCCTTTGAGTTGGAGCTCTTTCAGATGATTATTTGGGTTGTGTTAAAGTTTTAATTGGACCTGCAGTTGATTACGGTTTTCTTCGAAGTGAAAAGCTATTAACTAGAGAGATGGGGAAGAATTAATTACGGGCTTACCAAGTCGATGATATATTATGGCGTCATGAGGAATCCTTGCTGGGACGGTTGGCCGGTGAGAGCACATCTTCCATGCAACAAGGACAGATGGCAACGCATAATGAAGTGACTGTGCAACTGCAATAAGCATGAGATCGATTGAATTGACGGTTAGGTAAACAATCTTCTGATGATCAGAGTCGAAATAAAGTGAAAGGACGCTTTATTAACTGAAGAGATGTGCTTCAAAGTAAATGAGGAACGTAGGACTCTTCCACATGTGTAAGAGTTCAAGCTAACTAATACTCACTTTGCAAACTCTGAATGTAAGGATGCAGGTCACCATATAAAAGAATTTGTAGAAAGTAAGTCATTTCTCTTGCTAAGAGGACTCGGAATTCACTGTAATGCTGTCGAAGGTGAGCTTATCCTTGAACCGAATCGAAAGATGTTCGGCTACTCTCCGCAAATCTTAATCGGCCAATTGCAGACATGGGTTCGTAAAAACTTTACGCAAATCGCGACAGAACATGAGCGGCAACTTTACACGGCACACATTCTCCTGATAATGTAATAGTGACATGAGGATTGCTTAATAGAGGAAGGATATGTATAACTTCCGAGTATTCTACGAATAGCGTAAGCACTGAGCGACGTTAACTTGGCAATGTCCAGTGCTTTAACTATGACACACATCAATTTTATTTAGTTTACCTCCTCAAGGGAGCCCCCAGGTACTACCCAAGGATAGCAAATATGAGCTTTTTGACATAAAAATGTGTACCTCAACGTACTCAGCTAAAAAAAAAGCTCTCAGGTCAATAAAACAAAGATGTTGGCAGGGGAACACAAAGATTCCGATTAAGGCATGGCAAGGCCTCTTCAGAATACCTTAAGAGGTTACTACTGTGCTGAACCAATACGCAATAAGGTCAACAATGATTTGATCTGCAGATGCAATGTTCACGTGGTTCCGAACATCTAGCGAAGGCCAAATATCACCCTCCACAAGACGAAACGTTGCAGTGTACTGGTCGATGTCTAACTAACATCGACTTGCCAAACTTAGAAGAACGGACTGTCGATTAGAAGACAAAATTAGCAGCACTATAAAAGGGGCAGCAGATAAATTCCCCCCAGATGGAAACACGGTGAAGTAAAACTCCGGAATAACCTACATGAGAGCTTATCATGCCTACTCCGCATATTTTACCGATTTAAGGATTTTCGAGACAAAGTCATGTCCTGGGAAAAGTGGTGGTTGCGGATAAGCCCTTAGTAACCCAATGGCAGCGCTCACATCCGCGAAAGGGTTTCGGACTAACCGACTGTCACGGAGTCGTGCTGCCGGGGTAACTATCTGGCCATGGGAAAATTCCCGGTTGAGAAGCAACGACAAGCCGGAAACGGTAGGAACCGATCTACTCTTACAATCCATACAAACAAAATAAGGACAAATAACTCAGGATCTGCTAGTGGAATGTTAGGATTTTTCTGTGGCGTATATAGGGTATGATGGGTATGGGTGCGCCATGGCTGCGAAAAATTTTTGGGCGCGAAAGTTTAAAGTTGAACAACTAAATGGACTGCAAGGGTGAAAGCAAACCTTGACGAGATTCTGCAAGTCCTTCAGGCCATAATGGATGGTGCCACGGAGACCGTAGACACAAAAAGTGACGCCAGACAACTGTACAACGGTATCTTGACTCCCGATTTTTTGACTCTACTTGGATTTTGGACCAGAGTGCTCGAAAAGATTGCAAAATCCGACGATGAACTTCCAGCAAACTCTGCAATATAAGCTTAGTCTCTGTCAAGAGTGGGAGGTTTGCGATTTAAAAGACACACAAGACGAAGAAAGGCGATGGCTGTCGAAACAACGAGAATTGCCGGATTAACAGCAAAACAGGAAATCGAGCGAGCTATGAAGGAAACAATCGACCGATTTCACACGGAAACGGATGATAGATTCATACGTTTGCACGACACTGACTAGAAGATTACGACACTTCCCATGGGCCCCATGTTGCTCAGCTACGCCACTGGATTTTTTTTTTTAAAGGCCACGTGCAGCCGAACAACTAGCGGAGGCCCTAGACTGCTGTAAAGCAGACACAACCGCCATCCAAGAAATGCGATTGGAGGGGTCGGACGAAAAACTGCGAAATCTCATACGGCGATTGTTATCTTTCCAGCGCCTGTTTGAATGCAGATTTGCTGTCAAAAGTCGCCTCGAAATAATCTCTATCAACGATAAATTTGCCAACGTTAGCCTAACATGCGGACACACCCCCACTGTCAAAACAGACGAGGACACCAAAGATAGGTTTTACGAGCTCTAGAACAAGACCTACGACGATCTTAATGCAAAGCAAGGAAGAAAGCGCATCTTTGGTAATACCCTGGGAAGGTATAGCCTACATAGACACAAGCTGTAATCGCAAGAGATGGCCAAATTTCTTCCCGATCGAGTGTTCCTTACACTCTTAAGAGGTCTTATGCCGGCAGCATCAAAGGTCGAGCGAGAGCAGAGAGGTACAGCGGTTTCCCAGGAGGATACAGAAGGAGCATGAGAAGCGCTTAGTCGAACAAAGTAAGCGATTCTATTCCAGGAATGAGATTCGGAAGTTTTATCAAAAGGTAAACAAATCATGCAATGGACACAAGCCCCGAACCGAAGCCTCTAGAGAAGAACAAGGGACCATCGTAGTAGAGTCGCAGTTGATGTTGAGATTCTAGAAAGATCATTTCTGTAAAGTATCAAACAGAGTTGCTTAAGCGGACTGCCTGACTGCCGAGCTCTTTAAAGCTATACACTGGGAACAAATTTACTATATGTCCTCCGTAAACCAGCAGCTAGCGTTTCTGCAAGAAAATTGAAAAGCACTTTTTGATCGACATGTCCCACTAAAGTATAAAACCATTAATCGTAGCTCTCCGCCCTGGCTTAATGGTTGTATACTTTCTATACATTCGTTGGAAGCGATATAAATTGAATGTATTCTATGACACTTATCGTTCCTTTCGTAATTTAGCAGTGCTCCATATTAAATCTGCAAATCGACTTTACTACGAAAATTTATTGAGTCCTAACATTCAGTCTGGAAGAGATCTTTGGCAAAAATTGCGTAGGCTTGGAAATGGTAAGCAACGGTTACCGGTACCTACTAGCAAAGATTGCAACCTTCTAAACTCTCAGTTCGTACCTGTATCTGTCCTATTAACACAAAATTCGAATACTGGTTTTCGTGGCTCAGTACTTACCTTACTAGTGAAGAAAGTGCCAGGTATAGATGAAATAAATCCCAAATTCTTTAAAATCCTTCTCTCTTAAGTCCTAAAATTCATAACCCGCATCTTCAACTCAATAATAACCACTTGTGAGTACCCGAGCTTATGGAAAAATGCTAAAGTATTCCCGATACCTAAGTCGAACAATTGTGCCAGCCCCGAATGCAGACCTATAGCCATCTTGCCATCTTGTCTATCGAAAGTATTCGAAAAGGCGATTCTAAAGCAAATGCAAGATCACCTAAATAGTAACAAACTTTTAAGTCCTGCCCAATCGGGACTTCGTTCTAATAGGAGTTGCAAAACTGCATTTTTACTAGAAGTAGATGATATACGATATATGACGCTGCTGGACTTCTCGAAAGTATTCGAAACGGTTGATCGCTTGGTTCTCTGTAAGAAGCTTAGAACCGATTTCGGATTTTCTCCTCTCCTTTGCACTTCTATTTAATAAGCCATCAGCAATGTGTGGCAGTGGGAACCAGCTATCCTCTTTTCTCTCAGTTTCTTCAGGGGTGCCACAGGGTTCCATTCTTGGACCGATACTCTTTTCATTTTATGTGAATGAACTTCCCCGACCAGCCAAACATTGTTATGTTCATATGTTTTCAGATGACGTTCAACTGTATTTGCGCTGTCCGTTAGATTGCATAAGAAATGGTATCGACCAGATTAATGAGGATCTTCAAATTATTCAGCAGTGGGCGTTAAAGCATAACTTGTCCCTTTAATCCGGGAAAGTCAAAAACCATATGCATTTTCGAACGGAAATTAGATACAACAAACTTCTACTGATTGAATTTTTGTCAGTCAACTATTGAGTATGTCCATTCCGCTAGGAACTTGGGAGTAATCTCTAATGAGACCTTAACCTAGACCGATCATGCCACAATCGGCAAGGTATCAAGCGTGTGCTATGGTGAACCCAGAGGTATGTGCCTATTAAAAGTAAGATGTTGCTGATCAAAGCACTTCTTTTACCAATCCTTTTGTATGGCAGCGAAGTCTTATGCAGTGTTGATAATATACAACAACCTCGAGAGATACATTTTCAACAAACGATATTCTGACCATATCTCTACCTTCTCCAAACACGGGTCTGACTTTTGATAATCTCATCAACCTTAGGTCATTGTTATAGTTACATAGCATTATGCAGACACGTCAGCCCGAGTACCTGCACAACAGACTGGTTCACAACGAACCGCAGTCGTGAATCGGCCCAGATTCAACTGTCTGCAAAACACAACTCACAGTCCGTCCAATTACTTGCAAACGTCCGTCGAAGATATTGACATAAACAGAAGAAAGCTCCTTGACGTCAGTGGTACTTGGCTAGAAAAGGCTTCTTAATAATCCCAGTCCAGCTCTATGGCGCAGAGGCATGGATTTTATGAAGAAAAAATAGGTTGCTATTGCCTGCCGTCAAAGGAAAATTCGTCGGGCAATTTGTGGTCCCGAAGGAGATAGAAAAGAGTGAACCTTCGAATCTGCACCCGAGGGACAACGCAGTAGACCAGGACTGCGACTCAAATAGAAGCTGAAAGTGGTAGAAGTTGAGGACCTCAACCAACTTAGCATAAGAAATCGGAAGCAACAAGCTACAGATCGAGCTGACTGAAGACGATTATAAGACAGCAGCACTATATTCAATAAATATTTTATTGACAGTAAGCAAGTCTGCTACTCGAAAGTCGATGGAAGATGAAAATATTTTCACTTCCGATTACAGTCTCACACTTTCTCCTGAGTTCAATGTCTCCTTAAACTCATCCTCATTCACACAATCGAAAATCCCTTTATAACTCTCCGACAGCCACCCTTCAAGTGGATTCCTTTTGATCTTGTCATTCCATCCCTGTGCACCTTTGTGCTAATGTAATCAAAACAAACACCCATTAGCTGCTTTGGCAAACAGTTTCAGGTATTCGTACTCCCTGCCAACGAATACAAAAGGACGTGACAATAAAAATTTGCACTCAAAATTTATTGATCGACTGGCAATTGGCAATTTTTCATTGCCAGGATAATGGGACATCCGATCATCGGAGAACAATTGGCTTGGTTACGTCTCAAAAACAAAGGTAAACGCGTCAATCGATTTAAGGTGAAAGGTATTCGTAAATCGCTTAGGCATGACGAATCCTTCATTTCCAATCACCGAAAAGGGGTTGCAGAAACCAGAGAATCCTGTAAAGAGTGTGAATACGAGGTGTGTGATTCATGGAGCGCATCTTCAGATGATTTACATAATTTCAAGGATATCTTCACCACTCGCATATGGCTTGGAAAAATTTAAAAAAAAATTCCCACAGATGATGTAGGCTCAGAGCAGAGGACCTATGCAAATCAGGATATTTATGTTTCCTTTCCAATAATTATTGTCTCTATGCAAATCACTTGTGATGATGCGTGTCCAAGGGAGAGTATGAGTATGAGTATGCATTTTTTTTTTTAATCATCTCTAGGGGATGATTTATGGAAGCCCAAAGAAGTCTGTGGAGCGAAGGAATTTGTGTTTAGTTCCGGGTTATCAGTGATTTTTATTTTCCCAGTGGTGCATCCTTTTTCACAAGAGTGATTTGCATTTAGAGAAAGGTTAAATGTCGATGGGTGAGTATTGTCATGCAGATGCGGATGCTAAGAAGAATTTTAATTTTTTCTCAGGATGCGGAAGAGTTTTTTCTTATAATTTAATCCCTGCAGAGATTGGAAGTTTTATTTTTGATGATCTACCGATGGAAAATGGTGGCAAATGGAAAAAAGATTTGAAAGGGGTATCTAAGAGAACCTTACTTCGGTGCAGGAAGTGCACCCGGTGGATTGAATTCAAATTTCAGTTGAGAACCGGCATGTGAAATCAGACATCGGTACTACATCCCATATCCCACTCGGAAGAAAATCAACTTACAAATCAATATGCAGAGAGTTCCTTAATAAGCAAAGGCAACTGAGTGTAGCTTTCCAGCACTTCTTTCTAAATTGTCTGCGACTTAATGATCCATATCTACGAGGGGATCAGGCATAAATACTGACTACATAAGATATGACTTAGGCCAATACTCTTAACCTCGTAAGGAGCTACTAGCACCAGTTGAGCCCACCTTTTGTGTCCAAGCGATGCCATAAATGTACTACCTTCTAGGTAGACAAGCAGAGCCTGTGTCTATGCTTGTCATAAAAGACAGACATGTAAGAATGTGCCTCATGCATTAGGGCTAACGTAATTTATGAGAGATACGATAGCCTCAGAAAGCATATTCTCGTTGTTCGAAGCATTGCTTCTATGTCTTTCTAGGAGATTAAGAAAAGAGAACATATTTGATAGCACAGGCGGTAAGTATGGCCTGCACGACATCGATTTCAGCTACCGATTTAGACATATCGAACTCTTCGCAATGAGGAATGTCATCGCAGAAAGCACGCTGTTCATCCATCTCGACATTTATAAGGGTATATCTTGATCCACTAGCAACACAAATGAGCACATTTCGTTCTCTTCGGGCGTTCCTAGCTGGAGTCTTATATTGCCTTAATTTGACGGGATGAACGCCAGCTTGCTGTCCTAAAGCACATAGAGTGATGCTACAAAGTGGGACTAGAATGGCTCGTGGACCCTACCAATAAAAAAGGACAGCTTCGCCTACATAGTTACTTTAAGTGATGGTACAGTCCGGGGTGGAACTGGACCTCAGCCAACCAGCATCCCCAGCCAGCTCGACCTTTCGCTAACTGCCTCTAGTTTCACAAGCAAGTTGGCTGAGGTCTCTTTCCACTTGCCATCTGAGTAGCGATCTTTCCCTATTGCGCTTTTCTTTGTGGTGAATTTGAAGATTTTTTGGACCAGAACCTTGGTGTCCACCTGCTCATATAGATCCATCTCAGTTTCTGAATCTAAACCTGTCTGGCCAAGTCGATGTCGCTGTAAAGCTTGCATAATTCGTTGTTCTATCGCCTCCTCTACTCCTCTACCGTCTATGCAGAAGGGACCGAAAATCACCAGAACATTTTTCATTTTTCATAAGGCGATGTTTCGGCGATGATCTCGGTGAGATCTTTACCGACCTTGATGGAGCAGCGTGCATTCTCCATCGTCATCCTGAACAGACGGACGAGTTTGGCAGAATACTGAAACTAGACATTGCTCTGTATAGCTCGTCTCTATAGATGCTGTCATAAGCGGCCTTAAAATCGATGAATGGGTGGTTTGTATCGATCTAAAGCTGATGGGTTTTCTCTAAGATCTGCCGTAGTGTGAATATTTGGTCGATGGTGGATTTTCCTGGCCTGAAGCCACACTGATATGGATCTATCAGGTTATTGACGAACGGCTTGAGACGTTTACACAATACGGCGGATAAGATCTTGTATGCGATTTTAAGGAGACTGATGCCTCTGTAATTGGCGCAGTTCAGAGGGTCTCCTTTCTTGAGAATTGGACAAACAATGCTGAGGTTCCATTCATCGGGCATACTTTCGTCCGACCATATTTTGCAGATGAGTTGGTGTATGCTCCTTACCAAGTCATCGCCTGCCGCTTTGAAGAGCTCGGCAGTCAGGCCATCCGCTCCAGCAGCTTTGTTGGACTTAAGCTTCGATATGGCTATCTTCACTTCATCCAGGTCGGGTGTACGGAATTGTTGGTCATCATCGTCCAGGTTGAAAGGTTGATTCTGCCTGACAGCAGTATTTGGTTCGTCATCGCCATTATACAGTCTACAGAAATGCTTGTCCAAATCCTCAGGATCGAGTGCGATTCTATTACGATGTTTCAGAATCTTATTTCTGGAGTAGCATCTTCTTCGAACGAATGCTTCTAGTGCTCTGTCTTTTTCCTCCTGAGAAGCCGGTTGTCATCTTTCCTCTTCTGCTCATAGAGCTCGTGAGAAGCTCTAGTCTTTCTTTGAAGCACCGTTTGATGTCCGTTTTGCTTAGCTGCATCTGTTTGCCGGCATTCATCATCGAACCAGGGGTTAAGTTGTGGTGGACGAGTGAAACCCAGCACATCAGAAACAGCATCTCTGATGGCGTTTTGGCAGTGTTTCCAATGGTCTTCGATGCTTGATGCTGGCGGCATTGGACCTCTTAAGAGATTATGAGACACTCGATCGGAGAAGGACTTGGCGATCTCTTGCGATTGTAGCCGTCTGACGTCGAATTTTCTCACAGCATTAGTTTGTCTTGGCGTAGTTTGGGATATCCGCAACTACACTTGGCTACAACAAGGTAATGGTCCGAGCCGATGTTGGCTCCTCGGAGAGTACGGACATCCATAATGCTGGAGGAGTGTCTTTCGTCGATCGCAATGTGATCAATCTGGTTGACTGTTGATTGATCAGGAGTTCTCCAAGTCCCCTTGTGTATATCGAGATGTGGGAACCTCGTGCTAGCCACGACAATGTTTCGCCCCGCCGCAAAGTCGATTAGCCTGAATCCGTTATCGGAGGTGGTGTTGTGCAGGCTATATTTTCCTATTGTTCCACCAAAGATACCCTCTATTCCTAGCTTTGCATTAAAATCACCGAGGACAATTTTAATGTCATAGCTAGGGCATTGCTCGTAGGTCTTGTTAAGGAGCTCGTAGAAGGTATCCTTGGTGTCGTCATCTTTCTCCTCTGTGGGGCTTGCGGACATTTAATGCTAATGTTGGCAAATTTAGCCTTGAAGGGGATTGCTACGAGGTGCTCGTTTATATGTCTAAAACTCAAGACTTCTTGCCTTAGTCTGCCTCCAACTACAAGGCCGCATCCAAATAAGCGCTGCTTTCACTATATTCGGTGTCGCAGTTTTCCACCCTCATTTTGTCCGACCTATCACATTATATTTCTCAGATAGCTTTAATGTGCTTTGTGCTGCAGTCTCGCCTCCTCTACTCCTCTACCGTCTATGCAGAAGGGACCGAAAATCACCAGAACATTTTTCATTTTTCATAAGGCGATGTTTCGGCGATGATCTCGGTGAGATCTTTACCGACCTTGATGGAGCAGCGTGCATTCTCCATCGTCATCCTGAACAGACGGACGAGTTTGGCAGAATACTGAAACTAGACATTGCTCTGTATAGCTCGTCTCTATAGATGCTGTCATAAGCGGCCTTAAAATCGATGAATGGGTGGTTTGTATCGATCTAAAGCTGATGGGTTTTCTCTAAGATCTGCCGTAGTGTGAATATTTGGTCGATGGTGGATTTTCCTGGCCTGAAGCCACACTGATATGGATCTATCAGGTTATTGACGAACGGCTTGAGACGTTTACACAATACGGCGGATAAGATCTTGTATGCGATTTTAAGGAGACTGATGCCTCTGTAATTGGCGCAGTTCAGAGGGTCTCCTTTCTTGAGAATTGGACAAACAATGCTGAGGTTCCATTCATCGGGCATACTTTCGTCCGACCATATTTTGCAGATGAGTTGGTGTATGCTCCTTACCAAGTCATCGCCTGCCGCTTTGAAGAGCTCGGCAGTCAGGCCATCCGCTCCAGCAGCTTTGTTGGACTTAAGCTTCGATATGGCTATCTTCACTTCATCCAGGTCGGGTGTACGGAATTGTTGGTCATCATCGTCCAGGTTGAAAGGTTGATTCTGCCTGACAGCAGTATTTGGTTCGTCATCGCCATTATACAGTCTACAGAAATGCTTGTCCAAATCCTCAGGATCGAGTGCGATTCTATTACGATGTTTCAGAATCTTATTTCTGGAGTAGCATCTTCTTCGAACGAATGCTTCTAGTGCTCTGTCTTTTTCCTCCTGAGAAGCCGGTTGTCATCTTTCCTCTTCTGCTCATAGAGCTCGTGAGAAGCTCTAGTCTTTCTTTGAAGCACCGTTTGATGTCCGTTTTGCTTAGCTGCATCTGTTTGCCGGCATTCATCATCGAACCAGGGGTTAAGTTGTGGTGGACGAGTGAAACCCAGCACATCAGAAACAGCATCTCTGATGGCGTTTTGGCAGTGTTTCCAATGGTCTTCGATGCTTGATGCTGGCGGCATTGGACCTCTTAAGAGATTATGAGACACTCGATCGGAGAAGGACTTGGCGATCTCTTGCGATTGTAGCCGTCTGACGTCGAATTTTCTCACAGCATTAGTTTGTCTTGGCGTAGTTTGGGATATCCGCAACTACACTTGGCTACAACAAGGTAATGGTCCGAGCCGATGTTGGCTCCTCGGAGAGTACGGACATCCATAATGCTGGAGGAGTGTCTTTCGTCGATCGCAATGTGATCAATCTGGTTGACTGTTGATTGATCAGGAGTTCTCCAAGTCCCCTTGTGTATATCGAGATGTGGGAACCTCGTGCTAGCCACGACAATGTTTCGCCCCGCCGCAAAGTCGATTAGCCTGAATCCGTTATCGGAGGTGGTGTTGTGCAGGCTATATTTTCCTATTGTTCCACCAAAGATACCCTCTATTCCTAGCTTTGCATTAAAATCACCGAGGACAATTTTAATGTCATAGCTAGGGCATTGCTCGTAGGTCTTGTTAAGGAGCTCGTAGAAGGTATCCTTGGTGTCGTCATCTTTCTCCTCTGTGGGGCTTGCGGACATTTAATGCTAATGTTGGCAAATTTAGCCTTGAAGGGGATTGCTACGAGGTGCTCGTTTATATGTCTAAAACTCAAGACTTCTTGCCTTAGTCTGCCTCCAACTACAAGGCCGCATCCAAATAAGCGCTGCTTTCACTATATTCGGTGTCGCAGTTTTCCACCCTCATTTTGTCCGACCTATCACATTATATTTCTCAGATAGCTTTAATGTGCTTTGTGCTGCAGTCTTGACCTTCTCTAGTTGTTCAATCACCATCCCACATACGTATCCGAAGTTTGGTGTTCTTTTCACAACCATAATAAGGCATACTGACGATTGCTTCAATACTACGACAAAATTTTGGTTAGGCATCAAAGAGCATTAAATCGCATCCATTGGTTAAGTTTGTCACCAGAAGTTATCGCTATTTCGATTCAATTGTCTAAAACTTCTTTCCAATCTATACGAAAGGGACTTTCAAAACTTACCTTGGCAAAACTCAACACATCCTCGGAGAAGCTAGAAACCATTTTGAATGTTCTCTGCAAGTTCTGTTAGACAGAAGTCAGTCAGAATTCCTGTTTGCCCTTAGGCTTTCCCTATTGCTCTTAGAAATGACTGTCGGAAGATGGTAAAATATACAGATACATTGAGATTATTGTTCAAGACTTGACAGAATGTCTCTGTTCAGTTGCTGACCCGGAAGTCACTTAATCAAACAGAGTATTTCCATTAATCGTACGTTAACCAGTATATAACGTCTCTTAATTTGCCTTAAACACCATAGCTGTGGGGCAAGTAAACAGGTGCAATCATCTCATACCATCAGTCATCATTGAAATGATTGCGAAGCACCACCATCATCGTTCCCATCCGGTTCCATCTGAATGGCGGAGGCATCCAAAATCGCGACTCATTACCCGAAATAACCGCGTAGATAAATTGCACTGTAGCCGTATACAAGTACCAGTGTCTATACTCGTATGGATCCCATTAAGGCACACGAATGCGGACACAGTATCTGTCATTTCAGCGAGATTTCCTTTTGCCGTTTCAAAGTCCAAGAGTTTTATCACCTTCACCAGTAACACGAATCACAGTCGCATAATTGACTACTAACAGTGCTACCAAAGAAAATGTGACTACGTAGTCACAATTAACTTGTAAACTATAACGTGGATCCATGTGTTCGTGCTTAAAGATCGCAAATTAAGCGATCCTTCGGGCAGAGATGAATGGATTTACATAAACTCCAAGGCAGATTCCATAATGACCACTGTTTCTTGCTCAAAGGTGAAGATGATAGAATGTTGGTGCTCCTAAGCCTATTCAACATTAAGAATCTCGTATGCGTATGTGGCATTCGGTGTATCCCTAATGTCTAGTGTCAGTTTGCAACAATTCGGCAACGACGATGTGATGCCTAGTATACTCGTATCTAGGTACAATGAAACAAGTTCCACTGCACCTTGCAATATCTCCAACAAACGGAACGATGCCAGAGATGAGACTGGAATTTATTTAGTGTCATCGCAGATGCACAAATCCGAAGATACGAGTACGAGTGTTTGTCCAATTGTATACTCCTATTTGCAGAGATAGATACACACTATATGCTAAAATCCGCCTAGACATTGACTAATAAATTGCCCATTACAATCGGCTGTCTAGGAGTGCGCCTCAGATGCAACATGAAATATTCCTTTTTAATTTGATCTCGGCAGAGGTTTACTGCTACGGCTGGCAATATAGACTTGGACACGGACACACTGGTCAGTGCAGGATAGTTGTAATGCAGCACAGTAAAATTCTTCATCTCTTGGACACGATGTTGATTTCTTCCTGTTCCATACTGAAGAAGATGACACCGTCCACCGCGACGGTTTTTGTTAGTAATTGAGAAATCTTTTCACCGACTCATAGGTATGGAAGGATTCATCTCCGAAATGTTTACGATGCTCCAGGAAATTGATAGTGTCTCTGGGTGTACCCAAATGGGATCTTTGGACTACAGTAATACACAAAGATTTCTTGCATAGAACGACGCACCGGTTATGGTATAGTAGTACTCCGGTAATAGAGACCGACAAACGATTCAATGTATCTTTTGTATTTGGCATTCGAAATGTTGGTTCAGGATTTTCAACTAGAATGAGGTTCAAGTTGAATTATCATAAACTTGATGTCTTGCGCCTGCTTGGAATGTTAGAAGGCCAATAATTGATTTTATCATTTAAGTTGAGTAATGAGGGGCGGATTACGGATAGCGGAACTAAGAGTGGATTGGCGAATGCGTGGGTATATTGCCAAATAAGATTTGTTGTAAGTCTAAGTAAGTTCTCAGGGCGGTAACTTTTGCTTTGGAGCAGGTATTTTCTTACCTTGTTGATATATGTATGAAAGAGCCTTTGGTGTTGAGTGTTGTTGTTGCGCAAGAACTCACACAACTTTAGAGGAAATTGAAATATTTATCTTTACCAGTTTTTTCTGTTAAATATTGGTGGTACTCTGCAATCAATCTTTTCATGTCACGTTCGATCGTTGTGTGCAAAATTAATAATTTTCTTGCCATCTGGAAGGTTGCTTGGTAGGAAACGACTTTTTCATTTATTGGCAATCATATGCATCACTGATGTCCTGGCCAAATTTCGCTTTCCTGATCCTGCTGTTTACATCTAGATCTGTCCCTCTATATGCCGAGGCCATACTTCCAAGATAAAGGAAGCAACTTACCTACTCCACTTCTTGTTAAAGGGCTTTTCGTTCATTTTTACACGACTCTGCCCTTAAGCCCATTTGATGTGGCTCTATTATCTGGAGTGAAAGTATGCTAGCAACAGCGGCGTAGATATTTCAGATACAATGTGATTGTTTATCTCATTCCCGTATCTGTTTTCAATAGTATTGTACGGAGTACACTGCTGATAACAACAAGGAACCGCGACATCAGGCTTTGCAGGCTTTTACTGCTGAGGCCGTTACAGTCCAGGTTTTAGGAACGCTCTTCAATTCGTGTTTAATTATAAGCTGAAGTCATGTCCTGTGCCTTTTTTTACAGATTTCCAGTGCTCGTCGATGTTTGCATGAGCGGCGCAGTTGATTTATTGATATTCTAAGGCACGGTGGTCTCCTATTTGTCATGAAACCAGGAGACTGCGTATTCTGAATAGTTCGAGCAATGATTGCGCACGGATAGATTTCTAAGGCATATTGAATATTTCATAAGATGTTGACCACTCCTTATAACAATGATCACCGGCTGATCACTATATGAGTCAGAACCCAATTAAACCTATGGCAGTTGAGGTATCCCCAATGACTAGATAAAAACGATGGGAACAAATATAAATCAAACCACAGCGGTGTGAGATATAAAATAGATTCTGGCTTTATGTTGAAGCTTATTTCATGCCATTATGTGTAAAATAGCACATCATTCAAATGACCCTCTGGACTTCGCTGGCTGTGCTTCAAACGGTCGGTCCAATTTTTGATAACTCAGTCCAATTTGTATGGCGTTATTACGGCAATAGCGTGTCGAATATTGGCCTCGAACTCATCAAAAGTTGGCTTGTTAGTGTTGACTAAGGACTTGACGTAGCCCCAGATGGTGTGAAGTGGTGTCAAATCGCAATTGATGAGCGCTCGCTTTGAAATGAAACAGTCGCTTAATTTCTCCTTCACAACTCCGAGCGTTACGTCGCTTGTATGGCATATATAGTTAGTGTCGTCTTGTTGGAACCGCAGCTCGGATATATCGATGCTGTCAAGCTCTGAACACAAAAAGTCGATTAACATGGCTCTATAACTGAGACCATTGACGGAATCGGTGTATCCCTCCTCATTTTGATAGCAATAAAGTCTTAAGATGGCGCCATGCAATAAACCGCACCAAACAGTCAATCTTTGTAGATGCATTGATACTTGGCCGATCCACTTGTAGATTGTGTTCGCTTTAATAATGGCCATTTTGCCTGTGGAGATAGCTGCCGAACCAAAAATAAGCCTCGTCCGAGAAGATGATTTTTTTGGCCAAAATCCGGATCTCGGTCCAACATTTTCAGCGCCCAATTAGCGAGCTCACGGCGTTGTTTACGATCGTCCGGCTCCGATTCTTACGTCAGCACAATCTTGTTTGGATGTAGGCCCAAATCCAACCGCAAAATAAGCCGGGTTTGGCTCTCTGGCCAAATCGACATTTCTGGGTCTTTTTCGATGCTTGCTCATTCTCGTAAAAAGAACAATACTTTAGTTTTGAGGGAATTGATCGAGAACCCTTTTTTCAGTGCGTCATTTAGGGCTGCGCATCTTTAGAGCAGAATCTCACTAGGCATCATCCAACGTAGGGTAGAGCTTCATCGTCTGATTGTCGAGATTGTCAACAATAATAAGTCAGCCAGTATGCACCATAATTGAAATGATAAAACAGCGCAGTGTGTCCCCGTCTTCAAACATGATTCTATCCACAAGCCGAATGTTTCATTTCCACCGTATTTTCAGGCCGAGTTATTCATGTCGATGCGTTGTCAAGAGCACTCTCCATGTCAATCCAAATGCCCACCGTGTGCTCCTTCTTGCCAAGTATGCTTTCAAGCCCAGTTAGTCAGTAGAAAGATTTACTGCTCCGGTAAGAAACTTGAACCTTGTTTAGAGATTATTCGCAAAGATTTCTGCGCACCTTCTTTTCACGTTCTTTAAGATGAACAAAGTCAAATTGAGTGATTTGAAGCTCTGGCGAGCAAGAAGTAATTTTTTTCCTCCTTGAACTGTGCCAGGCTGGAAGCGCAGATTCTCGGAAGAATGGTCCGTATAATGTATTTGATAGCGTCATCCGTCCCCACAACCGATGACAGATACCAGCTACGGGAACTTCTGTGACTCAGCTCACTTACAGCTTCAAAACAGAAGCTAGCCAACCCTGATCAGATGTTTAGGTCAGTCTTCCTCCAAATTAATCTCAAGCGACCAATGTAGAAATTGTTTTTGTTTGTAGTGCCTGCGAATTTTTGTGTCACAGTGATTCGGTAGCTCGAAACAATTGGCGGGGGTACTGTTCAAGTACAGGACACATTCCTCTTCTATAAGATCGAGACCTAGCATATGGCATGATTCTGGCATGGAACTTCCGATAGTACTTTCCAGTCGGAGATTCCTTAAACCTACCTTTTGCCTGCACAGACGGACGAGTTTAGCAGGGATGTCAAAACAAGACATTGCTCTGTATAGCTCGTCTCTATAGATGCTGTCATACGCGGTCATAATCGTTGGGAAGGTGGTGTGTAGCTCATGGGTTTTCTCCAATATCTGCTGTAGTGTGAATATTTGATCGATAGTACTGTAATAGCAAAATTATTGAGCACTTACATCGCAACATACGATACGATAAGTCTCACCGTGGTGTCAATGACTGTACCGAGTCATAGATAGGAAAAAATAGGCTGACGCAAGGATGAATTTTTGCCATTTTTTATTCGTTCCGTACCTGGTTTCTGAAGCCACTAAATCATGGATATTCAAACGTATTCGTATTCGAAACGTTCCAAAATAGACAAAAAATTGAAGTTATCATGGATACCAGGCCGTTTGATCGAATTAACTGAAACCAGCCAGCTCAAGATCTCAAACAATGCAAGTCTGCTGTGTCTCGTATAGTCCCAGGGATGTAGCGCTTAATCAAACAGCGAACATCTACCTTCAGATGCTCAAAAGTATCCGATACTACTTAAAAGACAATCAAGCAATCGGTCCTTAAGTACTTTCTCTCTAATAGTAGGTATGAGCAGTAATTGAATATATCAACTGACCACAAGCTCCTCTAAGTCTTTTGGCCGAAAGGGAATCCTATTCACACCCACTACAATATCTATTCAGTAGCAGAGTGCAAAGTCATTTAAACCAACACACTCTTCAAGTCTGAGAATCAATCCTTCCTTGTAGAATTGAAAAATAAAACTCACCTCACTTCCATCCAGAAGCCCAACGAAGCTGAAGTTAAAATTATTCCTCCTCTTCATTAATCCCATTTAAGAACAAAAGCGAGGGGACCAACAAAAAACACATTTAACCAAAGTCGTATCTCCAAAAAGCCCTCAGCTCGAAACCAAAAGAAAAAAATACTAAAATTCCAGAAAAACTGAGTAAAAAACAAGGGAACAGTGCAAATCCCAAATCAACAGACCAGCCCACAGGCCCACAGGCCTGCAACTGCAATTATAATCATCATCGTCATCATCAACATCGTAAAGTGGATCCCTGTAATTAAATTTAAAACCTGGAACCAAACTTTGCCCATTCGCTCGAGGTACGGTCTCGGTTACTATGTACGGATATCACTCGTCCTTAGCCCGTGCATGTACTCGTACTATACAAACAGGGCCAGCCACTACTGCAACGTTTTTTTTTTTATGTCCTTTAGTCTTGCAGTAACTGTTTGTAAGCGGAAATGCACCAGACTTCCGCCTACATTAAGGACTCTTACTCTTACCCGTGCAACTTCTCCTACCCTAACCATTAAGTCGATCTAAAGTTAGAGAGTAGGCTGGTGTATAACAGCTCTTTGCCGCAAATGAGTTTCAGGGAATGCTTTCAGGAAAGCATACCAAGTCCTCGACGATTACAGCCCATATGGGATGTTTGTGACGTTGCCTTTACCTCATGGCTTCATGAGCGTTGTTGCAAATTTTTTCCGATTTTTTCTATATTTTTCCACTTTTCCCGCGCGCATTTTTTGCATTTTTCCTCACTTCTTGGATTTTTTGTTCTGCTTTTGCTCGTTTTCGCTATTTTTCCTGTTTATTTCGTTGGCTCAAATTAAAATGTGAAACATGAAGCTGAAGGGAATGATGGAATTTGGCTGAAATTTTTTGTCTTTTCCGTTCCAACCTACCTCTTGTGGAACGGACGACGACGACTACGATGATGATGATGATGATGATGATGATGATGATGATGACGGCTACAAGCGATTGCACTCGGCGCAGTGTGGCGACAGTGGTGTGGCAGCGTCGCGTGGTGCAGTAGTACTTGCAGTGCATATTCTGCGGCTTTGAGTGGTGTGGTACGAGTTAGTGGGCTCTTTTGTGGTAACCACAAACACTTGAAAATGTTTTTCCCTCATTTCGCGTCATATTTTCGTGAATAATTCATAAAAAATGAACGCGCAAAGCCGCAGGCGAACCTTGAGTTCTGTTGTTCCCATACGCCTCTACCTCCACCAACCAGAACACTGGAACCATCACTTTCAGCACCACAGCCAGCACCAGCACCAGTACTGGTGCATCCATAAACAGAGTCGCGATTTTGAAAAGCACTGTTGCGGAATATACACGATGCTTGGCTTGGTTCGCGCGGGCGGGCAAAAATACGAGGATCGCTTCGGAGGTTTTGTTCTACCCTGTGCACGGGGTCGGCTAACATCAACCATAACATCTATACCTCGCCAAAGAGAGAGAGTGTTAGTTGAAGAGGCCCGCCGAATACGATGAGTGCATGTGGAATATTGGAGCGGCCAAGGGGTGTTCGGAAATAAGAAAAAATAAATGCAAAAATCCGCGCGTTCAACATTGCAACTCATGGATAAGTGCTGCTGTTTGGTTTGCTGGTTTGCTGGTTCGCTGGTACGTAGATAATGACACTTGTGTACGCCTTAGTCTCCTAATTCCCTCTTCCGGGCAACTGGCGACGACGAACTACGAATATGTGGCCTCTAGCCCATAGTTGGTAGCCCATAACCAAACTGCCAACCAGTCAAATCGAAACAATGAGTAATTTTGTGGAAAAATAAAATAACGCTCTGCGAATGCCATTGTTTTAAGAGCCCGAGCGCGCGTTCTTTTATGCTGATTGCATTCAAATTCGATTCGACTACCATATGGTGGTACTCGTGCTGTAGCTGGCGTTTTCTGCTCATCGAACAAAAACAAAGGGCCCGACAGAAGTTTGGCGATAAATAAATACCAAAACGAAATGGATGACGAATGGAAAGGGGTGGAGGGTTTAGATACATTTGCTGTAATGATGGCGAATTATTGCTGAATACGAAAGTGGCAGGGGCTTCATCTAAATGGAGAATCTATGTCCATTTGCAGGGTGAGAGGTCTCATTCGAATGGCCACAGTGTATGCGCCGAATTAATTCAGTAGCCGAGGACTCTAAGTGGACCTATTACGCGTGGTTTAGGGTTGGTTGGTTCAGGGTGGCTGAATTCAGGGCTCTTTATATATAAGCCAATTTCGGTGTGAGATTTTATGATGTAATTGACCAATTTTGACACCCCAAACTGAGACGGATACCCTTCCTTAGATCGAAAGGGATACTCATACTTGTGGAACGATACGGCAGAAGCACTTCCTTTTAGTTTGCTTCAAGAATGACAGTATTTTGGACCAGAAATTGAACGGCTCCTTTATGTCTTTATCACGTAGTAAATAATCTGCCTTACCGCTCACTATGGCGGATGTGTCCAAAGGGCATCGCTTTTAACTGAGCACATCCATTCAGATTTCTACATAGAATTCAAGGTAAACACTGGAAAATGCCATTGATATTCGTCAGCTCCGTTTCGGGTTTCGATGGATGTAGCTTTATATTGGGTTGTCCCAAAACTTGATCTCGTTAATCTTCTCTTCTCGGTAGCAATATCGGAAGATATAGTTAGCAGGACACCAACTCCTCTAACGGATTTCAGGCTTAATGACTTTGGGGCGGGGACAAATATTGTCGTAGCTAGCATGCGGTTCCCACATCTCTATTATTCACCAGGGGGACTTGGAGAACTCCTGATCAATCACCTGTCACTGGCCACATTGCGATCGACGCAAGACACTCCTCCAGTATTCGACTCGGCCAAGACAAGCTAATATTGTGAGGAATTTCGACGTCAGATGGCTTCAATCGCAAGAGATCGCCAAATCGGTTTCCGATCGAGTTTCTCTTATTCTCTTAACAGTGGCAACACTGCCAAAAAGCCACCAGCGATGCCGCTATTGATGTGCTGGGTTTCACTCGATCACCACAACAAAACCCCTGGTTCGATGACGAATGCAGGCAAGCACATGCAGCTAAGCAACATGCATACAAAGCGGCGCTGTGCAGAAGAGGAGAGGAGAGCCAAACACCGGCTTCTCATGAGGAAAAAGAAAGAGGATGAGAAGCGCGCGGTCGAGGAAAACGAGAGAGTCTACTCCAACTATGAGATTCGAAAGTATTGCCAAAAGGTACAAAAAACATGCCACTTGGTAAGGGTCAACCACCAACTCATCTCTAAAACATGGTCGAACGAAAGTATGCCCGATGAATGGAACCTCAGCATTGTTTGTTTGATCCTTAAGAAAAGAGACCCTCGGAACTACGCCAACTACAGAGGCATCAGTATCCTTAACATCGCATACAAGATCTTATCTGCCGTATTATGTGAATACCTAAAGCCCTTCGTCAACAACCTGATAGGTCCATATCAGTGTGGTTTCAGGCCAGGAAAGTCCACCATCGACCAAATATTCACACTACGGCAGATATTGGAGAAGACCCATGAGCCTCAGATCGATACACACCACATATTCATCGATCTTAAGGCCGCATATGACAGCATCTATAGAGACGAGCTATACAGAGTACTGTCTAGTTTTGGCATCCCTGCCAAACTCGTCTGTCTGTGCAGGATGACGATAGAGAATGCCCGCTGCTCCATCAAGGTCGGTAAAGATCTCACCGAGACCTTTGATGTCCAGAAAGGATTTAGACCATGCGATGCGCTGTCATGCAATGTTTTCAACATCGTACTTGAAAGAATATTGTTAAACTCAAACACAAGAGGCACTATCTTTCAAAAGACCGTCCAACTACTCGCATACGCGGACGATATTGACTTTATCGGGAGAAAGCAGCTTGATGTCAGTGGCGCTTTTGCGAGTATTGAGACTGAAGCGGCCAGATGGGTTTAGCGGTCAATGAGGGCAAGACCAAGTATATGCTGTTAAGCAAAAAGGACAACCAACACCGACGTCGTGAATAGAACGTCACCTTCGACGGGTATAACTTTGAGGAAGTTAAGGACTGTGTCTACCTAGGCTCCGCTATGAATTCAGACAACGACACCGGCGCTGAGATCAAGCGAAGAATAACTGAATAACTCTTGGCAATCGCTGCGTCTTTGGGCAAAAAAGGCAATTGACTAGCATTGCCCTTTCTCGAACCCTTTATAGGACCTTAATAATGCCAGCCATAGAGCAGTATGGCGCAGAGAGATGGACATTATCAAAAGTGGATGAGGGTACTCTTGGTTGCTTTGAAAGAAAATTCTTCGAGTGATCTTCTGTCTCGTCTGCATTGATGATGAGTGAAGGAGGAGATGCAATGGCGAACTGTATGGACTGTACAGCGACATCGACCTAGCCGGAAGAGTAAAGATCCAGCGGCTGAGAAGGCTAAGTCATGCAGAATGGATGGACACCAACGCTCCAGTTCGAAAAGTCTTCGAATCCGCCCCGGAGATACAGCGTAGTGGAGGAAAATCGAGACTCAGGTGGCGCATGCAAGTTGGGGATCTTAGGTAACTTTGCGTGCTAAACTGGAGGCAGCTAGCAAAGGATCTAGCTTCGACTTGTAAATTCCGCTTCGGAGCAAAATTTTACCAATCTATCACCAACCAAATTAATTCCATAACCATCGCCGTTGGATGTCCGACCGTTCTGGTAGCCAACAATAACTCGGATTACTACCTTGTTGTGGGCAAATATGGATTTCTCTAACTCACTAAGAAGAGGAAATGCTGAGAGAAAATTTGCCGTTAAAGGCGATAACCCAAAAAAATGAAAGTGCTCTTGCCTATAAGGTGTCCTTTAACCTTGCTCGATTGCCTTGGCCTTCTGCCTAAGGACAAAACTAATAAAAACCAATCGGAAATGCCGCCTTAAATGTAACAGGTTTCAGCTGAAAACCACTGCGAAACCTTTACTTTGACGACGAATACTGGCTGGTACATGCAAAGAAACAGGAAGCATATAGGAGAATAAAGAAGACTAGACCCTTACGAGCCAAATGGAGGGGCTTTTGAGAAAGAGGGAAACGAAAAACAAACAACGAACAAGAGCCCGCGAAGACAATATCTTTCTTGTGGAAGGTTCGCAGCCAGTGGTCAGTATATAAGAGAACCATTTCTGCCAGTACGAATCTAAACGATGATAAGCCACAATTCCGCCCACCCAACTACATAATAGTCGACCTTTGTAATAGGTGTAGGTATTCAAGCCTTAGTTGAACAAGGCTGCCAGCAGTGACAGCCTAACTCTCAAGCTGTTTGCGGGATATGAGTTTGCGCAGTGCATGCACCATATCATCTCTAAAATATAATTGCGCGATGCGATGCCAGATGAATAGAAAGAAGACCCTCTAGGCTGCGCCAACTTGTTCTCTTCTCATCGTTTCGTTAGCTTCTACAAAAAAAAAAAAGGTGGCAAAATGATCTTATTGACACCTGATGATTCCAATGATTGTATTAAGTTTCCCGCTGTTTAGGTTCAACCGAAGAGTGCATGAGATGACACAGTCACTTCTGGAAATTTATGCTTTACTCGTTCGATTTATAGCTACTAGTTCCCTCAGACTTTGGTGTGTCCATGTACCTAGGAGAAATTCACTCGGAGGGACTCCCCAATTCTATTTAGAGTATGACGTTGTTTCCGAACTTCTTTTGACTTGGCCAAGCTATTATGGATGCTTGACTTTTCACAAATATAGAGGTCTCTGAAGGATTAAGTTTCATGAGTAGTACAACTATTTCTGCATGAAAAATATTATATTCGTCCAGAGTCATGAAGGATTCTTGGATCTATAGCAATTCAAAGTAAACTTTAGCTTCAGTACATATTTCCATTTTGGAGCCATCCATGCGGGTGAGAAATTTTGAGTTGCTAGTGGCAGTGTGAGTTATCCAGTCATTCCTGCTAGAAAATGATGTGGAGACACTCCTATCAAACTCCACGCTTGCCACGCTGTTGTCACTATACTCCGTCAGTTCATACTCCTGTATTGGGCATATACGCTTGTCCTAAATTGCGGTCCGACCATAGGCCTTATTTCTTCAGTCTGATCAAGCTTTTGGAATTCGTCTTAAAGAGATTGAGTATAACATCCAGTGCAGCTTGAGGATAATAACTTAACGCTTAAGTTACTGTAACACACGCTGGCTCTTGAATTTGTTTGAATGCTGCGAATTAACTGGTCTTGTCTGGAGATTTTCACTGCACCAGTTTTCCTCCCACCAGAATGACTATGTTGTTCATGTAGGTTACTGCTTAAACACCCTTCCATTCGAAACCTACCAAGATGTCGTATACAACAAGAGTCTCCAGGGGCAGTTCCTCTTGCAATTATTTTACAGTTTCTCCCAAACTCTATTGATAATTCTGCTCTGGAGCTTGTCCAAAGCCATCTTCATAGATCCGGTATTTGAACTATTAAATGATCATCTGATAGCTAGAAAGACTGGTATACTCTTTGTAGTGCATATTCCTTTCTGTTGTACCTTCAATCTCGTGCAGTGTCATCTCTACTGATATTGAATAGAATAAGTTGGTATTGCCACGTTCAAAGAAGATCTGCGGAAAATCCGGTTAAAAAGGCACTATCAACTACGGGCACTCCAACTGTAAGAAAACGAGGTCGGAAAAAGAATTCCTGGATTACTCAGATGGCAAATGCGCAACAACGCCTGAAGCGATCCAGGACCGAGCATTATGTAGACGCGTATTGCGGTCTGCGACATTAGCCAACCCCATAAGCGGAGCAGCAGCGATGCAGTAAAAATGGGAAAATTGTTACGCATAAGTTCGTATAACGAGGAAAGGGCTAATAAAAGGATAAGAAGAATTGCTTTAACGTAAACGTGTTGAGAACGGCATAGGTTGCGGTTTTTAAGGTTTTGCCTTGTATGTTGATCTAAGATTCTTACCAGTCTTTTTACCTGAGATGACACGAACCTTATTGGTCTCTGGTCCTTTTTATTTTTTTTGTGCGTGAAAAGGTGGAAACCTTGCATAGGCACCAATTTTCTGACGTCCACTGGTAGTGTCAGATTCTTATTAACTAAAATGACCTCCCGACGAAACTTTCCGTTTATTCCCCCGCGGCATTACAGCTAAGTACTACTTCTCGAGGGACGGATTTGAGCTTTTGCTTCGTCACGGGGTGCTTAGCGAACTCGCGTTCCGCTGCTGTTCTCAATTCCTTAGATCGCACATTATTCATACTGCTGCATGGTTCACTGCAGCCCAAAGATCTTCGGATTTCAACATATATTGAACTATGGTTTCTGGTGTTGGCCGTTCACCAACTCTTTCGTTTGCATTCCGAGCACATTCGAAGAAAACGTGCTCCAGGTTCTCTACCGCGTTTATGCAGCGAAGACAGGACGGACTCGAATCATGGTTTCGCTTGAATAGATATTCCCGGGAACAACCGTGACCCGTCAAGAACTGTGTAAGATAGTAATTCAGTTTGCAGTGTTTTCGTTTTACCCAACTTTCAATCCTTGGGATTAGTCGGTACGCACATCTCCCTTTTTGGGACTCGTTCCATTGTTGTTTGCCACGCTTCTATAATGTGGCTTCTTTCAAGTTTCTTCGTATGATTTATGGATGACCCGATAAATCATAAAGGCGAACAGCTTCTAAAGCTTGGATATAGATTGTTAGCATTAGGGATAGTACCAATATCGTGTGTTGGGATACCGTTCGAAATGCACTGCTAGTACGCAGCGCATATAATCTGTACACAGGCTTGTTTCTCTTCATTTGTGTCTTTTTATTTGCGACGTCGGAAAATATTTGTTCCCCGTATAGCTGTATGGAGGCTACAATTCTCGCAAGCATTAATCGTTTGCCTTGCTTCGGGCCGCCGATATTCGACATGAGCGCCAATCGCTTTTGTATGCAAGGTGATGCTTGAAATTAAGTCGAGCATCAGTCATCACTCCCAGGTATTTTATAAATGAGTTGGAAATAATTGTATGCGCTCCGACTTTTATCGTTATCGTCTCCAGCACCCTTCTACTAGAAATGAGAACGGATTCCGTTTTATGTTCCGCGAGGTCTAAACTCATATCGCGTTGCCAATTTTTATCAGTGCTATTGCTTCGTTTCAATACAACTCGATATCTTCAAGTAACTTCGCCACAACTACAACAGCAATATTGTCCGCCAAACCTATAATAGCGACTCCCCTGGGGACTGGGAGTCGTAGAATGTCGTCATACATCACGTTCCACAGTAAGGAACAAAAATAACACTGATCGTTGGGGCACGCCCCCTGTAATTTCATACAATTTCGTCCCGTCGTCGGAGTCATAGAGGAGCAATCTATCGGTAAAGTAGCTCCGGATCAATCTTAATATGTACTTCGGTACATTTAATTTCTTGAGGCATTGTAAAATACGCGACCAGTTCGCCGAGTTAAAAGCATTTTTCCACGGCGAAGTACTTCTTACTGTCTCCTTTCCATCGTCTACCTTCGATGGCCGATTGGGCTTTGTCTATTACGACTTTAATAACGTCGATTGTCGATCGGCCCTTTCTGAAGCCGTACTGATATTACGCGAAACCGTCATTGGCTTTAGTCTGTTGCATATAATTTGCTCTAATATTTTGTCCACAGTGTCGAGCATACAGAGAGGCCAATAAGGTGAGAGCTCCTCCGGTGGTTTATTTCCTTTCGGTAATAATACCAACCGTTGGTATTTGCATTGTTTCGGAATTATTCCATCGCTTAAGCATGCATTATACATGCTAACGAAAACGTCGAGGCAGGCCTTCGTCGCTATTTTTAAAGCCCTATCTGGTATGCCGTTTGGACCAGGTGCTTTACGATCTTCTACACTCGGGATTGCCGCGGTGAGTTCATCGGTTGTTATGGCAGGTCGTTTAGTAGAATAAAAATCACTGCGCTAACTGACGATGAGTTATGGTTCTCAACGTCCACTATGAGATTTGCTCTACAGTACTAAGTAGTCGCCTAAAACTTATGGTATATCTTCGCATATCTTCAAAAAGCCATCGAATTTTGTCGTAAAACCTATCAGTTAAAGAAAGAAGGTATAAAAGCGCAACAAAAGCCTCAATTGAATGCGATTTTTGTGGCTCCATTGCACTCATTCTCAGCACCTTTATGTCAGGTTGGGCTTGTATGGTCCGCCATACAACTTTGTTACGTCTCATTGCACTTAGATCTGTAGATACATAGATCCCTTGTGATGCACATATTGGGTAAAAGGCTTTTGGTGCTAATATGGATTCTTACCCATTCTGTTGAATTCGTCTAAGATTGCATAGATTCAACATAAGAAGTAGAACATACGCTACACAGCTGCGTTTTGTTCGCCACAGCGGCAAGAGATTTTCGCCTTCGGGTTATCGAAGTAGCTTTGGCAGCGTTGTTCTGTCCTCCAAGAGAATCTGGGTTCATTTTAATTCTCGTATTTTGCCTATTAACGACACTTACATATAAATCAGGCCACTTTGCTCAGGATGTTGGGTTAACATAGCCTACACAGTAGTCGTATAGACATATTCACTTGCCATATTGACTCTATGGTTTGCAAAAGACTTTGTTGCAGCGGAAGCATACTTAATCACCTCTAATCACTACTTTCGCCTCTCATCACACTTTGAGATGTGTAAACTCGAACCACAATATTATAAAACCTCTGTGGCCTGACTCACCAAAAAGTTAGATCCTTGAGTCATTGAGCTTAAGTGCATTTTGGGTTAACATTTCGCCTCCTAATTGTCATGCATTTTCAATCTTTTCTTAATGGTATGTGGGCGCTGGTAATGAGTCCACAAATTCATCAAGTGTAAAGGTACTTGATCCCACAATTCTTTATAATTAAATAGGCTTCCACACGTAATTAACAGTAGGATTACGCCTTGCTATTATATTGTACTCGTACCACTCAACTAAAAACAGTTGAATGCCAAAACTCATTAAATAACAAAGTACGATTGCTACTTTTCACACAATGCACAGGCTCCCTAATTGTTTGACTTCTGCTTTTTAGTCTTGGTCAGTTCACCTCAAATAGAAACCTCTTCACCCAGAATACGTGAATCAACAGAAAAACCCCTTCAGCACCACATTACCAGTACGACAAGTCAAGTCACAAAGCAAACAAAACTACTCACCGCAAAGAACATTAAAAACTTTCAACTTCCCGAAGAAGGCAACTTAGAAACAGTCAAACATTCTAGGCGCCACATTCTTTATACATACGTACTCGTATTAACCCCAGGGACTATCCGTACAATTAAGCGCCAGTATCTGTAGATTCGTCCATAGATCTTGAACGGACAAAAGGGGGCTGGTCGCCGACGCTCAGCTCATTTCCTCCCGATGCACAACAGCAGTTAGTAGTTAGCAGTAGCAGTAGCAGTGGCAATGGCAATGCCCTGCAGCCACATCTAGATACAAATACTTTGTAGTATCTACTCATCGTCGGTTTTTGTTTTGTTTTGTTTTGTTTCTATTTGCCACAGTAATTAATCACTAGTGAATAATATACATCGACTGTAAGGACGCAAATTAAAAATAAATAAACGGAACAGCCTTAGGGAGGCATCAGGCGCTGTAATGACCAAACGAAAAAAAAGAATTTAATAAGGACGAAGTTTAAAGGAGAAGAGAAACTTGTACGAAATCGGAAGGAGACAGAGATGTGATGGGTAAGGGCGAAGGAAAAAAACGTGCATCTACTCATCTTTATCGAGAAATAATTGAATTGTGAGCTAACTCCTCGTTTTCCTCCCTCTGGAACCGTTACTACGAGTATCTCTATCTTCAGTGTTTACCTAGACTTCTTAACCAGACTGCCCAGCAATTGTTTCCCTGTGGGTATAAGAGATTTCGCTTTGTTTACAGAATTTGATCAGCAATTTGTTGGAAATATGTGTGCAATTGAATCGCGCGGTAAGTTTCACCCCACCCTTCCCTATGTCCTTCCCTATCCACTACCTGTCACGAAAGCAATTAAAAAACCATTTAAACTGCAAAAGTCTTGTAGTCTTTCCTGGCTAAACCTACACCCGGATGGGTGGTTAAGTAGTGGCACGAACTTAAACTATTCGTATCTATCCATTGGGATATAATGAGTTTTCTTAGTGCTGGGCTTCAGATACATTACACTGCACATAGATTCTACGAGTACATATGGGTGAGTACTCATATCTGTTGTTGTCATGTTTTCGGTGCGGCTGTTGGATTGTGCACACTCTCACTGGCCATGCCATTCTCGTACAAGTGCATCCACCTGCTGATGTTAATGTCGAATGGAGGTTTAGTTCTACATGTACTTGTATCTATTCGGGGTGAAAAGGGCGGATATCTTGTAATTTTGACATTTAAACATGGTTCTTGCGTTAATGCTGCTTTTAAGGTGACGTCTAGTGCTGGTTCGATGAAGTTTACATGTAACAGCTGTGCGGTTATTGAGTCGTTAATGAGAGTGCGTGAGTCAATTTGAAGGTGGATAGCGGTGATAGAAATGCCATGATTTTAATAAAGAATCTTGAACTGTAGTCACATCTGTCCTGACTTCGACTTAGTCAGTCTATTAGCAAATCTAAGAACCGAGAACCATTTTTTTAAGGAAAAATGTGTCATCGAATTGCAAGTCACCCCCGTCGTCTTTACTTGTCAACTACATTCCTCCAATATCCCGCGGTAGTAAAACTTTCTACTCACCTCACACCCTGCCGAGAAAGGAGAAAAAAAAAATAAATAAATTCCACCCTGCTGTGGTCCGTGCAACAATGAGTTTATTTTCGGGCGTCCGAACTTTCTCTCGAATCCATCAATTACGCTGAATTTCTGCATTTGACAGTTCATATCCCTGATCCTTCAATTTTCCTTACGTCCGTGTCTATTTTTTTTCTCTCCTTCAGTCCTTCTTTCGCGAATAATAACCTCAAGAATGGCAAGAGACTTTACAAGACGGTCCATGGACTACCTACTATGATGAAGAAAATTTAAAAAAAAAATAGATGAAGAAGCATCACAACATAAGGATACGTAAAAGGAATAATAATTCATTCCTCATCCTTGAGTGGCGTCATGTCCTGTCTTCACGAATTTGGTGGAAGAAACCCGTTTCTCGTTCGATGGCTGGTATTCGTATGTACTCGTACTAGTACACAACTTCTCTCCACAAGTATACCGAAAGGTATACCCCCCAAAATACCACCTTCCCGTTGTACGAGTACAAATCAACTGCAAAACTCCTGCAACTTTGAATTCTTCACCCATCGATAGAGAGAAGGGCTTCAAGCCAAGTTAAAATGTAATCCTGCACCTAACTTGGACTTTGTATAGCAGGATATGCATCCAGAAAAGGACGAAAAAACGAAAATAAAAGAGAAACTTCCCATTTCCATACAGCAGACTCCTTATTTACTTATACACACAAGGACGAGCTATAGACCAGAGACTAGGAGATGATGGATTACCATGAGGATTGGATCTTCTTCCTTCGTCGAATCCTGGCAGCTTTTTTTTTTTTTCCAAACAGTTCCAATCCAATTTAGTTGCCTATGTTGCTTGTGTTCCTTTGTTCACTGATTCGGGTAGGGGCCAAACAACAAGCGAGTTTTCGTAAAGTAAATCCTCATCGAAGTGAAGTGCGCGTTTCTGGCAAGACCCCCAGTCACTTTGGGAACATTATCCAGGCAGCACCCAGGAGTCAAGTCGTGCATGAAGCTCATACACATTTGTATTTTTTATTTTGCACAATACTCTCTCCCTTTCTATGTAGTGAAGAGTATTATTCACATCCTCATTGACTTGGTGAAAGAAGAGAATGAAAGAAAGTTCTGAAATGAAAGGATGGGAAGAGGGACCTTAAAAAAAAAGTTGGTTATATGAGTAGATACACGAATACATGCAACTTGCAGTAAGGAGTGTTGGATAAAATGAAGTCGAAAGGGAGGATCCGTTTCATGTTGCCAAGCAAAATTTTAAATTTTGTAGTACGAATGCACCTATCTGAACGATAAACAAGGGCTCCCGAGGCAGTAGGCTCAGAGTAGACTCTGATTTCTCTTGCATTCGGTGAATGGAATTGGGAATTGGTAGGGAGATCAGACATGGATTTGTGCTAACGATTTTTCAACAAAAAAGTGGCCGAAACAAATCGACTTTCAGACAATATTCCTTAGGTGCGGCACTGATCAGACATCAGACATATTGAAAAGCCAGAAGATTAAGCAGAACTTGGACCTCCAATGATGACCTGGGTTTACCTAATGACTACATGTGAATGCAAATGGGCAAATGGCGAGTTTCCTGCGCCATTAACCAGGATTAGTGTCGGAAAAACAAAACAAGACCTTATCCGAGCTACTCCGACATATGCGCGAATGCCCCACACAGAGGAGAAAGATGACGACACCAAGGATGCCTTCTACGAGCTCCTCAACAAGACCTACGAGCAATGCCCTAGCTATGACATTAAAATTGTCCTCGGCGATTTTAATGCAAAGCTAAGAAGAGAGGGTATCTTTGGTGGAACAATCGGAAAATATAGCCTGCACAACACCACCTCCGATAACGGATTCAATCTAATCGACTTTGCGGCGGGGCGAAACATTGTCGTGGCTAGCACGCGGTTCCCACATCTCGACATATGCAAGGGGACTTGGAGAACTCCTGATCAATCAACAGTCAACCAGATTGATCACATTGCGATCGACGTCCATACGTTCCGAGGAGCCAACATCGACTCGGACCATTACCTTGTTGTAGCCAAGGTACGGTTGCGGATATCCCAAACTACGCCAAGACAAACTAATGCCGTGAGAAAATTCGACGTCAGACGGCTACAATCGCAAGAGATCGCCAAGTCCTTTTCCGATCGAGCCTTAATCTCTTAAGAGGTCCAATACCACCAGCATCAAGCGTCGAAGACCATTGGAAACACTGCCAAAACGCCATCAGAGATGCCGCTTCTGATATGCTGGGTTTCACTCGTCCACCACAACGAAACCCCTGGTTCGATGATGAATGCCGGCAAGCACATGCAGCTAAGCAAGATGCATATAAAGCGGCGCTGTTTAGAAAGACCAGAGCTGCTTATGAGCTCTATGAGTCGAAGAGGAGAGACGAGCACCGGCTTCTCAGGAGGAAGAAGAAAGAGCATGAGAAGCGCGCGATCGAGGAAATTGAGAGATGCTACTCCAGGAATGAGGTTCGGAAGTTTTACCAAAAGGTAAAAATAACATGCCGCGGAAACAAACCCCGAACCGAAGCCTGTAGAGATGAACAAGGGAACATCGTAGTAGAAGTAGTAGTAGTCGATGCTGAGGATTTGGAAAGATCATTTCAAATACCGCTGTCAGGCAGAATCAACCTTTCAACCTGGACGATGATGACCAACAATTCCGTCCACCCGACCTGGATGAAGTGAAGATAGCAATATCGAAGCTGAAGTCCAACAAAGCTGCTGGAGCGGATGGCCTGACTGCCGAGCTCTTCAAAGCGGCAGGCGATGACTTGGTAAGGAGCATACACCAACTCATCTGTAAAATATGGTCGGACGAAAGTATGCCCGATGAATGGAACCTCAGCATTGTTTGTCCAATTCTTAAGAAAGGAGACCCTCTGAACTGCGCCAACTACAGAGGCATCAGTCTCCTTAACATTGCATGTAAGACCTTATCCGCCGTATTGTGTGAACGCCTGAAGCCGTTCGTCAACAACCTGATAGGTCCATATCAGTGTGGCTTCAGGCCAGGAAAGTCCACCATCGACCAGATATTCACACTACGGCAGATCTTGTAGAAGACCCATGAGCTTCAGATCGATACACACCACCTATTCATCGATTTTAAGGCCGCATATGACAGCATCTATAGAGACGAGCTATACAGAGTACTGTCTAGTTTTGGCATCCCTGCCAAACTCGTCTGTCTGTGCAGGATGACGATAAAGAATGCCCGCTGCTCCATCAAGGTCGGCCGAGACCTTTGATGTCCAGAAAGGATTTAGACAAGGCGATGCGCTGTCATGCGATGTTTTTAACATCGTACTTGAAAGAATATTGTTAAACTCAAACACAAGAGGCACTATCTTTCAAAAGACCGTCCAACTTACTCGCATACGCGGACGATATTGGCTTTATCGGGAGAAAGCAGCTTGATGTCAGTGGCGCTTTCGCGAGTATTGAAGCGGCGAAAATGGGTTCAGCTGTCAATGAGGGCAAGACCAGGTATATGCTGTCAAGCAAAAAGGACAACCAACACCGACGTCTCGGACAGAACGTCACCCTCGACAGATATAACTTTGAGGTAGTTAAGGACTTTGTCTACCTAGGCTCCGCTATAGATACAGACAACGACACCAGCGCTGAGATCAAGCGAAGAATAACTCTTGCCAACCGCTGTTTCTTTGGGTTAAGAAGGCAATTGAGTAGCAAAGCCCTCCCTCGGACAGCAAAAGTCACCCTTTATAAGACCTTAATAATCCCGGTCCTGCTCTATGACGCAGAGGCATGGACATTATCAAAAATGGATGAGGTTGTTCTTGGTTGCTTCAAGAGAAAAATTCTTCGGGCGATCTTTGGTCCCGTCTTCATTGACGGTGAGTGGAGGAGGAGATACAACAACGAACTGTATGGACCTAGCCAGAAGAGTGAAGATCCAAAGACTGAGATGGCTGGGTCATGTAGAGCGCATGGACACCAATGCTCCGGTCCGAAAAGTCTTCGAATCCGCCCCCGAGGGACAGCGCAGTAGAGGAAGGCCAAGACTCAGGTGGCGCACGCAAGTGGAAGAGGACCTCAGCCAACTTAGCGTGCGAAACTGGAGGCAGCTAGCCAGGGATCGAGCTGGCTGGAGAAGCTTGTTGACTGAGGCCCAGGTCCACCCCGGACTGTAGCGCCACTTAAAGTATGTAAGTAAGTAATACTTTCTTCATAAAATTGTTCGCAGGATTATTGTCTCGATGGCCATATAGATTCGCCTGAACTGACTTGACATTGACTTCCACGTCAATTGGACCTAATTGACTTTTCAACATCTTTCTGTGCTGCTAACCAATGTGTTCTCCCACCGAAACTTAGTTTTCCATCTTCGTAATTTATCCAATTCTCAGAAGCACAGATTGCTTCGCCTACAAAAGCTTGTTGATCCTCGAGGTACATAACTACCAACTTGTCTAGGTTTCACAAGTTTTTCTCCACGCCAAATCCATTTAATCACATCCATATGGATAAGATACAAGAATCTATCTTCTAGCTACTAATCGCCATGTAACATTTAAACGATTTCAACCGCCCCATACATGCCAAATGACTTCTTTTTCTGTCACTCAGTCAATGTCTGCGCTTATACACTGATTGACAGACAGACAGACAGACAGACAGACAGATCCGAATGCACCTACGTGCGTCTGCCTGGACGTAGCAGTTTTATCTCAATTCGAATCTTAGAAATTATGTTAATTCGATTTCAATTAAACTCAGATTCGCGTTTCAATTAATCCACACTCCACAGTGTACGCAGTCAGAGTCTACGACTACACCGTACTCGGAATTGGGTTTGTCTAAGCGGAATTGTTAGTGCAGAAAATCTGCGCGCCAAATACCCTTGGCTGACTGAGAACAATTTAGAACACTCTACTGCCCCCCATTAATGGTGGTAGGGTTTCACCAAAGATATAGAGACACTGACACTATAAATCCGCGTGCACCTTTCCACCAAAGACTGGTCGGAACTAAAGTCGAATGACATTAAAACTGTCCGACGGCCTCAATACTGGTCACAATCACAACCCACTCGGTAGGGTATCTACTCGTACACCCTACACGCGTCTTCTAGATAGATATCCGTATCATGTAGTTGCTTCCGTTGTAGTGCTCCTCGTCCCGTTCCATAAATTAATCCAAACCGCGCTACTTAAGCTGGAGTAATTAAAATCGCATTCCAGCTATTAATTTTCGTTCCGACACAAATAAATATTCATCAACTGTTAGTTAGAGAGCTGTGTTGTTGGTTTTTTGTTGTATTTTTCTGGAAAAAATATTAATTGCGGGGGTTTCCCTCCCCAACATGCCATTCCTTCTATCAAGCTGTAGGGCTGTAGACCACGACTTTGAGAATAGGTATCTACCTTGGCCGTGCGCAATGACTTGGAGTTTCTTTCGGTTCTGCGCACAAGTGCTAAGTGGCGGCGATTTTCAATTCTTCTCCAGGGACATAAATTATTTATAATCTCAAGGTAAAGTTGGTATACTAACATGAACGAATACGGGTTGCTTGCTGGTCATATTGATGAATATGCATTTTCCAGATACAAGTGACTGCAGGAATTCGGGACACGAAAAACGCTAATTTAATGAGCCAACACGGCGGACAAAAAAACACCTCAGCAGCAGAGGATTCCATGCAACGCCCGATATGGGGGTGACTGCTGTACACGTTCCATGTTCATCCATATGACTGGTGTGTGTAGAACCTTCAGACGTACATATCCGTATCTGTCTCGGATTCTTGTGAAAAATTCACACAAAATGGTCGACTCCGCACGACAGACATTACACCTACTGTGGATTGGTTTTAATTTAATTTTTTATTTGTTTGTTCACTCCCCAGCAACACACACACACACACAGTAGTCAATTCATAAATTGCCATCGTGTGAATAAGGTCCTTCCTTTGTTTGTTTGGTTTGCACGCATGCAGTTTGCTAAAAGTATCACCACAATGACTAGAAGACATCTAAACCCAAAACAGAAATCGAGAAACCTGGCAAAAGGACGAAAAGTCAAAACCAACCCCTAAAAATGTTTACCCAGTGGAAATAACACTGTGAGTTGTGTATGCCAATGCAGTGCATATGTGTGTGCTCAAGTTATTCTTGAGGCACCACTCGTAAATTGCAGGCTCCTTTTTGGGACGTTAAGTGGTTTTCATGTTTTGATGTTTTCATATGTGGATAAGGTGAAAACGAAAAGTGAATTTTTGTAGGAAGGTCCTTGGCTTCTCTGGCTGAACTCTAAAAAGATTGCGGAAGGCAGTCAAAGTGGAAAGAAAAAGAGGAAATATCCTTCCCTCTGACATGATAGTGTTGTGGCTGGCTGCACTTGAAGTCCAAGGAAGAAACAACAAAAAAATAAAAATAAAAGGTTATAGGGAGGTGCTATGTCTTTAACGTGCACTTCAGGTTCTAGCTAGGCTTGGCTTCTTCTGAGGACACCAGTGTTTTGACATGAGTAAGGGAGGAGCTGTTTGTTTTTGTTTTTACACATTTACAGCAAAATTGACGGACGACCATCGACCATTCGACCCCTTGGCACAATTAGAATTGAACTATTTTTGAAGACACTATGACATATGAGACTGCTGATTGCAATTTCAATAGACTGCCTACAGCATTTTGATTAGGAAAATACAATAGTTCAAGGGAGGATAAATCATGCTATGGAAGTATAGTCGTAAGAACTATGTAAGTGGTTCTTTCTAAGGCCTTCATAAAAGTAGTATCGTTCAATAGATGCCGACTTCTATAGTTCAGGCACCTCCTCTCGTAGTATCTAACGAAAGATGTTCGATAAAGCAAGCCTGGAAACGCCTTTGCAATTAGCTTCTCGCAACGTAGGTAAGTGAATTTTTAAAAAGGCATGGAAATCTCTTCGAGGCAAGTCGGTTGTTCGGAGCAATAATCTCTCATAAATGTCGCCTATGTAGGGATTTTGTACGCATCTCTGGTTCAGTGGCATGTTTTTTCTTAAATTTTGGTAAACATTCCGAAGCTCATTCCTGGAGAAGCATCACTCAATTTTCTCGTTCGCACGCATCTCATGCTCTTTCGCTTTCCTCATAAGAAGCCGGTATTCGCATCTCCTCTTCTGCAGAGATCTAGTTCTTCTATGCCGCTATGTATGCATCATGCTTAGCTGCATGTGCTTGAAGGCACTCGTCGTCAATTTAGAGGTTGTGTTGGCCGACTAAACTAGCACATCAGAGGCGGCATCTGTAATGACTTTCTGGCAGTGTTGCCACTGGCCTTCCATACCTGCTGCTGGCGGAGAAGGACCTCTGAAGAGACTATGGTAGACTCGATCGGAAAATGATTTGCCGATTTTTTTAGATTCTAGCCATCCGCGGTGGAAAATATCCGCAACCGTACTTTGGCTACAGTACAGGGTAAATCAAAATCTCAGTTATAGGACACTGCCAAGAGCTCAATATCCGTCTTCTCTGTGAGGCAAATTTTGACTTAATAAGGATTGTTACAAGGCATTCGTTAACTTGCCGGAAATTCAGGACTTCTCACCTAAGTTTCCTCATACAATAAATCCGCATTCAAATAGGTGCTGCTTTGCCGTCGATAAAATCATAATAGTAGAGTCGCAGTTTTCCAACCTCTGTTTGCTAACCCATCACATCCTTCTGGCGTTGCCGTTGGTCCATTAATGGCTCATCCGGCGCCATCTCTTGTCCAAGACTCTGACTTAGTCTCGAAAATCCTTACTAAAATCCTCAGAACGTCTCTTAGAGGTCAGCAGTGTTCTTTTTGTCACTTGCTGCTTTCCGAAGTCTGCAAAAGTTGTGCTGAAAAATTTGTCTCCAAAGCAAAGTAAGTCCTTTAAATAATCAACACCCCTTGGAGTACTGTTGGCAATTTTGTACAGCTGAAGCAAGTTACGTTAATAAAAACAAATCTGGAAGCAATGCTGATCTACATATCGCAATAAGTGCTAAAACCTTGAAGAGCTTAATAGTAGAAAGGTGAGAACTACTACAATCTCAATCACTTTCAGAACAACAAAGTGTAGCTTAGGACCCGTGCGGATCTGAAACTGGTTTCAATAAGAAAGTATGGCGATTGGCAACTGACTACAAATTACATCAAGATCAGTGATCGATTCTAAGCTAAAATCAAAATGCCACTTAAATCAGGTGATCCAGAGATACTTGGTTTCGCTCATTTTAACTGAGTACAAATGGAGCATCTCAAGTTCACATACTAGACATTCTTCAGATTGGATTTGGTTGCTCTTACGTGTTCAGTCTATCTATCTATTAGCAGGTTGGTTGGGCTGATACCCCGAGGTGCGCTGATGTGAAGAATATTGCATCGACATGTGTCTAAATTAGTTTGTGGATGCACTTTCCTCACGAAGCCAATAGGCATATGTCTGTTTCTAGACGTGAAAGCGTCCGCGTTCCAGATGCCCACGGCGTTATCAAAGATGCTCTGCCTTCCTATACCGCCATCAACATCATCAAGGACTTGTTGACTGCACACTTGAGACATCAATTATAGGTTCTCTCCCGGAGGTCGTAAAATCGCCCATAGAAGGCCTATGTTGCATAATTTTGAACCAAATAGGATTCTTACAAGTCGTTCACTCACACCAGGGTGTCTAAAAAGGCTTCCATTGTCAAATCCGCATCTAGATAGGCATACGTTCTTCTTCACCCCATTCCGTTGCGAATTTTGTGTGCCGGCTATCTGTTTATCAGCCTTATCGGCCTCTAATTTAACCACTAGGTGCCAAAATGCATGATCTCTAATGTTTCGTTAATTGTAATGCTTTAAGGAAGCTACTCTAGCAGGTTTGAAAGGTGCTCCAATTCAAAACGATTTTACAAAAACTCAGGGCAATAAAGCCGCCAGGTTTGGTCTACAATAGCATCAACCCAGAAACTAAAACACCTGAAATCTTCATGATTATGTCACGAAAATGAATGCTAATGAACAAGCTGACGGTATGCCACAAGGTTCAATCCCAATGCCTCAACTATTTAACATTTTGAATGAAGGCATTGTACCCTTAATGAACTTAAGGGAAGGGCCGTGGTTATACGTGAAGGAAGCCGTAGAAGAAGTTGGAACTACCAATTGGAACCGTACAACATCATTTCACTGAAAGAGAACATATAACGAGAAGTAGAGTTTGATGATGGTAAACACAGATTCTTGAAGAGCACTCGACTTTATTCAACGAATTCGATGCGGCCTGTTAAAGTGGCAATCTTGCAGGATCTCATCTAGATCTGCCGCATATCACCGAAAAACTCTCTTGGACTCTCGGTTTTAGAACAGTTTCTTCGAATTATCCGCAATGTGTTTGCAATTCAAATAAGGAGCTGCATTGTTTTGCGAATGATACAATCTTATGCAAGAACAGGCTATGAGCAGACTATGGCAGCGAATGTGTCTTACATCAACATGGTCAAATCTTTGAATCAGATATTGCCATATTGACGTTGATTAAAAGACAAGCGGAACAAGATGGTTCAGAATTTAAGAGGCTTGAAACTGAGTACAAAAAACTCCGAAGATTCAAACAAAACGAGTAGCCTTGGACTCATGGACTCAGTAAACCACGTCTTTGAGCGATGCCTCGAAAAGCAAAATCAAAGGAAAACTTGCTGTCATACATTTACTTTTTACAGCCAATTGGACCTTAAACAAAGCTGTTGCCCCCGAAAGGCGCTGCACAATGGCTTATGGTATACGTTGGCACCAGTACTCACTGAAAATTGCATGTGATACCTCACAACTTTCGAAGAATTCAGTTCCAACTGGATCGCCGACGGCATTGTAGAGCATTTTTTTATTTGCCTTTCAATTGTGGATTAAGACGTCTTCCTATCAAACCATCTTGTGGCACTAGAAGGGCATAGTGTCTAACCCTGAACTTATTCCAATGGTTAAAGAAGGTATAGCTCCTCTTTGCCGTTAGATTTCTTCAATATGTGGGCCAGTAACTGCTGAGAAACTAAGTTTCAATTTTTTTCGGAATGCCATCCAGATGTAGCGACTTCCTACCGATCTACAAAAAAAGTCAAAAATGGAGAATTCAAGTATCGCCGGGCGAGAATATGTCCTTTCCCCTTCAGCTCAATACGTTAAATGCTGCAGCTGCATTGAGATCATCTTTATCACCACAAAGAAGATGGAGTGGACTTTTGTGTAAAAAAAATGTTTCTAAGCCAAATAGGAGAATATGTCAGGATCTTAAGATCATGAGTCAAAGGCGGATGTTTCAGTTGATCGACAATACGATTCGAAAAGCCGACAACTTCATTGCCGTACAATGCAGAAAGACGCATTTGGATGTCCAGCAGCTTAAGGTATGGTGTATTGTAGAAATACTCCAGACGCGATACAGTATGCGCCCCTGATCCAATGCATTTATGCGGAATAGTGTATCAAGTCGATGTTCACTTTCTCTGCTATAATTTTTGTTCCACTAAATGTTGCAGAAAGAATGCAGCCTCTTATAGTAGCAGCCTCTTTGTAAGTGAGTTCAATGTTTCGAATTTCACTTCATGTCAACAAAGAGAGGATAGTTTTTCTGAGAGCCCCATTCCACTCAAAGTTTTATGGCCCGTACACGATCCTTCTACCTCTAACTTAATGAGCTCCACTGCCGTACTTCATTCAATCTTCTTTGCGCATTGCACTCACCACCCCCTTAAGCGATGTTCGATTTCCAAACACTTTGACCTTATATACTTGCCAGACCTAAGCATTTGATGTAAGCATAGATGGTCCAAAAGGTTTAAGACAGTCTCTTATACCTTCCTGTTGTAGCTCGAACCTATTCAATTTCACAGCAATTTAGTGTATCTTTGAGTTGTAATTCCTCGACTAAAATGAATATCCCTTTCCGTAGATACTGGATGAAGTGAACCCAAACAATGTGTCACTTACTCAGGTGTAGTTATTTCTACTTAATCCAAAGACCTAACCTCAATATCAAACCATTTGACCCCTTTTTATAAAAATTTAAAAATTCCACACAACTGCTGACTGCGTCATGCCATTTGCACCCATTGTACGTGCAGTGGCCCCCCCTTCACTACCATTCAAACGACACGACGTCATTTTTAAAATGCATGAACCTGTCCAATAAATTATTTTCTATTCACAGTTCACTACTACAACAGGCGGTGGTATCACAGAAAACATTTCTATTCATCACAATGGTGCAATTGTCAGGAAGGGAAGGGGTTAAGTGAGAGGCCATCGAGAAAGACAAAAAAAAAAAAAATAACAAACTCAATAGACAGAAGAGAACCGTTTAACTAGCATATGCCTTCGAACCAAGAACAAGACCAACACTGAAACCAAAACCAATAGCAAGACCAAGACCTGTGCCTAGATAATTAATCCCCTTGGCTAGTAATTCTAGCTAGCTGGGTAAGTACCGCTTGTGTTTGTATTATTGCGCGGATACAATAAAATCGGACAGGTGAGCCGTGTAGGAAGTTACCCCACACAGTGACAGAGACCTTAGATGCCAGTGACGTTGACGTTGACTTCGACTTCGACTTCTATTTCGATTTTCACTTCTACTGCACGCGCTTTCAACCCTTTTTGTTGGTCTTTTACGTTTATCTACGAATACGTCCACGTCAATCGTCTTTGTTCGAAATAATTGCACACAATGTGAGCGCGTAGATACGGCAGGCCAATTGCCTACTCTCATCCGCTATCCACCACCGTTGACTTCCAACGACAAACGGAAGTGCTAAGTATGCAGATACCACGTACAGATGCATAGATATACTATTATGTTGATGGGAGGCCAACGTTACCTAGCTGTGAACATGAGTGTATCTGTGCAGATACATAGATATGCACCGACATATAAAGGGGCTAAGAGTACGTGCACTGAGATTATCAATGCAGGGGGCGGTTTGGATTGAGCCTTAGGGGTAAAGATTGCAAATTGCGCTCTTAATCCTTTTTTCTTACGTTTTTCCCTTTTTTGTTGGGGACTAGGTCAGTTACCCTTATGGTCATTCACTAGCACACTGTGATATGTAAACACACAACCTGGAACAAGGATGATGTAAGGGTTAAATGAACTTACAGCCAGTCGTGCTGCAGTTTGAATTTAAATTCTCTGGATGAATCTCCAACTTATACACCACGTGCGAATGTATATAATAATTGAAAAGGGGGGTCAGTCTCCTGAAGAAATGGAGATAGATATCGTCTCAAAATGGTACTCACAGCGACATCTTGCATTTGCAGTGCAACGAAATTCGAATTTTAATTTTAAAAGGATTTCCTATTTGCCACCTAGTGGTGAATGGATGTGATAAAACATCGAACTGGCTCAATGTAACAACTCTTAGCCGAGACACATTTAGTACAGGGAACAGTCTCTCCTCTGTCTTATGAGGAGAATGAGTGATTTGAAATGAGTGCAAGTTATAAAGGGGAAAACATAGAAAAAGGGGTGTGTGAATGAGTGTTCCCACCGGAAAGGACTCAAGAGAAAAAAGAAGGGGATTTTAGGTTTTGCTCAAAAAGGAACAAATTCTTCCTGTTGTCTGTTTTTATTTATTCGAAATACATCTTCGGCGGATTTGTGTGGCAACAACAATCTGTTTCGTTGAATGGTCATGTTCATAACTATGAAAGGGACGTTTGTATCCTGTGGCTGTGACTGGGAATTTCTTAAATTTCTTTTACAATGAGGCTATTTCATGGGGCAGACTACTTTCATCTAATCTAATGGGGCCTTTGACCCTTTATGGTGACATTAGCTGTTGGAGCGATTTGATTGCATATGTATGTACATGCTCCGAGAATGATATTGTAGTTGGTTCAGGGCAGGAGGAGACCGTATGTACATTTATGGAACCACATCCCATACCGTCGGGAAAACTTATCTAAGCCCCTGTTGTACTACTTTTATATCATGTCTTAAGCTCGCTTACTGATTTGATATCGGGTCCTTCTGCAGTGAAGGCTTTCGATATTTGGTAGATCCCTTCTCAGTTTAAGGGGTTTTCTCTCTTGTTTTCGTTGACTTCAGCATGGTGAATGTACAAAGCTGTGACGAGTATGTAGAAATACATTTCTAGGTATACCCGTATCTGTTCAATTAACGTCGTAGATGAGATTATTCTTAACCCTCCGATCAGCGACAGCTGCGATAGCGTTATATTAGCAACAAGGTCCATAGGGACCTACAAGTTTTTTCAAGAAATGTACGGTATTGACATTATGCAGTTGTGCCTGATGGTTTTGTTTATTAACTTACAGTTGTTTTCAGTCCGAAGAAATAACAGAAAATAAACAAGAAATTTATGGGTAAGTAAGCCGTAAGTCATTGATTTTAGCCGTGGTTGTGATGCTCTTATGCGCCGGCGCATTGTCTTGCAACAACAAAAAAATTTTTCGCTTCATGTGAGGCCGTTTTGCAGCGATTTCGGCCTTCAATCGCTCCAATAATGCACAGTAATACTCGCTGTTGATGGTTTTTCCTTTTCCGTGGTAGTCCACGAAGGGTATGCCATGACAATCCCAGAAAACCGATGCCATAACCTTTCCGACCCATTGAGCCTCCCTCGGCCGCTTCGGAGCACTCGTGCCCGTTTCAGTCCATTCCCGGGCACTCATTCTGTTCTCTGGTGTGTAATAGTGGATCTAGGTTTCATCAGTAATTACCAATCGACGCCAAAAGTCCGCCCGATTCCGCATCAGTAAGTTCAGACACTCTTTCGAAGTGCTCTCGGGTTCGTGTTTTTGGTCAGGAGTGAGCATGCGCGGCACCCAGCGGCAGGATAACTTTTTCATATGCAGAATGTTGCCCAATATTCATATATGGCGCTCAGTACTAATCTTTGTGGTATCTGCTAGCTCGCACACCTTCACTTTCAGGTCAGCCAACACTATTTCATGTATTTTTTTTGACATTGTCCTCTGTAACCGCATGGGAGGGCCTGCCGCTGCGGACTTGATCGGTAGTGGAGTTGCGTTTCCTTCGCCGTTTTGCCTATCAAAAAATAATGTTTTATGAGAGAACGAAAATCGTTTTTGTCCATACCCAACATGATGCCAAACACGTCAACAACAATCAGCTGTCAAAACAAAACTAAAGACAGTATCGCACTGAAATTTGGCATGTCTGCCTAAATATGAATGGACTTCAAGGCACTATAACCTTGCGGTCAAGGAGATTACTTTTCACCCCACCTAGTATATACAATATTAATTAAATATTTATTTTTTTCTGTGTAACTAGTGCAGCCGTGTAGGTTTGTTCGGGTTTTCCGCAGGCACGACACACGAGTAAGTGGCATGATGGCCGATTTGAACGCAGTACAAACGAAGGAACAGGTCCTGGTGTTGGTGTTATGATTTAATTTTTTTTTTTTACGTTTTTTTGGCCTTTTTTCGGCATCTTTCCACCATGAATCATACTTTTCGAATCACACAACTACCATACTTTTATTCCGTACTTGACTGGCTTAGATGGAATGTATTGTGTGAAACGTGCCCGTCCTTGATAAGGAAAAAGTTGTTCGTCCACAGTCATCGAATAGTGGGGACTATAAGCTGCTGCCAAATTAGCCTGTAACATAAGCCACAAATCACCAATAGTAGCAATTTTGCTAATCAAAGAGAATCAACTTTGTGATGGATATGACACGAGCATGTGTTGGGCCCCATAGTTCCTTAGCAGGCTCGCTGTTTGATTTACACATTCCAGCATACAAAATCATAGCCAAAACAGCATTAAACGCTTTTACAGCCAACACTATTTTATTTCTGCTTAGTTAGATTGTCTTCATTCCATATAGCTATTATCGGCTTGGCTTTGCGATTCGTTTCTCGAATGATGGTATGAGCCATATCTTCGGTGATTAGAGATTGAAAGATGGTAAATGGATCATGAACCAAGTTTTTTAATGGCCCTAACTTGCTTCTAGTGTAATCGGCAATATTATGAGGACGAATGCTACTACTTGTTGGTAGATCTTTGTACCATTTTGTGCCATTTTTCGAAATAAAATGGGCAGCATCAGTCTCAGTCTGATGACGGGCAGCAGTGGCAGTAGCAGCTTCTTCAAGAAGCTTTTCTTTCTCATCATCGTGGTCTTCATCGAACTCTTTATCATCCATTTCCACATTCACTTGCCTTTCGATGTCGGACACATCAATAGCACCTTCTGGATAATTTGTCATATGGCACCCAAAACAGGTAGGGGAAAATACGAGATACATGACCAGGCCAAAGCAAGTCCCGTAAGCTCACCCAGCAAATGAAAACAATAATAATTTTCGTAGAATAAACATCAACGGATGCACTAATGCTGTTTGCGGTTCGACTGTTCGACTGATTTCCATCTAAACATTGTATTGGCCCAAGAACATAGATAAGGATGGTGCTAGTGCTTAAGGGAGTCATCATTCGTTTCTCACAGGGAGCCATCTTGAATCGGAGAGTTCTTGGCCTTCTACCGGAGTATTTTGCATGACATGGGGCTTATCATCGATGAGGGCCTTCTACAGAGATCTAAACGGCTATGAGAAAGTCAATTAAATCTTCTGCTGCAACGAGTTTTTACGAAAATTCGTCACTGCCGTCTGCCTCGGCTGTACCTATGTGGGCTTTCCCTTACAGGCCTTGGCCTGCTCCAGATGCATTGATTTCCCATAGAAATTAATATCATGGGCTGCACTCTTAAGGCCCTCTACCTCTAAATAGAAGTGGTCTTTCGTGCAACTAGCTACTCTTTGACTTTGACTCATGATCTCTGATGCAATGGCACTAGAATTTCTTTAAATATTTATGAAATTGACTTTATTTCTGCTCCGGATGTACCCAGTCGGATGTTCACGGATGGCTACAAGACCAATTTATGATGTCACACTGGTGTCTGCCTGGAGGAGTAAGACATTAGAGTTTGCTAAGAAAACTAGATTCTGCCTTCCAAGAGCGAGGATATATACTGTGTCGAATATGGCAAAGAATCGATGGACGAGGCAAAGCATTAACTGCGCACTGAGCCTTGCTGAAGACGACCTCCCAGGTGGTTTGAGGATGCAAATCTTCCCTCACTGAATGCTGTCGAAAGATAAATTCACTGAGTCTTGTCTGGGTCCTAAATCGCAAGCTAGTTAATTGTGCTGCCATTTCCAGTTGGTCCATATAACATAACTTTTCAGGCAACTGAAAGAGGTTTGTCACTTTTACCCTGTGCTTAAGTAGGAACAACTGAAGGCTTACTGACGTCATGACGGGAGACTATGCTTTTGCTAAGCACTTCAGTATGCTAGGAATAAGTGACACAGAATCCTGCGACGCGCTTGCTGTGGAAATGATGACGATAACATAGTGCACTACCTCTGTGAGTTTCTTGAATACGCACGCATCACGAATTGATGCTGATGTGCTGCATGCTGATATTGTCGGTAATTCATCTCTGAAATTCTGAAAGGACGATATTTTGCCTCCAAATCGTCTAAAGTTTCTTCATTATTGGCACAGATCGTAGCCTCAAAAAAAAAGATTATAAATGAATCGAAGGCTCCAATTTCTTTTGAGAAAACGGTCACCGAATCTTGAAGGTATCCAATGAGCTCGATTGTGACACTCACTTTGTGGAGGGTGACATTGTCCCCAAATCACATATCCTCCAAGACAGACATGAACCATGATAGTGGTCTCTATTTTCTATAATCGACTCGGAGGCCCCATCTCGAAAAAAGTATCACCAAATGAGACTATGACAACCACGCTGTTGAAATACCTTCGACTGTTTACTGGACCAAGTGCCGCAAATTCGCTTGTAAATGAAGGCATTACACCATGAATGTGCCTTGCCACTGAGGAGGATTTCTCAATAAAAAAAAGGTCATCTTACATCTTCAATAGACCCAATCATGGATAATTAGACATGCACGGTGGTCATTTCGCTTACGGTCTTGGGTCAATATGGTCTAAGTCGGGCGTCTGCGAAATCTTTTCACAAAATTCGTCTTACGCACGTTCGAGAGATGGCTGTGACATCTGCGGAAACGGGGCAGAATCGATTGATTACGGTCTTGACTTGCCGACTCGCATAGACCCGCAATGTTGTCATCACTTTCGGCGTTTTGTTGTCTTATTGGCACGGAAATATTGTGCAGTGAAGAAGTCGATTCCAATTTGTTCACCAAACGCTCGATTGTGGAGCAATTTATGCCACATATTGACGCTCTATATGACGTGAACTGTAATCACTGTTCGTGCACCTATAACAGAAAGGACAAGAAGTTGTAGCTCCTTGCAATGGAGTAAGTTTCGGTACAATATCGACAGTCAAGCTAGAATTCGTCGGATTAGGGAGGAATCATTCACTCTACATGACCACACAGACCCTTTCTTTCATAGGGCACTTCTCAAAAAATGTCTGAATTAGATGTTACAACTGCCTTGGATAGTCCCTTTAGCATCCAATAAAGGAGCTACTCACAATGGTTACTCCCTTGTCCAGATTTCTTTGGAATTACCCTTTGTTTCTGTATATCTTTCCTACTTTTCTTTTGTAGTTGTGTTTAAGGCACCTTACACTACACTTTACTGTCCACAACCTTTCTATAAATGTTGGATCTTGTGGGTTTTATCATTATTCTTCCACAATCTTAAAAATGTTGCACTCCTTCAGCTTACTGACTGCTAGCTCATGGATTGTGAAAGTATCTGTTCTTACCTAGAAAGAGGTACTGCCATAAGGTTTACACTTATGGTCCATTTCAGCTACATGTTTAAGGTTGTCACACTTCTAGCAGCTCATCTTTTACGGCGTAAGGCACACTGCTACGTCATCCTAGAGAAACAACTTTCGGTTAGTGCTTAACAAGGAGAAGCATGTATCGACTCCTTTAACCCAACTTCAAAGAAAGCAACTACATACTTACATGATCCATTTCTACTACTCTTAAGGATGATGAAAGAAGCCGGCCCCGATCTCTGGAACATCGTGCACGACGAGCTCTTGTGCCTCCGGGGGCCAGAATCACTGGCCTTGCGGATGATGTCGCACTGGTTGTGACGGATAGATCCCATGAGGAGGCCGAGCACAGAATACGGTAGGAGGTCACTAGAGTGGTGTACTGGCCTCGATCTCATGTGCTTAGCTGGCCGCCTAAAAAACGGAGATGGTTGTCCTCACTAGGCAACGATGGTTCGGAGGGTACTTTCGTGTGAACGTCGAGGGTGCAGAACTCCACCCAAGCTCGATACTTCGCTATCTAAGAAAGTAATTTGATGCAAGAATTGCCTTTGGGGAGTATATAGGAATGGCGGGTAAAAAATCCACCAAGGTGGTACTTTCTAGGTTGATGCTCGATGTTGGTTGTCCAAGCGAGGTCAAAAGAAGGGTAGCAGTGTCGGTTCCGAACTCAGAAATTGGACAACGAGACTGTGGACAGGTGGACGCAATTACACATACCGGTGGCGAGCCCGTGACAGCAGCGAAGTTATTGTGGGGTTAACTACTATATTAATAGGCTGTCTCTGGACATGGGCAGTTTACCACATATCTGCACCGCATGGCAGGGAAAGCATCACTCTAAATGCTATAAATGTCCTGAGGTGGAGGATACAGCCGAGCACACTTTCTTCGTTTACCCAAGGTGTAATCAGTGACGAAATGTGTTAGAGGACCATTTGGGGTTGATTATCTCGCCCGAAAGTATCGTTTGCACGATATTGAGCTGCAACAATACATGGAGGACTATTGGCAACTACGGCCAGTTGGTTATAACCGAAAAAAAAGGGACAAGCAGGCGGTGGAAGGTGCCTGTACCTCCTCATACTTAGATTTTGTTAAAATGGAACCAAATCACGTTGGCTGTGCATATCTCTAACTTCTCCGGGTTGTCAGTGAACATCTGAGTAGAAATCCATCGATAAGAAGCCACGGTACCTCTTGAGTTGCTTGCGGTGGGTGGCTTTTAGACTGAGAGGTGAGCTTTAGGACAGATCCAAGTAATTAGATGAAATGATGGGTATGTTCCAAGCGCATGCTTACAGGCCATATACCCTGAATCTTCAGGCTACTGATTGCACAAAAATAATCCACTTAGTTAAGGAACTAACCTAAACCTAGCTGGTCATTCGGGACATACTTTATATGCTATAGAATAATCGTAGATAAATCAGAGACTGGCAGAGTAAACAAACTTCACATTGTCACATTATAGCTGTAGAGAAGGTCGAAGCATCCTCAAGGAGCTTATTTGTGTCAGTAGAATAAGAAACAAGTGAACAGGGTTTAATATTTCTTAAGTCACTCCACTGATTGCATTACAAATTCCATTTCCATAAGCAACAATTTGTTTACGTTGCGCTTATTCAACAGTGAATAATGAGCCTCATAATAGTCTCTTAGCACTTGTAAGGATTCCACCGTTCTTTTAAACATTTTCAAATACTTCTCTTTCACCCCCTTCCCCGACTTTGTTTTTTATCGGCAAATATTAAAGAAACGTAATTCTATGGCTTCGCAGGATAACAACGATGAATCCAATGTCCACGGTACTGGCGAACATAGTTTTAAATGAAATTGTATCTCAGATTTGATGAAATCGACGACAATGCCAAATTTTACGGTTGATTTCCGTCCCATTGGGCTTGACATGTTTTATAATGACAAAGCACAGTCTTTTGCCTTCATAGGGGCACAGACTTGTCTGCACTTTCGGATGAATGTTTGGCAAAAGTGCAAGAGATGTGACCGCAAAACAGATGGAAGGAATGTATACAGAAAAGGATCATTATCTGCATGGAATGACAAATGACAAAAGCAACAGACGATGAAATACCGATCGATGGGAGTATTTATCAATGTTTATGTTCCTACCTGCGGCAGGGCTATAAGTGTCATCATCTTCTAGGACACGTTCAGTTCCTTTTTGGTTCGGTGCGTAATTGATTAGTCAGAATATGTATTACAGTATTGATCTTGATCTTTCACTGACAATCCTGTATTTGATTTTGGGTCAACATCATGTTAAAGAGCAATTTCGTTCCAACTTCGGTCTTACATTTGGGCAATGCCACACCAAGAACAAGTCAGAACAAGAACATATTCCCACCACTAGTCCGACCAAGATGTCTCCTTTAAGACTAAAAATTACACTTTTTGAAGGATCCTCATGGGGTAGGTCTTGCTGTAGCTAGAATACACGGCTGCCAGAACACATCATAGATTTATCGAAGCCACATTTCTGTAAACACACGACGGCAAGAGTTTGTTGCATTGTCTGCTCAATGCTTTCATGATATAGTGATAAAGCAAAGACACCATTTGCCCGACGTTGCAGACACTATTGGCCAAGAGGGATTCGTTCGACAACCATCCGCAATATCTGAAAGAATAAAACCTCCAAAGGCTCATATTCCAACATTTACAGGTATCATTACAGAGTGGCTGTCATTTTTTGATGCATTCAATTCGTTTGTTCACTCTCAAAAGGGCTTGAGCAATGTGATTGAATTCCATTGCTGGGTGACATTGAAAGTTACTAATGCCAACTACCCCGTGGCCATCAAAATTTTGCAAAACAGGTACGAGAACAGGAAGGTTATTGCGAATGAACACTTGAAGCAGATTTTCGACGCTCCACCAGTTCTAAAGAAATCCGCGTTATCATTTCGCAACCTGCGCAACACCTTTAATGTGCATTTACGAGCGGTTGCATCACTTGGACGTTTTACGCAGCAATGGGATGACCTGATAGTGTACATCATAACATCGAAATTGGATACCGTAACATTGACGAAGTGGCAGGAAGAGGCACCCGTTGATCGATTAGCTAGCTACCCTGAGATATCTAAATATCTTAACAAAATGCTGCCAAATGTTGAAAGGAATGGTAAGCCAAATTCTAGGTGAGTCCTAGTCATAAGGTAGATACTAGATTTAAAAACGCACCAAACAATTTTGCTGTTACTGGCAACATTCAATGATCTCACTGCCTTAAGCCTGGCCACATGATTAGTAGATGTTATCAATTTCTTCCTGTATCACCAACTGAGCGTGCTCATCTAGTTATATCACTGAAACTATGCGAAAATTGTCTCAAAATCGATCATGCCACGGCAAAATGCACAGCTTCAAGTTGTCGTTCCTGTGGCCAAAGACACCACACTTTATTTCATCGAGATCAAGCCCACTCACTTAATCGAAGAGCTAGCTAGTTCCACTTCTTCTTTCTTCTGATGCGGCCGCACTCTTCGCATTTGAAACCACTCGCAATGAAGACACAATAATCTTAGCCACTGCAATAATCTACGCTGTCGCCTATCAAGGTTCTCCCATTGCCTCTGTCGCGTACTTTTGGTCTCTGGCTCGCAATTAAATTTAATAAGCAAACAATTTACTCAGCGCCGGCGAAGCAAATTAAGGGAGGGAGAAAAGAGAGGTACCGATGTACGTTGGTTTTAAATGTCTGAATATTGTAATGGCTAGGAAATACAGAGCTCGGCAGGGCATTCCATAAGCGAGTTGTTCGGCTTAGGAAAGAATCACGATATTTCAGGGTACGTCCGAATGTGGGCTTAAAGGTGTACTGATGGGCATTCATAGCGAGACGGGTATTACGTTTGGAGGTTAAGAGGGGCGGAATGTTACTGGCAATTTCTGTGGAGCACTGGTGGTGAAGATAGCGATAGAACAAGGTGAGGTAGGAGACATTGCGTCTGTGGTCAAGGATGTCAATCGACTGTGTAATATTAGCATCGCCTATAAGTTTTAACGCACGGTTTTGAATCCTGTCTAATAGGTGCAAAGAAGACTTAGGAGCACCTAACCAGATGTGCTTAGTGAAACCTAGAAATTCGCTGCATTTTTGGCGACTTCGCAACTCGCATAAAAACAACTCAGTCGTAGTCCGGTATCACTTCAATCAAGAAACAAGCATTTCATAAGGCATTGCTCGATTGAGCAATTTTACAGCCTCTTTTGAAGCAGTTCTACATCCCAAAATAACTGGTTTACTGTCCTCATAGAAAGTAGACACTGGCGCTCTTAGTATATCATCCGACATAAGCCTAGCAAACTTCCAAACACCTCAAAAAATTGATTTACTTTTTGGGGCTGGATCATTTTTTTCACTGTTTATCGGAAGCTAAACTACTTTTAGAAAATATTCCAATCATATTGCAAAACACGTTTTCCGGTTGGGCAGTAAGTGGCACCTATCAAGGTACTCAGACACATCATCGTCATAGCAATTTGATTATGAAAAAGGAGTTCGAGGACAATGTTTTGAATCAACGCTTGAAAACTTTCTGAGAAACCGAAAATCGCTCGTCGTCCACGTGCAATTTTTCAGAAAGTAGAAAGTGAAACTTTGTGCAAACGTCATTTTGCCAGTTATTGACTGTGGTCGATACCAAGACCCTGTGATTCTGGGAAACTCACACAGTACGACACTGCATCGTCAGTATGAGCTTTATTATGGAAATTGTCATTTCTATCTCCCTCACCACTGCATTCTTAAGCCCGGAAGTAGTACCACAAAATTGAGAGTCGTCTTTGATTGCTCCTCCAATTCTGACCACGGAAAATCTCCAAATGAAGTACTAATGATTGGACATGTTGTTCAACCCGACCTATTTTTAATTGCGCTTCGGTTTCGGATACATGGCTACGTTTTTACTAGTGACATTACAAAAATATATCATCAGGTTATCGTAGATCCACGAGATGGCAATTTTCAACTGATCCTGCGGAGACCACACACTGGTGATGTGTATGGTTATACTGAAATCGAAGAAGACTTGTCCTGCCGCCAGCAGTCCTAAACATTGAAGCGGACTCTGAAATTTTGAGTGAATTATTCCAAGAATTCCTTATTCATTTGCCGTAAGACGACATTAAGTTCTTGAAAGCTATGGTGTACAGACCATCTCTGCATCCACCAAAATACCATCGATAGCATGGCATCCAAAACCAAATCATGATTAATTTACTTAAATAATGTTGACCCTTGGATGGAGTACAGAGTAAGCTTCAGTTATCAAAATCATAAATTTATGTATTTCCTACTTGTTGCAAACATAACTATTTCCAAGCTGATTTCGTCAACATGAGCCTGAGATACTAGTGCCTGCAATGCTGCACTTTCTCACAGGTAATCACAACAACCCATCTGTAAGGAAGGTACGTAAAATCTTACCTTAGCTGGCGCTACAGTCCGGGTTGGGCACGAGCCTCAGTCAACAACCTTCTCCAGCTTGCTCGATATTTTGCTAGCTGCCTTCAGTTTCGCACTGATGAGAACCTCTTCCACTTGCGTGCATCAATTGAATTGAATTAAATTGTTGGCCTACACCGTCCAGATTAAAAGGTATTGGTTTCGTCATAGCCGTTTTACAGTCTACAGAAATGATATTTCCAAATCTTCAGCATCGACTGCGACTTAACTACGATGTTTCCTTGTTTGTCTCCATAGCCTTCGGTTCGGGGTTAAACTTCCGAATCTCATTCCTGGAGGATCATCTCTCAATTTCCTTGACCACGCACTTCTCAAGCCCTTTCCGTTTCCTCCTGAAATGCCGGTGTTCATCTCTCCTCCTCTGTTCATAGAGCCTCATGTGCTTGCCGGCATTCGTCGGGATATCCGTAACCGTACCTTGGCTACAATAAGGTAATAGTCCGAGCCGATGTTACTTTCCGACAGTACTATCAAAGATGCCCTCTCTTCCTAGCTTTGCATTAAAATCACCGAGGACAATTTTAATGTCATAGCTAGGGCATTGCTCGTAGGTCTTGCTCAAGAGCTCATAGAAGGCATCTTTGGTGTCTTCATCGCTCTCCTCTGTAAGGGCGTGCTCGCATATCAGGCTAATAAAGGCAAATTAAGCCTTGATGCTGATTGCTACGAGGCGCTCATTTACATGCCGAAAACTCAATACGTTTGCATGAGTTGTCAACAGTAAATCCGACCGTATTCGAGGCTTGTTTATATTTCGGAATTTTTGTAATTTGTTCCCACGGCCGGGCAGTTACCCCGGCGGCCCTAAGTAATCATGGAATCCCTAATGATATAACTTTTCGCTTAAAAGATTTAGCGACATCTCCTTATGCACGAGTACACTGTTGCCATGCTGTGTATCTGTAACTCGCAGAACATAACCACACGTTATGTTTCATTTAATCAATTTGGCAGACTCAATCGAATCAGCAAAACCGAAAATCAAGTTCAGCAAATAAAATTAACCTTCCGCTAGAGACTAACTCAAATCAAGTATAAATCGCTTACCCTGATCTTCTGTCGTAATTTTTCCTTTAATTCAATTCAATTAACTCCTCATGTTCGCACGTCCATGCAGGGGAGTCGTCTAACTTTGTGCCAACGAGCACCAGGTCTCCCATGATAACAACATCATAATCGTTGTCATCATCACTGACTTTCTGGCACCGCTGGGTGAGAGAAAGAACTGTATGTCGTTGGAAGCACAGCAACTGGCAAGGTATTCGTTACGAGTACGTACCACTATCCTCTATGGTGGCAGCATCAGCATCAACATCGGTAGATACCAAGCCAAGACCAAGATTATTCCCAAAAGTCCGAACCTCATTTCTCATTTTTGTCCTGTACTCGGTTTCTGAAATCGTCGTCGTAGTCGTCTCGAATACCGAATACCGTCTCTCTATCTTCTTTATTTTTTATTTATTTTTTTTTGCAATCTCCGGAACAACCCTGTCCGCATGGTTTTCTTGCCCTTTGGCTTCGTTTTTTAAGCGCAGTGTAACGAATTTAATTGGCGCTAGTTTGGCCACGACTCGTGACAGCCACCAGAAGCTGATGATGCCGGCGATGCTACTGGTGCTGATGCTCTGGTTGGAAATTCTAGGACAGGGACAAAAGTGTAGTGCCTTGGCGTTACAGTTTTTTAACAAATGACTCTGGCTTTTATCGCAATTTGTAATTACATTGTCCTCGGAGGACGATGAGGACAACGCCGACGACTACGACGACTACGACGATGCCAAATAGAAAAACGTCAAGTGAAAGAAGCCTCGTTCGCACGCGAGGGAATATGATCCTTAAAAATGGTGCATCCAGGGCACGCCAACCGACCGGTCGGCAAACTCTTAGAGTAGGTCCAACCATTCTTATACAAAAGAGACTGCGGACAGTGCATCACAAATGAGGCATGCCATCTGACATCGGTTTTTTCTTTTGTCCCCCAGTTGTTGTCCTTTTTTTTGTTCTCTTATCCTTTGGGAGAGAAGAAAAGAATTAATCGGGATAGCAAAAAACTTCACAACTTTTACCACCCAGCCAAAGTTTTCTTGTTCAAAATGAATTGCCGGTGGTTATGGGGGTGAATAGGGTGGAGCATGACTGGTAAAGGAGTGGACTTTCCTCTTTGCTTCCTTCCAATTGAATGAGATGACATATATCATTAAATGGGTAGCGAGGAAAATGAAAATCGCCCCCTGATTAATGAATGGGACTAATTTCGTGTCAAATTAGAAGAAAGATGGCTTTTCAACATACCATTACCGAGAGACCACGAACCAGGGGAATTCTCGATTCCTGCTTTCGCAACTTATTGAATGGCGTTCGAACTGGACAGCGGAAACTGGATGTGGAGCATAGCATAGCCAGCATCACTGCCATCATCAGGTGAATTGGAAATGAGTAAAAAAAACTTTTCCCATACAAAGAATATCGGTACGAGTGTACGAGTACCAGTCCGAGGATGTATACCTTGAGGATGTAAAAGCAAGGGCAGTGATTGTAGGTATTTTCCTCAGTCCAACTCAATTGTGAACGGAATGAATTCTTACTAATTGGCCAAGTTGTATGCAAACGGGTGTTCTGCCGCGCCGATGAAATTCCAAAATTCCAGAGAAAACCAAAAAATCACCGAAGAACAACAAATATCTGGAGAAATGCTATTGGGAAAACTTTGGTCGTGCAATGGGTGCTTGTAGTCCGAATTGATATCATCGAGGAGGTATCCTCGTATTCACCAGAACTTAGATCTAAGTTTGAGGAGTTTTCTGGTGAATAGTGGTTGTATGTATACATCCTGCAGATTTTTCTATTCCGGATTCATATAAAAGATGTGGAAAAAAGTTTTCGAATTTTCGGGAAATTCGAAGAGAAATTAGTTTTGAGTATAGTTGCCAGGAATTCACCAAACTTACATGTTTTGATTGAAATAGTTTTGAATGACATCCCGATGAATACAGTCAATATCATTAATTAACTTTGAAAGATCTCATTAAAATCCATTGGTCTTGTCAAATTTAAAAGATACAGAGGGGTGCCGGCATCTGTAACATTCATCTTCAAGACTCCCTTTCTTTTCCGTCGAAACATTTATACAATTAACTGGCGGATATTCTCACAGTTAGCGTCCTAGGGTTAGGTAGGTTAGGTTAGAGTGGTTGCTGGACCAAATCACTTAGCCCTGTTGGCCCACTCATTATAGAAGAATGGGTCTGATAAAGATGGTAACGACTAGTATAAGGAGTCGTAGAAGTAGCATCTTCCGACAGGTGCTGGTTGTTTAAATAACGAGAATGAGCCTCTGCACCCGAACATCTTGCAGGTCTGCTTATAAGGCCTACTTCATGCCTCCCCGTGGAGCCATCTGGGAATCTCACTAGATATTGCGAAGTGAAAAGGACAAATGGCGAATTTCCTGCGCCTTAAATCAGGATAAGTGTTGGCAAAACAAAACAAGACCTTATCCGGGCTACTCCGACAGATTTGGAGCTCAGGCCGGTAAGGATTTCCAGGACTTAGTCAGGGTCTTGGAAAAGAGATTGTGGCGGACGAGCCCTATATGGGCCAACGGCAGAGCTCACATCCTGAAACTTCTTCAGTTTAACCGACTCCTTGTCCTAGGGGCATTCAAAATGGAACCTCTCTTAAAAGATCCAATACCGCCAGCATCAAGCATCGAAGACCACTGGAAACACTGCCAAAACGCCATCAGAGATGCCGCTTCTAATGTGCTTCGTTTCACTCGTACACCAAAACGAAACCCCTGGTTCGATCATGAATGCCGGCCAGCACATGCAGCTAAGCAAGATGTATATAAAGCGGCGTTGTTTAGAAGGACCAGAGCTGCTCATGAGCATCATATGAGCGGAAGAGGAGAGACGAACGCCGGCTTCTCAGGAGAAAGAAGAAAGAGCATGAGAAGCGCGCGATCGAGGAAATTGAGAGATGCTACTCCAGGAATGAGGTTCGGAAGTTTTACCAAACGGTAAAAATAACATGCTGCGGAAACAAACCCCGAACCGAAGCCTGTAGAGATGAACAAGGGCGCATCGTAGTAGAGCCATATTCGATACTGGTGATTTGGAAAGATTATTTCTGTAGACTGCATAACGGCGATGGCGAATCAAATACAGCTGTCAGGCAGAAAGAACCTTTCAACCTGGACGATGATGAACCACAATTCCGTTCACCCGCCCTGGATGAAGTGAAGATAGCAATATCTAAGCTTAAATCAAACAATGCTCCTGGAGAAACTGCGTGACTGCACAGCTCTTCAACGCGGCAGACGATGACTTGGTAAGGAGCATACACTAACTCATCTGTAAAATATGGTCGCACGAAAGTATGCCCGATGAATGGAACCTCAGCATTGTTTGTCCCATCCTCAAGAAAGGAGACCCTCTGAACTGCGCCAACTACAGAGGCAGCAGTCTCCTTAACATCGCATACAAGATAAACAGTATCAGTGTCACTTCAGGTCAGGAAACTCCACCATCGACCTAATATTCACACTACGGCAGATCTTGGAGAAGACCCATGAGCTTCAGATCGATACACACCACCTATACATCGATTTTAAGGCCGCGTATGACAGCATCTATAGAGACGAGCTATACAGAGCACTGTCTAGTTTTGGCATCCCTGCCAAACTCGTCTGTCTCTGCAGGATGACGATGGAGAATGCACGCTGCTCCATCAAGGTCGGTAAGGATCCAACAGAGACCTTTGGTGCCAAACAAGGTTTAGAAAAGGCGATGCGCTGTCATGCGATGATGTTGATCATTGTTGAGGGAATAGTGCAAAACTCACGAGCAAACACAAGAGGCATTATCTTTCAAAGTTCGTCCCACTACTCGCATACGCCGACGATATTGACATAATCGGGAGAAAGCAGCGTGATGTCAGTGGCGCTTTCGCGAGTATTGAGACGGAAGCGGCGAAAATGGGTTTAGCGGTCAATGAGGGCAAGACCAAGTATATGCTGTCAAGCAAAAAGGACAACCAACACCGACGTCTCGGCAAGAACGTCACCTTAGACAGACATAACTTTGAGGTAGTTAAGGACTTTGTCTACCTAGGCTCTGCTGTAAACACAGATAATGACACCAGCGCTGAGATCAAGCGAAGAATAACTCTTGCCAACCGCTGTTTCTTTGTGCTAAGAAGGCAATTGACTAAAGGCGCCTTCTTTGTCCAAGAAACGAACATTGTGTATTCTCTATAATGTCGGGACCGTCCGATGTGGGGAGTTAATGAATGTAGAGCCGTTTCCACTGACTTTTCTTTACAGTGGGCATGTTGTGCCATGGATAGGAGTCTAGGAGTAAGACTTGATCGTATATGGATGTCAATCAATCATTCAAGAGTCTTTAGAAGGGAAGATGATAGACTAAGAGGTTTAAGCTCCTTTGGGGCAACAGAACCTCATGATATTATCAAGCGATAGCAGCATTATATCAGAGGAAATTTGTCGCTCGTTAAGAGCTATACTGTCTGGGCCAGGAGACTTGCATGCTTTGAAGCTATGCAGTGCCCATAGTAGTTTGCCTCTTGTGATTAGACCATCAAGTTTTGTTGTTTCCACAGCAGTCCTGTTGAGGTAGTTGTTAGCCGTGAATGGGGAGCTACCTGGAAAGTGAATTTCCAGTAGCAGGTTGACTGATTCATCACTTCAGGTCGTCAGAGAGCCGTCTTTTAATTATTTTTTAATATATTCTGAGCGATTCTTTATATGAGTCCCAGTCTGACACTTTTCTTGAGGTTTTCGTCTGGTTAAAAAAGCTTCCTAAGCGGTGGCCCCAGTGTGGGTGTCCACCAATATGGCTTTTTATTGCCTCTAGGTTGGATTAAGGGGCAGGAGGCGGCCGAACTTGATTGAAAGCTAGGATAAGAGCCCCAACTTGAAAGTTCAGGGGTGATACGTGGGGTCAGCTTTTGTCTTCTAGCTACCAGAACCACACTTTCCAGGTTATCACCAGGAAGAGGGCCCAGATATGCCGATAGCATCCAGTAGGTGTCGTATGTCCGGAGGCACATGATGAGATGCAGGCATTTTAAGGCGGCTCTAGGTCCTAAAAAGTCTCTCTGAATTTAGCCTTTTGACTGTGTTCGTATATTAGCTTGGAGCTGATGAAGAGGTTCACTAAGGTCCTAAGCTCAACTGGGTTACTGCTAAAGACGCACCTTCGTCGTCTCCCTCACTAGTTTCTTATAATATGGTTCTGATTCCACATTATAAATACTTACACCCCCTTGTAATAGAGCTAAGTTTGCCTAACGAAAAGTGAAGTTAGGAGCTATCCTCATCCCCGAAGATGCCCCAGCCCTGCCTAAGCCCATCCCTGGGGCCATTTAGATTCTAGCTGATGTCAAATCTGACTATGGCTGATGCATAAGAATGAGTTGATCTAATCATAGTCTGTATTTTTAAGGAAACCTGTTGGGGGCCAAGCCCTATGTTTTGCCAAGAGAGCTTTGGAGAAATTGTAGCTTTTTTGAAGAAATTAATAGCAACGCATTTAACCAGTTAGCCTTCTACTTTTCGTGAAGAAAACAGCCTTATTTTTGAAGTTATTGAAGAAAGCCAATTTTTGAGTTATTGGCCAAACAGTATTTGCTACACTATGCCATAGTAACATTCTAAGGCAGTTGGAGAAATAGGCTTACGAGGAAGGCGACTACTATGGTTTGAGGATTACCTACCTGAAAAATCAAAGATTTAAAGTAAACATAAAAAGCCTAAGCGACGAAAAATGCTCAAACTGTGGTATCCCGTAAGGTTCCAAGCTGAGTCCTCTACTTTTTATTGTCTACGTAAATGAAATGCTGTTAACGCTCAGGAAAAGCACTGTGTTTGCCTACGCAGACGATTCGGCGATTTTGTTAAATCACGGAATCAATTCAACGTAGTCATGTCAAGGTGTCATGATAATGGTTTTATTATTAACAGTAAAAAAAAAAAAAGGTGGTGCACATCTGTCCACTGCATATTTTCAAACATAAACTAGAAATAAAAGTTCATAATTCAGCATGCCTGCACAAGAACCAAGCCCATACTTTAGGACGATGACGAATGCATAACTATTCTAGGAAATGTGTCAACTAACAAATATTTGGTACCTGTGGTAAATTACAAGTTTAAATGGAGCTAACATGTTGCTCCATCCTCATCGATATAAAAGATACACACACAGTTTGCCAGGATTCGGTGTGCGGTCCAGTGCATAATGGATTTTATTCAAGTTGGGCAGCAGCTGATGTAGACCCTTTCCTACATCACAACTGGAAATACTATATTTTAAATAACAGATTAACGACGATGGGAAGGGCCGGTGTTGCAAATTTTTCTTGAGAAGATATCCCTATGATTTAGTGCTTGTATTTGATCCTGTTACTGGTCATGTTATAAGCTTTGATGAAATGGGGTCTAGCACGTTCCACCAGACTATTGAGACCTATGTTAAGATTGATCTTACAACAACCATTCTCAGCATGTACGAGGGCGGGTCAATAAGTCCGTGACTTTTTGAATTTCTGACCTCTTTACTGAAACAGCAACACTGCTCCTGTCAACAGGCATCTGTCAGTTGACTCCTGTCAAAATTTAAACTTGCTGCGTCAGTTAGTTTGTGTTTGACAGCTATTTTTATCAGACTACTCACTAATTTGAGGAGAAAATGGGAAAAAGTGAATTTCGTGTGCTTATTAAGCATCATTTCTTGCGAAAAAAAACCATTACCGAGACCAAGGCTAAGCTTGATAAATACTATGGGGACTCTGCACCATCGATTTCAATGGTAAAAAAGTGGTTTAATGCATTTCGTTGTGGCCGTACAAGCACTGAAGATGCCGAACGTCCTGGACGCCCAGTTGAGGTCTCTACACCCGAAACAATCCAAAAAAATTCACGATATGGTGTTGGCCGACCGAAGATTGAAAGTGCGAGAGATTGTGGAAGCCGTAGGGATCTCGCATGGCTCAGTGGTTTCAATTTTGAATGATCACTTGGGCATGAGAAAGCTTTCCGCAAGATGGGTGCCGCGTTTGCTCACAGTCGACCACAAACACATGTGCAGTTGCCATGGCAAAAATCCATGAATTGGGCTATGAATTGCTCCCTCATCCACCCTATTCTCCAGATTTGGCTCCGAGCGACTACTTCTTGTTCCCAAACCTGAAGAAATGGCTTGGTGGAAAAAGATTTGACTCCAATGATGAAGTCATCTCGCAAACAAAGGCCTATTTTGAGGACCTCGACAAATCATTTTTTTTGGAAGGGATAAAAAAATTGGAGAAGCGTTGGACAAAGTGTATAGAGCTCAAGGGAGACTACGTTGAAAAATAAAATTATTTTTTTATCAAAAAATCTGTGTTTTAATCCAAAAGTCACGGACTTGTTGACCCGCCCTCGTATATCACAGTTTATAGAGATCTCCTTGTATGTAAGTGGTTTGTGAATAATTTCAAAATTTTTGGCAGAAAAAATGACGAGTCTTTATCTAACTAGCTTTCTAAGCTTGGGATTAAAAGTTACACTTATATTCTGAAGTTAAGCCTCAGATAGCCTCTGAATGTCTGCTAATGCTTAGTACGAAAGTTATAGATAATCTTTCTTGTTCTCGGCGATTTACTTGTAGACTCCCTGAAGTACGGACTCACTTTTAGAAAAGTCAGTAGAACTTAGAAATTTATATAAGGATATCCAAAATGTCTCTTTACACTACGGTGACTGCCAAACGGAAAAGAAACTGTCCTTTTTCGGGTGCGGATTTGCTATATGCGGGAGATTTGGACATGTTGTCTTGAGGTTTCGACACATAACCGAGTGTCTTATGCCAATGACGACGACACCAAAGAATGTTTCTCGACAAGACATACGGTTTCCACGTCTCAATACAATACACAAGGGGTCACGGCGGTCTACGGATCATGCAACGCTAAATGAAATTGGCTTAATTGCGATAAAAATAAGAAAAAAATTCTAGAATTTGGGAAACTTAAAGTTTCACGCAGCCATCATGGACTCTGATTACGATTTTTTTGGTACATCTAGATTAGATATGATTGCTAAGGGAGGTGGTATAATGTATCCCATATCACTGCGGCCACAGATGGGCCAATATGATGCCGCAGTTTGTGAGAAAGACGTGTAAGTCTTGTCGATAGTATTAGAGAGATGAGTGTTGGAAATATGTTTTTCATCCAATGTGATTTCTTTGTTCTATCTTAGATGAATATTTATTTATTTATTTCCAAGCTCTGCAACAAAGAGGAACAACTGTGAGAATGTATTAGTTATAAAGTTTGCAATCACAAGATATCGCTAGAATCTTCGCCGAACACGTATCTCAAAATCTCTCAACAACTCCAATGTCGACAGTATCAAATACCGAACACTTCTTCTTCTTCTTATCCTTTTATTAGCCCTTTTATACGAACTTATGCCTAACGAGTTTTCCATTTTTACTGCATCGCTGCTGCTCCGCTTATGGGGTTGGCTAATGTCGCAGACCGCAGAACGCGTCTACATAATGCTCGGTCCTGGATCGCTTCAGTGGTTAACCCCAGACGTTGTTGCGCATTTGCCATCTGAGAAATCGAGGAATTCTTTTTCCGACCTCGTTTTCTTACAGTTGGAGTGACCGTAGTTGATAGTGCCTTTTTAACCGGATTTTCCGCAGATCTTCTTTGAACGTGGCAATACCAACTTATTCTATTCGCCTCAAGCTGTTCGGTTACCGAATTCTTTATATGTAGACTTCCTCTTATACGCGTAGATCTAATGCAATCGCGTTTAGGGACTCCACTCTACATCCTTAACATTTTCATTTCCGCTGCCATCATTTTGTTTTTAAACGCTTCGTACATTGTCCAGCACTGTGAACCGTATATAAGAGCTGGTCTAACAACCGTGGTGTAGAGTTTCCCCTTAATTTAAGTGGAAATTTTCGGTCGCAAAAGATTCCCGAATTTTCCCGCCATTTCATCCATCCCACACTCCCTCTGTGGTTTACGTCGTCGTCACATTTCGCTTCCATGTTAACGATTGATCCTAAGTACTTAAAGATAGTGCTTTTCAGAAGAACTATTCCATCTAACATTATATCCGGAGCAGTTCGCAACGGATGCGCAAATGGGCACGTCAAATGCTCCGTCTTTAAACGACTTATTTTAAACCCGTTTCTCTCTAGCGCATTTCTCCATGAATCTAAGGCGTTCTGTAAATCTTCGACGTTATCGCTAAGTATAACTGCGTCGTCAGCGAAGAGAATTTGCGTTACATTTGCTTCGCGCATGCAGTCTTTTAAAAGATAGTCGTCAGTCGAATACTACGCTAAAGAGGAAAGGGCTAAGTACGCTTCCTTGATGCACTCCGACATTAACTAGAAATTCTCCGCTTAGTCCAGCAGAGCTCTTAACGTTTCCGTACATGCCATCTATTATTCTAATATACTTTTCCGATACCTTTTGAGACCTCAGCGGGGCCCATATGAGAATCCTAGGCACTCGATCGAGTGCTTTCACGAGGTCGATAAATACCATGTGTAAGTCCCTAGACGTATCTCGGTGCTTTTCCATTATTATTCGTAGGCTTTGGATAGCGTCCACCGTCGATCTTCCTTCAACAAATCCACACACTATTTGCCGAAGACGTTCGTTTAAGACTCTTTCGACGATTTTCATTGTGTGTGACATAAGCTTGATTGAACGGTAGTTGTTGCATTCTCGAGTGTCGCCTTTTCCTTTGTATAATGGAACCAAGAAGCTACTTCTCCATTGATTCGGCATAGGTTGTCCACATTTTAATTTATTTAAAAGTTTCGATAGCCAAACGCTTCGACCAAAACTCTGATGGAATGCTGTCTGGTCCCACCGCTTTCCCCCGCTTCATTTTTCCGATTGCTATACTTATTTCTTCGATTGAAAAGTCCGAGACTTCCTCCTCGAATAGACCAGCTGTCGGCACGATATCACGTGGGAACTGTTTGTTAAGCAACTCCTTGCAGTATTCAAGCCACCGGTCACAAATTTCCTTTTCATTTGTTAATAGGCGACCGTCTGCGTTTTTGATGTATTTCGGCGAGGTTATTTCCATTGAATTTTTTCGCCTCTGTGCAGCGAGCTTAAAAATATTTGGCATTTTAGTACTGTACGACGTTTGAACTTCTTGGATAGCTTGTCGTCTATCCGCCGATCGTGAGGATATTTGTTCCAACTCCTGGTACAGGTTTTCCGCTGCTGCCGCTCGAGTTCGAGCCAGGACTTTCTTTGCGATCTTTTTAAGACGCTCGTATTCAAGAGCCAGTCGAGCTTTTTCGATATCGTCGCTCCGATCGCATTTTGTCCACGCTTGAAATGCATTCTTCTTGTCGGCCACTGCTCGTTTGGTTTCGTCATTCCACCACCATGTTTCTTTGCCGACGTGATGGTATTTCGATATAGTCCCCAGATGGGACTTTGCGAGTGTTATGCATTCCTCGTGCATGCTGTTCCACATTTCTTGCGGGCTAAGTGAGTCTGCGATACCGTTTATATTTTGAAGTACTTCTTTAGCCAGTGCGATAAATCTTGCGCTTCGTTCCTTCGATAGATTATACCACCAGATTCTTGGCTTTCCAAACGATGCCCGTGTTTTCGGTGGTTCCGCTGTGAAAAATTCTGTAATAAGCAAACGGTGTTGACTTACTAGCGATTCTCCAAGTATTACTTTACAGTTTCTCCTCGACATTTTGCAGAGGTGATAATCTATTTGCGTTTCGTGGCCTCCGCTGCTATAGGTGATAAGGTGTCGTTGGTGTTTAATAAACATTGTATTTAAGACGGTTAAGCCGGAAGCCCTACACGCTACCGCCGTGGCAGTCCTCATAATCAACATTTGTTTCTCCGACGTGGCCATTTAAATCTCCGCCTACGAAGAGCATCTCATCGATAGTTATATTTCTAAGCAAATTACCGAACTCTGACCAAAATGTATCTTTTTCCGATTGGTCGCATCCATTTTGTGGAGCGTACGCGCTAACAATGTTCCACGTTTCATTGTGTATGACGAGTTTAACACTCATCAAACGGTCGCTTATTTTCAAGATACCACCGATGTTGTTTAGAAGATCCGCTGCAACAACGATTCTAACACCGTTTCGTCCATTGACCGTTCCATGGTAGAACATCTTAAATGCCTTAGTTTTTAAATCAAGAAAACGCGTTTTATTTCCGGTATTACACCACTTCGTTTCCTGAACGCACAGGATTTGTAGAGTTCTGCGACGCATAATCGCTTTCAGTTCTAAACTTTTTGAGGTCATCGATCCGACGTTCCAACTTGCAAACCGAAGTTTAGGAAAATATTTTGGAAACTTCATTTTGCCCGCCCCCGGAATCCGTCGGGCTCTGACACAAGCACTTCTGCTTGCTCTGGGATCACCCGAGTGCGTTGCAATCGTGGTGCCCAGCGGGGTAGTGCTATTAATTGCGATCATTTCCATGAAGTTTAAAGTTTGAGTGGTTTGACACTTGTATGCTCATTTCGAATTGATTGACTATTCTTTTACCCCACCGGTAGTCTCCAGACGTGGGAACCCACTGATTGCATACAAACTTGTGGGAAAGTTTTAAGGTGTTAAAGTGTCACAGGCTCATTTTTGGTGTCATAGTTGCCTGTATATGATTGGTGTCCCATTTAGTCGTCTCTTACGACAAGCTGGGACGCACTGCGGCACTATTCTTTATCCGATGCCGCACGGATTATCAAATACCGAACACATGCGAATATATTCGGAGATAAAACTCCAGGAAAAACGTATGGAAGTTGGTAGTTGGAATCCTTCAGGGAGAATAGACCATGCAACTTAGATGATGATAACCAAAACTTTCATTCACCTGATCAAAATAAAGAAAGGTCGTCATAATCTAAGCTGGAGTCCCAAAAAGCTGCAAGACCTGATGGTTTACCCGCCAAACTACTTAAAGCTGCTTAAAATGACCTTGTAGAGAGCATACATCAACTTCTTTCTCAGATCTGGTAAAAAGCGTGTATGCCCGATGAATGGATTCTCAGCATCGTTTGCCCGTTCTACAAAAAGGAAGACATCCTTAACTGAACCAGACTAGAGCTTTCAGACCAGAATGGTCCACATTCGAAAAAATCTTCACACTCTTGCAGATTCTGGAAAATCACAAAAAGTCCAAATCGATACCAATTATATCTTCATGGATTTGATAGTTTTTATAAAGACAAGCTATATAGAGCCATGCTTAGTTTAGCATCCCTGTCAAGCTCGTTTATCTGTGAACAATGACGATTAAGAACTTTAAACTGCTTCGTCAAAGTCGATAACGCCTTAAAAAGATTTTTTAGATCAAAAATGTTATAGAGAAACCCTGTCATGTGACTTCTTTAACATCATACTTGAATTGAAAATTGTGCGGAGCTCACAAGCGAACATCGAAAGCACAATGTTTCAAAACTTTGTGCAACTACTAGCTAACGCTGATGGTATCGATATAATTGCAAGAGCACAGCGGGTTGTAACCAGTGCATTGCTACTATTGAAACGAAAACTAATTAAATATTGTGGTAAATGACGGCAAAAGTGTCAACAGGAAGGGGCATAAGACATCGACGACATCACAACCGGAAGCTATACTTTCGAGGTAGTGAGGGACTTTGTCTACATTGGCTCTGTTCTAAATTTGGGCTAAGAAGGTAATTTAGCAATGAAGCCGTATCCCGCACAACCAAGGATACAATAACAAGACTTAGAGCGTTCCCAGTTGAGTCATCGATTTTTCTTGATACCGAACTAGTACGAGTACTCGATCTAATTTCTTTTCTTTAAGGAGCTGTAATTTGCAGACATAACTGCCGTATAACTTAAGTTTATTTTGACTTTATTAACTTTACCTTGATCTAAATAAAAAAATCTCCTTTAACATCAGCTGGGCATTTCGGATGGTGGTACCCCACAATGAGGTACACTTAGACGAGCAATGATTTCACAGTAGTTTCACAGAAAACCACAAGAAATCACTTAGATGTTTGACTGAATTTTGATGCTGGGTTGTTGCAGAGAAAGTGGGCTACAGATTTTTCGTTCTGAGAAATGATTAATTGATGCGATTCTTTCCAACAGTGTCGCGTAATCATAATCTTATTCTTTTGATGACCTCGGACCGAGTATGGGCTTCTAGAGCCGACAGTAGCACCTCAAAATTCTTCCATTTTCCAGATGAAATGAAGCAGGATGATTCAAATCCACATAAAAGGATGAACGTTGGTTTCAACAACAACGTTCAACAGACTTTTAACACCACGAATAAGGTCGGAAATATGATCTCCTCGATACAGAAGCCGCGTTGGGGTAAAACAATGACTTTGATAGGCCAAGTCAGGTCACTTGATTGACCTCATAGCTGGTTGGTTAGTTGTAAGATCAAAGTTATGCTCATAGCAACAGTCGAAATTAAGTAACTACAAATTGTTTTTGTAGCCTCAGAACAAGACTCGTTCGGGACGAGAAGTTTCTTCAACCTCTGAACGACGTCAAAGTGGGTTGTCCGTGCTGAAGAGCTCAGTATTGTATTTTTACAATAAATAATGAAATCAACAACTTGAACCTCCTGGCATAGACATTTTAGCGGAAACCCACTCAAAAATCAATGTCGGGAGTTCCAGGCATAACTGGCTCTCTATGGAGGCAAAAGTCGGTTTTCTTTGTTCTCTTAATATGCTTCAAAGTTATTTATGAAAATAGAGCAACGGTTCGACATGAATGCAATAACCAGCGACAAATTAATTTCTCTCATCGGGTCGCCGTTCTATTGGTGACAACCCTATTTATGAACCCTGCGACCAGCCACTGTTTCAAACCAGTTATCCTAATAAAATTAGAATTTCTAACCTTACAACTTAATCAATTTAAAAACACAAAATTATATTCAACTACCTCCGTGTACAATAGTTCTTGTAAGTAGAGCACATGTCCTTTCTTACCCACTGTGCCAGTTATTTTTTACCCGATTCCTTCACACTCCTCGTTCACATTGTATCCTTAAACAATTCCGATTTTATTAAAATCAATTTCCTTCAACAATTGCAGAAACAATTGCATCCGACCATTAAGGAACTTTAACGAACAATACGAGCACAGTGGCCACTTGCATAAATCCAAACGACTGTTACAAATTACAATTAGATGGATAAAGGACCTTCCCGGCTCCAATCACTTAAAATTAATGTTTGTTCCGCAGTAAAACCTGTTCTTAACCAGGTAGACATCCATCCTCCTGGTGAGGGTATTCCTTGAAACACAACAGAGATCTTCAAGTAAATTGAGCTGATTTGCATTTGAATTACCTGGTCCAGAAGGACCAATTCCGAGGTTCAGATTCCGCCAAAGAGGTGACAACCTCAACCTTCAAACTGCAACAACAACGAAAAAAAAGGATAATCATCAACAGAATCGTGAGAAAACTATTTCCGCGTTCGTTTATGGCCTTTTTTTTGTTTTTTTTGTTTCCTTTCGCTTTCAGCTTTGTTTGCTGCTGCTCATGCTGTTGTCATTTATTTTCGTCTCATGAAAGGATACAAAGGAAAGCGGGGGTAACAAGAAAAAAAAAAAACCAAAAAGGATAACAATTGGAAAAAGTTAAGTAACTTGTGTTTGTTTCTTCCTTTTCCGGGATCCGGCATACGAGTACGAGTACGAGTACGAGTATATAACCGCGATCGTCTTTTCTTACTTTTTTGAATTCGTGTGACCTTGCTACCTATGAACTGGGAGAAAATCCTTTCATTTCTTCAGGATGCTGTTGCCTGTGTGGCTGTGGACCTCTTTTGCATATTAAGTAGGAACGAGATCGTCGGTTTTAATTTTAGTTCTATTTCTTGTCTTTCCCGTTGGGTGCTTACTCTTATCTTTTAACGTGGCGGGGTGACCTTAAAGATGTGTACATTATCCCTTTCCTTCGAGACAGCAGGATAGTGGCTTTATTCGATTTTTTATCCTTTTTTTCGGGACAAACTCGTGGAAAAGAATTTTTTTTTTTATTTTCTGAATTTTAAGAAATATTCCCAGTCGGTGTGCCTTCCGGATGTTTAATATTCAAATTTCGGTTGTATGATTGACATGGGACCATTTGAAATGTCTCCCGACTTGGGAATTGTCTTAAGATGAGGTTAAAGTGGCAGACAGTTGTTTTGATTAGCTTCGCTAAGGAATAGGAAGCACTTGAGAGGGTTGACAATTTTTATTATTCATTTTCCCCGGAAGATTTTTTGGGGTAAACAATTTTTTTTCTTGCGATCGTAGTAGTCTTGGGAACGTACGCTGCTCTGGAATGTGTTTTAGGTAACGGATGACATCCGTGAATTGAAAAAAAAAAACAACTGACAACAATATTCAGTTGTTCACATTGAAAATCCGCGTCCTGGATAGACTAGGTGCAGTACATGCATTAGACGTATGCACGATTTAATCCAAGGATCGTGAAAGAGAGTTAGTCAATTCGGGCACTTTGCACTCCTGCTTTCACTTAATCTCAATAAAGGACTCAATTGACTCAAAAACTTCAGAAGCTCATTCTTTAGATGCAACATAAGGTAAGCAGTGACTGACCCGCCGTCTTGATACTACAACTCACGTTAACTTGATGTTGAAGGGTGTTGCCAAGAGCGTGGTTTTGAGACCCATCCGGTGGAGTTCAGAAAATTATCAATATCGCAGCATTCTAGGCCAGGGTTTGTCAAGTGCACGAAGCCTGGTTCTAGGTAGTGCGGGGTAGTCACAGTTTCGGTAATGGGGGTTAAAGAAATTCCAAACTTGTCAGAATGTGCGCCAATTGGCCTGTGACCGGTGCTATTTGATGTAATTCTTGCTGTCTCGGTGCAAGTTCTGTTGGTTAAGTCGTTTGTCCTGTTTTCATTGAAGGTGGGCCATATACGGGTATGTCTGGAAATGGTTCAGATTTCCTGATTGTTCCATCTACAGTTGGCAATGGGAAAATGTGTTGGGGAATTTTTCTCTAAATGAGCTTCATTCAGGAGCAGACTGACTCTGCAATAGAGACATTGAAGTTGAGTCTTATTTCGCTAGCACTTCGGCTCTCTAATTTCCCTCTATGCAACTGTGAACTGGCCTAGACGGGCTTTCAGTTGAACTTTTCAGAGCAGTCGGAGATGACTCGGTTAGAAACATGGATCAGATCATCTGCGAGATATGCTCAGAAGAAAACATGTCCAATGAATGGAACTCCGGCATCGTTTGCGCAATTCACAAAAAAGGAGACGCCTTCGACTGCGCCAACTATAGGGGAATTAGCCCCCCGAACACAGCCTACAAAATCTTCTCTGCCGTTTTGTGTAAACGCTTCAAACCGATAATGAGCAGTCTGATAGATCCATACCAGATGTGGTTTCAGGCCAGGAAAGTCTACCATCGATCAAATATTCACAGTACAGCAGATCTTGAAAAAGACCCTGGAATTCCAGATCGACACCCACCACCTGTTTGTTGACTTCAAAGCCGCATATGAGAGCGCGCACGAGCTATATAGTTTCATGTTTAGTTTTGGCATTCCTGTCAATCTCGTCAGGTTGTGTAGGATGACAATAGAGAACACTCGCTGGGGAACGATTCTCTGCAAATTTTCCAATTGCTTGCGTACTATTGGGCGAAGACAGGGAGACGTCAATGAGGCATGCGCTGCTATCGAAGCGGAAACGGCTTAAATTGGTCTCGCGTTGAATGAGACAAAACCAAGTATATGCTGTCAGCAAAACAGGACTCCCAACAATGACAGCTTGGTCAGGGTGTCACAATTGACATCTTTAACTTCGAGATAGTTAATGACTTCCTCTACCTTGGCCCTGCAGTTATAAGTAGCAACGATACCATCGCGGAAATAAGACATAGAATAACTCCTGCCAACTGATGTTTTTCGGACTCAGAACCCAATTGAGTAGGTTGAGCCGTCTCTCGCAAGACCGAACTGGCTTTATACAAGACCTTGACCATCCCCGTCTTGCTTTACGGCGCAGAGACATGGACATTATTGAAAAAGAATAAAGAAGTCCTTGGCCGTGTTATATTGGTCCCATTTGTATTGACGGAGAACGGAGGTGGAGATTTAACCACGAACTGTACGGCATATACAGAGACATCGGCTTGTTCAGGCGTCTACGGATTCAACGGCTGGGCCATGTAAACGAATGGACACACACATTCTGAGCCCCGCTGACTACGTAGCAGAGAATGGGGTAATCAACGGTGGTGCGAACAAGTGGAAAAGGACCTCAGCCAACTTGGAGTGCATCACCGATGGAAGGAGCTGGATGGTTAAGGCGCAGGTTCACCCCGGACTATGGCGCCACTTCAGAAGAAGACGAAATATGGCTAGTGACACAGAGGAGAATAATATTCAACTGAGCGCCTACCTGAGTTATAATTTGTTTGCACGGCTAAAAATAAAGATTCCTATATTGTTTATGATAGTAGAGTTAAAGCCAATTATCTTGCAGGCCTCTTTAGTCGCTAGTACTTCCACTTGAAAGACGCTCAAAGAAACTGCAAGGTGATACGAATTCGATACGTTCAGTTTCGCTAAGATACGTGTAGATTATTGCTCTATTTCGGGGTATTAGGTAGGGAGTTATGTTCACAGTCACACCCCTAGGCAACACATCAAGAGCTTGACTATGACCATAATCTAGGTTCTCTGAGTCTGATTCCACTACACGAAATGATGTATTTGATGTGCAAACCCAGGAGCTTTGGAAACTTCTGTCTGGCTGTTTGGTGGTCCCTGCTAAGGTTTGTGATTTTGTAGGCTTTGCTTAAGACGGAGCACCACATGAAGCACCCGAAATAGATTCAAAAGCATAATGGGACGAAGTACGGCAATTTGTGTATATCCCGAGGCCTGCCTTAGGCGATGGTCCCCAACTATTGCCAAAAGTTTTGCTGCAGACATGGAAGGCGACGCATGCTTTCATTACCCTGTTCTTATTAAAGTTGAGCTTGGGGCCAAAGACGACTTTTAGGTATCTTTCATTGGAGGATAGACCAAGTATTTGGTTGTTAAGTCTTTGAAGCTTGAAATTCGGTATTTTGTTATTGATTTCTTTAGTTGGGAGCACTTTCCTGTCTCAGTATTTAGATAAGAAAAAAACATTTCGAAACAAATTAAAATAAAATTACCTACAGTGGTCGAATTAGAGGTCGCGTACAGTGTGAATCTACGGTTCAAAGAAGAAGCTTTACAACGAAAATCTTCCCCTTCAGAAACACTGACTAATTCACAAATCGAGCTTGCAAAACCTCATTTAAGATCCTAGTAACTCATTTTCCTAAATTTAAAGCTTAATGGAGACACAGCGAAAAAGGATTCATTTAAAAGAATTCAGCAATACCAATTGATGCTGCATCCACGTAGCCTCGAAAATCGTACGAAATTGATATGTGAAGCTTAGAAGTATGTAAGTTCTGTAAAAACTTAAAGTACTTCCCAATGGCAAGACGAAGCCGGATAAACAAATCTATTTCGGAATATTTAGAAGACATCTCTCATGTGTCAAGAAAAACCCTCAGATGAAGCGCATTTCTTTTAGAGCTCTCCATTAGTTTGACGAAGGACGACGTTCCCGTCGGTTCATTTCCAAGGCTTAATTAGTTTGTGGTTTATCAGCAAATATTTAAAATTTTACATAGCCCTTCAATAAGTAAACAAGTGACGTCAACTCGCACGATCTCAGTGGATAATTTACTTACTTTCTTCGCGGAACCATGCTATCAAATCGAGTCTTAAGTAAATAAAAGGTTTAATAGGCACAGGGTAGCGCCAATCTTCTGGATTCACATCCCTTACGGATGCCTGTAACACGAGCTCCGCACTCATTTTTAAAAAAAATAATTCCACAGGTGAACAGTGCTCTTTTTGTGCAGTTACAACTTTTTTTAAGTTGCTAAATATCAAAAATGCACGAATACCCTTCGCAAGCCATGATGTTCTGTCCTTAATTCATAAACTGGCTTTGTCTTTTAAAGCAGTAGGCCGAGACATATTTTGATCATCGTTCACGTAGTGTACGGAGAAAGACTAAATGGTTCCAATTCACCCCAAATTTTCAATCCCGGATTTTCTCCGATACGTTCTTCTGTGAGGACATAATGCAGACACATTATTGCAGCAGCATATGGCGATATAATGCTCAGTTGGTTGATTGCGAAAACCAAAAAATTCTTGTTATGCTCTATATTTCCGCTAGTTGAAAACCGATTTTTAAAATTCTTCGAAAATGGCCTGGCGACTGTAACTGTAGATTCAAGTTGAAACTTCAACGCAACGACCTTAGGCAAAGCATGCGATTGTTGCTTTTTTTTAACTTGAATCCAGTCATTTCTAGTAGCATTTCTACAGCTATCCATTCTGGCTCATTCGAAATATGTTGCAGTCCTTTCTCACAGTGTTGTGAAAGGTATGCGTAGAGTACCTCATTCCTTTTAATTAGTAATACGAGTATACGATGATGGAGCAATATTCATGTCCTATCAAGGAACCTGTTTATTGTCCATTTATTGTCTCTAGGTCCTCGAATTATTTTTATTGTGGCAGTCTGTAGAGAGAAAAACAATCTCAACATTACTTTTGTCTTTTGCCTCAATTTGTTGGGTTGCTCATTATCTGAGCTCAGGAAGCTACCTTCTAGTTCTCCCAATTTAACTGTCTCATGTACTAGCTGCTTGTCCGATCACTACCTTGACGATACTAAAGTAGCGAGATATGTTATGTAACATTCCAATGATTCTATTGATATTTCAGAGTGAGAATTTAGTTTTATTTTTTTATTTTTTTTATTTAACTTAACACGGGGTTTACCCAGTATTCAGTAACTACAAATCTGAAATGACTGCCATTTACCAATCATTGATTGCAGTACGTGTAAATTGTCCATCGCTCGAAAGACGGTGCGCTTTTAGAAGTCAATATTCCGATGTCGAATAGAAAGAGCAACTCGATGTAAAACAAACCACAGATCGTAATCTGCCGGACGGCTGCCACGTCAAACATCCTAAAATATGAAGTCCGACACTTTAGTTTTAGGCCATTGTTGTGGTTTTGGCTTTGTGAATTGTGGCTTTCTTATTGAAATATTTATGGTCTTTGGCCGAGGTTTTGTTTGAAAGGCGGACCTTTCTTAATCTTACAAAACAATTGCTTTACAAACTTTCGCCAAAGTCTACATCGAGGTGGATGCTGGCCAAGTTCGACCCTTAGATCGAGCTCTGGCGCTTGCTTTACTGAACCGATCCTTCAATCTTCTTCTTCCTATCCTTTTATTAACCCTTTCCTCGTTATACGAACTTACGCGTAACGAGTTTCCCATTTTTACTGCATCGCTGCTGCTCCGCTTATGGGGTTGGCTAATGTCGCAGACCGTAGAACGCGTCTACATAATGCTCGGTTCTGGATCGGTTCAGTGGTTAGCCCCAGGCGTTGTTGCGCATTTGCCATCTGAGAAATCCAGGAATTCTTTTTCCGACCTCGTTTTCTTACAGTTGGAGTGACCGTAGTTGATAGTGCCTTTTTAACAGGATTTTCCGCAGATCTTCTTTGAACGTGGCAATACCAGCTTGTTCTATTCGACTCAAGCTGTTCGGTTACCGAATTCTTTATATGTAGACTTCCTCTTATACGCGTAGATCTAATGCAATCGCGTTTAGTGACTCCACTAGACATCCTTAACATTTTCATTTCCGCTGCCGTCATTTTGTTTTTAAACGCTTCGTACGTTGTCCAGCACTGAGAACCGTACATAAGAGCTGGTCTAACAACCGTGGTGTAGAGTTTCCCCTTTAATTTAAGTGGAAATTTTCGGTCGCAAAAGATTCCCGAATTTTCCCGCCATTTCATCCATCCCACACTCACTCTGTAGTTTACGTCGTCGTCACATTTCGCTTCCATGTTAACGATTGATCCTAAGTACTTAAAGATAGTGCTTTTCGGAAGAACTTTCCGTCTAACATTATATCCGGAGCAGGTCGCAACGGATGCGCAAATGGGCATGTCAAATGCTCCGTCTTTGAACGACTTATTTTAAACCCGTTTCTCTCTAGAGCATTTCTCCATGAATCTAAGGCGTTCTGTAAATCTTGGACGTTATCGCTAAGTATAACTGCGTCGTCAGCGAAGAGAATTGACGTTACATTTGCTTCGCGCATGCAGTCTTTTAAAAGATAGTCGTCAGTCGAATACTACGTTAAAGAGGAAAGGGCTAAGTACGCTTCCTTGATGCACTCCGACATTAACTGGAAATTCTTTCGTTAGTCCAGCAGAGCTTTTAACCGCAGTTTTCACGTTTCCGTACATGCGTTTCTGGTACCTTTTGAGACCTCAGCGTGGCCCATATGAGATCCCTAGGCACTCGATCGAATGCTTTCTCGAGGTCGATAAATACCATGTGTAAATCCTTAGACGAATCTCGGTGCTTTTCCATTATTATTCGTAGGCTTTGGATAGCGTCCACCGTCGATCTTCCTTCAACAAATCCACACTGGCTATTATCGAGCTTTATTATTTGCCGAAGACGTTCGTTTAAGACTCTTTCGACGATTTTCATCGTGTGTGACATAAGTTGTTGCATTCTCGAGTGTCGCCTTTTCCTTTGTGCCTTTTTCTTTGTATAATGGAACCAAGAAGCTACTTCTCCATTGATTCGGCATAGGTTGTCCACATTTTAATTTATTTAAAAGTTTCGATAGCCAAACGCTTCGACCAAAACTCTGATGGAATGCTGTCTGGTCCCACCGCTTTCCCCCGCTTCATTTTTCCGATTGCTATACTTATTTCTTCGATTGAAAAGTCCGAGACTTCCTCCTCGAATAGACCAGCTGTCGGCACGATATCACGTGGGAACTGTTTGTTAAGCAACTCCTTGCAGTATTCAAGCCACCGGTCACAAATTTCCTTTTCATTTGTTAATAGGCGACCGTCTGCGTTTTTGATGTATTTCGGCGAGGTTATTTCCATTGAATTTTTTCGCCTCTGTGCAGCGAGCTTAAAAATATTTGGCATTTTAGTACTGTACGACGTTTGAACTTCTTGGATAGCTTGTCGTCTATCCGCCGATCGTGAGGATATTTGTTCCAACTCCTGGTACAGGTTTTCCGCTGCTGCCGCTCGAGTTCGAGCCAGGACTTTCTTTGCGATCTTTTTAAGGCGCTCGTATTCAAGAGCCAGTCGATCTTTTTCGATATCGTCGCTCCGATCGCATTTTGTCCACACTTGGAATGCACTCTTCTTGTCGGCCACAGCTCGTTTGGTTTCGTCATTCCACCACCATGTTTCTTTGCCGACGTGATGGTATGCATTCCTCGTGCATGCTGTTCCACATTTCTTGCGGGCTAAGTGAGTCTGCGATACCGTTTATATTTCGAAGTTCTTCTTTAGCCAGTGCAATAAATCTTGCGCCTCGATCCTTCGATAAATTGTGTCACCGGATTTTTGGCTTTCCAAACGATGCCCGTGCTTTCTGTGGTTCCGCTGTGAAAAATTCTGTAATAAGCAGACGGTGTTGACTTACTAGCGATTCCCCAAGTATTACTTTACAGTCTTTAACACGGTTTCTCATCGACATATTGCAGAGGTGATAATCTATTTGCGTTTCATGGCCTCCGCTTCTATAGGTGATAAGATGTCGTTGATGTTTAATAAACATTGTATTTAAGACGGTTAAGCCGGAAGCCCTACACGCTACAAGGATGTCTTCGCCAGCTGAATTTCTGGTTCCAAAGCCTTTACCGCCGTGGCAATCCTCATAGTCAACATTTGTTTCTCCGACGTGGCCATTTAAATCTCCGCCTACGAAGAGCATCTCATCGATAGGTATATTTCTAAGCAAATTACCGAACTCTGACCAAAATGTATCTTTTTCCGATTGGTCGCATCCATTTTGTGGAGCGTACGCGCTAACAATGTTCCACGTTTCATTGTGTATGACGAGTTTAACACTCATCAAGCGGTCGCTTATTTTCAAGATACCAACGATGTTGCTTAGAAGATCCGCTGCAATAACGATTCCAACACCGTTTCGTCCATTGACCGTTCCATGGTAGAACATCTTAAATGCTTTAGTTTTTAAATCTAGAAAACGCGCTTTATTTCCTGTATTACACCACTTCGTTTCCTGTACGCACAGGATTTGTAGAGTTCTGCGACGCATAATCGCTTCCAGTTCTAAACTTTTTGAGGTCATCGATCCGACGTTCCAACTTGCAAACCGAAGTTTAGGAAAATATTTTGGAAACTTCATTTTGCCCGCCCCCGGAATCCGTCGGGCTCTGACACAAGCACTTCTGCTTGCTCTGGGATCACCCGAGTGCGTTGCAATCGTGGTGCCCAGCGGGGTAGTGCTATTAATTGCGATCATTTCCATGAAGTGTATCTAAAGTTTGAGTGGTTTGACACTTGTATGCTCATTTCGAATTGATTGACTGTTCTTTTACCCCACCGGTAGTCTCCAGACGTGGGAACCCACTGATTGCATACAAACTTGTGGGAAAGTTTTAAGGTGTTAAAGTGTCACAGGCTCATTTTTGGTGTCACAGTTGCCTGTATATGATTGGTGTCCCATTTAGTCGCCTCTTACGAAAAGCTGGGACGCACTGCGGCACTATTCTTTATCCGATGCCGCACGGATACTGAAGCGATCCTTCAATATATTAAAAATTCTTTAAAACTGAATGGAATTCGTCTGCACAGAATTTGTGTCGGTGACTTATATTTCGTAACAAAATTTTCAAATTTTGCCTGGATCGAAACTGTACTAATAGCATTCTGAAGATCATGAAGAGCTCCTTCCATATTTCCGAAAAACTTTACAATACAGTACACAAAATTACGAGCGAAATCACTGGTGGTGGTTGCGAATTCGTAAAAAGTCGCCTTTTCCCCAGTTGTATTTATGAAAGCATTCTATGGTTATCGGCAACTGCAGCCAACAAATTTTCACAGCTAAACATGCCGTTTGATTAGGTACATATGTGCAGTGTCCAGATACCATAAGCCATTAGCACAAGCCCCAGACTGCCTCAGGAGAGATCTTACCGACATTCAAAAGTGTGATGGACTAAGATATTCGATGAAACTTACAAGAAATGTCGTAGGCGCAATCAATGTTGCAATTTTGATTCCCGGTCCTAACCGGTTCCACGGATTCAATATTGCCATGGACCACCAAAATAATCACTTCTTTTAGGACTCTGGCACTGGAAATTTACCTTCAAAACGAACCGTCTTCAAACAGATGTTAGTAAAAGTTTTCAATGGCCTAAGGTCAGATTATAATATTCAAAACTTTAAGGTAGACCTGTTATAGAAGTGCAAGACAACACTGTTTGGACAGCAACAGATCAAGAAAACGATAGATCGAGAGAAGTTTGGCGACTTTCAAGCTGAAGGCACAATAGAAGTTAGTACTTTAGATGTAGTTAAACTGGATGGACTGCCAGTATATTGTCCTTATACGAGCTAAAATCTAACGAAACTTGACAATTTAGGAAGAAAGTACTAGAAAATGTCGTCACCTATGCAACTGCAGTGCACAGGTATTCGTAAACGAGAACGGCTATCAAAAGCAAAATGTCCAGCAGTCTTTTCATCCAACCCATTTGACCATACTTTTGCTGTTAATCTATCCCTTATACCAACATAAAGATCTCTTGCAATGTCGATAGGAATTTGCATGCCTTTAGTACTTGGCATCCTTAGCCAAGCTGTCACAGGACCAACTTGTCTTGCTTTTTACATACTCCAGGTGTTGGCAACCCAGTTTCCCATGTATGAAAGAGCACAATGCATGGGAAAATTGTTTCAGAGAGTTGTAGGTCGTGATGGCGCCTGAGGGAAAATTTGCCATTCTACTGTTCATCACTAAATATCAATGTAACAGAAGGTCCTCTAGTTAATTAAGATTTCCTCTACAATCAATCTTACGTGTGCGTAAACATTAGCCCAACGACATAGCCATAATTATGCCATTCAGGCTCAGAGAATTCACCATTCGGAGGATTAGTCTCCGAAATAGTACACCAGTCTAAGGTGGCATATCTATAGGTACATTCAGAAAGTCACGAATTGTCAATACTTCTACTTTCCTTATGTGAATTTAATTTATGCGGCACCTTTTCAAGAACTTGTGGATGTGTATGTCCTCCATAACACAAATAATATTGGCGTCCAATGCGCCGATTATTGTTGGTTTGTCAGCGTAGATTAGTGAGTTTACGTATCCTCATAGAACATAATCAAGAGGTGTCAAATCACAAGATCTTGGAAACCAATTTACAGGTCAAAGCGTTCCTCAAACGTTTTCTTGAACATGTTGTTTGTTTCGGTTGCTGTTTGGCAAGTAGCACCATCTTGCTGGAACCATACCTCTTCCACATTCATGCCATTCAATCGGGGAATGAAAACTCACTTTTGAAAAACAAATATGGTCCGATGACGTTACTAGCCCAGAGACTGCACCAAAATATATGCCACATGTGGGTTATCTTCCCTTCAAATTTGACAATTTTGCTTATTGACATACCTATTGAGCCCTAAATGAGCCTCATCGCTGAATACAATATTTCGATTACGGTCCTTGCGTATATTTTTCAATGAAGTAGACACACAAAAACCAATCTGTTGTGAAGGAAGTCGAATCGATAGATTTGGGCCTTCTTCAACACTTTCCTGAACGGATACAAAATTCTCTTTAGTACGCACTCTTCGGAGGCACTGTATCTTCCACAGAAAATGTTGGGCGAAAGCGGTCAACAATACATGCGAATAGCAGTCTATATCAAGTGCCGACGACAATGCTCTCACTTAGCTGACTGGTGAAGAACCGTTTTTAGGAGCTGGATCTTTTCCGTCAATCTTTATTACAACCAGCCAGAGATATTATTTAAACAAATTCAAAGAATTGTTGAACAAAGTACTCAACCCAGCGAAACGTCGCTAACTTACGAAGCATTTTTGGGGCCCGTCAATTAGTTGGAGAAATGTGTGCCGAATCTTTCAAAGATATGCCAATGGTGTAGGTTTCCAACGGAATGAATTCCAAAATAAAGTTGAAAATTATTCTGACTATGGAGATTGTGTTAAAAGTTCTCTTCGACTAAGAGCAGTTCTGCGACCGTAGGATGTCCATGATATTTTGAAGCCAGATGCTTATGCGTCCAGGATACTTTTAGTTGGAGGAAGAAGCATTGGCAATGGTCATTATGTGTCAGATAATGTGATTATATAACAGGCATGCAATTTATACCAACACTTCAGAAATTTAGATTTAGTTGACGCAGTTGACGCTTTGTGTAGAAGTTTACTTGTATCTTTGGATCAGAATTGAGGAAGCGAAGAGGTCTTAGGTCGTGTTAGTATTTATTTATGTTTAACCGTATAGCCTCTTAAACAGCCATGCCCACAACCGTCGACAAATAGAGGATTGTTCCTCCTCGATTACTAGTGTAAGACAATGCCTTTATCTCCCCATTTAGTTTGTGATCCATTGTTGTGGCCTGTTTGCAAAACCACAATGACTTTGGGAATTGGGCCATTTTGGATGTTTCAAATTGCAAGTTTGGCGATAGGTAGCATTGAAGATACCGCGATTATTACATCATGCGAAACATACTTCAGTACATTGAAGCAGAGGAAGAATTTCACTGCCCTTTAGTAAGCCTTAGACTTTGCAGCACTTGATCACATTAATACAGATTTCGCCTACTTAACAAGGAGTCAGTTGTGGAGCGTTATATTTGTACGTACCTATTATCCTATTCGTGATAAACACTGCTTAAGTCTTGTTATTAACGAGTTGCAAGCCGATGCTCGTTAGGCAGCGAGGACAGTTGCAATTTTTCTATTTCTGTAAAGTTGAGTTCCTTTGAGCATTTTTGTTGCAACTCCTATAATCTTCTTCTTCTTTTAGTGGCGCTACAGTCTGGGGTGGACCTGGGCCTAAGTCAACAAGCTTCTCCAGACAGCTCGATTCCTGGCTAGCTGCCTCCATTTTCGCACACTAAGTTGGCTGAGGTCCCCTTCCACTTGCGTGCGCCACCTGAGTTTTTGCCTTCCTCTACTTCGCTGTCCATCGGAAGCGGATTCGAAGACTTTTCGCACCGGAGCATTGGTGTCCATACGCTTTTCATGGCCCAGCCATCTCAGTCTTTGGATCTTCACTCTTCTGGCTAGGGCCATGTCGCTGTAGAGCCCGTAGAGTTCATTGTTGTATCTCCTCCTTTAATCACCGTCAATGCGGACGGGACCGAAGATCTCCCGAAGAATTTTTCGATGGTGGACTTTCCTGGCCTGAAGCCACACTGATATGGACCTATCAAGTTGTTGAGGAACGGCTTCTGGCGTTCACACAATACGGCAGATAAGATCTTGTATGCGATGTTAAGGAGATTGATGCCTCTGTAGTTGGCGCAGTTCAGAGAGTCTTCTTTCTTAAGAATCCCCTATAATAGTCTCATCAATAAAATTCATTAATCGACACTTTGCATGCAATCTTTAGGCGCAAAGGTGGCAAGGAACAGAATTTTCAATATCTACAAATCCATTCCAAACAGCGCGAGCGAAGAACAAGGCACCAAGTCGATTTCCCATACAGAAACTCTCCAACAAGCTCATTAACTTCAACAAAAGTTCCTAAAAGTGCCAGATTCCAATATCTGCTTCCAAACTTGCTACATAACATTTACAGAAAGAACTTCAGGATTCACACCGTCTGCAATCTTGATTAAGACTTCAGTTAACTGCAGTGTTTTTGAGGAATGCAGATGTTTATTTTGCATGTTACGGTCGACGGACTAACAAAATCCATGCAACCGCAAGCCTTAAAAGAATTTTAGTCCTTTTAAAGGATGGTCAGCAGAGAAATCGGTCAGTCAGTCTCTGTGGGCTACCTGGATTTAAGCGAGGTCATTCTGAGCTAGGCCTCAGCAAAACAAGCTTCTGATCTTTCTGTGAATAAGTGGAAGTGAATGTCGAGATTTTAGTGAAATTAAGGCGTTGAACTGGGTGTAAAACACAACGCTTAGGTAGCTTCAAGCCAAAGGATATTTTGAGAAATCTGAACTCTCAACAAAATAGTGGAACTATCCATTAATTCAGGAACAGGACATTGTTTACCAAGAATAATGGCTGAATGGTTTCACTTTGTCATATCGTTTCCCATCATCACATTCACCAATGCAGGGAAGCGTCTACAAAAAAAAAAAAAAAATCGATAAATGCACTCTTACCACTACTGGCTTTCACATTATGTACTCAGTCAGCCCTATGTGGACTTGGACTTCAAGTGCTCGTTCTTGTAGATGTCCCGAATGGGAATATGTGTATATTGTACATCAATCCACCCGTTCAGTCAGCGTTATGTAGATCAAAATATAAAGAGGGTAATCAAAGGGTTGGATCTGGAAAAAGGGTGTTATTAGCACACGCTCGCTTAATGCTTAGAATCGTGTTACCCTTCTGTTCTAGTGCTGCATATCCGCTCGGGTATACGAGACTATGTATGCAATTTTCTACCGCGATATCAGCGGCTTTTGTTTTCATTCAACACATTCGTTCAACATACATACTTGTATACCATATGTATGTACCATATATAAGTATGATGAACAACGGCTTGCACTCATTTGCCTGAAAACGCGATTAATACAATATATTGTAAGTATGTACGGCTTTATGTAAATATATAAACGTTATCCGCATTTAACAACATAAATAGCGTCCTGCATCTACTCATGTATGTATTTGTCCTTGTAGCTCTCATTAAAATTAAATAACTTGCTGGCGAAAGAAAGAAAATCATTTTCATCTGTCAACCTGAACCTGGAGCGGGACCAATTCCATCGTCCTTTCAACAGAAATAATTTTTGTTTTCTTCTTCATTTCTTTTCATTCTTTCAAAAGGCAACATGAAAAGAATTTTCCAAGGAGATGCAGCAGTTATGTTGCAGAAAATCTTTCAACTTACCCCCCAAAAACCTCCCCATAACTTGGACGTAAAAGACAAAAAATCTGTTGAATCAAATGGAAAATAAATTATTAAAAGGAAAACATTTTTCATCCTTTGTAAGGCCGCTACTGGCTCTACCTTGTGAACGGGGGGTATCAGAAGAAGGCAATAGAAGAAGTGAAAGAAGCCAGAACCCTCCCAAGTCTTAGCAATTCAATTTGTTTCCTCTTTTTCCATCATAAACTGTCGGATAGGTATTTGTACATTCCGTGTAAGATACTCGTGTGTATATCCTTTAAGTCAACTCCCCACTCCCGAAAACTTTCAACATGATTATGATTATGCTGATGATGGTTGTAGTCATGGCTAGCTAGCGCTGGCTGAAGGACATTGCCGCAGTTCATTTATTTAACAAGACTAGGAACCAAACAGAAAAAAAACAAAAATTAAAATAATCCGAAAAAAATGGCGTTTTGTTTTTATTTGGCACGCGAATCACCACCGCCATCGCCATCGCCACGAAGAAGAAGAAGAAGAAGACGAAGGACATGGGCTGCTGATGAAAGGAGGGTGCTTCGATGTAGGTGGTAAATTGAACTAAGGGTGGATTTTTTTTTTTTTTTCACCATAGCAGCCATAGTGATTTGCTTTCTTGTATAATGCTAAGCATCCCGGGACAGGAATAGCAGCTTTAGATATAAAAATTTATATGTATCTATCTATCTACATATATTTGTTAAAGATATTGCGCGTAACGATGTCCCGGAGTAACTATGGCAAATGGCAACCCACAAACAGTGAATTGGGATGTAACCCAGCCAAAGGAGCGGACATTTTGTGTATGTTAGTCGCGTTTCGTTAATTTTAATTTGACAGTTTTTTTTTTCTCTTTTTTGTATCTATAAGTATACAACAAGCTTTGATAGTCGAAAATGCGTTCTTTTGTATTGAAGAGTGTTTTTGGGAGCAGGAGAGAATGAGTCTGTAATGAGGTTAAATTAGAAAAAATGTAAATTTATTTTTATTACCATAAATAAGGAGCACTGCGTACTGGAGGTTGGGGTTGCTGAAAGACTGTACAACATTACAGTGCTTCTGTTTACTTGCACAGATTCTATAGATATTTTTTACCATGAATATGTGCCAAGAATTTCGAATGTAAAATGTCCTTTGTGACAAACACTTGGAGACTTACAAGTTTCACTCGTATTTGGCATGCTATTGGAGTTTAACACCATGACCATTTAATAGTCTAAACATAACGAATATTCGCAATTTTCATCACTTGTCTAGGTATCCTTGGACAGGAATTTTATCAAAGGAAGACAATCATTTTCTTGTATAATTGCATCCAATGCTACGTATTTTCTGCATGTAAGGGGTGAGCTAACGATAAGTGATGGCGGCGATTGGTATTAGGCCTCGTATAAGCATCTTCCGACAGGTGCTGGTTTTTTATATAACGAGAATGAGCCCCTGCAGCTGAACATCTTGCAGCTTTGCTAATAAGCCCTACTTCATGCCTCCCCGTGGAGCCATTTGGGAATCTCACTAGATATTGCGAAGTGAAAAGGACAAATGGCGAGTTTCCTGCGCCATAAATCAGGATTAGTGTCGAAAAAACAAAACAGGACCTTATCCGAGCTACTTCGACATATTTGGAGCTCAGGCCGGTAAGGCGTTCCAAGACTTAGTCAGGATCTTGGCGTGGCGCACGAGCCCTATATGGGCCAATGGTAGAGCTCACATCCCGGAACGGGTTACTGGCTTCGGTGTAACCGACGCCTCGTCCTAGGGGCATAAACAATGGAACTGGTCCTCCAGGTTGGAGCATCAACAAGCCTCGGATATGGACGGATCTACTGTTGACAACCCACGCAAACGATTTAAGGACAATGAGCTTCGGATATGCACGTGGAATGTTAGATCTCTTAATAGACCACGTGCATGCGAGCAACTAGCAGAGGCCCTAGACTGCTGCAAAGCAGACATAACCGCCATTCAACAAATCCGATGGGATGGGCTGGACAAAAAGAGTATGAAAAGTACGGACCGGAGCGCTGGTGTCCATTCGCTCTACATGACCCACCCATCTCAGTCTTCTGGTTGGGTCGATGTCGTTTGTCATACAGTCCGTCCTCTGCTCACCGACTGACCGTTAACGCAGAATGCAGATGGAACAGAAGATCGCCCGAAGAATTTTTCTCTGAAAGCAACCAAGAACACCCTCTTGCATTTTTGACAACGTCCGTAAGGTCTTATAAAGGATGACTTTTGTTGCTCAAAGAAGCAGCTGTTGGCAAGATTTATTCTTCGTTTGATCTCAGCGTTGGTGTCGTTGTCTGAATTTATAGCGGAGCCTAGGTAGACAAAGTCCTTAACTTCCTCAAAGTTATACCCGTCGAAGGTGACGTTCTATTCGCGACGTTGGTGTTGAATGTCCTTTTTGCTTGACAGAATATACATACTTGGTCTTGCCTTCATTGATCTCTTAACCCATCTTCGCCGCTTCCGTCTCAATACTTGCAAAGGCGCCACTGACATCACGCTGCTTTCTTCTAATTATGTCAATATCATCGGCATATGAGAGTAGTTGGACGGACTTTTGAGAGATAGTGCCTCTTGTGTTTGCTCGTGAGTTTTGCACTATTCTTTCAAGTGTGATGATAAAGAAACCGCATGACAGCGCATCGTCTTGTCTAAATCCTTTTTTGACATGAAAGATCTCGGTGAGATGTTAACCGAACTTGATGGAGCAACGTGCATTCTTCATCGTCATCCTGCACAGAGGGACAGCGTGGTAGAGAACGACCAAGTCTCAGGAGCCGCACATAAGTGGAAGTGGACCTCAGCCAACTTAGCGTGCGAAAGTGGAGGCAGCTAGCAAAAGACCGAGCTGGCTGGAAACGCTTGTTGACTGAGGCCCAGGTCCACCCTGGACTGTAGCGCCACTTAAAGTAAGACAGGGGTGAGCCAGCAGCTAGTGTGGAAATACTCATCACATTTAATATGAAAGCAATGTTAATTGAGTAACAAAGTCTGGTCTATGGCAATTACGAATGGAATACAACATCGTTCATGTGACCATGGCTTTTGTTGCAAGCGACCATCTGATTGTCAAAGTTATTGATAACTTTTTGAACGATATGTGGCCCAATAGCCGCAATTTCAGTTTGGGTGTTATGTGTGAAATTCTGAATTGTCGCTGGGTTATTGGCATAAACCTTACTCTTCAATTAATCCCACAGGAAAATGTCTAAAGGTCTCAAACCGTATGACCTTCAAAGCCAATCAACTTCTCTTCTAACCGAAATAATGCGATCTTCAAATTTCGTGTGCTAAAACTTTATTGATTGATGGCTTGTGTGGCCTGTAGCACAACAATCGATTTTGGAAAAAAAATACCTGGTCAACATGTTGTCGTAACAAAACAAAAACTGTCTCTACAGCTTCATCTTCGAAAAACCCATAATCCGCACCATACAGTGACTTTTTTTGGGATGCATCTTGTATGGGATTTTCGGTCCCCATAAACGACGTATCTATCCAGCCAAAAATGGGCTTCATCGGAAAAGATCAAATTCGATGACAAATTGTCAAACATCCAGTTAACAAACCGGCAACGTCGTAGGTGGTCCACTGGCTTCAATTTTTGTGTAATTTGGATTTTATAGGCGTGCAAATGAAGACCAACTTTTAAAATTCAACTGAAAGCGCCATAAGTGCCATAAGTGAGGCCTAATTGTTGACTTCGGCAACGAATTGCGGTGCCTGGCTGGTTTTGAACACTTTCGCTCACAGTGGTGATGTTTTGGAGTGTACGTGCTTGCCGAGCATGCTGATATAGAGTGTAGCCCGATACGCTTCACCATTGCACAAACTACGGACTCAATAGGGCGATTATGTTGACCGAAAAATTCACGAATTTAACAAAATGTTATTTCAACAGATGGCTCAGTTTCGTGATAAGATTGAATAACATAAATGCATTGTTGGATTGTGTGATATCTGTCAAAAAGATCAACCACATTGAATTCAGTAACAGACAGCCAACATCCACGCCATCGTTGGTTCAGCCTCTTCCCGAATTGCTACTGCGCTCCTTGATGAATTTTCCGACCTTATAACTCATTTATGGATCAGCTCGTTAGCGAAAGCAAGATTAAGTCGCTGATTTAACTCAGGCTGACCTCATTATTTTTCTTTTGGCCTTTCTTTATAACTTCGTCTGGGACTTGACCAGAATTTTTCGACAATCTTCGCTGAATTTAGCACAAAAAGAAAATTTGCTCATCCTAGGGCATATACACTATAGGTCTCTTAATGTGGGAATTTTTCTAAATGCGAGTGCCTTTCATCAGATCACATTTTGTTACACCCGCTGATATCCGTGACATTTTCATTTCCGCCGCCGTCATTGCGATGAGTGTGTTAAAGCCGAACAAACGACAGTCGTATGAAATAAACTCTTTAGCTTTGATGTCATTTTTGCAACACATATGTTATGTGTTATTAATGCCGTGTATTTAACGTCATAGCGGGTACCATTCTTCTGAATGTTTCGGGAACATTTTCAATCTTAGAGGCGTTCAATAAGATGCCTAAAAACTCCATAAAATGATTTTCGCAAATCAAGAACAGCCTTCTGGTGACATTCTGTCCGAGACGTCGGTGTTGAGTGTCCTGTTTTAATGACAGTATGTAAAGCGTGCGCCATTTGTTGGTTTCTTTTTGAAGAGGCTAAAAAAAGCGTCACTGTTAAATATTTTCTAGCTATTTTTTCTTTATTGAAAAGGGTAAACTTTTCGACTAATTATGAAATATTACATAATTCAAGTGACTGCCTCCCAACCCGATTTTGCAATAGATTTTCACAAATATTGTTCTTGAGGGCCTAAATTGACTCTGGACCTTCCGCATAGCATCGATCTCTAACGTCACCCAAGAAAAATAACGGCGGCGCCAAATCACAGCTCCAAAACGACGGATTATACACTTTTTTTAACTAAACATGCAATAAGTCGATTGTTGAACGGCTTGTGTGGCAAGTAGCGTCATCTTGCTGGAACCATAGCTCTACCAAATCCAAATCTTCAGGTTCTGGCTATAAAAAATCGGCTATCATGCCTCGGTAGCACTCTCCATTATCTGTAATGTTTCTTCCGTTGTCGTCTTGGAAGGAAAATGCTGCCACTCCAAAAACAAAAAGAAAAAACACCGTGGCGCTGGCAGCCCGGTATGAGCCATGGCCTAGCTTCTTGACACTCATTTGTGTTGCTCATGTTTTTCATTTTTGTCACATCTTAGCGGGGCCTACGGTTTATCGCCGAGCCCGAATGGCACTCCTTAGAAGCTTTTTCGTGACAATTTTACTTTCGGGAGTTTGCCATTGCCCGCCGAAAGGGTGATGGCGATTTGAAAAAATGTTGGTTGGTGACCCAGCCAGAAATCGAACCCAGACTGTCTGCGTGACAGTCCGATGAGCTAACTATCGCACCATCGCCATCGCCCACTACAAAAACAACACCAAAAAGTCACAAGTTCATGATGCATTGGCTTCTCTATGGATAAGAATGGATTTTCCGAGCCCCAAATACGCCAAAATTTTCTTGTTTACGATGCCCCCGAGTTGAAAACGCATTTCATCTGAAAAGATGATTTTTAATAAAAATATTCGCCAGGTTCGGGATGCTGTAAAGGTCAAATAGAGAATATAGCGAACGGTGGTCATTTTGGTTCAATTCCAAGTGGATTGAATCTCGTAAGCGACTTTTGGCAATAGCTGCAATATTCTCCATTGCGCGTGCACTACGAATATACTTACTTACCAATCAGCAAATCAGTCTCACAAACATTATTCACAAACTTGCATACACCAGCTGATTTTTTGCATTGTTTCGACAACACAGCATTAATTTTGGAAGTAACTTTGTAATATTTCCCAACCTTGATTAAGCCTAAATCGGTCCATTTCATACCGCAAAAATATAATACAGAGTTTCTGTTAATTTTTTGAGTGCAAAAGAACTGTCAGTGTCAAAAGGATTTATGATTCAAAAATAAACCAATAGATGGCCCACTCCCTACTTAGTCTTGCCCTCATTGACTGTTTAACCTATTTTCCCTGCTTCTGTCTCTAAACTGGCGAAAGTGCCACTTACATCACGCTGCATTATACAGATTATAACCCAAGGTGCCATCTCTGTGGAACCAGTGGTCTTCAATTTTTGATGCTGCCGGAACAGGACCTCTTCAGATATTAACGGAGTCTCAATAAGAAAGGTATTTTTGCAATCTCTTGCGATTGTAGACGTCCGACGTCTTCCCAAAGAAAGAAGTCTGGGATGGTTAAATCGGGCGATCTTGTTGGCCATGTCAAATCGCCAAAACGGGAGATTACGCGACCAGGAAACGCTTCCCTTACAATATGTGCAGTTGCACCATCTCGTTGAAACCACATGCTCACCAAGCCCCGCTCATCCAATTCCGGCAGTAAGAAGTCGTTTGTCATTGCCCTGTTGCATTCGCCAGCAACAGTGACCGTATTGCCGATGGCGTACTCAAAAAAAATATGGCCCAATCACTCATCCCACGTGAACGCCACACCACACAGTGGCTTTTCGTGCATCACTCGCGGATTTTCAGTGCCCCAAAAACGAAGATTTTGCTTATTGACGTGACCGCTTAAGTGGAAATGCGTCTCGTCGCTCATGATGATTTTCGACACAAAATCGTCCTCTTCGTTTTTGGGATTGAGGATGGCTTGACAGTTACTCACACGCGACTGACGGTCAGCAGGCATTAACTCATGCACTGTTTTTACTTTGTACGGAACATGTGTAAGTCTTTCACTATAAGTCTGTTGATGCCCAATTGCGTGGCCCGTTGTCTGGTTGATGTTTCTTCGTTCTCAGCGACATCGGCATCGGCATCCGCAGCCGCGATATTCTCGGCCGAAAGTCCAATCTGGTGCCGGCCACTCCCTGCACGGTCTCCTGCGGTTTCACTCTGTTCGAGTCGAGTAGCTAAGCGCCGGAATGTTTGCCCAGTTGGCGCTACACGATTAGGAAATCGACGTCGAAACTCACACCACACCACCAACCGATTATTGGTCAAATAAATCGACACAATACGAGGATGTTTCGTCCCGCGGCAAAGTCTACTCGTATTAGCCTGAATCCATTACCGTAGGTGGTGTCGTGTAGATTATTTCTTCCAACAGGACAATTTTAATGTCATAGCTAGGGCATTGTTCGTAGGTCTTCTTCAAGAGCTCATAGAAGCTATTTTCTGTGCCGTCATGTATCTCCTCTGTGAGGGCATGTGCGCATATCACGGTAATGTTAGCAAATTAAGCCTAGATGCGGCTAAGAGGCGTTCGTTCATATGCCGGAAACTCAAGACTTCTCGCTTCAGTCTGCCTCCAAAAACAAATCCGCATCCAAATAGGCGCTGCTTCTGCCATCAATAACAATCGCCGTAGTGGATATTGCAGTATTTTATCCTCTTTTTGTCCGGCTCATAGAATTTCTCGGATGACGGTAATGTCCGCTTTGCCGCAGTCTAGGGGCTCCTCTTTAGTCCATGGCCGGGTAGTTAACCTGGCGGCACAACCTTCAACTTGAAGAGCCACTTCCATTATATCGTTTAGGCTGATATTCGGTCGAAGATGTTATGGCTGCGGTTGGTCCTTTAAAGGCTTATCCGCCACCATTTCTCTTCCATGATCCTGACTTAGTCTCCGAAATACTTTTACAAAAAAGCGCACACTTGAGTCTTTTTCTAATTTTAAGTTTTCAGGTTCTAATAGCTATGCAACAACGGAGCAACTAGTATAGCAACTATTGTGGCTACGAAATACTGGTATTTCCAAAGCATTTGTATGGTCATTATTAGGAAGGACATTATAATTTGATTCCGAAATATGCTGCGTCCTCAATTAGTCTGAGGTAGATTTGCTCAACTAAAATCTGCAAAAAATAATCCAATATGTAGGAGGAGGATTATCATGGCATTGCCTTAGGTAGTCCCGATTCTGAATGCCATTCTTATTTTCATTCCTTACCGCGCCGCTTTCAGATTTCTTTCTTTTGTAATACTCTCGTCCTTTTTTAGATTTTGTTTTTTAGCAGCTCAGGGGGATAATAATAGTAATTACAAGAAGAGCAAAAAACATAAGGAAAAAGTATTTAGACCAGAAAAGAAAGAAAATAGCAAAAAAAAATGTTGTCCTCCCTTTGCTGCCCTTTTACCGCAAAAGAATCAAAGGCTTGTTTTGTTGTTGTCGTATTCGTGTGGTTGTAGGCATCGCCATTGCCATTGCCATAGCCATATAGTAGTAGTAGTCGTCTTCGTCGTCGTCGTCGTCATCATCGCTCAAATGAAGCTCCTCGGAAGAAGCAGCACGGAGGAGACGGTGGCAGACTTGGTGCTACTTTGTCCCATGGTACAGTAAATTACGGAATAATAGTAATTATTTGCAGTTGGTTGCGGCAAGGTCGGCGCCGCGTCAACATCGCCGACCTGCCAGGAGATTTGTAAGGACTCCCTTTTAGATTCTGATTCTGTTTTAATTTTTATTATTATTCTTTTTAATTTTCGTTTTTTTTTTTTGTAAGTTTTTGATCATGAAATTCTTCCCTGAAGGAGAGAAAAGAATTAATAAACGAAATGCTGCACTAATGAGAGTTTATGACACAGAAGACTTGGGAATAAAGGATCTTTTGGTAGCACTGGGGGGCTGGAACTAGAATAAGAGAGAAAGTCGTTGATTGGCGGGAATTTAAGCAGCCGGAGGAAATCAAAAAAAAGGAAATTATTAGAAAAAAAGGAGAGAATTTCAAGGATTCTGAAATTCTGGATGGGGAGACCGCACTCGAAATTGAAATAGAATGTGGTGAAGGTGATTACCGTGTTAATTAATTGGATTGTTAGCAACTATGAACGTACTCAAATGCGGTTGATTGTAAATTTGCTACTTTTTTTGCATCTAGGAGATAAGTTTTCATGGAATGTTTGCACCTTAATTAGGAATTTTGACTAAAATTTTGTGCCTCAAACAAAGACGGGACGTTGTCTTTTACTTTTTCTCTACTTTTGTTAGGTGCCTGTTAGTTCCGCAGTAATTTATGAAAATCCTTTAGCGATAAATTTAGTAGTTTGTCTAAAAACGTCACTTTTTTCTTCTTTAGGTGGCGCTTCAGTCCGGGGTGGACATGGGCCTTAGTCAACAAGCGTCTCCAGCTGGCTCGATCTTGCTCTACTGCGTTGTCGTTGGCGGATTTGAAGACTTCTCGGACCGGAGAATTAGTGTTTATTCACATTACATGACCCAGCCATCGTAGTCGTTGGATAGTCACTCTTCTGACTAAGTCGATGTCGCTCTACAGTGGACATTGCTGTATCTCCTCCTCCACTCACCGTCAATGCAGACGGGACCGAAGATCGCCCGAAGAATTTTTCTCTCGAAGCAACCAAGAACTCCCTCATCCATTTTTGATAATGTCCATGCCTCTGCGCCATAGAGCAGGACCGGGATTATTAAAGTCTTATAAAGGGTGACTTTTGTTGTCCGAGAGAGGGTTTTGCTACTCGATTGCCTTCTTAACCCAAAGAAACAGCGGTTGGCAAGAGTTATTCTTCGCTTGATCTCAGCGCTGGCTGGTGTCGTTGTCTGTATTTATAGCAGAGCCTAGGTAGACAAAGTCCTTAACTACCTCAAAGTTATATCTGTCGAGGGTGACGTTCTGCCCGAGACGTCGGTGTTGGTTGTCCTTTTTGCTTGACTGCATATACTTGGTCTTGCCCTCATTGACCGCTAAACCCATTTTCGCCGCTTCCGTCTCAATACTCGAGAAAGCGCCACTGACATCACGCTGCTTTCTCCCCATTATGTCAATATCGCCGGCGTATGCGAGTAGTTGGAAGGACTTTTAAAAGATAGTTGGTGTATGCTCCTTACCAAGTCATCGCCTGCCGCCTTGAAGAGCTCGGCAGTCAGGCCGTTCGCTCCAGCAGCTTTGTTGGACTTCAGCTTAGATATTGCTGTCTTCACTTCATCCGAGTCAGGTGGGCGGAATTGTTGGTCATCATCGTCCAGGTTGAAAGGTTGAAAGGTTGATTCTGGCTGACAGCGGTATTTGGTTCGTCAACGCCGATATACAGTCTGCAGAAATGATCTTTCCAAATCCTCAGCATCGACTGCGATTCTACTACGATGTTCCCTTGTTCATCTCTACAGGCTTTGGTTCGGGGTTTGTTTCCGTGGCATGTTATTTTCACATTTTGGTAAAACTTCCGAACCTCGATCCTGGAGTAGCATCTCTCAATTTCCTCGACTTCTTCCTCCTGAGAAGCCGGTGATCGTCTCTCCTCTTCCGCTCATAGACCTCATGAGCAGCTCTGGTCCTCCTATGCAGCGCCGCTTTATATGCATCTTGCTAAGCTGCATGTGCTTGCCGGCATTCATCATCGAACCAAGGGTTTCGTTGTGGTAGACGAGTGAAACCCAGCACATCAGAAGCGGCATCTCTGATGGCGTTTTGGCAGTGTTTCCAATGGTCTTCGGTGCTTGATGCTGGTGGCATTGGACCTCTTACAAGATTAAGAGACACTCGATCGGAAAAGTACTTGGCGATCTGTTGTGATTGTAGCCGTCTGACGTCGAATTTTCTCACAGCATTAGTTTGTCTTAGCGTAGTTTCGGATATGCGCAACCGTACCTTGGCTTCAACAAGATAATGGTCCGAGTCGATGTAAGCTCCTCGGAACGTACGGACATCCATAATACTGGAGGAGTGTCTTACGGTTGATTGATCTGGAGTTCTCCAAGTCCCCTTGTGTATATCGAGATGTGGGAACCAAGTGCTAGCTATGACAATATTTCACCCCGTGGCAAAGTCGCTTGCCTGTATCCGTTATCGTAGGTGGTGTCGTGCAGGCTATATTTTCCGATTGTTCCATCAAAGATACCCTCTCTTCTTAGCTTTGAATTAAAATCACCGAGGACAATTTTAATGTCATAGCTAGGGTATTGCTCGTAGGTCTTGTTAATTAGCTCGTAGAAGGCATCCCTGGTGTCGTCATCTTTCTCCTCTGTGGGGGCATGCGCACATATAAGGCTAATGTTGGCGAATTTAGCCTAATGTTGGCGCTCGCTCACATGCCGGAAGCTCAGGACTTCTTCTCTTAGTCTGCCTCCGACAACAAATCTGCATCCAAATAGGCGCTGCCTCTGCCGTAAATAGCAATCGCCGTAGTAGATATTGCAGTATTTTATCCTCTTTTTGTCCGGTCCTTCCTATCGCAATTCTTGAGTTACGGTTATGTCTGCTTTACAGCAGTCTAGGGCCTCCGCTAGTTGTCCGGCTGCACGTGGTCTATTAAGGGGCCTAACATTCCACGTGAGCTCATCCTTAAATCGATTATGTGGGTTGCCGGGCAGTTACCCCGGTGGCACAACCCCCAACCTGGGGGACCAGTTCCGTTGTTCATGCCCCTAGACGAGGGGTCGGATATACCGAAGCCAATAACCCGTTCCTGGATATGAGCGCTGCCGGTGGCCCATATATTGCTCGTCCGCCACCATCTCTTTTCCAAGACCCTGACTAAGTCTTGGAAATCCTTACCGGCCTGAACTCCAAATATGTCGGAGTAGCCCGGATAAGGTCCTGTTTTGTTTTGCCGACACTTATCCTGATTTATGGCGCAGGAAACTCGCCATTTGTCCCCTTCACTTCGCAATCTGCAGTGAGATTTCCCAGATGGCTCCACGGGGAGGCGTGAAGTTGGGCTTATTAGCAGAGCTGCAAGTTGTTCGGATGCAGAGGCTCATTCTCGTTATTTAGAGAACCAGCACCTGTCGGAAGATGCTACTTCTACGAGGCATAATACTAAACATTGCCATCCAAGGATCAGGAGCCCCTGAAACAATAATGAGGTGTTAGGGATAATAATAGGACAAATTCTATATTAACTATCGTAGACGTGGCGTTCAAACTTCATCAGATAACTGCGTGGGATTGCATCAAGATTGGTTTGTATTGGTGCATCTAAACGTAGTTTTGCTATTTTGTAGTGTAACCAGAAGGACCTAATGTACTACGAGCTGATTGAAAAAAATATCAATAGATGGGACTGATGCGGTAACAGGGGTATCTCATCATAAAAACACTAGGTATCAAAACGGGCCCACCGCGATTCATGTTAGACCAATTGAATTTAACTTCAAAGGGCAAAAACCTTAACCATCTCCCTGGTAAAACATCTAATTTCTTTGCAAAAGCCAAGAAGGCCTTTGCAGTTAGTGTCGTTTATTTCCTCTAGGTTTCTCGTAAAAGTATTTCCCTAAAAAAATAACCTATGAGTACGCGATATTGCCTCACATTCGCACAGTGTCTTTGTTATGTCCTCAACCGCTTGCAGATCACCGTAGAATCTACAAATGTCTGTATCTGGCAATTTGACTCTCTTTGCGTGTTTCAGCAGGAGACAGAGTTATTTCAGGGCTCCTAGCATCAACAAGTGACCATAGAGCCTTGGTTGCCCGATGTCCTTCAAGATTCGAGTTTTAATGATTTTTTTTTCTCAATGTGTAAAGGGGTGGTTTGAAGTTAGCAATCTCAATGTCGTCGAGTAGCCCTCCTCTTCTTGCAAGATCATCCGATTGTTCATTTGCCTCTATACCGCAGTGTCCTGGCACCCAGCACAGTCTCACCCAGTTCTGAATGAATAATGCTTTGACTATTGTGCGGCAGTCCCCGATTGTATCCGAGTTGATGTTAGTCGACTCCATTGCCTTAAGAGCTGTTGATGTAGGAAGCGATATTTTTACCAGATACCGATCTTATTTGCATTACGTAAGCTATTCTGGGTCTTCTGAGAAGATAACAGAACTTGTTCTTTCCTCTGTTTTTGAGCCATCTGTGAAAATTGCAATTTCATTTGGCCTGATTACTGCATGAAACTTAGATGAGACAAAGGCAAAGGAGCCTACCATTCGCCGGATCTAACTTATTCAGAAAACTGTGCCTTATTTGTTAAATGGAAATCACAAAGGAATATCCAGTGAAATAAAATGACTAGCCGATGCTGATGGTACACCGGATCTAAGGTAGTAACAATGATTAGAGTAGAGCAGAGCAGACAAAAGGCCCGTTTTGTAGGGTTCAAAGTTGTACCTGCCTTCTGTGAGGTTCTGCCCAATTCTTCTATAAAATAAGTCATTTTTTGAATAAAGCTTTTGGAGAAATTTTCAAAGGTTCTTTCTGCTGTAGTTCAGTTTGCAGAGTTACTAAAACTTCTACAAATGGCTCAAAATCTGTCAAGATTCCGTCTTTAAGATCCAGCTTTGAACATTCCACTTCTGCTGTTTGGACTGCCTTTTGCGGTAGGAATTTACAAGTTTAAAAGTATTTCAGACGTCTGCAGTAAATCTAGGGCCTTGTTTCCTTCTTTTTAAAGAAGAACTGAAAAGATTTTCCGAAATACCTAATTGCGATGTAATTAAGCAACATTGGCATCAGTTCTCCTAAAGAAGAATTTGGAAAACAGAACATTTTTCCTAGTGTTTGCGAAATATTTGCTGTCAGGTTGCAGATATAAGAGATTGATGAGATAAGTGCTTATCATCTTTACTATAAGATGCTTGATTCTAGCTGAAATAAATTCGAGCATATTGCTCTAAAGTTATGTCGTCAAATTAGCTGCCCAAGTTCTGGATTTCAAAATTATCGATTTACTGCATCCCAAATTGATTTCCTGCTAAAACCACGCTGAATGTCCTTAGTTATACCTGCCCTAAACCCAGAGAGGACTCGTGTCATTCATTGTTTCAGTTCAGGAGTCACACAACGACATAGCTTTTGTCAACTGTCAGATCCATCTGACTGAATTAATTTGTTCAAAAATCTAATCCCGGCTACCCCAGAGGCTCTGAACCAGTTATAATTAATCACAACCGCATACATTTGCTATTTTAAAATCGTTGTCAGTTGTTGGTTTTTTTTTTTGTCATCCTCGAGTCATTTAGACCCAGTCCGCCACGCCTACTTCAACTCAATTTATTTTCGCCACAAAAACTGTACAAAAAGAAGCCGAAACCTACATAAAAGCATTTTTGTGTAATTAATCAGAGGTAATAATGATTTTCACATGTTGCCTGTCTGGAAGTCGTTTAATCTCAATAAAACGCTTGACAATTACATCAACGGTTGGTGTAAAGACTTCCATCAAGCAAGAGCTATTACTCGTCGTGTTAAAAATTGGCATCATGAGGATGACATTGTAGCTCACTCTCACCCTAAGTAAGGGAGTAATGCGTGTTGTTTTTTTTTTTTTATTCCTCTAAGTAGGTACCACGGTTGTTTTTTTGCGAACCACAAAGTCCTTAATCAAGTCAGTCTCTCAACTCAACATAACTCTATTGACACTAAATGACTTTTTCTGGATGAGTACAAGGACAACAATCAAACATCAATAAGTCCCTGTGTGTCAGTAAATTGGCAAAAAATAACAAAAAAAAAAAAAAAAACTCATCACTCTCATGGGATGGGTGTCTGGAAAAGGAAGACAAAAACGGCTCTTCACTTAATCCTGACATCATCCCAAAACGATAGAGTCACCCCTCGAAGTGAGAAAAAAAACGATCGACTTCACTACCCTCGTTACCCAGGCTCTGGGTTAAACACAATGGGAACAAATGGATTAAAGGAAAAAAAAGGATCGTTTCCAAATTGATCCTTCGTTAGTCTCCCTCTTCACAGTCTTGATGGCTTGAACCTCAAACACACCATCGATTGACGAAGAAGTTATCGGCCTTTTGTGCTCTTTGTTGATCGATTACAAATAGGTTGCCGTATTTTGATTTGATCAATCACAGTCATTAGGATCATTGATTGGGATTGGTGTGTAATTATCTCGTTAGCCTTTTTGTGTAAACAATTGAGGTGGAATATTCGTAGTTATGGCGCCAAAAAAGGGATTCTTTACGCCCTAATGGCACGCAGAATCATTGTTTAAGCGAAAGACATTGTTTTAATTAAGACCAAGAAAAGAACGCCACAACATTGATACCGAAAACTGCTTCAAATTTGAAGAGAAATGAAATAACCTATTGTCGAACGCGCAACTATACTTCAGTGATTCTTCAAGACAAGATTGCCAAATCAGATATTTGCAACTTTTCTTACCGTTCAGATGAAAAAAAATGCATTAATGCCTGGCATACTTCCAATTGGAAGCACTAAGAAGATGCCATCTGAACCTGGACCAAATCCCTGCTCTGTATGCGTTGAAGTGTCGTTATCCCTACCAACTAGTACAATGCTTCGTTAAGACCCCAGAAAGAGGACTACTGCATGAATTTTCATTTGGTGGGAACCAAACAACATTCACTTAATCTGGCTCTATCCTGAAGAGGCATGTTACCTACGGTTACTTCTGCAGCAAAAATTAGCAGCGAAAGTTTTTTCCGAGAACTAAAGCAGTCTCAACGTAGGTATAGATGTTGAAAATTCCTTTTTGAAGTTCTAATGGCAAGCTCATCGAGAGTCTGACCTGTGTCACAGGGAGGTCTAACAAGATGAAGCCTCATGAGTTTTAGAGCATTCTAACAGCTCCCTCTTCTAGTAGAGATTCTGGTAAACGGCAATTGAAGTTGACTTTGCATTCTCACATATTGGAGATCTTCGCACAAGATTATCCTACTCCAGCCCAGTTTTTACGAAACGTCTTTCATTTAGAAAAGATTCGTCCGGAAAAGTCGCCATATGAAAGAGACTAGCAGTGGCGTTTTAACATCAAAGCCTACATAACAAAACCAAATAGCCTATCAAGGGAATACTCCTTACAATACCAGAAATACGATAGTTCATTGGGGGTTTTTGACTAAACATATTTAGATAGGTCAGATCAGACTGACTGAGAGCCCATTTCACGTGCACCAGTTGTCGAAAATATGTACGACTCAATGCGCCTTAGAGCGCTGTTGTGGTGGTTTAATCCTGCTTTACGTGGTAACCTGCCTTAAAGAGCTTACGTCCATGGTGTCCCATCACACCTAAAATTGATTAGTGCGTGAATCACCTGATCTTGAATTGGATTCTCGGATCATCACTCTCGATGTATAGATCTTCATAAGGAAACCACAGACGGACCTGTACCTACTCTAAGCCATGTTAAGGCGCTCTTTTGTAAAAGGTAAACTCTATCTTAAACATCCGTCAATCTTAGAGTCATGGCGCTCTGTTATATTTACTACAATTTGGGGAAATGTTGGAAACCAAGGTCTCCCTTCGAATCAAGGTTTAAACCACAGTCACAATGACGCTCGTACAAGACCGTATTGTGTGCTACGAGTTCCACCATGTCAATGAAGTTGCTCAGCGGATCCTTCTTCTTTTTCAGTGAACGATCAATTTTGCCTACCAGATTTTGAACAGCAGTCCTGCATGAACTTCCTTGTGTTTCATCTTAGACAGGTAATTCATTGGTAATGCAGTCCAACCCCAATGTAGCTCAACTATTGTCACCCTGATGGTCAATTTAATCTCCATGCTCTTCATCAGGAAAAAAGTAAGTCGGGTTGGTTTTGAAATTTTTAGCGAGTTAGCCAAGATTTTGTTGTGTATGCCTGTGCCAGGCTGGCATTGAAGATTCCCTTCAGAGTTGACAGCAATTGATATATGTTAAATAGTGTGCCCAGACATATGTATGTCATTCATTCAAACCGAATTAAGGCTATCAACGAAACTAAAGCATATAGTCTAGCCTGTTCCTAAGGTGAAAGTTTTCAGCCTGAATTTAAGCTCTGGCCTCCCAAATGGGGCCATTATGTTGCTCGTGTACGGTATGTGACAATGGATGCAAATGGACCCACTATAACACTCCGGATCGACTGTCTTTAAAGGGAACATTTTAAGGCGTTAGTGGTGGGTTTGTAGGAAGCAGTCACAAGTCTGCATGAACTGCTCTTCGAATCGCTGCCAAGAGTGATATGGATCTAATTAATAAGTGATCGCCGAAACTGAGGAGTTGGAGGAATTGTTGTAAAGAAAGTCATAGAAATGTGTCCATTTTGGCCCGATTTATGGCATTTTCCATCACTCTTGCCAGAACTTCTGGCGATAGATCCTCGCATTCTTGATGGATATTTTCTTTGAAGACGTCAAGAGTCTGATGCTCATTGACATAGACTCGTGACTTCAAAAAACCCCACAAAAAGAAGCCTGGAATGCCTGAATAAGGCAATCTTGCCGGCCAGTGCAAATCGCTAAAATGAGAGATTAGGCCACCCGGAAATGAAACCCTCAGAATTTTGGTTGTGGTTCGTGCATTATGCGCTGATCCTCCATTATACTGGAAACTCGTGTTCCCCAGTCCCGATTCATCCAATTGCGAAAGGAGAAAGTGGTTGAGCATACCTTTGTAGCGCTCGCCTTCCACAGTAGTCGGTAAAACCGCGACGTTTTAAAAAAAAAAAAGGCCCTAGCATAAACAGCCCACCACGAAGTAACTTTGGGCAGTGTAATGGCTCTTCGTGGATTATATGCGGATTTTCGGTCCATTAGAAGCGATAACTTTGCTTATTCACATATCCACAGAGTCGTGCACGAGATTCGGTATGGGTTACATGTGGTTGACAGTCAACAGCTGACACTTGATGCACTGTCTGCACTTTGTTGAAGAACATCTCACAGCCTTTCTCCAAAAATTCTTTGTTAAGACTGCCGATTGATGCCCAATCGCGTGGCACGTCGTCTGGTTGATACCCCGGGGTTTTCTGCGATATCTTCAATCGCAGCTGCGATTTTTCCAGGAGAATGGTTGCTCTGGAAACGGCCAGACCTGGCATCATCTCGTGTTGTCCCATACTCTACTAGGTGAGTGGCTTAACGTCGTAGTGTTTGTCTAGTTGGTGTCGAACGACAGGGAAATTTACGCCGAAAGTCACATTGCGAAAACACAATTGACAAATTATTCAGTAAGAATAATTATTTCACATTCTTTAGGAGTATGGTGATTCATGTCTTGTTGACGTGTATGTTGTATCTGTTCACTTCACAAATGTCAAAGTAGAACTGACATTTGCCGGCATTTGCAAAAATTATAGCATCTTCCGATAGGGTGATGGCTGTTGTACCACCAAGTAGTATGGCTGTACTCTTATTTAAAGTTTATGGCATTTTTTCATTTTGGACAAGATATGGACATTCGATAGTTAGGTGTCTTAAGAATTGTTTCCCAACTAAAACTACCTCCTAGAACTACCACATTCATGGCTGAACCCATTAGAAACTCACCACCTTACATCAGTCGATGGTACCTGAATACGAGTATATCACGGTTGTCACTGTTAGCATCGACGCTAATATTTAAAAAAATATATTCTGGAAAGTGCCGTGCCGTGCTAATAAAACGTACTATTAAACGCGAAGTACTTCCTATTACTTATTTGAAATTAATTGAAGCCATTGGTATTGAAGTTCCTTTTGTTAATGGACACACATTGAAAATTTATAGCTTATTTTCCGGGTGGAGTAATCACACCTCAAAAAAGATTTGATCTCCGGAGTGACTTCCTAAGGCTAGTTAATACTAACGATCTATTCCTAATAGGTGGTGATTTTAATTGCAGGCATAGGCGTTGTATGAGGGCAAATGCATGGGTTAACATTCTGAGAGACCTCAACGTAAGACATCCGTTTGAAATCCTCTTTCCCGATAGTCCTACTCACATTCAATCTAGTAGGAACAGAAACCCTTCTACGTTGAACTTGTATCTTACTAATATGCCTGATCTTTTTACTTCTCCCATAACCCTCAACGAACTCAGTTCTGATCATCTGCCTGTAACGTGTTGCGTGAAAGCTTCTCCAGTTCAGTGCGCAAATCAAGTCTATGACTTCAAAAATGCCAACTGGAAGAAGAATAATAAGAACTTATCTCTGGTTCAAAACAGCAACATATCCGAAATCGATCAAAATGTAGAAGCTTTTACCTTTGCGATCTTAGATAGCGTAGAACATTCAGTGGCGGGGAAAAGAAAACGGTCGCAAGATGTGCATCCAACGTTCTTCCCCAATTTATTCTCCAGATGATAAAACTAAGAAACACTTGTAGATCCAGGTGGAAACGTACAAGAAATGTGTCTTATCTCGACACACCAATCGTGGAACGATAGACTACAGGCTCTAAATAAGGGCAGCAAGCCATTCTGGAATATCGTTAAGGTAGTGAGGAAAAAGAACACTTACATTCCTCCACTTAAGGTTGGCAGTTCTTCGCTGGCTTCTGGTTATGATAAAGCTAATGCGCTGGCAATCGACTTTTTCAAAAGTCATTCGATTGGTAGAAACGTAATTCCAGTCACGCATATCGAATCTTCCGTAGAACTATCACTAAACATCCTCAATTCACAGTCATTATTTAGTAGCATTAAGCTTATACATCTTAATGAATTGAAGGATATTATACGTAGTTTCAAGACTAGAACATCGTCTGGCTCAGATGGGATTAAGAATCAGTGCCTCAAAAATCTCCCTGATTTTGCCCTAATAAGTGGAAAGTAGCCAAGATAATTCCAATCTTGAAACCGGGCAAAGCTCCCAATTTACCTTGTAGCTATAGGCCAATTAGTCTGCTAAGCTCTCTTAGTAAGTGCCTAGAAAAAATTATAAAAAAAAGAATTGTATCTTTTGTTGACGAAAAGGCAATTTTGCCCCCGGAGCAATTTGGATTCAGGCCATTTCACAACACTACTCACCAAGTGCATCGTATCAAAATAAATATTAAAAATAACCTTTCAGAGGGCAAAAGCACTGGTATGGTAATTTTGGACGTAGAGAAAGCCTTCGACACCGTTTGGCATAATGATTTAATACATAAACTTCTAAGATATAATTTTCCCTTGTACATAGTTAAAATTATTCAATCGTTCCTGTCATCCCGAAGTTTCAATGTATCCATCAACCAAAGTCTTTCAGACAATCATTTGATTAATGCAGGTGTCCCACAAGGATCTGTTCTTGTTCCAATCCTCTTTAATACGAGGGCGGGTCAATAAGTCCGTGACTTTTGGATTAAAACACAGATTTTTTGATAAAAAAATAATTTTATTTTTCAACGTAGTCTCCCTTGAGCTCTATACACTTTGTCCAACACTTCTCCAATCTTTTTATCCCTTCCAAAAAAAATGATTTTTCGAGGTCCTCAAAATAGGCCTTTGTTTGCGAGATGACTTCATCATTGGAGTCAAATCTTTTTCCACCAAGCCATTTCTTCAGGTTTGGGAACAAGAAGTAGTCGCTCGGAGCCAAATCTGGAGAATAGGGTGGATGAGGGAGCAATTCATAGCCCAATTCATGGATTTTTGCTATGGCAACTGCACATGTGTGCACCCTTGTATTGTCTTGGTGGAAAAGAACTTTTTTCTTGGCCAAATGAGGTCGTTTTTTTTTCAAATCGTCATTGAATCGGTCCAATAAGTTGGCATAATATTCCCCATTGATTGTTCTTCCCTTTTGAAGGTAGTCAATGTGGATTATCCCGCGTGCATCCCAAAAAACAGTCGCCATAACTTTATTGGCTGACAAACCCACCTTGGCCTTCTTTGGCGCCGATTCACCCTTAGGAACCCACTGTTTTGACTGTTGTTTGTTCTCTGGTGTGTTGTGATGGATCCATGTTTCGTCCACGGTTACAAAACGGCGCAAAAACTCCTCCATATTGCGATTAAACAACGCCAAACCTTCCTGTGAAGTTGTTACACGATTGCGTTTGTGGTCGACTGTGAGCAAACGCGGCACCCATCTTGCGGAAAGCTTTCTCATGCCCAAGTGATCATTCAAAATTGAAACCACTGAGCCATGCGAGATCCCTACGGCTTCCACAATCTCTCGCACTTTCAATCTTCGGTCGGCCAACACCATATCGTGAATTTTTTCGATTGTTTCGGGTGTAGAGACCTCAACTGGGCGTCCAGGACGTTCGACATCTTCAGTGCTTGTACGGCCACAACGAAATTCAGTAAACCACTTTCTTACCATTGAAATCGATGGTGCAGAGTCCCCATAGTATTTATCAAGCTTAGCCTTGGTCTCGGTAATGGTTTTTTTTCGCAAGAAATAATGCTTAATAAGCACACGAAATGCACTTTTTCCCATTTTCTCCTCAAATTAGTGAGTAGTCTGATAAAAATAGCTGTCAAACACAAACTAACTGACGCAGCAAGTTTAAATTTTGACAGGAGTCAACTGACAGATGCCTGTTGACAGGAGCAGTGTTGCTGTTTCAGTAAAGAGGTCAGAAATTCAAAAAGTCACGGACTTCTTGACCCGCCCTCGTATATACGAGTATACTTCCGATTTCCTCAACTTGAAAAACTGTAACATTGCCCTATTCGCTGATGATACTTGCATTTATTCTTCAGATGCAATTGGTTTTAACATTGAAACTAATTTGCAATCTGGTGTAAATGCTGTTGAAGTATATTGTAGTTGAAGTGCTTCTAAGACTCAAGCTATCTTTTTTACTCGTAAAAGAAAAGCCTGCTTACTTCCTACTAACAACGGTACTCAAGTTGAGTGAAAATCGACTGTTAAGTATCTTGGCATCTGTTTATATAAGCGACTTACATTCAATCTACATGTCCAACAAATAATTAAAAAGGTTAATGTGACAATGAGAGTTCTCTATCCATTTATATGCCGGAATTCAAAATTGAGTGACGCCAACAAATTATTAATTTTTAAATCAATATTCCAAGCAATTATGTTTTATGGATCTCCTGTTTGGGGTAAGTGTGCAAAAAGCCATCTGCGCAAGCTGCAAATAGCACAAAACAAATTGCTCAAAATGATACTTAATCTTCCCTTGTTTTTTTCAACAGAGGAACTTCATAAAATGGCTATAATTGAAATGGTTTCAGATAGAATTGAAAAACTAAGCCATCAATATAATATCTCTTGTTCTTCATCTGATAACTACTTGATTTCAAACTTAGTCTCGTAGGAGTGCAATATAAATTTGTTTCATATTCATTGTTAACGCCAAACAATCTACTTGCTAAATTGCAAGTTGACGAGATTTGGCACCACACGTTTTTTATCATTCTCTTCTGCCTTTTGTGACATTTAGTTGTTTTCCCGCCTTTTTTTCCTTCATTCCTTTTTATTAATTTGTAAAATGAAATACACTTCATTTATCTTTTGTACTTGAACCAGCGCAGTTTTATTCCGCAACATTTTTGGTCCTTCCGCGTCGAATATTAATTATTTTATTATTTTCGCGCACACATTGCTTTCTCTTCGAAAATGTCGACCATCAAACGAGATGTTCTCAGAAATTTGCTTAAACGTCTCATGAACACAAGCAAAAAAGCAGAATCCTACGATGAAGCAGACATCGAATCTATTTTGAAACTCTTACGGGAACAGTGGGAGAAATTCGACGAGGTACAGAGTGCAGTTGAGTGCGCTTGCGGTGAGACTGGTTTGGCAACAGAGGAAACAGAACGTGAGCAAGGTGAGGAATGGTATAGAATGGCATTCGCTAACTTCACGAGGGCACAACATAAGATCAAAGATGACTCCAGTAGTAGTAACACGATATAATCTCATCACCACGCGGACGTAAAGCTACCACGTATAGACTTGTCACAGTTTGCCGGAAACCCCTCGGAGTGGAAGCAGTTTCACGATGCATTTTCGTCGATTATACACAAGGAATCATCTTTGACAGGATCACAAAAGCTCCATTATTTACGATGCAGCTTACAGGGATAGCAAAGCGTTTGCTATCACTGACAGCAACTACGCAGAAGCCTGGGAGTTGCTAGAAAAAAGGTATAATGTAGAACGCGTCATTGTTGATTCTCATTTTCGAGCACTTTTTTCACTGCGAAGGCTTTCTTCCGAGTAACCCACAGGTTTAAGAGCATTGCTAGATGACATCCAAGAGAATTATCGTTCGCTGAAAACACTGGGCAGACCTGTTACCAACTGGGATGACTGGCTTGTACATCTGACAGTGTCCAAATTGGACATGGAAACTCATCGACAATGGGAGCTCGCGCAAACGAACGACAAAGTACCCAACTTCAAGCAACTGGTCGATTTTATAGAAGCTAGATGTCGTTTTCTAGACGCAATCAAGTCCCATAATACCATCAATGCGCAATCAGTCACATCGTTCAAGTCTAAATACAAGTCCACAACAGTTTTCACCCTTTCCAAGAAGAATGGAGTAATATGTTTCTTTTGTGGTGGAAAACACAGGATCTACTGTTGCGAGCAGTTTCGAGCTCTTCCAGTTTCACGTAGGGTTTCCATCGCCAAGGAAAAGTCTTTATGCAGCAACTGCCTTTCAAATGTACACGTTGAGGAAGCTTGTCGCAGTGCAAGCACGTGTCGCTTGTGTCAGGCTAAGCACCATACGCTGTTGCATACAGAGAAGGCTTCGCCGTCTATGTCAAACGCATCTTCGTCCAACGTTGTTAACACAGACCACCAAATTCTTTTAGGTACCGCGCTCGCCAAGGTCAAGGACAGTTCCGGACGGTTTCAACCAGTGAGAATTTTGTTCGACAATGCTTCACATCTAAGCTTCATCACGAAGGCATGTCTCGAAAGACTTCGGCTCAAAGCTCTACCCGCTACAACTACGATCGAAGGAATAGGTGCTATTGTCACTGGCCGCTCCAAAGGAATTGTCCAATTTGCGTTATCTTTGCTCGACGGCAGCTTTGTGGAATGCATCCAAGCGAACATACTGCCTAAGATAACGAACGCTCTGCCGCCTGGCCGCATTCCTAAAGGATCATGGCAGCACATTGATGGTTTAATCTTAGCCGACCCCAACTTCAACGTGCCCGCAGCAGTGGACATTTTACTAGGCTGTGACCAACTAGGAAGATTTCTTCTCGATGGGTTAATTCGAGGCCCAAAGGACACTCCAATTATGCAGCAATCAACACTTGGGTGGGTACTGTTCGGAAGAGTGGTCGCAATGGATACCACGTACGCGCTTTCAACAGACATCTCTCGCTCGTATCGCTCGGATTACACTCTAACCAAGGCAGTGGCAAAGTTCTGGCATTTGGAGGCGCTCCCGGAATCCAAATACCTTACCGATGAAGAGCCCTTGTGTGAAAAACTGTTTTCTCAAACGCACTCACGTCACGACGATGGGCGCGATGTGGTCAAACTTCCCTTCAAGCAAGCAATTGCACTTGGAAGTTCCCGAGATGCTGCAATTCGAGCTTTAAACCGCATGGAGAAAATGTTCGCCAAAAATCAACAACTACGAGTACAATCCCAATATGTCGATGTTATGCAAGAATTCATCGACCTGGGACATATGGAGGAAGTTCGTGATATCCCAGCTCTGGGGAAGCATTATTACATGCCACATAGGGCAGTTGTCAAGGAGTCCAGCACGACCACGAAGTTAAGGGTCGTCTTTAATGGATTTTCTCTGAATGATGCACAATTGGTAGGTCCACAGCTTCAGCCAAATCTTTTTACAACATTGCTCCGATTTCGTGGTCATCGATTTGCTATAACCGAGGACGTTGCAAAAATGTATAGACAGGTGCGAGTTGACCAGGATCACGTTGACTTCCAACGCAACGTCTGGCGTCGTACACCATCGGATCCAATAAAAGATTATCTCTTGCTGACAGTGACATATGGCGTTGCATCAGCTTCTTATCTCGCCGTCAAAGCGTTGCAACAAACAGCCGTCGACGAAGGTCATAGTTATCCTGTAGCCGCATCAATTATACAACGCGATTTTTATATGGACGACCTTTTAACAGGGTCTTTCGACGAAGAAGAGCTATGCCGTCTTCAGACCGAAATTGCTAGCATGCTAAATCGTAGCGGATTTCATTGCGCAGAAGAAGAACGTGAAATAAAATCAACTCTGGACCTAACTGATTCTGAAAGTGTGAGAACATTGGGGCTTCAATGGCATCCATCTACCGACGTTTTCAAATACAGCGTGCAGGTTCAACATATAGATACCCTTAGTTTTACTAAACGTCTGTTTCTTTCAGATGCCGCTAAGTTTTTTGACCCGCTGGGATTGCTCGCCCCTGCCACAGTTATTCCCAAAATAATGTTTCAACGTCTTTGGAATCCAAAAGTCGACTGGGATGAAGAAGTTACATCATCGCTAAAGAAAAAATGGATGGACTTTCGAGGAAACCTTCCCTGTTTGGCAACTATACGAATTTCGAGGTGGTTAGGAGTTGGTGGTCCAGATGCAGTCACAGATCTCCACGGGTTTGCAGACGCATCGCAATCCGCATACGCTGCTGTCGTCTACGCGAGAACTTCAAGCACTAATGGAGTCGTCGTTCGTCTTTTCACTGCGAAAACGAGAGTGGCGCCTATAAAACGATATCGTTGCCTCGTCTGGAGTTATGCGCTGCTGCTCTGTTGGCGCAACTAATGATGCATTAAATCAACGCGTTCGTGACATGTATGGGTGGACTGACTCATCTGTTACATTAGCCTGGCTTCATCAGCATCCTAGCAGGTGGTGCACGTTTGTTGTCAACCGAGTGGCACAAGCACAAGAGGTTATACCACCCGAGCATTGGTTACATGTTCCATCGCTGCAGAATCCGGCCGACTGCGCATCTCGAGGCTTGCTACCTCAGGAGCTAAGGCATTTTTATCTATGGTGGGATGGGCCGCTGTGGCTGAGGCAACCTGCCGACACCTGGCCTTCGCAACAACTTTTTACCACCGTTATTGATCAAAAGTCAAACACTGATAACATCAGCCTGGTAACCATGGTACAGTCGCATCAAATGTGGGATCTGATCGATAAGTATTCTTCCCTATCAAATCTAAAACACGTTACCGCATTTATCTTCAGGTTCATCAATAATATACGTTCTCGAATCGCAAATCGTAAAGGACATAAATCGATCTCCTGTCTCTCCAATAAGTTCCTCAGCCTGAAGGAACTCAACGAAGCGCTTTACTTTTGGATAAGATGCACGCAAACATGTTTCTTTGACGATGATATCCAGCGGCTCCAGACAAAGACGACTATTAGAAGGCAAAGCAAGTTGTTGAAACTAAATCCGTTTTTGGATGAGAATCTGCTTCTTCGTGTGGGTGGACGACTTAGGAATGCACCATTGCTACCTGATAGGAAGCATCCAATTCTACTCCCAGCAGCCGCAAAACTCACTATGATGATTTGTCAAGACGTACATCGAACATCGCTTCACGCAGGCCCTGCGACCATGCTCGTTATACTGCAAAGCCATTTTTGGATAACAAACGCCCGAAATTTGCTGCCGAAAATTTTTAGGTCTTGTGTAAAGTGCCGAAGACATCAGCTGATGAGCGACCTGCCTAGACCTAGAGTACAATCTTGTAGACCCTTTCTCCGTAGTGGTGTGGATTTCGCTGGGCCGGTTCTGCTTCGCTTATCTAAAGGACGTGGTTGCAAGGCTGTAAAGGGCTACATATCCATTTTTATATGCATGGCGACTGGTGCCATGCACCTGGAACTGGCAAGTGAACTGTCGTCTGCTACCTTCGTCGCGGTACTGAAGCGGTTCATGTCTCGTAGAGGACATTGCAGAGAGTTGTTCAGTGACAACGGAACAAATTTTGTGGGCGCCGAAAAGGAGCTAAAAAGATTCTTCGTTGAAGCAACTCAAGACGATCGATTGGCAAGATACCTAAGATATCTTCTCTTATGATTTGGCATTTCAACCCGCCAGCAGCACCTCATATTGGCGGGTACTAGGAAGCTGCCGTTAAACGTGTGAAGTTCCATCTACGGCGGACCCTTGGTCATCATCTTCTCACGTTCGAGGAGTTTACAATCCTATTGACGGAAATAGAAACCTTTGTAAATTCTAGGCCATTGTGCTCGGCGTCAACTGACGTCAACGATCTTCAAGCTTTAACACCCGGACATTTCCTGGTTGGGGAGCCGCTTTGATCTATTCCGGAACCTGAGATGACAGTTACCAAGACCAATCTAGTAAACCGGTGGAGCTTAGTTAGTCAACTGCGCCACCACTTCTGGAAAAGATGGCACAGCGAGTATCTGAATCAACTCCAGCAACGCGCCAAGCGGATCAAGTCATTCCCGAATTTCAATGTGGGAGATCTTGTTGTTCTTAGGGAAGACAACGTCCCACCTGGGAAATGGAGGATGGGAAGAATAGCAGAAGTCCACGCAGGAGCTGATGGCAGAGTTCGGGTCGTTACTTTAAAAACTGCAGACGGGACACTGATGCGCCCTATCGTCAAGATATCGCCGCTTTTGAGCTTCAAAGACGACGTCGATGTGCTGATTGATTGAACTAACCCTCCGGTCAGTTCAGGGCCGGCGGAATGTTAACGCCAAACCATCTACCAATTTGTAAAACCAAATACACTTCACTTATCTTTTGTACTTGAATCAGCGCAGTTTTATTCCGCAACATTCATATTTATTTATTTATTTATTTGTTCATATATTATATTGGGTCTATAACTTAATTCGTGCGGTTTGCTAAGAGATGGCGTAACTTGTATTATTCCATTGTTATTATTCCATTGGAACATGCGTTAGAAAGCTACTGTCATTGCACGTCATTTCAGTATATGTCATTCATTTGAAGTGTAAACAGCAATAATTTTTTTCCACTCAAATATGTCGAACTTTGTGCCTGACATGTGTTTTTGCGGGGAGTTCTTCTTCATTACATTAATATGAAGAAAACTGCTGCCGAAAGTCATTGCATTTTGGTGGAAGTTTATGGTGAACATGCGCTAGTTGAGCGAACGTTCCAAAAGTGGTTTGCACGATTTAAAAGTGGTGATTTTGGTTTGGAAGACGATGAACGTCCTGGGCAGCCAAAAAAGTTTGAAGATGAAGAACTGGAAGCATTTCTCTATAAAGATTGTTGCCAAACACAAGAAGATCTCGCAGAATCTTAGGGTGTCACTCAAGCAGCCATTTCAAAACGTTTAAAAGCAGCTGGATATATTCAAAAGCAAGGAAATTGGGTTCCACATGAACTTAAGCCGAGAGACGTCGAAAGGCAGTTTTGCATGTCCGAAATGCTGCTGGAACGCCACAAAAGGAAGTCATTTTTGCATCGGATTGTTACTGGTGATGAAAAATGGATACATTACGACAACTCCAAGCGCAAAAATCATATGTGAAACCCGGCCAACCAGCCAAATCAACGGCAAAGCCGAACATCCATGGCGCGAAGGTATTGCTCTGTATTTGGTGGGATCAGATGGGTGTGCTGTGTTATGAGCTGCTTAAACCGGGTGAAACCATCAATGGACAATGAACGCAACCGAACACAATTAATCCGTTTGAAGAGAGCAGTAGCCGAAAAATGCCGGGGATATGCCACCAGACACGAGGCAATAATTTTCCATCATGACAACGTTCGGCCCCACGTTGCTTCTTCTTCTTCTTATCCCTTTATTAACCCTTTCCTCGTTATACGAACTTATGCATAACGAGTTTCCCATTTTTACTGCATCGCTGCTGCTCCGCTTATGGGGTTGGCTAATGTCGCAGACCGCAGAACGCGTCTACATAATGCTCGGTCCTGGATCGCTTCAGTGGTTAACCCCAGACGTTGTTGCGCATTTGCCATCTGAGAAATCCAGGAATTCTTTTTCCGACCTCGTTTTCTTACAGTTGGAGTGACCGTAGTTGATAGTGCCTTTTTAACCGGATTTTCCGCAGATCTTCTTTGAAAGTGGCAATACCAGCTTATTCTATTCGCCTCAAGCTGTTCGGTTACCGAATTCTTTATATGTAGACTTCCTCTTATACGCGTAGATCTAATATAATCGCGTTTAGTGACTCCACTAGACATCCTTAACATCCGCTGCCGTCATTTTATTTTTAAACGCTTCGTACATTGTCCAGCACTGTGAACCGTATATAAGAGCTGGTCTAACAACCGTGGTGTAGAGTTTCCCCTTTAATTTAAGATGAAATTTTCGGTCTCAAAAGATTCTCGAATTTTCCCGCCATTTCATCCATCCCACACTCACTCTGTAGTTTACGTCGTCGTCACATTTCGCTTCCATGTTAACGATTGATTCTAAGTACTTAAATATAGTGCTTTTCGGAAGAACTATTCCGTCTAACATTATATCCGGAGCAGGTCGCAACGGATGCGCAAATGGGCACTTCAAATGCTCCGTCTTTGAACGACTTATTTTAAACCCGTTTCTCTCTAGCGCATTTCTCCATGAATCTAAGGCGTTCTGTAAATCTTCGACGTTATCGCTAAGTATAACTGCGTCGTCCGCGAAGAGAATTGGCGTTACATTTGCTTCGCGCATGCAGTCTTTTAAAAGATAGTCGAATACTACGTTAAAGAGGAAAGGGCTAAGTACGCTTCCTTAATGCACTCCGACATTTACTGGAAATTCTCTCGTTAGTCCAGCAGAGCTTTTAACCGCAGTTTTCACGTTTCCGTACATGTCTTGTATTATTCTAACATATGTTTCCGGTACGTTTTGAGACCTCAGCGCGGCCCATGTGAGATCCCTAGGCACTCGATCGAATGCTTTCTCGAGGTCGATAAATACCATGTGTTCGGCCCCACGTTGCTATTCCTGTTAAGAACTATTTGGAAAACAGTGGATGGGATGTCTAACCCCACCCACCTTATAGCCCAGACATTGCCCCTTCTGACTACCATTTGTTCCGGTCGATGCAGAACGCCCTCACTGAAATACGGTTCACATCAGAGCAGAATATCAAAAATTGGCTTGATTCATTCTTGGCTGCCAAGCCGGCGCAGTTCTTTTGGCATGGGATCCACAAATTGCCAGAAAGATGGGAAAAAGTCATAGCTTCAGATAGGTAATACTTTGAATAATACTATTGTACATGTTTTTCTTAAATAAACGTTAAAATTTTGAAAAAAAATCGCACGAATTAAGTTTTATACCCAATATTCCAATACATTTGTATTTATTTAATTACTTCTTTATTTATTTAATTGTTTCTCCTTCATTATCATTTACCTGTTCATCATTTTATTTGTATAACTTCTTACAAATTAATAATCTTTATTTTTGAAATCAAGTGTTGAAACCGCTTCTCCCTTCCCCCTGCGAATTTTGTTTTAATGAAGGTTTTAAGTGGCTTTTCCTTCAAATTGTATGTTAATCTGTGATATTATATTTAGTAAAAATTGTATAAATATTTTAGAAGTAAGGTATCAAGCCAAATCTCTGTATCCCTAAAATTGTATCCTAAAAATTATAATTTCTTGCCACAGTAAAAAAAAAAAAAATAATAAAATAAAAATTCTGGAGCAGGCACTGTTCTGGTCGAATCAATCATTAAGCCATTTATCGAGATATTAAGTTACAATGCTTCAATCCAGATACTTTATGACGTGAATTGTGTATATTTTCTTAATCCAAGTAACTCCAGAGCCTGTCACAAGGCATTACAGCTCAGTATCAAATAAACCGGATCGGGTACTTTAAAAAGATACAAAAAAATTCGTTTAAATAATTGAAATGTTCCATGACAACTCCTAAAACTCGAAACCCAGTTGAGCATCCCTTAGCTCACCAAATGCGCAATCTGCTTGACAAGATAAACTCTTTTGTTTATCACTTCAACTACAATTACCATCCAGTAAAACTGAAACGTTTTCACTTTCACAACAAAAAAAAATCCAGATGACAGAAAAAATATATTATATTCAAAACTCATGATGATATCACACACAATAAAATCCTTTCAAAAGCTACTGAAAGTTCCCATAAATCCTGTTGGATAATTTTCATCTGTCAAATGTAGCTAACGCACGATACTCGTATATCTCGTATATGTATGATATCCAGAGTCCAATTCAAAAAAAATGCTAACAAGCAAAAAACTCTCTTAACACAAAAAAAAAATAAAAAAAAAAAAATTAAAATGTTCTCGCGTTAATAAAACAACAATTGAGTGCGCGGATGATGGTTACCCTACCCTGCTCGGGATGTAATTTTTTTCCAAAAAAAAATTCTTCGAAAAAAAAACACAAAATAACAACGTCACGGAAATTAAGAGTGCGTCAAATAAAAAGGACTTTTTTTACAAAAAAAAAAAAAAAAAAAAACTAACGACGACCCGTCGTCACCAATTTTTTTTCTCTCGCTTCATCTCCTGATGTTCAATTGAATCTTGACAGGACACTGTCGAGGGGTGGCAACCTCCTTTTGTGCTTATTATGTTGCACCACCCTTAGACTAGTTTTAATTTTTTTTGCTCCGCTTTTTTCCCTTTTTTATTATTAATTTTTTTTTTCCTCAAAATTTTAGTTTTGAAAAAAAAAACTGTTTCTTGTGCTGTTTGATTTAATGCGAGATAAAGTTAATTCGGAAACGGCAACAAATTGTAACAATAGCACTAGGCATATGGTAGCAAAATGGAGTTTTTTTCGTTCCAAACTTTAATTGGTTCAAGGTGGCTTAGGGCTTGAAATCGTGTATCTGAAGCTGTCAGAAAATCGTAAGTGTTACGTGCAAATATGTGCAGTATGCGATGACAATTTCAATGAAAAGGTTTACCATAGTGAAAATATTCAAATGTTTGAGCTCTAAATTCTTCTGCAAAAATATTAGATTAAATGGTCTGGTGATATTCCTTGATTGGGGGGCAAAATCGCATCATCACCTACTTGTGGTGCTCCCTGGAGAGCTATTTATAGGAACCTAACCATGAGCGTGCTGAGTCTGATTGTACGTGTGTAACTGGACACTAGGACCTGCGGGAGCACAGTCTTGTGAACTCCACTGCGCATGGACTACACCAGACGAGTGTTATTCTGCTGCCTCTATGGCTGTAATATGCGTCTCAGATGTGGAGCAGAATCCCTCAGAAGTAGTATGTACGGTGGATGAACCCCCAAGATGGAGTGAAAGGCGGCGTCGGACGGCGAAACCTATATATATATGGAGGTCCATAAGAATTTCCAGGACTAGTCAGGGTTCTGTTAAAGTAATGGTGGCGGACGAACTCTTTCATGAGCCAACGTCAGCTTGCATACCCTCTAAGTGTGATACTGACGCTCCCTTCATCCTTAGGGATAAACTAATTAGCTGGTCCTCCAGGTTGGGGGTTGAGAACCATACGCCTCGGATACGGACGGATACAATGTTGACGGCCCCAGCAAACTCAAAAAGGACACCGAATTTCGGCTCTACTTCTGAAATGTACAGACCGCGTGCAGCCGTACAACTCGCAGAGACCCTAGACTCCTATAAAGCAGATATTACCACAATCCAAGAATTGCGATGGGATGAGCCAGACAAAAAGACGGATGAGAAACTGCGACATTTATTTCGGTGCCTGCTACAAAGAGAGAAGACAGCGTTTATTTAGATGCGGATTTGTTATCCGAGGCAGACTTAAGCAAAGAGTCTTAAGCTTCCGGCATGTGAGCGAACGCCTCGTAACAATCCGCACTAAGGCCGAACTCGGGAACGTCAGCCTTGTTTGCATAGGTTGATGGAAGAAAAGGATGACGCGATCAATGACGAGTTTTATGACCTCTTAGACAGAAGATATGTCCAGTACCCCAACTATGACACCAAAATTGTTCTAGGAAACCTGAATGCTAAACTGGGAAAAGAAGTAGTTTTTGGGCGCATCATTGGGAAACAAAGCCTGCACCACACCACATTCGAAAACGGATTTACGTTCTCATACTTCGCGACGGGACGTAATCTCATAGTAGCCAACATGCGGCTCCCACACCTCAACATCCACAAAGAGAATTGGCAGTCTCCGGGCCAATCAACCGTCAACCAGATTAACCACATTGCGATCGACGCCAGACTCTTCTCCAACATTCTTGATGTCCGAACCTTCCGATGAGCCAACAAAGACTCGGATCACTGCCAGGGTACGGATGCGGACATCACGAGCACAACAGAGTCGAGTCAGACCACCAATTTTCGACGTTGAAATGCTGAAATCCCAACAGACCGCTAGAATCTTTGCCGACCGCGTTTCCTTCACACTCCCTCAAAATCCGTGACCCCCTACACAATCCATAGAACAGTAATAGGAATGCTGTCAACGAACCATCTGAGAAGCAGCATCTGGTTCGATGAGGAATGTAAGAAATAGGCAGACAAAGGTGGTCTGTATCGCAGGACGAGAGCTTCTCGTGAGCTCTACGAACAGAAAAGACGGGAAGAACATAGATGTCTTAGAAAAAAAAGGAAAGAGCACGAGAAGCACGCGGTCGAGGAAATGGAGAGATGGTACGGCAGAAATGGCGCTCGGAAATTTTATCAAAGAATCGAAAGAACGTGCCAGGGCTACAAGGCTAGAGCGAAAGCCTGCAAGGACGAAAATGGAAACCTAGTAGTAGAATCGGAGTCGGTGCTGGAAATAAGGAAAAACCACTTCTCCAGACTGTATAACGGCGACGACGACCACAATTCCGCTGTGAGGCAGAATGAACCATCAACACTGGACGATGATAACAGAGAATTCCGTCCACCTGACCTAGACGAAGTTGGGATTGCGATATCGAGACTAAAGTCGTACAAAGCTGGTGCCCCAGATGGGCTTCCATCTGAGCTATTTAAAGGAACATGCACCTGCGCATTTGTCAGATATGGTCAGAAGAAACCATGCCCAATAAATGGAAACTCGGTATCGTTTGCCGAGAGACCCCTTCTACTATAGGGGAATTAGTCCCCTGAACACAGTCTACAAAATCTTCTCTGCCGTTTTATGTAAGCGGTTGAAACCGATCATGAGAAATCTGATAGATCCATATCAGGGTGGTTTTAGGCCATTGAAGTCTACCATCGATCAAAAAATATTCACATCCTAGAATTACAGATCGACACCCACCACCTGTTTCTCGACTTTAAAGTCGCACATGACGGGCACAGGAACGAGCTGTATAACGCCAAGTTTAGTTTTGACATTTATGCCAAACTCGTCAGGTTGTGCAGGATGACAATGGAGGATACTCGCTACTCTATTGAAGTCGGTAACGATTTAAACGAGACTTTCAGTGTCGAATAGGGTTTAAAACAACGCGACGCGCTGCCAAAGGACGTTTTAAACATCGTTCTAGAGAGAATCGTGCAAAATTCACTGGCCAATTTCATTTCATTTCAAATTCACACGCTCCAAAATCACATACCAAGGAAATATTGCAATTATTCCTTGGATTGCTAAATTTCTATAATCGACTCCTGCCTCATAAAGCATCTGCTACTGAGAATTTACGCAGGCTTTCGGACAAGACAGCTAAGAATATGCCAAAGTCTTCGGGGAACTAAGGATTCAAAGATTCTTCGGAAGGGAACGTTGATCTCCATTCGATTGTATTGGTAAAACCATTCAAAGTGCAGATGGACTCAGAGTTCATTCGTAGTATTTGTACTAGGGGAACCTAAAATAGTTAGACAACCTCGATTTAAGTCTGCGTATTGTCACGGCACCGAACCTGAAGACAGAAGGCATCTGTGAAACTTAAACGACTTGGCAAAGTTCACTGATCCTTTATTGTCATCCCGAACATTCGAACGCACCTGTAATGGACGCCAAAAACGGATATAGTTGCGTATAGGTGGTTTCTAACTGCAATTCATGGCTTCAAACTTGATGAAAAATCGACCTGAATCGAGTTCTTACCTCTGGGTCCTTTTTAAGGTTTAATCTGTCTGTAAGTAGTGGAATTTAATGGCTAAAAACCGAGTCTATATGATGACTCTTTCTGTCTTGAAGATTTAGATGCTTGTACAAGATGACAGATAAGATCCATCGAGGATATGTAATAGAGTTGTTTGGAGTTTCGCATTTCTTAAGAACTTGGCCACCTTTCTTCTAACTAAATCTTGCAAATAAATGGGTGTAAGCACCTAACCCGGCCGCTTTAAATAGTTTGGGTAGCTGATAAACTGCCACTGGGTGCCATTCTCCTGTAGAATGATAATGGGGAACGATTTGTATATGCAATACTTACCGGATAGAGCCAGTCTGTTCGAGCACAAGGTCTCATCGAACAGACAACGAATGTGAAACCAAATCGACAATGCAATAAGCCGAGGATTCAGAAACGGTGTCCTAGACGTATGAAACAAACGTGGAGCAGATATTGGAATTTCATACTGCATCCGTTAACAGCAACCGCTCAAACTTGCTTTGTGTTACTGTGTACAATACTGACAGACTTCGGGATCACCTAGTCTGCCAACATTTACGGACTCTCCTGTCACAGCAGCACAAAAAATCAGCTATCAGAAGTCAAAAATGCTCATCGGTAGAAGACAGAAAGCACATGGTTATCAGCTTATATACTTTGAGACAGATCGATCAGCGTATTTTACTCAAGGCTCGGTCTACAACGGCAGGTCTTGTATAGAAATTCGAATTAGAAGCTCAATATCATATGAAGAGGAAGGAAGTGCAAATGAGTGTCAAACGTAATAAGGAAGAAGCACCTTCTGCATCACAAAAGAACTTATTGGTGGTCGGAGTTCTAACAACATCCGGTGAAAAGCTTAGATGGCAATCTGCTAAGATAGGCAATGGATAAGATAGTTCTAGAGCGGATAAGAAAGCATACAGACTCAGCACTCGATGCAGAAGAGGTGTGATAGCGGGGTGAATACTCTTGCCCTTCTCGATGGCTCCATAAAATGTTGCAACTGGTTTTTGATTGTTTAACTGGCGGCAAAGTACTTCTGGAGAGTTTAAGAGACACTCATTAGGCAGAAGTTGAGTTGGATATACTGCGGACATAGCAACATCATTTGCTAAGCAAGTTCTAATGGAGGAAGAGCTCAAAACAGGACATCAATTGTAGGAAAGCTCTCAATTGACATATTAAACTTCCGGGTGGTTCATTTCACGTACTTTAAGGCCCAGTACGATTTGTGATATTTTACTTTTACCCGTAAAGGGGGTCCAAATCTTCTTAAACATCGGATGCTCGGTCAAGCAAACGTCCCATCGGCCCTTGAATCTGTAGGCTCCTGTCATGTGATTGGGGACAAAGTTGTTGTTGAGTGCGGAACGCCTATCAATATTTAAGAAGCTCCATCTCTTTCAAAAGTTTCATTTGAAATATAAGACTTGCGCCTTTCTGCAGTACAAACAAGGTCACTCACCAATGTTTTCGTCACACTCAGTACTCTCTCCATAGCGCGATTAAGTCGTTGTAAACAACAGGTTACATCTACGCCAGCTAACTTTTGACCAAAATCTGGAAACTTTCCAGTCTGGTTAGCAATTCGCATAACTAACGACTTTCGTAAACTTCCTTTCAAAACAACTAACCATCAAAACTTTATGAAGTGTGATTTACGATGACGCAACCAAGACCAAACATCCTAGCCTGATCTGATAGTGGGAGGTGAACATTAATCGTATTCTTAATCTCCCCCAAGACCAGCAGGCCTTAGAGATTCCAAAATCTCCACCAATGACATCCATGTTGTATGTTAGCCGCTTAAAATGTGGAAAATTTCTTTTCCTACGACACATTTACGCTTCATCATCCACTTCAAATAGTCATTACGAGAAAATGACACTCCTACTCGACTCTAATGGGGATGTCTGCAATAACACTTATCATCTTCCTTAAGTACCATGGATGGCGATCCACACCACACACAGCACAGCGATAAATGAACGAACCTTCTCTGTCGAAAATACTCATTTAAGCCTGCGAGCATCCTTGTTTTGCCTATCTTTTCCAAGTCCTGTACGAATACTCGTTCATACACCACTCCTCCACTAGAAATGGTTTGTGATGAAAGAATCTGAAGAAACACCACATCTTTCGGACGACGATAACAACGACGATGAGGACGTTGGTGATTCAAAAGGCCTACCACCATAGCCGGCACTGAATGGGACGACATTAAATGCCGCTCCAAGGAGAGATTCATAAATTTTTCATTTCCTGTTGACGTCCAGCGTCAAGCCCACTATAGCTTTAGCTACAGTTCCCAACACCCAGATCTTTTTCTAGAACCAGCGGCAGCACCAACACCAAGACCAACACCAACACCAAGACCAAGCCCAACATCAGTATCGGTACCGGTACCGGTACCAATTCCTCCGACCGACCAAAAGTAAATGGGCATGAAATTTATAATTCATTTTCAGTCTTGCAATTATAATTTAGTGGAGTCCCATTCCAGGGTTGGCCGGGGGGCGACTGGTTGCTATATCCTTTGGAGTCACCCAAATCAGGATCAGCAGCTGCTAAATGGATGAAATGGATGAGGTTTACTGGGCGCTACAGCCTCCGCCTTTACCTCATGCCACAGCTACTGCTTAGTGCCAATGTTTGCTGTGGAGCAGGAGTGTGGTCTCTGTGCACATTTTAGTTTTTCCTTTAATTAAAAATAAATATATACCCAGGATGGGTGCGAGTGTGTGTGTGTGGTGTGAGTGTGGTGGAGACGGGGGCGATGAAACACTGGAACACGGTGCAGAAGGGCAAAAAGCCATTTCGTGATGGATTCGAGCGGAAATTTTTGGAGTTGCAACGACGACGATGGCGATGGCGGTGGCGGTGGCGGCCTTTTTTGTTGTTGCACATGAGGCCGGTACATATATAGGTATACTTGTAAATATATACTTTTTTTTTGTGTTTGTTTGTCCTGTTTCTTTTGCTCAGCCATTTTTTCGGGCTTGAGCTGCAAATACATATTTTAGCGTAGCAGAGAAGAAATAATTACCTCATAGCCAGTGGGCGTATGGAGGTTGGGATGAAGTGGAGCAGGCACAAGTCAGTTCAGTAGCCAGCTTGGATGTTGGATTCAAAGTTGGATTTAATTTTTTTTTTCCTGTTTTCTCTGTTGGGAGCAACCTTGCCACACCGCATTCGCGTGGCGTGGAAAATCCTTTTATACCTCATTACAATGAAAGCGAGTGAAAAAAGAACCCAAAGAGGGAAAATCTAGTGGGAGAGCCGAGGAGAAAAAAAAAACAAAAACTACGAATAGGTAGTTGGATGAGGTAAGGCAAAAGAAAAAAAGAAAAAAATTGGCAGAAAGCCGACGAAAGCCAAACTTTTGTGCGATTTTCTACGCTGAGAGGTTCCTTTCATTATTGCCCGACCAGAAATGTGGTTGAGTTGGCGCTTTCTCTTCTTTTTTTTTCAATTTCACATTTTTTCTACTCAGTTTTTCGTTTGTTTTTTTTTTGGTTTCTGTGTTCAGTTGAAGGTTCTGTGTTTTTTAGTTTTTTAGTTTTGAAACTAAAATAAATGAGCTTTCCGCCTAACATCACATTGAAGTGAAATTAAACAAAAAAAAAAAAGGCAAGAGAGGTCGTCCATGGAGGCACAGTTGGAGATTTGTTAAGTCACGGATTAAATTTTACCATAAACACGCATAGTCATGTTGTAATTAATTGATTGGCGAATGTAACACCCTATGAAGGCGTTTTTCTAAAATTTGATGTGTTCAACGCGGAATATACTTTTCGGCAAATAAGTTTGGAGCAAGCTGCTTCTTAATTAGCTACACAGGTGCCGAGGATAAAACCCCAGAAGGACAATTGGAGAATAGTAAAACTGGTCATCAAACCCCCTGCGGGTAGGGGTTAGAATATACCCGCGTTAGGGATGCCTGTCGTAAGAGGCGACTAAAATCCATCTGGGCCGGATTCCCAGATCCGCGAGGGGGCGCTGCCACTCAAATAAGTATCCCATCCTCAAGGCAAGATGTTATGCGACCCGTGCCAAGGCCTGAATGGTGCTCGGGATGTAAAATCAATAGAGCACCGCGAACGGAGCCCTCCGGATACCTGGCGTCCTCTGATTGTAACGTAGCCTTACCACATTACAGGGGTCTCTGATGCGGTGGACCTCCCTTCCCCCATACTCGTGGGATCTAAATATAAACCTAGACAAAAACAAAACAAATAAAACAAATAATACAAACAACGCAAATAACGCAGTTAATTCAACGAATTTACCGCAGTCGTTTGAACCCTTCTCTAAAAGTTCAAGGGTATCACGATCTCCACCACCAAGATCGAATTTCTCTGGGAAAAGAAGTCCGCCCGAAGCGCCTACGTGCGAAAAAACGGACTCAGTGACAAATAAAACCTTGGAGGACGAAAACAACGCACTCCGTACGAAGCTTAAGCAAATGGAGCTACTTTTTCAAGAGCTTAAAAAAGAAGTAGACATACTCCGAGAGGAAAACAAGGCTCTGAAAACAAAGCATATAAACGAAGCCCAAGAAAGCAGTCCACTCCGCTCAACTAGTCGCGAATACCATACGGATGAAGAAGAGCTTACCCGCGAAACAAATTGGACCCTAAAGAAACGACCGTCTAAGAAACGTAAAGCTGGTTCCTCACCTGAAGTCGTTCCAGAAAAGAGCCACGAGTCACAAAAAAAGCAACTCCCAACAAAATTACGTCTTCCACCTCCAATCAACGTTGTTGGGGTCTCAGACTATAGCAAGTTGCATTGCTTTCTCAAAGATACGCTTAAATGTAAGTATAAGGTTACATCACTGCGCAACAATGTGTGGAAAGTTAACGTCGACAACTCCGATGACTACCGAGAATTGTCCGAAAAATTAAACACCGAGAAGATCCAATGGTACACTTTCGAAAACAAGTCAGAAAGACCATTACGTGTAGTAATGTATTAAAAACGATATTGTAAGCGACCTCCATGCAAAGGGCTTTAAAGTTCTAGACGTCGTAAATATTATTAAAAAAGAAAAGAGAAAAACAGAGGAAAACGAGGAAATCCTGGTTAAGCGGGGACTTCCACTGTTTATGCTTAGTTTCGATAAGTCCGAAAATAAAGAAGATATCTATGGTATCAAAACTATTTTAAATATCGTAGTCAAAATCGAACCTGTGCGAAGGAACACAAGATCGATCGTTGCCAAGGCTTCAATCATACGCAGACTTACTGCCAAAAAGAACCGCGTTGCGTAAAATGTGCCGGTAAACATCTCTCAGAAGAGTGCAACTTAAATAAAGAACTTCCACCGTCTTACATAAATTGCCAAGGAAAGCACCCAGCAAACTATCGCGGATGTGAAGTGGCGAAAGAACTCCAAAAAAGGCGCGATACGCTTAAAAAAACCTTACGTCCAAACCCAAACGCAACCACAAATAAACCTAATATTGCTAAAGAACAGGCAGTGAAAGAAAGAAAATCCGTCGCGGTAAAGTCGAAGGATGTACAAAAAAATATCGCAAAGGAAAATCCGCCACCGATTGACGCGCTAACGTATGCACAAGCTGCGTTGCAAGGAAATAAAAAAAGCGGTGTTACGCCAGATCCAGTGGCTCGCGTTTTCTCCCTAATTCTCACGACTCTTAAGGAGCAAGGCAGAACAAATAAACTACTAGTTGAAAAATTGTGCAATCTCGAGAAAGAAATACGTAAAACTCAATTCCAAGCATGAATATGAAACAAGTGCTTAAAATATTGACGTGGAACGCTAATGGCCTTAATAAAAAATTCGACGAACTGGAAGTGTTCTTAGAAAAAGCCAATATTGACATTTGCTTGAGGAAAGGACCTCGTGTGGAACTAAAGGGATTCTGTGCTTATCATGCATACCACCCATCAAAAAATGCCAGAGGCGGATCCTCATTGTTCATTAAAGATTGTATTGAACGCGTAAAATATAACCACCTGCACTACAAAATTGCATCCATTTATTGTCCTCCGCGATGCAAGCTAGAAAAGAATGACTTTAAAGGTATCTTTGATTCACTCGGACCGAATTTTATAATTGGTGGTGACTTTAATTCGAAACATACCTCCTGGGGCTCAAGATGTAATTCAACGAAACGCAGACAACTCTATGAAGCCAGAATGCAATGTAAAGTTGACTTTTTCTCGACAGGAAAACCAACATTTTGGCCTTCGGATATAACAAAGACCCCCGATCTTGTAGACTTCTTTGTCACAAAGGGAGCAGCCAAAATTTCTACAAACATCGACGAAAGTTATGATCTCTCCTCAGATCACTCACCAGTCATTTTGACACTAAGCATACTCTTAATTTAGAAAGAAGTGGCGCCTAGATTAACTAACAACAAAACTAACTGGGACAGTTTTAGAAATTACTGCAGTGAACATATTGTTCTAAACGTGTCGCTAAAAACACAAAACGAAATAGAAGACGAAGTCGACAGATTCATCAAAGTCCTGCAGAACGCTGCCTGGAACAACACTCCAACTCCAAAAAGAAAAGAGAAAGCAAGTAATGAAATAAAATATCCGCCAGAAATAAAAGAACTGGTGAGAGAAAAGAGGAGAGCGCGCAAAAGATGGCAACAATCCCGTGCTCTCCAGCATAAAACATACTTAAACCACTTATGCAACAAGTTGAAGGAAGCAATACGAGATTACAAAAATCGGAATATCTCTACATATCTCGAAGGTATGACTGCCGAAAGAAGTTCAAATTACTCGCTCTGGAAAGCCATGAAGGGAATTAAAAAGCTTCAAATGCAATTTCCTCCTCGACCCTCGACCACCGACGTAATGTCTCCTGTCTCACCCTATCTATCTATCGTTATTTTCACCACCAGTGCTCCTCAGAAATTTCCAGTAGCATTCCGCCCCTTCAAACTTCCAACCGTAACACCCGTCTCGCTATGAATCATCAGTACACCCTCAAGGCCACTTTCGGACGCACCCTGAAATATCGTGATACTTTCCTAAGCCGAACAACTCGCTCATGGAATGCTCTGCCGAGCTCTTTATTTCCTAGCCATTACAACCTTCAAACATTTAAAATCAACGTATTTCGGTACCTCTCTTTTGTCCCTCCCTAAATTTCCTTCGCCCGCACTATGTGCAAACATTTTAATGGTACATAATCCCTTGTGCGCGCGCAAATTATAAAAAAAAAAAAAAAATAAGAAAAAATAATGGCGAATGGGCAAAAGGAGATAAAGAGAAGCCGGATCTATCTGCCGAGCACCTAGATGAAACGTTTAAGCCTTTTGATGGACAGGCGTTAATAGGTGGTTCTAATTATATAATTACGGCATCGGACAATTTTAGAATAAAAACAGTATCCCTACGAGAACTTAACCAAGCAATTAAAAAATTGAAAAATAACAAAGTCCGTGGTTATGATTTAATAACTGGACAAATTCTCAAGGAGTTGCCAAAGAAAGCACTGATCAAACTGCTCCAACTTATGAATGGAAAGTTGCCGAAGTCATAATGGTCCCGAAACCAGGCAAATCTCTAAATGAAAAAAAGTCCTACAGACCGATATCGCTTCTGCCGATAATATCTAAAATATTTGAAAAACTCCTATTGAAGCGCTTACAACCGATCATTGAAGAAAGGCGTCTAATTCCTGATCATCAATTCGGTTTTAGAACTAAGCACTCCACAATTGACCAGGTCTTTAGAATTACGAATGAAATTGAGGAAGCCCTAGAGGGGAAAAAGATATGTTCTAGCGTGTTTCTTGACGTATCTCAAGCCTTCGATAAGGTATGGCATGAAGGCTTAAATTTTAAGCTAAGTCAGGTTCTTCCGAGAGAGCTGCATACGATTCTGAAATCGTACCTGGAAAACAGAATTTTTCATGTCAAACATGGCACCGAATACTCGGAATTTAAAGAGATCGCTGCTGGAGTTCCGCAAGGAAGTGTACTTGGTCCGGTATTATTTTTACTCTATACTCGAGACATACCGGAAGAATCAGGTACCATAGTAGCCACGTTCGCGGACGACAGGGCGATACTAGCTATAGATACTTCAGTCGAGTTAGCTTCTAGTCTAGGAAGCTACAAACGGCTTTGGACAAAATCTATGAATGGACAAAGATATGACGAATTGTTCTCAACGAGACCAAATCTTCTCATGTTAATTTTACTTACCAGAAAACCTTCCCATTTTCATTAACTCGGTACCATATGTATCTAGGAATGACATTAGATGTTAGCCTGAAATGGAAGCCGCATGTTAAGAAGAAACGTGATGAACTTGAGAATAAATTCAGACAAATGTACTGGCTTATGGGAAGACATTCCAAGTTAAGCAGACATAACAAACTGCTCATCTATATATAAGCAAGTGCTTAAACCTGTTTGGACGTACGGTATACAACTTTGGGGTTGTACTAAACCAAGCAACCGAAATATTCTCCAAGGCTATCAAAACAAAGTTCTAAGACAAATCGTGAACGCCCCATGGTATATGAGAAACAGTGATATCCACAGAGACTTAGGAATAGTTACAGTCGAGGACGAAATAATGAACTTTGCTCGCAAACTCCATATTCGTCTTCATGGTCATTGGAATAATAAAATACTCCAAATTCTGGTAGAGATAAACTTAGTGCGTCGATTACAAAGAATGAGACCATTCGATCTGGCGCGATAAGGACTATCCGCATATAATAGTGGTAATAGCAGGTGATTTTGCTGGAAAGCTACCTGTCCCACGCGAACGTTATTTGAAACGGAAACTACTTGATAAGGTTACTTAGTTGTAGTCGTTAAGAAGGGTGGCGTGTTTTTGGTTAGTAAGAATCTCACACTAATATGAGCAACCGGTTCATAGTGTCTATGAAGATTTTCACACCTACCCACAAAAAAAAAAAACAATTCGTCAGAAAACCTCCAAGAAACTGTCAGCTCTCTGGGTATCTAATAGGGTTTTTGGCTAGACGTGTGCCTTATCTAGATTCGGATTCTCTGTATCTTCATGGCTATAAAGAGCCCAGTTATGCATCTTTTTAAAGATACATTAAATATGCTTCTACCAGACACCAAAGAATGTTGTGTCACGATTGCACGCCTGGCACTGATGAATCTTCCTCTCCTTGGTACCCACATCATGGGCTGCAAAGGCGAGTGGTCTATGATACGAGTACAACATGCACACTGGTCTTATAGATATGCTATCTGATGCAGTGACACCAGGAAACCCTCATATTCTGAGGCAGTAAAGAAACCTCTCCACAGACACCTGCAAAACCGATTCAAGTTTTGGTTGGTGCTGGTGTCTTTCTAAAGGAAGGCAACCTTACATTTCACTGTTTTTTGTAGGAAAATATTGGTCTGTCTTCTAAGCACATATGATCACAATCCTGATGGCAACGAACTATTTTGTTCAGATTCGGAGGAAAGAGCGAAAAATTCACATCTCAAGCGACATCAACGCTATGCTAAGAGCCCTGCTGTACCCTCTTTTGATTGGCAAGTTAGTCGAACAATGCAAGACTTCACTGCATGCATTCAGAGAATGAATTCACAGGACCATCCTCGGGATCTAGATCAAAATGTGATCATTGGAAGTTAAACCACCGATGAACTTGCTAAGCAGGGCTAGCAGAATCTGCGTTAATACTGGGTGCGTGTTTGGTTTGGGCCTCCACTGGCAGCTGAGTTTCATATGACTGGGGCTGGCAAGATTCTCCAGGTACCCAGTAGACTAAGCAAATGCTCTCCGGCAACTCCTAGATTTCAGCGACTTTCTTGCATTACCTTAGTTAGAAAGACTGTGCTTATTGGAAGCGAAATAGGACCTACGAGGTTTGCTAATCACTTTACTGTGCTAAGTATAAGCGACACAACATTCTGCGACTCTTTCTGATTCGGAGATTATCTTCCTATCTTTCTACGAACGACTGTAAGATCGCAATAAAAGTGATATACAAGGTGTACAGCGGACTAGCTTTTGTTGGAGTGCTGTGTTCCGACAAAGAAACAAATAAAACCTTGGCTACAATAGGCAAGCCTCTGCTGATGGCCAGCCCGAAGCCAAGGCTTTTGTGGCTTGTCACAAGAAGGATGATTTAGGCATGAGTTAAACTTAAGCCCGACACGAATGGCAATAGTGTTCCTTTGTAAGAACTGAAATACCAATTTGATACCTAACTACAGAGCTACCTGGAACTCATTTCTAATACACACCAACGATGTGTCCATAAAGAGAGAGGCAGAGTTAACTGATGATATGTTAGAAACTAGTTGAGGTCATCTTTTGTTAGGCCTTCACTACTGTCATCTTGCCATTCATTCCTTCTATGTATCCTAACCATTTCAGTCGACTACTACGTAGTGTTTCAACTACATGGATGGCTCCAGGACAGCACATAGAGCTGGCTAATATGTCACTTTTTCCAGGTCAGTCGGCGGAGAACAGCGATCAGTTTTTGAATAGATGTCACTATCGGCGTTAATAGCATGGCGGAGTTAATGTTGCAATGTTGTGTATTGTAGCGTTCTATCTGATGAGACTATGTTACGCGTCTTTCATTATTGACAGAACGTATGGTTTGGTTTTATCTATATTCGAGTTCGATGTTCTAGAGTGAGTAGTCGCACCTTTATCTTCTCCGGCAAAATGTAAAAGAAGTCGCATGGTAGCGCCGCACATTTTCTTAATTCTTTTTTTAATGTCAGAGGTCGCTGTGGAATTGCTTTTGAACTCTACAGAGCATCGAGCATTGTCCATTGTCATGATGCACAATCAAGTCACCTGCTATGTCGTCTAATATTGCATTGCTATCGTCGATATATCTATACCATCTAAACGTTTACCAGAACTTAATACAGACTTACATCTATAAAGCCAAGCATGCCAGCTCAAGCCACACCATCAGACAGCATTCATTTATTCGGATGACTGGAAAGCTTCCCATTCATTGTCCAAGTTGAATGCTTCTTTCTGGTGATGGTAGCGTTTTCGTCCCCACAGCTAAGCAGTCTGAAGAGGGAATCTGCTGAAAAAGTTTCGAAGCAGCCGAAACGAACAGTCCTTTGGAATTCAGTGAACGAGGCAGTGTCGCATTAATTCCGTCAAACAGTTCCAGCAAAGGTTAGAATTGGACAGCAATACAGATTCAAAGGTTCTTCTTCTCCCTTCGACTGCCAGACGACCTTCATTGGGCGGGGAGTTTTCGGCGTATCACATTTTATCCAACAGAATTCCCTCTCTTCCATGCCATCCAGATATCTAGAGCTTGTTGACGTCACTTAGCTCACGGTGAGTCAAAGTAGTTAGTTTCCTCTTCCATGTCAGGCATGTACAGAATTCGCTAAAGTTCAATGTACATTGCCTGACGTTGCCGAACACAGTAGGGTTGATTCACTTCCTCACCTTGAAAGAGTTGATTGCTTTCAGTTCAGAAGATAAAAACGACTTTCTACGCGCCGTTCTACAATTAAAGTCCAAGGCTACAAGGCTTGATGAAATACATCCACATATAATGAAAATTATTTTACCCCACATTCTTCCTAGCCTTACACTCATTCTTAACGCCATACTCATGACATTGCTAAAGTTCTGCCGATAGTAAAAAAGCCTACTACTGGATTGTCACCACCTGAGGATGGGCCTATTTCTATTTGTCCTATTTTATCCCAAGTCTTTGAGAAACTTCTTCAGAAGCAAATAACTCTTTTTACACAATAAACTTCTGAATGGCCAACAGTCTGGTTTCAGGGAAAACCATAGTTGTGTCTCTACTTACAGATGATCTGAAAAGCACGATGGATCACGACTTAATCTCGTTTCATTTCTGTAACTCTGCAGCTAATTTAATTCTTTCATAACTGAGTCAAGTCGTATCGGTTGGGGAAATCTATTCCCGCCACTTAGAACTAAAGCCTGGAGTACCACAAGGATCGATTCTTGGACCATTGCTTTTCTTTACTTACTTTATGTGGCGCTACAGTTCGCTAGGCCTCTGTCAACAAGCGTCTCCAGCCAGGTCGACCTTTTGCTAGCTACCTCCAGTTTCGCTGGCTAAGTTGGCTCAGATCCTTTTCAACTTACGTGCGCCACTTGAGTCTTCCTTTACTGCGCTGTCCCTCGGGGGCGGATTCGAGGACTTTTCGAACCATCTACTCTATATGACCATGCCATCTCAGTCAATGGATCTTCACCCTTCTAGCTAGGTCGCTGTACAGTCCATATAATTCGTCGTTGTATCTCCTCTTCCACTCACCATCAATGCAGGCGGGACTAAAAATCAATCGAAGTATGTTCCTCTCTGTGCCATAGAGAAGAACTGAGATTATTTAGGCTTTATAAAGTGTAACTTTAGTTGTTCGAGAGAGGGCTTTACTAGTCAATTGCCTTCTTAGCCCAAAGAAGCAACGATTGGCAAGAGTTGTTCTTCGTTCGATCTCAGTGCTGGTGTCGTTGTCCGAATTTATAGCGCAGCCTAGACAAAGCCCTTAACTACCCCAAAGTTATACCTGTCGAAGGTGACATTCTGAGGTCTTGCCTCCGTTGACCGCTTAACCCATTATCGCCGCTTCCGTCTCAATACATGCAAAAGCGCCATCGACATCAAGCTGCTATCTTCCAATTATGTCAATATAATAAGCATATGTATGTGGGTAATTGGACGGGCTCTTGAAAGATTGTTCTAGCGCGTGAGTTTTGCATTTTTATTTCAAGCATGATGTTGAAGAAGCCGCATGACAGCGCATCGACTTGTCCGAATCCTTTCTGGACATCAAAGGTCTCGGTGAGATCCCTACCGACCTTGATGGAGCGCCGGTCATCCTCCATCGTCATCCTGCACAGACGGATAAGTTTGGCAGGGATGCCGAAACTAGACATTGCTCTGTATAGCTCGTCTATATAGATGCTGTCATACGTGGCCTTAAAATCGATAAATAGGTCGTCTGTATCGATCTGAAGTTCATGGGTCTTCTCCAAGATCTGCCGTAGTGTGAATATTTGGTCGATGGTTGACTTTCCTGGCCTGAAGCCACACTGAAATGGAATGAACACAATACGGCGGATAAGATCTTGTATGCGATGTTGAGCAGACTGATGCCTCTGTAATTGGCGCAGTTCAGAGGATCTCCTTTCTTGAGAATCGGACAAACAATGCTGAGGTTCCATTCATCGGGCATTCTTTTGTTCGACCATATGTATACTCCTTCCCAGGTCATCGCCTGCCACTTTGAAGAGCTCGGCAGTCGGAGTCGGAGGCAGCGGACGGCCTCGCTCCAGCAGCTTCGTTGTACTTAAGCTTCGATATACTATATCTGTCTTCATTTCATCCAAGTCGGTTAGACGATTTGCCAAGCTGCTACTGTAAACGTTTCCAATTACTTTGTTTTCGTATTTATTCTCTTCATTGAGGTCAAGTTTTTGCGTCTGAATTAGAGTTCGATGTGGTCTGACATGGAAGCATCAAATAGCATTCTCCACCTGATAACCATTCAATAGAGTTAAGTCGATTGCATATATTTTTCTAGTAACAAATGTTGACTGGGACCAAACATTGTTGACAACCAAGTCAGCCGATTCGTTTCACTTGCTACGATGATTGTAGTAACAATCCGACATAATCAAGCAATTATCGTACAATGACAGTGGCATTCCATTAACTGGTTTTGTTTAACGTAAAAGGAAGGATGTATAGCTAATTCCAAAATCATCCCTGCGACATATGAAAAATTAGAGACCGTCCATAAATATTTCATTAGACTGTCACTTTTGCTTCGCCACCAAAAACCGCTTGATAAAGCAGTGCTCCCAAGCCTCTAATCGTGGTAGCATAAGATAATTGCTATCGAATGGTTCTTTTAACAAAATTTTCATATTCTGAGAGTTATTAGCTTGATATTTGAAAGCCACTTAAGCATTCTTTCAGATGTGCTCGTTCAAAGCCATTGACACAGGCAAATACTCATACTTTTCCATCTAAACATCGACACTTACCGGAACGTTTATTTATTGTCGCCAAAAGAAAATCCTGAGGTTGGTTACATTCCTCAACTTCTCCTCCCCCTCTCGTTTTTGATAAATCTTACTCGTAATTCACTAGACCTATCCAATTCAATATTTATCACTCCATTGCAAAATATTAACTCAATTTGGTTGACCCTGTGGAAGGTAGAGTATCCGTAAAATGTCTCGAATTCTGCATGGACACAGAGTGAACCCAAAGTTTGGAGGTAACGCTGGGTAATTTCATGCTTCGAAGGGCAAACCCTTTGATCTGAAAGTCGTTTATCGATTTTTTTTCGGGTTTTTGCTTTCGTCCTCGTCGAGGCGAATTTTATTATTGTACACCTCCCTCCAGGTATGTCTCTGTTTTTCGTTGGTCTAGTTAGAGAATTTGTTTTTTTAAACTCTGTAGCCTGTCTCATGAATCTCATGACAAAGTGTAACAAGGACTAACAAATTAAAAGAGGATTCATGTCTCTTGATGCGAGACATTTGTGTCCTTTGTCCTTCAGGGTTAATCAATATGGGTCCTTTTTTGTTTTGAGGATGAGGTCAAGTGGGTGGGAACCTTTCAAATCGGATGACAGGTTAGAGATACAAATCTGTCTGAAGAGATTGATAGTGGTGTGAGAGAAAGTTCTGTGATGATATTTTGGATTATGAATTCTCGGTTTATGTGGCCGGTTGGAGGTTGAAGCTATTTTCAAACTTAAACCACACAATTTCCAGATTTGGTCTACAATAATAATTTTTTCAGAATATTTCTCTGACTGTATCCGATTTCCTTTCTACTTCCGATATTCTCAGAAATTTTTTAAAAATATATTTGCTTCGTAAGGTTAGAATTCTTTTTAGAAATTAAGTGATTCTGGCTTTGGCAGATATTTGAATGTTTCCATATTATCTATCACTCAATTGGGCTACTCAGTTTTTTAGCATGAGGTTCGTTCAAGAGATCATCTTTACAACATCCAACATCTTTACTGGCGTAGATTCCATCAAAACTATTATTGAGGGACCTTCGACGTGCAAAGAAAAAGGCCCCTTCCAGGATAAATATAAAGAAGTTGGGATATAGAAAGGCTGAGTTTCTAATCTACGATTTTAAGCTTTGGGTCGGAGTTGAAAGTACTCTGATGAAGATGTTCAATAAAATGGAGTACACTATGTACAGTTAGACCCACTCTCTTCCCTATCGGATTCTACCGAGACACCACCTCTCTCGCTAAACCTAACAAAAACCGATGCTCGAAATATTTACAACACCTCACCATACAGCTAAAGTGTCCTCTAAGTCTGTCATTTGCCTCACCGCCAGACACAAACTTGTAGTCTTTCTTCTTGCCTTCGACACAGCATAAACAAAAATTTAGTGGCTTGCAAGGAAGTTTTCAGTTACGTTTTCTACGTTTTTCTGCAATAACTCCACATACTTGACTCTATAGGGAGCTTGATCTAAAAAAAAAACACTGTGGCTCTGGCAACCCGGTACCCGGTATGGGCCATGGTCTAGCTTCCTAACACTCATTTGTGTTGCTCATGTTGTCATTTTTTCACATCTGAGCGGGGCCTACGGTTTATCGCCGAGTCCGAACGGCACTCCTTAGAAACTTTTTCGTAGGCAATTTTACTTTCGGGAGTTCGCCATTGCCCGCCGAAAGGGTGATGTCGATTTGAAAAATTGTTGGTGACCCAGCCAGGAATCGAACCCAGACTCTCTGCGTGATAGTCCAAGGAGCTAACTATTGTGCCATCACCATCGTACCTTGATCTACGTGATGCTTAAAACCAGAGACATAAATTTAACCTTTCAGCTCTGATTCACAAGAGGAAAACGACACCTAGAATCAGCCCTAGGGGTACACTTCCTCTTAGAATATTGTCTTAAGAGCTGCTAGAAGTTTTTCACCTTAAACAAGCTAATAGGAAAACAGTGAGGTTTTCGGTCGGCTATGCTGGATAGAAAGAGGATCTTTTGGAGGAGATTTTTCAGGAAATCTAAATCTTAGTCCCTACTGCTGTTTTCCTATCAGAGTCTTCCCTCCCACTCACATAAAGAATTCCTACCTACATCGCTAGGTTGGGCTTGGTTAAAACAGGGGTGTGTCATCACACAAATACTAGGCACCAAACGGGCTCATCGAGATCTCTGTGGAACCAGTTGAATTTAACTTCAAGTGGCAAAAACCTACACAATCTCCCTGGTAAAACACCCAATTTCTCTGCAAAAGTCAAGAAGACCTTTGAATTCCGTGCCGTTTATTTCCTCTAAGTTTTCGAAAAAAAAATTTCCTGCGACTACGCGATATTGCCTCGCATTCACACAGTATATGTGCTATATCCTCAACCTCTTGCAGATCACCGCAGAATCTGCAAATTTCTTTATCTGACAATTTGAGTCTCTTTGAGTGTGTCAGTAGGGGATAGTGTCCTGTCAAAATTCTTATTAATGTCTGAGCTTATCCCTGTTTTATTTTATTCACTCTCTAGATCTTTGACCGTCAATAAGTGGCCACAGAGCCATGGATACCCTATGTCCTTCAAGATTCGTTGGGAGTCTTTTTGGAATTTTTTTCGATAGTGCTCCTTGCTGTACAGACCGGTAGCTTGTAAACAGCCCCACTATTATCGAGTAGCCCTCCTCTTCCTGTTAGCTCATCCGTTTTCCGTATTTCCCTCTATATCGTAGTGTACTAGCACCCAGCACAGTTTCACCCGGTTCTGACTGCATAATGCTATGAACATTCTGCGCTATCCCCTGAGTATATCAGAGTTGATGTTGATCGATTCCATTGCTGTCAATGTAGATAGCGATATTTTTTCTGGATGCCGATCACATCTGTACAGCCAGATCCTCTGTTTGGAAGACACTAATTTCCCCCGGTAGTTCTATAGACACTCTCAATTCTGGGTCTTCTGAGAAGATATCAGGACCTGTTCCTTCCTCTTTTTTTGAGCCATTTGTGAACGGCAGCGCTCACATCCCGGAACGGGTTACTGGCTTCGGTGTAACCGACCCCTCGGCCTAGGGGGATTAAAAATTGAACTGGTCCACCAGATTGAAGGTTGTGCCCGGCCATTTAAAAAATAACATAAGCTACGAAGCATCAACAAGCCTCGGATATGGACGGATCTACTGTTGACAGGCCACGCAAACGATTAAAGGACAATAAGCTTCAGATAAGCACGGGGATTGTTAGGTCCCTTAATAGACCACTTGCAGCCGAACAACTAGCGGAGGCCCTAGACTACTGCAAAGCAGACATAACAGCCATCCAAGAAATGCGACGGGATGGGCCGGACAAAAAGAGGATCAAAAGCAACTACTACGGCGATCGCTCTGGACGGCAAAAGCAGCGCTTATTTAGATGCGAATTTGTTGTCGGAGGCAGACTAAGACAAGAAGTCCTCAGCTTCCGGCATGTGAGCGAGCGCCTCGTAGCAATCCGCATCAATGCTAAAATCACCAACATTAGCCTTATATGCGCGCATGCCCCCACAGAAGAGAAAGATGACGACACCAAGGATGCCTTCTACGAGCTCCTTAACAAAACCTTCGAGCAATGCCCTAGCTATGACATTAAAATTGTCCTCGGCGATTTTAATGCAAAGCAAGAGAGAGAGGGTATCTTCGGTGGAACGATAGGAAAATATAGCTTGCACAACACCACCTCCGATAACGGATTCAGGCTAATCGACTTTGCGACGGGTGGAAACATTGTCGTAGCTAGCACGCGGTTCCCACATCTCGACATACACAAGGGGACTTGGAGAACTCCTGATCTCTCAACAGTCAACCAGATTGATCACATTGCGATCGACGCAAGCCAACATCAGCTCGGACCATTACCTTGTTGTAGCCAAGTAACGGTTGCGTATATCCCAAACTACGCCAAGACAAACTAATGCTGTGAGGAAATTCGACGTCAGACGGCTCTAATCGCAAGAGATCGCCAAGTCCTTTTCCGATCGAGTGTCTCTTAATATCTTAAGAGGTCCTAGACCGCCAACATCAAGCATCGAAGACCATTGGAAACACTGCCAAAACGCCATCAGAGATACCGCTTCTGCTGCGCAGGGTTTCATTCGTCCACCACAGCGAATCCCTTGGTTCAATGATGAATGCCGGCAAGCAAATGCAGGTAAACATGATGCATAAAAAGCGGCGCTGCATAAAAGGACCAGAGCTGCTTACGAGCTCTATAAGCAGAAGAACAACGGCTTCTCAGGAGGAAGAAGAAGGAGCATGAGAAGCGCGCTGTCGAGGAAATTGAGAGATGCTACTCCAGGAATGAGGTTCGGAAGTTTTACCAAAATGTGAAAATAACATGCCACGGACACAAACCCAGAACCGAAGCCTGTAGAGATGAACAAGCGAACATCGTGGTAGAATCGCAGTCGATGCTGAGGATTTGGAAAGACCATTTCTGCAGACTGTATAACGGCGATGACGAACCAAATACCGCTGTCAGGCAGACCAACAATTCCGTCCACCTGACCCGGATAAAATGAAGACAGCAATATCTAAGCTGAAGTCCAACAAAGCTGCTGGAGCAGACGGCCTTTCAAAAGTCCGTCTAACTACTCGCATACGGCGCTTTCGCGAGTATTGAGACGGAAGCGGTGAAAATGAGTTTGGCTGTCACTGGGGGAAAGACCAAGTATATGCTGTCAAGCAGAAAGGACACTGAACACCGACTTTTCGGACAAAACGTCACCGTCGACAGATATAACTTTGAGGTAGTTGAGGACTTTGTCTACCTAGGCTCCACTATGAATTCAGACAACGACACCAGCGCTAAGTTCAAACGAAGAATAACTCTTGCCAATCGCTGCTTCTTTGGGCTAAAAAGGCAATTGACTACCAAAGCCCTCTCTCGAACAACAAAAGTCACCCTTTATAAGACCTTTATAATCTCAGTCCTGCTCTATATCGCAGAGGCATTGACATTATCAAAAATGGATGAGGGTGTTCTTGGTTGCCTCCAGAAAAAAATTCTTCGGGCTATCTTCGGGCGATCTTCGGTCCCGTCTGCATTGAGCGTGAATGGAAGAAGAGATACAGCAATGAACTCTACGGACTGTAGAAAAGACCCAACGACTGAGATGCCTGGATCATGTAGAGCGTATGGACACCATTGCTCCGGTCCGAAAAGTCTTCGAATCCGCTCCCGAGGGACAGCGCAGTAGAGGAAGGCCAAGACTCAGCTGGCGCATGCAAGTGGAAGGGGAACTCAGCCAACTTAGCTTGCAAAAATGGAGGCAGCTAGCCAGGGATCGAGCAGGCTGGAGAAGCTCGTTGACTGAGGTCCAGGATCACGCCGGACTGTAGCGCCACTTAAAGTAAAGTCATTGAGAAGGTAAAATGATATCCACTTAGTATAGTTCTCGTAATGACTCTGCATTAAATCCTTAGTAGCCCCAGATTGCGGAACATCTTCGAAAGGGATAGCAGGCCAGTTCAACATTAACCTTTTGCGGTGTGGGAACATCCCAGTGCATTATAAGGCCAACGAACTCAACATACATTCGAGTACATGCAACTTCACTATCCCGATCCCTATATACAAACTCAAAGTAAGGATAAATGCTTTCGCTATAGCACCTCAGATGGGCAATTGGTTCAAAAGATCAAGTGAAGTAGTAAATTTGCCCAAAGCTGGATCTGAAATGCTGGATCTGAATAGCTGTTATCACTAGGCAAAGTTTCATAGGAAACCATAGTTCAGACGATGTTGGCTTAACGAGCAGATGACATTGCATTATCTGTCAAAGGAATAACATGCAAACTAGTGTCGGAGATTTTCGATCTGCTGTGATAGCAATATCTGCTTCCACGCGAAGTGCATTCCTTAGTTATTCTCCCCTTGATATCCATGTCTTGAGCTGTTCCGTCTAGGTAAATAGCCAAAGGCTGAGTTTACAAAGTCTTGACTAAATTTACACATAGCATTCAGAATCTGAGCAGCCTCTGAGTACCATAACAATGGGCATAGCATCTCTAACACCTTCCAAGAAGTGATTGTTAGTTCACAAGCAAACATCATTTTACCTTTGTCATAGAACAAATCTCATCAAAGAGGCTTGTGTCACCCCAAAGGCTTTCCCTCCTCCTGCTCATAACATCTCATAGCTTTACAACCACTCATACCCTCATGACGTTAACTCCCATACTCTTCAAAACCATGTACAGATTATAGAACAAAAAAATAAATTACAAAATCGCAAGGAAAGTGTCGGAAATCGAAGCTCTGCCATCAACTAAATCCAAAGAACAATGGCAAACGCCCTTCAGAACAAGCATATCACTTTCAAACCTCAGTTAAACGAAGCGTAGAAGATATTTAAGTTGCCCTCCCCATCTATCGCACGGCAGAATTAACTCGCAAATAACAATACCGCTAATGCGCGCTGGCGGTTCTCTTTGATTTCTAACAAAACGATCAAAGGATCCACTCAACCTTTTGCGTAACAACAATGACGAAACCGATACTGTTGACAGTCGGGTAATATTAATGGCTGACTGTCGGCGCTATTGGTCGGCCGCTGCTATCCAATGTCACTCCTTCGGTTAAAGTAGGTCCAAGTTGCCAGAGTATCTCGACAGCCGGATGTAGAAATACTCTATAACTCTCTATTCACCTTGTAGTCCACACATTCGTGGCTGCAACAACTGAGCAAACTGTTCAACAAAACCTGAACACCAAACTCAAACAGGAGAGGCACACAATCCACTGCGGACAATGGCCACTGTCCAAATGGGTATCCCAGAGAGGTACTCATACACAGAGGAAACGAAACGCGTGTTGCGGTGCACCTGCTACGTGCCGCAGAGCACCTGCTGTCACCGTTGTTTCATAGAAAAATTCCGAAGCCATATTAATTATGGAATAAGCTCCTTTGGTTGAGTGACGTGTTTCTCAGTCCCCAGTAGTGAAGTGGCATACCGACAATGACGACAACGACGACAACGAGAACGACGACATGATGCCGACAAAAGTTTGTCACTCATTAAAGCGGGAACTGCAGTGTCATCGCATGGCAAGGTATGGAAAGAACAAAACAAAAGGAAAATCCAACCAATCGCCCACCTGCCAGATGGGGGATTTTCTTTTTGTTTCCTCCACGTTACTTCTATCTTTGACTTGTCCCTCTCCACCAGGTCAGCTTAAGGTGAAAAGTGTGTATGAATCACTTTTCAACGGTCGGATAATCGCTTTGTTCCATTGTTGTCCCCAGTGTGCCTCATAATGGCCAAATGACAAAAGACAGAGAACTCTTCGTAGTTAGCTGTGAACAAGGAAACAAAGAAGATTTTCCCGTCGATTGGACGTACATATTTGTACGACTTAGCCATGGTACAAGCAAAGCAACATTTCGCAGAATGACCAACAAACCCGTAGTCCACTAACCCATTCGACCTAGGGAACTACAGAGTCGAGTGACAACTCATCAAAGTGGTGTAGTGGAGGCACCCCTTCGTATTGACTGTCAAAAGGAATGAGGAGAATACTTATGCCCATTCGACGGGTAGGAGTGTATGTGACTTGGACTTAGACGATGACGATGACGATGACGATGACGATAACGATGACTCCACTGTGTCTGGAAATAGTTCTTTCGTTCTACAGACGATTGTTATTTCTTGAAATGGTCAGGATGGCAGTCTACTCGTATGTTCACATGGCTTTCAAGCTAGGAAATCGTGTGCGTTTTTGACTATGCATACGAAATATGGATGGATAAAGTTTTGGAACACTGTTCAACGGTCGGTTGCACAGCAAAACAAGGAAATAAAAGTTGCAAGAGGAATTAAATATGTTCAATTAGAAGGTGGCAAACACACTGGGACAACACGCACTTCTTAATCTTATTTGTTTGTGATAGATTGGCAGTTTCAGGATGACTTGATTGTAGTTGGAAACTAGGACAGTCTGTCATCAGCGTTCCACTGAAAGTAACTTGAGCTTAAGAAGGATTATGAAGAGGATTTAAGCACTCACAGAGATGGGCTGAAACTCTTTCTCTAAATCACCCTTCAGGCAACTGTCTTTTTAAACTTTTATGGGGAAACTACCGGCAGGTCACATTCCTGGATTTGATTTCGGATTGATGGGACACCAAGTAGGTAGTACGAGAAGCTTTCACCCCCCCATTCTCGTATGAAAGCCAGCTACTTTACAATCTGCCCCTGCGTCTTATTGAAACAATTGGGAACTGTAGATGTTTGAACTGGAAATAGCATGCAGATTATATCAAATAAGAACGAATTTGGATCTTTCTTCGTGGACTACAGTGCTACAAGTTTCATTTCTCTAAGCACCTGGCTCGCTCGGTTTGGATAGACAACAATGCTGCAGATACGTGATGACCCAGTCAAACCGACTTGAGTCAAAAACATGGCTCCACTCTGAGGATGTTATCTGCTATTATCGAGAGTGTTAAGATGCACCAACCTGGAGTTTCAAGATGCCGCCGAGGACTTGTAGGATTACTGCGAGTTATGTCAGCCTTTTATATGCCCTACATTTGAATGGCATATTAAAAGCAACTATAACAGTTCGTACAAGGGTGTCATGGAACTGACATAAGCATTGATGATGTACCCTCCTCTTGGAGAATCAGGTCCTAGTTGAACGAATCCTTACGAATCATGTCTCTGATGGTTCGTCGTCTGTTCTAAAGGCTGATTAATTAAGAAAGCAGTGATTAGCATCCCAGGCGGCAGAGTGAACTTTGCCGAGGTGGAAATAAAAATTGTACCTGCTCAAGCACAGCTGAACTAGCTCAGGTGCTTATTGCGCTCACAAAATCTCTTATATAGAGCCAATGCAACGTTGATTCAATTATTACCTAGTCTGCGCTACTTCAACATACTCGCATCTTATAGAGGAGAAGGAGACCTAACATCACAAAGAATGCCACACTTTATGAAGCCACAACCTCAGGTACAAATATTTGTATTGTTGACGGCCATTGCAAACAAAATAGGTCAACGTCATGGTAGTGAATTGCTTGTAGTCTTTGTAGAAGACATTGCAATGAACCCTCTTGTCATTTATGAAGTGAAAACTATTACAGTGTGTGATCAAATAAGACGGACGAAACATCAGCTTTTCCGGAAAAAAAATCTAGAGCAACACTCCATATGGAATCCGATGGAGTAGAAATAAAATGATCATTTCAGGATTAAGAAACATTCGGAGAAATGGATGAAAACTATATAACTTCCTCCAAAGTCTATAGTTATTTTCAAGAGCAACGACAGCTTTTCTTTAAGCTGGATTTACGTTCGTATTTTCTTCTCTGCTAGTACGTCGCAGTAGCAGTTTCCTTTAAGGATTTACCCCCTCATGGTAAATGCTGTTTGCTCTGCAACAACTACAATGCCTGCTAACATTCATCGTCTGACCACAATATTTTTGATTGCCGGTAGTGTTATGAAACACAGCACTGTCACTTTCACTTGATTTAAAAAGAGGTTATCGGAAATGCAGTCAATATTGTCTACTAACGGATGGCCGTACCTATCCGATGTCAAAAATTTCTTACAGTGTTTTCTTGGCGTACTGCACTGCACTTGCCCTTGATGTCCCAAGTCAATGTTAGCCGATTGTTATATGAGGGCGGGCGATAAAAAAGAAAGCCCAGGAGACCTGCGACGAGAGTTGCAAGGAAAGCAATGCTGAGGACATTGGTTTCAAGGAGGTCAAGTAAAAGAGGAAGAAGAAGAGCAAAAAGAGCGACGAAGAGATTGAGGTCGCTGTCGAAAATGAAAAGGTAAGTGATAATTTTACAAAAAATAATTTGGGAGGGGAGAATGGCGATGTCACCAATAAAATTGACATCACAAACGTAAGTTTATTGACGAAAGCGATGTTGTCTATTGCAACTGAGCTGGTTGATGTTGTTTTCAGCAAAGTAGTAGACCCGGAGCTGGCTACTAAAGTTAGGACGGTTGCCTCAAGCAAGTGGTCACAAAAGCCTCCACGGCTGTTGGTTCACCCAGCTTTGCCCAGGTCGCGAGGCAAATGGCACAAAATGTGCAAATCGCTGCTAAGTCTACAGCTTCCCCAATTAGTGCACAAAAGCACTCTATGAAGGTGCCCCCGCCCACTTGGGCTGTTGTTGTTAACAGCATAACAAGGAGGGTACTTCCTCGAATGAGGTGATGACCACCCTGAAGAAAGCTGGCCCATTAGGGGTAAGGGTGGAAAAGGTGATACAACTCAAAAACGGGAACGTTTTAGTTAGAACACCGTCAGCCCTCGAAAGGGAGAAGCTCCTTCAGAGCGATAATTTCAGGGCCATAGGCCTTAAAGCTGCGGTACCGCAGAAGCCAGGAGACAGGGTTATTGTTCATGGGGTCAATACAGATATTACCCCTGAGGAGTTTTTGACGGATCTTCACCGCTTGAACTATTCTGAAAAGAGTGAATTCAAGATGGTCTCACGGCCATGGGCTGTTTCTGAGAATGGCACCACAAACGTGGTACTGGAGAGTTCTGGTGAGGCCGTTAAGGCCTTACTAAAAGCTGGGAGGTGCTATGTCAATCTCACCGCATTCCCCGTAAGGGAATACAAGGCCCGATTGGGGTGCTACCGTTGCTTTGGCCTTGGTCACAGTGTGGCTGAGTGTCCTTTCAAAGCTGACCTCTGCCGCCGTTGTGGGCAGGAGGGTCATAGGGCCGTTGCGTGTAAGGAGGCCATGCAGTGTAGAAACTGCAAGTCCAGAGGACGGCCAGCCGTGCACCTCATGGGGTCGGCTGATTGCCCCATACACGAAGCTGCGCTAGCTACGGCCAATTCTCGAAACTAATGAGGATTGTCCAACAAAACTGTCAGGGCGCTTTTTCAGTAGGGGTCGATTTAGGAGTACAAATGGTGAGGCAGGACTGTGGTATTGCCCTGGTACAAGAGCCCTATACTTCTAATGGATGTGTTAGGGGCTTACCTGCAGGAATGCAGGTATTCCTTGATACCAGAGGTAAGGCCGCAATTATTGTAAGGGATGTTGATTTAGTTTGAACGGGGAGTTTGCGTGAGTATTGAAGGGACGCTTGGCAGGATCTTTCTTGCAAGCGTCTACTGCAAGTACAGTGAGGAAATTGACCCATACATACAGTATATGGATGGTTTGTTTTTGCTAGCCGGCACAGAACCCCTCGTATTCGGGGTTGACGCCAATGCGACCTCCCCTCTGTGGTTCAGTAAGGCATCCAGAACTACGACTGGTACCCGGAACCAGGCGGGGGGGGGGGGGGGCTCCTTGGCGACTGGATTGTTACACGCAATGTCCAGGTCATCAGCGAACCGAACGAGACATATGCTTTTCATGCGGTCAACGGTGGCAAGAGTGACATTGATGTTACTTTTGCCAATGAGGCAGCTTTTAGGGCGTTTAGTTTTAGGTGGCGGGTTAGTGCAGGGATGAGTGATCACAACTGGATCCAGTTTGAGATCACTCATGAAACAGCGGGTAGAGACACGGTTCCCGAAAGGAGATGGTGTGTGCGAGGCGCTGATTGGAATGTCTATGGTGCTCGTATACTTGCGGAGGTAACTTCTGTATCACCTCAGGTGTACGGCAGCTTAGACATTGACCGGCAAATCGGACACATCAACGAATGTGTATGGCGGGTTAACGATGAACTCTTTGAGAGGAGCCACAAGGCCAATCAAAAGAGGGTAAATTGGTGGACCCGTCTATTGACTGAGAAGCGAAGGCTAGTTCGAAACCTAAGGAAGCGATTCCAAAGGGCTCGTGCGGCCAACGCTGAGAACTTGGCTCACTTGGGCATTGCCTTTCGGCGAGGTCTCGCTGAGTACAAGCGACTCATAGTCAACACGAAAGAAGCTCACTGGCAGAACTTTGTGTCTGGAAATAGGGACGATCCCTGGGGCAAATTGTATAAGATTTGCAGGAGTGTCAAGAAGACTGCTGGCATTGAAGGCATCCGTGTGGGTAATAGTGTTTTAACCACATGGATAGAATGCCTGACTGCACTGCTTGGTCAGTTCTTTCCGAGAGAGGAGCGCGTTGAGGACCCTTTTATTGAAGAGCCTCCGGTCCCTCCGGAATTAAGGGCTGAAGAGGTTGAGCAGGGTGTTTCACTTCTTCGTTCTAGGAGATCTCCTGGAGCAAATGGAATAACTGGAGAGATGGTGAAAGCCATCTGGAAAGCTATTCCAGAATACCTGCTTTGCCTTTATAGCAAGTGTATTGCCTGTGGCTATTTCTCTCAGGATCGGAGGGAGGCAAGGGTGGTTGTACTTTTGAAGTCCCCCGATAAGATTAGGTCTGATCCTGGATCATATCGGGGCATCAGCCTTCTTCCGGTACTTGGAAAAGTGCTGGAAAGGGTCATGGTGGAAAGGATTTTTGAAAGTATGACGGAACCAATGTCCCAATTCCAATTCGGCTTTACAAAAGGCAAGTGTGTAGAGGATGCTTGGTCTTTCCTCAAAGACAGAGTCCAGAACAGCAGAGCCAGTGTGATTATTGGCATCTTTATTGACTTTAAAGGTGCCTTTGACAACTTGAACTGGCAGAGTATACTCACCAGGTTGAGAGAATTGGGCTGCCAGGAAATTGGGCTTTGGGGAAGCTATTTTTCTGGTAGAAAAGCGAGTGTGGTCAATGCACATGACAGCGTTTGCGTTGACGTGGAGAAGGGCTGCCCCCAGGGGTCCATCTGCGGTCCTTTTATTTGGAACCTGATGATGGATACGCTTCTGTGGCGTTTGAATGAGCTCTGTGGTTGCTGCGCTTATGCAGACGACCTGCTCCTTATCCTTGAGGGTCAGTCTAGGGCTCTTGCGGAACAAGTAGGAAAAAGAGCTATTTCAATCGTTTCTGAATAGGGATAAAGCGTTGGCGTCAAGGTGTCAACGGAGAAGACTGTTTCAATGTTGCTGAAGGGCAAATTGAAAACGAGACGTCGGAATCCTTTGATTCATATGAATGCCGTTAGCATTAAGTGTGTGGCTGAGGTCAAATACTTAGGCATAACGGTGGGTGAGCGCATGTTGTGTCCTGTAGGCCAGGTGAGGCGCATTCTGCGATCTGACTGGGGGCCTAACAGGCGTTCTGTTTGTGTCATATACGACGGTCTTTTAGTTGTTTGTGCAACTTATGGAGCGTCGGTGTGGTACGACGCGGCAACGAATGATGATTCCTGCCGTCAGATTTTGGCTTGCCAAAGAGTGGCATTGATTGGTTGCCTACCTGTGTGCCGCACTGTCTCCACAGAGGCAATGCAGGTCTTGTTGGGAGTGCCACCTCTCGATCTGGAGGTGATACGTCGTGGTATTGCCTTCAAGATCAGAAAAGGTCTCCCGCTAAACGAGCAAGATTGGGTCTCCCAGAGGGAAGTGGATGGCCTATCCCGTAGGGAGCGTAAAGCCTAGATGGGACGCTAGCGAAAATGGCAGGGTTACCTACAGCTTTCTTAGGGATGTGCTGACCATGCAGAGGTTTCCTGAACGGAACTTTACCCTCAGCCTGGGCTTTTTGTTGACCGGGCATGGCTCCCTTAATGCATTTTTGCATAGAAGGGGGCTTAGCGGCTCGGCGAATTGCTCATGTGGAGCTTCCCACGAAGATTGGCTGCACGTTCTTTGCGAGTGCCCAAATTATTCGGATATTAGGGACTTGCATGCTATGGGCATCACCGCCAGTGGTTAGACCTACGATGTCAGTGGAATTCTAACTGACACCATATGGTTCGAAAGAGCCTGTAGCTTTGCAAGAGAAGTATTTCTTAGAAGACGCAGTAGAGAGCTAGCGGGTTGATTGTGAGTAGTATAAAATGAGGTACTAAAGGCCGCCAGTCCTGGGCAGTGAGGTGCCCAACTGAAAGTGACAGCAAGGTTGCGAAGCTCGACCGGAAGCTATATTCTGGTACCACGGGAGGTCAGGGGCCCCTGGAACTATTGTTTCCAGCCTGACCTAGGAGTTGGCCCCCTTGTGGGAGTATTGTGGTGGCTGTGGTTTACACCGAAAGTCGCGGGGAGAGTAGAATAAATGGTGCTTGGACATCTCATGGTTGAGCATATGTCGTAGCCTGCTACGTCATGTATCTATCATCATCATCAGCGCACGCTCCTAGTGTGTTCAAGGTAGTCCAAAATTCTGTGCCATAAGTTTGGACTGTTTAGATGAAAGCCTTGTAGAGGATTAGCATTGCTTGTTGAAAAAGCATCTACTCTTCATCGGCAAAGGCTGTCAGTCTTCTGATAAACAGGCTAACATAATTCTTGCTGCAGGTTCTCGTCTCATTACATTAAGGAAGTCGCATGACATGGAAGCATGCTATCTTAAAACTCGTTTCGTTTAAACAGCCCAAAGAGTTCCAAGTCCGAAACATAACGAAAGATAGGCTAATCCTTTCGAAAGTGGTCTTAGAATCGACTGAAAGATGGTATGTGTTGATGTATCTCTCATTGGCGTTTTCAGGATCTGACGCTCTGAAAAAATTAGGTCACACTGATAAAGCCTAAACACTTTGTTGAAGATGTAACTTAGTCTTTCACATACCAGACTCCTCTTCTTTTGGATTTGGTAAAGCGCGCATTTGTCTAAGTAACTGTAATTGCTTTCTCCCTACCAAATTTGGCAAACGCATAAAACGGTTGAAGCTCTTTGCTTAGTTGTATTCCGCTGCTTGGTTTCACGCGTCATGACCTGGTGGTGAGATGCCGACTCTCATATCAGTAACAGGCACTTCAGTCATGTTCGTGATTTACTGGACTGTCACCAAGCAATTGGAGAAACTCATTCCTCCATGTTCTTGTCATTTGCCTCCTGATTTCCATTTACACCCTTACTGGTCCCGGTCTTAACAACATTTTTACAGTTCATCTTCTATTCCCCCAGCTCCTTGTATAGCACTCACGTTGTTTTACCTCTTACTCCTTTCAACTTGCCTCCACCAATATAGCCCGGCATTATTTTCTGTTAATCTCCTTGCAGCACTTACTACTGTTCCGATTGTTTCTCTGCTGCCAGTGATAGATTCGAAAAGTGTTCTCGGCAAGCTAAATTGAAAATTTAATACCGAACTCAGTGGATAGCTATCCGTTGGACCATAGTTTTTCGATTTTAGCGTCATAAAGCCGGGACCACAGTTTTTGGTTTAGCAGCACAAAGGCATTTGTAGGCCTTGGTTGTACATGACAATATTGGCGTTATGGGTCGCAAAGACATCCTGCACATTGAATCACGCCCTCCGCCTGTCACAATTTCATCAATCTAAGATTTCTTCGTTGATCAGGTGGAAGCCAGACGACTTCATGAATCCTATGATGCTGAATTGTGGGCTTGCAAGCTGGCATAAAAACTTGACACAGGGTAGGGACAACGGTCACAAACTTATTCCAATCGGTTTTCGACCTTAACATCATTCTTATGCCCTCGAGAGCACACATAGAAATAAGACAACAATGTGACGCTAAGAGTTAACCATTCTTGAAGTCAAGTTGTCATCCACTGAACATCTTAATAAGGTGGTGACTCGTTCTTGCCCCTCTCAAATAGTCAACTAGTATGACCGTATCTAAGCCTGGCAAGTACATCGTAACGCTGACTTATAATTGTTCTTCAAACCCAATGCACAACCTACAGCTTAGAAGCTTAGGGCATCCGACTCATATTGTAAATGGTCAACCACGTTCAAATAAGTATGACAAATACACAGATTTCAAGAAGAAATTACTAGCATATCCGGACTTGGGATGCCGATGGCCTGCAAATGCAATGCTCTCGCAAAACAAGAGATTTAGTCTAGCAAACACTTTTCTTTATAGATCTTTGCGAACAGAAGTCTCTGCTGTCTTACGTGAGCTCCTTTCCATGTCACGGGATGCCCACACAACTATTGAGGCCAGAATACGCCTGGCTTGCGCTTGCATATATTAAAGAATATCAAAATAGAACCCGTGTGCTCCCTCATATGCTTCACATGCTCCAGTCGAGGTCGACCTAAAGAGTCACAGCACTCAGCATTAATTGCAACCAACAAGAAGACCTTTCTTGTGATTTTAGGTTTAAACTTTATCGACCGTGATGTTCCCCTACTAGGGGGAACCCATTAGGCTCGGTTCGAAGTCCGCGGCATCCTGACTCCCACGGTATCGTGTTTAACGTTATGGTGACTACCGGTAGTCCTGCCACTCAAAGGGGCTTTCGCCCACCAGCTTGTACCAGGTCAATCCGAAAACGTTAACCATAAAACCAGTATTGCTCTGCCCCCTTACATTATTAAACCGCTCACGGATGGCAACGATTAGTATAAGGCCTCGTAGAAGTAGCATCTTCCGACAGGTACTGGTTCGTTAAATGACCAGAATGAGCCTCTGCAGCCGAACATCTTGCACCTCTGCTAATAAGTCCTACTTCACGCCTCCCCGTGGCGCCATCTGGGAATCTCACTAGAGGTTGCGAAGTGAAGGGGGCAAATGGCGAGTTTCCTGCGCCATTAACCAGGATTAGTGTCGGAAAAACAAAACAAGACCTTATCCGGGCTACTCCGACATATTTGGAGCTCAGGCCGGAAAGGATTTCCAGGACTTAGTCAGGGTCTTGGAAAAGAGATGGTGGCGGACGAGCCCTTTAAGGGCCAAAGGCAGCGCTCACATCCCGGCACGGGTTTCTGGCTTCGGTGTAACCGACCCCTCGTCCTAGGGGCACTCAAAGTGGAACTGGTCTTCCAGGTTGGGGGTTGTGCCGCCGGGTAAATGCCCGGCCATTTTAAAAAAGATTAAGTTACGAAGCATCAACAAGCCTCGGATATGGACGGATCTACTGTTGACAACCCACGCAAACGATTAAAGGACAATGAGCTTCAGATAAGCACGCGCATTGTTAGGTCCCTTAATAGACCACTTGCAGCCGAACAACTAGCGGAGGCCCTAGACTACTGCAAAGCAGACATAACCGCCATTCAAGAAATGCGTGGGATGGATCAGACAAAAAGAGTATGAAAAACTGCGACATCTACTACGGCAATTGCTATCGACGGCAAAAGCAGCGCTTATTTGGATGCGGATTTGTTGTCGGAGGCAGACTATGACAAGAAGTCCTCAGCTTCCGGCATGTGAGCGAGCGCCTCGTAGCAATCCGCATCAAGGCTAAATTCGCCAACATTAGCCTCATATGCGCGAATTCCCCCACAGAGGAGAAAGATGACGACACCAAGGATGCCTTCTACGAACTCATCAACAAGACCTACGACCAGTGCCCTAGCTATGACATTAAAATTGTCCTCGGTGATTTTAATGCAAAGCTAGGAAGAGAGAGTATCTTTGGTGGAACAATCGGAAAATATAGCCTGCACAACACCACATCCGATAACGGATTCAGGCTAATCGACTTTACAGAGGGGCGAAACATCATCGTAGCTAGCACGCGGTCCCACACCTCAAAATACACAAGGGAACTTGGAGAAACCCTGATCAATCAACAGTCAACCAGATTGATCACATTGCGAACGACGCAAGACACTCCTCAAGCATTATGGATGTCCGTACGTTCCGAGGAACCAACATCGACTCGGACCATTACCTTGTTGTAGCCAAGGTACGGGTGCGGATATCCCAAACTACGCCAAGACAAACTAATGCTGTGAGGAAATTCGACGTCAGACGGCTACAATCGCAAGAGATCGCCAAGTCCTTTTCCGATCGAGTATCTCTTAATCTCTTAACAGGTCCAATGCCGCCAGCATCAAGCATCGAAGACCATTGGAAACACTGCCAAAACGCCATCAGAAATGCCGCTTCTGATGTGCTGGGTTTCACTCGTCCACCACAACGAAACCCCTGGTTCGATGATGAATGCCGGCAAGCACATGCAGCTAAGCAAGATGCATATAAAGCGGCGCTGCTTAGAAAGACCAGAGCTGCTTATGAGCTCTATGAGCGGAAGAGGAGAGACGAGCACCGGCTTCTCAGGAGGAAGAAGAAAGAGCATGAGGAGCGCGCGATCGAGGAAATTGAGAGATGCTACTCCAGGAATGAGATTCGGAAGTTTTACCAATAGGTAAAAATAACATGCCACAGACACAAACCCCGAAAGGAAGCCTGAAGATAAGAACAAGGGAACATCGTAGTAGAATCGCAGTCGATGCTGAGGATTTGGGAAGACCATTTCTGCAGACTTTATAACGGCGATGACGGACCAAATACCGCTGTCAGGCAGAATCAACCTTTCAACCTGGCCGATGATGATCAACAATTCCGTCCACCCGACCTGGATGAAGTGAAGATAGCCATATCGAAGCTTAAGTCCAACAAAGCTGCTGGAGCGGATGGCCTGACTGCCGAGCTCTTCAAAGCGGCAGGTGATGACTTGGTAAGGAGCATACACCAACTCATCTATAAAATATGGTCGGACGAAAGTATGCCCGATGAATGGAACCTCAGCATTGTTTGTCCAATTCTCAAGAAAGGAGACCCTCTGAACTGTACCAACTACAGAGGCAGCAGTCTCCTTAACATCGCATATAAGATCTTATCCGCCGTTTTGTGTGAACGCCTGAAGCCGTTCGTCAACAGCCTGATAGGTCCATATCAGTGTGGCTTCAGGCCAGGAAAGTCCACCATCGACCAGATATTCACACTACAGCAGATCTTGGAGAAGACCCATGAGCTTCAGATCGATACCCACTACCTATTCATCGATTTTAAGGCCGCGTATGACAGCATCTATAGAGACGAGCTATACAGAGTCATGTCTAGTTTCGGCATCCCTGCCAAACTCGTCTGTCTGTGCAGGATGACGATGGAGAATGCATGCTGCTCCATCAAGGTCGGTAAAGTTCTCACCGAGACCTTTGATGTCCAGAACGGATTTAGACAAGGCGATGCGCTGTCATGCGATTTTTTCAACATCGTACTTGAAAGAATAGTGCAAAACTCGCGAGCAAACACAAGAGGCACAATCTTTCAAAAGTCCGTCCAACTACTCGCATACGCCGACGATATTGACTTAATCGGGAGAAAGCAGCGTGATGTCAGTGGCGCTTTCGCGAGTATTGAGACGGAAGCGGCGAAAATGGGTTAAGCGGTCAATGAGGGCAAGACCCAGTATATGCTGTCAAGCAAAAAGGACAACCAACACCGACGGCTCGGACAGAACGTCACCCTCGACAGATATAACTTTGAGGTAATTAAGGACTTTGTCTACCTAGGCTCCGCTATAAATACAGACAACGACACCAGCGCTGAGATCAAGCGAAGAATAACTCTCGCCAACCGCTGTTTCTTTGAGTTAAGAAGGCAATTGAGTAGCAAAGCCCTCTCTCGGACAACAAAGTCACCCTTTATAAGACCTTTATAATCCCAGTCCTGCTCTATATCGCAGAGGCATGGACATTATCAAAAATGGATGAGGGTGTTCTTGGTTGCTTCCAGAGAAAAGTTCTTCGGGCGATCTTCGGGCGATCTTCGGGCGATCTTCGGGCGATCTTCGGTCCCATCTGCATTGAGCTTGAATGGAAGAGGAGATACAGCAATGAACTCTACGGCCTGTACAGCGACATCGACCTAGCCAGAGGAGAAAAGACCCAATGACTGAGATGCCTGGATCATGTAGAGCATATGGACACCATTGCTCCGGTCCGAAAAGTCTTCGAATCCGCTCCCGAGGGACAGCGCAGTAAAGGAAGGCCAAGACTCAGCTGGCGCATGCAAGTGAAAGGGGACCTCAGCCAACTTAGCGTGTGAAAGTGGAGGCAGCTAGCCAGGAATCGAGCTGGCTGGAGAAGCTTGTTGACTGAGGCCCAGGTCCACCCCGGACTGTAGCGCCACCTAAAGTAAGTAAGTATATACCGGGAAAGAACTTTGTTGTAGCCGATTGCCTGTCGAGGTAGCCGATAAAAGTCGTTTCACAGTCTGAGGAAAAGGAATTGGAGGAAGAAATAAGTACCCATATATACCAGATAGTTCGGTCCAAAATAAGCACGACGGATAGAAACATTGTTCAAGTCACTGAAGCACAACTTGCGAATTCAAGGATACAAGAGATTAAATCGTACATTAGCACGGAATGGCCATCTATCGCAACAATGAATTCGGAAATGAAAGGCTTGAAATAATGAGCTGACGGTCATTGATGGTCTGCTTTTGAGGAAAAACAGAATGGTAATTCCCCAAAATTTGAGAAATGCTGGCTAACCTACACGAAGGACATCTAGATATAACGAAAAAAAACGAGCACTGGTGGACAGGACTATCAAAGGATATTAAAGAGAAAGTCAGGAGTTGCCCAACATGTATACAACAAACAACGATTACACACGAGTCGCTAGTGGTATCCGATTTGCCAGAATACCAATGGCAAAAAGTTGCGATGGACTCGTTCAAGCTGAAAAAATGGATCATAGTTATCACTGACTGCTTTTCAAGGTACTTTGAGATAGGGGAGTTGGCACGTATGCACATAATTGACGTCATCAGCAAATGTAAAGAAACGTTTAGCCGTCATGGTATACCGATAGTGGAACACAGTTTCGAGACCTAGAATCGTTTGAGTTTCGCCGATTCGATGGTCCATCAGTGTAATCACTAGTAGCCTGCAGTTCCATCAAGTCAACGGGGCAGCTGAAGCTGCTGTAAAAATAGTAAAAAATATTTTAAAGAAAAATGGAGAAAACGTTGAGCTAGCGTTATTAACGTATCGAAACACCCCCACTTGAGATGGATACAGCCCAGCGGAGCTAAGTTTTGGAAGAAGTCTACGAGACACATTGCCGGATGTAGATATAACAGAGAAACCGGATCTAAGAAATCTAAGGAAGAAAGAAAGAATGTATAGAAGCAGGTACAAAAACGATTATGACAGGAGGCACGGGGTAAAAGAATTAAGTGAATTGAAGTCGGGGGATTTCGTGTGGTTGACAGATTTAAAAGGACATGGAAAGATTTTGGAAAAAGTGCAGCATATGTCATATTTGATTAGAACGGTTCATTACAGACTCAATCTTCTGCTAATCAACATCTTGAAGAAGTGGCTGAAAGTATTCCACCGGCATCTCTTATGAAATGCGACTCAAAAACAGAACCAGCGGCAAGAGGTGAGGGGTACAGACGAGATTCAGCAGATGCTTGGGTGACCAGGTCCGGAAGACGAATACTTCGGAAAATTATGTCAGAACAATAAACCACCTTGTTCCTTCTCTATGACCCTGACGATGGAGTGAAAATGTACAAAGTTACTAGCGATGTGCGACAGGGCTCGGTTTTTGACCCCCTACTGTAAAAAAATAAAATATATATGATTAAATGTCACGCTTACAGATTCTATGCGTTCATTATCGGATCTGCTGATGACATTGCCGTGGAAAAACATCAGCACTGAAGCAATGCAACAATTGCAACTGGTTAACATTTGCCTAAGAAGGCCAGATTTGGATCATAGTTTAAGGCCAAAGTTTTTCACAAAATACATGAAGGACTAGTCTTGAAAATAGTTGATATAAGCTCGCTTACTTCCATAGAGCACTGTCGATATTCTTCATATTTTTCAGCAGAAAATAGCGATTTCGTTTCATTGGTACTATATATCCCCATTTCACCTCACCTCAATAGGCTGGTCCGGGGGAGTGGAAGCGGGTAACAATCATTCCCTGTGGCACTCGATGCAATAGTTACTCTCCCTCCCTAACATTGTGGAAAAGTTATACTCTCTAGTATTGACTGCGCACATAGAATGAAAACAACAGACTTTAATGTTGCAGCAGACCCACCGACTATCCATACCTCCATAACATGAAGGTTATTGCTTATTTCTCATTAATGAAGTAATCCAACTGGCAAACACAGCCTCCTTTATTCTCGTAAGATATAGTTAATCATCGTCCTCCTTCCATTGACTGATTGAATGAACGACTCAATGCCTACTCCCTGCTGTGTATGGGCATGATCCCTACAGGGCATACTCAAGTTTCCGTTCTGGCAAACAAAGTCTGAGTCTAAGTGGACTCAGCCATCATTATGGGACCCCTTCAATGCGACTTACTGCAGAATATTCATTGTAGAATCAACAACACCATCCCGTACTCCTACGTACTCGTACTCTTCCTTACTATTACCATCATCATCATCATGGTTTGTAAAAGACGAAGGAGTAACGCTATCCTAGGCGATTCAACGCAAATAGAGTGCAGTATCCATTGGTCGACCAAAAAGCCAAACTCCTGGGCATATGTAGTAATCAAATACAATGGTCCCGGTCCAGACCTGAACTAAAAGAAACTCCAACTTGCACTGAAGCAGGAGAAAGAAGACAATAACGTTACAAAATAAAAAAAATAAAAGATATATTCCTATCCATGGTTCTGGTTCTGAGGCGGAAGGAAAAAATCGACAGGATTCTTTGGTTATACTTCTTCGACCAGGCTTCGACCTCGCTTTTCTCCTTCAGCCTTTTCGCTATATTACATCAGGACTATGGTCTTCACCGCAACCCCTGTGTCTGGAATTGGATCTGAATCTGGATTTAGTTCTCGTTCTGGTTCTGCATCTGGATTTAGATCTGAACGTTGTGCCCTTCACTGTCTTTTGTAAATGGAGCAGAGGTAGAGCTAGAGATTTTTTTGTTTTTTTTTTTGCTTTTCAGTTCTTTTCACTCATTTCATCTGCACTGCACAGGAATTTTTTTCTCGTCCTTTTCGAATTTTTCCTCCATTTTGCATCAGTCACTAACGAGCTATCGTTACGGGACATAATTACATGCCAAGCTTTTGTAGCGTAAAAGACAAAAAAAGAATTTGAGAAAATAGAAAATAGAAAACACGATTATGTAGTCGCAATGAGAACTGTAAAGGAAGACGGAACCCCTGAAAGGAACCCTGAACCCAATGTTGGATGCTGCTTTTGCCCCGGTACAAACAGTACATCTCCAGTACACCTCACCTACACTACCTGGCGCGTACTACCACCAACCTGCAGGAAGCTTTTAAAAAGTGAAATTGCATACGAAAAAATGAGATTTATTTTCCTGAAGTCCTTTTTTGCATTTTTTTTTTTCGTTTTTTTTTTTTTGTTTCGGATTCTCGTTATTTTTTCCTCTTCGTACCTTCTTTTGGTTTTAGTTCCAAAGACAGGGAGTGAAAAAAAAATAACGGGGTGGGGGGGGGGGGGAGTGGGGTTATACATAGAAAAAAAGAAGACAGGATGTAACCGCAGGTCCTTTGAGTTGCAGCATCCATCATTCCCCCGAAATAGCTAAAAGTTGTGTACTGAGGAAAAGAAACCGAAACGAATGAATGGCAATAGATGGTGGTGGTAGTAGGGTTGCTTGCTACTATAGGGGCGGAAGGTTGTGAATAATTTCGTTGCAACCATCATTCGGTGTTTTGTTGCCAGCATTTGCTTTGAAAAATTTCTTTTCAATTACGTGTCCTTTGCATGCAGCAAGCAATGTAGAAATGTTAACCATGGTTGGGACTTGAAAACGCTACTGAATATATCAGCAGGAGTCGTAGGATCTACAGGAGACGTAGGAGCCCAGGAGGTACAGAGGTTACTGTTTTTTTTTTTCTTTTTTCTCTTTTCCTTCCCTCATTTCAGTCTCATAATCCACTTCAAGTCGCGCACGAATCCGATGGTTTATGCTTCAGTTGATGGTATAACTCAGGACTCGCGAGAAGCAATCCTGAAAGGGTTTTGGGTATTTTTTCACGAATTTATCCGATTCGTCTCCGTTGCAATTTTGAAAGGGGGCGAGTGTCTATTTATGAAATGGTATGAATTCGGCTGAAAAGCAATCTTTGGTTGCTTCCACCGTAGTTCCAATTAGTGATGCTTTCTCCAGTTTGGAAGCATCCAGGGCTGATGCAGACTGTTTAAAGGATTTTATGGAATTTAAAGGAGTCAATGAACTTTAGGCTGCTCAGTCCACTGATACCAGTTGGTTAACTCAACAATTCGAGGGTCCGCTCCTCTTTAAATTCTCAACTTACTCCATGGGATGTAGTGTACAGTGTAAGCTCTCTGCTGTAGTTCTATCATACAACATTGGAAGGTTCTACGAAGTCTCCATTAATCGCTGATATCTCAACTGATTTTCAAGTTAACTACTGAGTCTTCTGATGTACGATTGATCGCTGTAGAAAGCTGTGTATAGACGTCTTGACAGTAAGAGGACACAGTCAATACAGGTGTTGAGTCGCCCTACGTGTCAATACGTAAAGTCACAAATTCAGGGTGGAAACAAAGTAAGCTGGGTGCTATACAATTAGCGAAGACACTAATCGGCGGTAACCTGCAATATCTAGAGCTGTGCTTGTGATTTCTCATAAATCTGACTTATTCTACCTCCTCTTGATAGCCACTAACCAGACTTGATTAGACAAACCTTTAAGTGTGAATATTAAGCAGCAAGTACCATGACTGAACCCCACAATCTTAGAGGGAGGGCTGAATACGGTCGACAGAAACATCGTTTGCGTCGTCAACAGTCTGCAATCCAGAAGGCTTCAAGGAGCTACTTCAATAAACTTTGAGCTGAGGTGGATGAAGATTTTGCAAAAAAAAGTAGGCAGGGGGCTGATAAAGAGACAGTGAACGAATAATTGGTCAACTACACCTCTCCTTCCCTCGAGCGATTTACTAAATCCTCACTATCTGAGTCTTTTATCGAAAGCGTCATCAAAATTGGACATTTTACATGAAATTAACTGTCTTACCACGAAAAAATCCTGCTGTTGTGAAGCAACCCATAACATCGGATGAGGAAGGATCTACTACCAAACTACCAAACCAGACAGTTTCCTTACCTCATCCTTTATAAAAATTAATAAAAAAATAAGGCGACAACCACCATTGAAGAAATTCTTTGAGGGAATTGGACTTTGAATAACTGACACAGATGCCAAAACGTCTATCGATCACTCAACCATCTTCCTTTCATCAGCACCTTTATAACCCGCATTAAAACTGAAGTCCCGAAGAGCAGTTGCATCAAACCCTGCTCATAAAAAGAGTGCACACAACGACATGCTTGCCTATGAAATTAGGCCGCCTGTTCTCTATAGACAAAAAAGTAGAGAACAACCTGGCTTTCCGGAGGGAACACAACAAGTGTGATGGGCGAAAGCCTGTACATGTGAAGCGGGTTTATTTTTGATCAGCATTGGATCAGCAACGAAACAATTAACTTCGTGGCAGTTTTCGCTTTTCTTTCCCGTGGGGTTTCCAGGCCAACCAGGCTACGGTATGCTCGGCCGGTAGCAGTATATTGACTTGTGCCGTCATAAGACTCACAACCCATGTGAATGGCCTCGGATATAAATGGATTCAATATTCACTAAACGTTTAAAGGACAGCGACTTTTGCACATGCACATAAAACGCTTGGACCCCTGACAGGCTAAGCCCTTATCCGGGCTACTCCGACATGTTTGGAGCTCAGGCTCCAGGAAAAGAGATGATGGCAGACGAGCCCTACATGGGCCAACGGCAGCACTCACATCCCGGAACGGGTTACTGGCTTTGGGGTAACCGACCTCTCGTCCTAAAAACTGGATCTGGTCCTCCAGGTTGAGGGTTGTGCCGCGGGGTTCCTGTCCGGCCGTTTAAAAAAAAAAGCTACGAAGCATAAACAAGCCTCGGATATAGACGGATCTACTTTTGACAGCCCACGCAAACGATTTAAGAACAATGAGCAATAGACCACGTGCAGCCGAACAACTGCGGAGGCCCTAGACTACTGCAAAGCAGACATAACCGCCATTCAAGTAATGCGTGGGATGGACCAGACAAAAAGAGTATGAAAAGCTGCGACATCTACTACGGCTATTGCTATCGACGGCAAAAGCAGCGCTCATTTGGATGCGGATTTGTTGCCGGAGGCAGACTAAGACAAGAAGTCCTGTTCTTTCAACATGTAAGCGAGCGCCTCGTAGCAATCCGCATCAAGGCTAAATTCGCCAACATTAGCCATTGGTGCGCGCGTGCCACCACAGAGGAGAAAGATGACGACACCAAGGATGCCGTCTAAGAGCTCCTTAATAAGACCTACGAGCAATGCCCAAGCTATGACATTAAAATTGTCCTCGGCGATTTTAATGCAAAGCTAGGGAGAGAGGGTATCTTCGGTGGAACGATCGGAAAATATAGCATGCACGACACCAACTCCGATAACGGATTCAGGCTAATCAACGTTGCGGCGGGGGGAAACATTGTCGTAGCTAGCACGCGGTTCCCACATCTCGACATATACAAGGGGACTTGGAGAACTCCTGATAAATCAACAGTCAACCAAATTGATCACATTGCGATCGACGCAAGACACTCCTCCAGTATTATGGATGTCCATAGGTTCCGAGGAGCCAACATCGACTCGGACCATTACCTTGTTGTAGCCAAGGTACGGTTGCGGATATCCCAAACTACGCCAAGACAAACTAATGCTGTGAGGAAATTCGACGTCAGACGGCTACAATCGCAAGAGATCGCCAAGTCCTTTTCCGATCGAGTCTCCCTCAATCTCTTCAGAGGTCTCTTGCCGCCAGCATCAAGCATCGAAGACCATTGAAAACACTGCCAAAACACCATCAGAGATGCCGCTTCTGATGTGCTGGGTTTCACTCGTCCACCACAACGAAACCCCTGGTTCGATGATGAATGCCGGCAAACAGATGCAGCTAAGCAAGATGGACATCAAACGGTGCTTCAAAGAAAGACTAGAGCTTCTCACGAGCTCTATGAGCAGAAGAGGAAAGATGATAACCGGCTTCTCAGGAGGAAAAAGACAGAGCACTAGAAGCATTCGTTCGAAGAAGATGCTACCGCAGAAATGAGATTCTGAAACATCGTAATAGAATCGCACTCGATCCTGAGGATTTGGACAAGCATTTCTGTAGACTGTATAACGGCGATGAAAGACCAAATACAGCTGGCAGGCAGGATGAACCTTTCATCGTGGACATTGATGACCATCAGTTCCGTCCCCCCGACGTGGATGAAGTGAAGATAGCAATATCTAAGCTGAAGTCCAACGAAGCTGCTGGAGAAGACGGCCTGACTGTCGGGCTCTTCAAAGCGGCAGGCGATGACTTGGTAAGGAACATACACCAACTCGTCTGTAAAATATGGTCGGACGAAAGTATGCCCGATGAATGGAACCTCAGCATTGTTTGTCCGATTCTCAAGAAAGTAGACCCTCTGCACTGTGCCAACTACAGAGGCATCAGTCTCCTTAACATCGCATATAAGATATTATCTGCCGCATTGTGTGAACGCCTGAAGCCGTTCGCCAACAAGCTGATATGTCCATATTAGTGTGGCTTCAGGCCAGCAAAGTCTACCATCGACCAAATATTCACACTACGGTAAATCTTGGAGAAAACTCATGATTGACATAATCGGATAAAAGCGTTGAGACAGAAGCGGCGAAAATGGGTTAAGCGATGAATGAGGGCAAGACCAAGAATATGCTGTTAAACAAAAAGGACACTAAACATCAACGTCTCGGACAGAACGTCACCGTCGACAGATATAACTTTGAGGTAATTAAGGACTTTGTCTACCTAGGTTCCGCTATAAATACAGACAACAACACCAGCGCTGAGATCAAGCGAAGAATAACTCTTTCCGACCGCTGTTTCTTTGGGCTAAGAAGGCAATTGACTAGCAGAGCCCCCTCACAAACAACGAAAGTTACCCGTTTGCATTGACTGTGAGTGGAGGAGGAGATACAACGAATAACTGTATGGACTCTGCAGGAGACATCGACTTATCCACAAGAGTGAAGGTCCAACGAGTGAAATGGCTGGGTCATGTAGAGCGGATGGGCACCGAATTCGCTCTCGAGGAACAGCGCACAAAAGCAAGGCCAAGAGTAAAGTGGCGCACGCAAGTGGAAGGCCAACTTAGCTTGCGAAACTGGAGGCAGCTAGCCGTGGATTGAGCTGGCTGGAGAAACTTGTTGACTGAGGCCCAGGTCCACCCCGGACTGTAGCGCCACTTAAGTAAGTATCCACCAGTGTTACTGAATATCGTGATTGGTCCATTCATCGCTGTTCCCAGTAGTTTGGATAGTCTAACTCGACTACTTGGAAGATTTTACGCAAGGATCTTGGTATAAATCCTTACAGCTAGCGCAAGAACTGAAGCCGAACCAGCCACAGCTTCGAATTTTCGGTGAGTGGGCCATAAAATAGCTGGAGGGAGATCCGTTTATTTAACGAAAAATGGTCTTCAGAACAATATCGGTGATCCGATGAACAACTTTAGGCAAAACAAGAGCTGCCAATGCACCCAGAAAAATGCACTGTTTGATGAGATGCATGGTCCGGCGGAATCATTGGCCCGGATCACAAGGTTACCGTCAATGGTGTCTGCAATCGTTCAATTTCGAACTTTTTTTTGCCCAAATTGCACGATCGGACAAAATGCACCTGGTCGACATGTGTCTCCAGCAGCCATACAGTACGCAAATCGATGGACTAATTAAGAAATGAGTTTGGTGAGCAAATTAAGTATCTCCCATCGGTCCAAAGAATTGAATTGGCCTGCTAGATCACGCAATTTGACGCAAGACAACAGCCTGAAGAAGTGACTCAAAATTGGACTCATCGTAAGGGCTACTTAAAGCAATTGCTCAAAAAAACACTCATTACATGCATCGACACCGATATTGTCAATCAAGTTGTTGACTTATTCACTCCAATAGTCGGAAGGCATATCATAGGAGCACCTTAAGGTCCACTTTGGAGTATTAGAGTACAATGCCAGTACCCCAGGTGGTATGAGCCAAACAACATTGGATATGGAAATCCTTAATCTCTCTTCCACATGACGTGTCATCTTGAATCCTTCATGAGGCTTTCATTAGCAGAAAAAAGTCGAAAGCTAGTACAATCCATTATACAAAAATGATATCGGCGGCAGTTGAAGTACAGCAATAGTAAACCTGAATTCCTACCACAATCTTCATGACTAAGTTCCCACTTATCTCAATCGGATATGCGACTGTCACAGGCAATCAATACCTCTATACACCCAAACAACAAACGATCCCCATCTTCTGCTAATATCCTTATTCCTGTTTTGCAAATGATCCAACTAGGCACTGGTACTCGCCTTAGATTTTGCCTTTAAGACTGCAAATATTAGCTTAACAAGTTGTCGTAAAAGTTAATTCGAAGAGGAAACATAAAATCCAAGGAACCCATCGACAACGATCAAAGTGGCAATTTAAAGAATTCAGCTTCCCGGTAATGAGGTCTCCAATTATACGAGTTCCATACCAGAATTCTTCTGAAGATGATTCCGGCTCTGGTTTCATTTTATTGGCTTTGGATGGTTTTTTTTTCGTTTTTTTGTTGTTGTTTTGCAGTTCCATGCAATGACAACTAAGATATTCTGTGTCCAGTTTAAGTCTGATGATGATGATGATGATGATGATGAGTATCGATTACGCATTCCTTTTGAGATGAGGATGCTCTGGTAACAAAAAAGCCAAATGTACTTAATGACACTAAGCAGCTACAGTGGACGTGGTAAATGTGCAGACCATTGATCATCTGTTCATTGGTTTATCTTTGGACAAAGTCCATGGAAGTCTTTGTAAACGATATAATTACCGAGCTGCTAATTAAGTTGATGGAGGCATTTGAGTTTAGATGACTCAATCGTGTCGGAAGGCAGGGACCAACAGAAGATAGAGGAGTATATGGATGCGTGGTTGTATCCCCTTTTATTCCATTTCTTTTAGCAGAATTTTGTCCAAGAAATAATAGAGAACTCAAGAAACTGTGGTATATAATGTAGCTAGGATCCATCTAATCGTTTTCCCGTGCAGCAAAGGATAAAGAATAGTGCCGCAGTGCTAAGCCAGTGACACTTTAAGATCTTAAGACTCTACTAGGAGTTAGTATGCAGTGTGGGGTAAAAGCACAGTCAATCTATTTTACTGGGCATACGAGTTCCAAACCAACTTTGTACGACAGAACAAACCTTCATGGGAATGATCGCGAATTTCAGCACTATGTTTGCAACGCATGCGGGTGATCATAGGACAAGCAGCAATGCTTATGTTAGACCCCGACGGATTCCGGAGGCGGGCAAAACGAAGTTTCCTAAAATTGTTCCCAAACTTCGGGAAGGTTCTACCATGAAGCAATCAACGGAAGACACGAAGTCGGTACCATTGTTACAGCCGGTCTTCTGAACAATATTGTTGCTTAACTTACTTAATGGGCTAATGGGGCAGGGCTGCCTTCCATCCTCATCGGTCCTGGAAACGCTGCTTGCAGTTTTACAGACCAAACGCTCCACGATAGCTTGGTCCTTAAAACGGACGTTCGATTTGCTTTGTCGTCTCGAACCTAGGGGCTTGGATTCGAAGATCCTCTTAGCTGGAGCATTATTGTCCATCCGCTCTATGTGGACGAGCTTGTTGGACGAAGTTGTTGTTGGCAATAGTGACGTTTGTTTTGTCCTAGGCGGTGGACAGATGCTGTATAGTTTGTTGACAACATGTACTTGGTTTTGTCCTCGTTTACTTCAAGGCCAACTCATTTCGCCTGCTCTTCAATAACCGTAAACACTTCTATAACGACACTCTGGGAGCGACCGATGATGTCAATTTTGTCCGCATACCCCAGAAGCTGAACGGACCTGTTGAAGATAGTGTTTTCCGTGTTGACACCTGCCCTACGCAATATCTGCTTCAGTACTATATTGAAGAAATCACATGATAGCACATCTTCTTGGCGAAATCCGGTGCACATTTGAAAAAGTTCAGATGTACTGTTTCCAAACTGCACATTGCATCGCGTGTTTTCCAGTTTTGCCGGGATTCCGAATTCGGCCATCGCCATATAGAGCTCCTGACGACGTATTTTATCATACGCGGCTTTGAAGTCTATGAAAAGATGGTGGCTCTCGACCTGAAATTCTTTGGTCTGTCGTCGATTTGCCGGGCCAGAAGTCACACTGGTACGTGCCAATGAGTGTGTTACAAAGAGGTTTGAGGCGTTCACACATTACGTTGGATAGGATGTTATACGCGACATTAAGCAGTGATATGCCTCGATAATTCTTGCAAGACATAGGATCGCTTTCATCCTCCCATAGGTACTTTGTTGATGATTTGATGCATGCACCCTACCACAACATCACGACCGTACTTTAAAAGCTCTGCTAGTAATCCATCAGAGCCGGCGGATAGCTTTTTGATAGCTGCGCCGACTTCTTCTATACTTGGAGGGGGGACTGCATCTTCATTGACTGGATGTGGGTGTTCTTGTTCCCCTATTAGCAGCTGCTGGAAGTGCTGCTTAAACACATCCACAATTCCCTGTGCTTCGGTGACTAGATTTCCTCCACTATTTCGAAGAGCCTGCGTTCCGGGCTTGAAGCCAGCTGCCAGTTGCTTGGCATTTCTATAAAAAGTCCGGATGTTGTTTCAATCGCGGGACTCTTCGATCTCCTTGAGCTGGGAGGCTACGTATGCTCGTCGAACGTGAAATTTCTTTTTCTGAGCGGGTCGTAGCTTTTTCTCGTTGGATAGTCGAGCTCTGAGCTTTCCATGGCGTGTCTCCCTCATAAGTAGACTTTTTCGACGTGGTAGGGAAGTTATCCGGACGGCACGTCCCACAACTTGGAGGACCAGTTCCATTTTTTTGCCCCTAGGACGAGGGGTCGGTTAAACCGAAGCCAGTAACCCGTTCCGGGATGTGAGTGCTGCCGTTGGCCCATATAGGGCTCGTCCGCCACCAACTCTTTTCCAAGACCCTGACTAAGTCTTGGAAATCCTCACCGGCCTGATCTCCAAATATGCCGGAGTAACCCGGATAAGGTCTTGTTTTGGTCTTGTTTACCGACACTAATCCTGATTTATGGCACAAGAAACTCCCATTTGTCCCCTTCACTTCGCAATCTCCAGTGAGATTCCCAGATGGCGCCACAGGGAAGCGTGAAGTAGGGCTTATTAGCAGAGCTGCAAGGTGTTCGGCTGCAGAGGCTCATTCTCGTTATTTAAAGAACTAGCGCCTGTCGGAAGATGCTACTTCTACGAGGCCTTATACAAATTGTTGCCATCCAAACAATATTGTTGGCATTTCCAAAAAAAGCGATCGCTTGATGAGTGTTAAACTCGTTATACAGAACGAAGTGTGGAACATCGTTAGTGCATACTCCTTGCATAGAGGATGCAATCCAATTGAAAAAGACAAATTTTGATCAGATTGCTATACTCTCGTCAGGAATACGCCAAGTGATGAGATACTGGCCACGTTAGAGAATCAAACGTAGACTATTAAGACTATCACGGCCGTACAAGTTTCAGGACTAGAAATTTAGCTGGCGAAGACATGTTTGTGCTGTATTAAGCACAGGCCTCACAGCAATCAAGGCCATAAAACGCAGATAGAATAACCACCTTTGCAAACAATCAGTGAGAAATAGAGTTGAAGACTGTAGAGGAATCCTAGGAGAACAGCTTGTCACGCACAATGAGTTCTTAACTACGCAGCCATAATAAGTTTGAGTTGCATTTGAAAAGACCAAAACGAGGTGGTACAATCCACCAAAAGAACGAGGCTCAAGGTTTATTGAACAAGCGAAAGAAGCACTTTTTAAAATGAACGATATTGCTGATTCGCTGAATCCTCAGGAAATGAGGAACAACACACACGGGGAATGCATGAGATACGCAAAGTCTCTTCTGAGAATCACATCAGGGCATCATCACATCTACAAGAAAACATGGTAGTTGTCTGGCGAAAACCGAGTTGTAACCGACTAAAAAGCGTGCATTTCAAGTATGGAATGGTTCAAGTGACGATATCGTAAAAACGTCGATAGGGGAGTGCGCATATCCACACGATCGTCAGATAGAAGACAAGCTAGTCATGAAGTTCAATCGTCGAGTAGCAGCAACTTATCAAATATTTGTAAACTGGCGGCAGTAGGGCGGAAAAATTCAATAGAAAGACACACAGGATCACTTGCTTATCAAACGAAAAAAGAGTTTGTGTATGGTGGCTTGAATTCTGCAAGGACCTACTCAACGAACAGTTTCCACGTCAGGCCATCCCTGTAACTGATCCTTTCGAAAAAGAAGTTCCGGACCATACAGTGGAAGAAATAAGAGCAACCGTCGGAAACACTGGGGCACTGGGAAAAGCTGTTGGACTAAATAGCATTCCATCAGATTTTTGGTCGAAGATGGAGTGTGTTGGCTGTGAATGGTTGTCATAACTTCTGAATAAAACAAAAAGAAGACAAACAGTGCCGGATCAATGGAGAACTAGGCAACACTCCGACTTTGCCTCCGTCCAATAGTCAAACTCGAACGAGAGCTACTGCGGATTTGTGAAGCGTAGGTCGATGATTGATGCAAGCCAAAGCTTGCGAATAATAACGATAAATACACCGAGATGCGTCAAAAGATTGCACATGGTTTTCATCGACCTCGAGGAAGAGTTTGATAGAGTTCCTAGGGATCTTATATGGATGGCGCTGAGGTCTCAATGATAAGAATAGGAATGATCCGGAAACGTGAATACGGGAGTTAATGCTCTGAAGAATTTCCTGTTAATATTAAGATGCACCAAGGAAGCGTTCTTAGCCCTTTCCTTTTTAACGTGGTGGTTTTAGACTATCTTTTACAAGACTGCATGCAAGAAGAATGTATTACATCGATACTTTTCGCCGCCGATGCAGGAGTTTTCTCTAGATGACCTAGAGAAAAACGGGTTTTAAATTAGTCATTCAAAGACGGAGCATCTAATTTGGCCATTTTCAGATCTTTTGCTTATTCCAGATAATATGTTAGACGGATTAGTTTCGCTAAAGAGCTCGATAGTGAATATGAAAGCAAAATGTCACGATGACGTTGGGAACAGAGAAAATGATGGCTGGATAAACTGGCAGGGAAACTCGGGTTTCTTCTGTGACCGAGAATTGCCACTGAAATTGAAAGGAAGACTCTACATCAAGGTTATTCGACCAGTACTTATATCTGGTTCGTAGTGCCGGACAATGTACGAAACGTTTAAATGAAAATATTGAGTAAAAAAGGAATATCAGAGGAAGCCTGCATATAAAAAATTATGTAATTGAAAATCTTGAAAGAACTAGAATAAGCTGGTTTTGCCATGTGCAGAGCATACCGCCTGAAAACCCCGGTAGAGAGGCCCTGTCTACTTGTCAAGAAAATGAGGTAGAAAAAATATCTCTTGAAAGTGAACGTTCAACGTCGTTTGAGACTAACAACCGAAGCAATACAGGACCGTTCAGTGTGCAGACGTATTTCGTGGTCGGCGACTGTAGCCCATCGCATAAGTGGAGCAGCAGCGATGCAGTAAAAGTAGGAAGAGTACGTCACATCAAAGGTTCTGCTTGTTCTCTTGTAGCCCAGTTTGAGTCGTAGTGTTGGCACCCTTTGGCCTTAGGTCTTTTTTTTTTGCCATTTTGACTCAAGCCATATGCTTGGCTTTAGAAAACGATTTGCCTGTTTTCCATCTTATGTCCGTGTATCCAAGCGACAGGCCTTGCCGTTTGCATCAGTTTTTTCATCTAACCACTGAAGTACGATAGGCGTGAATCGTATTCATCTCCTTTGTAATGTGCTCTTATGTATATGGTGTCCCTTTAAGAGGAGTTTTTTTGAAGCCTGTTCAAAATTTTTGATATCCTTAATCCCGGTTTAAAAGCCTAGTTCAGAGCATCTTCTTCCAACGTGTTATAGGTATATGTAAAAGGATCCACAATCAAAATATTTACTCACTTCTGCGTTAGGAAGGGCTTTAAAAATATTGTTTCGGACCTCCAGAATCCTTGATCCGGCAATACTTGATGCTAGAAGTACACATGTATATTTTTGTTTGTATTCGCAAGGTAGCTTACTCACTTAGACGTATATTCGACAATAAACCCGTCCTTGATCCGTTCATAGTTCTATGATAATTTGTAGCAGCACTGCTTCACTTCTAAAAGCCATCAGCCATGCCTTGCTTCAGTTTTTGGATAGAATGAAAGAGGTATCCCTTGTTCATAGCATGGCTGCCTTTTTGCTTGACAGTATATACTTAGTCTTTCCCCTTGTGGATTCTTAAAACAATTTTCGCCGAGTAATTGAACGGACTTTTGAAAGATTGTGCCTATTGTGTTGGGGCGTGAGTTTTCCACTTATCCCTCATCTCGGAGAGTTATTTACCGACCTTGAGGAAGCACCGTGCATTCTCTTTTGTCATTCTGCACCAACGGATGAGAGTGGCAGAAATGGCAAAACCAAAGATTGCACTGTATAGCTCACCTCGGCCTTAAAATCCACGAATAGGTGGTGTGTATCGATCTGAAGCTCTTGGGTTCTCTCCAAGATCTGCGGTAGTGTGAATATTTGGTCGAGGGTGGACTTTTCTGACCTAAAGCCACACTGACATGGACCATTCAGATTGTTAACGAACGGCTTCAGGCGTTCACACAATATAGAAGAGAAGACCTTGTAAGCGGTGTTCACAAACAGTGCTGAGGTTCCATTTATCGGGCATACATTCGTCCGTATGCTCCTTACCAAGTCATCGACTGCTGCTTTGAAGAGCTCGGCGGTCAGCGCTCCAGCAGCTTTGTTGGACTTCAGCTTAGATACTGCAATCTTTACCTCATCCAGGACAAGTGGATGGAATTGTTGGTCTTAATCTTCGACGCTCGATGCTGGCGGCAAGGGACCTCTTAAGAGGTTAAGAGAGACTCGATTGGAAAGGGATTTGGCGGTCTCTTTCGGTTATAGTCGTCTTACGTCGAAATTCCTCACACTATTAGCTTGTCTTGGCGCTGCTCGGGATGTCTGAAACCGTACCTTGGCTACAACAAGGTAATAGTCCTAGTCAATGGTGGCTCCTCGAAACCTTCGGACATCCATAATACTCTAGGAGTGTCTTGCGTCGATCGCAATGTGATCAATCTATAGGTAATTGACGCTTGATTGATCAGGAGAAGTTCTCCAAGTCCCCTTGTGAATATGGAGATGGGGAACCACGTGCTAGCTACGTAAATTTTTCGCTCCGCCACAAAGTCGATTAGCCTGAACCCGTTATCGGAGGTGGTGTCGTGCAGACTATATCTTCCGACAGTTCTACCAAAGATGCCATCTCTTCCTAGCTTTGCATTAAAAGCACCGAGGACAATTTTATAGCTAAGGCATGACAGACAACGGTCTTGTTCAAGAGCTCGTTGATGCTGTCTTCGGTTTCATCATCTTTCTCCTATGACAGGAGAATTTAGCCCTGATGCGGATTGCTACGAGGCGCTCGTTCATATGCCGAACACTCAAGACTTCTTGCTTAAGTCTGCCTCCAACAAAAAATCCAAATAGGCGCTGCTTTGCCGTCGATAACAATCGATGTGGTAGATGTCGCAGTTTTTCTCTCTTTTTCTGTCTGAACCCATTCCATCGCATTTCTTGGATGGGGGCTGTGTCTACTTTACAGCAGCATGTTGGGCTGCTCGTGACCTGTAATTCTAACATTCCATCTAACATTCCACGTGCATATCCGAAGTTCGTTGTCCTTTATTCGTTTTCATGTGTTGTCAAAGGTAGATCAGTCCATATCCGAGGCTTGTTGTTATGTCGTAACTTTTGTATTTTTCCATGGCCGGCAGTTACCCCGGCGTCACAACCTCCAACCTGGAGGGCCAGATCCATTTTTTTGATAGCCCTTGGACGAAGGGCCGGTTGGACCGAAAGCCAGTAACCCGATCTGGAGTGTGAGCGCTGCCGTTGGCCATATAGGGCTCGTGCGCCACCATCACTTTTCCAAACCCCTGACATAGCCTCGGAAATCCTTTCCGGGCCTGTCGGAGTAGCCCGGAAAAGGTCTCAGTTGTTTCGAGATTATTTCTACCGTTGATTCCATCTCAGGAATTCATCCGCACCACCGCGGTAATGAGCTTAGCAGGGCGAGTCCTGGTTACTTTGAAGAGCATTACTGTCTCGGCTGCAGGAGGGACTTCCCAATTCCCTAGCATATTCGCCTTCACTCTGGTCGTATTGAAGAATTTCCTGCAGCAGGAGATGGCCTCTTGTCAGATCTTTCAACCATTTTGTGTCACATTGAGTCAAAATAGGCATATAGTCGGGCAAAGGCAAAAGAGCATTCAAAATAAACTCTCTATACAAAGATCAGAAAAACTGTTCGATGTCCGAGCCGTCTTCAAGGCTAGCCTTGGTGTTCATAGTAGTACAATTCACATGGATGCAGTAAATGTTGTTGTGTTTCTCCAAAGCCTGTATGCTCTACAAGACTTGTTACTTGTAACTGACACAACTGAATACAAAGACTATTACAGCAATTAAATGCCTTCAATATGGACAGCACTGAGGAACTTAATGCTGTCGACTTAGCTTTGTGACCTTATGGCTTACAGCAGTTAGATTCTCAAATGTGATGGCTAGTTTGACATACTTTCCTCCATTTCCAGCTGTCCATCAATTTCATTCCACTACTGTGCTTCGTCTCAACACAGGAACTGTCAATCCCAATCGCATAGTCAAAATCAAAACTGAAAACCAAATAGAAATGTTGGAAAAATATTTTTCTTATTTCTCTTATTTTTGTTGAATTTTTTATCGCACATAATCGATCATTCCGTGCGTCCATTCTCCATGTAATGTCTGTCAGTCAATGCAAAAGCCTACGTTGATTGACTGTCAACGCGCAACGCACCCGTATACCCCAAGCCATGTTGTATGCTGTATTCACTTCATGCACTCTGTAGAGTGTAACCAGTTCCTTAGGCGTAGCCCACGTTTCTTCGTTTCTTGTCGTCCAATTCCAAGTAAATCAACGCAAAACTAGTAATTACGCATGCAAGCTGGACTCGAAGTGAACACAAGCGGCACTCAAGCTGCTCCCCGGATTGGACTCAAGTGCTGGACTTAAGACAGTCATTAGGAATTAATCAGCATCCATTTGAGCGAGGCGAGAAAAAAAATATCTCAGAGTCCTTTTACAAACCCCTATCATACCCCTGCCAAGCTACAGACACCGGCTATTATGATAGCTGTTGCAGTTTTCTATGGCGCGTAAAGATTTTTCGATTTGTGCAATTTTTCCATATCGCGATTCTTCGGAACGTTGCCGTCGGTCGGTCGCGTCGTCAGATAAAGTTTTTCCTGTTTTACCGGCCGCACGCTCTCGGGTGCTTTTAGTGTGTCCGAATAGATTTGATTGGCATGCTTTAACCAGCACTTGATTGCCGGCCATAACTTAGCATTTAATTAGAGGTTCTAGTGGATGAGCTATAAACTGTGAATGGCCAGGAACTACGAGTATCTTCTGTTCTGTTGTCCAGCATTTGTTTATCTTTTAGTTTTCTGCAGTTCTATGCCATGCTCATCAGGTAGATTATGGAGTTTGCTTTATATTTGATTTTTTTTCTTTCCCCCTTGAAACTGTGCTTTAGAGATACAGATACGGGAAGATAGTTATTATGAATATTTAAGTACGATAGATAGTCTCGTATGATTTTTCTTTTTATTGAGCATGCGTGAGGTAAATCGCAAGAAAATCTCTATCTATCTCCGCCCAGGGGGGCAGGATAATTGGACTCAGCTATGCTGTTGGGGTTATTGCTTTGACGTTAAACCTACGTGGTTGTATCGTAAATTTTAAATCGTTTTGTAATTGTACGACTATGTGAGTTGGTATGAAGGAAAGTGGGATTTAAGTTATTTTTCCAACACAAAATATTTCGGCTTGGGCTGGCTGGCTTGGTATGCTGGTCACTTTTTGGCCAGAACATCCAGCAGCGAAGCAACGCGTGTCCAACTCCAACCATTGGTGCGCTTATGATTACAGTGAGAGTACAACATAACAGAGTACAAGTCTTCAAATCGCATGATCTTGACGACGAGATAGCCAACGAACCATCTTTCTAAAGTTCTCACTATTTTTATGCATTGTGCGTCCGCGTCCGCGTCCATGACTGACATAAAAAAAGTATAGCCCGGTGTTAATGAGACACCCTTTACTACCCAAGCAAATTGCATAAGTTCATTGTGGCAACGGTCTCCTTTTACCATCTCTACGCTGTCACCAAAGACTCTGCATACCATGCCTAAGCCCTTTTTGACATCAATAATCTTGGAGAACGAATTTGGAAGAATGTCAAAACCAGAAATGGAACTGCATAGCTCGTGTCAACAGACGCTATTTGAATATTTGAAAAGTTGCGGGTTTACTGGGCCTAAAACCACACAGACTGGGTTCTGTCTAATGATGAGAAGTATCTCACGCAAAAAGACAGACAAAATTCTGTTCGCAATGTTAAGCAGACAAATGGCCCTATACTTGGCAAATTTATAGGTTTTTTTTTTCCTGTGAATCAAACAAGCAATGCTGATGTAATAGTATGCACCCAGTCAAGTCATCTCCCTGACTGCTTGGCAAGTTCACCATTGGACTAGACAATGTTCTTCACTCGGTCTCACCGCACGCTAAAACCCCGATTCATAGACGAGTTGCTCTATTTCTTGTGCGCGTCTAGAGTTTTCATTAAATCAAGAGCTACTTCCACATCAGTTGTGGCGTTTCTGATGACTTTAGGATGTCAGAGCTTTATGTAGGTAGGAAGGGTGAAGTTATAAGCTTATCGATACAATTCGTTAATAACATAGAATAGTTCTATGCTGATAGTTTTCCAACGATAAGATGCGAAACATGGAACGAACCTTGGTTCTAAACTTGCTGCCTAAACTAGATCATTGTACGAGTATTTTCACACACACTTACTGTGTTATTCTCGACCAAAATCGGGTTGCAACATCAAAGTTACTCCAGTCAATCACACAATTTCTTCTCGCCCATTATGATTTTTCACTTACGTCTAAGCTGTGACTTTCATTTCAAAGACTTGCAAGAGGTAAACATTCAAACTTACTGCCTTGTCCCATCGTATTGGTTTGATAGCATCAACCGCAGGTTAACTAGAATTCGGAATTAAACGTTTCAAAGCTGCGTACTATCTCGGCAGTTTCCGTATTTGTATCATTTGTGCAACACTTACAAACGTTCGTAGTACCAATTTAACATGAGCGAACGTTAGCTCTCTAAATGTGCTTCGAAGGGTATCGACATATCGAAATGCCATTCCAAGCCGTCATTTCTTCTTATTTCTTGAGACTTGATGAACTCAACAACGAACTCACTCTCTCTCTCTCTAAGCCTTGCCTTAACTTAATTTTTTAAAAGCAATAGAGTGGTATCTCTAAATTCAACGTTACAGGTGTAGGTGAAGTTTTTACTGTGCCAAAGTGTGACTAGAAAACCTTCGAGGCATTGTTCAGGATCCTGAGAACAAGTAGTATTCAAGTCCCAATGTAGGTCATGGCATAGCACGAGATCTTTTCCAAAACACAACGAATTTCGATCTTACTGAAGCATCGTCATGGTGCCGGAGTTGAACCCGAGAAAGAATTCTTGAATCTGTTTGCTAGCCCTCACTTCACTGGTTGATTCGATGCATTTTTCCTGCCCAGCAGCAGAATGCTTTTCGAGTTGTCACGAACATATTGTTATGTATTCTGAAAGCTTGCCTAGCGCTTTGCATAATGGCCTGTGATTTGACTGAGTTAACCACTCAAAACATCGTTCTTTCTGCTAAAGATCTCTTAGGGAATCAGAGATCTTAGCATCTATTACTGTCGGCATTGCTACCAAACAGGAAAGTCCCACTGTTTTCCCTTTTACACTCTCATTCGAGAGATCTTTCAACAACATTAGGAACTGGTCGTAATTGATTCTGTCCCTAGCATGCTCCAATTCATTCTCAAAAGTACAATCATACTTGCAGCCTTCTGTATCTGACCTTCCTCGAATTCTAGTTCCCAATAACCTGCCAACAAGATAAGAGAACGACGTTGGATTTGGGGTAGGAACGTGAAAATCTTGCAAAGGCCGAATTCTTACCGGCTAAAAACACCTTCCTGGATTATTCGCTGACCGAATTTTATCCAAGCGGAACCACTGTTAGGTATAACTTCGCGAGGATCGGTGTAAAGCAGTTGCTGTTTTGCTTATTAGTGCAAACTCTTGTCGCCGCGTCACTTACATTCTCGTATATGGAATAGTCTTATTCTTTCGTTGGAAGAGATACTCCGTAAACCAGGCATGACCAGTTAGAAGTTGCGTCAAGTAGAAGTTTGTTTTGTCATGCTTCCGATCAATCCAGGAGCTGACCCTTCGTATCAGATATCGTCGTAAATCAAGTTCCATAGTAGAGGACCCAAGTCCGATCCCTGTGGTACACCGCCGGTTATTAGGTACTTACGAGTATTATTTCCATCGTCGGAATCATAGAAAAGAACTCCGTCAGTGAAATGGTTTTTAATTAATTCTATACACAGGTGCATCAAAACGGCGGAGACAATGCATAATAGTTGCCAATTCGCCCAATTGGACGCGTTTTGCACATCCAGCGTTACTACAGCCCAGTATTTTTTAGGGCCTCCTCTCCAACGTTCCTTCAATTGCCGTTTGAGCTCTACTTGTTGACGCGTTAATTGCGTCTATCGTCGATCGCGACTTATAAAAACCGTACTGATGGTCCGCTAGATCACCCGCTGCTTCGATTACAGACTCAAGTCTATTTTATCGCAGCATACTCTGAGAAGTTTTGGGATTGGTGCACTATCGCTCTCATTTTGGTTGAAGAGCATCCCATTTTCATGCCGTGGGAATAGAGTTTCCACTATTTTACGAAGTAACATCGGACACATTGGTGTTTTCATTCGGGAACCTTTTAGTCTTCTTGTGACAATGTTGTACGCCTTAGCCCATACATCTTCACTAAGTTGGTCACAGAGGTCCCTAAAATATTGTCGCTTGTTGTACTCGATCGCTAGCCCCAACTGAGTGCGTGCTTCTCGATAAACTTTCCGTTGCTGTAGGGTGTTTTCGGCATTCCGGGACCGCTGGTAAGTTCTTCGTGCCCGATGACAGTCCTATCTAAGTTCCGCGATCTCACGATTTCACCAATAAACCGATTGCCTATGTTTTCGTCTATATGTACTCTAAGCAGCCGAGGGTGTTCTCTGAGGATTCTTGCATACATCCTTCCGAACGGTTTTCTCAGCTATTCATTATGTAGCTTCTCAACTCAGCTCGAATCCAAATCCATGCTGCACACTGCAATATTCGTGTGTATAAACCTTTTAGGGTTCTTCAGTTAGTCCGGTCTTAAGCAGAGTATCTTTTGTTGTGGACATTGGTTGAAGTACCTTCTTGTAAGCTCCAGTTAAGGTGAGGTTTCCCTTTGTCTTCTACTGTTTCTTTTCTACATGTCAGAGCAATTTCTCAGCCGACTGATGTAAAGTTTTCTGATTTCGTCAATGTCCCTGTACAGCTCGAATAGGTTGTGGTTGAATCTTCTCATCCAAAGCCCGTCAACGCAAACGAAATCAAACATTTTTCGAAGAACTCTTCGTCTCTCAAAAGGACTTACAATTTCGGACAGAGAGTCTTTGCAGACTACTGCGCATCTCTCAACGAGATAGTGAAGGACTACTAAATCACCTTCTATTAAGTTCTAGATCACCCAGATGTATTTCTACCCGGGCTAGATAGTCGGCCTCACGTTTTTCCTAAAAAATTCTTCTCCAACCTTTCTTTTACCCTGCCCTACATATCATCAATTGATTCTCTTCAGATAAAAAATAGATATCTTCTTACTTGGTAAACTGATATTACAGTGTTCGATTCAGTTCATTTCCCGACCCAATCTGGGGTTCCACAAGGCACCCATTTTGGGCCCCTTCTTTTCATTTTATCTTGGACGTGTTTTCATACAATCCTCTGGCGCCCTATAAACTGACGACACACAATTTTGTTAAACCTATTTCAAGTCCCCATGACTACACCCTTCTTCAAGAAGAACTCGATCGGTTTTCAATACTATGCCTCAAAGAATGTTTGAAGCTTACTATAGTCAAATGCCAATCTGTAACCTTCTTACGTAAATGTCACCCGTCTCCTCCCAAGTTTGTTTTTTTTCCCCTGGACAAGCTGTTCTCTCGGTTCGATCTCAGCTAGATCTATCACAGTGAGCCTTCTTTCCGTTCCCATATCGATAACATGATTTTCTTTAAGGCCAACACGTCACTTGGCTTTATTAAGCGATGGTCCAAGAACTTTCCAACCGGTGTGTAACCATATCTCGATATGTTACCTTTGATTGCCCCTGCTTGAATATACCAGCCAAGGTAAATTCAATATTCAACATAAATTTCTTCGATTTGCTCTCTGTGACCTCCATGTCAGAACCGCCTCAAACTTATCAATTTGAATACCTTAGAAGAAGGTTAGAATATAGCTGACATTCTTTTCATTCATCGACTCCTCTTGGGTCCCATCGACTGGGACTACGTTAATCTTCTTAACGTATGATATCCAATTAGATGTACCTGCTAACATCATTGTCCTTAGAGATTTTAAAAGTATAGACTTCCAGAGTTTACGGTCTGACATTGCTTAACTTCCGTGGGATCTTATTTTTGGAGGATAAAATAAAAACAGTATTTGATCAGCATGTTCCACTGCGTCATAGATCCATTCAATCTAGAAAGCCCCCTTGGTTTAATAGGGATCTATTGAATTTGATGCAACTCCGTAACATGGCGTACGCTCGTTGGAAACGATATAAACTCCTTGAGTTTCACGATACTTATCGGTCCCTTCGCGACTAAGTAGTTTCGTATAAGGGCTGCAAAATGGAGCTATTACGAACATTTCTTGAACCCCGAAATGCAGCCTGGAAAAGTTCTCTGGCAAAAGCTGCTAGGTAACGGAAGACAGCGAACAGGTGCGCCCGCTGACTTAGACTGTAATACACTCAATGCGTAATTCGTGTAAGGTGCTAATCCGTCATTGCTTAATCATGATTTCTTGCAGTTTATGAATTAAACTACAGAAGGTAATGACTCCATGGAAAATTTTAATTTCATTCGCTTAACAGACGAAGATGTGATCGAAGCATTACTTTTGGTTAAATCTGATGCCATAGGTTTGGATGAAATAAATTCTAAATTTTTAATCAGATACTCACTACTAGCAATTACCCTCTTTCGTGGAAAAGGACAAGATAATTCCGATACCAAAGTCAAAAAACCGGATAAACCCGGCATATAGACCAATCGCAATTTTACCGTTCTTATCCAAAGCCTTTGAGAAAGCGATACTAAAGCAGTTGCAAGTGCACTTAGGCAGTAACAACCTTTTTAATACTGTCCAGTCCGGTTTTCGTGCGAAAAAGAGCTGTACAACTGAGCTCTTGCATGTAGTCGATGAAATCCGCCAAGGTCTGGATGCCAGCTGTTTTACCTTATTGATTTTGTTGGACTTCTCTTTTGTCGACTATCTTTTCCGGCAGCCAATCTTCTAAATTCCTACTTAACGGACGTGTCAGCAATGTGTAGCAGTGGGAAACCAAAAGTCTAATTTTCTGGGAGTACCTGTCGGTGTACCGCAGGGTTCCATTCTCGGTCCCTTACTTTTTTCACTTTATGTGAACGAACTCCCACAAGTTACTAAATATTGTTCTGTTCACATGTTCGCTGATGACGTCCAATTATTCTTCTTCTATCCGTTGGATATGGTGCGAAATTCAATTGACATGATGAACGCAGATCTAGATATCATTCAACAGTGGGCCATAAAACATAATCTGTCACTAAGTCTAAGACCCTCTGTATCTATTAGCATAGTTTAGATACATCCACTTTTCCATCAATAAAACTAGGTCGATCATCCATAGAATATGTAGCTAAATGTCGAAATTTGTGGATAGTATTCAATCATACCCTCATTTGGGCGGATCATGCTGCAATTACGATTGGGAAAGTATACAATGGTCTTCGTTTACTATGGTCAAAGTTCCTTACCGGTTAAAACCAAGATGATACTTGTTAAGTCCCTCTTGTTGTCCATCTTACTATATGGTTGCGAGATTTTTTGCTATGTTTACTATAACACTAGGCGTAAATTAAATGTCATTTACAACAACCTTGCACGCTACGTTTTTAACAAAAGCTATTCCGACCATATCTCACACTACTCTCTGCAGATAATTGGCCTCAACTTCGACAACCTCATTAAGTTCAGAACACTTATCCTTTTTCACCATATTATGCAGTCCCATCAGCCTGAGTATGTGCACAGCAGATTTAATTTTGGAAGCTCACAAAGAACAGCTGTAATGATTCGGCCCAGATTCCATTGTTTGCCATCTGAGCGCTCATTTTTCGTCCACGCCACTCTCCTATGGAACTCACTACCCATGACACCATAACAAAGACCCCTGACTTTAAATAACCCCATAGAAAGAAGTCTATGCCTAAAATTGGCTGATAATGCAGGTCAGTCCAAGCCACCAAAGCACGATATCAGACGACTTAACAACGCCTGTCCTAGAGGACAGCCATTAGTTATGGCTGAGGACTGTTTAATTTATTGATCATGGCCCTGTAGTGCTCCCCCAATTATCGTTTGGCCCGCACCGTTCTATAAAAAAAAGTGCTCCAATGTAAACAGTGTAAGCAGTACACTGTGACTTTAAGTGGATGTAATGCCTCTTCATGCATTCATGTAATGCCGGCGGACTTACCAAATTTTGTTTGTTCAATCAATCGTCCACCTCGTTTCGATATTCGATATTGGAAGACGTGAGCATAGGTCAGAAGCGGTTTACGGTCACACCCGCTGAAGCACTTTGTTAGAACACACCTTCAAGTCGTACAGAAAAATAAGCCTCAGAAACGTGCGTAAAATAGCCAATTGCTTGATACGTCATCTGGTCGATATCGCTGGAGCCTCTACGACATTTCCAGCCACGGCAGCGATATTCTCGGCTGCATAAGGAGAAGGAGTACAAGAACTTCCAGGTTTTGCTCGGTCAAGTGTTGTTCCTGTCTCTAAGAGTCATGTTACCATGCGCCGCAATGAATGACCAGTGACACCCTGGTGTCCAGGAAAATGTGCACGGAACGCATGTTGCGCCAAAACCACAGACGAATTGCTCATCAAAAACACCGTGATGACAGAGTAACACATTATTGGCCTTCCTTGTCATGTGTGATTCTTTTAGAGGTATTTACTTCAAAGCTTAAAAACCGCCAAAAAATTTAATTTCGTCGAATAATCTTTGTTGTAACACGAAAGAACCATTCTTTACCCTTACTTTCAATTGTAATTCCACAGTCGTAGCCGACTTTGATACTTAGAGGTGTGATGTCACACGATTTAGCCGCCTAATTCACAGATCAAAACATAAAATTGACTATTCAGCGCAAAGTTCCCGTAAAAAAGCCATGCCGTGGTGCCGTCTTGTTGAAACCAAATATCATCGAGGCAACGTGGCTCAATTTTAGGTACCAAATGGTCAGTTTTCAAGGCGATATAATGACCGATTTTCATAATTACGATCCGGTCGGCCTAAGTTTTGAAGACCGATGATTCCACCAGCACATAAACCACAGCAAACCGTTGTTTCATATGGAAGTAAGGACAACTCCTGCCACTTTTCGGGTTGCTCTGCACACCAAAAATGCCTATTTTGCCAAAGCCAGAAATGGGCCTAATCACTGAACAAAATTTTGGTCGAAAACAGTGGGTCTTCTTGATGATTTTCGAGAGCCCAACGACTGTAAAGGAAAGTACTCGGAAAGGTAGGCGGCTTCAGTTCTTTTACGAATTGAATTTTGTATGCTTTCAACAGAAAATGTTGCATACGACAAGCTAAGCTGTTAAAAACGTTTCCGAATCGATTCTTCACAATCATCGCGTACATTCTACGCTACGCTACATTCTACTTACTACATGCTAGATCTGATATACTATATTAAGTCGCTTACTTTCCAATTTTTGTATTTTTTTTTGGTGGGTAGGTGTGAAAATCTTCATAGACACTATGAACCGGTTGCTCATATTAGTGTGAGATTCTTACTAACCAAAAACACGCCACCCTTCTTAACGACTACAACTAAGTAACCTTATCAAGTAGTTTCCGTTTCAAATAACGTTCGCGTGGGACAGGTAGCTTTCCAGCAAAATCACCTGCTATTACCACTATTATATGCGGATAGTCCTTATCGCGCCAGATCGAATGGTCTCATTCTTTGTAATCGACGCACTAAGTTTATCTCGTCCGGAATTTGGAGTATTTTATTATTACAATGACCATGAAGACGAATATGGAGTTTGCGAGCAAAGTTCATTATTTCGTCCTCGACGGTAACTATTCCTAAGTCTCTGTGGATATCACTGTTTCTGATATACCATGGGACGTTCACGATTTGTCTTAGAACTTTGTTTTGATAGCCTTGGAGAATATTTCGGTTGCTTGGTTTAGTACAACCCCAAAGTTGTATACCGTACGTCCAAACAGGTTTAAGCACTTGCTTATAGATGAGCAGTTTGTTGTGTATGCTTAACTTGGAATGTCTTCCTAGTAGCCAGTACATTTGTCTGAATTTATTCTCAAGTTCATCACGTTTCTTCTTAACATGCGGCTTCCATTTCAGGCTAACATCTAATGTCATTCCTAGATACATATGGTATTTGTACCGAGTTAATGAAAATGGGAAGGTTTTCCGGTAAGTAAAATTAACATGAGTAGATTTGGTCTCGTTGAGAACAATTCGCCATATCTTTGTCCATTCGTAGATTTTATCCAAAACCGTTTGGAGCTTTCTAGACTAGAAGCTAACTCGACTAAAGTATCTATAGCTAGTATCGCCTTGTCGTCCGCGAACGTGGCTACTATGGTACCTGATTCTTCCGGTATGTCTCGAGTATAGAGTAAAAACAATACCGGACCAAGTACACTTCCTTGCGGAACTCCATCAGCGATCACTTTAAACTCCCAGTATTCGGTGCCATGCTTAACATGAAAAATTCTGTTTTCCAGATACGATTTCAGAATCGTATGCAGCTCTCTGGGAAGAACATGGCTTAGCTTAAAATTGTAAGCCATACTTTATCGAAGGGTTGAGAAACGTCAAAAAACACGCTAGAACATATCTATATCCCCTCTAGGGCTTTCTCAATTTCATTCGTAATTCTACAAACCTGGTCTATTGTGGAGTGCTTGGTTCTAAAACCGAATTGACGTTCAGGAATTAGACGTCTCTCTTCAATGATCAGTTGCAAGCGCTTCAAATATTTTAGATACTATTGGCAGAAGCGACATCGGTCTGTAGGACTTTTTTTCATTTAGAGATTTGCCTGGTTTCGGGACCATTATAACTTCGGCAACTTTCCATTTATAAGTTGGAGCAGTTTGATCAGGGCTTTCTTTGGCAACTCCTTGAGAATTTGTCCAGTTATCAAATCATAACCAGGGGCTTTGTTATTTTTCAATTTTTTAATTGCTTGGTTAAGTTCTCGTAGGGATACTGTTTTTATTCTAAAATTGTCCGGTGCCGTAATTATATAATTTAAACCTCCTGTTAACGCCTGTCCATCAAAATGCTTAAACGTTTCTTCTAGGTGCTCGGTGACCGGTGAGTGATCTGAGGAGAGATCATAACTTTCCTCGATGTTTGTAGAAATGTTGGCTGCTCCCTTTGTGACGAAGAAGTCTACAAGATCAGGGGTCTTTGTTATATCCGAAGGCCAATATGTTGGTTTTCCTGTCGAGAAAAAGTCAACTTTATATTGCAAACTGGCTTCATAGAGTTGTCTGCCTTCGTTGTATTACATCTTGAGCCCCAGGAGGTATGTTTCGAATTAAAGTCACCACCAATTATAAAATTCGGTCCGAGTGAATCAAAGATACCTTTAAAGTCATTCTTTTCTAGCTTGCATCGCGGGGGACAATAAATGGATGCAATGTTGTAGTGCAGGTGGTTATGTTTTACGCGAACCGAACTTAACTGCATTGCATCGCCTTCAATCTTCATATATATAGAGTGTTCAATACAATCTTTAATGAACAATGAAGATCAGCCTCTGATATTTTTTGATGGATGGTATGCATGATCCCATTAGTTCCACACGAGGGACTATCCAATAATGAAACTTTAGTTTCAAACTTTTCGATGGTGCAGTGATTTGTGTGTTCGATATGCCGATTATATGAGCCATAAGGTGCTCTTAGCGAACGATACACATTCATCGTAGAAAGATGGTTTTCGTAATACAGCTGAATATTTTGTGGACACTGTGCCGAGTTCAGTCTTTTTATGATAAAATGTCAGAAAATACGGAACAAAAATACTATATCAGTGTGGCACAATGAATGCGTGATCTCTCATGAAATCCCCACAGAAAAAGGACCGAAAATGGACAGAAAAATGAATCACCCCTTATAAGGGATTGTTCTTCACCCAAATAAGACTCGAAAATTCGACCAAGACAGTATGCCACTGCACGCAACTGTGGCGTATAGTGGAAATATCTGATAGCTCACCCGACTGGAAGTCCACGTACCCCATTTTCTTTACATCTCCACTTTTTGACCAGCAAACGGCCAAATACGTTCATGGCCTCATTGAGAATAACGCTGATAAAGGCCCTAAATTGGTTACCATTAACCATTCGACACATACTCCAAGGAAACAAAATTAATTTTGAAATTTTATAAGAGCACTCACCCGCATCCCTCAATGTTCAATTGAGCACAATCAAATCAATTGGCGTTGAATGAAAGACAAAAAAAAAAAAAAAAAACAGAAAATCGACTGGATTAAGAAGAAACGAGTCCAATAATCAGCTTTTGAGCTCTTGAACCCTCTCTGAATGCGAAATGACACTCCAAGTCTGCCTCCCATTATTCGTTCAAACACTCCACTTTCGAAATTGTTTTTATTTTCTTTCAGCATTTTTCCTTTCAAATCTTTTTTACATAAGACCATTGCTGCTGCTTTTAATTTGCATATTTCCACCCTCAGATACAAGTATTTACAAAAAAAAAAAAAAAGAAACGACGAAAAAGTGAGCACCCCTCGCCTGCCATCCCCAATCTTCTAATCAGCATTTTGGTTAGTGGAAAAGAAATTTCAAACAATCCAAAGCGCAAAGGCAAAATCTGGAGAAAAAAATTAAAAAAAAATTAAAAAAAAATTAAAAAAAAAAATGAAAATAAATAGATACGAAGGAAAAATCGGCCGCCATTATTCTTTTGGTCGTGCATACAAACATCCGGTCCACCAAACCCCTGATATTATTGAGAAGCCGCCTCAAGAAAAAACCAACACCGAACGACGGACACATGCCACAATGGTGAAGGCGAGAAACCTTGCCTCCACGCCGCCGCCTTGTCAGGAGCCAAAGCGACAGCCAACAGCTACAAGCCAAAATCATCTTGGTACTTGCTCTAGACGACCGAAACTATAGTAGCATCAACGTCATCATTATCATTATTATCATCATCGGCCGTCGGGCATTCGGTCGTTTGGTCTTCATCACCATCATAGTTATCGGCGGCAGACGGAATTGACGAGTCCTGTTTGTCCGGAGAATTATGGGATTTTGGTTGGCAAGTTGGCAGGTTGGCAGATTCGCAGGTTGGCAGGTTGTCATGCAGGCCCCGCCAACAACACAACCGAAACCGAATTTCTGTGTTTTTTCTTCCATTTTTCTAGTGTTCCTCCTTTTGCGCATAAATTATCGATTCGCCCTCTTGCAGGGGTGGGCCAAGAAGGACCATAAGGCTGAGGCCTTATGAAAGCAAATGGAAAAAAAAGAAAATCTCAAGAAATTGAAACATCAAGGTACTCGTATCTTCTTGAGAAAAGAAAATTTATACACACAAAAGTAAGGACAAGCAGGACATAAATAGGAATCAGGGAGGGTTGACTAGTAGCCAGTTGGTGCAATGGTTTCGTAGAATCCCCCAAAAGCACGATGAGGGTTTTTTATTTATTTTTTTTCTTTTCTTTTCTTTTCTTTTCAATTCAAAGTGGGGTGAAGGATTTATAAATCTTCTCCATCTTGTGACAGACCGAAGGACATTTTCCACCCTCGATTTGATTTTTAAGTAGGTACAAGCAATTTGTATTTTATGGATAAGTGGGGGTGACTTTTTTTTCAACCCACCCACCCTCTCACTATATTCCTTAGATTCTTTGTGTTTAATTTTTCTTTTTTTTCGCAAAGATGTAGAGAAAAAAAAAGTGTAATGAAATCAAATATGGCCGCTGAGTGAATGCAGGAGAGGGTGGGAGAGATTTCGTTCGTTCTTCCAATTTTTTTTTAATTTTTTTTTGTTTTTTTTTTTTCATTTATAAAACCATCAAGGGAATCACCTTAAATTACAGCGGCAAGTAATTTAGATAAACATTTTATGCATAAAGATAAGAAGAGAGAAGAATTTGCATTAGTTAACAAATAATTGGACATTTGGGGGCCTTAAATGGGCTCGATGGTCTTTGTGTTACGTATACCGTCCGGTGCTCAGAGGTGGGGGAAAAGCGGGCTCTTCAAAGAGATCTTTAATTAGTAGAATTACGTTGAGAGTTTCCTTTTTATTTTTAACTGAAATTTGTTTAACTTCTCTAGAGACATACGAGTATCATTAATTGGAAACACAATTGTTAGCCGAGTCTTCTAAGGACGTGATTGTTAGAGAATAAGAGATGCTAACTTATCGGGCTCCTGACCCATGTAGAGTCTCTGCCTGAGACACTGCAGCCTTCCATCCCCCTACGAACTCTGGTACGCTACTTCCAGTTGTCCAGATCCGCGATGTCTTAGTCTTTGAAACGGATGTGACCGAGCCAATGTAGTCGGCGTGTTTTGGCTTTTTGGACTACATCCACATCTTGGTACAGCTCATAGAGTTCGCGGTTGCATCTTCTCCTCCATTCGCCCTCCTCGCACACAGGACCAAAAAAACGGAGAAGTATTTTTCTTTCGAAGGAACCCAGTATCAGCTCTCTCTTCATGCTTATCGTCCAGCACTCGGCGCCATAAAGCAGAACTGGCAGGATAAGGGTTTTGTAGAGCACACATTTCGACCTTCGAGTTAGGAGTTTTGAACCCAATCGTTTGGCCAAGTCGAAGTAGCAATAGTTTCCTGAGGTAGTTCTTCGCCGGATCTCCACTAGGGTGTCATTCGTGAAGTTCATGTTTGCTCTGATGTAGGTGAACTCCCTAACTACCTCGAAATTGTTGCTATCAATAGTGACGTTTTATCCTATGCGGTGGACAGAAGCTTGTTTGTTTGTTGATAGCATGTACTTATTCTTGTCCTCATTTACTTCAAGGCCAACGGATTCCGCCTGTTCTTCAATCGCCGTGAACGCTTCTATCATGGCACCCTGCGAGCGACCGATGATGTCAATATCGTCCGCATACCCCAGCAGCCTTCCGTGTTGACACCTGCCCTGCGCACTATCTGCTTCAGTACAAGATTGAAGAAGTCGCATGATAGCGCATCTCCTTGCAGAAATCCGGTGCATGTTTGAGATAGTTCGGGGGAAATACTTCCAAACTGCACGTTGCAGCGCGTGTTTTCCAGCGTCACGCGACATAGCTGAATCAGTTTTGCTGGGATTCCGAATTCGGCCATTGCCATATAGAGCTCCTGACGATGTATGCTATCATACGCTGCTTTGAAGTTGATTAATAGTTGGTGTGTTTTTTGACTTGAAATTCGTTGGTATTTTCCAGGATTTGCCTCAGTGTGAAAATTTGGTCTATAGGCGATCTGCCGGGCCGGAAACCATACTGGTATGTGCCCATTAGTGTGTTGCAGAAGGGTTTAAGACGTTCACACAGTACGTTGGATAGGATCTTATATACGACATTAAGCAGGGATATGCCTTAATAGTTCTTGCAAAACATAGGATCGCCTTTTTTGTAGACGGGCATATGGAGCTGATAGTCCAATCATCAGACATGTTTTCTTCCACCCATACTTGGTTGATGATTCGGTGCATGCTCCCTACCAAAACAAAAAAAAAAAAAAAAAAACACTGTGGCGCTGGCAGCCCGGTATGGGCCATGGCCTAACTTCTTGACACTCATTTGTGTTGCTCATGTTGTTATTTTTGTCAAATCTGAGCGGGGCTACGGTTTATCGCCGAGTCCGAACGGCACTCTTTAGAAGCTTTTTCGTAGGCAATTTTACTTTCGGGAGTTTGCCATTGCCCGCCGAAAGGGGATGGCGATTTTGAAAAATTGTTGGTGACCCAGCCAGGAATCGAACCTAGACTCTCTGCGTGATAGTCCACTGAGCTAACTATCGCGCCATCGCCATCGCCACCCTACCAAAACACCACCACCTAAATACGCTGACCATCAGAGCCTGCGGCCTTGTTTTTCTAAAGCTTTTTTATAGCTAAGGCAACTTTTTCTATACATGGTGGTGGAACTGGTTTTTCATTGTCTGGACGTGGGTTCTCTCCTTGCCCTATCACTCTTTCTACATGATGCCCATTAAGCAGCTGCTGGAAATGCTACTTAAACACATCTACTATTCTATTCGCTGTCTCGAAGAGCGTGCGTCCCGGTTTTGTAGCCAGCAGCCAGTTGCTTGGCTTTTTTGTAAAACCTTCGGATGTTATTACGATCGCACGACTCTTCGATCTCCTTGAGCTGGGAAGCTGCGTAAGCCCTCTTCTTTCTACGAATGATCTTCTTTTTTTCCCTTCTCTTGGCTCGATATTCTTCCCCCGCTGCTCTTTTTTTGCGCTGCAATGCTTTCTTGTCTGCATCTTCTGTCACCTTTTTCCTGTACACGCATTCATCATCATACCAAGGGCTCTTTCTCTGGGGTAGCTGGTACACTACAGTGGTTTCGGCTACCTCCTTGATGATGTCGTGATGCTGACACCACTGATTGTTGGCGTTTGTGTGTAGGTGTGTGTATCGACGTTTGCCCCTCGGAATTTGTGCACGTCGAGGATGTTAGATGCGTACCTCACATTGATTAGCACATGGTCGATTTTGTTGGCCCTTCAACCAACTGGAGAGCGCCAGGTTGATGTCTGGATCCTTATTCTTTGAAACCTAGTGCTACTTATCACCGTATTACGAGCTACTGCAAAATCGATTAGTCGGTAGCCATTGTTTGTTGTCGTTTTGTGGATTCTGTGCTTACCAACAGGCAAATAGATCCTCAGAAAACATCACTGCTCTTTGAGAAGGTACCTACATCCTAAGAGCTCGAAATAGCTATACTCCAGTATCAATAAAGTACCTAGTATTGATAACAAACCTCACACTCATGGGCGAAGCAATTGAGTTTTCAAAAGAAGTCAAATTCTTGGAAGTAACCCTTGATAAAAAGCTCACCTGAAATACTCACCTCTCCAAGACAATAGACAAAGTCAGGGCCTTACTATGGGCCAGCAAAAGTCTAGCCGGCAAAAACTGGGGCCTACATCCCAAAATGATGCTGTGGATATACACTGGCAAAGCGAGACAAATTGTTACCGTTGCAGCACCTGTGTGGTGGCATAAAACAAAACTAAGGCTCGCACAAGCAAAGCTCAACAAACTACAAAGACTAGCTTGTATTGGCACTATCGGTGCTATGAGAACAACTCCTACCGCAGCGCTGGAAGTCATTCTCAACCTCCCACCCATTCAACTCCACATAATGAAAGAAGCCATAGCAAGTGCCTATATGCTCTTCACTGAAGATAGATAGTTCTAACAAACTCCAAGATAGTTTACCCAGAGCTAATTAATAACTGCTTGGAATAACTTTTACAGACAGATGTCTACCAAAGCATAACTTCACTCACAACTTCAAAGTAACCTTCCCGGACCGTAGCAACTGGGTGAAGAACAAACCCACATTTGTCAGAGATTCCCTCGTTTGGTACACGGATGGATCTAAGACAGATGAAGGTGTTGGAGCCAGAGTATTCGGACCCAGCACAGGAACTTCTCTATACGCAAGCTTAGATAGGCAACTCCTTTTTTCAAGCCGAGATTCATGCAATGGAGCTACGCATATGGGAGAATTTAAACAGACGAACCATAAATAAGAACATCTACTTACTCTCGGATACCAAGGTGGCTTTGATTGCAATCAAGGCACATGAAATCAAATCCAAGCTAGTATGGGACTGCTTTCAGCTACCAACTCAAACAGAGTTCATCTCATTTGGGTGCCAGGACACAGCACCCACGACGGAAACGAAGAAGCTGAAAAATTAGCCGGAAAAGGATCTGCATCACAATTCGTGATGTCCAAACCATTCTGTGGCCTACCCACTAGCACTGCTTCCCACCAAAAGCTTCCCACAACAACAAAAAAAAACCTAAACAGAAGTCAGATTCGAATGGCCATGTGATCATGGGTTTTTTGACCGGACACTGTCGAGTCAAGAAACATTTAATAGCCATGGGAATAGCAGAAGACAATATCTGTAGATTGTGCGACGAAGAGTCCGCAGAACATATACGAGTAGCTGCCTAATCAGAACACGTCAACGTTACTTAGGCAAATTCTACCTTGAAGCAGATGACATTTCTGTTAGTCTCCCCAAAGATCTGTCGGCATTTATTGTCAAATCCGGCATCAAGGTTGAACTTTAACTATGACAAAGTTCGACCAATTTCTCAAGCATTTGTAACCGTATGTCCTCAATAATATGAATGACGTAAGCTGCAAATGTGTCCATTGTTGTAGGTTTGTCGGCGTAGACTAGCGACTTTAAGGAAATAATCAAAAGGCGTCAAATTACAAGATCTTGAAGGGCATATTACCATGCTCGTCGAAGATTTTTGAGCGAATTGTGGCCAAGCAAACAGAAAACCACTTGTCGGCCAATTCCTTGTTCAGCCCTTTTCAATCAGGCTTTAGAGCTAACTATAGCTGCTCCACAGTAGTTGAATATATTCTTGATGACATTCAATGGAATCTTGGTTGTGATAAGGGTTTTTGACAATTCTTTGCTCGTTGGGTTATTTCGAACCGACAAAGTAAACCCTGACATTCTATGCTGGAACTTGAAACATCTTTTGTGAAAGGGGTCAGGTGGAATGCAAACTGTTCTTGATGGCGAAATCTTTTCCCAGCTAAAGCCTTAAAAACAATGTGTACCGCAGGGATCTACCTTAGGACTTCTTCTGTTTTGCATGTTCATAAAGGACTTGCCAACGAAATGTAAATATGCTTCAATCCATCTATACGCTAATGACGTGCAACTTTTTTTTATTGCGACCTTTACACGACACTGATCCACGTGATCAACAAAGTTCTGGCCAATATCCATAACCAGTCATTAAAGAACGGCTTAGTTTTCAACCGGGCCTTAGACCGATACTACTCATTCGGAAGACCCAAATAGATACAATGTCTAGAATTGCTGAGACATTCAGAATGGCTGAACATCAGTTCAAGAGAGTCTTTGAATCCGCGGTGACAGGACGGCGCAGTTTAGGAAAAATCAGCACAAGTAGCACGTACAAAGCATCTCAATCAACTTTGGGTCCGAAATTGCCGACAGAAATCTAATAATCGAGCTGAATAGAGCGTATTGTTTGTTGGGACCTAAGTCCACCATGGAAGACAAACGAAATTGAAAAAAAGCAAATATGCTCAAGCGTTTTTCCCGATGTGTCACAAGCCTTCGAAAAGGTAAGGCGCGAGCGCCTGAGGTATAAGCTTAGGCAAAGCCTACCGGACAAATAGTAAATTCATAGCTTAAAAACCGGCTGTAGCGGGTTACACATGGGTCTGAATACTCGGAATTCAAAGAAATTCACGCTGGTGTGCCTCAAGGAAGTGTTCTTGGTCCGTACTTATTCCTACTGTACACAAGAGATATACCTCAGGATGAAGAGACAGTAGAAGCCACGTTCGCATACGACAAGGCTATTCTTGTCACAGGCCAAAGGGTAGGATCTTCGACGATAAAACTCCAATGAGCCCTAAACAAGTTGTTTGGGCGGACGAAGACCTGGAGAATCGTGCTAAACGAGACCAAGTCAACTCATGGTAAAAGGTGTTTTTTTTTAGCTGCATGAGAAGTTTCGATGGTTGTTGTCTATGTTTTGACAGCCGCCAATGTCAAACTGTGTTGACACTTCTGTTCCGTAAGGTTTGCCAATTCTTCAGGAATCATTTAACGGCAGTACAACGCTTCCAAATTGTGGAAATTTACTTTGAAAAAAATAAATCTGTTCGTGAAGTTCATAGAGCACTTCATCAATTTAACAGTCAACATAATCGGCTTAGTGAGCAAGCAATTCGTGCAGTCATTGATCGTTTTCGCGAAGACAATCCTCAAGCTGTTAAAGAATCACCATTACGTCCATTGAAATTGACTGTTTGATGCGGTGTCAACTTTATTTCCAGAAGTGGTCCTGTTAACTGGCCCTCTCGTTCGAGCGACTAAACGCCTCTCGATTATTTTTATAAGGCTATGTTCAGTCATTGATTTATGCCGACAACCACCATGACTGCTGGTGATCCAGACCAACAATGGCTGTCTGAAAAGTACGGACGTTCAGAACACTTAAGGCAAACCTTACGCCTTTCGCAAAGTGATTTAGCGTTTCCTATCTAAGGAAACCGTGTGCCTACTAAAGTGATATTTCGTCCCTCCGCAATGTAAATAAGCCTAAGTCCGCTGCCAGTGTAGGCTATGCTTTGCCTACCAGCTGTCCTACAAAGATATAGTCCTTTCATATCCTGGCAATTTACTAGTACGATTTTGACACAATATATGAACATTGCTCATATGTCTTGTCGAGGGGAGCGTAGTAACACTGGCAGCATCATCATAGTCTTCCATAGGGATACGAGCACATATAAAGCTAATGTGACCGTACTAAGCCTTGATGCTTGATGCCTCATGATTCCTTGCGCAAGTCTGCCAAATATTGCAAATCCGCATTGAAATAAGCTATCGCCAAAGTATATATCACAGTTAATATTCTCCGTAGTACACTTCCTTATTGGGGATGATATCTACGTAATAGCAAGCAACAACCTCTTGGCCTGTTAACAGTTTTAACATTCCCCGTGCAAATCTGAAGGTTCTTGATCTTTAAACGTCTGGAAGGGTCATCAGCAGTGAATAAATTTTTGTCCGAAGCCATTGCAGAATATGGGAATCTCTTGGAGTGGACCATAATTTGGCTTTCAGTGCCGCGTAGACGTGTAGTTCCCGACAGGCGAAACGTTGAAGAAACTCGTGCTAACTGATCTCGTTTTTCTATCCCAAGAGTTCGTCCCTTTTTTTTAATAGATCCCTCTAAGTCGCCATTGCCACTGTACATTTGGTTAAAACTTTTGAAGGATGCATCAGGATGCAACTTTTTGTGCTCTTCATGGCACACTTCTTCACAGCACTGGAACTATGTTATAGTAGCTGAAACGCTCATGATTCTGTCACTAAATTGGCGATACACCTAAACAACAGTTATCACGGTTGAAAGAAATGTTAACAACTCCACCGTGTCCACCCTCACCACCCACAGTTCTAGACATAAACACTCAACATGTGCAAAATTACAGCGCCTGTAGCCACTAAATCACCAATAACTAGCCACCACGGTCCCATCAATTATCTCCCAATGCTTACACATGGTTAACTCCTTCTCGAATCGAGTGACTCCAAGACCTCTTGGCGAAATATCATAAATAACTGCCGTGCCAACAACTAATACAACCAGCAATGGGTTGTCCCAGAATTGTCAACAAAAAGAAAGAAAAAAACTTCAAATCACCTAAACACAGGTATGCAGCAGTTTTGCAGCCTCCGCAATCTCCAGCGGAAAAGTGCCCAAGAATTTACCACACTCCTTTCGCGCTACTTCCATCCATCGCCGAATATGGTTAGGTCGAGCATCAACAGCACCAATCATCTTGTACCTGCGACACGCTACACCAGCTTAAACGGCTGGCACAAGTAATATCCTGTCAAATGGCATTACGAAGCCTTGTAACCATTGATGACGCGCGTCAAGACGCCGCTTAAATCGATGTTCTACTCTGCTCCGTGATTCTCCTACAGGTGGTGGGTCGCAGAAATCCGCAGATTGAAACGACGAAACACAAAATAAAAAACGAAAGCCACGAAGCCAAAACCGGGGTGAGAGGGCCTATGACCAGATATTCGCAGATATACTGCCGATTTGGAAATACATGCCCCCTCAGCGATTATTAATTGCAGTGAAGTCAAATAATTAATAACCTCGTCCACCGGTCGGCCGGTCGGTTGGTAGTCCATCGTCGAATCGAAGGGGGCCCGGGGGTGGTTGGTCAACGTGAAATCGAATAATTACGAGAAAAGTCACAGATCTATGGATAGAGGTCTAAGCTTGAGCTTAGGTGCAGCTGTAACCATTGGAGATACCGCTGCAGGTGTTGGCAGTGGAAAATTCAAATGCAAACGGTGATCTTGCCCTGTCCGCGCACAGTCACAGTGCCAACAGAGTCGCAAAGTCACAGTTGACAAGCGGGGCGGGTGTAATTGACTGTCTTGATTGGTGGTGGCGTGAAATGAGTATCTCAGCGGTGAGCACTACAATTTGAAACTATTAGCCATTCGTAGATACGTTTGGCAATTACACGTTTACCGCGCACGGCAGCGTCGTATAATTGCAGCATTGAGTGTTACAACTACAATCGCACCACTAAGTACATACTCTCATCTGTGTACTTAGATACAATACATAGAGTACGTGGTGCGCTAATTGACATGTAGGCAGGGGAATTTGCAATTAATTATGAGAATCGATTGTCTCGCGGTCTTGAGTTAACCTTTTGTTTATACTGTTCAACGGTGCAGGGAGCTTTTCCATTTCATGTTGCATAACTCACTACGTGCACCACAAACCGCTGAGGGTGGGGGTAGATTCTTTAAGTCTTTAGAATAATGACTGCCTTTATGCCGCTTTACGTGATAGATCTGGAGATCTGGGACTTTTGAGCCAATTAAGGTCAGACGGCATTTTGTTCACGCTGAACACCGCACAATTATCCAACTGATGAATGGGATTCATAATATCTTTTGTCAAATAAAATGCCTGATGGTGACATGTGCGCGGATGCCGAGGGTTGCTCAAAACATGTGCCTTGACATTAGACTGAGAGATCAAATTGAATGTACGAATACTCGAATACCTTCAGCTGAGCTGAAGGAATGTGCCAGGTTGACGTTGACATGTGGACTAGTGGCACAAATGTGTGACACAAAAATGTTGACCATGATAAGTTTAAGACACCTGAACTAATCACTGTCGGAAAGGAAAAGTGATTGGCAAGGAATGGAGGGCTAATGAGGTCAAGTTGTGGAATAGTGAGTGAGTGGTTGTTTAGTTACATTTTTAAGGCTCTAAATGCCAACGTCGACTTAGGCATTCTGTTGAATTAGTTTAAGGCCTAATGCCTTTCAGATTGGCCTAGATGTTGGCCATTCATGCTATTGGATCAACCAATTTAAATTGGAAAACACGAACAATAACTATTGGAACCTTTTTATTTGGGACCATGTTACTGATAAACATCTTCTCATTATATTCCCCCAAAAGAAAGGGTAATCCAAATACTCACAACAGCAGCCTTTATATCAAGATACTGTTGTAACATACAGAGCAACCGACAGAGAGCTTCATTTAGTCGGATCTCCGAACGATGACTTGGCCCTGTATCTGAAGACGAACTATGTGGATCACAATTTGAAACATTTAGCATTCGTAGCTCTTCAGAAGACCAAGAGTTACACTTTCCATGTTCTTAGAACTCAAAATAAAACACTTCAAAGAGTGTGCAGCTCCCTCAGAACAATGGGTATTTCTGGAAGTAGGATCCTCGGTAAAGCCATCTTAACTAAGCGAATTGTACTATGAGCCACTTAAAACGAATTGTATAGTATGCAGGGGAATAAAAGCCGTTAACTCATCCTGAAAACACCGAAGGCACTTATTTAACGAGCTGCTAACCGATGAAAAAGAACTTGCAACATACAGCCGCCTTGTATTTTTCCCTGCCTGTGGATTGTACTTTAAGACTCAATGACGTGATTTGTCCAGCTACAAGCTGCCAGTCATCGATGTTGTTGAGTGGCAAGACCACCGGTAGTTCGTACAAGCACTTAAAACACGGTACCATGGGAGCTAGGAGTCTCCCGGATTTCGGTCCGCGCCTGACTTGTTGAGTAGACCCCCTTTTGGGAGTGTCACGGTGGCTGTGATTTAAACTTAAGACGCAGGGAGTGTGCACCCGCTGGTCTCATCCGATTTAGAGTTGCAATAAGCACTGGATACTGAGTCACTAAGATCAGTAAGTGGTTTTGAGTAGGCTTCGACTCAACCTCTGCCCTCAACACGGAATCAATTAGGTATCAAAGGAATTGACAGAGAGCGAAGCGAAAGCCTATCCTTGCCCCAATAGATGTATGGGCATCCCGTGATAAGTCTCCACGACAAGTATTCACATAAATCACGAGAAGTTATGTACTTTATGACGTACAGACTAAGCGCTTCAGCTTCTACTAGGGGTTAGTTCTAAAATTGTTGTTTTAGCATCACAAGTCTTCAGACAAAACGGCTTCTTGTAGCAGTTTTGTCTTCCACTCAGTGCCAAAAGTTCAGTCTGGAAATGATGCACTGTCGAGTTCCTCATTTGAAGTCACAATTTGATCAATTCAGTTGACCGTTCAATACAAATTGTAATAGTAAGCTACCCAGGGTGGTAATCTATCGTCTCCTCAGGCGCTTTTTCACTTCAATACTTGTCTCGCTTTTCGGCCTAGACGCTCTAAGCTACTTACCTCAGGAGGAGCTGCAAGCGAAACTTGAGTACCTTTGCAAGCGGATCTCTTAACAGATACCTTATTGGTAGTTGTAACATTACTTTTCTAAGACTCTGGTATCTCCTACTTGATTCATACCGGCACCTATCTCGTTGCCAGCCTGATAAAATTATTCTAAATTTGAATTAGTATTGTACATGACTCACAGTTAATTCCTAGCAGGCAACTAGTCCAAGGTATCTGCCTTATCTTGAGACGAGAGACCATACAGGTGATCACGCAGTTCAACTATCTAGGTAGCTACGTGTCGCTCGATGGTGGAACGGACCTGGATGTCAGTAATAGGCTAAATAAAGCTCGTCGTGCATTCGTAATCCTTTCTCCTATCTGGAACTCTAGAAAAATATCGCTTCGCACTAAGTGAAAACTGTTTGAATCCAATGTTAAATCTGTACTGCTATACGCATGTGAAACGTGGAAATGCTCTGCCAACATTTAAAGCAGATTACAAGATCCGGTGGTCGTAAACGATTTCCAACAATGAACTGAGGCCTAGGACTGGACAAACAAAAGTGGATGCTGACATCAAACAGAGGAAATGGCACTGGATTGGCTATACACTGAGGAAACCCGATGACTTGAGGTATAAGGCGAGTTGGTAGGCCAAGAACACCATGGAAGTAAACTGTTTTGACGGAAGCGCAGTTCCAAAATTTGAGATCGTGCACAGCTGAGGTATCGACCTTCAAACAGGGAGAGATGGAAGGTTGTCGCCCTATGCTTCAGGAGGAGATAAAGTGTTGCTGCCAACAACAGCTACTGGAAGAAGCTCAACATGACTCGTTGCTGGTTCTTCTCTCACTTCGGAATAAACACGACAGTAAGTTTAGGGACTCCCTACCAATAAGTAACTCAGCCAGAGAACTTTTAACTGCTGCCCTTGAAGTAAACCAATAAGTGGACAGAAAAGAGCAGAAAGCCATGGCTGTTCTACTATAGACGGATTCTCGGATTCAAGAACGCTTCCTGGCAGATGTTGCAATCTGCTGCCACACTGGGCTAGAAGAGAACTTCGTGTACGACAGCTCGCTTGTGGCATTTTAGCTAACTTATGATTGAAAAACGGCTTCGTATCTTCTTTCACTGTCAACAGAGGGGACCACTCTCCAAATCTTCCAAAATGATGCTGCCTACTTTCTGGCTTCCTCCTGGATGGCATATACATATACCCCTCAAGGGGTTATTAGTACTCATAAGATGATTGTACACAGAACGGGCGATGGAAGGCTTGGGAGGAAAGAAAGAGAGGTACCGATGTACGTTGGTTTTGAATGTTTGGAGGTTATAATGATCAGGGAATAAAGGGCTCGGCAAGGCATTCCATAAGCGAGTTGTTCAGCTTTGCAAAGAATCACGATATTTCAGGGTACGTCCCAAAGTAGGCTTGTGGGTGTACTGATGAGCATTCATAGCGAGACGGGTATTGCGGTTGGAAGTTGGAATGCTTCTGAGGAGCACTGGAGCTGAAAATAGCGATAGAACAGGGTGAGACAGGAGACATTACGTCGGTGATCGAGGGTGTCAATCGACTGCGTAGGTAATATTGGCTTCACCTACAAGTTTTATCGCACGGTTTTGAATCCTATCTAGTAAGTGCAAAGCAGTCTTAGAAGCACCTGACCAGATGTGAGCATGGTTCTCCAATTTTGGGCGGATGAAAGACTTATATATTGAAGCCAGATCAGAGGGGGTGAAATATTTCTTACATCGCTTAAGGAAACCTAGACATTTCGCAGCATTTTTGCCATCTGCATTGCCATGATTAGCCGAAGGTCGGAAATTTATTTTGCTGCGATTAAATATGACTGCCAAAGTCTCGCTTTGCAACTAAAAACACAAACACACAATTCGGCTGTATTACTTTTGGTAATGATCAATATTCTTGGCGGCGAACGCAATCGGGTTGAATGCAAAGCATCCGTAGTCAGAATCTGGGACAGTTTTTCATCGAAATGAGTCATCTGCACCAGGGGTTTCCAGGGGTTTCTTCTGTTTATCCGACCAAATAAACAAAGCTTTTATTGCTTTCAATGCATTCAGATTGCTTTCTATTACGGCTTCCAGCTTTTTGAAATTCCAAAGTCGCAATAAGAAGAACTTCTTCGTGGTTCTTAGAAAGGCGAATACTTGCGGCCCAAATATTTCCTCTCCATCCTTGGTACACTATTGCTGACTGGACCGAAATCGTCTATTTTGCAGCCGCTTGAACCCTCTTCTCAGAAAGAGTCATGTCCGAAACGATAATTTCATCTAAATAAACGAGTACTGCTGAGCCGGCAAAAAGCTGTTCTATGATATTTTGGGACTTACCTGGAGCACTGACAATCATTCAATAAAAGTGGAAGAGCTAGCCCTTAAGCCAATGGCTCTAAGATAGGTTTGGTAATAGGGTATCTTTTGGAATTTGTCGCAGGTTATTTACAATTGTTAAGTGCACCGTGTGGAAATATGGCCACTGTGAAAAGACTTTAAACCATATGGCTTCGTTCACAGCTGGTGGTTTGCCATGGATGTCTAGTGAGGTGAGATAAGATAATATTGTTTAGTGCAGTGAAGAGGGTGGTCCTTAGAGCGCCATAGATGCGCTTGCACATTAACTTTCCTAGATTGGGAAGGTTAGTTGCCTTTTCCAAGGCAGTCCTCCGGATAATAACACCAAACCTCAGTATTGGCCTTACGACAGCTTAGTAGAGCCAGTGCGTTATATGGGATTGCATATCCTATTTCTCTCCAACCTTCTTTTACAAGGCTGGAGGGCTATAGCGACTTTCCTAAACCTTCCACGTAAGCCTTTCAGGTTTGTTTCCTACTTGCAATAAGACAGCGCATTTTAGGGATCAAATTGAGGAATCTTGTTTGTCTTAGTGAAAGAACTAGTTCGCCTTTGTGTGGATTCATGGAAGACCACACCGGATATCCCAATTTAAGAACTTGGAAGAAGCGTCGTTCGTTTAGAATGTTTGGGCAATTTTCAGGATATATCTAGTTATCGCAACGTCATAAGCCTTCCCTCTCCAGGATTTTAAATTTTTCGTTTACTACCACCCTAACTAGTTCAGTAGAGATTGTCCTGCAGCTGACTTGCATCCATCTACGCGAGGTCTAGACACATAGATTTAAAAATGAGGTAGTAGTCGCCCTTGTTGCCAAGAAAGGCTGCCAAATAGTATTCCTTACCAGCAATCGATTTTGAAACAGAGCATAATGAGTTTAAAGCAATCCTCTTCAGTATGCATTGTGAAAAGCTGACAGCAGATTTCGTCGTAAATGCTGCAACGAAGGTGAATGTCGAAGAGTCTACGAGCGAGTTTTTACCGGTTTTATGTATGAAAAAGACCTTTAATTCCGTCAAAGTCCAAAAATGTCGGAGAGTTTCATACATTCTAAGTTTTTTTGTTATTTATCGGATATGGATGGCAGCGATTACTATAAGGCCTCGTAGAAGTAGCATCTTCCGACAGATGCTGGTTCCTTAAATGACGAGAATGAGCCTCTGCAGCCGAACACCTTGCAGCTCTGCCAATAAGCCCTACTTCACGCCTCCCCGTAGCGCGACCTGGGAATCTCGCTGGAGATTGCACAGTGAAGGGGACAAACGATGAGTTTCCTGCGCCATAAATCAGGATTAGTGTCGAAAAAACAAAACAAGACCTTATCCGGGCTACTCCGATATATTTACAGCTCAGGCCGGAAAGGATTTCCAAGACTTAGTCAGAGTCTTCCTCTCAGGAGGGAGAAGAAAGAGTATGAGAAGCGCGCGGTCGAGGAAATTAAGAGGTGCTATTCCAGGAATGAGGTTCGGAATGCCGCGGAAACAAACCCCGAACCGAAGCCTGTAGAGATGAACAAGGCACATCGTAGTAGAATCGCAGTCGATGCTGAGGATTTGGAAAGATCATTTCTGCAGACTGTATAACGGCGATGACGGACCAAATACCGCTGTCAGGCAGAATCAACCGAATCAACCTGGACGATGATGACCAACAATTCCGTCCACCCGACCTGGATGAAGTGAAGATAGCCATATCGAAGCTTAAGTCCAACAAAGCTGCTGGAGCGGATAGCATGACTGCCCAGCTCTTCAAAGCGGCAGGCGATGACTTGGTAAGGAGCATACACCAACTCATCTGTAAAATGTGGTCGGACGAAAGTATGCCCGATGAATGGAACCTCAGCATTGTTTGTCCAATTCTCAAGAAAGGAGACCCTCTGAACTGCGCCAACTACACAGGCATCAGTCTCCTTAACATCGCATATAAGATCTTATCTGCCGTATTGTGTGAACGCCTGAAGCCGTTCGTCAACAACCTGATAGGTCCATATCAGTGTGACTTCAGGCCAGGAAAGTCCACCATCGACCAGATATTCACACTACGGCAGATCTTGGAGAAGACCCATGAGCTTCAGATCGATACCCACCACCTATTCATCGATTTTAAGGCCGCGTATGACAGCATCTATAGAGACGAGCTCTATAGAGCATTGTCTAGTTTTGGCATCCCTGCCAAACTCGTCCGTCTGTGCAGGATGACGATGGAGAATGCACGCTGCTCCATCAAGGTCGGTAAAGATCTCACCGAGACCTTTGATGTCCAGAAAGGATTTAGACAAGGCGATGCGCTGTCATGCGATTTTTTCAACATCGTACTTGAAAGAATATTGCAAGACTCAAGATCAAACACAAGAGGCACTATCTTTCAAAAGTCCGTCCAACTACTCGCATACGCCGACGATATTGACATAATCGGGAGAAAGCAGCGTGATGTCAGTGGCGCTTTCGCGAGTATTGAGACGGAAGCGGCGAAAATGGGCTTATCAGTCAACGAGGGTAGGACCAAGTATATGCTGTCAAGCAAAAATGACAACCAACACCGACGTCTCAGGCAGAACGTCACCTTCGACAGCTATAACTTTGAGGTAGTTAAGGACTTTGTCTACCTAGGCTCTGCTATAAACACAGACAACGACACCAGCGCTGAGATCAAGCGAAGAATTTATCTTGCCAACCGCTGTTACTTTGGGCTAAAAAGGCAATTGAGTAGCAAAGCCCTCTCTCGGACAACAAATGTCACCCTTTATAAGACTTTAATAATCCCGGTCCTGCTCTATGGCGCAGAGGCATGGACATTATCAAAAATGGATGAGGGTGTTCTTGGTTGCTTCGAGAGAAAAATTCTTCGGGCGATCTTCGGTCCCGTCTGCATTGACGGTGAGTGGAGGAGGAGATACAACGACGAACTGTATGGAATGTACAGCGACATGGACCTAGCCAGAAGAGTGAAGATCCAAAGACTGAGATGGCTGGGTCATGTAGAGCGCATGGACACCAATGCTCCGGTGCGAAAAGTCTTCGAATCCGCCCCCGAGGGACAGCGCAGTAGAGGAAGGCCAAGACTCAGGTGACGCACGCAAGTGGAAGAGGGCCTCAGCAAACTTAGCGTGCGAAACTGGAGGCAGCTAGCCAGGGATCGAGCTGGCTGGAGAAGCTTGTTGACTGAGGCCCAGGTCCACCCCGGACTGTAGCGCCACCTAAATAATAATAATCGGATATGGCCGAGATCAGCTAGACGCGTATATGGTCCAACCTGCATTGTACCTGTCTATAATAGCTTTGAAAAGAAGCTCGAGCGATTCTTCACAAGACATGGGCCAACAACCGTCCGGTTTTTGAAAGAAGCTAGGAATAGTTGGGTTAGTGGAGAGAAATTTCCAGAGCCTAGACCTTCACGAACACTCTTCTATAATGTTCCCCAAAGAGCCTTCAAAAATCGCCTTTGACTTTCGGAAGTTCCTGTAGGAGTCTCTGTATAAATTTGGTCTGCTTGGCACTGTCAAAACCTCATCTAGAATAAGCCCGAAGTGCTATGAAGTTGCTCCGCCTTGGATGTCGTTTTGTTTGTTTTTGATCCCACTCACAGGGCTTATATTAATTCGTTGTAAGCATCAGACAGTTGAATAACCAAGTTTTCAAGGCTTGAAACACTTTTAGGGGAGAGGGCGAAGCGGGAAGGATTGGTCTTTTAAAAGAAAGACCACTAAGTTTCTGAAGGCGAGCTTATACTCATAACGGAGTGATATTATCCGAGATTTTGCTGGAGACGAGGCTTAGGTCTACGACTTTCTGTCTATATGTAGGGATAAAGGTGTATTAACAACCAACATTACGGATGGAAGGGTAACTGTTGAGAATACATTTAAAAAGTGACTTCACTCTTTCGTTGATATTCAGACTAACCCACACGGAATGATATGCATTAGCGTATCTGCCCATCTGCGGTCGCCATCCTCATGGACTTAAGGACTTAACATTTTCACTGCTGTTGTAGAGGAGAAAATGATAGTAGCGGGTGCCGCTTTAGATTGATGGATGTATATGTATAGGATGAAGCTAATTCACCTTAATTTGTATTGTCCTCTTCAAAGTAATCCCCATCGACTGCAACACACTTATGCCAACGCTTGATCCAATCCTCGAAACATTTTTTATATTCAGTTTTCGGTATGTCCATCAGTGCTTCCATTATTTCCTCTTGGCTGCTGAAACGCGTTCTCCGTCAGAGGTCACACGGAGCCAAATCAGGTGAATTCGGTGGCTGTTGGATGGTATTTGTTGCAATTTTCGTCGAAAAATTACGAATAATTATGGCACTGTGGAGCGGTGCGTTATCATAGTGCGAAATCCACGAGTTTTCTGCCCAGAATTCTGGTCTCTTTCGGCGAAATGCTTCACGCAAACGTCTCATATCGCCCAAATAAAACTCTTTGTTTACTATCTGGCCTTTTGACAAATATTCATGATGCACTACACCGTTGTAATCCATGAAAACCGTGAGCATTGCATTCTTTTTTGACTGAAAACAACGTGATTTTCTTGGTCTCGGCTCGTTTCGTAAACGCCATTCACTTGCTTGATGTCTGGATAGCGTGTCGTACTCGTAAACCCACATCTCGTCTCCAGTAATGATCCTTTTGAAGAATGTGGCATCGGATTCAGCCTCGCAAATCATCTCTTTTGCGACGTCAACACGGTCTCTTTTTTGCATGAAACTGAGGTCTTTTGGCACTAACCTTGCTGCTACCCGATGGAAACCCAAATCATTAACAAAATGTCTTGGACGAATCCATAGGCAATGTTCAAGTCCTCCGCTGTCTCTCTTATGGTTAATTTGCGGTTATTGACCAACATTTCTTTGACTTCATCAATGTTTTCGTCGGTTTTCGATATCGATGGTCTGCCACTGCGTTCATCATCTTCGATTGACTCACGACCACTTTTGAACCACTCGTGCCACTGGTAACACAAGTTCGTTGTTGCAAATTTAAGTTCATTTCTAAAATTGTAAAAAACGCCAACACACACAGAGATAGATGTACTCTTGGCTACGTAACTTTTACAAATGTCAAGCTATGACGCTAAAATTTAGAGGGAATATCCACCAACTTAACAGATCTCAAATCAGAACAATGCGAGCGCCACAAGGTGGTATACATCGACCTCTACGACTGTGTTATTTATATCCTCCTGCTTACAGGCTAAAAGGTCGGCCTCATCCTAAGTCGTTCAAAGACGGAGCATTTGACGTGCCCATTTGCGCATCCATTGCGACCTCTTCCAGATATAATGTTAGAAGGAATAGTTCTTCCGAAAAGCACTATCTTTAAGTACTCAGGATCGTCACATGGAAGCGAAATGTGAAGACGACGTAAACGACAGAGTGAGTGCCCACACTAGGAAAATTGAGGAATCTTTTGCGACCGAAAATTTCCACTTAAATTGAAGGGGAAACTCTACACCACGGTTGTTTGACCAGCTCTTATGTTCGGTTCTCAGTGCTGGACAATGTACGAAGCGTTTAAATACAAAATGACGGCAGCGGAAATGAAAATGTTAAGGATGTAGAGTGGAGTCACTAAACGCGATTGAATTAGATCTCCGTTTATTAGAGGAAGTCTACATATAAAGAATTCGGTAACCGAACAGCTTGAGGCGAATAGAATAAGCTGGTATCGCCACGTTCAAAGAAGATCTGCGGAAAATCCGGTTAAAAAGGCACTATCAACTACGGTCACTTCAATTGTAAGAATACGAGGTCAGAAAGAGAATTCCTGGATTGTTCAGATGGCAAATGCCCAACAACTCCTGGGGCTAACCACTGAAGCGATCCAGGACCGAGCAGTATGTAGACGCGTTTTGCGGTCTGCGACATTAGCCAAACCCATAAGCGCAGCAGCAGCTTTGCAGTAAAAATGGGAAACTCTTTACGCATAAGTTCGTATAACGAGGAAAGGGTTAAAAGGATAAGAAGAAGATGATATACAATTCCCTTGTAAAAGGCTTCGATGGAAGTTTCCGTTGGTATCCAAGGGGGTGCCCTAGATTGATTTGTCTCTGCTTGGAAAAAGTGAAAGGTTTGACATGGTACCTACTGGTAAACAGTTCACTTTAACAGAGAACTTTGTAACTGGATTGTTCATTACCCAACACTTTGACTCCTCTGTCAAGAACGAACGACAGCTGATCAGAACAAACCTAGGCAGTCTTCTGCATTTTGCTCTGGGATATTGCGCTTCTTTCATATTTTGGCCTCTAAACTTGGAGATATTGTCGTGAATCTATGAGCCGCATCTTACATTAACCGACTCACGTGTTGTACGCCAGTCAGGATCACATCATCCTAGAAACCAGTGGGGTACACTTTACTTCTTTGGGTTTCCCGAAACACTGAACGCATCACGACAATTGTTTTTGTTTGTCATTTTTGGCTCACATAAATTCCCGCTCCACTTAAGGATTAGCTTCCATCCAGACTCCTCTCAAGTTACCAACGTACCATAACCATGGCCTACTGTCACTGCCAACAAAATAGACTTCAAAAGAAGGTCAATCTTTTTGACCTTGATGAATTACAAGTAGTTGACGCACATACCCCATCTCCTTGAAATTCAATGCATGTCTCCGTTGAATTCAACATGCAAATGCATCGTCATCATCATTATCATCGTCCGCCGTCATCGTATGAGGTTTCCTTTTCCAATTCCATGGTCTGGTACTCGTATTAAATTACCTGCAAGACCCGCATTAGCCCAAACTCCAAGCACAAACGAGAGTAGGTAATGTCCCAAAACACAATAATAGGGGTAAAGCAAAAGCTGAGACCAACGACAACTACATTGTCATCAGCGTGGCGCGTCATATTGTCCTTATTACAAAACCGCACATTTAACATCAACAACAACAAAAAAAAAAAACAACGAAAGACACCCGATGAAGGCAATAATCCTCTCTGTCGCGTCCAAAACCTCTACAAAACTCCCCATGCAAACTCTCAATCTGAACTTTTTATCCGAATGTCCCTCCTCTTGTGTGTCCTGTCGAGAACGGCTGAATTTTTTAATTGAAACCGACAGCATCCTTGCCTAAGCGGACCAAACCAAACCAACTGCACAGAAAAAAAAAAAAAAAAAACAACAAGAGAACCTTTCCGATTGTTTGTGCTCATTTTTATGCCTGTCAATGTGTGTTCCTCATTCTCTATAGCTGATGTCCTGGCCCAGGCTTTAATTTTTATTTTTTTCAGATACACCGCACCACACCGGGACAGGATCATTGCCTTGTGCAAATACGAGCACGAAACACCATTTTCGGACCAAAAAACGGCAGCGCGTACTCACAATCGTAGTCGTAGTCATAGTCATAGTCATATTCGAGCCGAATCCAGACTCACCACCACCGAACCTCCTGGCCAATTGTCCATATTTTTCAATTTCTTATTCATAACTAATTCAGGAATGCCTCTCGAACCCTTTTTTTTTTGTAATTTTTTCGCAAATACCAAGAGGGTAGCCGTAGTCAGTAACTGCGACAGCAACAGGGACGGCCGGCCGACGCGGCTCAACTCGGCACTTCTAGAGTAGCTTATCCCAGTAACGCGGCAAATGATATCAGGCGGTAAATGGGAATAGGAAACAGGACAGTCAGTTGGCCTAGCTCAACAAACACACACACACAGCTCGGGGGTAGAACGGTGTAGGACTGGAAAAGAATTAAAAACAAAGAGCATGAGGGGACCACCATCATTCGATGGTGTCCTGTCCATGCGAAGTGCATAGGTAATAAGGGAAAGGACACATATTCGTTTCATATGATGGAATGGTGAAGTGAGAAACGACCAGAAGAAGACAAAAAAAAACGGAATTAATGCCATACGAAAGGGTTGAAAGGTAGAACGCGCGAATACGGGTATATGTCCCCTTTTGTGTAATATCACCACAATCACGGGGAGAATTATTGATTAAGCGAAGCACATATGCAAGCTCATGATAGAAATACCTACGAAGAAAAAAAGAACGAGGGAGAGAGAGAGGGGAGAAGAAAAAACGGTCCACGGACGGGACTGTCCCGTCCAGTTTGTACCTTTCTCGAATATGCATGCATGCGACTGTTAGTTCATTGTATGGCCATATGTCCTGGTTCTGCTTCTGGTTCTGTTTTATGAGATGAGCCCTAGCAATGACCTGATGTTGCTTGCACAGCATCCCCTTTTCATAAGCCGTTCAACTTTAAGAGGGTACGTACAAGTACATACCGCTTAATGGCGTAATAACAGCAACAAATAATTTTTAATACTACGAATACCTACCTCACAACTCGTGTGCAGGGAATTGAGATTGGGAATATGGTTCTGCGTACAACCATTCTGAAGGGTGACTAGGTATATGGAGAAGGTAAACATAGAAAGGTGTTTCCGTATGTCCAGCGATGGGCTATAAACCAACCGATAAAAGGTTTCAGCTTAACATGTGTAAATTGTGTGTGATAGCCATGTGATATGTACTCGTATACCCTACACATTTGGTCTTAAGTTTATTACAAACGTAATTTAAACAGAACCCTCGGCTAGGGGGTATTCTAGAAGGAGATTTGCATAAAATTTCGAACTGGGTTTTGCTAATTTTTCACTCAGAGATGGTTGAAGACGGTGATACTTGATGAATTTTTCATAAATTGACGTATTCTGCGGATTAAGACAATTACATTCCACTTCTCTGGTGGGAGTTTCGGCAGATTGTTCCATTACCCGCGAAATGTTACACTTTTGTAATAGTCCCTTCGTGAAGAGCTCAGAACCAAAGAAACCCATCTCATCTGATCTATAATCTGCCTTTGCTCCCACCAACAAGCCTCCACAGGCACGATTTCTCTCCAGCTATTCCAAAGCGGCACTCCTAATTGGTTGAGATTTCATTTCACTTACATGCGCTACCTTAGACCCGGTCGTTCGGAGGCCTTTCAAGCCGGAGCTGAGATACCCATTTGCTCAATATGTCTTGGCCATCTCAGACGCTGGATCTGTAGTCCATTTAGTTCATAAGTTCAATCTCCACCTTCACTCCTCGTCTATTCAAACGGAAACGAAAATAATACGCAAGACCAGTATATTCCTGTATAAATGGCCAAATGATTCCTTATCCACTGTATATAAGTTCCATGCCAAAGAGCAATACTTTTGCGGTGGGATTGTTGCTCCTTGTGGCTGCGGAGCTAATGTAGACGAAACTCTTGCCTTCTTTACTGCCAATGGTGGTGTTCCAGCCAAGCCTTTGGTGGTGTGCATTCATTTGTCATGAAATGTATAGTGCTTTGTTACACCCATGTTGGGGGATGGCAACGAATAGTATAAGGCCTCGTAGAAGTAGCATCTTCCGACAGAAGCTGGTTCTTTAAATAACGAGAATGAGGCTCTGCAACCGAACACCTTGCAGCTCTGCCAATAAGCCCTACTTCACGCCTCCCCGTAGCGCCATCTGGGAATCTCACTGGAGATTGCGAAGTGAAGGGGACAAACGACGAGTTTAGTGTCGAAAAAACAAAACAAGACCTTATCCGGGCTACTCCAATATATTTGGAGCTCAGGCCGGAAAGGATTTCCAAGACTTAGTCAGAGTCTTCCTCTCAGGAGGGAGAAGAAAGAGTATGAGAAGCGCGCGGTCGAGGAAATTGAGAGGTGCTATTCCAGGAATGAGGTTCGGAAGTGTTGCCAAAAGGTAAAAATAACATGCCACGGACACAAGCCCCGAACCGAAGCCTGTAGAGATGAACAAGGGAACGTAGTAGAATCGCTGTCGATGCTGAGAATTTGGAAAGATCATTTCTGCAGACTGTATAACGGCGATGACGGACCAGATACCGCTGTCTGGCAGAATCAACCTTTCAACCTGTACGATGATGACCAACAATTCCGTCCACCCGACCTGGACGAAATGAAGATAGTTATATCTAAGATTACGCCAAACAAAGCTGCTGGAGCGGACGGCCCGACCGCCGCGCTCTTCAAAGCGGCCGGCGATGACTTGGTAAGGAGCATACACCAACTCATCTGTAAAATATGGTCGGACGAAAGTAAGCCCGATGAATGGAACCTCAGCATTGTTTGTCCGATTCTCAAGAAAGGAGACCCTCTGAACCTCGCCAATTACAGAGGCATCAGTCTCCTTAACATCGCATACAAGATCTTATCCGCCGTATTGTGTAAACGTCTGAAGCCGTTCGTCAATAACCTGATCGATCCATATCAGTGTGGCTTCAGGCCAGGAAAGTCCACCATCGACCAAATATTTACACTACGGCAGTTCTTGGAGAAGACCCATGAGCTTCAGATCAATACACACCACCTATTCATCGACTTTAAGGCCGTCTAGTTTCGGCATCCTTGCCAAACTCGTCTGTCTGTGCAGGATGATGAAGGAGAATGCACGCTGCTCCATCAAGGTCGGTAAAAATCTCACCGAGACCTTTGATGTACAGAAAGAATTTAGACAAGACGATGAGCTGTCATGCGATTTTTTTAACATCATTCTTGATGGAGGCACAATCTTTCAAAAGTTCGTCCAACTACACGCATACGCCGACGATATTGACATAATCGGAAGAAAGCAGAACCAGAAATCAGTGGCGCTTTCGTGAGTATTGAGATGGAAGCGGCGAAAATGGGCTTATCAGTCAACGAGGGCAGGACCAAGTATATGCTGTCAAGCAAAAATGACAACCAACACCGACGTCTCAGGCAGAACATCACCTTCGACAGCTATAACTTTGAGGTAGTTAAGGACTTTGTCTACCTAGGCTCTGCTATAAACACAGACAACGACACCAGCGCTGAGATCAAGCGAAGAATTAATCTTGCCAACCGCTGTTACTTTGGGCTAAAAAGGCAATTGAGTAGCAAAGCCCTTTCTCGGACAACAAAAGTCAGAGGCATGAACAATATCAAAAATGGATGAGTTCTTGGTTGGTTCGAGAGAGAAATTCTTCGGGAGATCTTCGGTCCCATCTGCATTGACAGTGAATCTAGGAGGAGATACAACAATGAACTCAACGGACTGTACAGCGACTCGACCTAACCAGAAGAGTGGAGACCCGAAGACTGAGATGGCTGGGTCATGTAGAGCGCATGGACACCAATGCTCCGGTCCGAAAAGTCTTCGAATCTGCTCCCGAGGGACAGCGCAGTAAAGGAAGGCCATGACTCAGGTGGCCCACACAAATGGAAGGGGACCTCAGCCAATTTAGCGTGCGAAACTGGAGGCAGCTAGCCAGAGATCGAGTTGGCTGAAGACGCTTGTTGACTGAGGCTCAGATCCACCCCGGACTGTAGCGCCACTTAGAGAAAAGAAGAAGAAAACCCATGTTGGGCGCTTCCCCCTTTATTCTCACGAAGATTTCATAGACGGTTCTCTGTGCTAGTCCCATCATATCAATGTCATCCCCGTTAGCAAGCAATTGGGGGGCTTAGAAAATATCGTTGCTCTCTTGTTGGCTTTGTCTTAAAGCTTATTGGTATTGAAGATTTCAATATGCACGATGCAGCAAGAAGGATTCTTCATAGTCGGCGGTAGCATCGTATACCTCATCCTGATGCACGCTGTCAAAAATAGATGGTGAGGTACGAGTATCTTCCAAAATCTGTCAATATTGGATCGATGGTGATTGTTTATGAATGGTTTCAGATGAACAAGCACCTTCTGATCAAAAAGTGAGCGCGCTTGAGATATTGTCAAAATCAATCGTCAATTGTCAAAAATGACATCTGTCATACAAACATCTGTTTGAGCGCCATTTGTCAGGAGTTTATGCGTGATAGCTTTGCCATTTGTCAGTGTTTGTCGTATTCTGCGAATTTCGCAATGTCAAATTTAGTTGAGCAGAGAGTTTGCCTAAAATTGTGTGTTTCTAACAAAGTATCATATGCGGAAGCATTGAAAATGTCAACGGTAGCCTATGGGGGCTCGACGATGTCAAAAACACAAGAGTACGAGTGGTGTAAAGAGTTTAAAGCGAGCCGTATTGCGGTTGATGATTTGCCTCGTTCCGGAAGTCTATTCACCAGAATGACTGACGTAAACATCGAAAAAGTTCTCCTCGCTGATCGTCGTGTGCTGATCCTGGTGTCACGTTCAGATCGGTGGAGAGCGTGCCGATAGGTTCTGAGCATCGCATTAATGACGCTAAAGAAATGCTTTCTTTGGGCCAAAATGTTATCGATGGCGTCATTACCGTTGACGAGACATGAGTTGATGAATATTACAATGAAACTAACAACAATTATCGGAATGGCGCTTCTCAAATGAGCCAAAACCAAACCAAAACCTTGAACGCAAATCAGGCTTTTATAGCTCAATTATGGTTTAGCGTCAATTGTTATAAAATATTCGCTTGCCTGCCGAAGGCATACAACTTTTGGTATAAGTCTGCCTCGAATAGCAAGTCCACATCCAAAAATGCGTCGCCTTCCTTCTTTTAAGCAGTTATAGTAGGTAGATAACAAACAAACAATGTGGCGCTGGCAGCCCGGTATGGGCCATGGCCTAGCTTCTTGACACTCATTTGTGTTGCTCATGTTTTCATTTTTGTCACATCTGAGCGGGGCCTACGGTTTATCGCCGAGTCCGAACGGCACTCCTTAGAAGCTTTTTCGTAGGCAATTTTACTTTCAGGAGTTTGCCATTGCCCGCCGAAAGGATGATGGCGATTTGAAAAATTGTTGGTGACCCAGCCAGGAATCGAACCCAGACTGTCTGCGTGATAGTCCAATGAGCTAACTATCGCGCCATCGCCACCACCACGGGACAGAGTTATAATTGTTAGATCTAGTGACAAGCATGGTACTCACAAAACAGTGACCAAGTTGTTAGATAGACCTTACGAAACTAAGTACCACGCATATGGCACTGTGGAGCTATGAAAAGCGAAATTGGTGGTGAAAGGCACGATCACGTATTCTCCCATAGCCAACATCTATTCAATTCGACTAAAACTGGCAGAATACAATCTGTTACAATAGTTCACGGACTACCAAATGCGGACGCCGCATTTTATGAAGCAACCGAAAGAATTTAAGAAAAACTCTGTCCCAGAAAGGGAACGGATTTCGACATTCGTCGAACCAAATGTCTGTGTTGGCTTAGAGATTTCAAGGAGCAACAGTAGGCAAACAAACTACATTAAGAGTCTAGAAAAGTAATACAATCTCAGAGTGGCAAATACGTCATGGTTTCCCGCACAAGTTGGCTTAAAACTCCAAAAGGAATCAACCGTCAAGGGCGGAAGCCTTTGAAAAATTATAGTTCATTACCACTATGTTCAGAATGCTGTGGTTGACAATATAATAGCAGTTGATATGCCGACGAATGCGGTTCCGAAGCCACCTATTTGAATGCGAAGTTGCTTTAAGAAGCAGACATAACTACGGAAGGAGTTTTTAGTTTTAGGTAGGTGAACAAACGCATGGTAGCAAAGTAATAATCGCCAACAACAGCCTAATACTCATGCATGTTCCCAAGAAAGCACCAATAAATGCTTTTTTGAGACAAGACATGTGATCAATGTATTAAGTATGTCGCATCGATAGTAGAGAAACTGTCATTAAATATCGCCTGCACAGCACCACCTTCAGTTACGGATTCAGACTTCACAATGCCGACGGGAGCATGCAGATCAACAGAAAACATAAAGAGGGTCCCTCCAAAGAAGGAGCAGAGCGGATCGTGAGTTAGAAGACCACATGAACCACGAAATCGAAGAAAGCTTAGTAATGTATAACAATTTTTTGAGATGAGCACAGGAACCTTGTAGTAGATTCGCAGTCTAAGTAGACTTCTTCGCTGTCACGCAGAAGGGGCTAAACCATTTAGCGATTACGGGCACGATTCCGACCACACAAGTGAGAACAGCCATATTCCTACTTAAGCCGACTTTAAGGCCATCTTTGATACTCATAAATAAATAAAAAAGGCATAGGTATCTGTTTTAGGCATTTCTTGACCATCTTTGCTGTGTGATCATGAATCATGAACTCGCTGTTTGTGAGACATATACGACTTGGTGGTTTCGATAGAAAACAACGAAGGAAAGGATTAAACAATACAGCCGTTGCAGCGGAATAGACTAAAATCAGTGTTCATCGGGTTAAATGACTGAGCTGGGACATGTACAAAACAGCTAAGAATCACCACAAGCTGATCTCAGAGGTAATAGTTGATTTTTTGTACTTCTCCCATTCAAAACTGCGATGTTAAAACCCCGGATCTTGGGTGAATAACAATCGTAGCAGTACATATCTCAAATCCTTTTCTTTTCAACACAGAAAGTCAGCCACGGATACAAATTTTCATTGAAGCTGTTACATTTTCCTCATTTTTTGATCTGTAAAGCTTCAGCTTAAAGGTGGGAACTCTTCTTCCGGCAAGGTTAGGAGTCCTAAAGTATAACATGAACTCCTGAACAGACATTTGAATAGGAACACCTAGATGTCCAAGTTAGCACAAAAATACAATTACACAGCCCAGTATATTAGTCACGGTTGACCATCGCGGGAAGATCTAAATGTTTCAGATCCTACCTAGCTACCACCTCTCATTTCTAGCCAGCGTGTCCTAGATGGAAGTCCGATGGTATACTCCTCACTTTGAACTATTTTCCTACCCTCTCTTACTGAGGAAGTACACCTCATAAGCACAATGTAAACATTTTTCACCTGCATTCTATGCAATCAGCACTTTCGATGCATATGTGTATCAAACCTTAGTCCTATTCAGCATTTACCTAAACTGATCGCATAGTTAAATCCAAACAGCCGTCCACCGATTGATCATGCATCTCATTGCATTGTTATTTGACCCCTTTTACCTCATCCAATACAATGGGAATGCCACAAAATTCAGATGCAAATCACATGACACGGCGACGGACAACAATGAAAACGGGATAAACGTGATGTTCTTCTCATACATGAGATACGAACCGTGCGTCGTAGGTAGATACGAAATAAAATAAATCCTAGTTAACCCTTTGACCCGTGGCCGGTATCACACATCTGCCGATCGACATTCAACCCATCATTTGAAATATCGCAACCACCTTTCTATTCATTGGATGAAGGACATATTATGTAAGGGACGAGATTGATATCACGTCGTTTTGAACAGACAGATCACCAGGATTTCATCTGATACGAACTGAAGATACTCGTACCTGCACGTCATACGTTTTGTATTCTCAAGCTCAAGTGGCTATTGTCCAACGTTGAATGACGAAGATTCAACATTTAGATTTAAATTCTCAATGGAAGTGTGCAAATGGAAACCCAAAATTTGGCTGAAGAGTTTGCGATTTTGTGGTTGCCGTAGAGGACCATTACACAACACGTCACTATCAATGTGTAAGAATGGACTCAGCAAAAAAAACAAACCGCTGACGAAAAATATTCAAAGTTTCTTGTGAAGGCAGTCTGTATTTTTGTATTTTGACCCAAAAGTGATAAGATTTCAATCGATGCCGTGCTTCATAGTTATGCAAATTGTCTAACTCGTTGACTGTGTGTGCAGCATAGAGTTTCTAGTTTGCCACACAAAACACTCTGAAGCACAATTGTCTCTACCTTTCCTTTTTGATGGCGTTCACAACTGAATCAATGTCATCAATTTTGCTGAATGTGATCGAGCCAATGTATATTGAGTTATCCTCCTCTATAGCCTTATTCATTTGAATAAGAATTTGTGAATCAAAGTGCTTCACACAACTCAAGAACCTACAGTTCGCTAGAGTCAGTCTTTGACATAAGTTTTTGAAATAAGCTCCACAACTACTTTTAAGATACGAGTATAGCAAGTTTTGCATTTAAAACTTGAAAATTTAATCACAGCGACTGGTGTGATCTATGTCGTGAGAATAGTCTTTTTCCACCAGCGGTTCACCCCCCAACAAGAACTTTCAGCACTTTCGGTCGCTATTCTGACCCTTTTGAAGGATATTTGTGTGTTGTGTTCTCATTAGGGAACTAGTGAAGCTAGAGTAAGAAAAAACAGACGAACTACATGTACTAGCTGGTATTACAGGGACAGTCTCTCAACACATTCGGGGATAAAGTTCCAAAATCTATAATAGACCACTGAAACCCACCAAGAGAGGGCACTCTATACATCTCTACCTATCCTGCTTAATTATAGACGTAAAGGAGACCTTAACCCAATACATTCAGAAGTATCTGCCAGAAAGTATTTTAAGTCTTCTAACTAACTCAGTGAACAAATTGGGCTTTAGTTAGCGCTGTCTCTAGCTAAGACCAGGTACGCACTCCAAAATGTGTAAATTTTACTTCCACCTATTAGCTCCATATAACGGAAAGTTCTTCTGGCTTGCATCATCTCTTCGGTTAGGAATCTAATGCCCACATTTCTGACCAGGTCGATGAAGTTGTATATCTCGCAGGGTTTGCTATTATTTTACATTACAATACATAACTCGTCCAAAAAGCCTCTTAAGACAAACGGAATCAAACTCTGTGATCTGACCCTACCCCCCAATCTAATCGTAAACAAATGGGAAAGGATAGTATAGGGTCAATCATTTCGTATTTTCAAGTTGGTAACGCTGGCATTTGACACCTGCCAAACTTAGCTGTCATTTGAAGTGTCATAATATTAGTTGAATGTTTGACATTTACAATAATGGATCGCTTGCAATTCGAATAACGGTTAAAATTATTTAAAATTGCTATAAAATTGGTAATTCAACGGTAGCCACTTTTCGCGCATTACGTGATGATTATGGTCGTCATAATCGACCGACTACGCAAGCAATCGGTAAAATTGTGAAGAAAATTGCAGAGATTAGAAGCGCTACTGATGTCGAAAGGCCTGTGCATCATCGTAATGCACGCTCAGTCGAAAATATTACTGCTGTAAGTGCAAGTGTTGCTGATGATCCGAATTTATCGACTTCCCGGCGTTCGCAGCAATTGAACGTGTCGTACACGTCACTATGGCGTATTTTGCATTTGGATTTGCATCTCCAACCTTATTAAGTTTTACTTACGCAACAATTGAAGCCTGCTGACCATTCAAAACGCCGTAGATACGCTTCTTTGGTGTTGGAACAACAGACAATAAACACCGAACAATATTTTCTTCAGTGATGAGGCACATTTATCACTCTGTGGGTATGTAAACAAACAAAATTGCCGCATATATGACTCAGAAAATCCACAAAGTGACTTTTTGGTGTGCTCTATGGTCGAAAGGTGTCATATTTCTTCGAAGATGTTAATGGGCGGACGGTTACATTCAATTCGGAGCGATATGGTCGAATGATAACCGGTTTTGTTTTTGCCGACGATTGAAGATCATGAATTGGACGATATGTGGTTCCAACAAGACGGGGCAGCAAGCCACACAACCAATTATGGCTTTATTGCGTGAGAAGATTCCTAGTCGCGTAATTTCACGTTTTGGCGACTTCAATTGGCCCCCAAGATCATGCGATTTGACACCGTTAGATTTTTTTCTGCAGCGCTACGCAAAAGACCGTACTTACGCGAATAATCCCCGAACTCTAGACGCATCCTGTCGCCTCGAACGAGGGACGAACGGCCATCATCACCAACGAAAAATATACCTAATTAGATACTCAATGATCCCGCTGGCAGAAAAACTACACCATACAGCCAATTTTTGTGGATGTGTGGCCTTTCATGAAGACTTATGGGTTTGAAGCCGTCCACTGGCTCATATTCTGCTAATTGACGAAGCCTTGTAGCCAGAAATGAGCTCTATCGCTGAAGATGATCTTGCGACGAAATTCCGAGTCATTTTGAGGGAACAATTTGAGAAAATTCGGCGTTTCAAATGGCTATCTGGCTTTCATTGTTGAGTCAAATTGATCATATACAGGTGTAGGCTGAGATTCTTTTGCAAAATTCACCATAATGTTGTTTGAGCGATGCCTTAATCATTTGTACGGCGTGATATAGATTGATTTGGATCGATGTCAACAAATGCATCTACGACCTCAATATTTTCAGTAGTCCTTGCCTCTCCTTCTCTCATCGGCACCGGAACAATCAGCATTGGAACAGTAGGCCCAAATTTTTGAATTTCGTAATAGCAGGTCCTCTGGTGATTTGATGGCAGTTCTCATCGAATAATGGAATCAAAGTTGATGTACGAATCTGATGAAAGCAACATAGTTAGTAGCACTTGATATTTCTCAGGCATTTGACGTACTCGCGGTTTGGCATCAGGCTCTCTTGTCAAAAATGTGCGATGGAAGGTAATCGATAACTCTCAGATAGAGTGAATTAGAGATTACGTTCCGGAACGTTGAATTCAAGTTGTCGTGAACAGTTTCAAGTCTGATATTTACAAAATAGCAAAAGAAATGCTGGTGTGCCACAGGGCTCCGTTCTGTCTCCGACACTATTTTAAATTTTCATTTACAATCTCTTGTATGCTACTTCTGATTCAATATATTCCTTTGCTGGCGACTACTGTACTCCCTGCTTTTCATACTCGTTTCCAGACTCATGTCCCTGATCTTCGGCTGTGAAACGGAGCCGTCAGAGTGTGCTAAGCTCATCAAATTCCAATATAAGCAACATAACTAATTGGATCACCATAGAGTAGGATTTAATGCTTCCAAAACCCAGTGGTATCTGCTATTTCAACGCTTAATAATTATTCATGAATGGCACTTGTGTGCGTTGCCCTATCTAGTCCCAAAGCATCAGTCGTCGGGATGCTTAGAAAATGAAATTCTGCTCGTTTGAGCAGCTATACAGGTTCTCAGCTTGAATTCACTTCCCCAAATCACTTTTTTGTCGATCGATTTCCTTGTTTATAGATTCATTCTATACGTGGCTTCAGAATAATCAAGAAAATGTTATACATTCTTAGCACCGATTGACTAACAAGTTCTTTTAATACTATAGCGATAGCAATCTATTTTGAATACTTTCAATCAATCGCTTCTCTTGTTTTCATTTTCATTTTTTGTATGTAGAATCTACCAGCAATGGGTTCCTACTGCTAAATACACCTCTTACTTCGGTACATCGACTAGCAGAGATCATTTTTTAAGACTTAAAGTGTTTCACTCACTTATCATTTGACCGCATATTGTCTTAAAGGATGTTGATCACTCTTGTACTTGGTTGGTTGTTGTTCTTGTTTCGTATATTGCGACATCTTGGCTTATTGCAAAATGACCCCTTAAATGAGCAGAGGCCCAAATGTGTTGAAATCCGTCAAATGAAATGTCGGAACAGATATTCTATTGAACTCCAGGCGTGTTTCTTTTACTAAAATTGCTCAGTTCTTTGCAAAAAGGTGCATAAGTATGTGCACCCATCTAATCAGCGCTGACTATCTGTAGCTTATGACTTGACTTTCACCACATATGCAGATACTTACCTTCCTCATATCTCTGTTTGATAGATATATGAAATGAACTTTGTAGTCTTCCACAAAAATACCAACATTGCATCCTAGATCAGTTTTTGAGTAATTAGTGGAGACCTGCCTACATTCCTTTCCTTGCTCAGATTCTAGTCGAAACCTTTCCTAGCCACACGGAATGTCAATTTTGTATTTTTCCAGCAACAGGAGTCATACCATTACAACGGCATGTCAAAAGACAGTCTACGGCAAGGTCATAAACTTTCTCCGGATTCTTTTGCCTTGGTGGTGTCGGCGTGACATGTTTAGACCAGAGCATATTCCTTCTCATAAAGCGAAAAACATCAATTTCAAAGATTTAACTGAGAGCCCGTTCCTAGTGCAGCAATTGTCGTCAACGTCAAATGCCCAAAACACATGAGCAGAATTTTGTGTGCAGTTAAATTAGAATACACATGTTTTAATTCGAGAAGACACATATAAATGCTGCACGCAGCGTTGTTCTGCAACACATCTCTGTTTGTAAATTCGCTGCAATCGACAGTGTCACACATAAGTGACAGTAGCTGTAAAATGACAGCAACCGATGCGATTGACTTCAAAAAATATCTGCACATCTGTTTCACGGGCAGAACTGCCAGCAGTACTGCAAGTAGATTTTCTGCACCTGTGTTTTGGGCATAGGGCTGCCTACGTTAGGCATGATCCAACAGACAGCACAGTTGAGACAGGACTCTGCTTTGCGGAGAGCTCCTGCTAAATCTTGGAATCGTATATTGGACGCAGTCAGACCTGGAAAATAGTGTCCCATTCACCAGAAATGATTTACCTATGCTAAGCTGTCTGCCCGGGTTGCACACCAAGTCAAAAGATGCGTTTTTGTTAGCCAATAGGTTCTTTAACTCTCACCTGCAAGATTCGAGTACGTGTTCTAGAGTTTCTGTGGAATCATTGCAGAATCTGCGGAGGCCTTCATCTGATTTTTTCATCTTCCTTAGGTGTTCCCTGAGTTTGCAATACCCCGTTGGGAACCCAGTTAGGATCCGTAGGGTATGTTTGCTAAGACTGATGACTGATACATGCTTCAAATCTTTTGAGATTGTAATCTCTTAAGAATTTTTGGCTTGTCTCAGACCTTGGAGATCCCGAAAGGTTCTAGCCCTTTTCTCCTTTTCCGATTTTCTGAATTCTTTGCGTAGGGTGTGTTCCCCTATCCCGCAGAATGGTTCAAGTCCTATGAAGGGTTCTGCTGCCCCTTTTCTTGCTAGAGAATCCGCCGCCTCGTTACCAGTAATGCCCACATGACCTGGTATCCAGCAGACAGATACTCTGTTTTTCTTGCACAATTAGTTGAGACTTTGTAGGCATTCCCATACAAGTTTGGATTTAATGACAAAGGAGTATAGCTGCTTGACTATCTATTACAGTTTCTGTAATTCTTTTCGAGATTGATTCTAACGCATCTTTCTATGGCGCATATTTCTGCTTTAGAGATGCTGTTACCCTTGCCCGTGGATTCATGGTGTTTCGTTCTTGGCCCAAACACTCCTGTACCAGTTCCTTCATCAGCTCTCGAGCCGTCTGTATACCACTTTATCGTGTGGTTGCTCAGTCCATAGATAGTGGATTCATCGCTCCATTCTTTCTTGTAGCTGAGCTTCGTTAAGAAATTTTTTTCAAAGTTGTATTTCTTAATGCTGTAATTTCTTGGAGTAGCCAAGAGTGAAAGTTTTCCGAGTAGCCCATCATATTCTTTCGAACTAATGCATTTCCCCTTTCCAGTTTCTTCTTTTGCTATTCTCAGGATAGTTTTATCCGCCGCCTCTGAGACAATAAGGGCATGTACGCATTCCCCCGGTAATGCATAGGCACGGCAGTCTGTGCACCTTGTTGAGAGATTCTCTCGTTGTGACCAGTCTGGTTCGTTTTGCCCGTGCTACTGCACCATATGTGATCATTGGTTTCACAATCGCTATGTACATCCATCGCAGAATGTTAGGGGTGCAGCCCCACGACTTTTCCGCTAGGCTCTTACATATCATAAGAGCACGGGTTGCTTTTCTAGCAGCTTCCTCAGTGTGGTTCTTCCAGAGTAGTTTGCTGTCTAGATGTAGTCGCAGATACTTCACCTCATTGACCGGTATCAGTATCAGACGTACCTGACAATCGGATTTTTTTGAGTCTTTGAAGTTTTCTTTTCTTTGTGAATGGCACTATCGTGGTCTTAGTAGGATTGATGTTCAGCCCGGCCGTGAGGCACCATTCCTGGGCTGCTCTCAGACCTCGTTGTATTATGTCGTAGGGAGTTTCTTCGAACTTTCCTCTGCCAATTAATATTATGTCATCAGCGTACGCCTGACAGCTGTTGCCAAGGGTGGTTAATTTTTCCAGTAGTTCTTCTACGACAAGCCTCCACATTAAGGGTGATAATACCCCTCCTTGTGGACACTCTCTTGCAGTGTCTACTCTAATAGTTGCAGCTGCTGTCTGTGTCTCTGTTTATCTAGTGCTCAGCAGTTCGCCCATCCATCTGAATACTGTGTTGTTGGCTCCTTTCCGTTGTAGATCTCGTTCGATAGCCTCATGAGAGGTATTATCAAACGCCCCCTCAATATCAAGAAAGGCACACAAAGCCATCTTCTCTGAATTCAGAGTACTTTGGATAGTTTCTGTTAGCTGACACAGGCCCGTCTCAGGTCAATGGGATATGAATTGTTTTGTGCACTGGCCATACGTCCAGATCTTGTTCATACTTCGCTAAGATTGAGAAAGTGATTAGAAGCAGGTTCGATTTGGCTATATCATGGTTATCTACTTACGACCGTCAGAGCTTACGAGCATTATCAGAGTCCAGTTTTTGGCAGCATAATTAGGTACCTACTTAAGCTTTGAAAAACACCTTCAAAATCTATTGTACGACAATCGTCTTTTGCTTGACTAATGGAATTGTATCTGGAGCACATTGCAACGGCTTGGGCTTGAATTTCTCAGAAAAGCAAGTCAACTGTTTCTTACATAATATTTCCTCGTGCCACACTTGACAGACACAATACGTTCATTTGACCGAGATTAAGTTTTGGAAAAGAACTCTATTTAGCCCCAAAAAACCCTTGTTCACCCTTTAACCCAGCTGTCATTGCAAATCTCCTAAAAAGACCTCCTAACACATTCACCTTATTCGAAAGGATTCTATTCAATGTAAGCGTAAACTAAATTCCATAAACCCCTCTTCAATTTCGATTAGAGTGCGTTAAATCCTTGCCACGGCACCATGACCCAATCTAACAACCCCTCACTGACTCACAATCCAAATCACAATCAATTCAAAGTTAGATTCCCTCCCAATTCAGACAAAAGCTTGCTTGCGTTCAAAACACAATTCGGTCAGTGACTGGCTGGTTTTCAATTCAACCCCCGTTCTGCATGTCCTAATTCACATGCACTTCCGACCGCCGCATTTGTACGTAACGTACTCACACTCGAAAAAAACAGGACAAAAGCCAAACAAAAAAATTCTCAAAACCAGGACAAGAACGAAACGCATCTAAAAGGCTTGCACGAAAGCGCAAGAATAACAAAAAAACAAAAAAATCAAACCATGACCCATCCAACGATGAAACGTCAACCCTGTGCACCAGAACGATCCAATGCACATTGCACAGGTGCTTAGGTTGTTGATGTTGTTGTTGTTGGCGGTGGTGTAGCTGACCAATGCCGCCGGCTGGTTGTCTGTAATCTGGGAACCAGAAAGCAACCTAAAATCCAGTTAAATACACCGCACACATAATGCAATTCAATCTGACTATGTCGACGGCAGCAGTGGCGACCGATACGACGCGACGTAGACAACGAGAACGAGGACGAATTTTGTTATCTGCAAGGACATGTAGTTGCATCGCACAATATATTGTAGAATAAGGAGTAGGAAGAGTCGGCAATGCATTTCCGATGGCAGCAGGAGTGCCGAAGTCCATTGAGTGCAGCAGTTAATGCAATCCAAACAACATGGATGCGGCTGGAACCTTTCATTTGGTGGTGACCTAACTACCACCACAGTTAACCCTGATTGTTGACAGCAGCAGCAGGAGATGTAAGCAAAAACGAAGCAATGACAGGAACTCGGCTGTACGTAAATCTACATTTGTGTCTCTATGTGTGTGCGTATGTAACTGACCATCCGCATTTCGGTGCATCCGGATGCACCATCGCCAAACTGAGAACTAAGAACATATGCATGCACACACTCTGTGAGGATGCATCATCGATAAGGACGCAACAAAAAAGTGCCATTCAAGCGAAATCCTATCACCACCATTACCGAATCACTACCACCAAACGCATGAATCAATGCGCGCGGTTTTTTCTCTGTCCACCGACCGCCTCAATCTCAGTCTTCATTGTCTCAGTCGGCTGCTGGGCTGCATCAAAACTGCTGGACAAGGGAAGTGGATCTGGAAAGAGGATTATAACTTGTCGAGGACGAATGCGATGACAGTTGGGGTAGTGCAAATTGCATATGAAGTCCCAGTCCGCATTTGGAACGGCAAACGAAAACGAAAGTTTCACACGTTTTTGATGGAATCTGAGGGGGAGCTGCTATATGGACACTGGACACTGGACACTATATGCACTTTATAGTGGTACTCCACTGCACTTTATATGCAACAAGTATCCCCCATCGTGTTAACCATAAACCGGCATCCTCATCATCATCCTCTTCCATCTGAGATGCACTGGCTTGGCAATGTTTATAGGTCAGCGATGATTCAATTGCATCTGGTTTCGCGGACAAACCCGCAACACAAAAACAGAAAAAACAACAACAACAGCAAATAGAAACAACTCCATGGTCAATGGAAGATAAAGTCAAACCAGGTAGGTACCAGGTGCATTTAGCATTTAGCGTCGCATAGCCCAAGGATAAGCTGACATTTTGATACGACGATGGTGGCGGGGCATACAATCGGCGCGATTAAATACCTCACGATGCCAATAAATCAGCCAAAGGGTTGCAAGATTGTTTTTTTGTGTTGTGGTCTAACTGAAGTTGAACTTAGCCACTGGCATGACGTGTTTAAGTGACCAAGTGGAACGCGTTAGAAGCCCATGCCAAGGAGACTTAGGAGCTAAACACTGCACCACCAAATGGAACGCGACAAAGTTTTTTGTTTTTGTTTTCTTGTTTTTTGTTTTTTTTTTTTTGACAACCAAAACAGCTGTCCCTATTTAGCGACAATTTAGAGACGAGAATTTGGAATGTTTTCGGGAGTGCCGAAACAATGGTTAGGCGCTAGGGGGACACATGTTTTCGTGCATGGCAGAGGTTTTCTCTTTCGGAATCAGCCAACGGATCCAACTAACCAGACAGGTCGATAGACAGGCCGCATGATAAAAAAGCGCTTAATAGGATTTTTATGCGCGATAAAATTAAGATGAATGACGACAAGTTGCGAAAATAATTTTTGACAAAGTTTTCGTCGTTTTTTCCATGTTGTGGTTGCCGTCCTTTGGAGTTGTTTGTCCCTTGGTTTTCTTATTTTAAAGGAACTGGACGGATACGGTTTGGTGGAATTTCTCGGAATTGACTAATGAATGTGACACTTTTGCATTTGGACATTTGGGTATTTGGAGTCGATTAGGTAGGTGATGTGCCAACAAAACATCGGCCAGGTTGTGCAAGTGATCTAATCCTATTAGTAGAGTCTGATAGACTTTCAAATAGCTCCATCTGGCACTCAGGACTTCGTTTTTAACTTCGACTCTTTCGTAAGGGTTTTGAAAATCATTCGATGAAAGTGTGTGATCTGGTCAAAATTTGTTGTCCAGCTGTTTGGAAAAGATCGTCTTTCAAATAGATCTTCAAAATCTTCGGGATGCAACCTTAAGTATTTGTAAAAGCTGTCTTATCTTTTCATATCAACTTCTGGTTTCCTTATTCTTGCTTCCTTGGTGAACGATGTTGCCATTTTCTCACTTATTTTCTCGTGAACATCACTAACGATCTATTCATTGATAGTTATGAGCTCAAACAGCTATTATTATATTTATTAGGTGCGCAACTAAGTTCTCGCTATTTGCCAAAAGATGGCTCGATTTTGACATATCCAAAACGTCATGAACATATGGTAAACAAACCTTTTTGACACATTAGTGAATTTGTTTTGGCGTCATATTCTTTTGGTTGTGTAAAAATGTCTGATTTTGCGCCAAATAATCGAAGTGTTGATTTTCTTCTTTGATTCGAAGAAAACGGAGTCTGAAGAGCATCGAGAGCTTCAAAAAGTTTATGGAGATGCTGCTCTAAGTGAAGCAACGCGCGGTGATTGGTTTCGTCGCTTCAGAGACGATGATTTCAATGTTGACAACCGTCCGCGTGAAGGAAGGTCGAAATTCTTTGAAAACGCTGAATTGGAGGCACTGCTCGATGAGGATCCATGCCAAACGCAAGAAGAGCTCAGCAAGAGCATTTGAAGTTACCCGCTAAGCCATTTCGAAGCGATTGCAAAACAAGAAACTTTGGTTCCTTATGATTTGAAGGGACGTTGAGCGTAATTTTATCGCCTGTGGACAACTGCTTCAGCGGCAAAAAGGAAGAGTTCTCCTCATCGCATCGTGACGGATGAGACTGCCGCGTCAATCTTCTACATCATCGGCTAGGCCGAATATTCACGATGTGTAGTTGGTGCGACCAGGTCTGCGTTACCTATTACGAACAACGAGACCATCACTGGGAAACGGTATCGACTTCAATTGATGCGATTGAGCCGGCGACTGCGCGAAAAACGGACACAATACGGACACAGAGGTGCGAACTGTTTCTATAGCATGATAACGTTCTGTCTCACGTTGCCAAATTCGTTGAAACCTTGCTGGAAACGCTCAAATGGGAAGTTCTACCCTACACGCAATACTCCCCAGATATTGCGACACCCGATTATTACTTGTTCTGTTCTATGGCACACGGTCTGGCTCATCAGGAGTTCCGCTCATATGAAGACATCAAAAATATGGGTAAAGTTGCATTTTCATCAAAAAAAAAGAACTTGGTTGCACACCTAATATTTTGCTCCATACTGTTTGAATTGGCTCCAGTAACTTGGGAGAGATTTGGAAATATTCCAGGCCTAAAGGTGATATTCATTCGGTCAACCTATTGTACTTCTTCTTCTTCTTATCCTTTTATTAACCCTTTCCTCGTTATACGAACTTATGCTAACGAGTTTCCCATTTTTACTGCATCGCTGCTGCTCCGCTTATGGGGTTGGCTAATGTCGCAGACCGCAGAACGCGTCTACATAATGCTCGGTCCTGGATCGCTTCAGTGGTTAACCCCAGACGTTGTTGCGCATTTGCCATCTGAGAAATCCAGGAATTCTTTTTCCGACCTCGTTTTCTTACAGTTGGAGTGACCGTAGTTGATAGTGCCTTTTTAACCGGATTTTCCGCAGATCTTCTTTGAACGTGGCAATACCAACTTATTCTATTCGCCTCAAGCTGTTCGGTTACCGAATTCTTTATATGTAGACTTCCTCTTATACGCGTAGATCTAATGCAATCGCGTTTAGTGACTCCACTAGACATCCTTAACATTTTCATTTCCGCTGCCGTCATTTTGTTTTTAAACGCTTCGTACATTGTCCAGCACTGTGAACCGTATATGAGAGCTGGTCTAACAACCGTGGTGTAGAGTTTCCCCTTTAATTTAAGTGGAAATTTTCGGTCGCAAAAGATTCCCGAATTTTCCCGCCATTTCATCCATCCCACACTCACTCTGTGGTTTACGTCGTCGTCACATTTCGCTTCCATGTTAACGATTGATCCTAAGTACTTAAAGATAGTGCTTTTCGGAAGAACTATTCCGTCTAACAACCTATTGTACTTGTCCTAGACAATGAATTCTGGTCCTTTCAACAAGGTCAACACTGTGGGACTACTTCTGCTTTCACAAATCCGTAAAGATCGGCTTGTCCAATGGATGGTTTAGGGGTTTACCTAACATATCAGCCTCTGTATTGTGACGAATCTTTTTCCCCTCGATTTTCGTTCAATAGGCTGTATTATACACGAAAGATGTGTAAAAGAAGAAGGTAATACTTGGTACAACTTGCTTCGTTCTAACGAACACTCTGTGTGACACACTGACTTCAAAACTCCTGTTTATCAGGGAATACGAAACCAACTTTCGCTATATTGATCGGGCCCCAGAACCGATCCAAGAAGATGTTCGGGCGCCCTTGCCAAGGTCTTCACCATTTAATAAGCAAATATGTCCCTATCCTACAAGCGAAGGAATTCGAAATCTTGGTAGCAATCAACTACATTTGATGAAACAAGCGGAAAGAGCCGAATCATGACTGCTTCAACTATAGTCAAGCTTTACTTAAGGTCTTGCTAAGCCTTCTCACCCCATTCTCAAGCAAGCCCGCTCTGAACGCACTTACATTGAGTCCTATCGATTCACCTATTCAAAATAGGATCAGGAAATGTGAAATCCCTATTAAAACTGCTGGGCATGGATTGAGCAAAGAACTACATCCTCTGTTAGTACTTGCATTGTCGATTGGGTCTCTTACGAACACAACCGTAGGAAGAATAACTCTGCAGGTTGCAGGTAAATCAAACGAATGCTTCCGCGCACGTGTACGAATTTGAAAGGCTTTTTCCTTAAACTCGTCGGAAAAGATTTTAGATGGACACTACGCTTTGGTTATCACTTAAATGTACTAGGCGTAACTGGCACCATATAGCCTGACGCATGCTTGTGAGAGTGATGACAACACTACGGAGCACTTTCTCTCTATAGGTAGTACTTCTTCGTGGTGGGTGCTGTAACTAGTCACTCAACCTTGTTCTAAGACTGTAAAATGTTATTGAATGGGAGATAGAAGCAGTAAAATGGAATATTTCCTCGACTGGTTGCTATGTTCTGACGGAAAAGAACAAACAAAACCTTCTTGGCTACCTCTGCTGTAATTATGTCAATGTCTCCAGCGCTGTAAAGATTTAAAATAAGGTGCTCCTTAAGCAAGCAATAATCTTTCTGTTGAAGTGAAGGATCCATATGACATATGCGTCACCCATCGAAATCCATTTTAGTGATCTGAAGATGTCTCGGTGGTTTCATTACGAACTCTAATGAACTTTTACCAAGAGCGGACGGATTTATTTCATATTGTGAACAAACCATATTTTTTTGCAAATGGCATCAAATGTCATTGTGCCTCAACGTTTATGTTCTAGGCAGAATGTTTTAGGGAATAAGTTGACAATGGAGAGACAGTAACTTGAAGAACCCGTAAACATTGTGACTTCTTATGTAACCAACTTCCGGTCTGTTGTCTTAACGCAGCGTGTACTTCGTCGTCGTTTTCCTTGTCGGCATGAACCATGTTGGCGAGCAATAGCCCGTTTGGCTTAGCGTCTTGTGCAAACTGTGTCCACTAGAGATGTCGCAAAAAGTATCCGGCCTCCGTATTACTCGTTCGACCGCGAATATCACTGCTATGGCCGAGAACGTCTACAAACACCACAGACGCGTTGGATTTCAGTTAACGATCTGAAGATGTTCCCTTATAAAGTGTAAACAGTTCAACAATTACTGGCTGGTTTGTTTAACTTGGTGCAAGGAGAGGATGATTTCGTATCTAAAATCATAATGAGCGACGAAACCGATTTGTTATGTGAATAGATAAAATTTGAGTTTTTGGGGCTCGGAAAATCCACATGATATGAACGGAGAGTTATTACATCCCTGTAAAGTGAATACGAACAAATTTTTTGGCATTTGTAGTGAAAAAGTGATTAGCCCACCGTGATTAGGACACCGATGGCACCAGCGTTATCGTATCTAGTCAGCGCTACGACTTTTTTGCCACAAGCTGCTGAATTGGATTTCGAACATTGTTGTTTCCAGTAGGCCAGAGCAAGCGCTCACTTGTAGCAACGATGAAGATTTTGAATCACCAATTTCCAGGCCGTATCACAGTCGCAATTTTTGGCAATGTGAATTGCTAAGTGGCTACCACAAAGAACTATGAACCTTGCAAGTCTTCAAAACCAATAGTGAAGATGAAATTACCAATTTGGGGTGAATGATTTGCGAGCAACATTTCAAAATACCGTAAAATAGGGACAAATGTGCATCAACCCAGGAGGTGTTCATTTGAATCGATATCATTTGTTCAACTTAATGTCGTCAATTGTACACCTTCAAATTAATTTTTCGTGAAAGCAGCCTAATTACATTATGACATTACTCTTGCTCCACCTTGTGTATATTGTCATGGCAAGGATGGATGGATGGATGGATAAGGATAACTAGATTTGACTTTATCTATACTGCATCTAAAGTGATCTTTATTTTTTCTTCCTCAAGATCTGTTGACAAGTCCTACAGGAAACTTATTTCCTAAAGTTTGGCCGATTTAGAGTCTTTCTTGCCGAGGACCGGGCGTGAATCAGTGAATGCTTCTTACTAAGTTAATTCCAGCTGCTGCTTATAATTCATCAGGAAAATGTATCTGCTCCAGCGGCTTTATTGGCGACTTAGTCAAAATTATTGTCGAGCATCGTCCCCATTGTACCACGTACAATAGTGGCATTCACGGTTGAACATTGTGCAGAACAACTCCCTCCACAATTTCGATACCGACTCTGAATCAACTAGTACATTTCCATCCTTGCAACCTGCAAGCGCCTCCCTACTTTTTCGTTATTTATTCTGACAAAATCGTGCTCCTCTAGTCGTATTTGCTCCTCGAGCTCGCTTGCAGGTCTCAATCTGCTTTATAGCATGCGTTCTGCCTTGCCGTATGTACTTGTAGCACTTTTTGTTAAACCGGAGTGGAACCTTACAGATCAGATATGATGTCTTTGACATTTTCTGACAATATCGGCACTGGTCTTTTGTGCCTGGTACTAGTAGTAGAAGATATCTCGGGCGGATGAAGGTGTTTCCGGCTTCTCGCGCATATAACGATGAGGATTGCTTTCAATGCCTAAAACTCTGGACTTTTTACCTACATACAGATGTACATATTCAAAAAACAGTGTTTCCAAAGTAATTCATACTGCATGTCACGGCTTCTTATCCCCTATAGCCTGGCCTATCTGATATCATTTTATGAGAGGCAGTTATAATGCTCTATGGCGGTCTAGGGTCGCTACTAATTGTTTAGCTACATGTGGATTGTGAAGGATCTGAAGTAAGAGTAAATTCATCTTCATTCGAGGCTAGTTTTTGCTTTACAACATACTATACAGTGTTTTACGCGGTCTGACAGTTGCCTGAACGACACAACCCTGGAAGGTCATATCCTTCAGAGAATAGCCCCAGTAGACCAATATAGTAACGTGGTATGAGGGCTGTCGGTCTGCTGGGAATTGCTTCGCCACCATCTCTGTTTTGATATCCTTGCAATATAACGAAAACTCCTCACATGATCTGCCTTCTTAAGTTAAGAGGTTATCGCTTGAATGGGTGTTTACGTTACTATTCGAAACCGAAAAAACCCTTTTTATGTCGATTAGCTCAGCAATATTCTCTGAAGTTTACCCAGCTGTGCTACGCAGCAAAATGACAGCATCAAGTAAATATGGCCAAAGCTTCACGAAGACAATGCATTGTACAAAGTGGGCCATCTGTTGGTATCCTTTTAAAAAAATCTTTAAAAAATGAATTAATCGATATATTTCAAAGATTGTTACGATATTGTAAGCAACAAATCTTCCGTCTTATGATGAAATATTATTTTGTTCAAATAACTTCGTCCACTGGATTGGCAGAAGGCTGTCCAGCAAATCAAATTTTCCAATACATTTTCAATGGCTTCGGTCCCTATTTCATGAAAAGGTTGACCAAAATTATTTTTGAGTGGCTCAATCACCTCTAGATAATTTGCATAGCATCGATCTTATAAGATACTCTACAAAAGAAAAAATCTCAACGGCTCCAATCGTGGCTCCTTGGTGGCCAAACAACATCACCAAAACGACTGATAACACGGTAGTTAGATAAATCGATTGTTTAGTCGGCTAGTATGGCCCGTAGGCTCATCTTGCTAGAACCATAGATCGACCAAGTTCACACCTCAATTTTTGGCCGATTAACATGCCTCGGTAGCGCTCTCCATTGATTGTAGTCTTGGAAGAAAAATGCACGTTGTGCACGTTCAGGCTGCGTTGCCTACTCTATAACTACGAGTACGTGTAGATTTTCCAAGCCCCAAATGTGGCAATTTTGCTTGTTGACGTGTTAAAAATACGCCTCGCCGCAAAAGATGAGTTTTTGAGCAAAATTGTCTTCAATTTCGAGTTGATCTAAAGCCTAAAACGAGAAGCTATAACGAGGAAGGTGGTCATTCTGCTTCAATTTTTTAGATTTCTCCGCAAAGCTGCAATATTCTCATTTAAGCCCATAGAACGAACACGGGAATATGTTTAGTTATCAGTCAGCAACACCAGCTGCAGTTGGTGCATTATTTCGACCCAAATTTGGTTTAGTTAGGCTAAGTAGTTTAGGTAGGTTAAGTAGAGTAGGGACATAGTTTTAAGTTTTACACAAAAATAAAAAATAAAAGTGATATGGTGGTGATGGTGATGGCAACGATTAGTATCACGCCTCCCCGTGCCGCCATCTGGGAATCTCACTAGAGGTTGCGAAGTGAAGGGAGCAAATGGCGAGTTTCCTGCGCCATTAACCAGGATTAGTGTCGGAAAAACAAAACAAAACCTACTCCGACATATTTGAAGCTCAGGCCGGAAAGGATTTCCAGGACTTAGTCAGGGTCTTGGAAAAGAGATGGTGGCGGACGAGCCCTATAAGGGCCAACGGCAGCGCTCACATCCCGGCACGGGTTACTGGCTTCGGTGTAACCGACCCCTCGTCCTAGGGGCACTCAAAATGGAACTGGTCCTCCAGGTTGGGGTTTGTGCCACCGGGGTAACTGCCGGCCATTTAAAAAATATTAAGTTACGAAGCATCAACAAGCCTCGGATATGGACGGATCTACTGTTGACAACCCACGCAAACGATTTAAGGACAATGAGCTTCGGATATGCACGTGGAATGTTAGATCCCTTAATAGACCACGTGCAGCCGAGCAACTACCGGAGGCCCTAGACTGCTGCAAAGCACACATAACCGCCATCCAAGAAATGCGATGGGATGGGCCGGACAAAAAGAAGATGAAAAACTGCGACATCTACTATGGTAATTGCTATCGACGGCAAAAGCAGCGCTTATTTGGATGCGGATTTGTTGTCGGAGGCAGACTAAGACAAGAAGTCCTCAGCTTCCGGCATGTGTGCGAGCGCCTCGTAGCAATCCGCATCAAGGCTAAATTCGCCAACATTAGCCTTATATGCGCGCATGCCCCCACAGAGGAGAAAGATGACGACACCAAGGATGCCTTCTACGAGCTCCTTAACAAGACCTACGAGCAATGCCCTAGCTATGACATTAAAATTGTCCTCGGTGATTTTAATGCAAAGCTAGGAAGAGAGGGTATCTTTGGTGGAACAATCGGAAAATATAGCCTGCACAACACCACCTCCGATAACGGATTCAGGCTAATCGACTTTACAGAGGGGCGAAACATCATCGTAGCTAGCACGCGGTCCCACACCTCAATATACACAAGGGAACTTGGAGAAACCCTGATCAATCAACAGTCAACCAGATTGATCACATTGCGATCGACGCAAGACACTCCTCAAGCATTATGGATGTCCGTACGTTCCGAGGAACCAACATCGACTCGGACCATTACCTTGTTGTAGCCAAGGTACGGTTGCGGATATCCCAAACTACGCCAAGACAAACTAATGCTGTGAGAAAATTCGACGTCAGACGGCTACAATCGCAAGAGATCGCCAAGTCCTTTTCCGATCGAGTGTCTCTCAATCTCTTAAGAGGTCCAATGCCGCCAGCATCAAGCATCGAAGACCATTGGAAACACTGCCAAATCGCCATCAGAGATGCCGCTTCTGATGTACTGGGTTTCACTCGTCCACCACAACGAAACCCCTGGTTCGATGATGAATGCCGGCAAGCACATGCAGCTAAGCAAGATGCATATAACGCGGCGCTGCTTAGAAAGACCAGAGCTGCTCATGAGCTCTATGAGCGGAAGAGCGGAAGAGGAGAGACGAGCACCGGCTTCTCAGGAGGAAGAAGAAAGAGCATGAGAAGCGCGCGATCGAGGAAATTGAGAGTTGCTACTCCAGGAATGAGGTTCGGAAGGTTTACCAAAAGATAATTAGCAACATGCCGCGGAAACAAACCCCTGAACCGAAGCCTGTAGAGATGAACAAGGGAACATCGTAGTAGAATCGCAGTCGATGCTGAGGATTTGTAAAGATCATTTCTGCAGACTGTATAACGGCGATGACGGACCAAATACCGCTGTCAGGCAGAATCTACCGAATCAACCTTTCAACCTGGACGATGATGACCAACAATTCTGTCCACCCGACCTGGATGAAGTGAAGATAGCCATATCGGAGCTTAAGTCGAACAAAGCTGCTGGTGCGGATGGCCTGACTGCCGAGCTCTCCAAAGCGGCAGGCGATGACTTGGTAAGGAGTATACACCAACTCATCTGTAAAATATGGTCGGACGAAAGTATGCCCGATGAATGAAACCTCAGCATTGTTTGTCCAATTCTCAAGAAAGGAGACCCTCTGAACTGCGCCAACTACAGAGGCATCAGTCTCCTTAACATCGCATATAAGATCTTATCTGCCGTATTGTGTGAACGCCTGAAGCCGTTTCTCAACAACCTGGTCCATATCAGTGTGGCTTCAAGCCAGGAAAGTCCACCATCGACCAGATATTCACACTACGGCAGATCTTGGAGAAGACCCATGAGCTTCAGATCGATACCCACCACCTATTCATCGATTTTAAGGCCGCGTATGACAGCATCTCTAGAGACGAGCTATATAGAGCAATGTCTTGTTTTGGCATCCCTGCCAAACTCGTCCGTCTGTGCAGGATGACGATGGAGTATGCACGCTGCTCCATCAAGGTCGGTGAAGATCTCACCGAGACCTTTGATGTCCAGAAAGGATTTAGACAAGGCGATGCGCTGTCATGCGATTTTTTCAACATCGTACTTAAAAGAATAGTGCAAAACTCACGAGCAAACACAAGAGGCACAATCTTTCAAAAGTCCGTCCAACTACTCGCATACGCCGACGATATTGACATAATCGGGAGAAAGCAGCGTGATGTCAGTGGCGCTTTCGCGAGTATTGAGACGGAAGCGGCGAAAATGGGTTTAGCGGTCAATGAGGGCAAGACCCAGTATATGCTGTCAAGCAAAAAGGACAACCAACACCGACGTCTCGGACAGAACGTCACCCTCGACAGATATAACTTTGAGGTAGTTAAGAACTTTGTCTGTCTACGCTCCACTATCAAATCCGACAACAACACCAGCGCTGAGATCAAGCGAAGAATAACTCTTGCCAACCGCTGTTTCTTTGGGTTAAGAAGGCAATTGAGTAGCAAAGCCCTCTCTCGGACAACAAAAGTCACCCTTTATAAGACCTTTATAATCCCGGTCCTGCTCTATGGCGCAGAGGCATGAACATTATCAAAAATGGATGAGTTCTTGGTTGGTTCGAGAGAAAAATTCTTCGAGAGATCTTCTGTCCCATCTGCATTGACGGTGAATCGAGGAGGAGATACAACGACGAACTGTATGGACTGTACAGCGACATGCACCTAGCCAGAAGAGTGAAGATCCAAAGACTGAGATGGCTGGGTCATGTAGAGCGCATGGACACCAATGCTCCGATCCGAAAAGTCTTCGAATCCGCCCCCGAGGGACAGCGCAGTAGAGGAAGGCCAAGACTCAGGTGGCGCACGCAAGTGGAAGAGGACCTCAGCCAACTTAGCGTGCGAAACTGGAGGCAGCTAGCCAGGGATCGATCTGGCTGGAGAAGCTTGTTGACTGAGGCCCAAGTCCACCCCGGACTGTAGCGCCACCTAAAGTAAGTAAGAAAGTTTTCTTAAAAATTTCAAAACTTGCATAAGCGAAAGCAAAGTTGATCGATAATGTTTAGCTTAGACCGCTCGGTAAGAGCCAGTAAGCTAAAATAAGTAATTTTCATTGTCAAATTAGTTTTAAGCATTTTTGTCAAGAATATAAGAAATAATGATAGAAATAATGAATGTTAGTTAAAAATTATAGTAAAAAAAGGGCAGACTAATGCAAAGTCTCAAAATATCAAAACCGCTCATTTCTCCTGCTCAACTTGCACTGTTAACTTAAGAGTTTGTTCAAAGATCCTCGTTTCCAGTTAGTTTTAGTTGAAATGTTATGAATAAATTAACGTCGGGTAGGTACGAGTATATCAAACAAGTAGTCCTCCTCTCCGTTTCAAAGTTTTTAATCAAAATCCAAAAAACTGGTTTCAACATACCATATCCTCGACATCTCGATTTTCGAAACAAATGCATTTCAAGAACCGAACCCACATCAAATCCTCGACGATTATCAAAACAGACAGACAGACGCTAGCTAGTTCTTAATGCTTACGCTGACGTGGACTCACACCCAGCTAAAGGTTCAGTTGGGAATCGTCAAAACCAGTTTTTTTGATTTTATTTGCCTAAATCAAAATCCATTTCTCGTGCTACCTACAACAACAACAATAAAATCGAAAAAATAAACCCATTTTCCCGAAAACGAAAAAAAAACCAACCAACACCGCATCCCGATGCATTAAACAAATCCTTCCCGGAAGAGGATACCGGAGAGGCAAAAAAAAACAAACCAGAAACACTTTCCCTTGTCAGGAAGAAGCAAAATGAAATGAAAAAGAAGAAAAAAACAACAAAAACCATCCACAAAAGGGACGAAACAATAGAAAATGAAACACAAAAACGTAACTTACAACAGAGGGAACTGTCAAAATTATTCATTGTTGCAAGTCTCATCATTTTTTTGAGTCCACCCTGTCTGTTGCTGTTATGGTTGTGTTGTGATGACTGACTGAGTGCTAGGCTGCCTCAATGCCTGGACCTAGTGGATCCTGGAATTTCTGGTAGGCAACGGATAGATGCCTGAATATGGCAGATATATGAACTCGCGCATCCAACTGTTGGTATTGTTGGATACCAGTTACCATTTACCAGATAACAGATACCAGACGTCGTCGGTCGTCGTTGTCATCACGAAACAGCAGAACTGGAAGAGATATACAAAAAAAAAACAAAAAAAAAAACAAAGACTCCATTAAACGGGTCGCAGGATAAAAATACAAGGAAAAAGGAAAACCAACAAAAAAATATAGGAAATCGGGGAAAACTAGTGCGCGGAAAATTCATAATCGTCAAAAGCATCACCGGGAACATCAACAGCAGAAAGCGGGACACATGGTGTGCGAAATATGAAAGACATTCGGGACAATATCCAGAAACAAACACACACACAGATAGACATACAGTCAAACAGACCTGAAACAATCGGCAAAAAGAAATAGAGCGATCAAATTAGAATTACGCTTTTTTTGTGATGTTTTTTGACGAAACGACATTCGTTTTGTACTTCTCAAGTTGCGTCTGGGATTTTTTTTTTTCGATTTTGAATCGGAATGCTTTTGCATATATGTAGTTCCTTTGTAAGTGGCTGCGAATCAGCTTTGCCGATATGACAATATGGTGTCGTCCTGGCATAATGGTTTGACAATAACTTGCCCTGGTGTTTGGCATACGACAGCATACCTTTTTTGTATTTGTTTGAATTTGAGGCGCTTCCAGTCTCTGGGGTTTCATTCGACGACTCCCAGTGCTTTATTGGTTTAGGACTCGATTTCAGACCAAGACTGGGGCTCTAGACCTACATATATTTCAGAGATTATAAAGTAATCCCAGCAAAGACGAATGACAGTCTATCGTGCAAACCGTGCTCCTGGTGAAAACCTACATACTTCAGTTGTAGTCAAAGCTTCGATATCAAATTTAGCCGCTCTTTAACTCTGCTTCTTCTGTGTTTGTTTTTCCACAAGGACGGATATGCTGGACATTCTGGTGGGTAGTCCAGTATTCAAATCAGAATTCACTTGATATTTTTGGGTAAAAACCGTCGTAGGTGATGACTTATCCCGCAATTACCAATGCATTTTTCAGAGTCCAATTAACCTTCAGAACCCTGTTTGCAATGTTCATTTTTGATCTTATAGTCCTTGAAACCTTTGTCGGTCAAAAAATGGTGATGGTGATCTGTCCATCTCTGTAGATAGGATTAAAGTGCGCAGCAACAGTTCCCTCCCTTTAGTGCGATCTTGAGTTGATCTACCACAATTGAGCAGGAGTCCCTTCTACAAAAACGCGTAACCTTTGCGAGGTCTTTCTTTACCACGTTGTCCCTTTAATCTATCCTGTGGCGGAACGGTGCTGTATACTAAATCCTGGCTATCGAAAGCGATGAATTCTAACTTTTTATCCAGCCTATGCAAACTAGACCCAGAATCAAGCGTTTTCGTCCGCTTTGTACTTTCACACTATACTGTAGACTGTAGATAAGGGCCTTAAAATGGCGTCCACCTTCCGTGAATCTACACTGGAAACAACTAATGAAATCGTTGATTTCAAGGAGACTGATTCCTTCATAGTGGCGGCCGTGGTGTAGTGGTACTAGACATCGCTTCTCACTCGGAGGGTCAAGGTTCGAATCCTACTCATGACAAGTTTTTCATTTGTGTATTTGGAACTCAGTCAGAAAAATCTGCGTGTGAAGGCATAACACTGACATGTAGATGTGACTATTGTAGACTTTCAAGCACGAAACAACCGTTAAAATTTATAACCTGAATCTTACGAGTGAAGAAAAAAACTCCAAGACCTACTCTCTAAGCCATCTTCGCTTTATTTTTTAGTCTTAGCTTAATACTCGTTGCTTAAGCTAAGGCAAAAGTCTTTCTAGGAGATCCTCAACCTTACAATAATCTACTGGAATTTTGAAAGGTAGGCCATCTATTGGTATCTTTTCGAACCAAATGTTATTTTGACACGGTGGATCGAAATGTATTGCTATACCTGTACGCTCGAATAACTTGAAGAAATATTGCAAAAAGTGGTGCCAGACCGCACTTAAGGCAATGGAATCTACCAACATCAACTCTGATATAGACCGGGGCTGCCTTACAATGCTCAAAGTATTATCTATGCAGTCAAAAACGGGTGAGAGTACGCTGGGTGCCAGGACACTGCACCTGGAGGAGGTCTTCTCGATAATAATGAGGATGCTTACATCAGGCCACCCCTTTGCATAGTAAGGGGCAGTATCAAGGAAAAAACCATAAATACTGCTAACCCAAAGTGGTCAAGTCTTAAAGGACATAGGGCAACCAAGGCTCTCTGTTCACTTCTTGACGGTTAAGATCTAGGAAGTTAATAAAATAAAACAGGGATAAGCTCAGGACAATAATAGAAATTTTGACAGGAGACTATCTCTCCTGCTGAAACACGCGAAGAGACTCAAATTGTCAGATACGGACATTTGCAGATTCTGCGGTAATCTGCAAGCGGTTGCGGACATAACACACATACTGTGTGAATGCGAAGCAATATCGAGTAGTCGAAGCCCTTTTTGGCTTCTGAAAAGAAATTGGATGCTTTACCAGGTTTTTGCCCTCTGAAGATAAATTCAACTGGTTACACAGGGATCGCGATGGGCCTGTTTTGATGCCTAGTGTTTCTGTGATGACACAACACTGTTTTAACCTATTTTAACTTACTTCCAAAGTGGAAGCTGTTTGTACTGCCGAAACAGTGCGAATTTTGAAAAGAAATTTGGATCGAAATAACCTACCAACAGCAGCTGATGTTCGGAAGTTTGTGAAGAAGGTTCCTAACACTGCTTTTCTGATTGATAACCGAACATATTCCCGTGTTCGTTCTGTGCGCTCAATGGCGCAGCTGTTGGCGAAAGTTTCCACCTAAACCCGACAACCTCAGTCGCGTTAGCCGGAGTGGAATTTTGCATAAAAATCTTGGATTATTTGCTTACCAGCTGTTTGACAGAAATTGTAGCAAAATGCCAACCAGTTGCGTTATCGCTTCTCCGTTTGGGCTTTAGGGTTGCAACTCAAAGTTGACGGTAATTTTGCACATGAGGCATATTTTCAACTCTATGGCTACTTAAACAAGCAAAATTGCCCTGAATGGGGATAGAAAAATCCACACCTTGTCATAGAGAGGATAATGTATCCTAAAAGTGAGAATGTTTGAAGTGTTTTTTTGGAGTTACAGCATTCTTCTTCTTCTTATCCTTTTATTAACCCTTTCCTCGTTATACGAACTTACGCGTAACGAGTTTCCCATTTTTACTGCATCGCTGCTGCTCCGCTTATGGGGTTGGCTAATGTCGCAGACCGTAGAACGCGTCTACATAATGCTCGGTTCTGGATCGGTTCAGTGGTTAGCCCCAGGCGTTGTTGCGCATTTGCCATCTGAGAAATCCAGGAATTCTTTTTCCGACCTCGTTTTCTTACAGTTGGAGTGACCGTAGTTGATAGTGCCTTTTTAACAGGATTTTCCGCAGATCTTCTTTGAACGTGGCAATACCAGCTTGTTCTATTCGACTCAAGCTGTTCGGTTACCGAATTCTTTATATGTAGACTTCCTCTTATACGCGTAGATCTAATGCAATCGCGTTTAGTGACTCCACTAGACATCCTTAACATTTTCATTTCCGCTGCCGTCATTTTGTTTTTAAACGCTTCGTACGTTGTCCAGCACTGAGAACCGTACATAAGAGCTGGTCTAACAACCGTGGTGTAGAGTTTCCCCTTTAATTTAAGTGGAAATTTTCGGTCGCAAAAGATTCCCGAATTTTCCCGCCATTTCATCCATCCCACACTCACTCTGTAGTTTACGTCGTCGTCACATTTCGCTTCCATGTTAACGATTGATCCTAAGTACTTAAAGATAGTGCTTTTCGGAAGAACTTTCCGTCTAACATTATATCCGGAGCAGGTCGCAACGGATGCGCAAATGGGCATGTCAAATGCTCCGTCTTTGAACGACTTATTTTAAACCCGTTTCTCTCTAGAGCATTTCTCCATGAATCTAAGGCGTTCTGTAAATCTTGGACGTTATCGCTAAGTATAACTGCGTCGTCAGCGAAGAGAATTGACGTTACATTTGCTTCGCGCATGCAGTCTTTTAAAAGATAGTCGTCAGTCGAATACTACGTTAAAGAGGAAAGGGCTAAGTACGCTTCCTTGATGCACTCCGACATTAACTGGAAATTCTTTCGTTAGTCCAGCAGAGCTTTTAACCGCAGTTTTCACGTTTCCGTACATGCGTTTCTGGTACCTTTTGAGACCTCAGCGTGGCCCATATGAGATCCCTAGGCACTCGATCGAATGCTTTCTCGAGGTCGATAAATACCATGTGTAAATCCTTAGACGAATCTCGGTGCTTTTCCATTATTATTCGTAGGCTTTGGATAGCGTCCACCGTCGATCTTCCTTCAACAAATCCACACTGGCTATTATCGAGCTTTATTATTTGCCGAAGACGTTCGTTTAACACTCTTTGGACGATTTTCATTGTGTGTGACATAAGTTGTTGCATTCTCGAGTGTCGCCTTTTCCTTTGTATAATGGAACCAAGAAGCTACTTCTCCATTGATTCGGCATAGGTTGTCCACATTTTAATTTATTTAAAAGTTTCGATAGCCAAACGCTGCCGATCCCCTCCATCTTCGACCAAAACTCTGATGGAATGCTGTCTGGTCCCACCGCTTTCCCCCGCTTCATTTTTCCGATTGCTATACTTATTTCTTCGATTGAAAAGTCCGAAACTTCCGAGGTTATTTCCATCGAATTTTTTCTCCTCTGTGCAGCGAGCTTAAACATATTTGGCATTTTAGTACTGTACGACGTTTGAACTTCTTGGATAGCTTGTCTTCTATCTGCCGATCGTGAGGATAATTGTTCCAACTCCTGGTACAGGTTTTCCGCTGCTGCCGCTCGAGTTCGAACCAGGACTTTCTTTGCGATCTTTTTAAGACGCTCGTATTCAAGAGCCAGTCGTGCTTTTTCGATATCGTCGCTCCGATCGCATTTTGTCCACGCTTGGAATGCACTCTACTTGTCGGCCATAGCTCGTTTGGTTTCGTCATTCCACCACCATGTTTCTTTGCCGACGTGATGGTATTTCGATATAGTCCCCAGATGGGACTTTGCGAGTGTTATGCATTCCTCGTGCATGCTGTTCCACATTTCTTGCGGGCTAAATGAGTCTGCTATACCATTTATATTGTGAAGTACTTCTTTAGCCAGTGCGATAAATCTTGCGCTTCGTTCCTTCGATAGATTATACCACCGGATTTTTGGCTTTCCAAACGATGCCCGTGATTTCGGTGGTTCCGCCGTGAAAAATTCTGAAATGACGGTGTTGGCTTACTAGCGATTCTCCAAGTATTACTTTACAGTCCTTAACACGGTTTCTCATCGACATTTTGCAGAGGTGATAATCTATTTGCGTTTCGTGGCCTCCGCTGCTATATGTGATAAGATGTCGTTGATGTTTAATAAAAATTGTATTTAAGACGGTTAAGCCGTAAGCCCTACACGCTACAAGGATATCTTCGCCAGCTGAAGTTGGAGTTACAGCATTATTTGTCCAAATTTTTCCGATACGATACAGTCAATGTGGAGCGCCACCGAGACAGCAAGATGGGATTACACGCGACTGAAGTTTCCTAAAAATTAATCGCACACTTAGTTCAATAATCGTTGAACCAATCGTTTAAGTGATTTTGCTTATCTGTTAAGGGTCTTATGGATTATAGGGGCCGAAGTCATCGAAATGGCCTACTGCCAATTCTGTAGGCGCAATTCTTTCAACAAAATAACATTTCATAATTAGTCGGAAGATAAGATTTTTTTTTCTTACAATAACAAACACTGTGGCGCTGGTAGCCCGGTATGGGCCATGGCCTAGCTTCTTGACACTCATTTGTGTTGCTCATGTTGTCACTTTTGTCACATCTTAGCAGAGCCTAAGACTTATCGCCAAATCCGAACAACACTTCTTAAAAGCTTTTTCATAAGCAATTTTACTTTCGGGAGTTTTTGCCATTGGCGGCCGAAAGGGTGATGAGGATTCGAAAAATTGTTGGTGATGCCGGGGATAGAACCACGGACCCTCTACGTAAAAGTTCAATGAGCTAACCATCGCGCCATCGCCACCACCTCTAAAAGAATCAAAAACTCAGCCACTTTACGAAAGGGAGGCAAACCCTCGTCTGTGTGGTAAAAATTATGTACTAATGTATTGAAATAGACGCATTTATAAAACATAAGACGGGGGCCCCGTTTTCAATTGGAAGTTTTTGAACTCACGTAAGCCATTCTTCGGCCTTCTCTCTGAATTCACTCGTCGATAGATGTCATAACTATTTGTGTTCCAGGTGTCTATCCATTAATCATGTTTATACGTCAGTAAAGGATCGTATTGGCCGAAGGCGAACCTATGCTGATTGGGATTTGGGCAAGCGAACAATCTGAGGTATTCCAAAAATAATAATTTCATTGTAATTGACTGTTTGGTATGAGTATGTTTTTGCCATGCTTTTTCCGTATTGAAGGCAAAATTCGGTGATCGTCATATTAACACAAATGGCCCCCACACCTGAGCATCTTTATGGTCCCTTAATAGAACTACATTATGCTTTTGACCATGCCAACAAGCCAGAAACTTAAAACAACTTGTAGGCGAACATTTGATGTGAAATTCCCGGACTAATGCCACGCAAAGTTGGGTCCAGCGAATGTACCTGTGCAAGAGTTTCCATGGATGAGATTTAGATGATGTCGTCTTGACTGACTCGCAGGATGCACGGCGTAAGACTTGACGGGAAAACCTTGATAAATAACAAAGGTTAAACAGGCTCCAAAAACGACATGCCCTGAGGAGCAACAGCATACGAGTATAAAGATAACAAGCAATCTGTTTTCAAGTCTTGAAAACAACGCTCTCTCCATGACTATGTACATATGGATTATCCGAGCGCCAAACAGGGCAATTATTTTGTTTACGTAGCCGCTGAGATGGAAATGCCCCTCATCGGAAAGGATGATGTTAGAAATAAACTGTCAATTTCACGCTGCTCTAAAGCCCAAATGGAGAAGTGTTAACGAAGCGGGTGGTCATTTTGCTTTAATCGTGTGTCGTTGTTCAAGTGTAAGTGGAGGTGTTTTTTTTAGAGATGGAAAACTTTAAATTAAAATAAAATTTAGAAAAATATTTTTAATATTTAAAAAATTGACTTTATTTGACAGACTTTTTATGGCATTCACATTTAAATATTGTTTGGGGCATGTAGCCGCCGCATCTGGCTCATATATGCCGAAATCTGGTGGTATACCAGATACACACTCGTCTCAATTAATCAGGCTATATTTGGCAATAATGCGTCAAATGTTGACTTCTACGTGCTCAATTGTTTCTGGTTTTTCAGTCAGCATAGACATGCGAATTTACATATCCCCAGAGAAGGTTATCTAATGGCGTCTAATCGCACCAACGAGGTGGTCAGTTAACAGACCAAACAGACCAAATTGATGCACGAAAAAGTTAGTAATCATGTCTCTGTATTTCTCACCGTTGACTGTAACATTCTGATCATAATCATTCTTAAGAACAGGCCCATAATGTGCACCCAACGGTAAGTTTTTCTGGATGTAATGGTGCTTCGACAATGGCTTTTGGATTATCATCCCTCCAAATGCGGCAATTCTGTTTGTTGATAGCCATTGAACGAAAGGCGTACTTAAGCACCGGCAAAATATTCAGATGAAATGTTGGATCAATAGATCAATGTATCCTTTGGCCCATTCACCAAACGTACGGCCTAAACGATGATCATGTGATTCCAATTCCCCTACATGCTGAATATTGTAAACACGTAAACCAAGACCTTTACGCAAAATCTTCCATAAAGTGAGTGGACACAAGTTTATTTTTGACCACTATGACGAATTGACACATTTGGATCATCATCAACACTACGCCGCACACGACGTCTTACGAGATGTTTAGACTTAACGTATTGTGAAGTCAATCTATCGCTTTGATGAACGAATAATGAACGGATCTAATGCCGGATGAGTTTCTCGAATTGAACCATGTTTTTCTAAAATAAATTTGAACAATTTGCAAAAGCTGCCTCGGCGCGAATCTATTCGTGATTAATTGCCAAATCAGACTTACCTCAAAACAACTGACAAATGTCAAATGGGAACAGAGAACAGTGTTGCCAGTTTGATGTTTTCCGCCTCTTAGAAAACCGCATTTATATTTGCGAAAATATAACACAGAATTTCTCTCAATTTTTTGAGCGCATAGGAGCTGTCAAAAAACAAAAAAAACATATGTGACACAGGCAGACGGCTTAACAATCTGACGTTCTGACGTTCTGACGTAGCAACAGGTCTATGGCCTTTGCCTTCGAAGTTGGATTATAAAATAATCGTAAAAGTTCAGCACATTTTAGGGCACATCATCTTTACTTTCAATCCTTAAAACGTATAAATATATACATATATGTATATGATGACTTTGTAGTTCGCAGTTCTTGGAATAATTGCCGTTTTCCACGCATTGGACAGATGTATTGTAGTCAAATTATCTGATAGGAGGGAGAATGTTAGTTTCGGATGGCATGTTACTTTTTTCCTATTCTAAATCAGGAATCCCTTATAAATCATACCAGTCCCACAGGAGATGCATCATCTGTATTGGCAGCACATCACCAGTGTTCTTACTTCAACCCTTTTTTAGCGATTTAATTGCATCGGAAACGGGTTTTCGTTTTCGATTTAATTTACATTCAACTTTACGCTTTCGTTTCGTTTATTTTTCCTCTTTTCGTTATCCCGTTTCTTTTCTTTTTTTTCGCCGTGGAATACCACCACTGTGGGATAGATGTCCTTTAAGACGGAATAAATATTCATATGCAAATAGTGACAGAGTCTTCTCTCACCTTATCTAGCTGTGACAGGACTTCTTTACAGGACAGAGCGACACTCGTACATACGAGAGTAGGTATAAAGGGGTTGTGGCGGCTGCTGGAGTGTCCTTTTATTATCATCACAATCGCACAGTCGCGATAATCATAATTATTTTCCTCTCCTCCTGGGTCTTTTGAAAATCTCATTTTTTGCGGGATTTCTGAATTTTTTTTGATTTTTTTTTTCGATGTGCCTATTTTGGACGAATTTTTCTAAAGATATCCTTAACGGTGGCAGCGACGACCGCCGCGCCACAAAACTCTTTTCCTGCTGACACAAGGATTTTAATTAAAAAATTTCGTCTTTGTCGGTTTGTCTCGTTTCGTTTCGTTTCGGGTTTTCGGTTAAAAGTTAGGCAATGTTAGCGCGAATGTGTTTCTCTTGTTTTTTTTTTTTTTTTTTGTTTTTTTCTACTCATAGAGTCCTTTCTGTGCACTTAGGTATATTTTCTTGGCGAATATTGTGATTATTTAAAGGTAGGCTTTGGCTAGGCCGCCCAGGAAGAGGGTTGGATTCAATTTGCCAGCGCTTTAAGGACTTTTATCCTTTTTTTTAGATTTGATTCATTTTTTTTTCTATTTTTCTTTTGAGGAAATTATTCACGCCCAATGGGAAAGTTGATGAGGAGTTGTTGAATATTCGTTTGCCAGCATTTGGAATACTGTCGAGGAATCACATTTTCGTTTGATTGCGGATCTTGGTAAGTTTGTGTACTTTTTTGGAGTGTGATTCTGGATTAAACGTCGGAAGTTTGAGGAAATTTGAGGAAGTTTAGGTTTGTTTGCCTGATGTTTCTTTATTTAGAAGAGTTAAGAAGGAAAACCTGATGTCATTGAGAAGAAGACAGTGACTCAAGGTTTTTTTTATGAAAATCCATTTGCTTGTTGAGAGGACAATCATTTTCATTGCGAATTAGGGTATTGGAGACAGGATAACACATCGCCGAAGAACACTGTTTACGAGGTTTTGAAAAAAAATTCTTCATCTGGCAGGCTGAAAGTAGAAACAATGTCCTTGTCTTTGAATGCCTTTAGTCCAATCTTCTTCTTAAAATAAGCAGACTGAAGCAACAATTAAGAAGAGGGACCATAGATATGTTAATGTCTCAGCTTTGATGTTCAATCCAATTTCATGGTGGATTTCCCGAACCCATGGGTTGGACGATGTGACAGAAAATCATTGCTCACTAAGTTCAGTACAGAGCCAATAGGGACCACCAGATTGGAATCACCCAGGTAATGCTACGAATCTCAGGAGAGTCTTAAGGACAATACTGTAGAAGCTTTCCGTTTCATGCACACTCAACCATTCAGTATGAGTACGATGACGCTGTATCCTGTAAAGATGCCAAAAATGGATTTCGCCTTCCATCGACTGAGCCTTACAATTAAGTGTAATCTATCCTTGCTATATCTCGGTCATAGGTGCCAAGTGGAATCCGTCGAGTGCAATTGCTGTTGTTGTTGACATCGACCTCGAACTCAGCATAAGGCTATTTTATTGGCACTTTATATCTCAATCAAGAGATTCTTCTATGTTGTCCATCCTTAAACTAATTATCGCGGAGTATGTGTAGAAACAGGTTACTTCTCCTTGAACGACACTGCATTTTTCTTTATGAAAGACCGGCAGGGACAGAGTTTCATCATCATAGATCTCTTTGTGCAGGGATATGCAACTAACAATCCCCTTCGATTAAGCCAGCGAGGAGACTCAGTTTGACGGGTTTATTTGATTTATCGTTTCTTATCCCAGGAGAGAGAAAAGGACGAACGACAAAAGGAAGGCAACGAAAGAGTGGCATCTATATATGGTAGATGGATCCACAATGTATATCAGTGCAAAGCTCACGACCTATCCAGTTCTATTGGTGATATTGGCGGTAACCCAATTGGTGTCAGAAATACAAAATCAATACTTCGTTCAGTCAGATATTCAAACAAACGATTGGGATCAATAGATAAAGTGGATACACACTTGTATCCATAGATGGGACATCCCTCCGACTATCCAGCAACAGTGCAAAAGTGCTACAATCTAGGTCATAAACTAGCAAAACCATCAACGATCACCAGCATGTACATTTATAGGATAGTACATGGCTGGACTTTTGCCGGACACTTCTTAATCTACGGTAGCTCAGAATGGTGGCAGTCCAAAATAAAACTAACAACCTTAGGTTAATGACTAAAGCACAGAGAGTTGCATGTATTAGGATAAGTCATACTATGAGAACGATGCCAACGACGGGACTCTTGCTATTAGATCTTTACATTTCAAGAGTCGTTAGAGAGGGCTCCAGTACGGACTGGATAATGCCTGTATTTTTCCAAGCAGAGAGACATGGAATAGGAACCGACACTTGGTTCTTCGCCGATCAATTGAACCTAAGATGCTCACGTTACCAACCAGACCTCATCAGTGGCTTCCAGACTGAGATATTATTTCCAGCGAAAGCGGCAGCCTTCCGACAATGCAATAGAAATCCAATCAAAGCTTTTGAGGTAGAGTCGTAAGCAACTTAGGGCGATTGCATTCAGGGTGAGGTAAGGCTCTGCTGGCCACAAAGGAGTACCGGGCAACCAACATTCATTAGAGTTATCTCGAAAAGGTTCCTCGTTTGATAGGGAACCGGCACATCAAAGTATAATACCTCCACCCAGCGCTCTTAGAATGTAGGTCGATTAAATCATAGCCAATGAAAGGTGGAAAAATTGTATAGCTTCAGAAACTTCTAAGCAATTATAGCCAGAGCGCAGAAAATCCAGGACAAGTAGGATTCTCTGAAAGCCAGAGCTGAAGTATCCCCGCTGTGGAATTATTTACAGATCATAACCTGCCCCTTACCGATGACGAACTCTGCAGAGGATGTGGGGACGTGAACTCACTTGACCCCTCAGAGCTATCTGATTTTTCATTAATGTCCCTTTTCAGGAGTAAAATGATAGTTGAGACCCACTCAAGGATCAAATGTCAACACGAGACGTAAAGTGGAAACTACAACTAACAATCGCAATCAAAGTCTCATTCTATCCCAATTTGCCCGGCGTGCGAAGAGGCTCCAAATTTCACACCTTATCTAACCTATGCGGCCCCCAAAAATTTTACTGACCGTTGTCACTGGAATTAAGACTTCAAGCCAGATAAATTTTTTACGATGAAATAATTTTTTAATTCGAATGACCTCGTAGACACTCTTGCTCGGTTATGGGATTGAAGTGCAAGTACAAATTCCTATCTTGAAGATTTAAGGATTGCCAGATTTGTGGTCCTAACACTGGCATGTAGGGGATTTCGTCCACTTCCTCCGTTGGTTTTGCCTAAACTCATCCTTTCAAATAGCTTTGAATATTTGTGCCTGCTTATACGTGTAGGTGTATTCATAAATCGGTCATGCGCACCAAACTTGAACGGGTGCTACGCCATGATTCTTTTAAATGTTTGATGGCTGCCTCAAGTAATTTCCTTATAAACTGGAAGGCGGTGTTCTGCATCAAAGGTTGGCCATTCCTAAAGGACTTAGTGGGAAGGCTCTTAGGAAAAGCAAAACGAAACAAATTTGACAAAACTTAAGTTTACTAACACCACATCTTGTCCAAGAAAAGAAAAGGACTAACAAGATGTCCTTTATCCTTTCAACTAATCGTTGAGCATAGTGGCATACAAAGAGGACACATCTGCTTCGATTTTGGATGTTTAAGAGGTTCATTGGGTCGGGGTGATCGAAGAAGCATACCCGTCGTAACTGATAAGTACTCTTCTACGTCCTGGACAGATAGTCAGTCTGTTTCTGAATCTGGTGGGTGGAATTGAAGAATTGCTCAAAAGCAAGGAGTACCCGTGATACAATCTCCGTTGATAATGAGGGTTCTTTTGCCAATGCAACTTTTAACGACGTGGATAACTCGCCCTAAGTACTAAGCGCAAGCTTGGTTTATGTATTAGAGCAACGCTGTTCAACAAAATCCTTATAACATAGGTATACTGTCTACTGCCTATATAAATGAGATGGTGGAATTAAACAAGAGCTACTTGCTGTGTTACATCTTGTGAATGAGTGAGTTGATCCTCTGCTTAACTCACGCTTCGCTTATTTTAAGGCGCGTGCAGCTTCAACGAAGCTAAGTATTTGGGTGTCATTCTGGAAATCACCCTTGATTGGACAAAACACATGGCAAGTTGTTTAAGGCTGCTGTTGCCCTTCTGATAACGAAAATAGTCCGTTAAATCGCAAGGCTATGACATTTAATAAATTACTTGGAAGGCGCTAAACTCCAGAGTGAGCCTTGGTCTTAAAGAATATCTCTCTATAGTTAGGCCGATATACATATGTCTTACTGACTAAAGTTGCACCCTCCAAGTTGGTCGGAATCCCCTTTAACCGCATGTGCCGCTTGAGGTGAGATCTTCGCCTTCTGCCTTGGTACACAGATTCATTCAACGACGTTAACATATATACTTTTGCCCTCAAAAGCAGGATTCTGATTGTGAGCGTCCGTTATAGAGTTTCCCTGATAAGGCCTTTTTAGACCGATGCAACTCTTCGTTTGGCTTCTGATGAAATGTCATCAACAGATTTAATAATGGATATTTAGGAATACACAATTTCTGATTATCTCAAATATATAGCCTTACTCGCCCTTACATCCGCATTCACGGCTTAACTCATTTTGCCTATTCTGTTTCAAAAACACGAGTGATAGCTCGCTGATTTCTGCCAATGATGTCAACATCTAAGTCCTTGTCTTATTCTTTTTGTGACATCAAATGTCACGGATAGATTTGTTTGAGCTTAACCGAGTAGCGAGTATCGATAATCGATTGAAAATGTGGTGCGTATCGGTATTCTTGACTCGCACGGTCTAAGTTAAGCCCTTCAGTCAGTCTGACAGCGAAATTTGGATTGTACTCGCCCAATCTACAGAACTGGTTTCTCCATATTTTCAGTACCATCTGCGACTGTTCTATTACATTTTCTTGTTCGTCCTTACAGGCCTCCGTTCGGGTATTGTTGCCTTGTTCAGAATATTGTTTCTGTAATAGTACACTTCCTCTACTTCAACGAACATGCGCTTCTCGTGTTTTTGCCTGTCCCTCGAAGAAGCCGATGTTCTTTCCTTCTTTCTTACCCGGGTGTCTACCATTTTTTTATACATGTATGCCCCTTAGGAGGTGTTTCCGTAGGTTTCGTGTAGGTATTCGGGTGAAATGAGCATATCAGCTACGGTGTTTCTGGTGGCAACTTGTCATGTCGAGAGATCGGTGAGGCTCTGACGGTTGAAGCTCTTATTAGAGTTTCTGAAAACCGTTCGCTTACATGTCAAAAGGTCATAACTTCTTGCCTAAGTCATCCAAATAAAAACTATTTGTTTTCCCTGTGGGAATCACCTCCATTCTACTTCTTGAAGGGGGGCAATAGCTGGTATTGGAGCTCATGGATCTCTACTAGATTCGCACTTATAAGATTGGCAAGTTATATCCGACTTAACGAAATCATTGCCCAGCGGATGCCACAAGGAAAAATAGAAAAAATAACAATTAATGAGCGTTAAGAGTTGCAGTACTGCGATTAACCAGATCAACGATGCTCTGTGTCTATCCACATCGTGCACACTCTACATATGATCCAATCAAACGAGAAACCAATCTGATGAGTTCAAGTTTTGCTCGAAAAACTGAGAGAATAAGTGTTATGGGCTGTAGTAGCTCCTACATAGCACACAAAGGGAACGACTTTAGTCAGTTCAGTTACTGGCTCTACAGCCAACTCAACCTAAAAATGTGTTAGGGCATTGCAAGCCAAACATTTCGCACAAAAAAAATCAAAATTTACGCGATGCTATTTGAAAAGGTTCGTACGAAGCATGTGCGGAGTTATCGCTTAATCGAGCCTCCTAACTACGCATGTATAACATACCGAGTCGGCAGTCAAGTCGCCGGTTGAGTCGACAGTATTTCTTCACATCCACACGCCTGTAGTATTCTCTCGCTCCATCTATAAGCTATTGAATAAAAACAACAGAAAAAAATAAGTAATTCTCATTGTAGATACTTTCAAATCCTTCACAATTCACTCCATCTCCTTGCAAGACATTTGACAAGTGTAATTCCAGTGGATCAAAGAGAAAAACCAAAACAGAAACAAACAAAAAAAAACAAGAAGCAAGGATTAAAAAACTGCATTTTCAGTTCATCGTTTAAAACTAAAGAAAAGCCTATTATAACTGTTTACATGCCCTCGGATATAATACTCTCTGAATACATTCTCAATTATTAACATCGTTCGCCGAGCATCGCTCTCTAACCTCATTCTCCCGAGAATACAGTTGTACCACCGTACAGCTTCATAAGGTTTGGAGAAAATAAAAAATAAAAAATTATACAGTACACGATACGGTATGGTACGGCACGGATATCCTATCCTACCCCTCCATTACCGCAATTTTTCCTTTTTCTTTCCGTTCGCACTCGAGTTCAGGTTTTTTTCTTTTTTTTTTCACTTTCTGTGACTTCCACCCACTTCAGGCTTTCGTGTCTTGTTTTCATCTCTATTTCTTTGGCTCTGCATTTTTTCGCAATTTTTTACCCACCACTACTTTTGAGGGAAGGCTATGATGGGACACAACCCATACAAACGGAGTTAAATCTCATTTCTGTGACTGTGTTCGTAGGGACGTCATTTCATATTGGTTTGCGTTTACCTTTGTCGTTGCTTATGCTTTCGCCTTTGCCTTCGCTTATGGTCTTGGTGTTGTTTGTTTTTTGTGTTTTTGCGAGCCTCCCTCATAATTAAAAATCTACAGTTTACCATTATCGTGTCACTTATACATACAAACAAAACCCACAGCCATTTCTGTTGCTATTGCTGTTGCATTGCTCTATGCTGCTGAGTGACTCATGGAAGGTTGCATCAGCACAGCAAAGTCCTACAAAAAAAAAACATAAAAATAAAAAAGAAGTTCATATCCTTCCTTCGGCTTTAGCTGACGCACCAACAACAACGGCACCAGGACTACTACCCCCTGATGATGGCTATTTCATATAGTTTGCATATCATTATGGATGCCAAAGCAGAAACAAATATACCCCAGCGAGGCAAGTACCCTCGACTCAACGAACCCTTCAAGCTGCAAGCTCCAAGTTCCAAGTTCCAAGTTCCATGAGCTGCGAGCTCTGCGTATTCTGTGAGTTCCAAATGGCAAAATGCTAAAGAGGACTCGCGACGACCGACGAACGACAACCGGCTGACTGTGGAAAGACTTACGACAGCCATTTTCAATCTGACCGTCCCTTTCGTTCGCGGCTAACGGTTACAAACGAATCGAAAAAAATGGTAAAATGGTGTCGTCAGTCAGAATAGGAATGGAACGAGGGTGAGTCGAAACCGAAGAGACGACGACCAAAAAAAAAAACAACCAATCCACCCTCACAGTCATCCACTAGGAGTAAAGAGAGCACCGCAAGTGAGGGTGGTGTTCGAGTTGGAAAAAAAATAATCACCCCTCAGAAAATACGAAAAAAATTCCTTTTTTCTATTTCTCTTCAGGAAACCGCCATTTTTTCCCTTTTAGGCGAATCGTCGTGGTGGTGAGTTAAATGAGGATTGGTGAGGATACGTAATGGTGTCCTGACGTTGAATGGGTTTGAGGAAGGTGGCAAAGTGATGAGGGTGGTTGAGTGGTAAATTGGAAACTTCCGCGCGCACAACCAACAAAGTCACATTGAGTGAGGGTCTGTTCCGTTGATGGTAAATAGGAATGGCAACGGAAAACGGGAACGGCAATGGCAACTAGCAACTGATGGTGTACTCGTATTGTTGCCACCAGACATTGGTAGCGCTACTAAGAACCCCCCCTGCGCCGTATATTGGTTATGATTTGTGTGTGGGTAGGCTTGCGGGCTGTGTAGGGGTAGGTACATTCCTCTCAGGGTGAGATTGTTGTATTTTTTTTTTCCTCCTCTTCTTCTTCTTCTTCTTTCTCCTTCGTCGACGTCGTTGGCGTTGTCGTTGGCGTTGTCGTTGTCGTTGTCGTCGTCATCGTTGTTGTTCGCTCAAAATGGAAGATTCATGAAAAATTAAAAAAAAAAAAATTAAATCCTGCTAGACAAGGTAAGTAATACTAAGACTGCCATCTCCTTTCATCACAAATGCAGGAGAAATCTTTTTGCAAAATAGCCTTCGGAAGAAATAGATTTGAAAAAAAAACCGCTAGAGCACTGGCATTTTTGTAGTACGATACGAGATACGAGTTCCCGTACTCATATGCATGAAAGGTCCTTCGAGTTAGACATATCGAAAAGATCCATCACTATTGAGGAATGTGGGTAGAAGAGAAACAGTAGCCGCCGCCGCCAGTTTCATCGGTAAATGTCGGAGAGCTTAAACTTAATGGGGTTGAAGTGAAATTTGCTTAGACAGGTAATTTACTTTTTCTTTAGACACTTGCCCAGTTGCCACTCGCCAGTTGCCAGTTGCCAGTCTATAGAATGTTCCAATTAACTTGTCAGAGAATTCTCTGTTAATTAAGTTACAATTAAGGATGGATGGTGAACGCATTGCTTTTACGTCACGTAATAACGCATTATGGTTGGCCGTAAAAGAAGAAACAATTTAATTAAGAAACAAGACCGGAGTCGTGGGTGGGATCTCTTTGTTGTTTCTCCAGTTTGTCGTGCTTAATTGGGTCTGTGACTCGATTTTTTTTTTGAAATGAGATAGGTACCCAATCTGTACGTCAATTTTCCAATGATCATTTCGTCCAGGAGAAGATGCTTTTTTAAGTGCTCAAAAGTAAAGAGGATTTCAAATTCTTGTCAGCCTTTGGCAAAAACTCTTTTATAGACTTGTACTTTGCATCGTACCAAGTCTCGATGTCTTCAAAGAGAAGAAACGCAACGGCGAGGGTGAATAGGTCCCGGGCGGCACTTTCCTAGGGGCGGCAATTTGGAGCGGAATCAAGAAAAACCAAAGGCCTATCTTTAAGGATATGCAACTTCCTATTTCTAAAACCTTAGCCTCTTCATCAAGTGTTAGATCTCCAACACATATTTTAGCTGTTGACAATTCAGATTCTAAAGTACAGTCCGTTTGATAAGATCGTATACGGCAAAACTTGTTTATGAAAACCGGTTTGGAAGTGGCATTTGCATTAGCAGATAAAAAAATACTTTTGCTAAGATGCTTTGAATAAAAAAACTTAAAGAGTGTTCAATTTATGTCAGAGATGGAAGTATTTTAAAATGAGTGTCGCGTTTGCATCAGTATTATGAAGCAGTATTCTTGTGCACGCATTCAAAAGGACCGAAAATGTCATACGGAGCAGCTGCTAAATACATGGAAAAGTCAAAAGCATTTGTTAGCAAGTGGGTGCACCGTTATTCCCAAGTTAAAAATGTGGATGATTTGCCGGATCGGGGGTCTACGCCAAAAACAATAAAAAAAACAGGACAAAATGATTCTACGCGTGTTTTAAAAAAAATCCTCTTCTATCGTTACGTGGAGGACAAGGGATTTGACGTAAAAGGGGTCTAAATGTGTGTTGTGATACGATACGAACGCGTTAACTAGCCAATAATGTAAAATTTCAAAGCACAATAAAGAAACCACTACTGTCAAAAAAACACGTAGAAAAACGACTCAGTTGGGCCAAGGAGAATTTGGACAAAGATTGGAACGACGTTATTTTTTCGGATGAAGCTTCTTTTTGGGCATGGTCTCCTATCACTCATACCTGGTGTACACAATCCAATAAATTAATCCAGCGGACCGTCAAACACCCGGCAAGGTGCACGTTTGGGGATGCTTCTGAAAATAAGGATTTAGCAATTTGTTCATGTTTACAAATAACTTAAACGCACCCAACATGGTCAAAATTTATAAGAAGGCTTCATTGCCATCTGTCCAAAGGTGGTTTAAAAGAAGGAATGAGAATTGGTTACTGCAAGAAGATAATGACCCGAAACATTGCAGTCGTTTGTGCAGTGCGTCGAAACAAGAAAATGACGTCGATGTTTTAGATTGGCAATCACAGTCGCCGGATGCAAATCCCATTGAAAATGTTTAGGCATTCATGAAGCTAAAGCTCCAAGGAAAGAAGATCTCGACGGTCAAACAATTATCACGAAAAATACGAGTTTTATGGAGATCTTTGAAAGCATGCCTCGAAGACTCCAAGCAATTATTGATAATGGAGGAGAGTGGACAACATATTAATTGAAAAGCATTCAAATAAATAAACAAAATAAACCAGTACAATTGATTTTTTTTTTATTATTATAAGTTCTTCTTTAATTTTTGTCGTGTACGATGTTATCAAACAGACTGTAGTACGAAAACTCAACATAGGTTTCCTGATTTACCCCTTTAGCTTCACGTCCTTCTATTGGAAATACAAATGCTGCTGTACCTGAACAGATTCCTACAACTTCCGCAATCTGTAACGACATGTTCAAATATAGTTGTCAATAGTTATGGCTCCGACTCCAGCTGTGACTCCGGCTCTGTTTCTGATTCTGACATTGAATTTGACACTGAAACTGATAAAGCATTGGAATCAGCTAAAAGTAAAGATGATATGAGAAAGTGGCCCAATGAAAAAGATGGAATTATGAGATTGCCAAAGTAGCCAGGCATTAATCAAGTCCCCAACACAACCAAAATATTTGCAAATGGAAGGAGTTAGAAGCCAGACTTCCAGAGAAACAATTGATAAAAGACAAGAAAATATCGTAACCTAAGAAACGAAAAAATGGCAGGAAATTCTTACGACTATACTCCGCCGTGGCGTCGATGATTTCCTCGCGTGAGCTGAATTTTTTATTGATGAGCCATCTTTTGAGATTTTGAAAGAGATAATAGTCCGAGAGAGCCAAATCGGGCGAATACGGTGGATGCGACAGCGATTGGAGCCGTAAGTCATTGATTTTAGCCTTGGTTGCGATGCTCTTATGCATTGTATTGCAAAAACAAAATTTTTTTTTCGCTTCATGTGAGGCCGTTTTGCAGTGATTTCGGCCTTCAATCGCTCCAATAATGCACAGTAATACTCGCTGTTGATGGTTTTTCCTTTTCCGAGGTAGTCCACGAAGGGTATGCCATGACAATCCAAGAAAACCGATGCCATAACCTTTCCGACCCATTGAGCCTCCCTCGGCTGCATCGGAGCACTCGTGCCCGTTTCAGTCTATTGCCGGGCACTCATTCTGTTCTCTGGTGTGTAATAGTGGATCTAGGTTTCATCAGTAGTTACCAATCGACGCCAAAAGTCCGCCCGATTCCGCATCAGCAAGTTCAGACACTCTTTCGAAGTGCTCTCGGGTTCGTGTTTTTGGTCAGGAGTGAGCATGCTCGGCATCCAGCGGCAGGATAACTTTTTCATATGCAGAATATTGCCCAAAATATGGCGTGTGCGCTCAGTACTAATCTTTGTGGTATCTGCTAGCTCGCACCTTCACTTTCCGGTCAGCCAACATCATTTCATGTATTTTTTTGACATTGTCCTCTGTAACCGCATCGGAGGGCCTGCCGCTGTGGACTTGATCGGTAGTGGAGTTGCGGCCACCACGATACTCTCGAAACCAATATTTGACGGAATAATCCGACGGAGCATTAACCCCATAATATGTATCTAACTTTTCTTTAGTTTCCTTCGCCGTTTTGCCTATCAAAAAATAATGTTTTATGAGAGAACGAAAATTGTTTTTGTCCATACTCAACATGATGCCAAACACGTCAACAACAATCAGCTGTCAAAACAAAACAAAAGACAGCATGACACTGAAATTTTGCATGTCTGCCTAAATATGAACGGACTTCAGCGCATTCTGGCGGTCAAGGAGGTTACTTTTCACCCCACCTAGTATGTTGACAAAAAAACGACATAAAACGAACCTCGAACCAATGTTGATAACCAATGCTTCTCGAAAAAGGCAAAAGACTTTCGGTTCTCCACATGCAATGAAAGGTCCCTTAAACCACCATGTGCAACGAAACAACTGAGAAAGCCTCTGCGGGCCATAAAGCACAACTCTCAGCCATCCAAAAAGGGCAACGGAATCGACCGGATGTAAGTAGAGTGGAAAACCTTCGGCATTTACTTCTCACCGTGATTGCGACCTAAAAATATCTTTTGTGCTGAATTAGTCAGAAAAGAAAATTAGGCTAGTAGGGTTTCTATCTTCCAAATGAAGTTAACAACTCTACCAGCAAGGGAGTCTTTTATTTCAGAGATGTCGAGTTGTTCTCTGAGGAAGGTGTTCCGCCTGATTCCGTTAAGGGCTGGACAGTCACATAAAATTTGTTTAGCTGTTTCTTCGTCTTCGAGACAGATTCGGCATTCTGCGGAGTCAGCAAGTCCTATTTTGCTGAGGTGATATCTTAATCCGTTGTGTCCTCTAAGGTATCCTACTAGGTTTCTGGTATCATGCCGATTTAGATTCAGACATCTGTCGGCATTTTTGTTGAAGGGTAGGATGGCTCGTTTGGCCTGCCTTAGGCTTAGAGCCTCCTCACAGTATGAGATGCATTTTGAGTGCTCCCAGCGCTTAATAGCTAAATTTACTGCTGTTTTAGATGTACAACAGAAGGGTTCAGATCCGTTGAAGGGGGTTTCTGAACTTTTCCTGAGCAGTTTATCTGCCTTTTCGTTTCCGTCAATGTCCTCATGCCCAGGAATCCACCATATTTTGGTCTTGTCTGTCCGTGAATATATGGATGTTTGCACCTTTGATACCAGAGTTGAGTATCAGATTGGCGCATTCTTGAATGGCGTGTATTTCAGCTTGGAATACACTCGGACTCTTGCCAATGGCAATAGATATGTTTGTGTTCGGTCCAAGTATTTCAGCTCCCATTCTCGTTTCCATTTTAGAACCATCCGTATACCACTGTATGCCACTTTGGCCTTTTGGTGGCTCTTTACTAACCCATGCTTCGTTGCTGGGAATCTCCGTAGAGAAACCTTTGTTGAAACATAAAGTCTTTTGAAGGCGGTCTGTGACCACGCAGATCATGTCTAGTTCAGGTACGTCAGAGAGTAGGATCCTTAGGTCCGGGTGTACATGGAGATCCAGCTCTTTGACTTGTGCCAGATTAGTTGAGCTGCGTAGAGCCACTTTGCTGATGTGCAAGTGTAGGGGTGTTAGTCCTATTATTGCTTCTATAGCTGCTGTTGCGCAGGTCCAACAGGCTCCGGATATGCCCAGGCATGCTAAACGCTGCAGTTTTTTAAGCTTAGCAATGGCGGTCTTTTAAATATTTTTAGTCCACCATACTATCCATAGGTTAGGATGGGTCTTACCATCATTGTATAGATCCAGAGAATGATTTTTGGCGATATCCCCCATGTTGATCCATATATGCGCTTTGATTAGCAAACCTATGCAGTTGTTGTGATCTTTGGAGAAAGCTTTATGGAGGCGTGCCACTGCCGGGAGGATTTCCAGCTTCTAGCAGTTTGCACCCCAGGATGCCCTCTTTGATCTTCTGAACTCTAGGTTGTAGGAAATTGGGAGGGATTTGTATTGTTCCCAACTACCGGTGCGTTTAGCTTTGTTAAAAAGTTTTTTCCCATTTTTTTCCGAATAGCTTCGAGGTTTTCATTCCACCATGATACGCAACGGAAGAGAAAGACGTCGGCAGTGAAACTAAAGACATTTATAACAGCAGAACAAAGTAGAGTGGCCAAAGGCTTCTTAGAGGAAAGGAAACACGAATAAGGGCATTCAGAAATTTTGCCAGAACGTGACGTCAAACAGTATAACCGGTAGTCTGCGAAGGCGAACAAAGGAACCAAGCGGTTCCATTGTCAATCCTGTTGATATGAAAGAGCCATTTCTATAGATTGGTAAACCCAAACGAAGATTAGAAGTCATTCCATCTTCCATAACCGCCGAAGTGATTATATAGCTATCACAGCCACGGCTTTCTATAGTCTAGTTATGATAGACTGTCGGCTGAGGACCTAAATGACATGCCATCTCTAATAAGGGTCGGTCGAAGGATGACAGTTAAATGGAATCACAACACTGTATGCCGGACCCTGACGAAAGGAGAACCTATTCATTGCACAAACTATGGGAGTATGAGTCTCCCAAACACCGCATTCAACGTCATGATTAGGGTATTGTAGGGCTACGGCTCATTCTAGAGAAGCCCAGATTGATGCACATCATCTATGTAACGATTTTAAGGCCACAGAGCTTTGCAGAAAAGCAATAGGAAATGATCTCTGCTACTTTATAGTTGAAGGCCCTAACTGGAGAAGTCCATTGCTTCGGGCACAAGACTGCACCTCATGTAGGTTAATAAACAGAAGAAATCTTCGATTACAAGCCCACAAGTATAAAATGACTATGAGAACTAGACCTGCGGAGATACAATATAAGACGGGCCCGACTATACTCGTTTATGAAAGACTATGATGTCTTATGGGTGGAAAGCGGTCTTGTTCTACCAAATATAAGAGTATGTTACTCTTATACCATACTCTTTCCTCAGACATTTCAACCAGGTCTTAGCCGAGACTTACCTGGCCAAACAAGTTAACCGTGTGTGATGGTTATAACACGCCTATTGAGTGTTTGGGTCTAAATCTTGGTGGAATAAAGCAGAACATCACCTTTCGTGAGATGTCACGTCGAATGGGTGCCATACATCATTACAATAAGAATTTGCAAATGATAACAAGGATTAGCATCACCACAGTTTCCGAACTTGTCGAAATCCAGTCCCAGCCTTCACTCATTCAGAATTATAAATGTCTTTGATTCGCCTTGGATTTGGTTTCAATTTTCTGCTGACGATTTGGACGGCTAAAGTGTATCGTTAAGTTATCTATGCCGCTCAAGGATGATGGTTAAAGTAGTAAATCAAAATGACAAGCTTCCCATTAACCAATTCATCGAATATGGCAGGCACATTCTTTTTTATCCATCCAAGAGCAGCAAAAATTATACCAAGCACTTGTGGTACTTTCCGAGATTACGAGTAGTTTCTCGTAGCAGTAGCACTGCTGTCCTCCAAAGCCGCCAAACGACATCGTTTGCATTTGATTCTGCCCCATCGCAACTTAAAAGACTTCCAGTACATCAGAAAGTTGCTGGTGAAGTGACACGAAATAATGAGAAAACCGTATTGAGGCTGGATTTGTGCAGTAGTACCACCCAGTAATCCTAGAGGTTGAAATGTAATATATTTGTAACAGAACGGGGTAGACCATGGCCTTAGCTAACTAGCCCCTCCAGCTGCCAGCTTCGCTTTGTTGAAAGCCTTTTGTAACATTAAAGCTCTTGATTGTGTCATTACTGAACTTTACAAAGTAGCATACATTTTCATCGCTATCTTCTACAGTCGCTTGCAATGGAAGCCTAAACTAGACATGGCTCTATATAGAACGTCTCTGAAGATATTGTCACATGCGGCTTTCAAATCAGTGAAGAAGTACTGACCCAAAACCACACCGAGAGAGTCTGATCGTTCTGTCGACGAGGGATAATAGGAGTTGGCATAGTATGGCAGACATGATTTCATGTCTGATGTTAAGAAAACTCTTTGTCCTGTAGTTTTCGCAGTGTGAGGAATTATCCGTTTTAAGGATCGGACAAACAAGGATTCCATTTGTCGAACGTACATAGTTTCGCTGACTCAGATTTAAGAAACAAGTTGACACATCCTCCGTATCCAATCATCACCTGCTTTAAACTCTTCGACATCCTTGCAGATTTATGCTTAAAGTTTCTGTATTTTCTTCTTCTAATAGCACATCCCCAAGGTTTCACGATCTTGTCTTTCATTTCCTGTTCTTGCTTCCATTTCCGAGAAACTATCCTTTTGTCCAAGGCCGCTCTACACATCCGCTTTGTCTTTAGATTTGTTTATTTGCATTCGTCATCGACCCAGGAGATGGTTCTTAGATGAGTCGGGTTCAAACGCAACGATGCAACTTGTCTACTATTTTCTACGCTCGGTGCAGCGGGCTTCTCGAGAAGTCATAGAGCATGACATTGGAAAACCAATGACGATCACTTGAACTGGTTCTAGGCTATTACGATTTTCCCTATTCATATCTCTGCTTCTACAATATAATGGTCCGAGTCGGTGTTGACTGGTCGTGACGTTCAGACATTGGCATCAAAGTTCCTTGAGACTTATGCCCATACCGCTGTGTAGAACGGTGTGCCGGCTATAGTTACATTACGTTTCACCACAGAATCAATAAGTCTGAGTCCATTTCCGAAGGTGATATCGTGGAGTTTGTAAACCCTATACAAACTCCAATAAGGACTTGACAACTTTTTTTTAAATAGAACGCAAACCATTTGAGACATTTCAAAATCTTTACTATCGGCTTGAAGTAGAAACAAAACATTTATGAATGGAACTCGACTTTGTTCATATGGCCATCGCGGGCACGTTTGCAGCGGTCGATTCGTTGGACCCAATTTTCAACGACTCGGCAACAAATTTCGGCCGAAACGGCCGCTATTTCGCGTTCGCATTGTTGGCATAAACCAGTGACTTAACGTAGCCCCACAGGAAATAGTTAAGTGGCGTTAAATAGCACGAACAAGGCGGCCAATCGACTGGCCCATTTCTTGAGATAACGCGCTCACCATACTTACTCTTCAATAAATCGATTGTAACGTGTGCTTGTGGCACCATCTTGTTCAAACCACATATCGTCCAAGTCCATATCTTCCAATTCGGGCCAAAAATGCGCCATAATGTGGTCTGAGCGATGCCCAATTCTTGAGAACGCCGTGAAATGATTTGGATCGTTTGCTATGGACGCCTGAACGGCAGCGATATTTTCGACACTTCGACCAACCCGTTGTCTCACTGATACGGCAACATCACACAACGAATATGTAGACTCAAAATTTTGCACTAAACTTGTTATTGCCTGTCTACTAGGGCGAGAATTACGACCGAAAATTGAAGTAAAGTTGCAGTCAACGACTCCGAATTTCGGTAGAAAATTTGTATGATTTGCAGACGTTGCTCGTTCGTGTACCATGATGAAAATGTTGACTTTACTGAATAAATTGACAGTGACAGTTTGATGATTAGTGAAAGAGTGCGTTCACAAATTAAATTCAAAGTTGTCAAGTCCCTATTGGAAAAAGATGACTTTCTGGCTGGAGGGATCCCACAAAATTATCAAGGCTTACCCCATTAATGACTGGACTTACTGACAACATTTTCAGATGTTAACGCTGTAGCACAATTTTCCCCGATCTAATAAATTGGAAATTGATATTTCCAATTGCCGGACTGCCGGCAAAACCAAAACTTAAAAACGCTTAAACCAAAAAACCGAACCCCGCAAATGGTGGTTAAGATCCGTGTGACGATCTGTCACTTGTGATCAGGGATGGAGAGAAGAAAAACAAAATGCCCTGGGGAAAATTGCACTGACAGCAAATTGTACGCAGATCCTATAGGCTGCTCAGCCGGGCTGGGTTCAGGAAAGCAATTATAAAGAAAATTTCACTATAAAAGAATTTAGTTGATAAAGTTAGGCGCCATTCACTTTTTCCGATCGGAAGGGCAAAACCGTATGCTGTAATAGAATTCGAAAGGAAAATCACACAAGAATAAAAAACAAAGAATAAACTGTTCTGTACTCTTCTTATGAACTTTTTGATGAAGTGTAAACACTATCGCATAGCTATGAGCTCGGGCCGTAGGTCTCATACACACATCCCCATTCACTCGCCGTTCAGATGGGTGCAACGGGCCAATTTTGGCTTTTGTATGCACCACTCCGCAAATTTGCTGAAGTGTGCCACCGTTCCTTGAACCACCGTTGCTTTCCCTCTCAGACACACACTCATGCGCGTCCCATTCTTATTTCCCACATCAGGGAAAATTTCTTTTAAGATTGGGATTTCCTTTTGGCCCGAGCTAATATTTTTTCACAATAAGACATTGGGGTTGCATTCAGCGGGGCACGCAGATAGGGGTCCAGTCTTTACAACGCTATTTCTTTTACAAATTGTTGTTTTGTTTTTCTTGGATATAGGATTCCGGTGGGTGACCATCCGTCACCAAGTACAGCGTCGGTGACTGCGTGCTGGCTCTAGACGTAAAGGGTTTGGGTGGAGGTGACCGCTCGTCACTCTCGTGGAGACTCCTGTCTCTTCTTCTCGTGGACCTATTGGTTGTCCCCTCCAACAAGGATAAAAGCATAAAGACAGAGTTCAAGAACCCACCAATTCTTCCCGCTAATATACGAGGGCGGTTCAATAAGTCCGTGACTTTTTGAATTTCTGACCTCTTTACTGAAACAGCAACACTGCTCCTGTCAACAGGCATCTGTCAATTGACTCCTGTCAAAATTTAAACTTGCTGCGTCAGTTAGTTTGTGTTTGACAGCTATTTTTATCAGACTACTCACTAATTTGAGGAGAAAATGGAAAAAAGTGAATTTCGTGTGCTTATTAAGCATTATTTCTTGCGAAAAAAAACCATTACCGAGACCAAGGCTAAGCTTGATAAATACTATGTGGACTCTGCACCATCGATTTCAATGGTAAAAAAGTGGTTTACTGAATTTCGTTGTGGCCGTACAAGCACTGAAGATGCCGAACGTCCTGGACGCCCAGTTGAGGTCTCTACACCCGAAACAATCGAAAAAATTCACGATATGGTGTTGGCCGACCGATGATTGAAAGTGCGAGAGATTGTGGAAGCCGTAGGGATCTCGCATGGCTCAGTGGTTTCAATTTTGAATGATCACTTGGGCATGAGAAAGCTTTCCGCAAGATGGGTGCCGCGTTTGCTCACAGTCGACCACAAACGCAATCGTGTAACAACTTCACAGGAAGGTTTGGCGTTGTTTAATCGCAATATGGAGGAGTTTTTGCGCCGTTTTGTAACCGTGGACGAAACATGGATCCATCACAACACACCAGAGAACAAACAACAGTCAAAACAGTGGGTTCCTAAGGGTGAATCGGCGCCAAAGAAGGCCAAGGTGGGTTTGTCAGCCAATAAAGTTATGGCGACTGTTTTTTGGGATGCACGCGGGATAATCCACATTGACTACCTTCAAAAGGGAAGAACAATCAATGGGGAATATTATGTCACGGACTTATTGACCCGCCCTCGTACTTCTCCAAGGAGACAACGGACATAAAGTGAACGGGTGGGGCAAAAAGTGGATCGGGCAGGAAAGACACTGATGGAGCGAAGATGCCTTCTAAGGCTAAGGAAACTACCCGATTGGAAAGATAACACAACACAAGGGCAAAAGCCGACGAGTTTGTGAATGGCTCTTGTTCACTAAAACGTTGGACGCTGGTCTTGCGCCTTCCTCCAAATGGTTACTTAAACGGACTGTCCGTCGCACATGCTGTAGTTGATCCTTCAGGATACTAGGAGGGTGCACCAATGGCTGATGGACCCATGGCTGCCCACCACCCTTCTAGGATTTTAAAGAACCAACGGGAAAGAATGTGGATGAGTGAGGCCGAGAGGAAAGGGAAAGAGTAGAACTTGTTGTGGTAAATTTTACCGCAGCAACGCCACTGAAGGTTGTTACGATTTAACTAGTAACGAGCTGCCGGTCATAGATCTAATTGAGTGGCAAGTACACTGGTAGTCCATAGTAGAACTAGAAACACGGTAGTGCAACAGTCTGGATCCACCTGGATTTCGGCAAGACTTGGAGAGAGAGGCCATCTCGTGACAGCAATATTGTTTGCTGTGCCTTAAACCTAAAACTCAGGAAGAGTCCTATTGCTGGTCTCACCAGATTTGCAAAAAGTATTAAGTGCTGAGACCCTAAGATCACTTAGAGGTTTTAGATCGGCATCGACTCATACCAAGAGTGGGACCTGTGCTCAACACGGGTTCCTAATTGATATCAAAGGAATTGACGGAGAGCTTTGTCCGGATGTATTTTTGTTCCCCTTCCTGTGCGAGGATCCCCTGAAATTGAGTCCCTCGGGACAGGTGTTCACGTAACAACATAACATAGAAGTTCTGTCTTTTAATGACTTGCCAGTGCGTGCAACAGTGAATTCGACTTTATCCGAGACTATTTGCTGACACGTCACAGTTTTGAGGCTAACATCACGATGGTGGTCCAGCACGCACTTGCAATTTCAGCCTGTGTAACTTAGGATTTACCTATACTGCTACCGAGAACCAGCACTGGGTGGTGAGTATGCAGTCCGATTCGAGCTTGATTGCTGCAGGTTATAGGATAGCAGTTCTCCGCTCAATCGCCACGCAGATACCTTTGGGACATTTTATAACAGCCCTAATGTTGAACGAATCGTCGTACTTTCATCACCGAAGCAAATATCTAAGGAACCATTCATCATCTACCGCAAATGTACGAGTAGGAAAACGACTTGGGTAGATAATAAGAGGAGATTTAAGCTCAGCTATATTATCCAGATCAGAAGAGGACTGTGATGCCTATAAGACTAACCGGCCTCAGTCATCAAGCGTTTCCAGCCAGCTGAATCCCTTGTTAGCTGCCTTCAGTCCCGCATGATAAGCTGGCTGAGGTACCCTTTCACTCGCGTGCGGCACCTGAGTCTCGGTCGATACTGGGCTGCAGGAAAAGTTTTTCGACATTCTCAGTACAGACTTTGATTTTACTACGAGGCTTCCTCCTTCATCTCTACGGTAGTCTGTACGGATCTTCTTGCCTCATACATGTTGGTGAAACTTCCATTTGTCAATTCTGAAGAACAACCTCTCAATAGCTTCGATTGCTCGCTTATACCCTTCCCGTCTTTTCTGCTTGTAGAACTCGCGAGAGGCTCTTTTCCTTTACTGCAGTACCTCCTATGTATGCTCCTCATTTAGCTGCATGTGCTTGTCAGAATTCTTCGTCAACCCAGGGATTTCTTTGTGGTAGTCGGGGAAAACGAAGAACATCAGTTGTAGTGCCTCGGATGGCATGTTTCGGTACGTTTTGGTGCGACATAGGAAGTGTTGAAAGATTACGAGATACAAGTTTGGCGAAGATTCTAGCGGTCTCCGTGCGTCGATTGAGGCTTTCCTACGTTATACCATTCCGAAATAATTCTTCTTTGTTGTGGCGCTTTTCATTTTAGAACTCCAGACAATCGGAAAAGACTGGAGGTAGGTTAGTCTTGAGGATCGTATACTTAAACGTGATGCAAGCTTTCAAAGAAAAGAATTACCCTTCTGTGCTTTAATCCACTGAAATCTTTTAACCGGAAATGCATTCATTTTTTCTGGTTTTTCAATTTAAAGAAAACATCAACCGAACGGTGTAGTCTGATCCTTCGCTTCCTATTATACGATTTCACTTAGCCTTTGCCTCATTGCGCTTCCATCTCCCAGACCGCTCTTCATTTTTCCTTGCTTTTTAATAAGGATGTTGGTAACAGGATAGGAGTGGATAATAAAAATTTTATTTGCAGTAGATTGCGTTATGCGTCTACTCGTTTGTATGGTGCCGCTGCTGCATGGCGTAGCTGCCTCCATTCATTGAGTTCTTCTTCTCCATTTCCATTCTATGAAACGGAGTACTTTTTGCTTAAATGAGATCCTCTTTAGCATAAACGCAAACCTACGTCGACACACGTTAGCCTCTGTAGAGGCCTACCCTTAAATCCTTTTCTTCCTTTTGTGCCCTTGTACGAGTATAAGTCTGTGAGTCGGCAGTAGTTGTTTGAAAAAAAAAAAAAAAACGAGAAAAACTTGCAAACAACCAAAAGGAAAAGAATACAAAATCGTTGCAAGGCCGCAATTTATTTTTTCTTCATTTTTCACCCGCATGCTAGGCACACAAGTCTCTCATAGAATATGGTATACCCTGATCCTTTTATCGGTATAATCGCCGTCGTCCTCCACATTTGCATGCATCATGATCCTGAGTGCCTTCGTCATTATAAAGCAATCTCCTCCACATCTGAAACTGAAACTGTATCCCCATTCTTTGGTGCTACAATGGCGCGCATATCCTGCGATTTCATATGCGCGCATATACAAGTAGTTACCAGCATACAGGAGCACAAGTACAAGTAGTCCGAAAAGGGTATGAGCAAAAGTATCCGTATATGGTATATCCTTCTAAGCATAGCCAGGAGAATACGTCGAGCACAACAACAGGATGTTAAGTAAAGTTAACAAAACGGATACAAGTATTTTGCAAATATTTGCAAAGAACTTTTTCCACCATACAGGATGTGTGTGATGACGAAGACTAGGATGAGGATGAGACGCAGCACGTTACCTACGTAGCTCTCACAAGCCAAAGCCAATGTTAAAGCTGAATCTGAAGCCCATGTCTGTGGAAGGATAATACCGCCCCAACTGCTGCCAACCAAGACCCCAAACTTCTACCCAGACATGACTCTTGCTCTTAAATGCCAACAACGAGTACCATGTTACAAATAATTGCATATTACTTACTTTACGGGCAATAAAAAACGAGTTAATTACGGAGGTAGATAAATACGAGTATTTCCAACCATTTGCATGAGAATGGATTGATGGGGGGGGGGGGGGGGGGGGGGATGAAAATATGGAAATGGAGTTGAATTCGAGAACCGGGACGAGCCTCAAGTGGGCATTCGTTGGATTATGTCAGACTGATTTACAGATTACAGGGGTTCATTCTGAAATTCCGCATCTCAATTGTATCTTTATACATTTCAATATTTCAAAACATTTGCGAATGAACAGTCTTTCTTTCCTATTGTGTGGTTGTTACTTTTTCTTCTTACCATTGACACTGATAGAGTAGTTCAGTCAACGACAGGATGTGCATGAAAGAAAACGTGCAGTTGACATGCATCCTCATCCACATATGAATGCATATATCTATGTATAGCTTTGTAGAATTGAAGGAATCCTGATAGCACTCTTCCGGTACCTATCCTTCATTTCAATCAATCAAATTTGATCAAATTTGATGAAACCACAGTTGGGCACTTTTGCTTTGAATGGCATGTGCCATAGCTCATTGTCATGAAGTTGAAGGCTGTAGGACTACAGATCCTTCCATTAAATTCAACAATTTATGCATTTGTTAATTGACTAACTGTGTTCAACACGATTTGATTGTTAAAAAATTTCATCCGCGAACGCCTTTATGGTTTTTTTCTATTTTAATTGCGTTCGATCATCACCTCCTCGTGGTGCCCCTTGGATAGCTATTTATAGTGAACTAACGATGAGCGTACGCTTAGTCTGATTGTAACTGGATACTAGACCTGCGCAAGCACAGCCGAGTTAATTCCAGTGCACTTAAACTACACCAGACGAGGCTTATCCTGTTGACCTGATTTGCTGAAACATACGTCTCAGATGTCTAACAGGAGTACTTCAGAAGGAGGTTGTACGGCGGAAGATTTCCCTAGATGGAATCAACGGCGGAGTCAACAATCGGACGGCAGAGACCTTATGCGAGCTACTTCGACATATTTGAAGCTCGAGTCCATAAGGATTTCCAGAGCTAATCTGGGTTCTGGAATAGAGATGGTGTCGGATGATTCCTCTCATGGGCCAACGCTAGCTCTCACACCCTCGGAGGGAGTTACTGACACACCCCTCCCACTTTGTCCTTGGGGAATAACTAAGGAACCCCCTTCCTGGCTGGAGGTTGTGCGTAAGGCTAACACATAACAACTCCCATGTGGCAAAACAAGCAAACACCTCGGAAAAGGACAGATTTACTGTTGACGACCACACTAAACGAAATAAGGACAACGTGGAATGTTCGCACCCTGAACAGACCACGAGAAACCGAACAACTAGCAGACGCCCTCGATTGCTACAAAGCAAATATAACTGCCATCCAGCAATCCAGGAAGCGCGATGGGTTGGGTCGGGTAACAGAAGGATGAAAAACTGTAAAATTTGCTACGGTAACTGCTACAAAGAGCAAAAACAGCGCTTGTTTGGATGCGGATTTGTTAAACTCGATAGACTAGGGCAAGAAGTCTTGAGCTCTCGACACGTAAGTGAGCGTCTCTTGACAATCCGCATCAAGGCCAAATTCGCCAAAATAAGCCTAAAATGCGCAGATGCCACTATGGAAGAAAAAGACGACGCTACCAACGATAGCTTCTACGAGCTCCTCGACAAAACCTACGAGTCCTAAATATGAAGTTAGAATTGTCCTGGGCGATTTTAATGCCAAGATAGGAGAGGAGGACTTCTTCGGTAGCACGATCGGGAAATACAGCCTACATGACACCACGTCTGGAAACGGACTCCGGCTTGTGGACTTACGCTATACGCGAGTATATATACTTACTATAGCCAATACGCGAGTTCCTCATCTCAATATCCATAAGGGGAATTGGCGGTCTCCGGATCAACAATTCACCAACCAAATTGATCACATTGCAATCGACATGCGGCACGCCTCCTATATTCTCCATGTCCGAACCTTCTGAGCCGCAAACATTGACTCGGACAATTGCTTTGTTGTAGCCAAGGTACGAATGCGGATATCCTCTAGGCCACAACGACGAAGTACAGTGAGAAAGTATGATGTCAAAAAGTTACAATCGCAAGAGACCGCCAGAATCTTTAGAGACTACGAGGACCAACACCTCGCTGTCAAGCAGTATTATCCATTCATCTCAGACGTTGATAGCCAACATTTCCGCTCGTCTGACCAAAACTAAGTGAGGATAGCAGTATCCAAACTCAAGTCCAACAAGGCTGCTGGCCCGGACGATGGAGAATTCTCGCTGCTCCACCAAGGTCGGTAATGACCTCACCGATTTAGACAAGGTGATGAAAGAATCGTACAAAACTTCCAAGCCAACACGCGAGGTTCGATCTTCCAAAAATCCGTCCAACTACTCGCATATGCAGACGATTTAGACTACGACCTGTCACGGGTTCTTTTGCGGGTATAGAAACGGAAGCGGCCAAAATGGGTGTGGCGATAAACGAACGCAAAACCATGTATTTGCTGTCAACAAAAAAGGGAACACACTACACCGACGAATTGGACAGAACTTCACAATAGACAGCTATAACTTTGAGGTGGTAAGGGACTTTACCTACCTCGGCTCTGCTATTAACTCTGATAACAACATCTCATCTGAGATCAAACGAAAGAGTAGTCTTGCAAATCGCTGTTTCTTTGTGCTTGAAAGGCAATTGAGTAGTAAAGCCCTCTCCCGAACGTCTAAGGGGACACTCTATAGTACACTTAACATCCCAGTCCTGCTGTATGGAGCGGAAGTATGGACGTTATCAAAAGCAGACGAAGACATCCTTGGTCGATTCGGTCCCGTTGGCGTTAACGGACTTTGGAGGAGAAGATTCAACGACGAATGATACTAGTTGTACAGCGGCATAGACCTAGTCAGGAGGCTTCGCATTGGACATCTAAGGTGGCTAAGACATGTAGAGAGAAAGAACAACGACGCTCCGGCCGGAATTAGGGCAAAGATCTGAATTAAAACACATGTCAGGGGTCTTCTCACCTGCTATAAGGGCAGAAATTCTCCAACTATAATGATCCAACTCCAACCATCCAGAAAGATTTCTCCAGGAACCCTTTATCCAAGTTCAGTAAATTAAGTCAGCTGGTAGCCGAAAAGCATTAGTCAACAACTTTAGGCCTGATTGAGGAGAATGAATGAACTACAGAAACACCAGACTCAGACGAAGCTCAACACGAAACTTTCGTCAAAAGGATTTTCAATATGCAATCAACAACGAATTCTGAATATTTCTCAGACCAATTCTCTAGACTGAATAACGGCGACGACGACCAGGATGTCTGGGAGAATGAACCATCGACACTGGACAATGAAAGCAGAGAATTCCGTCTACCTGAACTGGATGAAGTTCCGATGTCTCCTGAACATCGCGCCTGCAAAATCTTCGTATTGTGTAATCGCCTAAAACCGATCATGAGCAGTCTGATAGATCCAAATCAGGGTGGTTTCAGGCCAGAAAAAATATTCACACTACGGCAGATCTTGAGAAAAGACACTGAAATTCCAGATCGACACCGACCACCTATAGCAATGGAGAATACTCGCTGCTTCAATTAGGTCGGTAACGAATTAACCGAGACCTTCAGTATTAAAAAGGTCGCAGTCTTGCCACTGGTCTTCAATGCTTGTTACTGGGGGCAAAGGACCTCTTAAGAGGTTAAGAGAGACTCGATCGGAAACGGATTTGGCGGTCTCTTGCGATTGTAGCCGTATGACGACGAAATTCATCACAGTACCAGCTTGTCTTGGCGCTGCTCGGAATGTCTGAAACCGTACCTTGGCTACAACAGGGTAATAGTCCTAGTCGATGGTGGCTCCTTGGAACGTTCGGACATCCATAATACTGAAGGACTGTCTTGCGTCGTTTGCAATGTGATCAATCTGGTTGACGGTTGATTTATCAGGAGTTCTCCACGTCCCTTTGTGTATATGGAGATGTGGGAACCGAGTGCTAGCTATGACAATGTTTCGCCTCGCCGCAAAGTCGATGAGCCTGAATCCTTTATCAGAGGTGGTGTAGTGTAACCTATATCTTCCAAAAGTACTATCAAAGATGCCATCACTTCCTAGCGTTGCATTAACATCGCTTTCTTGGATGGCGGTTATGTCCGCTTTGCAGCAGTGTAGGGCCTCCGCTAATTGTTCGGTTGCATGTGGCCTGTTTAGGGACCTAACATTCCACGTACATATCCGAAGTTCGTTGTCCTTAATTCGCATACAAGGTTTGGAGCTAGAAACCCGTTCGGGGATGTGAGCGCTGCCGTTGGTGCATAAAGGGCTCATCCGCTTACTGAGAAAGCCATGGTAGACAAAGATCGTTACTACTTCAGAATTAAAGCTTTCAACTGTAAAGTTCTGTTCAATTCATCGATTTTGCATGTCCCTTCTAATTTCTTACGGATGAAATTACTTCCTTTGTCGACTTTGATATTCTGTTGGATATGAAATATCCGGAGAGGGAGGATTGGCAAGAAAATGCAGTAATCAGGCCAAATGAAATAGCAGTTTTCACAGATGGCTCTTCTGGAAAGACCAAGAACTAAGAGTGTCCATAAGGCTATCAGACACTAGTAGTGTCTTCCAATCAGAGGTTCTAGCTGTCTTCAGGGCTGCTGAGCTGATGCAGATGAGACCGGTATCCGGTAGAGATATCGCTATCTACATCGACAGCCAGGCCGCTCTTAAGGCAATGGAATCAGCCAACATCAACTCTGATACAGTCAGGGGCTGTCGCACAATGCATACTCAGAACCGGGTGATACTGCGCTGGGTCCCACTATACGGTATAGAAGGAAATGAACAAGCGGACGAGCTTGCATAAAATGGAGGGCTACTCGACAATAGTGAGGTTGCTAACGTTAAACCACCCTTCTAGGTAGTAAGAGGTACTATCGAGGAAAAAACCATAAAGATTGGTGGTCGAATCTGGAGAGACATAGGGTATACAAGGCTTTATGGTCACTTCTCGACGGTAATAGATCCAGAAAGCTCATTAAACTGAACAGGGGTTTATTTAGGACATTAATAGAAATCCTGGCAGGACACTGTCGACACTGCTGAAAAGCGCAAAGAGATTGACAAACACAGACATTTGTAGATTCTGCGGTGATCTACAAGCGGTTGAGGACATAACACACATACTGTGTGGATATGAGGCAATATCGCGTAGCCGAAGGAAATTCTTAGGAAAATACTTTTTCGAAAACTTAAAGGAAGTAGACGGCACAGATTTCAAAGACCTTTTTGGGTTTTGTTGAGAAATCGGGTTTTTTACAAGGGAGATTGTAGTTGAAGTATTCAACGGGTCCCACAGGGATCGCGATGGACCCGTTTTGGTGCCTAGTAATGTGTATTATGACACACCCTGTTTAACCTAACCTAACCCTCCTCAGAGCTTAAGTGACTAAATGAAACGCCATACGTATTGGCGCTTTTGAAATCCGCATTTACACCTTGACTACCACAAGGTGGTGATCGAGCCTATGTTGGCTGCCCACAACATTCAGAATTCCAGAATACTGTTTGCGCTAGCTAATAAAGCCTTGATGCGGTTTGTCATAAGATGCTCGCTCCCGTATCGGAAGTTCAAGACTTCTTGCCGGAGTCTATCCTATATGGCAAATCTACATCCGAATAAGCTCTATTTCTTCTCCCTATAGCAATCATAGTTTCTCATCCTCCTTATGTCCGGCCCATACCTTCCTAATATCTGCAGTCAAATGCCTCTGCTAACTGCTCTGCTGCATGTAGCCTGTTAAGGGTCCGAACATTCAAAGGTCATCAATTGTGTATCCGTTTATTTTCGATGGCATCAGTTTGATTGTGAGCCCTATGACGGCGTAGGCCTATATATTGCTGCTGGACGAACATCACCTTTTCATGCATGAGCATGGATTTTCTCGTAAAGTTGCCGGAGCCCGCCATGGGGAGCTAAAGCAAGCACTTTGCTACAAACCGCTGCTGTCATGATTCTATAATGAAGATAGTCACGGGTTGCATTGCAAAGCCCTAGTAGTTAACCGCCGTTTTACAATTCTTTACGCTTTTTGCAGGTCCTTGACCTGATCTGGCATTTAATGTTTGCAAAGTAACTCTAATGGAAAGTTCTTTAAGGTCTGCCTGCCACCAGGGGTGTTATTCTGACACAAATGGTTATTTGTTAAAACAAGGAAACTTTGTCAACCTCCTTTATTTTTAGAAGAGGTCCTCCATCTGGGACACTGATAATAACTTATCATTTAACTGAAAAAAGTATAAAATCATAGCACCAGACACTGTCTGTCCTAGCGATTAAAAACAATCCAAAATACCTTCCAATTCTCACCTGAGCTTTCCTAAAAGCATTCTTGCGTGCTGTCAACTATCCTCTGTCCAAAAAGAACTGTCCACACACTAAGTTATTAAATATTTCGGTCGTTTTTTTAGCTGAGCAGAGGGCCATGTTCCAAAACTTTGCATTCTACTCTTAATCATAATAAAATTCACTCAAAACTTAACCCAAAACTATGCGTTTCACCCCAAAAGTCCAGTCCATTATATCCGTATTTGTTCAGAGTACTTGTAGCATTTACTACCGTACCTCCTCCCCAATGGCATTCACATTGACCATTTCTAAAGTCGAAACTTACGAATATGTCGTCCCCCCAAAAAGTTGCCGAGTTTTTTGGAGTAAAAATTCCGCCAAATTAAATTAAACACCTCACACTTGAAGCTACGTCACATGGGAGACACACACACTGCGTACCGATGCAAAGGGTAAAGGATCTGCATATCTTGATGCAAGTGTGGGACATACATCACATTTCACAGTTTCCAAGGAATTGTTGAGATACTTTTCGTATGGGCAAAGTAAATTAAAAAGTGCTCAAGTCCCCAGACCAGGAAGGAGCATACTCTTATACTCGTATTCCGGAAAAAAACGAACAGCATTCCCAGCTTTTGTCGCCGCAACTTTGTACCCTGTCAACCGGTATCCTGTTGAATGGAATTACTCTTATCCCCCTGCTACTCATGCGAATGGAGCAGTTGTCTTCCTATGTTTCGTACGTGCGAATACTCTTAAGGTTGCATACGCTCAACAACAAAATTAAAAACTCCTTAATTATATTAAAAATCATTTTTTTCTTTTAATTTGCAAATTACATTAAGTAAATGGGAAAATAAGTGAAGTGATGTACGAGTACGGGTACGGCTAGATATACTCGTACGAGATGGATTTGGAGGTGCAGCAGGTCTAGGAGTTGACGTATACTCGTATCTGCTGATATGCATTACTTCATCTTAAGCCGCCTTACTCGGATGCATTCTGCCAGGACGATATGGTGAGTTGGGACAAAATTGAAAAAAGTATGCTGTGCCGGTGTGTACGGATGGATGGAGAGGCAGACTTTGGCAAATGCATTTCTTGAGTGGTGTCTCTGGTGCGGATTCAAATGGCGTCGGCGTTAGCAGGACTCCTGGGATATATAGAAAGTGAATGGCAAGGTAATGTTTGTGTTTTTTCTTCTATTCTGTTGCTTCTTGGCTTTCTCGTTAATTCTCGGGAATTGGAGGATTTTCTAGGAATTCCGACTGTTGGTGGTGAGAGGTTGATTTCGTTAGTAGATGACATGCCTCGGTGAAGTGGATTAATTACTCAGCTCAAGTGGGCGTACAATTTTTCGAGAGATGACGTTGGGTTCCTTAAATTTAATTACAAGTGGTTTTTTGATCCCCCACCGTAATATGTCGTAAGCGATATGTGGATGGAGAAAGGATTGTTGCAGTAATCTGTGAGCTACATATAAGAGAAGATATAAACTTTGACATACAGACTGTTGGTCTGTAAACAGCTCTAGACGGTTAAATCCTGTGCTAAAAAATTCGAATAAAATCTCATCGGAACCGGTGGATAAATTGGAATAAACAAGGAAGTCTTGAGCCAGGAGGGCGTAAGATACTCGTACGTACCACAGGGTTTCCGGTTTTCAATGGTTTTCAGGCCTCTGCTCATCAATTTCTGCCCTCAGCTCAATGTGGAAGGCCTCAGAGTCAAGGTAAAATATCTGTAAGCTCTGTAGGAGTCATTGGCGGCTGCAGGATAGATAAGTTGAACAGCTTTAGCACCTTGGCATTTTTCCGACTTTTCATGCAAAATGTTGGCACCTTTAGCAAAATGTAAGTTTCCGAACAACTCGCTAGATCTAGATTCACTAAGCAGAACAAAGTTAGTTGCCTTGCACCTCAATTATGCAAAATCATTCTAAAGCAATATTTTAGTGACTTTTTGCTCATCAGTAGATGTTATTTACCATTCCTAGACTATTCTTCGTAATTCTAGCCCTAGAATGACATGCCTAAATCTCAAGACCGCAATTCTAGCCCTAGATTACCATGCCCAAAATCTCAAGACCGCAATTCTAGGGTTAGAATAACATGCTTTCATCTCAAGACCGCAATTCTAGGGCTAGAATATCATGCCTAAATCTCAAGACCGTAATTCTAGAGCTAGAATAGCATGCCAAAATCTCAAGACCGCAATTCTAGGGCTAGAATAGCATCCCTTAATCTCAAGACCGTAATTCTAGGGCTAGAATAGCATGCCAAAATCTCAAGACCGCAATTCTAGGGCTAGAATAGCATCCCTTAATCTCAAGACCGTAATTCTAGCCCTAGATAAATCTCAAGACCGTAATTCTAGGGCTAGAATAACATGCCTAAATCTCAAGACCGCAATTCTAGGGCTAGAATAACATGCCTTAATCTCAAGACCGTAATTCTAGCATGCTTAAATCTCAAGACCGTAATTCTAGGGCTAGAATAGCATGCCTAAATCTCAAGACCGCAATTCTAGGGCTAGAATAGCATGCGTAACCTCAAGACCGTATTCTAGCCCTTGCCTAAATTTCAAGACCATTATTCTAGCCCTAGATAAATCTCAAGACCATAAATCTAGGACTAGAATAACATGATTTAGGCATGCTATTCTAGGGCTAGAATTACGGTCTCGAGATCTTGGGCATGTTATTCTAGGGCTAGAATTGCGGTCTTGAGATTTTGGTATATTATTCTAGGGCTAGAATTACGGTCTTGAGATTTAGGCATTCTAGGGCTAGAATTGCAGTCTTGAGATTCAGGCATGCAATTCTAGGGCTAGAATGCGGTCTTGAGATTTAGGCATGTTATTCTAGCCCTAGAATTACAGTCTTGAGATTTATCTAGGGCTAGAATTACGGTCTTGAGATTAACGGATGCTATTCTAGCCCTAGAATTGCGGTCTTGAGATTAAGGCATGTTATTCTAGCCCTAGAATTGCAGTCTTGAGATTTAGGCATGCAATTTTAGGGCTAGAATTGCGTTCTTGAGATTTTGGGCATGGTAATCTAGGGCTAGAACTACGGTCTTGAAATTTAGGCATGTCGTTCTAGGGCTAGAATTGCAGTCTTGAGATTTAGGCATGCTATTCTAGGGCTAGAATTACGGTCTTGAGATTTTGGCATGCTATTCTAGCCCTAGAATTACGGTCTTGAGATTAAGGCATTCTATGCTAAAATTGCGCCATAAAATTGTGGCACGATATTCTAGGGCTAGAATTACGATCTTTGGGCTAGGCTAATCTTGAAATTCAGGCAGTACGGAAAATCGCAGAAAACAAACTCAGCTAAGACCATTCCTATCTGATCTACTAAACTACGCGACTTGGAATCTAGTCTTATGGATGAATTCAAATCTTAGCTAGTAGAGTTTGAATGTGGCTTCAACAATAAACTTGGATAAGCTATTGGTGCTCTAAACAAGCATGCGAGTGTAAAACAATTGGAGAGTTACACTTAGGAATTTCGAGATGAAAACCGTAAAATTTAAGAGGAGTTAGCTGACTGAGATGTTTATATCGGACGTGGAGGATAAGAAAATGCATTTTCGGCATTTCGTCCTTTTTTTTTAAAAAAAAAATTGTCAAAGCGACAGACGCGCCACGGGAGATTTGCAGCGTGTATGGAGATTTTGCTATAAGTTTTGACACTTGTCAGCGTTGGTTTACATGCTTTATTTCTTGCTGATGGTGTTCGCTCTGGACGTCCACCGACCACAGACGACGATCTGCAGTTAGCAGTTGGGGTGGAATTCGCTTGAGGCTTTCGTGAAAAGAGTGGTTACTGGAGACGATAAATAAGTGGTCTAAAACAACATTCGGCGAAAAAGGTGAGCTTACCGTCGGAAAACAAGATTTGCATCTCAAAAAGGTCATGTTGAGCATTTGGTGGGATTGGCGAGTTTCGCACGCTTAGTTGGTTGAGGTCTGAGGTGCAAAACTTATAGCCAACCAAAGCAGCACCGTCTCTTTGTGACTATTGGGGCGGAAGGGGCCAAAATGGATCTGAGTGCAAAAAACAAAGTATATTCTTTTATTTGTAAACGGGGCACACCACCGAGGTCCTTGCCAAAACGGCACTGTTGGCACGTAGTGAAGCCCATCATCTACCTTGGCTCTGTAGTTACAGTCAAACAGGACATGAATCTCATCAGAACCTTCTCTGGTGTCACAAACTGGTTTTAGTTTGTAAGATTCCTATCATCGCGGTCTTGTTTTATAGCGCGAAATTGTGGCCCTTGTCGAAAGAGCTTGTACTTGTTTGTATTCACGAGGAATAGGGGGAAAGATTCATCCACGACCTGTATAGCAATTTAGGCTCAGTAAGAGATCTGCTGATACAATGTCTGGGATAATAGCGCCATGTTCATTCAATGAACACCACAGCTCCAGCAGAGGTCTTCCTCATATAAAGTTGCGTAGATAAGTGGAAAGTGACCTCTTAGCCAACTTGAATTTAAGTGTCAACTGAGTTCCTAACTGCTACCAGTTGTACACTTCCCTTTTACTGAATCGAAAACTTCATGGTACGTAGTGTTAATATTCATTCACTTCACACGACCTAGTCATCTGAGACGACCGTAGTCAATTGTGAATCTATCCAGCTCCATGCAAGACCATAAGATCATTGCCATCCTTTGATTGAAACTGCAAATTGTTGTTCAGTAAATCTCTTCATAGCATTGCAAATAAATGTTACCAATTGAAGTGACAGATGAGACCATTAAATATGCTCTTACGTTTTCGGAAGGCTTCAGTTCACCCGACGTTCTTACCGGATTTCCAATTACTGGATTGCTAGATTAAATACCGAACTAAGCGAGCAGTGAGAGAGGTTTTCATACCGAAATATGGCAAATATTACTACTCACTCGTCAAGGGCTTCTAACATATTAATCTGAGTTGTCTGCTGCTAAAGCATAATGGAGAAAATGGTTGAGTTTAAGGTGAGCAAAACTGAATTACGAATGAATCTTAGATAAAACATGCATACCAATGAGAAGATATAATGGAACTGCGCTTCAGAATCTGTGGACTCTAGACGAACGTTATACATTTTCAGTAAGATTAAGGGCGCCTTCGACATCGCGAATTTTTATGGCGTATGTGATCTGGCGATGGCGAGATAGTTAGCTCATTCGACTACCACGCAGAGAGTCTGGGTTCGATTCCTGGCTGGGTCACCAACAATTTTTCAAATCACCATCACCCTTTCGGCGGGCAATGGCAAACTCCCGTAAGTAAAATTGCCTACAAAAAAGCTTCTAAGGAGTGCCGTTCAGACTCGGCGATAAACCGTAGGCCCCACTCAGATGTGACAAAAATGACAACACGAGCAACACAAATGAGTGTCAAGAAGCTAGGCCATGGCCCATACTGGGTTACCAGCGCCACAGTGCCTTTTTTTTTTTTTTTTTTTTATGTAACGCGGCCAGACAACGTAGCTGGTTTTATGGATTAAGAGAATGATAGTGAGCAACAGTTTAGTTATGAATGCTGACCGCAGTCAATTCATGAGTGAAAAGGTAAATAGGAGTAGGTCTCAAGCCGGCCTCTTTCTTCTACTGTCTTGATCCAAAATGATCAGCACTCTGCCTAATGGTTTCACTGGGTCTAATGTCTACGCTTTAACACATTTATATAGTGAAGCTGTACTATATTTCAAATTATGCCTAGATACTGTTTGGTCTAGAACGAAGCCAGCACTAGGCTTTACCAACGTTTACCCTGTTTAAAATGGGATTCCAGCCTATCTTTTCAAAACTGAACTTTTCTCTTCACGATAAGAAGAATGATGACTTGGCTGACGAGTGCTAAATGGTATAACCATAAACCTCTTTCTCTTCAACGATGTGCGTCACCCTACCTGCTTTTCTGCACTTTAAAAAACGATATCTTAGAACCTTCCTACGCAGGGTTAGGAAATAACTTCAATCTGCGGCGTTGGGACTACCTGGGCTTTCGATTAGTGATTCCATTCCCAATTTGGTTTATTGTAAGCGTAGTTGAAGGTGCAATGACATTCTGAAAGAAGCCAGACCTCACGAATGCTTCCGGATATCCCCTAAAGTCAGCGGCAGACATCAGGCATCTTAACTGGATGCTACCTCCCTACTGTATACTTACTAGTCATACATAAGTGGCAACTCTCTTGTTATATTTTCTGTGGCAGCGACGACGATACGGGGGACCACTTTGTCTATGGATTTCACTTATAGAATTCTTCTTCTTTTTAGAAAAGTGAAATACTTATCTTGGCGACAGCTTTTTGTACTATAATCAAGGCTTATCTCGCAAATCAGAGACAATTGAGCAATGAGATTAAACTGGTGTCAAGGAACCATGTTGTTCCGGAAACAAGTCATTGCGGAGCCAATACGGTGTGAAGTCATATCTCATTGGTGGCGAATTGTTGTAGAGGCAAGTTGCTGCGAAGCGATGTCATTATCTAGTCGAATGGCGAATAATGCGGTGCCGAATTGTTGCAAATTATTGCGAAGGCAACTCATTGCGAAAGCAAGTCATTGCGAAGGCAAGTCATTACGAAGGCAACTCATTGCGAAAGCAAGTCATTGCGAATGCAGCTCATTGCGAAAGCAAGTCATTGCGAAGGCAAGTCATTGCGAAGGCAAATCATTGTGAAGGCAAGTCATTGCGAAGGCAAGTCATTGCGAAGGCAAGTCATTGCGAAGGCAAGTCATTGCGAAGGCAAGTCATTGCGAAGGCAAGTCATTGCGAAGGCAAGTCATTGCGAAGGCAAGTCATTGCGAAGGCAAGTCATTGCGAAGGCAAGTCATTGCGAAGGCAAGTAATTGCGAGGGCAAAGGCAAGGCGCTGTGAAGTCATGTCATTGTGGTTGCTAATACAGTAGTGTCTGGGTAGCGAGAACCCCTGATTGCGTGAACACTCCGCTGGCGTGAACACCCATTTTTGTTATACCCAGAGTGTACTCTATAGTGTGAACAAAGGAAACCTCGATAACGTGAATCAAAAATGTTTGTTTGTCCCGGCAGTACGGTGTAGCTAAATCGACAATTTCAGCGATAATACAAAATAAGGACAAAATCTTTAAAGTAGTGACCACTAGCCAAATCAGTTTGTTGGAAACAAATACCTTCAAGCAAGGCGAGTATCCTCGTATGGAACGAGCATTATACAAATGGTTTCTGAAGCAGCGTATTAAAAATCTACCAGTTGGTGGAGAAATGCTGAAAGAATAAGCGAAACTATTGCATACTCAACTTAAGGAGAGAGAAGGGGCCCTTAATGCGAGTTGGCTAAGTGGGTTCCAGTCACGTTATGGCGTTCGGCTTTTAGAAATCTATGGGGAAAAACTTTTATCCGATCATGGCGCTGCTGCGCAATTCAAAAATAATTTGGAGAAAATAATTCATGAGTTTCACCTGTTTTAAAACCAAATTCAGAATGGCGATGAGTCGTGTTTGTTTTGGAAGATGTTGCCTGAAAAAGCATATGTTACCGGTGGTGAAAAAACGGCTCCAGGCCGAAAAGTAGAGACCGCCAGGATTACGTTCTTAAAATGTGAAGATGCTACTGGCCTTCACAAAGTAAAACCACTGATTATTAGCAAGGCAAAAACACCTCGTTCCTTCAAAAACTTTGATATTCCGGTTGATAACCGTGGCTTGAAGAACGCTTGGATGACTGAAGATATTTTTAAGGTAAGGTAAAAATAGAATAAGAAATTGTTGACTATGGTAGGCTCATACATTTGTTTCAGGTACAAGATTTCTTACGAAAGGAAGGTTTGTCAATAAAAGCCGTTCTACTCCTGGATAGCGCACCATGTCATCCGTCCGAGCTTTTATTACTCGTCAAAACAAATCGTGGGTTTATTTTCACAGTATACATGCCACCAAACGTGACACATTGAAAACACTGATGAATTGTAAGATTTGCCACAAATTGCTATCCCAGAAGTAAGTTTTATGTGATTACGAATATCATACAAACCATAGCTAGGTAACTCTTGATTTTGCTTAGGTAACACACTCTGGAGCAGATATAAACATGGGGAATACAATTGGAGACACAGTACCTACTACAAATGCCAGACGAAGCTGCATGTAAAGAGATTATTTCTGATGAAGATGAATTGTTGCAAGAATCGGCCAATCAACCTCGATCAACGATAATAGCTGCTGATGCTTTTCAAATTTTTGAGAATGGGCTGAAGTTAATACCACGGAGTATTCCAACATATTAGTCTTGAAGAAAAATTCGTGAAAAAGCTGTGATATACTGCAAAAAAACAATCAGACTAGTATTAAGGATTTTTTAACTAAAAAAGAGGATGAAAATTAAATCTCAATAAATACCAATAAAACTCCTGTCCAAGTGAACAATCCTGTTTGCGTGAACGGCCTGTGCAATAATTAGTTCACGCTATCCAGACAGAGAGTCTCTGCTGAGGCAATATATGGCGAAGTCAAGTGTTGCAAAGGAAAATCATTGGGATAGGGAGTCGTAATTACGGCAAATTATTCTAGAGGCAAGTCATTGAGATGTCAGTTCATTGTGAAGCCAAGTCGTTGCTTGGGTATGTCATTGGAGGGCATCCCGTCCATACAACGATTGATTCCTAAGTATGCATGTGTGCATATGCAAATTATGACTCAATTATGGATGTTTCAACAATTATACATTTCGAAATTAAAAGTCCCTTTTCAATAAACTACACTCTATTCGTTTTCATTTTGAATCTCCTTCCACAAAGATCGCTACCATTTTGAAAATTAACCAATTCCAAACCAATCATTCAACCGTGATCCTCTAACAAGATTTCTTCATTTTGCCACTATGCTGCAGCAGGAATAGGGCGCACACACTCATACATACAACACTAAATTTACCCATGGAGCAATGAAAAAAAATAAAAAAATAAACGAAAACAGAAGAGAAAAAGTCCATCAAACGTCACTCTCAAAAAGCATAAAACATGGATTTTCAACGTTTCTATAAACTCCCACCAACACCAAAGCATTCCTGTGCATGTACCAAATAGAATGAAGGAAATCCCGAGAAAAGAACAAGAACACATAATGGCAGTCAACCAACGGTAGCAAGCAAAAACAGGAAGAAGAAAAAAATTACAAACACCCTGTTGGGAAAAAAAATCATCACTCCATACCACTTAGCCACCCCACAAACATATTCACCACTCGCAACAGCCCACAACCACCACCACCACCACCATCACTAGTACTACTACCACTACCGTACACCAATCATTTCGTCTCATTTCAACAAATAGCGCGCAATTTTTTTGTTTTTTTTTGTTTTACCCCCACAACTAAGCAGCATTTTTTTTTTTTCTAAAAAAACTCACCAGCCACCCGTGAGGGTGAACAGAACAACTACAAAGAAGAATAGAATAGAACAACGGACGAAAAAGAAAAAACATCACCCTCCCCTAACTAGGGGTTGGAAATATTGGAAAAAAAAAACTAAACCAAACCTCAGCAAGAGTTCAAGTATAAGTGCAAACTCGCTCCTCTAACCCCGACTAAATGGAGTCGAACAACTAGAAGAGGGAACATTTTTTTGCAAAATTCTAAAAAAAAAAACAACAACAAAACAGAAACAAGGACAAAGGCATTATTCTTTCCATATAAGAGTGGTACACATATAATATAACAAACTACCCTCAAATCATGCTCCTCTCTTACCGTCATTTACCATTCCCAGCACTGTTGCTGTTGCCATCAAGGCTGCGATTGTTATTAGAATTTTAGCTGTGTACATACACACACACAAGAGAATGTCCTTCTCACCACCCGCTTTGCCTTATGCTGATGGCTAATGCCATGCGATACCCAGTCGTTGTCGTTGTCGTTGTTGTTATCGTCCTTTTGCACATATTTTTCTGTTGGATTTTTTTCTAATATACCATACTCATCCTCTTTAGCGATCAGCCCCCTCTCTAATGGGCTGCTGTGTGCTATATTAGGGGTTGCAAACTAGAAATTGCCAACACAAATAGAAAATCATCCCCGGAGTAGGAATATTCTACCGACCGACCGACCGAGCACATACTCGTACCTATTCCAAACGAAGAGTGCGCGCAAAAAAATCGAATTCATCATCATACCCTCGTCGATTTTTCATTCACCTCTAATTTTTCCCTTTTTTTTTTTGGATTTCGTAGGTTTTCTGGTTTTCTGTTTTCCAAAATTTCTTTTTTTTTTTTTTTTGTAGTTTGCCCTGTTTACAAATCCAATCATGAGTGCCAAGGATTGGTTAGGTGGAAGAAGGGTGGTTACTTTTCGTTTTCGACCGATAAATAGGAACGAAAAGAAATTCTCTCTTTCCACACATCTATTCGCTGTTTAGGTCGTCGTTTTTCTAGTAGCTGCTACGAATATATTCCCTTGCCCTTATGTGTATCGTTCGGCTGTTTTTTGTTTTTTTTGTTTTTTTTTGCTTAGTCTCCTTCCTAACGTATCGACCAGTATTCGATTTGATTTGATTCATGTTTTTTTTTTGTCTCTTTATAGGGGTGTGTGTTGTACATAGAAGTAAACAGGCTATCAAGGGTAATATCTAAACACCTCCTGTCATAGTTCATACTCGTCGTATTCGTTCCCTTAGACATATTTTGTATTGGTATCACCGTATCACGGGTACGGAGACCGAAATTGAGACCAGGACAAGGACCAGTGCTTGTACTCGGTCTTTGTATTAACAGATCTTCGATTTATGTACAAAGAGAAAGAGAGAGAGAGATTGCCTAGCAGTGTTGCTGCGTGTATAGGCTCAGAAAGGAGTTGTTTTATTTCTTAATACAAACAGATTCGTAACCGTGAAATCGATTAGTAGTTCACAATGTCCATAGATCCTATAAGACATAGACACCTCCAAGGCGGAATAATAGGTCCTGCCATATATCTGCTGTACTAAGTTAAGTATTTGGTTACTGTACACCCTCACAGCTGTCCCCAAACAAAGCCCATGCCATTTTGTACACTTTTCACCCACATACTTCAGCTTTCTTTGATTCCTCTGCAACTACCTACTCATTCGGAGCGCCGTTTACTGGCTGCTTGGAATCGACCCACTGTCAGTTCCTCATATAGTGATGCGTGACCTATTTTCGTATAAATCCGCTCATTTAAGGTACGGATTAGCTACTAAACTGTAAAGCTGATGCATACAAACCTATTTTCAAAAGTCTACAGCTTTTTTGTAGCTCGAGGCGTATGCTACTGCAACACTTCATTCGTAACTGATGATGATCGATTCAAAACAGTTCTCCTTATTGTAGGAGAGACACGGTTGCTGACATCCCAAACAGCGACAAGAAAAGCTTATATTGTGAGGAATTTCCACATCGCAAGAGATGGCCAAATCCTTTTCCGATCGAATCTATTTTAATCTCTTAAGAGGTCCACTGCCACTAACATCAAGCATGAGACCAATGCCAACACTGGCTAAAAGCCATCAGAGATGACGCTACTGATATGCTGGGTTCCACTCGACCACCACAACGAAATCCCTGGTTTTATGATGTATGCCGGCAAGCACATGCAAGACGGACACCAAGCGGCGCTTCAAAGAAAGACTAGAGCTTATCACGAGCTCTATGAGCAGAAGAGGAAAGACAAACATCGGCTTCTCAGGAGGAAAAAGATAGAGCACGATTAGCGCTCGGGCGAAGAAATTGAAAGATGCTACTCCAGGAATGCGATTCGAAAGTTCGGTCACAAACCCCGACCCGAAGTTTGTAGAGATGAACGAGGAAACATCGTAGTAGAATCGCAGTCGATGCTGAGGATTTTGAAAGACCATTTCTGCAGACTGTACAACGGCGATGACGATCCAAATACCGCTGTCAGGCAGAATCAACCTTTCAACTTGGACGATGATGACCAACAATTCCGTCCACCCGACCTGGATGAAGTGAAGATAGCTATATCGAAGCTTAAGTCCAGCAAAACTACTAAAGCGGACGGCCTTACTGCCGAGCTCCTCACAGCGGCAGGCGATGACTTGATAAGGAGCATACACCAACTCATCAGTAAAATATGGTCGGACGAAAGTATACATTGTTTGTCCGTTTCTCAACAAAGAAGACCCTCTGAACTGCGCAAACTAAAGACGCAACAGTCTTCTTAACATCGCATACAAAATCCTATCTGCTGTATTGTGTGAACGCCTGAAGTCGTTCGTCAACAACCTGATAGGTCCATATCAGTTTTTTTTTTTTATAATTTGCGCGCGTACAAGGGATTATGTACCCTTAAAATGTTTCCACTTAGAGCGGCCGAAGGAAATTTAGGGAGAGAGAAAAGAGAGGTACCGATGTACGTTGGTCTTGAATGTTTGGAGGTTATAATGTATAGGGAATAAAGATCTAGGCAGGGCATTCCATAAGCGAGTTGTTTGGCTTAGGAAAGAATCACGATATTTTAGGGTACGTCCGAAAGTAGGCTTGTAGGTAATATTGGCATCACCTATAAGTTTTCTCGCACAGTTTTGAATTCCATCTAGTAGGCGCAAAGAAGTCTTGGGAGCACCTGACCAGAAATGAGCAGTGAACTCCAGTTCAGAGGGAGTGAAATATTTCTTACATCGCTTAAGGAATCCTAGACATTTCGCAGCATTTTTGGCGACTTCGAATATGTGGTCATTTTAATGTAAGTTGTCATTGACACACATACCGAGAATGGAAAGTTTTTAAGTTTCAACGATGCAAGTGCCATTCATGGATAATGGCTGGGTATTTGAATTTGGCTTAAGCGACAGCAGACAGCATTGTGTTTTGGAAGAATTAAATTCCACTCTGTTGGTGTTTATATCGGAATTTAATGAGCTTAACATACGCTGCCGTTCCCGTTCTACAGCCGAAGAGCAGGGACGTGATTTCGGGAACGAATATGAAAAGCAGAGAGTACTGTCGCCAGAAAATGAGTAAATTGGATTAGAAGTAGCAGAAAAGAGATCATTGATGAAAATTAAAAAGAGTGTCGGAGACAGAACGGAGCCCTGGGGCACACCAGCATTTATTTTGTGAATATCAGACTTGAAACCATCCAAGACAACTTAAACTGAACATTCCGAGGAGTAGTTTCTAATCTATTGAAGAAGAAATTCGTTGATTCCAAATGCACGAACTTTCGAAAAAAGAGCCTGATGCCAAACTCTGGCAAATGCCTTAGAAATAACAAGTGCAACTATCTTGCTTTTGCCAGATTGATGTAAACTTTGGTTTCACTTTTCGGTGAGACATGCCATCAAATCACCAGTGGACCTGCTGCTACGAAAACCGTACTGCAGGTTATTAAGAAGTTTTCGTGTTTCGAGATATTTCATAAGCTGACGATTTGTCAGCATTTCCATGACCTTGGAAAGAAGGGACGTAAGTGCAATGGTTCTGTAAGAGGAGAGAGAAGAAGATTCGCCTTTTTTAGAGACGGGCTGTACAAATGCTGTTTTCCATCTGCTCGGAAAGAGTCCTAAAGAGTCGGATTGATGGAAAAGCTTACACAGTGGTTTTGCCAGCGTAGAAGAACCATCTGGACCAGTGGATTTGTGAGCCTTAAGATCTTTAAGTACTCTTGCTACTACACGAGTGCGAAAGTGGATTCGTCCCATTAAAGATTCGACGCACTCAAGTGTGGGCGGAGACAAAGCACAATCTGGAAGTGTTGAGCTGGATGCAAAGTGTTTAGCAAGCAGATTGGCTTTGTCCAAAGAGCTGACAGCTGGAGTGTCATTGTAAATGAGCGTTGGGATGGAGGATGAGGCAGGATTTCTAATGTTTTTGATGAACGACCAACAATTTTTACTACCTTTGGGACATTGTAGAATTTTTCGCCTCAGTTTTTGGTCGTATATAAATTTCACACGCTTAAAAAAGGCGTTGCAGTCGTTCTTGGCTCGTTTGAATTTTTTGCAGTTTTCCTCTGTGGAGTTGGTCTAATAGGACCGAAAAAAACGTTTCTCTCAACATGATAGCCTCCTTACAGCCGTGGTTTCAGCCCAGGAAAGTCTGCCATCGACCAAATATTCACTCTACAGCAGATTTTGGCGAAAACCCATGAGATTCAGATCGATACACACTACCTATTCGGCGATTTTAAGGACGAGACGAGCTATGCAGAGCAATGTCTGATTTTGGCATTTCTATCACACTCGTCTGTCTGTGCAAAATGACAATGGAGAATGCACGGTTCCGCTTCAAACAATCTAGAGGATTTAGACAAGACATGCGATTTCTTCAAGAACATTCTTGAAGGAATAGTGGAAAACTTACTTGCAAACACAAGAGGCGTTCAATTACTCGCATACGCCGACGATATTGACATAATTGGAAGTAGGTAGCGGATTTCAATGGCGTTTTCGCGAATATTGAGACAGAAGCGGCGAAAATTGGTTTAGCGGTCTACGAGGGCAATAACAAGTTTATGCTGTCAAGCAATAAGGACACTCACCACCGACGTCCCAGACAGAACGTCACCCTTGACAGGTATAACTTTGAGGTAGTTAAGGACTTTGTCTACCTAGGCTCTGCTATACATTCAGACAACGACACCAGCGCTGAGATGAAGCGAAGAATAACTCTTGCCAACTGCTGTTTCTTTGGGCTAAGAAGACAATTGACTAGCAAAGCCCTCTCTCAAACAATAAAAGTTACCCGTTTGCATTGACATTAACTGGAGGAGGAGATACAACCACGAACTGTATGGACTCTACAGGAGACATCAACTTATCCACAAGAGTAAAGATCCAACGACTAAGATGGCTGGACCATGTAGAGCGGATGGACACTAACGCTTCGGTCCGAAAAGTCTTCGAATCCATCACCGAGGGGAAGTAGAAGAAGACACCACGCAAGTGGAAAGGGACCTCAGCCAACTTAGCGTGCTAAACTCCCGGCAGTTAACAAAAGATCAAGCTGGAGACGTTTGTTGGGTGAGGTCAAGGTTCACCCCGGACTGTAGCGGCACACTAAGTAAGTTTGTAAAAATAATTTGATATTCCAGTATGTCCATCGGTGACATAGCAATATACCTCAAACAGCGTCGGGTATTGTATAAACGACCGTGGCAATAGAGGCTAAAAGTCGTCAAACTAGAATCAATCAATTTATCTTTCCAAGTCTACTGATTGCGGGTAATGTTGATGGCTATTGATACAATAAATATTGCCTAAGATTATTGCTGTGTTATGACTTGGCGATTCCTTTATGAAGAAGCTGCAAAAACATTGCAATGGACGGTATACTCGTATTACTGCTGAACAATCGGACGGTTCACGTTTATCACGCGAAATGGCATAAATTAAAGTTTTTCAAAAAATCGTTCTTCGTTTCATGAAGGTGCTATTGGATGGTTTTGACTCCAAGTGGTGGTGCTGCTCTGCAAATGATGTTCGCAATTTAATAGTGCGATTACACCGACCCGTTTACATTGAAAGAAAAACGTTTATATGACAGCTGGTGTCTCCCACTTCCACCTTTTTTTATACTTAGTTTGGTTGACGCACATAGTCCATAGTGATTGTGAATATTGGAACAGCTGACTTCTTTCAAAGTTGTTTTTGTAAACGATATACGCGCTGAATGACGTGCGAAATAATTAAAAAGGTTTGTTCGATTTGACAACCTTCTAAATGCAGAGACGAAATGCAGCATTTCGTTGAAATTCAACATATCGAAATGCTGGAAACTATATGGAGCGGCTGAAATATTGAATTTGTCCAAAATGTTGAATTTCGGGTCGGTGTAAACTTAGAGATATAAACCTGTTCATCGGCTAAGGCAGCACTTTTTCCCAGACTGAAATTGTGAAAATTGTAAAAACTGTTAGATCACAATTTGTTTAAGAGAATTGCCACAGATGCTAACTTTCCAGTTTTTGCAAAACATCGCAAACCTAGGTAAGATTGTGACTTGCGCTGTAAAGGTCATGTTCACCAACAAGCTATTACTTAGACAATTTGAGCCATGTCTGCCAGAACAAGACGTCGAATCTACGTCCGCTCGCGGTTAAGAGAGTAATTTTCAATGTTGATTGCAAAGCAGAGTTTCCATTGTTATCCCTGATGAGTCCTACAATTTACCACAACACCTTCAGCTAATAAAGGGTATTTAGATCAACCTCTATTTAGACTACAGATCCAATCCAATAGCATAAAATTGGCAACACTGATTTCAATGATTCTTCAATTAGAGGTTAGTTCGATGAAACGTTGTTTCAGTTGGGGCATGCCAATTGATAAAGCATGAGTAAGGCTTCGTACAACCCTCCCACTATATACCCTTTCCGATACATCGAATTCTATTAAATAGCTTCTTCTGTTCAAGTAGCCCTTGAAAGGAAAAGCCAAAAGAAAAGAAAAGAAAAACAAGGAAAAGAAAAGGAACCAGAAAATGAAAAAAAAATTTTACAAATTACAAAGAACACGTCCTCGATAATTAGTTATCCTTGGATGTCATCTCATCGGTGGCAATAGCTGATGGCTGTTGATTCTTCTAACTATCATACCTAGATAGATAGATGATGATGTGGCATCCTTGCTGCTGCTCCATTTTGCTTCTTTTCATGCGCCTTATTTGTACCTCTTGATGTCTCCTGTTGTAGAATTTACTTTGTCATTATATGTAATGACTGAATTAAGACAAAAAAAAATAAAAAATTAAAAGGACGTCAGCAGGTCGAGAAGGTGAAGGAGAAAGGAAGACTTACAAAGAATCGACGGCTTTAATAGGAACATTGAAGTAAAAGTTTACGAAGGATGCTAAGTAAGAGTAAGTAAAAAAACAAAAGGAAAAAAGAGGACGAAGCTGGTGGAGATATTTGTAAGCCCCTTAAGGACAATTCTGTAACTAAATGGCGTGTTGATATGGTGAGTATTTGTAATTAATTTCTGAACTTTAGACACGTGCAGGTACATACATATACGATTATATATATACTAAGGATGGTGATTTTCTTTTCACTGTGGCTCCAAGGCGTTCGTTGTGGAAAAAGTTACATTTTAATCCGACCAATGATGGAAATTAAAATTAATGGAGCAATGCGGTGCCTAATGGGGGTAATATTTTGTAGGTAAACGGCTATTGGATAAGAAAAAATGAATTATTTCCCTTTGACGTCGCTTTAGAAATTACTTGATAGTAATACCCGAACTCACTGACGAGCACAAGTAAAGTCGAAAGCAGCATTGGCGATAACTCAGGTTTTAACTAGCAACTCGAGGTTCTACTATTACCACTCACTTCGGTTCTGACCCAAAGTTCCTGGCTATAGATTCCTCAACATTTTAACTGTCAATTCTGACATTTCCTCCAATTTGGAAAAGCTTGGCCGGATTAGTTCTGGCTTATTAGTAGCTAGCCTGCTACATTCTCCCAATAATATTCACATCGTACTTAACTAAACCACAGGTATCTTAAAGAATAAAGAAATAAAATACTTTGCATTTGACATCTTAAGACTCAAACTAGGTTAGGAACGGAGGTAGGGAGCCTCTAAGAATACTTTTTTATGCCGAGTCTAAGCGTTTAAGCGCAACTAAATTCCTACCTACGAACACAACCTCAACTTCATGAACTTCAGTGCTATATGGACATTTAGACAGTGGACTTCTCAACGTTGCGTCAGACTTAAAAATCATAACTTCGACATATTATAGGGTGAGAATTTTTTTAGTATCCTATCAGAATAGTGACAAAGAAGTGTTCTCCGAAAGAGCGGGGTAATGTCTTCGAGCTAAGTACCCGATCACGTAAATACGCATGAAATATTCGGACTTTGAGCTTTCCAACTTCTTCCCAACATTTTGTTTTTCAAAAAAAAGCACTCAGACAAAGAACTAGTCCACGGTACTCCCTGTAAGTTCGTTTTAATTAAATTACTCAGTCTTTCAAAGAAAAATGGCTAAGAACTTCAATGATAAAGCGTCTACAGTATCAGCATGCACTAAGGTAGGACAAGCGTCCCAGACCCTGAATAAATTTAACAAAAAGCACGCGTGAGTGTTTAGTAAAAGTGTAGTATCAACATGCCGGTAGGCAGCCTGTCTTTCCTACTAGGAAATAGCAGAAAAGACCGCGTCCTCTCGGAGACTTAAAGCAGCATTGATTTGGTCTGACGACAACCTGAGGTCTCATGCCATCTGCATTTACGCTTTTTATAAATGCAACTGCCAATGGAAGCCCTAACTGAGGATTTCACATAGGTTCGGGTTCTGGAAGACTCAACTTCATGCCTAGCAAGTTCACCGACGATTTCATTTCCTGTCATCTCATTGTGACCTAGGACCTAGGCAAGACTCTGTGAATTTCTTGTTCCGTCTGCGTTCAGTGAGGTTCTGTAAACTGACTTGAAAATCACAAGTGGGTTCAACAAGGCTTTATGCGTAGCTTGGCTATCGCTACAGATGCAGGACTATGTATATTTTTGTTTAAAAGACAGCCACACCACAAGTTTGCCCCCAGTAACACGCCAGTGTCGCATTACGTGAAGAATCGACTAACGGCATATTCATAAGACCATATTGCACCAAAGACCACTTCTCCTCAAACAGAAGATGACTTTGAGGGTGATTTTTCAATGTGTCTAGAGTAAAGCTAGAGAAAGACCCATGCCACCGAAACAGACTGTTTTTTCCAGTCTGGTGAAAGCAGCAATGTCGCACTTCTCTGTGACAGCTCCCATGTCTTGCCAACAGATCCCACGCACTGCTAGAAGGCTGATACTGCGTTATAGGTTTTCCTCGTAACTTGTTTAACCCAGAGAAATTAGCTATGACGGATAACACTCAAATATTTAACTTGTCTGGAGAATTGGGTGGTGATGCATTTTAGCACTAGAAGGCGATTGACAGAAAGCCTATTTCTAGCTGCATGCAATTTAGAGAGGACAGTTGCCAAACATGATCTAGCAGACAGTACAGCTATATCATCTGAATACATATATCGGGTTTTCCAATAGGGACTTGATAACTTTGAATTTTATTTGTGAATGCACTCTTTCACTAATCATAAAACTGTCACTGTCAATTTATTCAGTAAAGTCAACATTTTCATCATGGTAAAGTACACGAACGAGCAACGTCTGCAAATCATACAAATTTTCTACCGAAATTCGGAGTCGTTGACTGCAACTTTAAGAGCGTTTACTCCAATTTTCGGTCGTAATTCTCGCCCTAGTAGACAGGCAATAACAAGTTTAGTGCAAAAATTTGAGTTTACATATTCGTTATGTGATGTTGCCGTGTCAGTGAGACAACGGGTTGGTCGAAGTTGCGAAAATATCGCTGCCGTTCAGGCGTCCGTAGCAAACGATCCAAATCAGTCAATTACACGACGTTCCCAAGAATTGGGCATCGCTCAGACCACATTATGGCGTATTTTTGGCACATGTGGTGCCATAAGCCACACAGCACACGTTACAAGCGATTTATTGAAGAGTAAGTATGGTGAGCGTGTTATCTCAAGAAATGGGCCAGTCGATTGGCCGCCTCGTTCGTGCTCGTGACTATTTCCTGTGGGGCTACGTTAAGTCACTGGTTTATGCCAACAAGCCGACGACGTTGGAAGAGCTCAGAGCCAACAATGAATGCGAAATAGCGGCCGTTTCGGCCGAAATGTGTGCCCGAGTCTTTGAAATTGGGTCCAACGAATCGACCGCTGCAAACGTGCCCGAAATCGGGTTCCCTTCATAAATGTTTTGATTATACTTCAAGCCGATAATAAAGTGTTTGAAATATCTCAAATGGTTTGCGTTTTATTTAAAAAAAAGTTGTCAAGTCCTTATTGGAAAACCCTATACTGTAAACTTCGGTTTACGCTTCACATAATAAATTAGATGCAGTCCGCACCGGCAAAAGTAGTGATTCGATGTTTTAGGGCCGAACTACACAGTTGCATTGCCGAAAGCACGATCAATTCCAAATAATTAGCGGGGGCCCTCGATCACTATGCCTATTGGATCTGATTTCGTTATCAGAAGAAAACTTAGGAAAGAAGTCTTAAGCATCAATATATGCGTCTACACCTCCACAGATAGAACCGTGACCTTGCCAATTATTGCTTTAACGAGCTTTCTGACCATTTATACACAAAAACCGAATTGGAACTCACATGGTAATAACAAAATTACCAAAACGATTAAAGCCATATGCGGTGAAAGCCACACATACCCCACAGTTGCTTTAGAGCCCATCTTCTACTTCCTAAATAAAAAAAAAGATGATAAATAGGGCTAGGCTAGCTTTACTACGGAGGAATCAGTTTCCTCAGATTATATCTATTGTACTACACGCGCAGTGTTATATGCTGGAACACAGTTCTAGAATAATACCTCTCTCCAAAGAGAGATGTTATACTCAGCTATATGTCCATTTAGGTCAGTTGTAGCTCCATCATTTATGTAAGATAACCCTACAGCTCAGGGCAAGTCTCTGCCTTTAACCAACTTCTCTTATCATTTAGTGTCTTGTCTTGTACTTATCGCCTACAGTTGCATCTGAGAGAGGCTGAGAGTTATTTTTAATTGAACGTGCCTTCAAAGCCCGCGATTGGGTTTTTTCCTTTTAAATCGGGTCGAAATGGTGTCCCCGGATCGGTCTCTCGAGCTTAGGTAATAGCCAGAAATCACATGGTACTAAATCAAGGAAATACAGTAATTATGGAACAATATCTGACTCGTGACGCTCATTGTTTTTGGAACCAAATGAGATTTGGCTTTTTTCAGGCACCAAACATCTTTCAAAATGATCTGGACTGATCAAAACGAAATGTTAACAGTTTCAGGCCTAAAACTATCAATTGACGATTTTTGAGCACCAAATCTTTGTTTTTCTTGACGTGTTGTTCACCAGTTGATGATGATGGCCGTCCAGGGCGATCTTTGTCTTCAACTCTTTCTATGCCTTCTTTGAATTATTTGTACCACTTGTTAAAATTTTTCAGTGACAAAGCCTAGTCACCGAAGGCCTTCTTCAGCATTCTCAACCTTCTTGCAGCAGACATTGCATTCGGCAAACAAATTGTAATGCAACTTCTTTTCTAAACAAAATCAGGCATTATAAAAATCGCTAAATTCACTTTTTATTATTCACAAAACACGAGCGTACATAATTGTAGAACATTATGACGATTTTGACATAAGACTTGACACAGATGTTAGTAACAGTGATACCAACTTAAAGAAGTAATATTTGCCAGAATTGAAGAGCACTTGTATTTTGAAATTATAATTTCACCTTATTTTTTGATCGCAGTAGTATGTCGCCTTATAGTGGATACGTTTATTGCTGTATCTTCTTCTACAAAATCTTTTTTTTTTTGCAGACGAGACCAAAAAACCACTCGAAGACATGAATTTTCACAAACCCCAAGTTTTCGCTCTTTACAGCTCATAGATGGGCTTAAATTCGACAGTAGTCTATTGGCAGAAAATTTCATGGACCAAGCCTCACATTTGATCGCACTTCTTGGATGGTAATGATATCTTCTTTGTAGGAGTGTAAGACAACGCTGGATGCCTGCCATCATCTATTGTCTTATTGGTTACACAGCTACCCGACTGCATAATTCCAAACTTGGGCTAGAAATAAGTGTCTGAAGACCACTATTGGCGTTCATGTGTGGTCGTCTGTGTTTGCAACTGTTTCGGGTTTCTTGTTTGTGCCCCTTCTAGCACATCAGGGGCGGAATGTTAAATGGTCCCCTTGAACCATTATTATGAAATAGTATGAGGCAGAGGTGATCGGCAGAGGCTGCGGATGTCTAGAATACTGTGTGAGTGTCTCATATGATAGCATAGTTTTCTCTATGAGCTGGTAAAAGCCTTCCTTGATAGCGTTATCTTTATTTTCTATTGGAGCATGCGCGCATATGCGGCTGATATTAGCGGCTTTAGCACCGATACTGGCAATCAAAAGTTACTCGACTATAGGTCTTAAGCGCATGACCTCAACCTTAAGTGTGCTTCCAATAACAAATTCACACCTCAAATGCGCTGGGCGTGATTACAGTCCCATTAGTAGATATTATAGTTCTTGATTATCTTCTTGTCCTTTTACATATTTTAGAGCATATAAAGCGTTCCAATGTCTCTACTAAGTGTTCAGGAGCAACTGCTCTGTTAAGATTCGTCACAGGTCCATACAAACTCCAGAGTTGTTGTCACGTTTGCATCGGTAGTCAATAGTTAAGTCGTTATTTTTTTTCCTTTGCCTAAGGTAACGTATTTAAGTGGATCAATAACTGCGCTTATCGCTCACTTTATGTTTGACGAGGCAAAGCCATCCCCCTAGTCCAAAACACAATATATATCGGCACCTCGGGGAAGTGATAACGTGACCTTGTCCACAGATCTTCCTTAATTCACACATTAAACATGATTCTATCGTTAACTTCACTCCCCGAATCCGAGATGAACAACGGGCAAACATTATTTCCCTGCTGGGGAGGTGATCCCACTCTTTTACACTATCTAAGACCGAACCATTGGGTGCTGTTTAACCCTTGGTCGCAGTTCTATTTAAGCTAACAAATACTTTTCAACTTACGTCCGAATCCTGTTAAAGTAGCAAAGTATTTCAAGAAGGACAACTTTTTTATTAACAAATACGAGGGCGGGTCAATAAGTCCGTGACTTTTTGAATTTCTGACCTCTTTACTGAAACAGCAACACTGCTCCTGTCAACAGGCATCTGTCAGTTGACTCCTGTCAAAATTTAAACTTGCTGCGTCAGTTAGTTTGTGTTTGACAGCTATTTTTATCAGACTACTCACTAATTTGAGGAGAAAATGGAAAAAAGTGAATTTCGTGTGCTTATTAAGCATTATTTCTTGCGAAAAAAAACCATTACCGAGACCAAGGCTAAGCTTGATAAATACTATGGGGACTCTGCACCATCGATTTCAATGGTAAAAAAGTGGTTTACTGAATTTCGTTGTGGCCGTACAAGCACTGAAGATGCCGAACGTCCTGGACGCCCAGTTGAGGTCTCTACACCCGAAACAATCGAAAAAATTCACGATATGGTGTTGGCCGACCGAAGATTCAAAGTGCGAGAGATTGTGGAAGCCGTAGGGATCTCGCATGGCTCAGTGGTTTCAATTTTGAATGATCACTTGGGCATGAGAAAGCTTTCCGCAAGATGGGTGCCGCGTTTGCTCACAGTCGACCACAAACACATGTGCAGTTGCCATGGCAAAAATCCATGAATTGGGTTATGAATTGCTCCCTCATCCACCCTATTCTCCAGATTTGGCTCCGAGGGACTACTTCTTGTTCCCAAACCTGAAGAAATGGCTTGGTGGAAAAAGATTTGACTCCAATGATGAAGTCATCTCGCAAACAAAGGCCTATTTTGAGGACCTCGACAAATCATTTTTTTTGGAAGGGATAAAAAAATTGGAGAAGTGTTGGACAAAGTGTATAGAGCTCAAGGGAGCCTACGTTGAAAAATAAAATTATTTTTTTATCAAAAAATCTGTGTTTTAATCCAAAAGTCACGGACTTATTGACCCGCCCTCGTATCTAACGCGTTTTAAATTCAACTGTCAAAAGTACAGAGCCATCTGTCCTAGCATACACACAACATTTGAATTCTAACCATTACCAACTTCAATGTCAAAAATCTAATGGAATGTCATCATCTAACTGCCAACGTCACGTTTGACAGTTTTCAGCTGATTCCCTCCCCCATTAGCGTACTGTCATTTCTAAATGAGGAAAAAAAAAAAATTTTCTCTACTGTCATCACACACGGGCTAAATTTTTTTGTTCACCATTTTTCAAGGAGTGTTTAGCCTTTTTCCATTCAAAATTACATTTATCCTTTCGTTAATTATCCTTTAAGTTTGAGCTCTTAATTGTTATACACTCAAAGCCAATGCTATCGTGTGTGAAGAATTCGTTGGATATCGAGTTTATCTCCTTAATGCCTTAAAAGAGTTTAGAAACACTGGCAAAGCTAAGTGCATGTGTGTGATTCTTATTGTGTAAATAGATTGTCTTAAAGTTGGGAAGAAAAAAAAAATTCGAATATGTCCATCGATGCTACAGCTCTGCCGTCAGAGCTATTAGTAGCTCCACAACCGCTTATCGGTTTCTGTGGCCTCGATGTGATGAAGAACACGGTACACAAATCAATATGGGATGCTTTCAATAGTAATCGCAAACCCGATCGGTGAGTAAGAAGACATAGGTAGTGAACTCTCTGAAATTTTAATTGGGTGTCTTGTTGTAGCCCTGCTGTGCAGTTCAAATTGTTACCGCCAAACTATGAGTTTCCAGTGGCGAAACCAAAACGCGCCTCCTACGAATGGTATCATCCAAAGGGTATACTGAAACGTAACTGGATGTTAAAGCATTTGCATGTGTTGCCTTCGGTGGTTGTGTTGTTTGTGGATATGGAATGGAATGATCACCTCTGGACGGATAAGCAGTTGCAATGTGCCTCGACAATACAAGCTCTGAAGAATAGTTTACAAGTAATTTAAATGCAGCTAGAGTTTCCCCCTTATATCTGAGAGACTGAGTTTGATCATTTTTTTTTCAGGAGCGCAATACTCGCCTGGCACTTGTGTTACTTCAAAAAGCTGCGCCACTTCCTCCTGGTGAGGATATGTTGGCATCGGAGCGAGCAGCTAGTTTAACCAGTGCATGTGGCATTAGCAGTAAAATGCTCTTCATCCTTCCACATACTGATCATTTAGTGGGCTATACTTCGCGTCTTGAATCTGCACTGCTTGAAATGGCACAGGGATATTATACGCAAATGTCGAAACGAATTCGCACTCATCGGGACCAGTTAACATCTTCGCATCATGTGCTGAAAATTCGTCATCAATTCAAGTTGGGATTTATTTCCGAAATGAGGCAGGACTACAGCACTGCTTTAAAGTGGGTAAATTCTTTGCCACATGGGAACATCTGTCAAATTTGTTTGTTTCATTTATAGGCACTACTCACAGGCATATGCGAATCTTGAGGAAATTCGCGTGGTGGACACTAATTGCTTGGAAATCAAAACTGTTGCTGGCTTCCTTAACTATAAGATTTGCCGATTGATGTTCAAGTTAAAAGTGCCACGTGACTCGATAAACCATTTCATTAGTCATATAGAAAAGTACAAGAACCGAGTAGGATTCAAGGATCTTTTGTTTGAGCATTACGCATGGCTAAGTACACAGTAAGTTGGTTAATTTGCGCAGACCGAGAAATCAGTTGTATTTGGATTAAAACTTTTCAGGCATAGTGCATTTGCGGATCTCTTCTGTGAAGCAATTAAAAATGGTCTTCCAGCGTTGCAAACACAACATCCTGGGATCTATTTTCATAAGGCAGCGGAGTACATCATTAAACGGAAGGAGGCATTTCTGCAATGTTGTGGTAAGTAAAATCAGGTGGTCGTTGTGTCTAACTCAACACAGTGAGTCATTACGAATTCTTTTTCAAAATATTTTCGGGTTGTGTTGCTCATTTTGTAATTTTTGACAAACTTAGATCGTTTAGCCCATCCTTAGTAGAGTGCAACTGCAATTCAAATCTGCTTGAAGTGGCTCGTTTGATTCCCTGTTTCGATGAGTGGTGTACATCACTCTGTAAGTAAGCATCGTAGGATGTTATGTGATTAAGCCTTCCACACTTAAGAACTAAGCAAAAGCGTGCATGTACATGTTTCGACGCACACAGTCTACAGTCTTACCTACTGAATGACAGCAGGAAAGGCACTGACTTCTTTGAAAGAGGGAAAACATTCATTTAGTCAGTTGTGCTCCCATATCAGCCCAGTTTTTATTAGTACCACTTACAGACATTAAGACAGTCCAAATGCAGATTCAAGTTCTGAGGACTTCTTTGCCTAGCAAGTTCAGTGCTGGTTTCATTACCGTGATCTGATTGTAACCTTGGACTCAAACAAGAATCAGCTTTTAACTCAACACAAAACAAAATGTAAATGAAGTTATTTAGAACCTGAATTCTGTCCTCACCAAATCTTCTGAACCGACGTGTCCAACAAGGAAAAGCTCTAACAGATAAGATTTTTTATGATAAAATGCAAATTTGCAACGACGCGCAAAAGCTTAAGAGACTAGACTTCAGAAATTGATGGATAGAATTGGGGCACAGTCGACAATTTTCATTGTCATTGAGGGAAACCTCGCCAAGGCAACTCGGCCAAACAACATGGTGTAGACGAATCATTAGTTTTGGAACGCTGGTAATTAGGACAGTAATTTTAGATGCTTACTGCGCCCAGTGAGTCATACTTTATCCACTACTATTGTGCATGTTGGTCGAAAAGGCAGGGAACCCTACTCGTAACCGACTATTTTTTCTGATGCACCGATGGGATTTTTGTCAATCGTCCTTAAACTGAAGTTATTCTCTTTATGAGAACTTGGAAGCTGACTTGTCTTCCCTCGTAAACTTTGTAGAACTGAGTATGGGTTGTAGAAACCCTTTAAGGCGCTGTCGGCTTTCTAGTTATAAAAGAGCTTTCGTCTTGTCATGAAGCTTGTCTTTGAGGAGGGTTCCTTGAACATGCACGCCTATCAATCAAATTTTTCCCATTTGTCAGTTCTTTAGTGGAATAAGCTTCATCCAAATAGCAAATATGTCACTACTACTTTAACTAGACCCCGAGGAGCTGTTTGTCTGTACTGCTTAGGCGCCTTAATTAATGCGCCAGTCTCTAGATGAACTAACAATTGTCACTTACAAAACTAAATGAGCAGTCCAAGACACACTGATGTTTAGAGGCTTTGTCACAATGGAACCGCGGGAAATGAGATTGCCGAAGAACTCAAAGGCATTGTGCGGTACCTGTCTTTTACCTCTCTGATGATCCTAAGCCACAGTGGAACCGCGCGAAATGAGATTACCGTAGAACAAAGCAGTGCTCAAACGAGTGTCTCTTACAACCCGAACCCGTATTACAGCTAATTGCATCCCCGATTCGGGTTTCTATTAATAGTTGTGTTTCGTTTCCGCACAACTGCAGATGACATGATTGTCCAGAATCCCGTCTCACCAGGTAAATGATTAACGACTTCTCTAAGATGTCATCGATTTTTCTGGTATCTCTCGAAGCAAACATTTTAGTAATTTTACTTGTGTCGCAACAGTGAAATATGTATTTTACGAATTTTCGGCTTACGCTTCGAGTGACTGTTGATACTGTCTCCACTTTCATCATTGAAGTATTTACTCATATTTCTTCGAAATGCTAAGATATTCCAGTAAAAGTACTAGGAGCGCTATAGTTCAGTTCTTAGTTGAAATGCTCTGGAAATAAAAGAAACATTTTGACAGTCCTAAATTACGTATTCGTATTTCTTGGATAACGCAAAGCAAATCGTAGAAGAGAGACTAATAGACTAGTGCAGTAGGTTCCGATATGAAGACTAAACATTCCAAACTAAAACCTACAAAACAGAATAGACAAACAATAGGAGTTGTTCTGTCACAAATGAATTGGTCACAAGTTCCGTCGATGTCGACTTTTTTTATGACAAAGTGAACAAGAACTATTTCTGATGAAGCAAAACTTTTAATCGCTTGCGGTGTCCTGAATGCAAAAGATCCCTTAACCTGCTATCTCTGTAAGTCCCTTAAACATGGAATACACAATCTTGTCTGCTATAATATATGTGCGATTGAACCCGGTAATCCTTTTGTCTCAAATAAGCTTAATTCCTAATCACTACCATAATTTTCGAGGTACATGCTTCATATTTTCTTCGTTTTAATCCCAGCCGTAATATTTTACAACTTTGTTCTTCTCTCCTGCAGCTCTCTCACTCAGTCCAACAGAACCCACAACGCCAACAACTCTCCAAAATATCTCATCAATGGCATTGTTTAGTGAATTCTTTGGTATACGTACGATAAAGACTGGCGAACCGGTTTCAGAACAACAAGTGATCATGCTAGTGCAAGAGAATGAGAAAAATTTCAACCACTCAGTAAGTAGAATTGATTATTTTTCCAAGCAATTCCACATCTTTTCGATTACAACTATTTACCAGAGTGCAATCATCCATCATCTGGGACAAGCAATGGCACAGTTCAAAGTTTACAAATGCCTTAGGTTTCGTAAGAAGCTTGCCGTCGACATGGCTGAGGAGTACTTTAAATGTAGGGATCATGGAAAGGCTTTAACGTAAGTTTTACGCAGACATTTTCAATATTTTTTCTCTTATATTCAATCTGTTCTTTTTCAGTTTGTACTCATTAATGCTGCCGGATTATCGCCAGGATAAATGGAATGCGATATTCTCCGATGTGCTACTTAAAACTTTACGCAGTGCATTTCTCTCCGCATCGGTAGCTGATTTTGTTGGATGCAGTTTTGAAGCGTTGTCACTAAAAATTCGTTGCGATCAGAAAGATCGTATTACTGTACTAGAAAATCTTTGGAAAGTTTTTCAGGTAGACCCCTATCCTACACATACTCGTAGAAGAAGATTACATTTTAAAACCCACACTCAAATTGGTTCTACTTTATTTTTTTTTGTATTGTAGAAAGTGCCACCCGTATCTCAAAGTCAAATTGCTCCAGAGTTACGAACTTTGTGGGAAAATTCTTTAGCCACATTCAAGTCTCCCGTTAGAATAGATCTGGATAAAATCACTGAACTACTCGAGTGCAATGTTAGTTTTGAAAAATCAGAATTAAAAAACGACGAAGTGATTAATATTCGACTCATTGTGAGGTAAATTTGTTGAAGGAACATTTTTATGACCAAGAATTTGTCTCCACTTCTTTGTTTGTTTTTTTACAGAATTCTAACGGATGTACCACTGAAAATTCACAACTTTACGGCAGTTCTTATTGATAATCAAGGCCAGACTTACAAGCTAAAAGCAATAAAATATACAACCTATCAAAATCTTTCCGAGCTAAGGGGTAGTGACGATCCAGGTGTTGAATTAAAAACATTCGATGGTGATCTCAAACTAGAGCCAGAAAAGTATTACCAAACCATGTTTAGTACAGATGCACAGCAATATATGGAAAACACTCAGTTACAAGTGTCGTGCATTGAAACATTGGTGGGTACAGATAAAATTGCAGCAGTTTTAGTAAAGAGTGCTACAATGGTGAAGAGGAATTTTAAGCACCATAATCGGTATCGAGATTTAATCGATAACGTTTCAACGAATCCAACTTGTTATATAGTTCCAACGTAAGTTTAAAACCTCTGCCTGTGTGTGTTGTTTATAAGAAGAATTATCTTTGCAGATTCCATTTAGTGACACAAACAACATTTCCCGTTCAACCGATGTTGGTTAATGAGTTCTTTAGTGTTGTTACTGTGGTAAATAATCCATTCAATGTATTTTTGCAAAATGTTGGCATTAGCATTAGTGTTCCGAGTAATCTTCGAAATAAAGGTAAGCCATTAACTATACTATCTACATATGTGCATGTATTAATCGTAATAGGAGTACATACATTGTAAGAAGGATTCATTTTTTTTTCCTTTTGGGGGGAGGAGAAATGCCTTACTCACCATAAGGAGATCTGTTGGCGTTGACCATCCCCGTGAGTCCGGCTCTCTCCGCATGCTTTCGGATCATACGGACTAAAACTCCTTCCAACCCTATGGTTTCTGACACAAACCCCTGGGACCGCTCTTCACATTACTTCAAGGGGCTGTGATCCTACACCCTTTCGCGTTTACGTGCTATCCCGGTATTGTTGTTCTTCTCTTTTCTTTCTTCTGAGAATATCTTCCACAAACTAGCAAATTCTTCCCCAGTTCAGGTCACTCGTCATCATTTTATCCACTATGTTTTCTGGGTTGAAGGCACCAATGATGTTTTCCAGTGCTGTGCGTTGGGCTTCCCATCTTCTGCAGGCAAAAAATGTGTGATGTACGTCGTCTGCTGGGGAGTCGCCGTACTGGCAGGCTGGGCTATCCGTTTTGCCGATCCTATGTAAAAAGGCTTTGAAATTTCCGTGTCCGGTGAGGAACTGAGTCACGAAGTAGTTGATCTCACCGTGTTTCCGGTCTTCCACTCAGCCACATTTCTTATCAGCCTCGCTGTCCACTCTGCTTTCGAGATCCAGCGCTCTTGCCACTTCCGTATCGTTTGCTGGTCTGCTTGGTCGATTGCCGCTTCCAATCTGATCGCGGCCTTGTTTTCGTGGACGTACTTCCTTTGTGCCGCTAGGAGATCGATGGGAGTCACTCCTCGGTAAGAGCTAGCCACGCGTAGAGCTCCACATCTTTGCACTGTCGCCATCTGCTTCCAGAACTTTTCTTGTCGATGCGCGTCTGCCCAGATCTCATTTCCATATAGGAAAATGGCATGCGTTGTCGACATTAATAGCCTGCGCTTACTTGGCGTTGGGGCTCCTATGTTCGCCAATAATCTACTGAGTGATGTTGTAACTCTAGAGGCTCTTTCCGCTGCGTGCTTTATCTGTTGCCACAAAGTTAGTTTCGTGTCAAGCCTCAATCCCAAATACCTCACCGCGTCCTTTCTCTTGATGACTTCAGAGCCAATTTGGAAGTCTATTCGTGTCGGGATTTTCTTCTTCGTCAGAAGGACTATCTCAGTTTTCTCTGTTGCCAAACTAAGACCGTGCTTATCCATCCAGAATGTTGTTCGTCGCATGACTTGGTTCAGCTTTCTTTGCGTGTTTTCAGTGTCTCTGTTTTTCATTGTCTGCACAGCTAATCCCAACTCTTCTTCGCTTAAACCTGGAGTTTCCTGTCGTCAGGCTGGTGTGTTGTCGGGAGGCCTGACCGGATGAGTTTGGAAAAGGGCGTTTACAATGTACTCCATCTTGTCTTCGTTTAGGATAGGCGGTGCCGATTGTGCTCCCAGTTTCCGCATGACGACCTTGTAGCCTTGCCCCCAGGGGTCGCTGTTTATGTCTCGGCGGAGATCCTCCCACTTCCGTGTTTTGCTCGAATTGATGGCCCTCTTGAGCTCGGATCTTTTGGTTCTGAACTCCGCTAGAGTTTCCTTTATGTTTTCAGCGTTTCTCCTCCTTCCCCTGGTGACTATGCGCCTAAGTTGTAGGCATCTCCTGCGGAGCTCAGCTATCTCGTCTGTCCACTAGTACACTGGATTTCTCCTTCTGTTGGTGCAGCTTTTCCTGGGCATTGAAGCATTACAAGCGAGCCGTATCAGTTGCATCGTGGCTTCAGCTTTTACTTCCGCGAATCCTTGTGCTTGGAGCATGGCACTTTTTCCTTCTTTAATGACGGATTTGAAAAGCTCTTCATCTAACCTGTTGATGTTCCATCTCGGCGCTGGTGAGCGGTTCCAGATAGGCGTTCGCTGGTTTGCTTCTAAATCAAAAACAATGTATTGATGGTCGCTGCCCGTATAATCATCGATTACTCGCCAGTTTTTTATTCTTGCGGATGTAGTGACGGTTACATCCTGTATGATGCCTCTTTGCCTTGAAAGTCGGGGTGTTACCTACATTTGCTACGTTTAGACCTTGTCTCGCCGTCATCTCAAGTATTCGCCTTCCTCGAGAGTCTGTAATTGGCATTCACCACTTTTGAGCTCTGCCGTTAAAGTCGCCGGCAACCAGGATCTCGCCTGTCGTTTCATTTTAGAAGTCCTCCAGGTCATCCAGTTTTTGGCGATCCATCGATCCTGTCATTCAGGCTGAAATATATGCTTACAACCGTGAGTCCATCGGTCTTGGCCCACGCGAAACCTCTTTGTGTACCTTGGTTTTTCAGGGGGAATGAGTTTGTGTCTGGTGTCCAGATTGCAGCGGTTCCTAATGTGTCTACTATCCAGTTTGTCTGTTTGTCTACGTACTGTTCGCTGATGATGACGACATCAATCTGCAATCCACTTAGTAATGTAGACAATAGATTGTCAGCCGTTGGAGTCGTGGATATTTCCCTGTAGAATTCTGGTCATTGTAAAGCCTTTTTCTTCGCATTTTCAAGTGCCTCTCGGAAAACTCGACACTTACCGGACCCCGGCACGCATCCTAAATCGGGCTTAAAGTCGTCCATAAAGGCCCGACTGCATTCCTTTTCTGACTGAAACCATTCCAAGTCACGGGGAAAGTCAATCTCGTATATTTTGAAGACAGGAGTTCTGATGTCATTGCATTAGAAAGCATGTCTATAGAGGAAAACAGTCGGCGCTCATGGTCATCAAAACTTAAGTGCGTGTTGTCCCAAAGATGACTTCGCCTTAAACGGAAGATGGCTTTAGGAGTTCAATTTATGTTATGGTACTCTGCCCGTTTTACCATTTCGAACACAGCGGCGAACTATCTTACCCAAATTTATACAGATATTTTCCATAGTTTCCGTGCCCGGACAAGAAGATGATTGTACATGCCTTGATGACAAAAATTAGCCGGCTTAACTTTCTTTATCTGCATGTCATTTAAAGCTATGTCAACGCGGGTCATTCAGGCTAATACATAGCCAGCGGGCCCCTCCCAATTATTAAGGCTTCTTCCATCAAAGACGTTGTTTAATAAAAAGCGCATGTAGAGAAAAACTGGACTTACCAATAACATTTTCAGACTTTTTAGGCCCCCTTATGGGGGCATCACGGGGGCTGTGGTTTAACCCTAAAACGCAGTGAGGGTGCACCTGCTGGTCTCACCCGATGTAGAGTTGCAATAAGTACTGAGCGCTGAGACCCTAAGATCAGTAAAAGGTTTTGGGTAAGCGGCGCCTCATACCAATTATGGAATCTCTGTTCCCTCAAAACGAGCTCCGAATTAATATCACAAAAATTGACGGAAACCGATGGCAAGGCGTATCCTTGCTCCCATGGATGTATGGGCCTTGAAATTAAGGCTCCACGACAGGTGTTCCCGTAAATCACGAGACGTTAATACATAGGCAGCATAACCCCAGATTCTTCGAAAGCTGAACCTAAACTCTGCCTGCTCTAGCCATACCTGAGAAGTATACAGGAGGAACGAACTCACTACTCTGTACAGCATTGTCCTGCTGGTGAGAAGCATCCGATAGAGTGCTGTCTGGATCAGCGATACCCTTCTGCTGTCATATTCGATGTTCGCCTTCGAAATATTTTAGAGCCTCCCTTGACCTGATTGTTTGGTTTCCGACTCAAAAATTCACATATCCCACATTCTTGCGGCTGGTTATTAGGTGGTCAGACCAATCTGTGATCCTCGTCCGTGGTTGACCACGCTCATGTAACCAGCGAACGCGAAAAGTCCCACATCCTCGGACAGTGTTAGTCGCAGAACCCTACTTTCTTCTTATTGTTTGTTCCGGTGGAATTCACTTGATTACTGAACAGCATCAGCTACTGAATTTAATGACGTTAGCTCTAGGAATACTGATTCCCCGCAATCTTTTCAAAATGACTGTAATTATTGGTCTGTCTGGGATTATCGTTCTCTTGACTAGGTCAGCAGGCCAAAATGGGCTCAAATTTCTATGTTCATGCCTTGGCCTAGTTAAAAAAAAATTAATAATGAAGCACCATCATTCCCCCAAAAGATTTAACTTATTTCCTCAAACACATTTATGGAAGCAATGTTTATCCAGCTGTCGCTTCAGTAAACACTTGAACGAGAAGATTTGTGGCAAATAAATTGGCCCACCATTCGCTCGAAAATATCACTCAGTCGTCATTTGTCAACCAGCACTTACATTGCATAACCAAAATGTTGTATCAAGCGGCAACATTTATTCTCATTCTTTGGATAGTACGGGCATCTGCAGATGTTAATTATCGCATTGTTGGGGGAACCCCAGCAAAAATTGAAGATGTGCCTTACCAAGTTGCGTTGGCCTACGACAATAAATTTATTTGTGGCGGATCTCTGATCACTGAGAAATGTGTTTTAACTGCAGCTCACTGCATACAGGGGTTTGCCATGGAAAAACTTAAAGCACGCGCTGGCATAACTAAGCTTAGTGAGTCGGGTCCCATTCAGGATGTTGTTCAAGCAATCTTTCCTCACGACTTTAACCTATTTACGATGAACAATGATGTGGCTATTCTTGAGTTGAATGGAACACTCTCAGGGGATAACATTAAACCTATCAAACTGTCCAATGAAAATCTCCGAGTTGGGGAAAAAATTAAAGTAACCGGATGGGGCTATACCAACGAATTCGCCGACAAAATATCGCAAGTTCTAAGAAAGGTTCAAGTTGGAGTGATCCCGATCAAAAAATGTATTGCAGCGTATAGAGGGGCTGGGAAAATATCACAAACCATGTTTTGTGCATCATCGCCAGGTGGCAGGAAAGACGCATGTTTGGGAGATTCCGGTGGTCCTGCTGTAGTCAATGGTCAGCAGGTAGGCATAGTCTCATGGGGTGTAAGTTGTGCCAGTCGCAATTACCCAGGTGTATATACGCGAATAAATGAAGTACGCCCCTGGATTGATAACATCGTCAAAGATTATTGTTAGCCTTAAGCCTTACATTTAAGAATTGAATAAATAGTCTAAACTCCTAGAAACTGTCATTTTTGTTTTCTTATTTCTTTGCAGTCTTTCTAAGCACCGACATCTCGCCGAAGCGCCAAAAACTCCTTTCTCAAATCCAAATTGATATTGGTGAATTAACAATGCATAACTCAACGTCAGTATCATACTACGTCTTCAGTTTAGTCGAAGCCAACATTGAACTGCAGCAAAAAATTTGGTATAATTTGGATGCAATTCGACCTAAGCCACCGCCAGTGGAAACACCTTCTACTACAGACAATTCTCCAATTAACACACGTGAGGTTACTACAGAGTTTAGTTCGCTGGCAATCAGTTCACCCATTTGCATGGACTATATTGATGATACTCGACTAAGGAAGACACGAGAAGAAGTGATCAGTATTTCGTGTGGTAATGAGTTTAAGTTTTGTGGTCGATTTTATACGCTTAATCGTCAGCCCTTGACGAAGATCTATCGTGGGGAGAATTTTCTGTTCCGAGCAAATATCGAGGTGCAAGCTAAATGTGATCTGGACGTATTGGAGACGTATTTTATTTGTGTAAGTTTACTTATAGTTATAGTTGTTGTTTTCAGATATGAACTGAAAATTGGAACACTGCTCAGATGATCTAACTAATTTTTTATAAATCTGCGTCTGAGTGTGCCACAAGAACTAACTTTTTTAATCTAAACAATCACTTTGATTTCCTTTTCTCGTTTTCAAATGTAAGGCATATATTATATGTAGTTAATAGTACTTTATAACCATATGTTCCTCTCATGTAGCAGTATTGGAACTGAGTCGCTTATAGGGTTGTCTATGTTTGGGGACCTGATTGTCATTTTACAAACTGCTCCATTTCGAATCAGCTTGATAGTGCGGTCGAGTATCTGCTGATATTTTCGAATTTAGTTGAACCAATTATTTTTCTGTAGACGTCTTCTTTAAGCTTTTAAGCCTTTGTTGCGGATTTTTCGACGACCTATGTTGAGTATGGAAAAACCACCTGGTTTGCTTATCCTGAAGTTTTGAATTTCCTCGGTCGTACTTCTTGTTAGATAACATTAGTCACACCAGCTGACATTCGTTACATTCTTACCTCCATCGTTGTACGGTAAAACCGAAGGTACGCCTGTTCTGTATATCAAACCTTTAAGTTTAAGCGGTATTGTTCTAGCACAAAATACTTCAAACTTGGACACACTTCTTACAAACTTCTTTGCAACGCTACAGTCCAAGGCTAACCATGGGTTTAGCTAACATGTCTCTAGTTGTGTGCACTTGTAGTGATCGAAGTAAAGGGTGCCGTATAAAGTCTTTTTGGTTGCTCGCCAGAAGGCTTTACAACATTACATTAGCAAGAGGTACTCATGGCATTGTTTCCACGATAGTGTCGTTGTCGCTGTTAAAAGCGGAGCCGAGGTAGATAAAGTTCCTTACTACCTCAAAGTGGTGGCTGCATATAGTGACGTTTTGTCGTAATTATCAATGTTGTGTGTCTCTATTTGTTGACAGCATATACTTTGGTTTTCCTTCGTTGACTGGTAAACCCATCTTAGGCGCTTCCGCTTCAGAAAGCCAATGGTACTTCTTAGTTCTCTGTGTCCCCACTATTCCAATGTCGTCTGCGTATGCGAGTAACCTGTACAAACTTTTTACAGATGTTACCTTTGGAGTTGGCTTGCGAGTTACGCACAATTCTTTGCATAACGATGTTGAAGAAGTAACGTGACAACGTACTTCAAGTCCTTTCTGACATTGAGTGTTTCGGGTTTGTCATTACAGACCTTGACGGGGAAGTGCGCCTCTTATCAATTTACTAAACAATATGCTGAGCCATTTGGATCCAAGATTTTCGATTGCCCATTCTTCTTGAGAGAATATATGATTCAGTCCTCGGTTCATTCTTTATACTGCTTTGATGACGTTGACCTCCGTAGAATACGTCATTTCTTCCTCGTAACTTCCGCGTTGGAAAGTGCCCCTAATCATTTTCAAAATGTTTCGGGGATCGAATCTCTTGGTGATTTTTATTTTAATCTTGTGTTAAGCACCTAAAATCTCTGCCATCCGAAATATTATCTTCCACTTTAATCGCAACAAGATTGGGGGTTTTGTCAATATGCGTGCATCGGAACGAATATACAGGGTGCTGGATCTGTTTTGTACGTCATAGTCACATTCAAAAACTTTTCAAAAACAAACAAAAGTAGTAATGACTTCCGGCCCATCTTCACATTTTTTTTTTTTCTCCAAAATATTTGAGAGGATATCGCAGTCAGTCAGATCTTATAATATACATCCTTCACAACAGTAGAGGTGTTCCACAAGGCTCTACTTTGAGATCACTTCTATTTTTCATGTACGCCTGCCGATCTAAAGAGAATATCCACACGGTCTAAGAAGAATGTGCTCTTCCTAAGCCTGTCTAACATGGACTTGCATCGTTATCAGCAAGAAGCTGACTTCAAATGAGAAACTTTCAGATAAGCAACATGCTGACTTCTGAGGCCCACGTTGATCAAATCGCGTAAAATCATGCGTACATCCTCCTCCCGATGTTTGTCATTGTCAAGTCGAACATGCAAGCAAATACCCTGTCTACCACAATGAGATAAAGTCATAAGAATGTGTATGTAGTACAGCATTGGAATCCTATCACTTGTAATTTAAATTCACGATATATACAATTATTGTTGAAGCTCTTAATTAATGAATTGCATATACCCGAACCCCTATATCAATTTTCTTTTAGGAATACATTCTTTCTCATTTTAAAACTAACCTCTTTACCTTATTTTTCAGGATCATAACTTAGTTCAATCGATATATAGCTCTAAACGTAAAAAATACAACAATCGCTATCACACTGGTGAAACTCTCGAAGATGTGATTGTCCTTAGAACAAACTCAACCAACTGTGATTGGGTAACAGCTAAAGAACACTTTGAACACGCTGAAAATGAGTCTCAAGCTTTATTTCAACGTTCGCGTAATTTACGGAAACTTCAACTTACAGCTGGTGGTAAAGCCGACAACAGCATTGTGCCTTCTTCGGCGATGAACAAAAGCCTACTGTCTAAAATCCCAACTAACATGACAATAATTGGTAATTGCGCTCTATTAGCCAGTCAAAGTTCCATTATGAGTTCATCGACTACCTCCGATGAGGGTAAACTAAAAACGGACTCCGACTCAACTAAAGACGAACAAATATTGCAGCAAACCAAAACGAGTACCCGATTGGTATTCAATAAGGCAATTGAAGCTATAACCCCAACTGGTCATTGTCGTGGTTTTATAAAAGGTGTAGTTACCAGCGATTCAAATCCAATAGCAGTACCAATATTTGGTGTTTATTGCATTAAATGGCGCCGAAATGGCTGTCAAGATGAGAACGAATCTAAATTCGTGGTATCTGGACTGGATATTGATGAACCCCCATTGAATATTTACTGCTCCATTGAGGAGAAAATGTTCGTTAAAGTGCCGATGACTCTAAAGGTTGTACTCAAGAATCCAACAGCAAAAGTTGTGCATTTGATTTCGACTCTTAGCGTTAACAATTCAGATAATTTTATGTGTTCCGGTCATAAACAGGTTAGTTACTTTTATTTCAAACACCTCGTCTTTGTCTGAGGAGATAAAACATTTTTTTTTTTTCTCTCACATCCTATAGTTGGACTTCTCCATATTTGCATACTCCGAAAAGGAACTTGTGTTCAATTTATATCCACTAAAAGTTGGCTGGCAGAATCTTCCCGAACTTCATTTAGAGTACAACACCCATACAGATCCAAGCAGGGATGAGTCACAAAATCAACTTCTTACCCAGTTGGTACAACGATCGATGCCTAAGAAGGTATTCGTTTTGGTAAGTTAAAACTTGATCAACTTTCGTAAACGACGATGATTAACTGGCGTTTCTTTATAGCCTCCGTATAAGCAGCATAGTAATGATGTCAAGTAGTATTGGCAGGCACCTGTTATAGAATTTCCGCATTCTAATTCTAATTATTATTTTCTAATTTAACATTTGTGAAAAAGAACAAGAACAAGAACCTCCCCCTCAGAGAGCCCATAAAAAACGAAAACTCAGAAATTCTCTTAGAAAAATAGGAAAATGTTTGTTAAACTGAAATGTGAATAATCCTTTGGATAACTAAAGTTTAATAATTAGAGACATAGTATACTTTATTATATTTGTAGATGTAAACAAAAGTGAGCGGAAAGCATATGTGTTGATTTTTAAATTTAAACAAAACTAAAAATAAAAATAAAAACAAAAACAAAAATACAACAAAGGATTAAGAGAATTTAACTGCAATTAGTTATTATAGAGAAAGTTTTAAAATGAATCAAAAACACAAAGAGAACATTTGTCAAATAGAGAATTATTTAATTAAATGGTGTTTTTTTTTCTTAATTATTTAACTGTTTATCACCTATCTATCGTGAGAGATATGTTATGTATTGGCGAGAGACCCCATCTTCTTTGATCCGAAGGTAAGCATTCAAAAGGAAATTGTAATCTGTTCCATTTTGTAATTTTGGCAGAGTCTAAATCGTACAAAGTTGAATTTTCAACATAAAAGTGCTAAGCCAGTGAAGGGTTTTATCCTAGAATTTCTGTTTTCTTACTTGCAGTTAAGCGTAAACAATAATTTGTTTAACTTGCTCCCAGAGATCGCCATAAAAGCGTTGACATTCTGCGCCGCCCAGACTGTTATCGTTATCAAAATTCATATGCGAAGCGTTAATAAGAAGCCAACAATCATATGTAAGGCAATGTGCCTCTTTTGATGGTCTGTGCTTTTATTGGAAGTGAATTTGCTTGTTACATTCAATGCAGCATTTATAGGTTGCAGCTCCAGTTTCGTCGTAGCTAGCACGCGGCTCCCCCATCTCGATATTCACAAGGGGACTTAGAGAACTCCAGATCAATCAACCGTCAACCAGATTGACCACACTGCGATCCAGTATTATGGATGTCCGAACGTTCCGAGGAGCCAACATCTACTCTGACCACTACCTTGTTGTAGCCAAGGTACGGTTGCGGATATAACGAACAACGCCAAGATAAGCTAATATTGTGGGGAATTTCGACGTCAGACAGCTACAATCGCAAGAGATCGCCAGGTCCTTTTCTAATCGAGTCTCTCTTAATCTCTTAAGAGGTCCCTTGCCGCCAGCATCAAGCATCGAAGACCATTGGAAACACTGCCAAAACACCATCAGAGATGCCGCTTCTGATGTGCTGGGTTTCACTCGGCCACCACAACGAAACCCCTGGTTTTATGACGAATGCCGGCAAGAACATACAGCTTAGCAACACGAACACCAAGAGGCGCTTCAAAAAAAAACTAGAGCTGCTCTATGAGCAGAAGAGGAAAGGCGAACACCGGCTTCTCAGGAGGAAGAAGATAGAGCAAACATGATCGGACGAAAGTATGCCCGGTGAATGGAACCTCAGCATTGTTTGTCCGATCCTCAAGAAAAGAGATCCTCTGAACTGCGCCAATTACAGAGGCATCTGTCTGCTTAACATCGGATACGAGATCTTATCCGCCGTTTTGTGTGAACGCCTGAAGCCGTTCGTCAACAACCTGATAGGTCCATATCAGTGTGGCTTTAAGCCAGGAACGTCCACCATCGACCAGATATTCACACTACGGCAGATCTTGGAGAGGACCCATGAGTTTCAGATCGATAACCACCACCTATTCATCGATTTTAAGGCCGCGTATGACAGCATCTATAGAGACGAGCTATATAGAGCAATGTCTAGTTTTGGCTCCCTGCCAAACTCGTCCGTCTGTGCAGGATGACGATGGAGAATGCACGCTGCTGCATCAAGGTCTGTAAACACCTGACCGAGACCTCTGATATCCAAAAAGGACAAAGCACAAGAGGCACGACCTTTCAAAAGTCCGTCCAATTACTCGCATACGGCGATGATATTGACATAATTGGAAGAAAGCAGCGTGATGTCAGTGGAACTTTTGCAAGTATTGAGACATTTGGGTTTAGCGGTCAACGAGGGGAAGATGTATATGTTATCAAGCAAAAAGAACAGAACGTCACCCTTGACAGGTATAACTTTGAGTTAGTTAAGGACTTTGTCTACCAAGGCTCCGCTATGAATTCAGACAACGACACCAGCGCTAAGTTCCAACGAAGAATAACTCTTGCCAATCGCTGCTTCTTTGGCTAAGAAGGCAATTGACTAGCAAACACCTCCCTCGGACAACAAAAGTCACCCTTTATAAGACCTTGATAATCCCAAAATCGACAAAACGGAGATTACGCGACCAGGAAATGCTTCCTTCACAATATCCATTGTGGCTCGTGCTGTGTGTGCGGTTGCACCGTCTTTTTGAAACCACATGTTCACCAAGCCCCGCTCATCCAATTCCGGCAGTAAGAAGTCGTTTATCATGGCCCTGTAGCGTTCGCCAGTAACAGTGACCGTATTGCCGATGGCGTCCTCAAAAAAATACGGCCCAATTACTCCTCCCGCGTGATCGCTGCACCACACAGTGCCTTTGAGTGGATGTAATGGCTCTTCGTGCATCACACGCGGATTTTCAGTGCCTCAGAAACGAAGATTTTGCTTATTGACGTAACCGCTTAAGTGGAAATGCGCCTCGTCGCTCATAATGATTTTCGACACAAAATCGTCCTCTTTGTTGTTGAGATTGAGAATAGCCTGACAGCGGAGTATAGCGCTCCATTGCTTGTCTGTTTATATACTGCAACTGTCTAGTTCACAAATGTCAACTATGATTGACGCACGACGCCATATGCAAAAATTTTAACATCTTCCGATAGGATGATTAATTTTGCGCCACCTTGTATTTCTGTTGGGTTTTGTCTGCTTCAACCAATTTCCTTCCACATGAACTAAGATTCACCCATTGCTATCGATGCTGAGATACATAGATTGTCTTCAAGAATGTGTGCGATCAATAGCCAATAACTTACAGACGTTGATTGTTGTTGATTGTTCAGATCGTAGTTATACTGGAGCTCACTTAGACGTTTTTATTTCCCAAGCCAATATGTGTATTTTAAGCGAGTATAAGGGTATTCGTAGCAGACTGACGCTATCCTAGTAGGATCATTTTTTACGTAAAATGCCAAAGTATTTCAAGTTAGATTCGAATATTCTTCAAGCCGAAACGCTTTGTTTATGCGCTCTACATGTCCTATTCATATTAGGTGTTTTCTTCAGACTCATTTGATTAGATCACTGTCGCTATACAATCTGTTAAACTCTGCCTTGTATCTTCTTTTCAATTCACTGGCAATGCAGGCAGAACCAAAGATCATGCAAAAGATTATTCTCTAAAAACAGTTTTTGTCAAAGTCCATCCTTCTGCTTCATAGAGAGAGGATAAGATGAATATGATATTGTCCTACAACCTACAATCAACTTAACTGTTCGAAAGTAATTTTTATCCTCAATTTCCTTCTTAGCTTACCAACCAGACTCTTTAAATAGCACAAGCCAGTTGCTTCCAGTGCCGCGCCTCAAGTTAATTGAGTTCCCGATGTGGTGACCATTTTATAAATATGACACAGTTATCTAAGACATTTGATCCGTAAACGCCTTACTAGTCCCTGTGCAGCTTACAAAATTCGCGGTTGAATCACCTACTCCAATCCAAAAATCACACATAGTGTCCTTCCCTCGAAATGGAGAGAGCCAGGTTGGTCTTACGAGAAAAGACTACTCGTATTACTTAATGGCCTCCATCAAGGCAGGGAGAATTATCTATAGTCGTCCTGCACAACCTGATGAACTTGACAGAGATGTCAAAACTAAAAAGGCCTTTGTATAGGCGTTGTCGTCCCTATCTACGCTGCCGTTTGCGACTTTGAAATCGACAAATAGATTTTATATCAGGAGCAACTTCTTTGTGGTCAATTCGTTTCTGTTGTGGTGCCGAGAAGTTTGAGAATGCCTGAGGAAAGTGCAATCGGCATCTGAATGCTGCATGACTGTCTGGCGTCGATAGTTATATGGTAAATCTGGTTTGCGGTTAATTGATCAGGGGATAGCTAAGTCCCTATACGGATACAGTTTTCCATTTTGCCTGACCCATCACAGCACACTTTTTGAATTGTAGTAGTATCGGTCCAGGGCCTTTGCAAATTGTTCGACAGCATGTGGTCTATTAAAGATCCCCACATTTTATAGCTATAGATCATTGCTCCTAAAACATTTGCTGAGTGGAAGCTACTCCCACGCGTACCCCTCAACCTGGAGAGCCATGTCCTTTATAGAAATGCTAGACCAAGGGTGTCGTTAAGCAATCCGCTGCCAGTAACTCCGCTCAGTTTATGGAGTTGTCGTTGGTATAATAAAGTTGTTCGCAACACCGATGGATCTCCCTTTAAACCTGGTCTCCAAATACATCAGAAAAGCTTTTAAGTAGCGAAAACTTGGTTCAACTTCAACAACTTTAAAATTCAAAACCAATTAAATCAGTCGGAGTCTATCTTGTCAATAAGAAAACACAGATAATACTTCAGTACAAGCTAATACTTCATCACAACAATCAGTTGCACTTTTACGCAAAGCAGACTCATTTTTATAAGCAAGCAAATTTTTCTATCGGCCACAAATTCAGTTCGAAAACATTTCAGCAAGACGATTTTTGAATTTCTATCCTTAAGGTGATAGTCACAGTTAAGAATTGCATTCTTACTTACTTACTTAGTTGGCACTGGGCCTCAACTAGCAAGCCTTTTCAGTTAGCCTGGTCTTTAGCTAACCGCCTCCAGTTGCGCACCGCTAGTTGGTTTATGTCCCCATCTACTTGTGCGCGGCACCTATGGTGGGGTCTTCCTCTACAGCGTTGTCAAATCGCATCTTCTGTATTTATACTAGAAAGCGCACCAGTGGATTTGCCCGAGTATGAAGATTTGATCGATTGGAAACTTTTCTTGTCTGAAACCGCATTGATAGGGGCTAATCAGGTTGTTCACAGAGGGTTTCACACATTAACACAATTTGATAAATATGATATTGTTTGCGAGGTTGAGGAGACTTGTAGCTCAATAGTTGACGCAGTTGAGGTAGTTTCCTTTTTAGCCATCAGGCATAGACACTTCTGACCAGATCTAAGAAATGAAATACCCTCAACAAAATCACTTCCCGGAGCTTTGAATACCTCAGAAATGTTGGTTATCTTATCGGCGTCTTAGTTGAAAAGTCTATTCTGGTTAGCGACGAGATTTTCGGCTTCTTCCTCCATATACAGTATGCAGAAAAAGTTTTTCCATACTCTTAGTACCGATTGTGATTCTACAGCAAGGTTTCCTTCTTCCGTACGTTATTCATGGATTATAAACTCTCAGTTCCTTTTACTTGCTTCATGAAAAGCCTTCCCGCCTCTTCTGATCATAAAGCCTACGAGCGGCTCTTGTACTTTGCTATACCGCCGCCTTTTAAGCTTCCTAATTAGCTACATGTAGTTGCCGACATACTTCATCAAACCAGAAATTTTTCAGCGGTCGGATGTCGGATGAAAAGCAGGACATCCGTCAAACCGTCTCTGGTAACACTTTCTCGGCGATGCCACTGTCTTCAGTGCTGGCGGCATTGGAGTTATTCAGAAATTTTGGGATATGCGTTTGGCGAAGATTCTGGTGGTCTCTTGCCATTGTGGGTATACTACGTATTACCTTCTAACAGTGTTAGTAGTCCGCACAATCCACGTGCAGAGCCCAAGGTCATTGTCCTTACAAAAACATTTCCGGAGTAAGCCTCATATTTAACTATTGCCATGAAAAGCAGAATTGAAAATCAAAATCCTACATTCACAGCCAGATCCTACGAGTTACTTCGCAAAATTTCAAAAATTTAATGTTTATAAAACGTAACGTAATTATTCGGCCGCCATTCGCCAAATTTGACATTTTCACTGTGCCACATAAAACAAAGATGGCCAACACAGAAAGCGATGCAACATACTGCTCCGAGGTGGAGAAACAAAGTATTTTATTTAAATTATTATTTCATCTGACCAATTTATAATAAATCAAAAACGTCAATTTTATTTTAAAGATTCATCACAAAGACGACGATCCAAGCGCCTATCACAAAAGCTTCTCCACAGCTTCCGGTCAAATGGATATCCACCATCCAACCATCGGTTTGAAAAAATCTACGAAATGCTCAAAAGTGAATCATTCTGTCAAGATTGGTCTATAGACGATTGGTCGGCACTGAAAATTGAAGTTAACTCAATCAACAGATCACTTCGAGGAGTGGCAAAATCTAGAATTTCATTTGTTGAGAAGGTAAGTGGTGTTGGAGGACTAACAATCAGTTAAACTTGGATTATTTTTTTTTTTAGAAAATTGGTGAATTTCTTCAAAAGTCGTTTGCACATTCAAACGAAGACATCCAAATCGATCATAGAGAAGATGTTTCCAGTAGAACGGTGACATCACCGAATGTCTTGGCTGGGATGACAACGGACATTTTAACCGAATTGCCAGCATACCAACCACAAGATCTATCAAATCTACCAGCGCATACGGTCAATTCGAAGATGTTTTGCACTCAGGTCAATGCATTAGATTTAACAAAGAGAATCGAACAAGGTTCAGTCGAAGCTAATCTCCATCCTGCTCAGCCAACTGAAAATGAAAACAAAGAGGACACAGCTAAAGACTCAGTTATTGACATGTCTAGTGATAATTCTGTGGAGAAAAATCGAGAAATAAGTAGCTCAGTTGAGGTCATACAAGCCCCTCAAAATGAAGCTCAAACTTCAAAGTGGGCACAGTATCTGTTACCGCTGCATGAACCTCAACAGGTAATTGAGAAACCAAAGCCACCATCACCTGTAAAAGAGAAGCCCGGTTCATTCAAGGAGAGCCTACTTAAATTGTACAAAGAGAATCGTTCTCAATCTTCAAAGATTCAACAGAAGAAACCCTTGAAACCAAAAATCTGCAGAAACAAAACTTCTAAACCCAAACAATTTCGGAATACGGAAAGTTTATTTCAACGCAACCACCAACTAACTGATGATCGTATTTCACCACGGAACGTGCAATCGGAGCGAATTTGCAGTGCTTCATCAGATTTCTACACTGGTGATTTGATTTCCCTGGATTCGATTGGCTTCAATGATGAAAGCGAGAGTCTCACATCCTTGCCACTGTCACTGAAAGAAGGTTTTAAAAAGGTCTTTGGTACTGATAGCTTGAACGATGTTCTTGGGTTCGAGAGAATCCGCTATAAATTAACAGAGCGTCATGTGAAACGTTTGTCAGATACACTAAATGTGGACCATGATACTTTGAAGAGAGCAATTGAACGAATTCTAGCTGATGACAACTGTGATGAGGTCGAAAGTGGTTCTTCTACTTCAGTGGTAGAATGCAGTCAAAGTCCTACGCAAAGACTGTTTCCGAGCCAAAGGTCCCAACTATCAAAGTGAAAGGATTGTTAAATATTTATTTATTTTTGTTTTATTGATCTAGGACCTAATAAATATGAACTTTTTGTTCACCTAAGCTCTACAGAAACGCAGACAAGATCTCTATTTAATCGAAGGTCCATTTTAGTTCGAAGGTTCATAAGTTTTATCTATCTTACTATATGTTGATCTTTTAAGATCGTAACCAGTTATTCCACGATTTAAAAATTATGCTTTGTGTAGACAGCTCAACGCATTTGTATTGCAACAATAGACTTTCTACGATAAATAGATATTCTGATGTTCCAACCTTTTCTCTAGATTTAATATACTTAACACTTTGAACCGAATAATTCCAAGTTAACATCAGTTTTTCAATAGCGTATGCGTTTTAGTTTTATTCGGTCCGTATGCGTCCTTTGACACCGACGCCTTGGAAAGAACGTTACCTTCGACAGATATAACTTTGAGGTAGTTAAGGACTTTGTCTTACTACGCTCAACTATAAACTACGACAACAACACCAGAGCTGAGATCAAACGAAGAATAACTCTTGCCAACCACTGTTTCTTTGAGATAAGAAGGCAATTGAGTAGCAAAGCCCTCTCTCTGACAACAAAAGTCACCCTTTATAAGACCTTAACAATCACAGTCCTAGCCTATAACGCAGAGGTATGGACATTAATCAAAAATGGATAAGGGTGATCTTGGTTGCTCTGAGAGGAAAATTGTTGGAGTGGTTTTCGGCCCCGTCTGCATAGACGAACTTTATGGACTGTACGCGACATCGACATCCAGAAGAGTGGAGATCCAACGACTGAGATGGTTATGTCATGTAGAGCGGATAAACAACAACGCTCCGGACCGAAGAGTCTTCGAATTCGCCCCCGCGGGAAAGCGCAGTAGGAGAAGACCGAGCTTCAGGTGGCGCACGCAAGTGGAGAGGACCTCAGCCAACTTAGCGTGCGAAACTGGAGGCAGCTAGCAAAGATAGAGCTAGCTTGTAGACTGAGGCCCTGGTCTACCCCTGACTGTAGCGCCACCTAAAGTAAGTATGAGTCCTCTGACTCTAGCCTAACTCAGTATTTGGCACCACCACACCGCCAATCGGATGATGCACCTCATGATATTTAGGTAGAAGAATCTTATTTTCATGCCATCCATCAAAAAGGCCGCTGTATGCCAATGCTTAATTTTTTTGTATAGAGATATGAACCATCTACTGCAAAATCTGTAGTCTGCATAGGGTTGGAGGTCTATCTGAGCCTAAACGAATAAACCTCTGTATCCATCTTTATTACAAGATGGCCGCCTTCAGTTGTGTACACTGTGTTTAATAAAATACCTTACTACTTACTTTCGCCTTCCGCCTATTCGGTTTACTCAGTACCTTTTCTTCCACTCAGACGGGTCCGAGGAATACAAATTGGCAGAGGTTTTAGTGCTTTCAGAATTGCGTATTGTAGACAAAATCTTTAGCTATCCTAAAGTAATTTTCATTTTAACACATCTGCATCTGCAGATAGCATAATTTTTGTTATGCCGCCGTTGACCACTTGGTCCACCTTTTCTACTTTCAAAGCAAAAAAGTTACTGATATCATGCAAATAATCACTCTCAGTTATTATCAATCTGTTATTAGGATATGAGTTTGAATACAATGTATTCATTTTCAAGGGCGATGAAGACATTTCTCGCAGTAGAATTGAGTCACTGAATCACCTCGTTAAGGAAGGCGAAATTTTGCTTTCGGCCGCTTCTTCGCACTGGAATAGGAGTTTCTATGGATTGTTCGACCGGATCCTGGGACGTCCGTTGAATATGGCAAAATTAACTGATTCGATTAACATGAAAATTGCCCGCTGTCAGATTTTTAATGTGAAAACTTCCACAAATGCACGCAAGGATACCTTTTTTTTTGTCACACCCTCTGGCATTTACAACATTTCCATTTCCGTCGTTTTCATATGTCTTTTTACTTCTCTTACGTCCTTTAACATCTAACTTTTAAGAGTTGCCTAAGACTGTCATGTCATCATTTACAATAGCGCTATCAAAAGAAGAAAAGCGAAAAAAGTTAAATAATTCCGGTCTCTGTGCTGCTTGTATTAGCTTTACATTTAAATTCTCCGGTTATTCACTATGCGCATTAATATTTCTTGACTTCGAACTTTTCTTCTAATGTGCGATAGCCAAGAACATTCTCCGTTAAGTATCGCATTAAAACAGCTTTTCATTTATTTATCAACTGCATATAAGTTACGAGGGTACATGTCTCTGATTCGGTCGTATTACCGACTTTTTCGCCCATTATCCACAATTGTTTCCACGTTTCCGATATATTTGGTTCACGCTTAAAAGATTTATGGTCAATATTTTGGGTCTTTGCACTATTCTTGCTCTTTCCTTAAAAATCTTCACATTAACCTTTCGCGTTTAATTCTACTACTTTATGTAAAGCGTTTGCTAATTTTCATTGGTATACAAAAACTGTTATACAATCTCACTCTTCTTTACATCAAAATTTCATATTCCATTTCCACCTTTATGCGCAATCGCAATTTGTCACTTTCATGGCATCTTTCGGTATCGGGCTGTTTACCATACTTGTATTCTTCGTAATCTCAGCAAAATTAAAAAGATTTTTTCAATTAAGCACGAAAATCCCCTTCAAAAAATGTCAGAACATACAGGAAGTTTGGTGAAGGATCCGAAATTGGTCCTCAACAGGATATTCATTGGTAATATACCAACCTGCACCAAAGATGATCTCGAAAGTATTTGCCTGCCGTACGGGAAAGTACTTGATTCTTTAGTGCAGAAAAACTATGGATTTGTTCAATTTGAGTCAGAGGAAATCGCAACAAAGGCAGCAAAAGCCCTCAATAAATCAGTTTTCAAGGGAAATCATATATCCGCACGCAATGCGGGCCACAAAAAACGTCCAAATCCAAATGGAAATGTAGGAAGTTCGGCTGCTGGTGGTTCTGGCGGGGGTTCTGGTCCTGGAGCAAGTAAGCAACCTTTTCCAAATCCATCGCAACCATTTTCTAATCCAGCTGCCAATAATCCTGATTATAACGATTGTGAAATTATTGTCGTCGACCGACAAAACACGTAAGTACATCTAACGAATTCGCCTTTTAATACTCATCGTCTTTATGTATTTTGCAGAGCCTATGCAGAGTTCATTGAATCACGTTTAAAGCATTTGAATCTTCAAGTTGATGTTCTATTTCCAAATGAAGAAGTTTCGTTGGGAAAAGTATTAGCAAACATATCATCTCGCGGCTGTATGTATGCCATACTCGTAACACCACAAAATGAAGAACATCGCAGCATTACAGTGAATATACTCTATGGGATACCAGCGGAGCACCGCAATATGCCTGTTGACGATGCAATCAACTTGATTGCAGAAGATTTTCGCTCCAAAATGTCTCGTGATCAATCACATCTTCCGAAAGTCGTTCCAGTAATTCCTCCATCAAATGTAGTTGCACCTCCACTAAAGGAACGTCATCCGGATGCAATTCAAACCCTTCTCAACTTGCTAGCCGATAATTTACCACTCACAGTATTGCAATATGACTGCATTATAAAGTATTTGCAAGAACGAAGAGAACTCCAAATCAAAATGGAGTTGGGCGATGCAGCAAACAAAGCTGGCATCCAGCCAGATCCTGAGATTGAATTGCAAAAAAAGATATTGAACATTTTAAACAAGCCATCCGTGGCAGAGACTCATTACGATTTACTCTATCCCAATTTGGAATCGATCAAGCAAGACTATCGGGCAATGGATTTACTTAAAGATGTTCGCGTTCAAAAGGCCATTGATTCAATGTTGAACTCCAATTTGATGGCAACCATAGAGAAGCATATGAAGTTCTAGGTTAAAAATGTCTTGCACCACTTGATGAGCGGAAATTTTAAGAAATTATAGTTAATCTTTAGTTTAATATTAAGATGTACTTGTTTGACCTCAAATAAATTAACCTTAATAAAGAGCTCAATGTGTTGCGTGTGTTGTTACAATTGCAGGTCTACCAATCAAGGAATCCAAATGTAATTGCCATAGAGGCAAGCACTCGGTGATGTAAACCAATTCTCTTTAAGCAATAGCAGACCATATGTTTAAAAAAAAAACCCAACTCTACAGATAATACCAACACTTCAACCCTATTTATATTATCGGCTTGGGATAGAAAATGCAACTACCTAGATAAATCTTCATCCTGGCAAGAGTAAAAGTCAACGATTTACGGGTAGCAGCAGATGTATTCTTTCGCGGAAGCGCTTTTGTAGCTTTCAACTACTACATCAGGCACAACTATGCATTTATTGTACTGCCAGACCAACAGTTTTTGAATGTACTATCTCCATTTTGTAACGAAAATCCTTAAACAGTTTGATGATTATAGTCACTCACATGAGCTGTACCGCTACGGGATGGCGGTGTTCGGAAACATCTAGTGGTTTGTAAGACAGCAAGAAGGGTGCTATGCCTTCCATACGTCTAGGCATATAAATTTAGCTTCTTACCAGCGTGCAGAGTCTTATAACCGATCGCTGTGTTCCAAATTAAATGCCAAATCCAAGGAACTCCGAATACATCTCACGGATAGAGATAATTTCCTAGTATTACAGTATAAGCATAACTCAATGAATATCAGATATACACAGATTTTGTAGAGTTTCGGGATATTCAAATTGGGTAAACAAAGGATTAAATGCAGCACGTTCCTTGCATATCACATAATCATCACAAAATAATGCAGGGCCATTAGAAACACTTCTATCCTCGGCACAACATACCTTCTGCAAAGGAAAGTCGGTGGAAATGGCTCAACATTCATTAACTAGCCATATGGAACTAGCTACATTATAAAGAATATTCAGTGGTCGCTTTCCTGGACATAGAAGGCGTTTTTAATAACGCATAATAATAACGACGGCGCGGCGCTGTCAACTCCGAAGTCAGATGACTCACTTGGGGAGTTAATCAGTCTTATGTTAAAAAGCAGGATAATTAACTCCAAACGGGGTGGGCCTTTTATTAAAAAATGTGTCACACCTTCTCTGAAAGTTAGTGGTCAACGAACCGCTGCTTTATACCTGGAAGCGGGTGCAGTAGGGTGGTTGCGTATGCGGATGACGTTGCTATAGCGACCTCAGGAAAACTTCTTTATGTTTTTAAAGATTATAATCACAACATACTTACACGTTAGGCTCGTCGTTGTGGATAGGAGATATAACTCCACAAATTCGATCTTGTCCTCTTTTTTTAGGAAACATGAAATTCCAATCATAGACCGTACCTTAATCAACGGTACAAGCTTGGTCTTCTTTGAAACATCGATATATCTGTGTCTAGTTTTCGACGGGGAACTAAGATGGAAACTTAATATTCAATAAAGAGTAAGGAAAGTTTCAGTAGCTTTATTCTCTTGCAAAAAGGCCATCGGGAACAAATGGGGTCTCCAGGCTCGTATTGCCCATTGGCTATACGTCTCGGTTATAAGACCAACATTCACTTTCGGGTTGGTTGTCTGGTGGACAGCCTTAGACAAAGCAGTCAACTGCATGCAGCTAAGCAAGGTCTAAAGAATAGCAGGTCTAGGCATAAGTGGAGCCCTACGTATAACTCCCTCCGCTCCACTGGATGTTATGTTTGCCCTGACACCTTTCAACTTTTTTTTAGCAGGTAAGCAGCTGCTTATGTAGCTATTCGCCTTGAAGCAACTTCCTACCAGAGAACATCGACTACACCATACCCAAACATTGGTTTAATAAGAACTTCCACGTAAGCATCCCCTCTAGATCCTTCTGGGAGAAAATGCATTCCTGGAAGATAGATCAATTCACTTCTACACCGACGGTTCAAAGACCGACAGTTTTCTGGCTGTGAATTTTCTGTCTTAACAAAATGTTTCCGATTGCTCAGATAGGAGTGGAACCAATTAAGCCAGATTTATTTAAGAGATCGTCGGCCAGGCGAAATTTGTTACATAATAACTTTGCTTGTGTATAGAAATTTCTTTGGCTTTACTTATGTTAGATCTCATTTGCTCTAAAGTCAAACACACGTTTGGATTGCGAGTTGTCTTCTGATACCTAAAGGTGTTGAATTAGATTGGCCGCTTCTCCAGACAAATTAGCCTTCAGATAGAACATTTTCTGTGCCTTACTCATCGGTTGTTGATGTATAAGCTGGAGGTAGAGATCGTGAAACTCCTTTTATTGGAGATAGTTCCCATTAAATACGGGCAGTGTTATCTCTGGTAGTTTAAGCTTGTTGAACCGCTTGGCTTCTGAAGTCACAGCTGCTGACGTCTTGCCCAACTGTTGATCCAAGTGTTCCTGTAGTTCGATAAGTCGTGATTGACAGCGTTCTTCTAGCTTTTGAATATTATCAATCGAGTAATCTAAGGTCTCTTCTTCTGCCACGATTTGGAGATGTCGACCAGAGATAATTGACCATTGTCTTTCATGTTGTCATCGAGGCCTTTTGCTGTTTTATCAGCTTTTGAATGGTGTTCCCGCTTTCGATATTAGTACAGGTGTAAGTGAACTTCTCAAGATCGGTTTGTGCTTGCAGTATAGCTGTCTTGTACTCAGTGTACACAGCCTCAACTTGTGCGTAGTACTTCCTTTCGAAGTAGCTGCTCTCTGGCCGCTCTGCCCGGTATGCTTGTAACTTGATGTCCCTGTTTTCGAAGTCGAGCCGCTCCAGCCGGGACTCTAAGTATGGTTTAGTCCGCCTGCCTGGCCCGTCTTTTTTAAAGTTGGAGAATAACTTTGTTACTTTCTCAGCTGCGACTGTCTGTTCCTTGATGAGGGCTTCCATTGTTTTTAATTCTTCAGCGGGATCACGTCGGGGTCACCAAAATGTTAGATCTCTTTTGATCTAAAGTCAAACACATGTTTGGATTGCGAGTGTAGTTTTTTAAAATTTTTAGTTCCTTAAATACTACTTTACAAACAAAAATGTAATACTTTAGGAGTATTCTGTTACGTCTGGGCGTTGCGACATAAAACTGTATTTGATATTGCAGATGCGAACAAAACCCATACGTCAGCAGAATATTTGGTGGGAACAGAAATTTTGGTTGGTAAAACTGATTATTTAGCAGAATGGAGTGTGGGAAAGGATTATATGGACAAAAGCCATCGATACATACAGCATGTATCAAAAGAAAGGAAATGGAAAAAATATAGTGACGCTTACAAGAAAAATACTTATTAAATAAAACTAAGGTATAAACAACTTACTTACTTTAGGTGGCACTACAGTCCGGGGTGGACCTGGGCCTCAGTCAACAAGCTAGCTCGATCTTTTGTTAGCTGCCTCCAGTTTCGCACGCTAAGTTGGCTGACGTCCCCTTCCACTTCGTTCTCCTCTACTCCGCTTTCCCTCGGGGATGGATTCGAAGACTTTTCGGACCGGAGCGTTTTTGTTTATCACCTCTACATGACCCAGCAATCTCAGTCGTTGGATCCTCACTCTTCTGGATAAGTTGATGTCGCTGTACAGTCCATAAAATTCGTTGTTGTATCTCCTTCTCCAAACACTGCCTTTGCAGACGGGACCGAAAAACACCAAAACAATTTTCCTCTCAAAGCAACCAAGAGCACTCTCATTCGTTTTTGATAATGTCCATGCAAGGTCCTATATAGGGCCTTGCTAGTCAATCTTATCCCAAAAAGGCAGAAGTTGGCAACAGTTATTCTTCGTTTGATCTTAGCGCTAGTGTCGTTAGGTACACAAAGACTTTAACTTCCTCATAGTTATACTTGTCGAAGGCGACATTCTGTCCGAGACGTCGGTGTTCAGTGTCATTTTTGCTTGACAACATATATGTACTTGGTCTTTCCTTCATTGTCCGCTAAACCCCATTTTCCGTCGCAATACGTGCAAAGGCGCCTTCCTATTATGTCAATATCATCGGCGTATGCGAGTAATTGGACACGACATGACAGCGCATCGTCTTGTCTACATCCTATCGTTTGCTTGAGGGAGCACCGGGCATTCTCCATCGTCATTCAGTACAGAAGGACGAGTGTGACAGTAATGCCAAAATCAGACATTGCTCTTCACAGCTCGTCGCGGCCTTAAAATCGTGAAATAGGTGCTGGTTATCGATCTTAAGCTCATGGGTTTTCTTCAAGATCTGCCGTAGTGTGAATATTCGGTCGATGGTAGACTTTTCTGGCCTGAAGCCACACTGATATGGATCTATGAGGTTGTTGACAAACAGCTTTAGGCATTCACAAAATATGGCATATCTTGTATGCGATGTTGAGAAGACTGATGCCTCTGTAGTTAGTGCAGTTTAGAGGGTCTCCTTTCCTGAGAATCGGACAAACATTGCAGAGGTTCCATTCACCAGGCATACTTTCGTCCGACCATATTTTAGAGATGAGTTGCCGTATGCTCCTAACCAAGTCATCGCCTGCCGCTTTGAAGAGCTGGGCAGACAGGCCGTCTGATCCAGCAGCTTTATTGAACTTCAGCTTAGATATTACTATCTTCAATTCATCATCATTTAGAAATCTACATTGAGAAAATCAGCTAGTTTGGCGTTGTTCAATGAAGTTTTTCTGGGCTCTCCAAATTGCAAGAGTGGCTCCAGTTTCAGCAGAAATTCGAAGAAGAGTTGAAAAAGAACATTTTTGCATCCGTTTAATGCAAAAATATCCCCAAACTCTTGACTTTACTAATGAAATGATCCAGAATGGAAGAGTAATTCTAAGGTCCACAAATTTAGCCAACAGATACTTGGCGGAAATATGTATCATAGGATGTAATTATACGCGTTACATATTTCAACATGTAATTTATAAGTCCAGATGGCATAAAACAGAACTTTTGAGAACTTGTCGCATAAACGCTTCTCTTAAAGAGACATATTTCCGTATTTAACTGGAGCATTGGTATAGGACGATAGATGTAAATGGGGATATTATTAAGCTCTGTAATTTAATTGTTTTTTTTAAGACGACATAACAGCTTTTTCTGCCATCCCCAATCTGCTACCTTAAACGACATACATATACATTGGTCAACTTCTCATCAAGCATGCGAGAGTGCACTAGTGAAAATGAGACACGTATACGTTGTGTGTCTGCTTGAGGCAAAATCAAAATGTTTGAATTTTTCGTCAATCAGGTAGACATGCTTGATATAGTGTATATGCGTGATTGACTGATTGAACATGCATTTGCTCATTTTCGAATGGACAGTGACGAGACAACATCGTATGCAGACTGCGAAGTTTTTTTTTTAAAGGGTTTAATATGTTCGAAGATAGAGGATAAAAATTGTATTTTGGAATTTCTAGAAATTTATCGTTTTCTACCTGCGTTGGGTCGTTATCATTTGAAGAACTTGATCATTCGCTCATTTACTTGAAGACTGTCATAATTTAAAAAAATGCGATTTTGCAGAAAACGAGTTTAAAGTTTCAAGTGACTATTGGTACATATGAATTGAAATAACGCATATTATCTTCTAACGGGGAGAGTATGCAAGATATAATTTTGAGATAATATGAAGAAGAATAATTCTGCATCATTAGCTCAAAATTCGGGTTTTTTGAGTTATGACTTACTTTACTTACTTTAGGTGGCGCTACAGTCCGGGGTGGACCTGGGCCTCAGTCAACAAGCTGGGCTGAGTGATGACAGTCTTCAAGTAAATGAGCGATATGCCTGCCTCCTCATCCATGCGGTGGTAATTTATAAAGCCAATTGCTGAACTTAATTACAGCTCATTCAGCAGATTTTCGTGGGAAAAATCGTTTCGTTTTTCAGCCATTTTTTCATACACACCCGTTTCTTCCTAATCTTTTTACTTTTCTTCTTCAAAGCTAGCGCTAGTCCCAATGCGATGCAGCAATCGTCCGTATCACTCATATTTTCTTTTTTTTTTTTTAAATCGATTTAAGATTAAATCGAACAAGAAACCGTAATGATAGAAGACTCATGCTTGATGTGTGTATGTATATGCAACATCAAACAGAATTTACTAATGCACTCTCGCATGCTTGATGAGAATTTGACCAATGTATATGTCGCTTAGGAATGCTTTAGATATCCAGGGATGCTCGTATTTTGCAAAGATCATCCGGTCTACGTTTGAATGAGTCTCTGAGTGTTTATTTAGCACTTCTTTCTGAAAATGTTAAAGAGACACCGACGATCTTTGTAGTAAAACATGAATTTTGTATTTTTTTTTTAATTAATATTTTATTTTTGACTGTTTATTATGTTTTCAAAAAATGTTTTGCATCTATTTTTACAATTTCATTTAATTTAATCATACATAATGTATATGTATATATATAATTTCATTTCTTATCCCAATAATATTACTAGGTTTTGCTTTTAAAATTTGTTTTTTGTTTTCTTGTCTTTTTTTGGTTTTGTTTTTTTTTGCTTTTTAACTTTATTTTGTTTTTACATTTGGCCTATTTTACTCTCTAACTTAAGTTTTATTTAACTATTTTGCTTTAGTAATTGGTTCCAAATTTTAATTCTAAGTATTCCAAAAGTTTCCATAACAAGTAGAAACCTTTGATAAACAAAAAAAAAAAACAAAAACTAAAACATCTTAATATTTTTTTTTTGTTTGTTTTTTCTTTATGATATAATATTTCTAAATTCTCAAAGTAAAACTACGTTTTAAACAATTTGATTTCGTTTGATGAGAATTTGTTTTTTCTTTTTTCATATTTACAACTTCCAATGGCTTCTTTTGGTTTCCGTTTTTTTTTTTTTTTTTTAAATTGTTTGCTGTTGATTTTTCTTTTAATTTTAATTAACTACAATTTAGTTTTTTAAGCTATGTATATAATAATTTTGTCTTTTGTTTTTTTTTTTATATTTTTTTTTTTTTTTTTAAATTGTTTCAATTTATGTTCCCCTTTGATTAAAAAACAAAAAACTGTTTTCCGTTCTATGTTGTGGTATGTAATCGTTTTTTCTTTTTCTTTCCAAAAAATGATATTTTATATACATATGTGTTTTGAATATAAATATTTGTTTGTAACTACAAAAATTTCTTTTTTTTTTTTTTGATTTCTTGTTTTGTATATTAATAAAATTGCAAATATTTTTTTTTCTTCCATTTTTTTGTATTTTTTTTACAAAATTCTTATTTGCTAATCTGTTATTCTTTTTTAAAAAAAAAAAAAAATCCTGGCAATCTATTTACAAATCTCTCGAAATGATTTTCGAAATAAGACATCTATTAGTTAACTTTATTTATTTATTTATTAATTTTTTTTTTTTACAAAAATGAAAAAGAAATCCTTTTTTTTTTAATTCTGTTTTCCACCTTTTCGCCTTAACAACTATTTTGGAATTTGTGATTTTCTTTTAGAATATTTTCTAAAACAAACAATTTTGTTGTTTTTTTTTTTTGATTTAATGTAAAAAAACAAAAGTATTGATCGTTTGCATTTTGAAACCATTTATTTTATTTATTTAATCTTTGTGTATGAACATTCTCTTTGGGAGTACATATTTAATTGTTTTGTGCATGGAAAATAATGAAATGAAATGAAAAAAAGACTTTCAGAACGTTGTTCTTCGTTAAATAAATTTTAAAGTATGTTTCTATGGAAAATTTAATTGGAAGAGTAGATAAGACTGAGAGGAAGCCTGGATAATTTTAGAGGCTGAAAAATTGGGATGGTCTGCATTGAACCAAAGTAAGAAATTGAGTCAAGCTATTTTCAATATGTACACTTATATTTCACACCAGGCCTCAATAGTTTTAATGACCTCCAGAAAGACAAGCGGTTCACCCTTCTGAATACTCTGGGAATGGCCCCATATCATTCTTAAGAATCCCATTGAAATGTGCTTTGAGTATTTATCTCTGCTAGCTACCCACAAGGCTACTAAATATCACCATAACTAGTACACTTATCGTTGCTAATCAGATCGTCGAGAGTTAAGAAATTTTAATTATCTAATCCCTTTGCCACACTAACTATTTTATGCAAGATAGAGTCTCCGAATTAGATGCATTCGTATACAGCTACATATGTACAATATATAGAACTTATTAGTTGATGAATTCACTGCAAACGAAAAACGTTCAACGACTTTCGTTTGTGAATTGTTTAAACTCTTGACACTTCACCCAAAGCCAAACAATAAACAATGACCCTAAACCACTGAAAAGTAAATATCGCTGAGAACTAAGAGAAGTTCGGATGGGCCGTGTGGATAAAGTATTAAAATCAGTGACACCTTCTAAAGTTATTGCTTAAGAGAATAGTAGCAGCGCCTATTTGTATGTGGATGTGCCATCAGGGAAAGTTTTGGGTTTCGATATCTGACAGAAGGGCTGATTACAATCCGCAACGAGGCTAAATAAGCCAACAAAAGCCTAATGCGCGTTCACATCTACATAGAGGAGAGGAATAACTTTTCTAAGATTACATTGCTTTTTCGACCTCCTCGAGTAAAGTAAACCCTGAAGATAAGGCTAAGATTGACAAAAGGAGACCGCCTTTGTCGGAACAGTTAAAAAAAAATAGCCTACGACAGAACTACACTAACTCTGACAATGGATTGGATAGCCTCTGCATCTCATATTTACCGAGGAACCTGGCAGTTGCCTGATCAAGAAATCGACAACCAGATTGAACGCATTGCTATCGACCAAAAACACAGTATCGTGAATGTTTTTACGTTTTTTAGAAGCAAAATCAACTAAGACTATAATTCTTTTATACTCAAAGTGGGAGTTTGAATATCCTGGATCACAGAAAAAGTATTATGAAGAAATTGAGTGTCATTCGGCTTAAATATAAAGAAACTTTTGGAACTTTTTTTGGTCGAGTATCACAACTCTTTTCGAAAAATCTCATAATGCAGACAAATAACGCATTGTCAACAAGCCATCAAAGAGCAACATCAAACATGTTATGTTTCACACAACAATTAAGCCCTTGGTTTGGAGGCCAAAGACATAATGCACTTAACAATTTTGGAACTCTAAGAGGAGCCTTCTAAGAAGGAAAAAAAAGGCGCTTAATGAAGGCCGTGGAGACGAAGCAGGACTCTAAGGGTCTAACTTACGAACAATGCACTGAATATTGCCTTCCATACACCTAATACTTTACACAGCCTCACGAGAAGTAATGGAGTGGCTTCAAATCTCACAATCTCGGTAGCCAATTCAGTGGTTCATTTTGCGATATAACTTTACATGTGAATAGAGTCTTCAGTATGTCAATGATTTCATAGCAACATAGTACGTCGACGTAGTGTCATCCTGCTGGATGATATATAGTATGTACAAGTATATATTTTCGAAGAAATAATCTCTGGTATTTGACCATTGAACATGGCTGTTTTCATTTTTGAAAAATAAGGATCTATGGTGACACCAGCATGAAGATTACAACCAAGAGTCCACTTCTGTGAGTTTATTGATCGTTTTGTGTCTCTTTTGGGTTTGCCTCCACTTTCGAAATGACTTCTTGCTTATCCACTAATCAATTGGGTCAATGAATGTTTACAAAAGAATCGATTTTAAGATAATCAGTAGTATAATCCCAGAACTCCCGTCACAAACCATGGTCTCATGGCGTCAGGGGTGTAGGTGGATCTCTTTGCAAAATTTCCCACATCGTGGATGCACAAAATGCCAAACATTTGCGATCGAATTGATTATTCCTGATCTTGCGCCACGCTTTCACTCACAGCGGCTGTTGTTCTGTGCGTTAATAACACTGATGTAAAGTGCATATGGAACGAAATTTATCAACACAAAGTGAGCTCAATTGGTCGACTATAAGGCCCCACACCTTTCGCAAATTGCAGACAAATTTTCAAATTAAGTTTTAATGATACGAAATCATTATTTTTCGGCCGAATTTACAATAGCATATTTATCATATAATTTTATGGAGATGTCTTTCCTCATTTTTAGTAGGCAAATTGGTAATCTTTGAGAAGATAGTCACAGCTTCAGTCAACGTTTAGATGTTAAATCATACTGATACTGATTTATTAGCATGCTTGTTTTACAAGTAACGATTTAGTGCTTTAACTGGACAATAGCCCAACACAAAAGCCAATATTGTTCTAGTACTTAGCTCAGAAAGATATAAATGTAATACAGCAGTCACTACAAGGCCCTGATCTTCTTCTAAAATTAAACTTATTGGTTTTACTCAAAATAAAGATTTCAAGTATACTTGGTACTAACGAATGCAAAACACATACATATGGAACATAAGCTATTAAAACTTCTGGAAACTTCTTTTGCTGCACACTGAATGTATTGTAGAATGTGCTGTACAAACGAGAAAAGGAAGACATTTTAGAAAATAATGAAAGTTCTATTAACTTGCAAAATGGTAAAGGTAAACATCTGAGGGTACCATCGATTCCTAATTTCTTTTAATAGTGCACTTTTCCTCTAATGCGCAGGGACCTCAACCAAGTGAGCATACCATACTGGAGGCATCTAGCGAAGGATCAAACTAATAGGAGACTCTGATTGACTGAGTCCCAGGTCCACCCCAAACTGTAGCGCCACCTTAACTCTAAATTAAACAGCTGGACATATGCTTACTTCAATGTACTCGGAAAGAGCGCTAATGAATAGGACCTTGTCCAGCTGGAATAGCATCATAAATGAGCGTAGTTTCTAACAATATTAACAAAAGACTAACGCCTTTTATTAATTTTAGGACAACGTTGTTATTTTGCTGCACTGGAATTTCGAATGCTTAAGAAAGACTTCGCAGTTATTTCTAGATCGTTTGAATCTTTATCGGTTTTTTATCTGTACAGTTGGGGTGTATTCCAAAATGAATACTGTTTGTTATAATATCCACGGCCTTCCAAGCCATTTTCAGGGAAGATTCGACATCTTATCATACGATAGAAATTTCTTCTCTAACTCTTTAGGTAGTGTCCGATAAATTAAATGATATGATTCAGTGGTTCGACAAGGGCGGGAAAGCTTATCAATGGTTATTTATCAGGGTAAGAAGTTAAAAAGTCCATGGTATTGACGTAATCCATCGTTTACAAGTTTCGGCAAAGCCTTTGTTAACTGAAAGCACATTTTAAAAAAGACTCAGTTACAATGATGTAAACTGGATCAAAATTATCTTCGCTGACGAAGCTTAATTTTTTGCCTGGTAAAACTGTCGCCCAATGATCCAGTTATACAAATAAGGATTGTCTTCATCCTCTTAAATACTTTTTGGACGTGAAACCTAGATGGACTGGTACAAAAGGACAATGCTCCGAAATGTCGAAGTCGTATTTTTCAGGGTTTCGACGAAGAAAAATAGGGTCAATGTGTTGGATTGACAATCTTAGATGCCAGATGCTAACTTGACTGAAAATGATAATGGATTTAGAAACAAAAACACTTGAAACACCATAAAAGACTTTGATGATAGTAACGCTAAGAATGTGCAAACAAATTTGCTTTAAAATATCAATAGTGTTCTGTACATATGCAAAAGTTAAAAGCCTTTAAAACAAAGAATTTTATCCCTTAATTAAGCCTTTGTTTAGTTTAAGGGGTTAGGGTCAGTTATAATTTAAAAAAAAAAATCTGCGAGAGTTTTAAGCACATCTAAATTTTTAAAGTTGTTTAAGAACACTCCAAGAAATCTAAGACTGTAGCTCTACTATTCTAGACATCGCTTAATATACCGGTTTTGTCGTCTATATAGTTAGGTGAGCACAGCACTGGGAACAAGCTGTGTGTCTAATATTCGCCGATAAGCTGAATAAATATATGCAAAATCTATACTGCTATCAGAGCACCAAGTTGTTGAAAATACTCGAAGTTCAGAATGCAATGTAAAGACCATCTTAGAAGCGTTCGCATCAACAAAACATCTTTAATGTAAGTCAAGGAATAGACGACTCTATGCAATGTTTCATCTGGTTTTCTTGGTAAGTATTTGAGAGTGAAACTTAAAACTAAACAACATATTCTAGCATAAAAAAGAACAGTGTTTAATCGATGGAAGATCACTGCAACACACTTAGTAAAATAACGCTCAACAAACCTACGTACGAGTATAACATCCAGCAAGTATACGTAGTTTTACTTAAAATTTTAACAAAATGTACTAAAAAAAAGAGCTTAAGACTCAAGTGTCAATTTTTTTTTTTTTGGAAAATAAGACGGAGAGGGAAGAAAAATGTTTGGGCTCAGTGGTTACTTTGCTCCATGAGTGGCATCCAACATATAATGGGGAGAGTTAAGTGATAGTGAGAGAGCTGGCTTGTTGTTTTATTCTAGTCAACCACACGTCTTACTTGATTTTTGTTGACTGAAAAACTGAAAGTCTTTCGGGCACGGGTCGCATTCGAAGACCGAACCTTCCGATTTCGAAGCCAGGGACACCTATTAAATGATGTTAAGACATTATATAATAAAACAAAAACACTGTGGCGCTGGCAGCCCGGTATGAGCCATGGCCTAGCTTCTTGACACTCATTTCTGTTGCTCATGTTGTCATTTTAGTCACATCTGAGCGGGGCCTAGGTTTATCGCCGAGTCCGAACGGCACTCCTTATAAGCTTTTTCGTAGGCATTTTTACTTTCGGGAGTTTGCCATTGCCCGCCGAAAGGGTGATGGCGATTTGAAAAATTGTTGGTGACCCAGACAGGAATCGAACTCAGACTGTCTGCGTGATAGTCCAATGAGCTAACTATCGCGCCATCGCCATCGCCAGACATGATATAATAATTAAAATAAAAATCGTTGAACAGCGGTTAAAAAAAATTATTGTAGTGTCTATTTTTAAGGCTCCTAACTACACCCAGTGACTTAATTCAGATGCTTTTGTCAAAAACACTGTAATGGTCAAGTCAGCTATAACCAAAAGTAAAATATATAAAAATAAAAACGAAAAGAACTAAAGGTACAGCAACTGAACTAATACCAAAAACCCAAAAAACCAAACATAAAAGCGTGCAATATTTTTTTTTTTAAATTGTTCTTTATTTTTAATATTAAAATTGGAAAAAAAAAAGATTTTAAAACAATATTTCTATTTGAAATAAAAAATTATACTATTTTTGTTTCAAAAAAACAAACTGCTACATTATATAATAAAATTTAAAAATAAAATATTTGATTAATAATTTAAATTTAAACTAAATTTTACAATAATAGTGGTTTATTTGTTATAATTATTTTTTTATAATTATTTTGTTTATGTTTTTTTTTTTTTTTTGCTTTTGTATTTTAATAAGAATATAGATTTCTGTTTTGTTGGGTTGATGCAATTCTATAATTAAAAGTTAAATTAAAAATACAATTTTCTCTAAATATACTTCTTTTTTTCTTTTTTTTCTTTTTGTTTGCTTTTACTTCTTAAACGTCACTTGCTACATTTTAACATAATTCGCTTAGTTGCAGCAAATCTTGTTACTTTCTTTTTCTTTTGTACATATTAAAAATTATAATTAATGTCTTATTAAATACAAACTACTTAAATAAAAAATGTGTGTGTTTCGGTTTCGGTTTTCTTCAAAATGTATCTGTGTGTGGTGCGCGTGTGATTAAAATTAAAAAAAATAATAATAATAATAATTAGAATAAATCTGCATCTATCTTTAAGTTTAGTTTTTTTGAGATAAAAAAAAAAAAAAACAAAAACATACATTGTTCCTTTTTATTATTTTTTGTTTAATTAAATAAATAATTTATACAAATAATACACAAAACAATGGGGGTGGAGAAAGAAAAAGAGAAATATCTAAAACTTAATCAAAATAGGAAAAGAAATCAAATTTTAACAAAAAGAAAATAAAATAAAACAAATCTCTAATTTAACTAAACGAAAAACAACGTCGTTGTCTTTTTCTCCTTCTTCTTAAATTGTGTTGAAAAAAAAAAAAAAAAACATTATTGTTCAAAAGTGTTCAGGTTCAAATGACTAAAATGAATTCTGTAATTTTTGTTTACTTAAATTTAATTACACATAAAAAAAATGTCAATAATAATAAGAATAAAGTTTATATAGATTTTTCTTTTTCTTTTTCTTTTTCTTTTTCTTTTTGTTATAATACATAATTAATCGTGATTGCTTTTTTAATTGAATTTATATATTCTCTTTTGTTTTTTTGTTATTTTTTTCTTCTTTTTTTTTTTTTTGAGAACAAACACTCTACATAAATAATCAATTAACTGAATGCATTGTTAAATAGTTTTTTCCACTTGTTTTGTTTTGTTTTTTTGTTGTTACTTTCTTCTTTTTTGTATTTGTTATACATTGTCCTATGTACTAAGTTTATGTATATCTATATAAAATTGTACACTTAAACTAGAGTTAAACTTTAAATATATATATATATATATATTTGCTTGTTTTTTTTTTACAATCTTATTCATTTAAATAAAAACAATATTTTGTGTTTCGCATGTTGGGGTTTTGTTGTTTTTTTTTCTTTTTTTTTTAACTACTTCATTTAAATTTATCCATTTTGTTATTTCTTACACAAATAATTTACAATTTATCTAGGTTTAATATTTTAATAAATTTTGTCATTTCCTTTTTTTTAATATTTTTTTTTTTAATTAACTTAGTCTTACAAATAAAATCTTTTGTATAAAATAATGTTTTTTTGTTTTTGTTTTGTTTTTTGTTGAATTTTTATTTTAAGTTTTATTTGTTGTCTATGTACACAATCTCATTGTTAGCTTAGGTATTTTATTTATTTAATATTCAATGTCTAATCTTGATCATGGTTTTGTTTTTCTTCTATTCCTCTTTGTTTTTATATTGCGAAAGCAATTTTTATATACAATCGGATGCTTTCGAGATTTAATGTACAAAAATTTTATGAAATATTTTCGTTAATTTCTTTTCTTTTCTCTTTTTTTTTTTTAACTTAACAACTATAGTTAATGTACAAGTTATAAGTTTTTGTTTTATGTTTTTTTTGTTTTTTTTTTAATTTTTTGTATTTTGGGATTTGTTCTGGATGTTTTTTTTTAGCTGGTTTTGCACAATCTATTCTGTGGCAAGATTCCAGCTGAACCTAACGAGGACTTGAATTTTGCAGATTATACTCTTTTATTTGATAGAACAAAAATATGATGTCTTCTAAGTGTGTCACGTTCGGAGTGTAATTCAGCAAGTGTAACTTTCTTTTTTATTTGTTTTCTTTTACTTCAACATTATTTTACTTTGATTGGAGTGATTTGTGATGAGAATAAAAGAGAAATGGTGTTGTGTTTTTATAGAAAGGAAGGTATTGCATTAATATGACTGATAACATCTTTTTAAATGCACATAGTACTACATATTATCCCGCCCATCAGTTTGTAATTTGTTATCTACGCTTTTTTGAAGACTTCAGGCGACTGAAACTACCAAAAATTTTTCCACTTGAGACTCCCCCATCACTATTGTTTATTAAATTTAAAAAAGGTTTTGCCGACGTATAAATAAACAGAGATTTCGATTTATTTATTTCTATTATTTTATTTTACTCGTAAATTTGGATTTAAACCCTTGAGAGGGAGTCAACTCCGTACTGCCGTACTGCCGTTTGGCGAATGGTATCACATGACATACAATTAAAAACTAAAGCCAATAGAGATTAAAATATATGTACAGATCTACACCATTACATTGTGTTTGGTGGCTTGTTAACTGAGTATAATCGTTAGCAAGTATAACTGAAATAGCAAAACAGCGTTTAATATTTTCTGCTTTTGAGATATTTTGTTGGAAAGAAAAGAAAGGATCTTTCCTAGTGTGTTTTTAAAGGCATTCTCTGCGGAGACATATCTTAGTACGATCGTCATTTATTGCGCATTCAAAACCGTCATATGAATGGAAAGAATGTAACAATTAATCGAATCTCAGATTTCCTAATCAAATCACAAAACTATTCCACACTAAAATTTTCCAAATTTCAAAAAGTCTTATTCTATCTGCAGCCAGAATTGAAATGTCTAATCTGCAAAAGTATGGGGATATGTTGACTTTTATGAACACAAGGGTAAATAATTTGACTAAGGAAGTTCTGCCGAAAATCTGCTTTATTTAACGCAACTGATGCAGTTCATTTTTTTATGAGGTTTTTGAAAACACACTAGGTTTCGTTCATTGATGGTTTTTGACCAGTACAAATTCTTTATTCGAGGATTAAAGTTGTGAAGAACCATCTACTAAAAAGTTAACAAAAAAAGAAGTTCAAACAAAACTAATGCAGTGCATGGGGTGTGACATGAGTAATTGTTTGATATTTAAAACAGTAAAGGGTAAAATATTGTAAGCCTCTTCAGAAGCACAAAGGCAAGCACAGAATAAACAAGCAAAAAAGGGAGGTTTGTTACCTCGGCGAGAAGCATGCAGGCCACATTTATTTCATGATTGTTTTAGAATAAATTGAAATAAGTGGTGGATGTACTCAAAAACGTAAGAAATGGCAATGCATTCGACCACTTCGTCACTAGTATGCACTTTAGAATTGTATGCCGCATAAATCTAGCATCCAAATTGTCGTCAAGATATAGCGTACTAGTACTTTTTAATCACTTAAAGGAGACCTTAGTTAAAAAGCCATATTGTCAACCTATTCCCAAAATAAGTACCCGTGTACGTTACGCAGACATTATAATAGTAATAGACAGACAAAATATGAATTTTAATTTTAGTCAAATGACATATGGGCTAAAACTCGCACAGAGAATTTTCGGCTTTCACAAAAGTATAGCAAACTTGAAAATGAAAAAATCCGAATGCCCGTTATCAACTCTCATGAGTTCAAGAAAAATGTACCAATTCACTAAACTACCAAAGGGGAAAGAAGGTGTTTATGTATCTATTATAGTGGAAACATAAAAGAGATTATAAATTTAAAACTATGAAATATTTTATTGCATTTCTATGGGAACTGCAATCAGAAACTAAAAGAAATGATCATCAAAATGATTAAAATTTTAACCTACAGACGTAAGACGAAATATCCCGAGAAATTTCAGATAATCAGATCGACAGCAGATAACACAACCTGGTTGCCATAGAAAAGATAGCGCAATTGAAAATAAGTAAGTGTGATGGAAGTGACTATGGCCAAATTCGTAAACGCATATGTTGCGCAAAATGTGCAAAGCAAGAGATTCGCAAACGCACAACGGAAAATTACTGCAAAGCGAGCAGTTCTAAATTGAAGTACATTCAGTTTTTTTACACGAAAGCAAGACCATATGTGCAATTGTCAAAGGAATGCAAACATATGCTTTTAATGTTTCAACTGCTCTATTACATGTGTTTTGCAGATAATTTGCTTTGCAAGTCGTGCGTTTACGAATTCGCCCTATCTACTACACGACTATAATTTGGTGAAACTTAAAGCCCCTACACACGAGGCAATTTGTACACACAATTTCTAGGACGTTTGAGTGGGGATAAACTGTGTGCGACTGTTCACAAGTCACAATTTGCCAGTCCAATCTAGGATTTCATATAAATAGGTAGTCATGTCGCCGTTACTGAAAAACAAAAAAATATGAATTCCTTGCATCCAAATTGTGTTTTCATTTTTAAAAATGTTTTGTTGTAATTTTACTTGTAGCAAATCTATTCAATGAATTTTGAGAGTGAAATTGTGGTAATTTGCCTACACACGGCACAATTTTCAGAAAGTTATGGAAGGCAGAAAGAAACTGTTAGATTGCCCGAGCCAATTTGCTGATTTCTTCTTCTTTTTATCCTTTTATTAACCCTTTCCTCGTTATACGAACTTATGCGTAACGAGTTTTCCATTTTTACTGCACTTAGTTAAGAAGCTTATCCACACTGGGATAGGTGCAAATTTAACAGGAACCGTTCCTACTTTGGAGTAATAAAAGCAAAAGTACTTGCTCGAAGAAAACAGATCCTGTTCTATAAAAGACTGGACAAGAAAATCTTCAGTGGATATCTGGTTCTTTATCAAAGGACCCAAACGCGAACTCTATAAACTGTACAAAAATGTGCATATAGCCAAAAAACAAACTGGAGTTCTAAAATTCGCTACTTTGATAAGCAATATTATAGGTCCTCTAAAAGTGTGTTAATTCTATTTCACAAGAGACTAATTCTACTGTTAAATAATTTCGTATTTGGTCAATAGCCAATTTGGTTGCAGTGGTTTATCAAGATTTCTTTTATACTTTAATGTGAAGATTCAACTCTCGGCATTTCAGAAATCGTTTTTAAGAAAATGAATTTGCACAGTATTCACTATTCCATTTAATAAATCTGATTTAACAAATCTGCCATAAGGTAAAAAAAAAATCATATTGCAATCTAAATACTAAAAATGTTAACAATATTCCTAATTAAGTAAAAGTTTATGTAAATAATTTGTTCACAACAAGAGTTGCACGTCATAAATTCAAATAAATACAAATTTAAACAAATTTTTAACAAAAAAGGTTGCCTTCACTCTTACTGTAGTTCCTCAAAAAAAGGCTACCCCCAAACTTTTCATAAAAACTCACCAGCATTTCACTAAATCGATAATCTTAATCTCTCCAACCGCTATTGAGTACTAATTTTGATCATTTGTTATGTGTGTCGTAAACTTTATGTTGTCTTCCTTAAATTCTTATTCTGTAATTACGAGTAGCTTAGCTTAACAATTTCACTGAAATAATTTTGATTTATATAATTATATATATTTTGTTTTATTCTCGTATCAATCAATTTGTTTTGTTTGTTTGTTTGTTTTGCTTGTTTTCTTTTAAAGAACAGAAATAATCTGTCTAAACTATGTCCATGTTGATGTTTGTTTACTAAATATGCTTTGGATGCGCATTTGTGAATTGTATGTGTTGTATATGCTTACAAATTTGATAAGTCAATTTATTTATTATGTTTTTTTTTTTCCTTTTAATTCTTCTTCTAACAGTATAAAATCTAATATCACAGATTTTTTTTTTGTTTTTTTTTTTTTTTTGTTAAATCCCTATGTCCTCAACACAAAAAATAAAATAGTTAAAAACACAAAACATATAAATATGAAATATACAACAAAATATTGAGGAAAATACTTCCGTTTTTGATGAATTTGTTTTTCCGATTTTAAGTTTTGTTTTCTTTTTACACAATGGCAGCAATCAGATGATAGAGGTCCATTAACGTTTGTACGTTTATTGGAAGACAAGACAAACGATCGTGAGTGTTTGAATTTAATGCCAACCATGATAGCGCATTGTATCCTTCTAAAACATAACGTAGAACATCTGCTGTTAGGGTTGAATCAAGTGGATGATCGTTAGCAGTCGAGTGACTATTGACATTAATGATGTCTTCTGTGTTTTGTATGTTGGAGACATGCAAATGTAATGCAGTTTTTAGAAATACTGGACACACATCTTCCATATGTGGACAAGCTGACCAAAACCATGAAGGCATTCGACCGGTAGGCGCTGTTGAAACAAAGTATCCCACAGCAAGTGGTTGTTGAAGTACTGTACCGACCTGAAAACAAAAAGAATCGTTTAGTAAAGATGATGTGAAAGGAGAAGGATATAGAATTCCAACAGACTCAAGCACTGTCAATATACCTTTCTTGATGCAACGAGAACTTATGTGCGACATGATTAATTTCCTGATCATGGGCTTAATCATACCGTATAAATTGTCAGTGCCCAATCAACTAAGTCAATTTTTTGTATTGCCTACTCGATAATCTGATAACAAAAAACTCTGTAGGGGAAGAAATAAATAGGGGCAACCACACGTTTTAAATATTCTTGATTACAAATTAACCAAGCAAAAGGGTCACATTTACCTACTTCGGAAAACAATGGGTTTTCAATTATTTAATGAAGACACGGGCGTCGACACTTAAACCTCTGGCCTTCCACTCTTTCTCTCACCTCCACGTGGAAAAGGCTGAGAAATCTAGTATTCTTGGCTGAACCCCTGTGGGATGTCAACGATGAGGCGGATGGCTCGAAGCAAGCAAATACTCATCCATTAGGAGGGAGCTCGTTATTTCGGAACCCTAGAGTGAAAAACTGAATAGGCCAACGGCGGTTCTCAAACCTCAATAGTGCTACTGGCACTGAACTGGTTAGCTGTACCCATTTAGATAAATGTTTTATTAAGTACGAGTACATGGCGATCCAGGATTCAAAGTTGCACTTAACCACCGTAAATCAAATAATATAAGATGCAATCACAGACTCGGATAAGAACGGGTATATTGTTGATGACCCAAGTAAAATTCAAAACAAAAGGAACAAATTTGGGCTTTCCATATAGAATGTGAGGACTCTCAATGGAACACATGCTGCTAAAAAAAACTCGCGGACACCATAAACTGTTATAAATCAGATATTACAGCAATTCAAGAGGTATACTGGGATGGGCATGATACAAGCGGTTATCATCTATGCTGACAGTGTTTTATATGAAAAGTGGAGAAGGATGCTTACTACAGAAAGACTATGTTTCTGATCGAAATAATTGCAAAGAATACACAGCATTTTAAGTGCCAATGTTTTCAGTAAAATCTACAATCACCTTACAAAATCGTGGAATGTTATTTCTGAAATCAATGTTCAGCAACACAAGACCATCGAGCATTTCGTTGCTTGCATGGCCGAATAATCGCCCATTTAAACATAATACTGTTATTTTGTAGGTAGATTTCGCGCTTATTTAACGGAACATATTATTAGGCCAACAATAAGAATAATTCTAATGTGTTTCCAGGGAAATGTCGCTGCAATCAGGGCTAGTATTAAACGAGACACATTTTTGTCAGTTTACTAGGTGGGGTGAAAAGTAACCTCTTTGGGAATGCAAATAAATTTTTTTTTAATTTTTATTTTATTTTTTTCAATATAGTCCCCTTTTAGCTTGATACACTTATTCCAACGATTTTCCAACTTTTTGATCCCGTCCGAAAAGTAATTTTCCGGAAAGTCTGTAAAATACTCCTCCGTGGCGTCGATGATTTTCTCGCGTGAGCTGAATTTTTTTATTGATGAGCCATCTTTTGAGGTTTGGGAAGAGATAATAGTCCGAGGGAGCCAAATCGGGCGAATACGGTTGATGCGACAGCAATTGGAGCCGTAAGTCATTGATTTTAGCCGTGGTTGCGATGCTCTTATGCGCCGGCGCATTGTCTTCCAAAAGCAAATTTTTTTTCTCTTCATGTGAGGCCGTTTTGCAGCGATTTCGGCCTTCAATCGCTCCAATAATGCACAGTAACACTCGCTGTTGATGGTTTTTCCTTTTTCGAGGTAGTCCACGAAAAGTTTGCCATGATAATCCCAGAAAACCGACGCCATACCCTTTCCGACCAATTGCGCCTCCCTCGGCCGCTTCGGAGCACTCGCGCCGGCTTCAGTCCACTGCCGAGCACTCATGCTGTTCTCTTGTGTGTAATCGTGGATCCAGGTTTCATCAACAGTTACCAATCTACGCAAAAAGTCCGCCCGATTCCGCATCAGCAAGTCCAAACACTCTTTCGAAGTGCTCTCGGGTTCGTGTTTTTGGTCAGGAAAGAGCATGCACGGTACCCAGCGGCAGGATAACTTTTTTATATGCAGAATATTGCTCAAAATATGGCGTGTGCACTCAGTACTAATCTTTGTGGTATCGTATCTGCTAGCTCGCGCATCTTCACTTTCCGGTCAACCAACACCATTTCATGTATTTTTTTGGCATTGTCCTCTGTAACCGCATCGGAGGGCCTACCGCTGCGAACTTGATCGGGAGTGGAGTTGCGGCCACCACGAAACTCTCGAAACCAATATTTGACGGTGTAATCTGACGGAGCATTAGCCCCTTAATATTTATCCAACTTTTCTTGTTTCCTACGCCGTTTTGCCTCTCAAAAAATAATGTTTTATGAGAGATCGAAAATCGTTTTTGTCTATACTCAACATGATGCCAAACACGTCAACAATCTGCCTAGATATGAACGGACTTCAAGGCACCATAACCTTTTTTGCAGTAGCAGCGCATTCTGGTGGTCAAGGGGGTTACTTTTCACCCCACCTAGTATAAGCATTTAAAACTGTTCGTCCACAACAAGGAACAGCTTTTGAAAATATATTAGTATGCGTCAAACCTTTGCTAAATGGTCTTAAAATCGACTGCTAGATGATCAGGATATTTATGGCAAAGTTGCGATCAGCAACGAGCTACCTTCAACAGATACGTCAATTAGCCATATTGTCATATTTGGAGCGAGAACAATCTCCATCAATCTTCTTTAAACAACATTGAACCCACAAAATGTACAGGTTGGAGTGGTTTTTGCGCTAGTGGAGCTTGCTTTCCAACCAATGATTATTAACGAGATAACGACATTTAACTAAAATTGTTGCCCAAATTTACGTGGCAGCGATGTGGAAAATATATAGTCCCAGAAAAAACGGGCTTCATGTCATTGGTTTATAGTAATTAATGTTTGGTGTGGTCGAGTCATTTGAAGGTTGAGATCTTATGCCACCCGACTATATTCTGCATGATTGTGAAATCTTTTGTTGACATAGATAAACTAGTAACAATTGCAACTTTGGGAGGCAATATATGGGGAGTTATTGTGGATATCCGACACGAAATCCCTTGTAATTTGCAAGTTGTGGCTCTCATACGACCAACCAACGTTCTGGTAGACCAACTGAAGTTGATGAAGACCAATACAAAGTCATAATTGAATCAAATCGTCACATAACTATGGAACGGATTGCAGAGAATAAATAATGAAAACGACTTAAAGCAAAGCTCACAGACAATGAAGAAAAAACATCGCGGCGTGGCAAAAGACGAGCACGTTGTCGTCATCCCCGAGATAGACCTTTATCATTCGAATCTAAACAAAACTCAGCCTGGGTTGATGTAGTTATCCTATCGCCTTAATCAAAAATTGGTGCAGATCCTAGTTGGTTGAAAAACAACAAACAAAAACAAAAACAGCTTTGACCAAGAAACTGCTAACATACAACTAGAATTCGTGTTAGGTCACTTTGCTCTACCTTTTTCTGTAAAAGGTATCAATCTGGAAGGTACTACATATTGTCTTACAACTTATGTGCACTTATTGAAACGGTCACAAATAAACGATGATCGATAGCAGAAGGGTTCCCCTTGAAAAATAAAGAGAGAGACAGACAAGGATTTACCATTATTCACCAGAAACCAAAGAAGCTGCCTGTGTCGCCGATCAAAAGAAAAATAAATCTGTGACTCACTTCTGATTAACATCATTAACTCTCAACAGAAAAATATTATATAAAAAACAATCCAAACTTACCTCTTCAATTTCCTGAGAATCGTGCGGTAAGCGTGAGGAATTAAAGTTGTTTCCACTGGAACTCTGCCAACTGCGGTTGTCTTCCATTCGATCGGGGCTGCCGTGGTTTGAGGTACGCTCCATTCCTGCTTAAATTACAAAACAGATATATAAGGTGCACACTCTTGTCGATTTTATTTATCTCAAATTCAACTTACGATCCCAAAACAGATCCATGTTGACATCATTAATGGGATTCTCTGGATCTTCCTCCTCCAAATCGAACATAAAATCATTATCGATATCTGCTTGCGTTTCATTAAGTTCAGCAAATGCTTTCTGGAAGGACTATGCAATTTGTTAGCATGCGAAACCAACATAACATTATGAGTTGTAAAGTTTTACTGCTTACCTGGCATACAGCACTTGTAGGAAACACCAAGATATGCGTACACGTTACATCCTGCGGCGTCGATAATGGATTTTGCATAGAGATTTGACTAAATCGTTCGTCCGGTGTAAATTGATCTGGCATGACACGTAGCTTTGAGTCCGGCTCCAGCGTTACCAGGCATGCACTTAATATACTCGGAGGATACATCAGCGAACATTGCTTGCAAATATCTTTTAATTGCTTCGAAGCCTTTTGTAGATTCGATTTGCTCAACAGCCAGCTCCATGATTTCAATTCGCCATGACCGATACGACCTATTCGACCAATTACCAAACGCCATGCTTGATCAGTTTGTGAAATGATTCCCATTATAAAATCCATCAACTTCTGCAAACCAACCCGTCGGGCAGGTGCTTTTTTACGTCGCGTCCTATTCGGAATGTCAATATTGATGATGACTTTTTCGAGTAGCTCACCCCGATCGTCGGTGACTGCAGCAAGTAGCCATGACTGATCCTCACTCATGCAATAATTGCAGTACATTACTGAAAATTGTTGCTGATCAAAGCCGTTACGTGTCCTTGAGAAATCAGTTTTGTCGGTTTTTTCATGCATTGGCGCTAGAATATAAGGTGGCGTGTACATTTTGTACGCTTGTCGATTCTGTTCATCTTTTGATTTAAGGAAAACCTCCATATTTGCTGCAGTACCAAAGCCAGTCAAACTCTTTACACTACTGGCATGTGACAAATACCGGCGACATTGTGAGAAAATGTTCAATGCCAAACATTTAATCTCATCGCTAAGACGTTTCCGATTACGATTGCGCCCCAATTCGAGAATGGATTCTAATGATAGAATTTGAATGTTGATATTGGATCGAACTGATTCTGGAATGGTTTTAAGCAACTCGGAGTAACACCGCAGCAAGGAGATGCATGCAATTCTTTCCAGTTCTGGGGAATCACAACCGAAGGTGAAGGGTTCTACCACGTACAGAATAATTATGGGCGGGTTTATGTCATCATCTGAGCCACCCATAGGATCACCCAATGGAGAGCTTGTTATGGTAGCCGAAGTATTCAGAGAATCACGATTCTCTTGATCTGAAGATGTTGATGTTTCAGGTTTGGTAGGTGTACTAGGCGCTTTGTCTATATTGTTATGCATTCCGGTAGGATCTTGTGAATTCGACATAGGACTAACCATCGGCCGGGTTGCACAATTTGCCGATGTGCTACACTCTGGAGGATTTAACAATGTTCGATCATTTGGTACACGATTAAGGTATGGTGAGACTAGGTTTTGAAAGGCATTCGCATAGAGACGTATTTTCTCTGCTAATGACACTTCCTCCAACGTCCTTAGCCATTCGTCAAGACTTGTGGTACCATTTCCACAACCTTCCATCTTAGGACCAACAGTTAAAATACCATCCCAGCCTTTCATAGGCGTGTGTCTTCCCAATTTACACATCTCGTATGTTGTACTCAGCTCCTTGAAGTAGGTCTTCGTTTTGCTGACTACATAGTCGTTTTCCGGACAGATTATCAAGTAAACAATGTCGCGGTGGTATGAGTAGGGTTCCAGTAGTAGTTTGTCCCAATAATGAATTGCAAATGGAGCAGCTGAAAGTAGTTCCTTGTCATAGCCAGCTACTACAGATGGAATTGGCTGAGGTTCACATTGTCCTGAAGCTCGTCCGGCCAATCGATGAAATTGTCTCCAAGTCAACGGACCACTTACAGTATATGTGGCATCCTTTTGGCCAGAACTAGATTTGGTGTGAAAAGCTTTCTGAAGCAATGGTTGCATTGAATTCATAATGTGCACAATGTCTTTATTGCTGCGATTATAACGAGCTGGTATGTACGGCCATTTATGAACACTAATCGCACTAGACGGAGGGGGACTACTGCTTCTACTGTTACTGCTTAACAAATCCATTCGATTAAAGGCCAAACGTGCCTGCTCTAAAGCTAAACAAATTATGTCATTTGCATCGGTATATTCCAGAACGTTTGCTATCAACGTGATTGGTGCAACTTTTGCCTTTTTCCGTCGATGGCGTGCCATTGCTCGATGTATTGAGCTCGTCGAAGTTTGTATCATCGTACACTGATCCATCAGTAGATCTAGAATCAAATGTTGTTCAGTGTTGATGGCATCCCCATTCGCTGGCATCAGAGCCGATGACGTTCCCGATTGGCCATTCGTAGATGAAAGGCTTGTTAGAAGAGCAACAAGTGATTTTTTCTTGTACTTAGCTGGATCATCAGCAATTCCTGTGATCTCTAATTCGTCCTCATAAAATAGGCCAGACTTGTAGGCAAGGCGTCGATTAACTACAGCACTAAAACCGCATGAACACGAGAGCGGATCATCATCCAAGTAACCGGTGATATGATTGTTGGCATTAGCATTGCCACTACCATTGCCACCGCCATTTCCGGCACCTCCCATCAATGCCGGTGAATCCAATCCACCACCGAAGGCACTAAGCATTCGCATGTTTCCTCCTCCACCATGCAATTGAGAGGAATTATTTCCTCCTCCATTCGCAGCACCACCAGTTCCGCATATGCTATTTGACGGGTTAAAACTGGTTCCAGGTAAAGCCACATAAACACCCGAATCAGCACCTCTGATATTTACAACACACTTTTGCGAATCGTCATTGCAAACACAAAGTGTGCAGCTGTCAAAGTTGTGATCACGAAAAACATTCAAAGCTGTATCATAGAGCAGAATGTTCACCATTAGGGAACTAACTTCAGGAAGCCGAATGCAACAAGAGGCATTAGAACCTGGCGCTGAAGGTGTCTGTGGTGGTTCTTGAGAGTTGAACTGTTTATTTAGATAAGATGAGGATGAATTAGATGGACTAGATGTAGCTACTTCATAAGGTGGAGGTGGATGTAGCGGTGTCCTCTTCATCATTGGACTGCCAGTTGGTGGAAAGATACCACCTGCTGCTCCAAGCGGTGGTGGTATTCCACCTGGCACAGGTGAAATATCCGATAGTCCTGCACGTAGCATCTGCTGCATCATTGGATTGTTGCTATTTGTATTGGAGAGTGGGGCTTGAGGGCAATTCAACTGATTTAACAATAGATTCGAGCCAGTCGATATGGGTGGCGGTGGTGGAGGCGGATGGTGATGTTGTGGGTGCATTTGCATTGGATGGATTCCAATTGGATTTGTACTGGACATCAAATCTTGATGGTGTTGTAAAAGTTGATGTTGTTGTTGTTGTTGCTGCTGCTGGTGTTGCTGTTGCTGATGTTGCTGTTGCTGATGTTGCTGTTGTTGCTGTTGTTGCTGTTGTTGCTGTTGTTGTTGCTGCTGCTGTTGTTGTTGGTGCTGGTGCTGCTGCTGCTGTTGTTGTTGCTGTTGCCGTTGAGGTGGGGGCTGTTGCCATGAAGGTTTATATACACAGTTCGGCGGAATGACAAGCGGTGGCAATGTTTGACTTGGTAAATTCGTCAGCGGCGCATATTTTGTGGAACCTACAAATTTGCACATTTGCTGAGGCATATAAACATATGACCAATCGTCGATTTTCTCTTCCACAGGACTGCCCAATTCAGCCGAATACTCTTGCTTATATTTCACTGTCTCTGTTAGTTCGGTCATTGAAATATCGATAGCGCATGGACTCGAGTTTGGATGATGTTGTTCGTGGCTCGGCGGTGTGGGAAACATCTTTGTTAAATCTTCAGCTTGAATCATATTGGAATTACTATTGTTGTTACTGTTGCACGTTCCAATATTATTATTTAGCAAAGATGTAGTCGTGTTGGTTGAGCGCTTTATATCATCAATGTTATTGGTGCAGCCATTGGAAGATTTATTGGAATCTGGTGGAGTATGCATACCCGCCTCATCGTCTGGATTATCAAATATTTGATCCAAATCATTATAGGAGGGATTTAGGCCTTCGGCGGTAAAGAGATTGCGTCCCGTCTCTTTGAGATCAGTTCCCGCATGTTGCTCCTTTTTGATTTCATGCTCTTGGAGAATGTTGCTGCTGGAGAGATTGTTTGTAAGGCCGCTATTGTCAAATTCTGTCGCTGTTGACTCTAAATTCATTAGATTTGTTTCGTAGAGCGAACCCGGTGTTGGCATTAAAGGTTTGTGATGCGTATGACTATCATACAGATTCGTATGACGAATCGTACGATGAGGCTTTGCCGCCTCATTCGGTTTAAAACGTTTCACCGGATGGTTTAACCTAAAATGAAAATTGAATTAGGTCAGTTTATGTGTTTAAACATATGATCTAAAGCAGGTGCTCCTCAAATTTTTATTCAAACTTACCATGCTTCGGTGAGTGTAAAGTCATGTAGCATAATTGAAGGTGAAAGATCATCATTCGCCAGACCATCAATGTCTTTAGCTGTCAACTTTGGCCGTTTATACAGATTAAAATAAGCTGTAGTCGCCGCTGATGCCAAACTATTGCACCGATTATTGCCTTGCTGAGAATCGGTACCAGAAATACCTCCAGTAGATGTATTTTCTCCTCCTCCACCACTATCGGTTGAGCCATTCCCATTTCCATTTCCTGTTGTGTCGAACTTCTTCACCGATATTGTACCACATTGCAGATTTGGTGTACACCGTTCGACACTTGGTGGTGCTGGAACACTACCAGGACCCATGCATTGCATTCCTTCAACCGATGGTGCTGGTTCCACACTTGGTGTTGGTTGAACATACGGTGAGGCGGTAATACTTTTATTATCATGTTGGTCTGTTGGTGTCGGTGCTGGAGTGTTTTTATCCAACAAATGCTCGATCGGCGTGGATGGTTGCTGTAAGGTGGGTACTGATGTTGGCGGTCGCGGCGATATCACTGACATCTAACAAAAACAAACAAAATCCATGCGAAATTAATACAAAAGGATTTCAAAGAATCATTTTACCTGATCTGCAGGCGGCACAGAAGTTGGCTGTGATAACGTGGAATTTGGATGTGGAGATGGAGCTGCACTCCCCGGTGAACCTTCCGATGGTACTGGCATTGAATCTCCAATTGAGTTTCTAGAATAGGAAGACCCTCCACCATGCGGAGTGCCTGGAGTTGTGTTTGATCTATTAATTGGAGAAAGAAAAAAAACACATTGTTATATTCATCATACAAAAATTAACAAATTGATTAAAAATTCAAAACCCTTTGCCATGTATTAGACTCAAAGCAAAACTTAAAAACCAACTTAAAAATCCAAATTAAAATCTCCAGATTAACTAACAAATATAACCAATTGCAAGCGCATTCAATGCAATATAGCAACAAACCTTATGCAATTGTTCTTTTCTTGTTTTCAATTCCTATAATGTCTCACAATAATTATAAAATCCAATTACCAAGAACCCAAATGAAAGAGTTTCCCAAAAATCAATTGCCATTTGTGATGTGTTATTGAGATACTTTTTCCATTACCGTTTTTACAATGAAGATGTAAATTTGTTGGTAACCAAAACCATTAAATAATTCTTAATTGTTTAAAGCCCTTTGCGTGGGCTGTACGCTAGTGAAAATATATAAATGCTTTTGCAGAAAAAAGTATTTAAATTATGTACAAAGTCATACCCGACAAACCTGATAAATCGAATCGATTCATGAATGTTTTTAGATTTACAGACTCAGACTCTACAAATAAATATCCTTCTCCAACTATATTTCATTTAATGTCGAGAGTCCTAATTTGGTCTAACGCGGTCTAATTGGTCTTATTGGTCTTTGCTCTACGGCTCTTTATAGGAAAAGAATGATCTGCGACGTATGGAAAGCCAAAGCTTCACTTTTATGTATGATTTTTTACCCCATTTAACATAAACAAAGACGTATATCACTACATAACAGAGATAAATAAAAGTATGAGCGAAGTCTATGTCCATCAGCCCAATAACCTTCGCCTTCCCATTAGTGTGTCGGGAGCTACACCCTATTTAAGTTGATATACTCGTTTGTACATTAAATTTTAAATGAATGACTGAAAACTGAGCCCTGTTTTTTTAAAGAGACTTTTGTTTTTGACCGAAATTGATACAAAAACGAAGAAGCATATTCGTTTATCGATGGAATCGCCAGACCGTAAATATTTTATCAATGTTATACATCGTAGCACACATTATAGAGTCATTCTTTTACCGAGTCATGGTTAGTTACAAACCAACGACAACTACACGATAGTATCTGAGTTGATTGACTAGTTTGAAGGAGCTCACAGAAAAAATAACACTGCAGCTACTCGAAAAAAGAAGTGGGTTACGGTATCTGCTCCTAGAGGACTTTTTATGAAATCAATGAAATAGCTTGGTTCGACTAAATCATGGAATCAGCAGTACTAGATTGATGCATTTTTTTTCTCTCGTTTCTAAGGTTCTACTCTATTTGTTTTCTGAGCATGCCTACCTACCTCTCGCTTAAGATTCAACTCACACTGTTAATCGAAGCCAATGAGACTTCTGCTATAATAGCTTGAATTTGTTACTTGACCAAGTTGGTTCTATTTTTGCTTCTGTTGCGGATTGTTCTGGATAGAGGATTTGAAAATTGAAATAGGCCCTTTAGAAACCGCGGCGGAAATGCTTCGCTGGTTTTAGTTCTGCCAAATTTAATGTGAAAAATCAGCCATGCTCTGGTCGTCCAATCAGCCAAAAAGTTGATGACGACGAAGACAAAAACTGTCGATTTTGGTAGATATGAAAAAAAAGAAGCTGATTATGAAAAGAATCTCGATATATGGGTTCCTCAAAAATTGAGCGTGAAAAAAATTATCGACACAGTCGCCATCTGCAATACGCTGTTGAAACGCAATAAACTCGAACCATTTCTGATGCGAAATCAAGCGTCAACGAATAATGAGCCGTCAAAAACGTTGTCGAAGCCGGGAAAGTCAAGCTGATTTTAGACGCCTTTGAATGATACATATGATATACTCGTACACATTTTCATAGGATATTTGCTCCTTTCTGCGATGGCGACATATGGATGAGAAGACGCAGCTGCGCACTCTATTTGCTGAACGAGCAAAACACAATAATGATTACAGGACAATGAAACTTTGTCAGATACAGCAGCTGGACTAAATTCTGCGCTTAAACAACCGATGCTCCAGCGATGGAGGTTTTATACTCATAGGCACCTATTTATTAAGAAAAGTAACGAATTTCAAGTTCGAAATATTGTTATTTACAGATGTCAGGGGAAAAAAACAAGTCGTTGGCAAAATTTGCCGTTGGTTCGGCAAACTGGGAACGAGCGAAGATTCGTAAATTTTAACATTTCATTTAGTCGCAACGCCCTACGAACAACAAAGTCAAAACAGACGAATTTTAAAGTTTAAATCACGTGAATATGTTTTTGGTCGTACGAATGCAAATTGGATTTCACATTTTGTGCAATTTGGCACCAAGCATTCGCTTATTCTCAGAGAAATAAACGGATTTTTGATTTCTTTCCAAAACCTAATTGACTTGTGCTTTTGGAATAGTTAAACTGCCACTTGCCTGTCCTAAAAATGCACTAAATTTGATTTGTTCGCATTCAGCTCATTCGCAATTCGATGGATCTCAAAAATAATCTTCTCAAGCCAGAACGAAAAATACTTTGAATCCTTGCCACAATCATTCTAGGTTATATCTTAAGAGGCTGATTTGCTAATTGAGATTCGTATTATAAAAATTATCTATAGTTGATCTCCACTCGAAACTGATAGAACTGACAATGTGTAGTTTTTGAAAATCTATTTTAATCTGTAGCTTCTGTTTTATTTGACAAAGATAATCACAAGAACCCTTTATTTTCGCCCTGCTTTTTGGAGCCAACTTTGAATGTCGTTTTCTTTTCTTTTTAATTTTAAGTGCAAACCCCTAAATAAATTAAACACAGATCGATTCGCGAGTAAAAAATGTACCAGTTACTTAATTTTTTAACAGCAAAGTTCCAAAACCCTCCCCGGTTAGTTTCATCTATTTGAAATTTGTAATACGATTCGCATAAATCACTTTTAACGTTGGAATTTATACAGTTCCTGTTTTAACTACTAATTATTGGTGGGTGATGTTTCTTAACTACCAATCTACATATTTGCAATTAAAAACAAAAAACCAAACTTTATTCACTCAACAATGAACAAAAAAAAAAAAACCAACAGAACAAAAATATTTACAACTTTCTTAAAAAAAATGCTGTACAATAAATAAATAAAATAAAAAAAAACACGAACAATTGAAAACCTTTTTTAAAAAATTAAAGAAAAACTTAACTCTACATGGTTATTGTTAATTTAAAACAAAATTAAATAAAATAAAATAATTTTACTTTTACAAATAAAAACAAAAAAAAAAAGCAGAGAGTAGTGATTCTTTTTTTGTTTAGTACAATTGTTCTTTACTCTCATTCCACTTAAAAAAAAAAAGCCGCGAGATAGTGACAAAAAAGATGAAGAAGTGTGAGTGAGTTGTGCCACCAAAATAATTTTTTAGATGTTTTTTTTTTAAAAGAGTGCAGGTGATGACACAAACCTTTGATTTGGTATGGTGTCGACATCGGCCTTGGATAGGTCCACATCACACTGTTCAATAGTAAGATTCTTTGATTTTCTACTCGCCAAACTGGTGGCAGAATTGGAAGTTAAACCAACAGCTGGGAAGACTGTTGCTGCACCGTATTCAGAAGAATTGGTATGCCTTTTATGAAACGGTATACGATTGAAACGTGCAGATTTATCAGGACGAACACTGCCACTGGTTAGTTTATTGGCTGCGGCCGATGATGAAGATGTTGACGAAGAAGTTAAGCGACTTCCGCTAGTCACTTTTTTACACCTGTGTAAAACGGTTTTGATTTTTGGTTTTAATTTAAACTCTGTTTACAACATTGATTATGTTTTTTTTTTTTTTTTTTTTTTTTTGTAATTGTATTTACAATTTAAATCTTAAATTAAGTGAGTGATAAATGTTTACCTCTGGTCACATGTTATGAAAAAGGAAAAACATATATTGTATTTGAATTTTTGAATTTTGTAAAATGGAAACCTGAAAACAACAAATAAATGGACTAAAAACTATCCTATTGTCTATGTAGAGACGATGGCGGCTTGCAAAATTGAGGTTATGACATAAATGTGAAAGTGAAAGATAGGAAAACAAACATTTTTGAATGAAAGGGCATACATATGTATGCATATGGGTACTCTTCGAGATCGCAGACGCTCTAAATATATTTAAAAAAAAAAAAACGACAACAAAAAGGACAATGAAAACGCACGCAATGCATTGAATTCAATTGCATACTAGCCGCGTATCAGACAACTTCACAACAAACTTCAGACAATTTTGAAACATAAAAGCGCACGTCTTGTGGTGGTCTGAAGAATGGACCAGGCTTTTCCATATAAGTAAAAGCCTCACTACAAACTTATCGTTTTTAGAATGAACTCAATTATGGTGCAATATTTTAGGTGTGGAAATGATTGTGAAAGTATTTGTATATAATCCTTTTCGCAACATTCGGAAAGATTAGAAAACCGAATTAGCAAAATAGGCTGCCTGTCCATCAATCTACACAATAAATATTAAAAAATATTTACAAACAGATTCTGACTATCTACGAGTCAATACCATTAAATAAATTCCAGTGAAATCGACAATTGCCTTGAACTTCTATCATTTTAATAAAAATGAAACTATAAAGTTTCCAACGATGCATTGTTACAAAAAATGCTAAAAATTTAAAAAGTGTAAAATTTCGCTGCAAGTTCTCTTGGTCGTCATGAAACAACCGTCTTCCACATTTATTATTAAATTGTTTTAGAAACGACCCATTGAGACAAGTGAAGATGTAAACCGAACCAAAAGTGTGACCATCTCATGACAAGAAAAATTGCTTCTCTAGCTTGAAGTGTGGCCGAAAACCAACGTTTGTCCGTTCAGCGTCGATGTCAGGAATTGGGCACACAAATTCATCGAATTTTACATGAAAAACTTGGCATATAAGATTCAAAATATGCAATAAATCAGGCCTACGAGTACTGATCACTAGCACTGCCTTAAAATTGAGTGTTAGAAATGCAAAAAATTTATTAAGAGTTTGTTAATGAAGAGAAATTTCACATTTGTGACTGAATGATTGTAAAGATGTTTCTTTGTTTTCAACGTGTTAATACTTAGTGCAATTTTTGGACAGCGATCATCATTCAATCTTATTTCTTCGAAAATGAGGCATGATCAAAACATTGTTATGCTCAGAAGTCAAGAAAATCCCACAGAAGTGCCGATTTACTGATCTTTCACGAGAAAATTCGTTTGGGCCAGTTATTCAACTATATGATGATCAAAATTGACCACACAGATTACGCACAGTACGACTTTTTTGTTGGGGCCATATGAAAAAGTAAATTCAGACCCACGATACTCAATCAACTGAAGCACTCAGAGCTTCATTGGTCGCAAATGTTCGAATACATGCTGAACAATAATATCAAAAGTACTTGGGTGTCTTACAGAGAGTACAGGGTGTCTTAATGGCAACCCTTTTCCAATCGATAAATTGTTCCAAACAGGCAACAGCGCTAATTCATAAGGAGAATGTTTTTAAAAGCCTACGCGAATTTATATCGCATAATCTCTGTACTTAGCGAGAACGAAAAACTAGCCACGAAAAAAAACCGTTTACCAAAGGTGGTTTACACAACCCTTATTACTCAAAGGATATACCTAGCCCTGTCATAAATTCTTTCACAGCATCCTCTGTGCTCAACGCTTCAAATCTGTTATGTTACCTACAGCGTGCGGTGTTATAGTGAAGCGGAACGCAACAATAACGTAGAAAAAGCGTCAAAGTTTTAATCGCGTCCGCGAAATATTTGAAGTAACGAACATGGCAAGAATTAAAATGAATTCACAAAAATCTCCTTCGGAAGCACAAAGTCATGTCGGGGAATTTAATATCAACCGTTTCCATATCTAGGCTGATTTGTGATGGCAATAATATGTCAGCTGGAAAGTTGGCAATCATATTACGCAGAGACAGTTGACACATAGCATCAAATCTTGGAATCGAGTGTTATCGTGCATAATAAAAATGGATAAGCAGTTAACTTTCCACCTTGTTCGCAAAAACTGCAGGCTGGCATATATTACTTTGTATAGAAAAACCTTTGGATCGCATGGATGTGGAATTTGGAACATGGTTGGCGCTATTTCATCCAAAATTGTTTTTTTTTTTTTTTTTTTTGAAACTGAGTGCATTTTTAAATTTCAAACAAAACTATTATCGAATTTTAAGTTTTTAGCCATGTAGTACTAAACTAATTGTATTTATCCCCGCAGTGAGTTTATTTTACGTCCCATACAATAGAAATCTGCGTTTAAACTACTTATAAACATTGAGAGTTTCGCAAGCAATCAAATCGAATAAATATAATCCGATTTATGATGCATTTGAAAGCGTTTTTATCACATTAGGCATGGTATGACACCGTCGAGGAAAAACTCGTATTTAGTGGATCACACAAGCAACAAGTCACAGCTTATCTTGAAGTATACACATGAAAACAGTTGAATAGGTAGCAAGCAATTCAAATTCAAACTTTATCAGGTAATGAATGATGAAATGAAATCGAACGCAGCAAGTGAAATTGTTTCTACTCTTCTCACAAATTAGAGTACATATACACCTAGATACGAGTACCTGCTTCTCAGAAAACCGAAGAAATGAAGCATTTCCGGTAGAGAAACATACAGAAAAACTACAATACATATTGCCTAGGAACAGAAACCAGCAAAAAGTTCGGTGGACGTAAACTCTTGAAATAATTTTTCATTCACTATCCAATTTTGCACATCTTTAACTACAACCAACGTCATAAATAAATTATGTAAGTACATTCTTAATAAAATAAAATAAGTCGTTCAAAGATAGAGCATTTGACGTGCGCATTCGCGCATCCGTTGCGACCTGTTCCGGATATAATATTAGACGGAATAGTTCTTCCGAAAAGCACTCTCTTTAAGTACTTAGGATCAATCGTTAACATGGAAGCAAAATGTGACGACGACGTAAACTACAGAGTGAGTGCGGGATGGATGAAATTGCGGGAAAATTCAGGAATCTTTTGCGACCGAAAAATTTCCACTTCCACTTGAAGGGGAAACTCTACACCACGGTTGTTAGACCAGCTCTTATGTACGGTTCACAGTGCTGAACAATGTACGAAGCGCTTAAGAACAAAATGACGGCAGCGGAAATGAAAATGTTAAGGATGTCTAGTGGAGTCACTAAACGCGATTTCATATAAAGTCTTCATATAAAGAATTCGGAAACCGAAAAACTTGAGGCGTGTAGAATAAGCTGGTATTGCCACGTTCAAAGAAGATCTGCGAAAAATCCGGCTAAAAAGGGCCTATCTCAACTACGGTCACTCCAACTGTAAGAAAACGAGGTCGGAAAAAGAATTACTGAATTTCTCAGATGGCAAATGCGTAACAACGCCTTGGGCTTACCATTGAAGCGATCCAAGACCTAGCAGTATGTAGACGCGTTCTGCGGTCTGCGACATTAGCCAACCCCATAAGCGGAGCAGCAGCGATACAGTAGAAATGGGAAAAGGAGGAAAGGGTTAATAAAAGGATAAGAAGAAGAGATTCTTAATAAAATAATGAAATAAAATCTTAATCAAGACGAAGATGTTGGTTTATTAGCGCATACATTTAATTCAATATCAACGGGGAATCACACTTAATAGAACCCTCTATTTAATTACAAGATTATTCTTGCTTTTGTATTTAACCAAAAATGCCAAAAAATATATAAAGTAAAGTAGTCACAACAAACCACGGCTCATCAATTCTTGACGAAAATTCATTTCAAAAGGAAACCAACTAGTAGACCAGACCAGTATTCTATCTCACAAGAGTAAACGACACCAATTCATCTAACTGACTTTTAATGGAGACTTAAAATCCTGAACCAAAATACTGCAATCCATACTTTAACACCAGACTCTGACTTAGCCGCCGAGCAACTTTCGCCTTCATCGATGATTTTTTATATGCACTCCGAAACAACTTATGAAACATAATCATTAATCATAAAGATTAATACACATGCTCACAAAATCAATGATATTTTCTCCAATCATTTTTGTTTTAAATGTGATTGTAAGTATTATCTTAAAATTAATAAAAGAAATACAATCCGCTTGCAAGCACGCCATCTAAATCTACTTCGTATTCCGGAAGACATTGAATAAATTTCTATAAGCCTCGCAAATATGAACACAAGATCATACAAATTGTTTGTTTTGTGGAAAATTTAAAATTAGAAAAGAAAATAATTTAATACGAGTATATAAGATAATACGATACAAATGCATACACATGCCTTTATTTTATTTTTATTTTTTGTATTCTATCTAATGCAGAAACTATAAGAAACTGTTTTTGGGGGGAAAAAAAATTTAAAAGAAAAACAATTTGAAGGAAAATGCAGACGAGAATGGACTACCCACAGGGTTAAGGCATAGATAAATAAGCTCTTACCTTGTGCAAGTACATGGTGCTTTTTGTGTTGGATCTACGAAATTCCATAAAGGTCTTGTGTCCGATGATAAGCTGTTGTTGTTGTTATTATTGTTGTTGTTGTTAAGTGAAACCTCACCAGATTGCATATCAGGCACCTCCATTTTGATGCCTTCATTCGAATTTCCATTCATACTGAGACATGATATTGGATTTGTAACGCAATCTTGCCACACCCTTTCGGGCATTTCGGTGGAAGCTGATGGTGGCGCATGAGTATTAGGATTGCTACTAAAATTATTAATGGAAGTCTCATAGAAAGGCTGTGATTTGTTTTCGAATTTTTTGTGATTTATAGATGATTTATCGCCATTCGGAGATGTAGCAGCATTATGTGGTGATGCACCTGTTACAGGTCCACCAGGTGATGGTGATGGAAGGGTTGTTGGTGTTGCTTTTGATACTGGAACTAAACCACACGCTGTTGGTGTTGGAGGTGAAATGTGATTTATTGGTGTTGCCCTTGGATTGACTAATGATGTTGTAGATGAAACTGATGTTATTGCAGCCGCTGCTGGTGTACTTGATCCCATACTAATACCAGGCAGCATTCCCTGTGATAAATCTGTAGAGGAGTCTTCTAATACATCCTCCATTTCGTCCAGATCTGTGACTAGTACATACATTGAGGGATGATACATTTTATGACCACCTACAAGGGAAAAATTAAATTTAAAAGATTTTCTTTAAAAAAAAATATATACACATTTGTATAAAAAAGCACTAACCCGACACAACTTCAACCACAGGTGGAAGATCGGAATTCTCCTTATCGCACAGTGGAAAAAATGATGCCCAGTCTTTGAGTATCTTCTCGGCGAGGGGATCTGTAGCCTTATAACTATTCCCGGTGAGTGTAGCTGCCATTCCGAATGGCGCCAATATAACTCTTTTTTGCCGAACATCCTGCTGACCTGATTGAGCTGCAGCTGATGCTGCTGCTGCATCTATTAAATGATCAGCAGTTAGCTGCCGAACAGCAGGATGTTCACGAAGATCAATTGACGCACAAACTGTATCGCCATGTACGAAGAATGTGAAAGAGAACGACAGATGCTGAGAGCTAAAAAAATAAAAACAACATTTCATATTTTAATAGAAAGTTTAAAAAATTTCTCCTTAAGAAGATTTTATACAGATGTATGTATGTAATAGTATGTAACAGGGAGAACGATGATCAATCATATGTCTGAATAAATGACCGCAGAGATCCTGTTTGGTTAGTCTTGGAACTAACAAATGAGACAACAATTTTGAACTTTAATTATTGGCATAGTTGCCAGTTCCGTAAAAATTTAAAAAAAAAATCACTGATTATTTTATTTAAGTTTAACAAACCTCTTTCCGAAAATTCGATCGTTTGTTGTACATGGTTGGACAAACCATTTCCCAAAGCGAACAATGTCTTCTGTTAAAACAAATCTAAAAAGGAATACCAGACAGTTCTTATTTATTCTGTAAAAAAATTGATCGATTTAGAGTACCTTTCCATGAGATTATGCAAAGCTTTGAAAAGCAAGGACCGACACTCGTAAGACAAACCATTTTCCCACGTTCCATTCCAGTTTGTTTGGTTTGCTGTAACAATAAATTCAAAAATAAAATTAGAAATTGAAATATATTTGTAATTTAATCTTAGGCTAAAAATTAAATAATTGAGCAGAGGACATACATATTTTGCAACATTAAACGCTTCTTATTCAAAAATAGAAAATATTTTAGAATAATCTTGGAGATGGTACTTGACATCAAAATTTATGGTAACGACCTCTCTTCACCTACTGCGATTTAGAATTAGAATGTCTATGACATTTTATTTCGCAATATAAAATGATTTTGCTATTTCTGTTCGTTCATAGTCCGTTCTCGGTAGACACAGACGCCTTTAGTGACGAAAACTTAGATTTGTTTATGTACATACGAACCGGTTGATAAGAAATGTATGTATTTTCATTCACATTTAAAAGTATAAGCAATACTTGGCTCTCGCAGATGCCTCATAAAGGCTTACGTATGAAATATTGAAATAACGTGTTTTTTTCCTTCTACTTCCACTTCATTGCATAGTGTCTTGTAACTCTTTAAGACGCCAAGACAAGTACGGAGAAAATGAGGTATAACCTGATCTTTATCTTAACGGCTGGAACAGATATCATTACTTTCCAAGCCTTGTCTAAGGGTGCGACTGTCGACAATAACAGTAGAGTGTCTTTGGAAGCGCAAAGAAGTGCAGTGCCTCTTAAGCTCTGAACTCTCCCTCTTCCTTTGATATTTTTTGATCAATCTACGTCTTTAAAAGTCCAATCACCGAAACCGGGTAACCGTGGCCTAATGAAACGGTTCGTTGATCAATCCCAACCGCCACCGAACTCTATTTGTGCGAACATGCGTTTTAAGGCTCTACTATCTGTCAGAATTTAATGACATTTGGTTAACATTTAACAATTATAAAAAGTATTTTTCCAGAAGACATTTTAATATGGAACAAAAAGCGGTCATTCAATTTCACGCAAAACTCGGTAAAAAAAAAAAGCAGAAACATTCCGATTGATGCAACAAGTGTACCGAGATAATTATTTAAGTAAAACAGTTGTTTTCGAGTGGCATAAACGTTTTTTGGGCGGCAGAGAGACTCTGAAGGATGAAAAAAAAACACAGAAAGGTCATATTCAGTTCGGACGACTGAAATGATACAATAATTACGTGTTTTTGTTGCCACCACAATGCTATACTGAGATGAGGCTTATTCTTTAAACATCAAGAGACTATTTGAACCACGCTTCGCGAGGATTTGGGCAAAACAAAGGTCTGTGCAAATTTTGCTCCACACACATTGAATGATGATAGTCTAGCATTCCAGAGACGTACATAATTTCGTGATCCAAATTTGAAAAAAAAAACAATTGTGACGGACGATGAAAAATTGAGTTTCAAATACGATCCCGAAACTAAGCGTCAGAGAGCAAGAATCCAAGGTATTTGACTTGAATATGTTGATCTAAAAAGTTGATCTCTGTTACACGAAAATGCACCGAATCACACAGTACTCATTGCTCGTATAGTGTGCATGTTAAATCATCCGCTGTATTCACCTAATTTTGGGACCATGCAACTTTTCTTTGTTCCCGAAATTTAAATTGAAGTTGACGTGCTGATTTTTTGACCATGTTCCGATCTTTCAAACAACTTTTACACGGGCAATGGAGGCAATTCCGCAAAGTGAGCTAGAGCACACATTTGAATCACTATTGAAGCGCTGAAAAATAAACAGAAACTGTGTTTTAATTATGTAATCTAGACCTAGTTCGGGATATTATTTGCCACATTATATGGCCCATCCATATCGTGTGAGGTGTATACCAGCTCATTTTGAAAAAACGTCCTAGAAATCTAACCTAATTGAGGATCTTCATAATTGTATCGTTCGAAGTGATCTGCGAGATAGATTTCTTATGGTTTCTGTCTACCAATTCTGATGTGCTATCAAATATGCGCATTATATTAAGTTTGTGTGGATCCAAAAGCAACTACGCATTATGTTTTTTCAAAACCGCCACAATATTGTTATCGATTTCCCAAATATTTGACATTTTTCAATGCCATCCCTGTTCAAAACAACTCAATTAAGTGCTGCCAATTCTTCAAAAACATAAACAAAATTTAACTTCTACAGTAATCAACGGTAATAAACAGAAAATAATGAACTAAAAAAACAAAATTCAACAACAGATCAAAACACCACATTTTGCCTTCAACAAGTGGACAGCGTCAAATATGTAGGAACATACGTCAGCAATCACGTTTTGCTCTTTCGACCAAAACCAACAACCAAATAACAAACACAAACACAAGCACATTTATTTTTTATAGATTTCTATTTTTCTCAATTTTCAATTGATCTCTTCTTCTCTATTCCGCTAAATTCGATTATTAACATCGAATTACCAATTATTCGCCCCCTTTATTCGCATTTTTGTTTTTTTTTAGTTTTCAAACACAAGTGCCTTCATCTTAAAATAGACTCCAATTGAATTAACTCGCACTAAGACCGTTAATTTCTTTAATAAATGTTCACCCTCTTTTCCTAACACTTCTAATCGGTGAAAATATTTCAGAAGGAATAGAAAACAGAAAACAAAAAACAAAAAACAAAAAACAAAAATTAACCGGATTAGTGTAATAAAAATATAAACTACCTTCCAATACAAATTCAAATCAAATCACTGTCAATTTACAACAAGAAAAAACAAAAAAGGAGAAACAACAACACTTCAACAATAACAAGAGAGGAAGAGAAAGAAGACGAAGAAAAACAAACAGGGCCAACAACTGAAACGTAAACATTACCAAATCTGGGCAAAAGTGTAACAGCAACAAAACCAAATCAGCTAAAAAGAGACAAACCCATTAAACCATTATGTAAAGGTAAACAATCTGTAAACAAACCTCAAACACACAATAAACTTAATTTTTTTTTTTTTCCATATCCACATACAAACACACATGGCACACGACATACGACATACGACACACGACACGACACGACACGGCACGGCATATGAAACACCGCACATACCACACTTGGCGATTTTTATTATTAGATGCTTAGATGCGCGCTCTCTTGAATGTGCGAATGAAAGGGCATATACACAATTTCGATGCATTACAAAATCTAGTTGTCCTTGTTTTTCTTAACAATATTATACTATTGGTTGTGTTTGTATGCGTGCATGTGCATATTTGTGAATGGGAAAAGCAAGCAAAGCAAAGTAAAGCCGAAAGGCGAAAGGCGAAAGGCGAAAAAGGCGACTTTGGCTTTGCTTTTCCATCTATCTGATCTGTTACTTTGGCACTTCGCTCTAATTATACTTATAAGCATTCGGCTACATGGGCTTAAATAGCCAAAGTAATACACTCAATTATTGTGTTTATCATGAAGCTCTTGCTTATAGTTCTTATATAGGGTGCCTCGTTACCTCCCAATTGCGCCCCCTACCGCCAAGGAAGTCAACAACATTCCACCGACAAAAATGGAAATAATACGCTTGTTGTGCGGCTTCTTCTTGATTAGGGTTTTTTTTTATTTTTTTTTTATTGAGTTGTGCTCCGCAGAATGAGGCAGTAAAAGCAAATCGAAAAATCTCTCCACTTCGTTATTCATATACAGAATATTCGTAGATACAAAACAGTACACATATTATTTTCCTATGGTTCGGTGCAGAAGAGACGTGCAAGGTAAGAAGATGAGAATTGAGAACTATTTCTCGCTTCTGTTGGGTTTACTTACTACACACGAGTACTCGTATCTTTGGTGTTTTCGTTTTCTGGCTGACTAATTCCTCAATGATAAGGCGACATACACGGACTTGATAAATATAGAAACTGATTGCTCATACGTCATAGAGAAATTGTGAATTCTACTTTGTGCACTACTGAGAAGTAATCCAAAAACATTATCTAGTAGGTATTACCAATGTTGTTACAAACTGTTCTGTCCATTTATTGATGATGAAACTTGATACTACAATCTTTCAAAATTTCTGATTAGGTAGTCAGAGATGTTAAAATAACTAAGAGAAGTTGAATCAGACTTTCGGTTTTACAAAAAATAATAATAATAACAGAACACAAATTAGATCGATCAGTAGAAATAAAATGATATAGCTCCCTGCGAAATTAGAAAAAATCTGTTTCATTCCTTATCTGGGCTTCCCAGGTGCTTGGGCTTTTATTTGTGATTCAATGATTCATTTTAATTTTTGAGTTTTCGATGATAGGCAAGTCAACAATAAATTATTCACTGGGTTTATCAGATTTACGTTAGCTTTCTAAATGCATGACAATGAATATCTGTGATAAACCGTTATATTTTGCTTCTTTGAATCGTCAAAAAAGTGATATAGGCGATGTCGTACAATTTCATAAGTAAATTTAAAGTGTAACCGAGGATCAAGTTCCGATTCCAAAACAAACTAAGCTATCCGTGAAAACTACACATTAAACTACCTGAATGCACTCATTAAATCGCTGTCAAATGTCCCGCGAAAATGTCTCAAATACGCGCCAAAACCAATTCATTTGTCGTCGGAATCGGAACCGGAATTGCAAAAAAAAAAAAAGAGTATTTCCACAGAGAATAAACTTTTCACCGATGTTTTGAAGTTATATTCATCAAAAATATTCCCTCTGATTCCACTTCCACTGCCAGTGAAAGAACGACAGGCGATGATCTCTAAGAATACCGTCCCCAGATCTTGTAGTTTACTTTTATTTCTTTACTTTGGTGAGGCTACAGTTCAGTGCGAACTTAGGCCTCAAGGCGATAAAAGTACGCATTTTTTCCTCATTCGACGCAACTGTGAAATGATACCGACAAGAACAATAATGTCTTAGGATTTAGGGGGGCAGTAGGTATAGTTTGTAGCGATTCACAACATTCTAATCCTTAAACCTGCTTGTGATAAGCATCGGATACTGGTTGTTGTCTACCTTACTCGACTTATTTATTTATTTGTTTCATCATCAAGCTTAGCTTACAGATTACGAGTTTATAACAGTAAATATAAAAATGTATAATAACTAGTATCAATAGAAAAAATAAATAAACTTATGCCCCTATTCTGATTGTGATATGGTCACAACTCACGAATGTCTGTGATGCGAAAATTGTTATGCTTGCTTGTGAGGTTTCTTGTGAGCATTCAGCTGCTTGGTATTCTGACCAATACCTCACAAGAAATAGTTACCACGAGATGTGGTGAATTCATTATCCTGTCAAAAAATTATTCGGGAAAATTTGATGAAACAGTCATCGATTAATGAGAAAGCATTTTTCCTTTCCCGAAAATTCCGTAGAATTTTTTATCTTTCCTTTTATTTGTTTATTTTACTCACTCTTCCATTTTTTTTTTTCAAAATTAAAACTTTAATCTTTATTTTTCACTTGTGACGGGCTTGTGAGCTGCTCAATAGGACATCACAATTTTGATAGTTCTTGTGATGCTCAGGTTTTGGTTAGAATACGAAAATCTCATAAATTGTGACTCACCTCGCTCTTGTGAGGTTGTTGTGACATATGAGGCATCACAGAGGTATGCCAGAATACGGGCATTAATATAATAAATAAATACTGCAGCTAAAAAGCTGAAATATAGCTCTCGAAATATGAAGGCATATTTTGTAAAACGTCTCTGCACTTTTTCGATATGATCCGAATGGGTCAAAAAGTTCGGATTCCAAACAATATCGGCGTATTCAAGTACTGACCTGACTAGGGCAGTAAAAAGCGAGTTAGCCTTTGCAACTACAATATGTATTCGACGTGAGACACAAAAGCTAGTTCGGTATAAATAAATGCACCGAGATCCTTAATTTTCCTAAATCTTGTTAAGGGCATGAGTTCGATGCAATAAATATACTCGTACGTATGTTGCATTTGAGACCTTGTAAAAGAGATAGCCGTACATTTTCTAATATTTTAGTTTAAACAATTATTAAGGCCCCAATTCAATAAATTGTTAACGTCCATCTGGAGCTTTGTGCAATCATCAAGACATACTATACATTAAACAGTAGCAAAATTCGATTTGCTGAAGAATATCATCAATAAAGATAATTAAAAGAAACGGTTCTAGATTACTTCCTTGTGGAACTCCAGAAGTGCACCAGATTACTCTAGAATAACTGTTATCAAGACAGACTTTCTAGAACCTAACAATTAAAAATGATGAAATCCACTTCAACACTGCTGAGTGAAAACCAAATTTTTCTAGCTTACAGAATCAAAAGCCTTGCTTAAGTCCATGTAGGCAGTATCGACCTGACATCCACTTTCAACAGCATTAATTACAAAAGATGTAAAAAGGACCAGATTAGATGTTGTGACACGACCCGAAACAAAACCATGCTGAACCTCTGAGATACACTCTTTTTGAGTTCTGACCAAGAAACAATAATAAGCACATCAGCAGAGGAACTTCTAAGAGAGAATCAAGCATTAAGCCCAATGAGTAAATGAAGTCGGTTTCAATCGACTCAACACCTGACCTTGTTAATTTTGCAAGGAAACTGTGGACAAGTTTGGGAGTGTTGCCGGTAAAATGAGTTCCTCATCGGTATGAAAAAACAGACAATAGCTTCGGATACAACAACCGGAATGTCCACGATCTATGACGTGCATAGGTAGGTAGGATGAAATATACAAAAAAGAAAAGAAATGTCTTATTACAGCTCATACAGGAAAAAGTTGAACCTGTTAAGATGCGTAATCGTTGTAAGGGCATTAAGGACAAAACTGATTTAAAGCCAATAAGAGATCCCTTGCTTTAATCCGAACTTGACCTACATTAACTCGGGTATGTACCTGAGTTTCAAACTTTAGGCCTCTTCAGTAAACTTTGTCACTGGCTAACCTTAAACGTTACAAGATTCCAAGTTGGTTGTTATACCTTCCATTTGCGTGCGGGGCATAAAGCGTGGGTTTTTTTTTTTACTGTGTTATGTCTCTAGGTGCGAATCGAAGAGTCTTCGGACTTGAACGTTTGAACTTTTCTGAACACGTCAATGTCACTAAACAGCTCGTAGAGTACGCAAACGGGACCAAAGTTCACTTAAGGTGTTTTTGGTTTAAAACGGCTGAGAAATCTTCGCTTACCTTTCCTGACGTTTATGCTTCTGCACCGTGAAATAGAACTGCAATGATGAGATTCCTATATGTTCCTTGGCAAAGCCTTATTATTCATTTGACTTCCTCGGTTAAAGAAACATCGTTTGCCAATAGCGGATCCGAGGTTAACAAAGTTCTTAACTAAGTCAAAGTCATAGCTGTCCTGTTTGATTTATGGGTGCCATGTCTGTCTTTTTGTTCACAGAATATACTTAGTCTTATCCTTTTTTTGTCATTGCAGTTCCAATAGTTGCGATAGTTCCAATAGTGACAGCTCGCTGAGCTCGACAATAGCGTCCACGTCATCAGAGTTTGGATATTGTTTTGGAAAATTGTACCTCTGTTGTTAACTCGGCGAGTTTGTGAACATTTTTCTCAAGTATGAATTTGGAAAAGTTAGAAGACAACTCATCATCTGGCTTGAATCATGTTTTAACCTCAGAGATGTCGCAAAAATTGTTTCCTACTTTTACGAAGCTTGGACCGTTCTCTATCGACTTTCTGGACAATCTGACAAGTTTGTTAGAGGTAATTTAACAGGGTCTTGAATGGCTCATCTCTGTAAATGTTGCCATGTGACCTTGAATCGATAAATATGGTGCATTAAGGAGACTATTACCTCTACAATTAGCGCAAGTCAGCAGGTAACCTGAAATTCTTCGGGAGAATAAGAACAAATTTTCGAAATAAATTCATCCATGCTTTCTACCAAGTTTTTTTACGCTGTTTTATGAAAACCTCAGCAAAAAAATTCGGCCTGTCTCTGTTGTTTTCATGCTTGTATATTGCAATCTTCACTTTACTTTAGTCAATTAGACGGATCCCTTGATTTTCACCGTCTAGATTGAATACTCCATTGTTCGCTATCGATCAGGAGATGAGGCATAGCGAAACTATATCGCTACATCTCTCTTTTTCCAAATAAATAAATAAAGTCGAATGACTTTCTGTTGTAGACATGAACAATGATTGATTTGTTTTAACCCAAAGTTAGTTGATTTAAATGAATGATTCTATTATGGGCTCCAAGCAAAACTAAGAAGATTTCTAAGGCACTTCATGAGTGTCAGTGTCAGTGTCTTGAATCAACCTTTCGAACTATGTACTTCTTTGATATAAAAGTTTATTTGGTTGATCGCAATAGATGTGAATAAAACAGGGAACAGTTAGAGCTTCAGCATATGAATGCAAAAATGGCCAAGGAATTTGAATCCAATGAATATACGATTTTAAAACTCTAATTGATTATACTAAAGCCCGGTATGGGCCATGGCCTAGCTTCTTGACACTCATTTCTGTTGCTCATGTTGTCATTTTAGTCACATCTGAGCGGGGCCTAGGTTTATCGCCGAGTCCGAACGGCACTCCTTAGAAGCTTTTTCGTAGGCAATTTTTACTTTCGGGAGTTTGCCATTGCCCGCCGAAAGGGTGATGGCGATTTGAAAAATTGTTGGTGACCCAGCCAGGAATCGAAGCCAGACTCTCTGCGTAATAGTCCAATGAGCTAACTATCGCGCCATCGCCATCGCCATTATACTAAATAAAACCCCAAAATATCTAGTCTGGATCAAATAGGTGCCCATACTTAGTAATGCCCAAACGAAAACCGGAACTTGCTAAAAATTCAAGTTGAACAAATGGTCGACGATATTTTGTTTGTTTGTTGATATTCTTATGTTCAACAATGTAACCTTTCATCCACCTTGACTGCATTATATTCTTTCAATATCACTTTCATCAAAGAATGCACGCAAATTCTTGTGAATTTCATTCTAAAATCTAACAAATCGACATGTCATGCCAGTGACATGACAGTATAAAACTTGATTTGATTGACAGGGTAGAGTTCTCAAAAAGAACTAACTTTATCCTTACCATATTCGTACAAACATCATATCTGTACGTACATTATTACATATGTATATATGTATGCAGGTAACTCCTTCCAAACTCGTATGTTTTTGACGTCTGTCACATTTAACATTTACTACTCTTTTCAAAGCGTTTATACATATGCAGGTAGGTTGGTAGGGTACATATACTTTTCATTTGGAATACATTCAAATTTGACAGGTACAGCTATACGTACAGTCTTTTTATTTTATTGATTTGACAGTTCAATTCGAACGCCATCTTGAATCGGCCATATTCATAAAATCCATTTAAACCCGCACTGTCAAATGTTTTGTATGGTCTCTGTTTTAATATCTTCCTTCATTTGATAAGTAGGTATAAGCATGTGTAAGTATTTCTGAGTTTCCTTTCATGTCTCAATTTCCTTAAAAAATTTCCGCCCATGTTATGCCAATAGCTTGAGAACTCTTTTCTTCCTCCTCCCCCTTAACCAACCAATGCTAACCAATTTATTTGAAAATTCCTTTATTTCTTATTATTTTCTGTTTTTTTTTTTTTTGAGTTGTTTTGCGAGAAAAATGCATGCGCTGTTTGTAGTGATGTGAAACACGCGCGCCCCCATGATAATCATCATCATCATCATCGTCGTCGTCGTCGTCGTAGTCGTTCGTCGTGGTCGTTTCCATCATTCTAATAAGCATTATCAAAATATTATCAACCTCCCCCGCCATCATTGTTATTTCCTATTCAGCCTTCGCGGCGCACTTTATCATTTCTTTTTCTACACCTCATAATATTTTTGTGTTCCTTTTCTTCTTCGCTTTGCTTCTGCTCTAACTTCCTTACTGTGCTCCTCCGTACAATCCCCGTTTTGGGCTGGTTTTTCTTAGTTTTTATTCCTGCGATGCATTAAAGTTGTTTGGTATACTGTTGTGTGTTTTTATATGTAAAGTGTTTCTCGCTTTTGCGCCTGACTGTAGGTTCTCTTCTTTTTTTCTTTTTTTTCTAATCGCATATTTTCCCTATCTTTTCCCCTGGTGTGATTCCATTTTTGCTTGCAAAACAAAAAACACAAGAAGAAAAAAAAACACTTTTTCATGAAGCACGTGTAGTCGTGCACATGTTGCTACACACAAATATGTGAAGGAGAGCAAAAGAAAATACGACGAAAGGGGAGTTGAGTAAAACAAAACATAGAGAAATTTCCCCTTCACCGGTCTTGTATACAAATCGCTCGCACATTTGTTACATTTCCCCAACACAAATACATTTCTGGACGAGGTCAAATCTGTTGCTAGTGTGCGTCATGTAACACTTGTAGTTGTGACATATATCTTTTAATTAATATATCCTACCTTGTATTTGTGGATATGTGTATGTGTGTGTGTGTGTGTGCGGGCTTTTGTAATTAATTTATATTTCTTAAAAGGAAAATTTGATTTTTATACTTGCAAACCTACTCATACATACACATAGATCATATGAGTTTTGTGTGTTTTGCATACAAGAGAGTCGATACAATGTTGCGCCGAATTCATCAAAAATGTTCAACTGAGCTGAAAAGATTACGCCACTTGAAGGAATGCAAGAAAACTGATGAGACATTTTTTGTTGTGAGTGTTTTGAATAAGAATTCTGATTCCGAGTCGATTCCCTGCGTTAAATTGTTTCGATTTTGGGCTGGTAGGTAGTAGGTATGGTGCTTGGTGGAGTGTATCTCTAGTTAATTAACATTTTCATAAATTCCTATGTACATATTCTACCTCACATAACATCCTATTACTTATTCCATGTTCCTCCACTAATGTACGAATGGACGTACGGTCAATCCCCTCAAAACTAATGCTATTCTGTTTGTGAGAAGGAGGAGGAAGCTAGCCATTTGATATCAAATATTTAACAGCTGCTCGTCCTAACATAGATACATACGCAGAGAACCTAAACGTCGTAAGTCCATAAGACGGAAACCACCCTTAGGGCAACTTCCTCACAATTCAATACTCTATGGTTCACCTCATTGTGGTGCGGCCTTCCGACAACTACCTACTCGATTTACTAAAGTTCAGAACTATGCGTATAGCCGTAGATGAACCTCTGTGGGAAGAGGTGAATGACACTTTTGGTTTGTTTTTTTTACGACTTGGCAGCAGGTATTTCGAAACGGATGTTCATATGTAAATGAAAATAGAAGCTGACATGAATCATTTCCGGCAAGCTTAATCGAAAGACGAATATCCTAACGAAAGAAGGTCAACGATTTTCAGATCTGTATGATGAAAACGTTACGACAGAGCAGTTCCTCGACCATTATCAAGCGCACCCACCAATCGTTATTCCGGAAATGCGATGAAAGGGCGGAGATTAGCAAGAAACGAAAAGAGTCAAGATGTAGGTTTTCATTGCTAAGGAAAATACACTTTTAAAAGGACTTATTGTCAAGGGCAGACTTAAACTCTCAGCATGTAGGCGAAAGACCTAAACAATGGTTTACTTATCCAAGCTCTTCGAAGGTGAATCTAAGTGAACAACGAGAGTTGATATGCGGCTAACAACTGACTTACATAGGCGATAATTTACCAAAGCTATACACAGCTGTCGATCTTTTGATCATAAGAAACCAAATGAAGGCATTCCACTTCAATTTTAGGCGGATGACTGCCTTTTATATCGGAGGAGGGGAAATGTTACTAACATCGTTCCATGAAACCTGAACATTTTTACAGCACTTTTTTGTAAACATGCTGTTTTTGCAAACTATGTTCATAGTATCATAGTTATTGACACTCTTGCCTCGATCCGCGATCAATTTGAAAAGCACACTTCGCAAACTGTACCGTGTCAAAAGATCATCGATGTTCTGCTGTTAGGCAGAATGATTCACTCACTATCCTTCTTCAAACTTAAGAGAGACAAATCAGCTGGGAGGCAAAAGTCCACGCGCCGAGTTATTCAAAGTAGCAGATGGAACATTGCATCTTCAGCTCAATTTATTATATCTTGAGGTGTCAGTCTCTTAAAATCCAGATGTCCCTTGGTCAACCTACATATGTATATTCGTGAGGTTTTAGACCAACAAAATATCCCATCGATTAAATCTTCACCTTGCCGTAGATTGAGGAAAAAAAAAAACAAAACTTTCAAATGAATACGATTCCATCGATTCCTCTATATGGCAGCTTGAAAAGAAATCGGCCGTACTCTTAGGAATCGCTTATCCTTGGGGCTGTCTTATTTTTGTTTACTGAGTAAGGCATACAGTTCTTTGCTAATTGCAAACGTCGATAGGAAGAGTCACTTTCATAGGCAACATCACCATTGTTTGGTGACGTCAAACAAGTTTTTTTTTTTCATTTTCAACATATGAACCAGTTATCGAACTCAAGTATGTATGGTCTGATGTAAGAGCTTATCGCACGACCACAGCGACAAGTGAAACATGGAAGGCGATGGTCCTAATTGAAGACCCTGTGCCCGCTAGAAATTAAGCAAGTTGAAATCTAGTCCGGGATTGTTAGAGCACCTACCTTAACATCGATGTTCATGAGTACCCACTAAAAGAAGACGTTTTCTTCTTTTAATACACTCCACTACGTGCAGCGGATTTGATAAAGCCGTTAAAAATAGAGTCAGTTTTGTCAAGGTTCCTTCTGCAGATATTCACAGAATTTGTGCATAAGTACCTACTAGACTAAAGTTTGACACATAGTAATCGATACAATGGCATGAACTGAGTCCAATTAACGTTTATTTTATTGCCTCAGGTGACCTGTATTATGACCTTCATAAAGGAATAAACCTTCGTACTTGCATATAAGTAAACCATTAGAAACGATCAATATATGTATGTACAAAAGTATGTGTCCTTTAGAGTCAACAAACCCCATGTATCGGCCATAACGACTAGACTTTCTTCGAAAAGAAAAACACAAAAAAAACAAAAAACAATCAAGTCTGGCAACGCCCACAACTCATTCTATGCATCATCAATATCAGAAACCGGTTAAACAGAGCATCCAACTGTGCATTAAGTAGTCCCAATCGCAGTCTCAATCCCAGTATAAATCCAAATACCTACCTACGTACGAGTATACAGACTAACGATAAAATCAAAAGTAAAGTGGCCAACAACTCTCGCCGTTTAAAAAAATTGAGAAATTTCCCAAAAGAAAAGAAGCAAATAATTTATTAGTTGCGTGCGTGCATTGCATACCTCTAGCTAACCAAGACTGAGACTCAATACAAAATCGCACAATAAAACTAAAACAAACCCAAACGCACCAACAGCAACAGCAATATGAAAACAAAAAAAAAAAGCAAAACTATTTAATCTAGATGGCGCACGCGACTTTAAAATTTTCTTATTGAATCGAGGTCGATTCGATTTCTGTCGCAAATTGCCAAACTGGCTCTCGCTTGCCTCCACTATAATATATTGTACATCTCTCTTCTGACTCTGGATCTGACTCTTTGACTGCCGTCTCTCTATATCCATTTCGTCGTCGTTGTTTTTGTTGTTGGTAACGCGACACACAAATCCCTTTTGCTTTGCTATATGCGCAACCCATTCATTTCGCTTTAAATCGCACAAAACCCATGGTACCATAAGAAAAAATAATAATAACACTACCAACCGCTTTGCTACTGCGAGTCGTTTAACGGCATAACAACGACACACCATCTACAAAAAACAACACAACACAACAAAATTAGGCATTTACGACACAAATGTAAACCTGCGCCTTTTTGCTGAATGAAATAACGTTATCAGTCGAGCGAAGAAGTGAAGCAACAGTATTTCACCGTCATTTGGAATCGCCACCATCAAACGAAAAAAAAAAAAAAAAAAAAATCGTTTCAATCAAACAAACACATAAACATGAAACTCTTTTATACCAGAGATGTCCAAAAAGGGGAATTCATTACGCATACTACTCAACATACCCACCACGATCTTCTACGCAAGGGTGTGCGTTAGTTCGTTCATCTCTTTCCCTCGCACCAGCTGTGCGTGATGTGGTATGTTGAATTCAACATTCAACAATACCAACAAAGGGTAATGACGTCTGGTCTAATTATTTGTATATTACCAAGAGTAAATGAATTTCTGCGATGATGCCAGATTTCATCATCTCATAATATCTACCCGACCAAACCAACAATTCCGAGAGTTGCCTAACGACCATATTACCTCTCGGATGATGGTGGTGTTGCTTTTTCACCAATTTCCAATGTGTAATAGGTACGATGCGGCGAACAAACGACACAGAAAAAGAGGCACTTTGCTGATGTACCTATACAGAAAGAAAAGGAATATCCAATCTTTGGTTCCTTCGTCTTCTTTTGATGCGAAAAACCCTTTTAAAACATCTTACCAACGGTAAAAGTTAGAAATGCCCCCCCAAATTAGCAAAATAGCAAGGGAATTCCCCACGATTTCAGTGCAAATGTACGAATCGTCGCAATCTCATCATCAGATTTAGGGAATTTTTCGCATGCGCAGGGGATTTTTTATTTTATTTTATTCTTTTCCATTCCTCTTCTATCTTGTGGGCTTTTTATACAAACACAAAAAAAAAAAAAAAAAAAAAACGGTAAATTGAAAACAAAATAGCCGCTTTCCATTATTTTTTTGAATTTCTTTTTTGTGTCATTCCTCTTCTTCTCGTTCTTTGCTTTAGACCAAAGTGCTATTTCCTCTCTATTTCCTACCTTATGCGGGTAGGCGTGTATAGCACTATACACGTTGTTGTGTTCTCTTCTCTCAGCACTCAACCAAAATAAAAAAGGCCCATATCGTATCTCGTCGTTGTCGTTGTCGTTGTCGTTGTCGTTGCCGTTGCGTCGTCGTCGGTTGGGTAGAGTGGTGTGTCCTACTCGTCTTTTGCCTACTATTTGCTGTTTGCCTGAACCCTATTTTCTCCTTATTTTCGTTGGTCTTTTTCTTTTTGTAATGTTGATGATGATAATGATGCTGATATCGGCGCGATATACTCGTATTCGTGTATGTTATTCACCTCATTTGAGTTTATCTCTATATGAGTATGTTGCTTCCCTTGTAGAAATCCATATCCATATCCATATCGACTACTAGGTGGTGCTTAGTACCTACGGTGAATGTGCGGTGCGGTGAAGCAGTTACAAAATAATGATGAGGACCGACCATAAAGATAAGAAAAACAAGAAGAATAGGTAAGATACGGTAAGAGAGATAGCGTTACCATGAGAATTCAGGTGAATGACGGAGAATTGAATTCATCTAATCTGCTGAGTTGAGTTTGATTTCTTTTTCTTTTTTTTTTCTGCTTCTTCTTCTTTCCATGTAGATACACTTCCGGTATTTTTCTTTCATTTTTTTTTTAACACGAAACACACTCTATTTGACAGTTCGGTTTTGACATAACTCAGTTCTTTGGCACAAGATGTGAATATGCACTGGTTTCAAAGTCAAACTTACCCAATTCAAGGTGTTAAATGCAGATTTGAAATTTCAAAATGTAAATATAGATAAATGTGATATTAAAACCACCTCTAGTATGACGTATGTCTACGTAAATACATTGTAAATATTAAGTCGGCAAATTGTATGTATAATTAAAACGTTTAAACATTTATGAGATATAAATGTGGAAAACTTTATGTTGATATACCTACACGTATTTACATATTTATTGATGTCGTTCCGTACTGTACCGTGCATCCCCTGTGCTGTTGGCTGTTGCGGCTCTTTGTATGCATGAATCACAAATATTACAAAGGCACCCCTCCTGACTGTCCCCTGTGATGGCTTTATAAAGTTAAACATGTGTGTTGTTGGTTGGGGTTGTTCATTTGCAAAAAAGGGATTGCCATCGTTTATTTAAATACAAACTAAAGACGCGGGTAAATTGTTAAGTGCAGTGGGGTGTTTGTCATTTTCTTTCAGTAGTATGATTCTGCTCGGTTATTTTGAGGGGTGGCGGATTTGAGTTGGTAATTTTATAAATGACGACGGCAGTTAGCTAAATGAGTATTGAAATATACCTACCTACTTGGAATTTATCGGTTGTTAAAAAAAATGAACAGATTTACTTTCAGCACATGTACCTACTACCTACATATCACCAAGGCAAACTCAATAACCACCCAAGCTCTCTATATTCAAACGTCTTTCTCTTAGGTCTTGTCACATCTATGTTATATAAGGAGAAACAATGCATATGCATCATTTTCCTTCAACTTATTCCAAATAATACACTCTCATGGGTATGGCAGATCACTTCAACATTTACCTTTGATAGATGCCAGGGCATAGATATATTCCAAGAAACTATAGGGCCGATGAACTTGCAAAATTTAAGCCGCTATCATATGTCCATTCTATCTGGAAACAGGTACTAAAGCTGGATGCTAAGAGAAGAACAAACGACAAATTTGACCATAGCTGGATCTGAAGTTTGATCTTCCAAAACAGATCACTGGACAATTTCGAATACGTAAAACTGCAAGAAGGCTTAGCACGTTTACGAGTACAAATGACTTCTGCAGAAGTTGCATGGACAAGGAGGAAAGGGACACAATACTCCATCTTCTTTGTACATGTTCAGCCTTCTGCAAAAAAAAAAAAGAAAAGAAGACTCCACTTAATAACATTCTTCTACAGTGACTTATGCGGTCTAAATAATATAGATGGTAAAAGTCTGCTAAGCTTCACCACAAGCTCAAATTGGTTTCAAGAGTAGGAGGATCACAAACCCACGTGGCATCACAATGACCCAATAGACCTACGTGAGTTCTCCAACAGCCTTACCTCTTCTAAATAAGTTCGCTTGAATCTCAAATGATCTGCGACGCGATCGACTCTTTTACATTCACGAAGGTTTGCAACTTTAGAGAGGCAAACGTGGTAACTTTCAATGTACAACATCCGTATAGTAACAATGTCCCCCACCTTCTATCGGTTATAATTATTCTTGTCGTTTCTTTTTCAGTTCATCTGCCAAATAAACTCAATTGTCGAAGACCTTAGAACTTTGATTATCACTACCAATCTACGGAAATGAATGATGGGTGTATGATACGTGTTGTAAGCTTAAATAGTAGTAACATCACTACTGATTCCCGAGACTTTATGTTCGATCATTTTGACTTTAATTGAGTTGCTACTGCATCAGCTACGACACATTTAAGAGCATCATTAGTCAGTCCCTAGTCTATTTCTGTGGATACCATCACCTGAACCAAGTCACGTCTAGTAAGTGGGAGCTGCTGCTCGAAAGTAGAGTGTGCTACTACTGAATATTCTCAACACGTAATAGGGAAAAATAGAGTAATGCATATCTAAATTATGTCGACATATTTGGAGTTCTGTCTTTAGAGCAGACAGATAATAGCACTGATTGACTCTACTATTTATGAATTTTAAAGTTGACAGTGTTCCTTTATCCGACAAGTTGACGCGCTGCCAAGTGATTTCTTCGAAATCGTATTTGAAAAAGATTTAGCGAAACTCATAGGCTTATGCAGATGTAAAATATTCAAAAAGCCTGTATACAACTACTAACATAGGCTAACGACATTAAATGGGAAGTAATCCTATCACAGACATTGCACAGATGTGTTTGTTGAGAACCAAATGGGTTGAATTGTTGGCTAAGGTTTCGATATACGCTTTATAGTGCGCCACTTCAACTAATCGATATCAACTGCATTTAGCAAGTCTGAAACTGCTCTAGGTATTTCCCTCTTGAAACTACATCTTTTTGCAACATGCAACCCAACCTAAAGTGAACAAAGAACTTAGAGTGATATAATGTATTCCAGACCACTTCGGCCGCCTATTATGATGTCCTCCATTTAAAGCACATTTATGATGCGTAGTTTGTGAGGAAGGCGGCTAAGTCTTAGGTGAGCTGGCAGTTATGTCCGCTGCTTCGAGGTAGAATTTATCTAGGTAACGTTGACATGTTTTGATTAAACCATGCCCCCCTGGTGTTTCCACATTCTCTTTGCACAGTCTGCATATGTTGTCTTGTGCCATGCCCATGGTCATCAGGTGTTTTTTCACACGGCAGTACCCTGTGAGAAAGCCTGTGATCAGTCGAATCTAACTTCTACTTAATTGTAGTAGTTGTTTCATTTTATGTAGCAGCTGCTTGGCAGAAATGAAGCTTATTTTCTTCTAGCCAGATTTTAATACTGTTATGGTGTTTATCGATAGCCCACAGAATGATCTTGGCAACATGAATTGAGATGCCCATCATTTTCCGTCTAGTTCGTTTGCTTTTTCATTGCCTTCATATCCACTATGTCCTGGCATCCAAATCAGATGGCCTTCGTTTGTAGTGGCCAGTAATTGTAAGAGTTGATAGCAGACCAGTTTTGACTTTATTTCAAAGGCGTTAGTTGCAAAAAGAGCAAAAGTGGGAGAAAATGTAAATTTCTGTTTATATTCTCTCGAATTCACCTACGGCAGACACCAGCAACGACAGATTCCATTACGCCTAATTTTCGAGTCTTGTAACAGGAGCATGACAAAATTCTCTCCATCGAGTCGTTTTTGTCTTTCGAAAATATAATAAAAGAAAAGTCATTTTGAAATTGAGCAAACGTTCAAGCAAATGTCTCTGAACTCTTCCGCAGTAGCGGAAAAATATCAACTCACACCTACGAACAGAAGTAATTAAAAACCTATTTTCTAGGCCGATTTTTATGTTGATTCACTTCCACTTAGTTGAAATAGAAAATTTTCCAAGTTATGCGACAGATTAACTGTATATCTTACTTATCCTATAATTGACAATGACAAAACGTTCCGTTTGAAAAAATAAATAAGTTTTACTAAGAGCTGGCGCCATCTATCAGGAAAATATCATTAAACGTCAAAGCCTGAGAGTGAATGTACTCGCTGCAACATTTCACTTAAAATGCATAGTAGTAGTAATAATTATGTACATATACATATATGTAAAAGCAATCGAATGATTTCTAGCATATACTAAATATTTGACAGCTCCAAAAACAAAAACTGATAACATGAGTTACTTGACATGTCATTGCAATAAAATTAGTCAAACTGTTCCATGCTACGTATCATCTGTCAAAAATAATCCATATTGCATTACTTTACGTGAAACGTTAAACGTCAAACGTTTTAACGACACAGAAACAAATCAACAAAACTGTCAGATATTCGTGCATTATGTGGATTTTATTTCCATCGCCATTCATTTAATCGTTCAATTAAAAAAAAAATCTAAACTCGCTCGCCGAAATTGTGTCAAGTTTTTGAAAGTGAATTTCTTTCCCGCCGCTGCTGTCAAAAAACTCAAGTGCACGCGTTTGTGTATGTTCCGAAACAGGAATTTCTGGCACGGCTTCTGCTACTATTATACATACTTCTGCTGCTGCTACTGGTGAAGGTGATGAAGGGGATGATGGCTAGCAGCAGCTAGCAGCGATAGCGATAGCGAACGGAGGCGGTGATAGTGAATGATGCGATGAATGTAAACAAAAACCAGATTTTTTAATAAAAAAAAAACAGAAAAAACATAAGCAAAAAGTAACATAATATAAAAACGAATTTTTCAATGTTGTTTTGATTTTCTAAGATTTTAGTGACGTTATTCATGTTTCCCATTTCGAAGTCTTCGTCTACCTCTTGAGAATAGAATAGCGTCATTGTTTTGCAACGTAGGTAGTTAGGTAGGAACTGTGTTATGAAGTTTTCGTCTCTTTCACAATCCCATCTCATTCTAAGATATTCGAGTACTCTCGTAAAAAAATATACGAGTTTAGAGCTAAGCGAATAAGCCAGCAGCAGCGGAATATGATTTGAAAAGGAAAATGGTAAAATAGAGCGCGAAAATAACCTATACACGGTGTGGGGTGGTGGTGGATACGAGTACTTTTGCATATTTTCTTACGATTAAATGGCGGCTAAGTCCGGGGCACATAGGTAGACGACAGGTAGGTAGGTCGTCGTCTTCGTCTTCGTTGTTATTGCTGTTGTTGCCGTCCCCCCCCAATTCAGTGGTGCACCAATACAGAACAACAAAACAGAGCAGAGTAGAGCAGAACGCAAAGCACCTAACTAAACATAAACTGAACGGTGAGTTTGGTACGTTTGGTTTGGTTGGTAAGGTAGGTTCCCAGAGTGACGACTACTCCGGTCATCTACCTCCTCCTCCTTTTTTTTTGTTTTTGTATTTCAAGTATACACGTCGTTGGACGATTGTTTTGTTGCGCTGCTGGTGCTGTTTCTTTTGCTGTAGATGTGGAGCTATCTGCCACTACCGCTGCTGCTTACTGTTTGCCGTTTGCTGGTTTTCTTCGTTTTCGCTTGTGTGATTGACTTCTATTTTTACATCCAAGTGGGGCCTACGTATCTACACACTCTACTCACTTTGTATTTTGTGTTTTCCACATTCGAAGAGGTTTTTCAAAATATTTCTTTCATTCGAATTGAGTTTTTCTGTTGCTGCTGCTGCTGTTTTTCTTTTTTTCTTCTTCTTTTTGCTGTGTTGCTTGTGATTTTTGATTCATATACTGTAGCAACTGGCAACTATTGTGGCCCTCCTCATATGCATGCATAGAATTGAATCGAGTCGAGTCGGGTCCGGTGGAATCGTTATCAAAATGTTTGCTTGGTGCAGGTACCTAGTTCAATAGTAGATCTCTGTGAAGAAAACAACCTCCTAACAACAGCTAGTTGCTCATCGGCGGCCTAAGTTGTTTTGCGGCTTGTTTGTGTAAGTAAAAATGATTGTGAAGTGCATGGATTTATGAATTGATTTCTATTTTTTTTTTTTTTTTTTTTTTTCAATTTCAAATCCAGTACAACAACGCTTCAAGTATACATGCATATGCATACATAGATATGTAGGTACGTTATATTTCAGGATCCACTCTTTCTTGTTTTCTTCGTTTGCTGTCTGACTGGGATTATCGCGCAATATCTGTGTCGATCTCGAGGCTAATTTTGCAATCTTAGCTTGGGTTGTGGTAAGATTTTCGTTTCAGCATTGTAAAGTTTTTTTTTTCTATTAGCGAATTCAATTAGTTTCAACGGTAATTCGTTTTGTTTGATCAAAACAAGGGGCAATTTTGTTAATTTTAAAAGATGTTCACTTTCACAACAAATTAGTCTTATAAAAGAGAAACACGTGACGTTCTAATGTTTCAAAGAGCGGTTTAGGGTGTCAATTGACATCGTTTTATCGTACGATTTTGAATCCTATCTACCAAGTGCAAGTAGGTCTTAGGGGGACCTGACCACATGTGAGCATCCAATATGTTTTGAGTCCAGATCAGAGGGGTGACATATTCCCTACATTATTTTAGGAAACGTACATACCTATTTACATATATGTACATCGCAGCATTTTTGGTGAGATTGAACCTATGGTCATTCCAACGACTGTTGGATAAAGCTGTGTCATTCCTGGATACTGGCTGGGTGTTTACCTAGTCAAGTCATAAATACAGTTACACAGAAAAATCAGCGCCAATTAAAAACAATTTGTTTGTTATGTTTTTATTGGGTTATTCAATGGCCACAAATCTTAGAACAACTTATTCGAAATGACTTCCATTTGCTTCCAGCACGTCTTAAGACGATGTGGCCACTCATCGATTGCGAGACGCACTTCATGCATGGGGAAATTGTCCACTGCACGGACAAGGGCTTGCTTCAACGACTCAATATTTGAGTGTCGAGTAGAGCAAGCCATGACCTCTAATACGGACCAAAACTTGTAATCCAACGGGTTGAGGTCTGGTCTGTCTTTGTGGTCTGTCGTTTTTGCTTTGTGAGCTGGAGCAGAGTCTTGCTGGAAAGCCAATGGCTTGTTGTTGAATATTGATTGGTTAAGAGACTTCACAATGGGTCCCAAGACGGCCGATTGATATACTTTGACTGATGTTTTCACTCCTTTCTCGCAAAATTGGAGCTTGCAAGTAACGCGATCGTAGCACACTCCCCACCATACCATTACAGATGCGAGATGGTGGGCTCTTTGAGCCCTCGGGATGTGTTGGGATGCTTCTCTGGATGACCGAGCATACACACGATCGTTCTGCTTATTGAACGATTCTTCTACGGGAAGATTTTCTCTTCAGTAAACAGAATTTGTCTGTGAGTTTGCTTCGCGTACCGGCCGAGTAACGCTTTCGATCTTCGCTTGCATTTTTCCTTCAATGCGGCCGTGAGCAGGTGTCCAGTGCTTGTACGCGCTGAGTCCTAAATATTCGTTAATAATGCGAGACACGGATTTTTGCGAAATTTGCATTTCCCGCGACAAGATTTTGTTTTCGCAGCGGTTTTCGGTCGATAAGTTTCTTCACAGCTTTGATCGCTTTCGGAGTTCTCACAGTGCGCGTACGACCGGATCTTTGACGGTCAACTTCACAGCACAATACACAAAATTGCGAATGATTCCAAGCGGTCGCAACGTCCTAAAGATATAGCCTTTTTCCATGTTGCATTTAAGTAGGCCAACTACAACAATACGATTTTCGATGTCGCCCCATTCCATGATTGTAAGCAATTAATGTCAAAAACTTTTTACGTCACAATGAAGCATAAATATCAACTGTCAAATCACAATCAATACGAAATGGATGCGTCCAGTGTTGCATTCGAACTGAGTGAGTTCAGTTGTGTACCAGTATTTATGACTTGAACATTTCGCTTTAACGACAACAGACTGCATTATTTTTTGAAAGTATTGAATTCCACTCTATTGATAGCCTTCCAATTGATATCAGAATATACCAGAATTTAATGAGTTAAGCATACACTCCCGTTCATCTGAAGCCGATGAACAGGAACGTAAAACTCCATTAAGTAAAGCGTACTGCCAACGACACATTTTTCGATGTCTGAATACATCAGAGAAATATGGGAAATATTGGGTTGTTATAAAAGTGAATGGGTCTCTTTGCAAAAGAGCGTGACATACACAGTGTGGCAAATAATATCTCAGTAATAAAGAGCGCCATCTATTTGTCCGAACATACGTTTTAAAACTTGAAACTTTCTCTACTTTCCAAAACACCTTTTCATTTGATGTTAAAATGTTGGCATGGAACAAAGAGCTGTAAAAATACATCAGAAGCATTCCGATTGATGCAACAAGTGTACTATTGTTTGACTAGAGTTTTTTGGGCGGGCATAAAGACACTCGAGGATGACAAACACACTGAAAGGCCAATTTTAGTTCGGACGCCTGAAATGATCCAAAAATTACGTGATTTTGTTGCTACCCCAATCTCCACAGAGAATGGAAGAGGGCTTGTACATCAATAAATAGACTTCACGAAGATTTTGGCAAAACAAAGTTCGTCACCGAGTCACACACCACTCATTGCTCGTAAATTGTTCGCTCAAAATCGAGTGGGTGTGTTTAATAGCCCGTCGCATTCAGATATTTTGGCACTGTACACCTCTTTGTTCCGAATTGAAATTAAAGTTGAAAGGATGATTTTTTGATGACATTACGATCATCCAAGCAGCTTCAAGACGGGCACTGGAGGCAATTCCGCTAAATGAGCATGTGTATTGAATGGCGAGGATAATATTTCGAATGGAAGCACCAAAATATAAACAGAAATCGTGTTTGAATTATGTTTTCAAGAGCCAGTTCGAGATATTATTTGTCACATTTTGTATGTCAAATGTTTGCCCGGGTTTGGTTGTTGACATTTAACCTTAAAATAAAAAATAGTGAAGTTTTGCGTTCGCAATTGTTGCTAAAAACTAGCACGTTTCTGTCTGCAATTGTGGTTTGAAAATGGAGAATTTTGAGAAGCTTTTCGCCATATTTTGCTTCATCACTAAATTTTTAAGGGAGAAAGTAACTAAGGGCAGGGAAAAATTGAAAATGAAATGAAAATGAAAATTGGAAATGAAGTAATCGGAGAAGGCAAGACAAACAAAGGCGAAACATTTTTGTTTTTTTTTTTAAATGACCTTAATTTAATTAAATTATAGGTCTTAAATATAGAACCAAATGTGATTCGTTCCTGGGTAAACTTTCTTTGACAATATGCCCCATATTTTCTTTATGGTTTTTAGGTCAGTAGGGATGTTACCTTTTTGTATGCGCTGAGGAGTGTATGACAACGTTATCGTTCTGAGAATTTCAATCTTTCAACATCGATTTCACCTAAATCGACAACAAACACCGTCCGAAAATTCCACATATTTTTCCGAGCTCATTTTGTAAAAAACCAAATTGGAGTCTTTCCTCTATACCTGAAACTAGCGCACAACATTAAAGAGCCTCATTGTAAGCTTCCCGATTGCCGAATTTCACGGTTTCGGCGTATACCTATCTCTTCAATACTTCTGGCCTAAGGACCAACAAAAACAACATCGAAGTCAACTATTTTGGCGGAAGCTCAGTAACAAAATTTGTAATCATGGATATAGCTGAGGTATCGAGCTGAAAACAGAGAGCGAGATGGAAGGACCTCGTTGTTGCTTCCTGCAAAAAAGAAGAAGGACCATCAAGATTAAATTGTTTTTCATCATAGAAAATAATGGATTCCCTTTTTACTATCCAAATCTTATGAGCCTCGGGAAAACTCAATATTGCATCCTTATTTCCTGTGGGAGTAGGCTTAGGTGTCGGTAAACGCCTTTGACACACAAATAATAACTTATCATCCTTTAAAAGTTGTTGAACTATTCTGGTCGTTACTGGAGCGTAATTGTTGATGACAAGATCTCCTTTGTATCCCATCGATACAGATAATTGAAGATATATTGAACAGTATTTTTATTTCGATAAACATTATCTAACCAGCTAATCAATCGTAGGAGCATGTTTCGTTTCTCGACAGTTCACTCCACAAGCATTTTTGCAGGAATGCATTTTGATTGGAATGCGTTTCCACAGCCACCGCAAAGTCCAGATCTTCGCAACATCAGACTTGCTTCTTCTTGATTTCTTGGATGATAGAACTTTTGTTTTTGAAGACCTTGACAAGTTTATTTCAGAGAAGTAGTAGGTATAGGAAGTTTTATTGTGACGTTGCCCATGAGATGACAAAACGGCCAATAATCACTGAATAATGTTCACTAAGAAAAATGTGTTTTTTTTAAGCTGCACGAGAAGTTTCCATGGTTGTTGTCTATGGTTTGACAGCTGTCAATGTAAAAATGCATTGATATTTCTGTTCAATAAGATTCGACAATTCATCATGAATCGTTTAACGCCAGAACAACGCTTCCAAATTGTGGAAATTTACTTTGAAAAAAATAAATCTGTTCGTGAAGTTCATAGAGCACACCGTCAATTTTACGGTCAACATAAACGGCTTAGTGAGCAAGCAATTCGTGCAGTTATTGATCGTTTTCGCGAAGACAATTCTCAAGCTGTTAACGAATCACCACAACATCCATTAAAATTAACTGTTTGGTAGGGTTTACACGCTGGTGGCATCATTGGTCCTTATTTCTTTCGAAATGAGGAAGGAGCTGCCGTTACAGTGAATGGCGAGCGCTATCGAGCCTTGCTGACTGATTTTTTATTTCTAAATATTAATCAGCTAAACATAGACGATAGTTGGTTCCAACAAGACGGCCCAACTTGCCATTCAGCGCGCTTAACCTTCAATTTACTGCAAATGAGTTTGGTGTGAACTTTATTTCCAGAAGTAGTCTTGTTAACTGGCCCCCTCGTTTGTGCAACTTAACGCCTCTCGATTACTTTTTATGGGGCTATGTTAAATCACTGGTTTATGTCGACAAACCAGAAACTTTTAAAGCATGCAAGCCACCATTGACGCCATACGGCCAAATTTATTGGAAAAACTGGTGAAAAATTGGACGGATCGAACGGACCATGTCACTCGTAGCCGCGACGGGCATATGCATATTATAATAATAAAAATCAAATAGAAAAAAGGTAACTAGGTATTTTTAAGTAGGCACCTACATATTGTCTTATAAACAAGTTAATAAAATTTCGCAAGAGTTCGAAATCGAATGTCGATTGTTTTATTTATACTGACAGTTGACATTTTATTGACAGATGTCATCGGTTAGAGGGGAAAAAAGAAGTCAATAGGTAATTATAATTTTCGACTTAACTTCTTTCTTCTAATTAAGCAACAACTGGATATACCGACAAACAAAGATAGAAAACCTCCCCCAAACGACAAATAAGGACTTTTGAATGCCATTTGAAAGTTTTCTTGTCTAAAACACGCCCACAAATTCACCAAAACCAACAATTTAACTATTCACAAACTTTGTTCACATTTCCTCATCATCATCATCATCATCATATTCATTTCGTTTCGTTTCACAAACGAAACTGGAAATGAAAAAGCGAACAAAAAAATTCCCTACTTTACATCCCTTATCCATATGTCCTCTATTCATCTTTGCACACAATACAATCCAAGTGCAATCGATCCTTAATTTTTTTTTTTCTTCCCTCTCCCAAATAAGGGAAACATAGCACAAACACAAAAGCGAAAAAATAAGAAAAAAAACAACGAACAACTAAAATGAAGCAAAGCTCTCTTTTCGACTAAATAACGATATTTGACTTTAGAAAAGGGCAAAAGAAGGAAAACTGAAAACTACTAATATACGAATACACTATGTACTAAAAACATACATTATGGGCGGCCAGGCATGGCAACTCTGAATAATTCACCATGGCTTCGACTATACAACAAATGGCGACCTGCATGTGTTTGTTTGTATACCTAACGGCAACGACTTTTTGACATTAGGTAAATGGTTCCGCAAATTCCCCTTTATTTTTTTTATTTTCTTTTCATTTTCTAAAGAGGAAGAGATAAATGATAAAGTTCGAGAGAGAGTACATTTCTAAGTGGTAGGTACATAGAGGAACAATGAAGAATGAAAAATGGTGAAAAAGGTATGAGAAAACAAAAAAAGAAAAGAGTTCCCTCCTCGCTGGGATATGCTTTGTCACATCATTTTTTCTAAAGAGGTTTCGATCTCAGTTTCACCGAAAGAAGACCCTTATTTCAATGGTCGGTCACCCCATAGGCCTGCGGACTCAGTAAAGCCCACCTTTCAATGGAAAATGCGTTACCCTCCTGATTGAAATAATAGTTTCGCTAATCTCCATTAATTTTGCGATTCTTAAAATTGCAATGAACATTTTTTATTACAAAATCATAAGTGGTGAATCTAAATAATCATAACTTTGATGCTCTGTCTCTCTTTCGCATTGACAACAGCTCGGATTGAGGTGAAATTATAAATTCAAAGGAGACAACACCAAGAAATTGAGAAAATATACTTCAAGGTCATTGTAAAAAAAAAACAACATTACATTCCGCAACGCATAGCGATTTGCTACTCACGAACACACCATTTCATACATCTATCGTCCTCATTTTCAAACTCCGCGCTACCTGCTACAAGAAAAACCATATCCAATGCACTAATACTAACTAACGTACACTATTCGGACGGTTTGACAGTTTGATACGGTACACAACGCATAATACACTTATAGCACATATTACACATACCATTCACCATGGTCAGTATGCGTTTACAAAAATCCACCACGCCAGATGTCATATGCTTATGCGAGAGAGAGATTGAATCTTCGATGCCGTGTCGTGTCATTTCGTTCCGATCTGATCAGCCACTTGTCGTGTGACGTTTCTTGTTCCCGAGACTGTATTTGGATTTGCCATTGTGTGCGGTATTTACATATGTTGAGTTTGTGTTTGTGCTGAATTGTTGAATTTGCTCCCTTTATTTGTTTTCTCTTTCTTTCTCTCAATGTCTTTTGTTTTTTGTTGGTCGCGTGAAATTAGTTTTGTAATTTTCGCAATAAGTGAGTTGTTGTCTGCCTTGATGTGTGTTGTGTGTAGGGAAATCTGCGTCTTTGGGGGCATTGCCAGCAGTTGTTGGAATTTGTTCACCTTTTTTTCTCCCCGTTTTTGTACAATGTAAAAGGAAATACGGAAAGAGATAGGAGAGAAAGAGAAGTAATGCCCTTCGGATGATAGGTGAGAATGGGATACTTGTTCGAATGAAGCTTACGACAAATATACCTCCAACGTCAGCCTGTAAAGCGGAACTAAACTTTGAGCTTATCGGTTACTCGTTATCGTTCTTATCAGTATGTATGTGTGGGTTTTACATATTACAACAAAGGTGACAATGGGAAGTACTTGTAGTGCAAAAAGGAACAAAACTTGACAAACAATTGGGAATTTTGTATACCTATTTAGGAAGCGTTCTGGAATCGATTTACAGTTTTTTTTTTTGTCTCGTTACAATCTCGAAATTCCATTTTTACATGGAGTCTACATGTTTTGCATGCTTAATATTTGGTGACGTCAATTTTTCGTTCCCAGCGAACATTTCTCGTCAAATTTTAGCTACGATATGGTAACTCTGCATGTAATTGGAAAAGAGTTACCAACAGTCAATATTAGAGAAAAAAAAAAAACACTTTTATCTGCCGATAATGAGACTTATTTACATAGGTATGTATTTGCATCAAATAAAATTTGGCCGATTAAATTAGCTTCTTGACATTCATTTGTGTTGCTCATGTTGTCATTTTAATCACATATGAATGGGGCCTACGGTTTATCGCCGAGTCCGAACGGCACTCCTTAGAAGCTTTTTCGTAGGCAATTTTACTTTCGGGAGTTTGCCATTGCCCGCCGAAAGGGTGATGGCGATTTGAAAAATTGTTGGTGACTCAGCCAGGAATCGAACCCAGACTGTCTGCGTGATAGTCCAATGAGCTAACTATCGCGCCATCGCCATCGCCTACATAAAATCAAACAGAAGGAGAATAAAAGAATAGTGCTCCGTTAAAACGTCAATAAGTTTAAATACTTTTCACCTGCTACTCTCGTGATCCTATTTACGATTCTGACTTAAAAGACTCTGTCCAGTCAGCAGTTTGAAATGGTTTAAAAATTGAAAAAAACACCTAACACCGCTTTCCGCCTGACAATGCACTGACCTGCTTACGTATGAAATGGTATGTGCAGTCCAAAGTTTAAAAACAATGAGTTTGACGTTGGAGCAAAGAAGCAAGCAATTTAACATCGTTGAAAATTGTAAGAAATAACTCCAAAGGAAGGAAATCGGGTTCCATATGCACTGAAGCCGAGAAACGTTGAACGCTGATATGCATATGTAAAATGCTGCTTTCTAGTTTTTTACATGGTTCAACATCGACAGCCAAGACGAACAAAAAAATTTATGTTGTATACTTGGTGGGATCAGCTTGGTGTAGTGTACTAGGTGGGGTGACGGCCAGAATGCGTTGCTACTGCAAAAAAGGTTATAGTGCATTGAAATCCGTTCATATTTAGGCAGACATGCCAAATTTCAGTGCGATACTGTCTTTAGTTTTGTTTTGACAGCTGATTGTTGTTGACGTGTTTGGCATCATGTTGAGTATGGACAAAAACGATTTTCGTTCTCTCATAAAACATTATTTTTTGATAGGCAAAACGGCGAAGGAAACGCAACTCCACTACTGATCAAGTCCACAGCGCCAGGCCCTCCCATACGGTTACAGAGGACAATGTCAAAAAAAATACATGGAATGGTGTTGGCTGACCGGAAAGTGAAGGTGTGCGAGCTAACAGATACCACAAAGATTAGTATTGAGTGCACACGCCATATTTTGGGCAATATTCTGCATATGAAAAAGTTATCCTGCCGCGCATGCTCACTCTTGACCAAAAACACAAATGCGAGAGCACTTCGAAAGAGTGTTTGGACTTGCTGATGCGGAATTGGGCGGTCTTTTGGCGTCGATTGGTAACTGTTGATGAAACCTGGATCCACTATTACAGTGTTCCGAAGCGGCGGAGGGAGGGTCAATGGGTCGGAAAGGTTATGGCGTCGGTTTTCTGAGATTGTCATGCCATACTCTTCGTGACTATCTCGAAAAAGGAAAAACCATCAGTACCAACCAGCGAGTATTACTGTGCATTATTGGAGCAATTGAAGTTCGAAATCGTTGCAAAACGGTCTCACATGAAGCGGAAAAAACTTTTGTTTTTGCAAGACAATGCGCCGGCGCATGAGAGCATCGCAACCGCGACTAAAATCAATGACTTACGGCTCCAATATCTGTCGCATCCACCGTATTCGCCCGATTTGACTTCCTCGGAATATTATCTCTCTCCAAACCTTCAATAAAAAATTCAGCCCACGCGAGGAAATCATCGACGCCACGGAGGAGTATTTTGCAGACCTTCCGGAAAATTACTTTTCGGACGGGATCAAGGAGCTGGAAAATCGCTGGAATAAGTGTATCGAGCTAAGAGGAGACTATATTGAATAAAATAATAAAAAAAACATTAAAAAAAAAATTTGTTCATTCCCAAGGAGGTTATTTTTCACCCCACCTAGTATAATGATTTGCTCAAACTAAACGACACCATCACTGGGGCTCTTTACCAAATATAATCGCTAGGATTGAGGTGAGCAGTCAGGGAAAAACACGTATGCTGTCTTAAGCATAGGTATGTAAACGTCGAAAAGCCGATGAATAAGTAGATCTTCATTTTTTGAGATAATCGTCACGACAAGTTTTTATTTTTGCAATAAATGCAATGAATTTGCGTATAAATGCTAAATGGTTTGCTTTCCCTCTACAAACTGAGTTGGTTGTCGTGTCAAGCATTCTTTAAATAAGAGGAGCTGAATTTTAGGCTTATGGCCTATTATTACCCACTACGCTTAACTACTATAACAGTGCAATAGACCTTATGTGACACCTTTCCCTTGGAACTTGGAGCACTGCATACCTGATATCGAATTTTGCTCTGAATACGCTGTGGGGAAATTATGTTTGATATTTTTAAATGCTTTCTTTTGTGGTCGATCAAAACCAATTAAAATGTTCGACTGGAGGTGGTGTCTTATGCTTTGATTTAAAACTTCAGTGTCTGTTACGAGAAGTAGGTATCTCTCGTTGCTTTTCAGTAATATCCATCATTTATTCACCTTACATTCACATCCCCACTTCAATGATCAGTTTATGATCCACTGTAAGGGCTTGAGGACCGATAAAATAAAGATAAAACCTTTTTTATATTATACTTATGTTTATAACTGTGTGATAAAATAGTAACAAGTTTTCCATTTACAATAAATAGCGCTGGCCTGTCCAAAGGAGTTTGTTGATAGAATCCAACTTTGTCAAGTTATGTGTCCAAAAGAAGTTTTTCGATTTTTAAAATAAGTAAGAAAAAGTTCACTCAAAAAATTAAATTTTGGCTTCCAAGGTACATAAACGTAGACCCGAATAACTTCTACCCTTTCTCGACTCGATTGAAGAAACGCAAGTTGATTATTAACAACTTTTTCAGATATTACAAAAAAAAAAAAAAAAAAAAAAAAAACGTTACCAAAAGTAGGTAAGTATATGTAAAAGAAACCATTTGTGATATGTCAAAGCTGGCAACACTTAAAAAAAAAAAAATGATCGCAATTAAAGACTTTCGACGCCACCATGGCTACAAATGAACTTTGTCTTCTTTGGTGCTAAAAATATTTTTCTTTCCCCCGCTCCTCTGCAATTGTCTTCATTTTGTATTCGAAAAAGTGATCGACAGTATGCAGATGTCAAAAGAGCTCTACAGTAGGTAAAATGTCAAAAACACAGTCCAATTTCTCTCCGTTCCCCTTTTTCTATTAAAATAAGAAAATTTAAAAATTTTGGTGGTCCAGATTAACTGTCATTGACCTTAATGACAATTTAGAAACAAGCGTACCAACTTACAAAAAAAAATTAATAATATTGTGTGAATGTCATTCACTGGCGCATTATACGTATTTCTCTTTGCCCACAAAGCCAATGTCCTCCAAAGAACTAGTTTTACTTAGTGTGTGCGCGTTTCTTTTTTTTTTTTTTTTTACAATAAGGGCCTTTGTAGGTTGTTACTTAAACTGGTGTGCTGAACTCATACTCAACTCAAAAAAAAAAACAGAATAATAATTTCTGTTCTGTTCGTTCGTTCTCGTTTTTTTCTAGACATGAGATTCCCAAACTCACCCCACTAGGCGAGGGGGGCTACTGTGTCGCATCATGAACATAATATCACACGCGCCGAACCAGGCTAAACCGAACCGAATAGGGGAAAAATTAATGCAACCAGCTCACCATACAATACAATACAAAAATAATGTTTGCTACTCCTCATCGTTGTCGTAGCTGTGCTTAGCGCTTAGCGCTTACCGCTTTTGTAGTTTCTTTTTACTATCTTTATAGCGGTCTTGTGTGTTTGTGGATTCAATGTATATGTATATGTATATATAAAAAAAAAAAAACAAATATATAAAGACGACGAGTGGTTTTTTCGATGTTGTTATTATTATAATTATTTATTATTCCTCGCCATGCAAGACAAGCTAATAGCTAGCAGCTAACAAATAACAACTAGCAGGCAGGCACAGCTAGACCAAGCCAACAATCAGCATGAACATGAATACTCGCATTTGTACCTACTCTAACTCATGCATGTCTCTATTTTTCGATTCGATTTTTATTTCTTATTTTTTTGGTCCCTGTTTATTTTATTTTTATTGCTTTAACAAATACGCGCGCCGACGACGACGACGAGGACGACGACGATGGTGATCAATTAATTTATTCGCCGAGGTAATGGGTTATTTACAGTTTTTTACGCGTAATTTATTTTTTATGTCAATTGTAATTTGTTTTAGGCGAAGCACGAATTTGAGGTTAGAGTATATGAATACAAGTTCACAGTGACATTGTAATAACATCAATTGACATTCAAATTTGCGCTGACATCTCTGTATTTCGAAATGGCATGTCATGTCAGATACCCAGATAAGTGGAGAAGACTAACGGTGTAGATTGGATTGTTGTAATTTGATATAATTTTGGTTTTTTTTTTTTAAACAAAAACTGCGGACGGCTATTTTCTCATTCATCTTTTCCTCCCCATTTGTCTATCGTCGGTGGTTTATATTATAAAATCTTTAGAGACGAAACTGGAGAAAAAAAAAAAAAAATCGATAGACTGACTGTTCGCACACCACTTGTTGATTTTAAAAGATAATAATTCGCAGTCGTACCTACCCGACGACTCATAAATAACTTTGTCAACATGAATTGAGCTATTAATTTCAGTCGCAGCCACTGGTGGAGCTACAGTCATAACTACCACCAGAGTGTTTCGTTATTAAAGTCAAATTCGATGAAATCATGGCCTTAAATTGAAAGTGTGTGGTTTGTTCGTTTTGTTTTTATTTTCTTTTATATGTGTGTTTGTGTTTATTTTTTTGTTAGTTTTGCTTTTATAGCTTATTGTGGAATAATAAACATTTTCTTCTCATATTGCTGTTGCTGTTGCTTTATCTGGTCTCGGACGGACGACGGTAAGCGCGAAGACTTAGCTAAAGTAGAGCGAACGTTTTATAAAAGAAATCTTGGAGCTTTGCAATGAGAGAAATACTCGTACTTTATTGTCTATCTACTCGTATTGGATCGTTTATTTTTATTTTCGCATTTATTTCCAGTTTTCGCATTTGCATTTTTCTCTATGTTGCATTTTTCCGCTTGTTAATTTTTTGAATTATACTTTTTTTTGTACTCAAAACGATTTAGCCTTTTTTATCATCGATTTTATCTTCTCATCATTGTATAGTTTGTCTGACATAAAGGAAACTTGACGTGATGAAAAAGTAGAGGTAAGCGTTGAGAAGGTTATGTTTCCAGAAAGGCATATAACGTAACCTACCTAAAACAACGAGAAACAAAGTTATCAAAACTGACTGACCTGAGGATGGACAGTTGCATCCTTCGGATCGAATGGGCTTTTTCTCCTAAATGTTTTGAATGTTGGGATGTACACTGACAAATTGGCAGAAAGCTTTAACCATTTACTGAAATGCCAGGATGCTTCTCCTTGCCAGTGATAGGCAAAAATTAATGAAGGCACGTTTTAAATGCAGGACACCTAGAAACAAGCGTGTGATGTAAAAAACTGCAGGTGCTGTTGAAGGTTTTTGTGATGTGAGCCACACTCTGTCGGTAGCGATTGCTAAGAGAAATAGAGCGATAAACGTTTTTTCAGCTTTCCCTTTTTTTTTCTGTCCTTCATACAACTTATGTTGGTGGTATTTATTCGCAGGCAAACTGAATCGAAAAAGGTCGGAGTTTTGGTGATTGCAACTTCATAATTTGAAGTTACTAAATTGAGGGGCTAACAAGAGTCTGATGCAAATTGTAAATACCGACTAGATCTTGAAAGCAAAGGCGTATACGAACTTTGGTTAAGCGTGATGCCCTGACCCAATTTGAAATTTATAAAGAGTGAAACAAGGCATGATAACTGGGCTTAACTTGTGCGTATTGACAAGTTCACTACCCTAAATGACGTGGTGAAAAGTTCGAATGTCTAACTGTCTGTTATGCCCAGCGACTGACTTATCGTTCAAAAGATAAGGCAGACTGTCGATCTATTTTTTTTATGTTATGTTATACATATGTCTTAAAACAAAATGACCAAGGCCATTCATATTACAAATGTTAGTATCAGCATGATTTTTTTGATGATAGATAGCGATCCTGTTAGGCTAGTTCATAAAAAAATATATATGTCGTTTGCTTGCAAAATTAGTGTATTCCACACTGATCTCATCTTGTTCTTTTAGCTGACACGTTAAATATTTTCCCCATGTATCTCCAGAAGAATTGATTTTAAGAACCCTTAAACCACTTCACAAGCTTTCCCATTTTCCATTCAGCTGAAACATAATATCGACTTTGAATATTACACTTTATCGATCGGTAGTTGTTACAATTTTTCATGGCACTTTACCTTAATCCAATATAACAAAAGCCAGGGTAGGTACATCAGAAAGGTTCGAAGACTGAAGATTCAGTAAAGGAAACAAGTATTGCCTGTAGACGAAAGAATATCAGCGTGCCCAGCTAGGTGAGATTCAAAGGTACGACAGACAGATGCCAACAAGTGCTGGCAGGTGCCATTATCTTCTTAGTAATCACCGCTGCCGAGCGGCCTATTAGTTTCCATCGAATTTTATCAAAATTTAAAAAAATTTACCAGCTTCATTAGTCGTATTTGAAATAAAATGAATATGTCGTCCACAAAATACTCCAAAGCTTGAGTGACAAAAGTTTATTACCTAGACAGTTTTATTCCTTGCACTTCAAAACTTTATATCGTCTGAAGCGTGTTAAGAATGATTTTTACTGAGACAGCTCTTTAAAACACCAAGATTTTGGACAACGATTTTTTTTTTGTTTAGATATTTCCATTAGGTGTTCTTAGGTTGTCGTACATCATAGTGTTTTTTCTCATAGTCTTTGTATTGCGTTCAAAACAATCTTGACCTTACTTCAAACTCATAAAAGACCCCACAAAAAATAACTTTGTTAGGCTTACGATTTCGACCACTCTCTAACCGTAGGTCATAACAGAGACACTGCGATATCCACGAACGATTTTAAAGATAAAAAAAAGTTGCAAACTTCCCACTGGTGCTTGTGGTATAACCACAGACCGAAAAAAAAAGTTGCGGATATACGTAACACTGCATTAAACTTAACCGATTTATTTCGAAATATCCTCTCATTGAAATACAAAGTTCATTTTTTGAAATATGCCTAATAGGCATGGAATAAGAGCATATTCTACTTATTGGCTATATTACCACCGCGAACTCCATGAGCTGTATCAAGATGTTTATGAAGTGCACAAAGCCAAAACACGTCGACTACATTAAATCGGCTACATCCAGCGAATGAGCAATGATGCTTCAGCAAAAAAAGATCTTCGAATCAGAGTCCCTTAGATTCGAAGCGATAATGTAGACGAACGTCTGTTTTTTTTGGATCATGCTATGACATTTTGTGAAGGTTTGGTCTAGACATCTGCAAATGGTGTGCAGGGAATAGAAGAGAGTGAAAAGCCGTCATATCTCAGGCAGATTCCCTTGACGGATTGGTAGCCTAATAAGTAAACTTAGTAGGTATTCTTTACACACTTGAAATACGAGAAATAGAATAATTGGTGGCTTGTAAAAATATTCTTTAAATCTTGGACTACTTTTTCTACTGTCGTGTTATCAGTGTGATGTTCCCCAATTCATTCAATTTGCTTCGCTTGGTCAATCACTGGATGAGCTTTAAACCGTTTAATTGTATATAGCTCAGTAATAACCATAAAGAAAACTCTTAAAACTTTTAAAGAAAAGAGAGATTAATTTAACCCTCACACAATTAACATAAAACCCTCTGGAAACGTTCATCCTTGAGCTATTATTAAATCGATCGAATAAATGATTCAACTCGTACATCCAAATTGATTCTTAAAAAACAAATCTTATAAAAAATTAAACTTTAATTATCATTTGATCTCCATGCTGCGGTATTTTAGCAGTAGAGAATACGAAACAGGGGGTGAAACAAAACCAGTAACCGTCCTCCCGTGAGAATGGCTTCTTCTTTATCTACTTCTACGTCTACTTCTACTTTCATAATTGAACTGCAAGAACAGTATCAGTTTCAGAGTTGGTCTTTCGCATTTTTTTTTGGCCTAAATTATTCACGCACAATCCATGAATATATTTCAACCAGAGCATAATCCAAGCAAAAGACTACATACACCATGTGGGTGGATAGGATTTAAAGGATATGGGAAGAAGGTGAAAATATGTAGGCGGCGATGAAGGAATACCCCACTTTTGCTTTTGAAGGACTTCATTATCGCTCTTCCAGCACAGCCTATTGTCAGTTGAAATAAGTACGAAGTGTATATCCCGAAGTGAGTATATATACAGTAGAACCTGAAAGACACAAACACCAATGCAAACACTCTAAAAATTGACATCAAAAAGGAGTAGGTACAATGTAAAACTCTAGAATATACACGTACAATCTCAGCTGTTGCCAGGCATTGCGCCGAATCGAAGCAAGTTGAGAACCAGTTCTCATACAAAGCACCAGGATTCGAAGTGAATATCTGAACACTAAGGCTGTATAAAACTCCATGCATGTTCGGGTTCATAATGCACGTGCTAATGCCCATCCAATAAAAAGGACGACGGAGAAATAGAGGACAAAGACGAGGACTCAATGTGTGTAGGTAGGTATAAAGCTAAATGTCATTCAGGCATAACCCTCCTCCTGTACGCAAAAAGTCATTTCTGGATATGGTTTAGTGGCCGTTTCTGAGGCCTAAACGAATCCAGTTCTCTACGTATGTATACCATTTTCCCATATGTACTCGTATACGGAAAGGAACTAAAAAAAATAAGGACAAACAAATTCACATCCCGAATGCGAATACAAGAAAAAAAAAAAAAAAGACAATTTTAAATCGATTATATTCCACACGAACCAGCCAGTGATATCCACCCCAACCCTCAATAAGTCCACTCCCTCAGAAGAAGAATTTTCTTCGTCTTCCTCGAGAGAGAGAGAAAGGGATGAAAATGGGGTTCAGTTTGGTTCTGTTCAGCTTGATAGGACAGAAATACACGAATTTTAAACTGAAATTTCATTTGGTGTTGACAAAAAAATCATTCCAATCTCATAGCATTCAAGGGAGCCGCCATCACCAACAAGACAGAACATTGCGAAAAAAAGAAACTAGGAAACAGTGTCCCGACTCGTTGCGCTACTATTCACATTCTACTTACCCCTACACACATAGATTCGACGGAAGGGAGTTAGCTTCGCAAAAATTAAAGAAAAAAAAAAAAAATTGGAAAAAGAAGTAGAGTCAGGAGGAGGTGTTACCAATCGACGAACAAAGATAAAAATCAATATTTCTACTTAGGGAAATGAATAGAAAAAGGAGCAATCTCTATAGCCCTTTTCGGGTTGAAACATTTTAATCTGTGGCATTTCTATACGTAAACGTACCTATATACAAACGAACACCCTACTATGCGGTTCCTTATTTACTAACAAGGTGTATGAGATGTTCCCTGTAAGCCGCTTTTTATTGCACTTTCTTAAGAGGATTGTTTTCGTATCAAAGAAAGGGCAAAATGATTTCACTTTTTAGGAAACCATCGAACATAGATTCGTGTCGAGTCGTTGGAAGATGACATTGATTTTTTTGAACAAAATTGGTCATAAGTAGTATGTTCTTTAGAAATCGTCGCCATTGTTCTCCCATTGAGAGCCATCACATAAAACACCAAGAAAATGAAGACGAACCTGGAACCACACATGAACATATGTCCAAATGAGTAAATAAAATGATAATGCTTTGTAATAGGAAACCACCCTGAAGGAAAACGCAACTGTGTTGGTATAATACCTATATGGAGATTCTAAAAAATTGGCTTTAACAGTTCAAACCGAAATAAGAACGAGGATATTAAGGACTTTTCCTAGAAATAGGAACATTTGCGAATGTGGTGTGCCCTGAAAATCTAATTCAATAGATACTTAACGGAAATGTACAAGAGGAAAACTTGTGAAGCTTTTGAAAATGATATCGAAATACGACGATTCTCAAGGGAAATATCCCAAACGGAGTCTGTACTTTTGATTTTGGTATACCTAAGAGGACTGTCTTTCGACTTTAATGTCCTTTGGGTTCGACCATCATTGTCACTGACATGACGTTAAAATATATATTATTTTCGTCGACTCTAAATTTGTATTATATACGATATTTACCTACTTCACCAATCGGTTGCTGTGTTACAATTTTTTGTGACGCCTTTGCCTTTATACAGTGAAAAAAGGAAGTCAATTGACTAGGCAATCGATCCGATATTTAAAGTCGGTCGATTAATTACCCGGATTTACTAAAGTGAGGGTGTGGCAGGAAAAACATCAGGTGTCGTGCTTTATTTCTTTCTTACAATGATTTTTCAACCTGGGCTTTGATCAGAACGAGTTGATTCCGAGCAAAAACTGTTCTCCACTGACGACTCTGGGAGCAGCATAGCTGAGTCAGAAAATAGCAATAAAGGCAACGGGAAAACTATCAACTAAAGAACACTTTCGGACACCGCTCTAGGTTGCTTTTGAACGTTATATTTGTGTCTCATAATACCGGTGGTGTTGTTTTACAAAACAACTTCATATGGCGGTTAGACCCTTGTTGCTGATACGTTGGACTTTCCTCCTTACACTGTGGTCGTGGTCGTGCGAGTTTAAAAATCATGCAAACAATTTATTTTGCTTATTTAGACATCGAAAGCAAACTAAAACCCCGACTCGAGCAAAGAAATGACTTTACTGTACATAATAGTATTCAAGACTCCCTTCCAGACAGAAGATTCAACTCTGACGAATGCTGATGAAACTGTTGTTAGGGGCTCCAAATTTGTACAAATGGAAAACAAAGGAGACTGTACGAGAAGTAGTTTCGATGGCTAAGGTCAGTAGAAACTCACTGACACTAGAGCCTTGGCCGACAAAGTTTTCGATTGCAACACCGAAAAGAACGACTTCATCTTAAGTGGCGTACACAAGTGGAAGTTCACAACTGAAGACATGTTAATACGTCTAAATATGGATGTTGCTTTGTAATAATTCTTCATAATGTAAGATAAATAAGAAACAAAAGATGCCCTCCATACAGGCCCAACTACCCACATCACGTTTTGATAAATTATTTAGTTTCCTTTGCAGATCCCTTGAGAGACAGCCAATCCTGCTTCGTATTATCGTTACACCACCGTGTGACGTCCTATATTTTTGAAAACGGACTTGTTCCATTATACAACTAAATAGCAACTAATTCTAAAAAATATAAAAAGAATAAAATCTATTGTCGGGCGCCATTTTAGCATAAAGATGTCCTTTCGCTCAAAAATTATATGTTTTCTTTATATCTATTATACAAAATAAATTATTTAGAAGCAAAACTTACCAGAAACTCTCAGCAATTCGGGATCGACCAAACCATTTAAGTCTGGTTCTTCACCATACCAAAATATCCAAAGTTCCTTTGAGGCGGCCAATGACAATGGCGGATGTATTTTCGATGTACAAATATCAAATGACATCGTATTATTTGGATCTGGTTGATCCTGTTTGGTGGATTGTACCCGACGCCATACGCATAGCATATCCGCTTGCATGCATTGCGAATATGAGCGCAGGATGGGATCATCGAGCGGTTCGCTCGATGCATTATGACGTTCACCATTTGCGAATTTGCGCCATTTTATGCCGCACAAATCAGTCTGTAAAAAAAAAAAACACACAAATCAAAACAAAATTAACCAAGATAACACCAGTAGGTGGGTATACCCCAAAGTACTTCCGAAAAAAAGGGGTAAATGACATTTTACATTTGTTCCAAAAATACGAAAAATATATATATATATATATGTATATGTATATATCAAGAAGAAATTTACAGGTGACGCGCGACTGATTACAGTATAATTAAAATTGTAATAAAAAAAAATAAACATTCATTACTTCCTCTGGGTTAATTGCCCCTGAATCGGTTAGTGACCTACCTAACCGCAAATAATTTCCCATCCTACGCCCCCCAAACATTGTGCGACGATTTCGATTTCAATTCAAACATACTTAAACCGGCCGGCAGCAACTCGTCATTACAAATACATCTCTGCAATTACGTATGTGTGGAGACAGTGCGCTTTTTCTTTGCCTCTTCTTTTGGTTTTTTTTTTGTTTTTTCCATTTTCTGCAGATTCCGGTTTCTTTCCTTCTCTTTTTTTTTTTTTTAAAGATAATTCAATTGCGAAAATATTTTACCGCGAGATTATGTATAAATTGTTACAGGGATGTCACAAGTTTTTTTTTTAGAAAACATAGTAACTTGTGTTGTATTTTAGCAGTGTTTGACAGTTCTCATTGCTGTCAAATGGGTTTGTTTTGCTTTATTTGTTGATTTCTGATGAAATTTGTCGCAAGCCGAGGTGTTTTTTCTACATTGTAGTTTTGTTGAGTTGGACAATGGTGAGTATGTGAAAAACACTTCGTTACGATTGTGGTGTGTACACGTTCTTTAACAAGAAAACCGGCAACAGCAACAGAAACAGAAAACAAACGACCGATGAAAATATAATGTAAATAGAGGGAGATATATATATATATATATATATACCTATATAGACAATATAACCAGTAGCCAGATGGACTGTGTGTTGTGTTTTTTTCTTCTTCTTCTTCTAATCTCTTTTCTATGAAATACGGTACTTATGGTTGCTCTCTCTTTCTACGATTGTGTGTGTGAGAAAATTTCACAGTACATTTAACATATGTTGAAATGAATATTTGAAAACAAAAAAAAACAACTTTTTATCACATACACATTACACGGATTGATTTGCGTATGAATTAAAAAAAAAAATACTCATGCAAGTGTGTGCTGTTACTCGCGCACCCTAAAATTGTGACAGTATTGGATTTCTTTTGAGGGGGTATCGATGAGAGTCGGGTCGGGTCGGTTCGGTTCGGGTCGTTCTATATGCAACAACACACAACCGCCGCCCGTAAGATACACCAGAATAATGCTTCAAATTTGAGGGAAAATTATTGAAACGCTTGTGGCGTAGATGTTCTCGCTTTAAATGATATATTAGGAACCAAACTACAAATGTGACTTTTCCGCTTTTTAAATCAAGTAATCAAATTATACATTTGCGTTGGTTTTGTTTCCTTTATTCTTATGACTGTTCTTTCCGATTGGAAATTTTATTCAACAAACATAATTTCCTATAGGATATCAAATGAATATTGCTTAGCACTTGTCAAAAAGATGAGCAACAAATATGAAAAGAATGAAGATATGCGTACCTACTTACTGTCAGTCAAACTGACGGGGAAGGTTTAAAGTTTCCTTTTTATAAAACAAAAGAAACAAATGAAAGACTGACAAATCAATTGCAAATTCTTAAATGTCAAAAGAAATATTAGTTGACATTTTTAGGTAGGTGGTGCTCTCATGTGTACGTAAACACACTGAAAAATGTTGTTCTTGATATTTTAAAATGTGACAGCGAAAGTACATACGTACATATGTTTTGTTGGTATGATTTCCGAACGCCACTTATCAATAATATTTACATATGTATGTATATACCTGTCTGCTTTTTTTTTTTTTTTGATTGTAGGTGGAGGAGACCATGTTTGTGTGTAAGACAGTTTTCCGGTTCATTTGAAGTTTTAAATGTTAATTTGGATTTATTTTTACTTAACAACGGAAAAGCTGTGTGGGCTGTTTCGGGTACAGAATTTTCTAAATGGGAGAAGTGGAGCATTCCTTTTCTTGTTTAAAAAGGAGAAAGAACTCTTGAAAATATGGACTCTCTAAAGAAATGACAGGAATGGTCTTGATACGTATGTAATTGTTTTTAGAAGGATTTTCTTTTTCAAATAAAGCTGTACAAGCGATGGATGGAACTAAATGGCAATAAGAGAATAGGCAACTGCGCTTAAATCTCCAATTGAAACAAGATACCGGCCAAGCCCCATTAGGAGCTAAAGTTACTAAAAAAAAAAAATTCTCTTGTCAAACAATTTTGGTCCTTCGACCCAAATATTTCTTTCTACGTAACAGAAAATGGAAGCATTCAATGACAATTTTTCGTTTTTACACATTACGGATTGAATTTTTTTTTTTTCAAATGACAGCATCTGAACATATGTATAAGTAAACAGTTGTTTCGAAATCTGGAGCGTAAATTTGCTATGGCATAAATTTCCTTAGAATACCGAATTCGTTCAGTAATAGTGCGACAAATGAGGTCATCCGTAATGAAAACGAAGTACCTACTTTTCAATCATCATTTTAAGCTTAAATATGGGAAATGTCAATGCCTGGTCAATTCAACAGAGGTGGGAGATTTACCAAGAGTACATTGGAATAATTGGTAGCCACTTTATTACGCCATCACCAAACAGTAACATCTTCATATGTCAAACTAAAACACATACTCGGACAGAGAAAATCTAAGCAGGCTAAGCTAAGCTTTCAAAGCTCTCGAGGGGACCTCTTAATTATTATGTGACTGCATTTAACTTTTTATACATTATCCCCCTTAAAGATTCTCTCAATGTCAATAAGCCCATGAAGCGCTGCATCAATAACAAGATGATTCACTTTCACTGTTACAGTTTCGTGTGGTGAAATTTTTTTTTTTCCTGCTTTGGGGTGTATAGCGCAGGAATCGAACCCAAGACCTTGAAATAGTAGACGACGAATTTAAACATTTAGTTACGCTCCATTCTTTAATTTTATATCAGATCTATGTATCTCTCTGCATTAAAGATTATTGGTTTCGTCATTTAATATACAAAAGAATTTGTTTCCTTATTTGAAGTGGAACCCAAAGTACTCAAGTGTACTTACTCTTCAATGTAAAGTTCGGTTCATTTTTTCAAATGTAAACACAGAGCATCCTTTTGGTACAGAAGTAAAATCACCGTATAAAAGTATAAAAAAATCAATGTTTTTGAGTTTGAACTCCTAGATTTGGTTAAAAAAAGGTTAAAGTTACGTTCATATGTATATACCTATATACTTCACTGGGAAAAACGTTTTCAAAAAAAAATTACGTACCTCAATAGATAAATTCGTCATCTAATTCAATCGCAAAAAAAGTACTTCAGTTCAATCTCTTTTAGAATGATTTTCAAGAGTTACAACACAATGTAATGATTGAAAATTAATTCGTAGTCATTTCAGATCAACAGAGAGAGAGAATTTTCTTTAGAAATTGCTGCTTTCTGGGGAAAACAAAGGGCAATATGGATGTAAAAAGTTAGACGAAAGGTCTACCAAGGAGCTCGTAAAAAGGTCGCAAGACATAGAAAAAGGTTTGGCTTTCCATTCAGAAGGAAATTTCATGACTTGAAAATACAAGCATTATGCGAAAGACGAAAGCAACTTCGAGGGATCCGAAACATTGCAATCAATTTTTCTGTGTACATAACGTCTGATTTCGACAGAAGAAAACAAGAAAAATCAATCGAATAATGCACATTTTTATTTAACAATTGCATCCCAGTTAAGTAGGTACCAGGTTTTACAAATTCTTGATAAGACTGTGATAAATGCCACGAAATATGCCACTGGATAAACCATCTCTTCATTCAAGGCTACGGACTACCAGTTCGAAATGGACACTTTCGTCACCTGCTGCATTGTATTCAAATGACCAATACTACGGTCTGTCTAATAGCGAAAGAAAAATAATTTTATGCAGGGATGTTATTTTCAAACTTCAATTATTCAGTGCACACTTATCTTAAGCATAAATTCGTCTGTGTAGTGAAAAATAGCAAGATATACCTAAAAAAAATTGGCTTAGCTCTGCGAAAATTTGCAGGATTTTCAGTGAGACTTACTCAGGCAATTGTTCATCATTAAAATTCCTCGTCTACCACACACAATTTGAGTCAGTTCATGTGCAAGAGCAGTGTTATCTTTTTGACAGATGACTTCTAAAACGTCTTATATGTTTTTATCTGATTAATAAAACTAGAAACCTGCGGAACTTACTACTTTTCCAGATACTAGACGCAAATTGACATTTTAAAAGCCAAGTGACAATTACCTTAACATAAAAAAAATACTTCTGATGTGAAATAAATGAGCTCTGTACTATAAAAAAAAACAAAAAAAACACATACAAATGTATGTAGGTACCTTGATATTTACCTACCCATATTTTTTTTTTTTTTTTATATCTTAAAGGTTCGTACGTACACCTGTCCTAGAAGGCTTACACAGCATTCAATAAATTATTGCATACGCACAAGATGACATTTTGATTAATCACAAGTGTCACCTTGTGCTTGCAACTTAAAGGTCAGTAAAACAAGAAATATCAACTCTCCACCACCACTGCAGTATCCAATTTTGCCGGTTACTTGTACTTATTCTCATAATTTCTTAATTCTTTTAGTTGCGATTTAATTAACTAACTACATCAACTATAGTTTTTTAAAAGAAAAATCAAACATAACCTAAACTAAACTGAAACTAGGGAAAACTAAAGTTCAATAAACTTTCCTCGAATTCGATATCATTTTCATGAATCCCAATTCATGTGAAACAAATTTTCTACTGACACCTTGACACTGGCATTGAAATAAAAAATTCTAAGCTATCAAAACTTGGGCTGAAGAAATTCTAAATACAAATTCAAACACCTCACAAGCATTGTGTTAAAATTCGAGTACACACCATCATTTTTAAGGGTCACCAAGGCCAATGAATTCCTTCAAAACAAAATTCACCTCTATCTCTGCTCGTGTAATCGTAGCTGAAGTTATTGCCGTCACTCGCATCATGGTTGTTGTTGCTGTTGCTGTCATTTTTTTTTTTTTGTTTTGTTTTCTTTATCTTTTTTTGACTCTCTGTAGTAATGATATGTGAACATAAACAAGTTTTATGAAATAAAAGAAAAACAAAAATATTGTACTAAATATGAACGCGTAATACGGCTAATAATGCCTATCATCTTTGCGATTTTAGTCTAAAAATTATCAGTTTGTGAGCACACACAAACATGACCACAAACACCAACATTTAGATAATCTGTCAGCAAGATTTTTCTTTTTTTTTTCAAATGAATTTGATGAACAAATCTTAACACCTGTGTGCGTTGTTCCAATACACCTCTACGTTGCCGAATGTGTTTTTTCACATTTTTGACAGTGTGTGCAGTTTTCAGTTGGTGTTATTTTTTTGTTGTTTATTTTGCATTCACGGTTTAACAAAGTGTTCTCCTTCGATCACCATGTGGTCAATTGGAATTCTGTTTTCATTTCTTTTCTTCTTTTTTTCTTTTATCTGTTTCTTTCATCCGCTTTGTCGTCTCATTCTTCTGGTTTATTGTTCTATTTACTCTAATTTAAAAAAGAAGACTACATGTCTCCTCTGTTAGAGGGTGTGTATTTATGTGTGTGCGTGCTTCTGTTATTTGTTCGTTGATGCTTTTCCAGGTAAGGGACCGGACGATTTGAAATCGGAAATAAAGTGTCTGTTGAATTTAATTGTTTCAAGGCGGCGAATGTAGGGTGTATGGTGTGTGGTGTGGTGGAAGAGTTTACGCATTGTGAGACAGATAATTCTGGATTATATCGCTTTGTGGGGATAAGTTCAGTTGCAGCGCCACCTCTTCAGGCAAATGCGCGGAAAGAAAAACTTTTAATCACATACACACACACACACACACACACACACACAATCAATATCGTCACGGTAAAATATATATGTATTGTAATTGTTGCGGCTGGTTGACCGCCAATGTTCTACTTGGCTATAAGGTCACTTTTTTTTTGCGCTTTGCATTTTATAGATGGCGTTTTTTTTTTCCTCATTTTCTTTTTTAAACTTATTTCTGAGTGTGGTGGAAATGTTGTGTTAGCTTTGTTGTTGTTAAGAATTCCATGCAATTTTCGAGGAGGTCGAATTCGTGTGTGAATCACACTAAAACCAAGTGCAGCACTTTGTTTTTGTAATAAAATGTGGAGACTGTTGACCTTGATGTTATTAATTTCGACGACAGCGACTCGGTGCGGTTCGGGCAGATGATAGGCATTAAGGTATGAGGGCATTGAATTATGCAGACTTGATTTGGTTGTTGGTTATTTTTTTTTTTTTGTTAATTTGTGCTTTCCTTTGAAATAGGAGAAGGGAGAAGATATGTGTATTTTGTTTAATGTCGATTTCAGACAAAACGATTAAAGACGCATTAGCATTATTGCACTTGTTCTGGAACGACATGTTCGTTATACCTTGAAACAGTGGCTGACTGGATGATGGTCAGGTGATTAATCGAAATTAGATCCACTTATCTGACCGGTTTTCAACTTGCATAGTATGTAATAAGCACGAGAATCTTCGCAAATGTGTCCAGGCAAATGAAGGGTGTGGGTTGTTCGTTCTTTCCACGTCAAAGTTGGACACAGAGGGGAATTTTATGAATTGAACTTAAAATCAAACAGCTCTTCAAAACAAAAACTTTGTCTATGCCCGACCTAACTAGGGATCTTTCTCTAATCTACAGCCATGTTCTGTAACTCTCGCATTGAACAATTTTTCGATGGGGCGCTGGAATTCAAAGAAGATACACTTTTTATCATTCATCTGTTTCCGTTACACTTGATGTTCATCTGTTTTGAAAAGGAATCTGAATCTTTCAGCTGGGAAAAGTTGTTCCCTTTGGAAGTTAAAATTTCTCAAGCTTTAAAGCGCATGTTCGGACAAAAAGATGGCGCCCTTGGTTGCTGAGATATGACTTGTGTCTGGGATGTTAACTACCACACTGTACCTACATATATATCTACTGAATAGTAATCTGAACTAAGGATAAAGGATATCTTATCGACTCCTTGGAAGTATTATGGTAAAAGAGATTGATATGAAAGCCTTTTAGTTTTAGAATAAACGGTTTAACTAGGAAGTGAGTCATTCATAAATACCAAGCTTATGAACTTGACCCATGTAGCCCTCTATTTTCCAGCCATTTAAAACCAATATACAGGGGTTCTCCCATATTTTGACTCTTTTCTTAACTAAGCAGATGCAACTCACAAATCCAACAAAAGCTGCTGGATCTGACGGCTTACTCCACGAGCTGGTCAAAGCTGCTGGAAATAACTTTGTGTAATCCTTACCAAGCCCGTCTCTCTTTGCTAAATGATGATTGAGAACGTCCGCTTCTCTGTCTAAGTCGGTAACGCCTAATCGAGACATTTGATGTCAAGAGGTTTTAGACAAGGTAACATGCTTTCATGTGACATGTATAACACCATATTTGAGAGAATTGTGCGGCATTTACAAGCACACTGGAGGCACAATCTTAAGAAAGTCTGTACCGACTATTAGCGTTCACCGATAAGATAAGCATATTTGGCAGAACTCCAGACAGTCATCGGTGATTTTGCCAAAGTTGTCAAGATGAGTTTAGCGGCAAATGGTGGTAAAAGCAAATCAGATATATGCTGTCAGCAAGAAATCGCGCACGTCATCGACAAATTGGAGAGAATATCACATTGGAACATTGTTCTTTACGTTCTAATATACAGTCAAGTTTGCTGTTGAAATTCCAGAAATCTATTCTTCCTAAAACTATGTATTTGTTCATTGTTTATTTATCCAAAGGCTATCGAAATTTCCGACACAATTAATACGAGAAAGTTGATCCAGTTAATTAAAATATCAAACAAAAGACTAAAATGCTACCTAACATACAGAGTAAATAATGCTAATGATAGAATAGAGTCGCAGTTATCTAAACAATACAGTGCGTCCCGACCTTGCAATTGACATTTGTCCACAATCCAAATGTCACTTCTAATACGCAATCACACGTAGGTAGTTTGTAAAGTTTGCAACGCGCTCACAAAATAAGCTAGCAATACCACATCAACTTGACATTGATCTATCAAACTAACAAACGTCATCAGCTGTCATTGCAATTCCAATGTCATTTCACCACCTGTTTAGTAATATTTTTTTTTTTTATGTGTTGTCGTGAACATTTCCAAATTTGCACTTGAAATCAATAAAACACGCAACTGGCATTACTAATCGTGTCGTGTCGTTACTTCGACTTGCATGCATCGAAACAATGCACGGATTGCACTGAGTTTCTTAACACATCTTGCTAATGTCACCGTTTATAATGAGAATGCGAGCTATTAGCAAATACGCAAATGTGATGTGTATTTGCATTTTGCAACTCTACCAGCAAACGAAATGAAAAAAAAAAAAAAAAGAGTAAACTTCCCAAAGAACTATTTAAGATAAGAAAATTACTCAGCTCCTCGGAAAAGGGGAAGAAGACAGAGAAATCAATTTTATCAATTCCAACATTTAATGTAACCTACACCCAAGTCAGCCATTGTCAAGTAAATGGCGCGTCGTTGCAAATAGCGCAGCAGTGCTACCAAGTCAAATTAAAAAAAAAAAAAAAAAAAAATTAAAATAAAGACATCAACGACGATATTTTCATTGCAGTTGTTGTTGTTATTATGTGTGGAGCTTAGGGTGTTTGTTTTGCAGTGGTGTGCGTTACTTCTTCTCAGGTTGAGGCGGCTATTGTTTTAAAGCGTTTTGCATCGAATTTCAACAATGTTGGACTACGGGACGAGCGATAGAAAATTTCCACTTCGTTTACTTTGATTTTTTTTTTCTTCTTCTATATACCTACATATATTTTGTTCCACCTATCTTTTCACCCTCCCCACCATTAGCAAAGCGGGTGGAATTAAGTGTGAAGAGACAACAATTTCCTTTGTTTTTGGCGGGTAAAACTCTCTTTCGTTTATTTACGTGTTTATCTTTTGGTAATCCTTTCCTGCTTTTGGTCGCAAATAAAATTCACAAATTCATTACAATCATAAACTGAGTGTGCTGCTACAAGTACAGGGAAAACGGAAACAGGGGAACCACAGAGAAAATATAGGGAGAAATAAGAAAACGGAAACTTAAATGACAACGACCTCATCTCATAATCATTATTATTCATCCCCCTCCGGTTATGGTTGGGCTTTTCATCGTTTTTCTTCGTGCGCTTGCCATGCGTCGCGCGTTCACGAATGTGTGATGAAGACAAATAATATATATAAAAAAAAAACTTTATAAGAAACAAGTGGCAAGCAAGTAAAATAATGTAGATACATAAAATATAAATGAGAAGTAGAAAACGAATAAAAAAAAAAAGAAAAAAAAAAAAGAAAACAGTTACCTACGAAGGAATTAAAGCGAAAAAAAAACTCAACTTCTGCTTGCCTGCTTTACCATATTTTTTCTGGTGAAATACGTCAAACATATGATGATGATGCACTTTCATAAAGAATGGACCAACCCATAGGAATGAGCAGATTTATTTATAGATTCATACACCTACTTTACTTATGAGTACATGTACATGTACTTCGCATTTATAGAATATATCTACCTATTCCTTTATTATTTTGAAGAAGAGCAGTAACGTACCTGTAGATAGAGTAGTTTCTATGGCAAACTTGAGGAAAGTTCATTGTAATTTAAAGGGAAAGAACTTTAAATGGTAAATCTTATCACAATTATGTACCTACTACGAGTACTTATGGGGTACAATCTTCTTCTCTTTCTGATAAAGATTGGCTTCCCAATTCGATGAGGGGTTATTTTTATTGTGGCTGAATTATCACTGCCTACTTTCATAAAACAAAGAAATATACAATATCATAGTCAACAGAAATAGAACAGTAGACCTTGTTTCAGTTAGAAAAGACCTGATATTACGACATACCACTACAACTTTATGCGGAATAATCCGGTTTCGGCGCTGGATACCTTCCTGTCATCAGAATCACCACCTGGCGGGTCGTCATTGACAGATGCGGTGAATATCGATCGCCACTTTCTCCTCATTCGGTCGAAGCATTACGAGTTCGTGGTTTGTGCTATCCAAAGTGACACATTATGAGTGTAAATGACAATGTTTTTTTTTTTTTTAGGAAGTTAGAGGTCCTAAGTGAAGTACCACAAGGGTACCTATTAACACCAATAGTTTTATTTTTCTTTTGTGCTTGGGTGGAGAATGCACCAAGACGTTCGAGGTTACTAGGATGGATGGTGAGGGAATCGACCCTATTCCACGGAAAGCCAATTCTTCTCTAGAATTAAACCAATACTGCTAGGAAATAACAAAAGCTATGGCGACTTTGCTACGAAATGAAACATGACTATAGCACAGGGTTTTCTGATTATTAAACCGTCAAAAACAATGATTACAGTTCGAGTGACGCAAGCAAATTGGTCAATATTATATAGATTACTGGGCATTCCGAGTAGCGGACATACTCGAACCACTACCTTGTTACAGCCAATGTACAGTCCGTTTGATAAGATCGTATACGGCAAAACTTAAAGAAGAACTTATAATAGTAAAAAAAAAAATCAATTGTTGTTGTCCACTCTACTCCATTATAAATAATTGCTTGGAGTCTTCGAGGCATGCTTTTTACTAATCTTATAGCATAATCTTGAGACAAAGATCTACTTAAAACTCGTATTTTTCGTGATAATTGTTTGACCGACGAGATCTTCTTTCCTTGGAGCTTTAGCTGCATGAATGCCCAAACATTTTCAATGGGATTTGCATCCGGCGACTGTGATGGCCAATCTAAAACATCGACGTCATTTTCTTGTTTCCACGCACTGCACAAACGACTGCGATGTTTCGGGTCATTATCTTCTTGCAGTAACCAATTCTCATTCTTTCTTTTAAACCACCTTTGGACAGATGGCAATAAAGCCTTCTTATAAATTTTGACCATGTTGGGTGCGTTTAAGTTATTTGTAAACATGAACAAATTGCCAAATCCTTATTTTCAGAAGCATCCCCAAACGTGCACCTTTGCCGGGTGTTTGGCGGTGGATTAATTTATTGGATTGTGTACACCAGGTATGAGTGATAGGAGACCATGCCCAAAAAGAAGCTTCATCCGAAAAAATAACGTCGTTCCAATCTTTGTCCAGATTCTCCTTGGCCCAACTGAGTCGTTTTTCTACGTGTTTTTTTAACAGTAGTGGTTTCTTTATTGTGCTTCGAAATTTTACATTATTGGCTAGTAAACGCCTTCTTGTCCTCAACGTAACGATAGAAGAGGATTTTTTTTTAAAACACGCGTAGAATCATTTTGTTCTGCTTTTTTGTTGTTTTTGGCGTAGACCCCCGATCCGGCAAGTCATCCACATTTTTAACTTGGGAATAACGGTGCACCCACTTGCTTACAAATCCTTTTGACTTTTTCATTTATTTAGCAGCTGCTCCGTATGACGTTTTCGGTCCTTTTGGATGCGTGCACAAGAATACTGCTTCATAACGTGATGCAAACGCGACACTCATTTTAAAATACTTCCATCTCTGACAAAAATTGAACACTCCTTAAATTTTTTAACCAAAGCATCTTAGCAGAAGTATTTATTTATCTGCTAATGCAAATGCCACTTCCAAACCGGTTTTCATAAACGAGTTGTGCCGTATACGATCTTATCAAACGGACTGTATGTACGTATCCATTACATAGCTTCCAAGAAATACTATAAGTAGATTTAATATTGGACGGGTGTAACGCACAAGCCGGGTGTAACGTCTCCGCCGATCATGTATCCTTCCTCCATGCAATTTCAAGAAGCCATCAGAGAAGACGAAACTTATGTGTTTGATAAACATAAAAAAAAGAGGTGCTTTGGTAGTTTTACCAAAAAGTAAAAGAACCTCTCAATGGAACAAGATTTGTAGAAATGAACAAACAAACTAAATAGTAGGGTCAGAGACTGTTAACCGAAGAGGAAAAACCAAATAAACAGGACGGAAAAGCCAAGAGATCTGTCCGCCCAACTAAAATGAAATGAGGGAAGTAATACCTAAGCTTAAGTATAAGAAGGAGGTTGCTGAATTGGAAAGTCACGTTGGCGACCTGCCTCCAATCCAACAGGCATCAGTCATTAGATTTAGTGTCTCAGAAAGATCCTCTTCATAGGTCCCGAGGCCATTAAGTACCATACTTTATGTACAAACATTAGCGAATAAATTTAAAAATTAAATACTTTTAGGCGTTTACAGTTCTAGGGATGGCACTCAAATGAGGGGTTTTTAATAAACCTTAAGTGGCGAACAGTAAGAGTAGTCATACTCGCTTTTTCTGACCCAAAACCTAGCAAGGGACATCCATAACTTTAAATGGAAACTGATTTAATTCAGTTTGTGAACAAAAATTAGGTAGGTACCTACTTAGACCTAAATTACTTAGTAGGTACTTAGAGGTAGAACAGGGGAAAAGTTAGCATTTCATCTTATTTACAATATTCGCGAAATAAGAAGGTTTCTCATTTCATACCCATCTGTCCCGCCATACTTCATTACCGCTTAGGCTAAACTTCAAAAGACGCATGATCCTGGCTGCTAAAATTGTCGTTCCTTGGAAGTTACCGCTATCTTGGTTTCAATAGATGGTGTATTTGACCTATTTTGGATTCAGAGAAAGTTAAAATTCAATGCCGTAGCCTCATTCTGATGTACATCGAAGGAACGATAAATTGTCACCTGGTCGTGCCCGGTAATACGAGTACATACTGCCTGTATTACTTAGAACCCCCAACATCCAATAGCATTTAAACAGCGTCATAGAGTAACATAAACGTTAAATGAAAAATGACAGTTCCGTTCGGTTATTCCTTTTAAAAGACAAAAGAAAATCTTCATCTCTTCAGTTTTAAATTTTCTATGATACTAACAGAAACAAAAGCACATAAGATAGATCTTAAACTAAAAGGAACAACCCAAATATGTAAGTATTCAACGAACCGAAAACAAACATACCTACATAATACGATTGCACGAATAGTGAACAGTGTAGCGAAGAATGAAAATCAAAAACGTACACATTTATAGAGAAAAGGAATACGACGAGTAAAATGTAGAAAAAAAAAAAAAAAAAAAAAAAAAATCAAGCAAAGCCAGCAATCCAAAGAGTATTCAGACATAAATAGAAATATTCCTATACCTTCGTTTCCCAACGGTGGTATACGAACTCTTACGGTGTATGCCGCCGCTCACATCAACCAAAAAAGAGAAAAAACAAGCGCGTGCGATGCACAATACAACAACAAAGCACATCAACGATCCAACAATTTTTGATGAAAAAGAATAAAAGAAAAACTGAAAAAAGTAAACTAAAGCAAAACTAAACATGTACAAGCAGGGTACTCACGTACGTGAATGTGACACACATCTAAAGAAAATACCAAAGAATATGTATGCACCTTCTGTCTCGTAAATTGTTTGCCATTTCTCTGCGTTGAAATCAAAATTCATTTTAAAGTCATTCGAACCTATCCAGTTCGAATACAAATTCAAATTCAAATTCGAATTCGAATTCGAATTTTTTGATAATTGATCGATTTTCTGCACACCAACTGTCATCATGACACTTTGATAATAATGATAACTACCGGGTGTCCCATACCTAATTTGATTATCATTTGGACTTTGTTCGTTTTAATTAAAAACCTAAAACCGGCACCACAATATCTACGTACGAGTATGAAAACAAACATCAAGCAGTACCTACGTCTTTTTGCGTTTTATTTTGTATCTTTCTCATAAATATACGATTATATTGTACACAAAACAAAGAGAGCATAGGGCGCACAAGCGGCAAAAATAAGAAAAATAGCGCCACTTTGGTTGTAAAGTAACCTTGTTTGCTTTGGGGATTTTCCATGAATTCCAATGTCGCCCAAAAAAGATGTACACAATGAAAAACAGGTAAGCACGAGTAGATACAAAATTATAGTCAAAATGTTATTTTTTTTTGTTTGTTATTGAATTTAAAAAACAAAACAAAAATACGTCTCTTATCGGAAGAAGAGCGCGTTCGATGATGCGTATCAACCATACTACCACACTATTGTGTGATGGCGAGAGCTATTTTAAACGTCACAATCACAATATTGTCGGACATTGCCAACTCTAAAAAAAAATAAAAATTTGCTACCGCCCACTAACAAAAGTTAGTAGATGTGTAGTGTCAAGTCCATCATACTCGTTTGTAAATTTTAATTCCAACACTGACACACAACAGCAGATGTAGTGGGAACCCAACTTGTATGTCACTGTGTTGGTAAATTACACAGAACTTTTTTTATTTTATTTCTTTTTTGTTATTTTTCACTGATAACCTTATCAGTATTGGTTTTCGCTATGTTATTAGTTATTACGTAGGTCAGTAGTGGTGTACTTGATAGATTTTTTTTTTAAATAAATTTCATTACCGCAAACGTAGATAATCTTATCATAAATGCCAAACTTGATTACTGTCAAGGAAAGTGGTTGCGGTTTTCTCTGTGCGCTCAAAAAATTGTGATATTGAAAATGTGCGCTCTTCGTTATCTGACAGTTTTTTTTTTTATTTTTTGTTACAGCCGCTTGTGACGCACATTTCATACACATTCCAAGCTGTCAAAATGTTTTAATCTATACACAGATATGTAGGTATGTAGGTACCTATCTACAAATGAAGCGAGTTCAATGTAAACGTCAAACCTAAACAGCATAATCGGTTTTTCAGTACATTGACATTTTCCAACACATGTCATCATCTGTCAGCTGCAAATGACATGACAAATGCATAAGCGGAGAGTAGGTTTTGTTATTTTTTTCATTTTCTTTTTTTTTTCTGTCGAATATCTGACAAATTATCCGATTTCAAGTGTCAAGTCATTCGGCGGCAGCTTATCAAATTTGGATTTTGTTTTATGTAAAAAGAAAGGCTATACAAACACTCACAATAGACATATGCACATAAAAAATAAACAATAACAAAATTAATTAGTTTGATTTATTTATTGAAGTGGGTAACAAATAATCCCCCCCCCCCCCCATTCAACCCCCTTTCTTTTTAAAAGCGAATCAAAATTAAATGGATTTTTATAATTGATTCAGCCTGATGGGGGGAGCGCGGTAGTGATGAAGACCAACCACGAGGCGATAAATGCACAACAATGCACTGTGCATCAATTGCATGGATCGTGATGAAGAGCAAGCAGAGTAGGTACCTACCTACTTGGAAATACAAATACGTTTCGTGTTTGAGTGGTGCGCGTCTTTCTGCGCTTAGTTCTGTTTACGAGTGCCTATTTGTTGCGTTTTGAATTTGTTTATTTATTATTTACGTTTCTAATGGAAATAACGATTACAAATGAAATGAAAAAAAAAATTAAAAATAACAATGAATGCTATTAGAATTGCATTTCGTTGAATTACGAATAAAGTAACAGGTGTCATCTGAAGGCGTCAAATGGCTTGACACATATTTGACGTTTGTGTTTAAATATTGTAGAAGGTATGTACGTTTTTTCTTTAGAAAAGTAATCTGATTTTATTGACGGAAATTGATGACGAATTAGTTCGATTAAGTATGTGACTTGTTAAGTAAGTTATATTTGACAGATTTGACATGTGCTTACTCATTGTACCTAGTAGTTAACAATGACGGTCACAGTAGGCAGACAAGTGTTCAAAACAAAGTACCGAATATTTGATAGTTTCATCATCTCAGTTAAACTGATTAGGTGCATAGTGGGCCATTCAAAACGCCATGAAATTGGGTGTAGTAATTGAATTTTTAAAATTGTTTTGCATCAAAGGTGGGTTTGTTTGTTTTGGTGTGTTTGCAAATATACGAGTGTATGTTGAGGGGACTGATTATTCTCAGATTATTTTATACTCTCATGTCAAACATGGTAATTTATTTGTTTCCAAACGCCAAACACCTTAACTACGGACCACGTATTACAGCTTCACTCCAGGCAAGACCATAATTAATTATATTCGCAATTTTTTTTTTTTGGAGCAATCATGTTTACTTCGATCCGGTTTTTTTGTAACCAACAACATATGGGAATTAATTGTTTGAATATGTTAATAATCGATTAACACTCCAAGGTATTTGTAGAGTGTTGCAGCGCGTCTGAATTTTATAAAAAATTAACGGAGCAATGACAACGATATGCAATATATCGCTCATTTACTCAAAAAATGCGATTTTGCAGAAAACGAGTGTAAAGTCTTCAATTGACTATTGGTACATATGAAATGAATGAAATAACGTATATTCTCTTTTAACGGGGAGAGTATGCAAGATATAATTTTGAGATTTTAAAACAATATGAAGCATGGTAGAACGAATAATTCCGAATCATTAGCTCCAAATTCTGGTTTTTTGAGTTATGACAGTCAAGTAAATGAGCGATGTATATAGTAATTACTTTTTTTTTACAACTATGGACAGGTACTCGATGCTTTAACTGACATGATTTTTGTTTTCTCTAGGTCTTTTGAAATTTTCGTAGCACAATCGTATCCTCTTTGAGGCTGATAGATAAAACCTACATACATTGTCTGCGAACACTGTTGATTGACCGTTCCTAAAGAAGGCGCGTATATCCCTTGCAGAGCTGCAACTACATATAGTGAAATAAGTCTTCTATAGACATATGTATGTTTAATCCTTTCTTCGATATTATGTGGACGCCTAAGACCCTTCTTCAACAGTGTGTCCGGTTACTATCACTGTCATTCTAGGTTGGAAAAATCCACAATAGATAAAATTAAAAAAGAATACAAGCTTCAAAAAAAAACCCCAGACTTCCAACAAACTTTTCAAAGGCACATATCAGACGAAACAATGTCTAGTTTTGTCATATGCACATCCAAGCTTATTCGACTGTGCAGAATGACGATGGAGAATGCACGCTGCTCGCCTATGCGTTGCCATGTGAATTTCTCAACATCGTTGTTGAAAAAAATGTGCAAGACTTGCAAATTCGTAGTAGTAAGGCCCCCGCTCGAGCAACTAAAAAGGCGATAATCATGACAGTCATGATTGCTTGGGTGATACACCTCTGATAAATAGAGGCATGTTAGCTGAGAACCTGGTCTACCCCGGATTGTAATGTTATCCTCCTAAGTAAGTAAGAAGCCATGGGTACTTTTTTTTCGAAGGACATGGGGCTTAATCAAGAAATCTCCGCATTAAGCGCGACAGGTTGGGCACCGTTTTGGCTTGAAGTCATTTTCAACTTCAAACTACTTTTTGCTTCCATGAAAACAACTCTGAACCAACTCAATTAGTCCTAAATACAACGAGATAAGTCTTCCATCAATTTGCTTCTGTAGGCAAGCTCTCTTATGAATTTCAGGCTAATTGGGTGAGGCAAGACCCGACCCGGGAGCGAGAACAGAATGTTGTATTTCAATAGGAAAAAAGGGTCGTCTGATGAATAATAAAAACTTAAAAAGAATATGTCTTGTCTTAAGGTTCTTGCATACAACATCCCAAGAGTCATAGTTCATTACGAATCAATTTGTAGTGGATTCTGCTGCTTGAACTATTTTTTGACATAGAACACTGCCTTTCAGGTAGCCTTTTGTAGTTTACTTAATTTTTTTCTAAGAAAAATCAGTAATAACAAAACTGTTTATTAAATTCTGAATAATGTGTCTAGGTACCCTGCTATTAAAAAAGTTCAACGGTCGTAGAGCCTCTGGAAGGGCGTCAAATGTTCTTTTAGAAGGTTTCCCAGCACCATCGTCACATTTCCTCCATATCCATGTCGACAAAAAGCTCTCCGTTAAAAAAAGTATTCAGCTTAGGGCATAAAAAAAAAAGTCGGCCACCACCTGATGACGTGGGTATGGTATGGTGAGTGATTAATATCAGAACAAAAAATTTTGACAAACCTGGGTTGCCGGTATAGGTACCTACAATGAATGTGCAATCGCACTATCAGAGCGCAAGTGTCGAATACATCTCAAATATCGAGAAACTATTTCTTGCTGAACAGTACCACAGAACTCGAATAAATAAATCTAAATACTCTCACATTTGGCTTTGAGTTGTAATTTTTACCGAGGGACTCTTCGCTCGGACTGCATCATTCTATTCTGGAAGTATCGTCCTTACAATACATGACTCGTCGCACGTAATAATTTTATTTTGAAAATTGTCGTTTTGATTGACCGATTCCATGACAAGCATTTAAGAGCTGTTGTTGCTGTTCCTCTTTTGACCTACCTATATAAGACTTTACGTAGATTATTTCATCCAAATAAGCAACCAATTGAGAAAATCATTGAAATAAGGTATGAATCTCGAAAGGTTCTGCAAAAATATACAGTGCTTAAAGAATGTGGATTCCAATGTACACCTTCATCTACAAAAAGTACTAGCTGCTCCCGACGCTGCTTCATTTTGGATTCTGCGAGGTGAGGACGTTAGCTTACAATACTTTACCACTACACTTTGCAGTGAATCGATGAAGTCAAGGACAGAAGTAAACAAAGATGACATGACACTACATGACTGTGCTGATCGATCAAATGTCATCAAATTAACCTGCATTCTCATTATATTATGCATCTTGTCCAAATTTGGAAACTTACGCAAATAAACAAACAACAAGCCTATTAAAACAAAAATTCCCAATTCAGCTCTATCAGAACTGTGTTCTAAAAACAGTAGAATTTTTATTTTTTTAATTTACGCCCGCCTCAATGGGGTTATGAGATACCCTTTACTGTTGTCAGGGCGCGGGCGGAAAGATAGAAAGCATTGTAGTGATGTAGTGGTTTGAAACTCAGGTATACTCGGTTTCGATATTGACTCCCCAGGGGTGGGAGTCCGAATAGGACGGAGAGTTTTTCTTCACTCGGAATGATTCAGGTTATCAATTTTAACGGTTTTTTTTTTTTGCTTGAAACTCTAAAACAGCCAAATCTACATGCCAGTGTTATGCCTTCACACGCAGATTTTTCTGACTGCGTTCCAATGACACAATGAAAAACTTGTCATGAGTAGGATTCGAACCTTGACCCTCCGAGTGAGAAGCGATGGCTTGTACCACTACACCACGGCCAGCATTCTATAGCGGATGTAGCCATGGATTAAAGCAATTACATTATCCCAATTATACCGATCGAAAAGTGGGCCATCCGAAGCAGACCCAGACCCGTGCAATGCAGAAGAAGCCCATGACTTACGGAATGTACCTATGACAAAAAAAACAAATAATTAAATGCCTATTAAAAATCAGAGTAATTCATGTACCCACGTATTTACTTACATATTTTCAAAAATTATCACATTCGGTAACAAAGGTGCATTTAAGAAGTTACACTTTTAATAGAGCAACAACTTGGATAATATCGACGAAAAATGGTTTTATATAACAGTGCTGCCAATACACCGTCACAAATCTCTTCTTTTTTTTTAATTATTTATCACATGCAGTGCACAAGTACATTTATGCATACATATATAAATTCCCATTTACTGTAATACAAAAAAAAATGTAAAGAAAGTTGAAAACCAAACTACCAAACCAAAAAGAAAGCAACCAAAGCCCTATCTCCTGTCATTTACAATGTCACCAACTGTATTATGTTTTTGTTGGTTGCCCTGAATATTTTGAAACAATAATGCCAGTCAGTGGTATAAACCTACCAGTAAAACGACTGCAACAAAAATTGTAAATATCTAGATGTACCTATGTACATATACGCGCTGTATGAACGTTGATCGTACGATTTAAATCGAAACGCAAGCAGACAAAAAACAAAAAACAAAAAAACAGAAAAAATTACATACTTCAAGAGCTCTCACCTACTTTTTGACTCAGATTCGCATTTACTACTACTTCTTCTGTTTCTTGTAATAGAAACCAACAACAATACCAACCACTAACAACAATTATTCTTCATCGCTTCCATTCACAAATAACAAATCACCGTCCGTCACAACGCTAAACAGTTGGCTCAAACCAAATAGATGCAAAGCAGAAGAAGGCATAATAAGTACACACGGATACGGATACACTATGAGGGAAAAAAAGAAATGATTTATGCACACACACACGACCATACACCAGAGGTTATGTTATGTTATTTCAGTAAAAGTATACGTTATGCTCTAACGGTAATACAAAATCAGTGATCTGGCAGCACACAGCCATAAACACTAGCTTCATTTATTTAAGCAGAAAACTCGATTAAACCCGAACTACTGTCAAATTGAAAGAGATTCACAAAAATTCCTATAATTAAAAATCAAATAAACTGTCAAACAACAACACAACAATTTTATTATGCAACAATGTTTCTCTTATTGTTATTAACCTAATTTGTTTCCTTTTCTGTTCTTCGTTTGTCCTCCTTAGCTCTAGTCTTTAATGGTGTAAACAGCAAATGCAAGCACAAATAATCATTTCAAAGTGGAACAAGAAAACGAAAAAAAAAAATTGAAACAGAATTCTTTTCGGCTGACCTACTTTTAAACGTCACTTTGGCTTTTGACAAGTGTCACTATACTTGAGAAAAAACAACAAATGAACATATACCTATTCTATGCGATAATCGGCAAAATTGTAATCGCAATTGTAAGTGTACTTAATTGTCATTGTAAAATTGTGTACAATTTATAAATTTCTATTTAAAATACAAAAAATGTATTTATTTACAAGAATAGAGAAAACAGGTGTAATACAGAAAGAGAGTGAGAGAACGAAGAAAACAGGAACTTTTTCACCGGACACATGATCTTTGGTCTTCTCCCTACCGGTGACAGGTTTACGAGTATGTTGTCGGTTCAGTTCTGTTCGGTTTGGTTTGGTTTGGTTTGGTATTCTTGGTGTAGGCCATCTGACAACTTTTAAATAATTTTTCTTACATTATTTTTGTTCGTGTTTTTTTTTTTTTTTTTTTTTGAGAAATTTCATCATTACACTGCATTCGCGTACACAAAAAACAACAGAGCTAAAAGTAAAGTGGAGAGAGACACCTACAATGACGACACCGCATCACCATGGTCGTTATGTTGTAGTCGTCGTGGTTGTGTTAAACACAAATCTCCCCCTTGTGGTGTGAATCAATATTTTGTATGTACATCGAAGAGCGTATATTTTTTTTTTGTCCCTCTCAATTGAGAGCACTGGTTGGTTACCAGCATTGCCAGATGATCTCATTCCACTTTTCAATAACTCAAATGCATGAAGTAATTTTCCTTAGGCGGAAATATTTTCTACCTGATAAGATTTCGATTAGAAACCCAGAATTGAAAAAGAAAACGAATTTATTTCTATATTTATCGAATGTGATTAATTTTTGATTATAAAGTTTCTCATTAATTGATGAATGATGGTTAGTCATTAGGAGGGACCTAAATTTGGATCTGAATAAGGTAAGTACCTCTTAAGTGTGCATTTGCATGATATTTAAATAGGTAGGTATTTATTGAGATTTTGAGGAAATCGCAACACCTTGAAATAGTGTTCAGTCCTACACGTGCTACGTTGGAATCGCTTTGTCTTTCGATAATAAACACGGGGAAAGATAAAGACTTGTACTTTGGAAACAATTTACTGATAACAAGATTTGAAATGAACTCAACACAATGGTGTTCACGAATGGATCTTATTTTAAAGATACGTTGGCACTTGTAAATTTAAACGTTGGTGCGATAATTACAAGTTAAACCTTTCATTTGTTCAGTACGTAACTTTGAACGTCATACTTGGATTCGCACGTGTTTTGCTACTTTAGAAAGCTTACAGGTTGAAGACTTTTTCACTAAAGAAAGATGATAAGAGCAACAACATAACCTTCATAAATGTGTAACTTTAAGGAAATATATGTAGGTATATGATTATAACAAACAAGAAAACAGATTTTAAGGTCGTATTTTACTTTAGCTTTGTTGTATGATGCTTTGCTTGCAAGACTGATATTACTGAACCAGTTAGGGCCAGAAATTGGAATATTGTGTGGCTGTCAATATACATATGTATGAATATCAATTCGTAGAAGCCAAAAATGCCTGACATATAGCAATAATTTTCTCATCAGAATTGTCTTTCTCTTTTATCAAAGATCTTTAAATTCTTGAGTCAACTTTGCACTGACTAAACTCAATCGCCATTCTGAAGGGCTGGTTTCATTCGATAATGAGATCGTTACACAGTTAAATTTAAATAATTTCACTGACGAACAAGATTTAGTCGAATAAATGATTAAACTAGCTCAACCTTCAACCTCCAAAATAGTGAATCAACGTTAAAGTGTATTAGGCAAACCCTTTACATGGCTCCCGCAGAAACGATAAAGTCTGAGGAGGTGGAATAATTAATTTGGTTTTTGCTAGCTGACTGCTACGTTGGTCAAAAAATTATTCGCTCCTTTTTCCGTTTATCGAGAAAGACACTATTAACTACGAGAACTGCAGAGTAACGTGTAGTTTCCACAAATTGGTCAAAGTTACTAAAACTACACATGCCACTATACAATTCTTTCAGATAGGCACTATCAAAAACGGTATTGAAATTGATTAGAGGTGGTGCGTGCCTATCTGAACAAGTTTAATTTACAGTCGAATGTTTTTTGTTTTTTTTTGGCAAAATTTTGTTATTATTTTGTTTTGTGATCAAATGTTGGCAATATTGATATAAGATTTCTAAAATTCATAGCCGAGTTTGTGGAAAGTTTAATCTTTGGTTCATTGGTTCTGTAATGGATGGTGTAAGGTGGCTAACCAACCCAGAACCTTAACTCCTGTAAGCTAGCTGTCAAAATAAATAATGTCAATGGTTAACCGATTTTTATCCTGCAAACGCAGAGTTTAACAAACAATTTTGAGGATTTCTTGTGATGTAACCTTCTACCTAGAAATGTTTAAACAGTATCATTGTGGACTAGGACTGTTCCGATTAACATTTTCGTTCATTGAATGCAAGAGAGTTATAATCCTCGTCGGTGTTGAATCCTTTAAAATGTTTATAAATCGATGAATTTGCTGTTTAACTGATCAGAGATAACTAACCCCATTTTTGCTTCATCATGACCATGCTGCACAACGGATATTTTTAATGATTGATCAAAATTTAAAAGACCTTAGTTAGGATGTTTTGATGCATCTGATTATCATTTGTTTCGATCTTTGCAACAATCTCATGCTGATTTAAAGCGGACATTTTGCTGTTGGCTTTTCTTCGTACACTCTTTGTGGTACGGAATTATCCACAACATAACGAATAGTGATATCAATTAGTTGGTTAAGGAGACTAAAAATTGTATAAACTTCTTTAAAGACCGATAACCCGGAAAACATGCATGTTACCAAAGTTGTAAGTCTAATCATGATGATTTGTTAAACAACAATGAACATATATAAATGTCAGAAGCAAAAACTATCGTTCCCAAAGGTAAAGCGTGTTTTCTTTGTTAAGCTCTCATTGCTTTCGGTAGTTTGCAGCTGACTTCAATACAGTATTTCTCTCGAGAGAGTTGCTGAATTTTTCAACAATTGGTGGTAATGATGTTCCATTATTACTGCTTCTGGTACGAAAAATGTTCATTAGGAGAGGCGGCTTACAATCAAGCTTACAAGTGACAAAGTCGATTGAATAAACTTTTAAGGTTCTTCTAAGGCTGAATCGGTATACCGAAGAGCACAGCGTCGCATAAAACCCCTTTCTTTTCAAGCAGGTTGCATTGCCTTTCCATAGCTGTAATTGCCTCATAATGGTGCTGAGAGGTTGCGTTGAAGTTATCTTCAAGTCGATTAATCCGATCAACTATGCTGGCGATGGTTTTGTTGACCTCATCGAGTTTTCGACTCCACAGTAATTTCCTCAATCTTCAGAAGTAATTCACTCTGAATCTTAGAAATTTCTTCCGACAAATTCTGCCTTAGTGAGTGAAATTGCTTGGAGAGTTGTTCTTCTAAGATCTTTGCAGTGACTGGTAAGTTATCTCTGCTCGGTTGTTTTTGAGTATGAGATGATTGAGTGGGTGTAGAAGACAGCACATTTGCTGATGCAGCTCTTGTTCGGGGATTCGGCGCAGACATGTTTGCTGATTTGATAGCCCGTGAAAAACTCGAAGCAAGTGGTAAAGATTTAACAGCGAAAAATAATTTTACTTTATTTATTTAAAAGAAAGCGTAAGTTAAGGATAGAAACAGAACTAGTCTTTAGTTTGTCTAGCTAGATTGTCACTTAGATTTTTGCTCACTTTTGACAAACGAATTAGAAAAACGTCTATTCAGTCAGTTGGTCTAAGATTCAGTTCAATAAGGTAAGCCAAACTTGTTTATTAAGCTCAACATTACAAACTCTTCTACTTGCGCTGTTACTGATAAAATAAAACACAGTGCAATGAATTCTTGTGGAATTTTGTGTGAAGGATTGGAAGGATACGTTACGTGAAGGTTATAGGTTGATACAAATCCTTATACAGAGGTAAATCATACTTTTACTTATATTCTGCAATTATTGTAAATTCGTTATAAACAGGATTTTTATATTATATTGAGATTCGGTCTACTATGGTTTCACTATAACACAACAACAACAAAAAAACACTATGGCGCTGGCAGCCCTTTGTGGGCCATGGCCTAGCTTATTGACACTCATTTGTTGTTGCTCATGTTGTCATTTTTTTTTGTCACATCTGAGCGGATCCTACGGTTTATCACCGAAACCGAACGGCACTCCTTAGAAGCTTTTTCATAGGCACTTTTACTTTCGAGAGTTTGCCATTGCCCGCCGAAAGGGTGATGACGAATCGAAAAATAGTTGGCGATGCCGGGGGGGGGGGGGGGGGGGGGGGAATCGAACCACGGACCCTCTGCGTGATAGTCCAATGAGCTTACAATCGCCACCACTATAGTAGGTATTAAAATGTGTTGAAAATAAAAATCTGCTCCAGGTTAGGTTAAAACAGAGTTGTGTCATCCCACAAACACTTGGGACCAAAAACGCCCCATCGCGAACCTTGTGAAACCAGTTGAGTTTATCTTCAAAGAGCAAAAGCCTAAACAATTTGCTTGCGCTTTGAAATCCGGCCTTCTTTTTCCTCTAGATTTTTGTTTCCTTAGAATTTCCTTCGACTACGCATACACACAGTATGTGTGTTATGTCCTCAACCACTTGCAGATTGCCGCCGAATCTACAAATGTCCGTATCTGACAATTTAAGTCCCAGTGGCCTGTCAAGATTCCTATTATTGTCCTAAGCTTAACCCTGTTTAATTTTATTAACTCCCTAGGTCTTCGTCTTCTCTAAGACATCAACATTCTCCAGGAATATTTCATTATTTCTTAAGACAATAGCTGAATAGGTATTTAAAATTTGATTGACTTTTCAGTTGTGAGTTTATTTCTATAATGCTCATGTTTAACAAACAAAAACAACCTTCAGCGTTTCAAGTTTGAAATGTCGAACTGGAACTTTTGCCAATATGCCTGCCTAAGGGGCCACCTTCATTTGGTATCAGTTTAAGATATCTAAATTATTCTCCTTTCTCTCAATTACACTTTGGCAACAGCAAATATATTAATTATTAAAAATTGTAAAAAAAAAAAAAAAACAATCTCTCATTACTTTAATTGAAGAAAGACTGACTACACTAATATTGTTGGGTATGACAAAAAACTTAAACGAATTAAGTGTGGACAAAACATAAAAAACAAAATCCACCTCAAAAACCGTAAAAAACCAATCATAACAAATTTGTCCAACCTAATACAATTTACCGCCGTCGCTATCACTATCACCATCGTCAATGACATTCAAAATTGTTTCTTTTTTTTTTTTTTTTTTTTTTTTTCAATTTTTTCTCATTATTTTGTTAACCAATCTCTCCTGTAGGGCGCGCGCATGTAATTAAATTTGTCAACCACTTAAAAATCGGCAAATTTTCCATTGCTTGTGTTACACAAAATTTCTACTTTTAATATAAATTGGGGGGGCGCTGCTTTGGCTATTTAGCTGGCTTATTATTATATTAAAACAATTTTTATTAATTAAATAACACACAGTTTTGTTCAATTTTACCATCTACCACTACAATTACACAAATTATTTCATATATCCATTCCATCCATTACCCTCTACTTCACTGATTTATGAAAAGAGAGAAGACAAAACAAAAAAAAAAAGAAACGGGCAATTCATTTTTTTCTCATCTTTTTTTGTTTCTTGTTTCATTTTGAATTTTTCATTGCTACTTGGTGTCGGTCGGCTACTGCTTCTAGTTACTGTTTTATGTTTTCTCGGTTTTCTCTATGTTCTCTGTTCTGTTTTCGATCCTTCGTTTTCTATTTTCCCCTCAATTTGACTGGCTGGTATTGATACACGAATAATATAGTGGATATGGTATTAGGGTATGGGAACACTGTTGTCTGATTTCAGGGGGGGCTCATGAGAGATATATACATGCATAGATATAGGAAGTACATTTGATTGTAGTAGTGCTGTACGAATAAAATAGTGTATAAATCGTCGGTACTTTGCGGGGGGAGAAAATATGTACGTAAGAAAATATGACAAAAAAAAAAATAAAAAAGAAAAGGGAAAAATTGAAATATACATACCAAGGCAAAAAAGTTTGTATGGCAATCCTCCAAACTTGCGCCGTTAGTCTGGTGATTTTGATGCGTCATAGTTCGTATATTTCTTCACACCTCATTTTCATTTTCGATTGAATTTTTTTTCTTTTGTACTCTACTTCTTTTTTTTTTCTTTTTTTGAATTGATAAATTAGATTTTTACTTTTTCTTTTTTTCTAAATTTTTTTTATTCTCTCTTTCTCTTTTATTTATTTTTTTTTTTTTACTTTTTACACTTTTTGATATTTATTTATTTTTTTTTATTCTTTACCAACTTACATTCAAGTATTGAAGGAGAAGAATATACATAAATAAAATGATAGAAGAAAAAATTGATTTTCTTTCTTTATAATACAACACACGACTTAAGGTAGAAACACAATAAATAAAACAACAAAATAGCCAATCGAAATAGCAAACACTAGTTGGTTGGTTGGTTGGTTGGTGGTGTAGTTGGTCTTCTTAGCGTTGACGAAAAAAAAAAAAAAACTTTTTACATTTATTATTCACCACACATTTCATCAAATAGAGAAAGAGATAGAGCGATTATTTTTTTTTTTTTTTTCTTTCTACAGATCTTTTATACACAATAAACACACACACACACGATTGTAAAGATTGATTTAATAAGAAAAAAAAATGATTTTTTTCGTTCTTCCTTTTTAATTCCTGTTGTTTTCCGTTCCGTTTCGAAACCGAATTAAACTTCTTTCTTTGCAGAGAGCAGAAAACTTTTGATAGAAAATAATTATTATACCGCCGACGACGACGGAACAACGATTAAACACGAATTATAATTTACTACTACTACTACCGCTTTGTTCGAGCGAGAAAGTGTGTATAGTGTAAGTGAGTTTGGGGAACACTCGCTCTATATGTGCATACACAAAGAAATAAGAGAGATACCAACACAAACTGTTTCCCTCTGTGACACACACGCACACTTTGATAGACGATTGATTCGGTAGTATATACGTTCTTCTTCTTGTTCTTTTACTCAAGCTCACACTTCATATATCCACTTTTTTTTTCTTATTTCTTATTTCTTATTTCTTTTGAATACCTGAGGAAGTATTGGTTTTGTAAGAATTGTTTCCTTTTTTTTTATTTAATTTTCATCACACTTTTGACAAGTTTACTTGGAAATACTTGCAATTCTTTATGAAGATTGAAATAATTGAGTTAAAAAAAAAAAGACAGTATCCTTCAGACGCACGGTTAAATGTCAATTTGACACTTGATGCCAAAATTCTCACCACACACAGAGTTATGACAAATGTATGTACAACTAAAACCCACCACTCACTGGCATTGCACTGCTTGCTAATTTACACGATTTCCTTTGGGTTTTGCTTTTGATCGTTACCACCACTAGTAACTAACTCACCGAATTTATCATAGTGATGTATTGATTTATGAGTGTGTAGTAGTGTAATTTTTTTGCATTCACTTTTAGGCCGAAATTGGGATTTTTTTTCTCGTCCACTCTTCTTCGATCTATCTTTTCTTAATTCATTGGTGTTTTTTTTTTTTGTTCTTGGCAAGGGAAGAGAGTGGTAAGACTGTAAGAGTACCGAATGAACTCGCTTGTGCTGATTCTTTTTCACTTTATTTTTCTTTTGCCTTCAACACACAACACACTCTCTATGTACACCTCTCCTTGGGCTTTTTTTTTCAACACACACTCAAACTTTACTTTCCACTAGAAAAAAAAAAAAAAAGAACGAAGATTAACCAAGGAAAAAAAAATATGTGGGTTGCTTGCTCGTTTTTCGCTTCGTTTTCTTCTTTTCTTCCCCTTTTATTTATTACAAATTTTCCACAATTTTTTTCTACGTTTTCTTTATAACTATTTTATTTTTTTTTTCTCCAAGAAATTCGGAAATTCACTTCTCCTTGTCGAGACACGGGAATGGGAATTGTGCAATTTTTTGACACTTACTCTACACTCTCTCCACTAAACACGAAAATTACTAATTTTACTAACAATTTTTTTTTTCCTTCTTGGTGAGGTACTTTTCTTCTATTTTCTATTTTTTTTTTCTGTAAGTTGGTTGAAATTCTTTTGGGAAGGATAGAAGAGAAAGAAGTAATGGAAAAAAAACTTCCCTCAACTTGTACTTGTCGGAGAGTTCGATCGAACGACGGACAACGACATCGACACGACGTTAACGACTGTGGTGATGAAAATGGCCACAATTCATCGAGAGAAGATTTTTTCCGATTTTCCCCTTATCCAAAATACACATATACGAGTACTTCGCAGCTACTCAGCAACTCCTTAACTCAACTTAGCCTTAAGGTTTTGCATTTGATTTTTATGTTAGTAGTAGTTCGTGTGTATATTTCACCATATTTGTAGTTGAATTTATTATTTCTTCTTCCATCAATTTCAATTCCAGTTCCGATTTCATATCCACCACCACTACAATGATAAATAAATATCCCCCCACTTGTTTGGTTGTCTCTTTTTGGCGCACAAATTACTCTATTCAGATTCTGCATCGCACCAAAGGAGAAGAAAGGGAAATTTTTCCCACTACTCTCTTTGGAGATGGGTTTTTTTTTTATTTCCTTTTTTTAAAATCATTTTCGTTATTTTTTTTTTTTTTTTTGTAACTATTCTGTGGAAAGTTTAATTATTTCGCTCGTTATTTTTTCTCCTTTTCTGAATGGTGATTATTTTGATTTTTGCAAAATTCAATAGAACTTGAGGTGATCTTCAATTTGGGATGATTTTCGAGAAACGACACTCTGTCTCTCTTTCGGGGTCGGTAAAAAAAAAACCAACTCTTTACTCTTTTTTTTTTTGGTTTTTTTTTTATGAATTTTCTTTAATGCACACGCCGCCAACACATAGTTGCTCACACTGAATATTTTCACAGAGGTAGGGGAAACGCTATTTTTTTTTGTAAAAACATTTTAAACATTTTGCTAATTCCGTTTTTTGGGGTTGAAGAGATTTTTTTGTTTTTTTTTTGATTTTTGGATAATTTTTTTGATTTTTTTTTTCGAGTAGGAAAGTTGTAATTTAAAGTCTTTTGCCTCGTCGGGATTAACCGCGATGAACCCAAAACTGTTATTCGATTGATTCGAAATTGTGGATGTGTCGAATATGTTGGCAGTTGGTCTCTTTCTGGTCTCTTTCTGATGTGTGTGGCATCTTGGTCTAGCACTCGGTGGGGTGGTGGTATGGTACACACACTATCTCTGTGTTTACATGGTGAGTTGATTTGTCTGAATATTTTGGATTGTTGCTGGCGATGATGTTGACAATCGGATGTATCTATCTCTCAGTGGCAGTTGGAAATGTGAATCATTTGAAAATATCTTATTTTATTTTGTTTCTAAATTATTCAATTGCTTTGGAGAGTTCTAAGCAAGTTCTGAGAATTACGCTGTTAGGATTTCAAAAGATTCCTACTACGTGCTCTGTTTTTTTGACATCCTTATTGGTGTCAAGCTAAAAAGAAGCCAAGGAGCTACGAAAATAGGCGAAAATGACGGCACACCAATACTCGAAATAGGCAAGTAAGTAAACGATCGGTAGCTTATGAAAGTATGGAAAAAGGCGGCGAACGTCGCGCACCCCAACGTATGCTTAGGCCGCATTTCGCTACCAGCTCAACGCTTCCAGGCTGTGCCACCTACTTTTGCATGCATCAAAAATTCTATATGACGCTATAGGACTGCTATTTTGAAATCTTGCTAATTAGATGGAAAACAGAATTTAACCAGCCCAAAAGGTGAATTTTCTTTTTCTTCTCCCTCCCTTATATCCCTTCTGTCCAATGTATAAAGTGTGATATCCGCAAGATAAATTGTGGTGTACCTCAGGACTCCGTTCTGTCTGTTCTGTTACATCACGGCAACGTACGTAACTACATATTTAGGAACCAATAACAGAGTAAAATTGAACGCTGTCTGCTATTTTTAAAGTAAAATTTGAACATCCAATTACTAAATATGAATGACATTTGCACCATTGAAACCGAAAAACTTTCCATTGATCGTACATAGAGAATATAAACGACAAACGAAGTTGAAATGACCACTTAAAGCTACTTTTCCCTTTCAGAACACCCCCTAATACAAATATAAAGCATTCAATTCATTCGCAGAAAAAGGAACACAATGTTCATAGGTCAGGTGTTCTAAAAACTTCTTTGCATTTGATAGATATAGCCAAGCTTTTCATTTCCTAGTCATAATAACCCACAAGCATTCAAAATCACCTGTATTTTGTTTCTTCTCCACTTAATTTTTCTTACGTACTAGCTCAATTATTAAAAAAAAATAATTAATACTAAGATTGAGATGTTTTTGAGAGGGAAAAGTCTTAAACATTTGCTACAACACGCGCATTAGCCGATAATAGGGCTATAAATCGGAAGCTTACAAGTTGGAATTGAAAGAAGTTCTTTGCAACAGTCGACATTGACGTGTATTGATCTCAGAAATTTATTTGAAGATGGGATGTGGCACAAAAATAAAAAGCTAGGTATAGTGAATATCACGCGAGGCAAATCATCTTTGTCCATTAAGTACGCTATCTATTATTCAATATAATGACTTCGAAATAGAGCCAGAAACTATGCAAAGAAGCACATACTTTATTTGGTTTCAGTAAGAGGGAGAAGAGAGCTCTGACTAACAAACATCTCCATCCAGTCTTTGACAAACTGCAGTAACAGATTCCAAATGGGGCGCGACATTTTCCTAGCTATCTAAGCGGTCGCAGGTTCGTCTCGCTGTGAGTTTTCTGTTATTTTTGCGCTCAAAACTACTAAAGATGTCTTCACCTGTTTTCACTAAATCACAAAAATACCATAACTTGGATAACTTGAGTTTAATGTAGATTGTTCTTAGTAGTTCTTCAAAGTGTCGTTCGTAAACGGACTTGATGGAAATTCATAGTGAGACATGTATCCCCGTGGAAGTTTTGAAGGGGTCGAAGACGAAAGACCAAAAACTGTTCTAGCTCTTTTTCAGTCATTCCTGGCACATGTGAACTTTTTTCGGATTTGCTATCTCGGGTTTGTCTTGTAGGACGGAGAAAATATTTCTCTAACCCTGACAGTAGTTTTACAGCTCGCGTCTATTCTTTTGGATAATACTCTTTATCCGATGAACGTTGCTAGTTAAGATGATTCGGCTGATATAAATATGTACCTGAGTTAGTTTTATCTGGTGAAGGAGTTGCTTATGATAGGACTGGAGCGCGCCTGAAGGTTGTCTTTCGTAGATGTTCTTAGCTTGGCTTTCAAAGGTAAAAAATGCATGCCTTATGGCATCTTCTGTTTCAAAAGAGCAAAAGCACTTAACCCTCAAACAGGCCAGATTTCACTACGGTTTTAACGAGTCGACTCTTGAGACTTGATATCGACAACTGCTAACTGGCACAAATACAATTAATTTATATTTTATTACCCTCCTGGCATGAACATAAAGATGAATAAATAATAAGACGCCCAATCAAAAAAGGACCATAATGTCAAGGACGTGAAATGGAACAATTGTACCAAGTCTGCATATGAAATAATTTCAGATCGGAAACACGGTAACTTATTAATACATGATAACGAAGAGATCGAAATAGTTGACCTTTATTTTGTTGTCTTTATTTATCAAAAGCTTTTTTACTTTTTATTTAACACTGTTTGGCAAATCATCATGCAAAACATACGCCCTAGCAAAGTTAATAAATTGTGGGAGTTTATTTCCAAAATCAATGTTCAGTTAAAAATATTTATGGAGCGCTACGCGAATTTTACAGTCAATATAATAAATCAATACATTTACTCCTTTACACTCAAAGCCACTGACGAAAATGCGTAAACAGCGCACAAATGAAAATATTCTTCTATTCGTCATCGTGCGCAAGAACTTCGCCTGCATCTATAAACTTTGTAGAAAACCTTTGACAAAGATCTTGGTTTACACGTTTAAAATAGTAAAACCAGGCAATCATCGTTTAGGTCGTGACCTCACTGATTAGAACCTTGAAGAGTTATAGCCGAACCACTTTCTTGCGTAAAATTTTGTTGAGTGATGAGGCTCCTTCTCTGTCAGTGATTTTCTTAATAAGCAAAATTGTCGAATTTAAAACGATAAAAGTAAAATCAAAATTTTATTCACCATCCGATGTACTGGCGGTGTTAATATTATATGCAGCTAATTGACATGCTTTAACACCCACATGACGTCTCACGTCTTACATTATTCTAGCGCTTTTTTTGGCCTAAAGTAATCCACCGAAATTACCATTAGCATTCCGCCTTTTCAAACCTCCAACCGTATCACTCATCTCGCTATGAATGCTCATCAGTGAACCCTAAAGCTAACTTTCGGACTTATTCTGAAATATTTTGATTATTTCCTAAGCCGAACAACCCGTTTATAGAATGCCATGGACAGCTCTTTAATTCCCAGCCATTATAATTTGCAAACATTCAAAACCAATGTACATCACTACCTCTCTTTCCTTCCTTCCTAGACATTTTAAGGGTGCTAAGAATCTCTTGAATGTGCGCTAATTATAAAAAAGAAAAAACAAATCCGGCTGTACTTTTCGAAAAAGATTAAAAACGAAAATACACCGTAAATGGCACCCGTTATAATTATGATCCACGGTTACTTGTTTCCAAAAGTGCGTGAACATGATCTGCAGGACACTTGTTTCAGCAGGATCGTGCCACATGTCATACAGCGAGTTATTGAAGGCAGTGTTCGACTACAATTTTCTCTCTATTATAATCTATATTAAACCTGTGGTCTGGCTTTCAAGGTAGCGTGGTCTTGCGCCCCTAGACTACGAGTATGTGTATAAGCCAAGAATAATTCCAACCTTGGAAGCCAACATCAAGAGAGATTCAATCTCAAGTACACAAAAATTTGAGCTCCAGGATGTACATTGTGTCCGAGAGGCAAACGTGGTGACCCCAAATTATCTGTTATCATTAATGCCATAAAATTATTTATCGATCTTGGCTTTTTAAATATTACAGCTGTTAAAAAACTTTTTATTTGGGGACCTTAACCGTGTTAAAGTGTTTAACAAAGACCGGGCTAACTGAAGAGGTTTATTAGACTATCTTTGTTAGTGAATAGTTCAAGTTTGCCAGTTATGTCCGTGTTTCCCAGTAGGATTAATTTTAGAATGTCCACAAGTTCTAATTCATAATTTAAGAGTGTACTTGTGTCAAATCAGTGTTAAATTTTTGAATTATCCAGTACTGTTGTAAAGCCAGACTACATATTTGCATTTGCTCTACAGCAAACCCTGAAACGCACAAAGGGATATTCAAAAAAAAAAAAAAACAAGCGCACTAAAATCATTGTCATCATTCGTATCTATCCGGGAAAAAAATGGACAAAATAGTCCATTACGAGTACATTTCCTTGAAAAGTCAATAAATGTCCCCCACACGTGTAAACGTAGATTTTTTTATCTATTTTTCTTTTAATCGAACGAGAAGAAAACGATAAAGAAACAAAAAAAAAAAAAACAAAACAATTTCGCTAGTAAATTAAATTCCATGTAGAAATTGGAAATAATGAAAATGAAACTCACACACAGTCAAACTCGAACCGAAATGGAATGGTTGTGTGAGTTTCTATAGTAAAATAATTAAAAAATGTCAACAGCACCTGTCATCCTCTTCTAACAAACATATTCAAATATGGTTACGTCAAGCGAGCACCCCCTTTAAATTTTCACACATTCTCACTTGAACATCAGTTTCTCTTTCACGATGGCTGGGCTTGGGCAAGTGAGTTTACGTAAAACGGGTCAACACATTTTCGCACGAAACGTAAGTTTTACAAAATCGAATTCCAATAAATTCCACTTCAATTCATTTGTCCAGCTGGAGAGTGTCAATTTTTCATAAAATCACTGTAAATCTTCATCGCGTCATTGAAAAAAAATTCATAATTCATCGTACTTATCTGCAGAACATGTGAAAAGGTGTAGTTGAGTTGTAGGTGAAGATGGAGACGAAATTTTTTTGACAGCTGCCGATTGGAATTGGGATAGTGTTGGTTAGTGTTAGTGGCAGTGGTGGTGTAATAAATATCCAATTTTTGACATTTATGTAAAATTCTGTTTTATTCGGCATCGGAACGGACCAAAATGAATTGAAGGGAATGGAATTGTTCTTTTTTTTTTATTTTTAAAGTTTATGCTTGTCTCTTTCTTATTTACAGGGCTTCCTACAAGCGGTGAAATGTTATTCCTCGTCTGGCCAAGGCAAAGCGAAGAAGGGTGGACCTGCAGTGACTGCCCGTATTGATTCTATGGGAAAATCATTGGCCTCTAAAGGGTGTGTATACATAAAATAAGGGGAAACGCATATTTCTCGGCTCTGGGGAGCTTGTAATGTTTTGGTAGGGTTTGTGAGGGATGCCGATAGACTGATGATAGAGAAGAAGTAATTTCGACCGTAAAAGAGGCGACGTGATAACTAATTAGTAAGGGGAACCACATTTCGTTCGATTGTGTGGGTTTCAAAATATAAATGTTTAAACGCTGGTGGGGGGAAAATTCCCATTTTTCGAGCGATTGAAAATATCCCTTTTTAAAAGAGAGAGGGAGAGAATTTTTACTCTTAAATTAGGCTCACTTGTGTGCTTCATTGTTTTTTTCGTATCGATATTTCGATGATCGTTTCGAAGTTTAAAGATTTTCTGTTCGAAAATAGGAGGTTGGGGTTTTTTCTTTTCGTATGTTGGATGGTAATTTGTTTTTTTGAGATCTTAATGTGACGAAGGTTTCGCGTCATTATTATTCTTAAAATAGATAATGAGTAATGATTCAAATTACAATAGCACAATTGGGTGGAATATTTTCATTTATTCATTGCCCTGTTTGTGGTTGAATATAAATTAGAAAAACAAAACCAACATTAACATCGAATTAAGAAAGTTCACTTAGAATAAAAATGTTGAACGAGTTTATTTTTTTATGTAGTTTTTGTTTACTAACTCGTTTGCATTCAAGCTTACATGGATATGTTAGATCTAATTCATATCGTCCATCAATGAGTCATAAAATGATTCATTGTTTTGTTTTTATCCATTTTACAATTATTTTTTAAAAACAATGTTTTGTGGATGGTTTACTCGGGACTTTTTAGTAACAAAACTCGATTTGACGTCGCAATGAATGTGTCAGAGGGCCTTGTTTTTGTTTAGCTTTCAATGGCTTAATAATTCATTGGCTCTACCGTTCTAGGTAATCCTGAACCTTAACCCTTCTAGTTAGCCCCATCCTTAGCTTGTTCTCATCAATTCCAGCCAAGTCGGTTGAGGTCCTCTTCTGCTTATACGCGCCACCTTACGTGATGTCTTCTTTCACTGCATCGTCTCTCCGGGTTAGATTCAAAAACTGCAGTCCGCAGCATTGTTGTCTATTCGCTCTACATGTCCTAGCCTTGACTGATGTGCAATTTTCTGACCACGCCGATGTTGCTATGCAGTTCGTATAGTTTGTCTTTGAATCTTCTCCCAAACCCGTTAACGCAAATGGGGCCGAATATTGTGCGAAGGATTTCTCTGAATAAACGACAGAGGATATCTTCATCTGCTTTTGATAGAGTCCATTGTTCAGCGTCATGAAGTAGAACTGGTGTGGTCAATGGCTTATAAAGATTCTCCTTGGTTGTTCGGGATAGAATCTTATTATACAATTGCCTTGTTAGTCCAGAGAAATAGCGAAGAAGGAGATTCTACCTTCTATTTCTAGTGAGGTGTTTTTTTTTTTTTTGCAGAGTTGATAGCAAAGCGGAGGTAGACAAAGTCCTTACTGGCTCAAATAAAAGCTATCGAATGTGACGTTCTGTCCTTGTTGACAGCATATATTTAGTCTCTCAGTCATGCCAATGTTGTGTTTTATTACTTCCGCTCACCTTTTTAACACGGAAGCAATAAGTCAAATGACTTTATGCTTCAACAAAGGTTTCTCCACGGAGATTCCAGCAAAGAAGCATGGGTTAATAAACACCCACCAAATAGCCAAGTGGCATACAGTGGTATACTGATGGTTCTAAAATAGACACGTGAGTGGGAGCTGGAATACATGGACCGAACACAAACATATCTATTGCCATGGGCAAGAGTCCTAGTGTATTCCAAGCCGAAATACACACCATTCAAGAATGCGCCAATCTGATATACAACTCTGGTATCAAAGGTGCAAACATCCATATATTCACGGACAGTCAACCAGCTATAAATGCGCTTAGCTCGCACGTCATTGACTCCAAATCAGTCATGTACTGCTCCAATACACTCCAAAAACTAAGCTCAAGGAACAAGACCAAACTTTGCTGGTGTCTGCTCATACTGGGAGGAGACTCCAGGCCTAAGGCAGGCAAGACGAGTCATCCTACCCTTCGACAAAAATGCCAACTGATGTCTGAATCTAAATCGGCATGATATCAGGAACCTAGTAGTGTACCTTACAGGACACCACGGTTTAAGATATCACCTCAGCAACATAGGACTTGCTGGCTTCGCGGAATGCTGACTCTGTCTCGAAGACGAAGAAACAGCTGAACATATTTTATGAGATTTTATGTGTTCAGAGAACAACTCGTCATCTCTGAACTAAGGGACTCTCCTGCTGGTAGAGTTTCTAACTTCATTCGGAACATGGCGTTTATTTTTTCTGACGGTATTTTAAAGTTTTTAGAGGCTGCTTAACTGCTTAGAATGCCATAAAATTTCTTTATTTTGCACGCATCAGTTGACAAGTTGAATGGGTTAGCATTTAAAGCTGAAGACCATAAAGGTTTTCGGCGAATTAAATTTACGATCTTTTTATGAGTTTGTCTGTTTGTTTTCCGAGGACGACCACCAGAATGCACCGTGCAATGGATAAATTTTGTCGAAGCTTTGCAATTATTCGAGAAACACTTGACTCGTGAGGCTATCTCTCTTTGCTAAAATAGATCAAACAAAACGTCAGAGAAAAAAAAATTGCAAATAATTTTTTTGCACAATACGAATTTAGGGTTCAAGATTTTTAAGTAATACAGGATATATGTACGTCGTTCGAAGCGTTTTAATTTTTTTTTTCCTTTTTTTTAACACTGTCGGACGGAAAACTACACTGTTGTCTGCTACTAACACAATCAGAAAAAAATCAGAACTGGAGCCTTTGTAGGCTGCATTCAAAGACATGTCTTGGAAGGGAACCAACGAAATTGGAGGCAATGGGTCCCTTTGTTTTCGAGATAGCACGGCGTAGCACGTCGTTCGTAGTTTTATCTCTCACAGTTTCTTTACTCTAAAACGCAGTATATTTGCTATATTCTTGAAATTTTTTATGCCGACCGCTAAATCTGGGATCGAAATCGTCTTTTCGCAGTCTGTTATGAATTCTAATCAGTAGTCTTTCACATTTTATTGTCATTTCTATATATCTTGGACATCTTGGATTGCTACGTCAAAGAGTATGAGTTCGAATTCGGCCAAAACAGAAAACTGTCTGCCAAATTCACCAGCCCTCAAATGGAATGAAAAGCTTCCAAAACTGAAATCTTTTGCCTTTCCACTCCCTTCGCTCGTCCGGATTCAGTCAGCAACTGGAAACTGGACGGTATATTAAAACTGTTTTCCGGATCAAAAGGCACTTCACAGCTTTCTCCATAATTTTCAACTCCTAGCTTGATAAGGCGTTTTTACATCACTGTTCCCATGGCGATGGCGATGGCGATGGCGCGATAGTTAGCTCATTGGACTATCACGCAGACAGTCTGGGTTCGATTCCTGGCTGGGTCACCAACAATTTTTCAAATCGCCATCCACCGTAGGCGGCCCCGCTCAGATGTGACGAAAATGACAACATGAGCAACACAAATGAGTGTCAAGAAGCTAGGCCATGGCGCATACCGGGCTGCCAGCGCCACAGTGTTTTTTGTTTTGTTCCCATATATACTGATATATTCTAGGGTGAGAAACTCATTTGCTATGTTCTCATAATAATACAACGAAACAACACTTTTAGCAGTCTTAATGACCTTCATTTTTAATTTCCTTATTTTTACTCTGTCCTCTAAGGGTTTGAATGTTAAATCCGAGCGCGTTATATGATTGTTATTCGCGCTTATTGGGAATAGGTTCAATAATCTGTATTAAAATTTGCTTTTCTTCCTCTCACAAAATGTTCATTTCTAACAAATTTTTTTGATTTTAGTTTTCTTCGTCCATTGAAACCCTACGAACCACCTAGTGACGTTGGAGAAAAAATTCAAGCAATTTGTGCCAGACTTAATATTAAAGCCGGTCAGAAACTGTCCAACTTGGAGGAAAAATTTACATTTCTCGATGCTTGCTTCAAGGACTTCAAACATAGTGTGCCCAATTCTCAGATACATGAAGTCAACACTGTTGGTAAGCATAATCAAAACATATGTATGTATATTACAAAAAATTCATCTAAAAATGGCTATATTTCTGTTTAAGGTGAAGTAATTGAATTCTACAAGACATCTGTTGACACCACAGTTCCCTATGATGCTCTAAAGAAGGCTGATTTGCCACCAAATCTTCATATCCAATACGAATATGTACGATTCAATCCAGAAACAGACAAAAAATTCAATGGACAAACAGCTTTTCCAAAGAGTTCAACACTTGTAACTGGACTCAAATATCGGGAGAAGTATCCTGGACATATAGCCAAGCGGTCGTTCCCATAAATTTGTGGAAAAATATCTTAATTTTTAACTAGTTCCTAAGGAACAATTTTTTTTGTTTATTGAATAAAATGTGTTAGAACAAAGCGAATTATGTTTGAGATTCCTATGACAGTGGCTTACTGCATTAGCAGGGTTGAGGAGGTAAAGAGCTGTTTCAAACAGTGACAAGTGTTCGGATCTGTAGAAAAATCAATAGATTGAATGATCGTTTGTTTTGATGCCAAGGGATAGTTGTTTACAGAAGAGGGCACAACTTCTGACGTCTTTTCATTATTGATCATCTTTGAATCACTTGATTAATCTAATACAAAAAATAGATTTTGAGATACTAGTCATCCCAATAATAGTACAATATATCTAAGAAATGTTTAAATTCTGCCTAAAAGGTGGTACTTAAAATGATAGATACACCCAACCATACTTAGAACTCCAAAATATAGAGAAGAAATACATTTGGCTTAAAGACTTGGCTGTTCTGATCCAACGGTAAGTGTATATGGCGTACGAGTACAGAACGTAGTGTATCCCACTACCACAGGTAGGTGGCAAAAGTTTTTTATACTAAGTCTACAAAACACACTGCGAGCTTTTTGTTCTAATTGGCTAGAGACCAACGGAGCGATGGTGTCCATCTGCTGTACATGACCCAGCCATTTCGGTCGTTGAACCTTTATTCTTTTGGTTAGGTCAATGTCACTGTACAGTCTGTATAGTTCGTTGGTGTATCTCCTACTTCACTCATCGTCTATGCAGATGAGACCGTTTTACGCTTGTGACGTAATTAGCCAATATTTAAGGCTTTCCTAAAGGTTTTCACCTTGTTACTTATGAAATGCTATATGAAACACTAGTTCTACTGTTTGTTAACTATTGCCCTTCCTCGTGTGAATTTCGTTTATATAAAAAGAGGAACAAGATAGCTTACACTTTTACCGGCCTTTTTGTTCCGCTCTTACTTAGTATATTAAGTTAAGCAGTGTGATTGGCAGATTGGTATATCTCTTTTCTGCTGGGTTTCTCTGCAGTTTATGTGCGTTTAGAACTGCACCGATAAAACCTATTTCATCTCTTGATATTTCTTCTTCTTCTTCTTATCCGTTTATCAACCCTTTGCTCGTTATACGAACGTATGCGTAACGAGTTTCCAATTTTAATGTCGCAGACCGCAGAACGTGTCTACATACTACTTGGTCCTGGATCGCTTCAATGGTTAGCCCCAGGCGTTGTTGCGCATTTGCAATCTGAGAAATCCAGGAATTCTTTTTCCGACCTCGTTTCCTTACAGTTGGAGTGGCCGTAGTTGATAGTGCCTTTTTAACCGGATTTTTTGCAGTTCTTTGAACGTGGCAACACCAGCTTAATCTATTCGCCTCAAGCTGTTCGGTTACCGAATTCTTTATGTGGAGACTTCCTCTTATACGCTGAGACCCAATGCAATCGCGTTTAGTGACTCCACTAGACATCCTTAACATTTTCATTTCCGCTGCTGTCATTTTGTTTTTAAACGCTTCGTACATTGTCCAGCACTGTGAACCGTATATAAGAGCTGGTCTAACAACCGTGGTGTAGAGTTTCCCACTTTAATTTAAATGGAAATTTTCGGCCGCAAAAGATTCCCGAATCTTCCCGCCATTGCATTCACCCCACACTCACACCGTGGTTTACGTCATCGTCACATTTAATGATTGATCCTTAGTACTTAAAGATAGTGCTTTAAGGAAGAACTATTCCGTCTAACAATATATCCGGAACAGGTCGCAACGGATGCGCAAATGGGCACGTCAAATGCTCCGTTAGCGAAGAGAATTGGCGTTACATTCGCTTCGCGCATGCAGTCTTTTAAGAAACAGTCGTATACTACGTTAAAGAGGAAAGGGCTAAGTGCGCTTCCTTGGTGCACTCCGACATTGACTGGAAATTCTCTCGTTAGTCCAGTAGAGCTTTTCACGTTTTCGTTCATGTCTTGTATTATTCTAACATACGTTTCTGGTACCTTTTGAGACCTCAGCGCAGCCCATATGAGATGCCTAGGCACTTGATCGAATGCTTTCTCGAGGTCGATAAATACCATGTGTAAATACTTAGACGAATCTCGGTGATTTCCATTATTATTCGTAGGCTTTGGATTGCGTCCACAGTCGATCTTCCTTCAACAAATCCACACTGGCTATTATCAAGCTTTATTATTTGCCGAAGACGTTCGTTTAAGACTCTTTCGACGATTTTCATCGTGTGTGACATCAGCTTGATTGAACGGTAGTTGTTTCATTTTCGAGTGTCGCCTTTTCCTTTGTATAATGGAACCAAGATGTTACTTCTTCATTGATTCGGCATACGTTGTCCACATTTTAATTTATTTTAAAGTTTCGATAGCCACTCGCTGCCGATTCCCTCCATCTTCGACCAAAACTCTGATGGAATACTGTCTGGTCCCGCCGCTTTCCCCCGCTTCATTTGTTCGATTGCTATACTTATTTCTTCGACTGAAAAGTCCGAAACTTCCTCCTCGAATAGACCGGCATGATATCACGTGGAAACTGTTTGTTAAGCAACTCCTTGCAGTATTCAAGCCACCGACAGGTCACAAATTTGCTTTTCATTTGTTAGTAAGCGACCGTATGCATTTTTGATGTATTTCGGCGAGGTTATTTCCATTGAATTTTTTCTCCTCTGTGCAGCAAGCTCAAAAACATTTGGCACTTTAGTAATATACGACATTTGAACATCTTGTATAGCTTGTGTTCTATCTGCCGATCGTGAGGATATTTGTTTCAACTCCTGGTACAGGTTTTCCGCTGCTGCCGCTCGAGTTCGAGCCAGGACTTTCTTTGCGACCTTTTTAAGACGCTCGTATTCAAGAGCCAGTCGACCTTTTTCTTTCTTCTTGTCGGCCCCAGCTCGTTTTGTTTCGTCATTCCACTACCATGTTTGTCAACGTGATTGTCTGTGTTATGCATTTCTCGTGCATGCTGTTCCACATTCCTTGCGGGCTAAGTGAGTCTGCGAAATCGTTTATATTTCGAAGTGCTTCTTTAGCCAGTGCGATAAATCTTGGGCCTCGTTCCTTCGATAGATTATACCACAGGATTTTTGGCTTTCCAAACAATGCCCGTGTTTCTTGCGGTTCCGCTGTGAAAAATTCTGTAATGAGCAGACGGTGTTGGCTTACTAGCGATTCTCCAAGTATGACTTTACAGTCCTTAACACAGTTTCTCATAGACATTTTGCAGAGGTGATAATCTATTTGCGTTTCGTGGCCTGCGCTGCTATAGGTGATAAGATGTGGTTGATGTTTAAAAAACATTGTATTTAAGACGGGTAAGCCGTAAGCTCTACATGCTACAACGATATCTTCGTCAGCTGAATTTCTGGTTCCAAAGCCTTTACCGCCGTGTCAGTCCTAATAACCAACATTTGTTTCTCCGACGTGGCCGTTTAAATCTCCGGCTACGAAGAGCATCTCATCGATAGGTATATTTGTAAGCAAATTACCGAACTCTGACCAAAATTTATCTTTTTCCGATTGATCGCATCCATTTTGTGGATCGTTCGCGTTAACAATGTTCCAGGTTTCATTGTGTATGACGAGTTTTACACTCACTAAGCGGTCGTTTTAGCAACGATATTGCTAAGAAGATCCGCTGCAACAACGTTATCAACGCCGTTTCGTCCGTTGACCGTTCCATGGTAGAACTTCTTAAATGCCTTAATTTTTTAAATCAAGAAAACGCGCTTTATATGTAACTATACACGCGAACAATTGTTTAAAAGATAGCAAATGTAAAAGTAGATGCCAGTTCAATTTTAACTATATATTATTAATACCAAAGAAAATTCACAAACAAAGAGCTGCCACTTAAAGAAACGCTCGCCAAGAAGATAAGAGTACAAGTAACTTCAAACAGAAAAATTCATAGAAAAAAAAAGGCTTCAGTGCTTTTAAGTGGTGCCAAATTGTGCGGACAAACCGAGTTTACAAATTTATATAGAAAACCCTGTACACGCGCTTTGTTTTCGGTATTACACTCGGTGCCAATTTGCAAATCGAAGTTTAGGAAAATATTTTGGAAGCTTTATTTTGCTCGCCGCCGGAATCCGTCGGGCTCTGACACAAGCACTTCTGCTTTGTCTGGAATCACCCGAGTGCGTTGCAGGCGTGGTGCCCAGCGGGGTAGTGCTATTAATTGCGATCATTTCCATGAAGTGTATCTTGAGTTTGAGTGGTTTGACACTTGTATGCTCATTAAAAATTGATTGACTGTTCTTTTACCCCACCGATAGTCTCCTGACGCGGGAACCCACTGATTCATCTCTTGATATTTCATTTATAAGTTAAAAAAAACTCACGCCGATTGCGCACTGTCTGCCTATGCTGAATATTATTATAACACATGTTCAGTTATCAACTTTATTTCCATTTCTCGATCGTTCATTCTACAATATTCTAGGAATTCGGTTGTCAAGATAAGGATGTTCTTAGTTTGTTGCGTACTCTTTCGTTTGCAAGTTCTTGAATGCACATTATACTGATTTTAACTTGAAAACGTTATCTAGTTCCAAACTTTTGACCTTCATTGTGGAGACATTACTTCTTCTGTCGAGATCTGAAGCAAATACTTTTATTCACATAGAGATAATTTCTCGGCTGTGCAGAAGAAGCACCAGGTACCTATATTAATGTGTTCACTCTTATTGTATGATGGCATACTTTCGTACTTCTTTTTTCATCTGTCTGGAGCTGATAAGCGCGAATGAATGAAGAAAATAAGTCCGACCGGAGACTCACCGGATCGGAAGCATCCTTATCTCTTTTGAGAATAGAATATATTATAGCTTCCTTCCAATGCCATGTATAATGGACATTATTATAAACGGTTCCCGCAGCGGTAGTATATTCTATTCTCAAAAGAGATATTTGCAGATCGCTAGAGCTTTATCTCAGAATTCATACTGGCGATATTATTTGCAATATTTTGATTCATAATCATTCAAGTTGACCACATTGCGATCGACGCAAGACACTCCTCCAACATTATGGATGTCCGAACGTTCAACATCGACTCGGACCATTACCTACCTTGTTGTAGCCAAGGCCAGCGCCAATTCGAACAAATATTGTGAGGAATTTCGACGTTAGACGGCTACAATCGCAAGAGATCTCAAAATCCTTTTCCGATCGAGTCCCTCTTAGTCTCATAATAGGTCCACTGCCGCCAGCATCATGAATCGAAGACCGCTACTAAAAAGGAGAGACAAAAACCAACTTCTCAGGAGGAAAAAGAAAGAGCATGAGAAGCGGACGGTCGAGGAAATTGAAAAATGTAAGTTCAGGATTCGGAAGTTTTACCAAAATGTACAAAAAACATGACACGGATACAAACCCCGAACCGGAGCCTGTAGAGACGCAGTGGAGTCGAAGTCGACGCTGAGGATTTGGAAAGAGCATTTCTGTAGACTGTATAACGACGATGGCAAACCAATACTGCTGTCACTCAGAATGTACTTTTTAACCTGGACTATGTGAACAGACAGTTGTGGATGAAATGAAGATAGTAATACGAGGGCGGGTCAATAAGTCCGTGACTTTTGGATTAAAACACCGATTTTTTGATAAAAAAATAATTTTATTTTTCAACGTAATCTCCCTTGAGCTCTATACACTTTGTCCAATGCTTCTCCAATTTTTTTATCCCTTCCAAAAAAAATGATTTGTCGAGGTCCTCAAAATAGGCCTTTGTTTGCGAGATGACTTCATCATTGGAGTCAAATCTTTTTCCACCAAGCCATTTCTTCAGGTTTGGGAACAAGAAGTAGTCGCTCGGAGCCAAATCTGGAGAATAGGGTGGATGAGGGAGCAATTCATAGCCCAATTCATGGATTTTTGCCATGGCAACTGCACATGTGTTTGTGGTCGACTGTGAGCAAACGCGGCACCCATCTTGCGGAAAGCTTTCTCATGCCCAAGTGATCATTCAAAATTGAAACCACTGAGCTATGCGAGATCCCTACGGCTTCCACAATCTCTCGCACTTTCAATCTTCGGTCGGCCAACACCATATTGTGAATTTTTTCGATTGTTTCGGGTGTAGAGACCTCAACTGGGCGTCCAGGACGTTCGGCATCTTCAGTGCTTATACGGCCACAACGAAATTCAGTAAACCACTTTTTTACCATTGAAATCGATAGTGCAGAGTCCCCATAGTATTTATCAAGCTTAGCCTTGGTCTCGGTAATGGTTTTTTTCGCAAGAAATAATGCTTAATAAGCACTCGAAATTCACTTTTTTCCATTTTCTCCTCAAATTAGTGAGTAGTCTGATAAAAATAGCTGTCAAACACAAACTAACTGACGCAGCAAGTTTAAATTTTGACAGGAGTCAACTGACAGATGCCTGTTGACAGGAGCAGTGTTGCTGTTTCAGTAAAGAGGTCAGAAATTCAAAAAGTCACGGACTTATTGACCCGCCCTCGTATCTAAGCTAGGTCCAACAAAGCTGCTGGAGCGGATGGCCTGACTCTTCAAAGCGGCAGTAGATGAGTTGGTTAGGAGCATACACCAACTCATCTATAAAATACGGTCGAACGATAAAAGGATGCCCAGTAAACGGAACCTGAGCATTGTTTGTCCGACCCTCTGAGCTGTACCAACTAGAGGCATCAGTCTTCTAATCTGCCGTATTGTGTAAATGTCTGAAGCCGATCGTCAAACACCTGATAGGTCCATATCAGTGTCGCTTTAGCCCAGGTCCACCATCGATCAAATATTCACGTTACAGAAGGTCTTGGAGAAAACCCATGAGCTTCCGATCGATACACACCACTTATTCATCGATTTTAAGGCCGCGTATAACAGCATCTATAGAGACGAGCTATACAGAGCAATGTGTAGTTTTAACATTCTTGCCAAACTCGTCCGTCTGCGCAGTATGACGTTGAAGAATGCAAGCTGCTTTATCAAGGTTGGTAAATATCTCATTGAGACCTTTGATGTCAAAAGAGGATTTAGATAAAGCGATGCGCTGTAATGCGACTTGAAAGAATGGTGCAGAATTCACGAGCAAACATAAGAGGCACAATCTTTCAAAAGTCTGTCTAACTACTCGCATACACCGATGATATTGACAGAATCGGAAGAAAGCAGGGTGATGTCAGTTTGCTAGTATTGAGGCGGAAGCGACGGAAATGGGTTTAGCGGTCAACGAGGCCAAGACCAAGTATATGTTGTCAAGCATAAAGGACACGCAACACCGACGCCTAAGGCAGAACGTAATTTTCGTCAGGTATAACTTTGAGACAGGTAAGGCCTTTGTCTACCTAGACTCCGCTATAAACCCAGACAACGACATCAGCGCTGGGATCAAACGGCGAATAACTCTTGCCAATCACTGCTTCTTTGGGCTAAGAAGGGAATTGACTAGCAAAGCGCTCTCTTGAACAAGAAAAGTTACTCTATATAAGACCTTAACAATCCCAATCCTACTCTATAGAGCAGAGGCATGGACATTATCAAAAATGGATGAGGGTGCTCTTGGTTGTTTTGAGAGGATTCGAGTGATTTTCGGGCCCGTCTGCCTTGACAGTGAGTGGACGAGGAGATATAACGAAGAACTGTATGGACTGTACAGCGACATCAAATTAGCCAGAAGAGTGCAGATCTAACGCCTGAGATGGCTGGGTCAGCGTTCCGGTCCGAAAAGTCTTTGAATCCGCCAACGAGGAACAGCACAGTAGAGGCAGACCGAGACTCAGGTTGTAGTTCCAAAAAAAAATAAAAAAAAATCAATCGTTTGTTTATTCTTCGGGAATTTGCTCGAATGGGCAATCTATCTTCTGCTGTAAAACTTCATCGCAAGTCTTCATCAAAAGTTCCTACAAGATCTATGCCTATCAAAAGTTTTTATCGTTCGTTGCTCGTCGATCGGACGATCTAGAGGCACAAAAGGTCTTTTTGATCTTTCCTCCGAAAACTTTAATATTATTCGAACTCTTAACAGTGGCCCTGACTTTTAAAATGCATAGCGAATGCACACCAACTGTCTCCAAATCAAAATGTCAATGTGATAAGGAAAAAAGAAACGCTCAGTCAATGTTAGTAGCGTAATTGGTGGTAGCTATTAAAGGATCGGGCCATATAGAACTTTATAACAGAAATCAAGGCTCATGGCAAATTGTGCCACCATCTAAATAAGTAAGCTCATTATATCAGTGGATTTCGTTACATTTCTTTTGGTCGGATTGTTTGATGGATTTTATTTGGTTCCTTTTAGCTTCAGATTGCTTAATCGAAAGGCTTCTATATTTTTGCTACTATTCGAAGGCCCATAATGGATCATAACAATTTTGATAGCAACAGTAGTAGCCAGTGTAGGAGTCCGAGAAATTTTTATGTTTATACCCATTGGACAATCAGACGAAGAAAAAATAAAAAAAACAAAAAAACTTTTCTTTAACATTCAGATTTGTATGGAAAATAAATTATTTTTTTTAACTTGAGGTTTTTATCATTTTTGCCAATAAAGTTGATTTATTTTGTTTTTAACAAATTTGCTATTAATACTTATAGAATGAGGCCCATTCTTGACTATTTGCTGTAGCTTATCATATCACTGCATGCATGGAACATTGGATAATTAGTAGATTGCAATACTTAAAGGCTGACTATTTTTGGTTATTTGCGGTAAACTTAAAAACGCCCTTCCTTTGACTGCGGTTCTCGTTCTACAAAAAAAGAAACCAAAGGGAAACACTTCTTTAAAACAAAAAAAAAGAATCACACCAAATTTGAACAAACTTACAGCTAATCGATTTCCAAACAGCATCTTTGCCTTATCCTCCTCCTGGGGTGATGCTCTTTCACCAGCAGACGTTATCGGTTGTCTTCGATGGATTTGTAATTTTTGTTTGATTGCCTGCGAGAGTATAACACGTCTGCTTACTGATTTCATAGCCAGTAGCAAATCCAACCATGTCCATGTTACATTGTGATATTCCAGTGTCGGAATGACCAATGAAAAATCTGTAATATCCTCCAAATTCTTTTCTTTGTTCCCTTTGTAACTAACACGGACGGGAACTTCTGGAATTTTTATGTATATAAATAGTTTATTTTTCTCTGCTCTTTCTTTCATCTTTTCCACATCGTCCTTTTCGATTTTTACATAGAATTCCGAGTCCTTGGAGCTCTTTTTCGATTTTGATGGTTTCTTTGATTTTTGCGATGATGATGTACTGCCCGATGAACTCTCCTCAATATCATCGACAGCTTCCGTTTCTGAGGCATCTCGATCGGGGAAACAAAATTTCAACATTGTGCTGTAAAATTTCTTAGTAATGGCAATTGTAATTGGAGCCACATTGATTTCAAAGTGTTCCTTCACTGAAATACCACCAACTGGAGGCTTTTCACGACAAAAGACACGTAACACGCGTTTGTGTGTGTCAACTGGCATGTCCTTTTGAATTTCTGTTGGGCAGATAACTTCTTTGTAGATTTCTCGGGGTATTAAGTTATTCATGCGAATATTGCCGAGTTCGAGAAGGTGCTCAACAGAGTCGTCACTCTTTGATTTCTTTGTATAAAGGAAAGCACTGAGAACGAGATCAGCTATGCCGATTTGTCCGTCTGTCTCGGTTAAACGCCACTGAGCGCGTTTAAAGCAAATCTCATTGGCACGTACAATTGTTAAAGATTTGTTGGCTCTAACATTTGTGATTTTGCTCATGGTAGAAAGTTGAGTTTCCTTATAGCAAAGCAACATCATGTCCAGCTCTTCACTTAGATTATTGAGCTCCTCCTTATTCTCGCGTATGGACATCTGTACTTGCTCAAATTCATGACGAAGTTCTCTGGAATCTCCCTCTTCTGCACGTGCTTTGCCAATCAAATGAATATCCTTCTCAAGTGAGCGTATTTTCATCAAAAGGCTGCGAATTTGAGTTTGCAAATGTTGAATAGGTCGCTTCTGATCCTCACTGGAATATAATTGCAATTGAAATCGCATACGAGCTAACTTCTCCAAAGCCTGCTTTCTCTGAGGCTCCACATACAACAGAAGGTTGTTGACAATGTCCAATATCATGGCATATTGCAGAGAATTCGTACAGACATCCAGATCGTGATGCATCAGAGTAAAGGCATCTACCGGATCGTCTTGCTTCTCCCAAGGGCTTAAAGTTTCCTCCGACGGAGGTGGTGGAACTTCAGTAATTGTACTTGGATCCACTGTATCACCATAGCTCACATAAAAAAATTCACATTTACACCGAGAAACAATGCGCTGCAGTTGTAAAGGTTGTGTTTCACCAGCATCTGAAATCGATGAGGCGCCCACTGTCTCAGAGACGACCCCACCAACACTTCGGCCACTTCCCACGAGATGTGGAATATCAGGTAAATCATTAATAACTGTGGCATTCTTGTCTTTCTCCTGAATATTATCCACAGTCAGCCACATAATTTCCTTTTCAAGCAAAGAATCATGTTCTCCAGCACTGACTGTGGCATAGTACTGCATGCACTCGAGAAGACCTTTCCACGTTGTCTTGGAGACTAAAGATCTATCTCTCCATACCGGGCGATGGACTCTTTGTAATATCTCAGCTTTAGCTGCACTTATAATCACATAACCGGATGTCTCACACCCCTTCAAAAGGACTTGAGAATTCACTAAAGAAATTGACCAATTCTCGTGGATTACATCTTGAGAATTACATGCTTGCAGCCCCTGTAGTTGTAACTCTCTCGACTGCGTACTCTGATCGTCGCTGTAAACATTGAATTTATGATCAGCTTCTGCAATTAGTTGTTGTAGCATAGCAGTTGCATGACTAGCCGGCTGGGGTTTCTTGATAGCGGTCGATGAATTTTCTGCCCCGATTGGAAGAACCTCTGGTGTAGCGGTTCCACTTTCATTTCGCCGATTTTTAAGCACATTCGAATTACCTTCCTTGCGGAAGCCTTTCACTGCTTCGGTAGACAAATTATTCTTTAGTTTTTGTGACTTCATGAACGAATCAAAGAGAGCAAATGCCACATCACGGTTGTTCTTTGTCCAGGCGCCTTTAAGATCATACACAACTAATTTGTGCGTTGGAGTTGAAGTCTTTCCTTTGGAATCCTCCTCGTTAGGAATAAGTGCTTCACGTCCGTAGGAAACTTTAGCTACACTCAGAAAATAGAACCGTACAATCTTAAAGGCATCACTGTTGGAGATATTTTCTGAACTGCTGTCGAGTTTTTCTGTAAGAATGCTTTTCAACCAAATTTCGGCATCGTTTAGCTCGCAGTTCATGTAAACCGTTGACCAATCTGCTCTGGGCCTATGGATTAAACCGTCATCGATCGGGCAAAGGGTCAGACAATGTTCTGAACTAAAAGATACTCGTCCCCCGTTTAGTTGGAAGCCCTTGTGCAGAGCATGTGACATCCAATAGAGAACTTGGAATTTATGAAGACTCATTTGAAGATTGGCGCGTTTGTAGTGGCGACTTAGCTGCTTCTTTCTTGGGCGAACATTATTAAATACTGGTCCTCGACGGGTGGGTCGTGTAACACCCGATAAAATCAACTTTAAACTCTCAAACCAGCGTAACGTGCTGCCATATAAAACTAAGCTTGGAATATCTACTTCCGGATCATCTCCTGAAGTCTGTTTACTTTCAAATGAAATCCAGATGTTGAGGTTTTGAGATCTAAATGCACGAAAGGAGTCATGCACCTGATTGCTGGAATATTCTGGAAGCTTATCCGGTGCACATGGTATGACTGCGTGATGGTCATTCGGATTGGCAAGACAAATCCAATTCAACTTGAAGGTCAACTTCAGGTTAGGAAAGTGAAGAAGGCGACAATCGTCGTAGCGTGATGCTGTTCGCACTGTGATCTAAACAAACAAAAAAAAATAGTTTTTACACACATTTGAAAGGAGGTCTCCAAGTCTTACATTTAATTCTCCCTTGAACATTATCCTGGCATTGGTCCATACAATGCCGCAGTTGTTCCAAGTAAGCTCCATTTCCTCGGTTGTATTGTAGGGATCCAAAGAAGCATGCAAAAGAACTGTGAACTGCTTTACAATCATAGTCAGCCTTCCATGCAGAAGAAGTCGAAGTTTATCCCAAAATGGTAAAACCGGACTAGGGTCCTTTGACGGAGCAGATATTTTCTCGAAACTCAAATTGCATTGAGCCATTACTGGTTCCCAGCATGGACCGAAAGCATAGCTACAGAAATCCAGTTCACAATCGAAGTCATGATAGAATTTCAATGCTGTCATTCCCCTTTGAATTGTGTCGTTACCAAAGGGGTGTCCCACTTCAATGAAAACGTCCCTCTTTGCGCGTTTTGGAGCAAGTTGTTCGGCTCCACAAAGTGTACCAAACAATCGCATAGCCTTCACGTAGAACATTGGTTGTGGGAAGTCCCTGTAAGAGGAGCATAATTTAAAAATAAATATGTTTGGGAGAGTTATAAAGAGTAATTCACCTTAACATGAACTTCCACTCAGTGCAGCTAACATTTACATTACGACACCACAACGTGACAAATTCCAAGCCTTCCTCCGGCCATGGACTATCTGCGTCGATTTCTTTCATGATTCGGGTGACGTTCTCCGTTCCGTGAATTGAGGGGTCAGCCATCGCCATGATTTCTACATCAGTCATGATCCACGCAAGCAGTCGCGTTCGTACTGGACCACTTTCACTAATCTTCTTTGATCTCTGGATGTAAATTTCCGAGTTTTTCTTTACCAGATTCGCATACAGACTTTCAATGGTGCCTGCAGGGACTAGTAGTCGCTCTGAACAACGCTCCGCAACCTTTTGTTCAAAGAGTCTCTTTCGCTTAAGACTTTCAAGAAATTCGTCGACTAAAAGCACGTAGTTATCGCGCAACTTCACCTCAAATGGGTCATCACTCATTTCGACTAGGAACTCCTTTATCTGTTTCAAGAAATAATGAAAAAATAAACAAAACTCCTCGAATGCCGATTGGACTTACCTGTATCACTAAATCACTTGGTAATGGAGAAGTAGCTGTGAATTGTTTCTTTTTGTAATTGTGCACAAACTTCAACCACTTGAACGTTGATATAAATTCGTTATGTATCGCATCATAGAAGTCATGGTCATAGGGGAAGATAGCCTGAAGAAAGTATCCACACAGTTTGAGTTTCCCTTTCTACATAGAATCTCGCATACTCACCTTAAATACACCTATTGTAGTGACCCACACCTTGTTGGTTGCCATCACAAAACCTTCACAATTCGCCCTCTCATGCGTCAACATCTCCAATTTTGGCAACGAGTGTATATCCACATCCTTCACAGTGAATATGTGCTGATCATCGATTTTGATGAAGATGTTCTCTGCCGAAATGAAGTTCCCTTCTTTGCGACTTACATACAAATTCTCAAGGAACCACTGCATTGTGTGACGCTCCGAAATTTTGATCTCGAACAAAGTGCTTCTCTCAGCAGATATTTCCAGAATCAATTTATTCTTTGTAACAAGAGGTGGTGCTTGCTCCTTCACCGGACTTGGAGGTTGGGAAATGTTCAATTCAGCTTTGAGTTCTTTCATATCCCGCAGTAATGTAACCACATGCATGTGTAAATTCGAATTCCAGGTTGCCTCACTGTTACCTGGTATGTAGACCGAAATCTTTGGTCTAGAATTCTCATACTTCTCATACTCCATTCTGATGACCTTCACATTGGCAAATATATCAGTGAAATCATTCAAAGACAACGAAGACGACCGCATCGATCTCATGATAGCCATTTGGAACTCCTCCAAATGGAAATTGGAGACTTGATGCGAGCGAGTTAAAGAAATCTCAGACAAGCTGACCAACAACCAAGCGTCGTGATGATTTATAAAGAAAGCGCTTATGTCTTTGACTTTTGTTGACACCAACAGTCCCGCATTGGCTTCCGCTGAAGAAGTTTTAATTGCGTTCTTAGGTTTCTTACTCATATCCATCCAGCCGTATTGCTTAACACATCGCAAAGTTTTGGCGAGGAACTTTGCCAAAGTAACACCATACTCAGTTCGAAGCGTGTGTATTGAGACCTCTAATTTTGTAACATTACCGTAGCTACTCAGTTTAACCAAACTGACTCCTAGAAACAATGGACTACCAGGCGAGTGACTCTTCTTAAGATTATTTGTGTCATTTGTAGAGTTACCAAGTGACCACCACAAAGATTCTATCATCAGTTCTGTACTCCAGTGACGTTGATCGAGCAAGAGATTAAGAATTTCAGTTTTATACCTGTTACTACGTTTCTCATCGAATTGTTCGAGAAGTAATCGTGTGTGACTGACACTTACGGCTGCATCTTGATCTTCGAGTTTCATCAAAGTCGATACATTCCACAGTTCGGCACAACCTTTTATAACAACACGTTTAAGTATCCATTCCATGAAACTATTGTTGCGTGATAGAGGCTTAAATGATGCATCTTCGTTTAGTTGAGGTAGCAGAAGAGGCTGGGATTTTTTGCGAGAAAGAAAATTGTTGTTCACCCAACTGTAAATTTCACTGTGATTGTAAATAAGTTGGAAAGTCTTGAGCTTAAGATATAAGTTGACCATGTCATTTTCCAACTGAAATGAAATATTAGTGAGTGAGGAAAGTGTGATTTGTGAAAAGAATAATCACACTCACGACTGAGTCAATGGTGAATTGTTCGATGAATAAAAGTTTCTCGAACTTGGTATCAATATCGAGATGTTGGAGAGTTATCTTCGTGTACAGGGTTGGAAGATGTACGTTTTCATTGAGCGATTTTGAGTTGAATTTTCCGGTAATCTGCAAAAGAGGAAGGTTGATTCATATTTAAAAATGTTATCGGTTACTGTTTTTAGACAGACGTATGAATGTGTAAGAACTATATATTTTGAATTGAAATTTATCTCAAGACTATGGAAGGTATGCTGATGAAGTGGCATACCATCGGTAGCATACACAGCGCCGCAATTAATAATAATACTTGGTTATGTAAGCTGAGTTTGACATGGTAATTGAATGGCAGTTTGTAACAGGTGAAGATCAGTTAATATCATCGTGGCAAACGCATAATATAATCGTTTAGAGTGATTATCAGAACAGAAAAGCTATTGCATCATTCCAACCCTCATTAAACGGCACAGCATCCACTAGAAGTGGTTAACATTTATACCACCCTGTTTACTAATGCTTCGAATAATGCCTAAATAACTCCTTCAAGCTAAACAGGCTAGGCATAAGTAAACCATCGCAGTATATCCTTTTTGATATGAACCCCCAGTAGAAAGTTCATCGTAAAGAATGGCGATGCCACTTCGGCTGGAACTTTTAACCTTAAAAATGGTATGCAACAACGTGCGGTTAATTCGCGGATCCTATATAACATTTGCACAAGCGATCTTGTGAGTTCACTTCATCATGCCATAGCATACGCAGACGACTTTATCGCGTAAAGATCAGGGCCAAAAATCGAGGTCATTAATATGCTCTTGCAAAGTGACTTCGATGAGATTAAACGATATTGCGACGGTTGGAAGTTAAAGATCAACTTTCAGAAATCGAAAACCATTCTTTTTAGGACATCTTTGTCTGGGGCCTCTGCGGATACCAGAAAGAACTGTCGAAAAGTTTCCGATCGTGGAACAACACGGGCACCCACTTCCTTGTCGAAATGTATTAAGATACCTTGGTATCTGGTCAGATCAATGCCTATATTTGAACAAACATAAAGATATTGCTCTGGCCAGAGCCAAAGGTGATTTTGCCCTTTCAAAGAGGCTGTTTTACATCAGGCAACTACTACACGCCCCTTATCCTACCTGTGCTTGTATTTGGATGTTCCGCAGTTCAATGTGAGAGCAATCCTAATTGAAAAGATTTGCGTGTTTAAGAGGGGTTGTCTTCGCTTGTACAGAACACCAGAATCGGAGTACATAAAATATTATCCGAACGAGGTCTTGTACAACGGGGCGAACTTAATAAGAAATAACAATTCCGTCATTCAGCTGACTCGAAGACACATCGCTAGAGCAATGGCCGTTACGAACAGCCTGATCTCCGGGGTTTATTACCCTAATTATCTATACCACGAGAGTGTGCGCTGTTAAAGGCTTTGTTACCCCAGAAGCGTTCATATATTTGGATAAAAAAAGGGCTCAACCAAGACAAATTAGCGGTGCCGTTAATCTGTTACGTTGCTCGTACAGCTGTAGACAGCTGTAGGGCTGTAGGGAGTCGCAACACTATCAGTGTGGCTTCAGGCATCATTATCAAACTCGTCCGTCTGACGATGGAGAATGGACGCTGCTCTTTCAAGGTCGGTAAAGGTTTCACCAAGACCTTTGGTGTCAAAGAAGGATTAAGACAAGGCGTTACGCTGTCATGCGATTTCTTCAACATAATACTCGTAAGAAGAGTGCAAAACTTAAAAGCAAACAAAAGAGGCACTATCTTTCAAAAGTCCATCCAATTATTCCCGTACGCCGATGATATTGATATAGATGAGACGGAAGCGGGGGAAATGGATTTAGCGGTCAATGAGGGCAAAACTAAGTATATGTTGTCAAGCAAAAAGGACACTCAACACCGACGTCTCGGACAGAACAAAACCTTCGACAAGTATAACTTTGAGGTAGTTAAGGACTTTGTATACCTAGGCTCCGCTATATATTCAGACAACGACGATATCAATAGAAGAATAACACTTGCCAACCGCTGCTTCTTTGTTACCCTACGCAAGACCTATATAATCCCATACCTGCTCTATGGCGCAGGCAGACTCATGGACATTATCAAAAATGGATGAGGGTGCTCTTGGCTGCTTTGAGACGAAAATTCTTCGATTGATTTTCGGTCCCGTGGAGGAGGAGATACAACGACGAACTGTACGGACTTCACAGCAAGATCGACCTACGAATCTAACGACTGAGATGGCTGGGTAATGTAGAGCAGATGGATACTAACGCTCCGGTCCGAAAAATTGAAGGGGACCTCAGCCAGCTTAGCGTGCGAAACTGAAGGCAGCTAGCAAAGGATCGAGTTGGATGGAGACGCTTGTTGACAGAGGCCCATGTTCACCGCAGTCTGTAGCGCCACTTAAAGTAAGTAAGTATTTAAGTATTCCATAAAAATGCCATATATAAATTCCAATAAAAATGCATGAAAAAAAAAACTGAGATCAAATCAATTTTTTTCAAAGCTTCGTTAAAGTATTTCTTGTACAAGGCTTACAAGGTTGAGGCCTTTGAAGATTGCCGGGTGGTAAATAAATTATCTATTGTATTTTTTTATCCCTACGAATGAAAAACTTTAGTATCGACAACAATTGTTCAGTGTTTGCTGATAAGCAAAGGTGATCCCGGCACATTTATCACGCTAATCATATTATCAAAGCCAAATAAATTCGGTAGTTATCTAAAATAAACGAAACGGATAAGAAATAAAAAAAATTGTATATATACCGGTGAATAGTTAGGGAACATCAGCCTTGTTACTAGACTGAATAATCAAATGGTAATAATGTTTCGATAAGAGAAAGCTTTACTAATTTGTGTACTATTGTAAAAGGAATCAAATAAAAACAAAAAACTCTCGTTGTAGTCATCGGCTTCATAATTTGAGAACAAAAAAGTTCAAACTACAACATATTTAATAATCAACTCACCGTAAATAATTGCATCTTGGCGCTAAAATCATTTTGTGAATTCTCCTTTACTGCCGAGAACGTGGCTGCTTTTATTACAAAACTAAAATTCTTTGGGATTATAGGAGCAATTTTCTGATATGCATCGTTGTTGTATGGCTTTGTAGAAACCAGAGGTTCGACTATTTTAATTTCGGCTGGTGTCTTACGTTGCTTGGCTTCACGTAGAAAATCATACAATCCACCATGAATTGTTGCTTTTGCATTGTTCATAGACAGGGATAGTTTCTAAAGAAAAAATATTTATAACAGAAACTGTTCAAGTAAAGCCAATTTACTTACGTCTACAGATAGAGGACCATGAGCAAACAGAATTCCATCGAGGGCTATATCAAAACTTAACTCTGCCAAGCATGGACGGATTTTATTTAAATTCTCCAGTGATTGCCTCCTCGATGGGCAGTGTCGAAGAATTTTCGCCTAAAATATAGAAATCACATGTGGCAGTGCAATGGATTTGTGCAAATTTCTAACTTACCTGTGCTTCATTGAGAACCGCATTGACAAGCAGAGTCTTTGCGTTATGCACAATACTTCCATCTAAATGCAATTCCTTGGCGGTTGCATGAAGGAACCAGCCCGGATCGAAATCATTGTTCATTAAAACAACAGAAATGTTATTCACATGGACTGCCATAAACTAAAATAAAGCAAAAAAGGATCTATTTTAATTAAATATATTTATCACAAAGAAAATGTTATTTGGTGGAGGCAGGTGTTGCTTCAAACCTAAATATTTTATCATAAAAACGATGAGAAAATTATATCTTCTCATATGTTGCCCACATTTGTTCTAAGCATTTGTGCCACCTTAAAAAAAATAGTTTTAGTTTTAATGCCTGCTTATGCAACAATTCCGCACTCTTGACGAAGATAACACAAAACTCAAAACCGCTTTAATTTCTCTTTACTCTTCTATGAGATATTTTTGTCTCAACGGGTGCCAAGTTCTCATCTGATTATAAAAATTGTGAGTTATCAAACTCTCCCCTAATAACGTGGCGCTTAGTCAGTTATCCCCTCTATTCACCTCACCAAATAAAGTGAACATATATAGAATTAATATCAATAACAAAAGGTCATATGGTCCAGATTAGATTTCAAATTTTGTGATGCGAAGATGTCCCCATTCATTAGATATTACACTTTCGGCCATATATAACCACTCCATTAACAATGGTTATTTTCCTGTAGTCTGGAAAAAGTCAACCATTTTATCTATAGCCAAAAAAAACAAAGGACAAGGGATGTAACGGAATTCCGTCCTATTTCATTGCTCTCCAATGTGAGAAAATTATTTGAGCGAGTTCTAGCGGAAGTCGTAGATAACTTTTGCGAGGATATGAATGCCATTCCAAACAATCATTTTCGTTTCAGAAAGGGGCATTCGACGGAACATGTCTCTTGGGTTCTTTGCAACAAGATAGTGCATAAGCTGAGGCAAAAGAAATGTACTGTTGCATTGGATATAGACTTACAGGCGGCTTTTGATTCTATTTCGCATACAGGAATGATTTTTAAGTTATTTAACCGTAACTTTTCTGTTCCTATCACTCGAATGATTGCTAGCTTCCCAAGTTCAAGAAGCGCCTGCACATCTATTGGTTTAGAAGTATCTGACGAATTTTCTGTCCTTTCGGTCGTTCCCCAAGGATCTATACTTGGACCTAAGCTGTTGAATATATTCCTTCAAGATTTTCCAGCCAGGAGCTATTTTGTATGTTGACGACATCATTATCCTAGCTAGTGAAGTAAGACCTCATGTTGCTCTAAATAAAATTAGAATCTACTACTACTACCCGCTTTAGTTTCCTATCTTAGTTCCTGGGGACTTAGTATAAATACAGGAAAATGTGGACTGACTTGCTTTAGAAATGCTTATGAAAAAGAAAAAGAACATCGGTAAGCCGTGAAAGAAAGTAAAACACTCTCCTTGCATATCCTTGACAGTCGAATATCTCTTAAAACAAAGACGAAGTACTTGGCATTCATCTACACAACAGATTTGAATTTAACAAACACGCAAGAAATGTTCTAAGCAAGGCAAAGGCAGCTCGGTCCATATTGAAGCAGTTGCTTTCATCTAAACATCTGTCACAAAATACTAAACTGCTTCTATATAAAACCTTAATTAAACCAATCTTAACATATAGCTTTTTGAAAGACAAATCCTAAGGTATTGCAGTGGTAAATTTCGAAGACCAAATAAAAAATGGTTTTCTAACACGATTTTGTATAATTTGACTCGAGTAGCATCACTTATGGCTTACATGACCTTCCACTTGCGGAAGAGACTGCAATGCGCAGCTTCTCACCCTAATCCGCTCATCAAAGCATTATGGAATGCTAATGTAAATGAAAGTGTATACAATCACCATTACCTATCCCCCATCAATCTGATGGAAGCAAGGTCGCGCTCTAAGTTCGAATTAGAGCCTAATACAAGGTTAGGATTACCTTTTTATGAGAAAGCTTCACTGCCCAACTTGAGAGGATAAATAACTAAAATAAATTCCATTTTGAAAGAGCTCGTGCTGGTTTTAACTGACTAGTTCCTATATACCACGCTATAAAATCGAGTCAGCATATAAAACTTACACATCCATCTTTCCATGTCTTAAATTTGTAAACCCCATTGTGTCGGTGAGCATTAGTCCAGCATTTGTAAAGGAAAGGATTGTAAAACGTAAGGATAAATTCTCTGCTGGTCTGCACCCTATCAATTTAAAAAGATGTGTGAATTGCTCGACCATGCATATTCACTGTTCATAGAGACAGGGTTTTAGAAGAACTGAAATCGGGAAAGTTTTCCATTTATGGGGCCTTTCCAGCTCTTGATTTCACATGGTGGTTTTTCTAATTCCTGGAAAATATAAAAATCTGTTACATTCTAAAGCCCTTCGAGAGCAATATGCAGGACCCAATCTTTATTGAATGCAGGTCCATCTCAACAGCATTTTGAAAAACCAGAACAGATTCTTAGTGTTTTAAACACAGTGACAAATCTAACTGAATTCGTAACGAGTTTTCTCTACTGAAAGAAATTCATGTTACTACCGTCGATTTCAGCAAAGCTTTTGACAAAAATTCGCATAGTGATGCTCCTTAAAGAAAAAGGCCTAGTGTTTCAGTGTTTCAGTAGGATTTGGTTGCGAAGATTGATTCGCCACTAAAAGAAAGGGATCACGATGTCTTCTTTAGGTCCACAGTACCTTAAGGTACCAGCAACATCACTAAAAAAAACTGCTGTTATTGTGCTGCGGAAACAATTCTTTTGTTTTTAAACTTTTATTGCTTTACTTTGCTGCGCACATGTGTACAGCTAAGCCACAGCAAAGCTGTAATGCTCGTTTCAGTTTGCTGTTCTGTTGCTTTGATTTAAAAATTTCGTACAGTCAAAGAACAGTTTAAAATGTTCGCTGCTCTTCGTATGCTTTAACTGCCGATACAGGTACGAACAGTGCAGCGCAGCACAGCACAGTTTCATATTCTTTCTTCTATTGTTTGGTCGTGTTCGGTTTGTCTCCTTTATTTTATTGCTTTAAGTGATTTACAATGGCGCCACGCAAAATTAACAGTTGAAATTCGAGTTCTTTTACTGTTGCTTCGCTTTTTGCTGCGAAGATCTTCACAGCACAGCAACAGTTAAGTTAATTTTTTTTCGTTTAGCTGCCGCTTTGCTGTCGCGCTGCTAGTCGCAGTAAAGTCAAAGCAAATGAAATAAAAAAATTGAAGCACTTTTAAACATTGCCTAAATGGCTGAACAGAATGTGAATCTGAAGCTTGAATCTGTATCTGTATCTCGAAGTTGGGTACTATTCAACTTCGAGATATAGATTCAAGATACAGATTATACGTGTATTGAACTTTTGAAAGCTCGATATCAGATACAGATTCAAGCTTCAGATTCACATTCTGTTCAGCCCTTTAAGGGAATAAACGATGTTAACTGCGTCATTGTTATTTCATGTATTATATACTCGTATCTGTGTATGTAAATAATATTAAAATCTTTCGATATATTTCGTCTTTCTCTGACTATTTCTCGCTGCACGAAGCCCCTAACAAAATTTTATTCGATCTTAACATCAACAAATTTCAAATTACATACATTGACCATCGGAAGGTCGCTTGCAATAGAAGCCGTGGTGTTCACATGAACGATGTTGTGTTACATTCATAATTGGCATAGACTGAACTTTATTAATAAATAAATTACATTGACTTCCCAATTAATGTGTGTTTAATTCAATGAAAACTTCCACAGTAGCTGCTGGCTCACCCTTTACAACACAAACTAGAAATTGTCTTAAAACTTTCCCAATGGTTTACTTTATTTATGGTAAACTTGTTCTCATAGTAAAAGAAATGAGCTAACTAGGAGTTATCTGTGATAACCAACTGAACTTACGCAGCGTATGTGGCTCCAGCATCATAAAGAAGCCATCCAACTCTTGGTTTCGTCAAACGAAAATTTCCGACACGTATGTTATACAATTACCTTTCTATTCATATAACATTGCGTCGGCCTCTTCTTTCATACACCAGCCAAGTCTGGTCACTTTGTTACATCAACCAACCTACTATTCTACAACGATCGCCTAAGACTAAAAGACACACGATCTCTTACAACACGTCATGTTCGACATATTTATAAACTCATGTCAAGAATCGTTCGACTTGAAGTAGACTATATTGAATAGAATATATTGAATAACTTGGATTGGGCCAGCAGCACAACAATCAAGTCCGCAGCGAAGCCTTACCTCCCTGCGGTGCTCCCTTATAACTGCTATAGTAAACCCTTACTTATGCACGATAAAATGGCAAAGGTGTTCTCGTCCAGTAACAATAGCAATAACAATAACACCGTGATAGGGCTAACAACTCTATTTGAAAGAGATTAACAATGGGACGGATTCACTTTTGCCGACCCTTGCAAACGTCGACGCAACGGAAGACAAGAACGACGCCAGAAAATGAAGACTTCTTTGGTAGGACAGTTGGTAAGCATAGCCACAGTATAGGCTCAACTCCTCAACATCCATATAACAAGTCTTTAGACATATTGTGTGAACGTCTGAAAACCTTCGTCAACAATTTGATTGGCCCTTATCAGTGCGGTATCAGACCAGAATAGTGAGAAATCGAACAAATCTTCACACTCCAGCTACAAATACGATGACTACAATGGGGGAAATAATCAGCGGACCCACGGCCGGCTTTTTTTCGACTTTGATTTTATGGGCATGCCATTTGATGCAACAACACCAGAACTCCTACTGGAAAAAAAAAAATACGAAATCGGTTTTCCTTGTGCTCAAACTGGTTTCGGCCGGTCACATCAGGCTGCAGCTACTCGTCGCTTTTTTCGTGGTTGCAGATTCTGCTGGCTCATCATCATCTGTATCACTCAAATGCGAAAGCATCAATAAACTCTGCGCCTTACTGACGAGGCGACTCGAAACAGAGCAACCCCACAAGTGAGCCAAAAGCAATGCAAATATGTACAAGAAATATGTAGCATTAGAGGTATTTACACGCGTTATAAACGACGAAGACCGTGACATCACACCGATGCCAGCAAAATCTACATACAACCAGCTGCCTCTTTAAATTTGTCCACAAGCCGCACAGTTCAACTTTCTATTTTGCAATTAATTGCGTTGTTGCGTGTGTTTATCTTATCTCCATCGGCAAAATGTGCTCACAAATACGTTATAAAAAACATAACAACAATCTGACCTCTGCCAACAAGCAATGAACCACAAACATGACTTTTTAAAAGCCATCTCGATTGCCAATATACATGTGTTGCTTAACTTACAAACTATTTAACTATTTGTTTATATAAGTTGAGCATACTCCTCCCTTCTCAATGCAAAACATCTAACGGAGCATGTATTTAGCCTTCAACTACCGGTCTAAGAACGCACGCCCCCAAATAAGTCGCTTTACCTACAAATGAAAGTCTATACTTGCACTTACCTGAGCAAAAGTAATAATACTTGGAGGCACCTTTGCCTGACGAAAATCCGGCATCCCCTTCCGTTCCTTCCTTTTACCCCGTAACTCTTGGATGATATCAACGGAGCCATCACTCTGTGCCTTACTATGAATGTCTTTATTAATTCTGATGTCACGAATATGAATCGATAGAAGCTTTGACACTTCTGTGTTGAAGAAACTACTCCTCAAACATATCTCTTCAATTTGCTGCAATTAAATTAATAAAAAAAAAAAAAAAAAAACAAAACATTCGTTGGAAAATCAATTAGTCACAGACATCATCTCCATTGGGCTACTAACCAGGGAGAATCCACTCTTGCTGATGTTTACATTTTTTAGGGCCAATATTCGAATGCTTATCCTTCCAATACGTACCTTGGCCTTAAGTTTTCTTACCAAATACCAACTGATACTTGTTGGCACAAACCTGAGGAATAAATTATGAACGAAGGAAAATGTGTAATTTCATAATTATTCATAAATTAGGTGTGCCATTTGGGTGGACCCTTCTCCATACGAAATTTGTCTGACTTACCAGTAAAAAAACACAACGAATAGTGCGATGAAAATTAGAATTTTAAATAACATGGTGTAGAGTATTTTATGTGGGATTTTTCATTTTTAATTTAATGTAGTGAAAGTTTTACGAAAATCGGAAAACAAGAGAAACACAACATTTGTGTGTTGAAAATTTATTCTGTTTTTACTCTGTTGACGTTTTGGGTTGGTTTTTTTATTTTTTCATTTAAGTTGTTCTGACAGTTGGATGACTTTTGTCGTGTAAGAAGTGTGCGTGAATGCGATCATCTGTTTTTGTATACAAATAGGCTTTTAGGACAGTGGCCTATGGTGATGATTTTCTATTTACAAGAGATATTCTATTAGGACTGTTCAATTGTTGGAAGTTATTTTAAAATTTTCATCTTTTTCATTCTCATATTTAAAACATACCTGTGTTTTCTAATGTTAGATTAATTTTTTTATGTAAAATAAAAATAAAGCAATATTGGTTGTGTCCTAAGGTTATTGTTTTTAAATAAAATTTACTGGGAAAACTCAATTTCAGGTCCTTATGTTCATCTTTCATACTTGCATCAGGAAATCGCATCAAAAAGTCTCTTTATTCGTGTACAATGGTCGTTCTTAGAATACATTCTGTCGTAACAAAGCTTTTTAACCAAAGATGTACATCGTTATTGAGGATGATTCTGATTCGATAAAATGCAGATCTCCTTCCAGCTTCAGTAAAACCCATTTAGCAAAATTTCGACGTGCATGATGGTCATTTGGTTTTAGCTTCGCGATGAAATACGGATGAATAGCCAAGTCTTTTCGGAAAATACGCCACAGGGACGTTTGATAGATGCCCAGCACTTAAGAACGGCACGTACAGGAACTGCAATATTTTTATGACTTCTACCATAATGAAGTATGTATTAAGTTCTTTTTTTTTTTATTAAAAGCTCAAGTGGTAAAATGTGACGCACCAAACGAAAAACCTTTTACATGAGCATTTTCTGTTCTGACTTTCACAAGGAGATTCTGCATGAGCATCTTTATCTCGGATGTCACAGCTGAAAGCTGTAAGCTCGAAATACAAAGGGTGTTTGCAATAAAGGTTTCAGTTCTTTAACTTGCATTTCATAAAATTGGTGAACGAATAAGAGGCCTGCCATCAACGTGTAACCATTCCACACAATTATCTTCTCTTGCAGTAAAACAGCCGAATAATAAGAATGCTCTTCTTATCGTAAAAGAATAAGAGGAACATCTCTCTCTGAGCAAACTAGACGAAATCCTTAAGATGCACAATGAACTTCTTTCTCATTTGAGGAAATCTAAGTAAACTTAAGTCAGCGATTTGATGAAATGCAACAATGAACTACGGACATAGTTGAGGTCATCGACCGCCTTGAAGAAAGTTCCAACACGGCCATAAGACTACACAATGCAGAATACGTAGCGGCGAAAGAAGAAAAGTTGTCGACACAACTCGATAAAGGAATTATTAAACTTCCTAATGTACTCCAGCTTTATTTGTACAGTGATTCAACTGGCATGTCATGTGCTCTGGGTAACGATTTTTTGACTGCTTCTTTCAAACTTCATAGTTTAACCCAAAACGCGCCTTTTTTCTTTCGCTATTTCCGCATCAATTAGACCGTTTTAAAAGTTGGACTTTTGTTTTTACAGCTATTATTATCTCATGATCTCACGTACCATATTTCTTATCACATTGACCCCTGCCTGCAGGAATGTAGTACATTACATTTTGTACGCTTTCGTCAGAAAGTTAAAAAAAGATTTATTTGTTGCCCGAAAACGTTTTCTAGTTAATTCTGTAAAGAACCATATTTTTCGAATACTACCGATTTTTGAAATATTTATCGCCCTGCGATTATTCCTTTACACTGTCCTATTCCCTTTTAATTCAGATGGCCTTGTATATTAACGCATACGTACATATATAAGAACAGGGTGGCTTATGAATCGTGCTACTAGAACGAAACGTAAAAACTTTAAATCGGAGTAAGTAATAGGTTCAACTTTTTTAATTTTACGGATTGGTAATTACTTACTTGGCGATGGCGATGGCGATGGCGCGATAGTTAGCTCATTGGATTATCACGCAGACAGTCTGGGTTCGATTCCTGGCTTGGTCACCAACAGTTTTTCAAATCGCCATCACCCTTTCGGCGGGCAATGGCAAACTCCCGAAAGTAAAATTGCCTACAAAAAAGCTTCTAAGGAGTGCCGTTCGGACTCGGCGATAAACCGTAGGCCCCGCTCAGATGTGACTAAAATGACAACATGAGCAACACAAATGAGTGTCAAGAAGCTAGGCCATGGCCCAAACCGGGCTATCAGCGCCACAGTGTTTTTTATTTTTTATTTTTAATTACTTACTTTAAGTGGCACTACAGTCCGACCTGGGCCTCAGTCAACAGGCGTCTCCAGCCAGATCGATCCCTGGCTAGCTGCCTCCAGTTTCGCACGCTAAGTTGGCTGAGGTCCCCTTTCACTTGCGTGCGCCACCAGAGTCCTGGCCTTCCCCTACTCGGTGAGATCTTTACCGAACTTGATGGAGCAGCGTGCATTCTCCATCGTCATCCTGCACAGACGGACGAGTTTAGCAGGGTTGCCAAAACTAGATATTGCTCTGTATAGGTCGTCTCTATAGATGCTGTCATACGCGGCCTTAAAATCGATTGGTGGTGTGTATCGACCTGAAGCTCATTGATCTTCTCCAAAATCTGCCATAGTGTGAATATTTGTTCGATGGTGGACTTTCCAGTCCTGAAGCTACACTGATATGGACCTATCAGGTTGTTGAAGAATGGCTTCATGCGTTCACACAATACGGCAGGTAAGATCTTGTATGCGATGTTAAGGAGACTGATGCCTCTGTAGTTGGTACAGTTCAGAGGGTCTCCTTTCTTGAGGATCGGACAAACAATGCTGAGGTTCCATTCATCGGGCATACTTTCGTCCGATCATATTTTACAGATGAGTTGGTGTATGCTCCTTATCAAGTCATCGTCTGCCGCTTTGAAGAGCTCGGCAGTCAGGCGTCCGCTCCAGCAGCTTTGTTGGACTTAAACTTCGATATAGCTATCTTCACTTCATCCAGATCGGGTGGACGGAATTGTTGATCATCATCGTCCAGGTTGAAAGGTTCATTCTGCCTGATAGCGGTATTTGGTCCCTCGTCGCCGTTATACAGTCTGCAGATATGGTCTTTCCAAATACTCAGCATCGACTGCGATACTACTACGATGTTCCCTTGTTCATCTCTACAGGCTTCGAATCGGGGTTTGTTTCCGTGGCGTGTTATTTTACCTTTTGGTAAAACTTCCGAACCTCCTGGAGTAGCATCTCTCAATTTCCTCTACAGCGCGTTTCTCAAGCTCTTTCTTCTTCCTTCTGAGAAGCCGGTTTGGTAATTAAGTTTAGTAAGAACGGACGCTTGGGACGATGTAACTAGAATTTGGAGGCTAGGAAATTCTTTTTCCGAGAGTGGGAAAATCGCAAGATGGCCTTCCCGGAATCCCTTAGTTCGGACATGTGATACAATAGCTTTTGAGATACAAAAAAAAAAAAAAAATCAAAGGCATCTTGTCCCGGAATTTATCTGCTCAAATTGGAATAGTCAGGAAATTCTCCACAAATTAAACTCAACTGTCTTACCAATTCGTCTGGGATCCAGAATACCATTCAAATAGTTGAAGAGGACAACAACACGTTACTATCTGACGAGGCCTATTTAGATATGAACGCCCATGTTAACAAGCAAAGTGGTGTTCAGTCTTATTTAGCTACATTTTTGGGCCATATATTTATTGAAGAAAACTGTAGCTGTCAATGGGGCCTATTGAAGGAACTTTTCTTCCGGATTTATGCTAATAGGGAATCGCTTTTAACTTTGTTTGGTGCATCCTCACATGTATCCAGGCCAGTTATGACTGAATTACAGCAAAAATTCTCATACATGTCTATTTTGAGTTGGTTTCCAGGGTCTCCTGACTTGACCGCGGATAGAAATAATGCTCCCAGATCCATCTTTCCACGACAGCGATAATTTGTATGGGAACCCCAAAACATGTGTCGCTTTTTGAACAAATGAAATACCAGCGAGTTTAAATTTTCCAAATGTTTATAGTTAGAGCTACCTAGGCCAAAAACTACACCTTATAACTAAGAAAATTCCAGCTGTTATAAACAAGTTTTTAATAAGATTTCGCTCCGTCTCCGTAGACGTTTCCAGGCGGGGAAACCTGATCATGCATACTTCGTAACTTCGTAAGATTAATTTGATGTCAATGAGTCAGTGGTTCATCACAGGCATGAAAGTGTTTTAGTATCATCTTTCAAGTTAGTCTCCTTTTACGACAACCAGGAAAACAAACAGTGGTGTTATTTTTTAATCATAATAGTTAAATTTTTAACTTCAAGTCCATGAAAAGTACAACTAATTCTATTGGCATCTCAAAACCACAGTTTCCGCCATCTCCGTCTAGCTGTCGCTGCGTACGCTAGAATCGTAAACAATTTTCGTATCTATCAACGACAAATCTTAAAATGGCATTTCTCCTCGATGTATTAGTGTAGTCGTCAAAATCCGATCAAGGGAAAAGAAAACGAAAAAAAAAAACGAGAAAAAAGAAAGAGAATTTTCAACATCCAGCTTTTACCTTGTAAAGAATTTCAACAAATTCTCCGACTATCCACAAACGTTTATTCCCCCCTTAAAAAAAGAAAAGAAAATCAATTAAAACTCAATTCGCCATATCGCTAGTGATATCTTACCAAAAAAGAAATTTTTAAGAAAATTGTGCATTCCACGCACCGCCACTTGGAGAATTTTTGCGTTATATTCCCCCGTGGCGTGTGTCAAGTAGTGCTACCTCTCATTATTGAAAAAAAAAAAAAAAAATAAGAAGAAAATCAAAGTTAAAATATACAAAAACCAAATTGTCTAGTGGACAATTGTACATATTCAATGGAAATCTAAAAAAATTCCAAACCCCCGAGTTGTAGCCGTGAGATTAATTAATTTTTTTTTTCTTGTGTTTTGTGGGAGTTCTGTCGTAGAGTAATTTTTATGCGTGCGTAAGTTGGTCGGTTGTCTCTTCCCAAGGGATAGAATAATAAAAAAAAAACAAAAAAAGGAATCAGCTTGAGAAAAATAAGAAATCAGCACGGAACTATAGACGAGAATGATTATCCAGGAGCCTGTTCAGGTGAGTGTCTGATGATCCGAAGAAGAAAGGAATCGAAGGGAGGACTACAACAATAAACTATCTCGGTAGTGAAATCTGCCCCTTGTGAGGGTGAAAATTCAATTTATTGATTTTTTCTCCAAAGTGCACTTGAGAGATAGTCGTTTCGGTTTTTTGTTTTTATTTATTTTGTGTGTGCCAATTACACATGTAAATTGTGTTTTTGTTTCTCTTCTCTTTTCTATGGGACACTCAACTATTGTGGTTTTGATTTGGAACTGGCCTATGACCACCATCAAAATCACCATCGACATAATCATCATCACCATCATCACTGGCGCTTATACAATATTCTCGGAATTTGTTATCATCGGGTGAATATAAAGGCTGCCATTTGGCACTGCTTAAACCATTACGCCCATAAGGATGCAGTTTTCCTCGCGGAGCGCCTGTGCTCGGAAGGTAATTCTTTCAAATTTCAATTACGATTCTCAAAGTTTATGCGATTTTGTTTTCAATTTTCAGTTTTAAATTTTTCTCTTTTCGTTTTTTTTGCTTTTGTTACTGTTTATGTTGTTTATTTTTAGTTTATTGATTAGGAATAGAGTTGCAGATTATAAATAGAGAAGGCGACTTTGTTAGTGATGGCGTGTGGCATTGATGGATAGTTATAGTGTTCTTGTACGCTATGATTTCATAAACTCGAGTTAGGTGTAATTATTTAGTGTGTAGACGTCGAGAAGGTTGTGACATTGATTGTTGCAGTGAATATTTCAAATTTGCGGATGAATTTTTCACAGGTTCTGTTGTGTTGTTGGTAATGGATGTACCTAGTAGTAAACACAACAGCAAGTGGTTTGACCCACATTAAAGTGCGTCATGACTATGCGTGCATAGGGGAAACTTGAAATATGAGTAAACGTAAAGATGAACTAGAATGTTGAGTTGTAATGGAAAATGTAGAAAATGAGATGACGACTAGGATAGTTGCGACTGTATTCATATTTTTCAATCACTTCATTGCAAACGCAACTACTGGTCATTAGTTGATGGGAGACACTGTTAATATATATTTGCATTTATGGATTGCATTTCCGTGGTGTTTGGAAGTGAGCGAGTCTTGAAGTATTGGACATCCCATATATCGTCTAGGTTGCTATTCCTGAATATGTTCTTTCACACAAGACAAATGATTTTTGGATATTATACTCATTTCCGAGTACGTTTTGTTTATTTGACAACTTTGTCATCGATCGAATATTTTTTCTTCATTAAATCACTTCGGTAGCACTACAGTTCTAGTTTAAAGCCTGCATCAAACATCAACCTCGTTCGCAATTACAAGTTGATTGAGTTTGAATTGTAATTTAAGCACGCTACCCTAGATACCGATCTCTCTGTTGCTGGTCTTTTGATGCGGATTCGATGCTTATCTTTTCTTATCCATATTCCCATCTGAGTCGTTGAACTTGTATTCGTGTGAATATACTTTAGCCATCTCACATAGTTCATTGTCGTATACCCTTTTCCATTCTCCATCAGTGATAACCGCACCGAAACTCTTAGCATTTCGTAGATAAACAATGAAGTCCTTTAGTGATAAAGTGCTACTGTCAAGTATCTGCAACAAAAGTGCGTGGTGTATCATCTTCATGGAGACAACAGGCGTCACATGAGGATTTGTCACTGATGTCCACAGTCTTCCTTCTAAGTAACTCCCGAAAAGCCTTCAACTTTGTAAAGACGTTAGGAAGTATTCGTTAGCTTTTGTTGCAACCCTGAGAGTCATTTTTTTTAGGACGTTTTAGATAGTGCGCTTTCCAATCAAGTGGCTCTTATGAAGCAGCCTATTCACCCTAGGATCGATTCTGCATTACTTCAGGGTGATAGCTTTCCTTGTTCTATACTCCACCGTCTATCGTACATCCCCTTTCGTCGTTTGAGCTTAGGGGTTGTGATACATGTTTTGATCCTCTTTGTAGTCCTTTAAGATGTATCTTTTTTGGCGATATGAAAAACTCAGTCCATGACTTTTCGTGTTCTTCTATGAGGGTGTGCTCAGGCTTTCTTCTCTCTTCTTGGTTTTCAGAAAGGTTTCGATAAAGGATGATACTCGATTCCAGCTATATTCACTTGAGATCATCTTCGATATAATATTTTTGCTGTCTTTCCGCTGTCCATCTGCTGCACGTAAAGAAGGTGTGAAAAGTGAGTCTACGAGTGAGTCGCCATCGCATTGTCTACTTTCCGCATCCTGTGTAGGTATGCAAATAAAATATCCATGTCCGGTTAGGACCTGCGTCCATTCAGCAATGTCTGATTAGCCTGGCGGTCCATCTACCTCTTGTTTCAGAGTTCCATTTTAGTTGCCATACACCAGCTTTCTCTCTGCGGCTAAGAGGTCAATGGGTGTCACTCCTGCAACGACAAGATCATCTGGTTGTGAAACAGTGCGGTAACAACTTGTGATACACAGGGCTCCGCGTCTCTGTACTGCTGTCATCTGTTTCCTATGCTTCTTCCGTTTGAGTGCATCTACTCATATTTCACATCCAAATAGATGGCGTGTGCGATTGTCATGAGCAGCCTTATTTTGCTTTCTCTTGTTCCTCCAACATTTGCCATGAACCTGCTGTCTCTTTAGCAGCTCGCTGGGAAGCAGATTTAACATTATACCAGAAAGAGAGTTTGGAATCGATAGGCATTCCAAGGTACTTTACCGCGTTTTTGCTGGTGATTACTTCTGGGCTTATATGGACTTCAACTCGCGTCGGGATATGTTTCCTAGTCAGTAGGACAATCTTGGTCTTTTCCGATGCAAGACTGAAACCGTAGGTTTCCATCCAGACGTATACACGTCTCATGACTTGGTTTAACTTCCTTCGTGCTTCCTCTGTATCCCTTGCAGTTATCACCGCGCTGTCGTTAGGCATTTTGGGGCAACCCTGAGAGTCATGCCACCTGCAGTTATGCTCAGAAGTAACCAAACTGTTAATAAAAGCTCATCCAACTCATAAGAGGATGCAGGCTGTGCTATCGTGAGTGTAGGTACCGTCATGCTCTGATGCATGCCTAGTGTTCGCCGCCTATCTTATTTCCCGCGATCCCATTCTTACTTGAGACTCAAAGTATACTCAATCAATTTAGTTTTGCATTCAGAAAAGCCTTGAATTCTCGAACTAGCTCGGAAGAGTTGAGAGGATTTCGCAAGCCATCAGTCAAAGTGGATTGTCTTTACAGACACAAACAAAAACCATTCGCCCTCTTCATTTGTTCCTCATAATATGCATAGCTTATTGCTGTCGAGATTGCCTGCGTCCCCTCTCAGAAGACAGATACAAATGGATCAGCAAATAGTTAAGTGAAAAAGCTTGTCGTTCTCCCCGAAGACACGTCACCTCGTCCTAGATCGATTGTGGAATTGTCCGTGAAGTTTCGACAACGTACTATGTACAATTCCAGGCTAAGATTCTGGCTGAAACCAAACACAAGTAAGGTGAATGTCGACTTTGTACTCTCCCATGCAGATGACATTAGAGACAAAAAAATAATCGACGTGGAACTCCAGTCCGAGCTATGCCAAATATAATTTCTTTTTGAGGTGACTTTAAGAGTTCAGCCCAAGGGGAGTGATATTTATCAGTGTGTCAAGAACAAAGTCAGGTGTACGACGGAAAGCCTTCAAACTGCTGAAAAACCCCGTTCTTTGCAGTCTCATGGAAGCAGCAATGTTGAATTTGCGTAAAATATTAATCTATCAACTAACTGACGCACAGACGACTCTACAAGCGCACGTTTTGCCGAGAGTTTCCTTACACTGGCAGAAAATAAATGTGGCTGTGAAGCCTTTCATGCTACTTGTTTAGTTTAACAAACTTAGTTTCATAGCAGAAACGGATTGCGAAAGCTTTGATTACGTGTAGGTCTACCTGGAAGCAACATCGTCTTTATACGATTAACCGTGGAGATTAATCTGTTGCGTTGAGCAAAGAGTCGATGAACATTCACAAGCGTTGCCTTGATCCACATAACTAGTAATTCATTCGCGCCATTGTCTATTCGAGTTCCACGTCGAAAGCAGCGCTTACGAGAGCACCGCAAATCCGATGCAAATCCTCACCCCGAGCTTCTTGACGAGATTTCATTTCTGTTTACAAAACTTTGAATCATAATCTTTCGAGATAATCCACATTGGAATGCATTTTGTGTTTTAGACAGAGAATGCATTTGCGAGTCTGTTTTGTGCAAACACAGTGCAGATATTCCTCTCAGTTAGCGCGAGAAATTAAGACAGGTTGCCAGTTGTAAAGCACTTAGCGAATGTCAATGTCAATTTTGTCGATTTTCGGTACACTTTTTAGAGGAAAGGAAAGTCTTTAAGTTTGGAGATTCCTTTAGATTTGAGCTACAAATAGGCAATGTCGGAATAGCTTGCTGTCTGATCGTGGACATCACAACTGATTCTTTTACATTGCTTCTAGAAAAACCTCATTTTAGACTTTAGAGCTATACAGATTCAACGTGGGCTCATTTAACGAAGTGATCTGCCTAATAGCAAATTTCTTCAACATAGTTACAATATGTGAGCAAACATACGCGATTAGTAAAGTTGAAGTTCTTGATTAAATGAATGAGTATTACAAAGCCCCTTCGAAGTATAGCGTCAGTATCATTATTCTGGACTTCAATGCTAAAGTCATTAGAGAAAACATTGTTGTCGGACTAATTTTGAAGTACAGCACCCAGAAAATAACATCAACCACGGTTGGCGACTTATTAAAAAGTAGATCCAGTGCAGTGCAATCATCAAGGACAAACTGTACCACTGTGTGCAGAAAAAAGCGCCTAACAAAAAATGCACACAGAATGGCACTGGCACTGGCACTTGGCAGAAAAAGAGCATTCAGGACGGAGTATCAAGTCAGAAGAGGGGAGGCTAGAAGGCTATGCGAAAAAAACTCACGCAGCTTTCTTACTTACTTTAGGTAGCGCTACAGGCCGGGGAGGATTAGGGCCTTAGTCAACAAGCGTCTCAAACCAGCTCGATCCTTTGTTAGTTCCCTCCAGTTTCGCACTCAAAGTCGGCTGAGATCCCCTTCCATCTGCGTTCGCCACCTGAGTCGCGGTCTTCCTTTACTGCGCTGTCCTTTGGGGCTAGATTCCCAATTTGGTGAAGGCTTTTTTTCATCAATGACGTTGTCTTATAAAAAGCGGGTTTAGAGCACAACTGTACGGTCATAGGTCTTGTTGAGTGGTAAGACCACCGTTAGTCCATACCAGGACTTAAAACACGGTACCGTGGGAGTTAGGAGCCCCCAGACGTCGGTCCGGGCCTTACTTGTTGAGGTAGGCCTCCTTGTGGGAGCGTCACGGTGGCTGTGGCTTAAACCTTAACCGCAGGGAGCGTCGCCCTGCTAGGGCTCATACCTGGAGTGGAGTGGCTATAAGTGTTGGGTACCGAGACCTTAAGATCAGTAGGAGGTTTTCGGTAGGCCTCGTCTCATACCAAGGGTGGAGCTGTGCCCTCAACACAGTTCTGCATTGGTTAGATCTAATGTAGGTTGCGATGGCAAGGCGCATCCTTGCTCCCATGTATGTATAGGCATCCCGTGAACTTTAGTCTCCACGCAGGCGTTCACGATAAACACAAGACACATCTATCCTTTGGGGCGGATTCGAAGACTTTTCGGACCGGATCGTTGGTGTTCATCCGATCTAAATGACCCAGCCAGCTTAGTGTCCATGAGCAAGGTGTTCATTCGACCGGACTATTTTTCGAGATTACACAATTACCGACTTCCCCTTCAATTGATGAATTTTTTGACCAGCTCTATGGCATGTGGAACCATTTTATTGGAGCAACATTTCACTGCTATCAAGTACATCCATTGGCATTTCTTTCTTCCAAAATGGCACGAGTGCAATCATTTTCATCGACGAAAAAATTCCACACCACACGGTCCCTTTTGGGGGAAGCAATGGAGTCTCTTGAAGCAAATGTGGGTTTGGTGCTGTTCCATAAGGCATATTTTACTTATTGACAAAGCCATTAAGCCAAAATTTGTTTCGATTTAATTAGGGATCTTCAGACTTTTGCAGCGAGCCCAATTGGAGAAATTTTGGCTCTTTAAATTATCAAGAGGCGCCGGTTCTTAAGTTAATTTGAAGTTGTAAGGCTTTATGCTAAAATCTTTACACAAAATTTGCCACAGTGTGGACTGACAGATTCGCAATTCCTGTTTACGGCGTGATATCGACTTATTTTACTCATTTTGAAGTGAAGCATTGACGACAGCGATGTTTCCGGTATTTCAACCGGTGCATTGTCTCAATGGCACAGGAACATGCAATAGTAAATATGTTGACTCGGATTTATGTACTATAGCATGATTGTTACATGGGATTACGACCACCGACTCAGAATTTCGGTAAGTTTTTAATAATTTCCCAAGGTTACTCATTCTTGACTATTACCATTATAAAATGGTAAATATTGACTGATATTTTACCATTGACAGATCTTAAAAAAAGTTTATGTGTGCCTGATTCAGTTATGCTGTGCAATAGTGGAAAACAGTAGATGTGCTGTGTAGTTTGCAGGATGGGCTATGGTGTGACTTTCACAGTGTTTTGTTTCACAAGCATGATGCAGGTGTTAGTGTGCATGGTACTTTATTAACCAAGTCCATCTGGCTGGCGGACTATGCTTACGACATTGACAACATATGTTGGACTATAAACGGCTTTATCTTGTGATTTTTGAAGAGTCTAATTTCAGTTAATCAAGGGCGAGTAAATATACTTAGAGAATGCCGCTATATCGGCTTGGAAAAAGCCGAGGAAGAAACTTTTAGATCTTTATGAATTCCAAAGAGAAAATACTTCTTCGGATATTTGGTTCGATTTACGACCAGAAACCAGATGTAGTGCAAACATTTTCAATTCCAACTAATATTCAAAATTTCTAAGAAAGCGTCCGATTTTCAATCATCTGATGCAATATAATCGTGCCGGCCGAGGTATCGGAAATGCCAGGGAGGTTGGCTAAGCAATCCGACGGCAACACACAAATAAACAAGACAGTGGGGAGATGTGCCGCAGTGATAGTCTTTTCATTGGTCGGCCACTTATTGATATAACATTCACGTTCAAGTAACCACTACGGCTTTAGTTGCAAGCGACCATCGGAAGTTCAAAATTATTGATGACTTTTTGAAGAATAAATGGATCAATGGCCGCAATTTCAGTTCGGTTGTTATGTTTGAGATCCTGAATTGTCGCTGGGTTATTGGCATAGACCTTACTCATCAAATAACCCTACAGGAAGAAATCTAAAGGTGTCGAATCGCATGGTCTTGGGGGCCAATTAACTTCTCCTCTAACCCAAACAATGCGATCTTCAAATTTCGTACGCAATAAATTGAGTGATTGATGGCTTTGTTTGGGCGGTAGCATCAGTCTGTTGAAACCAGACATGGTCCAGACCCAATTCAATTTTGGAAAAAAAAATAGCAGGTCAACGTGTTGCGGCAACGAAAAAGTACGAGTTAATTCACACCATGCTATGAGTTTTTTGGGATGCATTGATGGGTTTTGCGGTCCCCAGAAACGACAATTTTATTTTTTTACGTATTCATTAATCCAATAATGGGCTTTATCGGAAAAGATCAAATTCGATGATAAATTGCCTTGGCGATCCAACATCCAGTCAACGAAACGGCGACGTCGTAGATGGTCCAAAGAGTTCAATTGTTGTGTAATTTGGATTTTATAGGCGTGCAAATGAAGATGTGAGGTTGACTTCGGCGACGAATTGTGATGTTTTGGTGTGTACTTGCCGAGCATGCTGATATAGAGTTTGACCCGATATCGAACCTGTTTTCTGTTCAAAACGCTTCACCATTGCACGAATTCCGGAGGACTCACTAGTCCAATTATGTTGATCGAAAAATTCGCGAATTTAACGAAATTTTACTTTTATAGATCGCCCATTTTCGTAACAAAATTGAATAACAAAAATGTGTTGTTGTGTGGTAAACGACTCCATGACTAAAATTGTCAAAGATCAACCACATTGAATTCAGTAAATGACAAATGACACGGGATAGAATTCCATTTTTTCTTTCTGGCTTATAACGAATCTCACGTAAGCCACTTCTTTTATAAATAGAATTTCTCAAATTCACCAGTGATGACAGATTTGCTTGTTAGTGCAAACCTGTCGTATTAAGATTCTTTCACTAATTTATATTCACTTACTTACTTAATTACTTAGGTGCCACTGTAGATCGGGGTACACCTGAGTTTCATCTAACAAGGCTCTTTGGTTAACCCGGTCTTTAGGTTACTAAAGACCGGTTAGTTGCGCACTCCAAGTCGGTTGACGTTCCTTTCTACGTGTGACTGCGGGTGAGGTCTGCCTCCAAGGGGTTGTCACTTCGAGCTGGAGCGTTGGTGTCCATTCCTTTCAAATGTCATAGCCATCTCAGGCGACTGATGCCCAGTTTTCTGACTAGATCGATATCGCTGTACAGCTTGTATAGTTCGGAGTTGGAAACGCACACGGGATCGAATATTTTTCGAAGGATATTTCTATGTAGGGCTGGGATGATTAAAAGTCCGGATAGGGTCCCCTTAGCTGGAAGGAACAGCGATCGGAAAGAGTGATTCTTCGTTCGAAAGCAGAGATAAGATTGACAAAGTCTCTTACAACCTCGAAATTATTGCTGTTAACTGTGACGTTCTGTCCAATTCGTCAATGTTCTTTGTCCCTTTTTATTGACATTAATACTTGGTTTTGCCCTTAATTAACGCTTAACTCATATTGACCGCTGTTCCAATGCTCGGCGTACGCAGTAAGTTGTACAACCCTTTGAAAGGTTGTGATTTTAGAATTTGTTTGTGATTTCCGCATAATATAATTATCGATGAAGGGCTTGCTGCAAAACCTTATGGCTGGTAGAAGATGATGAGTTCTTAAAAAGATGGGCTTTCTCAAAATTTCTGTACAAAAATTACAAGACGAAGAACACAATGTTTGAACGGACTAGATCCGTGATATTCAGTGCGCTGTCAGCGACATAACTGATGATCGCTTCTATTGCGGCTTCACAGTTGCCTTTTGTATGTCAATACGTTGGAATTTCATTTTGCCATGAAGGTAATAAACCCAAATGTATTTTCGGTGACCGTACAAACATGTCTTTGCAGATCTTTTAGGTGTTCTTCTTTAAATTCTGGGGGCGGGACGCAATGTAGCTCATGTTAAGAAAATAAATTGTTAACTTAAAAACTCGCATAACTACCTTCGTAACGAAAGTCAAACACTTTATGCTGAAATATGACATCTTGCGGTCAGTGTCTTTCAATGTCACTACCAGGCATGGTGCAAGTTCCTCTGTTCCGAACATTCTATCCATCCGATCGGACTTCCATAAGGGCAAGTTTCAATTTATTAGTTCCATGTCGTTTGTTTGTTCATAGCGCGAATATCGCTTGCCCTTTAGACGTCAGCTGCAGATAATCTTATCTTTTCGAACATGAATTGAAATTGTCGACAATTTTTTATGTATGTATGTAAGAGTGGTTTTTCGCGTACATTTGCTATCTAGCCTTGAGAGTCGTTAGCTGTTAGACATTATTCAACACCCAATATGCGGACATATGTTTGTACTACGTCCTCATGTGTATTTGGCCGTAATGACTCGTATTCCTGGTAAAATATTCGATTTATATGACCGGTGCTACGAGAGTGATCAAGATCATTTGCAGTGGTTTTCCCTTGCACACGTTTAGTTGAATCAGGTCTCCTTCTATAATACTTTGTCAAGCAATCACGAATAAGGCCGATCTTCTCTGTAGTCCCTCTCAACTGAGCTCTCCTTAACATGACGAATGAACAATGGGTTGCCCCCAAACAGTTACTTCCCTTTTAGGATGTTGTAGATTCTTGTGAAAATATATTAACTGATGCCGATGTTTTATTTTACCTAACTAAACAGTTTTTTTTTTTTTTTTTTTTTCAGTTGAAACGGATGAAACAATATTTATATTGGCCACCAGTTACTACCGATCCAGCATGATACATCAGGCGTATTGGTTGCTAAAAGAGAAATCTCGTCGTTCGCCCGAATGTCGTTTCCTTCTTGCAAAGTGTGCGTTTCACTTGAAAAAATACTCAGAAGCTGAGTGCGCTATTTCGAGTGTTTGCCTAGGTGAAATAAAAAATTTCGATGAAATAGCGAAAGACTTTGGCGAGATTGCATGCTTCGTTCTGCAGCTAATCGCACAGATATGCGTGAAAACAGAACGAGACGCAATAGCTGCTGATGCCTACCGAAAAGCCCTCAAATTGAATCCTTTCCTATGGACAGCATTCGCAGATCTATGTAATCTTGGCGTTGATGTAGATCCAAATGCAATTTTCCAAGTGACGAGTACGGATATCTTCAATACGAGTCAAGGCAATATTAACACCAGCTCAATGGTGCTCTTTGGCAGTGGTGCTGGTTTTCCCGGCAGCGATGTAACACAAAGTATGTCTGGGGGAAATCTTGGTAGCATATTGCAGCAGCAACAGACCACACTCGGAGGGGATTTAGTCAATAGTCTTAATAATAGCTCTAGTTATATCCTTTCAACACCTGTTGATCAGTCAAATACCATCAACATGATGACGCCTAACAATAACAATTTGAATAGTTCAATGACGATCCTCCGAGGTGGCAACATTGGACTGGGAGGTTTACCACCGCCAAGTACTAATAATTTCAACACAACGATCGAAGATACGCCTATTGTGTTTGGTAACAATAATAATAGTAACAGCAACAACAGTAGTAGTGGTGGCGGCGGCGGCGGCGGCGGTGGTGGTGGTGTTACTTACATGGAGACAAATAATTTTGACGGAGGTACACCCTTTCGACGCCAATTCAAGTATCTCTCATCTCTTATACCATCTACACCTAGTTTTGGAATACTACCAATTAGCCCTGGGGATACACCGTACAATAATTTGAATACAACAATGCATACACCGTCCCCACAAATGCTAGCCGAAGTGAATCAAGAGCAAAAGGCTGTGGGGAAGAAACTGAAATCACACGTAGGCAGTTTGATAAATCGTAAGGAAAGCTCAGTGAAGCCAGCTGTCTTTACGCAAACCGGAAATATAACCCCACGTACGCCAAATTCCTGTACAGGTGGTGGTGCGTTAGGAGCGCAAAACGTTCGCCGGAGCTCAAGACTATTTAGTAATAGTAATTATTCCGTAAAAGAGAACAATAAAAGTCCATGCATGAGTAAATTTGTACAGCCACGTTCACCACCGCGTAAAACCAAACAGCGTATTCCAAAAATTTCCCTCGGAAATATAGAAATGAATGAAAAAGACAAGAAGGATAAGGACAAAGAGAAAATAGAGACGATAACCTCAAGCGACAGCAAAGTTCTGCTAAACAACAGTCTGAATAGTGCTCACACTTTAGCGCATCACGTGTTAGCTTTGAAGCGACAAAGTGCTGAAGGTCTTATGGCCTTGCTGCGCGAACTCGGTCATGGGTATCACCATCTAACGAGGTATAACTGCCAGGAGGCGATCAAAAGCTTTGAATCGATTCCAAAGCATCATCTTTACTCAAGTTGGGTACAAAGTCAAATCGGTCGTTCACACTATGAGCTGCGCGAATACGAAACCTCGGTGACAATATTTCGTAAAATTCATGAAAGCGATCCACATCGTCTAGATTCAATGGAGATCTACAGTTCATCGTTGTGGCATTTGCAGAAGGAAGTCGATTTGTCCGCATTGGCGCAAGATTTAATGGCGCAAGATAAAACCTCTCCCATAACGTGGTGTGTTTCGGGTAATTGTTTCTCGCTGCACAAAGAACACGAAACAGCGATAAAATTCTTCAAACGGGCCGTGCAAGTTGATCCTGATTTTGTGTACAGTTATACCCTACTCGGTCACGAGTTAGTCCTCACCGAAGAATTAGATAAAGCATTGAATTTCTTCCGAACAGCAATGCTCAAAGATCCGCGACACTACAACGCTTGGTTCGGCATCGGTACTATTTATTCGAAGCAAGAAAAATACCAGCTGGCGGAAATACACTATGAAAAAGCGCTTAAAATCAATCCGAAGAATTCAGTCATCCTAGTACATATTGGCGCTATGCAATATTTCATGCAAAGGAAAGAGCAAGCGTTACAAACTCTAAATACAGCGGCCGCGATAGATCCAAAGAATCCGCTGGCGAGATTCCATCGTGGTTCGATTTACTTCTCATTGGGTAAGCATCAAGAAGCGTTACGTGAATTAGAAGAATTAAAAGAGATAGTGCCAAAGGAATCGGTGGTGTTTTATCTTATCGGAAAAATCCATAAAGCCCTAGGTAATGTGGATTCAGCGCTGATGCATTTCAGTTGGGCGACTGATCTCGATCCGAAGGGCGCCAATAATCAAATCAAAGACGCCTTTGATTCAATGAGTCATCCATCATGTTGTCCGCCAATGAATGATCTTAATTTAGATCCTGATCTGGAGCCGATTTCAGAACGAAGTGACGATTCAACGCAGGCGCAACAAGATGTTAATTACGATAGTGATAGTTATTAATCAATAAAACAACACCAAGAGGAAATACACCAACAAAAACATACATACACACCCTGAAACAAATTAAAAAGAAACAAAAAACAAAAAACAAAAGCAAAAGCAGAAATAGAAGTTCGAAATTTTAAATTTCAAAGTAAATGTACTGGATTACGATTAAACAAAGAAAAAAACAAAACAAAACAAAAACAAAAAAAAAATGAATGGAAAAAAAGAAAAGAAAATAATTACATAGAAAACAAACAAAATACAATTTCAATGTTTCAAATTAAATGTTCCATGGTGTTCCTAATTGTTATCCTTTGACTAAACCTTTTGGTTTCCTGTGGTGTGGTTTTGTTTTTTTTGTATTCTTACTTTTGTAATTTTTTTATTTGTAGGAATAGAAATGGATGAGTCTCGGTTAAAGGCTTTTGCCAGACACTGTTTCCTCGCTATTAGAAAAGAATGCATTTTTTGCAAAGAAAAGGTTATCGGTTTGCGTTTAGGTTTGCGATTGACCTGTGATGTAGGAAGATATGATTTTCTGTTGATTTCGGCGTTAACATACTAACTTCTACTTTTCTGCTTAGGTGGCGTTGCAGTCTGCGGTGCACCCGGGCCTGCAGCCAGTTGTTTTCTAGTTACTCCTAATTTGCAAATTTTTTCTTCGGTGATGGATTTGAAGACTTTCCCAGCTGGAGGTTAAAACAAAGCAGGCAGGTCCAAACATCACTTAAAACGCTTTTCTTCCTACATAACCTGGCGTCTTCACATGCTTTTTTTTTTTTTTTTTTTTTATAAAATCCATGCATCTGCGAGATAGAATAGGACTGGGGAACGATGTCAGAGCGAGAGAGTACTGTAACATCTGCCAATGTCGTATGTTTACATTGACAGCTTGTACCTAGTTTTTTTCCTTAATTATGTCCGCCGCTTGTGTTTCTTCTTCGATACTCGCATGCCGAAAATAAAAATTGCCCCGCTCAGATGTGACAAAAATGACAACACGAGCAACACAAATGAGTGTCAAGAAGCTAGGCCACGGCCCATAACGGGCTGCCAGCGCCAGTGTTTTTTTTTTTTTTTTTTTTTTCTATCATAATCGCCCCTTATGAAGCAGTGAGGTTTTTCCATCTTCATCCTGCAGAACTGCACAAGTTCAGTAGTAGGAACGAATAATTGTTTTCACTACGCAGTGTCATAGAAGGTCTTAAATTCAACAAAAAATAGATGGTGAGTGTCGATTTGAAATTTATGGACTATTTCCAAGATCTTCCGTATTGTTAAAATCGAACCGAGGGTGGACTTTCCGCCTCTGAAACCCGACTGATAAAGTGTAAGGAAATTAAATATTATGGCAGAGTAGAACATACAGGCGATGTCGAGCAGACTGATGACTATAGTTGGTTCAGACTAAATGGACTCTTCTTCAGAATCGGGCATGTAACGCTGAACTTCTGAACCTAGGATAAGGGAATGGCTGTCGTCAAAGTTTCCTCCATAATCAGTGAAAATTTATATCGTGACCTTTGAATTCTCCGTGAATTGGACTAGCTTTGTGGGCTGGGAATCAATTTGCAAAAAACTGAACTTGTGCTCAATACATAAAAGGATAATTCGACAATTTGACCTTCCGTCCATAGATAGGACAGCTCTCCGACTATCCAGCAGTGCTAAATACCTAGTTATCATACTAAATAACAAACTGAGCTGCTTTTTAGTACCTGTGCAATAGAGGGAAATGAGTTAGGGAGTTCACCTACCTCGGAGTAAACATGAACTCTACGAATGACACCTTAGTGGAGATCCGGCGAAGAATTATCATAGGAAACCGTTGCTAGTTCGGCTTGGGCAAACAATTGGGTTCAAAACTCCTAACTCGAAGGACGAAATGTGTGCTATACAAAACCCTTATCCTGCCAGTTCTGCTTTATGGCGCCGAGTGCTGGACGATAAGCAAGAAGGGAGAGCTGATACTGGGTTCCTTCGAAAGAAAAATACTTCGGCGTATTTTTGGTCCTATGTGCGAGGAGGGCGAATTGAGGAGAAGATACAAGCGCGAACTCTATGAGCTGTACCAAGATGTGGATGTAGTCCAAAAAGCCAAAATACGTCGACTACATTGGCTCGGCTACATCGAGCGAATGCACAACAATGCTCCAGCTAAGAGGATGTTCGAATCCCAGCCCCCGTGTTCGAGAAGACAAGGAAGACCGAACCTCCGTTTCAAAGTCCAAGCCATCGCGGAAGGCAGAGCGCTTGGTCTGCAAAACTGGAAGCAGCGTGCCCGGGATCGGAGAGGATGGAAGGCAGCAGTGTCTCAGGCAGAGACTCTACAGGGGTCGGGAACCCGTTAAGTAAGTAAGTAAGGATGAGGTTGCAAGAAAAGGAGGACTACTCGATAATGGTGAGATTGCTAACGTCAATCCACTCCTCTGCTCAGTAAGGAGCACTATCGAGGAGATCACCATAAAGACTGCCAACATAAGGTGAGCGAATCTTGAAGGAGATAAGGTATCCAAGGCTCTATTGCCACTTTTTGAGAGTTAATTTAACTGAACAGGGACAAGCTCAGGACATTAATAGGAATCCTGACAGGACACTGTCTCCTGCTGAAACACGCAAAGAGACTCAAATTGTCAGATACGGACATTTAAAGATTCTGCGGCGATCTGCAAGCTGCGAGGACATAATACACATATTGTGTGAATGTGAGGCAATATCGCGTAACTGAAGGAAATTCTTGGGAAAATACTTTTCTGAAAACTAAGAGGAAATAGGCGGCACGGATTTCAAAGGCCTTCTTGGCTTTTGTAAAGAAATCGAGTGTTTTAGCAGGGAGATTGTTTAGGTTTTTGCCACTTGAAGTTAAATTCAACTGGTCCCACAGGGATCGCGATGGACCTGTTTTGGTGCTTAGTGATGTGTTTTATGGCATACCCTGTTTCACCTAACCTAGTACGTGTGCAGTCGTATACTTAGGTGAAGGTGGGGACCTAAGCTCAAAAATATTTCATGTATGTATGCGACAGTTCATGCCTGGTTTGAAAATGGAACACAAGCGATTAAACTTTAAAGAAGACAGTTTTATTAATCAATTATATAGTCCCCGTTATTTTCTACAACTATATCTATTGCATGGTTTTCCTTCACAAATCGTCGTAAGGTAGTTTTCAACAGCTCCGGCGCAACCGACTTTCCTTCCAGATAAAAAATTTAAAGGATCAAGATCTGGGAAACACGGTGAGAATTTTCCGTTTTAAGCCCTTCGATTTTTGCTGCGTTTGCCGGGTCACGAGGCCTGGCATTATCTTGATGGACGATGAGGAATTTCGATTAGCAAAAACCTGGCGATTTTCTCCAACTCACCTGTTTGTTTTCAGTTCCATTTTCGTTGCACGTTGTTGTACAGAATCCATTTCTCGTCAATTATTACTACTCGATCTTAAAAAGTTTCGATTTCATGATGTCTAACGGGATCGAAAGTGAATCCAAAATTCGTTCAATGGCGAAATGCTGACGAATGGTTAATATTAAACCTTTCATCATACTTCTCAGTTGAAGTGTTCGGTTTAATTTTCACTAAAGCCCACACAATGTTTTCATCAATCTCGGGAGGCCGTTCAGAAAGGGGTTGATCGTCCAAAGTCATATCACAGTCACGACCTGGATGTTAATTGCTGCAGTTTTAACACTCATTCCTTTTGGAAATTCGTACAGCATTACATGGCGGAGGTGTAACTTGTCGTTCTCAATTTGAATTTATTCAAGAGGGTTAAGCTATAAAATGAGGTCTAATGCCACGTCTTATCCACTTATCCACGACAAGTCCATAAAACAAACAAACGTACATGTTAGGCAGTTAAACGATGTTAGAGATTGATTTTTGCTCGTTAATGTATAACAACTGTCAGCTTTTATGGCTGCTGAATTCAAAATGAGTAATGAGATCAGAATGAAAGTCAAGAGACTTCTTCATCGACAATAACGGAAAGGATTTTCCTTTTAATTAGCCCTAGAATAAAGCTATCAAGCAACGACAAGCACTTCTTGAAATAGAAGTCTGACTCAGAGCTTTTGAATTATTTTTCAGTTTTACTGGATTTTTTTTTTTAAAAAAACAGGAAACCAACCTTACCGACCACTGTGCTTTCAAATATCCATTGACAGGGTGCGTTGGTGCTCATTTCCAAACTGTCATTTTCCATCCACATGTCGGATATTTTTTGTTTACACGTTCAAACATCTCCACGAGATTTTTGAATTATTTCTCTAATTTAATTAATTTATCTTTTAAAATAAGTCAAACGATAAACAATGAATGAAAATGAAAGTGGCTCAAACTTAGACGCAAGTAACTCTACAGAAGAGGGTATCAATCGACAAACAAAACGTAGAACCCTTGTCGCTCCATGGAAGCATGTGTAAGTTCGTCGATTTAAAACGTAATTTCAATTGATGTTAAATGTAAAATTAATTACAGCGAAGAGTTTAATAAAGTCTACACCTGGATCTATGGGGAAAATGCAACAGACGTTACCAAACACCTTGCATGTCGGCAAATGATTATATGGAAAATCCGTCGATTGAATCTTACACCAGCTGCTGTTTTGGGAACCCTTGTAATTCTCGAAATTCAATTAAAAGATGCAAAAATCGGTCTCACTGCAACTCCAGAACAAACAAAAGACCTGCAAATCCTGTATTCGAGTGCGTTTACGCGATTTTTCAACTACATGTCGTCCATAATGCAAACGCAAAACATGAAAACCATGTATGAGACTGCTAAGGAACTCAATCTACGCTCATTTGTTGTGGATTTGCGACATATTTGTGCTCACGGTCAAACTATGCCATCAATTGAAATTCTGCGCAGTACGTCTAAATACTGTTTAAGTTGGCTAGAAAGTTTCTATTGGAAATCACAGGGTGAATCCATGGAGAATGTTGATTGTCGCAACATTCGACGTAAGGATTACACTCAATTTGAAGAGAATGTCGTGGAAATGTTTCGATTCTATGATGCTGCTTTAGAATGTGTCTTAAAAGGAGAGAAAAAGATTTCAAAAAAGTACGTAAAAGGCGAGAAATACTCTTCGATGATGGCCTACGCGGAGAAGAAAGGAATAGGTGATGTTCAACTTTTGGTTTCCGAAATTGTTAAAGACATTGGAGCACTGGTGAAACAGGAGAGGAGTATGATGGATATTTCAGATCTATACATGGAGGCTGTCTTGGGAATGAAATTCTTCTTTAAACTAGTTGGTGAGTTGTAGGCTGTAGACTGTACAAAATTAACCTTCAGACCCTTTTCATTCAGAAACGCACACGCAAACCGATGAACAACTTGAGGTGCTTATTAAGCATACTCAAGGCTTGTTTCGAATGCTGGCCATCAGTGGCCTCATCGAGGATCTATTCCATAGCCTTCTAGTGGTGGTTGAGAACAAAAATCAAGAACCAAATAGACGTAGGGCGGCGGGTTTCTGGGCAAACCAACTTGTGCTAGGTTTCATTGGATTTCGGCGCTGCAAGGAGCTGTACAAAATGGAAAGAGAGCAAAACCCCAACAAAAACTATGACCTCAATTCGTTGAACTTTGAACACACTTCGAAGAAACTACTGCAGCTCTATTCCCGAGTTGGTATCAATGTGAAAAAATGTCTAATTTTTGGTGATACTGTCCGTCGCCCATGGGTTTGGACTTTTGACCGAAATTTTGTCGACGAAAGGCTACCTTATGCTGACGAGTACTCCGTTGAGGTTCTTAAAAAGTGCGAAACAACTGACAGCTAAATGCAGATTTATAATGAGAGTATTCTGTCTTTATAGTGTCATCTATCTGGTAGATCCCCAACTTACCGAACCTGAAATCAAAACATTACAACAGCTGTTTGACTTGAAGGTTTCAAATGATCTTTCGGTAGACTGTCCTGGAGTTCAGTGTGAAGATCACATTCAAATTGATGCTGAAAAAGTTTACACAGCAGAAGATGTGCTTAAATATACTGACGCCCCCATTGAAGATGACGACATGCAAGGGATCACAGAAGCTGAGAGTGGAGTTAAGAAATACGGAATTTGGTCAACAGTTCCTGGTAAGAATCAATGAAATATCTTACTGGTAGTGTTGTAAGACAATTTGCATTTCAGACTGCCAAGAATGGTATGCGTGTCCGCTTGGAAGACTTATTTGGGATTAAATGGAGGCTGCCGGAATGCCTTGGAAGCAGGACAGTTGCCGAAACTTGTGATTTTAAGTTAACGATGAATAAAATTTCTGATTATTCGGAATATTGTTAAAATGGTCGCTTTAGATCAATAGATTCAATGTTGTATCCAATTTTTCCGACCTACTGTCAGTCCCTTCAGTGATTTGCCTTGCCCATTTTGAGAATGCATTTCTCAAAGCTCTCATTTAACTCTGCCATAACCACAGTGAAAAAGGCGACTTTGCCATACATAGCTTCTACGGGATTCTTTAGCAGACACATGCACGACTTTACCTATAGTATTTCGTTGTGTGGTTTTAGTGGCTACTAAAAATAAGAGAGCATCTTTTGTGACACAGAAAGCAGCTTATCCGACATCTCTATAAACATGGAATCAGCCTTATCGCATGGTTTGAAATATGTTCATAGTTTCTTCCACATCTCGACCTTGAACCTTGCAGTTATGTGATTAACAATCGTCCAGTATTCCTGGGGTATGAAGCTTTCGAGAAGTTAACATCGACCAGGCCGACATCTAATAACAGGCAGAGTAAACCAATTACATGGACAATGATGAGGAATTTAATATCGAGAACTGAAACCAGACCATCTGCAAAATTTTATCAGATGAATTAAATCGTAGCGTCATCCGCCCGAATACCAAGAGGGAAAATCATCTAAACTTCGCGAACTATAGAGGAATCAGTCTACCTAATATTAACGCATTTCTTATCTGATTGCTCCTTATACGTGTGGTTTCAAACCTCAACTTAGTTTATAATCTCCACATTCCAATCTGTGTGGGTTACAAAACATAAAAAAACTGAGCAGAGGCCAAAGGACAGCTGGAACAAGAACCGTCGAAACCTTCCGTTTATGCCTTATGACGCATTTAATGTGATGCTTAGGTTCTTACCTTTTGGTCGAACATTTTAAGACGATTGAGGAAATTGAGAGATGCTACTCCAGGTATGCGGTTCGGAAGTTTTAGTGCAAAGTAAAAAAAAAAACACGACGGACATAAACCCCGAATCGAGGTCTGAACGCAATGAACAAGGAACAGAAGCAGAAGAGTCAGTCGATGCTGAGGATTTGGAAAGAGTATTTCTGCAGACTGTATAACAGCGGTGACGAACCAAATACCGATGTCAGGCGACGCTGTAATAAACTTCTCAATCTGAGTGATGTAGCCCAATCATTCCGTCCACCCGAGCTGAATGAAGTGAAGATAGCAATATCCAAGCTGGTTTCAGGCCAGGAAAGTCCACCATCGGCCAAATATTCACTCTACGGTAGATCTTGGAGAACACCCATGAGCTTCAGATCGATACGCACCACCTATTCATCGATTTTAAGGCCGCTTATGATAGCATCTATAGAAACGAGCTATACAGAGCAATATCTAGTTTCGGCATCCCTGCCAAAATCGTCCGTCTATGCAGTATGACGATGGAGAATGCACGCTGCTCCATCAAGGTCGGTAAAGATCTCACCGAGATCTTTGATGTCCAGAAAGGTTTTAGACATGGCGATGCGCTGTCATGCGATTTTTTTCAGCATCGTACTTGAAAGAATAGTGCAAAACTCACGAGTGAACACAAGAGGCGCAATCTTTCCAAAGGTCTGGACACTCAACAACGACGCGACGTCTTGGACAGAACGTCGCATTCGACAGATATAACTTTGAGGTAGTTAAGGAATTTGTCTATGTAGGCTCGGCTATAAATGCGGACAACGACACCAGCGCTGAGTTCAAACGCTGCTTCTTTGGCCTAAGGAGGCGCACGTAAGTCGAGGAGGACCTCAGCCAACTTAGCCTGCGAAACTGAAGGCAGCAAAAGATCAAGCTTTCTGGAGAAGCTTGTTGATTTAAGCCCAGGTCCATCCCGGACTCTCATTTGCATGAAAGAGCTAAAAACCAATCCAGACGTGGCTCCCCTTATCTGGAGTCATTCGCGCAGGAGGTTTACCACTTTTATTTGGCGGAATAGTCTACCTATAGGTAGTCGAATATTGAGGAAGATAAGGCTGGCATATGCAACTCAACTTGTTTTTCCCCAGAACATTCAGTGTCGAAATTAAGAAGACGCAAACGAAAACATTACCAAATTGCTTAAGCAAGACATCATGCACTAGGTCAACAGTTCTTCGATGACTTTCCGAACGACTCTGGAATAAAATTCTGTTACATCATGTATCTTTTCAGGCTGATTTTGAAGTTCACCTCTACTCCTTAGAAACTTTAAAGGCGCTGTGAGTTCCAAAAAGGCCCTCAAGCGCTTATTGCAAGTTCTGTCAACAGGAAGCTGGGAAACCAGCCTAACGTAGCATTTAGGTGAGAAGAAGCTGTAAACTGCCGCTCATGATTATTACCAAAAAAGTTCAGGTTAAACCTGGACGTCAACCAACAACCCGGTGAACATCTCCTGTGTTCCTGTTCATAAAATCGGAGGTTTCTTCATAATGGCTGAGTAAAACACTGCACCTCAGAAGCTGCATCTCGGATAGCTTGCTGCTTACATTTCCCTTCCTGAACTATATCCTGGGGGCATAGACAGCCCAATTCAATTGAAACAGACTCCATTAGTTTTAAATGATGGTAACCCGTCAGCTTAGAACTTCTTTAGTAATTCTTTGGGATTTACGGATGAATGTCTAGAGTACTTCTCAGAATATTCGAATATTGAGTATACAGTTGATAAAAGTAGACAGACGAAGCATGTTCCAACGGACAGCAAGGTAATACCACCCGTATGCGCTGCAATTAGGACCACGTAAGAGTTTTACCTTTTTCCGGTAAATTACTCTTTGCCGAACAGGACTGAGTACCCTGCAAGGCTACGGTCAATATATTGTAGCTTAGAACTTTGAATAGCATAAGGCAGCTGAGCCATATGATATATCATTTTAAAATCCTCCCTATCGGCTGAATAGAATAGACAAAAATGACTTACTAAGTGCTTACGATAGATAAAATCACTCGCTGGCATATTTTTCTCCTCGACATGCAGCTGGGGCTTTAGGGTCAACCTGCACAAGATAGAATTGGTCGCTCTCACAAGAAAAGTCAATAAATATTGTACCAACCAATGCAAACTAAATTGCATCCCTCTGGGGGAAAAAATGCTACAGAACGAGGGAAGAAGTCTTTGGTTGCCTTCTACTCATACAAGAAAGCCTGTGATCCCAAAGTAGGGTCTCACTTTTGGCATATCCGTCTAATACTTTGTACTACAAAAGTGAACTATGTAGCATCAACTTGTTGGGAAAGCTTAATGAGTTGCTTGAATAGGCAGAGTTAGGAAACTCTCCAGCAAAGGGCCTCTTCATTTTCCGCCATCGAGATTTTCGGAATTCAACTTGCTAGATAATCTCCCCTTGGGCCGAGACACACTCAGCAATAAAAAAAAATCCAACATGGCTCACATTACATCGTGACTTGCCCCAGTCAATCTATCGTCAAAGTACTGAATGAATACTTTGATTTTAGGAAGGAACGAGTCGAGAAGTCCTGCTCAGTAAGCTGACGGTTCGAAGACACCTGAAATAGTTTGCTCTTCTTTGAGGATCGGTGGCTTATTTCCTAAAATTGACGGTGGTTAAAAAGAGCCCTGACTCTCAACCAGATATCAAAATGGCAGAGGGCACTTCGTCCCACGTCCCAGAGAACTTCACCACTTTTCGCTGCAAGAACAAATAGCAGACAGTTGAAAAAGTAACGTCTGAGTCTTTATCTCTAACATTTGTGCAGGAGCTGCAGTGATGAAGGAACGATGAACTTCTGTGCAAGTAATCTGCTTTTGCACATATTGAAGTACGATCCTTTTTAAATCTCTAGGGTTCCACACATAGTCAGGTTATTCGCATATTACGCTATCAAGATGGTATCACGATGGAGCTCCAATTGGTCAAAGTGAACCTCAATACCTCGACATAATGTCCTTTGACATCAAAAGAGAGTCATTACCCAGGAATCTGCCGTCCTTGCATACGTCTACTTGCCGGATTGAATAATTTCACTCGAATTCCCTTAATCATCATAATTAATTGTTTCCTAACTTGCCAACAAATCACTTCCTTTCAATCTTCAAATCCATCCACAAAACTACCTCAAGGAATCACAAATAATAAAAGTGAAGAAAAATTGACCAAATCAATCCGAAGCCCATAGGAGGCCCAGCACAGCGCATATCCAATAACTGGCAGCACAATACTCGTATCCCATTGTATCCCAGTTTCGTTTGGTACCTGCTTAGACTACGTGATGCCATTACTTGCATATTCCACCCCATGAATAGGACTAATTCCAATCAAAACAGAAATTCCCTAATCACATCCGCAGCAAATTAATTTCCAGCGACCTTCGACATTTGGGCATAATACCCTGGTCTTCCCTGGCCAGAAGGTTAATCCCTTTTCTAAGAAACAGATACAAGTACTCCCTGCACGTTCGCCTATGCCACGGCGGCGTAACAGTGCCACTGAACCACGCTCTTGCATTATTCGCGTAAGTCGGATACATTCAACTCAAATATCTGGTGAAAGTTGAAAGCGATTCTTGTGTCAGCAGATCCGTCTGTATCGTACGAGTCTCCAGAATTCAACGACAAGTAAAATAAGGAACGTAATCCTGTTCGTATGTGCGTACAATGAAACAAAATTAGGCGACGGAAATTCAGAGGCATGTGTCTCTTCAATTCACCAGGAATCCCATTACGCGCATAACGCGTAGGTTTACCTACGTACATACGTACATGAATACTCGTATTCGTATCTATCCAAGCACGAAGGTGGCATATGGCCCTGAGACTGGGATTGGCATTGCGATTACTATTGGAATTGGGAGACGTGACATTTCAATTTGATTGATTGGTTTTTGTTCAGTTGATAAAGATGACGGTGGAGAGAAGAGGGCCATGTTCTCAATTTTATTGAGACTCACCCACCACTGACTGTCGGCACATCTGAGCTAAGTAAACGAGGGCGGAATTATTGTAATATTCAGGAATTCCTTAATGTAAACGCTTCCGGTACTTCCACAACTCATATGACGCATTTAAGGACGATTTATGTTATGCGTACATTCTTTGAATGTATCTATGTACGAGTACGAGTACGAGTACGAGTATGTACCTACGTGGTTAAGTCGATTTATGCCCAATAAGGGAAATGTTTATGTTTTCATTTTCTAGAAGTGTTCCTTGAACGTCGGTTGGATTCTTGAATGCTGGACATAAATATTTATGCGATTCGCAATATGGACAGAGAAAATGGTAAACACAAACATAAGATGAACGTGGATGATGCCCTGTCGGCGCGCGGAAACAAAACAATAGGCTGGTAGTGATGGGAACTAAAGAGGCAGTGTACGAGTAATATTCCTACGAACTACAATTGTATTATAGTTTGAAGATACGCATTGAACTCATTGGTAAGTTTTCATCATTTGTTATTTTCGCCAAAAACAATTGGGTGGATATCTGTCGACTGCTACGCAAGGTGGTCTGGGTTCAGGGTGCAAAACTCGGCCACTCTGACGTGATCACCCTTTCGATAGGTAATTGTAGTAAATCTCGCAGTGATTAGTATAGTGTGGCCCTGGGAACCGATCGATACAAAAACTGTTGTCTGACCTATAACTAGAATTGGGCCACCAGCGCAAGAATCAAGTTCGTAGCGAAGTGCTGTAATGGACCAACAGCATCGTTCACTTTCCCGTAAGGGTTTCTGGCTTCGGTCTAACCGATCTCTTCACCTTACGTGTATCTTAATGGAATTGGCCCTTTAAGGTGGCAGTTCTGCGCCGGGTAGCCGTATATGCGCGCACGTTACTCCTTCAGTATTATGAATGTCCGAGCGCTCCGAAGAGTCACCAACCACTGACACGACCCATGTTGTAGTTAAGGTGCGGTTGCAGATATTCCGAACCTCGCAAGGACAAGCTAATACTGTGAGGAAGTTTGACGTCAAATGGCTACAATTGCAAGAGATCGTCAAAACCTTTTCCAATCGAATCTCCCTTAATTTTTTAAGAGGTTCTCTGTCACCAGCATCAAGTATAGAAGACCTGTGGCAATATTGCCAAAAAATAATCGGAGATGCCGCCTCTGATGCGGTGGTTTTCATTCGACAACAACAACGAAATCCTTAGTTTGACGAAGAGCATCAGCAAGCATATATGGGTAAGTAAGGGGGCTCGATAGAAGGACTAGAGCTGTTCACAAGCTTTATGAAGGAGGAAGGAAGGAAGGAAGGAGGAAAGGGAAAGAGCCTGTAGAGGCAGATAAGGGATGTTTATCCTCGATGCTGAGGATTTGTAAAAACCATTTCTGTAGACTCTCTAACGGCGATGATGAACCAATCACCGCTGTCCGGATGAATAAGCCTTTCAACCTGCACGATGTAGAGCAATAATTCCGTCCACCCGATCAATTCAACAGAGCTAATGGAGCTGACGGCCTGGCTACCGAGCTCTTCTAAGCGACAGGCGATGATTTGGTAAGGAGCATACACCAATTCATCTGCAAAATATGGTGGGATGAAAGCATTCCCGATGACTTGAACCTCAGAAACTTGTGGAATAATAAAAGTGGGCCTGTATAAAAAATTAAAAATCCCAGTCCTGCTCAATGGCGCAGGGGTATGGACATTATCAAAAATGGATGAAGGTGCTCCTGGCTGCTTCGAGAGGAAAATTCTTCAAGTTATTTTCGGTAGCATCTGCATTGATGGTAAGTGGGGGAGGATATACTACGACGAACTGGCATGGACTGTACAGCGACATCGACCTAGCCAGAAGAGTGAAGCTCCAAAGACTGAAATGGCTGGGTCATGTAGAGCGAAAGAACACTAATGCTCTGGTTCGAAAAGCCTTCGAATCTGCCCCCGAGGGACAGCACAGTAGAGGAATACCGAGACTTAGCTGGCGTATGCCAGTGGAATGGAAAGGGACCTCAGCCAGCTTAGCGTGCGAAACTGGAGGCAGCTCGCAAAGGATCGGACTAGCTGGAGACGCTTGTTGATTGAGGCCCAGGTCCACCCAGATTTGTGGCGCCACCTAAAGTAAGTAAGTAAGTAGGATTCTTGGTTTCATCCAGACAGACGGTGAGTGGAGGAGTAAGTACAACGACGAACTGTACGGACTGTAAAGCGACATCGACTTAGCCTGACGAGCTGGAGGCAGCTCGCTGAAGATCGAGCTGGCTAAAGACACTGGCAATGTATCCGTTTTGCGAGTATATTTCAAAATTATCTCCCTTCTGTTGAAATGCAATGACAGTTCTCTTCAGTTTTGAATATATTTGTCAATCGACATGCTTTGAAGACGTCACCCTTCCATCTTAAATCTTAGTAAAAATTTTTAAATTGATGAACGCATGTTGCAACACATATTGCGATTTAGATTAGAGTTACGATATTACTGTCACAAATTTAGAAGTAAGTCGTTTCGAGTATTTCAAATAGTTTGGCAAAAGAACGACGCCTTGAATTTAAGATTTTTTTGAGACGATTCCGTTAAAAACAAAAAATAATTTCGATTAAAAAACAGAAGCAATAAGTGGAAACGTCTTCAAGATGGTGCTCCTACCACAGGAATTGCAAGTGAGCTGAGTATAGGTTATACTTGTACAACGTGCTATAGCTGTTACCTGGCTATCGACTCTGGTGATACAGTGCTATGTAGATAGAGAGATATCGATCATCTGGTACCAACACTGAGGAAAAGCCTATATACCACACCTTTGAGGAACACTGAGAGTAACTTCTATGTTATACCGAAAAAGGGCAAAGAGAACTACCCATTTGCTTATACCTGTAGACCTGTAGACGAATCTACAATAACTTTCATCCTCTTAAAGGACACACAAAAATTGAAGGTGTTCAGATAGTCTTTCTTGGCAAGTTTGCCTTCAATTCTGCCTGTTAGGATGCATTCGCAAGGCAGTTTTGTGCACATGGATTTCGACCATTCTCTCCATGCTCTTCAACTTAAAGGAAGTCTGACTTATAGGTCTGAAGCTCTTGGTGAACATGTACGAGTATACCTTTTCTCCGACTTTCGGTATAAAGGCTATTCTCACTATTCGCCAGGGTTTCGGTATGTCAAAGAAGGTTAGAAGTGAAATTTTCGTTCAGACTTACAGTCTGTTTGATAACATCGTACACGACAAAAATTAAAGAAGAACTTATAATAATAAAAAAAAAATCAATTGTACTGGCTTATTTTGTTTATTTACTTGAATGCTTTTTAGTTTTAAATGCATTTTATTCTATTAATCAATAACTCTTACATACTAACAAAAAATGCTTAAATGCTAGCTTAAAATTACTAAACAATCTTATACTAACTTACTGGCCCTACACAGGCACTCTAAGCTACTTTAATTCTTATATCTATGTCTTTCGACTTCATTTACATTTTTTTATGATATTTTTTTTTCTATACTTAAGGCTAAGAGCGTCCACCGTCGATCTTCCTTCAACAAATCCATACTGGCTATTATCGAGCTTTATTATTTGGCGAAGACGTTCTGGCTTATCTTAGGTGCTAATGTTGATTTAATCATCGCATGGTCTCTAGCTATGCTTTAAAAAAATTTAACCAAATTTTTTAAAGTGGTCTAACAAAGTGGCGACCGATTTCTTCTAAAAAGGTGATAAATTCAAGGAGCAACTGCAGGAATACTCTTCTAATCGTTATGCTTAATAATTGAACCCATAGACTAACTGTTTTATATTTGTTTTGAATGGTATTACTTAACTTAACCTATGCGGTCCAGGGCCTTTACTATTTTAGCACGACTCCCCAGTCGGCTTGATCCCTAGCTGGCTGCCTAAGTTGGTTGAAGGGAGGCGTTCGCTCAGTTAAATAGAGTTAAAAATTCAATGGATTAAAGCACTCCTGTTCATATACTCTACCATATATTACGTAGGCATTCCAATCATTGTAAGCAGAGCTTTCTGAAAAGATCCAGATAGGTCTTTGTTTAACATGCTCATACCGCCAAAGAATAAGGACCCGAAAATTGCTCGCTCTTGAGAGTTGATATTTCCTGTGTCGTACGATGAGAGAGGCATTTTATATAGTACCTTCTTCGTAGCTTGAGATCGGACTTTTCTGCAAAATTATCTTCCTTGCCCATAAGAACAGCGGCTGTCATTTGCTATTCCGCTTACTTTCCATGCTCATGGCGTTGCTGGAATTTACTGCAGAGTAATTAATTTTTTTACTGCGTTACGGCATACTCGTAGAACGTCGTAGTTATTTTTGCCTAGCGCGCCCATGTTGATGGTCCGTTTTTGACGACAGCATTTATTTTATTGTGTTGTTGTCATAGGCCTTCAGAGGCATTTTTGCAACTTCTGCCTTATTGCTCACAAAAACTGCAATGACATTCCCTTGAGAGTTGGCTTGAGAGTTGCACTTTAGTCTTCAGTACGATGTCGAAGAAGTTGTCCTGTCTGACATACTTTTTAATATCCAACGATTTGGTGGTAATTTTTTCGGATTTGTAGGAAAAGCGGGAGCTCTTCATATCCATATCCTACATAGTGTAACCTTAAAATCGATAAGGAGATGCTGTGGCCGATCAGACTATGATTAGATTCAGCGGGCATACGATTTTTTCTATGTAATAAGGTGATGAACGCTCCTTAATAGATTATTTTATTTAGCTTTAATTGGCTAGCTGGCTTTTCTTCATTTTGGTCAGAAAGACGCGCGTTTTCATGGTCTTCAGCCGGACAAATGACAAATCCTGCTAACATCTTCGCCTTTTTCGCCGTGTCCGCAGAATTGGTTCTTTTCAATGTTTAATGCATTACATGATGCGTTTCGGATGCTCTCCTTACAGCATTGCCATTGTTCTTCAGCACTTTATGCTGTTACAGCGCATGACACTGTTTCAGGAAAATGAGGCTTTATCTGCCTTAGCGACGTTTAAGCTCCTCAGAGTATATTCCTGGGGCTGTCATAGCTTTGATATCTTTATTTGCATATGGTGACAACTAGGTGGTACACCACATGCGATTCGTATGTACGTGTAGATCAGGAGATCATTATGTGTGAAACAAGTGCTTACTACGACGATATTACGTCTACTGACAAACTTCATCAGTCTGTATCCTTCTCCAGATACGATGTCGTGCAGGATATGCATGCCCACAATGCCATACAAAGTGCCAACCTTTTCCTTTTTGCCATTTAAGTCGTCAATTACAATTTTTATATCGATCGTGTGATACTTATCAAAGGTTCTTTCTAGAAGCTCGTTAAAGTCTTTCTTAATAACGTCGTCCTTTTCGTCTGTTAGGTCCTCTGGCCATATACATAAGTTGTTCAGTTTTTTTTAGGTCTGACACGGATTGTAACCAGTTACTTGTTTATGTTCTCAGGCAGATGACTTTACCCTAAAGTCTACTTCATATAGAAAAGCGTATTCAAATATGAGCTGTTCGCGTTTTGATTACCTTTCGTCTGGTCCGTATAGTATCTCCATTAGGTGTTCAGAAGAGCCTGGTGTATCAAGAGTTCTCATATTAGACCGATAAATACCCGAAAGTCAAACAGCTGCTGGAGATGCACTTGGGCTACTCTGATGGCTAAGTACAGTCCGTTTGATAAGATCGTATACGGCAAAACTTAAAAAAGAACTTATAATAACAAAAAAAAATCAATTGTACTGGTTTATTTTGTTTATTTACTTGAATGCTTTTCAATTAATATGTTGTCCACTCTACTCCATTATCAATAATTGCTTGGAGTTTTCGAGGCTTGAGACAAAGGTCTCCATAAAACTCGTATTTTTCGTGATAATTGTTTGACCGTCGAGATCTTCTTTCCTTGGAGCTTTAGCTTCATGAATGCCCAAACATTTTCAATGGGATTTGCATCCGGCGACTGTGATGGCCAATCTAAAACATCGACGTCATTTTCTTGTTTCCACGCACTGAACAAACGACTGCGATGTTTCGGGTCATTATCTTCTTGCATTAACCAATTCTCATTCCTTCTTTTAAACCACCATTGCGCAGATGGTAATAAAGCCTTCTTATAAATTTTGACCATGTTGCGTGCGATTAAGTTATTTGTAAACATGAACAAATTGCCAAATCATTGTTTTGAGAAGCATCCCCAAACGTGCATCTTTGCCGGGTGTTTGACGGTCCGCTGGATTAATTTATTGGATTGTGTACACCAGATATTAGTGATAGGAGACCATGCCCAAAAAGAAGCTTCATCCGAAAAAATAACGTCGTTCCAATCTTTGTCCAAATTGTCCTTGGCCCAACTGAGTCATTTTTGTACGTGTTTTTTTGACAGTAGTGGTTTCATTATTGGCTAGTTAACGCGTTCGTATCGTATCACAACACACATTTAGACCCCTTTTACGTCAAATCCCTTGTCCTCCACGTAACGATAGAAGAGGATTTTTTTTTAAAACACGCGTAGAATCATTTTGTCCTGCTTTTTTGTTGTTTTTGGCGTAGACCCCCGATCCGGCAAATCATCCACATTTTTAACTTGGGAATAACGGTGAACCCATTTGCTTACAAATGCTTTTGACTTTTTCATGTATTTATCATTTATTTTCGGTCCTTTTGAATGCGTGCACAAGAATACTGCTTCATAACGTGATGCAAACGCGACAATCATTTTAAAATACTTCAATCTCTGACATAAATTGAACACTCTTTAAATTTTTTTATTCAAAGCATCTTAGCAAAAGTATTTTTTTAATCTGCTAATGCAAATGCCACTTCCGAACCGGTTTTCATAAACGAGTTTTGCCGTATATGACCTTATCAAACGGACTGGACCACCTGATCTGTATGAGTACCTTTTTGGAACATAACTGAGTATATGCCATCGGTGCCAGACGACTTAAAGTCATGGAAGGAAATAACACCACAACCGATGAGAAATATCGACTACGGCATGTTATGTTATTCAGCTTAAGCCTCAAGCATGAGTTGGAGAGTTTCAAAAGGTTGTATATTGAAAACTAGGCTTAACCTTGATGTTGAAGAGAAGACTTACTTTAGTTTGCGCTACAGTCCGAGGTGGACCTAAGCCTCAGTCAACAAGTTTCTCCAGTTTCGCACGCTGGGTTGGCTGAGAGACAACGTTTTCGACCACTTTTCAAGAATTTTTGGCCGTATGTCCTCAATAATACGAATAATGTTGGCTTCATAGAGTCAATTGGACGTACCGCCAATGAAAATAATGGAGAGGAGCCAAATAACAAGAACTTCGAGGCCAATTTACAGGTATGTGATGCGAAGTTATGCGTTCATCGATTGTTTCCCTTCTTGTTTGCTGTATAGAAGGTACCGCTATTCTGCTGAATCCACATCTCTCTCATATTCATGCCATTCATTTGGGCAACGAAAAATTATCCTTGACCATAACATGACAACACCAGCCCACGGACCTCACCAAACCCTGCATTTCGGGATTAAACTGCGTTTTCATAATTGCATGTACATACCTATTGATACTCGTAATTTTCACTCCAAATGTGACAATTTTGCTTATTGACATACACATAGAGCCTCTTCGCTGAACACAATTTTTCGATAAAACAGCGGGTCCAATGTGGACTGATTTTAGGCCCATTCACGCAAACTATAGTCATTCGGCTTCAAGTCTTGCACTAGCTGAGTCTTGTAAGCGTTCAAACTAAGAGCTTTGCGTAAAACTTTCCATAAAGTCGACGGACAAAGTCAAGTTGTTGTGAACGAAGCCTAATCGATAAATTTAGTTTTTCTTGCACACTCTTCTGAATATTCTCTTTAGTACGCACTCTGCTTATGCGTCTCGGTGCCACTCCATCTTGTTCCAAAAGAGTAAACAAAACGATGCAAAACGGTCTCAGATGGTCGATTATGTCGGGTGTAATATGGTGCAAGTGCTCTATAAGTTTTGCGCACAGAACCATATTTTTGGGAACAAAAATCGAAAGATTGGTAACGTTATTGAATCGTGTATGTCATCGTGTTAAACTGCAAAGCCAACTGAATAAAAATGACACTGACAGTTTGCAATCTGACAATTCGTTTGACAGATAAAAATGTCTAAATTTAGTACTGGGTTAAAAAAAAAACACACTTTACTTTTCGACTCAGTGTAGATATCATCCGATTTTTTGAGTGGTTCCAGCCAGGACGATCTTCACTTTTTAGGATTTTTGACGACTATCCTATTGGTTTCACTGACAGAACTGAAGTGTCGATGTCGGCTTTGTTAAATTTTAAATTTTCTGGCCAATCCTCAGAAAATTTTTTTTAAGAAATTTAGGGCCCTGGAATCAATTTGAAGCATTCAAATTCCCAACTAGGCTTCCACGAGTTATTAAATCTGCAGGGTTGTTTTCCGATCTAACATGCCTCCAACAGACACTTGAAGTTAGGCTCCGAATATCGCTAACTCAATTGGCCACAAATGTGTCGAACATCTAAATCGACCCAGAAATACTCGTATACTTTCTTAAAATCTGCCTTCATTGAATTTTTAACCTTTTGTCACAATTTGGCTAACAACTGGGCACCACAAAGCTCTAGTCGAGGTAACGATTGTATTTTTGATGGAGCAATTCGCGATTTTGCTGTAATTAAACGAACGGAAATGGTTCCATGGCTATCGGTAGATCTAGCATACAAATCTAAAGTGACGTGTTTATAGGTTTCTGGTTCCTTTACGAGGACGCTGAAAATCTGCACTCCACCACGGAATAGACGATCAGAGTGTACCTTTTCTGAAGCCCGTATCACCTCCTCGGTTTCCCGAGACAAGCCATCAAAAACATCACTCTGACCAACCACTGGTTTATTCTGATAGATAGGGCCGCTCATGTACTCTCTTCATCGTTCCAGCTCAATCTGTCGAAATGGTCATAGAAAAGCCAGAGGAGTTATTGGAACCAGGCGATCCAGCAGCACTTAAAACAGCACCCAAGTAAGTAGGGGGTGTGCCCGGCCGCAGTTAAATAACCACGGGTGGATTGTTCCTATTGCAAGTATCACTCGGAGTATATGCCTTTCGATTGACTATCATACTTTAAACCGTGTTTTCTCTAGTCTGGGGGCCATTAGCGCTTAGTTCGACACTGAAGCTGTGTCTTTCATATATTACAAACGTAATTTGAGATTCATATCTGTACTTTGTCAAGTACGAGTACACTATCTAAACGAAGAGGTTATCAGCTAGCGACTGTACTAGGTGGGGTGAAAAGTAACCCCCTTGACCACCAGAATGCGCTGCTACTGCAAAAAAGGTTATGGTGCCTTGAAGTCCGTTCATATCTAGGCAGATTGTTGACGTGTTTGGCATCATGTTGAGTATGGACAAAAACGATTTTCGTTCTCTCATAAAACATTATTTTTTGGGAGGCAAAAGGGCGAAGGAAACAAAAGAAAAGTTGGATAAATATTATAGGGTTAATGCTCCGTCGGATTACTCCATCAAATATTGGTTTCGAGAGTTTCGTGGTGGCCGCAACTCCACTACCGATCAAGTCCGCAGCGGCAGGCCCTCCGATGCGGTTACAGAGGACAATGTCAAAAAAATACATGAAATAGTGTTGGCTGACCGGAAAGTGAAGGTGCGCGAGCTAGCAGATACCACAAAGATTATTACTGAGCAAATACGCTGTATTTTGGGCAATATTCTGCATATGAGAAAGTTATTCTGCCGCTGGGTGCAGCGCATGCGCACTCCTGATCAAAAACACAAACGCGAGAGCACTTCGAAAGAGTGTTTGGACTTACTGATGCGGAATCGGGCGGACTTTTGGCGTCGATTGGTAACTGTTGATGAAACCTGGATCCACTTTTACACACCAGAGAACAGAATACTCCTCCACGGAGGAGTATTTTACAGACCTTCCGGAAAATCACTTTTCGGACGGGATCAAGAAGTTGGAAAATCGCCGGAATAAGTGTATCAAGCTAAAAGGGGACTATATTGAATAAACTAAAAAAAACATTTAAAAAAAATTTTTTTTTTCATTCCCAAGAATGCCCACCTAGTAGGTCATACTAAAGTTACAGCAAAATTTCGACAGCTTTACTGGAGGATATCTTTTGGTACCGAAGGAATCTGGAGCCTTGAAACCTCGGGCATCTAAAGGTCGTTGAAAGATACCTTCTTTAATTCCATGTAAGATTGTGCCCGGTCTGCAATTTTTAGCACATTGAAGACAAGAAGCATCTGTCCTGCCAGGAATGCTTCGAACTTTCTTCTTGCATAGTCGACAACCGCTGTCAAGTTTAAACGAATTTACTAGAATAAATGAAATTAAAATAAATTCCTTATTCCAACTGGCGATGTCCCTGAAACAAGCCATTCGACTGATATCAACTAAAAGAATCGCAGCCCTGTGTCAATATTTTTCCGCCCACGTCTACCAACTATGAGTACGGCGAAACTCTACACCAAATGAAAACAAAATTAAATAAATAAAAATAAAAACTCTTCGTGAACTCGATTAAATAGGAATTACCAAGAATTCAAGAAACCTACGCCATCCTTTCAGTCTGGAATCCCTCCAAAGACGATAACAAAAAACCCATACTTTGCATAAATTTTAGCAAACCTCGGCTGCAAAACTTTTCACCATTATCCCATCGTCGTAGTTGGTTGCGCCTCAATGCGGCGCAACCATGCGACTTTGCGTGTCGATAATGCGAATTATTACGAGTATAACCGTTCGCTTGAATTGGCGTTAATTAAATAAATTTTCGTGGTTCAGCGTCGCCAATCATCCATTTGTTGTCTCGAATGAAATGTTTAAAGTTTCAACTACAAAAAGTCAAACCTCCGTCTACTTTGAGGATATGCTGTTGCAGTTGCATGACTCATAAATTGTAACTATACGCCAACTCGAATCAGCACTATAAAGAGAAAAGCCCACTTTCAGTTATTATTCCTAATCAGGAGCAGGACCTACATAAAATACGGCACACATACGAGTACATAGTGTATTTTGTACCACAAAACCTACCTATGTATAGAGACCGACTTCAGACAGAACTACTGTTACACAATATATCGCGTGCGCCACAAGCCAATTTCGTTCGAAGCTGCATAGGTCTCGGCCGCCGCCGCGGTATGGTATTCCTATGAATTGGCCATGGTCACTTTGGTGAAATTAAATGTCTGATCGTTGGCGTAATAGTTGCGAGGCAGGGCAGATAATTCTTCTCTAACTTCTACTTCCCCTGCAAAACGATTGACTCAACCATCCGACAATGTTGACGATGACGATGGCTAATTTCATACCCACTTCCCTTACGGCCACATAGCATAGAGATGCTAATCACTAACGCCGCTGCTCATAGTTTGCTGAAATCAGAGTTATGACATCAGCACCAGCACCAGCACCAGTCATCATCGTACGGATAGTTTGCTGCTGGTGATGCATGTACGGATTATAAGCTGGACACAGAGGGCAACCATCGGACCGGTCTTTGGAGTGATCATCGTTTTGTTTCAAGTGCCCGGCTTAGGCTCAGCATGCATCTCGATTTAGGAAACTAGTTCCTGGTGCTGGTTCGAATACTCATCAATTGGCTTAGAAGTACGTGCACTTCAAGGCTTTGCCGATTGCTATTAATTGTTATCTCGGTACCGGGTTCGGTAGGGGGTACCGAGTTTGATGATATTTGGGGGCGGACACCAGTTTCACCGGCAAATTAACGCTGAAATTTGTAGCAAAAACACAAAAAACAATTCCAGAGGGTTGCTGCTGTGCCATTGTTTAACCACTCGGTGCACGCGGGAGTTGGGTAATTTTAAGTAGATGTTGATGCAACAATTGCCGGACACAAACTAGTGTACTACGAATTGTAGGCGCAATTTATTTATGTCACATTAAATGAGGGCATCCGATGATATATAAATCAGTGGGGGTGCTGGAATCGGTGACGTGATTAAGAGTGAGGTACTGAGACGAGTGCCCGCATGGTGCCATGTTGCGTTTTGTGGCAAAGTGACATTGAAACCGACAACCGATTGAGTACATGTTTTGTGGTGTGCTTGTAGTTTATTATAAATTGGATTTTGAAATGCTGTCGGATACTAATCATAATAATTTGTGACATTTTAATGGTGGCATGAGATTGGAGTGGAGATGCAGTTAATTTGTTGGACATTGTGATGCATTGATGTAGTTTTAATACTCGTATGTCACATGAATGACTAAAGCCCTCTCGAGAAGATCTGGATGAATGGTGTGTCAGTTGTTTGAACTCTTGTCTTATTGGAATAATAGTTTCGACGAGGGCTTAGGGAAGATGGCAAAGTCGTGATGATCGTGGATGTAAACTCCTACTAGAGGGCATCCTTTAACACTTAAATGGAGCTTCCTTACATAATCAAATGGAAATAAAGGTTCATTTGTTATTGAAGATTGTTGGGTGTTGCAGAAATAGGGTACGTGCTTTGAGGTGTCAACCTGGGGATATCCAGTGTTGTAACTGTTTTCTACACATCAATTGCGCTTATTTTACTTCCAAGTGGTAACCGTCAGGTACTGGTCAGTGTCCACCGCGAATTGTGCCCAGCAGACAAAAATAGCAGCACTCAAACGGTATATCAACAAAGTTAAGGAGGTTTTTATACCTAAAGCTGGCAAATAGGGGCATATAGCAGCAAAGGATTTGCAACCCTAGAGCGTTTACTGGAAATCCATATCAGGAACAGATGGAGCAACGGTTTTTTGACCGAGTCACCGCATGGTTACATGAAAAGCAAATCTGTAGTAACTAGAACCGCCCAACAAGAAGTGGTGGGGAAAATTGAAAGGAGTCTACACTTCGGTGAGTTTGGCATCTTTCCTCGATATCGAAGGACCCTTCAACAACGTGTAGTTTAAAAAAAAAAAAGAAACACTGTGGCGCTGACAGCCCGGTATGGGCCATGGCCTAGCTTCTTGACACTCATTTGTGTTGTTCATGTTGTTATCTTTAGTCACATCTGAGCGGGGCCTACGGTTTATCGCCGATTCCGAACGGTACTCCTTAGAAGCTTTTTCATAGGCAAATTTTACTTTCGGGAGTTTGCCATTGCCCGCCGAAAGGGTGATGGCGAACTGGCGAACTGTTGGTGACCCAGCCAGGAATCGAACCCAGACTGTCTACGTGATAGTCCAATGAGCTAACTATCGCGCCATCGCCATCGCCATGGCAGTTAGCACCATTAAAAGTGCTCTAGTAGACGCAAATATAGAACAGGCCATTACAAATTGGGTTTGCAACAAGTAGGGTAATAAACTGTTCCATTGGACAAAGCTCGGCTAGAATGTCAGTAACCAGGCCAACCCATCAAGCGGGAGTCATATCTCCACTCTTGTGGGTGCTGATCATTGATGACAACTTTAAAAAGCTTCATTCAATGCCGTGGTGCTAACGGCATACGCAGATGACATGACCACTTCATGCGCAGGGAGAATACTTAAACACTTTAACGATTAGCACTTTGGAAAGCACCTGTGGTCTCAATGTCAATCCCTCGAAAATGGAACTGGTTCTTTTTACCAGAAAGTACAAGATACCACCACAATTCACACTCCCAAAACTCAACAGAGTGGATCTGTCCCTTTCAGACAGCGGGAAGTATCTGGGTGTAATTCTGGACAAAAAACTGAATTGGAATCTCAATGTAGCGGAAAGAATCAAAAAGGCATATAATTCTCTTTTTATATGCAAAAGAACTGTAAAAAATTTGGGGCCTAAAACCGTCTATATACGGTGGTGGTGAGACCCATACATACATATGGGGCACTAGCATGGTGGAAAGCAACAAATAAGAAAATGATCTACGGAAAATTAGCGGCGGTTCAAAGAACGGCTTCCATAGCCACTACAGGTGCGTTCCGTACTAACACTACGGCAGCATTGGACACCTTTCTACGCATAACACCGCTTGACTTACAGATAAAAAAGTTTGCTGGCAACAGTGCGATTCGACTCACTAATCTGGGTTACTTTAAGAGCATTAGCTTCGGACACGGCACGATCCTAAGGGACCTATTGCCAGGCAATCCTATTTCAACGGATGATATCCTTAGTCCATTTCGACATTCCGTATGATATAATGTATCCGAAGAGGGAGGACTGGCAAGAAAATGCAGTAATCAGGCCAACGGAAATTTCAGTTTTCACAGATAGCTCGAAAGCAGAGGAAAGAACAAGTTCCGGTACCTTCCCGAAAGACCCAGAACTTAGAGTTTCCATAAGGCTGCCGGGCACTAGTAGTGTCTTCCAATCAGATGTTCTGGCTGTCCTCAGGGTGGCTGAGCTGATGCAGATGAGATGGGTATCCGATAGAGATATTGCTATCTTTTCATCGACAGCCAGGCCGCTCTTAATGAAATGGAATCAACCGACATCAGCTATGATACAGTCAAGGGCTGTCTCACTATGCTCAAAGCATTATGCATTTAGAAACGGGTGAGACTGTGCTGGGTGCCAGGACACTACGGAATAGAGGAAAATGAATAAGCGGGCGAGCTTGCATGGAGAGGAATACTACTAGACAGTAGTGAGGTTGATAACATCAAACCACCCTCTGCACAGTAAGAGGCACTATCGAGGAAAAAAGATCATAGCGACTGCCAACATAAGGTGGTCGAATCTGGAAGGATACAGGGTATCCAAGGCTCTATGGCCACTTCTCCATGGCAAAAGATCTAGAAAGCTGATTAAACTGAACAGGGACAGGCTTAGGACATCAATAGGCATCCTGACAGAACACTGTTTCCCGCTGAAATACGCAAAGAGACTCAAAATGACAGATACGGACATTTGTAGATTCTGCTGTGATCTACAAGCGGTTGAGTACATAATACACATACTGTTTCAATGTATCGCAATATCGCGTAGCCGAAGGAAATTCTTAGGAAAATACTTTTTTGAAAACTAAGAGGAAATAGACGGCATGGACTTCAAAGGCTTTCTTGGCTTTTGTAAAGAATTCGGGTGTTTTACCAGGGAGATTGTTTAGGTTTTTGTCACTTGGAGTTAAATTCAACTGGTGCTACAAGGATCGCGATGGGCTCGTTTTGGTGCCTTGTGATGTGTCTTATAACACAACTTGTTTAACCTAACCTAACCTAACCTAACGGCATATAGGATGAATTCCGATGATGGAATCAACGGTGAAGTACTCGTAACATACCAAAACAAAACAAATGAGATCTTATCGGGGCTGCTTAGTCAGGGTATTGGAAAAGGGATGCTGGCGGGTGAGCTGCACACATCAAGTCGATCAAATGTGTGCTCACCACCTTCGAGGTCTTTTTCAATTGATTTTTCCATCCGTGCTTGATTCATGAACCTTGCGGGCCCGAGGATTTGTGAACATTCACTCTGCATATCCCAGCAATCTCTGAGTAAGAAGATGTAATGAAATCTTCTCCTCCGAAGCTCGTCAATGCAAACGTGCCCGAATATCTTACAAAAAAATTGTCCCTCGAAACGAACGAGGAATGGAATGAAGTTATCATTCGCTTTCGATAGAGTCCATGTATCAGCGACATGAAGCAGGACCGGGATAATCAAGGTCTTACAAAGAATTTTCGAAATAGGGCCTTACTGCCTATTTGGCTTCTTAGCACAAAGAAGCAGCGATTGACAAGAATGATATTTTAATATGAATATCAGAGCAACGGGTGTTCTCCATCGTCATTCTGAATAGAGGGACGAATTTGACAGGGATATCAAAACTAAACATTGCTTCATATAGCTCGTCTCTCTAAATGCTATCATGAGTGGCCTTGAGATAAATAAAAAGAGGGTTGGTAACGATAAGGTCAATTGTTCAGGTTTCTTACCTGAAACGCCAAGATAGGGGACAGTCAGGATGTTGACGAAGGTTTTCAGACGATCACACATTATTTTAGATAGGGGGTCTTGGAGCCGATGTTGAGGAGACTTATGCCTCTATAGTTGCCGCAGTTAACGGTGTCCTTTTTCCTTTCACTTTTGCTCGTAGGTCTCACGACCGGTTCTTGTCCTTCGTTGCAGCGCCATTTTGTACCCATCTCGTTTAGCTAGATGTTCTTGGGGGGGATTCTTCGTCAAACCAGCGATTTGACGCTTGGTGCTGGTCGGGGAAACCCAGCACATCAGTTGCGTTTTCTCTGAAGGCATTCGACAGCGTTGGCACTGGTCTTCGGTACCTGAAGCTGTTGACAAAGAAGCTGTTGACCACGCCGAATACAAATGTCACGGCATAACATGGCTTGCTGGTTGAGGCAAGATTCTCTCCTGACAATCCATCAAATCGCAGTTGACTTATCTTTAAATGGGGATTACGATCTCTGGTAAATAGATTTCAAAGGAGTTGAAGGCGCACCTTAATGTCCTCATTCAGGTGAGAAGAATAAAGTCTGGCTAAGTAAATTGGGCGACTGTTGTTATGTAAGGCTACATATGTTAAGAATACCATGTCAATTAAGAACTCCTCATTGCTTCTAAAATGAAAAGAACTCCTGTGCTTGGGCTGAAAATGTATTACTTAAAGATGCCCTGACGAGGTCTGGCCCTGGATAAAGTGCTGATACCACTAGGGCTAATCACAAAGTCTCCTGGTTGAGGAGGACCAGGGAACGTGGCTTAGATAACACGAAGGTAATATTGAAGGTTATCTCCTCTTGTTAATGGGCGGTTGGACACTATAGAAATAGGGTGGGCACTGAGAGCTGTCAACCTGGCGATATCCAGTGTTGCAACTATCTTCTACTTCCACGTGGTAACCGTCGGGTATCATCACGTGGTCCACACGGACTAGACCCGCTAAAGTTATAAGCGGGAGTGCTGACCAGCAGACAAAAATAGCAGTCCAATAATTCCCCAGATGGAATCAGCGGTGGAAACAATCTCGAAACGAATGAGACTTTCTCTGGGCTACTTCGACATATTTGGAGCTCAGGCCGGTAAGGATTCTGAGACTAAGTCAGGGTCTTGAAAAATAGATGGTGGCGGACGAGCCTTTAATGGATCAACGGCAGCACTCACGTCCCAGAATGGATTACTGCCTTTCGGTGTAACCGACTTCTCATCCTCGAGGTATCAAAAAATGGAACTGGCCCTCCAGGTTGGGTGTTCTGCCGCCGGGATAACTGCCCGGCTATGAAAAAAATTAAAAGTTTCGAAACATAAACAAGCTTCGGATACGAACAACGATCTTCAGATATGTACGTGGAATGTAAGGTCCCTTAACAGGCCACGAGCAGCCGAACAACTAGCGGAGGCCCTAGACTGGTCTAAAGCAGACATTACCGCCATCCAAGAAATGCAATGGAATGGGCCGGACAAAAAGAGTATGGAAAACTGCGACATCTACTACGGCGACTATTATCGACGGCGAAAGCAGCGCCTATTTGGATGTGGATTTGTTGTTGAAGGCAGAAAAAGGAAAGGAGGAAAAAGAAAGGGCATGAGAATTACGCGGTCGAGGAAATTGAGAGATGCTACTCCAGGAATAAGACGTCTAGAACAGAATGTCACTGTCGACAGGTATAACTTTGAGGTAGTTAAAGACTTTGTCTACCTAGGCTCCGCTATGAGTTCAAACAACGGCATCAGCGCTGAGATCAAACGAAGAAGAACTCTTGCCAATCGCTGCTTCTATGAGCTAAGAAGGCAATTGACTAGTAAAGCCCTGTCTCGAACAACAAAAGTTACGCAACATAAGAGCTTAATAATCTCAACAATAAAAAAATTGTTCGATTGATCTTCGGTCCCGTCTGCATTGATGGGAAGTATGGGGGACCTCAGCCAACTTATCGTGCGAAACTGGAGGCAGCTAGTAAAAGATCGAGCAAGCTGGAGACGCTTGTTGACTGAGGCCCAGGTCCGAAGCGCCACATAGTAAGTAAAGTAATGGGCTTTCACTATTACTAGGGTTTTCAATGCATTTGTTGTAGACTTGCTTTGTAGAATGGTTGTGGCATCTGTCCTCATTTACCAGTCCTAAAGGCTCACCAAATTCCCAAGCTGCATTGCAATTCTGGACAAAATCACTCGTAGGTCGACTCCGTATGGAGTAGTATCCAGAGATGGCACTCACAGTTCCGGTGTCTTTCTGCAGTCTTGTCAGAAACTGATTCTTGGATTCCAAGGCTTTTGGATAGAAAAATCACTGTAAGATTTTTGACGATGAGACATCACTGAGCACTGCACCATTGGCATTTATGTTAAATACCTCGGTGTGCACCAAAACGATTTCGGAAGAAGCTGGAGGAACTTCCGATTGAGTCTTTCTATCTCCTGCTTCCTGACTGTTCTGTCGTTTGCGGGAGGAAAATGAGACCTCTGAAAAGTTGCCTCCTTGCAAAGCTCGAAAACTCACGCAACACTTAGAAAGGGAATCTCCCGAATTTAATTTCATTATCTGGATGGTTCTATTCGGATAGTAACTTCAAGGGTAATTCTATCATCGTATGGCTGAAATGGATTCTCTGCTGGTCTATGTTAGTAATGGTACTCAGTGAGTGACCAGCTTTGCTCACTGATATTCACCAACAATTTCCTCAAGCGGACAAATTTCCAATTTCCATATGACTTATGTAATCTTTCCAAGACATGGAGTACCTCCTTCCCTCTGAGCTTTTGTGTTCAGCACAGTCACTTTTATACAAAACCATAACTGAGTCCTGTATAGTTCGCTGGAGTATGTAAAAGATATACACGTACACCGCCGAATGCAAATCATTGCGGAAGGCATCAACAAGTTTTCCATTAACGAAGTCAAAGCTCGCAAATGTAAAAGTAACAATAGTTTCCAATCAAGCGGTTCGAAGCGACTTTTGGGTGACGTAACCCCCTTTTTGGGCCAAAGCCCATTACTCATGCATACACCACATTTGCACATTTGTCTTACAGACACCCAACAAGAGTTGCCTTCGACTGTATACATAGATCCAGATACTCTCGATAAGCCATCTCTCTGTCCTGCCCATTGAGCTCGCATTTATATAAAAAAAAAGGAAAAGAAACCTCTCGTCCAAATTATATTCATACGGATACGTGGGTAGAACTTCAATGCATTGGATGAGACGCGCGCGCGTGCGACCATACCAGCTCACAGAGTGAGATGCAGATCCTTGGCTGTGGTAAACAGTTTATGGGCCGCCTTGATTTTTATGGGCTGATTACTCGTTACTTTCGTTGTTTTCGGGCCCCAATGGCCCACGCGGTAAAACTTCATGTGCATGAGATGAAAATCTAAAAAAGAAATTACGCCAATTGTTTTGCTCTAACCATTTCATTTGGTTTCGTTTCGTTTTGTTTGTTTCGTATCCTCGGGTGGTGTTCTGTGCGCTTTAAGAAGAAACGTGAAAATGGGCTTGGACTGAAGCCAGAGATGTACAAGGTAAGACTACATATTCATCAGGGTGGTGCTGTTTGGCTTGGTAGCTAACGCAAACATTGTTTATCCCTCTGTGGCTTTGTGGCAATGTGCCTTGAACGACGACTTCGTATCGGCACCATGGAAACGCAAGAATTAACATTTTATTCCAATGATGGATCCTTATCAAATGCAAATTGTTGTATTTGGAGTAATCTGCGGTCGGAGGTCTTTCAGTGTCTTTCAGTCTTTTCTTGCCAACACAGCGTCAGCGGCGGTATGAATGCTATTACCATGACCACAGCTAGGTAATGTATTCCGAGCATACACAGAGATTTCCTTAGTTACCCACGTAACTCGAATGTACGTTCGTACGTCAGTTGTATCCGTGTGTACTCGTACATTGTTCCGAGAAATTTGCGAGATTCAAGTCGTAAGTCGCTGAGAAAACGTTTGCAATTTGTCCTGCATACATTAGATGGTGCAGATGGTGGAGATGGCTTTGAAGATCTGGTCATTGGAAAGGGGGTTATGGTTTATGGTGGTGGGATGGGAGTACCAGATGAGATAGTGATTAATGGATATGAAAAAGTTGCCGTTTAATTTGACTGCACTCGTATGGATACATTGCATTGTAGCTCTTGTGGGAAGATTTTTGTTGTTTGCTTAAAGATTTAATCAGAAATTTCTTGAATTTAATTGCAACGGAAGGATTATGTACAAATTAGCCGCATGTGTCAGTTTTAGGGTTTATCTGGGCTTTGGACAAGAGCTGATTGATTCCAAAGATGTGACATGGACGCGCCTCCTTTAGAGAAAGTGTATTCCTTGGAGGACGGGTTATCCAACAAATAAATTGCTGGGACAACATTCTACCTTAGAATAGAGAGAGAGGGAGTTAATGGCTTATTCTTAGACATAAGGCCTGACTAAGTTTGTCATTGTCTATTTGAATGTTTTTCGGTGTTGCTTAGAATTAAACTCAGACCTATGTCGTAATATCCTACGAAATAGCAATCCTGTCACGTTGACCATGGCAGACTCCCTTTCGATGTTCATGTGCTATTACCCACTTGGTAGCTTCTAAATTTTTTTCCAAATCAACTCCCGGCATGCGAAAGACCGAAAATTGTTCCATTGCTGAAACAAGGCATAGGTTACCTAAATGTTATCACTAATCGAAGATCCACAAGAATACCCTCTTGAACATACCAATCGCACCTATTTAGTGCGCCCACTTTTCGTAATACTGTGGGTATAATGGGCTTCCACAGCTTGTATGCAGAAAGGCTGAGTGATTTCGCAAGTGGACGATCTGTGACAAGAGAGATTGATCAAATTGCTATACTTGCTGAATAGGGATATCAAGGGCCTGTTCGTCGGAAAAATTTTATATGATCAGATGGCTACAATGGAAAAGCACCGTCAAATACTTTGCCGACCGCAATATCATCACCCTCTTTCGGAATCCCTAACTAGGATGATGTGCCGAGGACTAGTGGCGGTGCTACCAGAGTGCCATTCTGGCCCTGATCTTATACTAGGACATAACCTCCTAAGATTGAGGAGTGACGGTTTATACTGACTGCAGATAAGAGATCTGCTGCTAAAATGTTTTAACACAGGGGAGAAGGTGACTTACTTTAATAGGGCTACAGTTCAGGGTGAACTTTTTAATCAAACCGGCTTAGACGATCTCTCCCCAGATGCCGAGTAGGTTGAGTTCCCTTTCCCTTGCGTGCGCAAACTTAGATAGGTCGTCTCTCGGAATTATAATCGATGAATCTTTGGGTATGGTGACCATTGGCCAAGCAGTATCTTTCTCCCGAAACGGATCAGTGTTTCTTTATCCGCTTTCGATAAGGTCGGAGTCACTGCCCTATAGAGCAGGGCAGGGTTGACAAGGGTCTTGTATAAAGGCAGTTTGACCTAACGAGAGAAGGCTCTGTTACTCAATTACCTCCTAACCGCAAGAAACAGCGATTGGACAGAGCAACTCTAAATCGAATTTCTGTGCTAACGAGTATGTCGTTGTTGCTTGTTGTCGCGAAGCCAAAACTGTGACTTTGTATAGGTCGTCCTATGCACTGTAATTGGCTTGTGCAGGCAACTTCAAATTTAATTTATTTCTCATACGTGTAGTGCGTGTTTTATGAAAAGTTTTTTTTTTTTTTTTAAATTAATTTATATCAAGGAATATTAAAGTAAGTTTATAAATATATTATTTGGATTCTAATATTTTTGTGGTGGTGGATAAAATGAAAATTTGTTGATTTGTTGAAGGAAGATCGACGGTGGACGCTATCCAAAGCCTACGAATAATAATGGAAAAGCACCAAGATTCGTCTAAGCATTTACACATGGTATTTGTCGACCTCGAGAAAGCATTCGATCGAGTGCCTAGGGATCTCATATGGGCCGCGCTGAGGTCTCAAAACGTACCGGAAACGTATGTTAGAAAAATACAAGACATGTACGGAAACGTGAAAAGCTCTACTGGACTAACGAGAGAATTTCCAGTCAATGTCGGAGTGCATCAAGGAAGCGTACTTAGCCCTTTCCTCTTTAACGTAGTATTCGACTATCTTTTAAAAGACTGCATGCGCGAAGCAAATGTAACGCCAATTCTCTTCGCTGACGACGCAGTTATACTTAGAGATAACGTCGAAGATTTACAGAACGCCTTAGATTCATGGAGAAATGCGCTAGACAAAAACGGGTTTAAAATAAGTCGTTCAAAGACGGAGCATTTGACGTGCCCATTTGCGCATCCGTTGCGACCTATTCCGGGTATAATGTTAGACGGAAAAGTTCTTCCGAAAAGCACTATCTTTAAGTACTTAGGATCAATCGTTAACATGGAAGCGAAATGTGACGATGACGTAAACCACAGAGTGAGTGTGGGATGGATGAAATGGCGGTAAAATTCGGGAATCTTTTGCGACCTAAATTAAAGGGGAAACTCTACACCACGGTTGTTAGACCAGCTCTTATATACGGTTCACAGTGCTGGACATTGTACGAAGCGTTTAAAAACAAAAACAAAATGACGGCAGCGGAAATGAAAATGTTGACGATGTCTAGTGGAGTCACTAAACGCGATTGCATTAGATCTACGCGTATAAGAGGAAGTCTACATATAAGAAATTCGGTAACCGAACAGCTTGAGGCGAATAGAATAAGCTGGTATTGCCACGTTCAAAGAAGATTTGCGGAAAATCCGGTTAAAAAGGCACTATCAACTACGGTCACTCCAACTGTAAGAAAACGAGGTCGGAAAAAGAATTCCTGGATTTCTCAGATGGCAAATGCGCAACAACGCCTGGGGCTAACGACTAAAGCGATCCAGGACCGAGCATTATGTAGACGCGTTCTGCGGTCTGCGACATTAGCCAACCCCATAAGCGGAGCAGCAGCGATGCAGTAAAAATGAGAAACTCGTTACGCATAAGTTCGTATAACGAGGAAAGGGTTAATAAAATGATAAGAAGAAGAAGAACGATAAAATGAAAAAATGAGTGTTTTTTTTAAAAGTTATTATTACATTTATTGGAGAAAAAACAAGCATTGTTTCACATAGTTCCCCCTTCAAATTAGGCTCATTGCAAAGTCTGATGTCTTAACTATTTTTTTTTATTTTTTTGTATTTTATTGTGGCAAAAGTTATAATTTTTAGGATACAATTTTAGGGATACAGAGATTTGGCTTAATACCTTACTTCTAAGATATTTGTAAAATTTTTACTAAATATAATATCACAGATTAACATAAAATTTGAAGGAAAAGCCACTAAAAACCTTCATTTAAACAAAATTCGCAGGGGGAAGGGAGAAGCGGTTTCAACACTTGATTTCAAAAATAAAGATTATTAATTTGTAAGAAGTTACACAAATAAAATGATGAACAGGTAATTGATAATGAAGGAGAAACAATCAAATAAATAAAGAAGTAATTAAATAAATATAAATGTATTGGAATATAGTATATGAACAAACAAATAAATAAATATAAATAAATAAATAAATGAATAAATAAATATATAAATAAATGAATATATATATAGATATGTAAATAAATACTTACTTACTTTAGGTGGCACTACAGTCCGGGGTGGACCTGGGCCTCAGTCAACAAGCTTCTCCAGCCAGCTCGACCCCTGGCTAGCTGCCTCCAGTTTCGCACGCTAAGTTGGCTGAGGTCCTCTTCCATTTGCGTGCGCCACCTGAGTCTTGGCCTTCCTCTACTGCGCTCTCCCTCGGGGGCGGATTCGAAGACTTTTCGGACCGGAGCATTGGTGTCCATGCGCTCTACATGACCCAGCCATCTACATGACCCAGCCATCTCAGTCTTTGGATCTTCACTCTTCTGGCTGGGTCCATGTCGCTGTACAGTCCATACAGTTCGTAGTTGAATCTCCTCCTCCACTCACCGTCAATGCAGACGGGACCGAAGATCGCCCGAAGAATTTTTCTCTCGAAGCAACCAAGAACACCCTCATCCATTTTTGATAATGTCCATGCCTCTGCGCCATAGAGCAGGACCGGGATTATTAAAGTCTTATAAAGGGCGACTTTTGTTGTCCGAGAGAGGGCTTGCTACTCAATTGCCTTCTTAACCCAAAGAAACAGCGGTTGGCAAGAGTTATTCTTCGCTTGATCTCAGCGCTGGTGTCGTTGTCTGTATTTATAGCGGAGCCTAGGTAGACAAAGTCCTTAACTACCTCAAAGTTATATCTGTCGAGGGTGACGTTCTGTCCGAGACGTCGGTGTTGGTTGTCCTTTTTGCTTGACAGCATATACTTGGTCTTGCCCTCATTGACCGCCAAACCCATTTTCGCCGCTTCCGTCTCAATACTCGCGAAAGCGCCACTGACATCACGCTGCTTTCTCCCGATTATGTCAATATCGTCGGCGTATGCGAGTAGTTGGACGGACTTTTGAAAGATAGTGCCTCTAGTGTTTGCTCGTGAGTTTTGCACTATTCTTTCAAGTACGATGTTGAGAAAATCGCATGACAGCGCATCGCCTTGTCTAAATCCTTTCTGGACATCAAAGGTCTCGGTGAGATCTTTACCGACCGTGATGGAGCAGCGTGCATTCTCCATCGTCATCCTGCACAGACGGACGAGTTTGGCAGGGATGCCAAAACTGGACATTGCTCTATATAGCTCGTCTCTATAGATGCTGTTATACGCGGCCTTAAAATCGATGAATATGTGGTGGGTATCGATCTGAAGCTCTGGATAAATATAATAAATAAATAAATAAATATATAAACAAATAAAAATAGGTATATGAATAGATAAATAATTTATATATAATATATAAATAAGTAAATAAATAAATATGAATATGAAACAAATTCATATTGCACTCCTATGAGACTAAGTTTGAAATCAAGTAGTTGTCAGATGAAGAACAAGAGATACGAGTATTATATTGGTGGTTTAGTTTTTCAATTTTATCTGAAACCATTTCAATTATAGCCATTTTCTGAAGTTCCTCTGTTGAAAAAAAAACAGGGAAGATTAAGTATCATTTTGAGCAATTTGTTTTGTGCTATTTGCAGCTTGCGCAGATGGCTTTTTGCACACTTACCCCAAACAGGAGATCCATAAAACATAATTGCTTGAAATATTGATTTAAAAATTCATAATTTGTTGGCATCACTCAATTTTGAATTCCGGCATATAAATGGGTAGAGAACTCTTATTGCCACATAAACCTTTTTAATTATTTGTTGGACATGTAGATTGAATGTAAGTCGTTTATCTAAATAGATGCCAAGATACTTAACAGTCGATTTCCACTCAACTTGAGTACCGTTGATTTGAAGGTTGTTAGTAGGAAGTAAGTAGGCTTTTCTTTTACGAGTAAAAAAGATAGCCTGAATCTTAGAAGCATTAATGTTTATTTTCCAATGACTACAATATACTTCAACAGCATTTACACCAGATTGCAAATTAGTTTCAATGTTAAAACCAATTGCATCTGAAGAATAAATGCAAGTATCGTCAGCGAATAAGGCAATGTTACAGTTTGTCAAGTTGAGGAAATCGGAAGTTAATATATTAAAGAGGACTGGACCAAGAACAGATCCTTGTGGGACATCTGCATTAATCAAATGATTGTCTGAAAGACTTTGGTTGATGGATACATTGAAACTTCGGGATGACAGGAACGATTGAATAATTTTAACTATGTTCAAGGGAAAATTATACGTATCTTAGAAGTTTATGTATTAAACCATTATGCCGAAGGTTTCTCTACGTCCAAAATTACCATACCAGTGCTTTTGCCATCTGAAAGGTTGTTTTAAATATCTTTTGTGATACGATGCACTTGGTGAGTAGTGTTGTGAAATGGCCTGATTTCAAATTGCTCTGGGGGCAAAATTGCATTTTCGTCAACAAAAGATACAATTCTTTTTTTTATAATTTTTTCTAGGCACTTACTAAGAGAGCTTAGCAGACTAATCGGCCTATAGCTACAAGGTAAATTGGGAGCTTTGCCCGGTTTCAAGATTGGAATTATCTTGGCTACTTTCCACTTATTAGGAAAGTATGCCAATCTAAGACAGTTGTTGAACAAATCCATCAACTTCATAAGGGCAAAATCAGGGAGATTTTTGAGGCACTGATTCTTAATCCCATCTGAGCCAGACGATTTTCTAGTCTTGAAACTACGTATAATATCCTTCAATTCATTAAGATGTATAAGCTTAATGTTACTAAATAATGACTGTGAATTGAGGATGCTTAGTGATAGTTCTACGGAAGATTCGATATGCGTGACTGGAATTACGTTTCTACCAATCGAATGACTTTTGAAAAAGTTGATTGCCAGCGCATTAGCTTTATCACAACCAGAAGCCAGCGAAGAATTGCCAACCTTAAGTGGAGGAATGTAAGTGTTGTTTTTTTTCTCTACTTCAACGATATTCCAGAATGGCTTGCTGCCCTTATTTAGACCCTGAAGTCAAACCAGAGAGTTTTCAAGATTAGTTCTTATTATTCTTCTAAATAATTTCCAGTTGGCATTTTTGAAGTCATAGACTTGATTTGCGCACTGCACTGGAGAAGCTTTCACGCAACACTTAACAGGTAGATGATCGGAACTGAGTTCGTTGAGGGTTATGGGGGAAGTAAAAAGATCAGGCATATTAGTAAGATACAAATCCAACGTAGAAGGGTTTCTGTTCCGACTAGATGGAATGTGAGTAGGACTATCGGGAAAGAGGATTTCAAACGGATGTCTTACGTTGAGGTCTCTAAGAATGTTACCCCATGCATTTGCCCTCATACAACACCAGTGCCTATGCCTGCAATTAAAATCACCACCTATTAGGAATAGATCGTTAGTATCAACTAGCCTTAGGAAGTCATTCCGGAGATCAAATCTTTTTTGAGGTGTGATTACTCCACCCGGAAAATAAGCACTATAAATTTTCAATGTGTCTCCATTAACAAAAGGAACTTCAATACCAATTGCTTCAATTAATTTGAAATAAGTAATAGGAAGTACTTCGTGTTTAATAGTACGTTTTAATAGCATGGCAACACCACCACCACTTCTCCCTTCCCTATCCAACATATAATGTTTAGACTACAAGTCATTACTTAGAATTATATAAATACTTAATGGCAAGTTGAGTTATAGCGTTGAATTGTTCCGCCTTTGTAGTACATTTACCGAGCATGGAGATCATCTCTGTAGTGAGTGCATTTACTTCTTCAAAAAGAAAATAGATCTTCTTTGTTTTGCACACTATTGTTGTTGGTAAACTTGGCCCACGTATTCGATGCATTGCAGATGGTTGCAGCTTTCGGTCTCACGCCAGCTGGTGCATTGCGTTGATGAGGGAGTGAAGGCCCAAACCCATAGAATCCGTCGCGTGCGTTGCGTTTACATTCCACTAAAATCGTATTTGACGGATTGCAAAGAGGTGCCCAATGAATACGTACGTTGCGTCCGAAATTCATCTGAAACATCCATCCACATGGAACACAAAAGAGCACCCGAATGAATTTCCATGGAAACATCTGTCAGACGCACAAAAAGTTAAAAGTTGACCAATTTCATCCGAAGTAATGCATTCCAATTGTGGGCCGCATTTGCTGTTTCTCTTCCTCTCATTAGGGCTTATGAGTTGTCAAGTTTTTGACATGACGCAACGTACGCAACGTATTCTATGGGCTTGGGCCTTGAGGGAAACTCCATGATGTTAGCTTCAAAATTTGGTTGTGTCCTTCTAATATGCTGTGTTTTGTTTTTGGCCGATAGCTTTTCCCTCATTTCCAGAAAGCTTTTACGACTAACACATGATAGGTCGGTTGATTTGTGTGTGCCATTGCAGTTGGCGCATTTAATATCAAAAAGTTTTGCTTGTTTTTGCACGCCTTTATAATTGAGCCATTTTTCTCCATGGCTTACGAGGCAAAAAGTATCTGAATGCCTTTCTATGTAACTAAAAAGGAAGTGTTTGAAGTCTGGTTATCAAAAACCAAATTAAAGCGCGTTGATGCGCTCTTATCCTTTGTTTGATTTTTTTTAGCCGTAAAATTTGCAGAAGATGCAATACAACCACTCATACAAAGTATAAGAAATCTTTGTCGAAAGTATGATCAATGGTGGTCTAAAAGTTGTAGACGTCTTGATGATTTTAAAAATGAAAACACTTCCTGGCTAGATGAACATTATTCTCTGCCACAGCAAATCTTATGTGAAATTCCATCTTCGTCAAATTCGAAAAGCGTTTGTAGACCAAGAAGAACATTTGATGATCGCTGCGACAAGATTAGAAGAAAAAGGTGCAGCTCTTGTTGAATGTTCAAAGAGTTTTCCACAGAGGGGTTAGTTTTTGAAAATAATATCTATTTGTAAAAGTTTTGTTGATTTACCTTTCATACATTTTAAGGCTCGATTTTGAAAAAATCTTGAGAAAAAGGCCCATCTTCTGGATCGAGCTTATCTGTTGATGAGGCCTTAGCACTTATTGTGGACTCATAGCTTTCAATTCACCAATATGAAATTGTACGACAAAGAGTCAATTTAATTGTCTTCATGTGATAAAATCAAAGACTCGAATAAAAAATGTTATCCGAAAAAATGTGCTATAACAGAATCCAGTGCGTAATGCGATCTTCAAGCTTTAGTTGACCATAGTGTTAGGCGCTAATATTTTTCTCAGAAAAGTGTGCTAATCTCGGAACACCTTAAGACTGGTTTGAAGGAATTGACATTGCTTTTTAAATGGGGATACGATGGAACACAGCAAAAGGTCTTATAAACCAAAACCCAGTGCCGGAGAATTCTATAAAGAGAACCTTTTTAGCACATCGATGGTTCCTATTCAAATGTATTACAATATAGAAGATCAGAAGCAAATCTTTTGGAAAAATCACGTTCCTTTATCAACAAGATACTGTTGGACTATTAAGCTTTTACTTGCAAAGCAAACATCAGATTTGATAGAACACGAAGTTGATCAAGTTCTTCAACAAGTAAACGCTTTATCAGCTGTTAAAATTGACAAATACGGTTTTGAAGTTGCCGTTAAACCTGTGTTTTTACTCTCAATGGTAGATGGTTAGTTTGTACTGCCCTTTCAAACGTAACATCATCTTCTCAAACTTGTTATATTTGCGGAGCAAGGCTGTCAAGGATGAATAATCCAAAAATGATATCCCAAAAGTTTGGGAATCAATTTGCAATGTCCTTTGGTTTATCTCCACTGCATTCTTGGATTAGATTTATGGAATGTGTCCCTCACATAACCTATAGGCTTAAAGTAAAAGTTTGGCAAGTGAAAAACCAAAAGCATAATCACAATGTGAAAACCAGGAAGATAAATGATTCAAGAGAAATTTAGAAAAGAAACTGGGTTACTTGTTGACATACCTACCCAACAAGCTAGTAACACAAACGATGGAAATACAGCTAGACGGTTCTTCAGAGATGAAACCAAAATAGCTGAAATTACAGGCATCGATCTAGAGCTTATAAGAGGGTTCCACATCGTTTTAGAAGCACTCTCTTCTGGTTTCCTATCAATCTTGATGCATTCAATAATTTTGTAACCAGATTAAGAACTTTGTACATTGAAAATATAGCGTGGAGAGGACACAATGACAGATCTATATCTAATAACTTCTGACCTTTATTTAGCTGGTTTAAGGTGCGAGCAACTAGCGGAGGCTCTAGACTGCTGCAAAGCAGACATAACCGCCATCCAAAAAATTCGATGGGATGGGCCGGACAAAAAGAAGATGAAGAACTGCGACATCTACTACGGCAATTGCTATCGACGGCAAAAGCAGCGCTTATTTGGATGCGGATTTGTTGTCGGAGGCAGACTAAGACGAGAAGTCCTCAGCTTCCGGCATGTGAGCGAGCGCCTCGAAGCAATCCGCATCAAGGCTAAATTCGCCAACATAAGCCTTATATGCGCGCATGCCCCCACAGAGGAGAAAGATGACGACACCAAGGATGCCTTCTACGAGCTCCTCAACAAGACCTACGAGCAATGGCCTAGCTATGACATTAAAATTGTCCTCGGTGATTTTAATGCAAAGCTAGGAAGAGAGGGTATCTTTGGTGGAACAATCGGAAAATATAGCCTGCACAACACCACCTCCGATAACGGATTCAGGCTAATGGACTTTGCGGCGGGGCGAAACATTGTCGTGGCTAGCACGAGATCGCCAAGTCCTCTTCCGATCGAGTGTCTCTTAATCTCTTAAGAGGTCCAATGCCGCCAGCATCAAGCATCGAAGACCATTGGAAACACTGCCAAAACGCCATCAGAGATGCCGCTTCTGATGTGCTGGGTTTCACTCGTCCACCACAAAGAAACCCCTGGTTCGATGATGAATGCCGGCAAGCACATGCAGCTAAGCAAGATGCATATAACGCGGCGCTGCTTAGAAAGACAAGAGCTGCTCATGAGCTCTATGAGCGGAAGAGGAGAGACGAGCACCGGCTTCTCAGGAGGAACAAGAAAGAGCATGAGAAGCGCGCGATCGAGGAAATTGTGAGATGCTACTCCAGGAATGAGGTTCGGAAGTTTTACCAAAAGGTAAAAATAACATGCCGCGGAAACAAACTCCGAACCGAAGCCTGTAGAGATGAACAAGGGAACATCGTAGTAGAATCGCAGTCGATGCTGAGGATTTGGAAAGATCATTTCTGCAGACTATATAACGGCGATGACGGACCAAATACCGCTGTCAGGCAGAATCAACCTTTCAACTTGGACGATGATGACCAACAATTCCGTCCACCCGACCTGGATGAAGTGAAGATAGCCATATCGAAGCTTAAGTCCAACAAAGCTGCTGGAGCGGATGGCCTGACTGCCGAGCTCTTCAAAGCGGCAGGCGATGACTTGGTAAGGAGCATACACCAACTCATCTGTAAAATATGGTCGGACGAAAGTATGCCCGATGAATGGAACCTCAGCATTGTTTGTCCAATTCTCAAGAAAGGAGACCCTCTGAACTGCGCCAACTACAGAGGCATCAGTCTCCTTAACATCGCATATAAGATCTTATCTGCCGTATTGTGTGAACGCCTGAAACCGTTCGTCAACAACCTGATAGGTCCATATCAGCGTGGCTTCAGGCCAGAAAAGTCTACCATCGACCAGATATTCACACTACGGCAGATCTTGGAGAAGACCCATGAGCTTCAGATCGATACCCACCACCTATTCATCGATTTTAAGGCCGCGTATGACAGCATCTACAGAGACGAGCTATATAGAGCAATGTCTAGTTTTGGCATCCCTGCCAAACTCGTCCGTCTGTGCAGGATGACGATGGAGAATGCAAGCTGCTCCATCAAGGTCGGTAAAGATCTCACCGAGACCTTTGATGTCCAGAAAGGATTTAGACAACGCGATGCGCTGTCATGCGATTTTTTCAACATCGTACTTGAAAGAATAGTGCAAAACTCACGAGCAAATACATGAGGCACTATCTTTCAAAAGTCCGTCCAACTACTCGCATACGCCGACGATATTGACATAATCGGGAGAAAGCAGCGTGATGTCAGTGGCGCTTTCGCGAGTATTGAGATGGAAGCGGCGAAAATGGGTTTAGCGGTCAATGTGGGCAAGACCAAGTTTATGCTGGTAAGCAAAAAGGACAACCAACACCGACGTCTCGGACAGAACGTCACCCTCGACAGATATAACTTTGAGGTAGTTAAGGACTTTGTCTACCTAGGCTCCGCTATAAATACAGACAACGACACCAGAGCTGAGATCAAGCGAAGAATAACTCTTGCCAACCGCTGTTTCTTTGGGTTAAGAAGGCAATTGAGTAGCAAAGCCCTCTCTCGGACAACAAAAGTCACCCTTTATAAGACTTTAATAATCCCGGTCCTGCTCTATGGCGCAGAGGCATGGACATTATTAAAAATGGATGAGGGTGTTCTTAGTTGCTTCGAGAGAAAAATTCTTCGGGCGATCTTCGGTCCCGTCTGCATTGACGGTGAGTTGAGGAGGAGATACAACGACGAACTGTACGGACTGTCACTGGACCTAGCCAGAAAAGTGAGGATCCAAAGACTGAGATGGCTGGGTCATGTAGAGCGCATGGACACCAATGCTCCGGTCCGAAAAGTCTTCGAATCCGCCCCCGAGGGACAGCGCAGTAGAGGAAGGCCAAGACTCAGGTGGCGCACGCAAGTGGAGGAGGACCTCAGCCAACTTAGCTTGCGAAACTGGAGACAGCTAGCCAGGGATCGAGCTGGCTGGAGAAGCTTGTTGATTGAGGCCCAGGTCCACCCCGGACTGTAGCGCCACCTAAACAAACAACAAACAAGGTGCGTTTCAAAAAGAAAAATATGGTAAGTTGCTTAGAACCTGAGGTTGTGGAACTTTTGGAGTTATTAATTTAAGAGTTCATAAGAAACGTGGGTGATACGCCCCCCCCCCCCCCCATCATCATATAAGTTTTTGCTCGTTTTAACGCAATCTATCGATGTAAGACATTTAAAAGATCTTTTAGAACAATTTATCTGAAAAACCGGTGATTTTCAAGAAATAATAACATTTCATATTATGGATATGAAAAAAAAATTCAGTGAAAAGTTCAAAGCACAAGCGACCACTTTACTGAAACAGCAACACTGCTCCTGTCAACAGGCATCTGTCAGTTGACTCCTGTCAAAATTTAAACTTGCTGCGTCAGTTAGTTTGTGTTTGACAGCTATTTTTATCAGACTACTCACTAATTTGAGGAGAAAATGGAAAAAAGTGAATTTCGTGTGCTTATTAAGCATTATTTCTTGCGAAAAAAAACCATTTACCGAGACCAAGGCTAAGCTTGATAAATACTATGGGGACTCTGCACCATCGATTTGAATGGTAAAAAAGTGGTTTACTGAATTTCGTTGTGGCCGTACAAGCACTGAAGATGCTGAACGTCCTGGACGCCCAGTTGAGGTCTCTACACCCGAAACAATCGAAAAAATTCACGATATGGTGTTGGCCGACCGAAGATTGAAAGTGCGAGAGATTGTGGAAGCCGTAGGGATCTCGCATGGCTCACTGGTTTCAATTTTGAATGATCACTTGGGCATGAGAAAGCTTTCCGCAAGATAGGTGCCGCGTTTGCTCACAGTCGACCACAAACGCAATCGTGTAACAACTTCACAGGAAGGTTTGGCGTTGTTTAATCGCAATTTGGAGGAGTTTTTGCGCCGTTTTGTAACCGTGGACGAAACATGGATCCATCACAACACACCAGAGAACAAACAACAGTCAAAACAGTGGGTTTCTAAGGGTGAATCGACGCCAAAGAAGGCCAAGGTGGGTTTGTCAGCCAATAAAGTTATGTTATGGATAATCCACATTGACTACCTTCAAAAGGGAAGATCAATCAATGGGGAATATTATGCCAACTTATTGGACCGATTCAATGACGATTTGAAAAAAAAACGACCTCATTTGGCCAAGAAAAAAGTTCTTTTCCACCAAGACAATGCAAGGGTGCACACATGTGCAGTTGCCATGGCAAAAATCCATGAATTGGGCTATGAATTGCTCCCTCATCCACCCTATTCTCCAGATTTGGCTCCGAGCGACTACTTCTTGTTCCCAAACCTGAAGAAATGGCTTGGTGGAAAAAGATTTGACTCCAATGATGAAGTCATCTCGCAAACAAAGGCCTATTTTGAGGACCTCGACAAATTATTTTTTTTGGAAGGGATAAAAAAATTGGAGAAGCGTTGGACAAAGTGTATAGAGCTCAAGGGACACTACGTTGAAAAATAAAATTATTTTTTTATCAAAAAATCTGTGTTTTAATCCAAAAGTCACGGACTAATTGACCCGCCCTCGTATTTAATTCCGCTGGTTGTGCGAATTCCCACACTGTGCTACGATTGGAAATTAGTCTACGCATTGTTTTGAGCTTGGCACAGTTTAGAGGGATTAACGACGCCGAAATTCAATGCTTCGGACATGCTTTCCTTTCACCAAGTCTTACAGATGAGATGTTGTATGTTTTCATACAAGCCAGCAGCTTTATTAGACTTTAGCTACGATATTGCTACTTTAACTTCGTCCAGGACAGAGGGACGAAATTCTCTGTCCCTACGACGCACATATATGGATATCTCTTAGCTGCTTCGAGAGAAAGATTCCCCGTGTGGTATTTGGCATAGTCTGGATTGATGGAGTATCAAGGAGAACATATAACGAACAACTGTACTGCTTGTACGGTGACATGGATCGGGTCGGAAGCCTTCGCTTATAGCGATAAAGATGGCTAGATTATACAGAGCGCATGACTACCAGTTTTATATAGGGGTATACCACAATATCATTCCATAGAAACCCCGATGTCAAGGAGAAATCTTTGATAGCTCAGGTTCTAAGCTTAAGCGAAGTCTCGTTACAACTCTAGCAAGAACGACAGAAAATTAATGGACGTTAGGGACGTCGGTAAGCATTCGTTTGGTCTTTATGTGCAGATCTTTTTACAACTGTCTTTGATCTTCCAAACCAATGACAATGGATGTCCTAATGCAAGTTTCAGTCCTAAGCAACTCTTCTCAGAGTCCTGCCTTGCCAGTTCATCACTTCTCTCCATCCATTATGACCTGAGGCTCTAACCAGATTTGGTGAATGCGTTCTAACTGCAATCAAAAAAGTCTTGCATTCTCGATTTAGATATTTTGCCTTTCCACCGATTCTTTTTCATTTCAATTTTTGCGAACAGGATTGCATACATTCCGCTGGGAAGACCCAAGTTGGTGAAGTTCTTTCAGAGGCCCTCATTCTACCTAGTCAAGTCATATCTAAACAATTTTTTTTTGTTTTTATTGGGTTATTCAATGGCTACAAATCTTAAAACAAATTATTTGAAATGACTTCCATTTGCCTTCCAGCACGACTTAAGACGATGTGGCCACTTATCGATTGCTATATGCACTTCATGCATGGGGAAATTGTCCACTGCACGGACAAGGGCTCGCTTCAACGACTTAATATTTGAGTGTCGAGTAGAGCAAGCTATGCCCTCTAATACGGACCAAAACTTGTAATCCAACGGGTTGAGGTCTGGACTACCAGCTGGCATCCGGATATGATTATCATCATCATCATCCGCTGATATGAAGTCCGGAACGATGTTTTTGAGCCACAGTTGAGTCGTTTTTGATTTGTGAGCTGGAGCAGAGTCTTGCTGGAAAGTCCATGGCTTGTTGTTGAATATTGATTGGTTGAAAGACTTCACAATGGGTTCCAAGACGTTTTGGCCGATGTTTTCACTCCTTTCTCGCAAAAATGGAGCTTGGTAATGTTATCGTAGCACACTCCCCACCATACCATTACAGACGCGGGATGGTGGCCTCTTTGAACCCTTGGGATGAGTTGGGATGCTTCTCTGAATGACCGAGCATACACACGATCGTTCTGCTTATTGAACGGTTCTTTTACGGTGAAGATTTTCTCGTCAGTAAACAAAATTTGTCTGTGAGCGTTCTTCGCGTACCAGCTGAGTAACGCTTTCAAACTTCACTTGCGTTTTTCCTTCAATTCGGCCGTGAGCAGGTGTCCAGTGTGTCGCTTGTACGCACTGATTCCTAAATTTTCTTTGATAATGCGAGACATGGATTTTTACGAAATTTGTATTTCCCGCGACAAGATTTCGCAGTGGTTTTCGGTCGATTCGTTTCTTCACGGCTTTGATCGCTTTCGGATTTGCCACAGTGCACGGACGGCCGGATCTTTGACGGTCTCGTAATCCACCAGTATCCTCAAACAACTTTACAGCACGATACGCAAAATTGCGAGTGATTCCAAGTGGTTACAACTTCCTAAAGATATCGCCTTATTCCATGTTGCATTTAAGTAGGCCAACTAAAACAATATGATTTTCGATGTCGCCCCATTCCACGATTGTAAGCAATTAATGTCAAAAACTTTTTACGTCATAATGAAGCATTAATATCAACTGTCAAATCGCAATCAATACGAAATGGATGCGCCCAGTGTTGCATTCGTAATGAGTGAGTTCAGTTGTGTACCAGTTCTGGATTTCAGATTCTGGCGAAAATTATTTCTAAGCTTTTCTGGTTCTGAGAGCCAATATTTTTGTCAACCTGTTAGATTTGATTATGAAGACTAGGATATAATTCCCTCTTACGTTGCATTTGCACCTACAAAAATATATTCCAACCAGAAGTACGGCACAAGAAGACGAAGTTGTATCATTTTGCACTTGTTTTGCAGCACATGTCTTGGGGACCAGAATCTTAGCTGTAGCCCTGCTAAATAATAATTGGCGAGGGACAATAAAAAAAAACAAGTCGTAAATGTGTTTTGACAAACTCTGGGAATGTTGACTCTTGTCTTCACTTATTTGAGAGTTAAATGGTAATAAGCCCTTCCAAGGGCAGACAAGAACCTGAGTTATGCCTAGATTTGATTACCTCAACACGCCCTTCATGAGTAAGCCGTTTAAAGTGTCGAGACTAGGGTTCTAGGTATGAAGAATCCACACCAATCAGCCGGAATTCAAGATGTGGGGCACGTCTGCTTAGTAAGCCTAAAAGCCTCAAAAGTCTTAGTTCCGAAGGTGAGACTCTTGGAACAGACTCACTTAATTATTTAATTGTCTACTGCGTAAAGCATTTCAACTTAACATTTCGGTTTCACATATCACAACCCCCTGATAGCTAGTCGCCGCAGTTAATCAGCATAATCTTTGCACTCAGCGTCGCGTCGTTTAGACTGTTGTCAATGCTAGCATTCCTTATTCTAAGAGTCAGAGAGGTGAAAGCGACATCCTTATAGGTAAGCCGGTATCGTCGCTATTGGCGTTTTGGGGCTGTTTTGAATGTAGATTTTCCCTCGATATCCGCATTGCATACAGCCGACCTGCAACCTTTGTTGGGTATAGCCGGACCTTGTGAACTTGGAATACAGCCATTATAGTTGTTTTTTAAGGTGGATTTGGGCGCCTTAACTGACTTTTGTTTGCAAGAAATAAGGCATGGGTCGCAGAAACCGCAAACGCCAGAGAGAGGCACATAGGTCTCTTTTGTCCTGGCTTTGTCCAAAGATGACGATACAGTTTCAGTTCCAAGAGCTTGGTCAACTTCGCCGATCTGTTACACTTTCTTTAGTCGCCGGAGGAGTGAACCTTTGAGCACTTCCCGTGTTTTTGGGTCCCGCGTTTAACTTTTATCTCCTTCACCTTTTCAACTGCCACTTATATGTAGTCAATTGGAATGCTCCTCTTTCAGAGCTTCTTCGAACTTCTCGGTTTCCTACCATCAAAAGCACTTCCTTGGTCAATCACTGTGACTGTCCGGTGCATTCTCAATCGTTCTAGTTCAATCTCTGAAAGTATCGTGATCGGAAAGAAAGGTGCTCGGAATTGAAAAATCTAAGATCTTCCGAACTAGGGCTTATTTTAAGTATGGTGGTTGAGACCACTAGAATTCGTGTCCCGGTGGCACTTGCAAAAGTCTCTGGTGCATTGTTAGTATTGCAAGTGCCACCATAAATCTATTGCAATCAACTCAATACTGTTGAACTTTTAATGCCTGGACATCTTTGGCGTTTGGTCCGAAGTCCCATCTTAGGAACACTACCTCTTAAGATTTTTTGTCACGAAAGGACAGCCAGAAATGGGGCTGTATCAGTGGGGAAACGGGAGCTGGTTTTGCTGGTAAATATGACTTCTTATCAAAATTTCTTCAAAACGAGGAGAGGTAGGGGCTATCGATTATATGCGTATCTCTTCAGCCTTTGTCCCAGCCCCCTCATCACTTCGAAATTAAAAATGAAACAAATCAGCGACTATTACTGCAAACTATTTAAAGAGCAAATTCGTTCTTAGATATAATTTGCATTGGAAAATCATCAAACCGACACCAACTACTCGTATCTAAACCGCACAATCACTATTCGAGGTTAAAACAACGTCAAGCCCAGCTTTTGATTTTAGATGCAATAAAACACCAGAGCTGCATTGCCAAATTGAAAGAATAATCGCGCCATGTTTACCTTGCGACATGCTCTCTTAATTTTAGCTTGCCAGTCACTCCAGTCTAGCCCGAAGCGCACGATAAGAGGTTGTTCCATAGGCTCCATTTCTAAGCCAACTCCAGCTGCGAAATTAATTTGTTCCTACTTTATATCCAATAACACCGATTGTAGCTTTAATCAATCATGATTCATCTAGCCCAGCTAGGCAAGCTGGTAAGTGTTACAATTATTTAGCATTTCCATTGCTCCATTCCATCGGCTGGAGGTACTCGTAGTCATGCTGGTTGTATCCGTACATGTACCTTGCTTTGGGTTGACTCATGCCGCACCCAAACAACCAAGATCCATTCCAAATACGAATACATGGTCAAATTAAAAAACTTAAACTGGTAAATAGAATTGGATCCCCTCAACCCCTTACAAAACCACTGTCCTGCCAGGTACTGCCATTTAGATGCTTAATCATGACAGGAGCAGCAGCAAAGTAAAGCCACACGAACAAACCTTACAGGGGACGTGCAACTGAATCTCGCTTTAGCCTTGGAATCATTGAATCAGCCCAGGTGCACTTAATGTACTAGGTGATCACTCCTCGACATCGGTTGCTCTGTCGATAGACAACATCGGAAAAGTACTGTTGCTGATGCTGAGGCTGGTGCTTGTACTGGTACTGAAACATGGTGGCACATGGAGTGCTTAGATCATTTTTTGTGGCTGAGTATCGATCGGGCGTGGTTGCTATTGCCAGTTGGTGAACGCTACAATCACGGAAGTTGATTTATTTCGAATCGACTTAATGGAAATAGGGTGGCTGTACATCAGTCTACTTGTACCGGTAAGAGGGACGTTTTTGCAACTGTCGTCGTTTCTTTTGATTCCGTAGAGTCACAATCGAAATAGAAGTCACAATTATGCAAAGCGATTGGGTTTCACTGATAAATTGCTTTCGGCTTTTGTTACCAAACTGTGGGGTATTCAAGACGTGGAGTCTTGGACGGACCTACTTCATTACTCCTTTGTAAGAGTATTGTACTTGGATCGGATCTTTGGGCTCGCGGTGGTGGTGACTTTTCTTTAGGGTTCTACGTGTCAGCGTCTATTTTGGGGCCAACAACTGGATCAAACTTTAAATTGAAAAAAATCGTCCCGTGTTTGAAGTGGGCGACGCGGCGTGATCGTTGGTTGACTTAAGAGAACGAGAAGCGTGATTGTTTGATTTTTTTCTTATTTTCTTAGATTCGGCACTGAGATGTGCAAGTAAGAGGGTGCAGATTCGGAGTTCTAGGCTGGCATGAGGTCTGTTAGTCGGGAGATGTAAGAAAACACTAAATTAAATGTTGAAGGGGGTGTCAGTGATAAAATCTCATGCAGTCAGCAAAGAAGGTCAAACGGAGTGGAGTCTCGAACCCATGCTCCAGTTGTTTGGTTTTTACTTCCACCTAATACCAGAGAATTTGTTATTCCGAGTTGATTAGTCCTGCTGTATGAGTTCGGAGGAATTAATTGCTGTAATTTTCTGTACTAGATCTCTGATAATGCTAGGTTAAGCATTAAAGCCCTGAAGGGACGAATTTTCACGTTTTATCTCAAGTTTTTCTAAAACCTATGCAGAAGATGCCACTTGCTACCTACGACTGTTTAAGAAAAGATTTTCTGCGAATCAGCTCATCTCTCAAAGACTGCAAAGATAGCAACGCGTTTCAAACGGTCAAAATCATTGAACAAAAGATATACAGGAGACTAGAGACGTATGCTCACGAATTTCATCTGGAATCTGAGTCTCTTTCGCGCCTGTTGCGAACAGTCTTAGCTAAAGTGTTAGCTGAGAACAAGAACTTTCTCCCTTATGGCTAAAACCGAACACGGCTCACGGCTTAAAAAATGCACATAAGCAAGGCAGCCAATTCGTCATAACAATTTATAAAACAATTGGCGATACGACGCCAAGATAAGAGTGTTCCTAGTACCCCCTTAAGGGGAATTTCCCCTGTTGTAAATGCCGAGGCTGTTGGCCACTGCTGGAGCCAAGGTTAAGATCTGTGCAACATATGTCACAATTCAAGCATATATCCTGTGTGTTTTAATGCATATCGTTCTGCGCCAATAGTGACTACTACTAAAGTGTTAAAACAAGTATTCTCGCGGGCCCAAATTCATTAGCGCTTTCTGCTTCCGCTCTGGAATCCATAGTAGATGTTCAAAACATAAGAGGGCAACACTGCATACCAGTGATAGAGTATCACCATGCCAAACTACCAGCGCGGTAGCAAAACAAACGAAACCAACGGTATCCTTGAGCGGCGCGACAAGCTATCATCAACCCTAAATGTGTGCAGAGCCAGCACACATGACACCACACACAAAGCAACCCAATCACAAGGGATACAACCAGCACAGCAACTGACAAGCCAGAATACCGCTTCACGAGGCGCAACGAAGAACACACAAAAAAGAATAGCCGATAACGTTCGACTATTCTTTCACCACTCGAGACGAGACGATGACAACGGGATCTGCGACCGAAAAATGCAACAGTGCAGATATGAACGATCACTTCGACAAAAACATCTCGGACGATGGAGCCATCGTCGTTCAAATAGCGGTGGTTGCGACCGAGCAGTGGAGCATCAGGGACTTTGTCATCGAGAGTAACATCGTTGCCTATATAAACAGTACGACATCGAAGCGCAGGGTTTGGTTTTTGAGCAGACAGCAATCAGCGCGGATCTTTCTTTCGTTGAGCAATAGTTTTATAAAGACTGTCAACTTTAAACAAAATAAAATAATAAATCAGTGCGATTTGTGTTTTGTTTTCTCTATCAATTGTGTATTCGAACAGTAGATCCACCAACTGCCAGTTTCAACGAAGCAAGGTTAGCAGCATTTAGTGTTGTAAGTTCTTCGGCTGTTGATGGCGTAGATAAGAGTAAAATGGTAGATAATTTATTAAGCTTAGGTAGCAAACCCGAAAGCATCGCTGTTAACTTAACCACAAACCGGCCTTTAACTTTAAATCCCTCCTATAGTTGAAAAATGACACCGTACTTTCAGGCTTACCATAAGTTAATGTCCCAGTTCGGAGCAATCAGCAGCCATCTCCCTCTTCCGTAATCATTGCTAACATCGCGAAGAATCAAGCTGATCCCTTGAAGGGAAGGAAATAGCGTACGGGCTCTAGAAAATCATGCGGTTCCAAGTCGTCGAAGGGTTCATGTTCAAGAATCTGAGAGTAAAGATGAACAAGAGGAACCAAAAGCAGCCGAGTTTAAGGTCGCGCTTGGTTAGGAGGAACATCATGGAATTGTATGCAATCTACAAAGAGGCAAACCACGGACACCACAAATTTGATGCCTCAAGCTAAAGCATCGCGTTCATCAAATCAACCAACCAATGGCCAACCACTTCAAAATGTCCCACCGTATTACACGCCGTTGCCCCCTCAAGCTTCATCACAACAAGAACCTTGAAAAAAAAAACAACATCCAACGTCAACTTCTCACCTTACAGGCTGGAAACAGTCTGCCAGACCTTCACAACCTTGCAAGCTCAAACGAACAACGAGTGTGTGGCAAAATAGGAGCTATCATCGAATGATATGACAAGAAATTTTGGAATGGAAGCACAGTACCCACGTAACCATGCGCCAGGCCAAAACCACTTGCACACCTTAACCCAACCGCTCGTACACTCTGCCCACGTAAATGAACCAGGTCCCCATATTTTTCTTTGGTGGGTAAATGTCTGAATTTCAGCAGCAGATTAGCAGTACAGATAGATAGTCAGAAGTAAGAGAGCATCAACTATGCCGAAGTTGCTTAGCAAAACATGTCAATAGAAGATGTAATACAGCGCTGATTTGTGGAGTCAATAACTGTACCTCCAAGCACCATTGGTTGCTCCACAATTACAGCAAAGATATCCAAAGACCTGAAAAGGCATGTGGCAATAACATCATTTTCAAAATTCGGGATGATAAACAAACCTTGGAACACTAATCCCATTCTATTCCGAATCATACCTGTTGTTTTGAACGGCAAAGGGACCTAGCTTCATACTCGTACACAGCTTCATAAAACAATTTCTTTAGCACTGCTATATCCGATGCATGGTAAGTAATTTGTTGCTTCAAAGGCTGGGGAAAACAGAACCCGATGCAAAATGTTCTCATACATGAATGATTGCTATCGTTTCCGGTGTTGTTGTACTTAGTGAGGTAATACGAAGGCACGTCGATAAACTTTATTTTGAACGTCTGATGTAGTTCCCAAAGCTTGGCTTGCCACAAAATTGACAATCGTAATTGCCTCTCTTAATGCAACTCTGCCCATCCTATGATTGGCCTTGGTGCTAAAAAAGCGTATTTTCACCTCTATGTGGTGACTGCTAGATATCTATCTAATAGTGACCCAATGATGAACGTCGAGCTGCATTACAACATTCTGCACCTTGTGACTGGGAATAAACCTGGATCCGGGTTGGGCATCCGAGTAACTTCCCTGTCATGAAAAAACTAAAAAGTTCCGACAACAACAAGCCTGGATCATCTTTCAGTTGACGAGCTTAGCAAATGAAGCAAGAACAATAATATTTGGATCTTATTGCTTTGGAACAGATATACGGCTTATTCAGAGGCAGATTTATCATATCATATACCAGATGTAGACCAGAGGTCCGTGATCCGAGCCTAATATGCGAAGTGAGGTTATAGTAAGTAAGAGATTTTTTCATCTTAGTATACATAAGGGTACATCGTGGTCTCTAGATGATAAAATGCTAAACCAAATTGTCCAATTGCGGTCAAAGTAAGGCATTCCTGTAGTGTTAAGACGGCCGAACCTTCCGGCCAGCCAGATCTCTCAATTATCAAGGCTACGTCAATCAATGACGTAATATAGTTATGAACAAAGGGTGCAACGAATTACAGATTATAACGCCACTGAAAGTGTGTTACTAAGTTTCGATCAGTCACAAGGGGTTGCTCATAAAATATTGTTGAGTGACAGGACTACGGGTAGTAATAAACAGGACTTTAAACTCGGTACAAAAAGAGTCAGTGCCCCTTGGAATTCGGTCTGGGCCTGACTGGAAGGAGGTGGCCCGCTAGTGGGAACATCATGGTGCTTGTGGTTGAAACATACAGTCGCAGGAAGGGTCTTCCACTGGTTGAACCATTGTAAAGTAACAAATGAATACTGGGTGACGTGACCTTCAAATCTGCAGAAATTTTAGATCGCTCTCGACTCGTACCAAGGGGTAGGCTTGTTCCCTCATCCCGTTAAATTACATAAGTCTCGCATAGACAGGAGTCACACAGAACATTCGGGACATCTTCCGGCCAGCTAACATTGATTCGGATCACTACTTTGTTGCAGCCACAGTACGAATGCATAACAAAGAAGAACTACTGCGAGAAGATAAAACGTAGAAAAGATGCAATCGGAAGAGATCGCCAGAATCTTTACCGAACGGGTATGACCAAATTTCTCAACAAATTCTATGACGTATGAGTAACTAGGATCAGTGGAAACGCTGCCAACTTTCATTGATTCTAAGGCCGATATTGACTTAACCTACCAGCGTACGTCGATGATAACGACATGTTTTGCACAATTCAACCGGCGGTCACCTGTGCAAACGGGTGAATTTGGGATCTTCTTCAATTAACTTTGGTAATTGAATTCATTAAATGAAGTTTGATATGTGCGAAGGTTCTGTCCTGTTTTTGACACTCTTTTCAAGTTTCATCAATGACAATATTCGATAGTCATTCTACCTTAGGTTACCATAAATTCGTTTGATATAATGATTACAGATACAGAAAAGTTATGAAGGAAGATGCAAGTCTAAATTTAAAATATTGAAAGAATGGAGGGAAACGGATGAGACAACATCTCGCAGATTTCTAGGAAAACTAGGCTGCTGGTAGCAGAATAAAGATAACGAAATTTCATTGGCTAGAGACATCTATTCACAGATGAAGAAAAAAATATGGATAAGTATGGAACCTGGTCTAATACTACTTTCTTCCAAGGATCAAGGCGAAACTTGAGGCAGTCCTTGTTCCGTCAGCCCAGGGGAAAAAGTATTCGGAAGTTATTGGCCCAATGAAAAAGGTGGACATGGAGAATTTTGGCATCTACGTCGAGACTGTGTGTGAGATGAGTTCTGGTGAAGTTTTCCAGGATAGTCGCGATAAGTTCGCCACTGGTTCGCGCATTGACTAATCTGGGACTTCCAATACACGGTGACAAAAGAGATGGCACCGGAGCTAGAAAGCAGAACGTGTGGATCAGGACTGGCGGCGTTGGGTACGTAAGTAACTATTTCTCCTTAAATATTACGATGGGGAGCATCTTCCGGGATAAGCTTACCAGATTCGAGGACTCTGCTCGTGCATTGGAAATGTAGGTGACGCCACGAGTTGTTTCTTCATAATTCCAGCCACCGGGACGAACATTTTCCCTTTAATACGCTCACTTATTATTCCTTATTGACCGTCTGGTCTTGTGGAAGAAATTCGCGGCGGACCATACCGCGGCAATCAAACAAAACGGTCAACAAATCTTTGATTTTGGATCGACTCTGTCGTGGTTTTTTGGGTTTTGACTCGTCTGAGAAGCGGCATTCCGATGATTGTTGGTTAGTTTCGATGGCATATTCATCGACCCATGTCTCGTCACCGGTAATGATCCCATCGATAACATTTTGGCCCAAAGAAACCGACATCAATGCTGTTTCCGCAACAAATTTAACACTCTCTGCACAAACCGGGCTTAAACTCGTTTCGTGCTCAAGACATCGTTCATAACGCTCTGCAGTGATCCGAACGAGACACCAAGTTCACTATCTGATATCTCCTCGATGCTCACACGACGATCTGCGAGGACAGTTTTTTCAAATTTGTCGGTGTTTACGTCAGTCATGCTGGTGGATGGACGATCAGAACGAGGCAAATCATCAACCACAGTATGGCCCGCTTTAAACTCTTTGTAGAACTCGTACGCTTATGATTTCGAGTCCCCGTAGGCTACGCCTCAGCACATGATATTTTCTTAGAAACACACAATTTCAGGCAAACTCTTTGCACAACTAAATTTGACGTGTTCCCAAATGAGCAGAACACAATAATCACTGAATTGTTTACAAACCTATCACGCAAAACTCCTGACAAATGGCGCTTAAACCGATGTGTGGCCGCCAGATGGCAGACGTACCAACCTAAAAAAAGAAAGCTCTTGAAAATATCTCTAGCGCGGTTTGTTTGAATTGGAAAATTCGGGTACGTTTTGATCAAAAGGTAATAGGAGGCGAGGTTGTTGTAAAGGGCGAGAATAAGAGTGGCATAAAGCAAATATAAGAATCTGTTCTACGGGCCCGATAAGACTAGTTCTAAACACAGAACATAAACGTTGAATCCGTGACAAAAGGTTGCCCGTTGCCTTCTTTACCTAGGAAAAGCTAAACTAGAACCTTATTCAGGTTCTCTTGATTCATAAAAATGCTGATCCCGCCCTGTTATATCTTGTATAGGGCCATGAAATATTTTATCGAGAGCTACATGTGGTATGTACGTTAGGTTGGAGCATGGTGTAACATGGAGGCCTACCCAAGGGCAGTAAAAGGGTTTCAAATACACATGTTGTTTGGCACAAAAAGTCTCTATAACCGTAAACAATCGACATAAGATACTTTGCGAATTTCGCAAATCTTTTTATACATCCCCTTGACTTTTGTTCTCTTTTTTATTGTATCCGTATCTGCTAACTCATCAGAATCAAAACATTTTAAACGTAAAACCACTTTCAACTTTACGACCTCGTTTATGACTCCATATAGAGGCAATTTATAGTGAAAACAACAATTATTGCGTAACCGAATCGTGGGTGACCACTGGAAATCAAATAGCCAACATCTCCCCCACCTTTCTACAGAGACCAAATTCCATGTAAAGTCATAAACTCTGCACACGAGTGATTACACCCGAAAGCCATAAGTCCCGAGTCCGAGGAAACTCCCATAAACTGTCTTCAACTTGTCTTCGGATAATCGACAATCGGCAATCGACAATCAGAGAGTAGTAGTAGTTGGCCAAAAGACCAGCAGAATGTGCTGCCATGTGACGAATGTTATCCAAGCAAGCAACGAATTAACAAATCGCCTTCAGCGGAGAATACAATTCTTTGGACCTGGACCGGGTACTACCTGTAATCCATCCAGTGTGCCACTGCGAGTCTTGGCTGTATGCGATCCGCCTTATTATGGTTATGAGCATGCAATCCCATGAATTAAATACTCGTACGAGGACGTTCGTATAAAGCTGAGAGGGATTAAATGGAATTAACACGTGGACTTGGTGGACAGCCATTGCCTTTGCCGCCACCGCCACCGCCATCGTCGTCGTCGTCGTCGATGTCGTCGTCGTCGTCGATGTCGTCGTCGTCATCGTCCAATGTGGTGTCAGTTGGTTTGCACTTTTGCCAATCCAATCAGCGCCGCTGCCACCAAATGGTGTACAAGCTTGTAAAGCGTGACTTTGGCCGCCGCCAGTGAGTCTTCTTGCTTTTTTGGCGGAACTGTGATTTAAAAGGCTACCATTGTAGTAGGACAACGAAAGAAGGCACTGGAACTTGGTATCGCTTTTGTTGTGGAGTGACGGAGAGCTGGAGTTATCTGTATCTATACGCACTTGGGTATACCACAATTCGTACTTCTACTCGAAATAAAGGGAGTAAATCACCTGGTCGAAGTGTCAGAGGTTTTTTGCTGAAGCCGTAAATGTATCTCCTCTGACAGCCAACTGAGGTTTCAGCTTGGGCTTTGGTAGTGCAATCAGGCGTTGTGGTTACGCTGATGATGATTGTGTGAAGTACTAATGTGCATCCGAAATGGTCACTCTGCAACGCCCGTGGATGGATTCCATTTGACCGAAGAACTGCAATTTATGAGCTCAAAAAGGGATGATATCGATTTATGTACAATATGAAGCATGCGTTCCTCTTGGTCGCTTCCTATAAATCGTAATTAGAATTGGCATGACATGTGAAAGTCCGTACAGCTTAGATGAGAAGATCGTGTTTATGTGGCATTCATGTCAAAAGGAACAGACCGGGGTATGTGGGCTCCATTTGGGAGAGACGACGTTGGCGATTGGCGATTGGCAATTGTTGATGGGCACGAGGTTGTGACATTCATTACGGGCTCAATGGGAGACATATTGAGCACTACTAGGTGTGGAGCTACACTTGTTGGACTAACTGCTGGCAATTGGTAGATTATATAAGTTGATGGACCAAGAAATATTTGACTGAACCCCATAGGTTCCTGACAAATGAGCATTTGGAAGCATCTGCAAAAGTGGAGCTCAATATTCCTATGCATAAAAAGGAAGTGTAGGGCCCCTGCAGACAGGGGGTGAATGGGCCCTAAAGGCAGTTGGCAAATCCATCAACCTTTACCTACACTCAAAATGGGAGAAAAGATTATGAAACCTATTTGAAACGTAAGCAGTCCCCTCACGAAGTCTTGTGAACTCATGTGCGCTGCTTATAAGAACTACGCAAGGGGCGAGACCTGATTGCATCTCGAAAGTGGAAAATCTTTAGATTAAGTTCGAAACTCACTCACAAGGTGATGTTGGATTTTTTGAAATGGTTGGGAGCTCTGGAGGCTTGTCACTATTTGCATCAATGTTTCGGTAGAGAAACAAACAAAAAACACTGTGCTGGCAGACCGGTATGGGCCATGGCCTAGCTTCTTTACACTCATTTGTGTTGCTCATGCTGTCATTTTAATCACATCTGAGCGGGGCCTATGGTTTATCGCCGAGTCCGAACGCCACTCCTTAGAAGCTTTTTCGTAGGCAATTTTACTTTCGGGAGTTTGCCATTGCCCGCCGAAAGGGTGATGGCAATTTGAAAAATTGTTGATGAACCAGCCAGGAATCGAACCCAGACTGTCTGCGTGATAGTCCAATGAGCTAACTATCGCGCCATCGCCATCGCCGGTGGTAACATAAAAATACGTTACTGCAGCTTCCTTCAGACTCCAAAGAATGGTTTGTTTCGGTTGTCGGTGGCTCCTTCGGACACATTTACACATCTTCCTCTCTCTCTGGCATTCAACCATGGACTGCAATGTCGTTTAAAAAGAAATTCTGTTTGGTACTAGTCACTGTGGAGTTTTATAGTCCTTGGGAGACGACTGTCATTTCACCCGATCCCTTACACATGCCATCTTATACAAAAATCAGTACTGGCTTCGGTCAGAATTGGGGCAAAAAACTGAAAGTATCATAGCTGCTTTCGTAAAAAGGAAGTTTTACTCTGCGCGTTTCTGGACATAGAGGGTGCAGTCGATAATACTGGACATGACTCCATATCAAAAGCTTTGCGCCGGAGAAAGATCGACCAACCGACCATAAACTGGATCAAAGCGATGCTAGAAAGCTGGGTAATTACAACCTCATCAGGACCGATTTCGGCGCCAGTATCAGCCGTAAGAGGCTGTCTACAGGAAGGCGTACTTTCGCCCCTCCGGTGGTCCTTGGTGGTTATACACGACCTGTTCAATAATTTAAGCAACCAAGGCCTTAAGACAATTGGTTATGCCGATGAGCTAGTCATTATCATTAGGCGCAGAAAAGCAAACAAAGTGTTTGCACGTGTGCAAAATGCTCTTAAGATAGACTGGTGCACAATGGAGAGCTTCTCCATTAATCCAAACAAAGCTATCATAGTTCCCTTCACTAGAGGAAGAAACTTTAACCTCTAATCATCGAGGTAAAATATCTGAAAGTAATCCTTGAAAAAAGGCTGAATCAGAACTCTCATTTAAATAATAAGATAACTAAAGCTTTTAATGCTTTGTGGGCCTCCCTTCGCATGTATGGCAGCACATAGGGGATCTGTCCGAAGATCACTCACTGAATCAATACAATGATGATCAGGCCCATTTGAACATATGCTTCTACAGTTTGGTGAACTAAGGCTAGGCAGTAAAACGCCATCTTAAAGCTCAAAAGTCAAGCATGTCTGATCATTTCCGGAGCCTTTCGGACCTACCCCACAGCTGCTATAGAAGCAATAATAGGACTAACGCATTTACGCTTATTTATCACCAAAGTTGCCTTACCCAGACCACCAAATATTGTACAAACCAAAGAGCTAGATCTTTGCGACCACCCGGAATCAAAGATCTTGCTTTCGGAAATACCAGAACTTAACATGATCTGCGCGGTGACAGACCGCCTTTAATGGACTTAAACCCTTTTGATGCATTCCCAAAAGTGCAGTCAACCTAGCTATGAATAGTTGAGAGCACACGAAGTGCATTTCATATTGGGAGGACACTCCAGGTCAAAGACAAGCCAAACGAGTCGCCCGGCCCTTAAATAAAAATGACAATAGATGTCTAAATCAAAGTCGGCACGATATTAGAAACCTAGTAGAGTACCTTACAGGACATCACGGTTTAAGATATCACTGACTGTCCGGAGTGCCGACTTTGTCTTGATGAAGACGAAGCAACTGAACGCATTCTCTGTGACTGTCCTTAACGGAATCAGAAGGAAAACTTTCTTCAGGGAACAACTTGACACTGCTGAACTAAGGGATTCCCCTGCTGGTAGAGTTACTTACTTCATTCTGAAGGTAGTAAACCAACCAGCCTAATCACACTTCAACCAAAAGATCTTTCACGTCGAAGTGTCATATCTCTCAATTGGCGAGTCAGAAGCTTTAAAAAATAAAAAAAAATCGTAGTTGGATCTTTAGGACGACATCATAAGATCTTGTTACTTACTTAGCAAATAATCTTCTATCTTTCAAGCGAAAGAATACGTTTATCCGTGTGACAATGAGCTATATTATGCAGGACAGGTCAAAGAGGCAAATATCCTACATGGAGTGGAAATATTTTTGATATCCAGATAATATTGTGCCCGTTTCATCATTGTAATCATCCAATGGAGTTTGTATCTCAGGCGAATCATTAGTTCACCTCAGAGAGTCATCTTTGTAGGCATCAACTCGATGTCTCGTAGTCGGAGAACTGATAAGATTATTGCCCGCGTTTGAAGAGGTCCATGACCGCGTTGTCTATCTGATTTTACATCTGAGATCTATCTCCCTGGGATGCTTGCACTTCCCAAGTAACAGAAGCGCTTCATCCGCAAGTTGGAGAAAACAAACCTCATAGTAGAACTACAGTCGGTACTAGGAATCTGGAAAGATTCTTTCTGCAGACTGCTAAACCATGAAGAGGCACAATCTTCCACAGTCAAGCAGAATGAACCACTAACTCTACACAAAGGCAGGCAACATTTCTGTCCACCCGAGCGACGAAAGATGAAATCAGGATAGCATTTGTCGAGCTATTCAAAGGAAAAGGTGGTGATTGGATGCGGGTCTGGATCTATTTCTTATCCGATTCAAAAGAAGGGATATCCCTTGAACAGCGCTTACTACATTGCATACAGAATCTTGTCAAATAAATTATGGAAACGTCTAAGACCGTTCCTCAACTGTCAGACCTATGCCTTTCATTGTGGTTCTGGACCAGAAAAGTCCAAAATAGATTACACTACGACAGATGTTGGAGTAAACCCAAAAAGTTCCACCATCTCTTCATTGACTTTAAAGTCCCATATGAGAACGTCTGTACAGACGGTGTAATGTCAGTTTTGTTGCGTTAAAGTCGGCCTAAGAAGTAAGTTTGCTACAAGGGTTTTCATTTTGAGCAACCAAAACGGCTATATACAGAATCCTGATCCCCCCAGTACTCCTTTATTTATTTTTCTTCTTTTTTCGATTTAGAGAGGAAGAAAAGAGAGGTGCCGATGTACGTTGGTTTTAAATGTTTGAAGGTTGTAATGGCTAGGGAATGAACAGCTCGACAGGCCATTCCATGAGCGAGTTGTTCGGCTTAGGAAAGAATCACAATACTCGTATTTCAGGGTGCGTCCGAAAGTAGGCTTGAGAATATACTGATGAGCATGCATAGCGAGACGGGCATTACGGTTGGACGTTTGAAGGGGCGGAATGCAACTGGCAATTTCTGTGGAGCTCTGGTGGTGAAGATAGCGATAAAACAAGGTGAGGCAGGAAACATTGCGTCGGTGGTCGAGGGTGCCAATCGATTGTGTAATATTGACATCACCTATAAGTTTTATCGCACGGTTTTGAATCCCATCTAGTAGGTGCAAGGAAGTCTTAGGAGCACCTGACCAGATGTGACCATTGTCACATCTTGAAAGCCTTGTATATTGAAGCCAGTTCAGGGGGAGTGAAGAATTTCTTACATCGTTTGAGAAGACGTAGACATTTCGACCTCGAATATGTGGTCATTCCAACATAAGTTGTCATTGACACACATACCGAGAACGGGAAGTTTTTCAGTTTCAACGATGCAAGTGCCATTCATGGATAATGGCCGGGTATGACAGCAGACGGCATTGTGTGTTGGAAGCATTAAATTCCACTCTGTTGGTAGTTCCCCAATTGGTTATGCTGTTGATGTCGGAATTTAATGAGCTTAACATACGCTGCCGTTCTCGTTCTACAGCCGAAGAGCAGGGCCGTGAGTTCGGGGATGAATGAATATGAAAAGCAGAGAGTATTGCTTTCAGCGAAGGACTATATTGGATTGGATGTAGCAGACAAGAGATCGTTGATTATTATTAAAAAAGAGTATCGGAGACAGCACGGAGCCCTGGGGCATACTAGCATTTATTTTGCGAATATCAAACTTGAAGCCATCCAAGACAAATTGAATTGAACGTTCCGACAAAGGAGCTTGATGCCAAACTCTGCTAAATGCCTTAGGAAGATCAAGTGCAACTATCCTGCTTTCACCAGATTAATGTAAACTTTGGTTTCAATTTTCGGTTTTTTTTTTCGACATGCCATCAAATCACCAGTAAACCTGTTGCTACGAAACCGTACTGCCGGTCATTAAGAAATTTTCGAGTTTCGAGATATTTCATGAGCTGACAGAAGCTCGCGAAATCGACTAAAAATGCTCTCGGGCATTTTGGGAGAAAAGCTCTTTGTCTTATTTTCAGTTCCGTTTGCATCAATGTATAACACAGCGATGCCAACCTCATCAGAAAAACATTTAGATTGCTGGGCCACTTTAAGCGTCTGCACACAGCGTCCCAGTCTAGAATTTGCGACTCAACCAAAATGGAGAATGCGGAATAGTACGATCTCAACCTGAGTTGTGCACACAACTAGAATGAGACCTTAGTGCAGTTGAAGGCAATCGGCATAAGGTCGCATTAGATGATGAGGCACCTTCGATGAGGCACTAGTCAAACCCTGACGGCAGCGCCATCTAAGTAAGTTAGCAAATAAGTATTGTAAGTATTGAAGTAAGTACTGAAGGATTCCCGATCGTGCCGTGCGGCATCGGATAAAGAATAGTGCCGCAGTGCGTCCCAGCTTGTCGTAAGAGGCGACTAAATGGGACACCAATCATATACAGGCAACTATGATACCAAAAATGAGCCTGTGTCACTTTAACACCTTAAAACTTTCCCACAAGTTTGTATGCAATCAGTGGGTTCCCACGTCTGGAGACTACCGGTGGGGTAAAAGAACAGTCAATCAATTCAAAATGAGCATACAAGTGTCAAACCACTCAAACTTTAAACTTCATGGAAATGATCGCAATTAATAGCACTACCCCGCTGGGCACCACGATTGCAACGCACTCGGGTGATCCCAGAGCAAGCAGAAGTGCTTGTGTCAGAGCCCGACGGATTCCGGGGGCGGGCAAAATGAAGTTTCCAAAATATTTTCCTAAACTTCGTTTTGCAAGTTTGAACGTCGGATCGATGACCTCAAAAAGTTTAGAACTGGAAGCGATTATGCGTCGCAGAACTCTACAAATCCTGTGCGTACAGGAAACGAAGTGGTTTAATACAGGAAATAAAGCGCGTTTTCTAGATTTAAAAACTAAGGCATTTAAGATGTTCTACCATGGAACGGTCAATGGACGAAACGGTGTTGGAAACGTTGTTGCAGCGGATCTTCTAAACAACATCGTTGGTATCTTGAAAATAAGCGACCGCTTGATGAGTGTTAAACTCGTCATACACAATGAAACGTGGAACATTGTTAGCGCGTACGCTCCACAAAATGGATGCGACCAATCAGAAAAAGATACATTTTGGTCAGAGTTCGGTAATTTGCTTAGAAATATACCTATCGATGAGATGCTCTTCGTAGGCGGAGATTTAAATGGCCACGTCGGAGAAACAAATGTTGATTATGAGGACTGCCACGGCGGTAAAGGCTTTGGAACCAGAAATTCAGCTGGCGAAGACATCCTTGTAGGGTGTAGGTCTTACGGCTTAACCATCTTAAATACAATGTTTATTAAACATCAACGACATCTTACGAGTATCACCTATAGCAGCGGAGGTCACGAAACTCAAATAGATTATCACCTCTGCAAAATGTCGATGAGAAACCGTGTTAAGGACTGTAAAGTAATACTTGGAGAATCGCTGGTAAGCCAACACCGTCTGCTCATTACAGAATTTTTCACAGCGGAACCACCGAAAACACGGGCATCATTTGGAAAGCCAAAAATCCGGTGGTATAATCTATCGAAGGAACGAAGCGCAAGATTTATCGCACTGGCTAAAGAAGTACTTCAAAATATAAATGGTATAGCAGACTCACTTAGCCCGCAAGAAATGTGGAACAGCATGCACGAGGAATGCATAACACTCGCAAAGTCCCATCTGGGGACTATATCGAAATACCATCACGTCGGCAAAGAAACATGGTGGTGGAATGAAGAAACCAAACGAGCTGTGGCCGACAAGAAGAGTGCATTCAAAGCGTGGACGAAATGCGATCGGAGCGACGATATCGAAAAAGCTCGACTGGCTCTTGAATACGAGCGTCTTAAAAAGATCGCAAAGAAAGTCCTGGCTCGAACTCGAGCGGCAAAAGCGGAAAACCTGTACCAGGAGTTGGAAATATCCTCACGATCGGCGGATAGAAGACAAGCTATCCAAGAAGTTCAAACGTCGTACAGTACTAAAATGCCAAATATTTTTAAGCTCGCTGCACAGAGGAGAAAAAATTTAATGGAAATAACCTCGCCGAAATACATCAAAAACGCAGACGGTCGTTTACTAACAAAAGTTGCTTAACAAACAGTTTCCACGTGATATCGTGCCGACAGCTGGTCTATTCGAGGAGGAAGTTTCGGACTTTTCAATCGAAGAAATAAGTATAGCAATTGGAAAAATGAAGCCGGGGAAAGCCGTGGGACCAGACAGCATTCCATCAGAGTTTTGGTCGAAGAGGGAGAGGATCGGCAGCGTTTGGCTATCGAAATTAAATAATTTTATATAAATTAAAATGTGGACAACCTATGCCGAATCAATGGAGAAGTAGCTTCTTGGTTCCATTATACAAAGGAAAAGGCGACACTCGAGAATGCAACAACTACCGTTCAATCAAGCTTATGTCACACACAATGAAAATCGTCGAAAGAGTCTTAAACGAACGTCGGCAAATAATAAAGTTCGATAATAGCCAGTGTGGATTTGTTGAAGGAAGATCGACGGTGGACGCTATCCAAAGCCTACGAATAATAATGGAAATCACCGACATTCGTCTAAGGATTTACACATGGTATTTATCGACCTCGAGAAAGCATTCGATCGAGTGCCTAGGGATCTCATATGGGCCGCGCTGAGGTCTCAAAACGTACCGGAAACGTATGTTAGAATAATACAAGACATGTACGGAAACGTGAAAACTGCGGTTAAAAGCTCTGCTGGACTAACGAGAGAATTTCCAATTAATGTCGGAGTGCATCAAGGAAGCGTACTTAGCCCTTTCCTCTTTATCGTAGTATTAGACTATCTTTTAAAAGATTGCATGCGCGAAGCAAATGTAACGCCAATTCTCTTCGCTGACGACGCAGTTATACTTAGCGATAACGTCGAAGATTTACAGAACGCCTTAGATTCATTGAGAAATGCGCTCTAGAGAAACGGGTTTAAAATAAGTCGTTCAAAGACGGAGCATTTGACGTGCCCATTTGCGCATCCGTTGCGACCTGTTCCGGATATAATGTTAGACGGAATAGTTCTTCCGAAAAGCACTATCTTTAAGTACTTAGGATCAGTCGTTAACATGGAAGCGAAATGTGACGACGACGTAAACCACAGAGTGAGTGTGGGATGGATGAAATGGCGGTAAAATTCGGGAATCTTTTGCGACCGAAAATTTCCATTTAAATTAAAGCGGGAAACTCTACACCACGGTTGTTAGACCAGCTCTTATATACGGTTCATAGTGCTGGACAATGTACGAAGCGTTTAAAAACAAAATGACGGCAGCGGAAATGGAAATGTTAAGGATGTCTATTGGAGTCACTAAACGCGATTGTATTAGATCTACGCGTATAAGAGGAAGTCTACATATAAAGAATTCGGTAACCGAACAGCTTGAGGCGAATAGAATAAGTTGGTATTGCCACGTTCAAAGAAGATCTGCGGAAAATCCGGTTAAAAAGGCACGGTCACTCCAACTGTAAGAAAACGAGGTCGGAAAAAGAATTCCTGAATTTCTCAGATGGCAAATGCGCAACAACGTCTGGGGCTTACCACTGAAGCGATCCAGGACCGAGCATTATGTAGACGCGTTCTGCGGTCTGCGACATTAGCCAACCCCATAAGCGGAGCAGCAGCGATGCAGTAAAAATGGGAAACTCGTTACGCATAAGTTCGTATAACGAGGAAAGGGTTAATAAAAGGATAAGAAGAAGAAGAAGACTGAAGGATTCCCGATCGAAAAGGCCCAGATTTTTTCGCCTGATTATGGAGTATGCCCTAGAGTTTGAATTTGCTAACAAGTCAACGCCATTCCGTTTACAATCGCGTGCTCTACTGCAGTAGAGTTTTCTACGCATATTTCACAAAGAAGACAGCTATCAATTCGGATGTTGCATCTTTTGTATGTTGTTTGTTTGCCTCCTCATTGCAACTTCAACCACAAAATTTGCTGACTTTCACAGGCTTATTTGTGACTATCTTGGCTCCTATTTTCTTTCCTACTCCAGTTTAAGAGATGGAAGTGATGTTGTTGTTGCCCCGTATTCTGCTTATCAGACTTTCTCTGCCCACATTACGTGCTTACTTTAGCTAAAACCTAATATCGAGGTTGCGAAGGTACAAACTCGTTCGAAACCAACGTAACTCTTCCTTAGGTGATCGTGTGTACTGCCTGGACATTTCTTATTTCTTTTAGCCTTCTCCAAAATATTGAGATGCTTCATATACTTGTGATGTGCTATACAGTTTTTAGTATTGCTCCTGACACTTGAGCCCCCCGAGAGTCGGTCTAAGCTCTCTGATCCACATCATAGTTTTTGAGGCTATTCGAAAAACGGACTACTTTGCAAGGGTTCGAGAAGAGGTAATCTGGACAGAATTTCAGTTTAAAGAGGATCTCTTCCTGAAATAAGACCACAAACTGGACTGGAATCAGCGACATGTGTGTTGAGTGCATGCTCAATATCTCTCCGCAGCACCCACTTACTTATAAGAGAAATCTTCTTCAGTGACGTTGGCCAGATACTCGTATCTCACCCGAAATTCCAAACAATCTTTCATGAGTTCATAAGGCCCGTCGATGCTAATTGAATTAGTATTAGGAGGTAATTCAAGATGTGATGGAGGTAATTCAGACGCGTTTCGAACTGCTATTGGGTACGTCACGGACAACTTTCACTTTGTATGCAAGTCCGTGGGAATATATTGCGTTGCAGTCTACTCACATTCGAGTGCAGCCAAATGCTTGTTCTAATAACCAGAATCCAATTAAATCGAATCGTCTAACCGTCCTTCATTAAGTCGTTTACACTTAATAAATTTGACTAACCCTACTCTCTTGTCTGGCACTTAATAGGGTGTGTGCAGTGGTTTCTTTCGTGTCCGGCATACGAGTATGGCTACGTACCACAATTCTTAAAATTGCCTGGAAGTGACTTATCGATATTCGAATGAATGTACGCTCCACTGTTTCGGGAAACAAATGAATTCGACAAGACCTGAAGCACAAGTGGAGCCAGCTGAACCTGGAAGTAGTCCAAATCAGTTTTTGGCTTGTTATCCGTACGCAGAAAAGCCGCTCCAAATCAATCAATTCCGCCACAAGGCCTCGTTTGTCTTGGCATTTAATTGAAAACAATCACTTGTGCTGATGCTGTTGCCAATGTTGATACACATATGAGTACTAGTACGAGTTCGAGTATGAGTACTGTTGCCCTCCAGGGGCACTGACTTTGGCTAGGTAACTAGTGGAATTCCTTTCTCCTTGTAAACGAAGAAAGATCAACAAAGTTCGACTTAGACCATGTTCGATGATGACAAAAGCTTGTTGCGAATTATTCCATACTTCGTCGTTAACGTAGACCTGTCGGAAAGGACCCAACAAACTACAGCCAACTCCTAAAGAAACGAAACCAGTCCAGCTCAAGCAAGTAATCGACAATCGTTAGCTAACCGCTGCGAAGAGAATGGTTGTAAAATTATTGACAAATGAAGTGAAGCTGGAGCTCTCAAAATACTCAAACACTGATGCCGCTCTCTAGGTACAGTACCAGTCGCAGCACCAGCACCAATATCGGATCCCCCAGTTGGTCAGGTCGGGTGTGTACTCGTACGGGGTATAGCATATGATGGAGCAATTAATTTATGAACAGAACTGCCTCCCATGTTCGTATCTGGTAATTCCCCAATCGAAACGAGAACAAATCGACGACTACGACGAATACGATGACTACGATGACTACGACGATGTCGATGAGGAGGAAGATGATGGGTCCAATGGTACGAAACAAATAGAAAACATCGGCAACGGTAGGCAGAGGAAGATTTGCAAGTTGTGGTTGTACTTTCCAAAGAAGAAACACTACGTGATGTTGTGATCGCATTACGGATTTCCATTTACGGATACGTAACGCACACAAAAGTATCTCATTAGAGTGGTGCGACGCACTGGGAATTCATCTTTGACTTTGGTTTTGCTGTTGATTGTTGATGTTGATATTTTTTTTTCTCTTTTTCTTTTTGGTTGTTGTGTCCCTCAGGGGTATCTGCTGTTACCTAGTGTTTTGTATCATACCTGGTGCGTATATGGTGAATTGGATGGATTTGGATTCGGAATCCGTCCGGTTGTACTCGTACCTATTTTGGAAGAAATAATAAACACAACGGAATTGGATTGAATTGGATTCGGAATGGACAGTTTCATTTGGTGAGAATGAGATGAAATTGCGCTTGTAGCTCCCTAGGTAAGTAGCGGTGTTGACTGACTTGGATCGGCAATGAGGTAGCTTTTATGGTTTGCACAGAGTATGCAGGACAAATGAGGGTTGGCATGTGTGGACATTTTCATGTTGTACGCTCAATTTGGACAGATTTCCCGAGATGTAGTGTGAGGAAATCAGTTTGCAAAGAGTGTGTTGATAGACACGCAAAATATGGAGCACAGAAGTCTAAATTGATTGATTAAAAATCCAATTGGCTAGAGTTGAGGAATTTGCCTTTTCTAGTTGCATGTGCAGTGTTTGATGTTTAATTTTTTAATTGGAAATCAAAGGAATTCAGTAATTAGCACCGACTTAGGGCTTTCTCTTTTTGTTGGATGTTTAAGGACTTGCATAAAGTGTTGCTGGAAGTTATGGTATTTTGAAAATACTACACAAATCCCACAGCCATTGAAAGGAGCCTGAATATTTCTGTTAAATGTCTTTATCCGATTTGTAATGTTGAAAGCCGATTGGAACTTCAGACTTTACCTGGGGAATGACTCACAATCCACGAAAGGTTGTTTTTAGAAAGCAAACTGGTAGGTCTGTGTCTGTGGGAAATTGCTTTCTGCTTTTTGATTCAAACCTGGGAAAATGAACTTCATAACGATTATTCCATTTGTGAGAACGAATCTAGGTGCGTTTTGCTTGCTTCCAAGTAAATCTGACTAAGATTAGAGAGAGCATCAGCCCTGAAAGATTTATCATCTTAAAGTGAGATAGAATACGTTTAGTCTCCACTGCAGGCTCTTCTATTTTTGATTTCGCTCTCGGGATCAGAGTACTCCTCGTCGCCGACATCGTTGACAAAGCCTTCCTTAAGAAGTTGACAACAGCGCTTCATTTTATCCGACGTCTTGACGGTGTCAAGGCTTCGCTTGTATCGCTGCATGTGAGGGATGTCTTCTACCATATTCCGGTCATTTGGCAGAACTTCGGAGACGATGTCTGGGTCTCGACATCGTGGTTCCAGTTTCCGACATTCACCTGTGACTTGTTCAACCACAACGCAACGCAAGTTCAACCGTCTGATACCTTGTTGGTAACCTGTACCTGGGCCTGGCTGTGTTAATGTTGACCAATGCTTCGCTTCTCCTTCGTTCTATTTCACTGCTTTCCACCTTGGTCTGCTCTTCAAGCTCCAGTAGCAGCTTATCGCCCGTTATACTCCTCGGTGTGTAAGCAAATAGGAGTTCGTGCAGGCTCGCCTTCGTTGTGCAGTCCCGGACGGAATTCAGCCCCCCTGGACCGCTCGTAGATGACTTGCTCAGCCTGCCCCCCCTTTTTGAATTATACGTACACCTGAGTGACCTCACAATTCTTCAATTGCATCCCTCAACCTGCTCATTTGCTTTGGGTGTTCTGACAGCCGTCTTAATCTGCTCGATTCGGTTCTCGTTGCAAAACTAGCTGAACAGTAGCGAGATGAATACAGTTCCTCGATCGGTGCCAATCCTTCTCGGCAGCCCAAAGTAGCTGGCCACTTTGCTCAGGATGCTAAGGACTCCCTTGGTATTCGTGGTCTTAAAGGCTCGGAGAATGGTTTTATTACTGTAAAGCAAGAATGTCCCTTCGTGAATGGCTAAGGATGATCGAGGTGCACGGTGTCGTATGGGAGGGGAATGCGATCTATATTGTGCATTTCCCCCTCGGGTTTTTGGCCTTTCTTCTTTGCGTTAGCGAAGTCCACGCATGACTTGATGTAGCACCTTGTGAATCCTCATATCTTCAGGAACCAAAGGTTTTTCTGAGCCTTCCAAGCATCTCTTCGTCGGCGGGGTGTCCGACATCATCGTGACACAGCTTAAGAATCCTCCACGGGATCGCTTTGGGGGCCAACCACCTATCAGCATCATCTACCTTACGAAAAAGCTGGTACTCTCTGACGATTAAGTCCCTTTGTAGCTGTTCCTTCGCCAACGCCATTTCAGCTGCTTTCAGTGTGGAGATCATGTATCGCAGCCTTTGGTATTGCCATTGCATGATCGCCACCCAATCCTCGTCTAATATCTGGACGTTTAGTATTAGAGCAGATGCTTCCTCCACCTTTTGCTCACCTTCCACTGGTTACTGACTTAGGGCATTAATGTCCGCCACCCTCTTCTCAGGCTGGTGAGTCGTTCCGTAGTCAAATTTTTGCAGTTTGAGCCATCACCGATCCACTCGAATAATTAATTTTGCCATACTGCCTCACAGTCCGTGATAATTTTGAAACGACTGCCCAGCAAATACACCGTGAATCGGTTTAAACTCTCCACTATAGCTAGGACTTCGAGCTCGAATGAGTGGTATATCTTTTCGTGTTTGGACAATTTCCGGCTTTAAAATTCCACAGGCCGCAACGAGTCGTTTTCCTTACCTGCAGGAGTATTTCAGCCAGGCCGGACGATGAGGCATTAGTGTGCGCTTCATGAGCGCACTCCGGATCAAACAGAGCTAGTACAGGCGGATTGACGAGCATTTCCATCAGCCTTTGAAACCGTTTTTCTTACTGCCCCGTCCATACAAAAGTGTGGTCTGCTTTTGTAAGGTCTGTCAATGGAGCATAAACTTGCGGAAGAACCCCTTGAGGCCCAGGAACTGCCGGACTCCATTAATGTCCTTTGGCATCGGAAAAGCTGGACTAGCAGCTGTCTTCTGTGAACTAGGTTGAAGTCCTTCTCTGCTCAATCGATAACCTAAGAAGTCAATATTTGTCTTCAAGAACGCACACTTGCCGACGCACGTTCAAGGTCAGGCCGGATTTCCTAAGAACATCAAGGAATCTCTTCAGCTTCTGCCGACTGTCATTGACCGACTTGCTGCAAGTAACCATGTCATCTAGATGAACCGCTTTCTTTTAAGGCGTGATTTGATGACATTCATGCACGCTTGGAACTCAGCAGGAGCATCGGTCAACCCAAACGGCATTCGATTAAACTCGAACATTCCGTCGTTTGTTGCAAACGCCGTTCCTCCACGCAGATTTGGTGATATCCTGAGGCTAGGTCAAGCGTTGTAAAGAATTCATTGCCGGATAGGGACTCCACCACCTCCTCAACTGTAGGCAAGGGAACCTCCTTTTCATTGTCACCTTGTTCAGTGTCCTATAGTCGATACAAAATCGATCGCTACTGTCCTTTTTCTTGGTGAGGGTAACCGGAGCAAAGTAATCCGAGTTTGATGTTCGGATCACTTCCTGTTTCAACATCTTCGATACCATCTCCCTCTCTGCGAATGGGATCATGTACGGATGGACACAGACAGGTGCTGTTGTCGTCACAGCTCATCTCCACTCTTCGCAAAGCAATCTCGGTATATACCTATATTTATAAGCTCCCCATGCCTTTGTTTTTCTCCTTCCTCAAGCTTTCCGACGTCAAGGGCATCCAGCAATAATGCGTCTCGTCTCGAATTTCCGTTACATTATTCCGGTACCAGCGAAAATTACCAGTGGCCTTAGATTGGTGCAAGGTAAGGATAATCATCGTCAGAGTCTGCATCTGTACCCCTTCTGAAACCTTCGACGAATTTCAGGCTAATTCGGGAGGAGGTACTGGGCATTCTTGCGTGCGATCTGAAGTTTGTTTTGGTCTCAAACTAAAGACAAGGCAGAGGAGAGTTTCGCAGGAACTAAGCCTTCTTAGGACTTTTATATTTTCAATTGGCCGGTGGCTTTCTTGTCATCATATTTGCAAATGGCAAGACCCCAAGTTGCCGGTGGGCCAAACGACTGCTTCCCGAGTTCTCTTAAAAGTCAGGAAATTTTGTATTGTCCTTGAATAGGAAACGCTATAGACCGCTTACTGGCGTTGTGACGGGACACTACGCTTGTGTTAAATACCTAAGTGTGCCGGGCATAGGTGACAACACATCCTACTGCGCTTTCTGTGAGAGTGATGACGAAACCGCGGACCACAAACTTTGTGAGTGTGCAACATACGCTCGTATCAGACTGCAGGTCATCAATGTGGTGGGTTTTGGTACTACAAACACTATATCACCAAATTCCTTACCAATATTTCTTGTAAAAACCACGAAATGTCAGTTAAAGGAATATGCAAGGAGTACAAGTGACTAGTTCTTTTAGTAGCACACAGTGCCAGCGCTACGTCTCAACAAATAAATGACAAAAAACTCAAGTGTGCCGTATAACTTTGAAAAAAAAAATCAGCGATTCTCGATGCTAGTTTCGGTTGTCCAAATTTTTCTTCCAACTCTGGTACGAACAGCGAGTATCTAACAAATATATGGTGACTGTCCCGCCTTCAAATTTACAACGAGTCTTGCGCTACACAATTTTCTACACCGCTAAGTATATAACTCCTCTGGTAGTTCATCTTCTTAATAGCATTCCATAGAAGAAACACCACTCAAACCTAGTACATTCCGATTCGGTGTTATCTCGATGACTACCTGCTTTCACAAATCTTTTGTCCAGTTCCAAATAAAATGGACTTTAACCGGATAATCGAATGCCTGTCGGATATATTATCAATCACTCAGTCAATTGTCAAAAAGTCAGGCAGCCCTGTCATCTGGCCATCGGCGTTCCCGGTTGGCCCAATGTACCTACTGGAATTCGTATCTAGTTTCTCCAGGCCATCGTCAATTCAAATGCTAAATAGACATCAGCCCAAAAGTCACACACAATTGATCCATCAAATCCATTAGATAAAACACTCAATAATTAATCTGTGGCAGTGGTATAGTAGTATCAAGGCGCTGCCAGCTGGCTGGAGGTTTCAATTATCCGGCACGCATTCAATATTTCATGGGCCATGATAGTTGAGGTGAGAACTCATCATCACCCATCATCATCAACATCACCTCTGCCACGGTATTGGTCGGTTCGTCGCATTATCTAAACATAAGTCCCCGATGGCTCCTATTCGAGCCATTCATCGAGAGATTCCCACATAAAAATTGATAATTACACGAGAGCGATGGGGTTTGTGAATGAATGCCTCTACCCCCTTCGAAACACACAGTGGCAGTCAGTTAGATCTGGAAGCGTTGACTTGACTGTAACTACGACTACGAGTGCTTTGTACGTGTGTATTACAAACGTACATCGCTGGGAGAATTCGAAAAGAAACTCATCAATTTCAGAGTCTTTGGTTGTAACTTGGAAGCCACACGTCCTCAATGGTTATGGCTGTCGAGAGTCGGGTGTCAGTCTAAAGCCACAATCATAGTCCCCACCTTTGGCGGAGCAGAGAATGAATGGGAAGATGAAGTGTCAGTGCAATTAAATCTAGGAGATGTTACATTTATGCGCGCCCTCTTTGCTTACGGGGTTAGGGTCGTTTACGTAGACGAGTCTTGTACTTGGAGTTCATATGCAATCAAGACGACTGACTGTCGTTGTCGTGAGTTTAATGTGAAATTGAACGGTGTGAGATCGGAATTTTGTGGTTCGCCATAAATTTGATGAGAGTTGAATGAGTTCATTCCTAATGCAGGGCGGATTGGTACTGCTTCTGCCATGAAATGTCATCACTCTTGGTCGTTGGTACGTCTCGAGACGGGTATCACTTTTAGTACAAGATGAGTACTATATTGCGTTGACAATAAACTGACGAGCCATAAACGGTTTTATGGGTGAGAGGTTAAATTTTATGCCATATCGAATTTTTGATGAGGTGAGCACGGAAAATCGATGACAAAGTACGAGTAGAACTTGAAAATTAATCAAGTCGATCTTCGACATTTGGTCGTTGGCATGTGACGGTTGGTAGTAGTCCAGAGTTGCACTTGGTCACTGCCGTTGCTGTTATACGGCAATGGCAATGACTGAGTGCATGTAACAACCGATGGATGGCAGGTTGCGAATGTCAATTTTGTTGGTGTACTGTCTCATATTGTTGTAAGGGCATAACACCTACATCAATTTGTTTTGGTAAACCAACGTCTAGGTTTTCACTTCGCAGCCTTGCTTAGCATCGTCGGTGTTTGTTTCATTTTTCTGCGTACGTCCACGTCTGTAAATACAGACCAGCTGTTTTGGCACTAAGTGAAACACAGGTAGACCCCCGCCCACACCTCTCAGATCACACTGATCTGAAGCTACCTGGATACGAACTAGTGCCATTATTCTTCTCTCACCGCGGCCTCGCCATCTACGTGCGTAGTGATGTAGCTTACCAAACTCCACCACAATGTAGTCCTTGTTCCAATCTGGAATTCAATTTCATGTGTTTAAAATTCCATCTCCGTAAGCAAATTATCCACTACTGCTTTATTTACAGAAGCCCCAAACTAGACAGCAATTCGACCTTCAACGAGTTTGATGCGCTGTCTGACTCCATACAAAGAATTGTATCCCTGTATCCTCATACTGAAATCGTTATTACGGGCGATTTCAATATACACAATTCTGGGTGGCTTCGACATTCTGGACAGACAACACCCGAAGGATGGTGTGTTGAGATCTTCGCTGCGGAAAACAACTTGACCCAGCTTGTAAAATCCCAGACGTTGATAGTCATACCGCCAACACCCTGGACTTGTTTCTAACCTCTCACCCTGATAAGTACACTGTTGATGTGATCTCACCTCTAGGCTCGTCGGACCATTGTGTTATATCAGCTAAATTCTCGTACACTGACCACTGAAAGAACAGTATGGCAATACGAGAAAGCCAATTGGAGCGGACTTAACACCTTCTTTAGGAATTTTAACTGGTTGTTATGTTTCCTCGATAACGATGTGGATGCCGCTGCTGATATGATCACAGACACTATTCTCTTTGGAATGAGATCCTTTATCCCTCACCGGATAAAGAGTATCAGACCAAAGGAAAAGGCGTGGTACGACTCGAGCTGTAAGGAGGCTGTCAGGTTGAGAGAAATGTTTTTTCGGTCCTTTAAGACCAACCCCACAGAGGAAAACCGGAAAAAATTCAAACGAGCCAGGAATGACTGCAACGCCTTTCTTAAGCGTGTCAAATTTTTATACGACCAAAAACTGAGGCAAAAAATACTACAATGTCCCAAAGGTAGTAAAAATTGTTGGTCGTTCGTCAAAAACATTAGAAATTCTGCCTCATCCTCCATCCCAACGCTCATTCACAATGACATTCCAGCTGTCAGCTCTTTGGACAAAGCCAATCTGCTTGCTGCATACTTTGCAGCCAGCTCAACGTTTCCGGATTGCGCTTTGTCTCCGCCTACACTTGAGCTCGTCGAATCTTCAATGGGACAGATCCACTTTCGTACTCGTGTAGTAGCAAGAGTACTTAAAGATCTTAACGCTCACAAATCCGCTGGTCCAGATGGTATATCTCCCCTTCTTCTGAAGAGGTGTTCTTCTACGCTGACAAAACCACTGCGTAAGCTTTCCATCAATCCTACTCTTTAGGACTCTTTCCGAGCAGATGGAAAACAGCATTTGTCCAGCCCGTCCCTAAAAAAGGCGAATCTTCTTCTCTCTCCTCTTACAGACCCATTACACATACGTCCGCTCTTTCCAAGGTCATGGAAACGCTGATAAATCGTCAGCTCATGAAATATCGCGAAACACGAAAACTTCTTAATGACCGGCAGTACGGGGTTCGTAGCAACATGGTCAATGGCGATTTGATGGCATGTCTCACCGAAAATTGAAACCAAAGTTTACATTAATCTGGCGAAAGCAGGATAGTTGCACTTGATCTTCCTAAGGCATTTAGCAGAGTTTGGCATCAAGCTCCTTTGTCGGAATTGCCTTTCAGAACGTTCAATTCAATTTGTCTTGGATGGCTTCAAGTCTGATATTCACAAAATAAATGCTAGTATGCCCCAGGGCTCCGTGCTGTCTCCGATACTCTTTTTTAATAATAATCAACGATCTCTTGTCTGCTACATCCAATCCAATATATTCCTTCGCTGAAAGCAGTACTCTCTGCTTTTCATATTCATTCATCCCCGAACTCACGGCCCTGCTCTTCGGCTGTAGAACGAGAACGGCAGCGTATGTTAAGCTCATTAAATTCCGACATCAACAGCATAACCAATTGGGGAACTACCAACAGAGTGGAATTTAATGCTTCCAACACACAATGCCGTCTGCTGTCGCTAAGGCGAAATTCAAATACCCGGCCATTATCCATGAATGGCACTTGCATCGTTGAAACTGAAAAACTTCCCGTTCTCGGTATGTGTGTCAATGACAACTTATGTTGGAATGACCACATATTCGAGGTCGAAATGTCTACGTCTTCTCAAACGATGTAAGAAATTCTTCACTCCCCCTGAACTGGCTTCAATATACAAGGCTTTCAAGATGTGACAATGGTCACATCTGGTCAGGTGCTCCTAAGACTTCCTTGCACCTACTAGATAGGATTCAAAACCGTGCGATAAAACTTATAGGTGATGTTAATATTACACAATCGATTGGCACCCTCGACCACCGACGCAATGTTTCCTGCCTCACCTTGTTTTATCGCTATCTTCACCACCAGTGCTCCACAGAAATTGCCAGTTACATTCCGCCCCTTCAAACGTCCAACCGTAATGCCCGTCTCGCTATGCATGCTCATCAGTATATTCTCAAGCCCACTTTCGGACGCACCCTGAAATATTGTGATTCTTTCCTAAGCCGAACAACTCGCTCATGGAATGGCCTGCCGAGCTGTTCATTTCCTAGCCATTACAACCTTCAAACATTTAAAACAAACGTACATCGGTACCTCTCTTTTCTCCCTCCCTAAATTTCCTTCGCCCGCGCTATGTGCAAACATTTTAAGGGTACATAATCCCTTGTGCGCGCGCAAATTATAAAAAAAAAAAAAAAAGATAGAAAAGATAGTGTCCACTCAGGCGGTGATCTTTTCGTGGGTGAAGTCCCACAGGAGAGCGAGCTTCCTCGAATTTGTTCGTGCGAAAAGATGAACTCCTGTGCATCTTCGAGTCTCTGCGTACGCAGACGATTTAGAGGCGCACAGATCAGGTCCAAAAATCGAAGTCTGATCTGCAGCGTGATTTCGATCATATTAAAGCGAATTGCGGCGGTTGGAAAATCAACTTTCAAAGTCGGAAACAATGTTGTTTAGGACTCCATTGAGATGGGCTTCTAGGGAGACCAGACATAACTGGCGAAATTTGACCATCATTGGACAGCACAGGCTGCCATTAGCAGTGAGTAGCGTAGTGAGATACCTTGGTATCTGGCTCGATAAGTGTCTGTACCTATTTTGACAAACATAATGATGTTTGTCACGCTGGTGCCAATAAGGCCTTAGCCTTGGCAAGAAAGCTGTAGCCAACAGTAGCCAACTTGTTTTCAGGGTGAAGGTGGCCCTAATCAGGCCAGTCATCGCGTACGGTTGCACTGTCCGGTTTAATGTAGCACCGTCTAAGATGGAAAAGATTTGGGTTTTTTTTAAAAGCAGTGTCTTAGGACCTGTCTGAGTTTGAATAGAACACCAGAATCAGGGTATTAAAAGTACTATCCCAACAAAGCCCTTTACGATAGGGCTCGTTTGAATATAATTGACAATTTCCTGATTAAGGTGATTCGAAGGCAAGTTGCAGGGGCAATGACCAGCGACAACAGTCTGATCTTTGGGGCTTATTACCACAACGAGCTCACTTCTACCGGGCCTTATTCCGCCGGAGGCTTTTCTCCATATAGATGCTTAAAGTTTAGTGCAAGGCAGGGATGGTTTCCGTAAGAGCTATTCTTTGTTTGATCTCAACGATGGCGTCTTTGTCTGAACTGATAGCGGAACCTGAGTAGACAAGCTCTTAACTACGTTAAAGTTATATCTGTTTAAGGTGACGTTCTGTGTTGAGTGTCCTTTTTGCTTGACAGCATATACTTGGTCTTGCTCTTGTTGACCGCTGAGTCCATTTGTCAATACTATCGAAAGCATCACTGACATCACGCTGCATTTTTCCGATCATTTGAATATCATAGGGGTATGCGCCTCTTGTGTTGCGACTGAGTTTTGCACTATTTTTTTAAGAATGGTGGTGTTGAAGAAATCGCATGACAGCGCATCTCCTTGTCTAAATCCTTTTTTGACATCAAAGGTCTCAGCGCGACCTTTGCCAACCTTGACGGAGCAGCGCGCCTTCTCCCTTGTCATCCTGCACAGATGGACGAGTTTGGCAAAGGTGTCAGAACTAGGCAGTGCTCCGTATAGCTTGTCTTCATAGATGCTTTCATACGCGACCTTAAAATGGATGAATGGGTGGTGTTTATCGATCTGAAGCTCGTGGGGTTTCTTCAAAATTTGCCGCAGTGTGAATATTTGGTCGATGGCGGACTTTCCATCGGCCTAAAGCCACACTAATATGAAGCAATCAAGTTGTTGACGAACGGCTTCAGGCGTTCACACAATACGGCAGAAAAGATCTTGTATGCGGTGTTAAGGAGGCTGATGCTTCTGTAGTTGGCGTAGTTCAGAGGGTCTCCTTTCTTGAGAATCGGACAAACAATGCTGAGGTTCCATTCATCGGGCATACTTTCGTCCGACCATATTTTACAGATGAGTTGGTGTATGCTCCTTACCACCTTACCGCTTTGAAGAGCTCGGCAGTCAGGCCATCCGCTCCAGCAGCTTTGTTGGACTTAAGCTGAGATATATGAGCAGCTATCTTCACTTTATCCAGGACGGAATTGTTGATCTCATCGTCCAAGTTGAATGGTTTGTTCTGCCTGACAGCAGTATTTGTTTTGTCATCGCCGTTATACCGTCTACAGAAGTAATTTTCCAGAATCTCAGCAAGTTTTACTTTTTGATAAAACTTCCGAATCTCATCCCTGGAGTAGCATCTCACAATTTCCTCGACCGGGTGCTTCTCACGCTTTTTCTTCTTCCTCTTGAGAAGCCGGTGTTCATCTCTCTTCTTCTCATAGTGCTCGTGAGTAGCTCTAGTCGTCCTATACGGCGCCGCTTTGTATGCATTTTTCTTAGCTGCATGTGCTTGCCGGCATTCATCCTCGAACCAGGGGTTTCGTTGTGGTGGACAAATGAAACCCAGCTCATCAGAAGCGGCATCTCTGCAATGGTCTTCGATGCTTGATGCTGGCGGCATTGGACCTCGTAAGAGATTAAGAGACACTCGGTCGAAAAAGGACTTGGCGATCTCTTGTGATTGTAGCCGTCTGACGTCGAATTTTCTCACAGCATTAGTTTGTCTTGGCATAGTTTGGGATATCAGCAACCGTACCTTGGCTACAACAAGGTAATTGTCCGAGTCGATGTTGGCTCCTCGGAACGTACGGACATCCATGATACTGAAGGAGTGTCTTGCGTCGATCGCAATGTGATCAATCTGGTTGACTGTTGATTGATCAGGAGTTCTCCAAGTCCCCTTGTGTGTGTCAATACGTGGGAACCGCGTGCTAGCTACGACAGTGTTTCGCCCCGCAGCAAAGTCGATTAGCCTGAATCCGTTATTGGAGGTGGAGTCATGCAGGCTATATTTTCCGATCGTTCCACCAAAGATACCCTCTCTTAGTAACTTTGTATTAAAATCACCGAGGACAATTTTAATGTCATAGCTAGGGCATTGCTCGTAGGTCTTGTTAAGGAGCTCGTAGAAGGCATCCTTGGTGTCGTCATCTTTCTCCTCTGTGGGGGCATGCGCGCATATAAGGCTAATGTTGGCGAATTTAGCCTTGATGCGGATTGCTGCGAGGCGCTCGCTCACATGCCGGAAGCTGAGGACTTCTTGTCTTAGTCTGCCTCCGACAACAAATCCGCATCCAAATAAGCGCTGCTTTTGCCGTCGATAGCAATCGCCGTAGTAGATGTCGCAGTTTTTCATCCTCCTTTTGTCCGGCCCATCCCATCGCATTTCTGGAATGGCGGTTATGTCTGCTTTGTAGCAGTCTAGGGCCTCCGCTAGTTGTTCTGCTGTACGTGGTCTATTAAGGGATCTAACATTCCACGTGCCTAATTGTCCTTGAATCGTTTGCGTGAGTTGTCAACAGTAGATCCGTCCATATCCGAGGCTTATTGATGCTTCGCAACTTCTTTTTGTTTTTTTTAAATGGCCGCGCTGTTACCCCGGCAGCACAACCCCCAACCTGGAGGACCAGTTCCATTTTTAATGCCCCTAGGACGAGGGGTCGCTGACACCGAAGCCAGTAACCCGTTCCGGGATGTGAGCGCTGCCTATGGCCGATAAAGGGCCCGTCCGCCACCATCTCTTTTCTCTTTTCCAAGACCCCGACTTAGTCGTGGAAATCCTTACCGGCCTGAGCTCCAAATATGTCGGAGTACCCCGGATAAGGTCTTGTTTTGTTTTTCCGACACTAACCCTGATTTATGGCGCAGGAAACTCGCCATTTGCCCCCTTCACTTCGCAATCTCCAGTGAGATTCCCAGATGGCGCCATGGGGAGGCATGAAGTAGGGCTTATTAGCAGAGGCCAAATACTAATCGTTGCCATCCTCATTGATACGCTATGAGAGTTAAAAATCATAATCTTAGATGACTAGGACATGTTAAGTGGATGGAAATCAACGTTCTAGCTCGCAAAATGTTCAAAAACTCTAACTTAAATTGCACACGCGTAGGTTGAGAGCCATCTTGGAATGCCAAATTGAAAGTAGCAAGTGAACAACAGGATTGACTGAAGAGGCATATTCATGTCACCTTGGACAGTGGAAGGTCGTATGGTAGGATTAGTTCTGGTGACCAAAGTTACAAATCTGATCATCCTTAAGCAAGGTGGTTGTGCCAAAACAGCACCCATTCCAAAAGCTTTCTGCAATCTCTTTAAACTAAGTCGCCAGGAAGTTGATAGTTGTTTCTGTTCTTCTTCGTATAAACAGAGGCCTACTGGCTTCCTATAATGGTTCCCAATGCTGTATAATCCGACAACTACTGATTCGGGTATGAAGGCCATTGCACTAAATAACACGAGCTAGTTCAAGGCATCTTAACAGTTTTTTCCGTGGCCAACCACACACAAAAGAAATAGGAAACAACTTCTTAACTTTCTCTAATCTTCATTTCGTTAAAAGCGGGGTGTTTCCACTAATAATAGACCACGTACGAGTCTATCGTAATTAACTCCAGTAACAAAACCTTCTTCGATAATAAATGGTTGTAAGCTAAAATCTTTTGGAGCTTAAACTTAAGCCAGCACCAACTTCCCCCCAATTGGGGCGTCCTTATCTCTGCAACATTTACATAAAACACGTTTAAGAGCTTAAGAAAAAAAAAAACAAAAAAAAAAGTATCTTCCCAAAGACCATGTAATCGAAATTCCACTTGTTGTCCATAATAAAGATTTATATCTCGCTACACATCAAACACACGAAAATTTGGGGTACCTTTCCCACAAAAGTCCCATCCAACTCCACCCACCTTTTTTTATGTCTTCCGACAGACAATCTACCTCCATGTCGAGACCGTACCTTTGCCATAACAGTTACGACTCCTAAGCTAATATTTTCTCTTTGCAAGCACCAAATTGCCTATCTAGAGGTATCTGGAGCTATCTGGCAACCAAAAGGCAAAGGCAAATGCAAATCTAATGACGACGATAATGGAATACCTGCGCGCTTACCGATTAATATGTCAAAAATTCGATAAAACCGACAGAAATATGGATGACACTATGAGATAGCGTTGTTACCGCCCGGGTCGGCTAAGCCGCCAGACACTGAGATAGCCCATCCCTCAAAAGGTCGATTGAAGAGGAGCAGGGGAAGCAGGAAAAGATACTTGTACACCAAACCAACCAACCCCAACTCATTATCTCGTCGGGAGTTCCAACATAAATATTCTAATTGAAATGGTAATCGAACAGGGGGGACAGTCCAATTTTGATTCTTATGCAAATTGGAAAAGTCTCCTCAGGGTGCTCCATCTGGTCCTAGATGGAAGCGACATGCGGAAGCATGGTCTAGGAAGAGAAGAAGGCTAACAACAAAAACAAAAAAAAAACAATCAGTCATAGATTTCACCATTGTGCTGGACCACAGTTTCGACTCGTAAATGGTCGGCATAATGAAAAATTGATTGGTTGTTGGGGCGCGAGGAACGACCCATCGTCACATCGGGTGTCCTTCATATTACTGCAATCAGAGAAGGTGTCACCACGAGTACGTACAGTATTCCATGGTTAAACTCACCTCTTCTCCTGATTTGGTAATGTTGGTGATTTATGCTGTTCCATGTAACGGAGCCGTTTACGAGATTTTCGTATTGCCCACCAATTTATTGATTTCGTTTTGTGTGTATTGTATCTCGTCTGGTGGATCTAATCAACGCAGCATCTAAGTATCTAATAGGCGTCCAGATAAAGGTTAGAGAGATTATGAGTTCTTAATTACGCGTGGGGGTTACCATAGATACATACATAAATAAAGAGTACGTAGTGTGTATCAGTTCCTCTGAGTCTGGCAAGTATATTTCATAATTTTCGATTCGTTTTTCATTTTTTAATAATTCCACATGTTGGTTGGACACAGAGGAAGGTGATTTGAGGAAGGGATTTGATGGCTAGACTGGCGCTACCGCCCGTTGTGAATTTAGAGTGGAGTAGGAGAGGATTTTGGTCTATTCCACGGGTTGGGGTATTTATTTTGAATCCAAGTTGCGTGGTGTTTTATGACGGAGACGGATATGGTTTATTTGCTTCCCAAAGTGATTTACTGTTTATGGAAATTAAGCGTGCCGAGGTTATAAGTAATATTCCGTGGAGTGAGATTAAATCAGAAAACAGATGGAGACTAATTTTGAAATAATTTTTTCGAGTTACGAGTAGATTGCCGCCGTGGAACTAGACTAGGAGTGAGGTGGAGCCTTCGTCGAGGGATGTAAATTACGTTCGCCACTTGTCGAAAGGCAACAAATTCAATAGGAAGCCCCTGTGGATTTCCCAGAAAGCAACTGGCTTTCTTCGGACTTACTCGTATGTCATTGAACTTTTATTTCTGCATCTGTGTAGAATCCATTATTCCTGTTCGTTTTGTTGTCTCCTATCAACTTAAGCCAGCTATGCACGTGGAATGTTAGATCCCTTAAGGCCCTAGACTCCTACAAAGCAGACATAACCGCAATTCAAGAAATGCGATGGGATGGGCCGGACAAAAATAGGATGAAAAACTGCGACATCTACTAGCAGCGCTTATTTGTTGTTGGGGGCAGACTAATATAAGAAGTCCTCAGCTTCCGGCATGTAAACGAGTGCCTCGTAGCAATCCACATCAAGGCTAAATTCTCCAACATTAGCCTTATACGCGCGCATGCCCCCTGAGAGTAGAAAGATAACGACACCAAGGATGCCTTCTGTGAGCTCCTTAACAAGAGCTACGAGCAATGCCCTAGCTATGACATTAAAATTGTCCTCGGTGATTTTAGCTAGGAAGAGAGGGTATCTTTGGTGGAACGATGGTGCATGACAATACCTCCGATAACGGATTCAGGCTAATCGACTTTGCTGCGGGGCGAAACATTGTCGTGGCTAGCACGCGGTTCCCACATCTCGACATACACAAGGGGACTTGGAGAACTCCTGATCAATCAACAGTCAACCAGATTGATCACATTGCGAACGACGCAAGACACTCCTCCAGCATTATGGATGTCCGTACGTTCCGAGGAGCCACTATCGACTCGGACCATTACCTTGTTGTAGCCAAGGTACGATTGCGGATATCCCAAACTACGCCAAGACAAACTAATGCTGTGAGAAAATTCGACGTCAGACGGCGTCGAGTGTCTCTTAATCTCTTAAGAGGTCCAATGCCGCCAGCATCAAGCATTGAAGACCATTGCAGAGATGCCGCTTCTGATGAGCTGGGTTTCACTTGTCCACCACAACGAAACCCCTTGTTCGATGATGAATGCCGGCAAGCACATGCAGCTAAGAAAAATGCATACAAAGCGGCGCCGTATAGGACGACTAGAGCTACTCACGAGCACTATGAGAAGAAGAGAGATGAACACCGGCTTCTCAAGAGGAAGAAGAAAAAGCATGAGAAGCACCCGGTCGAGGAAATTGTGAGATGCTTCTCCAGGAATGAGATTCGGAAAGTTTATCAAAAAGTAAAAAAAAACATGCCACGGACACGAACCCCGCTACGAAGCTCGTAGCAGAGCCGCAGTCGATGCTGACAATCTGGAAAGATTACTTATTGACGGTATAATGGCGATGACGAAACAAATACCGCTGTCAGGTAAAATAAACCTTTCAATTTAGACGATGAAATCAGCAACCCGACATGGATGAAGTGAAGATAGCAATATCTAAGCTGAATGCCAACAAAGCTGCTGGAGCGGACGCCTGACCGCCGAGCTCTTCAAAGCGGCAGACGATGACTTGGTAAGGAGCATACACCAACTCATCTGTAAAATATGGTCGAACGACGAAAGTATTCCCGATGAATGGAACCTCAGCATTGTTTGTCCGATTCTCAAGAAAGGAGACCCTCTGAACTGTGCCAACTACGGACGCAGACGCAGTCTTCTTAACATCGCTTACAAGATCTTATCTACCGTATTGTGTGAACACCTGAAGCCGTTCGTCAACAACCTGATAGGTCCATATCTGTGTGGCTTCAGGCCAGGAAAGTCCACCATCGACCAAATATTCACACTACGGCAGATCTTGGAGGAGACCCATGAGCTTCAGATCGATACACACCCCCTATTCATCGATTTTAAGGCCGATTATGACAGCATCTATAGAGACGAGTTGTGCAGAGCAATGTCTAGTTTCGGCAAACTCGTCTGTCTGTGCAGGATGACGATGGAGAATGCACGCTGCTCCATCAAGGTCGGTAAACACCTCACCGAGACCTTTGATGTCCAGAAAGGATTTAGACAAGGCGATTCGCTGTCATGCGATTTTTTCAACATCGTACATGAAAGAATAGTGCAAAACTCACGCGCAACCACAAGAGATACTATCATTCAAAAGTCCGTCCAACTACTCGCATACGCCGACGATATTGAGGTAGAGTGGAGCAGGAGATACAACGACGAACTGTATGGACTGTACAGTCCGACCTAGCCAGAAGAGTAAAGATCCAACGGCTAAGATGGCTGGGTCATGTAGAACAGATGGACACCACAGTTCCGGTCCGAAAAGTCTTCGAATCCGCCCCTGAGGGGCAGCGCAGTAGAGGAACACCGAGACTCAGGTGGCGCACGCAAGTGGAAGGGGACCTCACACAACTTAACTTGCAAAACTGGAGGCGGGTAGCAAAAGATCGAGCTAGCTGTAGCGCCACCTGAAGAAAGTAAGTAAGGTCCGAAATTAGTTTGTCTTGTTTTGTTTGCTGTGTCGTCAATAGTAGATCTGACAGTATCCGCGGCTTGCTTCGTAACTTGAAAGGTTTTCTTCTTTGTCTGTCTGAGTTAGACTTGGAAATCCTTTCCTGCCTGAGCTCCAAATATGTCAGAGTAGCCCGGATAAGGTCCAATTTGGGATATGCCGGGATTTAATTTCACCTGTGATTTTATCTAGGGAATTCATCTGCTGCCCCGTTTGTAATGCTGCTTCTAAGTTTAGCAAGTCGAGTCCGGATGGACATCAACCAGTATAATCGATGTCTAGAAACAATTGCAACACTGGGTATCGCCAGCTTCTTGACACCTCTCAGCGCCTACCGAATTGCTGCAATACCAAATCACCACATAAGTCCATGTGGAAAGGCAAAAAGTGCCTTCTAATTGGCTTTCGGCTTTAAGTCCTTAATGTGGTTGAGCAAAACAAAAAAAAGTAATCACTGCACTATGTTCCACACATATGCTCCACAACTATGATGCAAGCCTATACAATTGAAACCGACCCCACTGATCAACACTTCAATGCACCAAGTGCTGCCAATCCGTTTAAAAAAAAAAAAGAAGGCACAAACAAAAAATGTTAACAAAAAGGTGTAAATCAAAATCTTGTTGTTTTTATTCGGTTCTCACTGATGAGATAAGCTCACTTAATCATCATCGCCCTTCAACCGACGCCGACGGACGACTGGTTTATCTGAGATGGATTAACATCGACATGCTACAGTGGCGGCCGGCGATAGTACTTGTTATTCTGCCGATGGCGACGACCACAAAGACGATGTTGCATTTCCTGTGCACTCCATTCATTTGTCGTTGGCTAATTTATCCTTACCTCGCCCCCCCTGTGCGTTGGTTTACACGTAATACGCGCAGCGCATTAAGACAAAATCCAACCAACAATCAGACCAGCCAACAACAACACACGCGATGACCAACTCCCGGCTTATGAAACAAAGTTTTTAATTGGCTTTTAAAAACTCCAATGAATCATGTGGCCAGAGGATTGCGTTCCTTCACCATTTCGAACGAACGGATGGACAGTAAAAACGCGAAACGGAAAAGGATCCCATACATCATTCGACTGCCGAGTGAGCGAATTGTGGAATTCCATTTCGATGCTCCTGATTCTGGTTGGAGCCAATCAAAATTCCGCCAGCGTATGGAGTTTAATTTTTTTTTTCTTCGATCTATCCGGAGACACGCTTTTGTTATTACTTTTGTCCAATCGTCCAATCATTCCAAGGCTCTGTCACCCTGTCGATGAAGAAATAGGGTGACTATGCTGTGTTTTGGCGGTTCAATTGGGTAACTTGGAACTGTTCTTAATTGGGTTCTCATTACGAAAAGTAGTCACATACCTTTGCATATCAACTCGAAAAGTATCTCTTCTCGGCTGGGGATAAGAAGATTCAGCCGAAGTGGTCTGCACAACGGCCCACCGTCCCACTGCCTTTGCCTCTATCAGATACAAAGAGGAAAATTATGTTCACCGATTGTGTGAAGTGAATTGAAGTGCAAAATGCGTGCAAGGATTCGGCACGGTAGCGATCAGTAGAGTAATTGAAATCCAATTGAGCTGCGTGATGTGGTGAGGTACAAAGTAGTTGCAGCAGACGACATGACGGTGGGAAAATTAATGTCTCTTAGTGTTGCGGCGACACGATGACAACGATAACAAATGTCATAAAAAGTGTCAACGGTGTATACTGATGGATATGAACATTTAGGTTGATATTCGCTTTCACTTTTTGTCAGAAAAACTTCAAGGCCATGCATGTTAACATTAGCATGTACGAGTAAGTACAGCCGCAGGATAGTTAACGTTCAAATTGTAGGAAGTGGAAATGACTGCCAATTATACTCGTACGTAGTACGCATGATGTGTGCCAGCGAAGATTCTGATAAACAAATTAGTTGAGCCAAACAATTCGATGTTGTCCTTAGTCCTTGGTTTAAATCCACAGTTTGTTCGCATTATTCCTGGGCATAAATAGCTTTGTTTACAGGTTGATTCACCACATTCTCAACAGTAAAGTAATAATTTGGATGCTTCTCTACGAATAAGAAAAAAATTAAACATCCACAGACACTCTCTACTATTCTCCAGTAGGCTCACTCTTCTCATGGGCTCATAGCTGCGGCACAAGGGTTTCTACAGACAAAACGAGGCTGACCCCCCTCATAAGGAAAATCAGGATACTCCGCATAATCTCAACCTCGTTAACCTTTCTGGGCTTCTCCCAAAATCGTATAGAGGGCCAAAAATGGGTTATTTTGGATCAATTCTAGCTGCACTAGAAGATGAACCTGACGTCAACTTGCAACACTAACTTCTTGACAACCTCTCTAATGGTGGCTCTCCAAAAATTTAACCGTGTCATATAAGTCTATCATATTTGCGCTGCATCGGAGGCAACCTCAATAAACCGAATTTCAATAAACTGAAGTTGACTTCAACGTCGATTTCAGTCACCTTTCGCTCAGTCTTTCCACATACGAGTATGCCACTTACTATAACGTTTCTAAGTCATAATGTAGGCATTGCAATGCAAACGATATTTTAGTAGTATACTCGTAGACATTAGACAGCACCTACATGGATATATCGATGGAGATTGGATAGGCTTTCATCGGACTCTCTCGATTGGACCATATTTACATTTTTTGTTTGATTATAGGACGCGTGGATCCGTCTTATTATAGTCATCTGACGGCAAATGTGGCTCCACTTCAGGATCTGCAACGCAATGAAATCCTATCGAATAATCAGTAGGAGACTGAGGAGGTATAACCGGCTCAGAATTCGAGTATTTCGGGGTCAATCCAGGGCATGAGCTTTGCAATTTGCTTCAGTAATCTAAATATGAATTGAAGGCATTTTTGATGCCACATGCAGCTTTAGGGATGGTCGGAGTTTTTTTTTTCGAAGGCTCTAGCAGTTGGTTGTTTTACGAAAGACTTTCGATGAACATGATAACATTGCTCTGAGCTTAGCTTCATTGAAGGTGATCTTGTTTCTCTAAATCAGAGTTCTTTCCGTGCTACTTCAATTTTGCCAATTTCATTCTTACTAGCCGGCGTGACACTGGGTCTAAGGCCCTTTAAAGCTATGTTTCAAGGACTTTTCCAAATCAGAATCTAACCAGATCTCTCAATGTTATCTTTATTCGTAATTGCTGGAGTATATCAGTCCAATGTGGCGCCCCTTTCAACAGGTCGTGTTTCCCCAATCGAGAGTATAGCTTTCCGTGGTGTCCCCGCAAAAGACACTTTTACTCCTATCTCTCTCGACTTAACGCCACAAACTTGATTCTCAATATAGGAACGAAGACATTTGGGTGCTGTAGAAATAAGTTAGGCACTGAGCGATATCAGCCTTGCGATATTCAGTGTTGCAACTGTTTTCTACACATAAATTGTGCTTATAATACCTCCACGTGGTAACCGTCGGGTACTGGTCGATGTTTATGCGGACTTAACTTTGTAAACATATAAGCACGAGTGCTGACCAGTAGACAAAAATAGCAGCACTATAAATGGCTGAGCGGATGAATTCCCCAGATGGAATCAACGGTGGAAACATTCTCGAAGCAAATGAGATCTTCTCCGGGCTACTCCGACATATTTGGAGCTCAGACCGGTAAGGATTCCAAGACTTAGTCAGGGTCTTGGAAAAGATATGGTGGCGGACGAGCCCTATATGGGCCAACGGCAGCGCTCACATCCCGGAAAGGGTTACTGGCTTTTGGTGTAACCGACCCCTCGTCCTAGAGGTATCAAAAATGGAACTGGCCATCCTGGTTGGGGGTTGTCCGCCGGGATAGCTGCCCGGCCATTTAAAAAAAACAAAAAGAAGTTGCGAAGCATCAACAAGCCTCGGATATGGACGGATCTACTGTTGACAACCCACGCAAACGATTTAAGGACAAAATGCTTCGGATATGCACGTGGAATGTTAGGGCCCTTAATAGACCACGTGCAGCCGAGCGACTAACGGAGGTCCTGGACAGATGCAAAGCTTTATCTGCCATCCAAGAAATGCGAAAAACTTCAACATCTTCTACGGCGATTTTTATCGACAGCAAAACCAGCGCCTATTTGGATGCGTCAGCATTAAGAATCGAAGGCCAGTGGCATCATTGACAAAAAGCCATCGAAAATGCTGCTTCTGATGTGCTGGGTTTCGCTCGTTCACTACAACGAAACCCCTGGTTTGATGACGAATGCCGGCAAGCACATGCGCCTAAGAAAGATGCATACAGAGGCGCTGTGTAAAAGGACTAGAGCTGCTCCCGGGCTATATGAGCAGAAGAGGAGAGATGAACACCGGCTTCTCAGGAGCAAAAAGGAAGAGTGGGAGAAGCTCAAGGTCAAGGAAGTTCAGAGATTCTACTCCAGAAATGAGTTTCGGAAGTTCTCCAAAATGTAAAAAAAAAAACATGCCACGGACACAAACCCCAAACCGAAGTCTGTGGAGACGAAGAAGGGAACATCTTAGCCGTGCCACAGTCGGTGCTGAGATCCTGGAAAGATTACTTCTGTTGACGGTATAACGGCGATGACGAAACAAATACCGCTGTCAGGCAGAATAAACTTTTCAACTTGGAGGATGAGATCAACAATTCCGTCCATCCTACAGGGATGGATTTTGATTTTCGGTCCCGTCTGCGTCAACCGTGAGTGGAGGAGGAGATACAACGACGAACTGTGAGAACTGTACAGCGACATCAACTTAGTCATAAAGGCGAAGATCCAACGAGAGAGAGGCCATGTAAATTTGAAGGACAAAAATGCCCCAGTCCGAAAGTTTTCGAATCCGCCACGAGGGACAGCGCAGCTGAAAAAACCGAGACAGCAAAGGATCGAGCTGGCTGGAGCCGATTATTGACTGGGGTCCATTTCCACCTCGGACTGTAGCGCCACTTAAAGTTAGTAAGTAAGAGTAACGTAGGAGTAAAGCTGTTTGCATTCACCGACTTCTTTCAGGTTCAATCGACCGAGCATACCTTTACAATTCTATTTTCTTTAACACCAACCCATGTAACTACGTAGTCTTCGTCTTTTCTATCTACCCGTCCATCGTATATCTAATAGTTTCAACGAATCAATGTTTCAAGAGGTCGGCTCTGCTCGTCTCAAACTAGGTCTCCGAAGCAATTCGCTGGGTCCCCAACTCTTAAGTATTTTTGTTAATTTTAAGTCCTAGTATACAGCTTGTTATAAGCCACAAAAATATGGGCCATAGCCCTGCCACAAGTTTAATCTATCAGGGACACATTTTTCCGACCAAATCTTGTATTTTCTCAACGCGAAGTCCCTGCAAGTACACCTAATTCAATCATGTGTTCCATGGGAACTGTATTGGGAAAACCCACTAGATGAAGGATACCAAGAACCCGAGTCTTGGGGTTGATAGAAACAGAATCGTTGATAGAAACAAAGAAGGCTCTGGTGGTTCAACATTAGACCAACTCCTACTATTCTCCTCTTTCTGTGGCGTTTGAGTCATCCGTAGACATACTTAGTCTGGATATTGTCCCGAATCGGTATTGCCTGCTCGGATACCTATTGTCGGACATTTTTATTGCCGGTGGACAGACTGGGTTGACTATTCAACTATAACTATATTCTAAACAGCAGGGTTTTTCGTGAAAATTGAGTTGAAGATTCCGTGTACTGCTAAGAGTGATTTCTGCCTGCCAGCAGAGTCAATTAGTCCGAATGTCCGTTTCCGTTGCGTGTAGGTCACGCTTTCGAAATATGCAATCAAAAATGTCCTGTTTCTCTAGTTGGATTTAAAATCGACGAGACTATCTAAACATCTTATAGGTACTATGGACATCCCGGTGTGGCAATGGTAGTGTAGAGGAACATTCGATAGAATATGGGTCTTGATACCGAGAATGGTTCCCTGGATCTACACGGCCATATGAAGGTGCCTTTACCAGACTACAAAGAACGATCTGGTGGCATTTCCTAGCACACCTAGATTTGATGAAGTGGAGTACGAGTACGAGTGGAGTAGTTTTGACCTTCCAGATGTGTCCTTGTTGCAATGACATCAGAACTTATGTTGCTGTAAAAATACGAAATCGAATTTCACTGTCTCCGGATTAGTTTCACCCAGGAGAGGATGGAGGTCAGGCCTTCAGAGATGGCTTGAAAAAAGATTTATGATGCGGTGCTGATGTCTTTCTGGAGGATGACAACGTCGGATATCACTCCTCTTTCAAATTGAGATATACGCATCTGGTTTGCAACGAATTGTATCTATAGCATCTATACCAGCAATATTTAAGCTGCGCTTGGACCTACAATCCCGCGTGGCAATTTTCCAGGAAATTGTTGACTAGCTTGAAGCTTAGGTTGGGCCAGCAGTGCAATAACCAAGTTTGTGGCGAAGTGCTTCCCTCACCTCCCAGTGGTAGTCGAGTAAACCCTTACTCTTGCAAGCTTATCCCATATAAGTCATGAGACCCAATCGTACAATACTACCCGCGATAGGGCTTCCAATTATATGGGTAAGGGATAAAAAAATGTAACAATCCAACGATTCACTCATGATGACCCTGGCAAACGTTTAAAGGTCAACGACCTATGAATCTGAACATGGAATGATGGGTTTTCTCATCTCAATATATGTACACAAAGGACGAATCGTGCAAGCCTAAATCAAATTGATTACATTGCGATAGACGTAAGGCTGTTAGAACGTTTGAGACAGCCGGACACTCGCCCAATTCTCAAGTCGTTGCCCATTAATGACGCTGTCTACTAAATACCAGGGCAAAGCAATACTGGACTTACAAGTCGTAGGATTTGTTGCGTGGCAAGACCAGCGTTAGCTCATAGCAGGACTTAAAACACTGTACAGTGGGAGTCAGAAACCTCCTTTGACTTGAAGAGGTAGGTCCTCGCTGCGATCGTCAGGGTAGTAGTGGTTTAAACCACAAGGTGCAGGGTGCTGATCTCACCCGATTAAAAGTTGCAATTAAGTATCGGCCTCGACTCAAACCAAGCGTGAAACATATGCCCTCAACATAGGTTTCGAATTGGTATCAAAGCAATTGACGGAGGGCAATGGCAGGGTGTATCCTTGCTCCCATGGATGTCTGTATATGGCATGAAGTGAAGTCCATTGAGACAGATGTCCACACATGACACTCGGATCACCACCTTGTTACAGGCAAGGTGCGTACGCGGATTTCTGAAGAATATTCGTCTATGAGGCATAATGGACCACATAACTTAGACGATAATAGCCAAAAGTTCCGTCTGCCTGATCTATCGAAGCTGAAAGCAAACAAAGCCGCTGCACCTTTTGGCTTACCGACCGGGGTACTCAAAATTGCTGGAAATGACTGTATGAAGAGCATACACCAACTCATTTCATTTCTCAATTCTGGTCAGTAGGGTGTATGCCTGATAAATCGAATCTCTGTATCGTTTGACCGGACGACAAGAAAGGAAACCCTTTCAACTGCGCCAACTTTTATGTGAAGGTTCAACTCATCGATTTTAAGGCCAATTATAGGCCGTTTATAGAGACAAGGGCTATGTTTAGGTTTGGGATTCATGCCAAGATTGTCCGTCTATTTAGAATGACGATTGAAAGCGAACGAAAATGCAAAAATTCACTGGACGCAGTCGGAAGATTGTATTCATTAAGTCTTGCTAGAATGCTTAGTCTTAATGGAATCGCGGGAAACAGCTAATGGTTAGGACTTGTTTCCTAAATTTCACATCGAGGGGATGACTCTCCAGGTTGCCGGCAGACAATACAAATTCTTTCCGACGTCTTTAAGATGTTAGCTGCTTCTTTTCCGCTGTCCGTCAGTGAGAAAGACTACGGGCTACTAACTTACTGCCATCGTAACGGGGCATGTTATGGGTGTTGGTACTCTAGTATCTCTGTAGTAACATCTTCTTACCAAAGACTGAAAAGTGTTGTGTAGTTAAAAGTCTTAAACAAGACACGGATGTTGTCAATCCTTACCTTAAAAGACCTGCATCATGAGTGAACTCAAGTGGTGGGGGCATCAAGCTTTTCAAATTTTAAAACTATTGATCTGCTTGTTATGTCTACTGATGCAATCGGCCCCACTTTGTTGTTGTAAACTCTCATTTGTTTGTTTCATTGAATTTTTTTTTTATTGCATTTCAATGATTTATTCAGGTTCTGTGCAGTGCTTATCAAAATTCCCATTTGTGGGCTAATTTAGCATCACTTAGCCTCCGAATCTGAGTTATAGTTTATGCAGACAGCCACTACCTACATACGTACATCTACTGGCTACTGCTACGATTCAACTTAGAGTTCCTGATCTGCTCCTGCTGTTGCATTGTCTGACAGACCGTAAGGCAATTGATTACGAATCTCTTGGAATTTAATTAAAATAAAGATACAGCCGAAATCCAAGCATGCAACACATAGATACTCACCATAGACATAACTCTGCGGTACACCATTATTCTCTGCCTCTGTGGCACTGATGGATTTTGAATGTTTTACCATCTCCAGCTCATGTGTGTGGTCGGTGGTTGTTGGTTGTGGGTCATGTGGCATCTAAATGTGGAGTAGATCCATTCAGATGGTGCTGCCGATATGGAAATACCACAGTTGGCCGTTCTTGTCCAGTCACTATTCTTAATTAATCCAATCTTGCGGGTAGACTTTTGCCCAAAAATCGACACACTCTCTTCCGGAAGATTCTAATCGTTTTAGTCATAAATTAAAATGCTTGTCTAGCCATTGCAACAGTGTAGTACACCAAGGCGTTATCTTTTACTCCCGGAGAACTCATTAACATATGTCCAATGCACCCAAAGGCACACCACCAATGTTGGACGGGAGTCTCTTCCTCTTGAAATATCTTAACTTAACTCTTAAACGAATTTCGACCTAAACGAGTTCTTATCTCGTGACTGAAACTCGTGCAAGGACTCCTTCTGAGTTATTATCTGTTTGCTGTCAACTCGAATGGGTGATAAGACCAAGTCTAAACCCAAACCCAAGCCCACTGGTGCTGGTTTTTGTCGCTTCCAGTTTCAAAGAGTTCCAGCGAGTCAATGTAGTCATTAGCGAAACGCCTACTGAATTCGATTCCTAGCATGCAATGACAACGGAAGCAACAACCACCAGCCTACTGTTGACGATGGTTGGTTCCAAGGACATTGCGTGACTTCGTAGTCCGTACATTGTAGTATGATGACGATACTCTGTGGAGACGGGAATTATTTGTCCCATCTGATTAATTGCTCTGGTTGGACTAGTTCTTAGTTGGACGTCAATATTGGGTGATGTGTGGGCAACTAATTGTTGTTGCAAGTCATGAACCGCAATTAAGCTTGCCTGGGATGGGAAGTGTCAACGGCGGAATGCCATTCGGGTTAAATAGTAATGAATTCTCTGAAAGACGTGGGCTGGAGTTACAAATACAAGAGGTGACAGGATGGTGGATGTCGTCTTAATATCAAAGCGAAATTGTAACTAAAGGAGTCTATCAGGCGGAAAATCATGTGATGGATGGATGGGTGGTGGCAGGTTTCGTAAGAAGACAGCAACATTATTATGTGAAGAAGAAAGTGCAAACCATCATTGTCATCATATTTAACACCCTTTTGAGCCAATTACTTTTGTCCATTCAAGACTGAAGCGGATTTGAAGTGTTGTCAGTCAACGACTCGAATTAATAGGCTCTGGTCAAGGCCCGAACAACTTTATTGGGCTTGATACAAACAGGTCCTCAACTAAAACTAAAACTCAAAGACAAAGATCTTGAGGGTCGGAAGAGGTGATATTTCAAAAACATCGTTGGAATCTGGGTTGGACAGCTCCGAAACTTAGAATATGGTTTTCATAGTAAGGCGATCTTACCTAGCTAGCATATTTAATGCGCGGCCTAACAGATGTGATGTACAAGGATTTTATGACCAAAGAGTCAGGGAACTCTGCACCATCATTAAACAAAGCCAAGTGCGGTTAGCTCTGCTAGTTAATGGAATCAATTGAGTTTAGTATCACAGATAACGCCATAGTCTTGCATTGAAGTGACCGAAAGCTACAGCTTGGGTTGATATATAGTCGTACGGGTAGTAAGGGCTTCTGGGTGTGTGAGCAGCGTTGGGTGCTGTAGCAGCAGGGTAGGCACTGATAGATGTCAATCTGGCGATATCCAGTGTTGCAACTGTTTTCAACACATCAATTGTGCTTGCGATACGTCCATGTGGTAACCGTCGATCCCGACTCGACTTGCTTGACTTATAAGCGCGAGTGCTGACCAGCAGACAAAAATAGCAGCACTATAAACGGGACAGCGGGTGAATTCCCCAGATGGAATCAACGGTGGACGGTGGTAACAAATGAGACCTTTTCCGGGCTACTCCGACATATTTGGAGCTCAAGCCGGTAAGGATTTCCGAGACTATTTCAGGGTCTTGAAAAATGGATGGTGGCGGAAAAACCCTTAATTCATCAACGGCAGCACTCACATCCCAGAATGGGTTATTGGCTTTTGGTGTAACCGACCCCTTGTCCTAGGGGTATCAAAAATGGAACTGACCCTACAAGTTGGGAGTTGTGCCGCCGGGGTCACTGTCCGGCCATGGAAAAAAATAAAAGTTCCGAAAGTTAAACAAGCCTCGAATACGGACGGATCTACTGTTGATAACCCACGCAAACGAATTAAGGACAACGATCTTCAGAAATGCACGTGGAATGTTAGGTCCCTTAACAGGCCACGAGCAGCCGAACAACTAGCGGAGGCCCTAGACTGCTCTAAAGCAGACATTACCGCCATCAAAGAAATGCAATGGAATGGGCCCGACAATAAAAGTATAAAAAACTGCAACATCAACTACGGCAATTGTTATCGACGGCAAAAGGAGCGCCCATTTGGATGCGGATTTGTTGTTGGAGCAACTTAGACAAGAAGTCTTGAGTTTCTAACACCGACTTCTCAGGAGGCAAAAGAAAGGGCATGAGGCGCTCGCGGTCGAGGATGATGTAGACCAACAATTCCGTCCACCTGACCTGGATTAAGTGAAGATAGCTGTGTCTAAGCTGAAGTCCAAGAAAGTTGCTGAAGGGGACGGCCTGACCACCGAGCAAGCTATTCAAAGCGGCAGGCGATAACTTTGTAAAGAGTATACACCAACTCATCTCTAAAATATGGTCGGACGAATGTATAGTATGCCCGATGATTGGGACCTTAACATTGTTTGTCCGATCCCCCTTTTCAACTGCGCCAAATACAGAGGCGTCTTCTTAACACCGCTTACAAGATCTTGTCTGCCGTATTGCGTGGATACCTGGAGCCGTTTGTCAACAAGCTAATTGGTCCATATCAGTGTGGCTTCAAGCCAAGAAAATCCACCATCGTGAGCTTCAGATCGATACACGCCACCTATTCGTCGATTTTTAGGCAGAAACGAGCAATGTCTGGTTTTGGCTTTTCTGTTACACTTTTTTGTTGGTGCAGAATGACGATGAAGAATGCACGGTGCAACCTCAGGGCCGGTAAATAACTCTCCAATACGTGAGGAATTAAACAAGGCAAAGCGCTTTCATACAATTTCTTCAACATCTTACTTGAAAGAATAGTTCAAAACTCACGGCGCCAACAAAAGAGGCACAATCTTTCAAAAGTAAGCTTAATTACACGCATACTCTGATGATATTGACTTAATCAGAAGAAAGCAGCGTGATATTAGTGGCGTTTTCGCGAGTATTGAGACGGAAGCGGCGAAAATGGGTTCAGCGGTCAATGAGGCCAAGCAAAAAGGACACTCAACACTCTGCATTGATGGTAAGTGGAGGAAGAAATACAACGCCGAACTGTGCGGACTGTATAGCGATATCGACTTAGAAAAGTGAAGATCCAACGACTAAGATGGCTGGGTCATGTAGAGTGGATGAAAACCAATGCCACAGTCCGGAAAGTCTTCAAGTCCGCCACTGAGGGACAGTGTAGTAAAGGAAGACTGAGACTCAGGTGGCTGACACAAGTGGAAGGGGACCTCAGCCAACTGAGCATGCCAAACTGCAGGCAGCTTGCATAAGATCGAGCTGGCTGGAGACGCTTGTTGACTGAGGCCCTGCTTCATCCCGGATTGCAGCGCCACTTAAAGTAAGTAAGTAAGTAAGGGTGTATGAGATGGCCTAGCAATTGTTATGTTGAGCTCAAAGAAGTTATTATGGGACCATATTGAAAACCTTGTACTAGAGGTTGTTCATAGATTCTCATATAATCGGCATTGACAGACATGTGTAAGTACCTTGTAATATGGACCAATGTTACTACCTTGTGAAACATCCGCTGTGGCTGTAACTGGTTCAAAAAAACGGAAACGAAAATGGACTGGGCAGTACCTTTCTTTTAAGTAGGAATTGATCCGAGACCTCAGCCCAGAATACGACCTAAGTGGATTGCTCTAGGGCATACAATGTACTTGAGATGAAACTAAATCGTCGGTAGTTAATGATCTTCGTATCGGAATTCATGTTGGTACAGTGCAGAGATAGATTTGAAATGAATGAACAAGAAGATAAAGATAATTTCCTTGTCTGAAACAGCAATTGAAGCAACGAGAAAGATTCATCATCGTTCAATTTCATGTGGTTAGAGTCCCATAGCCCTGAATATATTATTCACTACAGCTCAGTGCGAGCAAGCCACAAACTGGACAGCAATTCGATTTTCGATTAGTTCGACGAGCTGTCTGATTCCATAAAAAAATTTGTATCTCTGTATCTTCATACTCAAATTGTTATTATGGACGATTTCAATGAACACAATTTTAAGCGCTTTCGATATTCTGGACAGACAACATCCGTAGGACGTGATGAGATCTTCGGAACAGAAAACAGTTTGACTCCGTTTGTAAAAGCCCTCATGCCAATACCGGAGGTTGTTAGTCACACTGCCAACACTCTGAACTTGTTTCTAAGTTCTTACATTGATAAGTACACCATTGATGTGCTCACCCCTCTAGGCTCGTCGGACCATTGTACCATATCAGCTCAATTCTCGCACAGTGACGGCATAATTAGAGAACAATTATTTCTAAAACAACCATTTGGCAATACGAGAAAGAAAATGGGAGCACATTCTTCAGGAATGTGGATGCCTCGAGCTGTATAGAGACTGCCAGGGTTAAGGAACAGTTTTTTCGGTCCTACATGATCATCCAGACAGAGGTAAATCGAAAAAGGTTCAAGTATGTGTATGTGTATGTGTATTTCGTCAATCGTAGTAGTAAATATTAAAAATGTCTCAACACTGCTAAAGTGTGCTTTGCCACGACTCTCACTCGAGATATTCAAAAATTCAATGGAACATTCACAAAATCCGCTGGTCCAGATGGTATTGTCACACTTCTTCTGAAGAGGTGGTGGAACAACTACTTTTTGAGACCCTCTTCAAGCAGATGGTAAACAGCATTTTTCCAGCTAATCTCCTTCTCCTTCCTTCTATAGGTACATACCCATTGCACTTAGCTCTTTCCATTGTCTTGGAAACGCTGATTAATCGTCAGCTCACAAAACATGAAAACTTTTCAATGACCTGTTATATGGTTTTCGTAGCAACAGGTCCACTGGTGATTTGATGGCATGTACCAAAGTGGAATCAAAGTTTACATCAATCTGACGAAAGCAAGATAGTTGCACTTTATCTTTCTAATGCATTTGGCAGAGTTTGTTATCTGCATTCGGGATTGATGACTCTGGATTAGATGGATTAGAAATTACCTTTCGGAATGTTCAATTGAAGTTGTCTTGGATGGTTTCAAGTCTGATATTCAGAAAATAAATGCTGGTGTGCCCCAGGGCTCCGTTCTGTCTCCGACACTCTTTTAAATTTTTATCAATGATCTTTTGTCTACTATTTCTAATCCAATCTAATCTTCTTTTGCTGACGACAGCACTTCTCTGCTTTCCATATTCATTCACGTCTCGCTCTTTGGGTGTAGAACGGGAACGGCGGCATATTTTAAGCTCATTGAATTTATCAGAGCTCACAGCATAACCAATTGGGGAACTATTGACGAAGTTGATTTCATAATTCTGTCTCCAGTCCCTAAAGCGAAATTTGAACAGCAATTGTCCAATAACCTTTTCATTCTCGAATTGAGTTCCACAAAGAACCTTTGCTGAAAGGATCGTATATTCTTTGTCGCCAGAAATATCGTGACATTATTAGGTTTCCTAAAACAATGTAACAAATATTTCACCCTCTCGTCTAAAATTGAAGTACAATGTTCACATTTGGGCAGACGCCCCTAAGACCTAAGTGCAGAGGTACTTGCTAGATAGGATTCAAAACCGTGCCACAAAATCTGTGTGATGCCGATGTTGCACAGTCGATTGACATCGCCATCCAGAGCGATGGAATCGCCAATAAAGCTGTAGAATTTCTTAGGATAGTTTGGTTTCTTGTGGCATAACTGCAGATGGCAGGTTTAAAAGGATCGAGTCCTTAAATGGGATCGACGTTCCTTCTATCGAGCATTTTGCTTATCTTATTAGGAATGCATTGTTCGATGTTGAAGCCTCCAACGTTATTTTATGCAGGTGCCTCGATGTTGTGAGAAGCATCATCTGTGTTCAGAAGCGCTTTAAAGCCGAATTCGTTGTAACTAGGGAAGAAAAGCTGTTAAAATAGCTTATAGGTATATACACCTTCAAATTGTAATTTTAAGTCAATGACCTTACCTTCTTTCAGGGAGCTTGTCTTTAACCAATTAACCTCAAGTCCAGTGTCATGTCCCGTTGGTTAAGATCCCTTCCTATTTAAGGCGCTTACCTTGTCAAAAATTAAGGTGAGGTTTTGCTTTAAGCCGAAATCCCTGCGAGTAGAAGTCTAAGACTGTATGGCTGAACTCTTAAAATGCCGGTCATCAAGACATGGTGACATGGCAGTCGCCCTCAGGCGATTTATAAACAGTTTTTCTGACAGGGGCGATGTGGCCGTACAGCCAGTTTAGTTTGTCCGAATATCTTCCGTAATTTTCTTCCACAGATTCCACGCTTTGTGGCTATAAAGTAGGACTGGGATAGGGCCTTACTACTCAACTACCTTTCAAGCTCAATGAAACGCAATTCTTATCAGGGATTTCCAGTTTTGTCTCTACTGACGTCTTATTAGCAGCAATAATAGCAGAGCCAAGTCCCTTACTATCTCTAAATTGAAGCTTTCATTTGTGAGGTTTTTTTTAGTTATTACACAGATTTTGATGTTCGCTTGTGAGTTCCGCACAATAATGATGTTTAAGAAGTTCATGCAGCACTGCCTTATACTTCTCACAGTAGTTCTCCTTGGTAAATCTGCATTCGCTCCTTAGCTGCAACAAGTGAGTGATGTTGGCTACTCGGAGATTTCGACGTCCAAAATACTTAAGGCATGCATGCGGCTTCGTCGCATTTTTTTATTTCTTTGTTTTGGGGGTCTGAGCCCTATGACGGCCTAGGACCGTACTATGCAGCTGTTCGAGCATGTACTAGCTATTTTAGCACCTGCATCTGCATGGATAGGGATATACTCATGCTGTAGCAAAGAACCACCACTGGGAGCTAAGGCAAGCACCAAATTATAGAACTGTCAGCAAATTCCTTATCAACTTACTTACTTACTTTAGGTGGCGCTACAGTCCGGGGTGGACCTGGGCCTCAGTCAACAAGCTTCTCCAGCCAGCTCGATCCCTGGCTAGCTGTCTCCAGTTTCGCACGCTAAGTTGGCTGAGGTCCTCTTCCACTTGCGTGCGCCACCTGAGTCTTGGCCTTCCTCTACTGCGCTGTCCCTCGGGGGCTGATTCGAAGACTTTTCGGACCGGAGCATTGGTGTCCATGCGCTCTACATGACCCAGCCATCTCAGTCTTTGGATCTTCACTCTTCTGGCTAGGTCCATGTCGCTGTACAGTCCATACAGTTCGTCGTTGTGTCTCCTCCTCCACTCACCGTCAATGCAGACGGGACCGAAGATCGCCCGAAGAATTTTTCTCTCGAAGCAACCAAGAACACCCTCATCCATTTTTGATAATGTCCATGCCTCTGCGCCATAGAGCAGGACCGGGATTATTAAAGTCTTATAAAGGGCGACTTTTGTTGTCCGAGAGAGGGCTTGCTACTCAATTGCCTTCTTAACCCAAAGAAACAGCGGTTGGCAAGAGTTATTCTTCGCTTGATCTCAGCGCTGGTGTCGTTGTCTGTATTTATAGCGGAGCCTAGGTAGACAAAGTCCTTAACTACCTCAAAGTTATATCTGTCGAGGGTGACGTTCTGTCCGAGACGTCGGTGTTGGTTGTCCTTTTTGCTTGACAGCATATACTTGGTCTTGCCCTCATTGACCGCCAAACCCATTTTCGCCGCTTCCGTCTCAAAACTCGCAAAAGCGCCACTGACATCAAGCTGCTTTCTCCCGATTATGTCAATATCGACGGCGTATGCGAGTTGTTGGACGGACTTTTGAAAGACAGTGCCTCTTGTGTTTGCTCGTGAGTTTTGCACTATTCTTTCAAGTACGATGTTGAAAAAATCGCATGACAGCGCATCGCCTTGTCTAAATCCTTTCTGGACATCAAAGGTCCCGGTGAGATCTTTACCGACCTTGATGGAGCAGCGTGCATTCTCCATCGTCATCCTGCACAGACGGACGAGTTTGGCAGGGATGCCAAAACTAGACATTGCTCTATATAGCTCGTCTCTGTAGATGCTGTCATACGCGGCCTTAAAATCGATGAATAGGTGGTGGGTATCGATCTGAAGCTCATGGGTCTTCTCCAAGATCTGCCGTAGTGTGAATATCTGGTCGATGGTGGACTTTCCTGGCCTGAAGCCACACTGATATGGACCTATGTTGACAAACGGCTTCAGGCGTTCACACAATACGGCGGATAAGATCTTATATGCGATGTTAAGGAGACTGATGCCTCTGTAGTTGGCGCAGTTCAGAGGGTCTCCTTTCTTGAGAATCGGACAAACAATGCTGAGGTTCCATTCATCGGGCATACTTTCGTCCGACCATATTTTACAGATGAGTTGGTGTATGCTCCTTACCAAGTCATCGCCTGCCGCTTTGAAGAGCTCGGCAGTCAGGCCATCCGCTCCAGCAGCTTTGTTGGACTTAAGCTTCGATATGGCTATCTTCACTTCATCCAGGTCGGGTGGACTGAATTGTTGGACGTCATCGTTCAGGTTGAAAGGTTGATTCGGTTGATTCTGCCTGACAGCGGTATTTGGTCCGTCATCGCCGTTATACAGTCTGCAGAAATGATCTTTCCAAATCCTCAGCATCGACTGCGATTCTACTACGATGTTCCCTTGTTCATCTCTACAGCCTTCGGTTCGGGGTTTGTTTCCGCGGCATGTTATTTTTACCTTTTGGTAAAACTTCCGAACCTCATTCCTGGAGTAGCATCTCTCAATTTCCTCGATCGCGCGCTTCTCATGCTCTTTCTTCTTTCTTTTGGGAAGCCGGTGTTCGTCTCTCCTCTTCCGCTCATAGAGCTCATGAGAAGCTCTGGTCTTTCTAAGCAGCGCTGCGTTATATGCATCTTGCTTAGCTGCATGTGCTTGCCGGCATTCATCATCGAACCAGGGGTTTCGTTGTGGTGGACGAGTGAAACCCAGCACATCAGAAGCGGCATCTCTGATGGCGTTTTGGCAGTGTTTTCAATGGTCTTCGATGCTTGATGCTGGCGGCATTGGATTTCTTAAGAGATAAAGAGACACTCGCGTGGAAAAGGACTTGGCGATCTCTTGTGATTGTAGCCGTCTGACGTCGAATTTTCTCACAGCATTAGTTTGTCTTGGCGTAGTTTGGGATATCCGCACCCGTACCTTGGCTACGACAAGGTAATGGTCCGAGTCGATGGTGGCTCCTTGGAACGTACGGACATCCATAATGCTGGAGGAGTGTCTTGCGTCGATCGCAATGTGATCAATCTGGTTGACTGTTGATTGATCAGGAGTTCTCCAAGTCCCCTTGTGTATGTCGAGATGTGGGAACCGCGTGCTAGCCATGACAATGTTTCGCCCCGCCGCAAAGTCGATTAGCCTGAATCCGTTATCGGAGGTGGTGTTGTGGAGGCTATATTTTCCGATTGTTCCACCAAAGATACCCTCTCTTCCCAGCTTTGCATTAAAATCACCGAGGACAATTTTAATGTCATAGCTAGGGCATTGCTCGTAGGTCTTGTTGAGGAGCTCGTAGAAGGCATCCTTGGTGTCGTCATCTTTCTCCTCTGTGGGGGCATGCGCGCATATGAGGCTTATGTTGGCGAATTTAGCCTTGATGCGGATTGCTACGAGGCGCTCGCTCACATGCCGGAAGCTGAGGACTTCTCGTCTTAGTCTGCCTCCGATAACAAATCCGCATCCAAATAAGCGCTGCTTTTGCCGTCGATAGCAATTGCCGTAGTAGATGTCGCAGTTTTTCATCTTCTTTTTGTCCGGCCCATCCCATCGCATTTCTTGGATGGCGGTTATCTCTGCTTTGCAGCAGTCTAGGGCCTCCGCTAGTTGCTCGGCTGCACGTGGTCTATTAAGGGATCTAACATTCCACGTGCATATCCGAAGCTCATTGTCCTTAAATCGTTTGCGTGGGTTGTCACCAGTAGATCCGTCCATATCCGAGGCTTGTTGATGCTTCGTAACTTAATCTTTTTTAAATGGCCGGGCAGTTACTCCGGCGGCACAACCCCCAACCTGGAGGACCATTCCTTATCAACTGCCCCCCAGATACCCATCAACGCACATTGGATATCGTCTTTCGCCTTTGCTTACGTACATCCTTCTACAACATTGAACATATCGTCGACCAAAAGTGTCCTACTTTCCTACAATATTTTCGCGTTGAAATCGTCTTAAACGATGTTTCGCGTGGAGCTCGTACAATCAGTCTTGCGAGGGATTAGACAACATCTGCAAATGCGCTTGACATCGATACGGGAGGGAATATAACTTATACATACCAGCACACAGATCTTTCAGCTCAATCATGCTAAAAATACCATGATCACTAGATCATAACATTGTCAACCAACCTGATTACATTGTAACTTTACGAGTAAAGAAGGGATATGTTGTTCGATTTAGTCTTCGAATGGACTATTCAAGGACTGTTGAAAGTTCCAATATTTCAAGTGCAGTTTCGACAGTCATTGATCTTTCTCGGTTGCGCATTTTAAACAAATTGAATCCATCTTGATGCGAGGCTCTTTGCATTTTCGTAGCAATAGGGTTTTTATGTTGCCGGGCAGTTAGCCTTACGCACAACCACCAACCTAAGAAGGAAGACCTTTTATAGCACTCACATGGTAATTTGGAGATCGATATTCCCGGGATATGAGAGCTGCGATTCACTCATCAAGGGTCCAAGCGCTATAATTTCTCTGGACTTCAGGACTCTAACTAGTCCCTAAAATATCTGTTAAATTCAGCTCAAAACACGTTTGATTGGGCACCCTTGATTCAGTCATCCGGCGCACGTCATTCAATGGATGTTCAGTTGTTTCTGACTATCACACACAATTTTTCCTGCCCAATCTTGACGAGTCAATCAATAGTTATAGTTTCAGTTCTGGGCGTCACCTGCATAAGCCTTCTTAATATGGATTCTAATCATGCAGCACCCAATCGCCACAAGATAAGATCGGAGTCGTTGTCTTTGGTTGAAAAGCTGGACAGATTACGAGCTAATCTCCTACCGTTCCTAGATTAAATGGCCTGCAAAGATTTGGGGTTTCTACCTTTAATCGGTGCCATATGGCCACACTCAGAGATTCATTTCAAAGTATAGTATTCCCGGAACTGTTTCCACATCGACATGGTGATGGTAACTTCAAAGTTTTAATCGTTAATTTCTCGAATTCCTTGGACCAATAAGTAGGAATACTCAAAGTGAACCAACAGTCATAAATAATGCAAATCATTTCGGCATAAAATTTCCCCAAACCATTTGGCATACGAGTACATAAAAACTTAACCACTCTACGGCATACAAAGTGTTGTGTGACTTTAATTGCTGGGGCATTTTTCAATTCTCTTCGAAGACCTGAATATTTTGAATCTTTATGCGCGTTCCTAAATGTCAACATCACGAAATGATTCATTTGAAATGCCATAACCAATCGAAATGTGTTATTCGTATGAACTAAAGCCAACTTGGCTGATATACCATCTCCCTGATATACCGCTTCTGACACTCGACTTCACTAAACCTCCATAACCTGTCGCAGAAGATTTATGCAAATCTCACTAGGGAACCAGTGTTTCCGGGAACTCCTAAAACATCCATCCAACCAAAGCAATACCCATAATCCAGAGTTAGAGTTAGAGTTCGAGTTCGAGATGTGTTCATAAATTTCAGCTCAGCTCAGCTCAGGTCACGAGTGTTTCTTCCCCTAGCGACTCCAAGCGAAAGGGAAATCAATCTCCAGAACCATCATCCGTCCGTTCGTCGATTCGTTCATTCGTCCATTTCGTCATGTTATTACCTGATAAAACTGTCACAAGTGTCTGTTGATTTATGTCAAGGATAATAGTTTGAGTTGTTCTTTGTCCATATGTGGTTGGTTGGTAGGTATCCATTCCGTACAGAATACGAGTAGGGTAACACTTTTGGATTGGTATTCTCTGGTTTAAGCATCCCCCGTCGATTTACTGTGCAATAAAATGGTATTTGTACGCTGCCCGATCTGGTGAGAGGTCGACAGTACACTGCCCTGGTATCTTCTCTTGACAGACAGCCGGGAAGTTCATTAAAAATGGTCCATCGTGTTGTCTTGGATTTAAAGCGACTCTTAATAGTGTCCAGAATGGGTTTTTAATTTGCCCATAAACGAGGTGAATAAGGAGTATAAATGTCTGGCCAGGCGGCTGGGTCTTCTTTGGAATCTGAGTCAGATTTCTTGTTAGTTCTCAAATTGGATTTGGGTTGGCGCTATCGATAGAATTGTATCGTGATAGATGGTGATAATAGATTTCTGAGGAAGTGCCGACACTTACATTGTTGCTTTCTTTGTTTGAAGAGCAAGAGAGATGGGTTCCGTGAAGACGATGCAGATGGGAAGAAGAACTGTTAAGACAATATGTTGCCGATTAATGAGCTCTCATTAGATTGATTGGAGCTGGAATTTATTGGCGGCATGAGGAACAAAGTAGCTCGAGGAATTGAACGGTTGATTTAAAAGGTTTTCCTAGTAGCACTCTTGGCTCTTTAGCTGGAGATTAATTGATTTTTACAATGCAGAACTAGATTAACCAGGGAACTGGTTTCCACAATGACTTATGTGTTGAACTCAATTCTAGATCTGTGAACTGGGCAATAGATACTGTCTGTTGGGGGACAGAAAAATAAAAGACTTTCTCTTTGGGGTTTAAGTTGGTTGTAAAATGGTGACTTCAAAGTGGAATGGTCAGATTGATCAAATGGACTTTTTTACTTGAGTTGTTCAGGAAAGTGAAATACTTAAAATTAGAGCTCACACCGACACGTTGGGCGGAGATACATTCAATCAACTTTGCGGGAGTAAGAGTATTTCGTAGACTTACGCAATCTCTCCGGATTAATATACTTGGCCATCTGCTGCGATGCAAGTCAACAAAAATCTAGCAAACACAGATCTGAACGGACTTACATCAGATTTAGGACGACGCCAGGGAACGAATTTTGGGTATGACTTGTGAAAATCAAAGCCCTGAACAAAGGTCTACCAGATATCCTTCAAGGGTGCTAAAAGTTGAGGTTAGACAGCCAATAGATTCTCAACAAGTTATGGTATAAGGGACTTTCTGTTTGGATGCACAATATGAACTTTTTGACAGAGAAGCTCGCATGATGGTATATTTAGAGGTAGATATAGCGAAGGCCTTATGCGAGCTGCTTCGAACCGGTCTAAGGCGGCTTGTCGAGATAGGGAGGCAGAGAGATTTTCAAGTGACCATAGTGGGCTACTGGAAAGGTGAAGAACAATGATATCGGGACTGCTATAGCAATCGAAGCAACGCCTGTTTGAATGTGGTTTTATGAGCAGAAGTAGCACTACGCAATAATTTTTTTACTTTAGACTTGCCCAACTATATGCCAATGTCACTATAGAGGTTTCTACGACCAGACTTAAAAGCAATCCTAAATACGACAGTATTGTCGCCTGCTTTTCGTTGGTACCTGTCATAAATACCATATGCCAATGTCACACTCGGGACTCAAGTGCATAAATCACTGCTCTGATCTTTAATGGGAAATAATCGGCATTCCCTCATCCTGGGAGACCCCATAGATCAGTGCAAATTCAAAGTCATCGTGTAAGTTAGACTATTTAGAAAGGTCATGGCGCCATATAGAAAACTCAAGTTCACGAAATCATATAAAATATAGACACCTGGCCAGCGCTTACGTGTTTCAGTAATCACAAAGCAGAACCTGTGCTGAGGGGACGAGCTCGACTTAGGGTATGAGTACATACTTAGTACATATTGCAACTTTTCATCGGGTCAGAACCAACTGAAAATTGTTCTTGCGTTTTCAGGTTTAAGCCACAGCCAAAGTGGTCTATCTTTTCTACGCAAGTTTATTAGCCTGTGTAATTGGGCGCAGGCCCATCTTAGCGTGGTAGAATGTCTCTTATATTTTACGTGGATACCTGGCGCGTAGGCCTTATCCCAAGGAGCGCCTACGCTTATAAAAAATTAATGCAATGCGTCAATCAGAGCCCTTTGGTAATTTTTAATACCACCTCTAGTACCTACTAGAATTCGTGTGTAAGACACGACCTTCTCCCTTGGTATAGGGTTGAAGCCTAACTAAAACCTCTGCTATTCTGTGGGTTATGGCACCCGATTGCTATTCAACTCCACATCGAGCAGACCAATTAATGGCAAAGTAATCAAACTCGTCCGCCTATGCAGGATGACGATGGAGAATGCACGCTGCTCCATCAAGGTCGGTAAAGATCTCACCGAGAACTTTTTTCAAAATCGTTCTTGAAAGAATAGTGCAAAACTTAAGAGCTAACGCAAGAGGCACTATCTTTCAAAAGTCCGTCCAACTACTCGCATACGCCGACGATATTGATATAATCGGAAGAAAGCAGCGTGATGTCAGTGGCGCTTTCGCGAGTATTGAGACGGAAGCGGCGAAAATGGGTTTAGCGGTCAATGAGGGCAAGACCAAGTATATGCAGTCAAGCAAAAAGGACAACCAACACCGACGTCTCGGGCAGAACGTCACCCTCGACAGATATAACTTTGAGGTAGTTAAGGACTTTGTCTACCTACTAGAGCCTACTCTGCTATAAATACAGACAACGACACCAGCCAGCGCTGAGATCAAGCGAAGAATAACTCTTGCCAACCGCTGTTTCTTTGGGTTAAGAAGGCAATCGAGTAGCAAAGCCCTCTCTCGGACAACAAAAGTCGCCCTTTATAAGACTTTAATAATCCCGGTCCTGCTCTATGGCGCAGAGGCATGGACATTATCAAAAATGGATGAGGGTGTTCTTGGTTGCTTCGAGAGAAAAATTCTTCGGGCGATCTTCGGTCCCGTCTGCATTGACGGTGAGTGGAGGAGGAGATTCAACTACGAACTGTATGGACTGTACAGCGACATGGACCTAGCCAGAAGAGTGAAGATCCAAAGACTGAGATGGCTGGGTCATGTAGAGCGCATGGACACCAATGCTCCGGTCCGAAAAGTCTTCGAATCCGCCCCCGAGGGACAGCGCAGTAGAGGAAGGCCAAGACTCAGGTGGCGCACGCAAGTGGAAGAGGACCTCAGCCAACTTAGCGTGCGAAACTGGAGACAGCTAGCCAGGGATCGAGCTGGCTGGAGAAGCTTGTTGACTGAGGCCCAGGTCCACCCCGGACTGTAGCGCTACCTAAAGGGAAGGGATGGGTCGTGTCGGTTGAGTTGGGGGGGGGGGGGGGGGGTATTTTCGCCAGGACGAAGGCTGCGAGTTTCCTGTTGTTCGAGATTTCAAATGAATATTCATTCTGTTTTGTGGAATGCCTTGTGTCTCCTCCGATTCCCAGAATGCCCATTGCTTCCACCATCTCCGGGAGCTTGAGTTTTCTTGCCAGCTTCTGGGTGATGAAACAAAGTCGAAAACCAGAATTTAATAGTGCTCTGCGTTCCTGCACCTTCGTTGTCTTCGAGATCGACAATAACTGTACCAAGAAACACGTTACCCTTGTCGTTTCCTGATACAGTAATTGCAGAAACAGTCACACCTTCCTGTATTGAGGATTTCCTTAGATGGTTTCCTGGTTTTTGCTCCCATTCGGTGTATCAGTTGCTGATGCTTTGTCCAAATGTAACAGCGTGTTATGCTTCCTTGCGCATTTTGCGCAGCCACGTGAACGGTTGGCTGGGGTTAAGCGTAAGAACATCTGGCAAGCATACAGTTTGCGACCAGTACCGGGGCATAGTGGACAATTTGCATTCTCTGCTGCGATTGACATAAACGAACGTGTGGAAACGAACTTCTAGAAAGCCCAGGAAGTCCGATAATGATGGCAGAGCTCTGGGTTGTCAAAGCGACTGTTCGTACAATGTATGAGTGTTGCGGTCGAGCTTCTTGATAAGTAGATGATCCCAGTTCTGCGTGTCTTTCTCCGAGTTTGTTGAGTCCATGAAGGCACTCGTGCGTGGTGTCATGCATTGTCTTTAATCCTGTGGCCGTTGACAATGAGACTTGTTGTAGTAGGCGATTTATGAAAGCCATTGAAAGGAGCCTCAGATTATTATGTCGATCTTCTCCAGGCTGAAGAATAATTTTCGTCGGAGATGCTTAGATGTCGAATAAGTCCTTCTGCTTCCCCCGACAAGTTGGTTTTTAGGTACCACATCTTTTGGCACTTGAAATTGCTTGCTGATCCATCATTTGGGTAAATAGGTTGTGAAATTGGTTCGATTTGAGGTTGTCGCCGTCGAATTTTGGAAGTACGATCCGGAGAAGATCCAATTTTATTTTACCAATTGGTGTGGATTGTTGCGGTACAGAATGACTATCACATTCCACCGCGCACCGTACTAAGGTTTCCTGAACCGCAGCTTCCATTTTGATGTAGCTGGCCATGTTTTGGCCAGCCGCTGATGGGTTATCCGTTACTCCCATATGTTGTTCTGTGTGCCTTAAATTTGGGACCAAAGGTTTTTGATGCTCTCTGCCGCCTTACCATCCCTGCAACTTCATTGGTTACTTCCTGATGTGAAGTACAAGGATCATCGTATGAGCTAGGTTTCACGGATGGTTTTGTTGATTTATACTCTGTAGCTCGTTGACATATCTGCATGTTCTCCTGAAACTCCTGCTTATAGCTATCGAAGATCGCCTTTATCGCATCATAGTAGCCCTTGACGAAGTACGGATGACTGAGCTCGCTTGCAGGAGCGGTGCTGAAGGCGCTGCCTGTAGCGTCGAATTGTTCCCAGTGCTCCTCGAGATTTTGGATGCGCACCTTGAATTAGGTTAAAGTTTTTCGATCTGCGGAGTCCTTCTTGTAATTCACTATGATCCGTTCGATTTCCTCGCCTGTTGCACGATGAGCCTCTGCCTTTTGATCCTTTTGAAAAAATGCTTTTTTGTCAAATTTCACAGACCAAGCTAGATACGAGTACGTTGCCATTTATCACGTTGGGGTCACCAAAAAATGAACGAATTGTAATGTTGCCCAAGGTGCATGTACTTTGACGACTACTGATAATACTGAACGATTTTACTCTCTTGTTACTATGTCCTTCGGGGGCAGATACGAAGATTTTTCAAACCTAAGCCTAACCTAACCTTTGTGGTCCGTCTGAGTCGGGAAATCAAGTGGCTTATCCATTAAACCATTTTCCCAGTTCAATTTAGGATGATTGATGTACATACGAGTATGTGTCAGAGGCCCTCAGAAAGGTATACAAAATTTATCCATGCCGCGGCCCACAATGTACTGATCCATTCACCAATTTTGAAGACAACTTGAAGGTAACATGGGAACCAGAAGTAGATCTTACGACATCAGATCCCAGAAACTTAAACGATTTTTGTCATAAATAATTTGAAAATGTTACAGGGAGAGCAGGCAAGTGACCACAAGCTACAATCCACCGCATAGATACACTTAAATCATTAAATTTGTATATGTAGTACTGAGTCGACATTTTTTTCCAAATTAAATTCGCCCTAGAGCGATACTTGTAAATTGGAATTATTCATCCCCACTTGGGTCTATCCTACATCCTGTGTTGAAGCATTTAAATGTAATTTGGCAAAGCAATTTTGTTGTTGTTTCAAAACACTGGACACAGTACTATATAAGCCTCATGGTTACCCAAGTCGATGTGTTGTTCTTTCTCCACCCAGTCTTTGTCAACAAAATACCGTATCAAGTGCACTCGTGCATCCATATTGGCCAAATTCACATCCAAACTTAAAAAAAAAGAAAGAAAACCTCACCAAACGACGTCAAAGAAGTCAGCTCCATAACAACGAAGCCATACGTCTGCCGGGGCTACTCAAAAATTCACCAGTTGTCCCGAACAATTTGATTCCAATTAGGCGGGCAAAATGCTAAACGTTGTGCTTCCTTCCATCCATCAGGCACGATATGATGTGTCCGTGCGAAATGCATACAAAGTGAGCCACAATGCAGACAAGAAGGCTGCGAGATGGCTGTGAGTATGAGTATCCCCAAACTCCGGCAATGCAATATGCTTCCTATTCGTACTCGTATCCATGCTCACACTAGAACTGGAATTCGTAAAGTATAGTACGAGTATAGCCACATGAAAGAAACCAAAAAAGAAAAATTCACTTATTCTTACCGTTCCTGCTGGCCTCTGGCCCGGCCAGTGTCTTGACTTTCGGCCGAATAAATGACAGCAAATGAGTGACCATGGTATTCGTAGTGTTGCGGTAAAAGACATTTAACGTGGACCAGTCCCCGGTTAGTGTATCTTTCTCTTTTTCTATCTCAACTCGGCAACGAACAATCTTATCAACGGTCATCGATTGTTTGTGGCAATGCCACCGGATAAATATAGTAATTCCAAGTTGGATGCGACAGGGACGACTCATGCACTGGGAACGATATGTGGAGTTGCTTCCCAAAATCCAGCAACAAGAAGCAACATCAACGCGCTTGTATGCACTCGTATATGTTCAGACATTATGGCAGTGAGAGCAGTATGTACTGCAAAGTGCTACCTCACGTTTATGATTTTTTTTTTTGGATTTCAAGACGTCCACAGGCCCAACGCGCACAATGGCCGATTACCATTTTTAGAATGAAATATATGACAGACGAATCTGTTTAAAGTTCACCGCCGCCGCTGCCACTGCTGATGCGGTACCAAACTCCCATTCAAGTGGGATGCTTCTGATGCCTTGTTGGGAGTACCATATGCCTGCATCGCTGGTTGTACGTACTGTGGTCCAATTTTTGTCGAAAATTTGTTGGAACACATGTAAAGGGTGTTTGAGTAGCGACAAGCAGCCAAAGCGGGACTTTGTTTTGTTACTTTCCCCCAATCTTTGCCCGACTTTCGATGCACGGCGCACAATAAATTTCAAATAATGACATGTATTATCGAAAGGATGGATCTGGGAGTACCTAAGGATACTCCGTTCGAGTACGGATATGTTGGAAATATTTATTAAAATGGGAACGAGGCACGAGTTGCACTTGACTTGTGGTTGGATTGGTTGTGTCGTTTAATAAGGGCTTTTGGGAGGTTTTCTTCCGTTTGGAGGGTAACTGCACCCAGGAAAAGATCAGGCGGGGATTGGGATTGAAAGTCCATGTGAAAATTGCCACTCATTACGAGCGGGTATGTTGTGTTCTTTGAGAACGTTAGTGATTAACAGGAAAGTGCCATTTGCCTGCGGTGGTTGGAACAGTGCAATGACAGTCATTTTAGGTGGAACATCAAACTAAAGCCTTTACTTTCGAAGAGGATATGCGATTGGCAATGAATTTTTTTCATTAAGTGGTTAAAAAAAGTTAGCGTACCATAACGTTCATAAAAGGGTAAACTGACGTCTTGTATTGTGTTTTACTTGCGTGATTCAAACAGTTTAAATGTGACCTCTCATGAACGATTGATGGAACGGCATATTACTTACTTACTTTAAGTGGCCCTACAGTCCGGGGTGGACCTGGGCCTAAGTCAACAAGCTTTTCCAGCCAGCTCGATCCCTGGCTAGCTGCCTCCAGTTTCGCACGCTTAGTTGGCCGAGGTCCTCTTCCACTTGCGTGCGCCACCTGAGTCTTGGCCTTCGTCTACTGCGGTGTCCCCCGGGAGCAGATTCGAAGACTTTTCGGACATTGGACATACGCTCTACATGACCCTGCCATCTCAGTCTTTGGATCTTCACTCTTCTGGCTAGGTCCATGTCGCTGTACAGTCCATACAGTTCGTCATTGTATCTCCTCCTCCACTCACCGTCAATGCAGACGGGACCGAAGATCGCCCGAAGAATTTTTCTCTCGAAGCAACCAAGAACACCCTCATCCATTTTTGATAATGTCCATGCCTCTGCGCCATAGAGCAGGACCGGAATTATTAAGGTCTTATAAAGGGTGACTTTTGTTGTCTGAGAGAGGGCTTTGCTACTCAATTGCCTTCTTAACCCAAAGAAACAGCGGTTGGCAAGAGTTATTCTTCGCTTGATCTCAGCGCTGGTGTCGTTGTCTGTATTTATAGCGGAGCCTAGGTAGACAAAGTCCTTAACTACCTCAAAGTTATATCTGTCGAGGGTGACGTTCTGCCCGAGACGTCGGTGTTGGTTGTCCTTTTTGCTTGACTGCATATACTTGGTCTTGCCCTCATTGACCGCTAAACCCATTTTCGCCGCTTCCATCTCAATACTCGCGAAAGCGCCACTGACATCACGCTGCTTTTTACCGATTATGTCAATATCGTCGGCGTATGCGAGTAGTTGGACGGACTTTTGAAAGATAGTGCCTCTTGTGTTTGCTCGTGTGTTTTGCACTATTCTTTCAAGTACGATGTTGAAAAAATCACATGACAGCGCATCGCCTTGTCTAAATCCTTTCTGGACATCAAAGGTCCCGGTGAGGTGTTTACCGACCTTGATGGAGCAGCGTGCATTCTCCATCGTCATCCTGCACAGACAGACGAGTTTGCCGAAACTAGACATTGCTCTGCACAACTCGTCTCTATAGATGCTGTCATAATCGGCCTTAAAATCGATGAATAGGGGGTGTGTATCGATCTGAAGCTCATGGGTCTTCTCCAAGATCTGCCGTAGTGTGAATATCTGGTCGATGGTGGACTTTCCTGGCCTGAAGCCACACTGATATGGACCTATCAGGTTGTTGACGAACGGCTTCAGGCGTTCACACAATACGGCGGATAAGATCTTATATGCGATGTTAAGGAGACTTATGCCTCTGTAGTTGGCGCAGTTCAGAGGGTCTCCTTTCTTGAGAATTGGACAAACAATGCTGAGGTTCCATTCATCGGGCATACTTTCGTCCGACCATATTTTACAGATAAGTTGGTGTATGCTCCTTACCAAGTCATCGCCTGCCGCTTTGAAGAGCTCGGCAGTCAGGCCATCCGCTCCAGCAGCTTTGTTGGACTTCAGCTTCGATATGGCTATCTTCACTTCACCCACGTCGGGTGGTGGAATTGTTGGTCATCATCGTCCAGGTTGAAAGGTTGATTCTGCCTGACAGCGGTATTTGGTCCGTCATCGCCATTAAACAGTCTGCAGAAATGATCTTTCCAAATCCTCAGCATCGACTGCGATTCTACTACGATGTTCCCTTGTTCATCTCTACAGGCTTCGGTTCGGGGTTTGTTCCCGCGGCATGTTATTTTTACCTTTTGGTAAAACTTCCGAACCTCATTCCTGGAGTAGCATCTCTCAATTTCCTCGATCAAGCGCTTCTCATGCTCTTTCTTCTTCCTCTCTCGTCTGTTCGTCTCTCCTCTTCCGCTCATAGAGCTCAGGAGAAGCTCTGGTCCTTCTAAGAAGCGCCGCGTTATATGCATCTTGCTTTGCTGCATGTGCTTGGTGGCATTTGTCATCGAACCAGGGATTTCGTTGTGGTGGACGAGTGAAACCCAGCACATCAGAAGCGGCATCTCTGATGGCGCTTTGGCTGTGTTGCAAGTGGTCTTCGAGACTTGATGCTGGCAGCATTGGACCTCTTAAGAGATTAAGAGGCACACGGTCGGAAAAGGACTTGGCGATCTCTTGCGATTGTAGCCGTCTGACGTCGAATTTCCTCACAGCATTAGTTTGTCTTGGAGTAGTTTGGGATATCCGCAACCGTTCCTTGGCTACAACAAGGTAATGGTCCGAGTCGATGGTTGCTACGAGGTGTGGTGCCTCTAGGACGAGGGGTCGGTTACACCGCAGCCAGTAAAGAGTTCCGGGATATGAGCGCTACCGTTGGCCCATATAGGGTTCGTCCGCCACCATCTCTTTTCCAAAACCCTGACTTAGTCTCGGAAATCCGTTCCGGCTTTAGCTCCAGATATGTCGGAGTAGCCCGGATAAGGTCTTGTTTTGTTTTTCCGACACTAATCCTGATTTATGGCGCAGGAAACTCGCCATTTGTCCCCTTAACTTCGCAATCTCCAGTAAGATTCCCAGATGGCGCCACGGGAAGGCGTGAAGTAGGGCTTATTAGCAGAGCTGCAAGATGTTCGGCTGCAGAGGCTCATTCTCGTCATTTAAAGAACCAGCACCTGTCGGAAGATGCTACTTCTACGAGGCCTTATACTAATCGTTGCCATCCACGATAAGGCAGTCAATCTATCGAAAACATTACTGCTGCTCTCATCGGACCCCATAAATCGCTTTTTTTCAATTATTTGACAGCCTTCAAAGCATGATAGGCTCTGATCTAGATGCTCTGATGAATCTCCCTCACCTATTCATATTGTTTCGTTGACCGAGTTGACTGAGAAAGCCCTCTGATGCAATGAAATCGAATCTCAGGTTGCTGCTGGAATATGAAGTCGATATTTTCTCTACTAAGGACTCGCTTCGGCTTTACACCTCATAGTGCTGGCGTTAATTTACTTTGGGAGCACTTAAAGAAGCATTTCTTTTACATAATGAGTCACCTTCTAGAGTTTGACATCGCCTAATGGAAGACAAGTTATATTGAATAGGTAAGACTGCGCTCGTTGAGGTGCACTGTGTTACAAGTAGTTAGTCCATTGTGATATCTCTGGGTAAACGTGATAGGACGATGTTTTAACTACTCTTCGAACTAACGAGGTTTCTTGATAAATTTGTGTCCCACAGATTCCTCTTCTTCTTCGTGTCTTTAATGGCGCAGTGTCCCTTATTTTCATTTCATCTCCCGAAATCTCATCAGCTCTTTTGATTGCTTACAAATAGGCATGGAGTGTTTTGTCTTAGGTCTTTCAGAATTCTCTCGATGTGTCCACCTATGACTCGTCTTAGAGACGATTGAAAGTTTGCGATTTATTTGACGTGGGGCGTTGGTTGTATGTTCTTCCCAAGTTCTCTACTGTTACTGTAGATTGGAGTCTGACCAATGATTAGGCGACGTGGAAATGCAGTTCACAGAATTTCGATTGCAGCTCGTGCAGTATGCGCCGTTGGAACCACATGCTCTCTAGACCCAATTCATCCAATTGAGGAAGGAGAAATTCGTTGAACACGGCTCTGAAGCGCTCGCCGTTCACAGTAGTTGTTTTACCATCGGAGGCCCGATGACGCCTCCAGCGTAAACAGCACACTATGCAGTAACTTTGGGCGGGTGTAATGAGTCTTCATGGGTTATACGCGGATTTTCGGTGCGCCGTTGAGGATAATTCACGTTTTTCCATAGATGGAAATAGAGATGGAAATGGATCTCGTCACTCATGATGATTATCGATGAAAAGCTTCCAAATATTCCGCGTTCTTTAGGAGTATAGCGATTCATGTCTTGTAGATGTGTATTTTGTATCTGCTTACTTTACAAATGTCAAAGTAGAATTGACATTTGCCACCCTTCTGATAGGGTGATGACTTTTGCGACACCTAGTACTATCACAACTTAGGTAATTCTCTTCAGAAAAAGGAGGATGCTGACTGGTCTGACTCATCAAGGCATCACCATTCATTTCTCCAAAGAAGCTAAGTACTTAGGTGTCATGCGGTATAGAAAATTTCTATCGGCCAAACATGTTACGTCGAAAGCTTCTAAGGTACTGATGGCCCTTTGGCAGCGCAAATAAGAGGGACCCTTCATCTAAACGGTTGTGATAAGGCAAATTATATCCTGTGCGACGGTTGTTTGGTGGAATAGGCTCTCCACCTCCAGAAAGGTCTAATGGGGGTTTTCCTCAGCAAGTCTTGCTTCACTCTAGACGCATGGATGAATCTCACTCTCTTCAATATTAAGTGTCACAACACAGTATTAACGTTGCACAACACTCACTGGAACTTTGCTGACTTAACGCGCTGGTGTCTATTGACTCCGGTCTTGTGGACTCCAAAACTCCTGCTGAAGAAAAAATACATCGATTCCCTCTGCATAGGAATGGTTTTAACAGAAATTGAGCTGGGAAAAGAATGTAGTCCGAAGCGCAAGACTTCCAATAGTCACTCACGTTTTGAAAGAATTCTAGCTGTATCGGGAAATCCGAGAGCTGAAACACTCACTGATATGATTTTTGATATGCAAGACACGATCCCTTACGATGTGAGTTTAGCTGCGAAAATGATGGACCTTTCGCTCCGTTCTGGAATAGGAATTTCGTCATCACTCCAAACTTGAAGGATATAATGGCGACATGGGCTGCTTAGATATGTCGAAGATGTCGAAGATGTCGAAGTCGGATTCGAACCTGACGACCTCTGGGTTGGTAGGTTAGCACGCTACACACTAAGCTACGGAGGCCATCATGTTGTATCTATAAGTTGGCCAAATGCTGATATCAGCTCTTACGATCGACGTCTGCCCTTTTCTTAGGTAACATTGCAATTTCAGGTCAGTATCGCGAAGGTAGTACCTCTAATACTTTTTTTTTCTGTGGGCTTAAGCTTCCTCTTGGTCACAACAAATACTCTCCAAAGTGTAGATACATCTTTTGACACAGAACCACTTCATTACCATTCATCATGGTTTCTTATGGGCATCGACACCATGTATCTTTTGTTTGATATATCAATCGGCATACTGTCCAAGTTACATCGAAACTAACTTAAGCAAAGACAAGACCAGACTTTGAGAAAGTCCCCATACATCCAATGTGCAGTTAACCGACGAGCATGACGACTTAAGAGCCAAAGCCCAACATTGATGGTGGTACAACGTTTAATTTCCATTTTTCCGGTAACATAAACGGCCGAACATTTGGGAAAATCTTAATTTTTATCTTTATTAGTTAATGAATTCAATTTCGACAATTTGGGCACTTTGGACCACTTGACGATGATTTAAGGGCTTTTGACTGATTAACATTTGGACACCTGCTGACATGGTACAACCAGCGGGACATCTATTTAAGGAATTCGTCACACAGGGCGGGCAATGGTCTAACAGGCGCCTTGGAGTTCCTTTAATGTTCCACCATTCAACGGTTATGATTATGACATTTCTATCTATTCTGTCCGAGAGGTTATTACCAAAGCAACGGTTTCAATTTCTTGACTCGACTCTAAAGGTTGTTATTTTCATGTTTCACTGACTGACTTTGGGTAGAATGGCAGGAAAGTTACACGAGAATAGATTCATGTGGATCGTAAAATTATTATCACTCTAGAAAGTTGTAAATGGTGATTTATCGAACATGGACAAACCATGTAGTGGGGGACAACATCATAAATGCTTGACATCGTTTTAGATTCGAGAAATGTTGATTGGATCACCATTTTGGAAATTCTTTCAACTAACGATCAAGGGGAAGCATTCTAAAGAGCTCCCAGTGAGGTTTAGTATTAATTTTAAGTTACCCAGAGTGACTTCCTTTGGATAGATTCGAAGGCTTTGAAGATAACCAAATTTTGGTCTAACACATGTTCATTTGAACTGTCTGTATCTGAGGCTAGAGAATCGGTGTTTTTTGATGTTTTTGCAACTGATGCACCACTACACAGTGATCGGTTTTATTAGCAGTGTATCTCTAGTCAGATTAGGAAGAGGGGCACTGTTTTAGCGTGCCTTAAGCGACAGACCAGATACCCAACAACAGTTATGTCTACATTGATCAGAGTGGTTCCCGTCGAGGTACACTTGGACTAGCTATAATGCCACTAGGAGACTGTGGGAAGGTGGTGCTCTAGCTACTACTTGACTTTAAGATCCCGGAAGTATCAACTGCTTAAGGATTGGCTTCCGATGAAAAGGCAGTTTGAAAGATGGTGCTCCACTGATTTCTCTAACTTTGCGTCCCTGTGGCTTCAGCCCGGAATACTTGGCGCACGGCGTTATTTTGTTAAAAAGGTTGCGAGGTTGATACGTATGTATAATGGTAAGCAGCATAGTTATTGTACGGTGTTGCAAAAGGCTATCAAGCGTGAGGTAACAGATCCGGTAAGAGCAGTGTGAAATGCGATCACTCGTTCGCGAGCCAAAAATGTATCGAACGGCGTTGTTAAATGCGACATTAAGTTTCCGCCTGTTGATAGAGTCGCACTTTCCAAAGACTTGGCAACCATAAGTGAGTATAAGAGTGATTAGTGTTTTAGTGAGAAGGATTCTTGTTTTTATCGGAGTGAAGGTTTGAGTTGCCCACAGGGAGCGAAGGATACAATGAACGTTGCCGGCAGATTTATTGATCTGATTGCTCCATGTTAAGGTTTTGTTGTGAGTCATACCTAGATTTTTAGCGGTATCCATATATTTAATGGGATCGTCATTGCGGTGGAGCAGTAGGATTTGGGAGATGTTTAAGGCTTTCCTCGATATGACAAATTCACTTTGACTTTCTGGGGTTCATCATCAGCAGATTTTGTTCGGACCAGTTCAACATTTTTTCTAAATCAAAGTTTAACTGGCGAATGCAAGGGTCGATCGAGTCAAGCGAACAGCTGTTGTGTAATTGGGTGTCGTCGGCAAAAATATCAACGGAAGAACATGTGAAAATGGAAAGTAGCTCGTTAACATATAATGAGAACAGGAGGGGTCACAATATAGTTCCCTGTGGCACTCCGCAGGAATTGGGAAGAAAGTCGGACGTTCCACTGCTTGGTGATGACCTACGAGATACGAAGCCAAAAGTCTCACGTGTTAGCGTGTTTGACGGTATCGAACGCCTTTGAGAAAGTAAGGAGGACTAGAAACGTTAGCTGATCATTATCTAAGTTACGTCTTATGTCGTCTTACTTACTTACTTTAGGTGGCGCTACAGTCCGGGGTGGACCTGGGCCTCAGTCAACAAGCTTCTCCAGTCAGCTCGATCCCTGGCTAGCTGCCTCCAGTTTCGCACGCTAAGTTGGCTGAGGTCCTCTTCCACTTGCGTGCGCCACCTGAGTCTTGGCCTTCCTCTACTGCGCTGTCCCTCGGGGGCGGATTCGAAGACTTTTCGGCCCGGAGCATTGGTGTCCATGCGCTCTACATGACCCAGCCATCTCAGTCTTTGGATCCTCACTTTTCTGGCTAGGTCCAGCGATAGTCCGTACAGTTCGTCGTTTTATCTCCTCCTCCACTCACCGTCAATGCAGACGGGACCGAAGATCGCCCGAAGAATTTTTCTCTCGAAGCAACCAAGAACACCCTCATCCATTTTTGATAATGTCCATGCCTCTGCGCCATAGAGCAGGACCGGGATTATTAAAGTCTTATAAAGGGTGACTTTTGTTGTCCGAGAGAGGGTTTTGCTACTCGATTGCCTTCTTAACCCAAAGAAACAGCGGTTGGCAACTGACATCACGCTGCTTTCTCCCGATTATGTCAATATCGTCGGCGTATGCGAGTAGTTGGACGGACTTTTGAAAGATAGTGCCTCTTGTGTTTGCTCGTGAGTTTTGCATTATTCTTTCAAGTACGATGTTGAAAAAATCGCATGACAGCGCATCGCGTTGTCTAAATCCTTTCTGGACATCAAAGGTCCCGGTGAGGTGTTTACCGACCTTGATGGAGCAGCTTGCATTCTCCATTGTCATCCTGCACAGACAGACGAATTTGCTGAAACTAGACATTGCTCTGAACAGCTCGTCTCTCTCTATAGATGCTGTCATACGCGGCCTTAAAATCGATGAATAGGGGGTGTGTATCGATCTGAAGCTCATGGGTCTCCTCCAAGATCTGCCGTAGTGTGAATATTTGGTCGATGGTGGACTTTCCTGGCCTGAAGCCACACTGATATGGACCTATCAGGTTGTTGACGAACGGCTTCAGGCGTTCACACAATACGGCGGATAAGATCTTATATGCGATGTTAAGGAGACTTATGCCTCTGTAGTTGGCGCAGTTCAGAGGGTCTCTTTTCTTGAGAATTGGATAAACAATGCTGAGGTTCCATTCATCGGGCATACTTTCGTCCGACCATATTTTACAGATGAGTTGGTGTATGCTCCTTACCAAGTCATCGCCTGCCGCTTTGAAGAGCTCGGCAGTCAGGCCATCCGCTCCAGCAGCTTTGTTGGACTTAAGCTTCGATATGGCTATCTTCACTTCATCCAGGTCGGGTGGACTGAATTGTTGGACGTCATCGTCCAGGTTGAAAGGTTGATTCGGTTGATTCTGCCTGACAGCGGTATTTGGTCCGTCATCGCCGTTATACAGTCTGCAGAAATGATCTTTCCAAATCCTCAGCATGGACTGCGATTCTACTACGATGTTCCCTTGTTCATCTCTACAGGCTTCGGTTCGGGGTTTGTTCCCGCGGCATGTTATTTTTACCTTTTGGTAAAACTTCCGAACCTCAGTCCTGGAGTAGCATCTCTCAATTTCCTCGATCAAGCGCTTCTCATGCTCTTTCTTCTTCCTCTCTCGTCTGTTCGTCTCTCCTCTTCCGCTCATAGAGCTCAGGAGAAGCTCTGGTCCTTCTAAGAAGCGCCGCGTTATATGCATCTTGCTTTGCTGCATGTGCTTGGTGGCATTTGTCATCGAACCAGGGATTTCGTTGTGGTGGACGAGTGAAACCCAGCACATCAGAAGCGGCATCTCTGATGGCGCTTTGGCTGTGTTGCAAGTGGTCTTCGAGACTTGATGCTGGCAGCATTGGACCTCTTAAGAGATTAAGAGGCACACGGTCAGAACTTGGCGATCTCTTGTGATTGTAGCCGTCTGACGTCGAATTTTCTCACAGCATTAGTTTGTCTTGGAGTAGTTTGGGATATCCGCAACCGTACCTTGGCTACAACAAGGTAATGGTCCGAGTCGATAGTGGCTCCTCGGAACGTACGGACATCCATGATACTGGAGGAGTGTCTTGCGTCGATCGCAACGTGATCAATCTAGTTGACTGTTGATTGATCAGGAGTTCTCCAAGTCCCCTTGTGTATGTCGAGATGTGGGAACCACGTGCTAGCCACGAACAATGTTTCGCCCCACCGCAAAGTCGATTAGCCTGCATCCGTTATCGGATGTGGTGTTGTGCAGGCTATATTTTCCGATTGTTCCACCAAATTTACCCTCTCTTCCTAGCTCTGCATTAAAATCACCGAGGACAATTTTAATGTCATAGCTAGGGCATTGGTCGTAGGTCTTGTTAAGGAGCTCGTAGAAGGCATCCTTGGTGTCGTCATTTTTCTCCTCTGTGGGGGCATGCGCGCATATGAGGCTTATGTTGGCGAATTTAGCCTTGATGCGGATTGCTACGAGGCGCTCGCTCACATGCCGGAAGCTGAGGACTTCTCGTCCTAGTCTGCCTCCGACAACAAATCCGCATCCAAATAAGCGTTGCTTTTGCCGTCGATAGCAATTGCCGTAGTAGATGTCACAGTTTTTCATCTTCTTTTTGTCCGGCCCATCCCATCGCATTTCTTGGATGGAGGTTATGTCTGCTTTGCAGCAGTCTAGGGCCTCCGCTAGTTGCTCGGCTGCACGTGGTCTATTAAGGGATCTAACATTCCACGTGCATATCCGAAGCTCATTGTCCTTAAATCGTTTGCGTGGGTTGTCAACAGTAGATCCGTCCATATCCGAGACTTCGCAACCTCTAGTGAGATTCCCAGATGGCGCCACGGGGAGGCGTGAAGTAGGACTTATTAGCAGAGCTGCAAGATGTTCGGCTGCAGAGGCTCATTCTCGTCATTTAAGGAACCAGCACCTGTAGGAAGATGCTACTTCTACGAGGCCTTATACTAATCGTTGCCATCCGTCTATGTCGTCTACTATCGTTAAAAGAGCTGTGGTGCAGCTATGGTTAGCGCGGAAGCTGTATTGTTTAGTTGTCAATAGATTCTTCGCGTTAAGATACATTTTGTCCAAGACTTTAGATGGAAACGAAAGTCAGAGAACCCTGTAGGGTTCTTAGGAATAGGTAAGATTTTGGATTTCTTCCAGACTGAAGGAGACACACCCGTAGTTAATATATGATTAGAGATATGGGTGACGTTCGGTAATATTATGCGAAGAATAACTTTTATAAACTTGGGGTGCACTCACCACCACATCCGCCTGTTCTAGAGCAGAAAACTCGAAGGTCTCGAAAGGCGTTGTACTGGTACTGATGTTGCGGTTGGTTGGTTGAGGTTGCTCGTTTAGAATCGTGTATGAAACATATTCGGACCACAGTCGCCACGAGGATCCATCCAGACTGACTTTCAATAGAGCTTGAAAGTGTGTCATTTGTCTGGCGTGGCACATAAGTGGATTAGGGTTTAAAGGCTTTCAAATAATCCTCTCCTGGCTAGTTCTTCATTATCTGGCTAAGAGGGCCATACCTCAGAATTAAAAATTTGTTGTCCTTGTGCTTGGCAGGCATCTCCATGAGAAAAGATGTGAGGCATTCTCTAATCACCCTCGACTTTACGATGTTCAATGTTAGGGCTCTGCATTTGTATATTACGATATCAGACCAAAGTGTTCAAAGTGGATCCTGCGACCTCATTAAAGGAATAATGAAAGCTCAGCCCTTGGAGTAGAGTATGTGAGTAGACTACATAGTTTGCGCATGCGAAAGTTCTCAGATAAGAGCGCTGTGCCGATGTCTTCGACTGTCTAAGCGCCGTCCGTGAAGGTGGATACATGGGGAAGGCTTCGCGTTGCCTTTATTCGTTTCATTTTGAATCACGTGATTAAATTCGACATTGAAGTCTATCTATGATTGGTATATTGGGTTGGGCTGGGATCCAGCACGAGTAAGCTACATCAGCGCTTTTCATTGCTGAGCTTTTTCCAGCCTAAAAGCCGAAGTGTCAAAATTGCTATCTGCATGCCAAAAAGATCTTTAGGAAGCAAATAGAGCGCTACCATTAGAGATGTTCTCAGCGCACCATTAGTGTTAATGGCGGCAGATCGTTCAACGTTGATTTTTGTCCGACTTTGAAGAGCAGGCCACAAAATCATACATCAGTGTGAATTGATCTTAAGACCATGGTGTAGACCCTGTTCATGACTGAAGATTATGAATCCCACCTTGAGCCTACAGCCGTCTTGAGTAAAGAGCATCAACAACTTTTTATTAGGGCCTGCAACATTTTCCCTCTAATTCAGTTTGTTGTGTACGAAGAGGCATAGATACTTGGCATGCCTCAAAGATGCTCCATATATGTACTCGTACATAAGTATCTACGTATCTTGGACGAGAGTATGCCTAAGTTAAATAACATAGAAAGTGTCTGGAGCTATCTGGCTGCAGCTCCTTCTACTAAGTAAACTGCTACAACACATCCATTGTCCTCTAATTTCGGAAGAGCCTGTTTGAAGACTAGGTGTCATATCTGCGGGAAGTGGGCCCCATTTACCTTCTCGATACTAATGCTGTCATCTGGCACTAAGACTGCATTCGATGTGAAGATCAAGTATTATCTCGAGGTCCTTACAAAAGAAGGATTAGAGACAGATGAGTCCGAGATTCTTTGGAGGCAATTGCGGGATTTTGGCTGTATGTAGCTAAAGTGCAGCAAAAAAAAAATCAGTGATCGTAACTGAATTCAACGATTCTTCCTCATGAAACATTCGAGACTAAGTTCACTCGAAATAAAACGTTTTTTGCGAAGAATTTTAGTATCTCCGATGACTAAATTGACGGTGATTCTTAAGCCGCAACTACCCAAGGAACTACTTTAGTCTCTTCTTTTCTTTCTCCGTTGCAGATTCCATTTCCGTATGCATTGTAGGTTTTCCAGTCACATTTCGACTTAAATAGTTTATCACAGTAAAAATTGTTCCTACATTGCACATTTTCGATAATTGCGGCTCTTGCGGTGACGGCTGATCGCACCTAGGCTTAAACATTTGAGACAAACTCGAGTACCTCCAAAGGGGACTCAAGTTCAAAAAAGACGAGTGAGAGCTAAAAGAACCACACCGATAGAACCAATCTTGAGATATGGTGCTACAATTCGGGGTACATCGGTGCCTTAACCTTCAGGTTATCTCTATATGTTTTAGCTGTCTCAGAAGACTTTCCCGGCCTGGTCAATGTCGTTGTGCAACTCGTAACGTTCTGTGCTAAATCTTCTCTTCGACGTAAACAGGGCCAAAGATCGTTAGGAGAATCCTGCGTTACAGATGTACAAATTGTGACGTCTCGACCAATTTTCAAATTCGAATTTACGGTGGTGCGAACAAGTGGAAGGGGACCTCAACCAACTTGGATGGCATCACCGATGTATGTTGGTTAGGTCTATGTTCATCCCGGACTGTAGCGCCACTTTAGAAGAAGAAGAAGACCAATTCCTCAATCTTTTATGTACCTCCTTGTTGAGATCATATACTTGGGCTTGCCCTCGAACCTAACTAAATTCATTCTTCCTACTTTTGTTTCAATACTTGGAAGCCCACCAGTGGAGTTAGGTTACAAGTGACCTGGTCTTACTTATTTTTAAACATCAAAGGACTTAGTGAAATAGCTTTCAAATCTTACAGGGTAGCGACTGACATAGCTTTGCATAGCTCGGCTCTATTGTTGCTGTTATAAGCCGCCACGAAATTGGTTAACAGGTGATGGACTTCTTAGATTTTCTCTCAGATGTACTATAGTGCGAATCTTTGCCTGCATAATTTGTACGGCTAAGAGAGTCTCCTCCCTTTTTCCATTTAAGCTGAGAATTCGGGAGTTATACTTGATAACAAACTTCTATGGCTTAAAGATACTCTCGATCTTCTGACAGTGTTAATGAGGTTTCGACAAGATATGGGCATGTTACCAGAAAGGTGTCCGTTGGAACTCCTCGCCTGTAATAAGGTTCTCTGGTGTAGTAGGCTTTTACGCAAACACAGATTGAGAGTTTTCCAGGATCTGAATCTGCGGTAGGACTGCCTCTATCCTGGCACACTTGAGTTCCATGTGAGATTATTGCAGTGCAGATTTCGGTGCTAGGCAGAGTATAGTATGTCGTTACGATGCAAATAAGCAATCGGTAGTCGTTTTCACTGAGAGACATGATGCCATTTGAGGTGATGTTCGGTTTCTTGTCAATGGGAGCCCTAACTCAGAATGCAAGCAGATCTTACGCATTTTATGAGGACTTTGGCAGGTGTTCTAGTGTAGCTGAGAGTGAACATTGCTGACAACTAGGTCAGTTGACAGTACAAAGTCTAAGCATTGACTTTCATTTTGCGTTTGGTATCGCTCCAAACAACTGGCATTGCAGCTCATGGCGAGTCCCATCTTCGCAAATCACAGAATTCAATGAATTCGATTTACGGCCTTGATGATGGAGATCGTCCGAAATCATAAGGAAACAAGCCGACACCGCAATTAAATTTTAGTTGCAGAATTGTCCAAGTTAAGATGATTAGAGTGAGTTTGACTCAAAAATACGTGTTGCATAGTCCTTTCGATAGTTGGTCATAGAGTGATGTGAAGTCCCTTAAACACTCGAAATCGCAGATGCGTTTATTTCATACTTCTGTGTCCTACATGGATTTTATGTCTTGTGTTGTGCAGTAGCCGCCTTGAAATATTGAACATCAATCTAAGTTATCACATACATACCTCGGTGGTTTACTCTTGACTGCACTCGCTTCGAAATAAAGTTGAAATTTACCCTTCCAAGTCGCAGATAGGGCCCGGCATTTGTCGATGAAAGTCCACAATAAGGTATGAGCCTTTCTTGTTTCCTTGATTCTTACTCTCTTTATGAGAAAAGATATTTTACTTGCATATCCCTGGATAGCTCCTGATTCAAGATGATAGTGCGCCTCGGTTTTTGTGGCCTGGAACTTTCGAAGTTTTAGTTACAAAGGATGTGGTATTCAGGGCCTTCCTTTGGCTCTTTACTCGAGCGCGTAAATTCCCTGCTTTAGCTTGCTTCCACAGTTGATCACCACAATGCTTGTACTCAGGGTTGGTTAGATTGGTGTCGTATCAATCCCCTCCAATCCGAAAGCGGCAGACAGTTAAAAGCGACTTGCTTATAGTTACACTGCTCTGGTTCCCTTTGGCGTTTCCTAGTTTTCCTACGACATCCAGTTCCGTCCAACCCAATAGCAACTTTGGATTTTTGGAGTTTCGGTTTCAGCCAGATCTACCAGAGTTGTTTCTCAGAGCGAATTTGACCGTATCAACTGTTTTCCTTCGATGTGAGCTAAGCCATTGCTGGCTGTAGCACCAGCCTGATACGAACATTGTGTGGCAGTTAAACCACTAATGGTTCTGTTTTGTCGATAAGTTCTGCCGTATCATCTAACTTCCAGTAGAACTGCATACTTACAGCAAGGATTTCTCCTGCCCTTGTCCCAGAAGGATGCACTTTAATTTTCGAGAGCTGAATCGATTTCAAAGGCTGATACTCTGCGCTATAGATAGTACGAGCCTCTTCTAAAGCTCGTTTGAACTATTCTGCTTAAATGGCAAGTCGTTAAAACCACCACTTTGACCATCCACTTGTTCTTTCTTGTGGAGATGAGCTCTACCATTTCCTTCCATAGTAACAGTCGAATCTTCCAAATGTAAGAATCCCAAGGAATTATCGACACAACTGAGCAGCAATTTCTGGGTCATTGCCTTATTCGGCTGGGGTTTCTTAAATACGAATAAGTTGTTAGAGCCTCAAAAATTGGTGGGTCAGTCAGGGTCAATAAGACCACGATTGGACTATCGCTATTGCGAGTACAACCCGAAGTATAGCGGAGCTGGATCTTCTTTTCTTCTTAGCAGATTAATGGCAACCCAATATCGAAGCAAAAATAGTCAAACTAGGGTCCTACTCGTCATTTTTAACGTACGATCAAGCAGTTAACATCGTGAATTTGTTAATCTTTGTCAAAGAAACGGTGGTAGTACTCTTGATTTGTCTCGTTATGGCTCTAGATCTTTTCAAGATTCCTCAGATATAATTTTGAAATTGTAAACTGATAGTGAGTGGTGCAGCAGCTTATCTGTAACTCCCCCTTTATCACAGTTGATTACAAATTTCAAACAAACTCTTTTTATCTCACCCGTAGCAATTTGATCACGCACCCATGTAGTACAAATAGCCATCGCTGCAGGTGTATGCACACCAAATCACTGTATCCGATTGGAAATGTTTCAATTTGGACTACAAATCTAACGGCAATAAGATTTCGTAAAGAAAAAGAAAAAAAAGAAAGATCATTCCCAGATACGAAGTCGAACACATTATTACCTGCGAGCATTGTACTCGTATTCCTATAGGCACACAATCAACAACAAGACACCCACAGGCAACTACCAACTGATCACACCGATCGACACAAGTTCTTTCAACGCGCACTTAAGATCCTAGCGATACCGATCAATTCCTGTCATCGAATGTTGTAGATTCCAAATGGCAATCCAAGCAGAAACCCAACCATAGACCACCTGCTGTGCATCAATGTCTTACTACTCGTATCATAGTTTCAGCAATACCGGACGGATACATAGGTTTACCATTCGATGGTGAGATCATTGAGGATCGAATTGAAAAAAAATAAAAATCGATTCTTCAGTTCCTCGTTGAAAGTGCACCATCACTACTCTCATCATCATCATCACCGATATTGATATCGATGTCCAACGCGATCACCAATTTGATCGCCTTGTACTGATCGAATCGAAATGATCGAAGGTATCCAAACTCAATGGAGGCAAACCGATCGATAGCGCATTAATGATTTTTTTTTTCTCGGATTAACACAGATCCCGAAGCTATGGCTGGTTGTGGCGTCAGAATCGAATTTTCTTCCGAAAAAATCATTTCACGGTGATCATGACGCAGAGCTTTGCTGTAGATACAGAGAAAGATCGGATCGATTCACTGATTTCTCTTAAGACGCGTGAAACGTGCGTTTGGTGTTGTTCTGGCCTGAGATACTCGTACACATTGTAAGTAGTCAACGGCCAGTTGCTGCTGATGGTGTGTCTTTGTTGATTTCCTTTAATGTCCGCCATTGTCGGAATAGATACAAACGACTGTACAAGTAACGTTGGTTAAATATTGACAATATTTCGTGGGTCTAATCGCTTAACAATGAAGAGAATTGTACGCATCGGCCTCTAAGCTTCTTAGTGTTGATTTTTTGGGGTGTTCATTCGAAAGTTGTTTTCCCATGTTGTAGTGGCTTAGGTGGGATTAGAGTAGGCCTTTGGTAGTTAGATGCTAAATGGAGCTAATTAAAGGGAATTTTAAGACGCATGAAATTATATCAAAAGATTTATCTTATTTAGCGTAGATATTGTACATTAACGTGAATGTGTAAGCAGGTAGTGGGAGCTTTGTGAAGATTTCCTTTTGGTCTAACCCCAGGGGACAAGATTTCGTGGACAATAGATTGGGAAAAGCTAATTAACTTTATTAGTACATGTGCACTAAACTATGAAAATTTTGAGAGAAGGGAAAAGGAAGAAACTAATAAAGGAATAGAGTGCATATAACAATGATTTTAGAGCTGGCGGGCGGTCTTTTGTATATTCAATGCTTTCCAATGTGACAATGGATCTTGGAATTTGTCTTTTCACCGATAGGGGGGGTGTTTGTTTTTTGCAGAAAAGACGAAAAGTGTATTCTTCTAATCACTCGAAGAATTAAGCAGTATTGCTTCCACACAAGAACTCAATGTGTAGTTGTCCAAACTCTTAACATGCGAAATCGGCGATTCTATATGATGTTAAGGGTATCTTTCATACAGATTGGATTGCTCCTAAAATCCTTGCATCGTTATCTATCATCACCCAAGATTCAGCAGTAAATCACAGGACTGAATCGATTGGTAAAAAAATTTCTTCTCGCCACTTGTCTTGGACAACTAGACTGGCTCTCAGGACTTCTTCATGTAGGGCTGCGGACTATGCTTCCACCAAGAGCTAAATCGCGTTGAAAGATATGTCTCCCTATTTGGAATAAGGATGCGATTCGAGAAATATCTTGCTCAGTGATGGCATTAGGAGTCCGAGGCAACAGCCCGCCATGGACAGTTGAAAGTAACGAATCAGCAACAAGCTGTTAAAAACTGCTGCAAATGAAACAAGAACCACGAACTTCGGATATGGATGTGCAATAGAAGGTTAAGAGGCCTGGGGTCGAACAACCAGCATAGGTCCTAGATTGCTGTAAAGCAAATATCACCGCTATCCAAGAAATGCGAGGGATAGGCCGGACAAAAAGGAAATGAAAACTCGACGGCAAAAGCAGCAGGATACGGATTTTTTGTTGGAGGCAGACTTAGGAAATAAGCCTTAAGTTTCCGACATATGAATGAGCGCCTCAGAGCAATGCGTATCCGTAGATTGAATTTGCCAACATTATCCTTATATGCGTGCATGCCACAACAGAGGTGAAGAATCACAATACCAAAGATAGCTTCTACAGGTTCTTGAAATAGACCTACGAGCATTGCCATAGCTATGAATAATGCAAAGCTAGAAAGACGATGCATCTTTGGTAGTACTGTCGGATGCATAACACCACCTCCCATAACGGATTCAGGCTAATCGACTTTGCGGCGGGACGAAACATTGTCGTAGCTAGCATGCCGTTCCCACATCTTGATATACACAAGGGGACTTGGAAAACACCTGATCAATCAACAGTCAACCAGATTGATCACATTGCGATCGACGCAAGACACTCCTTCAGTATTATGGATGTCCGAACGTGCCGTGGAGCCAACATCGACTCGGACACGGACTCGTTGTAGCTTGTTGTAGGTTGCGGATATCCCAAACTGCGCCAAGACAAGCTAATGCTGTGAGGAAATTCGACGTCAGACGGATACAATCGCAAGAGATCGCCAAGTCCTTTTCCACGCGAGTGTCTCTTTATCTCTTAAGAGGTCCAATACCGCCAGCATCAAGCATCGAAGACCATTGGAAACACTGCCAAAAGGCCAACAGAGATGCCGCTTCTAAAGTGCTGGGTTTCATTCGTCCACCACAACGAAACCCCTGGTTCGATGATGAATGCCGGCAAGCACATGCAGCTAAGCAAGATGCATATAAAGCGGCGCTGCATAGAAGGACTAGAGCTGCTCATGAGCTCTATGAGCGGTGGAGGGGAGACGAACATCAGCTTCTCAGGAGGAAGAAGAAAGAGCATGAGAAGCGCGCGATCGAGGAAATTGAGAGATGCTACTCCAGGAATGAGGTTCGGAAGTTTTACCAAAAAGTAAGAAAAACATGCCACGGACACAAACCTCGAACCGATGGCTGTAGAGACGAAGAAGGGAACATCGTAGCAGAGCCGCAGTCGATGCTGAGGATTTGGAAAAAGCATTTCTGTAGGCGGTAGGCGATAACGAAACAAATACCGTTGTCCGACAGTATCAACCTATAAACTTGGACGATGATGACCAACAATTCCGTCCACCCGACCTGGATGAGGTGAAGATAGCTATATCGAAGCTTAAGTCCAACAAAGCTGCTGGAGCGGATGGCCTGACAGCCGAGCTCTTCAAAACGGCAGGCGATGACTTGGTAAGGAGCATACACCAACTCATCTGTAAAATATGGTCGGACGAAAGTATGCCCGATAAATGGAACCTCAGCATTGTTTGTCCGATTCTCAAGAAAGGAGACTCTCTTAACTGCGTCAATCAGTCTCCTTAACATCGCCTACAAGCTGCCGTATTGTGTGAATGCCTGAAGCCGTTCGTCAACGACCTGAAAGGTCTATATCAGTGTGGCTGCAGGCCAGGAAAGTCCACCATCGACCAGATATTCACACTACGGCAGATCTTGGAGAAGATCTATGAGCTTCAGATCGATACCCACCACCTATTCATCGATTTTAAGGCCGCGTATGACAGGCTGTGCTATAAATACAGAAAACGACACCAGCCAGCGCTGAGATCAAGCGAAGAATAACTCTTGCCAACCGCTGTTTCTTTGGGCTAAGAAGGCAATCGACTAACAAAGCCCTCTCTCGAACAACAAAAGTGACCCTAAGTCCTTAATCATCCCATCCTGCTCTATGGCGCAGAGGCATAGACATTATCAAAAATGGATGAGGGTGCTCTTGGCTGATTTGAGAGGAAAATTCTTCGAGTGATTTTCGGTCCCGTCTGCATTAACGGTAAGTGGAGGAAGCGATACAACGACGAACTGTGCGGAGTATACAGCGACATCGACTTAGCCAGAAGAGTGAAGATCCAAAGACTGAGATGCCTAGGTCATGTAGAAGGGATAAACATAACCGCTCCGGTCCGAAAAGTCCTCGAATCTGACTCCTAGGAACAGCTCAGAAGAGGGAGACACACAAGTGGCGCCGCCTAAAGTAAGTAATAGTTCCGTATGTCCAGGGTTTTGTATGGCAAAGTATTTCTTGGCGGTTTTCCTCTATATCGCCGAGTCTCTATATCGGATCGTGGATATAGCAAGGAGCGTGACCTACCAAAATAGGGAGTTTCAATTCCTGGCATATTGTATGTGATCCGCTTCAGTACAAGGCGGACGATACAAAGAATCCTCGTTTTGAGATCCATTTCATCTAAATAATACCATTTGCCGTTGGACATTGATCATTTCAGCACAGCGCAGGAGCTTTAGCATTGAGAAAAGCTGATGAGAATCTTCTCGCGAGCCTCGAGATATCAATTTTTCGGATGATTTTTGCTCCCATTTGCATCAAATGAAAATTGAGGATCGGATAACATGACTTACCACCTTGCACGCAAGGACACTGAATCAGAGGAGTAACGCGGATAATGTCTTCATAAAAGACGTACGCAAATAGAAGGGGTATGGAAGCAGGTGCCAAAGGCCCCTAGAGCAGGTGAGGTATGAAAGCCCATACCCAGCACTGAACTGTGCACCAACATTTAATGTTAATTTTTCGACATAACATATTGTGATTGTCCGTTTGCTCAGGTAGATCCATTGATAATGTGATTGTCGGTTGTTTCCTCCATCGAGAACTGTGCTATGAATGAGGACGATTCTGTAGGAAGTACGTAGAAATATAGTGAGTGTTAGTACTAGAAAGATAAAGAAGTACGATTGAGTTCTATGTTTGGACAAAAATGGAATTAGGCACTCCTGCATAATTCTTAATCTCTGCCACATGCTAATGCAAGCTAAACCCGTTTCTAACCATCTCATACTGCTACTTAGTCCATGCACAGTTCGATGTACCCGACTCACCTCAAGACACCTGCATGTAATAAATCCCAATTAAACCTCTTCACACAAATGTGTAATTTCAGAGGCCACTTACCCTCGCAGATTAACCCTCCTGAATCATATTTCATAGGAGCGGCAGCAGTGGCGGTTGGTAGTTTAGTTTGTATAGTGGCAGCGCCAACCATTGAAAGTATCTCCGCGCCCGCAACGATGCCACTTCAAACCGCACACAGCCGCCACACGCTGAGCGGAGAGACGGTCAGAGCTATTTGCCATGCAAACTGTAATCCTTCTGTCACAAGCATCAACCATCAGTCGTTGCGTTGATCTACTCTGATCTGTGCTGATCTTGATGCTTACTAACGTCACAAATACCAGCTCAGCTTAATGCGCTTTGCCTTCTGGCACAATTGACGCACACACAGTTATGCGCTGGTGTATCTTGTTTCGTTTGTATTAAACACTATCACATCCTCGGCATCAGGACAATTATTTATATCGCCCAAGCAGCATTATCATCATCATCATCATCGGCATTGGAGTAGCAGTCAGCAGCGAAATCGTATTCAGTATCCAGTGTTAGAACCCAACCACAACATCAGCATACACCGCCTACAGCATCGAAGGCTACGATTTACAAGTATATCTTGGTGATGGATCTCTAGCACTGGCACCAATCTGCATCTATATGTACCTCACCCCACAGTATCTGTAGTGCTCCCATTTTAACGCTACCTTTGAGAGTATGAGGTTAATCCTCGTCTCTAGGAAAGGGCAACAGTACTGCAGCACTGCATCTCAGGCTTACTCGTACCTTCGATGGAAGTGAAAAATGATCATGCAATCGGAAACGAGTGAAGTTGTGTGTACATCATAGATACTTTGCAGCGGGACACGCCTAACCGCAAGGCATTCATTCGACTTGGACTACGAATATCCGTGTGTTTGCCAAAGCTAGAAACTGGTAGAACCACCATCAGGAGAAGGAGCCGCAGCCGAAGCCGAAGAGGTACCAACAAGGCCAATGGAGATATGAATAACTGCAGAGCTGACAATTTACAAGATCATGCAGTTGGCCGTGTGCCGAGTGCACGAGCCTCATCTCCTAAGGCGTGGATTCTTCGTTGAGACAATGGAAGCAGCACAATTGCCAATTTTAGCATCAGGAACCCTAATGCAGCAGATGGGGAGGGAAAGAATAATAAAAAAAGAGGAAACAGAATGGACATACGAGTATGGATGGAGTGGGTATCTGGTCTGGCTGTTGGGCTTAACGAGATATGGTATGCCATGGACCGGAGATAAGGCGAACGCGAACGACAATGGGCGTTGTGCGATTGCTGATTTAATTCAAATTCAGCTCTGGCGACCATCGAAGACAGAAGAATTACGAGGACCCTCTGGAGACAATTTGGAGCGAAGTGAAAGGATACACGATATGCATATTTGGAAGAGAATACGAATAGTCAGGCAGGCATTGGCTAAGACAAGACAAATGCGCGCAAATGAAAATTGGTGCAGCTGCAAGTGGTCGGTTATTCAAAGAACGGACTAAGGGGGTTCATTGGAATTATATTTGCGAAAAAGTGGATCATGAAAGGAAAAGATCCACGAATATTCCGAGGAGGTAATAAAGAAATGGGACGTCTACGGATATCTCTAGCGCCAAACCAACGGAAAAATACGTCAAAATACTACAGACATTGCTTCGAAGGCAATAATCGCAACATTCCGATGCCCTGTCCAGTCAACGCCATTACAGCCTACAACCTTTTTGAGTGCTTAAGCTCAGAAAAATCAATGCGAAGAAGTCGTCCAAGATGGCGGAGCGTAAAGGCTACCATTAGCTTGATAATCCATACGAAACCCATGGTTTCACGCCGATTGCAGGCACGCACAATTCATCTAGCCCCATCCGATCTATTAACACAGGAACTTGAGTAGGTCCTCGCAAATATCCTATATATCGCGGAGGAAAAATCAAAGCGAGCATTGTTCTTGAAAATATTACATTAAAAGCTAAAAACTAGTAAAAATCGGTGGACACTACCACTACCAGTGATGCACCCTATTCTCAAAAAAGATAAAGACACTTTCGATCCGGCGAGTAAACGACAGATTAGTCTCCTTCCGAGCATCAGTATGGTGTTTGAAATGGTGATCAAAAAGACCTTCACTAAGATGGTTGAGGACAAACTTGAGCTATGAAAGTTTGGCCGGATTCAAGCCTTGAGGTCGTGGCTAATGAGAATGTCCCCAGTAGATCCAGAACCCGCACCTGGAACTCAGCCGAACCCTTCTCATCAGAAGACAAGAAGACATCCTGGACATCATCTGCTTTAGTAAACCCAACTATTCCGACTTGTGACTGGAAAGTCTCAAAACTGAAAGATGTAAGCCAGCTTATAGATGCGGGTTAATTGTGATTAATCAGGAATCCCATAACCCATTCCGAGGAGCTGCGCGAAAATGACTTACATTCCTCTGCCATGGAGAGAAGTAAATCTAGTAAATGTTCTCTTGTCATTTCAAAGGACGTCAGAGTTTTATGTCTATCATCTTTCCTTCTGAAAACTCTAGAATGATTGATTGATAATTGATATTTATAAGCGATCTAGATCTGATCCACGACTGTTCTCCATAGCTTCACATGCCTATTCTAAAGGTAAGTCTGCGCAAACGGCTCTGACTTATCGAACATTAAAGAGAATTTACAATGGTCGAGTTCCTGGATAAAGAATGTCCCATTAATAAAGTCAACACATCCGCAATCAGGACGGTCCTGTTAACTCTGAGGGTAGATGATTCAGTCTTATGCTTAGAGGAAGGATAATCAACTTCAAACTGGGTGGGGCTTCTGCGAACGAAGTCTGACCAACTGTCCTTTCATACCTTCTCTGGAACTTGTAATCAATGAACTTTTGATGTGAAAGTGAGTGGAAGCAGGGTAGTAACAGAATAGCTGCTAATACTTATGATGTTGCGATAACCGTCTCGGGAAAGCATCTTCATACTATAGATACAAGAATTCTTAAAGCAAGATCTGAACAACTTTTCATGTTTTGGGGATGGATGTTAATTGGGAGTTAGCCCCCATAAAACTGACCGATTTTTACGAAAAGCGAAATTCCGATCATCAACCCTCACTCAATTAACGGTACCAGCTCAGTCTTCTCTGATAAAGCCAAGTACCTGGGTCTAATTTGCGACAGGAAACTAACAAGGAAACCTTCTATTTACACACGAATAAGGAATGCCATAGTAGCTTTATTCTCTTGGAAAAAGTAATTTGGAACAGATGGATCCTACAACATTACAACCTCTTATTTACAGATACTCATCTGCCTGGTGGACGGCCTCAGAAAAAGCAAACTAAGCAAAGTCCAAAGGACAGCATATCTGGGCATAAGCCGAGCCTTACGTAATATATACTCCCAACACAATGGATGTTGTGTTTCACTTGACAACCCTTGATATTTTTACGGAGCTATTCGCCATAAAGCAGCTTCACAGTGAAAAAATAAACTAATTGGCCACATTAATAGTCTTAACGTTCTAGGTATCTGTTGTGTCTTTACACAGTAAAACATTTAAATGTTAAACTTTATAAATGTAAGATTATACGAGTATTAAGGTAAAGTCAGGAAAGTTACTTAAACGATGTTGATAAGATGTGAGCTGATGATGAATTGACCGTCTCTGGATGTAAGCTGTGACAAGCCCAGCTAGTTAAAAGTTGCTTAAATATATACACATCATTCCATCCCACCAATTCTTGAAGACAATCAACACTGAAATCGAACGACAGGGTTTCTTATGCGACCTGAACGTCTAGGCGAAACTGGGCTACCAACAATTGACTGCGGACGCTCTGCAGATACTTTGTTCGGTATTTCAGCTTGAACATCTCTGGAAAATATAAGGTTTTTATTTAGCATATTCGAGTTACCTGACTGATAATTTTGCGTTTGATTAGTAGATGGAATGGAAATCGACAGTATTCGTGCAGTAGTAAAACTATCGTCATTGGTTTAAACTCTGGCACGTAACTGATCTTGATAAGCACCTTTGATAGTTTAGGGGCCCTTGGCATAGTTGCGAGCAAAAACATTCTGATTTATAGCGATTGTGGGCTGAGATAGACTGCTTGCAACTGGTTTTGTACTTGGAATGGTTTGTGATAGAACAGTCTGGTGCTCTCAACCATGAAGAATCTCCGCAGGTGACTTGCCAGTAATTGTATTTGGCATTGTTCGATACGTCATCAGGTATTTCGAAACAGCTTTCTCGATGCACTTTTCCTCCTCGTGTATTTTTCGCATGCTTGTCTTAAAGGTGCGAACAGGTTGCGGCCAAGGAGTGAACTTTTTGGGAGGATCGGCAGCCGATGATTGGCAAATGGAACACTTGTTTACATTGGTATAAATGTAGGGCCACCAACAATAGCGTCGAGCGATTTCTTTGGTTTGGACTATAACCCGATGACCGTCGCGGAATATTTTAAGAATTCGAACTTGGAGCTTAGTAGAAAGTATTACTCGTATGTAATCGGTTTTCAACAATATAACACCCTTGTGCATTGTAAGTGAATTGCTCCGATTGAAAATCAGCAGCAGATGACGTTCTGCTTGTAGTAATTTCTCTGGCCAACCGTCTTAAATGTTAAACTTTACTTTGCTAAGCATGACATCTTTCCGGGTCTCTTAAGCAATGTCGTGGGCATTTACAGGAAAATTTTCGACTTGGTCCTCGATTTCGCTTGTGAGTTCTTGACGAGATTCCTCCATGGCATCAAACTCCATCTGGACCCAATGGTAGTCGCGATAAAGCATCGGCATTGGCATTATGGCTTGAAGTTCTATACTGAATTTCATAGTTGAAGCTCATTAATGTAAGGGCCCAACGAGTCAAACGACCTGTTGTCATCATGGGTAACTTTTTACTGGGGTGAAATAATGTTAGCAAAGGCTTATGATTTGTGTACAAAATGAATTTCCGCCCATACAAATATTGGCGAAATTTTGTGACTCCAAAAATGATTGAAAAGGCCTGTGTTGTGAGTCACTTAACGTTTTAAAGGCATGTGCTACAGGCTCCTCCGTGCCATCCGGATTGATATGCGAAGTGACCGCACCTAATCCATAATACGAAGCATCAGTGGCTAATACAATCGACAACTCAGGTTTATAATGCGTGGTGGGATAGCTCAAAGAATAATCATAAAGCACTTTGATACAATTAAATTTATTTGTGGACTGTTTTTAACATAGGATATCCGCACTGGTTGATGAACGCAAACGAAGTGAATGTAAAACGAAATCCTTGTCATGATATCGGCTATTATGTGTGCCAAGCTCATCGACACGACATCTCGGTCGCAACCACAGCTATCCAGCGCACTATGGAATGGGGTGTGGTCTTCAGGTAGTGCACATACGATATGTACTCGTACTTGCATGCTTGTGATCATCTCTGATGATTTCTATTTTTCGGTCGCAGGTACCGCTAATCTTCAGATGATTGCTCTAAGGAAGGTTTTCTTGACAATCGTAGACGGCTTTCGTCTGGCTCCTTCTGTGTACGGTGTCAGGCACCGTTGCCTGGTGATATGATGTGTTGTTCGCCGCCGGCATGGTGCCATTGTAGATATTGGAAATCCCTTTTGTTGTGAGGGTTCCGAACAATGCGTTTATGCAGTAGCATCCTCTATGTGGGCTTTTAACTTCTGAAATGCTTCCTTCTGCGAAGCTTCCCAGCAAAACTCTATATTTTGCTTACGAAGTAAGTTTAAAGGAGTTGCTATTTGTGCAAAATTATTTATAAAGCTATTATAATAATTTATCTTACCCATGAACGATTGCAGTTCCTACAGGTTCTTCGGGCTAGGCAATTTTCCAGCGAACATCGAATACATTACGCCCCAACATTAGACTTTCATGAAAGCATCCCCTCTAGATCGTTCTGGGAGGAAGGCAATCCATTTCAATTTCAATACGGATAAATCTAAGACTGACATCGAAGTTGGCGGCGGCGTTTTGCCTTACTTATTTTAGGTGGCGCTATAGTCCAGGGTGGACCTGGGCCTCAGTCAACAAGCTTCTCCAGCTAGCTCGATCCCTGGCTAGCTGTCTCCAGTTTCGCACGCTAAGTTGGCTGAGGTCCTCTTCCACTTGCGTGCGCCACCTGAGTCTTGGCCTTCCTCTACTGCGCTGTCCCTCGGGGGCGGATTCGAAGACTTTTCGGACCGGAGCATTGGAGTCCATGCGCTCTACATGACCCAGCCATCTCAGTCTTTGGATCTTCACTCTTCTGGCTAGGTCCATGTCGCTGTACAGTTCCATACAGTTCGTAGTTGTATCTCCTCCTCCACTCACCACCGTCAATGCAGACGGGACCGAAAATCGCCCGAAGAATTTTTCTCTCGAAGCAACCAAGAACACCCTCATCCATTTTTGATAATGTCCATGCCTCTGCGCCATAGAGCAGGACCGGGATTATTAAAGTCTTATAAAGGGTGACTTTTGTTGTCCGAGAGAGGGCTTTGCTACTCAATTGCCTTCTTAACCCAAAGAAACAGCGGTGTGCAAGAGTTATTCTTCGCTTGATCTCAGCGCTGGTGTCGTTGTCTGTATTTATAGCGGAGCCTAGGTAGACAAAGTCCTTAACTACCTCAAAGTTATATCTGTCGAGGGTGACGTTCTGTCCGAGACGTCGGTGTTGGTTGTCCTTTTTGCTTGACAGCATATACTTTGTCTTGCCCTCATTGACCGCTAAACCCATTTTCGCCGCTTCCGTCTCAATACGCGCGAAAGCGCCACTGACATCACGCTGCTTTCTCCCGATTATGTCAATATCGTCGGCGTATGCGAGTAGTTGGACGGACTTTTGAAAGATAGTGCCTCTTGTGTTTGCTCGTGAGTTTTGCACTAATCTTTCAAGTACGATGTTGAAAAAATCGCATGACAGCGCATCGCCTTGTCTAAATCCTTTCTGGACATCAAAGGTCTCGGTGAGATCTTTACCGACCTTGATGGAGCAGCGTGCATTCTCCATCGTCATCCTGCACAGACGGACGAGTTTGGCAGGGATGCCAAAACTAGACATTGCTCTATATAGCTCGTCTCTGTAGATGCTGTCATACGCGGCCTTAAAATCGATGAATAGGTGGTGGGTATCGATCTGAAGCTCATGGGTCTTCTCCAAGATCTGCCGTAGTGTGAATATCTGGTCGATGGTGGACTTTTCTGGCCTGAAGCCACGCTGATATGGACCTATCAGGTTGTTGACGAACGGTTTCAGGCGTTCACACAATACGGCAGATAAGATCTTATATGCGATGTTAAGGAGACTGATGCCTCTGTAGTTGGCGCAATTCAGAGGGTCTCCTTTCTTAAGAATTGGACAAACAATGCTGAGGTTCCATTCATCGGGCATACTTTCGTCCGACCATATTTTACAGATGAGTTGGTGTATGCTCCTTACCAAGTCATCGCCTGCCGCTTTGAAGAGCTCGGCAGTCAGGCCATCCGCTCCAGCGGCTCCAGGTCGGGTGGATGGAATTGTTGGTCATCATCGTCCAGGTTGAAAGGTTGATTCTGCCTGACAGCGGTATTTGGTCCGTCATCGCAGTTATACAGTCTGCAGAAATGATCTTTCCAAATCCTCAGCATCGACTGCGATTCTACTACGATGTTCCCTTGTTCATCTCTACAGGCTTCGGTTCGGGGTTTGTTTCCGCGGCATGTTATTTTTACCTTTTGGTAAAACTTCCGAACCTCATTCCTGGAGTAGCATCTCTCAATTTCCTCGTGCTTCTAGTGCTCTTTCTTCTTCCTCCTGAGAAGCCGGTGTTCGTTACTCCTCTTCCGCTCATAGAGCTCATGAGCAGCTCTGGTCTTTCTAAGCAGCGCCGCGTTATATGCATCTTGCTTAGCTGCATGTGCTTGCCGGCATTCATCATCGAACCAGGGGTTTCGTTGTGGTGGACGAGTGAAACCCAGCACATCAGAAGCGGCATCTCTGATAGCGTTTTGGCAGTGTGCCAAATATACTTAACCCAAGCTTAACTCTTTCTGGCTTCCAAGCTACTGTAACGTGTTCCAGGTGAAGTTTGGAAGTTTTGGCAATTATATAAGGTCTGTCCTAGCTGTAGAAAGACGTGATTTCTGCAGAGGATATTCGGCTTTATTCGGACAGTCAGGCCGCTATTAGATCCCTAGACTCACTCTGCCTTAGTTCTAAAACTGTCACTGACTGCCGATTATTTCTCATAAAAATGGCAGAGTAGTTTGGCATTCACCTATGTTGTGGCCAGGGAACTATAGGGGTGACGAACTCGCCAACTGGACCCTGTCGTATAGGCAAGCATGCAAGTAGGCATTTTACAAACGACTTCTTCCTCAGCTGCATGGAGGAGGAGGAGTAGACAATCCCCCACCTAATTTGTACGCTAGTTGCTACATATGTATATGTAGATGCCTAATTATACGAGGGTTGTCTGAAAAGTTTCCGACCTAACAATGATACGAGACATTTTTTCTCAATTTTTTAAAATTTTTTCTACATAGTCTCCTTGTAACTCTACACACTTCTCCCAGCGATGCTCCCATCTCTCCAACCCGTCCAAATAGTACTTGGCGTTTTTCTCTGCAAAATAATTGTTCACGAAGGTGATTGCCTCCTCATTTGACGAAAATCTCTGTCCTCCGAGCGCAGTTTTTAGATGGGGGAACAAAAAGAAGTCGCTTGGGGCTAGATCTGGTGAATAAGGCGGATGGTCAAGCAGTTCAAACCGTAATTCATAGATTTTCGCCATGGCAACCGCTGAGGTGTGAGACGGCGCGTTGTCTTGGTAAAACAGGATTTTCTTTTTCTGCAAATATGGCCGTTTTTCCCTAATTTCTGCCTTCAGCTTGGCAAGTAATGGTTTTTCCTTTTTGAAGATAATCGATTAAGATAACTCCTTTACTATCCCAAAAAACAGTCGCCATCACTTTCCCAGTCATAAAGACAGTTTTTGCTTTTGGAGCTTGCTCGCCCTTTGCAGTGCACTGTTTTGACTGAATTTTTGTTTCGGGCTTATAATGGTGTATCCAAATTTCATCTACAGTAATTAATCGGCGCCAAAACTCGGATTTATTGCGCCTAAACTGCGCCAACAGAGCGTTGGAAATGTTCATTCGAACACGTTTTTGGTGTAACGTAAGCAAACGCGGCACCCAACGCGCGAACAGCTTTCTCATGCCTAAATCTTGATTTAATATGTAACAAACACGTTCTTTGGACATTTTCATAACGTCTACTATCTCTCTCACTTTAATTCGTCTAACACCATTTATGTTATCTTCTGTTGTTGCAGTTTTTGGACTTCCCGAACGTTCATCATCTCCCAAGCTCTTCCGGCCACGTTTAAATTCAGCTACCCAAAATTTCACTGTGGTAAATCATGGTGCAGAGTCCCCATACACAGAGTCCAACTAATTTTTGATTTGCGTAGGCGTGCCTTTCAAAAACAAGAATTTAATAACAGCTCGATACTAAATTTTTTCCATTTTCACAGAAAAAACACTCACATCGACTCACTCAAACGACTGCCAACTAAAAACTGCGCGTCCAAAATGACTGAAACTTCGGTAAGTAAGTGTCAAAAGATGCACAACTAGCATTCACTAGCTTTTATTGACGAGTGCCGCTATCTTTACGTTGCTATCGGAAACTTTTCAGACAACCCTCGTACATGGGCCGTAATTTGTACAAAGGAACAAGTGAACAATCGATAAACCTAAGATCCTTCAGGTACTACCTACGAGTATACTGTATTTGAATAGTGGCGTTTAAAACTTAACTTTTTCGAGGCATCATTGAGGTGATTCATCGGGACTCTTGTCCTCATTGCATGTGGAATTCCAACATGTCAAATCCGCTCGAAATATTTTTGTCATTTTTCAATTATCAAGTCACGTTTGTTTGGTAAAAATGTGAGTGAACAAGGACTGAAATTCCAGTGTTAATATTCGACACTCTTTGAAAAAATCCACAAAAAGTCCACAACAAGTACCTACTACCTATAGGAGTAAGTTTGTGGCCACCTCGAGCAACCCTTTTTCAACAATTTTATTACTCACACGAACAAATGCGATAAATCCTTTTGACTATGCCATAAAACTCTGTTTAAAATAATCTACAGAAATCATAATTAACCACGAGTCATGGTGTAGATACGAGTACTTTCATATCTTCTACCTGACACGAATAATTAACTCGCCATTGAGCCGTTCGAACAATCCCTATTAGCTCTCTGGCACTACACTCACCCACAAAACACAAAATACATGAACTTGTCATGCACCTGACTGATAGAACTTAGGTTGACTACCCCTCCTGCACAAAGGTGTCATTGTATCTTTATCGTTTGTTGACCTACATCACTATCTCTACCCGAAGGAAGCACATTTTTTTCCAATCTTACTTCATTTGGAAAATTAAAAAGCGTATCCACACCAACTCTAACTCCAGTTCTATCCTCACCGGACGACGACAATGGCAAGTCAACAAGTCAACAAAACTGCAACAACAATACAATAAGAGAAAGTCGGCGAAAAATATGATTTAAATGAGATCGTTCCTCAAAAGGGAGTCGTGGAAGATAGAGGGAAAACCAAAGAATAAACAATAAAAACGCCGGTCAAATGACATAAACCCTCCTTCCTCCAACAGCACAGCGTATAATAATACGATCGCCAACAAAAACACCATCCAAAGAATAGAAATAACAAAACGTAATCCGAAAAAGAAGAAAACGCACAACAAAAGCCACAAGAAGTAAACAAAAATAAACAAGCAAATCATATGTAAACAGAACGAGAAAAGGATCACTACTCAGTGACACAGACAGAGAGAGAGAGAGAGAGAGAGAGGGAGCAAGATCACACGATCACTTCTACTTAAATTCCAATCGGAATGTATCTATCCATTTCGGAAAGTATCTTCGTATCTCTTTCGTCCGAGTAGATCCGAGTGATTCAGAATACCTACGAAACGACTGCAAACGATCGTTGAGGTAGCGGCGAAGTTAGCGAGACTCGAGCCGATCAGTCGACTCGATTCATTAGAAAGTGGTGGTGGTACTTACGCGATTTTTTTTTTCTCTCGAAAATTGTTTCAAACATACGAAATTCGTCGCCGTCTATTAAGAGTATCTATGCCTGTAACGGATACTCGTATCTATGTATCTCATAAACGATCGTGATCTCAATTTGCAAATCAAAACAGTTAAATAGAATTTAAGTGAAAAATTACCGTGCGTCGGTTAGAAAATTTTGACGCAACATAGTAAATTGTGCTTAGTGTGCGGTAGATGTACAAAGTGATTTTTAAAAGATCGTTTATCTACAAGTGTTCTAGTGTAACTAAATGTGAAATAATTGAGTGAGAAGTGATTTAATTAAGGAGCATGTTTCTTCGGCCTTAAGTCCCTCCAATCAAAAAAAAAAAAAAAAGAAGTTAAATAATTATCTGCACTCCTTTTGAATAATGAGCATAACGTTGTCATTGCCGCAACGATACAAACGCATTCTACAAGCAATGACACTCGCTGTAGCGATCGTCTACACCACCCTCGTACTATATGAAGCAGCCTACGGATATCCCGGCATTCAGGTGAGTCCTCCCAAAGGCCTATCCGTCTCTCTAACCAAACTAAAAATATTTTGCATACGGTGGGTCCTTTGGACTGTTCCGCCCATTGATTCCGCAAAACAATGCAAACATTTTTGAATTTATCGACATGCAAATATTTTTTTTGGAGATACGAGATACATATTCGTATATCCGTGAGGAGATAGGTTCCCATTTATTTATTTTTTATTTTCGAAGTCGCTGTGCGCCATTTTTTGTTTTATTCATTTTTATTGTGCCTGTCGGCTTTTGTCATTCCATATGTGGGTGTTGTATGGCATGGGACGACATGCATTTCATCCGAAGGATTGTTTTTTGTATGACTGGATGCTGTGACGACTGCGACATGAACTGAAATTCATGAATACGAATACATTTGGCTGGCAGATTGTGGAAGATTATAAATAATCGTCTTTTTTTTTTTTGCCGGGACTCGGTTTTCGTGAATTCGTGGATTTATTGGATGCATTACCGTGTTTTTGGGGATAAGCCTAAGCGCGTTTTTGTTTACGATTCCGGGTTATACCTACGACACAGAGTGGTTTTTTTGTTGGGGCTTGTAACCTTTTTTTTTTTTTTAAGAATGAGGTGCCTCAGGGGAGTCAAATCAGTTCTATTTATTTACCTTGCAATAAATCTGGTTTTTGTTAACGTTTTAGCGACGGTAAAAAATCAAACTGTTGGAAAATCGTTTATTAGAAGTGATGAGAAGTGCAGTAGTGAAATATCGATTTTTCGATATTAAATTTGAGTGTCCTTGGAAACGGTTGGTGGGCATATCATAGGAAATACCTAGCCTATTTCGTCCTTGAAAAATTTTGCAAATTTGCCTATGAAAGCAATGTTGGAAGACAGTGTAGATACATTTTTTTTATTTTTTTTAAATGCTGTCTGTGAAAGGTTAGAGAATTAAAAGTATGTGGACCAGTACGGAACCTTGTGTTACTAGAACTGTCATTTGCGAGGCCTCGTCATGGTTGATTTCTTTTCCAAGCAGTAGCTGTGTTGTTACCTAGGAGTGTTCAAATTCTTTATTAATCCACGTGTTGAGTGAAGGATTTCGACCTATTAAGGACCTTGTTGCCGAAGAATTGAGCACTTTAAAGCCAGTTTTCGGACGGCGGTTAAGTTTTTACACTCAGAAAGTGGGGTAAAAATCAGAGCATAGATTAAGAAGTGTTCTTTAAAAGTTTTTTGTGAACTTATCTCCAATTAACACAACCTGATGGGCAAAATTCTTGCATATATCCAAACTTAAGTCAAACAAGGCTGCCTCTACTTACGGCCTAGCTTCTGAGCTGCTCAAAATGGCAGAAGAGGACTCACTAAGGAGTATATGCACCTAAGCATCTCATAAATATGCTCGGATGCAAGCATGTCAAACTTATGGAATTTCAGGATTTTTTGCCCGATCGTGAAGAAAAGACATCTCATAGTCTGCGCCAACTATTGAGGCCCTAGTGTCTTCAAAATCGCCCATAATCTCTGAATATCTTTTGTCAACCAACCTGGTTTTAACCTTTGTAAAGTCTACAATTGACCAGGTTTTTACATCAGGGTAGATCTTGGAAAAGACTATTGTATTCTACCTCGACACAGAACGTTACAATGGTTATACGCGGACAACGGGCATATGGCCTCATTCCACAGAGCACCTACATACGTTTCTACAACGGGTAACAATCCCATTTGGTCATCGTGGCGAAACCCCATTCAGATCAGTACCAATTCGGAGGCCTAGTGTAGGATAGACTTCCCCTATTGTAGACGGTAAGGCCTACCCAAAACCTCCATCAAACTCAGGGAAATTTTTAGTATTTACCAAATTGTTGGGCTTGCCAACTCTTTTCGAAAATTCTCCCTGAGACTTTTTGTTTAAACCAGCATGGCTGATGGTCCTAAATGGGGGCTTACTTTAAATAGTCGCAAGCCTTAGCCTCGCCGCTTGGTGTTTAAAAATGTTGCTGGCCAAATGCAATACTCATCAGTTGCCACTCTGATGAACTCGCCTTCTGGATTGGCACAGTATCTATCGGGAAAAACAATATGAAGCTATGTCCTTGCTAAATTTTTCCAATTCTGCAGAATGACAACGGAGAAGGCTTACTACGCCGTAAAGATCGGTGGACCTTGATGTGAATAAAGGCAAAGATATACTCGTATACTGCCACGCTAGAATGCGATTTCTTAAGCATTGTCTGTACAATAAGTTATCTATGTGGATGATAAAGATTTTATCGGCAGAATTAGGGAGCTGTTTGTGAGACAATTTAAAACGCTCGAAATGGTTCTGGGTTCAAAAGGAAGTACACGCTGGCATCAAGAAGAGCTACACAACTTCAATGACTTGGGCCCAACCTCACAAGGCGAGGAAATCAAACCTTAGAGATCATTCAAGTAACTCTTGACAATCGCCGTTTTTTTTTTTTGCGCTCCTGGATAAGATATGGTCTCAGTCGTTTTCTATGGCTCAGAGGCATAGACTTCAATCAAGAACTGTACGAGGTACACATGGACTGAACTATCGGCTTTGATGGTGGTGCCATTTAGAGTGGATTTACATCAGCACTCGAGCTTGTAAAGTCTGCGAATTCGTCAGTAGAGAGGTGCAAAATTGGAAGCAGTTGTAAGGGAGTGAATATTCGAAGAATATCTTGAAGTACATTTGATAGCTTGCATTTCATGTCTAAGCCCATTGCTCATCCTAATGTCTTCAATCTCCATTTTGTTGTACTTATATTAGCTTAAAAGGGAAGAGTGTTTGCTGAGTGACTTTTTGTACACTCTACCTAGATGCTTGGAAGATAGCTATACGTGGTTTTCTGACGTAGCTTAGATTTCGAAGCTTAGGGCGCTGGAAAAATCTCAATCCTGCACTTTTGCAAAACTCGTTAGATACTATTCAAAATCAGAGCCGCCTTAACCGAGACTATGTACAAAAATGTAAACTTAATATGGATCACTACCGAGTACTTCCGAAGTTCAAACTCCAGATAGATTGAAGCAGCTCTGTATTTAATGACTTGACCTTTGTCTTTACAATTGACCCCGTTTTGCAGGTTCTTACGACCAAGTGAACAGCTTACGTTGTTCCTCTTCCGCCCTGAGCTATGAAAAACGAGCTGTGTATGTGTGTATTGCAAAGGGAATATGATACATATCTTGGTACAATTAGGGGTCACCACCCTAGAACTTCTGTATGTTCCTCGTGTAATGATCAATGCACAACGATAAACTAAAATTATAAAAAGGAAGAGGTGGCAGTTTACAGCCCTGATGCATTCCGTTTCGTGTCTACTGATATTAACCAAACTCAAAGGCTTCAAGTCCTTGCCATGTCTAGCCCAGTTGATTGGGCTGAATATTTCTCAATATCGACTCTAGCCTCAACTTCTTCTTCTGAAACCCCTGCTGGCTACAGTTTTGGTCTCATTCTCCGGGCAAAATAAATTTCAATTTGAATGGTCACGACTAGTTTCTTTTCTTAGAGGTGTTGCCAGTCTAATTTCTGACGACCTTATGCTTGCTGATAAATCCAAACAAAACTACTTTGCGTAGGTAGGCTACGAGCTTGGGAAAATCTTAGACGGGCAGCTGTTTATGACGCTGTTGTTCAACTAAAGACCACAGCGGAGCTTCCAGTTTATGTATTATCAGACATCTAAATGGGGAGAAGCAAAAACCAGAGCATGCCACCAAAGCTTATTTGGAACTGAACTTTATATGGAAGGTTGTACAAGTAAACGGTCATTCTCCCTTGGTAAGAACTGAGTTGATGAACTTGGTGATCCAAAAAATATAGGCGGGTTCTGACTGTCATGTGAGAAATCAGAAAAAGGTCCTCAGTCATGGTTATTGAGGTAATTGCGTTCCAAGTCAGATCTTTTCCAACCAGTCATGCATAATTAGAGGCAAATCTTAACGAGCGCCTTTGTGAGAATTCAAAGAGGTGAGACAGTCTCTTATTGGAGGGTGACAAGAAAACGCTATTAACTGTCTTGTTTATCCGCATTTCCTTCCAAACTGGTTCACGTCATTAATCGTGGTTGAAAGCCACTTTATCTTAGAAAATCAAATCGCTGGTCAGCTTGCTACCCAAGACTCGGGAGAGTACTTCGTTTTGACAGCCTGTTTGCTTAACTACAGTCGAATTGTCCTAGCTATGATGCGAGGGACAAAGACAACGATTGGGCCGTTTATCATAAAGTTACGTGAGATGGTCCGCAACGTAGACGAACAGTACTAGCCTTGAGTGTGATAAGTGTATAACCAGGGATGCAGCAGATTGTGCATGACCTTTGGGCGTCTACAAACTTTCTCTGTTGAGTGATTTTGTCGTCACCTTGTCAGTTTTGTATATCATAGACCCGAAATCAACTTTCGTGTAAGCTTTGTTCGCTTCGTAGTTTCTTTGAGTCAGGGTTTTTTCTAGAATATTAACTCGAAACTGGCGGCGATGGCGCGATGTCGCGATGGTTAGCTCATTGGATCATCACCTAGAGGGTCCGTGGTTCGATCCCCGAACAATTTTTCGAATCGTCATCATCCTTTCGGCGGGCAGTGGCAAACTCCCGAAAGTAGGCCATGGTACATACCGGGCTGTCATCGCCACAATGTGTTTTTTTAAAACTCGAAACTGGTTAGCAGATGAGCTAATACTGATGTTTTTCAGAGCTCGTCAGTGTTACATGCCTACTCATCTTATCAGAATCAGTACTCTGGCTAGCTGTCCGCCTATTTTGATAAAAATGCCGAATTCTTCACAAGAAGTGTCAACAGATTAATCGGTATGAAAATACATATCTACCGGTTTCTGAATCAGTGTCTAAAGCGGTGGCGAATTTTCAGTAGTATGCTCGTTAAGACCCTCTGAGCGATGGGTGTCAGATATTAGACATTCAGTGTACAGGGACATTTGATGGATTTTATCATCAGTATGGGCTTCGTGTATGATGAAGAAACTTTCAGCTTGCAGTTCTGCCCAATTTATCTAGTCGCTCTACAGTCGCTAAAAGGTAAAACTTTGGCGTGCTGTTTGCCCCCAAAATTCAATAATTTCTCAGTTTGAACTTAGTTTAGTTTTCAGATTAAAGCAGTGATCATCATAATGACTCTTGAGATACAAAAAATCGGCAGCGATTGTTTATGACGGGATGCATGCTTCACACAATTCAAGTTACTGCCGTGACGTAGTAGTGTCTCAAAATGCCAAAACCCTATTTTGATGCCAACGTCAATGTTATACACATCTACTTCTTGAATATGGGTCACTCAGCCATCTCTTTTATTTTTTATCTGTAAACTAAGAATATTTGCGCCTATCGCCTTTCACCGAATTTCAAAATTCGATCTAGCCCCGACACAACATCAATCAAAATTTTGACAGATGACCATGGACCAACAGATCTCTCATCTGTCATAGTGACAGCTGCTTAAACTTGCAAATTTTTTAAAAAAAAAATTATGCAAGCAGATAAGAATGTTTTATAATCGAGTGGCTAGGGTCTGAAAAAACTGAAAAAACTGCAAAAATCAAACACAAACGTCAACTAATCTCCAAATGTTTTGAAACACCGCACCACACACAACACGTGTCCAGACTAATTGTTTGCTTTGTTCCTTACAACAAAAAGAAAATAAAAAAAACAAGGTGTAGACTCAGGTTTAAGTTGTGAAATAATTTCATCAAAATACACCAATTACTCGAGGCGATACATTCAAGAAAACGTGTTGTGCCCACTCTTCTGGGGTTTTCGTATCTGCGAATCCATGAAAAGAGTTTAACGGACACACATTTGTATATTTAGATATATATTCGTAAAATAATATGCCTCAGGTAATTTGTCTGTGTCCGATCGGTTATCTTGTTGCAAATGAACATGATTTGCGTATGACTTTGTTGTTGTGGGTTAGTTATATCCACGGGCGAAGTGTACTCGTATCTATCACATGAACGTGAACGTGAAAATATTAAAATATTGAAAATGATAAAGTAGAACTCTTTAACATGCTGATCTCAAGGTGGGGAAGTTTTCTTTGAATGACTTACTTATGGAAATGGGTTCTAGTTAAGTCAAACTCAGTTGAGATAAATCTGAAAGTGAAACAGGTCTAATGTATGCAATTGCATGACTTATATCTAGATCAGAACGCGGTATCCATTCTACAAATGCTCGTAAGCTAGCTAAAGTGAGAGGGAAGGTTCTGTGCATGATTTAATTAGACTGTGGATAGGTGTTTGTATTTACATGATTATGAGGTCACACCCTGTGAGAGGAAAATTAAATATGCAATTGAAACACGAAACTCATGACTTATATAAAAGTGAAGGAAGTCTGGTGATTTAATTTCATTAAAGACCTTCATACTCTGTCATTGAATGTGCTCCACAGTAGCCTTTAGAACAAATGTGATATCTACGAGGCATAAAACTTTGAAATGTAGTGATCTGAAGGTAACTACGCGATTTGCTGTCCCCATAGTGAAATCTTTGAAAATAGTCCGGTGGAAGGCGCTTGCGAACTACATGAGATATATTTGGCGCCCAATGCGGGGTTCATACTAGTACCGACCAGTTAGCCCTATGGTTTACTCTTGTAAAGTGGCAATGGATGTGCTTATTATCACCACTACACTGCTCAAGCGAAATGAGCGATAAATAAGTGTTAAATTAGTTTTTTTGTGTAGTGCTCACTAAGATGGATTGATCCATTACTTGCTTACTTGTTGTACGTGGCATTTACCAAAAGCCTCTTTGTTAAGCGGGGTTTTTGCCTATCTGCGTGCAGTTCTGTACTCAAAGACGATTAAGGTCCGCCTGCATTTGTGTGCATCATCACCAAGTCTTTGTTAATCCGCTAATTTTCCGAGTAGGAATCGAAGGGTCCTTGGGTCGTAGAGGTGATTTCTATTCCTTTAGCAAAGCCCGTTCACACAAATGGGTTCAAAAATTACCAAAAAACATTTTCACCTGGTTTCGCTATCCTTCGATGTTCCTGAGTCATTGAATAGGTCAGTGATGAATGGATGATGAGGGTATATATAGAGTTATGTATGTGGTGGTGGCGATGGCGCTATGGTTAGCTTATCGGACTAACACACAGAGGGCCGTGGTTCGATCTCCGGCATCACCAACAATTTTTCGAATCGTCATCACTCTTTCGGCGGGCAATGGCGAACTCCCGAAAGTAAAATTGCCTATGAAAAAGCTTTTAAGGAGTGCCGTTCGGATTCGGCGATAAACCGTGGGCCCCGCTCAGATGTGACAAAAATGACAACATGAACATGACACAAATGAGTGCCAAAATGCAAGGCCATGGCCTATACCGGGCTGCCGGCGCCACAGTGTTTTTGGTTTTGTAGAGTTATGTAGAGTTTTTTTTAGCGTCTCTTGACGAGGCCTTATTACTCAATTGCCTTCTTAGGCAACAAAGAACATGGAAGTGTGAATCTTGGAAACGAGTTGCCGTATCGTACTTGCCAAATAAAGTCATATCTCGCTGCCTTATATATGTAGTTATGCAGGTTGGCTCTAATCTCTCAGAGTTCTAGACGTGTTCTGCCCGACAGCAGATTTTTTGTCGTCTTAACTGAAGATATGGTGTTCTTAACAGCTGCTCCGACATTTCTACACAATTTTCCTGCTCAACTCTCGGGTCTTGTTGACTTGGCACATGTAAAGGTGAAAGCTTTTGTGAAAACGTTTGAACGTTCTTCCTGGATTAGATCTCTTCATTTTCCACTACCTAAGCTTGCACATGATTTTAAGAACTCGCAAAGTCTTCTAGCCTCGTATAGTACTTTTTGCCTTTTCCAATTGAATCTATCGCTTTGTGCCCCAAGCCAGTGTAAGGGACTTCGCCAACTTGGTGTGCGCAACTGGAAACAACAGGCAAAATAATGCGCTTGAGGCTCTAGTCCATCCCAGACTGTAGCGCCATCTATGTATGTAAAATGCAAGCTAAATGAGTAAGTGAGAAATCCGTCAAATTCAGTGAGCAGTTTTGGAGAAATCTGCTTCCTATTTCCCTTGAAATCATCGTAGGATTCCAATCCCTTTCTATGTTTTGAAAGGCCTACCGTCGCTGAGCAGATCATCAATCTTCCTTCCCTTTCTATTGTACAGAAAGGACAGTAAGACAGTGTCAACGGCCACTTGTCACTATATGTCAATAAATGTCAGTTAACGTCAGTGAATGTCTCTTGGTTTCACCCAATGTCACTAAATGTCACTGTGTGTTATAAAATCCAACTGATGTGGCAGAAAGGGGTATCACAAACTATCCACAGTGCAATTACATAGTTCTACGTTATCGTACTGACAGGCAAAGACTATGGAACTCCTCTGTCTTTCTACTAAAGACGAAATAAGTCGCTTAAATGTTCTTGAATTCTTGGAGCCGTCGTGTATTAATTCAATCTCGGCCAACCTCATCGACTTAATGTCAACAAAAACCGCGCCCCTGTCCTGGTATGTTAATCCATAACCCACTACATTCGGCCTACAGTTCAAAACCAACTTCGACCTCCATGAAGATATAAAAATCAATAACACACGCCCAAACAGCCATTATCTACCGCACAGTCACACAGTAAAACTCTATGCAAACTGTAATCCACCACCAAATAAACAAACCAAACAAACAGACAAACAACAAATCCCATACCACACAAAGCAGACAACATCGAACGCAGAACTTAGCGCCGCAGGCTTATCGCCACCTATAGCACCCATGATCGGCCGCACTCACGTTTACTCCAAATCCTCTGGCCACCATCAAATGAAGACAAGACAACCACTTCTACCCCTCGCCGATGATGTTGCAAATTGGCAAAAGCGACATGAAAATTATCTGAAAAATTTCGATAAGACCGCATTACTTAGCGCGCTCATCCAACAGCACTCAAAAACACCATTCCGAACACACACAGACAAAAGAGTCTGGTGGAGATGCGCCTTCGACGGACGATAACGTCGAAGAGGTCGAACCAGGCGAAGATGAAGAAGTAATGGACGATGCTTTACCATGATCTTCGTTCAATGAAGAAGTATCCAACACCATTGGCAGTCGTACGTACCACTGAATCTTCAGCTCTTCATGGTCAATGGCATAGAGATGTACACACATGGTCAAAATAAACCGTTTGGACAGATACAAATGTCAGACGGCGAGCCTCTGCTCTAAAGTGGCCTTCACATCATTACCACCTCGAATTCGTGAGTATGTACTGTGAAGTGGACAATTAACTGTCTATTGACAGAGAACATGCACAGACATGGGTGTGCTATGGTATTTTATATTTTATTTCCATCTTCATCTGTATCTACCCAGAAACGAATGGAATATGAATCACATTTGACAGTTTTGCAAAAAAGTGTCCACTTGACATCTAATAGTGTCAATCGTTTGAATAGATACTAAACGCTGAACACCTAATTACCACACATGTGATAGATACATTGTATCTGTGAACGACAAGGCCGCCAATGATGATGGGGATGGTGATAGTGATGCTCTATTACTGATGCAGATGATGATTCCATTAGGGATATATAGATACCCGAACACACAGAGGGAGCGAGAAACAGAACATCATTGACAGGCACGACAGTAGGTAATTAAGTTACATTCTGACCGCCTCTTTTCGACTAGATGGTCAATTATCGTTGAGGAGAGATGTTCTAGTGTTCTGAAATTCACTTGACGCCTGACGTTCGAGCTTCTGTAATATACGAGTAAATTAGCGCTGGGATAACTGGAATTTATTTTCAGCAATGTGTTGCCGCCTCTGTCGCCTAGATTCTCGAATTTAATTACATTTCGAAATCGATTCAGACGGCGAGGTAACCGTATCCTTTGGCTACCATGTATCTATCTGTGGGTTTATATGTATGTATTAATCCAAGAGATTTGGGGGGATACGATTCCAATTGAGATTCGGATCGATGCAAATGAAATGAAATCGAATACTTTTCGTACCTAATTGACAGACAGAAAAGTTTGACATTCAATTTGGGTTGACGCATCAGATACGAGTATTTAAACGAATGACAGTTGGACATGACATTCATTTGTGTGTGCTATTGTGTGATGTGATTTGATAATTAATTGGTGTCTGCCAATGGGAGTTGGGGGAGGTGATGCATGTTATTGAGTTTTATGTAGACGACAGTCCTAGAGTTTTTAGGGGAGACGTTTGAGGTTAAATGAGGTTAGATCGTACTATCAACTTTAACCGATTTATTCGGATCCCGTTTTTCACAGAAGCAAGCAATAATGCTAAAGTATCTCTTCCTAAATTTGTCTGGCAAATACCATAAGTATATCGATAGCCACAACTTGGAAGAATATGGGTTAAAGCATTTCATCTTGCGGAATCCCATTAATGTTTGAGACATTTCCTTTATTTCAAGGGGCCGTTCGAAATTAACTAAATATACTTACAGGGTGGTACTTGATTCTGGTTTACATTGATCCCAAATTAAACTCTTTATCTATTCGAGTGTGATGGCTACTATAAGTCTTAATAATTTGGTAAAAATTCTTTAGTTAGTTAGTATTAGTTTAGAATTCTAGTTGCATTTTTCTAGAGATCCAAACATGGACCACGTATATACTGCTCTTTTGACAGCTTATTCACCGAAGTGAGGATCACTACATTGCAACTCTTGCGTTGATCACTTGCGGACAGTTAGCTGATTTAATTGGAGATTAATGGACAATTACTCTTTCATTTGTTTTGCTGACACTTAATTGGTTCCACTGTTGGCTTATTTGAAAAAATTGATGTCTTAGACAAGATCACTGATCTTCACAAAATTTTTGTTTTGGTTATCTTGGGACATTCAGCCAATTTTGTTGCGGATTTCATTTGGAAGTACGATGATGCATTAAGTCAATTTAATTACTTGCCTATCCAAGGGAAGATCACTGATCTGCTACCGTCTACTCGGCTTGTTTTGTGCATAGTATACGAATATGATTTGTAAATTAAAGGTTGTGTCGAGATGGATTTTCTGTTGAAATGTGAAGGTAATCCTACTGACAGAAATAAGGATCAGTGATCTAGGTTGTTTTTTTTATAGATTATCCTATGTGTCTTAGCCCACTTAAACGATGAAATCCTTCTAAGCATTACTGAATTCGACTGCTGACTGGGCACGGTCGTTATGAGATCCGTCTTTAGCCTTATGAGAGATATTCATTAAGAAATGCCATGTATCTGTCTTTGAAATAAACTTTGAAATGGTAGCTACTATCATAATTTCTGGCAGAGTTGAATGGAAGAGTCAACTTGGGTACGTTGTAATATGGGCATTCTAGGTGGCCGAACTCGCAATGAAGGAGTCAACACTGCCTACTTGCAACGCCCTCTTATTAATGAGTATAAAGTTAGGTAGGTTAAATGCAAAAATCCACTAATGCTGTAAGAATTAATAAGGCCACTTTAACCCTGTTCGAAAGCACAATGAGATACAATTCTGAGACTAACAAAAATCTGTCTAATTAATAGGGTATGTCCATAGACCAAAGGTTTGTGTATTCATGTGGAACGACTGGAGAATTAATATCTGTTCACCACTTCTGACTTTATTTGTGACTGATTAATGAGTACGATCTAAAGGACTAACGCTGAGATTCATGTGATTAATATGATCTCTAAGCCAATTTGCATTTAATCCGCGAATTCGCTCTTTAAGTAGCCTCAGTGATGGTGGTCATTTACCGAGTTCATTGATCTGCAGTTATATTGACATGATTTTGGGGTTTAGTCTTCTCCATTGAAGATCATTAATTTACTGCTCTACACGAGTAGACCGTGTTATTGATAAAATCATCCTGGGCCATCGAGTTGATCGAGTAGATATAGGAATACGATTAAACTTTCACTGCCATACCCAAGTGATTATCAAAGTTTTTTTCTTTGGAGATATGGGGAGGTTCGATGACGTTTCTTCCAACCTTTATGGAATAGCAGTCTCATGCTGATGTAGTCAAATGAATTCTGATATACTATGGTCCTCCCGCAGGTCAACAGTCTCTCTTCTCAGCCACAATTTGAGCGTGCAGCGTTCCACGATACGCCTCATGGTTGACTGCAAGTGTCCGTAGGTATTCTTAGTCGAGCCATGAGTTTCTTCTTTGCGGAAGTCTTTTACACCAACTTAGTCGAAGACGGCATTTTTAATAGATTTCTTAGAACATTGCTACTCCTCCTATACCTTGCATGCTGGTGATGCCGGATCATGAGAGAGGTTGCAATATTTGCGGTCAGCAGAGACACTGCCATCCCCTTATGATTGTATTCTGCATGAAACCTTGTCAAACAGTAACTTTCTGTTGTTCTATTGCCACCGATATCCAAATTCGCACTAGGTTGTGATCCCTTCCGGATGTGATGTTTCTTGAGGATATCAAGTTCGAGCTTCATACTCGGGACCCTGCATATAGATTCTTCCTTGGTAGTGCTGTTAATGAGACCGATTTCTGGCTTAATGGCTTCCTTAATAACCAAAACAGTCGTTGTACCTTGATCGAAGAACAACACAAAGAGGTTTAACAGTTGCCATTACATCTAGTCACAACAAGGGTTTTGTGTAGTTTATGGACTGATGGAATCATCATGTTTAAAACTGAGTCTGGCCGGGATCTAACTGGAAGTGGCTCCCGGAATTTCCCCACTATTACGTCCTTTTTGCTTCCTGAAAATGAAGCCTGTGGTCTCGACGACATTTGGTTACAACAAGACGGTGCCACTTGCCAGACAGCCCGTGAAGCCATGGGTTTGTTGCAAGAACAAATCGGTGAACAGTTAGATTAGAATTGAATTGAATTGGCCGCTTAGATCATGTGACATCAAGTCTCTAGACGTTTTCCTTCGGGGCTACTTAAATTCTAAGTCTACATGGATAAGCTGTCAGCGTTTGGGAAATTAAATTGGTTGTAGCCTTGCGTTGTCGTGACGATTTAGAAATTTTTTTCTGCGTAGGTTTCTGGGAGCTTAAGGTACGTCGTACTGTTTTTACTTCCTGATATGACTTTGGAGATGCATATTATTGTCAATCAGGTCAGCAAGATATATGCCCATCTTTCCAATAGTTTGAGCTTTTGGTACTAATGCTTCGATCAACTGTAGGCACTAAGTTATGCTTAACCTCAGCTGACTTAAACATGGCTATTCAGTAGATATCAAGGGGCATTGTGATCTGATTTTTGGAACATCAAAGTCAAGTGAGGATCACTGATCTGCCTACTTTTCGAGAACGTGATCAAATTAATAAGTCGATTTTGTTACGGATTTTATTTTAGAAAATGGTTATGTCTGAAATGGACTAGATCGCTTGCTGAATTTAAGTGAGGATCACCGATCTTCTGTTCTCGTTATTTTGAGATTTAGGTTAATGCGGTGGTTTTACTTCTAACTCAAAAATTGATATCAACAATCGAGTTTAAAGGAGCAGTTGGTCTTTAAGAAGACGAAAGTATGTGCAGAATGAACGCAATGCAATCATCAAACATCATCTTGTACCTTCGTCTGTCTAACGCTGGTAGATCAATCAGACAATTGAAGATCAATTTCCCATTTCGAATTCAACCACTCCTTGACTGATGATCTAGTAATCCAAAGTCACCTGGTGCTTAGATTAAGTATACTATCACTGCTGCTGTTGGGAAATGTACCTTCTTTCTATGGAGTTCGAAAGTAGATTTGCCTTACCACTGCCACTAGTAAGCTGGGACTCTTTCCTATGCGAGGTATGTGAGATATGCCCTATTTCGAGAATTCGAAAGCCTTAGAAAGACCCTTCTCATTAGCGTTTGAATTAGTGTAAAGAATTTGTATCTTTTAACGAAAGAAGATAAGCAGTTAATTAATGGCAATGCGGAAAGAAGAGTGATAAAAAGATAATGGCCCCAGCATGTGTTGCTTTCGAAATTACTTCTCCAGTCTGTCCATAAAACTGTCATCACTTGGACACTTCAGATATTTACATCCAAACATGTTCACCTCCTAAATGAGTCACCATTTCTATTTGAAAAGAAAAATAAAATAAAAAAATCAACTTAATTGGCACCGCAGATAATAATACAAAGTAGCCAAGTCTCCGAAGAAGTCATTCATTATAGAAGCTACTGTAAATGAAACAAAAGCCAGTATTACATTTAATACGACAATCCAATCAAGGCTCTACTAATCTCCATAAACCAGTTGGCGCACCCTACCTAACCATTTGACCACGACTGCACACCCATTGTTCTCTAGGTACTTTTCTCTAAATGTCATTCTTAAATGACAACATTGCGCATCTATTTACATTTATGAAACGAATACCGTTAAACGTTTAAATTCCAAATCTCTCCGTCTTTTGTCGAAAGAGTCGAATTCCACATTTGGAGGCATTCTCAAATCCCTGCCGGATTTACATCCAAATTGTTAAAGACAACAAATTTCTTTCCCAAGAGGGTCCATACAGTCGAAAGGGCTTCTCAACCAGTGCCGAGGAAAGGTCTTCACTAAGTAAGCCTAAGTCTTATCTACAACTGACAACTATTGGCAATTCAACTGTTTAGAGTGAGGTTCCCCCCATAATTTCTAAATTATTCCACTTTGAAGGTGGATTCTTAAGATTCTATAGATTCTCTGGAGATACTCGTACTGCGCTCGTATCTGGGTTCCCTGGATTGCCCTTGTATCTGTTGTTTGTAACATTTTGATTCTGATGGTAGCTCATTCTTATGAAAATCACCCATGTCGAATGCTGTAGCATCAACAATCTCCGATTATAATCACTTGGATTGGTAAGTGTCATAAAAATCGATCAATGCCGGCGATTGTCATTGTTGTTGAATGTATCTAAAGCAATAATCCCACCTCTCAGAGCTGCTGAGATGCGGATACACATTGCTATTGTACTGTAATTGTGTTGCCCTCTTCATGGATGTTATAGTTAATTGCTTTTAGTGCTCCTGTTCGTCACAAAACCGGTAAAAGATACGTTGTCTTGTCTTTTACAAATTCTACGAGTATTTTTTTTTTTTTTTTTTTTTTTCTTTAGACGATCTTGAGTTAGACCCTTTATTGTATTGAATTGCCGCACCGTGTGTCGAGTCGTTCAGTCGGTCAGGTCGGCTTGATTTTGCTGGGTGTACGTATCGTATTGTATTTGGCTTCTGTAGGTAGGTAAATTCGTAATGATGTGATCACATCATCTCGCTAGAATATCGAATAAAAATTCAAATGAAGCAGCGATCGTGCGGGATGAGACACAAAATCGAAGACATACGATCGGTGATATTATCGCGCAGATACTTTGAATCGAATAAACGTTAATTATTCAAAATAATTCGTTCGATTGTTTCCGTTCGATTAGATAAATTATTTATTCCACTGAAGAGGATTTGATGAAATTTATCGTATTTCGTAAAAATGAAGTACAAGACCGAACTGTCAAACCGCATGACAGATGGCCACTTAGCTGATCGTTCAAACGTCACATTCACAAGATCGACGACATGATCTAGTAGCTGATATTTTCCCATCTCCAACCATCTATTAGCATTTAAATTGGCGATTTTTGCCAAAAAAAAAATTTATTCTAGTTCAACGAATTTGCAATTCCGAAACCAGACGATTACGATGCCGAAAAGCCGTTTCGACAAAATATCTTCGATTGGCTTTGAGAGGTTTTCGCAATTAAGAAACCAGCTAGTATAGAAGTTGCCACCCAATATGCAGATGAGCTGGAATTCGACTAAAAAAATCAATAAAATCCTAAAATCCAAAATCGTGTTCGATTCAAATTGCGCTCAGTAAATTAAAATGTATTTCAGTTTATGTCAGGCAATTAATATGTAGATTTTTGTATTTTTGTGGGTTTTCAAGGGATCTGTTGTCAAAGTTTTAGAAGAGGAGAGGAGAACAAGATCGGGGAGATTGTCTGTTGTGGATTTAAACAATAAGTTTGGCAATGTGGATTTGGTGGCTTGATTTGGACTAAGCAGATAGCTATCGCGTTTAATTGGGCGTCATCAGTGCCAATTTATTTGGTTTGATTAATATACTAGCTGATAATGAATAGACAGAGAGATACAGATGAAGATCGGGACTGGCCGGTTGGTTGGTTGGTTGGTTAGTTGTTTGGTTGGTTGGTTGGAAGGCTATCTAATTTGTCTGAGCGATAGCAATCGGTGACATTTTATTTTCCAATGAAAAAATATTGAGTGCTAATGTTGGGGAGTTTTCGAATTTTAGCGTGACATTTTGCAATGATAATTGTAGTTTCGGTACAACACACGCCATTTTGGTGAAGACATTTTGTACAGGGTGATGGATGGATTTGCAGGCAGGTAATAATTCACCTGTCTTGATGTTGTTTTAATTGACCTTTCAATGAATTTAGTCTTTTATTATGTTGTGCAACTCCAGAGACATATGGCCTTGTAGTTTGAAAGCATAAGGCCACTTGCGCTCCATTTTTAATGCCTTTTATTCTATGCTAGCCATGTTGCCAAGCAGCTATTTGCCTACACTATATTAAAGCCACGTGGTTGTCTAAAAGTTCTGCCACGTACTCTTGTACCATATAGTCAGGTGACCATGTAGCCACGTACTCATGTAAGTACATATATAGAGATGTAGCCCTGCCATGTAGCCCTATAGCCATGTAGCCCTGTAGCAGTGCAGTCATTTGTCCATGTAGCTATACAGCCGTGTTGTTTTGTAGCCATGCAGTCATGTAGCCATGTACCTATGGGGCCATGTGGCCTAGTAACATAGTCTGTAGCCATGTAGCCATATAGCCATGTAGCTTTGCGTCCAAATACTCACGTAGTCATATAGCCATGTAGCCATGTAGCCATGTAGCCATGTAGCCTTGTAGCCATATAGCCATGTAGCCATGTAGACATGTAGCCATGTAGCCCTGTAGCAGTACAGTCATTTGGGCATGTAGCTATACAGCCGTGTTGTTTTGTAGCCATGCAGTCATGTAGCCATGCACCTATAGGGCCATGTGGCCTAGTAACATAGTCTGTAGTCATGTAGCCATGTAGCCATGTAGCCATGTAGCCATATAGCCATGTAGCTTTGCGTCCAAATACCCACGTAGTCATATAGCCATGTAGCCATGTAGCCTTGTAGCCATGTAGCCCTGTAGCAATGCAGTCATTTGGGCATGTAGCTATGCAGCCGTGTTGTTTTGTAGCCCTGCAGTCATGTAGCCATGTACCTATGGGGCCATGTGGCCTAGCTACATAGTCTGTATCCATGTGGGCTAGGTACACAGTATGTAGCCATGTACTTACATGACCATGTAGCTATGTAGCCACGCACTAATGTCACCTTATAGGTGGCGAAAAAGCTCTGCAGACATGAAGTCTTTTAGCCATGTAGCTATGCAGTGATGTAGCCTTGAAGCTACGTAGCCATATAGGCCTTAAGCAATGCAATCATTTCGCCATGTAGCTATGTAGCAATGTGGCCTAGCTACATAGTCTGTATCCATGTGGGCTAGGTACATAGTATGTAGCCATGTAGCCATGTACTTACATGACTATGTAGCTATGTAGCTCTGTCGCTTTATAGGTGGCGATAAAGCTCTGCAGACTTGAGGCCTTTTAGCTTTGCATCTTTGTAGTGATGCAGCCAAGCATTCATGCAGTACTATAACCATGCAGCTATGCGATCATGTTACCACGTAGCCATTTAGGAATGTAGTACTGTAGCCATATAGGCATGAAGCTACACATATGTAACCGTGCAGCTCGGCAACTATGTAGTTTTATAACTATGCAGCTCTGTAACCATGTAGATACATACCCATGTAGGGATGTGGCCATGTAGCTATGTAGCTTTGTGTCCAAGTATCCACGTAGCCATGTAGCGCTGCCATGTAGTTATTTACTCATGTAGCCTTGTAGCCCTATAGCTGTGTAACTGTGCTTTCAAAATATCGTCGAATAGATATTTATGAACCCGCATCAGTTAGCTTATTCAGCATTAGCTGGTCGGTTCATCGTCTTTCGGTGATGACAGCTGATGACGGCTATTTGCCCATTTAGTCATGTAGCTACGTACTGATGTAGCCACGTAGCGATGTAGCGTTTTAGTCCCATAACTGTGCAAGTTCTGTAGCCATGTGGCAATGTAGGCACGCAGGCAAGACTACGTAGACATGTAGTATTGAATACACGAGCTAGGTAGACAGAGAATCGACATGAATATTACACGGTAACCACCATCATTGCGACGGATGGAAGAGCAATAACTTTGTCTTCTGCTTGTACTCTATCCCTTTAAGCACCGTCGTATATGATGTTGCAGTTTAAGGACGGTATGACTGAGCAAGGCTAATCCGTTTCCGGTATGTCTGTTTTGCGTTGCTTTGAAGGTGCTCACTCAAGATTGCTACATAAACTTTTAGCTTCGTTACTCGAACAGTTTGCACTTTGCCTCGTCGGTCAAATTTGGTGCCGACTTTTGAAATAGGCCACCGACTGTAATCTTTGGTCTCGTATACGACTTTTGCTTCACGACTCACAGCTACCTAATAGGATTTAGGTTGTTGTTTCGAGAGTTTTGGACTCATCAAGCTGTCTGACTTTGAAGTATTCCCGGTGAACGTTTTGTCCTCATCTCGATATGCCTGCTAAATCGCTTGCCCAGCTCGTCAATCAACTGCTGGGTCGGTTGCTTTGTTGTGGGGTTTGATTGAAACAAGAACTCGACTTTCGCTGTTGACCTCATAATTTCTGAATTCCTTCCGGCTCTTTTTGTCATTTATGATGACATCGCGGTAGGAGAACTCTATCACTAATGTGTCCATTCTCACTGGCTTTTGAGCAGTTCTCTTCCTCCTTTTAGGTTTAAAGCACAAGATACACACCAGTTGACGTATGGGAGGTATCCTTCGCACCTTAATAGAGAACTGAATGAGTCAACGTTGGCTATTGGGCTATAGTAGAATTTTAGGATTTCGTTCCCTAGGCTTTTCCTCCAGATTGTGCCCACACCTAGTGGACATTGGTTCTAGTCCCCTTGAACTCCATCAGTGCACCTTCAGCTTGTCCATTAAGGGTTGCTGCACCTTATCCGTTTTTCACTTGATGATTGCTGTCGAACGGCGAAGAAGTTTGTGACTGCTACTGGTTGTTTTATTTTGTACACAAATTAGCTAGGTACTTCTTCATTTCGGAGAAAGATTCGTAAGGACGAATACCATTATTCCGGTTGCTTAAGCTCATTCAAATTATGCTTCCTACGAAAACTGTGGTTTAATACTCTAAGTAAACCTCCTTCCGGCTTTCAAGCAATTTCCTTCCCTTGGATTGCATAACAATCTTTGATGAGTATCTTAATTTTTCTTTAACTTCCGACTGTGTCCTAAGTAACTCTCCGGAGTATTCGTCTACACAAACTCCATCTAGTGCTCCACAAATCCCAAAACTTCCATTGTGCGTGCGTGTATCTGTATATCTCGACATCCACACTAAAGTATATCATGAACTTGTGGCAACTTTTTACGTGATGAAAGTGCGCGCTCCAAGTGTAGCCAGCATGGGTAATCTTCCATTTGAATTCAGTTCTCCTTTCATAAGCACTTTTGCCTTGCCAGCTGCTCATCCGTGAAGAAAATCATCCACGCGATCTTTACCCTCTTTATGAGTGCTAACGTGAAAAAAGTTAGAAAGCAAAAAAATAAGAAAAAAGAAGGCAAGCTATCTCTGGAACAAGAGCAGTGCTAATCTAATTAATCCCACCTGGATAGAGCTATAAAAAATCAATTCCGAACGAAAATCCGCATACGACTTTCCACTGCACTCGGCAACTTTGCGCCTCATAATTTCACCATAAACCATACACCATACACCTTTTGTATGGTATCTTAAGCTGAAGCTGTATCTGAAGCTATGTATATCTGAGGCTATAGCTTTAGCTCTGCAATATGGCTTGAAGGCCTTTCGTTGCATACAGGTAAACCAAATGTAACAGAACGCTACTCATGGCCCAGAGGTGAGAGCTGACTGAAAATACAGATTGGATACTCGTACATAGCGAAAGGAGTTATGAATGTGTTCACTTATAGTCCAAGTACCGTAGCAGGTTGAAGTTGAAACTATTTTCTATCTGCTTCCAGGTAATCCTAATGGAGTTCCTTACTTGTAGGAACCTTACTTATTGGAGCCTAACCTGCATGGATTACGAGTATATGGCACTGTCACTGGTGCACCACACCCGGGGTATTGAAAACCTGTTGCCATATTGTATTCCGGCTGAAGTTACATGAATACCCGTAACACCATTCGTGAAGTAATTTGCGCTCGTGTTCTGATTCTGGTGTCAGTCAACGAAGAGATACATAGATACGATTACTCTCGTACATCGTAGTTAGAGTTAGCTGCCGGGTTAATTTGATCGCGCGCAAAGATCGATTTGAATTTGAACTAAAGAAACAGAGAAAGCACAGAAGTAGGAGAGGTAAACTATCTACCTAGCGGTGCACTATGTCTCTGGAAAGAAAGGGGGGAACATTCATTATAATGAATCTCTGCACTCCAAGGTGTACAATGATTGCAGGTGAAATTCATATCCATCGCACCAGAGAGTTCAGCTAAATTGGATGATAGGCCGGCAATAGGAACCCCAACAGCAATAGCAACAGCGTCAGCAACGTGCTTAAGATACCTCTCTAGACTAGCAGCACGTAATCAGACGACGACTTGGTAGTCATTTCATGTTTTTATTTTTGCATGCCCCTTGGAAGTATTTCACTTGGCCTGTCAGTGGACTTTGATGCTGATATGGTTTCAGAGGAAACTATCCAAGAGTGGATGCAGAAAATTCAATGTATTCAGTAGAGATGTCCATAATTCATGCGCTTGGAGGGTTCGAAAAGACTTAACAAAAGTTGCAAACAATTTTACAAACCGTGTCTTGGAGTTGTAAATTTCATAGCTGTGGGATGATAGAAAGGATGAAGGAGTATTGAAGTCGAGAAATCGAGACATAACTGGAACGGCCTCTAGTCGATATGGTTTTTGAGAAACCACTGACAAGGTATTGCATTTTGTTAAAGGTAGCACTTCATCTTCTATATTTAGACGACTTTAGGTGCCAATACGGCTATCAAATGTAACTAAAATGCCTTCTTCATAAGCGGACCTCACATTGGGCATTTAACAAATTTAGATGACTTATAATATCTATCAGAAAACACTAACTACATACCGTAGATACTTGGTGGCGGAAGCTTCAGGATTTCCATTTTCTTTAGAGAAAAGGGACACAATTATGGGATTGTGGATAACGTCTTTGCAGAGGATTCGTAAGGCAGTAATGAGGATTGCTTTCGCTTAACTATGATGTAGATCATGGTTTGATTATACTGTGGTGGTTTCCACCTTTTTTAGCTTATAGTGCATTTCATTTGGCAAGATGGACCGACATCTGAGAGCCATCAGAGCGGCAAGGTTTTTCGGACGGCGGCTGTAAGGAGGCTGGCCGGCAACCACTTAAGTGGCGGCCTGGCTGAGGGGCCACTGGTTTGAGCTAAAGGTTCACATAACGAAGATGGTTGTATTTACCAGGTTGTCTCTCGGTTCGACGAGAACTTCCGTGTGACCGTCGCGAGTGCAGTGGCCCACGCAAGCCTGGTAATTCGCTACCTCAGAATGTAGATCGACTCACTTTGGTGAACATATAGTGGAGTTGACTGATAAAGCTACAAAGCTAGCAGCCGCATTGTCTAGGTTAAAGCTCAATCTTAGTGGCCCGAGAGCGAAAAGAAGGATACAAGCGTCGGAAGCCAATTCGCCGAGGTGTGGCCGAGAGGTTGTCTCTGAAAGCTAACCTGAATGTATTTGGTCCCTCCGGATCGCGTGAGCTTACCTCACGGTCTTCACTGCAACCGTTTTGGTGATCGCGAGAATCATGCCTGTCATGTTACTGGCACGGGCGCGGAGATAAATTTCTGTCCGCGGAATACGAACAAGATACGACTGTTCCCTCTTCGTTTGGACAAGGTGGCTTCACTAACGACGGCTTTTATGGGATTGGCTCGGACTGATAATCACACCCGAACATACCATTTCCACGACGGCGCCGAGTTGCGAGGACCCATGGGGGACCGTGCGTCGAACGGTGGACGGCGCTGCTTCTCCTCATACGTAGATATGGTTAACGAGGAGCCAAATTGCTTTGGCTTTGAATATATCTGACTCCTCCAGGTTGCTGACAGTGTGAAAAACCGGAAGGAACAGTCACTATGGGGGTTAGAATAGAAGCCCACTGATAAGAGCCCACAATAGGCACACTGTATGTCGGAGTAGAAGACATTTTGCAGGCGAACTTTTCTGAGATCGTTCAGATCGACTTCATCTTTACTACTTTATGCAATGTGTTGACAATTACTTGACTGTCGATGTGTAAAGCCTGTCGAAAAGCAACGACTTCGCCCTGAATAAAAATACAATGCTTTGAAACGCTTAAACGGACGCGGATTTTCAGTTTTTTTTTGGGAGACCTGACGGTGCTGATTCTTTACTGTGTGCTCGGAGAATTCATAAATGCTAAGAGCGCTAAGTTTTACAAGACTTCACGTTGCGTTTGGTTTGATGGATTAAAAGATTTCTAATCACTGACTGATGGCAAAATGCATGTGGGGCTTTAGTCCTCTTTCGGAGGGGTAGCTCGTTGTCTTCTTATGGAATACACATGGATTGTGTACTGTATGGATTTCTGACCAAATATGAGCGTAGAGCCATAGAAACAAGTATGCACCAGTAAATTGCTGTGACTCTGGTTTTGATGGAGAGACCCGGTATCGAAGGTGCCCTAATCTAAGTTTAATTCAGCTTCTCACGATGAAAGTGCACTTGGTGGAGAGAATACCTTTTTCAACCTCCAAACGGCGATTTGGTTCTTTTAAGCCTTTTCGATGAAATGTGGATCGGTCGAAGCTATACTTCGAGGAATTGGTTAGCTAAACATAGAGGAGCTTCTGTTTTACTACGACAAGTTAGGTTCGAACATTGATAGAGGTTTTAATATGCCTCTTACATATAACCGAATACAAGTTGCCTTGTCACTAAGATCGCCGTATCCTGGTTAGGAAAGTGAACCAGGTTGTGCAGTTGTATGGAGCCAAGGAATGATTGACAAATTCTTAACTGAAGTAGCCGGTTCGTGGTGTTGCTCACACGTTTTGTCGCCAACTACTACCACAAGGATTATGGGTTCGATTCCTAGACTTTATATGGAAAAACAAAAAATAATAATATCTGACGCCAAAACTCTTTAAAAAGGAATGGAAACCCATGAAAAAGTCTCTCATTCTTTCGCTGTTTAGAGACGACGTAGGTCCCTCTTGGTAGGAACAAAATGCTTACAGAAACTACATGCCGAGGCCTTAGCTCACGCTGCTATTTGTTTGCTTTAATTTTGAGCACAGGTAGGGCCTTGACGTTTCTTTTGGACTGGTTGGACGAATGAAAAGCGTTCGTTAATTCCTAGGAGAGACCATATTTCGGAGAAATTCTCAAGGAAACCTTCCGGCCGATTTATCGAACAGAAAACGATGCTTTATTTGATCATGGTGGCTGCACGTTCGTATCGGGTTTTCCAATAGGGACTTGACAACTTTGAATTTAATTTGTGAACGCACTCTTTCACTAATCATCAAACTGTCACTGTCAATTTATTCAGTAAACTCAACATTTTCATCATGGTAAAGTACACAAACGAGCAACGTGTGCAAATTATAAAAATTTTCTACCGAAATTCGGAGCCGGTGACTGCAACTTTAAGAGCGTTAATTCCAATTTTCGGTCGTTATTCTCGCCCTAGTAGACAGGCAATAACAAGTTTAGTGCAAAAATTTGAGTCTACATATTCGTTGTGTGATGTTGCCATGCCAGGGAAACAACGGGTTGGTCGAAGTGTCGAAAATATAGCTGCCGTTCAGACGTCCGTTGCACGGCGTTCGTTAATATTAAGCAGTTACTCTTCACAACTTGGGAATGTCAAAAAAGTCTTAGAACTACCACCAACCTGGTGGTTGTCACGGTGATAAAAGTCATCTCAAAAACTAACCACATTCTCTGTGATAGTACAAAGTCCTTCTACGAGTATATCCCAGCGATTTTCTGACCCCATGGTGGTTCCGTTTTTATGATGATAAATCGATTCCATCCCACATGGTCCCGTAACTGCATTTTAAGTTCCCTTCATCGGTTTATACCAACACTCGACTGCAGTTAAACTGTCACCTGAAAACCGATGAAAACAATCTCATCCGTGCTGAATAACTTTTTCATCTTTAATTACAAGTACCGACTACTCAAAGTCCTGTCCACTGTTGCTGGATATATACTCGTACATTCGAGTAGTACTCCCCCATCGAGTTGAGTTGGCTATCCATTTCAAAACCACGACCATAACCAGAAAAAGAAGGAAGTTCATAGTTTTTCTGTTGTTGTCTTCCAGAAGAGATAAATTTTAAGTGCTTCCTCATAAAAATCCCTTAATCAGGGCAAGGTACTACCTATAGTACGAGTATTTGTATCTGAACCAGTTGAAGTTCCTTTGCCATCCATTCTCGTCCTCGAATCGTGACATTTTTTGTCCCCTGGTGTTCCAGATTCTTTTTTTTTTTTTTTTTTTAAAGAACTCAATGTCGTGAAGGAAAATAAATGCACCTGCTGTGCACCAAGCAAAGTTGCTTCTGTTGCTTCATCGTTTTCTTCTCGTTTTTTTTTTTTCTAAACCATGAATCAAGACCAGAGAAAGAAGAACAGGAAACCTGTCGTCGGGAATTGAATGTAGTTCAAGGGAAAAACGTTCCTCGTATTTTTTAACTTTTCATTCCACCACCAAAGATGCACTCAGTTATAAGGGAATAGTAACCTGCAGGCAAGATGCCTTTACCTATATTATCCTGGTCCGTCGGTCTTGGGGTTGATTGAAATGGAAATTTTCTTTTAATTGAGTCGACAAGAGTACCGCTTATCTAATTTTTAATCGATTCTCCTTGAGTTCATTTGTTTTTTATATTTTTTTTTTTTGTTCGATTAGTTGGCTGTGGTTTGGATTGATGGCTTTATTGATTGGATGGAAGAGGGTTTAAGGATATGACCTACGAGTATCTTTCTGAAGATTAACAGGAGTGAATGTGATTTTAAGAAACACGGTATACTTGTAGTTTGTGTCTAATGTCTCCCACATTAGGGAGTCGCCAACTCAATTAATCATAATGAATCGAAGAAGGACAACAAGGGAGCAGAGATACTCGCACTTCAAGAAGGAAGAATCCTTAAGCAGTTCGAAATGAGATAGAATTCGGATCGGGAGATTTAGCCTGATGGTGGCATTGATTAGGGTTAGGTCCACATAATTTATCGGATTTTAGTATCGAACGAGTTATAGGGTTTGAGATGTAATGGTCTTGAAGTTTATTTAATGTTTATCTTCATTAAGGGTTGCTGTGGGTATTCATATGCTCTGCGGTAGGATAGGGTGTACAATTTGGTAGAAGGTTAAGAGAGTGTAAGATGGTTATGAAGTTTTCTGGGCTAATTAATCGAGACAATGGTTTTTAATTATCGTAGATGTCATCTAAGGAGAAGGACCCTTGTCGTTTGATATATAATATACATAAATTGCTTTTTTGAGTTCGAACATTTACGGCTTCTGTTCTATGTTGTGGTGGTAAAGAGATACTTTGTCGGATAAGAGGCAGCGTAACTTACCAGGAGAGCCTAACTTCTAAAAATCGATTGGCAGTAGCTTTAAATGGATGGCAAAGGATACTTTATCTGTCACACGCGACTGTACTTCTTTCAAGAAAGTAGCCCCTCAAAGCTGAACCCAGCATCTTCGGTAGATCCAAAATCCAACATCGGCTGGTCCCACAGGGCGGATACTATTTTTCGCTCTATGGACATTGTTGTTGTTGTTGTTGAAGTCGAATCGATATTCCTGGTTCTATGGATACTCTTTAGACTATGATGTGAGTGCCGACTTAAATCGAATAACTTGTTAGATATCTTTTATGCGCACCTCTCTCCGATATATAAGACCCTTATTTGGTTAAAGCTTGCAACGTAAATGTCTTTTGTCTTGCAGAGGGGTTGATATGATATGATAACCTGGTATGATAACTTGCACAAACTTTCGTTAGACTGATGGTCAACAAGTGACTATGCCATGTTGTCTTCCAGCTCTCTCCGATAAGTGACTGGCTACCTATTATTCGTACTAAATGCTGGGTGGGTAAGAAGATCCTTATTAGCCTGGCGATCAGGAATTTTGCTTTATCGTGTACAATGCTCCGATAAATGAGTCAAATAGATCAAGTCTGCTGGAGGAAAATACATAACAGTTTAAGGTTACATACACGGTTTTTTGGTGGTCAAATATCGCGCAGCTGTATTTATTGATAGACAGATACGCTGTCTTGGAATCATGTATCCGCCGTGCATATGATCTAAGGTGCCAACATTATCTCGTACCATTGTCTCGTTACAACCGTTGTCCGTACATGTCTGTATGCGTGAAACAGCTCGAATAATCTGCCCAACATTTGGCTCCTCGACTCTTACTCCTGCCTCGTGATGAGGTATGTAGGCTTGCAATGGTCTATGTGGACTCTTGTCGGTTGAACCGACGTGCAACCCTAGTATGTAACATTCATTTTAGTGTGATTTAAACTGCATCAGTTCCACATAATCCACATTCTATCGACAAACGGTGTGGTGAGTTGTTAAGGAGTGATGTAGAGAGAATGGAAAGGAAACTTCGGTCTCTTCTGCGAATTTTGTATGTGACCAAAATACCAGTCTGAATATCTAGCCAAGGAAAACTCCAATCAGCAAGTATTTCTTCGAACCTAAAAGTGGCGCCATCTCTCGACAGACAAAAAAATGCCCTCCAGTCTCTTAATTTTCCGGTCTTGCTGCATGTCGCTGCGTTGTGGAGCTTAACGATGAGAGGGAAGCACTTTAATCTGCGTAAACGGCACATGGTACGGGTATGGAAGGATATCTACGTTCTGTGAAGTGATACGGGCTGAGTAAAAGAGTATCGGATTCGAGTTCTTAAATATCTAGGACATCGAGAGTAAACCATGGTTAGAAGGTCTATGTTATACGTGGAGAGTAGAAAGGTCCATCAGTCAGCTTGCAGTGTGTTACTATGTAAACTAGAAGGAGAGCATTTGGTGCTGTTCTGATTCTCATATCCAGCTGTTCAAAGACACTATAGCAGAATAGTATCATCAGGCAGTGGTGTTTTGTCGGCCACCAAACCTATCGCACTGTTGAGGGGGGCAGTGACGTGGACCTGGGAAAGCATTAACCATCGAAGAGCAATGAAACAGGTGAAACTTTGTAACAGTCTCTAAAGGACTGAGGTCATGGCACAAGGTTGACGATAATTAAGAGTCCCCTCCACCTAGGAAATCCATAAAAGAACCCAAATTCTTAAACATACGAATACATACTCGTACGACTGTATATCTCTTGTTCCACATGTCGCCTGCCACCGGCAGTAATTAAATCAATCCATGTCCCCTGTGACACAAAACAGCACAATATCTTCCATTTTAATTTAAATTCGAATTCCAATTTCATTAACTAATCCCATTCGTACAGATGTTGCTACACAGATACTCTTTGTTAACCTGAATACGAAAATAATTCTCAACAACTACAAGCAAGGTGTTTCCCCCCACACCCCCCAATCAACAGAGACTGATACTTGTACATTTTCGAAAGACCTTGCTCCGTAATCGGATTGGTAAAATATTCAAATAGAAGGTGGCAAGTAGTTGTAGCATCTTGCTAAATGGAAATTTGTTTCCACAAGGATTTCCAATTGATTTTCCAAAATGTTCAAACAGAGAAAAAATAGAAAAAATAGAAAAAATAATCGAAAGAGGGAGGGGAATCATTTAAATATTCAAATTGAGATGCATCTAAACGTGGACGTATTCAAAAACATGGGTAATCTTAGGTATCTTCAAAGTGAGAACCGAGAATTGACATCGGATAGGGTAGAGATGTCGATGGTGATTGTCTTTTGGTTTAGATAAATATTTTCGACTTCTGTCACTTGAATTTGAATTTTCGTAGTCGGGAGGGAATTGAATATCTTTTGTGTGAGGATGACATCTACTATTGTGCTGTCGTAAATAGTGGTAAGTGAATGCAGAGGAAGAATTTGAGAGTTGGTGAAGACAACAACGAGGTAACTTGAGAGGAGGTGCACTTGTTGAGAGTATCTCTTCTGAAACATGTTCAAAAAGATGGAACAGTTTCTTATAAGAGTGTACCTGCACATTCTTCCTAAGTTAAATCACTCTTGTCCAGTTTCGGAAGTATCCTAGTTTGGCGTTCAATTTGAGAGTCGACTCTTTATTAGCTAAATTCTCGGCTTGGAAGATACTACTGTGGTTTGGAAGGTAAACTGATCAGAGAATATTAGCGACTCCTATCTCCATTTGTGTTTAATCCGTGCAGACTTGACTCTTGTTCTATGCTCCCGTGCAAGAAAAGATACATGAGAATGGTATCAAAGTCATTTTGGGGTCGTACGTAGCGCGTTTTAAGGCACCTATCCAGTTTATTCGATAAGACTAAATTGTGAAACGGATTTCCCCAGTTGAGGTGACTCAAGGTTTAAAGTACTTTTGGCAACATACTCGTTCATGTAGAGATCGAAGGGTAGTATTCGGCTCTCCCTTTGTCGCTGTATTTATGGAACAGATGTGCGAATTCACGGACTAAAGGTTGCTATGTGGACTTGGCTTTCGTTTTTTTCGGAAAAGAGCACCCAGAACTCCCATGATAAAGTGCCTTCAGTACCTACCAGCAGGGCTGTGGCAGTTACAGCAAAAGTCATTCTTGGTATTGTCATCACCTAAACAGGAAGTATCGCAGAAAGTTTTGTCACTTATGCCTATCACATTGGGGCCTCGGAGTAAGTGTAGTGCTTCGTTGCAACATTGGAAACTAGTCTATAGTGTTTCGTTCTAAAAACTATCAGAAAAGTCAGCCCAGACCGAAGACCCAGACAGTCCTATCGCAGATTCGGCTCATAGAGAACTCTCTCCGAAGCCTTGCTTCTTTCACAAGTTTATTGGTGATCACTTTTCTTGCTACCTCACTGTGATCTGCTGAACAGGCTCATAAGTGGAGAGGGAAGAGAGCTATTGGTACAGACGCAGATGGCTTTGAAAACCGATGGTGAAACCTTTAGCACTAGACGAGTCAATACCATCAGGATCTTTTCATGAAAGGAACAATCAGGGCTGCCTCTGCTTTAGAACAGAAAATCTCTAGGCATAATCTGGCATAGAAGACACCTACTATACATCATCTGCATATACCTGGGCGAAGATGCTACAAACATTTGAGATGATTAAGTAAAAGTGGATGATCAACATGCAATGGAGGTTCATACCTGTCATCATACGAGTATATTGGCCGCAGTCAGTATCCGCAACCAAGCATCTGTTCACAAGCACTTCTGTGTTGTTGTGTCGTTTGGACGACTTACACATGTCGTCAAATGTTGCGTTGACGAACCTAAACTTCAAAGTGCAAGGAGGGTCTTGCTTTGATATGCGTATTGATGGAGGATGTATTTATAAATCAGGTTATGTATATGAAGCCCAATCGTTCCCTCCATGCTTTTCAACAGGAAGAAGGTCAACCAGGCAGGACTGAAAATCTTATGAGCTTATGGCCAATTTTCGGTATAGAACATACTCGAACTATTGACCAGAGGTTCGGTATGTTGGTCAGTGGCATCTTAGTAATAAAAACCCGCTTCTGTGTCAGTAGCGGCTAATCTACATCTTTTTGGAGCTCACTTAGAAATATTTCAACCGTTCTTAACGCCTTGACATACAGGGAGCCATAGCTTCTTGTGCCATGGCAGCCGATGCTAGAGAAAAACAACGTCGGGTTGTATTACTTGCTGAACTGGTCACATGAGAAATCAGTTAATTTGATCGTTCAGCTCAGATTGTTATTGGTAGTAGCTCTGCAGCCTTTGTGATCAGTGACCTACATGGTCTTTAGCTTATATCCTCAATAAGTGCAAGAATATTACTCTTATTGTTGCTAGTTTGGCTGCCTCTGCTTCAGGCAATATCTCGCCTAAGAAGTTACTACTGTAGTGTGCAAGCCGAAGTGAACAAGGTATATTTAGTTGATCATCTCCTGAAGACCTGAAGACAAATATCGGATCTTCTCCAATATGGCTCCACTTGTAAGCCTCTCTGTATGAAAAGATACCATTGTTCAATATTGTACTGCTACTTCTCCATGATTGTCCCTTAGCTCTACAAAGCCTGATTTGGTATTTTCGCTGACTGATATCGTATCTGTCTCAGTCAAAGCAAAGATTTTTGGATTTTCTTGACTGCAAACCACTACTCCACCAATGTGGAGAACTTTAAGAATACCAAAATGATCTTTCCGATATCTGTTACATATTTGGTTTCTTAAGCAAGAATTTTTCTATTACATTTTCGCCTCTATTCATCAGTAACAGGACAGATATTGGCTTTGAGTAGCTCGGTTGACAAGGGTGGTTTTTTAAGAGTTTGAGAACTATAAATAATAATACAAGACAGAAATATTACTGGAATGAATTTTTTATTATTATAATCTGGTAGATAATTTCATGACATTTATTTTGTAAATTTAATTTTTGGCATATGCCCGCCGCGGCTACGAGTTACATGGTCCATTTGATCAGTCCAATTTTTCACTGCTTTTTCCAATAAATCTGACTGTATGGCGTCAATGGTGGCTTGAATATTGGCTTCCAATGCTTTAAGAGTTGCTGGTTTGTCGGCATAAACCAATGACTTAATATAGCCCCACATAAGGTAATCGAGAGGCGTTAAGTCGAACGAACGAGGGGTTAACAGGACCACTTCTGGAAATGAAGCTAACAACGAATTGATTTGGCAATAAGTTGATGGTTAATCGCGCTATGTATGGCAAGTTGGTCTTGTTGGAACCAAATGTCGTCGATGTTTGGCTGATTAATTTTTATCGAAGGACAAACGCCAACAAGTTGAGAACGGCGACGAAACGATATTTCGGCGTATTCTTCAAATTTTCGCGCTACAGCAGCAATATTCTCATCGGTACGCATATTTCTTTGTCTTTCTGATGGTTTTGAATCGAAAAGAGTAAAATTAGTGCGTAAACGATCAATAACTGCACGAATTGCTTGCTCACTAGGCCGATTATGTTGACCGTAAAATTGACGAAGTGCTCTATGAACTTCACGAACAGATTTATTTTGTTCAAAGTAAATTTCCACAATTTGGAAGCGTATTTCTGGCGTTAAACAATTCATAACGAATTGTCAAACCTTACTGAACACAAATGTCAACACAGTTTGACATCAGCAGCTGTCAAACCATAGACAACAACCATCGAAACTTCTCATTCAGCTAAAAAAACACCCCTTATAAATCTTCTCTTCTACAAAACCCAAAAATAAAAAGTTGTCGCTGTTATATCGAACGGTCTGGATTGCCAATTTTAATACACTTTTGATGAACGCAGCGTCATTGTGTTGAAAATTAACATCCCAAACATTCAAATCTTCAAGTACTCGTACTTAAGTTGAACATGGTTCGATAGTGCAATTCACTTACAGCACTAGCCGAGCCTGCTTCATTTTCCAAGAAAAATGTCGAATGGTGGTGCTTATGTTATTCGAGAAATGTCACCTTGACAAGCCGTGCTTAAAAACTTTTTCTGTTTCCCTCTATGAAGATCATATTGACAGAAAACATGTCGAAGAGTTCACTGTACTTTATCAGAGAACAAAGCATCCCAAGAGACAGAAATTTCATTGAATGACAGAAGTTTGACGTTTTCATTTGACAGATGTCATTAAATAAAATGTCAACCCATAAGTAGCCAACGAAACTTACCACATCCTCACTGGAAAATAACTCCTCGTACTTGATACAAATTGATACCTGTCTTCGTAATGAAAGGCTACGTTTCGCAAGTATCTATTACACGAAATCACCAAGGAAAACTCCACTTTAAAAGACAAATCAAGTCATCAGTAAATTATGCAAATTAGTTAGACCAAAAAAAACATCTCTAATGGGATATTTCCCCTAATTGTATAGTTTAAAGGCGCCCAAATCCATTTGAGTTCCTTTTTAAATTATCTCATTTGTGCTGATGACTCAAAATGCCTCTCTAAAAAAGTCTACTCGTATCTGTCAAAAACTGACTATCAAAGCGGCATAATTTCTGCTTTCGCCGACATTTTATTTCGCACAAATTGGACCGAAAAAAAAAATGCACTTGAGCGGGAATAATGTCTAAATAGCGTGCAACTGAATTCTGTTCTCATCCAGAGTATAGGGAGCGATTTCAAACCACATACATTGTGAACATATCCCCGCAATTATTTATAAATAATCATTTGCCCGGATTGCAACACTCAAGTGGAGATGTTGGTACTCGTATATGAAAAATGTTGCTCCCTCCATTTGTGGTAAAAACGACTTCTCGCTTAAAGTGATCTAAATTATGAGGTCATGCAACCAATCGCCGTCCAATGCAATCTACACTCACAATCTGAGTGAGTGTACTAGTGTGTGTGTTGTTCTGGGCGCCCAATTAATTTCAATAAATTTGTTTACTGTGCACACAATTTTCGAAAGATACTCGTACACACAACACTACTTAGACTGGTTCAGCTAGATATATACAATGGCACGGATGCGAATACGAGTATTCGTCTGACCACAATATTGCATTGGCAATATCTTGTCGAGTGGACATTCAATTCGATTAGTGACTGCTCGTATCTATTAGCTGAAGTATCTGCGAATTGGAAATATCTCTGCCACACACTCTTTTTAACGGCTGACAGCTACCGTTGGGGAGTTGGAGAGCTGAGTCATAGTTGCAGTTCCAGTAGTTAAGAGTATGTACTGTTCCCCCCGTCTATGGATTTAGTTACGGCGCAAGATTGTCACTTAACTCAGAGAAGTCTATGACTAGGTCTGTACCCGAGTCTGTTTCTGTGTCTGAGTCTATATGCCTGATTTAGATTTAGAGGAAACGGCGACGCGGCAGTGAGTTATTTACTTTTCATATCCTCAACAGTGGTATGGCGCATGGGGATAGAAGAGAAGAGATACTTCTCCACCAACTCATAGTGACGTACGATTACGAGTAGGCTATGCAAGAAGGTTGGCATGTAGGTAGATCCTGGTGGTAAATTAATTGCGATCCGCGAAAGCGGATAAGGGCTGCGAAATATTGAAGTGGCTACGTAGGCGCAGAAATGCGTTCGTTGGGACTAAAGACTTACGACTGAAAAGGACCGAATACCCAAAGACGAAGCTAGTGGAAGCCCGCATTATGGAAAGTGGGCGAAACGGTAGACACACGTGGGGCGGTATAATTTATTTTCATCAAAAATCTAGAAGTGGATTTATAGAGGATGAAGTGGTTTTTAAGGGCTTTTGGTGCTGTTCTTGAAGTGGATTTCCTTGTATGTCAGTGGGCAGTAGTTGTATAGTGTGAAAGATGTTGTCTTGATGGTTATGCGTGGATGGGACGATAAGGGACTTTTGAGTAAGGCAGAAAGTTAAAGTAATGGCATGGGAGTGTGCCGTAAGGAAGCTGTTATGTAATAGAACATTTGGAGTTGAAAATTCACTATAAATCTCTGATCTCTTCAATACGTTCAGATATGATTAAGGACATATGCAGAGGTGTTGTTTGAAGGACTCTCTAGGAAAAAGCAATGATGGAAACGTGGTCTTGATGTTTGGATCCTGCATAGATACAGCTGAAGACCCTAGCGAGCGAGCTATTTAGCCTTCACCAGCAGAGTATGGTGGGGTTTCCAACTACTTCTGTGACATCGATTTATCTTCGGTCCCGTCAGTGGTAGTCTTCGTTTGATTCGCTTGAGCTTTTCGTTTTTTGTTAGGAAAATTAGTTTTCAGGCTCTCGAGTGAGTAAGTATACAGGTGTATGCAGGGTACTGTCATGTTTCTGTCTTGCTCAACCTTAATAAGTCCAGCATGATGGTGGCAGGCTTATGTTTTTAAACAGGACGTGGTGTCATCAGAGTACGGAGGGACTGTGGAGAAATTCCTTGCCATGATCAGTATGTTAGACTGCACTTCACCGTTGAGTTTGCTTAGTATCAGCTTGAAAAGGCATTCGAAAGACTTTTAGTTTTTGAACTGCCTTCATCCGGACTGTACTGTAGAAAGCATGGAATAGGTACTTAGTTCTCTCCCGTGAGGCAGTACTTTTTCAAAGCTAGATCAGTCATAAAAAAGGTTGATAGGTCGTCGCAATGTATGTAACTATGATCGCAATGAAATATCGTGGAGTTTCGGAAGTTGCATGATCGCTGTGGCTTGATCAGTGTGGCAATATTGTCGATCCATGATCTTCCTAACATGATCGTCATTATCATTGAGCCATCATAGCCGTGTTACGATCGCCGGTCTGTGGAGTCATGTCGAAATCGCTTGGCATGATCACAATACCAAGATCGCCTTTCCATGATCATCCTGCCATGATCGCCTTGCCCTGATCGCTGGTTATAATCGGCGGTCGTGGCCATCCTAACATGATCACTGTGGCATGATCACCTTAGTGTAATTCTATTTGTATACATATGATCAGCGCCTTGACAAGATCGTTGCTGCGTTTCCATGCTTTGATTAGTGGCCATGTTTCGTGGATCGTAATTGGCGTTCCATTGTATGCTTGCGTGGCTGGCTAAGCGTGCGATGATCTGCGTTAAATAATTGGTGTTCCTTAAATGGCGTGTCTTGGTGGGCGTACCAGCAAACAATGATATGATCGCCGCAACAATTTTGTAGTCGTTAACTTGGCATGCTTAGTTGTTTGAAAAAGTGCGACATCTCCCTGGGATCCGTCAGTGTGATATTTTTGATTTCTTCGGTATTGATGATCGTGTATTGGAAGTATAAAGAACGTATTCAAGCATGTAACGACTGTAGGTATATCCCAGGCGGTTAGCCAACATGACCATCTAAAGCCCTAGGTGTCAAAGTCACAATTTGGTTATAAGAAACACTGCTCTTGGGACGACCTCTTTAAGGACTGTGTTAGTTTGAAGGATGAATACAGTGACTATAGTAAATGACCTATATGTTATATGTAGTCAAAAATAGCTCCCAACATAGACGACTTTATTCTTTGTTAGTGTTAGTGTTAGTTCAAAGGTTCATGTTGTCAGTGACTTCCCATCTACAAACCTAAGTCTCCCAATAAATGGGAAAAAGTTTCTGTCTGTATGTTGTATCGATGAGGAATGAGTGGAGATATACAGTACAGCTCCCTAATCTTAATATCGCAACAGAAATTTCCCTGACATCCACTGAGGCCGTCAGTCTTGGTCCCCAAACCATCACCAATCGTACTTTGTTTGTACGTATGACTTTCTATCACCTTTGACCTTTTTGTTCATAGCTCCCCACTTATCGTTACCCAATTTTCTTTCTGTTTCGAAAAGGTACACAAAAATCCAAACAAAGAGAGAACAAATCTAATCCCTAACGACCAAGACCTCAAAAACCAACGAGCAAAGTGCCTTCAACTGGGTTTACGTTGTTTTTTTTACAAAACTCAAAAACACATGACAAGAGGATGTTTTCTGTCATCCCAGAATCCAATCTTAAGTCATACAGTTATACAGCAATATCTTTGAAGTGGCCCATCAAACGCAATCTCTTTTCATCGTGCCCGTTGTTGGGTCTTGCGTTCGGAGATGTTTTCAAGTGTTTACATCGCTCGTCAACTATAAACTACTGAGTCGCAGATACTTGTACTCGTACTGTCATCTCGCATTTGTGTGGGAAACCAAAGGGATTATATGTATGAATTGTTTGAATATCTATATGCGCGCCAGGGACAAGATATAATCACCATCTTGTTGACACTTTTATTGAAGACGCCATGCATGTTAATGCATCTCAATCTTGGATAAAAAAAAAAAACGAAAAATTAAACAGGGTTACCCTAAGTGGATTGGCCATTGTGCTGATTCGAAAGATGATAATTTTTTCTGAACACGAAATCAAAATATTTTCTTAAGGGCCACCCTTACGTCGGCAACACTGTGTGGTCGTTCTCGTCCACTGTCCTTCGGATGCAGCAGAACTTGCAACAGATAACTTTTCGACTTAGATTACGACCATTGTATATGGTGGAAATGGTGGAACTGGTGTCTATTTCTGCCAGTTCCAATTAAAAGTTCGAATGGAGGTGTATTTAGAAATGTACGACGATGTTTGATAGTAAAGAAAGAGTGAATTATTTTTCGGAATTAATTACACCCAGCGAAGTATGACACATGAGATAGATATGCATGACAATGTATCGTCCAGCACATACTCGTACTCGTAGTTCGGTTGGTGGAAGTGTGAGCAATGACATATTGAACTCATTCTGGTGAAAACCGAGCTGAGTGTGACTTTGCAATCAACTCGTGGATTCCACTTAAGTCCATAGACCCTAGTAAATACAAGTGTCAGCAGCTTGGCTATAGAATAGCGGGATACAATTGAGCTTCCGGTCAGTTTTATTGTATTTCGTCACTTTGGATTGGAGTAGCTTATACTCGTACACATATTGAAATCAGAGTAAAATTCTGATACGCTAACCATGACAAAGTTAGCGATACACGAGAGACAGAGATACAAATTACCAATTGGATGGCCCACCCAGTTTTCGAAATCAAGGCTACGATTCCGTCGAATGTCGGTCTATTTTGGAGAATTTGAGTTGTGTGTGGGCTTGACTACACCACCAGGCACGGGCTGGCTATTATAAATGACAACAGTCAGCACCTATTTTTCCTCCTCTGCGCAACAAATGAATATAACTTGGTCGTTGTTCTAGTACGGCGGCATGAACACATATCCACGGGCATTTATCGTGTATCTGTCGATTGTGTATTGTGGAAAAATACCACAAAAACTGTTGACAATAGTAGAAAAAATAAATATTGCGGGTGCAGATTTCTCAGTAATTAGGGGTTTTTTTTTTTTTTTTCAAAAGCCAACAAAGCGCTCATATTTAGATTTCAATTGAATTTGCGGTTTTTCAATGCAGCTGGGGTGTTTTTTTAAGTGTTTGGCAACAGCACAATGGGTTTTATGCAACAAGGAACCTTAAAGTGTCGTAAATTAGCCTTTAATAAGGGCTTTCAAGTTGTTTAACATAAATCAATTGTTTTGGTTCGACGCAGATTAGGCATTAGTTTAGGGATTGAATGTGTTTTTTCGAGCTATAAACGAAAGTACCTTTTTCTAATGCTATCGTAACTTGCTAGGGTGAAGGGTTATTGGACGTTACTGTGTTTACAATGACGTTATTGATTCTAAAACTAATTATTTTCGACTCATTACCGAACCGAAAAACACAGCACTTTAAACCTAATGGCAAGCAGAAGCGGACCTAGCATGGACTACTGCGGCATACTATCAGTCATGTTTTGCTCCTATAAGCAATTTTGAGTATCCTAGGTTCCTTAGGTAGCCTGGTGTTGAGGACTCTTACAGTAGATTATCGCTAGAGATGTGCTCTTTTAGATATTTATCGTCGGCGAATTGATAAAATTTATCGTATTGCTTATTTGTAGATACTGAGAAGGCGACACTTTTGGGCACATCGCTGAATTTGTAACAACGTTCATTGGGCTCTAAAGGGAGCAATATCGTCTGATTTTGTGCGCTCATAATGAGAATAACTATCAGACCACTTCTATACAGAATCTGGGGAGATAGAGGTCGCTTTTATTCTGCGCAGTCGTGTTCAAGCCTTTCCCAAACAACAATCTCGACATTGATGTTAAATATTCTTGGTTTCTGTAAAATACCAAAGCCACGCGGCATCTTCCAGAGTAACATTTGAGGCCATTTAGGGTGTTCTACTTTCAAAAGATACTTAACCCTCCGATTTGTCGCTCGATAGCGTTATATTAGCAACAAGGTCCATAGGGACCTACAAGGATTTGTGTAATTTTTTTCAAGAAATGTACGATACGAGGGCGGGTCAATAAGTCCGTGAGTTTTTGAATTTCTGACCTCTTTACTGAAACAGCAACACTGCTCCTGTCAACAGGCATCTGTCAGTTGACTCCTGTCAAAATTTAAACTTGCTGCGTCAGTTAGTTTGTGTTTGACAGCTATTTTTATCAGACTACTCACTAATTTGAGGAGAAAATGGAAAAAAGTGAATTTCGTGTGCTTATTAAGCATTATTTCTTGCGAAAAAAAACCATTACCGAGACCAAGGCTAAGCTTGATAAATACTATGGGGACTCTGCACCATCGATTTCAATGGTAAAAAAGTGGTTTACTGAATTTCGTTGTGGCCGTACAAGCACTGAAGATGCCGAACGTCCTGGACGCCCAGTTGAGGTCTCTACACCCGAAACAATCGAAAAAATTCACGATATGGTGTTGGCCGACCGAAGATTGAAAGTGCGAGAGATTGTGGAAGCCGTAGGGATCTCGCATGGCTCAGTGGTTTCAATTTTGAATGATCACTTGGGCATGAAAAAGCTTTCCGCAAGATGGGTGCCGCGTTTGCTCACAGTCGACCACAAACGCAATCGTGTAACAACTTCACAGGAAGGTTTGGCGTGGTTTAATCGCAGTATGGAGGAGTTTTTGCGCTGTTTTGTAACCGTGGACGAAACATGGATCCATCACAACACACCAGAGAACAAACAACAGTCAAAACAGTGGGTTTCTAAGGGTGAATCGGCGCCAAAGAAGGCCAAGGTGGGTTTGTCAGCCAATAAAGTTATGGCGACTGTTTTTTGGTATGCACGCGGGATAATCCACATTGACTACCTTCAAAAGGGAAGAACAATCAATGGGGAATATTATGCCAACTTATTGGACCGATTCAATGACGATTTGAAAAAAAAAAAACGACCTCATTTGGCCAAGAAAAAAGTTCTTTTCCACCAAGACAATGCAAGGGTGCACACATGTGCAGTTGCCATGGCAAAAATCCATGAATTGGGCTATGAATTGCTCCCTCATCCACCCTATTCTCCAGATTTGGCTCCGAGCGACTACTTCTTGTTCCCAAACCTGAAGAAATGGCTTGGTGGAAAAAGATTTGACTCCAATGATGAAGTCATCTCGCAAACAAAGGCCTATTTTGAGGACCTCGACAAATCATTTTTTTTGGAAGGGATAAAAAAATTGGAGAAGCGTTGGACAAAGTGTATAGAGCTCAGGGGAGACTACGTTGAAAAATAAAATTATTTTTTTATCAAAAAATCTGTGTTTTAATCCAAAAGTCACGGACTTATTGACCCGCCCTCGTATTATCATTATGCAGTTGTGCCTGATATCACGTTATTCGCTGATTTTTGGCTCGTTCTTCAATGTTTAAAATTGCCAATTGCCTCGTGTCAACAATTTCAAAAACAATAGCCGTTTGTCCGATTTTTGGACTGGATTAATTTCATCGTATATTATGATTGAGGCCAATGGAGCCTCAACATCGATCATATTGTAGAACATTGCAAGCGAAATACGCCCTCCTGTTTCGGCATCTTTCTACCATAAGTCATACCCTACGAATCACACAACGATCATACTTTTATTCACTACTTGACTAGCTAAGATGGAATGTATTGTGTAAAACGTGCCCGTCGTCGATAAGGAATAGGTTGTTTGTCCAAAGTCATCGAATCGTGCTGCCAAATTAGCCTGCAACATAAGCCACAAATCATCAATAGCAGCAATTTTGCTAGTGAGTAATTTCTTCGGCCTAAATATGAACCGATTATATGATAAAGCGCCTTCATATAGGTATATTGAAGAATGCTCTATAGTTCCTAGCAGACTCGCTGTTTGATTTACGCATTCCAGCATACAAAATGATAGCGAAAAGGCATTTAACGCTTTTAGAGTCAACACTTCATTTTGCTTCTGCTTAGTTAGATTTGCTTCATTCCAAGCTGTTTTTTGCTTGGCTTTGCGATTCGATTCGTTTCTCGAATGATGATATGAGCCATATCTTCGATGATTAAAGATCGAAAGATGGTAAATGGATCGTGAATTAAGTTTTTCAATGGCCCTGGCTTGCTTCTGTTGTAATCGACAATATTATGAGGACGAATGCGACTATTCGTTGGTGGATATTTGTACCATTTTGTGTAATTTTTGGACATAAAATGGGCAGCATAAGTCTCAGCCTGATGGCGGGCAGCGGTGGCAGTAGCAGCTTCTTCACGTGGTCTTCATCGAACTTATAATCACCCATTTCTTGCGTTGAAGTCTCCACCAATTAGTCCATATGTGTGCTGGTTTACCAAGTTGTTTATTGCTAGCAAATCCTGCTTTATGTTTGCACTTGGCGTTCGACATCGGACACATCGGCACCCAAAACAGGTAGGGGGAAATTCGAGATGCATGACCAGGTCAAAACAAGTCCGCAAGCTCACCCGTTTTTTAGACAAAATGGAACAAACGACAGCAATAAATTATTTTCGTAGAATAACCATCAACGGATGCACTAATGCTGCTTGCGGTTCGACTCTTCGACTGATTTCCTCCTAATCATTTTATTGGTCATACGACATAGATAAGGATGGTATATGAAGAAGGACCATACACAAATTATTTTCTTGCTCAATTCCTATATGCCATATATACATATATCTTTGTTAACCCTTCTCCCTTATTTTCCTTCATCGACCTTAAGCGACCTTGTCGCTAATTGCCGTACTAAATGTCTTCAAAATGAAAGAACTCGAAATGTAGTGCACGCATCTTTTCGGAATAAGTTTTAACCGCTTAAGAACATTTATTTTATAGAATACAGCAAGCATCAAGCTTCTAGCACTTGTATAAAAATATTTGTCAGCATTAAAACAATCAAAAGGTCCCTATGGATCTTCTCGCTAATCGGAGGGTTAATTTGACCTACCAATGTGGAATCAATAAAGTGAAGTATAGCGATCTACACTCACGAAAATTTATCAGAATCGTTCAGATAGTAATAATTTACATTAAAAAGGTAAATGAGGAGGCGTGAGCACTGACAAGATCGGGTTTTGAGCAGTACTAGGCCGTTGACGGGCATAGGAAAATGCTCTTGAATAATAGGTTTCAGTGACTCAAGAATGTGCTCACAACAACTGGTGTTAACATAAGTCATAAGTCGCAGTGAGTCATCTCATCTAGTACTCTGAACATATTCGTTTTGATCAGGTTGATCTTTCCAGAATCTCTTCGTTGTTCGTATTTTAGGAATCAGTACTCAAATCGTTAATTTCAACTTCGGAGCAATTTAGGTCTTACAATGCGCATTGCTGAGCCACCGAGACTCATTTTGCGCAGGGACCCTCCATGTATTTCCGAAGGAATTCCCTCATAATAGGGCAGCTTGCTAGCAGATCTGAAAAGTTGTCGACAGCAGGGTCTCTTTCTCGTTATTAAGCGAATCAATATCCAATATTAAAAGGCACTGCTTCTTCAAGGTCTTATAAAGGGTTTTCCAATAAGGACTTGACAACTTTTTTTTTTTAAATAAAACGCAAACTATTTGAGATATTTAAAAAATTTTAGTATCGGCTTGAAGTACAATCAATTGAAGTACATTTATGAATGGATCTCGACTTCGTTCATATGGCCACCGCGGGCACGTTTGCAGCGGTCGATTCGTTGGACCCAATTTTTAACGACTCGGCCACAACAGCGGCAGCTATTTCGCGTTCAATGTTGGCTCTGAGCTCGGCTCGGGCCATAATACGCCATAATGTGGTCTGAGCGATGCCCGATTCTTGAGAACGCAGTGGAATTGACTGATTTGGATCGTTTGCTACGGACGCCTGAACGCCGGCGATATTTTCGACACTTCAATCAATCCGTTGTCTCACTGACACGGCAACATCACACAACGAATATGTAGACTCAAATTTTTGCACTAAACTTGTTATTGCCTGTCTACTAGGGCGAGAATAACGACCGAAAATTGGACTCCGAATTTCAGTAGAAAATTTTTATAATTTGCAGACGTTGCTCGTTCGTGTACTTTACCATGATGAAAATGTTGAGTTTACTGAATAAATTGACAGTGACAGTTTGATAATTAGTGAAAGAGTGCATTCACAAATTAAATTTAAAGTTGTCAAGTCTCTATTGGAAAACCCGATACTATCCTTTTGTAAGAAGATTGTGTCTTTGTGTGTCAACACAAAATATGGCCTAAGATGACCTTCCTTGTCATAACAGCACAGCACGTAGTAAATCACTGATGACAACTAGAAAAAGTAGCGCCGAAAATATGCAAACTTGGGAAAATCTGCTTTGATCTTTGATCTACGTACTGTTTTGGACATGTTGCTTATTTTGAGATGAATCGAAGTATTCTCCCAAACTTGTAGATTACGCAGTAGTGACTAGCACAGAAGACAGATTTGTCTTTTTAGCTTTTGTTCGCTAGAAGCACAGTATGACTTGTGGTTTCGTATATCTGAACAGCAACACCGGACAAATATTGGCTTGTCAATTTGGGTACATCGGCTTTCTACTTCCAAGGATCTGTCATCATTACCATTGGTTTACCAGTGCTTTGAAATTGTTATTGCCGTTTTGCCAAAAAAGCCACTCTCTACTAAACCTGCTTATATATTAGACAGCTTTCCTTAAAACTACCATCATGACCACCATCATTGTAGCAATCGTATCTATAGCCCTTAAATCACTAATTTGTCATCGGATTTTCCACGAAAATCATACCTCCAACTGTTATAACAGATACAATTTAATAAAGACACCTCTCATATACAAATATCTAAAACCTTTTCAAAAAGCCACGCCTAATCTCGAACCACAAGTGCGGCTAAATCATAAATCATCAACTATCAACGCTTGTGGTTTCACGACTAGAAAATTAAAATGTGAAGCCAAATTAAAGATAAAAATCGTGAATAATCAAATTGGACGGATGATGGTTATTCGTTTTTAGAGAAAGCTTCAAGACACAATCAAACAATCGATGGCAAAATTAATATGAGAATGGGTGCCAGTTCACATCTACATTGAGAAATCGACAAGAAGAGAAGATACGAGTATCAAATTCGTTGGGTATAATGGAGTCCAATTAAAAAGATTGGTGACTTCTGATTATTGATCTTGAAACGGAAGGAATTCAGAGAGTCAGGTGGCGCTAGAAAGATATATTTGAAGGCGGCTTTGAAAGGAATTTGTATGGTAAGGTTTTCTATATGAAACCTACTCGAACTGTGACTAGATTTTGTTGACAGGAGTTTTAAGTTTCAATCGGATATGAGGTACATTGTGTTGAGATGTGATCGTGAATTTATTTCAAATGTTAACAGAAGTTTGACCCTATGTCACTGACACCACGAGTGTTTAGTGATGTTATCAACAGTTGTTGTGTTTTCAGCTTGATCAAGATGTAAACAAACAAATGGTTAGTGACATCCGGTATGAAGTGTTCACTTTATCCCCCATAGATACGGTCTTACTATTGATTGTAAGGTGAGATCAAAACCATTTGAGACCTGTGAAAACGTTGAGATCTAATGCAGTGAGGAAAGTAGGTAAAAAGTAATCCTTGCATACTTACTGCTAACATAAACCCATCCTGGACTTTTATATCTTGTCAAACTTTTTACAATCGCTGTCACACCGATGGCCTCCTCGCCAGAGCTGATTATTTTTTGAGAGCCATGTTTTCATCTTGGGGAATAAAGAAAGTCATAGGGACCCAGATCAGGGGAGTAAGTTGGATCAGATGAGTGTTGTCATGTCTCTGTCAACGTCTAATCGAATCGGTCCAGTAGTTCACTGTAATTCTGACCTGTAATCGCGCTTCCTGTCCATTGGGTTTATTCCCTTTGAATCGAAAGAAACTCCTAGCTATAACCTTTTTAGCCGATGCCCTCTTTGGAAGAAAACTACCTCATTGCGAACTGTCTGGTGTGTAGTATTGGGTAGAGGTTTTATCAACAGCAACAATTCAACGCAAAAACCACTGCGGAGTTCTGTCTAAACAGCTCACTTCCATTCGCTTGAGTTGGAGCTTTCCTTATCATCCTGGAAATTTATAGCGTCAAGGCGTCATGTCTTCTGATTATCTATTGAGAAATGTTGGTCCTTCCTGCAGCACAATATGTGGATACGGTTTAAGATCATGTCCCATAAGAACTTAAAACAGATAGGCCTTCGGTCTCAAAGAAAAGCTTACACCTCTACTGTTAAACAATTTTAGCGTATTTCAATTAGTATCAGAAAATCGGCGCAACACTCATCAGGAAACAGAGTATGATTGCGTTATTTTCAAGATTTGCCAGAGTCTAAATCAGAGAGCGACAGATTCCTTGACAATATTGACAGAGCTATAAATTGTTGCTGGTTGCTGGCTTAAAGATTCCAAAGAGGATTAAGATGAAAGCGGCTTTGCAAATGATACGACTTGCCACCAATTTCTGGTAAATCTAAGCTTGGAACCTTATCTTTTTTATGGGTAAATGAGTTCTGCCAAACCTTTGAAGAAAAGTGTCTCTTAGATTTGTCACAGAGTGGTTATCTGGTTGATGGCAAACTTCTTCTTCTTCTTCTTCTTATCCTTTTATTAACCATTTCCTCGTTATACGAACTTATGCGTAACGAGTTTCCCATTTTTACTGCATCGCTGCTGCTCCGCTTATGGGGTCGGCTAATGTCGCAGACCGCAGAACGCGTCTACATAATGCTCGGTCCTGGATCGCTTCAGTGGTAAGCCCCAGGCGTTGTTGCGCATTTGCCATCTGAGAAATCCAGGAATTCTTTATCCGACCTCGTTTTCTTACAGTTGGAGTGACCGTAGTTGATAGTGCCTTTTTAACCGGATTTTCCGCAGATCTTCTTTGAACGTGGCAATACCAACTTATTCTATTCGCCTCAAGCTGTTCGGTTACCGAATTCCTTATACTCGTATGTAGACTTCCTCTTATACGCGTAGATCTAATGCAATCGCGTTTAGTGACTCCACTAGACATCCTTAACATTTTCATTTCCGCTGCCGTCATTTTGTTTTTAAACGCTTCGTACATTGTCCAGCACTGTGAACCGTATATAAGAGCTGGTCTAACAACCGTGGTGTAGAGTTTCCCCTTTAATTTAGGTCGCAAAAGATTCCCGAATTTTCCCGCCATTTCATCCATCCCACACTCACTCTGTGGTTTACGTCGTCGTCACATTTCGCTTCCATGTTAACGATTGATCCTAAGTACTTAAAGATGGTGCTTTTCGGAAGAACTATTCCGTCTAACATTATATCCGGAACAGGTCGCAACGGATGCGCAAATGGGCACGTCAAATGCTCCGTCTTTGATCGACTTATTTTAAACCCGTTTCTCTATAACGCATTTCTCCATGAATCTAAGGCGTTCTGTAAATCTTCGACGTTAAGTATAACTGCGTCGTCAGAGAAGAGAATTGGCGTTACATTTGCTTCGCGCATGCAGTCTTTTAAAAGATAATCGAATACTACGTTAAAGAGGAAAGGGCTAAGTACGCTTCCTTGATGCACTCCGACATTGACTGGAAATTCTCTCGTTAGTCCAGTAAAGCTTTTCACGCTTTCGTTCATGTCTTGTATTATTCTAACATACGTTTCTGGTACCTTTTGAGACCTCAGCGCAGCCCATATGAGATGCCTAGGCACTCGATTGAATGCTTTCTCGAGGTCGATAAATACCATGTGTAAATACTTAGACGAATCTCGGTGATTTCCATTATTATTCGTAGGCTTTGGATTGCGTCCACAGTCGATCTTCCTTCAACAAATCCACACTGGCTATTATCAAGCTTTATTATTTGCCGAAGACGTTCGTTTAAGACTCTTTCGACGATTTTCATTGTGTGTGACATAGGCTTGATTAAACGGTAGTTGTTGCATTCTTGAGTGTCGCCTTTTCCTTTGTATAATGGAACCAAGAAGCTACTTCTCCATTGATTCGGCATAGGTTGTCCACATTTTAATTTATTTAAAAGTTTCGATAGCCAAACGCTGCCGATCCTCTCCCTCTTCGACCAAAACTCTGATGGAATGCTGTCTGGTCCCACGGCTTTCCCCGGCTTCATTTTTCCAATTGCTATACTTATTTCTTTGATTGAAAAGTCCGAAACTTCCTCCTCGAATAGACCAGCTGTCGGCACGATATCACGTGGAAACTGTTTGTTAAGCAACTCCTTGCAGTATTCAAGCCACCGGTCACAAATTTCCTTTTCATTTGTTAGTAAACGACCGTCTGCGTTTTTGATGTATTTCGGCGAGGTTATTTCCATTGAATATTTTCTCCTCTGTGCAGCGAGCCTAAAAATATTTGGCATTTTAGTACTGTACGACGTTTGAACTTCTTGGATAGCTTGCCTTCTATTCGCCGATCGTGAGGATATTTGTTCCAACTCCTGGTACAGGTTTTCCGCTTCTGCCGCTCGAGTTCGAGCCAGCACTTTCTTTGCGATCTTTTTAAGACGCTCGTATTCAAGAGCCAGTCGAGCTTTTTCGATATCGTCGCTCCGATCGCATTTTGTCCACGCTTGGAATGCACTCTTCTTGTCGGCCACAGCTCGTTTGGTTTCGTCATTCCACCACCATGTTTCTTTGCCGACGTGATGGTATTTCGATATAGTCCCCAGATGGGACTTTGCGAGTGTTATGCATTCCTCGTGCATGCTGTTCCACATTTCTTGCTGGCTAAGTGAGTCTGCTATACCATTTATATTTTGAAGTACTTCTTTAGCCAGTGCGATAAATCTTGCGCTTCGTTCCTTCGATAGATTATACCACCGGATTTTTGGCTTTCCAAATGATGCCCGTGTTTTCGGTGGTTCCGCTGTGAAAAATTCTGTAATGAGCAGACGGTGTTGGCTTACTAGCGATTCTCCAATTATTACTTTACAGTCCTTAACACGGTTTCCCATCGACATTTTGCAGAGGTGATAATCTATTTGCGTTTCGTGGCCTCCGCTGCTATAGGTGATACTAGTAAGATGTCGTTGATGTTTAATAAACATTGTATTTAAGACGGTTAAGCCGTAAGCCCTACACGCTACAAGGATGTCTTCGCCAGCTGAATTTCTGGTTCCAAAGCCTTTACCGCCGTGGCAGTCCTCATAATCAACATTTTTTTCTCCGACGTGGCCATTTAAATCTCCGCCTACGAAGAGCATCTCATCGATAGGTATATTTCTAAGCAAATTACCGAACTCTGACCAAAATGTATCTTTTTCTGATTGGTCGCATCCATTTTGTGGAGCGTACGCGCTAACAATGTTCCACGTTTCATTGTGTATGACGAGTTTAACACTCATCAAGCGGTCGCTTATTTTCAAGATACCAACGATGTTGTTTAGAAGATCCGCTGCAACAACGTTTCCAACACCGTTTCGTCCATTGACCGTTCCATGGTAGAACATCTTAAATGCCTTAGTTTTTAAATCTAGAAAACGCGCTTTATTTCCTGTATTACACCACTTCGTTTCCTGTACGCACAGGATTTGTAGAGTTCTGCGACGCATAATCGCTTCCAGTTCTAAACTTTTTGAGGTCATCGATGCGACGTTCCAACTTGCAAACCGAAGTTTATGAAAATATTTTGGAAACTTCATTTTGCCCGCCCCCGGAATCCGTCGGGCTCTGACACAAGCACTTTTGCTTGCTCTGGGATCACCCGAGTGCGTTGCAATCGTGGTGCCCAGCGGGGTAGTGCTATTAATTGCGATCATTTCCATGAAGTTTAAAGTTTGAGTGGTTTGACACTTGTATGCTCATTTCGAATTGATTGATGGCAAACTTGTTGGTTCTGAAATTCCATTCATTTCTTTCTTCTGGGCGTATCTAACATATGAGCTGGTGTAAGCTCCAACTTACGTTGGAATGACCACACATTCGAAGTCGCCAAAAATGCTGAGAAATGTCTGGGCTTCCTTAAGCGATGTAAGAAATATTTCATTCCCTCTGATCTGGCTTCAATATACTCGTACAAGACTTTCATCAGCCCAAAACTGGAGTACAATGTTTACATCTGGTCAGGTGCTCCCAATAATTATTTGCGCCTACTAGATTCAAAAGATTCAAAACCGTGCGATAAAACTAAGAGGTGATGCTTACATTACACAGTCGATTGACACCCTCGACCACCGACGTAATGTCTCCTGGCTCACCCTGTTCTATCGCTATTTTCACCACCAGTGGTCCTCTGAAATTGCCAATAGCATTCCGCCCCTTCAAACCTGCCTCGCTATGAATGCTCATCAGTACACCCTCAAGCCCACTTTCGGACGCAGCCTAAAATATCATGATTCTTTCCTAAGTCGAACAACTCGCTCATGCCGAGCTCTTTATTTCCTAGCCATTACAACCTTCAAACATTTAAAACCAACGTACATTGGTACGCGCTATGTGCAAACATTTTAAGGGTACATAATCCCTTGTGTGCACGCAAATTATAAAAAAAAAAGAAAAAAAGTTACCCTTGCTTTGTCAAATAGTTCGGGCCGTCTGCCTTAGTAGCTTTATTGGCCTCTCGTTTGGATAATCAGTGCTAAGAAATTACTGCCTATCGTTGTCACATTTCCCTCTGCGTGATGGAGAATTATTGATCGCTGTCATCATGAAGCTTTCTAAAGAAGTAATCCTAATAGAACGGTTCGCAATTTAATTCAACCGGTGGCACATTCTGTCTTATCTTCAGGGTGAAAAGTCCGGACACAAACCTACTTCTACGTCCTCGATAGTTCTTTCCACAGGCCGATGTAATTTTTCTGTCATCGGCATTTGAAATTCAGTTTAAAAGTTGCAGCGACTCTAAAGAAGAATGATATTGCAAGAGTTCTGCAAAATTTCTACGGTGTTTTGACGCTCGCTCTATCTGCATTTGTCCATTGTTCAAAAGGTTCAGAATAAGTTTTGATTTGCCGCTACCGAGCGCCAATGATTATAGGCAATCAAGTAATGCCGAGATTCTATTCAGGCATACGTTCGTCTCCCCTTTGTTAAGACCCTCCGAAAATTCAAGGTACGGTCCGAATTTTCATTTATTAAAAAACTTGTCATCGTTGGAAGCAAAGAAGATTTCAAGTACAGTATCTTGCCAAGTCTATGACTTCTTAAGTAAGACCAGATATTTGATGAACAGTCTCGGCCATCAAATGATCATATTTCTGATCGTGTGAACCCTTTAGCTATGAAAACTATCTAACATACAGCTTCATATTTTTCTAATGAAATGCAGCTAAGTTACTTCTAGTTTCTAGATACCTATTGTCTATGATATATCGTCCTTACTCTCGATCCAAATCAAGTGGAATATCGACTGCTCATTTTCCTGATACTCCGGGAACAAAACCTAGAATTAATTTTTTTTTTTTAGCAGTACCTCATGGTAGTCATCTAGGGCCTATCGTCTTTGAATTGAGTTAATATGGTGCGAAGTATATAGTAGTTATTAAGGTATGGTAGTCAATATCGAAGGAAATGTGAGTTTGCTAATTTTCACCGATCGTAAGCTGGTGTGAGAATGATCTTTATCTGATCTGGTGCTGAAGTTGGCTTGCGATCAATTTCGTCGAGTCCACATTCTCATTCAACGATAGGATAGGTGACCAGAATAATTTTTCTTCTCTGAAGGATTAACTTAGATTGGTAGAGTAGAGGTAAGAAGATCTTTAGACGAACTGATCGTGCTTGGTTTTGAAATTTAAACCTTTGTGACTTCGGCCTAACACAGTTAAATACAAATAAACAGTCGCTTTGTTGGCTTTGTTTAGAAAAATGTTTCCTCAGATTTCGATGCCAACACAATAGTGTCACCGATAAGATCGCCTACCTCAAGGCTACGCACCGCACGCAACTCCAGTACCCATCATCCTCCTCTTAGTATTCATCATCAGAAACCCCTTGCAACCTTTTCGCCTCTTTCAATCGAAACCAATGTGGATGATCAAAATCTTGGATGTAATTTACGTTGTACCAACCAAAAAAAAAACCCCTTAAGCTGCCGCCAGATCAAGATCAGACCTTACCCGTAAACGTGGCATAATGTGAGCATAACTATACAAAAAAAAAAAGAAGAGAAATTTGTAAATGAAGATTCAGTTGGAGTCGGTTCTGTCGGATCTGGAGCACTCCCTCGACGCAACGGCACAATGAATATTATCAGGGGGAATAAATCAAACCATCTTTTGGTCGGCAGATCTCCTGGTGTCTTGTGGACGAGGGGTCTAGACATTATCATGATCAAAATGATGATGATGCTCCTAAGTGTTTTGCCTGGTTGGCGATAACATTGTCGTCACCGTCACCGTCACCGTCGTCGTCCTGGTCGTCGTCATTATTGTTTGCTCTTTGCTCATTCCATCATCATATCTTGCAAACTAAGCACACAATGGACGAAGATAATGCTCAGCTGTCTGCGCTCCTGCGCGCGATAAAAACTCTTTCAGTACAAAGTAAACAGACCAACAGACAAACGGACAAACGAGCTGATGCAATTCATAATAACGATCAAATGCTAAGAGATACTCGTAGTCGTATATACATAGTCGGCCCTTAGATCTGTGGAACGCCGCATGCTTCTCGGGGCCATTGTAGAAAATGTATACCTCGCACGCGGCTTGAATTTGTAAACATTCGCTCATGACGCGCTCTCAAGGTCCATTACTTGGGTCTTCTCTGCGTTCTTTCGTTTCCTTTTCTCTGTTTTTCTTTTCCTCCTGCCTCCCGTCTCGGTTTGTTTTTTTTATGACATTTATCAGGTACATTACCTGTTTGTGTCCCGCCAGATAATCTGTAAGGGTTGCCGCCAACCAATGTCGACATCGTAGCTGGTGCCTCTACTGTCTCTTCCAACAGTCGCCGTTCTGTTGTTATTTGTTGGATTTCCCAGAACAGCGAGTTGAAGGTGGATGTCATAAAAACTGGGTTCCTCCTTCCTACAATAGAGACAGTACGAATGGCAAAAAAACGAAAAAGGAAATCCAAGGGTAGGTTTGGCCACCTTAATTAGCTTTTAATTTGAGCCCTTGTGCAAGGCTCTTAGTGCCACCATACGAAGAGTGCGTTCTATAAACAAACGATAAAACGGGCAAACATTCGCCTGTTTGCTCGGTGAAAAATCCATTTTCTCACCAAACAGTGGTAAATGATGGTGCAGCTAGAGCCATCCAGTGTTGTGTATTGAATCCGAACTGGGAAGCTGGAACCTGCGATCTACGAGTATGTACGCTCCTAAAGTGCATTTCAACATTTTTAAAAGGAAAAACTCCGAGTGTTGTGTGCCGTGTGTGCTGTTTCTATTGGCACTGTGCTTTGTTGGACGATGTGATCCGGGAAAACATTAATTAACAGAGGATTGGGAATTTTATAACAAAAAAGAGAAAAAAAAAACGGCAAACAACAACAACATGGGACAAGCACTAGTTGTCAGTTTTTGAAAAAAAAAATAATAAAATTCCAACATCAACCAGCAGCTGCTGCTGGGTTCCAACAACTACTCGTACTTCACCTCCAGAGATGTGAATCCAATCCGCATCTCCAGATAGAGTAAAGATGGATGGGGGAGAATGCATGGTGCTGTGGCTCCCCAGTTCTGTGTTTGCTCTTGACAAAGTGGCTAAGTAGGTTTTTTTTGTGTGTTTTTTTGTTTTGTTGTTGTTTGAAGAGATGTTTACAAGATGTTCCAAGTGAATTGAACCACTGGACACTTTAGTGGACAGGTGTAGTGTTTGCTATTCGAACGAGCCAGGGGGATATGGGTAATTTGATCGAACATGGAGCTGATACTTGGATCTATAAAAATTGTTATTGGAGTTTCTAGTAGGGATCAAAAAGAGTGGATTGTTTGGACGATCAGTGGGCACAAACCAATGGAGTCCATGTATGACAACAGTAACAAAAAACCTCTTAGTCTACTATAGGATCTGTTGGAATCATCAAATGTCTTTCCAATATAAGTTTGAGATAAAAGGTCTCCTGTATACCAAAAGTATCTTTTCTAATAAGCTGGGGGAAAATTTAAAAAATCCTTGGCTGCCAGATAACACCGACATACACATTTCTTTTAAATCAAAAGAAATCCACAAGGGTCTATACTTGGACCTATACTTTTCTGATTTATTAGAGTATTTACGCCCGATTTGAAGATCTTTAAGGGAGTAGATAAGAGTTCCTTTTTTTCTACTTCAACTACATATTGTAGTAAACATGGTGACTTAAGCCTCATCGTTGCAGGCTTATTTGTGAGATGCGCTCAGATCCTAAAGTCATATAAAAGAAGCTGGTTTTGTCGTTGAATCTTCAACGATACTACGGGCACAGCTATTGACTTTTAAAGCAAATGGATACATATGCAAAGACTTTCCTGCCTCTGCCCCTTCTAAATGGGGAAACAAAGTGTAACAGAATACGACCCCTGCCTAAACTGCATGAGTCCAGTGACGCTCCAAAGCATTCTGAGGAGCTATTGGTAGATTTCAGCGAAACTCCTTGTTAACATGCAGAAGACAGAGAAGCATCTACAGCCTCAAATACTCATAATAAGGAGAAAAACTACCAAACGCAACACCTACTCTTTAAGTCTCATGAAATTCCACAAGAGTTCGTACTGGAACCTGCACTTTTTCCTTAAAAAAAATTCTGTTGAATTATCTAATGGTATTGTAGTCTTTGTGATGTGGAATCCAGTTTGGTTGAATCCAGTTTTTACATTTTTTATGTTGCCTTTGCCAAATTGGGCTGAACAGGGTGGTCAGACTAAGGCATGACATTGATTTTGACTTTATCTGGATCCCAAACAGGGGTGCTCATATGTGTTTTGTACGATTTCGCTTGAACTTGTTTAAGGAAGAACTATTGTATTCTCTTGAAATGCCTTTTTATCGAAATTGTTTTATCAATTTACACATATAACGGACTCTAGTTTAATTCATGTTGTCACGTTCTCTCTATTTTCAGTTGCCGTCACAAGAACTCCGATTGGAACGCTCCCAAAGACACTTTGCACCCAGCAATGTTGGCTCAATCTCAGGCGAATCATCGGGAAAAATCTCTTCAATTACCTCCTCACAATCGGTGCAATATGATCAGCAACAATCAACTCAATCGCAACCTGAGCCAGAACCGCAACAACAACGACATAATATGCAACTTAAGCTGCTCCAATTTCAACCGACGATAAACCATCTGCAATCACGACAAGAACCACCAGCACCGCCCTATAACCTGGCAACACAGCAACAAACGACTGTAATCATTCGTAAGGATATACTCAGTTTTAATTTCTCAGATATCGAAGTATCAGAGCGATCGTCAATACTGGACGACATTGAACGGCGTGGCCGGAACGGTGAACTATTGCACGATTTAAGTCAACGCGCGGTAACGGCAACACCGAAACCACCGATCACCGAACTCGATGACATTTTCATTAGTGTAAAGACGACGAAAAATTATCACGATACTCGATTGGCGCTGATTATCAAGACGTGGTTCCAATTAGCACGGGATCAGGTGAGTTACGATTTGGTTTTACTATAAAAGGGAGAGAGAGGATCAGTGATCCTCTGATCCGATGATCCTCTGATCTTTTTATATTCAGTGGGGTAGGGTAGATGTAATCCAATTCAATGTACTAGCACTCGTAAATAATTGATATCCATGTGTGGAGGAATCCCCTTTTCATTGACAGTCATTCCACGATCGAAGACGTGATCAATTTACTGGCTCGCGATCCCAATCGCGACCGATATGGTTGGTGACTGCCAAGAAGACAATATGGTTTGCTCTTCCCCAGTTGATCGTCGATCGTCGATCGTCATCGTCATCCATTGTAATCCAGACAAACTGTTGCACAGTTGTTGCTGTGTAGATAAAATAATTGACAAGCTGCTGCAGTTGCAGCGAATAGCTCTGACAGATGAAGATTGCAATGACGATCGACGACGATCATGGCAACGATCATAGTTATAGACGACGATCACGATAACAAGTGTTACGAGCATTGTTGCGATCGGAATGGTAGCTGCTACCATTTGTGGTGTCGTTGCCAACAAAGTGATTATTATTTTTTTTTTGTCTTGCTCTTTTCTCTGTATATGTTTACCTCTACGTTCTGTCAATTTGACATATAAGGATAGAAAATTGATCGAGAAAAGAGAAACTAGTTCGCGCGATATGAAAGGCTGTTGAACTACATCTCTCCCCCTCTGTTTCATGCCAAATACGAATTAAAATGCTCGGACTGCAAGCATTCGTATTTGTATTCGTCGTATCTACGATCGTTTTCGAGATCAATTGTCACCAAGTGACAGTGCAACAAGAGTATTTGACGTATTCTCATCAACTCGACCGACACTGAAGGTGTAAATGACGGTAACTTTACGAGTATGGAGGCAAATACTTTAGCCGAAGAAATAATGACCCACAGCTAGGGAATTTACGAGTATTCATAGTCGTATCTGCGGTGAATATGGTCTTCCTATTGAGTTACGATCGGTGAGAGATCATTTTTTATGGTCACGGGTATTTCGGTATTTGAGGTGACATTTTCTCTCTCTTCTGTCAGGTGAATGTCATTTTGAAGTTCGTAAATTGAAGTTTGACATTGTTTCTGAGCGCTCAGTAATAAAGTTGACTTATGGAAATTTTTGGCAGTAGGCGTATCCATAGTAAAGAAACTAAGTTCCCATGTGACCCTGATTTTGGATTAGAATCACAAAAGAATCTTAATTGAGTTGTTCTTGTCAGTTTTTAGTATACAAGATGGGTCGTTCAAAAATCCAATTGAACTCGAGGTCTATAGAATTCTATGCAGAGGTTCCAACTTTCCATCGTCTAATAAAGGCCCATTAGAAGAAACAAACTTTGAATACTAATGCTAATGCCAAATGATGAGATTCATAAGCGTTTTATTATTTATGGCCTTGCCTGTTATTCTCTGGGATAAACCTATGAATTTGCATTCTGTGAAGTTACGACTGAGTCTTTGAGTCTTTAAGTCTGTTGGTTTTTTTTTTTTTTTTTTGATTTTTGTTTCGAGTTCTCGTGTTGTGTTCTTTGGAAGGGGAGGGGAGGAAAGTGACAAAACTTTGAAATGTGAGGAAATAAATCAATGGCAAGGTGTTAAATATGGAGGAAGGAATGAGACTTTTATGGCGATTTGATGGAGTTTCATTAGAGGACGAATTGCCAACAAACGTGGGCGACAGAATAAGATAATTCTTTGCTGTTGCAAGTTATTTTTGGCAGATTATCCATTGAACAGCAGGGAGCGATGGACTGTTAGTTGAATTTATTATTTTTTTTTTTCGTTGGAAGTCTGCAGACATGGATACAATGAGAAGGGGTAAGATGTACCGAAAATATACGAGGTTGTGGGCTAATAAACTCTTTCGAACGCAAGCAAGTCCAGCATTTAATCAGTGATGGCTAGAGAAGTATCTTCAGTGGTTGGTTGGTAATTAACTCTTGAGTTCATGGAAGCACGCGCTGATCAAACTACATAAAAGATTGCCTTGGCAAAGGTAAAAGCCGGACGATGACTTATTGACTAAAATAATCAGTGGTCAACTGCGTGAATGATGTCTGATTCCAATTCGATATGAGTAAAACCCAACTAAGCCTTCATCTTCATCTCTACATGATTTTTGTTGACGTCATTGGTTCAGTTCTTCAAACTCGTTGCAAGACAAGTCTGAGAAATCAATTTTGCAGACCTGAGAATTAGGATTATGACTGATAAATCTAGATACAGCGGTCTATTTGCTTTATTTATGGTGACGCTCTAGTTCTTGACGGGTTTGGGTTGTCATATTACTCTTAAAACCTTTGCTTATAAAACTTGTGAACAGCTCTAGCAATTTACTACAGGGTTGCCTTCTGTAGATTGACAGTTGTAAATACGCAACGTGAAAATCGTCGTGAGGTCGATCGTCATCATGGCTTCAGTGTGCAGGCAGTGGAAAGGTTTCAGCGTGAGCACACTATTTTGGATCTTAAGCCACCAACCAGACAGAAATTGGTGCGAAATAAAGAAAACATAAAGCCATAGCGGTCAGTTTTGAAGAAGACCAGAAATGTCGATTCGGCGCCAATCAGCTAAATTCGGCATCGCCAGAACCCGGTTTTTGTTTGCGGCTGGATTTGGACCTATATCTCTATAAGATTGTGCTGACTGCAAGAATTGAAGCAGGGCAACCATAGACAATGCCGTGAGTTTGCTATTTGGGTGCTGGAAATGTTGGCCAAAGATCCGGATCATCTTTTCGGCCTCCATTTTTGCCTCTGCGGCTATGTCAATAAGCAAAATGGCCTTTACTAGGTGGGGTGAAAAGTAACCTCCTTGGGAATGAATTTTATTTTATTCAATATAGTCCCCTTTTAGCTCGATTTTCCAACTTCTTGATCCCGTCCGAAGAGTAATTTTCCGGAAGGTCTGCAAAATACTCCTCCGTGTCGTCGATGATTTCCTCGCGTGAGCTGAATTTTTTATTGATGAGCCATCTTTTGAGGTTTGGGACGAGATAATAGTCCGAGGAGCCAAATCGGGCGAATTCGGTGGATGCGACAACAATTGCAGCCGTAAGTCATTCATTGATGCTCTTATGCGCCGACGCATTATCTTGCAAAAACAAAATTTAGTTTCGCTTTATGTGAGGCCGTTTTGCAGCGATTTCGGCCTTCAATCGCTTCAATAATGCACAGTAATACTCGCTGTTGATGGTTTTTCCTTTTTCGAGGTAGTCCACGAAGAGTATGCCATAACAATCCCAGAAAACCGAAGCCATAACCTTTCCGACCCATTAAGGCTCCTTCGGCCCCTTCGGAGCACTCGCGCCGGCTTTAGTCCATTGCCGGGCACTCATTCTGTTCTCTGGTGTGTAATAGTGGATCCAGGTTTCATCAAGAGTTACCAATCGACACCAAAAGTCCAAACACTCTTTCGAAGTGCTCTCGCGTTCGTGTTTTTGGTCAGGAGTGAGCATGCGCGGCACCCAGCGGCAGGATAACTTTCTCATATGCAGAATATTGCCCAAAATATGGCGTGTGCGCTCAGTACTATTCTTTGTTGTATCTGCTAGCCCGCGCATCTTCGCTTTCCGGTCAGCCAACACCATTTCATTAATTTTTTGGCATTGTCCTCTGTAACCGCATTGGAGGGCCTGCCGCTGCGGCCACCACGAAACTCTCGAAACCAATATTTGACGGTGTAATCTAACGGAGCATTAGCCCCATAATATTTATCCAACTTTTCTTTTGTTTCCTTCGCCATTTTGCCTCTCAAAAAACAATGTTTCATGAGAGAACGAAAATCGTTTCTGTCCATATTCAACATGATGCCAAACACGTCAACAACAATCAGCTGTCAAAACAAAACTAAAGACAGTATCGCACTGAAATTTGGCATGATTGCCTAAATATGAACGGACTTCAAGGCACCATAACCTTTTTTTGCAGTAGCAGTGCATTCTGGCGGTCAAGGAGGTTACTTTTCACCCCACCTAGTATATCCGAGTTGTGGCCCCAATAAGACGACGCTACATGCCATACAAGCGATGCAACGCTCGAAGTTGTGAAGGAGAAATTTGGCGACTGATATTTAGTCTGGGGCTACGTCAAGTCTTTAGTTTACACTAACAAGCCAACCACTTTGGGCGAGCTCGAGGCCAACATTCGACACACAAATGCCGGAATAATGCCGCCGGAATGGACCGAGTCATTTAAAATTGTACAGACCGGGAAGCGGCCATGTTCTATTCCACACATAAAGGCATGAACGAAGCTTCAAAATAAAGGCAGAATCAATTTTTCATTTCACACCGTTCTTGTTTTATTTAAATTTTTGTTCCTATCGTTCTTATCTGGTCACCCCTAACTGTAAATTATTTTCAACTTTCTGCATCTAACCACAGGTTTTGCTATTCTGTTTAAGTAAAGCCATGCAAATCAAATGCGCGAAGCCTGGCACCACTTAATACTTGAAAAGTTGTAAGGTAAACTCGATAAGTAAAGCAGTCGTAACTAAGTTGCAACTAGGTAATGATCCGAGTTAGTTTTGGCTGCTAGGAATGTTCGGATATTCAACTACTTGAACTATGTCTCGGCTGGGCTGTCAAGCGTGTCTTTTTGCCGTTCATGAAGGGTAGAAAACGTACACTATCTGTGATCACAATTCACCTCGCCGGAACTACTATAAAGTTGAGTCCATCTTGGGAGATTGTGCGGCCTATTTCTTTCTACCCTGCTGGCAAGGATGCGCTTTTTTTTCTAACTTGAGTTAGTAATTGTGCCTAAAGTCAAACAATTCGTGCTGACTTTTGATAATAAACTCGCATTCAAATATACGTAACCTCTGCGCTATGAAGTGATCGTGGAAGGCATCGTAGTTCTATGTACGTCTTCCTCTAAAGCAATTTATGTTTTGTAGCTGTCTTGGCCTTCCGTATCAAAAACCCTAATTGTCGGTTAGTAACACATAATAGCGGGCGCAAGAGTTAAACTGTGCCTAGGATGATATTTTATTTTTAACCTCAAGGCCCGAATTTATTAAGGGGTACTGCTAATGTCCACTACGGCTGAGCTTCCCCTGTTTCGCTAGATTACAATTTTTTTTCTGATTAAAAATGTCACGTCGAAAATGTTTAAAGGGCTGTCGGCCTCCTGGCAGAGGGATCTTTTGTATTTGCTACTTTTCTAAAGGGCTATGATAAGACCTATTCTTTCTCATGTTACGGTTGTCTGGTCGGATAAGCTTTCACGAACAGACGAAATGAAGTCGCCGATAAACTTGCTAGGCAAGGCTCAGAGGAAAGTTTTTCAGGGCCTGCAACTGCATTAGGACTGATAGCGTTCTTGATTAGGGCTTCTATTGGGATTTGGATTTCAAATGTTGTCGACAGATTGTACGAATTTGTCCCGATGTTTTTCAGAGATAATGCTTGATGATGCCTACTATCGTCGTAGATCCCGCATTTGCAAGGTCGCGTAAATGTGCTGTCCCTCATTGGCATAAGGTACTAAGAAGTTTGCTATATGAGTAATCCCGGCACGACGGGCACTCTGTCGAAGTTAGGATTATGCTTTCATCATGGTGTAACTACACGGCTTCGATATAATGGGTGCCGATAATGTAGGCATTTCAACTAAAGCGCTTACACAGTTTTTTACGAACGGACTACAATGGACTAGTTCTTTGTCTGACTGCTCTGTTCTGACAGTAAATAAAAATCCCTGTTTCCTCATCCTAACTAGGTGTAGAAAAGTTCTCGAATAGTCGATCTTTTCATGCGCGGTAAAATAGCTTAAATGAGATCTAAGTTGGCCGAACCTTGTCAGTTAAGGCGCTAAAGCTGGCCTTATTCTTGCTTTTCGTGGCAAGAATGGTTATAACGACAAAGTCCATCCGCCGTGAATTCGGCGATTATTGTCATGATAATCTGCCGACGAAAACTTCTGTATTTTCAGAAGAGTCTTAGCCTGAGGGTTGATGTCACCTGCTTGGATTCTCGTTTCTTCATCGTTTATCCAAAAGCCTACGTTAGACATAAATTTTTTAATAAAGGAACTAATCTCTGTGTCGGTGTTCCCCTGGTATCTTCGGTAAAAATTGCTAAAAATTTCAAAATCTTCCCAGAATCGATCGGTTTCGGTAAGACTTATGCATATAAGAAGAATGTATTCCCATGGTGGTAATAAGAAAATTTCACTTTAGATACAATTGTAGGAAAAAAATTCTTCGAAACCTTTCCCATGAAGGCCTTATCATAGTTTCTTGGACGTGTGCCTTGACAATCACTTCTTAATTTTAGAACTTCCGTTTGCCAGGGTATATAACCAGTGAATTCTCGGTCTTCTGTGCCTTTTCAGAAGTCATAAGTAGCCCGAGGGCAAGCCGATAAATAAAATAAAAGTCAACTTCATTGGACTTTTATCAAAATCTGCTAAAACTCATCACATTTTTCTGGAATTCTTATTTTTGTTTACAGAGTTACAGAATATCACAGATACGGACAGGTTCAAAGGCTTAGAAACCAAACGATAGCTTTGTTCAGGGCAACTTTGGCCACCTGGATACGAGTATATCTACAGATACGAGTACCCATGTTTGCGCTCTGGCACAACGTTATCCATTGTTCGGGTGGGTGTGGTATCCAGACTTCTCTTGTAGGCTCTTATCATTTCTAAAGCAAGACAAATTTTCCGATTACTCACACCGCAAACATGGGCGTAGATACCATTCACAATTCACAATTCACATTGATTTATTCGCGTGCTTTACCCAGTTTTTTCTTTCCGTATCTTTTTGTCATGAAATAACTTATCTGACCAATTTGGATTGACAAATCTGAACACAAGTCGAATAAAAGAGTCATGACAGGCTTGTGTATTTTCGCACCAACATCTGTTGGTTAATTGCAAGACCCCTTTCGAAGCACTTGTGTCCATGGGTGACATGACACCAGATTTGCTTCAGAATGTTGCGTATTTTTTAATTTTTTTATTTTTTGTTGATACAAACGACATCTATCAATTTACGAATTCTGACACACTTCAGATGAAATCTGAAAATTCTCAAAACCATCTGTATGGTTAAACATGCGATACGAGTATCTACGGCCAGTAAAGATAGGGGGGACAGACTGTAGTAGATGAAGAACGCGACAAAATGTTTCTAAATGACATTTTCGTTTATGTTTTCATTTTTTTTGTTCTTCTTTTTATGACAAAGATCTCGCCGAAAACGACGCCTGTTACACAATTTAGAGGCGAAACGTCTGTCATTCGTTTGAAATCAGACTGTGCGCTTAAAACAGAGTGCGCGAAAGGCCAAAGAGCCTAACGACCACCATTCAGGTCTTCGTTAACTCCAAATGGCGTTTATCTTTCAAGTGATACAAGAATCATGAGTATCATGTGTATCTTTTTCATGTATCTTACGGTTTGCCGTCTCCAAATAAAAATGAAAAAAATTATGACAAAGAAAGACGAAGAAAAAAGTGAAAAGATTTGTTAGTTCTCATATCTAGATCTTGTCAATGTCATCTTGAAACTCATTCACATCTTTTACCCAATTGTGTGCTATGAGGCAAGGTTTTGTTCGTTTTGTATCTTTTAGGTTGACGTTTGGTCGTTAATGCATTAGTTAAGTGCGGGTCCAACCAAACCTAATGACACAAACATTCATTTCCGAATTTAAAAGGGAACGAACACGAAAATGAGGGGATGACATGGAGGGGGGTATCTAGAGTTAAGATAATGTACTAATGTTAACGCTGAATGAGTGACGACAATTCTATGATATAATAGAGGGTGGTCAAGTGTACACTGTACAAGTATAGTCTCAACTTGTATTCGTGTTCATATTCGTATCTATAGATACTATTTTGAGATGATGTTTCGTTTTTATTTGATGATTAAACGCAAGTTGGAGGTGAAATTCCTTTGACCTACTCGTACGAGCGTGTTTGCTTGATGGTTCGTCATTTTTTTTTATTTAGAAACCCCATTTGAGGGTGCTTGAGCTGATTATCTAGTTTACGAGAAACCGGGTTTGGTTAAGGGGGGAAGGGGGGGGGAAATAAATGTTGTTAATTAAGTTATCCGATCGTAAAATTGATTTGTTAAGTGGATCTTGAGAGATACGAGACTGGCGGTAGTGTTAGAAGTATGGGAATCAGAGGTGTCATCTTTAGATTCCGATGGTAGACTGAGTGGTAATTAATAGAGCAAACTCATTGAGAGTGCCTGTCTCGTGATGCTAATTAAGGGTGCGGTTTAAGGAGAAGATAAATGAGGTAAGTTATGTAGTGGAAATTAAGTGGAGTATTAATTTAAGAAGTTGAAACCGGAAAATTGATCAAAGAGTGTCTTCCCGAGATTCCTTAACGATGAGTTCATATTAGGAATATATGAGTCTAATAGACCTGCGAATTATCTTGAACTTGGCATCCGATTCTTTATAAGCCGTCTAAAATTAAGACCCGTCTGCTGCTTTTTAAGTCCAAAGTCAACTAGGTCTTGTAGGAGGGTTTTCTATGGCCTTTAGGTCAACGTTAAATTCTTCTTAATCTTGGCCCTGATCTTGAATCTATTCCATCTGATTTAAGCTATTTTGGAATGGTTCTCCATCTGTCATTCAGCTTGAATATAGAGTGGAATTTGCTGGTTTGATGTAAATAGCTCTTGACATTGAAGTGTTTGAGACATCAGAAGGTCATAAAGAACCATGCCTCACCCTTTCTTGATTGGTTAATCTGTCTCTGACTAACTAAAGTAGTTTTCAAATTTATCACTTCGATCGTTCTGCCTTCCGTGATTGCTTTATTTTTGAAACGGAGATGAGGTCTTCTTTTACGGGTCATTGTCCTCAGTTTGTCCAAAATGGTCTTTGTGTCTCTGTTTTTTTTTTTTTTTTTAGACAATATTAACATGTTGATGAAGCTCATAGAATTGTACCTTCTCCTCTTCATGCCTTTCTCGCAGACAGGACCGAATTTCCTACCAAAGGATGCAATATAAGGTCAATTTTCCTGCTTATACGCTTAAACACAGCGGAGTGGAGCACTATAGACTGCAGAATCAGGGATCCAAAATAGATTCCGACCGTGTGAAAGAAGAGCTTTGGTCAAAGTTAGTGAGCTAAGGGGCCTAAGCCAATGAAAAGATGCTGTGGTCAAGTGGTTGGTGTCACCTCACTTATGAATACCATCGCCAAGCGTTAAATCTTCCGCTCGTCTTGCAGAATGGTTTAAGGAATACCTGACGAGACGTGGGGAAATCTTGACTTGGGTTACCATTGAATTATATATGAGTACCGGTGGTGGAGAGTGAATATTGTGTATATATGAAAATAAGTTGCCATTCACGTTCTTCTTGAAGCGAACATAATCGTCAGAGAGATCACTTACAAAAATGTAAAATTGTTTCGGAGCTAAATGGGATGTGGCACACCAGGAGGCTGATGTCAAACACTTTTAACTGTCTCTTAAATATCGAGTTCAATTACAATGTATTGCTTTCGCCAGATTGTTAGGCGTATGCAACGTCGCCAGCTTTACAACAGGCCTCCCGAAGACCCACGATTTGGTTTGGACAAAGGCGCTGCGGACTTGCCTTTCTTTGGAAGTTATTGTTTCCACCACTCGGCATTTTGGCTAGTACTTCCTTGGGCTATTTGAGTCCGTAACAGTGGGAGGGTACCTACTCTCGTATCCAGCCTTTTCAAAAGTTTTCTGTAAATTTTGCCAATTCTCTTCTAGCTAGTGGTTTAGAACCATTCAAAGATCCCAAGAAGGAAGTGATTAGGTGTAAGAGCCTCCTTGTTATCGATCGGTATGTTAACGGTGGTGAGTTAACGATATTTTCTACTTCAATCAGCATGTTTTTAAGGCCAGCTTCTGAAGGATTCCTAGATGGCATTATCTGTTACAATGTATTTTTCACGGACCGTACCAGCCTTTTCCAACTTCCTCCCATATGCGGCGATCCTGGTGGAACGAATTTCCATTTGGTAGTGGTTGATGCACTGTACATTTTGATTGGGGATCCGCGGTGGCCGATATAGTTTCGAAGCGCCTTAATACAAAAGTCGGATGATAACGAGTGTGCGATCTCGATGTGGACCCTTCTTGTGGTCAGACATGTTAAGAGCACACCCCAACTCTTTTTTTTATTCCTCGGAGGAAAGTGATGTTCATTGGCCCAAAGTAATCTACTCCGACAAAGGAAAACGATTGACATAACGAGGCAAGTCGCGCCGGGGGAGCGGTGCCATTATAGGGTGAAGCAGTTTAACCCCGTTCTTGCACGTCTGACAAACCCGCCTTACTGCAGCAAGAGCAGCTCTCTATTGAGATACATGAAATTTTTGTAGTAGTTTACTGAAAACCGTCTCAAGATTTTGATGATTCTAGTGGAGATGATTAAGTGGGTTACCCGATGGTCTCTACGAAGGATAGAAGAAGTAGCCCGAACGACACTACTGCCTGAATTACACTAAACGTTTCTACCAACTGGTTGGCTTCTAAATCTTCTTCGCCGTACACGCTAGCTTGCGCTTCCTTCATGAGTGATCGCTCTGCAGACTGAAGTTTTTGTTGTGATAGTGGTCCACGTGTCTTTTCATATTTAAGCCTTTTACTTCGTGCGTTGTAGATGAAACGAAATGCGAAAGCAGTGCTCCTGAGCAACCATGTCCAACGGAAGATTTCATGATAACGACGGGTAGAGATGTGGATATTGAGGAAGTACGTCTTGAAATCATCTCCCGTGCTGCCTTTCTGGTGATCCTCCTGAGGCCAGCTGTCCGGGTGCGACTTGAGAAACTCTGGTCCGGTAAACTACCGACTCGTATCTTCGAATTCGGGTTGCTTCCGTCACCTTGTCCCTTCGTCAGATACGTTCAACTTCGTGGGAATTCACCGCCAGTCAGATATCTTCGTAAGGACTTTGCTTACTCTGAAAGCTACAAACTGTCTATACCCCCGGTGATCCATTCGAATCCAACTCAGCACATTTCTAGAGTCCGACCAAAGGAAATGTTTCGAAAATTTAATTGTATGGGACTCCATTATGCCCAGGACTGCGACTTGTAATTCCGGTCTTGGTATTGAAAGACTTTTTAATGGTGCCACTCTCGTTTTGGCGCCAATGAGCTGACACTCTACCATGCCAACGGTGGCATTTCTGAGGGATGCCGTAGCAGCAAATCCGTTCTCACTAGCAACCACAAAAATTTGTGACTGTCGTTCGGATTCGAGATTTGGCCGGTAGGAGGTGTAGCATCGTGGAATTTTGAGCGTTTCTATTGTCCGTAGGTACTTGACCCATATCAAAAATTTTGTATAATCTTCATGTTTGACTTCTTCGTCTCAATCGACCTTTGAACGCCGCATGTCTTGTAGAAGTACCTTGATGTACATCAAAAAATGCGCTAGTATGCCCAAAGGCTTGAATATCGTTATTAGAATTTTGAGCATATCGCCTAGGGATCCAAAAGTGATTTATTTTGTACCATGAGTCAAGAATCTCAATCACTTAGCAATAGGGTTAAATGAGACCTTTGGGTTGGTTATTGCCATCCTCAATGCCATACTGACTGTCTTATACTGGCAGAACCTTACTCGAACTGCTTTGCCACAAGCCTGTTTAAACGCAGGTACCACATGCAGCGATTTATGTTCAAGTGGTACCACAACTTCCGAACTTTTCCCTGTATGTCCATCGACCTGATGAACTTTCTTACCATAATCCAAGAGTCTTGTGTTCAAAAATTCCAGACTATATCCTATCTGCTGCCTGGATAAGGACTACGCCTTTTGGTCTTGTGCAGTTTTCTGTCAAAAATACAAAATAAATGAATGTGATGTCAGACTCTTGAACGTAGTCCACTCCATCAAGGATCTCGTATATGGCTGGAATCTTAAATGTGTTGGATGAAATTAGCTCAACCTCTGCAACTGACATTTCCCCCTTAGCCTTGTCAAAGTAGTTAATTGTAGGCCCGATTTTCTTTCGAGCAATCTGTGGCGCTCATGAAGTTTGAACATTGATTTATTTGACTTGTCGATCACTGTACGAGTACCCACACAAACCTTGACCTTGTATCTTGACTTTGAAGCTGGAATTAAACAGTTCACCTAGACTGGGATATGAGCAAAACCTTAACATACAGCAAATCTGTGGTGTGACTGGAATTTTCTTATACAATTCACCCTACGCCAAGGAAAGTCATGTATCTACTAGAGTCAAGTAACACTCTACAATCGCCCTTAATCACTCCTCTTTAAGCACCAAATCTGTAATCCGCTTCCAAGAATAAAACCCATTGACAGTAGTAACTAGCATATCATGTTACTCGTACAACGATACAAGTAGCCCGTATGCGAAACTCATTTACTGGGCCATCAGTTAGGGATGGCTATACCAAAACATAACCAGGATACGAGTATTTCCATGGAAACAAATGCTCTCCTCCCCAGCACCAATAAAACATCTATTCGTGCAACAACAGCCAAACAAAATAAAACTAAACAGCGACAGCGATAACTACAACGCACTCAACCGCACCGCAAAGTTAAAAACTTCTAAGCGAATCTCGTTTTGGAACTTCCACTCGAGTAAACAGAAGTTTCAGTTCCATGCCCGCTTCTGGAGGAGACTAACACAAAAAAATTTAAAAAACTCAAATCCAAAAAACAAGATCCAAACAAGTGAAGAACACTTTGTTTAGAATTTGTAAGAGATGTTTTTTTCCGTTTTGTACGAGTATCTTTGTTCCACCACCATGTCTCTACAGACTCGGCGTCATATGCAAATATGTCGTTTGCCGACTCAGGAGCTGTTCGGAACTTGTTACTGGGAATTAGGAACTAGAAACTAGGAACTCCCTCCAGACCAGGATAAAATCGAGTTGATGTTGATGTTTAAAATCGCAAATTAAATCACAGGTGGGCATCATCATATCCGGCTGGTGGATGTGCTGTAGCTGTAGCAGTTTGTGTTAACCAGACAGACAGACCGATGCCGCCGCCGCCGTCTCCACTGAGGTAGTCATAGATGCTGGTCTATGGAATGATCATAGACTCCTATCCCATTCAAAGAGTTGGTTTTGTACATGTACATCCGTACTCCTTCCAGAGACCATCTGGGTGAAATTTGTAATTCAAACAGAGAAAATTTAACACGAGTTTAACACGTTTAGCATATGAGCCACACCAAAGGACTACAACTGCAATGTCGTTAGGCAGAGTTGCTTTAGATACTCATACTACGAGTGTCTATGCTCTATACCTTTCCCTTTTTAGGTTTTAAATTTAGGGTTTTAAGTTCTAGATCTGAGGGCTGGGGGATTTTCTAATTAGAGTTTTTGTACGAGTCGTTTTGATGGGTGTTTGGGCGGAAATGCATGCTGCTTACACTTGCACAGGAAATTGGAATTAAATTGTCCAGTTTGTGTGAAGAAGGGGATTTTACCGAAAGGATAAGAGTTTATCCAAAGGTGCTGGTACTTGTGTCTGAATGGTGTTTATATTTGTGTCTGGCTAATTGAAATTGTTGGTAATAAAATTTTCGGAAGATAGTATGAATTTGAGGAGTCTGGGTTGGTGGAGATATACAGCAGGTCTTTGCCATTCGAAATTTCGCTAGTCTGGAGATTATTTTATTCATTTCCTCGTTCTATTTAAATTCTGATAAATTTGTGGGGCACGAATAGTCCTTTCGGTAGAAAATATATGCAGACTTTGGTCTTATAGCTTCGTAGTTCATCAAAGATTAGTAAAGTGGCGCCCAACACCGAACCCTATACCCACTTTGCACTCTTCTTCAAAAAACAGAAAGTGAGACAGGACTTTAGAAGCTTCCCAAGAAAGTTTAACACTTTTCCACGAAAAACTCTCTGTAGACTACCAAAGATAGAAGGTGCACACTATGACAGAAAAATAGTTTTAATAGCGAATGTCGGTAGAAGTCACTCCGAATAGTCTGGATTTTGAGACGAATAAGTTTGACTTCTCTCTAATGAAGAAGATAGCCTTAGTCTTAAGCTTTGTAAATTAAGGTCAATTGGCAGCCTGGATACCAGAAGGTCAACATTACTTTACGGTCGAACTGTTTAGAGCTTGCAAAACATAGGGATGTTCTGACTGTTAATTGGGATCGGTTGTTCTTCTGATAGGGAGAGTGAAGCTACACCGCAGTGATTTCCTCTTCTTTTGCACTGATAAGGTCCCGCAAAATTCGTTGAACTACAGGTTAATTGCTTATTAGTGTCCGCAAATTGATCATGTTTTGAGATAATGCTCAGTAGGGTCCCGAAATGTGACCGATTCATAGATACGAATCGTTTTGTACGAATCAGATCTAGTTTAGACCAAAATTGTCTGGTGAGATTGCAAGCTGGCTGTGCACTCTCAGCACTTGTAATAAATCGTATCTCTCAGAACTGGTTAGGGCACGAGTTTATAAACAACGGGTGGAACCCTTATATCCCTCGAGATTGGATGTGTATGGCTGTACATTGGTTTCAAAGTTTCCTGAATATTCCGATGTCAAGATATCGAGGCAATGTGTATTTTGTACAGTCTGGCCATCCCTTTTGAGAGATAGGAGACGGCTTTGAAATAGCTATCTTGTTCTGATATAGTATCACAGATATCGTACTACAATTCTAGGTTATCTAGGGACTGCTTGCAGAGTGGCGGACTCCAGTCTTAACCTCTGATATTGTAAGTCGAATTCCTTCTAAACGCCTTAAACCATTTCAAGTTCCATGGTTAGGCACATGCAGATGATGTCGCTGTGCTGTCTGTCAAAGCATGTCAAAGCAGATCCCCTTAAAATTGATGATGTTCTCTTCAGGCGAAGTAGGATTCGGAACGATCTGACTTAGTAGAAGTCGTCAACATCTCTGTCGAAGTTAAGTATGTGGATACTACCTAGACATTGAATACTAAGTGTTCTTGATGTAGTTCGCAAATTATGGGGGGCTAGTTTCTGCCCTTTAGATCCGCCAGTGGTTCGTCTTTGCTGCATGAAGCCTTTTTCGCAATCGTGGTTACTTTCACCTTGGATGCACTGATGAATCGATTGGGCTGCGCCTCCAAAGTAGTCACCAGCTAAGGGAATGAATGAAGTTGAATCTCAACGAGTGAGTAACGAAAAATTGTTTAAAGAACTGCTGGAGCAACGTCTGGAGTAACAGTAAAGCTGTAGTTAAAACCTTGCCAGTTGTTTTTTTTCTTCAAACATCAAGAATGCAAGTCTTGTTAGAGCGATTGGAAGACTAATGTTAATGATTATTCCCTAGGTCTCATGTCACAATGGGATGGCGGAAAATGAAGTCGTTAGGGACCTAAGAATATCTGCGTCCTCTGCAGTGCTTCCATTGATAGCAAAACTAGGCGCTTTCAGGCGTCACTAACGGACACAACACTTTTCCTTAACACATAACTGGCTTAGGCATATTTAATACCATCTCCATGTCGATAGTGGTGTGATGCCGTGTTTGTGACGGTCTGTAACTCTTGCGCAAGTATTAAGTTTGAAAAGATGCTTAAGAGGATAGTCCTGGCAAATCAATACACTGGTATGTCCGCTTCGACTTATTTTTCCTAAGTAGTTGCAATTCATATTCCGCTGTTGACTTCCTGACTACAGGTCTCCGTGAATTTAGCTTGCCGATTCAGACTGTGGAAAATTAGCCAAATTGGACAAATTGGAACCTCTTGCAGGATTTTATGTCACATGCTGAGTAACATAACACGTCGTAGCTAATATTTGCCACCGGCGTGGAGAAGGCCGAGGCTGTCAAATACGTTGTTGCTTATTTTTATGCTCATGCTCAGTCATGTGTCGATGATTTAGCTGAGGTGTCCGCAGGACAATGGCTTGTAACTCTTGTTCCCCTTGCACCAGATGTACGCATTACCGTCATGTTTCTTCAACAGTGTAATCCTGGGATACAGACTTCTTTGAACTAAACATCGCGGCGGAAACCCCCAATATGCTATTGGTTTTCTAGTACTTTAAAGGAGCTTTCGGTAGGGCATTTTCATTGAGGAAGGTTCTTTGAATTGACATTCCTATGAATTCGCCAAAATTCGTTGCGTCATAGGTCACAAATCCAATGAAACTTAGAGTAGGACTTAGAGAAGATTTTCTCTGTTATGGCTTCCTTTGACAGTTGGGCTTAGTGTTTCATAATTTTAGATGCCAATATCCAGAATGTTGGTATACTAAGCGAACACTTCCTGCAATTTCTATGTGTCGGCGACCATCAGTAGAAATGGTAGTAGACTGATGTCGTCACTTTGCTCTTGCTAACCATTGTAGGGCTCCGGTCATAAGTAAGTCGTGAAACCGCCTACGCTTGAAATAGGGCGTAAATACTCAGCGTTATCTAATAGGTCCCTTACGCCTTTCATATTTCTACGGAAATATTTCTTATTCATGCCCCTTCCGTTTGGGTAATCTCCCCAAAAGAACAACAGCTTGGGTTCCTAGAAATGGAATCCCACCACTTTTGTTTAAATCCATCCGAAACATCTCGTAGAACACTGGAATTATTGTTTATATCCATGAGCATTAGACAAAATCATTTTTCAAGTCATAAGGACATGTTGGGGATATAAAATTCCACCTCAACCGACCCCAGTTTTTGGTCTTCTCCGTAGGTATTTGTACTCCAAGCGAGCGCCCTTAAATAAATCTGTGTCATCTGTCCTTCCGCATGCAACAATGAATATGAGATATCCGCATTTATCACCGGAACCTGTTTATGATGTCCTCTTTCATTTATACTTATCCGTTTGGCTTTATTTTTTTATCTTCTTTGGGCGTTCAAATCTCGGATCTACATATCTCTGGCTATTCTCTGGATAAGCTCATCGTTGATGCATCCCTGTGGAAGAATGAAAATTTCTTTGTCCGCACCATGGGAACGGGATACAACTTAATTACACGAAGGACACTGTTTAGAGTCGAGGATGGTATACAGAGTATCCCAATCCCGAGTATCCATAGCATCTATGTACATGTACAATAGGATACTGAGATGTCTTTTCTCAGTAATTATCTTCTACTTAAAGGAGGGATAATACTCGTACATCTCCCGTCCTCCCCCTTCCCCTGCTGGGTCGAAATCAGGAGAAAGAAAAAAGTAATTTAATTTGTTCGCGATTTATTGGTAATAAATTTCCAACTGATCCCTTCAGGGCTTCGGTGTGTGTGTGTTTTTTTTTTTTTTTTTTTTTGTTCTAAAATTGGAAGTAATAATGTTTTCCTTCCATTCTGTGCCCTTTGGGTCCTGTGCTCCTTCAATTTTTCGCATGTGAATTGCCATGGAATGGAACAGCGCATAAATTCCTTTCATGCCCATATGTGGTTTACTAAGCCTTGTATGCAGACGATGGAGTCAGAGTTCGGCGGGAGACGGGTGTGGGTAAATATTTGGCTTGAGTTCCCCTTAACCACGGTTTAAAGGATCTGCTTGCTGTTATTTCTTTTTAATTACATTTTTCTTGCAGTGTGTGTGAGCGTGTTATATTTTTCCATTTTACTCTTTGGCAGAGTTTTTTTTTAGTTTTTTTTGTCATCACATTTTTCCCTTCGTTGCATTTTCATTACGACACGCCTGGGGGGGGTTTTGTCGTTTGATGAAGGGAACTAGAGGGATGACGATGGGAAGTAAATGAAAAAAAAAAAAGAAAAAAGACTGAATGGGAACGGGAATGGGAATAGGAATGGGAACTTGTATATCGGAGACAGAAACAATTCGAATTGAATTTGTATTACGCGGCTAGAGAAGGGGAACCAGTAAAGAATGTCATTTTGGGGGAAGTAAATTTTCAGTACGCACTCCTGGGGTGGGAGAGGAACATTGTGCGTGTGCATCACAAGTCCTTTCTTAGGGGAGCCTGTGACACTAACAATATTTCAATATTTCAACACATGCGCCATTTAGTCATTTCCCTTTTAGTTGTATCTCCCTTTCGGCACATTGAATATGGGAAATTGAATTTGGAAAAGTCTCACAGATACACGATCCCATACAGATAGAGAGGAAAATGACAATCTTTCGGTATTCAGTAGACATGGGCGGCTAGGCGATGAAAAGTACTGGTGGACTATTAAATCGTTTCTCTGTCTGCTTGCAGATGGTAGCGTGAGAGTGTTGTCAATTTTAAACAAGTTGCCACGGTCGGAGAGTGGGAAGATACATATGTTCAATCAAGGCAGGGTAATTAGTTAAATTGTAGAAATTAGGCGAGAATCTTTCTGGGAAACAGAAATATTCATCTCCACCTCCGCCACATGTCTGGGACTTGAAACATGCATGCCTATCATTAGAAAGTAGTTTACATGGCTCTTGTGTTCTTTACCAACCAACAACGGGGGACCATTCTTAGCTAGGTTGCAAGATGGGTGCGCTGTGACTAATTGCCAATATCCACTTAAACCAAAATTTGGAATCATTATTCCAATTCCAATCGGTTTTGCCTATAGTTCCCGCTACTGTATGTAGATCCATGCTTTGCAGGATCTCGAGTATTTCCTCATGAATATCAATGTGACAAGTATGGATCCATACTTGCGACTTAATGCGACCAATCTATTGCTCTCGAGTTCTAGCCTTAGCGCAGGTATCTGTACTTTATGTCTCTGAATGGTGGTCCCTACAACATCGAAAGGTCACATACCGCCAGCATCAGTGTTTTGTGTGAACACCTATAGTGAAGACTTAGATTCAATTGTTTACATTGTTGGGCACCAGGATATGCCATGCCATCGTTTACCATTTTTTTACCTTACCAAAGGTGGAAGCTGTGTTTAGACCTACCTTTTTCAAGTCAGTTCCGGATACAAATCTGCCAGAATCTCATTGTAGAACCATAGTCATAGATGAGAACCTGGAGACACATTTCCTAGATGATGAACGATATCCTATCGTCCAACAGAATGATCCATCCACCTGGACGATGGCAGGCAACAATTTGGCCTCTTCTGCTGAGATGTAGTCAGGACAGTAATCTCAAATCTGAAGCCGAATAAAGGTACAGATTCCGATGGCTTAACTTCCGAGCCATTTGAAGCAGCAAGCTTTGATTTAATGCAGAGCATACACCAACTAATTTTTTTGATCTGCGTCGATGAAAGTATGCTTGACGAATGGACCCTCATCATTGCTGTTCCTAAAAAAATGAAAACTCTGAACTGCGCCAAGTACAGGGGAGTAAGTCTCCTGAACATCGCTTATAAAATACTGTCTGCTGTATAATGTGAGGACCTAAGAGACTTTGTCAGTGGACAACCCCTTTTAGTGTGATTTTAGACCAGAAAACCAGGAAACATTGTTTTTACAAGAACTGTGCGATACTTACTCGTATTTGTTGATTGTAGAGATACCGTCTTTCGAAAGTCTATTTAGTTGCTTGGATACAAATGTCACATTGACATAGTAGAGGAAGAACACACCGTGCTGTCAATATCGCTTTTGCGATGATTGACGAAGAAGGGGTAAAAGTGGATAAAGCTATCAACGAAGAATAACCAAAGTAAATGCTATCCAAAAAGACCGATAGCTTCAGTAACGACACCAGCGGCAAAATCATGCAGGGAATCACTCGTGGTAATCGCAGCCTCACCAGACAATTGAACAGTAAAGCGAAGCCGACCTCGTCAGAAAAGCACTAATAACACGGCTTAGACGACTGGGTCATTTTAAATGCATGGGCACCAGCGACTCCAATTCAGAGGGACAACGTGATAGACGACGACCTTATCTTAAAAGTAGTAGTACTAAAAGAAGTAGTAGAAGGGGACCTTTGTCGACTTTGGGTGTGCAACTGGAGGCAGCTGGCAAAAGGCCGCGCTAGACTCGCTATAAAGCCCCTCGACTCAAACTGTCGAAGTTCTTGAAATGAACAACAAATGTAGCGCCTTCTTATACTAAATGGGTTGTTCAATGATGGGCTTGATGTGGTTGATGTAGGAGAATGAAGCTCAAAAGCCTTCTTGTTCGATCCAGAATGCATATCTGTGGGTACTTTTTAGCATTCTACTTTGTAACATTCATTTACCTCTTCCAAGTAGTGGCTGCATGATTTCCGCGAAAGTATTGGACACGACTTGGAAGAGCTCCGCTGGGATGTCTTCTATGTAAACGGACCCCTTCTTCTTTTTAGGTGCGCATTATCGGCGATGTTCTTAACTGCGAAGGAGCTGGTACTGGTTACTGTGGGTAACCCTCCTGAGTTTGGGCTCTTGCCTAAAGGATTAAGCACCGCTGTGAAATATGCCCGCCTTCGTTCGAAATGAGGTGCTTGTAGTGCAGTGATGCAGTTAGGGTTATCTGGTATTAGATTGCGCTGAACTTCTTTCCTCTTTTCGGGGCACTGGACTTGTATTTCGAGGAAGTTCTACCACATATGGTGATGATAAAATCAATATCAGACATGAAAATTGGTATCGCAACCAATCCACAGCTGTCGGGAGTACTTCATCTAATAGCATCAGGGATAGCTAGCTGCCTTCGCTCTATGACATAGAGGGAAACAAATTCGCTGATGTATTACGAGTACGTAGTGCCGGTAAAAAAGTTGTAAGGCAGGCTCGTTTCATCATGCCAACCTTGTGCCCTCTGCCACTGTTTTTTAATCCAAAAATTTCTTCAAAACAAGTATGTACTTGTGCTTCGAAAACAGAAACTGCCACATTCCGCCTCTTAAGTCAACCTTCACCCACAAAACAAAGTACTGTTGCTCTCCAATTTGGCATCGGTTTATTCGTACACCGACTTGTGGAGCATAACGTCCCTTCACTGAGCTGTATCATCACCTGCGGGTAACCAGCTACAGTCATCCAACAAATCACTTTTCTGCTCATTATGTCCTCCTGTCTCAGCTTAAATGTCACCTAATTGCCCAATTATTGTCTAAAGTCTTGCCCCAAACCCTTCCGCCTGTCCCTCTCAGTAGGCAAACTATTGCCTGTGATGCTAGTCATCACCTCGTAGCACCTGGCATGACAAGAAATATTATTATTGTTTCGTCAACAAAAAAAAAAAAAAACTCCAGCACCACAACACTGCTGATGAAGCCACCCGCACAATTCACATACTAATTAGCTTCTTGGCTTCCAAGCCTCCACAAAGCCATGAGATGGCAGGAATGAAAGGTATGAGCGAGCATTCAACATCCAAACCAGAGACAGATGATGAATTTATTTTAAAGAGAACCCGCACTTCAACAATCAACATCAACAGCATCCATTCGGATCCCACTAACGACCGACTGACGCTAACAGTCGCGCACTCTGGCTATTAGTGAGCCAAGCGAAAAATATCACAACCTAAAGCTGCAGCCAAGTCATGGTGGTTGGTGTACTTGTTCTCGTACACCCGCTGCGACGTTGTTGACTCCCCATGGAACCATCATCAACATGTCAGGCAAAAACCCACGAAAAACTTGCTGCGCTTCGGAGCACAAGTTGTTACAATCGAGGATGCACGTGAGAGATGTGCTTTGGACCATCCAAAACAACAACAAAAAAAAAAAAAAACCATAAAATGCCTCCAACAACAACAATACTAAGAAAACTGAACCGTAAAAGCCGTTTGCGATATTGTTAACATTCGTGAAGACATGCAATTAGACTCTAGTGCTGGAGGAGCTTGAAATTATTTACAACCGGGTTTCGCTCCCTCCACCAACTGCGACCAAGCTCATGTTGTGAATAAGAAAAAGAAAAAGAAAAAAGGTGAAACCTATGGAAGCAGCCAGAGTTCAGTTCAGGACTACGGATACAAGTGCGTGAATTATGCAATTTCCCTCGAAGGGTAACCAGCTCACGGAAGTGCCAGGAGGTCTTGAAGTGGAATGACTATGTGATGTGTGCTTGTGTGGTATACTTTTACAAGTGAGTAAATTGGCCAGAGACGACGATATATCTGTAATGGAGTATGCTTGACGGTTTTTCTAATGAAGTGACCTTTGGAAAGCACCCTGACAGGCTGAGAAGATTTTGGGAGGTCCAGTGGTTTGCAAATTTCGTGGTGGTCGGTGTGTGAGCAGCTGAAGACGGGGATCTTCTTAGTCAAAATTTGTCAAAAGGACACATAAGGCCTATCAGGACTAATAGGTATCTGGGAGGAAATCAGTTCTTGCCAGTACTTTCGATCCAACTTCTTGTCATTGATAGGAATCTGGAGATTTAGAGACATAGTCGTCATCCTTTTCAAACCGAGTTTAGTAATTAGAAAAAAAAAAAACATTTTAAAGGCTGTTTCTTTGGGCTAAGAAGGCAGTGCAAGTATCTGACCTAATAAAGTCGATTGAAGATTGAGTCGGTGCCTCTGACAGATAAATGAAAAACCAACCAGCCTATCAGCCGGATTCCGCTTTGCATTATTAAGGGAAAACTTCTGCCTGATTCGATTTTAAAATCGTACGGGATTGGAGCAGTTTTCATAGCGATTTTCAGCTCATCATCGAGGTATAGCTTCCTTGGCTTCTGCGTTACGTCAGGACTGAATTCAGCAGCAATATGCTCGATAGCAAAAATAAACGACGGTTACTTGCATGTGAATATTCTCATGTCAAAATTTAAAGTTGTGCAGGCGGTCCTGCTAGTCGAACTTTATAATCGCATTCAACAGACTCTTGAGTGGAAAATCATTTGCCCATTTGCTTGAACTGATGGCACGGTTGCTCTATTTTGGATTCGAACAGGCCCTGTAGAATTGCAGATCATAATCAAGGAGATCTTACGGATAGTCAAAACGTGGAATCATGTCCTTAGTCAATACAAGGAAGATAGGCAAAATCTTTAACATAGAGGCACCTTTCGGAATTACTACCTTATTCGGATAAGTAGAATAACTGCCCAACTTACTCTCTACACAACTAATTTGAGAAAGGAAGAGTTCCGGTCTGTTTTGCGGACTATTTGGCCCTGACAAAGACAGCGATAGAATTTCTTTCTGGCGTTTCCGCAAGCGATTACCTTTAATTTTTATGGAAGCTGTTCATCTGTTCACAAGACATGTTATCCCGGTGGCACCTGTCGCGAAACTTCAGAATGGAATCCAATTAACGATGGCATACATGAGATGTGAGCTTATTAACAAAGTCGACATACTTGGAGCCAGTAGCCAAGCTAAAAAATCTAGATTTGTTGGCGGAATTTTGTAGATTTGTAGGAAAGAGAAGCAGAACTCCATCGTTTGATGAAACCAGCAGAGTCAGCTGATGAACAGCTTAATAAAAATTTCACTCAAATTGACATATGTCCTCATTCACAGCTGTTGTGCTCGAATCTGAAATAGAGTTCAGATAGTTAGAACTCATTGCCCAGAAGTTCACAATGTGTAAGTCACACTACTTGACTTACCTTATAGATTAGGTGAACGACGGAAGTTCGTCAAAGTACGCATGCAGATACTCTGTAAGCAGTGGAAGTAAGAACACTTTATCCGAAAGCAATAAAGTCCGATTAAAGGATCAAAAACCTGTACTTTGTAAGTACCAATGAGGCCGAGCTGAACTGTTTTGAGTACGACAAATTGATGCCGCAGTATAGGAAGACTTTGGTTTGCGTATACCGCAAGTTACAAGGTAGCTTAAGATCAAGTTGGAAAGAGAGGCTTGTTGATTAGAAAATTCATACCTGTATCGCCGCCTAAGAAGGAGACTCCTTAACGAAAATGTACACGGGGGGCAGTTCAAAAATTATGTAAGCATGCTGGAAAGGTCCCAATATTGCAGAGTTAGCCTGTCACTATTCATTTTTAAGGCATTTTCCTTTGTGTGGCGATCAATACTGTCAATATCCAGCCAAAGTGTGGACTTCTGGCTATGGACTGGAGGCTATAATGAAAATGAAGTGTAACAAAGCAGCGGGTATCACAGCCGAATTGCTACGCGCTGGCAGCAGAACATCAGCAGAACTTCTATACCCTCACATCAGAAAGACATGGGAAGAAGAAAAACTATCCTCATCTTGGACGAAAGGCATAATCGTGAAGTTACCAAAGAAGGGCGACCAGAAACAATGCAGCAACTGGAGAGGAATAACTATACTTAACTTCATATACAAGATACTTGCAACAATCGTTCATGGGAGACTTCAAAACAAAATCGAAGGAAATCTACAAGCTGAACAGGCTGGCTTCCGTCCACATAGAAGCTGCGTAGACCAAGCCAACACTCTGTGCATAATAGTTGAGCAGTCTTTAGAATGGCGTACACCTCTAAACCGGCTGTTCATCGATTTTCAGAAGGCCTATGGAGAGCACTAAGTAAGAAAGGAGTACCCCAAAAAATAATTAACATCATCAGAGCAATGTACGAAGATTTTGATCCCGCGGTACTACATAAAGGAATCACCAGTGACTCTTTCACTACAAATGCAGGAGTAAAGCAAGGATGCCCACTCTCACCTCAACTGTTCACCATTGTCCTGGATTAAATTATGAGAGAAGTCTACGCGCAGAGACATGGAATAACTTGGAGTCTCACACGACAACTCGGGGACTAAATTATAACACCTCGCAAGATTAATACGATTCGCCGGATTGGAAATAAATATTCAGACGACTAAGGCCATGAAAATCAACACTGCAACTGAGGAAACATTACCATCGAAGGAAACCCCAATTGAATATGTAAACATCTTCTGCTATCTAGGTAGTTTAATAACAACAGACGGCGGCGCAGAAGCAGACGTTGATAACAGACTTCGAAAAGCACGAGCAGCATTCTGCCAATTACGACCTATATGAAGGAGTTCCCAGATTTCCAGAAACACGAAGCTCAGAATATTTAACTCATGTATCAAGTCAGTACTGATATATGGCAGCAAAACCTGGTTGACTTCCAAAAATATCATACAAAAACTTCAGGTATTCATCAACAAATGTATCCGTACCATATGTCGAATATTCTGGCCAAACATCATCAGGAACGTGGATCTGTTGGAAATGACAAGAGAGCAACCATTTGGGATACAGATTTAGAGACGCAAATGGAAATGGATCGGACATACCATCAGAAAAAAAGCCGACAGCATTACCAGAATGGCGTTAGAGTTCAACCCTTAGGGCAAAAGATCCAGAGGCCATCCCAAGAACACCTGGAGACGATCGATACTCCTGGAACTAGGAAAACTCAACCTCACTTGGAATAGTGTAAAGATAACTTCAACCAATCGAGTGAGATGGAGATGCCAAGTGGAAGCCCTATGTTCCCAAGTGGAGTGATAAAAAGGGGGGAAAAAAGTCTAAGGCCAGACTTCTTTTGGTTATTTGGACCAGTTAAGACATAAGTTCTGCTTACCATTTTGTCTTGTCTTTGCCTTATTAAATAGGACAAGGAATCTCTCTTCACTGGTAATGCAACAGAATCGCCAGTCATTGAAATACAAGTTTTCGGATTGACGCTCATACTTCAAAAGAGACTTAATCTTGCATGCCACATGGTTATCCTGCATAAAACCTGCCATTTTCTCTACTTGCACGACATCAGATGGAATAGTACTGCTCAGGAATTCTTCGTTTAGCAACGCTTTAAAATACTCTATCCATCTCTCTAGTGTAAATCTTGTTGTAGCCCGTTGGCAGGCAACCTTGTAATCCTAAATGTATTTCCGCATTTCGTTTTCCTGAAATTGCAAAATTCTGACCGCTCCCGGTGATATTTTAAAAAATTCCCTTATTCACTTGGACGACACTCTACATCACTCAACATTAGTCTTTTTCAGTATAACGATAACCAGATGATATGGCCCGTAAATCCTTACAATCCCAATACAGACTGCGACTATGTTGGCTATGGTAAAACGATAGCAGATATCTACGAGTAGAAGCTGTTACATCTTGGGACATTGTTCTGCATTAAAAGAGCATCTTATGGCCTTGTTCAACAACAGTCAGGTTATTTTGAAATTTACAGTCTAAAACTGTCTTTAGAAAGGTTGCACGAATCGACTTGCCTTCCTTCACTAAACCACATAAACCGTAATTTATCACCTCCCTTTGGCAAACAAAAAGGTTTAACTACACCCCAAAGGCATTATCTCCTATCTAGCGACATCTTAATCAGTTTATTGGCAAAACTTCAATCCGAAAAAAAGAAACCAAAATCTTGTGAATTAATTTAAGGAATAAATTAAGAAAAAAAAAGTCATGTTTGCAAACCTAAGTTAACGTCGACAAACACAAAAAGAAAAAAAATCTAAACGAACCCGAAAGAGCTATACGAACAGATGGATTATCCATGATTCCCATAAATATTCATAAAGCCAACCGATCAGATTTAGGTATCTCCAAAATGAACATGTGGCCGTAGTCGCATAAAATTGGAGACAAAAAATTTGCCAGAAAGACCCCCGTCAACCGTCATATTTTTATGATTAATCGAATCCGGATTGGCGTATTTCTCAAAACGTGCCGCCTGTTGGCTACCATGTTTCATTGAAAGTCATGCAATTTGTAAAGACTCCAAACGAACACAAATCCATGGACATAATAGTCTACGGGGTACGGATTCAGAAACGAAATCCATGTCCATGAAATCGAGGAATCGTCATAATTAGAGCTAAGCACAAAAATCCATCCACACCTTGGCCTTATAATTAAAAAATCTCCATCCGAATGTGTGTGCATTTGTATCTGTGTGCGTATGTTTGTTTGTTTGTTAAGTGCACCCAAAGGATGATTCCGACTTAATGAGTAGCGGGGGTAATTATAGGCGCTGATATTAGTAAATGGTTGGGGTGCTACCTGTGGAATCGTAGTGTAGAAGGACTAAAGGTGCGTAACCATTGCTGCTTATTGTATCACACCCATTAGATACACCCTCCCGAACCTAACCTTTTCTTGGGCGATCAATTTTGATGTTTGAATGGTGGAGGAAGAGGGGGAGAGAACAGATAAAATTTGTTGATTAAGCGCGAAATGAGATTAAGATTTGGGAAGGAGCAAGCTAATAACTGGAACTAAACGATAATTAGACAACAAAGTAGTACCTATAGATAAAGGGGGCGATGAGGACTTTGGTTTTTTTGTATCTTTGTATAACATTCGTATTAAGGAGTATCTAACGTAATTAGTTGCATAATAAATCAGACTATCATGGCAAGATCGAGAGTAATAACGTCGCCTGAATAGTAGTGGTCCGAAATGGCTCTCCTGAGGCACTCCACTAAAAGTAAAGAAATTTTTTTAAGAAGATCTGTTGATCATCTGTCTTAACCTATTGCAAGAACCGCATCAGAATCCATCTTAAGGTATTTTTTATTGCATTACCCAGTGCAATTTCAATTTAGAAGCTATGAACGTATACCTACAACTATAGTGGTGATTCCTTCTACGAAATTCCATCTGCACACGTCTAATTGACAGACAGCAATCTCCATTTAGTTGAAAGGTAATACGATATCCTTTTCATTCCTAATCGCCAGCCATATCATTTCATATCCTCCTTTTGTGTCCAAATGATAAACGGGTTAAGCCAAGCTGTCCCAGTATTTGCGTCTGTGGAATTCTTTTGTCTTTCGTCCTTCCATTTGATAATTGTAATACTTGTACACCGTCCAGACATGGAGACCTATTATTCCATACTGCACACCCTGTTTCAACGGAATTCCTTCTAACCAGACTATGCAGTACCGGCCGACGTCCGACGCCCGATTCCAGCTTACGAACTGCAACACAAGTGCTCTGGTCACCTAGAATCATCTTCTAATTTACCACGATATAACGCGTAATAACAATTGAATCGAGTAGACTCCATCTTCAGCAAAGGATACCGGCACTGAATAGACAATGGCAGGGACTACAAGTACCAGTACAGAGGCTACTTGCATGGGAAATTATACTCCTATTCCAGAAGGTACGAGTAGATAGACCATTGTTGCTCGTCTTTAGGGAATGTGTCCATTGGTATGAATTCAAACGAGTACGAGTACGAGTACGAGTATCTGCGTATTGTCCATATTCAGTGCGGGCATACAAATCCAGAGATTCCTTTGGGGGATGCGTTATGTAAATCGGATCACCTTTTCACCAGAGGGATTTTGTTTTTGTTTTTCTTTGCAACACAGAATACAGAATAGAGAATACAGATACGAATACATTCGCCCGATAAATAGATGGAGCAGGGTGGGCAGATTCTAATGAAAGTGGACTTGAAGCAATGGACAATGAACATCGGATGGTAAACATCGACCAGGGAATGGGAAATAGAAGCACTCAAGTGTTACTAACCTTCGAAATGGCATCGGGATCTGAGGACGACATTGTGTAAGGTGAAGCTTTTCCAGAGTGAGAATATTAATTAGAGGATAGAGGAAATTCAATGTTTCTATCTGTACTTTCCTCTGGTGTTTTTCTCTGTTTTCTCTCCTCCTTTGTGATTGTAATCATGATGCGACAAACGTGCGACAATGGTGTGTATAGGTATACTCGTACTGCGTGAGTTTGACATCATGCTTCAAGTGGTGGTCAGAGTAGGAGAGGACACTGTTGTTGAGTTGAATGACCCATGGGAAAATTTTTCCATTGCTTGTCGATTCAGTTCAAATCGAGTAAATCAATGAAATCATTGAAATGGAAGAGTTATAGGGAATCGACGAAGAAGAAATAGGTGTAGGAGGCAGGCTTGCACGATGTCGGGGCGTAGATAAACTGGTAGTCAAAGCCATCATCCCAAGCATATTTTGCTATTTTTTTTTTTTGGAAATATATTGGAAATTGCGCATTTTTTGTGGAGTGCCTCAGGAAAGTCTAAGGGGGCCAGTTCTATTTTTATGACATTTTTTTATTATTTTTTAAATATCTGTAACTTGAATGCTGACCACGTCTTTGTTGGTTTCAAAGGATTTCTAGTTTCAGTCTTTATTACACCACGCCAGTAAGCAGAGATTACATAATTTAAAACGAACAATCTGGTGGAGAGATAAGGCACGGCGACTTGAGGGCATGCTAACAAAAAACTTTGGGTTCAGTATGAATCACAAAATATATTTTACAATTTTGTGAGACCGTCCACTACTGATAGGCATGTCAGCTTGGTAGTATGGTGCTATAATGGTCACACGTCAGTGATTGACATGGTGTAGTGATTAAGTTTGTCAGTTACCATGTCACAGTCCTGGGCGCCTTAGGTAATACTCTAGAAAATGGGGAAAATATTTTCTAACGTTCTCGTCTTTTCGTCAGACAATGTCACAATTATGAAACTGAAAACTTCTTTCTTTCTAATACTTCTGGCATTCTGATGAAAGTTTATGTGCTTCCCATTGAGCGACATAGCAGACAGACAACATAGTTAGTAGAGAAGACCCTGTTCAAACGAGAACACCGTTTCTTTAACGCAAAGAACTGCTGGCTCTGCATATTTTGCTATTTACTATGTTCTATGACAAAGTCCTTCCCATTTTCTTGCTTACGTACAATAGCTGGTGATGCAGTCTGTGTCTGAACATATTAACTTTTTCAGTCGGCGCAATCTTTGACTAAATGCTTCCAGTTGCGATGTCCTTCCAAATTGGCAAAGAGGACTCCTCGAGCTGAAGCATTTATATTTGTACGTCAAATTGGACTAGAATCATGAGGGTATAATACGAGTATATAGTAGTCTCTTTGGTTTTTCCCTTCAAAGCCTTTTTCAAGAAGTCTTCCATAGCTGCTGCGCTATGAGTCTTTCAAAGGGTTGTGAGTATCAATTCAGACTTCTTAAGTTTCATCTTGGATCAGCCGGTTTTGGTCGATTTTGGACATAGCCGAACTAAAACCGTACTGATAAGGGCAATCAGATTGTTCGACACACGGTTTTAGGAGTTCACCACAGGGTGTACAAGATCTTGCACTTCTCATCGTGTACTTTCCTTCGTCAAATCTTTGGGGTGATACGTATAAGTGCGGAAATCTTGGCTTTATCGCTCAGGATGAACGATTTGTTTTGGTTGGTAGTGGAATTCCGGTTGTCTCGGACGCTAAATCCTTACTTCAGCACTAAGTGAGACTAAATTATTAAATTTGTTTGCTCAACTTTTGGTCCATCAAACAAAAAGTGATTCGTACTTTTGAGTGAGACGAAGCGTGATGTATTTGATAGCTTTTAGTTATCGATGTCAATGAGTTTAAGCACTTTCTTAGGAGTTGTCGTGATGATGACCAAAGACTTGCCAGTGGTACTCGTACGATTGTATCTATTCAACCTTAGGTCTTCTCACAATAGCTTCGTGTTGTTGGGGCATCTTATATATTCGAATACGTACTTTGTCTGCAGCTTATTTATGGTTTGGCTCTCTATTTTCCGTTTGGAATGCACCGACTCATAAAGAAAATTTTAGAACTGGTGCCATGGCTTTCCTTCCAAACTTTTGCAGGATTAAAGCTGGCCTCTCGCTCTATTCTCTAGTTTGAATCAGGTAGCGTGATTGTAATGTCATTCTTTCTTTCTTAAGCCTTCAAACTAAAAAGACCTTAATTGACGCAAAAAGGAGTCATCAAGGAAGCCCTGTTTCAGTACGAAAACCAAAAGATCGTGTTTGAGACTGAACAGTCTCAGCTACCGGTATCTACGGGGCATAAATAGTATAACATAGTGCATAGCTCTCATTGATAACATTATGAGGACAGTGATTCGATTGCTGGAAGGCAGAGATCCGGATCTTTGTAAGGGCCGCGAGGCAGCGTGATTAGGGTGGGATTGAGCTATTTCCTTGCTCAATGCCATTCAGTCGGAGCGCACAGTTAGTTGTAATCTGCATATCGAATGAGCCTTTTACTGGCAAATAAAGCAGCGCTTCTGAAGCCGCCTTTATAGAGGTTCGCAAAGCATTAATGTAGTACGATACGTTTGTTCTAATGGATTGATGTTTGTCTGTAGTTCCCATGATGGCCACCAAATGCCTATTAATAACTTTGAGCTCTAGATTTTCCCTTGAGCCCACAGTCTTCTTACCTGAACTCGGATGAATCGATGACGGAAAACGGCGTCAAAAAAACATGGGCTGTCATGTCATGTCAATTGCGTTTGATAATGCAGTCCTTCAAACTGACTTGTTCGTTTTGCCAGATGCCTGAGAACTAATTAGGCAGATGAATTAGACGGAAAAAAATGCAGTACGAACTGCATCAAAACCAACTGAAAATGCCAGTTTTATCTCAGATTAAATGTTTGCTGTCAGTTTCAATTAATTAGTGTTTCTGAGTCTGTACTGAATTGTGTGCCTTCGTCGACAAATTCGGTCTGGCAACGGCTCAACATCCAAGGGCTGCTCAATACTGGTATACTTCAACTGACCACTCTTTATATTTTAATATCATTTCCATGTAGTCCGGAAAATTTAACATAAATTTTCATTAAGCACTCTGTCCAAATTGGGATACCAAAATCACCCAACCACCCGGTAACTGTCGAATTTAATTTAAGTTCACATTAGCCCACCTCATATCGATTAATTACCCATATTATGGGGGTCCAAAAGTTACATATTAACTAACCTCCACTTGACACATAACTTTATTAATCCATTCCGCACTAGTCCCTCGTATCCACTTGAAAATTTACAGAGATTACTTTGAAATTAGCATACGAGCGTACAGTAACTCCCCATTTCACCCACATTAAAGGTGCGATGAGAATCCCAGTTCGATAGAGGACATGTACCCAGATATGTACATACATATTGTATGGCACAGCGGAAGGGAATAATAAATTTACCATCCGACTGATTTTCCGCTTGACTTGGCCAAATATATTCCCACTCTCACCTAATGAACGTGTGCCATGGATCTGTTATGAAACTGAATGTATGGGTATTTTTCCGCTTGTATATGATATGCACGTGGGTGCACAGAGATACATTAATTAGACAATCCACACCGTAATACAGCAGTGAACAGCAATAAGTTGGATTAATAGGTTTTTCGGCCTAATGACGTCGACCATAATTCATTAAGGCTGAGTTCACTGCTTTTGATTTATACACACACAAAGGAGTCGAGCAAGTTTCATTCGATTCCCGACGCCCTGACCGACTGTTTTGCGGTCGTAAATAATTGATGTGATTTAGTTTTTAGTTAACGGTCTTGTGCGGTTTGTTTTTGGGGACCGAAAATTGCAGTTAAATAAATTTTTGCGGTTTATTTGGTCGTTAAATTGGGGAATTGCATTAATTCGATGGGGTACCACAGGAAAGGCTCTATAGGCCGCAACTATTTATCTGTTTTTTTTTCTTCGTTGTTGTTGTTATTTCTGTAGTAGATTGTTAGTTATTGCAATGGAGTGTAGATTTATTACATGGTGCACTGTATTATCATACAAATGAACAGATTGTAGAGGTCTTTAGATCGAACAAAGCAGCTTCCCTATCCTCAATCAGTTGCTGTTGCTAGTGCTGCCGTTGCTGTTGCAGGTTTCCACTGAAGCCAAGTTGTAAGCAGCAGCTGAAGCAATCAATTTCCTTTCTGCTGATTTAATGATATGCCTCAATAAATTGAAAACGTAATTCTTTAACCGAAAAACGTCAAATCAACAAGCACAAATCAGGGCGTCGGAAAATTTATGATGGCTTCTCGAGGAGCTGCGGTGTATCCATATCTTATGCTATGGTATGGGGTAACCATGGCACCGGTCTAATCTTTGACCAGGTCGTCGATGGTAGAGTAAAGGCGCGCACAAAAGCAATCATCGTCGTGGTCGCCGTTGTACAAGTACAAGTGGATTGTTTGCTAGTCGCTCGCGAACAGTTATTAATAGTTGGTTCATCGCAAATCGATTTAAGTCAAATCCTTCTGCTCTTTGTGGACTATATATACTTATACTTGTATCTTGTATGGGTAGATACAGTTTGGTGGTTTGACAAGGCTGCTGTTGGGAGCTACTTAAAATTCTGCTCTTGCAAACTCGTCGTTTGGGTAAGGAAAAATGTAAATTTGTTGTATGCCGCTTGGTGATGAGAAAAGTACTCGTGGTAGGGCTATGCAGTACAAATCGGAAAATCGTCATGGTACAAGTGAGACAATTTTTTCCAGGAATATATTGTTCCAGATGAACCCACAGAATAGTGGGTTGTGTGGGTACGTACACACAAAAAAGTATATATGGGGTCTGGAACATGGGATAGCATGACTTGTGTTCTGAAAATGTCTTTTCTTCATCGAAATAGGTGGGCTGTTACGACATGGTGGACAGGTTTTTCCTTTGAATTGCCCCCTTCTTTGTACTTTTTATCGGTTTAAAATTGCCTTGTCTTACAGTGGATTGTGACGAGGGTAAAAAGCTTGCGTGAGAGTAATTGTTGGAGCTCCCGCATGTCATCACTGCGGTAAGTGGTCACATCGATGCTTGAGGTTATTGTTCGGGGGAATTATGCAATTAAAAATGCGAGTTATTTACTCAGTTTAGGGCGTAATATATTATTGTTGTTGTCGGTAATAGACTTTTGAAGAATGGTTTCCGTGGAATAGGATAATACTCGGTTGACACCTCATGTGGGTGGTAGGATGATTTGAGTAGCTGATGGGAAATGATGAATTCGGAGAAGTAGAGTGAAAAGTTTATGTCATTACTACTGACAGCGAGAAGGTACTTCGACAATAGAAGATTGGTGAAGGAACTTTGACAAGCGAAGATCGGTAACACCGATAGTTCCGGAGCAATTGCATCTCCAAAAGAAAAAGTGGGCATAGAACTCAAGTAAATATTGGCTCACCGTTGTGACCTCTAGCATAATATCCAATAGCAATATGAAGAGGACAATTGTGCGCATATTCTTTGGCAAACAAAGGCCAATTGATTCCATGACGAAAATAGCCGTAGAATCCGCTTTGTCGAAAGAAAGACATTCGTTCAGTCCTTTAAGTAAACTCTGGCAATCTGTATGTTCAATTTGATGTAAACCACTCGTTCCGAGTCGCCGTTGGCGATTTATCACCCTCTTTAGTGGCCCTAAAGCCAAATAAAGATGTCTCGCAATCGACCGTAGATAGATTACATACAAATTTGTCGTAGATACATTTGAATAGTAGTGGTCACTAAGTCGAACCGTAAGGTACTCCATTTAGAATATTTGTTCTGATGACCCCCTGAATCTACACTACGTTGATGGAGATCTTTTACTTAATCACACGACATTAGTAAAATTGTTGAAGAACCAATTATTCTGGGAACTGAAACTCACCCTTCAATGTGCATCATGTCACAATCATTTCAAATTCTACTCTATCGTCCATGTCAGACAATCTGCAGCCACCCTAACTCTCTACAGCATAATTTTGAATGCAATCACATTCATTTTGAAGAATCTCTTGGTGGGCAAAATAAATTAAAAAAATCTTCTCACACCGATCACCTGCGCAGATAGTTCCGTCTGGGTGCCGGCGATTAAAAGAAAATTCTCACGATCATGTGACCAAATCTCGTCGAAATCAGAAAAAAACAACAAATGCAAATTAACCGGCCACTGTTGCTTGTACCGGTGACGCATCGCTGATTTTTATTATCTTGGGAATGAATGGCCAAAGAAATTCCCTTCAACATACGTCCGACAAATCTGAAGTATCTATTCCTGCAGACAACGCATGCGTGGCGGTTCTATATCTCAGTTTAGATACAACATCTTCCATACAAGTCATTCAATCATTTAATGTCGATTTGACCATCTATCTCTGCGCATGGCAACCTGCTGCTGCTGCTGCCGGAAGGAACAATACTCAATCGGTCTTGTACAAGTCGAGTCAGACGAAAGACGTATCTAACATCGATGCAATCAACCATTAAGCTGGATTGCATGAGTTTTTGTATCCCCAGTGGGTGCATAGAGCAGAGCAGCAACTCTGTGGTCTACAGCTAAAAGTAGCAACACGCTCACTCACGTAATTTGTGTGTAATGCAAGGCTGTTGCGCTGCAAACTTCCATGATGACGGGCCAACAGTCAAAGTTGCAGTATTTTTTGTTTATGGCCAGTAAATAAAAAAAAAAACACAAACATACACTTTCGAGATACTCTAGAGATACATTTGCAATAATTAAATTTAAACCGAGTTATGTAGGTGCCCCTGCTGGGCGGTATGGTCCAGGTCCAGACTTGACTTCAGCAGCTGTTTCTTCTGTTGCTAGAACAGCTGCATCCATCGGTGACTGAACAAAAGCGTGATTGAAAATCTATCTATCCAAGTCTTAGACTAAGTCTAAGTCTTAATCCGATGGCCAAGATCAGCAGCCATAAATCATAGGAAACCGCTCTCCACCTGGTTGGATTTGGATTCGTTTGATTGGTTTTTTTTTCTTCTGTTTTTCCAATTTTCTAAGCTTCGACACGCATCAGGCGAAACATGAAAGAGGCCATTCTATCGGTCGAAGCACATCGTGTGGAGTTAGTTGATCCAGGAAAAAGGTACAGAGCACCAGAGATCACAAGATGAGGAGAAAATAGTCAAACCTAACACAAGTAGATACAAATACTCGTACTTGTACTGGTACTGAGTTCTGAGTACAGAGTACATAGTTTTAACTTCGATGGTTAACCATGCCAAATGTGCTCATCGAATTGGAACGAAGCGATTCGACTTGAGACGTGTTTACCAAGTCGAATGGCTTCGACTTCATGTCGAAGGGATTCCATTGATTTAGTTTAGAACTCGTGCCGACCACTCCTTCAAGACATGAAGACCGATCGATGTAGAGGAGTCGGCTGGCAGAAGAAAACAAAAAAAAAAACTGAAAAATCGAAACAGCACCAGCACCTCAGATACTTCCTGCCACCGTTTGTGTGTTTAATGTTCGAGTCCGTAATAATTGCGCCAGATTAAGGAATGCCAGCCTGATTCCGGGAGTTGTTGCAGTCGAGTGTAGACATAGGCCATCGAGCGAAAAAAAGAAACAAAAAATCACCCTGATTTGGGTTGCGGTTGATCGAGTGGTTTCTTGTAAGCGAGTGGGTGCGACTTACAAGATACAAAAAAAAAAAAAAAAAACAGAAAAACAGAATTGAAAATAGCAAACAAAGTATCTAAGGTGACCGAGCATTGGCATAAACTGAATAAAGATTAATCTAGCAGCAGCTTGGGCTTACTCAATATCGTAAGTCTTCAGCTACTGCCGGTAGTGCACCAGTTTTTGGTGAGTTCCTCGGTTTTAGGTAAATTTTCAGGGTGAACCAGCCACACTGAGGGAGCGGTGAGGAATCATCTGATTTGGTTTTTTTTTTTTTCAGAAACGTGATCTGATTTCATGTCTCTAGGGAGTTGCATGTTGATTTTCGTTGTTGTCTATTTTTTCTGTAGTTTTAGTGAAGGGAGATATTTATGGGTGGCACGAGCTATTCCGGGCTTGTGCTACATTGGAAGCAATTTCACTAATGATTTGACAAAGAGCACAACAGAGCTTAGAAATTGGAGGGAGGAGATGAATTTCGCTGTTCGGAGCCAATTGGACCTACAAGGGGGTTTTTTTTTTGTGAAATCAGCTCAGAGGTCAAGTCGTTGGCTTTCCGGAACTCTGTATTGAAGTGATGTGGACTCGGGGTTTTCATTGGCATGGACATATTGTGTGGATACTCGTACTTAGGTAAATGCTGCGAAGTCTCGTACCAAGTGCTAACAGCTATACGATATAGGTGCTCTTACGATGATTTTTTGTCTAGAGATCTTGGCCTCTTATATAGTCACTGACTTATGTCTCCGATTGTCGGATTTAATGAACGCTGGTCATGGGTCCTATTCTTCCGAATTTCTTTACTTTTATTACGTTTGGGTGCAAATGTGAAGTTAATGCTAAGACGTGTGCATCGGTAACAATTTCTTGGAGTGAGTGCTCCGAACACTAATTGTAGCTCATCTGGATATTCCCATAGCTAGACTGGGCAATCTCAAGTCTTCTCTTCATCGCATTGATACCTACTTGTGTTTTAACTGCAAAAGTCGGAACTTAGTCCATCTCTAGGGACGAATCCTGTGCATTAAGGAATGATTCAGAGAATCTGGCTCTAAATTTCACAGTGTGATGTAAGGAAATAACACTTGTTGGTCTTTAAAAGAAACTTAAACAAAGTTCTTACTATTTTGACAATTGTAGCTTACCGTTATAAGGATTTTTAAATTTAAGGGCAAGCTTCCGAAAAAGAGTCGCAGGCGAGGGAGTGAAATCTTAATAGACAAAATTTGCATTGAAATTGTAACTTGATTGTATCTGGCTATCTGTCCAAGGTATTATTCTTGGAATCGGTTCTAAGGGTAGAGAGACTGGGCCTTGCTTAACTCACGGCATCGAGACTTAGTTGTGTGAACTAGTTAAGGCCACAGAATCGTAAGATACTCGGAAAGTACAGCTGCAAGGGTTTACTTCAGAAAGAAACTGAAATTCTTTAAACGTCATCAACTCAACACAGTCGATCGAATGATGGTAAATGCTTTTGACGTATTCTTTGCGTTGTCAGAGCTGGAATGTTTGTCGGGACGAAGCATTGAATACCTTTGCACGATTGGAGCTTGTAGTGGCATGAGGGATATGAGTTTATTGCGTAAGGAGCCATTGATACCATAACTAAGCGATGGAGCTAGGTTGGAGTGGTTACTCTCCTGTATGTAAGGATGTAACTTCAGGAAAACAATTCTCTTGGCACGCTTAACACATCCCATTTCGGAGGCACACTAAGCCCATGAAACAAGAAATCAGAAAGAGATTTCCTGTTTGAAGTTGGCAATGATGGTTTACTTACGTGATCTCGTCATTGAATGGCCTCTCACCTTTCTGATATGTCTTGCTATAAGGCACCATTCTTATAATCAGATATATTTTGAGCGGGTTAAGTGGAGTGTCCTCTTCTTTTTCATTCCATGCCAGGAGCAATCATTCATTACTTTAAATTCGAGCCACAAAAGTTCCATCAACTGTTTGCTCGCTTGAAAGATGTGAACTCTAGGTGGAATTTTCCTGAATCGAGAGGCATAGGTAGAACTTAGAATTTGCACTTGCTGGTACATTCAAATTTCAGTTACTTAAAAAAATAAAATAAAAATTAAGTTTTTCCAAATGTTCGGCCGTTTATGTCACCGGAAAAATAGAAATTAAACGTTGTACCACCATCAATGTTGGGCTTTGACTCTTAAGTCGTTATGCTTGTGGGTTAACTGCACATTGGATGTATGGGGACTTTCTCAAAGTCTGGTCTTGACTTTGCTTAAGTTAGTTTCGATGTAACTTGGACAGTATGCCGATTGATATATCAAACAAAAGATACATGGTGTCGATGCCCATAAGAAACCATGATGAATGGTAATGAAGTGGTTCGGTGTCAAAAGATGTATCTACACTTGGAGAGTATTTGTTGTGACCAAGAGGAAGCAGGCAGACGTCGATCGAAGGAGCTGGTATCAGAATTCGACTAACTTGTGGATACAACATAATAAGCAGTCCACGCCTACATTATATTCTTCAAGTTTGGAGAGATGACGAAATTCCTATTGCAGAATGGATCGAAAGATCCATCATTTTAGCGGCTAAACTCACATCTTAAGGGATCGTGACTTGCATATCAAATTTCATATCAGTGAGTGTTTCACCTCTCGTAATTCCCGATATAGCCGGAATTCTTCCAAAATGTGAGTGACTATTCGAAGTCTTGCCCTTCGGACTTCATTCTTTTCCCAGCTCAATTTCTGGTAAAAACCTTTCCTATGCAGAGGGAATATCGATTTTGTATATCTTCGACAGCAGGCGTTCTGATGTCCCAGTGACTGGAGTCAATAGACAGCCAGCACGTTAAGTTACTCGTAGCAAAGCTCCAGTGAGTGTTGTGCCAAGTAAATATTGTGTTGTGACACTAAATATCGAGGAAAGTGAGATTCACCGATTGGTCTAGAGTGGAGCAAGACTTGCTGAGGAAACCTCCAATTGGACCTTTCTTTGGAGTCTGGTAGAAGTAGCAATATGACGTATTTTCGCAAGAGCCTATTCCACCAAACATGCGTCGCATAGGATATAATTTGCCTTATCACAACCGTTTAGATGAAGGGTCCAGCTTATTTGCACTGCTAAAGGGCCATCAGTACCTTAGAAGCTTTCGACGTAACATGTTTGGCCGATAGAAATTTTCTATACCGGATGACACCTAAGTACTTAGCTTCTTTGGAGAAATGGACGGTGATGCCTAGATGAGTCAGACCAGTCAGCGTCCTACTTTTTGAGAAGAGAATTACCTCAGTTGTGATAGTACTAGGTGGCGCAAAAGACATCGACCTATTCGGAAGATGCTTTAATTTCTGCAAATGGCGGCAAATGTCAATTGTACTATCACATTTGTGAAGTAAACAGACAGGAAATACAAGTCAACAAGCCATGAATCACTTTACTTCTTAAGAACGCTTCGTCGGTGGTGTTGGCCCAGCTTGAATTTCGGCGCAGATTTCCCTGTTGTCCGACATTAACTGGACATTTAGCCCCTCGCTTAGAAGAATACGAGATGCTGCCAGGTTTTTCCGGCCCCGGAGAGATTTGTATACGCTCAACTCGGATCTGCTTGGAGACGTAGAAATCTGGCTGACTACTTCTCAGTCCTTCATGATATCGTTCTTAATCATACTGTAATCATAAGATATCCGAACGGAATGTTTGTAGTTCTAGAGAATACCTCTACTTCCTTATGTAGGTCCATGATTTATATCTGCTAGAAATTAAGCAATTAACTCTAGTAGTTTGGATCATCAGGGATATCTAACCATGAGAAGTGTTTCCCAACAAATCCATTAGCTGGCAGGTCCTTATTCCCACGAGTCGCTACAGACAGATAGGATTCAAAATTTTGCGTTAAAACTTATAGGTGATGCTTATAATACACAGTCGATTGGCACCCTCGACCACCGACTTAATGTCTCCTGCCTGACCTTGTTCTATCGCTATTTTCACCACCAGTGCTCCGCTGAAATTGCCGGTAGCGTCCCTTCAAAACTCTTAACGTAAAACCCGTCCCGCTATGAATGCCCGCTTCGGACGTACCCTGAAATATTGTGATTTTTTCCTAAGCCGAACAACTCGCTCATGAAATACCCTGCCGAGCTCTTTATTCCCTAGTCATTATAACCTCCAAACATTCAAAACCAAAATACATCGGTACCTCTTTTTCTATGCTCCCTAATAGTCTATCGCCCGCGATGTGTGCACTAATTTTAAGGCTTATAACCCTTTGAGCGCATGCCTATCGTCAGTTGTTCAGATACAGATACAAAGAAGAGATCTTTGTGAATTCTCGCGGCTTTAATGTTGTTTTTTTTTTTTTTAAAGTGGTGCGAACTTGGCTCCCAATGCTTTCATAGTAGGATGCAGTGTTGAGCAGTAGATGCATCAAAGCCTCAATGAAGTCATCGAAGGTACGAAACTGTGCCAAATGATATTTTAGTTACCAGCTCCACCTACATATATGAAAAGTACTTCCTGTCCTATTTTGAAACTCTCAAAGAACATATTTGTAAGCTCACTAGAACCTCTTGTCAGTATTTTTGTTCGATCGACATTAATCAGATCTCACATTCATAAAAAAATCCTGAAGGGAAGCAATGATCTTTTATTCCAGACTCACCATCTGATTGCTGACTTTAAAGACGCAGAAGACAGCATTCATCGCCTGAAAACTAGTTCAAGAGCTAGGGCAACCGCAGTTGTGCTTTACAACCCCTCAGCGTTAGAATGTGCCATTTGAGGTTTGTTTCTGGGAAGCCCTACCATATATACCGAAGATCTAGCGCTGGAGTAGACTTTAAATTTACTTTGTACATTGAGTTCCTTCAGATTACGGTTGATATTGATTCCAAAAGTCGCTCGCAAAATGCTGCCGTAAGAACAAGCAAAACTAGTGGGTCCAGAGGTGAAACCTTCGTCTGAATCTTGATGCACTCAGTATCTTCATTTACTCCGTATAACATGACACTAAAGATTCAAGAAGTGCTCTTCCTAGGAGACCATAACTGTTTGGTTTTCTAAATTCGATGAGTTCCTTTGTTTGCTTAGATTAGGTGCGTATTTCAATAAGAAATAACCTTGAACACTTGTCCTGCCACGATTTATCTTTAAGTTTTCGTCATCAGCTCTGTATGTCCGACTTTCCATTATCTCAAGTATCACGTGGTTAGACTCCACTTAGGCCTCCGTAGATAACTTGGTTGAGATTCTTCTCCGAAGAGATGCTTGTGATAAATAGAAACATCAAATTTGAGTCACCAATGTTATATTTGGAGACAGAGAAGCTACTAAATTCATTGTGTAAAAGATCATGCCTCTCTTATAAGAAATGCTAATACAGAATTGCTTCGCTAATGGAAGAGGAGTGAAAAAATCTGCCCTAGTTTCAGGGAGTTTATGGCTTGTCCTCTTTCTTGGCGAGTACAATCTCGGAGTTGAAGAGTAATAGGTAATCGGTTCTTGACTCAAATATCTAGTAATATCTTTGATGTGGCGATATTTACTGCCTAACTCATACCTCTTCTCCTTTTAGTCTTTCGAATAAGGGTGATCCAAGAATGGGATATCAGAGCGATTATAAATTTTGCCGGTGAAGACAAATCCAAATCCCAGAGAAGTTTCAACTGGAATTTGTATGACCTATGTCATGATGTGGGTGTAGTCCAAACAGCGCAGCAAGGTGATTTCCTTTGGTAAGTCAGGTTAAACCACTCAGTAGCCAAGCGAAGCCCCTGACTTTTATTCAATACTTCATTCCGATGCAAGTACAGTCGATTAACCAGGACCCGATGCGAACATCATTTCAGTATCTCTTTTGCATGAATTAAAAATGCAATCAACGTCCATTAATTCACCTCATATCAGGAAGTGGTTTACCCACTCAGCGCCATAATATTCATGTGTACCCGACCCGTCACCCATCCCGAACACATTAATGTCCCAAGTCATCATTTAAAATTCATAAAAGCCAATCTGACAAATTGTTCCTTTTCGATTGCGATTTATTTTTTGTTCGCAACTTTTGTGCAAATTAATTAAATTCAATTGGAATCGGTTAAAGTCGTTGGAAGATATAAAAATAAAAATAAAAATAAAAGAATGAAAATACATACTCCTGGCGGCATTTTAAGTATGCACGTGCCAATAATGATTGTACGCTTCCAAGTCTTGAGTCTCAATTTTCAAGTCTCTACACTATCCTCATGAATAATTCAATCGTTGCCTCGGGACTTAAGAAGTATGTACTCTCTGCATCTAAACATGTGTTTCGATGTACAAAGAATGAAAGTTTGATGACCAGAGATAGGAAGAAGTATCGCACATATGAGTATGTACGAGTACATACTCGTATTTATAGTTGTTCGCAAGAAATTCGCAACTAAATACAAGTTGTGGAGGGTATCTCTATGGTGAAAATGGTTATGTCAATGGCCAATGTAGTCTTCATATATATAGTAACAACGAGAGTACGATTAAGTTTATGGTGAGGTGGGTATGTTAATATCTCCAACAACCCATCACCAGCTTCTGTAAACAACGACAACCAAAAACAGACACTTAGATCCGTATCATCTGAAGCCATCCGCCAGCGATCTATCAAAATACCACTTCTTCCTGGAATACAACTATAGTTCTTGTACAACGATGTTAGTTTTCCATCTGCCACTGTTGTCCTCTTTAATCGCATTTTCATGACCCATTCACCCGGCATAGATATGATACTACTTTCAAACCAGGTATACGAGTATGAACCTAATAAAACGCATTTAGATTCATCTCTTCCAGATGTTTATCCTCATCCGAAAAATGTCATGCCTACAACGTGCCAAGAGGAATACCATTCCGGCAATAAGGGGGGGTCTTGTTAATGCGGTACCTTATGTTAGTTTTGAATATGCAACAAGATTCATATCATTGCCACTGGTCTATTATGAGATACGACAAAGAATCTTGCATGCTCTCCATCGCCAGTCATCCCCGGAGGAGATGGCTGTGGGCTTTACGGAACACTTGGGCTTCATGCACAACTGGAGCTACTTTTGAACACTTAAATTCTCGAATACTTGGACTGGCAGGAGAAGGTGGGCTCCAACATAATGTTTCCGTATGAATACGAAACCGAGTACCAGTTCACTTGTTGTCCCGGTTCAGTAGTTCGGTTTCTCCTGACTGTACGTTGTACCTATGGCTATTGGGAAATATTTTCGTCCTATGTTAGACATCAAAGCATTTTTTATATTTTTATTTTTGGGATTATGAGTTCCAAACATTGGACAAGTACGAGTAACACAAGAGTAGAATTTCAAATATGGCAAAGTGTTGGTTCGGATTGGTTTCCTACTCGTATGCACTGTGTCTGGGCTAAGACATGTGGGAGTTATGTGGCTCTGACTACCACTAGCCAGTTGAAGATATTTTTCTCTTCATCTTGAGGCTTTTTTTTCCATTTCCTTGAATTTACCTCAGATGCTGGAGACTTGTGCTTATGCATATGAAGCAGCTGCAGGAAATTGGTATCACCTTAAACTATCTCAACATATGCACCTACAATACGAGTAGATACTCGAAATGGTGCAAAACTGAAATTGCTTTTCATACTCGTAGTTTCAGGGTCTAGAAAAAATTCCTCTTAATATGGGAGAGATGGCGAAATTCATGGAAGAAGCCGAACCGGACAGGTGGTGTACGGATGGTTTGGTGGTGACAGATGGAATGCAATATTATTTTGTGGTCGGTGAACCCATTGCGGTGGCAGAGGAATAGTCATGAAATAATGCAGACTGCTATGCTTGGGGGGTTAAAGAACTGAGTAGAGTTGCTTATGGTCTAGGAAATCTGACAGTAAACGGTATCTGTGCTAAGAGAAACGTATGGAAAATATTCGTTCTGGGGATGGTTCACAAGGAATGGATAGCCTTTTGAAACTATTTAATATACAGGCATTGTTTGTTTATAGGTAACTAGATTCGGTTGGTCTTAAACTTTGCTCAGTCAAAGACAGTTGAGTGGGCGCCTGTTAAATTCTGCCTGTGATCCACTATTACCACTTGCTCCTTATGTGTATTGGACATTAGATAATGATAATAGTGATCAACCTTCTGCAGATTGATAACTTAATTAGCGACTATCGGCGATCTACAGGATGTGAGAACAAGGACCGGGAGTTCCTGGTTACAGGTTCCTGTTAAAAGATCTGTTTGTTGTCTGAAAGAGAGTTTTACTCCGGAGCTGCCTTTTAAGCCCAAGCACGCGTCGATTAGATCATTTACGAGGTAGATAAAGCCCTTTAGTACCTTAAAGTTTTAGTTGTCCACCGTGATGATTTATCTAAGACGTCGATGTTGCGTATCCCTCTTCATTGACACCTCTCTGTGTTCATGCTACGTTGTCTGCTTTGTTTGTCTTGGCTTTGTCATAACCTATCTTGACGGATCAGCGTGGATTCACTTCCACTTGTGCGCGGCTCCCCTGCGTTGATCCTCCTACTGAGACTCAAGGACTCTGCGAGCCGGAGTATTGTTATCTATTTGCTCTACATAGCTATCTTAGGCGACAGATGCGCAGTTTTCTGATTAGATCGATGTCACTGTACACCTAAGGTCGTCGAAGACCGGGACCGCATATTTTTCAAATGATTTTTCTTTTAAAACGACTCAGCACAGCCGTACTTACTTACCCATTACCGGTGAATATTCGGTACCACACTGAACTTTTTTGTTCTACCCTTGACTGTGGGAGCTAATCTTCACCCGTTGCATGGCATTTATGGTATAAAGCTACATACGAGTATGTTTCCATTTTCAACAGTCTTACACAAATTATGGCGCTGAAACTCGTCATTCGTCTCATAAACTAGTGATAATTTGTTGAACGTGACGTTAGTTTGACAGATTTTGCAAGTAAAGTCGGCTCTTTAGGGCCTTGAGAATCCGTCAGTCTTTTTGAAGAAAAATATTTGCCATTCCCTTTCAACTAAAGAACAACTTTAGACTCCCAAATAAACAAATCTTTTTAAAAGTAAAAGTATAGGCCCAAGTGCCCAACTTTGTGGAACTCCATAAAAAAAAAATGCAAATCACGAAGTTTTACTTGTACTAAATTTGTAATAGGGTGGCACCTATGTAAAACAAATCTTTCCGTCTTTGGAAAACACAGAAATAGATTTGACTTCTGTATACCAAAAGGAATGCAGGGAAACGTTAACTGGATAACATATCTTAACGTGCACCCCCTCCCAGAAATTCCCTGATTAGACTCCGTTAATGGCATCTACTTCACAACGAACCACAAAAGAAATCCAAGAAAAACATTATCAAAAGTGGAGAAAGGGAAAAAATGAGGAGAAACCAACAACAAAAAAAACCTGTGTAAGGATAAAAGAACTTAACAACAAAGCCAGCAATTTATTTCAGATTCCTCCTTCGCCAGTGCAACAATTAAGCTGGCAAGTAAAGTGCACTCTCAATATTGTTCCTCAGAAGGTAGCCCATAACTGGAAGCCATTGTCGTGGTCGTCGTCATCATCATCATGGTGCTAGTGGAGTGGAGGCGCACGAGGAGAAGGAAGTTGTAATATTGGTAGGATTGGTGGTGCCATACTGTAACGCTGTTGAAACATTTCAATTGGTGTAATCTGATACAAAGTAGCTAGTTACATTCTGTAAGCCCTCCACTAGATCCCTGTCCACCGATGCAAAATCTGAAAGAAAAAACAAAATTAAAATAAAAAAAAACATTGAAACGGTGGTTTAAGAGAGAAAATCCTTTTCGAAATGAGTCCGTGTTCTCGTGGAACACCAATCGTACGATTCAGAATTGTTTTTGTCCGTGTGCTGTAGATGTAATTAAGGATTAAGGCGTTATCGAATAGGTACGAAAGAAAAAAAAAATTGAAATCAAAACGACAGAGACTGTGCCGTGACTTGGAACGAACATTACAACAATGTACCTCCAGAACCGGAGTCAGAGTCGAAGTCATAGTCATCGTCACAGACACAGCTGGAGCTAGAGCCAGTGGAAGAAAATTGAAAACACTTCCACAGCATTCATTCGAAGTTTGCGTTTTCCGGACCAGGTGGGGTCATAAAGAAAGGTGCGATGCTAATTAGGTTTCTTTATCGCTTGATTCTGATTCCAATTCCAACTTTGAGTTCAAGTCCTACAATTGGAAAGAGGTACGATGTGCTGAGTAAGAACAAAAGACAAAGTGAATTGCAAGTCCAACTGAATGCTGAAATTGCTTTTTTTTTTCATTTCGAAAGTTGATTGGTTGATTTGATCTGATTTTTTCGCTTCACGAAGCATGGAGTCTTCAGTTGATGATGCTTTTCTTTAATTCTATCACAAAAACATCGAGGAACAAAAATCAATAAAAGTGGCAGAATGGGTTATTATTACCCAACAATTCTATAGCAGTCAGTGTCAATTACGCAGAGATCACTTTACTATTGTCTCTAAAGAAGAGAGTGAATAAAGAAGTATAGGACCAAGTATTCAAGTTTGAGGGATGCCAGTCAAAAAACTTGTGATCACATGTAGTACTGAAAGGTAAAGGTTTCGGACTGCGGTAAAACTTATTTCAAATTGAGCGCAGTAGTGGCACTATAAGATGAAAACTCACCTATTCCGGATACTCTTCTGAAAAGTGGCTTTATTTTCTGTCGATTGTTCAAGGAAGTGCTGCTTTGTTCTACTCGTATTGATCTCTTAGGTACTGGTCTGAAAATGTCTTTGATTTAAATTGTTTTAAAGATACCTAGAATCTATGGGTTTGTTTGTCGACTGCCTTTTAAAAAATTGACTTCTTCTTACAAGTAAGATGGTTCAACATCGCCAGCGGTTGAAATCATGGTTCAATTCGAGAAACTCATCAGGCATTATGTGCATTTTATGGTGCTCATCATCATCCATTGGAGCGATTAATTCCAGAAACTATGAAACGTTTTCGCAATATGTTTACCCTAAACGATAATAAGTATCTCGTAAGATGTCGTACAGTGCTCACGCAACAAGCGATTGATGATGTACAGGGTGCCTTAAGGAGCTCTGCGCAACCGCGGGCATGGACCCGTGGGGGGTGGCCTACAAGATAGCTGTAAACACCGTAAGAGGAGGTAGGTCGCCGCAGCCTACAGACCCTCCCCTGATGAACAAAATTGTGGCCACACTGTTCTCCAGGACGGTGGACAGAATCTCGCAACACGCTCCGTTACCACAGGGATCGATCCTGGAGGTTAGTATCGCGGAAGTCCACATGGCTATGAATCGGCTTAAGCCAAATAAGGCCCCGGGCCCAGATGGCATCCCGAGTGTGTCACTCACGGCCCTTTTTGCAAGGCTATTTACGACATGCCTGAAGGAAGGCACGTTCCCGAAACAATGTAAAAGGCAGAACTTGGTCTTGATTCCCAAGCCAGGGAAGAATCCCCAAGATCCCTCTGGATATCGACCAATCTGCCTCTTGGACGAACTTGGAAAAACACTCGAAAGTGTCATCGTGAATCGTCTGAATGAAGCCTTGGAACGCCCTGGTAGTCTGAACGAGCGGCAGTTCGGCTTAAGAAAACACAGATCGACCCTGGATGCCATCGAGATGGTCGTCAGCATAGCTTGAGACGCTTCGGCTGTAGAAATATGAAGAGGCAATTCCAAAAAATACTGGGCTGTAGTCACGTTGGAAGTGAGGAACGCTTTCAACTCAGCCAGATGGTCCCGTATCGTACACGCACTGGAGGCCCTTGGGGTGCTAAAATACCTCCAGAGAATCGTGCGCGATTACTTTGGGGATAGAAGGCTGCAATACACAACGGATGTCGGTATGCAGCGTTACAGAGTGACATGCGGAGTCCCCCAAGGTGCTGGCCCCCACCTTCTGGAACGCGATGTACAACAACGTGCTCGAGATTACACTGCCCGAGGAGTGCACGATCATGGGGTACGCGGAGGACCTGGCCGTAGTGGTTGTGGCCAAGATTATTGAAGAGATCACGACTAGATGCACGGAGGCGATCGGCAAGGTGATCAGTTGGCTGCAAAGAAACGGATTGGACCTGGGGGCACAGAAGATCGAAGCAGTCCTCTTGACCACAAGGAAAAGGAGAGAGGTGTTTTCCTTTCAGAGTGGCGATTTCACGGTCACATCGGAGCCTTTCCTGCGATAGCTGGGAGTCCTCCTAGACGCAAGGATCGGCTTTAAGGAGCATCTTAAGCAAGTAAAAGTTAAAGTCGAGGATGACGATGGCTCTGTCCCGGATAATGGCAAATACATCGGGCATTCGATATTGTACGCGAAGACTGCTAGCAAGGGTCACCAGCCCAGTGATTTTGTACGCGGTTCCCATCTGGGCATCAGCAATGGCTAAGCGCGCTTACGAGGCCAGAATAATTTTCACACACCGCCTGAGCGCGCTCCTTGTAGTGAGCGCATATAGGACCGTTTCTGATGACGCTGCATGCATCCTGGCTGGCATGCTGCCGATAGACCTGATCGCGGAAGAGCTGCAGGAGATCCGACGGGACAACCGGCCAAAAGAGGACGGCCGGCGTAATACAATTCGTGCATGGCCAAGTAGATGGAGCCGTTCCCAAAAGGGTAGATGGACGTATGCCCTAATTCCCAACGTCGATGAATGGCTGCAGAGGAGGCATGGAGATGTAAACTACTACCTTAGGGGCTATCTCCATCGCTTCGGCATTGAAGATAATCCTCATTGCCCAAACTGTGTGGAGAGCAATAGAGGATGCGGAGCATATTCTCTTCTCGTGCCGGAGATTCGAATACATCAGGAGCTCCATTAACGAAGCCATCGGGGACCCAGCTTCAGCTATAAACCTGGTCCCCAGCATGTTAAGCAGCCCCCGGAAATGGCAGGCTATTGAAGGCTGATGACATTGATGATGGAGCTGAAAGCTATAGAACGCCGCCCGGAGAGTGAGCCTTTTCAGCTAGGTGTAACTTATTCACGAATTTGACAGTGACGACTAGACGAACGCATTGAGCCTTTGCTCAGGACATCCTTCTGACGAAATACCTAACGGTGATTCCAGGAGGAGCTTCCCGTCTGGACGATGAGGACATGTTTTTAGTGCGGTTAAAGTCCCACACTGATCTTTAGACTTTCGATGCTTTTTAGCCCTCGTTAAAAAAAAAGGTACTGCTGATGATGATCCACATGTGTCAATTCGACATCGTAATCAACAATCAAACTTGTGTCCATCCACTTTTTGGATGATTTTGCGTAAAGATCTTGGTTTACGTGCTTACGAGATTCAACTCGTACAGGAATTAAAGCCACACGATTATCGTTTACGCCGCGCTTTCGAATGAACCGAACAATGATCCACAATTTCATTTAAAAACTTTGTTCACTGATGAAACACGCTTTTGGTGAAGTGGCTATGTCAATGAACAGCATTGCCGCATTTGGAGCAATGATAATCCATAAACCCTTTTGTCAGAGAAAAAGCGACCGTTTGATGCGCTTTATGTCCCATAGAATCATTGGTCCATATGCCTTTAAAAATAATGATGGTCAGAACGTTGCGGTCAACGGTGAGCGGTACAGAGACATGGTTACTAACTTTTGCGTGCCTCAATTGAAAGGCATAAATATTGCGGATATGTAGTTTTAGCAGGACGACGCCACTTGCCTCACAGTGCGATATACAATTAATTTACTGAAAGAAACATTTGACGAGCGCCACCTTTTTCGTGAGATTTGACTGGAGAAATGTAAAGTCCCGTGTCTACGCCGATAAATAATAAAAAACGACTGAACCCTTGAAAGACAACATTCGACGCATCAATGCCGAAATACAGCCTGACTTACTGCGAAGAGTGTATACAAGTTTAACCTACAGATGTACGAGCCAGCCGCGGCAGTCTTGCCCGAAATCATCTTCTTCTTATTTAAGTGGTGCTAAAGTCCGGGGTGGACCGGGGCCTCAATTAACAAGCATCTCCAGCTAGCTCGATCTTGTGCTAGCTGCCTCCAGTTTTGCACGCTAAGTTGGCTGAGATCCCCTTTCACTTGCGTGCGCCACCTGAGCCTCGGTCTTTCTCTGCTGCGCTGTCTCTTGGGGACGGATTCGAAGACTTCTGGAACGGAGCATTGGTGTTCATCTGCTCTACATGACCCAGCTATCTTAGTCGTCGGATCTTCACTCTTCTTGCCAAATCTTTGTCGCTGTTCATCGTTGTGTCTCCCCCTCACCATGCGACTAATTGGACTTTACACGTGAGTTTTGCACTATTCTTTCAAGAATGATGCTAATCGCATGACAGCGCATCGTCTTGTCTAAATCCTTTTTTGAAATCATATTGCCATAAAATTGTCTGTCAAATGCAACAATTTCATGGATATTAGGAACATTTTTCTGAGTTTTATTTCAATTTAAAGTTATACGCCTTTAAAAAAACATCCTCTATTAAATTTTTTCCTTAGACTAGCCATTCGGCCAGTAAATGAATTAAGCGGTACAAGGGCACTTTAGAGTGAACTTAACCACCCGTCGGCTGAGAATAACTTATATGTACTCGTAGTTTATGCCGGTGTTGAGACCTCATGCTAGGTGGCGTGCCAAAGTGGCGTGGGACCTTCACCAACTTGGTTTGGACAACGAAGGGTGTCAGCACAGAATCATGTTTAAGTGTGAGAACTATTTGTTGATGCTCAAGTCCGATCATAACTTGAGTGTCACTTGAATCATGTTATAGTTTTCTGATCTAAGTCGATACTGTTGGAAGGCATTTGCTCGTAATTTTGTTCCTTTGCAATGTTAGATCAATTTTTATCAATTTATGTATCGGGTAAATCGGGTCAGTCGTGTCTTGTAGATGTTTTCTGCCCCCGCAAATATACAACAAGTGTCCTTTTTAGACATAATCAGGAGCTCTGGGCCGTACTTATTTGAAGATAGTCATCCTTGTGGCAGGGTGGAATTCATAAACTGCTTAAATTATCTCCATGATATCTAAGTTGCATATTCAAGCTTGAGATGTGGAAATGTCGTTAACCACTTGTCCTCAGTCGATATATGTCGCATTGACAGCTGCAAAAATCAGGGCGGCCAATCTGTCTTATTGAATCATGACAGCTTAAACCATCTTGCTGAATTGAACTGACCTAGAAAATGATTTCCTTCGAATCTAAACGGATTGTAGCAAATTTGATCACCGACGTGGCACTATCTTCTTCCTGAAATTCGAAAGCCTTATATTTTACTTGCTAACTTTTGTGAAAATCGAAGGAAGAACAAAAGTCTTCACTTCTAAATGCAAGCCTTTCTGGCGAAAACCGTCATATAGATAAAGATAAGATTTTCCTCACCACAGAAGCTTGATTAAATTTGATACATTATCCTCGAGATAGGGTTCGTTCATGATGCCGAACTCGGCCGAATCCTTGCGCGAACTGGCAGTAATATGGAAGCTTTAGCCTCAAGGTAGGTCTTACCTTAGAGTCCTAGACGTGTATTGGTTACGTGTTGTTCGAGAGATAAAGTATTTCACATTCGTCATTTACTTTTTGTGGTTTCTTTAGGAGATGATGAGCTTTTTGCAGGCCACCTGCGCCGCACAAGAAGAGAACCGGCATCAAGCAGCATTATATTACTGTCAGCGGGAAAGTAAACGTTATCTGTGATGCAACGGTCTATTGCATGTTTCTAAGCTTGAAGTATCGGGAAGCCACTGTCAATTTTTATGCAGGGAAACATTATAATAAACACCAGCCCCAGCTCTTTGCTCCGATTTAGATACATCTGTGTGCCCGACACTGGTGAATTTTTGAAAAAACTTTGACTTGTATTGTTTCTAAGATCAGCCATCCTGGTAAGGTAACTTCTAGTTGTGTTAGGTACATGTGACTAAAGTTGTGTTCCTAGTTTTTCATTGCGTCCAAGTTCATGTACAATGTGACGATGACATATCTCGGAATTGTTCTCATTTACTGAGATTTACTCGAAGGACATAGTTCCTTTCTAAAGGTCCAGTAGAATTTCTAATTTTTTTTTATAATTGGCTTAAGCTTAAAAGATTTTGCGTTACCTTAAAATGTCTGGCCACGGCATGGGCGAAGGAAAATTATCGGGGAAAGAAAGACATATGCCACTGTCTAAGTTGTATTTTGTAAAGAGTGTTTTTTTTAAGAGCTTGAAAACTATGAATAATAATACAAGACAGAAATATTATTGGAATGAATTTATTATTGTGATAATCCGGTAGATAATTTCATGACATTTATGTTAAATATGATTTCGGGCATATGCCCGCCTCGGCTACGAGTTACATGGTCCATTCAATCAGTCCAATTTTTCACTACTTTTTCCAATAAATCTGGCCGTATGGCGTCATTGATGGCTTGAATATTGGCTTGCAATGCTTCAAGAGTTGTTGGTTTCTCGGCATAAACCAATGACTTAACATAGCCCCATAAAAAAGTAATCGAGAGGTGTTAAAAGGACCACTTCTGGAAATAAAGTTAACACCAAATTGATTTTGCAATAAATTGATAGTTAAGGGCGCTATATGGCAAGATGCGCCGTCTTGTAGGAACCAAATGTCGTCGATGTTTAGCTGATTAATTTTTGGAAAGAAAAAATCAGTCAACGTGGCTCGATAGCGCTCGCCATTCACCGTAACGACATTTCGGCGTCTTTTTCAACACTTCGCGCTACAGCAGCAATACTCTCTTCGGTACGCAAATTTCTCTGTCTTGTTGATGGTTTTGAATCGAGAAGAGTAAAATTAGTGCGAAAACGATCAATAACTACGCGAATTGCTTGCTCACTAGGCCGATTATGTTGACCGTAAAATTTACGAAGTGCTCTGTGGATTTCACGAACAGATTTATTTTTTCAAAGTAAATTTCCACAATTTTGAAACGTTGTTCTGATAAATTGTCAAATCTTTCTGAACAGAAATGTCAACACAGTTTGACATTGACAGCTGTCAAACCATAGAAACTTCTCAAGCAGCTAAAAAAAACACCTTTTAATTGGAATTCTGCCTACCTTTTTCGCTATAAAATGCATCAGCTTGGCTTATGCCAGAATAACCTTTATATGACTACGATTCTGATTCTAATTTGGTTTCACACACTTTTCAAACTTTCGTCTATTTGCCATTGTTTACCGTAACTACCTTACCCTCTGATCTCGTTATCTAAATGTCAATGCTTTCAATGACACCTTTCAACACATTACCGTTGCAACACATTACTCGTACAAGTGACACTGACACCGAGACTTTCGATGCAAGTTTGTAATTTAAAATGTTTTTGATAGGAAAACTTTTCCCATTTCCCCATTACGTCCTGCAGGACTTTCGTCAATCTAACTTTTCCCTTTCACATATTGTCCAGTAGTAAATGGAAATACTTACCTGACATCTACCTATAATAACAAATTTTCAATCTTTCTCTTTTCAGACATGGTTCTTCACCGACACGGATGATCCATACTATCAGGAGAAGACGAGTAAGTATACGATTTCAGTTTGTTTTTTTTAGTTTTGAAGTCTCATATCTATAGTATCTTAGTATCTTGGAAGTTCATTGTCCGCCCTTCGTACAGGATAATCGTTTGAAATTATTTTAAATTTGAGTTTGGGACTGGGTATGAGTCTACATTTGCCCCATAAATCTCCGAACAAACTCACGGATCGTATTAAAAATTCAAATTCATTCTATTCCCGCTTCAATCAGTGTTCGTTCTTCGATACATAAATCTTCGATTTGCCCTTCTTCAAAAGAAAAGATAGAAATTTGAATCCTTTTGGATGGGTTTTGGTGGAAAAATTGCTTCCTCTTGGACGAAAATTGCTTTCGCAGGACGGAGATTTGGGTAAATTTCCAATTTCGTTGATCATCCATCAGTACCGCCTCTGCGAACGCCTTATTTTGGCCACTGTCTGTCTGTTTGTCTGGAATTGGAGAATCCAATTTCCTCTGTTCATTTACGGGGGAAGAAATCGATTAGAGAGCTGTCAGAACCAGTTCGCGCCTGCGTACAAGTAGAACTCTCTGTGCGCCCGCAGATTCATTTTAATTGAATCGCACACTGGTCCAGCGCTGGATAAGGATTTCATGAAGTCTGCCATTGCCCACATGAATTTTTTAGCTCTGGCACAACAGCTATCAATCAGAATTTTGACAGTTTCAAGTGGCTTGACGAAGCTGCTTCCAGTCTGTCCGATAGGTATGTATAGATACAACAGGCAATGTTGTCCTTGATTGTTTTCCGATGGTATCTAGATGCAGGAGCCAACCAACCAACTAACTCGCCAACCAATTCAACTACGTCTGGGTTGTAAGAGCGGTCACTTTTGATTTAAGTTGAAGTATCTTGTAGATATTCAGATACACGAAATACTCAGCGTCACAATTCAACGGATCGTTTAAACTAGGGTTGTTGGAGTTTTGTTCGTTTTGATGGACTTATGAGCGCAAAGTCGTATGTAAAACGATCACGTAGGAGGCTCAAAATGGGTTTTTTGTATCTCGAAACGTTTTTTCTTTTCTTTTTTTTCCATTTTTCCTTTGTCAGATACTTTTGAGACGAAAGTATTCGTATGTCAAAGTCCATGGTTATGGGAGACAAGGAACGTGGGCGTATCTTGATGGGTTTGGAGCAAGCTGGTGGCATTGAATTGACATTTTGATGGTTTTCTGCATATAAAACGGTCACTTTGGAGGCCTTTATAGCACGGCCAGTGAGTTTTCTTAAGCTTTGCGGTTCTGGCTTCTGAAATGTTTTGTATCTTCATTTGGATTTTATTCGAATTGTTTATCTGTGTTGGCCTAACATGGCATCGAATGACTCTTTAATTTTATTACACATGGAGGATTTGTTATTCTAAATGTTCAGTTCCTCAAGTGTCTGATGTAGGGTTTGATGGGATTCCGTGCAGAGATATGCATCTGGGGGGAGGGGGGAGAAGACTACAGGCCGAAACTTAAAGACTGAGAAATAGATTTAAGAATGACTCTCTCTTGGAAGTTGATGGGTTTTATCAAATCTGTTTTGTCATTCTACTCGTACATGGATACTCGTAAATTAGACATTTTTCTGGCCGTGGTCTTCGAAGGGACTGGGACTTTGAAGATCTCTTTTGTTTCAGATGATCTTTATTCTACTAGTGGACATGGAGTACTTGTAGCGGTCAGTTTATCGTTGGAGTTGGAAATGATAAAGGGGAGTTTAAATACCGGTAGCTTGGACAAATCCGGTCATCGAGTAATTGTGCATGTTGGAGATGTTTGTGGCAATAAAATGGTTTTATGACCTTTTAAGCACAGCGATCGGCTGTAAGACAACTGGAGGGGCTTGTAATCTGAATTCGGAGTTCCTTTTGTCTTATCACCATTGGAATTTTCCTTTGAGTTGTATCGAAAGATTCGATTCGAAATTTATTGTTTATGCCGCTACTACTACATTGGGTCTTTCCTAGAGCGAAACACATTCTGTCAATGTCATCGATTAGCTTCCCTTTGGCACCAAACTTGTTGTTTTAAGCCGCTCGAACTATGAATATTGCCTCGAAATGTAATAAGCTCGCTTGGCTGCAGATATACAAGAGAACCATCATGGGAACCAAAGACTACGACGTACATGAGTAAGCAAAATTGTTGGTTCTGCGAGACTGAAAATCTGCGTTTGACGTTCAAACAACCAAATCTTCTCACAGTCGCTATCTAGTGCGCCAATATTTTTCCCGGGGTTGACGTCTAGCTAATAAAAGCTACTGAATCGTGGGTTATGGCTTCTTGCGGCTATAAATTAATGAATTTAGCTAGCAGAAATAGCATACAAGTCACGAGCGATGGTGAATGTTTTGCAAAAAGCGCTTCTTGGACAATAAGTCTCTCGTTTTGTTAGCTTAGGACTGACCCCATTTGACGCCGTTCGACTAGCGTTTGTTTTTTGAGCTTTTTATTTGGACGTTTTGGATATCCGCCAAGTGGCTGCCGCCAGTGTTGTTGCATATTTTTGCCGTTATATTGCATTTTCCATGATTTTCCGCAAGATTTCCGATGTAACTGTTCGCATTCTTGTCGAATATTCTCCTTAAAGGTTGCGATTGTCTGAGGCTTGTTGACATAAGCCCGCGACTTCCAGAAGCCCCAGAGGAAGAAGTCTGGGAAGGTTAAATCGGGCCATTTTGCTGGCCATGCCAAATCTCCAAAACGGGAGATGACGCGACCAGGAAATGTTTCCTTCACAATATCCATTGTGGCTCGTGCTGTGTGTGCGGTTGCACCGTCTTGTTGAAACCACATGTTCACTGAGCTCCGCTCATCTAATTCTTGCAGTAAGAAGTCGTTTATCATGGCCCTGTAGCGTTCGCCAATAATAGTGACCGTATTGCCGATGGCATTCTGAAAAAAATACGGCCCTCCTCCTCCTCCCGCGTTAACGTCGCACTACACAGTGTCTTTAAATGGATGTAATGGCTCTTCGAGCACCACACGCGGATTTTCAGTGCCACAGAGACGAAGATTTTGCTTTTTGACGTAACTGCTTAAGTGAAAATGCGCCTCGTTGCTCATGATGATTTTCGACACAATATCGTCCTCTTCGTTGTCGAGATTGAGGAATACTTGACAGTAATTCAGACGCGACTGACGGTCAGGAGGCATTAACTGTACTGTTTGCACTTTGTGCGGGAACATGTGTAAGTCTTTCACTAAAATTCCCTGTCGGGTCCGTCTGGTGATGCCCAATTGCGTGGCCCGATTTTGATTGATGTTTCTTCGTTTTCAGCGACATCGGCAGCCACAGCCGCAATATTCTCCGCCGAAAGACCAGTCCGGTGGCGGCCATGCCCTGCATGGTCTCCTGTGGTTCCAGTCTGTTTGAGTCGAGTAGCTAAGTTTTGCAAAGTTGGTGAAAAAAAAACCAAAACAGTTCTTCCAGGCTCTTGCGGAGTATAGCGCTCCATTGCTTGTTTGTATACTGCAGCCGTCTAGTTGACAAATGTCAAATATGATTTGCAAATTTATAACATCTTCCGATAGGATGATTAATTTTGCGCCACCTTGTAGAACATCGTAAAAAAGTGCAAAATTTATCGCTTTGAGTTTTGAGACTCAGCTCAGTAAAAAGGCTATGGAATGAGCTCGGTGCATACTTTTGTATTTACTTTAGCGGTTGCCACTTGACAGATATTATCTTCCAGTCTTGATTGAAGCCAACCTCTGTTTTTGCGAGGTGCTTTGAGGCCAATAAGACCAAATGTCAATACATACTGTGCAATATTGGAATCTTACATCAAGCCCACTGCATACCTAATCTTTTGTGGTCTATTTACCATCGCAAACTTATAGCAATAAAGCCATTTACGAGAGATATACGACCTGGATAGACACTAAAACTGCTACTTAGTGTGCAACACTTCTGATCATTCCGCAGCCAATTTAAGAATTTTGCCAGTGACACTGTACTATAGCGACGAGTTGCATAGATTTTTTTTAAAGTCAGCCCTTCATGAACGTTTTTTTTAAATGCTGTTGTCTTATGTTTGAAAATCAATGGAAAGGTGTGACCGTTGGTATGTTCCCTCTAAAATTGTGTATGCATATTTCCGCGAGGTTATCCATAGCCTAAAAGTTCTCCGATATCGGACAATAGGAGCTTACAAGCTATATTAAATAGAAACGTTCAGATTAATGCTCTCTTCCTGAATTTTAAGGTCATAAAAGTGCTTTGTGGGAAACATTTCTGTCACAACAAATGTATTGATTGAATAGCAAGGGAGTGAGTACAGTCCCCTGCGGAACACCGTGTTTGAACGTCGTATAATTTTATGATTTTGTACCTGGGAGTCTGCGGTGTCTTATGCCAGGTAAAGGACAGACAATTAGTACCTCATTTTGATTTAAAGCATTCCTTAGTCTGTAAAACGTGACTGATCTTCAGACATATTTTCAAATTCTACTTGCCTTGAGGTTGGCTTCCGTCATTTACACAATACGGACAGGATCTTGAACATTTTTTGCTCCTTAAACTGGACCGAAACCTACTTGCCTATGACATCATTTCAGGAACTGTCCGACGCCAAAGTTCTTGCTCATCCTTTCAAAGTTCAGACAGTTCATAAGGCAGTGATTGTAGTCTTCGAAGGTATTTAGGACATTGCGACTGCAAACGAAACATTTGACTTTAAGTTGTCCAAGATAGGTCACGAAATACCACATAGTGTGCATGCAACCGCTCCAAGACGACATCAGTGGTTGCTACAACTTTTTTCCTTCGCTGAACTACTGACTTTTAGAAAGTACGTAGTGGACTGTTTGGCAGCTTTCGAAATAGATCTTCCATTTCCGCGATTCCTCATCTTTTTCTGGAGCCGCGTAGGCTACTCTACTCTTCTGCTACACTACTTTTCATGTCCTCCCAATGTAGAGTGAATGAACACCATAGCTCCGGCCTGAATAATAGTCAAATCTGAGCCCCGGGGACTACGTAGCAGAAGACGGCCAAATCTACGGTGGTGCGAACATCATCGATGGAAGGAGCTGGCGAAAGACCGTGTCAGCTGGGGAGGATTGTTGGTTGAGGCCCAGGCTCACCTCGGACTGTAGCGCCACTTAAGGAGAAGAAAAAGAATCCTCCCAATCGTCATCAGAATGAACAGTCTACGAAAAGATACATTTGTCACCTTGAATTTCGACGATATTTGCTGATATTTCGGCAATCAACTAGTCTGGGCTTCAAACTGTCCTAAAGTCGGTTGTTGTTGCTTTTCTTATACAAATCGTTTGATGCCCATGTTAGTGTGAAAAAATGCTTGTTGAGCTCGATGTTCAGCAACGATGAAGAGTACAAAGTCTGTTAACATTTTTCCGTCATTTACATTCGACAAGGCTTCCTCCTTGTACCAAGTTCTTGAGCCGGGACTTATGGATTTGAAGTGATTGCAAAGGTCGATATCAAAATAACATGTCATGCTGTGTGACCTACTGAGAATTACTCCAAAAAAGTTCGGGATATAGTAGTCTTTGTTTGGCACGCAAGATCTTCCATGGACTGCCTTTTACAGTGCTCCGTCTTCCGAAATTAAGTCGATCTTAAGCCAGATCGTAGTGACTATATTTAGGTGACAAGCAAACTTAAATGATTTCCAAACCGTTGCCTACACATTTGATCGGCACCTCAAAATTTTCAGAATCGCTTTGCTGATTAATATTGTGGGATGTCAGGACTTTTGTATCTCAATCGCTCGACGTTCATAAAGGAAGCTCTTGTGTACCAAATCAGGAAAGCCAGTTGACGATTGTTCACTTACAGCTTGTTATTAACTTGATTGTGATCACTTCTGACTGAAAAACAAAGAATCGCACTCTCTTTGGCCAAGTTGGTTGTACAATATTTGCAGAAACTGTCTGTTCCATGGACTGACTGATCGATTTTTGCCATTTGATCGATGTCTTCTAGGGTTTTTGATCATTTCTAGGATTAAGACTGTCTATCAGTCCTCTTTCCTTTAAATGTGACCTCCACGGTTGGATGAATTATCAAGGGAGTCAAGGCTTTCACAATTAAGACACGAGCGCCTTGCACAGACATCATCCGACAAACTTACTTGAGTCCTAAGTCGATTAAAATCAATGATGGTGACTGTTGTTGTGAAAATACTGCTCCCAGATACCGGTTTACTAGACTCTGGATCTGTTACGATCTCTCATATTCCTCTTAGATAGGACTCTACATTTGTATAGCTGTTATGTTACAGGTTCATGATATGAGCTCTAATTGAAGTGGAAACCTTCGTTTTGTACATATGAATGAGCAATCTCACGCTATTCGACCTAAGCAAGATACCCAGGCTGCGTATGCTCAACCGGGAAATTTGAATTAGGTCGCCGAAACGCGATTTTTTCATTGAAAGCGTTTTGTTAATTTTTTTTTGATTCCTTGTCCGAAAGTACATATCGCCAGCCAACGACAAAAAAAGGAACTGTTGAACGTTTAACTACAGCTTAACAGTAAGAACGTCTCAAGATGTCTTTGTTGTAGATCTCTGAGGGGCTGAAACTCCGCCAAATACATAATTGGGATTTCCAAACTCTCAAGTCCATTAAACCTTTTGCACAACAAAACTCATTAAACCGTATCCGTACCTAATTCCTACTGCGCCTCATTAAAACTCTGTGAAAGTGAAAAGGTCACCGAGTCACTTGAAAACAGGTTGGGTTTCGCCCCATTTCCACCTGTAGAACTACAATAAAATTAAGACGCAGACGGCTTCCGTGATACACTTAAATTTTCTACTCAATACGTTAACCCTGAAAAAGCAAAAGCTTCGAACATTTCCACCACAGGGTACGTGTACTCTGTACACATAGTGAACAACCCAAGGACCATCCTCCATTGTCAAACCATTATTATAGTCCCTCTGAAACAATATGCTACTGCTGCCGCTGCCGCTGCCACCAACGTCGGCGTCGTCGACGAATTTCATCCGTGACAACATTCAAATTAGGCGTAAAATCTCTTTCATTAAATATTGAGATTTTTTCCTCTCCAGCAGGCGGATGCACGAGTATTCGTATCTTTTGACTTCGCATCCAGGGGCAATGCCATGATGCCATGATGCCAGCCAGCCCACAACACTTCAACAGGTACGATTTCATGAATATTAATGATCCGCATCAGTCCCCACCTGAAATGAAGTCAATTCGTAAATTTAATCACCGCTAATGGATTTATGAGTTTCCAATTCGTTTCAGGACAGGATGGGCCATTGGTTTCCCCATTTAGATTTGCTGAAGAGAAGATGAATTGCTGTGTTGTTGTATTAGTCGTCATGCTCGGTTATAGCTCTCCCACATTGCATTTTAGAAACAAGGCCAACGTTAATCAGGAGAAAGTACTCGTGCATACTATACTCGTTCGCTATATGTACTCGTTTATCTATGCCAAACACATGGCTGTCAACTACTATAGTGTTACATTAGCCATGTATCCATGCCAGGATTGACAAGGACAGCTTCTCTATGACAACAATGCATTGGGCATGAAATGACAGTCCACTTTCATTTCCATATCCACAAAGCCTTGAGTTGACAGTTGATCGATACTGTATGTAGTGCCGAGTCCATTAACAATGGTTAGCATCAACCTGCCATCGGAGCACACAATAGACAATAAAACAGCGGATGCTGATGTGAGACATTGAAATATACAGAGACTGGGCTTAGTATAGGTATCTTAATATTGTGGTACTGAGATACTGTGATATCTTTGCAGAGATAACCATTTTAAGGTTTACGATTTAAGTGGAAATCTCCCGGTAGCCCCTCTTGCTTTTAGTATCTCAATTTACGGGTAATTCGCTCGTAAAATTATCAACAGACTGAAAATCAACCAAAAATACCGGGCTTCGTGGTATGGCGAGTTTTATTGGCTTCAAATGAACTGCCAGTGTCGGCCAATGTGTCAGAGATCACTATTTCGACAGAACAAATTGTCGGTGATAAAGTTGGGTCCTATCAGTTCTGAAGGTTATCAATCGACGTCGACAATGACGTACCAGTTTGAAGGTTTGAAAAAGTGAAAAAAGGTTCGTTGTGCGTTGTATCTAATGAATAAGCTGCCTGTGCCAGGTAAATTCCTTCTCCAGATTGTCTATCAGAGTTGGTGGTGGTATTCTGTAACGTGCTCCCAGACCACATCTGTGCGTGAATTGACCTTTCTAATTGGTGGTGTAGCTTTAATGAATCGCCATCGATCATTCAATGTGGCCATGCCATGACATGGTTTGTGGAAGCTGTCTGTTTTGTCGAGACTGGTCTGGAGGCTGTTTGTTTCTGCCGGACGATGTGTGGGAAATGTAGTGTGGTGGCTTGAGAGCTTTTTTTGTTTTTGTTTTTGTGAGATAAATGGATTTGATCGAGCGCAACGGTAGGTAGCCGCCCGAGAAAGTGGTATCTAAGATAATGAATGAGAGAATTTTTATTTCTTTTTTCGGGGTTATCTAGAATTGATAGATACACCAAGGTATTGGAGAGAATAGAAAATTGAATAGAGAAGAGGTTTTTGACTCTACCAGATCGAATGGCTGACTACGGGTCTACCAAAACTTTCTCAGATCTCAATCATTTTGACTGAAATAAATCAGCTCAATTAGTAGGGTTTTGAGTGGAAGGTGTCAGCCGTCGGTCTGTGAAGTACTGAACAAAGTGGAAGTGTGACTTAGGATTGGCCAATTTGCTTACCCAGATTCAACTGGGTTGCACTTATATCATTTGATTTAACAATCTTGTCCAGTAAGGTTAATGTAAACCCATTATGAAGCTGAAATTGCAGTTTGCCTGCCATGCCACCAAAGAAGTATCTCCATACAGTACTCTGCCTTAGATTGTTAGGGTGTGAAAATAGCAAATGTGGACAGTATCCTTCTCTAAGTCTTCCTCTTTTAACTCTCTGCAGAAGCCTTTTTTTACTAATTCGACAAGTTCTGATAGTATTATCCTGTCATTCAAGATTATATGAAAATATTCGGATTTTTTTGGAATCCCGGCCATAATTGTCCAGAAATTTCATAGTTGGAAAAGTTGTACGCCCTAGCGTTGTTTTGTATCCTGCGTCGTACTAAAAGATTCACACTGCAGGCTAGATGCTTTGGTATTTGGTGCTTTAGCTCAAAGTAATTGACAGATAAAATACGAGCTTACTCGTCAGTGGGAGACCTGACTCTTCGCGTGAGGAAAAGTGGAAACGATTTCATTTCGACGGCAGAGATATCCTTTATAGCCACTGGCTGTCATTAAATGATGGGATATTTCCCTGTTTAAGCTTGTCTTGCCGCCCTTGTTTTAACCAATATCTCAGGTTGAAAGACACTGTTGTGATCTGGGAGAGAAATTTCATCGGATAAGATTTCAGCGTCCAGTTTGACACATGAGCAACTACATTGTTTCTGTCCCATGCCTCTTTGCCTTAAAAGATACAGGCAAATGGCATTTCCAAGTCGGTCCATAGTCGGTATTGAATGATATGTATACCCGGGTCATTCCACAAGATTGAGGAATGACCCTTGTTATAGAGGTTGAAAATGTGTTTTTCAAATGAACATGTTGACCAACGAAGAGAAGTTGCTGACCATATGGTATGGCTTGGGTATGTTGCAAATGGTTAACATCGGCTTACAAATCCCCTTAGGACTAGGGGAGACATTAGTAGCAGGCCATTTAATCTTTTTGGCTACTGGGCTTTATCCGCCTATCATAAAGAAAACCATATGACCCAGATGACCCAGATGACCCAGATGACCCATAGTCAGTCTAGCTTATCTCAATCGATTTCTTATGCAGACTGTTGAATGGCAGTAATGACAAGAAAGTGGGCAACCAGAACAAGATTAGTGATGGTGAACCAAAGTAAAATAAGCCTGTTAAAGCAGGACCAGATTACAACAATGTGGGAAGTGTATCCGAGGTACTAGGTACTAGGCAGTAGGTACTACGACCTCTGTGATTCTTGCTCGATTTGACTAGCACCTTTGTGGTTTTTGTAATGTCCTGATTGATCACAGAGCTCTTGAGCAATACATGTTCGTCTTCTTATGTGGTAAAGATTCGCACAGTCCCATAGTTCATGATCTCATTATTCTTATATCTGTTGCGTTGGGCGTCTTGGAGTTTATTGAACAGTCCGTTTAAGTTTCATACTCGTATTGTCGGCATCTTAAGTGCCACTGGAGTATCAGTGAATACTTTTTTTGTGGTCGAAATTAATGCTCGAGCGGCTTGGTGTTTCAGTCTACGCGATGAGTTGTCTCTAGTCGGATTCAGTGTTGTTTCAATATCCGAAAGGTTCAGACAAATTTGCTACCCTGTTCACTGTTGATTTGCATTGAGTGAGTGTGCCTTGTTGGATTGCGTAGTACCTTTCTGTAGAATCTGCGGGAGTCATGGAAAAATACGATCCCAGTAATGCAGAGATAGAGTAGAGGACCTACCACGCTGCAGAAGTATGGGTCATGGTATGCTTTCCCACATGATTTTGGTTCCGTATTTGATAGCATGTGCAATGACATATCCTAAGGCCGTTCGTTGCTCTGTTGTTGTTACAGAACATCTGCTCGATATTTGATTGCAAAAGATAGGCCTTAAGTTGCACCATTCGGAGTCATTGAGCCCAGCTGTCTTATTCTATCTATTCTGCTGTAGATACTGTCAACGATACTTTATTTTGATACGCCTGACAGGATTTCATATATGACGTCGAAGAAGCTTATCTCCCTGCAGTGTGCGCAGTTCAGTTAATCTTCCTTCAAAAGGATCAAGCAAGGAATACTGGGGTTCGATTCGTCGGGCATATTTTCAGATTTTGATGACTTTCTCTCCGTATTCAATCATTACCTGCTGCTTCAAACAGCTCGGTAGCTAACCCATCGGGTCCAGCAGCTTGTTAGCCTTAAAATTGGAAATTTTTATCTGGGGAACCTATGTTCTTCTTCTTCTTTTCTTCTCATTGAGCTAGTGAACGCCTGGATGCATATTTGCATACGTCACCGAACCAGAGATTTTGGGGCTGATTGATTGATGGCTCTTTGGCAGTGACTGTGATCTTGACTGCGCTCTTGTGATAGTTACGAATATTCACATCTGTATCTTGACTACGGCACGGTCTAAAGTGTAAGTTGCTTGGAACACTTTTAAAGTGCCTTGCGTCGATCACAAGTGGATCAATTTAGTTAATGGCCTCTGAATTATGGGTCAACCAGGTGCCTTCATGGATATCAAGGTTTGAAATCCGTGTGCTGGTTATAGGTACACAACGTGTAATAAGTCTGAATCACTTTCCTGAGGTAATGCCGTGTGCTTTCCGACCGTATTACCAATGATGCCCAACTTGCTTAGCTTGGAATTAAAATCGTCTTGGATGTCTCACATATTTAAACCATTGCTCGTAGGTTTTGTTGAGTTCATGCCACACCGGTTGTCCATCTCTTTTTATCTGGTCTATTTTACCGCACTTTTTGGACGGCGGTTATATCTGATTTCTAGCAATCGAAGATCTCCTCTTCTTGCCCGACTTGACACGGTCTTTTGGGGGTCTGAAGATTTCATGTGTAGATCGAGCTTACTAGGATCGCCAATGATCATTATCCGAGGCTATTAACTGGCTACTTTTTATCTTTTTTGTACAGAGATGTGAGCACTATGAGGCCACAGTCCAGTATTGTGTTAATGGTCTAACAAGCACGTACTTGCAATTAAGGCCTGCGTGCGTAGGGACTTACACAGGCTATGGTATAACCACTGAGAGGTAAATCAAGTCCTACGTCATGGAATTTTTTGTTGCGCTATTGGCCCAACCCAGGCTATAGCTACCAGTTTCTCTAGCCAGCGCTTTGTTGGTAGGGATTGTTCTATTGAGTACTGCATATGTTGATCTTCATCAGATTCTTTTATAAAAAACGTTTCTGTACTTTATGTCAGCATAATTTGTACCCAACGCAGCTGAGGTCAGTGCTGACTCCCTAGTGTCTGTCTTGAAGTGAGATATTCTCTATTTCTTCGAAAATCTTTCCTTTTTCCGGATTTTCTATTGCTCTAGTTCATGAAAGAGACTCAACACTAAGTGTATCCTCTTTGGTTTAAAGCCTCTTTAACTTATCGTATGCCCAGTTGAGCTTGTTATCTGTTTAGTGCGAAGGTTTGAATGCGTCGGCAGACACTTGGTAAGCCATTCTATGTCCCGCGAGGTCTAAACTCATATCGCGTAGCCAGTTCTTTATCAGTGCTATTACTTCGTTGCAATACAACTCGATTTCTTCAAGTCGTTTCGGCACGACTACAACAGCAGTTTTGTCCGTGAAACCTATAATGGCAGCTTCCCTGGGGACTGGGAGTCGTAGAAAGTCATCATACATCACGTTCCATAATAAGGGACCTAACACTGATCCTTGGGGTACATCCCCTGTAATTTTATATAATTTCGTCCCGTCGTCGGAGTCTTAGAGGAGCAACTTATCGGTAAACTAGCTCGCGATCAATGTTAATATGTACTTCGGTATATTTAATCTTTCGATGCACTGTAAAATACGCGATCAGTTCGCCTAGCTAAAAGCGTTTCTCACGTCAAGTGTAACCACGGTTCAGTACTTTTTACTGCCTGCTTTCCATCGTCTACCCTCTGTGGCCTATTGGGCGTCTATTACGACTTTAATCGCGTCGATTGTCGATCGGCCCTTTCTAAAGCCGTACTGATATTCCGCGAGTCCATCATTGGCTTCAATGATATGCTGTAGTCTGAGCGGCCGGCAATTGAGGGCTATTCCGGTGGCTAATTTCCTTTTGGAAATATTCCCTCGCTTAAGCATGCATTATACATGCTGACGCAAATGTCTAGGAGGGCCTTCATCGCTATTTTTAAAGCCTAGAATTTTTTTTGGACCGGGGGCTTTCCGATCTTCTACCCTCTCGATTGCAGCGGTGAGTTCATCGGTTGCTAAGGCAAGAATGTGTTCACGTGGTTCTCCGATCTCTCCGATCGATTAGTACAACTCCGTCATGTTGAGAGGGGAACAGAGGTTCTACGATTCTGTTGAGGAATAGCGGGCAACTTGGTGCCGGTCTCTGAGGCGTTTTGAGCTTCGCGGTTATGATTTTGTACGCTTTACACCGTACATTTTCGTTCAATTGCGTACAAAGTTCCTTAAAGCACTGTCTTTTGCTAGACTTAAAATCGGATTTGAGTGCAGCGCGTGCTTCTTTATACGCTGTCCTCAATATCAAATGTCTATCCGTATCGCGTCTAGACCGTTGGTATTTTCTTCGTGCCTTAAGACGGGCTGATCGAAGTTCCTTAATGTCGTCGTTCTACCAATACGTTGGACGCCGGCGGTTTTGTGTCCCCGTTCGAGCCATTGATAGATCGCAGGCAGCGTGCAGTTATCGCGTTACTTGACGTACGATCTTTTTCGCTGTTCTCTTCTCAAGTATAGCTTCAGCGATTGTGTACTCTAAGAGCTCCTCTTCCATTTCGTCTTGCTAGTTGGAGACCGAGTGTTTCGAGATCGTGTAAGACTATGGAGATCGATTATAATTGCATTATGGTCACTGTGGGTGTAGTGATTGCTAATGCGCCAAGTTGTAAACCTAGATAAGCTACTACTAACGAACGTAATATCAACAATCGAGCCCGCCCCCACTCTACTAAACGTGTTCACATTTCCCATATTAGCTACGACGACGTCCAAACTACGCTTCTTCATTCTACTGCCCATGCGGCTATAATAGTTGGCGTATAATCCTTAGCATCAGGAACTATGCTTTTGATGACTCGTTCGTATTGCTCAATAGCAAGGCTTGGAGGGACATAACAGCTGTTTATGTTGAACTTTGCTCGTACGAAGTAGTTTTTCTCGCCGAAAGGTGGTATCTGAAACGTGGTAATACCACATGCCCATATGGCGGCTTTTTTCGTCGCATCATGCGCCCAGTTACCCGAATTTGAGAGTATTGCAATGTCGACCTTATGCCCATGGACCGTTTGATGCAGTAGATCCTGAGCTACCTTACAACGATTTAGATAAAGTTGCAAAATTTTCATGTTTTCGCGTGTAGGCGCTCAATTGCCGTCTTTAAGACGTCAATAGTGCTGACTTCTTCTGTGTAATTTCAAGGATTCCTTGATAATCCTATTCCTTAATATGCGAACTTGCAATAGCAAAAGCGTTCTATTATGGATCCTCTTAGTACTGTCTTAAATAAGAGGCAAGCATTGCCCCATTGATAACAAGATCTAAGTGCTCCGTCATGGATGCCTGAGGTTCCTAAGAATTTTTTTAAGTCTTCTGCTGCAAAGGATTTTCTCAAAACCTGTATCCTCTGTTAGCTAAATCGGCGAAACAATTTCCGTGATTAGTTATTCCGTCATGATGTATTGCAGCTGTCTCTCCATGGCTATAGCTTTTAAGTCAAATTACAACAAAAAGATATCGCCGTCGTTTAACATGGGGACCTCCCAAACGATTTCACCCAAATTGATCACAAAGACCACGTTGACCTCTTTAGTCATACAAAACTGACTCTCTACCGTAGCTTCTTCGGCACATCAACTTTGTTTTCCCTGTCAAGAGGTTCCACCTAAAGAATATCAACATCTACTACTGCGCTTTCAAGTGTGTCAAGTTTCTCTATAATTTATCTTCCAAATCAGCCCAAATCGATCTCAAGGGTAAGCTTTTAGTCCAAACTGCTCTGTAAATGACATCAACGAACAAATTAATTAACTCTGTCCAACTGTGCATTGGCCACATTGACATGATTTAGTGTGCGCGTCTTCGAATATCTTCTAGATGATCTTCATCTCAGAGATATGCATCTCCTGCTGGGTGAAAGAACGATACCAAGAATCAAATCAATAGCAACCATCGACGTCGACCTTTAAATGGAAACCACACATCATTCTTGTCATTTCGAAGAGATAGAATTCCAGCTGCATCACACTAATGAGCATAGAAAGATACAAATACTCTATCCGGTGTTCGTCTTCTTCTAGAGATGTCTGGTATTCTAGTCTACCATCAACATGCTCATGGTCACTGGAATCATGTTATTCGTAAATATGCGAGCTAATCATTCTCAAGTCGGCATTTTGATTAATGTCCCCACCACAATTAGCAGCCTAATGAGCAGAACTTTTCAATATTCCAAGTTGGATTTGAAGTTCGATTCCAAGAGGAGTTCGTCCAGATCCAGACTTGAGTCGATTGTTAGAGAAACAAGGTCCATTATGGATCTGTGGACGCGGAGAAAGCCCTTTGTATGGAGGAGCCTACTGTCCACCATGGAATGGCAAATGGAATTTTGATTAGGACACCAGAATGGCTGCTGATGTTCACCGATGAGTCTGGGTGTTGCGATGCCAATATAAATGTTGAAACGTTTTTCAAAAAAAAAAAAAAAAAACATTCAAAACGCTTCAGTCTGTCAGAGAGGGTTACCGAAATTCGTTCGATTGTTGCAGCCTTTGGGACATCGGTGAGGGGGAAAAGGAAGAGGAAGAGGAAGATACTTTTTTCGGACCTTTTTGTGTCCTCGGAGTTTCGGGCCATTTGAAAAATTTTCATCCAATTAAGGCGCGCTGTTGCACTGGATCGACGTGTGGTATCCGTATAGCGCGCGCGTTCATCTTGAAGAACTCTATATGGTCGGTTGAGGTTTTATTTTTATTTACTTTGTATTCCGTTCTCCTTTGGTCGTCTTAACGAGCTGCGGAATACTTCTTAATAAACATTCTCGCACACATATTTGCTTAGAAGAGCAACAGAGTATCTCAACTGATTTTTTTCGTTTTTTTTTGTGTTTTTTTTGCAGAAGGACATCTCATCAACACAAATTGCTCGATTGGACATTTTCGCAAAGCGCTGTGCTGTAAGATGTCAGCGGAATTGGATGTATTCCTGGAAAGTGGCAAAAAGTAAGTACAAAATGAAAAACAAATAAAAAAAATGTGAAAAAGAAGAGACGAGTTGAAATTGAATTCGGAGTACAGTCGGCTACAGTCCTTACATGGGAAAGAGGGAGGAAAATTCCTTTTTTGATACTGAATATGGATGGAGGTTTAATTAAAATTTTGTTTTGGGGGTAAAATGTATTTTTTTTAATTTTTTTTTTAAATATTTTTCGGGACAAACTTTCAGAGAAGACGAAGGAATTTTCTTCAGTTTCCAGGACTGATACGCGGATGGAATTTTGGGAATGAGATTTGCTCGTGTATCTTCTGAGAAAGTCTTGCATTTGAATTTGAATTTAAATTGTAAATCGGTTGGGTTTGGTGGTTGATGTTGGAATTTGAAACCATCTGTGGGTAGTCATCCATTTATGGATTCTAATTTAAAAAAACACTGGCGCTGGCAGCCCGGTATGGGCCATGGCCTAGCTTCTTGACACTCATTTGTGTTGCTCATGTTGTCATTTTTGTCACATCTGAGCGGGGCCTACGGTTAATCGCCCAATCCGAACGGCACTCCTTAGAAGCTTTTCCATAGGCAATTTAACTTTTGGGAGTTCGTCACGACTACGTAACTTGCGTTGACTGCGCTTTTCGTTTGTTTTTATCATCCACATAAGCGTAATTCAACTCGATTTACTTACTTTACATTGTTAACGTGCCAGTGAGACAGTGTGAAGAGAATTTTAGAATTTTAGGGCGGTTCGTGAGTTGGTAAGAAAAGATCGCAAGCGAAATCGATTCCATGGTCCTCATCTCTGGAAGACCTCTGTATTTTGAGAAGAGATGTGGACGTACAGCGCGTTTTTCTTCTTCTTAAGTGGCGCTACAGTCTGGGGTGAACCTGGGCCTCGACCAACAAGGCTCTCCAGCTGAGACAATCTTTCGCCAGCTTCTACCATCGGTGCTGCATTCCATGTTGATTGAGGTCCCCTTTCAATTGTTCATACCACCGTAGACTGGGCCGTCCTCGCTACGTAATCCCTCGGATTCGGATTCGAAGATTATTCGGGACTGTGCTGTGTTGTCCATTCGCTCTAAATGGCCCAGCCATCTTAGGCGCGTTGAACCTGTAGACACTTGACTAAGCCGATGTCGCTGTACAGCCCGTACAGTTCGTGGGTAGATCTCCTCCAAGGGCTTCTTCATTCTTTTTCAGTAATGTTCTATGCCATGAATAAGAAGGGGAGGTATAAGGTATTGCTAGTACAATACTAGGTCTCCGTTTTTATCCTTGCAGGCTTCCTTCTGAATTTGTGGCACCCTTAAATTGATTGCAGCTTTTCAACGTCGAAAATAGGTGCTCTAACTCGACTCTGTTATGCTCGTTATAACCGTAATCTTACCCTGGCCGCAACAAGGTATTGATCCGATTCTATGTTGGCTCCTCGGAAGGTTCGAACATCAAGGATGTTGGAGGAGTGTCTGTCGTCGATCGCAATGTGGTCAATCTGATTGATCGTTGATTGGTCCGGAGACAACCAAGTCCCTTTATGAATGTTGAGGTATGGAAACCGCGTGCTGGCTTCTATAAGGTTGCGTCTCCTTACGAAGTCTGAAAACCTTAATCCGTTTTCGCATGTGGTTTCGTGCTCGTGATGCTCCCGAATTTCGCCTTGATGTGGATTGTTACAAGACATTTACTCATATTCCGGAAGCTTAAGAAACTCTGCCTAAGTCTGCCCCGGACAACATATCCGCATATAAATAAACACTGTCTTCTCTCTTTCTAGCAATCGCCGTTGTAAATGTCTCTTTTTTCTATCCGTCTTCTGTCTGCCCCATCCGATGGCAATTCTTGGATTGCGGTAATATCTGCCGTATAGTAGTCAGTGCCGTACGGTCTCCGCGAGTTGTTCGGCTACACGCGGTCTGTTAAGGGACTGAACCAAATTACTAAAAAAGAATTTCCACAGCCGTCTTATCGCCAAAAATTGTCTTGTCCATCGGACGCCTCACTGAAGCTATTTATCATCTTTCTTTCTATAAAAAGTATCAGCAGTTAGAAATTTTGGACATTTTATACGGACTTTTCCAATCTTATGTTGAGTCAGTGTTGCTAAATGGGGGCTACATATGGAAAATGCCCATCACTATGACAAAGTTCTAAAATCGCTATCCACCATTTATGGAGTGGCGTTTCTCTATGACCTTTATGATGGGAAGATTCAGGAAATCCATCAGGATCCCTATGACTTCTCCATTGCTCGTCAGCCAAAGGAATGAACCTTAGGAAGAACGAAAGAAGAGTTGGTAAACTGTGAACCCATCGAATAGGAGTGATGGCGATTGCATCGCCATGTGGATGCTCTTTGATTTTCAATGTTCAGTCACATTAAAAACGAAAAGGGAAAATCCTCTGCAAATGCATTCTCAACTGAAGATCTACGTCCACTTGCTCTTCAACGAGACAAACAGAACAAAAGGGTGTTTGCTCTGTCATCACGACATGAGTCTAAACTCATTCTGAGAGTTTAACGATGCCACCACCCAGCTTCTGTGGGTTGTCGCCTACAAGAATGGTGTCAAAACCTTGGCGAGAGTATATGTTGACCATTCAGCTCTAAACCCTCCGTTAGTCGCGAGCGATCTGACAGATCACCCGGGAATATTTTTTGTTCGCTCTCACTAAGAGTTGGCAACGATGCACTCTTTTTCTTGATAGCTGTCTGATGCATGACACGGAAGAATTTAGTGCCTATAGTGTTATTGTGACATATTCGTTCTCATAGATCGCCACGATAGAGATCTTAGCCTAAACTTTCACCAAAAATCATGAAAGGAATCTGTTAGATTGCTGCGACCAATATGAGACGTTTTAAAGCCGCGACTAGCGGAGGGTTAAGGCAAAAACAACTCAAACATGGCTCATAAACCACGTTCATTTCCAAGGATGATTGGCTATCTGGGCGCCCAGATCTCAATCTATTCGACTACAAACTATGGTTCGTTCCGGAGACCATGGCTTGCACTACTCGACATCCGAATATTTAGTCTTCGATGCGCTTTTGCCAGAGCAGTGAAACATTTTCCAATGCATGCAGCGCATACATTAGTGCACTGTCTCGTTACGACTCCAGTGAAATGTCTACTGTGTTACATACGCTAAAGAAGTCGTCAACCTTATGGAAATATCCAAAAGCATTCTTTGAACTGCCAGCAAGCTAATGAGTCATTCTACATACAATTTGGCTCATAAATAAGGGCAAAGGCAATCCTCAAACCTAGTAAGTTAATTGGCGGCATCATTAGCCGCAATCACACTGTGGCCTGAGACCATCTCATCTCACATGTGTCATTATCTTGAATACTATTTGCCACACTTTTATATCAGCGCCATTATAAACCTAATGCGTGCTGTCTCATAAAAATTAATTAAATTTCACACCTGTGTGTGGCGTTTGACCATATTTTTGCAATGGAACGGGACCTTGCAGAGTCTTCAGAGCGACTAAAGACTTAAGACTACAAAAGGACATAAGGAATCAATGATGTCACGGGAGACATATCCCGTCTTGTCTTAATAGGTACACTTCCTGACATTTTCGACCCGATCTTCTACAATCGATCGATTTGTATCTGTCTCTAGTTTTTTGGGTGTGGCATCATAGATAAGGTGTTTCTCTGCTGCGTGCGCCTTCTGTGATTTATTTGGTAGTTCCCGGATGTGTAGTCTTCTGGTCCATATACTCCATATATTCTAGCTAATGGGAAAGCGGGAATTCTCCTACTGCCTTGACTTTCAGAGTTGCTTGTACAGATATCAGACCTTTTGGCGGCAAAATGTTCAAACTTTTAAGAACAATATTTTTTTCATCCTCAAATGTAAGGGCTTTGGCCGATGTTTATCAAAAGTTCAATTGGTATTCACAGTAGTAACACGTTTCTGTCACGTATATTGCCTCAGGCCTTTCACATTAAACCTTTGCATTCAATTAGGAGAGAGTTTTTAAAGTCTTATTTTCAAGTTTTGAGAAATGAACGAATTTAGTTAGAATGACTGAAAGCACTGTGTCAAGGGCCGAAATAAATAGAAGACAGCGTCCAACTTTCTAGTAAGCCTTGGTGGATATCTTTCAATACCCACACCGGTACAACCCGTTGGGTTTGCTTTCAATTGCGTTTTTCAAAAGCTCGTGAACGCAAACTGTAACAAAAATCATTTGAAGAATATTTAGAACGACAAAGCTTATTCATTTTGTTCTCCACTGCATTCTATACAATCTGACTAGTTTGACAGGCATGCTAAAACTGGAGTTGGCTTTGTATAGCTCGTCTCTACAGATGCTGTTATATCAACGCTTTGATCACACAACGTCTGAAACTCCACTGCTACGCCCCAAGTATATCTGTGACTAATGGTTTCAGGCACAGAATCAGATCAATTAGACCTTGAATGCCATGTTTAAAAGGCAGATGTCTCTATGGTTTGTGCAGTTTAGCGACTTTTCAAGAAGCCCAATATGATAACCGGCCTGAGTCCACTGCTAATTTTTCCTATTTGCTAGCAATGGTCGATGGTTTAAATAAAGTACATAGCTGCACTTTTATTTAGTTCTTCAAAGAAAGACCATCTATAGGAAATGCAGATAGATCGTGTTCTTAATAGACAATCGGTTATCCATGGCATCTATCTATCATCTATTACATACACAACGGCAAGTGTCACTGAACTGCCTTTACATCAGCAAAATCTAAGTCCAAATTCAAGCGGCATTACATTGCTTGTAACATTTGTTGTATCTACACTATCTAAACATGTTCCGATACTTACAAAAAATTCGATCTAATGTTCGCACATTGATTAGCGATTAATCGACATCTAAAGGTTCCGCATAGCTGTCCAATAAAACATAACTGGAAGCAACTCAAATCTTGCCAGTCTCCTTACTCAGGTACGTTGGAGTCTGTACTACGAAATCACGGAAATGCGTAACATGAATACTGTTGAACTCACTTCTTGTCCCGATTCATCATATGTACCACCAACAACGTTAACAGCAAACAGCGCCATCAACAGCAACAACAACATTAACAAACAGCGGCAGCAGGAGCAATAAAAACTAGTTTACATGCCACAATTCACCACAGCAATATCCGTCAAATGCCTATCAAAGCATTTTGCAGCACTCAAGTCGACTGCGACCGGCAACAGATATTCGTATTCGTACACGTTGTACATGTTGAACCTCATAAATATGGATGCATTCCTAGTCTCTAGATAAACTGCAAATAGTTCATAAAACTGCACGTAATAAGTACGAGTAGGTAATATGTATCTGTTGGTCTATACTTTGCTTCGATTGCAGCTTATGAGGTTTGTTATTAAGTTGTGCGTCATCGTAGTGGTAGCACGGTCCTCATCGTCACAGAGTCCATCATCAGAGCAAAACTACTAGTCAACAATCAACCTTAGTTCCAAGTCTCAAGTCTCAAGTCAACCTGGAGTTAATTACTCTTTACGGTTGGAACGGCTTTCTTTTAGGCCTGTGCCGTGCCGACTGATGTGGCCCATAGCCAGCCGAAGCTGGTAAATCTATTCAGTTTTTATGCACTCCAAAGTGGAGCTCTTCATAACATGTTCCCACAGTCGCAATTATTTATGCTTCAAATGCAGTTACAAATTTCTTACATGCCGTAGATACACTAATACGAATAAGAGTACTCCTAGTCGTAGTTATTCGTCGTACTATAACCACTTCCTCTGCTTCTAAGAGTGTGCACTTGCATCTGGATTGAGTAGCTAGTACAAGTAATAGCTGGTGATGGCAGAGTGTAAACAGCAAAAAACTTCCACGAGTCTAGAACACTTTAAGAAGCTACCGTCGTCGTCGTCGTCGTCGTCGTCGTCGTCGTCGTAGTTCTGGTTCAGGGTTGTCTTTCTTCTTTTTTTGTTTTTTTTTCTTTTGACAAGCTCAAAGGGAGAAAATCTCATTTGGATACAACGAAATGAAATTGTATCTCAGGGAATAAAATGCGAAAGCGATTACACGAATGAATTGCACCAAAGAAAAAGCATGTCATCCATCAACGTGACGGTAGCTGTCTGCAGTTTTTGTTTTAGCTTCTCCTCGAATCTCAAACCTCATCCGATGAATCAGGTAAATGGCGCATGAAAGTCTAAATCCAAAGCTCCAACCAGTACAAAATTGTTTGTCAAAAAAAAAATTTGGTACACCAGCGAGGGTCGTGTGAACCCTGTGGAGCGCGTTTTTTTTTTATGTTCTCTTGCGGTGACCTTTCCTGCTGGTGTGTCGCCATAGAGTTGGCCAATTTTCAACAACAACCACGAAGTGGCTATGCCATCCAGACAGTGTGTCGAGGAAGTGGTTTTATCATGACATCGTCCGAGTAGTCGTGTTTCGGACTCATTTGAATGAATAACATAATGAAGCGACCATTCTGACGATTTTTGTGTCAATTTTGTTTGGTTTTTTGGGCAATTTTCTCGGAATTGTGGTGTCTCGTTGTTCATGTCGTGCCTATCCATTCGAGATGACATACTCGTTCGTTGTTCTTTACGAGTAGTTGGTTTGTATATCTTTGAGTAGCTGGTTTCATTAAAACCAACAACTGTCGCATTTAGAGGGATAATTACGCTCGCAATTAAACGGGGTTTTTATTTGTCAGCTCTGAAGTGGGTCTTGACGCAGATGTACAGATGGAAATGGAACTGCTATTACTGCTGGTGTACGAGTAGACAATGGATTTGCTGTTTTTGTGATTGACTTGATGGAGGAGGAAGTAGGCTGGCTGATTGTTGTTAATGACCAGCGATAGGGTTTTTTTGTTTTTTTGTTTTATTGGATCATGAGCCTCTTGGTTCTATCATACGAGCTATTGTCGGCCTCTGAGTGAGTGAATGGGAGGGAGCTGTTCAACGGAAGAGGGTTGTAAACGAAGGAAGAGGGTTTTTGTAGACATACCACATCAGAGGTGGAAGATAGCCTTTAAAGGCGCTATAAAACTTTGCGGTTTTTACTTTAACTCAAGCAAGTTTGATGGGCTAAATATTTCTGGAATTGATGGACGGAAGTCATCAGGGTGTGAGAATCAGCAGACAGATTTGAGTTTGAAATATATGAAGATAGTATCTGAAGCGGAGCTCTAGATGTAAGGGAGATGGGAGCCGTTGGCTTGTCTCTTAGTAGATTCAATATAACATTTGCTTCATAGTTGGTCCTATGTGGCACTGAAATATGTACAAAGCGCTCGAATTCCATGACAAGTCAAGCAGAAGTATAAATGACAAGTTTCTTCGGCCAGCTCGATTCACACCTAGTTTAAGTCTTGGGCACCATCTTATGAGAGGGTTTTTTCTGCTGCGGGATAGTCTTCACAATTGGGCCGAGAATGCGCGAGTACTATACATATATACGCTTCACGTTTGTCAATATATTGAATTGTCTGAACAAGATACGACGTTAAAGCCTAAACTTAAAACAAATATTGTAATTAGACCCTGTCCCCGAAGCATCCAACAAGGCCTGAATCCTGCTTTGAATATGGTCCTCCACCATTGGGATTCTGAAACTTTTGTGCAGGGTTTTTCTTGGTCTTTCTTCTTTTTTTCTCGTTATTTGTGGTCGTAATCAAAAGAAGCAGCTTCTTACAACTGTCATTCCTTTCTTGATCAACAATGAGGCAGAAATGCTGCTGAAGTTAAACTGCGTTGTTCAGATGATATTCTGTCATGTACCAGTAGCCAGACTGAAATTTGGGAGAAGAATTATCTGAAATTGACACTAAAGTTCTCTGCAATCCATGCAGGAGCAATTTTAAAATGTGACACACCAAACCCAGCCCCTTATATCAGACAGCAGACAGTGTATTACTTTCGTTGTATTAGTTTGGAGGTTCTTATCTTTAATTAACTAAAAGTTGATATCTGAATGTGGTAGACTTTTGCGGTTTGAAGTTGCTCCCATAAGAATCCATTGACATTGATGTCTGTATATTGTAGTTAGCACAGTTCAAAGCATTTCAATTTTTGCAGATCGTTAGTGATGTATCAATTATCGGGATGGACACCATGTTTCCTTCCTTACAGCCTGAACATGTTTTTTTTTTAACCTTTAGGGCAGCTTCAAAGCTTAGTTTCCACCTTTCTTTCTTATAGAAGTCAAGTTTATCGTGCGGAGCCCGTATCTTGACACAGTTCGAAGACTTTGTAGGAAGGGGTACCAGTTAGGTATCGAGAAGGCATCACTTACAGGAGCTTGCTAGCAGTATCCTTGCTTAGTCAAGTTGTTTTACTGTATCTGTTAAGATTATTGGTTTGCCTTGGATACAACTAGACAATGGTCGAAGCTTCTGAGAATCATCAGGTTTCTTCTTATTGTTAGCAAATTAAGTGTGTTGACCGGTCTTTTGGTTTGCCAGGTTTACTTGTGACTTTTGGTTGTTGGACACATGGTTTATCTCGCTGCACAATCAATCGGTCTGCCTTCTATTTCTATCTGTCAAGCATGATTTGGATGTCATACTTTGGGTACACTGCTTAAGTTTTCTCTATAAACTCGTTCTTACAATTTTCTAGCCTATGCTGCAGAACTTGGAATTTTTAGGATTCGTTCGGTTACACTCCGCCAACTCAAGACTTCTTTTTTGAGAATCAAACTTCCCTGATTTCGGCTTTTTACCCGCGGTTCAAACCTTCTTCTTAGATGGCTGTAGAAGTGTCTGATTTCTATAATTTGTCCGGCTCTAGGTGGCATATTATTTGATGCTTATGCTTCTGATGATGGTAGTACTGATTCACTTGCCCTAGGCTTCCTAGATCAATATTTATTCCCAAAATTGATCTTTTTACTAGGCATCCGATGGCCATGTAAGAAGAGTGATGTATTTGAGGCTATCCTTGCACAGAATCTTTGCAAGCGAATATGACAAACGAAAGGGACAGTCAATAAGATGGCACAGCAATACATAAAAATGTCGAGTTAACAAGGAAATACACCGTAGATACCTTCAACCTGGTCAATGGGGAAAAGCTGGCTATAAATTGAGACACTCTTAAGTGAGTTTCTAAAATCACAAAATTTCTAGATTACAATGCGCCTATAGCCTTACCTCAGTCACTTAAAAACGACCCAAGAGCTACTCTAACGCAACAAGACAAGTTGTCTGGTTACGGGTAAACGCGGGAACTCAAGAATACCAATCTGGTCAAGGTGACTAGTTGCCTGTCGAAACAGAAGATGATGTCAATTATGCGTCATACACTTTAGTCTTTAATAAAAGTATGGTTAGGTCGCAAGCACGTCATCTACAGTCTTCTTAACTGTGCGACCGAGAGTAGCAAGGCCACTACCTTTCAAAGACTTCGACAGGACTTTGAAACTTTGCGAAACTCTTAGAACTCCTTATTTAATGCCGAAAATTTCCACGCGTATTCAGGTTCTGGAAAGTGCTACTTTGAGCCTGGCCTGAAGTTCATCTTTGTTGTCACCTTCTTCGATCCTATGGTGATCGGAAACGAATACAAGGCTTGGTGAATTCAGCTTTCTGTTCGGAAAAGCCTTACAAGATGAAATAGCTATGTAAAATGCTTATGCAAGGCTTTAGAAATATTGTAACTTGGCTGTCATTGTGGATGCAAGTTTCCGCCTAAAAGAAACCAGAGGCCGGTGATATGAAGGAGTCTTATCGGTGCCAGACATGATGAGTATGGGCAAGACAGACCATTCTCTAGAGTTTGATGAACGAAGCAGTTACATCTGCACGTTCTTCAAACAACAAGTGTATGTGATCTGATTGGTTTTACCAAAACCAGAAAAGTTCAGAGAAGGTTCCACTGAAAAAAAATCCCTTTTACGGCCAGAAGACGGTAGTGTCACGGAAGCTTGCTATTCAGATATACAAAAATCGATGGTGAAGCCTTTTGTTATAAGATCAGTCAACCGTCACATATTGGTTTGATCCTCAACCGAGTTCTGTTCAATGGTATTACTTTTCTGGCTAGTAAATCACAGGTACCATCAAAAGTTGCTTGGTTAAGCCCAACTTTTGGATCTATTATAGTCACTGTCATTAAAGCCAGTGATCTCAATCGATTTTTGAAATGTTGGAGTACTCGATTAGATCAGATCGTAGTTATGCTAGTAAAACTTGTTTAGATATTGTAATCGCCAGAACAAGGATACTTTCCGTGTTCATGAATCGTTTTATTTTTGTCTGGAGCAATGTTGGCCCCAAAATGAACTGTCTCATGAGAGATTACAGCATGAAATCCAATGGCTACGACTACATTAGTCGAGATATGTTTATTATCGAGATCTAAATGGAGATTCAATGTCTAAGCTGAGTCATTCGGGACGCCATTAAGGAATCAGCAATTGCTAAGGAATTTCAAAACACGCAAAAATAGTCAACTACATACAAATCACTCAGATGGTCGCCAGCTATCCTTGAAAACAATATTGAGATCCCTGGACCTTTAATCAATTCAATATTGTGAAGTGAGGTTTGTCACAGAGAAGGTCGAGTGTAACTTGATTTCTTCTGAGTAAATAGTACATTTTAAGATCTCCTCGGGGGACCGCTGGCCTCAAGATTTTTCTGAATTCTTCGACTCTTAACTTCAAACTGAGTAATTCAATTTCTCCTATGAGAAGAGCACAGTTCGTATTACTTATCGCGGGTGTCTTTATATACGCCACGGTATGTAGCTGCCAGTCCATCGTCATAGATGAAAAGTCTCATATGTAGTATCCCTAGCCAGGTATTTAATTTTCCTTTACAGAGAGTCACAAGTACCCGTCAACTGCTGGAATGTTTTCATCAGCTTCACGCGATGGTCACCACTTAATCACTGCAAACCGCTGACTGTCTCAAATTGAAAATCACTAAAGCCATCATTATATACAAAGTCCCTACACAAACTACTCATTATCTCTCTCTAATCTCTTCGGTTCACAACCCTTGAACAGGGTAACTCCAAATTACAGCAATTTTCTCCTAATTTGATTTGGAAGCACCCGCTCATTACAACAATCGCTGCTGTCCTAATTGACAACCACAAAACCAATCAAACACAGTTCACATCAATCAATCAACACCTTATTAATCCGAACTTAACAATCCATCAAACCATCTTTGACTTGACTTAAACATCGTCCCATTGCAGAGCAGATATTTGCCACAATGCCCCCATCAAACCACTAACCGCGGATAAAATTCAATTAAATCACCCAAAACTGCAAGTCACTTGCATGTTTCTTTCATGTCTACTCAATCATCTTGGACCCAAAAGTACATACGACTTGGTTGGTTACACGCCTCCGATCCACTAACATTATGCAACATTCAATCTCAATCCGTTTCAAATCGAATCAACATCAATTGCCATCGTTATACTGATGTCGTACGTACGTATGAACCTACGTACGTACTCGTACTACTTCATGTCACAGATTTTTCCCGCCCGCATTATGTCTTGCGCATTCATCCATATGAATCTTTAGTTCCAGCCACAGCCACAGCAGCAGCTCCAAGTTCCTGAGTTCCTTTAGTTCCATTCGTCTCTATCCCCATCCGATGGCAAACGAATGCATCAAATTATGGTAATGCATCTTGACGATCTATCTTGCTCAAGATGGTCTTCTTATTTTTTTTTTTTGCCATTGAATTCGCATTCAACGGATGCAAACAGCAATTGATTACCATCCAAGCATCCATCCTTCCACACACTAGGAAGTTGGGGTTGATTCGAATAGTTAAACCTCCACTATCACCAGCACAAAGTATCTATATGAATTTAGTAAAAGTATCTATGAGGCTATGAATTTAAATTTGAATTTTATATGTTTGCCAATTTTGTCAATTCATTTTCATACGTACATGTGGCTCTTTGGGTTTCAGAGTCTGGAGAATACCTCTGGCGTGACCAGAAAATCACAGATCTAGATACGAGGGACAAAATGGTACCACACCACAACCACCACCGCCGTCCATATTGGCGGTGCAAGTTGCCCCATTAACATTGTCCGGATCGGTTTGAGAGGAATTTATAAACGACTACCGGTGCCGCCGGAGAATATCGCTGCATACACGTACTGTGGACCACTTTAACCTTCAGTATATGGAACGTAGATACACCGAACCTATACTGAACACTTTATTATGATTGTCCATTGTTGTTAGGGAGTATTGTTGTTCTTGGTGGTGGCAGTGGTAATGTATAGTATCTAGTTGAGTTTGGATAAGGAATGAGCATTGTACGAGTATGCTTATGCTTTTGATCGATAATAATGTTGATGGCTTGAGGCCAGGCTAAAGAACAAGAATAAGAAGGAAGTCTACCCACACTTGAGGAATGCCATGATACTCATACTATGATGTAGAGTTAAACCCGCAGGGGTAGAATTCAAGTTATTTTATTTTACTGGCCATAGATACGAGTACATGGATACGGAGGATTCATGATGGTGAAACTCAGCTCAATCAAATTTATATGCACATGATACGTACCATACACGTACAGCTTCGAGGTAGTCATCGTTCTAGTCGATGAACGGGTGTTCATTTGATAATAACTTGGAGTAGTCTTCTGAATTGGATCAGGCCATACGTGGTTATTATGATGTTTTTTTTCCTTCGACATTGCAATTACTTCAACTTCGACAGAGAGAACGAGAGACATGACAGTGCGAACGTCGTAAGTCTATGATTGATGTGCGGAATCAGGTGTAGATATGACTTTGAAGTATTAAATTCGGATTAATACAGATTGGTGGCGCATGTGGAGCTGCTTCAAGGTAATTGGTGATTGCGAAAACACCTTTCTAAATGAAAGGTGGTGGTTGCAACATACCATTTACCAATTGGAATCAAATGTCTGAATTTATTGCGCGCGGATAAGCGTTTAGAGATTGTATGCATGTTTCACGGATTAGAATGTTGTAGCAGTCTTCGGCTTTGGAGAATCTGTGTCCTGTAGATAGTAGAGAGCTCACACACGTAATGGGGGCTGAGGCAAGTGATTGCGAGGGGAGTGAGTTTAACCTCATTTGAACGAGAAACCTAGAGGCCTTTATCACAGTGCTGCTATTTTGGCGTAAACTAATCCAAATTCTTCTGGCAGCATAATGAGGAGTTGGCTGTTCGAGTTGATGTCGTAAAGGAACACATCCCCCGTTTTCAACTTATATTGTTAAAGTCTAACTAGCTGCTCTTAGCATCGGAGTATGTACTATGGCCCAAACTGGCGACCTATGGAAAATCTTCCTCTTGTTTGAAATAGAAACGTTTTGTGGTTGTAATGGCCCAGATTTCTAAGCAAATCTTATCCATTTGTACAGATAGACCACACCCTTCATGGCTTACTAGTGTTCTTCATTTAGCAGTGAGGTTTGCAGTTCCTTAGCAATTATTAGGGTCTTTCCCAATGTTTCTGGTTTCATCTATTCGTTACAGTCAATTTAGGAGATGTTGGCATCTTATATACAAAGACGATATAGGCTTTACCTGTTTGAGAATCAGCAGAGGGGATCACTTAGTAAAGTTCCCAGTTATAATCCCTTAGTAAGGCAAATTATATCATTGTAACCTGACAATGGAATGGACTTCTTCTTGTTTCATGCGGCTATTACTGCATTATCAAGACACTCAGACAAGAAGCTTTTCGGGTCAAGCATCTTGAAAGTTTGTTTTTTAATCGAAGGGCTCGCCAAGTGGAAATTTGATACAAAGTACAATGTCCAAAGGGTCTAGTTCTTCGTAATAGCCTACATGCCGTTCTATGTTGATTGCTTATGGCAGTAATGCATTTGAGAGTCAAAGATCTTGAGACGTTTCAAGAAGATGTTCCAGTAATTGAGGTAAATGGTTGTACTCTCGATAGCTAACATTCTAAAACTAAACCCAGAATGCAGCTGAGAACCATTTGAAATCGAAGTTATTCTTGCTACTCATTTTCGTAACTTTCAGAATCAGAATTCAACCACGATGACTTAACTAGTGAAGCCGGAAAAGTTGAACTGACTAGTGATCCTAGAGATAATTGAAAAAGAAGATTGCGACCTAAGTCTCTGTCTTTAATCTGTCTTGAGACAGAGTAAAGTATTTATCCATATCTATGAGGTTTATCTCTTATACTTTAGAGGGCTACTACTCTAGATAGAAGATAGAAAAACATATCGAAGGTTCTAGTTACTTGAAGAGGGTTTTATCCAACTCTACTGAGTGGTATGGAAGGCAGAATTACTTTTAGGGTCCAAACGTGGTCAATTTTGGGAGTAAGGTCCCATCCCATCCCATCTTCGCAGCTTCAAATAGAATCCACCATAGGCCACGAGCATGATTTTACATCTTTTGATGGCAAGGAGTAGCTGAGCTGATATTTTACACCCAAACAAGTTGCAAGTATCGTAATAAATGGTCTAGTTAGACTCGCAAGCGATGAATCTTCGAGTATCCTAAAGGATAATCTGAGATATCGAGTCGAAAACTTACTATGCGGCTCTGTTGATTTTCTTACCATTTCTTAGTGTAAACCACAGGTTCTTGGGCTTCGGTTTAGTGCTCTTCAGTGAAGTTCGCTTTTGAACCTTTGTTGACATATACACGTTAATGGTTGCACCTTCAAAGCCAGTAATCTCGCCAAAAACTGATGTTGACTTTTCTTTCGTTTGAAGGTAACATTGTCAGGAACAGATTTAAGTGGCTTCACCTGTGTCAGAAGTGCGATCTTACGTTGCACTTACATTTCTGTTCAGCGTCTAAACCAATCTTTCGCAGGAAGTTCATTAAGCGTTTCAGGGATAAAGTGCTTATAGTTCCAGTGCGTAGTTTCCCCAATCGCAGAGATAGAGCTCCTCAGAAGCATCGGAGGGCAGTGGCCTGTCAAGACATCATTAGGTAGCCTGCATTCTTTTCAATTAAAGGACAGTGAGAAAGTCTCGGACATCTTAGACACATCGGAAAACCGGAAAGCTAGGGAGACATCCCATCTTCAATTATGATACACGAAACCCTAACGCAGGTTCATGTCCTAAAATGTACCCCGTTGACCCTTGTCCAGAAAACTCATCAGCAATTTTATTTCCCGTAGTCCTTTGTGATCTTAAACTCAGTGAATCCAGCTTATCGACTACGTTCAGTGAAGATGTCCATTCTCCAACTAACTTCAAAGTTATAAGAGGGTCTAGCAACGAGGAGCAAATCGAAATGTTGGCGTGCTTCACAAAAATACCAGCGCCTCATCCGAAATTGGTTTTAGGGCCATTCCTTTCCTGGCTCACATTCCAGCCGGAGCTATTCCTTAGCACAGGGAAAGTCGATTTCGTGTTTTCAGAGGACAGACGTTCTAGTGTCACTGAATCAGACGACATATTCAAAAGACTAGAGTAAAAAGGCAGCCGCCACGTGAAGCCATTAAAACGCAAGTGCGTCTTGCACCAAAGATCACTTCTACCAGACTACAGCTCATGATATGAACATCAAGGCAAGGGAGATTCATGAGTGCGTCTAGTGGAGAGCCAGGCCTGCTAGAGAAAGCACCAACGCAGCCGGTACAATCGTACTAGGGGATTGGAACCTCAGGAAACATATAAACTTTGGGGCGGGATGAAATATCGTTGCAGAAATAACACGGTTTTTTCATCTCAATATACACAAGGAGACATGGCGGTCTCCGGATCATGAATTATGAATCACATTGCCATAGACGTTTCCGATGTCCGAATTTAATGAGGAACCATCATTGACTCGGATTACCATCTTGTGTTGACCAAGGTACGAAGGTGGTTTTCCCAAGCGTTAAAACAAAGAAGAGCTACTGTAACAAGATATAACGTATAAAAGCTGCAATTGCAAGAGAGAAATACTCTTGTAAACCGCTGTTTCTTTGGGTTATACAGGCAATAGTAGCAAGGCCCTATATTCGACTTAGATGATGCCAATCCTAATTTATGGCTCTGAAGCATGTACTGTTTCAAAAGCGGATGAAGATATCCTCAGTTGCTTCGAGAGGAAAAGATATCCGGTTCCATTTCTATTCGCGAGCTTCGGAGGGAAGATTCAACGGTGAACTATGCGGGCTGTCAGGGAGAAACTCTCAAACGTTTTGGGTCAGGTGAGGCGCACCATATATCGTGGGCTTTTTGTTGCTTGTGCAACATTTGGGGCATCAGCGTGGAGCGACAAAGTCACAACTAAATGGGGCCTCAGAAAGATCCTCTCTTGCCAAAGAGTGGTCTTACTTGGCTGTTTTGCCGAACTGTCTCTACAGAGGCACTCCAGGTGTTGATGGGAGTACCACCTCTTGACTTGGAAGCTATCCGTCGTGGATTAGCCTTCAGAGTGAAGAGGTGTATATCATTAAGGAAGCGTGATTGGGTTTATGGTAACAAAGTCAGCCAGATGTTCTCTCTCTGAATGCGTCATATCTAGATGGCAATCTAGATGGGACGATAACGAAAGTGTCAGGGTTATTTATCGCTTCCTGTAGGCCTTATTCATGCGAGAGCGGCCTGAGCTGCTTTCTTCTTACTGGCCATGGTTCATTTAATGCGGTTTTGCTTAAAAGAAGCTTAAGTCTGGTGGAGGGCTGCTCGTGTGGAGCTCCTTTTTAAGACTGGATACACGTTTTGGGTGAATATTCTCTGTATGTTGATGTTAGGGATCTTGAAGCTATGGGCGTAGATTTTGAAGAAGGTGTAGCAAATATCAAGAATTCAGGACTATGCGAACATAGTGGTTGCTAGGCGTCGAACTAGGTAGCTTTACCTTGAAGCTCAATGAGCAGGGTTAAAAGCTGCCCCACTGGAAGTATCCGCAAGGTTGCGAAGCTCGACCGGTGGCTATATTCTGGTACCACGGGAGGTCAGGAGCCCTGGGAACTTAGTTCCGGCTGCCTGACCTAGGAGTTGGCCCCCTTGTGGGAGTATCGTGGGCGCTGTTTGACGCATTATATTAATCCTGTTATTAGCGTTAGGGTTCCGTGGGATAAGGCCTTCACAGGAGGTGTCCACGTAAAACACAAGTGACGTTCTGTGGAGTCTTCAAATTTATCTGTCCCTCGGGAGACAACGCAGCAGAATGAGACCTCAGCTTAAATGGCCCGTAGAAGAAGAAGGAGCACTAAGCCGACTTGGAGTGCGCATTTGGAGGTTGAAAACCGGGCTTACTGGAGATGGTTGTTAGTTGAGGCCTAGTTTGCCCCAAACTAGCATAGCACCATCTAATTCACTATCAGTTCTTAAAGATGCGGCTTTGTCTTTAGTTGCGTAAGTACCAAATGAATGCAAACTAGAACGCAAAATGCCACGTTGAATCTGTTAGTAGGGCTGAGAATTGTCTACCCATGATATAAAAAGGCACGTTCTACCTACACAAATACTCTGTTTCTGCGTATTTTTAGGCGTATCCTCATGTCATTGAAAATTGAATTTCGAAACAGTCTCACTGAAATGACTTCCCCTTCTCGGTTTTCGTTTCTCAGGATCATGAAACAGATTGTCTCTTAGTCTAATAGCCACCCTCATGGGAACATCTTTTCATCACATCACATCTCTGAAGGTTACCACTAGTAGTAGATACTCATCATAAACAGAGCCATCAATTTGTTTCCATCTAGCTCGGCACTTTTCAATTGAATAATTCCTACGTGGTGCAGTTGCTACTGCATCATGTTGTATCTAAAGAAGCTGTTGATTGTTTTGTCTGTTTATATAATCCGGTTGTTTCTCTAGCTCTGGGACAAACTCTCACACATGGGAGTATCTCATTCGAGTCAGAGTTGTGGTACTTGTCACTGTAATTGCCTGTGACTATGAGTATTACTCCGCAAATGAGAACGGAAGACATGAACCCGTAATTTCGATGGGAAACTTCACTCCAATTCAAGTTTTCCTCTTTTGGTTTTTTTTTTATCTAATTCCGGCTTCATCTACTGGTATGACATGGCTTTAATCTCTGGCTTTAGTATTACCAGTTTTTACTGTCGCCTTCTGTCATGACACATGTGGATTGCGATGGGTGGCTCATAAAAACATTGAAACTGGTGTAGCTGCCACAAGTGGAATTAGTGCACACCAATCGTTCCTCGCCATTTATAATTGCCGGAGTGGATTAGAGTCCTGAAATAATAATAACATCAGCAACAGCTATAAAACGGCTAGCGGCTTGGTGCTATTACTAATACTACCACCATCTCCAGTAGCATCGGGTTCAATAGCCCTAATACGAGTATGTTCTTGCATCATCAGGTGTTTCGCCAATGTCGGTGCTGTGAGCTGTACCCTCGTAATGACCCATTACCGTCTAGCTCTGTAAAATAGTGCACCCTGGCATATGAATAGATACTCGCACCAATTCCAGAACGCACCACGCGTAAGGTGGATATAATCACGACACTAGTATGATTCAATCCTGTTTATCCAGGTGCACCTTGCACAATGTTTATATGAGTGAATGGACGAAGTGAATCGATGGATGGATGGGTGCTTTGTATCTGTATATCAATGCCTACCAGGTGCTACCAACTAAAATCTCTGTTATCGGCCCCCCTTACCACCACCAGCAACGACCGCAAAGAGTTTAATCGCATAAAGCTGGAAACCGCATTCTGCCCAACGGACTGTTATCATTTTTGAATCAGTCGGTGAATGCCCCAAACATTTGCTCAGCGCTTCGGTTTGCACTTGCATGGGGATACAGTTCCCGATTTAGTTAAGTTGCCAATGCATGCTGATGGTTCTGGCATTGGTACATGTTGATGGGTAGCAATGTCCTAATGGTGGATTCGGGTGTAAAGAGGTTCATTCAAAAGCTAGAATCATCAGTCCGCGTGACTACGGTTATATTAAAGCTATGCAAGACCGCACCGCATATGGAACTGTAACAAAAATTGATGCTATGTTGTGGCAGCGATAGTGGTAGCGGTGGCAACTATTCGTACAGCAGCCATAGAACGTTAACCACTGATTTTGCCAAAAGTATTCACTCACTACTGAGTAGGTTTTGCTTGGTTGGTAGGCTAGAGGGGGATATTGAGTGCAAGCCGTAACTGAACTTAACGTTGCATTTAGTTTGGATTGCGTCCCAGTTTGTGGGTATACAGCGAATGCAACCGTGTGACTGGTTTCATTTTAACCAAAGTATATTTTTCAACTTTTATTCTCGGGGTGGGTATTACTTAAACGAATGCCCCTTTGCTGGCAACGGTTACGCGATACCATTTATGAGGTTTTGAATTGCCAAAGTGTGGCGGGGGGCTATAGTCAACACAGTGAGTGTAATTTTCAAAGGGCTTAGCAACGAGTGAGATGTTTGCACTTAAAGGTATTTACCCAGAAAAAAGGGGTGTGGAGTTCAATTGGTGTGCGGTCTTTGATCCCTTTGAAATGGGTGGAAGGTCAGGAGAGAGTAGGGTCATGAAAACCAGTTTAGGAACAACTCGCAGGCAGTGCAAAGATCGCTTCTTACTCCTAAATTCATCCACAAAGACATGACATTGCCTGGCGCACTCAGATGTCCTAGCTTTGTTGGAACATTTCAACTTGAAGCTGCTAGAGGTAGTTTAACCCAAGCCATTAGTTTCTATAGCCTAGCAACCAGGGTTTTACAACAATTTGATAGAGGTCTTAGTGCAGCAATTGCCAATAAGTTCTGTGGTGTGTGTGGTCGTGAAACATGCTAAGTCCTAGTAATCGGGGCACAATCGGGGTTGGTCAAAACCAACAGCAAAATTCACAATTGTCTCCTAACTATAGAGAACAACTTTTTTCTTCGTTGTTTGCGTAGCTAAATGACTAAAAGTTCCGCCATTTAGAAGGCTTTACAGTAGAGGACCTAGGACTGAGTCTTGTGGCACACCGCCAGTACAGTTTATCTCAGGGTACGTCAAAGCCGTAGAGGAGGATTCTATCCGAAAAGTAATACGTTATCATTTCTTTAGTATTTTGCGGTTGATGATACGTTCCCAATTCGCCGTATTCATTGTGTTCTTCACGTTCAAGGCTATAGGGGCTGATGCCTTCGCTCCAGGGTCATCTACCTTGTGAATTGCATCAACCGTAGACAATGACTTAAAACCGTTTTGGTATTTAAATAGGCCTTCTGATCCGTTCCAGCATTTTCATGATCATTTCAACGAATCAATGGAGACTTTTTGATTTTTCGAAAGCACTCTGTTGGTGCTTTTTCAGGGCTGAGGAAGGACATCTTAACATTTTGGCAAATAAGTCGGATTATGTTAAAATTGCAATCCAGTCTTTAAGGCTTTCAGTCAAAGGAATGGAGTGACTCTTGTCTCTATTTTCTGACGTCTTATGTCCATACGGTCAGCTCGCCAACTTAATCGACTACGCGGTAGTATTGCAGATGTTAGATAATTTCCTTGTTGTAGCCGATTTCTGAGCTGCAGAAAAAGTTGCAAACCGTTCAGAAAAAGAAATTAAAATTGAAAAGCCTTAGCACGATTGGAGAAGCCAGAGCCTCCAGAAAGCATATAAGTCACAAACGCCAATAATCTGTGGGTCAGTATCGCGACATCGTCAAAGTGGTAGTCGAGAGCAATGTTGCTTGGTATGACTATGAGTGGCGCCAAGAACTACAGTTCAAGATAAGCGCGAGGTTTTGGGCACTTTCTATCTCAAGGATATCGAATAGTCCCGCGACAGAAATCATTTTGGAACATTTTTTAATTGGTGGTTGATAGTTTCATGTTCGAAATGCAGACTCTTCAAAACAGCGGAGGAAGTTTAGTCGCCAAAGAGTAAATATGTTTTAGCAACACTTCCACCAGCTATAAATTGGCCACCAGAAGAAGACCCGATTCCATCTATTGAGGAAGCCATCGCCTGTCCCAGTATAGAAGAGGTTAGCTAAATGATGAAAAATCTAAACAACAGCCGGGTAGCCAACTTCAATCATCTACCAGTTTTGTAAGCGTGCCTGCGCTAACCAAGTATCAATCAACCAAGTATGTGTGGATGAAAGCATGCCAAAGCTCTATATACCCGTTCGTCAAAAAGGTGGTCATATATTTTGTTAAAACTATTGAGGCATATCTTTGCTTCATGCCGCACATACGATCCTATCAAAAGAATTAAGGGGACGTCTCAAGTTCTTCCACAGAGCACTTCGATATGGCATGTATCAGAGGGGCTTCCGTCCTGGTAAATCGACGACCGAATATGTCTTCACACAAGTGCAAATCCTGGCGGAGATCAACGAACTTCAAGTCAAGACTTATAATCTTTCCATCAACTAGAAAGCCTCATACCACCTTGATCAAAAAGTTCCCGGAAGATACTTCGAGCGCTTGATCCAATCCTCGAAACATTTTTTTATATTCAGCTTTCGGTATGTCCATCAGTGATTCCTACGATTTTTCCATTACTTCCTCTCGGCTGCTGAAACGCGTTCCCCGTAGTGGTTTTTTAACTCGATTGAACAGAAAGAAGTCACAGGGAATTCGGTGGCTGTTGGAGGGTACTTGTTGTATTTTTCGTCAAAAAATTACGAATATGGATGGCACTGTGTAACGGTGCGTTGTCATGGTGCAAAATCCACGAGTTTTCTGCCAACAATTCTGGTCTCTTTCGGCGAATTGCTTCATGCAAACGTCTCATAACGCCCAAATAATACAGATGGGCACTACTACATCGTTGTAATCCATGAAAACTGTGAGCATTGCCTTCTTTTTTTACTGAAAACGTCGTGGTTTTTTTGGCCTCGGCTTATTTGGTGAACGCCATTCACTTGGCCGATGTCTGGATTGCGTGTCGTACTCATAAACCCACGTCTCGTCTCCAGTAATGATCTTGATCCAGCCTCGCAAATCATCTCGTCAATACGGTCTTTTTTTTGCATGAAATTGACGTCTTTTGGCATCAACTTTGCTGCTACACGTCGGAAACCCAAATCATTAACCAAAATGTCTTGGACGGATCCATAGGAAATGTTCAAGTCCTCCGCTTTCTCTTTGCTGGTTAATTTGTGGTTATTGACCAACATTTCTTTTACGTCATCAATTTTTTCGTCGGTTTTCGATGTCGATGGTCTGCCACTGCGTTCATTATCTTCGATTGACTCACGACCACTTTTGAACCACTCGTGCCACTGGTAAACGACCGTTTTCTTAAGAGAATCGTTGCCGAAACACTTTTCCAACATTTCCAACATTCGCGCACCATTAAATCCATTTTTTGCGCAAAGTTTAACACAAGTTCGTTGTTGCAAATTTAAATTCATTTCTAAAATTGTAAATCGCCAACACACAGAGAGATAGATGTACTCTTGGCTACGTAACTTTTGCAAATGTCAAGCTATGACGCTAAGATTTAGAGAGAATATCAACAACAGATGTACCAACTTAACAAAAAAAACAGAACTCAAATCGGAGCAATGGCAGCGCCACACGGTGGTTATTCTGGTTGGTGGTATGACTATTCATCTTCTTGAGCTCTATAAGGAGATTTCTAAAATTGGAATCCAGTCAAAACTGATTCATCTGTGCTGTGTGATACTGGCAAACACACGGTGCAAAGTATAAATTTGAAATCGTTCCTCAAAGATGCACTGTCATATGATTTCTAAAATATGGTGCTGGAAAAGGTAATGCACAGAGGATGCGAAGACTACTCTCAGCTCACTTATATAGAGGCTTTTATGGCAATTGAAGAACAGCCAAGACGATTTGGTGTTGATGGCGATAAAGTAGAAGACAAACACGAAGACCGGTCGCCTAGGACAGGACCATCGAAGAAGTGAAGGAGTCTTCCATGGAAGAAACATAAACAGCATGAGTCAACAACTCCTTGATAGACGTAGTAAAGCGGATAGGTATGCAACACTTCTTCTTCCCGGTATTCGCGAATAGTACGAAATAACGAAAACATACAACCGCGATCTCTTGATCATATTAGTTCCATCGATCGCTCGTTAAAGATGCTTCAACTTTCAAGAGAATCTTCGAATCACAGCCACCGAGTTGGAAATTATAAGGAAGGCTTTGTCTTGACCTGCACAACTGAAAATAGTGTGTCCAGGATCGAAATGGACGTTTGTTTTGTATCAAATAGAGAACCTTCACGAGTTGAGTAAGTGGTACTAGAGTACTACAATTCGATGAGCTTAACTAGAGACAAAGCAAAGCTGTTTGCTATTCTTAAATATATTTTTTAAGCGGGTTCCTGCTTTTCGATAAGCCTTGCGTGTGCATTGAAATTGTTGGTCATCGGCAACCCGCGTCTTTGAATGCTGGTCATTTCTTTTTTCCGTTGGTATATCGACATTATTTCTCCGATTTTAAAGCTCTGGACTCTGATGCCTAACATACGTTGAATCATAACCGTGATACCTGGTTAATATTGGCTTTGGTTTCCGCCTGACAGCTTCAGTGTTAGTTGTCGGTTATTAAAGATAAATAGAGAGTGTTCCTTCAATGCTTCAGTTTCTATTTATCGTGCTCGATTTTTTATATAAAAGTGATAGCACAGTACGGTGGAAAAAAATACAAGTACTTATCCGATGCATGAAGACGAGCACTGCGACTGAACTATGCATGAATGAGGAACACCAGGATGGATCCTTCTGTTTCGAGAGCACTTGCACTAATTTCAGGATTGTACTGAAATCTCAATACAACCTCAGACAACCTGTCAAAGAAAAAAATCCTTAAATTGCCGGTCCCTGATCCATCGTAGCAAAAGAAATAAATAAAAGAAAACCGGGGGGTTGAACACTTATCATTTAGTGTCAAAGGGAGCTTCGGTCGTTGACTTGGGACCCTTGGGATCGCAGTAAAATGTATGGCGGGGTCAGGTTTGTATTCGAAGATATTCTGTGAACATTCCGTGTTTCGAAGAAATGTTCTGAGATGTGAACAAAACAATTTGTCACTGAATCGCCTTCGAGTCATCACAAAGTGACCAGATATGTATGTTCATCATCTTCTGACTAAAAACCCCACAGATGCTCAACATGCTATTCCAATTCAGATTGTAACCTCATTTCCACTTTCTTGGAACTTAACTTGCAGCAATCACTTGCTTGCGTTCATTGGCCCAAGTAACTTATGCACGCTTCATCCAACTTGAAGGCAATAATAAAAATGTAAAATAATCTCGTTCCTAATTTCCTTCCTTCAATCAAAGTGCCAAAACACACACTTGGCTTCAATTACTCGGCATCCGTTTCGATCCAATGCTAATGTGACTACCACGATCATGAGGGCGACGAACGAACCCCAAACTACTAGCAGTCGGTTGCTTCCACTCGATACAATTGTCATCATAACCTAACAAGCAATTGTCGGAGAGTATGGTCGCATGCCCCTTTATTCACTCTAAGCTGACATGCAATTTTCCTTGGAGTCTTTATTCTGAGAAGACTATCTGTCATCTTGATCATCATTTTATTTTTCTTATCTTTATCTCCAAAGTCCGTCCGGTCTCATTTGTAAAGTTTTCTCCTATCCCCCAAATATGTAGTAAGCAAAAAGTAATTGAAGTATCTGCGGATACTTCGGTTGCTCCCATTTGTATTCATTGCATCGTATCTAACGAATACAAGTATCTTTCATTATTTGGACACGAGACATGTTGATCCCCCGCCATTACTGTCGCGAATAATGCTCAGCCAATTAAGGTATTATCCACCCGATTCGGATCTGCGGTAGTCATTCGTCCGTTTGTCGGTTGTTCGGTCGGTCGGTCGGCCGGCTAGTTGGTGGTTCGTTTGCATCGCTTCAAACTGATTAGGGTGTAATTATATTTAGTGCCACTCGTAATTGTGGCAACAAAATAATTTCTTACCCCCTCCGACCCTACCATAAACTCTTCGAACCATTGTGGCACTTGTCAGCAGAGTCGTTGTTATAAATCAATCCGAATGCAATTGGCCACTGATATGAATTACAGAGAGCTCTATTCTAGATATGTATCTGTTTAACTCAATCTAACCACGAGCGGCACACCAAGTTTGTGACCGACCGCAACCACCATCCGATCAATGGAAGAAATATTTCAATTAAATTTAATTACCTGTGTGCTTGAGCTCCCACTGTGTTGTTGAAGATAGAATTGTATTCTCTCCATTTGACTTGTCCAATTTAAACAAATGGACATGCTACAGAATACGTCGCAAGACGACATTTACTCGTGGCTGTGAGGCGGAAGACGACCAGCTGGCGACCAACCAATGACGGTAGTATCTGTCGAGGAGTGACACAAATGTAATCGCATTATTTGACTTTGCCAACCTAATAAAGAGTATTTGGCAAGCAATTAAATTGAACTAACGCTGAGTGGTTACCTGAGGGGGCTTTCTTTACTTTTGGATGGTTTGATGGTATTGGTTGCCTTAAGCGGCAGGATTTGTCGGATTGGAGATTATAAGATTGTCGTACTGTCGGTAGGTAGGTAGTCTTAGGAGTCATGGTAGTTGTGTTGATGAATATTTCTTGCGACAGCTAATAACTTTAAATGGTTCGATGAATGGTAAGCTAAAACCTCTAGGGAAGACCACCTTTGGCACTTGTAAATTAGCCAACACATGAACTATAACTCTGAACCATAAGGCTTTTCAGGCATCTCCTTGTGTTCTATACCTGCAGACCTTGTCGGAACTGTATGGTTGATGCTTTTAAAGTATCTATCGGGTGTTTCTTTTTGAAGAATTCAACTTCGTGTTCAAGAATCATATCGAAGACATTAACCAGCCACATCTGATCAAGTGTTCTTCTGTGAACTAAGAATGGAACATCATCGGAGAGTTATTCCCTGGGAGAGGGAACCGAGATTGATCTGGGATCAAAACCTGATATCTCTGATTATTGTATGCTTTTCGTGACATTCAATTCGAGGATGATATAAGTAGAGAAAGACATAGAAATGTAAACATTCATTCATCAGGAATACAGTAAATAAATAGGTCGACCGACCGATCTCTTAAGCAAAATAAGCTTCTAGCGCTTCCTGCCGACTACACTGCTTTATACTAAAAAGCTTTGACTAGCATTCTATTCCTCGAAATGGGAGAGATCAACAAGAATTGCTGCTATTTCTGCTAGTTCTAAGGACTCCTGTGGAAGTCAGAAGCGAAGAATAATTGCATAAGGGTGTCTAGATCACACGGCCGGATTTATTGCGGAGAAAACTGCCTCATTTAAAAGGGATTACGGGACGGTATAATTTAGTTTTCAGCAAGACATGGAACACGTTTATTTTTCCGTGAAACTCAATGACCAAGAGAGCTGCGATGAAACTCGTGTGTTTCTTCTTTCATAAGACGTTCAGCCCCCTTAGTTTTTGAAGACAACCTAGTGGGCTACATAAATACTTCCTTCTATTCAAATTGTTCCCAGATATCTAAATCATAACCAGCTCACAACCAGCATCTTTCAACGATCTCGCAATGGAGCTGAGTAACACAACAAACCTAGCTGATATCTGTTACCGGTTGGGGTGACGGATCAGGTCCTCAAACACGGTGTTGCTTATGTTGATTGTTTTAGGTTGCTTGTCATCCAGTGATGCCACAAACAAGTATTTACCAGCTAGTGGCAATCCTGATGAGCATCTGTATTGCTAGCCTGGCACTAGCACACTTACTGAAACCCTGGCGATTAGTTGAAATAGCATTTATACCGACAATCAGAAAGGAAAACTACACTAATGCTAGAAGGCGATCCTTCTGTTGAAGAGCATGAAGAGAAATGTCGATCTCCAATTGGAGCTATGGTGTATTTTTGCCAGCTTTTTACTTAGCGCTTTTAATAGTTTACATTCAGGCAAGTGCAAATGATGAAGACCAGCGGCTTTCTGAAGCGGAGGCAGCTCTTGACCTAATCTGCAATTGTTTCATCAGTCAATCCTGTCAAAACTGAGGTTGTTGGAGGTAGCTGACTGGGCTGGGATCTCTAGTGTCTCAAGACATCGTCATGATTTGACGCATTCATACGTATTTGGATCTCATCACCCACGATAATGTATTTCTTTGGTCTAAACATGTCTCTGGCATGCGTTACGAGGTAACTGCGGATCAACAGGGTTATGAAAAAAAACCAATTATATCCTGTGTGTCGATTGTCTGTTGGAACAAGCTTTCACTGCTGCTTTATCAGGCTCTAAAGAACGATTTTGGCTGCTCTGCCTCTATTCTAGGCGCTCTGAAGAATATCTCTCGTTTTGATATTAATGGTCTCCGTTCTCCGAATCCTGGTTGTATGAACATGCAGCCTTCTGAGGCAATGACGACCGAACTTTTGTTGCGGCGTGATTAAAAAATAGGCTCTCCCTATGGCCAAGAATTATATCAGGCTGAGTTTGAGCCGGGAATAGAAAATAGTCGGGTCTACACTCCTTATCGGATCAACGATGCTGCGCTTGTATCTTTTCTCAAGGACGACAACGTTAGATTGAATTCCTTGTTCGGAAAACTTCCTTTCTCCCTCATCCAATATACGTAATCTCGATGCCAATAGTGTGAGGAATCGGTTAAGGTGGCAAAGCGTCTACATCTGTATCGAGAGCTGCACTCCGGAACTCTCTTACGTCTTCCAAGCTAATTAGATACTCCCGCGAACGCTGTTGGAGGCTAATTTCGATGAGGCTGTGTCCTAGTCTAAAATGAAATCAACAGAAATGAAATCGCCAACAAGCTTGCAGTAAAGAACTTTTCCCGGACACGGACGTGCATTAGGAAGGCCTGCGTCATCGGTTAGTGTGTTCATGCGAGCATTTCTGAAAATGATATTTCTCCTGATGTTCCCGGTAGACCCAGTAAATGCCGTCTGACCTCTCTGAGACCTCAGCGACTTTCCTGGTGCCCCTCAATAGTTTCCTATGTAGGAAAAGCCTATGTAGGCTGTAGACTGCTTATTGGCATCAGGACGTGTCACTATGATTTCGCTTAGTATTTAAGTGGACCGGACAAAACTGATGAACATCCTACGATGCTTGTGAAAAAGATGATTATGAACATGACACTTAAGGATGCAGAGGAATGAGACTAGGTTTTCAACGTTTACCAAGATGCCTAAAGCAGACCTTTATATGGCATGTTGCGTTGATGGGTAGGGAGGCATTAGACGCCCAATTCTACAGTTTGCAGAGTGACGTCGTTGTAGATAACTATTTTTAAGTTTAGGACAAGTAGAGTGTAAAGAAGTTGACGCTCAGCCTATTCTCCGATTTTAACTCAGAAGTGTCAAGCCGTTAGTTCTCGACATCGACTTAATTGGTGTGAACAGGTAAAGATTAAGCTGAGCCAATTCATTTACGCATTTAGGCTTACTGCCTTTCCAGGCTTACGTTGAAATGTAGTTAGCTCCTATCATGCTAATCAATTCATTTTGTTGGTGTCAGCTTGTGAATGAGCAGTAATCTGCGGTGGATGCATTCCAGGCAAGATCTTTATTTGTGAGTTGACCTTTTTCTTTGATTTTACTGGAGATTCCGTGAAGATTCTGCAAACATTGCTACATAATGCTTCCTTTACAGCGGTTCTCAAACTCATCAGAAGCTTCTGCAGAAAAGTATTATCGAAGCAACGTTGTAAGTCTGCCTGAAAGGGACCATTATTCCTTCCAATGATCGCCGCTATATCCAAATCATCGTTAACTCTGACGACTCTGACATAGACCGGTACAAGGAAGACGAAGAAACTGCTTATATTTGGTTTGCCCAAAATACGGATTTGTGATGGCACAGTGATCATTTGGTCGATGACATCCGTATCATGTAGCGAATCTATCAAGAATACGCTTCTTCAGCATTCATATTTGCCGTTTTCTTCACCCAAGTTACATGCTGAAGACATATGGCCAACCAGTAAAGCCTTTAAACTCATGCAACTCATTTAATTCAGCCAGATTCGATGGATATCCCCTGAGATGCTGATTGAAATGATACAGAAAGCCTAAGTTTGGTAGTCTAACTTCGAGTTATCCTGCCATTTCCTATTGGTCTGCATATCTCAGTCAAGCCTTGGACAGCTTGGAGTAAACAAAGATTAAGCTGCCTTGTACTTTGTGCATTTTTTCATACTTTTGTGCCATGGATTTATGCGTGGCTCACTGAAAAATTCTCATGACAAGTCTGTTGTCGTAGACGAAAAATTTTACCTAAATCTTTGCCTTTAACGATTGTAATTGAATGCCATTGAACGGTTCCGTTCTTTGGTAAAAATCATCCACTCAACCAACACTTGACAACAAATTCCTTCTGTCAAGCCACTCGATAGACAAAAAAACAAAACAAAACGAAAAACCGAAATTTTCTTTGCAAATTCACTGTGAGCTAATGCCGTTTGCTATAAATTATCCACCCCTGTCGCGTCTGTCAACAAAAGTCTGATGAAATATTTGCATAACCCAGAAGATACGTTCGTTACCTAGCGACTTTGCAATCGAAATCATTTGACCTGTTGCTGGCTTAAGTGCCACTTTCAAATGTCTTCGTGCCTAATGCTTCGTTCGACATTAATTAAACCTTCCTGCACGTCGTAGTTCCCTCCGAAAATACAAACACACATACACAACCACTCCCACCAACACCGTCTCCCACCAAGTCAAATACCGAAATTCGATATAATCCGCTAAAAGCATCGTGGGCGGTCTTCAGTCTTCAGTCTTCAGTCGTCGGTCTTCGAAAATATCTCTCCTCGTACGAAAATTAGAACCAAAATTTGTTAAGCAGACATATCTGATTGCTGAGCCCCACCAATGCCCCTTCTCCTCATCTAAGCTCACAGTAAATCGTAATTTATTGTTCCAGCAAAATGGCATTAATCAGTTTCCGAGTTGGATCTCGACGACTCTCGTGTCAGTTGGGTCAGGTTTGGGTTCACCAAAAAGCAGCATGTGCCTCCAATCTTACTAATAACCCTTCCCTCTGCTACACGCATACCTCTCACCCAGCACATCACACACCGTTGAACTATAATTTTCAATTTTCACCATGAAATGGATAACTTTCCATGCATCTGTTGGATGCGCACTGTAATTCAATAATTTTCCGTAAAATTATTTCACTTCAAAGTAAAAAAATAACAAGAACGTGGCAAGGGTATGGCGGATACGACGAGTATAGTCAGGAGTCAGGAGTTCCATCGCAATTATCCTGTGTGATTCCTTTTGTGGCACAGATACAAATACACTTGTGCTGCTGCTGCAGATGGCAGATGGAATTTCAGAATTTCAGAATTTCCATATTTTCCTCGCTCAAGGTGAATATTGAGCGATAAATCTGCGAAGATACGGTGTAAACCACTGAACCACTACCTTGGCGAAGTTCGTCTTTATTCACTTGAGCTGGGTGCTGAACTGAGGTTACGAATAGCATGCCTCCTAAGAAACAAGAACGACTGCACGGTATGTTCTATCTAATGGATGAAGTCGGTTCAAATTCGCTGGTAGTTTCAAGGGTATAAATTTTCTCTCTAGATTGTGAGTGCTGCCGCGTGGGCACAGCCACTATTCGACGCCGTCGTCATCACCATCATTTGTAGGAGAAGAAGGAAGAGGTTGAGTACGAGTTCGTACGAGTAGTATCTTCTATGTTGCTACTCAAAGTTAGACACTCACACGAGTTATTAGTGGGTACACGATTTTCCTGTCAGCACCTTTGGTGGATGCGGTTTGGGGGCTTTTCCCCTGGACGAACAGTAGAACATGGCCTGTCGGTGATTATTTGTGATGGTGACATGATAGCATGAGTGGAAATGGTCGAAGAAGATGCTTCAACTAACTACTTACCCAAGGAATTGCATCCACTTCTGTAAATTCTGTAAATGAATGGGACACGAGTTGGTTTGGGATTTACGAGCTATTGGATGTGTTACTTGGGTAGTTTGCATGATATTTTCAGATCCAATTACCGACACCTGCAGATACATATGAAAGATTTTAAGTGGATTGCGACTGGTACGAGTAGTTGATCCCTGACTCATGGGAATTCACACAGCTGTCAAAAATATGATGACTCTTCATTCGGATACTTGTGCAAACTACGAATATACGAGTACGAGTACGAGTACGAGTATCTCGTATTGCGTGCAGGAGATATAACGATATGAAGATACTTTTCTTTAAATTTCGGCCATAATCCGATATCGATGGAAGGAGAATGTAATTCCTCATACGGATGACGTCAGGAACTGATGTCGGCGATGATGATGATGATGATGATTGTTTTGGGCCACTGGGTGGAACCAAAGGTGTACGAGTAATGACAGGGTTCGGTTCGACATCATTTTGGAATTGTAATTGAATCACGTAGAGGTAAAGTGATGTTTATTTTGTTTTCCTTTTGGGTAGAGACAACATCCGTATGTAGCCGTGTAAACGAATTCAAATGGAAAAATGGTTTGGAAGATGAATGGAGACATCATTCCGGCATTAGGTTGTGGAAGTTGTGAGCGTCCTTCCAAGGGAAAGAGACTCTTGATGGAGCTCTGTCAATTCAATTATCGTCCACTTAAAGTGATGTGAATGCAAATTTGTCGGTGAAGTAACCTATTGGAGTGGTCCTTGGGGTAAGGAAAAATGTGTTTTTGAAAGATGATGTTGGATGGCATTTGGACTTTATCTAATCGTAGAAGTTACCCTTGGCTAAGTTCGACTAGAATATCATTCGTGAACTTCGTTCAAGTCTCTTATATGAACTTTGCGAGTGTATCTCTGACTGAAAAGCTTGCTTGTTCAGCCCTGAATCTGGGTTCTCTTTATTTCGACTAATAGAAAACGTGTCCAATTTTATCAGATTAATCTTTTTATGATCTTAATCCGCCCGTTTTTGACGAAATGCTAAGCACTGCTTCGAAGTTTTCTTTCCGTCTCTTGGGTAAGCTATCATCCGGAGCCGGTAGGCTGTCGTTTAATTTCTTCATCACAAATTGCTTAGAACTCCGATTGCCAGCCAATGTTTCTATGTTTTCGACAGCCCTGCAGTCTGTAAGGTGATATATCTTTCCCTCTCAAATTCGATATAACTCTGCCTCCTTACCGAAACTATGCTCCTAGATAATGGTGCTCTTCCGGGGAAGCAACTAAAAGTAAATATTTAGACTAGGCTTCCTTGCTTCTTATAAATACACTCATAACTGCATACTCTAAAGGGTCTTACAGGTTTTTAGTGAGCATCTACATGGTGACTTAAACTACATGTTCTCTGAAGCATCGGTTTCTATGGTTTGAACCGTTTAAATTGTTGGAAAATACGACATTCGGATAGAAAGTTTCGCGTCATCCATTTTCCGTTTTATGTAAATTTCGGACGTGCGTGGAATAGTTCTTAAGACATCGAATTGACCCAGAACAGCTCATTCAGTACTATTGTGCCTCCCAATGGCGATATATCCAAGAGTATGACCCTGTGAACAGCTCTACTTTCCGACTCCTATCGCTGTTCCTCTCGAAGTATATCTCGTACCCTACTCGTTAATCCCTTCATCAATATCCAGCCACTAAAAGGCTTGTGATTATTGTGGCTCATACCTAGCTCATGTATCATTAGCTAAACACTTTCTTGATCGTAGTCCATAGAAATCGATGTCACTAGCTTCATTTTATTCATCGAAAAGGTATTGACTATACCTTAAAGGCAACGTGCTGCCTATAGCCTTGTAGGCCATAGTCACACTATTAGGTGATGGGGTGGTGATTTGGTTTAGTTGGTCAACTAGGGTCGTAAGAGGGTTAAGAAGAACAACACACAGTGGCAACACAGACTGGCCCAAGCCATTGGTCTTACACTTGCCGACAACTTATTTTCGTTACGGTTAGGTCATCGTTTCAACTTGAACAAAGCTTACTTAAACTATAGGAGGCCCTTTGTGATATCACGAAATCTGGATGTCTTGAACATAATATTGAGCCAGAAGGTGAGAATAACCTGCTCCGAAACAGATTAAAATCATATTTTTCACAGAAGGATTCATTGAGATACGGGTTTTTCTTTAGATCTCTAGAGTAGACCGCAGGTGGTTGTGGTTGCCTCCCTATATTTATTCCTATGACTTCTGAGGAAAAACAATATAAGCCTGGCAGTTATACCAGTTATACAATGTCCTACCTTTCAGAGATCAGAGATTCATTGCTCGTCTCGGATGCAGCTTGGGCAAGATTATTCCTTGCAATTAGTTCCATCTTGCTGAATATTCATGCATGCCATCAGACTCTTCTTGAAAGCTCTTCTAACCAGGTACCCGGAAAGACACCTGCAGAGTACGACTAAACCAATGTCTTCGTTCCAATTCAAGTGCAAGAAACGAAAGCCCATTGAGTACGCTTGGAATAGTAGTACCAAGTATGTCCTATGCAATTTTATTGATTTTTGAGGAGCCTTTGACAACTAAAGCTGGGGATGAGTTTTCGAAAGATTCCGTGATGTTGGCTGCCTGGAAAGCTGAGCGGCTTTTCGAGAAAGGGCTATCCAATGAAAGTGTGAGTGTGAATATGGGGCATGGATACCCTCAGGGCTCCATTTGTGGTCCATCCATTTGGAATCTCGTGATGGACTTTCTGCAAGCGCAGATATCTATGCAAAGTCTCTAAGTACTAAACATATATTCATGACCAGCTGCTCATTCTATTGAAGACGGACAATCTAAGGACGAATAAGGTAGAGTTCTTTCAGTTGTTGTGCAAATCGGTTAACAAGTCGACCTCTCACGATCCGCTTGAATGGGATCAGCCTAAGACATGTGATACAAGTGAAATGTCTGGGCATGACCATTGTTGAGTATTGAACTTCTTACCTCATTTGGTAAGAGTCCATGAGAAACGGACGAGTTTTGTTGTTCAGAAAAGGCGCATTATTCGCATACGATTTGACTTAGGGCTCGACAGGCATGCTGTATCCAGTGTATATGGTGGCCTTTTTTGTTGATTGTGCGATATTTTGGGTTTCGACATAGTATGACACAGTCAAGACTAATCCACAAACACACACATACACATACACATACACACGCATACACATACTCATACACGCACATATATACATACTGTGGCGCTGTCAGCCCGGCATGGGCCATGGCCTAGCTTCTTGACACTCATTTGTGTTGCTCATGTTGTCATTTTTATTGCATCTGCGGGGGGTCTACGGTTTTTATTCGAACGGCACTCCTTAGAAGCTTTTTCATAGGCAATTTAACTTTCGGGAGTTTGCCATTGCCCGCCGAAAGGGTGATGACGATTCGAAAAATTGTTGGCGATGCCGGGGATCGAACCACGGACCCTCTGCGTGATAGTCAATGAGCTAATACGGGTCGCAGAAAAATCCTCCCTTGTCAAAGAGTGGCCCTACGGCGGCCCTTCAGATGGTATAGGGAGGACCTCTTAAAAACTTGGGAGTGATCTGGCGTGAAATCTAAGAGATTTGACTGACATTCCTGACATTGAAGTCAGCTAAATGTCCTTATGGGAGCGTAAGGCCATGTTAGACGAATGTGTCATATTTACATGAAGATCTAGGTGACAGGGTTACTTACAGCTTCCTGAAGGTCAGCCAGGTAGAACTCCTTTTGAAGACTGTTTTGTGCGTATGTCTCATGCACGAGGATGTTAGGAAACTTCAAGCTATGGGCGTACGTTTTAAAGGCGGTTTTTGGGACATTCATGTCGTTCTAGCTGGCAACGAGCGAATAGCTAGGACTTATGACTATGCGAACATATTTTTTGCTATGCTTCGACCACGTCAGCTTCACCGTAATACTTTGTGAGCAGGGAATGAAAGTCGGGCAGTCTTGGGCAATAAAGTGGCTCACTCGCAGTAACCGCAAAGTTGCGAAGTTCGACCGGAGGCAGGTGCTAGTGGTGGTATTAATACCATCTAAAGGGCGCTAATAGACGTATTAATACTGGCAGGTGTCCACGTAAAACACTTGAGACGTTCTGCCCAGGTAACCAGCAAATTATCCTAGCCTAGCCGTTGGAAAGTGATATCTGGAAGATCGTCTTTTTTGACTTTATTCCCAATTGAAGTAACCACTTTGAAAACAGTTCGCTGAAAGCTGCCACTAAGCCGATGATAGCCTCATATGTACTGTGTGCAAGTAAAAAAACTTCTGAAGCTAATGGCTTGTCTGTGGATTCCAGCTTGAGTTGAGGAAATCACTTACTCAATTCAAGGATTCAACAGTTCTATCATGATGTTTCCAAATTGTCCGAGGTACCGAATTAGTATTTCCTGGATCTTGCATTCTGAAATCACCTTTAGGAGGTCTTGTCGATGCTTTTGTACGGCACCTTTAAATTTAAATTTGGCATCTATCGGTCGAAGTGAACATTAGATCCATAGTCATCTTGCCGTACCTGAAAAGTAAAGCTTTTCCTGTAGCAGTGATAATCCAATGAAGAATGTTGCTTAAGATGCGATAAGCATAGCTCCAACAAGTCGAAGTATACATGTTAACAGCTGCTATTTATACATTCTACGTCTATGAACCCCCACGTAGACCAATACCAGCCCCTGTAGCCACGCTCCAACATTCCTCAATTTAAATTTGAACAAAGTCAATTGCACTTCCATACTCCATTCGACCGGAAGAACCTCATAACAAGGGAATAATTGTGATTTATTTAATCCAGCTCATTCGTCACCATCATAGCAAAGCAAAACGGTGACCAACGCCAACACCAATACCAAGTCAGCCTCCTCATAAATCCCTAGCCAGAGTGCTCAACCACCTACCCTCAACCCTCAACTCTCGGCAACAAGTAGTGGCAAGAGATGTTCAGCACAAGCCTCGAAAGTCCAACACATTTCCTCCCAATCACGAAACCACCGGATGCTCCAATTATTCGTATTTGCATTGCGAAAACAATGCGCAAAAAGAAAAAGAAGCAAACCCAAAGCGAGTACGAATGCTAGAACGAAAGCCACAGCCACAGGCAATGGAGGAGGAACTTCCTCGTTGTGCTAGGTACGAGTACTTCCTCCAGTTCTAGCTCTCTACGAATTCAATTCTCCCTTTGGACCGCCACTGGGAGTACTGAGTATACGAGTAGTATGTCAATGCACTTTTCCAGCGACTGGCTATTGGTGGTGGTGAAATAATTTATTCCGATGTGACACAGCCCTTCTGTCTCTGAACCACCGGGCAGTTAAAAAAAAACATAATCCCCAACTGAGTACTCTCGAACAAGTGGTTTGAATTTTCCGACCACTTGCACCATCAACAGGTGGTGAGCTTCCACTTAATTAACATGCCTCGACGATACCATGATTCCCATCTTGCATCTCTCCCATCTCCATAGCCATCTGTGTACTTGTACTCGTATCTCCTCAAAGAGACCAATAACTCAAAATGTTCAACTGTCTTAAGCCACAGATACAATTTGGACCTGGGGCTTTGGAGTACAACTTCCATTGTCAGTTGTCAATGGTGAATGTCGAATCGAATCTACGGTTATGCTCGAGAAGTCATACGTTACCGAGTAATTCGTTGTGTATCTCAATTACCATCGAACTACGAGTAGTATACCAAATGTACATTTGTCGTAGATACTGCTTTGGATGTGTATTCGTTTCTGGGTAAACATATGAGGTGTCCAAAACTAGTTCGATTTTTGCTTGTGGAGTATACTCGTAGTCTTCGAAGATACACTTGGGAAGTCTTTAAGCTCTTTATCTTGTTGTCGTTCGGTTCTGTAGTTTGGTAGTTCGGATGATCATTATCTGTGGCACCACAGTGCTGGTGGTGCTGGTGGTGCTGGTGGTGCTGGTGGTGGTGGCACTTCAATTGAATTCAGTCTGGGTGTCACCATCATTTACGAATTACACATGTTTCGGGAGTGCTTTTCGAAATCCGGCCACACCGAGCCGCAGCTCTACTTTGTACACACATTTAGGGGTAGCCCGAGGCCAATTCATCTGGCAAATTCCTTGAGATTTGCTTTTAATTGGATTCGATTGGAGCAGTAGTGCTTCTGTGGGTTGTTGTGCGGACCGAACGGGAACGGGGACGGGAATGTGCAGATCATTTGGTAAATTGCTTAGTAAATAGGAAGAGAGTTGAGTCAATAAATTTTGGAGAAGCAATATTGAAATTGATGACGACAATTGGTGTTATGTGATGGTGGCGCCTAATAGAGATGTGATATATGTATGCATACTGTAGAAGAACGCGACGAAATACTTGGGAGATATGATAGATGGCACTTACGCGAGTAAATGATGAATTACATCTGTGAAATGGGGGGGGGGGGGGGGGAAATTGTTGACACTTTCCATTGAATGCTACTCGTATTTGAAAATGAGTTCGGAGTGAAGTACTGTCTATGTGACGACATGCCAAGTGATGCATCGTCTAAACATGATCATAATTGCAATTGGAATAATTGCTTATGCGTCAAATAAGCTGGGAGTGAGATATTGGAGGGTTTCTACGTTATATTTCCAACGTTGGATGACGTACTCCTGGTGAAGGTGTTATACATTTGTGTGCGAAAGCACGTCAATCTTCTGTATCACATCTTAAAGATACAAGCGCTCGGTGTCATATTCGAAACATGGTTATGCGTATGCTTTAAAAAATCAACTCTTAACTATGTTTATGGCGTAGCTAAGGATGAATCCACATGGATATGGCATACATGGAGTCATTTTCTGCAATTGGGTTGTCAGCTAGGATTAGTGTTGGGCTTAGACGTTTCAAATTACAATTTGTAATCCTACTAAGTTGCGTAGACTCACATTGCTTCAGTTGTAGCTATTCACTGTATCTATTGTTTTATGGAATGTCTATGTGACCTTAAGGTTTCATTCATGGGCTTATTTTGAAGATAATTTTCTTGTACTCATACTTAAATACTTTGGTCAGTAGGCAATCTATCATCCATATCAGCTTTTTAGTTGAAGATTTGCAGCATTTCTCATTTAAAATTTGGTGGGTTGGAGGCACTCGTATCTTCCCTTACATTGAAGTGTTGACAATCTTCGTCATTAAGCAATATTTTGAAATGTTTTTTCTATTCTTCCACATCGACCGTGACTTCACGTTACTGTTTCCTCTCCTATTTTTGAGGCAATACCTTTGAACTTTTATGTCTTGATTTTTCTGGCTTTTCTCTCCTTTTTCATCCCTTGCATCTCTTTGTTGTTCCTCCCTTTTTCGGACACAAGCAGCTCTTCGACCAAACTTTTTTTTGCGGCACTCATCGTCCAATAGGCTTTTGAAAGTGTCGACACTAACCTTACACTTAAGGCTGATGAAAGATCTGCTTCAAACCTTCTAAGAGGATCTGCTCAGATTCGCCGCGTTCATATCATAGATACTAGGGACATGTCAATAACGATATAGTCAACTTGGTTTATATTTTAATGATCTGAGGGCCCCAAAATGTCGCTGTAGACTTCGAGTTGTTGCAAACATGTGCTTGTGGTACTTGATAATTCAGATGTTTTTAGAACGACGCATGAAATAGATCTTGAAGTCGCTTATGATACTTCGCTTAGAACTGAATAGCAAGTCTTCGTAGGTTTGACAAGCTGGAGGAAAATATGGATGCAAGAAGGCGAAGGGTATGAACATAAGCGCCCTAAAAACAAGAGTTTTTTTTTCGGAGAGTAAAGGCAGTGGATGAAGGTTCTAACTGAAATAGGGAAAACTGTTTGAATGTCCACCAATTTGGTGAACTGAAGAACTGAGGATAACAATGGTTTGAGAATCTAAGTCCTTCTCGAGACTTTATTCTATCGAAAGAAAGAAAGTTAAACTAAGAAGGACAGATACCTAGAATTCGCGGTGGAAGTTCCTTATCTAGAGAAGTCATCATTGCCGTTTGTATTTCTGTGCCATGTATTCGAGGTATTGATGCATACTTCATTCTACTTCGAGCCTTGATGGCCAGGAAATCGGACTTATATCAACGCGCCTCGTTAGGACCAAAGCTTAAATGATTGGATATCGGGGAACTGCTAAAGGGCTCCTGGATCCCTTTCTCCTTTCAGGAGACTTTTAATCAGATAGTGGAACTATCTAGCAGTTACCTATATAATGGATATTTGTGTCTAAGGACATTGGATGAAAAAAAACATGCTGCGGTGGAAGCGGTAGTGATAGAACCAGCATTTAAGTAGATCGCTGGAGGGCTTACCTTGGTTTAAGTGGATGATATAGGTCCGTATGGGTTACGTGACGTCTTTCTTTTCTGTGGCAATATAGCCAGACCCCACTATCAACTGGAATTCTAACTATGGAGACATCCAGTCTCAAGGCGGATTCAAAAACAACAAAAAAACACTGTGGCGCTGACAGCCCGGTATGGGCCATGGCCTAGCTTCTTAACACTCATTTGTGTTGCTCATGTTATCATTCTTGTCACATCTGAGCGGGGCCTATGGTTTATCGCCGAATCCGAACTGCACTCCTAAGAAGCTTTTTCGTAGGCAATTTTACTTTCGGGAGTTTGCCATTGCCCGGCGGAAGGGTGATGCCGATTTGAAAAATTGTTGGTGACCCAGCCAGGGATCGAACCCAGACTCTCTGCGTGATAGTCCAATGAGCTAACTATCGCGCTATCGCCATCGCGGATTCAGGTTTTGGGAATCTTCGTCTGAGCTGCGTCTAACAAGTTTCTTGGCGACACTCTCATTTTCTGCTGTTCTATCGTGACCTGGAACCCAGACAAGGCTCATTTATTTCAGACTTCCAGTTTCATTCACACAAACGCAATCATGAACTTACTAAGAGGTGGTGACAAGCTTCAGCAAGGCCATCTGTTTTCACATCGGATGCAGGGATTTTGCCTGTTGTCATCAGAATTGCGTATTTTTTCCGCTTGGAAGATTGTTAACCTTCACGAAGACGTCAGAGCCATATCCTAGATCGATTTCCTTGTTGTCTGGTTTAGATTCTGGCCAAATCCCTAATGGTAGACGGAAACACGATTTCCTATTCTATCGACGGAAAAGGTTTCAGTGCCGATACCCTAGATGGGATGAGCATAATATAGACCAGAGGCAAAAGACAGTCAGTGCGCAAGATCACCGAATATCCTATGTGAGTTCTACCCATAACTACTTCTATCTAAACGGAGGATGTTTGTGAGAGTGCAACGTGTTTTTAATGATATTCATTAGGATAATAAAAGCTAAGGAAAGTCCGAAAGGTGAGGCACATATTTCCTTGTAGTTTCGGGACAGCAACGGTGATACATGAAAGCTGTGTACATTCCAGGGGCCTTCTACGGTAAGAAGCTCCATGTTTTCCTTCAAATTCGGTTTACACAACCTCTTATGCCACTTGAATCGGACTACTTTGATGCAGCATACTTGGGCTGAAGAAATTTGTTATCCAAATTGACACTCACAGATTCAGCTTTTTGTAGAAGAAGAATGTGACACACTTTAAGTAGAAGATGAGGCAGAAGAGAGACTTCTTTTTCATCCTAAAAGAGAGGAAGATTGATTAAAAGCTCAAGCCGTGTAAAGCCGTCTGCGCCTCAATAAATGTGAATAAATGTGAAGCCAGAGCACCTAAAGTGGTAGATAGGGGATATCGACTCCAGAAAAAAAGGAATGTGAAGGTCAGATATGAGTCAGAAAGAGAGAAGTTAGAAAAAAAAACTATCCAACTATCCCTATTCGGATTGAGTTGAAAAAATTGTTAAAATTAAAAAAGTTAGATTGAAGTTTAACTTGTTCTACCCAGCACGAATCTTTCTTTACTTAGGATCAACTGATCCTATGTTGCAGTTCATCATAGTTTTGCTGATCGTTAGAATGTAAATACACCGTTGATCGAGTGATCTCCCTCCAAGAAAGCTCAATTTAATTGAAAATGGTAAATTTTACGATAAACCAAAAGTCATTGATCCTGTTGGCATTTTAAGTTGTTTACCTTCAGAAACAACTCATTATCGATGTCTACAGGTCCTAAAATTCACTCCAATCACAACATGAATATCCTGTCCACATTACCACACCCATTATCATAAAATGCAAATTTTGTTTGTATATTTCGGGTAACCCAAACCCAAATCGTCTACCTGCTCTAACGATGACAACATGAATTCCATACATCTGTTGGATATTTCAGTAGCAAATGTCAAAATCGAAACTTCGATTGGTCATTAGTCGGCCATTAAACCCTCGTTCTACATTGCCTTCCGAAAGATTCTTTGATTTTTGTCACCCAAATTAAGAAAAGGATCTCCACTCTCAACCTGAAGCCCAAATACCGAGTCGTAATTCCAATTCTCCAACGGAATGTTCGAGTTTCGATGTAATCAAGTGAATGACAGCACGACATGCATTCAGCAGTGACAGTTGAACACGATTTACCGTTGTTGTCGGTGACAGTTCACCCAAATGCTGTACAGAGATTTACTTGAACTGAGTACATTTTGGCGGGAAAAAACTCGATGAGAAGAAGAAATTTCCGATTAAACTTTTCCTAATTACTCACTCACGGAATGTTGTACGAGTACTTGTAAAAATGATGATGAAGGTGAAAATGCCATCAGAAAAAAAAACTATATCCTCCGAGATGGCTGGATTCCGATACGGACAATAGAAAACTCCTTCGAAAGTATTTGAGAGAGATTCATTCTACTCGTTCTCGTATCTCGATGGAAAAAATGAAATTTAACACCAAAACTTTATCGTCTCCATTTACACAAGAGCCTTTACTCATGGAGAGTATCCACCCGCACCAAAAAGAATCATTAACACGACCAACGGCGACCAAGCGATGACGGCACGGAGAAACTTGCCTCAGTGCAGGCACGCAAAAACGTTGAATGACATGACGTTGCTCGGTATTTGATTACAGAGAGGAAGCAGGACTTTTTGTATTACCAGGGCTTTGTTGTGAATGTTTGCGGAATTTGAGGGCAGAAATGTGCAGTAGCATCTCGAATCTCGAATCTCGAATCTTGAATCCCGGGTCCCTTAGTATTTTAATTCATTTCAAGTGATTCTGTACAAAATAGATAGACAGAACGACAGTGACTAGCAAAGATGAATCTAAATGATCGGTCGTCATGGTTGTCATTTTCGTGTCGAGATCAAATGACACTTTGGCCATATGTTCATGGTTTGGTTACTCAACACGACAGAGTGTACCATCATACTTGTACTGTACTATACATCTCTGGTCGATGAGGCAATGCCATTTGATATTTGTACGAGTAGATGGAGTATGGTGACTGGTGAGTGAATTCAGAGTAATTAAAGGCAGCGATGGTGATGTCATTGTTGATTGCGGATGGATTGTGTTTGTGTTTTGAGTCTCGTCTGTCTGATGCATGTTGATGCTTTTCAATTGAAAATTATTTACACTACACGCAAATTGGGGTTAAGTTTCTTTGTCCCGTTTTAATTGATAGTAATTCTCTGAGGAATTTTTTATATTTTTTATTTTTTATTTGATATGAATGTAAGGAGTGGTAGTAGTGGATATGTGGGCGAAAGATATATTTTTTTCATAATATCCACGGGGTAATAAATCCCTATTCAGATTCGTTTAGGTACTCGGTATGTGGTTGATTGAGGAGAGGAAAGTTCGAAGGGGATCACAGGCATGATGAGTCGATTTCGCCCGTCAATATGTTTTCTTAGCGAAACCAAAGCGACCACGTTCTGATGTGCTGATCATGTCACATGAATCTGAATTTGCGATGTTATATCTGTTTGCATCCAAATCTGTAGATCTTCTTAATTGAGAATCCAACTGGCAGATCACTTTTTGCTTTTACCATCTAAGAGTATTGGCCTTTTACTTCAACTTTATATGATTTTTCGAGACAAGATTCCTCACAGTGGACGTACAAAACTGACTGAGATATTAACGTCTTCTCTACTCATTTACCTGCACTTAAATTCATATCTGAAATTTTGATCGGCTTCTCGTAAAAATTCACCCTAAAGATCATCTTGAACCAGGTCCACGGCTCAACGACTTAACATCTTTGATGATGTAGGTACTACTACCACCATCGACATGTGACTGTCTGCCTATCGATTTTGTGTAACGATAAATCTGTTTCATCCACTTCATCAGAATGTGTCAAAATTCCATCACCTGACGATACACTTGCGCCAGAGTTTTCGCTCAAAATCATACCTCTTAGTGGTTTCTGTTTTTTTACCTCTGCTCTCGTATACTGGCTTTTTTTTTAGTGATCGCGCCATTACGACCAGCAAAGGCGGACATGATTTCGCTTGATTCCTGACAACACAGTCCAGTCGCGTCCATTAACTTATCTCTGTTAGGGGGATTGGAATAAACTGTCAATCAGCAAATGGAACTACTCAATTGAGTACGAAGCCGAACGTCAGAATTTGTCTGGTAGATTAATCGAAACCGGTGTTATTGCCCGGTGATCATGCAGATTTTTTTTCTTTTTTTAACTCAGCCTAACCGAGTATGAGTATCTTTTTCTACTTGGTCATAAGATAAGTAACTTTCATGGTTATGAAAACATAAATTAAAGGATATGCTTCCGTTGCTAAGTGCATAGATACATTTTTCCCTCATCTAAGCGATCCTGTACGGGTGAGGAGTATCAATGGAGTATCTAGGTAACACTGATGCAGGGCACTTTGAATTCAGAGTGAAATGTTTTAATTACTGCTCGACGGGTAATAAATTCGCAGAAATAATTACTGACAGTACCCTCCTCCTGCTCATGATATGGAGTGCACTGTTGAGGTAAATCGATGGCAAATATTCATACTCCTGGTCTGGTGTATGCAGCGATCTTGTAAGGTAGAAAATAATTACACCGCTGTGCGAGTAGCAATAAACTCATGGATTAATATGCACGCAGAGTGGTTTGTTAGATTTCTATTACTTTGCTCTGGTCCATACTTGATGACGGTCATCGAGAGTGGGATGCATGGTAGCAACTATAGCGTAGTTGGTCTTATGACTATGTCTTCGGATCGGACTACAGTTGTGGCTTTGCTAGCAATTAAGAAATAAATGCAACTGATGGTAGTAATTTTGTGGATTTATTTTGTAACACTCATTTGAGGAGTTGTTGTACGAAGGAATGTTTCCAAGTGCCTTGATGAGGATCATTAAAGATGGAACTCCGAATGTGTTTTGTATATCAATTGGCAATTGAATGATCGCAGTGAATCGTTGCGGGATGTGCTCATATATTTTGATGATCGTCTCTCGGTAGGAGAGCAAATGATTCGATTAAGTATTTGATTGGCCATCTGGCATGTTACAAGCTGAAAACTGACATGGAATTGAAATTTTCATACAGTGGGAGTTGATGGTTGTTACTCGTAGTTTGCTTAACACGACTTTTCTGATTTTATTGGGACATTCACCAGTAAAATGAGTAATTTGAAGAAACTAACATGAGTTGTGTACCTACATATGTGCCAGGAAGTTGGAGTATCAGGGTGAACAAATAGTACATTGTAATTTGACCACTCAAGAGCAGATCCATCTAGAGAATTAATTTTCGCGAAACTACTTTCTCTCAGTATTTCTCCATTCCTAAGGCAGCACCTCTATCGATTATGTATCAGACTTCCTGAGATTTTACCACCTGTCTGGTTACACTGTTTGGCTTAATGGCTTCACCTTATTCCTCCTAATGTTGATTTTGTGCATTGTGCTACTGTTGCTTTTGCTAACTTAGTGGTATTAAATTGAAGATGTTATCGGCACGTTAGATTGGAACATCTATGGAAACGCCAAGGTATTCCATCTCTTGTTTGAAGGCCCACTGTTACCATTAAGATGTTCATTGTTCTTCTACCGCTGAGGTGTGCCATACTTATCTTCATTTTCTGCTCAGCCATTCAATCATGATTGTCAGGTGCTTGTCAGCGAAGCTTACTATTTTTACAGACCTTAAAATCCTTAGGTAAGGTACATCGGTCAAAATTATGTTCCAAAGTATGTATTCGAACATGGAAGTCGCTAATTAGACATTCCCTGGGTCGTAGAGCAGTACTCTTTTTCGATATAGTAATGTGTTCCTACAGAAAGGTCATCCTGGCCGTGAGATCTCAGAGGATAGAGTCTGTTTTGCTGTGATGATGGTTGTTTTGATGCAGTTCTCTATAGTCCAGCTTGTAACTTTATCCGAAATCATATTCATATCCCGCAAGTCTACCTTGCTTCTTCGAGGCTGATACTCATAACTTGATACAGAACTGCTTTCATCATGTCAAGCATATATGTACATCAGTTTTTATGGAGAGTGGCAGAACTACGCCAGATACGTGTTTTATGTGAATACTTCAAGCCGACGTGTAATTGCTTCGTTTCTGTGACATTGAAGAGGCCAAAGATGCCGGATTCGTCTCCAATTTTATTCCGAATTTTTGAGAACTTTGTCGAATAAGACAAAGAGAATTGCTTGTGTGCTCCCTGTTGGCCTATAGTCAGCTTCTAGCATTTCAAGATGACCGCGAAAATGGTCCGTGAAAGCTATTTAGTTTTTTTTATCAGCTTTTCTAGCAAGGGGGCTAAGATTCTGTGAGTTTCGTTACTTGAAGCGCCATAGGACACCTCTTCTGATTCACAAACGATCCTTGGCCGCTACTACCACTTTTCGATACGAGTATATGCACTTTCTTGAAGTTATTTATTAGATCCACTTAGTATTGTCCCATTTGCTTTTGAAATTGCTTGAGCTGCTTGTGTGAGAAGTCCATAGGCTAAAGAATGATTCCTTTAGAGGTACTCTTTTTCAAAAATGAAAATAAATCAAAAACTTAAATTTTATCGGGTAATATTCACTATCGAACAGAAGAACAATTCTTACCATTTTGTTTTTGAAGATAATGTTTTTCAAATGTTGACCGTAACTGCAGCGAACATGGTCCATTCGGAAGTTCCAATTTTCCATGACGCGTTCGAGTATTACGGATGGTGTTTGACCAATGAGTCGAGTAATGTTCCTCAATGGTAGCCGGCTTATTCATTAAATTTAGACTTTAGCTAGCCCCAAAGGAAAAAGTCCAGAAGTGTGATGTCACGGTCTTAATTCACCGGTCTAAAGCGTGAAATTAGCTGTTCACTGAATAGTTCTTGTAATTAAGTCATCGTTTCACGGGCTGTATGGCAAGTTTTGGAAGGAAATTTTGTCGAGACAACAAATAGTCTGTTATCATGGTGTGATAACGGCCACCATTCACAGTTGAAGTGATATGAACCTATGATTCTACCAGCACATAAACCACTGCAAACTGTTGGTTTGTTTGGATGTTTTGGCAGCTCTTGAACCTTTATGGCTTACTCCGTACCCCAAATACTTTATTTTGCCTATTGACGTACTAACTAAGCCAGAAATGGGCCTCATTGCTGAACAGAATTTTGGTCAAAAAGAGGATCTTCTTGAAGCTTTTCAGCCCCTTGACTGAAACCGAGACGATTTGGAATGTCAGCCAACTTCAGTTCTTGCACGAATTGAATTTTGTGTGTTTTTAAACCAAGATCCTCATGTAAAATATGCCAAGCCAAGCTGTAGTCACCGGCATCGATTCGATTCATCACGGTATAGTTTATTTGGTCCCGTATTGTGCTTTCAGTAAGCCGATTATGTGAACCATATTCCCCTTAGTGCACGAAATACATTCCTCGTAGAACGCTGATTTTCGGAATTTAGCTGAATAATTTGTAGACGCTGTGCCGGGCTCATATACTCCAATGGAATCTTCTCTAGAAAAAGGACTTCTAAAAGAATCACCTTTCCTTTCACCCAGATTTCGTCATGGTCTCTGTAGCGCTGATCTCATTGCTCATTAAGGTTCAGCGCTGGGCACCATTTGAACCATTACTCCTACTCTTCGTCGTTTTCGCATCCTTTGATATAGTTTTACTGTGATTCTATAAAACTTCGAGCGGTTTGTCAAGGAGTTAAGCTGATGAGCATATAATCGCTGTTTGTACGCCAGCACAAGTCTTTCTCAAGAAGACATGACTTCTGTGCTGTAAATTCAGCTTCAGCCCATCAACTAATCCCAGATAGATTTTGAGAGAGAGATTGCTTATGAAGTTGTTGCAAAATTTTCCGGAATGGATGTTAATTCTATCGGCAGTTATCAATATTTACGAACAAAAAAACTACTTAAAAAAAGAGCCAAACACCAGAATCTTACAAAAAAAAAACGAACCACGCGGTTGGTGGTTAAAGGGCGGGCTGCTCAGCTGGGCTGGGTTCAGGACAGGATTCGTGAAAATTTAAAACTTCAATTGAAAAGAATTTCCGCGGTTTAAAGTAGGCGCCATGCACTTTTTCCGATCGGAAGTGCAAAACCGTATGCTGCAAAGAAATAAGCCGAAAACCACACCAGAAAGAAAAAGAATCGGGTTTGGTATACGTTATAAAATGGATCTTTTTATTAATCGAGGATTGGTTGATAAGCTAACAGCCGAAAGGCGGCGACATCAAAATGTTTTTTTTTTTATTTTAAAGATGGTACTGAAGGTACCACTAAATAGCCTGAACCGCTACTTGCGGAGCCCGACACTAAAACGCGATATGTTTTTTTTTTGAAAGGATTCACCCCGGGGAACACGATATACACAACTTGTTCTAACACAAAAAGGGTACTTATCTTTCTTTCCTAATTTTCCAGAAAGTTCCTTGCCTGTAGAACTACCTCCTAGTCTTCCCCTTTCTAGTCCTGAGTTCTTCCTTGTTTCCTCCTCACTGTTTCTTCCCTTTTCCTCTCTAGGCTTCTTCCTTCCTTTTTTTTTCCTGTTGTTTTTTTTTTGCCAAACTTCTTTTAAACACTTTGATGGTCAACCAAGAAGTGGTTAACCCTATACCATCGATATTGGCTCGGACCGTAGGTCTCACACATACGTCCATTCGTAAAACCGTTCATACGGATGCAACGGGCCAATTTTTGGTCTTTGTGTGCAACACTCCGCAATTTTGCTGGAGTGTGCCACCATGCCTTGGACATCTGTTGCTTCCATTCTTACTCACACACACCCCTGAAGGTCTCATTCTTATTTCCCACATCTGGGGAAAATTTCCCCAAGATTGGGATTTCCCTTTGGTCCTTGGGGTTGCATTCAGTCGCAATCCAACCCCAGTCCTTCCAAAAGATAAAAAAAAGGAAAAAGATAGTTTGCCAAACAGTATACGGCCTATTCGCGTTTATATGTCCTGATCATTATCCGTTTCTGATAATGATCGGATGAGATATCGTGGGGGCGAAACAAGGAACTACTCATGTGACGAGACTATTGGAAAGAGTTCCACCTCTGAGCGCTACCCAATGTAAACTAACCAACGACATCCCGGTGAATCCTTTTTTCTTAAATTTTGTAAGTGCGGGGCACGCACGCACGGGTCCAGTCTTTACAATTATATTTCTTTTACAATGTTTTATTTGGGGTTCGATGGGCGACCGTCCGTCACCGAATAGGGCGTCAGTAGTTTTGAATCTTCTGGGGTTTATGGCACGCAGAGGGTTCCAGACTGTCCATCTGGCTCTAAACGTAACGCGCTTTTATTAAACCATCCGTCACTACTAAAGAGACTCCTGTCTCTGCCCTCTCGCAGACCTAGTGGTTGTTCCCTCCGACAAGCATAGAAGCAGAAAGACAGAGTTCAAGAACCCACCAATTCTTCCCGCCAATATACTTCTCCAAGGAGACAACGGACATAAAATGAAGGGGTCTGCCAAAACAACGGATTGGGCAGGAAAAAAATGGGTGGAGCGGAGATGCCTTCTAAGGCAAAGGAGACTACCCGATGGGGAAGACGACACCACACAAGGGCAAGAGCCGACAACTTCGGTAAAGGCTCCTAAACATTAATTCGTTGGGCGCTGTTCCTGCGCCTTTCCTCTGGTGGCTTCTATAATGGACCGTCCGTCCTACCTGCGATGGTTGATCCTTCAAGATACTAAGAGGGTGCACCAATGGCTGATGAACCCATGGCTGCCCACCACCCTTCTAGGATTTTGAAGTACCAACGGAAAAGAATGTAAGTGGAAAGACGAAGGAAGGGAAAGAGTAGAACTTGTTGTGGTAAATTTTACCGCAACAAAGTTACATAGTTAAGTGTTTGTTTTGAGGACTTGACTGGCTTCCTGAATCAGGTGTCCTCGCATTTTCCTCTCGCAACTTTCCGGTTTTTTGCGCAATCAGAACTCGCGAGGCAAGAAATTTGTTGCAACCAAAGGGCAGCGCTATCTATATAGGTGGAAAGATGTTGTTTTGATTTCATATTCCCAGCACAATTTAGGCCTCAGTACTGGTCTATAGGTAGAGCCATCTACGTGAATGTAGGTTTCTTCTAACAGAGTGACAGCGCCAATTCATCTTCCTTTACTTTAAGTAGTTTCGATCTCAAGGTTGATCCAAATCCACTTTTGGAACGACCCACTATGGCCGAGGCACTAGATCTGTGACTATCTCAAAACCCACACATTTTTCTCTCAGAATTAGGGCAGGATTCCCTTTTATGTCCTCCTCACCACCTATTAGGACAACTGTCTTCGTCTTCAAGGAATCATACTGTTCATCATAGCCTTCATTGCAGACGCTATCAAGGCTTGCTTCTTACTTCTAGTAGTCCTAGGGGAATTCAACTTTGTTACCCTTGTGTCCACGAGGTGCAAGAGTTTGGCCGATTTGAGCTACCGTACACTTGTTGAATTGCTTAATTTAGATCAAAATATCTCAAGTTATAGCAATCTACAATAGTACACTAAGTATTCTCTTTGGACGTGAAAAAACCGCAATCTATAGTCCACTTAAAGTGGCTGTGACGTTTGCACGTCTCTAAGCAATTTAGATTTCTCCTTCCCGCGTAACTGCTCTAAATGCATCGCTCCACAAGCCGTAATAACCGTTTTCGTTCCAATTATCCCCGAGTGAGGTACCAACATGAAATATATGACACTCACGAGGTAATCATCTTGGACATCAATTAAAACCATAAATTTCCAAGCTATCTCGAGGCTGAAGCCGGTAGGGAAGTCAGTCCAAGCAGCAACAGTAACAGTGGTGGCAGTGATAGCAGTTCTCCAGCAATTGAGTGCAAAATGAGCGCGCACTTCCATTGCGCATGCGCGCAAGGTATTTCGATTTCCAACTAATACAAGCCACTGCCGCAGTTCAGTGGCCCGAGTTCTTTCGTATAATTATTAGTTCCATGACAGATAATTAACCCCTCTGTGGACCACTGTATAAACCACCTGATTGTCTGCCTCTTGCTCCGCCTTTGTTTTGCTTTATGACTTAGAGTTCTGGTTTAGACCACAAAGTACCAGTTTCTGTCAATGACGTGCAGGCATCGGAGGAGCCCATGGAGACGTTGCACTTCTCGTAAATTCTCAGTTGCACCGAGTGTAATTACAATTTTTATGCGTTTCACTTTACAAGAGCAAAAACAACTGCACTCCTTAGAGCCGCCCGAAGGTTGGTACTTGTACTCGTCGTAGATGGCAAATTCCAGAATCCAACACCAAACCAGAGTATCGGGCCACCAACAACCAACAACACAAACGACTCTGGAACCACAGGATGGCATTGAGCTAATTGGAAATTACGAGTTGAACTATCGTCTTGGAGACGTGGCGACGCAATTGTGTCGACGACTTTTGTAGTGACCGTTGATGATGATGATGATGATGATGATGATGATGGTATCCAGCCCTTAGGGGGTGCCAACAACAACATACATATGCCATTCTATGTGGCTCCAGTCATTGCTGAAGCCACAATCGCCTCAGTTGGTGTCCCGCTCTATGTGATTAATCCCCTGGAACTCGTAGATGGAATTCAAATGACTCGCATTCATACCTGCCAGTTGGAACTACAATAGTAAATCTAGAGCAGGCTCTTCGATTTGATGAGATGCACTGCAATGAACCTAAATCAAATGGGAAACCATTCTGTCTATAGATCTGATCCACAAACAGAAGAAGACCCGGGTGCGTCTTGAGGTTAATGAATCTTTAGAGGCAAGTTAGAGCAAAAATCTGAGGTTGGGTCGCAGCTGGAGATGAATTTCTTCCTCCAGCTTGCGATGTGGGGGATTTGTTTTGAGCTGATGATGATTAATCATCTCAGGTGCGATGTGGGTGTTTGGTTTTTTTTTTTTGTTTTTTTGTTTTCCCTTCTTCTAGAGGATTCTTACAAATCTGGTCATTGTTTTGGAAGATCGCACACACCTTATGCAGAGACCATCTTAAAGATGAAAACAAATTGGTTTTGGAGTTATTTTAGTGTGATTCTGGTGGAAAAGATACTCCGACTGACAGAGAGCAAATGTTTTGTAAATAAAGTTCTCATGTGGTTCATCATTATTCTGCAGATTGTCACTAATGCTGGTGTAAGTCGTACCAAAAATGAAAAGAGACAGAGAGAAAAAAAAGAGCCATAGAATGGAATGGGCAATCATTAATCTCCTTAATGGATACGGGCTTGGGTTTGGGCCGGATGATGGGGTGCCATGTGGAGTTTATGGTAATCAGGAGTAATGGCCAACTATTTTTCATGGGAATGTGAGTTGATACTGTTTTTTTTATTTTTTGTGTGGAATCTCTTAATGGGGGTGGACTTAAATGGAAATACATAATTATGGTAATTGTGGTGATGGTGTCTTATGGAGTCTTGGGCTGTAAGTATATGTGGTCGGCTTAGGTGACCAATAAAGAACTGAAAAGATGAACTGGAATCTGAGGGAAAATTTCAGTCTGTGAGGCTGAACTATCCCAGATATTGGCACATTAAGCGACACTATGGGGTTCAGGATTACACAATCTTCATTTTATAGGATTAGGCTACGAAGGGTCTTTATTCAGTACATTGCCCGGAGATACAAGCAATGGGAGAAAATTTCCCTATCCAGTTCTTTGTTGGCACTTCAAAGCACAGTCTATGACTTGACAGTGACCTCACACTCTCAAGATTATGTAATTCATAAGTAGTCAGGAGTCTTAACTTTCATTTCGAGACTATTTAGACCTTAGCCGGGTGTTTGCTTCCTCTTCTGTATTGAGTCTACTTTCGAATCGAATGGGGAAATTATCATAAAGGTTGACCCCAAGAAGCCCAGACTAACGACACTTGATACCACTAGAAGTTATCTATCTTCGCGGGACAGGTTCAACGGTCTTACACAAATCTACTTACTAACATGTCTGCTCATCTCTAGTAGGGAAGTCTACTACTTTGTTTCTGGCATTTGGAGGTCTCCTTGTATTATTTATTGCATTACCTATCTGCGTTATCGGATTGAACCGAAAGATTTTTTCGGTTTTTTACTGATGAAACTCTACACTACGGATGTGGTGTGTCTGCCCTGGCGGCGATTATTGATTAAATAGGTACAATCTTCGCCGTAGTTTTACGTAAGTGTACATTTTTGATCGTGGAATTTCGACTTTCGATTATTTTCCCGGGATCTGAGGACCCCCTGTCATGACAACATTATTGGGATCCTTCTTTGAAATCCCACATTAAAGTTTCATCCTATTCGGTGGCCCTTTGGTGGTACAGTTTAATATTAAGATTCACCATTGGCCGGAATCCTATTTTGTATAAGTACGAGCTCTCCTTGCCAGCACTTTGATGAAGGCACCTCTTTATAAGTCTTGATTTGAACAATAAGCTGTCTCGGTTTTTTTCTATTTTACCGGTTTCCTATGTGGGGCATTCTTTTGGCTTCAGAATCCGGTAGCCATCAAAATATTGGGTCTATAACTTAATTCGTGCGGTTTGCTAAGAGATGGCGTATCTTGTATTATTCCATTGTTATTATTCCATTGGATCATACGTTGGAAAGCTACTGTCATTGTACGTCATTTCAGTATATGTCATTCATTTGAAGCGTAAACAACAACAAAAAGTGTTTTTGCGGGGAGTTCTTCTTCATTACTTTAATATGAAGAAAACTGCTGCCGAAAGTCGTCGTATTTTGGTGGAAGTTTATGGTGAACATGTGCTAGCTGAGAGAACGTGCCAAAAGTGGTTTGCACGATTTAATTGTGGTGATTTTGGCTTGGAAGACAATGAACGTCCTGGGCAGCCAAAAAAGTTTGAAGATGAAGAACTGGAAGCATTACTCTACGAAGATTGTTGCCAAATACAAGAAGAGCTCGCAGAATCTTTGGATGTCACTCAAGCAGCCATTTCAAAACGTTTAAAAGCAGCTCGATGTATTCAAAAGCAAGCAAATTGGGTTCCACATGAACTCAAGCCGAGAGACGTCGAAAGGCGGTTTTGCATGTCCGAAATGCTGCTGGAACGCCACAAAAGGAAGTCATTTTTGCATCGGATTGTTACTGGTGATGAAAAATGGATCCATTACGGCAATCCCAAGCGCAAAAAATCATATGTGAAACTCGGCCAACCAGCCAAATCAACGGCAAAGCGCAATATCCATGGCGCGAAGGTAATGCTCTGTATTTGGTGGGATCAGATGGGTGTGCTGTATTATGAGCTGCTAAAACCGGGCGAAACCATCAATGGACAACGCTACCGAACAAAATTAATCCGTTTGAAGAGAGCAGTAGTCGAAAAATGCCCGGAATATGCGACCAGACACGAGGCGATAATTTTCCATCATGACAACGCTCGGCCCCACGTTGCTATTTCGGTTAAGAACTATTTGGAAAACAGTGGATGGGAAGTCTTACCCCACCCGCCCTATAGCCTAGACCTTGCCCCTTCTGACTACCATTTGTTCCGGTCGATGCAGAACGCCCTCACTGAAATACGGTTCACATCAGAGCAGAATATCAAAAATTGGCTTGATTCATTCTTGGCTGCCAAGCCGGCGCAGTTCTTTTGAGATGGGAACCACAAATTGCCAGAAAGATGGGAAAAAGTCATAGCTTCAGATGGGCAATACTTTGAATAATACTATTGTACATGTTTTTCTGAAATAAACGTTCAAATTTAAAAAAAAAAAAACCGCACGAATTAAGTTATATACCTAATACTCTTCGGGGTTTTTTCAAAAAGGACTTCGTGTAGACTTAACTCCTTTGTCGAGCTCCGAGCGCATGTAATATTTGAGTGAAGTCTTGGCTGTGAATGTACTGACCCAACATTAAGTTAGACTATGGTAGACCCGAACACCGAGATCTTCCATGATGTTCACGATGGTTGATGGCTCTTCGAATGATGCCTTTTTGAAAATTGTTGACTTTGGTTATCGATCTAACGATCGATCAAACGATCAGCAAAATTGAATTTTGATTCAATCAAGGTTTTCTGGTCTTGAAGGCGCCTTGCACGATCGTACGAGGTATGGTGGACCATACCTTCACTTCGTTGGTTATTGCTGACTTGTTATTCGTAAAGTGTGGCATCATCTGATATGACAGCAGATAGCCTCTTTAGCATTGCCCCATTTGTTGGTGATCAAGAGGACATTCCCAGCATGCGGAAGGTATCTTAAAAGTGGGATACAAACCCGTCGATCTGACATTCTGACCTTTGGGCGCGCATTTCTTCCATCTACACTCAATGGATTGATGAGTATGATAGTGCATGTTTGGCTTGAGGGATCGTCTCCATGTTTGATTAACTTCGGCTGCCGAATCGGTGTTCTCGTTACTTGTCTGCGGCCTAATTTCTGCATTGACATTTCGGCTTTTATCGTATTCCTTTCATTTGTTTGTGGTGTGCTTTTATTCTCGTACTCATTACTTTAACCATGTCAGACCGTCTTCTCGTTGGGCGATACGACCAAAGGCTTTCACTTTCGCTCCTAAGTGAGGTGAGGTCGTGCCGATAAGGATATAACAACGAGCATTTTGTCCCAGCATCCTGTAGCGCAAGCTGAGTTTAACAAATACCATCTTTTACGTCCGACACTATTGCTTCGATTAAGCCAGAACTTTGGGAGCCCTGAATGGTGATTTTGTCAGCTGTTTTGACAACGACATCCTCTAAAAAGATTTTAGACTTCCAAGTATCAGTCTGGCTTCATTTTAGCTGTAAATCTTGGAGAAATTGGTTAAACTGCATGTACTCAAAGTTGGCCCTTGAAACCGTCCTATTATGGAAAAAAAACACTCTTCTCGAAACAAGTTCCAAAAACCGTGCAAGATTTCGTTTCAACATCTTTTTGGAAAGATTGTGTCCATGCCTGAGGAGAATCAGAATAGCATTCGGTATTGACGGTGTGTTGCTTACAAGCACTAGACCTATGGATAAGATGATGAACAGAAAGGAGACATCGTAATGATTGGGGTAAACTGAGAATGCCCTCAAAAGGATGAAATGTCTTCGTTATACTCGTTTCAGTTCTTGATGGTCAAATCTCTACTAACCTCTCTAAGCATTCCTGGTATCTATGACCAGATCTACTCGTATGTGATATTGTTTTGCCTTCTGTGGTCTCACACTTATATTCTATTTGCTTCACGGCTTAAGAAATCCAAGACTTGATAGATCATACGTGAGTAATCCAATCATAACGAGAAGCAGGACACTGACTTAAAAGCTTTAGACTTTGGAGTGATCTTAGATAAATTGTATCATGTGACACACGAAGTGCTGTCTTCCGCTTCCATGGTGTTTTCATTCGATTTTTGAAGAAAGGGGTCATAAAGCGTAAGGACACACATAACTTTCGTTATACACAAGCAGTACAATTCTAATACAATGTGACTCCATCTGGACATATTATCGAATCCTTACGGATGACATCAAAACTTGCAAAGGAGTCGAATCTGGTGTCTTCGTGTCAATGCATTTTCTTGTCAAATCCAGACTTATGCAGTCTTTTTATGGCCGTCAAGGAATGGACCAGATACAATTGTGACTGCTGCAGAAAACTTCCAATAAAAAGTACTTCCGTACACATTGCAATATCTTTTTCTTATATCTGCTTTCTGTTACAAAGAAGTTTCCCGTTCTTAAAGCTCTTAACTAAGAAAAATAGATCTTTCATTGAACTCCGGTACTTCGGCCATCAAAACCTCTGCAATAAGTTTTGTATATTTGAAAACTTCTTACAAGTAGTTCACTCTAAGTCAGACCTTGTCATGAGCAGGATTTAAGTATCTTTAAGGATATATCTCCAGCAATTAGTTAACGTTAGATACTATTTACTTCCGTCACAAATGTAACTCACAGCAAAGAATATTTAAATCCCTCAACCTCGAGGTGATTTCATCAATCAAAGTCTCCATTCTCCATTCGCCTTACATCTGTCACCTTTGTCTTATGGACCACACTCCGACCACATGTCCATGTCTCAGTTGAATTCATCAAAGCGTGTAATCTGTTGAAATTGGAAACAGCCTATAAACACGTTTACAAATAACAGACCGCCTACCAAGAACCACGGGACAGTTTTAGTTCCGTCATCGGTGCCATTGGATTGATCATGCCATAAAGTGACTGTTGGATAGTGAAATTCGTATCTACTACAATACTGCGCTGATTTGTTTGTTAAGATGGTAAAGGCCATTACGAGCTTAACTTGCGTCATGCGGAACCAAAGGTGCAAGCCAAATCTAAGAGACCACCACTAGCTTGTTCATTTGCCGCCGACGGAGGACAACACCAATAGCCGTCAGCCAACTCTAGTCGTTTTCCTTTGGTTTTCGGTTTTTGCTCACCTTGATTGCGCCGCAGTATTCGTACTCGTCGCCTTGTTCACTACAATCCTATCTAAAGCAATTGTTCTGCCGGCACTGTACTCGCAGACGTACACGTACAGTGTACACCAACTAACTCTAACTTCAGTCGCCACAAATGGTTCCTAATTAATGGTGGGTGTGAATGTTAGCCTCTCTTGCTCTATTTGGTTGCGACCGTCGCGACAGTAGATTGGATTTTTACTGCACAGTTGTTAGACGTCAGTCGGATGTCGTAGATCACATATCTGAGATACGAAATAGGAGTATGTGGTTTGCATTCGCCACCACAAATGCAATTCAGGATTGTGAAATGGAATTTCCAAGAACTGCGAGTATCTTTGTTGGATTTTTTGGATGGAAATACGTTACGTACTCGTATCTTCTCCCCCTCAAAAAAAGTAAAAAGGAATAGGGATACTCTGGTTCTTACTGGACTCTGGCAGGATTTTATTGTGATGAATGGCTTCCTAATGCATGGGTATGTTGATGATGCCATAACTACTGCACTGGCAGCAGTCCATTAGCTCCCCAACCATAGATGACCAAACCAATGCATCTCACATTGAAATCCAGAGCGTATGAAACCTTTTACGAGTAACACTATTCACATTCGCATTCCCATTCGTATTCATATCCATACGTTTCTGTTCAGAGATTTTATACCTTTAGATACATATTGGCGCATAAATTATATTTTAACGATGACGCGTTTAGGAGAGATACTCGCAGATTGGGTGAGTGAGTGGAATCAGAAAAATGCGCCTTTGCAGGGAGTCTGTGTAGAAAGAAACACCGTCCAGTTGCTGGAGTTCATAAATTTCCATTCGGTCAAGAGCGAACGCAATAATTCAAAAATCACTCCGGACGACCATAAAAGTCCAGGTGGTGCCTGGGCTGATGGTAGATACGTAGATACATAGATACGCGCAGCATTTAGAGAGACAGAGATCATTCATTATAACATACTCGTATCTACTACCTCTTGGCCTTAATGGAGTTCTAATTTTTAATGGTAATGCTGGACCGCACTTTGAAGATTTGTTTGACGATTGGCCGAGAGACAATCGACTGACATTCGGCGGGCATGGAGTGGTGGAATCTGGTTGTATGGATGTGTACGATTATTCGTACGGCACCATTAAAGTAGCCGGGATTAATGGATAGAGACTTTTATGGGATTTTCATGAGGAAATCCGTCGGACGCTTAAAAATCACTCAAAATTTAAAAAAGTATTTTTGAGATACTTAGATGTGGGCTAATCATTGGGCGAGTATTTTGGGCGGCATTGACGATAACTGACTCATGGGGTGTGGTCAGCACTAATTGGCGAAGTTCAATTTTGGGGAGAAACTTACATTTTTATGCTGCCCGGAGATAGATTTTGTACTACAAAGTTGAATGAAGGTGTCTTTCGTAATAGTATAGGTTCTCATCAGAAATTTCGACGGCCGATGATGAAGACATGGTAAATACTATTTTTTTGTCTACTAACTAAGATTGTCTCACTATTTGTGTTGGACCTGAACCCCAACTAGGTAATATGGCAACGATTTATGTGAATCCTAAATGCAGGAAGAAAGACCATGAGTTCAACGATATAACAAACAGGCGATGATGCAATACGATTGTCTACAAAATCACCAAAGCACTCACTATTGTCGGATCCTTTCAGATGAAATCCAATCAGAGGATGGAAGAGCTTTGCATTGCATTTGCTTTTCAGTACCCAGAAAACGAAAATTGCTCTCCTTGAGCCAATTACATTTGCACAACTACTGCATTCACTGATACAGTGGGTGACCATGGGCTTCAATTTCAGGCAGCAAATAGTCCATTCACAGTTACGTTCCGACCGGCCTCAATTTTGAAGAAATATGGACCGATGATTCCACCAGCACATACAGCCATACCAAAGTGTTTTTTGGTCTGGATGTGATAGTAGCTCTTGAAAATTGTCGGGTTGTTCCACACGCCAAATTTGGCTATTTTGCTTATTAGTGTAGTCATGTTGGTCGAAAGAGTGGATCTTTTTGAAGTTTTTCAAGAGTCCCTTGACTGAAACCGAGACGATTCGGAAGGTCGGCCGGCTTCAGTTCGCTTCTTCATAATCATCGCGTAAACTTTCAGCTACCGCCGTTATATTCTCCTCACTCTGGAGTCTATTTGGTGGTGTTTTATCTAATAATGAAAATTGGCTTTCAAATTTTTCCATTGTATAGCGGTTGAGCATTCGGTAGGCCGATTATTTGGACCATAAGTTGCCCCAAAATTGCCACGAAGCACAATCCTTATAGAGCTTTGTAATTTAGTTAAATGACTTGTAGATGCTGTGGCGGCCTAGGTCTTTCCATGATGAAATCTAAAAACAGTACCGAACAAAAATACCAAAGCAATGTGACACGGCGCATGTGTGATTTCTCATGAAATCTCCACTCGAAAAGTACCTCTAAAAGAATCACCCTTTATCAGCTTAATCTGCGAATCTTTCTATTCAGTATTATATCTATGACTTCGCCCATCACTAAATTTAAGAGTCCGCAAATGTCTCTCGATCGACGATCGTCAAATACAATTCATACAGCCGATCTATCTTGGACGGAAGAAAAATGTTGAGGTATTGTACGAATGGTAGTTCAGAAAAGGAGCGTGAACGACACGCCGGAATCCTTTTTTAGGCAAATATGTTTCAAGTTTTCTTGTATAGTCTATCGTTTCAGTTTCATTATCACATGTAGCTTACTCTGACGGTGTAACCACCGCTACTGAATATTCTGTGGACATACTCTCCTCATGGATAGGCAGCTGTGTTATCATCCCCAAAACAACAAAGCAATTGTTGCCCCTTGCTCGTAAGTTCACAGTGACATTTCCAATTCTAAGTCATGCATTGGGTCTGCACTACGATCGTTATGCTCATTTTCATTTATGTATGTCATACCCGTAGTACCCTGATGGTCTGCACTGCAAACTGTATAGCTGTCAAGAACCTACGAAGGCAGTCATGCTCTGACTGGTACAGTAGGAACGAATAAATCCTTACAAAAATTGTGACAGCTCTTAAACAGCCGGAGACGTTGGCGCTTGTCTGAAACCTTTTGCATATATCAATCTTTCGTTTTACCCATACCCTGAAGTCTCAGTCATTCGTTAGACCGCTACTTGGCTCAGCCTGAACGTAATACCATCGACGGATTCCTTATACGAGGGCGGGTCAATAAGTCCGTGAGTTTTTGAATTTCTGACCTCTTTACTGAAACAGCAACACTGCTCCTGTCAACAGGCATCTGTCAGTTGACTCCTGTCAAAATTTAAACTTGCTGCGTCAGTTAGTTTGTGTTTGACAGCTATTTTTATCAGACTACTCACTAATTTGAGGAGAAAATGGAAAAAAGTGAATTTCGTGTGCTTATTAAGCATTATTTCTTGCGAAAAAAAACCATTACCGAGACCAAGGCTAAGCTTGATAAATACTATGGGGACTCTGCACCATCGATTTCAATGGTAAAAAAGTGGTTTACTGAATTTCGTTGTGGCCGTACAAGCACTGAAGATGCCGAACGTCCTGGACGCCCAGTTGAGATCTCTACACCCGAAACAATCGAAAAAATTCACGATATGGTGTTGGCCGACCGAAGATTGAAAGTGCGAGAGATTGTGGAAGCCGTAGGGATCTCGCATGGCTCAGTGGTTTCAATTTTGAATGATCACTTGGGCATGAGAAAGCTTTCCGCAAGATGGGTGCCGCGTTTGCTCACAGTCGACCACAAACGCAATCGTGTAACAACTTCACAGGAAGGTTTGGCGTTGTTTAATCGCAATATGGAGGAGTTTTTGCGCCGTTTTGTAACCGTGGACGAAACATGGATCCATCACAACACACCAGAGAACAAACAACAGTCAAAACAGTGGGTTTCTAAGGGTGAATCGGCGCCAAAGAAGGCCAAGGTGGGTTTGTCAGCCAATAAAGTTATGGCGACTGTTTTTTGGTATGCACGCGGGATAATCCACATTGACTACCTTCAAAAGGGAAGAACAATCAATGGGGCAATTATGCCAACTTATTGGACCGATTCAATGACGATTTGAAAAAAAACGACCTCATTTGGCCAAGAAAAAAGTTCTTTTCCACCAAGACAATGCAAGGGTGCACACATGTGCAGTTGCCATGGCAAAAATCCATGAATTGGGCTATGAATTGCTCCCTCATCCACCCTATTCTCCAGATTTGGCTCCGAGCAACTACTTCTTGTTCCCAAACCTGAAGAAATGGCTTGGTGGAAAAAGATTTGACTCCAATGATGAAGTCATCTCGCAAACAAAGGCCTATTTTGAGGACCTCGACAAATCATTTTCTTTGGAAGGGATAAAAAAAATTGGAGAAGCGTTGGACAAAGTGTATAGAGCTCAAGGGAGACTACGTTGAAAAATAAAATTATTTTTTTATCAAAAAATCTGTGTTTTAATCCAAAAGTCACGGACTTATTGACCCGCCCTCGTATCTAACATTATTGTACTAAAAGACTGCTGATAGTTGGACATCTTTACAGCGAATACGTTCCTACCTAAACTATCCTATACCTGCCCGTCCGTGGTACTCGAATGAGGTTATTTGTGCGATCAAAAAAAGAAACAGGCTTCACAGTAAATGGAGACGTTTTCGCTCTCCCTCAAGCTGGAATATGTAAAAAAATGTACGCAATGCTGCTACAGTTGTCGGTCGTATTCCTAAGCGTCATGATTTCTTCTCAAAACTTATTACTTCCCTGCCTCCAAATTGGTTTGATTGGTAAAAGTAATGGTAGCTGTGTACTTGACTTGGATAATCTAAATGATTCGTTCTTGGCTAACAGTCTTGAGGTTCGACTACACCATGATACCTTACAGTGCTCTAGTAAATGAAGCTTAGAAACAATAAGAACATTAAAATCAAACGCTATTGGACGGCGTGCCACACAGTTTTTTAAAAATTAATTTGCCACTTGACACACACACATAAATTCGTGCATTACAACTTCTACTTTTCCCTTGGCCTGGAAATATGCCAGAGTAATACCCATCCCCAAGAAACCGAATGCTTCCAATGCCAATGACTTCAGACCCATTAGCATTTTACCGTGTTTGTCTAAGGTTTTTGAATGATTATTGGCGAAAAAGATTCAGAATCACCTCTCTCTAAACTATCTCCTGAGCCCGTTTCAGTCGGTCTTTAGAACAGGCCATAGCTATTCGTCTGCAATGGTGAAGATCCTGGATGATATACGTGAGGATTTCGATAAGGGATTCGTGACCTTGCTTTACCTTCTTGCCTTGATTTTGAAGGCCTTTGACAAGGTTAATCATGCTATACTTTGTTGGAAGCTGAGACACTACTGTTCTATTGGTGATAGAGCCGTACGGCTGATTAGCAGTTTTCTGAGTGGTAGGTTGTAAAGAGCACTATTTGGTGATAAAAGCTCTGAAAGAAAATTCCGTGTACAAGGTTTACCACAGGGTTCAATCTTGGGGCCAATCCTGTTCTGCTTGTACATCAACGATTTGCCGTTGGTATGCAAACATGTGTCAATTCACCTCAACGCAGATGATGTACAACTTTACTTCTCTTAACACGTTACTAAAATAAACGAGCTTGTCACTCAGTTAAATGAGGATATATTCGAGATTGGTCAATGGTCGCTTGGTAGCGACAATTTTTCATCCATGCTATTCCTGAAAATTCCAGGAAGAATTCGTAGGTGACTTGTCTCCACGGTCCTACAATAAACAATTGATAAATGCGTTGCTCTCTTAGGTCAGTAAAAGTGGACTACTGTAGGACTTTTAGTCTTTTGTGGTCCACAATCGACCCTAAATGATTAAAATAAACAGATAAGACTCATGGAAAGAAAAATTCCCAAACTCAAACATATAGGGATAGAATATTGTGCTTTTGGAAGAAGAATCAGTTCCAGATTCTACCCAATTGCCTAGGCAGCTACCACTTCCGACATCGGACTGATATCTGCTCTATAGAGATAGAGGCCATTGACATATTCATCAATAAGTTTCTTAAGCTACAGTAGTGAACCTTGAGATCCAATATTAGCTAACCTCGCCAAGTTTCAATGTCCTTTTCTCTTCTCCGTGGCACATATGATCTTTGCTTAGGTCGTCAAAAGTAGAACCCTTTTCTTTGAACGATACCAAAGAATCATGTCCTGACTAGTTGAACTCCAACAAAACCTTAAATATATCGGCCTTGTACAACTTGGACAATCGAATATTGTTATGGGATCTCCGCGCTGTAGTAATCGCTTTGGTATGATCGCTGTGCCGTGATTCCCTACAAATGATAGCCATACCATTATCGCCTTAGCATGATCGCCATAGTATGATCGCCGTAGCATGATTGCCGTAGCATGATCGCCGTACCATGATCGCCGTACCACGATCGCCGTAGCATGATCGCCGTAGCATGATCGGCGTACCATGATCGCTGTAGCATGATCTCCGAAACCTGATCGCCGTGACATGATCGCCGTACCATGATCATCGTTGTGTTATTGGTGTGAAATAATCGGAATGCCATGGTTTTAGTGTCCTTTTTGCTATGCAATTGTCACAACGCCATGAGCACGCGACAAGATCCCTCGATCGGTATTCCATATTCGGAATTAAAATGATCGTTGTGCCAGATCTTCATCACACGCCAATGTTATGCAATTGCAGGCGTGTCATCAACAGCTTTCTAAGATTGCCTTGGCATGATCGCCGTCTAATATTTGCTAACACATGATCATCGTGCCATATTTCTTGTGGAGTTATCGCTGTGAAGTGATCGAAAAACCATGTTCGGAGTGCTCAGTTCGGCCTTTAATGGTGGTTAGTCGCATGCCATGATCGCGTCTCTTGTTCACTCTCCCGAGAACGTCTAACTATCATAGCCCTGCTATTTTACTAGGACTCTCCTGGGTCGAGGCCGAGCACGAAATGCTAAAGTCAAATCTGACATCTGCCGTGAATTCCTGGGATATTGTCTAAAATCAACTGGTGTTGCGATCGGTGCTTTACAAACTATAATGCGATCGTTAAAGCATCGAATCTACGAACAGTATCCAAGTTTTTTTTGCAGGTCAAACAGATGCAGCCAATTCTGGTCATAGTTTGTTTATTTCACCGACGCACGATGGATTCAAAAGTGAATTAATTGTCGCCCGACTGAAAACTCCTTTTTGATAGAAGTTTGCCCAAAATCTCACACCATGTTGGTTCAACCACATGAACTTATTGAAACCGAAATCCCCTTTGGGTGCCATTATCCTGTTCCAATTTCCCTTTCTGGGGATAATATAAATTTTTACAGCTCAAAGAATATTTGCAGTTGTTCCTTTCCCATGCTGCAATACCTATTGACACTATCTGCAAACTTCTCCTTTGATAAAAAAAATTTCAACAATTTTTAATTACGAGTACGTGCAATACCTACTACCCCCCTACACTCTTATCCTGTAATCCTGGTGACAATTTTCAACTCGCTTTTGGGGATGCGATTGGGTGTGGTAAAAATGGTAATCGATTCATTTTTGATATTTTTCATCAAAAAATTGATCATGTCGTTGATATGCAAATACCGTTTGCCATTAATCATTCGTTTTACGGATACCATCGCCCGCAAACAAATGCAATTGGTTTCTTGTGTCCCATGTCCTGCATATATTCTGTGATTCTATCCATCACCTCACGTTATAGTGCCGCATTCCCTGTGTACATAATAAATTTCAATTAAAACTGTCAAAAGCGTTACATACTATACATACCTTCCAGTTCTCCTGTCTCTCTCCCCATCCGATTGGAATGTCAGAAAGGACTTTCGATTGAAATATTTCGTCGTCGTTGCGCTTTGAGGTTGATGTCGAATCGATAAATTTCGGGAAATGGGATTCGTACGACAATCTGAATGCATGCATGTGGTTCGGCGACGACACACATGCACATACATGAAGGATACATAAACATCGCGTTGTGCATTCAACGACGACAGAGTTCCAGAAATAATGGGTCCAACCAGAGGATGCCTCGCTTAATCCCAAAGATGACACAAAATGGTCACTTTGGGTGAACATTATCATGTTTCCAAAAGTAACCAGTGATCGAGGGGGTGACCAATGGAACGGTTAGGAGATGTTAAAGATTTTAATCGGATTTGTCGCTCAAATGAGGCGTAGTCAATAAGACGATGAAGCAAAGTCGAAAAAGGATGACCAAGAGTTGTAACACATGTCCACAACCGATTAATCGAGAGTTCTTGGTTGTCTTCCTTTAGTGTCTCGGTATCTGAAAGACGAAACATGAGCTTAATGAAGAGATTACAATAACAACATCAGGATTGGGTGTGTAACGAGAAGAATTTATTTTCACCAAATATTCGTACTCTTGTGGGGAACATCAGAGTTTGGTGCTAAGCGATACATTCCACCGTCGAGACCCTTGAAGTACTTGACGTTATCCGTGCCGATGCGCAATTGCGCCTTGTCGCCAAAGTCGTCAATAAGATTTGATTTCATGAGACTTTTCTCGCCGGGACGGATGATGGTGTGGTCACCACCACAGGCTCGTTCTCTATCTTTAGGGATGCAAAGAACAGGCTGGCGACCGGGCATTGGTTTGGTTGTATCTCTAGGTACAGCATTTGCTAGGAGTGGCACTGGATAAATCCGATCCTTTTGGCAGACCTTAGTTGTGCAGCATAGACACTGCAAATTGGTGACTAAAACTCCAGCAGCTTTAGGACACTGTTCTTTGTACATGAGTTCTTTCAGCTGTCGCTCGATGTCGTCCATGCGGTCCTTGATGTACTTCTTTAACGGTGGAATGTGTATTTTGTCGACCTTGGCATCTAACATATCTTGGACCTCCTTCATGGTTTCCAGGAATTCGTTTTGATTCCTAGCAATTTCCTCTTTGACAAGGTCCATTTCAAGGAAACAATCCTCGATGAGCGGAACTTTTTTATACTCATCCTCGGCGAGGTTTAAGAAATTTTGAAACTTCTCATTGAGGATACCGATTCTCTGTTCGAACTCAAAGATGCGATCGATGATTGGGGCTGAGATGCGTCTCATTAGCTTCTTCAAGAAAGTCGCATTCTGAAGCAATTCACAGGCAATGAGGTTCTTCTTGTCACATGGGGCACACAAGTCTTCACATTCTGAGCTAAACGATTCCTCATCGAAAATAGGTGCTTTTTTCTTTATAGTCTTGAGCTCTCTACGCCTGAAGGGGGTCGGTTGCTTACAATGCTCTACCTTCTCCAAGTGAGCCTTGAGGTCAGTTTCCATTTTGTTGACCAATTCGGTAAGCCGGCTTATCTCCTCTTCCATGTTGGTAACCTTCTCGCTGGTATAGCAACAAGTCTCATTCTCATTCGAATCATTTGAGTCTTCACTGTGACAGTTTTTGAAATTCATTACAGGATCCCGTGCATGGCACAACATCTGTCGAAGATCGCCGGCCTCAGGTCCGGTAATTTCGACAAACTCATTTTGGATTTCCAACTTTCGAATGATAAACTTGAGGAAATTGTGGAGAATTCCGATATTGACGTGGTCTAGGGCAAAGGTGCCAAGTGCTAGACGGAGCATTTCATCCATTGTCATGATTAAGCAGGTCATTTTGGAAGAATTTTTGTTTTTGCTGAATGTTGAATGTTGAATGTGTGAATCTAAGTTTGATGAAATTTTGACAGATTTTTCGAAGTGACTTGAGTTTTAATGGGAATTTTCTTTCTTTTCAGGTGGTTTTGCCATTTCGACGATGACAATTATGTGAATGTGCCCAAGCTGGTGAGGCTGTTGGATGAGTACAGTCCATCAGTGGATTGGTACTTGGGAAAGCCAAGCATCTCTTCGCCATTGGAAATTCATTTGGACAGTGTAAGTATTCTAATATGGATAATGTATCCACTACGTGTGGAGTTAAGTTAAAATATTTAGTCTGACTCTGAGGAGGTTCCATGATGTTTTGCCTTTCCTAGGCATATCTACAATGCCCTCTAGAAAAGTTTACTAGCTGGTAGAAGATTCATAAAGTAGAGCTAATTGGATAGCTGGATAGATATCGTTGCTGATTCCACCATGGATTAATGAAGACTTTGAAGAAGTTTTTTTTTGTTGTACCAAGCCTTTTGCGTGATCGCTGCTGCTCACTGGATATGGCAACTCATCCCTAACTTAATTCCGTAAAACATTAAGGACGATCTATAATATCTTCACTGAGAACCGTCAGTCGAAAACGAATTTTTTCTGCTGCTCTGTTCAGATTTTCTTCTGCTTGAAGTTTTCCCAGTAAAATCAGTCATTGAAATAGAGAGTTGGTTCTATTTTCAGCAGTTCTCCATTAAAGGTAGTGGGCGACGACGTTCTACCAGATCTTAACAAACAAGGCTTCCGAGTTGTCATAATTTCCTAGATATTTTCGCGATCCGAATTGGATACGTCGATACCGCTGTGCAACCAATATATCATCAAAGATCGACGGTGAATTTCGCCCGCTAGAACTCGTTAACGAAAATTAGGCTAAATGTCTCTTTATCAATCATTTCCTCGACTGGTACAGAATACAGGTTTGCGGTATACAGAGTCTGTTACGATATAAATTATTGGAATCCTGATAAACTGTTGGGGTTGAGTACCGTAAAATTTCGTCTAGACTTCCATTGTTATGTTCTGTGGCACTGAGTGTATCGCCTTTACTTAGTTCTTCCAAAGAGACATCTTTTATTGTTACATCGTTGGCAAAACAAGGTGAAAGGCTTACATGCATACCGATGCCAAGAGTGCATAAGGCAACCATTTGAAACTCGGTAACAGACCATAACATGATTTCGGTTATGTAAACTTCCCGGTACAGATTGTGTACCACATAAATTGGCCATTATTTACATTTGAGCACTTTTATTTTGCAGCGTCTAGTGGCGCTTTGATCGGAAGAACCGTCGGTTTTATCCAATCTTTTGGTTTGATCTAAATCTTCTCTTATGTGTTACTTGTTACTACAATAAGAGGTTAAACTTACTTTACTTACTTACTTTAAGTGGCGCCACAGTCCGGGGTGGACCCGGGCCTCAGTCTCCAGCCAGCTCGATCCCTGGCTAGCTGCCTCCAGTTTCGCACGCTAAGTTGGCTAAGGTCCTCTTCCACTTGCGTGCGCCACTTGGTCTTGCCCTCATTGGCCGCTTAACCCATTTTCCCTGCTTCCGTCTCAATACTCGTGAAAGCGCCAGTATATAAAGGCTAAATAGGAAGGGTTTCCATTAATGGTGCGGTAATAACCACGTCGATCAAGCGTTATCTTAGCGTGTGCTAAGCAGTTCGGAAAACAGCTATCAGTCGTCGAGCTAGGGTACTTCTTGATAAATAAATTTAACGTTTTTGAGCTGACTTATGATGGATTTGTATTGGTATTTGAACCTCTTACTAAGGTGGATGGGTCTCCTGAAAATAACCGGGGGATGGACTTGCCTACACTTTTACAATTCTAACTGTCAGAATGACAGAATTCAGTGAGAATGATACAAAAGCTAACGAAGAGTAAAATCGCAAAATTTGATAGGCTAGTAGCAACCATACAAATACTGGTCTGATTATTTGGTTGAAAGCCTGGATCAAACCTGGCCATGGCTCGTACCGGGCAGCCAGCGCCAGAGTGTTTTTTTTTTTTTGCCTGGATCAAACGACCAACAGCGGATGGATTTTCGAAAGTATGTCCAATGTGCTCAATATGCACCATTTACTAAACCATGTGTCTTGTAGGGATAGCGGAGGGATATCGCTGTTTATTGTCGCGAATATAACATTTTCTGCTGGCATTAGTGCAGTTTCCGATGACCCCGCAGGTCGATCTTAGATCAACTTTTCGTACTGAGACAAAGCGCAGGAAAGATTCTATCTTGAAGGCCTAAATGCATGCTTTATACTGTTTCTGCCATCCTATTATACGGTAAGGAGTTCTAGACAATAAGCAGCATAAGTAAGTAACTTCTTACTCGTGTAGGTTCAAATGGCAAGAGAATACTCCCCCAGTACCATAATACTGGCTTCCAGCATCATAAGGCTCACAACCGTGTAGGGAAGAGATTAAACAAGTATGATGAACCAACCAATGGCCTCGAATAAAAATAATTCACTATTGTCGTCCGTTGCGAAGGTTTAAATTCAACGACTTTGGTATTAACACGTGAAATGTTCGGGAGTCTAACAGCCGATTAATTAACAGAGGCCTTTCACTGAAGTGTAATGGGATGAACCGGTTATTAGGAGGATGAAAAACTGTGTTATACACATACTATGATGATTGCTTTAGGGAGAAAAAACAGCGCTTATTCATGTCCCTATGCAAGACAATAACGACGCCACAAATGAAGTGTTCATACGAGCTCGAGGTCCGAAATATGATGTTTAAATTGTACATACAAGGGAATTTCAATGCAAGGGCAGGAAAAGAGACATTTTTGGCAGGAATCTTGGTAATCCTAGCTTCCTACATGACACCACGTCTTAGGCTTATTATATATGCGGTGGGACGAAATATCACTATAGTTTCATTGCCTCACCTCAATATACACAAGGTGACATGGCGGTCTCTGCATTATAAAACGCTTAATCAAATTGATCACATTGCGGCAGCCTCCATTGACTTGTATCACTGCCTTATTGCAGCGAAGGTACGAATGCGTCGCAACAATGGGGAACTACTGTGGTAGGGCAGGAAATTTGATCCTTCTCTTCTGTTTTCCAAATTTATCTGCTTTGCAACGTATCTGTGCTTTGTTAATGCTTAGGATTATGGTCACTATACTTATTTAAAGTAGAAGACCAAGCTGTTGCTTCTAAGATAACCGTAACTGCCGCTTGATGTTCAAATTCTAGCGTCTTTTAGGGATATTTGCGTTCCAATTTTGAAAGGGACTTCTTTTTAGCTCACCCTTAGCGATCCCATTTTTGTTGAAGTCTTCCAAGGCAGCTGTGTGGCTGTTTCAACAAAATTTTACAAATAGGTACCTGGCTGCGTTTGAACTTGTTCTTCAATACCACATTGCAATTCTTCTCGATACCCTTACACACCATCTTATAATTCCTGTGAACACCTGGTAGTGTTCTGATTAGAGGCCACTTGACGGGCTCAAGGCGTCAATGGTGTCTTCCCAAGTTTGTGTGAGCCCACACTGGGAACTTATTTCAATCTCACTCCATTAGGATCTTAAATGTAGGAAAGAAGTCCGCGAGACTACAATTGCTGTATCATCTGCTTTATAACCTTTCCTCAATAAGAATGCTGATCGTTTTTGTTGATCACTACCGCCCTATAGAGTGCAATCGGTGCCCGAGATGGTTTGTTCAAGTAGGAAAGAAGCTCTAAGCTAAGACAATTGCTGACCTTCATCTCAAGAATATTACAATTTTTAGGTGCCTACGTTCTTTATCTCGATAGATTACTGAAGTCAAATTCTTGGCGTTTGAAGATTCTGTGTCTTTCTGTCACTAGTACGCGAAGTGTTGACTTTGTGAACGACTTAAAGCTGTTTGGATTAGTGAAGAAGGCCTTCCCGGACATGCTTAATGCCCTTTCGGTGTCATTACGGAACTTGGGGCTTCAGTTATTTAGTCTTTGTAGTTTACCTACTCACAACGTATAATGTACATTGAGGATACTATAATACTTACTGTCTAGTTCAATCTCTTGTTTAGTGGTCTTCATAGTGAAGATAGACTGATGGAACAGTTCAAACATGATGGTATCAGGGCATCCAACTTCACATAACTGGTCCAGTTTTCTTGTTGTATAATCTGCATGTTTACGCGAAATTCACACTCTCAATTGTCCTATCAGATATTTTCTGCTTATTCAATCACTCCACACATGGCCAGCGCCCCATTTTCACCCACAACTGCCCGACACACCCATTGTGCCGCTCCTGCAATCTCACAACTGTGTTAATAATATTTTCCCTTTTACTCGTATGTCCTCCTTTCATTTCAATGTTTACTCTCAATTTAACAACTTTTTCCATGTTCTGCCAATACAACATTTCCAAATCGATTAATCACTCCGCGAAGTGATTTAACTTGATTCCAAACAAACACACATCACCATACTGATGCCATACACTCAGGTCTACAAGTCTGCCCAAATTGGAGCGTCAAACAATGACCCAGCAATCGTACAATAAAATTATGTACGGCCGGCGCTGTAGTACATTGAAATTAATTGAAGCATAAAACAAACCGTCAAAATGTTAACGACATGCAGCAGCCGACAATCGAAACGATTTTTCATGCCAAAACATGGGTCAGAACAAAAAAAAACCAAACCAACAGACCATCCGACCGGCCGACCAACCGCAAGGCTCACGTTCAGTTTGTGGTTTCATATGGCATGCATCGTTACCCAAACAATAGCCCAAGCCCACAATCTTCCCACTGTCTCGGGTTCTTTTCAATTTTAAATAGCGGTTTTGTGAATTGTGCCCCAAATGAAAGACCCACCGAACAAAAGAGGCATTAAGATCGACCAAGACCTGACACCCTGTATCAAAACAACAAGGTCTTGCTCTGCTGCACATGCACTTACCACACATACCACACCGGCTAATTGAAAACGGCATACAAAAATAAGCAGACGCAGTGACATGTGATGTATGATGTATCATTTGTTATATGTCGTCGCTCTGGACGGAGTCCTTTTACGCACTGAATGCAGTCAGCATTCATCGATAATGAGCGATGAAAAATTGGCCAAGCAACCGACGCATTGGAAGCCGCTTGTGCCTATGCTCAATGCACATGATCATAAGCTTTGTGGAGCTTACAGAGCTCATGCAGTTCATGCGGATGCAGATGCAGACCTCTTCACTCCGATCATATCAATTATTAATGACGCGATCATGGATTATCGCAGACGCAGAGATTAATGACATGTCGAGGAAAAATTGCAATTTAAGGAGATTAACTCCCGAATGCCGGTCATTCCGAACCTGATCCTGCCATCCAAAGGAATCCGTGAAGAGGATAATAATCAGTAAGCGGTTTATGGACGGTAGTCAAAGACTCAGATACATATACCATCTCATGCTCAATGGTATTGCATGTTTCAGCAGCGGATAAAGTGCAGAAATATTGATTCAACCATAAGTTACGATCAGCGGTTGGTAAGAGGACATAAGTGATGGTGGAATGAAATTTACATGGCACCAGGTGCACCACTGGTGCACTACCGGTCGGCTATGATCCAAGTGAAATAATCCAAAACTAATGGTTTCGAACTCAAGAGATGATATCGGTCTATTGTAAATGGACTAAGTTGAGAGCTACGATTGGTTCTAAAATGTCATTACTGCCGTAGAGAGAAGGAAGATGAATTGGTTTTTGGTTTAACTACATAAAAGGAGGATAAAGGAGTGAATTTGTGATTTACCGTTTTCAGCTAGCTTAAGATGGTAATGTGCCTTGATATGCATAAAAGGAGTAGTAGCATGAAATACGAGTAGTGTTGGCTTAGGTTTTAGCGGATTTTTCCATTTCTGGTTTAGAAGCCCCACGTTGGGCGCCAAATATGCTAAAATCCAGACAGACAAATTCAGTGTATTGTAGAAGTTGAATGTAGAATCAGCTGAAAATGTATCTATAACCTTATATACTACTGGACTACTGGATTGCCTTGGAATTTTATTTGATGAAACAGTCTCCAATGCTTGTAGATACATTTGTTAAAGGCGAGCTGGCAAGTAGAGACTCAAACCCTGTAGATCAATATTAGGGGTTATTTAAGGAAGCTGTTTATAATTTTAAAGTAAAGGCTGAGCTTGCGGCTTTTCGTAAGTGAAAAACCAATAATTTAGAAAAAAGGCTTAGAAACGTTAGAGACAGCCTCAGAATGAGAGTAGTCATCTTAAGAACATAACAAAGATGTTTAACTTTAGGTGCAGCTTACATCGGTGTAAGACATGATCCTTTGAGGACAAGAAGGGGGGGGCGGGATATGAGCTTTTGGATAGGTCTCTGCTTTATTATTTTGACTTGAGGAGGTTGTTTGTTTGCTCTTCATATAAATGGTAGTTAAGTCGTCATATCGGCTAAGTTAGGTAATAGATGCATGGTTCTTAGTGCACTTTGCGAGTGGAAAAATTTGGTCAACTAATTTCCAAACAAATGTGCTGAAAAAGTTTGATGTTCTGGCAGGCTACTGTAGTAAATATTAAATGGGGTTTATAACGCTGGTTTATATGAAGAATTTGCATTACGTATATGCTACAACTTGGCTGGCGAAATACAAAAACTACGTAGATATCTCAAAGTGTGAGGTTGCAGTGATGCATGAAACCATAAATATTAAAAAGAATGTCGAGCGTGCTAAAGAGCTAGTTAGTTTTAGTTTTAAATGCATTTTATTTTACTTATCATTACTTCTTACATTCTAACAGAAAATGCTTAAATGCTAGCTTACAATTACTTTACAATTTTATACTAACTTACTGGCCCTACACAGGCACTCTAAGCTACTCTAAATTCTTATACCTATGTCTTTCTACTTCATTATTTGTTTAGGAATATTTATTTTCTATACTTAGGCTAAGAAAAGAATTGTCAACAAAAAACTTAGTATATGGACTTGCTTTTTTATTTTTATAAAAACTTAAAATCTAGCTTAAAATAAACCTTAATCTACCTAACCTACATACAATACATGCAAACACACATATAGACGTTGTACACAATTATATACATACATTAGTATATACCTTCGTATATACTAATATATGTATATATTACTTAAATACTAACCTAAACCTATGTAAGCTGGCCATCGCTATTTACAAAGCAAATAGATTGGTCAGCTCTGCCTCATTAGTGAGGCTGGTCCGTAATTGACGGAAACGACGACGAAACATCTTCCCCATCATTCAACCACCAGAAATGCTGGTGCTGCCGAACGACATCCCATTTATCGCGATTCCCCACCGCCCTACTGAACCTGAGACGATCCACCCTGCCGTGTGCGACGTCTCTGTTGTAGTTGAGTCGCCTGTCCCCAGCTGTCCGAGCGACATGGAAGATTAACGGGATCGCTGATCTATCCTGGATCAACCCTATCTGATCAAAGTAGAGGAATGCTTCCGGTGGAACGAAGCCGTTAGAGCGCACACTCTCATGATAAAGGTGATTGGGGTAGTAAGCCAGATATCAGGTTATTCGTCGAGGCCATTGCTCTTACAATGTGCCTTCGAGTCAGCTTAATTACGAAGTTGTCCACTCGTATTAGGTTTGCCCTGTTGTAAAGGACCTCATTAGGATAAAATTTTTTGTACTCCGACTCTGGTGTTCTGTACAAGCGAAGACAAGCCCTAAGGCAAGCCCTCTCAAACACCCGAATCTTTTCCATTAAGCTTGCTCGTACATTGAACCACACGGGACACCCAAATACCAGCATGGGCCTGATAAGGGCCATGTAGCAGATTATCTTTACCCTCGCATCGAGTTGGCTGCTATAAAACAGTCTCTTTGCGAGGGCAAAAGCGCCTTTAGCTCTGGCCAGAGCAGCATCTACATTTTTGTTAAAATACAGAAACTGATCTAGCCAAATCCCAAGGTATCTGACTACATTTCGACAGGCAAGAGGCTGTCCGTGTTGTCCAATGATCGAGAACTTTCGCCAATTTTTTCTGGTATCCCTAGAGGCTCCAGACAACGGCGTCCTAAAGAGAATGGTTTCCGACTTCTGAAAGTTGATTTTCAACTTCCAGTCATCGCAAAATCGTCTTATCTTATCGAAGTCACGCTGTAAGAGACTGTTAATGACCTCGATTTGTGGACCTGTTCTGTACGCTATCAAGTCGTCTGCGTACGCAATAGTATGGGGAAGTGAACCTATCAAGTCGCTTGTATAAATGTTGAATAGGATCGGCGAATTGACCGCGCCTTGCTGAAGACCATTTTTAATTTGAAATATTCCAACAGAAGTCACATCACCATTTTTCACGATGAACTGTCTGTTGGTTAGCATATTATAAAGAATGTACAAGAGTGGTTTACTGATCCCCAAACTAGCCAGCTTGTAGAAAAGACCTTCTAACCATACGGTGTCGAAAGCCTTCTCCAAGTCAACTAGGCAGGCACCAGTGCACAGTTTTTTGGCTTTATTCCATTGGATATCGGACACCAGTTTAGACGCGGCATGTGAGATAGCATGTCCTGCCTTAAAACCGAATTGATTATCCGGAACTATATGTTTGTCCTCAACCCACCTAGTCAGAGCTCTATTGATTACTTTTTCGAACACCTTACTGATATTCGGAAGGAGACTTATCGACCGAAGATTCGCCGGATTGGATATATCCTTTCCCTTTTTGGGGATAGGTTGAACCACCGCCGTTTTCCAATGCGCTGGATAATGTGCATTATTCATTGCATTATTAAACAGGGTGGTATAAATGTCCACCGCTTCTAGAGGAAGATGTCGAAGCACGATGTTCGGAATACCATCGGTCCCCACTGATTTCTTACTTCTGATTGTGTCGAAGATCTCATGGAGTTCTTCCTTCGAAATGAACGGGGGTAGGCCACCTTCTCTAGCAATGACATTATTTGCCATAGTTTCGTCGCTGAAGCGGGTGAAACCAGAGCCCTCGGATTGCCAGTTCTCTATTTCATTTCGAATATAAAAGTTGTGCACCAAGACGCGATTGTCCAGGTCATAATTAGGGCCAATGATATCATTGGCCTTGTATACTTCCTGGAAAGTTGCCCCTATGGCCTCAACCTTCGCCGTCATCATCAGCGGCCTCATTTGTATCAATGCCTGCTATTGTTAGTAACCGTTCGTTGTCTGTTGTCCGGGCTATTTTAAGACACTGAAAGTCGTTTTGATTTTTTCTCCGAAATAGTTTATTTATTTGTGGGAACATATTCGGGTTGCTGGTGTTTACAGCCCGAACCTTGTTGTTCCAATACAAACTTACAGCAATTCTGTAATTCTCTTTAATTAATGTTTGAATATTTTTAATCGACGACTTCAGTATCCTAATCTCTGGGTCTTGTCTGTCTGTAAACTGTCTGTATAAGTTTTTAAGTCTTTTCAGAAGTCTACTTTTCTGTCGGTGCAGTGCGTCAATAGTAGGATTGCGGAACAGATCTTCGTTAGTCGTTTGTTTATACCGTGGTATTGTAGTATCCATAGTTTGTTTTATTGTCTCGTCCATTCGTTGTGCTAAAGAGCTTGTTGTTCTATTATGCCGTCAAAAACGTCCACAGAGGAGCATGATCATATGCCTTACGTGAGTAATATGTAGGTTCGAGCACAGACTCCTGCGGAACATCGCCTGTTTTGTATCAAGTATCTTCTTACGTTGTTAATAGCATAACTACGAGTACCTACGAATAGATCTGAAAGTTTTATCAAGCATTCCTTGGGGCGTTACTGGCTTTTCTCTCTCATATAGCGACCATCTTTTAATAACTAATCTGAAGCGAAGACATACGCACACAAGTTATGTTAAGGTAGCTCCACTTCAGCTAGATAAGGCCCTTGTGATACGACATGATACCAAAGGTACGTCATGTCGAAATCTAAAAGTTGGGGGGATTTACTTTTGTGCACAGAATGGCATAGTTTCTGAGTGTGTTCTCCCTTTCTTCATCCTATATCCACCTTGGGTGTAGCAAGGTTGTTGGACCGAATGGCACACCTGTCATGCTAATTTATTTAGAAAAGATGATATGGTACAGGGCATATACTAATTTATTTCGAAAACCTGCTCCAAAGTAAGCCTGATGAGTTGAACGAACCATATAATGGTACAGGAGCCGCGCCAAATGTAGAGGCATCTTTTGTCCTTAACATCGCAAACAAGTTCTTATCTATAGAGTATTGAGTGAGTGTTTAAAGCCATTTGTCTGCGATCTGATTGCGACTTTAGCCCAGCTGAGTCCACAACTGCAAAAATACTCATAGTGCTGCAGATCGTGGAGAAAACCGGAGATATTCATATCTATGTCATCGTCTCTTTATCGATTGTAAGGTCGCATAAGTCATCCCCCAGTCAGACAAGCTATACAGTGCCTTGGCTAGTTTTTACATACTTGCCAAGCGCTTCACATTCTGCAGCATGAAGATGGAGGACTCTGACTGCTCTGTAAACATAAATGAATGATTATTAGATCAGCTACGCATTCAAGATGGTTAATACACTAGGGGGTGCCATATGAGACTTAGGTTCAATTTACGCTTCTTCTGAGATAGTTGACGGTCAGTCTCTGTAGGATATTCGGAAGAGATGGCGACAACGAAATATAATTTGTCGCTTGCAATCTTAAAGAAAGGATCCTAATTACAGAATTCCCTATTGTGTCTGGGCTTCGCAAGATTTCGTTGTGGACCAATGGCTGACTCTCTACGTGCTGGGGGACCTACGGTTTCTTGTTCACTCCAAATGGAGACTGACATACTTTTTCATAGGCAAAAGTTTGGGATTGCCTTTGAGGACTTTGTAGCAGACAGAAGATTCTGCATTCGCAGACCTCTTTTCTTCATGTACGTTGTTAGGCAGACGGTTTCACTGGCTAAAAGAATCCTTTCTCGAATACGCGGCTTTGATGCCACATACTCATGTTATCTGGCTGTCAATTTGTGGTTTCTACACGTGTTGTACTCTTTTGCGAACATTCGGAAACTATCATATAAAACGAAAGTTCCTATCCAGTTCGTGTATGTTTTAGGCAGTACGAGGTTAAAAAATCCTGTTTATCTAGGGAAAAGTGAAGACTACTTGTTGCTGAGTAACTGTGGGTTTTGACATTTATATGGACATGACATCTTAATTTGACGCATTCATATAGCTTCTAGTTTAAGAATTTTTCACTTTTCGAAAACAACTAAATCCTCTGCGTCGGTTATTTGGCGATCAAGCCATCTTGTGCAATAACATCAGAACTCCTGTCTTTTCCTGCGAAAATACGAAATCAACTATCTCTGTGTACATGAATGGTTTAAGCTCGATATAGAATGTTGTCCGGCTTTCAGGGATGACTCTTGCATCATTTTGCAACACTTATATGTGCTCTCCAAGCATACCTGATGGCAATAAAATATATCGATGGAGCGGATGAAGTACCCGCATAAGTAGAGATACCCAAACTGCAAGCCTGTTGGAACTTTTTTTTCAATTTCCGAGCGAGCAAGTCAGGGACTGTAAGGCCTATGTAAACGTAGTCGGAGGTTTGATTCAAGTTTGAGTTGCAGGTCATAATGCGATCATGCGAATTGAGATCCTCGACGAGATACTAATGGCTTAGAGGAGACTTTCTCATGTCCCAAACTTAAGTTGGGCCTACCTTCATCTTCGGTAAAGTGAACTTAACTTTAGATGTCGTAACTCTCTACGACAGCGGTAGACCGAACGAGTAGTCCCCAAAATCTGCTGTTCTTTGGTTGGATGAGCTGCCTACTGGTGTCGGAATTAAGGAAAATTTGTCCGGCCTACACTCACATCAGGCGGCAGATACTACTAAGATATGGACATACGGAAAGGCCAATTTTGAGTTACTTTTTCGAGCATATTGGTTTGTATCTCGCTAATAATAGGTGTAATGTTGTCTTGCAAGGCTGCAATTGACGCTGGCTTATCGGCTAAAACCAGTAATTTGACGTATTTCGATGGAAAATAGTCTAAAGGCGGCAATTTGCATGATCTAGCCGACCAAATCACAGGTTCAACCGGAGATATAAATTGCTCACCGAACTCATTTCTCAATTGGTCCATCGATTCGCTTGCTGTGTGGCATGTAGCGCCGTCCTGCTGGAACCACATGTCGACCAGGTATAGCTCGTTCATTTCGGGCATAAAAAAGTTCGAAATCATTGAATGATAGCGGGCGCTTTTGACGGTAAAGTTGGTGTCACGGTCATATTTGAACAAACCGCACCAAAAAATGCGTTTTTTCGGGCTCCTTGGCAGCTCTTTTTTGCCTGAGGTTCTAATAATCGGACCTAATATGGCAGTTTTATTCATTAGCATAACCGTTCAACAAGAAATAAGCTACGTCGCTGAAGACAATTTTTGGGTGAAGGAGCGGATCTTCCTCCAGCTTTTCTAAGGCCCACTCACCGAAAATTCGACGCTATAGCAGATCGTTCGGCTTAATATCTTTTTTTGTATTGTTTTAGACCAAGATCCTTGCGTTAAATCGTCCACGTATTCGGAGTCGTACAATCCTAATTGCTGCGAATGGTGACGAATAGACAAACCACGGTCTTCATTAACACTGGCGGCACAGCACCAATAATTTCCTCTGAACACACTCTACGTATACGAGTAGATGGCTAAATGTCCAATAGTGTGAACTTGGTGCAAAATTTGGTCACTATGCCTAGATTTGCTTGCTCAGCAAGTCGATGACGACGACCGTGAAGTGGTAAAAGTGCTTGAAACGGTCTCTCCCGATAGGAAAAGAAGACTGTGCCGTGAAAATTTGCAAAACTTTGCTTAAAGTTAAAGACGTAGTGATGGGAATATAGAGTGTTCTAAGAACCGGGAACTTTCAAATCCCTGTAGATTGTTTATGTGTAGCAACTTGGCCAGTTAATATTGGAACTTGTAGTTTCGATCATTTTTCATCAACAGTTTCTCTGTGAAAGCGAAAGTAGCGCCCTTGCCATGCAAATAATTCTGACCAAGTCCGTCCCAGTAATTGCTACCAGTTTGCCACAAACTCCAATTAATATTCCTTGAGCGTCAAGTTGCTGTTGCAATCTTCAAAATGTATTCAAAAATCGTAATCACATGATCCTCTGTACAATTAATCCTTCGATTGGTTTTCTCATCTTCTCTGCTTTAATCCTGTCTGTGCTCCATGGTAAATCAACTCGAACCCGAAATAACTTATTTTCGTTGTTTTTTTTGTTTGTTTTTAATCAAAAAACTAATTTCGAACTTCTACACCCATTTTATCTTGGATTTTGTTGTGCTTCGATGTTTTTTTTTGCAGAAAAACTCCTCAGTACCGACGAACAAGAAGATCACTTTTTGGTTTGCAACTGGTGGCGCAGGCTTCTGTCTGAGCCGGGCGCTCACACTAAAGATGCTACCGATTGCCGGTGGCGGAAAGTTCATTAGTATCGGGGATAAGATACGATTCCCGGACGATGTTACAATGGGATTCATTATTGGTGAGTAGTTTGTCTGGTTACCTTTTTACTTTATTTAATTTTTTTCTTTGTCTTTTTCTCTTCGGTTTATTTAGAACACCTGCTTAAAGTCCCCCTGACTGTTGTGGACAATTTCCATTCGCACTTGGAGCCAATGGAGTTTATACGCTCAGATACATTTCATGAGCAGGTGTCGTTTAGCTATGCACGCATGAAGAACGAGTGGAATGTTGTCAAGGTCGACGGGTTTGACCTAAAAACCGATCCAAAACGTTTCTACTCGTTACACTGTCATTTGTTTCCTTACTTTAGCTTCTGTCGCCCAAGGTGATTAGCTGTTGTTGAACTTAAATAGAGTGATATCATATCAAATGACTATCTTTAGTCCTCCTATAGGTACTATCTAGTAATCGTTCCTTATATAAATTAGAAAAAAAAACAAAAAACAAATTTAAATCCTTGGGTGCAACTTTGTTATCACTATTTCTTTTTTTCTCCAAAATGTATTATAAATGTCACATTAGTTTAAAAACACCAACACATACACAATTGTGGTTCTATCTTACTTTCAAAACCTTACCGATTCTATTTAACTAAAAATAAACAAAGAGTTAGTTAAGAACTAACTTCAATTGTAAAATATTTATCTGTGATTTAAAATTTTAAGATTTTGTTAAATAAAAATGAATTTTATTAAAAAAACAAGAAACAAAACAAAAAAACAATGTAAATACATAAATTAATAAAAAAAAACCATATTTATTAGTATTTCCATAAAAAATCGTTTGTATAGTTATTTTTTGAGAAAAAGATACACAAACTGTTAAAAAACAACAAAATCTTGCCTTCCAATTGTATTTAAAATGAAGAAAAAAAGTGAAAACCGAGTGAATAAGTTTGCAATAGATTGCAATAAATTTGTAAAAATAGTTCTTCCACAAGAGTTTTTATTTTTTATTTTTTATAGATCAGTGAGATACGATCTTTTTTTTAAAAAACAAAACAAAAACATTATACATATTGTGCTTCCTTATAAGTATTACAGATATACAATAAATAGATACGCTGATGATGATTTTTTGTTCTTTGTAGAGTATATGGTAATCTAGTCTCTTTAAGAGAAGAATTTTTGTAAAATATTTTATAAAAAAAATATAAATATAAAAAAGTGACAATTCTCTGTAACAAAAAAAAAAAAAAATTGTAATTGTCCGGTTGATAATAAGATTGAAATTGTTGTACATAAGTATGTGAAAGTGATGGAACTATATATTATTGTTATAGAAATGAAACTAAATGTTGTTTTAAGAAAATAAAAAAGAAAATTGTAATTAAACAAAGATTGTGATTGTAATTATTTTTCAAACTCTCATAGATGCGAAGTTGTCTGCCCAATATGCATGACTTAATCCTTAATTCTCTGGTTCTATACAATGATGGTAAGACCCATCCTAACATATGCCTCTGTAGTAGTGCAACGTTTAGCATGCTTGGGCATATCCGGAGCCTTTCGTACCTGCCTTACAGCGGCTAGAGAAGCAATAATAGGACTAACACGCCTAAATTTGTACAACAGCAAAGTGGCTCTACGCAGCACAACTAGTCTGGTGCGAACCAAAGAGCTGGATCTCCACGTACACCCGAACCGACTCTCTGACGTACCAGAACTAGACACGATCTGCACGGTCACAGGCCGTCTTCAAAACGCTTTATGCTTCAACAAAGGTTTCTCCACGGAGGTTCCCAGCAAAGAAGCATGGGTTAGTAAACACCAACCAAATAGCCTAAATGGCATACAGCCGTATATGGATGGTTCTAAAATGGAAACAAGAGTGGTAGCTGGAATACATGGACTGAACACAAACATATCAATTGCCATGGGCAAGAGTCCTTGTGTATTCCAAGCCGAAATACACGCCATTCAAGAATGCTCAAAGCTGATATACAACTCCGGTATCAAAGGCGCAAACATCCGTATATTCACGGACAGTCAAGCAGCTATAAATGCCTTTAGCTTGCACGTTTTTGACTCCAAATCAGTGTTGCACTGCTTCAATACCCTCCGAAAACTAAGTTCAAGAAACAAGACCAAACTTTGGTGGGTTTCTGGGCATGAGGGCATTGACGGAAATAACAAGGCAGACAAACTGGCCAGGAAAGGTTCAGGAACTGCCTTCAGGGGACCTGGGAGTACTTAAAATGCATCTCATACTGGGAGGAGACTCCAGGCCTAAGACAGGCCAAACGAGCCATCCTACCCTTCAATAAAAATGCCGACAGATGTCTGAATCTAAATCGGCATGATACGAGGGCGGGTCAATAAGTCTGTGACTTTTGGATTAAAACACAGATTTTTTGATAAAAAAATAATTTTATTTTTCAACGTAGTCTCCCTTGAGCTCTATACACTTTGTCCAATGCTTCTCCAATTTGTTTTATCCCTTCCAAAAAAAATGATTTGTCGAGGTCCTCAAAATAGGCCTTTGTTTGCGAGATGACTTCATCATTGGAGTCAAATCCTTTTCCACCAAGCCATTTCTTCAGGTTTGGGAACAAGAAGTAGTCGCTCGGAGCCAAATCTGGAGAATAGGGTGGATGAGGGAGCAATTCATAGCCCAATTCATGGATTTTTGCCATGGCAAACACGATTGCGTTTGTGGTCGACTGTGAGCAAACTCGGCACCCATCTTGCGGAAAGCTTTCTCATGCCCAAGTGATCATTCAAAATTGAAACCACTGAGCCATGCGAGAGCCCTACGGCTTCCACAATCTCTCGCACTTTCAATCTTCGGTCGGCCAACACCATATCGTGAATTTTTTCGATTGTTTCGGGTGTAGAGACCTCAACTGGGCGTCCAGGACGTTCGGCATCTTCAGTGCTTGTACGGCCACAACGAAATTCAGTAAACCACTTTTTTACCATTGAAATCGATGGTGCAGAGTCCCCATAGTATTTATCAAGCTTAGCCTTGGTCTCGGTAATGGTTTTTTTTCGCAAGAAATAATGCTTAATAAGCACACGAAATTCACTTTTTTCCATTTTCTCCTCAAATTAGTGAGTAGTCTGATAAAAATAGCTGTCAAACACAAACTAACTGACGCAGCAAGTTTAAATTTTGACAGGAGTCAATTGACAGATGCCTGTTGACAGGAGCAGTGTTGCTGTTTCAGTAAAGAGGTCAGAAATTCAAAAAGTCACGGACTTATTGACCCGCCCTCGTATCAGAAACCTAGTAGGATACCTTACAAGACACAACGGTTTACGATATCATTTCAGCAAAATAGGACTTGCTGACTCCGCAGAATGCTGACTCTGTCTCGAAAACGAAGAAACAGCTGAACACATTTTATGTGACCTTCCTCAGAGAAAAACTCTCGAAATCTCTGAAATAAGGGACACCCCTGCTGGTAGAGTTGTTGACTTTTATTCGAAAGGTAGAAACCTTACTAGCCTAATTTTCATGTCTAACTTATTCAACACAAAACATCTTTTTAGGTCGAAGTGCTTCTTAATCGCCACTAGCGAGTCAGGCTTACAAAAAAAAAAGAAAAAAATAAGTTAAATCTTGTATCTTCGAATTTTGGGCCTCATTGACATATTAGGTCAGCCCATAGAAATTCTTTTGTAACGAAGTACAATATGTTACGCTCCACAATTTGTAAGGAGTTTAGACAGACGTGATATGAGTCTTCGATGCAAGATAGGTCGTTGTGTAAGATTAGGGTAGGCCTTGATTAGAGTCTTTCTGGCGATGCCCAGGGCCGCAACCATCACTACACGTCAATTGTGTTTATTTTACCTCCCAGTCATAGCCGCTGGTCTTGTCCAACTAGACCTGACTTACAAAACTTAAAAGAGCTACTGTTGAGCAAGAAAAAATGACAACATCATATTTCACTGCAAGGAACGACTGAACCTCAGAAGTAAAAAAGAAGACGTGTGACCTCACATTAGTGAATAAACTGTGGCTTTAACAATCAGTATGACAGATACCTTACATGGGCTACTTCAACCTGTTTAGAGCAGGGTTCAGTAAGAATTTCTAGGGTGAGTCACGGTAGTAAGGTAGAGGCAGAGGCACCCAGTGGAGATTCCATGAGACATCACGCGTGGACGGTATCACACTGGTATGGAATTGTTGGTAAGAATTGTTTGGCATTTCATCTTGGAAAGACTTAGTCTACAACAGGTTCTTCAAATTGTTCAAGTGTTTTACGAAACTCAGCGTTCTACGAGGAATGTTTTTCCAGTGCTTAGAGCAACTATACCATCGAAGATTTTAAGACCCAATTTTCATTACTGGATAATGGGCGACAAAATAGATCACAACTAGGACGTAGTGATGAAAATATAGCGGCGGTAGCGGAGACTGTATGCGATGACCATGCTGAATCGAATCAGCGCCGTTCTCAACAGCTTGACTTTCCATATTTTACATGAGGATCTTGGTTTGAAAGCACACAAAATTCATCCCATACAAGAACTGAAGCCGGCCGATCTTCCAAATCGTCTCAGTTTCAGTCAAGGGGCTGAAAAGCTTCTATTCGACCAAAATTTTGTTGAGCGATGAGGCCTATTTATGATTTAATGCGAATCTATCCGAAGAGGTTTAAGAGCTGCTTTTATATCTAGCCAGATCAACAGTCAACAAGTTGGTGTGGTTAAATCATAGGTCCATATTTCTGGAATGGAATCGATTAGAAACAAACTGTGAATGTAGCATGGTATCGTCAAGTTAGTGTACTATTTGCTGAATGAAATTGAAAACCGTGGTCTCATCGGCATTTGCTTCTTACAACACGGCGCGACGCCATGAGAAAACGAATAGCATCTATCAGGGTGTGCATTTTTTTTAAGCGATAAACTTGTGCACGTAAATATATAACAATACGCGCCAAGGATCTACTCGCTTACATCAGCCCGAGATGTGAGCTCGTTGGCTTCCTGAATGATTTTACTCCCAAAACACGAAGTAAGAACATTTTTACCAGCACAGTCTGGAAGAGACGCTGCAACTGATGTTTCACCTTATCACCTCTTTCATTATTTGATGGAGAATACTCGGCTAAAAACCAAAGCGAGACGGGAGCTCTAAGAGCGGCTTCTTCAATAGAGCATGAAAAGAATAAGGAAAACAAGAAGTACTACTTTAGGAACAATTTCCGAAAGTTTGGGATAACAAGACTCAGGAAGCCAGCCGATATACTCGTAGGTAATATGGAAAACCTTTTTCGCATATTGCTTATCGGCGTGCACAACCTTAACTCCACTGTCAGCATCAGAAACAATCTCAACTTGGATGGTGAAAGTCAAGAGATCCATATACCCAGCTAAAATAAAGTGAGTATAACAATATCCACGCATAAGAACAACAAGGGTGCTGGACCAGACGGCCAATCTGCCGATTAATGTAAGGAATCAAAAGCTAACTTGCTAGGGAGCATGCACCAATCCATTTCGATGATTTGGCGGGCAGAAAGTATACATCAGGAACAGAACCTTGGTTCTGTTCGTTCGAGACCCTCTCCAAGTATAAAGGCCTTACTTCAATAGTATCTCATACAAGACTTTATCTGCGGTTTTCGGTAAATGCCTGAAGATATTTTTCAACGATCTGATACGCTGTTGTCACTGTGGTCTTAGGTCCGACAAGGACACAATTAATTGCATATTCACACTTTGAAAAATCCTGGCAAAAACTCAAATAGTCCAGGCTGGTATCCGCAGTATTTTCAGCGATTTTAAGGGCGCTTATGCACTGTGCACCTTTCTGCACCTAATACCTAACAAGAGATCAAATAACTTGGTAACAACAGTTCATTTTGGTTCACTTCAAGAGCAGTAGTTTCGGACATTGCATGGTCCTGATAGGGCTACTGACAGGCAATTCAATTTTAACGAATGACATAATTTATCTGAAGAAAAGGGGGACTAGCAAGAAAATGCAGTACTCAGGCCAAATGAAACTGCAATTTTCACAGATGGCTCGATAGGAACAGGTTTCGGTATCTTCTCAGAAGACCCAGAACTAAGAGTGTCCATAAGGCTACCGCGAACAAGTAGTGTCTTTCAGAGGTTCTGGCTATATAGGGGAAATGAACAAGCGGATAAGCTTGCAAGAAGAGGAGGGCTATTCGATAATAGTGAGGTTGCTAAGGGGCACTATCGAGGAAAAGCTCATGAAGACTGCCAACATAAAGTCGTCGAACCTTAAAGGCTATAGGGTATCCAAGGCTCTATGGGCATTTCTTGATGATAAACGATCTAGGGTGTTAATTAAACTGAACAGGGACAAGCTTAGGACATTAATAGGAATCCTGACAGAACATTGTCTCCTACTGAGACACGCAAAAAGACTCAAATTGTCAAATACGGACATTTGGAGATTCTGCGGCACATACTGTGTGAATGTGAGGCAATATCGCGTAACCGATGGAAATTCTTAGGAAAACACTTCAGAAAATCTAGAGAAAATAGACGGCACAGATTTCAAAGGTCTTCTTGGCTATTGAAAAGAAATTGGGAGTTTTACCAGTGAGATTGTGAAAGTTTTTGCCCTTCGAAGTTAAGTCCAACAACGCCTTCAAAGCGGTTATTGCCCAGTTGGAATGGGAGCGACGATTTACGTTAATGGCTGTAGACTGCGGCTGATCTCTTGGTCTGTGCTCCAGCAAAAGTGGTACTTAGTCAGACGCAGTCTGGCCGAGCTTGGATAAGTGTATTTTTTTAAAAATAACCTGGGCATGCCGTCTCGTTGATAAGTCTAGAACCGCCTAAAATAATTGCAGTTAAGGAGTGATGAAATCCAAGCCAGGCGAAAAGCCTGAAGATCCTGGTTTGATACTGCTACTATCTGAGATTCATCAAAAGTTATTTATCTGTGGAAAAATCTTTTTCAAAAATTACAATGGAATGAGGATAGCCAACGAGCTATTGGCAGATTAAAAACAAAAGATAACTACAGGCCCCAGCTTAGCTCAGTTTATATGAGATATTGATGCACAAAATGTTAGCGTTAGAGTTGTTGTAATAAGAGGAGCAGATGCAGAGGTAGTAATCAAATATTTTGTTTACACTTTTAAAAGAGTGGTCCATGTTCCAGAAGCTTCTGGTCGTATGTGGTCAAATGGAACGCTTGAACACATCTTACGCATACTTGGAGTCTTAGCTAACCCTTCTCAAACAACATGGGATATCTGGCAGCAACAAGCCTTAATTGTTTAATGGCAATCATGTATGAGATGCCAAGATGAAAGATAATAGTTGGTCATCCATTCCATGTGAAGATTCAAAATACTACTCGGTACGAACTGTGGCGCAACACCCGACCAGAGATTCGCCGGAATCACCTCCCACATTCTTAAGTCGATCCACTAATTAAATACAGAGCTTCGGCTTAAGTAGCTCAAATTGGCTGGAAGTAAATTCGTAAGTTGAATCAAATTAACCACATTCAACTTGAGACGTAGTACATGATTCGCTCGCTTGCTCACTACCCGGAACCACTTGAAACCACATAATCGCTTCAATTTAAGGACCCTAGGTATCAGATTTCCTGCAACATTTTAGCCTTCAACTTCCATCTTCCGCACCGGAGAACGAATCGCAGGAGGGTTTCTTGTTTCAAAGTAAAACGCTCAAGATTATGTCATCATGGCATCTGAGTATCTGAGAAGTGTATCTTTCTCTATCTAACAAGCCCCAAACCATTCAAGTGGCAAACTTTTCTTCGCTCGTTGTTCACTCCGGTAGCTTGCGTTTTTTGTTTTTTTTTTTGTACTTTCGCAAGAGGTTTTTTGATGCCTTTTTCAGAACATTTCCCTTCGTCATCATTTTTGTTGTTTCAGCTGAACGGTCTATTGGACTTTTACCGTCCAGCTGGTGACACTAAAGCTCCAGTGACAACCCAGTTCGTATAGATGGTGATGAGATTCTTGACTTTTTTGTTTTTTTTTTTTGAAATTTTTGAACTCCCGGGATGTGTTTTGTTTTGGTTTTGTTCTCCTCGTTTCGTTAGTTACTCTGTACTCATACTGCGGGATAGCCTGAAAGTAACTGAAGTGTGCATTCATGGAAGAGATAAATAGAGAGAGAAAGAGAGAGAAAGAGAGAGAGAGATACTTATTGAGGACTTCGAAGGGCTGTGTCCTTGATTGGAAATTAAATTGACGTTCGATGGACCGGAAAAGTGATAGTTCAGTCCAAGTTGGTTGATGAAATTCGAAACTTTTATTCTGCAGAGTTACTGGTGTAGTCACTGGTGAAGGATAAATGTAGGTGAAGGTTGTGGTGGATGGTTCGGGAGGAAATGCTAAGTACTCTCGACGTGGAAACGAAGACGATTTTGTGATTCCGATTGAATTTGCTTCTGTCAAGTACAAGTGTTTGAAATTTAGTCAGATAAATAGGTTTTGTGAAGCAGGCGTTGGTTTGCAGGTTTCAATGGCTCATAATAGTATGATTGAAATATCGCATCGAAACGTCTACAAAGAGGTAGAAACAAATGTCACCAGTTGAGATATGATAGAGCTTCAATCCATGGTTGCTTCAACACAATGATGCTAGAAGCTGATTGTCACGATAGTCGGTAATGGAATGAGGAACTCAAATTTCACTAACTTAATAAGTTGACGCTACAGTTCGAGGTGCAACTGGGCCTCAACTTCAACCAGCTCGGTCCTTAAGTAACTTTCCCCAGTTGCACACACTTCTCCTCTACTTATATACGCCATCTAAGGTGAGGTGTCCCACTGGGTTGGATTCGAAGACTGTGGGAGCCAAAGCATTGGTGAACATTCGCTCTTCGTGTTCTAAGTACCTCAGCCGACTGATGCGAAGTTTTCTAATTAGACCAATATCACCGAACACCTCCTTTCAGTTAAACATTGAATATTCTCCTTTTTCCAAGGATTTTTCTATTGAAACGATTTCGGCTATCTTCAATGGAATCCATGCTTCAGCGCCATAAATTAGGACTGGAATGATGAAGGTCTTGAATAGGGTTTCCTCTGCTGGTGGCAGAGCGTGCACATTTGCAAACGCTGGGACGTAAAACTTGGGTAGCAAATCAAAAGAAGGGAAGAGAAGAAAATCCTGCCCAAAAGAACAGGACACATGTAGTCTCCAAGCCTTAGAAAATCGAAGAGTCTTACAATCAGATGTTCTACAAGAAAGTCAAACAACTGGCGGTTGACCTCAAACCCGCAACGTAGGCCCTTCCAGAGTTGGAAATCTAGTCACCGAAGCGCGAGGAGTAGTAGATGTATTTAAGCAGCATTTCCAGCAGCTGCTAAATGAAGTTAATGGAAAGAGAGGTAAATAAGAGAACCCATGTCCAGTCAGTGAAGTACCGGTACCACTACCTAGAACAGAAAAGGTTACCCTAGCTTTTAAAAAGTTAAAGAACAATAAGGCCGCCTGTGCGGTGGTGTTTTGGTAGGGCACATGCATCATATCATCAACCAAGTATGGGTGAAGGAGAATATGACGGAAGGCTGGACTATCAGCTCTATATGCCTCATCTACAAGAAATGCGATTCTATGAACTTCAGGAACTATCGAGGCATATCCCCGTTTAATGTCGGATAATAGATTTTATCCAACGTACTATGTGAATATCTGAAGCCGTTTTGCAATACACTAAACACACTAATCCGCATGTAACAGTGTGGCTTTCGCCTCGGCAGATCAAGAATAGACCAAATGTTCACACTGAGGCAAATCCGGGAAAAGATCAACGAGTCGAGACTTTCCACTTATGATAGCCTTCAACGCCAGGAGCTGTACATGGCGATGGTCGAGTTCGGGATATGAGGTGCAGTGTTCAGTTTGGGAACAGCTTTTCCGAACTGTTTCAAATATGCACCGGGTTTCGGGTGGAGGTTTTTTTCTTGAGGAGATAATGCGCAGAAAAGGTGTCTACACAGAAAGGACTATCTTTATAGGTTCAACTACTGGGGTACGCGGCGATATCAATATCATCCGCCGCTCGCCGCGTGTCGTAAAATGTTTTTATGGCGAAGTTTGTAGACTGTGAAGTGTATGAGGGCAAGACGAAATACATGCTATCAATAAACGCAGAAGCATCTTTCCACCGCTTAGGACAAAAAAGGCCGAAGGTGGTAGCAATGGCTTCGAGTTAGTTAAGGAGTTCATCTAGCTCGGAGTTAACATAGACTTCACAAATGAGGCTTTAGTGGAGGTCCGATAAAGACATAACTTAGGAAACCGATGCAACTTCAGAAGGAAGACTGCTCTATTTCAGGCGAAGAATCTTCAAAGGTCGGTAGCTCGATAAGTAAGTAACTACTTCATTAGTCCAAGGAAACAGCGCTTGGCAAAAGTGATTCTTCCTTTAATTTCTGCCTAGGTGTTCTTGGCAGATAATATAGCAGAGCCAAGCTAGACAAAGTGCTTAACCACCTTAAAATTGCAGTTGTCGGCTGTAATGTTCTGTCCAGTTCGTCAATGTTGTATGTCCTTTCTTGATGACAGACAGCAAAAACTTAATTTTGCCGTCATTTAGCGCTTTACCTACAATATTTTCGCAGCTTCCTCTGTTACGTCGATACCACATGATAGCGTGTCAGATTGTCGAAAACATTAATTGACATCAAAGGTCTCAGGCCAGTCGTTACTGACTTTGTAGAGCAGCGAGCGTTTTCTATCGCCAATCGGTAAAGACGGACGAGCTATGACTGCAAACCAGTAGTTTCTTTAAATGATGTCATATGCGGCCTTAATATCGATGATAAGATGGTGGGTATTGATTTAGACTCTTGGAGTGTGAAGATTTGGTCGATTGTGGGATTTTCTGGTTTGAAACCGGAGGGAGACGTATGCGTTTATAGTTGGCGTAGTTGAGGGAGTCTCCTTTTTCTACGCCCTTCTACCCAGATTTGAGAAAAGAGTTGGTGTACGATATCCACAAAGTCATTTTCAGCAACTTTGAATACGTCGTGTAGCAGAGCGCTGGTTTTAATATATTTGCAAGAAACCAAGCATCGCAAGGATGCGGAAAGAAAACGGTATGGAGCTTCAGATCCTAATGAATGTACATTCCCAATCCTTTGACATTTTTCACCTTCTACTCTGTCTCTCTCTACTGAAAATATCGCAGCAGGAAAGATAGGGATCCACTATTGAATAGCATACCAAGCTACCATCGAATCTTCATTCATACATCGAAAAGTTGTCGTCGGTTGCCATTGAAAGAGGTGTACATTCCAAGAGCTTACTTTTCCAAGAGACCTAAGTGAAACTGTCTTTCAACAGGACGTGGCTGACGACGCTACCAAGTGGGCAAAGGCGCGTTCTTTCGATTACATGCCCGATGGTACATGGTTCCATAATGGCTGAAAGAAGCCCAATGCTTCAAAAAACACTTGTGTTCATACCTATTTCGGCGATACACTTCCCTTCGATGAAGGAGTGCTGCCGGTCGTAAGCCGATTCTCATCTTTGAAATGATTCCACAGTACTGTCGCATGAATGCTATAGTTCACCAACAACTTGTCCTATTACGAGCGTTCCCTATGGGCGATTGAGTAACTCCCAGATCATTCTAAACGCTTCCCCGACCATAAAATTCGATAGACGTTCATCAGATACTGCACTCATAGTTATACCCGTAAAGAATTCTTCCTATCCTGAGTAAACTAACGCTCTAAGAGGCAAGTGAAAATCGATTCTACGGGAATACATATGAGTTGGTCAAGTACATTTTGCTGGGAGTCCATTTACTCCTGCAGCCTTATTGGTCTTTAGTTTAGATAGTGGTGTCCTGAGCACTTTTTGTTTAGGAGAACGAAGCTATTATCAAAAATCGTCCCCGTAAATGGATCTTTTTGACTGACAGTGGAATGTTGGCCGCCTTTGTCATAAAAAGTTTTATATCGGTTAAGTGTCCGTCGCCAGAATTGATGACCATTCGGGCCCGATGTATGGCATTTTCTATCACTCTTGCCAGAACTTGTCGGATGCTCTCTTTCAGGTCTTCAAGAGTCTGAGGCTTGTTGACATAGACTCGTAAACTCAAAAAACTACACAAAAAGAAATCTGGAACGGTTAAATCAGGCGACTCTACCGGCCAGTGCAAATCTCTAAAACAACAGATTAGGCGACACGGAAATGCAGCCCTCAGAATTTCGGTTGTGTTGCATACTGCAATACGCCGTTGCTCCATCCTCTTGGAACCACATGTTCTCCAGTCCCAATTTATTCAATTGAGGAAAGAGAAAGTCGTCGAGCATGGCTCTGTAGCGGTCGCCGTTCACAGTAGTCGTTTGGCTTGAAGCGTTTTAGAAAAATAAGACACGTTGCAGTAACTTTGGGCGGGTATAATGGCTCTTCGTGGCTTATACCAGGTTTTTTGGTGCCCCAGTAGAGATAATTTTGCTTATTCACACATCTACAGAGATGGAAATGGGCCTCGTCGCTCATGATATTGGGTATATAACTTAATTCGAATGTTTATTTGAGAAAAACATGTACAATAGTATTATTCAAAGTATTGCCCATCTGAAGCTATGAATTTTTCCCATCTTTCCGGCAATTTGTGGATCCCATCCCAAAAGAACTGCGCCGGCTTGGCAGCCAAGAATGAATCAAGCCAATTTTTGATATTCTGCTCTGATGTGAACCGTATTTCAGTGAGGGCGTTCTGCATCGACCGGAACAAATGGTAGTCAGAAAGGGCAAGGTCTGGGCTAGAAGGAGGGTGGGGTAAGACTTCCCATCCACTCTTTTCCAAATAGTTCTTAACCGGAATAGCAACGTGGGGCCGAGCGTTATCATGATGGAAAATTATTGCCTCGTGTCTGGTCGCATATTCCGGGCGTTTTTCGGCTACTGCTCTCTTCAAACGGATTAATTGTGTTCGGTAGCGTTGTCCATTGATGGTTTCACCCAGTTTTAGCAACTCATAATACAGCACACCCATCTGATCCCACCAAATACAGAGCATTACCTTCGCGCCATAGATATTCGGCTTTGCCGTTGATTTGGCTGGTTGGCCGGGTTTCACATATGATTTTTTGCGCTTGGGGTTGTCGTAATGGATCCATTTTTCATCACCAGTAACAATCTGATGCAAAAATGACTTCCTTTTGTGGCGTTCCAGCAGCATTTCGGACATGCAAAACCGCCTTTCGACGTCTCTCGGCTTGAGTTCATGTGGAACCCAATTTCCTTGCTTTTGAATACATCGAGCTGCTTTTAAACATTTTGAAATGGCTGCTTGAGTGACATCCAAAGATTCTGCGAGCTCTTCTTGTATTTGGCAACAATCTTCGTAGAGTAATGCTTCCAGTTCTTCATCTTCAAACTTTTTTGGCTGCCCAGGACGTTCATCGTCTCCAAGCCAAAATCACCACTATTAAATCGTGCAAACCACTTTTGGCACGTTCGCTCAGCTAGCGCATGTTCACCATAAACTTCCACCAAAATACGATGACTTTCGGCGTCAGTTTTCTTCATATTTAAGTAATGAAGAAGAACTCCCCGCAAAAACACTTTTTCAGGTACAAAGTTCGACATATTGAAAAAAAATTATTGTTGTTTACGCTTCAAATGAATGACATATACTGAAATGACGTACAATGACAGTAGCTTTCCAATGGAATAATAACAATGGAATAATACAGGTTACGCCATCTCTTAGCAATTAAGTTATAGACCCAATAATTAACGATGGGAAGTTATCTCCCTCGTTGTCGATATTCAGGTTGGCTTGAGCGTAGGTAACAAGCGATTGGCGGTCAACAGCTAATTGCTGATGCGGTGTCTGCACTTTTTAGGGGAACATCTTACAGTCTTTCACCAAAATTCTCTACAAAGACCGCCGATTGATGTTTGGTAATCGTGCCTTGGTCTTTTAAAATTTTCCTTTTCATCTTGGATGCTTCTTATTTTGCTACAGGTGTTCGCCGGAATATGAGTTATGTTGTGATGAAATGCTTTTTATAGCTTATTGATAGTGACGCCACTGACCTTCTCGAAATATTTTAGAAAGCTCGATCAGAATGGGATTAGTCTCTTGCGATTGTGGCCCTTTGATGTCAAATATTTTCACATTCGCACAGAATATGCGCACTTCGTATCTTAGTCTACTTCCAGATAGGCGTTGTTTCTGCCCTCCATAGCCATCACCATGGTCAATGCAATTTTTTCATTTTTCATTGACGGTGCTCTCAACTTTTCAGAATCTAAGGACTCCACTTATTATCGGGCTGTAGGCTGACATCTACACATCATTAGCCCCTGGATTGTATCAACAAATGTGGATTCGACTTGAAATCGTTTAGCACTCAACAAAATCCAAAAAAGAGCAGCCGCATCTACTCCAGTAAAACGAAAAATTAAATAGCAATGGTTCCAGCCTCGTATGGACCTTGGTGTGGTCAGTTTTAAGGTAACACCTCTCATTTGTATGTGTAGCCATTCATACCTCATTGTGGATCTCTTGCGAACCACAAATGGCCTGTGGAATTAAGCTCTCGCAAATGCTGTACAAATTGTGTTCACGCTTTTTATGACTGCCAAATCGTTAAAATGGAAACTTGACAATCCATTGAATCCTTGAACCTATTCCTTGATCCATTTTCCATCACCGCATCTGCACTTCCAACCAACAACAACGGCGCAACAACAATAAAATCTCATTACCAACCTGAATGACTTTGGTATGCAAATGAATCGACGATGCTCCTCGTTGATTGTAAACCGAACAAGCAAAAGCGCGCGCCACAAAATTGGCGTGTGTCTTGCGGGAGGACACAGTCATTCCAGCTATATTGGCTCACTCCAGCGATAATCACCCCAAAGCCAATGAGCTCTCATTTAATTGTCTGATTCCTCCGGAGGATGCCATTCTGCGCGGGTTGCAATCCAATGTGGAGGCGAAAGACTCCTACAATTGAAACCACAAGCAACATCACCATCATCATTACCATCATCCAGAATCAGGGCTCTATCTTGTCATAGAGAAGTGATTCCAGATTCTAAACTCCAGACTTTAGATTTTCGATTTCGGATTTTCGTTTAATTGATGACAGAGTACCAAACCGGCAGTATTTCTAGCCCCACTGGCGGCGAAGTGCTCCAAATATGGTGGATTTCTAGTTGATTTCTGGTTGAATTCTATTGCAACGTCACGTTATCATTTGTGGCCAGCCGCAAGCGGTGCCATTTTTAGATCTCCTAAACTACAAAAGTAAACAACAAAAAAATCTATTCAATGCCCAGGCTTAGGGAGTATCTCCAACTACCTCTGACAGCCCGTTGCGGTCGGATTTTGTTTTGTTGTCTCCGTGTGTTGGTGGATTTCATGTGTTCCGTGTTGCTTGGTGAAATAACAATTTCAACAGAGATTGAATGAATTTAGATTCATGTGCTGGCGTGGTCCTTATTCTGTTAGTGGTACTGGTACAATCCCAGATTCTACTCGAATGAGTTATCTTGGCAATGTAAGTTTTGTTTTTGTGGAACAAAAGCGTTCAGAGCGCCCAACAAAACAATCTTTCATCCTCTGCTGGTTGGCATGTGTAGGAGTTAGTAGAACTCTGGCTCTTGCTGATGTTTGTTTTTGGTTAGCGAATTAATTTATACCTTTTGGACTGCGGATTTATTAGATAAGGACTTGTTCTCGGTGTTTTGGTGGCTCTAGTTGGCTCTTGTGGTTCTGTGTTAAGTCTGTTGGGTTTGTACTGTGCCAGCACTCGTTATTGTTTGCGAATGTGGACGTTATGCAAATTTCTTTTTAACAATTGTGGGTGGATGTGGGATTTAGGACAACTCAAATTGGAATGAAACATCTTCTCCAGGTGGGATTTACCTATACTATGCCAGGGAGTTGGTTGAATATTCTTTTGATGGCAGGAATCTTGGAGATTAAAGTTTTATTACATCTTGCGTGCGTTTCTGGAGTGTCATGCAGTGTCATGTAGTTTTTGTATCTTCTTCCAGTGAGAACAAATAGGATAGGGATGCTGTGAATTGATCTGGTGTATGTAGTTGTTTCAATAACAAAGAAAATATCTTCTTCGAGTTGGTGATAAAGTACTTAAGATTTTCAAGAGGACTTATGTACGCATGTGCTGCGTTCATAGAAGACTTGATTCAACTATAACACTGCATATATTGTCCTTATCCAATTGCTTCATTTGTCCTTTTTCTTGGTTTTGGACTAAGATCTTGGTTAGAAGTCAAATGACCATCGATTGCATCCAAAATTTCGGTGAATGCGCCTATAATCAGCTGGCATTGGATCCGCTGTTTTATCAAAAAAATTTGTTTAGCAATGAGGCTTATTTTTGGCCCAATGAGTATGCCAATAATCGAAATTTTTATAATTTTAGCGATCCACATGAGGTTATCGAAAGACTGTTTTATCCCAAAGAATGCACAGTTTGATGCAGCCTGTGGACTGGTGGAGTCAATGAAGGTAATCAACCTATTCGCTATTGAGCCATAATGAATAACTTTTCTATTTGCCGATTGAATGGCATAAATGTGGAAGAGATGAGGTTCCAACAGGATGTCGCTGAGTGCTATACAGCAAACGAAACCATCGACATTCGATGATCGATCGAAACATTCGATGAACGCATAAATTCGCGTAATTATCCGGAGCTTGTACTCGTATCTAATAATGTATTTGAATATTGTGGGATGCACTTAATGGGGCCTTTATGACATGCTGATGCCGCTCATAACATATTGATAGTGGAACCAAAGTATACCCAATCAAATTGTTGTAAATTTAGATCTGTGTAAAACGAGTCGATAAGACAGTGTTAGTGATCCAAAAGCATCGGCACTGCATTGTCGCCGAAAATCATGGCTTGATTCGTCATCATCCAGCATAACGACAAGCTTGGCGGGAGGGTCAGATACAGTACTGTGCAGCTCTTTCCAATATACAAGGTCATACACGGCTTTGATCTTCTTAAAATCTGCTTTAGCATTTCATTCACGCTGGAGTTTCCTAACCTGAAACCTCACTGATATGGTCCAACCCATTAACAGTTTCAGATGTTTATGCACAGTGGGTCTTCTTTCTTATGAATCGTACAAATGATGCTGAGATTTCAAGCTTCGGACAAGCTTTCCTTTGCCGGAATCTTACAGAAGAGCTTGTACATCTTCTCAACCAGTCATCTCCAGCTGCTTCAAATAAATCAGAAGGCAGACAGACTGCTTCAAATTAGACTTCCGCTCCGATATTGCTGCTTTAATATCGTTTAAGTTATGTCTTCTTCACTTAAGGTTAATATCATAGGTAATTTTTTCTTGCAGTGGAATCTCGACCGTTATCGCTTTACAGTCTGCAGTAGTAGTCTTAGAACCGACTGCGACTCTACTACAAGTTGTCCATGTTCATCTTTGCAGTCTTCCTTTCTGCCTTTGTAGGCCTAGTAAAATAATTTTACTTACTTTAGGTGGCGCTACAGTCCGGGGTGGACCTGGGCCTCAGTCAACAAGCTTCTCCAGCTAGCTCGATCCCTGGCTAGCTGTCTCCAGTTTCGCACGCTAAGTTGGCTGAGGTCCTCTTCCACTTGCGTGCGCCACCTGAGTCTTGGCCTTCCTCTACTGCACTGTCCCTCGGGGGCGGATTCGAAGACTTTTCGGACCGGAGCATTGGTGTCCATGCGCTCTACATGACCCAGCCATCTCAGTCTTTGGATCTTCACTCTTCTGGCTAGGTTCATGTCGCTGTACAGTCCATACAGTTCGTCGTTGTATCTCCTCCTCCACTCACCGTCAATGCAGACGGGACCGACGATCGCCCGAAGAATTTTTCTCTCGAAGCAACCAAGAACATCCTCATCCATTTTTGATAATGTCCATGCCTCTGCGCCATAGAGCAGGACCGGGATTATTAAAGTCTTATAAAGGGTGACTTTTGTTGTCCGAGAGAGGGCTTTGCTACTCAATTGCCTTCCTAACCCAAAGAAACAGCGGTTGGCAAGAGTTATTCTTCGCTTGATCTCAGCGCTGGTGTCGTTTTCTGTATTTATAGCGGAGCCTAGGTAGACAAAGTCCTTAACTACCTCAAAGTTATATCTGTCGAGGGTGACGTTCTGTCCGAGACGTCGGTGTTGGTTGTCCTTTTTGCTTGACTGCATATACTTGGTCTTGCCCTCATTGACCGCTAAACCCAGTTTCGCCGCTTCCGTCTCAATACTCGCGAAAGCGCCACTGACATCACGCTGTTTTCTCCCGATTATGTCAATATCGCCGGCGTATGCGAGTAGTTGGACGGACTTTTGAAAGATAGTGCCTCTTGTGTTTTCTCGTGAGTTTTGCACTATTCTTTCAAGTACGATGTTGAAAAAATCGCATGACAGCGCATCGCCTTGTCTAAATCCTTTCTGGACATCAAAGGTCTCGGTGAGATCTTTACCGACCTTGATGGAGCAGCGTGCATTCTCCATCGTCATCCTGCACAGACGGACGAGTTTGGCAGGGATGCTCAAACTAGACATTGCTCTATATAGCTCGTCTCTATAGATGCTGTCATACGCGGCCTTAAAATCGATGAATATGTGGTGGGTATCGATCTGAAGCTCATGGGTCTTCTCCAAGATCTGCCGTAGTGTGAATATCTGGTCGATGGTGGACTTTTCTGGCCTGAAGCCACACTGATATGGACCTATCAGGTTGTTGACAAACGGCTTCAGGCGTTCACACAATATGGCGGATAAGATATTATGCGATGTTAAGGAGACTGATGCCTCTGTAGTTGACGCAGTTCAGAGGGTCTCCTTTCTTAAGAATTGGACAAACAATGCTGAGGTTTCATTCATCGGGCATACTTTCGTCCGACCATATTTTACAGATGAGTTGGTGTATGCTCCTTACCAACTCATCGCCTGCCGCTTGGAAGAGCTCGGCAGTCAGGCCATCCGCTCCAGCAGCTTTGTTGGACTTAAGCTTCGATATGGCTATCTTCACTTCACATCTAGGTCGGGTGGACGGAATTGTTGGTCATCATCGTCCAGGTTGAAAGGTTGATACTGCCTGACAGCGGTATTTGGTCCGTCATCGCCGTTATACAGTCTGCAGAAATGATCTTTCCAAATCCTCAGCATCGATTGCGATTCTACTACGATGTTCCCTTGTTCATCTCTACAGGCTTCGGTTCGGGGTTTGTTTCCGCGGCATGTTATTTTTACCTTTTGGTAAAACTTCCGAACCTCATTCTTGGAGTAGCATCTCTTAATTTCCTCGATCGCGCGCTTCTCATGCTGTTTCTTCTTCCTCCTGAGAAGCCGGTGTTCGTCTCTCCTCTTCCGCTCATAGAGCTCATGAGCAGCTCTGGTCTTTTTTTGCAGTGGCGCATTGCGTGCTTTTTGCTGAGCTGCATGTGCTTGCCGGCATTCATCATCGAACCAGGGGTTTCGTTGTGGTGGACGAGTGAAACCCAGCACATCAGAAGCGGCATCTCCGATGGCGTTTTGGCAGTGTTTCCAATGGTCTTCGATGCTTGATGCTGGCGGCATTGGACCTCTTAAGAGATTAAGAGACACTCGATCGGAAAAGGACTTGGCGATCTCTTGCGATTGTAGCCGTCTGACGTCGAATTTTCTCACAGCATTAGTTTGTCTTGGCGTAGTTTGGGATATCCGCACCCGTACCTTGGCTACAACAAGGTAATGGTCCGAGTCGATGTTGGCTCCTCGGAACGTACGGACATCCATGGTGCTGGAGGAGTGTCTTGCGTCGATCGCAATGTGATCAATCTGGTTGACTGTTGATTGATCAGGAGTTCTCCAAGTCTCCTTGTGTATGTCGAGATGTGGGAACCGCGTGCTAGCCACGACAATGTTTCGCCCCGCCGCAAAGTCGATTAGCCTGAATCCGTTATCGGAGGTGGTGTTGTGCAGGCTATATTTTCCGATTGTTCCACCAAAGATACCCTCACTTCCTAGCTTTGCATTAAAATCACCGAGAACAATTTTAATGTCATAGCTAGGGCATTGCTCGTAGGTCTTGTTGAGGAGCTCGTAGAAGGCATCCTTGGTGTCGTCATCTTTCTCCTCTGTGGGGGCATGCGCGCATATGAGGCTTATGTTGGCGAATTTAGCCTTGATGCGGATTGCTACGAGGCGCTCGCTCACATGCCGGAAGCTGAGGACTTCTCGTCTTAGTCTGCCTCCGACAGCAAATCCGCATCCAAATAAGCGCTGCTTTTGCCGTCGATAGCAATTGCCGTAGTAGATGTCGCAGTTTTTCATCTTCTTTTTGTCCGGCCCATCGCATCGCATTTCTTGGATGGCGGTTATGTCTGCTTTGCAGCAGTCTAGGGCCTCCGCTAGTTGCTCGGCTGCACGTGGTCTATTAAGGGATCTAACATTCCACGTGCATATCCGAAGCTCATTGTCCTTAAATCGTTTGCGTGGGTTGTCAACAGTAGATCCGTCCATATCCGAGGCTTGTTGATGCTTCGTAACTTCTTGTTTTTTTTAAATGGCCGGGCAGTTACCCCGGCGGCACAACCCCCAACCTGGAGGACCAGTTCCACTTTGAGTGCCCCTAGGACGAGGGGTCGGTTACACCGAAGCCAGTAACCCGTTCCGGGATGTGAGCGCTGCCGTTGGCCCTTATAGGGCTCGTCCGCCACCATCTCTTTTCCAGGACCCTGACTAAGTCCTGGAAATCCTTTCCGGCCTGAGCTCCAAATATGTCGGAGTAGCCCGAATAAGGTCTTGTTTTGTTTTTCCGACACTAATCCTGGTTAATGGCGCAGGAAACTCGCCATTTGCCCCCTTCACTTCGCAACCTCTAGTGAGATTCCCAGATGGCGCCACGGGGAGGCGTGAAGTAGGACTTATTAGCAGAGCTGCAAGATGTTCGGCTGCAGAGGCTCATTCTCGTCATTTAAGGAACCAGCACCTGTCGGAAGATGCTACTTCTACGAGGCCTTATACTAATCGTTGCCATCCAAAATTAGTTTTATTCTCTGATAAAACTCTCGAGGTTCATTCCTGCAGTTACATCTCCATTGATCGTCATTGATCGCAGGCTTCTTGTGCTCCTTCTGCTATTCAGCGCAGCTTTTTGTACTTCTGTTATGGCTGCATGTTTTGTTTTTTTGTTTTTTTTTTTGTCTTTTTGTCACTCCACTTGGGAGCATAGGGCTTCCATTTGACATCTCCATCTCACTCGGTTGGTTGCAGTTATCTTTACACTGTTCCAAGTGAGGTTGAGTTTTCCTAGTTCCAGGAGTATCGATCGTCTCCACGTATTCTTGGGATGGCCTCTGGATCTTTTGCCTTGAGGGTTCCACTCTAACGCCATTCGGGTAATGCTGTCGGCTTCTGTATCGCAATTGGTTAATCTCTTGTCGTTTTCAAAAGATCCACGTTCCTGATGATGTTTGGCCAGAATATTCGACATATGGTCCGGAGACATTTGTTGATGAATACCTGAAGTTTGTGTATGATGTCGTTATAAATCAACCAGGTTTCGCTGCCATATATCAATACTAACTTGACACATGAGTTGAATATTTTGAGCTTCGTGTTTCTGAAAATCTGGGAACTCCTCCATATAGGTCGTAATTGGCCGAATGCTACTCTTGCTTTCCGAAGTCTGTTATCAACGTCTGCTCCTGCGATAGATAGCAGAAGCTATCTACATATTCAATGGGGTTTCCTTCTACGGTAATGTCACCTCAGTTGCGGGTGTTGATCCTCATGGCCTTAGTCTTCTGGATATTTATCTCCAATCCGGCGCATCGTGCTAATCTTGCGAGGTGTTCCAATTTAGCTTGGATGTCACTGAGCTTATGTGATAGAAGACAAATATCGTCCGCATAGTCTAAGCTCTAGAGTTGTCGTGTGAGACTCCAAGTTATTCGAAGTCTCTGCGCGCAGACTTCTCTCATAATTTCATCCAGGACAGTGGGCATCCTTGCTTTACTCCTGTATTTCTAGTGAAAGAGTCACTGATGATTCCATAATGTAGTACCACGAGATCCGAATGGCTGCATGCAATTGCGTATATCGATCGTCAAACCAGATGTTTCTTCGGAGCGGGTCTTTGAAATTAATCACATAAGAAGCAGTTTCTCTGAAAGCTTGGTGACTACGGGACCATGATTTTGAGGAAAATAAAGGAAAACCCGATCGGAAAAGGCTTTAGCGATCACTTGCGATTGTAGCTTTTCCACGTCAAATTCAATACCCCTGCTGGAGTCTGCTGTTCTTGTGCCATTTGCATTCGTACCTTGGCTGCATTAAGACAATCTTTCGAGTCGATGCTGACTCAATAGAAACTGTCTCTTTTTTCATAGTGAGCTCCTGTCTGTAGAGTCCTAATTTCATGGGAATCTCATTTATTTAGCGCTCGCTCAAGGGGATTTTATAACCCTTAAAATGACTGCACTCCGTGGGGCGGTGGAAAATTAGGGACCATAGAGAGAGAGAGGAATCGATGTACGTTGGTTTTGAATGTTTGGAGGTTATTATGACTAGGGAATAAAGAGCTCGGCAGGGTATTCCATGAGCGAGTTGTTCATCTTAGGAAAGAATCACGATATTTCAGGGTATATTTGAAAGTGGGCTTGAGGGTGTACTGATGAGCATTCATAGCGAGACGGGTGTTGAGCTTAGAGGTTTGAAGGGGTTGAATGCTACTGGCAATTTCAGTGGAGCATTGGGTTGAAAATAGCAATAGAAGAAGGTGAGAGAAGAGACATTACGTCAGTGGTCTAGGGTGTCAATAGACTGTGTAATATTGGCATCACCTATAAGTTTAATGAATCCTATCTAGTAGGCGCAAAGATGTCTTAGGATCACCTGGCATGGTATGGGCATTGTACCCCAATTTTGAACAGATGAAAGCCTTGTATATTGAAGCCAGATCAGAGGGGGTGAAATATTTCTTACATCACTTGAGGAAACCTAGGCATTTCGTAGTAGTTTTGCTGCTGTCATTCCAACGTAAGTAGTTTTTGACACACATCTCGAAAGTGGAAAGTTTAACAGTTTCAACGATGCAAGTGCCATTCATGGATAATGACTGGTAATGACGCTTTAGCGATAGCAGACAGCATTGTGTTTTGAAAGCATTCGATTCTGCTCTGTTGATAGTTTCCCAAGTGGTTTAATGAGCTTAACATACGCTGCCGTCGCCGTTCTACAGCCAAAGACTGCCGTGAGCTCGGGAACGAATATGAAAAGCAAAGAGTACTGTCGTCAGTATAGGAATAAATTGGATAAGAAGTAGCAGACAAGAGATCATTGCTGACAATTAATAAGAGTGTCGGAGACAAAATGGAGCCCTGGGGCACACCAGCATTTTTTTTGTTTGAATATCAGTCTTGAAACCATCCAAGACAACTTGAATTGAACATTCCGAAAGGTAATTTCTAATCCATTGAAGAAGAGAGTCATCGATCCCAAATGGACGCATTTTCCACAAAAGAATCTTATGGCAAACTCTGTCAAAAGCTTAAGAAATATCAAGTGCAACTATCTTGCTTTCGCCAGATTGATGTAAACTTTGGTTCCACTTTTCAATGAGACATGCCATCAAATCACCAGTGGACCGTACTGCCGGTCATTAAAAAGTTTTCGTGTTTCGAGATATTTCATGAGCTGACGATTTATCAGCGTTTTCGTGACCTTGGAAAGAAGGGACATAAGTGCAACGGGGGTCTGTAAGAGGAGAGAGAAAAAGAAGATTCGCCTTTTTTAAGAGACGGGCTGGACAGATTTCCATCAGCTCGGAAACACGTCTGACCAACGCGCTCTGTAATTGCTTTGACACAAAATTCAGGACCCGTGTTGAAGGCACAGGTTCTACCCTTGGTATGAGTCCAGGACGACCTAAAACTTCTTGCCGAACTAAGAGTAACGCACACAGTACTTTTTACAACTCTATTGGGTTAAAACCAACAGGAAAACTCTTTCTGCGTTTTCAGGCATAAACCACAGAAACGTGACGCTCCCACTATATATCAAGTCAAGTCCAGACCGAAGTCCGCGGGGCCCCGATTTCCACACTTCCGAGTTTAAGGTCCTGGGGAGGACTACCGGTGTTCCTGTGAATTTGGCCTTGAAATGGACAAACTGAATAGAATTAATCTGCATCAAATATCTTCCCCCTTTGTAGAAACGACCATAGTGGAAGTCGCATTTGTGTGTGCACGTTTTGCCAAACCCATCCCATATCATACCTTGGATTGCGGTTATATCTGCTTAAAGGGTTCTTAAGGGTTCTAACATTCTGTGTTTGTTCAAAGTCTTAAACGATGATTGCTTCTGAATTTGTTTGCTTTTTCAACGCCGGAGAAGTTACCCGTACTCACAACACCCAACTTGCAATCCTAGTTCCTCAACAGTCCTTGAAGTCCCTGGACAAAAGTTCCGGCTAGATAGTCATAGCTGGGTTCTAACTAGCTCAAATTAACGAGCGGCATGGATGGCTTCGTTGATGATCCACATATGTGATTTGGTATACTACCTTCAGTCAGAGGTAGTACGCTTTACAACTTGCATTTGATGTGTTCAAGTGTGGGCGCTTTATCTTCATAAAATGCTTGACCACAACACGACTTCTGTTACTACTTGCAGAAGTTCAAGAAATGACTCCTAGAAACCCAGCTCATTGTGAGGAATGTTCCATAATCGTGGGCCAATGTAAAGAAGATGTAGTGTTTCATCAGTTTTGGTTAAGTACCACTGTGGTCTGTTGGCCTTCCTCTATTGCAATGCATTCTTCTCAGAGTATAATACAAAGTTCACTGAACCCAAATGTCTTCATTTCCTTCAGGGTAGAGCCTCATAAACAATAATTAGGATGAAACGGAAAAAAAAGAAGAAATTCAGAAGGCGTGTTGATCCGTCAATCAAAAGTTTCACCAAAAGCGATTGTTTTCCTTCTTTTTTTTTTGTGTTTTAGATATTTTTCCAATTACTTCATCGATGAAAGGTTTATCTTAACTGTTGTACGAAGGTCACTTGGTACATCATCACATACCAGTTGATCTTTTATCCGATTTCGATTCGATCAAACAAATGAAGACAGCAAATGAAAGGAAGAATAGAAAAAGATATCGAAGAATCAGTGTGTGGGTGCAAACACGTCGTGTAATGTTAATTACCAACACAGCGAGATGTCCATAATACCTTCATCACTCCAATCAGGGACTACTCGTGCCTCGTATCTTCTGAAACAATCCCGATAACTAGACCTGAAGCCTCGATCATAGAATAGAGCTAAATAGAATGGAACCCGAAAACCATTAAAAAGCGTTACGCAGCACTTTTTATTCTGTTGCCGGTATATGAGTATCCGTAGTTTGTACAAATGAAAAACGAAAAACGAAAAACTATCATCCCGCATCTGAGAGATGGAGATACTATGTACTTTCATTCTCGTGAAGAAGATAATGAAATACTGAGTGAGGGGAGTGAGTAGTGATGAATGAATTAATGAAGAAAAACACCAAACGTAATCGTACAATTGCTTTGCTTTGTGTTCGCGCATAATATCTACAAATTTCGATTCTAATTGTTACGACAAAGACGTGTGGTGATAGTGTAGGGGCGGTAAGATGAATGATCCACGGTTAAGAACAACTGGAAGGGGTGAGATTAATAGCACACAGAACTGATGGGGGGGGGGACATTTACTTTTTTTTCTAGGGACAAAGGATACCTATTCCTGGATTCGGATCCATGTATGAGATTTGAGAGGACGTGATCTGAATAAAACGCTTCTGGTGCTGTGATGCATATCGAAGGTTTTTTTTTGTTTTACAGATTCTTTCCCCTACGTAGTTGGTGGAATCTACATAGTTTCATCCAGAGCACTGCGTTTTGTATGCAGGAATAGGTACACACATTGATATGTTCGACGAGTATACATTGGTTTTTCAAATCCCGGAGAGTTGCAATATTGCGAGAAATTCGGTGATTTTCTTATCCTCAAAGCACAAACCCAGATAATGAAATCAATCAGACAAAAAGCGTTCCAAATAGGAGTCATTCTCTCCCTGGTTCATGGTTCTTATTTTCATAGAAAATGTTTGCTATAGCTAGAAAGCATGCTCGTGCCTAAAGGACGTGAAAGATACGAGTTTTCCGCAGAGAAATAAAAAGAAATTGGGCAGACGGTGTTTTTTCTTTGTCAAGCTATTATCCGAATCGAAAAGGTTCGACGTTTTAAAATTGTTTAACACAAATATGAGAGGATTGCTGTGGTGGAAAGGCCAAGGTATTAAGGAAGTCAAAGCCATTTCTGACTCCATATAAAGAGTCATTTGTGGAACCAAACCGCATCATCAACTCTACGTAGGGTTTGCTAGACATCGATCTAATAGCGAACCAACTATGAGCGCATACTGAGACTGCATGTATGGGCTAAATTCGCTAACAAAAGGTCTGTACGTATGTACTCCTGCCTCATCGGAAGACAAGAACAACGCAACCAATGGAAAGGCGCAATTTTTGATGCACAACATTATGTCTAGCAATGGGCTTAGCCTTAGGGATCTTGCGGAGGAATGAGATATCGCTATAGCATGCAAACGTTTTCGCAATCTCAATATACACAAGATGGCATAGAGGTTCCTGCACAATGGAACATTTGACAAAATCATAACTTCTTCAGCAGAATAGCAAGCTCAGCCAAAACATCCACGTCCACCTGCTCAAAACGAAGTAAGGTTAGCAATAATTAAGCCAACAAAGCTGCTCGACCTGACGGCTTATAGAGGTATGAAGTGTCCTCAACATTGCATACAAGATCTTATCTGAAATATTGTGTGAACGTCTGAAACCTTTCGTCAACACTCTGTTTGGCCCCTATCAGTGCGGTTTCAGATCAGTAAAGTTCATAAAAGGCCAAATCTTCATTCTCCTGCAGATTTTGGAGAGAACACAAGAACTCCAAGAAGATATCCATAATCTTTTCATTGACTTTCAGGCCACATATGATGGCAGACCCATGTCTAGCTTTGCATCCCTGATTTAGATCGATTACTGTTGCATCATCTGTCTATGTTGAATGGTCTGATCTTGCTGGCGGCGCGATGTTGGCGTTTTTTGCCTTTTAATAGTCTGCAGAAGCTGTTTTTTCATTCTCAACTCCGGCAGTGACTCTACTTTAGGGTTTCCTTCTTCATCTCTACAGGCTTCTATAAGGGTCTTTTTGCCTTGATACCTTTTCCTTGCCTGTTGGTATAACTTCATTATGTTATTCCTTACTCTTTGATCCTTTTCTTCTGAAGGAGTCGATGTTCTTCCAGCCTCTTCTGCCTGTAAAACTCTTGAGCGATCCTCGACCTTCTTTGCAGCGCCCCTTTGAACACTTTTTGTTTAGCTGTAAGCATTCTTTATAAGTCCAACGATTTCTTGATGGTGTTCAGGTGAAACCCAGCACTTCATTTGGGGCGGCTCTAATGGCAATTTTGCAGCGTTGTCAGAGCTCTTTGGTACTTGATGCTGGTGGCACAGGAGTTGTTGAGAGATTCGGGAATATGCTATTGCCAAATATCATCTTGCAATTGCGGGTTTTATTTATGATATCTTCTCACAGTAGTTCTTCTTTGTTGTAGCGCATTTGACTTTGGCTAAAATAAATTAGAAATGCGAGTTAATATTGGCTACCCGGAAGGTTTGGGTGTTCAGGATACTTAAGACATGCCATAGGTCGATAGCAAAATGATCAATATGACTTAGCATTTTATGATCTGAGGACCAGCATGTACTTTTGTGAATATTGTAAGGGGATAACCTTGTGCTTTCTATAGGGCGGAAATTAGGCGAAAAATCTTGCTCTTTCCAACCACTGTATCCCGGGGCTAAGAACATAATTGAACAGCGAGTGCTAGTCTCGGCCCACGGAGGGGAATACTCTATAAGATCCTTATCATCCATGTCCTATTGTATGCCGCAGAGACTTGGACACTTTCAAGAGGGGACAAGAGTTCGGTTAGATTCCGTCTGCTGCTCGTTTGTTCTATTATATAAGCTCCAATTTCATTGAGCTATTCTGAGGGATATGCCAGTCTTGGCTTACTAAAAGAAGGCTTAGTCGATTTGGGTTGTGTCCTTTTCGTATTCTTACTGTCAATTAATATGCAATTTATCCAAACAAGATTCTTTAGTGCATTGTTGAAAGGGCCCAGCTTCATAAGTTGAGGAATATTGGGCAGCTCTTTTCGAACACATGTTCTGACTTACGCCTTTCTAAGACGTGCCATGATAAGTATGACACTAGGAAGACACCATTTAGGCACACACGGACTGATAAAAAAAAAAAAACACTGTGGCGCTGGCAGCCCGGTATGGGCCATGGCCTAGCTTCTTGACACTCATTTACTTTCGGGAGTTTGCCATTGCCCGCCGAAAGGGTTACCCAGCCAGGAATCGAATCCAGACTCTCCGCGTGATAGTCCAATGAGCTTACTATCTCGCCATCGCCATCTAGACAGATTAACAACAGATAAATTGATAAGTCTGCTCGGGTATTCCTTCTTTGAAACGAAATGCGTTCTATTCAAATAGATTACAGGGTGCAGCGGCGAAAGTATCTACGAGTATGAAAGTCAGATCTTAAGTCCGAATTAATTCATCTATGGTCCGTTTGACTTGCTTATCCAAAGGGATCAGTCAACTGTTAGCCACTTGTACTTCAAATCACAATGAAGATATTCCTTATTACTAAAGGAACGTCCATCTGTTGGTATCTTTTTAAAAAACACTACAGAAAAAATACTATTAAATGTTCTTCAATAATTTTACTTTTTTGAAAAGAATAAATCTACCGACTAATTAAAATGTCTAACTCTAATCAAATAACTGCGTCGTATTGCTTAGAAATAGGCCGTCCTGTCAACGCAATTTTTCAATACATTTTCGATTGCTTCGGCCCCTTTGTAACGAATAGCTTGACCACTATTGCTATTGACTGCCTGAGTCGTCTTAAGATTGTTCGCATACCATCTATATTTAACAGCATTCCACAAAAAAATTACAATTAAATCGGTGTTACGATTATTGAATTTAGTATGCAATAAATTGATTGCTAGACGGCTTGTGTGGCATGTAGCCCCATCTTTCTGGAACCATAGCTTGCCTAGGTCCTCAATTTCTGGCCATAAAAAACTGGTTTTTAGGCGCTCTCCTTTGACTGTAATGTTTCTTCGCCAACAATCCTGCCAATTTCAAAACCACGCCAAACTGTCACATATTCAGGGTGCATTGCCAAAATATGGAGATGGAAATGAGCCTTATAAAGGCGTCAATGGTGGCTTGAATATTGACTTCCAATTATTTCGTTGCTGCTTTGTGGGCATAAACCAATGAGTTAAAATAGCCCCGTAATAAGTAATCGAGAGGCGTTAGTCGCACGACCGAGGGGGCAAGTTAACAGGACCACTTCTTGAAATAAAGTTGACACCAAATTGATTTTGCAATAAATTGATGGTTAGGCGCGCTGTAAGGCAAGTTGCGCCATCTTGTTGAAACCAAATGTCCTCAATATTTAGCTGATTAATTTTTAGAAACAAGAAATCAGTCAACATGGCTCGATAGCGTAACGACATTTCGGTGTCTTCTTCAACACTTCGCACTACAGCAGCAATTTTCTCTTCGGTACGCACATTTCTTTGCCTTGTTGATGGTTTTGAATCTAGAAGAGTAAAATTAGTGGGAAATTGCACGAATTGCTTGCTCAGTAGGCCGATTATGTTGAACGTAAAATAGCCGAAGTGCTCTATGATCTTCACGAACATATTTATTTTTTCAAAGTAAATTTCCTTCACAATTTGGAAGTGTTGTTCCGGCGTTAAATGATTCATGATGAATTGCCAAACCTTATTGAACAGAAATGTCAACAAAGTTTGACATTGACAACTGTCAAACCATAGACAACAACCATCAAAACTTCTCATACAGCTAAACAAACACCTTTTATTTTTGAGTGAACTTGTCTTCAATGTCGACCTGGTCTAAACGCCAAATAGAGAAGCGATATCGAAGCGGGTAGTCGTTTCGCTTTAATCCCTAAGTCAATTGGACCGAGATGATCATGAGAAATTCTCCTCAGGATAGTACGACTGAAGTTCAATTGCTCTAACCTTTGGCACGTTTCGGTTCTCGGGCTTAGGTGCACACTTTCGGCAACAGCTGCAATATCCTCTGTTAAGCGCACAGGTTGCACACGGAAATATGTTCGGTTATCAATTGGCAAACCAGTTTCACGAACTTTTTCACATATTCTCACCGAAATTTCTTTTCAAAATTCGCGCTTTTTCGGCAACACAGCATCTGTTTTGGATCTACTCGTAGCTTCACAATATTTTTCGGCGCGATTCAAGCGTGAATCGATCAATTTTGTAAAGCAAAGATATAATACTGAGCTGCTGTCAATATTTTGAGGCCACAAGAGCTGTCAGTGTCAAAATTACATATGATTCAAAAAGATGGCGTACCCTCTACATAATTCAACGGTTTCCTCCAGTTTCTTTCCAAAATGTAAGAACGGGGCTGCCGTAGAAGTGAAGGAATTAAGGTCATTCAACCTTGCACCATTATCAAATGACAAATATGCACATTTGCACACACACCATCTCTTTCCGGTGGTTAAATTAAAAAACGCCACACAGTTCCTTTTTGTGTTTTTTTCTTGTGTTTCTGCCGACGACAACGTCTGTCAAGATACGGAGATCGCATTAAAATGTCAAGAAAAAATTCGGCACTCTTCTTCTTCATGCATCATCAACCGAAATAACACTTCAAGTGGCTTTGTCAATTTCCACATTCGGTTGCCAACAATTCCAACAGGCGTGGAATCAAATTTTTGCATCAACCACTGACCATCCCCTAGCCCCATCCGGTCGCAAATCTTTAGCAGAACTAAGCCTGAAGCATTGACTAATTAAAAATTCCACTTAATTATGATGGAAATTGTGGCAACTCGTGTCGGAAGCTTATCGTGCCGACATGCATCGTCCCGTCAAATGGTGCATTAAAGGATTCATCGTTGCGGCATTAGCACTCAATTCCACTGTCAATCCTCCATCAGCGTGTGACTGTGTGCGAGTGAGTGGTTTTCGTTTGCGACTCTTTTAGGAGCGCACAACACTTTGTATTTTGATTGATGTTTCCGCGTAAACCGCACATTCCTCTGCCGCATGCCGCCACACACTTCTGATCTGATTTCTTATACCCCAGCCCACTATTCACATGCACACACACATACAAACCACAATTGAATGTTTGGTAAGTTCGATCCTAATAAAAACACGACACATATCATCCACGGTGTAAGGATTAGGGATGAGAGCAAGGCCAGGCTTATTCCCTGCCTTCTATGGCAGGGAATTCGCGAACGGCATCTGACATTTGGCAACACGAATGTTGATGTGCCATGGATGGGATTTTCGTCATCGTCATCGTCATCGTCATCATTGTCAACCGATTGCACGCAACAGTTGCCGGTGTTCAGGGTTAGCTACATTCAACACAACATGCTACAAAAGATATGGCTACACCATTCGCTCCCTTTGGTACTTGTTGAGCACACTCCCTTCACCTAATTGAAAGTGCCAACATTTGTGGCCCCCGAAACCTGACACTCGACACTCGGTAGAATGATGTTCTTTGAGCTCCTGACCGATGTCATCTTTGTGTGGATTTTCATCAAATGTCAGTGCTGCTGTTGGATTTTGCATCTGGGCGGACATTTAATTAAGTTGCGGTCTCCGTACATGGAACTTGCCACGTCATCATGGATCAACCAACAGTTGTCCGGGAGGAGGAAGTGTTGTGGTAATCAAGTTGACTCTCTTGATCTTAAGCGATTTCGGGTTCATAATCTCGTAAAGACTACTAAAGGCTTAGGTGTGAGGCAAATCATGATGCAAGGATTTGAGGTCACTTAAGACGAAATTTAATTAATTTTCGGGTTTCGTTGGCACCATACCAATGTGATTAAGTTCAATGACAACGCACATGCAATGAGTGGATTAAGTTTGATAAATGGGAACGGAACCGAACTTACGAGCTTACAACGATTCCTTGGATAGAATTGCTCTGAAGCTGAAATTTTTTGACAGTCAACCTGGCAAAGAATTGTCCTAAGAAATTTAGTAGCTAGTGAATGAGCTGTACTCACCAAACTCTGTAGATTTGTTCCAAAATTGATCGTTTAGATGAGGTTTAGTTTGCAAGGCAATTAGCGTCTTGATAAAAACTTTTCACTGGCTGAATCGTCAATCAAGAGACACACGTCCTCATCCTAACAGGACGATGCCGGAGAACTTCTGGGCTTTTGCATTGCTAGCCGACGATAGAGGGTCTCCCGAGACATCATGGAACAGATCTATTCAATACGAGTAGGCAGGTAGAGCTTCAAAGAAAGTCAATTTATTCGAACGGTTTGTGCATATTGTATTTTAGTGAGGCGTAGAAGGGCTGTCTGGTCGGTAGGATCTGTATTTTGCAGCAGACTGACGATAGTTCATAAAATGACCTGGCTGCCAACAATGATAGCATCAGCCAGCCGGAAGACAGTCGGAAATCGACTTAAAATCATTCAAAGAGATTACCGGTTGTATTCCATCGGATGTCTCCATGTCAGACCATATGTACATCGAGTTCATGATTGAATGCTGGGTCTCGATCCTGTTGAAGAGAAGGAATACGCAGATATCTAACTGGAAACGATTCAAAGAGTAACTTGGCAAGTCCAACAGTGCCCCCCTAAGCTCACAAGGAAGCTGTTCACCTGAATGGTAGCATCACCAAGTGTTTAGACTGCCATGTCCAGTTAGAATGCAGATCTGGACCTACTTCGTAGAGAAATCAAGAAATTTCTTCAAATGCCATTTAAGTCTCATTTGTACTAAGACTGGAGTCTTTGTAGACAAGAGTTCAATTCAAAGTTGGAGTTCAGAGAATGCCCCGAAAGCAGAAACTCTTCGTTTCATGCTAGAGACTTACTTCTAATGACTCAGATTCAGAACGAGCTAACAACCACTTCCTATGGATGAAACTGCTATTGAGCCGAATAATATCTACAACACACTGTAGCTAGTACATCTCATGTATTTTTGTGACATATTAGGCCGTCAAACATACAGTTGTTACTTTTGATGACTTCAAGTTGGCCGGCACCGATGGCATACCTTATTATGAGGGCAGCCACATGCTGAGGAGACTCTTCATTGTTAGATTGGCACTGGCATGCGAGTGAGATTTTCTTTTATACCAAAAAATCAGAAAGAGGACTACATGCTCGCCTAGAGCTTCAGACCTAGAGTCTGAGTTTCTTCTTATTGCACAGAATGGAGAGATTGGGGAAGTTCCGTGCGCTTAAAACTTGCGAATCCAGCCTCTGTCTAAGATGCAACATACCTACTTCTCAACGAGGTAAGGTAAAGGGACTGTCATCAAGAACTTTTGATTGGATCTACACGGCATGCAAAGGCCAATTATATTCTACATTCCGGTTTTCTAATGAACGCAAATACGACGCTGCTGCTTTTACCAGACTCTTAGGAACGGTCTCTCTTGCTTGGCATCGCAGCTTCCCCAGTTGGCCTGGTTCCGCTTGATGAAATGCGCTCCCCTTAATATTCATATTATGGGCTGCGCTCTTAAAACCATTGTCTGTTTAAAAAGAAGTGGAATTGGGTACACCACTTATTGAAGCTTCGAATACTTTGCGAATCAAATGCCTTCACTTCACTTTTCGTTCGGAAAACCGGCGTCCGCCTTTCAAGCCGAGAAATACGCAATCCTAATGACAAAAGGCAATCAGTGGAGGGGAGAAGCATTTCCATATTTATCGGCAGCCAAACTAAGCTTAGAGCCTTGCTGATCCCGCTTACGACTTCCAGGGTAGTTTGACGTCACAGCTGGATTTCTGAAAAGAAATCGTGGATTAACTACAATAGCTAGGGAAAGTTTAGAGCAGGACTTTCCAGGACCCGCATTTCGTTCCTGGTCTCCATTGAAAGTAGGGTTTCATAAAACACAACTGTAGATAGCATGAGTCTCTATGTTGCTTGCAAACAAAATAAATACTTTCCGACATCTCTGAGAGGTCAGCAGCCTTTCTTTTGTCCCTCAGTAGGAAGGAGTGCAAGAGGAATGCTGACAACATAACTTTTATGAGCTGGGCGTAAGTGATAAAACATCCTGCGATGCTAGCTGTGAATGTTTTAATAACACCGTTGAGTGCTACCTCTGTGAATGTCCGGCTTATGCTCGCATCTGGACTTGCAGTCAACTGGCGGTGATTTGATCTGTGCTGGCACTATAGGCACTTTATCATTGAAGAGCTTATTCATCGTTCTATTCAAGAGTTAGAAAGTCCATTAAAAGGAACCTCTGTTACGACAGATGGCGATGGCGCGATAGTGAGCCCATTGGACTATCACACAGAGAGTCTGGGTTCGATTCCTGGCTTGGGTCACCAACAATTTTTCAAATCGCCATCGACCTTTCGGCGGGCAATGGCTAACTCCCGAAAGTAAAATTGCCTACGAAAGAGCTTCTAAGGAGTGGCGTTCGGACTCGGCAATAAAACCGCTCAGATGTGACAAAAATGACAACATGAGCAACACAAATGAGTGTCTAGAAGCTAGGCAATGGCCCATACCGGGCTGCCAGCGCCACAGTGTTTTTTTTTGTTTTATTTTTTTGTTACGACAGAAACAAAAAGAATATCAATGCCAGGAACTCACCAGAAAAGTCGTCATTGGTATGCTCCACAAAAAAAACCTTTGGTTTCGCTGTACTCTGCAATGAAGCTGCAAAGAAGGACCGTAGCTGGTAAAGAGCTCGAAAAGGTGAAACATCGTCTTTTAAAGAAAAACCATCGACTAAGGCCATAGAAAGATGCGACTGCAGCTTTAAAATATGTAGAATAGCAGCAGTAATAGAGTCTCAGTTGGTACTGGGGAAGCAAAGGCCATTTTTGCAGGTTGTAAAACGACGATAAAGGCACTGGTAGGCAGAATGAACCATTAACACCACTGTTCAATATGCACGACTGTAAATCTGATGTTAATTAATTTAGACTCGCGTATCTAAGAAGCTATCGCTGCAGGCTCTGATAGCTGACAACTGAATAATTGACAGCAGCGAGTGTTGAGTTAGTACGATGCATACATGACCTTATTGTCAAGATATGCTCGATAGAAAGCATTGCGTTGTTTGTTTTTCCTTTAGTTCGCTGTGGAGGATAACAATGGAAATACGTGCCACATTATAAGCTTAGTTAAGACTTCACCGAGACGTAAAATGTCAAAAAAATGGCTACGAATAAGGCCATCGATATATTTCAAAAATTGAAAACAATTTCTTATTGCCTTTTTCATCGGAAAGACATCAATACTTCGGCTCGACGAATTCTCGAATCAACACCAAGCAGAGGTAGTCATAGAGCAAAACTTTTGGTATCCAATTAGAAGGATCCTTAACCTTGAAGGCTAACCGAGCCGGCTGGGGAGGTGTTTTGATGAAACAAATTTGTAGTAATCAAATGTCCAACCTGGTAAACACCATTTATTATAAGGATGTTGCAGATCAAGAAGTTGTTGTCACAATTTATTTGGCAATTCTACTACCTGGAGTAAGCCATGTTCCTGCATGGAGCCTGTTGTTGTGCAGCTAAGAACTCTAGAATCTGTAGTATCTCCTAAATGGTTATATCTCTCGATAAGCCAACCGAAAAGTGCTTTCGTCATAGAAGACTGACACTTTGCTGCTTAAAATATTTGAAATCAGCTTTATAAAATTTTTGTTGTTCTGGCTCCTTTGAGACTCGGCTGACGATATCTAGAATCTGCGGCTTAAAATTGACATCTGTATGCTGACATTCAGCAATTCGCACCGAGCAATACTGATTTGCAGGTAACAAGGCTCCGAAGCTATTAAATTGAATCGAAAGGGAACGGTTAGATGGGGATTTCTGATGTCGTATGCAGCTACGAATACGCTTTTGAAGCCGACAGGATATGAGCAAGTTCAAACTTACTTACTTACTTACTTTAAGGTGCGCTCCAGTCCAGGGTGGACCTGGGCCTCAGTCAACAAGCGTCTCCAGCCAGCTCGATCCCTAGCTAGCTGCCTACAGTTTCGCACGCTAAGTTGACTGAGGTCCCCTTCCACTTGCGTGCGCCACCTGGGTCTTGGCCTTCATCTACTGTGCTGTCCCTCGGGAGCAGATTCGAAGACTTTTCGAACCGGAGCATTGGTGTCCATACGCCCTACATGACCCTGCTATCTTAGTCTTTGGATCTTCACTCTTCTGGTTAGTTCCATGTAGCTGTACAGTCCGTAGAGTTCAGGGTTGTATCTCCTCCTCCATTCACCGTCAATGCAGACGGGACCGAAGATCGCCCGAAGAATTTTTTTCTCGAAGCAACCATGAACACCCTCATCCATTTTTGATAATGTCCATGCCTCTGCGCCATGGAGCAGGACCGGATTATTAAGGTCTTACAAAGGGTGACTTTTGTTGTCCGATAGAGGGCTTTGCTACTCAATTCTCAGCCCAAAGAAACAGCGATTGGTAAGAGTTATTCTTCGATTGATCTCAGCGCTGGTGTGGTTGTCTGTATTTATAGCGAAGCCTAGGTTGACAAAATCCTTAACTACCTCAAAGTTATATCTGTCGAGGATGACATTCTGTCCGAGACGACGGTGTTGAGTGTCCTTTGCGACTGACAGCATATACTCGTACTTGGTTTTGTCCTCGTTGAGCGCTAGACCCCTTTTTGACACTTCCGTCCCAATACTTGCAAAAGCACCACTGACATCACGCTGCTTTCTCCCGATTATGCCAATATCGTCGGCATATGCGAGTAATTGGACGGACTTTTGAAAGATTGTGCCTCTTGTGCTTGCTTGTGAGTTTTGCACTATTCTTTCAAGTACGATGTTGAAAAAATTGCATGACAGCGCATCGCCTTGTCTAAATCCTTTCTGGACATCAAAGGTCTCGGTGAGATCTTTACCGACCTTGATGGAGCAGCGTGCATTCTCCATCTTCATCCTGCAGGGACATCCGGACGAGTTTGGCAGGGATGCCGAAACAAGATATTGCTCTGTATAGCTCGTCTCTATAGATGCTGTCATACGCGGCCTTAAAATCGATGAGTAGGTGGTGGGTATTGATCTGAAGCTCATGGGTCTTCTCCAAGATCTGCCGTGGTGTGAATATTTGTTCGATGGTGGTCTTTCCTGACCTGAAGCCACACGGATATGAACCTATCAGGTTGTTGGCTTCAGGCGTTCACACAATACGGCAGATAAGATCTTGCAAGCTATATTAAGAATACTGACGCCTCTGTAATTGGCGCAGTTCAGAGGGTGTCCTTTCTTGAGAATCGGACAAACAATGCTGAGATTCCATTCATCGGACATACTTTCGTCCGATCATATTTCAGAGATGAGTTGGTGTATGCTCCTTACCAAATCATCGCCCCCGGCAGTCAGGCCCTCCGCTCCAGCATCTTTGTTTGACTTGAGTTTGGATACCTTCACTCCATCCAGTGATCGGGTGAACGGAGTTGTACAGTCAACAGAAATGGTCTTTCCAAATCCTCAGCATCGACTGCGATTCTACTACGATGTTCCCTTGTTCATCTCTACAGGCTTCGGTTCGGGGTTTGTTTCCGCGGCATGTTATTTTTACCTTTTGGTAAAACTTCCGAACCTCATTCTTGGAGTAGCATCTCTTAATTTCCTCGATCGCGCGCTTCTCATGCTGTTTCTTCTTCCTCCTGAGAAGCCGGTGTTCGTCTCTCCTCTTCCGCTCATAGAGCTCATGAGCAGCTCTGGTCTTTTTTTGCAGTGGCGCATTGCGTGCTTTTTGCTGAGCTGCATGTGCTTGCTGGCATTCGTCATCGAACCAGGGGTTTCGTTGCGGCATTGGACCTCTTAAGAGATTAAGAGACACTCGATCGGAAAAGGACTTTGCGATCTCTTGCGATTGTAGCCGTCTGACGTCGAATTTTCTCACAGCATTAATTTGTCTTTGCGTGGATTGGGATATCCGCAACCGTACTTTGGCTACAACAAGGTAATGGTCCGAGTCGATGTTGGCTCATCGGAACGTACGGACATCCATAATACAATAATACTGGATTAGTGTCTTGCGTCGATCGCAATGTGATCAATCTGGTTGACTGTTGATTGATCAGGAGTTCTCCAAGTCCCCTTGTGTATGTCGAGACGTGGGAACCGCGTGCTAGCTACGACAAATTTTCGCCCCGCCGCAAAGTCGATTAGCATAAATCCGTTATCGGAGGTGGTGTCGTGCCGGCTATATTTTCCGATTGTTCCACCAAAGATACCCTCTTTTCCTAGCTTTGCATTAAAATCAACGAGGACAATTTTAATGTCATAGCTAGGGCATTGCTCGTCTAGTCTAGTCAAGGAGCTCATAGAAGGCAGCCTTGGTGTCGTCATCTTTCTCCTCTGAGTGGTCATGCGGCCACATTAGGCTTGTGTTGGCGAATTTAGCCTTGATGCGGATTGCTATGAGGCGCTCGTTCACATGCCGGAAGTTCAGGACTTCTTGTCTTAGTTTGCCCCCGACAACAAATTCGCATCCAATTAAGCTTTGCAAGTTCAAACAGAAATAGAAAAACATTCATACAATGCAGAAGCACTTGTGATTTGCAGGCTCAAAGGCAACGTATCCGTGTAATCCTCGAAATCTCTGTCTTTATTCATTAAAGGACGTTTAGCACTACAAAAGAAACTCCTGCAGAATCACATCATTGTCATCCCTCAACCAAGATCCCCTTCAAACTTCCACCTCTAGGATAACCCAGATGTCTTGTATTCGTATGTCTTGTCATAAAAACCGAGGACCGACTTGAATAAATTGCTCTTCGAATCGTATCATTAAATTTGCCAGTTTTCACGAGGGAATCGTTGCAATTTATTTCTGAAAAGTTTCTTCTTGAAGGAGGACGACGAGTACCACACTCCACATTGTGGCATAATTAAATTTATAATTTCATTTGTCAACACGAGCTGTGCATCCAGTGATAGTGAATTCACTTCATTCCTTTCGCTTTGGCCCTCACCCAATTTGTTCAACAACTACGTTTGAAAGTACGACTACATCTCCTTTTCTTTAGTTGTTGCAAGGGAATGTCTTCAACAGAATACCACACAAGGAATGCACCGAAATCTTCATCCATCATTGTCAGACAGTCAAAATGACATGCAATCTGTGGTATAAAGTCCATCCAGACACGACATTTCCTTGAATATCTTGCTTTCGGCAGAGATAGATGTAGTTAAAGTGTCTCCGACAGAGTAACTAAAAAGTACACTGATCCAGTGGTTCTTTTTAACATCGAAACGGTGTTGGAATTCCATATTGCGGTATGTCCTCAAAATTCCCTCTCCAAGATACTCGCAAAAGGCACCAAATGTAGCAATGAAAATGCTAATCCCAATCCCTTTGTGGTATCATGGTTACCCTTATAGTCGTATCTTTCGAAGTGAATTCGTAACCAGGCCATGACCAAAATTTGATTACGCTTACGGCCCGCTGGCAGTCGCTGAGGCGACAAATCAAAAGGGACATCTACGAACATGGTTAAAGCAATATGTCGAAGCGAGCGCTATGAACTGTGAAACACGGTTATTCTCGTATCCATTGGAGTTGTCGATATTGATGAAATAGAATCCATGAGTTCGCGTTTAAAGCCGCCGCTGTTGTCGCTGATGTTCTTTTGTTTGGTTGTTAGGCAATCGTACTCCAGCTGGAATTGAAATCCCCTTGGAGTTACTCCGTATTTCCCCTTTCTTTAGGACTCTTGTCTGTGTTGCTTACTGATGCAGCATACGAGTTATTGAGATGCCAGACAAATGAGTTGGAACTGATTCGAGCTGACGCCAGCGAATGATGTGCTCACTTTCAAACAAGTTGGTGTTGAGGGTGGAAATTCTAGAAGTTTGTTGTGAATTGCCATAGAAACTTCAGTGGGTGTTCTGTAAGAAGTTAATAGCAGTTGATGGATGTTTAAGGTACGAAAATATCGTACTTAGGCGTGAATTTAAGAAGTTAGAATCCACACTTTCAATCTTAGGATTTTCACTCCAGTGAAAGCATCCTCCGGTGACTTCAGCTAAAGTCTCACAAAAATTGTAAGCAAACTACTGGACGGGCGTTGTTCTATTGTAGAATTCCCACAGAAGCTAAAGTAGTATGAGTGGTCTTAAATGCAAAAACGGTTCCTTGTACGACATGAGTAACGATATCTTTCACTGCAACGGGCGAATGGGTGTTACAGTGCATACTCTGCTATGGAACAGAAGATATTAGAGGTAATGTTGTTCAACCAGCTTAACCTGTGATTTTACGCCCGGTTACAAGAAACTCAGTATCACATGTCTGATCTGCAAGTAAACTATGGACTGTGGCAATTTAATCTTGAATGCGAAGGAATTTCCACGAAAAACTTGCAAAGTTACATCATCGTGTTTAGACGCTAATGAATAGCCTTCGGTATTTTCTGCTGAGGAACAACAGAAGAGTACCAGATTCTTTAGCGTCGTCGGGCCAAAGTCCTTATAGAGGAAACAACTTTTAAGGCAAGTGGTAAGTAAGTGCGCAGCTACATAGACTCAGCCTTGTCTTACCAGCTCATCAGCGGTCTAATTTTTTGCGATTACCCTGTGACATGCGAATAGAAAATTCAGTCCTCCAAGTGCGTTAAAAGCAGCCTTAGATTTTCGAGACTAGCTTGTAAGAAGTAAAAGGGTGAAGTGAAGTTAACAGCGATGAAGGATCTAAGTCTCTTCCCAGTTCAGTGACATCAGAATTGCATTTATCTCTGCCAGCATATAGCCAAAAATATCCTATCTCTCGGAGTTTGATGGTAACTTGCGACATGATCGAACTTTCTTGCGATACTTACACATACACAGTCTGGTAAATAATAGCCCGGACACGAGCCATATCTCTGCAACCAAAAGCGCCATCTATTTGTCCGAACTAGTTATACAGCATTCATTGATCGTCAATTTATGGCTTGAAATCAAGTGTGTGTGTGAAATCATCAGCTATATTCCTCTGGTTTGGCACTGTGTTGAAAGGATGCGTCTTTGACGACATTTCAATCACTAAAGCAATTTCGACACAAGCACTGAAGGCAGGCATTTGATTCGTTATAACAAGTGAATTGAATTGGAACAAGAATATAGTATTTCGAATAAAAATATCAGAAATATCAAACAGAAACAGTCCGGTATATTATTTGCCACACTGTGTATGTAGACCAGACCACATAGTTCTCGGTAACAGGTTTTAAAAACTGCTCTACACTCCAAGAAAGCCTCATTTATCTTAATCATTGCATGAGACATGCTTAGTTCAAGAAGTTTTTTGTTGATAACCAAACACCTAGCTTCGATGGAAAAGGCCATGGTAATGCTTGCGAGTATCTGGTTCAGAGAACCACCTCTGTTTTGAACTGAGGCGAATTAAAGTGCACCGGCTGTGTTTTAAGTCTAGTTATACCTACGATTGCTGTCGCTAAAAATGCTCCGACAGACAGTACAGCTATCGTTTGCAAATGCCTGATCGAAGACTTTGGAACTGCTAACAGTGTACAGGCCCAGAGTTATTCAAAATATAGACGCTGCGCTTATTCTTTTAACAATCAGAAAACACTGTGGCGCTGCCAGCCCGGTATGGGCCATAGCCTAGCTTCTTGACACTCATTTGTGTTGCTCGTTGTCATTTTTGTCACATCTGAGTGGGGCCTACGGTTTATCGCCGAGTCCGAACGGCACTCCTTAGAAGCTTTTTCGTAGATTGCCATTGCCCGCCGAAAAGGTGATGGCGATTTGAAAAATTGTTGGTGACCCAATTTTGTCGGGAATTCAGGCACATCTCGTGGCTGGCCGAGAGAAATGAGTCGAGGCCCTTCATTTTGAATTTGGAAATCGCTAGATCGCGAACAAGCGTTCGATCAACGATAAATTTGTCTTCACTAAGGAAGGCAGACAAGGGTAAGCTGCTCAAATAACTCAAGTTAAGAGGCAGACTTGAATAGAATCCTCCTAGTGGAAGCAAGTGTCAAGGTGCTATTCCAACAAGTAGAAGCCGAGTTACATGATGCCCCACAGGTCGCATAAACTTTAGGTGGGCTGAGCACAGGGAGAGAACACTACACATTAAAGGTCTCTTATGTTTTGGGACAACGATCGCAATGCTAAGCTGTAATACTAGACCGTCAGCGGAGTGAGAGACAAGGAATAACTGCAGAAAGAATTGCTAAAAAAACAGAACACAGATTTGGAATCCTTTAGACAAATGTAAAAGGAAAGCGTTTCATTCATGCTCGATCAGTAGAAACATACTGGTATACGCCAGTATAGGGTTCACATCTCTATACGGAAGAGATTACAAAGAATTGACAAACCAACTAGGGATTCACTGACGATGACCTTCTCAAACATTTAGAGAACAACGACCTTGAGCTGCCAACACATGTCCGAGCTTCTTATGACAATCTGTATCAAGGCTAAATCCGCTTACATTAGTCTAATATGCGTCCACGCCTTTACGAAAGACAAATGATGATGACACCAAATAATTCTTCTACGAGGTCCCCGACAAGACATATGACAATGATCAGGATAGGACTGGTAAGCGTACTTTACACGTCATCACATATGGCAACCGACTAAGCTTATTGAATTTTCTTCTGACATCACTTTATAAAGCACACGGTCTCCTTATCACAGTATATACTAGGGCCTACGGGGGGGTTTGGATCTCTCAACGCTACATCTAATTTATTCATAGACGTAAAGCACGCCTCCAATATTGTGAACGTCCCAACGTTCCTGGCAGCAATATTGACTCGGATTACAAGTTTTTTGGAATCAAGATGCGGATGGGGATTTCCCAAACACCACAACAAAGAAGAACTACTGTGAGAAGGTACAACGTAGAAAAGATGGAATCGCAAGAGACCGCCAGAATTTTAAAAATCTCTCAACGATTCGTAAGCCGTCAACATTAGGTAACGAAGAGAAGTAGAAACGTTATCAACGTGTCATCAGAGATGCTGCAACTGAAGTGTTGACTTCCATGGCCTGACAAAGAAACATCGATCTAAGCACGATGCAACAAAACGGTGCTGCAGCGACGGACGGGAATCGCTCGTGAGCTAAACGAGTGGAAGCAACGGGAAGAATATTGTCTTCTCCAGTAGAAGTAAAAAGAGTACGAGAAGTGCTCAATCGCTCAATCAATATTGAGGGGTGCTCTGGGAAAAACAAACGACGGTTGTATCAACAGGTAACAACATTTCAAAGCAAGAAAACTCATATATAAACCAGTAGACGTGAAGAGGGAAACCTGGTAGTAGAGTGTTAGTTGGTGCTGCGGATACGTCAAAACATTTTCAACAGACTCTATAACGGCGAAGGAACTAGACGATGATAGCCCAAATTTTCGACCTCCTGACCAAAATGAACGCACACAGGTGCTGTTTAAACGAAAATCGGCAGAAATCAAACGAAGACAAACTGCCAATCCCTATTTTTTAGGGCTAGAAAGGTAATTGGGTGGTAAGGCCTAAGGCTCCTTATAGGACCTAGACCATCTCAGTCCTGAAATCGTTTCGAAAGAGAAATCCTTTAAAAAAAATTGGGACCCCCTTGCGTTGACGGGCCTCGGAGGATAAGATTCAATGACGAAGTATACCTATACAAGCTGTACACCAGGCTTGTAATCGTTCCAAAACGTCGGAAGATGCTGATGCTGATGCTCATCGTCGTAAGACTGAATTAGTACACCGAGAGATATGAAGATATGAAGTATGTAGTACGAGTATATCACATGCCACGTGATATCACATGCAAAGCTGCATCTGGAACCAGATAGAAATACGAGAAAAACAGTGCCACATGGAACGTTGCCATCGATTCGAAATATACGATCACAAAATTACCCCTTGCGAATAGAAGGGGCCCAAACCAACTTTGAGTGCGCAACCAGAGGCAGTTAACTAAAAATCGGTCTAACTGGAGAGGTTTGTGAGCTGAGTCCGAACTGAAGCGACACCTAAGAAAGCAAATAAGTAAGATTGACAAGAGAAGATGCCGAAGTAGTACTATCCCTTAAAAGTGCGGAGGCCTGCTCAAAATCAAGGGGCCTAAAAGTAGCAATTTTATCGTGCCGATTTCCAGTACAATCAAAAAGGGTAGTGTTTTACTCATCTCGAAAGGTCTGAAGACCCCAGAGCAATCATTGTCATATAGACGGGGAGGTGGCTGAAAACATACTATGATTCCTCTTAACCTGGGCCAGTACATCGAAGGATCTGAAGAATATGAAATGTGAAGACAACACAAACTGAGTTGCATGCGAGGGAACCAGAACGAAATGCAGGAAAAGAGAGTATCACACGGAACGTGTTATAACTGTTGCGGTGCAACGATTTTACTTATATTACTTTTAAGAGTTGGCCATCAGGTACTGCTGGATGTCCAGACGAACTCAATCTGCTGAACATTTAGGAGCGAGCGTAGAATTACACCACTATAAGCATTATATAGGTATTGGGCGGATATCTTTGATGGACAGGTTGTAATTTCAAAAATAAGCCAGATTCCTGGAAAACAGATAATAGGAGATGAGCTATTAATGTACCAAAGGCAGCGCTCACATATTTAATGTAAGCAACTGACATCGATGTAACCGGCCTATCTTCCTAGAGGTTTCTATGTAAGTTTAGTGGAATCGGTCCTCCAAGTTGGTAGAGAACTTCTTAGTTATGTAAAAAGGAATAAGTTGTGCCAGTCTACACAGGTTCCCTCATTGAAGGTCACGTAACGCTCACGGACTAATTAAGAAGATTCAAGTGATGATAAGAACTTGAATTTACTTCTACGCAGTAAAAGGCAGTACATACAGCTGCCACAAAAGACTGAGACTGCACATGTTAGGATGCGGAGTCATCTAAGGAAATGGGCTACGCCTCATAGTAATTTTTTCTAAAGCCAATAAGCGATAACCTGGTTAGACCCCAAATTAAGGCATCTTACATCAAACATACATATGTAGATGCATACTCCCCTATCGACGAAGCTGAAGGCTTTGTCGAGATTGAATTTCATGACACCTTTTGGAAACCATGTAAAAATCAGTAAGGAAAACATCTTTTGGGGATAAATCAAAACGCACAGCCTCTACTACACGACAATAAGATAGAGCTCTGCTGCTAAGCTCCTTTCAGGAGCTCGTAATACAGTGATAGGTAGCGCTGAGTTTCCAAGGATCTTAACCCACACAGCGAATTTGCGTTCTCTAGAATGTCGAATCATCAACCTAACCGCACAAATCGGTGTTTACGGGAAGGGCATTACATTCAACATATCTGTCCGACTGTCCGAGAGAGGCCTTAGAGTAAATGAGGACAAACTCAAGGCAATACACAATGAAGCACCTATCACCGCCAAGGAAAAAAGCTGTCGACAATAGTAATAGTGGTTGAGGTAGAAAACTATCTCAGATATAATATCAACTTCATGGGTAACACTTAAGTAGAGATTCGGGGAAGATTCCCTAGAAAACCGCCACTACTACAACGGTCTCCAAAATTTTAATTTGGAAGACGATAGCGTGCTGAAAATTCGACCATTTGGAGACGAGTTCTAGATGGTAAGTAGGAAAGATGTGAATGTAGTCTAAAAGGCCAAGGCACTTCGACTAGACTGGCTTAGCCATATTGAGCGAATGGACAGTAATGCTCCAGCAAGGAGGATCTTCGAATCGCTGCCGCCACTTCCGTTTTAAGGATAAAGCTACAGCGATAGAAACCACGCATTCGAGTTAGAAAACAATGGATGGCTTCCGTATTTCAGGCAGACACACTTTACGGGTCGAAAGGCTGTTTACAACATAAATTGTCACTTGCGGTAGCGAAGAAGGTCTTAGAAAAATGCTGAAAAACATGTGGAGTTCCACAAGGGTCAGTGCTTAGCCCATTCTTGTGGACCATAATACATAATGAAGCACTGAGGATGTGCGAATGTTAACATAATTGGATGCGCAGATGATATCGCAGTAGCAGTAGTTGGTAAAGCCAAAAAGGAAGTTATAGGACTTCACTTATCAGGTCTGGAACCAACAGACCTCAAACCGGGGACTATTCTCATACGGTGCCACAAGCAAGTTGAGTGCCTGACTATACAGGTTGTGCGCAAAAGCGAGTATGTTATGCATACTATCCAGGAGGAAGCAATCAGCGTGCTAGCCAGACGAAAACCTATCTACATGAAGATCCAAATATCGGATACTAATATCGAAGAAATTAGCAGATAGCTTTGTTAGCCTTTCACTGGATATCGTTTAGAGCTGTAGACAGAGATTTGTTTCAGTGATCTGTTTTAAAGTCTCAACCAACGGGCGAACGAAGTTATGCGAGAGATGATTTGGTCGTTGTCTTTAGCTGCCCTGTTAGTCCTTGATCTACAATAGTTTTCCTTGTCCACTCGGCGGCAGGCTTTTTGCCCAAACATGGTGCGAAGTATAGTATATCAAGTTGATAATCATTCCGGAGTCCGGTGAATCGTAAGCCTCTGATACCAAACTCCGATTGTGGATCATAAAGTAGTTCAGTTCCTCAGATAATGTTGATCTGGTATTCCTAGCTCCCTGAGTTGGCATGCAAATTTCCACAAATAACTGGAACGACATTCCTTCATAACAACCACAGTCACCAATCACTTCCGCTCAATCCGCTTTTACATTTTACTAGTATGCAGTGCCTTTCTTGAATTTTCGCCTCTCGTACTGTCACCTTACCGTTTTAATTGGACAATTATTCAGAATCAGTTAACCTGTTGCCTTCAATTACACTCAGTGGACCAGTTCTCTGCTTTAATTAACCATCCCGTCTGTGCGTGGTCGTCTATATTCTCGTATCTGTGTTACATTTCAAGGTGTGAAAACTAGATGCTGTCCCCAGTGTAGCAAAGCAAGTATCTGTAACTGCTTGCAGACACTATCTCCGAAGAGCACACCTTCGAACTGGTTTGGAAACGTTAAAATGCCTTCACCATCTCAATTCTTTGATTTAGAGATTCAGATCCTGCATGCGTTTGTATGAGTTTTTATATCAGAGCCTCCTCCTTCGAGGTGGCAAAAAGAAATCATGATCATGAATCTGGCAGTTCCTTTCGAAGTTTCAGTCGTTGTGCACACTGAATGCAAGTACATCTGCAAGCCTTCAAGGGCTCAGGGACACACTCTTGAGATCCTCCAGCATCTATCCATGTTCCCAGGTCCCATCCTGCTGTATCAATTAAAACCGATCTAATGAATGTGCCCAGCGAACATGGATTCTATCGCGCTACCGCCCGTCTAGCAGCCACAACATGAACATCTTCCTTTCGAGGGATGTGATGATGATGATGATGATGATGGCTTTTGCGTTAAAATTGCCGGACATTCGCCTTTCTGTCTCTAAGGAACGCGCAGAGGACATGGTTATCTCTAGGGCAGATTCCCCCATCATCGTTGCTGGTGTTGTCGCAAGTACAACAGCCTTTACATGATGCAATGTTGGTCATGGCTACCCATTGGCCTAAGGCTTAATTTATGATAATTAATTCACTTTAAGAGTAAGAGATGTGCGCTGAAGAAGTGGATACTTGACGTCGCGTCTCGATCGCTTGTCGATGCTGCTCATCAATTAAAATGAACAAGAGGAACGCCAATGAGACGGCGATGAAACGGGTGCCAAAGCTGCCGAGAAGCACCATGGAGTGGACAGAATGGTCAGTCTTACTGATGATTTCGATTGTGACTTCGTCCTTATCGATGGGTGGATGGGTCGTTTGCTTTTGTTCCTTCTGCAATCAGATAATGAACCGAATGGCAAGTTGTGATGGCCTTTCGTGTTTGAATGCAGTAGTATGCTGCCGTTTTTTGGGGTTTAAGCGACTAAGCACTGGCGGACATGTCATTCAACATGATGTCTTATCTGCATTTGCATGGAGCGACTAAGTTTTAAAAACTGTTAATGAGGGGTATTTCCGAGTGATCTCTATCGGGTTAGGCATTTTTGCATTTTATAATGAGACATGCAAATAGTTGGGACCTAACGTGATCGCACGTAGGGCGAACCATTGAGATAGATGAGGGATTTGCATAATCGATGATCAGATTTGGGATGCTTCGTCGTAGAAATTAGGGAGATTTCTTCTAAATGGCACAATCCGCACCATCTATGATTCGATAGATACGATGGAAAGAGGTTGTTGTATTAGATGATCGGCACATTTTCTTTTCGTTGCATATCTATAGGCGAAATATCTGACTGACAGACGCATACCCATGATGGAAGGGTGAATTGAGTCAACCTTTTCTGATGATTTAAGGTTATCCACGGAGTAAAACTAACAAGAAAATGATGAAATATTGCAATTGAAGTGCTAGGTTTCAATTAATACAACGAAACTCCTAGTTTGACAAAAAGTATCGACAAGATCATTCAGCGTAACTAGAGGTATACAAAACGGTGCTGCAAGGAAGGACGAACATTTCCTTCAGGTTCTATGAGTACAGAAAGCTGGAGGAAAATTGTTTTCAAAGAAATAGAAAAGAAGTCACAAATATTGAACAGAAGCATTCACATATAAGAACGGCAGCAACATAGTAGGGTCACAGTCGGTGCTGGTAGCAAAAAGTATAACATCTGCAGACAGCGGAGACGATCAGCATTCCACTGTCCAGCAAAATTATCTTTTCAATGTGGGCAATGAACGATAACAACTTTATCAAGCACACCATGAAGAGGTCTTGTTAGTGACATATAAGCTAAAGAACAGATAAACTGCAGGTATAAGTGAACAATCTGCTGATTAAGGCAGCAGACACAGAGCCAGTAAGGAGTCAGTAGTCACATTGACTTCATTCCACTTAAAGCTACTATCAGAACTGCTTTTGTAAAACGACGACTTGATCGATTTGACGACAGTTTTATGATCAGGTGTCCGACGACTTCCTTTGTAAAGATTGAGGTAAGTTGTAGTAATATTGTGACTTGCGGCATAACCAGTCAGCCAAGGTCCGTTTCCAGATGTGTTTTCATGAAAGCCATTTTCTCCAACTGCACAACAAACCGGATTGGCTGCATCTCTGCTTGAAAGACAGACACAAATTTCATCCTCCAGAATTACACAACATTATTCGGTTTTGGAGCCATCCGTGAGAAACCAACTATTTACATTGATTTCCTGGTTAAGATTTTGGTTGAAACCGGTCCTGGGCACGGGGAAAGTCGGTTTCGTACTTTTATTTACGCTGCAGGAGTTCTGGTGTCAATGCGCTAGCCTTAACTACTCCGGTGGAACGACGTTCAGATTTGAAGAGATGAGGGCTGACCAATTATATATTTATCCCTCTACACTCTTGCCACGGCAGATTTGCATATTTGTTGTGATATGTTTTCGTTTGTTGTTGTTTGTATGAAAGTTTCCTCGTTGGAGGCTGTCTTAAGTCATGGCCATCCGCCTATATGCCTATATTGCTCCTGCTCGCTGCCCTATCGGTGGTGTGCCAGTTTAAAAATAGGTTGTCGTCCCTCTACCTTTCGAGCCTGACTTTTAAAGTAGTTGATGCGTCGTTGGGGTGTAACTATAAAAAAAATCGTCGTCTCCTCACTCAACGATCGCGTGCCCTTTGCTAGCTCCCTAGGTACCTGCATTCATATCAATATTGGGATGTGATGCTCGTGTTTGGAGAATGTAGTTTTTGTTGTTTTTCTTGGCTTTAGTTTGGGTGTCCGGTTTGAAAAGACCACACATCCGTAGACGACTTTCAGACGACTTGTATGATACTGGCCATTTCGAGCCTCCCCTCCCACATGCGGCCTCCGAAAATGGTGGACCTATTGGCGCATCGTCCTTAGGGTTACACCAATATAAATCTCTCGATCTGCTCTGAGGAGATAACCGCCTGTAAGACTTATGTGCGTTGCTTTTCGAGGTCTGTGGTCGGTAGAAGACTGGCTGACAAGACTACGTCTGGCCTCTAATCCGCCAGAACTCTGTAATCCCACACAAAAAAGGAGGGACCAAAACGTTTTGTATGGGAAGAAAGACAGAATTCAATGTCTTACTCACCAGCACTATTATTATTCACAGAACATGTAAATGTTTCGCCGCGGAATGCGCGCAAACCAATTCGACACGAGTTTAGTAGGAGCCCTACAAGTCCAATAGTGCTTCCTCTAAATTCAGGACGAAACAAACCCTAGAGGAAGCTGTTCAGAACCTGAATCGTAACCATATCAAGTGTTTGAACTAATTTTTGACTTCATTAAGAAACCAGAAAACTGGTGCTGCCCTACTTATCGAAGCCAAGGGAAGCATTGAGAGAACCCTTGATGTCAAAAATCGGAATAGAGGACTACACGCTCGCCAAGAACTTCAAACCTATAGCCTGCCTTCTTTTGTGTTGAAGAGCATGGAGGAGCTGGACTGGCTTCATATACTCAAGGATGCATTATCTGGCTAAGATGTACTATAATTTGCTTTCCACTGCCGAAGATTCTAAGATAGTGCGCTGGAAAGATCGATTCTGACAGTTTCAAGTGGTAGATGAGTAGCAGAAGGTATATGCCTCCTTCTTGCAAAGAAAACAATGTCAGTTTGCCTATTTCTTGTTCACCAAAATTTAGGACTGTGTGCGCTTTGAAGAAGGCTGCCTCTAGCATGATTCAACAGACAGTACAGCCAGATAATTTATCTGCTTATGGAATGGGTAGCCCAATATCAACGATAAAAAAAAAATTGAATTAAACAACAACAGTGTGAGATATAGAATTGATTCTGGCTTAATTTCAAAGCTTTGTTCTAGCGGTCCGTCTTATTTTGATGACCCGCTCCAATATGTGCGGCGTTGTTCCGATAATAGCGTGTCAAATGTTGGTTTCGAGCTCGTCTACAGTAGTAGTTATCGTAGACTGAGGACTTGACGTATTCCTAGAGAAAATAATCGTGTGGTGTCAAATCGCATCATCGCAGCGGCCAATTGATGAACGCTGGACGTCGCAGTCGCCAAATTTCTCTCTCACAACTTCGAGTGTTGCGTCGCTTGTTTGGCATGTAGCACCGTTTTCTTTTTAGCCACAGCTCGGATATATCGATGTTGTCAAGAAGAGATATGTCTTGTGTTAAGCGTGAATGCCTGTCGTGTAAACTTAATTTCACGGGATGCTCATACATCTGTGGGAGCAAGGAAACGCCTTGCCATCGCGTATTTGCTACTTGAAAAAATACCAATGCGGAACTGTGCTGAGGACACAGCTCCACCCTTGGTATGAGTCGAGGCCTACCTAAAACTTCTTACTGATCTCTGGGCCTCAGTACCCAGCATTTATAGCCACTTCACTCCGGGTATTGAGCCCTAGCAGGGTCACCTTCCCTGCGATCTAGGCTTAAACCACAGCCACCGTGATGCTCCCACAATGGGGTCTACCTCCACTGTACCGTGTTTTTAGTCCTGGTATGGACAACGGGTGGTCTTGCCACTCAACAAGACCTACGATTAACAGCTTGTAACTGGACGAATCATAGCAACCATCAGTGGCGAAAGTTCTGATGATGTTTATGGTAAGTCCAGTTTTACTCTTCTTCTTCTTCTTCTTATCCTTTTATTAACCCTTTCCTCGTTATACGAACTTATGCGTAACGAGTTTCCCATTTCTACTGCATCGCTGCTGCTTCGCTTATGGGGTTGGCTAATGTCGCAGACCGCAGAACGCGTCTACATAATGCTCGGTCCTGGATCACTTCAGTGGTTAACCCCAGCCGTTGTTGCGCATTTGCCATCTGAGAAATCCAGGAATTCTTTTTCCGACCTCGTTTTCTTACAGTTGGAGTGACCGTAGTTGATAATGCCTTTTTAACCGGATTTTCCGCAGATCTTCTTTGAACGTGGCAATACCAACTTATTCTATTCGCCTCAAGCTGTTCGGTTACCGAATTCTTTATATGTAGACTTCCTCTTATACGCGTAGATCTAATACAATCGCGTTTAGTGACTCCACTAGACATCCTTAACATTTTCATTTCCGCCGCCGTCATTTTGTTTTAAAACGCTTCGTACATTGTCCAGCACTGTGAACCGTATATAAGAGCTGGTCTAACAACCGTGGTGTAGAGTTTCCCCTTTAATTTAAGTGGAAATTTTCGGTCGCAGAAGATTCCCGCCATTTCATCCATCCCACACTCACTCTGTGGTTTACGTCGTCGTCACATTTCGGTTCCATGTTAACGATTGATCCTAAGTACTTAAAGATAGTGCTTTTTGGAAGAACTATTCCGTCTAACATTATATCCGGTCCAGTTTTACTCTACCCATGCTTTTTATTAGACAACGTCATTGATGGACCAAGCACCAAAGAAAGCAGGTCAATATAGTTATATACCTGAGACCATTGACGGTAACTGTGTCTCCTTTCTCATTTCGAAAGAAATTAGGTCCGATGATGCCGCCATGCTATAAACCGCATTAAGCAGTCTATCTTTGTGGCTGCATTGATGCTTGGCCGATTACTTGCGGATTGTTTTCGCCCCAATAATTGCAATTTTGCTGAAAATATGCCTCGTCTGAGAAGATGATTTTTTGACCAAAATCCGGATCTCCGGCCAACATTTCCAGCACCCAATTAGCGAACTGATGGCATTGTGTATGGTTGTCCGGCTTCAATCCTTGCGTCACCACAATCTTATACGACAAAATTGAGCCGTAATTTCGATATTTTTTAATAAGTTCTGCACGTCTGACAAGCGTAAAACGATGCATGATGGAATGGCAAAACTTTTTGAATATTTTTGACAGCTAGATGTCATTGGTAACTTTACTGCTGAAACATAACAATTGGACAAATTGTCATTGCTATCTGGCCACTTTGTTCTTTCTGGATGGCGGTTGTCTTTAATATGAATCGCGAGAGCTTCCATGCACCTCCATACTCCTACAGAATCTTGATTGTGGCCCCTGGAAAAAGTGCTACCTATTTTGTTATCAGAAGGAAATCCTTTTGCACAGGTAGCCTACATAATAGGAAACAGTTGTTGCATAAAGAGCTACTTGTTACCTCAAATTTTCATGAGCCCTGGTGAACTCTGGTATTGTTTGTAGACGTGAACTGCATGCTGGAGAACCTCTCACAATGCACCTCTCACTCAGTTTTCCCCCTTTAACCCTACTATCAGTTAGAATTATGGTCGAATAAAGCTGCGGCAATAGGATGTGTAGAGTAATATGTGAATTCGTCGCGGTAAGACCCTGATAGTTATCCGTATCAAAGCTGCTTTCTGCAGCGCGCTCCTGCACTTGTAAACGATTTTGAAGAGAAGTTTGATGTGTGTTGGACTCTGGTAAAAAACCAAAGGATGAGACATGGAATATTTGGCAATCGAAGGACATTAAGTGTATTATGTGTACGATTATTCAGCCAAGTAAAAATATAGTGTTAGAAAGCAGTCCCCCAAATTTGAGATGAAAAGAAATAAATTCCTCATTTTCAGACCTAATATCAAACCACAAAACCCAAAAGAAGAGCATTCTCTTGTAAAAACTATAAGTGGCCCCTTTAGATTGCAATCTAATTCATCCGCAACATTTTCGTTCCTTTTTGTGAAGCAGCTTCGCTTGACTGCTCCTAAAGAAGATTTGATTGATTCCATCTGCTCTGTATTGGATTTCCCTCGATGAAAAGCTTCAGAATCGCCCTCACTAAAGTGACCACTTCATCCAATACAAAACAGACCTTAACCCTACCCGAAACTCCCTTCAAGACGAGGAAAACCCTTCTAAAAGATCTGCTAACGACTTTAAATCGACGAAAAAAAAATCCCTTTCATCCTCTCCATGAGGAACTCGTTTCATTTCATCTCCAATTTTGCTGTTGGTTCCATTTCTTCTTCAACATCAATCATGGTATCAATTTGGTGCGACTCAGTGATTCCTAAAAATGCTCACCACCATACTGCACCCCCAAATCTTGTCTCAATAATCGTCATCCCTTAATTTTTGAAATTCGAAAATTCGGGTATTTCATCTTCAAAAGAGCACGATCCTTTGTTATTTCGCTTCCAATTCAATAATTCACACTTTAAACAGGATGAGCACAAAGGATGGGTACACCTCGACAGGGTAAATGTATATATAAACGAGCTCCCCTCCACCGAAAACTGGAAAAAATCAAAAGAATTTTTCATTTTCGACTGAAATCCCTAACACCAGTCGAGCAAATATTGAATTCCATATTTTTCTTCTCTTCGTTGGTAAATAGATTCCGCACCCACTTAGGACGGTGGTCCATGTTGCTCTACCCCCAGGAGGGTCCTTAGTCCTTACAACCATTTCGGGTTTAAAGTGCCTCAATTTATTGGCAAATCCCAATCCCAGTAGAGGGTGGCAGAAGAAAAAAAAAAAACTAGTGAACTTCGGTTCATGCGACACCCTGTCTGGTGGAGAGTGTTTTTTTTTTTATAGTCCTGCTAGGCTAAAGGGTTTCGTTACAGTTTAGGGGTCTGCTCTTCAATAGTCGGGACATACGGTACCAATATGACGTTAATAGCGCGATACTGACGCTGCTGATGCTAACGATGACGATGATGACGATGATGACGATGATGGCAACGATGGCGTTGATGGAATTGTGATTTATGACCGTTGTAATGGAATTTATTACCCCACACAGCCGGTGGTGTTCGTTAAATACTTCCCTTACCAGTGGACTGGTAAGGTGACTACCCGTCACACATGCGAATTAGGGACCACTGCAGCCTTTCGATGAAAATCCCTCTCAAGTGCACAAGATTCATCTTAAAGCCTCTCAGCGACTTTACTTTTTGATTAAATTTTCTTCACAAAGTCCCTTTTATGGTTCCTTTTTCGTCAATCCACCCGCCCACTAACTGATACTGCTGTGTAAGAGTACCAAAAGCCAATCGTAAAAACAAAGTGCGAACAGTTGCGTAATATCCAGGACATAAATTATGGACCATTATCTGAAATATAGTGGACTTAATGGGATCCTAGGAAGTCGACCTACTTCGACTACCCCCTGCTATGTGCCACCACCCGAAACGAAACTTTACTTGAGAGAGAATGGAAATTTATGGATGTCTACGTGTGCGAGGGGGAATAGGTTACTGAATATATAGGTAGTAATGGTTGCGCGTTTGTTTGTATATCGAAATTGACAAATGAAGGGTTAACCCATCAATCTTCTGTTTGACGGCGCTGGGTCTAGGGTAGGATGACTGGGTCTGGGTATGTTAGGTCAGCCGGCGGGTGGTCGATGCTGCCTAGGCTCTTCGATCTAATATACTTGCACATAAATTTTAATATCCTTGCCATTATACCATGTAAACATGTTACATGTATTCGTAGATAAATTCAATTAGAATTGATGAATGATACCTCCAGGATATTCGTACGTTCGTATACCACACACACACAGGCCTTTGGTGAAATCATAGAGAGGTGAAGGTCCAACGGATGGGATTGGAATTCCTCTTGCAGACATATGAAGGTTAGGGTATGACATCATTGGTATTGGGTAGACGCCGACGTCAGTAAGGAGGGCCTCGTTCTACTCGTAAATGAATCAACTACTCGTAGATGGCAATAATTGTTGACTCAAGTCAAAGGCTATCGTATGTTATTCGTATTCGTATTTCTGCTGTGGATTTGTGGGAAAATCGTTTATCGAAGTCCTGGCTGTTTGAACAATGGTTTGTGATGAGAATTACTATATTCCGATCTAGAGAGAGTTCCCTAGTCGGATTGAAAGCGTAATGGATGCGAGTAGGAGCACAAGCATTTACCTAATGAATTTGCTAAAAGCTCTTGAATATGTCTTTCTAGAGCAGATCAAGTATTTTCCCTTTGATAGTGTTTATCCTCGGGGTTTTTGGAAACTGCAAACGTGTTTACAACCATTTGTTGGCGCTGACCACTTCGAAAGACAATAATAAGACAATAATAATCTGCCGAAAGATAAAGCTTAAAACATCGTTGAAATACTTTTGACAAAGCTTCTTTCATGTCAGGTTTCAATCATAGACTGGATACTAGGCAACTGTTGTAATTACAGTCGAACCTCCATAAGTCGAATAGTCACGGGAACAAATATTGTGTTCGGGTTATGGAGCATTCGAAAAAAAAAACAGACTACAGATACTCTGTCGAATTAAAGCACTAATTGATTATTTTGGAGTAAGTATAAAATTGTTCGTTGACTTTATCTTCGAAATGATCTTCGGTAATGTCAAAACTCTGGTACTCGTATATAAGTGGAGAAGTCCCTTCACTGGTATCCAGAAAGCACCTTATAGTATTAAATGCTGCTTTAACTTCATAATTGGAAGGAGGGAGTATTGTTGGGCCAACATCGTCATCATCTCTATCATCTCCATCATCTTTATTGTAATGGCAACATCATTATCGAAAGTAATGAATTCCTCCAAACTTTGATTGTCTTCACTAACGCGCTGAACATAAGTTTTAAAAAGCAATTTCATATCATCTTTACATCCAGTTTTAGATAGTGATGTGAGAAGTTGTGCCAATGGAATGTTATCTTCATTGTCCCACAATGAGTTGTCACCGAAGCTAACATGTCTTAAACAATTCCTGATTGTGTCCTCCTTCACATCGATTGTCCCAAATTTATGAAGGAACCACATTGCTTAAAGTAAAGATAAAGAAACGAAAACACCATCTTGCTGTTCTACCAACTTCATGTAATGTGCCAGCAAACGACGACGGTAATTTAATTTCAAATTTTGAATCACACCCTGATCCTGAACCCTGTTGACGGGAAGAAAACAAGCTCAATACATTTCGTCCGAATGTTTTTAGGATGTGCAGGGCAATTATCAAGACATAAAACAATTGTCCGACCTTGTTTCGTGACTTTTTGGTCGAATTTCAATATCCACTCCTCAAAAATAGAAGAACTGATCCTGAGTGAGTTTTTGCTACTGCAGTATTTAACTTACTTACTAACTTTAAGTGGCGCTACAGTCCGGGCCGGACCTGGGCCTCAATCAACAAGCTTCTCCAGCCAGCTCGATCCCTGGCTAGCTGCCTCCAGTTTCGCATGCTAAGTTGGCTGAGGTCCTCTTCCACTTGCGTGCACCACCGGAGTCTTGGCCTTCCTCTACTGCGCTGTCTCTCGGGGGCGGATTCGAAGATTTTTCGGACCGGAGCATTGGTGTCCATGCGCTCTACATGACCCAGCCATCTCAGTCTTTGGATCATCACTCTTCTGGCTAGGTCCATGTCGCTGTATAGTCCAGCCATAGAGCAGGACCGGGATTATTAAGGTTGTATAAAGGGTGACTTTTGTTGTCTACTCCTCAAAAATAGAAGAACTGATCCAAGAGTTTTTGTTACTGGAGTATTTAACAAAAAAAAAAAAAAAAAACACTGAGGCGCTGGTATGGGCCATGGCCTAGCTTCTTGACACTCATTTGTGTTGCTCATGTTGTCATTTTAATCACATCTGAGCGGGGCCTACGGCTGGCTTATCGCCCAGTCCGAACGGCACTCCTTAGAAGCTTTTTCGTAGGCAATTTTACTTTCGGGAGTTTGCCATTGCCCGCCGAAAGGATGATGGCGATTTGAAAAATTGTTGATGACCCAGCCAGGAATCGAACTCAGACTGTCTGCGAGATAGTCCTATGAGCTAACTATCGCGCCATCGCCCTTAAGTATTATTAAGAGTTTTCAACAGGAATAGATTTTATCCCTTTCAAGCACCTCGGGTTGGCACTTCTTTCAATAACAAAAAAGCGACAAATTTTCAGTTCCGTGTATATTTTCAGTAACAAGGCATGTAACCCGTTATCTTCTATGCTTTCCGTCATGGCATATCTCGTTTTTAGAAGCGAGGGTCTTATTTGGTAAACATTTATAAAAATCAATCCTGTTTCATCTGTATTAAAAACATCCTTTTCTGCACAACGCTTCAATATCGATGGCAAAACTGTCCGTTTCCAAGACCCAGTGGACTCATCACTGACGTCAGCACTCTCCCCATACAGCGTTTTTTGGACAATTCCCCTACCTTAATTTAACATTAACGATGTCAATAGTGAATTCAAATTAAAAAAATACATCATTAATCTGTTTTTAAATTTTTGTAGTCCGCTTTCGCTAGCGGAAAAGTCTTGTGTTCATTTTGATTTTGCAGAAAATAGAGCCTTTTCTTTAATCATAGGGCCCATACTGGCATATTTTTGTCCCTCATTAATTGTATCCATTTTCTTAAAGCCGAATCAACCTCCGCACATTTTAAAGGCATTGATCGTTAGTTTTTAAGTTTAAATGCATTTTATTTTACTTATCATTATTCTTACATTCTAACAGAAAATGCTTAAATGCTAGCTTACAATTACTTTACAATCTTATACTAACTTACTGGCCCTACACAGGCACTCTAAGCTACTCTAAATTCTTATACCTATGTCTTTCGACTTCATTATTATTTTGTTTAGGAATATTTATTTTCTATACTTCGGCTAAGAAAAGAATTGGCAACAAAAAACTTAGCATATGGACTTGCCTTTTTATTTTTATAAAAACTTAATATCTAACTTAAAATAAACCTTAATCTACCTAACCTACATACAATACATACAAACACACATATAGACGTTGTACACAATTATATATATACATTAGTATATACCTTCGTATATACTAATATATATATATATTACTTAAATGCTAACCTAAACCTATGTAAGCTGGCCATCGCTATTTACAAAGCAAATAGATTGGTCAGCTCTGCCTCATTAGTGAGGCTGGTCCGTAATTGACGGAAACGACGACGAAACATCTTCCCCATCATTCAACCACCCGAAATGCTGGTGCTGCCGAACGACATCCCTTTTATCGCGATTCCCCACCGCCCTACTGAACCTGAGACGATCCACCCTGCCGTGTGCGACGTCTCTGTTGTAGTTGAGTCGCCTGTCCCCAGCTGTCCGAGCGACATGGAAGATTAACGGGATCGCTGATCTATCCTGGATCAACCCTATCTGATCAAAGTAGAGGAATGCTTCCGGTGGAACGAAGCCGTTAGAGCGCACACTCTCATGATAAAGGTGATTGGGGAAGTAAGTAAGTAAGCCAGATATCAGGTTATTCGTCGAGGCCATTGCTCTTGCAATGTGCCTTCGAGTCAGCTTAATTACGAAGTTGTCCACTCGTATTAGGTTCGCCCTGTTGTAAAGGACCTCATTAGGATAAAATTTTTTGTACTCCGACTCTGGTGTTCTGTACAAGCGAAGACAAGCCCTAAGGCAAGCCAAGGTATCTGACTACATTTCGACAGGCAAGAGGCTGTCCGTGTTGTCCAATGATCGAGAACTTTCGCCAATTTTTTCTGGTATCCCTAGAGGCTCCAGACAACGGAAAGGCATTGATCGAAACGAATTTTAATTCACACCGTTTTCTATGGCTTTTCGAATCTTTAACAGATTTTTCAAAATTAGAAAATACCAAAATTTCGTGGCAACTTCTGACTTCTTTGAGGCCTTTTTCAATTTCGTCGATAATCTGCATTTTTTATTTAAATTTAATTTCTTTAATTTTCGCGGCGCAATTTTACTAAATGAGGAGTCCAAAAATTCAATTGTAACAAGCAAATGCGACTCCTCCACACATTTACAAATGTTTTGGATTTAACTGCAAACACAAAGTTGTATTTGCAACAAACTTAGGCTTATTCGTTTCTTTTGCTTATTTTCTCTTTTGGAAGGAAGGAAAAGGATGTTTTCGACATACAGAGAGTCGACTTATGGAGTGTCAAATATGGGAAAAAAATTTAAGTCTTGGGTCTAAGTTCTGAAACATTTGTTCAACTTATAGAAAATTCGACTTAAGGATGTTCGACTTACGGAGTGTGTAAGTGTGACACACTATCAAGTGTGACTGTACTTGATATTTTCGCAATGTTGCTCGAAATACTTAATCCGCCAGTAAAGAGTGATTATGCTTCGAGTTAATTGCCCTTTAATGCAGTCTGAAGGACCTGTGGCAGCTAATCAAAAGTAGTTTCCTTGTACCGACATTGGTTATTCCAGATATTAAAAATGTAAAATGTTAGCTTCATTAAAATTTTCTCAATGTCGCCAGAAATCCGCTGTATCAGAGATGAGACCAAGAATATTTTCTATGTTGAGCTTTGATTCTGTAACACCTCTATATGAAGGAGATCGAGAAGCTGCTGACTGTCCTATAACCAGTGAATCAGATTCGTAGAACCGTGCTTGCCTTACAACCCAGTGATGGTGCTTGGGCAGCATACAATTTCTACACCTTGATTCCCATAAAGGGACCCGGCTGACTTTTGATCAATAAACTGTCAGCATATGTGATTTAATTGTGACGGCACAAAGAACTCCTGTAGTGTCCGAAAGTTTCGAAGAACTAACATCGATTCGTACCGTCATCTTGTTCTAGATACGATATAGAAGCGGATGGCTGTAACAGCCCCAAAGTCAGCGCATTGTTGTTAGGAAGTTCAACGTCGAAAAGCTACAATCATAAGAGATCGAAAGGGGCTTTGGGGGCTACCTTGTCATAGCATTGCTGTGCCGCCAGCAAAAAATGTAGAAAATCTGTTTCATCACTGGCTAAGTACCATCAGTGAGGTCGCCTTCTTTGTGGTAGGTTACAGCCCATTCCAACAAAAAAAACCCTGTGTGAGTGATGAAAATTGGCAAGCAAATTTAGAAAGAAAGGATAGGAACAGGAGATTCGCGTGCAGTACGACAGAAATTGCAAAGCAGATGACAGTCGGTGCTTAGAACAGCATCGTCAGTTAGAATAAACCATCCAACCTGGACAAACACAAGCCACATTTCGACCCAACCCACCGAGATGAAGCCAGCGAAGTAATACCGAAGTGTAGGTTCAGTAAAGATACTGGAGCCGGTGATTTTATTGCCAAATTGCTAAAAGCAGAAAGTAATACTGCACAAACCTGGTTCAACGAAAGTGCCTGACAAATAGAATCTGAGGATTGTTTATTTAACTCCTAAGGAGGAAGATCTTCTGAACAGCGCTGAATAAAGCGGATTATGTCTGCATTCTATGAAAAATTCTGTCTGCCGACCTTCTGTGAACACACTAGGTGACCCCTATGAGTGTGGCTTTAGATCAGGAAAGTCGATCATATACCAAACAATTTAAAATTGAAACCCAGGTTTTGGCACCCTTACCAAGCTTATTCAATTATGCAGAGGATGCACGCTATCCCGTCAAGATCAGTAACGACAAAGCCGACACCTTCATTGTAAGAAAGGGACCTAAACAAGGCGGCAATACGTTGTGACATTTTTGACTTTCCCAATGTTGTTCTTGAAGGAATGGTGCGAAACTCGAAAACCAGTTCCAGTGCTTTGTTCAGTTACCGAAGCACCAGCGACTATTAAATTAAAGCGGCAAAAACGGGCTTAGCAGTCAACGAAGAAAACAAAAAACATCGAAGCTGGGAAAAAACGTTACAATAGGCTAGAATTCGGATGAAGTGCGGGACTTTATCTTCTTTGGCTCTCTAACCAACTTCGATAATGACAACATGGCAAGGCAAAGCCCTCTCCCCAGCAACCAAAAGGACTAAACAGCAGCCTGATCATCTCAGTTCTGCTTAACGATGCAGAAGCGGATGCTGACAAAACCGAATGGAAGTGCCCTAGGGCGCTTTGAGAAGAGAGTTATTCTTGGTTCCGTTTGCGTCAGTGTAATTTGTAAAAGCTATACCATCACACCAACGGAGAATAGCCCGGCACAGATATCAAGGTCAAATAGAATGCAACACCCCAGCCCAGAATATTTTCGATTCAAATCTAGAGGGACAACAGTGTAGTGGACGACCTATCATCATCAACGTTACTTTCTAGATCATTTTTGAAGCTATCACTGCGATCCCGACTAAATTATTTTTTTGGGTTTGTTTCTGCTCGAAAATATTCCTAGACAAATGGAAAGTCGATCCTCCATGCCAACGCTCATTTACAATGACATTCCAGCTTTCAGCTCTTTGGACAAAGCCAATCTGCTCACTGCACACTTTGCGGCCAGCTCAACGCTTCCAGATTGTGCTTTGTCTCCGCCTACACTTGAGTGCGTCGAATCTTCAATGGGACGAATCCACTTTCGCACTTGTGTAGTAGCAAGAGTACTTAAAGATCTTAACATTCACAAATTCACTGGTCCCGATGGTATATCTCCACTTCTTCTGAAGAGGTGTTCTTCAACTCTGGCAAAACCACTGCGTAAGCTTTTCCATCAATCCTACCCTTTAGGACTCTCTCCGAGCAGATGGAAAACAGCATTTGCCCAGCGCGTCTCTTAAAAAAGGCGAATCTTCTTCTCTCTTTTCTTACAGACCCATTGCACTTACGTCCCTTTTTTCCAAGGTCATGAAAACGCTGATAAATCGTCAGCTCATGAAATATCTCGAAACACGAAAACTTCTTAATGATCGGCAGTACGGTCCACTGGTGATTTGATGGCATGTCTCAGTGAAAAGTGGAACCAAAGTTTACATCAATCTGGCGAAAGCAAGATAGTTGCACTTGATATTTCTAAGGCATTTGACAGAGTTTGCCATAAGATTCTTTTGTGGAAAATGCGTCCATTTGGGATCGATGACTTTCTTCTTCAATGGATTAGAAACTACCTTTCGGAACGTTCAATTCAAGTTGTCTTGGATGGTTTCAAGTCTGATATTCACAAAATAAATGCTGGTGTGCCCCAGGGCTCCGTTCTGTCTCCGACACTCTTTTTAATTGTCAGCAATGATCTTTTGTCTGCTCCTTCTAATACAAAGGAGCAAAGGAGTAAGCTGATGGCAGTACTCTCTGCTTTTGATATTCGTTCCCGGACTCACGTCCCTGCTCTTCGGCTGTAGAATGAGAATGGCAGCGTATGTTAAGCTCATTAAATTCCAATATAAACAGCATAACCAATTGGGGAACTACAAACAGAGTGGAATTTAATGCTTCCAAAACACAATGCTGTCTGCTGTCGCTTAAGCGAAATTCAAATACCCAGCCATTATCAATGGATGGCACATGCATCGTTTGAATCTGTATAACTTTCCACTCTCGATATGTGTGTCAATGACAACTAACGCTGGAAAGACAGCAGCAAAGCTGCTGCGAAATGTCTAGGTTTCTTCAAGTGATGTAAGAAGCCCCCACTGATCTGTCTTCAATACACAAGGCTTTCATCTGTCCAAAATTGGGGTACAGTGCTCATACCTGCTCAGGTGCTCCTAAGACTTCTTTTCACTTGCTAGAAAGGATTCAAAATCGTGTAATAAAACTTTTAGGTGATGCCAATATTACACAGTCTATTGACACCCCAGACCACTGACGTAATGTCTCTTCTCTCACCTTCTTTTATTGCTATTTTCGCCACCAGTGCTCCACTGAAATTGCCAGTAGTATTCAACCCCTTCAAACCTCTAAGCTCAACACCCCCGTTTCGCTGTGAATGCTCATCAGTACACCCTCAAGCTCACTTTGGGACACACTCTGAAATATCGTGATTCTTTCCTAAGCCGAACAACTCGCTCATGGAATGCCCTGCCAAGTTCTTTATTTCCTAGCCATTACAACCTTCAAACATTTAAAACCAACGCACATCGGTACCTCTCTTTTCTCCCTCCCTAAATTTCCTTCGCCAGCGCTATGTGCAAACATTTTAAGGGTACATAATCCCTTGTGCGCGCGAAAATTATAAAAAAAAAGGTGGTAGGCATGGGCTACTCGTGGATGACCATCCGGACTTGAGCTGCCAAATTTATAAGCGCGTGTGCTGACCAGTAGACAAAAATATCAGAACTATAAAAAGGACAGCGGATGACTTCCCCAGATATAATCAACTGTGAAGCAAAATCCCGGACAAAAGAAATAAGACCTTATGCGGGCTACTCCGACATATTTGAACCTCAGGCAGGTACAATTTCCGAGACTAAGTCAGGGCCTAAGAAAGAGATGGTGGCGGGTAAGACTTTGACGGACTCATCCTCGAACGGGTTACTGGATGCGGTTAGGAAGTAAACACATGTTTTGAATACGCAAACGATACAAGGACATCGAACTTTGGATCTGTATGTAAAATCTTAGGTACTTTAATAGGCCACCTGCAGCTAAACAACTAAAAGGGATGATTGCTATCGACCTCAAAAGCAGCGCCTATTTGGGTGCAGATTTTTTGTTGGGAATCTTGAGTTTCTCGCAGGTATCAGTCCACGTAACAATCCGTATCAAGGCTAAATTTGCGAATCAGACCATTAAATTGTTTTAGTCAAGGAACGGTTGCACATTTTCCAAACATCCCAAAGGTAAACTAGGCCGCGCTTGTATAATGTGAAGTTAGCCATATCAGTCAAATTCGTTCTCTTCCCCTTTCTTATATCTATCCCTTTCACAAAGAGAATTTCCACAGATTTGGAAAACTTCCTTCATATCCCCGATCCACAAAAAAGGAATAAAGAATGAAATAACCAATTATCGTCAAGTGGTAGAGAACTCGCTTCCAAATCGGAGTGTTCGGTGTTCGAATCCCAGCCCTGCTCGAAAGACTTGAATTTTTTTAGTCAACAAAAATCAAGTAAGATGTGCAGTAGACTAGAATACAACAACAAGCCAGCTCTCACTAACGATTTAATCTTCCCATTGAATGTTGAATGCCACCCATGGAGGAAAAGAACCAGTGAGCCCAAACATCTTTCAATTTTCACAAAAACACATGCTGCGGCATCGCTTTCCTGAAGGGCAGGTCGAATTTTCTTACAATTCTCGTTGAACTCGTATCCTTTACTCCTTCAGCCCTAGAGTATGGTAATGAAGTTGATGTAATTTCAACAGATTTTAGCAAGGCTTTCGATAAAATTTTCCATCGGCTTTGAACCCATGCTGTTAAAGTGGATATTCTCTTACCTGGAAAGTCGTTTCTACATTCTTCGTTTAAGGTCAGCCCATTCGGCTCCATTTTTGGCCACCACTAGAGTTCCTCAAGGTAGTCATCTAGGTCCTCTTCTTTTTATTTGTATAAACCATAAATGATGTCGATACCGGCGATATAAAATTTTTCAAAAACATTTCCTCACCCCAAGACCTTGATAGTTTTTCGATCTGGTGCCTCAAAAATGGAGAACTTACGAGTAATATCGTTTCGACATTACCTTTTCAACAACTAACATATCTCCTCCGTTCAATCCTTTCGCGACTCAATATTTTGAGTGATGGGGAGCTCAATTTTGCTATCGGATAGCAGATTCTTCGCAATCATTTTAGGAATACATAGATTGTGACGCCTTCAACCAATAGAGGAGTCAAGCCAGCTAGATTCTAACTTCCGCAGAGGATTAACTCACTTATAGGACTGCTTGCCACTCCGAGTGGCCGGGAATATTGTAAACTTCCGTACCAAGTATGGTAAGGAGAACAAGTGGAAGAGAGGTTACAATCAAGGATCCTAAGATATGTACTCGTATGTTTCCGAGAAACTCTTTGGGGGACAGCCCAGGAAGCTTGAAGTCTAGGACGTTGTCTAGAACTACCGAATTTTTTCAAGACTGCTCCTGTTGTTCAAAATTATGAATTTTCCCTCAAAATACCCAACATTTGGACTTTATGTAGCTCTTTAACCACATACTTTCCGATTCGTTACCATCAAACTGTTAGTTGGGACCAAGTTTCGAAAGTTTAAGCCATTACCCCTTCCGATGCAAAGGTACGAGTACATCTACCCCATGCGTACCCTTTGGGGTCACGCTAAATAAGCATAACTCTGTTGGTCTGTTTGGAAATTCATTTGGAAAACTATCCGTACGGCGTACCTTCGGTTTAAACACTGTGGGCAAGGGACTTTGTTTACCCTTTCAACTTAATCCCCATCCGCCAGGAGCTACAAAAAAAACAAACACAAACCGAAACAAAAAGTAGAAAAATTGGAAAACAAAAATAATTAACCAAGCTACCCGAACGGTAAGCATCCGCTCCACTGGTCGCCCCCAACTGACAGCAAGGCTCAAACTTTTTCCATAAATTTCATTACAAGAACTTTGTCCTCCACAGAAGGACTAAATGGAGTCTTGCTGAAATCCGCGCCACTGGAACAAAACGAAGCACACACAAAAGAAACGAAACCCGGTGTGCCCTTAAGGTGTTTCCAAATGAATGCTCATCCTGTACACTGACCAGGGCTGCTGCTGCTGGAGCAATGCACACTGACCTGATTACAGGATTCCGAGTGAATGAGGTTGCCATGCACTGATTCCACTGATCCACATTTCATCCACTGAAGGGTGGTTAGACGTGACCCAACACTCAACTGGGGTGCTGTTTGGAACGTTCAAAAGAGCATACTCGTAAGTATCACCCACGCCGTAGGCTTCAAGCTTTGTCTTGGGTTCTTTATTTGTAGTTAACCCTTTTCTTGTGCTTCTGTCGTTCCATGGTGCTATGGTTCCTCTTCTGTGGTCCTTTCTTCCCTGGCACAACTCTGCCAAGGGTTTGTTTAACGCAGCTGCTACCTCTAACTGTGATTATGGACGTCTCCATGAGAGAGTGTGTGTGGTATGTGTTGGGCATTCGATGGTTTTTTGCCAGGCTTTGTAGTATGCATTTATGTGCTGCAAATACGAGTATGTGTTAGTGTGAATATTTATTTGTTGTTTGCCCTTTTCTCTACGATTTAATCCCCTGGTTGAGGGTGACGGAAAACTGTTGCCAGCTTGCAAATCTCGTCCACCATCATGGGGAGGAATAAATTTTCCTTTCTTTTGTCATTGTCCGCTCGTGTTTGAATAGGAAACCGTTCTGCTCCAACTATGACAGGGAGAGTTTTTCCTGCTCCATAACCTCGAATGATGATGCTGCAGAGGAAAAACACTGATGGTGGTGCAGCAGGAGCAGGCAAAGCAACAGCCATGGTCAGGAGTTCGTATGATATGCTTGCTTGTGCATAATCGTGGATAATTTACCAAGAAACGGGTTTTTCGCACTCGACGAAAGATGGGGCAAACAAATTTAAATAGAATTCATCATGATGGTTTGTAGTATATAGTGCACCGTGGTACAGGATACACCAATACTTTAGCACCAAAGGAAACTGTTAGGGGTTAATTCAATCGCAAGCCACTAGACCATGTGATCTGTTTGGGAATGATTTTCGTTATCATGTGGACGAGGAGGAATTTTAGGAGCCCTGCAAGGTATAGCAGCTCTCTTAATGAGGCAATTACATGAATTTACTTAAATATCTTTTGGGATCTTGGACATTTATTCAGCAACGACTTTGAGTTCCTTAACCTATTTGTTGCATCAGAAATCGCCCTGAGTTCTTACTGTCAATCTTGGTGGTGGTCCATAGTATTGTTTTGTTATCGACCCCTATAAGGTGCCAATGTGATAGCACTACCCACCCAACCTTACCTCCACAAAGAAATATCATCTCCTAAATTGTGCTGCGTGAGGCAAGGGAGGAGCCCTCGGCTAGATATCATGGGCTCGACCTTCTAGTCAAATTCTGGTATTTCCTCATGTTATTGTCTAATTCAGCGACTGGCGATGGTCTTCTGGGTGCCCGTTCTACGTGGATGTGTTATGAATGTTGCAGTGGATTTATGTACAATATCAGAGCGGGTAAGTATGATATGTTTGGGGAAAGTCAGAGCACTTCTTTCGCGGGGCTGGTTATCAGTTTCTTCGTTGTACAAGTCTGCTGCATAAATTTTTCTTCGTCATTTTGCCTTCTTTAACACTCGAGTTTGTCTCAGTGGGTGGATGGCCACTTAGAGGCCAACTTCACTTCATTTTTCCTCAGAGAAGGTCGTTTTAGTAATAATCTTACTTGCAGGATGTTGCGTGGTCTTTGGAAACGTGCGCAGCGGACAATTGCGTGATTTACATTCTCCTATTGCTTTGAACAAGATAGACAGATAGACGGAACACAACATGCCCGGTTTGAAACATTGTACTGTTGAAGTTTTGTTCTCCATGTCTTCTTCTCATTCAAGGCTCTATGTTGGAAATAAGTTGGAATGTCCATTTTTTTTGGTGGTATTATCTCATCGGTTCTATCAATTTTGAACTGAGATATCATTTCTTCGAGATCCATCGTTAGTTAATCCGTTGGATGGACAAAAACGTATTCTAAAGTAAGAGGTGTTTTTTTTAGCTGGATGAAAAGCTTCGATGGTTGTTGTCTAGGGTTTGACAACTGTCAAGGTCAAACTGTGTTGACATTTCTATTTAGTAAGGTTTGACAATTTATCATGAATCATTTACCGCCAGAATAATGCTTCCAAATTGTGGAAATTTACTTTGAAAAAAATAAATCTGTTCGTGCAGTTCATAGAGCACTTCGTCAATTTTACGTTGAACATAATCGACCTAGTGAGCAAGCAATTCTCGCAGTTATTGATCATTTTCGCACCAATTCTACTCTTCTCGATTCAAAACCATCAACAAGACAGAGAAATTTGCGTACCGAAGATAATATTGCTGCTGTAATGTGAAGTGTTGAAGAAGACGCCGAAATATCGATTCGTCGCCATTCTCAACTTGTTGGCCTTTGTCCTTCGAAAAAAATTAATCAGCTATACATCGACGACATTTGATTCCAACAAGATGGCGCCGTACAGCGCACTTAACCATCAATTTATTGCAAAATCAATTTGGTGTCAACTTTATTTCCAGAAGTGGTCCTGCTAATTGGCCCCCTCGTTCGTGCGACTTAACGCCTCTCGAATACTTTTTATGGGGCTATGTTAAGTTACTGGTTTATGCCGACAAACCAGCAACTCTTGAAGCATTGGAAGCCAATATTCAAGCCACCATTGACGCCATACGGGCAGATTTATTGGAAAAAGTAGTGAAAAAATTAGACTCATCGAATGGACCATGTAACTCGTAGCCGCGGCCAGCATATGAAAAAAATCATATTTAAAACATAAATGCCATAAAATTATCTACCAGATTATAAAAATAAAAAATTCATTCCAACAATATTTCTGTCTTGTATTATTATTAAAAGTTTTCATGCTCTTAAAAAACTACCCTTTAGATGCGTCTCATTTCTTCGGTATCCATTGGCTAGTGCTAACCCGCCGCTTTCCTGGAGACCGTTTGGAAGGCTCAGATTGCTTTAAAAATGATAAGTCTATAGATTTGCGACATTTTTCTCCTAGATGCTTTTATTGGCTGAGCCCCCGTCCATATTGGTGAGCCGTACTACTCTCGACAGTAATAATCTGCAACTATTCCTAGGACTTCAGATGTTTGGCATTGATCTCATTAGCGAGGATTGCGTGTTGGACGCTATTTGCCGACTTAGTCTTGTTGAATCTTAAAGCTTAGTCTCAAGATACAGTTTAAGTTGAGAATTCGATTCATTTGCTGCCGATTCTATGATATCTCGAAGATGTGATTGGCCACGATTACGATGACAATATCGTCCGCAAGGCCTTTTATCCTCATGCTTGACGGCTCTTGGATGCTTGTGGCACACCTGCTGTAAACTTGTATTATTGGTACCATCGTCAGCGTCATAATTTGGCTTTCGTTCCTGAAATATACTCGTAATTCTGAGGATATTCTTCTTTGTTTTGAATAGCCATTGGCATCCCTCGACAAGGAGAACTCCTGGAGGTTTATTTCCTTAGCGGAGAAATATCTGATATAAGAATGTCCTCTGATTAGAGCAGCCGAAAATAACTTCAGCAAAGATGTCGTCTGGTCTCAATCTAATTTCTGTTTTCAGGGCTCCGCTTGGTATTCCATCTGGACGTGGGTATTTTTTTGACTTCTCGACAACGTTTCCTAATAATAACAATTTTCGGTATTGTCGAGCATGTTCGTTGGAGCTTTATGTCATTTTACCTTTGTCATGACTATCCTGTAGACGGCTCCGTAGGTGATTATATTGACTTTATGTGTTTGGCGACCCTAACGATCCTTTTTGAGAGTCTTCTCACTTGTTTAAAAATAACCAGTTTGTGATTAACATTCATTCATCGTCTTGGATGTAGAGCCTTCCGCCACACTTTCGGACAGATAGTTCTTAGGGATTTAATTTTGTTTCCATCAGTAACAATTGGGCCTTTTTCTTGGCATAGAAGCATCACACACAGAAATTATTAAGTTCGACAGATGGGTAGATGGATTGGTAAGTGCTAATGAATTCCTCGAACATTTCTCTATCCAAGGTTTTGTCTCTCCACTTTTGACCAGCCATTTTGAGGCGATTTTGGCACAGCTCGTGTATAGTCTTCACTGATCAACCATTTGGAGTTAAGTGCTAGAAAGCTGTGGACAAAGGTTGTCACTATGACAGACCCGTGTTAGCCTATCGGAAAATATTTTTCATGCCCTCGTTAACTAGAACTCTGCCTAGTGTTGTGAATGTCTAAAGTAAAGCTCGTACTCTTGCACTTGCCGTCCTGGTGCCATGATAAGGTATTTTCCTACGTTGGCTGCAGTCTTTTCTAGAGAGAGCTATAAAATTGTCACAAGTCTTACTTAGATGGACTCACAGCGTGGTTAGGTGCCTATTCGACTGCATGTTTGTAGGGTTTTAAGTGAGACTCTGGTTTTGCTCTCCTTTTGACACCAGTACCAGTGCGAATTTCGAAGATGGTTTAGTTTCGTCGAAACCTCTTCCAGTTTGTCACTAGGTCCCTTTATAATTTTTACGACTGGATTCATTGAACATAGTTTATTTTAGGCTGACTTAGATATTTGTCTTGGGCTGTATTTAATTCACCCTTCAACGGGGTGACTTCTCGATAGATTTTCTACAATTGGAGATTGATATTGGGTAAGGAAAGAGCGCTTACTCGGAATGAGGATTTCGAATGTACAGCAGACTAATGCTCTAAGAGTTTCGGATACGTGAGCGAACTTCTTATGAGAATCCACATTAAGGCTTAATTAACTTACATACGCCAAAAGAAGAGAAGAACAACGCCACAACAGAAAACAAATCCAACAAGACTCCATGTCTGGCAACGGACTTATACTTATTTGAATGCTCAACGTTCACAATGAGACATGTCGGTCTCCGCATCATGAATCGCTAAATCAAATTGGTCACATTGCTATATGTGTACGTTATGCATGCCTCTAGCATTTTATACGTTCGACGTCGAACGTTCCAGTTAGCCAATCACCTTCTTGAACCCAAAAGCTGCAATCGCAGCTGTCAAACCGTCCGGCAGACCGTCAAAACTTGGCGTATCCTTCAACACGTATCCCGAAATCTCTCAACAACTCGTATGCTGCCAGCATCAAGTTTCGAAGATCAGTGTCACCGCTATCAACGTGCCATCAGAGATGCTGCAACTGAAAGAGATGCTGCTAGGTTTCGACCGACCACTACCGAGAAATCCCTGATTTGAAGAATATCAGTCCGTGAGATCTACGAGCAGAAGCGGCGAAAAGACCTATGGGTTCACCAGATGGAGAAAACAGAGCACAAGAAACCCGCGATCGAAGATATTGAGAGCAGGTTTTACCAACAGGTTAAAGGAACGTCACAGGGCAAGAAGAGTTATAAAAAAGTCTGTAAATCTGTAATGGCCAAAACTTCCATCCACCGAACTGAAATGAAATAAAGTAAAATATAAGTTGAAATCAAAGAAAACGGCTGGACCTGATGGCTTATCGGCTAAAATTGCTGGAAAAGACTTTGTCGAGAGCACACATCAACTCACTTTCCAAATCTGGTCAGAAGAGTGTATGCCTGATTAATGGAATCCCAGTATCGTTTGCCCAGTCCACGAAAAACGAGGCGCCATCAACTACGCGCAAACTATAAGTCTCCTCACCATCCCACACAAGATCTTTTCTGCCATAATGCGGGAACATCTGAAACCTTTCATCAATAGCCCGATTGGCACCAAGAACCTAGTTTCAGATCAGAAAGTCAACAGCCGACCAAATCTACTTCCTTCAGCAGACCCTGGAAAAATCTTAGGAAGCCCAAGTCGATACCCACCATCTTTCCATCGATTTTAAGGGCGCATATGAAAACATTTATTGAGCTGTGCAACTACTAGTGTACGCCGATGATACCGGTAAAATTTGGAAGGTCACATCAGGCTATTATAGATGCCATCGCTAGTTCTGAAACAGAAACTTTGTTCAGCAGCAAATAAGGACAAAGGCATTCAGTTTCGTCTTCCTTGACGGGCTTTGGAGGAGAAGATTCAATGACGAACTATTCGAGCTGTACAGTGACATCGAATCAGTCATTAATCGCTTGTGTTGGTTAGGATATAGGGCACTGCGAATGGATATCAATGCTCCCGCCAGCAGAGTCTTTGAATCTTCACTTGAGGTGGCGCGCACAAGTAGAAGGGGGCCGTAAGCAATAAGCTTAAGACCGTGCTATCTGGAGAGACAATTTTGTTAAGATTCAGGTTGACCCTGAACTGTAGCCGCTTCTGAGTAAAATAGTATTGTAAGTAAGTGTAGGAGCAGCTCCTCTTTTATGGTTGAAGCACAATTTTCTTGAATCCTCCAAACCTCATTTCGAATTAGCAAACATGACTGAAATGAATGTGTCCTACATATGTTTAGCATGGAATTACCACGTCATCTCCATTTGGCCAAGAAATGATTCAAAAGCAATAGCAACAACCTGCAGTCATTACCCTACAATCCTCAAATGAACCCCGTTCAGTCCGTTAAAATTATTCGTCTCTGACTTACTGCCCAAGCGCATTGACCTACCTAATGGCTTTGAATGGTTAACTCCATAAATCAACCCCAAACAACCATTTCGCCAAGCAATCGATTGCAATAATTTGCAACCATTTGAACTTCGCCTCTCCCAGCTATTTCGGAGGCAAGACAGCATGAAAAAGCAATTAGACCAAACCCTACCCCTCGCCGTCCAATCTACTATTTCTGGGCAGCAAGTCAAGTTGATTTTGTTTTCTGACCGACGATGTGTCCACACGGAATGCAACTGAAAACTGTGTCAAATTTCAGAAATACAAAAAAACAGAACACTTTCCCAACATGCCAAGCCAAGTGCCAAATGGACAGTTTGCCAAATTTAACTTGAAGGTCATCAACTGCACAGCACATCTCAGCTTCCAAACATTCGAACATACAGACTTATCGACATGTGGACATATAGTACACACCAAAAAGGACATCCTAGCTTCTGCTTTCAATTTTTTTGTTGTCCGTTTCCGAGTTCAAAAATGTCTCCTGTCAGTGACATGGCGTAGCATTGATCAACATTTCGGTCGAACAGTGGAACACGAACAAAAACCAATTCGCAGCACGAAGTCTTGCACTTACACACATGAGTTCTCAAAAAAGAAGAATAACATCCCATCCAAGGATTCCAGCTAGATATGTCAGACCCACTTACCTAGAGACCCAGTTCCGGGTAAAACGAAAATACACAAACGACCGACCATTAGAGTGCATCACGGCTTTTGGGTTGCAATCGAAGTCGAAAAAAGCCAACGTGCTCAGAATTTGGAGCAAACTCCAGCCCAAGTGGGTGCTATTGGCCGGGAGACTCTAAGAAAACTCCAAGAGATTTGTTTTGGAATGAGGCCCAGGCACACAATACAATGGCACAACAACTGGGAGTCCTTGAATCTTTGACGTGGACAGATTGGGTTAGGTTTGTTCTTGTTTTTCATTTGATTCTCATGTTCAGCAAATGTTTTCCTTTTCAGCTGCAGATGGACGGACGAGATTTAGGTTTTGGCCGAATTTTTTATTTTTGCCAAAAAACGTGGCTGCCTTGTGAGGAGTTTGCCAAAGAAAGAAACAAAAAAAGGAGCCTTCCGGTAGTTTGATGGTGAGGAACATGGTATCGCATTGTGGATGCTTGTCGGAAGGTGGCTCCTCATTTTCCAAATAAGGGCACACCCGTCTATAAGCAGAGGAAACTCTTGCAATTGAAGATTAAAAATAAAACTATTGAAACGGATGGTTTGGGGGAGGGTAGAAAGTGAAAGGATACGTGCGGATACAAATAGGAAAGCCAAAGGCGTAGTGTGAAATTGTTGTCGTACGTTTTTTGGGTCAATGGGAATTGTCGGAAGAGATCTGCCTTTAAGTCATCGTTGTCATAAACAGAGGAAGAGTGGTGCTATGAGGGTATGGTGTGGTGATGGTTTTGGTATCACTTTCCAGTTTCTATTCCGGAATGGTGTCGGAACTTTTCATTTTTGAATGTGACCGAGATGGTGGTTAATGGCACAACTGTGGTAAATTTTTCGGGTGAACAATGGTTTCGAAATGAACCGAATTGAAGAGCTCTACAAAAGTTGGCTTTATTTCTCTGAAAATTAAAGATATGAGAGAGTTCTGGACCACAGATACAACACACAATGGCATGGCTAAGGATACATTGTGTCAGAGTGTCTACGTCCAAGAAGATGTTTACACTGGAATCAAGTTTCCACTTTGGTACTTAAAACAGAGACTTTGAACTGAAATCTTTTATTTAGCGAGAAATGCCTAGGACATCTTCAGATACTATTTCATTGCGATCGTCGAAAAAAAAAACAGGCAATGCTTCCTCGAAATATTCTTTCTTAGGCGTGTTTACCCTGGTCACTAAGATTTGCGAAAGAATCCTCATGGATCAATGGCAGAGTATAACGACATTTGGATTCGCATAAAGCATATTAAGAGCTTGAATAGGGCAAGTCATATACTTTACTTAGGTGGCGCAATAGTCACAAGGGTCTCCAGCCAGCTCAATTTTCCGCACGCTAAGCTGCCTGAGGTACAGATACCGTTTCATTTGCGTGAGCCACCTAAGTCGGGGTCTTCTGGACTAAGTGCTTAGGTAACTCAAAGTTGTATTTGTCGAGGATCACATTCTGCCGAGACGCCGATGTTGAGTGTCTTTGGCTTGGCATATACTTACCACTTGGTCTTGTCCTCGCCGACCGCTAAACTCATTTTCGCCACTTCCGTCTTATTCATCATGGGCGTATGCGAGTACTTGGACGGAATTTTGAAAGATTGTGCCTCTTGTGATTGCTCGTGAGTTTCGCACTATTCTTTCAAGTCTGATGTTGAAGAAATCGGTTGGTAGCGCTGCACCGACCTTGAGCAGCGTGCATTATCCATCGTCATCCTGCACAGATGAACGAGTTTGGCAGGAATGCCAAAACTAGGTATTGCTGGGTATAGCTCGATTCTTAAGCTGCTGACATATTCGGCTTCAACAAAGATGAATAGCTTGGGTTCCAGGCTAGAAACGGCCAAACACTGCTTCTGGATAGCGTCCCCGTGTCTGGGTCACGACCAAGCGGGCCCTCTCCCTGGTGAAAACCTACTCCACTGCCAAACAGCATTTCGTAACTACCGGAAAATTAACTTGCACTTTTCACTTCTGAAAAGTATCTCTCCCGACCTTTCAAGCCCCCGGATAACACCAATGAACTTGACTCGAAAGTCGAGACTCTAACACGGGCTCTAAACCGAGCACTGGGCGTCTACTGTCCTCTAATTAAACCTAGAGGCAAGAACAAGCCATATTAGTGGACATCAACATTGGGGCTGCTTAGACACAACTTTTCAACAAAGCAAAAACCTCAAGAGAAGTGTTGGATTGGGACTCATACAAAGAATCCCTCAAAACATACAAAAAAGAATTGAGGACGGTAAAACGTAAATCTTGGAGGCCTTTTTGTGATAAAATCACTGAAGCCTCAGAGGCATCACGACGAAGAAAAATCCTCCCAACGAGTCCCTCGATGCCTAGCTGCTTGAAAGAAAGCGTCGGCTCATGGACGACCTCAAGTGACGAATCACTCAACCTCCTACTGGATACTCATTTTCCAGGCAGCTCCCATTTCACGGCTAGCAACAATCAAACTATTGCAGATGCGACAAATATTACTGGCCTTATACCAAGAGACAAACTGCTCTGGGCACTGCATAGCTTCAAACCATATAAGTCTGCTGGGACGGATGGTATAATTCCAGGCGAGCTACAAAGATCCTCGGATATAATCTTGCCATTGCTTGAAAATATCATGAGGTACTGCGTAGAACTATCCCAGTGAGATAGTAAATGTAGTTTTCATTCCCAAAAGCGGTAAGTATTCTCATGTTGTCCCAAAGGGCCTAAGACCTATTAGTCTATCATCTTTCCTTCTAAAAACTCTAGAACGACTGATTGATATCCATATAAGATCTAGCTTTAACGCTAGACTCCTATCCACGGCACAACATGCCTACTGCAAGAGTAAGTCGGTGGAAACGGCTCTACACGCACTAACAAGCCACATCGAACGATCCTTAAATTATAGAGAATATACAATGGTAGGTTTCTTGGACATAGAAGGCGCCTTCAACAACGTCAAAACATGCGCAACCTCGATAGCTCTGTCAGCTCTGAAGATAGATGATTCACTTGGGGACTTGATCAATCCCATGCTAAAGAGCATGGTTATCAACTCCAAACTGAGTGAGTCCTTTGTGAAAAGAAGCAGCAGCAGAGGTACACCGCAAGGCGGTGTCCTCTCATCCCTTCTCTGGAACTTAGTGGTTAACGAACTGCTGATATACTGGGAAGAGGATGGTAGCAGGGTGGTTGCGTATTAGGATGACGTTGCTATAGCCGTCAAAGGGAAAACATCTTCATACGATTAAAGAGCTACTGCAGTATAATCTTAATATATTGACTAGCTGGACTGGGAATAAACCCGTATAAAACCGATCTTGTCCTCTTCTAGGATATACAAAATTCCGACCATAGACCCTGCCTCAATCAATGGTACCAGCGTGGTCTTCTCCGATACAGCGAAATATCTGGGTCTAATTTTCGACACGAAACTAAGCTGAAAACCTAACATTTAAGAAAGAGTAAAGAAAGCCTCAGTAGCTTTATTCTCTTGCAAAAAAGCCATCGGTAACAAATTGGTCCTCCAAACTCGCATCACCCATTGCCTATATAGGTATATCTCGGTAATAAGACGATACTCACCTTCAGGGTGGTTATGTGGTGGATGGCCTTAGATAAAGCAGTGAACTGCAGGAAGCTAAGTAAAGTCCAAAGAACAGCATGTCTGAGTAAAAGCGGAGCCCTACGCATCCCTAATAGAGATGGAGATGGCAGTTTGCTGGGTGCCGGGACATAGAGACATTCCAGGGTGACTTAAGCAACACAGGCATTAAAAGTCTCCTACGCCTTATTAAGAGCTCCAAATGGTTTTTGGAGTAGGAGGATCACAGATCCACGTGGCATCACAATAATGGGCCAAAAGGCCTAAGTGGGTTGGTTTTTCAACGGCCACTTTAACCTAACCTAACCTTGGGTGTATCGATTGGGCTTTTCTGGACTATTAAACCGATGGTGAGCTCTCCTGGCGTGAAGCCACACTGATATGAGACTATCAGGTGGTTGACGATGGCTTCAGGCATTCTCACAATACGGCAGATAAGATCTTGAAAGCGATATTAAAAAGACTGATGCCTCTGTAGTTGGCGCAGGTCAGAGGGTTTCCTTTCTTGAGGATCGGACAAACAATGCTGAGATTCCATTCATCGGGCATACTTTCGTCCGACCAGATTTCAGAGATTACTTGGTGTATGCTTCTTACAAAGTCATCGCCTGCCGCTTTGAAGAGCTCGGCAGTCAGGCCATCCGCTCCAGCAGCTGTGTATATATAGCTTCGGTATAGCTTTCTTCACTTCATGCAGGTTTGATGGACGGAATTGCTGGTCATCATCTTCCAAGTTGAAAGGTTGATTCTGCCTGTCAGCGGTATTTGGTTCGTCATCGCCGATAATAACTGCCACTCTACTACGATGGTCCCTTCTTTTTCGCTACAGGCTTCGGTTCGGGGATTCTGTCCGTGGCATGCTATTTATACCTTTTGATAAGGATACACTCGATCGGAAAATGACTTGGCGATCTCTTGTGATTATAGCCGCCTGACGTCGAATTTCCTCACAACATTAGTTTGTCTTGGCGTAGTTTGGGGTATTCGCAACCGTACCTTGGCTACAACAAGGTAATGACCCGAGTCGATGTTGTCTCCTCGGAACGTTCGGACATCCACAATACTGGAGAAGTTTCTTGCGTCGATCGCAATGTGGTCAATCTGGTTGACGGTTGATTGATCAGGAGTTCTCTAAGTCCTTTCGTGAATATCGAGATGGGGGAACCGCATGCTAGGTGCGACAATGTTTCGCTCTTCCGCAAAGTCGATTAGCCTGAATCGGCTACCGGAGTTGGTGTTGTGCAGGCTATGCCCTGCAACAGTACTACCAAAGATGCCCTCTCATCCCAGCTTTGGATTAAAATCACCGAGGACAATTTTGATGCCATAGCTAGGGCATTGCTCGTAGGTCTTGTTCAAGAGCTCGTAGAAGCTGTTTTTGGTGCCGTCATCTTTCTGCTCTGTAGGCGCGTGCCCGCATATAAGGCTTAAAGTGGCAAATTTAGGTTTGATACGGATTGCTATAAGGCGCTCGTTCACATACTGGAAACTTAAGACTTCTTGCCTAAGTCTGCTACTGCTTTGGCCGTCGATAACAATTGGAGAGTAGATGTCGCAAGTGTTGATCCTCTTTTTGTCTGGCCCATCCAATCCCATGGCAGTAATGGGTGCTCTACAGCAGTCTAGGGCCACCGCTAGGCTTTCGGATGCACGTGGTATATTAAGGGACCAAACATTTCACGAGCATATTCGCAGTTCGTTGTCCTTGATTCGTTCGCAGGGGTTGTCTTCCTTGACTTTGAATAACATATTCACTTATACCCACTTGCATATGAGCAACTACGGCCTCTTTTTTTCTAAGTCCTGTTACTGGTCCAAGTCAATCCAACTCATTACCTCATAAGACAACGATGCTTATTCGACCTCCTCTCATGGCCATGTCTATAAAGGTCCTCATCCAACCTTGTCAGCAGGAGACCGACAATAAATAACAGACTCCTGGTACCATTGCAATGTGATGCACAATCTCCAATTGATGTATAAACCCATTCGCCGGCTCAGAACCCCACAGCCCCTAAAATACCCCCTGTTGCTAGCCAATTTTCATTTGCTCACCAATTCATCACATCGATAATAAGCTAATTCATCAACCCTACCTAAGTGTCACTTGATACACCCTTTTAAGGGTCCTTTCCAACCAAATTAACAAAATAACGCCACCGCCCTCAATATTTAATTAAAATCACGTTAAATACGTCCCGTCGTAAAAATTCCACCAAACAAGTAGTCTTACTTCGACGACTGACTATGTCACTTTGGCAAGGACTAAAGGATTCAAAACAACGAGACAATGGCCGCCGTCAAATTGTCAAAAGACGTCGAGCATATTGCACGCAAAGACAGAGACATCCACCCTTGGACACATTAATTAGCCTAAACTGAGAAGTCACACACACAAACACACACACACATGCACAGGCATTTAAAGAAACTGAAATTAGTAGCATTTAGGACAACCACGCATTTTCATTTCCATTTCCGTTTCTGTTTCCGTTTCATTCAAACGATGCCACCAACCATCAACCACCAAGTTGGAGATGGTGATGGTGATATTGATGTTGATGATGTGAATCCCTACGAAAGGACGAACTTCAAATTACTTTCGTTTCTAAATAAAACGCGCAGCGAAAAAAGTTTTTCTCTTCCCAACTCTGGATAGTTGAATGTACGAGTACACGTACCAGCCCGGTTGGCCTTCCACTACTAGTGAAAGCCTAAAGGCAATTGGTGTTGAGTTTCCTTTAGTCGAGGCGAGTTAATTTAATTGGATTCTCTGGTGTGAGTCAAAGATAGGCTTGGAGTTGAAATGGAAGGCAAACAAGTCCTCTCAGCTCGTTGGATCCTAGATTCGTATGAGGGGGTGGATGAAAGGGTCCACTCCAGAGCTCACCTTTTATTGTTCTGATTATGAATTTTATTTTGTTTTGTTCTCCTCGTTTGGTCTTTGTTATTTCGTCTGTTGTTTGTTTGTTTTTCGTTTTCTTTGCTGTTTCTACTTTTATCGCTCTTCCAGTTGTTTCGAACATTTTACAATGACATTAGGGCTTAACTTGGCGATGGTTTTCTACTACAGGCTGACAGGCTGGCGGGAATTGTATGTGGCGGAGATGGAAAAGACTTTGAAGTTGAAAAGTTGGTCGTCGCATCGGACCTAATCTCGATGTCTTTTGTTTGCTTGTTAAAGATGCTTAAGTTTATTTAGAAACTTAGTTAGCTCTGATGAGAGAGATTCAGTTGGTTGGGGACAGAGATTTGTTGGAATGGAATTGTCAGATTGAGGAGTCGCTCAGGAGGGTGTTGGGTTGATTTTTTTTGTTTTCTGAAGTACAGAATGGAAATCGGATTCTTGAGTTTGATGAGTTTTGATGTGGTTTGTGGATGGAATGTATGGATGGTATGGAAAGTATAATTTCCAGTAAATTAAAGGGATCTACATTTGATGATGGGAAATGTGGTCAATAAGTTTGAAGACGAGGGATTTTGAATAACAGAAGTGGTTTGCCTAATCACTTGTCAAAAACATTTTGAATGTCCCTAATAGGTGGTTTGGAATGAGAGGAGGATTGTCATGAATAAATTGGAATTTGAGTTCTTACGAATGATTGAGAATCGTAATCAAATTGTCTTTGTCATTATGTTTGACAAGTCCGAAAATTCAATCAAAGAGACAGATTTGTTATAAAAGTGACATTGTGTTGGGTTTGAACGATACCATATTTAGTAATCCTACTTACTGCTATGTAGGTGGTGCTACAGCTTTTTAGTCAGCATTAGAAGCTGCCTTTAATGCCTCAGTCGTCTTCTGCGGATTATACCTGAAAACTCATTGGGATGAAGCTCTAGCATCCATACACACAACGTGGCCCAGACCTCTCATACGTTAGATCCGTAGATTACTAACTTCATCTCGAGAAGGCCAAGTGTTTCCTTATCCATATTGGACATGGTCTAAGCCTTAATGGCATAAAACAGGGCCGGGATGACAAGAACCTTATATAATGTTAGTTGGGCTCCTTTACTCAATTATTTCCTCAGATCAAGAGCGATTGTCAATGTACAAGTTGCTGCTTGTAACTGCGGACTTAAGGCAGAAAAAGTCCTTAACTACATCGAAGTTACAACTACCAATAGCGACCGAGAGTGTGCAATCTTTTCTGATGATAGTATGAAATTTGTTTTACCACGGCCTTAGTGTGAGCGCTTCTGCCTCCATACGCACCTGCTTATTCAATTAATTAAGGATGTTGAACAGTGAGTTTGACAACATGGCCAAAAAGTCACATCACAGCATGCCACCTTGTCTAAAACCTGTCTCGCCAATGAAGATCGTAGTTAAGCTTTTACCCACATGACATTCTAGGACGCGTTCCTATGCATGATCTCGTATGGGGCTTTAATAGTGACAATTCCGGATCAGGATCGATATGAACTTTCCTGGCCTGCTCAAGTCAAATTGATTAGGTGTGCCACACACGGTTACAGTAAACATTACAAAGGTTCCTAATAGGCGATGTTTACCTACTTGACGGTGTTCCACACCGAACTATCTCTTCCTGAGACAATACAGTCGTTCATATTCTGCGATTCCGGGCTCGCTGCCTTCAGTTGTCCAGACCAAGCGCTCTAGCATCCGCGATAGCAGGAACTTCAAAACGGAAGTTCAGCTTTCCTTGTCATCTCAAACCCGTAATCGAAAATTCTTTTGGCTGGAGCATTATTGTCCATTCGCTTGATGGGGCCGTGCAAAGTAATCGAAGAATTTTCGATTATTGGACAACATGCTCATAGTGTTACAACTCGAAAGGTTCACGGTTGTATCTTTTACTACATTCGCCCTCCTGTTGCACCGAAACAAATATCCGCTGAACAATTATAATTTCATCGCCGTAAAGCAGAACATAGGAGTTTTGAACACCTTTGTTTAGCTAAGCCTAAGTAGCAGCAGTTTCCAAAGGTAGTTCTTCGTCGGATTTCCATTAAAGTGTCATTCCTGAAGATGATGATGACTCCAAGGTCGGTGAATTCCTAGAGTACCTGTACAACTTGCTACCAAAAGTGGCGTTTTGTCCTACTTCGCATGTTCTGTTCTTTAATCGCCTGATCTTGAGAAGCTCCATTACGACACACTGTGAGCGGCCATTTTTGTCGATATTGTCGGCGTATTCCAGTAGTAAAAATCTAGCTGCCAAAGGCTTGACTTTTTTGTATGGATGTTCCTTTGACCGCGGGACTCTTCGATTTCCTTGGGCTGGGAGACTGCGTACTCGGGTGTTCTCTTCTTTCTACGTTTCCCTTAATTTCGGTTGTAGCGTTTGCAAATGTGCACGCTCTTTCGCCACTTTCCTTTCAAAACATTAATTATCACACCACGGGCTGGGGTAGCTGGTAGCCTAATGTGGTCTCGGCTACCTTCTTAATAATGTCCCGATACTGACTCTACATTATGTTAGCGTTTGCGGGTGGCGAGCTTACAGCAGAGAGTCTTTCACTCAAGCGTTCTCTGTAGACTCTGGCTTCTCCAGTCATGCTAAGATGGCCAATATTGAGTTTCTTTTTTGGGCGGTTCGTTGCCGAACTCTGAATTTAGCCGCTACAAAAAAAAATGTTCAGAGTCGACGATTGTGACTCGGAATGTATCCACATTTTGTACATTTGATAAGTGCCTCGCATCGAAATCGCCAGGTTTCTTTGGGATTGGCCTTGTAAATCAAGTCGATTAGCCGGAAGCCTTTGTTTATTGATGTGTCGTAAAGGCTCTGCTTTCTAACAAATCCGCCAAACATGTTTTCCACTGAAGTCTCCGGTTACGATTTTGACGTCATACTTCGGTCAAGCTCCATAGGCTTCATCTGGAAGGTAATAAGACTCCCCCTTTATGGCCAGAGGCGTGACCGCATATATGGCTGAAGTTGTAGAATGACCCTCGGACATGGATTATATCGAGGAGATAGCTTATCGGCTTGAAGTTAATTACCTTTAGCCGGAGTTAATTTCCCACTACAAATACCCATTTTAACGTGTCCATCCTCTTGTGGTAACTGTAATAAATGTCGCGATATTGTGGTGTTAGCATACCTGATCATATCCAACGTATCGCCTGGATTGCGGTAATATTTGACTCGTATCGAGAAAGGACAGATTGATGATTTTGGGCAGAATCGGGAGTGTACAGTGTACGTACGTTACAGGTGGATAGTCTGTTGACGTTCCGACTCATGATCTTAAATGAGAAGGGACCTTATCCGAAACTGATTTCACTCTATTAACTACCCCGACGTTACAACCCCCAACCTAGAGGGCCAGTTCCAATCCAATGCACTTCGGGAATATGAACTGCCGTTGGCCCATTAAAGGTCATTCGGCTCTGTATTGGAGAGACCTCAAGACCTGCGATTCGAATATGTCAAAGCAGCTCCTACAGGAATAGCCTGTTCTGACTGACTGACACTGTATTCGCCATCGTTGACTCCGTCCGATGCCACCTGGAAAAGAGGAAGTGTATTTGTAAGGAAACACTCCTCCCTTCCTAAGCTGTTATAAACAACTTTCCACAGGGAGGTAAGAGATAATGATAAGCTAAGGAGAGGGCGCTTGATCTAATATTCGAATCACCGCAATAGGCGTAGCTTAGGGAATGGTTCCTTCTGACCATATTTTGAATTTTTTCATGTGGTGCGTACTCCCAACCAGGCCATCTAAAGCTAATTCAGTGCCTAAGCCCTTAGCTGCATTAGAAGCTTTTCTAGATATGAACTTTGGTATTGTACCTTCACTTTGTCTTGGTTAAAGGGACCATCATGACCCTTTTACAGCCTGTGGAAGTAGTACTTCCTTATTATCACCATCGACAGCGACTCTTCAACTAGTCATCCATGTTAAAATTTGCAGTTCTTTTTTGACAATTTGTTTAATCGAATTTCACAGAGTAACTATCAGATCGTCTTCCTTACCATGTACTCGTATATCTAAGAAAAGGTTCTATTTAAAATGTGCACACCTCAAACCATTGGTATAACGATGCCCGGTCTATATATGCAGCAAAAACACCTCCTGTGGATTACCTGATTCAAAAAAGAACGTAGCTCAGCAATTAAAAGTTCCAAAATCTCTTAGATTTTCATCGATTCGGTCTTTCCAATCAGTAGTTTGTGAAAGCAGAAGGTGTCTGTCTGTCGACTTTATACGACGTACATAGTTAGTGGCGTTGCTTAACGTGTATACTGTGTACCGATGCTGCAAAATTTATGGGATATCAGAGAGTTTGAGGTTTTGAACCATTTCAGCAAGTTACAGGTTCTTAAAATGTGGTCTTCTATCAAACTTGGCTGAGTGGGGTGCTGGGATTACCTTCTTTGCATGCAGAACTATTACTGTCTTTATTAGAATACTTTATACATCGCGGGGTTTTCATTGAATTGTTTGCAAAGTGACTTCGATTACTTTTTCCTTTCTTTAAAGCCCGTTGATGCTTGCTTTATTTTACTGGAAAATACTTTACAGCAGCATGCGAGACAAGCATTTACAGAGTGGCTTGATATCATGCGTCTTGGGCTTAAATAGCATTGTACCTCTGGTTTATCTGATGAAATAAGAAACTTGCGCAGAAGTGCCTAAAGGGAGAAATGTTTTTGATATGCTCCATCCCATTCATCGGCGGATTCGAGAGGTTTTGTGAAAGCAGGATTGAGCAGGTAACCCAAACGCATGAGAATTCTTACCGCCACAATATTACAGTTCGAGTTAATGTAGAAATGTCAGCTGGAACAAACGAATGCATCCAGAACATTGGAAGCATATACGGGCCCTGATTTGGTGGTGGTTTTTGGTCAAGGTAGTCTGAGATGAAACCTTGAGCTGTTACTGGCAATTGGTCTCTTTCTATTGTTCACCGATAAGATCCCTTATATTACAGTACGGCTTCTTCTGGTAATGGAGATACCATGATTGGATGTCGTTTTAGATCTTTTCGTTGAGGTTTATGTGGCAAGTTTTAAGCCAACGTGAAACATAAGTTCATAACGCATGTGTAAGCTTACTATCCAATGGATGTAAGAACAGGTATCCAAAAACGCCGGAGACTGTTGTTACCAAAGAGCCAAAATTCGGAAGTCAATAACCGAAAATTGAAAGAAGGAAGCCGCAATTCGAAAACAAGGAGCAGATTTAAGCAAAAAGATCTGACAGCAAAACCATATTTGGAATATAGTGATATATAGTCTACCCCAACTTCTTCAACAAAAATAGTGGATTGACGACCACTACCCCACATGCCACCTGCAGCCACATTCCATCACGTCGTGAAGTCATCTTTTCCCACAGCAGGAATAAGATGACACCTCAACATGATCTCTCCTTCATGACATGGTTAAATCATGCTTCAACATCAACGGACGCTCGTGCACTGCACCCGCGCAACATCAGCACATTCCATCACGTCCGAATACTCATTACTCGTGAGCTGCAATAGGTTGTTTGGTTGGGATATCAGTTTGTGGAGTACTTCAATTCTGTTCGGTTTTCGTTCTAAAGAGTATTATGTACATATGCACTCTTGTAAGAAGATTTGGAAACTGAGGGCTTTCCTTTCTCTACTTCTGAATTGATAAATTTTGCTTATAGATAGTCAAATTGGTTAGTTTTGAGCTCTCAAGACCTCGTACCTAATTCTGAATTCTATGTACCTTTGGTCTTTTCGGCCGATAATCGATACTGTTAAGTCGATTAATTAGTTTGTCTTTCTTTTGACACCAATGTTGGTAAGAGGATACGACTGCTGAGACGATAGGCGCCTCTAATGTTGGACTTTCTGCTACCCTAACAAATGTTCTGAGCGCTGGTGTTCATATGATAAGCACCATCTGCCTGGAGTCTTTTTGCCTTTGGTGTTGGTAGTACCAAATTATAGGAAAGGTTAGTTCAACCGTCAATAAATGTATTGCATCTCCCCTTAGTTTGCTAGTTGGTAACTGCAGCGAGTTTGGATCATAATAGATCACTCACCACACTTTAATGTATTCATATGTGACGGCCACTAGGCTATTTAGGTTCATATTCAGTTTGAAGCTGTTTATCTGGTATCAGTGGGGTCCGTAAAAATAGAATGGTCATGGTTGCTCACAAAACTTGTCAAGAGTCCTCATCAGATAGAGATAAGATAACTTCTAGAAGGGAGACTAGATTGTTCTTGTGTCTGTATGCCGGATAAGTACGTAGTTACTCTGCATGATTTTGAGCAAGAGCCTAACAAAAATCAGTCTCTCAAAATAGACCTTAATTCTCCACTAGTTTTTCAACGAACTAATAAGCCAAACCAAAATAGAACTCTTCCAGAAATTACAAAACCTCAAATGGTACTTTAGCCTCATGAAAGGCAATTTTTAGTGCCCATTTGTCTTATGGTATACCAACTCGTACCCTGTCCACATTAAAGACACAATCAATTGACGTCAGAGAACCGACACTTTAGTACCGAACCGCCCCCGAATCGAAGTCACTCTGTTGTTTAATATTGAAAAACGAAAATTTTCAACCATTAACGACCTATCCCATTGCAGGCGTAAAACGAATTTTTAATTTGGCCCTCATCCAGATGCATTAGCCTCAATTTCCCATCAAAAAATCCTCCCCCACCCCACATCTTTCTTGATAAACTACCACCACTGCCACCCCTGAATGCCAGCTCAAAACCCAACCAACTAACCACAAAGGAAGGCCATTTCACTTTGCAATCCTCATTTGGCAATCAAAAAACGAGGGACAACGAAAAAAGTAATATACGCTCTCTTTTGACAAAACCTCATTAACATACCTTGCTCCCTGTCTCAAAGGCGCAACAAAGAGGAATACGAAAACAAAAAAAAAAACAGAAAACCAAACCAAAAATGCCCAAAAATAAGTAGAAGCAGAGGAAAAAGCAAAACACAGAGGCCAGCCAACAACCAACAACCAACCCAACCGACATAAAACATCAGAAAAGGCAAGAAGAAGGAATCGGAAATTGTATTTATGTCCACCCTCCTGAGGGTCGCGTGAATTCCTAACCTAGATACCATACATAGTCCCAAAACTCTCAACAAAGGCATTTCTAGCCATCCGGTCGGTCGTCCCTTCTCTTGAAATCTTGAGATACACTGCATCCTGTACTGTGAACGCGAGTGTCAGAGTTAGATGTATGCGTGTGCTTTCTGTTACATATGTGTGAGAAAGGAAGGCAACCCCTGAGATATATTTCACTATCCCATCTGTAGGCAGCAGCTTCCAAGACCTGTTCAAGGTCACATCTGTCAGAGCTCTATTCCCACTCAGTGCTCAAGTTTTAGTAGCAACAAATACACAAAAATACACACCACCCACATAGCATACACCTTAAACCTCAACCATCATCCATCTAACCATTCATTTCAACCCCCGGCGCACACATACTGTTACACAGTATACGGGTATACGCGTATAGTACACCCACTCGCAAACAATGGGTAGGTAGCCGAAAATTCCTGATGTTTTGTAGTGAACGAAGAAAAATAACTGTAATCAGCTATTACAGTCACATAGATACATATCCAATACACACAAACACTCTGCCACTGATGCTCATACATCATCAAGACGGTGAATGTTAGACGGTATCCATTCCTAGGAACAACAAAATCAGCTCTGCACGTGCTACTACTGCTCTGGTGGTTCTTTATTCCCCCGTCATTGCTCCATCTCCAGCCTCAACATAGGCTTCAGCTTCTGTGCCACACTCACTTATGTTCGTATGTGTCCTGTGTGCCCCGTGTGCCCTGTGTATTCCATGGCCAAAAGAGTAAAAAGTAACAGTTCCCTTTTGAATGTGTGGGTATCTTGTGAGCGTTAAATTTATGGCCAAAGCTCCAGGCAACCCGCTTAGATGAAAGGAGTTCGCCGTAATGAAGGTATCTTGATTAAGAGCCTCTTACAATCGCAGAGCATCTCTTGATTGGGGAGTAAAAGGGCAAGGAATACTGGGAAATTCTCATTCACTGGTAATGGTGACAATGGAGTACCATGCCAATGCGCAAACTCTGCTCTTTTAAGCAACTTCAATGCTCTCTTGTGAACATTTAACCTAGTTTCGGGAAGATGAAGATGTATCTATGGATCTCTCTGTATGTATATGTATTCATATACCATCCATTAAGGGAAGGGGGGGGGGGGGGGGGGGGGGTATATGACATTTACAATTGTGTTTGCTATTTTGAGATACATTTTATGTTTGAGTGTTTTGTCTGTACTAAATGGATTTCGTTAATTTTGCACACACAGATCTGGGTGGTTGAGCTTTAATGCAAGGATTTCGGGGTTACGTATCTGTAGAAGCAATCGCTTAATGGAATTTTTTAGCATAAGAGGGATATATTCGTACCACTAAGTGGTTGGAACCTTTTGATGTTTAGCCTTTTACCTTCACGTGGTGGTTTAGTAAATTTTTTGGGTAAAACCTTTACTCTAAGAGTCCACACATATGTACACCATACAATGGACGCCTTGATAGTCTGTTAAGAGCTTTACAGATTTTTGGGGTACCTTTGATGAATTTAATCATATTGTGTGCGGGGAGGAAGCCTTAGATGGATGGGGTGTAATGAGGTTTGGTTGTGATCCATTAAGTTGGTGCTTAAGTTCTAAGAGGTCAGGATGGCTAGTTGATGAAGTGCCAATTGAAAGTACTCATGTGGCTTATTGTTACAGTAGCCATCTGGCCTTACTTTGTTCTTAGGTATGGTCCCTCCTTTTTGTGACTTCTGTAAGTTGATACGAGTAAATGTATTAAGAAGGGACGATTTTTGTCCTTTATTTTCGAAGCTTTGAGACACTGATGCTTTGTGATTCGAATGAATATACATACACTCTCTCAATATATCACAGTTTATAGGTCGACGAAAAGCCACTTCTCACTTAAACCAGCAGAACATACGACAGAGAGATGTTTCCGTGAAAACCATAAAGAGGAGCCCGCACATTAGGTCCACCTTATTGTGATGTGAAAATCTAGAAGCTGCTTAGCTCAGTATTAAATTATGTTATCGGAATTTGAAGTTGGCAGAGTTGAATTGGGGATAGGCCCAACTGATTAGAGTCCTCTGGATCCTGATGGAACAAGCTTCCGCGAAAATAAGTTACTGCTACCCCTACCAGACTCCAAAGAAGACCCATTCTCGGCTGCATCGAGGCTTTTCTCAGGACGTCTGGCACTTCCTTAGATACACTAATAAATCGTACTCCTCTTGAAATTCATATTAAAGGCTGCAATCTGAAAGCCATCTTTCGCTTAAAGGGGAGTAATCGTTGGTACATAAGGCACCCGAAGTTTGATGAACTTGTCCATTAACTGCGTATTGACTCTGGTCTTATAGAAATGCCATATCCTTGTAGAAAGTACAAAATCGACTTTCCCTATGCCTAGCGGGTGTTTTAGCATCTCTTTAGGACGCGGGACTGGTATTTTTCTGAAGGATAACGTATTGATATTTCACATTTTGCTCATAAAACTTGCGTCTGTCATGGCTTATTTGCATCTTTGTGGCCAGCTCAAAACATCCAGATTGTGCCTTGTCTCCACCTACACTTAAGGACCTCAAATCTTTCAAGGAACGAACCATATTTTGCACTCGTGTAGTAGCAGCTCAGTTGGTATATCTCTTCTTCTAATGAAAGGTTCCTACACGCTGACAAAACCACTACATAAGCGAGCGTTTTCATCAATCTTACCTTTCAGGACTCATCCAAGTAGATGGAAGACAGTATTTTTCCAGGCCGGCTCTAAAAAAGGCGAATCTTCTTCGTTCTCCTACTCCAGATCCAATGCTTTTTAATGTAATGGAGACGCTTATAGGCCGTCAGCTTATGATCGGCTTTCATAGCAACAGGTCCACTATTATTTTGGTGGTATGGCACACCGAAAAGTTGGACCAAAGCGTATATCAATCTGGCGAAAGTAAGTTAATTGCAATTAATAACGCCTAATTCGTTTAGAGGTACTTTTTTCAGCGAGTATTTCTTGAGAGATCATGCATGCATTGATATCACACTGATACGTATGATATTCTTGCTTACTGTTATCTGACATTTTATCGTGGAAAGACTTAGCCCGGCAGAGCGTCAGGTGTACTATGAAAATCAGAGTTTTACGAGGAATGTCTTTCGTGGTTTAAGAGCAACTTATGGTCCACATAATTGGCATACCGACCGCACAATTCGCTATACCACCGAAAAGTTTGAAATCCAATTTTCATTGTATTTATCGCGATGACCATAATTAACAGATTTGGCGCCGTTTTCAACCACTTGGCTCGTTGTATTCAACAATTCAACAATAATTATGAGAATCTTGGTTAATTGGGATACAACATTCAATTTGTGCAGAAACTTACAACAGCCGACCGTCTGAATTGTCTCCATTTCAGTCGTTGGGTTTATGAGAAGCTTCCATAAGATCTGCAGTTTTGGAACAAATTTTTGTCCAGCGACGTGGGCCATTTCTAGCTTAATGGCAAATAGCAAGCAAAATAGTCATATTTGGGTTGTGGTTCAAGAGCTGCTCTTACATCCAGACAGAAGAATATTTGGTTACTACAAATAGGTGCCACTTTCCACACAGACCGTGAAACCATGACTTTATTGCGAGAACAATTTCATGAAGAGTTATTTCCCCGCTTTGAACGGGTGAAATGGCTGCCAAAAACATCATCTAAACGTTTTCACTTGGAGGTACTTAAAGTCCACAGTCTACATGGATAAGCCGAGTTCGATTGAGGAATTGGAGGCCTACATTAGTCGAGTCATTGGTCAAACACCACTCGTAATGCCCGAAAGCGTTATTGTTCAGTATGAACCATGTTACCCACAGGTAGAGCCAACAATCTTAAGCAAATGAATGCAAAGAATGGTTGTTTCTTCCTAAGTGGCGCAAAGCTTATCACTCTATCGGAAGAAGCTATAATTCTACTTTGCAGTAAAGTAAACAGATACAAAATACAAGTCAAAGAGACATAAATCGCTAAACTCCTTAAGAATGCGGAATAATGGTTACACGACTTTTTTGCGGAATAATTCGTTGATGGTGTTGGCACAACGTGAATTTCGGCGTAGATTTCCCGGTCGTCCGACACCAACTGGGAAAACACTACAACGTTTGGCTGCTCGCCTAGAAGAGTATGAGATAATACAAGATGCTGAGAGTATCGCAACTGTGGTAGAAAATGTTGCGGAGGACTCCGGAGTATTTACCAGATGACGTGCCAAGCAATTGGGCATCGATCGATGGTCTTTCCAGAGAATTTTAGGGAAAAACAGTAAGATGTTACCCTACAAAGTGCAGACAGTGCATCAGCTGTTGGCTGTTGGCGATCAAGCCATCCCGAATCTCGATTACGAGGTGGGCAAATTTTTATTGAACATCATCATAAGGAACGAGGCCCATTTTCATCTCTGCGGATACCGAAAATCCGCGTATAGCCCACGACGATGCATTATATACGCAACAACTTACTGCATGGTTTGCTGTTTACACTAGAGGCGTCATCGTGCCTTATTTTTTTTTTAATACGCCGCGGGCCAAACGGCTACTTCGATAGCGAGCGCTACAGAACCAAGCTCAATGAGCTTATTCTTCCTAAACTTGATGAATTTTGGCTGGAGAAAATGTGGTTCCAACAGGATAGACCAACGGCTCATACTGCATGAACCACAATCGAAATTCTGAGCATCTAATATCTCGTTCTGGCATTTTGCACTGGCCAGCAAAGATCACCTGATTTAACCCTTCCAGACTTGTTTTTGTGGGATTTTTTGAAGTCATGAGTCTATGTCAACAAGCCTCAGACTCTTGAAGCCCTCAAAGAGAATATCCGTCAAGAATGCGAGGACCTATCGCCGAAAGTTACAGCCAAAGAACATCGAGTGACAACTTTTTAGCGCTATTTTGTATGATGATAACGATTAACCGATTGAATTGAATTTTTTAATAATTTACTTATATTTAAGTTGGCTAGGGCGGTAAATTCTGATGAGCCCCAGGGATCCGTTCTAACTCCGACAGTTGTTTTGATTGTCTTCAACCGTCTCATGCCTGCTACTTCTAATCTAAATTCCGGTATTTACTGTGTAACCAGTTTGGGAACTATCAACAGAGTGAAATTGAATGCTTCCAAAACTCAATACTGTCTTCTATCATTTACTCGAAAGACGTTTAATATCCAGCACTTATCCATGGATGGCACTTTAATCGTAGAACCGACTTATACAATACCCATATTAGGAAGTCAGGTCTCCCCAAGACCTCTTTTCAATTTCTGGAATACCTGCCGAGTTCCCTTATCCCTAGTCATTCTTCTTCTTATCCTTTCCTCGTTATACGAACTTATGCGTAACGAGTTTTCCATTTTTACTGCATCGCTGCTGCTCCGCTTATGGGGTTGGCTAATGTCGCAGACCGCAGAACGCGTCTTCATACTGCTTGGTCCTGGATCGCTTCGGTGGTTAGCCCCAGGCGTTGTTGCGCATTTGCCATCTGAGAAATCCAGGAATTCTTTTTCCGACCTCGTTTTCTTTCAGTTGGAGTGATCGTAGTTGAAAGTGCCTTTCTAACCGGATTTTCCGTAGATCTTCTTTGAACGTGGCAATACCAGCTTATACTATTCGCCTCAAGCTGTTCAGTTACCGAATTCTTTATATGTAGACTTCCTCTTATACGCGTAGATCTAATACAATCGCGTTTGGTGACTCCACTAGACATCCTGAACATTTTCATTTCCGCTGCCGTCATTTTGTTTTTAAACGCTTCGTACATTGTCCAGCACTGTGAACCGTATATAAGAGCTGGTCTAACAACCGTGGTGTATTTTTTCCCCTTTAATTTAAGTGGAAATTTTCGGTCGCAAAAGATTACCGAATTTTCCCGCCATTTCATCCATCCCACACTCACTCTGTGGTTTACGTCGTCGTCACATTTCGCTTCCATGTTAACGATTGATTCTAAGTACTTAAAGATGGTGCTTTTCGGAAGAACTATTCCGTACAACATTATATCCGGAACAGGTCGCAACGGATGCGCAAATGGGCATGTCAAATGCTCCGTCTTTGAACGACTTATTTTAAACCCGTTTCTCTCTAGCGCATTTCTCCATGAATCTAAGGCGTTCTGTAAATCTTCGACGTTATCGCTAAGTATAACTGCGTCGTCAGCGAAGAGAATTGGCGTTACATTTGCTTCGCGCATGCAGTCTTTTAAAAGATGGTCGAATACTACGTTAAAGAGGAAAGGGCTAAGTACGCTTCCTTGATGCACTCCGACATTAACTGGAAATTCTCTCGTTAGTCCAGCAGAGCTTTTAACCGCAGTTTTCACGTTTCCGTACATGTCTTGTATTATTCTTATGTAAGCCGTTTCCGGTACGTTTTGAGACCTCAGCGCGGTCCATATGGGATCCCTAGGCACTCGATCGAATGCTTTCTCGAGGTCGAAAATACCATGTGTAAGTCCTTAGACGAATCTCGGTGCATTATTATTCGTAGCGTCCAACGTCCATCTTCCTTCAACAAATCCACACTGGCTATTATCTAGCTTCGTTCGTTTAAGACTCTTTCGACGATTTTCATTGTGTGTGACATAGGCTTAATTGAACGGTAGTTGTTGCATTCTCGAGTGTCGCCTTTTCCTTTGTATAATGGAACCAAGAAGCTACCTCTTCATTGATTCGGCATAGGTTGTCCACATTTTGATTTATTTAAAAGTTTCGATAGCCAAACGCTGCCAATCCCCTCCATCTTCGACCAAAACTCTGATGGAATGCTTTCTGGTCCCGCCGCCTTCCCCCGCTTCATTTTTCCAATTGCTATACTTATTTCTTCGATTGAAAAGTGCGAAACTTCCTCCTCGAATAGACCAGCTGTCGGCACGATATCATGTGGAAACTGTTCGTTAAGCAACTCCTTGCAGTATTCAAGCCACCGGTCACAAATTTCCTTTTCATTTGTTAGTAAGCGACCGTCTGCGTTTTTTATGTATTTCGGCGAGGTTATTTCCATTGAACTTTTTCTCCTCTGTGCAGCGAGCTTAAAAATATTTGGCATTTTAGTGTTGTACGACGTTTGAACTTCTTAGATAGCTTGTCTTCTATCTGCCGATCATGAGAAAATTTTGTTCCAACTCTTGGTACAGATTTTCCACTTCTGCCGCTCGAGTTCGAGCCAGGACTTACTTTGCGATCTTTTTAATCGATCGCATTATGTCCACGCTTGGAATGCACTCTTCTTGTCGGCCACAGCTCGTTTGGTTTCGTCATTTCACCACCATGTTTCTTTGCCGACGTGATGGTATTTCGATATAGTCCCCAGATGGGACTTTGCGAGTGTTATGCATTCCTCGTGCATGCTCTTCCACATTTCTTGCGGGCTAAGTGAGTCTGCGATACCGTTTATTTTCTGAAGTACTTCTTTAGCCAGTGCGATAAATCTTGCGCTTCGTTCCTTCGATAGATTATACCACCGGATTTTTGGCTTTCCAAATGATGCCGGTGTTTTCTGTGGCTCCGTTGTGAAAACTTCAGTAATGAGCAGACGTTGTTGACTTACTAGCGATGCTCCAAGAATTACTCTACAGTCCTAAACACGGTTTCTCATCGACATTTTGCAAAGGTAATAATCTATCTGCGTTTCGTGGCCTCCGCTGCTGTAGGTGATAAGATGTCGATGGTGTTTAATGAACATTGTATTTAAGACGGTTAAGCCGTAAGCCTTACACGCTATAGGGATGTCTTCGCCAGCTGAATTTCTGGTTCCAAAGCCTTTACACCCGTGGCAGTCCTCATAGTCAACCTTTGTTTCTCCGAGGTGGCCATTTAAATCTCCGCCTACGAAGAGCATCTCATCGATAGGTATATTTCTAAGCAAATTACCGAACTTCCTAGTCATTGTAACTTGCAAACATTCAAGACCAACGTACATCGGTACCTTACTTTCTTCCAATCCTATGTTACCTTTGCCCTCGCTGTGTGCTAACATTTTAAGGATACGCGCGATCTTTTAAGGGTTCACCGATTATGAAAAAGAACCCGAAGATCTGGTGTAAAATGGTTTCAAAGAAATGTTGCCAGAGCTATTCTTTGATCTCGTACCTAGAAGAAGGGGCATCTTTCAAATTTTCTTCATTAACGTCCTTTGGCGAACAGAGTTGGTGCGCAGGCTCTTAAAACTTAAAGTCTATCCTGTGATGTGGTCTTTAGAATTCATATTGTCCCAAGGAAACTTTGCTTCTGAAATACGAACACAAAAGGATAAATCAAATCCAGCTTAAAATGATCTGAAGGATATCCTAGTCCTAGTCCTAGTCCTAGTCATACCCCCATACACACTCACTCACAAAAGTGTAAACATTTGCTTAACATCAATGGGATGGCAGATACAATGGTGTATGCATCGGCATTGAATATACAAACTTATCTTCACGCCCCAGACGTATTCATCTGGAGATGTCCAACTTCAAATCCATTCAACTCCTCCAGCTCAAGCGACATTGAAACGCAAAGTGGAAAACTTTTTTTTCTCTCCATCCTCTCCCCCAACCACTTTCAACTCATTTTTTCATCACGGAAAACTTTTATTGTCGATAGGATACATCATTTCCTGGTTATGAAATCTTCACTCCTACCCCAGATCGACAAGGATAGAAATAGAAAAAAGAAGGCATTCACTTGAAATCTTAAGTTTAAAGGACATTGCGGCTTACCACGGTACAATCGTTTGCTTGTGGTCGTGTTGTGCGTATTTTAGTTTCCGTATCTCTGTTTGTTTAGGTGGGAGTATTTGCAAACTGTCAAGGAAACTTCAATCCAATTTTTGATTACCTATTCCGAGTAAGTCCTATTGTATCCTTCACGGGTGAAAGGAGACATTGAACCGATGATCTTATATCCCTCTTTCAACGTTTTCCTGCATACGAGTACAAAGTTTTGCAGTAGAAAGTTGAATACCCAAAAGACTTGGTTTGGCCTCCAGCTACTCGTAAGTTGCTTGCTGACTTACGAATACAGTCGACTTGTATCTGTTTGAGTTGCATGCCACATCCTGCCAATTATATTTGTGTAACAGTGCATTCCGAAGTGCCTTCGACAATCGAAAATCCTTGTTGAAACTGGCTTTTCAATGGAGTTGAAGTTGGAGACGACCGACAACGATGGAATTGGCAGAGCATTTCCTTATAAAGGACAACACATGCAAGACACACAATTTCATTACAAATCCATCCCAGTTGAGGGAGATCACGAAAACGGAAATTCAGTTTTCTCTCGTGGATTTCCATCGATTGCCTCAGAGGTGGTGAGGGCGGGTGATTGGAGTACAAAAAACCTCCTTCTACCGCGTTCCATAAATAAAATCGAAGTAAAGGCAAAGTGTTGGAGTAAATCGAATTGTAGTTCATAGACTTTTATATCTGCAAAACGGGCTGAGGAGCTATTTCGATGGTTTTCTGCTTTTCAGCGATACCAACTTCAAGGATTCTCCCGATTTCTGCTGCTGCTGCCTATATTGGCATTTAAAGTTAGTCCAAGTGCAGTACAAAGCGGTACAGAGGAAAAGGACTAGGAGGGTAGAGACACCTGCAGGGTTGATGCCAACTCCAAAAAGCACTTTTCTATGTTCCTCATGGTTGGGTGTTGAAGCGATTTCACTCAAAACAAAAAAGGAAACAAGAAGAAACATCGCAAGGAGCAAAGCGGTCCCAATTGACTGCAAGGATATGCATTCGATTTCGAATAGGATCTCTCAACACTGTTGTTTGGGTATACTGGTAGCGCATGCAATGTTAAGCGATTTTTCGTACTCGTATCAGGCGCCACACAATCGATGCCGACGTTGTGTTTGGGTTTAGTGTGCAGATACATTGCAAACTCGTACACATTAACCGCAAGGACGCATTCCCGCTGTGGTTCCTTGTACGAATATATATAGTAGGAGCCAGGATGCCTATATTTTGTTGGAGTATTTTTTTCACACTCGTTTGTGGAACGTTTAAGCACACTCCTCAGTGGCTTGGCGGATTTAATGTTGTGGAAAGCGTGATAAACTTGAAGCAGAGTTTGAAATATGCGAGAGCGTGTTTTTTTCTTTTCTTTGTTTTTGAATGCTTCCCTTACTTGGTGAAGGATCTCTTTTTGTTTTTTTTTTTTTTTGGTTTGGCGATAGCTATTGAAGGCTGTTCAAAAGCAGTAACGATTGGAAAGGATTTGCAAAATACTTTGTCGATGTGAATAGTTCTGGGAAGGGATTTATTGCTCTTTTCAGTGGAGAGCAGTTTAATGCGATGCTAAAGGGTTTTGGAAAGCGAGAACGACGTGAAGAATTATGTGGTGTTGGAAATGTCATGTACGTAATCGGATTTCACTGGCTTCGACGTTTTTGAATGTTGCTGGTACTGAAAATTGTTTTATGAGTTCAACAGAGGAACCGAGATTCCGGGGAACGTAAACTTGTTAGTCAATACCCGGTTCGACGTAGGTAAAGTTTGGTGAGATATACTGCAATGTTCGGGTTCAACAGAGGCAAAATAAAGATGTTTCAATGAAAGACGTATGTATATGCAAGTAGATGGGACACCGGAAGTTAGTTGACACATTTGCAACTCACGCCACTTGAGGCAGAGAAGCTAGTAGCAAATCAATAACTGAGACTTTCGTGATACCATCTCATAAAGTTGGTCCCCCACGGTTTAAATTGTGCCATTTGGCAAACAGTCGAGACCATTGTGGGTTTTAGCTCAACACTTACGAAGTAATCTAATAGTCTTCTGATCAGTATCCAGATTGAGATGGACGTCTAGATGTCTGTAGGCTCAAATGTCTTGGCATGGGTGCTGAACCATTGACCAGCGTCATGTGTAAAGCTGGCCGACAAAAAACCAAAAACAGATGTTCATGGACCTGCACTAGTAAGAGATTTGCAAAGCACCTTGACCCTTTAAGTGTCCTACGAGCAATGCCCTAGCTATGACATTCAAAATATCCTCGGGCATTTTAATGGACAACGGATTCAGGCTAACTGACTTTGTAAGCACGTAGTTCTCACACAAGGGGCTTGGAGAACTTTTGATCAATCAGCCGTAAACCAGATTGACCACATTGACATCGAACAAGACACTACTCCAGTATTATCGATGTCCCAATGTTCCGGGGACCTAACATCGACTCGGACCATTAACTTCTTGTAGCCAAGGTTCGGTTTCGTATATCCCGAATACCGTAGAGACAAGCTAATGCTGTGAGAAATTTCAATGTCAGATGGCTAAAATCGCAAGAGATTGCCATGCAAATAAGCAAGATGCATACAAAGTCGCATGACATGAAAAACGAGAGCGGTCGAGGAAATCGAGAAATCGAGAGATGCTACTCCAGGAATGAGATTTGGAATTTTAAAAAAAACGGAAAACAAACATGCCACAGACACTAACCTCGAACCGTAGCCTGTGCATGCGAATAATGGAACATTGAAGTAGACTTGCAAGCGATGGATTTGGAAAGAGCATTTCTGCAGCCTCTATAATGGTGATGACCACCCAAATATCACTTTGAACCGTTCAACTTGGACGACGTAGACCAATAATTTCGTCCTTAAAATTTCCAGTCGCGCTTTTTATCGCAGAGGCATGCTCTTTATCAAATATAGATGAAGGTGCTCTTGGCTGCTATGAGGAGAAAGTTCTTCAAATGACTTTTAGTCCCGTCTGTCGCTATGGTGAGTGGAGGAGGAGATACAACAACAAACTGTAAAGACCATACAGCGAGATCGACATAGCCAGCAAAATGAAGTTCCAATGACTGAGATGGCTAGGTCATGTAGAGTAGATATATAGCAACGCTCTAGACTGAAAAGTCGTCGAATCAGCCCCTGAGGGACCGAACAGTATAGGAAGACAGAGACTCTGTAAGGTGACCTTAGCCAGCCTAGCGTGCGAAACTGGAGGCAGCTAGGAAAGGATCGAGCTGGTTAGATACACTTGTCGTCTAAGGCCTGGCTCCTTCGAAATTAAGACTACTTCCGCTTAGAATACAGTTGTACAGATAGACAACATTCGTTAACAGGCCCTGAAACCAAAATCATTCTTTCGTCGATTTAAATTTTTTTTTAAAATACAGGAATTCCTATACTCTCCACTTCTAAGGCAGTTTGTTATAGAGGATGATATTCAAAAGCTTTGCTTCGCAGGAGAAACGCTTCTTGTTTTATTTTAACTATTAGATGGACAGACTTGTAGTAGAGAAAACAATCAGAGTCTTAAGAGGATTCGAGCTCATAACTATTGACAGCTCTAAGAGGGGAGTCTAACTGTGTGGAGATAGGACGCTGCTTTGGAAGCAATTTCTAATTAAATGGGCCGAAGTTAACATCTTTAATCAGACTGCTCGTTTTAACAAGTAAAATGATTTGCCTCTACAATGTTGCAAGGTTCAGGTTGTGAGCAGCTTTCGCTAGATTTTGTTTTGCATTAAGTTTTAGTACGTTTGCTGATGTAGGCCTTAAGGCATGTCCAGTTGGTTTTTCAACGATTTATCCTCTTCAACATGGTCGAAACTTCATATTCGATTCTGATTTCGATGCAGGTATAGACGGACATGAAAACCTCGTTAAATTATCTATTTGGTAGCCCTAAGTAGATTTCCTGCTGACTTAAGTCCTAGCCTCATTCTGCTAACAGTATCAAGGAAAGCAGCACATAAGTAGACTTTTCCGAGACTCTACGTCTTGAATTGATTTGAAAGTTTTACAGAAGAGTCACCTGTAGACACTTTTATGATCGAAGGTATTGCCCAGATTGCTCTCGACCTTTACTCATCCTGCCTAAAATACACTGAATGGGCAAAAGGATCGTTGATATATGGTTTAAGGTACTGCATATGTTATACAAGATCTTGTACAAAACTACTGCTTCTACACTTTAAGCTGCTAAAGGGCACATTTTCCTGAGAACCTATTTTGGAATAGCTTTATTGTATGCTTGATAGTTGGATCGACCGGTCCATTATATATGTGGGACAAAAGTTTTGATATCGCTATTTGTATTGTCTTTACCGACGCTGAACAGACCTTGAGGTATTTTTGTGGCATTTAGGACTATTTACTTGTTGTGGTTGATTTTCGGCAACAGTCACAGTTGCCCCGAATCAAAGATAACCCGGAACCCACTGTTCCAATACTGGCCGTCCGCCTGCACACCACCGTCGCTCCTCCGTAGCTCCCTCGTTGGGGTTGTAGCTATAAAACAGATTGTCATCTCTTCCCCCTTAGACATTTCATAGTCAGTATCCACATCGATTACAGGATGTGATGCCGGTAATCCTGTAGCCTTTGTTTTCATGGCTTTCGCTAGGGTTTATGCTCCGGGGATCGTCCTCCCCCACCCGTCATCATCGTGTTGGGGTGTCTGGCTAGAAAGGACAGTCCGTCCCCACCCGTCGATGACTTTCAGACGTCCTGTCTGACGCTGCCCGTTGCGAGTCTCCCGTCTAGCCTACGAGCTCTGACAACAGTGATCTTGGTGGACCTTCCTAACGTCCTTAGGGCTTCACCGACCGAACCACCTCGTCCTCCTCGTCAACAATCCATGGAGCTGGATAGATAACTCCGCAGACAAAGTCAGGTCAGGTGGTCAAAAGACGTGCGATGGCTTTCACCAGTCAAAAGTTTGTCTTTAAGCATCTCCCTCTCAGGACCCTGACTAGATCAGAAGTTTCTTACTGACCTCAGGTTCAAATAGGTTACAGTTGGTCATGTAACGTGTCCACTCGTTTCATGTGCTCCTTCTTAAGTTTAGACATATCTGACAGAATATCATACTTGGACTTATGCATGTGTTAAGCAAGTGGCTACTATGGAAGGTAAAATAACTACAAACGATGTATGCCTGCATAAGTTTTCTACAGCACCGAGAATTAGTGTCCAGTTGCATACAACTACAAACGGCTTGTTTGCTGTTTTTAGTACAACTTAGCTTGGATTGAACGGATTGGACACATTCTTTCATATGGTTATGAGTGGAATTAAAAACGAACCAAGAAGAAGGTAACTTTGATTTCTGCGAGATCCCCGAAGTTGTCTTAAATTCCCAGAAAAACATTTCTTAGTGCGGTGCGAGGTAGAGCTGGACAAGCGAAGAGGAGATAAATGGTCATTTTCTATTCCTTCTTATCCCAACAGCTTCTACAGAAGTCGTTTGAGTAGATGCAAATTCTTGTCTTTCGATTAGACAGTGTCTAATAGTGGCACTTATAATGGAACTGAAGTGAGAGCGGCTAAGCGTTGTTAGACTACGGGAGCGTTCGGGATCTAATTCAGGCCAGATCTGTCTGGTAGCATGACATGCTGCATGGTTTGTCCGTCTGTGGTTCGTCTTATCAATCGTATCGTCATGACGAGCCAGATCCATGTGAGAAGATCTAATTTTTTCTAAAATTTACAGTCTTGTATCATGCTGAGCAATTTTGTCTGGTCAACAGATTCCTGAAACGTGATAGTGGCTCCACATCTAGCAGAGATGAATATGAAACTATTAAGCCGTCTCGCTAAGAGAAGCGCAAAAACTGAAAACGGTTCTTGATTTCAAAGTTACTGAACCTAGGGAAATAAAAGCTGCTGTACTATCAGTGTAAAAGCAAATATTTATGACTGATATCACATTCTATTTAAGTCAGAAGCAAGCGTCCTTGATAGCTATAACCTCCGTCTGGAAAACACTTCGGTGACTTGGAAGGCAGATGGATAGATCAAAATTTAATTTCTCAGAGAAGGCACCAGCTTTTCAATCGAAGAAATAAGTATAGCAATCGGAAAAATGAAGCGGGGGAAAGCGGCGGGACCAGACAGCATTCCATCAGAGTTTTGGTTGAAGATGGAGGGAATCGGCAGCGTTTGGCTATCGAAACTTTTAAATAAATTAAAATGTGGACAACCTATGCCGAATCAATGGAGAAGTAGCTTCTTGGTTCCATTATACAAAGGAAAAGGCGACACTCGAGAATGCAACAACTTCCGTTCAATCAAGCCTATGTCACACACAATGAAAATCGTCGAAAGAGTCTTAAACGAACGAAGCTAGATAATAGCCAGTGTGGATTTGTTGAAGGAAGATCGACGATGGACGCTATCCAAACCCTACGAATAATAATGGAAAAGCACCGAGATTCGTCTAAGGACTTACACATGGTATTTATCGACCTCGAGAAAGCATTCGATCGAGTGCCTAGGGATCCCATATGGGCCGCGCTGAGGTCTCAAAACGTACCGGAAACGGCTTACATAAGAATAATACAAGACATGTACGGAAACGTGAAAACTGCGGTTAAAAGCTCTGCTGGACTAACGAGAGAATTTCCAGTTAATGTCGGAGTGCATCAAGGAAGCGTACTTAGCCCTTTCCTCTTTAACGTAGTATTAGACTATCTTTTAAAAGACTGCATGCGCGAAGCAAATGTAACGCCAATTCTCTTCGCTGACGACGCAGTTATACTTAGCGATAACGTCGAAGATTTACAGAACGCCTTAGATTCATGGAGAAATGCGCTAGAGAGAAACGGGTTTAAAATAAGTCGTTCAAAGACGGAGCATTTGACGTGCCCATTTGCGCATCCGTTGCAACCTGTTCCGAACATAATGTTGTACGGAATAGTTCTTCCGAAAAGCACCATCTTTAAGTACTTAGGATCAATCGTTAACATGGAAGCGAAATGTGACGACGACGTAAACCACAGAGTGAGTGTGGGATGGATGAAATGGCGGGAAAATTCGGTAATCTTTTGCGACCGAAAATTTCCACTTAAATTAAATACACCACGGTTGTTAGACCAGCTCTTATATACGGTTCACAGTGCTGGACAATGTACGAAGCGTTTTAAAACAAAATGACGGCGGCGGAAATGAAAATGTTCAGGATGTCTAGTGGAGTCACTAAACGCGATTGCATTAGATCTACGCGTATAAGAGGAAGTCTACATATAAAGAATTCGGTAACCGAACAGCTTGAGGCGAATAGAATAAGCTGGTATTGCCACGTTCAAAGAAGATCTGCGGAAAATCCGGGTAAAAAGGCACTATCAACTACGGTCGCTCCAACTGTAAAAAAACGAGGTCGGAAAAAGAATTCCTGGATTTCTCAGATGGCAACAACGCCTGGGGCTTACCACTGAAGCGATCCAGGACCGAGCAGTATGAAGACGAGTTCTGCGGTCTGCAACATTAGGCAACCCCATAGGCGGAGCAGCAGCGATGCAGTAAAAATGGGAAACTCGTTACGCATAAGTTCGTATAACGAGGAAAGGGTTAATAAAAGGATAATAAGAAGAAGAGAAGGCACCAGCTTCGACCCCTATTTCGGACTTTAAGCCATCCCTATGGATGTGGATTGATTCTTTATCAGATAATGTGCCATCCACCCAGTCTTGACGAATCGAAACTGCAGCTTTAAAGGAATTACTGAGGCAGTTTTTGGTAGTGGGCTACCCAGAATATTCTAAGATTTGTTCTAGGTGAACGAATTTTCTAGCCAAGTTCCTGCCCAGTTCAGTGGTGATAGTCCTATGATACAGCAGTTCACTTATCAGCCTTTAAAACGAGGTCTCGACTACGAGATTGTGGTGATTGTCCCTTACTCCTTTGATGTCAATGGAAAGCTGCCAGACAATGTTCCTCACCAGCAAGAGATTTTTCTATGGAGCGTTCTAATGATTGTCTTGCCATCTTAAAGGATTTTCCTTTGCAGTATGGTTGTGGAGAAGCCGACAGTGAGATAACGTCAATGCTGCGTAAATAAATGAATCGGTCTTTCGAAGATTTTTGTGAGAGAAGACAATATGCGGGTATGTTAGGGTCATACGTGTAAGCTTTTACCGGGTTATGGTATAAAAACGAACTTTGATTAGTTCCAAGCTCTAGCGGCTATATAAACAAAAATAGGACTAACACCCCTACACCTGCACATCAGTAAAGTGGCTCTACGTAGCTAAACTAGTCTGGCACAAGTAAAAGAGCTGAATCTCCATGAACATCCGGACCTGAAGATTCTAGACATGATCTGCGCGGTCACAGACTGCCTTCAAAAGACTTTATGCTTCAACAAAGGTTTCTCCAAGGAGATTCCCAGCAAAGAAGCATGGGTTAGTAAACACCCACCAAATAGCCAAAATGGAATACAGTGGTATACGGATGGTTCTAAAATGGAAACAAGAGTGGGAGCTGGAATACATGGACTGAACATAAACATATCAATTGCCATGGGCAAGAGTTCTTGTGTATTCCAAGCTGAAATACACGCCATTCAAGAATGCGCCAATCTGATATACAACTCTGGTATCAAAGGTGCAAACATCCAAATATTCACGGACAGTCAAGCAGCAATAAATGTCCTTAGCTCGCACGTCATTGACTCAAAATCAGTCATGTATTGCTTCAATACCCTCCAAAAACTAAGCTCAAGGAACAAGATTTGGTGGGTTCCTGGGCATGAAGGCATTGACGGAAACGAAAAGGCAGACAAACCGGCTAGGAAGGTTTCAGAAACCCTCTTCAACGGACATGAACCCTTCTACCGCACATCTAAAACAGCAGTAAATTTAGCCATTAAGCGCTGGGAGCACTCAAAATTCAACATACTGGGAGGAGACTCCAGGGCTAAGGCCCTGCCGACAGATGTCCAAATCTAAATCGACATGATATCAGAAACCTAGTAAGATGCCTTACAGGACACAACGGCTTAAGATATCACCTCAGCAAAATAGGACTTGCTGACTCCGCAGAATGTCGACTCTGTCTCGAAGACGAAGAAACAGCTGAACACATTTTATGCGAATGTCCAGCCCTCAATGGAGTCAGGCGGAACACCTTCCTCAGAGAACAACTCGACATCTCTGAAATAAGGGACTCCCCTGCTGGTAGAGGTGCTAACTTCATTCGGAAAGTATAAACCCTACAAGCCTTATTTTCTTTCTGACTCCTCTAGCACAAAAGATCTTTTCAAGTCGAAGTGCTTCTCAATCGATACAAGCAATTCGATTTTTTTTTTAAAAAAAAGGAAGCAATGTATAAAATGTTCATGCAGCCACTAAAGATGGGTAATAACCAAGAGAGAGTGCGGTTGCAGATTTTTCTGTTTCGGTCGGGATAGTACCATCTGGTCTGGGAACATCTCATATGACTCAGATGGTTTAAGACTCGTTTATGATTGTATCGAGATTGCAAGAGGCTTTAGTGTGTACTCGGTGTTTTCCTTAGTACACCCGGGAAAGTGGATGTTGAGAATGAGATCGAGGGGTTCTTCACTAGAGTCCAACAATCATCCGCTTAGACCAGCGAAGAGAATTAAAGAAATCAATTTAGACCTGCTTACTGTTCGATGAACTTTTGTTAGATTAATTGATTCGAGAAATTATTCAATTAAGCCCACCAATGTCGTTGACGCCTATTGGTGTTCATTAACTTTTCGCTTAGTTACATCATCACATTGGTGGAATAATGCGACAAAAGCACGAAACAAATCTGAATGTAATTATTCCCGAATTTAGGACAAGTTATTCGTATCCTTAAACTCATTTGCTTCCCCGAAAATTTCACCGTTTATTGCCATTCTGAGGCAAACAAAGTACACACAGACAAAAAAAAAAAGGGAAACGCCTGAGCAAATATCATTACACTCGACAATGAATTTATCACCACTCAAGGCGCACATTCATATCCTTCGCACTCAATTGACAAATTTATCACAATTAAAGCAGAGTGCCAAACTGACAAAACATCGCAACCATAACAGTTCCAAATAATTCGTTTCGTCTTCCCTACTTCAGTTCTCCAAACCAAAAACCCCATGTCTCTGGCTCTGGTAAAACTTTTCGCATTTAAATACGAGTAGTCATCGTACGCACACAATCCCCCAAAAAAAAAAAAACAAAAAAATAAACATCTACAACCCTGTCTCCAGAATTTAACGAAATTCGTGTTATACTCGCACGAAGAGCGTTGCCATTTGTTTCATGAATTATAAACAAAGTCATATTTTCCACCCTGCACGCCACAGGGTGCTATGTCAACCCATAGCATGGAAAATCTCACAATTCTCCCACACAACACAGAACTTGGAATCAGAAGCGAAAAACAAATTACCCCCAATCAGGACTTCGCACTCGCGGTTCATTGTTTCGTTGGTTTATAGGATCTCTACGTCTACGAACGAATACAATCAGCACGACCATAGCTCTCTGCGAACACAACGAACGTACAACGTACAACGTACAACGTATAACAAGAAACCACATGCCACGTATATTAATTTCATTCAACAAAACAAACACACCCACCATTTGTATTTCCAAAAACCCACTCTAGCCTCGAGCAATATTTTCTCGAGTTCAAGGACATGCGAATGCTGGGCGCTATCCAACCCTGGGAACCGAAATACTCGTAACCATGCGAATTAATCAAATTCAGTAGTCTTATTGATCCAGGACTAAAATCTAAGATCTGGATCCATTTTTTGGTTCTTGGTAGGTATTTGGTTGATGTTCAATTGTATGCTGTTCCAGTGAAAGTCCTTTTCTCTTCGGTCCTTCGTAGGGCAAAACGAACAAAGAAATCAACGGAGGACACGAAATAAAATAAAATTTCAATCACGATGTCTAGACGAAATAAAAACGAAAAATTTAGTTCGCTTATCTGGAAGAAGACTGGAAGGCAGCTACTGAACCAGAAGTCAGCTGAAATTGGAATGAGAGTACTCGTAGAAGCTGGACCTGAACCTGATGCTCCATAGCTTCATGGAGTCTTGTCATTTTTGTTTTGTATTTTCCATGCACAGGGGTTAGAGAGTGCTAAGTATAACTCGGGTCTACCCCATGACATTGCATTAACCCCGATATGTCTGTCTGTCCTCTTGGAAAGGTGAGTGTTACACTGCTCTGCCAGAGTTGAATCGAGTTCATGTGAATTTGTTGGCATCATTGACTTCAAGGATAATGTAAAAGTTTAATTATAGCAGACAGCAGGTTACCAGGTATTTTAACTTTTCATTGGGATCGACAATTTGTTATTACGTACGACTGACTGTTGAGAAAGGACAATTGCCCGTCGAAGGAGAAAAGGTGAACGTTTTAGGCAAGGTATACCTACGAGTACGTGAATGTCCTTGAAGTGTACTCGTATTAATGCAAAGGGCGTTAAGGAATCCATTCAATTGAATGTGTTTCATGCTTCGGTGAGCTTGTGGGACTTTTAGAAGTTTTAAAAGGCAGATAATGGTCCTGAATAATGCTTTCGAACATTATCCTTACTTAAGAGATGAAAGGTCAAAGGAGATTACTGGATACAGACAGGTTTATATTTTCATTCATTGTGTTTTGGTCGGATCTAAAGTTAAGTCTCTCATAAAAGGACTAATGTCATGGAAATTTCGTGATTTCGTTGGGCACAGTGCGACTTTTATTCAACAAATGGATTAGACCATGTGTAGCCAAACAACGTAAGGGGATCTGTGACTGAAAACGAAGATAGAGCGGAATTAGGGGTTTTAGTCAGGATATCTTTATTCGCTTTCAATAGAGCTCATCTTTTCATAAGGAAGGACTAGGATGATCGCGGTCTTCTTTCGAGCCTCCTTAGATTCTTGGGATAGAGCCTCACGGCTCGAAATAGCGATTGGGAAGAGTGAATCTTCGTTTTATTTGGTTCGAGGTGTTGGTGGCAGAGTTTACAGCGAAGCCAGGATAGAATGTGAATTTATTTTGTTGATATTAATTTTACCCATACCAGTATCCGTGGCAGTATGCTGTGTTCGCCCAATTATGTGGATATCCCTGGTGTTTGCTTGTACTTGCACAGACTTTTGAAGAACTTTGTCTTGAGTGTTTGCTTGTGAGTTCAACACAATTTTTCCAAGAACTATGTTAAAGATGTAACATGACAGCACTTCCGTTTGTTAAAAAGCTTTTTGACATCAAATGTCTCGACTTTGACGAAGTAGCAAATGTTGTCAACCGTCATTCTCTAGAGACGAACGAGCTGGGGAGGCGATCGTGTGGCAATACTAGGCATGGTTCTATTAATGGAACCCTTAGATCGGTTTTTGTTGTAGAACATGGCGATGGCGACGGTGCGATAGTTAGCTCATTGGACTATCACGCAGAGAGTCTGGGTTCGATTCCTGGCTGGGTCCACAACAATTTTTCAAATCGCCATCACCCTTTCGGCGGTCAATGGCAAACTCCCGAAAGTAAAATTGCCTACGAAAAAGCTTCTAAAGAGTGACGTCCGGACTCGGCGACAAACCGTAGGCCCCGCTCAGATGTGACAAAAATGACAACAGAAATGAGTGACAAGAAGCTAGGCCATGGCCCATACCGGGCTCCCAGCCCCACAGTGTGTGTTTTTTTTTTTTGTAGAACATGTCGGAGTGTACGGATTTGGTCGATTGTGGACTTCGTTAATTTGAAATCGCATGGATAGAGGAAAATCATATTCTTGATGTGGCCCTAACACAATTCATCTATCGTATTATCAGATAAACCAGTATCCAGTTCCCAGAGGGGATTTATTCCCTTCGACTATCGGATAAGGGCTAGATGACCATATAGTCCTGACTAAGTGAGTTGATAACAAGGATGTACTTACTTACATTACTTTAGGTGGTACTACAGCCCGGGTTGGACTTGTACCTCAGTCAACAAGCCTCCAGTTTTGCACGCTAAATTAGTTGCGGTAACCTTTTACTTGGGTTCGCGGCCTATGTCATAGTCTTCCACAATTACACTGCCCTTGCGATGCGAATTCGAAGATTTTTCGGGCCAGAGCGTGGCCAAAATGTTTATTTGCCCACTGTGAAGTCGCTTTAAGGCGAATAGCTGCGTTGGCGGCTACTTGTCTGCTATAGTGTCCAGAGCAGCGGAGGGAGTAGTGCGTAGGGCTCCGCTTATGCCCAGATATGCTGTTCTTTGGACTTTACTAAGCTTCATGCAGTTCATTCCTTTGTCTAAGGCCGTCCGCCTGAAGGTGAGTATCGGTCTTATAACTGAGATGTATAGTCAATGGGTGATGTGAGGTTGGAGACCCATTTGTTTCCGATGGCTTTTTTGCAAGAGAATAAAGCTACTGAGACTTTCTTTACTCTTTCTTGAAATAAGGCTTCCAGCTTAGTTTCCTGTAGAAGATAAGATAAGACATTCCGCTGTGTCAGAGAAGACCAAACTAGTACCGCTGATTAACGGAGGGTCTATGGTCTGAATTTCATATTTCCTAGAGAAGGGGATAAGATGGGTTTTATGGGGGATTATTCCCAATCCACAACGATCCGCCCAACGTTTCAGTATGTTGAGATTATCCTATAGTAACTCTTTAATAGTATAAAGCATGAGATTGATCACGTCCCCAAGTGAAGCATCTACCTTCAGAGCTGACAGCGCCATCGTGATTGCGGATGTTTTGAAGTTGTTGAAGGCGCCTTCTATGTCCAGGAAACCTACCATTGTATATTCTCTATAATTTAAGGATCGTTCAATGTGGCTTGTTTGTGAGTGTAGAGCCGTTTCCACAGACTTTCCCTTGCAGTAGGCATGTTGTTCCGTGGATAGGAGTCTAGGGTTGAAGCTAGATCTTGTATATATCAATCAGTCGTTCTACAGTTTTTAGAAGGAAAGATGATAGAATAATAGGGCGTAGGTCCTGTGGAACACATGAGAATGAAAACTACATTTACTTCTCAGAGTAATGTGGGATAGTTCTATGCAGTACCTTATGATATTTTCAAGCAATGGCAAGATTATATCCGAGGATCTTTGTAGCTCGGCTGGAATTATAGCATCCGGCCCAGCAGACTTATATGGTTTGAAGCTATTCAGAGCAGTTTGTCTCTTGGTATAAGGCCAGTAATATTTGTCGCAGCTGCAATAGTTCTATTATGATTGTTGCTAGCCGTGAAAGGGGAGCTGCCTGGAAAATTAGTATCCAGTAGGAGGTTGAGTGATGAGCCGATGCTTTGTTTTAAGCAGCTAGACATCGAGTGACTCATTGGGAGGATTTTTCTTAGTCATGATGCCTCAGAGGCTTCAGTGATTTTATTTTACCCTCAATTCACCATCAATGCACACGATACCGAAAATCACTCTTTCAAAAACGGGAAGATTTGTCGACGTTGACGTTCTGTCCGAGACCGAGATCTGTCTCGGTGAGATCTTTACTGACCTTGATAGAGCAGCATGCATTCTCCATTCGTCATCTTGCACAGACAAATGAATTTGGCATGCCAAACTTAAACGTTGATCTGTATAGCTCGTCTTTATAGATGCTGTCATACGCGGTCTTAAAACTGATAAATAGGTAGATCTGCCGTAGTGTGAATATTTGGTTTTTGGTCGGCTTTCCTGGCCTGAAGTCATACTGATGTGGATCAATAAGGTTGTTGACAAACGGTTTAAGGCGTTCACACAATCCGACAGATAAGATCTTGCGTCGATCGCAATGTGGTAAAATCTGGTTGACGGTATTGATTCATCAGGAGTACCTCTAGTCCCCTTAAGAGAACCCAAGATGAGAGAACCACCTTGCTGTCTACGACATTGCTTAGTTCTGCCGCAAATTCAACCTGAATCGGTTATGTGTAGTTTAAACGTCATGCACTAGGGCATTGTTCGTAGGTCTTGTTCAGAAGCTATGATCTTTCTCCTCCGTAGGGCGCGAGTTATATAAGGCCTATGTTAACTGCTTTGGCCTTGATATGGATTGTTAAGATGCGCTGGCGCAGATATTTCAAACTCAAGTCTTCTTCCTGATTTGCCTCCAACAACAAATTTCCATCCAAAGAGGCAATCCTTTTGCCGTCGATAACAATCGCCGTAGTAGATGTCGCAGTTGTCGATCCAGCCCATCCCGTCACATTTCTTGGATGGCGGTAATATCTATTTTGCAGCAGTTAAACCCTAATGCACCTACTAGTTGTTGGGCTGCACGTGGCCTGTCTTTAATTCGTTAACATGGGTTGTCAATGGTAGATTCATCCGTATCCGAAGAATATAATTCGGTATAATCAATTTAGTAATTTAGTAATGAATAGGTAAAGCATAAGCTAACCAATGAGCTACAGTTCGTAGCGGACAATGACCATGTGACTTCTGCTGGAACATTTCAAATCAAGACCGTTCTTAAACAAGGTGGGGTCATTTCGACGATCCTTTTCAACGTCTATAGGTCATGTTACGATGCCTAAGCTACGCAGACGACTCGATTGCTTACAGATCAGGTCCAACGTTCTGTGTTATTTTGTTTTCTGACTCGTCAATGCGAAGTCAGGCACTTTGACCTAAAACATGTGTTAAACCGTCTTGTTTGAATTGTATCGACTAGGTTTTCTAGTGGCTAACGCTAGCAGTGGAGCAATTCTTTGGTTTATTGAGGCCGAATAGTTCCCTGAAGGAATCCTTGCATCTACTTCCGTTGAGGGCTGGACGTTTACATAAAATGAGTGCAGTGATTTCGTCTTCTTCAAGACAAAGTCGGCACTCCGGAGAGGCCACTAGTTCTGATTTGTTCCATATTTAGAGGGCTAGAATTGCGGTCTTGAGATTTAGTCAAGCTATTAGGGGTTTGAGATTTAGGCATGTTATTCTAGGGCTAAAGTTAAGGTCTTGAGACTTAGGCATGCTGTTATAGGGCTAAAATTGCGTCTTGAGATTTAGGCATGTTGTTTTAAAGCTAGAATTACGGCCTCACAATTTTGGCATGCTGTTTTTGTGCTAGAATTGCGGTCTAGATGTTTGGTCTTGGGAATTAGGCATGTTATTCTCGGGCTAGATTTCCGATCTTGAGATTTAGGTATGCTTATTGTAGGGTTAGAATAACGGAAAATCCCTCGCAATAAAAAATCCACATATGGCTCTCTGATCCCTGTTGGTCCAGTATTGGTAAATAATATCTACTAGTCAATGGTATGCGTACCAAGGGCATATATGGCTACTTAGTCAAGCAGTCTTGACTTCATAGACAGTAGCCCATGAATATATGTTTGCGCCTTTGATACCAGAGTTGCAAATATGGTTGGCACATTCTTGAATTCCGTGAAGTTCTGCCTGATATACACTGGAGCTTTTACCCATAGGTAAGGTAAAGTGAGGGTCTGGTGCGTGCATACCAGCTCACACATTATGTCAAAGCATAATATTTTTGAAGTCGATCTGTTACCGGGCAAATCATGTTTAGTTCTGGTATTTTAGAGAGCAGGGTCTTTAGGCCAAGGTGATCGCTATGACCTAACTCGTTGGTTTGTCTTTGTACCATACTTTCTGGCCTGCGTAATGCCACTTGTTGATATACGAGTATATTATTGTAAGTGCGTTTGTCCTATCATTGCATCTTTGGAGAGATCCCTCATGTGCCGCTACACATTCGGCGGCAGGCCCATAAAGCGTTTGTTGCTTTAGTTATTTTGGTTTAATGTATTGCATTTTGTAATCTAAGTTGACCGGTTTGTTAAGTACCAAGTCATTCAACAGATAAACAGAAATACCTCCTTAAATCCAATAGCAAATCGTTACAATTTCTTTTTGTCAATGGAAAATATATCATCAAAGTCAATATGCTTAAGTGTGCTCTAACCAAACTTGTTAGGCCACATGCCAAGCATGACATGCCACCATAGACTTTGTTTCTAGTCCTGCCCCACACATGACATGACAGATTACAAAACAACTTCCCCTAATTGCTATTTGATCACCTAAATTAACTCGTCTCCGGAAATTTCAGTTGCAGGTTTCAAAATGTCATTTCCTTTGGACACTCACTGCACACAAATATTGAAAATTAAAAATTTAGCATTTGATTATAGTTGTATCTACAAACTACAAATCAACTGTTATTGCAACACGAAAATCTGCCACAAAATGCGTACTCGTACATGTCGTTCCGTCTGTCTGTAGTCACTATAACAATTATTGCCAGAAGATTAATTTCATTTCCCAGCAATTAAAGTTAAATGATGCATTGATTCATCGATTTGTATTTATATTTGCGATCGATGAAGGATTCAAAAACAGATTGAAAATGGGAAACCTTTTTCTGAGGACTGGTGGTCTGGAATCAATCGAGTGAAAATATAGTGCAGATTTAACACAGTATGAAGCGGCCAATTCTTCATTCTATGCAATCACTTGTAAACAGTTTTCAAAAATCAAAACATTTTCGAAATTGCTTGCAGATTTAAAGATACAAGTTTGTAGTTCATCATAGAGGCAGAACTGAGGCTATTGTATGCATGGTAGTATCTACTCTCCACATGAGTTTGAAAGTTCTTTCTTAGTTTTCGATTTTACAAGAATCAGATATTAATGGTAGTGAAGCGTTTTGTGAAGATACAAGCGTCAATACTTAACCTCTGCCCATAAATTCTTACTCCAACGTTCACGTGGTGAAGCCTGGCAGTCTATAACCTTTGACAGAATGTATGGTACCTAAATTTAGTCCGCTGCTATATAACATACTACGAAGCGCCACCATCAAAAGCTCCAAAACGGTCTTAAATAGACTTGACGTCTTTCCTATCCTATGGAGAAATAATGAACAATGTTCGACAGATCATGGTTTCCGTGCGGCTTCGGATAAAGAATAGTGCCGCAGTGCGTCCCAGCTTGTCGTAAGAGGCGACTAAATGGGACACCAATCATATACAGGCAACTATGACACCAAAAATGAGCCTGTGACACTTTAACACCTTAAAACTCTCCCACAAGTTTGTATGCAATCAGTGGGTTCCCACGTCTGGAGACTACCGGTGGGGTAAAAGAACAGTCAATCAATTCGAAATGAGCATACAAGTGTCAAACCACTCAAACTTTAGATACACTTCATGGAAATGATCGCAATTAATAGCACTACCCCGCTGGGCACCACGATTGCAACGCACTCGGGTGATCCCAGAGCAAGCAGAAGTGCTTGTGTCAGAGCCCGACGGATTCCGGGGGCGGGCAAAATGAAGTTTCCAAAATATTTTCATAAACTTCGGTTTGCAAGTTGGAACGTGGGATCGATGACGTCAAAAAGTTTAGAACTGGAAGTGATTATGCGTCGCAGAACTCTACAAATGCTGTGCGTACAGGAAACGAAGTGGTGTAACACACCATTTTAGATTTAAAAACTAAGGCATTTAAGATGTTCTACCATGGAACGGTCAATGGACGAAACGGTGTTGGAAACGTTGTTGCAGCGGATCTTCTAAACAACATCGTTGGTATCTTGAAAATAAGCGACCGCTTGATGAGTGTTAAACTCGTCATACACAATGAAACGTGGAACATTGTTAGCGCGTACGCCCCACAAAATGGATGCGACCAATTGGAAAAAGATACATTTTGGTCAGAGCTCGGTAATTTGCTAAGAAATATACCTATCGATGAGATGCTCTTCGTAGGCGGAGATTTAAATGGCCACCTCGGAGAAACAAAGGTTGACTATGAGGACTGCCACGGGGTTAAAGGCTTTGGAACCAGAAATTCAGCTGGCGAAAACATTCATGTAGTGTGTAAGGCTTACGGCTTAACCGTCTTAAATACAATGTTCATTAAACACCATCGACATCTTATCACCTACAGCAGCGGAGGCCACGGAACGCAAATAGATTATCACCTCTGCAAAATGTCGATGAGAAAACGTGTTTAGGACTGTGGAGTAATACTTGAAGAATCGCTAGTAAGCCAACACCGTCTGCTCATTACAGAATTTTTTACAACGGAACCACAGAAAACACCGGCATCATTTGGAAAGCCAAAAATCCGGGGGTATAATCTATCGAAGGAACGAGGCGCAAGATTTATCGCACTGGCTAAAGAAGTACTTCACAAAATAAACGGTATCACAGACTCACTTAGCCCGCAAGAAATGTGGAACAGCATGCACGAGCAATGCATAACACTCGCAAAGTCCCATCTGGGGACTATATCGGGATGCCATCACGTCGACAAAGAAACATTTTGATGGAACGACGAAACCAAACGAGCTGTGGCCGACAAGAGGAATGCATTCCAAGAGTGGACAAACTGGCTCTTGAATACGAGCGTCTTAAAAAGATCGCAAAGAAAGTCCTGGCTCGAACTCGAGCGGCAGAAGCGAAAACCTGTACCATAAGTTGGAACAAATATCCTCACGCTCGGCAGATAGAAGACAAGCTATCCAAGAAGTTCAAACGTTGTTCAGTACTAAAGTGCTAAATATTTTTAAGCATGCTGCACAGAGGCGAAAAAATTCAATGGAAATAATCTCCCCGAAATACATCAAAAATGCAGACGGTCGCTTACTAACAAATGAAAAGGAAATTTGTGACCGGTGGCTTGAATACTGCAAGGAGTTGCTTAACGAACAGTTTCCACATGATATCGTGCCGACAGCTGATCTATTCGAGGAGGAAGTTTCGCACTTTTCAATCGAAGAAATAAGTATAGCAATTGGAAAAATGAAGCGGGGGAAGGCGGCGGGACCAGAAAGCATTCCATCAGAGTTTTGGTCGAAGATGGAGGGGATTGGCAGCGTTTGGCTATCGAAACTTTTAAATAAATCAAAATGTGGACAACCTATGCCGAATCAATGAAGAGGTAGCTTCTTGGTTCCATTATACAAAGGAAAAGGCGACACTCGAGAATGCAACAACTACCGTTCAATTAAGCCTATGTCACACACAATGAAAATCGTCGAAAGAGTCTTAAACGAACGAAGCTAGATAATAGCCAGTGTGGATTTGTTGAAGGAAGATCGACGTTGGACGCTACGAATAATAATGCACCGAGATTCGTCTAAGGACTTACACATGGTATTTTCGACCTCGAGAAAGCATTCGATCGAGTGCCTAGGGATCCCATATGGACCGCGCTGAGGTCTCAAAACGTACCGGAAACGGCTTACATAAGAATAATACAAGACATGTACGGAAACGTGAAAACTGCGGTTAAAAGCTCTGCTGGACTAACGAGAGAATTTCCAGTTAATGTCGGAGTGCATCAAGGAAGCGTACTTAGCCCTTTCCTCTTTAACGTAGTATTCGACCATCTTTTAAAAGACTGCATGCGCGAAGCAAATGTAACGCCAATTCTCTTCGCTGACGACGCAGTTATACTTAGCGATAACGTCGAAGATTTACAGAACGCCTTAGATTCATGGAGAAATGCGCTAGAGAGAAACGGGTTTAAAATAAGTCGTTCAAAGACGGAGCATTTGACGTGCCCATTTGCGCATCCGTTGCGACCTGTTCCGGATATAATGTTGTACGGAATAGTTCTTCCGAAAAGCACCATCTTTAAGTACTTAGGATCAATCGTTAACATGGAAGCGAAATGTGACGACGGCGTAAACCACAGAGTGAGTGTGGGGTGGATGAAAATTGCGACCGAAAATTTCCACTTAAATTGAAAGGGAAACTTTATACCACGGTTGTTGTTGCCACGTTCGAAGAAGATCTGCGGAAAATCCGGTTAAAAAGGCACTATCAACTACGGTCACTCCAACTGTAAGAAAACGAGGTCGGAAAAAGAATTCCTGGATTTCTCAGATGGCAAATGCGCAACAACGCCTGGGGCTTACCACTGAAGCGATCCAGGACCGAGCATTATGTAGACGCGTTCTGCGGTCTGCGACATTAGCCAAACCCATAAGCGGAGCAGCAGCGATGCAGTAAAAATGGGAAACTCGTTACGCATAAGTTCGTATAACGAGGAAAGGGTTAATAAAAGGATAAGAAGAAGAAGTTCGACAGATCATAGTAAATATTCAGCCAATACGGAAAATAAAGGCTGATTCTTTAAAAAGTACTTTTACCAGTGCAGATTTCATGAGAGATCTTGCATATGTACGTCGTGTCACGCTGATATGGTACTTTTGTTCATTATTATTTGGCATTTCATCATGGCAACACTTAGCTCGATCCAGCATCCGTGTCGGCCTACCGAATGCACAGTTCTTTGTATTATAGAAAAGTTTGAAACCCTGTTCTCAGTAGTGGATATTACTAGACCACATTCAGCAAGTAGTGAAGAAAATATAGCGTTGGTAGCGGAGAGAGTACGGAATGATCGTAACGAATCGATTTGGCACTGTTTACAACAGTTTGGCTCGTCGGTTTCAACAATTTGGCGTATTTTACGTTAGGATCTTGGCGTAAAAGGATACACAATTCAATTCGTGCAAGAAGGGAAGCGAAACAGCATTTATTCGGTTGCAGACTAGCCATATGCGATAGATAAAAAAAAAGCAGTCTTGTGCCAATTTACATTAAGAATAAATAAGCTAACATAAGCCTTGAACTTATGAACAAAGCCACTGAAAGATGTTTCTTTGAATTCTTCGAAAAGACATTAACGTGTAGCCAATATGCCCCAGATGACATTGCACTCTCCAGGTCATGGAACGATAAATCAGTTTGATCATACCTTGGAAGGTATGCCTCCATTACTCTGAATCGTCTGGGAAGCCAAGCGCCACAACTATGAAGAACTACTGTGAGAAGATATAACGTAGAAAAACTGCAATTGGAAGTGACCGTCAACAACTACTATGCCGCCAAAGCGAAGTACCGAAGACCAGTGGCAACGCTGCTTGTGTCGAGAGAGACGTCACAACTGATGTGTCGAGGTTCACCCGATCACTAACAAAAATTTCTGGCAAGTAAAAGCAGCCAAACAAGAAATATATAAAGCGGCGCTAAACTGTATGGCGAGGTTTGCTTAGGCTTAATTTGAGTGGAGTTTGGGGAAAGATTTACTCACTTAAGCTTAATGACCAGTTGTGATACCACGCATAACTACGGTTCTCCTAATCTTGGAACCATTTTAAGCTTCTGAGGAAGCGTAGAAGGCTGTTAACGTCGATATTGCTTAGATCACTTAAGTCATTGTAGAAGAAGGTTTCTAAGAGTAGTTTTGTTCCTAAGGAGGGAGCTGAGTATATATAAGGTAGGTGGAGAATTGTATTCTGCTCTTTTTTGTGTAGGTGTCGTTTGTGAAGCCTTCTTGCAAGATTGTCTATGAGCCAGTATCCAGTGACGAAACCTATGATAGTGCTAAGATGTTTTAAGAAGGATCACACTTTTAGAGCGATTCAAGTACGATAGACAATCGTCCAACTATAAGTTATCGATATCGCATACAAGATCTTTTCTGCCAAACTGAGGGAACATCTAACTACCTTCGTCAACAGTCAATGTGGTTCAGATCAGGAAAGCCACAATCGACCAAATATTCACACTACATCAGATCTAAGAGAAAACCCACAAGCTTCAGACGGATACACACCACCTATTCATCGATTATACAGACCCATGTCTAGTTTTGGCATTCCTGCCAAGCTCGTCCAGCTGTGCAGAATGACAGTTGACAACGCTCGCTGTTCCCTTAAAGTCGTAATAACTTAACTGAGACCTTGGATGTCAATAAAGGTTTTGTGCAGCGTCTGTTGGTGCATCTAGCAGCGTATTGACATAATTTGGAAGAACACAGTGGGCTGTCCCCAGAAGCTGACAAAATGGGCCCAGCTGTAGTGGAGGGCGAAACCAAGTCCTCGTGTATGCTGTCAGCAAGAAGAGTCACATAACGAATTGGACAGAATGCCACAAAAAATAGCTAGAATTTTGAAGTGATAAACGACTTTGTCTGTCGCTGCTCTGCTATATACATATATGAATTCCGCCAACAACACCTCGCTTAAAATAAAACGAAGAATCAGTCTTTCTTAAAGCCCTCTCCCAAAAAATTAAGGAAGGGTCATATAAGACCTTATGGTTGTGTCGGGACCCCGGGGGATATATTGCGGCGCAAGAGCCCTAGGTAGGACAAAGACTGTTCTCTTAACATCAGTGACGCAACTATCACCGGGCCAGGGTCACACGATGCAGAGATAGCCAACAAAGAAAAGGAATTTCTGCTTTGCTCATGACTACGTGTCGCCACGTCCACCGCAATTCAAGATTTGGGATACAATGGCCCATTATAAGCAAAAATTGATGGCACCACGAAGAGGTAGGCAGACTACGGCAAAGGGGTCCAATCTTTCGGCAAAGGTGCAAATCCATAGCAATGTTATATACAGAAATACAAACTTGATTTGCACCTATTCCTATTCAGAAGATACGGGTGACAGCATCAAATTTAATTCTATGTCTTTCTAAACCGAATATGGCAGCTTTGGTTCAGCATTGAGCTCGGTGATCCCAACGCATGGCAAGTAGTCTTAAGTTGGCTATTCAAAAACGCTACATATGTACATAACATCACGTTGGACAATAAATTAAGGTTGTCAGAATATGTAACGGGACGTAGACATGCGGTTTCAACAATTCAGTATCCGTGTGGAGACTCTCCATCATTCTGGATATCCAAACTTTTCAAGGAGCCAACATCGATCCATATCATCAAATTATTCCAGTCAGGGTAGGAATGCGGATTTCGCAAGTTCGGTCTCGAAAAGATGCAACTCAATAGATCGGTAGAATCTCTAGCTTTCCTAAAGCCACCTCAAACTCAAGCCCCTTTACAGAATTCATAGAATGTCAATGGGAATGTTGTCAACGAACTATCAGAGTACCTGGTTTCTGGTAGGTAAATGCAGCCTTAAGAGAAGCTTATCAAGCTGCACTGCATCGAAGGACGAGAGTTATCTGTGAGCTCTGGGAATAGAAAAGAAAGAAGAGCATAGACCTCCCTAAAACTAAGAAGAAGAGCACAAAAAGCAGATGCACATCAGGAGTGGCGTTCGAAAGTCTTATGAATGAATAAAACGAACATGCCACGGTTACAAAGCCAGAATGAAAGCCTTCAAAGATGAACTTGGACAACTAGAACTAGTAATAGAGTAATCTGTGCTAAGAATATGGAAATACCTCTCTATAGTCTATATAACGGTCGTAGTAGTTGAAACACCGCTGTCAGCCAGATTGAACCATTTTTGTGGACGAAGACTTCAGCGACAAAGGTAAGTTAGCAATATCAAATCTGATGCCTAACAAAGAAGCTGGCGCACACAGTCGACTGCCGTAGCCATTTGGTAGTTAGAACATTGAGACTTGAAGACTTCTTTTACTTTGGCTTAGCAATTATAAGCAGCAACCTCTACGCATGGTGCTAGGTACTGCTTGTATTGCCGATAATGAAAGAAGAGTTTCGGCCGATTACCGCGATGTCAGTCTAGTCAGGTGTCTACGAATCAATTCTCTGGTGCATGTAAGCCAATTGGGGACATCACGATGTCAGTCATTGTGATGACTCAGCAGCTAGGCAAGGCTCAGAATAGAGTCCCTGAGGACTCGAACCTGCGTTGGTACTTATTGAAATGTTTGGGAATGTCTAAAGCAAGCTCATGGTCACCATAGCAGAGCCACCCAGAGTCACTGCAAAGTTGATTGTGCTGTTATAACGGAAGAAAGCTAGATTTTATTCCGGTCTGGCAAGAAAACAACCTTAGGATGTTTTTTTTTTTTTAATAATTTACGCGCGCCTCAAGGGATTTTATGATACCCTTTAACTGTCGCCAGGGCACGGGCGGAAAGGTAGAAGGAGGAGAAAGGAAAGTTGTTGTGATGTAGTGGTTTGAAACTCAGATGTGTTTGGTTTCAATATTCACTCCAGGAGTGGGAGTCCGATTAGGACAGAGTTTTTCTTCACTCGGAATGGATTTAGGTTGTGAATTGTAACGTTTGTTTTGTGTTTGAAACTCTACAACAGCCAAATCTACATATCAGTGTTATGCCTTCACACGCAGATTTTTCTGACTAATTTCCAAGTACACAATTAAAAACTTGTCATGACTAGGATTCGAACCTTGAACGTCCGAGTGAGAAGCGATGGCTAGTACCCCTACACCACGGCCACCGCAGAAGAAGGGCCAGAAGAAGTATACTTGTCTACGCCGCCATATGGCTCAAAACCCTATACGAAAGAGGTTAAATTATGATGATCAGATAACAGTCTTTCTCAATGGCTCTAACCCATGGAGTTAATTGAAATTCGAATTTTACTTGTGGGAAGAGGGCAGTAAAGGTACGTCATTCCCGCGCGCAAGAGTATAAGTTATTTAAAGACAGGTTTAACTGAAGAGGTTTGGTATATGAGACCAAGGTTGGATGGATGGGAAATTGTTGTGGCACCTTCGCATGGACTGTACCTACAGCACTCTGCGAAAGTAGAACCTAATTGCCTGGTGTTGTTCCACTCTGTCTGTGAAGAGTGGTCATGTCAAATTTTGGTCAGCTGTCTAGCGTGACTCAGTGCTGGTAGAAGGTTAGTTTGGCTGATTAATTAGAGATTACTATGTTTGGATTCAAAACTTTGTCCCCAGTAGATAGGGAAAGGTTGCACAGAGCTCTGTATCATTCAAACGAGGTCCGGAAATGTATCCAAGTCATTTTAAACCTTCTAAAGGTGGTAGTCGTACCTATTAGAGTTCGGGGCAGTTTCGAGAGTGTGGCCCAACTAAAGCAAATATAACACAGCAAATGCATTGAGAATAATGGAGCACATTGCTGCAAAGATATCTCAAGGAACACTGTATGCAACAGCACGAGCTGGGGCCATATAACCCACCACAAACAAGCAACCATTCCAACATGCCCCAATTGGCATCCCAAATCCTGGATTCATTTTGTGCTAATGCTCCCGTAAATATGAGAGCCGTTCAAGTTCAAAGGATACGCCTTAGAGATAGACGTTAATTGACATTTATTAGTGAAGGGAATTTCACCCCATCAATGAAGGATTGTAACACACCCCATAAGCAGGATTTATTCGTCTGTTCAAAAACTCATCCGAGCACACATGAATTTATTCGAATCAGCATTTCTAACTCTACATTCACTCGTCTAGTTGTCTCCCTTTTGTGGGGTGATAGAGGAACTTTCCGCCGTGGGTGGTTGCAGGGATGGAAAATAATTTTTCACAATGACGACACATGGCGTCGTCGTTTAAATTTCCTTTTCTCTGTTGGGAAATTTTCTCGGGTAATTACCCGCAAACAGACGCACAAATCCCATTCATTAGCGCACACATCCTTGATTGTAATCAGCTACTACACCCTCTGTAACTTTTTTTTGGACTCTGTCTCTGTTGCTGCAGATGACTGCTGTGTGTGTATGGTATTTACTCGTATCTCAGTTTGAAATCTGTTCTGTATTCATGTCAAGTTCTTCATCTAGTTTAACTGACAACGTACCGGGATCCGTTTTGGTTGTCAGATTTAAATGCGACGAGGCGTAGGATTAAGCTCGAATCCGGCAGGTTCTAGTTCTTCTGTTTGTACATCCTCCAAGACAGGAATGACTGTAAGTGTTACCATCTGACGAGGGATAATACCTTTTACCCACTAATGAAGGATCGAATCCAAGCAAAGTCATTTGTGTAAAGTTGGATCTGAGACTTCAATGCACCAGGTCTTGCATCTCTCACGGCAATCTCCCTGCGAGGATTCAGAAAAGTTTTAGTTATCCTCGTGCATCCGTGCCAGCCGACGTGACGTGTCAAATTTCTGCCGTGCAACTTCAATTTTATTCGCCACCCTGCTGCTCCATGTTCAGCGCCATGCCTTGATGAAAGGGGTTGTGGGGTGTGTTTAATTGAATCATCATTTAAGTGTGGTGAATGAGGAAATTTTACAGTTTTAAGTGTTGAACTGGGAAACACGCCATTATCTTGTAAAACTTTGAAACGTTTTATCCTTTGCACAAGTATCCTGCGGCCCAACTGGGGTTCTGTTGTGGGATTACGAATATTTGCTTGGTCGTCTTCCTCCCATCGCTGTGCTGGCGTGACTTTAAATTGTTCAAGGTGTACATGTCAGGCCCGGGGGTGATGTGATAATAGTTTCCATTTTGTACTTGAACTGTAGCTGGTCCTGGTTTACCCCATTCTAAATCGGTGAACCGAAAACAGAAGTATAATATGCGATCTCCTGTAAGTGTAACAGTGGAGTTTACGATTCTTCATTTCTTCGTTGATGGGATGCTAAATTGGTTAACTTTTGAATGTAACACATGGGGAGGTTGTACTCTTGGAATCTTTTGTTTAATTGTGTTGAGTTCTTGGAGGGATGGGTGAAGATATTTTCGATTGCTTCACAACTTGAGCACATCAATTTTGTGAGAGGAAGTTATTTTGGTGAAGTATTCTCGAGAATAGTTGCTGGTAAACCACGGCGATGTGGATGTGAATTTTGCTGTTGAAAATTGTGTTTAGTTTGAGCGGTTAATTAATTTAAACTTTGGGAAGAATGTCCAACAAAGGATGCAGAGATGGATGGCAGATAGAAGAAATCATTATGAAATTGTTTGGAGACGTCGAGAAAGTTGTTGAAAATGTCGATAGAAGGGTTTTGATTTGTCTTTGCGACTTATTCTCGCACGAAGATCGCACAATGAAGCATGCTCACTTTCGTATTTTCGGCGTACATATGTAGGTACACAGAACTGGTGGTTTCAAATGCGAGTGAAATATTATAAGATGTTCCGTTTTGGCAGCTAGAATTCATTCTCTCGATTGGCAAAGCACGTCACTGATAGATTGTCCTAGACCCCGACGAAAACCTAGAGCCATTCAGTGGAGTTGAGAAAGAAATGAGACAGATTCTTCGGATTTATTGTTTCATTACCTCTAGATTAGCTAGTCTTACCTATATACAGCGGATTTTTGTTCAGATGGACTTTCTTTTCTCCGTCACACGTGTGATTCCATATGGAATCCAATCTTAAACCAAAGCTTGAAGCTTGTACTGCTCTAATACTGGGCAATTATACGGTTACAACATCATCTTCCAGCAAGGCTATTCCAATGCCAAGAAATGGAAAACTGTGGCAGCTTATGGTGCACCATCCAAAGGCAACCACAATGAGCAAAACCCCTTAAAACTTTACCCACCCGTAGCAGCACCAAGTCTCTGGCAGGCCAAGGACTTCCTGCTGCTTCTGAGACTCCTTCATCAAATGGGTAACGAGAGTCTCGGTCGTCTCGACGAGCTAAAGAACTCTGCAGCAGACATCGAAATGCAGCTCGCAAAATAAAAATCCTCTGATCCAGGCCAAAACAACTGCAGACTAAAAGGTGAACTCCCACTGTTTCCAAAATGCTGAAGGACGTCAGAGATCGTTGGAAGGAACCATTGGTTCCAAAAAGGCCCAAATTTAAAAACACCGAAACCTCCTAGGGTCGTCAAAATTGTGAGGTCTTTACTAAAGTCAATTTCACTTGGCGGTGGCAGTTAGTCAAGTTAGAGGTGTTGAGCAGTTTCTTGCCCATCATGTGCGAAAACTCTGGCCTCTTTCAATTACAAGCGATGCTCTCTAGTCGAATGCAAAGCTCGTGGTTGTGGCTAAGGCGGAATTCCCTAGTAGACCTGGAACCCGTACCTGGATTCCAGCTAACCTCCAGACATCCTGGCGATCATAGGACTCAGCAGCCCGACTTTCCCGATTCATGACTGGAATGTAACGAAACTGGAAGAAATAAAGGGCCCTTATAAATTGTGTCGGTTGGGTGCCGTAAAAATAGGGTAGGCACTGAGAGATCTCAACCTGGCACATAAATTGTGCTTATAATACCTCCACGTGGTAACCACCGGATATTGGTCAATGTCCATCCGGACTGGACCTGCTAAGCTTATAGGTGCTAGTGCTGACCAGCAGACAAAAATACCAGCACTATAAACGGGACAGCGGATGAATTCCCAAGATGGAATCAACGGTGGAAACAATCCCAAAATGAATGTGACCTTATCCCAGCTACTCCGACATATTTTTAGCTCAGGCCGGTAAGGATTTTCGAGACTAAGTCAAGTGCTTGGAAAGGAGATAGTGGGGGAAGAGCTTTTGATGGACCAACAGTAGCACTCATATCCCAGAGTTCGGTCCAATCGACCCCTCATCTTAGGGGTACCAAAAAACTGGCCCTCCAGGTTAGTGGTTATGCCGCAAGGGTAACTGCCCGGCCATGGAAGAAAATACAAAAGTTACGAAGCAACGAGAAGCCTTGGAAAAAGCTACTGCTGCAAAGTAGACATAACCGCCATCTAAGAAATGCGATGGAATGGGTCGGACAAAGAGAGTATGAAAAACTGCGACATCTACTGCAGCGATTGTTATCGACAGCAAAACCAGCGGCTATGTGGATGCGGACTTGTTGTTGGAGGCAGACTTAGGCAAGAGTCTTGAGTTTCCGGCATGTGAAAGAGCACCTCGGAGCAATCCGAATCAAAGCAAAATTTACCAACATCAGCCTGATATGCGCGCACGCCCCCAAAGAGGAGAAATATGACGACACCAAAGATGCCTGTTTTGAGCTCTTGAACAAGTCCTACGAGCAATGCCCTAGCTACGACATTAAAATTGTCCTCGGTGATTTTAATGCAAAGCTAGGAAGAGAAGGTATCTTTGGTAGCACTGTCGGAAGATATAGCCTTCACGACACCACCTCCGATAACGGATTCAGGCTAATAGCTTTTGCCACGGAACAAAACATTGTCGTAGCTAGCACGCGCTTCCCCCATCTCGATATTCACAAGGGGACTTGGAGAACTCCTAATCAATCAACCGTCAACCAAATTGACCAGATTGCGATTAACGCAAGACACTCCTCCAGTATTATGGATGTTCGAACGTGGCGTGGAGCCAACATCGACTCGGACCTCTACCCTGTTGTAGGTAAGGTACGGTTGCGGATATCCCGAACAACGCCAAGACAAGCTTATATTATGAGGAATTTCGACGTCAGACGGCCAGAATCGCAAGAGAACGCCAATTCTTTTTCCAATCGAAGTCCCTTGCCGCCAGTAGCAAGCATCGAAGAGCAGTGGCAACACTGCCAGAAAGCCATCAGAGATTCCACTTCTGATGTGCTGGGTTTCACTCGACCACCACAACAAAACCCCTGGTTTGATGACGAATGCCGGCAAGCACAAAGAAAGACTAGAGGTGCTCTCGAGCTCTATGAGCAGAAGAGGAGAGACGAACACCGACTTCACGGGAGAAAAACGAAAGATCATGAGAAGCGCGCGGTCGAGGAAACTGAGAGATGCTATTCTAGGAATGTGATTCGGAAGTTTTCCCGAAAGGTAAAAACAACATGCCAGGGATACAATCTCCGAACTGAATGCCTGCAGATATGAGTATTTACAAAGAGCATTTCTATAGAGTGTATATGTATATGGCGATGATACCGCTGTTAGGCGAAATGTATCTCCCACCTTAAGCGATGTAGACCTACAATTCTGTTCACTCGTCTCGGATGAAGTAAGAACGAAAGTATGTCCGATGAATGAAACCTCAGCATTGACAATAATGACACAATCGGAAGAAAGCAGCGTTATGTCAGTAACGCTTTCGCGACAGAAGTGGTGTTAACGTGGACAAGACTAAGTGTCTGCTGTCAAGCAAAATGGACATCCAACACCGTGTAGAACCTCATCTTCGACTAATAAAACAGTCTCCTACCCTTCACCAGAAGTTCGAATTGACTCCAATGATAGGTGGACCACAAATCCGCTTGGCATCAGTGGGTACATGCGTATTGGTACCTCTTTTATCTGCCTCAAGGTTTGTGATTAGACCAAAGTAGAACAGCCCACATTCACCTCACTTTTCCAGCAAGCGTCATAGGATGCACACTTAGATGCTTAGCATAAGAGTGCCTCATCACAATGCTTGTTATATGTCTACGATGCCTCAGAAAGCATTCTTCGATTCTGCGGGCAAACTGGAGACTCATGTTATCTTCCCTCTTTTTAAGGATCATCATGGGATTTACGTATTCCGCAAAGGAGACACTTTCATCAAATATTTTTAATTCCCCTACACACATCCAGTTGGAATCCCCATAAAGCTTCAAATTCCATCCCAAAGTCATTGGCGCCTGATATTTATTGCTACTGCGACCATATCACTTCATCCTGAAATATCATTTCAATATTCTGACAAATTTAATGTAGATGTTAGCCTCTTATTTATGACACACCTTAACCTTCCACAAGGTTTGGAAAATTTATCATCATCCTACCTCAAGCCGAAGATGTATCAGATACAATATTCCATCCTTAATGGCGTGTATAACTTTACGACAATGTCTACCAATTCCATAAACGGGAATACCACCATCAAACTCGTAGATCCTTAAATACGTCATCATAATAATCCTTCGGAAAGCGTTCACTAGAACGAAAAAAAAAACGAAAACGAATGTCGAGTATATTGGACATTCCTTTCTGTACACAGATCCAATATCCTCTGGGATAAATACAAATATTACGCTCAGTTAGCCTCAGGCAGAAGCATTTTCAATTTCATCTGTATCTCCATCTCTAAGGACCTCTACTAGATTCAAGTGCTCAGAAACAAATGTCCTTATTCTTGGTTATGCAAACAGCTACGGTGGGTACATGAGGGTATCCACTACTCTTACCTATATCATGTGAATTTATAGTCCTGGCTCTTTATGCCAAATACACATTTGTTCGTCCTGCTGAAAAGAAAACCGTTACGCAGAAAAAAAACAAACAAAATTTCCATTTTTTTCTACGTTTTGTTGGTGGTCCTCATCTATATTCTTTTATTTGGATTCTGATTCCGGGAAGCGCATCGCTCGGTAGTAATGTACGACACTCGCAGATAAAAAGGACTTTCCAGACTCATAACCTAGCACTATTCGTTCACATATTTGCCCAAAGGAAGACGTCCTGCAGATGAAGGCTCTGCCGAAGAAAGTGTTTTTGCCGTTGGTTTCTTTTCACTAAAGGGTTGGCCATAAAAAAACAGGCACGGCTTAAAGGACGATGGCTGGTACAGGTGCGCCTCTCTGGAACTGGATCAATATCCTTTCCACATCCGTCGAAACTTGAAATTGGAATAATTCGCGAGGATTTGCTCGCTTGTTTGTAAGGTTTTACGATTTCGCGTTATCCTTCTGTGGGCATTCATACTTACATACGAGTATATCAGTATATCCGTACGCACACTCGTGTTCGTATATGAAATTCGTCAGCGGGCATGTAGTTAGAGAGGCCTAATTTATGATTATTTACGCAAGATGGCATTACAATTTGTTCAAGGGTGGAATCTGAAAATTAACGGCATTATTATGCATACAATGATTATTTACTGGCAAGAGACGCATGAAGAGTCGCGAGGGTGGGCCAGCAAGTAAGAATACACAATTAATATCGGATGTAATAAGCCGCAAGGATTTGCTAGACCCATAACGTGGGATAGTTTTATTTATGACGGTAATTTTGCGGTAGATTGGCGCGAGAAATATCCTTTTGAAAAATTTCACGGTCGACGGAGCCGATGATGGCGGTGATTTATCTCTCTGTGGGTTGTTGACTCAATTTGGCCATGGAAAGTGAGAAAGTATGAGGGGTGGCAAACTGCTTGAAAGGAATCTGGAGGACATGGAGTTCATTTGAATTGGAGTACATATCGGCCTTAGACATCTTTGCAGTAACAACTGTAAGAAGAGATGAGTTCTGCCTGACACTTGAAGGACTTACGAAGAAGCGAAATATTTTAAGTTAATGAATATGGTGTGCAGCCTGATAAGGTGCACATGATTGTGAATTTTCCTTGCCTATCGAAGGTATTGTACAGGTCAGATCTGGAAAACTAACCAAGAGCACGGAGAATTCGCTAGAAGGACTAGTGCGAACGTCAGTAGCACAAAGTGGTTTCATTTCTTAAGAATGTTTAGAGTTCTTTCAGAAGAACAACAAGCTACTTGTAGCCTTCACTCCAGTAGAAGAGGAGTATCTACAGTCAAGCAAAACTTGCACAGAAGTATCGCTGTTATATTGTGCCCATCACTAGCCCTTTCTCTATGGCTAGGATGTCACCGCTGAGACCATAATAATGTGATGACGCGGTTCCCACATTTCGACATACACAAGGGACTTGGAAAACTCCTGATCTATTAACAATCAACCAGATTGACCACATTGCGATCATGTGCTCTATGAGCAGAAGAGGAGAGATGAACACCGGCTTCTCAGGAGGAAGAAGAAAGAGCATGAGAAGCGCGCGATCGAGGAAATTGAGAGATGCTACTCCAGGAATGAGGTTCGGAAGTTTTACCAAAAGGTAAAAATAACATACCGCGGAAACAAACCCCGAACCGAAGCCTGTAGAAATGAACAAGGGAACATCGTAGTAGAATCGCAGTCGATGCTGAGGATTTGGAAAGATCATTTCTGCAGACTGTATAACGGCGATGACGGACCAAATACCGCTGTCAGGCAGAATCAACCTTTCAACCTGGACGATGATGACCAACAATTCTGTCCACCCGACCTGGAGCTGCTGGAGCGGATGGCCGGACTGCCGAGCTCTTCAAAGCGGCAGGCGATGACTTGGTAAGGAGCATACACCAACTCATCTGTAAAATATGGTCGGACGAAAGTATGCCCGATGAATGGAACCTCAGCATTGTTTGTCCAATTCTTAAGAAAAGAGACCCTCTGAACTGCGCCAAATACAGAGGCATCAGTCTCCTTAACATCGCATACAAGATCTTATCTGTCGTATTGTGTGAACGCCTGAAGCCGTTCATCAATAACCTGATATCAGTGTGGTTTCAGGCCAGGAAAGATCACCATCGACCAAATATTCACACTACGGCAGATCTTGGAGAAGACCCATGAGCTTCAGATCGATATTCATCGATTTTAAGGCCGCGTATGACAGCATCTATAGAGAGCTATACATAGCAATGTCAAGTTTCGGCATCCCTTCCAAACTCGTCCGTCCGTATACTCGCATACGCCGACGATATTGACATAATCGGGAGAAAGCAGCGTGATGTCAGTGGCGCTTTCGCGAGTATTGAGACGGAAGCGGCGAAAATGGGTTTAGCGGTCAATGAGGGCAAGACCAAGTATATGCTGTCAAGCAAAAACACCGACGTCTCTTGCCAACCGCTGTTTCTTTGGGTTAAGAAGGCAATTGAGCAGCAAAGCCCTCTCTCGGACAACGAAAGTCACCCTTTATAAGACTTTAATAATCCCGGTCCTGCTCTATGGCGCAGAGGCATGGACATTATCAAAAATGGATGAGGGTGTTCTCGGTTGCTTCAAGAGAAAAATTCTTCGGGCGATTTTCGGTCCCGTCTGCATTGAAGGAGAATGGAGGAGGAGATACAACAATGAACTCTACGGACTGTACAGCGACATGAGATGGCTGGGTCATGTAGAGCTCCGGTCCGAAAAGTCTTCGATCCCGCTCCCGAGGGACAGCGCAGTAGGGAAAGACCAAGACTCAGGTGGCGCACGAAAGTGGAAGGGGACATCGGTCAACTTAGTGTGCGAAACTGGAGGCAGCTAGCCATGAATCGAGCTGGCTGGAGAAGCTTGTTGACAGAGGTCCAGGTCCACCTCGGACTGTAACGCCACTTAAAGTTAGTAAGTAAGATGTGATGACATCCTTCAAAAATGCAATTAAATTCGGCATTTATCTACGTTGAAGGACCAGGTTAGGTTGACGAAAAACCAGCCAGAACGGTTTTGGGATAAAGATTGCTATTCTCGATGAAAGAAAACCAGGAGGGTCATTCGGATTTGTACAGCTATAACAAGGCAAATGTGTTTCTGGAGAGTAACAACGTTCCATTTAACTCCTCTCTAGGGCGTTTGACGTGGATGTATACCCAATCCTGATGGCATTGGACTATAAAGAATCTCTTAGATTATTTCTAAACGCTATTACGATCTCCAAGGCAGTTCAATAATACAAGACTTCACTGAACGCATTTGAAAGCCTGAATTCACTGAGTCTTGTTTGAATCCCAGGTTACAATGGGACCGCGGCAAATGAATTCAATTCGTTGATAAACTTGACAAGCAGCTGTCAGAGGAGAGTTTTTCATGAGCCGAACCTACATTAGGTCTGCCTTAGCGGGTTTCATCTGAGCTCAACTGCAGATGGCCCGCTCCCTCTTAGAGGTGTCCCTCAACAGGAAAGACTGCAAACTGCTTACTGGCGTACTTATGCTGGTCAAAAGTGATACAACATTCTGTGATGCCTGTTGCGAAAGAAAAGACGTGATCTCGGATCACTACCTGTAGGTATCGGTATGAGGTATTCGGTTTTGTTATGGAAGTGGCAGGTATTTGAGACACTTAATCACCTTTCGAAGGACAGAGAGATTCCATTTAATTCTTTTAAAGAAGTACAATGCTAGTCTTTGTCTGAGTGCTCTGCTCAGGTTATTAAAGAAAGGTTTCAGACGTTCACACAATCGGCCAGATATGATTAAGTATCAGATGTTGAAGAGACCTATGCCTCTTTCTTTGCCTAAATTGGGGTAAACAATACTGACATTCCCTTCATCAGGTATACCCTCTTCTGACAAGATCTAAGAAATAAGTTGGTGTATGTTCTTCAAGGAGTTATTCTCACCAGTTTTAAATACCTCGGCCGGTAAGTCACCAGGTCCAGCAGCTTTGTTTGATTTTAGCTTAGATATTGCTTTCTGCACTTCATTTTGATCATTCGGACGAAACTTTTGGCTATCATCGTCTAGGTTGAATGGTCTAGTTTGCATGAAAGCCAGATAACAGGCTTCTTCGCCGTAACACAGTCTACAGAAAGAGTTTTCCATATTCTCAGCATCGGTAACTGCATGTTTCCTCTTCATCTCTACAGGCTTTCGTACAAGTTTCTTAACAAAACTCCCCTACACTACTCCTGGTGTTCAACCTTTCAATATCTTCTATAGCACACGTTTCGTGCTCCTTTTTCTTCTTGTGGGGAATCGAAAAGCGGAAAGTATTGGCGAGGCCTGAGAAGCAAGAGGAACTGAACTACATTGATTGCGAGTTCGCATGAGATTAAATGTCTGGATCGAGTACACATGTTTTAGCTGATTGCCTTGTTTTTTTGCCCTCACTTCTAGAGAACAGTCGGAACAGATTCGACTTATCAGCACATGTGTAGCATCCCTTTGATCAATGCATTCGCAGGTATAGGTTTTCTAAAGGCCAGTGTAAATTTTAAGACACATTCTCGGATCACCTCCAGAGGGCTCTGAACTTAGTTGCTAAATAGTGCACTACGGTTGGCCTCAAAACCAATCCCTTGTAAAGTACCATAGTTGGATTCACTAACAGTAGAAGGCGAAATAGACTCGAAAATGCCACACTCTTCGGTGAAACAATACAGTTCTCAATGGAAGTTAATTATTTAGGAATCATATCCCTAGGGCTGTCGGCAAGACCACTCATTATGTACCAGTAAAAGTCTGAAGTCACAACTGGGAACAGAAAAAAAACAACATTTGCCAAGGATTCACACAGATCGATCCAAAACAAACGAAGGAGTTGGAGCCGGGGTATACGGTCCTCGCACAAAAACATCCCTACATTGCAGTATGGATATAAGCAGCTCCGTATTTCAGGCAGAAATCCACGCAATAGAGCCCTGCATTCAAGAAAATCCAAACAGAAGTATAACAAACCAAAACGACACCAAAACAGCCGTCTTTGAAATAAAATCAAAATTGTCTTTAACTAATACAAGTTGGCGCAAAATTGATCACCCGATTTCGTTGACATTGAGGATGGCTTGATTAATTCACACGCGACTGACGGTCAGGAGACATTAACTGATGCACTGTTTGCACTTTGTACGGGAACGTGTGTAAGTTTTTCACTAAAATTCGTTGTAGGGTCCGTCTGGTGATGCCCAATTGCGTGACCGGTCATCTGATTGATGTTTCTTCATTCTCAGCGGCATCGGCAGCCATAGCCGCGATATTCTCGGCCGAACGATCAGTCCGGTGGCGGCCCCGTCCTGTATCGTCTCCTGTGGTTTCAGTTTGTTCGAGTCGAGTAGCTAAGCGCCAGAATGTTTGCCCAGTTGGCGCGATATGATTAGGAAATCGGCTACGAAATATTGGTCAAAATATCGACACAATTATTCCACGCTCTTGCGGAGTATAGTGCTCCATTGCTTGTCTGTTTGTATACTGCAGCTGCCTAGCTCACAAATGTCAAATATGATTGACGTAGGTAGAATGATTAATTTTGCTCAACCTTGTATAACTACAGGCCACCACAAACAGAGTCCATCTTATTTGGATTCCAGGACATAGTGGATACGAAGGCAATGAAAAAACAGACGAACTAGCCACAAAAGGATCCGCATGCCAAGGCACCATAAAAGAAAGTATTAAAACCTAGCTAGAGGAAGGTTAGGTTAGGGTAGGTAGGTAGGTAGGCGTGTGTTGTCACACAAATACTAGGCACCGAAACGAGCCCATCGCAATCCCTGAGGAACTAGTTAAAATTTTCTTCAAAGGCCAAGAACCATACACGCTGTCCCTGGTGAAACACCCAATTTCTACGCAAAAGCCAAAAAGGCCTTTAAAATCCTCGCCGCCTACCTCTCTCGATTTTCAAAAAAGTATTTTTCTAAGAATTTCCTTCGACTACGCGATATTGCCCCGCATTTACACAGTATGTGAGTTATGTCCTCAACCGCCGCAGAATCTACAAATGTCTTTGCGCATTTCAGCATTTCCTGTTAGAATTCCTATTATTGTCCTAAGCTTGTCCCTGTTTAATTTTATGAACTCCCTAGATCTTTTACAGTCAAGAAGTGGCCATAGAATCTTGGAAACCCTATGTCCTTCAAGATTCGACCACATTATGTTAGTAGTCTTTATGGTTTTCTCCTCGATGGTGCCCCTTACTATGCAGAGGAGAGGCACTGTTATCGAGTAGCTCATCCGCTTTTTTTTATATTTTTTGCTTTGAGCATTGTGCGACAGCCCCTGACTGTATAAGAGTTGATGTTAGTCGATTCCATTGCCGAAACGGAGACGATTTGGAAGGTCGGCCGGCTTCAGTTCTTGCAGTTGTATGCTTTTAACCCTAGATCCTCATGTAAAAATCGCCAAGTGGTTGGATACGACAAGCCAAGTTACCGAGAACAGCGCCGAATCGATTCATAACGGCTATCGCGAACAATCTCCGCTCCGCCGCTATTATTTTCTTGATGTGGTCTAGTTGGCTGCATGTAATATAATTATGAAAATTGGGCTTTAAATGTTTCGAAAGCATTGCGAATTGTGCGATCTGTGGGCCGATTAAGTGGATCATAACTTTCCTTAAGTGATCCAAAAATATGCCTTGTAGAACGCTGGTTTTTGTAATACAGCTTAAATTCTAGAGACTGTACCAAACTAAGTTTGGTGAATGGTAAATAATACTGAATAGAAAGGTCATATCACTATGACACGAAGCGTGTGTTATCTCTCATAAAATCTCCACTGAAAAAAGGACCTCTAAAAGAATAACCCTTGACATGTAAAAAATTTAATGAAACCGAATATGAAGTACGCGTTTATCCACATGATAGTTGCAAGACTACCTATTGGAAGAACTGTTCTGTCATTTTATGTATGCAGTACTTTGCGGCGAAGTCTTACAGAGGGTGGCTCTACAGTCCAAGGTGGATCTGGGCCTCTGGGCCTCAACTAACAAGCGTTGGCTGAGGTCTGCTTACACTTGCGTGCGACACCTGATTTTTCTCTACTGTGCTATCCTTCGGTTTGAATTCGATAGGATTGACCAATAGCAAAAGACGTTTTTTCTGGCTATAGTGCCCAATAATATTCGGACCGCTTGTTGAAATCACTTTCGCTTTGAGGGAAGTTCGTGATTTTAATGGTGATGCTCAAGACAGGGGTATCTAAACAAATTAGCTACAAATGGGTGTTCACGTGAATTGGAGACTCATGAACTCCGCACCTTAAATGATTAAAAGTACATTTTTACGGTAGCTCATTGCTCTGATTATGTATCAAAATCAAACCACAGAACTGATATCTTTGTGATGGCCTTAAACAACCACACCGTACGTTGTCATTTTCAGCGAATACCCATTGGCAACACTTTTCGATGGCATATTCACCCTAACCAACATGACGTCAAAACACCAAAGCAAAACAAAAATTCGCTGTCGTATACGTAACCTCCTTTCCAAAGTACTCACATAGAGTATCCATAAGCAGGTCAAAGAGAACCACCCCCCCAATTACACCATCAAAAGAGACTCCAAGTCAGAAAAAACACAGAGAAGTAACAATTTTTGAGAGACAACAATCTGTTATAACACAGCTGCTTAGCCGCCATGTCAGTAGGTCAAAATGGCGCATGCTCCCCAAATAAAAATCAACCCCAACATCTCACAATACGGGAGCACAAACAATTTCCCACTATTTGCCACCCTCATTCGGAGTAATTTGGCGATGTTTCACCGAATGAAATTTACCCACTGTGGCCGAATCGTGTAGCCAGATTCCAAGATTGGAGCTCTGTTCTCAGTCGAGTTATGGTTTTGAACGCTTCAGCTAACCAAGGAGCAGCGCGTCCCGCATCAGATCTTTATCGAAGTGAAAAATCGGTTTTTTTCTTTAATTTTTGCTGTGGTTCTCCTGTTGTTCTTTGTTTAACCTGTCGCTGTCGTCTGACCACAGACAGATGAATTGTTAATTAATTTGTTGTTCTTTTGTTTGTTAATTTTTTAAAATTCGTTTTTTGTAATTTTTTGAAATCCTCCGTCGGTTTGCTGCTACGCGAAATGGATAATCAACTGAGTGAATGTCGGGAAATTAGTGGAAAAAATGAAGAATGCACTCAAAATGACCGTGAAATTGAGTGAAGTTTGAAACGAGTACGGGTAACGATTGAAACGGGCGTCATTCTGTGTTCGTTGTGACGTCAGTAATACGGTGACGGTAGTTTTGATCTTGAAACGAGACGCAGAGAGCTCTGGGTGGGTATAGTATTCTGTTCGAATACAGCTAAAGTTGCATAATCCTTATCCGGCAAGCAGTGCAGCAGATATACTCGTACATAGAAGTATGCTGCACACATGAAGTACGTAAAAGCTAATTGTCCTTGAAACCGCAAAGTACAGCTGCAAATCGCCTCAACCTACTGACGACCGACAAACGTCATCGTTTTTGACGTTTGCTTGACGTATCATGCCATTTGAGTGTAATATCAACTATGTGAGTGAATAATGTGATAGCTGTGAGCAAATGTGAGTGAATGTGATTGTTATCCTTCCACTGCAAATCGCGCAAAGTTAAAATTTAAAGCAAAGACAAACGAAAGTTGAAAATTGAAAAAGAAAAAAAAATCCAACTAGCCTCATCCTTGTGTACAACAACGATAGGCCGTGAGTGTCATGAGTCGTTTATTTATGTGTGCCTTTGCGTTGGTGTGTGAGTGTGTGTTTGGGTAACTGTGTGTACAGTGAGCGCGCTTGAATGTAGGTCCTTTGGTGAAAATTAGCATGGCATTTGTGTCCTTGAACTAGTAATCATCGCAACGAAAGAGTAAGTGAGAAGAAACGAACGTTAAAGAGAAAACGCCAGAGAAAAGAAACAAGTGCAAAAAAAAGAAGAAAGAAATAACGGTGTACTCGTATAAAATTTAATCCTTTCTACAACCTCTCCATCACCCCCCCCCCCCCCCCCCCATGCCAGTAGCCGTAGCAGTGCAAAGGAGAATTTACGTGATATGGCAAAACATTGTTCAAGGATACTTTTGCCGTCGTCGTTTGCCATCGTTTGCTGTCGTTTGCTATCGTTTGGCGTCGTTTGGCGTCGTTCATCGCGTTCACCATCGTTTTCGTAACACCGTTAGCTATTAGCTTGTTTGTGTTCCCTCCTCACATCAAAGGTCATAAGGTATTTTAATTAAAATACACACCGGGGTTGTCAGATTTTTTTTTTGTTTTTTTTTTATTAATTCAGTGCAAGGATAACGTGGGTGAAAGGTGCAAGAATGCAAGGGTAAAGGAAGACACACAAGGCATCCGTCTAACAATAAAGGAAATCTGCTTTTTTTTTTTTTACTTCTTTTTGTGTCAGTCAACAGTGAAAGTTTTTGCAGATAAAGAGAAAGGAAGCTTAAAGCAAGAACTGAATCTCATTGTGAATTGTGTGTTGTTGGGTGGTGTCCTTTGGTAGGATATTTACGAGTAAGAGTTCGCCTACTGGCATACGACTACGACGACGACGACGACGAGGACTACTGTATTATATAACACGCGCGTAGTACTATACTCGTATATCTCTTTTTGTGCCTATCTATCTGTTTATCTGTGTCTGTGTGTATTTAAACTTTGCTTTTGCTCTTTTTTTTTTTCGAAAAAGAAGAGAGTGAATCGGACTTAAGAATTCCTAACAATAGCGAGGTAGGGATTCTGTTTAAAATTGCCCCTTTGCTGGAGATGTGAGTGTTCATAGGACATAATTCCTCAGTGGGAGATTTTCTGTTTCTGTTGCTGTTTCAGTATCAGTATCAGTATATGTATCTGTGCCAAGTGCAGGCTTTTCTATTCGTCCTTCTTCTCTGCCTTGTATGGAATAGTACTCGCACTGTGCTAAATTTTCTAAAGGACTACTGCCTCAGTTTAAAGATACGGCTACGTGTTGAAGTTAAGTTCTGGCGTAGACTCTGGCCGATTTCTAAAGAAACAAAACCTCGGCATAGTTTGCTATACAAGCAAGAGGAAGATCTGAGTTTTCGTCCTATTTGGAATGGTTTAGAGTGTTGTTTGGTTAAACGTTTGATTTCGCATGTAACGAATACCGAATACGAGTACTCATATGACGACTAATACAACAACCACGATGACGACTACAAAATTAGGTTAAAAGTTCGAGACTTGAGTACACCGAGAGTGTGTACTGGTGTACTAGGTAGGGACGAGTGTAATTTGTCGCGTGTGGTGGGGTTTCCTTTTGGAATTAAATAGTGCATAGCAGTTTTGTTTCGATTGAACAGGCTAAGTTTATACTTTTTCATGTTATGTTTCAAAACATGCGGATGCACACATCCTGTATTACGGGGCGGATGCTGCGAATACGATTGAAAGTTCTCTATTCGTTTGGTTGTAATAATTTTCCTTTTTTTTAAGGACTCTGGTGTAATTAGAGTGTTTGTGGAGAAGGGGGAGGATTGTGTAAGAGCGTCCTTAATGGGATTGACTTTCTGTTTTTTTTTAACCGAGGAATACGAGTATCTATCTACTTCTGATTGTTAGGGTGCGAGTTTGAATTAATTTCGATTACTAGTACTCCACCGTACTCCACGTATGTATGTATATAGGAGGAGAGAACGACCATTAGTCGCATTGATTGGGTTTATTGACACAATGAGGACGAACAGACGAACAAGTACTGAAGCTTGCTTTATAAAAAAATGGGTTGAAGAGTGGATAATAGCATCCAGATTTGTTTGGAATTTGGTTGCAAATGTTGGCTTAAAAAAGGATGCTGGAGGTACTTAGTTAATCTGTATTTGACTATGATTTCCACTATGCGACTCTAATTAAACCGATCGCTATCTGCCCCTTCAGTGGGATATACCAAGTCCTGCCGTAAGTTCTGTTACAAATATACTAGGTGGGGTGAAAAGTAACTTCCTTGGGAATGAAAAACAAATGTTTTCTTTATTTTATTCAATATAGTCCCCTATCAGCTTAATACACTTATTCCAACTTCTTGATCCCGTCCGAAAAGTAATTTTCCAGAAGGTCTGCAAAATACTCCTCCGTGGCGTCGATGATTTCCTCGCATGAGCTGAATTTTTTATTGTCGAGCAATCTTTTCAGGTTTGGGAAGAGATAATTGTCCAAGGGAGCCAAATCGGGCGAATAGGGTGGATGCGACAGCAATTGGAGCCGTAAGTCATTGATTTTAGCCGTGGTTGCGATGCTCTTATGCCCCTGCGTATTGTCTTGCAAAAAAAAAAAACAAATTTCGCTTCATGTGAGGCCGTTTTGCAGCCATTTCGGCCTTCAATCGCTCCAATAATGCACAGAAATACTCGCTGTTGATGGTTTTCCCTTTTTCGAGGTAGTCCACGAAGAGTATGCCATGACAATCCCAGAAAACCGACGCCAACCCATTGAGCCTCCCTCGGCCGCCACGGAACAATCGTGCCGGCTTCAGTTCATTGCCGGGCACTCATTCTGTTCTCTGGTGTGTAATAGTGGATCCAGGTTTCATCAACAGTTACCAATCGATGCCAAAAGTCCGCCCGATTCCGCATCAGCAAGTCCAAACACTCTTTCTAAGTGCTCGCGCGTTCGTGTTTTTGGTCAGGAGTGAGGATGCGCGGCACCCAGCAGCAGGGTAACTTTTTCATATGCAGAATACTGCCCAAAATATAGCGTGTGCGCTCAATACTAATCTTTGTGGTAGCTGCTAGCTCGCGCACCTTCACTTTCCGGTCAGCCAACACCATTTCATGTATTTGTTTTGACATTGTCCTCTGTACTCGCATCGGAGGGCCTGCCGCTGCGGACTTGATCGGTAGTGGAGTTGCGGCCACCACGAAACTCTCGAAATCAATATTTTTCTTTTGTTTCCTTCGCCGTTTTGCCTCTCAAAAAATAATGTTTCATGAGAGAACGAAAATCGTTTTTGTCCATACTCAACATGATGCCAAACACGTCAACAACAATCAGCTGTCAAAACAAAACTAAAGACAGGATCGCACTGAAATTTGGCATGTCTGCCTAAATATGAACGGACTTCAAGGCACCATAACCTTTTTTGCAGTAGCAGTGCATTCTGGCCGTTAAAGAGGTTACTTTTCCACCCCACCTAGTAAAACGCTCATTTATTAGACGGCGATATTGGTTATTAAAAAAAAATTGAATTCACTCGAAATGCTTGCTTTCTTTAATACAAGCTTCCAAACGGGGTGGCCATTGGGCTATAGCGACACATGCGGGTTCCATGGAGATCGTGGATGTAGCTCTGGTTAATGCTGTTCTACGGCTGCTTTCCAAATTTCTGTGGGGAGTCTTGCCGGCCATGTTATCCAATTCTGACCACAAACCATAGTCCAGTGGATTTAGATCTGGATTCCCAGCCGGTTAATCTTCTGCTCCTATAAAGCCAGGAATATTGACTCTGAGCTTTTCTTGCTTGGGTTTGGCTTTGTGCGCTGGAGCAGAGTCCTGATGGATGATCAACCTGTATCCATTGAAAAGGGTATTGGACAAACCCTTTACAATACCCTCTAGCACATCTTCTTGGTAAATCTTTGTACCAGGTTTTATGTATTTTTCACAGAAAGGGAGGGATGTGACACCATGGTGAGAGACCCCCCACCAAGCCATTACGGAAGCGGGATGATTTCAACGTTGAACCCTTGGAACAACTTTTTTTGCTTCCTTAGACGAAGTGGCATAAATTTTGTCATTTTGTTTCTTGAAAACTTCTGCAAAAGTCGCTTGCATGCTTCCAGCCTAGAAGATGACCCGTGGACCGACGATAGGCTTTCATATGCCGGTCATTCCAAATCAACCTTGACATGGATCTGATTGATATATCAAATTCCTTAGCGATGATCTTTTGCTTCCTAAGGAGATTTCTCCGAGTTCGTTCACACGCTGCGACCACTTCTTGGCCTGTCCTCTACTCCAGACAATTTGGCGAAGCGAGCTATAGCTCGATAAACGAATATTATCGATATTCCGAGTGGTTTTAGCAGCTCGAAAATTGGACAACCACTATTTCCGCACTTATGCAACACTATTACCGCAACTCGATTCTCTTTAACGCTCCACTCCATGTTAATAGTTTGTAAATTGAAACCAAGCTGACTGGTATTCTTCACTGATCAGTGCTGCTATTCCCACAAGAAGTTTTGAATGATAAGCGCTGGAAATCAAGAACTTTTGGGGTGAAACACTAGTGTCTATATTCCACCGGCAGTCGTACTCTTCTGGGTACCTAGCTAAAGTAATGTATATTGGCCCGACAATAAAACAGGGCAACTGCATTCTTATTCGTCTTCCACTGACTTTTTCGACTTTAATTTTGAGCGGTGTTGAATTTCGGATCAATAATAGTGGAGATAATACACAGCCTTGTGGTACTCCGCTCCAAAGTTTGAGCTCCACAAGTTGTTTAGGTGGTTCATCTGGTATCGCCCACTTGTGTCTTTCCCAATTCCCAATTTTATTAATTAATTTATTAAACGTCCTCAAAGTCTAGTCTTGCATTGTGTCCCATCCGAAGAAGAATGGGAAGTCCGTGTGTCAAGAAATATTGCCAAATCTGCATAGATTTCTTCAACTGGTGTGCATGATGCAATGTATGAATTTTTCGACTATTAGTCCAGATATTCTCGGTGCAATTACAATGCAACCTTTACAAATACTAGGTCATGAACCAAACAATCATAAAAATTATGAAAAACTTCAGACAGGAAAGGGTCATGCCGACGAAACCGCCTCTTGATTTCTACCAATATTCACTTATTTACTCGTATATGAAGTGTCGCTATAGTCCAGGGGTATGGCTAGGTTGGCTAGGGTATCCCTCCACTTGCGTGCGTCACCGGTCTCTACCATGCTATCATTCGGTTGCGGATTCGAAGATTTTTGGGACCAGAGGATTAGTGTTCATCCGCTCTACATGGCCCATCCATGTCGGTCGTTGAACTTCCACTCTTTTGGCTATGTCGTTGTCGTTGTATATCCTCCTCCACTCACCACCTATCGAATTTTCCTCCCAAAGTAGCCAAGAAGACCCTCATATCTGTCGAGTGTGGCGCTCTGTCCGAGCCATCTGTGTTAAATATCCTTTCCGCTTTACAGCATATACTTGCCCTAGTTGACCACCTATTTCATTTTTATCGCTTCACTCGATTATATTAATATCATCGGCATATGCGAGTAATTGAATGGACTTTTAAAAGATGCACAATCTCTTGTGATTACGCGTTAGTTTTTCACTTTTCTTTCAAGAACAAAATTAAGGCAATCACATGGCCTTGTCTAAATCCTTTTTTGGCATCAAAGGTGGAGGAGCGTGTATTTTTCATTGTCATCCTGCACAGACAGATGAGTTTGACAGGGATGCCACTAGATATTGCTTTGTAGATACAGCTCGTCTCTACAGATGCTGTAATACGTTGCCTTGAAATCGATGAAACGATGGTGAGGACGTTTTTGGACTTCTTGGGTTTTTTCCAGGATATGCCGGAGTATAAGGAAACGGTACTGTGATTGAGTTTGTGTATGCTCTCCACTGTGATTGAATACCTTGACAAGTAAGCCGTAAGGACTTAGGCTTAGATATTGCTATCCTTAATTCGTTTTAAAGGGAAGTGTTCTGCGTCCTATTCCACCTGACGGCTTGTTGTTGGGCTTCTTTGCTGTTTCGAAGTATAGTCTGCAGAAAAGACTTTTTCATATTCTTAGCATCTACTACTAGGTTTCCTTCTTCAACTCTACAAAGTTTATGTATGGGACTTCTTGCCTTGACACGTTTTTTAACCTGTTGCAAAAGCTTACTCACTTTATTCTTTAATTTCGTGCTTCTTGTGCTGTTTTTGTTTTTTTTGGACTGCAAGAAGCCAATGTTTTGCCACTGGTCTTCGGTACTTGATGGTGACAGCATAGGCTTTGTTGAGAGATTTCAAGGTACACATGCATCAAAGATTCTGGTAATCTTCCCACTGCAGCTATTTTTCGTTGTGGTGCTTCAAAGATCCGCAGTCGTAAGGTTGTAGTCGGAGGGTATGTTGGCTGCCCAGAAGGTCTTAATGCTGCGGGCAAGCCATACGTAGAGTCATCAAATTGAGTTTGTATTTCATGATCTGGAGAATGCCATATATAAGCAGCTCAAGACTTCTTTCCTTAGAATGTCACGTATGACAAATATGCATTTGAATAAGCGCTGACTCTATTCCGTTCAGCTATCACCATCCTCTTGTTGTCCGGTCCGTCCCATCGCACTTCCTGGAAAGCTGTGCTATCTGCATGATGCCAGTCATGGGCCTTTGGTAGTTGCTTGTCTGCATTGGAACTGTTTAGGTTCCGAACATTCCACTCACAGATCCAAAGGGTGTTGTCGTTTAAACATTGGCCAGAGTCGTCAACACGCTACTTATTGGTTCTTCACATCTTTTTAATCATAGGGTTGTGAGCCTTATGATGGTATTCTTCAGTATTGTTCTACTAGCCGAGCGTGGTTTTGCTATTTTACCATATCTGTGTAAGGGTTGACTCCAGATACAATGACTAGAAGGTAAGGCCAATACTAAACTACGAACTGGGTATAGAACAATCAGCAGTCCAATCTCCACACAGATCCTCTCATCCCGAATACAAGCCGGAGCAATGTTCTCTGCCACGTACATCCAAAGTAGAACACTCCACGAAATCCATTAAAAGGTGGCAAATTCATCAAACTTTGATTGTCTGGGTTTCATATGGTGGAACGACCTTAGGAAAGCATGACAGAACCGATATCTCCTTTCCAATTTGGCTTTAAAAAGGGCAGAAGTATCGAGGATGCATGGTCTTTCGTTTAAGACTGTGTCCAAAATAGCAGTGCCAATCTTGTCTTAGGTGCCTTTATTGACCAGGTTAAGCGGATTGAACTGCCAGGAAATAGGCATATGGGGAAGCTATTTCTCTGGCACGCGCGCTTTTACAGAATCATCCAATGATAGGGTTAGTATAGGTAAAGAAAAGGGTTGCCCTCAAGGATCCATTTGAGACTCATTTATATGGAACCTCATGATGGATCCACTCCTGAGGCAATTGTCAGAACATTACAGATGTTGCGCATATGCGGACGATCTGCTTTTCCTTCTGGAATGTCGGTACTCGTATTATATCGTACCAGAAGAGATAGGAGAGATTGTGATGTCAATTGAAGCCGGATGGGGTGGAAGTATTTTAGGACAAAAGTGTGACAATTTTTCGTGGCTCATTGAATGCAGTCCGTCGGCGTCCCAGTATACCCCTATATGGCCGTAATCTTGGGTATGTTACAAAGGTCAAGTATCTTGGCGTAACGATAGGTGAGCGGATGAAATTCCTACCTCACCTTGAAGAGATAAGAAAACGACTGCCGAGTGTTGTTGATCAGGTAAGACGTATTCTAAGGAATAACTGGGGACTAGACGTGCCGTTCAGACGTCCGTACTGTGTACGATGGCCTATTTGTTGCTTGTGCAATGTTTGGGATATCAGCTTGGTACGAAAGGGTAATGTTAGAGTGTGGTCGCCGGCATATCCTGGCTTGCCAGAGAGTGGCCTTACTTGACTGCTTACCGGCTTGTAGAACCGTATCTACGGATGCATTACAGGTGCTTCTAGGTGTGACTTGGAGGTGATACGTCGCTAACCGATGCAGATTGGGTCTCCCCGATGGAGGTGGAAGATTTGTCCCGTAGGAAACGTAGGCTTCTGCTTTCCGAATGTGTCCGGTCCAGATGGGAGGTGAGTGACAAAGGCAGGGTTACTTATTGTTTTATTCGGGACGTTTCGACCATGAGCAAGCTACCGAAGCTGAGTTTCAATCTCAGTCTGGGCTTCCTGCTGACTGGGCATGGCTCCTTGAATGCATTTTTGTATTTGAGAAGCCTTAGCGAGGTTGCAGGTTGTACATGCGGAGCTCCCCTTGAGGTATGGATGCATATTCTGTGCATGTGTCCTGCCTACTCAGATGATAGGGATTTCCAAGCTATGGGCATCACCCTTGATGGTGTGGCCTGTGATGTCAGTGGAGTTCTCCTTGACAGAGCGAAATTCGAAAGAATTCGTAGCTTTGCAGATGAGATTTTCCCTCGCAGGCGGCAGAGGTAGTTAGCTGGTGGAAAACAGATACAAGTTGGACAAAGGCTGCCTCTACTGGGCAGTGAGGTGCCCAACTGAAGTAAGGTCGCAAAGCTCGACCGGAAGCTATATTCTGGTACCATGGGAGGTCAGAGGCCCCTGGAACTTCTGTTCCAGCCTGATCGAGGAGTAGGCCCCCTTGTGGGAGTATCGTGGTGGCTGTGATTTATACCCAAAGTCGCGAGATGAGTTGACCAAATGGTGCTTGGACATCTAGTCTCTCTCTCTCTCTCTTGGCATATGGTAGAGCGTGCTACGACCTGTGCTCAACCATTTGATAGCCATGGAATTGGTTGGTCTATTCGATGTGGAGTTGCACTGCAACCAGGTGCCATGGCTGAGGTATTAGATAGGCCTTGATATACGACTTCGAATCTGGTACTGGTGGTGGTAATTTTACTAACCAAAGGGCGCTGATCAACGCATATTTTTGATATCTCGTGCGAAGACGCACCGTAGGCTTGAGCTTTCACGGCAGTTACCTACGTCAAACACATGTGACATCTTCAGTGTTTCTAGTTTAAACAACTTTGAAATCTTTTCGAAATTCGCCAAGAATCCTAAAAATGCTGCCGCACAAATAAACTTTATTTTCCATAAATTGACACAGTCGACTCAATCAACCCATTTCACTGTCCAAAATGTATTGGCGATCGATATACAAGCTCCCCCCCCCCCTCATTCGGGGTGGTGTCCATTTAAATAATCATGCGAATGAAATATTAATCGTCAATTAATTTGTATTCATAGGCTGCGACGTAAAACGCTAATGCTGATAGAATTTCTAAATATTTGATGTGATTCACTTGTGGCTTCTGCCATCACGCACAGAGAATTGTGGCAGGATGTTGATATCAGGATATCAATTCTTACCGATGCTAATGGCAGTGGAATGGAAATTTAGTTGCGTAGGCGCGTGTCAAACTCTCACTTTACGTCTGTGATTCGTCAGAGTTCATTATTTTTGTTGATGAAGATAAACGACGAGTTGATGTGGTGATGACACCGAAATAGGAACAGAGAATGACTTTTAAGTGTTTGCATTGTGTGGGGAGAAATACCAACAGCATTATGTATACTTTGTAATCCAAATACGTTCGCTTTAAATATCTCCTCCATTTAGTCAGACACGGTACCTCTGGGATAAAAATGACAAGGAGACACTGCAAACCAACCTTGTCTCAAATTGCTCTTTCTGAAAATTCTAAAAGTTCTTTCGATTAACTGCACAGATGCACAGCCTTGCCTATCAATTTCAGTTGCTTTTCTTCTTGCTTTGATCTGTATTGCTCTTGGAGACTTAGAACCATACATATCACATGCCGCTCTCTTTCGAATAACATAGCCTCCCAAGTGGGTCCCTTTCATAAGCTAGATGGCACGACTCTAAGTTTCTCGAAGAATGTTAAGTCTCAAGATAGCAAACTAACGCAAGAGGGCTGTAAGCTCAAGATGGAGTCTGCCGCACAAAGCCATGCACCAACTTTCGGTTACATTGCAATCGTTTGACGGCCTGCAAGCGAAAGACGGACTACCATCGACCTGTTGGAAAAACTCAGCGGGCGATTGTGTAATTATCAATTCCTTCAACGGCGATTCTCCAAACTCTGTTTCATTTCCTACTTATAGGCTTTTTGGGCATTCAGATCGCGATTTACTTTCCCCTCAGGCTGATTACAACATTTAAGCTAAATGAAGGTCGTAGTGATTTTATTTACACTTCATCGCAGCCTTTTCAAATAAGCTGCCTTCTATTGACACTGAGGTTGACTTCAACACTGATATCAATGATTGAAGTAAAACGAAGGCATTGACCTAAAGGTCTTCTCTTTCACTAAACCTTCGTTCTACCACCAATTCATATCTTTTAAATTCAAGTCTCTGTCCCTGTTTGGCTCAGCCTGAATCCAATATCTTCGACAGATGATTCTACAAACAGAAATGACGAAATAGCTAAGAAGAAGTCACACTCTTTTGGGCTCTGAGTAGTTCATCGCTGATGGCCAGGCTCCAACACCAATATTCTATGACAAATAAATGCCACAAATCAAATACCTTCTAAGATTAATAATAGAACAACCAGTCGTCTGTGCGACGTTAATTAATTGTTAATTGAATTAGAAGTCAGATTTTAGGATTTGAAAGCATGACAAGTGGATATCCGACATTAGTTCTGCCAATTCTTTAAAGCACTATCATCATCAGAATAGAAAACTTTCCGAATCCGTAATGTGTTGCCTCAATAGAAAATCGTGCATGACGCTGCCAGTGATCGGTGGTTGAAACAACTTTTCGTGTTGCATTTGCCTTTGCACAGTGAAACACGAAAACTCTCCTCCCTCCACTGTTCCGGCATCTGAGCGCATCTTGTTAGTGAAAAAAATTGCGAGCCAAGATTTGTGGTTGTCGACCGTAGTTTTTCTCTAGGGTTTAGGGTGTTTAGCGGGAATTCTGAGTTGTGTTACGGGTTAAATACCCACTTCCACCTCTAGAAATCTTCGTCGCTCTCTATACGCCTTTAGTACAAGTATATTTCGATGATTGAATCTTAATTTTCTGACGCATCCGTTTGTGCTCAATGGGATCATTTTGACACGGTTTCGATCTACCATATACTCCGACTAAGTGTTCCTCTGTCAAGTTGATGGGAACTTCATTCTTATTTTCCAACCTGTAGGACAATTTTTGATACGCTTTCGTTTGAAAGTCTAGCAGGTTCTGTTTCTGTCATTTCGGCACTTAGTTTCGATGTTGCTGCAATACATTTTCTAGTTCGAAACTTTTTCCCGTCTAATCCCTGCGAGACCACTACTACTCTGTACTCTGTACAGAAGAAGTTTCCAGCTGGATAGTGCATTCGTATGCGATCACATCCATCATAGAAGTACTTTCGTATTATTTCCTTCAGATTTGGGAACCCGATCACGGATACACGGGTAGTCCCATAGGATGCGAACACGTCTCTGGCTTATCTTCTTCTTCTTCTTATCCTTTTATTAACCCTTTCCTCGTTATACGAACTTATGCGTAACGAGTTTCCCATTTTTACTTCATCGCTGCTGCTCCGCTTATGGGGTTGGCTAATGTCGCAGACCGCAGAACGCTTCTACATAATGCTCGGTCCTGGATCGCTTGAGTGGTTAGCCCCAGGCGTTGTTGCGCATTTGCCATCTGAGAAATCCAGGAATTCTTTTTCCGACCTCGTTTTCTTCCAGTTGGAGTGACCGTAGTTGATAGTGCCTTTTTAACCGGAACCGGAACCGCAGATCTTCTTAGAACGTGGCAATACCAGCTTATTCTATTCGCCTCAAGCTGTTCGGTTACCGAATTCTTTATATGTGGACTTCCTCTTATACGCGTAGATCTAATGCAATCGCGTTTAGTGACTCCACTCTACATCCTTAACATTTTCATTTCCGCTCCCGTCATTTTCTTTTTAAACGCTTCGTACATTGTCCAGCACTGTGAACCGTATATAAGAGCTGGTCTAACAACCGTGGTGTAGAGTTTCCCCTTTAATTTAAGTGGAAATTTTCGGTCGCAAAAGATTCCCGAATTTTCCCGCCATTTCATCCATCCCACACTCACTCCGTGGTTTACGTCGTCGTCACATTTCGCTTCCATGTTAACGATTGATCCTAAGTACTTAAAGATGGTGCTTCGGAAGAACTATTCCGTACAACATTATGTTCGGAACAGGTCGCAACGGATGCGCAAATGGGCACGTCAAATGCTCCGTCTTTGAACGACTTATTTTAAACCCGTTTCTCTCTAGCGCATTTCTCCATGAATCTAAGGCGTTCTGTAAATCTTCGACGTTATCGCTAAGTATAACTGCGTCGTGAGCGAAGAGAATTGGCGTTACATTTGCTTCGCGCATGCAGTCTTTTAAAAGATAGTCGAATACTACGTTAAAAAGGAAAGGGCTTAGTACGCTTCCTTGATGCACTCCGAAATTAACTGGAAATTCTCTCGTTAGTCCAGCAGAGCTTTTAACTGCAGTTTTCACGTTTCCGTACATGTCTTGTATTATTCTTATGTTAGCCGTTTCCGGTACGTTTTGAGACCTCAGCGCGGCCCATATGAGATCCCTAGGCACTCGATCGAATGCTTTCTCGAGGTCGATAAATACGATGTGTAAATCCTTAGACCAATCTCGGTGCTTTTCCATTATTATTCGTAGGCTTTGGATAGCGTCCACCGTCGATCTTCCTTCAACAAATCCACACTGGCTATTATCGAGCTTTATTATTTGGCGAAGACGTTCTGGCTTATCTTAGGTGCTAATGTTGATTTAATCATCGCATGGTCTCTAGATATGCTTTAAAAAAATTTAACCAAATTTTACCAAATTTAACCAAATTTTTTTAAGTGGTCTAACAAAGTGGCGACCGATTTCTTCTAAAAAGGTGATAAATTCAAGGAGCAACTGCAGGAATACTCTCCTAATCGTTATGCTTTATAATTGAACCCATAGACTAACTGTTTCATATTTGTTTTGAATGGTATTACTTAACTTAACCTATGCGGTCCAGGGCCTTTACTATTTTAGCACGACTCCCCAGTCGGCTTGATCCCTAGCTGGCTGCCTAAGTTGGTTGAAGGGAGGCGTTCGCTCAGTTAAATAGAGTTAAAAATTCAATGGACTAAAGCACTCCTGTTCATATACTCTACCATATATTACGAGTACGTAGGCATTCCAATCATTGTAAGCAGAGCTTTCTGAAAAGATCCAGATAGGTCTTTGTTTAACATGCTCATACACATTCCGCCAAAGAATAAGGACTCGAAAATTGCTCGCTCTTGAGAGTGGATATTTCCTGTGTCGTACGATGGGAGAGGCATTTTATATAGTACCTTCTTCGTAGCTTGAGATCGGACTTTTCTGCAAAATTATCTTTCTTGCCCATAAGAACAGCGGCTGCCATTTGCTATTCCGCTTACTTTCCATGCTCATGGCGTTGCTGGAATTCACTGCAGAGTAATTAATTTACTGCGTTACGGCATACTCGTAGAACGTCGTAGTCATTTTTGCCTAGGGCGCCCATGTTGATGGTCCGTTTTTGACGACAGCATTTATTTTATTTTGTTGTTGTCATAGGCCTTTAGAGGCATTTTTGCAACTTCTGCCTTATTGCTCACAAAAACTGCAATGACATTCCCTTGAGAGTTGGCTTGAGAGTTGCACTTTAGTCTTCAGTACGATGTCGAAAAAGTTGTCCTGTCTGACATACTTTTTAATATCCAACGATTTGGTGGTAATTTTTTCGGATTTGTAGGAAAAGCGGGAGCTCTTCATATCCATATCCTACATAGTCGGATGAGTTCGGCAGACATTGCTTTGTATAGCTCGTCTTTATTGACATTACCAAATGTAACCTTAAAATCGATAAGGAGATGCTGTGACCGATCAGATTATGATTAGATTCAGCGGGCCTAAGATTTTTTCTATATAATAAGGTGATGAACGCTCCTTAATAGATAATTTTATTTAGCTTTAATTGGCTAGCTGGCTTTTCTTCATTTTGGTCAGACAGACGCGCGGTTTCATGGTCTTCAGCCGGACAAATGACAATTCCTGCTAACAAATTTGCCTTTTTCGCCGTCCGCAGAATTGGTTCTTTCCAATGTTTAATGCATTAGATGATGCGTTTCGGATGCTCTCCTTACAGCATTGCCACTGTTCTTCAGCACTTTATGCTGTTACAGCGCATGACACTGTTTAAGGAAAATGAGGCTTTATCTGGGGCTGTCATGGCTTTAATATCTTTATTTGCATATGGTGACAACTAGGTGGTACACCACATGCGATTCGTATGTACGTGTAGATCAGGAGATCATTATGTGTGAAACAAGTGCTTACTACGACGATATTACGTCTACTGACAAACTTCATCAGTCGGTATCCTTCTCCAGATACGATATCGTGCAGGATATGCATGCCCACAATGCCATAAAAAGTGCCAACCTTTTCCTTTTTGCCATTTAAGTCGTCAATTACAATTTTTATATCGATCGTGTGATACTTATCAAAGGTTCTTTCTAGAAGCTCGTTAAAGTCTTTCTTAATAACGTCGTCCTTTTCCTCTGTTAGGTCCTCTGGCCATATACATAAGTTGTTCAGTTTTTTTTTAGGTCTGACACGGATTGTAACCAGTTACTTGTTTATGTTCTCAGGCAGATGACTTTACCCTAAAGTCTGCTTCATATAGAAAAGCGTATTCAAATATGAGCTGTTCGCGTTTTTGATTACCTTTCGTCTGGTCCGTATAGTATCTCCATTAGGTGTTCAGAAGAGCCTGGTGTATCAAGAGTTCTCATATTAGACAGATAAATACCCGAAAGTCAAACAGCTGCTGGAAATGCCACTTGGGCCACTCTGATGGCTAAGTACAGTCCGTTTGATAAGATCGTATACGACAAAACTTAAAGAAGAACTTATAATAACAAAAAAAAATCAATTGTACTGGTTTATTTTCGTTTATTTACTTGAATGCTTTTCAATTAATATGTTATTCACTCTCCTCCATTATCAATAAGAGTCTTCGAGGCATGCTTTCTACTAATCTTATAGTATAATCTTGAGACAAAGATCTTCATAAAACTCGTATTTCTCGTGATAATTGTTTGACCGTCGAGATCTTCTTTCCTTGGAGCTTTAGGTTCATGAATGCCAAAGCATTTTTAATGGGATTTGCATCCGGCGACTGTGATGGCCAATCTAAAACATCGACGTCATTTTCTTGTTTCCACGCACTGCACAAACGACTGCGATGTTTCCGGTCATTATCTTCTTGCAGTAACCAATTCTCATTCCTTCTTTTAAACCACATTTGGGCAGATGGTAATAAAGCCTTCTTATAAATTTTGACCATGTTGCGTGCGTTTAAGTTATTTGTAAACATGCACTATTTGCCAAATCCTTGTTTTGAGAAGCATCCCCAAACGTGCACCTTTGCCGGGTGTTTGACGGTCCGCTGGATTAATTTATTGGATTGTGTACACCAGGTATGAGTGATAGGAGACCATGCCCAAAAAGAAGCTTCATCCGAAAAAATAACGTTGTTCCAATCTCTGTCCAAATTCCCCTTGGCCCAACTGAGTCGTTTTCTACGTGTTTTTTTGACAGTAGTGGTTTCTTTATTGTGCTTCGAATTTTAGATTATTGGCTAGTAAACGTCTTCGTATCGTATCACAACACACATTTAGACCCCTTTTACGTAAAATCCCTTGTCCTCCACGTAACGATAGAAGAGGATTTTTTTCAAAACACGCGTAGAATCATTTTGCCCTGCTTTTTTGTTGTTTTTGGCGTAGACCCACGATCTGGCAAATCATCCACATTTTTAACTTGGGAATAACGGTGCACCCACTTGCTAACAAATGCTTTTGACTTTTTCATGTATTTAGCGGCTGCTCCGTATGACATGTTCGGTCCTTTTGGATGCGTGCACAAGAATACTACTTCATAACGTGGTGCAAACGCGACACTCATTTTAAAATACTTCGGTCTCTGACAAAAATTGAACACTCTTTAAATTTTTTTATTCAAAGCATCTTAGCAAAAGTATTTTTTTATCTGCTAATGCAAATGCCACTTCCAAACCGGTTTTCATAAACGAGTTCAGCCATATCATATCTAGTTTGTCACCGCAGGTTCAGGTTCATTTAAACAAGCAATTGCAGATCCGAAGTCATTTCCTATACATTAGGATTCGTGATTTATTTAGACAGTCTCTAGTAAGTCATCATCATCATTCGAACGGTCTTGGTGCCCATTAATTTCCTTCGAAGTTGAATGAGCAAGGATCTAGCTCTAAATCCAAGAAACGCCTTACAGTAGCTCATTTGAACAAAACTAAAGGGTGGCCTATCTGTTGGTATCTTTTTTAATCATATGTTATTTTGACACTGACAGTTCTTTAGCTCTCTGAGAAACGGAAAGGAAACAGGCGTAAACTAATTTTTATATTTTTTCTGTGAGAATCGACTCCGGAATCGAAGCAAAACAACCATCGCTCAGTTTGGCCTTCAGGCCAGCTCGACATCGACGATACTTTTGCTCGAAAAATCATCTTTTCAGATGAGGTGCATTTCCATCTCGTTGGCTAAGTAAACAAGCAAAATCGCTCTATTTAGGGCTCGGAAAATCTACACATAGTCGTAGAAAATCAAATGAATCCTGCACGTATGACTGTTTGATGTGATTTTTGGATTGGCGGAAAAATTGGCTCATTCCTCTTCCAAGAGTCGATGCAATGCTCTATCGAGGCATGATTACTATTTTTTATGGCCAGAAATTGAAGATTTGTATTTGGTCGAGCTATGCTTTCAGAAAGAAAGGAATCAGTCGTGAAATCAGTCGTTTTGAAGAACAATATTGGTCGAGAAATTCTTGAAACAGCGGCCAAAACCATCGAAAATGTGTTAAATGTTTTGTTTGCCTGGATGGCCTGCTGCCAATTCAGCAAAGGCGCCCACTTGAATGAACTAATACTTCATAGTAAGTTGAATCATTTAACTGTGTTTTTATAGCCTTAAATGTGTTTAATATTTAAAACTTCTGTTCAATAGTTCTGTCGGCTATGGGTTGAGAGAAAATGAAAAGTATCTACCTATCAGTAACATCATTTTCAATTACAAAAACGTTTTCAAATATTTTTCGCTTCATCCCTAAAGTTGATAACTATTGTTTACCCATATGTAAGGTATTTCTTTTCGATTATGGACCGCTCTTACGCAGCATTTGTTTCAGTAAATATTTAACCAGTAAGTAGAACAAACACTCTGTCGTTCTCTGTTGTATCGCATAGCCAAACGATTATGGTTCGATTGTCAATATGAAAATTGCTCGAATAAATTCAGTGATTAATGAAATCAATTAAAATTCAACAAATATTTAATATTTCAAATTAATCTGACCTATGACATACATTACATGTGTTTATTTTGTATTTCATTTAGCTCTCCACCTACTCAAAACATCAGAATAATAACAATAACTGCCCATAAACGATTTGGATTCTCGTTTTAAATTGTTGTCACAGCCTTAAATATATTTCCAATCCAACGGATTTTCACTGCAGGCAATTGTGTGTGCTAAAAGATACAAAAATAAATATAACGATGCAAACAGGTGTTCATATAGCAAATAAAATAAAAAATAAAAATTACACAAATATTTCTAAAAGAAATATTAAATCCACACTGCCTATAAGAAATATAAGCAATTTATTAAAATAAAGTTAAATTTAAAAATAAAATAAAATAACAAGAATTAATTAATTTAAATAATCCCATTGGAGGAAAAATATATAAAAATTAAATTTAAATAAAAAAATCTTCGTTTATCTCAGAATCTGTGTGTGTGATTCGTTTAAATAGTGAAATACAATTTCATTTGTTAGAAAATAAAAATTCCAGTGCATTAGTGTGATAGTGTGTGTAGAATGAAAATCGATTTGCGTACACAGTCGGATTATGGGACTTACGTAATCGCATCGATAGCCATTAAAGGGGATTTAGAACGACACCGATAGAGACATGGAATCTGGTTTAGACGAGAGTTGCTCTAATTGAAAATCCCTTCCCTCTCAAAGAAATATCCGTAGTTACTGTGTATGTCGTAAAGTCCCTTGAAGCCCCCACTATTGGCGAAAAACAAAAAAAAAAAAAAAACGCAACAGAGTTACGAGTTCGGGTTACGAATACCTTGTCATTGTCGGTGGGATTAATTCGATTCCAGAAAGTGTGAAGGACACCTTTTTAAAATGAGTGAGTATATCGATTTTTATTTTTTATTATTTTGATTTAGACGACGGTCCGCCTTGTATATGAGAAAATTATTGTTGAACTAGAATTGAAGTATCTAGCAAGTGAATCTATGTATCCAGAAGTGTTTTGACGGTTGCTCGACTACGTAGTGATAGTTAGATAAAAAATTAAATCACATTTTCATCCTCAGTAATGGTGCAACCACTACACTGGGATTATCCTAGAATAATGAGTTTTTCCTTTTCGTTGCTCCTCTGGTGCTTGGCCTGTGCGCATAATTATGTGTGAGCCGAGAGTCGGTGTTGGGATAGAAGACCCTTAAGAAAATCCTTGAGGGTTACGGTAGAGTATGTGGGTGAGTTAGACAAAGTGTTTATACTGCAAGTTTTTTTTTTTTTTTTTTTTTGAGAGAGAGAGTCCTTTTGAATTTTAGTTTTTTGTATTTTGCAGTAGAATTACTCATGCTAAAGAGTGTTAACGCTCCATATGAGCGTTTGTACTTTAGGGTATGCACCACAAGCCTCGATGAAGATGAGAGTAAATATGCACATACCTACCCCTATACATGTACACATGTGGGAGGTATTTTTCTATACAGATTGACGAAGTTTCCTTTGCTGAGGCCAGAAAAAGGTGGAGTAGGTGTTTTTTCCTTGGCTCAGTTTCAGTAGGAGCACCTGGAGGTTGAAGAAAAAATTAATTTGATTTAAGGGGGGATCTGATTTTATTTTAAAGATATTTTTCAAACACACAGGAGACAGGAGAATTGAATGACACGTATGGACTTCAGTCTCATTAGAGAGTGTTTTTTTTTCTTGGTGATCAGAATCCCACTAGACCAACCTCATCGATGTGAACGATGTCCCTGTTTTGTGAAACTTAGCACTGGATGACGGTGATATTCCTCACTCTACTCTTAAACCTGGCCGTCAATACCTTACTACTGAGTGACAAATGGGACGTGAGATTACCAAGTGATTTTGGGGTCAGTAGAAGGCATACTTTGCTGTTTCCACTTTCCATCGAAGGGATAGATGTTGTGTGTCCGTCAATCTATTTCGTTGACTTCAAGAATGACAAGAACTCCCGCTCTAGCTGCAAAATCTGGAATTTTGGGGTCCTTCTTTCGTTTTGTTGAGGAAGGTCTTAATGTTCAAGAAGCCAACCGTTGTAGATCAATGGCCAGTCCGTTTTTAAAATTTGTGGTAAAACTTCCAGAGAATATCAGGGAGAAGTATTGCAAGTCTAAAATACTAGTAATATTGATGTCCTTGTCTGATCGGGCAATAGCTCGTCCAGGATTTATTGGCCAACTATACATTACCTGACTTTGAGCTGGTCCTTCCCTCCCGTAAATATTGTATAAGCTTTATAATTTGTCAATATTTTTTTAATTCGATCTACCAATAGATTCTGCGCCTGCTTTTATATTCTCTGAAATAAAAATGCTCCAAATGAGCTTCGGCTATGTTTCAGCCTAAACCATCATTTATGGCTATTTTTCTGTATTAACCCAGGATGCCTCTTGACACTTTTCGTGTCCGGATTTCTTTGTAAATTCAACATTGTGGCTCTGGCAGCCCGGTATGGGCCATGGCCTAGCTTTCTTGACACTCATTTGTGATGCTCATGTTGTCATTTTTGTCACATCTGAGCGGGGCCTACGGTTTATCGCTATTTATCAATAAGTTTGGTAATCAAATATACAATTTTAAATTTTTATAAAATCCAGATCTAATATTCCATCACACGTTATTGGGAAATTATCAGGGACCACCTGAGATCGTAGTAGATTTGTATAGAGTTTAAATGATTATAATGGTTGTTTGCGATTTTTCCTTGCTTGAGAACCGATACATCTGCACCCGTATCAACCAAGAACAAGGTGTGAGTATTGCTAAAACTTGTTTTTATTGATACTTAGGAACTCAAGCTTAAGTTTGAGTTGTATATTTATAAAGTTGGTTCTGAATATCTTCGGGGGTCGAAGTGTTTCCCTGGTTCTGATTGTTAATTAATTGGACTTATCCTTGCCGTCTATGTTAAGACTCTTGATTTCTTCGTCCCCTGTTATTATTAATACTTACCCGGCGGTTGTATTGTAGTTTCCGCCTCCAACATATCTACCACGACCAAATCGTTGTTGTTGGTAGCCTCTATATCGCCGACTATATTGACATTCAGATTGATGATTTGGTGCGCTTCGGTATCTATAGTATCTGATTTCACCTTGCCCTTTAGTTACCTCCATATGAGTTTGGATGTACTTGGCAACTGCCTCGCATTCATTTGTAAAATTACTGGAACGCATGGTAATTCGCAGCTCGGAATTCCTTGCATTGTACGCTTCTTCAAACATGAAGACTTATGATATACAAGCGGAGTTGAGGGCCTTTTTTTTAGTGGCAAAATCATCTGTGTTACTTTGTACATGCTTGTAAGTTTTGGCTTAATTTCTGATGTTAATTTGCTTATGATCTGCTGTAGAGTAGTTTCTCCTACGATGAGATCGCGAACAGGCCCCTTTAATTTAGTTTTTAACAGGGTAACTGCTATAGACTCATGTGTTTCCTTTATTGTATGAATAAGAGAGATCGTGTAACCGACCCCTCGTCCTAGGGGCACTCAAAATGGAACTGGTCCTCCAGTTCCGTGTCTCTTAATCTCTTAATCTCTCTTAAGAGGTCCAATGCCGCCAGCATCAAGCATCGAAGACCATTGGAAACACTGCCAAAACGCCATCAGAGATGCCGCTTTTGATGTGCTGGGTTTCACTCGTCTACCATAACGAAACCCCTGGTTCGATGAAGAATGCCGGCAAGCACATGCAGCTAAGCAAGATGCATATAACGCGGCGCTGCTTAGAAAGACCAGAGCTGCTCATGAGCTCTATGAGCGGAAGAGGAGAGACGAACACCGGCTTCTCAGGAGGAAGAAGAAAGAGCATGAGAAGCGCGCGATCGAGGAAATTGAGAGATGCTACTCCAGGAATGAGGTTCGGAAGTTTTACCAAAAGGTGAAAACAACATGCCACGGAAACAAACCCCGAACCGAAGCCTGTAGAGATGGACAAGGGAACATCGTAGTAGAATCGCAGTCGATGCTGAGGATTTGGAAAGATCATTTCTGCAGACTGTATAACGGCGATGACGGACCAAATACCGCTGTCAGGCAGAATCAACCTTTCAACCTGGACGATGATGACCAACAATTCCGTCCACCCGACCTGGATGAAGTGAAGATAGCCATATCGAAGCTTAAGTCCAACAAAGCTGCTGGAGCGGATGGCCTGACTGCCGAGCTCTTCAAAGCGGCAGGCGATGACTTGGTAAGGAGCATACACCAACTCATCTGTAAAATATGGTCGGACGAAAGTATGCCCGATGAATGGAACCTCAGCATTGTTTGTCCAATTCTCAAGAAAAGAGACCCTCTGAACTGCGCCAACTACGGACGCAGACGCAGTCTTCTTAACATCGCATATAAGATCTTATCTGCCGTATTGTGTGTCCATATCAGTGTGGCTTCAGGCCAGGAAAATCCACCATCGACCCCACACTACGGCAGATCTTGGAGAAGACCCGTGAGCTTCAGATCGATACACACCACCTATTCATCGATTTTAAGGCCGCGTATGACAGCATTTATAGAGACGAGCTATACAGAGCAATGTCTAGTTTTGGCATCCCTGCCGAACTCGTCCGTCTGTGCAGGATGACGATGGAGAATGCACGCTGCTCCATCAAGGTCGGTAAAGATCTCACCGAGACCTTTGATATCCAGAAAGGATTTAGACAAGGCGATGCGCTATCATACGATTTTTTCAACGTCGTACTTGAAAGAATAGTGCAAAACTCACAAGTAAGCACAAGAGGCATAATCTTTCAAAAGTCCGTTCAACTACTCGCATACGCCGACGATATTGACATAATCGGGAGAAAGCAGCGTGATGTCAGTGGCGCTTTTGCGAGTATTAAGACGGAAACGGCGAAAATGGGTTTAGCGGTCAATGAGGGCAAGACCAAGTATATGCTGTCAAGCAAAAAGGACAACGAACACCGTCCTCTCGGGCAGAACGTCACCCTCGACAGATATAACTTTGATGTAGTTGAAGACTTTGTCTACCTAGGCTCTGCTATAAATACAGACAACGACACCAGCGCTGAGATCAAGCGAAGAATAACTCTTGCCAACCGCTGTTTCTTTGGGTTAAGAAGGCAATTGAGTAGCAAAGCCCTCTCGGACAACAAAAGTCACCCTTTATAAGACTTTAATAATCCTGGTCCTGCTCTATGGCGCAGAGGCATGGACATTATCAAAAATGGATGAGGGTGTTCTTGGTTGCTTCGAGAGAAAAATTCTTCGGGCGATCTTCGGTCTGCATTGACGGTGAGTGGAGGAGGAGATACAACGACGAACTGTATGGACTGTACAGCGACATGGACCTAGCCAGAAGAGTGAAGATCCAAAGACTGAGATGGCTGGGTCATGTAGAGCGCATGGACACCAATGCTCCGGTCCGAAAAGTCTTCGAATCAGCCCCCGAGGGACAGCGCAGTAGAGGAAGGCCAAGACTCAGGTGGCGCACGCAAGTGGAAGAGGACCTCAGCCAACTTAGCGTGCGAAACTGGAGACAGCTAGCCAGGGATCGAGCTGGCTGGAGAAGCTTGTTGACTGAGGCCCAGGTCCACCCCGGACTGTAGCGCCACCTAAAGTAAGTAAGTAAGGTTGCCGCCGTCAAATTCCGGCAAAATCTTTGAAGCCGAATTCATAAACTCTATTGGTGTGACAACCATTGTGAATTTATGTTCGCCTTTGTTGGCTAAATTTAATTCCTGGCTGTAAGTGAATTCCTCATGTTTACTCAAGGGAATATCTAGTTCTACCCCGTGCTTGCTACTAACTTTAAGCAATTTATCTCTAAAACCATGAAAGATTGTTGAGGCCTCGTTTTTATGAGCGGTTGTTAGCTTGATTTAGAAGACTTCTAATATTATTGCAATTTCCTACAAGTATGTCAATATGTAGTTGAACCGTTTTATCTGTTACTAATACATTTATAAGATCTGTGGAATTCTTCCTTGTGAGGTAAAATTCTATCAAGAAGTTTGGCCCACTTGTCCATTTAAAACTTCATTTTAATTAAACTAACAATACTCAAAATAACTTCAAAAGAAACAGTTCTTAAGTTAAAGACTGATTCCAACCTTAAAGATTCATCTGGTCTGGCTGCTCAGCATAGTCGCTCTCGGGTCTCTCATATGGGATGTCATGCGTTCGTAAATTTATTGTTATATTTGCTCCTGTGATTGAGTTTGCGGATTGTGTGCATAAACACGGTCTTTTGTATATCCCTACAAAAAGAAATCCAATGGCAACAAATCACAAGATCTTGGTGGCCCATTCACATCACCGCAATAACTCGTTCAGGAAATTTTTCTTGCAATAAAGCTAAAACGGGTCGTGTGAGATGTGCCATTGTCTTGTTGAAACGACCTGTATTTCACATCCACATCTTCTACTTGTGGCCAAGCAAATCGATTTAAATTTGACTGTGTTGTAACACCTTTCTTATCTTCGAAGAATCATATCACCACCAGATGAAATGGCACGCCATACAGTGACTATTTGTGGATGCAATGGCCTTTCCGCAGTTACATATGGACTATCACTTCCCCATATAGGACAGTTTTGTTTGTTTACGTATCCACCGAGTGGAAAATGAGCCTCATCGCTGAAGAAAATGTTGTGTGAAAATTGGTCACCCAAATGCTGATGTTCAAGCCTCTCATCGGCGTATATTCTACGCATTCCTTGGTCTGCTGCCTTCAATTCTTGAGTGAGTTGGACTTTATTAGTTTCAACATACAAATTCAAATGCAAAATACGCCATAATGTACGGTAAGACTAACCTAGATACGGTGCTCGCCATAAAATCGATAGATTTGCAGCCATATTTTCTAAAGAGAGTGCATTTCGATGATAGAAGGTCCTTAAGACATCTGTAACAGAGCAGTCTCTTCGAATTGTTTACATTTGTACCTATATTGCGCTCAGATGGTTTATTATGTCGACCATAATCTGCCCGTAATGGGCGTAACGTAACTTCTAAAGAATCACTGTTTTTGTATTGAGTTTTCTCAATTTCAACATGTTCAGCTATCATTGGGTTAGGTAAGGTAAGCGTGGCTGTTGAAAAAGTCCCAACATACTTAGGCCTATTGGCCCGTTGTGATGTCATGTGGTTCTGGATCTGGGATCATCCTACTCATGAGCGTTTGACAAAGTGTAGGAGACCGTTGACGTCTGTATTTCTTAAATCGATCAAGTCATTGTAGAAGAAGGCTCCTAAGTGGAGCACAAAGAAGGTGGGAAATTGCTTCCTCCTCCTCGTCCCCATCATTCTGCAGAAGTGGTTCCAATTTTAGAAAATTTGTCGCCGTTGCAGTTACCTGGAATGTCTCTATCTCTGCATAACTGCTCTGCGATTTCTATGAGAGATAATTGGCGGTCTTTAACGGACTTTGAGTTAAACGAACATAAGTCCAATGATTTGATATCGAGCCGACTGTCGGAAAAGATGCCCATATCCATTGCAGATATTTCATTTTTCTTCGGCCAAGACGGGGCTTCCTTAATTGCCAGAATTTCCGGCTGGAACACGCCACAGTGATTGGCGGAAGAAGAGGCTTAGGTTTAACTTATCAGTGAAGACACCGCCAATAGCCCCACTATTAGTGTTTGAACCGTCCGTAAAGAAGTTGATTGATTTGTCGTCCAAAAAGACATTTTCCTCCCGGAAGGATCTAGATGGAATGCTTACGTGTGAAGTTTTCGTTAAACCAGTGTTTGGGTATGGTCTAGTCGATCTTTCCCAGTGTGTTAAGGTTATTTTGTCCACTGCGAAGTTGCCTTAAGGCGAATGTCTATTGAAAATGTCCAGGGTTTTCAAGTGAAATAGAACATTCAGTGTGGCGAAGGGAGTTTTGCATAGGACATGCTGTTCAACTTTGCCTAGCTTTATGCAGTTGACTACTTTGTCTAAGGCCGTCCACTAACAACCACCCCAAATGTTAAAATCGGTCTAACAACTGAGATGTATTACAAATGGGCAATACGGTTGGAGGCCCCACATGTTCTTGATGGTTTTCTTGCAACAGAATAAAACTACTGAGGCTTCCCTTTCTCTTTCTTAGATATTACGTTTACAGCTTAGTTGTAGCTATTGTTAGTCGATCCATATTGTAAGATAGCAAACCTTACACTAAATAAGTGCAGCCTTGGATGACAGTTCGGTTTGACGTATGTGATTGAAGCAGGGATGTCAAATGACCCAATATGTCTGAACATTTTTGACGATAGACTTCATAAAAGTAGTCCCTGATTATCAATAACTTTTTGCCTTACAGAATAACCAAATTCACTCAAAATTATCTGTTACTGCTTCGATTTGAATGCGACAAGAGCTCTGGACAAAAGTCACAACCTATTCCGTTTTTTTATCTTCAACTTCAGTCATTTCTATTGAATGTCCATTGACATTCATACTAGCATCATCGATGCCATGTTAACATGACTATGCTCTCTCTGAACATGTTTAAAGTGAAACCCAGGACAGAGGTCCTTAGTGTGCAACTTGTGGGACTTGCATGGGGTGAAATGAAATTTACTGAAACTTAACACAATTTTCTACATGGATCACGTTTCCGGTGAAAAGTCTGTTCGCCACCGAACATTGTACTTACCCTTCTCCATCGAATCGGTTCCAACAACCATGTGCATTGGAAAATTATTGGATCAATGTCGTAGTTGAGTATGTTTGTAAAGTAGGATAAGAAGAATCTCAAAACTCCGGGAGACATAAAAACTCCATAAAATCCAAAATACAATTCCGACTATTTACGAGGACAATATCTAAAGCAACAAAAGTGGCAGTGCTTTAACTTTGGGGAAAGGATTAAACAAGACATTCGAACAAATGGTCACTGGTAGACGGATACAGGAATCTGTTTTGAATTTGGATAATATGTACAGTACATACCACCCAATACAAAGGATTTTGTTGTGTCAATCATGGTTACTGCAAGCCAACCAAGCCCAGCTTACAAATGGTATCTTGCATAAGAGATACAAACACAAGTACGATATTCTGGATATACTCATACTGGTGGATACAAATAGTGAAAGTCCTATCTTGTGCTGTTGAGTAAATTATTCAAGCGTTTTCGGTTTTGTTTATGTGAGTTTATGTTTGTATGAGTGCATTCGAGGGTAAGGAGCCGTGAGATTGAGTTAGATTCAATTGAATCTATCTACGGAAACGACTGTGTGGATGGTTACGTAAATGATTGTCATGGTAAGTCCATGGAGAAGGAACAGAAGGATAAGGGTTAAGCCTTGAGATGACATTGTTTTCGCAATAAACTAAAGGCGATTAGTGAATGTGGTTATGAGGTGTACATGCAATGGGGATTTAATGTGCAGGTTGTACTCGTATCTATTCAATGGGAATTGTAACTTATTGATGAACAATCAAAAGCACTAAAGCTGGCGATTATTATGTCGCAGAGGATTCCCTTCTGTAATTTTCCATATGTTTTTGGGCAACACAATGTAAGTTCTATGAACAATAATTAAAGACTTTATTTGGAGTAAGATGAGTGGGTTATTTTCCATTGGATACAAAGTATGAATTGAAACTAAGGGTTGCCCGCTGCGTATTTAGTCCTAACAGTTGGTTTTTAATATAGCCAATCGCTCTTAAAGGCTTCATATGGAGATATATACGTGTGACAACCAACTCAAGCATTCCCCATTATGATTAAATTATTAGTCGGAATAAGGTTGTCATTACACGTCGCATCTGTAGCGTTTCCACGTCCTGGAATGTTAACGTAGACGTTCGGCCATCTGCACAATCCACGAGTTACAGTCATCAATGTGGCATAGGGTTGATGGGATACTATCAAGCAGAAAATGGCGTGTGAATGGGTATTTCTTAAATTTTGAAATACAACATTATTCACTACTGATAGCTAAATATTTTATCTAAAACGACTACGCCTTTCGAAAGTGTTTTGTTCTTGTTATTACTCTGAGATGCACATGCTGTAGGGTCTTGAAATGGACAACGATTCCGCACAGTAGAGCTTATGAATTGGTAAAATTACTGTTCTTAGCATAAATTCTGGTACATGGATAAGCTGAACGCATTCATTGTTGACAAAGTATTGAACGCAACCATTTTATTTTGACTGCTATTTGACGGCTGATGTTTATGTCAAACCGAAAATCGTGTTGCTGTAGTTGGCCCTCATAGATTTGGTGTTTAGATCTTAGGGCGGCTTTGAATCACTTATCTCCAAGGATCCAGTCGTCCGTTCGAAGCATTACAATCTCGAATCAGGTGAAAACCGCATTACATCTCCCGCATTTTGAAAGAAAGATTTGCCACTTGGAGAATACAAAGACGCCTGGTGCAATTATTAGCAGCTAAATTAAAGAAAAAGGGAAAAAATTGAGAGCACTGCACAGCCGGAACGCAGACTAATTCTGTGCATTGACAAGTAAATCTAAGGCGTTGAAGGATATTTAAATTAATTGTACTTTTGAGTGAAAAATACTCAAAACTTCGGCTATTTTCAAAGACAAGACATGGACATACCAACAGGATTCTGCAATGTTCCGGACTTTTTATCGCTGAGAAAAGTTTTAAAAGAAACAGCTCCGGTATCATGGATGTCCGAACGTTTCGAGGAGCCTCTAACTTGTTGTAGGCAAGGTACGGTTGCCGATATCCCGGACAACGCCAAGACAAACTAATGCTGTGAGGAAATTCGACGTCAGACGGCTACAATCGCAAGAGATCGCCAAGTCCTTTTTCGATCGAGTGTCTCTTAATCTCTTAAAAGGTCCAATACCGCCAGCATCAAGCATCGAAGGCCACTGGAAACACTGCCAAAACGCCATCAGTGATGCCGCTTCTGATGTGCTAGGTCTCACTCGTCCACCACAACGAAGCCCCTGGTTCGAACATGAATGCCGGCAAGCACATGCAGCTAAGCAAGATGCATATAAAGTGGCGCTGCATAGAAGGACCATAGCTGCTCATGAGCTCTATGAGCGGAAGAGGAGAGACGAATTCCGGCTTCTCAGGGGGGAGAAGAAAGAGCATGAGAAGCGCGCTGTCGAGGAAATCGGGAGATGCTACTCCAGGAATGAGGTTCAGAAGTTTTACCAAAAGGTATAAATAGCATCCCACGGACAGAATCCCCGAACCGAAGCCTGTAGCGACAAAGAAGGGACCATCGTATTAGAGTGGCAATTTATGCTGAGGATTTGGAAAGACCATTTCTGCAGACTGTATATCGGCGATGACGAACCAAATATCGCTGTCAGGCAGAATCAACCTTTCAACTTGGACGATGATGACCAGCAATTCCGTCCACCAAACCTGGATGAAGTGAAGAAAGCTATACCGAAGCTTAAGTCTGTGTTGCTGCTGGAGCGGATGGCCTGACTGCCGAGCTCTTCAAAGCGGCAGGCGATGACTTGGTAAGGAGCATACACCAACATATGGTCGGACGAAAGTATGCCCGATGAATGGAACCTCAGGATTGTTTGTCCGATTCTCAAGAAAGGAGACCCTCTGAACTGCGCCAACTACAGAGGCATAAGTCTTGTTATCATAGCTTACAAGATCTTATCTCAGGCACAATCTTTCTCGCATACATCCATGCTATTTACATAATCTGATCATAATATCGACATGAGTGTTGAGACGGAAATGGTGAAAATGAGTTCAGCGGTCAACGAAGGCAAGACCAAGTATATGGTGTAGAGCAAAGGATACACCCAACACCGATATCTCGGACAGGACTTCACCTTCGACGCATAACTTTGAAGTAGTTAAGGACTTTGTCTACTTAGGGTTTGATATCATTTTAGACAAATCGCTGCTTCTTTGGGCTACTACACTTATTCCAACTTCTTGATCCCGTCCGAAAAGTAATTTTTCGGAAGGTCTGCAAAATACTCCTCCGTGGCGTCGATGATTTCCTCGAGTGAGCTGAATTTTTTATTGTCGAGCCATCTTTTGAGGTTTGGGAAGAGATAATAGTCCGAGGGAGTCATATCAGGAGAATACGGTGGATGCGACAGCAATTGGAGCCATAATCAGCCTTCAATCGCTCCAATAATGCACAGTAATACTCGCTGTTGATGGTTTTCCCTTTTTCGAGGTAGTCCACGAAGAGTATGCCATGACAATCCCAGAAAACCGACGCCAACCCATTGAGCCTCCCTCGGCCGCCACGGAACAATCGTGCCGGCTTCAGTCCATTGCCGGGCATTCATTCTGTTCTCTGGTGTGTAATAGTGGATCCAGGTTTCATCAACAGTTACCAATCGACGCCAAAAGTCCGCCCGATTCCGCATTAGCAAGTCCAAACACTCTTTCGAAGTGCTCTCGCGTTCGTGTTTTTGGTCAGGAGTGAGAATGCGCGGCACCCAGCAGCAGGGTAACGTTTTCGTTTGCAGAATACTGCCCAAAATATAGCGTGTGCGCTCAGTACTAATCTTTGTGGTAGCTGCTAGCTCGCGCACCTTCTCTTTCCAGTCAGCCAACACCATTTCATGTATTTTTTTGACATTGTCCTCTGTACTCGCATCGGAGGGCCTGCCGCTGCGGACTTGATCGGTAGTGGAGTTGCGGCCACCACGAAACTCTCGAAATCAATATTTTTCTTTTGTTTCCTTCGCCGTTTTGCCTCTCAAAAAATAATGTTTCATGAGAGAACGAAAATCGTTTTTGTCCATACTCAACATGATGCCAAACACGTCAACAACAATCAGCTGTCAAAACAAAACTAAAGACAGGATCGCACTGAAATTTGGCATGTCTGCCTAAATATGAACGGACTTCAAGGCACCATAACCTTTTTTGCAGTAGCAGCGCATTCTGGCGGTCAAGGAGGTTACTTTTTCACCCCACCAGTAAGAAGGCAATTATCTAGTAAAGTCCTCTCTTGATGGCACACAAGCGTGGACATTATCAAAACTGTATGAGGGTGCTGTTGGCTGCCGGGAGAAGAAAGTTCGTCGAGTTAAGGACTCTTGCTTGAAGAGTTTAGGTCCAACGACCGAAATGACTGGGTCATGCAGGGGGGTGGGAAACCGGAAGGAAAATTTTCGAATCTGCCCCCGAAGGACAGCGCAATAAAGGAAGACTGACTCAGGTGGCGCACGCAACTGGAAGGGGACCTCAATGAACTTTGCGTGCGAAACCAAAATCAGCTAGGTAAAAATCAAGCTGGTTGGATTCGCTTGTTGGCTGAGACTCAGGTCATCCCCGAACTGTAGCAGCACCTTGAGCAAGTAAGTAAGTTTTTCAGCTGATAGTTTTGACCTCAACACTATCAGTTACAAGAAATGTCCGTTTAAAGGCAAAGTCTACTCTTATCGATACAACAATATAGTGTGTTTGAAGAGTGCCCATTTCTAAACACCTTAGGACGTGCTGTCGGATAAGATGCTGTCATTTCAAATACAATACCTTGTTTTTCGGTTAGTATCTATAGAGTAAGTTGATAAAGTTTAATTTGAAGATTTGAGAGGGCCCCCGATATAACGAAATTTATTTGCCTTTAGCCTTCTTTTCAGTGGACTCTCTTAGGGGGTGCCCATTCCTTAAATTTTCTCAGATAAAGTCGATGATAGTCCAGGAGTTGAATCTTTTCTTCCGATGGATACAAGACGCCAACAAAAAATTCCCTTGCTGATTGTCAAGTTTCTCACACCTCTAGTAGTGTAAACCTCTCTGCAAAAACAGTGCAAAAAAGGCTCATCAAGTGCCACCGGATTGTTGAAACTGAAGGAATTTCAAATTGCGGTGTTGTTTGAACTGTGAGTGAGTGAGTGATTTGTAAGTTGTTAAACTTATCCTCCTCGCATTTCTTCCTATTAAACCTTTTAGTGAGACTTTTCTTGACGCCCACAACGAACTTGAACTTGAAATACCTACAACACCCTCTCTAAACAAATAAGTCGAAAACGGTCTCACTTCAAATGTACATTTGTCCGGACTTGAAAAAGGGGAGAAACGTTTCAAAATTCTTTACTTTGATAACTTTAGGACTTTCAATAACCTTTATGTGCATTCCGTCCCGAAAACGGATAATAATCGTCTTCAGCATATACTCGTATCTCCTAGAAGGGCAACTACATAATATTCAATTAAAAAGGAACTGCCCACTACCAGCTGAAACGATTCCGACGACCTTCCGACCTATGCGTATCAAAAGATACTGTACGAATAGCTCTTAGCTTTCCAACTAAAAACACTTCACTAATAGCAATTAAAAGTTAATTTACACAAAAGTTTAATTAGCGTCTAATTAAATACCTTTTATGGCATACAATTACAGCTCTTAAGTCGTTTCAATTTCGGCTTCTGTTTCACTTTTTGTTTCCATGTTTCTTGTTTTCGTTTCACTATTAGTACACCCTTTCCATTGTAGCGTGAGATGTTGTTCCTTCGCAAAAATTACGAAAAGTAATTTCGAAAATCTTAACTTTGATTGTATGAGGTGCGGCCTAAATTTTGAAGGTGGCCTCACACGAGTTAGGGCCGTTTTTGTAACGTGTGTAGGTGGCTTCAAATTTTCATTGGAATTCTGCTTCGTTTCTGTTTACATGGGAGTTGTACGAAGGCGTAGGAGTTGCTACCGGCAATGACTTGACTCAGTTTTAGTGACTTTTCCAACATTTGTCAATCAATTTCGCCAGTGAAGGAGGAAGTAGTCACTTTGTAGTGACTTCGTTGGTCGTTATCCGCTTGAAAGATCCTCAAGAGAACGATTTTGTGAAACATTTTTTTGTTTTTTGTTTGTTGAAACGACAAAGTGTAATAGAACCAATAAGAGTTCGTGAACACACCGATGATGGACTTTTATTTTGAGTTTTCAACAAACATTCGTTGGAGGTAGTTGTAATTTACCTAGGCCATGGCCGGGAGGTTTTAATTAGCCCGTACATTTTTGCAATGAAAGGTTAAAGTTCCAAACTCATTAGTAAGTCACATAAATTGTGGAGAGGAGAAAAATAAGTGGAAACGGCGGAGTGAACAAATTTGAAAGTCATCTGGGTGTTGCAGAAGGGTAGCTTGGAAGAGGTTTTTGGTTTCACAATGCTTTATATGGAATTTCATCTCCCCAAGAAGGCGTATTTTCGCCGACGTAATGTTTCAAATAAATCAAGCCTTTGGAAAATCCTTGGCCTGCACAGATATGCATGCAGGAGTAGAACGCTCTACATGTCAAGAGACACTTGACATTTCCTCTGTTCTTGGGGTTATTCTATTACCAGCTCTAAAGGTCAATAAGGGATTCGATATACATAGGCTTGGGGGCAAAATATTTTCTTTGTGGATCAACGACAAAATAAAGAGCACGACAATAACAAGGGCGAAGTTGCAAACAAAATATTGGTGGTCCTTGACATTGTAATGTTTCATTAAAAGTTGAAATGTCAGAACTGCCTTTGGACATGTTTTCCCCAGCAACTGAGTTGCAGGTCATCGATTTGCCCCCTATAGGTAATACGACTGCCAAATTTGAAATATGAATATTTCAGTATGAATATTCATGTAACACGCAAAAGAGCAAGGACAGTAATCAGCACTGCGGGCTCCGGGATATTTTGAGTTGAAACTGATTGTTGAATCTTCAATCTTCCCTACGAATTTGATGAGGTCATTTGGCGAGGCTATGGCACTGTTCTTAAGCGCCATGGTAGTGTTTGACATTTTCGACTTAAAGTAAAAGGCAAGACGACATTGAATTTCTAGGCCAATGGTGGCTGGGTATTGAACGATTAGGTAAGACAGCCTGCCAGTTTTCAGCGCTGTAAATCTGTCTACAAATTGATCATGTTCACTCGTATTTTACCTCATCATGGTATCCACTGAGTACTGGTCTCGTCCAATTGGGCTCGAACTGCCATACCTATCGCTGCGAATATTCAGAAAGAGAAAATGTAATTCTATAATGTCCTGGCTGAAATGACGGATAAGATCACGTGGATGATTCAACACTTCTCGCAGGAGGTTGTTTCTATTGGAAAGTGTAGTGTGTTCAAAGCTGAGCTCAATGAGTATTCGAGATAGTTAAACCCTTATATCGAACTCCTTTAGCAAGTGGACGCAGAATAAGTCTGACTCGCCGAATTGAGAATAACATAATCGGCTTGCTTTGGTTTAAATTTATTGTTTTAGGTTCTGCAAAGCGAAAAAGGCTAACCATGATCGGGTTGGACCATTTAATTCTCGGATGTTTTCCTTACGAAAAGGAGTAGACTAACCTCTCTGATCCATTTAATCCACAAGGGCATCACCATCCAATTCTCCAACGAAACATGTCACTCTGAAGCTTTATAGGTACTGGAAGACAAGACATGAGGGTCATTGGGATCTACACGCCTATGATAAAACCATTCTATGTGTAGGTTGTCTCGTAGAACAAGCTTTTATGAAAAATATCACTGCTACCTTGATAAGCCTCCAAAGAAGGGTGCGACTCGAATGCGTGGAGGGTTTCGGTAGCGTCTGTTTTCCAGGTCGATATTTGGTCAATCCTGATGGCACGAGCTTTATTGTGATGAGTCGATATTGGGGGCGAAATATTTGCGATAGGTAAGTGCAAGACTTCACTGAAAGCAGTCAAAAAGCTGCTTCCCAGTAGAACCTAAGAGCTTGGCCCTGAGTATGACGCTTTAATGATTTTGAATTATTTCAATTGCAAAACAGAGAAAGGTGACATCTTTGTAGTTAAACTGGAATGCATGCGCTGAGTATTCCTGAGTACGTTCCAAAGTCGGCTTGAGGGTTGGTCTTGAGCGTTGCTGGTAATAAAAGCGATTAGACAAGGTACGGCAGGAGGCATTTCCTTAGCGTTCACACATGTTATTTGACGGTGTAATATTATTCTTTCTTTTCGCATGGTTTTGGATCCAATCTTACAGGTGTATGTAGGTCCTAGAAGCACCTTACAAAATTCTGGCGGATGATTGCCTTGTATACTGAGGAAACTGAGACATTTCGCGGCATTGCTGGCAACATTCAATTTAAGTAATAAACTGGATTGGAAGTCATAGACCGAAGGTCTTTAATGAAAATCAAGAAAAGTGTTGGTAACAGAACGGAACCTTGAGGCACACCAACATTTATTTAGTGGATATTAGACTTGAAACCGCCCTACGCAACTTAAGTTAAACTTTGCAAAAGGTAATTTCTAATTTATTGAAGATGAGATTCGACGATCCCAACTGCACGATTTGTCGAGAAAAGAGCGTGATGCTGAGCTTTAAGAAAATGTTTGAAATAGCAGGTACAATGATCGTGTTTTCACCAGGTTGATGTACCCTTTGATTCTACTTTTGTTGAAAAACTAGTGAACCTAGTGACCGTACTGCCGGTCATTGAGAAGATATTTCAAGAGCTGGCGGTTTAATACCGTTATTATGACATTGAAATGAAGGGACGTAAGTTCAATAAGTCTGAAGGAGCAACAAGAAGGTATGCTTTTTTTAGTATCGTGATGCACCATGCTGTTTTCCATCTGCTTGGAGAGAGACTTCTAAAGTGTAGGGTTCCTGAAAAATCACATGGATTGGTTTTCCAAGGTGAAAAGTCATCTGGAATTGGGTTTTTGGGTATATAGATCGTTAAGAACTCCGCCACTGCACGTCCCATTGAAAATTCGATGCGCTTAAGGACATAAGAAGACATGACACACTCTGAATGTGTGGAGCTATATGCACAGGAGATTAGTATTTTAAAAAGATCTGAAGGCTTCTTCTTCTTCTTCTTATTCTTTTATTAACCCCTTCCTCGTTATACGAACTTATGCGTAACGAGATCTGAAGGCTGTAATATTGAATATTGGAATTAAATACTAAACGCATCATCACCCTCTCATGGTGCCCCCTGGATAGCTATATATATTGACCTAACAATGAGCGTATTGAGTCTGGCTGTACGTGTGTGAGTGGACACATGGACCTGCGAAAGCACAGCCTTGTGAACTCCAGTAGCCATGGACAACAAGGCTGATTCTGCTGCCCTGTTCTCAGATGTGGAACATGTGCTACAAAGAGAGAAGACAGCAAAAACTCTTGAGCTTCCGGCATGTGAGCGAACGTATCCTAACAATCCGCATCAAGGCCAAACTCGGGAATATCAGCCTTATTTGCGTACACGCCCCTACGCGATCAAAGACGAGTTCTATGACCTCCTAGACAGCATATGTGCCCAGTGCCCCAACCGTGACACCAAAATTGTTACAGGAGACTTGAATGTCAACGAGCCATCAGAGAAGCAGTATCTGACATAAGTGGTTTCAAACCGCCACCGCTAAAAAACTTCTGGTTGAATGGCGAAAGTAATGAGGCGCATGCAACCAGGTCCACCCGATCGTGACTGAAGTCGAAAAAAGATGCTGGCCCAGACGGGCTTCCAGCTGAGCTATTTAAAGCAGATATAGATGCATCAGCTCATCTGCAAGATATGGTCAGAAGAATGGTTGCCAAATGAATGGAACCTCAGCATCGTTTGCCCAATCCACAAGAAAAGAGATCTCTTCTACTGCGTCAACTATAGGGAAATAAGTTTCCTGAACATCGTCTACAAAATCTTCTCTGCCATTTTATGTGATCGCTTGAAACCGATCATGAGCAGTCTGATAGGTCCATATCAGGGTAGTTTTCAGGGCAAGGAAGTCTCCAAATCAAATATTCACATTCCCGCAGATCTTGGAAAAGACCCTGGAATTCCGACACCCACCACCTGTTTAGGGACGAGCTGTATAGTGTCTGCCAGACTCGTCAGGCTGTGCAGGATGACAAAGGAGTATACTCGCTGCTTCATCGAGGTCGGTATCGAATTAACCGAGACGGAACTGGCCAATAGAAGGGGAACGATTCTCTATAAGTCTTGCTATTGCTTGCGTATGCAGATGAGATCGACGTTGTTATATGAAGACTGCGAGACGTAAATGAGGCATTCACAGCTATCGATTCAGGAGCTGCTAAAATTGGTCTCACGGTAAATGAGGCAAAAACCAAGTATGTACTGTCATCAAAAAAGAACTCCCAACATCGATAACTTGATCAGAGTGTCACAATTGGCAGGTATTCGAGGTAGTGGAAGACTTCGTCTATCAATCAGTCACAAGCAGTAGCGATGCCAGCACGGAAATGACTGACAATCTTGAAATCGGAACATCGGGGTGGTGCGAACAAATGTAAGGGGACCTCAACCAACTTGAAGTGCATCACCGACGGAAGGAGTTGGCGAAAGACCGTGTCAGCTGGAGATGCTTGCTGGTCACCCCGGACTGTAACGCCACTTAAGAAGAAGACGTTTGGATATAATTGCAGTCATTCAATGTTGGGTCATTACAGGAAATTTTCTCATTTTTTATGGCATCTGAGGTATCCGAAGAGGTTGTAGTGTGCGTCTATCGAAACCTTACAACAACTCTTCAATTAAGTGAAAAAGATTCATGATAAATCGTTCAGCTATAACGCATAATTGGATAGTCAGACAAGCTAGTCAGTTACCGACACTTCAGTTGTATCAAATTCTGTATGTATAGGACAGATTCATCTGGGATAGTCCTATTATCCAGGTCGAAAAAGGCTCAATATATCATCACCGTTTCGTAATTGATAAATTAAGTGGACATCAGCATTGTGGTCAATGAAAAAAGAAAAAGCGAACAACGTGACTAGTCGATGCAACAATTTCTAGATAAACCCCGACTGGCAAACTCAAGCACTTTATGTACCTACCATTCCCCGCTGTGTAATTAATGCGCATAATTTACCAGAAATTAGGTTTGCTGAATTTTAGTTTACTCACCCATCACTGGGCTTCACCCCCGGTCCAACTATTTAGTTGATTTTCATGTTTATTAACGGACACGCATGAAAAATCACTCAGCCAACCCAACCGTCCGAATTAATTTTTTCCTCATTTTTTGCTTTTTTTTTTGTTGTTTTTTGAAGAAAAATCAATTAACACCCCTTGGACTGGTCGTATCTATGTGTACACACACACCAACTGAATTGATGATGCAAAATCAATTTCCGGAGTGGGTGCCAGAGCACCATTCGTGCATCCCTTCAAACTCACACAACAGAGGTCTGCCACTCTTTTTCTTAAGAAACCACCCCATGCAAAGTCTGCTGGTTCTTATGTCAAACGACAACACTGGACATATCCGCAGGACTGCGTTGAAAAGCAGGTCAGGGATGCACAACAAACTTTAAGTGACATTCGTGTATCTATGCAGTTGACAGTTGGAGAAAACTTTTCAACCATCCACTAACATCCTTGAAAAATCTCTATCCAACCCTTCCTCACAAAAGAAAAAAGTAACAACCCCCTGAAATTTTGAAAAGCCATTTCGGTTATACGAGTATACGAGTACGTAACCCACCCGCACCAAACGAAAAACCGAAATGTTTGTCAATTTTTAATTAAAAGCCTTTTAGCGACATCATTAGGAGGACTGAATCGCCAGCAACAAGGGACCTCTTTCATACTGTTGCTAGATCCGGACTCATCCTGAACCAGTCTAGCTTCAACAAATCGAAGAATTGCTGGCCGGATAAGGATGTTTTTGGCAAAGAAGCCAGCCGAATGCCAAAAAAGCAAAATCGAAGTAAATTACACAGAAACTTTTGAGTGCTTGGGCTCGGCCAGGACTTGGTAGTCATCTTGGAGTTGTTGGACGGGGGAGGCAGGCCTTGGAACTCGTTAAATAAAACCCTCCCAATCTATGGAGGGACTTTTCCATAATTTTTCATTGTCGGCAAATGGACAAAGGGATATTTATTTTCATTTCTTCAGGAAGTTTCTATAGTTTGTTTTTTGAAAACGTTTTCGAGCAGGCAGAGTCGGATGCGGGATGGTGCTGTACTCGTAACTGGTATCAGTACTGATACCGGAACTCTTGGACTTTGGCAGGGAGGAAAAGTTTTCATTAGAGATGGATAGGTGCCGGGATTTTCATAATTTTTTTCTGTTTTTCTTGTGGATCGTTTGTTTCTTTTATTTTTTTTCTCTATAACTGAAGTGCTTTGCAATTTTTTAAAATTTTTCATTTTTTTGTCTCATTTTTCTCTGTGTTTACAGTGAAAATTGAATGAGACAAAGGAGCAAAGTACACATAAAAGTGCTAAGAGCCTTAGAGTGCTTCATTCTGTAAAGCTGGCAATGGTGTGGTATCTATGCTGGGTCCTGGGCTGTGTCCCGTTTTAGAAATAAAGAGAGAGAGAGAAAAAGAAAAACTTTTTAGCAATAAAATTACAACAAATTAGGCTAATAGGCGTTCTTCTTTGGGGTTGAGATAGCACTCATAGCTTTGTAATGACAGTTCTGTGGAGGGTCGAGTGTGCATAAGGTAGTTCAGGGGGTTCTTTCGAAACTTGTTGGAGCAAGACTACGAGTAATGTTTATGTTCATGTTAGGGGATGACAGGACGAACAGTGAAGACAAAGTTTTTTTTTTCTTTCTTCTTTCTAACAAGACTCATGGTAATGATAATCTTCTTAAACGGTTATGTGTCACGTGCATGTGTGCTTATGTTGCGAGGATGACTCACTTAGGAGTTTTTTTTTTTTGTAATTTTTCTTTTATGTTTACAGCAGCTGAGATTGGGTTTATTATGTTGCTGAAGGCATTTGACGCTAATGTAGATGGAAATGTTAGCAAGTGTTTCGTAAAAATAGTCGGCAATGAATGGATGAGGGTGCCGTCTTTCTGGGATCCAGGTGGCTCAGAGGGATTTACAAAGGTATCTACCTGCCTCTAACATGAACTTCAGATCAGTATCTGAGTTCTTTGTCATCATTAAGATAAGGGGATTTGACTGCAAGCAGAAGTTTCATGAATAAGTCTCAATTATTGCCAACGCAATGAAAATGAAAGCACTGGTTGTATTCATCCTTTAGTCTGTTCAGATAGTTTTCAAGGGAGAAAATCACATTACAGATTGAACAATCTGATGCCATGGATGCGTAACACTCCTTGTAATAGAATCTAAAACCTGTCGTTCCTCCCAGAGATACAATTGCTATGGCTTCTGTGGAATGTGAACAAGAAACTTAGGAGGCATTTGGTTAAGTAGGTATTTTGCTCAAGTACATTTCCAAAAAGCCTTAGGTAGTATGCCTCCTAAGCTAGTATGTCCTCGGCTATGCAGACGATGTTGCAATAAAGTCAAATTCTTGGGAGTAACCTTTGATGAAAAGCTCACCTGGAATACTCACCTCTCCAAGACAATAGACAAAGCCAGGGCCTCACTATGGGCCAGCAAAAGTCTCGTCGGCAAAAACTGGGGCCTTAATCCCAAAGTGATGCCGTGGATGTACACTGGCATAGCGAGACCCATTGTTACCTATGCAGCACCTGTGTGGTGACTTAAAACAAAACAAAAGTCCGCACAAACAAACTACAAAGACTAGCTTGTATAAGCACTACCGGTGTTATGAGAACAACTTCCCACCCATTCATCTCCATATAATGATAGAAGCCATAGTAAGTGCCTATATGCTCATCACTGAAGATGGATCTAACTCCAAGATAGTTCACCCAGAAGGACAACGAACTACTTGGAATTACTTTTACAGACAGATGTCTACCAAAGTATAACTTCAGTCACAACTTCAAAGTAACCTTCCCGGACCGTAGCAACTGGAAAGAGAACAAACCCACATTTGTCAGAGATTCCCTCGTTTGGTACACGGATGGATCTAAGACAGATGAAGGAGTTGGGGCCTGAGTATCCTGAGCATCCGAGAGAATCTAGACAGACGAACCATGAATAAGAACATCTACATACTCTCGGATAGCAAGGCGGCACTGCTTGCAATCAAGGCACATCAAATCAGATCCAATTCAGTATGGGACTGCGTTCAGCTATTGGTAACGCTAGCTCAAACACAAACAGAGTATCTAATCTAGTATGCCTCTGCAGAGCTTATACATTGCCTTTTACCTGTTGCCTACATTGATGAGGTCGTTCCCTACCGCGATGTCTCTCTGGGTTTGCGTAAAAACTATCCATGACTGCTGACCTAGCCATCCAAGTCGGCCATCCTGAGCTTTTGTGATTAAACCAGCTTCACTGAGCAGCCTGAACAGTTTCCTGTTGAAATGTTTTATCCATTCTTCAAGGATGTACCATTATCTTAAGAACATTGCTCTCGAAGTGCCTGAAAGCTTTTGTCAGTGCCAACTATTCTGTGTCGTAGAGAAGGATCAGCGTCTCACATAAAGTTTTTTGATTGCTTGATGTAGAGCCTTGACTACTCCATTGACAATGTTCTAGTCATACTTTCGTCGATCGAGACTTTAGAGATGATTGATGTATGCACCCTCTCCAGTAATCATCACCTACTTTACACAGCTCGGCAGTTCAGCCATCGGATCAAGAACATTGTTGGGCTTAAGCTAGGAATATCCTTCTTATTCAGGGAACGGATATGTTGTTTGTCTTTGTCTATGTTGATGTTGTTCATCATCACCGTTTAACAGTCTGTAGAAATAATGTTTCAGATTCTCAACACCGACAGTGGTTGTACTACTTATAAGGTTTCCCTTCCCATTCTTGTTGACATTTATGTTCCGGCCTAACAGCTTTGGCATGTTCGTTTTATTTTTTTTGTTAAACTTTCTAAATTTAGTCTTCCGATAGCAGCTCTTTTCTGAAGAGCCTATGTTCTTATCTTCTTTTCTGTGCATAGAGTCTACGACTCCCTCTTCTTCTCTAGCGTCATCGAACCATGAGTGAAGTAGAACCATTGGGATTGATCCCACTTGTTTTCCACGTTCGATGCTGGCCGCATCTTACTTCTAAGAAATTAATCAAAACTAGATCGGAGAGATCCTGGTGACCTCGTTTCGACGTTGAACTCCCCCATAATGACTCGCTGGCTTTGGGCTGTTACGGATATCCACATCGCTATCTTACCAACAACAATATTATATGCCAGTCAGGGTTAGCTGCTAGAAACGTCTGGACATCCTAAAGGCTCGAGGAGTGTCTGACTAACTTGGTTGTGTCTATTTTCAGACACAGTTCAACTATGCCCTCCTTACTTAACTTGGGATTAGAATCGCCAAGAATTGTCTGCATGTCAGTATAACAGAGTCTTTCATCGCACTTCTTAGATGTCGGTAATCTTTGCTTTGTAGTAATCGAGGATCTTTACAAGTTATTCGACTGCACCCGGTATTGGCATTACTTAGGAAATTTAACTTATTTCCGATTAATAGCTGCGCAGATATCTCTGGCTCCCCTGTTCAGCGTGACCACCAATCTGCTAAAGGTAAGAAAATCCATTCAGCGTTGTTAATGATGGACAGCAAGCTCATATGAGGAGTGTAGTATCTACGGAAACTCCAACATAGACCTTGAAACTCAATCATCGACCGGATTATCTTACTACGGCACATCTTGGAAGTCCACCAAATTCCAAACTGACACACATCACCCATTCTTGCATCTTAAGGTCGCCAATGAAAATGTGCGGTTGACCGCAGATCAAAAACCTGTGCAGTCACTTGATTTACGGATGAGGTTATGTGAGGTATTAAAGCTGAAGATGGGCCCTGTGGCTGGCGACAGACAAACGATGTACAACCTATCTTCAAGCAAGCATACACATCATCGAAGACTCTGACCTGGAATTGTTCGCAAAATAACTCTTGCCAAACTCTTTTGGTGTCAAAATGTAATCACCAGCAGCTGACTTAGGTGACCGACTTTATACCGATTACTAACCGTATGACAGATAAGATGCAGCTAACGTGGGATCTATCTTATTAGATCTGATTAGATGTAGCTTTAGAAAAGTGAATAAGTGGAGCAATGGATGGATTCTAATATTCCCTGGTATAAGGAACGAATAAGCTGTTACCTTGACTGATACTTAGGCTATATTCAAGTCGAGATGGTGAATCTGTTCAGAGCCTTCTGCACTAGGTGTATTGAAGTAACCACGTATTTGCAACTTATACCAACTGTAATAGCATCCGCATAGTGGAAACTCATTTTCTCAGAAGTTCAAATACCCGAAGACTTGGTGAGCTTAAGGTATGACGCCTAAATTCGGGAGATGTGTTAGCGGCAACAAGGTGCCATTAGCCTCGTCAGATCAGTTGATTTTTAATGAGCAAAATTGTTGGTATTTTAGATGCTTGTGGAGCTTTATTCGCCTATCTGCTCGTGGCTATTAGGCTTAAGACTCACAGATCCCTAAGACCCGAAAACAACAATCCTATGGGTGGTAGATCTTTCGCGTGGCATCGATGGCAGCGAGCCAAAAAGAGGAGAAGATAGCTATATGCCGTCAATAACTTCGGACCAATCAGTCTGTCTTTCTTCTGTTGAAGAGCACAGAGGGCATGGTTGAGCTTAATGGAAATAAATCCCCCGTCCAAGATGCGAAATGTCTTCCAACACAGAAAGTCTGAATAAAAGCACTTCAAAATCTGGTGGCAGAACTGTTGGCATTATCAACAAGAAAGAGTAGGCGCTAGACATTCCTATCGACATTGAAATTGGTTTTGACGACGCAAATTTCTACAGCTAGTGTAACTCCGTCAGCTAACACTGCGCATACAATTCACTTGTTTGCTCACCAGAGCAGTGCTGGTGAGCAGGACCTTAATGGCAGATGCTGACTGTGGTGTAGAAAACTATGGCTTGCCCGGCAGTCTGTCGATTGACGGATTAACGTTATAAACAGTTCGTATCTCTATTTGCAGGATAGTAGCCTAGTAAGTGTCTGGTCTATAGCGTAGGCAGCCCTAAATCTGATGGACGATTGGTAAAATAGAAGTGAGCTTTAGTCAACTGCTAAGTATCTGGGTGTCATTCTGGAAAACGAACTTCTATAGTCTAAACATGTTACGTCGAAAGCCTCTAAGGCACGGGCAACGGAAAGACTGCCGACATAGAAGAACGGTGGGAAGGCATTAATTTGATGACTCGGGGACCTAGAAGGCCATCTCTCTGATCAACTATCAATTGAATCCCTAACCGAGGTCGCAGATACAACTAACATAGGTTAGGGTCCTGAAGGGCTCACCTCTGAGCGTTGCCTGGCAAGTTCCCGTTAGTTAATGTGATCTGGACGATTGCATTCGGTGGAAGTGTTGCATTATCGAACTAGCCTCGAACTATTGTAGCTTGGAAGTCTTAAGAAATTTAGAAAGGCTCTTAGCGCACCATGGTTCTTGTAGTTCGTTGCCATTAGGATTGCGTATATCTTCGCTTGACAAACAGATGCGAGTTTCCTAATGATTTGTGAAACTTAACGTTCTTCGTCTTAATCGGTTGGGAGCCAGAATCCGGCCTCAGATTCTGGCCAAATTCAGGTCTTGGGCTTTGTCCGTAAGACCAGAGTCAATAGACAGACGGCGCGAAAGATCATCAACGTTCTAAAACACCATTTCTGTTCTCAAAGGAAGATGAAGACAAGATTGAGAGTACAGCTCATAATACGAATATCATGTGGTGGGATGTGGGCTTTTTTCCGTTTTGAGGAAGACAACGTGTAGAAACTGCAGTCAACTACCGTATACTATGAAGAATTGGTGGAGAAGCGAAGCATCTGGGCTTATGTTTGTAGTCAAGCGGCGTCTTGTCTGAATGCAATCGGAGCGTCGGATTCCTTGAGTCGTTTTGGACTCAAGTCCCAATGAAATCGATAAAAATTAGATCACGCATTAACAAGCAAGACTTGGAGAAGAATTTCTGTGCTTGACTCTTTACTTTCTGCCCCAATTGGCCGTCTAACATGACATCATCTAGAGGTGAGCGACTTATCTGTTGCCCCTCAGTAGGAAAAACTATAATTGACGAGACATAATGCCTTTGGTAAGCAGCAAATTGTGTTAGACATCAGTAATTCAACATCCTGGGATACTTGCTAAAGGGATGACTACAATTACGTGACGCAAAAGTTCCACCTACGCTAGTATAAGTCTACAGATAATCGGCACTGATGTATATAGTGATGATACAGCAGGCACTTTTTAGGATATCATATCGTATCTGGCTAGATTAGCAGCGGTTACTTGGTGAACAATGTTTCAACATTCTTTAAACGACTTTGTGCCACAGAGTTCATATCGGGAACTCCTCAAAGATTGGCTAGCAGAAAAAATTAGATGCTTTCTGTTCGAAGTGTGAATGTTCATTAACGCTTCTTAGCTCTAAGATTTCGGTTGCATAATTTGTCGCAGATACTGTCTTAAAGTCTGACCTAGCCCTCAGAATAAATTTAAGACTGAAAGTTTCACTGCTCCACTTTTTATCTCTTATTAACTTCACAATACAAAAGACAGATTCGGATGTATGGAAACCACAACGCTAAGATTCTTGCGGGTCCGGTCCTGCCTTATCTTCGATTGACCTCAATGCATGAGGAGCACACAAACGCACTGAACTGTTCAATTTTCATCTCTGCCATCAAGCCATTTACATTATTAGATACTCGGTGAAATGAGAAAGCTTTCCAGTTCATGCACCTTCCATCCATTTCCACATTTCTTTCACATAGTTTCATTAAGTTCATACAGCTATCCGTTAAAATGTGGAAATGAGAAGGAACAAAATCCAACGAGCCTAGAGAATGGGGAAAAAGAAAACTGAATTGAATACAATTCACCGGTGAATAGCACCCCGCGGATACCCAGATTCAGATTACTCGTAACTATCCAACAAAGTAGACCATCTGCCACCCCCAACACTGCAAGACCGCTAAAGTTATTTAGGTCTACGTTAACCACCAGCGATCCATCTACCCATCGAAGCTATACTAATACGGAACCCTTTTAAAGTCACTGTCCTCCACTGGCCTGGTCAGGCCCAAATTCACATGCCATGTCATTACAGAGCCTAGGGCATGTGGCATGGAAGATTTTATCGAAATTTCAAGCAAAATATTGAAAGTTCTGTCAGCAAGGGCTTTCAACCCCCAGCAGACCTCTTACGAACACCATAAATTGGTCGCGTGCCTAGTTCAAATGTAGTCAAATGTAGGGTACCATGGAATACCCTGTTTGAGGACTACATCTTCCCTGCATGTGTTTCCAGTTCACAGTTTTGCATCATTCAGAATCATGGAGCAGCCGACTTAATGCATAAATCTCCCAGAATCCCAGAATCCATCGGATTTCTGGAAACAACTTTTTCATAATTTTTAAACAGCACTGTTGTTGAATTTTTGTCCTGTTTTTTTGCATTTTTTCCAAATTTTTTTAATTCTCGCGTTGAGAGTTGGTAGTGGTAGTTTCGTGCACCACTTTGTCTGTCTACATGGTGAACAGAGGGGACATGGTTTGTTTTGGAGCACTACATCATGTGGTGATTGTTCCACGGAAAACTGGTAAATGGAAAATAGAAAATAGAGAAAAAAGTGATCCGAATGGAGGGAAAGGCACGTTGGCAAAGTCAGTGTTTTTTTTTAAGCTTTCGCCGAGATTAGCAAAATGCAAAACACATGGAGTGACTAGGACAGAGTTGCCAAGTGTGGAAGGGTGGCCTGTGGAGGTGTCTGTTTGAACAGAGATATTTTTCCGACACTGAAGTCAATAAAAGGGTTGGTTTCATCGAGTTTCTTTCCCCTTGTTTGTTGTAGTTTTTTGTGTTTCCATTTTTTTTTGTTGTGAATGGGATTGCTTCTATTCCAAGAGGACGGTCACTTGCCCCAGATTTTGTAATTTTGTGTTTTTTATATGTCGCGTGTTGTATTGGACTATAGATGTACATTAGCGTTGATAAACGAGTGTTTATGTTGGATTGTAGCTCGTAATTCATGAGTAGAGCTTTGGATTTTGGTTTCAAATATCGCGGGAGCTCTCTATAATACTTTTAATAAACAGTGGGATGTTCCACAGTTCACCACAAAATATATGGTTTATCAAGTCATTTCGGTCAGTGGGCCAAGTCTTCCCAATTGCATCCATAACTTCGGGGTGGTTAAAGACTTCGTCTACCTTGACTCCGCAGTTATAGCGACATCGGCTTGGTCAGGCGTCTGCGGATTCAACGCCTAAAATAGCTGGGCCATGTGGAGCGAATGATCACCACAGCTCCGGCCCGTATAATCTTCAAATCCGAGCCCCGGGGACTACGAGGCAGAGGAGGGCTAAATCTACGGTGGGGCGAACAATTGGAAAGGGACTTGAATCAACTTGGAAGAAGCGGGCGAAAGACCGTGCCAGCTGGAGATGCTGGTTGGTTGAGGCCCAGGTTCACTTCGGACTGTAGCTCCACTTAAAATTATCAGCATTTGTAAGGTGAAAGCCAACGATACGATCAATTGGATAAGGTATTCAAGCAGCATCAAGTATTAAGGTAGTAAGGGACTTTGCCTACCTGGAGTTGCGCTATCAACTGTTGTAACAACATCAGCGTAAAAACCAGCAGTGAATCGCTCTTGCTAATAGCTGCTTTCTGACCCAGAAGCGTGGACACTGACGAAAGTGAATGAAAATGACCTCGGCCGCCTCAAAAGATTTTAAAAATTCTGACAATTTTTCGTCCTATTTGCATCAATGGAGCAGAAGATTCAACAGCAAACAGTACAGGTTGTATAACGATGCCTCTTAATGGGGACTCAGTAGACGTGCTGTCAGCACCATATATGTTGGCCTTTTTGTTGCTTGTGCAACATTCGGGCCATCAGTGTGGAGCGACATAGTCACAACTACTTGGGGCCTCAGAAAGATCCTCTCTTGCCAAAGAGTGGTCTTTCTTGGCTTGGCACTAACGACGCGCAAATAGCAAGGATTCAGGGCCATACGAACATAGTATTTACTAGGCGTCGAACTAGGTAGCTATACCCTGAAGCTCAGTGACCAGGGCTAAAAGCTCGACCGGAGGCTATGTTCTGGCTCCACGGGAGGTCAGGAGTCCCCGGAACTTAGTTCCGGCCTGACCTAGGCGTTGGCCCCCTTGTAGGACTATCGTGGCGACACATGTTGAGTATATTGTGTAGCGTGCTACGACCTGTGCTCAACTATTTGATGGCCATAGCGCTAATTGGTCTTCTCAATGTGGAGTTGCGTTGCAACCGGGTGCCATGACCCACAGAATGACAGAGGTTTTAGAAAAACCTCAACCCTATACCAAGGGAGAAGATCGTGCCCTACATACGTCTTCTAGTAGGTACTGGAGGTGTTATTAATACTATCCGAAGGGCGTTGATTGAGGCATTATACTAATCCTGTTATGAGCGTAAGCGCTCCGGCAGTTGTCCACGTAAAACACAAGAAACGTTCTGTACAACGATGCCGTATTTATCAGAAAAGCTCGGATAATCTGGTTAAGATGTCTTAGTCCCTCATCCAGAGGGACTCCGCAGTGGAGCGCACCTTATCTTAGGTGCAAATTTCGTATGCGCAACTACCGTCAGCTGTCAAAAGAGGAGAGGCATATAAGCTCAGTACTTTAGTACCTTATGTACTGAAAGTCTGAAGTACATAGTTACAGCTCAAATGCCACTGGACACTCATATCTCAGGTAGCTCCTCATTCACGATCAGCAACAACCTCTTATCACAAGAGACAAACTGCTTTCGGCGCTGCATAGCTTCAGACCTGTCGAGCTTATATATGTAATACTGCCATCGCTTGAGAATATCATGAGGTACTGCGTACAACTGGTTTACATTCTTCTATCATGGAGGCGTAGTCTTTATCCCCAAACCCGAAAAATGTTCTTAAGTCGCCACAGAGAACCTCTGACCTTTTAGTCTATCATCTTTCCTTCTGAAAGCTATAGAACGATTGATTGATATCTAGTCTTGATCGTAGACTAGCCTTTAAAAACGTCAACACGTGAGCAATCACGAAGGTGCAGCCAATTCTGAAGGTAGATGACTCACTTGGAGAGTTGATCAGTCTTATGCTAAAGAGCAGGATAATCAACTCTAAACTGGGTGGTTCTTCTGTTAAAAGATGTATCAGCAGAGGTAGTCGCAAGTGGCGGGGTGTTCTCACCCCTTCACTGGTACTTAGGGGTCAACGAACTGCGATATACCTGAAACCGGGTGTTAGCAGGGTGGTTGCGTATGCGGACGACGTTGCTGTAGCCGTGTCGGGAAAACATCTTTATACTATTAAAGAGCTGCTACAGTATAATCTCAACATACTAACACGTTGGGCGGATCTTTATGGATTGGGAATAAGTTCTTATAAAACCCATCTTATCCCCTTCTTTAGGAGATAAAAAATCAACGGTACCAACTTGGTCGTCTCGCTTATAAGACCGATACTCACTTTCGGCGTGAGTATACGATACGATACTCACTGCACGAAGCTCAGCAAAGTGCACAGAACAGCACGTCTGGACATGAGCGCCGTACTGGATGTTCTGTTTCACTTGAAATCAATCAAATCAAATATCAAATCTCTGGACCAGGAGTCAAGAGTTAACTTGACGGTTAACAGTTAACTCAAAGACCGTTATAGACTGGACATAGAGATATTCCAGAGAACTGCTGAGCCGCCGAACTTGCTAAAATTGAGATCGTTTCTACAGAAGCTGCATGGACAAGGAGGAAGACACAATCCCCCACCTTCTTTGCACATGTCAAGCTCTCTCCTAAAACTTCCACTTAAGCGATTTAGGCAATAAAGACGTCAACAGTTTCCTTTGCTTTGTCAGAAGCTGAAAATGGTTTCTTTAGTACGAGGATCACAGATCCACATGGCAGATCCACAGTTCCACAGAACCTAACCTAACCTAACCCTTCAGCCCTGAGCTATCACTCAATGCCTTTCCTATTCGTACAACACCCAGCTACCGTTCAGATTTTGTTTTTCAAAGGAGTATTTCAAAATGAGTGCTACTTCGAGTAGTGGAAAAGACTTTCTAACCAATTTCTCAAACAGCCGGTCAATCCGACTGGCAGGAGCTATCCGTAACTAATGCGATTAGGGCTCTCAGTGAAAGGCTCTTAGCATACGCACTCATACGAGTGTGTCATAGCAATTTTAGCCTTTATGCAGATTATCACTCTTTCCCTCTCATTAAAAATTTTTGTTTTTATTTTTCTGGGTATCTATCCCGCCCATTAGATTTCATAAATATTCGATTATGTAGGAAATACCTTACCGAGATGCAAATGTTTCAATAGTCCGTTACTGTACGAGTACAATACCAGTTTTACAAATTTTATGTACATTAATCCATTGGCTAATGAATATTCAAACCACAAACTATTAAATCATCATCATTCTTTCGTTCGATTAAATTCAAAAACAACACGAGCACTACAATGTAGCTGCGGCTGTTTCAAGCATTCAAGCATTCCCAATTTAATTCCGATTTTATTGTGTCGATTTTTGTGTCGGCATTGGGTGCAGTTCGCCAAATATTCATATTTAAACAGTAAAAAAATATGCATTGCAATTTAGCTTACCTCGAAATTGTTTTATTGGAATTTTAGCGCAATAAAATTTTACAGATACTTTATGACTACGAAAAAACCATCCAAAAAAAGGAATGTTGTGTGGAATATCGCGTATTATACACACCATTTTGGACGGCTTTTTACCATCCATTTTTACAAGAGCTGTCGCTAAACTGAACAGTCATCTCTAATCGAAGTATTTTATGTGGCTACCCGTTAAGGTAAAAAGAAGAATAATTCATTGACGGGATTTTTGTCCATCGTAACTACCTTCCATATCGCATTTTTAAGAAATTTAATGAGTGCGTTCATGTCAATAGTGAATCCTACTTCTTAAGGCTAAAACCCTTCCGCTGATTCTGCATGGCAATTCTTCAAAAAAGTAGAGATGCCGTTCTTTCTTTGTGGTTAGAAGGCTAAAGGGCCAAAGGTCCTAAAAATCCAGAATCAAAGCACGGAGACGAGAGGCCCCAACCTTACTTAGATACTTACTTTAAGTGGCGCTACAGTCCAGGATGGACCTGGTGTTCAGTCAACAAGCTGCCCACAGTTTCGTACGATAAGTTGGCTAAGGTCCACTTCCACTCACGTGCGCCAACTAAGTCTTGGCCTTCCTCTACTGCGCTGTCCCCATAGAGCATATAGAGCAGGACCGGGATTATTAAGGTCTTTTAAAGGGTGACTTTTGTTGTCCGAGATTGGGCTTTGCTACTCAATTGCCTTCTTAACCCAAAGAAACAGCGGTTGGCAAGAGTTATTCTTCGCTTGATCTCAGCGCTGGTGTCGTTGTCTGTATTTAGAGCAGAGCCTAGGTAGACAAAGTCCTTAACTACCTCAAAGTTATATCTGCCCGAGACGACGGTGTTCGTTGTCTTTTTTGCTTGACAGCATATACTTGGTCTTGCCCTCATTGCCCGCTAAACCCATTTTCGCCGCTTCCGTCTCAATACTCGCGAAAGCGCGACTGACATCACGCTTCTTTGTCCCGATTATGTCAATATCGTCGGGGTATGCGAGTAGTTGGACGGACTTTTGAAAGATAGTGCCTCTTGTATTTGCTCGTGAGTTTTGCACTATTCTTTCAAGTACAATGTTGAAAAAATCGCATGACAGCGCATCGCCTTGTCTAAATCCTTTCTGGACATTCTGAGATCTTTACCGACCTTGATTAAGCAGCGTGCATTCTTCATCGTCATCCTGCACAGACGGACGAGTTTGGGAAGGATGCCAAAACTAGGCATTGCTCTGTATAGCTCGTCTCTATAGATGCTGTCATACGCGGCCTTAAAATCGATGAATAGGTGGTGTGTATCGATCTGAAGCTCATGGGTCTTCTCCAAGATCTGCCGTAGTGTGAATATTTGGTCGATGGTGGACTTTCCTGGCCTGAAGCCACACTGATATGGACCTATCAGGTTGTTGACGAACGGCTTCAGGCGTTCACACAATACGGCGGATAAGATCTTATATGCGATGTTAAGGAGACTGATGCCTCTGTAGTTGGCACAGTTTAGAGGGTCTCCTTTCTTGAGAATCGGACAAACAATGCTGAGGTTCCATTCATCGGGCATACTTTCGTCCGACCATATTTTACAGATGAGTTGGTGTATGCTCCTTACCAAGTCATCGCCTGCCGCTTTGAAGAGCTCGGCAATCAGGCCATCCGCTCCAGCAGCTTTGTTGAATTTCAGCTTAGATTTTGCTATCTTCACTCCGGTGATCGTCCCTCCTCTTCTGCTCATAGAGCTCTTGAGCAGCTCTAGTCTTGTTTTGCAGTGCCGCATTGCATGCTTTTTGCTTAGCTTAGTTCAGCTGCAGGTGGCATTTAAGGGACCTGACATTCCACGTGCATTTCCGAAATTCGTTGTTCTCAATTGGTTTGTTGATCCATCCGTATCTGAGGCTTCTTGTTGCTTCGTAGCTTTCATCTTTATTTTCGAGGCCGGGCAGTTACCTCGGCGTCACTACCCCCGACCTGGGATAGTTGTATTTTTGATATACCTAGGGCGAGCGGTTGATTAAACTGAAGCATGTTCGGGGATGTGAGCGCTGCCGTTGCTTCATAGAAGGCTGATCCGCCACCATCTCGTTTCTAAGACTCTGGCTCGGAAGTCTTTACACGCCTGAGCTGCGAATTTGTAGCGGTAGCCCGGCTAAGGTCTCATTTGTTCTGAGATTTTTATTATTCACCGTTGATTCCATCTGGGGAATTCAGTCCCTATTTCTACAGCACGCCACCGTCGAGGTATTTTATTCTTTGAGTGATAATAGTGTTTCACTGGTTGTTTAAGGGCAGTCATTTAAGTCGACAAGGTTGTATGCCTGTGGAGTGTAAGCTTTACTTCAAGACAACTATCATCACCAACCTAATCGCCTTACTCTACGAAATACGAGTAATGTGTTACGTTGCATGAAAAGAGCTATTATAGCTGCGTGTCTTCTTTAATATTGCGCTTGGTAATCACTCCAATTTTATGTCTTTTTGAAAATCTTTTATAATACTTACCTGACAGTACCACAGCCCCGTTTTCGAGTAACAAAAAGGGAGCAAAACCCCACCCCTACTCAACAAAGAAAAAAACACTACACTTACGTCTGTGTATACTCGTACCTAGGTATTCTTAGATCCTTTAAGCGCTCTGATAACCCATTTCTGCTTTTGTCGATGATGAATGAGTTGTTGTGCGTTCTCGGTTCTCCAAGCAATTGAGAAAAGAACAGAAATACAAAACAACAGAAAAACAGGACTCTTAGCACCATAAGGATATCAATGAAAGCACACACTTGTAATAAATATCTTCTCATAAGAGAGAATTAAATGAAATGAAAATCTCCCGCCAACCGAGGAAAGTCCAGTCCAACACAAAACAACAGAAGATGGAACAAAAATAGAAATACAAAGCAGCAAAACAAAAAGAAATGTAATCGCTAACGTCAGAAACAATATCTCAAGTGCGAGAGCGTGTGTATATGACGGACCTAGCAACATCTATCGTCTTGAGAGGTTTATTTTGAGTACATACAGCCCCCCACATGGGCCCATGATGGTCATTGCTGTGTTGAAAGCTACACACGAATACACGAATAATCTGTATGGGGCCAAACGATGTTCGAGATACTCTCGAACAAATAGAAATGATTTTTTCTTTCCTCCCCCTATTTTTTCGGAACCACTAGAACTACCCTAAGGACTTCGCAAATGTGCCTCCTAAAAGGGTTTTCAGTTTCCATTATACGAGTAGTGGATGAGTTTTTTCTGCCCTCTGTTGCCATTGTTGTTGTTGTTGTTGTGAGCTACTCGTCGTAGCCACTTCCGGTTGATGTGTCCCACTCTCATTTGCGTCGTCATTCAGAGGAGTTTTATCGGATCGAAGTTCGATAAATGCCTGTGGATTTCAATAACAATAATTGGATGGGACATACGCAGCAACAACAGCAACAGCAACAGCAAAAGCAAGAGTAGGCACATTGTATCTACAAGAGGAAGGAAAGGACAAAACCGGATGTAATTGAGTTTATCCCTTCATCCATTCACACGTTACCCTTTTTTCCCATTTTCAGCTTTTGCAGATATATGTATTCCCATCTAGATATACAGTAATTGGGATGTATTCTCGCATAGATGGTTGATGGGCTAGAATCAGAATTAATATCCTATGATCTACGAATGCTCCTTATGAGGTAGAGATTCTGCTTTTATTTCTGCCTTCAATTGAATATTTATTCCTCTTTCATTTGGAGAATTTCTTTGTGCTTGTGGTAGAGAATCCTTTCTAGGGCATCTTGCACCTGAAAAGCTTAAACAATATTGAACTTCAGATGATACAGTTAATTGAATTACTCACTTCGTTATATCACTATCTTCTTATGGCTACCACCACTGGTGTTCGTACATGGCCTTTGTAAATGCCAGTCTGAGTTAATTAGCAGTTGCAGAGTAAGGCTTGGGCTTGAGGATGGGAAATGCAAGCCTACGATTGCCCTTTATTGGTTTGGGAGTAAATGAAAAAACTGAAATTGCACAAATGGATTCATGTGGTTACATTGAGTTTAAATGGATATTCGAGAGATTGAAGTATTGCATCAGTATCTGACTGAAGTCGGCTGACACCATAAAGTTTAAAAATATTTAATTTAAAAAGCAGATAGAGTGGTAGTGGTCAAATCCGTAAAATGAGCTCTATTTTAAGAGGTCTAGAGTAAAGTTATAGCTGAAACCTGTATTTGCTTTTTGAGCAAAGTCACATCAGGCCCATTTTATAGAATCTGGGTATAGGGTGCCGAAGATTCCTCAAATGACCTGTGCTGCATTTTCTACAGCAGCCCAAAGATCTTCGAATTTCAGCATAAATTGAACTATGCTTTCTGGTATTGGCCGTTCACTAGAGAACATGCTCCACGTTCTCAACCGCGTTTACGCAGCAAGGACAGGATGGACTCGAGTCACGGTTTTGCTCGAATAGAAGTAGAGGATAGTATCGCGTCGTGGAATACCGTTCGAAATGCGTCTCGAAAGAGCTGCTATCGATTTCGACGATTTCTTGCAGTCGTATGCTAGGTGATGCTTGAAATTAAGCCGAGCATCAATCGTCACTCAAAGGTATTTTATAAATGGGCTGGAAATAATTGTGTGCTCTCCGACTTTTATCGTTATCATCTCAACGAGAATGGATTCCGTTTTATGTTCGGCGAGGTCTAAACTCATATCACGTAGCCAGTTTGTCATCAGTGCTATTGCTCCGTTGCAATACAACTCGATTTCTTCAAGTCGTTTCGCCACAACTACAACAGCAATATCGTCCGCGAAACCTATAATGAACGCTTCCCTGGGGACTGGGAGTCGTACAATGTCCTCATACATCACGTTACATAGTAAGGGACCTAACACTGATCCTTGGGGCACACCCCCTGTAATTTTATATAATTTCGTCCCGTTGTCGGAGTCATAAAGGACCAACCTACCGGTAAAGTAGCTCCTAATGTTAATGTGTATGTACTTCGGTACTGTTCAGATACACAGTTGGTAGAGAAAATAAAACACAAATCGCACTGATTAATTATTTTATTTTGTTTAAAGTGGACTGTATTTATAAAACTATTGCTCAACGAAAGAAAGACCCGTACTGATCGTCGTCTGCTCAAAAAGCCCACAGCTCTTCAATGAAGCACTGTTTATATAGGCAACGATGTTACCCTCGACGACAGAGTCCCTGATGCTCCACTGCTCAGTCGCAGCCACCGCTATTTCGAATGATGACATCTGCTCCTGTTGGCAAAGGGATTGTATGCCCATTGCTCTATTCCTCGGTCGCAACCTACGCTATTTGAGCGACGATGGCTCCATCGTCAGAGATGTTGTTGTCGAAGTGATCGTACATATCGCACTGTTGCATTTCTCGGTCGCAGATCCCGTTGTCATCGTCTCGTCCGATGTGCATTCACGAGTGGTGAAAGATTAGTCGAATGTTATCGGCTATTCTTTTTTGTGTGCTCTTCGTTGCGCCTAGTGAACCGGTATTCTGGCTTGCCAGTTGCTGTGCTGGTTGTATCCCTTGTGATTGGGTTGCTTTGTGTTTGGTGTCATGTGTGCTGGCTCTGCACACATTAAGGGTCGATGATGGCTTGTCGTGCCGCTCAAGGATACCGTTGGTTTCGATTGTTTTGCTACCGCGCTGGTAGCTTGGCATGGTGATGATGTATCACTGGCATGGAGTGTTGCCGTCTTATGTTTTGAACAGGTACATTTAATCTTTCGAGGCATTGTAAAATACGCGACCAGTTCGCCGAGTTAAAAGCATTTCTCGCGTCAAGTGTAACCACGGCGCAGTACTTCTTACTACCTCTTTTCTATTGTCTACCTTCTATGACCGATTAGGCTTTGTCTATTACCTACGACTTTAATCGTGCCGATTATCGATCGGCCCTTTCTTAAGCCGTACTGATGTTCCGCGAGTCCATCATTGGCTTCAATGGTAGGCTGTAGTCTGTTGCACATAATTCGCTCTTAGCTGAGGGCTCTTCCGGTGGTTTATTTCCTTTCGGTAATAATATCAACCGTATTCCATTGTTCCGGAAATATTCCCTTGCTTAAGCATGCATTAAACATGCTAACGAAAAGACCCTCTCGTTTGCCGCGGTGAGTCCATCGGTTGTTATGGCAGGAATGTGTTCAAGTAGTTCTCCATTCTCGCTTAGTAGAACTCCGTCATGTTTAGAGGGGAACAGAATTTTTACGATTCTGTTGAGTAATAGCGGGCAAGTTGGTGCCGGTACCCCTCTGAGGGGTTTTGAGCTTCGCGGTTATAATTCTGTACGCTTTACCCCATACATTTTCGTTCAATTGCGTATAAAGTTCCTTAAAGTACTGTCTTTTGCTAGACTAAATGACGGAATTGAAGGCGGCGCGTGCTTCCTTATACGCTGTCCTCAATATCAAATGTCTATCCGTATCGCGTCTAGACCGTATTTTGTATTCGTGCCTTAAGACAGGTTGATCGAAGTTCCTTAATGTCGTCGTTTCACCAATACGTTGGACGCCAGCGGTTTTGTGTCCCCGTTTTAGCCATTGATATATCGCAAGGATTGCTAAGTATTTTCCAGCAAGTGGATGAATTTGTGAATTTGTTGATAAGCATACCTTGCCATCCGGCGCTCAAGCGATTGTTGAAGTATTTTCGCCAGCATCAACCGAATATCCGCTCAAAGCTCCACTAAAGAAAACGACGATGCTATCGAAGAATGTTTCTCCGAGCTCTTCAACAAAACCGACAAGCAATGAACAACTATGACGTTAGGATCCTTTTCTGTGATTTTAACGATAGCTCCAGTGTTGATAAACCGCCAAAACACTTGACTACCGCTTATTTCACCAATTATGCCAAGCGTACCACTGGTTTGGTGACTCTTCATTTCCTCAAAGATTTCGAAAAGAACTAACCCCGGCCTCACTATACAATGATCAACGAGATATGATAACAAATAATTTTTTGTGAGTTGCTCTGTCCCATAATTTTTTTAGCCACAACTATAAATCTTTTAAAAATAAATTAAAACTTAATTAATTTAATAAATAAATTTTATTAAAAAATTAGTGATAAACCTTTTAAAATAATTTAAAACCTTTGAATGACGATTGAACCGATAAGCACATGATTGTTACGATGTCTCCTAGTCATGTTTGAGCAGGTTTAAATGCAGTTTTTCTATATCTGTAATTTTTTCTTAATTTAATGAAATATCTAAATTTAAAATTAATAACTAAATTTTTATTTTTATTTTTTGTTTTTTTTTTCAGGTGAGTTTCAACTGCCAATGGATCCAATTAATTTAAAGACCAATTGTAGCTGAAAATATTTTTACTAAGAAACTTATTTTTATCCAAGTAAGCTATCAATGTAACTACTGTTAATAATATTTGCAACATTTAGGTGGCTGCAAATAATCGATAACTAAGTTTTCTTTTGGTATGTCATTAGGTCGTTGTTGATAAGTATTAAATGGACAAAAGTAGTGTCGTAATGTAAATGTGGCATAATTTTTTCAAATGTCATTGTCCTTTATGTTGTAGACAGATAGAAAATAAGTTGACAATAAGCAATGGAGTGATACAAACCTAAAGATCGCGGAATTATTGTTACAGTATATTTATTTATTTTATCATTTTCGGGTCTGCAGCTTGAATTTCGTCATCCTTTTACTCGGTGCCTTTCTAAAAACTTAGCATTTGGTTGAGTGTCTCGTGCAAATTGGGTCCACTAGAGATGTCGCAAGAAGTGGCGACTGAAAATATCACTGCTGCGAGGACCTCCGAGCGAGTCCACAGACATCGGCAAGATAACGATGTACATAATTTGGCATCAGTGAACGTTCATTGCGTCGAATTTTTGTGAATAATCTAGAGATGTTCCCCCATAAAGTGCGAACCTTTTACCAATTGCTGGCTGCTGAACATCAACTCGGTTGAATTTAGAAGCATGCTCTGTTAAACCTGATGCAAGAATAGAATGATTTCGTTTCCAACCACTTCAATGGTTATGTACAATAAATAAACAAAAAATTTGCGTTTCTGGGACACAGATAATCAACAAGAATTGCACGAATAGCCATTGCATTCCTTCAAAGTCACTGCTTGGTGCGTCTTTTACAGTGCTAAAGTGATTGGCCCTTATTTTATTGAGGACGCCGACGGCACCACCGTAACCGTAACAGATAAGTTCTTGAGATATATGTTTAACTAGTTTTTTTTTGCCGCAAGTTGCTGAATTTCGTCTCGCGGGCAACGCTGGAGATTTTAAATCACCAATTTCCAGACCGTGTGATCTACGGTTTTGGCGATTAGAACTGGCTGACTAGTTCGCTAGATCTGACTTCTTCCTTTTCGAGCTTTTTAAGATATTGCACTTACTAGTATACAATATACCCAAACTTTGCAACTGTTGAAAGCCAATATTAAAGGCCAGATGTTTTTGCGAACAGTAATGTGCTCGAGCAGAAATGTGCATCAACTCAGGAGGTTGTCATTTGACCAATATTATTTTTTCAACATACTCGTAATGTCATCAATTCTACACCTCTAAATAAACTTTTCTTGCAAACAGAGTCCCACATTATGACCTTATTTCTGCCCAACGTTGCATTTCAATGTGTCTTTTTCATGAGCATTGAATGGTACTCAAAGTACGAGATGGATGGCAGTGCAACAATATTCCTTTGACTATCCTGGTAATTAATTTTTGAATACTTCATAACTCTTTAATAATATTGTCTATTCACTGTTTGGTCCACTTTGATTTGTTTTTTTTTTTTTTGGCTTTTTTTGATTTGAGTGGCACCATTTCGATGTCGCACTGTGGCAAAGTTTGAGCATGAGTATACTCTTTTGGATCTTAAGCCACCAATCAGACAGAGATTGGCGCGAAATGAAGAAAGCAAAGCCGCCTTGCGGCTTGTAACGAAAAACAATCAGAAATGTCGATTCGGCGTCGATGAGTTGAATTGGGCATCGCCAGAGAGTCAACCCGGCTTATTTTGCTCTTGAATTTTGGCCAATAACAAGGTGGTGATGACGCAAGAATTGAACTCGGATGATCATATACAACGCGGTGAGTTCGCTAATTGGGCGCTGGCTGGAGGTCCAGATTTTTGCCAAAAATCATCTTCTCGGACGAGGCCCATTTTTGGCTATGTCAACAAGTAAAATTGCCACTATTGGAGAGAACATAATTCACAAGTGTGATTTTGTATATCCCTACTTGAAAGATCCAAAGTTTTCGAACGAGGATTGAAATCATATTCAAGCCGAAACCATCTCTGGGACAAAAAAGTCGAGTCAGTATTTTTGCGACAAGACTAGATGATATATCCATCAGACAGGAGTTAAAAGAAGCTGGGTGGTCGAGGTCATCAAAACTCCAGTGCGTTTCTTGTTGAACACCACTTTTATTTCAACTAGATATAGAGTAAAATGGGATAGAGATTCTTTAGTGCATCTTGAGCAAATTCAAGCAATCTACATAGGAAAAATCTTCCATGTAGTCATGGCATACATTTCTTAAAAGTTGTGATGTATTTTTGTAAAAACTTGTTCCCGCAGCAACATCGTGTGAAACCCGCTGCGTTAAAATTAAAGCTATTAAGAGCATGAAGCAGCGGGTCGACCAACATATACATATAATAGTGAAGAAGATAGGGCGTCACATTGCGGGCAACTCCTATTGGCCGGGGTCCTAATTATCAGCAATGGGTCTTCTCCGTGTTGTCTGGTCAAACTACACACTTTGTTGTCGAAAGCATCCTCAATCTAGATGAAGGGTCCCAGTGGGTCAATCCTGACAACCAAATTACTAAGCGACCCCGTCATGAAAGATATTCTGTGTTGGAAGCTATCTTGCATTTTAGAGAAAGGATGCATTCGCAAAGAAGTAGTTCCGCACGTTTAGCTTAACCCTGTTCCCCAGGCTCTGCAGCATGAATAAAGTCAAATTTATAGGTTTAAAGGTTCTAACGAACGTTACTTTACCTGACCTTCAACTTTTTGTAGCATAATTGAGTATACGACATCGGTTCCAAGCGTATTAAAGCCATCATAGGAAGCAAGAGCCTGTTTGATAGTCTCACTCGTCATCAAAACGGATTGCAAATATTAGCTACGGCGTATAGTTTTTACATACCAGCCTTACTTGCAAGCTTCATTAATAGAAGCTGGTTCTGATAAAATTGCCTGAAAAGTGAGACGAAGGCACGTGACAGATATAACATTGGCCTATGGCAAACGAGGATCAGAGTATCCATTGGCATTTAATGCATTTGATCAGCTTTATTTTAGTAGCATCAGCAGTCAGTCTTGAACCTTGTGGTGGTCTTACTGGTAGAATATACCAGAATATACTCGTATTCTCATGACATAATTCACAGAAGAAACTTTAGCCGCTATCTGTAAAAATGCGGCGAAACATCCAGAATATTCAATGCATTCTTGGTCGCGATAGTTCCGTCCACTTTGTGAATAATTTTGCGAACCACCTATATCTCATTAAGATGCCACGAGACCAAAAATGGAGAGGGGAGTTCACAAATTTGGCTCTTGAGCATCTTCCAGCCGAGCCTTATTTCGATAAGAAAATTGTGTTATGTGTTATGGGGCATGGGGCTCATTGGATGCGTGTTCGCGGTTTTTAGGGTGAGAAAGAGCCAGAAGAGACCCATGAGAGCCAAATTAATCCATAAAAATGTAGTGTTTGGAATAGTCTTCACGGCTGTGTCGTCGTTGGTCTTCATTAAATTCTAAAATTAGGCCGAAGATCGAGTCAACATATGGCCGTCCGTTTCGAAAATGTGATTAATTTTTCCGAAAATGTGGACAACATTAATCCGGACGATATGTGGTGCCAAATGGATGACTACGAACTCGATTAGGTATCAACTTTTCATTGCGAAATGGACCAATGAATTGGCCATATAGGCCATTCCACTTTGGTGTATGCTATCAGGCCGTAATCATTTTAGTAATCTGAAGCGAATCAACGCGTTATTGATTCCCGAAAAGTTGGTGTTATGTCGTCTGACAATAAAAGATTTATCTCCAGGTATTGCAAGTATTTATTTAACACTTAAATTCACTTAACAATATAATTAATAGAAGATTTTCCCTGACGTCTGGAAGAGAAGTTCCCGAAATTCAATGATACGAACAAAAATAAAAAGCTGACATCCAAACGTCAAAAGGGTGGAATGTATTTAGTGTGGAGTGCATGGTCTTGCCAAATGCATACATCACATACGCCCCCCATTACAAAAGATGTACGAGATAAAATATCATTTTTTAAATCCGAACCGTTCAGGCCTTTTTAGTTCTGATCGATTCCTTACCAATTTTTGTGCTTGAGGAACTTTACAATTGCATTTTCTTATCTGGTCTAAATGTCTTTTAATGTGCCTGCCTGATTCCATTTTACACAGGTCCATTCGCGGACCAAAGACTTTGATAACACAGGTTTGTTGACTAAGTTGCATAGAATTGAAATTACGAATCATAACCACTTCACCGATTTCGAATTTTCTATCTGCCGTGTCATTCATTATTTCTTTTTTAAACGGCTTTGATTGAAGTTAACTGGTATTAACAGATCGGTAAATACGCATTGCATTTTTTACTGTTTGAACCGCGTTTTCTACTGCCACATTTGTCGCTGGATACCCTGGTGCTGTTAGCCACTGAGTTACTTCTGGAACACCAAATCTTGAAAACACATTAAGAAGGCACTTTATGTAAAAGGAAGAGTTCGGAGTTTTATTATAAAACACCTCAATCCATTTTGAAAACGCGTCAATTACATAATAATTACAAAATCTACGGAAATTCTCTCCCAAGATCTTCCTGGCTTTCCCAACCAACTACTCTAGCCTTAGGTGGGCTTAGTAAGAGCGACAAACAAACTTCACAGCATTTTATCATTTCCTCCAGTTAAGATCAAGATGCGACCACCACACGTAAGATCGCAAGAGAGATTTCGTTTTTACAATCTCCATGTTAGTGACATGTGATTCTTTTAAAATTAATTTTCGTAAAGAACATGGAATTACCACTCTATGGCCCCACATCAACACGTCGTTTTCAATTACCAGTTCGTTAATTCGTTTCAAAAAAGGAGAATATTCTTCTTTACTTTGCATTTCTGCATAATTTCCTGTCTTTAGCGCCTCTACAACCGTATGGGTGATTTCATCCCCTCGCGTTTCTTTTCGTACTAATTCAGCATCAACTAAAATATTCGAATTAGTCTCAAATCGGTTTAAATACGTTATAGTGTTTTTAACGTTAGCAACGATTAGTATAAGGCCTCGTAGAAGTAGCATCTTCCGACAGGTGCTAGTTCCTTAAATGACGAGAATTAACCTCTGCAGCCGAACATCTTGCAGCTCTGCTAATAAGTCCTACTTCACGCCTCCCCGTGGCCACATCTGGGAATCTCACTAGAGGTTGCGAAGTGAAGGAGCCAAATGGCGAGTTTCCTGCGCCATTAACCAGGATGAGTGTCGGAAAAACAAAACAAGACCGGGCTACTCCGGCATATTTAGAGCTCAAGCCGGAAAGGATTTCCAGGACTTAGTCAGGGTCTTGGAAAAGAGATGGTGGTGGACGAGCCCTATAAGGGCCAACGGCAGCGCTCACATACCGGAACGGGTTACTGGCTTCGGTGTAACCGACCCCTCGTCGTAGGGGCACTCAAAATGGAACTGGTCCTCCAGGTTGGGGGTTGTGCCGCCGGGGTAACTGCCCGGCCATTTAAAAAAGATAAAGCTACGAAGCATCAACAAGCCTCGGATATGGACGGATCTACTGTTGACAACCCACGCAAACGATTTAAGGACAATGAGCTTCGGATATGCACGTGGAATGTTAGATCCCTTAATAGACCACGTGCAGCCGAGCAACTAGCGGAGGCCCTAGACTGCTGCAAAGCAGACATAACCGCCACCCAAGAAATGCGATGGGATGAGCCGAACAAAAAGAAGATGAAAAACTGCGACATCTACTACGGCAATTGCTATCGACAGCAAAAGCAGCGCTTATTTGGATGCGGATTTGTTTGCACAACACCACCTCCGATAACGGATTCAGGCTAATCGACTTTGCGGCGGGGCGAAACATTGTCATGGCTAGCACGCTGTTCCCACATCTCGACATACACAAGGGGACTTGGAGAACTCCTGATCAATCAACAGTCAACCAGATTGATCACATTGCGATCGACGCAAGACACTCCTTCAGCATTATGGATGTCCGTACGTTCCGAGGAGCCAACATCGACTCGGACCATTACCTTGTTGTAGCCAAGGTACGGTTGCGGATATCCCACACTACGCCAAGACAAACTAATGCTGTGAGAAAATTCGACGTCAGACGGCTACAATCACAAGAGATCGCCAAGTCCTTTTCCGATCGAGTGTCTCTTAATCTCTTAAAGGGTCCAATGCCGCCAGCATCAAGCATCGAAGACCATTGGAAACACTGCCAAAACGCCATCAGAGATGCTGCTTCTGATGTGCTGGGTTTCACTCGTCCACCACAACGAAACCCCCGGTTCGATGATGAATGCCGGCAAGCACATGCAGCTAAGCAAGATGCATATAACGCGGCGCTGCTTAGAAAGACCAGAGCTGCTCATGAGCTCTATGAGCGGAAGAGGAGAGACGACCACCGGCTTCTCAGGAGGAAGAAGAAAGAGCATGAGAAGCGCGCGATCGAGGAAATTAAGAGATGCTACTCCAGGAATGAGGTTCGGAAGTTTTACCAAAAGTTAAAAATAACATGCCGCGGAAACAAACCCCGAACCGAAGCCCGTAGAGATGAACAAGGGAACATCGTAGTAGAATCGCAGTCGATGCTGAGGATTTGGAAAGATCATTTCTGCAGACTGTATAACGGCGATGACGGACCAAATACCGCTGTCAGGCAGAATCAACCTTTCGACCTAGACGATGATGACCAACAATTCCGTCCACCCGACCTGGATGAAGTAAAGATAGCCATATCGAAGCTTAAGTCCAACAAAGCTGTTGGAGCGGATGGCCTGACTGACGACTTGGTAAGAAGCATACACCAACTTATCTGTAAAATATGGTTGGACGAAAGTATGTCCGATGAATGGAACCTCAGCATTGTTTGTCCAATTCTTAAGAAAGGAGACCCTTTGAACTGCGTCAACTACAGATGCATCAGTCTCCTTAACATCGCATATAAGATCTTATCCGCCATATTGTGTGAACGCCTGAAGCCGTTCGTCAACAACCTGATAGGTCCATATCAGTGTGGCTTCAGGCCAGGAAAGTCCACCATCGACCAGATATTTACACTACGGCAGATCTTGGAGAAGACCCATGAGCTTCAGATCGATACACACCACCTATTCATCGATTTTAAGGCCGCGTATGACAGCATCTATAGAGACGAGCTATACAGAGCAATGCCTAGTTTCGGCATCCCTGCCAAACTCGTCCGTCTGTGCAGGATGACGATGGAAAATGCACGCTGCTCCATCAAGATCGGTAAAGATCTCACCGAGACCTTTGATGTCCAGAAAGGATTTAGACAAGGCGATGCGCTATCATGCAATTTTTTCAACGTCGTACTTGAAAGAATAGTGCAAAACTCACAAGCAAGCACAAGAGGCATAATTTTTCAAAAGTCCGTTCAACTACTCGCATACGCCGACGATATTGACATAATCGGGAGAAAGCAGCGTGATGTCAGTGCCGCTTTCGCGAGTATTAAGACGGAAACGGCGAAAATGGGTTTAGCGGTCAATGAGGGCAAGACCAAGTATATGCTGTCAAGCAAAAAGGACAACGAACACCGTCCTCTCGGGCAGAACGTCACCCTCGACAGATATAACTTTGATGTAGTTTAGGACTTTGTCTACCTAGGCTCCGCTATAAATACAGACAACGACACCAGCGCTGAGATCAAGCGAAGAATAACTCTTGCCAACCGCTGTTTCTTTGGGTTAAGAAGGCAATTGAGTAGCAAAGCCCTCTCTCGGACAACAAAAGTCACCCTTTATAAGACCTTAATAATCGCGGTCCTGCTCTATGGCGCAGAGGCATGGACATTATGAAAAATGGATGAGGGTGTTCTTGGTTGCTTCGAGAGAAAAATTCTTCGGGCCATCTTCGGTCCCGTCTGCATTGACGGTGAGTGGAGGAGGAGATACAACTACGAACTGTATGGACTGTACAGTGACATGGACCTAGCCAGAAGAGTGAAGATCCAAAGACTAAGATGGCTGGGTCATGTAGAGCGCATGGACACCAATGCTCCGGTCCGAAAAGTCTTCGAATCCGCCCCCGAGGGACAGCGCAGTAGAGGAAGGCCAAGACTCAGGTGGCGCACGCAAGTGGAAGGGGACCTCAGCCAACTTAGCGTGCGAAACTGGAGGCAGCTAGCCAGCGATCGAGCTGGCTGGAGAAGCTTGTTGACTGAGGCCCAGGTCCACCCCGGACTGTAGCGCCACCTAAAGTAAGTAAGTAAATTTTTACCGTGATCTTTTAAGTCTTCATCGTTGATCGTACGTTGAGGGAAACGAGATATTCGTATTTGTCAGCCACATTTCTGCTAATTTAATATATCGTATTGTATTTGATACTGGAAAGCGGAGAGATAAAAAACGCCCACCCTTGCAACCTACTTGTGGACATTTGTGGAATAGCTTTCTTTTCACCGAAAATTGCAACACGCGGTTTACTGATAAAATTTTCTAAAGATTCTTTCTGATTCTTCGTGAGGCAAACTCAATTGATCGTTTAGATCCGTCGGGAAATGTGTGCGCTAAAACTGCTCCTATGCCGACATTAGATGCATCGCAGGTAAGCACTAAGTGTAGTTTCGGATTGTAATGAACTAAAACCATGTCTGACATAATTTCTTCTTTCATGGCCTCACAGGCATCCAACAAGCTTGTTTAGTCCACAAAAAAGTTTTGCTTTTTAAGACGCTGTAAATAGGGGACATCCGAGATGTTTTCGGAACTGGAAAATTCGTTATCGTTTCATCGCGATTTACTTTGACTAAACCCATCTTTGAAATCGTTCATTATATCGGCTATTCGCGGGAAAGGATGATTCGTGTCTTTGGTTGGACATTATTGTCCACTTCAAGGCAAACTTTACAATTTCGTAATTTACCGTAATCGTCCGAAAAAAGCGAATCGTTTCTTGTTTCATAATTGTTTTTAAATGTTCATCATCTGAGATCAACGCGTTAATTTAATTTTTTTTAATTTGAAGAACTTTAAAAATGTCTCTTCCAACTATTGGGTTTTCCCCTTTATCAAGCTTCCTCGTAGAAAGTAGAAAGTTCGTCTTTCACAATAAAGAATCGTTGGAAGTTGTTAAATTGGCATTAAATATTGTTTTTAATTCGCCATTTGACTTCTCTCTAGGTGTTGTCGATACATTTAATCCATGTACAACCTCGCAAGTCCTGTCTCCCAATAAATTTACGAGGGCGGCTCGTTTTTTCGTCCCGTCCGTAATATCGGCCTGGCAAAAATATTGTTTCAGTCGCCCTTTAAATACCGACCAATTTTGTACAGCGTGTTGAAAAGTGGGAATACTAAGTACTGCTGATGATTGGTTCAGTAAAAAATTGGGTAGCTCTTCTGGCATTTTAGCACGTGTACGAGTTGCACAGAAAATATAGGTGTATTAGAAAAAACGCTAACGAAAAGAAATTTTTTAAGATTTTAAAAGATTTATATCCAGGTATTGCAAATATTTAATAATTAACTTAAATTCACTTAAAAATATACTTAATAGAGGATTCACCCTGACGTACAGATGAGAACTGGCCGGAATTCAAAGGTACGTCCAAGAACAAAGCTGACATCCAAACGTCAAAAGGGTGGAATGCATTTAGTGGGGATGCATGGTCTTGCCAAATGCATACATCCGAGGTAGCTTCCACACAGGATGGGTTTCGTCAAATCAGCCGTGAAACCATATCCTAAGTACGAATCATTTTCAATTCAAGCTCAATTCCAGTTTTAATTGCTTCAAATAGATACTTGGGCCCTAAAAATCACTCTTTACAAGGCGTCCGTTCACGTGGTGACAGCTAGCTAGGGATTTTTTTTCATAGTCTGCCCGGTATGTCATTTAAACAGCCCTGGTGTGAAAAATGCTCTGTCCAATTTACAGATAATTTCATGCGAAAACTATCTGCCACTGCTTATCCTTTTATTAACCCTTTCCTCGTTATACGAACTTATGCGTAACGAGTTTCCCATTTTTACTGCATCGCTGCTGCTCCGCTTATGGGGTTGGCTAATGTCGCAGACCGCAGAATGCGTCTACATAAAGCTCGGTCCTGGATCGCTTCAGTGGTTAACCCCAGACGTTGTTGCGCATTTGCCATCTGAGAAATCCAGGAATTCTTTTTCCGACCTCGTTTTCTTCCAGTTGGAGTGATCGTAGTTGAAAGTGCCTTTCTAACCGGATTTTCCGTAGATCTTTTTCGAACGTGGCAATACCAGCTTATACTATTCGCCGCAAGCTGTTCAGTTACCGAAATCGTTATATGTAGACTTCCTCTTATACGCGTAGATCTAATGCAATCGCGTTTAGTGACTCCACTAGACATCCTTAACATTTTCATTCCCGCTCCCGTCATTTTCTTTTTAAACGCTTCGTACATTGTCCAGCACTGTGAACCGTATATAAGAGCTGGTCTAACAACCGTGGTGTAGAGTTTCTCCTTTAATTTAAGTGGAAATTTTCGGTCGCAAAAGATTCCCGAATTTTCCCGCCATTTCATCCATCCCACACTAACTCTGTGGTTTACGTCGTCGTCACATTTCGCTTCCATGTTAACGATTGATCCTAAGTACTTAAAGATAGTGCTTTTCGGTAGAACTATTCCGTCTAACATTATATCCGGAACAGGTCGCAACGGATGCGCAAATGGGCACGTCAAATGCTCCGTATTTGAACGACTTATTTTAAACCCGTTTCTCTCTAGCGCATTTCTCCATGAATCTAAGGCGTTCTGTAAATCTTCGACGTTATCGCTAAGTATAACTGCGTCGTCAGCGAAGAGAATTGGCGTTACATTTGCTTCGCGCATGCAGTCTTTTAAAAGATAGTCGAATACTACGTTTTAGGCAATGAAATCAATTTCGGATAGAGAATGACAATCGAATTCACAAATCTCCGCGTACAAGTATCTCTAAGTACAGACAGACAATTAGAGGTTTCCCCTAAATTATTTCAATTTCAAACGATTCCTCATCCCATAGGCATGTTAGCCAGTAATCCCAACAACAAATCAGACACCCCTCGAGAGCATCTAAATTGAATTGATATTCAACTTCGATGGCATGACTCCTTCCTCAATGACAAATCACAATCAATTTAATCGACTAATAGAATTCGAGTTGCAGCTTTGGGCCTCTGCATTGTGTGTCGTCATCTCGATGTCATTGCTGCATTAATTAGATTAGAAGATCCAAACACAACTGGATAGTACTCGTATGAGCTACGACCTGCATACAGTCATAAATGATTTCTCATTTAAATAAATTGTTGCAGAGGGAATTCGGCAATTCCAGCAGCGACAGTGATTTAGATACACATACGAGTACGATATACGACTAGACGAGTACGAATGCTCCCATATTCGTTTCATATTCGTACACATGGTCCAGGACGAATGACAGCAACAAATTCCTCTAGCATTGTCCTTTTTTATTGTAAATTTTTGCATGAAAAATCGAAATAACACTTCTGCAACAGTTGAATTGAATGCATGCATCGACTCGAGTGTGTTGGAAATTTTTTTTAGATTGCCAGTGTCGTATAGCGACCGAATTCAAGTGATCCATTTCTAAATGGCTTAATGGCTGGCAGTGATTTGCCAAATGGGCGATAAAAGTTTCTCCATTTTCCACAGCAACGCAGACATAACAAACGTTTGCGTGACTTAAACTTGTCCATTTACCAGACTGAGAAGACAACGACTATTGCGACGACAGCAGGGAACTATGACTATTATCCGGGCAAGTACACGTACTGTCGACAGTCGAAATAAGAATTTTCGTAAGTTTTCTAATATCTCTGGTGCAAACTTAAGTTTTTTTGTCGAAGGAATGACATCCATCCTCCTGCTCCTTGTCCTTGTCTCTTGGTCTTTGTTTTTCTGGGTCTGCACTGAGATGAGATTCCTAAGATAATGAAAGATAATGGCCAAGTTTGTCATTAAATTATTTTGCTTCGGCAGCAGGAGCAGTTGCGAGCTCTTTGTTTTTGAAGAGGGGATCTGTTTTGCTGCCGTTGATATGGATTTTACTGAATTGGAGTATGATTTTGCCCAGGAGTTTGAATGAAGTGCACTTGGGTGATGTCATTAAGTGCAGGCAATAAAGACAAGATTTGCCAAACGGCCAGATTTCGGTGACTCGCTCTTGATGCTGAATTTTCATTTATTTTGCAAGTGATGAAAGGTCCTTGACTTATTTCACCCTGAAAAGTAATCCAGCATTTAACATTATTTCGGCTTTAAAGGGACGTAGGTCCTATTGTCTGTCTGCGGGTTCAGTTCATGGATAAGAAAACGTTTCTTTTAAAGCTCCCAAGGGAACCCTAAAGGTTCATCATATGATTCCAACATTTCATTGATTGGTTCGTCCGGATGACCGTTGTCTCGTAAACAAATGCATCAGCCTATGATTAATCCACAAGAAAAGTGGTGTCAAGGAGTTCTTAAGAAGCAGATTAAAGGCGCTATGGTAGGGTTTATAAATACATCCTACTGCAGTCATCTGCAGACTAGGTATTAATGCCAAATTCGTTTGCATGTGCAGCATTGCTTTGCGAATTTTTCTTTTTGTCTTAAAGTACAAACATTTTCATAGTTTTCTCAACTTTGTGAGCGTTTCCTTCGCGCAAATTCGGGTTAAGGATGTTCTTCAAGAAATCTGGCATCTGGACCCATCTGCTCTTCAAAACGGTTGTCGTTATAATAATCAGCGCTTAGGGTTATCCAGAGCACTGAGCATCTTCGAAATTATGTATCCTGTGCCGTATTTGGGATGGATGAAGGATGAAGGTTGTGAAGCTTATCAATGTGCATGTTTGAGGGGTTTGCTCATGCTAGTACGACCATTTTATTTTGGAATCTACAGTGCAGTACATCTAGGCGTTTTTCTGAGATTGGAGTAGAGTTTCTCTATGCGCACACCCCATACATTTATTTAAACTTGTCAAAAGGCATCAAGAACGTCTGAGCGTTTGAGCTGCCTCCAACTCACTCCCAAAGAGTTGAATTTCTCCTCGACGGTTCTGTGACCACGTTCGCTTACGGCGTCCCGCTATTCTGCCTGCCTGGGTGAGCAGATTCCAGTACATAGGGTTCTTCGCGATGGAATTGTCTTCACGCCGTAGGGTATGTCCGATCGACTGCCACTTCCTCCTCTCTTATAGTAGTGTTTAAGCTTTCTTTGCCAGCTCTCATATAATGTTGTTCGTTAAGGATATGATTCGGTTAGAAGATCCTCAATATGATTCTTAAACACTTGTTTACGAAGATTTGCAGCTTCGGAATGTCAATGGTGCCCATCGTTCAGTAAAGATTCTACACAAGAGTCGTAGCTTGGTTCTGAAGTTGAAAATATTACTTTTCCAGATTGTGGATAGCATTCCGAACGCAGCTTTAGCCCTTTCGATTCTGCTCCAGACTGCTCCAGACACCCAGTTCAATATTATTGCGGTTACCCTAAACTTTCTCGACTTCCAGCCCGGCAATGTTAAGTTGAGCGCTAATTTCTGAAGCGCTGAGGGCCTTTGTTTTGCTTGAGTTAATTTTGAGCTCCACTTGGTTTGCCTCAGCTTTCAGATTGTGGGCCATCAAGTTGAGGTACATTATCCGATGTGAAAGTAGACTAGCATCATCATTGTAGTCAAGGTGCAGTTTCTTTCCGTCAATGCTACACGGAGTACATCGCCGATAATCATCAAGAACAGCAATGTGCAGCAGTATGCACTCTTGACGTACTCCACTTTGAGTTCAAATTCCTCCGACACTCTACCATTGTGTAAGATATTATATTAACCGCCCTCGTATGTAGCCTTCGTTATAGCTATAAGTTTTTCTTGGATTCATTTCCTGCGCAAGGGCAAACAGGTATCACCACGATTCAAGTAGTCGATAAGCCTTCTCGAAGTCTCTACAGATGCAAAGAAGACCCCTACTCAACGCATTGTTCGATTACTAGTCGTAAGGTATGCAGGAGGATCCAACTTAAGAACTTGCCGGTTCGACTTCATGAGTTGAATCTTAATGTTCTTTGATCCGCTCTAGATTTATACTTACTTTAGGTGGCGCTCCAGTCCGGGGTGGACCTGGGCCTCAGTCAACAAGCTTCTCCAGCCAGCTCGATCCCTGGCTAGCTGTCTCCAGTTTCGCACGCTAAGTTGGCTGAGGTCCCCTTCCACTTGCGTGCGCCACCTGAGTCTTGGCCTTCCTCTACTGCGCTGTCCCTCGGGGGCGGATTCGAAGACTTTTCGGACCGGAGCATTGGTGTTCATGCGCTCTACATGACCCAGCCATCTCAGTCTTTGGATCTTCACTCTTCTGGCTAGGTCCATGTCGCTGTACAGTCCATACAGTTCGTCGTTGTATCTCCTCCTCCACTCACCGTCAATGCAGACGGGACCGAAGATCGCCCGAAGAATTTTTCTCTCGAAGCAACCAAGAACACCCACATCCATTTTTGATAATGTCCATGCCTCTGCGCCATAGAGCAGGACCGGGATTATTGAGGTCTTATAAAAGGTGACTCTCGTTGTCCGAGAGAGGGCTTTGCTACTCAATTGCCTTCTTAGCCCAAAGAAACAGCGGTTGGCAAGAGTTATTCTTCGCTTGATCTCAGCGCTGGTGTCGTTGTCTGTATTTATAGCGGAGCCTAGGTAGACAAAGTCCTTAACTACCTCAAAGTTATATCTGTCGAGGGTGACGTTCTGTCCGAGACGTCGGTGTTGGTTGTCCTTTTTGCTTGACAGCATATACTTGGTCTTGCCCTCATTGACCGCTAAACCCATTTTCGCCGCTTCCGTCTTAATACTCGCGAAAGCGCCACTGATATCACGCTGCTTTCTCCCGATTATGTCAATATCGTCGGCGTATGCGAGTTGTTGGACGGACTTTTGAAAGATAGTGCCTCTTGTGTTTGCTCGTGAGTTTTGCACTATTCTTTCAAGTACGATGTTGAAAAAATCGCATGACAGCGCATCGCCTTGTCTAAATCCTTTCTGGACATCAAAGGTCTCGGTGAGATCTTTACCGACCTTGATGGAGCAGCGTGCATTCTCCATCGTCATCCTGCACATATGGACGAGTTCGGCAGGGATGCCAAAACTAGACATTGCTCTGTATAGCTCGTCTCTATAGATGCTGTCATACGCGGCCTTAAAATCGATGAATAGGTGGTGTGTATCGATCTGAAGCTCATGGGTCTTCTCCAAGATCTGCCGTAGTGTGGAGTCGATGGTGGATTTTCCTGGCCTGAAGCCACACTGATATGGACACACAATACGGCAGATAAGATCTTATATGCGATGTTAAGGAGACTGATGCCTCTGTAGTTGGCGCAGTTCAGAGGGTCTCCTTTCTTGGGAATCGGACAAACAATGCTGAGGTTCCATTCATCGGGCATACTTTCATCCGACCATATTTTACAGATGAGTTGGTGTATGCTCCTTACCAAGTCATCGCCTGCCGCTTTGAAGAGCTCGGCAGTCAGGCCATCCGCTGGATGGACTTAAGCTTCGATATGGCTATCTTCACTTCATCCAGGTCGGGTGGACGGAATTGTTGGTCATCATCGTCCAGGTTGAAAGGTTGATTCTGCCTGACAGCGGTATTTGGTCCGTCATCGCCGTTATACAGTCTGCAGAAATGATCTTTCCAAATCCTCAGCATCGACTGCGATTCTACTACGATGTTCCCTTGTTCATCTCTACAGGCTTCGGTTCGGGGTTTGTTTCCGCGGCATGTTATTTTTACCTTTTGGTAAAACTTCCGAACCTCATTCCTGGAGTAGCATCTCTCAATTTCCTCGATCGCGCGCTTCTCATGCTCTTTCTTCTTCCTCCTGAGAAGCCGGTGCTCGTCTCTCCTCTTCCGCTCATAGAGCTCATGAGCAGCTCTGGTCTTTCTAAGCAGCGCCGCGTTATATGCATCTTGCTTAGCTGCATGTGCTTGCCGGCATTCATCATCGAACCAGGGGTTTCCATGTGGTGGACGAGTGAGAAGCAGCATCTCTGATGGCGTTTTGGCAGTGTTTCCAATGGTCTTCGATGCTTGATGCTGGCGGCATTGGACCTCTTAAGAGATTAAGAGACACTCGATCGGAGAAGGACTTGGCGATCTCTTGCGATTGTAGCCGTCTGACGTCGAATTTTCTCACAGCATTAGTTTGTCTTGGCGTAGTTTGGGATATCCGCAACCGTACCTTGGCTACAACAAGGTAATGGTCCGAGTCAATGTTGGCTCCTCGGAACGTACGGACATCCATAATGCTGGAGGAGTGTCTTGCGTCGATCGCAATGTGATCAATCTGGTTGACGGTTGATTGATCCTTAGTTCTCCAAGTCCCCTTGTATATGTCGAGATGTGGGAACCGCGTGCTAGCCATGACAATATTTCGCCCCCCCGCAAAGTCGATTAGCCTGAATCCGTTATCGGAGGTGGTGTTGTGCAGGCTATATTTTCCGATTGTTCCACTAAAGATACCTTCTCTTCCTAGCTTTGCATTAAAATCACCGAGGACAATTTTAATGGCATAGCTAGGGCATTGCTCGTAGGTCTTGTTGAGGAGCTCGTAGAAGGCATCCTTGGTGTCGTCATCTTTCTCCTCTGTGGGGGCATGCGCGCATATGAGGCTTATGTTGACGAATTTAGCCTTGATGCTGATTGCTACGAGGCGCTCGCTCACATGCCGGAAGCTGAGGACTTCTTGTCTTAGTCTGCCTCCGACAACAAATCCGCATCCAAATAAGCGCTGCTTTTGCCGTCGATAGCAATTGCCGTAGTAGATGTCGCAGTTTTTCATCTTCTTTTTGTCCGGCCCATCCCATCGCATTTCTTGGATGGCGGTTATGTCTGCTTTGCAGCAGTCTAGGGCCTCCGCTAGTTGCTCGGCTGCACATGGTCTATTAAGGGATCTAACATTCCACATGCATATCCGAAGCTCATTGTTCTTAAGTCGTTTGCGTGGGTTGTCAACAGTAGATCCGTCCATATCCGAGGCTTGTTGATGCTTCGTAACTTAATCTTTTTTAAATGGCCGGGCAGTTACCCCGGCGGCACAACCCCCAACCTGGAGGACCAGTTCCACTTTGAGTGCCCCTAGGACGAGGGGTCGGTTACACCGAAGCCAGTAACCCGTTCCGGGATGTGAGCGCTGCCGTTGGCCCTTATAGGGCTCGTCCGCCACCATCTCTTTTCCAGGACACTGACTAAGTCCTGGAAATCCTTTCCGGCCTGAGCTCCAAATATGTCGGAGTAGCCCGGATAAGGTCTTGTTTTGTTTTTCCGACACTAATCCTGGTTAATGGCGCAGGAAACTCGCCATTTGCCCCCTTCACTTCGCAACCTCTAGTGAGATTCCCAGATGGCGCCACGGTTAGGCGTGAAGTAGGACTTATTAGCAGAGCTGCAAGATGTTCGGCTGCAGAGGCTCATTCTCGTCATTGAAGGAACCAGCACCTGTCGGAAGATGCTACTTCTACGAGGCCTTATACTAATCGTTGCTCTAGATTTATCCTAGCTATTATTTTAGGTACGGCCGGGAGAACGCATATACCTCTTGATTTGCTGAATTCCATCAAGATTCCCTTCTTTGAAAGCTTGATTATCCCCCCCTTTTCCAACTCTTGTGGAAAGTGCTTGCTATCCCATATCCCCGTATGAATGGATACAATAGATTTGCCGGTATATTTGGCCAAATAGTTCGACAGGAAAGGCATAAATACCTACTGCCTTGTTTTTCTCGATTGTCTTGATTGCGGTAGCTAATTCAGTTATGCTGAGAGATCCGCTGCATATTCGGGAATTTTTCGCTTCGGAAACCTCATTCGAGCTCGACAGTAATCTCAAAAGATGGCTGTCGATAATCATTCCTATATATTTGTAATTTCCGTCTGCTTCGATTTCTCGGTCTGAGACGACACTTTGTTTTTATAGTTACTTATTGGCCGGTGGCTTTGTGGCGTGGACCATTTGGACATGATAATCAGGCCATTATCATGGCTCCAGTCGCATAAGCGAACTCAGCCTGCATTATTTGTATACCAATGGTAGAACATCTATGCCGGATGACGCCTATGGAATACTATTCGTTAAGATCCACATCAACTCGCTTGTGAAAATTATAAAAAGCAGGGGTCCTAGCTAAGATTCTTGAGGGACTCCAAATGGAGTGGAATTTTCTTCACTGAAGTTATTTTTCCTTTAACTTTGAAAGAACCTCGTTGAAGTTTTGTTTTTTTCTTCCCATTACCACAACAGCAAACGTTGTGTTTTGAAAGCATTAAATTACACTCTGTTGATAGTTCCTCTATTAGTTATGCTGTTGATATCAGAATATAATGGCCTTCACTATTGCCGTTCTACAGCCAAAGAGAAGGTACGTGAGTCTCGGAACGAATATGAAAAGCAGACAGTTTTGTCGTCAACAAAGAAATATATTAAATTAGAAATACCAGAAAATAGGTCATTAATGGAAATTTAAAAAAAAGTGTCGGAGACAGAACAGAGCCCTGGGGTACACCAGCATTTACTTGACTTGAAACCATTCAAAACCATTTGAATTAAACGTTCCGAAAGGAAATTTCTAATTACTAATTGAAGAAGAGACTCGTCGATCCCAAATGCAAGAATGTTGGGCAAAAACGACTGACGCCAAACTCTGTCAAATGCCTCAGAAATATTAGGTGCAACTATCTTGCTTTCACCAGATTGGTGTAAACGTTGGTTCCACTTTTCGTGGAGATATGCCATCAAATCAAGAGTGGATCTGTTGCTACGAAAAGAAGAAAGAAAAGAAGAAGAAGAAGAGAAGAAAAAAAGTTTTCGTGTTTCGAGATATTTCATGAGCTGACAGTTTATCAGCGTTTGTTTCCATGACCTTGGAAAGAAGCAAGGAAAGGGCATTGTCTCTATAGAAAAAGAAGGAAGATGATTCTCCCTAATAGGGGCAAATGCATTTTTTGTCTGCCCGAAGGAGTGCAGACAATATTGATCAAAACTTACGCAGTACGTTTCAGAAAGGCGTTGCGTTATTCCTTTCTGGCTTGAACTTTTTTCGGTTTTCCTTTGGGTTGGTCTTGAAAGATCGAAAAATCCGAGGTTGTTACAATGGCCCGAGGAGCCTAGAGAAAAGAACACATGAATAGTATTATGAGTAAGAAGTTAGAAACAGGTCCAGTGTGTTGGTGATATTGACTTATCAACGTCTGGTACTCGGGCTCATTTGTATGCAAGGTCAAGTTGATTCTGCGGGTCTTGATAGCCAGATCGCTGTGAGAATAGAATAATGGCAGTAGTTCATTGCCAGGTAGCATCGGATCAGAGTCCTTTGAGAGGTTTAGGCGGGAATCTACCCATGTTCGACTTGGTGCCAAAAAATCTGTCCTGAATTTACAGTCTTAGACGTACTCAAACAAGCAAATACTGTTTAGTCCGTTCAGCTACGCCGTCCACCCAAGGCTCTCATGACGTAACTTCGAGACGATAATCGTTTGTGTCAATTGTATCAATATCGTTTGCGTATGCGAGTACCCGAACAGACTCTGGAGTTGACATGTAGTTTTGCATAATTCTTCTAAGAACGCTGTTGGAAAAATCACAGCATGGCAATTAATCCAGCAGAAGCGGGCACAGCAGAATAGTTGGAATTAAGTTGGGAAATGACTGTGCTCACTCCATCTTCGTCATGTAAACGAAAATGTTGTCCGTCTTCGTCTAGATTAAATGATTCAATCTGCCTAACGATGAGATGTTGTTCGACATCCCCATTGAATAGTCGGCGAAAATAGTCTTTCCAGATACTCAGTACGGACTGCGGTTCGGCTATGAGATATCTTTCTCCATCCTTGCAGATCTGTTCGGTCCCGACTGCTTTGACTTCTTCATTGTAATTTTTGGCAAAATTTTGAAATTTCGCCCTTCAAACACCACACTAAGTCCTCGATTGGGTGTCTCTTGTCTGCTTTCCTTTGTCATTTGGTGAGCCTCCTTTCTACTCGTATAACAGCCTCCCTCGCTTCATACATTATCTGGTTTTCCATATATTCCCGCATCAAAGGATTGGTTTTGTATGACTCTCTGGGAGTGATCCCACCAGTAGTCTACTACAAGGTTTTGAGAAACTCCTTGGAAAACCCCTTGGCAATGTGCTAGGATTGTAGCCGTAAGGCATTGAACTTCCGCACAAATGTTCCTGATCTTGGTCTGTTTGGAATATTCTGTCATCCAAAACAATGAAAGGGTGCCATGAATCGACTGCAAGTAATGAATTGGCTTGAGGTTCCCTTTATGAAAATCGAGGTAGATTTGTTTCCGAAGATGATAGCGTGGAAGCTGAACTCCTTCACTGTATTATCTAACATATCCTCCTTGCCTGGCTTGCCCTTGAAATCGCAATCTCTGGTGAGATCGTACTTTTCCTCCGTCGGATGGTGTAAGTGATCACCATCTCACCAGGCTTATGTTGGGAAATTTACTCTTTATGCCGATTGTCGTCAGGAGTTCGCCTCGTCGTTCCTCGTAGTGTGAATCCCCATCTGAATAAACCCTGAAACTCTTTCATTGCCGCTGCGTACATGCAGTCTGTTCGAACATTCCACGTACAAATCGTTGTTCCTCAATGGTTCCTCAGAGCGTCAACAGTAAATACATTACGACCCGAGCCACTCGTAAGGGGTTGTGAACTGGAACTTGTTTGTTGTTTGTTGCACTACTGGGCTAATCAAGGTTGTAGGACAATCAGCAATTTTGCGATTAATCGCCGCAGATACTTACTATACAGTACGCCTTCTGAGCAGTTTACGTTCGGAAGTGAAGAGTTGCTGGACTTCATAGAGCTGAAAATGGGTGCTTTGAGGCATAACTATCGTCATTGTGTGTCCGGAAGTCAGATCTCCATAAGACTTTCTTGCCTATGTTTGCCTCAGAATCTCAAAAGCCGTACTTCTCTGCCGCTTTGTGATCACTTGTCTCGCATTCCCCGCATCTTCATTATATTTTACTCGCTCATGTACTCCTATTTAGAATTAATTGATTATTTTAGAAAGCAAAGAATTGAAAAAAACTAAAAGACTGCAGTGTTATACCTTTGAGGAAGATAAGTTGGTTGTTAGCTTAAAGTTGCCGTCTCTTCCAAAGATGGGAAGTAACTTTCCAACTGTTTATCCATTGTGATTTTGCAATCCCTTGCCACTTAAAAATAATGTCTGTTGGGACAATCATCCACTTATTTATTGATGTGTCCTTTTCATAAACACACTCTTAAAAAATCCTCTCAACTTTATCAAAACAAGCTCCACCATAAAGTCATCATTCACCCTTGGAATATAAAATTTTCATACATAAAGTCATCAGAAAGGAACAGCAGCCCAACCAAGTCTTCACCACGACGATGAACGACTCCATCAACTCAAAAATTTGCTCCTAACTAAACGACAATCATTTTCCAAAAACAAAAAAAAAAACAGACAACATCTCAGCAGCACCATCATGCAAGATGAATGATTTAAAATCCAAACATGAATTGAAGACTCCATTTACTTCCGTAGTATGTTTTTGCGCCCGTTTCATTTAAATTTAAAATCATTCCTCAAGTCATATAACAATAAAAACAAATGTCTCCCGTTCTTCTCTTGTTTGCTGGGGGTAGGTTTGGAACCGCGCCTTGTTCCAGTCTTGTTCCCATACCCACTTCTTTCTTCTTGCCATGGAGAAATAACCAAATTATCTTCGCCCTAATAGAATTCACTGGTTTATCCGCCCACGTTCCATTTCGAAAGAAACCATTTTCATATTTTTTTTCCTTCGGAAAATAAGTAGAAATCATTTCTTCCTTGGGTCCCCCCACCCCCCCATACCAACGAGACATAGTCCTACTATCATTCATACGAGTAGGACGAAGCAGCAGCATATTTCCATATTTCTGCCTCACAGAGCAGCCCAGAAAATTCCATCCAATTCGAAACGTGTTAACTCAGTCTCTTGCCACATCCGGTTAAAATATACGAATCCTAGTGGATCTCCTTTCAATTGGCGTGACGCGGCCTTAACCGTATACCGTATACCATAGCCTGCGAGGTGCCCCCAACTCCCTATTGTGCGCATCGTGGTTCTTATGAAAAATTCACAAACACACACATCCCCATGTAAGGGGGGATGGGGAAAGAAAAAAAATTTACATAACCAGTCGGTTGAATCGATTCCAGCTTCTTAGGCTGCCTTAAGTCGGCGGTTCAGGTCTCCTGGTGTGTGGCACAGTGAAATTTAAACCAATTTCAACTGCCATCTCTTCGTAAAGTTTTGTGCCGAATATTTCCCCAATTCATCTGTTCGTCCTTGCTCCTTCTTGTTTTTTTTTTTTCAAATTTTTTTCTTCGACATAGTGCTCATATTCGTTTTCGGATACGTTTTGCTGTTTGCTAAAGACTTCTTCCAATTTGCTATGTGATGTGTTTAAAAGAATTCGATTTGCTCCAGATGTTTGAGATTCGTTTTTGGCCTTCAATCCATCTAACCATGTAAGCACCCAACCAATCCAATCACCCATTTACCACCCACACACCACTTTGAAAAGAGCAAGTCTAAACTATTCATTCCTATTCCACCTTTGGCCCTTGATTCAGGACGATTTGAGAGGAAAAGATTGATTTTCCATTAGTTTGCCGTGGGAACTTACATTTACCGATGACGACGCTGACGATGGGGGTGACAATCTGGATGTTATTGTCGATGACGATGAGTACTTTTGTTTTGTAGCAATCGAAACCAACTACTAGTCGATTTCAAAGTCGATAGGCGAATTGATACGAATCCACCCTGGAGAAATCGCATTCAATGTTGCCGTTTCAGATAGATTCGAGTTATATGTATATGGAGTAGTGTAACATCTGTTGGGTACACTGAAGATAAAGGATTCGCTCTGATTGAGTACTTAGAAGAAAGATCTTCAAATGAGCACTCGTGAAACACCTTAATGTATCGAAGATTCAAAAAAATTATTGATCCACACCTATGTACGAGTATGTCCAGATCAGTAAAACCCAACGCTTCTCATCGTACAATAGGTATGTTAGGAAAATTGCCGGCTAAAAGCTTCTAAAAAATGCGTCTACGCTCGATTTAAGGGACACAGAATACGAAATTGAAAGTGATGTCTCTGCCTTGTTGAGAAAATATCAGTGAAATATATTCTCCTTCTTATTCTTAAGTGGCCCTCCGATGCGTGGTGAACCTGGGCCTCAACCAACAAACCCCTGTAGCTGACACGGTATTTCGCCAGCTCCTTCCATCGGTGATGCACTCCAAGTTGGTGTAGTTCGGTTGAATCTCCTTCCCCATTCCATTCGAAATGGCCAAGGGCTTCTTCATTCTTTTTCAACAATATCCATATCTCTGTGCCACAGAGTAAGATAGGGATGATTAAGGCCTTGTATAAGGTCAAAGAACGCGTCCTTGATCACGTCGTCCTTTTCTTCTGTAGAAGCGTTTACGTAAATAAGGCTGATGTTCCCGAATTTTGCCTTAATGCGGATTGTAACGAGGCGTTCGCTCATATGCAAGAAGCTTAAGACTTTTTGCATAAGTCTGCCCCGGATAACAAATCCGCATCCAAATAAGCGCTGTCTTCTCTCTTTGTAGCAGTCACCGTAGTAAATGTTGCAGTATTTCGTCCGTCTTTTAGTTGGCCCATCCCATCGCAGTTCTGGAATTGCAGTAATACCTGCTTTGTGGCAGTCTAGGGCCTTCGTGGGTTATTCGGCATTCCAGGTGCGGAACGGAAATTCGCATAAGGTTTCGCCGTTGACTCCATTACGGTGGTTCCTCCACCGTACATCCGCCTTCTAAGGGATTCTGCTCCACATCGGAGACACATATTTCAGCTATCAGGGCAGCAGAATCACCCTCGTCTTGCGTAGTCTATGCGCACTGAACAAGGCAGGTCCGAGTGTCCAGTTACAGACTTAGCACGCTTAACGTTATTTCACTATAAATAGCTATCCAGGGGACACCACGAAGAGGTGATGGGCACTCATCTGGGCACTCTTTAATGAGAAGCAATGCTCCTCCTCTTGAGGGAAGCTGTTTATAATTACAACGATGCACTCCATAAATATTTTAAACTGGCTTATCTAGGCTGGTAACACTCGACCGTTCCATGGTGGAATGCTGTTCCTTCCTTTAATAGCTTTTAATCACCTGTCATCGATGGCATGTATCCAGTTATGTTACAAAAAGGCAACAACTAGTTCCAGGCAACTATAAAAAGAAACTTCACTACTTGCCTCGCATTGACATACATACATACCGTAACCCAGGCGAACAGTTATATATAGAAAAGTTTTATATAAAAAGATGAGCTCGAAAGTAGCTCAAAACCTCGTACTCTGACTTGATTCATGCTGAGGAGCATGATATGATTAGTGCACAAAACTGCTTTACGACTCCATTCTTTATCCGATATAGATCCTGTCTGCCAATGTTCCAGACCTGCCGGCCCATTCGACAAGAGTGCTATGGTGCATGTTGATAGACTCACTACTTAATGCTCTGAGTCGTTATACAGTCAACGCTCACTAATATGTAAATGATGTGGCTGTATGGTCTATTGGATCATGCCTAGGGATTGTTTTAACAGGCATGCCCGAGAATGATCGACAACTGTTTCAATAGACATACGCTTTGATTTAATGTGTTCAACAAAAAAGGTTTTTTTCTTGACAGGAAGGGCGTTCTATGCATCGGCTGATTGGTGAAGCAAACTTTCACGAAAATACGCCATTGCGGCTCTTATCAGACTCCAAAGAACGAACTCTCCCGGCTTTTTCCAGCGCGCTTAGTTTAGAGCACTTATGAGCTACATTCTCAAAGCCATCTCTCTTTGAAATAGAAGTTGTCTTAGAACAACACGCACTGGAGTTTTGCTTATTCATTTGACTGTCTTTGGTATTTTTCGAAAAAAAAAAAAATTAGCCATGCCTACGACTAGTTTAAACCAGAGCTGAGATATTAGTTTCCCGGTTAAGTGAGATATAAGACACAAATTGAATTAGGGACCCATGTGGCTTTGTCCCACCCTATCGAGAAATAAGTTTTCCCGAAAACGGGAGATACTCGTAAGTTTCAAATTTTTGGAGAGTTAATATCCATGTGGGTAGGATAAGGAGTTCTTAGATTCGCACAGACAGGGCCGTTTTCAATTTTCTTTTTTTCTGAAGATTATGTTATGTGCCAACTTTCATAAATTTACACACGAAGTTTCGCGTCGATCTGTAAGATAGTTTTTTTTTTGGCGTCCATTCAAGGCGACCAACTCGTGAGTTCTTTGAAAAATGGAAAAAATCGAGAAAATCGCCTTTCGCGATCCACAATATTTGGATGGACTACAGAATTCAATTGCGGCAGAACAAGTGTGAAAGATGACCCCCATCCAGGATGGACAAAAACGGCAATTGTTCCAGAAATCTTCGATAACGTCCAGGATATGGTAATGGAAGATCGGCGATGGAAAGTGTCGAAGATAGCTGAGTCCATAGGCAATTCAACTGAATTGGATATGAGGAAGCAAAATGGGTGCCGGGCTTACTCAATTCTGTACAAAAACTTTTGTTTTGGTCCAACAGAAATTGTACCAGCTAAAGTTCCAACTCATCCAGCTTCCACCAGATATGGCTCTCTCGAACTTTCATCTGTTCCCAGAACTAACAATTTTCTAAATGTTTGCATTTATGGGGAAAATTGTAAGAATTTGCTTAAAGAAAGTCAAATTATAGGCATCTGCCTGACCGTTGTTGACATACATACATACATACGATTCGCGTGAGCGGCTAAAACTTTCGGAGAAAAGGGCGAAATCTTGTTAGCAAACAAAGCTAGCCACCCCTCTTAGAAATTTGGTTCAATTCAAGTTTGAGGTGTATGTTAGGTGGGGCGTAATTCCCCCACCGCTGCTTCTTATCCTTTTATTAACCCTTTCCTCGTTACACGAACTTATGCGTAACGAGTTTCCCATTTTTACTGCATCGCTGCTGCTCCGCTTATGGGGTTGGCTAATGTCGCAGACCGCAGAACGCGTCTACATAATGCTCGGTCCTGGATCGCTTCAGTGGTAAGCCCCAGGCGTTGTTGCGCATTTGCCATCTGAGAAATCCAGGAATTCTTTTTCCGACCTCGTTTTCTTACAGTTGGAGTGACCGTAGTTGATAGTGCCTTCTTAACTGGATTTTTCGCAGATCTTCTTTGAACGTGGCAATACCAGTTTATTCTATTCGCCTCAAGCTGTTCGGTTACCGAATTCCTTATATGTAGACTTCCTCTTATACGCGTAGATCTAATGCAATCGCGTTTAGTGACTCCACTAGACATCCTTAACATTTTCATTTCCGCTCCCGTCATTTTGTTTTTAAACGCTTCGTACATTGTCCAGCACTGTGAACCGTATATAAGAGCTGGTCTAACAACCGTGGTGTAGAGTTTCCCCTTTAATTTAAGTGGAAGCTTTCGGTCGCAAAAGATTCCCGAATTTTCCCGCCATTTCATCCATCCCACACTCACTCTGTGGTTTACGTCGTCGTCACATTTCGCTTCCATGTTAACGATTGATCCTAAGTACTTAAAGATAGTGCTTTTCGGTAGAACTATTCCGTCTAACATTATATCCGGAACAGGTCGCAACGGATGCGCAAATGGGCACGTCAAATGCTCCGTCTTTGAAGGACTTATTTTAAACCCGTTTCTCTCTAGCGCATTTCTCCATGAATCTAAGGCGTTCTGTAAATCTTCGACGTTATCGCTAAGTATAACTGCGCCGTCAGCGAAGAGAATTGGCGGTACATTTGCTTTGCGCATGCAATCTTTTAAAAGATAGTCGAATACTACGTTAAAGAGGAAAGGGCTAAGTACGCTTCCTTGATGCACTCCGACATTAACTGGAAATTCTCTTGTTAGTCCGGCAGAGCTTTTAACCGCAGTTTTCACGTTTCCGTACATGTCATGTCTTCCGATTGCTGTACTTATTTCTTCGATTGAAAAGTCCGAAACTTCCTCCTCTAATAGACCAGCTGTCGGCACGATATCACGTGGAAACTGTTTGTTAAGCAACTCCTTGCAGTATTCAAGCCACCGGTCACAAATTTCCTTTTCATTTGTTAGTAAGCGACCGTCTGCGTTTTTGATGTATTTCGGCCTCTGTGCAGCGAGCTTAAAAATAGTTGGCATTTTAGTATTGTACGACGTTTGAACTTCTTGGATAGATTGTCTTCTATCTGCCGATCGTGAGGAAATTTTGTTCCAACTCCTGGTACAGATTTTCCGCTGCTGCCGCTCGAGTTCGAGCCAGGATTTTCTTTGCGATCTTTTTAAGACGCTCGTATTCAAGAGCCAGTCGAGCTTTTTCGATATCGCGCTCCGATCGCATTTTGTCCACGCTTGGAATGCACGCTTCTTGTCGGCCACAGCTCGTTTGGTTTCGTCATTCCACCACCATGTTTCTTTGCCGACGTGATGATATTTCGATGGGACTTTGCGAGTGTTATGCATTCCTCGTGCATGCTGTTCCACATTTCTTGCGGGCTAAGTGAGTCTGCGATACCGTTTATATTGTGAAGTACTTCTTTAGCCAGTGCGATAAATCTTGCGCTTCGTTCCTTCGATAGATTATAGTACCGGATTTTTGGCTTTCCAAACGAGGCCCGTGTTTTCGGTGGTTCCGCTGTGAAAAATTCTGTAATGAGCAGACGGTGTTGGCTTACTAGCGATTCTCCAAGTATTACTTTACAGTCCTTAACACGGATTCTCATCGACATTTTGCAGAGTTGATAATCTACTTGCGTTTCGTGGCCTCCGCTGCTAAAGGTGATAAGATGTCGTTGATGTTTAATGAACATTGTATTTAAGACGGTTAAGCCGTAAGCCCTACACGCTACAAGGATGTCTTCGCCAGCTGAATTTCTGGTTCCAAAGCCTTTACAGCCATGGCAGTCCTCATAATCAACATTTGTTTCTCCGACGTGGCCATTTAAATCTCCGCCTACGAAGAGCATCTCATCGATAGGTATATTTCTAAGCAAATTACCGAACTCTGACCAAAATGTATCTTTTTCCGATTGGTCGCATCCATTTTGTGGAGCGTACGCGCTAACAATGTTCCACGTTTCATTGTGTATGACATAATTCCCCCACCGCATTGGGGCATAAGTTCCTAATTCGATTTGAGACTGATGGAGACTACTCCATGGGGACCCGAGAAAAATGTTTATAATATATGTCCTCAAGATTTCCCTTAAATGGCAAAAAGAATAAGACGCAGCGCAAAGTGCTTCAAGTCACACAACCCTTAAATGGCTAGGCAAGTCAGTATCAAAAATATTATCGCAACGGAACGAACCAAAGTTGTGATAGGCGGAGTTTTTGTAAGACGCATAAATATAGAGCTTCCATTCCGGAGTCAGTAAGCCAATCGTCTCACCGTCTTGCTCGTCCTGTTTCCAATAGCTGATTCTCGTGAACAGTATGCGGCCGTGAACTTGTGTTTATTGAAAACTTCTTCGAAATAACCGGCACAGTAACTCTTGAAATATGAAGGAAATATTTAGAAAATGTGTGATTAATTCGTGCTTAGGTAGCCCTACCAGCAAAAGAACCCTATTCAAGTGTAAGTATGCACTATGCTTTCGTTTTTTGAGATCAAGGAAGGATGCTACTGGCTCTATATGGGTTCTTCTTCTCTCTGCATGTTATATTATTATGACATCTAAAATTGAGATCTCGAAAAGCATAGATTTTCATCAAATGCGAGATCTCCAACTATACTAAGGCAGGTCTTGCTTTCTCGCTTAGAAGAGTTGTAAAACTTAAACAAAGGCAGGATAGCCTTGGTATTTAGGGCAAATGTAATTGTGCCCGGTTCGGGGCACATGCATATAAGCATAGCTCGTAGAAACATTATTTGGTGGCGTCGTTCTTGTCGTGAATTAAGCCTTGATACCGTTTCTCATAAAATCGCCGCAATATCGTTTCTATTCCCCACAACTAGCACCATGGTATACACCACAGCAGTGGCCGTTAACCTCATTGTCGTTGTAAAGTTTGCTGGGATCATCGAAAGCAAAGCCATCTACGTATATGCAAAGCGATAGAAAAGTTACTTCGTCGCACAACCCATAATTTGTCTTTGATTTAGCCCCTAGAAAGTGGAGGTGGATACTCATGTGCCAGTTACCCTTTTTGAGGATGCAAGCACTGCTCTTGCCACTGCCATCAAAGGCTCATCCACCACTCGCACTGCCTTGAAAGTTCCCTATTGACCTGAGCACAGAATATCTCCGAATCGCTTTAATAAAACGTCCGCTGCTCTTTCGGTAGGCTTCACCGTTGTACGGTGTACGTTTCTACTCCTTCTGAGTATTTCTTGGTAAATGACTGCGAACACTTCTTAACAAGAGATGCCTCGTCTGTTACATGCGTGCCGAGCTTGCGCTTTATGAGCATTTGGCTCAACATGAACAGTCAGATTTATTAGTTATCTGCCTCCCTTAGATGTGATGATGCGATTTACTAAACTCAGATGACTATCCTTGGCGAATTCTACAAAAAAAAAAATTACTCCAATCGGAGTGCAAGTGGCAACACTGTCTCTGAATCCTTTTAAAGCAAAAGTGGACAATAAAAATGAGAGAGAAGAAAACAAAAAAAAATATAAAAAAAATTAGAGAAAATTATTTTCGCATGAAACTCCAAATTGAATGGGAAAAACAACATCGACGCACAATAAAGGATACACACGAATCCATTCGAAGCGACCGAACACGATGAGGACAATTCAACAAGAGACGCGCAATACGAATAGCAATAGCAATAGCTGGCATAGGGCCGCCGCCATTGTCCTGTGAATAAGTTTTCATATTTCCCTAGGACGTCAACAAAAATGGAACACCAAAGTCAGCAGTAGTACCGAGTGGATACGAGTAGCAGTTGAGAAAAGAGAAATACTTTGTCCTTTACTTTCGCCCTTTCTCTATGTTTCTCCTTCTCCCATTCTATTCATCTGGCTTTGCTGTTTGTCCTTTATTTTCTTGCTGTATGATGGGCCCTGTACTGTTTCCTTTTTCAAGATCTCACTAGAATAAAGCACGTCCTGATTTTTGTTTTTCATTTTTTTTCTTATTATCCTTTTGTCCATGATGAGGAAGATGGAGGCCGGGTGCCTTCTGCCTCCCGCCCCTGCCTCCTGCTACCAACCCACTTCTCGGCCCTTAGTAGCGCCTCTCTATCTCATAATTTATATTCCCAGTGTAAGACAAGATAATCTACCTCATTTTGTCTTACTTGATAGGACGATGGGAGGACATTTTTAGTTTGCTTCCTCTTGCGTTTTGCTTTTTTTTGTTGTTTTTATTTTTGTCCTTTTCATTTATCTTTTCTATTTCTTTTGCGTAAGCATAGATCCTTGCATTTATTTTCTGTTTTTCGCTATCTACAAGTATCTGTAAGAAGTTCTGTGAATACGAGTACTCGCATCTATGAGTGTGCAAAGTGTAGAAGAGGAGAAAAAAAAAAACGGCCAAGAGATTTAGGAACTTGTTAGGATAATTAAATTGCATTTTTATGTTTGCAAAGGAACATGTAAAAAAGGGAAGAAAAACTAAACCAAACAGGATATAGAGTGGAGGATAGAAGTTAGTTCTGTCTTCTTCATTTGGCGGAAAAAGGAAATGAGAACATAGTCATTTTGAAAATTGAACGGTTCTTGTGTGTTAAGTAGAAGACAGCGCAATGAGGATATGGCAAGAATTTTCAATTTTCTTAGATAAACAGGAAATGAAATGCTCTTTACAGGGGGTAGAGCACATGATACGGTGTCGGGTGCTCTACAGGAACATATATGTAGGTTGCACGTGGATTAAATGAGATTGTACGAGAGTACTAGGAACTATCTATAGTACTCGTACATTCTGGAATCCTATGAAGTAGTTGAATAATAAAACTGAGAACATGTTGGAAAATGTTGGAAACAAAAAGGGTTCTCGGGTTTAATGAAAAGCAATTGAATATCCTGAGTGGATACTTGTAAATTCACAAAACAAGGTGAGTCAGTAAAGATTGCTGTTAAAGACCTAGGGTTGAAGGTTAACGATTTTGCTGTTTCTAAACAATGACAATAGACGAGAAGAAAAATGGTTTAACCTCGAAACAGTATTTGTCTAAGGGGCTTATCCTTTGACTGACATGGAACGAATGATTTGAATATCAGTCAGTCACCTATTATGGAGACCGTCAAAAGCAATGAAAGAAGTAGTTGTGACAATTATGCCAACCTATTTCACAACTGCTTTTACCACATTAATGACAAACAAAATCATCGGTTTCACTTTTCGTTACGCTCTTCCTTTTTGGATATTTGTTTTTCAAAACAGCATCCGAAAATATGATTGAAGTATGAGTTTGAGGTAGCCCACTAAGTGAACAGAAAAAAGTATTTTTTAGGAAGTGGAATCTGGAGTCAGTAGGCAGTAGGCAGTGTTTTAACTCCGTTTCAATTTTCGTGACGAAAATAATACTCATATAACTGAGATAAGTAGAACTCAGGGATAGCAAATTTTAGTGAGGCTCTAGAAACAACCCTCGATGCAAGGGTTAGACAACTAACATGGGTTGTCAATTCTCGAGCAGTTGGTTGATATAAGCTGTAGGTTAATGCTGAAGTTGGAATTGCTCGGAGTAGATAGGCAAGCAGCAGGTCTTCATTATAGAATTGTGTTACACTGTAATACAGGAACATGCTCAGCGATAGATCAGCAAACTGTTGACTGTCGTTTAACTTGGATTGGGCCAGCAACGCACCAATTGAATTCGTAGCGGACTACTTGCCTAACATTCCCGTACTGGTCCTGGGTAACTGCAAAAGTAAACCCTTCATCATATAGGCTAAAATTGCAAGGCCGTACTCGGCCCGTAGCAATAAACTAGCCGACACTATTATAGAGCTGACAGTTCTATACGGAGAGACTATTAATATAACAAACCAACTGTCGACAACACGCTACAGTACGGGGTAGATCTGGGTATCAGTAAACAAGCGTCTTCAGCCAGCTCAATATTTTGTTAGCTCCCTCCAGTTTCGCATCCTCAGTTGGAAGAACTCCTCTTTTCTCTTGCATGCGCCACCTCGCATCTTTCGCGGTCTTTCTCTTCTGCGCTATCCCTGGGGAGCCTGGGGAGTCTGTTTATCCGCTGACTATATAAGTTTTTGGACCTTTACTCTTCTGGCTAAGTCGATGTTACCCTACAGTACGTATAGTTTGTTGTTCTATATTTCCCGACCACCGGGATCAAACAAATTTATGCCTCTGTGCCATAGAGGAGGACTGGAATTATTAAGGTCTTATATAGAGTTACTTTCGTTGTTCTAGAGAGGGCTTTGCTAATTAATTGTCTTCTTAACCCAAAGAAGCAGCGATTGGTTTGATCTCAGCGGAGACTAGGTAGACAAAGTTCTTAACGATCTCAAAGTTATATCTGTCGAGGGTTGTATTCTGTCCAAGACGTCGGTTTTGGATGTCATTTCTGCTTCATAAAATGTAGTTGGTCTAGCCCTAGTTGAGCGCTAAGCCCCTTTTCGCCGCTTTCATCTCAATATTCGTGAAAACTTTACTAGTATCACGCTGTTTTTTTCCGAGCATATCCGAGTAATTGGACGGCCTTGTCTAAATCCTCTTTTGACATCAAAGGTCTCGGTGAGATCTTTACCAACTTTGATGGAGCAGTGTGCATTCTTCATCGTCATCCTTCACAGACGGACGAGTTTGGCAGAAAAGCCAAACCTGGACATTGCTTTGTTTAACTCGTCTCTACCTATATAGGTGCCGTCAAACGCGGCCTTAAAATCGACGAATAGGTGGTGTGTCACAGTCGGAAGCTCATGGGTCTTCTCCAAGATCTGCCGTAGTGTGAATATTTGGTGGATAGTGGCCTTCCTTGCCTGAAGCCACACTGGTATGGACCTATCAGGTTGTTGACGAACGGCTTCAGGCGTTCACATAATATGGCAGATAAGATCTTGTATGCTATGTTAAGGAGACTGATGCCTCTGTAGTTGGTGCAGTTCAGAGGGTCTCCTTTTTTGAGAATTGGACAAACAATGCTGAGGTCAGCGGACTATATTTTAGCGATGATTTGGTCAATGCTCTATGCCAAATCATCGCCTGTCGGTTTGAAGAACTAGGCAGTCAGGCCATCCGCTCCAGCAGCTTTGTTGGACTTCAACTTAGACATTGCTATCATCACTTTATTCAGGTCGGGTGGACGGAATTGTTGGTCATCATTGTCTAGGTTGAAAGGTTCATTTTGCTTGACAGCAGTATTTGGTTCGTCATCACCGTTATACAGTCTGCATAAATGCGCTTGCCAAATTCTTAGCATCGATTGCGACTCTACTACGATGTTCCCTTACTCGTATCTACAGGCTTCGGCTCGGGGCTTGTGTCCGTGGCATGTTTTTTTTACTTCTTGGTAAAACTTCAGAATCTAGCCCTACTATGCAGCGCCGCTTTGTATTAGCTGGATGTGCTTGCCGGCATTCGTCATCAAGCCAGAGATTTCACTGTGGTGGTCGAGTGAAAGCCAACACATCGGAGCCGTCATTTCTGATGGCTTTTTGGCAGCATTGCCCCTGGTCTTCGATACTTGATGCTAGCTGCAGTGGATCTCTTGCAATTGTAGCCATCTGACATCGAAATTCCCCACAGTATTAGCTTGCCTTGGTGCTATTCGGGATATCCACACCCGTACTTTGGCTACAACAAGTTAATTGTCCGAAACGATGTTGGCTCCTTGGAACAGTCAGATATTCATAATACTGGAGAGGTGCCTTGGGTAGATTGCAATGCGGTTAATCTGATTGACGGTTGATTGATCAGGAGTTCTCCAAGTCCCCTTGTGAATATCGAGATGGATGTGATGAGAGGAAGATCGATCTTTTGCTTTCCGATGTCTATGAAATATCAGATCAGCATTCCTGCTGCACCCCAGTAGGACAGACTGAAAATAGTTTACTGGGCTTTGAATGGACCTATTGCTCCAACTTCTTCGACTCACGCTGTGAAATTGATGACGTCCATTGAGCGAATTCTTCTTCTTCGATATCTGGCTTATGCTGGCATTAGACTCTATGAACTTGGCGCTGAGAGAATGACTGTTTGCAATGTAAACACTTTATCGATTGATCATCTTTCTACGAAGCACTATGAAAACAAACAAACACAGAAAGTTGTTTCCTTCCGCCAAATCTGCTTACATCACTCAGTCATCTATGGCGGTGTAGTATCCTTTATACTTGGAGACAGTACCACCAGAAGTCTGCTCTTTGGCTTTCCATTAAATTCGCCTGCGACAACTTTAAGGTCATACCTAGACCACTGCTCACCTTTTTGTCTATCCATGAGTTGGTTATTCGGTTAATCCCTATAACCATGGGCTGCTTTCAATTTAATCAGCAGCCAGAACAAGAATGAAGACAAACTTTTGATATTCTTCTAAAAACTGAGAACAGTATCTATTGAGTTCGCCGTACAGAACTCCCCTGCAATTTATTTGAAAAGTTCGTGGCATTGTATCTTAAAACACAATGTAATCTCCAGTCTTTTGGTATACTATTTGGAATCCATCCTTCAATCCAGCAAAGGACGTATAGTTCCATGATACAATTCCAGTATTCTACTTAATTCAGTGAAATCTCTTTGCTTAATCCTTCTATTACATTTGTCGGAACTTTTCGTCCTTCATTTCTAACGATGACATTCTTTTCTTTTCGAATTCTTCCGTTTACTTGATTTAACCAATTGCATTCTGATTGTCCTTCGAATCTAATTGCAACATTACTCCCAAACAGAAATATTCTATCCTTCCGCAAAAACAACATTCGCCAGTAATGTAATCATTCGTTCAACTTTCAGCAATCCTTGGGACAAATTAAATAAAAAAGAATAGATCCACAAACTGCTAATGCTGATGTCCTGCATAAAAGGAATGAGATGTCTCTCTACCATAAGTCCTTTTCAATTTCGCTCTCCGTATATGAGTACATGTGAGCCCCTAAAGACATTCTCTAGCAATCCTCGCTTGTCCAAGTCGTAGACGTTTAGTAGACATTCGAGAGTTGGGGAAGTTCCCTTAGAAACAGGAGAACAAAACAGTTGGAGCTTTATTTTCATTTGAAATGGAATTCCATTTACTCGATGATAATGGTGCTGACAGCAGTGAGGCAGCAATGAAACAGTGATGAGAGGTGGAGGACAATTCAACTGCAATTCTAAACTCCAGAGGGGCTGTCACACAATTGGCATGTCTTTGCCAAATTGGCATCCGGTATATCCTTATTCCTTCACTCTATCACGGACCCCCAATTCATTCCACAAATCAAGAGACAACACTGACAAAATTGCATTCCAAAAGGAAGAGACTTTGAATACAAGTATTACGAGTATGTAGCTAGGTATGTGGCATGTTTAAGTTGTATAGATACGAGGACATTCTACTGCAAGGATGTGCCATTGAAATGAAGACAACTTTTAGTTTAGGAAACGAACAATGTAGACACTCTGTAAGTAAATCGTACGTACAACAGAGCCCAATTCAAGGATTATAAGCTCCTACAGCACCCTGTCATAGCCGCCGCCACCGCTGCCGCCGGCCTGTAGGAGGTTTGTTCTGCCCTACCTCGTCTATTCAATGCGAGAAATTGAAATCTTCTTGACATAAATTTGAAAGCCAGGAAGAAACTCGACTACAAAAGAAGAACCAAAAGGATGCCTTCCTCGGTTACATGTTTCTCTTTATTTTCGTTACTTTTTCCCTATCTTAAAGGATTCGAGTAAGAAGGCGAACGCAAAGGCTTTTTTTTATCTTTCAGCTCCTTTCCCGATGACGAAGATGATAAACGATCGCGAAATGGTATTCCTCCTCGAGGACTGTTTATTCAATTGAAAACCGAAATGAATGGCAGAGAAACTTTGAATAAGTGCACCAGCATCCCGGTCTACATATATTTGTGACTCTGTCTCAGTTCTACATCCAAGGATGGATGGGAGAACGTTTCAACATTCATTCATGATCCAGGAACAATGGATGGGAATTTGTGTATATTTTTGTTTTCCTCAATAGCTTACCATGTGGCTGGGTAAGCGGGGAAGAGATGCTTTCCACTTCGATGACGAATCATCGGGAATCGGTTGCACTTTTTGCTTGACTTCCTTGTAGATACAAGCAGAGTTGTTTGCCTATTTATACTCGTAGTTGGGTCGCGCCAAAAAGGACATACTCATCCAGTGGGACTTCGCTGGAAGGCCCTGAAAGGGAGCTTGTGTTGTTACATTTCACCGGTTTAACCTGTTAAAAGTGTTTTTGTTTTGCTCTCCTTTTCGAAACTTTGATTTGCGATTACATCCGAGCAGTGGTCTGGGCACGGATACGAAAAGGAGTCAAAGAGTCCAAAGAGAAGCCAGAAATTGTCAATTTTTGCAAGTTTATCGGGGGGAGAAGGACTCCTTCCTCATTGCCCTACCTTGTCTGTATATTCAGGACGAAAATATTGTTTCATCGTTTTTCATGTTTTTCCGGAATTGTTTCATCGTTTCACGGTTTCGTAGTTTCACTGTACGAGTACCTGTCTTCCAGCGGTACATCCGATTTTTGTGAATTTATTTATTTTTTACAAGATGTCTGTTTATTAGGCGGAAAGCGAGTTGCAGTGCATACCTACACATCCATAGATACGAGTACAAACATCGACGATACTTAAGGTGCACTTTACCTTTCTGAAAGAAGTCATTCGGTGTAGTCTCCTCCTCCAGCGCAAATTTTTCAAAAAACATGTTTTTCGCCTTTCAGTTTTGTTTTTATGCTTTGGCATGAGCAAGAGAAGGAATTTGGGTAGAGAGGTGAGTTTGTTGGAAGGATTCGCTTCTCTGGATGCCAAGGTTCCGTGTGATAGACGATTGTGTTACTTAAACTGATGCATAATAATGTGGCAGACATTACTTAGTCGTGACTGTTATTTAATTTGATGGAGGACAGTCATATATTTTCGGGTAGATAAGGCAACCCAGGACCCAAGGCGTATGAATGCTATCTAAGGGAGTAATGTTTCAGATAGAAGAATGAGATGTCACAAAATTGCCATAGAGTAGGGGACTTTCATTGGGAAAATGTTGGCCATGTGGTGTGCCAAAGGAGAAATCGAAATTTAAGACTTGAATGTGTTTAAAGCCCAAAGGGATCATTTTTAAAGGCATTTTTGCACCATCGTTAACATAATTCTTGGAGGAGTTATGGAAATCGTAATGGTAACCTTCGAAATAGACTTTAGAGGTGGTACGAGTAGTACCAACATAAACTCTGTTATACTTTAAGGACTTGGCAGGAATCGTCACGGGCATCGTCACTATCAAGTGGCGCGAGCATGAATTCATTCAGCAATGTTTTATCGCTGTGGGCATTGATATTTATATCTCCTGTGAGGGGTACATGCCAGCTATCACTGGAGGTTAGCAATATAGTGCGCCAGTGTAGACAGCACATTTTCATAGACTCAACGTTTAGCACGAGGCGTTCGATGTATCTAGGGGAAGTGACCGTGAGAGAAGAGCAAAATATTCTGTGTACACTTAGTGACGAAAAATCACCAGGAATAGATGATATCCGACCAAAAGACCTCCAACAATACGCTGAATTTCTATCAAGAATTATCTGTAAGTTGGTTAATAAAAGCATAGCTCAATCCAAAATCCTAGAACTGCTTACAGTCTCCAATTAAAAACAAAATTAAAGAACACTATAACGATCCGGAGAATACACTGTATGGAGTGCCGCAAGGATAAAAACTCGGGCCATTGCTTCTCATAGTATATGTGAATGATCTACTTTCTGCAGAGTAAGCAATATGCGTATGCAGACGATACGACGATAGTTGTCAATCATAAATGTGCGAAAACGGCAGTAAAAATAATGCACGAGGAATTCAGTGCAGTTACAATTTGGTGTCATGATCATGGTCTCGTCGTCAACGCATAGAAAACAAAAATAATGCACATATGCCCACCACAAGTCCAGAAAGCAAAAATATAATAAAAATGCATGATACCAAGTGGCTTCATAACGCAGGGAACCATATGCAACTACAAAGAGATGACGGATGCGAAACTTTTTTTCAAAATGTGTCAACCTAGAAATATTTACGGGTTAACATGGACTACAATTTTAAATGGAGCTATCATATAAGAACGCTTGAGACAAAAATTCGCCATTCGACTTACGTACTGTTCCATCTCAGGAACTTTTGCACGATGGACTAGTAGAATCTCATCTACGGCATGGTATAGTAGCGTGGGGAAATGTGCCTCAGATTCAATCACTGCAGCAAATACAAACACGAATCCACAAATAAATAATCCGTTCAAAAACAGGGCAGTATTTCAACCGACAACAGATCAGCAATGCTTTAAATCAAACAGCTGCATAAGATGGAAATTATTTCGAGACTTTGGAATGATAATACTTACAAGATATCAGCTGAACATAACTACAACACAAGAAGAAGACAACAAGGACGATATAACATCCCGCGACACTGGAACGAGTAAGGACGAATAGTGGAAGTAGTAGTAGTAGTGAAGTAGTGGTGCCGAAAATGTCGGTATAATGTTATGAATACTGACGAAAAGATTAGCATCTGCATACCTTACAAGCAAGCACGAATTTCAGTTCTCGTTTCAGTCTCAGCTTCAGTTCAAGGGTCATGTTGGTCATGTAGATATCGCCGACATGTGGTTCTATCAGTCGACTGCCCAATGCAAGTGCTGACCTGGCACATCTAAGCACTATTTGACTGTCAGTCACCGACTGTCATCGGTGATAGACCGATGTGCTGTCGCTTACTATGAACTCGTAGCCTAAAATCGGCACAGCGTTGTATTTGTCATCCATTCAGGTCTACGGGAGCGCGAGATAATCCGAATGGCGTATTGCTTAATCCGTAGCTATATCTGTCGAAAGAACGACTAAACTCTGACAGTTGTGAGCGGCCACTTTTATGAGTACACGTGCGTCACTCATCTTACAATTGTTGGTCAGCGACGCACCGATAAATTTTCGCACCAAGCCATGATTGCACTTACGGTTTTGTTTTCAGACGCGCCGTCCTATATTTTTGTTATCGAACTCGAACCAGAGCCGACCTATTACTTGCTATGCAGCAATGTCGTTTATCTGCACACTGAATTCATCATTTAAATCCTATCCTATGTACCGAAGCACTCCCATGGTCCATTTTCAACGTTTACATTGATTGTGGTCATGTAAGGATGACCAACCCTGTAGCGCATCATATACGGTATACCTACACTCACCGTCATGTTCATCTTGTGTATTGCGGTAGCCCCTGTACACATACACAACCGTACTTTCGATATCCTTCTGTATAACCTGACTTTTGAAAGCGTCCACAGATGCCTTACGACGCGATCGCACACTGTACGCATATCCAAACTCGTTTGCGCTGAAAGTCTTGGCGAAATGAGCACGTGCCGCTTTCATACGATTATTCATTTGAGGATCTCTAGTGGGTTGTTCAACAACATCGCAGTCTACCGTAGCATCCGCCATCGACGTAAGCGCATTGATGCCCGACCTTGACAACGCGATAATCTAACGGTGTCACGTTGCCATTAATCTCTTCAATATCATTATCAACCCGGAGGACTACCTACGTTTTTGCGCCGTTTTTTCATTTTATTTTCGATGCTGCCGTAGCTCTCGCATTTCCCCGACACCAGACTTATAAGGCTTTTTCAAAACGGTATTTTGTAACAGCAAAAACTCTAGACTGGCAATCATTTACTTTAGGTGGCGCTATAGTCAGGGGTGAACCTGGGCCTCAGTCAGAAACCATCTCCAGCCAGCACGATCCTTTGCTTGCTGCCTCCAGTTTCGCACGCTATGCTGGCTGAGGTCCCTTTACACTTGTTTGCACCTCCTGAGTCTCAGTCTGTCTCTACTGCGTTGTCCTCTGGTGGCGGATTCGAAAGCTTTTCGGACCGCAGCATTGATATCCATCTACTCTACATGACCCAGCCACCTCAGTCCTTAGATCTTCGATGTCGCTATACAGTCCGTACAATTCTTCGTTGTACCTCCTCCTTCACTCTCCATCAATGCAGACGGGACCGAAGATCACTCGAAGAATGCATGATAACGCTTCGCGGCCTTGTTATGCTCAACACAAGTAAGAACTAAACACTTGCTAACTGGAGTGGCGCTTAAGCCTGGGATGGAACTGAGCGTCAACCAACATCAATCTCAGCATGACATATCTACTTCTTCCAATGGCTTTTCTTTCTAATTGTTCGCATGACCTGAGGTGCGGCCTGCCTCTTCATTGTAAGACCCAAAGACTTTTCAGGTTGATAAACTCTAGATCTTCTCTACATATCCCAGCCATTTATTTCGATGGATTCCGAGTCTTCTCGTGAAGTCCATGTCCCAGAACAGCTCGTACAAGCCTTATATATATTTCTTACTCCAATCGACACCGATGCACACAAGGACGAAATATTTTTGAAACAACTGAGCACCTCTTCATTGTTTTTGGTAGACTATACGTCTGCTCTCTAGAGGATGGTTTGAGCGATTACCAATTTACAGAGCCACGCAGCTATTGGGCAGAATTATTCTTCGACTGCTCTTTAAGATGGTGCCACTCTAAATCCTAAATTAACTCGAAGTTACTCCTGTCTATCGTGACTTTTTGTCGGAGTCGTTTATGTTTGTCCTTTTCCGATGACAATATCTCTCGTTTAAGGCAAGAAACTTTTTAAATATTTGGAAACGCGTCAAAAGCACTTCACAAATAGCACGCTTTGTTCTGCCGATAATGTATGTAGCATCTGAATAGTGAATATGAATGACTCTGGAGAAATCTCATGTCTGCAGATCATCTTGTCGGAACCCTTTTTTGACATCGAGGGATATACTAACTTACTCACATAAGCTGGCGCTACAGTTCGGGGTAAACTTGGGGCTCAGTCAACAACCATCGCTAGCCACACAAAGGATATAGTTTTGTATAATTTCGGCCTTAAAATCGACAGCTCAGCAGCTAGACTGTCAGTAAGGGTAGCCTTGTTCGACTTAAGTTTGTATTGGATATCGTCACTTCGTCAAGGTTGGGGGGATTAGATCGTTGCCCATGGTCATCTTGTTTAAATGATTTATTCTGTCAAGCAGCGGAATCTCGAAACGACTTCTCCAGAACTGACTGAGAATCTATCACTGACATTCTTGATCGTGCTCGCAGGCTTCCGTTCGTGCTTTGACGACTTGACATGTCCTTCTAACTTTCTTTCTCTTCTGCTCTAACATATCCCGATTTGCTTGAACTCGTTTTTCTCATGATCGTGGTTTCTCCTTTTGAAAAGTAAGTGGTTGTCTTTCTTTTTTGCTGATAAAACTAACTTTTCTTGTACCAGTGCTATGCGTTGTATTCTAGAACAAAATGCAGCCTTCCAGAACGCCAGGTGTCGGAAAGCTTACTGTATCCACAAATTTGCTGCCGATTTCTTGCGATTGCAGCCTTCCGACGTCAAACATCCTCAAAGCATTTCTTTTTTTTCGTGGCGTTAGGGATATCAGCAGTCGCATCTTTTCCACAAGAAAGAGGTGATCTGAGTCTATGTTCGTCCCTCGAATACGTCTGAATATACCAGCATACCAGTACCAGAATACCAGCACGACTACTAATGGATTAATCAAGAAACCCACATATACCTTTATGAATGATCGAGAAGGTGTCATACAAGCTCTATTTCCGCACATGTCCTCTTTTCTTAGATTTGCCTAAGATACACCAGAATGATTAAAAGATCATGCTAAGGGAGTTGAGGATTTGTCTTTTCAAAGGAGCTCACAAGCTTTGTCCTTACTGTCAACGTCTATTTCATCCCCTGAGGTGTGCAAATATGTTGACCAATTTATTGCAAACAAGATGGATCGATTGGGGCAAACGATAATCTGACATGACGGTGCAATATTAGGACTATATAGTAGATCGATCAATACTTCTCAGCCCTGGTCTGGCGTTGTCATATTGAAGTACAACACCTGCCCTGCTGATCAATTCTATCTTCTTTTATTCAATTCCTTGCTTCGAACACCTTAATTGCTGGAAGTAGATATTCGAAATAGACTTTAAACAGGCAGTAGTACCTTTTTAATATGCGAATTTGTGTATCCTTTCCGAGCAGCATGGGTTTTATCATTCGTGTTCCAGGTTTTCGGTCGTTTTGTAACCGGAATTGCCAGGACCTTGTGGCATTTCTTGAACAGAAGAGACCAATGATCTCATGAATAATTTGAATTTGTAAAAGCCTGGTCTTGGTCAGGGGAACTTGATTATTTTACTCATAAACCAATAGAGCAAGAGGAGGCCAAGAACCGACTCCGGTGAGTATGAAGAGCTAAAGATCAGTGGAATCGATTTTTAGAGGCCAGGAGTACCAGGGCTAACCCATCAACCCTCGACTTCAACCACTGATTTGGTGAATAGTGCAGTATGGCACATAACACTTTATGTAGATGAAGCAGCTCTTCGTACCTGCTTTGCGACCAAAAAGAATAGAGCTGGGAAAAATATGAGCTTCTCGGCTAGAAAAAGGGAAAACGGTAGAGAAGCTAGTGATCAAGGAAAACGGTGTTTTACCAGAATGCGATTCTATCAAAGCAGGAATGCCCGAAAAAAAAATCTGTCACTGTTCGTGCGGAGAATATGAAATACTTCAGCAGACGGTAAGATGATGAAGATGACTGAAATTCACTTGTCAGGCAGAAAGAACCATTGAATTTGGACAACTTAAGCCCAGATTTGCCCCTGATATAGCCACTTCTAGACATAAATGAGGGCGCTATCGAACTGCGTTTCCATCGATCTGATGTCGAAAATAGGTAAAGATCTTGTGGGAAATATGGACCAGAAAATTTTCATTGCTGAATACGCCTTACGAATAGAAACCTAGCATCGTTCGCCCAATTCACTCCAAAGGAGTTTCTTTAAACATCGAAGACGAGGCCTTATAGCGCACATAGTGTAAATTCCAAAAGCCATTCCTCAAAATTAAACACTCACACTACGTCTCAGGTCCCAGACTCAAGACATCCAAATCGACAGTCACCACTTCCCAATCGATGAAAGCATCTATGATGGGAAGATTCTTCGAATGATTTTCAGTCCCGTTTGCGTTGACTGGCTTTGAAGAAGCAGATATAAGGAATGCCGTGATGTAGATCATATCTACTCTAAAGTGGATCATGTGTACATTGTAGAGCGTGGAAGAGGGAATTGGATTGCTATTGCCGATTTTGGTTTCCGCTTTCCGCCTCGCGTTTTTTGCGAGCGAGACTAAGAGATCTTGTTGCGTACTTAAATCTCAACAGAGACGTAAATGGAACAGCCAATAGTCAGTCATGTGAGGTCAGAGGTTCCTAAAATTCTTTGTCTCAAATTACTGTCCCAACACAGCGGGACATAAAGTGAAGAGAATCTGCCTTAAGTACACGTCCCATAGTTCTTGCATAGGTCACTTTAAAGAGAATCTTTCTTGTTCTGCATTTGCTGAGCCATAATTGTCTTAAAGTTTTACATGTGGGAACGTTTTTCCACTTTTTATTGGCTTCGATTTGTAAAAATTGCTCCATTTACATTTTAAGCGGTCAAAAAGGAGTTTTGATACTTCGATCTGCCAGTCCTTTATCAGAAGTGAATCCTTTTTGAGGGAACTCGTCTGTATGTTCATTGCCTGCAACTACCTTCTAGTCAACGACCCAGCAGAATCTAACCTAATCCTCGACCAAAACAGTCTTAAGCTCTTCACGAGGCTCGATTTAATCCCGACTGTCGCGATAGCCTTCATGGCAGCCTGGCTGTCAATAAATACAGTAATATCGTCGTGATATATTGGCTCTACTGTCGCAGGACTGGCCCCTTCTGGAAGTCATTGCCTGTTGTCTGACATGAGCATCTATAACTCAGTTGATGGAATGAGATCCTTGCACTAATTCCTATCTCCGTTCTTGAGCTTGCTATCAACAGAACATTGGTGCGAATTGAAGCCTTCACCAATGCAAATGTGAAGCACACCACCTTGGGTGGAATCCATAGGTGGAAGAAGTCTTCAAATATCATTGAGTTCGAATTCGACGTAGTTGGCCAACCAAACTAAAAAGCCTTATGGTTGAGGCCTAGGTCTCCTCGGACTGTAGTCGGCTTTGATGCGTTCTGTTCCCTCCACCTTTTGTTCAGCTGTATAAAAGGGTTTATCATTTGTTTGATTGGTAGGCGTTAACTCTACCATCCCCAGAAGCCCCATATCTGTACGTCTCATGTACGTGCGTCTAATTAAAGGTAGGACCCGGTATCCAAGTTGACATTTACATCACAAAATCACACCTTCTCATCGAAAGTAAAAATACCCCGAGCACATTACCAGAGTTCTTGGAATAAAGAAAAAGGAACTCAAAAACGAAAATCTCATTTTGCTAAGATACTCCTAGTTGTATCTGTCAACCAAAGAAGAGCATCTATCAAGTCGAAGGTGGATCTCGGCTAATGGATATTCTGCATAATTACGCATTCATTCGACTTAACAAAACACTACCAAAGGATTCTCATTTTTTCAATTTTCCAATATCTACAAACAGACGTATTCGTATCTTCTCCTTATCTTGTACACGTATGCTCTGTTACTTGTTCTACTGAACTCTAACGACACAAACATTAAGAATCCTTTGTCTCACTGATGTAAGACACCATCAACTTTGAGAGCGAAGGCATACGTCAGAGATTCCAATGAATGGAACAAGATTTCATTCATTGTATCATCCCAAGGACATGCATTTGTACCTCTTCACTCCAGACCGATCACAATGGAAGAGGATTTTCCTTTATATTTATCTATGCCGCTTTCATCATGCTTTCCATCTTAGAGATTCGTACAAAGCAGTCATCTGATGTTCAAGAGCCATGTGAGAAAGTCCTTCAGTTTGAGTTCCAAAAAAAAAAAAACAAAACAACAAAAATGAATTATCCTTACGGCAGAAGCTTTTATAATCTTAGAACTACCAAGAGACCTCTTCGAATCACTGCACAGATTTTAAGTAAAATTTTCTTTCAACAAAAAAAAAAGGACATTCACCTCTAAGACCGCCAAATCATTTATCAAGACAGCAGCCAGCAAGACTCCAAATTCCAAATGAAATTAAAAAAAAAAAACAAAAAAAATCGTAAAACCTCGATAAGTGCCTGAAAGGACATCGTCTAAAGGTCTTGCAGGCATACGAATATGATCCTTGCCACATTCTTTGAATAGAATCTTTTCAACATTCACACTTCTAAACCAGACAGTCTACGGAAGTGATTTTAAAGCAGACCCCGTCTAGTCCTAGAGAAACATAAAAGTTTCTCCTCCTTCAATAAATGGGTATCACCATCGAGAAGTCTGAGATAAAAGAAAATCCAGAGAGACGTTGAGAGAAGTTGAAAAGCTAAAAGCGACCCAATAACGAATTGCAGCGTGTGTACCAAGGCTAAGAAAGCAAATGCCTTTGGGAATCAAATTGGAAAAATCTAAATTTGAATGGAGGAGCTTCCACAAACTCAAGGAATCGGTGGGGGGGGGGGGGGGGGGCGAGCTATTGAATCAAAAAAATAAGTGTGCAAAAAGGACGAGGGTTTCTTATCGACTTAAAGCACCGAATGGCTTCTTAAAAGGCACCTCCTTGCTGTTGCTATTGACAGCCAAGGCTTCATCTATACAAACGATTGCCAAATGTACTCGTACTAGTCCACGCCTGGGCTTGTGCAGAAGTCAATGCTCCTTAGCTGTTTTGCAAAAGGACATCCAAAGCAGCGTCACCATTTGAACGACACGACGACGGGATACAATTTATTTTAATTTTATCGACGCGAGATTTCATTTCAATTTCAATTTCGTGATTTGAAAATAATTTTCAGGTTCATTTCAAAGACGTACGGATGGGGAGGGAGACTCTCGTAGATTAGGGGATGCATCCCCCAATTTATCTTCATTTGCTGTGAATACTTTTGAAATAGAAAAGAGAAGACACAACGGAAATAGCTAAAAGAAGGATTGTCCTAATCAGAAGATCTGATTACTTGAGGGTGCAGATACTAAAGGCAACTCAGCTTCAGACGAGAGGTAGGTATTCGTATCTCTTGATGGGGAAATAAAATCCAATCAGGCAATCGATTTTCATTTCATTCGCAGGGAGGGAAGCAATGTCGAATGCGATAAGAGAAACCGATCGATTGATAGCTCGCCAATTGTCGTGGGATTCTTCGTAAATGTCTTTAGGCAATCAATTCCGTTGGAATGGGATGATGGGATGATGGGACTTAAATCAAATCGCTACAAGTAGTGCTGGAATTTAAAGGAAAATCGATTTATAAAAATAATAATTAATAACTATGAAGGTTCCCACTTATTAGCGAGTGCTAGCTTAAGGTTAGGTAGAGACCCTTCTGATACTCCTCGGAGAGGGTGGTGGGTTGACGACTTTGTAGCTACACCTGTAAAAAAAAAACCAAATTTTTTGACGGATTTGATAAAGTCGAAGACTTTTGTTGAGCAGAGATCGTAAAACCCCTCAAAGAGGTGGCAGAACAGGAATTGCAAATGCATAAGTTGCTCCGATGCATCTATTTATGAATGATCTCATGGAGCAAGTGAAAGTGTGTCATTTGTTTGGCGTGATTATAAGGTCTAAGCCTGGGCGAACCTAGCAAGCCATAGCGAACTCTTTTCAGTTGCGTACTCCAAGTCAATTCAGATATCTTTAAACTAAGGCACCGCACCTAAGGCGATGTCGTTCTCTACAGCGTTTTTTTCAGGTTCGAATCGAAACATCTACAATAAGTCGATGTCGCTCTATAGTTCTATAGTTGAACCTTCTTCTCCAGAGCCCAACAACACAAACGGGACCGAATGATATACTACATATGTTTCCCTCAAAACGTGCAGGCGTCAGTGCCATAAAGGTGGACTGGACAGAAATAGGACCTAAGTTCTAAGTTAGATTCTTAGTCCAATGAGACAGCGGTTGACAAGAGTGAATCATAATTTTATGTCTACTAAGGTATTGTTGGCAGCACTTATAACAAAGCCAAGATAAAGGAAAGCCCCTTGCTACCTCAAAACTAAAGTTGCTGACTGTGATATTCAGTTCAATTCGTTGATGTCGTACTTCCTTTCTTGTTGACAGTTTACACGTAGTTGTACAGACTTTTGAACGATTGTGCCTCCATTGTTCGTTTAAAAGTTCCGCGGAAATCTTGAAGTACGATATAACAGAAGCCATGTGACAGCGCAACACCTCATCTACAATCTTTTCTTGCTTTAAAGGTCTCAGTTAAGTTGTAACTAACTTTGATGGAGTAGGGAGCATTCTCCGCAAAGACGGACGAGACATAGCCCAATACAACCCGTCTAAGTTAATCATCTCATAAATTGCTTTTCAATCGATGAAACAATGGCAGGTATCGATTTAAGGCTCTTGAGGTTAAATGGTCTACTCCGCCAGATGGCGGGATTATAGCCTGCGGAATTGGCTTTTCCATATTCTCGGTACCAACTGTATATCTATCACAAGATTTCTCTCTTCATCTCTACACGTTTGGGTCTCCTTGGTATGTGATTGCTGGAACAAAACCTCTGCATGTCTTCGATTGCGCGCTTTTTATTCTTTTTTTCTCCTTCTGGGGAGAATGGCTCAAGTCCTTCGCTACTACAACGCTCTATGCACTTCTTGTTTAGTAACATGTGGTTACTGGCATTCTTTATAAAGTCAGGGATTTCAGCTGCTGAGACTCTGATAGCAGGTCTTCGGTACTAGTTGCTGGCAGTTATTGAGAGATTTCGTGATAAGCGTTTGGCGAAGATTCAGACAGTTCTTCATTGGTGTGAAGAACCTTACTCACAATGTGAACAATTTGATTTAGCATTTCAAGATCTGAAAACCGCCATGCCCCCTTTTATATATCGTATTGGGAAACTGTGACAATGAACGTAGATCTGTTGCCAGATCTTGTGCCGTGTAGGCTATGCTTACCAACTGTCCTACCAAAGTTGGCCGCCTTTCCCATCCTGGAAGGCTTGGAAATCGAATACTACGATTTTGACGTCATACTACGGACATTGTTCTTATGTCATGTCAAGAAACTTCTAGAAATATTCGTATATGGCCGCGTTTTTGCATATTGCTTTCTTCAACTTATTGGATCATTGCAAAAGCTCATGCGACCAAATTTATTTCTATTTAAACCTTTTTGAATGAGCTGTATCTGAATATCTGATCTACTTGCCAAAACCGGACAATTTTCTCGAATTCTTTCAGAAAAGGTTCGCCTTCATGACTTCCAACCAGAGATATGGTCACAGAAAAGCGGTTCGGCTTATATCTTTCCGTCAAACAATGCAGCACACACGAGTCGAGCTTGGAAATGAATTCAACTTTATTTAAATGACGAAATGCGGACGACTGGTGTATTAGGCCGGCCAAAATGGGGTTGATCCTGCCGGTGAAGGTGCAAAACGAATAAATGCTCTGGATGGTTCTTTGCTTCAGTTTCAACACTTTTCTAAACTCCTACAGCATTACATGGCGAACGTGTAATTTCGTTATTCATATTCGATTTCTGTTTTTTACACACAATTTGACTTAACTCAACGAGGTCTGATGGCACGATCTATCAACTGGTAGACAACAAGCCCTTAAGCACGTACAATAGTTGCGCCAGCGTATTTTCCGCCAGGTATGAAGATCGGGCACTAACTATTGCAGTGGTCTAACAGGAAAAGCATTCGACACAGCTCGCAGAGATTTTCATTGCACCGCGCTAAAATCTCAAAATGCACCCGAGACTTATTTAAAAATTATATGCATCGTCCTTAGGTGCGAAAAATGTATATTCTAATGCTCTGTCGAGTGGGGAGTGCCTTAAAAACTGTGAAAACTCCACGGTACTCGTATTTGTTATAGAAAAATGCGTCTGCAATCGTATGTCCATCGTGAACTCCTGTTTGTTAGAGGATTTATTCGACGGGATGCCCGTACGTCGACGGGGATCAGGATAAGCCTGACCAATTCTCTCCGCCACTTTTTTGATATCAATTCGGAACCCGTGTTGACGGAATAGGTTCCACCAATATGAGTCGAGAGCGACCTAAACCTCTAACCGATCTTGGGGCCACGGCACCCTTTAACAAGTCAGACCCGGTATCGTGTTTTACACACGGTTGGTGCACAACCAGGTTACTGGGCAAATAGTAGCAACCTTCAATGGCGTCATTCGGAAGATGTCTACGATAAGACTAGTATATGCTCTGCCCTGTTCATTACTAGACTGCAACAATAGTTGAGCGACAATGTACGAGAAGCATAAAGTTGCGAAAGGAAGAAACTAATAGTGTACACCAGTATGGCTGACGTGAACATCGAAAAAATCTTCGTACACCATCGTGTGAGCATCAGGGAGATAGCAATTGATCTTGGTTTCTCCTTCGGATGGGTACAGAGAATTGTGCAAGAGTTTTGGACGTGAGACGAGTTGAAGTACTGCATCAGTGTCGCAAAAGTAGTTCATTCTTTGCCCCTTCATGTTATCGATGGTTTCATTGAAACTAATCAACTATCATCGGAATGGCGCTTCTCAAACGAGCCAAAACTTCAAAAACCACGATAGAGTCGATCCAAAATTGAGTATTTGTTGACAGTTTTCTTTGATTGCCGTGATGAGGTCCACTCCGAATTTCTTCCGCCAGGCCAAGCAGGAAATAAGAGAAACACGTGAGCATATTAAAACGTTTGAGGAAAAATTTTCGTCGCAAGAGGCCAAAATTGTGGAGGAACAACTCATGGTTTCTTTACCATGACAAAGCATCGGCTCACAATTCTCGTATTGTTAGCGACTATTTGATCAAAATCAACGTTTACACCGTTACGCAAGCTCTGAAATTACCTAGCATGGCTCTTTGTGATGTATTGCTTGCAATTTAGACTACTTTGAAGGGAATAAAATGAAAATCGATGAATAATTGAACCGCTTCCGTTTAATTGAAGAATTACGAGTACTTTTTAATCAGAATGCATCTCTATCTTAGTGATGCATCAGTTTTCTCGCCGTCACATGTTGGATCTGTGTGGCATATTGTGTGAACTTTATCAATGATTTTACGCCGCCTAAGTCTGCAATTGACCAAATATTCAGAATGCTACAAATTGCTTAGGTAATGCGGGTTCATGTGATTCATTCATTCATGTTTTCGGTGTACTACTTGACAAGATCCTGTAAATCTGGCTAGCCAACATCAGAGGCGCAATTTTTCAAGGGGCACCCGAGCATGGACATTGCCAAATCAGATAAATATATCCGTGGGCGTTGTGATTTTTAAAATGATATCTAGTTCAATTTGAATTTATGGACTTTGAAAATGACGAACTCCGCGAATAGCTGGTCAGACAGTTCTGCTGCAATCGATGCCAAGGACATGCAGAACTAACAAATAAATTCCCATTCAATCCCATAAAACGCTCAACATAACCTTGTTTGCCGTCAATCCAGGCTTTGAAGTTGTTTGTGGTCGGTCACCGGCCTTTGATCACGATCGCTTGCATTGGGTATTCTCGTACTTAATTCATTTTTCATCGCCCGTAATCAATCGCTTCGAAAACGGTACCATTTCGTACGTTTCAGTAGCATTTCACTGATGGTTATTCGGTCAATTAAATTTCTTTGCGTTAAATCATGTGGCACCCAAACATCGAGCTTCTTCAAGAAGCCTGCTCGTTTTTGATGATTCCAAACTGTAATACGGTTGATGTTCAGTGCCTCCGCTATCTCCAAACAGCTTCCGTGCCGGTCTTGCTCCATCAGTTGCAAAATTTTATCGACTTTTTCAGTAACAGGCTGACCAGTGCGAGGTGCATCTTTTACATCCACTCCTGGGTCCGGCGTTCACTTACAGCATATTCACCGTAAATCGCATACATTTTTCGGCTTGTTTTTGCAGCGTTTTTTCCCTTTTTTATAGTAAAAAAGCATCTTCTTCTTCTTCTTCTTCTTATCCTTTTATTAACCCTTTCCTCGTTATACGAACTTATGCGTAACGAGTTTCCCATTTTTACTGCATCGCTGCTGCTCCGCTTATGGGGTTGGCTAATGTCGCAGACCGCAGAACGCGTCTACATAATGCTCGGTCCTGGATCGCTTCAGTGGTTAGCCCCAGGCGTTGTTACGCATTTGCCATCTAAAAAAATCCAGGAATTCTTCCTTGATGCACTCCGACATTAACTGGAAATTCTCTCGTTAGTCCAGCAGAGCTTTTAACTGCAGTTTTCACGTTTCCGTACATGTCTTGTATTATTCTAACATACGTTTCCGGTACGTTTTGAGACCTCAGCGCGGCCCATATGAGATCCATAGGCACTCGATCGAATGCTTTCTCGAGGTCGATAAATACCATGTGTAAGTCCTTAGACGAATCTCGGTGCTTTTCCATTATTATTCGTAGGCTTTGGATAGCGTCCACCGTCGATCTTCCTTCAACAAATCCACACTGGCTATTATCTAGCTTCGTTCGTTTAAGACTCTTTCGACGATTTTGATCGTGTGTGACATCAGCTTGATTGAACAGTAGTTGTTGCATTCTCGAGTGTCGCCTTTTCCTTTGTATAATGGAACCAAGAAGCTACTTCCCCATTGGTTCGGTATAGGTTGTCCACATTTTAATTTATTTAAAAGTTTCGACAGCCAAACGCTGCCGATCCCCTCCATCTTCGACTCCAACTCTGATGGAATGCTGTCTGGTCCCGCCGCTTTCTCCCGCTTCATTTTTCCGATTGCTTTACTTCCTCCTCGAATAGACCAGCTGTCGGCACGATATCACGTGGAAATTGTTTGTTAAGCAACTCCTTGCAGTATTCAAGCCACCAGCCACAAATTTTCTTTTCATTTGTTAGTAAGCGACCGTCTGCATTTTTGATGTATTTCGGCGAAATTATTTCCATTGAATTTTCTCGCCTCTGTGCAGCATGCTTAAAAATATTTGGCAATTTAGTACTGAACAACGTTTGAACTTCTTGGATAGCTTGTCTTCTATCTGCCGAGCGTGAGGATATTTGTTCCAACTTATGGTACAGGTTTTCCGCTTCTGCCGCTCGAGTTCGAGCCAGGACTTTCTTTGCGATCTTTTTAAGACGCTCGTATTCAAGAGCCAGTCGAGCTTTTTCGATATCGTCGCTCCGATCCCATTTTGTCCACGCTTGGAATACACTCTTCTTGTCGGCCACAGCTCGTTTGGTTTCGTCATTCCACCACCATGTTTCTTTGCCGAGGTGATGGTATTTCGATATAGTCCCCAGATGGGACTTTGCGAGTGTTATGCATTCCTCGTGCATGCTGTTCCACATTTCTTGCGGGCTAAGTGAGTCTGCTACACCATTTATATTTTGAAGTACTTCTTTAGCCAGTGCGATAAATCTTGCGCTTCGTTCCTTCGATAGATTATACCACCGGATTTTTGGCTTTCCAAACGATGCCTGTGTTTTCGGTGGTTCCGCTGTGAAAAATTCTGTAATGAGCAGACGGTGTTGGCTTCCTAGCGATTCTCCGAGTATTACTTTACAGTCCTTAACACGGATTCTTATCGACATTTTGCAGAGGTGATAATCTATTTGCGTTTCGTGGACTCCACTGCTATAGGTGATAAGATGTCGTTGATGTTTAATGAACATTGTATTTAAGAAGGTTAAGCCGTAAGCCCTACACGCTACAAGGATGTCTTCGCCAGCTGAATTTCTGGTTCCAAAGCCTTTACAGCCGTGGCAGTCCTCATAATCAACATTTGTTTCTCCGACGTGGCCATTTAAATCTCCGCCTACGAAGAGCATCTCATCGATAGGTATATTTCTAAGCAAATTACCGAACTCTGACCAAAATGTATCTTTTTCCGATTGGTCGCATCCATTTTGTGGAGCGTACGCGCTAACAATGTTCCACGTTTCATTGTGTATGACGAGTTTAACACTCATCAAGCGGTCGCTTATTTTCAAGATACCAACGATGTTGTTTAGAAGATCCGCTGCAACAACGATTCCAACACCGTTTCGTCCATTGACCGTTCCATGGTAGAACATCTTAAATGCCTTAGTTTTTAAATCTAGAAAACGCGCTTTATTTCCTGTATTACACCACTTCGTTTCCTGTATGCACAGGATTTGTATAGTTCTGCGACGCATAATCGCTTCCAGTTCTAAACTTTTTGAGGTTATCGATCCGACGTTCCAACTTGTAAACCGAAGTTTAGGAAAATATTTTGGAAACTTCATTTTGCCCGCCCCCGGAATCCGTCGGGCTCTGACACAAGCACTTCTGCTTGCTCTGGGATCACCCGAGTGCGTTGCAATCGTGGTGCCCAGCGGGGTAGTGCTATTAATTGCGATCATTTCCATGAAGTGTATCTAAAGTTTGAGTGGTTTGACACTTGTATGCTCATTTCGAATTGATTGACTGTTCTTTTACCCCACCGGTAGTCTCCAGACGTGGGAACCCACTGATTGCATACAAACTTGTGGGAGAGTTTTAAGGTGTTAAAGTGTCACAGGCTCATTTTTGGTGTCATAGTTGCCTGTATATGATTGGTGTCCCATTTAGTCGCCTCTTACGACAAGCTGGGACGCACTGCGGCACTATTCTTTATCCGATGCCGCACGGACATAATAAAAAAGCATCACACAGCATATTTCTTCAGATATTTCACGCATTATCAAATCAGTATAACTTTAAACATGAGCAACAATTTACACAGCTTTTAATTTTAATTTTTCATTTATTTAATATTTGGGATGTACAACAAGATAAATATCTTTTTTAACACTTAAATATAAATTAAGTACAATAAAAACTTAAACTACGATACAAGAATAGATTGCTTAAATTACTTAAGTGGTAGAGAAGGGATTACGGATGGGTAGTTAAAGAAGAGATTGGAAGATTGCAGGGTTAGAAATGAGTTTGATTTGCGGTGGTAATGAATTTCATAGGTTGACAGCATGAATAAAAAATAAACGGCTTGAGTTTAAATATTGGTGACGGAAAGGAACGATACTTAAATTTCTTACAGAACGATTGAAGACAAGTTTTTTAAAATAAGTAGGATGGACATTTATTATTAATGATTTTATGTAGGAATATACAATTACTTGTATTGATATATGTTGCTGCAGTGTGCAACCAAATAGCTCTTTTGAGTGTTCGGAAATATGGTCATATCTACGGAGGCCGTATACGTAGCGCACCGCATCGTTGAACGCTACTTGTAACTTATGCTGGGACAGTGAGTCAAGGGCGCTGTAGACAACATCGGCGTACATAATGATTGGGACTGTTAATGCTAGTACCAGCTTGCGTCTAGTTTCCACAGGAGTAAAATAAGCCGATAGCCATAATTTGCGTAAACATCCGTAAATCCGACCAATGACTATTTGAGTATGACTGTAGCCTGATAGAGTACGATCAATAACAATGCCAAGACTTGTGCAATGCTCAAGAGCAGTAATTTTATTATTGCTTAAACATATACTTATCTGGTAGAATATTTAAGTTAAATTTTCTTTTAGATATTGGTATTATTCGAGATTTTAGTGGGTTCAGAAGCAGTCTATTTACGACGGACCAAGCATATATTCGAGAAAGATCTTCATTAACAAGAAGAGCCAGCTCAGAGAGCTGGTTAAAGGGTCTCCCTAGATGAAGTTGAACATCGTCAGCATAAAGATGCACAGATGTTTGCATGCAGACTGATGGGAGATCGTTGATGAAAATGCAGAACAATAAAGGCCCAAGAATTGACCCTTGAGGAACTCCTTGAACTAAAGTTTTTGGAGAAGAGGATTTGCCGCCTGAGGTAACTCTCAGAAATCTTCCTGATAAATAACTACCAATAAGTTTGGCAGCCCTATCACTGAAATCAAACAAGTTTTTTAGCTTCCACTTTAGGAGTTGTGATCTATCCTATCGAAAGCTTTCGAAAAGTCAAGCAGACAAAGAAGACTTACATAACCCTGGTTATAATTCTGCCTTATTTCGTCAAGTAGTAGCCCTGATTGTTTTGGGTACAACAAGTTGTTAGTAGCTACATGGTTCAGAATTTGCTTCTTGAAGACTTTTTCAAAAATTGTTGATAGACAAAGTAGTATACTAATTGGTCGGTAGTCAGAAGGGGAATTTGCTTTTGTTTTTTGGCGATTGGAAGTACCCTTGAACTTTTCCAAGACATGGGAAAATTTGATGTGGCAATGCAGAAGTTAATGACATAAGTGAGATGGCCGACAATATGAGATAAGATAAGTTTAATAAACCGTTTTGATAGACCAACCTCTTCGAAAGCGTCAGACTTCATCTTCACTCACCACTTCAAAATCTTCTAGTTTTTGCACAAAACTTTCCAACTGCGCCAATATGTGGAAAGAATAAAGATCATTGTCATGGAGTTGATCGCCTAAGAAGAAGTTATTAAGAAGATCTGGGTCGAGAGCGCTCTGAGGGTTAAGGACTTAAGAGATGCCAATTTTTTTTATGTTTCTCCAAAGTGTTTTGGCGGGTGAAGAGGCATTCAGCTGTGATTCAAAGTTTTTTTTTTCTTTTTGTTTTTAAATGCATTTTATTTTATTTTTCTTACATTTACTATACTTACATGCTAACAGAAAAAATGCTTAAATATTAGCTTAAAATAACTTAACGAGCTTATACTTACTTAATGGCCCTCCAGACGGGCACTCTAAGCTAAACTATTGTATGTTACTGTTTTATGTCTTTCGACGTCATTACAAATAATAATTACTATTCTTATACATCTACTTAAACTAAGAAAATAAGTATTTAGAAAAAACTTAGTGCCCGAACAATTTTTTTTGTATTTATATAAAACTTATATTTTAACCTTAAACTACTTAGCCTAACTATATCTAACGTAGCCTAATTGTTAGCAAACTTAAAGTTGCTAATCTGATCATTAGCTAACCCAAGGTTGCTAATTTTAAACACTTAAAGCTACCCTAACCTATGTAAGTCGACCATTCTAAAAGGAAAACTAAAGAAAAAATAAAACAAAATGGCCCACCTTGCCTTCTGACTAGGCTAACTCGGACTTGAAGGAAACGACGAAGGAATCAGATCTTCTTCACTCAACCACCAAACATTTTGGTGCTGCAAAAAAGCATCTTTTTTATCGCGGCTTGAAACCGCCCTACTAAACCTGAGACGTTCGATACTGCCGTGTGTGACATCTTTGTTGTAGTTGAGTCGCCCCTCACCCACTGCACGAGCTACGTGTAAGATTAGCGGCACCGCAAAGTTATCCTGTATAAGCCCTTTCATGTCAAGATAAATGAACGCTTCAGGGGGGACGAAGCCCTTCAAGCGCACACTCTCATGATATAAGTAGTTGGGGTAGTAGGTCCCAGATATCAGGTTATTGGACGAGGTCATTGCTCTTGCAATATGCCTTCGAGTCAACTTAATAGCGAAGTTGTCCACTCTATTTAGATGTGCCCTGTTGTATAGGATCATTGGGATAGAATTTTATGTACTCCGATTCTGGCGTTCTGTAAAGGCGAAGGCAGACCCTAAGGCAAGCCCTCTCAAACACCCTAATCTTTTCCATTAAGCTTGCTCTCACATTAAACCACACGGGACACCCTTATACCAGCATGGGCCGGATGAGGGCCATGTAGCAGATAACTTTCACCCTCGCATCGAGTTGGCTGCTATAAAACAGTCTCTTTGTAAGGGCAAAAGCACCTTTGGCACTGGCCAGAGCAGCATCTACATTCTTGTTAAAATATAGATATTGGTCTAGCCAGATCCCAAGGTATCTAACTACATTTCGACAAGCAAGTGGCTGGCCGTGTTGTCCAATGATCGAGAATTTTCGCCAATTTTTTCTGGTGTCCCTAGAGGCACCAGACAACGGCGTCCTAAACAGAATGGTTTCCGACTTCTGAAAGTTGATTTTCAACTTCCAGTCGTCGCAAAACCGCCTTATTTGTTCGAAGTCACGTTGCAAAAGCATATTAATGACTTCGACTTTTGGACCTGATCTGTACGCTATCAGATCGTCTGCGTACGCTATGCTATGGGGAAGTGAACCTATCAAATCACTTGTGTAAATGTTGAATAAGATCGGCGAGTTAACCGCACCTTGTTGCAGACCGTTTTTAATGTGAAATGTTCCAGCAGAAGTTGCTTCGCCATTTTTCACGATGAACTGTCTGTAGGTAAGCATATTATGAAGAATAGACAAAAGTGGCTTACTGATGCCCAGTCTGGTCAGCTTATAGAAAAGTCCCTCTAGCCATACGGTGTCGAAGGCCTTTTCCAGGTCAACCAGACAGGCTCCAGTGCACTGGTTCTTGCTTTTATTCCATTGGATATCTGACACCAGTTTAGACGCGGCCTGTATTACATCATGTCCCGCCTTAAAACCGAATTGATTATCCGGAACTATATTTTTGTCCTCAACCCACTTAGTCAGGACTCTATTGATTACCTTTTCGAACACCTTACTGATATTCGGAAGGAGACTTATCGATCGGAGATTCGCCGGATTGGATGTATCTTTACCCCTTTTAGGGATGGGATAAATCACCGCAGTTTTCCAATGCGCTGGATAATACGCATTATTCATTAAATTGTTGAACAAGGTGGTGTAAATGTCTACCGCTTCTAGAGGGAGATGTCGAAGCACAATGTTCGGTATTCCATCAATTCCCGCTGATTTTTTACTTCTTATTGTGTCGAAGATCTCATGAACGGGGGTAGGTCCCCTTCATTGGCGATGACATTATTTGCCTTGATGCAAAGTAGTTCTATTTAGATGCACGTATGACCAGAGTTGCATGATTTCGGGCTTTTTTTAAATACTTCCCAATTGACATTCGTTGATCTGCGCTTCCATCTATTGTGCAATTTATTTCGAATCTTGATTTAATCAAACACATCGGGGGTGACAGTTTTTGTACTGTGGTTTTGTACTCTTACTGTTTTTATCGATACATGTTGATTAAACAGTTGGGTTAGGATCGATTGTCAACTTTGTCATTGCGATCAGATTTCAGTCTGCACTGCATCGAAGAAGCGGATGTTGTATCTAGTAGAAGGGCATTAATATCAACCAAATTGAAGTCTTTATAAGTGAAATAATCAGTATTAGAACATTTAGATAAATTCATATTGTATGTCAGGAACATAAGGTCATGATCAGAAATATCAAAAAATATCTGGTCGGAAAGAAGGACGAGCTTAGGATCAGAGACTATAAAAATGTCAAGAAGACTGGGTGAAAAATCTGGGACAAAGCGTGTTGGGTAGGTTGTATTAACTATACTCAGACCAACAGAGGACACTCAGTCTTTCAGTTGAAATGCGCGTGAGTCATTTCTTAACAAATCAGCATTGAAATCTCCACAAACAATTATGTGCTCATAAAGTGCACAACATTCCGAAAGAGTAAGAAAGAAAGACGCCGAAGAACATCTTCGGTTTTTACTATACACACATGAGACGAGACACTTAGTACGAGGGCGGGTCAATAAGTCCGTGACTTTTTGAATTTCTGACCTCTTTACTGAAACAGCAACACTGCTCCTGTCAACAGGCATCTGTCAGTTGACTCCTGTCAAAATTTAAACTTGCAGCGTCAGTTAGTTTGTGTTTGACAGCTATTTTTATCAGACTACTCACTAATTTGAGGAGAAAATGGAAAAAAGTGAATTTCGTGTGCTTATTAAGCATTATTTCTTGCAAAAAAAAAACCATTTACCGAGACCAAGGCTAAGCTTGATAAATACTATGGGGACTCTGCACCATCGATTTCAATGGTAAAAAAGTGGTTTACTGAATTTCGTTGTGGCCGTACAAGCACTGAAGATGCCGAACGTCCTGGACGCCCAATTGAGGTCTCTACACCCGAAACAATCGAAAAAATTCACGATATGGTGTTGGCCGACCGAAGATTGAAAGTGCGAGAGATTATGGAAGCCGTAGGGATCTCGCATGGCTCAGTGGTTTCAATTTTGAATGATCACTAGGGCATGAGAAAGCTTTCCGCAAGATGGGTGCCGCGTTTGCTCACAGTCGACCACAAACGCAATCGTGTAACAACTTCACAGGAAGGTTTGGCGTTGTTTAATCGCAATATGGAGGAACAAACAACAGTCAAAACAGTGGGTTTCTAAGGGTGAATCGGCGCCAAAGAAGGCCAAGGTGGGTTTGTCAGCCAATAAAGTTATGGCGACTGTTTTTTGGGATGCACGCGGGATAATCCACATTGACTACCTTCAAAAGGGAAGAACAATCAATGGGGAATATTATGCCAACTTATTGGACCGATTCAATAACGATTTGAAAAAAAAACGACCTCATTTGGCCAAGAAAAAAGTTCTTTTCCACCAAGACAATGCAAGGGTGCACACATGTGCAGTTGCCATGGCAAAAATCCATGAATTGGGCTATGAATTGCTCCCTCATCCACCCTATTCTCCAGATTTGGCTCCAAGCGACTACTTCTTGTTCCCAAACCTGAAGAAATGGCTTGGTGGAAAAAGATTTGACTCCAATGATGAAGTCATCTCGCAAACAAAGGCCTATTTTGAGGACCTCGACAAATCATTTCTTTTTGGAAGGGATAAAAAAATTGGAGAAGCGTTGGACAAAGTGTATAGAGCTCAAGGGAGACTACGTTGAAAAATAAAATTATTTTTTTATCAAAAAATCTGTGTTTTAATCCAAAAGTCGCGGACTTATTGACCCGCCCTCGTACTACAGCCACTTATTTCAACAGCAATAAACTCAACACCAGGTCCACTAAATTTAAAAAATGCTTTTCAACTTAATAGTTGACTTACAGTAAATTGCCACACCTCCACCTGTAGTATCAGTGATTCTATCACTCCTATGCAGTTTAAAATTTGGTATGTCATAGATTTCATCAGGTATCTTTGGTTTGAACCATGTTTCATTCACACAAATAAAATCGATACATGAAGTTGAGAACAAGTATTTAAAATAGTCTAATTAAGTGTCATTTAAGCTGTCTTTACAAAAAATGTAACCTGATATGTCACCTTTCAAATACGTGTTCCTTTGATACAATCAGAATAGTGTTTCCAGATAAATGGACACTAACACCATCTAGTGACAAAAAACCGCGAAGACTCTTTATATGATCCAATATAATATAAACGCTCTAGCTCTAGAAGTCTTTGATTCCTATCTGTAGGGACGACGCAGAAGAGGAATACTTTGTCGTTGATGGTATATACATGTAGACTTTGATGCTTGTCACCTTTGGGTGTCGAACAAGAGGTGCTGACGAAGATGATGAAGTTTCTTCTAGGCTTCTATCTGTACAGCTACAATAGTAGTCTTCTGTAAGGATTCGTATGCCACAATGATTTGTTAGTACCGCGTCTAAGGTTCTGACTGACCTCACTTCACCTATTTGCAAGCCAATGGTAGTGCCAATTTGTCCTTTTGGTGGCAAGATGATTTGATTTGAAAGACCCTCCTGAAGTCAACCTCTGTTATTCAAATTCATTTTCTTCTATGTTACATGGAAAATGAGTACCAATAAGGGAAGATAGGGATCTTTAACTAAGCCCTACTAAACCTTCTGGCCTCCCCACTTTTCTTAGCTTTGACATCAAAGGTTTGTCAAGATATTTACCGCGATTTTCCGACTTCAAGAAACTTTGAAGATTAGAAAAATCATAAATAAGATCTTAAACGAGCTCAAAAGGCTTCTTTTAGATCTCAGCTCACACTAGTAGGTCTGTTTTAGTTTTTATGTTTTGCTCAATACGGTGCGTATAAAGACGCAAGTTCAAACAAATCCTAACTTACGGAGCCAAAAAGGGCGAAAAAACAAAGAAACTCTCACACATAACCCTAGTGATTGTCAAATTCAAGAACATCGCATTCATGTAATCCTTTCTCTGGTAGAAATAGAACCGAATCCTCAACAACCCCGAAGACTTAATCTCACTTCAGTTTGTCATTAACCCTCGTATGTCGTATGTATGTATGCCTCTAGGACTTGCAAATCACATTGCCTTCATACCAACGAGTACAAGCACATTGCACAGAAATAATTTCTAAAACAACTTTCTAGTCCTGACATTGAAGAAAAGTTTAAAGCTTCTTTGCAAGTCACAAAGTGCGTCTACTAAGTCCTTAAATCCTTCTCTAAACTTTACGTGTCAACGTATGTCACGTTGTATGGCTTCGCCTGGAAATCAAGTAAACCCCCAAAGACACTGCTGAAACATCACATAGACGCAAAACCGGTCCGACAGACGAAAATAAACCTTAAACCCGTCAAAAAAAAAAAAGTAAGACGTTCCCCTTTGCAATGGCAAACTCCTGTCAACACATTATCCTTGCCAAGTACGAGTACGAGTAGTCCTGCTAAGCGGATTTTTCTACCCTCCCGACAAATCAACAAACCGCGAACAACACAACACATCACAACACCATACCAATCCCATGCGGCATTTTACCTGTAAACAACTTTTTCTGCGCCTATCTTTCTGTCAGTGTGTCCTTAGAGGAAGGAGTGTGTTGTGTTGTGACTTCTTGAGGTTACTGACTTCAAGGATTGCACTTATCGATGGGGATTGCGGCCTTTATTGTGGGTCTCATACATATTCCTAGGCCAAAGAGTGTGTGCCTTTCACCCTTTAGTTGTGACACATTTGTGTTTAAGTGAAGTTGAGTGTCCTTCTGGAAATGTCATCACGAGTCCTCAAATTTGTTTACTCATTAAGTTCAAGCTAGCAGCCTTCTAAAGTAGACTATGACATGTCCGGGTGGTAACCACATACAACATACCACATCACCAGACTGACAACACACTTAATGGACGAGCTCCTGCAAGTTGAATGGCTAAAGAATTGGTGATGTGCAACAAAGAAAGAAAAAATTGCACATGATATGTTTGGATGGGGTAGGAGGGGTATTGGGTATGAATTAGCTGTCAACAGATAGGACTCAGTGGTATCTCATCTGGGCTTAGAAGTTATAACTGAAGTTTCATTCCCAAATGGACTTGGAAGGATGGCTACCATATATGAATGGCAGTTGTATTCCAACACAAATGCATCCTGTTTGGGAAGCAATGTCTTAATTAAAAGTCTTTGCCACACATACCGTATGTATGTGGTTTGGTGTAGGAGATGTCATTTAAATCTACGGAAGACGATAAACGTGAGGTATCCTTTTCTGTTCTTTTTTCCTCCATTTCCTAGCATCCTCTGACAAATAAGAAAGAAAAAAACATACCCAGTCTCACAGAGCTGTAGTGCATCTGTGTCTTCTCAGATACATTATATCCATTCTATAGATACTCGTACATAGCCGTCGAAATACAGAGAAGAATCAGTGGTGTGGAAAGTAGATGCAACTCCTAATGGGAACGGATTGACAGAAAATGGTTTTAACCTATTTACGTCTTTTAGCCTGATGTCGCAATTTTGTATCTGTGTCACTTCCGTTATGAGATTCTGTTCACAAAACTTTAGATGCAATCCAATGTATGGATTGTAGTGGCTCATGGTTGATGGTGGGGTTTGTTGCATTTGGGCTTGCGACTCTTTCAAGAAACATTCTTTGGGACAAAAATGCTTTAAGGGAAGTTTTGTGTTATCGGGGATGTCGTTCCCTGCATACGAATACAAATACGAATACGAGAATGCAACGGATGATTGAAGTTTTTTTTTTTTTTCTGTTTGAGGAGAAATGAAACGATTACATGAAAAGTTTAGCGTCTACTTGGCATTTGCAGGGAAAGTTTTTGCTGGAAAATATAAAGTTTTTGGCGACAGATAGAGATGGGGCAAAGTGTTTGATGTTTAAGCCAATTAGGCAGACGAAATGTGCCATTTCACATTGACATGATTCATTAGCCATCCGTGTTTGTGTTAATTATGGAAGATGGTTTAGTCAAACGAACAATGAACGAAAAGTCCGCCTTATTACTTAATTGCTAACTAGGTTGGCGCTACATACAGGAGTGAACCTCAAGCAAAAAACCATTCTGGCTATAACCTCACAATCTCTAGCTGCTTTCAGTGCTGCATTCCAACTCGGTTTAGATCGCTATCCATTTGTATGCGACTACGTTGCATACCTTGTCTCTTGACGTGTCGACCTGATGTTCGGAAATCTTATCCAAGATCTCCCAAAGCCTGCTCCAAAACTGTCTCGGAATGGAGCAACCTTTTGTTCATAACTGGTTTCAGACGCTCAAATGAAAGAGCAGAAAAGATCTTATAGGAGATACTTAGGAAACTTTTGCTCTATAGCGGGCGCAGTCAAAGTGTCTCGGCAGATAGTCTATCTTCCCAATCGGCTTTATTGGTCCTTAGCTTCAATAATCGTGTGAATCGGTTGATGGAACTCTTTGTTGTCAGCATCGAGGGTAATTGGTTGATTCTTCCGTCTTCTTTTCTTCTTTTTTAAATGGCGCTATAGTCTACGGTTGACCTAAGCCTCATTAAACAAGCGTTTGCAAGTAAGTTCGATCCTCCGCTAGCTGCCCCCAGTTTGGCACGCTAAGTTGGGTGAGGAACCCCTCCACTTATGTACGCCAGCTGAGTCGTAGCGTTTCCCTACTGCACTGTCCCTCGGTGCAAATTTGAAATATTTTCGGAACGGGCGATCATATTCAGCCACTCCACATGACCCAGCCATCTCAGTCGTTGGATCCTCACTCTTCTGGCTAGAGTGATGTCGCTGTATTGTCCGTACAGTTCCCCGTTGTATCTCCTCCTCCACAGCCAAGAGCACCCTCATCCATTTTTGGTTCTGATACGGCTCTGCCCCATAGAGCAGGACTGGGATTGCTAAGGTCTTATACATGTTAACTCTTGTTGTTCCAGAAAAGGCAGTCGTTCCTTGTACTGCAGCCACTTTGTTGAACTTAAGCTTAGATATTGCTTTCTTCACTTCATTCAGGTCGAATTGGTCTTCATCGCCCAGGTTAAAAATTTCATTCTGCCAAATATTTGGTATTTGGTTAGCGTCGCTGTTATTCAGTCTACAGAAATGCACTTTCCAAATCCTTAGAATTGCCCGCGACTCTACTACGCCTCCCTGTGTTGCCGTGGTTCGGGGTTTGAATCCGAGTCTCACTCCTGGAGTAGAATCTCTAAATTTCCTCTACCGCGCGATTCTTATGCTCTTTCTTTTTCCTTTCAGTAAACCTGGTTTGAAGATAACTCCCTTAACACCCCAAGTCTGTTGAGGATACCTTCTTGCACATCCCCCTAAGATGAAATCTTCCTCTACTGCTATGGTATCCATTCGTACTACATGTCCTAGCCATATTAGGAGACTGATGTGCAGCTTTCTGTTTCTGTTTTGGATCGGGCAACTCACACTGAGATTCTATTCTCAGATCCAGCTGCTTTGTTGGATTCCAACTGCGATATTGCTATCCTTATTTCATTTTGCTCGCTCAGTTGGCTTACAGAAGCATATCCCTAACGAATGTTACTTACCAGATCGTACTCAATATATGGTGTGAGAATCTGAAGCACACTAATCAGTACGCATTAGCGTGTGTAATTTCCGGTCGTAAGGACCAGCTAGGTTCAAGGTGGAAATCATCTTTAAATTTACGGCTTCATATCGAAGCGTTGGCGATGACGATGGCGCGATAGTTACCTCATTGGACTATCACGCAGTGAGTCTGGGTTCGATTCCTGGCTGGGTCACCAACAATTTTTCAAATCACCATCACCCTTTCGGCGGGCAATGACAAACTCTCGAAAGTAAAATTGCGTTCGAAAAAGCTTCTAAGGAGTGCCGTTCGGACTCGGCGATAAACCGTAGGCCCCGCTCAGATGTGACAACAACGACAACATGAGTAACACAAATGAGTGTTAACAATCTAGGCCATGACCCCATCGAAGCGTTCAACAGGAGCTTTAGAACCAATGACCGAAATTGAGATTCCTTCTAATTTGATCCAGATGGATACAACATAAGTATACAGGCTGGCGTCGCTAAATATAATTTAAAAACGATTCACCTGAACTTGTGTAGATTTTAGATAATGACATGCACTGTCATTCGCTGCCAATCTTGTGCCGAAGTATAGGCAGTACAGGTATTGACACAGATGGAATTACTCGTATCTTCCAAAAGTAAGTCAAGCTGCTACGATATGCAGAAGACATTGCTATTATCTCTCGTTTCCGCCGAACGTTTGTACCACCCAGTTCTTCCATACAAAGCCCATGAGCAGCTGTCTATAGCTGAACTTGAACTTGAAAAGCTTGTCAACAAAGATTTGATTCTGCGTGTGCTTCGTGTGCCTACCCCTTCGGTGTAGGTACCTGAAATATCATAGAAGATGCAAACACAAACTCCATGAGATAAACAAGATGGTGCGAAAGCTCTCACTCGATGTTGTTTGGAATTTTTTTATGAATGAAAAGTCGAGAAAGTCGATTAAGTCGAAGCCGATATCGGCTAAGTTCTCACCGCCAGAATTCATGATCATTTGGGCGCGATTTATGGCATTTTTGTTCACTCCTGCCAGAACTTCCGGCGATAGGTCCTTGCATTCTCGACTGATATCTTCTTTAAGGACTTCAAGGGTCTGATGCTTGTTGATATAGACTTATGACTTCAAAAAAAAAAACCCACAAAAAGAAGATTGGAAGAGTCAAATGTTAAATCAGGTGATCTTGCCGGCCAGTGTAAAACGCCAAAACGAGTGATTAGGCGACCAGGAAATGCAGTCCTTAGAATCTCGGTTGTGACTAGTGCAGTTTACGTTGTTGCCTCGTTCTGTTGGAACCACATGTTCTCCAGTCCCAATTCATCCAATTGAGGAAGGAGAAAGTCGTTGAGCGTGGCGTCCACAATTGTAGTTTGCCCCCCGGCGTTTTAAAAAAAAAAAAAGGCCCGATTACGCCTTCAGCGTAACCAGCACACCATGCAAAAACTTTGAGCGGGTGTAATGGCTCTACATGGGTTATACACGCATATTCGGTACCCCAGAAGCCATAATTTTGCTTACTCACATTCACAAAAATGAAAACGGCCTTCGTCGCTCATGATGATTTCCGATGAAAAGTTTTCTCCCTCGTGGTCGAGATTCAGGATGGCTTGAGCGTAGTTTACATGCGCTTGGCGGTCAACAGCTAACAGACGATGCACTATCTGCACTTTGTAAGTAAACATCTTACAGTCTTTCACCAAAATCGCCGATTGATGCTCAAGGTAATGGCACGCCGTCTTGTCGATACTCCGGGGTCCTCTGTGACATCTTTAACCACAGCTGCGATATTCTCAGCAGAACGGCTGCTCTGGGTCCGGCAAAACCTTGCGGAATCTCGTGTTATCTCATACTCTTCTAGGTGAGCGACTAATCGTCGTAGTGTTTGCCCAGTTGGTGTCCGACGACCGGGAAATCTGTGCCGAAATTCACGCTGCACCAACACCACCGACGAATTAGTTCACAAAAAAATCGTAACAATTATTCCGCGTTCTTTAGGATGTCTTGTTGACGTGTATTTTGTATCTGTTTATGTACATCAAAGCATCTTCCGATAGATTGATGACTTTTGCGCCACTTTGTACAAAATTGGAGAAGCTATTCCAAAAATGAATGAAAAAACGATGACTGCTCTCACCAGAACGGCAGAAGTTGAATAAAATATTCTGGATCGTAACGCATTCTAGGACGGGACCATTCTTATTTTCGGGTCAAGGTGTATGCTCATCTGATTGATCTAGTTAAACAATTGTAAGAGTCAAGCTCAAGGATCGGATGGAGACGTTCATTGTATTCGTGGCTACAGGTGCGAGTTGGCTATTTAGAATGCCACTTACCGGGATCTTATCTTGCAAAGCATAGAACAGAATCGAGTCAGCCCCTATAGGAGGATTGAAAGTTCGAATCTTAATGAATTAGGTACCTTGGAATCTAATTCATTGAACGAGCAGACTGTAAAAGTTTTCTAGTGTGCCCAACGTTTGTCCCTTCATCAGCCCATGACTAAGCATATACAACTCAAGCAGGTACCACACTTAGTAGCCATAACAAACATCCGCTGTAAGTACCTATCTGCTCTAACGACATCATCAACCACAAGAAAGTAACGGCAGTCAATCTACTTCTTGGCTATTTCGATGCACCACCTCCTGTCATCGATAGTTTACTACAATATATCCCTGCCCAACAAGGCATTCTTTTACAGAAACTTATTTTCAATTTGCAAAGAAATCTCCCAATAAACGGTTTAAAAGTCAATCCGCACCACACATGTTTCCTTTTCCCATAAAAACCCACTCGCTCACATGCTGTACCCAGCAAGGATCAGATCCGAACCTCAACTCCGTCTATTACGCTCCCTAAAACACAAACACTCTGATTATCCTTTCTGAACACAAAAAAACCAGTCCAACCCTAAGCTCCAATCCCAGAATTTGAACTTAATAAACATGAGGTAAGCACAAAAAAATTTCCCTCCAACCCCCTCACCGATAACAAACAAATACACGCGTGCATACCCACTGGCAGTGGCACCTATCTGATCCTGGAAATTATTCAAAATTATTCCATACTCTGTCGTGTGTAGTATCATGTACCTTCTGTGGCAAATCGTCGGTCGTTTCCAAAGTCAATATGGGGGTGTTATCTTCGGAAGGTGTTATGTCTCCCATCCCCCGTCTCCTGTCCCAAAAACCCCCAACCAGGCACACCTTCATCAAATATTAAATGGAAAACGACACCTTTTTGGTCCATTTGAAAGAAAAACGAGCTGGAGCAGGGTCAGGAGTAGGAGTAAGAGTACTAGTATTCCCAAAAACACAGCAACAGAGTGCGACGGCGGAGGTTCAAAAAACTTTGACAAAAAAAAAAATTCAAAAAATACAAAAGAGACAGGATACGCTGAGAAAACAAAGAAATTCAGCGAAAATGTAGAAAGACAATCACTGCCAGGACAAGATAACAACAGATGCTGACACAGCATCCTTATGCAGAGTACCACATCCGTACACACCATATGAAAAGGATAAAAGTATTGGTATCCATGTGGGAGCAGCAAAAGAGAAAAGAAACAGAGAGCACACATCAGCATCACACATATTCGTAGCGATGAGTTTCCTTTTCATTAAAAAAGGATTTTTGGGTAAACATTGAGTTTTGGCGCCACCAACATGCACACTCCCACTTCTAACACTATATACTCGTTGTGTTGTGATTATACTTTCCTCTCTAAAGGAATCTGAGTGACAGAAAGTGAGGTCCTGCATGTGTGTAAGTGGTTGCTGTCTCTGACCCTTAGGGAGCCTACTCTGACTTCTACTTTTATTTGTACTTTTTGTGCTCTGTCTTTACACCATGTTCAAGGAGTAAGGACTATTGTTAGCACTTAACTGTAATTTACTGATAAGATATGCACACATCGTCAAACACTTGTAGAACTAAACTTCTGCATCCTCTCCATAGTCCAGAGTCCAAGGACCAAGGCAAACACTAATCAGACAGACGACACCGACGAGGGAGATGACGAAGAAGAGGAAAAAGAAAAAGAAAAAGAAAAAGAGGATTTTCGGCTCGACAAACCAATACGAGAGACAGATATCTGAACGAAGAGTAATGGTATTGGGTGTAAGGATGTAATGTTCATGTTTCTTGATACCCCCCATCTCAACGACCTACCACCTTTAGTCCATCATTCCAATTAGAGCGTAATCTCATTTGTTGTGGCATTGATGCAGAGGAATAGAGCAGCACCAGAGGGATCTTTACCCATCACCGCCCCCACAGGATAATTGGATCGCATTACAGGACACAAAAATCAATAGCAATCGTAGATGCTATTTATAGGAAAGAAATCCTCTTTTGCCATTTTCGACTGAAGTGGATCTACACTAAAAACGTGGTCAGAACACACAGAGGGATGTTTCCAACACTCTTTCACCTCTGCTGAGTCAGCAAACGCAGAGGTGGCCAGCTGATTTATTCAATCGAACTGAACTGGACGTGGTTTCAGCTGGTGTCAAGGTAGTTTTACTGAAAATGGGCAATTGGTATCCGTAATTCGTATTCTCGTATTCGGCACTTGGTGGTGTGCTTAAATTTAAAATTAACTTTTCCAATGAAATTTTTATAACAAGACTAACCAAACAATTAGAATTGCATCATCCTTGTTAGAAGTCAGCACCAATAAATGCAGATACTCGTAGATACTATGAACTACGAGTAGATACAAGTACTTTAGGAGCTACCCAGAGTCTGCAGTATAACGAAATAGCGCGCGGTTTACAGCATAAGGTTAGTCCCGGTCCGTTTCTCCTTCGTCGTCGTTGTACTCGTAGTCCTTGTCGTAGAAGGGAAAACATTTTTGGGGTGAATTTTAATCTCAGATTGGAGTGGAGCCAAACCCGGTACCCGGTATTCATTATGCAGGCCATAGATTCATCCATGATGTGAAAACGATTGTGGGGAGATTTTCTACTAAGTAATCACGATAGATGGATGATCAGGAAGCAGGACACTATAGTAGAATCTGGGTTCTGTTCGTTCGTTGTTTCTTTGTGTCCTCGTTTGGCCATGCAGCTGGATGGTATCCGTTTGCATCATTCACATGCGGATGTAGTAATGATATGCCAAGCACTAAGCTTGTGGGTTGAAATTTTTTTCGTTACAATAACAGTTTGCATAATGTGAGGACCTCCGTTGGAAATCATTCATTTTAAGGCACAGACAGATGCTTCTACTCATACATATCTACCGGGTTAGCTGGGGGGTTAGGATTCTTTAGTGGTACATCCTCATTCTGCAGGAGGCTCTTCGTAACTGTGCTGCTCATTCATGTCGTCACTTGGGTGGCCTGAACATTGTGGCAAGTGATTGAACCAGTTTGCCTCGCTTTTTTTTTTTTTGGTTTGACGATAATTCCATGTTACTCGTATCTAGGCCATTCTCCCCGAATTGGAAACAATGCGTGACCAACTAAGAACGTTGGATGATTTTATTTTATTCCATTTCCCAGATGAATTTTCAATTGAAAGTCAGGGGAAGAGTTGAAGGGAAGAGTTTCTGACAACATAAGGACTAGTACCAGATGTGGAGCACTCATAACGTACCACAAATGAATGTAATTGGAACGAAGATTAATATTTGAGAAGGATACTTTTGATAAGGAGAAGGGTTTGAATCGATTTTTTTTGGAAAATGTAAAGACCATAATGGAAGGCAGGAATGTAGACTGGAATGGAAGGTAGATTTAACTTCTTTTTCTTCTTCTTCAGTTAGGATTAAATCCTATTCTTTAACAACGTGTTTGAATGGAAATGTAACATGTGATAGATAAAGATACTCGTAAGATGTGATAGATAAGCATCTTTCCGGTGGACATCTTTGTGGCCGCGGGTTGTTTATTGTGCCCTCTAATGTTTTTTTTAGATATAGAAGGGGCCTTTAATAACGTGAAGTTCAGCGCAATCAAAGCTGCTTTAGTAGACGCAAATATAGAACAAGGGATAACAAATTGGATCTGCAACATGCTTGCAGGTAGGGTAATAAACTGTTCCTTTGGACAAAGCTCGGCTAGAATGTCAGTGACCAGGGGAACACCTCAAGGGGGAGTCATATCTCCACTCCTTTGGGTACTGGTCATAACTGACATTCTCTAAAAGCTTAATTCAATGCGCACTAGCGCCACGGCATATGCGGATGACGTAGCCATAATAGTGCAAGGAAAATACTCAAACACTTTAAGTGAGATCATGGAGGTTGCCTTGAAGACGATCAGCACTTGGGCATGCAGCTGTGGTCTCAATGTAAATCCCTTCAAAACGGAACTGGTTCTTTTTACCAGGAAATACAAGATACTGCAATTCACACTGCAAAAACTCAGTGGGGTGGATCTGTCCCACTCGGATTGTGCGAAGTATCTTTTCGTGATTCTGGATAAGAAACTGAATTGGAATCTCAACGTATCGGAAAGAATCAAAAAGGCATATAATGCTCTTTTCATATACAAAAGAACGGCTTCCATAGCCATTACAGGAGCGCTCAGTACCCTAACCGCCTAACACCGCTTGATTTACGGACAAAAAAAAATTTTGCCGACAACAGTGCGATTCGACTCACTAAACTGGGTCTTTTCAAAAGCAGCAGCTTCGGACACGGCACGATGTCCGAAAATGGATGAAATCCCTTACTTAATCGATATCGGCATTCCGTTTGAGATAATACTCGTATATCCGGAGAGGAAGGACTGGCAAGAAAATGTAGTTTTCACAGACGTCTCGAAAACAGAGGAAGGAACAGGTTCCGGTATCTTCTCGGAGGACCTGGAACTAAGAGTGTCCATAAGGCTATTGAAAACTACTAGTGTCTTCCAATCAGAGGTTCTAGCTGTCCTCAGGGCGACTGAGCTGATGCAGATGAGATCGGTATCCGGCAGAGATATCGCTATCTACATCGACAGCCAGGCCGCTCTTAAGGCTGAAGTCAACCAACATCAACTCTGACACAGTCAGGGGCTATCCTACAACGCTCAAAGCGTTATGCATTCAGAACAGGGTGAGACTCTGCTGGGTGTCAGGACACTACGGTATAGAAGGAAATGAACAAGCAGACGAGCTTGCCAGAAAAGGAGGGCTACTCGACAATAGTGAGGTTGCTGATGTCAAACCACCCCTCAGCACGGTAAGCGGCACTATTGAAGAAAAACCATAAAGGCCGCCAACATAAGGTAGTCGAATCTGGAAGGACATAGGGTATCAAAGGCTCTATGGCCACTTCTCAACGGTAACAGATCTAGGAAGCTTATTAAGCTGATGAGGGATAAGCTTAGGACGCTAACAGAAATACTAACAGATACTTTTAGATTCTGCGGAGATCTACAAGCGGCTGAGGACATAACACACATATTGTGTGAATGTGAGGCAATATCGCGTAGCCGAAGGAAATTCTTAGGAAAATATTTCTTAGTAAACTTAGAGAAACTGGGCTTTTGTAGAGAAATTAGGTGTTTTAATAATGTTTCTGTCAGTAAACTTGATGCCCCGATTTCTCTCGCCGAGTTTGAAGTATAACTTGAGAAAATGAAAAACAACAAGGCACCAGGCATTGACGGTATCCCGTTTGAATTTTTCAAAACACTGCACTCTGGAACTAAAAAATTATCTTCGTCGTTTGTTTAATAGACTCTATAGTGATGCATGTATCCCCAGTAGTTTCAACAAAGCAGTTATTTTTGCTATTTTCAAAAATGGTGATGCAAACTTCGCAGAAAACTGAAGGGGAATTTCTGTTTTGAATTCTATAAGAATTGGAAATTCAATGAACAATACTTTATTTTTATTATCTTGTTTGGTGACGATGTTAAATGGATACAATATTATGTCTTCTAGGGGATATACTGATTACTTAACCACACGACCGACTCCTCGAAACGTTTGATGAAGAATGACTGCTGAGTGGTTTGTTTCTCTCGTCCTCTTTTGTCTGTATGTTCGTATGTGCGTATGTAATTTTTTGTTCTCTGAATGTGTTATGCGAGTATGTTTTGCCTGTGCGTTGTAACTGTCCTTGACTGGTATGTGTTTGTATTCGTTTACCTACGTCACTGTCTGTTATTAGCCGTTTGGTCGCCTGATCGTAAACCGTTCGTCCTGTCACGTGATTTGTTCTCTTCGTTGAGTACCGTTTGATCTTATCGCCTGTTTGTTGAAGTTATGTGAATAATATTATGTTAGCGTATCATGTTATTCGTCTGTCTGTTTGACCCCAATCCCACATGTATGATAGGCTTTCCAAATGGATAGCAGTTTCCAAGCCGGTTTTCGCCCGGTTTTTTCGACAATGGATCACTTTTACAAACTATCATGTCTAGGTTTGTCGCGTAAATTTCTGCAACAGGCAACTGTTTGGGATGGTTCCGAATTCTCTGACTGATTTGTAACAACAGCCGGTATTCCTCAAGGGTGTATCCGAAGTCCCCTCATTTTTGACCGGTTCATCATGAAATCATTCACTTTCTTCCCGGCGGAGTTTTTTTTGCCAATATATTGGTGAAAGTCTTGCTATATGCTGATGATTTGGTTTTGCTCACTGACAACCTATTCCCGTTGTAACTGCAACCAAGCAGAGAGATGCCCCGGTAATTATTGGGCTCTGTCTTGTCACCTTTCCTGAACAATGTCTCTCCATTGCTGTGATATTGAGCATCTGTCATAGATTTGATGGAACTCAGTAAATCTAGAACAAGGAAGATTCTCTATAGAAGCAGAGCTTAGTTTTCTACGTTTGTTGCATTACTCACACACCGTAACCTTCTGTGGGACTGATCAGCAAAACTGCACCTTACCGGCAATGACCTCTGCAGGGTTTAGAAGGTACCCTCTATTTTTGGTGTCACTGTCCAAGTCTCAATAATTTAAAAAGAATTTTGGAATGACCTCTCAAAACTATCAGCAGTTCCACTTTAATTTTGTTTCGAATTAGCGGATGACGCCCAATTGCTTAAACCCACTCAGGGAGCAAACGACAATCAACCAGAGGCGAAAAGTGGAAACCTAACCAAATAAATTCTCACTCCCGTCCAATACCCCCATCCGGGCATCACAACCGGTTTACACAGACCCAGGAATGTTGAGGTACACAATGTACTCGGCTAAGGAAAACTCATCTAACCTAACCGAACCTAACCTTAGTCGCCCCACAAATAATGCAAGTCAGAGGGCAATGATATGAGTCTGGAAATCCCAATGTCATCAGTGAAAATAGCAACATTAGTTATACCGAGATTGATACTCTTAATCGTTGGGATTAAGATAATTAGTCCAACATGGCTACCCTGAGGTATGCCAGATATAACTTAAATTAAGTAGTATATTGGGGATTCGCAGTCTCTGTACTGTCGGCCTTCTAATTATAATTTAATCCATGTCACTGAGTGATGTGTTCGTGGGGAAATTTGTCAAGGGGTTTGCCGAAATAGGTGGACCAGGTGGACCTAATTAGGTGGCCTTTTTACCTTTCATTAAACCGCGCTGATTTGTGAAGATAATTGCTCTGAAATACGGAAATAATTCTTGATAGAGTGTGTTTTCAAATTATGTAAATGTTTTGCTATAGACCTGTAGTTACTAGGAAAGGAAATGGTGGCATTGAAATGGGGAATTTCACTAAACTGATAAAGACTTGAGTTAGTTAGTAGAAAGTCAACCATCAAGATTGGATCGGAGTGAGATGATATGAGGCGAATCGACAGAGGGCACCGTCGAAAGCGTCGAAATTTTAACTTCTTACTAAGGCGGTGCTGCAGTTTGGAGTGAACATGGCTCTCAACCAATAAGTATTTCCAGCAAACGAGATCTCTCGTCAGCTGCCTTCAAAGGCACACTCCAGTTGATCAATGATCGCTTTTACTTAGGATAACCGCAACTTAGATGCGGCCGTCCTCTGCTGCATCGTCCGTCGACGGACGTAGGGGTCTGATTATACTCATGTCGCCTATACAGTTCCTTGTCTCCAAACGACAATTCAAACGACGAAATGTGTTTTTATTTTGTTTTGGCAAGGTCCAAGCTTCTGCCCGATAGATCGGATGGTTAAGATGGTTAAGATAGCTTTATATATCTCGTCCCTATGCACGCATCTAATGTGGCTTTGGAATCAACAAATAGAAGTTAAGTGTCATTCTTAAATCCTGGTGTATTTTTATGATCTCCCGTAATGGCAGTATTTGACCGATGGTTTGGTTTGCTGCCCTAAAATCACACTGACACCAAACAACCAGATTATTCATAAATGGTTTGAGAAGGAGCTTAAAGACGATGCTTAGAAGACTTATTAATCTGAGTTTGATGCAGCAAAAAGATTATTCTTTCTTGTAGATCTGGTAACTGATGCTGAAATTCCATGCTTCGAACGTGCTTTCCACTAAACAAATCTTTTATTGTATTGTAGATTAGCATGTCATATCCTGACTTTAGATAGCTGAGGTGGAAGACTGTCTCTGTCGGGAGCTTTTCTGAACTCAAGTTTGTGTTATGCTACATTTACTTCTAGATTTTGACGACAGAGTCTGTCTCCTTCCAAGGTGCCCATGCGATGTAATTTTATTTTCTGATAAAAGTTTCGAACGCAATAATCCATCTCCTCGATCCCGAACTTCTCGTACTTGCACTTCGTGTTTGACCTTTTGTGACGTTGTCAAACCAGAGATGGGTTTGAAACCAATTTCATCAGAAACACCTTCTCTAATGGCTCGTTGAAAACATTCTTATCTGCATTCTACGGTTTGTGTATCAGAGTTGAGAAATTTTTGAGGGAACGCGATTGCCAAAATATCAGTCGTGTATAGCGTTGCAGCCTTTGACTTCAAACTTTGGTGGTTTAACTTGATTCCGCATCACATATTCGAATTCGTACTCTGGCTACAGCAAGGCAAGGCGACACGGAACGTTTGGGCATCCAGAATGTTCTAGGGGTGTCTGGCGTGGATCGCAATATGATAGATCCAGGGACCGATGATTGATCAGAGGATAGCCAATCCACTTTATGGATGTTGAGATTTGGGAACCCTGAATTGGGTAACTCTACAGGTTAAGGCACTTCAAAAATTTTAAAATTCTGATCCATCAACGAGTGTAGAGTTATGTAGTCAGTGTTTTCCGACGACCTGATCAAAGACATCTTCCCTAGCCGGCGTTAAGATCTCTAGCACAACTTTTGTGTCAGAGATGTGTCGGAGATTTGTAGAGTCAGGTCACCAAAATCTTTTCGATAAAGAGCCCGAGTAAACTGTCCAGTACCAGTATGAGTGCCACCGTTAACCAATCCAGATTTTTCAAGTTGCATCTCTTCTAGCTCAAGTTATCGAAAGACATAAACGCAGACGTTGTTCCGTGTATGAGGTTTTTCCACCGCCGTCCTGATAGAGAAGAAACTTTGTTTGCTGGGGTTCATTAGAATCACTTCCGAAAACTTGTATTTTTCAAAGTCGATCAGGTGAATCCAATCTTGGACAGGAAAGTCCTGGAAAGACTGTGGCGGTAAATATTTAAAATTCAATTCAGAAAAGTGACGAAACAACTTTGACTAAAAGCCTCATGAAGCAAGCTGAAATTGACTACGTGATAACTGACTTCAGTTCTCGCAAATCGACACTTTGCCACATCAAAATCCTTCACCTACGACTACGACCGTCGTTCATGTGGTTTCACCAAAATCCCCTCTCCCTAAGCATCTCCATCGAATTTAATTAGAAAATTCAATTGAAAAATCTATTCCAGGTTGCGCTTGGCTAAACCCCTACGGCAATAAACCTAACTCTCACATCTAATTACCCCACGTGAAGGAATTTCTTTTTTTGTTTCTGGCATCCCTTACAACCTGACGCAACATCCGATGAAGACATTTGTGCAGGAATCCATGGTGTGTGTCCTTGCCCTTTTCATCCTTTTCGTCTTCTCGCTCACGGGGTTAAGCACATGATCGATATGTTATTCCGTCTAACCAAAATTCAATTTTCTCCTTAAAAACAATTTGCGCCAGCACTCGCATCTTGTACCTGGTACCTCGTAGATGATAGCATAGAGAGTATAGAAAGCCGAAGCACTTGAATACCTCAGCGCGAAGAACAAAGCTTCCACCAGCTACTTCCTGAAAATGAAGAAATTTTCTTTTAATATTTTCTCCCTCCTCGTACATGTAACGAGTATAAGTACAATACAAGCAGACAAACCAGCAAAGATCCTTTGTGTTGCTACGCTACTTGGTGGGAAGAAAACAATAAGTTCTCAGGGAACCGTAAATGTTCATCGGTTGGACGGTTCCGGGTTGGCGTAAAGGTTAAGGATTCAGCAGCATTTTGAGTTCTCTGACAGTTGCGCTGAAGAAGCATTTGTTAGAGATGTACGAAGACTTCCTTCATACATCAATGTGCTTACTGTGCATGACAAGTACACACAGCCACGGACATAGTTATGGGGAGCATTCATCTATGTATGTACCTAACGCGGGGATGGTAACCTACTCTGTGGAATGTTAGCTGAGGTTCCACTGATTACTTTTCGTTGCTAAGATTCTGCCACCAGAGTTTATGAGTTTCCAAGCCAAAGAAATACCAGCAACGTCATGGATGTGAGAGAGGGGTCTGGAGCCAAGTAGTAGATACTTGGCGTTCGAAATATTCAACATTCTGCCATGACAAAGTGAGGGTTTTCATCGCATCTGAGTTTCCCACTTCATGTGTGGCATTTCATCATCAGCTGCAGACGAGAAAACCTTGTGTTATGCCGCAAAGCACGTGAACTTAGAGATGACTACCGGTAACCGGTTCAAAGAGGGTGAATTTATAGTTTTCGATGAGTTATAGTACAGCTCTGCCTGAAGTACATTTGGCAGAAATTTCTTTTTTTTTTTGTGTGGCAACAAAAATTTGCAGTGTCGAACAGCTCTGGGCCATGGGTGTTGCAATGTTGAAGAATTATGAACGAAGTTGTCTCCTCTCTTCATACATCGTTACACGAATTTATTGCTTGTTCTGTTGAACTGTACAAAGCAGTCAAAGAAGTCATATCCGAAAGCTACTTCCGAGGAAATTTCTGTCTGCTATTCATCGTACGGATGCCACTTAGACAGTCGGATATTGACACTCACCCTGGCTTTGATTTTATTGCGTTTTCATGTAAATAATCAACGAAATTCTATTGAGAGCGTTTGCCACTTTTTCGTTTTATGACAGCTGTACATGACTTTCGGTTCATCTTGTTGGATGAGTTTTATGAATGTTGCCGGGGATTGTAGGGACATTGAGAGGAGAATAGCCGCAAAGATGTTTGCTTTGATGCAAGTAGGTGTTTGGGTACATATACATTGGAAGTAATCTGATCGATTCTACATCTCAATGTCGCCTCGTGGATGGTTAGGTCTACTCCCATTGCGGTGTTTCTTGACTTCAAATGAGAGGACACCTAATTGGTATTGCGCCGTACGATCAAAATTCAGTCATCATGAAGGGTAATCAGTGTGTGTTGTATCATAACCAACCTCATTTTAAACAGAAAACGGCTTTGGAGGTAGAGCCCAAGGGAAGGGAGTGTCATGAGTCGATAACTTCATGCAGCCAAAATAGACTGCTCCTTAGAGGCTGGTGCAAGCAGCCTACTGACGTATAGTTTATAATTGATCTCATTGGGGCTGTGTTGATCAAAGGGAACTGCTTTGATGGTAGACTCCATAACAAAATCTCTTCTTCACTGACAGAAAGGCGACATCTCTTTCAGAGTTTTCAACATGCATGTTTAGTTCAAAGCTTAGTTCGTTATTGAGGTTGACGTCTAGATACTAAGTCTAGTTGAAGAAACAGTTGGTGAGTACTATATAGGTCTAAGAAGTCAGCTTCTAAAGAGCACCAGTCGTCGAATACGTCTAAGGCAGTCTGCGCTTCACCGATTGAGCACATAATAGCTAAGAATGATCGCCTGCATATGTTTAAGTGCCTTAGAACTATTGAAAGTGGTTACCAAGGAAGCTGCTATCAGGGAAGTTTAATTATACTGGTTTTATCCTCAAAACTAGTAGCTAGTGTATTCGTACGCTGTGCTATCTGGCGTAGTTACAATTGCCGTCAAAAGCTTCGTCAACGTCGATGAAAACGCCCAACGTCTATTCCGCCTTGTCGAACACCCCTTCAATTTCGAAGGATATCTTGCAATGCTTGCTACATCACGCCCTTGGTGAGCGTGTAGTCATATTTTCCAATTACGATAAAACGACTTCTCTTACTGTTAGCTACAGGTTCAGTATGTATACCACCTACAGACGACTAGCGGCTGGTCTATATCTCTGGTCTATGCCATCGGTTTCAGTGTTTTAGAGCCGTCAAAGGAAGCAACCGCGTGAAAGATTGCCTCATTCATCACCACCACCGATGACATATACCAGCTTACTTCCAGCTGAGCTGGTGCTTATCAAGTTATCTGGGAAGTAAGTCTCAAGTGAGCGACCCAGTGTAGGTACCATCAGATTTTCTGTGTGGTTCCCGACTGGCTGGTTTGTTTGCCCGCTTGTTGTTGTATTTTGATTCGAGGCGCTGTGAGATCCGAATATGAGTATTTCAGTGGTCCTCGAAATTTATCTTAAATGACTTGGAAATTTTCGACACATAGTCGCTGGGCTTCTGCGATCTGCAAGACTTTTCTCCGGCTATACTAGTTAAACTCTAAACATTGGCCGACGCTATCGTTCAGGTTCTCGACACCATCCTCTTTTTTTTGCTGACTATTCACGGATCTAATAAGATCTTTGTTAACGAGTTGATCCAGTTGATTTTCTTCGGATTCGAGAGAGAACAAACCGTGTATACGAATCTGAATTTGCTGCACCTGTTGTCTGACATGAAAGCTTCCAAGAGTAGTTTTCAAGAAAGCGATTACTTGCTGTCTTGGCTAAGAGTCTTTATGGCAAGGGAAAGAATGGAGACATCTGACCGAAACCGATCACCTCCGTGATGCTAAAGTCACTGCTTCTTCTCTCGCTCTGAACGGAGTCAAAATGAAGAAGGTATCTGACATTTCGTTCATATTTTTACACGTCACAGACCACTAAAATTGTGTGATGAACAGTGGTGGACCGATTATGGCATTCGAAAACAACTTATTTCAGATCAGCTTTCATCTTATTAACTCCTCTAAAGCGTGGCGACATATAGGGATATTCAGTGATAAGTGCGGCGATCATAGGATTACGAGATTCCAGGGTATGACATCTCAGGAATATAGGAACTTAATTAGGAACTACTTGATCTGTCAGGTGACAGCTGAAAGTGACAGCTGAAAGTGACAGCTTTTGCCAAACACCTAAATGCACTCAGAATCATTGACACTACCTCCTACGAGGCATTTCGCACATTTCGCAATATAACCAATCAGTCACTTTATTTTACCAATGCACCGGCGAAGTCGATTAGGCTTAATTTATTTTCAGAGTTAACCATTCCTAACTTGTCGTTAAAATCACCATGGACGGTCTAAGCAAAACACTAAAGATAATCGCTCAAATGTCCATTCGAAAAGCTTACAGAATCAATTTATGGTAAGTCGTCCTCTGTTAAAGTGTGAGCGATATTATAGTGCCGTAGATGAAATAATCTTTGCCACGGATTGTAGATAGGCGTTGCTGTCGTGCCTAAATCTCAAAACTTCAGTCATTTGTTGTGGTCGTCAATACTTCGTTCGTTTCCTAACACAGACCCTTTTTTGGGTTTACAGCACTAGCAGTGTAACTGCCAACTTGGTCGCCCACATAAGTCAGAGTATAGTTATCGGTGCCGTCCATTAATTCCTTCGTTGTCCTGGTGTGACAAAAAGTCATCTAGATGGCTACCTTACCACATAATCAACTAAATAAACCAACCAAGCAATCACGTACAACTAAATCAATTGCACTTGAAGGATTAAATGTAAATGCTTTAATTTCCCCTGGTCAGTTCAGCAACTTTTTATCTACAATGTCTCTAACACACAATGGCCAGCTTATTTTTTTGAATTAGTACATGACTCCTCTATCATTTAGCTCTATCTTCAATCCAATTCAATTCAATTCTTAATTCGGTGTACAAGTAAGATATGGATCTTTTATAGTACAAAATCAGTGTTTTAATATACAATTCCGGAATATTTACATAGTTTAAGCTAAGATCTAAGGGAAGAGGAGAGGGAACGATGGGAAGAGGAAGGGATTAGGACACCCAAATATGTACTCAAATATAAATTAGCTATAGAAACAAAATATTTCTTTTTTGAATTGCTTTGCTCCTGTCAATTGCTTTACCTCCCTGGGAAGAGAGTTCCATAGTCTAGCGACATGTACGTAAAATAGACGAGATGTGTTCATGTAAATTGATGTGGGAGTGATGAGATTGTAAGTCCGGTAAGATTGTGCGAATAGAACTTTGTCATATAAGTACAATGGCAGATGTGTATTGATAATTTTGTGCATGAAAAGACAACCCCTGGCACTTAAGAAATCCCTTAGATTACACCCAAGTACAAGACGGTGATAGTGAGAAGTATGGTCATACCTGCGAAGCCCATAAGCATATCTTATCATGTCATTAAATGCAACAAGTAGTTTGTGATATGATTGAGAGTCGAGCTCGCAGTATATAACGGCGAAGTTGTCGATAATTGGTAAAAGTAGCGTTTTGATTAATCTAATTTTAACCTCTGTAGATGTAAATTTAGAGGAAAGCCAAAGTTTCCGAAGTACCATGTAAATACAACGCACAACATGGTTGATGTGATCGATAGCACTAATGGAGCGATTTATTCTGTAGCCCAGACTTATAACAGCATCAACATAAGGAAGCGCCACACCATTTAAGTAAATATATGGGACTAAGGCGATATCGTGCTGTTTTTTAGATATCACAATACACTGAGATTTATTAGGATTAAGGTTCAACCCATTCATTAGCGACCAATTGTATATAAAAGATAAATCTTCATTGAACCTATATACTAAGTCCTCAATTAATTCAATAGGTCTAGATAGATACAATTGGACATCATCGGCGTAAAGGTGTAAAGATACATTATTACAAACAGTGGGTAAGTCGTTAATAAATAGGCAGAATAAAATAGGGCCTAAAATCGATCCTTGGGGTATTGGGGTACTCCAGCGCGAACATCCATAAAATCGGAAAAACTGTCTTCAAACTTCACCCTTTGGGTTCGGTTACCCAGGTAACTTATCATAAACCGAACAGATAGTTCACTAAAGCCAAAAAATAACCTGAGTTTTCGACATAAAATATTGTGGTCAACATTGTCGAAAGCTTTAGAGAAATCTAATAAACACAGAATGGTCACATTATTTTTGTCAAACTGAATCTTTATGTCATCAAGCACCTTAACCATTGCTGTAGAGCAGCTATGATGGGTTCGGAAACCAGACTGAAATGGATACAGCAGTGCATTTCCATTAAGATATGTGTTAATTTGTTTTGCAATAATTTTCTCCAACACTTTAGATAAAAATGGCAAAATACTAATTGGGCGAAAATCTGAGGGAGATGATGCTTCAGGTTTCTTAGGCACAGGAGTTACTAATGCTTTCTTCCAACAAGCCGGAAATGTACCACAGTAGATACAAAAATTTATGATGTGCGTGAGCGGAGCCATTATATAAAGAAGCACCATTTTGATGAAGCGGAGGGTAATACCATCTGTGCCAACAGCTTCAGACCGGAGCGAGCGAATACTCTCAACAACCTCAATTTCGGAAACAACTTGAAAATTAAATTCATTTGGGGGATGGATTACAAGTTGAGGATTTGGGACAAACTCACGGTTTACTCCACCAGATGATAAAAATGCGCTGTTCAACACATTTAAATCGGGTACGTTACAAGATATATTTCTTTTGCCAACACCAATGGTGCGCAAATTGCCCCATAGCCGCTTATCTGCTTGATTTGGATTCAGCTTGCAAAAATAGTACCTTTTCTTTGAACAGCGGGTAATAGCTGAAGCCTGATTTCGAGCACGGCAATATTCTCTCCAATGTGAATCATCTGGGTTTCTTCTCCACTCCGCATACTTTTTTCTACGGTGCTTTATACCAGGGCGGGTCAATAAGTCCGTGACTTTTTGAATTTCTGACCTCTTTACTGAAACAGCAACACTGCTCCTGTCAACAGGCATCTGTCAGTTGACTCCTGTCAAAATTTAAACTTGCTGCGTCAGTTAGTTTGTGTTTGACAGCTATTTTTATCAGACTACTCACTAATTTGAGGAGAAAATGGAAAAAAGTGAATTTCGTGTGCTTATTAAGCATTATTTCTTGCGAAAAAAAAAACCATTTACCGAGACCAAGGCTAAGCTTGATAAATACTATGGGGACTCTGCACCATCGATTTCAATGGTAAAAAAGTGGTTTACTGAATTTCGTTGTGGCCGTACAAGCACTGAAGATGTCGAACGTCCTGGACGCCCAGTTGAGGTCTCTACACCCGAAACAATCGAAAAAATTCACGATATGGTGTTGGCCGACCGAAGATTGAAAGTGCGAGAGATTGTGGAAGCCGTAGGGATCTCGCATGGCTCAGTGGTTTCAATTTTGAATGATCACTTGGGCATGAGAAAGCTTTCCGCAAGATGGGTGCCGCGTTTGCTCACGGTCGACCACAAACGCAATCGTGTAACAACTTCACAGGAAGGTTTGGCGTTGTTTAATCGCAATATGGAGGAGTTTTTGCGCCGTTTTGTAACCGTGGACGAAACATGGATCCATCACAACACACAAGAGAACAAACAACAGTCAAAACAGTGGGTTTCTAAGGGTGAATCGGCGCCAAAGAAGGCCAAGGTGGGTTTGTCAGCCAATAAAGTTATAGCGACTGTTTTTTGGGATGCATGCGGGATAATCCACATTGACTACCTTCAAAAGGGAAGAACAATCAATGGGGAATATTATGCCAACTTATTGGACCGATTCAATGACGATTTGAAAAAAAAAACGACCTCATTTGGCCAAGAAAAAAGTTCTTTTTCACCAAGACAATGCAAGGGTGCACACATGTGCAGTTGCCATGGCAAAAATCAATGAATTGGGCTATGAATTGCTCCCTCATCCACCCTATTCTCCAGATTTGGCTCCGAGCGACTACTTCTTGTTCCCAAACCAGAAGAAATGGCTTGGTGGAAAAAGATTTGACTCCAATGATGAAGTCATCTCGCAAACAAAGGCCTATTTTGAGGACCTCGACAAATCATTTTTTTTGGAAGGGATAAAAAAATTGGAGAAGCGTTGGACAAAGTGTATAGAGCTCAAGGGAGACTACGTTGAAAAATAAAATTATTTTTTTATCAAAAAATCTGTGTTTTAATCCAAAAGTCACGGACTTATTGACCCGCCCTCGTAGCATTGTGTACTTCCGCGGTGAACCAAGGGATGTTTTTGATACGAATTGTAACAGTTTTGATGGGGACATGCTGATTAAAAAGTTCAAATAATTGACAAGTAATCAGCTTTCTCATTTGCATTGGGGATGTTATGTATGTTATGCCATGGTATCCGTTGAGTGTTAAATTGCAATGCGTCACAGTTAGTGGATGAAAAATCTCTAAATTGAAAACTAGATTGTATTGGTATACGAGAAAAGTTCAAGTTGTATGTAAAAAAAATAAGATCATGATCGGACACACCTTCTAAAGATAGTTGATCATTTAATAAGACATTACAACGGTCAGACACAATAATCGCGTCAAGAAGGCTTGGAGAGCAGCTGGGAGCAAAGCGGGTAGCATATGAATTAACAACAGCCAATCCATTTGCTGCAACACAGTCTAAAAGTTGTTGAGCTCTAGTATCTTCTTTTAAGAGATCAGCATTGAAATCTCCACAAATCATAATGTGTTCGTAGTTAGCTGAGAAACACTGTATTTCGGAAAATAAGGGCTCAGGTGAATATCTTCGATTAGGACAATATGCAGCACCAACAACACACTTAACACTTCCATCATTGTAAACTAACATTAGTGCAAAAACTTAACAAAATGAGTAATAAAGACATAAATACATAAACGGTCCAATAGCATTACCCAAGACATCAATTAAAGAGAGCGGGAGGAGTAATCAGGAGAAATGTGTTGTGGATGATACTTTCATTTCAGCATCGTCTTTGCTCTTTTTAACATAAACAAGACCATTCTTTGTTTTTGCAGAGTACAGTAGACCCTCTTTTCGCAAACGAAGTGCATGTCTTAATAGAGAACTGTTCTCCGGTGTTAAGCTGTCGTTTATCATTGCTTTCACTCTCCAGTAATTGCGACATAGTCAGTCCTCATCTTGCTCATTGTCTTTGTGCTACTTAAAGAAAAATTAATTGTTAATTGTCAATCATAAGCAGAAACTTTATTTTGTAGTTGTTAGTTGCCAGTTTATCTTTTTCTCTTTTATTAGTTAATCGAATATACAAAAAATAAGTGGTCCGTTGGTTTGCCTGTACCATTTTTAAATATTCACCAATAACTATTGTCATTGATGGTTGGATGCTGTAGAAATAGGGTAGGCTTAGGATGTTAACCTGTCCCACACATCAATTGTGGTTTTTTTTCCTTCAATTCGTAACCATCGGTACTATTCGACGTCCATCTCAGACTCGACTTGGTATACTAATAAAGGCGAGTGCTGAATAGAAGACAAAAACAGCCGCACCATACACGGTACAGCGGATAATTTTCCTAGATGAAATAGACGGTGAAGCAAAATCACGGAATAATTCAAATAACACCTTATCGGAGATACTCCGACATATTCGGCGCTCAGGTAAGAGATGGTGGCGGATTAGTCTTTTATGGACCAACGGAAGGGCTCACATCACCGAACGGGTTACTGGCTTCGGTATAACCGACCGTCATAAGAATATGGAAAATGGAACCGGTCCTCCATGTTGGGGATTCTGGCCACCTATGGAAAAAAAACCCGAAAGTTCCGAAACACAAACAAGCCTCAGGTACTTAAGCAGTAAGTCCTGAGTTTTCGGCATGTAAACGAGCGCCTCGTAGGAATGCGTGTCAAGGCCCCCACTGAGAAGAATGATGGCGACACCAAAGATAGCTTGTTTGATACAATTGTCGGATGATACTCGTATAGCCTACACGGCGCGATAGTGAATCCGATAACGAATTCTTTGCGCCGGGGCGAAACATTGTCGTGATGGCTACGCTTTTCGCACATGTCGATACTCACAAGGGGACTTGGACAACTCCTGATCAATCAACCGTCAACCAGATCGACCACATTGCGATCGACGCAAGACACTCCTTCAGTATTATGGGTGTGCAAACGTTCCAAAAAGCCAAAATCGACTCGGACTTTTACCTGGTTCTAGCCAAGGTACGGTTATTGATAACTTTAACAGTGCAATTAAAATCAAATTCTGCGAAGAAATTTGACGTCACATGGCTTCAATCGCAAGAGATAGCTAAATCCTCTTCCGATCGAGTCTCCCTTAATCATTCCAGAGGTCCACTGCTTCTAGCATCAAGTATCGAAAACCGGGGGCAATACTGCCAAAAAGCCCCCAGAGATGCCCCTGGAGCTGCTGGAGTGCAAGAGCTGACTGCCGAACTCTTAAAAGCCACAGGCGATGACTTGGTAAAAAGCTACACCAACTTAGAAGCCAATTGCCTAGCAAAGCCTACTCTATAGGTTAGAGGCATGGACATTATCAAAAATGGGTGAGAGTGCTGTTGGCTGCTTTAAGAAATATTTCGAGTGAGTCCTGTCTGGTGACCGGAAGAGAATTTGCAATGACAAACTGTGCGGACTGTACACCGACACCGTCTTAGACAGAATGGTGAATGTCCAACAATTGAGAAGGTGGGTCATCTGTCCCTTGAAGAACAGCGCATTAGAAGAAGATCAAAACTCAGGTTGGCCATGCAAGAAGGGTACCTCAACCAACTAAGAAAGCGAAACCAGAGGCAACTAACGTAGGGCTGGGGATGCTTGTTGGCTGAGGCCCAGGACCACTCCACTCCAGTCTTTAGCGCCACCTAAAGTAAGTAAGTGCTGACTCTGATTTGCTCCTTCTGATCAAGTAAATTTCTCGATTGATGACAGTGTTCCTTAACTCACGGCCATAAACATAGATGGAGAATGCTTATATAATTTTAATATTACGCATAGCTAGTTGGGAGGATATCTACAGAGTATGAATTAATGCTTTCGAAACACAATACTGCCTGTCGAAAAATGTTTCATTATTTGTTTGGGTGGCAAAAATAACCTTCGTCGGAATGACCACATATTTGATGTTGCCAAAAATACTCCGAAATATCTAGGTTCCCTGAAGGCAGACAGAAATACTCTGATGTGGCCTCAATATACTCGTAAAAGGAACTTGGAGTACAAGGCGAACACCAGATCTTCTGCTTCGAAAGTCTCTCCTATCAGATTCAAAATCATGAGATAAAATTCGAAGACCATGGTAATTTTACTCCAGGTAATGCACCATTTCATAATGGAGCAACAGTGCTTCATCTAAGTCTCAGTTAGGTTACCCTTAAGCTCATTCTCGGACTAACTCTGAAATATTATGACTCTTTGCTTTGTCACACTCGTTGACAGCTTGCCCTGCTGCGATATTATTTCCATTATAACCCGCAAACATTCAAAACCAACGTACATCTGTAGCACTTTTTCTTTCCTCCCTATTTTTCCTTCACCCGTGCTATTTGCAAATATTTAAGGCTACACCAAGATCTTTTGAGCTGTTTTAAGATTGGACCCTCTAAGTCGAAATGGAAGTCAGAGAGAAGCATTTCTTCAAGCCACTCTATATTGATGAAGTGAGGGTGTATGAATTTAGTAATTTTCTCCCTGTGTATCGGGGTTGTGAACACTCTTTTAAACTTCAACAGACAACAGTCTTTTTCGTAGTGCTTTAAACAATACCGAATACAGCCTTCAGAACCAGCTGGCGGATGTCGAAATTTCGTTAATTATGCATGTTGAGTTGTCGATTTAAAAAAGCAACACTTATTTAAGACGTAGATACGTAACCTGTAGATGGAAATATTATGGTATTCCCTGGGCTCTTATGTAATGAAACAAAAAAGTGTAATTGCAGAGGTACGAGTACCTTAAAGTGGCCAAAATTAGATATTGCTTCCCCTAACTTTTGCAAATAAGTCCCTTTTCACCAGACAGATACTTGCAAAGCAAATATGAGAACTATAGATAAATTTACACGGCTCCCTTGCAGCCTTGTGTGAGTAGGAGTGGTTGAATGGAGGGTACTCCACTCTAATTCCAATTGCATGGGAATTGGTATAAACTGCCGGTGGCGGCGAGAACAAATGGCGCACTTGCCTTTGGCAGACATTCCTCTGGGCTCCATTATCCTGGCAACCAACATTTGTGCATGCATATTTCTTTTCTTCCCTAGATTTCTACGAGCTACTTATACATCGGTTGGGTTTGCTACTCCTTCTACTTCAATTGAAGCTGCTGTTGAAGGAAACATTGTTCACGAATAATTTCTGGCAGATTTTATGGAATATAATTCTCACCTCGTTGTGCCTGAACCAGATACTAGTGCTCCACTCCAGACATCGTTTTGTATCTCTCCAAGTCTATGGTATTCGTAACATCTTTCGGATTATTATTTGCAGAGTTTTGGCTGCAAAAACCCCAAAACACAGACCGTGTCGCACATACTCGTAGATGCAGATACAAGTACACTCACTTTGTGGCACCATAATTCATTGGAGTGTCAACGGAATTAATGGACCCCAAAAGCTAAATGGCATGTTATTACATTAAATTGTCTACAAGGTGTGGCTTGCGAAGTTTATATTTACTCTCAGCTCCTGGGTAACTATATTTGCCAGAGCCCAGAATGACATAACCCCCTAAAGGATGTGTGTATCCTGCATACGCGTATAATGAAAATGTCCCATTCCGGGGTGAATAGGCTTAGTCCCGGTCAACTGGAATGCTTAAGATGTTATTTAGACTTCTCGTGGACTTGTGTTATGTTTGCACAGGACTTGTACGATGATTATTATGATGTCCTTCTATCCACGTCTTTTAATCAAGATTAAACAGAATTCACAGCCAAACGGCTAATGGTGGTTTATTCATTTTTATGACCGAAAACTAATTTCCCCAGTCCAACACAACATGTGCTACGGATTCAATTAATGGCTCCCACAAACTGTTCCGCAGAAAATCTGCCCTTTCAGGTTCGAGGTCTTTCTGTTTGCTTCTGTGTGACCCACGCATAAATTATCCTGCTTATAGTCGAGGGCATAAAATAAACAATCGCCAAAAATTACTCCTTAGCATCGCATGCAGCGCACACGCTACGAGTATCTCGAGGATAAATCTTTAAGCCCAGAGAATTCGTATAATCCTGCTGCCGCAGCAAAAATGCAAATTTTCCTGCTACTGGTACCTCTATGGTTCGCCTATACTTGGTTTGTTGACTGTCCAGCTTTGTCCTTCGTTGTATAATTTTATCATCACTCGGCCGTAAGAAATGGTGGAACTGTCGCAGGATAACTACCGCCATTTGTTTAGCTTCCAGAGTTGAACACAGTCTGGAGTGTGAAACACACGCAGGATATTGCGCGCATTTGTACGAGTATCCCTATATGGTGGTGAAAGTGAAATGGTATGCCAGTGTGCCAGGACTAATGGGAAGGTGTCACCGGAATTCCAGATTAGGCTAGCATCCACTCCCAAATTCAAAGTTCTCCTCTGGGATTGCTTCATCTCCGATTGCATCGTAGTTGTTGTTGGCAGTTTGTTGATGGGGGGCGCCTATTTGTATTTCCAATGTCGTCGGATAATGTCCTTTTATTGCCCTAACTTGATGCCATGTCTACATTTTGGGGATGGCATCAAAGATTCATACGTATTAAGGAATTCGATGACACTTCTGGTTTGTCTTGAATATTAGGTTTGAGTTGGGTGCTACTTGTGTCATTTATTCGCTTCCAGCTATTGTTACGCCATTGGGTCATCGAGATACAGATGAATTTGGGGGTAGGGGAATGAGTTGCTAATGATAATAAAATGTTTGTGTTTCTCTTGTCTTTTTAGGTAAGTCTCCATTTCGATTGATAAGAGACGAAGATTGACGAGCGGTGACAGGCGGGAAGGAGGGAAAAGTTTGAGCAGAATTACCTTAACTAAGAAACGTGGTTTTGATTAGATAGCGGACCACCTAACTACCGTCGAGGACTAAGCTCCAAGCTAAATGTAAGTATATTTGTGCAACTCTCCTTTATTTGTTATTTTGGATCTTATTTGGATAGAGGTTAACAGGGCTTAATGTTGCTTAACACCAGATCTATCTTCTGTGTCTCCAATCAAGAACTATTTTGGCCGAATAATTCCTATTTACGTTTTACTATATTGTAATCCCCTCTTCGAGTGCGGCCAGAAAACTTCTCAGACATTCACTAGCAGAAGTAGCCGAAACAAACATTAACTAGGTAAAAGGGTTCGAAATTTTCTGAACCACGATTCCATCTAGATGTTTACTGCAGCCTCACCGTCCATTGTTTGAACCACCATAGATTCGGCTCGGATTTGAAGATTGTTCGGGGTGGAGCTGTGGTGTTCATTCGTTCTACATGGCCCAGCCATTCTAGGCGTTCAACCGGCAGCCGCTTGACTAAGCCCTTGTCGTTGTACAGCCCGTACAGTTCGTAGTTGCTCATAATCTGTTTCAGGCGATAACACAATACAGCAGAGAAGATTTTGTAGGCGATGTTGAGAAGAATGATTCCCATATAGCTGGCACAGTCGAAGGTACCTGCAGTTTTTGTGGATTGGGCAAACGATGCCGAGGTTCCATTAATCGGTCATGATTTCTTCTGACCACATCTTGGAGATGAGCTGGTCATCTCCAACTGCTTTGAATAGCTTGGAAGCCCATTTGGCCACCAGCTTTGTTCGATCTTAGTCTCGATACCGCTATCTCAACTTCGTCTAGGTCAGGTGGACGGAATTCTCTACTATCATTGTCCACTGATGATGGTTTATTCTCCCTGACAGCGGAATTATGGTCGTCGTCGCCAATATATAGTCTGCAGGAGTAGTCTTTCCATATTTTCAGCACCGACTACGATTCTACGACTAGGTAACCGTTTTCGTCCTTGCAGGCTTTCATTCTGACTTTGAAGCTCTTACTTTTCAATTTTCGAACGTCATTCCTGCCGTACCATCTCTCCATTTCCTCGACTGCATGCTTCTCGTGCTCTACCTTTTCTGTTCGTAGAGATTACGAGCAGTTCCTGTCCTGCGATACAGTCAGCTTTCTTTGCCTTTAATTGACTGCATGCGCCTCCCTACATTCATCATCGAATCAGAGATTTCTTTGTGGTGCTGGCTTGGAACCAATTATGTCAGATGCTGCTTCTTTGATGGCTCGTTGACAGTATTGCCATTGGTGCTGGTGCCGGGGGTCCTAGATTTTGAAAGAGTTTAAGGGAAACGCGATCGGCAAAGATTGTAGCGATGTCTTGCGATTGTAGCTTTTTCAACGTCGAAAATGGGAAGATTAACTGGACTCTGTTGTGCTCCGCATCCGTACCATGGGTGCAAAAAGGTAGTGATCCGAGTCGATGTTGGATCGTCGAAAATTTCGCATATCAAGCATGTTAGAGGAGTGTTTGGCGTTGATCGCATTGTTGACCGATAACGAATTCTGAACTCCCCTTGTGCATATCAAGATGTGAGAATCGCGTGCTACCTACGACAATGTTTCGTCCCTCCGCAAAGTCGATAAGCCTGAATCCATTATCAGAGGTAATGCCGTGGAGGCTACTTATTTTCCGACGGATGCCTTCTTTTGCTGAAATCGCGGACATAGCTCGTAGACCTTGTTCAAGAGCGTCTTTGTTCTTTGGCGTCGTCATCTCTTTCCTCTGTGGAGACGTACGCGCATATAAGGCTAATGTTGGCAAATTTAGCCTTGATAAAATCTTTATGAACCTGAACTCCAAATATGTTGAAGTAGTTCACTTAAAGTTTCGTCGTCCAGTTTTTGATGTCGCCGTTGACTCCATTCTGGGAGTTTCTCCGACGCACGTCCTAATTCTGAGTGATTCTGCTCCACATCTGAGATGCGAATTTCAGCCATCAGGGCAGCATGAATTAGCCTCGTCTGGTATATTCCATGGGCATTGTGTTCACTATAAATAGCTATCCAGGAGGCACCACGATAGGGTGATGATGCAACTTCGCCCGCCTGATGACTTGGTTAAAGGTAAGAAAAATCCGGCATTAACACCCTTGCAGGGTATATTGAAGTTGAAGAGTGTCTCATCTCGAAGAAAGTTAACAGCCAGCAGGTTGTCTTTTCATCAGGATCTCATCGGACGCATTGGATCTTTGTCGCGGTGTGAATAATTCGTCAAAACCGCGATATTAAGGAGACTGATGCCTCTATTATAGAGGCATTTTTTGGTTCGGGCAAACGGTGTTAAGGTTCGATTCTTCAGTCAAAATCTTGGAAATAAGTTGACATATTCTCCCACTTAAACGTTTCCCTTTTCCTGGCATGTAGGCCGACCCGTCCAGCTGGCTTATTGTTCTCTAAGTGGAATAATTGATTTTGGACAAAGGCTTCAGTCTTCTTTCAATTTTTCATAGTTGTTGTTGTGAGATATATCCCTAAACAACTCAGCTGCATCGAAGTCTGTTTCTATGCTCTAAAGCGTACTCGCTGAGTTCAGCTTTGATTGTCACTACACACTCAAAAGTGCCTAAGACATTGGAACCTACAAGTTGCTACTAGTGATCCGCATCTAGACAGTTCACCAGCCTTAAAGGCCTGAGTGTCCCTGATTACAACAGATACAGATGCTATATAGATGAGGGATTCGCAGTATTCTCTAACCATTGATTTCATGATTTTCAAACTGATGTGATCGCTGCTTAAATGTCTGTTTATATTGCAATACCAGACGAGGGTTGAAAAACTAGCCGAGACCTCTGATTGAAGACAATTGAATATGCTCAAGGATTTATGTATGTATAAGTTTTCACAGAACACCTCTAGAATCAGCTGATCGATGTTGTCAATTTAGGTAAATGCAAGTTCAGTTTATGTGGACAGGGGCATAATACATTATTGAGTATCTTTCAGCCTCTGGGAGAAGTGTTGACTACAATCTACGAGTACATAGATAGCAATTAGACCCCACATTGGTGTCAGTGATATTTAAAGCTTTCACGATATCAATGAAGGACACCTTGAAAGAGTGTGACTTTTCAATGATTCATGGGTGAGAGTGTAGTGCAGTGTAAACTGGTTTATCTAATAAACCAAATGCTTAAGGTACTGGGAAATGTTGTTGGCTAAGAAGAGGTCACAATAGTTAGTAAATATATCTCTGAGGAACCTACTATTACTTAATCCTTGTTTTTTAGAACACATAACTCTGCTGTTTAATTTTATCTGAGAACTTGGTTATTCTATTAGACATAGGCTTTCCATCTAGGATCTCATCAGTCCGTTCTTATTTTGTTATCCTTCATAGGCGCACCACTTAAGATGTTGGCTTCATTTACGGCAATTTTGCTCCGGGATGGATTCGAAGAACAATTGTACCAGAATCATAGCGTTCATTCAATCAACAGGTCTATGCCTCAGAACTCGATGAATTTTGCTTTTGCTAACAATTAGCCTTGTCCAGACAGGATTGAAAATCGAAATTGAAGAACCAATACAAACGGCTTGTTTCCGGTTGGACAAGTAATTGTATATCAGCTTTAAGACACATGGGAAGAAATTAAAATTATGTTTTAATTTATGAATGAGAATTGAATGATTGACTGATCCGAAAGCATTTGAAAAATCTAGCAGACATAGAACTGATACTTTATCTGCATTCATTCCAACACGCATATCGTCGTGAACCTTTAAAACAGCGGAAACACAACTGTGCATTTTCCTAAAACCAGATTGCAACGGTGACAAAAATTTGTGAAATTCAATTCAAAAAATGTCAAGTGAATAGAAAAAAAACAAAAACACTGTGGCGCTGGCAGCCCGGTATGGGCCATGGCCTAGCTTCTTGACACTCATTTGTGTTGCTCATGTTGTCATTTTTGTCACATCTGAGCGGGGCCTACGGTTTATCGCCGAGTCCGAACGGCACTCGGGAGTTTGCCATTGCCCGCCGAAAGGGTGATGGCGATTTGAAAAATTGTTAGTGACCCAGCCAGGAATCGAACCTAGACTCTCTGCTTGATAGTCCAATGAGCTAACTATCGCGCCATCGCCATCGCCGCGTCAAGTGAATAGACGTGTTTTTAATTTGCTCCTGATCCAAAGGGAAAATTAACCGCCTTTTTATTAAACTTAAGTTAAAAATCATAGTATTCAATTAAACACATTTGTTATTTTGTTAGTCAGTGTTTTACTTTAATTTCACGCCAAAGAAAGTTAAACAAATCTCTTTTTTATCTCTGCTACTGACCACCAATTTAACGAACTATGTCAACCACACGCGGACAAGCTCTCAAAGAAAAATCTGCTGTGGCCTCTACATCTACGCCAGCTAAATCGCCAGCAAATTTACATCAACCAAAGTCCCAATCACAACCTAAGCTTCTCGACAAAAAATCATCCCTGTCAGAACAACTTCGGGAACTTGAGGATAGTTTAATGCTGAAATTTAAATTGTTGCTTTCAGAGTTTGAATGCAATGTTAATAAGGAAATCAGCGACGCCATTGCCTCTCTTAACGAAAAAGTGCAACAATTTGAGAACGACATATCAGAGCTACGGGATGACAATCGGAGATTAAAAGAGGAATTAGCGGACCTCCAACGTAAAGAACGGCTTCGTGACGTGATTGTCCGCGGCATACCACGTAACCCAAACGAAAATCCCATTGAGTTGGTAAAAAATATTGCTGCAAGTCTAAATCACCAAATTTCACCACATTTCGACGCTTTTCGCCTAAAAACCAAGTCCACCGATGATCCACTGCTTATCAGACTCTCTTCGCACACCGATCAAAGTGCATTTTTTGGTGCATTTCGGGCAAAAAGAGGTCTAACACTTGCAGAACTTATAATCAGCTCTAAGACGACGGCTGATGTCAACAAAACCACCCATAACAGACGCATCTACATCAATGAGAGTCTAACGTTAGAGAATAGCTCATTATTGCGACATGCTCTGCGTATACGTACAGAGGGTTTACTCTATTCTGCTTAAACGCGCAATGGACTGGTTTATGTTAAGAAAAGTAAAGATGACACCGAAACGAAGATTCTTTCAACAACGAAGTTCTCTTGAGGTCTCTGCTTGGCTGCACACTCAATTAGTCCGCTGCCTTTATCACTGATCGGGAGCACACTCACAACGTATACGTATTTATTATTTACCAAAATTTTTAATTATAAAAATAAAAACAAATAAAATAATAATAATAAATAAAAACAGCAATCCGCATCAAGGCTAAATTCGCCAACATAAGCCTTATATGCGCGCATGCCCCCACAGAGGAGAAAGATGACGACACCAAGGATGCCTTCTACGAGCTCCTCAACAAGACCTACGAGCAATGAACTAGCTATGACATTAAAATTGTTCTCGGTGATTTTAATGCAAAGCTAGGAAGAGAGGGTATCTTTGGTGGAACAATCGGAAAATATAGCCTGCACAACACCACCTCCGATAACGGATTCAGGCTAATCGACTTTGCGGCGGGGCGAAACATTGTCGTGGCTAGCACGCGGTTTCCACATCTCGACATACACAAGGGGACTTGGAGAACTCCTGATCAATCAACCGTCAGCCAGATTGATCACATTGCGATCGACGCAAGACACTCCTCCAGCATTAGGGATGTCCGTACGTTCCGAGGAGCCCACATCGACTCGGACCATTACCTTGCTGTAGCCAAGGTACGGTTGCGGATATCCCAAACTACTCCAAGACAAACTAATGCTGTGAGAAAATTCGACGTCAGACGGCTACAATCGCAAGAGATCGCCAAATCCTTTTCCGATCGAGTGTCTCTTAATCTCTTAAGAGGTCCAATGCCGCCAGCATCAAGCATCGAAGACCATTGGAAACACTGCCAAAACGCCATCAGAGATGCCGCTTCTGATGTGCTGGGTTTCACTCGTCCACCACAACGAAACCCCTGGTTCGATGATGAATGCCGGCAAGCACATGCAGCTAAGCAAGATGCATATAACGCGGCGCTGCTTAGAAAGACCAGAGCTGCTCATGAGCTCTATGAGCGGAAGAGGAGAGACGAGCACCGGCTTCTCAGGAGGAAGAAGAAAGAGCATGAGAAGCGCGCGATCGAGGAAATTGCGAGATGCTACTCCAGGAATGAGGTTCGGAAGTTTTACCAAAAGGTCAAAATAACATGCCGCGGAAACAAACCCCGAACTGAAGCCTGTAGAGATGAACAAGGGAACATCGTAGTAGAATCGCAGTCGATGCTGAGGATTTGGAAAGATCATTTCTGCAGACTGTATAGATAGCCATATCGAAGCTTAAGTCCAACAAAGCTGCTGGAGCGGATGGCATGACTGCCGAGCTCTTCAAAGCGGCAGGCGATGACTTGGTAAGGAGCATACACCAACTCATTTGTAAAATATGGTCGGACGAAAGTATGCCCGATGAATGGAACCTCAGCATTGTTTGTCCAATTCTCAAGAAAGGAGACCCTCTGAACTGCGCCAACTACAGAGGCATCAGTCTCCTTAACATCGCATATAAGATCTTATCCGCCGTATTGTGTGAACGCCTGAAGCCGTTCGTCAACAACCTGATAGGTCCATATCAGTGTGGCTTCATGCCAGGAAAGTCCACCATCGACCAGATATTCACACTACGGCAGATCTTGGAGAAGACCCATGAGCTTCAGATCGATACCCACCACCTATTCATCGACTTTAAGGCCGCGTATGACAGCATCTATAGAGACGAGCTATATAGAGCAATGTCTAGTTTTGGCACCCCTGCCAAACTCGTCCATATGTGCAGGATGACGATGGAGAATGCACGCTGATCCATCAAGGTCGGGAAAGATCTCACTGAGACCTTTGATGTCCAGAAAGGATTTAGACAAGGCGATGCGCTGTCATGCGATTTTTTCAACATCGTACTTGAAAGAATAGTGCAAAACTCACGAGCAAACACAAGAGGCACTATCTTTCAAAAGTCCGTCCAACTACTCACATACGCCGACGATATTGACATAATCGGAAGAAAGCAGCGTGACGTCAGTGGCGCTTTCGCGAGTATTAAGATGGAAGCGGCGAAAATGGGTCTAGCGGTCAATGAGGGCAAGACCAAGTATATGCTGTCAAGCAAAAAGGACAACCAACACCGACGTCTCGGACAGAACGTCACCCTCGACAGATATAACTTTGAGGTAGATAAGGACTTTGTCTTCCTAGGCTCCGCTATGAATACAGACAACGACACCAGCGCTGAGATCAAGCGAAGAATAACTCTTGCCAACCGCTGCTTCTTTGTGCTCAGAAGGCAATTGAGTAGCAAAGCCCTCTCTCGGACAACAAAAGTCACCCTTTATAAGACTTTAATAATCCCGGTCCTGCTCTATGGCGCAAAGGCATGGACATTATCAAAAATGGATGAGGGTGTTCTTGGTTGCTTCGAGAGAAAAATCCTTCGGGCGATCTTCGGTCCCGTCTGCATTGACGGTGAGTGGAGGAGGAGATACAACGACGAACTGTATGGACTGTACAGCGACATGGACCTAGCCAGAAGAGTGAAGATCCAAAGACTGAGATGGCTGGGTCATGTAGAGCGCATGGACACCAATGCTCTGGTCCGAAATGTCTTCGAATCCGCCCCCGAGGGACAGCGCAGTAGAGGAAGGCCAAGACTCAGGTGGCGCACGCAAGTGGAAGAAGACCTCAGCCAACTTAGCGTGCGAAACTGGAGGCACCTAGCCAGGGATCGAGCTGGCTGGAGAAACATGTTGACTGAGGCCCAGGTCCACCCCGGACTATAGCGCCACCTAAAGTAAGTAAGTAAATAAAAACAACTCTTCGGAGCCTGAAAATCCTCTACGTGCATAGAAGAAATCCGTCGTCGGTTTTTTTTGCTGAGATCATCGACCGCAACTCTATCCGTATCCATCCATTCGTCCTACGACGGCATAGCAGCTAAACTGAAGGAGATACCCTTGACAAGATGTGCACTTTAGTATTGATTCGCTTGAAACTCCTCTGTAACCACCTATAATTCAGCAACGTTAGGTGATCAAAAACCTTCAAATGAGTAGAATTCCTAATGTGTGTATATGTATGCTTACATTTTCGGTTTGAGAGCAAACAACAGCCTAGTTGTTGGTATAAAATTGCTTAAAGTTGATTTTTCTTATTTTGTGTCAGTTGAACGGGCAATTCGTGAGAACGAAACAATAATATTTAATTGGAAATGTTTTGAGGTTGATCTTGAAAAAGCCATTACCTACGTGGAAATATCCTAAAATAAAAGTAATAGCACCACCACTTTTAAACTGCCCAGCGTTTGGGAGACAACATTTGACGCCGAAAGGCTCCCAATAAAATTGCACAGCATAAGTCAGTAATAAGAATCCGCAGTCTGAAAATCTCTATCAGTTACTTAATTGGCATCTACTTGAAGTAGAATAAACTCCTCTAATCGAAGCCCCCTCTAGTTAGCATAATTTCCATTAAACCGACCTCCTCTCGACATACTAGATGCGCACTTTCGCTCATTGCCTACACTTTCATCCTCCCAACTCCAACCGATTCTCTTCTCATTATCTTTCCTATTATCTCATCTCCGATAAATAAGGGGAGTAGGAAAATTATCCTGCTTACTTGTATCACTGGAGTAAGCACAATTCCGATGCTACAACCCGGTTAACAAGAACAATCTCCATTAGCATAGGTTAGGCACCTTTGAGTGCATTTTTATCTTGAACCCACATACCCAAAGTATTCGTATCTACCCATACACTACCCAAGGTAAGCTCAGTGTAACAGATCGAAATCGACCTAATTGAGTCAACGTCGTCATCGTCGGAGAAGGTTGGTCTGTATGGTGGTTGCATGCCTCCTGAAAGTAGCTTAAGTATCCCTGTTGCTTGGTTGACAACTCTCCCTTATGCAAATAATGACCCAATAAACGGAAGGGCACAGTAAAAATACAAAAAAAAAAAACAAAAAAAAAAATAGAAACATGGCGACACTTGCTTCACATGAGAGTAGAAGAGAATGATTTGCATTTTTATTAGAACCCTGTGCTCCAGAGGCATGGAACCTAACCGACCTCAAACCTTAAATAGCAGACTCCTTCACATATACCTACCACTTGGAACGATAGGAATTCCTTCCTTTAGTCAGAGCCCTTTTCACTAATGCAGTAAGATTATTGCCTGCGATCTGGGAAATCATTTACATAAACGAGTGAGCTCTGGCAAAGTCTGGATCTGTATCTGTATCTGGATCTGGATCTGGGATGTTAGCCGGGCATGTGTGAAGGAGGCTGGCTGCGTTAAGTGCGCAGTTCGCCTCGTAACTTATTCCATTTTAATTTGCCCCATTAACCACAGTGAGCAGACGAAACTCACATCAGGCTAAAAGGAGTCACTACGTCTCTAATCTTGGAGTAATGGTGGTGATGGTGGTGATGGTGGTGATGGTGGTGATGGTGGTGATGGTGGTTCTGGTCTGGCAGAAGCTGATAGAGCTTCTTATGTCGTTTACGGTTGTGTGTGTGTGGATATTTGTTCTTTATTGCCATGTGTGTGCCATGTTGGTTTTTTATTTTCATTTCTAGCTTATCGCAAAATTTCAAAGCTTCGAATGTTTTAAACGAAAAATAAAGTTGCGGAATTATGATGGTCGGGAGCTGCAGTTCTGGACGACTCAAAGTCGACAAGTGTGGGTTGTGCTTCATAAATTCCCTCTGCAAGAGTTGCGAATATTGTAGTGCACGCTGCTGGCAAGAGTTTTATTCATAAATTAATGTCGCCCGGTGGAACAAAGAAAGTGATTATACAGTTTATGGCAGCGGTTATAAGGTAATAGTCCCGGCGAGGTCTTGATATGGGGTATTTGCCTTTAGAAGTTTTGAAAGGGGTACAAGCTAACAAGGGCGCATTGGTGGAGAAATGGGTGCATTTCGAGAAGGAAAACACGAGGTTGCTGATTTAGGAGTGGCAAATTGCTTTAGTTTGATTATTGCATCGCTGGCACGACATGGTCACACAATATCCTCACAGCACAGTGCTGCAGTGCGTACATATAAATTTATGAAAATTACTTGTACTATACATGCATTTTACTACTTGAAATTAGATTTCCTTCCACACATACAAGTTCCGTTGTTTTTTTTTTTTGGAAACAAAGCTTGCCACAAGTCTTCCTTGTAGATAAATGAAAGGAAAGATAGAACTACTACAGCTTAATGTCCGGTTTGCTGACATCAAAGAGGGAGATAAGATTACTACGCAATAGTAGTATTTCATAGACTAACATTTCAGTAACATTGTCCACTAAAGCCAGCCGCAAGAAAACGAAGCGGCAATATTTCATTGTGAGCTGCAATCTTTTGGGGAAACTATTATTGATGAAGACTTGCGTGGCGGTCGATCGGAAACTTAGTTGGGCCAGAAACAACTCTTGCAAACGTTTAGCGGGCAATGGCCTTTGGATCTGCCCGTGGAATATTCGGACCCTTAACAGACCATGTACATCTGACCAATTAGCAGAGTTCTATCAAAAGGTGGGCCATTTGTTGGTGTTGGCTATACAAAAAACACGGTTCAATATTTTTGAACGATTGCTACTCAAAAGGCCAAACAGAGAAGCGATCCCGAATCGACTGATAATCTTGATTCAATCCCTGAGTCAATTTTATTTTGTAAGCGAATGATCCCAGATCATTTCGTATAATGAGTTAGTCAGACAAGTGCGAGTGATCTTCAGTTACTGAGATCTTTGACGCATTGCGGCTCTCGGGTTTAGCCGCATACCTTCGGCAACAGCTGCAATGTTCTTCGTTGAGCGCACAGGTTTAACATGGTAGACATCTGTTAAGGGCTCATACCCCTATAAAAGACAAAGGACTTACTAACTTACTTACTTTGAGTGGCGCTTCAGTCCGGGGTGGACCTGGGCCTCAGTCAACAAGCTTCTCCAGCCAACTCGATCCCTGGCTAGCTGCCTCCAGTTTCGCACGCTAAGTTGGCTGAGGTCCTCTTCCACTTGCGTGCGCCACCTGAGTCTTGGCCTTCCTCTACTGCGCTGTCCCTCGGGGGCGGATTCGAAGACTTTTCGGACCGGAGCATTGGTGTCCATCGCTGTACATGACCCAGCCATCTCAGTGTTTGGATCTTCACTCTTCTGGCTAGGTCCATGTCGCTGTACAGTACATACAGTTCGTCGTTGTATCTCCTCCTCCACTCACCGTCAATGCAGACGGGACCGAAGATCGCCCGAAGAATTTTTCTCTCGAAGCAACCAAGAACACCCTCATCCGTTTTTGATAATGTCCATGCCTCTGCGCCATAGAGCAGGACCGGGATTATTAAAGTCTTATAAAGGGTGACTTTTGTTGTCCGAGAGAGGGCTTTGCTAGTCAATTGCCTTCTTAGCCCAAAGAAACAGCGGTTGGCAAGAGTTATTCTTCGCTTGATCTCAGCGCTGGTGTCGTTGTCTGTATTTAAAGCGGAGCCTAGGTAGACAAAGTCCTTATCTACCTCAAAGTTATATCTATCGAGGGTGACGTTCTGTCCGAGACGTCGGTGTTGGTTGTCCTTTTTGCTTGACAGCATATACTTGGTCTTGCCCTCATTGACCGCTAAACCCATTTTCGCCGCTTCCGTCTCAATACTCGCGAAAGCGCCACTGACATCACGCTGCTTTCTCCCGATTATGTCAATATCGTCGGCGTATGCGAGTAGTTGGACGGACTTTTGAAAGATTGTGCCCCTTGTGTTTGCGCATGAGTTTTGCACTCTCCTTACAAGTTTGATTTTAAAGAAATCGCATGACAGCGCATCGCCTTGTCTAAATCCTTTCTGGACATCAAAGGTCTCGGTGAGATCTTTACCGACCTTGATGGAGCAGCGTGCATTCTCCATCGTCATCCTGCACATATGGACGAGTTCGGCAGGGATGCCAAAACTAGACATTGCTCTGTATAGCTCGTCTCTATAGATGCTGTCATACGCGGCCTTGAAATCGATGAATAGGTGGTGTGTATCGATCTGAAGCTCATGGGTCTTCTCCAAGATCTGCCGTAGTGTGGAGTCGATAGTGGATTTTCCTGTCCTGAAGCCACACTGATATGGACACACAATACGGCAGATAAGATCTTATATGCGATGTTAAGGAGACTGATGCCTCTGTAGTTGGCGCAGTTCAGAGGGTCTCCTTTCTTGGGAATCGGACAAACAATGCTGAGGTTCCATTCATCGGGCATACTTTCATCCGACCATATTTTACAGATGAGTTGGTGTATGCTCCTTACCAAGTCATCGCCTGCCGCTTTGAAGAGCTCGGCAGTCAGGCCATCCGCTCCAGCAGCTTTGTTGGACTTAAGCTTCGATATGGCTATCTTCACTTCATCCAGGTCGGGTGGACGGAATTGTTGGTCATCATCGTCCAGGTTGAAAGGTTGATTCTGCCTGACAGTCTGCAGAAATGGTCTTTCCAAATCCTCAGCATCGACTGCGATTCTACTACGATGTTCCCTTGTTCATCTCTACAGGCTTCGGTTCGGGGTTTGTTTCCGCGGCATGTTATTTTGACCTTTTGGTAAAACTTCCGAACCTCATTCCTGGAGTAGCATCTCTCAATTTCCTCGATCGCGCGCTTCTCATGCTCCTTCTTCTTCCTCCTGAGAAGCCGTTGCTCGTCTCTCCTCTTCCGCTCATAGAGCTCATGAGCAGTTCTGGTCTTTCTAACCCTCGCCGCGTTATATGCATCTTGCTTAGCTGCATGTGCTTGCCAGCATTCATCATCGAACCGGGGGTTTCGTTGTGGTGGACGAGTGAAACCCAGCAAAGAACTATCCCACGAAATAATGTTGGATGAACACGACGCTGACCAAGTATATACTGTCAAGCAAAAAGGACAATTAACAACGACGTCTCGGGCAGAACGTCACCCTCGACAGATATAACTTTGAGGTAGATAAGGACTTTGTCTACCTAGGCTCCGCTATAAATACAGACAACGACACCAGCGCTGAGATCAAGCGAAGAATAACTCTTGCCAACCGCTGCTTCTTTTTGCTCAGAAGGCAATTGACTAGTAAAGCTCTGTCTCCAGTTACCTTATATAAGACCTCAAAAATCCCGGTCCTGCTCTATGGCGCAGAGGCATGGACATTATCAAAAATGGATGAGGGTGTTCTTGGTTGCTTCGAGAGAAAAAATCCTTCGGGCGATCTTCGGTCCCGTCTGCATTGACGGTGAGTGGAGGAGGAGACGAACTTTATGGACTGTACAGCGACATGGACCTAACCAGAAGAGTGAAGATCCAAACACTGCGATGGCTGGATCATGTAGAGCTCCGGTCCGAAAAGTCTTCGAATCCGCCCACGAGGGACAGCGCAGTAGAGGAAGGCCAAGACTCAGGTGGCGCACGCAAGTGGAAGAGGACCTCACCCAACTTAGCGTGCGAAACTGGAGGCAGCTAGCCAGGGATCGAGCTGGCTGAAGAAGCTTGTTGACTGAGGCTCAGGTCCACCCCGGATTGAAGCGCCACTTTAAGTAAAGAAAGAATACGACGCTGACGAAGGGAATGTTAGCTCGTGCAGAAGGAAAAAAGGACACAAGAAGCGCGCGGTCAAAGAAAAATGGACAAGTCTCACACAAGAAATAATTTTCGCAAGTAAAACCAAATCATCCAGAGACAAAGCGTACTAGAGTGACAGTCGGTGGTAATAATATGAAATTATTTTTTTTGCATACAGATTTACTCGCTGCGAGATAGAATGGACCACCCGACCTAGACGATGAAAACTAAAACATTCGTCCACTTGACCAAAATGAAGCAATGTTTAAGCTGAAATCAAACAAACCAGCATTACCTGGCGTCTTTACGGCCGATGTATTCCCAGTTGCTGGAGTGACTTTTTAGAGAGCATTCACCAACTCATTTCTCAAATCTGATCAGAAGAGTGTATGCCTCATTTGCACAAAAAGGACTCTTCCCCCATCGGCGCCAACTATGGAGGTATCAGTCTTCTAAACATCGAATACAAGCTCATCTCTGTCATATTGTGTGAACGTCTGGAGCCTCGTCAATAACCTGCTTGGCCTTTATCAGTGCGGGTTCAGATCGGAAAAATCTACAATTGACCAAATATTAACACTTTGGTATTTCCAGAAAGAAATTCAAGAATTCCAAATCGAAACCCACCATCTTTCGTCAATTTTAAGGCCGAATATGACAGCATTTGTAGATACGGTCTATATTTGAAGAGACATGTCTAGTTTTGATGTCCCTGTCAAGGTTGTCCATTTGTGCAGTACAACGATGGCAAAAGTCGGTAACGACTAAAGCGATACCTTTGATGTCAAAACAGGTTTAAAAAAAGGTGAACCGCGGTCATGTGACCCGTTAAAATATCATCCTTGTACAAATTTGATGGAACTCAGAAGTGAAATATTTGCACTCGAAAAATATCAGTTGCCTTTTGCGATAACGGCCTTTGAGAAGTACATCTTACGACGAACTATAAGAGTTGTACAGCGATATTGACCTTGTTAGAAATCTACGCATCAGTTGCCTGAGATGGCTAGAACATGTAGACCGAATGGACACCAATACACCAGCCCGCAGAGTCTAACACGAAAGAACAACGGAGGGGTGGAAGACCTTGCCTTAGGTGGCGTGAGCTAGTAGAAGCGATCTAAACTGACTTGAAGTGGCTAACTACAGGGAGTTAGTTAGCTAAAGATTGGATTAGCGTGAGGCCTCTTAATTGAGGTCCATGCTCACCCCGCATTGTAGTGCTACCTAAGTAAGCAATCAAATCCTGACGTATATTATCATTATTATTGGTATTTTGAATTAACTTTGTATGAAATATCTCGTTGTAGTTTTCTGAAAGTATCATACAAGGAGCTCCCTTAGATAGGTAGGCCTCCTTTTGGTTTAGAACTCCGCCGTCGCATGATATCTAATTTTATTAGAGCTCACTACACTGATCACTATCAACACTTTATGCCTATGGCCGATTGACATTGCTCAGTGGTGTCTTGTAGTTCCATTTTGATGATGGCATCCTTTACTTAACATCTTTCTGTTGTTTCTGCTGTTGTTGCTTTTTCTTATGTTGTTACTGTTGTTGTTTCTTTTTTGTACCAAGTGCGTATTTTTGTGTAGAAAACGCACGTTTATTGTACGGCAGTGATAACAAAACATTTTATTCGAAGTGTTGTCCATCGCTTGCTACGCATTTTGCCCACCTGTCTGACGATTTTTTGATTTCACGCCAAAAAAAAAATTGTTGCTCATCGAGCTATTTAGTAAATTTTCGTAAAAATTGAAGAGGTGTTCAGAAATTGAAGGTCCCATTGATGGAAATAAGTAGTAATCGCACGAAGCCAATTTTGGTGAGTGAGTCAGGTGAGTCAGCCACATGAGAAGTAGTTCAAAACAAAATGCTTCAATCGTTCTCTTCTCCAGTTTTGGTGTTTGGGATGGTGCACTCCAATAAAGCAAAATTATTTTGTGTTGCCCTTTGGAATTCGTGTTTCACATAAAGTCTTCTTATAGCACCGAACATAGAGCATTGTCTTACGACCAAAGCTATGTGGCGTAGCAGTCAATGCCGATGATTCGCCTGGAGTTATCCATGAACTCTTACGCTAAGGATGCTTAAAACCAGTCAAATTTTCTTCACCAGTTTCAAATCGCTGGAGAGCATATGTTTGCAAGTATTTTTTTGTGTTTGCTCCTGTCTTTAATTCAGTTAACGCAAACCCATTTCCGCAACAACATGTAGCGAAGGCTTCTCGTGTCACATTTAATTGATCTGATAGTTATTGTTGCGTTTGAGCCTCATCCTCGTACAACAATACTTCAAAATCGCCAAGAGCATGCAGTACGTAAGCTTCATCAAGCATTCACTGCGATTCTATAGCAGGTTTCTTCAAATAGTAACAGAAAATCAATGACAACGACATGTTCAACGCTATAACAATTATGCTTCGAATATTGAATGAAACGCGTATTTTTGTCGAAAATCTTTGTCAGATCTCAATAAGGAAACGGCACCAATGACGCAGTTTGATGGTAACTACATATATTGACAGATAGAGCCATCTATTGGGAAATTTCGGTTTAATATTCACAGACCTAGTAAGCGTTTCTTGTCTTCTTTTCTTCATTTAAAGGCCTCAGATAGGTAGGTCTTCTGAAGGTTTCAAATCATGTTCATCAAGGAAGGTCATGAAATTATCGCCACCGTGGCTGTGACTGAAAACCCAGGGGTATCCATTAGGAGACGATGGCAAGGAGCGGCCTATTCTCAATCACTTTGCACCGTTTTTTGCATAAAGCTCTCGGCCATCATGTTAGTTGATACAGGAACAGACCACCTCAACGACGTACTTTCGCTGATCGAGTGCTAGGAATGATTGAACAAGATTCTGATTTTTTAACAAAAAATTCTACCGAGTGTTAAGGCTTATTCCCATTTGTCTAGATACGTAAACAAACAAAACTGCCTCATTGGTCGGAAACCGAAGAGAAATAGTTGATCAGCCTCTCCAACCACGTCGTTGTGACAGTTTGGTGCTGTTTTCGAGCCATGCTTTCTCGAAAATGTTGCTGGTGTGACCGTTTCAGGGAATAGATTGCATGGCGGAATAATGTTGAACGACTTTTTTCTGCCTAAAATTGATGCAATGGAGGTGGACGTCGTCACATGCCACATAGCTGATGAAGCAATGGCTCTATTGCGTGGAAATTCCCCGGACATGTGATTCCTCGAAATGGAGACTTCAATTGGCCGCCGATTTTATACCATTTGACTTTTTGCCACTAAGGATCCACATACTAAGCCAAAATATCTGAGCTGTTATTCCGCGAAATACTGCCGAAATTTTACGAAAACATGATGAAGAAATTTATCAAATGAATGACTATGGCTGTAACTATTTGGCAAATGCTGAATTTCATTTTTAACCTCAGAACTTTTTACTTAGATAAAAATTAAGTTTTCATCACTTTTGCCAAAGAGTATTTGCACTTTTTTATTGATTTAAAATGATACCACTTGTTGGACGACCATACATTTTGCTTTGAGTGATGTATTGTATCTATGCAGGTCTTGCTGATCCCTTTCTTTTCTTTGCGCTTCCTTAGCAAAAATTCAAATATCTGTGAGTCACTCAGTGGATGGTCGCAATCGTATGAGGTCGCAATCCTCTGCATTCATGACTTACTTCACGAATTTTATATCTGTGCGACAACTTAATGATACTGCTCGCATGTTTTAAAAGGCTCAATGGACTACAAGTGGTTTTCCCCTCCCTCCCCCTACATCTCTTTGAATTACTTATTGTTCACACCTGAATTTATATTTGATAAAAGATACTTACCTCCTGCGCCCTATACATGCCAACAACATCACTAAAACTTTTCACATAATCCATGCTCAAAAGCATCTTCATTCATCAATTGGAATTACTCATCTCCTTTCCGACTTTAAGTAACACCGTGTTGGAAATGAGGTCAAGAAGTCACATAGAGTGCTCGTAACTACTTTCTCTTACTGGGCTGACAGCAGAGACCTCGCGCGCATCACAAAAATACCGTCCATGGAACATTGGCACTATTTCTGAAACAAAAGTCATCAAGAGCGACAGAACAGCGACTCGCTTAGTAAATAATGAACAAAATACAGAACCACGACTTCATGTGCATAAAGCTCATTTACAATGCTCCGGCTGTAGCCTCAGCTTCAGTTGCTCCAACTCCCAGTAGCAGTTGAACCACAAAACCACTATCGGATACAACCCTTATGCTCCGGAGCAAGCAACAACAAGTATTCTCGTATACCTAACTTTAACTCACAGTGGGGCAATGAAATAGTAAGACACTGGAGCAGTCATCATCACATGATTTGGGTTTTGTTGAAGTTTTATTGTTCGCCAAAAATAGTGCCAACATTACCCGGAAAGAATGAACAGAGTATCTAGCATCTAAATGGTCTTGCCTTCCATGTGGAAGTTGTAAACTGTGTTTCCCGTTTGGTGAAAGGTGACATACAACTGGCATCACTGTGTCATCCAAGGTACTCTAAAATGATTTATGTCCCACAATTACTAATTTCAGAACAATCCCAGCATTTGGCTGGCCTCTTTTGCTGCTCTGGCTTCTTCTATACACAGAGTTAGTACACGAGTACCTTCCAACAAGGCAAGGAGGTAACTTTTCGAATGATGAACTCAGAGTTGGCGCTTATAACTTATTTTCTTTCTTTTTCGCTGTTATTCTGGAGCTGTGCGCTCCTGTGCGAAGAACTGACTTAATTCCCCACGGGATCTACGAGTAAGTAGATGTTGTGCCTCCTTACCTTCCCTCGTCCATGCCATTGTTGGCAACGAGCAATGAATGATTTAAAATACTTTTACTATTGTTTAAGAAATTAAAAGCTCTGCCAAAAAAAAATTTACAAAAAAAAAGTGTTTTATGGTGTGCACTCGAAAATAAGGCAGGGACGATACAGGGAGCGGGACTCCTTCCTGAGTTAATGCGAATACTTTAGGGAGTTTGTTCTCGAAAATGGGCTGCGCCATAGGGATCGACTAGCTGGAATAGAAAAGGAGAAAGTTTCATTTTTTTAAAAGTAATTCAGTGGAATTCTATTAACAGTGAAGGCTAGGGGTTGATGCGGCTTTATTGGATGGAGGTTTTCGTATTTCTTTATTTTCTCCTAGATTTAGGGATTCTTGCGTGCGAAAATAATTTCACTTAGCCAGTAGGAGAGCGATTGTTTAAGTTTAATTACTGAATGTATTCAGGTACTAGTTGAAAATTTTTTCGGGAGGATCTTGAGAAGAATGGGCACACCAGCGCACTGCGACGGTTTAGACTTTTTACTACCAACCAAGAGTCATTGTACTTTTCGAGTTTGACCATAGTTGGAATTTTAAAGTCAGATATGTTGAGGGATATTTGTATCGAGTTAAGGATGGTATTTGGGGTTTTTATTATTTTATTTTGGATTATTGGATGGTTACTTACGGACCAGGGCGGCATAGATTGGCTACGTTGCTCACTTCAGAGTCTAGGTAGATAAACTGCTTGATCCACTTATAATAATCTTAAGTGCTTCAGATTGTAGATATTGTCTTGTCTCCTACCATGCTTCTTTGATACTACAATCCATTGACATCTTCCATAACCGAACAAGTTTCGTTGAAGTGCCGAGACTTTTTTATGAACCCAAACGTAAGCAACCAATTACATGACTCTATACTACACTTCTATGTATATACTTACCAGTGTGCTGATGATTGGATTTCATACATTCATATTCTACAGCACCGACTTTGTATTGCTTCAAAGTATCTCATTTCTTTCAGCTATCTGTTTTAGGGGAAGGCTGGAATGGGCAGTAAGTTCCTTTCACGCCTTCAAGTCCCCAGGTGTGGATGGTATAGCGCCAGTTCTACTACAGAAACGGCAAAATGCATTACTACCACACCTGATAAAATTAGCGAAGGGTATCATTGCATTAGGATTCATACCACTACAATGGAGACGAGCAAAGGTTGTGTTCATACCGTCGTACAGACCGATCAGCCTCACTTCGTTTCTTCTGAAAGCAATAGAGAAGGCTGAGGGAGGAAACACTAAGTATGTCCCCTCTGCCTCATCGTCAACATTCATACAGGGTGGGCAGATCGACAGAGACGGCCCTGTATCAGCTAACAGAAACTATCCAAAGTGCTCTAAATTCAAAGGAGATAGCATTGTGTGTCTTTTTCGATATTGAGGCGGCGTTTGACAATACCTCGCATGAGACTATCAAACGAGCCCTACAACGGAAAGGAGCCAACAACAGAGTATCCAGATGGATGTGCGAACTGATGAGCACTAGATCAGCAGAGACACAGACAGCAGCTGGAACTGTTAGAATAGACACTGCAAGAGGGGTATTATCACCCTAAATGTTGAGCCTTGTTGTAGACGAACTACTGGCCTCACGGCCGGGCTGAACACCAATCCGGCTAAGACCACGATAGTGCCATTCACAAAGAAAAGAAAACTTCAAAGGCTCAAAGAAATCCGATTCTTAGGCACTACACTGATACCGGTCAATGATGTGAAGTATCTGGGACAACATCTAGACAGCAAACTACTCTAGTAGAACCACGCTAAGGAAACTGCTAGAAAAGCAACCCGTGCTCTTATGATATGTAAGAGCCCAGCGGGAAAGTCCTAGGTCTGTACCCCTAACATTCTGTGATGGATATACATAGCGATTTTGAGACCAATGATCACATATGATGCTAATGATGATAAGTAGCGGGGGAAAAACGAACCAGTATTGTCACAATGCGAGAATCTCTCAACAAGGTCCGAAGACTGGCGTGCCTATGCATCACCGACGCAATGCGTATATGCCCAACTGCTGTAATGGAGGTGCTATTGGAATTAACTCCCCTACACCTCATTGTCTCAGAGGCGGGGAATAAAACCATTCTACGAATGGCAAAAGAAGGAACTTCTTCTTCTTCTTCATTTTTACTGCATCGCTGCTGCTCCGCTTATGGGGTTGGCTAATGTCGCAGACCGCAGAACGCGTCTACATAATGCTCGGTCCTGGATCGCTTCAGTGGTTAGCCCCAGGCGTTGTTGCACATTTGCCATCTGAGAAATCCAGGAATTCTTTTTCCGACCTCGTTTTTCTTGGAGTGACCGTAGTTGATAGTGCCTTTTTAACCGGATTTTCCGCAGATTTTCTTTGAACCTGGCAATACCGGCTTATTCTGTTCGCCTCAAGCTGTTCGGTTACCGAATTCTTTATATGTAGACTTCCTCTTATACGCGTAGATCTACTGCAATCGCGTTTATTGACTCCACTAGACATCCTTAACATTTTCATTTCCGCTGCCGTCATTTTGTTTTTAAACGCTTCGTACATTGTCCAGCACTGTGAACCGTATATAAGAGCTGGTCCAACAACCGTGGTGTAGAGTTTCCCCTTTAATTTAAGTGGAAATTTTCGGTCGCAAAAGATTCCCGAATTTTACCTCCATTTCATTCATCCCACACTCACTCTGTGGTTTACGTCGTCGTCACGTTTCGCTTCCATGCGATGAATCCGTTATCTATGGATTGAGCAACTACACGATAAAGTGGTATACAGACGGCTCGAGAACTGACGAAGGAACTGGTGCAGGAGTGTTCGGGCCAAGGACGAAACACCATGAATTCACGGGCAAGAGCACCAGCATATTTCAAGCAGAAGAATGCGCCATAGACGGATGCGTTCGAATCAATCTCGAAAAGAATTACAAAAACTGTAATATAGCAATAATGTCAGATAGTCAAGCAGCTATCAAAGCACTAGACTTCTTTGTCATTAAATCCAAACTTGTATGGGAATGCCTACAAGGTCTCAACAAATTGGACAAGAAAAACAGAATATCTGTCTGCTGGATACCAAACCATGAAGAATTCAGGAAATCGGAGAAGGAAAACAGGGCTTGAACCTTTCGGGATCTCCAAAGTCTGAGACAAGCCAAAAAACTTTAAGGAGATTACAATATCTCAAAAGATTTGAAGCATGCATCAGTCTTAGCAAAAATAACCTATGCATCCTGACTGGTTTCCTAACGGGGTATTGCAAACTCAGGGAACACCTAACGAAAATAGGGATATCCGATGAAGGTCTCTGCAGATTCTGCAATGATTTTGCAGAAACTCCAGAACATATACTGACCCAAAGAGGGTTAAAATATCTGGGAAAACACTACTCAGATTCATAAAAGAAACTGATGCGGATATCGTGCTCTGAGTAGGTTTTCTTTGCCAAGGCCAAAGCCAGAGCATAAACATTCCAACATAATTCCTGGTGATTTAAGCTGCGGGGGTGCTCTGGAAGAGGGAGCAAACTTCTCCGAGATATAAGTAGGGGGCACAATAGATCACAAGGTCGCAGTGCACTACAGCCTTTATAGTATGTAATTATTATTATTATTATTATCTCCTTTCTTTAGAACGGACAGACTTGATATCATTCATCAGGTATCCATTCCTTCGGCCAAATTTCATAGACGAACTGGTTCATATTCCTAACTAGATTCTTTCATCCAGCTTTTACAAACTTGACGACTAGGCCATTGGCATCAGTGGATTCGTGTCATTTAAATTTGGATATCGTCCAAGTTGCATAAGACAACCTGTCTATTAGCGAAAATAAGTGTTTATTAGATAAATTCACCACAGGCTACGTATCAATTTAGAAAAGTAGTATTCATAGTAAGGCTTTGCTTATGGTCGCTCGACGTTTTTGGCATATTTTAAGTCGCGTTGTGAAATCTAAGCCAAATTTCTGCTAGTCTATGGGATAACAACTTTAGCTCAAAGGCTCAAGAGTTCCCTTGCGATTGTAGCAAACTGTCGTCAAATTTACTTTGGCTCTGTGTGCAACCGTACTACTAGGTAGTAATACGAGTAACTGCTGGCCTCTCAGAATGGATATCGAAAAAAATATTTTATCGTTATGATACGTAGCGTACTGCTTAAGATGTGGTATCACAGGCTAGCTGGAGGCGCTTGTTGACTGAGGCACAGGTCTACCCTGGAGTGTATCGCCACCCTAAGAAAGTAAGCAGGTTATAAATAAAATTGTTACGGCGGCCCACCGTCTAGGTCCCAAAGACCCGGAATAGGGAAGGAGCACTGCTGAAAAGAATCCACACCAAAATTCTGCAATAAAGTTAACTACTTAGCTTTTCAGGTAAAGTACATTTCGAACACATTGGTAGAAGAACTCTGAATAAAGAGGTAACGACTACGTTAAGCAGATCCAGCGATGACAAGACTTAAGCAAGGTCTAGAGCCAAAACACGCCAACGGAAGCCTGAAATGCTCTCAGACCCTCAACAAAAAAAAGGGTGACTTTGCCAAATATTGCTTCTACTCGTACGAGCTCCTTGTATATGGTCGACATGGTGGCGCAAAAGTTGTCACCCGATGTTCCTTGACTGTAATTTTGAATCTCTTTTTGGATTATGTTCACTTGATGTCTTCATTTTTTTAGTGGTCGCCGCCAAAATTGATGACCATTCGGACCCAATTTATGGCATTTTCCACTATTCTTGCGAGAACTTCCGGCGATAGGTCCGTGCATTCTTGACTGATATTCTCTTCGAGGGCTTCAGGAGTCTGAAACTTGTTGACATACGAGTAGACTCGTGACTTTAAAAAAACCCCACAAAAAGAGTCTAATCAGCCGATATGGGCCTCGTCGCTCATGACGATGTTCGATGAAAAGTTGTCTTCCTCGTGATCGATATTCAGGATAGCTTGGCCGTAGGTTACACGCGCTTGGCGTTTAACAGCTAACAACTGATACAGTCTCTTCACTTCTTAAGGGAACATCTTATAGTTTTGACCAAAATTCTCTGTTACGACCGCCGATTGATGCCCAATTGCCCGGCACTTCGTATGGTCGATTACTCCAGGATCCTCTGCTACATCTTTAATCACAGTTGCGATATTCTCCACAGAGCGGCTGTTCCGGGGCCGGCCAGATGCTTATTTAAGCGAGCAGCTCTACGTCGTAGTGTTTTCCCAGTAGGTGCCGGACGCGGACGACGGGGAAATCAACACCACCGACAAATAAGTCACAAAAAAAAACCTTAAAATCCAGCGGGAGTCTCTGGAGGCACTAAGGAAGTTCAAATTGATACCAACCACCTGCTTACTGTTTTTAGAGCTTCAAAGCGGGTGCAAATCTGGTGATAATCCGGATCAAGGTTTCGCTACCACCACCAAATCAAGATAGCGATGCGAGGAGGTTATTACCCAATTTTGTGCATACCGGTCACAACCCTAGGAATACTCTTTTGCCTTCATAACTCCTACTCGATATATTGAGCAATTTCAAGCGATGTATTGTAATTCAGTTCTATACTTGGCTATATCCTGAGCCGTTTATAAACCGTGGACTTACTTGCTCATCCGATTGGCTCACTTCCCTTCTACATCAGCTGGCATTTGACTAAGGATTTCATTAGGTGAAATCAGGGCTGCCTTTGCTTAGTTTGATTTTCCGGGCCTTTAAATAATTTGATAGAAGATCAGTTGCATACTCCTCTCCAGCTGGTCTGACTGACTGACTGACTGCCTCCAACTGCATACATGGGCAAGTTAACTAAGTCACTCCTATTCTGCTTTGTCGTTCCGAGTGCTAATCGAAGACATTTCAGGCTGAAATTTTGGTCCTTATCATCCTGCTCAAGAATCTGTCAACGCAAGTTAGATCATGTCGCAAAGAATCTCGGCCTCTGACCAATGACAACTTCATCGCTCAACCACTTTTGATGCCGTCAATTTATTTCCGCCAAAGTGAAGGACGTCATTCTTCACAACCTGACGAGCTTGGCAAATACCCCAAAACTGGACATGACTTTGTACAGCTTGCCACTTCAAATGCTGTCATATATGGCACTTAAGTCGACATGTTATTATGTCCCGGATTTGTTATCCTACCTTGCGACAAACAGTCTAGCTGTAATGAGACTGGTTCGGTTTACTGGTTACACGTTTGTTTAGATATTGTCATCTTTTATTTACCAGTCTATTGTACTTCTTGTACGCTTCTTCTGTTCTACCTAGAGTCCCAGCATCCACCACATCAGCGCTGAGTCCTTGCAGCATGATATAAATGTGTGCCGTATACTTGCATGCAATACTTCGATGTTGTGTTGCTTATGCCCAATACACTTACATGCTTAGTAAAGGCGTAATACCCCTTAACGATGTCAGTAAGTAGCCTGTAGTGTCTCTTCCTTACGAACGGCCGAAATCCCGCTGACCTTTTAGAAACGTAGGAAAGCACTCATTTAGTCTGTCGGCAACCTGCAGAGTTATGCCATTAGCAGTTGTGCCCATATGGAGGTGTGCTATCAATGGAAGCACTAACCGCAGATGCAGCAAACTAACTTAGGTTCGGGTTCAGAACAAGTCGACTCTGAGCCTTGCCTAACAAGTTCATCGACGATTTCATTTCCCGTGATCCAACCGTGAGCCAAGATTCTGACAAGACTCAACGAATTTAGCCTTCCGATTCTATTCACTCCAGTTTTGCATTCTCAAATTAGCTTGAAAGTCATAAGAGGACTCAGCAAGGCACTAAGTGAAGCTTGGATGTCACTACAGATGCAAATACTTTACTGCCTCTACCGAATCTTCAAGGAAAGACTAGGACTGAAATCGTCCTCTAGAAAACACCACTATTTTCGGCCGTCCACGAAGACCCGAATACTTTTCCACTTCTAAACTTCTTTCAAGGAGCAGATTCTCCCAAAATCCTTCCTGGGGACAATGGCAGTTGGTTTCGTATTTTTTTTCTGCAGGAGGAATTCTGAATTCATGAAAGATTCATAAAGACATCTAGAGTAGACCCATGCGTGGTAAGGCAAGCCTCCATGCAGTCGAAACAGAACGTTTCTAATTCCAGCGAAACCAGCTCCGAATTTTTTTTTTGTGACCGACTGCTCCACCAGATAACAAGTGCATATGATGTAGTTGGCTCCATTATAACTTTGTCGAACAGCTGTTCAGGCAACTGCCCGAAGGCCGTCAGCACAAAGAAGGCTATTGATGTGACCTGTTGAATCTGCGATGTTACCCAAACACTAAGATTCGTTGAGAGGTCGTTGATGCTAGTAAGCACTAGATGGGTCAGACTGTTTTAGTTCACCTTAATTTTGAGGAGAATGACCGAAAGCCTGTAACCAACGCTATAGAACATATAGTTTCTAGCAGTGATCCAATCGACAGAACAGCTGCATCGTCTACATGCGGTTAAGTCTAGAAGTCCGATTTATGGACAGGGTTGAGCAATGAGTCGCCCAACATTCACTTCAGCAGCGAAGACAGGAGGTCGCCTAACAGGGGTCGGCTTTTATCACCCCATCTAGTATTGTCAACAACTACTTCACCAGCATTGCTGTTATCTTTAGAACTAGTGATTCACTTACGCGGTGTTGTCTAGCCCAGTTGCATTGAAAAGATGTCTTGCCGAAAGCAATAGTCTCAATATCGGGGTAAATTCGTATTCTTCCATGTCGAGTGCTCCTCTAATTCTGCCAGATTTCGAATCGCACTCTCGCAGGATCTTCCGCCATGTTGCATCTTAGACAGACGATGCAACGTGAAGAAGATCTGTTTGACAGCTGTAAAGCTCCGTCTAACTTTTGCTTTGTTTTGAGTATAGAAAGAGTATCAACAAAATCACAGATCTCCCTTCTAAAGCGTGCGTCCAGTTAGTTTCCCCGGATTCCTCTTTAAAAAGGTCGAGACCTCACGCATCCCTGTTAAGTCGAGTATTTGCTTTGGTCATTAAATGTGTTTCAGGCTAAAGCTCATTTAACAATGTTCGAAGGTCAGGGCCAGCGTACCATTGTGACACTGCATACGTATGTATCTTTCATTCAAAAGTTCAAGGGCTCAAATTTTCAGTTCCAGAGCATAGGCCAGATGCCACCCAAAGTTTTCCATTAAAGGGAAAACCCAAAAACGCCGTGATGGACGATGATACCAATTACATCGCACACTCAACCCTCGGCCTTGCTTAATGCCCAGTGGTAAGGCCAATTTTTCCATTTTGCAAATACAATTTCCTTAATCCCATAAAAGTAAATTCCTTCCGGCTAGTTGCCCTTCTCGGCAAATATATTTACAAACATATTTACACTCGTCCTTTTGTGCAGCCCTCGTTGGTGTTTCTTCCTTTTTTTTTTAACAACAATACCGCTAATCCATTATGAACACATTAAGCAACCGCATCCGCCACCGATGTAATGGGCGGTTAATGTCATAAACCGAAAGAACCCAGGGGTTGCAAAATTATCCAGCACTGCCACGTAGGGCGCGAAAAAACACTTAGTCGGAATTGGTTTTGCTTTCGCACCAATCTGAGCAAACATACAAAACAACAGATCCGGATTGTAAGGCATTTGTATCGCAGAAACATCTACTCGGCGCGGATCCATCGCCACATAAAGGAATCCACTTGGCGCAAGCTGTTCTTTTGTATGAGCTCCAATCGACCCTCATAACCCTGACTGCAACACACCGGTATGCCAGTCGACCCGCCACCGACCGTTGTGTGGTGCGATTTTTTATTCATAAACCATTTTGCCGCACTTAACTTCATAACTTCATTGCGAGCTGCGAGATTTAATTTTGTGCTCTCACGCGAGGTGAGGTTGAAAAGACCAAATGAAACTGAGTTTTACCCCCAGAACGGCCTTCTCGAAACAGGTGTCCTGGAGTTTGTGTTGTACGAGTATCATGCAATCGAAAGCCAACCCTAAGAACTCTCTAGATAGCTTTCCCATCGTTCTCATCGTCGTCGTCCAGGAATCCTTAACCGATTTAGAATGTAAATTCCAGTTCACCTTCCATCCCATTCAGAATCTTGCAGAGTTATCGTACGTAGCCTGTTCAGTCCTTTTTTGTTGCTGATGTTGTTGTGATATATTCATTCGTAGCTCCATATTGCTTCATCCCAATTTATGGGAGACACAGTCTGGGTAGCACCCCGGGAAGGATAGCTATTTCTGCAAGTGATGAATGTGCTGCGAATTTTCGTGCCGGGTTTTTGTGCATACTGTATCGAGGGGTGAGCAAAGGAAACGGACACCACACCACTCTACAGCTCACCACGAGTCAAATGGACAATTTATGGAAATTCACTGCCAGGATTTGCAGAAAGGTCATAACCAAAACGGGCGGAAGAACCAGTTTCGGATCCTTTATCAAGTGTATGCATTCATCATCGTCATCATCATCATGAACTAGTGATGGTGGTGGTGTGGTACTGACGCCAGCCTTTTGTAAATCGACGTCAGCTTCCACTTGTCAATTGGAATTTCGATTTCCTTTTCGAATTCTCTTCAGTAGCAGCAGCTTTTTGGCATGAGGTATCCGTAGTTTGGAACAATTTTTTACAAGGACAACGCTCGACGGTACTCTCGAGAATGCACTAGAACCGTCGAATTCCAAATTTGACATCGACATCGAATTAATGCAGAAACAAATTTATGCGTGCTCAAGCACGGGACAAGGAGCGACGAGAACTTGTTAAGCTTGACGAGTATGGAAGCGTATTTATTGACCCATTCATCTTGTTTTCCAGACCAGCATCCGGAAGAAGCTTACGTTCATGAGTCCAATTGAAAGAGCTGCCCTTGACCTTGTTTCAATCGGTTTTCATTCATACATTCATATGTATATACTACAGTCTGTTCGTGTGTGAATAGATTCATGGTGTACAAGTGCATCTGAATGTGCTAGGGTTGAAGGTTAAGTCGATTGGAAAACTTTTTTGAAAAACGCTTTCCTTCAATATTTGGATACAAATAAGGTTTACTTCTTGTGGAGAAACCAGAAGTGAATCCATAACTGGTTTGAATGGAGGTGTAGGGCATTGTGCATCGTCAATTTAAGTGAATAGAGGTGATTTGAGGGATATTGAATGGAATTCTGTGGCCTTAGAAATTGGAGGAAGAGAACTCATCCAATTTGGGGAATATTGCTTGGTGAAAAGGGTGATTGATCGTTTTTTTGTAGTCAGCATGTCTTCGTTCAATAAAGAAGCGGGTCCTTGGTTTTGCTGAGATAGGTTTCTAAATCAGACCATCAAAACTATGTTATGGCACCATCTCGGCGAGCAGGCTTGTGAGATCGGATAACTACTCTGGCTTACTGCTGGTTGGAAATCTCCCTTTAAAAAAAAGGCAATATGGAAAATTGTGATTATCTTTCTAGTGGCAGTCCCGGGAGTAAGACAGCTCGGCTAAGCTGGAGGAGACTGTAAACTTCATTCTTTGATAGCCTTGTATCACTCGATATCGACTTGCACTGGCACTGATAACAGGTATGGATCGGCTATTACTAACTCTAAGGAGAATCGTCATTTTTAGCCTGAAACTGACTTAACGTTGTCAGTGGTTCTTATGTCTATGCTCAGGCATATGCAGATGTTGCAGCTGCACAGTCAAGGGGTTGTCTCATTTACTATTTAGGCAGCCCTGAACATAATCCACAATTGGTGTAGCTGAAATCAGTGTTCGAAAACTGCAGTTGATCTTTTCCGCAAGAAGGAATTTTGTCACTGGTTTGACTAGTTCAATAACAGGAAACTCCACTAGCTTCTCCAATGAACGTCAACAATTGAGTGGTGCCCTGGAAAGTAAACTTGTTATGACTAATCATTCGAGACGTTATCAGCTTCCTGAAAGAGGATCGGAGCCCATGTCATCGGGATATATGTACACGGCTTTTCTCGAATACTCGCGATGCGAGGCACGCACTCCACATCCTCGCCATACACACATTCCTAGGGGCACACGCCGACTCTGACCACTTTTTCGTTGCGGCTCAGAACTTGATTATCCCTCGAGAAGAAGCTGCGAACTGCCCAAATGAGGAAATTCGACGTTGGACGCAGAACCACTCCTGGAGTAGCCAGAGTCTACAGAGCCTACAGAGTCTACAGGGCCTGAGTGACAACCTCGCCACTGTGCAGCTACCCACTACCAATGCCAATAATCAGTGGTGCCAGTATCGCGACATCATTAAAAGGATAACCGAAACCACTGTAGGGTTCCAGCCACCCAGATAAGCTCTTGGTATGATGATGAATGCGTATCGAGTCCAGAGAAGATCGCATTTCCAGCAGCTGCTAAAAAGAGATCACGCAGAAAGAGTCATAGGGCAAGACGAGAACCTTCATTTAGTCAATAGGGCAAATAGGCAAAACTGATCCAGATGTGTTGCGTGACGCTGGAAAACAGGCGCTGCAATGTGCAATAGGACAGGTGTCAACACGGAAGGGACACGAAAGTATATCGACATCATTGGTCGTTCTTAGCAAGCCGTGATAGACGCTTTCACGGGCGAAATTTGATAGCCTTAAAGTACCGCCTAGGATGAAACGTCACCTTTAATAGCAATAATTTTTATGTATTGTAGTTCAGAAGTTCAGAAGAATTTCCCAAGGAAACCGTTGCTACTTCAGTCTGGGTTCAAAACTCCTAACTCGAATGACGAAAAGTATGCTTTACAAAAGCCTTATCCTGTCAGTTCTGCTATATGAAAGGACCGATACTGGTGCTGTCTGGGAGAAAGGGAATGGAGAGCAGCGAACTCTATGAGCTGTATCAAGATGTGGTTGTTATCCAAAAAGCCAAAACACGTCAACTACATTGGTTCGGGCACATCGATCGAATGGACAATAATGCGCAAGCTAAGAGGATCTCTGATCCCCAGCCCACAGGTTCGAGACGACAAGGAAATCCGAACTTCCTGTCTCTGCTTTGGATGCGCTGTCAATTCCATCTTTAATTTAAAAAACTTAAGAAAAAATACTTTTGAATTTTACGACTTTTATTGTTTTGTTTTTATATATTTTATAGTCAGAGTTTCCTGCGCCATTAACCAGGATTAGTGTCGGAAAAACAAAACAAGACCTTATCCGGGATACTCCGACATATTTGGAGCCCAGGCCGGAAAGGATTTCCAGGACCTAGTCAGGGTCTTGGAAAAGAGATGGTGGCGGACGAGCTCTATAAGGGCCAACGGCAGCGCTCACATCCCGGAACGGGTTACTGGCTTCGGTGTAACCGACCCCTCGTCCTAGGGGCACTCAAAGTGGAACTGGTCCTCCAGGTTGGGGGTTGTGCCGCCGGGGTAACTGCCCGGCCATTTAAAAAAAACAAGAAGTTACGAAGCATCAACAAGCCTCGGATATGGACGGATCTACTGTTGACAACCCACGCAAACGATTTAAGGACAATGAGCTTCGGATATGCACGTGGAATGTTAGATCCCTTAATAGACCACGTGCAGCCGAGCAACTAGCAGAGGCCCTAGACTGCTGCAAAGCAGGCATAATCGCCATTCAAGAAATGCAATGGGATGGGCCGGACAAAAAGAAGAAAAAAAACAGCGACATCTACTACGGCAATTGCTATCGACGGCAAAATCAGCGCTTATTTGGATGCGGATTTGTTGTCGGAGGCCGACTAAGACGAGAAGTCCTCAGCTTCCGGCATGTGAGCGAGCGCCTCGTAGCAATCCGCATCAAGGCTAAATTCGCCAACATAAGCCTTATATGCGTGCATGCCCCCACAGAGGAGAAAGATGACGACACCAAGGATGCTTTCTACGAGCTGCTCAACAAGACCTACGAACAATGCCCTAGCTATGACATTAAAATTGTCCTCGGTGATTTTAATGCAAAGCTAGGAAGAGAGGGTATCTTTGGTGGAACAATCGGAAAATATAACCTGCACAACACCACCTCCGATAACGGATTCAGGCTAATCGACTTTGCGGCGGGGCGAAACATTGTCATGGCTAGCACGCGGTTCCCACATCTCGACATACACAAGGGGACTTGGAGAACTCCTGATCAATCAACAGTCAACCAGATTGATCACATTGCGATCGACGCAAGACACTCCTCCAGCATTATGGATGTCTGTACGTTCCGAGGAGCCAACATCGACTCGGACCATTACCTTGCTGTAGCTAAGGTACGGGTGCGGATATCCCAAACTACGCCAAGACAAACTAATGCTGTGAGAAAATTCGACGTCAGACGGCTACAATCGCAAGAGATCGCCAAGTCTTTTTCCGATCGAGTGTCTCTTACTCTCTAAGAGGTCCAATGCCGCCAGCATCAAGCATCGAAGACCATTGGAAACACTGCCAAAACGCCATCAGAGATGCCGCTTCTGATGTACTGGGTTTCACTCGTCCACCACAACGAAACCCCTGGTTCGATGATGAATGCCGGCAAGCACATGCAGCTAAGCAAGATGCATATAACGCGGCGCTGCTCATGAGCTCTATGAGCGGAAGAGGAGAGACGAGCACCGGCTTCTCAGGAGGAAGAAGAAAGAGCATGAGAAGCGCGCGATCGAGGAAATTGAGAGATGCTACTCCAGGAATGAGGTTCGGAAGTTTTACCAAAAGGTAAAAATAACATGCCGCGGAAACAAACCCCGAACCGAAGCCTGTAGAGATGAACAAGGGAACATCGTAGTAGAATCGCAGTCGATGCTGAGGATTTGGAAAGATCATTTCTGCAGACTGTATAACGGCGATGACGGACCAAATACCGCTGTCGGGCAGAATCAACCTTTCAACCTGGACGATGATGACCAACAATTCCGTCCACCCGACCTGGATGAAGTGAAGATAGCCATATCGAAGCTTAAGTCCAACAAAGCTGCTGGAGCGGATGGCCTGACTGCCGAGCTCTTCAAAGCGGCAGGCGATGACTTGGTAAGGAGCATACACCAACTCATCTGTAAAATATGGTCGGACGAAAGTATGCCCGATGAATGGAACCTCAGCATTGTTTGGCCAATTCTCAAGAAAGGAGACCCTCTGAACTGCGCCAACTACAGAGGCATCAGTCTCCTTAACATCGCATACAAGATCTTATCCGCCGTATTGTGTGAACGCCTGAAGCCGTTCTTCAACAACCTGATAGGTCCACATCAGTGTGGCTTCAGGCCAGGGAAGTCCACCATCGACCAGATATTCACACTACGGCAGATCTTGGAGAAGACCCATGAGCTTCAGATCGATATCCACCACCTATTCATCGATTTTAATGCCGCGTATGACAGCATGTATAGAGACGGGCTATATAGAGCAATGTCTAGTTTTGGCATCCCTGCCGAACTCGTCCATATGTGCAGGATGACGATGGAGAATGCACGCTGCTCCATCAAGGTCGGTGAACATCTCACAGAGACCTTTGATGTCAAAAAAGGATTAAGACAAGGCGATGTGCTGTCATGCGATTTCTTTAACATGAAACTCCTTACAAGAAAAACTTATGCGCAAACACAAGGGGCACAATCTTTCGAAAGTCCGTCCAAGTACTCGCATACGCCGACGATATTGACATAATCGGGAGAAAGCAGCGTGATGTCAGTGGCGCTTTCGCGAGTATTGAGACGGAAGCGGCGAAAATGGGTTTGGCGGTCAATGAGGGCAAGACCAAGTATATGCTGTCAAGCAAAAAGGACAACCAACACCGACGTCTCGGACAGAACGTCACCCTCGACAGATATAACTTTGAGGTAGTTAAGGACTTTGCCTACCTAGGCTCCGCTATAAATACAGACAACGACACCAGCGCTGAGATCAAGCGAAGTAACTCTTGCCAACCGCTGTTTCTTTGGATTAAGAAGGCAATTGAGTAGGAAAGCCCTCTCTCGTACAACAAAAGTCACCCTTTATAGGACTTTAATAATCCCGGTCCTGCTCTATTGCGCAGAGGCATGGACATTATCAAAAACGGATGAAGGTGTTCTTGGTTGCTTCGAGAGAAAAATTCTTCGGGCGATCTTCGGTCCCGTCTGCATTGACGGTGAGTGGAGGAGGAGATACAACGACGAACTGTATGGACTGTACAGCGACATGGACCTAGCCAGAAGAGTGAAGATCCAAAGACTGAGATGGCTGGGTCATGTAGAGCGGATGGACACCAATGCTCCGGTCCGAAAAGTCTTCGAATCCGCCCCCGAGGGACAGCGCAGTAGAGGAAGGCCAAGACTCAGGTGGCGCACGTAAGTGGAAGAGGACCTCAGCCAACTTAGCGTGCGAAACTAGAGGCAGCTAGCCAGGGATCGGACTGTACCGCCACCTAAAGTAAGTAAGTAAGTAAGTATAGTCAGATTTATTGGTGAATTATAGTATGTTGAATTATGTTGTTGTTGTATTGTATTGGCGTTGAATTATATTGGCGAATTATACTGGCGTTGTTTTAAAATTGTGTTGTCTCGGTGCTGCTTGTTACGGCGAAAGAATTGAAATGTTTGAGAACGAAGAAAAACAAAGAAAAAACCCAACGGACAAAACCGTCACTTTATTTAAATAGAACGCTACATCTCATTGGCTAGCCAATCCTAACGTAGTTTTATCACATGAATGGCTCCCTCTTTTGGTGATCCTCGCAACTCTGATCAGTGCTTCCAATCAGCTGCGACACCATCTTTAAGAATATTGATGAAATATCATTATTAATGCGGCTGTTGTGTAAAGCGATGTTAACTGTACTCAGAACCTACAGAATCTGAGCCAGGAGGGCAATGTAGTCAGATCTTAACTGACAGCTCTAAAATCGATCTAAGAGTACGACAAATTAAGACTGCATTCCTGGGTTGACAAACTTTTGTGTGTCTTGCAGGGATGGTAATGATAGATGAACTATATGAAATAGGGTTGTGACGTATCTACGAAAGCCAAGTGTCCTACATGCCGCATTGAAGCTGCCCTTCACCGCTTTAAACTACTTCAAGAATGATAAGATTCTGTTGATTCATTAGTCGGAAGGTTTACTCTTTTCAATAAAGCAAAATTTGTTGAAAAATATTTAACAGTGTTTTTTTTGTAGGCTTTTTAAAAAGACACCTTCAGATTGCCCACTCTTTATTTTGCTTATCAATGTCTCTCTTTTAGTCAGCACTCGGAATTGAGAGCGAATGCCTCAACTTGAAGAGTGCTAAATTTTTGGTCGTTATATTTGTCCCACCCGAATCGCAATTCGCATTTTGGTACACAAATTTGAGTCAACATATTGAAAAGATATGGACAAGGAGTACTGAACATATCCGAGCCGTAAGTGAATCTATTGACAACCACTCAAATTAATCCATTCTATGCCGTTTGCAGGAAATAAAAATCGTTCAAATAATATTGAGAGAAATTTTGAGAAAGGACCTCGGCCTATACCTGCATAAAATCATGTTCAGCGATGAAGCTCATTTCAATAACCACATGTGGTTTTGTGAGGGCGGTGTCCAACAGCTGCATTTTTTTCGCAGTGATGATGGTTATCAGTAACATTCTGCCGTAACACCCGTCCCGCTATGAATGCTCATCAGCATACCCTCAATCCTACTTTCGGACTGAATTCGAAATGCCGTGTTAAAATTCCCAGCCGAGCTCGTTATTTCCTAATCATTATGACCTGCAAACATTTAAAACCAACGTGCAGTGGTATCTCTCTTTTTTCCTCACTCACGCTGTGTGCAAATAGTGTGAGGTACAAAAATTGACTGACAACACATCCCTCATGTATTTTTCAAACAGTGCATCCCTCTGCTCCATAGAGCAAGACTGGGACTATTGGTCACTTTTGTTGTTTGAGAGAAGGCTTAGCTATTCAATTGCCCCTTTAGCTCAAAGAAGCAGCGATTGGCAAGAGATGTTGTTCGTTTGATCTCAGCGCTGTGTCAATTTATAGTTTGACAAACTACTTCACGCTCTATTCTATACATTGCTCTTTAGAGCTCGTCTCTATAGAGATTGTCATACGAGACAGTATCAATTTGATCCTCATGTGTTATCTCCAAGATCTGCCGTAGAGTATATATTTGGTCGATGATGGAATTTCCTGGCCTAAACACTTATGTGTACCTATCAGGTTGTTGACAAATGGCTTCAGGCGTGCATCCAATACGCCAGATAAGATCCTGTAGACGATGTGAAGAAGACTAAAGGCTCTAGTTGGCTTAGTTCGGAGGGCCTCCTTACTTAAGGATCGGACCAACAATGCTCAGATTCTATTTATCGGACATACTTTTGTCCGACCATATTTTAGAAATGAGTTAATGTATGCTCCTTACGAAGTCATCGTCTGCCGCTTCAAAGACGTTGGCAGTCAGGTCGTCCACATTTTTTTTTACTTTTACTCAGATGTTGGCTTAATTCATTTCATCTGAGTCGGGTGGACAGAATTGTTGGCTTACATCATCCAGGTTGAAAAACTCTTTCTGACTGACAGTGGTATTTGGCTTGCAATCGTCGTCATACAGTCTACAGACATGCTATTTCCAAATCCTCATCATCGAGTGCGGATCTACTATGATGTTCCCTTGTTGCTTTCTAGAGGCTGGTTCTGGGTTTGTGTCCGAGTCATGTGTTTTTATCTTTTGGTAAAACTTCCGAATATCATTCCTAGAGTAGTGTCTCTTAGCTTCTTTGACTGCCCGCTTCTAATACCCTTTCTTTTCCTCTAGAAAAACCTGTGTTCATCTCTTTTCGTCTGCTCGTAGACCTGGTCCTTTCATATATCGCAGATTTGTATGCATCTTGCTTCGTTGCATAGGTTTGCCGTCAGTCATCGTAAAATTAGGGCCTTCGTTGTGGTTGCCGAGTGATAAGCAGCACATCAGAAGCTGATCTCTGATTGCTTCTAGCAATGTTATTCCTGATTTCCAATACTAGCGGCTTAGGACCCCTTAACAGATTTAGGAAAATTGGATCGGCAATCTCATTTGCACAGCCTTAGCTTATCTTTACCCCTTTTGGAATATCCGCACCTTGGCTTTAACAAGGCTATGATCCGAATCGATTATGGCCCGTCCGACATTTAAGGCATCCAGAATTGCAAAGGATTGTCTGTCGTCGATCGCAATATGATCAATTTGGTTGATTGTTAATTGACCAGCGGATGGCCTAGTCTCTTTATGAGAGGATCCGAGTGCTGACTGCTCAGAAATTACGCCCAGCTTTAATTTCTAAAACCCTAAATCCACTTTCCACCAAGTAAAGGTTATCAAATTGCAAATTTCGGAATGGCCGCCGAGAGATCTTAGGCCGAAATACATTGTTCTTCAAACAACCCTTCCTGTTAATGTTATATCCGTCCATATCTACGGCTGCAAGTTATTTCTGTTCTATGTACTAAGCGAAACAATTGGCCTGGGCTCCAAAAGCGACAAAGTACCTCTAAAGGTAGGTTTGCACCAAGTAGCATAAATTAACTAGAGTCATAGAAGCCGCCGTTCATCCGTAGATGGGAATTTCTTCGCCACCGACTGTCTTGATGAAAGAGAAGTCGCCTAGTCCAAACACTTTCCGCTGCTCTGCGGTCTGGAGTCAGCTTCCTCCCGCAAGGATCGCGATTGGGCTCCAAGCTTAGCCAACGCAGGAGTTGATGGATGGAGCCAAAAGTGTCGACGCTTGCGTCCTTAATTAATGCATAACAACCATTTGGCTCAAGTATTCAATTGAATGATAAGACCTTGACATGGTAATTATAAGAGCCAATATACAATATCTACAAAAGCTACATCGATCTGGTCAGGAAAGTCCGCTTAGGTCGCGTAAGAACGCTAGGACATGTAGAGGCAATGATTACTAAGCCTAGCTTAAGCCTATCAAGACCTCGATTTCTCCACGAAGTAGAGTACAACTTCGCCTCTGATGGTGTGTTCAAGTTGAGTGTTATCTGACGCAATTGCCCAAGGACCAGGCTACCTGTAGAGGATTATTGATTGACTGCCAAGTTCCAAAGCCTTAAGTTGATGTCCAGGAATGATGTGAAAGTTAATGGAGCCAACGCTGCACAATTTTCGATTCAAACTGACCTAAATGATTTATTGACCAACTCGAAGCAGCAAACAACAGACATAAGGTGGAAGGGAATCATCTTAGTTTGGGCTGATTGAAGTTCATTTCTGTATCCAAAAACAAGGTCCTTCTTGCTGGAGAGTAGTCATTCGAGTGTTGGATGTAGTCGAACTCTAGGGAAATACATTGCCATGGACGAAGATTCCAGAAAGGCGTTGGTTCAAGAAGCCAATATTTGGATCCAATTTGAGTGGGTATAATATAGGCCCACCTTGTAATTTAAGAACCTCCACAACCTTCAAATCAGTCTAAAGAAAGTAACAGCGATTAACAGATTTCTTTGTTGAAGTTGAATTAAAATAGTTGGCTTGTTGGGATCATCCTTCCTCTCATTCCCTGTATCTTTATCGTCGGTCCAAAAGCCCGTATTCTCATGTGCTAAGTAGTTACCAACCAATTCTGGTAACTGGAAGAGCATGTACATATATCCTACCTTTTGCTCTTGCGAAGGAGCCTTACTCCCACACGTCAAGGGGGAAATTCATCTTCATGCCACTTAGACGATGCCGGCAAGACATGCGAATGGGGGGATTCTTTTTTCAAATTTCGAACGAACGATGTTGGGATCGTTAATCTTGAATATTTTTTGTTCTGACGTCACTCTGAATAAAGGAACAAAAAGCTATTTCAGATTAATTCTATCTCTTCACTGATATTTTTCAGTAGACCGTCGTCGTCGTTCATTAATTTTGTCCATCGTGCGAGTTGGAGTGTAATTAATTCGGCCTGTGCAGTGAGGCTTTGAATACAAAAAATTGAAACTGAACCGTCCTCCGTCGTCCTCGTTCACACCAAAAGCCTTATCCTGGGGATAAACTATATGGCCGAGTTTGTTTTTTTTTTTTTATGAATAAATTCAACAACAACCAGTAGAAGTCTTGATGTACACGAAATGAAAAGTCCTGTCGTTTAATTAAGTTGAACGCACCACGTGCTACATGACAACGTATCCGTATACTCGTGTTCCTCCATTTCCAATTGGGTCCACTACCACCATCCCTACTACCCTGTGTGTGCTCGATTTTATGGGATAAACAATGAGTATGGGCTGAAAGAAAATGCGCATCCTTTCTCTACAAAAAAGAAAAAAAAAAACCCAAATAGGATGTAACACCCCCTGCAGTATCATTAAACAGAACCATTCGCTGTATTCCGTTTTCGAACTCCTACCAGTTTTGGTTGGATCTGGGGTGGTTTTTTTATTTTATTTATTTCTCTCCATTCCAGTGTTTATCTACAGATGAGTCCTTGTTTACTTGCACTTCATTTCAATGACATTACACACTACATGAAGGCGACTTGATATATGCATAATCTTGTTGCAGGACACTGTAATGCTTCTGCTTCTGACTGGCCTGGTCTTGGCTGGCCTGCAACTGACACTACCAAGTAGTGTAATACTGTTGGCATTATTAAGGCCCATATACTTGTAGTCCACCAACTCTTCCAAAACCAAAGAGAGAAAGAACTACGTGTATAAGCGGAGTATTATATGGAGAAAGGACTTTTTTAATAAATTAATTTACCACCCCTTTAAGCAGCAGCCACCCTGTACTCATTTTTCAATTACCAAGACCGTGAAGAGGGTGTTTGAACTGAATGCCATATGTTCGGCTGTGGGAAGAGTAATGAGTTATAGTACTCGTAAAGGACGCAAGGAAACTGCGTTTCACTTGGATAATACGGTGCGGCTCAGTGAGTACGAATACTCGTATATAAACCGCGAGCGAAAGTAATGAGTAATAAAGTTTCACCCTTAACCATTCCTCGGCCTGGTGATAGTAAAAATAAAAACTGTAAACGGGAATGTAAATCTTAACGTAGGACTCTCATGAAATTTAGGATACAACCTACTCGTACTCATCGCAGGCTCTGTATGCAGAGCTTAATTATTGTGATGTATGTCAGAGTAATCAGTGATAATGAAACGCAACACTTACCTTAATTTGGGCCAAGGGAGGGTTGAAAGTAATGAAATTGTCATCACTTGAAATCGCCCAAAGGGGGGTTGCGGTTACATTCTGGAAGCCATTCAATTGTTATCTTCTATTATGGGCTTAAGTTTATAGGGAGTAATGAAGAGTTTATTCATTGGTCGGGGGTTGAGATTGATAGAGTGATAGGATAATGCTGCCTAGTTAGTTTTGCTAAGAGGATTAGAATTCTTGTTGGGGATGGTACTGAGAGATTAGTAAATGCTTCAATATTTTCCTATAATGGGAGTACATAATTCCTTTGTATTAAAGATGACGAAAGGATATCGTCATTGTGAATTTACTTCCCCATGGTCTTCATCAATAAAATTGGCTCGACCGTTTTGCGTAATATGGTGAATAGGAGAAAGTGAAGTAGCCGAAGTTTCGGGGGAGGTCTTGCACTTCTTTACTATGGCTGAGTTACTAAAATCCGTCCTAATACAGAGGATCCGAAAAATGTTATCTCGCACTGAGACCCTCATTATCTGATGAGGGTAGCGTTTGTATGAACGACGGCAACACTGATCTTTCTGACTCCTGGCATACGATTCTCCGTCTCTTGGATTTTGCCTTTATTATAGCCATATCCTGGTTAGAATAACACATCAAGGACGTCTTTTAAGTCGTCTTCACTCCTTGATAGTCCTCAAATCATCTCCGGTTCTCGGGACACGACGACCAAATTTTAGAATACGTTGGTCGAGTTCGACGGAGTATGGCGACAAGTACTAGTATTGTACAAAGCAAAATGAAAAACTAGAACAAAACCGTAAAGACGTGGCATAATATACAAAGAAATGAGGGAGAAATGATCTTCAGAAGATTGACATGCAAAGGATATGAATACCGAGCAGAAGCATGCAAGGATAAAGATGAGGACGAAGTGGAAGGTTCAGATTGCTGTTTAACAGAATGACACATTTGAAGAGACGATCGTTGCTGTCAACTTCTTCAAAGAGCTTAACTAACTACTCTAGATTCACAAATCCCGCTTGCACAACTACTCTGTACAATGGCAAGTCGAATTTGGAAAGTGTTCGATTCACCAATGATTTGTGCTCGCTAAAGTCAAGGTATTGTCAAGTATTCGTTCTGGCAATTACAGACTCGGCAAACAAGATTTTTTACAAGATATTTAGGAGGATGATGCTGCTCTTTATCTGGTATAACTTGGTGACTCTCATTCCTAGAAGATCAGGAAAATGTGCATTTTGGGTTCTATTCATCTGCGATACGTTCTTCTGCTCAGATCTTTCAAATGAGCTGGTATATGCTCTCTACCAAGTGGTTCCTAGCTGCTCTTCATATAGAACACTTGTTTTCGTGATAACGTATGACATTAAAATTATCCTCGGTGATTTTAATGCAAAGCTAGGAAGAGAGGGTATATTTGGTGGAACAATCGGAAAATATAGCCTGCACAACACCACCTCCGATAACGGATTCAGGCTAATCGACTTTGCGGCGGGGCGAAACATTGTCGTGGCTAGCACGCGGTTCCCACATCACGACATACACAAGGGGACTTGGAGAACTCCTGATCAATCAACAGTCAACCAGATTGATCACATTGTGATCGACGCAAGACACTCCTCCAGCATTAGGGATGTCCGTACGTTCCGAGGAGCCAACATCGACTCGGACCATTACCTTGTTGTAGCCAAGGTACGGTTGCGGATATCCCAAACTACGCCAAGACAAACTAATGCTGTGAGAAAATTCGACGTCAGACGGCTACAATCGCAAGAGATCGCCAAGTCCTTTTCCGATCGAGTGTCTCTTAATCTCTTAAGAGGTCCAATGCCGCCAGCATCAAGCATCGAAACCCCTGGTTCTGATGAAAGCCGGCAAGCACATGCAGCTAAGCAAGATGCATATAACGCGGCGCTGCTAAGAAAGACCAGAGCTGCTCATGAGCTCTATGAGCGGAAGAGGAGAGACGAGCACCGGCTTCTCAGGAGGAGGACGAAAGAGCATGAGAAGCGCGCGATCGAGGAAATTGAGAGATGCTACTGTATAACGGCGATGACGAACCAAATACCGCTGTCAGGCAGAATCAACCTTTCAACCTGGACGATGATGACCAACAATTCCGTCCACCCGACCTCGATGAAGTGAAGATAGCCATATCGAAGCTTAAGTCCAACAAAGCTGCTGGAGCGGATGGCCTGACTGCCGAGCTCTTCAAAGCGGCAGACGATGACTTGGTAAAATATGGTCGGACGAAAGTATGCCCGATGAATGGAACCTCAGCATTGTTTGGCCAATTCTCAAGAAAGGAGACCCTCTGAACTGCGCCAACTACAGAGGCATCAGTCTCCTTAACATCGCATACAAGATCTTATCCGCCGTATTGTGTGAACGCCTGAAGCCGTTCTTCAACAACCTGATAGGTCCACATCAGTGTGGCTTCAGGCCAGGGAAGTCCACCATCGACCAGATATTCACACTACGGCAGATCTTGGAGAAGACCCATGAGCTTCAGATCGATACCCACCACCTATTCATCGATTTTAAGGCCGCGTATGACAGCATCTATAGAGACGAGCTATATAGAGCAATGTCTAGTTTTGGCATCCCTGCCGAACTCGTCCGTCTGTGCAGGATGACAATGGAGAATTCACGCTGCTCCATCAAGGTCGGTAAAGATCTCACCGAGACCTTTGATGTCCAGAAAGGATTTAGACAAGGCGATGCGCTGTCATGCGATTTTTTCAACATCGTACTTGAAAGAATAGTGCAAAACTCACGAGCAAACACAAGAGGCACTATCTTTCAAAAGTCCGTCCAACTACTCGTATACGCCGACGATATTGACATAATTGGGAGAAAGCAGCGTGATGTCAGTGGCGCTTTCGCGAGTATTGAGACGGAAGCGGCGAAAATGGGTTTAGCGGTCAATGAGGGCAAGACCAAGTATATGCTGTCAAGCAAAAAGGACAACCAACACCGACGTCTCGGACAGAACATCACCCTCAACAGATATAACTTTGAGGTAGACAAGGACTTTGTCCACCTAGGCTCTGCTATATATACAGACAACGACACCAGCGCTGAGATCAAGCGAAGAATAACTCTTGCCAACCGCTGTTTCTTTGGATTAAGAAGGCAATTGAGTAGCAAAGCCCTCTCTCGGACAACAAAAGTCACCCTTTATAAGACCTTAATAATCCCGGTCCTGCTCTATGGCGCAGAGGCATGGACATTATCAAAAATGGATGAAGGTGTTCTTGGTTGCTTCGAGAGAAAAATTCTTCGGGCGATCTTCGGTCCCGTCTGCATTGACGGTGAGTGGAGGAGGAGATACAACGACGAACTATATGGACTGTACAGCGACATGGACCTAACCAGAAGAGTGAAGATCCAAAGACCGAGATGGCATGGTCATGTAGAGCGCATGGACACCAATGCAGAGTCCAATGAAAAGTCTTCATATCCGCCCCCGAGGGACAGCGTAGTAGAGGAAGGCCAAGACTCAGGTGGCGCACGCAAGTGGAAGAGGACCTCAGCCAACTTAGCGTGCGAAACTGGAGGCAGCTAGCCAGGGATCGAGCTGGCTGGAGACGCTTGTTGACTGAGGCCCAGGTCCACCCCAGACTGTAGCGCCACCTAAAGTAAGTAAGTAAGATAACGTTGAATAGTTTGTGAGCAAGTATGTGTGACATCTGCAGTAATGTTGTTGAATTAAAAGGACTTGACCAAGCAATTGGGCTCAAAACTCCTGACTCGAAGGACGAAATGTGTGCTCTACAAAATCCTTATCCTGTCAGTTCTGCTGTAGGGCCCCGAGTACTGGACAATAAGCAGGAAGGGAGAACTGATACCGGACTCCTCCGAAAGAAAAATACTTCGGCGGATTTTTGGTGCTGTGTGCGAGAAGGGCGAATGGAGGAGAAGTGTGCCCGGAATCGTAGAGGATGAAAGGCTGCAGTGCCTCAGGCAGAGACTCTACACGCATCAGGAGCCCTATAAGTAGGAATTGTGCTGAGGGCACAGCTCCACCCTTGGTATGACTCGAGGCCTACCTAAAACCTCTTACTGATCTTAGGGTCTCAGTACCCAGCACTTGTAGCCACTCTACTCCGGGTATTGAGCCCTAGGAGGTCCACCCTCCCTGCGATTTAGGTTTAAACCATGACGCTCCCACAAGGAGGCATACCTCTACAAATTAGGCCGAGATCAAAGACCGTAGTGCTCCTAACTCCCACGGTACCATATTTTAAGTCCTGGTATGGACTACCGGTGGTCTTGCCACCCAACAAGACCTATGACCGGCAGCTTGTAACTGGACAAATCCAGCAACCATCAATTGCGAAAGGTCTGATGATGTTTATGATAAGTCCAAGTTTACTCTACCCCCTTGATAATTTGCCGAGGGCCCAACCAAAATCTGTAAGATTAAGGGTTGCATCTTGGATCCCAAATTAGCAGCTTTACTCTGAATTTTGAGAGTAGATGCAGATTATCTAGCGAGATTAAGTGGCCGGCAAAGATTTTGACGAATTATGCCGACTATGTAGTTGTTCCCCTTCTGCCTACAACAAGGTAAGGATCTGAATCAGTGATTGCGCCTGCATTCTGCATTCGGGGACAATGAAGGGGCATTTAGTGCCGTTTACAAAGTTATCACTCTGAATAGTGGTAGATTAATAAGGAGGCTCGAGGCTCGTAGATCCTCCTGAGAATGCACGGACTCGGGAAACTCGTGCCTGCTACAATGACATTTCGCCCCGATATGTAAAGTCGATAAGCCTGAATTCCTTGACTGACGCCAATGTCCTCCACTTCTAACTTTACGTTGAAATCATCTAAGAAATCTTGTCAAGAAACTCACGGTAATAGTGTGAGGTTCTAGCGTCTCTTCCTTATTTGCGGCGTGAGTCCTTATTTGTATGATGTTGATGAGGATTGCCACAAAGTGATCCGTTACATGCCCCAAACGTATGACTTCTTGCTTAACTCAGTTCATCGAATGACAAATCCGCGTCAGAATATCCGCTGCAGTAGCAATCACTGCAGTTTATGTGATAGACTTTCACCCTTCTTACTGATCTCTTCTATCGCTCTTCGTGGGTGGCATTAAGATCTGTTTAAAAGCTGTCTCGGGTCTCTGCGAATCATTCGACTGGATTCGAAGGAAAGGACATTTCATAGAAGCTTGACTCGTTGCAGTAGTATGAATCGTGTTTCAGAAAGCTAGAAAGGCACACATGTTGCGGTCCTCTAAAGCGTAGGTAGCACCAATGACTAAATTTAACTTCTTCTGCAGTCAACCACCAAAGAAACTCCGAAAGCCACTTTCGAACCTTCTTTCAGATCTGGGCTTAGAATATCTCCATATAAGAGGATCACACTTTGATTTCATTCGAAGTAAGCTAAATCTTTGTCTCGTTGCCAATGTTTGCCTTCGTATACAACGGTCTTCACATGCAGTCACTTCCTAATGTAAAGCAAGCATTTCACGGGAGCGCCAAAGCCATGTCGGAGATAGTCAGTAGTTATCTGTTCAATCCTGAGTAAAACACTATCACTGTCGAAAAAATTTGTTGCTTATCTCGTCTACTTTTTCGATGATTTCGCGGCACCATCCCTCTCTCACTACTTTTTGTGGTGCACAACGAGGACATACAAGGATATTCCAAAATCTTGAAGTAAAAAGTCCGTACTGCGCCGTACTGAACTCAGGTTCAGGCGTTACTATAAGTGTAGAAGATCCATCTTACTACCTGTTATCGTCATCAGGATACAAAGCTGTTACAGCCTCAGTTGACAAAGCCAATTTAAGTCCTCTTTTGCACAAAAAACCAGCACTAAAGTCTTGTTACAAGAGTAGACGGTAGTGAAGCTCGAAAGCTGAAGAAAAGGCAGACGATGTCATCATTAACACGCCAAAAAAATGATATCCCACCCTCGTCCTTTGAATTCTTTATTCCACGTGATTACATTTCACTTATCCCCAAAGCACCAGAGGACACGTTTAACATCGATGCTCATTATTCCACACAATGCCAATAAGTTTTTATTCCTGGTTATCCCAGGAGCACTATATGTATGTACTTCCAAAGGGAGGATACCGTAATATTGTTAAAAAAAAAATGAAAAAGAAAAGAAAAATGTAACAAATCCTCCTTTCCCATCATTAAATTATCTGCCAAAAAAATTTCTCCCGAAAGGATATAAATTTCCAATCGCAACAGTCTTGCTAACTCCACTAACTTATGAAAAGAAAATTCTCTGCCGTTCTCCTCTTCCACATCTTTGTGCAGTATGTCCTGCTTAGTTGCCACATTAATAACTGAAGACCAGCTCCTGATCCTACACAAGGATGACTTCGTTTTCGCCAAGAAGTACGAGTATCACAGCACAAGAGCACCACACATTTATCACTATTATTGGTGTACCTGAAGCTGGTCACAATTCCACATTCTGGAAGTTTGTGGGCGTGTCTGGGTGTCTGATTGTTGGTTATTACTGCATGGTTACATTGTCTTCGTTATCGATTTGTCGATAACAAATTGCCAAAAAGTCAGCCATCACTTTGTAATATGGATTGGCCACCCTAAAAACAAACAAACTCGCAGAAGGGTTTGGCTCGAAGGACCAAAAAGTTATGGAACCTCAAACTTGCTCCGTATGAACGACTATTGTAACTTTTGATAATTTCACAGGCGGCGCATCTGAGTATTTATTTGTCTAGGTGTCAGAGTTTGACAGTGCGCCAAAGATATACGGGCTTAGGTTGAGCGAACCAATTTAAGGCCGGACATGTACCGGGCGCCATTTATTTCACCCTTCAACCGGAGTAATCAATTTCACATTAACTCGCACTTATTCACAATCGAGACAGGGGACCATCCTGGTGAGGATTCGATGTTCCTGTTTTTTTTTTTAGCTGGATTTGCGAAGTTCCGAATTCAGTGAGGCCGTTGTGTTTCGCTGGCAGGCACTATATCTTTTTCCGTTTTTTTTAAAAAAAAAAACAAAAAAAAAACTCGAAACCCATTCGTTATCTCGGTAATAACTGCATAACGCTTGCATGGACATGTGCGTGGAAGTATACAACATTGAATGAACGAACGAACGCATCCCTGTGACAACTATTATCCCATTAAAAGCGATTGCCAGGGTTGTTTGATTGTTTAAGGTTGTTTTTTTTGTGCACCCTTCCCCCACTTTTGATGTAATTTTATCGCGATTTACAAACATTTTCTGACATCCACTGTGTGGGTTGTAGGGCAACTAATTCTTACCCAGTTATCCTGGTAATTTAACGATGTACTCGTTCATACGGGTAGAATGGTGGCTGTCATGCTTTTTGAGCTGACAGTAGAAATTGGCGAGAGCGAAAAGAAATTTTTAATAAATATTTCAGTTTTGGATAAAAACTTGCAGTGTGATTCGAATGCATTTTTTCATTTCAATTTTTGTTTTTGTCGTCGCCCTCGTCCTTGTTTGCATGCCATTCCAGTGCCGCGCCGCGTCTCTGTTTGATGAGCAAACAATTCGGGCGCGCATTCGAATTCGAATTGCAGCTACAAGGAAAAGTCGCATTTGGAATGTAATATATCGAACGGCAGGAACATAATGTAGTTTTATCTATGTACACCATGTGGTTGAGAGGATACATGGTGCACTTAGTGTTATGAGGAAAATATGGATATTCATGTCGAATGGCCATCATTTCGACCTCTGACTTTCGTATGGTCTAAAAGGAATGCAGTTTGGCTTTATGTGTTTGTATCCATTATGAAATGGTCATCGTTTCGTAGGGGATTGGATCTGGATAGATATTCAGTAAGCAAAAATATTTGGCAGTATTCGTCCTTAGGATACAGTGTCCCAAATACTCTGCATATTTGGGATTCCTTTATGACACATCGGTAGTTTAACAGCGCCTTGGCCTGACCTTTTCGAATAATCTGTTGCTGAAGCTCGTCAACTCAGAAATCGGTTGCCTTTCATTTTGTACCGAAATCGTCTCATGAACTTTATCGTTAAAGTCTAAGGCATCATCGCCATCTGAGCTGCTGCTGGCTGAGCTACATATATCAACAATTTGTTCTCCTCAATCCTCGGAACTGATGAATGCAGCCTCCCTACAATTTTAGTTTTTTTGTATTCCGAACTGGCGACCAAACGGAACATGGAATTGACCAGTAGCACAACATTGCCCCTGTATTCTCTGGCTTAAATTTCAAGCACGAAATAGGAATGAACAAATCTTGTTTCGACTCTTGACCTAGCAATTTCCTCTCAGGACTAATTTGTTATATTCAAAGAGCGGGTCTAAAAGGAGCTTCAGAATAAACTGTCGGCACTTCTAATGGTGGCGAATGTAATCAAATTTAGTACTCGTAAAGGGTTACACTTTCTTAAGGTGGCACTACAGCCCAATGTGGACGTGGGTCTCAGCTATACTTGCATTTTCAGCCAGCCAAATCAGTTGCTAGCTACCTTCAGTCTTGCAATCTAAGTTGACTGAAGTCCTTTTTCACTTGCGTGCGAGGTGACGGTCTGTTCGACAATCCGGTATTGGGTGCAGCATATATCGGGTTTTCCAATAGGGACTTGGCAACTTTGAATTTAATTTGTGAACGCACTCTCTCACTAATCATCAAACTGTCACTGTCAATTTATTCAGTATACTCAACATTTTCATTATGGTAAAGTACCCGAACGAGCGACGTCTGCAAATTATAAAAATTTTCTACCGAAATTCCGAGTCGGTGACTGCAACTTTTAGATCGTTAATTCCAATTTTCGGTCATAATTCTCGCCCTAGTAGACAGGCAATAACAAGTTTAGTGCAACAATTTGAGTCTACATATTCGTTGTGTGATGTTGCCGTCTCAGTAAGATAACGGGTTGGTCGAAGTGTTGAAAATATCGCTGCCGTTCAGGCGTCCGTAGCAAACGATCCAAATCAGTCAATTCCACGGCGTTCTCAAGAATTGGGCATCGTTTAGACCATATTATGGCGTATTTTGCGTAAGGATCTTGGTTTGCATCCATACAAGATTAAGCTGACTCGAGAATTGAAGCCGATGGACCATTTGAAGCGACGTACGTTCTCCGATTGGGTTCTGGAGAAGATGCGCCAAGATGGTGAATTTCATTGCAAAATAATATTCAGTGACGAAGCTCATTTTTGACTCAATCCGATCGTCAATAAGCAAAATATGCGTTATTAGTCGGGTGAAAATCCACATGTGCTTCATGAATCATCACTTCATCCACAAAAAATAACTATTTGGTGCGCTTTGCATGCCGGCGGCATTATTGGGCCATATTTTTTCGACGACGATAGCGATCGTCACGTTACTGTGAATGGTCAGCGTTATCGCGCCCTGATCACCGATTATTTTTGGCCCGAATTTGGAAGATATGGACTTGGAGGACATGTGGTTTCGTTTCAACAGGATGGTGCCACAAGCCACACAGCACACGTTACAATCGATTTATTGAAGAGTAAGTATGGTGAGCGTGTTATCTCAAGAAATGGGCCAGTCGTTTGGCCGCCTCGTTCGTGTGATTTGACGCCGCTTGACTATTTTCTGTGGGGCTACGTTAAGTCATTGGTTTATGCCAAAACCCAAAAAAAAGCCGACGACGTTGGAAGAACTCAGAACCAACATTGAACGCGAAATAGCGTTCGTTTCGGCCGAAATGTGTGGCCGAGTTGTTGAAAATTGGGTCCAACGAATCGACCGCTGCAAACGTGCCCACGGTGGCCATATGAACGAAATCGAGTTCCATTCATAAAGTTATTTAAATATCTCAAATTGTTTGCGTTTTATTTTAAAAAAAAGTTGTCAAGTCCTTATTGGAAAACCCTTTACAATACTTGGTCTTACCCTAGTTGATTATTAAACCTATTGTCGCCAAAGCCAATACTCGCGAAAGAGCCACTGACATCACGCTGCTTTCTTCTGATTATGTAATTGGACGGACATTTGAAAGATTGTGCTTCTTGTGTTGGCGCTTGAGTTCTGCACTATTCTTTTCAGACTGTTTCCTATAGGCGAGAGATACTCCTAAAAATCCCGAAGTTATTGAAGCACGTGGCCAGCTTAAAGGCAAATTATGAACAACTGATGGTAAATCCCTGGTACAGCACTACTAATGGTGTTCATTGCCTCTTCAACTGACCCCAAGTCATGATAAAACGTGGATCAAGAATTCGTGCTTATCTTTATTGATTTAACCATGTCGAACTTGTAGTCTGGGTTCGATTTCTGGCTGGGTCACCAACAATTTTTCAAATCGCGATCACCCTTTCGGCGGACAATGGCAAACTCCCGAAAGTAAAATTGCCTACGAAAAAGCTTCTAAAGAGTGCCGTCCGGACTCGGCGATAAACCGTAGGCCCCGCTCAGATGTGAGAAAAATGGCAACATGAGCAATATAAATGAGTGTCAAGAAGCTAGTCCATGGCCCATACCTGGCTGCCAACGCCACAGTGTTTTTTTGTTTGTTTTTTGTTTCAAGTCAATTTCAGGTCTACAGGGGGTTCTATGGTTGTATTGGCATCCTGGAGTAGGGAACGCGGCGCATGGAACCTGAGTAGCTTAACGCCGACTTTAATAAGCTCAGCAAGCCAACTACTGCCGGACTCTTTAGCCGGACTCTTTTTTTAGGTGTTAGACTCCTGTAAAACAGATATTCCTACAATCCAAGAAATAAGATAAATAAGCCGTGCAAAAGCAAATAGGAAAATCTACGACATCTACTATGGCAACCGCCCCAAGAGAGTTAGACAACGTTTATTTGGGAGTGGACTTACTATTCGAGAAAAAATTTGGCAAACAGTCTTGACCTTGCGGAATGTGAATATTGCAGAGTACCACTAGGAGCCTTGCGTTTGCCAAAATAAATCGCAGGGCAACACTGGAAAGCCGCACTAGATCTGCTCTACGAGCTAAAATGAAGAGAAGCGCACCGACCTCATCAAACGTAATATACCACCGTTTGGCGCTCCCATTGTTCCGATTTGAGTTTTGTTTTTTTTTGTTAAGTTGCTACATCTGTTCTTGATATTCCGTCTTAATCGTAGTGTCATGGCTTGACATTTGCAAAAGTTACGTAGCCAGAAGTACATCTATCTCTATGTGTGTTGGCGATTTTTTTAAATTTTAGAAATGAATTTAAATTTGCAATAACGAACTTGTATTAAATTTTGCTTAAAAAACGGATTTAATGATGCGCGAGCGTTGGAAAATTGTTTCGGCAACGATTCTGTAAAGAAAACGGTCGTTTACAAGTGCCACGAGCGATTCAAATGTGATCGTGAGTCAATCGAAGATGATGAACGCAGTGGCAGACCATCGACATCGAAAACCGACGAAAACATTGATGAAGTAAAAGAAATGTTGGTCAATAACTGCAAATTAACCATTAGAGAGATAGCGGAGGACTTGAACATTGCCTATGGATCCGTCCAAGATATTTTGGTTAATGCTTTGGGCTTCCGTCGTGTAGCAGCAAAGTTGGTGCCAAAAGACCGGAATTTCATGCAAAAAAGAGACCGTGTTGACGTCGCAAAAGAGATGATTTTCTAGGCTGAATCCGATCCCACATTCATCAAAAGGATCATTACTCGAGCCGAGACGTGGGTTTACGAGTACGTCACGCAATCCAGACATCAGGCAAGTGAATGGCGTTCGCCAAGTGAGCCGAGACCAAAAAAACCACGTCGTTTTCAGTCAAAAAAGAAGGCAATGCTCACGGTTTTCATGGATTACAACAGTGTAGTGCATCATGAATTTTTGCCACAAGGCCAGACACTAAACAAAGATTATTATAGTATTTGGGCATTATGAGATGTTTGCATGTAGCAATTCACTGAAAGAGACCAGAATTGTGGGCAGAAAACTCGTGGATTTTGCACCATGATAACGCATCGTATTTTTTTGATGAAAAGTGCAACAAATACGAGTACCATCCAACAGCCACCGAATTCACCTGATTTGACTCCCTGTGACTTCTTTCTGTTCAATCGAGTTGAAAAACCATTACGGGGAACGCGTTTCAGCAGCCGAGAGGAAGTAATGGAAAATTCGCAGCAAGCACTGATGGACATATGTACCGAAAACCGGATATAAAACAAGTTTCGAGGATTGGATCAAGCGCTAGCATAAGTGTGTTGCATTCGATGGGGATTACTTTGAAGGGGACAATATAGATTTAGATGAATATACTTGTATTTGTAATAATTTTTTTTGATCAAGGTGGTATGCAATCAAAAGGGAAACTCAAGCAACTAAAAGTCCAACATTGGAGGCTGTAGGCGAGAGATAAGTTTAGCCGGAGAGGCTTTGTGGTTGAAACCCAGGTCACCCTCGACTGCAACACCAATTAGGTAAAGAAGTCAGTTATCGTGTCTCTTAAAATGGTTCTAGACTAGTCAAACTTTTGAGTTCAAAAAAACTCTATCAGCAATGACTAATTCTGCGGAGAGGAGTATCGCCCTACCTAAAACATTGGGATACACCAACCTCTTTCCAATATTTGGTCGGAGGATAGCATGCCCAATGAAAGCAATCGCAGTATCATTTGCTTCATTCGGACGAAATGGGATCTTCTAAACTGTGTCGGTTATAAAGGCATCACTCTCCTTGACATCACATACAAGAGCTGTCTGTTGTATTGTCTGAACCTTAAACCATTTGTCGATGATCTGATTGAGCCTATCATTGAGGAAATATTCAGACCAAGGCAGATTCAATCCTTAAAAGTTCAGGCAAACTTGTCACAAATTCTATCGAATTTTTAGTAGCCGACAGAGGAGCCATGTCACTACTGGGCTCTCAACATACTCATCTGGCCATGGAAGCAGTCTCAATTCAGGCTAAGATCCTGAGATACCCTCATCTGAATTTTGTGTGTCAAGTTCGTTGGTAATTCCTTTTCTCACGATTCCACTGTGACCCAGACAAGATTCAGTAAGTTCTGCTTTCTAACTGCGTTCAAAGCTTCTTTGACATTTTCGAACTTCGTTGGTGCAAGCGATCGTAGTAAGGTTTTCGTGGAAGATTTGCTATCGCTACAGACGTGGTACAACGCCCTCACCATCCGCTTTCACCATATATTGTATAGGTAGTTCACTGCCATTAGTATTGCGTTTGTCTCCGCTCCCCAAAATTGTCTTACAAGTACTGAAGTTTTAAATTATCGTCAGCTCTAGAGACTGTGTAAATTGTATTCTGGTCTGGTCGAAGACAGTGATAGTTACAGAGAATGCCGACAAATGCAGTTCCGATGTGTCAATTAGCATTCATAGCACAGGTACACCGGAATTTAAGTGCGAGTTCTACGAATGTCCAATTCCTCTTAATCGAAGTTGGCCTTTCTTTGTATATCAAGGAGAGGGAGATGCATCAATGGACCTGGAGCAAATCTAGATAACTCCATAACAGTCGAGACTGGTAAAACGATTCCGTGACGCTGAAACCTACATTTAACAACTTTGAAGAGTCTATCTGACATATTCATCTCTTTTAATTCATGGAAACAAGCCATCGTTTCCCATAGCCAGCTGAGAGTTAAATTGACCGAACCGAATCGCATTTTCCATTCCTTTCCGCAAGATTTTCGGCGATAACTGTTCGCATTCCTGTCGAATATTCTCATTAAGGGGTGCGATTGTCTGAGGCTTGTTGGCATAAACCCGCGACTTCAAGTAGCCCCAAAGAAAGAAGTTTGAGATTACGCGATCAGAAAACGCTTCCTTCATAATATCCATTGTGGATCGTGTTGTGGATGCGGTTGCACCGTCTTGTTGAAACCGGATGTTCACCTAGCCCCGCTCATCCAATTCCGGCAGTATGGAGTCGTTTATCATGGCCATATAGCATTCGCCAGTAACGTACCTCAAAAAAGTACGGCCCAACCACTCCTCCCGCGTGAGCGTTGCACCACACAGTGGCTTTGTATGGATGTAATGGCTCTTCATGCGTCACTCGCGGATTTTCAGTACCCCAGAAACGAAGATTTTGCTTATTGACGTAACCGCTTAAGTGGAAATGCGCCTCGTCACTTATGATTATTTTCGACACAAAATCGTCCTCCTCGTTGTTGAGATTGAGGATGGCTTGACATTAGTTCACACGCGACTGACGGTCAGGAGGCATTAACTGACACATTTTTTGCACTTTGTACGGAACAAGTGTAAATCTTTTACTGGTGATGCCGAATTGTGTTACCCATGTGTAACAGAACGCCCAGCGACCGATTAACCGAACGAACAGAGCTCGAAAAAAGCGTCATCTATAATTCGAATTGTAAAAGAACAATGCCCAATTGCAGCTTACTTCAGTTTGTACTTCTGGTAATTCGCGCCTTAAGTAGAAAATACACCATACAATCGTTGTGCTGACGGTTGGACCGATTTGGTGTTGTATGCGACAATTGTATAGTGTGTTTCCACACATACGACCGTTGTACCGATATTGTATGCTCGCAAGCTCTTGAGTATACGATATCGGTACAACGTAGGTCGGCACAACCATTGTATGGTGTATTTCCTACTTTAAACCGCATTTTTGTCACTGTCAAAGGAAAATTCAAGCGGACCAGAGGTGCAAACTGCGGTAACTATTTTAATATACTCGTACATATGTAAGAATTTGTTTAAACCCCTGGTTTCTTAGAAATAAAACGACACAACTTTAACGCGCTGAGCGCATACGCATTCAAAGTGTTATTTTTAAGCCTCTGGCCGTTCATTGACAAAACCATGTGTCATCTGGTTGATGTTCCTACGTTCCTTCGGCAGCCACAGCCGCGATGTTCTCGGCCGAACGACCAGATCGGTATCGGCCACGCCCTGCATGGTCTCCTGTGGTTCCAGTCTGTTCGAGTCGAGTAGCTTAACACCGGAATGTTTGTGAAATTCACGCTGCCTTAACACCACCGACCGATTATTGGTCAAAAAATCAACACAATTATTCCAGGCTCTTGAGGAGTATAGCGCTCCATTGCTTATCTGTTTGTATACTGCAGCTGTCTAATTCATAAATGTCAAATATGATTGACGTACGACGCCATTTGCAAATATTATAACATATTCCGATAGGATGATTAATTTTGCGCCACCTTGTACCTATAGACTCGTTACATCTTACGTTGCTTTCGACTGTTTCAAAATCTGTCAATCTGTCTGCCCTAGGCAATGCCAATGGACCCGACGACTTGGGCGTTGTCGATTGCAGAATCCGTACCACATTGAAAATTTGATTCTTCTCCCCCCATTTTGCGAGTCGTCCTCCAGCTTTATTATAAGTTCGCACCACTTTCGTTAGAAATTGAAACTCTCAAGGACATTCAACAACCAAAAGCCCTTGAACGAAATCCCCATTAGCCCCAAAAAGTATAAATAAAAACCTCGTACTCATAGATACTTCAAATTCCTTTCCAAATTTCCCTAAATTAACTTTCCTCAAGTGGCAATACTCGTATATCGTTCATACTTCGATTGTCAAAAACATTTCTCTAAGCCTGATTGCCGTATGCCATTGCAAGGATCCACCCTCAAAAGTCCACCTTCCATTAAGAACAATAAAATTAATTACCATCTCTCGCAATTCAAGCCCACCATCAACCTCAGATTACTTCAGATGTTTCTCAATTTGGGAAGACATTTTCGTCATGGCCAATATGCTTGAATAATGCCGGCCTAATTACCTTCTGCTTGATGGAATAACAAATACCTACTGCTGGCCTCGTTAAGCCTCCAATGGAACCACCATCACCATCACCAGCACCATTTAGGGGAGACAAAACTCTAACGTCAGTGCTCGTACACCTATAAATATAAATTAATTTAAACGTCTCAAGGACACGACTATGGACTCTATTTATACTAGACCCGTATACCAATCGGCTTCATAGAAATTCTGAAGTCAAGACCGCCCTCAACAATCACTTCCGGTGGATGTTGGAAATTTTCAAGAAATTAATTAGTCGGGCGACATAAATGGCAAACAGATTGCCCTCGTTGGTGGATAAGGACTGCCGAGCAGGACTGATGGAAATTCATTCGCAACAGCGGACTGTTTAGTTAATTGATTGTCTCGACCCGTTGCTGGATGTTTGCATCAAAAGAATCGCGCGCCTCCTAAACGTACTCGTATATGACTCGAACTAGGTTGGATGAGGACAAGTGAATCCTGCAGCCCATTTAGGATGTCTTTTGTGGTCTATCGGGCTGGAGGTGAAAATAATTGAAAACGTATTGTCGACCTTTCAAATGGGGGAACAAAATAAATGATTGAAAATCCTTTGCTGGAGGAGGATTTTAAAATCTCATTAAACGATACAATGCACAGGACGACTGACAAGGATTTACCCCCGGCTCGTTCCACCTGATTATCCTTTCTAATGGTTGTTTCAATGCTACCTAGAGCAACTCAAAAGCAAAGGACAAAGCACATAGAGGCTTTTAGTCCTGATTCATCGCCATTATGCGCAACGCTAGTAAGATCAATTCTCACAGACACCCTCAACACCACCACCCAGGGACTGAAGTGAAGGCCAAAGGTTAGATTCAACGTCAACTCACATGGGCAATCAGACTGCCATAAATGTCGCAAGCACATGGACCAATTAGTTTGGTGTTTAGGTGAATCCATGTCCTTTCCTCGCTAAAATGGCGCACATACAAGTGTACGAGTACCATATCTCATTACGATTGTAGCCTGTCTGTCACATTTGGCATAACCTTTGCTCTTAGTTCTCCTTAGTCTATGTGTTGCTGTGGTTTAGGGTGTGCTTACTTTGGGGGTAGGTTTCCATTTGCCGCACTTGACAAATTTAATTAATTTGATTCCTCCACCTTGTAACAGGTTAAGTAATGAAAGTTAGCCCAGTCGATGGTGAAGTGGAGTTTGGTTAAAGGGTGCTAAACCTGGTAATTCGTGCAAAGGATGAGTATCTATATAACGAACGTGGGAGAGGTAGGTTTAAGGTTCCCTCAGTCAAGTGGTATACCAGTTGCGACCTCCTTTTGTTCTTCTTTTTCCATTTTGCAGACGATCTGACTATAGGGGTTAATTCTCTTTTGTACCAGGGTACAAGTAGAAGTACAAATGTCTGTACTTGGTGTTTGGGGGTGAGTGTGTCATGCAAACGGTAGGTAGTGGCAGAGATGAACTTAAGGACTTGTGACATCAAAGTGGAAGGATACCTTGCGAGACGGATGCGATTAGGGAAGGTACTTGAAACTTTGTCTTTCGTGCTAATTAAGAATGGACATTCATGAGTGTCTCTTCGGATGTGGGTGGCTGAAGGAGGTTTTATGGATTTTTAAGGTTTTTTTTTTGGGAGATGGTATGTTTACTTTGGGGGAAAGTAGATCTTGATTGAAGTGACTTTGAGTGCGCTATAAGTTCCTTGGATCGTCAGTGGAATTTAAAATAACTATAAATTCGAGGTGAGTAGTTTGGGAACGTGACCAACTGGTGTCTTCGGGAACATAATAAACGAACAAAACATTGAAAGTTGCTGGGGTGGTTGAGGTTGTTTCAGATCCATTTTTAAATTGAATCAACTTTGTTGCAAATTAAGAGAACGCAAGTAAGTTTGCTGTTTATTTCATTGAATCCCAGGAGCAAAGCCGTCAAATTATGTTGCTGTTAATGGGTATGCTGTAGCGCATCGCTCCCCCTAAGGTGAACTTCCATTCGTCTGAATTTCCAACTAAGGTCTGAAGCGTTTTGTTTAATTCACTGTCACTCATTAGGTTACATCAATTGATTCAAAACGATTTGCCATGGCAATCATTGGTTATCTCGACTTCTCAATTTCTGATATTCTCCTGATTGAAAAGTTTATATAATGTAGGTTCTAGTTGCGCAAGGAAAGTACTCGTACCTCACTTTAAATGAGACCCTTATCTGCCTTATACGAGTAAAATAGCATCGTCAACTCCATATGGTGTAGGCTTGAAAGCGGTCCGATAATAAAAAAAACGATTTGCGTGTCCTGAGTCTAGCTATAAGCGGATCTAACTTTGCCATTGACCTCGTCTATCAAAATAGCCCGTTGGCGTTAGGTAAGCTAACTTAAATGCCTCCAAAGAAGGATATCAGGCGAGAGAATTGTCTCGCTTATACGAAGTTCAGGCTAAAAAGATTTTCCAGAACTGAGCAAAGTTATGGTGACTGACTGACTGTGTCTAAACAAAAGGACGGTCTGCAAAGGAAGGACTAACATTTTGTGCTACCCCTATTGCTGTCCAAAACAAAAGCTGCGCCTATTTCGATATAGATTTGCCACTAGTGCCAAGCTTAACCACAGAGTGTTCATTTTTTGATATGTAGAGGCCAACTATAGTTCGTTTCAGAGCCAAGTTTGGTGATATCACCTCGAATTGCTGCCAAACATCCACAGAGAAGAAAGACATCTTCAACAAGCTTCTAGAAAAAAATTGTTGAGCCCTTTGTTGGAACTCTCCTCAATTAATTCATCGTCAATAATTGACAATCCATGCCACTCACCAAGTATGAAGAATGCCTAACAATTCCTCGAACTCATACTTACATACTAAGGTGTCACTACAGTCTCGTTTGGGCCTCAACAAGCCTCTCCAGCTCCCTCTGGGTAAGATGTAATGACTTGTTTTCCCGGAGCTATGGTGCCCATTCGCTCAACATGATCCAGACATGTAGACACCAGACTAGACCTCCTACCTTTTCCATCAATGCAAACAAGATTGAAAACAACTCGCAGTATTGTTTTCTTGAAATGGCCAAGCGCTTCCTTGTTGCTTTGGACATAGTTCAAGTTTTTTAGCCATGGGGCAGGTTCAGAATAATAAGGGTTTCCTATGGTTTAGACTTACGTTACGGGACTCTGTTACTTGAATGCCTCTGTAAATTCCTTACCGATCATGGTGGAACAGCGGAATCATTCTGCACAACCTGACGAGTTTAGGTGGATGTCAAAACTTAAGTTTGAGTTGTATATCTTGTCACTATGAACGTTGTCTTGTGCAGTGAAATCCTCGGGTCTTTTTTAAGACTTGCTTTAGTGTGAGATTTGGTCTATGAAGCACTTTGTCGCCTGAAACTGCAACTCTGTGGACCAACTAGATTTTTTATGAATTTTCTCAAACGGTTATACAATACGGCAGAAAAGGTCCTATAGGAGCCTTATTCGTCCATTGTTGGCTCGACTGCTTTTTCGGAGACCTGACCAATTCCATGCTTCAGGCGTACTTTTCTTTGATATCTTGCAGGTGAGTTGAGGCATTTTCCCAAGCTGCTAGCTCAGCGAGTAATCCATCTATTGGACCTATTCCTTGATATAGCCACCTTAAATTCATCTTGGTCAGGTGGACGGAATTGTCTGTGATTTCCCCCCAGGCTGAATTGTTAATTTTACCTTTTAGCTGAATTTTGACCGCGGGTGGTAGCCAAATAAAGACTACGGCAGTAATCTTCTATATTCTCAACATCAACTGCGACTCCAGTATTAGTTGCGCAACATTAACTTTGGAGGTCCCCATTCTATTGTAGCTTCTCAGCCCCACAACTTTCAGAAGTTGTGTACTTCTCTCACAAAATTTTGGACGTCATTTCTGTGAACTTTTCTTGTCTTATATGACTCATTTGGGACTGTAATGTCCGCGATCGTACTTTGCCTGCACCAAGATAATGTACTATTCTATGTGGGTCCCTCAGAAGTTACGGCATCCGAAATGAGGCTTATGTTCCTTCGATCGTTATATGATCAATCTGGTTGATGATTCATTGATCAGAGGAAAGCCATCCATAGATCCTGTTTGAATTTTTAAGCGCCGCAATCAAATGCTGGTCAGAAAAAGGCCGTTATTTAAAATTGTCGTTTGCTATGAATCGTTTTTTTCCACAAGTCTTCTACAAGGGATTCGGCTGTAAAGTCTTCTTGCCATTAGCCACTCTGACATTACGAGAGCAGCCATCAGCCGATAAACTCTGAAGGTCTAGGCCCTATAAAAACATCGTAAAAGCTGAAGAAGGAGGTGTGCCCCATGCAGCTAAAATAGAATAGAGCTGTGGATGCCGCCGTATATGAGATTTCTCCACTGCTGTCCTCTTGAAGAAGAAGTGCTCCAGTATGAACGTCCTGTAGAGTTTGAGTACCCCACGATGGAATAAATTTAGGAGTTGAAGGCAGAGGCGTTAGTGTCTATTGAAAAATCAATTGATGTGTTGTCAAAATTACAACACCGCGAATCGTAAGGTTAGGGTCGGTTCTATTTGATTTTTTCCTCCTAGAGGTCCACTTTACTTAAATAATATAAGACCAATTCCCTTGTGGAATAGAAGTTGACACCAAATTTTCTGAACTGATTGTGGAAAGAATTTTAGGCAGAAGCGCAATCTAGGTAAAACCACCCAGGAATATAGCTTCGATTTTCTCACTAAAACTAAGAAGACTGACTTTATTGGCTTAAAGCTCGTAATGCCTTGACCCTGGGAGCTCTCTGAAATGTAGTTAACCCTTCTCAGTTGTAGTACTACGTTATATCTTATCTTCTTTGAATGGCTGTCATGTAATTCACCACGTCCTGCAGAAGCTTCATCCCATTAGTTTACAAAGGTCTCTTTTATGTCCTACTTCACACTCGTATCTCCGGGCTTCACCATTGACGTCAGAATCTCAGGATATGTTAGAATTATATCAGAGCTTTGTTAAATGCCTACGCATCTATGACCTTAGAAGTTTCACAGGCGATGAGCATCGCCCCACCGGTTTTTCCCAGCTATTAAGGCGCTTTTAAGACTCACCAGGTCTTGGCTAGCATAAATTTAATCTTTGATGTTGAAGTCAAAGGAGTCCTTAAGAATAGTTCGAAGGGAAAGGTATGCTTTAAGGGGACTGCCATCCACCCAGCCACCTTCATTGTATGAAAATTCCTCATCTGGCCTTATCCTCAATCGTCCCCCACGGATTAGAAGATTGGTCGACAACAAGAAGTCTGAGGCTATGATATAGTGATTAAAATTGCTTCATGGTGGAGTTCTAGCTTCCTTGGCGCCTTCCGTCTTACTTATATTAGCCAATCTGCCGTTATCGCGTTTAAAGTTTTCGGAAGCCATCAATACTCACGACACGACAGCGTATAAAGAGCCACGCGCCGCACTCAAATTCGCCATTAAGTCTAGCAACAGACAGTGCTTTAAGGAACATTGTACGCAATTGAACGAAAATGTATGGGGTAAAGCGAACAGAATCATAATCGCGAGGCTCAAAACGCCTCAGAGACCGGGACCAACTTGCTGGCTATTACTCAGCAGAATCGTAGAAACTCTGTTCCCCTCTAAACATGACGGACTTCTACTAAACGAGATTGGAAAACTACGCGAACAAATTCCTGCCATAACAATCGATGAACTCACCGCGCCAATCGAGAGGGTAGAAGATCGAAAAGCTCCTGGTCCAGATGGCATACCAAATAAGGCTTTAAAAAAGCGATAAAGGCCCGCCTAGATATTTTCTTTAGCATGTATAATGCATGCTTAAGCGAGGGAATATTTCCGGAACAATAGAAATACCAACGGTTGGTATTATTACCGAAGGAAAATAAACCACCGGAGGAGCCCTCAGCTTATCGGCCGCTCTGTATGCTCGACACTATGGGCAAAATATTAGAGCGAATTATATGCAACAGACTACAGCCAATGATGGACTCGCCGAACAGGGCCGATTGACAATCGACGCGATCAAAGTCTTTATAGACAAAGCCCGATCGGCCATAGAAGGTAGATGATGGAAAGGAGGCAGTAAAAAGTACGAGTACTTCGCCGTGGTTACACTTGACGTGAAAAATGCTTTAAACTCGGATAGCTTGTCGCGTATTTTACAATGCCTCGAAAGATAAAATCTACCGAAGTACATATCAGGATCGGGAGCTACTTTACCGATATGTTGTTCCTTTACGACTCCGACGACGGGACGAAATTGTATAAAATTACTGGGGGCATGCCCCAAGGATCAGTGTTAGGTCCCTTACTATGAAACGTGATGTATGACGACATTCTACGACTCCCAATCCCCAGGGAAGCCTCCAATATAGGTTTCGCGGACGATATTGCTATTGAAGTTGTGGCGAAACGACTTGAAGAAATCGAGTTTTATTGCAACGAAGCAATAGCACTGATAGAAAACTGGCTACGCGATTTGTATACCAACGCAGTATAGAAGCGTGGCAACAACAATGGAACAAGACCCAAAAAGGGAGATGGACGTACCGACTAATCCCAAGGATTGAAAGTTAGGTAAAACGAAAACACGACAAACTGAATTACTATCTTAAAGGTCATGGTTGTTTCCGGGAATATCTATTCGAGCGAAACCGTGATTCAAGGCCGTCCTATCCCATCCTCGAAACGAAAAAGCTATATTGTGTGAAGAATTTGGTGAACGGCCAACACCAGAAAACATAGTTCCATGTGAACCATGCAGCAGTTCGAATAATGTGCGATCTTAGGAATTTAGAACAGCAGCGGAACACGAATTCGTTAAGCACCCGTAACGAAGCAAAAAGCTCAAATCCGTCCCTCGCGAAGTAATACTTAGCGGTAGTTCCGCGGGGGAATAAACGGAAAGATTCCCCGGGAGGTGGTTTTAGTCAGTAACCTTGCCTATGCAAGGTTTCCACCTTCCCACGCAAAAAAAAAAAAAAAAATTCTCGCACAGCAAGCGTCACAGGATATTATGTCGTAAACTTAGGTGCTTAGTACTGGTAAAAGCATTGTGCTCCTACTCTTTCTTCTGCTACGAGTATATTTAATGCAACAAATCATCTGAGAAGTAAGTATCCGTCTTACTTGACATCAATTATTCATTTCTAGTGCGCCCTCACGGCGGGTACCAAAGATGACTACTTCTTGTCTTGAGCTATGTAAGGAAGCATGGTGGAGTTAAGGATTAGACACATGTGAAACTGCAACGATGTGGTCAGGTCTTATGTGTTTTTGCCTTACATTGCAGGTGCCCATAAATACTCGTAATTATATTTTTTTCGTCCACCACACCCACTAACTTGCAAAGTCTAGAGTCCTCTTAGCAATCCGGAGATTCGTTTTATCCAAACGTCGAGCCACGTTATTTAAATGCAAGTCGTTACAGCAAACACTAAATTTTCCAATCGAATTCAAACCATTAAATACATTGAATCCAGAACCGCTGAAAAGAAGGAAGCAATTCCACTTAAAAAAAAACTCGTCGAAGAGCCATAGCCATGCTTCACAAAAGCTCTGCAACTATTCCCTTTTAAAAGCAGAAAAATATTGAAAAATTCATTTCTATCTGAATCCGAGTAGTATATGGATCTGTGCATATTTATCGTCCGTGAACTCAATACCTATTGAGTTCAATCTAGCACCCGCGAGATGTATCATTAAATGTATCGCAACACCATTTGGTCAAAGGGTTTCACATCCGACTACTACCCCGTCGAATATAAATGAAAATATATGAATGTATTGAAGTAGGTGTACGAGTTTGTTGAAGTATCGGCAGCAGTTCCAGTTCAGGACAATCCATCCAGAGTAATGCGAACTACGAGTATTCATCCATCCATCATGCAAAATATCTGGAATACTCGTACATTGAGAAGCACTTTTGATTGCTTTTCTCCACAATGCCATGTGTAGTATAAATGTATGGTATACTCCTACTTGTAGATGTATCTAGTATACGTTACACACTCATACTCATATATCAGACCTGCAAAAGCGGGTCGATGAAGGTAGGTATAGTGTTCTAGTATTTTGACTCTAACAAGTATTTGCCAACATAAAACATCTGGGCTAGGCCGAACAGAGAGCTTTAAATGAAATGGCAAAATGGCTCCAACTACAGTTTCAGTTCCATCATCAGCCATCATCAGCCATCATCATCTCGGAGCAACAATAAATTACAGAAAAGCAATAAAAGCGGTATTGAGTAGAAAATAATAAAAAAAAACAAAAAAAAACTACAAACAAACACAGAAAAGTGAGTAAAATCCATCACTTGGTACGTCCTAGTTATGGCATCGTTGAAGCCTGCTGATGGTGGTGCTGCAACCAGCTTTACCTACGAAATGTTCATTTATTTTGCAAACCCCATATCGCTTCTCGAATCACTATAGGAACAGAAACCAACTCCGACGACGACCGACTATGCAAACGACAACCGGCGAGCGAAGCCTTCTATCGCCTTTTCATAATGGATGAAACGTTTCGAGGAGTCATGACACAGTTTCCCTCTCTCATTTGGATTGCAGGAGTGTTGAAAGGATTCCGTTTCGTCGAGAAAACCCTTTTTACGAAATTTAAATGCTGTTTGACGTTTTATTTTTCGATTTTTTTGTTTTTAGGTTTTTTGAGCTGGCTGTCGGAGAGTCGTTAAGCAGCTCATACAATTGGGTACTGTGGCACTATGTTGGGTGTCAAGAAATGCTTTTAAGATGATGAGTGATTTACAATGCTCGGGTTGGGGGTGGTTGAGTGCAGGCCTTAGAATTCGTACAATGACCCAGAAATTCTCAAAAGAGTTAGTGGCTTTGTGAACGGTGAAAAACAAAAATCGCAAAATTCAGTTTAAAGCTCTGATTGGAATAAATTCGAGTGCGAAATGCCACACGGATACGACCCAGAATTGCCATAGTGCCTTATGATTCCATTGAAGTACTTTGTTATTCCATCTTTTAGGAAGCCTTCACATGGGGTAAGGCCTGCCTGACATGGCAAAGAGGCTAATGCGACTTCTAGCAGGGGTTGATCTTATTACAGAAATTATTTCAATAAAAGTTTTTTAAGCGGTTTCTCATAATCATGCAACGGCGAAATGTTTCCCTCAATGTTTGTAGTTCTACTACACATTTCTGACACACCTAGGTGAGAAATCTTAACAACTCATCGAAGATTCTTGCGGCTGAAACACTGTCCTCTTTAAGCTGTAGCCGTACTCTTCCTGTAAAAATTTAACTCATGTCTCTATACAGATGGAACAGTTGTCTGCTATGCCTTCTTCTCCACACAGACAAGGGTGGAGATCGAAAAAGAAATCTACTCGAGAGAGGATCTTGCTGCATAATTAATGATGAATAACCCGTTTAGTAATAAAGCGCCTGGAATTCTGGCATCCACCACCAACGCTGAGTGGCAGCAGGCTGATGAGACCGTAAGCCAGACACTTACAAAGACTTTTTCATCATTACTCTACTACTGCATGCCTTGGTGGTTACTTCTTCTTCTTTAGGTGGCGCTACAGTCCGGGGTGGACCTGGGCCTCAGTCAACAAGCATCTCCAGCCAGCTCGATCCCTGGCTAGCTGCCTCCAGTTTCGCACGCTAAGTTGGCTGAGGTCCTCTTCCACTTGCGTCCGCCACCTAAGCCTTGGCCTTCCTCTACTGCGCTGTCCCTCAGGGGCGGATTCGAAGACTTTTCGGACCGGAGCATTAGTGTCCATGCGCTTTGCTACTCAACTGCCTTCTTAACCCAAAGAAACAGCGGTTGGCAAGAGTTATTCTTCGCTTGATCTCAGCGCTAGTGTCGTTGTCTGTATTTATAGCGGAGCCTAGGTAGACAAAGTCCTTAACTACCTCAAAGTTATATCTGTCGAGGGTGACGTTCTGTCCGAGACGTCGGTGTTGGTTGTCCTTTTTGCTTGACAGCATATACTTGGTCTTGCCCTCATTGACCGCTAAACCCATTTTCGCCGCTTCCATCTCAATACTCGCGAAAGCGCCACTGACATCACGCTGCTTTTTCCCGATTATGTCAATATCGTCGGCGTATGCGAGTAGTTGGACGGACTTTTGAAAGATAGTGCCTCTTGTGTTTTCTCGTGAGTTTTGCACTATTCTTTCAAGTACGATGTTGAAAAAATCGCATGACAGCGCATCGCCTTGTCTAAATCCTTTCTGGACATCAAAGGTCTCGGTGAGATCTTTACCGACCTTGATGGAGCAGCGTGCAGCGTCCATCGTCATCCTGCACAGACGGACGAGTTTGGCAGGGATGCCAAAACTAGACATTGCTCTATATAGCTCGTCTCTATAGATGCTGTCATACGCGGCCTTAAAATCGATGAATAGGTGGTGGGTATCGATCTGAAGCTCATGGGTCTTCTCCAAGATCTGCCGTAGTGTGAATATCTGGTCGATGGTGGACTTTCCTGGCCTGAAGCCACACTGATATGGACCTATCAGGTTGTTGACGAACGGCTTCAGGCGTTCACACAATACGGCGGATAAGATCTTATATGCGATGTTCAGGAGACTGATGCCTCTGAGTTGGCGCAGTTCAGAGGGTCTCCTTTCTTGAGAATTGGACACACAATTATGAGGTTCCATTCATCGGGCATACTTTCATCCGACCATACAGATGAGTTGGCGTATGCTCCTTACCAAGTCATCGCCTGCCGCTTCGAAGAGCTCGGCAGTCAGGCCATCCGCTCCAGCAGCTTTGTTGGACTTAAGCTTCAATATAGCTATCTTCACTTCATTCAGGTCGGGTGGACGGAATTGTTGGTCATCATCGTCTAAGTTGAAAGGTTAATTCTGCCTGACAGCGGTATTTGGTCCGTCATCGCCGTTATACAGTCTGCAGAAATGATCTTTCCAAATCCTCAGCATCGACTGCGATTCTACTACGATGTTCCCTTGTTCATCTCTACAGGCTTCGGTTCGGGGTTTGTTTCCGCGGCATGTTATTTTTGCCTTTTGGTAAAACTTCCGAACCTCATTCCTGGAGTAGCATCTCTCAATTTCCTCGATCGCGCGCTTCTCATGCTCTTTCTTCTTCCTCCTGAGAAGCCGGTGCTCGTCTCTCCTCTTCCGCTCATAGAGCTCATGAGCAGCTCTGGTCTTTCTTAGCAGCGCCGCGTTATATGCATCTTGCTTAGCTGCATGTGCTTGCCGGCTTTCATCATCAAACCAGGGGTTTCGTTGTGGTGGACGAGTGAAACCCAGCACATCAGAAGCGGCATCTCTGATGGCGTTTTGGCAGTGTTTCCAATGGTATTCGATGCTTGATGCTGGCGGTATTGGACCTCTTAAGAGAGTAAGAGACACTCGATCGGAAAAGGACTTGGCGATCTCTTGCGATTGTAGCCGTCTGACGTCGAATTTCCTCACAGCATTGGTTTGTATTGGCGTAGTTTGGGATATCCGCAACCATACCTTGGCTACAACAAGGTAATGGTCCGAGTCGATGTTGGCTCCTCGGAACGTACGGACATCCATAATGCTGGAGGAGTGTCTTGCGTCGATCGCAATGTAATCAATCTGGTTGACTGTTGATTGATCAGGAGTTCTCCAAGTCCCCTTGTGTATGTCGAGATGTGGGAACCGCGTGCTAGCCACGACAATGTTTCGCCCCGCCGCAAAGTCGATTAGCCTGAATCCGTTATCGGAGGTGGTGTCGTGCAGGCTATATTTTCCGATTGTTCCGCCAAAGATATCCTCTCTTCCTAGCTTTGCATTAAGATCACCCAGAACAATTGTAATGGCATAACTAGAGCATTGCTCGTAGGTCTTGTGTCTTGTGTGTTGTCTTGCATCTTTGGTGTCGTCATCTTTCTGTGGGGCATGCGCGCTTATAAGGCTAATGTTGGCGAATTAAGCCTTGATGCGGACTGCTACGAGGCGTTCGTTCACATGCTCGAAACTCAAGACTTCTTGCCTAAGCCTGCCTCGAACATCAAGTCCGCAGCCAAAGAGGCGCTGCTTTTGCGGTCGATAACAATCGCCGCAGTAGATGTCGATGGTTTTTCATATTTATTTTGTTCGGCCCATCCCATCATATTTCTTGGTGTCGGTTATCTATGTCTGCTTTGCAGCAGTCTACGGCCTCCGCTAGTTGCATATCCGAAGTTCGTTGTCCTTAATTCGTTTGCATGGATTGTCAACAGTAGATCCGTCCATATCAGAGGCTTGTTGTTGCTTCGTAACTTTTATATTCTTTTCATGGCTGGGCAATTATCCCGGTAGTGCAACTTTCGAATAATCACGTTAAAATCGCTATGTACGCCAAATATCATTGGTGAAGCAGTTGATAAGCATAACCTACACGACATCACATCTGACAAAGGACCTTGACTCTTCGCCGTCGCAACTTATGAACTGCGTTTTACACCAACAGACCAATCTCTGGTTTGATGAAGAATGCCTCCAAGCACATGTTGCTTAACAAGAAGCTCAAACGTAGGATTGGAGGCGCTGATGAGCTCTACAAGCTGAAGAGACGGGAAGAACATTAAAGCAAGAAGGCCTGTAGAGAAGCGTTTAGAGATGAAGAAGGAATCCTTGTTTTAGAAGCACATTCGGTACTGAGAATATGGAAAAACGGATTTCTGCAGACTGTATAATGCCGTAACATCTCGCCGTCAGGTAGAATGGGCCCCTCAATCTACACGATGTTTGCCAAACAGAGACTATTTCAATATTTTTCTTGAGTCCAAACCGGCATCAAATCGCAACCACATGGGGGCCAAACAATATCACCAAAACGATTTTAGTGTGAACTTAGTGTGAAATAAAGCGATTGTTGGACGGCTTGTGTGGCACGAAGCCCCATCTTACTGGAACCATATCAAGCCCAAGTCTAAACCGCCAATTTCTTACCATAAAAACTCGGTTATCTTGCCTCGGCTGCACTTTCCATTGACTGTAATAAAACAATCACTCCAAAAACCCCACTCAGAGTCAAAATAACATATGGTTTAAAGAGACCCCAACAGATGGCGCACCCTTTATGAGGTGAAATCAAACAAAGTAGATGAATCTTACAGGCCGAAGTAAGCAAAGCTGCTGAAAATGACTGAGCGGATAGCATACACAAATTCATTCCCCAGATCTGGTCAAAAGAATGGAGACTCAGCACCGATTGCGCGATCGGAAGAAGACTCCCAACTGCATCGACTGCAGAGACATAAAAGTCCTCAACATAAAGACGTTCGTCACTAACCTGATTGGTCCCTATCAGTGCGGTTTAAGACCAAGAAAGTCCGCGATCGACTAAATCTCTACACTCCGGCAGGTCGTAGAAACAGTTCAAGAAGTCCAAATCGAACCGCATGTTAAGGATGCATTTTAGAGCAGATTAAGTTACCTTCGTTCTTTTCGAGGAAAAATTCCTTCGAAAAAATATATGGTCCCATTTGCTTTGACGGGCTTGAGAGGAGAAGATTCAATGACGGACTATACGAGCAGTACATCAACATTGACTAAGAGCGAACGGACACCGGCGATCCGACCCGCAAAGTCTTCTTAAATGAATCGGAAGGAACACACAGTAGAGGATGAACAAGTAGAAGCGGATCGCATCCGACTTGGAGTGCTCAACTGGAAGCAGTAAGCTAACGAGCGGGCTAACTGGAAAAGCTTGTTAGTTGAGGCCTAGTTTCACACCAAACTGTAGCGCTACCATACTAAGTAAGTTAGTATGTATTGTAAAATGTAGTCAAAGTGATGCTTTTCGAAGTCGACAAAGAGTTCGCTGTAGCACCTTCGACTACTGTTATCATCAAAGTCCAACACATATGTAAATGCAAAGAGTTCTTTCTATCAGACTAAGATCTAAGTCGTGTTGTTGTTGCTCTCTAGTTTTGTACAAACCTTGATTGAAATAAGAACATTTATTGCCATCCATTCTGTTCAAAGTGGTGTAATCAGCCGAATTTGGTGCAACCAACCCTAGTGAGTGGTGGTGTTTCTACTTTAAACTACTTATTACGTGTTTTCCACTACACCAGAAACTTGCAACCTCTGATTCGATCCTAATTGGACACAAAACAATTGCACTTGATAGCAATCAAAGTTTTCCAAATGAATTATTGCCAAAATTGTTTTGCTCACGCACCCGTACCTACGGTACAAAACCCCAGTGTCCAATTTCAGAAACTCATCCCCCAATGGGTTTATCCTTTAACAAAACTTTCCCCAAAACGAGTGCGTCCCCACAAGAAAAAAAAAACACAACACTACACCTTGTACATATATTTACGTATTCCAACTCTTTCAATCCCTAAAAACCCTGCCCGAACCAACTAAGGAAGTTGGGAATATGGAGAATTTTCTACTTTGGCGAATCCTTCTAAGTTGATTTACTTCTTCCAATTCCAGCAACGATGGGGTAAAACGACCTTGCGGAAAGGTTACCTCTACCGCAGTTATTTATCTCTAGGATAATGTTGCCACTGCTATCTATGTTTTATCAAGTTACTACACTCACTCAGTCCCAGTGTGAGGATATGTGTACGAGTACATATACATGGATGTGTTGGGATAAATCTGGCAAAACAAGGAATTTTTCGATGCCAAGGATGTGTATGTGTGTTTGTCCTTGCACTTTTGGATGAACCTCTGGGGACAGTTTTACTACTATAATCACAACGAGGAATTTGGTCGCAAATAACTTTTCCTTATGCATAGATGAGTACGAGTATGTGGGAGCGTCGGCGGCAACCACACACTGACAACAACGACACAAAAATGATGGGACTTTCTGCTTGGTTTTGACATTATACCCCTACCGGTAGGGACTTAGGGAACCGGAATGGGAATTCGAAAAATTTGCACACACCTCATGAGCAGATTTGGTAGAAACATGAACCGTAGTCGTTCGTCGTCCTACGAAAATGTGAGAAAAGTTTCTTCGGAATTTTCTGGCATTTCGTATCTGATGTCTTCAGATGCTTCAAATATTGAAATAAAAAAAATATAAAACGAAACTGGTTAAAGAGTTTAAGGTGGGACTACGCACTTTTCATATTTGACTTTCTTGGAAATTTAAACTATTCAATCAGTGCCTTTCCCCAAGACGCTCCTTCTTGAATAAAGAAACGAATCTCTCCTATCTAATTGGAGGGATCTTTTCAAATTCTAAATAAAAAAAAGGTTCGCCGTTCCACACATCGTAGTTACGTTTACTGCTCCTCGTATCAGTGTCCAAAAACACGAAAGCTGGGCTTGTTTTTGGCGTTTTATACGAGTGTGGGTCAATAAGTTTCTGAAAATTCAAACATATAGCGTTGGCAACTCAAATCCAACACTTTGCTTATCAAAATCTTTCAAAAGAACACACCCAAATTCTCAGACAGATCTGTCAAATGTTTTGGTTGTGATAGTCATTTGAAACAGCCGCCGTGAAAAATGTACATTTCGTGCGCTCGTCAAGCACCATTTTTGGCGCAAAACAACCAGCGTGGAAACCAAACAAAAGCTTGAAAAGTATCATGGGGACTCGTCAGTAAGGATTGGAACCATCCACTACTGGTTAACTCAATTTCAATATGGTGGTACCAACACAAGTGACGCCGAACATTCTCGTCACCACACCACAATTAGTCGATAAAATTCACGGTATGGACGCTCGGCGAAGGTGAGTGAATTTGCAGAGGCTTCAAGCTTATCACATGGATCAGTGATTTGGGTTTTGAAAAAGATTTGGATATGGAAAAGCTATCCGTCAGATACGAGTAGTTGCCGCGTTTACTCGCAATTGACAACAAATGCAATCGTTTGATAACTTCAAATGAGTGTTTGGCGATGTTCGCTTACAATCCGACCAACGTTTCGTAACCGTGGACACCTAAAATCAAGAAACACTCGAGACATTTGACTTCTCCAGGTGAGTCGAAATCGAAGAGGTCAAGGTGAGTCGTTCGGCCAAAAAGGCGAGCATCGGCGCCTATTATGCAGAACTGCTAGACCGATTCGAAGCCGATTTGAAGCAAAACGCGCATTTGGCGAGGAAAGCAAGTTCTCTTCCACCAGAACAACGCACCGGGGCACAAGTCCGCAGTCGCAATGGCTGAACTCTAAGAATAATGTTGAGGTGTGGGCATGTGGTCTAGACAGGGTCTCCGAAAGCGTCTAACCTCGACACAACGGCCTGGATCTTTTCGAATTGCATGTACTTACCGCACTGTCTCCTCAGAAGCCATTACCGTGTAAGTGGTGTTATTTAAATGGAAACGTAGAGATAAATTTCAGTTCCTTGACGATAGTGACAGGAGAAGTGGGACATTGGCCTGCTGCCAGAAGAAATGGGATGACGAGGCTAGGAGCATACGGACACCGACTGTCCATTACTAACTTACGCACCATCTCTAGCCAAGCACACTTTCTTCGTTTGCGCAACGTGGCATCGACAACGACAGATGTTGGAGGAGCAGCTGGGCCTGATAAACACGCCCGGGAAATATAGTTTCCAAGCTGCTGAGGTGCGAGAATGCATGGAGGACCATGGGAAACTACGCCCAGTCGGAAATATATGAAAAAAAGGAGAGAAGAGGCGGTGGAAAGGTGGTTCAAACCGAGCAAAGCTGCGTTGGCTGTGTATGGCTCGTATCCCTGACTCCTCTGGATTGCCAGCAGACTGAAACATTAGAAGGGACAATTTGGAAGTCTGAATAGAGGCCCACCGAAAACAGACCACACTCCACCTCTCGGTGCTTGCGCTGTGTGCCTTTAAGACTGAGAGACGAGCTTCCTCGTTGCCTTCCTGGGGGTTTGAGAACCCAAACGATGTCTCTACGTGAAGTAATGCTAACGCGGTTCCAGTGTGGATTAAACCATGCGACAAAAGGAGAGCCTTAGTGAGTATCAGTTTGTTCGAACTAACCATTGACCGAGAGTCACGCTGCCTTAATTCTATGGTGTCCGTAAGTAGGATTTTCCCTCTCTCCCCACTCAACAAAAGTCCTATTACTGAAATACAAGGACAGCAAATTTTCGCTTAATGGACCAAGGGCAGCTTTGATATTAACGAAGATGGTTATTGGTCCCGAAATATCCATCTTCCTTCGCCGATGAAGTCCCAAAAAAGCCTGACCTTCCGCATAGGGAGTAATACTTTGAGCTGAGTAGTCAGACATGTTAATGTTGTACTATTGCGAAGCAGCCAAAAGGCTTGAATAAGGACATATTCACTTCCATCGACCCGGCAAAACGAGAATGAGACAATGACGTTCGGCAGATACCAACGTATGTGGTAGAGCCGACCAGACAAAAAATGTTTACACGCATAAGTACAGCAATTACAGACGGCAATAGTTTCAGAGTAATATATATAAAACAGGCGATAAATTCGCAGGAAGCGCACGCAAACAACTTTGCAAGACTTAAGGTAACATTATGCCTTATCAATTCAATTTTAAAAAGTTTAGCCCGCAAAATGTGTATGCTTCAGGGGTACCAGTATTTTTGACATCGCATATACGATTTTTATCTCCTTCGCTTCTATAAGTTTTATGTTCGGCTTTTTTTTTTGAGAATACGCCTGACCAACACTCTTCGTCGTTCCTTTGATACCAATTCGGAAGGGCACAGGTTCCTCTCTTGATATAAGTAGAGGAAGACTGCTCAAAAACATAAGACGGCAACACTGAATGCCAGAGCATCATGATAGATAAAGATAGAGCATTACCATGTCAAGGTACCAGCGCAGTAACAAAGCACACGAAGCCAACGGTATACTTGAACGGCGCGACAAGCCATCATCAACTCAAATCGCAATGGATACAATCAGCACAGCGACTGGCAATCCAGAATACCGCTCCACAAAGCGCAACGAAGAGTACACAAAGAAGAATAGCCGATAACGTTCTACCATTCTTCCACCACTCATGAATGCACATCGGACGAGACGATGACAACGGGATCTGCGACCGAAAAATCCAACAGTGCAGATATGTACGATCACTTCAACAACAACATCTCTGACGATGGAGCCATCGTCGTTCAAATAGCAGTGGTTGCGACCGAGGAATAGAGCAATGCGTTCCAACTTTGTCAACAGGAGCATATGTCATCATTCGAAATAGCGGTGGTTGCGACCGAGGAATAGAGCATCAGGGACTCTATCATCGAGGGTAACATCGTTGCCTATATAAACAGTGCTACATCGAAGAGCAGGGTTGGGTTTTTTTTGAGCAAACAGAGATCTGTGCGGATGTTTCTTTCGTTCAGCAATAGTTTTATAAATACAGTCCACTTTAAACTAAATAAAATAATTAATCAGTGCGTTTTGTGTTTTATTTTCTCTACCAACTGTGTATCCAAACAAAGACCTTCAACTACTTGCCGATATTCGCGTCAAAACTTTCTATTTTTTTCAACTCTATGTCGGATTAAAACCAACTGGAAAACCCTTCCTGCATCTTAGGTTTCCGGGACTAAAGTGCAGGGAGCCCTGACTCCTGCGGTATAACGTCTTAACCCCTGGTGTGGATTAGCAGTGGTCCAGTCCGTTCTTGCCCAAAATGTCTATAGGATTATGATTGCTATAAGCATCCAAATACCTTTTGCGGAGCTGTGCTATATGGCTTGCAATATTTTTACCGATGGTGATCTTTTCTCTTCCTCCAACCGGTGCAAGAATTCTACCTGTACCAGCGATATTTTTTTGATAAAACACTTGACGTTATCCTGTTGGGATGATCGCGGGCAATGAACTAGTGGTTTTTTTTCACATTTCGTGTAATATAGGCATCCCTGACAAGCTGATTCGACTTTGCGGGATGAGGTTGAAGAACGCTGCTCCGTCAAGGTCGGTTATGACAAAAGTGAGACCTTCGGTGTCAAAAGACTTCAACAAGGCGATGTGTTGTAATTTCACCAGTCAGCTCCAGAGGCACCATGCCCCAAGAGTCTGTTTAGTTACTAACACAAGCAGACGATACTGACATATTGGGAAGAACACAGTACACTTTCAGTTGATTGTTTGCGACTATTGAAGCAGAAAATGGTCTCAACGAAGGAGATACTCTTGACAAAGAACGGGACACAATATCGGCGGCGCCCAAGACAGAATGTCACAAATGTGGTACCTAGGTTCCGCTTTCAACTTCAACAACAACTACGAAAAATTCTTGTTGCTTTCTTGCACTTTAAAGGCAATTGAGTTAGACCCTCTCTCGAGCAACTAGATCACCCTAGTCCTGTTTCACAGCTCAACAAATTTGGACACTCATAGAAGTGGCTTAAAAAGGCTCTCGACCATGTCAACAGAGAAGTTCTTCTAATAATTTTCAGATCAGCTTCCATCATTGGAGAATGGAGGACACATTTCAACAGCAAACAGCCGATCTTGTTAAAAAGTATAAATAACCCGGCTTAGCTAGCAAGGAAGGAATGGTAACCAGCGCCACGGTCTAAAAAGTTTTCGTCTTCAAGCCAGAAGAAAAACACAGTAGTTAACTACCTCATCCTAAGTCTACACTATTAGACAAAGACCGTAGTCAACCTCGTGTGCGCAATATGAGGCAGTCGTCAAAACCGGACTAATTGCAGAGGCATGTGTGGCCCTGGTTCACCCCAGACTAAAGAAATAGGTAAACTCGTTGAACAGTCATATGCTACAATATATGCAAAGAAAATAAACCTTTCCCTAGTTAAGGCCCGGATCCGCGTCTAGAATATGTTGTCTGTTCTTGAAGTTTTCTCAAGGTCTGAAAGAGTAAATCAGGCTTAAGTTGCCTCACAATAGTTGCGCCTTGACGCAGTTGGATATCTAAAGATACACTCAAGCCCCAACCAACGAGCCAACACTTTTCCTTGAATCTCTTAAATTTTTTGGAATTAATATTCCGCTTCGGGGAAATGAAAGCAGCCGTCGACCAGCTCTTTTATAAGTCCCATCTAAGGAATCTTCGTCACTGACTATTGACACCATCCTTGGTTCAGTCACGTGAATTAAACCGCTCTGCGCCCTTCTTCATAGGTTAAATCTGATAGATATTATGATGTTCCTTTCTTCCCCCGCTCAATACCCGTTTATAAGTTCGGCAAGACTAGCCAACAATTTCGCTTTTTTCCTTCTGTTATACCGTATGTGTTCTGTAAAAATTGAAAAACTTTAACGTCTGCGAGAAAGGCAAACTACTTCCTTCAAGCCGATAAAATAGGACTCCCCACTACATTCTTGTCACACAAATCTAAACAACATCCTTTCAACAGTTTTCTTATCTAAAAACCGTAAAAACAAACGATTCTCCGTTCTGCATGCGACAGAATCACATGTCATTTACCTTTATTCCACTTCCTTTGCTTGGGGAAATTCGAACACTCCTCAAACCAGTCTAAGCTTCTTAGATAGTGTAGGCAGACTTCGCTGACAAGTTGCCCTAAAAGAATCTATTAAGGATATCCTTCTTCCAAAATACCAAAATACCATTTGCCAACTGAATTAACACACAGCACCTAAAAAGCATGAGCGCAGATTAAATTAACACAACTAACAATCCTAAGAGATACTCGCACATTGAATGAAAGATTCTTTTCAAACTTAAACAAGATATTCAAACGAGTACTTCCTTATCCATGCTCCTGGGGTAAAGGAACCTCCCAGCGGCATCCCCGCCACTAGATAAGTTTAACGAACCTAATTTCAGATACATAGAGAGAGGCATGTTGGTATAGTACTAAGGGTGCACTCATTTAAGCGATACATTTCCTCGGATTAGGGATGGAAATGACGCGTATGAATATGTTGTTGTCCTCGAAATTGAGTTTCATTATATTTTTCCTATTCTCCTAAATGAACAAAAAAGGAAGGACTTGAGGGGCTTCAAAGAACAAGAACAAGAACAAGAACAACCACTGGTATTCCTTATTTCGAAATTATACGCCATGAAAATATTTAATATGAAGCAGCATCCAAATTGGTACAAGTGTATGGCTTGACGTTGATGGAAATTGAGATGACATGACACTACCAATATTCCATTCCCCATAGCTAACTGGGCTGTCTTGTTTCTGCTTTGCGTGGGACTCCACTCTGTGGGTGTACAGTATGTACCATGTATTCGTATACCATGCCCATGTCAGAGAGCCCTCACATAATATATTAGACACACATAACATGAAATGACACATCCCTTCATCAAATACGAATAATACCGAGTGTTGAGGGGGGTTCGGGGTGGAAGAAGTTTAATTTTGCAACTCACATCTATTCATACGAAAATATGGGGTATTCGTCGCATCTCTGTCAAAAGAGAAAGAATGACTGGATGTGGTGTATGGAGAATGTGGTGCCACAACAGACGAGATTCCTTCTCGGAATCCCGGAAGAGAACTTGACTTTCCTTTTGAGGTAGCAACTTCGTTTTGTAGAACAAAAAATAAAAAAAAACATAGGATGGCGTTCTTTCGGCTGCTGAAAACATGGGAAATGAAGGATGATGGCATACTGGATAAGATGGTGATATTCTGTTGGTTCAGAATGAAGGCAAAGGCGCATTCAAACCCTCTAAAGAAGTGTGAAGAAGTGTGATGAGATCCTTTCTATTCCATTCATCCTTTCAATCATTGAATCATTCTGTCATTCACTTGTTCATTCATTCATTCACTAAGCCAAACAAACATTCGAGCTATCTACTCGTACTCGTACATCCGTGCCGTAAGCTTTTCATGGTGATATAAGTGTGCGTTCGCAGTGAAAGGATGTCTAGATATGTCTGCACTGGATGTCAGGATGGGTATTGGGGGCCAAATCAAATACAATTATTATTCTCATTAAGGGTAGACCTCAATCGATTTCGTCTCCCACTTCCGATAATGTCGGCATAGTTGTAATTGCAATGTAACTCAGACATGCTGTGATTACATGGCAAAGCAATCATTAATCTACAAGTTTGGCTATTAGACGATAGCCACTGAACCTGAACTAGCATATGTGTATGTATGTCTGCGGTCTAGAGGGCGGCGAATACCCCTTAACTGTGTAAATAATAATTGAAGGTGCCGTAATTGGTTGACGTCCAACTGGCTTGTGGGCGAGCTAGCACTGCCAATTGCTGCACGTTAACAGCATTTAGATTGTTTGTAGGTTTTCATCTTCGGTATGAGCACCAGCATCACCACAATCGTCAGAGCGCACAAAAGCCCTCCGATGTATGTCATTGTTATGTTCTGGGAACACACAGACATACGACTATGACTATGACTATGACTATGACTATGACCATGGCTGCGACTTTGTGTCGAAGTGGTTTGGACAGAACGAAAGGGAAGCTAGCTGCCACCACCACCCTCCCCCCTAACGATTTTGTTTACCGTTCTAGAAGCAATAAATCATTTGCCGCCTGATGTCCGACCAGACGCGCAAGCAAATGCATTAATCAAATTGTTGAACACACCGTCCGTTCTTCCACCTCACAAGCCGTCGTCACTACCACCACCCTTTTTTTGTAAAAGCATTTTCCGCCCCAATGCATATTTTTTCGAATTTTTCTCGGCATTTCCTCCCCGTCGTCGCGGCGTATTGTCTCGGTTGTCTTGATTGTCTTGGTTGTCTTGGTTGTCTCGGTTGTCGGACATTTCCTGCTCTCGATCTGAGCGAAAATAATGATCGTCGAACGAAAGTAGATTTTCGGATTTTTTTTTTATTGGAAAATGTTTTCGGAACTTGTGATGATGGAAAGTGGAAAAGTTATCACGATCTGCTCGTACTTTGTGGTTTGTTGGTTTTGTTGTTGTGTGCAGTTATAGCTACCATCGGAGAGCATTACAACCCTTAGAGGTTGATGCGGTGTAGAAAAACTTTCTCATATTATCGACTTGGTAGAATTGTTTTTAAAAGAAAAACTTTTGAGTTGTGTTTCGTGAGAGAATATGACAGTAAAGAGGACGTGTGATTAATTGCTGAAAATAATTCACAACAATAAAGGAAACGTGGTAACTTTTGCTTGTACTTTTGGTCTTTTGGTTGCATCTTAATTGAATTTATCTCTAAGAAATTTCTGGTTATTGCTTTGAGAAGCGAAGTTCTTGAAACAAGTCAGTTGCGTCGTAGATGAGGGGGTATCTTTTGGAAAAGTCTTTACAGAAATGTTTTTCAATATTTTCCGACGAATGTCACTTTGTTGAAAAGAATGAATCTTCCGATTGACTATAAGATTTTACCTTATTCAAATGAGTGTCATAGTTTTCTTAGTAGTAAGCCATCTTGTTAACTTGATTTTCCAATTCATTTTCGAGGGTTTCGACCCCTGTTTTACGAATAGTTTAGCCAACAATTTTATTGAGTGCCTGGCTCGTCTCTGGGTGGTTTGCATGGTATTAATTCTTTATGGCACCCCACGAAAATTCAACGGCGTCAAATCGCAGCCTTGTGGACACCTAGCACCGTCACAATAACGACTGATTACACGATTATTGAACTGAGTGTGCAACAAATTGATTGTTGGACCGCTTGTGCGGCACGAAGCACCATTTTGCTTGAATCATATCTCTCCTAAGTCTAAACCCTCACCTTCTTGCCATAAAAAATCGGTAATCAAGAAACTCGGCCAAAAATGACGTAAAACCACACAATTATACGTTTAGGATGCATTAGCTTATCTATGACTACGTGTGGATTTTTCGAGCCCCAAATATGACAATTTTACTTGTCTACGTAGCCAACAAGATGGAAGGGCGTCTCATATGAAAAGATGATTTTTTGAACAAAATTTTCATCAAACAGAGAAGCAATGACGAAGCGGCTGGTCATTTTACTTCACTCTCCTTGAGTCAACTGGATCTTGTAAGCGCATTCTCCTCAGACTTGTGCGACTGATGTTCAATTGCTGAAACATTTGGCTCTTTGAGGTTTTTAAAATTAGTCGCACAATTTCTGTAACAACTTACTTACTTACTTTAAATGGCGCTACAGTCCGGGGTGGACCTGGGCCTCAGTCAACAAGCTTCTCCAGCCAGCTCGATCCCTGGCTAGCTGCCTCCAGTTTCGCATGCTAAGTTGGCTAAGGTCCTCTTCCACTTGCGTGCGCCACCTGATTCTTGGCCTTCCTCTACTGTGCTGTCCCTCGGGGGCGGATTCGAAGACTTTTCGGACCGGAGCATTGGTGTCCATGCGCTCTACATGACCCAGCCATCTCAGTCTTTGGATCTTCACTCTTCTGGCTAGGTCCATGTCGCTGTACAGTCCATACAGTTCGTCGTTGTATCTCCTCCTCCACTCACCGTCAATGCAGACGGGACCGAAGATCGCCCGAACAATTTTTCTCTCGAAGCAACCAAGAATACCCTCATCCATTTTTGATAATGTCCATGCCTCTGCGCCATAGAGCAGGACCGCGATTATTAAAGTCTTATAAAGGGTGACTTTTGTTGTCCGAGAGAGGGCTTTGCTACTCAATTGCCTTCTTAACCCAAAGAAACAGCGGTTGGCAAGAGTTATTCTTCGCTTGATCTCAGCGCTGGTGTCGTTGTCTGTATTTATATCGGAGCCTAGGTAGACAAAGTCCTTAACTACCTCAAAGTTATATCTGTCGAGGGTGACGTTCTGTCCGAGACGTCGGTGTTGGTTGTCATTTTTGCTTGACAGCATATACTTGGTCTTGCCCTCATTGACCGCTAAACCCATTTTCGCCGCTTCCGTCTCAATACTCTCGAAAGCGCCACTGACATCACGCTGCTTTCTTCCGATTAAGTCAATATCGTCGGCGTATGCAAGTAGTTGGACGGACTTTTGAAAGAAAGTGCCTCTTGTGTTTGCTCGTGAGTTTTGCACTATTCTTTCAAGAACGATGTTGAAAAAATCGCATGACAGCGCATCGCCTTGTCTTAATCCTTTCTGGACATCAAAGGTCTCGGTGAGATCTTTACCGACCTTAATGGAGCAGCGTGCATTCGCCAACGTCATCCTGCACACATGCACGAGGAAGCCGAAACTAGACATTACTCTGTATAGCTCGTCTCTATAGATGCTGTCATACGGGGCCTTAAAATCGATAAATATATGGTGTGTATCGATCTAAAGCTCATGGGCCCTCTCCAAGATCTGCCGGAGTGTGAATATTTGGTCAATGGTGGACTTTCCTGGCCTGAAGCCACACTGATATGGACCTATCAGGTTGCTGACGAACGCACGATACGGCAGATAAGATCTTATATGCGATGGTAAGGAGACTGATGCCTCTGTAGTTGGCGCAGTTCAGAGGGTCTCATTTCTTGAGAATCGGACAAACAATGCTGAGGTTCCATTCATCGGGCATGCTTTCGTCCGACCATATTTTACAGATGAGTTGGTGTATCTCCTTACAAAGTCATCGCCTGCAGCTTTGAAGAGCTCGGCTGTCAGGCCGCCTGCCACAGCAGCTTTTTTTGCACTTCAACTTAGACATTGCTGTCTTCACTTCATCTAGGTCGGGTGGATGGAATTGTTGGTCTACATCCTCCTGGTTGAAAGGCCCATTCTGTCTGACAGTAATATATCAATGGTTCATCATCGCTGTTATGCAGTCTACAGAAATGAGCTTTCCAAATCCTCAGCATCGACTGCGACTCTACTACGATGTTCCGCTGTTCGTCGCTACAGGCTTCTGTTCGGGGCTTGTGTCCGTGGCATGTTGTTTTTACCTTTTGGTTTCCTGGATTAGCATCTCTCAATTTCCTCTACCGCGCGTTTCTCCTGCTCTTTCTTCTTCCTCCTGAAAAGCCGGTGTTCGTCTCTCCTCTTCGGCTCATAGAGCTCATGAGCAGCTCTGGTCCTTCTAAGCAGCGCCGCTTTATATGCGACAGAAACAAAGAATAATTGCAAGGTAGGATTCTAAAATCTCATTCATCTCTCTAAAATCTGTTCTACCAACAACACGCTCTTTATTTTAAATTTGTCATCTGTCGTTATTTTCCCGCCAGAGACTTTTTTTTATCACCTTTCTGTCAAATAGTTTGAACAGGGGGAGCACAAAGTTGTTGCCATCTTTGTCGTGCTCTTCTCCTTTGACGCTCCCAATGGGAGTGTTGTTCCACGCGACGTTCTGTACAACGTCGATAGATCTGCCGACTTCATCTTATATTTAAGCGGTACATTTAAGACAGTGTGTTCTTTACAATATTTCCGTCGAGAAGAAGTCTACATTTAATTGCATGCAGGCTTCGCAAAGGAGGCTTCTTGAACCCCAAAAAGGTGTACTTACGCGAACTGTACTTACTTGCGACGCATCGGTCTTAATAGTAGTCCCCCCAAAAACTTTGGATAGTTCTCTTTGCAGAGTGAAGCCTATTTATTTAAGCTGCACCGAAAAATGTTAACTATCCCATTTTCCTTGACAGGGCTTGAACTACGGGATCGATATAGTGATTTTACTCAATGTCTCGATTTTGGTAAACTTTAAGTATAATAGCTCTTATCAAAATTAAGTTTAAAGAGCGGGAAGATGCATCGTGGTGGCTACCAACCCAGAAAATCCTGGGAGAGTGCGTTTCAAAATCGATTAAACGGAATTAAGGAACAACTTTCATATCAATAAAGGGTGAGCCAACAGATACTGTGGAAGTTTTCATTAATTTAAATACATATTTATTACAAAATTGCTATAGAATTTTATTGATTAATAAGGTTTAATCTATGGCAATTATAAGTAAAGTACAACATTGTGCATGTAATCACCATAGTTCCTGTTGCAAGCAACCATCCGAAGGTCAAAACTGATCTGATTGTTTTCAAAATAAGTAAGTCAATGGCCGCAATTTCAGTTTGGATGTTACGTTTAAGATCTGGAATTGTCCCTGTGTCATTGGCATAGACTTTACTTTTCAAACTACCCCACAGGAGGAAGTGTAATGGTGTCGAATCGCATGATCTTTGGGGGTCAATCAACTTCTCCTCTAACCGAAATAATACGATCTTCAAATTTCGTACGCAATAAATTGAATAATTGATGGCCATCCTGTTGAAACCGGATATCGTCCAGATCGACTTCAGCCGGTCAAAAGGCTGCGATAAGGTACTCCGTCACTGTAACTGTCTCTCCAGCCTCATTTTCGAAAAAGTAAGGGCCACCAGCACCGTGTAATTCAGCTTGGAATACACTAGGACTCTCACCCAAAGCAATTGATTTATTAGTAGTTGGTTCACCCACTCCCATTTCTAATTAAGAACCATCCGTATACCACTTTATGTCGTTTTGGCAATTTGGTGAGTTAGAGAGAATGCTTTGTCGAAGCATACAATTTTTTGAAGGCAGTCTGTTGCCGTTCAGATCATGTCAAGTTCTGGTATTTCAGATAGTAAAATCGTTAGGTCCAGGTGGACTTGAAGATCTAATCCTTTAGCTTGTACCATACTTGCTGAGCTGCCACTTTGGTTATGAATAAGTATAGCGGCGTTAGCCCTATTTATGCTTCTATAGCAGTTGTTGGGCAGGTCCGAAAGGCTCCCGAAATGCCCAGACATGCAAGATGTTGCACCCTTTTGAGCTTTGAAATGGCAGTCATTTGTATAATTTTAGTTCACCATACTACAGAAGCATATTTTAAGATGAGCCTGACAATCGTTGTATAGATCCAGTGAGTGATCTTTGGAGAGATTCCCCATATTTAAATGAGGGTTCCAAATCAGCCTTTTATCAAGGACTACTCCCAGTTAGAAGTATTTCATCTCGGTGGAGTACTCAACGATCGTGTCGTTAAGTGAAACTAAAGTTAAGTTTAAATTTGTTCTTCTAGTGAAGGGAACTATGATAGCCTTGTTTGGATTAATGGAGAGATCTTCATGTTGCACCAGTCTAGGACTATCTTAAGAGCATTTCGCGTACGTGCAGTGACTTCGTTTGCTTTTCTGCCCCAAATGATAATGACTAGGTCATCGACATATCCAATTGTCTGGTAGACTTTGTTGGTACTTGGTACTTGGTTGGATTTGGGAGTACGTATTTCTGCAGTCAGCTTTAGCAGAGCCTTTCTGGTACGCGTATTGACATGGGTGCAGAGACCAGCAATATGCTTAGCTTTCTGTGATAAAGACGTCGGTAACTCTTTCAATTGTTTTTAAATAAAACTATGTCAGCTTAAAGGATGTTATGCTTTAGACAGCTCACCAGCTTTGTTGCCGGGGTTGGCGATAAATACTTCGTTTACCTCCCTCCAAGTACGCAGGTACGTAGTATGTAACCCCAGTTGAAGCTGAACCTAAATAAGGCTATTAGGGTGGGAGCAAGAAAGTATATTACTCTTTGCAGCAGGGCTAGAAAAATACTGTCCGTACCTGGAGCCTTGTATGGTTTGAATGAGCTAATAGCCCACTTCAACTTATCCGGGCTAAATTGTTTTCCGGATAGACTGTTGATTTTGCTGAGGTTTCTCGATGTTGAAAACTCAGCTGAATTTCCGTTTGACATGTCAAAGTTGTAGGACCCTGGGAAGTGAACCTAAAGTAAGATGTTCAGGGTTTCTTCTCGGTCTCGTGTGATCTTGCCATTTGTTTTGATTAGCAGACCTATGCAATTATTTTGATCTTTGTAGAGGGCTCTATAGTTCTTCGATCTCCAGGAATGACAATTTTGTTCATTTACGTACCTATCCATCTAAAAAAGGGGCTTCATCGGAAAAGTTCAAATTCAATGATAAATTGTCCTAGCGATCCAACATCTAGTCAACAAATCAGCGACATCGTAGATGGCCCAAAGAATTTTGTAAGGTGTAACTTGGATTTAATAGGCGGGCAAATGAAGATCTACTTTTAAAATTCGCCAAAAAGTATCATAAGCGGCGCCCAATTGTTGACTTCGAAGACGAATTGGCGCGCCTGGTGGTTCTCAACACTTCCCCTCACATGCCAAAAAGATCAATCACATTGAATTCAGTAAATTACAAAAATTGAGGGTCAATATCCATTTGCTGACTAATATTCTGCCTTTGCTCTTTTCGCTTCTCGACTCTTCAGCATTGGCTGAAATTTGTACGCTGTCCTTCTTGGGTAGTAGTTGGCATGCTTACTGATTGCCCCATGTAACTGCCTTCTATTAAGTTAAACTTTTATTCATCAAAAGGTCGTAGAAGGCAATGCTAATTCTTCTAGTCACTTTACTTTTCGGATTTCAAGTCCGAGATAGTTATGTTCGTAATGAGAAACCCTCGACGGGGTTTACGTTCGACTTTCCATCTATACAAACAAAACAACCTAAAGTTGATCACTTCTTAGTAGAATGGCCTCTAAAACCTTTCATTCTCCCATACTTTAGCATCAATTTGGTATCCTTTGTACTGGCTTATTGTACTACTAGCGCTTACATCGTGCCAACAAGTAGGGACAAAGTTAAATTTATGTGGAATATCTACAAGAATCCTCGGTCTCTTTTGTTCTCCATCTTGAGTTACGTTTTTTTTTTTCTTTGTTGCTTTATTAATCTCCTTAACAACTCGCTGAAAAAGAAAGACCTGCCACAACAGAACAATGCTTACCACATTGCCATGTGATTTAAGTTCCATTCATTGTGTCCTTTATCTTTGACCCTTGCCTCCAGCACATCCTGTGTGCAATCTACATTTACAGGAAAAATAAATAACAAAAAAAAGAATAAACAAACATTATGATGTAGAAAAATAAATTTTCATTAATTTTTATCAATTTAACGATATTGCCTTGCCACCAGCATCACAAGCCCCTCGAGGGTACTTTTCCAAATGAAAGTCATTTCTCCTAACCAACACCACTTTCTGCTGCTCATCTGTGGTTTCGTTTTGTTTTACATTTTAAGACTCGTTGCCGAGACACATTTTATTTTTTTATTACCAAAGCTCGACGTAATAAAACGAATAAAATGAAAAAGTCGTTAAATTTGAGTAGAAGCCAAAAATATTGTCGAATCGAGATCGTTTGAAGAGTCCACAGGGATGACTTGCAACCGCACAAGTACTCCTTTACCTTGTACTGTCGGCTCTTAGCTCTTAACTCATTATATTGTTACTCACGCGCATTTAGAGCTGACATTTAAAATTGGAGTGAGTTTCCACTCTCCCCCCGGAAATGGTGGCAAGGAGCACCATACCCTCTGGCGTTCTGAGGTTCCACAGCCCCCACGGAGTATCCTTCCTTTTTTAAATGAAATTTAATATTAATTATTTAAAAAGTGCCACACTAAAAGAATCCCTTTTTCACTTTAGATACACGATACATGAGAACAGATACGAGTGTAATTCTTTTTTTTTTTATGCTTTGTCCACTTTATAGATTCAATTATGACGAAATGGAGGCAAAAAACCGACATTTCGACAGTATTCATCGACTCCATATCGAAAAAGGTCCTGGCCACATCGTCGATGCGACCAACAACAATGTACGTTGTCGTCATTTTAACTCTGGTGCCGATACTATCATCTGTAGTGACCGGAGCTGGAACTCCGACAACGACGAAACCATCACAGCTGGCTCCTGTCACCCAGTGCACCATGTCAGAGTTTACATGCACCAATGGACATTGTGTTTCGCTGAATAAATTCTGTAACAACGTTAACGACTGCGGCGATGGCAGTGATGAGCCTCGATTTTGTACACGTGAGTAATGAAAATTTTTATTTAAATAAATTGTATATATGAAAACACAGTTACCACACTTTCTGAACACCCTCGTTTGGCGGGGAGGGGAAGTGGGATTTTTAAGGAATTAATCTCGGAGATTACATGTGTGAAATGCGTGGTGAAGGTCATGCAGTTGCGTGCTACTTATGTCGTCACCTCAGGTCAAATGATTTATCGGATTACGGGGGCAAAAAACCAGCTGAGAAGCACAAACACCGTTGTCCAATTATCAAGAGGAGTATACGAGTAATATGAGGTTTCATTGAGAGGATAAACACATTTATGGAGAGATACGAGTACATGGGTCTCAACCAACAAGCCTCTCCAGTCCATTCACTCTACGTATCTTAGCCATCTCAGGGGACTGATGTGCCGTTTTCTGACTTGTTTTTTGTTTTTATAATAAGCATGGCCTCAAGGGGTTGCACACAGCTCTGGCAATGGAAAGTTAGGGAGGAAAGAAAGAACGGAACCGATGTACGTTGGTCTTGAATGTTTGGAGGCTATAATGACTAGGAAATGAAGAGCTCAGCAGAGCATTCAATAAGCGAGTTGTTCGGCTTAGGAAAGAATCACGATATTTCAGAGTACGTCCGAAAGTGGGCTTGAGGATGTACTGATGAGCACTCAAAGCGAGACGGGTGTTCCGGTTGGATGTTTGAAGGGGCGAAATGCAACTGGCAATTTCTGAGGAGCACTGGTGGTATCAATCGACTGTGTTGAATCCTATCTAGTAGGCGCAAATAAGTTTTGGGAGTACCTGACCAGATGTGAGCATTGTACTCCAAATTTGGGGGGATGAAAGCCTTATACATTGAAGCCAGATCAGAGGGGGTACAATATTTCTTACATCGCTTAAGGAAACCTAGACATTTCGCAGCGTTTTTGGCGACTTCGAATATGTGGTCATTCCAACGTAAGTTGTCATTGACACACATACCGAGAATGGAAAGTTTTTCGGTTTCGACAATGCAAGTACCATTCATGGATAATGGCTGGGTATTTGAATTTCGCTTAGGCATCAGTAGACAGGATTGTGTTTTGGAGGCATTAAATCCCACTCTGCTGGTAGTTCCCGTTCTACAGCCGAAGAGCAGGGTCGTGAGTCCGGGAACGAATATGAAAAGCAGAGTGTACTGCCATCAGCAAAGGAGTAAACTGGATTAGAAGTTAGCAGACAAGAGATCATTGATGAAAATTAAAAAGAGTGTCGGAGACAGAACGGAGCCCTGGGGCACACCAGCAATTATTTTTTGAATATCAGACTTGAAACCATTCAAGACATCTTGAATTGAACGTTCCGAAAGGTAATTGAAAAAGAGAGTCATCGATCCCAAATGTCAAATGCCTTAGAAATATCAAGTGCAACTATCTTGCTTTCGCCAGATTGATGTAGATTTTGGTTCCACTTTTCGGTGAGATATGCCATCAAACCACCAGTGGACCGTACTGCTGGTCATTAAGAAGTTTTCGTGTTTCGAGATATTTCATGAGCTGATGATTTATCAGCGTTTCCATGACCTTGGAAAGAAGGGACGTAAGTGTTTGCAAGAAGAGAGAGAAGAAGATTCGCTGTTTCCATCTTCTGGGAAAGAGTCCTAAAGAGTAGGTTTGATGAAAAAGAAGGGGAGATATACAATCTGGACCAGCGGATTTATAAGCGTTAAGATCTTTAAGTTCTCTTACTGCTACCCTAGTGCGAAAATGGATTCGTCCTATTGGAGATTCGACACACTTAACGTAAGTGTAAGTGCAAAAAGTGCAGCAAGCAAATTGACTTTGTCCAAAAAGCTGACAGCTGGAATGTCATTGTAAATGAGCATTGGGATGGAGGATGAGACCGAATTTCTAATGTTTTTGACGAACGACCAAAAACGTTTACTACCTTTGGGACATTGTAGTAGTTTTTGCCTCAGTTTTTGGTCGTATAGAAATTTCACACTCTTGAGAAAGGCGCTGCAGTCATTCCTGGCTCGTTTGAATTCTTTCCAGTTTTCCTCTGTGGGGTTGGTCTTATAGGACCGAAAAAACATTTCTCTCAACCTGACAGCCTCTTCACAGCTCGAGTCGTACCACGCCTTTTCCTTTGGTCTGATACTCCTTATCCAGTGAGGGATAGAGGATTTCATTTCAAGGAGAATAGTGTCTGTGATCATATCAACAGCGGCATCTACGTTGTTCTCTAACAAACATAAAGACCAGTTAAAACTCCGTGTTAATTCCCCTCCAATTAGCTTTCTTGTATTGCCATGCTGTTCTTTTAGGAATTTTTTCTCTAACTGTGTGGTCAATGTACTAGAATTTAGCTGATATGACACAATGGTCCGACGAGCTTAGAGGTGAGAACACATCAACAGTGTACTTGTCCACGGTGTTGGCGGTATAATTATCAACGTCTAGGATTCGCGTGGGCTCATTTACAAGCTGGGTTAAGTTGTTTTCCCCAGCGAAGATCTCAACACACGGTCCTTTGGGTGTTGTCTGTCCTGAATGTCGAAGCCACCCAGAATTGTGTATATTGAAATCGCCCGTAATAACGATTTCATCAGTGAGGATACAGGTATACAATTCTTTGTATGCAGTCAGACAGGGCATCAAACTCGTTAAAGGTCGAATTGCTGTCTAGTTTGGGGCTTCTGTTAATAAAGCAGTAGTGGATAATTTGCCGGGGATGGAATTGAATCCCGGATTGGAACAAGGACCACATTGTGGTGGAGTTTTGTAAGCTACCTCACTACGCACGTGAATGGCGAGACCGCGGTGAGAGAGAAAAGTGGCACTAGTTCGTAGCCAGGCAGTTTCAGATCAGAGTGATCACTGATCAGAAGTGTGCGCGGGGGTCTACCTGTGCTTGACTTAGTGACAAAACAGCTAAGTCAATGTCGCTCTACACCTCTGATAGTTAGTCGTTGAATCTTCTCCTTCAAAGCAAAGGGACGAATGGAGGCATATTCATCCGCTCTCAAACGCTGCCTTTACATCGATGAATAGATGTTGAGGATTGACTTGCACTTCTTGAACTGCTTCTTTGATCTGCCAGAGTTCAGAGATTTGATCGATTATGGACCATCCAGTTCTGAAAACGCATTGATAGAAACCAAACATGGTTTTGACAAAGGGTATTAGACCTTTACACAATATTGCAGATAAGATTTTGTATCCCAATGGTCTCTTATAATGTATATCGAGTAAATGGTGCTGAGATTCCCTTCATCAGGCAGACACTCTTCTTTCCCATAGCCATTTTCAGCAGCTCTGCTTGCCTTAGTCGATAGATCGTCACGTCCAGTTGCTTTTTTTTAATTCCAGCTTGTAAAGGTGCGCCATCTGTTGACTTCTTTTTAAATCATATAGTATGTAATTTTGAAACTGATATCTTTTATATGCTCAAGAAATTGACAGAAAGTAAGTACTAAAGTAAGAGGCACTATCGAGGAAAAAACCAAAAAGGCTGCCAATATAAGGTGGTCGAATCTGGAAGGACATAGGGTATCCAAGGGTCTATGGCCACTGCTCGACGGTAATAGATCCAGAAAGATCATTAAGCTAAACAGGGATAAGCTTAGGACGTTAATAGAAATCCTGATAGGACACTGTCTCCTGCTAAAACCCGCAAAGAGACTCAAATTGACAAATACAGACTTTTGTAGATTCTGTGGTGATCTACAAGCGGTTGAGGACATAACACATATACTACGTGAATGTGAGGCAACATCGAGTAGCCGAAGAAAATCTTAGGAAAATACTTTTCCGAAAACTTTGAGGAAATAGACGGCATGAATTTCAAAGGCCTTCTTGGTTTTTGCAAAGAAAATGGCAATTTGAAGATAAATTGAACTGGTCCCACAGGGATCGCGATGGGCCCGTTTTAGAGCCTAGTAATGTTTTTAATGACACACCCTGTTTAGCCTAACCTAACCTAAGTACTAAAGCAGTAGATCGCTTGAATAACGTTGGAAAATATTGAAAAGTTACTTTCATAGTGGACGCTGTGTTGAATAATTCACCAACTCCCTGTGTTCAAAAATTCATCAGACTGGTTTGCTAGTTGATCACCGAACATATTACCTTGTTCATCCTGTGCGCTCATCGAAGAATATTGCAGCTGTTGCCAAAAATACGAGAACCTCAACCTCAACCTCAACCTCAACGTGCCACAGATCTCAGCAACTTAATATCAGTCGCACTAGCCTGTGGTGAGTTGTGTGTATAAATCTCGGATCTCGGTTTGATTGCCGCAAAAATTGAAGCTAAAAGGACAACCGCTTTCGTTTTCGCTCATCTGTTCGGGCTTTAGAACAGCCCGAAAACGACGACAGCTTTGTTCAAAAATATACACAAAGTCAAAGAGAAGGTTTTTCCAGACTAAATCACGGTCTTGGAATAGAGATGGTGGAGGAAGAGCTCTTCATGGACCAACGGCAGCGCTCGCATTCCAGAACGGGTTACTGGGTTTCGGTCTAACCGACTCCTCGTGCTAGTGGTATCAAAAATTGAATTGGGCCTCCGGGTTGGAGGTTGTGTCGCTAGGGTAACTGCCCAGCTATGGGCAATTCGAAGCAGAAACAAGCCTCGGATAAGGACGGATCTACTGTCCGTATCCAAACGAATTAAGGATAATGAACTTCGAATATGCACGTGGAATGTTAGCTCTAGAGACCACGAACAGTCGAACAACTAGCGGAGGCCCTAGACAGCTGCAAAGCAGACATAACCGCCATTCAAGAAATGCGATGGGATAGGCCGAACAAAAGGGTATGGAAAACTGCGAGATCTTTTACGGCGATTGTTATCGACGGCAAAAGCAGCGCCTATTTGGATGCAGATTTGTTGTTGGAGGCAGGCAAGAAGCCTTGAGTTTCCGGCATGTGAACGAGTGCATCGTCGCAATCTGTATCAAGGCTAAATGTGCCAACATAAGCCTTATATGCGCGCACGCCTTCACAGAGGAGAAAGATGACGACAACAAAGATAAGTTCCACGAACTCTTGAACAAGACCTACCAGCAATGCTCTAACTATGACATTAAAATTGCCCTCGGCGACTTTAATGCAAAGCCAGAATGAGATAGCACCTTTGGTAGTACTGACGGAATATATAGCCTGCACTACACCACCCCTGATAACGGATTCGGAGTAATCGACCTTGCGGCGGGGAGAAACATTGTCTTAGCTAACACGCGGTTCCCACATCCCGATATTCACAAAGGGACTTAGAGAACTTCTAAGCTAAGCAAGCGGCGCTGCTTTGAAGGAATAGAGCTACTCTATTCCCTATGAGCTCTTTCTCAGGAGGAAAAAGAAAGAAGGATCATGAGAAGCGCGCTGTTGAGGAAATTGAGAGATGCTACTCCTGAAATGAGATTCGAAAGGACTCAAGCTCCGAACCGAAGCCTGTAGAGACGAACAAGGGAATATTGTAGTAGAGTTGCAGTAGATGTTGAGGATTTGAAAAGTGAATTTCTGCAATATAGCGGCGAAGACGAGCCAAATACCGCTGTCAAGCAGAATGAAGCATTCAACTAGGATGATGTAGACCAACAATTCGATCCACCCGACCTACTAGATGAAGTTGCTCAACTGAATGTGGCCAAAAATTCCGCGTGCAGATCCGTAAGTCGTTGTCCTATAAGCGTTTGTAAGTTTCGCCAATAGAAGATCCACTTATATCCGAAGCCATTAGTTTGTTCAGTACATTGATATCCTTTCTGTATTGAGCTGTGATTCCTATGACAGCGTAGGCCAGAATATTGCTACTACTTGCTACTGGTCGAGCCTTGCTTGAGTAAGGGCTAATTTTGCAGTTACCAAGGACCACCACGGGAGGTACGAATTACGAACTTGTTTGTTGCGCTGCCGGACCCAATCCAAGAATATTGATTAAATTTTGTAGTTTCTTCTTAAGATAGAGAAACCGTTGCCTCTTACTCCCTTTGTTACCATTCTTGAGTCCTTTGCAATACGTTAAGTGTTCTATATTTGTACAAAACGCAGCATGTTTTATTCAACCATATAGTTTGATTTTTTGGAGACGTGTCTTCAATCTGAAGACCGAATGACTAGTGATGGGCCTTTTAGATGCACCATTGGCCTCTGTGTTTGCAGACTATGACCTCGCATTACTTTCCATGCCTACAGGATAAGTTTGCACAACGAGCCAAAAGCGTTCAAGACAATAAGCTCGTCGGATGGGTACGTCAATGGAAACGAAGTGCGGTGTGTGGTACAAATAAAATATTCCTTCCTCCTTCGCTACTCCATCAAAGTGCATTAGATACTGGCCCTTAAAGCCTCATGTTCTACTTGCCACTCAGGGTTTTATAGCTTTGCCATGTTCGTTGTATTTTTTCGTTCTGCTTTTCTTTTCTGCTCGTATAGATCGCGACCCCCTTACATTTTTCTCTGCAGGTACTTCGAACTAAGCCTATAACTTCAGCAGATAACCTGTAGATCATCACTTTTCTAAATACTGATGTCGCAAGCTGAATTTCCTAAGCTCATCCGACTGAGCTAAGACATTAGATGAGGGGGGGCAAAGTCCCGAATTTTCATAAATAAGTCCAAGACAGCTGGACGGTCATACATGCAGCTAGCTTTCTTTCAGGAAATCAACAACACCAATTTTTTCCCCCAGTCGGACAAGTATACTCATACATCGTTTGGGGATGGAGATGTACGAGTATGTACATGATCCTTGTGACTGATGGGGGAGATTCATATTTGTCTCGCTCAACTCTGCTTATATCCGTGGAAAGTTTAATTCACTGATTCTGCTTTGAATCTTTAGTCACTTAGTTAGGTTGAAAGTGCGCTTGTCCTTCTTGAACCTTTAAATAGTTGGAATGCTTTGTTTCTTGAAAGATAGGATTGCACTGAACTTCAAGATGATTGGTTGTTGAGGCCCTTATCCATATGCTGATGCAGATATCATGTACGAGAAGTAATAGACTTTTTTTAAGGAACCCTTTCAAATCACTTTTTCTTCGTCCTTTGCTGCCATGGCAATGCCCAATTTTAACACTCAGCTTTGGGAGAGAAATGTTTTTCCTGTGGTCGTTGGAAGACTATTTGAAAAGTGAATAGCAAACAGATGGGCGGTTGATATTGTATTTGCCTTTTCGGCCGTCTGGCAGTCTGACGCATCAAAACTGCTCGTATGATGATGAAATTTTATTGGACTTTGCACAGAATGGACTCCCAGAGGCACTTTATATTTGCTGTCAAGGATCTGATAAACATTGCGTGTAAACAAAGATGGTCAGCACAAGTAAATACACAAGTGATGTGAAAGTTTAGATAGATGGTTGCGTCACTTTCACATAGTTTTATGGTGGCAGATATCTGGTGCGATGGTACAGATGTGTATGAATGTGCATTTGTAGAAAATTTAAAAAAAATCCCTCAAGCGGATTTCAAACAATATTGACAGAAAGATACGAATACATGTGTGTACGTACGTAATGGGATTTCAAATTTGAGTTCCTTGCCCCAGGGAAGCCACTGGCTGTCTGGTTGTATGAAATTTCGAGGTCTTCAGTATGTTGGTGGGTTGACAAGGTTGACATTTAACCTTCTATTGTAAGGGAATACATCAACACAACCTTCACCTGTTCGTGGTAATACCTAGAACTTCCTTCCCAAAGTCAAAGACAATATTGATGAACTCTAAGCCCTAACTTTTCGGTTGAATTTTCAGCACCTGTTTGCGCTTGAAGTATCAAACCGCAATCACTTCCATTCATTTTCTACTCACATTTCAATATTAGAACGTATCTATGTACTCGTATTTGTATAACTTTACGTACATCCCGCTGCTCCTAGATGACTTCATTCCCTATATCCTCAGGGAATATCCTTTTTCAGTTTTCAGTGTGGCAAACAATTGAGACTCATTTCAATACACTTTCAAATTCTTTGTTCTACTTGCAAGAGATGAAGAATACTCGTATGCTCGTCCTTATTTCAGCTCCCTTCTCTGCTATATTTGTTAATAATTACTGTAATCCTTCGGGACTTTGAATTCAAAATTTCCATTCGACTTTAATTCAGGCGTTACACTGCAAGGACTACATAAAATACATACATATGTGTCGGAGGATGGTTGAGAAAGGATAGCACTCGCCAAGATCTAAGCCACCTCTCCCCTTTTCGACTCATCAACAATGACTCCAGGACCTGGGATTCAGTGTTTTCAAATTATTTGCATTGAAATTTCGAAATGAGTTCTGGGAATTTTCCGCTCCATTCTGTTGTGCAGGATAGAAATACTTCTTCATACGAATACGAATATGTGTCGTTTGTGATTGTTCTTCATGGAATTTAGATAGATTCCTTGTCCCTTCAGCTGTTGCTACTTGTATTCACAATTTTACAGATTTTTTTGTTTTGTTAAATTTAAAAAAAAACTCACTTTTGTGTTTGATATTTAAGGGAATGGCTTACTTCACTTGGAAATTGAGGTAATTCCTCACTGTTGCGAATGGGAAAAGTACTTTGAACTACAAATACTCGTATTGTTGAGGTTTAGCTTGGTCATTTCGGCCAATGACTTCAACTCAACCTCAACCTCATAACCGTATCTACTGTGGCAAAGCGGAATAAAGGGAATTACTTAGGCAGACATGTTTTTTTCTGACGTCTTCGCAGATATGATCCTTCCAATCCAAGTTTACCAAAATATTTTTATCTTCGTCGAAAGGCGTCATTTGCTCATTTAATGGATTGAGCCGAATTCAGTTACAGTAGCCACTATAGCTCAAAGAAAAGTGCAGCGAATTTCATCCTGAAGCTGTTGAGTCACTAGCACGAATCTTAATCCTAATTCCCGGCAAAGCCATTGTGAACAGGTACAGGACTCCAATGAAATTTGAAATACATGATGAACCACATCTAACGAACATAGAGCACTACGTTTCCGTACTTTATGGAAACTGTCTAATGGTAACTTGACTACTGTTCAAGATGCAGTTCTGAGCCCAAAGAAGCAGCAATTAACTGGTTTCAAGCTCATTAAAAGTCATTATCTTACATCCTCCTGGGCCTCTGAAGATGTTCTCTGGTTCTTTGGATCAAGCATTTGGGATCTGCTTGATCTGCCAAACGGAGGTACGGTGTTTTTGTTGTCTGAGCTGAGTTTTAAAGGTCCTTTTGGCTTAAGCATTATTATCCATTCGCTAGATTCGACTAGTGTAGATGACTTTGTTTAAGTTGTTGTTGATGACCTGCAATGCCACTAATAGGGTCTCTGATGAAGTCTTTGCCTGCCATCGCCCTCCTAGTATACCAGCCCAAATATGAGACTGTTTTCAATATTTTCATACTCAGTTCGTATAATAGAACATACATTTCGGCCTGTCAGTAAGGAGTCAAAGTAACAGCAGCTAAGTCCTCATCGAGTATCCTTGTATCCTTCAGAGTTCTATTTGTATAGATTTGGTTTTCTAAACCAAATGACCTCTTTAAATGCCTACCTGGGCCCCTGCCGACAAGCGTTTTCAGCCAACTCGAATCTTTCGCTTGCTGCGTCCTTGCTAATTTTGCAAAAAAAAAAAAAAAAAACGCTGTGGCGCTGGCAGCCCGGTATGGTCCACGGCCTAGTTTCTTGACACTCATTTGTGTTACTCATGTTTTCATTTTTGTCACATCTGAGCAGGGCCTACGGTTTATCGCCGAGTCCGAACGGCACTCCTTAAAAGCTTTTTCGTAGGCAATATTACTTTCGGGAGTTTGCCATTGCCCGAGAAAGGGTGATGTCGATCTGAAAAATTGTTGGTGACCCAGCTAGGAATTGAACTGAGAGTACGCTGCTTGGACGGACTTTTTAAGATTGTGCCTTTTGTGTTGACGCGTAAGTTTTGCACTCTTCCTCCAACAATTACGTTAGAGTAATCTCATGACCGCGGATGGCTTTGTATTACCACCAACTCTGTGAGTACTTAACCGAACTTGATAGAGCAGCGTGCCTTTTTCATCATCAGCCTGAACAAATGGACGAGTTTAGCAGGTATGCCAAAACCAGATATTGCTTTGTACAGGTCGTCTCTATAGACTCTGTCATATGTGGCCTAAAATCGATAAACAGGTGGTGTGTATCGATCTGAAGCTCTTGGGTTTTCTCCAAGATCTGTCGTAGTGTTAATATTTGGTCGATGGTGAACTTTCCTGGCCTGTACTCACACTGATATGGACTATTCAATTTGTTGGTGAAAGGTTCTAACTAAGTCATCGTCTGCTTAGCAGTTAGGCCTTTGGATTTGGATTTAAGCTTAGATATAGCTAACTTCGCTTCATTCAGGTTGCATGGACAGCGTTGTTGGTCTACATCGTCCACGTTAAAAGGTTCATTCTGGTCGATATTTGGTATTTGGTAAGTCATTGCCATTATATAGTCTACAGAAATGATCTTTCCAAATCCTTTGCGTCAACTGCGACTCAACTGCTACATTCCCTTGTTCTACCTTATACGGTTCGGGGTTTTTATCGAAGGCTCCTTCTTTTTCCTTCTGGGAAGCCGGCGTTCATCTCTCCACTTTTGTTCATAGAGCTCGTGAGCAGCTCTAGTACTTCTGTGCAGCGCCGCTTTATATGCATCTTGCTTAGTTGCATGTGCTTGCCGGCATTCATCATCGGACCAGGGGTTTCGTGTTGGTGGACGAGTGAAACCCAGCACATCAGAAGCGGCATCTCTGATGGCGTTTTGGCAGTGTTTCCAATGGTATTCGATGCTTGATGCTGGCGGTATTGGACCTCTTAAGAGAGTAAGAGACACTTGATCGGATTGTTGCCCTCTGAAGTCGAATTTCCTCACAGCATTAGTTTGTTCTGGCGTTTGGGATATCCGCAACCGTACCTTGGCTACAACAAGGTAATGGTCCGAGTCGATGTTGGCTCTTCAGAACGTACGTACTGAAGGAGTGTCTTACGTCGATCGCAATGTGATCAATCTGGTTGACTGTTGATTGATCAGGAGTTCTCCAAGTCCCCTTGTGTATGTCGAAATGTGGGAACCGCGTGCTAGCCACGACAATGTTTCGCCCCGCCGCAAAGTCGATTAGCCTGAATCCGTTATCCGAGGTGGTGTTGTGCAGGCTATATTTTCCGATTGTTCCACCAAAGATACAATCTCTTCCTAGCTTTGTATTAAAATCACCGAGGACAATTTTAATGTCATAGCTAGGGCATTGCTCGTAGGTCTTGTCAAGGAGCTCATAGAAGGCATCCTTGGTGTCGTCATCTTTCTCCTCTGTGGGGGCATGCGCGCATATAAGGCTTATGTTGGAGAATTTAGCCTTGATGCGGATTGCTACGAGGCGCTCACTCATATGCTGGAAGCTTAGGACTGCTTGTCTTAGTCTACCTCCGACAACAAATCCGCATCCAAATAAGAGCTGCTTTGTCGTCGATAGGAATTGCCGTAGTAGATATCGCAGTTTTTCATCTTCTTTTTGTCCGGCCCATCCCATCGAATTTCTTGAATGGTGGTTATGTCTGCTTTGCAGCAGTCTTGAGCCTCCGCTCGGCTGCACGTGATCTATTAAGGGATATAACATTCCACGTGCATATCCGAAGCTCGTTGTCCTTAAATCGTTTGCGTGGGTTATCAGTAGTACGAGTAGATCCGTCCATATCCGAGGCTTGTTGATGCTTCATAACTTAATTTTTTTTCAAATGGCCGAGCAGTAACCCCGGCGGCCAGTTCCGTTTTTAATGCCCCTAGGACGAGGGGTCGGTTACACCGAAGCCGGAAACCCGTTCCGGGATGTTAGTGCTGCCGTTGACCCATATAGGTCATCCGCCACCATCTCTTTTCCAAGACCCTGACTAAGTCCTGGAAATCCTTACCGGCCTGAGCTCCAAATATGTCGGAGTAGCCCGGATAAGGTCTTGTTTTGTTTTTCCCACACTAATCTTGATTTATGGAGCAGGAAACTCGCCATTTGTCCCCTTCACTTCACAATCTCTAGTGAGATTCCCAGATGGCGCCACGGGGAGGCATGAAGTAGGGCTTATTAGCAGAGCTGCAAGATGTTCGGCTGCAGAGGCTCATTCTCGTTATTTAAGGAACCAGCACCTGTCGGAAGATGCTACTTCTACGAGGCCTTATACTAATCGTTGCCATAAGGCAACGTTGCTTCTCATCGACATTAAAAATGAACAGGGGCATTCATACAAACAGTAGGGAGAAATGTAATAAAATTGCTGAATAAGGTAGGCCGTATGATGGAACCTCGTGGCATTTCTGAAGAGAATATTTCTCACCAACCACAACTCTTTCACTACGATCACGTAAGTTTACCCTTGTAACACACAAATGCCTTTAAGAAATCGAACAGGTAGAGTAAAGCGATATTTTTCATGTCCTTATAGCTCGCACATCGGAAAGTATCTCCATCATAGCCGTAGCAAAACTATATTTTTTACAAAAGCTCGACTGGGCCAGATGCAACGAGTTATGTTGCACAATCTTGTTTTAACATTTTTGATAATTATAGGGCGTAAATCGGCCCTCGATACAGGATTTATTTTTTCTTAACAGAAATGACACTAGCCAGTGTCCAGGGGGAAAAGTCCATGGTGTAATGCAAAAATTTCTTGCATCCGTAAGCCTGCTCGGGAAGTAAACCAGGATCAATTTGATAAAAAGGATTTCGATTTCATCCTTGCTGACAGCATCTTAATTGAGCGGGCGGATGCTGTTGATCCGCCGGAGGATGAAAAAACAGGTGACTATTTGGAACGAACCCCGGGTTCAACATTGAGAGGGAAAGAAACGCATTATTGAGTTCATTCACATCTCTTAGCTTCGTCTTTTTTGACAATTTCAACTGACCACAAACTACTGCAAGGCTTGTTAGGGGGCTGATGGATGTCCAGTTTGGGCACGACAGAAAAATTTCCAATTAAGGGTAGTCAAAGTTGTTTGCATGAATTGTCACTAGCAGTACGCATTACCCTTTACATCTGGAGGCTTCTTTACACACATTTGGCCACTAGGAAAAGATGTCCAGCCTTTTCAGAGGCGCCGTTTTGAAGATATGTTAGTAGATGCAGGTATCTCGTACGTATGTCTCCTATAGGAAGTGTTATTCCTTTTGAGGTACTCTTTTCAAAAATAAAAAATTATCGAAAAATTGAATTTTATCGGGAATTCCTTACTATCTTACAAAGAACTATTTTTTTACCATTCTGTTTTTGGACAATTTTTTTGAATGTTGAACAAAACAACAGATTACGTAGTGTCGTAACTGAGTAACATGGCTCAAATGGCAAGTGTTGTAATCGCTGATGCAGGTACAAAGTCCTCCGATGTCAAGTAGAAATCCAAACTTCTTGTCAGTGTCGTGCAAACGAATGAATCTATCATCCATTTCTGTGTGAAGGCGGTCGATTGTTTCCGTCATAGCTCGCTCGATTTTCTGTTTTGATGTTAATCCGGCATCGCCAGCCTTCCTCTTTCGTCGTCATGTGCGTCTTTCGGTCTCAGCCTCCAACTCTTGACAGAGACTAAGCCCATCTTGCAGAGCTTGATTCACTTACGTTTCTCTTTCATTCTAAAAATGATCTCTTCGACTTTCCAGGTCAAAGGCGGCATCGTGAAAGTTCATCGTCGGATCTTGCAGTCTTTTCTGGACTCGGTCTGGGTAGACTCCGATTTCACAACCGTGGGCACAGCGATTTTTAGTTTTTCCCAGCTTTGGGTGGACGAAAAATACGTAAAGAGCTTGAATAGTCCCAAAAACTTTCACCATCATCCTGTTTGACTGCGTTCACACCAACCAAGTTGAGCGAATGATTATCGCATTTCACGAAAGGTGCCAGATGGTTCTTCTCGGTGATCCTTTGTTGGACACCACTTTTGTCTCCCGCCATCACAGTAGCGTTGTCATAGCATTATGACCGGCAATCCTGCAGGCCCATACCATCCTTCTCCAATTGGCTTACGATAGTAACCACGGCGTCTTTCAGACTTATCCGTATAAATCCTAAAAACGATTCCCGTTTTCTTTTCGAAATCCAGGTCCACAGATCACGCTACCTCTGAAACTTGGTCACGATGTGCTTGATCAGCAGTCGAATCAAATATGAGACCGAAGTATTTCGCTTAATGAATTTGCTTGAGCATATTTTCGCAAACAGTGGGCGCCATCAAATGGATAAACTCGTTCTGTATGGTAGCTGAAAGATAAGAATTTGAACCGGGATGATTTTTCGCATTGTCGAGGTATGCTTTAATGCAGACACAAGGGTGGCAACGAGTTTAAGGAGTCCAAGATAATTCCCAACGTTGGAGCCATCGTCTGATTGCGGATAAGCTCGGTGCTCTGTGTCGCAAGAAACATACAAAAACTTTTTTTTAACTCGATTAAACAGAAAGAAGTCACAGGGAGCCAAATCAGGTGAATTCAGTGACTGTTGGATGGGAATTGTTGCATTTTTAGTCAAAAAATTACGAATAATGATGGCATTGTGCGACGGTGCGTTATCATGGTGCAAAATCCACGAGTTTTCTGCCCACAAATCTGGTCTCTTTCGGCGAATTGCTTTACGCAAATGGCTCATCAAATTCATGATGCACTACATCATTGTAGTGCCTTCTTTTTTTACTGAAAACGAGGTGTTTCTTTGGTCTCAGCTCATTTGGTGAAAGAAATTCACTTGCCTGATATGTAGATTGCTTGTCGTACTCATAAACCCACGTCTCGTTTCCAGCAATGACCGTTTGATGAATGTGGGATCGGATTCAGCCTCGCAAATCATCTCTTTGCGACGTCAACACGGTCTTTTTTGCAGAAAATTGAGGTCTTTTGGCACCAAGTTTGCTGCTACACAACGGAAACCCAAATCATTCACCAAAATGTCTGGGACGGATCCATAGGCAATATTCAAGTCCTCCGTTATCTCTCTAATGGTTAATTTGCGGTTATTGACAAACATTTACCTAGTCAAGTCATAAATACAATTTTTTTTTTTTTTTTTATTGGGTTATTCAATGGCTACAAATCTTAGAAAAACTTATTTGAAATGACTTCCATTTGCCCTCCAGCACGACTTAAGACGATGTGGCCACTCATCGATTGCGAGACGCACTTCATGCATGGGGAAATTGTCCACTGCACGGACAAGGGCTCGTTTCAACGACTCAATATTTGAGCGTCGACTAGAGCGACTCTAATACGGCCCAAAACTTGTAATCCAACGGGTTGAGGTCTGGACTACCAGCTGGCCAATCATCCGTTGATATGAAGTCCGGAACGTTGTTTTTGAGCCACAGTTGAGTCACTTTTGCTTTGTGAGCTGGAGCAGAGTCTTGCTGGAAAGTCCATGGTTTGTTCTTGAATATTGATTGCTTGAGAGACTTCACAATGTGTTCCAAGACGGTCGTTTGATATACTTTGGCCAATGTTTTCACTCCTTTCTCGCAAAAATGGAGCTTAATAACGCCATTGAGCACACTCCCACCATATCATTACAGACGCGAGATGGTGGCCTCTTTTAACCCTCGGGATGAGTTGGGATGCTTCTCTGGATGACCGAGCATACACACGATCGTTCTGCTTATTGAATGATTCTTCTACGGTGAAGATTTTCTCGTCAGTAAACAGAATTTGTCCGTGAGCCTTCTTCGCTTACTGGCTGAGTAACGCTTTCGATCTTCGCTTGCGTTTTTCGTTCAAAGCGGCGTGAGCAGGTGTCCAGTGTGTCACTTGTACGCGCTGAGTCCTAAATCTTCTTTGATAATGCGAGGCATGAATTTTTGCGAAATTTGCATTTCCCGCGACAAGATTTTCTGTTTTCGCAGCGGTTTTCGGTCGATTCTTTTCTTCACGGCTTTGATCGCTTTCGGAGTTCTCACAGTGCGCGGACTGCCGGATCTTTGACGGCGTCGTACTCCACCAGTATCCTCAAACAACTTCACAGCACGATACACTAAATTGCGAGTGATTCCAAGCGGTCGCAACGATCTAAAGATATCGCCTTTTTCCATGTTGCATTTAAGTAGGCCAGCTACAACAATACGATTTTCGATGATTTCCATGATTGTAAGCAATTAATGTCAACAACTTTTTGCGTCACAATGAAGCATAACTATCAACTGTCAAGTCGCAATCAATACGAAATGGATGCGTCCAGTGTTGCATTCGTAATGAGTGAGTTCAGTTGTGTACCAGTATTTATGGCTTGACTAGGTATTTTGCTTCATCAATATTTTCGTCGGTTTTCGATGTCGATGGTCTGCCACTGCGTTCATCATCTTCGATTGACTCACGACCACTTTTGAACCGCTCATGGCACTGGTAAACGACCGTTTTCTTTAGAGAATCGAAACACTTTTCCAACACTCGTGCACCATTAAATCCATTTTTTACGCAAAATTTATTACAAGTTCGTTGTTGCAAATTTAAATTCATTTCTAAAATTGTAAAAAATCGCTAACCCACACAGAGATAGATGTACTCTTGGCTACGTAACTGTTGCAAATGTCAAGCTATCATGCAAGATTTAGAGAGAATATCAACAACAGATGTACCAACTTACCAAATCGGAATAATGGGAGCGCCACACGGTGGTTACAATCAAGGTGGTATACGTCTATAGGCGACCGTCAAAATCAGGACTCTTCAAAATTTTGCGCCCAAACATTTTTCGCAACCGTGACGCCCCATAGGGTGCGGTGTCCAGGGCGCGTGCCCTGTCTGCCAAACACTAGATACGCCACTGAGTTTAGGTGGATTATTCTGAAGCTCGAACATCAGGAGTGGTTTTTGACTAATGACCCGAATAATGTTGGGCCTTAATTCGTCAATTGTAGCCGCCTTATCTATGTTGACTTTGGAATTTACGTAGCTTCAAAGACAAGAAGTCTAGAGGTTTTACATCACATAACTGGGCGGGAAAATCAGCGATCCATGAGAGAAATTAACTATTCACCAAATCATTCTCGCACTAAAGACATGGTTCCACGGTCTGTATGGCCTGTTGAAACAAAATGTTCTCCAGACTAGTGGCTTCAATGTCCGTTATTATTCTGTTTTGTATGTAATGGCAGCCCTTGAACCTCCTCGGGTTGCTTCACACCCCAAATACTGCTATTTTGCTTACTCACTAGGCATTAAGTCAGAAATGGGCCTCATCGCTGAACAAAATGTTGGTTGAAAACATTGCTTTCCCAGAGCCCAACAACTGAAACGGAATCCTCTCCGTAAGGTCAGGCGGCATCAGGTTTTGCACTTATTGAATTTTGAATGCTTTTCACCCAATATCCTCAAGTAAAACGCTCCAAGTTTTTGCATACGACAAGTCAAGTGGATGAGAAGAGCGCCGAATTAGTTTATCACGGTCATTGCGTACACTTTGCCTTACCGCTGCTATATTTTGCTAAACAGTTAGACTGTCTATGGTAGAGCATTATGCTCGTACCACTGGGAGAACATGACAACGATCATATTGCAAAGAATAGAGCTATGCACGAGTATACGATCAATAACACGAGGAACACAAACCATTACCAAATCATTATCACTTAAAGACAAAAAACAAAAAAAAACGTGCAATTTACTTTACACAGCATTGTGTCAGTCCTCCTTCATTAGAGCATTGTTAAAGTTTCCATTTACTCCTAATGAAGCTCTCCTCCAAGTAGAACCCAGTGAATCCAGCCCACTTGTCCACTAATTAGTCTTCACTTAAAATAAATGAATTTCCACCTCCCTTCATAAGACTTTTTCCTTTCTGGCATTCTTCTTTCCGTCACATGACAAGCGGCATCTTAATTACAACTGCAGCAGCATGGCAAGCTTTCATTCACCACAACTACGCGTTGTTCATTCAAAATTTATTAAAAAAAAGAATCAAATTAAGAAACAACAATAAAACCACAATGCATCCGTCCATCTGTCCATCCATTCATCGGTTCGGCTCCAGCTATCCTCCATCTGGGGCTGTGAATATTACAGATGCAGCGATTTCCTCACCCTTCATCATCCTCGTCTTCCTCCTTCTTCTCTTACTCTTCATCTCATGCAATTTTCAATTAACGCAATGAAAACTGAGAACACGAATCAGCACAATTATGATTCCATTTGTCTGTTGGCACGTTTCCGCCACAGTATCGTCCCCGAAATCCGTTGATCGGACAGAAAGGATACACAGGATGGCCGGGATACTAAAGACACACAAGATCCCAGTTTCCGCCTTGTCCGTTTTTATAATGAAATATCTGACTGTGACCTCAATTGTAAAAGATACTTTTGCGAGAAGCAATAAAAATTAATTTTTGTCTCTTCTTTTTCGCAGGATGTAACAAGACGTACTATGGCGACATTGGTCTAACGTATTCGCTAGAATTACATCGACCTAAGCAGGATAAGATTCCATATGTGTGTATCCTGACATTCACTGCTGCTGGCGGGATTCATGGCGACGTCGTTCAGGTACGTACGTGTGTTGTTTGCACAAAAATTAAAAAATTACCTTTCATAAGTCAGGAGAAGAGTGGGGTCGGTATCCTAGTTAAAAAGAAAAAATGAAACTGCCCTCAAGTGTCATACACACACATCGACATGTTACTATGTACTAGGTACTCGTATATGCGTGTGATGAAATTGTAACTCCCACCCCTGCAAATAGTCTTCTTAGACGTCATTGAGCGCAAAGATAATATTTTCCATTATATGTTCCATATCCTCCCATATCACCCAGTGTATCCGCATTTGATCCTTGATCCCGGTGAATGTTATCCCAGCAATGGTTTGTGCTATAAAAGCGAATATCCCGAGGGAAAATCATTTCTTTTCACCCGTATGTCGACAACACATTTCGCATTCGTTTGTTTTTCTTCAGTTGTTTTCCTTTTGCAAGATACGAGTATCTGCTCATTTATTGCCATGCGGGATAGTGAGAGTGTGTTTCTCGCACAACATTCACATCCACATTGGATGTTGTGTCAGTAATCTTGGTGGAATTCGTTCTCCTTGTGGTGATCCCTAAGCTTCTGGAGCATTCTAAGCTTTGCAGTTCTAATAATAGCAACGGAGGTCAGGTATGTAATACACGCCAACACGGATGGATTTGTTGTTCAATGCATTGCCGTAGGCACGTACTTATCCAGCTAACATCACATCACACATCAGATTCTCACTTTTACCACACAGGCATCAGACATCGCACACACAAATGTGTATGTGTGTGAAGAGGAAACGGATATTAAAGCCACTTTATTATCCTGCCACCTCAGCAGGAAGCCTATTCCTTCGTATCCACATACGGATACACTTTAAGTACGGGTATATGGTGTGGCATCTCTCGAGAAGAAAAACGATACTCACCGGCAATAACTTACGACATTAGCACATACTTTCACCAGATGGATTGCATCATTCGTTTTAGTCTCTCATAGGGTAGGGAGGGATGAAAACAGGAGCTGAATGCTCTTTTGTAGACCAGACACATTGATGTGGGAGACCAAGAAGCTGTAACCATTCTCGTATCTCTGGAATATTTTATAGTCTTGACCTGGTCAATCGTTTACGTTAACGTTAACGTTTGGTTTATATTACTTTCTTGCAGGTAACGCTGGATAGCTTTACTATTGGACGGTTCACTTCGTACGTGCACGACGGATGTCCAGATGGATTCATGCAGATCTCGGAGTCAGCGAGGACACCCATTGGCGGCATGTGGTGTGGTTCATCTTGGGGACCAGTACTGTTCTACAGTGAGACCAGGTCGCTGATTTTTACCGTCAGATTGAACAAGTAAGTTTAAACTTTTCAACAATTTTAATTCTAATAGTTAGATGGCTCTGCAGCCCAGGATGGCCCTGTATCTTATAAAAAAATATTATCAGCCTCTCCTATAGGGGCAATCTTTCGCCAGATACCTATTGTTGTTGCGAGATTCGTACCGAGTTAAACCACCAACTTTGGCTCCTTTCCTGTCGTAATTATTTTTTCATCACTTATTTGGCCACTTTGGACCCGCTTACTTTTGAGCCCTGCTATTTCTTTAGCAAGTATTCCAGTAAGCAGCATTGAAGAAAATACGACTTCCCGCACGTAAGACCCAGCCTTTGCATCACTTGACCACATTTTCATCACGTACATGAGTATAGAACTCGCGTCTATAGCAAGTAGAACTCTTTTATTCTACCTTAGGCCCCGATGTTACTCCTTGATGGTACAACCACCACGGCAATATTATCAGCAAAATCCATAGTATGGGCCCAAAGACCGAACCTTGTAGCACCCGATCATTATTTTTGGACGTTTTAATTTCATCAGCATTCAAGACCCAACCTTGTGTTAGCACTGCCTACGTACTTGGTTAAGGCTTTAATTGACAGTTGGGTTTATACGAATATAACTGCAGATGTCATGAAGTCTGCTAGAGGCGCCGATTTTCCTGCTGTCCCTCAAAACTCGCTAATTGCGTCAACGTGACTTGCGAGAAGCATATTCGTACTCTGATAGACCTCGTGGAACTTTAGTTTCTGGCGTGAGTCTATTGTAAATAATCCCCTCAATGATTCTTTCGACCATGTCAAGCAAACCCAAAGGATTTGACAGAGCAGTGGGAGCTCGCCGTTGACATACTATATAGTTGAACAAGTTTGGCTTTATTGCCTAGATCACACGGCGAAGAGGGGTGGGTATCAATTTGGTATTCTCGGGTCTCCTCCAATATCTGCCGTAGAAGGAAAACCTGGTCGATGGTGGACTTACCACGTCTGACATGGGCCTACTAAGTTTTCCGCAATCGGTTTTAGATAATATGGCAGCAAGGACTTTGGAAGTTGACGCAATTCAAGGAGCCCCCTTCCTTAAGAATCGAAAGCCCGATACACAGATTTCATTCAGCAGTTATACGCTCCACTGATCAAGTTGTACCTGTGAGATAGTGCATGCTTCTTACAAGATCCCGTAGGATTTAGAAGAGTTACTAGATTTTAATTTGCATATAACCATCTTTACTTCATTTTGGTCTGGTCGACAAACACGTAGTGAATCCTGCTGGATACCAGTATTTTCATCATCTTCGCCGTTTAACAGTCCCAAAAGTGGTTCTTTGGAATTTGAAGCATTGACTACGTTTCATCAACGATATTATTTTCGGTTCGGGTTTAATTGTCCTGATACGACAAAGCCTCTTACGATCGTAGCCACCCAAAGTTAAAGTCTCATACAGCATTTTGTAGCTATTCTTCCTTTAATATTCAGTATCAAACCCTGGCTACTACTTTGTAGTGGTCCGAATCAAAGTTTGACACCTCAGAAGTCTGTTTTCCGCCTACCGCAATGTGATCAATCTGGCTTATCGTGTTTTGATCGAATGGCCTTGTAGGTCGAAGGATTTTGAAAGCTCCATCCAAACTTCATCAAAGTTCGTTTCCAGATGTGTTCCCGGACAGGCGTTATACCAATGGCCTGTGTCCAAGTTGCACTCTTTTCGGTTTTTTGGAATAAAAATCCATCAGTACAACTTTAACGTCGTACTTGGAACACAACTTACAAGTTTTCTCTGGGGCTCGTAAAAACGTTCCTTTGAGTCGCCGCCTTTTTCCTTCGTTAGGTCATGGTGCATATAAGGCTGATATTTGTAATAATAGCTCTAATACGGATTGTCACCAGTTGCTCTCGTATGGGTCTGAATTTACGCTTAAGACTTCAAACACCAAACCTCATCCAGTCTACAGGGTCGCTAGGATTGGCAGCCTTGTTGGTTTTAATTTGGGATATTACCCACCATCATCCAAGTTGAATCACTCGTTCTGACTGACAGTAAAAGAATGATCGTTATCGCCGATTAACAGTCAGAAATCGTTGTTATACATCCTCCATTTCGGCCCCTCTTTTTCAATGGGAATACCGAGCTCGGTTTGCAAGTTGGAACGTCGGATCGAGGACCTCAAAAAGTTTAGAACTGGAAGCGATTATGCCTCGCAGAAATCTACAAATCCTGTGCGTACAGGAAACGAAGTGGTGTAATACAGGAAATAAAGCGCGTTTTCTAGATTTAAAAACTAAGGCATTTAAGATGTTCTACCGTGGAACGGTCATTGGACGAAATGGTGTTGGAATCGTTGTTGCAGCGGTTCTTCTAAACAACATCGTTGGTATCTTGAAAATAAGCGACCGCTTGATGAGTGTTAAACTCGTCATACACAATGAAACGTGGAACGGAGGCGGAGCTTTAAATGGCCACGTCGGAGAAACAAATGTTGATTATGAGGACTGCCACGGCGGTGAAGGCTTTGGAACCAGAAATTCAGCTGACGAAGACATCCTTGTAGCGTGTAGGGCTTACGGCTTAACTATCTTAAATACAATGTTTATTAAACATCAACGACATCTTATCACATATAGCAGCGGAGGCCACGAAACGCAAATAGATTATCACCTCTGCAAGATGTCGATGAGAAACCGTGTTAAGGACTGTGGAGTAATACTTGGAGAATCGCTAGTAAGCCAACACCGTCTGCTCATTACAGCATTTTTCACGGCGGAACCACCGAACACACGGGCATCGTTTGGAGAGCCAAAAATCCGGTGGTATAATCTATCGAAGGAACGAAGCGCAAGATTTATCGCACTGGCTAAAGAAGTACTTCAAAATATAAATGGTATAGCAGACTCACTTAGCCCACAAGAAATGTGGAACAGCATGCACGAGGAATGCATAACACTCGCAAAGTCCCATCTGGGGACTATATCGAAATACCTGGAAATAGACTGGCTCTTGAATACGAGCGCCTTAAAAAGATCGCAAAGACAGTCCTGGCTCGAACTCGAGCGGCAACAGCGGAAAACCTGTACCAGGAGTTGGAACAAATATCCTCACGATCGGCAGATAGAAGACAATCTATCCAAGAAGTTCAAACGTCGTACAGTACTAAAATGCCAACTATTTTTAAGCTCGCTGCACAGAGGCTGAAATACATCAAAAACGCAGACGGTCGCTTACTAACAAATGAAAAGGAAATTTGTGACCGGTGGCTTGAATATTGCAAGGAATTGCTTAACAAACAGTTTCCACGTGATATCGTGCCGACAGCTGGTCTATTCGAGGAGGAAGTTTCGGACTTTTCAATCGAAGAAATAAGTACAGCAATCGGAAAAATGAAGCGAGAGAAAGCGGCGGGACCAGACAGCATTCCATCAGAGTTTTGGTCGAAGATGGAGGGAATCGGCAGCGTTTGGCTATCGAAACTTTTAAATAAATTAAAATGTGGACAACCTATGCCGAATCAATGGAGAAGTAGCTTCTTGGTTCCATTATACAAAGGAAAAGGCGACACTCGAGAATGCAACAACTACCGTTCAATCAAGCTTATGTCACACACGATCAAAATCGTCGAAAGAGTCTTAAACGAACGTCATCAGCAAATAATAAAGCTCGATAATAGCCAGTGTGGATTTGTTGAAGGAAGATCGACGGTGGACGCTATCCAAAGCCTACGAATAATAATGGAAAAGCACCGAGATTCGTCTAAGGATTTACACATGGTATTTATCGACCTCGAGAAAGCATTCGATCGAGTGCCTAGGGATCTCGTATGGGCCGCGCTGAGGTCTCAAAACGTACCGAAAACGTATGTTGGAATTATACAAGACATGTACGGAAATGTGAGAACTGCAGTTCAAAGCCCTACTGGACTAACGAGAGAATTTCCAGTTAATGTCGGAGTGCACCAAGGAAGTGTCCTTAGCCCTTTCCTCTTTAACGTAGTATTCGACTATCTTTTAAAAGACTGCATGCGCGAAGCAAATGATACGCCAATTCTCTTCGCTGACGACGCAGTTATACTTAGCGATAACGTCGAAGATTTGCAGAACGCCTTAGATTCATGGAGAAATGCGCTAGAGAGAAACGGGCCCAAAATAAGTCCTTTATGAAGCAACTTATAACTGGTTTTGAGAAATAGATTATAGCAATGTGGTACGCAAGAGCTTTCGGTCCTTGTGTGAGAAAGCGCCTCAAGCAAGGTCGAAAGAAAAGGTTCATTAGAGAAAGATTATACTGTCAGTGTGGTGAGATTTTAGAGGTATCGTGTTTTTTTTAGCTCATAACGAGGAATAAAACAATCAATTTACAATTGACAATTAGAGAGACTGAATGGACCCAGAGCTTGTTTATCGTAAGGCAGTTATATTTCATCAATACGATGCGAGATCACACACAAGTTTGACCACAAGCTACTCGTAAAAGTTATTGGAATTTGGATGGGATGGGATGGCCATACCGGCCATATTCAGTTGACCTTGTCTCGTTCTCTTCAAAACTCTTTCCGGAGAGATGGCTTTTTTGTCATACGTCGTTACTATGGACATATATTGTTCGGTATGTTAAACTCAAAAAAGGTTTTTTCGTAGACTAATCTACGGCTTCTAGTCGTATATTGCCAAAACCACTTAGCATTAACGAATGGGATCATTCTTTCTTCACACACAGTATTCAGTGCGTGTAGGTTTGTTATCTTGAAATGGCAGTTAATTATCGATTTAGAAACAGCTAATCTCGATCAAGCATGTGAAACACATACACACAAGATTATATCTCTGAAATTGACAATAATTCGTTAAATAACTTTTGAAATCTGCATGCAAGTTGTCTTCTACATTACCTATGCCCTGTATTATCTTTTGATCTTGAGTAGTCCTATCTGCTAGTGTTTTGAGCGTTATCAAGAATCTTCTCAAAAGGTATGCCATCACAATATTTTAACAAAATTGTCATTTTGAATATGCTTTAGACATCCCGTATGATTAGACAATAAATGCAAACCTTCGATTCTGATGTGTCTTGATAAGTATGGTAGATGCATTGCCTGAAGCGAGTATTCCATATCTGAGCTTCGACACTAACCTCCTTTCAAACATCCAACTTGTATTGAAATTGTAAGTGTGATAAGCCATCTTAGCTACTTACATGAGGTATCACTATGTTTAAAAGAGATAAGATGATGATTGACTATCACTTCCAGATATTTAAAATTTTCAACCATCTCTTAGAAAGAAAAGTGAAGATGAACAGGAAGTATTTTTGAGAAATTCTCGTTCCTTTCTCCTCTTCTATTGCTTGATGAGATGAGTACTACCAGGGTGCAACATATTGGTTGAAGATGGCCCGATACTAATCCATTATCACCACTTAATTGCTTTAGTAAACTCACTTTGCATTGTTGATGTGACTTTATGCAAACAACTATGCGGAACAACAATGAATATGTTACTCGTATCTTCGAAGGCGATGGGGACACTGTTTTCATGTACCTTAAGTAATTCATTCGAGTACAGAATAAATATCAATAACCCCATTTATATTGACACAATATAAATTGGGAAGCCAATTACTTATCCCACCCTGAGCGTAGATGTTTTCCAATGCCGATATACCCTTTGCATGTCCTAATGTATGGAATACTTTTTTGAAGTCCATAGATAGGACTAGAACGTGGTTATTATTTGTTTTTTTAATTTTTCATGAACTGTATTCAAGAATTCGTCTTGAAGCTTTTCTGTACTTTCCATAATAAGGGGTTCATATCTACAATAGCATCTGTGGTGTTTATATCACAATGAATCCGTGTTGCCGCCAACGATACCAGAAACGAACTCTTAGTCAACACTCAAAAATCCTGCACATATGCTTTGATTATCACAGAGAAGATGAAACTGCCTCGGTTCGTTGCCAAAGGGCACCACAATCTAGTTCATAAAAAATACTACAATATAATGTTGAAGGTGATGCAAAAGTTGTCACCCGATGTACTTTGCCTGTAATTTTTTTTATGAATAAGAAACATTAGTTGTGCTTTTGAATTTTGTTTAATTGATGTCTTAGATTGTTTCCATGAAGTCGATGAAATGATTTCGGACACGAAATGACGGCAGCGGAAATGAAAATGTTAAGGATGTCTAGTGGTGTCACTAAACGCGATTGCATTAGATCTACGCATATAAGAGGAAGTCTACATATAAAGAATTCGGTAACCGAACAGCTTGAGGCGAATAGAATAAGTTGGTATTGCCACGTTCAAAGAAGATCTGCGGAAAATCCGATTAAAAAGGCACTATCAACTACGGTCACTCCAACTGTAAGAAAACGGGGTCGGAAAAAGAATTCCTGGATTTCTCAGATATCAAATGCGCAACAACGCCTGGGGCTTACCACTGAAGCGATCCAGGACCGAGCATTATGTAGACGCGTTCTGCGGTCTGCGACATTAGCCAACCCCATAAGCGGAGCAGCAGCGATGCAGTAAAAATGGGAAACTCGTTACGCATAAGTTCGTATAACGAGGAAAGGGTTAATAAAAGGATAAGAAGAAGACCGAGCTCTGGCGTAAATGGAGGGCAAACATGGTCCCATCTAGCCAAGATCCATCAACCCTAAGCTCCAATAAGCAGCCCATATGGGTTGATTGTACTACCCAGAGAGTAAGTGGGTGTTACAGAAGATGATTCGGATGACGAGGAGGAGCAAGGCAATGATGACGAACAAGAGCCAATTTTTTCTAGGCGTAACAAGATGTGACCATCACAGTGAATCGAGGGCGAACACCAACAAAAACAACATCAAATTCGAAAACAAAGGTCCGGAGTGCCGTGAAATCACCAGTGACGCCTACCATTTGCCGGAAAAGCCGGTTTCTAAGCAACTCCGGGACTCTTGTCGTATGTGGATGGCGAAATTCTGGCCAAGTAAGGTAACAAGTTTACGAGAGGCCTTGTGGTTTATCTCGTTTAATTAGTTTTTCCAGCTCAGTCTTGTGGGGTGACTAGAGGTTATTTGCTTAGGTCGGCATGGAAGTAAAACTTTTTCAGGGAAGGCACTTATTTGAATTTGGGCAATAACATTGTCCGGTCTTTTCAAGGCAAGAGATGGTAGTTGTATTGAAACTGAAGTTTCTTCCTCCGAACTGTATTGACACCCCAATAAAACAAATCAGACATCGTACTCCGTGAAGTAACGTTTATTCACCTGGCTTTCGAAGCGCTAAAGAAGCGGCAGAAGCTTGCCGTAGTACAGAGAAACCTGGTCCTCTTTTATCAGCAACAACTTAGGCTGGCAGGCTTTGGCATTCGTCAACTGAGGGGAAACCCAAGTTTCGGTTATCAAGGACGGCCACCAGTTGCATGTATCCATTGGATGGTTTAATTGTAATGTAATGCAAGAAGGAAATCGGACGCATGCTGGAGATCAGTCGGGGAACTCAATACACAAGTTATTTAGGGCTAAGCATGTCGGCAAAAAGCAAAGAAAGGCGTCCATGTGTAGGAATTAGTATTTATAGATTAGGCATGTTGAGATTTTGAGATAAAAACGATTCTCGCGCTATAATGGGTGGAGATTTCTTAAAGATTAAGAGCTTTCATTAGGCAAGAATGAAGTTAGATCTGTCGTATCAGCGGACGTAAAAATCATAGATGTTCATCAGGGTCGTGTCCCTACCAATTGAAGTACAAACTCGGGTCGAGGTAAAAGAAATTCTTGTTATGCCAGCGAAATTACATACAGTGTCCTTGGTGCCGATTTTTAGGCATTTTTTGGAATCGTCCCGGATTTAGAATCACGAACTTGAAGCTCCTCAAGCAATGGGTTCGATTTTCGAGATGGATGTCATCGAAACAGGACAACTGGAAGCGTTTGTTGCTCAATGACCGAGGGATTGGGGTATATGGAATGTATTTATTTAGAAGGACATAAAATTAGGACGTCAGCAAACCTATTGAACATATTACTACCCAATGGCACCGCTGATGCAACACATACTGATAGACAGCACCTTAGGTTTTTGTTGCAAACTTCGTCACTTCGTTAGTTAGGCCGTCTTGTTTAAGAAAAATACGAAATTTGCTCGTATATGGTCGATGTGGTACGAGTAAAGTTTAAGGAAGAAGTCCAGACTTCGATAGGCCATTTGTAGTTCAGACGGATGCCAAAATTTTTAAGAAGGGGATGTGCTTGTCATCTTAGGTAGGTCTATTCATAGAAGTGAGGGGAATCATTCCACCAGGTGTGTTTGGCTATCGTTTGGGCGATTACGAAGTAAATATTGAGCCAAAGGCTTTTGGTATATGGTTCTAACTGATTATTATTTGCTGGTGTTACTGAGTAACCTTACGATACCTCAAACTCAACCTTAATCGAAGACCAGATGGATGAGCAGTTAGGTTGCAGCAATTCGATAGTTCAAGATATGCTTTAGCGAAGTGTCCCGGAGTTGGCTGGGATATTAGAAGAGGATAGGAGCCAGGCACTCGTATCCAAAGATTCTGCCAGAAATAAATTTTGGGATTTGCAAGATTTGCCTACAGGTGAAATCTATCAATGAGCGACCCGCCGCTCTGGTGGTAGAGAGGATAGGTATGCAAAGGTATTGGAAAATGGTGTGTCTAGATCTTGAAGGCCCACTTATCTTCTTCTCCGGGTAAAATATTCATTTTACTGTGGCAGACTATTTTCCTAAATTCCGTTTGCTGTTTGCTCTACATGCGTCAACTGGAAGGGCAGTGTTTTTCTTCTTTTTGATGCAGCCAATTTGTAAAGGCGCGCTGTGTCTCTGTCCCAACCAATCCGGGTTATTCCATCTGGAGAAATGGCTCACTCTTACTCTATCTAACGTTGAGTCATGATTCATACTTCCCGGGGTTTATAGGGGGTTACACACACAGTCTCCTAAGGCTACCAAGAAGGGGCTAAGCAAGCCCTCGGTACGAATTTAAAACGACGTTGTGCTACTTAGCTTAGCTATGTTTTGACCAATTAGTAGTATACCTCTTAATTGTCGTCCAGAACCCTTTTGGCTTCTCAAAATAGCATCCACATATTTGCCAATATCATCAGAGGAAATGTGATCAGCATCAGCAATTTCTTACTGCCCTCTGTTTCGAGAATTCTAAGCAGTTCATGGGCTTTAGAAGGGAAATGGGAACACCACCTTATTGTGCGTCCCGACTGTCTATATTTTGCATGAGAAGTTGGCACATGAAGCTAAAAAAAAAACTGAGCTCCAACACCTAATACAGCTGCTATTACCACCTCTGCTTTGAAATTATTGAAGGCCTCATGTCAGGACTCAGATGGACATGGCATTTAATGCAAGGCAGTTTCTTCGAGTATCTACAAATCAACTCTTTTAGCGTGTAAGTCGAAAGCCTTCCAAAGATGGCTGCCAGTCAGTCTACCCAAGATTTTCGTAATATGACAGAATGACATATCTTCAAACCTTCCAATCCTTCAATAACGATCACTTCCACTCATTAGCTCAGGATTTGAACGTAAATCACCACTTAATCGGAAGTTTCAACATCAGATTTTCACTCTAATTCCCAGGAGTCTTCGAAAACATAACAAAGTCTCAGTGAAAAGACATCTTTAAAGGTTAAACAAGCTAACAACTCAAATCGTAAGCCTACCCAACCGAAACATGTTGTCAGCTTTATGGTGTAGTACCTTCTATCCCATCAGATACTTCAAACGTCTTCCGAGAAAAGGTTCCCGATCCCATTTCAACAGCTCAACAGTATGATTAAATTCGTTTTTTTGTTCATTCCATCTCTCCAAATGTCCAGTTCATAAAATGAATGTCCTTATTTTGATGGGGCTGTTTTATTAACCTTTCCAATGTTGACCCTACTTAAAGATCAATAGCAACTAACCCTGAACCTGACAACGCAATGGTGAATCCTTTCTTCTAAATTTTTTTTTGGTTTTTTTTTTGTGAATACCACTACAACTGCTGGATCCTTATGCTGATTTAAATCCGATACCCCCAAGTTATTATTGCCATTTGGAATTTTATATCCTCATACTCGTGTGTTGTTGTTCTTCTTCTTCTATCACATACAGACTTGCCCGAGATCAAAGCGGATACAATTTCGACTTTCGTATACGTTATAAGGTCCTGTCACGGGATAGTGCAGTCACACGGTATGGAGGGATTAAACTGGAAGGTAAGTCCTATGAATTGTTTACGGCAAAGCATCCAACCATATCCAATTGAATGAGGACCAGTAAATGAGAGATACGAAAAGGACTCTCGAGTAAATCCTCTCAAGAATTCCTTGTCCCATATATGGGTGGTCGTAAAAACGGAAAAAAAAGAAGCAAAATCGTTTTTCTTTTTTATTATTATTTTTCTCGTCCTGTGATAATCCTTTTTTAGACTTCACCCCTTGGTACAATGTGAGCAATTTTTTACATCAAAACATCATTGAGGATTTCACGAATTCCAGTGGCGCAAGGTCAGATCGCTATGGACAGGATTTCAGTTTATTCAGTTCATATGCCAATGATAAGTCCTTTGGGAGTATGCTCGATAGGACGATACTAAAGGATGATCAGAATTACACCGAACCCAGGTATTACTTAGGTGAGTACAAATGCAGACAATGATACGAGTATACTCGTATGCTTTGATCCGAGTCTGATTACAATTTTTTGCTTTGTTTTGTCTTTACAGGAGATCTGATCCCGGGAACCTATTGTTCGAGGATATTCTCAGATTGTGATAAGAAAGTTTGTCGTCTCCAATCGCCCAACTATCCTGGAATTTATCCGAGAAACTTGACTTGCTACTATGCGGTGCGCCAGGTAAGTTGCATAACCTTCGCCCGATGTATCCTTTCAAAAGCACATGTGTGGTGTGGGGTTGAGTAAAGTATGAACTTTCAACCACGAAAACTTTTGTAATTACCGGAACAATTGGGTTTTATCTGAGGTAGGGTCCCTTTCTACTGATAGAAATCCTCTTTTTTTTGTGATGAAAGGACCAACATTTTGAATAATATGACGAAGAAGGAAAGGAAAGGAAACGAATAGTTAATATGATCGAAATATTTGTTTGTCGAAAAGTTATCTCCTTTTTGGGGGGTGGAGACGGAGTCCTTTTTTCACTTGTACTCGTTGGTTTAATGAAAATATTTGTGGACAACTTTTGACGACAGCCATTGCAACAGTCTGTTGACAGAGAGAAAAATCCAAAAAACGACAAAAGAAACATTTTTGAAAATTCAGCCAACCGAAACTGGTTGAAAGGAGGAAAAGCTTAAGAACTCCAGTCAAATGGAAAGTGCAGTGAAAGGCACTGTCGCAAAATTGTGCAATCGTGGATGGAACTTAAGATGGTATTTTGTATTTTGTTTGACGACTTTTTCTATACCTGGCTGGTTGGTTGACGTTTTTGAAGTGCAAACTGTGAAGGGAATTCGAGTTGAGTTTTGTATTAGTCGATGACCTATGACACAGTTGCTTTTAGCTGCTTTGTTAGACATTTTGTGACGGCAGCTTTACGTTACAGAGGTTGAAGTTATGCACTTTTATAGTACATGAATGCAACTGGAGTTTACTTGGGGATGGAACAACATGATCACATGACGCGCCATGGACTGTTCAGTTTCTATCAAAGAAGTGTGGAAGGAAACTTTTATTTCATCTGCTCTGAAGACTCCTAGACATAATACAGAATGAGCGATTCGGGTTCAAGACCTACAATTTTTCTTGGAGAATAGAATAACCATCAATATCCCATATCCCCAGTTCCATGTTACATTTGTTAGGAATTCGAGAGGGTGGAGATGTGAAAATCATACATAATGCCACGTAGAGCATTAGCACAAGGGGAAACCTCAAGAAAATTGAGAATTTCGTCCGACGACTGACTGTAAGGCGACTCCCACATAAACGTCTCCTAGAACGAGCATTTTTGCTGGAGAAGAAGTCAGGTGTGTTGTGCATTGATGGAGTTGCGTACAACTACCATATTTAATGCATAAGCCTCTTAGTACTTTGCCTCTCTAGAGAATAACATAAAATAAAATCAATGTCCTTGGACACATGGATTCTTAGATAATATTTGCCTCAAATGCCTTGGTAATGTCATAACCAAGCATAAATAACAAACCACAACGGGGTATTGTTGCAGGATCTAAACGTGAATCGTATCTTCGTCTACCGGACCATAAAACGATATCAGGATACCGGGATAGTAAACTAAAGATACGGTGGTGGACGTCGATCGACAGGAACATCACCTGAGAACGTGAGACTTGTCATAGGCACAACTTCGTAACTATCGGGTTTTCCAGTAGGGACTGGACAACTTTGAATTTAATTTGTGAACGCACTCTTTCACTAATCATCAAACTGTCACTGTCAATTTATTCAGTAAACTCAACATTTTCATTATGGTAAAGTATGCGAACGAGCAACGTCTGCAAATTATAAAAATTTTCTACCGAAATTCGGAATCGGTGACTGCAACTTTAAGAGCGTTAATTCCAATTTTCGGTCATAATTCTCGCCCTAGTAGACAGGCAATAACAAGTTTAGTGCAAAAATTTGAGTCTACATATTCGTTGTGTGATGGTCGAAGTGTCGAAAATATTGCTGCCGTTCAGGCGTCCGTAGCAAACGATCCAAATCAGTCAATTTCACGGCGTTCTCAAGAATTGGGAATCGCTCAGACCACATGATGGCATATTTTTTGGCCGAATTGGAAGATATGGACTTGGACGACATGTGATTTCAACAGGATGGTGCCACACAGCACACATTACAATCGATTTATTGAAGAGTAAGTATGGTGAGCGTGTTATCTCAAGAAATAGGCAAGTCGATTGGCCGCCTCGTTGTTGCGATTTCCCCTTGACTATTTTCTATGGGGCTACGTTAAGTCATTGGTTTATGCCAACAAGCCGACGACATTGGAAGAGCTCAGAGCCAACATTGAATGCGAAAAAGCGGCCGTTTCGGCCAAAATGTGTGCCAATAATAAAGTTTTTGAAATATCTCAAATGGTTTGCGTTTTATTTAAAAAAAAAAGTTGTCAAGTCCTTATTGGAAAATCCGTTATCTACAGATGAATGTCTTAGATCATTGCAAAAGTGTCCGATTTAAAAATGAAACATAAGCGATTACATCTTGAAGAAAACAATTTTATTACTCAATTATGTAGTCGTCGATATTTTCTACAACTCTCTCCCAATGTTTTAGAAGCTGGCAGATTCCGTTTTCAAAAAAACTGTGTGGTTTTATTTCTTGAAGTAGTTTTCGTTAGCCTTGGCGAAACCGTTCTGACCGAAACAGATGAAAATCCGAAGGAGGAAGGTCTGGGGAAGACGGTGGGCGCTGAAAGATTTTACTTTTCAAATCCTTTACAGAGATGCACATAGTAGGTACTTATACGCCGTTCTTTAGCCTTTCTTTAGTGAAGAAAGCTCGAAAAATATTATACCTCTGAAATCCTATCAAACAGATAACAATTCCTTCATTAGATGCAAACCAGGCTTTGTCACGGGTTCTGTTAATTTTCAACCACTTCTGGCCACCTGTTACGACTCGACCCCAAAACAAACAATACGGCACCCACGTTTCGAGCTTGAAATCAAATCCAAGTCTCTTAAAATGGCAAGATGCTGACAAATGGTCAATATTAAGTGTCTTAGCAATCCTCTCAGCTGAAATCTTGTTATCAATCTCCGAAGGCCATCCAGAACGTGGTTGAATGTCCGAGGTCATATCGACGTTCTTAAATGTACCAAACCACTTTTAAACGGCCCTAAGGGTAAGAGCACCGAATAAGCACTCTGAATATTTTTTTTTGTTGCAGTTCCAATGCTCATTCCTTTTCGAACTCATAGAGCAGTACATGGCGAAAGTGTATCTTTTCGTTCTTCATTTTAGAATATTTTTTCACGCACAATTTGACTCAACTCAACTGGGTCTAGGGATAAAATGATTTCTGATATCACGACCTATCCACTGGCAGATATCAAGTCCATTAAACAAGTAATAGTTGCGTCATACAGTAAACTTTCTTATTCTTCGTTGCTGAGGTATTCGTACCAAAAATTCAATTGAAATGCATCGCAGTTGACATCTCCATAAAATCAATGCATGGGGAAGGTAAGCAGCGATCACAATCCGGAGTGGGATTTTTACTCTATTGAAACACAGCACTCAAATTGTTAAAATTTAACAAAGAACAAGTTGGCAATAAGAGCAGATCAAATAAGCAGCTTGACAGCATCTGTAGGTATTCCAACTCCTCCTTATGTTTCTGCATCTTTGGTTACAAACAACTATTGTCTTTGGAGTGAAATACGTTACTCCCATTAGGTGAGGATTGTCAAACCATTGAGGAAGGTGTGGAACGACTCAAGCTGCAATATAGGCAAAAATATTTTCAGTCCTACAAAAGCAATTCGACAGAGAAAACTGAAAAAAGTTGACAAGAATTGGTACCCTTCCTTAACTCTTCAATTATGAGAGGGTAATGCCAAAATGACCTTGTTAGGCTGCATTGCAGGTTTTACCAGTTTACAAAAGATGGGAGATGAACGATTAAGGCAGAGTTACTTATAACTTTCTTCGGGATGTGACGACCATGAGTGGACAATTGAGTTTCAGCCTCGGCTTAGGGTTTCTGTTAACTCGGCATAGCTCCTTGAATGCGGTTCTTCATGGGAGAGGCCTTAGCGAAGTGGCAAGTTGTTCATACGGAGTTCCCCTTGAGGATTGGATGCAAGTTCTATGCATGTGTCCAATATACTCAGATGTTAGGAACTTGAAAACTTTAGGTAGCCAGTCGCATACATAGGTTAGCTTTATAGTTTATAGTTGGACTATAGGCCGCCAGTCCTGGGCTGTGAAGTGTCTCTCTGGAAGTAACTGCAACGTTGCGAAGCCCAAACGGAAGCTATATTCGCCCCTGGAACTTCTGTTCCAGCCTGACCTAGGAGTTGGCCCATTTGTGGGACTAGCGTGGTGGTTGTAGGTTATACCCAAAACCACTGGGAGGATAGACTGACTGGAGCTTCGATATCAGATGGTTCAGCAAATTCTGTAGCGTCCTACAGCTTTGATGGCTATGCTCGATCTGTCCGATTTGGAGTTGCACTGCAACTGGGTGCCATGATCCGTAGAATAACGGAGGTATTAGATAGGCGCCGATCCTTTACCACCAAAGGATCAGCTTATGCGTTACAAACGACTTCGAAACTGGTACTGGTGGTGACACTTGTTCTGCTCGTAGGGCGCTTGCCAATGTATTGTTCCTGATCTCTTGAGGATATACTTAAGGCAGAATTGAGTCTTTACGGCAGGCGCCGACGCTTAACACTGGTGACATTTGTCAGCACTACACCGAGTTGGTTGAAGAAGTTAGAAAGCCACAAGCTATTTTGTTTTACAACAAACACAGAGTAGGCGTGGACGACATAGACCAAATTATAGTCTTTTTTTCTTCAACATGTTGAATGTCGCATTTTTTATAATCGAAGCAAAAGCCAGAAATATTCGTGTAACAAAGGACTAGTCCCTTGTATTCTACAAAATTTAAGTGTCGTATTTCCATGTCCCTGCTATAGACTGATTCTTAACAGTATAGATCGTTGCGGCCGTTTTCCTAATGAAAACTGTGTTTCTATTTCAGAGAGACATCAGTGCCGCATCCTTATTCGGTTTCGGTATCATTGTAGCTACTTCCCTTTCCTGGCTGATTTTCTGGCCAAAACCAGCCCTTAGCGCAGTGCAAGTCGAATTCTTATTCTTCAGCAACAACAAGTTTGGTATCATTGCATCAGACGACATGTTCATAAGACCAGAAAAAAAGTCCAGTTGGCGCGTAAGGACATCCTCGCTGCGGTGCGGTGTATGTTCTTTCATAGACAGCTTCTCTTTAAACAGATAATGGGTTTGAAAGTGCATCCCATGATACGAGTATGAATATAAAGAGGAGGAAGATTCATCAGAACATCTTCAGCATTAGAGGATAAGCCCTTAAGGGACAAACGAGAGTTGTACATTCAAATAGCTAATTGTTGGATTTCTATTTCCTTTTACTCCTTAAGGAACATTACCCTTACCATGTGGGTGTTATGCGTTAGCTTTCTTCCTGGCCAAGTGAAAACCCTACGATTGCGGAGCAAACAATAGACTCTGATAAGGAGGGACTACTTGTAGATGACTTTAAAGAGTAGATGAATGGGACGTCTTTGGTGTTCAATGCCACCGCTACACCTTGCTAATTGCTTGGGGGTGATGGACACTAGTGTAGATGCAGCCAGGATTCCAGAAAAGTCCAATTGGCGTCCCTGTTCCCTTGTTAGAAACCGTCCTTTAATATGGTTGACTTATTGCGATGCAAGCGAGGAGATAATTGAAACAAGTTTTCAAATGGTCGATGGCATAAAGTGGTGTTATTCCAGTGCTGTCCACGACTAGATTTTCAATGAACTCTAGTTTAGTTTGACGACTAAAAATTCTACGAAGCTGCTGCGATCTGCGAACCATAAGCCATATAGGTAAGATGTTGTTCTGTTTCATATATCCTTTAGTGCCACTGGGATATAGCAACAGATGAGGCCTATCCTGCTTATTATACTCGTAGTCTTGCCCGGTATAAAATTGTTAAAACACCCTCTAAACAAGGCATTATCTGGCAAAACAACGGAGTTGAAGCGGCGGTAGACTGCACAGAGCTAGATGTCTCTCCTCTTTTTACCCAGGATGTCCGCAATGGCCGACAGATACCAGCATTTCTCATGTCAGATTTATGGCACTGCAAAATAGTGAAGGTCCCCTGTCTTCCAGGTGGCATACGTTGTGATGAATGACGCATTCAGAGAAAAACGAGAGCATGAACATGATCGCTCTGTGACGTTAAAGCCTTAAATAACCATTGTGTAACAACGGCGCAGTCTGTAGGGATAAGTGTAGCCGGCAGGGAGATTTTTGTCATCCGATTATTGGGACATTGTCCACTGATATCCAGAGGTAGCTGGACTCTAACCTGGGTTTTCCAGGGGAGTTGGACAATTTCCGGATGCAGGCGAACGTGGCAGGCTTACTAACACCTTCCAAAGAGATGTACGAGTATTGGGTATACTAATGGTTGCCTTAGCTGACCTTTAATTTTGGCTTCTTGAATACATTCCTGCATATGAAGAGTCTGAGTGGGATTCAGCTCCATATTCTGCTTGTGTGTACCAGACATCTCCCCTTACAGGGCAATAACTGAGTACTAGCTGAAAACGTATGATTTGAAGAATTCGTAGCCTTTGAAACAAGTTGTTTTTATAGCGACGAAAGAGGTAGAAATCTGGTGGACATTTTCTTACCACAGGATGCGACTGTTCTAGGCTGTAGGATATTCTACAAGTAATGATCACAAATCACGAGAGATGAGGTGTTCCAATTTCTCCGTCGGATAAGCCTCCTTCTGGGAGAATCACGGTGACTGTTGGTTATACCCAAAATCGCGAGAAGAGTTCAGCTGACTAAGCTTGGCCATCTTAAGATCGCTATAAATTGTAAATAATTACAGTGAGACGACGACTATCTAAGTCAGTCTCCCGAACATGATGTTTCACTGCAAAAGGATGACCGGCCTCGAACCATTGCCAAGGAGAATTTGGACGACGGGCGACTTTGATCTGGTACAGGTGATGACACTTATACTTTCTTACTTTACTTTTCAATTCACAGCCATAAGCTATGATTGGCCTGATTAGGGCCACGTAGCAAATAACCTTCACCCTCGAGTCAAGTTGACTGCTGTGAAACAGTTTTCTTGTCAAGGCTAAGGCTCTATTGGCTCCAGCCAAACAAGCATATATATATTTGTCAAAATATAAATACTGATCGAGCCAGATACCAAGGTACATATCTAACTACGTTTCTCACCGCTAATGGCAGCCCGTAGTGTCCAATGACGGCTAGATTTCTCCAGTGGTTTCTGGTATCCCAAGAAGCCCATCTCAATGGGGTCCTCAACAGTATTGTTTCCGACTTTTGGAAATTGATTTTCAATTTCCAATTATCGCAATACGCCTTAATGTGATCGAAGTCAGTCTGCAGCAGAGCATCACTTTCCTGGATTTTGGAACCTTGTTGCAAGCCGTTTTTGATGTCAAATATTTTTCTCGAAATGACGTTGCCACATTTGACAGCAAACTTCTTTCCTATAAGCATGTTGTAAATCGTATATAAAAGGGGTTTCGGCACACCCAATCTGGTCAACTTATAAAAAAGCCCTTCTAACCATACAGTAGGCCTTCGAAGGCCTTCTCGAAATTGCATTTGTTCCATTGTATGTTCATCGGCGACGATAACGTTTGCCGCGTTTACTTCATTGAATACGGTGAAACCGTTATTCTCAGATCCCCAATTTTGATAGGCTCTATTCTCTATGTCGTGGTTACGGTGACCTGGATCGTTCACCGTATACACGGCGCACTTGTACTTTCCCGAAGGGTTTTGATCGATGCATTATATTGATGTCTGGTGTCCCGGGCTTGAACCTTCACGGAAATTTCTTTTGTTAACTACTACTGATATCTGTCCATAGACTGTTGCTAACCTTGAAGTTAGAGTTGAGGATTCGTGATGAGAAGAAGTCGATTCTTTTCAGATTTCAGGGATACAACTTTAGAGTAAGTAATCTTGCTGAGCATTTCCACCACGATAAGATATCCCCATCCCCAGAAAGTGTTTTCGTTGCAAAATTTTATGGCTGTAAATTCTTGACAGGATTTGCAAAAAGGTGCCTTGCAAACTAGTAGGTAGGCCCATAGATAGCGGCTTAATATTTTAACTAAACTAAGATCCTTTTCATGAGAAATACGAATTCTGTTGATAGATTGAAGACTTCTTACTGATTTGGTCATATACGAGTATATGTATGTAGGTCTGGAAAGATCTTTCATTCAATGCAGATGCCTTGATTAAAATATTTTAAGTGTTGCTCCCTATCCTTAGAGGAACTATACTACCCGATTGTGGGTCTTAAGCCCACTATGAGAGTACCAGTTAACAATAAAAAATCAAATTAAATTGCTGACTCTCCCGTTCGCATCCATCCTGTCTGTACTCTTCGCCACACATACTTCAATCTCAACCACAATCAAATAGCCAAAGGACCGCCACTAGCTACCGGCCATAAACTTTATTGGTCATTCGTGTGCCATCAAAGAAGCTTTAATTCCGATTAAAACGAATCCAAATGACTGGAAGAAAGGAAAACACAGAAAAGTATCTATAAGAAAAGAAACCCAAACAAAACGAATGAATGTCCTTTAGAGCGACATCTATTTTTATAACTTTTCAAATAGAACAGACACACATACCTACACAAACCACTGAAAACATAGTTAAAGAATCCTTTACCTTTAAGAAAATAAATTTATTATTTCACTGTTTTGTTGTTTCACAGCACGATGTCCCGGATGGGAAGCACGCCCTCATCCTTGTACGGCAACCGAAGGGTAATCTTGTCTGGATATCCACACAGGAAACCATAGGCAATAAGATAGCGAACACAAATGAGAAGGATAAGAAATTTGAACCGCGCCTCAAGACCTGGAACGACTGTGACTACATTCAGGTAATTAGATTGCACAATACTATATGTCCTTGCGTCTTTGGTATTTGTATTTGTATTTGTATTTGGTTATTTGTTGTCGGTTTCTTTATCCCAGTTTGTCCTTGTTTTTGTTTTTTCAATCATCTCTTTGGTTTTCCCTTTTTTCGGTTCACTTGATTTCAGGACGATGTCCTTTTTTTCAGGGATTTTAAAATGTTGTTGCTAGGACGGTTAGTAACCGCAAGCTCAATTCAAACTATTCATTTGTATTCGCTGAGAAGTATAAATTGTTTTTACATCATTACTTTGTCGTAGAAGGCCTTGGGAGGAATAATGGCACACAATCAGGGATGATTTTTCCAACCATCCAAAGGATGAGCAAAGGAAAACGAAGACTGACTTAGAGGTTGAGAATGCCAACAGGGACTGCTTTGCTAGGACAAATTTTTCTTTCTTCCTTTTTATTTCGATTACTTTCCTCCGGGTGAAAGATACAGGATTTTGTCGTTTTTTTTTTTTATATTCTTCGTCCTTTTAGTCCCGTTATTCTACTTGATAATGAATCGGTGTAATCAAATTAAATTCCCCATTACTGTCGGTTTGTGATGGAAGGCAACACGGCTCGGTTTGTAGTTGTACGAATGGTGACTTGTAACCTATGATTAAGGACTCACTCTAGGTGTTGCATTCGAAACATTTTCTTTTCTCTATCCACCATTCTTTGGTCTGGGTCTGAGTTTCTCCTGAATGTGGCAATTCAAGTATAACGCGTACAAATTTGGTTTATTGAGTTTGGCTTCGGTGAAATTAGATTACACAGCTCAATGAGATACTCGTACGATGTAGTCGTTATGCTACACCACTCGTAATTCGAGTGCCTGAAATATAATGAGTGGAATTTTAATGGGGAAATTACTGTTGAGCTATTTTGTGAGCCTCTTTAAGAGGAATGAGTGTCCCATTTGCAGGGGGTGTTTGCAGTACGTACTCGTAGATATGCCAGCAAAATTAGATATTAACGTATGACTTTAGTCGTAACACAAGTTTGTGGAATGTGACACGAAGTATCTTATCTTCTGTGACGCAGGGAACGACTTGACTTGGCTTGACAACATGACGACATGAATGTCTTCAATTCATATGCGTAACAAGGAGGCATTTGAGGCAAGATGTAGGAGTCACAAGGACTCTTCTGCTTTTTAATTAACACCTAATGAGCTGTTAATTGCAAATGGCATGTTCGTGGCGTAAAAACGACTTTGTTATGTGGGGCGTGGTAGAAGAAAAAATGTTACGTATACGCCACAGGAGATGAGATACTTTTTTCCTCTTTTTTTTATGTTAAATTGCTTTTATCGGACGTTGCTTAGGTGTTAATGTAATTTTTATGCTTTCCGTTAAGGGCGATACAAACTTTCCAGAGAAGTTCTCCTTTGAAAAGCAATATTAGCATTTTAATGGGAAATTGTGGGCTGAAGGCATCCCCCGAAGTGAAATATTGCGAAATTCAAATTTTTAAGTTTGAAATTGAAATCGATGTGTGAGTTTGTATTTTATGGATTTTTTTTGTGTCGAAATACATACAGATATATGAAAGAGGGATTTGGGGAAAGTTTTTTTGACAGCTGGAGGTGCAATTACGATTTCAGAATTTTGCTTTGTTTGACCAATTGCAGTGGGGTGTTGGTATTGTGTGCCGTAGTAAACACATATTGATGTGGTATTCAAATCATTTAGATACATATTCTGTTCTCTTTTTAGGAAACGATTGGCTTGGGACAGGACTTTGAAATCTTAATGCTTGTCAAGTCATTCATTCATTCTTTTGCCATCTTCGCAACAAATTACGAAGATATCTGGCACACTCCGTTCACTGAAACACCAATCTAAGTTCTTTGAGACTTACTGAGGAATATTCGAAAAGTCTAGGTGGCTGCATGGATCTAACAAGAACCTTCTTTGCCTGAACAAATAATCTTTTTTTAATAATAAGTGCTTGCTCAAGGAATAAAAGTAAGGGAGCAAAGAAAATGGTGTACCGATGCACGTTGGTTTTGAATGTATGTTGGTTATAAAGGAAACAAAGAGTTCGGCAGGGCATTCCATACACGAGTACGACTTAGGAAAGGATCACAGTATTCCATTAGTGTTAGTCCGAAGGTGTGCTTTGGAGTAAAACGATGAGCATTCTAAGTGACACAGGTGTTACGGTATAAAGTTGGAAGAGGCAAACTGCTATTGACAATTTAAATGAGCACTGATGGTGAAAATAGCGACAGAACAATGTAAGACCGATGATTTGTCGTCGATGTTCGAGAGTGTCAATTGCCTGTCTAGCATTAGCATCTCACTTACTTAGGTTAGGTTAGGTTAAAGTGGCTGTTGAAAAATCAACCCACTATTACTCCAGAAACCATTTGAAGCTCTTAATAAAGCGTAGGAGACTTTTGATGTCTGTGTTGCTTAAGTCACTTAAGTCGTTGTGGAAGAAGGCCACAGTCAAAATTCATTGTCATTCTTGTTGTCGTTTATGTGCCAAAATCACATAGTATGATTTGAGCGTCATATTTCGGACATTGCTTATATATGAACACATCTTGTCGGCAGTTTGTTGAAAATATTCTTTGGTGGCATCTTCCGTGATTTCTTAAGGGACATGGTGGAATATTAGGCCGTATGTTACCGAATTTATCATTGATGAAGATTGTCATAAGACACTCTCTTCCCTGTCAAAAGTTGTTGACTTCTTGCCTAAGTTTCCCGCATACGACAAATCCGGAACCGGAGAAGCAACCTTATGTCCGGCTCATCCCATTGCACTTCCTGTATTGAAATGATATTTGAGTTAGAGTAGTCAAGGACCTCATCTAATTGCTCGGCTGAAAGTGGCTTTTTAGGTGTTCGCCAAGTTCCAGAAATGCAGGTCCTTGTTCGGTGTTGTGTTTTCTTGTACATCCACTTCTGTGATGTCTAACTATACTATCCCTGTTACGCAGGTATTATATGAATGTATACTCGTATATGACTTTCCTTTGCCCCACGGTTAGTTCTAAATCCACTGCTGAGATCAATATACGCGTATAGCTCACTCTTGAAGAGAGTTTTTAAGTAACAAACTGTCAATCTTGTTCAGGACTTCCTGACCGATTGTACAGTATTTGAAATGACGTGATTTTTTAATGGGTCTTGTAAGAGCGTGTAACGCTGTTTTGACAGATTTTCATCTTTGGTAAACATATTGAAAATTCAACACCCTTCCGTGGTTAAGGCTAAACATAATTTGATGGTGGAACAGTGCATTTGCATAAATAAAATAATTCAGCAAGTCATGGGACTTTTTTTTCCTAATTACTGACTCGCTAAGCACTCTGAGATTAGGCACTTCAACCTAAAAGATCTTTTGTACCGGCTTGTCAGAACTTTGATTAAGCTAATAGGTTTTCTACCTTCTGATTGTAGTTAGTAACTCTACCAGCAGGGGAATCCCTTAGTTCAGTGGTGGCGAGTTGTTTCCTGAATAAAGTATTCCATCTGATTCCGTTGAGAGCTTGACTGTCCGTGAATATATGGATGTTTGCGCCTTTGATACCAAAGTTGTAGATAAAGTTGGCGCATTCTGGAATGGCGTGTAGTATAGCTTGAAATACACTAGAACTTTATCCTATAGCATTGTATATGTTAGTATTCGGTGCGTGCATACCAGCTCTCACTCCCGTTCTGGCTGTTTGTTGTGTTGTTGCTCACCCATGATAATTTGCTGGGAATCTCCGTGGAGAATTCTTTGTCGAAGCATAATGTCTTTTGAAAGCGGTCTGTTACATTGTATATCATGTCAAGTTCTGGTATTTCAGAGAGCAAGATTTTAATGCCCGGGTGGACGCAAAGACCGAAATCTTTGGTTTGTACCATACTTGCTGCGTTGCGTAAAGCCACTTTGTTGATAAATAAGTGTAGGGGGTTCAGTACTATTACTGCATCTGTAGCAGATGTGGGGCAGGTTCGAAAGGTTCCAGAAATGCCCTGACATGTAAGCCTCTGCACTATTTTGAGCTTTGAAATGGCGGTCTTTTGCGTGGTTTTAGTCCACCATTCTATAGTAGGATATGTTTTGTTGGGCCTAACCATCAAATTATAGATCCAGTGATCGATCTTTAGTGATATCCCCCATGTAGTTCCATACATGCGGCGGCAGGCTTATAAAGCGTGGGTTGCTTTAGTTATTTTCCTTGTTATGTGAGAGTTCCAATTAAGCCTTTTATCAAGGATTACTCCCAGATATTTGACCTCAACAATTGTGTTGTTAAGTGAAACCAAACCTAGGTTTAAGTTTCTTCTTCTACTAAGGGAAACTATGATAGCTTTGTTTGGATTAATGTAGAGATTCTCCCTCTTTAGTGAAGCCATTAAATAGGCATTTGATAAGACTTGCTGACAATGGACACAGGGATATATCTACATTCCTTAAATTAGTAATTGTTTGTTTGAATTACATACAAACTTCGTATTCGAATCAAAAAAAAAAAACACTGCGGCGCTGGAAGCCCGGTATGGGCCATGGCCTAGCTTCTTGACACTCATTTGTGTTGCTCATGTTTTCATTTTTGTCACATCTGAGGGGGGCCTACGGTTTATCGCCGAGTCCGAACGGCACTCCTTAGAAGCTTTTTCGTAGGCAATTTTTAACTTTCGAGAGTTTGCCATTGCCCGCCGAAAGGATGATGGCGATTTGAAAAATTGATGGTGACCCAGCCAGGAATCGAACCCAGACTGTCTGCGTGATAGTCCAATGAGCTAACTATCGCGCCATCGCCGTCGCCATCGCCGAATCGTATTCGAATCAACCTAATAGAAAACAAAGAGTATCTACCTTAGTTTATAAAATGCTGGTAGAGTGCTGAAGATCGTTGAAGGCTGGCAAATGACACGGACACGAGCTTTCTACAACAGAAAACCTACCGAAAACAACCCAAAATAAAGTAGTTGGACGCCAACGGAGTTTCCTTGCCATCTACGACTATTGTCTTGCTCTACTTGCTCTACTTTGACGAACCAGAATCGGGCAATCCAATGAGGGCCTATGCTATCCACAATCTCTTATCTTGAAAATGTTTTACCAATCGAATATCTCGAATATCAATATTCGGAAGAAAAAATCATTCCAGGCTGATGAAAGGGATAAATCCTATAATCAACTAAGTCGGAGACTTGCATTCGTAATGGCCTATACCAGGGTTATCAACAATGGAATTGATATTGATTATAGTCCGCAAATTTGAAGGAAGGATAGCGGATTTACATTGAGTTGACATCGGCAAGTGTAGCGTGGGTCAAGTCATATCAAAATTTCGGCAATGAGCCAACACCTTTGGAAGTTTATCTTCAAAGCTACAAATAAGGCAAATCTGTTATCGGCTAACGTTCTAGCATAATCTTATGCTGGCAAGAAGCCAATTGATTAAATTAGCCAAAAACCAGGGTGCACAGTAACAAAGGGACCTGAGATATCTTCATCTTTCGATGAACAACAAGGAAGCTTCCACAACGTATTTATGTGAAGCATTGAATAAGGCATATTGAGTACTGAAGTGAAGAATAATTTTACCGGATATAGACAGCAAGATACGAGTATATTTATGAAGCTTAAGCTGTCGGGATTCTATCTACGACTTAGGAAAGAAAATGTCTTAAGCACAAAAGTGGAACTGAAATTCTTTCGCTTGTAAGACTACTTACACTGGCAAATGAAACTATTAGCAGGGGTATGTTCATACAATAAATAGCTTACCAAGGGAATGTAAATGGTCACTTTAACGACCATCTCTTTGACGACAGGAGTGACTACGAATGATATTTGATCCTGTGCGGAATACTTATTCTTATGACGCCATGCTATGAAAACCACTCATCCATGCAGTCAGAAATAAATCGCTATAATCAAACGTGGCGTAGAACAGCAAATAGTCCTGATGAGCTAGAGAGAGGTTAGGTTTTATGGTAGTGGTCTGAATTTCAGGTACAAAATCGTAGCACTAGTGTTTAAGGACAGTGCCCTGCAAATATGTTTGTAAGTTGGGAGATATTAGCTTTGCTAATTTTTTTGATCTCTTGGGATCGAGCGTGGCAGTTATACCGATGAGGTCATCTGTAGCTTATCTTACAGAGTGTTTCAGAGTGTGTTATTTGAAAAGTAGTTATTGATAATGTTTATGAAAATATCTTTGCTATATCTCTATTCGCTTCTTTCCGATGAAGGTGTTCTAAGACTAATTTTCAATCGTTAAGTTGAAGAATAGCTCATTTGGGAACTATGATGGAACATGAGCAGCCAACATGCCTCATAATTGAATCTGTCCATTGATGAATGTTTCTGAGAGATATTGTGGCAAATTTAATACCAAAAAATGTCTAAGGATAGCAAATAAAGTAATTGCGTTTTCTGACAAATTTATGACAGTCCTTTCTTCCGTAAGCAGACGGGTCTGGAAAACATAATACATAACCCTCCGATCAGCAAAAGCTTCCATAGCATTATATTAGCAACAAGGTCCTACTAGGATTTGTGTGCAATTTGTTCAAGAAATTTATGGTTTTATCAATATGCAGTTGTGCCTGACTATTTTGTTTATTGACTTATAGTTGCTTTTAGTCCGAAAATGTATATTGCAGAGAGAAATTACAGAAAATATACTCGTACAAGAAATTTATAGGCAAAGTAATTTATATATTAATTAAATATTTATTCTGTCTGTGTAGCTAGTGCAGCAGTGCAGGTTTGGCACCGATATAAAAGTGCTGAGTGATCAGCATAAACCGCATTTTTGCAGCAACAGCAATACGCTGGGGTTTTCTGCTGGTTTTTGTACTCCAAATAAAATAAGTGACATGATGGCCGATTTGAACGCGGTACAAATGAAGGAACAGGTCCTGGTTTTGGTGTTGCTACTTAATTTTTTATTACGTGGCTTTCAGTTCAACTTATCATAACATCAAATGTGCTTCCATAGCATTTCGAATTTTGGGATAGCACATTATTCGTAGATTTGTGGCTCGTTCTTCTATGTTTGAAATTGCCAAATGTCTCGTTAACGACTTCAAAAATAATAGCCCTTTGTCCGATTTTTGAACTGGACTAATTTCATCGTATATTATGACTGAGGCGGATGGAGCAATATCGATCATATTGCTAAGTCTAAAACTATCTTAAGGGCATTTCACATACGTGCAGTGACTTCATGTGCTTCTCTGCCCCTAATGATAATGACTAGGTCATTGGCATATCCAATTGTATTGTGACCTCGGTTGCTTAGTCTATAACAAAAGACCACAGGATCATGGAGGCCAAAATAAAACCTGATGAATTAGTGATTCCTGGGCATTCTAGCGTCGCTTTGGTCCAGTTTATGGTCGGTTGAACGTTCTTTTTGTGAGGCAAAACTTTTGATATGGAGTGATGAGGCCTAGTTTGTTTTAAGAACCTCCTTACGTGAAATTATATATTTTTTTTGTTAAATTTAAATTTAATTTAAATTTGTTTTCCATTCCTTGATTTTTTTTTTTTGTAGAACTCTTAGATACATATGTACTACATCCCTCCCTTAATCAATAAATACTTCTTATCTCCCTCTCTCTGGGTCATTTATTTTCCAAAAAATTTACTCAACAAACCCTCCCCTCTTTATACTAAACTCCAAAAGCACTCTACACAAACTAAACTCCAAAAGAAAATAACTAAAAAAGAAAAAAAAAAAAACTCAAAAAAGTATCTCTCCCCCCTGTATTCCCCTAGTGAATAAGGAAATATTTGAATTTTATACTAATTCAAGGTAAAAATTTTCAAATAGGATAGCCCAAACCCGAAATGGAAATCAACGGTAATGTAACACACACACTCTTTTGTATCTATCTCTACTTCATTCACTTTTCTTTTTTTCTTTTTTTGGTAAATTTCATTTAAGTTGATTGGATGATTGTTACTTTCGTTCTTGTATCTCTCTTGTTGATTCTCACATCAGTTAGATAATCACAAAAAAAAAAAACACGTTTTCATAGTAAAGGTCAAAGTCCTTAAACTTTAAGCTCACAATCACAGCCCCTCACAAATCCACACATTTTATACCATCATAGACTAGCTGGAAGTGATGATAAAAGAAATCTCCCCTCTTCTTGTAGAGTGATCAGTATCACCATTCAAAAGTAGAGAACTGAATAAAGAAATAGAAAGATACAAAAACAAATAAAGAAAAATAAGAAACCACAACACATTGTCGTGTAACTAACACTCGAAAGGATAATAAAACCCGGAACAAAAAGATACCCATCAATAGACTCCTCTTTCCACTGCATCCGCCTTAGTCCAGGTTGAACGCATGTTACCCGAGGAACAAGCACTGGCTCCAATTCTCTCATTGCCACTGGTACTTGCACATCCTCTTGCACTAGTTACCGCACACATCCTTAGCCCTAGATTTAGTTTTATTATTTCCTTCTCGGAATGGTCTCGGAAGAATATCCTTTCACATTGACTGTTTCTCCTGTTTTATTCTATATCATTGTACGCTATAAAACACTCTTATATAAATATTTTTTTTTTGTATCTGCACCTGTATCTGTATATCTCTGTATCACTATAATACTTACTAGCTTGCATGTGGTTTGAGTGGAGACATTTAGGAAGCCATCTTTAAAAATTAAATGGCAATTCAGCACGTTTTTTCACTTAAATACTCATACATAGATACACGTAGTCACTTACAGCATAATAAAGATAAAAGATGATATATTACTCTTATTCCTTGAAATCACTTTGCACACTATGTCTAGTGGCATGCGTCAAAGTCGAATTCTTCAAGGCAAACGAGGTAGCTAAGAGTATTGCCATCTTACCAAAAAGTCAAACTATCTATAAGAATTTGCTATACATGGTAACATTACTAGAGTATCCCTTGAGAAAGAAAAATTTGATGCAACTAAGTTACAAGTATGGGGGCAAAATTGGTCAAAACTGCTCAAAAATACCATGAACCAGGGTAAAGAAATAGGCGCGGGAGTATTTTTTTATAAAAAAAAAAGTGCAAAAACACTGCTCATATACGTAAAGATACGTACTTAACAGTGCAACGATGAGAAACGACGTTTAATTAGGCCTTTCGTTGTCTTATCCCAAGACTCAGCGGGACAGCCAACAAATTCCCTACATAAAATCGACATTTTTGCCAGCGTTTAGGCCCCTAACCTGGTTATTCTATTTCAGAGCCACTCTAACATACCTATACATTCGCAGTCTGCAGAAAGCTTCAGATCCAGCACCCAGGGCTTCTGAAGTAAAGATGGTTATCCGGCATCCCAACTCGGCTCACCAGCAGGACTCATAGTCGTGCTTGGCAACTGACATCGCATCATATCAATGGGCCCGTATTTTTAGGTCAGTGGTGACTTGCTTGCTGTGTAAAAAACATGTGTGTGGTCACCTAACAACTGAATAGATATTGTACAAATAATATCCTTGTTGAGGACTCATGCTTCTCGAAAATGTCAATCGATTTGCGGTACAACACGTAGAATGTTAGGTCTTTCAATAGGTCCCGTGCAGCCGAACAACTCGCGAAGACCTCAATACAAGAAGTTCATGAGAATAGACCGGCTATAAGAAAAATATAAAACGGGGACAAATGTGTGGCAATAAGCCTAAAGTTTCGGGGATGTGAACTAGTGGTTCGATAGAAAGCGCATCAAATCCAAAGTCGCCATTATCGTATGTATGCATGCAACCATGGACGAGAAAGGCTATAGCACTAGGGACTATACTCATAAGTCATTAGTCAAGGCAAGACTTTTTATTTCTATCAAAACTGGTCATTCAGACAGGAAACTATTCCATTGTGTTTCTTGCATGCATCCTTCACAAAAGTTTCTGTCTATCGAATAAAGATGAGTAAACACCAGTACTAGCACGCACGTCATAAACACTACGTTACTCCAGCAATGGGCAGATACTTACAAATCCACAGTGTAATCCTCACTCTCACAGCAAACATACCGGGATATTGTGTCCTTTATGCCCAGCACATTAAGTTATATTCCAAAAGTAAAGTGCACCGTCACAATGTCAATAAGCATCCTGAGAGACGGCAGGAAAGGCGCTGGCCTGCAGGCAATTTGGAGAGTCATCACATGTCCAGTTATGCTCATATGAGACCCAACTGCCAAAAGAAATACAAACCGAGGAAGTAGAGCAAACGTAACTGAAAAACTCTCCTTTGAGCCTTGCATAGTGAGTTTTTTTTTATTCCCATGATCGTCCCCCAGGAAGACATAATCGCTGCTTCTTAGACCCGTTCAAGGACCATGACTGTAATCCTTTCCTGTGATCAAAATTAATTCTAAGTACAGGAAAAGTATTGTCCCCCTAACAGGAGCTTTGGTGTGTTTGCATCAGATGACATGCGGTTTTGAAAGTGCTGTCCGTGACTTAGATATCAAGGGAAGGGACTTTGCATCTCGATTAGAGCCAGATATGCTAGGAAACCCCCATGCAACTAGAGTCTGGTAAAAGCAGCAGGGTAATGTAGATCCAAGGACCCTTGTTCCTGATAGTCTCAATGTCTTACAGAAAGCTTCTTCGCGATTTTCGCCATAAAGGCTACCCTCACTCTTTTCAGAGTTTAATAAGTTTGCTTCTTAACTTCGATCTATGAAGACTCCAGCCTTCCTCCAGTCTTAAACGACTTGTTTAGAAGTTTTTTTAATTACATGAAAAGGCACTGTTAATTTGCATTCAACCAAGAATGGAAGATTTCAGAATTTAAGGTATCAGGTTACCTTTCAGCTTTCGCTTGATTTTGTTCTGACGTACCATTGTCATTGTAACAAGAACGCGTTTCCCGTGTCTCGACATTCGACTCGAGAGACAAAGTTGAAGGCTTACCGGCATTACAAAAGAAACAAGACATCTTCTAAAAGTTTATTTTTCTTAAATTGGCCATATGAGCCACCTAGTAAGTCTCAAAATATTTGGAAAGGTGATGGCCTCTTCATTCAGAGAAAATCTCTCATCGCCGAGCTCAACTTTTAGCCTACAGAAGAAGGGTAGTCAAGCAGTTCAAATTGTTTTTTTTGCAGATTTTCGTCATATCAATCGCTGAGGTGTGACACGGTTCATTGTCTTAGTGAAACAAATTAAGACAACTCTATGACTAGTCTCCATGAATAGTCGCCATCGCTTTCCCAGCCGAAGGAAAAGCTTCTGAATTTTTGGACTCAACTTTTCCTTCGTGGTCCATCGAATTCATTGTGTTTTTGTTTCTAGAATGTAATTCCAAGTTCCATCTTAATCTTATTATTCAGGATCAAAACTATGACTTTTTGTGGCCATGCCGCACCAACAGAGCGTTGGAAATATGCACTCGAATACCATTTTGATCCATAGTGAGTAAACGCGATACCCAATCGGCTGCCAGCTTTCTCGTGTCCAAATCTTGATTCAATGTGTTATAGACGGATTTCATTTATAGCCTCTGTTAGCCCCCTAACCTTGTCTTGACGCATTTGGTGAACTTGAGGGATGTCAGCATCATTGATTGTATATTTTGACCATCTCAAACGTTCGTCAGCGCAAACTGGCCACGGCCACGATTAAATTCAGCTGCCCAAAACTTTAGGATGGTAAATGATGGTGCACATTGCACTGACTCGTCTGTAATAAGCGAATTTGCGAAGTTTTAATTCTAAACCGATATTCGTTTAATCCACCGATCATCAAACAAGAATTCCGTTTCCAAAAGCTTGGTTAGAACATTTCAAAGAAAGCGCTAAAATATTCCCCAAATCTTGCAGGCAGATGCTGCCATTTCCATATTGAGGCAATCATTAGTCCAAGCTATCTACGTTATGTGCGAAAAATTTATGTTAGCAGGCTACGATTGCAGAAAGCTGTTACTGCTTTTTCCAACCCAAGTTGCCCTTAACTTCGCTCAACGTCTTCCAATGCGAGCATCTTGTCCCGAAACCCAGTGGAAATGCTGCCCGCAAGGCTTCAGGGATGCTACCTCTGATGTGTTTTGTTTCGACCATCCACCATTGCGAAACCCGTCAATGATTACCGAAAGGCCCTGCAAAGGTGGATTAGAGCTGCATGCCACGAAATTAAAAGCGAGATCGAGAATATCGAGTAATGTGACAAAGAGTGATTCTTTTAGAGGTACTTTTTCTTAAATATAAAAAATAATCTAAAAGTTCAATTCTATCGAGCAATCTTTATTATCATACAAAACAATATTTCTTTACATTTATTTTTTGAAGATTATTTCTTTTAAATGTTGGAGGTAATAATATTATTCCTATTTTCGATGTACTCGTAGCATTTGAGCATTACTAGTGGTGTTTGACCAATGACTCGGGTAATGTTGGCCTCCAATTTCCCAATCGTAGTCAGCTTATCCATATAATTTTTGGACTTAACGTAGTATCAAAGGAAAAAGTTTAAAAGTGCGATTGCACATAATCTAGGCCGCAAATTCACTGGTCCAAATCGTGAGATTAACTGATCGCCGAATCGTTCACGTAATAAAGCCATGGTTCAAGGGCTTTTTGGCAAATGGCACTGTCTTGTTCAAACCATATGTCAGTTAGACAACGGATAGTTTAGACAGCAAATAGTAAGTTATCATAGCTCAATAACGGCCGCCATTCATAGCTACGCTCCAGCCGGCGCATAGGTGGTTGCTCAACACCCCATATGGCCATTTAACTTATTGACGTAACCAGAACGAAGCCGGAAACGGACATCATCAATAAATAAACTGTTGGTCGAAAATAGTGGATCTTCATTCAAGAACCCACCGAAAGAAACGGAGATGATTCGGAATGTCAGCCAGCTACAGTTTTTGCACGAATTGATTTAAAGTTGTACGCTTTTGCACCAATATCCTCACATTTAATCCGCAAAGTTGTTGCATAAGACAAGCGGAGCTATTGGGAACAGATGTGTTTTGTGTTAAACGTGAACGCCTGTCGTGGAGACTTAAGTTCACGGCATGCCCACACATCCATGAGGGAAAGGATACGCCTTGCCATCGCTTATTCGCTACATTAGGACAATACCAATGCGGAACTGTGTTGACGGCACAGCTCCACCCTTTGTATGAGTCGAGGCCTATCTAAAACCTCTTACTGATCTTAGGGTCTCAGTAGCCAGCATTTTCAGCAACTTCACTGCGGGTATTGAGCCCACCCTCCCTGCGTTTAAGGTTTAAACCAAAGCCGCCACCATGACGCTCCAACAAGGGGGCCTACCTCCTAACTCCCACGGTACCATGTTTTAAGTCCTGGTATGGACTACCGGTGGTCTTGTCACTCAACAAGACCTATAACCGGCAGCTTCTAACTGGACAAATCATAGCAACTATCAGTTGCGAAAGCTCTGATGATGTTTATGATAAGTCCAGTTTTACTCTACCCCCGCTTTTTATTAGACAACGAATATATATGGTGAAATATACTGCAACATATTTGGAGCTCAGGCCGGAAAGCATTTCCAGGACTTAGTCAGGGTCTTGGAAAAGAGATGGTGGCGGACGAGCCCTATAAGGGCCAACGGCAGCGCTCACATCCATCACATTAAGTTACGAAGCATCAACAAGCCTCGGATATGGACGGATCTACCGTCGACAACCCACGCAAACGATTCAAGGACAATGAGCTTCGGATATGCACGTGGAATGTTAGATCCCTTAATAGACCACGTGCAGCCGAGCAACTAGCGGAGGCCCTAGACTGCTGCAAAGCAGACATAATCGCCATCCAAGAAATGCGATGGGGTGGGCCGGACAAAAAGAAGATGAAAAACTGCGACATCTACTACGGCAATTGCTATCGACGGCAAAAGCAGCGCTTATTTGGATGCGGATTTGTTGTCGGAGGCAGACTAAGACGAGAAGTCCTCAGCTTCCGGCATGTGAGCGAGCGCCTCGTAGCAATCCGCATCAAGGCTAAATTCGCCAACATAAGCCTCATAGGCGCGCATGCCCCCACAGAGGAGAAAGATGACGACACCAAGGATGCCTTCTACGAGCTCCTCAACAAGACCTACGAGCAATGCCCTAGCTATGACATTAAAATTGTCCTCGGTGATTTTAATGCAAAGCTAGGAAGAGAGGGTATCTTTGGTGGAACAATCGGAAAATATAGCCTGCACAACACCACCTCCGATAACGGATTCAGGCTAATCGACTTTGCGGCGGGGCGAAACATTGTCGTGGCTAGCACGCGGTTCCCACATCTCGACATACACAAGGGGACTTGGAGAACTCCTGATCAATCAACAGTCAACCAGATTGATCACATTGCGATCGACGCAAGACACTCCTCCAGCATTATGGATGTCCGTACGTTCCGAGGAGCCAACATCGACTCGGACCATTACCTTGTTGTAGCCAAGGTACGGTTGCGGATATCCCAAACTACGCCAAGACAAACTAATGCTGTGAGAAAATTCGACGTCAGACGGCTACAATCGCAAGAGATCGCCCAGTCCTTTTCCGATCGAGTGTCTCTTAATCTCTTAAGAGGTCCAATGCCGCCAGCATCAAGCATCGAAGACCATTGGAAACCCTGCCAAAACGGGTTTCACTCGTCCACCACAACGAAACCCCTGGTTCGATGATGAATGCCGGCAAGCACATGCAGCTTAGCAAGATGCATATAACGCAGCGCTGCTTAGAAAGACCAGAGCTGCTCATGAGCTCTATGAGCGGAAGAGGAGAGACGAGCACCGGCTTCTCAGGAGGAAGAAGAAAGAGCATGAGAAGCACGCGATCGAGGAAATTGAGAGATGCTACTCCAGGAATGAGGTTCGGAAGTTTTACCAAAAGGTAAAAATAACATGCCGCGGAAACAAACCCCGAACCGAAGCCTGTAGAGATGAACAAGGGAACATCGTAGTAGAATCACGGTCGATGCTGAGGATTTGAAAAGATCATTTCTGCAGACTGTATAACGGCGATGACGGACCAAATACCGCTGTCAGGCAGAATCAACCTATTAACCTGGACGATGATGACCAACAATTCCGTCCACCCGACCTGGATGAAGTGAAGATAGCCATATTGAAGCTTAAGTCCAACAAAGCTGCTGGAGCGGATGGCCTGACTGCCGAGCTCTTCAAAGCGGCAGGCGATGACTTGGTAAGGAGCATACACCAACTCATCTGTAAAATATGGTCGGACAAAAGTATCCCCGATGAATGGAACCTCAGCATTGTTTGTCCGATTCTCAAGAAAGGAGACCCTCTGAACTGCGCCAACTACAGAGGCATCAGTCTCCTTAACATCGCATATAAGATCTTATCCGCCGTATTGTGTGAACGCCAGATATTCACACTACGGCAGATCTTGGAGAAGACCCATGAGCTTCAGATCGATACCCACCACCTATTCATCGATTTTAAGGCCGCGTATGACAGCATCTATAGAGACGAGCTATATAGAGCAATGTCTTGGCAATGTTTTGGCATCCCTGCCAAACTCGCCCCTCGTTGCTGAGCTTCGCTAAGAAATTCTTATCTGCATTTCCCCTTTCCAGTTCCTTCTTTTGCTATTCTTAGAATGGTTTTATTCGCCGCCTCTAAGACAATGAGTTGTAGGGGAGTTAATTCCAATAGCACCTTCATTGCAGCAGTTGGGCATGTACGCATTGCGCCGGTGATGCATAGGCACGCCAGTCTTTGAACCTTGTCGAGAGATGCTCGCGTTGTGACAAGACTAGTTCGTTTTGTCCATGCTACTGCACATATTTGATCATTCGTCTCGCAATCGCTATGCACATCCATCGCAGAATGTTAGAGGTACAGCCCCACAACTTTCCCGCTAGACTCGTACATATCATAAGACCACGGGTTGCTTTTATAGCAGTTTCAGTGTTTCAGTTTTAGTGTAGTTCTTCCAGAGTAGTTTGCTGTCTAGATGTAGTCCCAGATACTTCACATCATTGACCGGTATCAGTGTAGTGCCTAAGAATCGGATTTCTTTGAGCCTTTGATGTTTCCTTTTCTTTGTGAATGGCACTATCGTGCTCTTAGCCGGATTGATGTTCAGCCCGGCCGTGAGGCACCATTCCTGGGTTTCTCTCAGACCTCGTTGTATAACGTCGCAAAGAGTTTCTTCGAACTTTCCTCTGGCAATGTGTCTACTCTAATAGTTCCAGCTGCTGTCTGTGTCGCACATCCATCTCGATACTGTATTGTTGGCTCCTTTCCGTTGTAGGGCTCGTTTGATAGCCTCATGCGATGTATTGTCAAACGCCCCTCAATATCGAGAAAGGCACACAATGCTATCTTCTTTGAATTCAGAGCACTTTAGATAATTTCTGTTAGCTGATACAGAGCAGTCTCTATCGATCTGCCCGCCTGCGTTGCATGTTGTATGCATGTTGACGATGATGCAGAGGGGACATACTTAGTATTTCCTCCCTCAGGTAGCTATGCACAGCCTTCTCTATTGTTTTCAGAAGAAACGAAGTGAGGCTGATCGATCTGTACGATTTTGGCTGTGTCGGGCCATTGATAGAAGAAGCCTTGATAATTGGGTGGGGGCCCGGCTATTGGGAACAACGCCGAATCAATTTATCACGGTGATCGCGTACGATCCCCGCTACCGTCATTATTTTTTCTTCACAACGTGGTCTATTCGATTTCGCCAACCCAGCCTCACCGGCGACGATATACAAATATAAGTCCAACAAGGCTGTCGGCACTGATGGCTGAGCTGTCGACCAATTCAATACGACCAAAGATGACTTTGTGACTTTGTTTCAAACGACAGCATTCTTAAGATGAATGGAATCTCACATTTGTATGGCCAATTCAGAAGAAATGAAGCAATCGCCTATAGGATCTCGTTCCATCATACTGTGTAATCGCCTTCAACAAATGTGACTGGTTTGTGTTTTTAGGTCTCGGAAGTCCACCTAAGACCAGATTTGTACACTTTGACACATTTCCGACATACTTCTCGAATCCGAAACTGACGTTAACCGACTGTCTGTTGTAGCCTATAGCCACGTGTTTCGGCAAAAATCATCTCCAGTTTTGATATCTTTTCCACCAAGTCAGTTTACTGTCACTGCGACTTGACAGTATTATATTGTACAAAACCTGCAGGCCAACACCAGTAACACTGTCTTTTAATAATCAGTACAATATATATAGCGCAGAACTGCAAACGTTATCAAAAAAGGAGCAGCTTCATCGTTTCGGATGAAAGTGTTTAGATGGAACGACGGCCCTGTCGCTATCCACAGAGAATGGAAGAAGAACTCTAAGGGCCTTACAGAGTCGGAATTCGTTAGCTCAGATGGCTAAAATATGTGAAACTTATGAGTACTTGCGCTCCTGATAAGAAAGTTTTAAAACCGACCATAAAGAGGAAATGCAACAGGGAAAGATCTTTCTTATGTGGTGCCTACAGGTGGAAAGGGACGTCAACCAACGTGATTTGACTTCCAGAAAGGGAACACCTATAAAATTACTCCTCTTTGAGACCCGGCGTACCTTATCCATCTTTGAAAGAAAGTGCAGCCCTGCAAATTTTTCTTTTTCTGAATCACACCACTCGCCTTTGCGTAAACTTATCCCAATGACATCCTTAGATTTTCATTTAAGAAAATCGGCTTTGATGACCCAACACGGGCTGCTGATTTTTCATATTTTTCATATTTCAAAGGAGTGAGGTAGCACTGGCAACACTGAAATTTCTACCCAAAGTTAAAGTTAAAGAAGTTGCATTATGAAAGGATGTACAAAACAGAAAAAGAACGTACAACCTTCCTTTCAGATTAATGGACAGCTTCTTTACACAAAAGTTAGAGTAAGAGTGCCTCATTGACTGTAGTATGAAGTAGCATGAAGTACAATAAGTACAAGGACTCTAGGAAAACTTTTCAATTCTATCCTTCTTTTAGATACAAGTTTTGCTATCTCTCCCTCTCCCTTCTCCATTGTCTGGTCCTGTAAAAGGACTCCTAATAGATGAAGCTTGTCTAGCATCACCATACAAACTCTGGTTGCGGGTATATAACTGTCATGTGAAATTTGATTTTAATTGATTAGGCCATTCGATTTGCTGGCAGGCAACGTCAACCGTATCCTTGGCCAATGTGGAAGGATAAATGGTTTACCCAGTACATGTAGTCGCATAAAGTATACATGTCCTTCGTTTAAGTATCTCATCTGTCGTTTCCTAAGGAAGGAACATTTTGAAATTCCATTTACTCGTACCACTCAATTCATCAATTTATCTCTTTCGGGCGTCATACAAAAAAAAAACGAAAACTGAAAATAGGATTTGTTAGAGCTCGTACTTCAGCACTTTTCAACAAATCGCTTTAATGGGCTAAAATGCACACTTATCCTTCGACCAAGATACTCGTAATATTCAACGCAAATAAGAAACTCTTCTGTTCCAACAGCGAGCGGGATCATCTAATGGATGACGGTGCTTGCGAAATGTGTGTATTTTTTTTTTTGTCGTTTAGAAGCATCCACCTCTCAAGGCCACATTTCTTCGGGGCTGGCATTTTTTTTTTCTTCACGGTTGAATGCGTACGAATATGCAGATAGAGTTGTGAAAGGATACTTCATTTTGGTCGAGGGGTGTATTAGCACTTTAATGGCTCAACGGTGAGGATGCATGAGCATTTGGCATTTTTCTTGATAGTATGCCATATTAAGAGCGATTCTGTTTGAGGTGTGGTTAAATGAGAAGTCCTTGGGCGACAAACTGAATCCTGTGATGAGCAATTCATGTATTTGTGGAATTGTTTATTTTCTTTCTGATTCACTCGTATTTGTATCTTTACGTGCTTTCAACCTGCAAGGTGTTTCCTTTTTAAATAATAAAAAAAAAAACCAAAAACAACAAACCGAAAGCACTCGAATAAACATATTTATGTTTAATAAGAGACTCAGTGAGGCTCGCTGAAATAAATAAATAAAACAAATTTTTTTATTTTCTTATTTAATTGGAGAATTTTGGAATGTCCTGCCGGATGATGCTGCTGCTGACGATGAGTTATTTGTGGAATGGGCAATTAAAGGAAATTTACATTTTTATAGCGCGGCGTTATGTTGGTAATATGAGTTGGATGAGGGGAATCTGTTATGCAAGCTGGTAATAAAAGTTCAGTATCAACAATTTTTGTGAGCTACAGCCATCTGCTCATTAATTGTATTCCCTTCCGGAGGTCATTTTAATTTCCTCAGGTCTTGCTCTAAGTGTGAGAATAATGATACACAAACATCCTGGTTTATAGACCCCTGAAATTCAGGATGTATTTCGACACAATTGAAAAGGCCCGATCTTCACCTTATTTGCGATTAAAGAGATTGTCCTTCTCATCCAATAGAATATTTACTTCACTCTGACTTAATTATTTGCAAAACAAGATTTGATGCTAAGTATTTCTCCCATGCTACGAGTACCTTGCCGCTTGCGGAATCGATACTTAGGCCTCTGCTCCTATTGCCACTGAGCCGCTGGAGGAATTGATACTTGAGCCTCTGTACTCACCAACTTATGCCTTGAAGTGATAAAACCTGCTAGCCTTACTGGGAGACGAGATAGGAGAGAGAGTGTTTGCACTAGGGCAGTACAGTGGCAGAAAAACCTCATATACAGCTCAAAGCCTTCATCGAGACCCCCTAGACAGTTTTCTACTTGACACATCCATTAAGAGCTTCCCCGACGTATTTGAAGCCCAGGTCTAACGAGAGCTACATGGTTATGTTGCGACACTGGAGTGAATATAGCAGAACAAGAAACCTGCATAGGCTAGCGACGGCTTTCTTAACCTCATTAAGGTTATCCGTTTTGTCCTGGGGCTTTACTGAGGACGTGGTTATCCAGTTCAGTTCAGAGACAATCAACAGCATCAGATACGGAGGTCTGATGTTGACAACCCCAGCAAACATTTTAACGACACCAAAATTCAGCCTGGGCATGGAATAGTAGCACCAACAGACTACATTCTGTCGAAAAATTAACAGAGGCTCCAGACTGCAATAAATCGAAAATTACGACAACAGGATGATCCAGACTAAACCGCATGAAAAACAATGACATCTACTACTTACTTACTTTCTTTAGATGGAGCTAAAGTTACAGGGTGGATCTGGGCCTCAGCCAACAAGCGTCTGTCTCTAGCCAGCACGATCGTTCGCTAGCTGCCTCCAATTTTGCATATTCCACTTCCACTTGCGTGCGCCACCTGAAACGCGGGCTTCCTCTACTTGTGCTGTCCCTCTGGGGCGGATTTAAAGACTTCTCGTACCGGAATGTTATTATCCAGCCATCTCAGTCACCGAATCTCACTCTTTTGGTTAAGTCGATGTCGCTGTAAAGTCCGTTTTAGCCCAAAGAAGCGATTAGCAAAAGTTATTCCTCGTTCGATCTCAGCTCTGGTGTCACTGTCTAAATTGATAGCAGAGCCTAGGTAGACAAAGTCCCTAACTACCTCAGAGTTATATTTGTTGAGGGTGACGTTCTATCCGAGACGTAGATGGTGATGATACTTGGCCTTGCCTTCGTTGAACGCTAAAACCATTTTCGCTGCTTCTGCCTTAAAACTCGCGAAAGCTTCACTGGCATCGCACAGCTTTCTTCGAATAATTGTGGCTCTTGAGGTGGCGCGTGAGTTTCACACTATTCTTTCAAGTATGATGTTGAAGAAATCGTATAACAGCACATCGCCTTGAGTAAATCCGGTGAGGTCTTTACCGACATTTATGGAACAGCGAGCATCCTCCATTGTCATCCTGCATAGACGGACGAGTTTGGCAGGGATGTCAAAACTTAACATTGCTCTGTATAGCTCGTCCCTATAGATGCTATCATACGCGGCCTTGAAATCGGTGAAATTTTGGTGTATATCAATCTGAAGCTCATGGGTTTTCTCCAAGAACTGTCGCAATGTGAATAATTGGCCGATGGTGGACTTTCCTGGCCTGAAGCCACGTTGATATGGACACATCTTGTAGCCGATATTGAGATAACTGGTGCCTCTGTTCCTGGTGCGGTTCAGACAGCATGCTCTTGAGGATCTGACAAACAATGGTGAGGATCCATTCATGGGGCATGCTTTCGGCCATATTTTAAAGATGAGTGGATGTATGCTCCTTAACATGACACAGTCTGCAATTTTGAAAAGCTCGACAATAAGCCCGTCCGCTCCATCAGCGTTTTTGGACTCAAGCTTAGATATTGCTATCTTCACTTCATCAAGGTCGGGTGGACGGAATTGTTGCCCTACATCGTCCAGGTTGAAAGGTTCATTCTGCCTGACAGCGATATTTGGTTCGCCATCGCCATTATACAGTCTACAGAAAGATCTTTCCAAATCCTCTGCATCGACTGCAATTCCACTACGTTCCCTTGTTCGCCTCTACAGGATTCAGTTCACGGCTTGTGTCGGTGGCGTGTTTTTTAACTTTGATAAGTTAAACCAGATAAATGTCATTCCTGGAGTACCGTCTCTCGATTTCCTCCACTACGCACTTCTAATGCTCCTTCTTTCCGCTCCCCTCAGAAGCACTTGTTTGTCTATCCCCTTCTCCCCATAGAGGTTGTGAGCAGCCATAGCGCTACTATGTCACGCCGCTTACTATGCATCTTGCGAAGTTTAATGTGCTTGTTGGCATTCGTTATCGAACAAAAAATTTAATGGTGATGGTCGAGTAAAATCCAGCACATCAGAAGGCGCACTTTTGATGGCTTTTTGGCAGTGTTTCTACTGGTTTGCGATGCTTGATGGCAGCGGCAGAAAATTACGAGAGACTTGATCAGAAAAGGATTTGGCGATCTCTTGTGATTGTAACCCTCTGATGTCGAAATTCTTCAAAGCATAAGCTTGCCTTTGCGTTGTTCGGAATACCTGCAACCTCACCTTGTCTACAACAAGGTAAAGGCCCGATTCGAAGTTATATCCTCAAAAGGTTTGGGCATCCATAATACTAGAGGAAATTTGATTCATCAGGAGTTCTCCAAATCCCCTTGTAAATATCGCGATGTGGCAACAGCATGTTAGCTACAACAACCTTTCGCCCCGCCGCAAACTCGACTAGCATGAATCCGTTATCGAAAGTGGTGTCTTGCAGGCTATACCTTTCGATAGTACCACCAAAGATGCGCTCTCTTCCTAACTTTGCATTAAGATCGCCGAGGAAAATTTGAATGTCATAGCTAGGACCTCCTCTAGTTGTTTGTCTGCACGTGGCCTATTAAGCCATTAAGCTCGTACATTCCATGTGCATTTGCAGGGGTTGTCAACAGTAGGTTTGTCAATATCCGAGACTTGTTTCTGCTTCTTTTCATTTTGTTGTTTATAGCGGGGCAGTTACCCCTCTATTACAGCGACAGTTACAAACACTTCAGAGTTGACAGAATTGACACAGAATTGTGCTAGAAGTTCTTGACGCACAGTTGAGTAAGAAGGTCGTTTCTGAGTGTATCATCGAGGCTCTTTGAATTTAAAACGGACCGTAACTTTTAGTAGCCACCATGCTTTCCAGATTTATCAAAGGACATGGCTATACTCTGATCAATTAATACTCCGTCTATTTAAAGCCCCTTAAGATGGCTTGGTTGGAGATATGAACCAGCTCACCAGATGTTTATGATTAGAGGAAAGCATTCACGAAGCATGGAATCTCATCATCATTTGTCCGATTCACAAAAAAGGAGACCCTTGTGACTACACCAAGCGCAGTGCAATCAGTTTCAATGTACCGCCTATAAGATCACTCCAGCCAAATTATGTATCCATCTAAAGCAATTTTGGGAACAAATTCGTTAGTCGATATCAATGTGGTTAGTGGCCAGAGAAGTCCACTATAAATCAAATATTCATTCTAGAGTGGATGATCTCCACCTTCAATTTTGTCCTCCGGTTTTGAAGTTTAGTCTTGTAGGACCTTGCACGTTAGTAGGCATGTTGCACCTCATATAAGGGATACATTTGCAAAACAGTTTTAAACACATGATGCTCGACTATATTCCATGTGCTGTTCAACATGATGGAAGTCAGTCTGATGAGCCTGAAGTTCTTGAACGCCGTGTAGACATCTTTTCTAACTTTTGTTGTCAAGACCACTGTTAGTAGTCGCCAATGGTTTACAATATCCACCAGTATCAGGCTAAATTAAAGATGTTCTTTTTGTTACCAGCAGCTGGCCTGTACCCTTTTTTAGCATAATTTAGTGTATGTCATCGATGCATAACGACTTGAAACAAGCAATATTCCGTTGCCTCAATCGGCTCACTAGCAGTTCGTCAATGAAGTTGGTTGTTAGCTAATTTTCACTAGGTTACTTGGGAAGTAAGTCTCATGCATGATACGTAGAGACTATGCTTTCGACCCAGTATAGCTGTCAATTGACCCTGTTTGTGTCTCCTGTTTCTCGCTGGACATGTCAGTCTGATTCAACTGATGATAGTAGCTTTCGGATTCTAAACTCCTACTTTTATCTTCTGTTTTGTTCTTAGTATTAGGGAAGCAATAACAGACTTTTGATCTCATCTCTAATAAGGTCCAGTAGATTTTCCGCCAATTCCTCCTCCTCAATAAGGTTTAAATCTCGCATTCAATTGGCTTTAAGGTAAAATTTCAAACAAACATGTCAGACGGCGAAATCCAGGAGACGTCTGTCTCTTACGTTGCCCATAAATAGGCAGAGCCTTAAGGTCTCTGCCGAGGGTAAACAACTGTAGCAACAATGGGTTAAGACTCTCATTTCCTGGGGAAAAGAGGTTTTTTAAGGAATCAAAGCCGACAAATGAAATACCCTTATATATAAGAGTGGATCCTCTTACCTTCTCTTATAGTCTGCCGCAGTTTTAACCTCATCCTGATATAACAACTTTGGAACGGAATCTTCATCCAACACATCAATCTGGAGTTCCAAATGACGATGAGGTACGAGTATCTATCCCGCTTCATCTTCTGTTTTTGGATGTGGTTGCAAGCAGTCTATTTAGCCATTTCCAGCAAGCGTTGCATACGGAGGACTTCAAATAATAATATTTACGCAAAAGCCCATCTGAGCTCTTAGTAATTAGTTAGCACTTGAAACAGCAAACCCAAATAACGAAATTCAATTTTAAAATACAAAATACCCCGCCAATTGCCACCAAACAGTCGGAATCAATTTAATCAATTTGGTCGCTTTAAATTTTCAATAATTGCGTCAATATTTGGCTTGCGTTAAAATTACTTTGCCCACAATCCCGACTCAAAAAGGCAAAAACACAAAAAAAAAAAAGCATAATGAACCATCAAAGTTAGTTTACCAACCATCCCGCCGTGCTAGAATCAGTTGAAACACCTCTAAACAAACCGTAACCCAATACATTTTACCTTAACGATACTAATTACAACCGGAAATAACAAAAAAGCCATTTAATTGCATTCAATATGCTGTAGTTCCCACAGTTTAACAGCCCACTGACCGCAATTAATTTGAAAAGTTCAATGTCTCTCTATCGTGCACCTTCTACTCGTGTACTCAACGTCTACTTCACCACCCTTCAACAACTTGCACTCATATTAAATGGAAAAGAAAAAAATGTTTTTTTGTTTTTAGAAATCACCACAAATTTACAATCATGACATCCTCCACAGACATATCCTTTCAGTAGTCATAACACTTTAATCAGTTCTATGATATTCCCCCCAAACATCCACAATTCGTAACATCAATAGAATGAGTTCAGCAAAATTAAAAAAAAAAATAAAAATCCAAACACAAACCTCCAAAATGCATAACATGTTGGCCCTCTAAAGGTAATTGCAGTCCCAATCCTTGCATGGCAACCTGTGTACCCTTACACGTCACAACCTCAACGTTAAAAATTCAACAAAGTCAATAGCAATAAACAACCTTCCTGCCGCCATTGCAACAACCTTTTACCCTAGTCCACCCTATAGAACGATGAACATGAAATGGCACCAAACCTTTACTCTAACTCCAGTCCTTTAGTCACACCTTCACCCTCACCTACACCTACACCTACACTCTCCCACTACTCCAAGCTCCACTAGTAGCTAAATCGAAATCCCAAATCAAAACAAACGAATTACTCGTATCCGTACTCGTATTCGTACTCGTCCTGGGACATTGTCGAAAACACGAGTTTTATGAAGTTCCGTTACGATATTTTTCCAGGATTACGTGACCGTGTACGATGGCTATACCATAAGGGATCCGGTAATCCTAAAATTCTGTGGTGGCGGACAAAGTGTACCGGCGGCAGTATCCAGTGGGCCGCAATTATTAGTTGAGTTCACAACTTCACCGTATGGAACGTTTACCGGGACTTCATCACAGATCCTGCCGTTGCATGGATTCCAACTAGAGGTGGGTAGAGATTTTCTAGTTTTTCGACTTTGCGAGTTTTCGACTTTTCGAGTACTCCGTTATCGATTATGAACTTCAGTTTGCTGATTTTGCTTGTTTGTTTGTTTTTTTTTTTTTTTTTTGTATCTTTTAGGTTGAAGTAAAGTTTGTCGACATCCAGAGTCCGACATATGCAAAGAACAAGAAGCTGTGTGAGTTTTGGATACGAGGTTCTGGGCGCGGCATTCTAGAGAATCCGAAGCATTCATTGGCGCCAAATACGACATGTTTGTATCACTTGCAGGGAACGGGTGTTTTCAAAACCTACGACCATTTGAGTTTGCCACGACGCTCGGGGCAACAACATCAAATGCCACTGTCTCGATTCAAAGTGTGGATATCCATGTTAAAATTCAATTTGGATCCGGCGTTTGGATTCCAGGATGAGACTTCGGTTGGTGCCATTGGGGTTCTGCAGACGCATGAGGATTGCAGTGGGATGTTACGAATTTGGGATGGTGCCCTAAGGGAACCGCCCATTTGTAAAGACTTGAATTGGTGAGTACGAGTAAATGTTTAAAATAACAGTTGGCCACGTTTTCCTTAAAAAAAAAAAGAAAGATACATGTTCGGTAGCTTCTGAGGTATATATCAAACCGGGTTTTGTCGACAGAAATTAGTGAGTTTGGACCTAATTTTAGTTGAATAAGTTGCATGTTGTTCTTGTGTAACAAATGTACAAGAAGTCTTTCGTATTTAGGCAAACACACGCTTTTCGTTTGGAGTTTAAGGATCTTAGTGGTTTGTGGGATATAACAATTCACTCTATAAGTAAGGGCGCCCCATGGGCCAACTGACTGAACAGCATTTTGTCCGCTAGCCTTACTGTTAACGACTCCAGTAAATGTAACAAGGACAACGACTTTTCGATCCGTACGTTGAATATTCGGATCCCTAACAGGCCACGAGCAGTTGAAAAATAAGCAGATGTGCTTGAATGCCATAATGTACATATCACTGCCAGTGAGGAAGTGCTATGAGATGGGCCGAGCAAAAGGAGGATAAAAAAGGAAACAGAAACAACGCTTATGAGATAAAAAGTCCTGAGTTTCTGACACGTAAGCGAGTATCTTTTAACAATCCCGATCAAGGCGTGTCCTCATACAAACCAAAAACATATTTCTACGAGCCCCTTCAACAAGACTAATGACACAGTGTCCCCAGTATGACATTAAAATCATACTAGGCGATTCCAACACTAAAATAGGAAAAGAGGACATCTTTGGATGGACAGTTGATAAGTGTAACCTGCATGGCACTAAGTTTGGGAACGGACTTTGCGGCGGAACGCAATATAGTTAAAGTAAGCACACGGCTCCCTCGTATCAATATAAACAAGACGACATGGCGATCTTCGGATCATGAAGTGCTAAATCAATTTGATCACGTTGCACAAGACGTAAACCATGCCTCCAGTATTCAGGGCGTCCAAACTTTCCGGGCAGCTAATATTGACTCGTGTCACCACCGTGTTGCAGCTATTGTGTGAATGCGGATTTCCCAAGCAGAACGACAAAGAATTACTATTATGAGGAGGTATGACGTGAAAAAGCTGCAATCGCAAGCAAATTCTCTGAACAACAACTGTGCGACTAGCATCAAACAGCAAAGACCAGTGGCGACGCTCCCAAAGTGAGATTAGAGACAAAGTCACGGACATACTGCTGTTATCCAACAACCAGCCAGCAATCAAAGATATTGAGGTTTTGTACTCAAGAAATAACAAACAGAAGTCTTACCAACACTTAAAAAAACATGTCAAGGCAAGAAGACCCGTACAAGAACTTGTAGAGATGCAGAAGCAAACCTTGGAGTAGAGTCATAGTATTGTGGAAAACATATCTTGCAGCCTGTATAACGTTGACTGAAACCAACAACCCGCCGTAGACTATTCAACTAAAACGAAAATAGCCAAAACTTCCGTTTACCTGAACAAATCGAAATGAGGATAGTAATATTCAAGCTGAAATCAAACGAAGTAGATGTACCTAACGACTCACCGACCGAAATATTTGAAGCTAATTAAAGTGATGTTGTGGAGGACATACGCCAATCATTTCTCAGATCAGACCAGAACAGCGTATTCCTAATAAAAGGGGCCTCAGCATTGCTTCCTCGATCTACAAGAGATTTCTCAACATCAGACACAAGAACTTGTGAAAGTCTCGTCAACAATATGATTGGCCTCTATCAATGTGGTTTCAGATTCAGACCATAAAACTCCAGAATCGACCAAACTCCAGTGGAAAAGAACTTTAAAGGCCCAACTCAATACCTACCATCTTCGCAACAATTTTAATTGAGCCACGTCCAGTTTTGATATCGCTACCAATCTCGTCCATCTGTGTGAAATGGCAGTTGAGAACGCTTGTTGCTCTGTCAAAGTCTATAACGACTTAAACGAGACGTTTGATGTTCAAAGAGATTTTAGACAAGGCGGCACGGAACTCACAAGCGAAAACTGGATGCACAATCTTCCACAAGTCTGTGCAATTACCCGATTATGCTGTCAACAAGAAGGTTATCAATATTACAAACAACACCACAGTTAGTCGCTGTTTTATTGGGCTAAGAACGCGATTGTAGGGTAAAGCCCTATGCTGTAAAACTAAGGAGACTCTATAAGGATACATGATCATCCAAATCCTAATTGAAACATGGACTCTATCGAAAGCGGATAAACATAACCTGAGGCGGTTTGAGAGAAAAATATACGGTCCCGTTTGGATTGACAAGCAGATCCTTCAGGCAGAAGATTCAATGACCAACTAAACGAACTGTACAGCAAAACCAACCTCGTCAGAGAACTGCTCATCAGCCGTCTGAGAAAATGAAGACCTTACCTAGTGTGGCGCGTACAAATAAAAGAGCAGCACAACCGACTTGGAGTACGCAACTGGAGGCAGTTAACTGACTGGAGAGCCTTGCTACTTGAGGAGCAGGTTCACACCAAGCTGTTTCGCCGCCTAGTAAGCAAGTTAAGTCCACGTAGAAGATAGCAGTCATTATAAACCACGCAGATATGGATTCATAAAATTTGACGACATTTAAATGCTCCCCACGAAACGTCTTGCTTGAGGGGTGGATGGAACCAATTTTTCATGACTTTTTCTTACAATTCGTCCGATATTCCAACAATTTCACGTTGAATTTTTGATTTGTTGGCAGGCTAGAAACCTGATGTGACCCCAAAGGAGAGACTTTGAATGTGTAAAATCTCGCGACTTGAACGGACATTTGAGTGGGCTATTTCTAGCGATTCAGCTATCACCAATCTGTTTTGTCCTTACATGGACCAATAGTGGTCTCCATTGACTGAAACCCTGGTATCATCTCGAAAGATGTACACCTCCATACCAAACAGTCAATAGCTTCTTCAATACAGCCCAATCAGCAAAAGTTCGACGTGCACAATGGTTGGGTCAATACGATCTCAAACGAAGGTTTAGTGCAATCTTCCGCGAAAAACGCCAGAAAGACGTTCTACTGATGACAAGCTCTTGAGAAAAACACGGAATTGATTGCGGTTTTTCCCCGCCAACTCTAGAACACTCTTATGGCAAGGGGATGGTAAACGGTTTCAATTCCTCAATCAAGTGCCACCTGAGCCCAATACACACGGATTTCAGTGACTGAGCAGCAACTAATCGATTTAGAGTGGTAGGAGATAGCCCCTTTGATCGACTAAAAAAAAAGTTAACAGAGCGTATTCCAATGAAGAAGTTTTAAGAGTCGAACTAATGCCCTTTGGCCCCTAGAAAAGTAAAGAAGTGTTCAAAGACTGCCAAATTATGATTTTTTTTGTTAGTATCAATATACTCGTAAGGACTACATCGGTGCCAAAGAATTCGACTATAAATACAATGTTGACTAAGGAATTTTCAAGCCTATTACAGATACTCTAAATCGTAAATTTCTATCTACAATTACAGGCTGTTATTGTAGGACCGAAAGCCTAGGTACAGATTGAAAAGGTTAAGCGGCAAGATCTTAAACAAGAAATCGGATGCCTTTACGCAATTTCCTGTGATGGGTAGCAGGGCCGATTGCATATCAGAGGCAAACAAAAGGCTGAGAAGTTTAAGACGAACAAATCGGAGTTATTTTGGCCGATATAAGGTGATGTTCCTTCCATCAAGATTCCAATAGGCCTAGGCAAAGGTCACTAGTGGACACTCCACTTGAGCACTTTGGGTCCAACTTGACACATGCATTAGAGCTGCGTATGTATGAATGACACATTTGACACCAAGAACAGATTCCACTATCAAGTTAGTGGCCGAGTCAGCTTTGATATCGTTTATTACAGGGCACTGTGCCAAAGGCATCCACATTGAACGGTTAAGTGTTTCACTTGTGTAAAGACTGCCAGCTTCTGTGTGACTATCGCTATCCCACGCTCAGCACAATAAATTCGCCAAGGATTTTTTGACATGCATAAGGTTTGTCACCTAAAAGGGTATAATAAGGACCCTTTGCTTGCAAAACAGGCTCTCTGACGATAACATTAAAGTACGTTTCATTGGACATTGGACTAGAATATGTAGATTTTCCCTTTCATGCCGAACATGTAATGATGAGTCTTAAACTGACAACTCTGAGAAGACCGATAACCTAAAAACGCATGGCTATGGCCAATGCTGTATCCTTTCACACGGGTCGCTGGTATAACGAGCTGCTTTAAGTGAAGCCTGGACAAACACAATACCTCTTGAAAAATCAGAGAGGCATGCAGCAAATCCAGAACTCAGAGCCCCATAAACCAACGTTAACATTGGGTATAAGCGGTATTTCAGTATTCAATGACAAACTGTCAAATTTAAAGAGACGTAAGCGAAAAGGAAACTCTACTTAACTTTCATGGCGAATGTGCGTGAATAGCCAAAGCTAGGCTACGCAACCGTTCTCTGAGGACCTTTCATGCATCTCTACAGGCTATTTTAGTGCCGCAATTCCAGCCTTAAAAACAAAAAACGGTCTCGTGGGTAATACTCGTAGTTGGCCGTCACATGCTATAAGTGCTTATTGCACAGTGGGTAAAAATTCAACTTTTTTACTGCTTCGTGTCTTGCTCTAGACTGCTAATCGCTGTCTTAACAGAAAACATAGAACTACATCTCTGCTGGAGAAGCTAATGGACCTCACAATACCGATAAATTAATGGACAAGTCCTACGAATAGTTTCTTTGAAGTTATACTCAGAACTGAAGTTAAATTGCTTACTTTCGCCAGAGTCTTATTTAGCACGGAAAAGAACAATATCTTCCGTCACCAACCAATTTCTTTGAAGGATAACTAGTCAATAACTCTTATCCATGGTATCCTTTCAGCTGTCACTACCTCTGGCAAATTGGCAGCCTTCAAAAGGCTCTGTGCTGCAGTTTGTCCAGTCACCGAATGTCCTTGTTGGGTTCTTAATTTTACCCAAATGACTAGTTGTATAGCGTTTTTCTTATGACAGCCGTAAAGGACTCTATTGATCCATTTGTCCATCTCATGTGGGGCGAAAACACCAGAATCTCCGTTGCGCTTCCTTACCTGAGTAACGCGTCTTAATTCCTCTAAAATCCTCAGAAGCCTGTGTTCAAAAAACCCATTTGCCAAGTCATCACTCCGAAATGAATAAATTTCCCAAACTCCTGTTCTTTCCTCTGTTTCAGTGAACGTGACATCCCCAACCACCCGGTACTGGCTCAATATGGACAAAATTACACAAATGTTATTGCTCGGTTCTGCCGAGGGACTGTTCCAAGAACCTGTGACCGAGCGAACATCAATGAAACCCATGCACGGCCGTGTACAGTCAGTGAGAGCTACGTATCCAGCGGTGACACCATCACACTGGAGCTTCGCAACACCGAATCGACTGTCCTAAGGTAAGCCTTTCAAGCTGAACCACTTACACCTAAATGTACGAGTATTGTACACTTTCCTCATCTTCCTTCCACTAGGCCACTAGACTTTAAGTTAAAATACGAATTTGTGGACCTGCATCAGGATGGTATGCCAATGGTTGGAGAACATGACTGCAATCGGAAATTCGTTAGCAGCCAAATGGATCGAAAGGACCCAGCTATCTTCCGGAGTGTCCGCAACATATTCATGTTCGGACGAGGAGGCACTCGCAACCTCAGATGCATTTACAAATTCGAAGGACAACGTGGTGAACGTGTTCGCATTAAGTTACGAAAGGTGACCACAATGAATCGTGTCTGTAGCTCCAAAGTAGACGAGGACATCAATAGGTCATTCTGTTATGGCGACACTGGTGTTCGTGTTGAGGTAAGTAAATCTGGTTGTAAAGGGTGGAGGGAGATTTGAATTTTCTCCCCAACTCAACTGAGATTATAGTAACCATTGTATCTGGCTGCAGATTTTCGAACGGCCATATCATGATTCGATTCTTCTGCCACGTGGCTGCCTGTGTAACTCCTCGAACACATCCCACCTGCCAGTGGAGTACACTTCCACCAGCAGAGACATCGAAATTCATTTCACTGCACTCAATATGACTACCCTCGATGATCCGGATGCTCTGAATTTTGAAGGACTCTTCGAGTTTGTCAAGGGACCTACCAACTGCAAAGATGGCCGAAGAAAATTCGGTCCAAGTGGCACCATCGACATGACGTTCGGAGATGTAAGTACAACTAAACCAGGATGTCTCTGAGTAAAAGCATTATCATTTGTTTTATTTTGTAGATGGACTGCCGCACCAGGCCATGGTTAATAGAACCCTCGAATGGGAACAAGTTCCTCTACGTTCGACTGAAGGGTATCTTCTTGCGAAAGTACAATCCGAGTATTTACAAAACTGTTAATGCCACAGTGATAGGCACTAGCTCATATCGATGTGAGACCAAGGCACGAGTGGTGCTGACAACATCCGAAGGTAAGTCTTACCACATCTCCTCGTCGAAAACTATCTAACACTATTGTTGTCCTTTGGTGCAGGTCTAACTATAACAGCATGTCCTCTGGGAGAGGACTCGAGTGCATATGAATTTGTTGAGATATTCAGTGCCGGTTGGAACGAGCGACCAAATTATGCGATAGCTAACCGGTCGAAGGCTATCAGTGTTGAGTTCCTTAGACCGGAGAATGGTGATTTTACATTCAATTGGATGGAATTGGTTCCTAGACCAGCCTTGGGCTTAGTAGGTGAGTTGGTTGTCAGTCAGTCTTCTGTACAAAGGACAATGACTCAATCGAATCCTTAATTTGTTCGGTTTTTCTTCATATTTTTCTCCCTCTCTTTGCAGAAGACTGTACATACAAGTGCTCCGAATTGGGGGCATGCGTAAATGCGAGCGTGTGGTGCGATGGCATAATGCATTGTCCATCTGGCGATGATGAGTCGTTCCTGCAGTGCTCGGCCATTATGAAGCTGCCAGCTGAAATTTTAGCCACCTTGTGTATCCTAATGGTGATGTTTTGTTGTGGATTCGTTGCATTCGCATACAAGTAAGTAAGGGAGGTAGTCGGTATTATTATGATGGTGTTAAGCAACTGGGCTTGCAGAGCAGATGTAGGAGTAGTGCATGTTGGATTAAGTTACAAAAGGGGCTTTACAAAGTAAGAAAATCCTTCTGAACCAGAATATGCTTGTGTTTTGAGGTAAATTGCGACAGACGACTGGAGGAATGTAGAACCAGTAGATACTTTTGAAACGCATGAACTAGAAAGGGTGTCAATCTATTTAAGTGATGCGATGCCAATGCAGTAAACGTTTTTGAACTGCTTGAGTTTATCGAATTGTAAGTGACATGTATTGCTGTCATTGACTGTTATAACCACTCACTTAATTCTGCCTTTCGTGAATGATGACGTGGCATGACATTAATGGCTGAAAAGGGATTTGCGTACACTCTATACACTTAACTAGGGTGTATGGGGTATGATATGCAATCATTCGAACGTTGACTTGAAAGCAATTGCAATTGTGGGGATGTTAGAGGGATTTGCGAAAGGTTGCGCTTAAAAGTACGTCTTCTACCAAAACTTGTTATACAAAAGGAATTGTGTAGAATTATGCCATTATGTTCGTCATTGAGCCCTTCCAACACCGATGTGATATTTTGGAAACAAATATGCATCGATTTAATGATCTGGTTGGGATTGATCAGACTAAAGAGTGAGCTATCAGCTCTATGTGCCCGATATGTTCAAGTAATATACGAAAATCTATTCCTTATCTTGGGGGAACTTTCTAGACATATTCCTATTTAACTCTTAATATTTAGACAACACTGAATGGTTCTAAAGACACTAAGTAACGTCGTAGTGTTGTTATTTAACCAATTTTACTTGCTAAGCTGATTGACTCGATTGCTAACCAAGAGACATAAATGGTAGCAACCCGTCTTCGGAAAAGCATCTCAAATGGAGTCTAGAGTGAAATCAGAACTTACACAATGTACTGGATACCTTCACTGAGCTCCTTCATCACATTACATTACCGGCTCTTAGTGGCTTGGAAAAGAAACGGTGGCGGAAGAAACTTCACTAGACCAACGCCACGAAAGGGCTCCTGACATCGGCTTCAACTTCTCGTCCGACAAAACTACAAAGCAAGCAATCGCCTTTGGCTTATTGTGAGATGAGAGACTTAGTCTACTTCTCTACTGCATGGTTACACTGGAGTGAGTTTAAAATTGTTTCGTGTTGGAGCATCGACGTCCATGCAATCTACAATACATAACATAGCTATCGTATTCGCTGCGGCTGTAGCCTTCTAGCCAGATCCATATCGCCGTAAAGGTGATGTACGAGTAGTTTTACGTTTCATCGCCTCCTCCGAAAATGCATAAGATCACACGGAGAATTTTGGTTCAAAACCTTCCAACCTTCAACAGCACTAGAAGTAGGGTTTTGTTTTTTAATTGCGTCCCTAGACCTTAAAAGTAGCAGTTGGTAAATGTTCCCAATACTTGAAGCTGTTTTCAAGGGGTTAAAGATCAGCGACTCTTCGAAATCTAGCTGCCTTCGAAGCCTGCGGAGTCTGAGGTATAAGGAAAATACAGATTCCACGACAACAGCTTCTAAATGATTATGCACGCACACCTTCGGAGTGTCAGACGTCGACTTTGATCACTATTTCATCGCAGCTTCATACTCGACCAACCCGCGTTCGACCGACGTCAGCAAAAAGATAGCTGCAACTACATACGACTCGGTTGGGTCAATCTTGTACGTCACGTCGAGATTATGTGAATCGGATGCCTTTATTATCGTTTTCACGATCTTCAAAATAGTGATGTTGACGTGGCAAGAAAGCGGCCCGTCGGACGGCCATCCAAAAGTAAATAACCTCGCCGAGAAAAACAAGCTGAAGCAACAGCATAGACTAAACTAGACAAACAGGCAAACAAAATATGCCGAAGACAACGCAGAAGACAACACCGGAACTCAATCAAGAATAAAAGTCGGCGCAGATACTCGTATGTATGAAGGCAGCCAAGAAAAGGCGATCAACAAGCACTAAAAATTTAGGTTTATCGTATGCTACATGCTTCAGAAATAAAGGCGAATCCTTCACTTCCAGAAGAACCAAGCTCTCAAATCCACTAAGCTTCTTTAGAAATTTTTGCGAACAAGTTTACCACTAAGTAAAGGGTAGAGCTTGTTAAATTGTATCAGAGACTGGTAGTGCTGCAGCAAGTAACTTCGATAATGTTTCATTGCCCAAAAAGTAGGGTACCCTAAACCTATCATAACACATGAAGAATTGTTCGAAGCATGCGAAAAATTAGCCTCAACTGGATGAGATTGAGATTTCTATTAAAACTCAACTTTTGCCGAAATGCTTTACCCGAGTCTAAATGAGGACGTTTTTTCTGATTCTTGGAAGCGGCAACGGCTAGGGAATAGGGAACCCAAAAGATCCTTCGTTTTCCCGACACGATCTACGTGGCGATAACTGGAGCTCGAGACAGTATACAGAGCGAGCCCTGACAATGAAACAACATAAAATACTGCATGTTTATTACCCTGGACGTAAAAACGGTTTTAGTTCAGTGACTTTGAACTAGATTGTAAACCATCTTTATCGGAATGAAATACCGTAAATGACAGCGAGCTTTTCGTTGTATAAAATCCTAATTTTTTCCTTTGACGATGGAATTAAAGCGAATAATGTTACTGGCGGTGTTCCTCAAGGTTCGATATTAGGCCCCCTACTGTGGAATAGTTTGTATGATTGAGTTTAAAGCCTGTAGATTTTATGCAACATCTTGATTATCGATTTTCCTGATGACGTTGTGATAGTGGATGGAGCAAACACCAACGAAACAATTATCTAACTAGCTCCGGATTGGTACTCACTGATCAGAAAAATAAAGCAGCGCATATTTCGAGAAGAAAGGACGAAGAAAAATTCGCGAAATGCCAACAGTTTAGATTGGAGGATATGAAATTGTTCCTTAATCATTTCATAAGTATCTCAAAGCTATTTTTGACAGTCGTATAAGTTTTAAAATTCACCTTCACATACGTATGATATTTGATAAAAGTGAACTTACTCACCTGATGAGCTGTAACAGAGGCCCGAAAGGGAAAAAAAGACTTCTTCTTGCTGGAACCGCAGGTTCTATACTCATGTATGCAGTGGAAATATGGTCAGGTATGGCAAAGGGTTTCATATCTTTTTAAGCCTGTCGAATACTCGGATAGGCACAATTGGTTTTCCCAATTTGGTCGTTGAATTTATTGCTGAATACGAGATGCCGTTGAAAGACTTTCAGTCCTGCTTGACTGTCTGAGTGTATGGATTGAGGGGACTTTCATTCCTGTACCTAGAATGGAACTTCCATATTCTTGGATGTTATGAAGCTCAGGTTGAAAGATGCTGCGAGTTTATCTATTGGCATAGGCAGATACTCTGGTGTCTATTTTGTATCCATCCGTATACTACTCCTTACCCTTTAGGTTTGATGTTGGTTGGCTTGTGTTCGTTGAATCTCCTGTCAAAACATAAAGTCCTTGTTATGCGGGCATTTACCATGGAGATCATGTCAAGTTCCTGAATCCCTGAGATGGATTTTCTATTGAGTCGACTTTTTTTTCCTGCGTATTATCAAAAACAAAGAGCTATGTCGTCTTCGACACAATGATTGCTAAAAATGTCTGGGGGTTTTATGGAGAACGACCATACTCCGGATTGCGTATACTATCTCCTACGTCTATGAAAAACTGGCCTCCGGGTCTACGCCTTACAGCGCGTGGAACATTTGAGGCCTTTGGTCTTTGGAGGAGATTACAGGAACTTTTCCTTGACTTTGATTCATGAGCTCTAGGTGCAGGATGGCTGCTGGTGTTGTTAGCAGCTGCAGTGAGTTCAGGTACTCCACTAGTGGCAGCAATTTTTTTTCAAAATTTTCTGGATGCTACTGGTAACTGTTGTGAGTCCAGGTGTTTTACTAGTAGCGACACTGGACACTGGCCACTGGTTTTGTATTGCAGCCTTTTCTAAACGTTGCAGGTGATTGTTGTTTCGACAGTCACTCGGCAGTGGCTTCATAAGAACATCCGAACAGCATTGAGGATATTAGTCGATGAATCGATGACAACATCTTGTATGCAAGCCATTGACCCGTTACTAAAGAGGTGAAGATTTATATTTATTGGAACCCACACCTAGTAGTCCTTTCGACTCTTGTATTTGCGGCTCACATTTGTTTGCTTCCAGTGTTGGTAAGGTTCAATCTTTGAATCGGATCCGCTTTAGTTCGGTACTCTTTTTGTAAGGTAGTGAGGCGGCAATTTTTAGAGAACGTTCCCTTGCGTGACCTTACTTCAAAGCTTAATCTATGCGTCCTCTTTCCATTTCATGTATATAACCGATAACAGTGACTTTCTGTACAGGAAACTCATCCAACAAAAAGCTTAGTATGCCTTCACGTCATATGCTGAAGTCTGCCTACCTCAGAGGGGTAGGTTCCCTTCTCATCTCGGTATCAGAAAATGCATGACCAGTTTCGGAACCGTGGTATTGATAAGGAATGTTCCTTGAGGCATCGGTCTCCATTGCAAGTTTTTTTTTGGATCTAACACCAGCCAGAACAGCCTGTTTTGCTGAGAAGAAAGCCAGAATTCAAAACAGAGGTCAATTGGTATCCGAGGTTCACGTTTTAATAGTTGAACAGTCCACAGTCTTACCATTGCAAGTTGCATGCTAATCCACTTTTTTCTAAGAGGTTTTCTCCTCACGTTATTCACTTTAGCCAGAAGCTGTGTTGAATTTCCCCAGATTCACGAGCAAGCAATTCATGAACTTCATGCCACCAGCAATTATGTTTCTTGAAAGTTTAACATTAGTACAATTCCACCCAAAATTATTCCATATCCTTTAAGGGGTGCATTCCCCCTTAAAGCCCAGTTACTCTTGGATCAGGCTGATACCTATAATGAACGATGTTACTGTCGGAACTTTATAATATTTTAGAATAATTTGTTGTCACGTTGTGTTGTCAATCCGAAGATTTTGCATTAAGGCATAAATATTTCGAGCTCTAGATCAGTTTCTAAAGGTTTAACAACAAAGCACGACTTAACATTTTGCCTCACACATATCTTCATCTGGTTTTTATACAAATTTTATTTTATATAATTTTTTTTATTTAATTTAAGAAAAATAAAACGAAAACTTCGAGGGTCATCGGTACTGCAGACACGTCTAAAATCCCTCAGCTCCATGGATACTGCAGTGTTCGACGAAAAAGATGTCATTTGCTGACAAAGCGACAATTCTGTACGATATGTGGAAATAGATCGTGTCACCACTGTCTGACCACATTCACAGATTATCGTACAGAATTGTGCCCCGGAACAAGAGACTTTACATAAGCAAAACCAAAATTTACTAATACAACTACTAATATTACGACAACTATCAACTACCGACTAAGTAAATGGTACCACTCGTACCATTGCTAAAATTTTTGTTTGTTTTTTTTTTTAATTTTTCATTTACTCATTTTTCATTTTTCAAAAATCATAATTTTTGTATTTTTACTACTAACAAAGATGTGTATTTTCTAGTTAAACAAAAGATAAATGAAATTGTTAAAAATTACAAAGAAATCTAAAAGAGAAACAAAAATTAATTGATTAAATACGAAAACAAAAAAAAACAATTAAAACTGCAATTAAAGACCAACAACGGTTTGGTACCTACATATGTAAGTGGCAGAAACAAAGAGATTCCAATTTTGACTCTTTATCATGTAAAAGTGCCAGGATTCGTATTTTTTAAGTCCTAAGGTAACCCCCCTAAAAAAAATCGGTTGATCAAAAAACAATTCCCCGAAATTAAAAACGAATAGACGCGCACAATATATAATTAAAGTGTTAACTTCAAAAATAAATAAATATATAACTTAACAATTAAAAAAAAAAGAAAATAAATAAAATAAACCTCTGCGTCAACCAACTGAATTTTGTACTACGTTTTAGTAATACTGTTTAACAAAAAACAAAAACAAAAAAACAAAAAAAACACTCTTAATATAGTAAAATTAATTTTTAAAAAAGATATAAAAATTAAAATAAATAAATAGTTGTGTATTAAAAAAAACTAAAACAAAAAAACAAAATATAGAGTAATAAACTAGATTGATAAATATATTTCAAATCTAAATTAAATTTTTGTAGAAACAATTAAAACAAAAAATCATTACAGTTGTAAAAAAAATTAGTATGTTACGAAAATTTTATAAAATATCATTTTCTAGGTGATGCTTCGGGGAATTTCTGATTTCTGATTTTTGATTTCTACAAATCTACATGGAGAGCTCTGAACATTGAAGACGTCAGTATTTACTTACGTAATCTCCTTAATTCTAAAAATTTAAATTTATTCGAATTAAATAGCAAATGGCATACGACAGTCCTGGGACTTGCTTATTAAGAGATATTATAATATTATACATTCACATTGCCCAGCTGAGGTCCTCCGTCGTCTTCTTGGCTTTATTTTATATTTTTAAAATTGTTTTGACACCTTTTAAGAATATTCCATGACCTGTTCTTGTAGACAAAGTCGAAAGATGATCAACAACCTTTTCTCTGATATTCTGTGCGATGATTTTGAGATCCTTCTTGCCTTCTGTTTGTTTCTCACCAAGGCAATTTTGCCTTTTTAATCTGCTGATCAAGGTGATTAAAAAGATAGTAAGGTCCAGAAACATGTGACATGAAGAACTGTGCCGCTGTATCTAAAAAATTCTAAAATACGTCGGCTTATCCACCATTCACCAAAGAGTTTCCTCCAGAATCTACGCTCTAGAAAATGTCATAACATCCTGCTGGAATAAACACGAAAGATCCAAAAATGATCTAAGTCGGGAAGCGAATTGTGGACTAGGTTCTGAGAATGTGCGTAACTTGCGTCCATTAGCTTTCTGGTTAATCAAACTGGCCTCTTAGATCCCTCTGGATCCTATGGGGCAGGTAGAATTCATTTTTAGAAGAATATCAGGGTAAATGGTGTTATCGTTCGTAAGCCCTTTTATATGTAGCTGTGCCAATCTCTTCTATATACATGCAGCAGGGACTACCTATATTTCATCGTTGACTAGAGCAAACATTATGCTCCTTCAGTTACTGCTAAAAAGCTGATCGAATAAATCTACATCGCTGTGCATAGCTGGCAAGGAATTGTTTCGAAGAGTACTTATTCCGGTCTTGATGAAAGATCTTCTCTTCTTTCGCAGCTTCATATTTCATCTTCTTCCCTTTCCAAGCTTCATACTTCCACTGTGCTGATCTTATCTCTATCAAATATTTACAATCACCACCGAGCCAAGACTCAGCTGCCTCTTTAGTGAGGTTGCAATGCTGAATCCACTTGTTATTGGCGTCAGTCAAGTGTAAGGTTCCCACACTTAGCTGCTCTTCATAAAATATAGAAAAATATTTTAAATATCCATGAAATTGGCTTTGTTTGACAGATAACTTTATGGCATATTTGAATATGATTGTGAGCATGAGGTCGCCGCCGCGGCTGGTTCATATATTGCGTAATCTGGAGGTCCATTTTTTACATACCTTTTGCAGTAAATCAGGCTGAATTTCGGCAATAACGGAGCGAATGTTGGGTTCCAAGTGTTCAGTTGTTTCTGGTTTATCGACGTAAATATGCAACTTTACATATTCCCAGAGAAAATAATCGAATCGCGTCAAATCGGCACAAACAAGGTGGCCAGTTAACAGGTCCGTTTCGCAAAATGAATCGTTCATTAAATGTTTCTTTCAGTAAATTAATTGTATCGGGCTCCGTGTGGCATGCGGCGCCGTACTGCTGAAACCAAATATCTGCAACACTTATTTCTTTCAATTGAGGCACGAAAAAGTTAGTAATCATGTCTCTGTACTGTTCACCACTGAATGTAACGTTCTGACCATAATCATTTTTGAAGACATATGGACGAATGATTCCATAAAGCGCATCAAACGGTGACTTTTTCTAGATTCAATGATGTTTCCAGAATGGTTTGTGACCATCTCTCCAAATGTCTCAATTGTGTTCATTGACAAAGCCCTTAAACCAAATGTGTACTTCATCACTGAACAACATTTTCACATGAAAATGTGGTTCAATATCAATGTTTCCTTTGGCCCATTCACCAAACGTACGGCGCGAATGAAAATCGTATGGCTTCAATTTCTGTTAAAATTGACGATGAATAGACACATTTGGATCATCATTAATCGCTTGTTGTGTGCGCACTGTACGACGTCTTTTGTTTAGAGTTATCGTATTGCGAAAACAATCCATAGATTCTCGAATTAATCGCTCTGATTGACAATTATGAACACCATGAAATGAACGTTATGCCCGATCGGATTAAACCATGTTTTTCGAAATAAATTTGAACATTGCCAACCAACTAACCTTAAATAAACTGGAACTGTCAAATCGTCTGTCACAGAAAACAGTGTTGCCAACTTAAAGTTAACAAAAAGAAAAAAATATATTATAGCTAGCTATTCAAGGCGTGTTTGTACTCGTACATTCAACATTTCAACACAGTGTTTTTCGGGCCTTTGGCAGATACTTCCCTTAAGGCTCTGAATTTGGCTGCTATGAGATCAAAATCAAAAACGATTTAACGACGGCTGCAAATCTGTAGGTGACAACAATCGGAATGCTAGTTGCGTGCGTAGTTATTTGGATGCCTTTGCCTGTCATTGAAGCTTCCCAACTTCCGAATTTAAAGTTCCAAATTTATGCTCAGCGCGGATACCAAATGATCTTTCTGTAGACATCAAAGGCAAATAAGTAGCAAGACGATATGTGAGCAACTAAAAAGATGCTATACATGTTCTCGTATCTCATCATCGCTTTCCTCTTGTATGGATCACATGTTTTGACACTTTACGCAGCACTTGAAAGCTCTCTTGGGCTGCTATGCGGAAGATTCTTCGTCTGCACCACGGTCTCATCTGCAATAAGTAGGTGTGGAAAGAGCTTCACTTCAAGGGCCTAAAAATTGCTTACGGAATGCCTATTTATCTCTTGATTTCTTTGCCATTATAACCGCCGAATATTCAAAACCAACGTATATTCGTTGCCCGCGCTATGAGCGGAAATTTTAAAAACATTTTTATAGAATTTCTGAACATCATTTCTGCAAAGAATATTTTCCAGGCCTCGATTGAGTGCTTCTCTGTTTCCTTTTTTTCTTCTGAGATGCCGATTTCCCTCTGTCTTGTTTGGTCATAGAATTCGTCAGCAGCTCTTATTCTTTTTTGGAGCACCACCTAACTTTAAAGCAAGCACTTGCCGATACTCTTTTTCAAACTAGGGGTTTCGTTGTAGTAGCCGGATAAAATCGAACACATCAGATGCAGCGTCTTACAAGAATAGTGAAATTGTCGTCACTGGTTTTTGCCTTGGTCTTCTCGAGAAATTTGAGAGCCTTAAGACTCTGTCAGTCTCTTGCAACTATTCTTATTCGACGCCGAATTTCGTCGTAGTACTTCTTCTGAGCCCGGAATATTCGCATGTAAACCCTGGCTACGACAAGGTAGTGGGATGTTGACTCCTCGAAACCTACAGAATATTAAGGCCGTGTCTTTAAACATGACTTATGTTGGTGGATAAGCATTGATGCGCATTGTTATCAGGTGTTCAGTTAGATGTCTGAATCTCAAGACTTCCTATTAAGTCTTTCTTTGAGACAATTTCATAGGTTAGAAAGATTATATGAGAGTAGTCCTTGTTGAGGTGGAGTGATCTACATAGCTCCTTGATCGAGATCATTTCAATCCCGGAAGTGATAACTGAACTGGGATTGCATTCTGATGAGAGTCAAAGGACAATTTCCACTAATTCTTCCTCGTCTTCATCTGAACAGCTCCTTTTGAAATCGTTGTAAAGAATCTCAATTGTCTTGCAATGACACAATCTTCTCCTGCAATTGATCTGCTCTCTTGATCGTTTAGGATCGATAACGGGCCATTTGTGTAGATGTCTCGCAGTTATCTTAATGAGTCATAAACCTGTTCTTAGAAAGCGTTTGATAATGTGTATGACATTGTCAAACTGCCTTTTAGGGATGGGATTGTACCAATCGAGTGATCCGGAATCAAAGTGAGATCTTGTTTAACCATGTGATCATGAAATGCATAGCGGTGATAAGCCCGATTAGTGGTTCATTTTGTTCACCAAAAAGGCTCTGATCTTTGCTTGACTGGTTTAATTTATCTGTCATTGCAGTATATCTGGAGTCGTCTGTGGTAAGACAGTTAATAAACTTACTATGACAAGACTTTGCTCTCTCTCCATTCGTTCCCTTCTGGTATCAGCTAATGAATGGCGTGTCCTACACTTAGCCCTTCCTATTGTGAAGTGTCCCTCAGCCTGTTTGGAAATCTCTTCTTTGTTTTTCTTCGCTCTTCAGTGAGGCTTATGCAAGGAAATTGTAGCGTTTTTTAGTGGGCTGATATTAGTTTGTATTTTCCGTGGGTGTATGACATATGTACAAGGTGGCGCAAAAGTTGTCACCCGATGTTCTTTAGCTGTAATTTTCATCCATGAAAAACTTTGGTTCTGCTTTTGGATTGTGTTTATTTGACGTCTTAAATTTTTTCCCATTACGTCGAGAAAATGATATCGGCTAAGTGGCTGCCACCAGAATTAATGACCATTCGGGACCGATTTACGGAATTCTCCATCACTCTTGCCATAGATCCTCTGGCGATAGATCCTCGCAACCTTAACGGATATTCTCTTTGTGTGCTTAAAGAGTCTGAGACTTGTTGACATAGACTCGTGACTTCAAAAAATACCACAAAAACAATATCTGGAATGATAAAATCAGGCGATCTTACCGGCCAGAGCAAATCGGCAAAACGAGAGATTAGGCGACCCGGAAATCCAGTCCGCAGAATTTCGGTTGTGGCTCGTGGAGCATGCACCGTTGCTTCATCCTGCTGGAACCACATGTTCTCCAGTCCCAATTCATCCAATTGAGGAAGGAGAAACTCGTTGAGCGTGGCTTTGTAGGGCTCGCCGTCCACAGTAGTCGTTTGGCGTTTTCAGAAACATAAGGCCCGATGACGCCTCCAGCGTTAACAGCACACCATGCAGTAACTTTGAGCAGGTGTAGTGGCTCTTCGTGGATTTCCACAGAGATGGAAATGGGCCTTGTCGCTCATGATGATTTTCGATAAAAAGTTGTCTCCCGCGTGGTCGAGATTCAGGATGACTTGAGGTTGCACGCACTTGGCGGTCATCAGCTAACAGCTGAGGCACTGTCTGCACTTTGTATGGGAACATCTTTCAGTCTTTCATCAAAATTCTCTGTAAATACAGCCGATTAATGCCGAATTACGTGGCATATCGACTGGTCGATACTTCGGTGTCTTCTGGCACATCTTCAACCACAACCACAGCTGCGATATTTTTAGCAGAACGGCTGTTCCGGCCGGCCAGACCTGGCAGCATCTCGTGGTGTCCCATACCGTTCTAGCCGACCGGCTAAATGTCGTAGTGTTTAGCCAATTAGTGTCACCGACGAATTATTCCGTATTCTTTAGGAATATAGCGATTCATGTCTTGTTGACGTGTATTTTGTATCTGTTTACTGTTTCACAAATGTCAAAGTAGAATTGACATTTGCCCCCATTTGCAAAAATTATTACATCTTCCGAAAAGAGAGAGTAGATACCCTAGGAGATTTTTTTTTCTTTTATAGAACAGCGATCAGAATTTGCATTTACAACGACTCTACCGTTGAAAATTAAGTGGAATGCTCTAGATCTGCAGACAGACCCATTCATATCCCGTTTTTGCAGAAAGCTGATGATTGGGGGGTGTAAACATTTTTAAATGCTCCTCCAACATCACGAAACGCCAGCATTGTAGACTTCCTTCAGAAAGACTGACTTTTTAATACTTGGTAAGAGGAAATGAATTGCAGTCTGAACTTTCTTAGTAGGTATGCTGGCCAATGCTTACCTAATTCCTGGCCTTGAATATCAATCCATTGAGGTTGGTTGCTGAAGTTTAACCAAAAAAGTAAAGGAAGTATCTTTAGTGCTACCTAAAGTCTTCCAATTGACATTTAACTACACATCTTACAGGGTCGGACTTCAGTTATAAATCAATGGAAAATGTCGCTTTTCAATCACTGCCACGTATTTGATGATCCACTGCAGTGATCAGAAATTCCTTGAACCACCAAAATCCCTTTCAAATAATCCTTTTCCTCACTTTTGATATCAAACACTCGACACATAGAATCGGGACAAATTTAATTAACCACATAATCGGAAAAAAAAATAACCCAAATGCATTTGTTGGCGGAAAAGATTGTTAAAATTATAGCATTTTCAAAAATCCCCAAAAAAAATCGATTAGAATCATTTTCCTATTAGAAAAAAAAGTAACTAATTTGCCAAAAAAAAAAACACAAAAAACAAAAAAACGAAAAACTAAAACCAATCGAAAAAAATATGTTTAACATCCGAAACTGCCACTACCTACATGTGAAATGTATGAATTTAGATGTTTGTTCTTAAATTTAAAACAAAATTTATTAAGTCGCGTTTAAATATTTTAAATAGATAAACAAATTAAACAAAGTTCTTTTAAAAGAAACAAAAACATTAAAATTAAAGAAAAACAAATGAAAATTAAATTTTCATCATCGAAGTTGTACACGAATACACTTCCCAACTCAACACTGCCTTTGATTCTAATCAAAAAGAAAATAAAAATACGAAACTAGAAAATGAACATTTAAAAGTTAAATAAAAATGAATTTATTAATAACAAAAAAAAAATCTATATAAAAATGATTTTAAATAATTTCTTCCTCTTAACGCTAGACATTTCCAAGCAAACCCGAAAGAGACAATTTTCAACGCGCTACCATTTTCATTTCACATTTCACTATCCAAAAAAAAAATTTAAATAAATCGAGTGAGATCTTTATTTAAATATATTTAATTAATAAATAAAAATCCATCATTTATTTTAAAATATAAATTTAACTAAGAAAAACAAAACTTTATGAAAGCAAGCAGACAATAAAAACTTTTAAACAAAAAAAAAAAAAACAAAAAATCATAAAATTAATTTTAAAAAAAACGTTAGAAACTGAATAGCTATGTACTATATACGGGGAGAGAAGAGAGGAGTTAAGAATTATTAAGAAACAGAAAGTTAATGAATTTATTTTTCAAAACGGATAATGTAATGAGTGTCAGGATAAATACTCGTATTTAAAAAACTAAAAAAATCAACTTAAGCTCAAGCTCATATGTAAATAGTAAGTTCGATTCAAATCATTTACACTTAAAACAAAAATTAACAATTAATCGTTACAAAAGTAAGGCAATGTTAAGAGTAAGCCACAATTTAAACTGAATCATATAGGAAAATAGGAAACCAATAAAAATAAAATAAATTAAAATTTAAGCTGAATGGAGATTGAAATTGAAGGTGCCGTACCGTTGCCCTTCAACGACTATTAACTAAACGAAAATGTGTGAAATGTATAAGTACGGGAAGAGAGAGGAAGAATTCTTACTACAATTTTATTATTATTATTATTTTTCATTTTTTTTCAATTTAATTTCTAAGAGTTGAAAAAGAAAAATCAATAAAACAAACTAGAACATTGTATCTTATATTATTAAACAGTAAATGAAAAAAAAAAAAAAGTAAATTTAAAACCAAGACACGATAAAATGTCAAAATTAAATGAAGTAAAAGAAAAAAAAACACGGAAACTAAAAGTTTTAAATAAAAGTTAAATAAAAAAAAACCATATCAATAAAAAAAAATAATTTAAAATTACTAGTTGGGTTTTATTTATTGCCTTTGGTGTTAATTCTGTTTCGGGATGACACCACTTGTAAGCACAGACTTGTAAGCATCAGGCTGTCAGCGTCTGCCTCTCGGGCATATTTCTTTTCCTCGAAAACACTACTTATGTAACAAAATTTCATGAATTTCTTAAGTGGTTTGTAATAATACGAAGGTGGGTCAATAAGTGCCTGAAAATTACCACAAATGTTGTTGCCACCTTAAATATAATATTTTGCTTGTCTAGACGCATCTTCTTCAAGAACGCACCAAAATTTTCAGACAAATCTGTCAAATAGTTCTGTTGTGACAGCCATTTGAAACAGACGCCCACGAAAATTTTCGTAAAAATTGAAAAAAGGAAAATTGAAACACTATTCTTTGCGCAAAAGTATTATATTTTCTTATTAGGACTTTTCACCGTTGATTTACTCAATTTCGAGGCGGTCGTACCAGCGCCTATTTGGATGCAGATTTCTTTTTCGGGGAACACTTAAGGAGGAAGTTTCCAGCATTCGAACATTGCCCTCGTAAAAATCCGTATAAGGGCTGGGTTGGGTTAAAACAGAGGTGTGTCGTCACACAAACATTAAACACCAAAGCGGGCCATCGCGATCCCGGTGGAACCAGTTGAAATTTCCTTCAAATGGCAAATACCTAAACAATGTCCTTGGTAAAACATCCAATTTCTTTGCAAAAGCTCGGAAGGCCTTTGAAATCCGTTCTGTCTACTTCCTTTATATTTTCAAAACAGTATAAGGGCTAAATTTGACATCATTAGCCTTATATGCGCAGGCCCCCACAGCAAGATAACGACACTAAAGGTAGCTCCTACAAACTCTTGAAGAAGACATACGAGCAATGCCCTAGCTACTCGTATGAAATGCAAATTGTCCCCGACGATATTAATGCAAAGCTTGGAAGAGAGGGCATCTTTGGTAGGGTTACAGATACTCGTACTCGGAACATAGCAAAGACAAGCTAAAAGTGTGAGAAAGTTTGACATCGAACATTTACAATCGCTGGAGATCGAAAAATCCTTTTCCAATCGCGTCTCCCTTATTCTCTTAAGAGGTCTATTGTCACCAGCATCAAGCATCAAAGACCAGTGGCAACACTGACAGCCGTCAAAGATGCCGCTTCTGATATCTTATGTTTTATTCGACCGCCCCAACGAAACCCCTGGTTTGACAACGAATGACGGCAAACCTATGCAGCTAAGAAAGACGGATATAACGTGGCACTGCAAAGAAGTTCGTGAGCTGCTCACGAGCTATACGAGCAGAAGAGGTGAGACAAAGACCGGCATCCTGATATGCAGAAGGAATAACATTCGGAAGATTTAGCAAAAGGTACAACAAAGCATGCAGAGACGAACAATGGAGCGTCGTAATAGTCTGTGCCGTGCTGCTCACTAGCTATACGAGCAGAAGAGGTGAGACAAAGAACGGCTTATCAGGAAGAAGAAGAAGGAATAACATTCGGAAGATCTAGCAAAAGGTACAACAAAGCATGCAGAGTCGAGCAATGGAACGTTGTAGTAGTCTGAGCCGATGCTGAGGAGGAAAGAATATATCTGTATTCTGACTGTATAAAGGCGATAACGAACCAAATACTGTTGTCAAGCAGAATGAACCTTTCAATCTGTACGATGTATACCATCATTCCGTCTACCCAGTGAAAATAGGAATATCTAAGCTTAAGTCCAACAAATCTGCTAGAGTGTATGGCCCGACTGCAGAGCTCTTCAAAGCGGCGGGCGATGATTTAGTAAGGAATATACAGGAACTCATCTATAAAGTATGGTCAGGCGAAAGTGTGGTCGACGAATTATTTGTCCGAACCTCAAGAAAGGAGACTCTCTGAACTGTGCCAACTACAGAGGCATATCATACTTATCTTCCGTATTGTGTAAACGCCTGAAGCCGTTCGTAAACAACCTGATAGGTCCATATTAGTGTTTAGGCAAGGAAAGTACATCATCGATAGAATATTCACGCTTCGAAAGGTTTTTGTGATGACCCATGAGCTTCAGATCGATGAACACCGCGTATGACAGCACCTAAAGAGACGGGCTATACAGCGCAATGTCTAGTTTTGGCATCCCTGATAAACTCGTCCGTCTGTGCAGGATGACGATAGAGAAGGCACGCTGTTCCATCAAGATCGGTAAAGATCTCATCGAGCCCTTTGATGTCAATTAAGGATTTGGACAAGGCGCTGTGCTGTCATCCGTTTTCTTCGACATTATACATGCAATAATTGTGAAAAACTCACGCGCAAGCACATGAGGCACAATCTTGCAAAGTCCGTCCAATTTCTCGCATACGCCGATGATAGCAGTGGCGCTTTCTAGAGTTTGAAGACGGAAGTAGCAAAAATGGGTTAAGCTATCAACGCGCAAGACCAAGTGTATGCTGTCAAGCAAAAAGAACACTCAACACCGACGTCTCGGACAGAACTTTGAGGTAGTTAAGAACTTTGTCTAGCTAGGCTTACCGCTGCTTCTTTTTGCTAAGAAGGCAATTGACTAGCAAAGCCCTCTCTCCAACAACAAAAATTGCCGTATATAAGACCTTTATAGCCCCAGTCCTGCTCTATTGCGATGGGGTATGAACTTTATCAAAAGTGGATAAGGGTGCTCTTAGCTGCTTTGAGAAGAAAATTCTTTTGGTGATTTTCGATCCCGTCTGCAAAGACTGTTAATGGAGGAGCAAATACAACGACAGAACCAAATAGTGAAGGTCCAGGGGCTGAGATGGATGGGTTACGTAAAGCGGATGGATTCCACCGCTCCGGTCAGAAAAGTCTTCGAATCCGCCCCTGAGAGATAGCGCAGCAGAGAGAGGCCACGTGACAGGTGGCGCACGAAAGTCAAAGGGGACCTCAGCTAACTGAAGATAGCTTACCTTGATATGGAAATATGATATTTGATTTAGCTACATCGCACAGTTGATATTCGCAGTGTTTGCACTGTACGTTGTTCAGACGGTTGTCACTGTCAATCTTCCTAATTTGAAGCGTCAGAGAATGATGGCGGAACCCTAATAGATAAGCCCCTATCCTTTGGCGGTTGGTGATTTTCAAGGAAGGAAGTGAATATTCCTACGGCACTAAATTATCGCTCATCCCAACTGCAGGTTGTGCAAGAACCAACACCAGTTTCATTCAGGCATCGTGTGTAATGTAGGAATAGCCATCAACAGATGGAGTGCCTGGAACTTTCTTTATCTTATGATTCGTTAGTTCCTTATCTCCATGTTCGTTGATCCGCCAAACCAAGCCCACAGAACCACCTACCTCCAGACTCGATTTCATGAAACTTTAAAACCTCGGTCTACTCTAAATCATTTTTTATTATCTAAAATCGTTAAATAAATCACACTCAACACGCAACGCGCAACATGGACGAACATAAAACTAAACAAACTCAAAAGGTTGTACAAGACACATGTACACATTAACCATTTAAAAATGTTGGAAACTGGGTATCCTCCGAGTGAGCAGGCGCTGGAATGGTTACGCCACCCGTATCGACAGCTGGGACATGCGGAATGGAATCGACACTCTCTAGTGGCAAAAAGCAATCGGAAGAAATCTGCGAATGAACCTTTGTATAGTTTGTTCAAATCGGTGAGCTATTATTACCTCTGTATTGCCCAAATGCTTTCCGTGTGCGTTGAACTTTCCTGGATTCTTAAATGAGCCTGCTCGCGAAGCATCTAGTGAGTCTGTAGGTAGAAGATGTTTGCTCTAAAATCGACAATCTAACAACCAGTACTAACCTTCATTGTTCTCAATCAATCCCTTCCTATGATCTCCCATGTGTACTTCCAACTTCTCGGCACTTATTGTCACAAAATTACATTGCTCGCATGCGATTTTCTTGTACTCCTCAGGGTGGTTCTTACGAATGTGACACTTAAAAGCTGACGTTTGGATGAAGGACTTTTCACACGCAGGACACTTTCGCTGGCGATTCTTTAAATAGAAACCAACAGGCACTTAAACGGATGTGAGTTGATAGAAGACTATTGGCTTACCTTATCGTGGCGCATTTCGTGACTCTTCAGAGCACTCGGATCTCGGGTTCGAAACTTGCAGACTTTGCAAGCTAAAGGTTTCTCGCCCGTGTGTTGACGCATGTGTACCTAAAGTAGAAATGTAGTTAGCATGACATGGAAGTGGTCGGGATGGGTCTACCCACAGCAAGAATTGACTTTCTTGTGGTTTCCAGGCCGCATACATTGCAAATAAACGGCTTGATCTTGTTGTGAACGCTCTTGACATGCTTTGAAAGAGTTTTACCACTGACGAATTTTCTATCGCAAATATCGCAGCTTTTCTCGGCGTAATATTTCGTCCTCGGAGCCGGAGCTGGTTTCTCTTCCTGCTTCTTGCTTTTTATTGACTTTAAAACTTTCGATTTCCAATTCTTGTGGATTTGCATATGACGCCAAACGCGGACTAGATGAAGGGACAATTGTAAGGGACAGCTCAAAAGACAGAGAAATAAAATACCTGAAGACGCTGACACATATGGACACAGAGGACACTGAAGCAAGCCAACTGGGGTTCTGTGGGTTTTCCACAAATGAGCGGAACATCTCCGCCAGTTCTCAATCACGATTCCACACTCTGAACACTTAAACTCCGTCAGACTTCCCTCTGTGTGGCATTTTAAATGAGCCTTACGCTTGTCCTCACTCTCAAACTTGTACAGACAACCTTTCGTTGAGCATCTACGGGAGAAATACTTACAGAATATGTGATTGGAATAGACGATAACATACTTGAGGACGAGATGCTGCCGCAGAATCAGTTTGAAGTCCTTGAAAGGTACCGGATGTAACGTTAGAGGATTGAGTTCGGTCTCTCTGACAACCAACGAGGGTTCTCTGATCGGAATTTCATCTTTCTTTGCCACAGAGATAATTCTTTTCTCCTTCTTCTCAACTTTGACTGGCTTGCACTTGTGGAATTCAATCATGTGTTTGCGGAGATCCTCTACAGAGGAGTACTGTCCGTAGCACAGGCTACAGACGTTTACAATCACCTCGGTGTATGGTTTGAGGACTCTGTCGTGGCACTTTTGATGCTGCCTGACTATGTCTTCCTTCGAATCGACAAAGTCGCACTTTGTACACTGAAACGCAGTGATTTCCTTCACTGGGTCCAGCGTTTCAACGGTTTCCGGGGAAAACGCGATGATTTCGTCGAAATCGAATTCCTAACGAAAGCAGAGAAAATGGTTCTGACATTAACTATATGCGAATATTTCGCCCAAACGGTTCAAAGAATACACAACCGGTAAAATGTCCAGGCTAAAAGTAAATATAGGCGAATTGACGAGAGCATTGAGTGGAACTTACAGTGCCGATTTCGTCTTCTTTGTGCTTTGTTCCGTCCCCCATTTTAACAGAATATTGACAAAACTCACTGACGTGAAAAATAAAACATTATTTGTTAAAAAAGTCGACAGGACAAGGGTTAAAAAACACTTAAATGAGAAGACAAATTCACTTCGCCTTGGTTTTGCATAATGTCAACTTACAACTATTGCATCCAGTCGAACAGTACGATTGACACAGTTCAGCTACTCTAGAAGGAAAACTTTTCTACTCAATGGATATAATAAAGGCTTGTGAGATGGGCATTTTTTATACAAATAACCAAGCAAATTCAGGTTCTCTAGACGCCGGTTTTAAATTTGTATATATGAGCTTGATCTTAGACTCACCTAGATCAGCTTTGGTTCACTTGACGTTGATCAAGTAAAGCTTATTCTTTTATTCGTTTAAAAAGCAACTTTGCAAGATTAAGACTTTTTTATCATATTTTGTTTGTTATTCCTGGAACTTTTCAATGTTCCAAGTTCTGCAACACATTAAATTTTTATACAGATTAGCTCCATTTTCCGAGACCATACTCGCCAGATAAAGAAAGTTGGTCCTACAATGCTTAGGACCTTATTTTTTGTCTTATTTCATACAAATTTCATACCGGCTTTGCTTCTAAATTATTATTTTGTGTAAAAGCAGGTAGACGTCGCAGTTCAGGCGTTTCGGATATGATGTCATCTTAGTTCCATTTTTGCTTCTTATAGTGCTGCATGTACTGTATGGGGCATGTCGTTGATTACAGCAACGGAACAACAAGGAAAAAGGTGGTGACGCGGAGAAAATAAGCACTGTGCAGTGGTAACGCTTGACGTTAAAAATGCATTCAATTCGGCGGACTGGGCATTTATCAGAAGAATGAATACGCCACATTACCAAAAAAAGGCATCGCTAGTGCCGGCAGCACTTGCACTTATGCTATCAAATATTGGAAGACCTGGACCTGAGCGAAGGCTTTTGCTTTCCACAGTAGTGAGCGCTGTCCTGCTGTACGGTGTCTCGTTTGTGTAGGTGCATTTACAACGGAGAAAATAAGGAACAAACTATCCTCGACGTACAGGCTCTGCGCGATAAGAGGAGACTGCAGCTATAATCTTACGCAGTTGCTGTCTGGACATGGCGGCTATTGGAAATATCTCAACAGGTTTGGACATTATGATTCGCCTTTCTGTTCAGAATGCTCAGACCAAGAAGAAGACGTGGAACATGTGATATTCCGGTGAAGGCGGTTCGCTGAATGCGCTGATAACCTGCCTAGCCCGCAGCTTCTGATAAACTATATTACGGGATCGGGGAACGAATGGTCAGTCACCTGCCCCCTTATTACCAGGGTGCAAGTCGAACTGAGAAGAATCGAGAATCTTCAAGAGAAGAGCCGCAATAGTCAACCTCCGCATATAATAGGAAAAAGCAAAGCAATTACCACAAGATGTAAGGCCTGATGAGCTTACCATCCCTGCGAAGTAATTCCTAACGGCAGTCCCGTGGGGAGTATAATTGAGTCTGTGAAGAGGGGTGAGTTTTAGCTCGTAGGTGTAATCTTAATGCATCTACCACCAAATCCAGGACAGGCTATGAATCGGGCATGCCATGGCACGTGCTATTGTATCTTTTTAAGATCTACCACCTCCTTGGCAGAAAAAAAAAAACAAATGGGGAATTCATACGTCACCACGAGTTTTTCGTGTACCAACACCTCTGCTCTCCCCCTCCTCTCATATAGCATCTGTGTTCAAGGTGTCAACAGTTTTCTCGAAATTGTTGAACAAGTGTTTCAGAGATCTGTACTCCACTCCAGAGTAGAGTTTTGAGGTGAGGTGATTATTTCAAACGAATAAGCCCGGAAAGATCGCGCGTTCGTGATAGTTCATATTTGTAAGGCTTTGGTCGATATGGCAATAAATGAAATAAATTTACCGAGTCTCACGCAATCCATATGTCAATCCATTTCCCATCTCCTCAAAGCAAAATTAACCTTTAGCACAGAAAAGTACGGGAGTAGGAGGCTAATGTTGCTAAATTGGCTCTCTACTTGGATTATTATAACATGTTCGCCCTCGCCAGCATGTCTAAATTTTACGATTCTTATCTTAGTCTGATGACAGCAGAAACCCCTATTCAAATAGTTCCGTCTCTCCAAAGATGTCGCATTTCAAATAAATTTTTAAATTTTGTTTCGCATTTTGCAAGACTCAACCCATCTAAATTCTTGGGCGGCAGTAATGCCAGCCTTAAGAGGTTTATACATCGTTATTGTTTCAAACCTTTGTTTTCGCTTGATGCTTGGCAAAACTTCAGAATATTGTTCTAGAGTAGTACACTTTCATTTTCTCCAACACTCGATTCTTATGCTTTTTATACTTATAACCGGAGAAGGAGATATTCACCTCTGTCGAGCACATGGATTGCTCTCGTTCCTTTACGCAGCATCTTTCGCAGACAAGTGGTTCACTAAACTTTTCATTGAATCAGATACGAATGTCTCGGTATTTCAGTGTCATCACCGTAAGTCCGACTTTATCGCAGCCTATTGGCTCAGTTCCAACGGTATCCTAGTTACACAACATCCAACTCTCTTCGTAAATTTCATCCAACCAAACAATGAAAACGCATTTTTAAATATTATCTGTAAGAAAACTATTTCAAATCAACTCACCGCACACACTCATTTTTAACTCTTGCCAACTTCACTCTGCACTCTATCGTCAACAAAACCATTAATTTTGACACTTTGCATAGGTAAAAAAAACGAAAAGCTAACCCCCTCTGTCAGTGTATTGGTGTACATCATTTTGACGGCCGATTTGCGAAGTCTCTTTTTGTTGCACACCATCGGTTGGGTGGTAGAAAATTTGCTTCGAAAGTTTTTCACAATTTTAAGCAATAAGCCGTCAGAAAAATCGCTCAAAATTATCAATAAATCTGGTCCAAAGAATGCTAATTACATTATAATCAAACTGTAGTGTGGATAAAATGGCATCTGCCTTGGAAAATTACGTAAATGTTGTTCGTACTTTGAGTGCATCGGGTAAGGATTTAACACCTTTTCCACAGGATTAAATCCATCCAAATGGCATTTAATCCTTAAAATCCATTTAATTGTTATTTCTATTCTGTTCTTATGTGAATTAAATTTTTGGTTTTTTGTAGGAAACTTTGATATACTGGTTGATCATCTGAACAATTCAATTGAGCTGCTAACAAAGAATTCCAACATCTTGGACAATGTCTTGGAGACACTGGATATACAGCAGCATTCGCTGGGAGTTTTATACGTTCTATTGGCGAAATTCTCAAATGCATTGGTATGTACGGGTACTCGGATTGAAGGATTTGGGTTTAAGGCAGCCCGGAAGTTGGGAGTGTTGTTTTTTTTTTGATAAGAAAAATATATATGTATTTAATTTGAAGGTAGAAGGAGGAATATAGTGTCTGTTGTAGAGTCAGACGATCTGGAAGCTTCATCTAGAGATAGTTGATCGTTCCTTGTACAAATGTGGAGTTGCTTGGGCAGCTTGTAACGATAAGAGTTTTAGTTTTTGCTGCACACTGTGTGTTGTTTAGACGACTTAGACTTTGTGTTGTAGATTAGAATTGTTTCCGTGTTATCCACGTGTTTAGAGTAGCATAACTAGTGGAAGAGCGTTCCGGACAAAGTCCCGCAGTTGCTCAAAGGTACATTTTCTTGATGAAAAATGAAATGAAAAGTGAGTTTGGATCACTTAGACCATTGCGGTAGTGCGGTGGAACTTTTTGTAAGCCGGTCTAAGCAGTGAAGTCCTTTCATTGATGGTTTCCCATATTTTGGTTTTGTACATTCTACTGAGACACATTGCACGAGGTCGGCAACTACAGGATTCTGATTCCTCTACGTAGTATCGTAACAAACGAAGAGGCCGTATGTAAGTGTGGTCGGTTCGTGATGTGGGATCGAGGTTCGACTTGGCTCAGCGAGCGCGAGGGGCGCAACACGTACGTTTGAGTTTTGGTTGTTTGTGGGAAATTCGAGGCATCGATATTGTGACAAACCGTAATGTCTGTGATGGCTTGCCGTCGGATTTCGTCGTGTAAGAGTGCGGTGTTAGGTTGGGTAGATGTTGGCATTGCGCACTGAGAGATAGAAATTAGACATAGTGAGATGGCACTCCTATCGTGGATGCTGTTTTAAGTTCTAGAACCTGTATGAAGGCCTTTGGTAAGTGTGCAGATATGGCATTCCTTATCGAACTCAAGATGAAACTCACAACAGTAGTGTAAAACCAGTGAACGATAGCTACTTTGAAATTCTTCATGCAACTAAAGGCCCATTTGCATGCGTGATGCACACATCCTTTCGATGCGAACAGCAGTGTGGGCTTTTAAGACCAGACAACTACTATTAGTTAACAATTTGCAAGCTCAAGTGCATGATGGAGTGGTTCGTTTGGCGATATCGTGGTGTAAACGGACACGCCAAAGCCGTTGTCCTCTGTTGATTTCGAAATCTCCACACGAATATTCCTGTTTTCAATGAATATGGAGACAGCACTTCGAGTTGGTCCTGTTTTTGGTGCTCACAAATGTGCAGATTATTATACGCGGTTTTGGTATTGGGCGCATCCAATCGTTCAGCTTGGTAAAAAGTTAAGTTCAATGCAGTTTGCTTATGAGGATGACTTTAGACCTTTTGTCGTTAGAGCGCATCCGTAGTGAGATGATTCAGCATTCACTGGTAATGATTTTCTGTACAAGTTCTGTATAACAGTTGTGACTAGCTTTTTCAGTCTTGGCGACTTTTTGGACATAGCCAGCTGTGTGGAGAACTGCTCGAGCAATGGAATGATAGTTTTTACCTAAACTCTCATAGATTCTCTGAGATTCAAATTATCTTCTGAAAAGTCGGAGTAGCTGTGTGCTTTTGTAAGGATGTCTGTCGTCATTATATGGATTCAATTCACATCGCGTACGAATCTGTCTATTTGGGAGTTTACCCACTCCATTGTGACCATTCGACAGCCCCCTGCAGATAAGCTTGGCAATGTTGGCGCTCCGCCAAGGTAGATTATCTGTTCCGCTATTATTGCAGCTTGGGAAAGATTTTTCAATAGATCCCGTGACAGCATGGGTGAGTGATTTATCTGTGTCGTTGGTGAGATGATTTCCCTATTTGTCCTTTTTCATATCGCTCTGTGCGGGTTTTTTTTATTACCACCTTTCGATTCATTCTAGTTGAAGACTGAAGATATTTAACCTGTAGGGATGACTTATCAAGTTCTAAGTCAAAGACCTTAAGTTGCTTTTGGGAGGAACTCCATATTGTCTTGAGCCAGTCACTTGGTTGCTGTGAAACCATGGTTCTTGGACAAGAGCAAGATCTAACAGCCCTTCTGGTTCTCCTGTATGACTGAGCTAAATAAGTTGTTTCATCCTCCATATTTACTCATCATGAGTTGAAAGTAGCAAGGCTTTTTGCGACCATTTATAGATATGCCCTTCCCAACGACCATTTAGCTCTTTTTATCCGTTGTTTGGTTCTTATTTTCCAAATATTCGAGGATCTCAGTTCTTAGTTTTCAAGCATCTCAGATTTATTTATTCCGGATCTCTATTAAACGTAGCGTCTACATGCGTCTTAATTTTATTGCACTGTTCAACTAGTTTAGAGAAGATGGTAGGTGAGTGGAGCGCTTTGATGGCGACCTGGCTGTCTGAGTCAATCGTTTTATTTTTTCATCTGATCATCGTCTTCTTATCTAAGCAAACGAGACCGAAGAACCCCTAATAATTTTTCTTTCTGTTTACGCTGCTTCCTTCCGATAATGTCAATATCATCGGCGTGTACGTGTCATTTGACGGACTTTTAAAAGGTTGCGCCTCTTGTGTTGGCGAGTGAGTTTTGCACTATTCTTTCAAGAGTGATGTTAAACAAAAATTTCTTGACATCAAACGTCTCGGTGGGATCTTTACCGGTTTTACCGGTGGAGCAGCTTGCAATCTACGAGTATATCGTCATTCTGTATAGACGCTCTTATAGCTCGTTTCTTAAAATCGATAAAAAGGTGGTGGGTGTCGATTGGGCAAACGATGTTGAGATTCCATTTATCAGACCGAATTTTATATTGTTGTTGTCCTCACCTCGTTTTGGTCAGGCGAACGGAAATGTTGGGTATCATCGTCTAGGATCAATGGATCATTCAGCCTGGCAGCGAGGTGTTGGTCCTCCTCGCCATTATATAGTCTGCAGAAGTAGTACTTCCATATTCTCAGCACCAACTATGATTCTACTACGAGATTTCCATCGCTATCTCTACAGGTCTCTGTACAGGATTTTTTGGTAAAACTTTTGTACATTGTTCCTGGAGTAATATCTCTCAATATCCTCGATCGCGCGCTTCTCATGCTCTTTTTCTTTCTTTCTTAGAAGCTGGTGTTCTTCTCTTTCTTCCCTTCTCTTTCGCTCGTAGAGCTCGCGAGCTGCTCTAGTTCTTTTTTGCAGCGCCACTTTATTGTTGTTTTTCTGCGTTCGCTAGTCGACATTCTTCATCTAACCAGGGGTTTCTCTATGGTGATCGTTTGCAACCCAGCACATCATTTGCGGCTTTTGTGATAGCTTGTTGGCAATGCCGCCACTGGTCATCTGCATCTCTAAAGATCCTGGCGGTCTCTTGCGATTGTAGCTTTTCGACATAAAACCTTTTCACTGTACTTCGTTGTTGTGGCCAACAAGATAATAATTCGAGTCAATGTTGGCGGTACGGAAGGCTCGGACATCCTGTATATAGGAGGCGTGCCGCATGTCGATCACAATGTGATCAATTTGGCTGGTGAATTGTTGATACGGAGAGCGCCAAGTGCCTTATGGATATTGTGATGAGGAAATCGTGTACTTGCTACAGAGACATTGCACGCCGCGACAAAGTCCACAAGCCTGACGTGGTGTCATGTAGTCTGTGTTTCCCGACCGTGCTACGGAAGATGTCCTTCTTTCCTATCTTGGCATTAAAATCGCCAAGCACGATTGCTTAGGGCATTGCTCGTAGGTTTTGTTGAGGAGCTCGTAGAAACTATCTTTTTTAGCGTCGTCGTTTTCTTCCGTTGGGGCGTGTGCGCATATTAGCTTTATGTTGACGAATTTAGCCTTCATGCTGATTGTCGTGAGACGCTCACTTACGTGTCGAAAGCTCGAAACTTCTTGCTTAAGTCTGCTGCGTATAACAAATCCGCATCCAAATAAGCGCTGTTTTTGTTCTTTGTAGCAATTACAGTAGTAAATATCACAGTTTTTCATCCTTGTTTTGCCCGGTCCATGCGGCATGTTTTTTTTTACCTTTTAGTAAAACTTCCGACTTTAAATTCTTGGGTAGCATCTCTCAATTTCCTCGACAGCTCGTTCTTCTTCCTCCTGAAAAGCCGATGTTTGTGTCTCCTCTTTTGCTCGTATAGCTCGTGAGCAGTTGTCGTTTTTCTATGCAGTGCCGCTTTCACTGGGCTTCGATACTTGATGCTGTCGGCCTATGATATCTTAAGAGATTAGGGGAGACTATCGGAAAAACGTTTGGCGATCTCTAGCGATTTTAGCTGTCCGACGTCAAATTGGCTTGCAACTGAAGATATTTCCCATGAGCGGGTAGCGAATCATTTAGTGTTAATAATTAATAAGAACTCAGGCCTATCAACGGTACTTGACTAGCTTTTTGTTAACAACGTCGCTATTGCGTGGAGATGTTTTGCCAACGCGAAGCTTACTTATTTTATTGCACATCTGCTTGGAGGGCTGATTTGGAGTAAATCTATTTGGAAAATGTGTGGGTTTTGTCAAAATATTAATCCGATTTCTTGAATTCTTTAACTCATTGTGCATTTCAATGTAACTAAAGATTTTCCGCTTATGAAGCTTGTCCGTTACTGATATTTCCCTTAATTTGGTGTTTTCAGTCGGGAACTTACCACCTTAATCAAAAAGTTCCCGGAATAATCGTGTGGCGCTCCCATTGTTCCAATTTGAGTTCTGTTTTTTTTTTTTTTTTGTAAAGTTGGTACATCTGTTGTTGATATTATCTCTAAATCTTAGCGTCATAGCTTGACATTTGCAAAAGTTACGTAGCCAAGAGTACATCTATCTCTCGCCCAACACAGGCGATTTTTTTTGAAATTTTAGAAATGAATTAAAATTTGCGTAAAAAAACGGGTTCTCTAAAGAAAATGGGCGTTTACCAGTGGCAAGAGCGGTTCAAAAGTGCTCATGAGTCAATCGAAGATGATGAACGCAGTGGCAGGCCATCGACATCGAAAACCGACGAAAACATTGATGAAGTAAAAGAAATGCTGGTCAATAACCTCGAATTAACCATCAGAGAGATAGTGGAGGACTTGAACATTGCCTATGGATCCTTCCAAGACATTTTGGTTAATGATTTGGGTTTCCGTCGTGTAGCAGCAAAGTTGGTGCCAAAAGACCTAAATTTCATGCAAAAAAGATGATTTGCGAGGCTGAGTCCGATCCCACATTCATCAAAAGGATCATTACTGAAGACGAGACGTGGGCTTATGAGTACGACACGCAATCCAAACATCAGGCAAGTGAATGGCGACACAAATAAAACCGCGTCGTTTTCAGTCAAAAAAGAAGGCTATGCTCACGGTTTTCATGGATTACAACGGTGTGGTGCATCATGAATTTTTGCCAGAAGGCCAGACAGTAAACAAAAAGTATTATTTGGGCGTTATGAGACGTTTGCGTGAAGCAATTCGCCGAAAGAGACCAGAATTGTGGGCAGAAAACTCGTAGATTTTGCACCATGATAACGCATCGTCACACAGTGCCATCATTATTCGTAATTTTTGACGAAAAATGCAACAAATATCATCCAACAGCCACCGAATTCACCTGTTTTGGCTCCCTGTGATTTTGTTCTGTTCAATCGAGTTAAAAATGCACTACGGGGAAGACGTGTCAGCAGCCGAGAGGAAGTAATGGATAAATCGCAGGAATCACTGATGGAAAAAAATTGTTTCGAGGATTGGATCAAGCGCTGGCATAATTGTGTTGCAGTCGATGGGGATTACTTTGAAGGGGACAATATAGATTAAGATGAATAATTTTGTATTTTTAATTTTCTGAATAGATTCCGGGAACTTTGATCAAGGTGGTATGTCTATCGCAACGGACTCCATCAGAACACAGTTTCTCACGTTCTAATTCGTAAATATTGAGTTCAAGGTGATGATAGTTTTCGGAAAGTTTCTGCATTTGATGCTTATGCACCATTTGGTTTCATAAACCTTTTGAATTAAGCCCTTCTTCAAAGCAGCAGTTTTCTCTATTACAATTTGACAGAGCGGCCGTTTAAAGGCTGTTACCCACTTCTCCAGCTTCTTTTCGATTGACTCCTACAGGCTCTCGGCAGTAGTATTTTTGACATTTATCGGAGGGTTTTAGCTGTTTGCTGTTGTGGATCTTAGGCCTGATCTCGCACGGTTGCTATTGCTTTGAGGTATAAACTTAAGACTTAAACTTTGGTACAGATAAGGCCAAAATGAGAAGAAATAATTAAGAGCGCTTTAAAATGACACGCTTCTGTCGCAACTCGCTTATAGAATGACCTGCCGACCTATCTATTCGCTTGCCATTACCACTTGCAAACATTTAAGACTTACATACATAGATTTTCCCATTTTTTCCTCTGCATTACTGTATGATCCTAAAATAAAAACCTAAACTAGGTAGGGTCAAGGGAAAAAGTAAATCTGTTGGACACTTACTGGGCGACTCCATTATTGGTTCACTGAAGCAGACCATCCATCGTATGGGCGCAATAGACTTTGAGTTGGTGTAACGCTGAAGTAAAGATGTAAGATCAACACATTTTCCTGTAGAACAAAGCACGAATGGTACCTGTATGCCTGTACCATCTTAACTTTTTGTTTACCAAATTTCTAGTTATTGTCTCCTGTTGTCCGTCTTGAAATGTGAATTTAGAGGTAAACCATGTCCAGGCGTTTTTGTTTTTTTCAAGTTTCTTAGCCAACATATGGACTTACTTAGAACTTTCATGCTACGTTTTAGGGATTGGTCGAGACAGAAGCATCCCAGTCACAATCTATATTAAGAAGACCATTCGAATTTCTCTCTGCTCTGGAAAATAAACTCCATCCGAATCGTGGTGGTCGTCGATTCTACTTCAACTATGAGTGGAATGCTGTATGTTGAAGGATTCCAAGTCGCTTTAACATAATTTTTTTCCCCTCTATCTCATTGATTTGTTTGGTAAATTTTGATTTATTTTTAGAATGCACAGAACACAACAGCGGATGCACCTCATTTACTGCGACTTTTCAAGGACTTCATTACGCTCTGCAATGGTGAGCAAGTTCGTTTCGCCAGCCATTCATGTAAGTTATCTTTAATCGTACATATGTACATCAATGTGATGTTGATTTATAATTTTGTTTCTATTTATAAATAGATTATGAATTGTGCCACCTGTTCACCAATTTCATTGTACGTCAACCATCGTGTATTCATGGTATTAAGATTGTAGCTCATGCTGTAGATAAAATTCGTCTCTTTGATTCGCAATTAACCGCCGTACATGCAGACCTGTGTTTGCTTAGCTTGGAGGCAAAGTGCTTTAAGACCGCTTTAAAATTTCTAGACATCGATATAACATCAATTGCTGATAGCTCATCAAGTCGAGGAGCGGTTAGTGTTTGCTTCTATCCATTAGATGAATACACGAAGAGAGTGATAAATACAAATCATGATGCTAAGTACTTTCTTCTTTACTATTACTATGGCGGTATGATTTATACGGCCATGAAGAACTACGATAGAGCATTGTATTTCTTTGAAGTAGCCGTATCAACACCTGCCCTGGCAATGTCACACATTATGCTTGAGTCATATAAGAAATTCATTTTGATTTCATTAATACTTCATGGAAAGGTATGTATTCAATTCAATCCTAAATGAAGACTAAGATTCTTGTTCGTTTGTAGATTCTTAATATTCCAAAATATTCATCACAAGTTATATCGAGATTTATGAAACCTCTTAGTCAAAGTTATCTTGAATTAGCTACGGCATATGCATCAACGTCAAGCGACGAGCTACGAACCGTGATTAATAAATACAGTAATGTGTTTGTTACAGACACAAACATGGGCTTAGTCAAACAGGTGAGTCTGAAGAAAGAATCTTAATCTTCAATTGAATCGGTTTTGTGTTTTTTTTTTAAAGGTCCAATCCTCATTATATAAGAAGAACATCCAACGATTGACAAAGACATTTTTGACACTGTCATTGCCGGATGTGGCCAGTAGAGTCCAATTGGCAACTGCTGCCGAAGCAGAGAAATATATTTTAGACATGGTAACGAACAGAGTCTTGTTTTGTCATGAATCGAATGAATTGATTGATTTATTTGGATTTTAGATAAAAGATGGAGAAATCTACGCTACAATTAATCAAAAGGACGGTATGGTTGTGTTCAAGGACGACCCAGAGAAATACAATACACCAGAAATGTTCCTCAAAGTGCAAGACGATATGAACGGAGTAATGGAATTAATCAAACAAATTAATAAAATGGAAGAGGAGATCGTTCTTAATCCAACGGTAGGTAAATACTTTCTGACACCATCTCGATCTAATCTGAGATGCCAAATCTTTTCTTCATAGTATGTAAAGAAAGCAATCGGCAATCAGGAAGATGAAATCGCATCAGGGCAGCATTCAAAAACATACTCAGGGTAACTATCACAAACTGAATCTCACTCATTCAAATCGAGACTAAGTTGTTGCCGTTTTTTCTTTTCTTATAGTGATCCCACAGAATGATGCATTAGCGCTTTTTTATGACTGCAGAGCATTACTCCCAGGCTCGTTAATTCATTGATTTCTTCATTGTATCTGCGTTATATGTTTAAACAAAAAAAAATCACTGAAGAAATGTGTACTATATATCTCATTGCTACAGTGCTATGATTTATCTTCTCTCGTTTTTTTCCTTTTTCCCTCATCTTCTCGTTTCGGTCGCCAAAACTACGATTTTCTTCCCTCCTTTTATACTTTTGGAACTCATTTGTTATATAAGTTGAATCGTAAAAAAGCTGATTAACAAAGCAAAACACAAAAACGAAAAGAAAATTAAGAAATTATTTAAAGGGATACAACAACAACAAAAAGAAACAAGAAAATCTGAAAATGAAAAATCGAGCAAAAGACACGACACACAACATACTTTGCAGACTTGTAATAACTTTTTTTTTTTTTTTTGTAATTAAATCATAAAAAAAACTCTTTAAATAAAAATTATGTTAATTTATGCAGAAAAAGAAAAGCTGTGCTGTTTGACTGAACTAGGTCGACATCCTTTTTGTGCCTAGGTGTGGTTCCAGCACCACGAAATGGTGACTGTCGGATCATCCAGAGCTTTTCCCTCTTGATCTTTTTGTTCTAATTTCACAGTTCACAGTTCTGATTTTTGTTTTATTGGTTTTGAGTTCCTTATTCCGAAACTCTTCTGTACCGTGTATACCGAAGATCTTCGTTGTAAACTGAGACTTGAGGTTTTCACATCTACAAAACTGACGCGTGCCATCTATTGAACGTTTGTGCTGACAGAATCCTCGACAAAAACTCGGCACTTAAAACTGGAAAATTTGTTTTCAGGGAGAACAAGAGTAGACAAAACAAGTATGGCTCTTTACCTGTTGTGAGCTAAGACATAATATGTGCTGAGCGCATACAGGAGACGACAATTAACTTACCACACTTCAAAGTCTGCTACGGTATCGGTTTTAACTCTCAGCCCCGGTAACTCCAATCATATCTACTATGAAACAAAGGTATCTGCTCCATAGAACTCTACATGTTTCAAGTTGACATATTTAGACAAGAAGAATTCGCCCAGAAAGTAAGGACTATTCAAAGAGTAGCTTTTATAAAGGTTTTTGCGAAAACATCGAAACTTTCGGTAGAACCTGCTAACCGATTAAAGTTTTTAAAATAGGCATGTGGCAGACTGAAAACACTGAAGAAATCTAATGGCATCTATACCGAACTTAAGGTAGGGTCTCCCAGTCTTGTGGCTGTGACGCATTTTTTAGGTAGCCTCTTCAGAACCGACTCACAATTGGTTCCTTTTATTGAAGTTTTAAGTTGAATACCGCAACGCTCTGCTGCTGGTATCTGTGGTCAATTCTCGCTACCGATAAAGCATTAGCTTCAAATTACATGACACCGATGACATATGTATATGCAGTCATGCTACAAAGAGGTATAATTGCTGGCAACTTTGTTGAGAATCTTCACTGCTAACCAGGTACCAACATACAAACCGAGCCCTCGGCAGGGAGTGAGGGTGCTTTTTATGTAGAAAATCGGTAACGATGACTAAAGGAACGATCAGACGGTCATCCAAACTTGTCATCCGGATGACATGCTGACATCAGAGAACTTTTGTTATTCGGTTTTCATCTGCGAGCGTGTCATCCGCTAGGTGACAGCCGATCACACAGTGTCATCCGAGTGTCATTTTCTCCCAAAATGGTTGACACGCTTGCTTTGTCACCCGGTTGACATGCCTGGATGACATTGCCTGATGACAGGCGAACACACGAGATGACACTAATGGCGCGGATCATTGTACGCATCCTCCTGAAAAACAACAAACGAATATAGTAATGTATGAATGTATACATACGTAAAAGTAGATCAATTGAAGTACGAGTACCTACCAATTATAATGTGGACGTCGATGGACACGATTGTGTCACTTTGGAAGACTAAAAACATCATTTCATTTAGAAAAGGCCACGATGTTTTCGCAATTTTGCTTGTCCCTTTGCCTGATTTTCTGGCTAGAAATTTGCCCAAATGGGCTTTAAAATGGCTACGAAGTGATTTCCATTTAAGTCGCGCCTCGACGTCGTCAACACCCCCAATATTTAAATCACCTGTTTCCAGGAGCCAATTTTGGATTTCGGAGTTTTGTTATCCTTCCGCCCACTATCCCAAAGGCTAAAATTTACCTAACCAGCTGCTTTTAAAGCATACTCTGTTTGGCAACCTTAGGAAAATAATATTTTTTCTGCTCCTTTTTTTTCCTGAAACCTTGGGTGTTTTTTTTTTTTTTACCTCAATATCGGCTTCACCGTCGTTGTCACTCCTTCTTATCCTTTTATTAATCCTTTCCTCGTTATACGAACTTATGCGTAACGAGTTTCCCATTTTTACCGCATCGCTGCTGCTCCGCTTATGGGGTTGGCTAATGTCTCAGACCGCAGAACGCGTCTACATAATGCTCGGTCCTGGATCGCTTCAGTGGTTAGCCCCAGGCGTTGTTGCACATTTGCCATCTGAGAAATTCAGGAATTCTTTTTCCGACCTCGTTTTCTTACAGTTGGAGTTACCGTAGTTGATAGTGCCTTTTTAACCGGATTTTCCGCAGATCTTCTTTGAACGTGGCAATACCAGCTTATTCTATTCGCCTCAAGCTGTTCGGTTACCGAATTCTTTATTCATTTAATAACACAGAAATAAAACGAAAATTATCTTTTAACTTTTTCAACGATGCAAACGTGTCATCCGATTCTAGATGACAATGTGGAAAATCAAGTTATGTCATCCATGGGACCTTGTCATTCGGATGACACGCTGTCAAAAATATTTGGTCATCCAGTCCTAATAGCGATGACAAGCAATCACACGGTCAATCAAATCAGTCATCTGGATGACATAGAAATCATGTCATCTGGTATGTCATCCGGTTGACACGTTCAATGACATGCCGGATGACAGGTGATCGCAAGGGATGACCACTTTAGGTCAAATTCTACGTCATAGTGAGTCAGGATGTCATCCGGATGACGAGTTTGGATGACCTTCTGATCGCACCTTAACACTCGCCAAAAGTTTCAGACAAATCGTTTTTAATCCCTTTATGTGGATGAACTTAGAGGGAATTGAATTTATGTGCTCATAACTGACTTGTAAGTGGAATGCAACATGCGTAACAATGAGTGGATGATTCTGCGATAATGCAGGTAGGAATAGAAGGCATTTTCGATAGTACTGTGGAAAGCACGACAACACTTCTGATAACGGATTCTCAATCGACTTTGCGGTGGGGAAAAACATTTCCGTAGCTATCACGTCGTTCCCATATCTAAATCTAAATCTAAAATACAAGTCAATGTTAGATGTCACCTATGGAGCGAAATAACCACTGAACCCAAATATCTTTCTCTCTCTCTCTCTATCCCATTTTCCGCAAAACTTAGCACGTTCTCCGGCATTTAAAGAGTTTTCATACCTTCTTGAGTGTTAAGTTTTTAAAAAAGAAATAATAATAATAATATCTCGATATTAACAAGTGGACTTGGGGAACTCCTGGTGATATAACCTTCATCCAGATTGACCACACTCCTCCAGTACTGAGAAACCAACATCGACTCGGACTATTACCTTGTAGCTAAGATACTGTTGTGGGTATCCCGAATAGCGCACAGGCACGCTAATACTGTGAGTAATTTCGACGTCGACGGCTAAAATTTCAAGAAATCACTAAATCCTTTTCCAATATATCTCTCTTAAGAGGTCTACTGCCGCCAGTATCAAGGATCGAAGACCAGTGGTAACATTGTCAAAAGGCCATCAGAGAAGGTGATGTGTTGGGTTTCACTCGACCATTAAGACGTTTGATAATGAACGCCAACAAGCACATGAAGCTAAGCAAAATGCGGACTACGCGGCGTGGCATAAAAGGACTGGAGCTGCTCACAAGCTTTATGAGGAGAAGAGGAAAGACATGCACTGGCTTCTCAGGCGAAGCATAAACCCAAAACCCCAAACTTCAGTTCTGTAGAGACGAACACGGGAACATCGTAGTAAAGACGCAGTCGATGTTGAGGATTTGGAAAGATCATTTCTGCAGACTGTATAACGGCGATGACGGACCAAATACCGCTGTCAGGCAGAATCAACCTTTCAACCTGGACGATGATGACCAACAATTCCGTCCACCCGACCTGAAAATAGCAATATCTTAGCTTAAGTCCAATAAAGCTGCTGGAGCGTACGGCCTGACTGCCGAGCTCTTCAAAGCGGCAGGCGATGACTTGGTAAGGAGCATTCACCAACTCATCTGTAAAATATGTTCGGACGAAAGTATGCCCAATGAATGGAACCTCAGCATTGTTTGTCCGATGCTCAAGATAGGAGACCCTCTGAACTGTGCCAACTACAGAGGCATCTCTCTTCTCAACATGGCATACAAGACCTTATCTGCCGTATTGTGAGAACGCCTGGTGCCTTTCGTCAACAACCCGATAAGTCCACATCAGTGTGGCTTTAGTCCACCATCGATCAAATATTTACACTACGGCAGATCCTGGAGAAAACCCATAAGCTGCAGATCGATACACACCACCTATTTATCGATGACAGCATCTATAGAGACGAGCTATACAGCGCAATGTCTAGTTTTAGCATCCCTGCTAAACTCATCCATTGCTCCATCAAGATCGGTAAAGATCTCACCGAGCCTATTGATGTCAAAAAACGGATTTGGACATGCGCTGCCATCCGATTTCTTAAATCTCATACTTGATAGAATAGTGCAAAACTAACGCGCAAACGTAGCATGCTCAATCTTAGTCCGTTCAATTACACGTATACGACATAATCGGAAGAAAGCAGCGTGTTGTCAGTGAGGTTTTCGTGAGTATTGAGACGAAAGCGGCGGAAATGGGTTAAGCGCTCAACAAGGGCAAGACCAAATATATGCAGTTAAGCAAAAAGGACACCCAAAACCCATGTCTCGGACAGATTGCTTCTTTGGCCTAAAAATAACTGTACAGCGATATCGGCTTAACCAGAAGAGCGGGGATCCAACGACTGAGATGGCTGGGTTATGTAGAGCGGATGGACACCAACGATTTAGTCCGAAAAGTGTCCGAATTCGCACACGAGGGATAGTACAGTAGAGGGAGACTGCGTCCCAGGAAGCGCACGCAAATGGAAAGGCACTTCAGCAAACTTAGCTCGGGGAACTGGAATCTGCTAGCAAAAGATCAAGCTGGGTGGCGAACCTTGTTGTCTGAAGTCCAAGTCCAGCCGTACTGTAGCGTCACCTAAAGTAAGTAAGTAAAATATTTTTTTTTTACATTTGTTATGTTTCTTGGTATTGTAGTTCGAGGTACATAAAATATTTTGTTTTAAGCTTTTAAACCTACCTCAGGAATGCGAGGGTTGACACAGAGTTAATTCACTTAAACTTCAAAATTCAATTAAGTGAGCAATATCTGCAATTTAAAACGTCCTCTGTCACATTTGGGGTCGAATTTCAGCCTGTAGTGAACTTGAATTCTATAATTCTCATTTAAATTCAGCAAAATACAAATAGCCGCGGCGAAACTTTCATTTGCATACTATAATACTTCCGGTTAAAGTCCCACATAAAGTTCAACACCCACCTACAAAGCCGTTCGAAATTGAGGTTTATTGGGCCAACTGTTTCAATTAGGCCATCAGACATGTGAATGTCCAACGATATAGCCAACCAACGTTGCATCAGTTTTCCGTTCCCTTCTGTAAGTCGTTTTATTTGACTGTAACGCAATCCTGGAGTGCATGAATCGTCATAAAAAAAACATGACCCACTTGGCACCACCCCGAATGAGATACCAAAGCAAAATTCCCCTGCATCAGCGCTTTCGACTTCCAACCGAGGCTGAAGCAGATACACCTTTATTGACCTCAAATCTTAAGCTGTCGTCTCGACGATGATTGCAGTTGTCATCGTCTCACATTTTGACTCTCTCCAACTGATAACGAACTCAGAAAATGTATCGCGCGCTATTTTCCCGAATTAAATAGTTACCCGCGCTGGAATTCTGCTTTATTTTAGATAAAATTCTAACGACTAGCAGTGCTTATGGCATTTATCGGGTGTTCTAGGTAGATACGATAAACGACTTCATGAAGGCTTAAACTTTATGAACCTGCAATTCAGCAGTATAAACAATTTGTGGCTGTGGGTAATTACGTTTTTATCTATCCGTACGTGCCTATGAGTAAACACATCTACAGAAACATCAGCATTATAAAATTGAATGTTTCGCAACGGAAATTATTAATTGAGACCATGGCGGGCGTTAGTGTACCTATCCTATGCTACGATTTATTAAGTACGAACACATGATGCAGTCAGTATATAGGTGAACAACAATCGCTCGATAAGGGTGGTCACCCCATGCCGACGTTCGTAATCAGCCGACCGATAAAATTCTTATCACGTGGCCTCATACGCCGTACGCATATGAGTACGTATCCTAGAATCTCATTGCCATCCTTTGTCTAGACTACAGACTGACATAGAATGTGAATGAAAATAAGCAAGCCACTTGTTTCCTATAAGAACCTCTTGGCTTATTATCTCAGGAAATCTAAATGGATATAGTGTTGCTACCTCGACTATTTATAATATCAATATTGATAACGTGAAGAATTAAGTCAGGTATCTGGGTTTTTAGTTAAGTTACGCGCTATAAGTGCGACAACCCGACTGCCAAGTGTTGGGAATTTCGTCGTACTATCACTGTAGTCAGATTCATGTCGAAGAATCTATTCGTCGTCAGCTAATTTTTGAACTGCCTTTGATTTATATCTAGAAGAAGGTCTAGTTCAAGGAAACGAAAAGATTTTTGTATTAATCATCGGTAATGGGGTGCTGAGCACGTCATTGATGAGCTGTTTATGTAATTATAGCTTCCTTCTTCGGCACGATACATAAATGATAGTTGCTGCATGAATATCTTTTGGAACGTGGCAGAAGTCGAGCACATACATGAAGTGAATGAGGGCTGTCACCCAGGGGGCACAACCGACATGATAATTGGTGGACACTGAGCACAGTGGGAGGCAATTTGTAGCAATACTGTCCCGTCTTCTGTAGAAGGTTGTTTCCAGTTTTGTTTGCGAAGCAAATCACTTATGGTTATGTCCACCTGAATCAAAGCTGTCGCGTGGAATACTTGTCTTCTTTTAGAATTTCTATATGAGTTTTTGTTTTCGGGAGTGGGAAGGTAGGAGTTATATTTATAATTACTGATTGTAGGTACGGATAACATACGACTAATGATAGATTAAAGAAGTTCAGCGTTCATTGATCGGCATACTCGTGACCGGGTTATAATCGATTGGTGCCACAGCTCTACCACCTCTGTAGTTAGGTAGGTAAATAGCAATTACGTGCTCGACTAGAAGCACAAATACGACAAACCAAATTATATCCTCGGATAATGACCGATTTATTGTTAACGACGCTGCGAAACGATTTAGAATCAACAACCTATACATTCTGGCCCTGAACAGACCGCGTACCAACGGAAAACCAGCAGAGCACCATCGAAGAAGTTCAATGGAATGAGCCGGACAAAAACTGGTTCAACGACTCTGATGTCTACTATAAGAAATGTTACAGGCAAAAAACAAAACGAATATGCCAATCCTGTAAGCTCGAACTGTAATCTGTATCTGAATCTGAACTGTAGAATGATACATTCAACCTGGACGATGACAACATCTCTGCCCACTCGACCATATTTAAACCAATACAACAATTTTCAAGCTCTAGTATGACAAAGCAGGTAAATCCGAATTGTTGAGCTGCTTAAAGTGGCGTTTGATGATTGGATTCGAAGCATATACATACTAGGTGGGGTGAAAAGTAACCTCCTTGGGAATGTTTTTTTATTTTATTCAATATAGTCCCCTTTTGGCTTGATACACTTATTCCAGCGATTTTCCAACTTCTTGATCCCGTGCGAAAAGTAATTTTCCGGAAGTTCTGCAAGATACTCCTCCGTGGCGTCGATGATTTCCTCGCTTGAGTTGCATTTTTTATTGATGAGCCATCTTTTGAGGTTTGGGAAGAGATAATAGTCCGAGGGAGCGAAATCGGGCGAATGCGGTGGATGCGACAGCAATTGGAGCCGTAAGTCATTGATTTTAGCCGTGGTTGCGATGCTCTTATGCGCCGGCACATTGTCTTGCAAAAACAAAATTTTTGTTCGCTTCATGTGAGGCCGTTTTGCAGCGATTTCGGCCTTCAATCGTTCCAATAATGCACAGTAATACTCGCTTTTGATGGTTTTTCCTTTTTCGAGGTAGTCCAAGAAGAGCATGCCATGGCAATCCCAGAAAACCGACGTCATAACCTTTCCGACCCATTGAGCCTCCCTCGGCTGCTTCGAAGCACTCGTGCCGGCTTTAGTCCATTGCTGGGCACTCATTCTGTTCTCTGGTGTGTAATAGTGGATCCAGGTTTCATCAACGGTTACCAATCGATGCCAAAAGTCCGCCCGATTCCGCATCAGCAAGTCCAAACACTCTTTTGAAGTGCTCTCGCGTTCATGTTTTTGGTCAGGAGTGAGCAAGCGCAGCACCCGGCGGCAGGATAACTTTTTTATATGCAGAATGTTGGCCAAAATATAGCGTGTGCGTTCAGTACTAATCTTTGTGGTATCTGCTAGCTCGCGCACCTTCACTTTCCGGTCAGCCAACACCATTTCGCACTAATATTTGGCATGTCTGCCTAAATATGAACGGACTTCAAGGCACCATAACCTTTTTTGCAGTAGAAGCGCATTCTGGCGGTCAAGGAGGTTACTTTTCACCCCACATAGTATTAACTCGTCTTCTAAGTCTGTTCCGACGACAAAAGTAAATATTCCTTTGATTAAAACCTCGTGAGTCTGATCCTTAAGAAGGGAGATTCGCTGAATTGCGCCAATAGAGGAATAAGTCTCTCTAAACATCGCATATGAAACCATGTCTGCCGTATTATATGAACACTGAAGACCCTTGGCCAACTGCCTGACGGCTCCAAATAAATACCCACACGCCACATGGTACAGCGTAAATAGAGGTGAGCTGTACATAGTTTTTTCGATTATGCAGGCTGACAAGACCTTATTGTCGGAAAACTTAAACAAGGCTATGCGCTCTCATGATAGTTATTCAATATCGCTTCTGAAAGAATTGTGCGAAACTCGCAGGTCATATAGAGGGCGAAAAGTTTTGCTACAAAGCGTCAATCGTTGCTGTTTATTGGCATAAGCTATTGACTTAACGTGGCCCCACAGAAGCATCATATAGCACGTTTTTGGTGAACAATTGACTCATCCATTTCTTGAAATAACTCTATAACCAAATATCATATTTTCTTCAATAAAGCGCCGTTTTTGTTGGTAGAAAGGTGTGGAGCACCATGCTGTTTGAACCACAGTTCTTCTATTGTAAACAACTTCTGTTCCGGTCCCATTTTTGAAGATAAAATTACCGATGATGCCACCAGGGCACAATCCGCACCATACGAATACAGTAAATTGTTGAGGATTATCCTTATTTTAAAAACGGCAGTTCCGCTTGTTTACTTAGCCGTTTAACCAGAGGCTTATCTCTGAAGAAAGTGTAAGTATTCAAGCAAAATAATTCAATAATTCGATAAACACCACGTTTAAAGTAGCCGATAGCCGATAGCCGATAGCCGTCTACAGTCAATTTTATGAAGCGCTGTATAAGTGTCGGGAACATAGCGTCCATATTACCATATTATTAAGGCTTAGTTCGAAAACATAAACATTACTTGCGTTCGCTCCTAGCCCGACACCAAAATTATGCCAGTAGAATAAAATCAACCAGTTATAGAAATCAGCCGTGAGTGCGCATAATACAGGGTCATTCATTTCGTAGTTTCAAGTTGGTAACGCTGGCATTTGACGCCGTCCAGCTGTAATTTAAAGTGTCATAATCTTAGTTGAATGTTTGCTATCTACAATAATGGATCGCTTAAAAATCGAACAACGCGTTAAAATTATTAAGACTTACTATAAAAGTGGTGGTTCAAGCGTAGCCACTTATGGTCGTCATAATCGACCGACTACGCATGCAATCGGTAAAATTGGGAAGAAATTTGAAGAGAGTGGAAGCGTTACTGATGTCGTATGGCCTGTGCATCATCGTTATGCACGCTCAGTCAAAAATATTCCTGCTGTAAGTGCAAGCGTTGCTGATGATTCGAATTTATTGTTTTCCCGGCGTTCGCAGCAATTGAACGTGTCGTACACTTCACTGTGGCGTATTTTGTATTTGGATTTGCATCTACATCCTTATAAAGTTCAACTAACGCAAAATTGAAGACTGCTGACCATTCACAAAGCCGTAGAAACGCTTCTTGAGTGTTGGAACAACAGAAAATAAACAACAACAACATATTCTTCAATGATGAGGCACATTTCTCAGAAAACCCACAAGTGATCGAAGAGGTACCGTTGCATCCAGACAAAGTGACTGTTTGGTGTGTTCTATGGTCGAAAGGTGTCATTGGTCTGTATTTTTTCGAAGATACCCATTAGCGGACGGTTACAGTCAATTCGGAGCGATATGGTCGAATGAAAACCGGGACAATATGTAGTTCCGACAATATGGGGCAACAAGCCACACAACACGACCAATTATGGCTTTAGTGCGTGAGAAGTTTCCTGGTCGCGTAATTTCGCGTTTTGGTGACTTCAATTGGCCACCAAGATCATGCCATTTGACACTGTTCGATTTTTTTTGGGGGGGGGGGGGGGGGCTACGCAAAAGACCGTATTTACGCAATTAGTCCTCGAACTCTAGACGCATTAAAAACTAAGTTATGACCGAGATACCGCTCGAAATGTGAGAAAAAGTGGTTAAAAATTACCTGAAAAGAATCGAATGCTGTTTTATAACATCTTGTGCGAAAATGGATTCAGCATTACGTTTTTTAGCTAGTACGCGTTTCTAACATCTCAACATCCAGAAATAGACTAGGACCCCCCCTGATTAATGATTAATCAGCCGTCAACAGACTGATCACATTGCGATCGACGCCAGATACTCCTCTGACATTTAAGATGTTTGAACTCTTCGGGGAGCCAACATCGACTCGGATCATTACTTTTTAACAGCCAGAGTGCGAATGCGAATGTAACATCCAAAGCGGGCCAAATAAGACCATACAGATCTAAGTTCGGTCAAGCCTCATACACAACCGTGGAAGATCGTTGAGACTATTGTTAATGAGCAATTAAAGAAGGTGCTTCTGATGTGAATGGTTTCAAAGCGCCGCCACAGATAAATCTGTGCAGCTAAAAATGTGGCGTTAAAAGCAGAGCATACACAGAGCTTCAAATGTCAGCATTGTTTTTCCGATACATAAGAAAAACAAACAAAAATTTGACGGCGTCAACTATATCGGAATAAGTCTCCTTAAAAACACCTATAAGATCTTTTTTGGCGTGTAATGTGACCTTTAAAGCAGTTCATGAACGATGAAATTAAGGCTACCTTCGACCAAGTATTCAAACTCACCATCTATTTGCCGACTTTAAAGCCACATACTCGTACATACTCGTATAACAACGTGCATAGAAACGCGCTGGCAAACTTGTCGGTGTATGATCCATTAGGGTCAGCAATGAACACAGTATACTACAACAGATGCCAAGTACGCCCCATATTATTTAGCAAACTTGAAATTTCAGTAATAGCATTTGGTTTGGAGCCGTTTCTCGAGCTCCTCTTAAGCGTGTTTGAATGATTTTTATGAATTAATACTTTTCCGTAAGGAAACATTTTTGCATTGGGCTTGGAATACGATGTATCTTTCAAGCTTGCGACAGTACTTGCCAACTGGTGTTCTGCTTAGCGCACAAGGTGGATTTGGTAGAGTCCTTGATTTCTGCCTTATTTTAATAATAAAAGTTACGTGGGATCAAACCATCTCAGAAGAGGATTACTATTCATTTTGCACTGGCTACTGCTTCGAAAGAGCATAAGAAGCGTCGAGGAAATTGATAGATGCTACTCTAGAAATGAGATTCGAAACTTTTACCGAAAGTCGAAGGCAGTATGTCACGGATGCTAACTTCGATCCGAAGTGGCAGTCGATACTGAGGATTTGCAAGTAGAATTCCTGTAGACTGTATAAAGACAAACCAAATATTGCTTTCACGCAGAATCAACCTTACAATTTGGACGATGTAGACTAACAATCCCGTCCACCCGACCAGGATGAAGATAGCCATATCTAAGCATTAGTCCAACAAAGCTGCTGGAGCGGACTGCCTGACTTGGTAAGGAGTATACACCAACTCATCTGTAAAATTTGGTCGGACGAAAGTATGCCCGATGAGTTTAACCTCAGCATTGCTGGAACCTCTGAACTGCGCTAACTACAATGGAATCTCTCTTCTTAACATTGCATACAAGATCTTATCTGCCGTATTGTGTAAACGCCTGAAGCCGTTCGTCAACAACCTGATAAGTCCGTATCAGTGTGGCTTCAGGCCAGGAAAGTCCACCATCAACCAAATATTCACACTACGGCAGATCTTGGAGAAAACCCATGAGCTTCAGATCGATACACACCACCTTTTCATCGATTTTAAGGCCTCATACGACATTATCTGTAGGGACGAGCTATACAGAGCAATGTTAAGTTTTGACAGAATGCACGCTGCTCCATCAAGGTCGGTAAAGGTATCACTGAGGTCTTTGATATCGAGAAGGGCTTACACAAGACAACGCCTTACCATGCGATTTCTTCAACATCATACTTGAAAGAATAAGAGGCACAATATTTCCATCCAATTACTCGCATACGCTGGTGATATTGACACAATCGGAAGAAACAGGGGGCTATCAGTGGCGCATTCGTGGTTATTGCGACGGGAGCAACGAAAAAGACCAAGTACGAGTATATGCTTCCAATCGGAAAAGGACACCCACTACAGTCGTCTCGGACGGAAATTCACCTTCGAGAGATCTAACTTTGAGGTAGTTAAGGACTTTTTCTACCTAGGCTTTGCTTTGCGCTGAGAACAAGCGAAGAATAACTCTTGCCAAATGCTGCTTCTCTGGGCTAAGAAGGCAGCAAAACCCTCTCTCGAACAACAAAAGTTACCCTATATAAGACCTTAATAATTCCAGGCTTGATCCTTATCAAAATGGATCAGGGATCTTTTGGCGGCTTCGAGAGGAAAATTCTTCGAGTGATTTTCGGTCCCGTCTGCATTGACGGTGAATGGAGGAGGAGATACAACGACGAACTGCATGGACGTACAGCCAGAAGAGTGAAGATCCAACGATTGAGATGGCTGGGTCATGTAGAGCGGATGAACACCAATGCTACTGTCCGAAAAGTCTCCGCATCCGCCTCCAAGGTACAGCGCAGTAGAGGAAGACCGAGATTCAGGTAGCGCGCAAATGGAAGGGGACATTAGCCAACTTGGCGTGCGAAACTGGGGCTGCTAGCAAAGGATCGAGCTGGCTGGAGTTGCTTATTGAAGGTCAACCCCGGGCTGTAGTGCCACCTAAAGTAAAGTAAGTACTGCTTCGAAAAATGTTCTCAGAAATGTATCGCAGCATATGATAAGTGTCATCGTCCTGGAATTACACATAAAATGAGTTCGGATACTGTGTTGGTTGCAACATAATTAAACAAAGGGAGAATAACCTAACGAAACAACGAACCTAGCTCATAACTGAATTCAGTAACTTTTAAACTGTATTCCGCAAATTACGAGTATTTCGGTCTTTCGGATTGGGATATGATTTTGGTTAAAAAATGCCTGACAAAGAAGAAAGTTAGGAAAAGCTCTAACTAGCAGTCAACAGCTACAGAATCGTATATGGGATATGTATCTAAGGGCCCAATTCCTTATCCAACTTGTAGGAGACATACGATAGGTGTAGTAAAAATGTCTGACCTAATTCAACAGAAAAATCTTGCAAACTTCGCATTCATCTGATTCAATAGGAGAGCTTGTTTGTGAAGTTCATAATAAGTTGCATTGGGTAACAACAATTTTTTTTAGATACAATATCTTGCGACTTAATATGGTGTATGGTATATATATGCAAATTTGTAAAAAACCCGATTTGGTAGTTTTTCGGGGTTTTGAATTAATGAACAACGCGATGTTGAACCTGTTGCGTCTCTTTAAAGAGCTTGGCAAAGCTGAATCTACGAGTATATGTATGCTGTTCGATTGTGTGGTTGGAATGCATAGTGGAAGATCATGTTTGCTATATTTGTAGAATGACTTTCAAATACAGATAGATATTTTTACAAAGTATATCTTGGAATGGAGGCTGGCTATAACCACTACTAAAGTGTTTTTGTTTACGAATGTTGAACCTAGGTAACCTTAAAAACTAGTCGCTTGTGCATAGGTAGGTATATCCATTCATAACTTTTGATATTTTCTTTATCTCCTTAGTCAAGTTGAAGGTTACGTAAAAGGTGGGAATTTTGGAACGATTGGGTGTGGTTTCTTATGTGCATGGTACAATCTAGTTTTTCGTATTGTAGATAGCTTATCGCAAATTGCTTGACTGTTCTAGATTTATTTTATTTAGACACTTGCTCTATAATATTTAATGGATTCATATGTCTGTAGATGACATCAAAACTAATCGTATGCATTGCAGAGTAGTAGTGAGGTTTCTTTGTATTTCTAAAAAATCAAGTTTCTTTCATGCGCAGCCTTGGATAAAGTTCTACTGTGGTACAATGCAAAGGATGTTACTATAAAGGTCATAGCATATGCAGTGTATCTTTGCAAGAATTAATCGTAACAAGGGGATATGGCTGTCTCCAATCATGTAACGCTAAATCAAATTGAGTACATTTAAGAAGGCAACCCCCCATTGTTCTGGACATCCGAACATTTCGGGTACCCTATATTGCAGCCAAGGTGCCAATGCAGACTTCCCAGCCACCACAACAAAGAAGAGCTACTGTGAGAAAATTTAACGTAGAAAAACTATAATTGCTAGATACGGCCAGCACCATTGCCGAAGAAGCATCCCGAAATCTCTGACCTATTACAAGTAAAAGAGACCGAAAGAACATTGGCTTCTCCAGAAGAAGGAAAAACAGCACTAGAAGCACGCCATCGAATATATTGAGGGGATACTTTAGACCAAAGTGCGGAAGTTTTATTAGCAGACAAAAAGAACATGTTGAGGCAAGAAGATCCGTAAAGAAGACTGCAGAGATGATTAATAAATCCTGATACCCGTAGTAGTCCCTGTCGGTGCTGAGAAGTCCAACGTTGCATCGTTAGGCAGAAAAGACCCTTCAACTAAGACGATGTTAGCCAAAAGATGGGACTATCTTAGCTGAAATCCAAAATAAGCCGTCTTAGCAGCGCATACGAAATCTATATATGTCAACAACCTAATAAGCCTCTTTCAGTGGGGTTTCGGGCTAGAAAAGTTCATAAGCGACCAAATCTTTGCACTTCTCTAGATCCTGGAAAGAACTCAAGATGTCATTATAACTATCAACCATCTTTTCATCGATTTTAGGGCTGCATATGCCAGCATATAGAGCCATGTCTAGTTTTCGGGGTTGAGAATTGTCAAAGTCAGTAATGACTTAATTGAGATCTTCGGTTTCAAAAACGTTTCGGGCAATAGTGGGTGCTGTAATGTGACTTCTTGAACATCAAACTTGAAAGAGGTGTGCAAATACCAAAGTACGCTGATGGTATCGACATAATTGGGAGAACACAGAGGGCTGTCACCTGGGCTTTCGCCAATGTTGAACCAGAGGTTGACAAATTGGGCAAATGAGGTCAAAACCAAGTATATGCTATCTGCAAGAAGGGACAGAAAATAGAGAAAGAACTCACCTTACACCCAAGTATGATAGAAGGGGAACTAAGATGACTTAAATTGTTCAACTAGACGTTAACTAACTAACTAAAAACTGGACTAATTGAAGAGGTTTATTAGTAGGGACCCAGGCTCACTCTGAACTGTACCATCACCTTAAAACGTAAGAATTTCCCAAGACACTTCGTCACTAAGGTATATGTACTCGTATGTAGAGATATCAAATTGAAATATGCGAAGATCACAGAGTTGCAAAATACCATGGGTATGGGTTTCGTGTAACTAAAGGTACCCAGAGAGACCCCTGTGACATCTTCATGTGAAAAATGGATTACTCTTTAACACGACTACAATTTTTTGGATTCCTTCCCCATTTTTGTGCGGATGAAGGGAATTAAATTCCTCCTCTTACTCGGTAAAGAATTTCTGTTTCTATTGCTAGATCAACTTTTATATGGTCCGTTCTTGCTCTCGAATGGATTTCGGCTTAACAGACCTGGTTTGCCTAAGTTTTTTTTTTTAACATTATACACAAATTTGACTTTATAAAAGACTGTAGCCTACAGTATTGAGGAGCTTGACGGCGACGGATAGATGGCTACTTATCGTGGAACGGGATGTACAATCACTGATCCAGCAATGATGTCAACTGAAGAGGTATGTCATTTCGATATAGGGTAAGTTTTGATAAGATGCTCCGTTCTGTTAAAAAAACTGAAAAAGATCCTTTAAATCAATCACAGAGACTAGCTTTCATCAAATTTTAGCAAAAGAAGGCAGTGTTACTTACTTACTTACTTTAGGTGCGCTACAGTCCGGGGTGGACCTGGGCCTCAGTCAACAAGCTTCTCCAGCCAGCTCGATCCCTGGCTAGCTGCCTCCAGTTTCGCACGCTAAGTTGGCTGAGGTCCTCTTCCACTTGCGTGCGCCACCTGAGTCTTGGCCTTCCTCTACTGTGCTGTCCCTCGGGGGCGGATTCGAAGACTTTTCGGACCGGAGCATTGGTGTCCATGCGCTCTACATGACCCAGCCATCTCAGATCTCCACTCTTCTGGCTAGGTCCATGTCGCTGTACAGTCCGTATAGCTGCGTTGTATCTCCTCCTCCACTCACCGTCAATGCAGACGGGACCGAAGATCGCCCGAAGAATTTTTCTCTCGAAGCAACCAAGAACACCCTCATCCATTTTTGATAATGTCCATGCCTCTGCGCCATAGAGCAGGACCGGGATTATTAAAGTCTTATAAAGGGTGACTTTTGTTGTCCGAGAGAGGGCTTTGCTACTCAATTGCCTTCTTAACCTAAAGAAACAGCGGTTGGCAAGAGTTATTCTTCGCTTGATCTCCGCGCTGGTGTCGTTGTCTGTATTTATAGCGGAGCCTAGGTAGACAAAATCCTTAACTACCTCAAAGTTGGTGGTGATGTTCTCTCCGAGACGTCGGTGTTGGTTGTCCTTTTTGCTTGACAGCATCTACTTGGTCTTGCCCTCATTGACCACTAAACCCATTTTCGCCGCTACCGTCTCAATACTCGCGAAAGCGCCACTGACATCACGCTGCTTTCTCCCGATTATGTCAATATCGTCGTCGTATGCGAGTAGTTGGACGGACTTTCGAAAGATAGTGCCTCTTGTGTTTGCTCGTGAGTTTTGCACTATTCTTTCAAGTACGATGTCCTTTCTGGACATCAAAGGTCTCGGTGAGATCTTTACCGACCTTGATGGAGCAGCGTGCATTCTCCATCGTCATCCTGCACAGACGGACGAGTTTGGCAGGGATGCCAAAACTAGACATTGCTCTATATAGCTCGTCTCTATAGATGCTGTCATACGCGGCCTTAAAATCGATGAATAGGTGGTGGGTATCGATCTGAAGCTCATGGATCTTCTCCAAGATCTGCCGTAGTGTGAATATCTGGTCGATGGTGGACTTTCCTGGCCTGAAGCCACACTGATATGGACCTATCAGGTTGTTGACGAACGGCTTCAGGCGTTCACACAATACGGCGGATAAGATCTTATATGCGATGTTAAGGAGACTGATGCCTCTGTAGTTGGCGCAGTTCAGAGGGTCTCCTTTCTTGAGAACTGGACAAACAATGCTGAGGTTCCATTCATCGGAGAGTTACAGATGAGTTGGTGTATGCTCCTTACCAAGTCATCGCCTGCCGCTTTGAAGAGCTCGGCAGTCAGGCCATCCGCTCCAGCAGCTTCGTTGGACTTCAGCTTAGAAATTGCTATCTTCACTTCATCCAGGTCGGGTGGATGGAATTGTTGGTCATCATCGTCCAGGTTGAAAGGTTGATTCTGCCTGACAGCGGTATTTGGTCCGTCATCGCCGTTATACAGTCTGCAGAAATGATCTTTCCAAATCCTCAGCATCGACTGCGATTCTACTACGATGTTCCCTTGTTCATCTTTCCAGGCTTCGGTTCGGGGTTTGTTTCCGTGGCATGTTGTTTTCACATTTTGGTAAAACTTCCGAACCTCATTCCTGGAGTAGCATCTCTCAATTACCTCGATCGCGCGCTTCTCATGCTCTTTCTTCTTCCTCCTGAGAAGCCGGTGCTCGTCTCTCCTCTTTCGCTCATAGAGCTCATGAGCAGCTCTGGTCTTTCTAAGCAGCGCCGCGTTATATGCATCTTGCTTAGCTGCATGTGCTTGCCGGCATTCATCATCGAACCAGGGGTTTCGTTGTGGTGGACGAGTGAAACCCAGCACATCAGAAGCGGCATCTCTGATGGCGTTTTGGCAGTGTTTCCAATGGTATTCGATGCTTGATGCTGGCGGCATTGGACCTCTTAAGAGATTAAGAGACACTCGATAGGAAAAGGACTTGGCGATCTCTTGCGATTGTAGCCGTCTGGCGTCGAATTTTCTCACAGCATTAGTTTGTCTTGGCGTAGTTTGGGATATCCGCAACCGTACCTTGGCTACAACAAGGTAATGGTCCGAGTCGATGTTGGCTCCTCGGAACGTACGGACATCCATAATGCTGGAGGAGTGTCTTGCGTCGATCGCAATGTGATCAATCTGGTTGACGGTTGATTGATCAGGAGTTCTCCAAGTCCCCTTATGTATGTCGAGATGTGGGAACCGCGTGCTAGCCATGACAATGTTTCGCCCCACCGCAAAGTCGATTAGCCTGAATCCGTTATCGGAGGTGGTGTTGTGCAGGCTATATTTTCCGATTGTTCCACCAAAGATACCCTCTCTTCCTAGCTTTGCATTAAAATTACCGAGGGCAATTTTAATGTCATAGCTAGGGCATTGCTCGTAGATCTTGTTGAGGAGCTCGTAGAAGGCATCCTTGGTGTCATCATCTTTCTCCTCTGTGGGGGCATGCGCGCATATAAGGCTTATGTTGGCGAATTTAGCCTTGATGCGGATTGCTACGAGGCGCTCACTCTTATGCCGGAAGCTGAGGACTTCTCGTCTTAGTCTGCCTCCGACAACAAATCCGCATCCAAATAAGCGTTGCTTTTGCCGTCGATAGCAATTGCCGTAGTAGATGTCGCAGTTTTTCATCTTCTTTTTATCCGGCCCATCCCATCGCATTTCTTGGATGGCGGTTATGTCTGCTTTGCAGCAGACTAGGGCAGTGTTACTAGCCTTATTAAAAATAAAATCAAAGAAGCCAGCACAGAGGACAGTACGGTGGTATTGCAAACCTACAAACCCGGTGTGCATCAATAAATAATCCAATTTGCCAATATTTTCTCTTTAGCAGTTTTTCTGGTCTTGGAGAAGGCCTTAAACAACACCAAAAGTAGTATTGTCAAGAAGTCTTCGAAGCTTATCCTACAATATACAAAATTTTATTTTTTACTCAGTATCATGAGGAGATCAGAACAGATCTAAGAGTCAGTGCCTACGCAAAGCGCATAAACAGTACTAAGCAGCGCTAACTTGTGAGCGCAGAATTCCTAAGAATTAGCACTATTAGGAACAGGTCTATTCTGGATGAGCATATTTTGAGTATCTTCATATAGACTTCTACTCGTATATTGATTGTATCATTATTGTTAATACAGACTAGTCAATAGAGGGAACGGTCTCTGTCATTCTCGCATTCGAATTGTACATCAAAAATGGCTCTTGCATCCCTGGATAATAGTTGTATTTTTTAAGCAGAAGCCGAACCTACAAGTACCTTCAAGAGCTATAATATCTAAAAAAAAGAAAACAGTCAGGGCATGCTTAAGGTGCTTCTGTTAATCACAACTAAATCATAACTGGCTGCAAGGCATAGACAATTTATCGAGCCGTTTAGAGCCTTCTCCAAATGTTAGATAGCGCTAAAGCGTGTTAATGGAATACCTTCAAGATTCTTCACATAGGACAAGTGCTTCTTTTCTTCCTGTCCTTGGAAAATGTCGATTTATCTACATTAAACGATTCGCTACCACAGACAGACGAATCGCAAGTGCTGAAAACAATCCTCAGTTCACCTTGTAAGAAGAACTCCTATGTGAGTGTTGTTGCCCTAAAATCGAATGCCGCCAGTAAGGATGGCATCCCCCTCCTCGTTGAAAAAATGATTCTTCCTTACTTACTGCGCACACTTAAGCAAATAATTATTTTTTGCTTAGCTTCTTCTACATTAAACAAAAGTCATTTGGTTTGACACTTTCAGTCAGGTTTTAGACCCCAACATAGCTGTGCTATTGCAATGGTTAAAGTTCTTAATGATATAAGGCAACCTGACGGTCTTAAGCTTGCTTGAATTTTGCAAGGCAATTGACAAGGTTAACCACAGCATCTTATGTATAAGCTCCGCCAATAGTCTGGCTTTAGTGATAGGGCAGTCAAATTGTTTAAGCAATTATTCCCAGGAAGTTGTGGTCGGTAAAGATTTTTCAGATGTTAGATATCTGCTTGAAGGTGTACCTCAGGGTTCTATCGTAGGTCCTCTTCTTTTGTGTATCTTTTCACCTTTATGCCGATGACAAGCACACTTTTTGTTCGTCAAGATCTATTGGACTAAGAGAGGGTCTTATCCATCGAATAAATGACGATCTCAAAGGTATATATGTACAAATGGTCTATCGAAAATGGACTTTCTTTGAATCCATCTAAAACCCAGGCAATTTTAATTTCAATATATCATAGTTTCTCTTATGTAAGTGCAATTGATTCCAAGCCATTCCAATTTCCATTGCTATTCTGCTGGCTGATACAATATTTTTGCTTCTAGTTCTGGTCTCCAGTTGGCCTTGCAACTTGTGTTTTACATAATAGACGAATCTCTTGTACTAGAAGTATAAGTGAATTCAGATTAAACGACTATTTGACATACAATATAATGGAGAAGTTCAAGTGGAATGAAAATATAAACAGGAATCAGGAGTCATGCTCATTAATAATCCAACCTTCAATGGCGATCCTAACAAAGGATGCATCTTTCAGTGGATTTTTATGTTCTGAGAAGTCATTTTTGAGCCTTGTCCAGCAAAGCAAACTTAGTATATTAAGTGTTTCAACTTTGATCAAAGAAGATTTGCATTCCGGAACCAGCTTAGAGGCGGAGAGGGTTTCAGTAAGACCACCTATTCGTCACATTCTTCATTGCCGTCAATCTTGACCATAAATCCGTTTTGAAAATTTCTTGAGCCCTTGTGGAGTTCCGACTATTTTCTTCTCCAAATTTCGATCTGACCAAGCCTATTTTGCAAAAATAGACTTTGTTTTGCCACAGGAGCTGGAGTTTCAATGTCGTTGTATCAGATATCGTTGTTATGAGATCGAAATCGGATAATAGTCGACGCACAATGTCTACGGAACCTCAGTTAAATTTATTTAAAAGTGTAGGTCATATGTATCTACGAATGTATATTTATGCGAGGAACATTCATCAGTGGATCTAGATGAGGACCTATCATAGCTGTGTTAATCTAAAAGTGCATTCTCGTTGACAAGAAGCTCCCTTACTTAGACAAAAAGCGGGCAGAGCCTTGAAACTCTTCGGCGGGACATGATTACTTTACGGAAGTTTCTGGTTAAGGATACTATTTCAATGATCAGCTTTAATGGAGAAATGCATTGTGGCGATTTTTATCACCCCAGAAGTCAAACTGGTCAGCTATCTGCTTCAATTGAAGCAGCATCAATCGTCGATTACGGATAGAGCTACTAGACAAAGGCTTGACCAACATCACAGAAGTGGATACAGGACCCCACCTATGTTTACAATTGCGTATTGATCGCAACGCTTTGATGTATTGATTACTCCTTTGTGCTGGTCTGTACTGCCGAGTTGCCAATTCCGTCAAAAGTTTCGTGGGCGAAGGCGTGCTCAGTATTGATGAATATGCCCACTCATACTCCTTCTCTAGCAAACAATCAATTTCGTACATTATATGTTGAAGCGCAGTATCTTAAGATTTTTTACTTTGTTGCATCTTATGTAAGCAAGGGATGCATTCGCAAGGCAGTTGTATGTACAAATATGAAGCTCAAGCTCATTGCCACAATGCTAGATTCCCTTTTAAGTAGGCAGCAGCTAGAAGCCATTGGCGACAGAAGATTAGAGGCTACACGGCAACCAATTTAGTGGCGTATTTTGTTACAAGCTATATCAGTGCGTATTACTCAGCGGAATTGGAGGTTTGTTGATGAAAGTTGGTTTTGATTTGAATATCTGGGAAGAACAGTAGTAGATACAATATTTTGAAGAGTACCTTTTCCATAGCAGTGAGAAGTCTGAATATGATTCACTAAATCCCGGTATCTAGATAGAGAATGTCTTATAAAGGAATCCAGTATTCGATCTCGCTGTTTTCTGCCTCATCTCAGGGAAAGGATAGTAGCTATTGCCATGTCGATAAACCGATAAAGCACCATCAAAGCTATGATCCAATAGAACTTGTTTTGAACTTCCAATTGGGTTTCAAAAGAAGGCAAAATCCGCAGATAAACGACAACAATCGGATTAGGGACGAATGAAGCCGATGAATTGTTTAACTGATGGCTAGTTCTTAAGTACAAGAGAACTTTCAAAGAAGTAAACAACTAATACTACGAGGAATAAAATTAATGATACATTCAATTTCACTTAAGTAATCCGCTGTGCTAAATTCGGTTGTGCGCGCAATTTACTCGTATAATCAGCTAAACTTGTGATTCATGTTGGCTATCTGAAAGATTATTGACCTTGACAAGCCACCAAATGTATTTACGTTCACAGATGATAGCATCGACTCAATTTGAATTCATAACACAAATCCTAATGTACTGCAGAGTGTCAGAGTGTCGATGATTCCATTTGATTGAGTACTATCTAGAACCACCTACGTGTACATACTCGTATGTAGTGTGCATTTTCTATTTCAAAATATATTAGTGCTGTTCCAATTAGTCATTCTTGACTTGATAGATGTTTTCTGATTGATCGAGGATCTCTTGAAAATTTATAAATTTTTTTGTATAACTTTCTAGATTCTAACTGACATGTTTAAATTTTGCAGAGTTTTGTAAAATGATGTTTTTGTTTGAGTTTGATGACAAGCTCCAGTTTGTTTCCCCAATTTAATGAAAACGACACAAGCAAACAATTTCAATGTCAACAAATTCACACAACCAAAGACCTTGTCACCCTACAAAATCCAAGTTGAAATAGCTCTTCCATAAAAAAAAAAAAAACAAAAAAATTCAGCTTCCGCCTTCAAACTGCCCCCTTTGTAATTGTTGTTGGCAGATTTTTATATCTTTTATCGGTTTAATATGGAGAGAAGTACTTAAAACTCATAATAACAGCATTTAGAAGCGATGGATAAGAGGAAAATTGCTATTGAAAAAAACAACAAAAAAAAACAAAACAAGAAAGACGACAAATTTTCGCATTACAATCGCTCGTGACTTCAATTTATTTATCTTTCATAGTAGTTCTCTATCTAATGGTATCTATATATCTATATATCTATGTATCTAATGTTATATCACTTATATTGATAATTTGTACCAATTTATCCCCATTTAAAAACAATCACAATTGTCAACTTAAATTAAATCACTATAACGAATAATTAAGCGGAGTCTGAATCTGTGTCGCCAAGCGAACGACCATTGAGGGCCTAGAATTTAAATTTAAATTAATAAAAAAAAAAAAATAATAAAAATCACATTACACTTTAGACGACACAAGTTGAGGTGCATTTCACATTTACATTCCACACTCTCTGTAGTCCTTTATTCGTGTCCAAGTTCAAATACAGTAGTGTCACAAAAATAGAACAAAAATGCAAAATAGTCGAGAGCAACAATAATTAAAAAAAAAATTAAAAAAAAAAAAAAAACCACAGTCCAGAGTCCTCTTGAAAAATTTCGCGCACTCACTTAATTCAATTTAAAACGAAAGTGAATAACAAACTGCAATTGAAAAAATTAAAAATAAAAAAATAAAACAACTCGAGTATCTATAGACTTCCGTATCTTCATACTCGTTTCTACTATAGATATCCCCAAGTGTTCAATGTTGTCCACTCATGTTACGTATTCGCCGCAATAGTTGTGATTGAAAAATTCCTCATCGTCATTATTGTCTTCGTTCCATGGTATCGATGAGATACTCTCGGTGTATTTCAAAAGTTCTATGTTTGGTGACATTTTTGGATGTAAGACTAGCTCTGCCAATCGACAACGTCCGATCCATGTACAGATTCTCAACGCTGCACTGCGAGTATTTCCCAATAAAGTTAGAGATGTGTTTTGCGTTATTTTGTTTTTGTTTTGTTTTTTTTTTTATTTTCGAACATCGAAAGTGCAATCGAATCGAAATCGAAATTCGAATAACCGAGAATCAAATAAAGACAAGAAGAAGAATCCACAATCATGAGGCGGCCAAATGGAGTAGTACATACGAGAGTAGAGATGTTGTTGAATTAATTATCCCATGTCGGATGGAACTTACCAGGCGGTAATTTCGACTTGTATGGCATTTTGTGTTCATCTGATGTCACTGGTAGATTATCATAGATATTAAGATACACCTTATGGCTAACATAGATGACAATAAAGCAAAGGATCACTACCAGAAGACTTATGAAGGTGTAAGCCAAAATCGTCGGAATATAAGTAATAGTGTCGAACATTTTGATTGAACTATTTTTTTTTTTTCTAAATTCGTTTGAAATGAACAATTATAGCGACGATCACTGAGATAGTTCGAGTATTCGCATCTACGGTTTGAATTTCGAATATAAAACAGGTGTTTTCGTGTTTTTTGTTTTTATTTTAGGAATATCCGTTCCAGATGAAATCGTAGATCGTTTAGCAATAAAATATTGACCGTTCGCGTGTACTTGTTCAGATACTTTCCACTGTATAACTGAACTAAGGTATTGCTGTGCCATGTAGAAGTATCACTTTTGGTTTGTTTCTCAGGCAATCATAGTCGTATTGCTAGCAACTCTGGATTTCAAATGGAATCGGATGAAAAGAACGAGAATAAGCCATAAATTGCAAGAGCGGAGTGGAGAGAGCCAGTGCCGTTCCCATACGAGTATGAGAGAGTATCAATGAAAGAGAATTCAGTATTCAATGTAAAGTAGTCGACAAGGCAGTGTGCTATCGTGACAGAGCAGTTAATTGTGGTCTAGATGAATAGATATTCATATTTTACTGTATCTACTCGTATGAAGGTGATTATCACTGTTGTTTTGGATACGAGTACTCGTATATTATATTTTTTCGTTTTATTTTGATCCACTGATTCGTAATTTGTGCAAAACGAACGGATTTAGTAAATATATACTCGTTCGTTGTCTGTTGCAGATACAGCAGTAGTCATTCTTACTTGATATGTAAGCATAATTTGATATAAATATTATATGTACATATGCATGCATATTTGATAAGTGGAATTTCTTGTTATATTTGTATCGGTTGTAGCTTTTGTATCTGTATGAACTCCCTCCGTTCGAATTTGTTTTAAGTGGAAATAGATTAGCGACTGGTATTCTCAGGTGAGCCACGTGAACAAGTGCGAGGTGTGGTTGGGTAGACTTAATCACACCGTACTGTGGGTGATTTTGTTTGTTTTGTTGGGTGTTAGGTGAATTTTTGCGACTCACGTAGAATAAATATATGTTTGTAGATATGTATCTCAGAGTTTAAATGCACTTACTGAAAATATACTCGAAACAGATGGTATAAATTTGATATAAATATTCCGCTTCGTAGATTTGGACAATAAAATCAGTTCGATAAAATAAAAATACTTGAAGTACATCTGATTAAGCGGATTGACGCTGTAAAACGTTAATAATCGGGCGATGTGTTGACGTTTTGTTATTTTTGCGTCGCCACTTAAACAGTTCGAAAGGTTCGCAACAATAAACGAAACGTTTTCGCTCGGAAGTCAACTGTTTTGATCTTTTCATGTTGACTTTGCTGGAGTATCTCTCCGAATCGATTATCTGTTTGGGTATTGGAGGCATAGAGCTGAAAGACTACATAAATATACTTAAGCATATTTCGAGGAAGGCCGAAAGGTTGTTACCCCTTTGCACACATGTCGTTCTATACAAGAACTGCAACAATGACACAAGATGCGTTCAGTATGCCCTGCATACCAAGAAGCTGCAAATGCCACCAGAAGAATAGGAAAGTGCTGCAACTTAACCTAAATCACTGCGAAGCGGCACAAGACCTTATGATACAAGCTGTTAGAGAGCTGAAGATTGACGTGGCCGCAGTAAGCGAGCATTATAGGAACCTCGATGATAAAGTTTGGGCAGCAGACGCCTCGAAGAGAGCTGCTATTTGGACCTGCGGAGACTACGCATTTGAAGAAAGAATGATGACTCCTGGAATAGGGTTCGTCCGAGCGAAGGTCAATGGGGTATATACGAGTATATGCAGTTGTTATGCATCTCCAAGTGGAACCCTGGCAGAATTCCAGATAATGCTAGATAGGCTCGTGGATGATGCCAGAGGTCGAGCTCCATCAAGCTGGGAGAAAAGCAGCGCAGTGCAGCCACAAGTGCGTGGCAAGAAAGATGGAACCAGTCTACAAAGGGGAGATGGACCTACCGACTTTTACCCGAAGTTCGTAAATGGGTAGAACCTAACTACGGAGAAGTAGATTTTTACTTAAGTCAGATGCACAGCATGTATTTTTCCAGTGCCCACACTTTAGAACAGAGCGCAGAGAACTAGAGAGATACCAACTCCTGAAAACATCGTAAACCATATGGTAACATCAAGTATAACATGGGATGCGGTGAAACAGGCTGCGGTAAAAATAATGAAGAACCTTCGACGGTTGGAAAGAGTCAGAGAGAGCATTAATGAAAATCAAACCCAGAAGGCATCTCTAATTCAACAAAGAACAGTAGATACTGTACACAATGTCGAACCAGCAAACGGAGAAAGAAGGGCATAAAGTGCCCTTAACGGCAGTTCCACGGGGAGAGTGGTAGAAGAGTGCAGTGTGTGGGTTAGTACGTAGGCGCATCCCTGAAATCGAGTACTTAAGGTTTGCGAATCGTGCATGCTGATAGCCCGGGCTATTAGTATCTTTCGAAAAATATCACATCCTTGGACGCAAAAAAAAAAAACACCCTCTCTTCCACACCCAGTCAATGCAGATGAAGCCAAATACCACCCCGAGCAATGTTGAGAGCATTCAAAAATCTGTGTATGATAAAATAGGATAGGGACGATAACGGCCTTGTTTAGTGTCTCCTACAGGGATTTGTGGCTTTATTGCCTTCTTAAATCATACCAGATCCTCTTCCGACTATTCTAACTATCTCGAAACCTATCTTCATTTCGCCGAAATTTACGCATCAATCGATCCACTCACCATTGCCAACCTATTTGCCACCTTTTTTAATCAATCCTTCACTTACTCTCATTTGAAGCAGATCCATCCTATTTTAATTACCCACTGAAATTCACTAATGGACCTTACACATCTTGGACCCGTCTTTTATCGTATATAAATCACACCAACTTAGTGAGGAATACACACCCAGGGCAGATGGTCTCCCTGCCATATTTCTTAAAAAATATTTCTCCTCTCTTTCCCCTTTGAATTCTCCTTCGTCTATTCCTTTTACTAGGAGAATTTCCGCATAACCCCAATCCACAAAAAAGTGTCAAAGAATGATACAACCAACTATCGACCCATCGCTAAACTCTCCCATAAACCCAAACTCTTCGAAAGTATTTTGTTCTAAACTCTAAGCTTCCAATACAAATCACTTATTTCCCCTAGACAACATGGCTTTCTGAAGGACCTCGTTTTTTTACAGTTGGAGTGACCGTAGTTGATAGTGCCTTTTTAACCGGATTTTCCGCAGATCTTCTTTGAACGTGGCAATACCAGCTTATTCTATTCGCCTCAAGCTGTTCGGTTACCGAATTCTTTATATGTAGACTTCCTCTTATACGCGTAGATCTAATGCAATCGCGTTTAGTGACTCCACTAGACATCCTTAACATTTTCATTTCCGCTGCCGTCATTTTGTTTATAAACGCTTCGTACATTGTCCAGCACTGTGAACCGTATATAAGAGCTGGTCTAACAACCGTGGTGTAGAGTTTCCCCTTTATTTTAAGTGGAAATTTTAGGTCGCAAAAGATTCCCGAATTTTCCCGGTATTTCATCCATCCCACACTCACTCTGTGGTTTACGTCGTCGTCACATTTCGCTTCCATGTTAACGATTGATCCTAAGTACTTAAAGATAGTGCTTTTCGGAAGGACTATTCCGGCTAACATTATATCCGGAACAGGTCGCAACGGATGCGCAAATGGGCACGTCAAATGATCGTCAGCGAAGAGAATTGGCGTTACATTTGCTTCGCGCATGCAGTCTTTTAAAAGATAGTCGAATACTACGTTAAAGAGGAAAGGGCTAAGTACGCTTCCTTGATGCCCTCCGACATTAACTGGAAATTCTCTCGTTAGTCCAGCAGAGCTTTTAACCGCAGTTTTCACGTTTCCGTACATGTCTTGTATTATTCTAACATACGTTTCCGGTACGTTTTGAGACCTCAGCGCCGCCCATTTCTCGAGGTCGATAAATACCATGTGTAAATCCTTAGACGAATCTCGGAGCTTTTCCATTATTATTTAAAGGCTTTGGATAGGGTCCATCGTCGATCTTCCTTCAACAAATCCACACTGGCTATTATCTAGCTTCGTTCGTTTAAGACTCTTTCGACGATTTTCATTGTGTGTGACATAGGCTTGATTGAACAGTAGTTGTTGCATTTCCGAGTGTCGCCTTTTCCTTTGTATAATGGAACCAAGAAGCTACTTCTCCATTGATTCGGTATAGGTTGTCCACATTTTAATTTATTTAAAAGTTTCGATAGCCAAACGCTGCCGATCCCCTCCATCTTCAACCAAAACTCTGATGGAGTGCTGTCTGGTCCCGCCGCTTTCTCGCGCTTCATTTTTCCGATTGCTTTACTTCCTCCTCGAATAGACCAGCTGTCGGCACGATATCACGTGGAAACTGTTTGTTAAGCAACTCCTTGCAGTATTCAAGCCACCGGTCACAAATTTCCTTTTCATTTGTTAATAAGCGACCGTCTGCGTTTTTGATGTATTTCGGCGAGGTTATTTCCATTGAATTTTTTCTCCTCTGTGCAGCGAGCTTAAAAATATTTGGCATTTTAGTATTGTACGACGTTTGAACTTCTTGGATAGCTTGTCTTCTATCCGCCGATCGTGAGTATATTTGTTCCAACTCCTGGTACAGGTTTTCCGCTTCTGCCGCTCGAGTTCGAGCCAGGACTTTCTTTGCGATCTTTTTAAGACGCTCGTATTCGAGAGCCAGTCGAACTTTTTCGATATCGTCGCTCCGATCGCATTTTGTCCACGCTTGGAACGCACTCTTCTTGTCGGCCACAGCTCGTTTGGTTTCGTCATTCCACCACCATGTTTCTTTGCCGACGTGATGGTATTTCGATATAGTTCCCAGATGGGACTTTGCGAGTGTTATGCATTCCTCGTGCATGCTGTTCCACATTTCTTGCGGGCTAAGTGAGTCTGCTGTACCATTTATATTTTGAAGTACTTCTTTAGCCAGAGCGATAAATCTTGCGCTTCGTTCCTTCGATAGATTATACCACCGGATTTTTGCTCTCCAAACGATGCCCGTGTTTTCGGTGGTTCCGCTGTGAAAAATTCTGTAATGAGCAGACGATGTTGACTTACTAGCGACTTTACAGTCCTTAACATGGTTTCTCATCGACATTTTGCAGAGGTGATAATCTATTTGCGTTTCGTGGCCTCCGCTGCTATAGGTGATAAGATGTCGTTGATGTTTAATAAACATTGTATTTAAGATGGTTAAGCCGTAAGCCCTACACGCTACAAGGATGTCTTCGCCAGCTGAATTTCTGGTTCCAAAGCCTTTACCGCCGTGGGAGTCCTCTTAATCAACCTTTGTTTCTCCGACGTGGCCATTTAAATCTCCGCCTACGAAGAGCATCTCATCGATAGGTATATTTCTAAGCAAATTACCAAACTCTGACCAAAATGTATCTTTTTCCGATTGGTCGCATCCATTTTGTGGGGCGTACGCGCTAACAATGTTCCACGTTTCATTGTGTATGACGAGTTTAACACTCATCAAGCGGTCGCTTATTTTCAAGATACCAACGATGTTGTTTAGAAGATCCGCTGCAACAACGATTCCAACACCGTTTCGTCCACTGACCGTTCCATGGTAGAACATCTTAAATGCCTTAGTTTTTAAATCTAGAAAACGCGCTTTATTTCCTGTATTACACCACTTCGTTTCCTGTACGCACAGGATTTGTAGAGTTCTGCGACGCATAATCGCTTCCAGTTCTAAACTTTTTGAGGTCATCGATCCGATGTTCCAACTTGCAAACCGAAGTTTATGAAAATATTTTGGAAACTTCATTTTGCCCGCCCCCGGAATCCGTCGGGCTCTGACACAAGCACTTCTGCTTGCTCTGGGATCACCCGAGTGCGTTGCAACCGTGGTGCCCAGCGGGGTTGTGCTATTCGTTGCGATCATTTCCATGAAGTTTAAAGTTTGAGTGGTTTGACACTTGTATGCTCATTTCGAATTGATTGACTGTTATTTTACCCCACCGGTAGTCTCCAGACGTGGGGACCGACTGATTGCATACAAACTTGTGGGAAAGTTTTAAGGTGTTAAAGTGTCACAGGCTCATTTTTGGTGTCATAGTTGCCTGTATATGATTGGTGTCCCATTTAGTCGCCTCTTACGACAAGCTGGGACGCACTGCGGCACTATTCTTTATCCGATGCCGCACGGATTGATACTCTTCATATTGTCAGATCTCGGCTTTGAACCCATACTTTTGAAATAGACATCCTCTTACCGTTTTTACAGTGTTCGTTTTAGGTTTTTCCATATCTGGAGCTCCACAGTGCTGGCATCTAGGTCCTCTTCTTTTTATTTTAACCATAAACGACCTCGATAGGATCACCAAACACTCGTTTGTTGCCCTTTCCGCCAACGATACCAAATTTTTCAAAACCATTTCCTCATCCCATGACTCCTTCCTCCTTCAGCAAGACCTTAATAGTTTTTCGATTTGGTGCTTCCAAAATTGTTAAGAACTTAATAGCGCCAAATGCTAATCTATCACTTTTTCACATAAGCGGCACCAATCTATCACCTTTCCACATAAGCGGCACCAAACTTATCTCCGACTCTATCTTCTCAACAACAAACCTATCTCCTCCGTTAAATCCCTTCGCGATCTCAGCATTTTGTGTGATAGGGAGCTCAACTTCTGGTTACATATGGAAGAGATAATCCATAAGCAAACTCGGTATTAGGTTTTGTAAAACTGTGGTCCAGAGAATTCACCAACCCATACGTGACCAGGTCCCCCTATATTACCTTTGTTCATCCCCTCTTAGAGTACGCATCTAGCATCTAGAGTAAGCATCTAGCGTCGTTCTCTTCGATTTGCTCTTCGAGGTCTTAAACTTAAACTCCCTCGAGGAACGCAATGATGCAGCCGAGTTTAAATCTATGTATTTATCGACTCCTTTCAGGTCACGTTGATTTCGAGTCCCTTTACAACTCTATCTTCCTCAACACTAACCTTCGCCTATTCAATTTACCAACTCACCACACTACCTATGGCGCGAACGAACTAATTTCCCGTATGCTACGAAAGATCAATTCAAACCGTATCGCCTTTGACCTTAGTCGCACCACTTCCGGCCTCAAATCCGAACTCCTTCACCACTCCTACCAACCTTAGTTTTAAGTTTAAGTCAAAGTTTAGTTAGGTATAGCTTGTATTAAGACGAATAATAACAAGGGTGCTTTCCAGTGATTTGCCAGGAAGTGGAAATTTGGTCGATGTGTACCTTTCAGGCTGTTGGCGACCGCCTTAAGACGTTCACATACTCGTATTTTAACATTTGTTGATTTTGTATCCAACGTTTAATATAATTATGCTCTGTAGTTGGCGTAGTTGAGGGCACAGATCATGCTTGGATTCCATTTCAGGTCTTACATGTGAGCTGATGCATGTTTCTCACAGTCATATTCTACAGTTATCACCTAGGACTCTTCCAAATGTTTTGTATTTGAGTGTAATACTGCTTTTTCCCTGCGTTCTGTCTGTACGGTATTCACGTCGTTTTCGCAGTTTACCAGTGCCCAGAAATTATTCTTTAATTTTTTTTAGCACGGATTCCACTGCCTTAGGTCGTTTTTATAGACATGAGTGTGAGTTTTGGTGCCCTGATACGGCAAAGATTCTGGCAATCTCTTGCGATTCTACGAGTAACTGTCTAACATTAAAGCTTTTTACCTTCAGTACCCGGATACTGTGTAGTGGTCTGAATCAATGTTTGCACCTCGGTAACGTGGTTTCATTGGTTCTCCCTACGAGATTGAAACGCCTTGCTGGATAGGATCGTCATTATTTTCTGTTGAAGCTCACTCGACTCTGCAAGATGAGGATATAGAATGCCCAAGCCCATGCATTGTTATGTGACATCGTTCATGAAAAAATAGTGCGAGGTTACAATTAAATACCGCTGTGTGACATAATAAATCTTTTATGTTATATGGACCAACCAACAACGTACAACAATGGACATCAATGCTCCGGTCTGAAAAGGCATCGAATCCACTTATGAGTGAAGGAACGCAAGTGAAAGCAGAAGAGGACCTCACCCAACTAAGCGTGCGAAACTAAAGACAGCTAGCGAAAGATCGTGCTGGCTGAAGATGTTTTTTGGCCAGTTTCACTCCGGGTTGTAGCGCCACCTTAAGTAAGAAAGTAAAGGCCCGGTCTTGGGTTAAGCCCAAGTTTCCTCGAGAAATTTCTGTCCGGCTTACTTTGATTACTATCTGTGGAGATACGAGTATAAAGGAGTATTTTACAGATTGTACATCGGGCTGATGAGAAAATGTGCATCAGTCAATCATTTGAGATTGCAAGAAATATAAACCCACTGATCTGAAGTGTCTTCAAGGAGGCAGTTACCCAAAGATTTGTCTAACTGCAGATGCTATTGGTTGAGACGTAGGTCCACCCTGGTTGTAGCTCTATCCACGTAAATAAATTAAGTGTTCTCCCGAGCGTCAACGTGAAATCGCTTACCACCGCATTATCAAATCTTTCTGTTTAAAAAGATTCTCTGATTGTTAGTTTTGGCGATAAGACCTCAACAAGGTGACAACTGATTCAGAGAGCTCAGAAAGTGGGTTACAAGTTCTGATTTTATCACAAAGCAAAAGAGTAGGAAGAAAGAAAACACAAGCTAAACTCGGTTTGGGGAGGCTCAATCTTTTGCCGAAATCGTAACTTTCTTGTACAAGGTAGCGCAAAATCATCATCCTATCGGAATGGCGTCGTACGTCAATCATATTTGACATTTGTGAACTAAACAACTGCAGACTACAAACAGATAGGCAATGGAGCACTATACTCCGCTGTTAATTTTTTTTTGAGGACGCCACCGGCAATACGGTTACTATTACTGGCGAACGCTACAAGGCCATGATAAACGACTTCTTACTGTCGGATTTGGATGAGCGGGGCTAAGTGAACATGTGGTTTCAACAAGACGGTGCACCGCACACACAGCACGAGCCATGGTTATATGGTTATATCATACATACTTTGAAATCTAGACATCAATGTGCTGATGGTTTAAGGCATAGTTGTTTGCTGGATGCTGTTCCTATTAGGATTAGCCGTACTCTGAATTAGGGCGTAACGGTGTTCCTGAGCAAGGTGAGGCAGTAGTTGGGTTAAGGGAGAAATATAAACTTCGCCACAAGTTGACTTTGTCATATCGCGTTTTTTTAACTCGTATCTTAAGTTAAGAGTATGTTCCACTGTAAGGTTTCTTGAACTAAAGAGGATAGTTGAGTTCCAAAATTGTTGTCAGACATCGAGGAATTAAAAAAAAAAAAAAAATTCCAACGAGGCTACAAGCATTTCTGAGAGTGCAGATTATTAGCTAAATTCTTATTTGCTAAGTATTTCTTAGAATTAAGACTATGCAACCTCCTAGGTAACTAAAGACTTCTTCTTCATTTTAGCCATGAATGAAATCATCCAAGTGAATCATCAAAAAGTGCATGAAAAAACATCACCTTCGACTTAAGTGTAATTAGATTGAGTCAATCTTTATCAAATAAGTGGTATTTTCCCAATACATACATACATACATATTCCCATTTATACATCTCGAGATATTTCGCAAAATGTGGTAATCAAAAAAGCCGTCAGAGTGCCGCAAAACACATGATGAATTGATGGTGGCAATTCTGGATCAACCTGGACACTTTAATCATCTGTTTTAATTTCAAGGCAGTCTGGGGTCACGTGCGGCAATTAAACTGCGTTCTTCATTAATTCAACTTGACATTTGAATTTATATCGTAGAGTGTCAATCCGTTTTCATGTGAATGTAATTACTAGTACATATTATGTATTCGTTGCTGCTATGAGTACGTATCCGTTTAATTGATAACGACCTGATTCAAGCAATTAACATTCATTCTACTTGGGAGGATAAATTATAAGATATCGCTATTGCTCCAAATATATGTATATAAGCAATTGTTGCCATTAGAATTTCTTTATAAAAAGCTCTGTTTTGTAAACAAAATACAAGTTCTGTAATATACACAGTGTGGCACATAATATCCCGTACCTCAGCAATAAAGAGAAAACTATCTACTTGTCCGAACATGTGTTTTAAAGCTTGAAACGTTTGGTTGATATTAGCCGTGTTTTATTATCACTTATGATCTACAGGGTGGCTGACTCGAACTCCAACTTTTAAAAATGCTATAATAATAAATGCTACATCAGTTTTCAACTTGTATCAGTAGTTTTCAATATGTCCACCTTTGGCGCGAATAATGGCCTTGAGACGGCCGAAGAAAGCATCGCACGCTGGACGCAAGTGGCTCTGCGGTATTTTGGCCCATTCCCGGCGAAGTGCTTGTTTGAGGTGGTCCAAACTTTGGTATTTTTTAGTGCCAACCTTCGCCTTCAAAATACCACAGACAGAGAAATCCAACGGATTTGCATCCAAAGAATTTGAAATTCATTGTGTCGAAGAATGGAAATGTGGAATCTTGGTTGAATTGAAATGTCCACGGTCTCCGACCGAAATGATTGTTTGCCCAAGGCTTCAATATTGCCTCTAAGACAGTTTTACGGCAAACGGTCGCATTAATTTTGACGCCACGGTCCAAATATACGAGCGTAGGGCGACCATCGACGCTTATGGCGGTCCAAACCATCACCATCGGTGCTGCCTGCTTTCTGGTGGCCGTCCTTCTTCTTCTTCTTATCCTTTTATTAACCCTTTCCTCGTTATACGAACTTATGCGTAACGAGTTTCCCATTTTTACTGCATCGCTGCTGCTCCGCTTATGGGGTTGGCTAATGTCGCAGACCGCAGAACGCGTCTACATAATGCTCGGTCCTGGATCGCTTCAGTGGTAAGCCCCAGGCGTTGTTGCGCATTTGCCATCTGAGAAATCCAGGAATTCTTTTTCCGACCTCGTTTTCTTACAGTTGGAGTGACCGTAGTTGATAGTGCCTTTTTAACCGGATTTTCCGGAGATCTTCTTTGAACGTGGCAATACCAGCTTATTCTATTCGCCTCAAGCTGTTCGGTTACCGAATTCTTTATATGTAGACTTCCTCTTATACGCGTAGATCTAATGCAATCGCGTTTAGTGACTCCACTAGACATCCTTAACATTTTCATTTCCGCTGCCGTCATTTTGTTTATAAACGCTTCGTACATTGTCCAGCACTGTGAACCGTATATAAGAGCTGGTCTAACAACCGTGGTGTAGAGTTTCCCCTTTATTTTAAGTGGAAATTTTAGGTCGCAAAAGATTCCCGAATTTTCCCGCCATTTCATCCATCCCACACTCACTCTGTGGTTTACGTCGTGGTCACATTTCGCTTCCATGTTAATGATTGATCCTAAGTACTTAAAGATAGTGCTTTTCGGAAGAACTATTCCGTCTAACATTATATCCGGAACAGGTCGCAACGGATGCGCAAATGGGCACGTCAAATGCTCCGTCTTTGAACGACTTATTTTAAACCCGTTTCTCTCTAGCGCATTTCTCCATGAATCTAAGGCGTTCTGTAAATCTTCGACGTTATCGCTAGGTATAACTGCGTCGTCAGCGAAGAGAATTGGCGTTACATTTGGTTCGCGCATGCAGTCTTTTAAAAGATAGTCGAATACAACGTTAAAGAGGAAAGGGCTAAGTACGCTTCCTTGATGCACTCCGACATTAACTGGAAATTCTCTCGTTAGTCCAGCAGAGCTTTTAACCGCAGTTTTCACGTTTCCGTACATGTCTTGTATTATTCTAACATACGTTTCCGGTACGTTTTGAGACCTCAGCGCGGCCCATATGAGATCCCTAGGCACTCGATCGAATGCTTTCTCGAGGTCGATAAATACCATGTGTAAATCCTTAGACGAATCTCGGTGCTTTTCCATTATTATTCGTAGACTTTGGATAGCGTCCACCGTCGATCTTCCTTATTCTTCTTCCTTCTGGTGGCCGTTCGAAGGTGTAAATTTTCGAAGGACCTCTCTGGCAAGTAAGCTCGATCATTTTGTTTGTTGACATATTGCTCGATAACAAATGGTGACTCATCGGAAAAAACCAAATTCGTGTTGCGGTGTAAGATCGTGTGCTTTTTTGAACTTCAATGGCTTGAGCCCAAGCTCATTTTTCAGTATGGGTTGCATCCGTTCCAACGATATGTTGAACTCACGAGCCATTTTTCTTTCACTTCGACGCGAATTTCGCTCAATTCGAGCCTTCACTTTCCGAACCATTTCTGCCGAACCATTGCTGTTTTTCTATGACCACCTCCATGGCGCCAGTATCACGGTAACAAGCTATGGTTCGAGACACAAATGATTTATTCACGTTGAGATGCTGGACGGCTCTAACGTTAGCTACTTGTGGTTTTCCAGCCAAATATAAAGCAATCACACTATCACGTTTGAATTCCATCGCGAATAAAATTTTTTTAACACAACTAAGACGCAAATCGTTGGCTTGTAAATAATAAAATTATCTGTCATATGTCAAAATTTGAGCTCACTGTCATGAACGATTTAGAAATTGTAGCAGTCTGAAGTTGGTTGCCGTTCGATCAGTCAGGGTGTATATAGATCACACAACGAAAGATCATTGAAAAATGTAAGTTCTGTGTTGTGGTAACACTTAGTTCCTTGTCCATTACACACCTGAGTTTATGTTTTCTTCTTAGCGCGACTTGTAGTCGACTGTATGTATTTGTTATTTCCATGCTCATACAAGAACATTCAAGTGCAACGTTTAGCATGCCTGGGCATATCCGGAGCCTTTCGGATCTGCCCAACAGCGGCTTTAGAAGCAATAATACGATTAACACCCCTACACTTGCACATCAGCAAAGTGGCTCTACGCAGCTAAATTAGGCTGGCACAAGCCAAAGAGCTGGATCTCCACGTACACCCGAACCTAAAGATCCTACGCTCTGACGTACCAGAACTAGACATGATCTGCGCGGTCCCGACCCCCTTCAAAAGGCTTTATGCTTTAACAAAAGCTTCTCCACGGAGATTCCCAGAAAAGAAGCATGGGTTAGTAAACATTCACCAAATTGCCAAAGTGGCATACAGTGGTATACAGATGGTTCTAAAATAGAAACGGGAGTGGGAGCTGGAATACATGGACCGAACACAAACTTATCAATTGCCATGGGCAAGAGTCCTAGTGTATTCCAAACTGAATTACACGCCATTCAAGAATGCGTCAATCTGATACTTAACTCTGGTGCAAACATCCATGTATTCACGGACAGTCAAGCAGCTATAAATGCCCTTAGCTCTCACGTTATTGACTCCAAATAAGTCATGCACTGCTTCAATACCCTCCAAGAACTAAGCTCAAGAAACAAGACCAAAATATGGTGGGTTCCTGGGCATGAAGGCATTGACGGAAACGAAAAGGCAGGCAAACTGACCAGGAAAGGTTAAGAAACCCCCTTCAACGGACCTGAACCCTTCTGCTGCATATCTAAAATGGCTGGAAATTTAACCATTTAACGTTGGGAGAACTCAAAATGCATCTCATACTGGGAGGAGAGTCCAGGTCTAAGGAAAGCCAAACGAGCCATCCTACCCTTTAATAAAAATGCCGACAGATGTCTGAATCTAAATCGGCATGATATCAGAAGCCTAGTAGAAGCGGTTTAAGATATCATCTCAGTAAAATAGGACGTGCTGACTCCGCAGAATGTCGACTATGTTTCGAAGACGAAGAAACATCTGAACACATTTTAAGTGACTGTCCAGCCCTCAATGGAATCAGGCGGAACACCTTCATCACCTTTTCATCTGATGTTGAAATTTTAATAGGAACAAAGAACAGTCATTAAATTCTATGCAAGACTTGGTAAAAATGCATCAGAAACATTCCGATTGATGCAACAAGATTGCCGTGATAATTGTTGAGTGGAACAGTTGTTTAGAGAGGCATAAAAGGTTTTTGGGCGACACTGGAGGATGACAAACGCAAATGAAAGTCAATTTCGGTTCGGACGCTTGAAATGATCCAAAAAGTCATCAATTTTGTTGCAGAAGACCTTTTCAAGCGCTGCAACAGTTGCTACCGCATATAATCGTGAAGTTCTGAAGCGTTGACAGCCAAAATCTCTCGTATTCGATCCAAAAAGTTGGTCTCTGTTGCACGATGATACTCCGAATCACACAGCACTCATTGTTCTTCGATATTTGGCTCGAAATCAGGTGTGTGTGTTTAGTCATCCGCAGCATTCACCTAATTTGGCACCTTGCGACTTATCTTTGTTCTCAAAATTAAAATGAGAGTTGAAAGGATGATTTTTTTAGGGCATTCCGACCATTCAGGCAGCTTCGACACGTACACTCGAGGTAATTCCGAAAAATTTGGTAAAGCCAAATACCTTACAGCCCCGCTAATTAAAATAAATTTATGCCTTCTCGTGGTTGTATCTGAAAATGTATTTGTTATCATTGGAGAAAGGAGACTACATACACTAGTCGGCATAAGTATTTTGACGAAATAAAAATAGTGATATTTTCCGGCAAGGGGGGGACCTGAACCGTGATAGGTCGGAAAACTGCTGGATATCCTATACCCTACTGTGTCAACAGCGCAGCGATCAAGCTCTTAATGTCCAGTTAAGTAGTGGTGGTCCCAAATGGCAAGGGCAGGCTCGCCCAGTTGCATAATATTGGCCTACTCAGTCATAGGGCTCACAACCCTATAGACAAGGAATCCCTAAAAGCGTTTAAGGGACACCGATCTTTGGTTCTCCACTTAGATATTTAGGACTATTCCAGGCCACGTGCAGTTGAACAATTAACGAAGCCCCGTGACTACTATCCCGTAGATACACCGCTGTAGAAGAAGTGCAATAGGATGGACCATATGGAATGAGATTGAAAGATGTGATATATATTACAAGGATTGTACAGAAACCTGTAGAGATCAAGAAGGAATCAGCGAGGAATTATACGAGTATAACATCAACAATCCACCGTCAGCCAACATGATGATGAAAGTAAAATCTTCTATCCATTTGACTGAAATAAACTAAGGAAAGCAAACTATGACCAAAACAATCTATAAACGAAGAAGATGGACTTGACAGCCGAGGTATTCCAAGCTGCTGGAAATGGCTTTGACTCATTTCCTAGATCTTGTCTCAAGAGCTTATGCCTAATAAATGGAATCTCACTATCATTTGCCCAATCTACAAAAGAGGGGACTTTAATTGCGCAATTGAGGCAATGAGGCAATGAGTCACATAGGATGCATGTTATCCCCTATATTGTGTGAACGTCTAAAACCCACGGTCAAAGCGATACAAAAAACCTATTCATCGTTTTCAAGAGCTTGTATTACAGCATCTATAGAGACGAGCTCTACAGGGCAATGTATTATTTTGGCATCCCTGCTAAACTCGGATGTGCAGGATGACGATTACAGAATTCAATTATTCGCATAAGCCGATGATACGAGTATTGACATCACCGCAAGAAACAGTGTGATGTCAGTGGTATTGAGACGGAATCCTATACCTGCTCTATGGTGCGGAAGCATGGACTTTTTCAAAGACGGATGAGGATGTTCTTGGCTGCTTTGAGAGCAAAATTCTTCGAGTGATTTTCGGTCTCATGTACCTATATGGTAAGTGGAGGGCGAGATACGACGACGAATTGTACTGGCTGTACAGCGACATCAACTTAGCCAGAAGAGTGTAATCCAAAAACTGAGATGGCTTAATCATGTAGAGTGGAAGGACGGCGCCCTAGAGAAAAACCACGGCATAGGTAGCGCAAGCAAGTGGAAGGAGTTTTTAGCCAACTTAGCGTGCGAAACTGGGGGCAGCTAGTACAGATCAAACTGGCTGCAGACGTTTGCTGGTTGAGGTCCGGGTTCACATCTGTAAGTACCTGCATTCGCTGACGAAATAGCTGCTCATTAATATGCCTCTTCTTCTACTCGTAAGTTAAAAACCATTTGTTGTGGGTCCATTATTTTGTGTGCCTGCTTTTACAGTCCCACATTTGTTCTCTATAGCGCTGCACTTCCAATGAATTTTACCAATATAAATGACATGGCATATGCCACCTTACCAGGTAGCCCTAATTATGGAGACGAGTTTTTCTATCACGCCTATCCTGCGCAAAGCACGCCATATAGCATTTCGATTGAATCTGTAGGAGGCCTTTCTAATCGTTGAATATGCTACTCATTGTTCCATAATGATCTACAGTGTGTTTATGTGGTCGTTGCAGAAGTATCTGTCCCGAGTCTGCCTGTTCATGATCGAATATTAAATCGAAATGCTTAGAGCGTTTTGGAATTACTGTAGCTATTATTTTTGGCTCCTGTTGGAAACGCGCATATTCCTCCTCAGTTTTCATATTCTGCCAGGTTTCCTTCTAGGAAAGTCTTCTATATCCATGGTGGCTATAGGATTTAAGCTAAGATCTAGGGCGGGTCTTGGAGATGTTATTTATGTCAACTGATCTTTCATCCATATGGCTGTTCATGTCTGTTGAAAGTCATTTTTTGTCTTCTATTGTTCCGACGATAGGCTCTGCCTCAGTTAAGGGAACCTTTTCACAGCCTCCCAGGCATCGTCGAGGTTTGCAGGGGTGGCAATGCTGTTTGTTTAGACTCTGAAGCAAGGTGGTCCCATATTTGTTGGCTCACATGGGGATCCCGAAGCTCCATAAGTACATACATTTCGAACGTTTTGGAAGCAATGTCTATGGGTCGGCTAGATCGCTATATACGAGTAAATGTTCTGGTTAAATCTTTGCTGTGTATCAGTTAAAATCTTGATCCTGTGGCAGTTGTTGCGGCTCCAATACCCACGCGTTTGACGCTGCGAAAGCAACAAACTATTCGTCGTTGCCATTTGGCAAGTTTTTGTAGCATGGTCATTTGACCATTTAAAAGCTTTGTATTGTCATTTCCTACCTTGGCATTGCAATCGCTTATCACGATCAGAATGTCCCTGAATTGACGCTAATACCTAGTTGGTAGTAGAACCTCTTTGGACACATATTATGGCAGAGTTCAATATTGGATGACGTATGAGTCAATATTCTATCATGCAGGCTTCCATTATCATCCCATTAGCAACGAAACTTCATTCCATCCAAGGTATGGATATCGATCACTCGAATTCCAGTTATTATAGCGATATCAACAATAGAGCTTGACCTTGTTGTGCCTGTAGTCCCGATGCATTTTCATATGAACTATCTCATTCTGGGGCCCATAGATTGAATTCGCTTGCGATTGTAGGTTGTCTTTTCACTTTTCTATCCGTTGATTCGTTGTCAAATGTAGTGAAACTGTCATCGCTTGAAGAGGAACAGTCTTAATAATCACAAAATTTCATCAGCTGTGTTCTGTCAACGTTTGTTACGGTTCGCATTGAAGGGTTCTCTGCCAATACGTCATGATCATCAACAGAAGGAAAGAGGACCGAATTGACCAATTTCATGGGTCGGAGCCTATATGATGCTTGATTGTGAGTCGTTTTTTTTTTCAAATAGATATTTGTAGATAGGAATCGCTTTGTAACGTATCTTCACAATCAGCGCTTCTGGCCTTACAGTGCAAACTATTCTTGCTTTGCAGTCTTATGTATCGTTTCTCTCGCTCCTAATGCAGTCCATAATCCATCCCGTACTGTAGCACCTTCTAAATAAATGAGAAAGTTACCCTTAAAAATATGTTTTTTAACGGTATACAGAGATTAATTGTGATGTGATAGTCGCAATCCCTAACCTTATTTTAACAAGACATGTAGCAAATCTTTCACCATAGATTTATTCACCACACCTTATTCATACTCGAGACCCAAACCATTTGTGGAGTCAATCCATGTGAGTACAACAACTTTCCGTTCCAACAGATGTCACCCTAAACAATTTATTTGTGACTTAGGTTCGAAGCTCGAATGCGGGAGGCTATCATTTCATTTAGGCGTTGTTCTAAACGTGGGCATTAAACATTTTAAATTTTATAAGAAAAACATCCGCATTTGAGTTATTAAGACTTCACAGCTGTTTCGAGGCATTTCTGCTGAAGTATTCAAGTTTAAGTCTCTTAAAATCCGACAATTTCTAACGAATTTAGACCATCCTTCACGAAAGGGATAATAACCTCTGACTATTGGAAGAAATGAATTCAAGAAAAGGTTTTCGTTTATTCTTCGAACAGATAGAGATACATTCTATCCCAACCCACATGTGTTGAGGATGATGAAATAATTCATAAGTTATGCCATCAACGCGAACGGAATGCGTTAAAATATCTTAAATGGGCAACCAGCTGTCGCTCTTTATTGGATTACATCCCTCCTGGGAAGGAAAGTTTCCTTTCACTTCCTCTTCACAGATTATTTATGTACTTGGGGCGATTCCTTTTTTGTTTCCTTGTTGGTGATTTTCTTATTACTTTTCTCGGTTTTTACGTCATTAGATAGATGTACGAGTATGTATGTATAATCAGTGATTCCATTATGGACCTAATTGAGTTGCTTTATTGAATAAAGATTTGAAAAATGACAGTTTAGATCTTCCGGCATATACTCGTACAATCTGTGGAATTCTAAATTAACATTGAGCTTAACAACTAGTCAAGTCGGTCTTTATTGATTTAGGACTCCCTGCTCGTCTTGATAAGCAGAATTCCAAGCCATGTTACGGCCTTATAATCGTATCTTTTGAAACTCAATTCATCTAACGACTCCAAAGGAGTATTTCAACATCCCTATTACCATTCCTACTAAACATTTGGGCAAATACGAGTAAATTTCAAACCAAAGTACGGATACATACTCGTACATTCGGGGGGAGGGGTGAATTACGAGTAAGCTATCCCAGCAGCAGCAGCAGCAGCTTGCTCTATTAGGCGTGTACATAATGGCGAATGACGAGGGTGTAAATACCATCGATTAGAGTGGAAAAAGTCAGTATTCTGGATAACCGTTATTGGTGGGTTATTCCTTTTCATAATTCTTCTCAAAGCGGTGGTGAATTGCTTCGAATTTCGATTCGGATACAATTTTATTTATTTTTATCGATTCCATAAATGGAGTTTACGGAATACGGACTCGAAGGAAGACTTTCCGCCTTTGTGGGGATTGCAGTTATATGCGTGTAATAATTGTGCGTCAATAACTGTTATTATGGGCTTTCAAATACAGAATATTGCCTTGAAATAATTTCAATTGGTTTCCAATGAAATCAAGGGTGGTAGGTACTGAGGTGGTGGTTGTAACTGTAAGAGGATACAATTTAGGATTAAACAAAGTCTGGGTAGCATCTTGTAATGATTTGTTGTTAAGGGGTAAGTTTGAGGGTTAATTTCGAGAGTAAATGGATCGGAGTTTTAGGGAAATTTATTCAAATAATGTCATTAAACGATTAGCAATGGGAAATTGATTTTAATTTGATTGGAGATTAATTTTTGAATTGATTTGAATGAAGGACGTTGTAAGGTGGGGATACTACATTTGTGGATGGTTTTTCCATTAGATCTGTTTGTTTTATTGCTTCATGGGTGCTTAAAGATTGTACTTACTTTCTTTATGAATATATTTTGCACAAGAGTGAACATGGGGCTTAGCATCATCTAGTGCCGCATATCCAGTTGGTTGAGATTGCTTTCAATTTAAGTACGGGTTCTGGTCTCAGCGGAGCCCAGAAGTTCCTGTCTATGTTTTCCTTTGCCGACAAATAAAGACCATTGAGTGCACTTTTGTGGGTGCCATCAAGTCTTTTTTTACTTGCTTCTCTCTAGAAATGGCAATTCTATTTGTTCACGAAACAATTAAGCCAAAAGTGAGCCCCTTACTGAATACAATTTTTTTTTAAGGGTTCGACTTTGAGCTGCTTAATAACCCAATCTACGTACTCCTATTGCAAGCCATGGTCTCATGGACTCAGTTCTTGCACCAGTTGGATCGTAAAAGGGTGTACGGTGAGATGTTTTGGCAAGCAGTGGGCAGTCAAAGGCTAAACTGCTGCAATACACAACGAATCTACCATTCCTGATGTTTTGCCAGACCTTCTTACTTACTTACTTTAGGTGGCGCTACAGTCCGGGGTGGACCTGGGCCTCAGTCAACAAGCTTCTCCAGCCAGCTCGATCCCTGGCTAGCTGTCTCCAGTTTAGCACGCTAAGTTGGCTGAGGTCTTCTTATACTTGCGTGCGCCATCTGAGTCTTGGCCTTCCTCTACTGCGCTGTCCCTCGGGGGCGGATTCGAAGACTTTTCAGAGCATTGGTGTCCATGCGCTCTACATGACCCAGCCATCTCAGTCTTTGGATCTTCACTCTTCTGGCTAGGTCCATGTCGCTGTACAGTCCATACAGTTCGTCGTTGTATCTCCTCCTCCTCTCACCATCAATGCAGACGGGACCGAAGATCGCCCGAAGAATTTTTCTCTCGAAGCAACCCAGAACACCCTCATCCATTTTTGATAATGTCCATGCCTCTGCGCCATAGAGCAGGACCGCGATTATTAAAGTCTTATAAAGGGTGACTTTTGTTGTCCGAGAGAGGGCTTTGCTACTCAATTGCCTTCTTAACCCAAAGAAACAGCGGTTGGCAAGAGTTATTCTTCGCTTGATCTCAGCGCTGGTGTCGTTGTCTGTATTTATAGCGGAGCCTAGGTAGACAAAGTCCTAAACTACCTCAAAGTTATATCTGTCGAGGGTGACGTTCTGTCTGAGACGTCGGTGTTGGTTGTCCTTTTTGCTTGAAAGCATATACTTGGTCTTGACCTCATTGACCGCTAAACCCATTTTCGCCGCTTCCGTCTCAATACTCGCGAAAGCGCCACTGACATCACGCTGCTTTCTCCCGATTATGTCAATATCGTCGGCATATGCGAGTAGTTGGACGAACTTTTGAAAGATAGTGCCTCTTGTGTTTGCTCGTGAGTTTTGCACTATTCTTTCAAGTACGATGTTGAAAAAATCGCATGACAGCGCATCGCCTTGTCTTAATCTTTTCTGGACATCAAAGGTTTCGGTGAGATCTTTACCGAACTTGATGGAGCAGCGTGCAGCGAGTTTCGCAGGGATGCCAAAACTATACATTGCTCTGTATAGCTCGTCTCTATAGATGCTGTCATACGCGGCCTTAAAATCGATGAATAGGTGGTGGGTATCGATCTGAAGCTCATGGATCTTCTCCAAGATCTGACGTAGTGTTAATATCTGGTCGATGGTGGACTTTCCTGGCCTGAAGCCACACTGATATGGACCTATCAGGTTGTTGACGAACGGCTTCAGGCGTTCACACAATACGGCGGATAAGATCTTATATGCGATGTTAAGGAGACTGATGCCTCTGTAGTTGGCGCAGTTCAGAGGGTCTCCTTTCTTGAGAATCGGACAAACAATGCTGAGGTTCCATTCATCAGGCATACTTTCGTCCGACCATATTTTACAGATGAGTTGGTGTATGCTCCTTACCAAGTCATCGCCTGCCGCTTTGAAGAGCTCGGCAGTCAGGCCATCCGCTCCAGCAGCTTTGTTGGACTTAAGCTTCGATATGCTATCTTCACTTCATCCAGGTCGTGTGGACGGAATTGTTGGTCATCATCGTCCAAGTTGAAAGGTTGATTCTGCCTGACAGCGGTATTTGGTCCGTCATCGCCGTTATACAGTCTGCAGAAATGATCTTCCCAAATCCTCAGCATCGACTGCGATTCTACTACGATGTTCCCTTGTTCATCTCTCCAGGCTTCGGTTCGGTGTTTGTTTCCGTGGCATGTTATTTTTACCTTTTGGTTAAGCTTCCGAATCTCATTCCTGGAGTAGCATTTCTCAATTTCCATGACCGCGCGCTTTTCATGCTCTTTCTTCTTCCTCCTGAGAAGCTGGTGTTCGTCTCTCCTCTTCCACTTATAGAGCTCATGAGCAGCTCTGGTCTTTTTTGCATGCTGCATTGCGTGCTTTTTGCTTAGCTGCATGTGCTTCAGAAGCGGCATCTCTGATGGCGTTTTGGCAGTGTTTCCAAAGTGTAAGCATGACGGTGTATTTCTTGAAATGAGAAGTTTAAAACCAGCCTAAGGTTTTGGCGGTATATCTATCAATGTCTGTTATACGAATGAACCAATTAAGAAGCTGAATTAAGGTGTTCTCCACAGAGAAGCCCTCAATTCATTGTCCCCAAGAACTAAAGACCTTTAGCTATAGTATCAGAACTACGTATCGCTTAGCTGATGCTTCACAATGACTCCCGTATTTTTCAGCTTTGAAGACTTTTCGGCACCAAGAAATGCGCACTGGTTTCAAAGCATGCAATAATCTACCTATTGGCTCAAGTCTAGACATTTTTCCCTAAGGTGCCATGACTCACAGTACGCGCAGTTCCATAAAATCCACAAAGAATACTCGTAAACCTAAGTGGACTAAAGACTAAATTCCAATTTAATCGAATAAAAGCTCACAAAATTTGTGAGATACGAAAATTAACAAACCATTCGCAATAGGAGTATCTAAAGTAACATCGGTAACTTCAACTTCAGCAGCAAGTTGAAGCATTTTTCTTTTTGCCAGGTCCTTGTCGCATGAAATAAATTATTCATATCTCTCGGGCATAAGACGGAACAGCATGCTGTTTGCAATGAATGAGCCAAGCAGCAACCAGCAACCAGCAACCGACAATCGGCAACCATCGTCTTAAAGGTTTCAATTTAACTAAATGTCACCACCAGAAATTGAATTCAAATCGGAATTTCCTTCTTCCCTTTATCCGTTCCATCATAGCTTCATCCTTTAATGTGAAATCCATTGGACCGAATGATAATGCACTCCCCTCCCGAAGAACTTATTGGCAAATAGCAATTCGAGTGTTATAAATGCTTTCATCAGAAATTATCGTTTTATTACTCGTATTTCTGTTTTTTTTTTTTTTGTGAGGTCATACGAAGGCTCTATAGGACAGCGCCATTTTGTTTGTACCAAAAAAAAAAAAAAAAGGCCACTTCGCATCCTTCCATCCAGTCAATGCAGTTACTCTCGGGGTCTCTAAATCTTTCTTGACAATCTGTTAAGCACTGTAGATTTGTCGTTAATCATTTCCCTCCGAATTGAGTTATCCTTTTGGTACCAAGGACCCATGGGGAACTTGGAAGTTCTGCCACCCTTATATCCAATAACCGCCCCTTTCTATGCAAACTCAAAAATCATTCAAAAAATGGGTGAGTTGGAAAAATTCAAGGAAAAATGTGCGAAAGTATAGTAAATGTGTATGTGAAGAGGAAAAAAAAAGACTTTGGACAGGGCCAGGACAACATACCGACATTTTTCGTAAGCTTAGACCGGGCACAGGCATAAAATCATTATTTCTTTCTTATGATTAAAATACGTCAGATCCAGATGACGGCCGATATATACTTTTTTATTGCGATTTTCCGACTGATTTAATACTCTTTAAGGACCCGGCAGGCCGCGCCATTGCTCGTTTGTAATGTTTCTTTGCGACGAGAAATTTTCTTTTCCGGCCCTCCAATTCTGATTTGGAGTCAGGACCACCCTTATACTCGTAGCTGTCGTCGTCACTGGAATAGTCATCGTCAAGAGTCAGAATTTACGCATTTCTGTAGCTTTGGGTGCCGGTTCCGGAGTGTCCCATGAAGGGAATATAAATTACACAAGTGCCTGGCTTGGCTAGCAAATAGAAACACAGGATAGCGCAATATGGCCGGGTATAGGGGTGAGTGGGTGAGTGGGTGAGTGGGTGAGTGAGTGAGGGTGGATTTTAAGTGAAGGACCTAATTTACGAGGCGTTGCTTTCCGCTGAGCAGGGTTTATCGGAATATAATATTGAAATAATGTGATTTTAATTAATTGGCCGAAACATTTTGTCGGCTGGTGGAATTTGGAATTAAATGCTTTCTTAGCGGTTTGAGTGGAGTGGGCTGGGATACTTTGGGGATAAGGTCGGTGTAAATAGGGTCGTTTGCAAATCCATTTGGGATTTGATTGCCTTTCAGTGGTTTGGGAAACAAATATGGTTCGGTACATTGGGTTCATATATTCATACACCTATAAGCTAAGTTACATTGGTTTAAGGGAAGAATAATTTTGTGGTGAAGACTAATTGACTTTGTCCGAGCGATGGACTAAAATTCGCCAAAGGTTCCTCTTCTTTCTTCTGACTTCAACTGTGAGATAAGAGATGTCTCTTTTTCTAGGTTTGGCCAGGTTATAAGGCAGAATCAAATTGGTTAGGTTAGGTTAAGATAGGGATGTGATGGATATGCCATCATGCCATGTGTATTATTTACTCAACAGCTTGGAGACTTCCTCAGAATCAGCAAATATCCGTATTTGGCAATTTAGTCTGTGCGTATTTCCGCAGGAGACAGTGTGCTATCAGGATTCCTATTATTGTTCTAAGCTTATCGCTGCTGAATTTAATTAACTTCCTACAGCTTGTTCATTTCTTTCTTTACCGCAGTGTCCTGGCACCCAGCACAGTCTTACCCTGTTGTGACTGCTTTGAGCATTATGCGACAGCCCCTGACTACTTCACAATTGATGTTGGTCGATTCCATTGCCTTAAGTGCGATCTAGCTGTCGATATAAATAGCAATATCTCCTCCTGATACCCTTCTAATCCACATTGGCTCAGCCGTCCTGAGGACAGCCAGAACCTCTGATTGGAAGACACTGCTTGTGTCCGGTAGACTTATAGGCACTTTTAGCTCTGGGTCTTCTGAGAAGCTACCAGAACCTGGTCCTTCCTCTATTTAAACTGCAATTTCATTTCGCCTGATTGTTGTCCGTCGACCAGGATCATAATGTTCGCTCGGACACTTAACAAACGACCAGCGGAGATTTTCGACCGCCAAGCTATTAAGTCCGAAAAAAAAATTGCAAGGATGGAGAAAGAAACTTAACAGTGGAATCATAGTCGGCGATAGGAAACTGGTAAGATTATTTCTCCCGACGGTTAAGCAATGATGATTGAACTATTAGGTGCGGAACTAAGTTCTCGCTGTTTGTTACTAGATGACTCCAACAGTAAGTGCTGGTTGATTTTGACATATCCATATCGTCATCCAAAACGTCATGAACCAAGCCTAGACATAATGATTTGACACATTAGTGATTTCGTTTTGGCGTTATATACTCGTACTTTTGGTTGTGTGAAAATGTCTTAATTTTTGCCAAATAATCGTCACTTACGGAAGTATTGATTTTCTTCTTTCATTCGAAGAAACCAGTGGCTGCTTCCCTTAGTGAAAAAATCTGCCGTGATTGGTTTCGTCGCTTTGAAGACGGTGATTTCGATGTTGACGACCGTCCGGGTAAAGGAAGTCCATAATCCTTCGAAAACGCTGAATTAGAGGCATAACTCAACGAGGATCCATGCCAAATGCAACAAGAGCTTGCTTCAGCATTAGGAGTTACCCACCAAGCTATTTGCAAGCCATTGCAGTTGCTCAAAAATGAGCAACTTGGGCTCCTTATGATTTAAGGCGGAGAGATGTTGAGCCTCGTTTTATCGACAGTGAACAACTGCTCCAGCGGCGAAAAAGAAAGGGTTTTATTCATCGCATCGCGATGGGTGATGAAAAATGAATTCATTACAGCAACTCAAAGAGAACAAAGTCATAAGGACTACACGGTCATGCTTCTACATCGTCGGCTCAACCGAAAATTCACGCTGCGAAGGTTATGCCGATGAAAAAAGAAAACCAGTAGAAGGTAATATGATGGGTTTATCATATAATAATACAGATTGTATTATAGAAGACTGAACCACCATCTGTACGACTTCTAAATAGGAAAAACCACATGATTAACAGCATTTTCAAAGTCAGGAGTGAGCTCTTGCCCCTTTATTATTTTCCGCATCGTCCAGAACTTCCTTTGTAATTTGTGCAAAGGGAAAGAGTGGGAGGATGTCCATCACATCCTAGCAGTATGTCATATTCTTAAGGAGTTCGGTATCAACATCTTCTGAGCGAATATACTCGAGTTGGAGTGATCGCCGGCAAAACCAGCGGCTATTTGGATGCGGATTTGCTGTTGGAGGCAAACATAGGAAAGAAGTCTTGAGTTTTAGGCATGTGCGCCTTGAAGCAATCCGCATCAAGGCTAAACTTGCCAACATTAGCCTGATGTGCGCGCACGCCCCCACAGAGGAGAAAGATGTCACACTAAAGATGCTATGAGCTATTCAACAAGAACTACGAGCAATGCCCTAGCTTTGACATTAAAACCGTCCTCGGCGATTTTAAAGCAAAGCAAGGAAGAAAGGACGTTTTTGGTAGCACTCTCGGAAGATATAGCCTGCACGATACCACCTCGGATAATGGATTCAGGCACGCGGTTCCCCCATCTCGATATTCACAAGGGGACTTGGAGAACTCCTGATCAATAAAGCGTCAACCAGATGTTCGAATGTTCCGAGGAGCCAACATCGACTCGGACCACTACCTTTTTGTAGCCAAAGTACGGTTGCGGAAATCCCGGACAACGCCAAGACAAGCCAATATTGTGAGGAATTTCGATGTCAGACGGCTACAATCACATGAGATCGCCAAGTCCTTTTCCGACCGAGTCTCCCTTAATCTCTTAAGAGGTTTCTTGATTTGATGCTGGCATCAAGCATCGAAGACCAGTGGGCCATTAGAAGACCGTCAGAGATGCTGTTTCTGATGTGCTGGGTTTCACTCGACCACCACAACGAAACCAATGGATTGCTAATCAAAAAGCACGTAATGCGGCACTGAGAAAAAAAAAAGGATCAGAGCTGCTCAAGAGCTCAATGAGCAGAAGAGGAGAGACGAACACCGACTTCTCAGGAGGAAAAAGAAAGAGCATGAGAAGCGTGGGGTCGAGGAAATTGAGAGATGGGGACATCGTAGTAGAGTCGCAATCTATGCTATGGATTTAGAAAGATCATATCTGTAGACTGTATAACAGCGATAATAAACCAAATACCAATGTCAGGCAGAATGAGCCTTTCAACCTAGACGATGTAGACCAACAATTCCATCCACCAGATCTGGATGAAGTGAAGATAGCTTTATCGAAGCTTGAGTCCAACAAAGCTGCTGGAGCGGACGGCCTCACTGCCGAGCTCTTCAAAGTGGCAGGCGATGACTTGGTAAGGAGCATACATCAACTCATCTGTAAAATATGGTCGGACGAAAGTATGCCCGATGAATGGAACCTCAGCATTGTTTGTCCAATTCTCAAGAAAGGAGACCCTCTGAACTGCGCCAACTACAGAGGCATCAGTCTCCTTAACATCGCATACAAGATCTTATCCGCCGTATTGTGTGAACGCCTGAGGACGTTCGTCAACAACCTGATAAGTCCATACCAGTGTGGCTTCAGGCCAGGAAAGTCCACCATCGACGAAATATTCACTCGACGGCAAATCTTGGAGATTTTAAAGCCGCGTTGACAGCATCTATAGAGACGAGCTATACAGCGCATTGTCCAGTTTCGGCATCCCGAATGCCGAGTGTCAAGCAAAAAGATCACTCAACACCGACGTCTCGGACAAAACATCACCCTCAACAGCTATATATTTGAGGTAGTTAAGGACTTTGTCTACCTAGGCTCCGTTATGAATTCAGACAATGACACCAGAGCTGGGATCAAACGAAGAATAACTCTGTCCAATCGCTGCTTCTTTGAGCTAAGAAGGCAATTGACTAGCAAAGCCCTCTCTCGAACCAGAAAAGTTACCCTTTACAAAACCCGTAGAGTCCCAGACCTGCTGTATGGCGCGGAGGCAAGGACTTTATCAAAAATGGATGAGGAAAATTCTTCGAGTGATGGGCACCAACGCTCTGGTCCGAGAAGCCTTCGAATCCGCCCCCGGGGGACAGCGCAGTAGAGAAAGACCGAGGCTTAGGTGGCGCACGCAAGTGGAAGGGGACCTCAGCCAACTTAGCGCGCGAAACCGTGTTGATTGAGGCCCAGGTCGACCCCGGACTATAGCGCCACCTTAGGTAAAAGTAAACTAAGTAGGCGAAATAAAGATGACTAAAACCTGTAGCTCAAAAGGAAGAATTTATTTTCCAAAATTATATTCCAGATTCTTACTTACTTACTTTAGGTGGCGCTACAGTCCGGGGTGGACCTGGGCCTCAGTCAACAAGCTTCTCCAGCCAGCTCGATCCCTGGCCAGCTGCCTCCAGTTTCGCACGCTAAGTTGGCTGAGGTCCTCTTCCACTTGCGTGCGCCACCTGAGTCTTGGCCTTCCTCTACTGCGCTGTCCCTCGGGGGCGGATTCGAAGACTTTTCGGACCGGAGCATTGGTGTCCATGCGCTCTACATGACCCAGCCATCTCAGTCTTTGGATCTTCACTCTTCTGGCTAGGTCCATGTCGCTGTTCGTCGTTTTATCTCCTCCTCCACTCACCGTCAATGCAGACGGGACCGAAGATTGCCCGAAGAATTTTTCTCTCGAAGCAACCAAGAACACCCTCATCCATTTTTGATAATGTCTATGCCTCTGCGCCATAGAGCAGGACCGGGATTATTAAAGTCTTATAAAGGGTGACTTTTGTTGTCCGAGAGAGGGCTTTGCTACTCAATTGCCTTCTTAACCCAAAGAAACAGCGGTTGGCAAGAGTTATTTTTCGCTTGATCTCAGCGCTGGTGTCGTTAGCTGTATTTATAGCGGAGCCTAGGTAGACAAAGTCCTTAACTACCTCAAAGTTATATCTGTCGAGGGTGACGTTCTGTCCTTGACGTCGGTGTTGGTTGTCCTCTTTGCTTGACAGCATATACTTGGTCTTGCCCTCATTGACCGCTAAACCCATTTTCGCCGCTTCCGTCTCAATACTCGCGAAAGCGCCACTGACATCACGCTGCTTTCTCCCGATTATGTCAATATCGTCGTCGTATGCGAGTAGTTAGACGGACTTTTGAAAGATAGTGCCTCTTGTGTTTGCTCGTGAGTTTTGCACTATTCTTTCAAGTACGATGTTGAAAAAATCGCATGACAGCGCATCGACTTGTCTAAATCCTTTCTGGACATCAAAGGTCTCGGTGAGATCTTTACCGACCTTGATGGAGCAGCGTGCATTCTCCATCGTCATCCTGCACAGACGGACGAGTTTGGCAGGGATGCCAAAACTAGACATTGCTCTATATAGCTCGTCTCTATAGATGCTGTCATACGCGGCCTTAAAATCGATGAATAGGTGGTGGGTATCGATCTGAAGCTCATGGATCTTCTCCAAGATCTGCCGTAGTGTGAATATCTGGTCGATGGTGGACTTTCCTGGCCTGAAGCCACACTGATATGGACACAGTCAGGTTGTTGACGAACGGCTTCAGGCGTTCACACAATACGGCGGATAAGATCTTATATGCGATGTTAAGGAGACTGATGCCTCTGTAGTTGGCGCAGTTCAGAGGGTCTTCTTTATTAAGAATTGGACAAACAATGCTGAGGTTCCATTCATCGGGCATAATTTTGTCCGACCATATTTTACAGATGAGTTGGTGTATGTTCCTTACCAAGTCATCGCCTGCCGCTTTGAAGAGCTCGGCAGTCAGGCCATCCGCTCCAGCAGCTTTGTTGGACTTAAGCTTCGATATGGCTATCTTCACTTCATCCAGGTCGGGTGGACGGAATTGTTGGTCATCATCGTTCAGGTTGAAAGGTTGATTCTGCCTGACAGCGGTATTTGGTCCGTCATCGCCGTTATACAGTCTGCAGAAATGATCTTTCCAAATCCTCAGCATCGACTGCGATTCTACTACGATGTTCCCTTGTTCATCTCTACAGGCTTCGGTTCGGGGTTTGTTTCCGGGGCATGTTATTTTTACCTTTTGGTAAAACTTTCGAACCTCATTCCTGGAGTAGCATCTCTCAATTTCCTCGATCGCGCGCTTCTCATGCTCTTTCTTCTTCCTCCTGAGAACCCGGTGCTCGTCTCTCCTCTTCCGCTCATAGAGCTCATGAGCAGCTCTGGTCTTTCTAAGCAGCGCCGCGTTATATGCATCTTGCTTAGCTGCATGTGCTTGCCGGCATTCATTATTGAACCAGGGGTTTCGTTATGGTGGACGAGTGAAACCCAGCACATCAGAAGCGGCATCTCTGATGGCGTTTTGGTAGTGTTTCCAATGGTCTTCGATGCTTGATGCTGGCGGCATTGGACCTCTTAAGAGATTAAGAGACACTCGATCGGAAAAGGACTTGACGATCTCTTGCGATTGTAGCCGTCTGACGTCGAATTTTCTCACAGCATTAGTTTGTCTTGGCGTAGTTTGGGATATCCGCAACCGTACCTTGGCTACAACAAGGTAATGGTCCGAGTCGATGTTGGCTCCTCGGAACGTACGGACATCCATAATGCTGGAGGAGTGTCTTGCGTCGATCGCAATGTGATCAATCTGGTTGACTGTTGATTGATCAGGAGTTCTCCAAGTCCCCTTGTGTATGTCGAGATGTGGGAACCGCGTGCTAGCCACGACAATGTTTCGCCCCGCCGCAAAGTCGATTAGCCTGAATCCGTTATGGAAGGTGGTGTTGTGCAGGCTATATTTTCCGATTGTTCCACCAAAGATACCCTCTCTTCCTAGCTTTGCATTAAAATCACCGAGGACAATTTGAATGTCATAGCTAGGGCATTGCTCGTAGGTCTTGTTAAGGAGCTCGTAGAAGGCATCCTTGGTGTCGTGGGGGCATGCGCGCATATGAGACTTATGTTGGCGAATTTAGCCTTGATGCGGATTGCTACGAGGCCCTCGCTCACATGCCGGAAGCTGAGGACTTCTTGTCTTAGTCTGCCTCCGACAACAAATCCGCATCCAAATAAGCGCGGCTTTTGCCGTCGATAGCAATTGCCGTAGTAGATGTCGCAGTTTTTCATCTTCTTTTTGTCCGGCTCATCCCATCGCATTTCTTGGATGGCGGTTATGTCTGCTTTGCAGCAGTCTAGGGCCTCCGCTAGTTGCTCGGCTGCACGTAGTCTATTAAGGGATCTAACATTCCACGTGCATATCCGAAGCTCATTGTCCTTAAATCGTTTGCGTGGGTTGTCAACAGTAGATCCGTCCATATCCGAGGCTTGTTGATGCTTCGTAACTTAATTTTTTTTAAATGGCCGGGCAGTTACCCCGGCGGAACAACCCGCAACCTGGAGGACCAGTTCCATTTTGAGTGCCCCTAGGACGAGGGGTCGGTTACGGTCGGCGCAGGAAACTCGCCATTTGCCCCCTTCACTTCGCAACCTCTAGTGAGATTCCCAGATGGCGCCACGGGGAGGCGTGAAGTAAGACTTATTAGCAGAGCTGCAAGATGTTCGGCTGCAGAGGCTCATTCTCGTCATTTAAAGAACCAGCACCTGTCGGAAGATGCTACTACTACGAGGCCTTATACTAATCGTTGCCATCCGTATTCCAGATTCATTTGCCAATTTTATAAAAAAAAAAAACGTAATAAATACAAATTGAAATGATATTGTCCCTCAACTTTATTTCGTTTTACATAAAAATCAATTCATTCATTCCATCTAAACAACATGCCACGCAAAATATAATTATAAGGAATTTGGAAAACTGTTTTCTCTTCAATACATATGTATATATTAAATACGTTCATATGTAAAAAATGTGTCTTTTTCATACAACCTTTTTATATATATATATTTTTTTTTTTTTATAATTGTATTTTATAGAAAAATATATTAATTTCAAAAAGATACTTAAAACCTACTGCTTGCAACAAATCAACAAATAAAGTTGACTACTGCTTGCAAAGTCAAAAAAAGAAAAATTAAAAATTAAATTTATATTTGCAACTACGGCTTATGTGTCCTCCATTAATGATGACTAGTGAATAACTATTTACAATTATGGTAATGATAATTCACTAAAATCTATAGAAATTCATTTTTGAAGTACTTGTATAAAATGATCTCAGATAAGAACTTATTTTTTTGGAATTAAATTTTTAACCCTGTTCATTAAGCTTAAGTTTAAATATAAAGTTTATAGTTAAATCGACTGAAAAAGAGCACTTCTTTCAGACTGCTCCGAAGGCCACTTAAATTCTTCGCGCTATCGAATATGAGAATTCTTTTTTACGTAAGATAAATTATCATTTGCCTAAATCACATTTATATTTGAAAATTTTCAAAAGTCTAATTAAATTTAAATTAAAAATAAAAAAAATAAAAAAAATAAAAATTTTATATAAAGACTTCCATCAATATGACGGTGATTCATATGTTTCCTCCTCCACCACACTGGGTGATTGTTTAAGCAGCGAGTAGCTATCACCTTGATGATGGGATTGCATTTGTCTATGTTGATGCTGAGAAATGAAGCTACTGCCGCGACGAAGGGAACGACGTCCCATTTCGAGAATTTCCAGCGTTGGATCGCGGGCAAAGACAAAATTCTGATAGGCACGAACGAAGATGAATATGATGGTTGTGGTTCCAGATGCTATCATGGAGTATGCTAAGATGGGAATCAAACTTGGTGCAAAAACTGTGGCTAAGTAGATCCAGCGGCGTATTGATGGAGTCAGCTCCGAAATACCCTAAATAAATGGAATTACAACACATACATATGTACTTCATAAGGATTTTTGAAGGGTGGGGGACTATTTGTAATTACCTCTTCCAACCACATGACGGGAAACATAAAATCTCTGAAGTCTCTTACCGGATGGATGTTTCTTGCCTGGGTTACCTTCAAATTTAACTGAATTCGTACTTTACCTTCAAGAGGAACTCCGATTTTCTAAAAAAAAAAAATTGAGAAATACCGAAAAAGATATTTTTTATTAATTTTATATAAATTTCAAAATAAAGTTTTAATTTTTTTAAAATTGTTTAAAATACGTTATCAGAAAAATCACTATGAAAGGGTTCTCCTTTTTTTAACTGCATATCATAAGCCCTATCCCAGGTGCTTGTCATTGAATAGCAAAAAGAAATCTGCTTTAGCTTCGGAGTGTCGGACTTCATACTAGGTTAACCCTCCCTAGGGACCTTTTGATTATCTGAATGCTTGAACATATTTTTATACAAGTTCTAGAAGTTTGATGCTTACTGTATTCTATAAAAAAAACAGTGCTTAAGCGATTAAAATTTATTCCGAAACGATGCGCGCACTATATTTCGAGTTTTTTTCATTTGGAAGACATTTAGGACGCTAATTAGCGAAAAGGTTCTTAGGGACCTGCGTGTTGATGGTCCTTCTTCATATACCTATGCCATCCTCATCTATGTTGTATGGCCAACAAAATTAGGAGGAAATCAGTCGAACAGTCGAACAGCAAGGTTATTCTACGAAAATTATTAATTGTTTTCATTTGTTGCATTTTGTCTAGCGAAAGGGAGAGCTTACGGGACCTGTTTTGACCTGGTCATGCCTCTCGAATTTCCCCTTACCTGTTTTGGGTGCCATATGACAAATTATCCAGAAGATGCTATTGACGTGTCCGATGTCGAAAGCCAAGTGAATGTGCGAATGTGGACCTCGATGATGAAGTAGAAAAGCTTCGTGAAGAAGCTGCTATTGCCAATGCTGCCCGTCATCAGGATGAGACTGCTGCTGCCCATTTTATTTCCAAAAATGGCACAAAATGGTACAAAAGTCCACCAACGAGTAGTCGCATTCATCCTCATAATATTGTCGATTACACTTGAAGCAAGCCAGGGCTATTGAAAAACTTGGTTCATAATCCATTTACTATCTTTCGATCTCCAATCACCGAAGATATGGCTCACATCATCATTCGAGAAATGAATCGCAAAGCAAAGCAGATAACGGCTATCTAACTAAAGTGTTGGCTATCATTTTGTATGCTGGAATGTGTAAATCAAACAGCGAGCCTGCTAAGGAACTATGAGGCCCAGCACATGCTCCAATATATGAAGCTGCTTTGCCGTATAATCGTTTCATATCTAGCACAAAATTTATTCGGTTTGATAATGCGATAACAAGGCCGGAAAGATTACTCATTAGCAAAACTGTTGCTATTGATGATTTGTGGCTTATGTTGCAGACTAATTTGGCAGCAGCCTACAATCCGCACGATTCGATGACCGTAGACGAACAACTTTTTCCTTATCGAGGACAGGCACGTTTCACACAATATATTCCATCTAAGCCAGCCAAGTACGGAATAGAAGTATGGTAGTTGTGTGATTTGAAGGCTACGATTTATGGTGGAAAGATGCCGGAACAGGAGCACCAAGGCCAAAATATCGTATTTCGCTTGCAATGTTCTGCAACACAATCGATATTGCTCCAGTCCAAAAATCGGACAAACGACTATTAGACACTGAAGAGCGAGCTATCCCAAAATTCGAAATGCTATGGAAGCACATTTGATGTTATGTTAAGTTGAACTGAAAGCTACGTGAAAAACAAATTAAGTAGCAACACCAACACCAGGACCTGTTCCTTCGTTTGTACCAAGTTAAAAACGGCCATCATGCCACTTTTGGTGTGAGGAGTACAAAAGGCAGCGGGAAAACCCGAGCATATTGATGTTGCTGCAATAATGCGGTTTGTGCTGAACACTCAACAAACTTATATCTGTGCCAAACCTGCACTGCTGCACTAGCTATACAGAAAAAATAAATATTTAATTAATATATAAACTACTTTGCCTATAAATTTCTTGTATATTTTCTGTTATTTCTCTCTACAATATACATTTTCGGACTGAAGACAACTATAAGTTAATAAACAAAACAATCAGGCACAACTGTATAATGATAATACCGTACATTTCTTGAAAATTTTCACACAAATCCTTGTAGGTCCCTATGGATCTTGTTGCTAATATAACGCTATCGAAGCTGTCCTTGATCGGAGGGTTAAACGAGATCACTAGGACTTTGCGAGTATAGAATGGACATATTGTGGCTATGAGTGATGTAGTCGATGACAATTTAAGCTATCGGGCATGCGACCTTACAGCTGAAGGGATAAGCCTTTTATACTCGTATATGAAAAATTATTAGATGGCAGCTTTGATTGTCTGAAAATTGTAGCAATGGCCAATACAGTTTCCACTCTGACTTTCATCAACGCAAACAATGGAAAGATACATGAACTCGAGAGAAATAAGCAGTCACACCTATCAAGCAACAATCTTACATATTGTATACGAGTATTTATGGTAGGGCTTTTCAAAATTGTTAAAGCGACGCTACATGCAGCTGCCAACGTACTCAGTAACGCAAACTAATAGTGATGTATTGGTGTACACCATACTTCCTGCGCAAGTAGACTATAAATAAACCAAAGTTGATCTCAGGACGTGAAGTACTTTCTAAATACAATACTCACTTACTTATCAGGCTGACAACCCTAAGAGCTTCCAGTTGAAAAGGTCCCTTATATCCGCGATCGCCTGATCCCTAAACCGGAGGATAGGTCTTTCTTTTCTTCTCTAACCTTGTGGCTTGAATTCGAAGACCCTCTTAGCTGGAGCATTATCATCCAACCTCTCGATGTGGCCGGACTAATGAAGTCGATGGGTTTCTGCCTTCCAAACTATGTCTTCTTCTCCATATGTCCTCCTCACAGACATGACCAAATATTTGACGAAAGATTTTTCTTTCAAAGGAGCCTAAAACTGGTTCCACTGTCTTACTTATTGTCCAATTTTCGTCTCCGTATAGGAGGACTGGTAACATTGACGCTTTGTAGAACGTGATTTTGACTCTTTGCGTTAGGTGTTTTGAGCCAAGTTGTTTCAACTGACCGAAGTAGCAGCAGTTGCCTTGGGTTACTCTTCGTTGAATCTCAACCGTGATCTCGTTTGTGGATTTAACATTTGCCCCGAGGAAGAACTTCTTGACTATCTGAAAGTGGTAGCGGTCGATTGTGACGTCTTTACCTATCTAGTCAAGTCATAAATACTGGTACACAACTGAACTCACTCATTACGTATGCAACACTGGGCGCATCCATTTCGTATTCATTGCGATTTGACAGTTGATATTTATGCTTCATTGTGACGTAAATAGTTTTTGACATTAATTGCTTACAATCATGGAATGGGGCGACATCGAAAATCGTATTGTTGTAGTTGGCCTACTTAAATGCAACATGGAAAAAGGCGATATCTTTAGGACATTGCGACCGCTTGGAATCACTCGCAGTTGTTTGACGATACTGGTGGAGTACCAGACTATCAAAGATCCGGCCGTCCACGCACTGTTAGAACTCCGAAAGCGATCAAAGCCGTGAATCGACGGAAAACCTCTGCGAAAACAGAAAATCTTGTCGCGGGAAATGCAAATTTCGCAAAAATCCATGTCTCGCATTATCAAAGATGATTTAGGACTCAGCGCGTACAAGTGACACACTGGACACCTGCTCACGCCGCATTGAAGGAAAAACGCAAGCGAATATCGAAAGCGTTACTCAGCCGGTACGCGAAGAATGCTCACGGACAAATTCTGTTTACTGACGAGGAAATCTTTACCTTAGAAGAATCATTCAATAAGCAGAACGATCGTGTGTATGCTCGGTCATCCAGAGAAGCATCCCAACTCATCCCGAGGGTTAAAAGAGGCCACCATCTCGCTTCTGTAATGATATGGTGGAAGTGTGCTCAATGGCGTTACTAAGCTCCATTTTTGCGAGAAAGGAGTGAAAACATCGGCCAAAGTATATCAAACGACCGTCTTGGAACACATTGTGAAGTCTCTCAAGCAATCAATATTCAACAACAAGCCATGGACTTTCCAGCAAGACTCTGCTCCAGCTCACAAAGCAAAAACGACTCAACTGTGGCTCAAAAACAACGTTCCGGACTTCATATCAACGGATGGTTGGCCAGCTGGTAGTCTAGACCTCAACCCGTTGGATTACAAGTTTTGGTCCGTAAAGGAGGGGGCATGGCTTGCTCTACTTGACACTCAAATATTGAGTCGTTGAAGCGAGCCCTTGTCCGTGCAGTGGACAATTTCCTCATGCATGAAGTGCGTCTCTCAATCGATGAGTGGCCACATCGTCTTCAGTCGTGCTGGAGGGCAAATGGAAATCATTTCGAATAAGTTGTTCTAAGATTTGTAGCCATTGAATATTGTTTAAATATTAATTCGCTCTCATTTGGCGCTGATTTTTCTGTGTACCAGTATTTATGACTTGACTAGGTAGGTTCATAGAACGATTTTTAGTCGACAGCATATATTTCGTTTTTTTGTCATTCACTTGGAAGGTGCGATTATATCAATTGCATCCGCGTATCCCAGAAGCTGGACCGACTTAGAGAAAAAAGTACCTTCCGTGTTCACTTTTGCCCGTCGTACTATCTACTCAAGCACACTGCACGGTGCATCGCGAGTTTTTCAGTGTTATATAGCTCTGTATGATAGATGCTAACATGTGCGGCTTTGAAGTCGATGAAAAAGTGGTGTGTGTCGACTTGGAACTCGTTGGTGTTTTCCAGGATCTGTCTTTATGTGAAACCGAACTGGTATCTGCTGATTTGTGAGGTACTGTACGGTTTCAAACGTTCACACTGTACACTGGACACGATCTTAACGCCGACGTTAAGTAGGGGTATGCCTTTATAGTTGTTGTTAGAGGACATAGGATCACTCTTCTTGTAGGTGGGATAGATAGGGCTGATACTGCAGTTGTCGGGCTTGCCTGCCTCTGGCTCTGGAAAGCTCAGATAGCAGGCAATCCGAGCCAGAGGCTTTGTTGTTTTTTAGCTTTTGTATGACCGAAATGGTTCCTTACCTAAGCTGTTTCGGCCATCTCCTTGATGGAAGTGCAGCAATATAACCACATGTTGCTGACGTCTGTGGTAGGCAATGGCATATTGAAGAGCTTTTCGTCCAGGCGCTTATTATTGTCCCTGGGTTTTTGCGGTGTAGATAGGTGTTGAATCTCCTCTTTGGATGTTGTTTCAGCATTTTTTCATTTGACAGTCGAGCTCTGAATCGGGCTGCTACCAGGAAACGTTCACAGTCGATGTTTGCTTCCCTGAATGTTTTAACATCGCGGATATTTGACGAGTGACGTTCGTCAAAAAGCACGAGGTCGATTTGGTTGGCCGTTAGATCATCAAGTGTTGCCAGGTTGCTTTGCCGATTTTTTTGTGACGGAATCTCCTGCTACATATTATTGTATTGCGAGCTGTCGCAAGGTCTGCAAGCAGGAAGCCCTTATCTGGTGTCATGTTATGGAAGCTGTATTTTCCGACATTTTTGCCAAAGATGTTCGCTTTACCGATTTTGGCATTGAAGTCTCCGAGTACAATTTGACCTTCGATTTGAGCCGCCTTCATGCGACGAATCCAATATGTGTAGCTTTTTGTGGTAGCTGTAATAAATGTAGCAATCTGATCCTTTTATCATATCCGATCCTATCGAGTATTCTTCCTGGATTGTAGTAACATCCGCCCTATACTGTTTGAAGATATTTTCCAGTTTTTGGGTTGCTCCTGGGGTTTAAAGCGCTCTAACGTTCCAGGGGCACACTTTCAAATCGCAGTCATTCTTCGCGCCGTGTTGTCTTTGTTTAGGGGTCCGTGTGTATCCGAGATTGGATTGTGTTCATTCACCACGTTTGCTTTTTTTACGTGAGTGGGTCGTCAGCGCACAGCATAACTGCCATTTTGGTCGGAGAGAGATCGCTGCATGCATTAGTTCACTACCCAGGAGGTGACGGAGTAGCTTTAGAGAGGTGCCATGAGGAGGCTGCATGTCAACTTTGATTGAACAGTCAAAGGCAGTTGAAAGGCAATCACAAGCTTAATTCTGTATACTCCCATGCTAAATAAAATATTTCGACAAAATATGACATCAGATCGAAGGACCATATACTTTGATGTAAGCTCCAATCGATCTTCAAAAATGAAGTGCAAACTTAGAGTAATGTGTCCAAAAACGTCAGCGGCAGGTGAACAATCATAAGAAAGTTAGTCCACTGTCCACAGGGTTGATACATGGGTAACATTCTTTTAAAAAAAATAGGAACCCTGTGATTCGCAAAGGCTTTATACATTTAAATTACTTTTTCGTAGTGCTCAAGGTACTAGAGCTTTTATTCGAGACTTCAACAATATCATTATTTACATGTCCTCCTGTCCTCCTGTTTTAGAGAAAAGTTCAAGAAGACTGCTCAACGTGAGGTCTTGCAAAACAATCGAAAACCATTTCTATTTTCATCGTTTTTGACATACTCTAGGGTTTGGTCTTAACCACTGAATTGAGACCCGAATAAATAAGTCTTGTAAAGGAGTGACTAAGTAGCCTATACAGAGCTGAGAAAATGGCTTTCATCTGTATTTGGGACTCCTTCCCTGTTGTCCTCGTGAAGGAGAAGTACCTTGGTGCGAACATGAAATTACATTCCGTAGGGTTTGGGTATCAGTCAGAAGAACAGTTTAGGGCTTCACTATCACTTGATCAATCAACCGTCAACAAGATGGAAAATATTGTTATCGACACCAGACTCTTACCAGAATTATGGATTGTCGCCAGGGTACGAATGAGGGATACCAGAGGTACAAAGGAATGAAGAAATACTCGTACCACCAAAGCTCGACGTTGAAAAGCTGCAATCGGAAGTGACACTAAGAATCTTTGTTGATCGCGTTTCTTTCAAACTCTTGCCTCTGAATACAAGAACACCAATGAAACGAGCCACCAGACAAGCTGCTTGTGATGTTAATGTTTTCAAACCAGAACCGCAAAGAAACCCCTGACTTGGTGAAAATTTTAGGCAAATACATGGAACCAATAAAGAAGCACGCTGCGTTGCGTTTAAGGGGAAGAACTGCTCGTGAGCTCTACAAGTCAAAGAAGAGAAAGAGCGCAGGCTTCTAAGAAAAAACGAAAAAATAAAAAATCGTAACAATGGAGAGATGTCACTGGAACAAAACAAGTTTTATCAGAGTGAAAGCTTGCGAAGATAAGTGATGAAGAAAACTAGTAGTAAATTTGCAGTCGGTGCTATGAATATGGAAAGACAACTGCAGACTTTATAGGAGCGATGGTATCCCAAATTTTGTCCAAATATCGAAGCTAAAGTCAAGGACTTCCTTTATTAGGTGGCGCTATAGTTCGAAGTAAACTAACGACCCCTTCTAGTTAGCCCGGTCTTTAGCTAACTGCCTCCGGTTGCCCACTTCTAGTTGGTTTAGACCCCTTTCAAGTTATGACTGCCATCTAAGATGAGGTCTTCCTTTACTGTGTTGTCCTGCGGGCCGAAGCATTAGTGTCCCTTCACTCTACATTTCCTAGCTATCTCAGGCGACTGATGCGTAGTTTCTTTGACTAGGTCGCTATCCCTGTACAGATCGTATAATTCGTCACTGAATCTTCTCCTCCAAACCCCGTCAACGAAACGATTAAATAGTTTTCGAAGGATTTTTCTTAGTAATGACTGAGGATACGAGTATCTTCATCCGCTTTCGATAGGATCCATGCATCGACGCCATAGAGTCGGACTGAGATGATCAACTAGACTATCTTTAGTTTTTAAGGATAGCACCTTATTACTCAATTGGCTTTTTAGCTTAAAGAAGCAGTGATTGACAGGAGTAAGCGTTTTCTATCGTCATTCTGCACCAACGGAAGAGCATGGTTAGGGTGCCAAAACTAGCCTATATCTATTTGACAGCGCATCAAACTCGTTTAATTTTCTGTAGAAGTCCTTAGCAAGCTCTTTAACTGACGGCAGATAGTTTAATATCGAGCTAAATGGAGAAGCTCGATGATCTTACTGGCCTTATGACCTTACTACACCTCTAACTATAGCATCATGAGAATGACTGACTGAGCAGATTAAATAGAACTCCTAGAATGTGTGGCAGCAAGAACCAAACAACCTGAAACGTTTTCTAGACGAAACTCGCTAAGTAAGAAACTTGAACTCTGTCAGGTAAACAAAAAACTTGCGAACACAAATTGCATTTCCAAGTTTTGTTTGTATCTTTTTTATTTGTTCGCTATTTATTGGATAACATCAACGTTCATTCCACAACTTCAATGTCACTGTTATTAAATGAGAGCTGTTAGGTAACTTAATAAAAAGTTTAATTAGAAAAATGCCGCTTAACCTAAAAATGTCACTCGTTGCTTCCGGCTATGAATCAAGGGCACTCGTGATTCGTTTAATGTTTTTGAGTAAGTTGAGATAAAATTCAGATAACTTACACTATAAGAGTATTGGTACTCGTATTCGAGAACAGAACACTCCGTTACTGACTAAGGTAAATGAAAACTTCTTCCACTTACCGGTTGAATTTTAAAGTACGTCTCATGTTCACTTTGATTAGGGTGTAATCCCTCAACCGAGTCCTGCAAGTCCGGATGTGCTTGATAGAAATGAGGATTTGAAATATATACCGGCGCTCCAAACTGGCATGGACTTATGTTCTGTAGACCCTGCTCTGGTTCATAGTCATCATCGTCAAAGCACATATTCTCTGGATTTTCTGTAGAATTTCCATACGCGTTCTCAGGCAATCGATATAAATCGGCGTTAATACCTGCGGACAAGATACCTGCATGTATCAGAGATTCTATTTACATATACAATGAGAAACAAGAAACTTACCATCTTTTTCAACACCGTGGCTGTACTTTAAAGGTATAACCCGGCACAAGTCCTTGTCATAAATGTAAACAATGTCAGCTTTGGTTATATCCCTTGGAGGGAAGAACGACCCCTCAGATCCAGTGATACTCGTACAAGGTTTCGCTTGCCAAGTTGGCAAACTATCGAGACCATTTAAACGATCAATATAACCAAACTCATCCATTCCAGTGTGGCCTGTCTTAATTGTTGAGACTTCTTCCAAAGTTCCATTGCGCTAAAACGGGTACACAGTTTGTTACTTTCAATGAGTTTGTGAGAATTTAGAACTTACTCCAATGAGAAGTCCCATTCGTGCCATTGGACGCATGTGGCGTGGATAAAATCTATGCGCTAGAGCCACCAGCGTATCATCGTATCCAAATACTAGTTGATCAGCTGTCACACTAATAAATGGCTCATACTTAGCTGCGGTTAATACTACAGAGATAGTCTTTGATAGGAAGTATCCCAGTTTAGGGGTTAAACTTGTTAAGGTCTACAAAGAGGGGTTTTCAACAACAAACGACTGATTAAGACCTCCAATGTAGGTATGTACTTACAAGTAGAGGAATGTTTGGTGTGACTATTTTAGTATTCTTATCGATACTCAGTTCAGGAACAAATTGTAAGATTTTCTTATGCTGATACGATACTGTAAAGTTGTCATAAAATTTGATATTAACCTTCTCCATGTCTTCCCTGTAAATGGAATACAAAAACAACAATGAACAACAATCTCTAAGTCAAACAAATGAGACACAAATCGACACATAAAAGTGTCAACCTCGCGGTTGTTTTGTCATTGCGCCGCCGTGCCGTTAAGAGTAATGAGCGAGTGTTTGAACACAAAAAATAAAAAAATTGTAAAAACCCAAAAGTCCAAAGCTTCGGAATAGACGTGAAACTGATGATAGATGACTAGAAGATGAATGACTGGAATCACCTTGGACAGATATGGAGGCAAATTCAGATGAATTCGTCACATCACGACTATGATTGACAGACATACAATTGCGCTTTGAGATGCGTGTTGGTGTGTGTGAGTGTGACAAAACTCTGAACTGCGGTGTCATGAACCTACAAAGTGCGCGTTTTTGAATGTCAAGATCGGCGGAAAGTGAAACCTTTGGCGCCTTTGGGGCTATGGTTTCCTCATGGTAATGTGGCAAAGCATAAATTAAATTAAATTTTATGGAGAAGAAAATTACTATACACGTGGAGCAGGAGAAAATTTACCGCGCATATGTGAGTAGTGAACTGTGGAACGCACCCATTTAGGCAACGACTTGAGCATATTAAGGTGACACTGGGGATTTGGACCTTTTGTTTCTGTAAAGTGCCTACAGCTAATTGGGTTTTATTGAGCACTGGGTTTGAAGTGTTGTGACATTCAGAGGACGGGCAATATACGATTTTGTACACTTCCTTGATGTTATGTCATTTTCTGATGTCGATGCTGGTGACCTACTTTGATTAGGTATTTTGGTTCACTACTTCAGTGGGTGGTTAGATGCCTATGAGGATTATACGGCTGGTATTCTTCAAAAGATACTCTTTCGTGGTGAACCAGCAAGTGGTACTCAAAAAAAAGATGCAAAATCACACCTCAATGTAGAGGAGGCATTTTCTGTTGACCTGTTCAATGGAGTGGGATGGCAAGCCAATAGCAAAGGACCTCATAGAAGTAGCAATGGTCAATGGAAGCTAGTTTTTGTAAAAAAAATTGAGATGATGCCTCTGCAGATGAGCAGTTAGAGTACTACTAGCAGGTTGACTTCTCTTTCTCCATATCAATTGTGCTTAGTTTACTTCTAAGTGGTTTCCATTGAGTATTGGTCCATGTTCATCCGGACTTGCCAAACTTATAAGCACGAGTGCTGACCGGCATACAAAACAAAGAAACTCTCTAAACGTTACAGCGGATGAATTTCCTAGACGGAGTCAATGGTGAGATGAAATTCGGGAATATAAGGGAATATCACAAATAAGACCTTATCCGGGCTACTCCGCCATTTTTGGAACTCAGGCAGGTAAGGAATTCCAAGACTAAGTCAGGGTTTTGGAAAAGAGATGGTGGCGGAAGAGCTCTTAATGGACCAATGGCAGCACTAACAACCCCGAACGTGTTACTGGACTCGGTCCTGGGATATCTTCAATGGAACTAGCCCTCAAAGCTGGAGATTATGCCACCAGGATAACTGCTGGCCATGGAAAAAGGCAAAAGTTAAGAAGCAAAAACAAGACCTAGTGTTGATAACCTCTGCAAACGAATCAAGCATAGTTAACTTTGGATATGCACGCGGAATGTTAAATCCTTTAATAGTTCCTATACACGTTAAGTCGAACAACTAGAGGCGGCCCTAGAATACTGCAAAGCAGATATAACCGCCATCTAAAAAATGCGATGGGATAGGCCGGTCAAAAAGAAAATGAAAAACTGCACATCTACTATGACGATTGTAATCGACGGCAAAAGTAGCCTCTGTTTGGAGGCAGACTTAGGCAAAAAGTAGCAATCCGCACTAAATTCGCCAACACTAGCCTTATATGCGCGCATGCCCCCACAGAGGATGACGACACCAAGGATGCCTTCTATAACATTACAATTGTCCTCGGTGATTTTAATGCAAAGCTAGGAAGAGAGGGTATCTTTGGTGGAACGATCGGAAAATATAGCCTGCACGACACCACATCCGATAACGGATTCAGGCTAATCGATTTTGCGGTGGGGCGAAACATTGTCGTAGCTAGCACGCAGCTCCCAAATCTTGATATACACAAGGGGACTTGGAAAACTCCATGATCAGTCAACTGTCAACCAGATTGACCACATTGCCATTCATCCAGTATGAAGGATGCCTGAACGTTCCGAGGAGGCAACATCGACTCGGACCATTACCTTGTTGTAGCCAAGGTACGGTTGCGGATATCCCGAACAACGCCAAGATAAGCAAATATTGTGAGGAATTTCGACGTCAGACGGCTACAATCGCAAGAGATCGCCCAACCCTTTTCCGATCGAGTCTCCCTTAATCTCTGAAGACGTCCTTTGCCGCCAGCATCAAGCATCGAAGACCAGTGGCAACACTGTCAGAAGGCCATTAGAGATACTGGGTTTCACTCGACCACCTATATGAAACCCCTGGTTTGATGATGAATGCCGGCAATCACATGCGGCGCTGCAAGGAAAAACTAGACCTCTTCATGAGCTCTATGAATTCAAAATTCAAATGAGAAGTGCGCGATCGAGGAAATTGAGAGATGCTAATCCAGGAATGAGATTCGGAGGCACTCTTCCGTCTTTGGAGGATAACGGCGGAGACTGCACACTGCTTCATCAAGGTTGATAGAAAACTCACCCAGCCGTTTGATTTCAAAAAACGATTTTGACAAGGCGACGCATTGTCATGTGATTTCTTCAACATCATTCTTGAAAGAATATTGCAAACTCACGACAGTAGCAGCGTGATGTCAGTTTTGCTTTCGCGAGTATTAAGATAGAAGCGGCGAAGATGGACTTAACGGTCAACAAAGACAAGATATCTCAGACAGATTGTCACCCACGACAAATTTGGCCTTTGGGTACATAGACTTTGTTATCAATTCAGACAGCGACACCAACCTGATATTAAACGAAGAATAACTCTTACTTCTTTGAGCTAAGAAGGCGATTTAACCGATGACCCTATATAAGACTCCAATGATCCCAGTCCTGCTCTATGGCATGGACATGCCTCTCTGCCTTGGAAGGGATTTTCTGTAAGTGTTTTTCTGTCCTGCTTGCATAGACGGTGTGAGGATACAGAGATACAACGACGAACTGTACGGGCTGCATACTGAAATCAACTTAGGCAGAAGAGTGAAAGTACGATGACTGAGATAGGTGGGTCATGTAGAAACGATGGACATCAATGCTTCGGTCTGAAAAGTTTTCAAATCCGCCTCGGAGGTACAGCGCAGTAGAGGAAAAGACTGACTACACCTTAGGCCGCGATTGGCTTTTTACAGGTCTATTGTCCTAATTAGTTCGAGGCCCATTTCCTCCACCTATTGTGTTGTTTATTTCATGCACAGAATGCTTGAAATTTGAAAGACTGCTCCATAGACAATATTGCTGCAAGTGTAGTGACGTCAGAAGTTGTTATTATAACCACTTGTCTCTGGTTTGTTCATCTGATTTAAGAGAAAGGAACATGGAAGGATCCCTTATGCGACTTTGAAAGTAGGATACGTGACATTAATTGTTCTTACTGAATTAATATTTTAGCAAAGCACACTGCTAAAACCGAAGTTCAAAGCACGTGTCCTATAGAAAATTCACCTCAATCGAAAGGTTGTTCGTATGTAATTTGGTAATCCGGCACATGAAGACTTGTACGTTGTCGGTTTGTGATTTTTCAGAATAGAATTCTACAGAGCCCACCACAAGCAAGAATAGAAAAAAAAATTGATTTGGACAGACCACTGAAACACACATAATTAAATAATTTTAATACATTTTGGGTTGCTTAATATTAACAGGTGAATTATGCAATCTATGAACCACATAATTACCTCTTGTTCTTGCAACTTACCTGTACACGAATGGGCCAACTTCTTGTAATTTTGGTTTTTCGCCATTTAGAAATCCATTCGGATTGGTTACATTGTAGATGTAGACTCTAGTCAATCGCACAACACCTGGTCGCTGCCAGTAATGGTAACTTAAAGTGTTGTTCCATAACCGTAGATTCTAAGAAATTTACTTTGAGTATAACTGATATTCGATTGAGGGCCGATTTTTTCAATTTGTCAGATAAACAGGCGGGTTGTTGACTTATGATACCAGATGGGTGTATAGTGTTAGATGTTATAATCCACAAAGAGCCATTATCTGATTGCTTATTGAGACCACTGAAAAATCGGCCATAAATTGCCAAAGAGCTTACCTTAAGGATAAAATAATCTAACCAAGGTATTGATGATAGAATAATTCCTAAAATTAATGTAACTATCCCAATAATTATCACAGCAAGTCTATCTATAAAGAAAGAAAGAATAAAAATTAGAAGTTGTTCGGTAAATAAGTAAGAAAATATTTAATCGACATTAAGGTGATGCTGATCTTCAGGAACTTGAATAACAACAAGTCTAAGCGAAATGATAATCGATTCAGCTCATGGTTTCTCAAGAATCCAAGAACACTATTAAGTATGGCCTTAGACTTGCCTATAGATTTTGAGTAGCATCCTAGCAGAACAGAGTAGATAATACTTTATTACTTTATTAGAGCGAATCACCACCTAGGTGCGACAATGGATTTCCCAACCACCACGATATAAAAGAGCATCGCAATCGCAAGAGACTGTCAGAACCTTCGCCGGACGCCTATCCCGAAATCTCTCAAAAACTCCCACATTGCCTGCATAATTTACTAAAGACAAGTGGTCTCGCTGCTTACATTCCATCAGAGAGGGTTTCGTCCGACCATCAACAAGAAATCCCTGCTTTGATGAAGAATGCCGACAAGCACATACAGCTTAACAAAAAGCGTATAAGGCGACACTGCAACGAAGAGCTTGACCTGTTCGTTAGCTCCATGAACAGAGAAGGCAGGAAAAACATCAAACAAAACAGTCCGACCTGATGGCTTACCGGCTTAGATATTAAAAGCTTCTGGAAACGACTTCTAGATAACGTACATCAACTAATTTCTCAGATCTGGTTAGCATCGTTTGCCTGATCCACAAAGAATGAGAGCTCCTCAACAGCGCCAACTATAGAGTTAAATTCTTTGCAATATCGCATACTAGATCCTGTCTGCTTTGTTGAGTGGACGTCTGAAACCAGTCAACAATCTAATGATCCCCTAACATTGCGGTTTCAGAGCAGGAGAGTCCATAATTGACGAAATCTTCATCCTCCGGCAGATTCTGGAAAAAACCCATTTTTTCATCGATTTTAAAGCGCACATCGCAGCATTTATAGAGATGCAGAGCCATGGCTAGTTCGGGTGTCCCTGTTTCGTCTGTCTTTGTAAAATGCAATTTAGAACGCTTGCTGCTTCATTAAAGTCGGCAGAGACTTAATCGAGACGTTTGGTGTCAGAAAAGATTTTAGAGAAGGTGATGCGCTGTCATATGACTTTTTTAACATCGTACTCACAAGCGAACACCGGGACACATTCTTTCAAAAGGCAATGCAACGAAATGCTAGCTTACTCCGATGAAAGAAGTACGACCCTGATCACCCCAGGCCTGATAAAGATATCATAAGTCACTTCGAGAGAAAAATCCTTCGAAATACTGTATGCTCGGTTCCATTTGCGTTGACAGGCTTTGGAGTGTCCAACTGGGGGCAGTTAGCTAAAGACCGGCCTAATGGAGAGGCATGCTAGTTCAAGCCAAGGTCTAACCCAAACTGTAGTGCTAGCCAAGTAAGTGCGTAAGTACAATAGGAATGATATATTTTACCATCAACTGAGGAGTCTTTATGTTAACGGTAGCCCATAGGGACTCGACAATGTCAAACACACCAATTAACTGAGGCGAAAATCAGAAAAGTTAAGAAAATTGCCCTCGCGGATCGTCGTGTGATCATCAGGGAAAAAGCAGCCGATCTTGGTGTATATTTTCGTGTATAAGACTAGTTGAAGGGCGGCTTGTGCTGAGAGTGCTGTTGCAGAGTCAGGATCGCATTGATGTCGCTAAAGAAAGGCCAAAATTTCATCGATGGCATCATTACCGGTTACGAGACGTGGCACATCAGAGCTAGTCAACAATCATCGGAATGGCTCTTCCCAGACGACCCAAAACCCAAAAAACCCACGACAGGATCGATGCAAAATCAAGGCTTATTTGACTGTTTTCTTTGATTGCTATGGCGTGGTCAGACAGTAGATATATAAGGAGTACAACGATAGCGTTTTAAAGTTTTTAAGGTAAAAAGAGTTTGCCGCAAGAGGCCAGAATTGTGTTGAAACAAGTCGTGGTTTCTTCACCACGGTAAGAAGAAGCGGCTCACAGATCTCATCTTCTGCGCGACTATTTGCCTATTCACACCATTCCGCTAGCTCCGTATTCAACTGAAATGGCTCTTTGTGACTCATGTTACTACTTCGCGGAAAACGTTTTGAGACGATTGAAGCGATAAAGGAATATTAGCCGAAGCAGCTGTGAAAATAAGTGCGCAGACAATGTAAGGTGTGGGCCATCCGTTGGTATCTTTTAGAATCCAATGTTATATTGACACTGACAGCTCATGTTATAGCACTCTGAAATGGGTCAAATTACGCTTGAACAACGTAAGGAAATATTGCAAAGGTAGGTACTTCCAAAGTGGATGCTGTGTTGCAAAACTGTGCGAATTTTGAAAAGATATTTCGATTGGAATAATGTCCCAACTAAAGCTGGTGTATGAAAGTTTGAGAAGAAAGTATGTGAGACCGGCTTACTGATTGATGACCGAACATATTCCCGTATTCGTGCTGTGCGCTAAACGTAGGATATTGTAGCTGTTGCCGAAAGTGTGTCCCAACTCGCCAAAAATGTCAGCAACTGAATACCAGTCCCAGTAGCTTGAGGAGAATTTTGCATATAGATCTCGGGCTATTCGGTTACAAGGTCCAATTAACTTAGAAATTGAAGCAAGATGACCAGATGCTAGAAACTGACGACAATTTTACTCAAAACATATTCTTTTCAGATGAGGCGCATTTCCATCTCAACGGCTACGTAAACAAGTAAAATGACTGTATTTTAGGTTTAGAAAATCCACATGAAGTCATAGAGAAGCCAATGCATCCTTAACGTATGACTGTTTGGTGGCGGAACTATTGGCCTATTTTTCCTTCACGACGACACTGCAAGAGTGCATGCTCCGGAAGCTATTTCTTATGGCCATAAAGTAAGGATTTGAACTAAGGCGAGCTTTGGCTAAAGAAACATGGGACTACGTGCCACATAAGCGCTCGAACATTCGATTTATTGCACACTGAGTTCAATAATTCCTACGGAAAATTAGCGGCGGTTCAGAGAACGGCTTCCCTAGCCATTACAGGTGCGCTCCGTACCACCCCTAAGGCAGCATTGGATACCTTTCTGCACCTAACACCACTTGATTTACAGATAACAGAACTTGCTGTGCGATTCGACTCACTAATCTGGGTCTTTTCAAAAGCAGTAGCTTCGGACACGGCACGATCCTGGAGGAGCTACTGCCAGGCAATACTATTAAAACGGATGAAATCCCTTCCTTAATGGATTTCGACATTCCATATGATATAATGCAGTGATAAGACCAAACGAAATTGAAGTTTTCACAGATGGCTCGAAGACAGAGGAAGGAACAGGTTCCGGTATCTTCTCGGAGGACCCGGAACTAAGAGTGTCCCAAGGCTACCGAACACTAATAGTGTCTTCCAATCAGAGATTCTAGCTGTCCTCAGGGCGGCTGAACTGATGCAGATGAGATCGGTATCCGGTAGAGTTATCGCTATCTACATCGACAGCCAGGCCGCTCTTTTAGGCAATGGAGTCAGCCAACATCAACTCTGACACAGTCAGGGGTTATCGCACAATGCTCAAAGCATTATGCATTCAGAACCGGATGAGATTGTGCTGAATGCCAAGACACTGCGGTATAGAAGGAAATGAACAAGCAGACGAGCTTGCAAGAAGAGGAGGGCTACTCGACAATAATGAGGTTGCTGATGTCAAACCACCCCTCTGTACGGTAAGGATCACTATTGAAGAAAAGACCATAAAGACCGCCAGCATAAGGTGGTCGAATCTGAAAGGACATAGGGTATCAAAGGCTCTATGGCCACTTCTCGACGGTAACAGATCCAGGAAGCTTATTAAGCTGAATACTGACAGGACACTGTCTACTGCTGAAACACGCAAAGAGACTAAAACTGACAAATACAGACACTTGTAGATTCTGCGGGGATCTACTAACGGTTGAGGACATAACACGTATACTGTGTGAATGTGACGCAATATTGCGTAGGCGAAGGAAATTCTTAGGAAAATTCTTCTTTGAAAACTTAGAGGAAAAGGCCTTCTTGGCTTTTGTAGAGAAATTTGGTGTTTTAATAGGGAGACTGTTTAGGTTTCTGCAAATTGAAGTTGGTCTTTACTGGACCCACAGGGGATCGCAATGGGCCAGTTTTGGTGCCTAGTGTTGTGTCTCATGACACACCCTGTTTTACCTTACCTAACCTAATTTCAATCAATTGTTAACTCAATCGTTTTGGCGATGTTGTTTGCCTGCCACGGTGCTGTCATTAAAGATCGATATCATAAAAATAATCAAGAGAAGTTTCAGCCATTCAAGAACAATGTTCGTCAAGCTATTCGTGAAATAGAGGCCGAAACCATCGAAAATGTGTTTAAAAAGTGGGTTGACAGGATGACCTAGTGCTAAACCAGCCAACTCAGTTATTTCAATGAAGTAATACTCAATTATTAGTTGGAAGGCTTTGTCCTTTTAATAAAGTAACAATTGCTGACAAATGTTGTACAGTGTTTTTCTCTAAAATATTTTTTAAACGATACCAACAGATGGCACACCTTTTAATGTTATATAGGAACGCAGAACTTAAACAACATTCTGTTAACAAAAAAGGGTCTTTCACCTTAATCGTTCGAGTCATATGTCCATCTCGTGCATCTATAAGCGAGTAATATAAATCAACCTTAACATCAAGTACATATAGGTGGACACAATTAATATGGAGATGACTATCTGCCTCGCCAAGATCAGTAGGCGCACAAGTGAGATCTTCTATATTGTGGCGTTGGTTTAAGGGAGAAAATGGGGTTTACTCTGTTCATAATAACTACCATGCTGTCTTTAGAATCTACTATAAGGTCATGTATAACAATTGCATAATTGAGTCTGTAGTGATCATTATACGAGTACTAAGTCCCCCATATCATCGCAGTGATCCATTCAGTGGCCAGATGTACTTTGTCAGTGTTGAATGAAAACGTTCTCTGATGTTCGAAGTGAAAGGTTTCCAAAGGCTAGAGCACAACTTGGCAAAGTTTCGAAGATCAAATTTTACGATGACCTGAACAAATTAAGCAACAACTACAGTTTTGTCAAGAAAATCAACATTTCAGATGATTTAGATGCTTGTCGCGTAAGAGCACCGAAGGTTTGGGTCTTAGAATTTCTAAATTCGCTCAGTAGACACGATTAACCAGAAGAGAAGTCTGCCTTAGTGGCTGAAAAAGGACAAATGTGACCTTGTATATGGGAACAAGGGTAGTTAAGGGCGAGTAAGTTGAAGTACCCTCTAAGCCACTTATGTGGACCTATAACCCTCCTCAAATTACATATCTTCCTTTGTAATAAAGAAAGTCAATTAAAAAGTATCTAAAAGGTAGTATAAAAACTTTGTTGAATGTGGAAAAAAAATGCAAGAAATCACAATGATGAAACAGTTATTAAGTGACGTCCAAATGAAGTCAACCATTCACTGAACTTACAAAACAATTTTCACTACGCAGCGAAAAGATTAAGCTTAGGTTGAAAAAATTCGTAACAAACCCAACGCCGGCCGCTTATTTAAGTCCGTTTTCTGTTTTTCTGTTAAGCTGACAAAAAATTCAATTTTACAATACGAGTAATTAGCGTACCAACTTTTTTTTTTTTTTTTCATTTTCTCTGAACCCCAAAGTACTGGTATCTGTACTTAGCCCTCGTTTGAGAGGAACAAAAAAAAACTGCACTTCAGCACAATTGAAGCGAAGTGGCTCAGCTCAAACTCGGGGTAAATAAATAATTCAAAAAGTGTTAACTTTGGTGGGATCGCATAGACAGAATAACAGAGTGGCGGGGGATCTTTTTTCCAAAGCAAACAACCATTTCAAACTTTTTCTATACAAGCACACGTATGAAGATTAAGTAAACAAATTTTTTCTATCAGAATGTTGACATTGGTCTAGGGGTCATAAGGAGGCCCTCATAAACTAGGAACACTTCAGAGATGTCATCAAAATTGAGCGTGGGCACAGAAGAGTGAACCCTCAATGCCTAGAAATTGAGACAACTCTTCCGAGCTTTTGACGAGCATATACCTTGAAGACCTAGAAAATGTCATGAGGCTCCTTAAATTGCACAAATCACTGTCATAACCTTGAATTGTACTATCCCACTCCGGACCATTATCACATTTCACTTTAGTTTAATGTAAAGGTTTCCATTACTTCATTTGAGTCACTTATGAGATACCCTAAACCACTGGCATCGCCACAGTACTCGTATCATTACCACCACCTGTGGGGCCTCTCATTTACTTAACGAGTATTGTAATTAATTACTACGCGTTTTCGTGTCTTATTCATTTTGTTTGTGACCGTATTGTCATGGTCCTCTCCGGAAAAGATGTTTTTTATTTTTTTTTTTTTCGGAACGGAACTGAAAGTGTTTTACCACAAATATTGTATTCGTATTTGCACATTCACACCGCGGTGTTTGGTAAAAAGCTCACGTCTTTTGGTGATTTATTCACCTTTTACTGTAGTCAGCTTTATCTTATGTACATTCACACATACTATAGATACGAAAAAAAATGAAAAAAATACACAAAGATACATTGAAAGTCACGAGTACTCTTATACACGTAGTCTAGGTCTAGGTCAGTTGACCGGCCGGCTTAAGTTTTAAGGGAAACTTTTTATTTGTATTTTTTGTGAACATCCCACCCACCTGCATTTTCCAAACTCTTCAAAATCGAGTATCTAGATATGATTGCACAGACTTGACAATGATAACCATGCACGTAACATGGTGCTGTTGGAGGTGCATTTGAATTATTCTTTTTCTTAGGTATCCCAGTTCCGTGTGTGATGAAGGATTGTTGTTGAGATAATTTATCCTTGAGATTTATTGTCATTTTGAAAAGGAAATTACTACACACGCGATTAGATGATAGATGACATGTCTTTTGTTTGAGTTAAGTCCTTGAGATACAATTATGATGAGTTATACGTGCATTTGAATATGAGTGAAACAATCGATTTTACTGCAATCACGATGTATCGGTTCGCTTATTGAATTTAAATGAGTTGTAGATGTGAACACTGACAATTTCAGCTACACTGTGGGACAGAAGGGCGATTTTTGCAGTGCAGGTTGCTTCTGGACGCAGTTACAGTTCACTAGCGCGCGTGTTCAGCGGAAATGCACTGCCCCTCCGTGCAAAAAAAAATTAAATTTAGGGAAAAAAATTGGCAAGCGTTTGCAATAAGTTGTTTGCGGTGTTAGGTGTGGTGGAGCGCAGTGCATTTGGTGTCATATAATAATTCTATTTTACAATATTTTTGTCTGTTGGGTGTTTTTTTGTTTTTGTTTTTATGAATTGTGCCTTTGATTAGGTAGAAGATATCAAATGTGTGCCTTGAAAGTGATATATAAGGTGCAAGCAGGTGGAAAAGTAGTTGTTTCTATCTATGCCGTAAGTAGTGGATTTAATGGAAAAGATTCATGCTGTTGTTATTGTTGCATCGTTGGGTCGAATGGCCGAGTTTACATCACATTTGAGTACCCAAATGGTACATAGATCAGATTACCAACGACTTGTAGATGATGGATGTTTGTGACAAATGTGAGTGATATTTTAGCTCTAGTGTTGGTACATATCTTTTTAGAGAAAAATTAGGAAACAATTACGTTTTTCTCTGTTTTAGCATTCGGATACAGATTTTGAGCTAAAATCACTTAGCAATCAGACAAAGAGGTTATATCCACTGACAAAGGTAAACTAGTGAGAGCTTAACTCGCATACGATGTCCGGCTTTACAACTACCAAAAGTCGTTGTTCTGGAGTGAGAAACAATCCTTGTAGTAGCATTTTAATACACAAGGTCCGGCTTTAGATGTCGCGGGACAAGCAAACCTGGGAGACAAGAGCAGTGTATCTATGAGCCTTCATCTCTATAACGCTTTGAATAGGAAAGACTAGGTACAACAATAGTCTGAATGAGGCTCATAGTCAAAGCAAAACTAAATTTGTCGATTGTGGAACCTCGACATTCTATCGCTCTTAAGAAGGTATAAGACCCCCACCCGAATGAAGATAATGTTTAGATTCAAGCTAAGAAATGCTGTATAAAAACGGAACTGTTGAAGAGGTAAGAGAGTTAACAAAAACCTAAGATTTTTGAAGAAGTTCAGGTGCTCGATATGTATTGGTTTCTGTGGCAACTCAAGGAAACAGATGGCGTGGTGACAGGTCTTTATACCCAGAATCCTAGAAAATTGTCATTGATTGGGAAAAAACAGCGGCGGCTCTTCTCTCCTTATAGTTTTAATCAAATTTCCGGCCGAAGTCGTTGAGCCTAGGAATGGGTTACATCCTTAACTACAACTTGAATGAGATAGTTTCCACTTTATTTCCAAATGAGTGCCGCAGGAGAAAACTTCTTAATTAACTCAGATTCACCTTTAAAGTTGAAAACCGGCTACTGCAGCCTTTGGTATTGTTTTGAGTACAAATATCTTTAGAGGGTGTGGAAGGTCCGTATCAATTTGTATCGAATTCACTTTTACCATCCAAATTTGAGGTATTTTGTAACGAAAATTGAGCTCCTGCGGGGAAAAGCTACAAAGGGAATGGAAATTCGCTGTTGCATTGACATGCTTTACCTAAGGTTCGGTACTACAGCTGTCACCAAAGGCTGTAGCTTCATACTGCAATTAAAGAAAGGTGTGACTCTTGTATGGCAGTAGAAAATGCAAAGTGACAAACATTCATCTTATGAACTTTACAATATCGTCTGACATGGTTGACAATGAGGTTGGTTTTGGCTTAACGACCTAAGCGCTAAGGCGATTCGATTTAAAAGTGCTACAGTGGATTTCCATGTTAGACTTTTCGTACATTGGATTCCGAACAAAGTTAAAGGTAGAGAAGGCCGTTTCGAACCTAAACAGTATCCTCACAAGTGCTTCCAGATCAATCATGCAGATCACTCGATGCTCGATGAAACCAACACTTGCAGCGTCTACATATGGGAACCAGATCGAAGCGAATATAATAAAGGGTGGGCCAAGGTTGTAGCCCATTTATGTTTGGCGGTAAGTTTTGTTTATCATCCTAGGGAAGTCCACGTAAAGGGAATCGGAAGAATCTGTGTTGAACACCTTCCTGGGATATGTGAATGTTTACATAGAGTGACCAAACTTTGTTTGCATATTCGAGAACAAACCTAGCAAAAGTTTTGTAGAAAGATTTGGTGACATATGGATCGCAAAACTTCTTAGATCAGCGCTAGATGAAGCTATAGTTGGCATAGTTGGCTTCTTTTTATCATGTCTTCAATGTCAGAACGGAAATTGAATTACACTGAAAGCACAGATAACACCTAGATCACGTAACTCATTCCCTAGCAGAACAGGCAGATTGAAGATTAGGTAGCAACCTCGTGAAGTAGGAGGGCACTTACGGGTATAAGTTTTAGCCTGATACTTATTGACTTTCAGCTCAAGAAAATTCTTGTGACACTTAATACAAAATATTTCTAGATAGGCTTGAAGTGGAAGAAAGACTGAGGAAGATGAGGAGGTATATATGCCTAGAGAATGTAATATACTATAAATTTTCAACGCTACAATCAACATCGTTCATAGTCAGAATAAATTATCAAGGACCAAGGTGGCTACCTTGTGGGACACCAGAAGAGGCTTAAAATAAAGTCAGAGATCATGGACCTAAATGATTCTGTGAAGTATGATTGAACCCACGATATTAAGATATGGAAACATGAGCTCCTAATTTAAGAAATGGTAATTCTAATTTAGGAATCGCTCGAGGATTTATCAAGAAAATTTAAAGATAATGGAGTGTTATCCGATTTAAACTGAAAGAATCGTTTGCGGTCGTAGATGAGTGTTTTCTGCATTCGTTTTAAATGGTTGTCATTGGGAATTCATTAGAACAGACTGGTAGTTGACTAAATCGGAGTCGAAACGCGGTTTTAAATAAGAGTTCTCTAGTACTAGTAATTCTTGATTATCCTGTCAACCCAATTTCTCAAGACCATCTGGATGGTATTGGCCCCAAATCCAAGATTAGCTTGACTAGGTATTGTTCCCAAAAGCAGGAAATCGGTAACTCAGGAAACTCTATGGCACATACATCCAATACACACACCTACCTTAGTAAACTGAAACTCTCTCCTTTGTTCCTGAGAAGCACGTCTAAGATAACCTAATCAGAACTAGCTCACAGTCAGCTTTTCAAGTGAGCTGGGTAACACAATATACCATACCTGATACCCGCCAACGGCTGTGATTGATAGACTAGGCCCTCAAAAGGCAAATATGTCAGGCGTGCCACAAAAACCATGCAAATGCCATCAATTGTTTTGAGAGTACTCGTGTGAGTGCAGAACTTGGATGCTCTCAAGGGTCCATTGATTTGATACCCCATGATGGATCCGCTTCTGCGACAAATAACCGAGCTCTGCGGATTCTGTCCGTATGGAAACGATTTGCTCTTTATCTTGGAAGATCACTCTTGGACTCTAGTGAAAAGGTTTGGAGAAGGAGCTCTTTAAGTCGTCGCTGAATGGTGAGAAAGTGAGTCTCTGGAAAAGACGGGCAAATTGAATACAAGCCGTCGCTCCCCGTGATACGAATACATGGCGTTAGCATTACAAGTGTGACCGAGGTCAGATATCTGAACATAATTGTGATTGAGCGCAAGAAATTCATGCCTCATGTTGAGCGAATGAAAAAACGACTGTTGTATGCTGTAGGCCAGGTTAGGTGCATTCTGAGATCTGACTGGGGACTTAACAGGCGTGCTGTTCGTGTCATACGCGATGGCTCTACGGAGGCAATGCATGAATTGCTACGAGTTCCGCCTCTTGACCTAGAAGCGATATGCCGTGGTATTGCTTTCAAGACTAGCAAAGGTGTCCCTTTATGAGCGCGATTGGGGATGGCTTTTCGATGAGGAAGTGGAAGGCCTTGCTCAATTCTCTAGATGGCAATCTAGATGGAATGTAGGTCTTTTTTTTAGAATTTGTTGCATGTTTTGTGTGATTGCCCTAATTTTTCAGACGCTGGGTACCTACAGGCTACTATGGGTATCACCTTTTATTGTGGGATCTATAATGTCAGTGGAGTTTTCAGTGATACCAATGAATTGAAATTAGGTTGCCAATCTCTTTGGGGTGATAAAGGCCACCAGACATGGTCTATAAGGTGCCCATCTCGAAGTTACCCAAAGATTGCTAAGCCTTATCGGAAGCTATATTTCGATACCACGAAAGGTCAGCGCCCCTGGAACATGTTACTAGTTTGACCTAGAATTTATCCCCTTATGGGAGTCGTGGTGACTGTAGGTTATACCCAAATCGCAGGGTTGACCGACTGATACCATGATTCGGTATTTGTTGCAGCGTGCTATACATTGGCTTGAATCATTTGAATTGGTTGGTCTGCTCGATGTGGTGTAAGGCTGCGACCAAAAGCCATGGCCCGTAGACTCAGGTTTTTAATAAGCCTCAACCCTTCATCGAAGGGTTAGTTCTTGCCTTATTTAAGACTTCGAATCTGGTACTGGTGGCGGCACTTGTACTATAGGAAGGGTTAGGAGCAACTTCCATCTTATTTCAGCTGGTCATTTGTACTTTTGATTTGATGAGGATTGTCAGCAACCATATCCAGGGAAATTGGGCGCATTCATGTGATTTATGAAGGTGAGCTGCTTCTAAGTCTTAGAGACAAAAGGTGAGAAAAAGTTATTCGGAAAGCCTGCTAGAAATGATGTGAAAAACTTGGTTAGTGCAGCAGCAAGTCAGTTGATTGAGCAGACATCTTCACTGCAAAATGGAACACTAAATGATGAGTTGACTTGGTAAGAACTAAGAGCGAATACATAGGAAGCCTTATATGCTGTATCGTGAGTATCAAAACTTTGTCTAGAAAGTTCGCTATTTTATCTCAAAGAAGAAGACAAATTCATGAATCTCCTGCGGTGAAAGAGCACTTAACCGTAGGTGGCACACTTAATTAGAACGGAGGCCTTTTTAGATAGCCAACTTCGCTTCTTTCTGAAGGTGAAATACTGCTTAATCTTTAGTTAAATATAAATAAAGGGTCTTTAACGAGAGTGTAAGAGTGCTTTTGGACTCTTATAAGAAATATTCCAAGATGTAGTACATCCTTCAATTTCTTAATTACTTTTGCCACCTCTAAGGGTTTAATTCTTTAATTCAACTTGCATCTAATATATTCCGATACCTGTGTTGCCTCACATACTAAACTAAAAACTAAGTCAACAGAATCGTCTTAAATTTATCATTTTCGTAATTGTATCTTGTCATCCATCACTGGATGTCATGCCACTTTATGCCATGGCTACACATCGACTATGAATTTATCATGAAAGATTCTTATTCGCCAAGTTTTGCAGGGATTTGTATTTCCAACTCTGCTCGTATCTATGCGGAAGCAATGAACATGGATAAAGATATTTTCTTCTCACAGCCATGCTCAAATGACATCTATTCCATTAAATAACCGATTCACGATAAAGAGCTCAATTAATCATTTATCTTTTTTAGTATCAGATTGCATGTATCTACGTACCTAGATCCAGTTGCCAATTGACCAACGCATTCCCTAGGTCTAAGTGATACATACGTGGTGTGTACGAGTACCTTACCTACCTTATCTTAAGTGGAATTCACTTGCATTAATGTGATTTCAGGTTTTTTTTTCTTCAACCTAAAAGATACGCACTTCAGTGTTTAGTGGGGTCTCCATTTCAAAAAAGTCTTATAGCATGTAGCTGTTTGCTAAAATTGACAAGCGGTTCCTTTGACAGGTTTTTCATTGATCAGCCACTGATGCAGATACTCTTAAGGTTTCTGTTTGACTTCATCTTATTCGTCACGCCATCCGGACACACTTAACAGACAGCCAGACAGACAGACAGCCAGACAGACAGACAGACTGTGCAGATACGACGCAGCCTTGAAGGTACTCGTATTTGTATCTTTTTCGTTTTGCGAGTATAGCTTATTCCGTTCTGCCCATCAGGGTGTTGGCGGCTAGATACGAGTACAAGGTTGTTCATGTTAGGTTGACGTGCATCGTGAAGAATTCGTTATTTAGCAGAATGTTGACACTCTGAAGCAATAAATACTAAAGAATCAGGCTTTGGTTGACAGATTTTTTTTTTCTGCTCTCTTCGGTTGGACAAGCCGAACAAGTTCAATGGGAATTGCATCATATAAGTCGGAAACTTGACGCAGAACAGTGTTTGGATGCACCTCTGCGTGGAACATAAAATATGTTCTCATAAATTTGAGCGTCTTAGATGTTAGATTTAATTACAGAGATTAATTACATTCGGATGTCTTGTACATACGGTTTACATAGTTTCATTTAGAACAGCCCAGTTTTTGTTGGAAGCGCAGAATGTAAGAGTATCAATGTACATTCAGTGTGCAGTGAGTTAAATCAGAATTCATTGAGAGTGAAGTGAATGATATGTAGCCAAGAGTGTTTGGGAGAGAGAGTGGTTAAATTCACCTTCCTTCAATATTGGTTTTAGGAAAATTTAGGAGAAGATTCCTTAATGGAGACTGACCACCATGGAAGAAATCTCGATAGGTACCTATATATATCCTGTCTCAAGCTTCTACTGTGTGGATCTTCAAAGTCGATATTTGGGTTACCATCGCTCGTCTGACCGCCCAGAAAACGACTAGAACCAGTGGTTCAACAACCAAGTTTCTGATAAAGTGCTTGATTTACGTCTTTGTGGTGAACTCTGGTAACTTTATGCAGCAATCCTTAAAGAGAGACATGATAACCTGGGCAAGTACTCTGCGTTATCGAAACAATCCTGCCTACGATACAGATACTATATCTCGGAAAAGGACTTATCAAAAAGATTCTAGACATGGAAGTACTCAAAACCCAACATGCCTTCAGTAAGAAAATGTCATAATGCTTAGATGGCTTAGAACCTGGTGTTCTTCTTGTCTTTTCCACTTGTAGAGCTCACGAGCGGCTCACGCCCTTCATTATAGCGTATATGCTTGCCGATGTTCTGTGTTTCAATTGACCACCTCCTTGGTTTCTTCATCAAAACGTTACGGCGTCTCTGTTGGTACGTTGATAGCATTGCAATTGTTTTCCGGTACTTAGGAATGCGCATTCGGTGAAGGTTCTGGCGGTCTTTTGCGATTGCAGCTTTTCCACGTTATACCTTCCCACTGTAGTTTTCCTTTGTTGTGGCGCCTAGGAAAACCGCACCTTGGCTGTAACATGGTGGTGATCCGACCCATATATTGGTTATCCGGAAGGTTGGCTAAGTGTTTCATGATCCAAAGACCTCCATGGCACTTAGTGAATAATAGATGTTGAAACTTTGTCCGTGATATATTGATATTTCATCCTGCCGCATAGTTATCGTAGTCTGTGCCCGTACGACATGTCGTATAGGCTATGCTTACCGACTGCTCTTTCAAAGATTTTGTCCTGTTGGCGCTAGAATCGTCTTGTATGATTGCAACGTCATACTTAAGACATTGCCCATATGTCTTGCCGAGGAGCTCGTAGAAACATTCTTTTGTGGCGTCCTCCTTGTCTTCCGTAGGGGCGTGGGTCCATATTAGGTTTATATAGACGAATTATGCCAATATGCGATGCGATTTGATATTAAAGCTCGCTCATTTGACGGAAACTCAGGTCTTCTTGCCTTAGCCTGTCGCATATGTCGAATCCGCATCCGAATAAGCTCTGCTTCTTTCTCTATAGCAATCTCCATAGTACACACAGTGTGACAAATAATATCCCGGACTGGATCTAGAAAACATAATTAAGACACGATTTCTGGTTATTTTTCGGCTTCTAAGGAGTGCCGTTCGGACTCTGAGATAAACCGTAGGTACCGCTCAGATGTGAAAAAAATGACAATATGAGCAACACAAATGAGTGTCAAGAAGCTAGGCCATGGCCCATACCGGGCTGCCAGCGCCACAGTATTTTTTTTTTTATTCGAAATATTGTCCTCCCGATTCAATACACCTGCCTGCTCTGGCTCATTTTGCGGAAATATCCCCAGTGCTCGTTTTGAAGCAGCTTGAACGGTCGGAATGTCATCAAATAAGCATCATTTCAACTTCAATTTCAATTTCAGGAACAATGAGAAGTTAGACGGTGCCAAATTAGGTGAACACGGGGGATGAACGAACACACACATTTGATTTTGAGCCAAAAATTTACAAACAATGTGTGCTGTGTGACTCGGTTCATTATCGTGCAACAGAGATAGAGTTTTTGGATCGCGATATTCGGGTCGAATACGAATCAAGATAATATGCGGCGGTAATTGGTTCACAGTTGGGACAAAACCACGGTCCTTTTTTTTCTCATTTCAGGCATCCTCCAGCGTCGTCTAAAAACGTTTATGCCTCTCGAAAACAACAGTTCTACTCAAACAATCATCACGGTAAGTTTGTTGCATCAATCGGAACGTGTCTGATGTATTTTTACCAAGCTTTGCGTGGAATTTGATAACTGCTCTGTGATCTAATTTTAACATCAAATGAGAAAATGTTCTGGAAAATATAATTTTTAAAATTTTGAAATGTCATGAAATTTTGACAGAAAGCTTTAAATCGCTGATACATGGTTTGAGTCCGGGATATTATTTGCCACACTGTATTCACATATTGCAGTTGTCATCTTAGTTATATCCAGCCCAACCCGTCGCACTTCTTGGAAATGCGTGATAGAAGTCAAAGGCCTCTGATATTATTTAAAGGTTCACAGGGGTCGTTAACAGTGAGTCCATTTATATCAGATGCCATTAGTTGGTTATCCACATCATTTCATATCTGAGAGTAGGGAGTCGTAAGCTCTATGATGGCTTCGGCAGGTATTATACTACAATATTAGCCGAGCACGTCCTTGCCCTTGCCATTTAGTAAGGATTTGCTTATCCAGTTGAGAAAAGAGGCTTTCAAAATGAGTTATTTGCCTACTATCTCAGGGCCTTCGAAAGATTTGAAAAGCGCCCAAAGCTCAGACTCTAGTAAATACAACGTTTCAGAGGCATTAAGGGTAAAGAAGCGACTGATGGGTTAGTCAGAAAAGGCATTTCTAAATGGTGCATACGTCGATGTTCTATCTTTCCACTGAATCCCTGTAAGCTTATGGTTATATTAAGCCTCTAGGAGCAACATCCTGGAGTAGTGTTCCAGGAAGCCTTTAGAAGCATTCGTATGTCTTCGACGTCAGGATGTTTTAAAACTTCCTCTGTGGACCCTAAAACTTAGTCTTAACTCTGTTAAGAGGATGACAAAGGCACTGAGTACAATTTGTGTAATTCTGCGTTCTTCGCCAGTCGTATTGCTTGACTCCTGAAAGAGTTACTCCTCAAAATCAGTAGAAGAAGTACATACGGGTTACTACATCTGGACGCTTCTGTTGGTAAATAACTAGTGTAATCCTTCAAAGTCAGTTGTTTGTTTTTAGAAGAGAAAGGATGAAATCACTTCTTCGTAAGCTTAAGGCCATGAAATTTATGAACCAGAAGCAGATGTGTTAAAGATAACCGATTCAGAGCAAGACCTTCACTTTCAAACTAAATCGCACAACAAAACGTCACCAAATGTACGAGTATTCCCATTTACAGGTAATTTTGAAAAAGCCCACTCACGTACGAGCAAGTATCTATTCATTCCAACAAATCAATCTTTCATCTTTTGTTTCCATTTAAAATCACAATTTACTTTGAAGACTTATGAGACATGAGACATGAGACATTGCATGCCGTCGGACTGATGTCTGAGTGATGATCGTCATGGCATGGTAAGCATGTGGGACATGAAGACAACTGCGAATAAACCAGCTTTACATTTACAAGAGCTCCATCACTAAGCATGTTCAATGCTCTGAACAAAAATTTCACTATTGCAAATGCTGCAAGAGAACGTGGAACCACATCGCATCGAGCTCGAGAAATTGTGCAAGAATGCCAACTATTCCATGGCTGAGTCTAAACTCAGTTAAATGACTGATCTTTGGCCTGATGGTCGTCTGTGTAAACAAACACTCCAACTGTACCGAACTTTATGGTAACAAATATTATTTAATTGTAACTGCACAGTTACAGATATGAGTTCGTGGGGTTGGGTCGGATCCAACCTCAAGTCCGAGAGTTTATTCTCTGCTGAAAAGAGTCTACTGATAGTAGTCCGTGGCCATGTGGCATTTGTCGTTGTAACCGATTATACACACTTGCAGCTGCTAAAAGAAAAACAAATCCTCCTGCTGCAATCGTCATGGCATTAAACCCCCTCTCCTCGCGCCAATCTAAAATGTTATGTAATCTGTAGCTAGTCAAGCTCTAGCATAGTTTATTGCAGCTACTTACTGGGGTAGAGGCAGAGGTACCAAATCTCACATGGGATAGGACTTTGACTTCGGTTTTATCATGGTGATACTAAATGCCTTGCAATGGCACTGTGGCACTACCACGAGCAGTTACGAGCAAAGCATCGTAGAGGCCAAATTTTCTATCCACACGAATAAGATTGGTGTTGAATGGAAGTAGGAAAAAGAAAAAATAAAAAAATGTTTGTTTATCCAAGAATTGGACGTTCGCTCGGTCGGTCGAACCTGGCAGTCAAACAGGCTGGTGTATGTTTCTTCTTTTTTCCGAAACATACAATATTTTTCTAGTCAAATTGAGGTGGAACTTGAGGCTTGAGGTTCTTTGACATGAGGCACGGGGTGGTTAAATCTTTAGAAAATCTAGCACGTGAGTGTTGTCGTCGTCGTTGTGGCGGGAAATCGTGGGCTTAATGCGGCTATTCAATGAGACTTTCAATTAAATTGTTAACAAGTCGATTAGATTGAGCTTTGGTGATTTCTACTGAAAGTGTGCACAATGAGATTTTCCCAATAAATGCTTGATTTTGGAGAACGTCGATTGCTTTCGATAGAGATTATCAGTTCTTTTCAAATAGATGTGACCTGAATTGTTGTGCGGGTCATTTCAATAAATTGAATTTAACGTTCACTGTAATTTAAGAGATTGGTGTAGCAAGTAGCATACACTCAAGAGGTGCTCATTGTGAGAACTCTCGGTGGCATGAATATTAGTTTTGGGGTTGATAAGAGTGCTGCTGTTGTCAGCTCAGCTGAACACAACGTTTTAAAGGTGTCCTATCCAACTGTCAATTTTCTGACCCTGAATTCTTTGGAATAGTTGTTAGCCAAAGAAGTAATAGCAGAATCGACTCGTCGGTGATTGAGTAACTCCGAACGGCTGTTTTACGAGTTGTTCCTTAAAAGAAGCACACGCACTTGTTTACTTACTTACTCGTATAAGCGCGAATGCTGACCAGCGGACAAAAATAGCAGCAGGAGTTTCTTAGATAGAATCAACGGTGAAGCAAAAACACGGAACAAATGAGATCTCATCCAGGCTACTTTGTTAGTGGCTTCGGTCTATCCGCCCCCTCGTCCTAGAGGTATGTAAAATGAAACTGGCTGTCAAGGGCTATGCCAAAGAGGTATCTGCCTGGCCATGGAAAAAAGACGTAAGGACAACGAACTTTGGATTTACACATGGAATGCTAGATCCTTTTACGTGCAGTCGAATAACTGGAGGAGGCGAAGAAATGCGTTGAGAAAGGCCGGAAAAAAAATATGAAAACCTGCGACTTCTACTACGATAATTGTTATCAAGGGCAAAGCGGTGCCTTTTTAGATGCGAGCGCCTCAGAACAAACTATCTAAATTTGCTAAATTTGCCAATATAAACCTCACACATATGCGTACATGGCCCCACAGAGGAGGAAGATGACGACATCTAAGGTAGCTTCAACGAGCTCTTGAAAAAGGCCTACGAGCAATGACCTAGCTATGAAGAGTTTAATGCAAAGCTAGGACGAGAGGGCCCCATTGGTAGTACTGTCGGAAGGTATAGCCTGCACGTCACCACCTCCAATAACATAATCAGGCTAATTGCCTTTGCGGAGGGGCGAAAAATTATCACAGCTAGCACGCCCGACATCTCGGTATATACTGGGGAACTTGCAGAATTCCTGATCAATCAAGCGTTAGCCAGATTGACCACTTTGCGATCGATGCAAGACACTCGTCCAGTATATTGGATGTCCGAACGTTCCGAGGAGCTAACATCGACTCGGACCACTACCTTGTTGTACCCAAGGTACGGTTGTAGATATCCCGAATAACGCCAAGACAAGCTAATATCGCAAGAGATCGCCAAGTCCTTTTCCGATCGACTCTCCCTAAATATCTTAAGAGGTTCATTGCCGCCAGCATCAAGCATCGAAGACTGGTGGCAACACTGCCAGATGGCCATCAGAGATGCTGCTTCTGATATGCTAAGTTTCACTCGACCACTACAACGAAACCAATGATTTGATGACGAATGCCATCTAGCTAATCTAGCTAATGTAGCTAAGCAAAACGCACGCAATGCAGCATGCGAAAAAGTCTAGAGCTGCTCACGAGCTCTATGAGCAGAAGAGAAGAGAAGAACACCGGCTTCTCAGGAGGAAAAAGAAAGAGCATGAGAAACGCGTGCTTGAGGAAATTGCTACTCCAGGAATGAGGTTCGGACCAAAAGGTAAAAGTAACATGCCACGGAAACAAACTCCGAATCGAAGCCTGTAGAGACGAACAAGCAACGTCGTAGTAGAGTCGCAGTCGATGCTGAGAATCTGGAATGATCATTTCTGTGGACTGTACAACGAAGCAAAACGAACCTTTCAACCTGGATGATGTAGACCAATAATGTAGACTTGACCTGAATGAAGTGCACATAGCAATATCTAAGCTGAAGTCTAACGAAGCTGCTGGAGCGGACGGCCTGACTACAGAGCTCTTCATAGCTCTTCCTAGTACGATGACTTGGTAAGGAGCATACATCAAGTCCTTTCTAAAATATGGTCGGACGAAAATATGTCCGATGAATGGAACCTCGGCATTGTCTGTCCGATCCTCAAGAACGGAGACTCTCTGAACTGACCCAACTACCGCATTGTGTGAACGTCTGAAGCCGTTCGTTGTTCTTGAAAGAATAGGGCAAAACTCACAACACAAGGGGCTCAATCTTTCAAAAGTCCGTCCAATTACTCGGATATGTGGATGATATTGACATAATCGGAAGAAAGCACCTGTGTCTGTGGCGGTTTCGCGAGTATTGAGACGAACGCGGCGAAAATGGGTTTTAGCGGTCAACTAGGTCAAGACCAAGTATATGGTGTTGAGCTGAAATGATACTTAACACCGACGTCTAGGACAGAACATCACCTTTGACAGTTATAACTTTGTGGTAGTTAGGGACTTTGCCTACCTAGACTCCGCTATAAATTCAGACAACAACACCAGAGCTGAGATCAATCGAAGGATAACTCTTGCTAAACAGCGATAACTCGCTGCTAAATAATCCCAGTCCTGCCCTATGAACCATGGACATTTTCAAAAATGAATGAGGGTGCTCTTGGCTGCTCCGAGAGGAACATTCTTCGAGTGATTTTCGGTCCCGTCTGCATTGACGGTGAGTGGAGGAGGAGATACAACGAAGAACTGAATTGATTGTACAGCGACATCGACCTAGCCAGAAGAGTGAAGATCCAACGATTGAGATGGCTAGGTCATGTAGAGCAACTGGACACCAACTCTCTGGTCTGAAAAGCCTTCGAATCCGTCCCCGAGAGACAGCCCAGTAGAGGAAGACCGCGATTCAGGTGACGCACACAAGTGGAGGGAGACCTCAGCCAACTTGGGGTGCGAAACTGAAGGCAGCTCGCTAAACAACGGGTTGACTGAAGACGCTTGTTAGTTGAGGACCAGGTCCAAACGGGACTGTAGCGTCACCTTACGGGTGGCCGTGGTGTTGTGGTACTAGCCATCGCTTCTCACTCGGAGGGTCAAGGTTCGAATCCTACTCATTACAAGTTTTTCATTTGTGTAATTGGAACTCAGTCAGGCATAACATTGACATGTACATTTGGCTGTTGTAGAGTTTCAAGTACAAAACAACCGTTAAAATTTATAACCTGAATCATTCCGAGTGAAGAAAAACTCTCCATCCTATTCGGACTCCCACCCCTGGATTGTCAATATCGAAACCAAATATATCTGAGTTTCAAACCACCACAACACAACAATGCTTTCCTTTCTCCTCCTTCTATCTTTCCGGCGGCGCTCTGGCAACAGTATAAGGGTATCATAAGCCCCTTGAGGGGCGCGTAAATTATATTTAAAAAAAAGCCTTGCGTAAGTATCTGAGGTAAGTGAACCAGAACATCCAGTGCCGCAGGGGGAGACATGCTGTCCTTTGGACTTATCTTAATTTTTTTTGTGGAGGGCCGTCCACCAGACTGCAACCCCGTAGGTAAGAATCGGTCTGATAACCGTGACTTATGACGATAGGTAATGCGAGGTTGAAGGCACCATTACTTCCTAATTGTTTATTTTGTAAAAGAATAAAGCTACAGTGGCTTTTCTTACTCATTTTTGACTTTCCTGTCGATAATTAGACCCAGATAATTCGCTGAATTAGATAGAATTAACCTGCTACCTATGTATAACCATAATTATCTCCTGACAATCGAAACAGGTCTTTCTCCTCTATTTATTTAGCCTTCGTTAACCGAAAATAGTGGCACTCAGGCAAATGAGGAGCAGGTCTATCTGGTACGGTCATTTGAGAGAATTGGATCTCAATCCGGAGGCACTACAATGTTGACTTCAATGGCCGCAAATGCCTCTGTTACAGCTGGTTGATTTTCTCCTACAATTTTTACTGTAAAAGATTAGATTCTATTAGTTAGAATGGTTTCTTATGTAGTGCGTTTTGTCAGGAGAGTTATTGGGCATAAGATTACATATCACTCCTTTTTGGTTGCATGACCGACATCTTTTTGGATCGTAGTTGGCTGTAACCTTTGTTTTCGTCTGATACTTGAATGTTTGTGTAGGAATCCAATTTAATTTTCATTATCATATTTCGGCAAAACATCCGAGAACGTTATTTGTGGTGAAACACCTCACCATCGTCTCGATCCAGCGCTTTACTGCTTCTTTATTATTTTTTGTTTTCTTACAAACCTTGTTCCCTTGATTCGCTGTAGGCAATTGTCGAAAACTCTTCAAGAAACCAGTTTTGTTGTGGTAAAGGGTTTTCCAATAAGGACAAACCATTTGAGATATTTCAGAAACTTTGAAGTACAATCAAAACATTTATGAATGGAACTCAACATCGTTCATATGGCCACCGTGGGCACGTTGGACCCAATTTTTAACGACTCGGCCACATATTTCTATTTCGCGTTCAATGTTCCAATGTCGTCGGCTTGTTGGCATAAACCAGTGACTTAACATAGCCCCACAGAAAATAGTCAAGAGGCGTTAAATCGCACGAACGAGGCGGCCATCCAACTGCCTCAATTTTTGAGATAACACGCGATGACCACCAGCATCTTGGCGCATCTTCTCCAGAACCCAATCGGAGAACGTACGTCGCTTCAAATGGTCCATCGGCTTCATTTCCTGAGTTAGCTTGATCTTGTATGGGTGTAAACCAAGATCTTTATGCAAAATACGCCATAATGTTGCCTGAGTGATGCCCAATTCTTGAGAACGCTGTGGAATTGACTGATTTGGATCGTTTGCTACGGACGCCTGAACGGCAGCGATATTTTCGTTGTCTCACTGACACGGCAACATCACACAACGAATATTTAGACTCAAATTTTTGCACCAAACTTGTTATTGCCTGTCTACTAGGGCGAGAATTATGACCCAAAATTGGAATTGACGCCCTTAAAGTTGCAGTCACCGACTCGGAATTTCGGTAGAAAATTTTTATAATTTGCAGACGTTGCTCGTTCGTGTACTTTACCATGATGGAAATGTTGAGTTTACTGAATAAATTGACAGTGACAGTTTGATGATTAGTGAAAGAGTGCGTTCACAAATCAAATTTGTCAAGCCCCTATTGGAAAACCAGAGTAGGGTAAGACCTTATGAGGGGTTTCTAATGGCTTGCTAACAATGTTGCCACTGTTCTTTTGTACGCCAACAACTCAGGTCAAACCTCTTCTTATTACTTGTTCGATGTTCTATCGCCAAGAAGTCCACATCTTGGCTACAATAAGGTAGGGGTGATGATAAAGGCTTTGACGTCCAAAATTCTAGACTTGTGTTTGGCGTCAAACGCAATGGGATCAGTCTAATTTATGGTTTACGATCAGATGACTGTCAGGTTTCTTTTGCACGTTATGGTGTTGGAAAGATATGCTAGATGCCATTTCAATCTGTGGTGAAGTCGATTAGCCTTAGTCCATTTTCAAAGCTGGTGTAGTGCCTTCCGACTGTATCTTTGAACTCTTTGGAAAGGCCGCCTGTTTTGTCTGTATAAGCATAGACACATATCAGGCATATGTTGGCGAAATCAAGCCGTAAAATCCGTATACCACTAGAACTCTGAATTCGCCGAAGGAGTTCGAATAAGGTCATTGCTAGTCTTGAGAATTCTCCAAAACGGATGCTACTAAATTACTTCATATGACAATCGAATGGCTTATTCTTTCGATAGCTTAACTATCATTGTGGGATAGACCTGGGACACATGGAACTCTCACGTTGTCTTATAAGACAAGAAGGCTTGGCTTGAGAATTTATGACTATCCAAATCACTCCACTGTCATCCAGATTGATCACAAATCATTAGAACACGGTGTTAGTTGGCATTTTTTTCGAAAATCGTTCTCATATCATTGTGTTCACAATGTAAGCACCACTCAAACCAACTTTCCACTTTAGTCAAAGGCCGAAGCTTGATTGCACACCTGAGCTACTACTCACTGTCTTAAGAATATTGCAAAGCATTAATCGAAAAAGTCACTGGTCTGCAACATACGAGTACAAATGCGGGTAATTACCATCGTCGCTTTAGAACCTATGACTTGACTAAATCACTTTTGCCTTACATTGCACCTTTTCTAGTATAACCTACCTACACTGCTGAATTAAAAACAAGAAAAAAACTTCAATCTTATTCATTTCTTAAGCCTGAAAAGCCATTAAAGCTGCATCATTCTTCACTCATTGACATGGAGGGAGATCTCTCCTTCGATCTTTCTGCGATTGTTCCACTGATCATTTCAATTACTCAGCACACCGTCAAATTCCTTGCAAATGACTTAAATCGGAATTCGTTTTTGTTTTTTTTGTTTTTTTTTTTGAGAAATCAGTTAGATACGGTGCCCCACTCCGGCACCACTGTACAGCTGAACAAATGAACCAACAATTTGTGGCCATGAGGTAGCTACAACGCATATCGCATCGCCACCAAAACTCCATGATTAGCCATTGGCTAGTGGCTGGTACTAACTATGTTTTATAGACAAGCTAGCTTCATGTGGTGCCGTTGCAAAATGAAAAAAAAAACGAAAAAGTTAAAATGAGCTTACGCCTGGTACGGGGTATAGCTACAGACCCATAGTACGAGCCAAGATCGAAGTCATAGATACATTAAGAAAACAGGTAGCTAGGCCAGCCAGCAGTATTCGTATTCGTTACAGTTCTTGTGCCGAACTCGGATCTGGTCAAATATGAATGGCCAAGGTATACCATTACAACACTTGACAGAATGCTACACTTCTTGGAACGCACTTATGCAGCTAAAAATGCGAGTCGTACACCAAACTTTGTTCCTAATAAAAGTTGCTAAATCCTTCAGCATTGAAATGGAGTATTGTTTAGTATTTAGATAGTGGCATGAGTACGTATCCCTACAAATCATTCGAACTTACTGTTATTGATTTTAGCTCCTTGTGATATAAGCATCGATAGTGGCGTTGGCCGACTTCTTATATGTCCAGCTACTCCACCGCTACCAGTACTTAGTCCACCTCCAACTAGACCAACTCCGCCACCACCTGCAACTCCACCACCGCCTCCGGTAATCCCAAATATATGATCCCTCGCACTGCGGCCATATCTCAGGTAGTGCTTATGTAGTCCCATAATTTATATCTGAAAGAGAAAGAATGGTTTAAAGTTAGTATTGGAAGAATGTAAGTTGGTAAGGAGTCCCTATTGTTCATCCATCGTAATTCAATCGGAGAACCCCTTCCATCGACCAACTTTAAAGTGTTGGCAAATAAATTTTAATTAGGCGGCAACTTTGCCACATGACGACATACAATCAATTGGACTGTGATCTGTTTACATTTGTATTCCGATTGAGATTTGTAAGATACGAGTATACAGCGGCCACATGTTGTTTAGTTAACATAGATAGGCTGTGTTTGGTTTGAGGGGGAAATGTAGAGTGTAAGTAGGTATTTGTCAGCGTTAGTAGACATCTCAAGGAGTACTAGATAGTTAAGGAATTTATTGTATATAGATACATTGGTATATTGGGAAATTAGCGGTGAATTTCATTATTTATTCCGGTCCACCTTGATCTCTTAAGTTATTTCTGGGTGCTTGGGGTTAATAGGGACCTGTCGTCAACGTCAGATTTTGAAGTGTATGTTTAAGTCGTACCATGACTATATCCGACATTCTCGTAGAACAATCATCTTTTCTACAATCTTGTTCGACATGATCTCTAGTAGATGACAGGAAGATAAAGATAGCATAATTGAATGACAAGTTGTTTGAGATAGGTAAGCAATCAAAGTGCGATACTCGAAAAACGTGTTTCTTGGAGCTAGCTGAGCAGAGAGCGACAATAAGGAGCGATTCTTTTAATTCACTAGTACTGCCCGTGATACGAAATTTAAGTGTCACTTGGACTCGTGGTCTGACTAAGGATGTTCTCTATAAAAGAAACCAAGTGACCAGTCCGCTGAAAGTAAACCAAAACCGGATTTTGCTTACAAGTAAGAAACATGGTCATTTTCAGCACAACGTCCCTTCCTCCTAACCCGTACAAAGTTGCCATTTTAAGGGAAAGAAGCCACTCTATTCGCGGTGTATATAAGACTCAGGGTGCAAAGTTTGACTCGAACGAGTGCACGCTTTGTGCACGCTTTAGCAGGACAAGGGTAGACCTTCTGCTAGTGGACATCATTGCTGCAACATCATTAAGATGCTGCTGAGGCAACTGCAGGAAATATGTCGCAACTGTGATTATGTTTCTCAACATAGAGCACATTGATGAGACCTTAATCATCGATTCCCGCCTGGAGGAAAACGCCCACATAAGTGAAAAGGGACATCAACAATCATAAAGTGCGCAAATGAAGCCAGTTGAACAAAAGCAGTGCTAACTGAAGAGGGCTTAGCTTAGGTTGGGTGGAGATTCTCTGTATCCAACAATCATTCTAGAGCGTGCTCTGTACATCCATGTGCTTTATCTAGGACTCACAGAACAAATTCTCCCATATATGTACATAACTTTGCAGAAGATGTAAAGGTAGTTCACTTTCCAAATTATTGCTACTGATATGTACGAGTAATTTAAAGTTTGGACCGTTGTTGGCCTATTAAGTGATTGTGGTATTAACTGGTGATCCTGTAGCCAAGCTCACATCTACAAATTTAATATATTTAAAGACCTTGTCTTCTTAGGATCCGCTATTAATTTAGATAACAACCTTAGCGCTGAGATCAGACAAAATATAACTCTTGCCAATCGCTGCTTCTTTGGGCTCAGAAAGCAATTGACTAGCAAAGCCCTCTCTCGAACAATGTAAGTGACCCTATACAAGACAATTATAATCCTAGTCCTCCTCTATGGTGCGGAGGTAAGGACTTAAAATTGATGAGGGCGCTTTTGGGGGCTTTGAGAGAAAAATTCTTCGGTTAGTGGAGGAGGAGATACAACGACAAACTGTACGGGCTGTACTTTCAAATATTTTAGGACACAGAGTACCTAGACTCAGAATCTCATACTCGTAGTAAAATTAATCCATTGACCAGCGAATAGTTCGCTCTTACTTAGAGGTATCGCTGGAAAAGATTCCATTAGGTGATGCTAAGCTAAAGACTAAACTATTAGACTGACCGAGCATCTATTGTAAATCAGGAATGAGCAGAGAGACTATTGCATAACTATTTACTCAAACTGAACAAATGTAAGATACTGTAAAATAGTACAACGTCCTTTCAATGATGAACCTGTTTTCATTCAGTGTAGTTGCACTCAATTCTTGTGGAGTGAGAAGATTTAACTTCAAATCAGGCAATCTTACGAAAACACTAGAAGCTTTGCTGATTTCCTGTAACTCTACCGGAACGTCCTAGATGCCCAATACTGGGTGTTATTTCCGTCACTCAAACTCACACGATCCCCTGTATGTATGATGATGCGTAAAATCAAGCTATTACAGCATAGCTTGTTTGAGCTTGTAGCAATCTTTAGAGTTTTACGAAAAAGCAACTAGATTCGGACAGAGACCCTAATTAAATAATGAAGTCACATTCTGAAGACGAAAACATGGAAACACAGCACTGCGGACTGTGTAAAGGAAAGACTGATATCAATGTCCCTGCCGAAGAGTATGTACCAATAATTAAGGTAAATGAAAGCTAAGTTCCAGGACTTAGTCAGGGTCTTGGAAAAGAGATGGTGGCGGACGAGCCCTATAAGGGCCAACCGCAGCGCTCACATCCCGGAACGGGTTACTGGCTTCGGTGTAACCGACCCCTTGTCCTAGGGGCACTCAAAATGGAACTGGTTGGGCGTTGTGCCGCCGGGAAAACTGCCCGGCCATTTAAAAAAAAATTAAGTTACGCAGCATCAACAAGCCTCGGATATGGACGGATCTACTGTTGACAACTCACGCAAACGATTTAAGGACAATGAGCTTCGGATATGCACATGGAATGTTAGATCCCTTAATAGACCACGTGCAGCCGAGCAACTACTGGAGGCCCTAGACTGCTGCAAAGCAGACATAACCGCCATCCAAGAAATGCGATGTGATGGGCCGGACAAAAAGAAGATGAAAAACTGCGACATCTACTACGGCAAAAACAGCGCTTATTTGGATGCGGATTTGTTGTCGGAGGCAGACTAAGACAAGAAGTCCTCAGCTTCCGGCATGTGAGCGAGCGCCTCGTAGCAATCCGCATCAAGGCTAAATTCGCCAACATTAGCCTCATATGCGCGCATGCCCCCACAGAGGAGAAAGATGACGACACCAAGGATGCCTTCTACGAGCTCCTCAACAAGACCTACGAGCAATGCCCTAGCTATGACATTAAAATTGTCCTCGGTGATTTTAATGTAAAGCTAGGAAGAGGGGGTATCTTTAGTGGAACAATCGGAAAATATAGTCTGCACAACACCACCTCCGATAACGGATTCAGGCAAATCGACTTTGCGGCGGGGCGAAACATTGTCGTGGCTAGCACGCGGTTCCCACATCTCGACATACACAAGGGGACTTGGAGATCTCCTGATCAATCAACAGTCAACCAGATTGATCACATTGCCATCGACGCAAGACACGCCTCAAGCCTTATGGATGTCCGTACGTTCCGAAGAGCCAACATCGACTCGGACCATTACCTTGTTGTAGCCAAGGTACGGTTGCGGATATCCCAAACTACGCCAAGACAAACTAATGCTGTGAGAAAATTCGACGTAAGACGGCTAAAATCGTAAGAGATCGCCAAGTCCTTTTCCGATCGAGTGTCTCTTAATCTCTTAAGAGGTCTAATGCCGCCACCATCAAGAATCGAAGACCATTGGAAACACTGCCAAAACGCCATCAGAGATGCCGCTTCTGATGTACTGGGTTTCACTCGACCACCACAACGAAACCCCTGGTTCGATGATGAATGCCAGCAAGCACATACAGCAAAGCAAGATGCATATAACGCGGCGCTGCTTAGAAAGACCAGAGCTGCTCATGAGCTCTATGAGCGGAAGAGGAGAGACGAGCACCGTGTTCTAAGGAGGAAGAAGAAAGAGCATGAGAAGCGCGCGATCGAGGAAATTGAGAGATGCTACTCCAGGAATGAGGTTCGGAAGTTTTACCAAAAGGTAAAAATAACATGCCGCGGAAACAAACCCCGAACCGAAGCCTGTAGAGATGAACAAGGGAACATCGTAGTAGAATCGCGGTCGATGCTGAGGATTTGGGAAGACCATTTCTGCAGACTGTATAACGGCGATGACGGACCAAATACCGCTGTCAGGCAGAATCAACCTTTCAACCTGGACGATGATGACCAACAATTCCGTCCACCCGACCTGGATGAAGTGAAGATAGCCATATCGAAGCTTAAGTCCAACAAAGCTGCTGGAGCGGATGGCCTGACTGCCGAGCTCTTCAAAGCGGCAGGCGATGACTTGGTAAGGAGCATACACCAACTCATCTGTAAAATATGGTCGGACGAAAGTATGCCCGATGAATGGAACCTCAGCATTGTTTGTCCAGTTCTCAAGAAAGGAGACCCTCTGAACTGCGCCAACTACAGAGGCATCAGTCTCCTTAACATCGCATATAAGATCTTATCCGCCGTATTGTGTGAACGCCTGAAGCCGTTCGTCAACAACCTGATAGGTCCATATCAGTGTGGCTTCAGGCCAGGAAAGTCCACCATCGACCAGATATTCACACTACGGCAGATCTTTGAGAAGACCCATGAGCTTCAGATCGATACCCACCACCTATTCATCGATTTTAAGGCCGCGTATGACAGCGTCTATAGAGACGAGCTATATAGAGCAATGTCTAGTTTTGGCATCCCTGTCAAATTCGTCTGTCTGCGCAGGATGACGATGGAGAATGCACGCTGCTCCATCAAGTTCGGTAAAGATCTCACCGAAACCTTTGATGTCCAGAAAGGATTTAGACAAGGCGGTGCGCTGTCATGCGATTTTTTCAACATCGTACTTGAAAGAATAGTGCAAAACTCACGAGCAAACACAAGCGGCACTATCTTTCAAAAGTCCGTCCAACTTCTCGCATACGCCGACGATATTGACATAATCGGGAGAAAGCAGCGTGATGTCAGTGGCGCTTTCGCGAGTATTGAGACAGAAGCGGCGAAAATGGGTTAAGCGGTCAATGAGGGCAAGACCAAGTATATGCTGTCAAGCAAAAAGGACAACCAACACCGACGTCTCGGACAGAAGGTCACCCTCGACAGATATAACTTTGAGGTAGTTCAGGACTTTGTCTACCTAGGCTCCGCTATAAATACAGACAACGACACCAGCGCTGAGATCAAGCGAAGAATAACTCTTGCCAACCGCTGTTTCTTTGGGTTAAGAAGGCAATTGAGTAGCAAAGCCCTCTCTTGGTTGCTTCGAGAGAAAAATTCTTCGGGCGATCTTCGGTCCCGTCTGCATTGACGGTGAGTGGAGGAGGAGATACAACGACGAACTGTATGGACTGTACAGCGACATGGACCTAGCCAGAAGAGTGAAGATCCAAAGACTGAGATGGCTGGGTCATGTAGAGCGCATGGACACCAATGCTCCGGTCCGAAAAGTCTTCGAATCCGCCCCCGAGGGACAGCGCAGTAGAGGAAGGCCAAGACTCAGGTGGCGCACGCAAGTGGAAGAGGTCCTCAGCCAACTTAGCGTGCGAAACTGGAGGCAGCTAGCCAGGGATCGAGCTGGCTGGAGAAGTTTGTTGACTGAGGCCCAGGTCCACCCCGGACTGTAGCGCCACCTAAAGTAAGTTAGTAAGAAAGCTAAGTTCTCTGTCCATTCAAACAAATTGACAATATCTAAGCGAACCGCCTACTAACTTATCTCCAAGTCCTACAACGGATATCGAAGGATTACTAGTTTTCATGAAGCCCTCACATCAAGTATGTCATCTATCTCGGTAACATCCCATATCAGAACTTATCTAACGTATTTCACAAGCACTTGACGTTGTTAAACGAGATTTTTCGATGAAAAGGACCCAATCTTGATGAAGCGATGGTTAGGAACTTCCCGACAGAAAAATCTCTGATCGATAAATGTAGCACAAACTTTGCAGAACAAACAAGGAAAATAGTACCCGAGTGTGAGATAAGAATATCTAACCATGTACATGTTTAGCTATCAGGCTCTATATTTTATGAACAAACTAGCAAGGGAGAGGTATACAACATCCAAAAACATCTCGACGCTAACAAATCACCAGGACTCGACAGTATAAAAACACTGGGTATGCGGATGAATGCGGATTTATTTGCGCCGTTGACTGGGTAATTATAGGCCCATATCAATCCTGTCGGTCGTTGAAAAGTGCTTAGAAGAAGTTGTGATGAAACGTCACCTGAAATTTATGGGAAAAATAATTCTAACATCCATAAAAGGCAATATGGCCTTGAAAAATTAAAAAATAAAAGCAATGGAAAACTATTATGAGAATTTATATTCAGAATCAAGGCGGGCCTTGACAGGAATCACCATGTACTAGTGCTGCTTATGGATTCTAGCAAGGCATTTTACACATTTATTTCATCAGCAAAATTGGAATCCGGGCGGATTTGTCAATTGGTATAGAAATTAGATTAGTGCTTCGTCTTTTTGGGTACTCATTAAGAACCAGTTGAGTCACTGTTTGGGGTGCCACACGGATCTAAATTTGGTCCAATTTTATTCATATTTTTACCAATGAATTACTTTGTGTCTTAACAAAAAGCCATCTCTTCGTTTTTTTGCTGATGAAACGGCGATACTTGTCAGACATAAAGTGGTGCCACGAAAATGGTCTCATATTCATAGCCTCCAAGAGAAAGAAGAAGAGATTGGTTCGTATCACTACGGATCAGTGAATTATCTTTAACAAACAGTGGCTGTCGAGTTGCTGGGCAGGTCATAGAAATAGTTGAGTCTTATAGAAAAACAGAAGTGAAATTCGATGCCATTCAACATCACAGGTAAAGCAGCAAAAGTACTTTGCTTCTGCGGTATCCAAATTAATATCTGAAGTACTGGCTTGGCGAATCGTTAACTCATATCATAAGGTTCAAAAACTTCGATGGAGCATCCTAAAATAAGAGATGTGAGAAAAACACCATATAAAAGCTGCAACGTTCTTAGAAACCCGCATTTATTGGTATTAATGAATCTTCTGTGTTACAAGAATCTGTCTCACAGCTACAATTTAAAAATTAAAACGCCGACGAAGTATCTGATAAAGGCACATCTGGTTCATTCAGCAGTCGCAGCGTTTATTCAGTTATAACGAGTTTGAGCTTTTGGCATGTAAGCGAACGCCTGACGAGGACAAACAAAAATCCTCATAAACCCTCACCCCCGACAGAGAGGAGGTACTTCAAGTGAAAATCATCTTTGGCTATTCTAATACTAAGCCAAGGGGCTTCTTTGGAAGAACAGACAATGCCATCACCTTCGAAAACAGACAGACCCAGGTTTATTGATTTCCCGGAGGGACTGTAACCATCACCTGCTGTTCAAACCTTAATATCTATAGAGGAACCTGGATCAGGTTCCCTGTTCAACAAATCGCCAACTAAATTGATCATATTGCGATTAAGTGTTTTGTCCGATCTTTACGAGCAGTTAACAATGACTCGGGCCAACTTTCGGATGCGGATATTCGTCATAGCCCAAAGCTATCGAGCTATGTCGAATGGCTAGCAAGAGACCGCCGGGGCCTTTTTCAATCGGGTATTCCTTAACCTCTGGAGAAGTTCGATGATGCCAGCATCGATCTTAGAACACCGGTAGTATCGATGACAAAGTGCAATAAGTGAAGCCCCCCCTGATTCACTGAGTTTGAACCTACCCCAACAAAGAAATGCCTGGTTCGATGATGAATGCCGACAAACAAACGGAAATAACATCGGATGTACACAGCAGTCCTGCAGAAAATAACGAAAGGGACGTGCGAGCTCTATGGTCAGAAGAAAGAAGAAAGATTTAGAGAAACGCTCTTGGAGGGGTGCTGCCGTAAGAAATAACCTAAAAAAATTTAACAAAAAAGAAAGTGAAAGAAACATGACAGTGGAAGCACAGTCGATGCTAGGAAGCTTGAATAATTTTTTCTGTAGACTGTTAGAAGGTGCTGGCGAACAATACCCCAACGACAGGCAGAATGAATTCGATTTGAACGAACACAAACAATTTTTGTTGATAAAGCCTACCAAGATGAATTCAGAACAATCCGACAAAGCTTCTAGATCCGATGGCTTAATTCCCCAGGCCTTAGGTGAGTCCAGAGCAAACATCAACTCATCTTCAAAACTGGGCCGCAGGCAGTATGTTTGACGAATAAAACCTCAGCACTGTTTCTTCAATCCTAAAGAAGGGGAATTCCGTGAACTTTGTCAACTAGATGCGAATACGTTTCCTTAACAGGTCATGCTGAATCTTTTATGGTGTATTACGTGAACGCCTAACACCGTACGTCAACAGTCTGACCAAATCATACCACTGGGTTTTTGCCCAGAAAATCCGCCATATACCAGAGGCTTTCCTGGATGTTGACAGAAGCGGATGAAAATTTGGACTATTTGAGAGGATAGTTCTTCGGGTAATTTTCGGTATCGAGCTGTACGGCCTGTACAGTGATGCAGAGTTCATCAGAAAAGCTCGGCTTCTTAATTGCAAACCAACGCCTCGGCAGGGTAAGCCCACTTTAATCCAGATGAATATCATGGTAAAGCACAACCTCATCATAGGTGGCGCACGAAAGTGGAAGGTCCATCCATCCAACTCCGTGTGCACAATAGGAGGTTGTTGAATAAAAATACGCTGGCTGGAGAGGGATGTTAGCTAAGACCCTGGTACAGATTTCGTCAATGACTTAGAGCCTTTCTGTTTTCAGAGAACATTTTGTGTAAAAACGTTGGATATTTAGCTAAAAATTGCTATGAAACCCTTCCAAAATAAATCCAAGTAATGTCTTTACTTCAAACGGAATTAGAAGACTAGTCAGCTTTTCAAGCCGATGAAACCACAGAGCATACACTCTGTGAAAGGCACCATAAGGACACATTACATTCTCAAGACATTTAAGAAAGTTGAAGCTCCTGGTATCGTAAACTTACGTACTTTGTGGCATAATAGATATTTTGTATCGCATTGCCTAACGCAATTGGTGAATCAGTACCTCTTAACAAAAATATTGCGCTTCGTTAGTCATATCTAGAATCCAACAGATGGGGAAATTTATTTTAAAGCGATCCGCTGTGCACGTTTTCACATAGCACTTAGCGTTCCAAAGTATCTGCTTCAGTAACCACATTGTTGCCTCACGTATTGTCCAATAAATTCATTGCATAAAACATCGTGACAATGTGGTTTGTTTAAATAAAAGAATCACTTAGCACTGGCCATTTGTTAAGCGCCAATTAATTGCCAGTCGATCGCGTATCTCGTCAATTACTCGTTTGCACGTTCAATAGTACACCATCTAGTGACAGCACTTAATGATTTCTCTGAAAAAAAAATTACACATTTCTGATAGATGCAAATATTTTTAAAGAAAGGCAAACATCCTTGACGCAATGTTGACGGTCCTTCAGATTTTCCACAAAACAAGATGACAGTGCAGTCACATGTAAATGCATCTGCCTTCTATTAGCCATGCATTTTACTATATTTACTTCCAAAAAACTGCAGAAAAGGGGAATTCCAAAGCACGTCGGTCGGTCACTAATGGGTGTGGAAGCAGCGCTTAATCATTAAGTCAAGAACACCAAGAGTTCATTTAAACGTACGAATACGAATACCGGTACGACGAATACTGTGAGTACTGTGACTACTTCAACTTGTACCTGTAAATCATTTCCACCTGGGCCAATGTAATAAAAGCGAAAACGATGAGCCAGTCGTACAATGCACCCAAGTAGAGCGCTGAGAACTGCAGTCGAGACTCATCCGATGCACAGGTTTCGTTATGTTAAGTGCTATTGCAACCTACTTCGGCCAGAGTAGTTATGTCATCCTTTATGGATGACTGAGCCGACCAGTTTGCATCTCAGAAAAACCAACGAAAAAATACAAAAGTGAATGTGTATAGCAGCGTTTTCCTTTTCAAGGAGATTCCACCAAAATGGATGACGATGCGATGGGGAATGAGCCTACTGGACTCACCTTTGCGTCCCCGGGGGGATGCCAATCAGATTTAATGGAACTAAAATGGAAATTAGAGGAACCCGATGATTTTATTTTTTCTGTTTTTTACCTTTTTTATATCTCAAGGTTACGTTATCCTCCCTTGATGCCTTTTGAGTTTCGTATAATGACTTAATGGATGCGAGCGTAATCATATTCGCAATCAGTTAAGCAACTTTGCAATATTGACCGAAGATGATGAAGCAGTGCACAGATACAAGTATCGGATAACTTTACTTGCATGGGATATAACAATATGACATAACTCATGTTCATACATTTGTAAATATGTAGGTCAGACTTATGGATAAGTGTTAATAATCTGTAATAAAATGTTGTACCCTTTATGGATGTAGAAGCACGGCTACATTGTAGATACTTAGCAAGAAGGTGTAAGAAGACTTGTTGGGTTCTTTGATCGCTTTATATTCGCGACCAAGAAGTAAGAAGAATAATGGAACAGACAAGCTTTACAGGTTTGTGTTTATGCGATTCATTTTGAAAAAAAATTTAAATTTAAACTGTGGAATGCCACAGGGGTCGGTTATTGGACCTGTTCTCTTCATAAGGGCAAATAAGTGTAAGGTTAAGAAGACAATTAATGTATCTGACTTTGACTATGATAAACGTTTTTACTTTTGACCATAAATTGAGCTGTTGTTGGCATCACTTGAAGACCTACAACCTTCAGAAAATATAACAAGTCTGTAATGAGGATCAGTAGTCTGAAGATCCTTATCATTTCCTTCTCTGTCTTCTGATTTATGTCAACTGAAGCCGGAAGTTTTCTCTGTATCATGTAGAAATCACAAGGTATCTTCACTAAATACTTGGAAACTGGATACGAGGGTTTGGTTATGAAAACAGAAGTTTGGGTTGTCTTGTAGTTGCGAACCATCTTCTTGGATCGCGATCTGCACAAATTCATTAAACTCGATTGCTCTATACATCAATGGGCGTGGGATCCTCCAAATATACCAGTAGCCCGGGATATTGACATGCACGATGCATTTGTCTGATCCTAGAATTCAGTTGTCAGCCGATTTGTGCCTACTTACCACACTCCCAGAGTCCAATCATTTGCTCTACGGAACTGCCTGCTGGAAATATGTATAATCACGGGCCTAGTCTTGTATTACCTGCTTCTGCTGTGTTTGTTGCTCTTCTTAGCTTTTCAGTTGGCCGTAGCTCATTTTGGAGGCTCTTACCAGAGTAACACCACATTCACTTTTAACCATAAATATGATTAAAGTGATAAACGGGGCAAGAAAATTCTCTATGACCAGATAGGAACTCAGGAACTTAAAAAGGCCAGTCGAAGTCCTCATGTGTTCAACTATTTCCGACTTGGTTTGTCGGTTTTTATTAATCTAACCACCTTCTATCTCTTGTTTTGGAGCAATGTTTATCACGTCGATGGGGCTGGCGTTAATCCATCTTCTTCGTATATATCCTTAGTACTCCTATCTCTACTGCGAAGATTTATTTTAATGGGACCGAAAGTAGAGCGTCCGGATTCTATGTTTTAAAGAGATACTATTATGTTGGTCGCTTACATTCTTAGTGTTTTTGATCAGATTGAAGCGGCATTGAGCACAACTTATGTGATAACTTTGGAAAATAGACTTTTTGTGGTATTTCCGATTTCTTGATTCACAAGATTCCAGACCGAGAAAGTGGATGCCTTCCGCAGTAGTGACCTTTCCCTGTAGAAATTCCGCATAACTTGGCAATATTTTACCCCTTCATCGGCATTGTACTTTGACTTCCTGTTTTTGATGAGATAGCTCATCAGTATACTTCCTTCGATAGCATTTTATACGATATCGACTATTTGATCCGTCTTTTACGAAGTGGTCTGAGAAGGCTCCATTTCTTTTGTTTGAGTGCTACCTATATAATATTTTCTGGAAAATCCTCACCATGAGTTCCAAGAAACATAGTACGATACTCTACATCGCGCTTCATTCATCTTGGTAAATGAATAAATTTGTCATCTTTCAGAAAAGTTGCCTTATTTGAAGCAATTACGCATTGTCGCTCAGAAGATGACTGGTGTACCTTTTTTTACTGGCCTAACTGCTGATTGGATGTGCGTTAGATGACGAATATAAGAACTGCTGTCATGGAAGATGGACGACACTAGATTAGAAGTAGTAGGCATGAGCCTATAATGCAAATGAAAAAAAGTATCGGTGCCAGAATGGATCTTTGGGGCACATCATCATATCTATTTAAGAAGAAATTCATCGTCGTTAAAAGACTCTGTCGAATGACTATGACAAGTAGTAAACCGTTTTTAATTTCGCTAGATTGGCGTAAATTTTGATTACACTTTTCAGTTAGCCATAGAATTATCAGAACACCAGCTGCTATGAGCATCATACTCCCGGTCAATGAGAGATTTTCCTCTTGCGATATTTCATGGGCTGATGATTTACCAAAGCTGTCATGACCTTGGTAAGAATACTCTTTGAAGAACGATCTAAACAAATACTGGTTTTATCTGCTGTAAATAGGCAGGTCTTTATATATACCATCTGAAATAGTGATTTTGTTTATTTTAAGACCTTTAAGTACTCATGTTACTAGAATACATGCGTTTAGAAGTGAATTAATCTTATTCAATGCAAAGTGCAAAGTGTAAAGCTCGTCAAGATCGGATCTTTCCATATTGTAGTTCAAATAGATATCTTATTCAACGCGATGGCAGCCCGGTATGGGCCATGGTTATCGCCGAGTCTGAACGGCACTCCTTAGAAGCTTTTTCGTAGCCAATTTTACTTTCGGGAGTTTGCTATTGCCCACCGAAAGGGTGATGGCGATTTGAAAAATTGTTGGTGGCCCAGCCAGGAATCGAACCCAGACTTTCTGCGTGATAGTCCAATGAGCTAACTATCGCGCCATCGCCATCGCGCCATTTTATTCAGATATCGTAAAAAAGGGAAGGTGAGATTCTAAAAATAATAAAATTGGACGGATAGTTGTTGACGGATTGTATTTTATGTGAACACCTGCCATGAAAACTTAAGTTTACGTGATGCCCATACCTCCATGGGAGCATCGCTCTCCACCGATTCCTTTAATTCCAAATGGGAACTGTGTAGAGGGGACAGTTCCACCCTTAGTATGAGTCGAGGCCTATCTAGAACCTCTTACTGATCTTAGGGTCTTAGCACCCAGTACTTGTTGCATCTCTACATTGGGCGAGACCAGCAGGTGCACCCTCCCTGCGTTTAAGGTTTAAGCCACAGCCACTGTGACGCTCCCACAAGGGGGCCTACCACAACAAGTCAGGCCCGGATCAAAGTCCGCGGGGCTTCTAACTCGCACATAACTGTGTTTTATGTCCTGGTAGGGACTACCTATAGTCTTGCTCATCAACAAGACCTATGACAGGCAGCTTGTAACTGGATAAATCACAGCAACCATCAGTGGCGTAAAGGTCTGATGGTGTTATAAATAAGGCCGCATTTTATTAGACAACATTGGAAGAAGAAGCTTTGATAATTGGGCTGGGCCCTGTTGACGGATACGGTACAAAGGAGTATTGAAGCTGGCACAAGATTGCCGTATTGATTGCCAGGTAATCGCCATATAAGCAATCTGGCTCCATGTTCGCTGTCTATTCGCACCGAGATGCTACTGCTCTTGTGGTCGACCGTAGTCAAATCTAATTGTTCAAAGGCCGTGTTTTCTGGCTGCCGTGAAAGCGCTACCTGGAGGTTGAATTAACACATCTTGGAATAGGTGGGACAGTGTGGCTTTTGACAGTTGCCGGAATTTTAATTATAACAACATGTTAAGGTCTTACGCTTATTACGATCAGGGTGTCTGAAATATTAAGGTCCTGTCCTAAGCTGTGCAATTTGCTTATGAAATGTCCTGACGAGTTTTTCATTTACTGGACATTATAACTTGCGAACATTTAAAACCAACGTACATTGGCATCTTACTTGATCGTGTGACACATACAAACAAGCACCGCCTTCTGCACAGGTCAACCCCGGACAACTTTAATGAGTTTAATGCTTTTAAACTAGTTCTGAAACTAAAGGACCCGAAAGATCACAGTCGTGATAAGTGATAATTAAGAAACAGACCTTAAATTGCGTGGATTGGTATTGAAAAAATCTGATTCAACAATGAGGACCAGTCGATAATACTGATTGAGAGTTGCTTCGTAAAGAGAATATCGGCGGATTCGCGACGTTTTTCAGATTTGAGTCAGTCATCTTAGAGCGGGAGGATGTAGCGATCAACCCATAGGAGCCTCCATAGAGCGAATTATATAGGAATCTGAGCTGGACAGCGTCGATACGTATAATATGGTTGTTATTAGTAAGATAACTATACCTGGCTAGCAGAATCGAAAAGTGGCCTTACCAAGTCGATTTACAGGGATTTAGTGAGGCATGAGTCAGAGAACTCTTTGGACCATGTTTTAATAAAGCCAAGCGCGAGGTAAGTTTTGCTAATTAGGAAATCAATGTGGTTATCGAAATTAAGTTCAGTGTTATAGGTAACGTCTTAGTCATGTATTGAAGTGAACGAAGTAACAGCTTGGGTTGATACATAGTAAGTTCGGTCAAGAAGTGTTTAACGCTTCCGGGAGCATGATTGTCTTGGCATTTCCTTATGTTGAGCTCAAGGAAGTTTTTGTGGTAAAATATTGAGAACCTACTGAGATCGTTTTATTGAGGTTGAAAAAAGAAATATTTAAATTCGTCTCATCAACATCATTAATTGTTCAAATAAAAATTAATGGACCAAGATGACTGCCTTGTGGAACACCAGAAGTGACTTTTATTGTTTCTGAGAAACGATGTCAAGTTGTTTCCTTAAAAAGGTATTCCGTCTGATTTCGTTAAAGCCTAGACAGTCACATAAACTGTGATCAGCTGTTCAAGATGAAGGCGGCGCTCCGGAGAGTGGACTAGTCCAATGTTGAGGTGATATCTTAAACTGTGATGTCTTGTACCCTACTAGATTTCCGATTTAAACATCTGGCCTGGTTCGTCTTAGACCTATAGTATCCTCCCGATGTGAGATGCATTTCGAGTGCTCCCAGCATTTTATGGCTAGATTTGTGCTGTTTTAAAGGTGCAGTAAAATGGTTCAGATCCAAAGACTGAGATGGCTGGGTCATGTAGAGCGCATGGACACCAATGCTCCGGTCCGAAAAGTCTTCGAATCCGCCCCCGAGGGACAGCGCAGTAGAGGAAGGCCAAGACTCGGGTGGCGCACGCAAGTGGAAGAGAACCTCAGCCAACTTAGCGTGCGAAACTGGAGGCAGCTAGCCAGGGATCGAGCTGGCTGGAGAAGCTTGTTGACTGAGGCCCAGGTCCACCCCGGACTGAAGCGCCACCTAAAGTAAGTAAGTAAAATGGTTCAGGTCTGTTAAAGGGAGTATCTGAGTCCTTTCTGGCCAGTTCGTCGACTTTTTCATTACCATCAATACCTTAAGCGAAGGAATACTCCATTATTTGGTTTTGTTCGTTAAACTAAGTTTTTGGAAGGTTTTAAAGCGGTACATGACTGATTTGAAGTCAAGGATGTGCGAGCTAAGGGCATTTATAGCTAGTTGACTACCCGGGGTAAATTTAATGCATTCTGGAATGCCACGTAGTTGAGCTTGGAATTCACTAGGACTCTTTCCCTAGCAATAGATATGCTTGTATTTGGTCCGTATATATCAGATCCCACTTCCATTCCCATTAGAACCATCCGTGTACCACTTTATGCTATTCTGACTGTGTGGTGGGTTATTGCTGAACCGCGCTTCTTTGCTATAAATCTTCGTGGAGAATCCTCTAAAGGCGGTCTAGTACCGCGCATATTATGTCAAGTTCTGGAATTTCCGAGAGCAAGATCTTTGGTTCCGGGTGGTTGCCAAGACATAACGATCATACTTGCTGAGCTGCGTAAAACCACTTTGTTGATAAAAAAGTGTAGAGACGTTAGTCCTATTGTTGATTATATGGCAGCTGTGGCGCAGGTCCGAAAGGCTACGGAAAAACACGGACATGCTTGACGCTGTACTGCTTAGAGCTTTCAGATGGCGGGGTTTTGCGTAGCTTTGGTCCACCATTCCAAAGAAGCATATGTTATGATGAGCCTAACATGGGCTGCCATTTAATTTGTTGTTGAAGTGATAATTCCATCTAAGCCTTTTATCAAGGATTACTCCCCGATATTTTACATCGTCCGCGTACTCAACGGTCATGTCATTAAGTGAAAATAAACTTTGGTTTACGTCTCTTCTTCTAATGAAGGTTATTATGATAGCCTTGTTTGGATTAATAGGGAGATTCTCTCTGGCGCACCAGTCTAGGACATTTTGCAGTGACTTCGTTAGCTTCTCTGCTCCTAATGATAATGACTAGGTCATCGGTATAAACTATGGTAAAAGACCGCCGGAGGGGAAACGCCGACGCCGAAATATGTGGAAGGATAGATCTGCAACGAAAAAAGATCTTGGGAATCCAGGATAACTTGACAATGGGTCATTTGTTGGTAAGTAGAGGCGAGAGATAAACTCCAATACACTAAGGACTGCATTTTGCAGGTAGCTTACCGAAGGAATAGAGGAAGCACTTACACAAAATTTAGTTGAAAAAATCTGAGCTTAGACAAAAAACGAGTAATAGGTTTATATATACTCGTAAAACGATTAAATTTTAATTGAACGTTGTTTCTGGATCATGTTCACTAGTGTTAGGAAAATATTCCTCACTTTTCTCTATTTTGCTGTCCATAAATCGATCAGAGAAACTAATAAACCTCATCTGACAATTAAAACTGGAATCAAAAGATGACACCTAATGTCAAAGTTTCAATTTTAATAAGTAGCCCTAATAGCCAGATCATTTTTCTAGTAATTTCAAACTCAAGAACCTCCTTTCAAGTTACAAGTGACACGCAAATCCAATTTGAAAGCCTACTCTTGGAGTTCCCCCTACTTACAATCATTGTCAATGTTCATTGTACGAGTATTAGTGTGTTTCATTGCGTGACTATGATCTTTGACATACTTGTCAGTTTTGAACAATTTTTCTAGAAATTTCAATTTACTTAGTACAGCCTTCATAAAGCTACAAGCAGTATTTTACTTATGTGAAAAGTAGTTTTTTGGATTGAATCGAGTTCAGAATTTTAAACATCAAATGGAAAAAAACACCATTTATTTGTGGATCCCCATATGGTCCCATAAATCTTCAAGCCACTAAAAGACTACTAAATTGAGCAATTATTCAAACCTGCCATGTGTCCTAAATTGAGTTGCTAAGCAATAAATTGAAGAAAGAAACTCTTCGTCCTCAAAGATACAAGTAATTCAAATGAATACCCCTTAAAGATACAATTTTTTGTTTTGTTAGTCACTCTTGTGATATATTTTTATGTTGCCCACGAGCCGTAGATACATATCCAAAAGTATATATTTGTTTAATTGTACTCGTAGTTGGCAAATTAAAAAGTATTTTAAGCTGAAGCCTCCACATATCTAAGCAATTGTAATGCAATTGCACACATAAAAAAGTGGGTAATGCTTCGAAATATTGTAATTGAAGAACGCACCAGACCGTGGTGATTTTAATTGTTAATGAATATATACTATATGTACGGTGGTGGTATGTAAGGCACTGTAACTAGGTTTTACCAAGAAATGACGTAAATCTAGATTCCCTATCGTAGGAGTAGGTTTCTACGATTTCAAGTCTCAAGTTCGTTTGTGTTGCGCAAATCTACTTAACCGTGAAAGTATTTTCAAATACGAGAAATACCGAGTTGACTGATCCATAACGATAGTTCGACGATACCTTGTCGAGATGTTAAAGGGAGACATTCTAACTGTTGCTGGGCATCAATCAACCCTATCATTTCGTCATGCGGTTCGTAGGTCAGTTTGCACTTCATTGTCTCACAGCTGGTGATGTCGCGTCGTTCGTCAGTAATGATAGTAAAAGGTGGCGCAAAAGTTGTCATCCGATTTTGCTTGGCTGTCATTTTGGTTTTATGAGTGAAACACTGCGGATCTGCGGCGTTGCTCCTTCCTATTGGAACCATTTGTTCTCCAGGCCCAATTCATCCACTTGAGGAAGGAGAAAGTAGTTGAGCATGGCTCTGTAGTGCCCACCGTCAACAGTAGTCGTTTTGCCCGCGACGTTTTTGTAAGAATAAGCCCCTATGACGCCTGCAGTTTAAAAGTACGCCGGAAAAGTACGCGTTGGTTGGATCTTTTGCAGGATCCGAGAAAAAATTTCGCCAAAGAAATGTTTTAGATGCCTCTGACTTGGCCATTTGGTAAGAACGTGCAAAAGCCCTACCGATCGATCGAATGCATGCTTGAGATGCGGAGAAAACGGGCATAAGTTGAAGGACTGCAAGGCAAAACTGCCTACACTGTAGTGCAAACGGGGTAGACTTTGGACATATAACCGGTAGTGTTAGATGCCCAGAGTATAAAAAAGCAATTGAGAGCTTACCCGCGAAAACATGAAAATTTCGCCATTAAATTTAAATCATTACATCAAACGGTCCACGAGCAAAAGGTCGACATTTCAATACTCTCTGAGCAATATTGCAACATTAATTCGGGTAACTGGGCGCATGATGCGACGAAAAAAGCCGCCATATGGGCATGTGGTAATACCGCGTTTCAGATACCACCTCTCGGCGAGAAAAACTACTCAGTACAAGCAAAATTAAACGATATATTCATATACAGTTGTTATGTGCCTCCAAGCCTTACAAAATTAGCAATACGAAAGAGTCGTCGAAAGCATACGCAAACTATTATAGCCGGTGATTTGAACGCATGGGTAGTAGAATGGGGAAGCGTGCGGACGAACGAAAGCATTCTCTCGAAGCGCTCTCTAGTTTGGACGTCGTCGTAGCTTATGTGGGAAAAGCGAACACGTTTAGTAGAGTGGGTGCAGGCTCGATTGTTGATATTACGTTCGTTAGTAGTAGCTTATCCAGAAACACTCAGTCTCAAACTAGCAAGGCGAAATAAAACGTACACGCCTTAGATGAGGAGCTCTTAGATCGCTGAAGCTTTAGTTGAAGGGAGAACATCTAACGAGATCGTACGCCAAGTAACGCGACAACTGTACGCTACCTGCGATATATCAATGGCTCGAACGGGGACACAAAACCGCCGGCGTCCAACGTATTGGTGGAACGACGACATTAAGGAACTTCGATCGGAGAAAACACAACGGTCTTGTCGCGCTACGGATAAGCAGTTAATATTGAGGACAGCGTATAAATAGCCACGCGCCGCACTCAAATTTCAAAACTTTAAGGAAATTTGTACGCAATTGAACGAAAATGTATGTGGTAAAGCGTACAGAATTATAACCATGAAGCTCAAAACGCCTCAGAGACCGGCACCAACTTGCCCGCTACTACTCAGCAGAATCGTAGAAACTCTGTTCCCCTCTCAACATGACAGAGTTCTACTGAGTGAGATCGGAGAAATACGCGAACACATTCCTGCCATAACAACCGATGAACACCCCGCGGCAATGGAGAGGGTAGAAGATCGAAAAGCTCCTGGTCCAGACGGCATACCAAATAGGGCTAAGAAAAATAGCGATGAACATGACATTTTCGTTAGCGTGTATAATGCATGCTTAAGCGATGCAATATTTCCTAAACAATGGAAATACCAACGGTTGGTATTATTGCCGAAAGAAAATAAAACACTGGAGGGGCTCTCATCTTATCGGCCGCTCTGTATGCTCGACATTGTGGGCAGAATATTAAAGCGAACTATATGCAACAGACTACAGCCAATGATGGACTCTCCGAACAGCAGTACGGCCTTAGAAAGGGCCGATCGACAATCGACGCGATTAAAGTCGTAATAGACAAAGCCCAATCGGTCATAGAAGGTAGACAATGGTAAGGAGGCAGTAAAAGTACTGAGCCAAAAATGCTTTTAACTCGGCAAACTGGTCGCGTATTTTACAACGCCTCGAAAGATTAAATGTACCAAAGAACATATTAAGATCAGGATCAGGAGCTACTTTACCGATAGGTTTCTTCTATACGACTCCGACGACGGCACGAAATTGTATAAAATTACAGGAGGCGTGCCCCAAGGATCAGTGTTAGGTCCCTTATTGTGTAACGTTCTACGATATCCTACGACTCCCAGTCCCCAGGGAAGCCTCCATTATAGTTGTGGCGAAACGACTTGAAGAAATCGAGTTGTATTGCAACGGAGCAATAGCACTGATAACAAACAGGCTACGCGATATGAGTTCAGACTTCGCGGATCATAAAACGGAATCTGTTCTCATTGAGATGATACCGATAAAAGTCGGAGAATACACAATTATTTCCAGCTCATTTTTAAAATACCTGGGAGTGATGATTTATGCTCGGCTTAATTTCAAGCATCACCTCGCATACGCTTGCAAGAAATCGTCTACAGCGATAGGCGCTCTTTCGAGACTCATGTTGAATATCGGCGGCCTGAAGCAAGGCAAACGATTAATGCTTGCGAGAGTTATAGCCTCCATACAGCTGTACGAGCCACAAATATGGTCTGACGTCGCAAATAAAAAGATACACATCAAGGGAATCAAATCTATGTGTACTGCGAGTTAGCAGCAACGGTATCCCACGAAGCGATATTGGTACTATCCTCTATGGTACCAATAAATCTTGTAGCTTTTGAAGCTGGGCGACTTCATGAAAATCGCGTGCAAACCGGGCCATCCATAAATCAAGCGAAGAAATTCGAAAGAAGCCGCAGTATAGAAGCGTGGCAACACCAATGGAACGAGTGCTAAAAAGGGAGATGGACGTGCCGAGTAATGCTAAGGATTAAAAGTTGGGTAAAACGAAAACACGGCGAACTGAATAACTATCTTACACAGTTCTTGACGGGTTACGGTTGTTTTTCCGGGAATATCTATTCAAGCGAAACCGTGATTCGAGTCCGTCCTGTCCTCGCTGCGTAAATGCGGTAGAGAATGTGGAGCACGTTTTCTTCTAATGTGCTCGGTATGCAATCGAAAGAGTTATATTGCTTGAAGAATTTGGTGAACGGCCAACACTAGAAAACAATTCAATATATGTTGAAATCCGAAGACTTGTGGGCTGCTGTGAACCATGCAGCAGTACAAATAATGCTTTGATTGACTCCATAATCATTTCGTGTTTTTTGGTGGAGAGAGAGAAAACCTACTTACCAATGCCATAGAGCGTTTTGGTACTGCAAGACTCTTGCCACCTAGCCTTAAGTACCCTGAAAGCGTCTTAATCTACCCTGGAGACGTATTATCATTTTTTAAGGGTAGAGACGCACGCATATGCCTCTCAGTCAAGGTCCTTCATGCGGCGTCGCAACCTTACATCGCTGGAACGATATTTCGAGCGAGATCATTAGACCCAGTTGGTCCACGAACAGCGGACGCCACATTGTGAAAACGAAGAATATATGCTCGGCGGTATTATCCACCGCATGATATTAGTCGCATCTGAAAGATGCTTTTACCTACATGCGGTTTAGATGTGCATTGAACTGCACGTGTCCGGGGAGAAGGTGGGTATATCAATAATTTCTCTCACCATGACTCTACTACAGCAGCGTGTTCAGCACGGATGCGAATCGGTGGTTTATTCTACCTCCCTTCCATTCCTGCTATCAACACGGGAAAGATCTATTCCTCCTCCTAATACTTTGTTCGGCTTCTAGCAACATAAATTTTTCTCTTCCCATCCGAACTAGCAACACGACGGTCACGATTTTAGCAATCACTAAAACGACTGCCACGGAGACCGTGTGGTGATCGCATGAGATCCGAAGGCTCCCGTGGCGATGCACTAAAGAACAACGCATTTGCTTATATCTCGTTGCTGAACAGCATTCTAGAGCTAATAATCTACATGACGGTCCAAAGATTGCGGCCCATTAAAGACCCGATTGTCTCTTCTTTATCGTGCCATCCCAGGGTATTAGATTCTGGAGACAGCCACGTAGTATCTTTCTAAGGTACTCTGGTACACTTTTCCGCCTCAAAGCCTCTCCGGTGTTGATGCACCTTGCGAGTTAAATGCGTTTTGCGACGGATCTGATGAGGATGCATGCACTCCTCGTATTGTGGAAGCTTCTCGAGCTTGCGTCACGTTCGTTAAAACATAACGTGTCGAAAGGCTCTCGCGGAATCCACTCTTTTATCCTCGTTCGTAAAATTTTTTTCAAAATTTTCCCGAAAATATCCAGCATACATAGCCAAGCCAGAGGGTGGTTTGCCCTTATCCAAAATAAAGAGGTGTTAAAAAGGAGTGACGTCGTCCGTTATGATCTTCCCTATTATTTCCTCAGAGACATGGTCTAGACCACTTCCTCCATGAAGGGCGCTTCCATTGCCTATAATTGGTCATAGCCAAGACTTCTGTGCATTTGCAAGCTCGCGATTTCAGGGGAAAACCCTTACATCGCCTGTGGCCTGAATCTAGGTCGCCCACAAGACGTAAATGCGTCCCACCATTCCTTGATACGCCACATGGTATGATCCACCAGCTATCCGGCCTCCGTCGCACTTGATATTGTACTAGAATTACCAAGAGGCGGAGAATTAACTAGAGTTTCATGAAGCGTTTCACGATGAAGTCGCGTTCTACACCATAGCGCGTGAGTGGAGTGCTTTTCGTGGTGTCACAACTGCACTCATTCCCTACCACGAATGTTAAAACTGGCCTTCTACCGCCGTGTAGTCCTCCAAACGAAGACCAGTTTGTTGGGACACGTAGCGTTACGAACTAAACTTTGGAACTGTCTCTTCTAGTTCTGCTAGTGGATAAATCGTCGGGAGCTACACTAAGGTAAATTATAAAACGGATTTTTGAGATCCGTAAACCAAATTAAATTATCTGTTACAATTTCTACCTAAATATCCCCAGTAAACGATCGTAGTTTCAAAAAAAGCCTATAATACTCCAAAGTAATCCTTGTATGTAGGTAGCTAAAAGGTTATTCTCATTCTAAATGAGTTTAAGCTGCCCTTTAGTCAGACGCAACGGCTTGAACTACCGTCTCTTACAATTCAGTGCCAAAGATTCATTTACTCTTCATATTGCTGCAGTTCTCGCATTCATCACATTTAACTTTCTGATTTTCGGAAACAAGTCTCGAAGAACGACCCATTTGGTTACTACATTGAACTTTCCTGTGTTAGATCAGAGCCTTAAAAAAAAAAATGAGGCCGCTGATGATGACGACTTCTTTGTGATCGAGGATCCACAGGAGAAGGTTGAGGCCATAGGGGCGACTTTCCAGGAAGTATACAAGGCCAATGATATCATTGGCCCCAATTATGACCTGGACAATCGCGTCTTGGTGCACAACTTTTATATTCGAAATGAAGTAGAGAACTGGCGATCCGAGGGCTCTGGTTTCACCCGCTTCAGCGACGAAAATATGGCAAATAATGTCATTGCTAGAGAAGGTGGCCTACCCTTCATTTCGAAGGAAGAACTCCATGAGATCTTCGACACAATCAGAAGTAAGAAATCAGTGGGGACCGATGGTATTCCGAACATCGTGCTTCGACATCTTCCTCTAGAAGCGGTGGACATTTATACCACCCTGTTTAATAATGCAATGAATAATGCACATTATCCAGCGCATTGGAAAACGGCGGTGGTTCAACCTATCCCCAAAAAGGGAAAGGATATATCCAATCCGGCGAATCTCCGGTCGATAAGTCTCCTTCCGAATATCAGTAAGGTGTTCGAAAAAGTAATCAATAGGTGGGTTGAGGACAAACATGTAGTTCCGGATAATCAATTCGGTTTTAAGGCAGGACATGCTATCTCACATGCCGCGTCTAAACTGGTGTCCGATATCCAATGGAATAAAGCCAAGAAACAGTGTACTGGTGCCTGCCTAGTTGACTTGGAGAAGGCTTTCGACACTGTATGGTTAGAAGGTCTTTTCTACAAGCTGGCTAGTCTGGGTATCAGTAAACCTCTCTTGTGCATTCTTTATAATATGCTAACCAACAGACAGTTCATCGTGAAAAATGGTGATGTTACTTCTGTTGGAATATTTCAAATTAAAAATGGTCTTCAGCAAGGCGCGGTCAATTCGCCGATCCTATTCAACATTTATACAAGCGACTTGATAGGTTCACTTCCCCATACTATTGCGTACGCAGACGACTTGATAGCGTACAGAACAGGTCCAAAAATCGAGGTCATTAATAGTCTCTTACAGCGTGACTTCGATAAGATAAGACGATTTTGCGATGACTGGAAGTTGAAAATCAACTTTCAGAAGTCGGAAACCATTCTCTTTAGGACGCCGTTGTCTGGAGCCTCTAGGGATACCAGAAAAAATTGGCGAAAGTTCTCGATCATTGGACAACACGGACAGCCTCTTGCCTGTCGAAATGTAGTCAGATACCTTGGGATTTGGCTAGATCAGTTTCTGTATTTTAACAAAAATGTAGATGCTGCTCTGGCCAGAGCTAAAGGCGCTTTTGCCCTCACAAAGAGACTGTTTTATAGCAGCCAACTCGATGCGAGGGTAAAGATAATCTGCTACATGGCCCTTATCAGGCCCATGCTGGTATTTGGGTGTCCCGTGTGGTTCAATGTACGAGCAAGCTTAATGGAAAAGATTCGGGTGTTTGAGAGGGCTTGCCTTAGGGCTTGTCTTCGCTTGTACAGAACACCAGAGTCGGAGTACAAACAATTTTATCCTAATGAGTTCCTTTACAACAGGGCGAACCTAATACGAGTGGACAACTTCGTAATTAAGCTGACTCGAAGGCACATTGAAGGCTTACTTCCCCAATCACCTTTATCATGAGAGTGTGCGCTCTAACGGCTTCGTTCCACCGGAAGCATTCCTCTACTTTGATCAGATAGGGTTGATCCAGGATAGATCAGCGATCCCGTTAATCTTCCATGTCGCTCGGACAGCTGGGGACAGGCGACTCAACTACAACAGAGACGTCGCACACGGCAGGGTGGATCGTCTCAGGTTCAGTAGGGCGGTGGGGAATCGCGATAAAAGGGATGTCGTTCGGCAGCACCAGCATTTCGGGTGGTTGAATGATGGGGAAGATGTTTCGTCGTCGTTTCCGTCAATTACGGACCAGCCTCACTAATGAGGCAGAACTGACCAATCTATTTGCTTTGTAAATAGCGATGGCCAGCTTACATAGGTTTAGGTTAGCATTTAAGTAAAATATATATATATTAGTATATACGAAGGTATATACTAATGTATATATATAATTGTGTACAACGTCTATATGTGTGTTTGTATGTATTGTATGTAGGTTAGGTAGATTAAGGTTTATTTTAAGTTAGATATTAAGTTTTTATAAAAATAAAAAGGCAAGTCCATATACTAAGTTTTTTGTTGCCAATTCTTTTCTTAGCCTAAGTATAGAAAGTAAATATTCCTAAAAAAAATAATAATGAAGTCGAAAGACATAGGTATAAGAATTTAGAGTAGCTTAGAGTGCCTGTGTAGGGCCAGTAAGTTAGTATAAGATTGTAAAGTAATTGTAAGCTAGCATTTAAGCATTTTCTGTTAGAATGTAAGAATAATGATAAGTAAAATAAAATGCATTTAAAACTAAACTAAAACTAGATCAGAGCCTTAAGGTATCATCACAATCTAGTAATACCAAAAGGAGAATCCTGTAGACTAGTCTCCATCTGATCCGATTCCACGTGACTAACGAATTTCCGTCCCTTGTTCACTAGAAGAAGAACCATGCGGATTGTAAGAATCACCTAGTATGGCGGCCTAACTTTTGCGTACAATATCTACTTAGTACCTCAATTGATTTCGCAGAAAATATAAGTTCAACCTCAGTTACATCAGTAAATCTACGTCGTCAGACGTTTCGACACTCTTTTAATGAGCACCACATCTTCAGTTTTAGCAAAATTGATTGCCAATTTCATTGCCCCCAACGGGCTTCGAAAATTGCCGCATCCACTCCATTGGTAGACTCTTCTTCAAAATCTCGACTAACCTAGTCACCTTTGACAGTGTCATTAGGCCAACGACTCACTCTTCCATCGTAAAATCACGATGTCTCCCCACTTGCCGGTACAAGTAATTTATCAAACCATACTTCGGCTTAACTACCGAATTTATCACGCTCTCATCTAATGTGCAGTATGTCTGATCAGCTGTTGCCCCCCCTCCCATCGACACTATCTGTGATATAATTGCAAATCCAAAATTAAATTAATAACAATCTTTTTTTTCGTTTTGTTATTTAATAAATTATGGCGACTGGATTAAACAGCAATGGTGCAGGCGCATGAGTAGCTTTTGAGAGTCCAATTCGATCCAGGCCCATGCACATGCACACATAGCTATCGTATGGTCATGTGGACGTGCTGGCAGCTTATTAAAACACGTTTTTCTTACATCTTTCACCTTCTCCACCAACGGTTCTCTATCTATCTCCTCGATTATGCAATTGAAAAATGCAAGTCAAAAATATCTACACGTTATCCGATACATTCGCAGGTATAAATGCAATGAACCCCCGATAGACTCGCCTGTAAAAGTATCTAAATTCAGAGATCTGCAAAATTTGCTTTCTTTTATCTCCATTTCACCGAGAGACCATTATGCGAGTCAGTCCATCGTCAGATTGGTGTCTTGTCGCCACTACCGCCGTCTATCGGGTGTATCTACGAGTACTACAGCCAAAGCGAGTTTACTTTGATTTTACCTGTCGTTTTGCTGGTCTCACTCAATTGTTGCAAGTTTTTGGTCCACACTCCACAACTGATGCAGCAGCTCACCGAAACGGTGTAGGTATGTGCAAAATCAGGAAAAGTTTCCCAAAGACTCGGTCACTAGGTTGGTAGGTGAACTTTTCTTTGTATTAGTTTTAGTGCTAGACATATGGCTACACCTGTCAGCGAAACATGGTATTCACGTACAATGGGCAGGTGAGATAAGGAAAATAATGGAGCTAAGTACTCGTAGTCATATTCGTATTTGTCGTAATCATAGTCGCCGCACTCGGACTCGTAATCACGTGTTCATTGAGATGAATGAGAGATGAACGACTAGAGATTTGTATTGAAGGTCAGTACTTTTGGGATAGCAGGCCTCATTAAGTATCTAACTATGTTTATTGGTCTTTTATTGAAAATACAAATTCACTTAGATACGTGAATTAGTATTCGATCAATGAATAGATACGCGAAACACGCCTTCCGGTGAATGAATGCTCTAGCACACGTACCAGAGAGTCTATAATTGAGAGTTGTAAAGGTTAACAGCCGATACAGGCGGTTGCTTGGTGTCGATAACAAAAAAAAAGCAAATTTAACTCGTTTTATCAAATGCATGCTAATTTTGGTGGAAACCAATTTAATAAAGCCTCAAACTGTTAACGATGATTGGAATCAAGTTGCATGTTCGTATGGAGAAAAAAACAAATCGCGCAAAGTAGCTGTTTATATCTTGTCTTCAAACGAAAGGGAAAACGAACTGTAGTTGTCCTAAGAAGAGACAACGTTTATGGGTGGTTATGTATATATTTCCAAACCTTCTCTGGAAATACCGTACGGAGACGAACTATGACATTTTCACCTTCTTCAAGTGCAGGGCACTAGTGTTTCCACTTAAAATCAGGAAAATAGCTAATTATCGGTGCCAAACGACTGTGAACGGGGGGAAGATCACTTTGGTCAAAGATAAAAATTCATGCTTCGGTCCCGACGTTAAATAAAATGAGAGACATTATGATGATTTATTGCACTACTCACACGAGTTAACAAATTAGGATCCAAACAGATACTGGGACACCTGTGTGGACACGAATACTTTTTCCAAATTGACTAACGAAACTGCTTTTACTTCCCAATTCGATTTCAATATGAATTTGTGACTGCAGATACTAGTGGTCAGAAGGAAAGTGTGGCAAATGTAGTATGCCTCGGAACGTCTAAGGCAAGGATTGCAAGAGAAATATTTACATTGCAAAAGTAGCTCTAAGATTAGTATCATAGAATCCATTCAGTGCTATAAGAGTCATTCTAAGATGTATTCTATTCCAAGACAAATGTAAGATGAAGCTACTTTGAAGCTGAACGAGTCCAGCAGAGAAGACTGGAGTCCTTACAGATCGGAGCAGATATAATAAAAGAAACTGATTCGGACTCTAAAGAGAGCCTCTTACAAGCGCTGTCGCGAAGATTGGGAACTCTCGATTGAAAACACTAAGAAAACCTGATGGCACCTTCGCTGAGTCAAAGCAAAAACTATCTGATTCATGTTCGAGACTCAACTCCCATGTAACCTAATCAAAACCCGCTCACAACCACCTTCTATCAACGAAGCTGCAATCCAAGTGAGTTACATAACACGCCGTAGTTGGTATCTGTTATAGGTTGCGGTTGCAGTTGCAAATGGCATGTGTCCAGTTATGCTGTAAAAAGACCAGCTGTCGGTTACTCTAGAGGGAATCTTCATTGTCAGGTTGACACTGGCATACAAACCAAGTCTCTGACAGACATTAACAATAGACTTTACCATAACATCGGGATCTTCCTCGTTTTGCTCAAAACTGCTTTGCGAATGTATCTTCTGTCCAAGATGCAATGCAGAAGACTGTGTATCGAACTCTGAAAAAGAACATCGAAGACACATGCCAACAGCAAAAGTACGTGGTGGGAAATACGAGTATCTTCGATATAAACGGTGCTTTAGAGAACTTATGACGTCCTGTCACTGCGACTTAAGTTGGTCGACTAGCTGCTTAGCGCTCCCAACAGTTCCGTCTATGCTTAGGCGTGTATAGTGCAGTCAAAATGCAGAAATGAGGCTTGTCACCGAGAGGGCTCCTCTGGATTTACATTGCTGCGACCACCGAAGATAAAAGATCATGTAATCCAGATGGTAACGAACTACTTACATATATCTCACTGAATCCTCTCATGACTTCTAAGGTAGTTGAAAGTCACTGAGTTTTGTTTGGACCCCAGGTTGCAGGTTGCAATGGGATCACTGGGAATAAATATGCCGACGTCCTTCTTATGCAAGCCTCAGAGTAGATTTTTTAAGAATACGAACCTGCGTTTAGACTGCTTGTATTTTCGGTTGGAGCTTCAATTGAGAGTTGGCCTTATAGATTATATGCAGACGTATCAAATGGTTTTAAACGTTTCTAAGAGTTCAGCGACATTCCAGCTGTTCCTAAGGAGGAACAACTTTAGATTGCTTATTGTCGTCTTCGCATTATGCTGGGCGTAAGTGACTCAAATTTTTTAAATGAGTTCCTTTTGAACAGTAACATGGATAACGCCGAGCATTCTCTTGAGCTCACACTCGCATCAAGTACAAAGTTTATGGTGACTTTGAATGCAATCAAATAATGAGAGGTGAAAGGATAGCTGACCGGTGGAAGAGAGCTGTGTTGTTCAACTGTATAAAGGCGAAAATGTCACGAAAAATTGCAACAATAACCAATCGGTACTAAGGCAACCGTGTTCCATATACTCGACAGCGCAATACAACTAAACATCGTGGAGGTCAATGTGTCTTTATGAGCGACAGGTCGACATGTGACGCGATTTGAAGTTCACTGATAATGGCGAAGAAACATCACAAAGCTCCGAACGCACATTGCATTTATCGATTTGGAAAAACCGGTCAATAGAGTTCCTAGAACCTAAAGGTTGGTGATGCACAAAGGTTAGGTTATGTTGTATCCATGTGAGGTCTTACATCAAAGCACTTAATTTTCAGCTTAGCGAATCCGATGTGATCCTCGTCCAATAAGCATTTCCAGCCAGATCGATCTTTCGCTAGATGCCTACAGTTTCGCAAGTTTTCTTGGCTGAGTACTCCTTCCACTTGTTTCCACCACCTCAATCTCAGCCTTTCTCTACTACTCTGTCAATCAAGGCGAATTCGAAGATTTTTCTCTGCGGAGCGTGCGGTGTCCATCAGCTCTACATGACCCAGCCATTTTAGTCACTGAACCGTACAGTTCGCCATTGTATCTCCTCCTCTATTCACCTTCTATGTAGAACGGGCACAAAATCATGAAAAAAAAATATCTCTCAAAGAAGCTATAGGGCAGAGCTGGGACTATTAAGGTCATTTATTGTTCAAGAGAGGGCTTTGACTAGCAACAATTGCCTTCTCAGCCCAAAAAAGCAACGATTGGCATACGTTATTCGTTGATTGATCTCAGCGCTGGTGTTGTTGTCTGAATTGATAGCAGAGCCGTGGTAACGTTTTGTCCGAGACGTCGGTGTTGGATGTCCTTTCTGGTTAACAACCATAATGAGGTCCAGTTCATCGGGCATACTTTCGTCCGACCATGTTTTCCAGATTAGTCCTTGCCAAGTCATCGCCTGACGCTTTCTGGAGCTCGACGGTTAGGCTGTCCGCTCCACCAGTTTTTTCGAACTTAAGCTTAGACATGGCTATTTCTATTTTATCCAGGTCGGGTGAATGGAATTGTTGGCCTACATCGTCGGGGTTGAAAGGTTCATCGACGTTATACAGTCTACAGAAATGCTTTTACCAAATTCTCAGAATCGACTGTGACTCTACTACGATGTTCGTGGTTTGTGTCCGTGGCATGTATCTTTTAATCTTTTGGTAAAACTCCTGAATTTCATTCGTGGACCTCGACTGCTGGCCTCTCATGCTATTTGTCCTCCTGAAAAGTCGGATTTCGCCTCTCCTCTTCTGCTCATAGAGCGCCAATTTGTATGCATATTGCTTAGCTAAATGGACGTGCATTCGTCGTCATACCGTGGGGATTCGCTATAGTGGCCTAGTGAAACCTAGTACACAAGAGGCGGCATCTCTGTTGCCAATGTTTTTCGAAACTGATCGCTAAGAGATTAAGGGAGACAAGATCGGAGACTGCAGTGTGGTCAATCTGGTTGATGGTTGATTTATCAGGAGTTTTGAATACGTTATCGGAGTTGGTGTCATGCAGTCTATAATCGTACCTTCCGACAGTACTGTCAAAGATGCCCTCATACCTAGGGTATTGCCCTTAAGTCATGTCCAATAGTTCGAAGACCTCTCTTTGATGTTGCCATCTTTATCATCTGTGGGGGCGTGCACGCATGTAGGGATGATGTTGTCAAATTTAATCTTAAAACGAATGGTTACAAGGCGCTCTTTCCCATGCCGGATAAACAAGGCTTTTAACTTAAATCCGCATCCAAATAGCCGGTCATTTTGTCGTCAATAACTATCGCCGTAGTAGTTGTCGCAGTTTTTCATCCTCTTTTTGTCCGCCCATCCTATAGCATATCTTAGATGACGGTAATGTCTGCCTTGCAGCGGTCTACGGCCTCCCTTGGTTGTACAGCTGCACGTGTCCAAGTAATCAATATCCTAGGCTCGTTGTCCTTAATAAGTTTTCATGGACTCTCAACAGTAGAGCCGTCCGTATCCGAGATTCGTTGCTGCTGCGTAACTTTTATCATTTTTCCATGGCCGGCAATATGTATAATTTGAATGAAATTCTAGTCAAGGTTCAAAGAAACGCCGAAAAAGAAATAATCGTGTCATGCAAATGCGAAAGTTTTAGCAATCTCTTGGCATCTCTATCGGGCCGAGCCAAATTAAAGTGGTCTACAGAATGGTTCTAAGGGCTGCAAATGTAGACAGCCCTACAAGTGGCGATTAAGCAATACAGATACCTTGGAGACATATGGTACACTAGGCATTGGAGAATATGACGAAGAAGAAGGGCACTTTCTTCCGGTACTTATGTCGAACATAAACTATATATCGATAGATTTGCAAAGTTTGTTCATTTAGACTGTTGCCAGGTGCTTTTCGTTCACATGTATGAGTATCTGAAGCCATTTACAATTTAATTAAGAATAATAACAAGGAGAAGAACTATAATCTAACTTTGTTGCGTTGCATGTCGCTTTCTTTCCATCAACCAACATCAATTACCAACTAAATACCATGTCGATGTCTCATAAACAAACGATTCACTCCCCCAAATTGGTAGCTTCCACTTAACGGTTGCTGTGTCAATGCATACCTAATCAATATCCGAATTCAATCAATATCCCATCACACAACCATCGTATTTCTCCAGCGAAAATCAATGAAATCGTAACTCTTTGGTCACCGATACTTGCCTCTTAAACAAATGTATTCTTTACGTTTCGATTATATAAGATCGCTCAAGGCACCATTTATCATTTAAAACAATCTTCTTTGTTTCTGTCGGCGATGTTTTTATTCATCTTTCTTTTGAAGTTGTTTCTTTGTCTTTTCTTTTTGTTGTTGTTATCTGCTTTGAGGTTCAATTCTTTTTTTTTTTGCACGCGAATGGTAATGAAATCGAAAGTCTTGTTTCGTCTATTGCATATTCAACATCACCCAAACCATGGTGTAGGGAGTTTTGTCACAATTTGTCAGCAGCTGTTGGATGTATGACAGTTAATTTGTAACAAATACATATAGTAGGCTGGATAGGTTAAGCTTTAAACTCGAATCTCGAGTGGTTTTGTTGTTTCAAACGATGTGGGTGATGTTTAATCCGATCAGGTTCAGCACAACATAGTCATGGTGTTGTGGTAATTTGTCGAAAATTTTGATGAAAAGTCTCAAAACTGCATGAATTACCATATGTTTTGTATAAGGGCAGGGAGTAAAAGATTTTCTAATGAGAAACGTTCTTGGAAACATAATTACAACCCACTGCATACCCTCAATTTCGTTAGATTACCTCTCTCGCGCGTGTATGTCTAACCATTTTTTTTTTTATTAGACAAGTAACAATTAAAGTACGGTTTGACTTCTTTAATAAAGTTTTTTTGGAACAAAGATGTTCGAAAGATAAAATCAACTTCCAACTAAATATCCGACATCTGACCGACAAAAACACACAAAAAACCAAAAAAAAAAAAAAACACAGAAACAAGTCAGCCCAATTATTATTTGGGTTTTGCAAAAGATTTATGCATAAACATCTTGTCTGTCTGCTTGTCTGGTTGTTGTCTTCATTTCATCAACAAGATATAAAAATTTAAAAAGGAAAAACGACAAAATTTCTCGACCATTTACGCGTGAAAACAAAAGAGTTGACATGCGAACTGGGCCAGTTTATGAGCAAGTGTTTTATCTTGGCTGTAACAAAACTGTTGTTGTCTCATCTTGTGCAGTACAAATTGTAACTGTCTAACCGTGTTAAATGATGCAATTTTTTATATTGCATTTTTCTACATTTTGACAAATAGCATTTTTCTTAGCTTAATGACGCGAAGTGCATTCATCCGTCAACTGCATACGGCAATAGTACGAGTAAATATGAGCAATACTCACACTCATACTCTCCTCCATAAAATTAGCCAATACTCCATATTGTGTATCTAGTATCTGGTGAAAGAGTTTTTATGCTTCTTTAGGTTTTCACTATTTCTTATTGATTATGTAAACAAAAAGAGTACTCGCATACAATACGAGTTGTGAGCGAGGCATTTCTAAATGCTCCAATTGCTGGAGAATGCTTTTTACTCTACCTATTCATCTGTTTTGTGCGTATTTTTCCATCCAAATTGCACTTTGATTGGTGATTGTACAGAGTTGGGCTGGTATTTTATTTGTTTTATTTTTTGCAAGGTCTTTCTGCAGCCACTGGCCAGTAATTAGAGTGCATTGCAGAAGCTAATGGTCTCTGCTTAACACCAGTGATTTAATCGATTCATATCCATTTCAACCTCAAGCCTACTTCTAACGAATCTGAGTCACCTGACACTATTGATTTTTTGGTTACAAAAAGGTCATGAGACTTGTTCTTGATATCAGTACCGCCGCGGTGACCAAGAATTGGAGATTTGCAAGCAAGTGTCAACGATGTCATATCTACAAACACTCGAAGAGAAACATAATATCATTTATAATAACACTCAATCTGCGCAGACACATCAAGATCCCTGAACTAGCCCCATTGATGTAGATGCAGATTAATTGTTGTAGCTGTGGTTTTATTGTATGATTTACGTCAAGTCAAAGTGTGGAAAGTAATGTCGTACGATTACAATCTACGAATAAATAAAAAAAAGTTATTGTTACATGAAATATATATTGCGGAACGGATTGTTGTTTACATTTTGTTTTAGTTTTTGACTCAGTTGTCGTTTGGATATTATAAATAGGTCCTTTGTTTTTTAATTTGATCATAAGAGTGTGAGTCAATGAAATTGAAATGAATCGAGCGCAACAGGTAAAACGAGACATTAGCTGCTGCTGCTACTGCTGCCTTTGGTATGACATATTTTTGAGAGTTTTCAGTGGAAAAAGAGAAATTATATCACTGTCCAGTGTGGATTATAAAATTAAAGAAAAGTGAATTGTATCTTTGGGTTTAGTGAGTTGTTATGTGGAAAGAGCTTCAAAGTTGAAAGTGATAGCAAATCCAACTTACTTCGAATATGACTGATTTTTAAAGAGTCTACTGACGTGTTCAGCAGTTCTTAGTAGTGTGTAAAATAGCAGCCATTAGACGTTTTTCCAAGTCGAAGGAAGATAGACGTATAAAAATAAGGAGATCGCACTCCATCTGACCACCTGCATCATCTAAGCAGTTCGGTGCAAGGTATCGACTAAACAGTATTAAAAGCTCACTGACTATTCCACTTGAGCTTGTCTTGCAAACCAAAAATTCAATATTCTCGCAGAACTAGCCGAGCAAGCTGACTCTAATGATAGTCTCTAGCGGCGTTTAACAATCTCCTTGCTGCCGCCGATTTGTCATGGACAACAAAACCAAACACAAATTGTTGGTTGGTACAGGGTCGAATGTGTCACTTTTTACAAAACTTGCGCAGCTCTGTCATAGCTCTCAATTTCAATTTGATTGCTGCCATTGACTCTTCAATAAACACTTTCGGCGCGGCCTAGCTAACATAACACTCAATATCTGTTTGCGCACTGCTCTTACTACGCGATTCATGGTAGCCGATATTTGGATTCCCATCATTGGAGCCAACCTTCTGAGGCATTTTAGCAGCGCATCATAGAAGAAACAATACAATACTCAGCAAAAGGGAAAAATATCTCGCACTCTACCTTGTTCCATTCGATGTCCTTCTATGTTCCTAGAAGAGCCGCATGGCACACTTTTTAGCCAATTTCGAAGTACTGCCTAACCAGGAGAGGCAGCACAATTTTATAAATACTCAACGGTCCATCAAATGAAGACCAAAGCCGGATATAGCAAGGCTAGGCGACTCGCGTCGGATCTTCTCAAAACAGCCAAAACTGAGTTCGGGAAGACAAGTTCCCTTAGCATTGCCCAAGCTGCAAGCGATTATCGCCTCGGCCGGACTGTACGAGTTATCATTTATGACGTGTGGCTCGCGGAATGCCACACAAACGCTTCAAAGTTTAATGGATGAGATGACTCGGAATCTCCCTTTCGTCTTCATCTATACAGACAATCTATTGGTGGCTTCAGAGAATCAGCAGTGGCACCTCTGAAGATGCTGCTTCGATGACACACGGGGTCTCACTTTGATCTCTCAAGTGTCTGCAGTGTAGTGTTGTAGAAATCATTTGTGGACTCAAGCAGATGCTTGCGCTATTGGCACACCCCGACCTCAACACCGAATGGAACAAGTCATTGGTCCTTCAATCCCTCTAGAATGCAGACACATTGTCTCGCTGTGACTCAGTCAACTCCAATTTCATCTGCGGAGTCAACCCAAGCTCAATCAAAACTGATCGAACTCAGCCGCAACCTACGAAACCTATGTTTAACGCCTCAACATCTAACTTTTCTGTGACACCTAAACAAGAGTCATAAAGCCATTTGTCCCGAAGTGCCGCATTCATGCTTCTTGCAAGCTATGATAGTTGCAGAACGCTATGTTGGGCATTCGCTCATTCATCGCCCCGCGACAGTGGGGAATGCTCGAAATACTGCATTCACTGTTAAGCCAACAAGGTCACCTGTCATACAGTGTTCTCCACATCGATCTTCCAATGCTCAAACAATCTCAGATCATAATCAGTGATTGAGCAGCATTGACAGATTCACAAGGTACCCTAAAGACGTCGCACTAAAGAATGGAACCACAGAAGCTTTTGCCTGAGCGCATGTGTCTTCATGAATTTCGCACTTTAGAGTTTCTCTTCGAACAACGTAAGATTTAGCCCAACAAATTGAATCGAATCTGTTCAAAAACGTTTTGCACATCGTCGGTTGTAAGTACCGACCGCTTATCGACCGTTTCTACATGCCACTGAAATCAGCTTTACTGTGGCATGGAGATGCATGATACCTCGCCGTCCTCCTTGGCTTGCGCGCAGCCTGGAAAGAAGACGGCAGAACTCGTATATGTTGAGCCGATTCGTCGTTCAGGTGAGTTCCTTCATACTTCTTCCAGAACCACATCAGCACCTGGATGAGTTCGTGATCACTTAAGACAACTGGCATCATAACAGATGGCCCGTAACGGACAGCGATTAATATTAGTTTTCAAAAATTTTCCTCGGGCTACACAGGTCTCCGTAAGGCACGACATATCCGCCAGTCGACAGCCTCACGACACTGAGGTTGTCATTGTAACCAGCCGCAAATCCGAGGAGTATGTGAACTACCGAGTCAAAAGTGAAATAATCGGAACTCAACGGTGCTCGCCATCGCTGAAGCAGGCCTCACTCTTTAAGATGCTTCGAAACATCAGTAATAACCCTGGACACCACTAGAAGATCCTTCTATTCAGAATCGTTAGTTCCGTCTTTATTTACATTTTTCTCCGAGAAGAGACTTTTCCGTGTTCGTGAAACTCGTCCGAAGTGAAACATTGCAGCAGATAGTCGGAGCGTTGACCAGAATCCGTCCACCCCGATTCACCATCGTTCTCAGCAATTAACTAAGACTCGGATTCGCATGCTTGCAAGATTCATTTGACACAATATTTGAAGCAAGTTGACCATGCTCAGGACCCAAAGTTTGTAGAATGTATCTTACAACAAAAACATTTAGTGATTTTTCGGGGAAAATTATCTCCGATGAGGTGAGCATTTGGGGAGCTAAGAATTCAAGCGTGATCCATACAACTTCTTCTGGATTGAAATTGCTGAAATTGATCTCAAAGGTACTAGGCTACACTCTTCGTTTGAGTCGAGGCCGATCTAAAATATCTTGCCAATGTTAGGGTCAAAGCGCCTTCAATTTATTTTGTACTCCACAAAGGGTCAAACAACTTGTGGCATACCCATTCCACGATTTTAGGCCTAAGCCATAGCTACCATGACTCTTCCACTAGGACGCCTACCTTTTTGAAATCATGCCCTGAACCGCATGGTACCGAGTTTTAAGTCATAGTGAAGACCACTGGCACTCAACAGAACTTTATAATCTGGCAGCTTGCGTCTGTTCAAGCCGTAACAGTCTTCGGTTGCGTCAGTCAGAAAGCCTTTAAAATAAGACCTACCCTCATCATTTAACTACGTCATTGGTGGGACATTCCTGAGAACAAAAGGGAACTGTTGTGAAGAGTTCAAACGCGAGATTGTCGTCGCTTAAATTTATACTGGAGTCGACATGAAAAAGCACACCGAGCAACAGAGACTCCACAGAGCCTCAGAGCAGGTCCCGAAGGAGCATTAAAAACTTGAGCAGACTTTGAGATAAGGGATAAAGCTTTTTCTGAAATTAAAAATGCAGAAGTACCTAGATTCCTTAGGAATTTTTAGAGGTAATCTTGTTGGTCGTCGAAAATTTGTCTTATAATGAAATAAATGGCTGTTTCTTCGCTCAAAATTCAATTCAAACAGCCGAAGATACATCTATTATAGGTACTTGAGCCCATACGCTATTTTCTTATTATATCATTATTAAATCTACTAAGAAGAACACCTATCTTTGCTACAAAGTTTTTGCACAAATTAGCAATTAGCAATTAGCAATTAATCAACCGAGACTAACTCCTATTGCATGCAAAACTGACTTCACCTAAGAGGTCATGGCTAAAAAAGTACTTCAATTCTGGTTTTGCTATTGAGACAAAAAGAGCAGCAGTCTCTTACAAACCAAGCTCTAATCATATTCATTGTCGTACTCGAACTAGAGCAATTCAGTAATTGGCTTGACAATTTCCACACAGACACTCAGTTTGCAGTGCTCTAAACTTCGTTTGTGGACAAAAAAAGTTGACTCAAATTGTCCTGGGAAAATCATTAGAATGTAATATCTTGTTGTAACATTTACATAGTGAAAAAGACAATAATATTGATTGAGGGGTTAAGTCACCGGGTGTTACAAAAGTGTCCGATATATCTACAAGGAGAACAGTCAACTTTTGAAGAATGTTCTTAAGATATTCGGACGGTATTCAGGCTAAAAAAGGAGAATAATTTGGTAGGTACACTGTCCAGTTCTGAGACTAAATAACATTGAAACAGGAAAACCTATCGCTGAGCACAACAGCGGACCAAAGGAGTATGTTTCCAATAACCGGTGAACAAGAGCATATCAGAGATCGTCGTCAAAATCTGGCAATTGGTTTGAGGCTTTTGTAGATTTTAAAGAATCATAAGGGAACTGCCTTTGTATAGCAACTCCGTGGTAGTAACTCAAATTATATGAGACGGAAGAAAAACTGCCTTCACGAAGACTTCGGAAACTATCACATTCTGTCTAAATTTGTCAAAGTTATCCTTATATGCATTATAAGAAGACTGGACACTGACGAAAGCGAATCAGATAATGTACTTGCAACCCTGGAAAATAGCGCACTGTAACATACGGGCTGTTAGTTACGTTATACGGATAACCCTACTTAAGTAGATGGCTAGGTCATCTTAAACATAGGATCGCATTCTGTAAAGAACGACCTCATTGAACCCTAATGCGGCCGCAAATCGGACATTCATTGAAGAAATACTCTAAGATGGTGGCACCACTCTTTTAACCAGCATCGCAGGAGGTGGTGTCAACAACTCGACAGACAGCAGTTCTTGCTGCCTAAAGACGTCGAGATGATCAAATGGGAAGGAGGTACGTTCGTTTAGTGTACCTGAAATCCAAAGAGTCTGGACATAAGTGCTTGCAGCCATAAGCACTCTAACATTCAGTGGAAGCTTCTAAAAGAGGACATACGAGTATCATATACATACAATGTAGTTTCAAGTTGTATAAAGTCGTACTCTAAGCATTGCCTTAAAAGTTCATCAGCGATTTCCTTATGACATGACTCAGTATTCCAATAGCGATTAATGAAGACTTGCAATAACAACTACACCTTGAAGGTAAGCCCTTAGGCGTGTATTATTTGCTTGCCTAACTAGAAGTGAAGTCTAGTTGTCGTCACCAAAAAAGAGGAGAACACCAGATCCTGCATAAGTGAAACTTCATCTGCATTCCATCCCTAGCTCGGATTTTGATTAAAGGTTATCCGAACGGAGTTCCGATGCCATCGAGTCACACGTCAATCCCATGAAATGGAATTCAAATAAGAGATAATGCCCTTGGGATCAAGGAGAAGGTAATACGAGTACATGTACCCATGCAACCAAGGCAGAGGCAGGAATGATAGAAAAAGTTTCTGAACAGCTCAGGAGTCTAATAGATGCATCAGGGAGGATGTTTTACTGCCAAGCAACTTCGTTAAGATACGATTGTTCCCGTCATGGCCGTGTTGGTATAGACAGAACCAGGTTCGGTGTCAATATCTTGACGAAATCGACTTCACATTGTCAATATGGTCATCTTTTTAGCGTTAATCGAATCAGTCTTAACTGACTTCTTGTTTATCGTGATCAAATTAAGAGGCTTGCCCAACTCAGGTTCCACCCATTTTCGATCACGTCTAGGGCCGACTGCGTTTTAAAGAAAACAGTCGCTAGGCGCGAACCGACATACGATAAAGCTTTGCCATTTGGATATGCCAGAACCACTGAATTTAATCAGTATGCACCATCGCAGTGAAAATAGGATGCTGTATTATGGGCAATCCTAGCTTATGTCTGCGATAAAATATTAATCGAAGTGAGCATCCCCAACAAAGTTTCTTCTCACAAGCACTACTGCAATCCACAATCTTAGTGATTCGTCCATGAATTGTTGTCTCAAAGCGATATACACGTGCAGCTAAGAGCTGTGCCCTCCAAGTTTCTTTCAATATCGATGAAAATGACCAACTTCTGTACTTTTTCTCGAGCACACATTCAGTCTTGGAATTTAAAGTTCCACAGGCTTTTTAAAGTCGAAATACATGCCCCACCTAACATTAAGTGCAGCATTTATCCAGAAAATAGTTTCGTGTACACGCCATTTAACCAATTTCATCATGTTTCTACTACGGATAGACTTTGACGATACTTGCTCATCACATCACTTATCTTAGTCGATTTTTTGAGTACTAGCTAGTCCATACTAACCTTAATATGCGTTTGAGGCTCTACAAAGGTTGTCATCTTAAAAAACTATTTTAATGACCTCCTATCCCAAAGCCCCAGCTATGACACCAAAATTGTCCTAGCCTATCTCAATGCAAGGCTTGGTAGGGAACCCTGTAGAAAACTGACAATGGATTTAGGCTTTCAGAAATTTATAACGCGATTTTTAGTAGTCAGAATGCAGTCTCTACATCTCAGTACTCATGGAGAGATTTTGCTATATCTCCATCAAAACAAGTCACATTTTTACTGCCGCTAGACGCCCCTCTAACATTCTAGATGTCCAAGCTTTTCGAGAAGTCAACATCGACTCCGATCATTACCTTGTTGCGGCCAGAGTACGTCGAAAATCTGCGATTGCTAGAAATTGCTAGAAATCTTGCCATCTGCGTTTCCCTTAAGCTCTCTCAAAACCCTTACCGTAAACCGTGGAACACTAACCGGAATGTTGTCAACGAGTCATCTGTGGAGCCATTCTTGTTGTGATTGGCTTAAAAGCGCTGACACAAATAAAACTCCGGTTTAGTAAAATTTACAGTGAAATAAGGCAGCCAAGCACCAAGTATAGGATATAAAGCTGCGCTGCAGAGTTGAAATAAGAAAACAGCGCAAGCTTCTCGGAAAGAAAAATAATGAACACGAGAAGTATACGAAAAAGGACAAGACTGGGGTTCGACAATTTTATCATAGAATAAAAAAATCAGGACTTCAGGGACATAATTGAAGACTCCAAAGAGGATATGGACAACTAGTAGTAGTGAGAATAAAGATAGTTCTCTTTTGCAGACTGTAAAACGGCGATAATGGTCAAAATACTGCTGTCAGAAAGAATCAGCCATTTACCCTGAGCGATGATCACAGAAGATCCCTGACCTAGACGAAGGTAACTGTACCATCATAAGCTACCGACGCTGGGTATCGAGAGATACAACAACAGGCATCTATTTAAGTTTTTGTATGGCAGTTAGGAGGCGAAAGGTCCCACTCAATCCGACGAGCTAAGCAGCGCGATCAAACGTGCCAAACCTCGCCTCAGTGTACAAATTCAAACGAGTCCCAATCAAAAGGATGGTTTCTTGTATAAGGACGCCAAACAGGTGTATGACGCCATAATTAGAGACCGTTGCAAAGGTCAAATAAGTCAAAGTCGCAGAGCTATTTGCACCAGCTTAATCTACATTATGTTCAGGGGAAACCGCACCCGAAACATGGAATCTCAGAATTGTTTGTCCAATATACATGAAAGGCGACTCTTTTGGCTGCATCAACTACGACTATGTCTCCTAAGCATTGCCAATAAGATCTTTGAGAACTTTTTGTACTATGTGAGCATCTGAACCCATTCAGAAATAAACCAATTGCTCAAAGCCATTGCGATTTCAGGCTTGAAAAGTTGATCACCTATCAAATGATCATACTACCGCAGATCTTGAAAAAGACCCGCAAATTTCAGAACGGCGCTTACCATTTGTTTGGTGATCTCTACTAACTTACCCATCAGGTTGTGAAGGATTCTTATATAGAATTGTCGCAGCTCCATTTCGGTATTGAATAAATTGTGACTTTCAATGCCAAAAAAAAGGTTTTGGAGAAGGTGGCCTAGAAACCATCATTCAAAAACGGCATAACTATGTGGATGTTGTCAGCGGAAAAAAGAAGCACACCACCACCTAACTTGTATCAGTTACAAATTCGAGGTAGTTAAAGACCTTGTCTACCTTGGTTCCACTGTTACAACATCGGCGACATGAGTATGGTCAAACCTCTACTGATCCAAAGCCTGAGTTAGCTGGATCATGATGAGAGAATGCACGCCACAACTTCAGTTCAAAGAGTCTTCGAGACAACGTGCCATAGTTCAGCCGCCACCGACGTACAGCCGTTGCGTACGCAAGTGAAACGGGGCCTCAACCAACTTTGAGTACGGCACTGATGGCACGTGGAGAAAATTGTGTGCTAGCTGGAGAGGCTTGCTGGCTGAGATTCTGGCTCACATACGATAGAATTGGAGAAATTTTAACAACTTACCGTTTACCACTGCTCTGGCCTTACTCTGTCAGTCATCGGACTGTTAAACGGAATAAGAACTCTCCTATTGAAAATCATATTCAAACTACGACTTATCAGAAACACTAATAAATCAACGGATCTTCTCTATTTGGATTTGTATTGCAAATAACACTCCCAGACTTTTTATTGTCATGTGCAACCCAACAATCAATCGATTCTTCATGTGCGAAAGATACTGCATTCTATTGCTTGCATGCTAAAATCGATTGGTGATAATTAGATACTTACGAGTGATATTGACATCCAGATAATTGAAAATGTCAAGAAAACCAACAGTAAGTTAGTTGTAAATAGGAAAATTCCACATAGTTGACTGACTGGGATTCAGTTATGGAACCGGAAGCCGATCCAACCGATACCATCACGATCGCCTCAAGAATGCAATTTTGAATATTTCTTGTATTTTTCTTTATCTAGATCCAACCTAAAGATGGATACAATTATTATTTCACTTAAGGTTGCTTAAGTCGACCATATTTCACATTTATCTATCAGACCATGTCCGAAGCACACATTTATAATCTGATCATCAAAAGTCAATAAAAAAAACTTGGCGTCAAAATGCAAATTTGACTGCTATTTACACTGTTACGTTTGGCAGTTACATCAAATGAGGGCTGTAAATGTTCAATATGCCTTATTAGTTAAAATACGAACACGTGGGAGTAAATTATAATTCGAATTTCGCTGATGAGGTAATAAATATCTATGCTATACGAAAACAGTTTTTTTTGTTGTTTGTAAATTGAAAAGAAATTCGTCAGTTTCGGTGCCGGTATCGTTCCGCTTTTAGGACCTAATAAATCAAATTTTAAAAATTCTAGAGCTCATTTTTGGTAGAAAATAATTAAATGATCAACTTGTTGCGGTAAATTTTCCCGCAACAAGGTTTACCCTCTCCCTGGTGCTTCTCCCTTCGTTCCCTCTTTTCTTTGAGTGGGAAGACCGAGCTCTGGCGGAGGTGGAGGGCAGCCATGGTCCCATCAGCCATTGGCCCACCGACCACAGACCTCGGAAAGAACCCACATAGGTATACGGGCGGTTATCCTCAGAGGAGGACGAGGTGGTTCGGTCGGTGAAGCCCTAAGGACGGTAGGGAGACTCACGACGAACCAGGAGCCCAGGGTGCGACAGGAGGTCCACCAAGATCACCGTTGTCGGAGCCCGTAGGCTAGACGGGAGACTCGCAACGGGCTGCACCAGACAGGACGTCTGAAAGTCATCGACGGGTGGGGACGGACGGTCCTTGTAAGCCAGACACCCCAACACGATGATGACGGGTGGGGGAGGACGATCCCCGGAACTTACACCCCAACGAAAGCCAAGTTATATAAAGGCTTGAGGACTCCCACATCTTGCCATCGATGTGGAGACAAGAAGCATCACATCTCGTAATCGATGTGGATGCTAACGTGAAATGTCTAAGGGGGAAGAGATGACGATCTCTTTTGTAGCTACACCCCCAACGTGGGAGCTACGGAGGAGCGACGGTGTTGTGCAGGCGGACGGCCAAGATAATAAGACACATCCCAACGTCGCATCAACTTTAAAAGTCAGGTTCGATGGGTGAAGGGACGACGACCCCTTTCAAGCCAGCACCCCACCGATGGAGCACCAAGGGAGCAGCAGAGACTGTAGGCGGACGGCCAAGTTACTAGGCAGCCTCCGACGAGGGAATGTACAAACATAAACAAGAACAACAACAGTAACCACAAACAATAACAACAACCAGCGACAACAAACAATAATAATAACAATAATAATAAACAACAATAATAAACAACAACAACATATAAACAATAACATTAACATAATAACAAAATAAAAATCATAACAAAGTACCAGGCGGGCAGAAGGGCCCACAACATAAACAAACAAACGAAACGAAAACAAAACAAAAATAAAATAAAATACGTAATTATGTAAGGAATGACCCGCTATTGGTCAGTCCCCCCATTCCCCCCAAATCTGAACGCCGATCCACCGGAGTAAGTAGGGAACCGGGGTAATATATCACAGAGACACATATACTTAGCTTTGGTTGGGGCGGCGGTTTAGAGAATGGCTAGACCGGGGTATAATCAGATTAGGATTATACCCACACAACCTTCCTCCTTCGTCCCAACACTCCGATCATACTTTCGTTCTCCTTCGCGTTTGTTGTTGTTTTTCAACTTGGTTCAGTTCGATGGGGGAAAATTAACCGGGGATCAGCAATGAGAGAAACATTGCTTCTCGCAATTTTCAATGTAGTTCCAGTGTCTAGGGAAATAGCTAGGCATAGCTAGGATCCACAAGCTCTCATAAACTCGCTCAGTGGAGTTCCCAGTTATCACTGGAAGCGGGAGAGAACTCAGTGTCTGAGGAGTCTAGAATGAGAGTGTACAATTGGAAACAATTGGAATGTGTGAGAGGCCTAGTTGAACACGGGAGCACACACTAGCAAAGTTGCTAGTCGTGTAGCTGGAAACCCCGTTGTTGGGTTCCCTAGAGCCAAATGAATGTGTGTGTGAGTGAGTGTGAGAATGCGTGTGAGAATCTGTCGAGAGCTTGTGGAAAGGAAAAGATCTGGAAGTCACTTTGGTGACGACCAGCATTTTGTGAGGGTCTTGTTAGAAGTTTTCGAGTTCGTTTTAATTAGAATTGCGAAAAGCAATTTTTTTTTCTTTTTGCAAAGCAAAAAAAAAGTAGAGTAGTTGAAGCGCGAGTTCTTGGGGAACACCAAAAAAAAAAATAGTGGAAAAAAAAAAGGAAAGGAGAAAGGAAAAGACGAAGGATAGACAGGAGTAGCGGGATAAGGAGGGAGACCGTACCAGAAAGGGGGCAGGACCGCCAGGAACTCAAAAAGCTAAGTATAGTGCAGTGTAGTGTAAAAAAAAAAAAAAATAAAAAATAAAAAAGAAGAAAAAGCGTTTTTTTGTATTGAAGAATACAGACTCCGGTGGGCCGCGCGTGCGTTTCCATCTCGAGAAGTAGACGAGACACGCGACCCGTTAGTTTGTTTTTTTTTAATCTTTCGGGACTGCTGAAATAGCGGGTCACTCTAGCGACGAGTGTTCCGTTAATTCCTTTTTTTTCAATAAATCGTCGTGCTCCGACGGAGCCGTTATAACGTTTTAAACCATCGCCTTTTGTTCTTTTTTTTGTGTCGTGATTCTTTTCGGGGAAGATTTTCATTTCGTTGTTTTTCCGTTCGGTTTGGTTTTTTTTTTCTTTCGTTGTGGTTTCGTGATTCCAATAAAAAAAAAAAAATCACGTGGCGCTCAACTTCGGTTTTCTTGTGATTTTGTTGCCCAGGTCTAGCTGCCATCAAAGCGCTACCTGGAGGTTTCGGGAACCCACATCTGGAATTAGTGCGGATTCCAGAAAGTTATTTTTGATTCGGGGCAACTGAGATTGTTGCCGGGGATCAATCATAACAAACTTCATTTCAGAAAGATATATTTCGGGATGGGCTACGGTATTTTCCCGATAACAAACGAAAATAATTTTTGGAATAGTTGCTCGTCTTTCTATTCAGGCTTATCGTAGAAAGGGTTGGACTTATTTCACTAAAAATGAGGGATTTGATCGGTGACTTTCGTATATCTTGGATTGGGTCAGCAGTGCAACAATCAGTGCAACAAACCATAGAGAAGAGCCTGCTTTACCTCAGAGCGATAGTTAATGGTAACTGCAAAAGTAAACCCTTATTCATGCTGGCTACAACGATAGCAGCAATATACTGGCCTTCTCAGTCATAGAACTCAAAAAATTAAAAAGATATGACAAACCAACTAATAGTCTCGGATACATGGATTCACTGTTAACGTCCCTCGCAAAGTTGAAAGAACTACAATCTTTGGATATGCATGTGGAATGTTCGGACCAGAGCGGAGCTCTTTAAATACGGTGGTGATGTTTTGGTAGAGAGCATGCGCCGAATCATCAACCAAGTATGGGTGGAAGAAAACATGCCCGATGACTGGACTATTAGCTCCATATGCCCCATTTACAAAAAAAGCGAACCTATGTCTTGCAAGAACTATCGCGGCATATCCCTGCTTAATGTCGCATATAAGATCCTATCCAAAGTACTGTGTGAACGTCTTAAACCCTTCTGCAACACACTAATCGGCACGTACAAGTATGGCTTCCGGCCCGGCAGATCGACTATAGACCAAATTTTCACACTGAGGCAAATCCTGGAGAAGACCAACGAATTTCAAGTCGAAACACAGGAGCTCTATATGGCGATGGCCGAATTCGGAATCCCGACAAAACTGATTCAGCTGTGTCGCGTGACGCTGCAAAACTCGCGCTGCAACGTGCAGTTTGGAAATATTTCCTCTGAATTATTTCAAACATGTGACTTCTTCAATCTTGTACTGGAGGAGATAGTGCGCAGGGCAGGTGTCAACACGGAAGGCACTATCTTCAACAGGTCCGTTCAGCTGCTAGGGGTATGCGGACGATATTGAATCATCGGTTGCTCCCAGCGAGCCGTGATAGAAGCGCTCATGGCGATTGAAGAATAGGCGAAATCCGTTGGCCTTGAAGTAAATGAGGACAAGACTAAGTACATGCTATCAATAAAAAAACAAGCATCTGTCCACCGCATAGGACAAAACGTCACTATTGATAGCAAAAATTTCGTGGTAGTTAGGGAGTTCACCTAACATGAACTCCGCGAATGACACCCTAGTGGAGGTCGGCTTGGCCAAACAATTGGGTTTAAAACTCCTAACTCGAAGGACGAAATGTGTGCTCTATAAAACCCTTATCCTGCCAGTTCTGCTTTATGGCGCTGAGTGCTGCACGATAAGCAAAACGGGGGAGAGCTGATACTGGGTTCCTTCGAAAGAAAAATCACTTCAGCCGATTTTTGATCCTGTGTTCGGGGAGGGCGAATGGAGGAGTAGATACAACCGCGAACTCTATGAGCTGTACCAAGATGTGGATGTAGTGCAAAAAACCAAATCACGTCGACTACATTGGCTCGGCCACATCGAGCGAATGGACAATAATTCTTCAGCTAAGAGGATCTTCGAATCCCAGCCCCCAGGTTCGAGAAGACAAGGAAGACCGAACCTCCGCTTCAAAGACCAAGCCATCACGGATGCCAGAGCATTTTGTCTGGACAACTGTAAGCAGCGTGCCCGGGATCGTACGGGATGGAAACTCTACACGGGTCGGAAGCCCGGCTTGAAATAGATATAAATCAAAGTAAAAATTTCCGAACGGATTGGTATTAATTTATTGCATAAAACTATTATACAGAGAGGGAAATAATTTTGCTCCTAATAATTTCTATCGTTCTGTATATTTAGCCGAACGGAGCAACTCATTTACTTCATCCGTGCGGCATCGGATAAAGAATAGTGCCGCAGTGCGTCCCAGCTTGCCGTAAGAGGCGACTAAATGGGACACCAATCATATACAGGCAACTATGATACCAAAAATGAGCCTGTGACAATTTAACACCTTAAAACTTTCCCACAAGTTTGTATGCAATCAGTGGGTTCCCACGTCTGGAGACTACCGGTGGGGTAAAAAAACAGTCAATCAATTCGAAAAGAGCATACAAGTGTCAAACCACTCAAACTTTAGATACACTTCATGGAAATGATCGCAATTAATAGCACTACCCCGCTGGGCACCACGGTTGCAACGCACTCGGATGATCCCAGAGCAAGCAGAAGTGCTTGTGTCAGAGCCCGACGGATTCCGGGGGCGGGCAAAATGAGGTTTCCAAAATATTTTCATAAACTTCGGTTTGGAAGTTGGAACGTCGGCTCGATGACCTCAAAAAGTTTAGAACTGGAAGCGATTATCCGTCGCAGAACTCTACAAATCCTGTGCGTAAAGGAAACGAAGTGGTGTAATACAGGAAATAAAGCGCGTTTTCTAGATTTAAAAACTAAGGCATTTAAGATGTTCTACCATGGAACGGTCAATGGACGAAACGGTGTTGGAATCGTTGTTGCAGCGGATCTTCTAAACAACATCGTTGGTATCTTGAAAATAAGCGACCGCTTGATGAGTGTTAAACTCGTCATACACAATGAAACGTGGAACATTGTTAGCGCGTACGCTCCACAAAATGGATGCGACCAATCGGAAAAAGATACATTTTGGTCAGAGTTCGGTAATTTGCTTAGAAATATACCTATCGATGAGATGCTCTTCGTAGGCGGAGATTTAAATGGCCACGTCGGAGAAACAAATGTTGATTATGAGGACTGCCACGGCGGTAAAGGCTTTGGAACCAGAATTTCAGCTGGGGAAGATATCCTTGTAGCGTGTAGGGCTTACGGCATAACCGTCTTATATACAATGTTTATTAAACATCAACGACATCTTATCACCTATAGCAGCGGATGCCACGAAATGCAAATAGATTATCACTTCTGTAAAATGTCGATGAGAAACCATGTTAAGGACTGTAAAGTCGCTAGTAAGTCAACATCGTCTGCTGATTACAGAATTTTTCACAGCAGAGCCACCGAAAATACGGGCATCGTTTGAAAAGCCAAAAATCCGGTGGTATAATCTATCGAAGGAACGAGGCGCAAGAGTTATCGTACTGGCTAAAGAAGCACTTTGAAATATAAACGGAACCATAGACTCACTTAGCCCGCAAGAAATGTGCACGAGGAATGCATAACACTCGCAAAGTCCCATCTGGGGACTATATCGAAATACCATTACGTCGGCCAAGAAACATGGTGGTGGAATGACGAAACCAAACGAGAGTGCATTCCAAGCGTGGACAAAATGCGATCGGAGCGACGATATCGAAAAAGTTCGACTGGCTCTCGAATACGAGCGTCTTAAAAGGATCGCAAAGAAAGTCCTGGCTCGAACTCGAGCGGCAGAAGCGGAAAACCTGTACCAGGAGTTGGAACAAATATCCTCACGATCGGCGGATAGAAGACAAGCTATCCAAGAAGTTCAAACGTCGTACAGTACTAAAATGCCAAATATTTTTAAGCTCGCTGCACAGAGGAGAAAAAAATTCGATGGAAATAATTTCGCCGAAATACATCAAAAATGCAGACGGTCGCTTACTAACAAATAAAAAGGAAATTTGTGGCCGGTGGCTTGAATACTGCAAGGAGTTGCTTAACAAACAGTTCCCACGTGATATCGTGCCGACAGCTGGTCTATTCGAGGAGTTTCGGACTTTTCAATCGAAGAAATAAGTATAGCAATTGGAAAAATGAAGCGGGGGAAAGCGGCGGGACCAGACAGCATTCCATCAGAGTTTTGGTCGAAGATGGAGGGGATCGGCAGCGTTTGGCTATCGAAACTTTTAAATAAATTAAAATGTGGACAACCTATACCGAATCAATGGAGAAGTAGCTTCTTGGTTCCATTATACAAAGGAAAAGGCGACACTCGGAAATGCATCAACTACTGTTCAATCAAGCTGATGTCACACACGATCAAAATCGTCGAAAGAGTCTTAAACGAACGTCGTCAGCAAATAATAAAGCTCGATAATAGCCAGTGTGGGTTTTTTGAAGGAAGATCGACGGTGGTCGCTATGCAAAGCCTGCGAATAATAATGGAAAAGCACCGAGATTCGTCTAAGGATTTACACATGGTATTTATCGACCTCGAGAAAGCATTCGATCGAGTGCCTAGGGATCTCTAGAAGTCTCAAAACGTACCGGAAACGTATGTTAGAATATATACAAGACATGTACGGAAACGTGAAAACTGCGGTTAAAAGCTCTGCCGGACTAAAGAGAGAATTTCCAGTTAATGTCGGAGTGCATCAAGGAAGTGTACTTAGCCCTTTCCTCTTTAACGTAGTATTCGACTATCTTTTAAAAGACTGCATGCGCGAAGCAAATGTAACGCCTATTCTCTTCGCTGACGACGCAGTTATACTTAGCGATAACGTCGAAGATTTACAGAACGCCTTAGATTCATGGAGAAATGCGCTAGAGAGAAACGGGTTTAAAATAAGTCGTTCAAAGACGGAGCATTTGACGTGCCCATTTGCGCATCCGTTGCGACCTGTTCCGGATATAATGTTAGACGGAATAGTTCTTCCGAAAAGCACTATCTTTAAGTACTTAGGATCAATCGTTAACATGGAAGCGAAATGTGACGACGACGTAAACCACAGAGTGAGTGTGGGGTGGATGAAATGGCGGAAAAATTCGGGAATCATTTGCGACCGAAAATTTCCGCTCTTATGTACGGATCACAGTGCTGGACAGTGTACGAAGAGTTTAAAATCAAAATGACGGCAGCGGAAATGAAAACGTTGAGGATGTCTGTTGGAGTCACTAAACGCGATTGCATTAGATCTACGCGTATAAGAGGAAGTCTACATATAGTATAAAGAATTCGGTAACCGAACAGCTTGAGGCGACTAGAATAAGCTGGTATCGCCACGTCCAAAGACGATGGGCGGAAAATCCGGTTAAAAAGGCACTATCAACTACTCTGCCCCGGAACAAAAAATATTTCTCTCAAAATTTGTCGCTCCTTTTCTTAATTAGCAATTTTTTGTACGAAAGTGAGCTACTATGTAATAAATCAAAGGCCACCGAGTTTGATCTAAAATTGTATAATTTTCTTATTCAACTTATCAGAAAGACACAAATGAATCTGAACTCTAAGGGCATTAAAATTTTGTTTTGTAATTGTACTAGCTTTATGGATAAATTATAAAATAGTAAAATATCAATACTAGCGATACAGGTATACTAAGAGTTCAGAGGTTCGCTTTATTTTATTTCTTTTTACGAGTAAAGTTATAGATACTCACTTCTTTTTAATTGGAATTTTTTTTTGCTCCAAATTGGATCAATTAACAAAGATGAAAAAAAATATTTATCCCTAACTCCGATCGGAACTTTTCATAAGAGATCATTAAATGTTTGTTCCTGCCCAGGTACTTCGGATAGATATCTTTAAGCCCTGGTTAGGACCCTTCACAAGCCACGTGCAACTGAGCAATAAGCAGAGGCTCTTGACTGCAATCATGCAGATACGGGGATACCTATAGGGAAAAGAAAGAGCGCTTTTTGCAATATACAGCAGACTAAGATACGAGCGAGAATCTTACAACAATCCGCATCAGGGCTAAGTTCAGTAACAAAAACCTTAAATGCCCCAATGCCCCTGCAGAAGTCAAGGACAACGCCACCAATGAATGACTTTAATGAGCTCCTCGCCAAGACATATGAACAATGTCCAAAATGTGCCATTCAAATCGAACTTCAACGTCAGAATAGAAAAGGAGGACCACTATTCTAAGGATATGCTACACGCTGCTATGAAATATGACTTAAGCAAGCATATGGTGGTCTTTTCTTAACATACATAAGGGGAGTCGGCCCTAAATCAAATTGATCACATTGCGATAGAATTGAGGCTCAGTATTCGGTACGAACGAACGTTTTGGTCAGCCAATATTGACTCAGATCATCACCTTGTTGCAGCCAAGAATTCTCCAAGCGCCACAATAAAGAAAAACAGCTTTGAGAAGGTATAATGTACAATAACTGTAGTCGCAAAAGATCGCCAGAATCTTTGCATCTCACGAAATAACAACGAAATTTTTTACCGCCAGCATCAAGTACCGAAGACCAGTGACATGGTTGCTAACGTGCCATCAGAGGCGACGCAACATAATAACATGCCTCCTACAGCCAGAAAAGCCCATTCAACTGAGAGAATGACAGCCAAACTTCCTTCCATTTGACCAATATTAATGTGACTATATCAATATCTAAGCTACGAATCCAACAAAGAAGTTGGACCTGATGTTTTGCCGGCCGAGGAATTGAAAGCTGCTGAAAATGACTTTGTGCAGGTCATACACCAACTCACTTCTCAGTATCGTTTGGCCGGTCCCAAAAAAAGGAGGTATTAGTCTACTCAACGTCGCATACATACCTTTCGTCGACAACCGACCAAATCTTCACACTCTTGTAGATTTTGTAAAAAAAACTCAAGATGTCCATATCCATTCCCACCATCCTGTCATCGATGTTAAGGCCGAAAATGACAGCTTCTACAAAGAGGTATATGGTGCAAGGCTTAGTTTTGTCATCCTTGCCAAGATTGTCCGTCTGTGCAGAATGACAATTGAGAATTCTGGCTGCTCCGTTAAGGTGGGCAAAGATCTCACCGAGACCTTTGATATCAAAAAAGGATAAAACAACGTTTTGCGCTATCATGTGGCCTCTTAAACCACCTGCTTGGAAGAATTGTAGGGAAATCACAAGCACAATGAGACATAACCTTTCAAATCAGTTAAATTACCAACATACGACTATAGTAGAGACTATATCAAGAGAACACAGCGGGCCGTCACCAGTGTTGAGACCGAAGTTGACTGTAATTGAAGGCAAATCTAATTATATGCTGCCAAAAAGAAGGGACATTTGACAGAACGTTGCAGTCGAGGTAGCAAAGGATTTTCTCTACCTTGGCTCTGCTATATGTTCTGCCAACACCACATCAGCCGGAGTAAAACGAAGAATCACTTTTGCCAATCATTTCATTGGGATTAGAAGGCAGCAGGGTAGTGAGGCCCTATTGCTAACACCTAAGAAGATTCTATATGAGACCTTGCTTACCCCAGTCCTTCTTTATATCATTGAGGCTTGGACTCTATCGAATGCGGAATGAGATATCCTCGGTCGTTTCGAGAAATATATTCAGCCCCGTTTACATTGATGGATTTTGAAAGAGAAGATTTAACCGCAAACTATGTATATGAGCTACACAGCAACATCGGCCTGAGATGGCTAGTAGACCTCACCTTAGGTGGAGTTCAGAGGGAGCTGAACCGACTTGGAGTACGCTATAACAACAGGAGAGGCTTCTTGTTGGGGTCCAGGTTTACCCGAACTGTAGCGCCTCCTAAGTAGGTAAGTAAGCAAGTAATCAGTTCTATTTTCTTTTTTTACAAATTCGTAATTATGTTTAGCAAAAATGTGCGCTTTTGACGCATCGAAGTCCTTAATTTCCATCCAAAAAGAGTTTAGACGGACGTTTGGCGGCCAAACTGATGTACCCTTATAGGGCTAGAAAATTCTTTTGCCGAGCGTGGAACAATCTCAAGAAGGCCTCACTTCTGAGATCGTTCAGTCCGGATACACGATGCGATTGCTGCTACCGTACAAACAAATCCAAATGTTTCGACCCGAAAATTTACTGCTTAAATGGGAATAAGACGACTTTACTCCAGCCATGGTTTCACGGGCTGCGTGGAAAGTGAAAGGGTTTTGATTGAATACAATGTCGTTAAGGACACGGGCTTTAATCTCAGGCAGCAAATGTTCTGTAATCATGGTGCGATAAGAGCATCTACACAAGCCGGCCTCAGTTTTGAAGAAATACGTATGATTCCATCAGCCTAAAAATCACTACAAACCATTGCTTTATCTACATGTAAATGAGCCTCATCACTGACAAAAAAAATTGTCAAAAACAGTGGATATTCTTGAAGCTTTTCAACAGCCGCTTGACTGAAACCGAGATGTTTCGGAATGTCGTCCGCTTTCAGTATCTACACAAGTTCAATTTTGTGTGCTCCGAAAAGGCCGATTTTTTTTAGTTCTTCGCGAGGAACAGGCAAAATATTTCAACGTATGGCACTCTCTTTTGACTCTGTTAGGTAGGCACAACTCTTCTTGCCATTTCCACCAAATTTAAGCGTTACAGCGAGACATTTGTGAAGATTTCTTAATAAAGATACAAAAACTGAGAAAAAAAATTTACACTTCGCAGCAAATTTTGTATTAAAAATGAAACCAACCAACGGCACCAATATGTTGAAAAGGTATTTTAGTAACGATGCTTTAGAGAAAGCAATGGCTTATGATTGGTATGCGATCTTAAGAAGTGACCGTGAAGGCATCGACGATGAGGACAAAATCAAGAGTTTTCTGGTCATAAGTCACAGAGATGGCCAACATTTTAATTGGAACCGTTGCCGGGATTTTAACCAGTGAGTTGAAGATAAGATGATTTTTGCAAAGATGATACCGTAACACTCGGACTTCATAGGCTGATTCCGGTCAGACATTCGTTTAACATTGCATTACTGACGACGAAAAGTGGATTTAAGAGAACGATACACAAATCAATCGAACTTTGTGATCACAATCAGTCAAAAAAGAATGCGATGGTCATTGTTTTAATGGACTACAATGATGATGTGCACTCCTAAAGATCAGGCTTAGACAGTAAATTAGCCTTTTCTACTCCTTGTATGATATTTTACTGAAATGTTCAGTCTTTTGCAGGGCGCATAACGTACCACCATTCAACTTTATCAGTGTCCAGTGTCGAGTACTTACAGTTCCAAAACTTCTCCTCTGAACCTTGACTAACCACTTTATCGATGACTTTATTTCCTGTGATTTGGTGACCTGGGACTCAAGCTCAGCGAAATTTTCCATTCTCGAACTAACTCGATAGATGTTATTGGGTTCATCAAGGCTTTAAGGCTGTCGATATAGATGCAGATGCTTCGCCCTTTCCATCTGTTCTTTACAATATAGTTTGTTGCCAATGGGATTGTAGTGAAGTAGTCCTCCAGAAAGACACCAATGTCACATTCTGGCCTTGACACCATCCATGAAAACCCGACTACATTCCATTTCTGGCCGTGATTCTATCTGAAACCATTTTTGGCACAGGAAAAGTAGTTTTATTCAACAGTTCATTGCCTTAAACCGCAGACACATAGGACCAAAGTTAAAATACACTCTCTCTGCCAGCAAGGTCATTAAATCCATAGCGCGTGTCTTACCAAATACAACTTTTCTCTAAAAGGAAGATGTCTTTGAGAATGCCGCCCATGATAGAATATCAAGGGTAACAGAGCAAAGTTTTCTGGGGAGACCAGACCATTCTTTGGAGTGTGACATATTTAAGCTGATTTACACTGTCAGAAGCTGGCATTGCCCTGAGCATTTTTGAGGTGAATTGTTATTCATGTTGGCCTGCCTGTGTTTTAAACCAAACAATCGCTAGACATGCAGTACAGCTTCATCACCCGAGTACGACTTAGAGTAGATATTAGAACTATTGGGAGCGTAGTCTTAACCAACATACTCCAACGGAAGGAAGGTGGGACGCGACATCGATTTGAGCGCGCCATCAGCATCGCCTTTATCCACAAAACTGGTGATTGTTGTGCTGTCCGGCAGAGGTACGGTGAATGACTTTCAAAAGTGAGAGCAAGTTATCCCACACCAATTTTATGGAATGGCTTTCCCTTGGTAACTGGGTGGCTAACACAATTAAGTGCTTGCATGAGCTAATATTAGTCCTTCGACGTCTAGATTTGCTGCAGAAAAAAAAACTTGAACTAAAATCCACTTTACCAAAACCAGGGCGGACTACACGTTGCAAGAGAAGTGGTATAGAAAATCCTTGGCTTGAAAAGAAATATACTATTGGGTATATTACTTAATTCGCGCGTTTTTTTTTTTCAAAATTTGAACGTTTATTTAAGAAAAACATGTGCAATAGTATTATTCAAAGTATTGCCCATCTGAAGCTATGACTTTTCCCATCTTTCTGGCAGTTTGTGGATCCCATCCCAAAAGAACTGCGCTGGCTTGGCAGCCAAGAATGAATCAAGCCAATTTTTGATATTCTGCTCTGATGTGAACCGTATTTCAGTGTGGGCGTTCTGCATCGACCGGAACAAATGGTAGTCAGAAGGGGCAAGGTCTGGGCTATAAGGCGGGTGGGGTAAGATTTCCCATCCACTGTTTTCCAAATAGTTCTTAACCGGAATAACGACGTGGGGCCGAGCGTTGTCATGATGGAAAATTATTGCGTCGTGTCTGGTCGCATATTCCGGGCGTTTTTCGGCTACTGCTCCCTTCCAACGGGTTAATTGTGTTCGGTAGCATTGTCCATTGATGGTTTCACCCGCACACCCATCTGATCACACCAAATACAGACCATTACCTTCGTGCCATGGATATTCGGCTTTGCCGTTGATTTGGCTGGTTGGCCGGGTTTCACATATGATTTTTTGCGCTTGGTGTTGTCGTAATGGATCCATTTTTCATCACTAGTAACAATCCGATGCAAAAATGACTTCCTTTTGTGGCGTTCCAGCAGCATTTCGGACATGCAAAACCGCCTTTCGACGTCTCTCGGCTTGAGTTTATGTGGAACCCAATTTCCTTGTTTTTGAATATATCCAGCTGCTTTTAAACATTTTGAAATGGCTGCTTGAGTGACACCCTAAGATTCTGCGAGCTCTTCTTGTGTTTGGCAACAATCTTCATAGAGAAATGCTTCCAGTTCTTCATCTTCAAACTTTTTTGGCTGCCCAGGACGTTCATCGTCTTCCAAGCCAAAATCACCACTTTTAAATCGTGCAAACTACTTTTGGCACGTTCACTCAGCTTGCGCATGTTCACCATAAACTTCCACCAAAATACGATGACTTTCGGCAGCAGTTTTCTTCGTATTAAAGTAATGAAGAAGAACTCCCCGCAAAAACACTTTTTCAGGCACAAAGTTCGACATATTTAAGTTAAAAAAATAATTGTTGTTTACGCTTCAAATGAATGACATATACTGAAATGACGTACAATGACAGTAGTTTTCCAACGCATGTCCCAATTGACTAATAACAATGGAATAATACAAGTTACGCCATCTCTTAGCAAACCGCACGAATTAAGTTATAGACCCAATATATCATATACCGATCCATGCTGCATGACTTAGGAAGATGTATACTCCTTCCAAAGCCTCACAAAAATACTGCAGATATAACTCAGATCGGAGAGTTCCATCAATGATTTTCAAATAATAAGAGATAAGCTAGCTTTTCGCCTAAATTGCTTCAACATAATATTCGATTCTTAGTTACTGCGATATCATGAGAGGAAGCATTTTAGTGGTAATGTTCTCCTGTCTTCAGATAAAATTAGAGGAGCGTTAGCCGATCTTTCACAAGGAGGTGCTGACTACTCAGCTTGTACTTGGTGAAGACAACCTTAAACGACAGGCAGAACTGCTACATTTGAGAGACAGTAAAGGAGTGAGAACTTGATTCTGAAACTTCGTACTAACAACACATAAATCCATTCGCTACAGAGCTTAAATAGATCAAATGGTGCAAACATACAAAAAATCCACGTTGATACGAAACAAGAACACCTAACCAAGTAATTATACGAAATTCATTCCACTACTCTATGGGGACACCACATGACGTTAACAATTCTTGGAATTCCTTTACTCAGCGGCAATTTTTATTGAAAAAAAGGCGAGCTTATCACCAAAAGCCTGCATACATTCTAAACGTCACCCATGTTTGGTAGGCGAACTCAATTCATTTCTTAGAATCACGAAATAAGAAAAAAATAGATACCAACGTCTAAGAACAGTCATAGTTGTTGGAAAACTCCCCCAAAAAGATCTAAATCAGATCACGTAAAAAAGTATTTGTAGATACTAAATAGTCTTGTCGTGACACTCCTCATTGTTCCACAGAAACCGATTGATTGGTGTCACCAATGCCAAAGCATAAACAATTACCTTATCTCCATTGAACACCACTTATTTTCGTTTAATTAGTCAAATATACAATCTATACATCGTATGATCATAAAATTTGCAATTCAAAAATGCACCAAAACAGAAGAAAATATTTAACTGGTCCATGGTAAGACCATAAACTCAAACTGCAACAGTGCCATTACCCCCAAAAATGCAAAAAATATTATAATTTTTGGAAAAATTCAAATCTTCCCATATACATATATGCATCTAATACAATTAATCACCAATGTTAACCTTCGTTTCTTTCCATTACCAATTATTCATCGGCAATTCGTCTAAATAACGATTTCACAACCACACGGCCTGAGCTAAGGATGAGCATTGTTTGCATAAATTGAGCATAAAATCATAACAACATTTGGAAATTAATTTAAAAATAAATACAACACAAAAGAGTTTGTGTATCCATTACACAGATACATCGTATGCACATCTGAAATACATGCAAAATGTAAGTCAATGTCAAGCAAAAAAGAAAAGCCACAGACAACAACGATAATAAATATTTTAAATCCATCCAAAATCAATGGGACAATATGTGTATCTGACCCAATCGGAATCTGTAATTTTGTGCAAATTTTATGTATATTAATGTTTCGAACCCGAAAAAGATACTAAGCACAACGATAATCGCACGCAAAATAAGTCCAAAGCCGAAGAGATACTCGTACACTCTCATATACAACAAGAAATCGATCGAAACTTATGTAAACCATCTCATAGCTCGATCCATGAAATCTCCGATGAAAGCGAATCACAAGAAAAAAAAAAACAAACACACAACCGATTGCAAGAAAGACGAAGAAAAACCAAGACAAATCGCAAAATTAAAACTCGAAAAAGCCACCCAAATTAGCCAAAGATTGATGAAACATCAAATAGATTCATTTTGGTTTTTTTTTTTTTTTTTTTAAATTATGAAACTCTACAATCAATTCGATAGCAAAAACTACTCGTATGACCGGACTTACTTTGACAATATATTCCTCGTAAATCTGTATTCTCAAGAGTTCACAGGCATTCCTATTTCAAAAGAAAATTCGTCGAAAAGTATCTCCTGTAACGTAGAAGTACGAGTAGGTATCCTTGAGACAAAAATCAGCTCTCAATCGACATTGTTTTTAAAAAAAAATGATTTATATGGCTCACTCACGACGATCGATATCCTTTTTTTTAAACACATTCACTTGGATTTTTTTTATGAAAAAAAAAAAAATTAATAAAAATATTTTTATGAATTTTCAAAATCAGTAGAAAAAGATTTTGTCGGACCCGAATAAGGACGCGTTTAGATGTAGTACACAGACGCACTACTCAATTTCGTCAGACTGGCAGGGGTTTTTATTTCTTCATTCGACAACGACAACGACAACAACAACGACAACGACACTAGGATTCTCTTAAAACAATCCGAAAATTAAAGTATCCGCGTTATGTTTTGACGATTTCCAACCTCTAAGATCGTTGGTACTAGGTGTCTTTGGAAATATTGTCAAAACCAGCCAGGGTATATCCGTAATAAGGCGCGCGCGCACATGAGAGAAGCGTGTCTGTTGATCTAAAGTTATCGCAGTGTAATGTGTAAAGCTTGCGAGTATATGAATGGACCCACTATGGGATGCCATAATGTTAAAAACCCCAATCCAATCACTAACACTAACTCAACTATACTTCCACCACCTTTTTACTCATAGATACTCATATTCGCTCGCATACTAATTGCAGAGCTATTTTTTTTTTAGTTTTCTTTGCATTTTCCATATTTCGATGTCATGCAGGCTGTTTGACTCAACAGCTCTCAAGAGTCAGCTAGTTGTTTGAGTATTTTATTTTTCTTTTCAAAAGATACTTGGATCATAGTGATACAACTACTCAATGTTGCAGAGTCACAGGCTGTGTGATTCATTATAGTTTGGTAGTCGGGCAGTTGTTTGAGTATCTTTTGTGAGTTTTTCTTCAACAAAAACTACTCAGCGTTGCAGTGCAGTGGTAGTCGTGGGTTTTGAGTCGACTGTAGACGCATTCCTTTTGAGTGGTTTGATCGGTTGTTTACACAGTAACCAGAGTTGCCGCTCGAGTCTGGTCAATTGTAGCCTAATTCTTGTAGCAAAAATAAAACAATGTTTGTAAGGGCAGCTAGTTTATTTTACAAACACGGCGGATAAATAAATAAATAAAAGCAGAATACTACTCATACATTACATAAATCTTACAATAACGAATACTTAATAAAAAAAAAAGTACATTTCCGATTTAATTTATTTAGCAAACATTATTGCCTCTACGGTACCTGTTAGTCAGGTCACTTTTTATAGGATTTAGATTAGAAAGATCGGAATACAATGGTTTTTTCCTTGTATTTTTCAAAGTTGCAACCTATCCGTAAAATAATTCAATGCTTTTGCCGCATTACACACTTTTGAACACTATAATGCTTGTGTACTTGGAGATTTTTATTTACTTTAGGAGGGGCTACCGTCCGGGGTGGACCTGGGTCTTAGTCTTAGTCAACAAGCGTCTCCAGCTAGCTCGATCTTTTGCCAGCTGCCTCCAGCTTTATATGCTGAATTGGATGGGGTCCCCTGTCGTGAATCTCCGTCTTTATCTACTGTGCTGGCCCTCGGGGGCGCACTCAAAGACTTTTAGGACCGGACCGCTCTATATGACCCGGTCATCTCAGTCGTTAGATCTTCACTCTTCTAGCTAAGTCGATGTCGGTGTACAATTAATACAGTTCGCCGTTGTATCTTTTCCTCCACTCACAGTCAATGCAGATAGGACCGAAAACCCCCCGACAAATTTTCGTCTCAAAACATTCGAGAGCACCCTCATAAATTTTTGATAAAGTCTTTGCCTTTACTCCACAAAGCAGGACTGGGACTATAAGGCCACATTTGTTGTTAGAGAGCTTTGCTACTCAATTGCCTTCTTAACCCAAAGAAACAGCAGTTGGCAAGAGTTATTCTTCGCTTGATCTCAGCGCTGGTGTCGTTGTCTGTATTTATAGCAGAGTCTGGGTAGACGAATTCCTTAACTACCTCAAAGTTGGTGGTGACGTTCTGTCCGAGACGTCGGTGTTGGTTAACCTGTTTGCTTGAAAGCATATACTTGGTCTTGCCCTCATTGACCGCTAAACCCATTTTCGCCGCTTCCGTCTCAATACTCGCGAAAGCGCCACTGACATCACGCTGTTTTCTCCCGATTATGTCAATATCGTCGGCGTATGCGAGTAGTTGGACGGACTTTTGAAAGATAGTGCCTCTTGTGTTTGCTCGTGAGTTTTGCACTATTCTTTCAAGTACGATGTTGAAAAAAAAAAAAAAATCGCATGACAGCGCATCGCCTTGTCTAAATCCTTTCTGGACATCAAAGGTCTCGGTGAGATCTTTACCGACCTTGATGGAGCAGCGTGCATTCTCCATCGTCATCCTGCACAGACGGACGAGTTTGGCAGGGATGCCAAAACTAGACATTGCTCTATATAGCTCGTCTCTATAGATGCTGTCATACGCGGCTTTAAAATCGATGAAAGGTGGTGGGTATCAATCTGAAGCTCATGGGTCTTCTCCAGAATCTGCCGTAGTGTGAATAATTGGTCGATGGTGAACTTTCCAGGCCTTAAGCTACACTGATATGGACCTATCAGGTTGTTGACGAACGGCTTCAAGCGTTCACACAAAACAAGATAAGATCTTGTATGGGTTGTTAAGAAGACAGATGCCTCTGTAGTTGGCGCAGTTCAAAGAATCAGACAAACAATGCTGTGGTTCTATTCATCGGGAATACTTTCGTCCGACCATATTTTATAGATGAGTTGGTGTATGCTCCTTACCAAGTTATCGCCTGCCGTTTTGAACAGCTCGGCAGTCAGGCCGTCCACTCCAGCAGCTTTGTTGGATTTAAGCTTAGATATAGCTATCTTCACTTCATCCAGGTCAGGTGGATGGAATTGGTGATCTACATCGTCCAAGTTCAAAAGTTCATTCTGCCTGACAGCGGTATATATTTAGTCACCGTCGTTATACAGTCTACAGAAATGATCATTCCAGATTTTCAGCATTGCTGCGACTTTACTACGACGTTCCCTTGTTCGTTTCTACAAGCTTCGGTGCGGAGCTTGTGTCCGTGACATACCTTTTGATAAAACTTCCGAACCTCATTCCTGGAGTAGCATCTCTCAACTTCCTCGACCGCGCGCTTCTCATACTCTTTCTTTTTCCTCCTGAGAAGCTGGTGTTCGTCACTCCTCTTCATTATGTTCGTCTCTCCTCTTCTGCTCATAGAGCTCGTGAGCAGCTCTAATCTTTCTTTGCAGCGCCACAATGTGTGCGCCTTGCTTAGCTGCATGTGCTTGAAGGAGTTCATCATCAAACCAGGGAGCGCTTGTCGGCATCACTGATGTATTTTTGGCAGTGTTACCACTGGTTTCCGATTCTTGATGCTGCTGGCGAGGGTCCTCTTCGGATATTAAGGGAGACTCGATCGGAAAAGGATTTGGCGACCTCTTGCGATTGTAGCCGTCCAAAGTTTTGGCGTTGTTCTGGATATTCGCAATCGTATCTTGGCTACAGCAAGATAGTGGTCCGAGGGGATGTTGACTCCTCGGAACGTTCGGGCATCCAAAATACTGGAGGAGTGTCTTGCGTCGATCGCAATGTGGTCAATATGGTTGGTGGTTGATTGATCAAGAGTCCTCCAAGTCCCCTTGTGAATATCGAGATGGTGAAACCGCGTGTTAGCTACAACAATGTTTCGTTCCACCGCAAACAATAAATCCGTTATCGAAGGTGGTGTCATGTAGGCTATATCTTCCAACAGTACTACCAAAGAAGCCCTCTCTTCCGAGCACAATTTTCATGTAATAGCTAGGGCAATGCTGGTAATTCTTATTCAAAAGCTCAAAGAAAGTATCTTTGGTGTCTTCATCATTCTCCTCTATAGGTGCATGTGCGCATATCAGCCTTAAGTTGGCAAAATTAGCATTGATGCGGATTGTAACGAGGAGCTCTTTCACATGCCAGTAACTCAAGACTTCTTGCCTAGTCTGCCTCCAACGACAAATCCGTATCCAAATAGGCGCTGGTTTTGCTGTCGATAACAATCGCCAAAGTATATCTTCCTCCGGCAGTTTTTGCAGTTTTTCAGCCCCTTTTTGTTTGGCCCATCCCATCACTTTTCTTAGATGGCCATAACGTCTACTTTGTAGCAGTCTAGGGCCTCTACTAGTTGTTCAGATGCACATAGTCTGTTAAGGGACCTAACATTGCACGTGCATATCCGAAGTTCGTTGCCCTTTATTACATAATTTGCATAGGTTGTAAACAGTAGATCCATCCGTATCCGAGGATTGTTTATGTTTCAGAACTTTCGTGTTTTTTCCATGGCCGGCAGTTACCCCCAACTTGGAGGGCCCAGTTCCATTTTTAACACCCCTAGGACCAGGGGTGGGTTGGACCGAAAGCAAGTAACCCGTTCTGGGATGTGAGTGCTACCGTTGGTTCCTAAAGGGCTCTTCGACCACCATCTCTTTTCCAAGACCCTGACTTAGTCTCGAAAATCGTTATCGGCCTGAGCTGCAAATATGTCGTAGTAGCCCGGATAACGTCTCATTTGTTCCGAGATTTTTTTCCACCGGTACCAACGGTACCCTGGAGAATTCACCCGTTGTCCCATTTATAGTGTTGCTATTTTTGTCTGCTGGTCAGCACTCGCGCTTGTAAGTCTAGGAAGTCCAGTCCGAATGAATACCTAGTGAACACAAAGTGTACAAGATAGTTGCAACACTGGATATCGCAAGGTTGACATCTTTCAGTGCCTACCTACAGCACCAAACCGTAGCAAAATAATAAACAAACAAAAAAGTTAGGAAAAAACATAGCACTTTTGCTACAAAAGTAGCATTATGGCAACGCTGACCGTATCTGCGGTCTTATACACGCAATTTAAAATCTTTTATATGAATGATAGTGAATCTTCTCTTCTTGGTAGTATTCGTAGCGTGCAAATACGAGTATAATGAAAGGGGGGAGGTCGTCTTTTGTGCTTTTTTCTGCTGAATGCATAGGTGGATATGTCATGCTCGCTTACCAGTGGAAATCTTTTCTTATGGGCGATTTTTTTATTTCTAGCATGCGGATTAATTCATACGTGGTTTTAGTTGGATTTGAAGTGACGTAGCAAAGAGGTTAACTAAGATGTCAGATCGATGTAAACAATAACGAATAACAAACCAATTTTCTGAAAGGTCTTAGGCCTCGCAATAAACGTCGAAACCATAACAACTGTATGACGTTCATACCTCCAATAAAGCCCTGAATTTTACAGATACATTTCCAAGGACTGCCGTATGTCAAGAATTCAATATCTTTACAAATTATAGTATAAACAAGTCGAAGCAATAATATTTAAAATTGACGTGATACCGCCGGAAATGATGTGGATACAGATCTGGTTAAAAACTTCCATTGCATGTCGGTGCTCGTGGAATAGGGAAGCAAAACGTCTACGTGACCTTAGATTTGGTGACTACCATAGGGTGCTTGGGAGATTTTAAAGATGCAAGTAATTCCCATTCTGGATAGTGACTCATGCATGCAGTTCACGGTCCTTTGGTTGCAAAGATGGATGGTTTTGTTTGCTTGGCTAACTCTTACATTAAGTTGGTGCCGCTGTTTATCCTCTAGGGTTTTGCATTGTTTTTTTTTTGTCTCATTACTGATGATGAAGAGTAGGTGAAGTTAAGATGGGAAGAATGGTGGAAATATTTTTGCAAGCCTCCTTAACTTTCGTTTGTGCTTTGTGGAGATGTAGAGAGTACTTCAACGACCATTCATGGGCACAGGGGACTCCCTAGCCACGAACACATGTGAAAACGCTCAAAGAAGGATGTTTGTCGGCATTTTTATTTGTAATTTTTGTTGGGACTTAACTAACAACTTTGGATAATTGATTTCAGACAATATAGATTCTCCAGGACTTTAACCACCATGGTGACGCTCGCAATTTTAGTACGAAAAAAGTAAACAGATTTTAGGTCACAAATGTGGATGATCATTGGAGATTTCAAAACTCGACTCACCCTTCGGGAGCACATTTTGGCAGCTGAGCTGTTCAAGCTGATGCTCAATGAGTGGCCACAAGAAAGATAGGTAAGGTGATTGATAAGGTATCTGGAGCAGGATGTAACTTCTACTTCGTAACACTTAGGTCTGTGTAGAACCATTGTGATGCCCGGGTCTGCCTAATGGGAGAGCATGGGAATTTGATTGTCATTCCTAGTTTTGGTTTCCGCTCTTCGTCTTGCATTAATTGTCGTTTGAACGTTCCTACCCATCTTTTTGCATCTGTGAGTTTGAAAAGATAAGTAAGTGAAGCAGCAGATAACATCTAAGAGGTTGTGGAGGTAGCTACCTATATTTGTATACAAAGGCTGGGATAATGGTGAGTCGATGTCCTCACAGCGTCTACGAACGGAGGATCATCTTCGAGCTAGTTCTTATGCATGTTTTTTGCCTGCCAATCCTTCTGTGGCCTGGCCCCAGCAGAGCGTAACCTCAAACTCTTTACGACAGTGCTTCAAAAGCCTCGATTAAAACTCGACTGCCACAATGGCGCTAATGGCAGCTTCACTGCCAATAAATATAGTCATACCCTCGTGGGTTTCTGCTTTTATTCGGTCAAGTATGGCTGCCTCTGCCAATGGCAATATCTCTATATGTAAGACAATACTGTAGTCCGGCAGCAAAGGGGCAAGAATTTGTTATAATCCCGCCGTTAGCGTCATTCTCATGGCACGAGTCCTGTCTATAGATATCCTCAGTCGTTGCGTCGAGTCGAGAGAATATATTCGCTGCCATTTGCGTTGACGGGATATGGAGGAGAATATTCAACGATGAACTATACGATCATCAAACCATGGTGCATTAGTTGCCTGTGATTGCAAGCGATCTGATATATAGAGCGAAAGCACACAAATTCTTCGGCCCTTAGAGAACGAAAAATACCTCAACCGACTTACAGTGCGCAACTGGAAGCAAATAACTAATTACTGGGTTAAATGGAGGGTCTTGTTAGATTCATCCCGGACCTTTTTTTTTTATAATTTACGCGCGCCTCATGATATCCTTTTACCGTTGCCTTGGCGCGGGCTGAAGGATAGAAGAAAGAGGAAGGAAAGAATTGCTGTGATGTAGTGGTTTGAATCTCAGGTATATTTGGTTTCGATATTGACTCTCCAGTGGTGGAATTCCGAATAGGATGAAGAGTTTTTCTTTTCTCGGAATGAAAACTCTACAACAGCCAAATCTTACATGCCAGTGTTATACTTTCACACGCAGATTTTTCTGACTGAGTTCCAATTACACAAATGAAAAACTTGTCATGAGTAGGATTCGAACGTTGAACTGTAGCGCCAAGTAAGTAATTTGATTCGCACGCCACAAATCTTGGCCCATTTTTGGAGTGATGGGTACGTCAATAAACAAAATAGTCATTTCTGGGGACCGGTGAACCCATACGAGATTCACGAAAAACCAATGCATCCCAGGAAAGTCAGTGTATGGTGGGAACTATGTGTTGGCGGCATCATTAGCCATACTTTTTCGAAGATAAGACTGGAGAGATGGTTACAGTGAATGAAGAATAGAGAACGTTACAGCAACATGTTGCCGGCTATGTTTTTTTCTCCCCAAAATTGAATGAATTTGTACTGAACGATTTCTTGTTTTAACAGGATAGCGCTACCGAGGAGGAGCACTCGATTGCCCTCCAATTACGATCTTACACCTTTAGGCTCCAGTGAGGTTATTTGAAGAGTTAAGTCTATATCAATAACCCAGCGGCAATTCAGGATCTCAAACATAACATGCAAGCTTAAATTGCGACCATTGACCCACTAATTCTTCGAAAATTCATCGATAATTTCGACCTGCGGATGGTCGCTTGCAACAGAAGCCATGGTGATCATATAAACGATATTGTGTTCTATTTGTAATTGCCATAAGCCACACTAAATGTTGGCTCACCCTTTATAAATGTCTGAAGTAAGTTATTGTCCCTGTCTGCCAGGGGCTCAAACAAAACTGGCAGTGCTCTGAAAATACCCCAGGAGATGACTTTCCAGTAGAAGATGAAAGGACCAGTTTAGACCCACGATCGTGTCTATAGTAGTTTTGTCTAAAACGGTTTGGATTTTATGCAAAAACGTGGCAAAGACTGAATGCTTTGAATAACCTGCAAGAATTCCTTTAAATAGTTCTAAGCTCATTGTGGATATTTCAAAAGATACCCAGTCTAGGCTTGTTCTGGTTGCCTTCAACTGAGGCTTTGAATCACATTATTCTGCCCAAATGGCTTGAAGTGACTTCCATGTGGCAGTGGATAGGGGACTTGAGAGTCATGTCGTACACTGACCTTAGATTTTAGAATTTTTGGAAGAAACTCACAAGGAACGTAACGAGTCAAAGGCATTTCTTTCTGCATGTCTTCCAGTCAGACTTCCAACAAAAGACAGAATGGAAGGTTGATGGCTAAGGTATCTTTGAATATTCCTACTTTTAGCATCGAGAGGATGCTACTACTTTACCAAAGTTTGTACTCAGATAAAGCTCGACCTCAAGGCAAGATAGTTATGCAACAAAGCTCTTTCTCGTGCAATAAAGTCATCCTAATGACATCTTGGTCTTTTCGATCAGAATCGGATTTTGAGAGAAATTCTAGTAAAAAGAACCTACAAGTAATACCGTGACCTTGTCCTTTGATCGATGCTACTCGTATCTTGATCTGAATCACACGAATGCCCATTTGCTTGAACTTCTGTTTATCTCAGATTAGGAAAGCTATCTCTAGAGTTTGAACAACTGATTATGAGTTAATATAAGCTTATTGCTTCTTTCAATTATCACCTACATAAAGGAAAGGCAAAAAGGAAATGCTGTTGATATAAAATATCTCATCTGGTGATAACTTATTAAGTGTGACTCTGCAAACAAGATAGGTTCAATGATTAATAACGTTCTCGCCTTGTCTACTTAACCAATCACGTAATAAAAAATGTCACAACTTTTAGCATTTAACTGCTGATTTATTTTGTAAATCTATGTATGCCTTGCATTTTTTTTTCTAAATGATTGATTGCCAGTTAGGTATTAGATCTTTCTGGTTACGTAACACCTCTCATGTACTTATGAATTTGTTTAGATGCAATTTTTATTGCATTGCTTGACTCAGTTATTTTATTTTAAGCTTTTGCTGTTATATAAGGTTTTTACCTACATTTTCAAATTTAGGTACCCAGAAGATAATTGACAAAGTTGTATCCGCAGAAATTCCCGACCTTGAAAGCATGAAAGAACTCTATGAATTGGTGAAGATACATATGGTACATGGACCATGTGGTCATCCTAATCCGTCGTGTGTATGTATGGAAGGTGGACAGTGCAAGAAAGATTTTCCAAAACCTTTCACTGATGAAACAAAAGAAAATGTGAATGGTTATCCAATTTAATAGACGAAAATAACGGTAGGACCCATATCAATGTGGAGATTTGTTCTAGTGTACGTTCTATCAAGTATATTCATAAGTATGTCTACAAAGGTCATGATTGCTGTAATATATCAGTAGAAGTCCTTATATGGCACCAACGTAAAATTTATACTAAAACAATTGGTCGAATGTACAATGTTTCACCTTCTGATTCCGAGCGATATCACCTGCGTCTTCTACTGCTACATGTCGCGGGGCTAAAAGTTTCGATGATGCAGGACTAATAAAACTGTGATGTATTCTACTTTTTAAACAGCCGCCACAGCAAGAGGGTTAACATTGGACGATATGGAATGGCAGCGTGCCTTAGAAGAGGCCTCCATTTTTTTAAATGCCTTATCAGTTGCAACAGTTAAATGCCTACATTTGTATATTCCAGTCTCCATAAAATGCTCTAAATTTATGGAATCAGTTTAGGGATTCTATGTCTGAAGATTTCTATAGAACAAACTTAACTGAGGTAGCTCATCAATTAGCTCTACACAACACGATTGCTCTGTTTCAACCTTTGACTTGCCTACTGCTGTTGATTTACCTCAAGATGAGGTATCCAAGAGAGGGCATTCAAATTGACCATCTGACGCAGATGATAGCATCAGCAAATGAAGAGCAACGTGTTATTATTGATGAAATTCTCAGTTTACTCCATAACAAGATGTACTTACAAAAGTTTGCCATGCATATTTTATAGATGGACCTGGTGGTACTGGAAAAACATTTGTATATCGATGTTTAATCCAAAGTTGCATGAATTAATGAATTCAAGTTTTATCCTCAGTCGTTCATAGACCTCCGAGGTAGTAATATGTGATTCGGCTTTTCTCTAAGTGAATAAAAAAAATAAAAAATAAAAAAAACATAAAAGATAATCAAATTTAATTCTGGCAAGTGCTTCGGTAGACCGGTGGAAGTGGAAGTGGTGGTGAACCGACTCCGTATACTAAGTTTTTTTTTAAAATAAAATAAATTTTCTTAGTTTTAGCTTTAATTAATGTAAAAATTAAAATATGGTGTAAGGATCGTCGAAAGACATTTAGACTAAGAATTATGTTTAACCTAGAGTGCCCGCATGGGGCCAGTAAGTTAGAATAAGATAGTTTTCTAAGTTAATTAAGCTAATTTTTAAGCTTTTTTTTGTATAGCTTGTAAGAATTTCTGAATTTAAATTAATAAAAATGCATTTAAAATTGAAAAAAATGAATGAAAAAATGTGGTGGTGAACCGACAAACTTGGGGTCGTAGGTTCGATTCCCCAAAAAAATAAGTGTCTTTTTATTATTTTTAAATAAAAAAAAAAACAATACAATAAACAAAAAGTGCGATGAGTGGAAGCGAGCGGTCCGCTATCCGAACAGCGGGATCCGCAGGTGGCATGTTGTCATCTGACGATCAGGCCGTGAGATCAGACCACAAAACAACAACAACAAAAAAGACACCAGAAATTACAACAAAGAGGAGGAGAAGGCTGAGGCCAACTCCGAATGTAATAAAGCGCCCTTCCCTATCAGCTTCAGCAGAAATGCTGCCTGGTGGAGCAAGGGAGGTGGCGCCAACGACGTCAAAGGCAGCATTAAACCTAAATGGGCAGGAGTCTGGGAATGACGACTACCCGTACGTTTCAGACGGTGGGGAAGGCCACTACATGGGAGGAGACAACAGCTTCGCATCCCTAGCTGCCTCTGAGTCAGACGACGAAGAGGACGAGGTCGAAGCCTTGAATAGTAGCATCAGACTGCTACAACAAAAAGTGCTTGCTATAAAAGCAAAACAAGTGGCAAGGAGGGAGAAGGAGAAACAAAATCTACTCCAGAGCCCTCAGCACCAACAAAATATAATTGTGGCCCCAACACAACAAAATATTCAGAAACAGTCGTCAAAACAACAAAAAATACAAAAACCTGCCCAGGAATCAACACAAAAAGATAAACAACTATAACAGAAACATAAACAAGTACCGAATAAGCAGCAGCAACAACAACAACAGCATCCGCAGCAGCAACAGCAGTTGAAACATCAACAGCGAAAACAACAATCTCAACTACAGCAACAACAGCAGAAGCAGAAACAAAGGGTTCCACCGATAAACACATACAAAGTGGAACTCAAGGATACGAGTACAATAGAATTATGTAAGTCGGCCATAGGCTGTAATTTTTTCATTAAAAGATTAAGTGTAGATAGGCACGCGATCCACTGTAACACAGTGGAACGCTATAATAAAATAAAAAGCTTGTTAAGGGATTCGACGACGGAGTTCTTCTCCTTCACCCCGAAGGGGGAAAAGCTGCAAACTATGCTGGTTCTATGAGGGGATTAGAACCGTCTACTAGTCCGGAGGAGCTCCTCGCACTGCTCAAAGAGAAAGAGTGCGAAGAGCTCAGGTTCGTAGGGGTGAAGCCCTTCACCACAGCCAGAGCCAAAAGGGAGAAACGAAAGCTACCGTTCTTCCTGGTTCAGTTCAGTCCCGAAAGCCGTCTGGATAGTCTTAGGAGTATCAATGTCCTAGACTACCAGGTGGTTCACTGGGAAAAAGTAAAAAGGCACGAAAACATTTTGCAATGTGTTCGCTGCCAAAGGTTCGGGCACGCCGCGTCGAACTGCGAAATGCAGCCTCGATGCGTTAAGTGCGGTAAGAACCACAAGTCTGAAGAATGCGCTCTAGGTAGGGATGGAGCGTCAGAAAAAAGCCAACTCTCTTGTGTTTTATGTAAGAGCACCGGACACACCGCAAACTATCGGGGTTGTCCCAAGTTGCAATACATAAAAAGAGTAAATCTGGCTCGACAGCAAAAGGTGGAAGTTAAGCGTCCACCTGTTCTACCACAAACACCAGCCGTTACTCCCCAGGTTACCTACGCCCAAATGGCGGCAGGTAGGGGAAATACGGCACAGCAAGCGAAGGTTGCTTCTCAGGCCCCAGCGCCTAGAGCACCGAAACCGGCAAATGACATGCTAGCTATCTTGCTCCCTATCCAGGGGCAGACGGCTCAGCTGCAACGTCAAATTACCGAGCAAGCTACGCGGGTAGATCAAATATACGCGCTGCTGCCGAGCCTAACGCACCTTCAGTCGTAATGGGTACGTACATGGCGGAGCAAAGGTCCTTGCAGTGAATGTTAATTCACTGATTAGGATTAAGCGAAGAGACACACTGTTTAAGTTGCTTAAAGACCAAGCCCCTGATGTGCTTTTGGTTAGCGAAACTAAGCTAACCAAAAGACACAAAATGAGGCACAGAAGGTATAAAATCATGCGAAGAAATCGACCCAACTCCATACAAGGATGATCTGCAATCTTCGTAAGAAAAGGTATACGTTTTAAAAGAATATACAGTCGTGTAGTGCGTAAGTTTCAGGTGCTAGAGGCATGCATCATGTATATCCCTCTCCGTAGTGGAAAGCGGTTATACATGGTGTCAGTTTATGCATCTAAGGCTACTCAATCCACCTTATTCATCTCAGAGCTCGAGACACTTTTTCGATTTCTGAGACTGGAATTGGAGGAAAACTACTTCATTATCGGCGGAGATTTCAACGCCAAACATAGCGATTGGGGAAATACGAGTAATACACCAAACACTAGAGGGAACCTACTATTCAATTGATGGGGTCAACACAGTGTGATGTATAGACTCGGCCTTAAGGCGACGGATAGTCCGTCGTTTCCCAGACACGGCTCCTATTTGGATCTCCTGTTGTTCAACACACGAATACAACTGACAGGTACGAACCAACAAACTGTAAATTGTCTTCGCACAGTGACCATTGCGGTCTTAGTACCGAAATAACTGTTCCGAACGAAAATGCGGAATTGGATGAGTATGTTCAAAGGCATTCCTACAACTATAGTAGAGTGCGTTGGACACACTTCTCCAGGACACTGACTAGAGCATCCTTCTCGAATTCGCTCTACGCACCGTCCAACAGAAATCTGTCAAACGAGGAGATTGACAGGTATCTAAAACTAATGGACGAGACAATTAAACGGACTATGGACAAAACGATACCTCGGTATCAATACACTGACAACGAAGACTTATTCCGCAACGCAACTATTGACGCACTTCACCGACATAAAAGTAAACTACTCTCAAGACTGAAGACCTTGTACAGACAGTTTACTGACAGACATAACCCGGAGATTATGACATTAAAGTCGTCGATCAAAAACCTCCAAACATTAATAAAAGAAAATTACAGGGCTTCTGTAAATTTGTATTGGAACATCCCATCCCCAAAAGGGATAAAGACACCTCCAATCCGGCGAATCTCCGGTCAATCAGTCTTCTTCCAAACATCAGTAAGGTTTTCGAAAAAGTCATCAATAGAGTCCTGATAACCAATTCGGTTTCAAGGCGGGGCATGACTTTATTCATGCCGCGTCTAAACGGGTTTCTGATATCCAATGGAACGAAGCCAAGAAACAGTGCACGGGTGCCTGCCTGATTGACTTGGAGAAGGCCTTCAATACCGTATGGTTAGAGGGACTCTTCTACAAGTTGAACAGACTGGGCATTAGTAAACCACTGCTGTATATTCTTTTCAATATGCTCACAGATAGACAGTTCATCGTGAAAAATGGCGATGTGACTTCTACTGGTACATTCAACATTAAAAACGGTCTGCAACAAGGTGCGGTCAATTCGCCAATCCTTTTCAACATTTACACAAGTGATCTAATAGGTTCACTTCACCATGCTATAGCGTACGCAGACGACTTAATCGCGTACAGATCAGGTCCAAAGATTGAGGTTATAAACATTCTTTTGCAACGTGACTTCGATAAAATTAAACAATATTGCGACGACTGGAAGTTGAAAATCAACTTTCAGAAGCCGGAAACCATTCTGTTTAGGACGTCTTTGTCTGGGGCCTCTGCGGATACCAGAAAGAACTGGCGAAAGTTTGAGACCGTTGGACAACACGGGCAGCCACTTGTTTGTCGAAATGTAGTCAGATACCTTGGGATCTGGCTAGATCAATATCTGTATTTTAACAAACATATAGATGTTGCTCTGGCCAGAGTCAAAGGTGCTTTTGCCCTTACAAAGAGACTGTTTTATAACAGGCAACTCGATGCGAGGGTAAAGGTGATCTGCTACATGGCCCTTATTCGGCCTATGCTTATTGTCCCGTGCTGGTTGTCCCGTGTGGTTCAACGTGAGAGCAAGTCTTTTGGAAAAGATTCGGGTGTTTGAGAGGGCTTGCCTTAGGGCTTGTCTTCGCTTATACAGAACACCAGAGTCGGAGTACATAAAATTCTATCCTAATGAGGTCTTGTACAATAGGGCGAACCTAATACGAGTGGACAATTTTGTTATTAAGTTGATTCGAAGGCACATTGCAAGAGCAGTGACCTCGTCGAACAACCTGATCTCTGGGGCTTACTACCCCAATTATATGTATCACGAGAGAGTTCGCTTTGACGGCTTTATTCCTCCAGAAGCCGTTCTCTACCTCGACAAAAAAGGTCTGATCCAGGATAGATTAGCGGTGCCGTTAATCTTCCACGTCGCTCGAACAGCTGGGGACAGGCGACTCAACTACGACAGAGACGTTGCACACGGCAGTGCGGAGCGTCTCCGGTTTAGTAGGGCGGTAGGGAGTCGCGACATGAGGGATGTTGCTCGGCAGCACCAACAATTTTGGTGGCTTGCAGAAGAAGGGGAAGCTCCATCATCGAATTCCTCTAGTGCAGGGTAGCTCCATTAGGGAGCAGAGTTGGTCAGCCTAATTTTTTTTAGCCATGGCCGGCTTACATAGATGTAGGTAGGGTTAAGGTAGATTTAAGCGTAAAAATTATAAACTTAAAAAATAAAAAAAAAATAAAAAAAAAATTATAAAAAATAAAAACTTAGAGATGGGTACCCTTCCGGTAGTTTTTCTTAAACAAAAAAAAGAAATAATACTTGTTCAATAAGATAGATTAAGTAGGCTAAGTAGGTTAAGTAGCTAAGTAGGTTATTTAGATTAAGAATTATTTTTTAGGTATTTTTTAAGTTTTATCTTAAGATTTAATATATAAAGAAAAGTCCGTATACTAAGTTTTTTTCAAATAGAATAAATTTTCTTAGTTTAAGCTTTAATTAATGTAAAAATTAAAATATGTTGTAAGGATCGTCGAAAGACATTTAGACTAAGCTATGTTAAACCTAGAGTGCCCGCATGGGGCCAGTAAGTTAGAATAAGATAGTTTTCTAAGTTATTTAAGCTAATTTTTAAGCGTTTTTTGTCTAGCATGTAAGAATCAATGAATTAATAAAATAAAAATGCATTTAAAATGAAAATGAAAATGCAAGTTTTATCCGTAGCATGGACTGGGATTGCCGCTATGTTACTCCCCCATGGTCGTACTGTTGACAGTCGCTTCAAATTGCCCCTAAATTTACACAAGGACTCGGTATCTGGCATGAAAGTTAACAGTAAAGAAGCAGCCGTGTTTTGTTCTGCAAATTTAATCATTTGAGATGAGGCACCTATGGCAAGTAAACATTCTCTAATGTGCATTAATCGGTTATTGAAAGATATAATGAATAATGATGTGCCTGCCATTTGGTGGAAAAGTTATCATCTTTGGGGGCGATTTCCGGCAAGTGTGGCCAGTTGTACCTCATGCTTCTAGAGCTGCTATGGTACAGAACTCAATTAAGTTTTCAACTCTATGGCCACTGTTCAAAGTATTTAATTTTACTAAAAATATGAGGGCTTGCGCGGATAAATGTGAGTTTGCAAATTTCCTACTTGAAATAGGCAGTGGTACTCGTAGTTACCCAGTTATTTGATTATGGTTCGGTGAACTTACCTTCCTCCCTGATTTATAAATCATATATTTTCAGTGAAATATATGGTCAAACCTTATCTCTCTGAGCATCCTTACTTTAACAATGCGCAATTCTAGCATCTAAGAATGAGCATTGTGACGTAATCAAAAGGTTTTGAATACACTCATAACTGAAGATGAAAGCGAACAATTGCAATTTCCAGCTCAGTCCTGAACAGCCTTGGGATGACTGGTTTCCCATCTCATGAGCTGACCTTGAAAGAGGGTGCTTTTGTAATGCTATTGAGAAATTTAAATGCAACAAAAGGATTATTAAATGGTACGAGACTAATTGTCAGAAAAATGTTTGAGAATAAGTTAAGTTTAAATATTTTCAAAATTCTTTGAATCGAAAATTTGAATATAAAGCGGAATTTGGATTAAGACTGCCGATTGGTTAGGAAATTATTTGTAAGGGCACCTAGTCGATCTATGATTTTCAGGACATTTTAGGGTAAGAACTTCTAGCTGAAGATATCCGGAAACGTAGTTCTCCTTTAAGAGCTGATCCCAAACATTTTGATTTCAAATCTACAGACCTGAACGTCTGAAAATTGGATCTCACCGACAGGAAGTCATTTACTAGCGCAGAGATCAGTCATTAGCTTGAAGGCAGTATCCTATCTGCTGAACCATTCGTTCACTTATATCCATGTGCTAAACACCTACAGGCGGTGAGCGCGTAAAGAATAGCTTTAAGGGCAACTTGGGTACCTACACAAATGCACATTCTTTGGCCATTTCACCTATTTTTAACAAATTTCGGTGCCATCGTGACTTACGAGGAATAAAATGGCACGTTCTCATCTTTCAGATAAAAAACAGCAGTTTTTCCTGTGTCAGTTTTAGAAGCATCCGTGAAGACTCGACTACATTCCATCTCTGGTCCCGGTTTCGGTCATTGGTCATTTCTGGACACAGAAAGGTCGATTTTATATTTTTCCGCAACAGGAGTTTTGATATTGTTGCAGCCAGTTGTCCATAAAACCAGAGTCTAAAATGAAAATCGCCTCGCAAGGTCATTAAAACATCAGTATACAGGATGAGTTTATTAACTTGAGACATCCAAATTACTCGAAAAGTACGAAATATCGCGAAAAATGTTTCAGACAAAAGTCACAAGGTTCTGAAGGGGACATAAGGGGATGGTGACCACGAGTTTGACCTTTTTGATTTTTCAAATGATAATTCGTGATTTTCATTGCTCAGTCATATTCCTCACTGGGGCACACGACTTTGTCTCAAAGGTCTTATTCATTCAGTGCTAGATACCACTGCACTGGCCCGCCTAAATCATTAATCGGTTTCCAACGTTGTTAGGGTGTTAGAAGTTCGATATTTGTTTTGAGGAACTGATTATTATTAGTAACGTTTTCCAGATTAATAATGCAGGCTATTTCAATTCAAGAGAAAATTGAAATGATATTGATTTATGGAGAAAGTGGAAGGAACATCGATGGTGCTGTTGCTCTTTACGCCCAACGTTTCCCGGACCAGATACGATGGCGCGCTTCCTTTTATCGGGTCATCCAACAATTCACTGGTGAAGGAAGTGTGCAACAAAAGAAAAGGAATCGGTCAGATAGGGTGGCTATTGAGGACAATGAAATAGCAGTGTTAGCTGCCGTTGCACACGATCCTCACATTAGCACTCGCCAAATAAGTCGGAAATCAGGAATTTCTCAAACGATTGTCTGTAAGATATTACATCGACATAAATACCATCCTTATCATGTTTCAATGCATCAAGAACTTTCTAGTGAGGATTTTCACAACCGGGTTTCCTTTTGTCAATGGGCACTTCTTCGCCAATGTGTTATTCTCTGATGAGTCGACTTTTACCAATCACGGTACGGTCAATCATGCATTACTGAGCTACCGAAAACCCTTGGAATGTTAATGTTTTATTTATTATTGGGGATAAATTAATAGGGCCATATTTTATTGAAGGCAACTTGAATGGCGAAAAGTATGCAAACTTCTTGCGGGACCATCTTCCAGTATTACTAGTATTACTAGAAGAACTGCCATTGGTACAAACAATGTGGTTTCAACATGATGGTTGTCCAGCCCATTATTCCCAAGTAGCCCGGGGCGTATTAAACAATGTTTACCATTAACGATGGATCGGACGAGCGGGTCCGAGGCAGTGGCCTGCTAGATCACCTGATCTTACGTCACTTGATTTCTTCTTGTGGGGCTACTTAAAAAGTGAGGTTTACAGAAAAAAGCCAACAACACGTGAGGACATAAAAAGACGAATAACTGAAGCTTGCCGGAAGATTACGCCAGAAATACTTCTCAGTTCTGTTGGTTCATTTAGAGCGCGGATAGACAAGTGTATTGAAGTGAATGGTCACATTTTCGAGAATTTGTGGAAATAGTCTCGGGAAATGAACGTCGAATCGGGAAGAATTTAATGATTCAAAAGTGGGAGGCAAGGGGACTCACTCTAATCAATCACCCTGAAGGAAACAAAGTACTGCTACGTCCATGTCGTTGTTTCTGGGTTATGCTAAACGCAGTATGTAAAAATAAATGACAAGCCTACGAGCAATACGACTGCGAAATGAAAATCAGGAATTATCATTTGAAAAACCAAAAGTGACCTTCGTTTGACCTTGAAAATTGATCTCAAGGTCATACTCGTGGTCACCATCTTATGTCCCCTTCAGAACCTTGTGGCTTTTGTCTGAAACATTTTTCGTGATATCGCCTATTTTTCGGGTAATTTCGATGTCTCAAGTTAAAAAACTCTCCCTGTATACGAGTACTATGAACATCGATTCGTCAATGCGTCTGGAGTAGAGCCAGATGTACAAGACAGAGCCTTGTTTTGAGACTAATCAAGCAGCAGTTATGTATTTTCGTAAAAGCATGTTCTACCAGACAGTTGACGCATAAGAAATGATTGGCGTTATCATTGCTATTAAGTTGCCCTCCTCGATGGCAGCCCCTATGTCTATATTCACTGCAGAAGGCTGACAGAGCTATTGAGCCTTTGAAGGTGACATGTTTTTTTTGCAGAGAAGTTTGTTACCCACGGTAAGACTAACATTCGTTGGAGAATCAGATAGTGATAGAGTTTAGCAATAGACGGGTCAACCCAATCAGCTTCCTCCTTCTCGTAAAGATAACAAAGGATTGAGTGAGGGCTCATTTCAAGAATATCAATCGTCGATCGCGTCCAAGTCTTTATTCGCTTTAGAATAGCCAGTAGTCAGGCAAAATATAAATGGTATAGCAGACTCACTTAGCCCGCAAGAAATGTGGAACAGCATGCACGAGGAATGCATAACACTCGCAAAGTCCCATCTGGGAACTATATCGAAATACCATCACGTCGGCAAAGAAACATGGTGGTGGAATGACGAAACCAAACGAGCTGTGGCCGACAAGAAGAGTGCATTCCAAGCGTGGACAAAATGCGATCGGAACGACGATATCGAAAAAGTTCGACTGGCTCTTGAATACGAGCGTCTTAAAGAAATCGCAGAGAAAGTCCTGGCTCGAACTCGAGCGGCAGAAGCGGAAAACCTGTACCAGGAGTTGGAACAAATATCCTCACGATCGGCAGATAGAAGAAAAGCTATACAAGAAGTTCAAACGTCGTACAATACTAAAGTGCGAAATATTTTTAAGCTCGCTGCACAGAGGCAAAAAAATTCGATGGAAATAATTTCGCCGAAATACATCAAAAATGCAGACGGTCGCTTACTAACAAATGAAAAGAAAATTTGTGGTCAGTGGCTTGAATACTGCAAGTAGTTGCTTAACAAACAGTCTCCACGTGATATCGTGCCGACAGCTGGTCTATTCGAGCAGAAATAAGTACAGCAATCGGAAAAATGAAACGGGGGAAAGCGGCGGGACCAGACAGCATTCCATCAGAGTTTTGGTCGAAGATGGAGGGGATCGGCAGCGTTTGGCTATCGAAACTTTTAAATAAATTAAAATGGGGACAACCTATGCCGAATCAATGGAGAAGTAGCTTCTTGGTTCCATTATACAAAGGAAAAGGCGACACTCGAGAATGCAACAACTACCGTTCAATCAAGCTTATGTCACACACAATGAAAATCGTCGAAAGAGTCTTAAACGAACGTCTTCGGCAAATAATAAAGCTCGATAATAGCCAGTGTGGATTTGTTGAAGGAAGATCGACGGTGGTCGCTATCCAAAGCCTACGAATAATAATGGAAAAGCACCGAGATTCGTCTAAGGATTTACACATGGTATTTATCGACCTCGAGAAAGCATTCGATCGAGTGCCTAGGGATCTCGTATGGGCCGCGCTGAGGTCTCAAAACGTACCGGAAACGTATGTTGGAATTATACAAGACATGTACGGAAACGTGAAAACTGCGGTTAAAAGCTCTGCTGGACCAACGAGAGAATTTCCAGTTAATGTCGGAGTGCATCAAGGAAGCATACTAAGCCCTTTCCTCTTTAACGTAGTATTCGACTATCTTTTAAAAGACTGCATGCGCGAAGCAAATGTAACGCCAATTCTCTTCGCTGACGACGCAGTTATACTAAGCGATAACGTCGAAGATTTGCAGAACAATTTAGATTTAGAGAGAAACGGGCCCAAAATAAGTCGTTCAAAGACGGAGCATTTGACGTGCCCATTTGCGCATCCGTTACGACCTGTTCCGGATATAATGTTAGATGGAATAGTTCTTCCGAAAAGCACTATCTTTAAGTACTTAGGATCAATCGTTAACATGGAAGCGAAATGTGACGACGACGTAAACCACAGAGTGAGTGTGGGATGGATGAAATGGCGGGAAAATTCGGGAATCTTTTGCGACCGAAAATTTCGAAATAAATTGAAGGGGAAACTCTACACCATGGTTGTTAGACCAATGGATGTGATGGACAGTGTACGAAGAGTTTAAAATCAAAATGACGGCAGCGGAAATGAAAACGTTAAGGATGTCTGGTGGAGTCACTAAACGCGATTGCATTAGATCTACGCGTATAAGAGGAAGTCTACATATAAAGAATTCGGTAACCGAGCAGCTTGAGGTGAGTAGAATAAGCTGGTATTGCCACGTTCAAAGAAGATCTGCGGAAAATCTGGTTAAAAAGGCACTATCAACTACGGTCACTCCAACTGTAAGAAAACGAGGTCGGAAAAAGAATTCCTGGATTTCTCAGATGGAAAATGTGCAACAACGCCTAGGGCTTACCACTGAAGCGATCCAGGACCGAGCATTATGTAGACGCGTTCTGCAGTCTGCGACATTAGCCAACCCCATAAGCGGAGCAGTAGCGATGCAGTAAAAATGGGAAACTCGTTACGCATAAGTTCGTATAACGAGGAAAAGGTTAATAAAAGGATAAGAAGAAGTAGGCGAGGATTCTTGACGTGAATCGCCAGATAAGTTCGATTTCTCGTGTCATTCCCATCGGAAACAAAGTTTATCATTACACAGGACATTATGAGGCATTTCAATGCGAGGCAATCTGACGGTCTTTCCATCACATGTTAGATACTTTAAAATGCTACTGAGTTCTCATTCACATGACAGTATGTTGTGCCTGGGAAGTGATCTGTTCAAGATTGGTTTACGAGTTGGTAATTTCTAGATGTCATCTCGATCGACAGCCATCATTCGCCATTCCTTGGGAGCCATTGGAGCGCTTCCTGGACAAAGGGCCGGATGTTGATTATTCTCGTAATGGGCTTCACGCAACAGTTGATGTAAAACATGGTCCAGAACGTTATCATGATTATGTATACTCACAGTTGGCTGGAGTCAAAAGTTTTTATGTGACTCAGGGAGACATTGATTTGCACACCAGAAAAGAGATTCTCGCTTATCCGATTGCCTATTACAACACGAACGGAATGGCTTATCTGTCTACAGAGTTTCTTGCAAAGGAACACATTGTGAGTGAACTTCAGAGCCTGTTGGCTTAAATTCTGGCCGGCGCCACCTAAATTCTGCTGTTGTTCAAAATTCGTAATATTAGTTACCGATTGCAGTTTCAGCTTCAGTAATGGCATTTGAAAGTCGTGTACTACTGGCCTATGTGGCCAGTATATTCGAAACCTGGTCATAACAGGAGCAACTCATAAAGAAAGTCAGACACATTTCGCGTTTCGCTAAGAAGTACATCTGCCGCTACACTGAGAGATCCTCTTGTTTCTACACTTGAATGATGGGCTTGGCAGATACATTAGTCATTTGTAGAACTATACAACTCTTAGTGTTCACTATTGATATTACATGGGGAAGCTTTCAAATTGCAGTGAGGGCATCCTTTACTTTGTCACAAACCAAATCTTAAAGCCAAAGAATTGGTTAGAACTCAGATGGATCGCTTGCGCCTAAGCTTAACGATAGAGTTAGTGACGGTTGGTAATTCCGTTCAATAATATGTTATTTCTTGGATTGGAGTTCCACAAAGTGCTTCTACGGATACCTGAGAAACTCGTATTAGATTTTGTCGAGGACCTTGTAAGGCCACTCTTTCGTTGTGTTTCGTTGAATTTAGCTTGCATTTGACTTCTGTCACTAGTCTGTCGCCTACAACAAATCCGCACAAAAATAGCCAGCAATTTTGTTCTCCGTAGCAATTTCCGTAGTATTTATTGCAGTTCTTCATCCTTTACTGCTCTGCCTTCTCCACGATACTAAGAAACGTAGGCGAGGTCTGCATTAGTGGCAATCATTTAGGACATTCAATGTCTAAACTTTCTATGAACGTCGTTGTCCTTTTTTTGCAGGCTACTGGCTTCTTCATGATGGTAGGATTTTTAAGTGACAGAGCAATCTGTATTAAAGCACCAGGACCCCATGTAAATCATCTGCTGTAGAGGCATTAAAGTAGCTCATATGGGGTACCTTACATACTGACGGCTGACTCCACCGTTGACTTAGTCACATTAATGTATCTGCCGATGCAGTCCTTCCTGTCAAGACAGCATATAGGTAGTATTGCTAATCAAACATACTCACATCATTGACTTTCTCGATTTTGATGAAATTTCTTAAATTTTGAAAGAAAGAGCTCATGACCTACATTCAAACAAATACCAACCACACAAGGTAGTAGTGCGGATATCTTTCCCAATTCGACAACCCTCCATCTACTCGTATGTAGCTGCATTAATAACAACCTCAATGAACAATAGAGCACCTCAACTAGCAGCGGCTAGCGTCTGGTTGATCTAAAAACGAGAAAATATTTTAATTATCCGTTTAATGAGCGCATGTATGAGTAGTTGCTTCGTAGTTTACAACCTACTAAATCCGGCAATAGAATAAGTTAGTGAACTTTAACGACTCGAAAAAAGCACCTCTTCACGGCCGCTCTGTGTGGAAATTATAGTCGTAGCTCGCGCAATATTTCTGTATTTTTATTATATTTTGCAAAACTCGTGCATTAAGTCATTTCTGAGTAAGATTTCGTCTAAATCCGACATTGACATTGGCCAGTTAGGAGGGTTACCTAAGCTAAACTGATCACACTGCTCGTATACCTCGTATTCGACAAGTGTCAAAACAACATGTATCCGTGGTGGCATGTGGGGAGTGCTACTGACCCAGGAAAACTCGTTGGTGTGACATTTTTTTTCCAAAAAGTTTGACACATCCGGTTTGATGGTTGCAAATACATTCCACGAGCATGAAATGACTGCCAGTTGGCTTTATGATTTTGGGATAGGGTCTAGAGGCCTTAGTCATGAATTAGACAAAAAGGTTTGAATACGTGCCGACGACATAGAAACTTCCTCAGATCGGAGATTAATAGATGTGATCGGAAGTATTATTAACAAGTGAGGAAGATCCGCAGATACGAATAGTTTGAGTCATGATTAACATGTATAACGAATCTCTGTCTTGTCATATCTGTCTTGATAGATAAACAGGTGTTGTTGTTGTTTATCGTTTAGATATGGCAATGAATTTTTACGTTTAGAGGTTCTTAGTTTTGGCTAAGATACAAACTTGCAGAACTATAAGCCGAGTAAAGCCAGAGGTTACGAATATGAAGATCGTAAATCTTGCTAAAGCAACCACGGATAGGTCCACTTACTATTGCGTGCAAATCATGCCCTAAAAATCCTCAGGCCCTCTCTGTTTTACTCCCTTGCCCTCCTACCCTTTCCTAGCATCATTCTCTGAATACTGCGGTACAGGTGGGATGCACTGGATTCCTTGATTCCTTTGAATTTTCGAATCTAGTTTCCTCTCTCTATCTGCCGCCCCAAAGATGAGAGATTACCACATAGGCACCCCGTCTGGAGACTATAGTAGACGGATGGTGTGCCCCCTGATACCCTTTGATGATGCCCTGAGATATCGACACCACCAGTAATGGCCGAGAATCCAGCCCTAAATGCCTTATTGTTTGCTATGACGATCAAGATTTGTAACACCTCCAAAATTGAAAAACAGAAACTTGTAGAGAAAGCCCACAATTCCCCACGATCGTCAACTGTCTGCAAGGAAATTTGGTGCAGCGTGAATTTCGGCGCAGATTTTCTGTTCGTCCGACACCGACACTCGAACTGGGCAAACACTATGACGTTTAGAAGAGTATGGGACAACACGACATGCTACCAGCTCGGGCCGGTCTCGGAGCAGCCGTTCTGATGAGAACGGTTGATAATGTCGCGGAGGACCCCCGAGTATCCACCAGATAACGTGCCACTCAATTGGGCAGCAAACGGCGATATTTACAGAGAATTTTGGTGAAAGACTGGTAGATGATGTTCCCTTAAAAAGTGCAGAGAGTGCATCAACTATAAGCTGGTGACCGCCAAGCGCGTGTAACATACGCTCAAGCCATCCTACATCTCGACCACGAGGGAAAAGTGGAAAATTCTCGCTTCTGGGGCACCGAAAACCCATTATATTTTATTATTATACCCACGAAGACCCATTAAAGTACACCTCAAAGTGATGGTATGCTCTTCACGCTGGAGGCGTCATTACGCCTTATTTTTTCGAAAACGCTGCTAGCCGAACGACATTTCAGAGTCATAACATCATGGCCATGCGATTTTTTTAAGGATGCACTTCAAACTAACCTTCTTACTCATATGGAGCAACAGTCCGCGGTGGACGGTAGCCTCAACCACTATGCTTACGTGGTTAATCTAGCTAACCGCCTTCAGTTCCACACTCCAGGTTGGGTTGAGTTCATCTTCTCAGTTGCGCGGGCCACTCTAGGCATTCATCGTTCTAGTTATCTAAGGCGACTAATGTGCTCTTTTCTGAATAGATAATTGTCCCTTAGTAGCTCGTAGAGCCCATCGTAAAAATTTCACCTCCGGACCGCCTTAACGGGTAGAGGATCAGAAATCACTCCACGAGATCTCGGACCAGAGCATTAGTGTCCATTCACTGTACATGACCTTGCTATCTCAGTCGTTGGACCTTCACTTTTATGGTTGAGTAGATGTCGCTGTACAGTTCATACAGTTCGTCCTTGTATCTCCTCCTCCACTCTCCTTCTATGTAGACGCTTCTCCGCGCTATAGAAAAGGACTGAGATTATTAAGGTCTTAGTCCAAAAAGGCAGTAACTGGAAAGAATATTCTCAGCGCTGGTGTCGTTCTCTGAATTGGTAGCGGAGCCTAAGTAGATAATGTCCTTAATTACCTCCAAGTTATATCTGTCGTGAGTGATATTCTGTCCAAGTCGTCGGTGTTGGGTGTCCTTTTCGCTTTACGTTGTATACTTGGTCTTGCCCTCGTTGACCGCTTTACCCATTTTCGCCACTTCTATCTCAATACTCGCGACAGCGCCACTGACAGCAATATCATCGGCATATGCGAGTACTTGGACGGACTGATGAAAGATTGTGCTTCTTGGGTTTGCTCGTGAGGCTTGGGCTGTTCTTTCAAGTATCATGTTGAAGAAATCGCACGACAGCGCATCGTCTACATTGCTCAGTGAAGCTCGTTTCTATAGATGCTGTCATAGGTGGCCTTTAAGTCAATAAAAAGGTGGTAATATGAACCAATCAGGTTGTTTACGAAGGCTTCAGGCGTTTACACAATACGGCAGATAAGATCTTATATGCGATGTTAAGAAGACTAATGCCTCTGTATTCAGCACAGTTCACAAGGTCCCTTTTCTTGAGGATTGGACAAACAATGCTGAGGTTCTATTCGGCGTTCTATTCCAACTTTAGTCCGACCATATTTTGGAGAAGAGTTGGTATGTGGTCCTAACCAAGTCATAGCTTATCGCCTGGAAGAGCTCGGCCGTGAGGCCCTTTAAGTAGTCATCTGGCGTTACTTTATTGAGTCATTTTGGTCTTAAAGGGGCGTAAGCCGAGATACTTTCACAAAATTCTCCACAATTTGTTTGAGCGATGCCGAATATCATGACTAAATCGTAGACATTCTCAAGCAATGCAGTAATGCCAGTTTACAAAATAAAATATTAAGGGCGCTAAATGGAAAACCTTGTGTTTGCCTTTCGTAGATAATTTTACCATGAGCTGCACTGTCAAAGCTATCTTCTGTTTGAAAATAAGTGCTAGCCATGCCTTGCTGAACTAGTTAAAAAATACCGCTCTTCCCTTTACGTAATCAGAAGCTTTATTTGATTCCCAAGTCAAAATGCCATCACGCGAAATAAATTCGTCGATGAGTTCACTTGGCAATGCCCACAGAAGAGTTTCTTAGGACACGAATCTGCCTAAATCCCCCCCTGTCGATTACTGCAGATTGATGACTTAAAGGGTGACCAGATAGCAATGATAGTTTTTCCAATTGTTATGTTTCAGCAGCTATTAAAGTTACCAATGACATCCAGCCATCAAAATATTAAGTAAGGTTTGCCATTCATCGTTTTACGCTAGCCGAACGTGTAGAAATTATTAAAAAATATTATCGAAACTCCGGCTCAGTTGTAAATAGGTAACTTGAATTTCGACGTGAGGTTGGTCGTCATTACAGCTTCATTGTGCAGGTAATTCGTCGCACCTAGGAAAAGTTTGAGCGTGAGTACATTATTTTGGTTCTTAAGCCACAATCCAGACAGCGATTGCTGTGAAATGATAGAAGGCATAGCCACCATAGCGGTCAGTATCGAGGAATACCCAGAAAATGCGATTCGGTGTCGATCACCTAAATTGGGCATTAGAGAGTCAACCCGGCTTATTTTGCAACTGGATTTGGGCCCAAATAAGGGAGTTGTCTGAAAAGTTTCCGACAGAACAATGATACAAGACAATTTTCCTCAAATTTTTTTTTTATTTTTCTACATAGTCTGCTTGTAACTCTACCTACACACTTCTCGATGCGATGCTCCCATCTCTCTAACCCGTCCAAATAGTACTTGGCGTTTTTCTCTGCAAAATAATTGCTCATGAATGTGACTCCGAGCGCAGTTTTAAGATGAGGGAACTAAAAGAAGTCGCTTGGGGCCAGATCTGGTGAATAAGGCGGATGGTCAAGCAGTTCAAACCGTAATTCGTGGATTTTCGCCATGGCAACCGCTGAGGTTGGGGGGGGCCAGATCTGGTGAATAAGGCGGATGGTCAAGCAGTTCAAACCGTAGTTCATGGATTTTCGCCATGGCAACCGCTGAGGTGTGAGACGGCGCGTTGTCTTGGTGAAACAGGATTTTGTTTTTCTGCAAATGTGGCCGTTTTTCCGCAATTTCTGCCTTCAGTTTGGCATGTAATGATGCGTAGTATGCTCATGTAATGGTTTTTTCCTTTTTGAAGATAATCGATTAAGATAACTCCTTTACTATCCCAGAAAACAGTGGCCATCGCTTTTCCAGCCGAAAAAACAGTTTTTGCTTTTTTTGAGCCGGCTCGCCCTTTGCAGTCCACTGTTTTGATTGAATTTTTATTTCGAGCGTATAATGGTGTATCCAAGTTCCATCTACAGTAATAAATCGGCGCCAAAACTCGAATTTATCGCGCATAAACTGCACGAACAGAGCGTTGGAAATGTTGATTCGAACATGTTTTTGGTCTAACGTAAGCAAACGCGCCACCCAACGCGCGGAGAGCTTTCTCATGCCTAAATCTTGATTTAATATGTAACAAACACGTTCTTTGGACATTTTCATAACCTCTACTATCTCTCTCACTTTAATTCGGCGATCGTCTAACCCCATTTGGTGAACTTTAGCAATGTTACTCGTATCGTCAGTGGTTGCAGTTTTTGGATGTCCCGAACGTCCGTCATCTCTCAAGCTCTTACGGTCACGTTTAAATTCAGCTGGCCAAAATTTCAATGTGGTAAATGATGGTTCAGAGTCACCATACACAGATTTGTGTAGGCGTATTGCCTTTCAAAAACAAGAATTTAATAACAGCTCGATACTCAATTTTTTCCATTTGCATCGACTCACTCAAACGACTGTCAACTGAAAACTGCGCGTCCAAAATGACTGAAACTTCGGTAAGTTACTGTCAAAAGATGCATAACTAGCATTCACTAGCTTTTATTGACGAGTGCCGCTATCTTTACGTTGCGGTCGGAAACTTTTCAGACAACCCTCGTACTTATTAGATTGTGCTGATGAAAGAATTGAAGTCGGACGACCATAGATAACGTTGCGAGTTCGCTAATTTGGCGCTGGAAATATTGGCGGAAGATCCGGATTTTAGCCAAAATATCAACTTCTTGGTCACGATCCTTTTTTGGTTAAGCGGCTATGTCATCAAGCAAAATTGCTGTATTGGAGTGAACACAATCCACAACTGATCGATCAAGCATCAATGCAAAGATTGACTTTTTGGTGCAATGGCAAAAGATGGCGACATCTTTGGACCTTATTTCTTTCAAAATGAGGAAGTAGATACCACTTCCGTCAATGGTATCAGTTATAGGGAAATGTGAACCGACTTTCTGTGGCCAGATATCGCCAACATCGATATATCCGAGCGTGGTTCCAACAAGACGGCACTACATGCCATAAAAGCGACGCAATACTCAAAATGAGAAATTTGGCGAATGGGTTATCTCACAGCGAGCCTTCATCAATTGGCCGCCGCAATGTTGCAGTTTGACACAACTCGATTAAATTCAAGTCCTTAGTCCATCATCAGCCAACCACTTTGGATGAGCTCGGGACTAATATTCGACACGCTATTGCCGGAATAACACCAAACATATTGGAACCAGTCATCAAAAATTGTATAGACCCTTTGAAGCACTGCCAGCAAAGCCGAGGTGGCCATTTAAATAATGTGCTACTCCAGACATAATAGCATGAATGTAGCTTCAGAATAAAGCCAAATTCAATTTTATATCTCACAGCGTTGTTGTTTTATTTATTTTTTGCTTTCCTTTCGTTTTATCTGGTGCGCACTACCTCTGTGAGTGTCTATCCTGGACTTGTACTAGACTAAAGCTAGTCGGTGCTAATGTGGCAGGTGCTGGTGCTGTAGGTACTTTTTCTCTGAAGCATTTACTTATCTCTACGAAACACCGAGAAATTCCAAATGTGAAAGCTAGCTTAGAGACCTGCAGCGCCAATATAGGTTCCAAAACGACCCAAAGCCCTACTTACTTATTACAACATTTATGGACACATATCATAGGAGTTATTAGCTCAAAAATCACGGAAAGCTTTTAAGTACTACCTTCCGCTAAGCCTCATATGGCCACCATTCAACCGAAACATTTTGCTGGTTAATTCTTGTCAAAGTACGAAATCGGCCCATTAGGCGGATTGCAGTTTCGTGCACAACCCCATTTACTACGTACAGCCACTGGGCAAAGCAATTAAATAACTTTTTATTGATTTTTCATAATTTTTTCATTTAATCAAAAAATCATTCAAGTCGAACGGGTATACTCGTACATGGGTGAGGTGTTAACTATGCAAACATTATGCAGTAGTCAACAACTTACTTAAGGTCTTCAAAACTGACCTCATTTAAAAAAGTTGGATGCAATTCTGGACTGTTGCTGGTCACTCAGTCGGTTAAACTGTGACTTAATCCACTGTTCCCTTATTCAGGTCATATTGGCTTAGAAACGACCTTGCAAAGGTATGACCCTTTTAGTTTACAGTCTCATTACTCACCTTTCGTATTGCCAAGAAGATCATAGAGTTCGTTGAAGTGTATAAATATGTAGACGGCTATAAAGACACACTAAAGATAAGTATCTTGAAATGAAGTTCATAGAGGAAACAGGGTTTTCGGGCAACTTGTTGTTGCAGAAACCAAAAGTGAGGAAATCTATAGCGAATGTAGAGCACGTATGGAGGAAGAAAAATGAAATATGAACACAAGGTAACGAGGTCAAAGATAGTTTCATTTTTACGAGCTCAATTATGTGATGGAGGAGGCTCGCCAATGAAAATAAGTGCCAACGTCTCACCGGCTGTTGCAAAGCATTCAAAATTATGTCTGCCGAAGTTGACATCTTACTGGTATTACGATCAAATTTTGAAGACTTTAGATAAATGCTTGAAAGCTTCTCAGAAAGGCACACACAAAGATGAGCGTTCCTATTGGCAGCCTATTAGGCTTAAAGAATTTTTCTGCCCACAACATAATACCGACTAGAGTGAAGCACTTACCTGGTCAAGTTCGATCTTTGAAAATTATAAGGTACGGGCAAGACGGCCAGCCCCGAGAATTAGAATGGTTATTTGGTGATATTAAGTTAAAGGCTGTTCTTGAGGCCCTAAATTGAAAACTTATCGAGGTCTTCTTGAAGAAGGGTGGAGGCATGGCGAGAACAAATAGCCTTAGATAAATTTGTGTCATCAGCAAGGGAGAGGGAGTAGTGTATAATAACCCTCTCAACCTAGTTTCTAAAAAGAATGAAGAGAAGGGGACCCAGGTTGCAACCTTGTGGAATCCCAGGGAATACCAGAAAAGGGACTGAGTTGACCTCCGACGAGTGCACACGCATTATCAGTTCACTCATAATAACTCGCCAAACTGTCTCTGTGCACAAAAAATAATCAAATACTCCCAACCCCCTCAAATCCGCAGCCGAGTGCAACAATAGTGTGAAGAATCTACAAAAAAAAAACTGTGCAAGTGCAAGTGCAAGTGCATTGCAGCAAAAAAAAAGTCATAGCGCGGGCATCCCCCATCACCATCTGTTAATACAGACCAGCTGTTTTGGCACTACGTGAAACACAGGTAGACCCCCTCCCACACTTCCCATCCATATCTTCTTCTTCTCTCACCGCAGTTTCGCCATCTACGTGCGAAGTGATGTAGCTTACCAAACTCCACCACAATGTAGTCCATTCCATCTCCGTAAGCAAGTTATCTACTACTGCTTTATTTAAAGAAGCCCCAAACTGGACAGCAGTTCAACCTTTAACGAGTTTGATGCGCTATCTAACTCCATACAAAGAATTGTAGCCCTGCATCCTCATACTGAAAACGTTGTTACGGGCGATTCTGGGTAGCTTCGACATTTTGGACAGACAACAACGGTGGGTTGAGATCTTCGCTGCGGAAAAAACTTGACCCAGCTTGTAAATGAGCCCACGCGAATCCCAGACGTTGATAGTCATACCGCCAACACCCTGGACAAGTACACTGTTAATGTGCTCTCACCTCTAGGCTCGTCGGACCATTGTGTCATATCAGCTGAATTCTCGTACATTGACCACACAGTTAGAGAAAAAATTCCTAAAAGAACAGTATGGCAATACGAGAGAGCCAATTGGAGCGGACTTTACACCTTCTTTAGGAATTTTAACTGGTCGTTATGTTTCGTCGATAACGACGTGGATGCCGCTGCTGATATGATCACATACACTATTCTCCTTCGATTGAGATCCTTTATCCCACACCGGAGAAAGAGTATCAGACCAAAAGAAAAGCCGTGGTACGACTCGAGCTGTAAGGAGGCTGTCAGATTGAGATAAATTTAGGGATGGCTACAATGCCTTTCTTAAGCGTGTGAAATTTCTATGTGACCAAAAACTGAGGCAAAAAATACTACAATGTCTTAAAGGTAGGTCGTTCGTCAAAAATATTTGAAATGCAGCCTCATCCTCCATCCCAACGCTCATTTACAACGATATTCCAGCTTTCAGCGCTTTGGACAAAGGCAATCTGCGTGCTGCACACTTTGCAGCCAGCTCAACGCTTCCAGATTTTGCTTTGTCTCCGCCTAAACTTGAGTGCCTTAAATGGGAAGAATCCACTTTCGCACTTATGTCATAGTAAGAGTACTTAAAAATCTTAACATCCACAAATCTGCTGGTCCAGATGGAATATCTCCCCTTCTTCTGAAGAGGTGTTCTTCTACTCTGGCAAAACCACTGCGTAAGCTTTTCCATCAATCCTACTCTTTAGGACTCTTTCCGAGCGGATAGAAAACAGCATTTGTCCAGCCCGTTCCTAAGAATGGCGAATCTTCTTCTCTCTCCTCTTACAGAAACATTGCACTTACGCCCCTTCTTTCTCGAAACACGAAAACTTCTTAATGACCGGCAGTACGGTTTTCGTGGCAACAGGTCCACTGGTGATTTGATTATGGCTTTAGGTCAGGAAAGTCCACCATCAGCCGAATATTCATAATACGACGGATCGTAAAGAGAACTCATGGGTTTCAAATCGATGCACATCACCTATTCATTGATTTTTAGGCCGCGTATGACAGCATCTATGGAAACGAGCTATACATGGCAATGACTAGTTGTAGACTCCCTCCTAATGCAAGGTTGGCTTTGAGGGAACAATTCTTCGAGAGATTTTCAATTCAGTATGCATACATAGATGATAAGTAAAGGAAGAGATATAATGGCAAACTTTTCGGACTGTACTGTACGAATATCGACTTAACCAAAAGAGTTAAGGTCCAACGACTGAGGTGGCTGGGTCATGTAGAGCGAATGTTTTGGAATCTGCCCCTGAGGAATAGCGCAGTAGAGGAGGCCGCAACTTAGGTGATGAATCGCTGTGCATTGGTGAGATGTTGTTTCAACAGGACGGCGTCAGAGCAAGAAAAAAAAAAACGTAGTAGCTATTCGATGCACGTTCTCCACACCTGTATAGACAGAACCCCACCTGACGAGCAGAAATGTCCTACTCACCAGCATTGGCTTTGTAAACCAAATTAGTGGTTCGTCCTTGCTGTGTTCTTTGGCCGATGTACCATGCCTCCAAAAGTTGTGTTGTAAAAGGCACGTACACTTTACAGGATATATCAAGCGCGTTCTACTTTTGTCGAGTGCATCTTCAAATTTGTTCAGAAGATTGTGAAGCGTAGTCTCTGCATTGGTGTGCATGTAGTATCTTTGACGGAGAATACATTTGCAAAGCAATTTTACACACATGCAGCTCGACTATTGTCTCCATGCTCTCCAACATGAAGAAAACCAAGCTAAAATGTCTGAAGGTGTTCTCTTCCGATTTTCAATATAAAGGTTACTCCCATGGCTCACCAGGGTTTCAGTGTGATTCCGTTCAGAGTGACCACAAACTGCCCTATGCCCCTGGATATATGCCACCATCACCAGGCAGTTTAAAGTAATCAACGGAAGCAACATTGTATTTGATGCCCTCATATAAGAGTAGGTTAGGGTACCCTAGGTTTGATATACCTGAATGCGTTTTTCACGGGAGTACGCAATCTGTAAGAGTATCTGTCTATCTGCTCTCAATTATTGCAGAAAAATCAGAAAGATCTCAATTAGTAGTGCTACCATAAGGCAGTACAAATTTTCGGATCTTAGGAACAGCAATCAGCTTGTTTGAATAATTTAATGGTACCACAGGGCAAATTATGCGAGTCACGATCTCATATGAAGGCTGCTGGCATGATGTAGCTCAGGAACGACAAAGTACGTTTTGTGGAACAAGCTAAACAACAAGTAGACTTGTTAAGCAAGACTTTCTTAAAATCGACTAATTAATGCTTGTATAAGTCATGAGGATCATTCGTGGAAATATGTGACTTTTAGAACGCCTGGTTTCAGATAGTCCCATGAGCAGACTAGTAACACTCGTATGTTGAACATGGTGAGTACTGGACATTTTATGAACTTGCAAACCAACATTCCCACGGACATTCTTCCTCAGCAAAGATCTGTATCACACAAGTTCATTACCAGAGATGATGTCAATAACTTTTATGTCTGCATTGAGCAATGCAAGGATGATAATATGACGGAACACTCCATCATCATCGTAAAATAACCCAAAAATGCCCTCACTCTTACGTAAAAGATGTGACTTCACATGACCCGAACTCAACCTCTCGTCATAATGTTTCTCAACGTCTCATGAGCATATACGAGTACTCGTACCTTAAAGTCGGACTCGTTATAAATCAAATATCCCCACAAGCAATCTGTGCAATTAAATCAGAAACATGACCAAACATTTAAGATAACAACAATAGCCTATGACAGCACTTAGCTTCTGTGTTGGACTATGCCGCCACCACCACCACCACAACCACCACCACTGGCGGACAACGCCGCCAGCCGTCAATGGTGTTAAATGTCAGTCATCCATTATGGTCACTATACGATTGTATGCATCAAGTTCGCATTAAATCGTTTTGTATCTTGTTGCTGTATCTTCATTGACAACAAGGCCTGTTCAGACCTACAAACCTTTTAAGATACGAATAACTAAAGGCTGCTGTTTTTCTTCTTTTTTTCTTTTTTTTGTCTTTTAATGTGAAAATATTGTACGAGTATCTACCGAAACGCAAGAGCGCACTGGCTGACCAATTCCTAATTGATGGTAACTAGGTATTAGACACAAAGTAGCTACGCGACTAAGATACAAAGAGACTAAAGAACGAAGCAGAACAGCAACCAACCAAGCCACTATGCATCTATGCAACCCATTGCGCTTAGGTCAACGCGTATTTGGTGATTAACCTAACCTCTCTTGGCCGGAACCTTCAGAGTGATCATTTTTATTACAAAAAAAAAAAAATCTCGCCTCGTGATAATTAAAATCCTAATTAGCAAAATAGTTTCTTGGAAAAACTGTTTCAGTCGATGGTGTTGGGATGGAATTCAACGATCTTGAGCAACTTTACTTCATTAGATAGGTATTTCGTTGTAAGATACACGTATTTTGAAGTTAGAAATACAAATGCAAATGCACTCGATCTTATCTTAGGGTTCATTGTGGCGATTTATCGGACCTTTTCGATGAATACATCTTCCAAACGAGACGTGATGACGATACATTTTCTCAGTACGAAAATTTTCCCATTTGAATTTATAATGTGTTCGCCAATGAAACGACTCGGATTCGTACAAATACTCGTATCTACATATAGTATCTCACTTCGGTACTTGTCATAAATAATTTGGAGCGTGACTTGAAGGGGGCATGCGCTGGAGGTTAATAACCGCAGTGCAGCGGAAATAGTCGGCAATTTGTTCAGTAGGTCATATGTGTCTCAGTATTTTGATCGTAAAATAAAAGCTTTAATTGATCGTAGAGACAATGTTTAACTGGGATGAGGCTATAAACGATGATTTGTTTTTGAGTGCGAGGCAAGACCTTACAGATGACAATGGCAATAGTCGATTGACTGATTCATACATTTTCTAAAAATTAGACTCTGAATGTACTAGAGATACAGGTAGACTAGCAATTAATTCAATGGGAGGGTAGACTAAGGCCCTCTAGTGGCAGGTTTGTCTGAGATTCTACGATACTGGAACCACTAGAAATCGGCATAGTACCTGTTAATCCGAATGACTAAAGAAAAGCAAATGTATGTGGCGAATGTTGAAACGAATGTATCTGGACAAAGCCTTTCAGAAAACTTGCGTATCGCAAGCGCCAAGATCAATGGCATCCACTTCTACCGCCAAGCCTGTCCTAGGAATAATATTAAATCTGAATGAACTTGTTAGGAGCAGATTTCAACCCGTGGTTCACAGAATCGGGCAGTAGCACTACAAATACAAGAGGAAAAGCTCTTCGCGAGACAAGCGCAACACTGAACATAGTTCTAGCACGTTTACCAAAATGGTGGATCAGCGAAGACTATACGAAGAGTGACCATCAAACTATGATTTTCGGTTTTCTTAAATAGAAGCGCGTAAACCACCCCAAAATGACTGGTCCAACGTGGAAAGATGCGACTTTGGATAGAGAAACATTTGAGAAGGACATTGTTATTACCAACTAAGACGCAAGAGTGTGTACAAAAGAACCTAGCGCCCCAGTTGTCGGAGCTATTATTTGTTGCGTGTCTTGATTCTATGCCAAAAAGTTATCTCAGCAGGTGTGCCACACAGATCATTAGTAGGCCCTTCACTATGGTCTACTATGTTTGATGGTATTCTTAGGCTTCAACCCTCAAACGAGAAGATAATAGACTTTGTCGACGATATCGTCTTCATAACCGTGGCCAAGCTTACCGACGAAGTAGAATCGGCGGCAAGCGAAGCGATCTCAAGCGCCAAGTTTTGAATTTAGCAGAACATAAAACAGAATTGTTTCGTGTTATCAGCCACTACACGGCCATTGAATACAACAGCCATGGGATCGTAGGGGAATAAGTAATAAAATCAAAATTGTCAATTTTCCACTGCCAATGCTTGGCCAGATAGTCACCGCTATACTGATAGGACCAGACGTTTTAAGTGCAACAATGTAAAAGTGCCTAGAAGAAGCAATTTTCCCTAAGCAATGGAAACTACAAATTCTTGTTCTACTACCTAAGGGAAACAAACCCCCAGAAATGCCTACTAGACATTATGGGAATGATCCTGAAGCAAATCATTTACAACAGATTGCTCACAATAGTGGAGAAGACAGGGGCAATGTCCAACTATCAGTTAGGATCCCGAAAGTCGCGCTCTACAACTGATGCTATTAAAGTGGTTTTTAATATGATAGCGGAAGCAATTGAGAGGAAAGACGGCGATACGGTACGAAAAAATACTGCGCAATGTATTTAATTCGGCAGATTGGTCCACTGTAAGAAGACCTTTTGCTAGGATGGATGCACCATACTCCTTGTTGCGGATAGTGGCGAGCTTCTTTACCAACAGGTATGATAACGACGAGGGATTGAAGCAAACCGATGTCACAGCTGGGGTCTCGCAAGTATCGGTTCTGTGCCCCCTACTATGGAACATAATGTACGAATACCAGTGCTAGATAAAGTGAAGATAATTGGATTTCCTGACGATATCGCTGTTGTTATTGTAGCAAAACAATCCATTGAAGTAGATACTGCTACAAATGTGGCATTAATTCAAATAAAAAGGAAAAGGAGGCTGGGAACCACCGGTCTAGACCACAAAATTGAAACATATGAATGTCCAAGTTGGCATCCAAATCATCAGATCCAAAAAAGCCGTCAAATTGCTGGGAGTAATGATCGACAACTGACAGCAGTTTAAACAACATGTTGTTTATTCGAGCAGCACTCTCTAGGACAATGCCGAAAATTCGCTAGTAGGATCCTACTATCCAGAGCTATCAGCTTAGTACTTCTTTATGCGGCTCCGGCTTGGGCTAGGGCTCTCGCGACCAAAGAAACAAGGAGGGAATTGATATCAGCCAACAGACTCTGCGCTACAAAGACCATGAGTAGTTATATTGATATTGCAGCTTTCGTTATAGGAAGAATGGTTCCGATAAACATCACAATAGAATATGTTCGAGGCATCAAGAGACTAGCCAAAGAAGGAGAATTAACAGCGAAGAGAAAGCAAATTCAATAGCTGTGTGGCATCCTCGTTGGGATAATACGATTTATGGCAGGTGGGGTCACAAATCAATCCCTACCATCTAAAAGTGGTTAAACCGAGCACATGGGAACTGCACATACCACCTCGCGCAGTTCCTTCCTCACCATTGAGGCTATTGCACATATCTCAAGCGATGGACACGATAGCTCTCCTTTTTGTCAGCCAGAAACGATAGCTCTCCAGCTTAAGTCAGCCAGAAACAAAATTGGTTGAGTAAACTGTCGCGTCTGGGAACGAAAAACCCTTACCACATGTTTCAGATGCTTTGAATTCGATCACACTGCAAGTAAATCCGAAAACGAAATAAATCGCTCTAAGCATGTAGAAAATATTGGAAGCCTTCCTCCTGTAGGTAAAGACTGCCACAAAGACCATCTTTGTTTACTCTGCAAGACAGACATGTAGTCAGAATCAGCAAATGCCCAGTCCTTAGGTGTGCCATGACCATTAAGCAACCAAGATGATAGTGCGGATTACCCTTAACCACTGTCGGACGCCATAGAATTTTCAAGCACAAACGGCTAGAGACATGGGAGCTGACATTAAGTTAAACAGCCAGCAGTATAAACTTCTCGACAGCAACCGGGATCTGCGATATATTTGGATATCTGCAATACATGCCTTCCAAGATGCCAGTGATCAGGCTGATGGCTTACTTACTTACTTTAGGTGGCGCTACAGTCCGGGGTGGACCTGGGCCTCAGTCAACAAGCTTCTCCAGCCAGCCCGATACCTGGCTAGCTGCCTCCAGTTTCGCACGCTAAGTTGGCTAAGGTCCTCTTCCACTTGCGTGCGCCACCTGAGTCTTGGCCTTCCTCTACTGCGCTGTCCCTCGGGGGCGGATTCGAAGACTTTTCGGACTGGAGCATTGGTGTCCATGCGCTCTACATGATTCAGCCATCTCAGTCTTTGGATCTTCACTCTTCTGGCTAGGTCCATGTCGCTGTACAGTCCATACAGTTCGTCGTTGTATCTCCTCCTCCACTCACCGTCAATGCAGACGGGACCGAAGATCGCCCGAAGAATTTTTCTCTCGAAGCAACCAAGAACACCCTCATCCATTTTTGATAATGTCCATGCCTCTGCGCCATAGAGCAGGACCGGGATTATTAAAGTCTTATAAAGGGTGACTTTTGTTGTCCGAGAGAGGGCTTTGCTACTCAATTGCCTTCTTAACCCAAAGAAACAGCGGTTGGCAAGAGTTATTCTTCGCTTTATCTCAGCGCTGGTGTCGTTGTCTGTATTTATAGCGGAGCCTAGGTAGACAACGTCCTTAACTACCTCAAAGTTATATCTGTCGAGGGTGACGTTCTGTCCGAGACGTCGGTGTTGGTTGTCCTTTTTGCTTGACAGCATATACTTGGTCTTGCCCTCATTGACCGCTAAACCCATTTTCGCCGCTTCCGTCTCAATACTCGCGAAAGCGCCACTGACCACGATGATGTCGGTGAGATCTTTACCGACCTTGATGGCGCAGCGTGCATTCTCCATCGTCATCCTGCACAGATGGACGAGTTTGGCAGGGATGCCGAAACTAGACATTGCTCTGTATAGCTCGTCGCTATAGATGCTGTCATACGCGGCCTTAAAATCGATGAATAGGTGGTGTGTATCGATCTGAAGCTCATCGGTCTTCTCCAAGATCTGCCGTAGTGTGAATATCTGGTCGATGGTGGACTTTCCTGGCCTGAAGCCACACTGATATGGACCTTTCAGGTTGTTGACAAACGGCTTCAGGCGTTCACACAATACGGCGGATAAGATCTTATATGCGATGTTAAGGAGACTGATGCCTCTGTAGTTGGCGCAGTTCAGAGGGTCTCCTTTCTTGAGAATTGGACAAACAATGCTGAAGTTCCGTTCATCGGGCATACTTTCGTCCGACCATATTTTACAGATTAGTTGGTGTATGCTCCTTACCAAGTCATCGCCTGCCGCTTTGAAGAGCTCGGCAGTCATGCCATCCGCTCCAGCAGCTTTGTTGGACTTAAGCTTCGATATGGCTTCACTTCCTCCAGGTCGGCTGGACGGAATTGTTGGTCATCATCGTCCAGGTTGAAAGGTTGATTCTGCCTAACAGCGGTATTTAGTTCGTCATCGCCGTTATATAGTCTGCAGAAATGAGCCTTCCATATCCTCAGCATCGACTGCGATTCTACTACGATGTTCCCTTGTTCATCTCTACAGGCTTCGGTTCGGGGTTTGTTTCCGCGGCATGTTATTTTTACCTTTTGGTTAAACTTCCGAACCTCATTCCTGGAGTAGCATCTCTCAATTTCCTCGATCGCGCGCTTCTCATGCTCTTTCTTCTTCCTCCTGAGAAGCCGGTGCTCGTCTCTCCTCTTCCGCTCATAGAGCTCATGAGCAGGCTTGGTCTTTCTAAGCAGCGCCGCGTTATATGCATCTTGCTTAGCTGCATGTGCTTGCCGGCATTCATCATCGAGCCAGGGGTTTCGTTGTGGTGGACGAGTGAAACCCAGCACATCAGAAGCGGCATCTCTGATGGCGTTTTGGCAGTGTTTCCAATGGTCTTCGATGCTTGATGCTGGCGGCATTGGACCTCTTAAGAGATTAAGAGACACTCGATCGGAAAAGGACTTGGCGATCTCTTGCGATTGTAGCCGTCTGACATCGAATGTTCTCACAGCATTAGTTTGTCTTGGCGTAGTTTGGGATATCCGCAACCGTATTCATTTAACAGTTACTGGAAATTAATTGATTCTGAAGGGAGTGCTTTGGGATCATTGTAGCCAGCATTCCATCCAGATATCGGGACTTTTTGCTTTGCAAATCTTGCATTTTTCAATTTACTTTTGAACTAATTTGCTTTGCGTACATGGGCATAGAACTCCCAACTCCAGCAAGAAGGGATCTTTTCTTCTATTTTGGGCCTTCGATATTACTCATGATATTACTGATATGATAGTGTCAGCAGATGACCGTTCAGATCCGGGTAATGAAAAGCAACTTGTGATCCAGAAGTCTCCTTAATTTCACTTATTATGGAATGAGACTTCCCTAACTCTAGTTATACCACGTCAACCACATATGCCGCCTCCTCTGTCTGTCCAGTCTTGGAAGAATTTTACTCATAACCGCATAACCAAGGTAGAGTCCCTTTTTGAGCGAATGTGCTTAAGCGACTGTTTCCTAATGTTGCCTAAATATGTAATTCTAGCTCTGACATAAGACTAATTAATTCCTCTACGCTCTATCCTCAGTATGTACGATATTAAAGGCTCTTTCCATGTCTAGGAACGAGAATAGGGCCAACTCTTTTCAGTCTACGGATTTTTTGATATCTAGTGGAGTGCCATCTCCTTGGACCTTCCCTTAATGTAGGCATGCTGAGATTTGAATAGCTATGTTTCTAATAGAATGCTCCACATGTGGGTGTTTAAGACACGCTCTAGGGTTTTAAGTATTGTACAAATGAGATTATACTAATTGGCCCTAAATTGTTCGAGGACTCCTTTCCAAGTTAACCAATCTTCGGTATAAACACCACTTAAGCGCATCCCCAGGAGTTGGTTTCGTAGTGCAGTCTTAAACAGTTTCTGAAAACTGATGCTAGCCAAGGTGTTATTAGGTCTTGTGTTATTTGAAGTATGACAGGTAGTAGGCCGTCTTTTTCTCGGAAATGATTGAATTAATATCGCCGTAGGATGCACGAGTTCCGAACTGTTAACTACGTCCGGGAAAGTGTGCTTTTACCAGGAGTTCGACGTTCCACAAAAGATTCTTTCCATCCTCAATCTGTCCATTTTAAATAAAAAGGATTGGAGTGCTTCTTGGAAATAATTTCGCTAAACCTGGAGGAGTTCTTGAGTGTTATTTATTCGATATCCTTACGGCTTTCTAAAACAGACTTAAACATTTCTTGTTAGGCTGCCAGAAGTTGCATTAGATAGTTAATTAACTATCACTTGTTGACTCAAAAAAAAAGATTCAAATTGAAGCTTAATGCAATTTAAGGAATTTAATTTATCTGCGAGTATTTATGGCATATTATACACACTGATGTGTAGACACTGCCTCACCTTGTTCCATATTATCTATCCTTCCAATAAACTTACTTTTATGTCCTTACATGTGCGAAACTATTTAATTACTGGTTTATTGGTGACTATTTTTCAGCCAATTATATAGTCATGCAGTCAAAGTAGTTAGTTTCTTTGGGTTAAGACCTAGATATCTGATTTTTGAGAGACCGGTCCACTATAATTCTGAGACAATGAGAATTCGTGACTGTCCACTGTCATTGTCTAGCATGACATACGCAAATATGAGTATCGCATATCAGAGTTTCAAGCTAATAAACCATCTTACGTGCAGATCTAAATTGCCTGATTTGTATTTTAATCACAAAATTGCATTGCATCTGTTAGAGCATTGTTATTTTTTTTTGTATTTGACATATCTGGGTATTGTTTGCAACAGATATAGTTTGTTACTTTCCGAGGCCATTCGTTGGTTTTTAACTTCCTTTTAGTCAGTACAGGGTTGTGAGCCCTCTAAGGGTGTAAGCTGACAGAGCATGTCCTTGCTATTTTAGTCTGCATGAATAAGAGCTCACGGCTCACAGTTTCCTCATCTCAATATCATATAACGTTATTGGACTACTCACATTCCGGTCAATATTGATCGGGATCGCCGACGTGTTCAAGCCAAGGTGCAAGTGCGAATTTCAAAAGCGCCACAACAAAGAAGAACAACTGTGAGAAGGTATAACGTAGTAAAGCTGTAATCACAAAAGACCACCAGAATCTTGGCCAAATGAGTATCCGGAAATCTCTCAACAACTTCTACTCGTATACCACCAGCATCAAGTACCTAACACCAGTGGCAGCGTGCCATCTTAGACGCTGCAAGTGATTTGCTGGGTTTCGCCTTACCACCACATAAAAATCCCTAGTTCATCTCTGATAAAGAATGCTGGCACTGCAGCGATGGACGAGAACTGCAGAATAGACACGAGGATCATCGGCTTTTCCAGAAGAAGATGGATCGAATGTATTTGAATGACATTCGAAAGTTTTACCGAAATGTAAAACGAACATGTCAAGCAGGCAGAATACACTATTCATTTTGAGCAATGATGGGCAAAACTTCAGTCCACCTGACTAAAATGAAGTAAGGATAGCAATATCCAGCTGAGATCAGAGAAAGCAGCTGGATATGATAGCTTACCGGGAGAGAACATATGAACACTAACTCAGTTCAAAAACTGCTCAGAAGTGTGAATGTCTGATAAATGGAATCTCAGTACCATTTTCCAGATTCACAAAAAACAGATCCCTTCAACTGAGCCAACTATCGGCCAAAACTCAAGAAGCTCAAACCGACACCCAGCTTTTCGCAGCCTAAGCCAGCATTTATAGAGACGAGCTACATATATAGAGGCATGTCTAGTTCTGTCATTCCTGCTAAGCTCGTACGTCTGTGCAGAATGGATTGGGAATGCTCACTTAAAGTCTCCGACTCCGTTAAAGACAATGTGACGCGCTGTCATGTGACTTCTTAAGTATCATACTTGAGAAAGTTGTGCGGAATTCACACCAAAAACACTACCTGTCAAAAGACGTGGCAACTTTTACCTTACACCGACATAGCATTTAGCGGCCTGACACCTGTGCGTTCGGTCATATTGAAATAGAAGCTGCCAAAATTAGCTTAACGGTCAGTAAGGCCAATACCAAGTATGCTGTCAACAAGAAGGGGCATATAACATCATGAAAGGGCTGTGGAGAAGAAGATTCAACAATCACGAACTGTGCACTGTGCAGTGACATGGACATAGTGATAAGACTGCCCATCAGGCGCCTGATATAATTAGAATATGTAGAACGAATGGATATTATTGCTCGGGTTTCCAAAATCTTCGAATTAGAGGGACAATGCAATAGAAGAAGCCCTCATGTTAACTGCCGCGAACAAGTGACCGAATTGAGGCAGCACATTAAAGACCGGACTAGCCACGATCTGTAGCACCACCTAACTAAAGTAGGTCGGTTACGTTTTTCCCCAACATTGATTTGACAAAGATTTTAATGTAAAAAGCTCCTTTAGATCTTTCTAGACGGAAGATGTCTTCATGGACGGCAAGTCAATCCATTTCGCAGATGGGTGCAGACTAGAACCAACGCTTGTGGCAGTGTGATAAGCTTAACCTGAGCCCCCTTCCACCTTCCAAATCATTGCACCGTTTTCCGGGAGCAAATTCTGGCTATTAAAAAAGCCCAGTCCTGACTGAAGGAAAACATGATATCTAAAAGGATATCCGCACCTCGATTCCGTCGTTACCAAATTCTAAAACCGGCTTTAACTGCCGAACATCTCTCAGGGAGGCGGCAGAACAGTTCAACATCCTCCCTTGTTGGGTACCGGGCTACAGAGATATTCCAGCGAATTATAGGCTGACGAATTCGACGGATTTAAAATCACTTTACACATTCAACCTGAAAAAGATATAATCCAATCCAATCACTAGCAATACCTACTTTGCACATGTCCAGCATTATCCCAAAAATTAAATCTCTGTAAGTCTCCAACGTTTCGTCAGTATTTGAAATAAGTTCCCAAAATATGAGTTTCATAGTTCCTCGTGGCATCACAATTGGCCCATTGGCCGATGTCTTGCACAGTGACTGCATCGGAAAGGGATCTTCTCGTTGCATTTGTTCCCTTTTCTGGATTTCTTCTCTGGAGTCCGTTCTTCTATATATTTGGCTAGAGGCAAAGCCTATTTATTATGACGTCACACTCGTGTACCCCTGCATCATAAGAGGGTTAGTGGCTGATCTTAACTCCTGACTCCTCCGTTGGGAGAAGCCGTGATCTGGATGAAAAGGAAGGGAGAGGATTTCTATATGTATAAGTATAATTTTGAGGTAGTTAAGGACTTTGTCAACCCAGGCTTCGCTATGAATTCAGACAACGACATCAGCGCTGAGATTAAGCGAAAAATAACTCTTGCCAATCGCTGCTTCTTTGGGCTAAAAAGGCAATTGACTAGTAAGGCCCTCTGCCGGACAACAAAAGTCACCCTTTATAAGATCTTAACAATCCCAGTCCTGCTCTATGGCGCAGAGGCATGGACAGTAAAAAAAATTGATGAGGGTGCACTTGGCTGCTTCGAGAGGAAAATTCTTCGGGCGATCTTCAGTTTCGTCTTCATTGATGGTGAGTGGAGGAGGATGAACTCTACGGACTGTAGAGCGACATCGACCTAGCCAGAATAGTGAAGACCCAACGACTAAGATGGCTGGGTCATGTAGAGCGAGCTAGATCGAGCTAGCTGGAGATACCCGTTGATTGAGGCCCAGGTCCACCCCGGACTGTAACGCCACCTAAAGTAAGTAAAATAAGTAAAGAGAAGATATGTAATACTTGCAATTAGATACTTTATCAGTGCAGGTACTCTAAGGTAGTACCAATCACATGACATAATCTAGATCATCAATATCCAACGAAACAAATATATTTCACTTATCTAAGCATAGACACTCGTTAATGCATCTAACACTACTAAACAGTTGAAACGTATTTAGACGTTAAATTAACAAGCCAATTAAAAACGGCATGCAACCCATCAATCATAACATGAATCCCTGAAACGATCCCCCTTAAATAGTTCATCATTCGTACGTTCATTAATTTATGGATACAGTAATTGCTTTTGGATGCTAATGAAAGTTCCTCATAGAACGATTCCGTGTAGTTCACCCCAAAATTGATACGTAAATCCGTGCAACACAAACAATATAATTGATGCAATAAATATTTGTTCCATTGAAATGACAAGCTGTTCAACAGATCATTCTGAAACATTACCTTGCGAGATACTTTATGCGCCTGCCACAGATGTTAGATAAAGTGCAATTTTAACACACCTCTTCAACGATCAACGCGCACATCCGAATACAATTTGTTTAAAAAAATATCTGAACTCATACCCCACCAGCAACTTCAAATTTCATCTGATATCCCCAACACCACGTGTATCTTAATCAAAAATCGTTGCATACCTTTCGGCATCTCTGAAATTCAAACGATCTCTGTTGTCTGTTCATTCATAAAATAGGGTAAAGGTTAATTGGTTTGGGAACAATTAGAAATAAAATTTGTTTACGTGAACCTTAGAAGGGGGATTTTACTTCTCTAATAACAAGGGAAAAATCCGGGACCTTTTAAGTTCAATTCATCACACTTAAGACCCAATACAATGACGTCAACTTCGATAGAATTGCTACAAGATTGGATGCCCTGAGAGCAAACAATATACTCGTAATTACCATAGTCTGCAACTACAGCTAACTGTTAAAGCTTCACATTACTAGAATTATTATTGGATCTAGTGAAAATGAAATTAATGATGTCAATTTATAAAAGTCACTCGTGTAGATACGGATATCGTTCTTAGACAGAAAGAGTTGTAAAGTGGCTATTTACGTGCGCCACTTAAAAATGGCGAGCTAATTTGAATGGAAATTTTTTCCCAACCAACCTAATAGCAAAAACATACTTAACGTCTTATGACAAAATAATTTCTTTAATGTTGAACTTAGAGATACTTGAATACTTGAAAGAGGGGCAAGACTGATTCGGATCGGATTGTTTACCCGAACTAAGACCCCCTGACTGACTATTCGAGTTCTGTGCAGTAATCAATGAAACGAGTGATTTAAAAACTGCTAAATTGCAATAATTATTTTCGCAGCGTAGAGCCTGCTCTACCCCCAGTGGCAATCTCCGGTAGCAGAATAAGTAAATGATTACTAACGCAGGCTGTAGTGGCATGTGCGGAAAAGGAAATCTTATAATACTAGGAGGGGTGAAAAGTAACCTCCTTGACCGCCAGAATGCGCTGCTACAGCAGAAAAGGTTATGGTGCCTTAAAGTCCGTTCATATTTAGGCAGACATGCCAAATTTCAGTGCGATACTGTCTTTAGTTTTGTTTTGACAGCTGATTGTTGTTGACGTGTTTGGCATCGTGTTGAGTATGGACAAAAACGATTTTCGTTCTCTCATAAAACATTATTTTTTGAAAGGCAAAACGGCGAACGAAACAAAAGAAAAGTTAGATAAATATTATGGGGCTAATGCTCCGTCAGATTACACCGTCAAATATTGGTTTCGAGAGTTTCATGGTGGCCGAAACTCCACTACCGATCAAGTTCGGTTACAGGGGACAATGTCAAAAAAAAAATGAAATGGTGTTGGCTGACCGGAAAGTGAAGGTGCGCGAGCTAGCAGATACCACAAAGATTAGTACTGAGCGCACAAGCCATATTTTGGGCAATATTCTGCATATGAAAAAGTTATCCTTCCGCTGGGTGCCGCGCATCATCACCCCTGACCAAAAACACGAACGCGAGAGCATTTCGAAAGAGTGTTTGGACTTGCTGATGCGGAATCGGGCGGATTTTTGGCGTCGATTGGTAACTCTTGATGAAACCTGGATCCACTATTACACACCAGAGAACAGAATGAATGCCCGGCAATGGACTGAAGCCGGCACAAGTGCTCCGAAGCGGCCGAGGGAGGCTCAATCGGTCGGAAAGGTTATGGCGTCGGTTTTCTGGGATTGTCATGGCATACTCTTCGTGAGTATTACTGTGCATTATTGGAGCGATTGAAGGCCGAAAGCGCTGCAAAACGGCTAAAATCAATGACTTACGGCTCCAATTGCTGTCGCATACACTGTATTCACCCGATTTGGCTCCCTCGAACAATTATCTCTTCCCAAACCTCAAAAGATGGCTCATCAATAAAAAATTCAGCTCACGCGAGGAAATCATCGACGCCACGGAGGAGTATTTTGCAGACCTTCCGGAAAATTATGGGACGGGATCAAGAAGTTGGAAAATCGCTGGAGTAAGTGTATCAAGCTAAAAGGGGACTATATTGAATAAAATAAAAAAAACATTCCCAAGGAGACTACTTTTAACCCCACCAAGTAGAACCATAGTCAGTGCTAAGAATCTGGAAAGATTCTATCTGCAGACTGTAAAACAGTGTAAGACAAACTGAAGGTCGTTGACACGACCTAGATGAAGTCATGACAACAATTTCTTAGATCAAATCTAACAAAGCTGCTGGCTGAACTGCCAAGCGATTATTCGGGACATCAGTACAGCACCAAGCCTCTTAAATCTGGGTCGACGAAATTATGCCCGACAAGTGCTCTTTTTGATCAGTCCAACATCCGATTTCAATGGAATAAGAGTCCTCAGCATCGCACATAAAATCCTGTCTGCCATGTTACGTGAACGCCAAAATCTTTGTTAAGAATCTGCTCAGCACCTGTTTGTGTGGTTTTTGGCTAAGAAAGTTCACCATTGGTCAAAGACTAACAATACGACAGATCTTGGAGAATCTCCAAGAGTTCTTAATCGATACGCACTATCTTTTTATCGATTTTAAAATGGCTTATGTTAGCTTTACTAGAGGTGAAGGAACAGAGCCATATCTTGCTTAAGTATCACTCCCAGGTTCATTCGCAAGATCGGTAGAAACAAATCTGAAATCTTGGTCTCTAAAAAGGACTTAAACAAGGCAAGAGTCGCCATGTGATTGTTTCAACATTGTTCTACAAAGAGTTGTGAAAAGTAGCAAGTTCAAAAATTGTTAACTCGCAGTACAGCCAGTAGAGTTGAAACTCGTAGTACAATTGGACTTCTCAAGCCTCATCTCAGAGATATCTGAGTCAACATAATCCGAGCGGATAATGACAAAAAACTTCATACTTTGACTTCTATGGTAAAAGTGGCTTACGAATAGATACAATATGAATGCCGAATCTGGTCAAGCATTCCATAGCCCGAATACAAACTCTGGAAGGTAATTAGGAAAAAAGTCGGAGTCAAGCTGAGCTTGATGCCATCCAAGAATCTGGAAGTAGTATTCATGGAACAGGAATAAGAGGCGCCTTTATATATTTGCTGTGATTATCGCTTAAATGTGAGTAGCGCCATCTACATTTGAATATCACAAGACTCATTTATTGGAGGAAGGAAAAAGGACACTCTTTGAAAATTGGAAGCGCATGTTCAGGCAAAATGGAGAGATATGTAATAGTAGGTATACGGAGAGCTGGTTAGTACAGGGAGTCCTCGAAAGATGGCAGAGAGAATAAGTTCTAGCGTCGAACAGAGGTTAAACCAGTTGTACAGTAAAAGAAAAAGTAAAGTAAGGTCCTGAACAAAAGTCATAAACTGGATTCTTGTTCATCTTTTCGAAATGTTTAGCTGTTTCAGTAGGTCCCCTTCAATATCCGTGGATAGGAAGACCAAATCTTCATTCCAGTCTCTTATATCATCAACGTAGTGACCATTTTCCAAAGCTGAGCAACAAAGTGCTTACACTAAGCGTCGTTCAAACTGTTGTCATTACAAGTCTTTGCAATACGAAGTGCCAGAGAGGTGAAAATGACATCCTTACAGTTGAGCCTGTCTTCTTTAATTGTTCGGGGTTGCCTTGAATGTGGGTTTTCCGGCATCAAAATTAGTCCACTCGAACTGCATATTTTCCTGACTGCAGCATTGGTTTGTGCCGGAATTTGTGTGCGGAAAAGTCACCACCAAAGTTGTTATTTTAGATTAAGCAACTACGGTGGACCCGAACTATAACATTTGTTGGTTGTAGCACCGGCCTTATCCCGACATCTTGTGCATGTAAAACATCCTTTGGTTTTGCTTTTGTCTATAGGTTTAGCCAATTTTCCTCTATTGGAACTGGAACAGCCTTTATTGCTTGCACCACCGGCTTCATCCAGCCATCGTAAACGGAAAGTTCTATTGCCAGAGGAAGTGCCGAAAATATTTCTTCCTTTGGGGTCACTTCAACACTTTTAACCTCTTAAAGCCTAGTGTCAACGATTTTAGCGGTAAGTTCCACAGCACAATGGGTTTCTATTCAGAACCTAAGAATAGCCAACTCTAGAGTATTCCTGCCACGACAAGGCATATATACGTTTATACGTTTGGGAGGGCAACTAAATCGTCCACTGTTGTCGAAGAACCAACAATTTCAATTCATTTTACTTACAAAACATTATTTAACAAACTTGATAATCGAATATACTCGTACATAGTTCTTATGGCTGACTTTGCATGGTGGCATAGCACACCATCAAATCATATCTTCCGACGTTTTTGGGCTTTAAGCGGTGGCGATATCACAAAGTTTGTTACAAGAACCAGCGGAAAACTTTTACACAAATGATAGGTGCACTACCTGCATGTCTGGGCATAAGCGAAGCCCTACCCACTACTCCCTCCGCTGCTCTGGAAACTCTGTTTCACCATTAAAAGTCTCCTACGTCTTGTTAAGAGCTCCAAATGGTTTCTGGAGTAAGAGGATCACAGATCTACGTGGCATCACAATGGGCCAATAGGCCTAAGTTGTCTGGTTTTTCAACAGCCACTCAAACCTGGCCTGCCTGCTGAAGAGGGTTGTCCTTCAAAATAATTTCCATCTACTAGAGTTAGCTACGTTTGATTTTTCAGCTTGTTTGACCTCTAGCTTGTATATCGCCCTTTTGTCTGCCTTTTTAGCAAGGCTATCGATATGAAGTTGGTAAGGATTATAAGCACAAATGCTTTTCCTTGAACCATTTTAGGGCTAGGAGTGGCATACCCTGCAGCAACAACAATTTTTAGGTACAAGTAAAAGGCTCAAAGAGGACGAAAATACGTACCAACCGTTTATTAAGATATGCCACTTGCATCTTGCCCAGCTCCAGGAGTGAGAGCATGTAATACTAACATACTCTCCACACTCTGGAGGCTTATGAGCGGCAGGTGTTAGGCCAAGAAAATGCCACTTCAATCGAGCCTTTGAAGACAAGATTTACAACCTGGTTGAAAGACAAAATGGAAGCTCTGCGCTACGATTTATACGGAAAAAGCCCAAGAAAAGCGTATACAAGGCCACTTATCAAATACTTTAGCATGTTTTGTAAGAACTGAATTACTTTCACTACCTCTACAATAAAGAAAAGGTCTCCACTACATTATGAAACTCAAAAACCTTAAATTATTCACCGCATCGCACCAATCGCATATTCAGTCCAAGAAAAGACTGAAGTCCCTACATGAACATCCTTGACTTTTACTATTATAAAATATACTCGAGTTACTCCTGAAGTTGAGGACATCAAAGTCTATCCACCCATCTATTGATAGATACACACTTACCAAAGATTGGCAGCCAAATTCAACATAGTTCAAAATTTTCCCTTCACTGCTCACAGGATAAAACGTCACACACGTTACCACGGACAATAGTCCGTGGCAGGCTCCACGTATTCACAACTTCCTTACGATCACAAGTCTAATTGTAGATAGAACCAATCTATTTGTTACTAAAAACTTGTTCGGTTGAAGCTCAAATTTGATTGAGCCCGATCCGATATTAAGACACAAGTAATTTGGACAATTTTCAATCAAAATTGGTCATTTTTGGATCACTAACACCACTCAGATACACTATGGATACTCGTACTAACCATTTTCACATTACTTGGTCACGTTTTACCCCCTTTACCGCGCTAATTAAATAATTTTCTTAATTTTCTTGTAAACTCGTTTCACAAATTAATCGACAAAGTGCAATTTAAATCCCGGCGCTGCACTTAATAATCGAATCGATTGTAACGTTGATCAATTGATGCACAAAACTCAACTTCACAGCAGATTACACCGAGCAATGAATAGCGCCAGCAATCATATTCCGAAGCACTGTCTGAGCAATGGAGCATATCTTTTAGATTCCATATGAGGCGAAAGATCGCTCTTTATGAGTCTCACTAACAAAAATGAGAAGAAAGAAACAAATGTCTAAGCAAATGATGGGCGACATTTATTACAGTTAATTTAGTTTGGACCAATTGATCCCCAGCGATCTTTCAGTTCAATGTTGGAGTAATGAATTTTCGCAGCACTACCAGCCTACGGATTCGAATATCAGTGATTTCTGAACATGTCGCTCCACTATGACAGATGTAATTTGTTCATGAATGAATGAGAAGTACTCGTATATGTAGGGGAATGACACTCACATCGTAGAGCGTTAGATACTTTTATTCAAATAAAAATTCATTTGAGGCCGCAATAAATCGGAGATGAGTTCAGTTTTAAGTAGCTTAGAAGGTCAAGGAAAACACATGAACTCTGAGTTCTGTAAGGTAGTCCATATACATTGAAAAAGACAAGGGCTGACGTCATGGTAATAGTTCGAAACAGCCCCTAAATCGAACACATGCACTCGTAGATAGTCAGGTTACATTTAAGAGTCGCTTGCGAATGTTTATTAGAACACATCGTATAGCTCGTCAATGTAAATGGGACCGAATAATGCATCGCTTTCGAGAAAGTCCATGCTTCAGCCCTACAAAATAAAACTAGGATGGTCAGGGTCTCTTTAGTTCTTCGGGATATGACCCTTCTATCTAACGTCCTGCTTAGCCCAAAGAAACAGTTACTGAACAGAGTGATTCTGCATTTTATTTCCGCCGGGGTGTTGTTTTCGAAGATGGCGTGTGGCAGTATATACCTGGTTTTGCCCTCAACCCCCGAAACTCTTCTGGCACCGTTCGCTTATAATGTTCATATGAATCCTTCAATCCCGAGTGGGCATAGGGCGATGACAAATTTCTTTCATCCTTCTCGATCTGCAGCTAGATACATCAGCGGTGGCCACGTTTTACGCTGTGTTGCTGCTTCGACCAATACTGTTGATTTCTAGGTTGTTCTTGGTCCACCATCTCGCCGCGTACCTTGGGGATTCCATTCGAATGACTGCTTCGCGATGTTGTCGTTTGGTCTCATAAACTTGTGGCCAATCCAGCGCCATTTCCGCTGCCCAATTTCGCCAATAGCTTTTGATCGGTTACATCACATACATTGATAAGAATGTATCACAGGCAGCGATTCACGTATGGAGGTAGAGACTTTCCAGGGTTCACAGGCATATGAAGTACGGATTTGACATTGGATTCGAAGAGGACAACATTTCAAAGGCGCTGCCGGCTCGACTTTTTCTGCTTTTAACATCCAGATCTGCTCCTCCACCTCCACCTACCACAAAGCTGGTAGATATTTAAATTGCTTGATCTCCTCAATGGGCGTCTGTCTCAGAATGATGCGATGATGTGCTGAACGGCCAGTGTGGATTATTTTGGTCTTATTGGAATTGATTCTAAGACCAGCCCTCTCTCAATTCATTAGCAATGATCGACATATTTCGTTCATCCCGCTGATGGTCCTAGCAAGGGAACAGATATCGTTGGCATAATCCCGGTAGCCTAGCCTCCCAAACGGTCCACATTAGATATCATGTCTCTCAGATGTACTTACGGTGGCAGTCAGTACATCGTCTATCGCCAGTAAAAAGAGGATGCGCGACAGAATCACCCCTTATCTCACTCCCTGACGCACTTCGAAAGCGTCAGCAAGCAGTCTATTATGAAGTAGCAGCATTTTGCCGCTTGATATGACTCATTTATAACAGCAATAATCTTCGAAAGAATCTCTCTCCTATCTAAAGGCTTCCAGATCCATTCACGGTTGACTCGGACAAAAACCTTGTCAAAGTCTACGAACTTAAAGTTGAGCGGCGACGTAAGCTCGGTTGACTGTTTGACAGTTTTGGCGTTTGCTTTCATCTTCAACGATCTACGAGTACGATTTTGTTCCGATTTTGTTCCAGGTGTGTTGGGATATTCAAGGTCTCTAGCTCTCAACATTTTGGGCAGAGTTTCTGAGTCATCCTCGATAAACGCGGATTTTTTTGTTAATATATCATCTCTGCCAAGTCAGTTCCAACAGCTTTGCATATTTTGGCCAGCAAGCCACTAGATATTGCTTAATTACTTCATTTTGGTCAGGTGGACGGAAGTTTTGATGAAATGTCTTTCGTATTCATTTGTTTGTGGACATTCTTCATCAAACAAAGGATTTCTTGGTGGAAGTCGGCTGAAACCCAGCACATCAGTTGCGGTCCTCTGTACAAAGATCCTGATGGTCTCTTGCGTTTGCACTTTATCTGCATTATATCTTTCCACAGTTGTTCTTCTTTGTCGTGGCGCTCTTGAAACTGCATTCACACCTCGGTAGTGGTTTGAGTCAATGTTGTAGCTACTCACTTCAACCACTCTACGAACGAGACTGCCATTAGGTATTACATCGCGGGGCCGGTTAGCAAATCGAGCTATTCGTGTTGGGTTTCTGTAGTGTTTCTATTCTCTGAGGCTCATTTTGTAGAATTGTAATAAAGATAGATATTTCTGGCTAATTCTTCTCCGTATCTTCATCTTCACTTGGGCACTCGGGGCAAGATGGGAAGCTATCGTGGATAAAACGGTTGAGATACTTGCGATACCTACCGTGGCCAGACAAGAACTTCGTAAGGTTGTAGTTACAGTCTTCATGCAGTTTGTATATCCATCTAGTTTTAGTTGTATTATCCCGGCGAGCATGCCACAAAGTATTGACGCTGTCTTTTTTTCAATTTTCATCCTCTTGTTTCCCCTGGGATCGTATTAGCTTAAAACTCTTCTGTCATTGTATCCTCAACATTTTCTCTGTTAGAATGTCGACGGAAACCATTGCAGCTACGAGTATAACAAAGCGACCTCGTCCGATTTAGTTCGGAAGCTACTGATTGTTCGTGGCTGTGATAACTCTGTAAAGTAAGATCCTTTTAACGTATCCAAGGTCTCCGCTGTTCCATTAAGAGTTCGATCATCGTTCAACATCTCTTCAAAATATTTTGGGTGCATTATTTCCAATACTATCATTTGGGAGTATTCTTCACTAACGCTCCACTTTATGGTTCTCGGGATAAAACTACTCTACAAGGGTTATGTCGATGATAGAGCCTATTTCACTCTTTCAGTACGTATTTGTGAGACCCTTGTCACCGCTTATCGATAGGGGAGTGAATATTTCCGCTATGCCATATCCTCTGATGTGAACAATTCTGCTGACCAGCATTTGGGTATATTCGTTGGACGTTAAGTTGGGTCGGACATAGAAGCTGTAGAAATGGTTCCCAATTATTTTCGCCTTCGCATAGCGTTCACATATTAATATTGCCGCTTGTTTTGCCAAACCAGTTAATATTCTTGTTGAGACATTTATTGGGCTCAATAGTTATGACAACGTCCGCCCTTTCACCTTGGCCGTTTGTGCTAGGATGTCCTGGGCAATTCTAAAGTATAGTATTTGTAGTATCTTCGAGGTCTTTTGGTAGTGAATACTCTCCGAAAAACTGGGCTTTTGTTAGTGCCAGCTTTATGATTTACGTCATCTTGATGATCTTTCTTGCTGAATATACAGGACGGTTCGTTGTCCCAGTTCTTAGCTATGTGAACTTCTGTCCCATACCTTCTACATAGTTTGGAGTGGTCTTCTTTGCTTTTGTATTGCCAAGCTAGGTGACCAAACTCTAATCATTTAAAAAATTTATTTAGAAGGGTCCGTTCGCACATGCGACAGCTAACCCCGCTTATTTTAAACTTGCGTCAATTTATATGAGGGTTTTATGACCCGCCATGTGTGCATTATGATGAGGAAATGGCGTGCTTGCTGCAGTGATATTTCGTTCCGCCACAAAATCAATAAACTTAAGTCTGTTGGAAGACGTGGTGTCATGTAGGCTATGCTTACCAACTGTCCTACCAAACACGTTCTTCTTTCCTATTGCGGCATACTTCAGACGTTGCTCATATATCTTGTCGAGAAGCTCATAGTCCGTTGGGACATGGGCTTATGTTAGTTATACGACGCTCGACCAGGTTTCGAAAGCTCATGACTTCTGCATATAGCAAATCCCCATCCAAATAGGCACTCCACTTGGAGATAAGTGTGAAAAAGTTGAATAGTTTTTGCTGTTCCATTTCGAGTTAGAAGACATCTACACCTGTTGCATCCGCGGATCTTAAAACAGATCTCAATTGAACAGCAGATAGCCTAAACAGCTCATGAAAGTTATGACTTCTTAAAATCCGTAGTCTCAAATCAAATGAAGCTGGGAAAGTGGCACAAAAAGAGGATTCCCTGAGTTAGGTTACTTCCATCGAAGCACATGGCTCCTTGTCCCCGTGGATTTACACCAAAGATCTGGTTTAAGCCAAATATGAGCGGAGTACGAGTGAAAGAAGAACGAAAAGCCATGTCACGTGAATAAGTATTTTATAACAAGCAAGACGCCATTCAATAATTTTTCGACGAGGCTATTCAAAAACTTCCGTCCACCTGACCATAAATGAAGTAAGGAAAGCCATATCTTAGCTTATATCAAACAAAGCAGCTGGATCCTACAGCTCACCGAACATTTTTCAAACCTTGGCACCAGGGCGTATGTCAACCAAATAGAATCTTCCACCGAAAGGTACGAGGTCATAGCTGCCATACTGTGTGAGCGTCAGGTTTAAAGGACGCATATGACACCATTTATAGGACGGAGCGTTGTATAGCTTTGGCGTCCCTGCCAAGCTTGTTTGTCTGTGCAGATTGAAAACGCTCGCTGCTCCGTCAAAGTCAGTATATTTTGGTGTTAACTAATGCAACTTCCTTAACATCATACTTGAAAGAATTTGGGGAGCTCACAAGCAAACACCGAAGGCTGTTCAACCTCAAGCCTACGCCAATGATATCGACATAATTGGTAGCACGATTATGAAATTTGACACAGCGGGCTGTCACAAAAAGGGACATACAGAATTGACAAATTAAACACCTATAATTTCGAAGCAGGAAGGAATTTTGTGTACCTTGGAACGAATAATCGGTCCTGCCAAGCGCAAGAAGGCAATTAAATGAAGACTCTTTATAGGACCTAAATCACCCCAGACCTGCCTTATGATGGACTCTATCAAAAGCAAATGAAGATATCTTCAGTCGTTTCGGGAGATAAATCCTTTCGAAATATATTCGGTTCCGATTGTATTGACCGGCTTTTAATAAGAATATTCAACGACGATCGATGCAAGCTGCATAGTAACATCAATCTAATCAGAATGCTAGGTATCAGTCGTCTGTGATAGCTAAGCCTTTTTGAGTGAGTGAACACCAATTCTCCGGTTCGCAGAGTTTTCGAAATGACCACGCAGAAGACCTCACCTAAAGTGGCATGCACAAGTTAACAGGGATCTCAACCGGCGCGCTTCAAAGGCTCAATACTTAGATGTCAAGTAGTACAACCCAATAGTTTCTAGTAGTGGATTTAGGTCTAGCCTACCAAATGCCGAATCATCCTTGGAAATAAAGTTCAGAACATGGATTTGAGATGTGTCCGAAACATTTTGGCCTATGAAGTAGAACGGACTCTTGTTGGAATGTCCACGGTTCATTTGCGTATTGTGTTTTGTTGAGGATTTGATACACTTTGCCGGAAATTTTGAGACCTTTCCTTACAGAAATAGACCTCAGTGACCCCATTGTACGAGGGCGGGTCAATAAGTCTGTGACTTTTTGAATTTCTGACCTCTTTACTGAAACAGCAACACTGCTCCTGTCAACAGGCATCTGTCAGTTGACTCCTGTCAAAATTTAAACTTGCTGCGTCAGTTAGTTTGTGTTTGACAGCTATTTTTATCAGACTACTCACTAATTTGAGGAGAAAATGGAAAAAAGTTAATTTCGTGTGCTTATTAAGCATTATTTCTTGCGAAAAAAAACCATTACCGAGACCAAGGCTAAGCTTGATAAATACTATGGGGACTCTGCACCATCGATTTCAATGGTAAAAAAGTGGTTTACTGAATTTCGTTGTGGCCGTACAAGCACTGAAGATGCCGAACGTCCTGGACGCCCAGTTGAGGTCTCTACACCCGAAACAATCGAAAAAATTCACGATATGGTGTTGGCCGACCGGAAATTGAAAGTGCGAGAGATTGTGGAAGCCGTAGGGATCTCGCATGGCTCAGTGGTTTCAATTTTGAATGATCACTTGGGCATGAGAAAGCTTTCCGCAAGATGGGTGCCGCGTTTGCTCACAGTCGACCACAAACGCAATCGTGTAACAACTTCACAGGAAGGTTTGGCGTTGTTTAATCGCAATATGGAGGAGTTTTTGCGCCGTTTTGTAACCGTGGACGAAACATGGATCCATCACAACACACCAGAGAACAAACAACAGTCAAAACAGTGGGTTTCTAAGGGTGAATCGGTGCCAAAGAAGGCCAAGGTGGGTTTGTCAGCCAATAAAGTTATGGCGACTGTTTTTTGGGATGCACGCGGGATAATCCACATTGACTACCTTCAAAAGGGAAGAACAATCAATGGGGAATATTATGCCAACTTATTGGACCGATTCAATGACGATTTGAAAAAAAAAACGACCTCATTTGGCCAAGAAAAAAGTTCTTTTCCACCAAGACAATACAAGGGTGCACACATGTGCAGTTGCCATGGCAAAAATCCATGAATTGGGCTATGAATTGCTCCCTCATCCAGCCTATTCTCCAGATTTGGCTCCGAGCGACTACTTCTTGTTCCCAAACCTGAAGAAATGGCTTGGTGGAAAAAGATTTGACTCCAATGATGAAGTCATCTCGCAAACAAAGGCCTATTTTGAGGACCTCGACAAATCATTTTTTTTGGAAGGGATAAAAAAATTGGAGAAGCGTTGGACAAAGTGTATAGAGCTCAAGGGAGACTACGTTGAAAAATAAAATAATTTTTTATCAAAAAATCTGTGTTTTAATCCAAAAGTCACGGACTTATTGACCCGCCCTCGTAGATGACATCACAAAAGCTGAGTGATGGCCACGATCGAATGTTTCTATCGTTTACGCTGAGTCTTCATTCACATTTAAAGATACGCCACATACTGTCCTTGGTTGTATCCATCTCCTGAGACATGACATTCTACTTGCACAGCGGATTCTGACGAATTCGATTCACCACAGTTCTAATGACTTGTGTCGTTCGTTCAGTCCGTGGACAGCTGGATTTTGCATAGTCGCTAATCCCATCAGTATCCCTAAATAACTTCACAGTACGATACACTTCTTTTCATGTGATTTTCAGTAGCCGAAGCATCCGAATAATTTCTGCAAACAACTGACGTGAAAAACTTTTTACGCGGGAACTTTGCATAATTAAATGTCACTTGTCAAATAGCCGTCAAGTTAAAGTGGGTGCGTTCATTGGTTATTAAGATTGAATGCGTTCATTTTAAAACGTTTGTCAGAATTTGGTACTGCAACATTTTTTGCTCTAGAATAACTCCTTTTTGACAGTACACTTCTATAGGCGATGCTCCCGTGTTTCGAATGGCTTCTGAGGAAGCACTTACAGTAAAATTTTATGTCGAGCGTTAATTAAAGATTAATTATCCACGCCTTGGATAACCTATGCAACTCATAATTTTATCTAATTGGTTTTGCTGACCTTTTAATCAATAAATACACAAACAAGTTAGGTTTGGTTTGAAAAGTCTTGGCAATTACTATACTTAGCAAACGTGTATCAGATACAGCAATCAATTTCACGGAAATTAAATCCCCCTTTTATGTTCTTACAATTAAGTTATCACATCAATATAGAGATCAATAAACTTCATTAATTATATAGGTAGATTCCACTTACAATCAATTAATTAAGTCATTTCAAGTCCATAATTTTTATTCAAAAACATGTATCTGTTCGATTAAGTATTCAAGTGCCGACCATTACTACAAGTTCCTCCGCTCATAAACCCATTCATCATAATGTTCTGTTATATACTCGTATTTGCATCGATTTCCATGCATATTCATGAAATAAATATCACAACAATCCACAAAAACAACTCTAAAATCCAAACACTAAACTAAACTAAATTTTTCAAAATACAACATATGATAGAAACAAAAAAAACGGAATAGAAAATTGGCCGCCATCTGTCAAATCAACGTCAAAATAATTTCCATTCTATTCGCTGATTATGTTTTTGTTATTTGTTTTTGTTTGCCTTGGCGTATTTTATTATTCAAATTGACATTTCTATCCCCTTCCCCATCGCAAACTTCTAACTTCTAATATGGATAAATAGATATTTTTCAAAATTTTGCATATTGAAAATACTAAACAAATATTTGCATATCGACAACGTAACCATGGAATGATGTTTTCAGTTTTTTTTTTTTTTTAATCAAAGGGTAACCCATGCATTAACAATGAAATTATGACACTCATTTGACTTTACATATGACAGTTCAGTGATGCTTATGATTGACAGGTCGGTTACTAAGTTGGCTATGTCTTGTGATGCGACACAAAAGAAATGTGAAAAGGGGTGAGGAATAGAGATACTTATTACACAACATCTTTTGGTGGTGTCTTTTGTGTGGCTTATTTGAATTTGACGTTTGTGGCTGGGTGACAGACTCTTTACACCGAATCACCATTGGGTATTGTATCCAATTCGTACAGTGTCCACAAGAGTACGGCTTGACAAATGAATTGTCCACTATTTGTAAGATCATGGTGGCTGATCAAATTCTGACAATTACAGCCATTTTTGACAGCGCAATTATGTTGTGTCTTTTTGTTCTCAAACAAACAGATCTTATTGCGTCGATTTACTTGTTTTTCATTCAAATGACAGATGTAAATCTGAAATGAGCAAATTACAAGATAACGTAATCGGAAGTGTGATTAAATACGGATCCGGTCCAGTGCGCGACAGATTTATAGATAGCCTCGCATGACGTACTTACATGTCCCGGATTATGTTCACTCGCAAATACTACGATTACTCAACGAATTACGAGTACCTAATTAATTGATTTAACTTTGTTGCAGGAATTGAGCTGACCTTGGCATTTTATACATGAAGACTGGGTCAGTTTTCAAATTATAAGGAGATTCGTAATGACTAAGTGATAAGAAAGCGCTGACAAACAAGCAGCTGATAAGAACGATTTCTTAGTTGTTTATAAGTTAAAGTTAAACGTGATGCGAGCGGATGCTTGGATGAGTGTTAGTAGGTTGTTTCAGTTTTGCAATATTTCGATGAAAGGAGAAGTTTGTGTACTTCTTGTCACTGAACAGATGTGTGAGGAATTGTTCAACAGAAGAGCTATGTTTGGCTGTGCTGTCGACGAAAGTATTCTATTCACCGTCTTGACTAATGACCAGCTATGGTAAACGCAAGCTAAGATTTTTGAAGCGGCAAAGTTAAACTCGCTAGCCTTTAGGCTTGGAGTATTGTCAGGTGAGGGATTTTTCAAGAGTTGCGCGCTAGTTTAGAACTAAGGTATCAACCCACTATCATAGACAAGCAAACCTATGGAAGCACATTAACCAGACGACCACAGGACTATGGATTCCCAACGCTAACTGTGGTTTTAGGGATTACAACCTAAACTATATGAGAATATGATATGATAGAATCCTTCAAACCGTAAGAGATGATCACTAACAGAGATACTGCTCCGTGGTGTCGTCAACACGCTTATAGCAAACTTCGTGTCACTTAGCAAAAAGATAGTGCCAGTAAGAAGTCTTGAGTCTCTTCTGCTAATGAACACCAGAAAAGTAACTGACTTCGTAGGCACCTCGAAGAGAACTCGTTTAATCTTCCGATAGCCTTGTAAATTATATTACTTACTTTACTTTAGGTGGCGGTCCGGCGGGAACCTGGGCCTCAATCAACAAGCTTCTCCAGCTAGCTCGATCTTGTGCTAGCTGCCTTCCGTTTCGTACGCTAAGTGGGCTAAGGTCTTCTTATACTTGCGTGCGCCACCTGAGCCACGGTCTTCTTCTACTGCACTGTCCCTTAGGGGCGGATTCGAAGGCTTTTCAGACCAGATCTTTGTTGTTCATCTATTCTACATGACCCAGCCATTGTTTCTCCTCCTCCACTCACCGTCAATGCAGATGGGACCGAAAATCATTCGAAAAATTTTCCTCTCGAAGCAGGCAAAAGCACTTGCTGTTTGCTGTTTTTACCTTTTGTCAAGGCTTCTGAATCTCACTCCTGGAGAAGCATCTCTTAATTTTCTTGACTGCGCTCTTCTCTCGTCTTCTGCTCATAGTGCTAGTGAGTAGCTCCAGTCCTTAAATGCAGCGCCGCTTTGTATACAGCTTGCTAACTTGCGGGAACTCGTAGTCAAACCAGGGGCTTCGTTGTGGTGGTCGAGTGAAACCTAGCGCATCAGAAGTGGCATCTCTGATGGCTTTTCGGTCTTCGATACTTGTTGCTGACGGTACTGGACCTCTTAAGGGATAAAGAGAGACTCGATCGGAAGAGGATTGCATTTAAATCGCGAGGACAGTTTTAATGTCATAGTAAGGGCATTTGTCTTATTCAATACCTCATAAAAGGCATCTTTGGTGTCGTCATCTTTCTCTTCTTTGGGGCGTGCGCGCATATCAAGCTAATCTTGGCAAATTTAGCCTTGATGCGGATTTCTATGAGGAGCTCGTTCAAATGCCGGAAACTTAAGACTTTTTGCCTAAGTCTGCCTCCACTAAAAGATCCACATCCAAATAGGCACTGGTTTTGCCGTCGACAACAATCGCTGTAGTAGATATCGCAGTTTTTCATCTTCGTTATGTCCTGCCCATCCCATCGCATTTCTTGGATAATGTCTGCCTTGCAGCAGTCTAGAACATTAATACCATCTGCGGAGTTCACCCGCTGTTCCGTTTATGGTGCAACCATTTTTTTCTGTCAGCACTCGCGCTTATAAGTCTAACAAGTCGAGTCCGGATGGACATTTACCAATACCCGACGGTTACCACGCGGAGGTATTAAAAGCACAATTGATGTGAAGAAGATAGTTGCAACATTGAATATCGCCAGGTTGATATCTTTCAGTGCCTACCTCTTTCTTTTACAGCACCTCACCGTCTCCCCATTATGCTGCATTTTTCAGATGTTAGTGACTGAAGGGCTTTTCAAATATGGTCTCTCTGAGTTGACATGTAAGTTTCGCACAATTCTTTGAAGAACATTGTCGAAGGAGACACCCGACAGCTCATTGCCTTGTTGAAATCCTATTCTGACATTGAAAATCTCGATTTTGTCATTACCGACCTTGACTGAGCAGCGGGAATCTTTTACCATCATCCTTGACATTCGAATTAGCTTAACAGGTATGCTAAAATTAGGCATGGCTCTGTACAGTTTGTCTCAACGCTGTCATATGTGGCTTTGAAATCGATGAAGATTCGGAACTCCTAGGTTTATTCCCGAAATCTTCGTGATATGAAAGCAGTTTTGTTAGGCTGAAGCTTGAAAGTTGCTGTCCTGACTTCATCTTGGTCCGCTGGATAGAAATGTTGTTTGTCTTCGTCCAGATGAAATGGTTTATTCTCCCTGTGCGTGTGTCCAGTATTGTTCGTCATCCCCTCTAAGCAGAGATTAAGGTAAACTCTTGCGATTGCAACTGTTTGACGTTGATCATCACAATGGTTTGCTGGATTGGGTTCCAATGGATATCCACTACAACTAAATAGTAGGCCGAACTGATGTTGTATGCTTATATAAAATAATGGAAGAATATTGTACGAGGGCGGGTCAATAAGTCCGTGACTTTTGGATTAAAACACAGATTTTTTGATAAAAAATAATTTTATTTTTCAACGTAGTCTCCCTTGAGCTCTATACACTTTGTCCAACGCTTCTCCAATTTTTTTATCCCTTCCAAAAAAAATGATTTGTCGAGGTCCTCAAAATAGGCCTTTGTTTGCGAGATGACTTCATCATTGGAGTCAAATCTTTTTCCACCAAGCCATTTCTTCAGGTTTGGGAACAAGAAGTAGTCGCTCGGAGCCAAATCTGGAGAATAGGCTGGATGAGGGAGCAATTCATAGCCCAATTGATGGATTTTTGCCATGGCAACTGCACATGTGTGCATCCTTGCATTGTCTTGGTGGAAAAGAACTTTTTTCTTGGCCAAATGAGGTCGTTTTTTTTTCAAATCGTCATTGAATCGGTCCAATAAGTTGGCATAATATTCCCCATTGATTGTTCTTCCCTTTTGAAGGTAGTCAATGTGGATTATCCCGCGTGCATCCCAAAAAACAGTCGCCATAACTTTATTGGCTGACAAACCCACCTTGGCCTTCTTTGGCGCCGATTCACCCTTAGAAACCCACTGTTTTGACTGTTGTTTGTTCTCTGGTGTGTTGTGATGGATCCATGTTTCGTCCACGGTTACAAAACTGCGCAAAAACTCCTCCATATTGCGATTAAACAACGCCAAACCTTCCTGTGAAGTTGTTACACGATTGCGTTTGTGGTCGACTGTGAGCAAACGCGGCACCCATCTTGCGGAAAGCTTTCTCATGCCCAAGTGATCATTCAAAATTGAAACCACTGAGCCATGCGAGATCCCTACGGCTTCCACAATCTCTCGCACTTTCAATCTTCGGTCGGCCAACACCATATCGTGAATTTTTTCGATTGTTTCGGGTGTAGAGACCTCAACTGGGCGTCCAGGACGTTCGGCATCTTCAGTGCTTGTACGGCCACAACGAAATTCAGTAAACCACTTTTTTACCATTGAAATCGATGGTGCAGAGTCCCCATAGTATTTATCAAGCTTAGCCTTGGTCTCGGTAATGGTTTTTTTTCGCAAGAAATAATGCTTAATAAGCACACGAAATTCACTTTTTTCCATTTTCTCCTCAAATTAGTGAGTAGTCTGATAAAAATAGCTGTCAAACACAAACTAACTAACGCAGCAAGTTTAAATTTTGACAGGAGTCATCTGACAGATGCCTGTTGACAGGAGCAGTGTTGCTGTTTCAGTAAAGAGGTCAGAAATTCAAAAAGTCACGGACTTATTGACCCGCTCTCGTATATAGTCACATGTATGTTACGTTCTGCTCCAAAACCAATAGCGTTCGTTTTCACATGCTCAAGCGATAAAGTAGACGAGGAGCTCGTAGAAACAGTTTTTCGTGAAGTTAGCCTTTTCCCCCGTGCGTCGGAGCTTTGGCTCTGTGAATAGCTATCATGTGCTTACATGTCTGAAAATAAAAATTTGTTCGCTGAGTCTTTCTCTAACATCTAATCAACATCCCAATAAACGCTGCGAGTGGGTTGTTTATAACATTCTCAATACTAGATAGCCCAGTTATAAATCCTCTTTTTGTCCATCTCAAGTGTCTCAACCATCATTGATCTTCCTGGACGATATGTCCAACTTGATTTTCCATAAGCTTGGGGACAACACGACGTAACTAGTCTGTTGGTTCATCTATCTTCAGAAAGTGTCAGTTTTTATCGATAGCATTGCGCCGTTGTAGCTCCTTCTTTTTCAGCGTATTCCCACCAACTTTATTGAAGGTATCACATACTGTATCTAAACTAGTTCTGAAATGTTGATACTTTTTCTGTATACTAGATGCTAAGTACCATATATCCACATTTCCATATAGCACAGAAATCGTTCACCCGAACTAAGAGTTATTGAGAGGTAAAGATACAGACTCATGACTACTTTAACTTCAGAAATCGAATTACAAAGAACTGTGTCCCAAATCGGATAACTAAACTATAGCAGCCTCTCGAATAACCTGTTCGGTGAGCCAGACCGGATAAAAGACTCCCACACCTGCTATATCCCTTCATCCCTCTTTATTTACTTTACAATTTCGCAATATACTCGTAAATTCAATCTGCACATCCGGTGTGTTTCTCATCGAATATTGTGCAAGGTTTTTCGATTCCTGACTCCTGACTCCTGTCGGGGTTAACTGAAATGTTCGAATGCCTAATTAGGCCGGATACGCCACGCACAGCCGCTAACGCTAACGCCAACGTTAACGTTATCTTCATTTGAAATTAAATAAAATAGCAGGACAACATATTTTCCAATTCATAACGAGATTTGTCATCACATCACCCGGCGCATAGATACGAATACGAATACAAATATCATATGCTTATAGTCACAGTGGTGTAGCCTTCCAAATTGCCCTAATTTTATGCTCTGTTATGATTCGGCTAGCTAAGGGTGTGCGCATTAGTTACACTCAGGGGGTTAGTTACCGTGCTATCGTCATTATTGTTTCAGATACTCTGAATACATAGAACAACATATAGTACTCGTCGTGGTATGCATGCAACACAAATGGCAAGGACTTGTTTTGAAAATTTGATCAAAGGGGTGGCGCACGGTAGTTAGCAACTTTTATTCGAAAATGCCGAAATGAAAACTTTCAATAAAAACAAATCAGTTCTGGTCACGTGTCAGCTATCATACGAAATGAGATTAGAATCACGCTAAACAGAACGGATTCAGTAGAAATGAAAAAAAAAAACTAGAAAGCATCTGCTCGCCGTATAGCACTATTTAGATGCAGTGCATCTTCATTCCAAACATGCAGTGGTTAATTTCATAAATTCATAAAAAATAAAATAAAAAAGTATCTACCTACGATGTGGATTGTTTTTAATTTACCTTCTCACCATGTCAGATACGAGTTTTTCCAAAAATAGAAATTCTAATTAGAAAAGGCCACATCAACCCAGTGTAACTTTAGTTATGCGTTCTAGGCGCACAACAGAGTTTTATTCTTATTTTATCCATGTCAAGTGCAGCCCTGGAATACCTGGAAGTATTATTTCCTACAGATGAACAAGTATCCCGGCCCAGATCTGTGTACTCGTATTTATCTAGAAGCGAGGATTTTATTTTGATAATGAAACATTCTCATATACTCGTACAAAACCAGTAACGAATAGAGATCCGTAAACGACAGGATGGCTGGCTATAAAATTTAATTAAGAGATTGACTGACATGTGGCCAAAGAGAGAGGCTTCCTTAACCACTTCGGTCAATCATAAGTTCGCCCTGGGCTATTAAAAGCGGTCTACACCCATGGAAATGGTTAAAATCCAAAAGTTCGTATTGTACTCGTTCGTTGATACGGTTGTGGATAATGTTTCCGAATCAACTGTAGTTTTCGAAGTATGATTTTAATTAAAATGTCCGAAAGAAAAGAGCGAACGATGGTACCTGAACTTGAATGGTAGTCAATCAATCAGTGATAGAGATGTAAGCTTGCGGGAGTAGGCTTTTTAAATGTCTGTCCGATGGAAGAAATTATTTCTTTCGCATTCGGAATGGTATTTGGCAATTTTCATTCAAATAGGTACATTGCTGAATGGAAGAGATAGCAATTTCGCAGAGGTGAGTATCACTGGCATAGGCATACCATACCATACCAAATCATAGGCAGGCCATCATTGGCCTAAGAATATTGATGAACAGTTGCGTACAACACGTTCCGAACTTCTTAGAGCAGTGAGAGTAAATTTTATACCAAAAAATCTGTAAAGACTTACTGGCCTAGGGCTTTAGGATCATCGACTTGATTTACTTTTGAGATCGCAGAATATGCTTTGTCAAACATGAAATATAAATATCTGGGTGAAGATCCTGTAAGTCTTCTCTTTAAAATCTGGTGGGTAGTACTAAATGATAGGGTGCTTTAGAATATGTGGAGTCATCCTGGTGATACTGAGTGTGGCTACAGTTCTACATACCAATTGTACTTGTTTTCCTTTCAAGTGGTAACTAGTGGCTACAGACAAAACTAGCAGCACTATAAGCAAGACAGCGGAAGAATTCCCCAGATGGAATCACACAAATGAGATCTTATCCGGGCTACTCCGACATATTTGGAGCTCAGGCTAGTAAGGATTTCCGAGGCTGAGTCAACCTTTCAACCTGGACGATAATGGCCAACAATTCCATCCACCTGACCTGGATGAAGTGAAGATAGCAATTTCTAAGCTGAAGTCCAACGAAGCTGCTGGAGCCGAACTCTTCAAAGCGGCAGGTGATGACTTGGTAAGAAGCATACACCATCTCATCTCTAAAATATGGTTGAACGAAATTATGCCCTATGAATGGAACCTCGGCATTGTTTGTCCTGCGGGTAGGGGTTAGAATATACCCGCGGTAGGAATGCCTGTCGTAAGAGGCGACTAAAATCCATCTGGGCCGGATTCCCAGATCCGTGAGGGGGCGCTGCCACTCAAATAAGTATCCCATCCTCAAGGCAAGGTGTTATGCGACCCGTGCCAAGGCCTGAATGGTGCTCGGGATGTAAAATCAATAGAGCACCGCGAACGGAGCCCTCCGGATACCTGGCGTCCTCTGGTTGTAAAGTAGCCTTACCGCATTACAGGGGTCTCTGATGCGGTGGACCTCCCTTCCCCCATACTCGTGGGATCTAAATATGAACCTAGACAAAAACAAAACAAATAAAACAAATAATACAAACAACGCAAATAACGCAGTAAATTCAACGAATTTACCGCAGTCGTTTGATCCCTTCTCTAAAAGTTCAAGGGTATCACGATCTCCACCACCAAGATCGAATTTCTCCTGGAAAAGAAGTCCGCCCGAAGCGCCTACGCGCGAAAAAACGGACTCAGTGACAAATAGAAGCTTGGAGGACGAAAACAACGCACTCCGTACGAAGCTTAAGCAAATGGAGCTACTTTTTCAAGAGTTTAAAAAAGAAGTAGACATACTCCGAGAGGAAAACAAGGCTCTGAAAACAAAGCATATAAACGAAGCCCAAGAAAGCAGTCCACTCCGCTCAACTAGTCGCGAATACCATACGGACGAAGAAGAGCTTACGCGCGAAACAAATTGGACCCTGAAGAAAAGACCGTCTAAGAAACGTAAAGCTGGTTCCTCATCTGAAGTCGTTCCAGAAAAGAGCCAGGAGTCACAAAAAAAGCAACTCCCAACAAAATTCCGTCTTCCACCTCCAATCAACGTTGTTGGGGTCTCAGACTATAGCAAGTTGCATTGCTTTCTCAAAGATACGCTTAAATGTAAGTATAAGGTTACATCACTGCGCAACAATGTGTGGAAAGTTAACGTCGACAACTCCGATGACTACCGAGAATTGTCCGAAAAATTAAACACCGAGAATATCCAATGGTACACTTTCGAAAACAAGTCAGAAAGACCATTACGTGTAGCAGCGAGAGGACTTCACCCTTCGTGTACTAAAAACGATATTGTAAGCGACCTCCATGCAAAGGGCTTTAAAGTTCTAGACGTCGTAAATATTATTAAAAAAGAAAAGAGAAAAACAGAGGAAAACGAGGAAATCCTGGTTAAGCGGGGACTTCCACTGTTTATGCTTAGTTTCGATAAGTCCGATAAATAAGGAGGTTATCTATGGTATCAAAACTATTTTAAATATCGTAGCAATGTAAGCGTTGCCAAGGCTTCAATTATACGCAGACTTACTGCCAAAAAGAACCGCGTTGCGTAAAATGTGCCGGTAAACATCTCTCAGAAGAGTGCAACTTAAATAAAGAACTTCCACCGTCTTGCATAAATTCCCAAGGAAAGCACCCAGTAAACTATCGCGGATGTGAAGTGGCCCAAACCCAAACGCAACCACAAATAAACCTAATATTGCTAAAGAACAGGCAGTGAAAAAAAGAAAATCCGTCGCGGTAAAGTCGAAGGATATACAAAAAAAGATCGCAAAGGAAAATCCGCCACCGATTGACGCGCTAACGTATGCACAAGCTGCGTTGCAAGGAAATAAAAAAAAGCGGTGTTACGCCAGATCCAGTGGCTCGCGTTTTCTCCCTAATTCTCACGACTCTTGAGGAGCAAGGCAGAACAAATAAACTTCTAGTTGATAAATTGTGCAATCTCGAGAAAGAAATACGTAAAACTCAATTCCAAGCATGAATATGAAACAAGTGCTTAAAATATTGACGTGGAACGCAAACGGCCTTATTAAAAAACTCGACGAACTGGAAGTGTTCTTACGAGTACAAAAAGCCACTATTGACATTTGCTTGATTTCTGAAACTCACTTGAGGAAAGGACCTTGTGTGGAACTAAAGGGATACTGTGTTTATCATGCATACCACCCATCAAAAAACGCCAGAGGCGGATCCTCATTGTTCATTAAAGATTGTATTGAACACTCTATAAATATGAAGATTGAATGTGAAGCAATGCAGTTAAGTTCGGTTCGCGTAAAATATATTTATTTATTGTCCCCCGCGATGCAAGCTTGAAAAGAATGACTTTAAAGGTATCTTTGATTCACTCGGACCGAATTTTATAATTGGTGGTAACTTAAATATGAAACATACCTTCTGGGGCTCAAGATGTAATACAACGAAAGGCAGACAACTCTATGAAGCCGGAATGCAATGTAAAGTTGACTTTTTCTCGACAGGAAAACCAACATATTGGCCTTCGGATATAACAAAGACCCCTGATCTTGTAGACTTCTTTGTCACAAAGGGAGCAGCCAAAATTTCTACAAACATCGAGGTAAGTTATGATCTCTCCTCAGATCACTCACCAGTCATTTTGACACTAAGCATACTCTTAATTAAGAAAGAAGTGGCGCCTAGATTAACTAACAACAAAACTAACTGGGACGGTTTTAGAAATTACTGCAATGAACATATTGTTCTAAACGTGTCGCTAAAAACACAAAACGAAAAAGAAGACGAAGTCGACAGATTCATCAAAGTCCTGCAGAACGCTGCCTCGAACAACACTCCAACTCCAAAAAGAAAAGAGAAGGCAAGTAATGAAATAAAATATCCGCCAGAAATAAAAGAACTGGTGAGAGAAAAGAGGAGAGCGCGCAAAAGATAGCAACAATCCCGTGCTCCCCAGCATAAAACATACTTAAACCACTTATGCAACAAGTTAAAGGAAGCAATACGAGATTACAAAAATCGGAATATCTCTACATATCTCGAAAGTCTGACTGCCGAATGAAGTTCAAATTACTCCCTCTGGAATCAAAAAGCCTCAAATTCAATTTCCTCCCATAAGAAAAAATAATGGCGAATGGGCAAAAGGAGATAAAGAGAAGGCGGATCTATTTGCCGAGCACCTAGAAGAAATGTTTAAGCCTTTTGATGGACAGGCGTTAACAGGAGGTTCTAATTATATAATTACAGCACCGGACAATTTTAGAATAAAAACAGTATCCCTACGAGAACTTAACCAAGCAATTAAAAAATTGAAAAATAACAAAGCCCCTGGTTATGATTTGATAACAGGTCAAATTCTCAAGGAGTTGCCAAAGAAAGCCCTGATCAAACTGCTCCAACTTATAAATGCCGCGCTAAGATTATTAAACGTTCCAAGCCAATGGAAAGTTGCCGAAGTTATAATGGTCCCGAAACCATTATCTGCCGATAATATCTAAAATATTTGAAAAACTCCTATTGAAGCGCTTGCAACCGATCATTGAAGAAAGACGTCTAATTCCTGATCATCATTTCGGTTTTACAACTAAGCACACCACAATTGACCAGGTCTTTAGAATTACGAATGAAATTGAGAAAGCCCTAGAGGGGAAAAAGATATGTTCTAGCGTGTTTCTTGACGTGTCTCAAGCCTTCGATATGGTATGGCATGAAGGCTTAAATTTTAAGCTATGTCAGGTTCTTCCGAGAGAGCTGCATACGATTCTGAAATCGTACCTGGAAAACAGCATTTTTCGTGTTAAACATGGCACCGAATACTCGGAATTTAAAGAGATCGCTGCTGGAGTTCCGCAAGGAAGTGTACTTGGTCCGGTATTATTTTTACTCTATACTCGAGACATACCGGAAGAATCAGGTACCATAGTAGCCACGTTCGCGGACGACACGGCGATACTAGCTACAGATACTTCAGTCGAGTTAGCTACTGGAAAGCTACAAACGGCTTTGGATAAAATCTACGAATGGACAAAGATATGGCGAATTGTTCTCAACGAGACCAAATCTACTCATGTTAATTTTACTTACCGGAAAATAAACAAGCTTCCCATTTTCATTAACTCGGTACAAATACCATATGCAAATGAAGCAAAGTATCTAGGAATGACACTAGATGTAAAACTGAAATGGAAGCCGCATGTTAAGAAGAAACGTGATGAACTTGAAAATAAATTCAGACAAATGTACTGGCTACTAGGAAGATATTCCAAGTTAAGCATACATAACAAACTGCTCATCTATAAGCAAGTGCTTAAACCTGTTTGGACGTACGGTATACAACTTTGGAGTTGTACTAAACCAAGCAACCGAAATATTCTCCAAAGCTATCAAAACAAAGTTCTAAGACAAATTGTGAACGCCCGATGGTATATCAGAAACAGTGATATCCACAGAGACTAAGGAATAGTTACCGTCGAGGACGAAATAATTAACTTTGCTCGCAAACTCCATATTCGTCTTCATGGTCTTTGTAATAATAAAATACTCCAAACTCTGGACGAGACAAACTTAGTGCGTCGATTACAAAGAATGAGACCATTCGATCTGGCGCGATAAGGACTATCCGCATATAATAGTGGTACTAACAGGTGCTTTTGCTGGAAAGCTACCTGCCCCACGCGAACGTTATTTTAAACGGAAACTACTTGATAAAGTTAGTTAGTAGTAGTCGATAAAAAGGGAGGCGTGTTTTTAGTGAGTAAGAATCTCACACTACTATGAGCAACGGGTTCATAGTGTCTATGAAGATTTTCACACCTACCCACCGAAAAAAAAAAAAAAAAAATTGTTTGTCCGATCCTCAAGAAAGGAGACCCTCTGAACTGCGCCAACTACAGAGGCATCGTCTTCTTAACATCGCATACGAGATCTTATCTGCTATTTTGTGTAAATGCCTGAAGCCGTTCGTCAACAACCTGATAGGTCCGTATCAGTGTGGCTTCAGGCCAGGAAAGTCAACTATCGACCAAATATTCACACTACGGCAGATCTTGGAGAAGACCCATGAGCTTCAGATCGATACACACCACCTATTCATCGATTTCAAGGACGCGTATGACAGCATCTATAGAGACGAGTTATACAGAGCAATGTCTGGACTCGGCATCCCTGCCAAACTCGTCTTTCTGTGCAGAATGACGATGGAGAATGCACGCTGCTGCATCAAGGTTGGCAAAGGTTTCTCCGAGATGTTTCATCTTAAGAAAGGATTTAGACAAGGTAATGCGGCAGAAACAAGAGGCACGATCTTTCAAGAGTCCATCCAATTACTCGCATACGCCGATGATGTTGACATAATCGGAAGAAACAGCGGGCTGTCAGTGGCGCCAAGTACGAGTATATGCTGCCAAAACTGGCGTCTCGGACAGAAGTTCACCTTCGAGAGATATAACTTTGGGGTAGTTAAGGTAAAGGCTTTGCTTTCAATTTAGACAACGACATAAGCGCTGAGAACAAGCAATGAACAACTCTTGCCCATTCCTGCTTCTTGGGGCTAAGAAGGCAATTGATTAGCAAAGCGCTCCCTCGAACAATAAAAAACCTTAATAATCCAGTCGTGTTCTACAGGGCAGAAGCATGGATGGCTGCTTTCGGAAAGAAGAAAATTCTTCGGGTGATTTCGGTCCCATCTGCGTTGACGGAGAGTGGTGGAGGAGATACACCAACGAACTGCACTAATGGTCCCAAGACTGAGATTGTTGGCCGTATGGACACTAACGCCCCGGTTCGAAAAGTTTTGGAATCCGCTCTCAAGGACACCACAGTAGCTGGTTGGAGAAGCTTGTTGGTAGAGGCGGTCAAACCAATAAGATGATGAATGAAAAAGTGAAATCATCATTGTTGACGATTCGGCTAGAGCTGCTATTGCCTTCACGTACTCGTTACTTATGTTGTTTTGGAAGTACGAGAACCAAACTTCACTTCATGGTATAGGATCGCAAATAGGCAACAGAACCCCACTCATAAAAAAGCAAGCCCTTCGATGTTAAAAATTCAAAAATTCCTTTAAATAGACTTTTGTATGCAAAACAGGATGCTGGAAACCCTTTCAATATCAAATACGTGTACGACACAGTTATGTCATAAATCAATAATTAATTTGACTAATTTACCTGACACTACACACGTACTTGTGTGTGTTGTGTTTGTAGTTATCCAGGGTACCCAGGCTCTAAATGACTAATTACCTCCGACAAAGTTGACAATATTGAAACGTTTCCATTCAAAACACTCTCGACTACGGTAGTTAGTCATAAATTTTCAAATTCATTACAGTTGAGGTGATTTCGAAAAAAAAAAAAAAAAAAAATCTAAAAAATAAAAATCTGGCAAATGGAAAGGGTTGGTCTGCCAGCCAAACTTCAAAATATCAAATTCGTTCACACGTTATCCCATGTAACCGTATAACTCACCCCTTTGAGTCTGCCAGTTAATTCACAGTCTTTCGTCCTCTCAGTGATTTCGCCTTCATTAATCGTAAATGAATTCTTCGAATGAATGAATGGTGCGATGCGTGTATGGTACAAGATCGAAATCAGTTTTTCTTTTTAAGGGTCGAAGGATGTTTTGACGACACCCTCCATTCGAAGTCAAGTAGGTAAGGAAAGATATAGTATATTGTACCAAGGTACAACACCACCTTTGAGGAGGATATTCTAGAAACATGACCAAAGTCGATTCTTCTGATTAATCGTGGCAGTCATTCCTTGTGCTGCGAGGCATCTTCCTGCTGCTGGTAGCACATGGACAAATAAATCCTTGTTTGTGTTGAATAGGATTTTTTGAAATTTTCCTTTTGGATTTCTGCGTTGCGAAAATTTGCTTTTTTCCGTGGAAAATCTCCCCTTTGTAGATGTTTCGCGATAATGCTGCAGACATGTTGATTTTTATTTATTCGATTTTTTTTTTTTAAGCCAAGTCGTGTCCTGTCTTTGTTGTGATCCCTCGACAAAAAAAAAAAATTACAAAAAGGCTCCATGGCGTGGAATCCTGGAAAAGGAGAGAGACTACAGAGTAAACCTTGTACCTGTGTGTACTCTGTGTACTCGTATGTCAGATGGTTGGTTGGTGGTAGATAATAAAGGATTCAAAAAGCTAAAGAGCACACCATCATCATAACAGAGTAAACGAATATAAAGCTGCAAAAATATCCCATTTTACACATGGCTTGATATGCTCTATCATGCATAAATCAATGCCAGGATGTCTGAATGCCGAAAAAAATTTATATTGATAAAAAACCACCCAAAAGGACGATGTGAAAAAAAAAATGCAAACTCCACGACAACTTCATGGAAAAAATACAGCGAAATTCTGATAAAAAATATCAAAAATAAAAACGGAACCACCGGGACCCCCTTGACTATCACTGCGACTTTGACAGCGACGACAACGACCCGATAAATTTTCGTGAAAACTGAACAATTTTAGCACAATCGATTGGATGCATAAAATTAACGCAAATTTGTTGTACAATTTTGTATTGTGTATTGGAAACGGCGCAAATAAAACTCATTGACATGCACCAAAGAGTTGTTTTTAAGTTCGATCCGGCCTTGTTTTTTTTTTCACATTTTCCAATGTCTGCTGTGAATGAAAACTTGTACAAACAAATCAACACTCTACACTTAAACGGACACACATGCTCGCAAACGGTGGATCTTTGCGTTGGAGAGTCCTTTGAATGGTGATTTTTATATTTTTTTTCAAATTTTTATTTTTTGCGGCTTAATGAGCGGTTTTGTAAAAATCACTGAGCACATCATTGGCGATTTTTTTTCACATTTTTTTCTTTTTCAAAAAAAAGCTGAATATTTTCTATTTCATTTGATTTAACATTGCAATCGATTTGAAATATTTTATTTTATTTTAAAATTTATTTTATTATTCGCATTCAGTAGCGATGTGGTGACCTTAATGGAATTGATGGCAAAAAATTTGCTGCCAATGGCAGTTCAAGGTGGCGGGAAGAGTAGGTCTTCTAAAAAAAATGAGCCACTATTCATTGGAGCGAAAAGTCCTGGATTTTTTAGTTTAGTGCTTTCTGTCTATTGTAGCCATACCTTGCTGCTAGAAAGCTAGATAATTACTACCTTATCAGGGCAGACTTCGGTATCAGTACCAGCCGTAAGAGGCTGTCCCCAGGGAGACATACTATCGCCCTTCCTTTGGTCTGTAGTTATTAACGACCTACTCAACAAATTAAACAATCTAGGTTACTCCGATGACCTAATTATCATCATTAGAGGCAGAGGAGCTAACAAAGTCACTTATTAACCCTTTCCTCGTTCTACGAACTTATGCGTAACGAGTTTCCCATTTTTACTGCATCGCTGCTGCTCCGCTTATGGGGTTGGCTAATGCTCGGTCCTGGATCACTTCAATGGTAAGCCCCAGGCGTTATTGCGCATTTGCCATCTGAGAAATCCAGGAATTCTTTTTCAGACCTCGTTTTCTTACAGTTGGAGTGACCGTAGTTGATAGTGCCTTTTTAACCGGATTTTCCGCAGATCTTCTTTGAACGTGGCAATACCAGCTTATTCTACTCACCTCAAGCTGCTCGGTTACCGAATTCTTTATATGTAGACTTCCTCTTATACGCGTAGATCTAATGCAATCGCATTTAGTGACTCCACTAAACGTCCTTAACATTTTCATTTCCGCTGCCGTCATTTTGATTTTAAACTCTTCGCACACTCTCCAGCACTGTGATCCGTACATAAGAGCTGATCTAACAACCGTGGTGTAGAGTTTCCCCTTCAATTTAAGTGGAAATTTTCGGTCGCAAAAGATTCGCGAATTTTACCGCCATTTCATCCACCCCACACTCACTCTGTGGTTTACGTCGTCGTCACATTTCGCTTCCATGTTAACGATTGATCCTAAGTACTTAAAGATATTGCTTAATACAGTTCGTCGTTGTATCTTTTCCTCCACTCACAGTCAATGCAGACGGGACCGAAAACCCCCGGAAAAATTTTCGTCTCAAAGCATTCAAGAGCACCCTCATAAATTTTTGATAAAGTCTTTGCCTTTACTCCACAAAGCAGGACTGGGACTACTCAATTGTCTTCTTAACCCAAAGAAACAGCGGTTGGCAAGAGTTATTCTTCGCTTGATCTCAGCGCTGGTGTCGTTGTCTGTATTTATAGCAGAGCCTAGGTAGACAAAGTCCTTAACTACCTCAAAGTTATATCTGTCGAGGGTGACGTTCTGTCCGAGACGTCGGTGTTGGTTGTCCTTTTTGCTTGACAGCATATACTTGGTCTTGCCCTCATTGACCGCTAAACCCATTTTCGCCGCTTCCATCTCAATACTCGCGAAAGCGCTACTGACATCACGCTGCTTTCTCCCAATTATGTCAATATCGTCGGCGTATGCGAGTAGTTGGACGGACTTTTGAAAGATAGTGCCTCTTGTGTTTGCTCGTGAGTTTTGCACTATTCTTTCAAGTACGATGTTGAAAAAATCGCATGACAGCGTATCGCCTTGTCTAAATCCTTTCTGGACATCAAAGGTCTCGGTGAGATCTTTACCGACCTTGATGGAGCAGCGTGCATTCTCCACCGTCATCCTGCACAGACGGACGAGTTTGGCAGGGATGCCAAAACTAGACATTGCTCTGTATAGCTCATCTCTATAGATGCTGTCATACGCGGCCTTAAAATCGATGAATAGGTGGTGGGTATCGATCTGAAGCTCATGGGTCTTCTCCAAGATCTGTCGTAGTGTGAATATCTGGTCGATGGTGGACTTTCCTGGCCTGAAGCCACACTGATATGGACCTATCAGGTTGTTGACGAACGGCTTCAGACGTTCACACAATACGGCGGATAAGATCTTATATGCGATGTTAAGGAGACTGATGCCTCTGTAGTTGGCGCAGTTCAGAGGGTCTCCCTTCTTGAGAATTGGACAAACAATGCTGAGGTTCCATTCATCGGGCATACTTTCGTCCGACCATATTTTACAGATGAGTTGGTGTATGCTCCTTACCAAGTCATCGCCTGCCGCTTTGAAGAGTTCGGCAGTCAGGCCATCAGCTCCAGCAGCTTTGTTGGACTTAAGCTTCGATATGGCTATCTTCACTTCATCCAGGTCGGGTGGACGGAATTGTTGGTCATCATCGTCCAGGTTGAAAGGTTGATTCTGCCTGACAGCGGTATTTGGTCCGTCATCGCCGTTATGCAGTCTGCAGAAATGATCTTTCCAAATCCTCAGCATCGACTGCGATTCTACTACGATGTTCCCTTGTTCATCTCTACAGGCTTCGGTTCGGGGTTCGTTTCCGCGGCACGTTATTTTTACCTTTTGGTAAAATTTCCGAACCTCATTCCTGGAGCAGCATCTCTCAATTTCCTCGATCGCGCGCTTCTCATGCTCTTTCTTCTTCCTCCTGAGAAGCCGATGCTCGTCTCTCCTCTTCCGCTCATAGAGCTCATGAGCAGCTCTGGTCTTTCTAAGCAGCGCCGTGTTATATGCATCTTGCTTAGCTGCATGTGCTTGCCGGCATTCATCATCGAACCATTAACGACCTACTCAACAAATTAAACAATCTAGGTTACTCCGATGACCTAATTATCATCATTAGAGGCAGAGGAGCTAACAAAGTCACTGCATATGTACAAAACGCCTTTAAGATAGTCCTAGACAGGTGCACCAGGGAGAACCTCTCCATGAATCCAAACAAGGCTGTCATAGTTCCCTTGACTAGAGGAACATATCAAAATCTAGGTTTAGTTTCATTTCATCTTTGACTTCTCTAACAATAAAATCACTAAGGCAACCAACGCTTTATGGGACTGCCGTCGATTGAATAGCAGCACCTAAGGGATTCCTCCAAAGACCATTCACTAATCTATTACACAGTAATCGTCAGGCTCATCAAGTCCTTCTATAGAATGGTGGACTAAAACCACGCAAAAGTTCGTTATTTTTTTTTCAGCTCAAAAGAGTGTAGTGTCTTGCCTGCCTCACAACTGCTATAGTAAGTTAGTTTAGTTAATTAGACCATTTATTTCATAAAATGCATAAATACAATTTCTTAGTCTTTATCGGTTTGGCCAAAGGCCGTCTACCAGTCTGACATTTTAAACATTAATAAGCAATATTTAAACCTATTTTTGTAGTTTGCAAATTTTAACAAAAAAAAATGAATAAAATTACAAATTTAAAAATTTTCACTAATTATTCAGTTTCGTTAACGTAGGGCAATCGTTGTTTATCTAGATAATGTGTCCCAACCTCTGCTGCCGTTGAATATACCTAGTAGGGACAAAAATACTTGTACACACATTTTCCTTCACAACTTTAAAACGACCGAATATTTTTCTTTGATTTTTTTTTTCTTTAATTTGTAATTAAATATCAAATACAAAAAATGCAAGTTTATTCAAAATGACCGCCTTTAAGTCGCTTTGGCCACACATCGATGGCTGCACACACCTCTTTGTAAATTGCTTACAGCTGAGACCAACGCGGTCTTTAAGGACTCAATGTTAGGGTATCTTTTACAGCATAACATCTCCTCCAACACCGTCCACAGCTTTAATCTAGTCGATTCAAATCGGGACTTGCCGATGACCAGTCTTGAGTCCCTATAAAGTCCGGAATATTGTTTTGAAGCCATAGTTGGGTAGTTTTTGCCTTATGCGCAGGCGCAGAGTCTTGCTGAAAGGTCCACTGCTGGTTCTGAAAAAGAGTGCTATTAAGTGTTCCAAAACGGTTTCTTGGTACACTTTAGCCGATGTTTTCACAAAAATGGAGGCCTGTTGCCCCCTAGTAGGATACGCCCCACCAAACCATGACTGCCGTTGGATGATGACCTTTTTCAACTCGTGGAATCAGTTGTGAAGCCTCACTAGATGACCGGGCATTCTGCTTATTGAATTTTTTCATCTGAAAACAGAATTTTTCTGTAAATATTTTTTGCGTATTTCACAAGCAATCGCTTTGGTTTTTCCACTCTATGCCGTCTAAGGTCTGTTGTGAGCAGCTGTCCTGTACGACGTTTGTAGGCACCAAAGCCTAAGTCTTTTTTGATAATCCGACTTATTGATTTGTGATGAATCCCCATCTCGCGAGCCATAATTTTTTGCTTTCTTAGCGGCTTTCTTCTTATTCTTGCCTGATGGCCGCTACTGTTCGTACCGATAGCGGTCGCCCAGAACGCAGAACGTGGGCTATAAACTAACATTCGGCTGATCACGAGCGGTTTGAGAATTTTAAAAATATCACTTTTTTCCACTTTACAATTCTGTAAAGCTACTACTGCAATACGGTTTTCTTTATCCGTCCACTCCATGGCGAAACAAACCAAAAACTGATGGGTAACATAGCGGTACATAATTCAATTCCAAATGTCAATATTTGCGTGCGCTCAGTTCTTGTTATGGTAACGGATGGGTTTTGTACTGTAAAAAATATTTATGTCCCTACTAGGTACGAATACTTATCGCTTCATCCAGTTCGAGCGTACATACTCCGAAGATATTGTAAGGGAGCTCTGTTAAAATGGGGCATAGTGCTAGGAAATGGCACACATCCTCTCGTACTTTCCGGTTGCATATGGTGCACATTATAAGAAGATCTGGGCGGTATGGGATATAATTAAGAGGTGAGAGTTCCCCCCTCAGTCTGAAAATGGTGCTCGTCATATCAGTGTGGATATGGCATCTAAGAAATATGTTTTGTCCCGTAGGTAGTTGCTCAGTCTGCTATAATAAGATCTGTGTTGGGATGCCAACGCTTCACTTAGAAATTGATTATATAACCTTTGACCGGTTTTATTTCCAATAGGGAGTTAAGCTTAATTTCCAGAGATACTAACTGCTCATTGGGGGTAAAAAGTAGATTGTATTCGCATTCAGATGCCAGACTTTCCCACTATTGTACGCAAGCTCCCTTTGTCAATATCATTTGGGATAGAACTATTTTTGTTAGTTTGTCTTCGTTCATTGCCATAACTCGTATCGCATAATCTAAGTGTAGTTTGAAAGTATTCAAAAACAGGGGGGCAATACCTGTCGCCAAATGAAGCATGTAAATAGATGAACTGCTCATCAGATTGCTGAGTCCTTCTTATTCCACTTCCCCATATTTGTGCTCCATAAGGGACTATGGAAGATGCAGTTGCGCGAAATATTTTCAGCCTCGCGCTGTGGGATATATTTTTATTGTTGACGGAACTTCCCCAAACAGTACCGATAGCACGCTTTGCTTTTGCTGATTTTGATGTTATACTCTCGCAAAATTTCAAGTGGCTCACCTTGATGCGTCCATTTTTCTCGCCCGCAGTACCTGAAAATCATCCTCTTGACTTTGCTAGGTTAAGAGACAAGTTCCAGATCTTGCAATAGTTTTCCAGTTTGTTTATCATCAACTGTTCTGCTTATTTCTATTCCTTCTTTAATAGCATCTATTATGTCGTCTCTATATATAGAAATCGATGTTTGTTTGTTTGTTTGTCCTTTATAGACTCGTAAATCGTAAGAGATAGAGCACTGATGTCTTTGGCAACTTTGTTCAGAATTTTGTGAAAAAGGTTTTGGTACCAATTTTTCATTTATTTATCTTTTTTTCATGTAAAACTTTATAAATAGTTGCAATCATATTGATCAGACGCTTGATTGATGACTTACAATCGAAAATGTTTATTTGTTGATCTATTTTTGCAAAAATTAAGAAGTAATGTAGGGAAAAATTGTTGGAAATATTGAACACTATAATTTTTGTGAAGGCATTTTTCCGATTGTAGGCACCAGTGAGGAGATATAGAGCAAAGATACTCAGAGTATTTTAAACTTAATATAAGTATCAAAAAGAATAACTCGATTCAGATATTGTGAGTTTTTTCATACAGTTTTCCCACATAAACCATAGACCCGCATCTCGTGCAATCAGTGCCCAAAAGGATTTCAACTCAAATTCTAATATATATCTTACACTGGACCTTGCCAAATAGACCCACATAAACATAGATAATAGTGTTTTGGATTATAAAAATGTATCCTTGAGAAGTTTGATTTGTTATTGTAATTATAACAAGACTGCAAATACAATGACCCGGAAACCACTGAGTGCCCAGATTCGAATTTGTGTGGTAATAATTGCCTTCTATATGATATCGGCACTGCGATAATACAAAAAGAGTGGGATCCTAGACAAGCAGCTCCGCTGATTGAAGTTGCAGATTGATTAACAGCTCGACCTAGACGAACACTAACTGATTCATGGATTCCATTATGATCAAAATTATGATTACAATTATGCGTGTATTGTAAAGCACTCAAATTTAAGAGTGAAACATCTGGAATGTGCTGCGCGGCTTTGAATGTTAAAATTGGGAAGGTTTAATTGCCAGAGTTACATCCACTGCCTCATCCATTATCGACATTGGTATCAGGATACACAGACCAATTGAAACATTTCTTGGGAAACATTTGGAAGTACAATTCGTGTTTTCAAATGACATCGTTTGGCGCAACAAATATTATACGCGAGAATTACATGCCAACCTTCAAAGTGCAGGGCCAAATTTATCATTTGCCGTGTCATTACTACCACTTCCAGACACAGATCACAAATTTCTTCAGATTTATTTCATGGAAAACACAGATTCAATAGGGACACTAGAAGAGAAATTGTCGCTGAACTGCAAACTTTATTCGACCAACACAACGAGTTGATTCAACTGTTCAGAACTGCCTTTGAAGGAATGCCAGCTGAAGATTACAAAGTTGTAATTCGTGCAGATATGGCACCCGTTGGTCAACACGCAAGACAATATAATGCTCAAACGATTTATGAAACAGCAATCGTTATAGTTGGCCAAGAACTCAAGTCACACGATATTATTCTCCATCGCAGAAATACTGAGGTCCAACGAATCCCAGAAACGCATCGCTCATACGTCGAATTGCAATATCCAGTTTTATTTTGGCAAGGAGAAGATGGGCATCATTTCGGAATCAAAATGAGAAATCCGCTAACCGATTCAGAAACGAATAAGAAAGACAGCGCTATGAACTACTATTCGTACTGGCTAATGATACGTAAAAACGCTGATAATCACATCCTGATATGTCGTCAATTGTTCCACCAATATATTGTCGATATGTATGCGAAAATCAAAACCGAACGACTTTTCTACATTCGCTTGAATCAAACTAAGCTGCACTCGGAAGAGTATATCCATTTGCGCGATGCAGTCGTTAATGATGGCAACGTCAATCAATTCACTTGATTAACCCGGCATGCCCCCGCACTTTTTTCCAGGAATTCGTCCATAATCAAAGGTTCTGCGTAATGAAAAGATGCAGAGATTTGCGATGTATTTGGGAGCTGAGTAAAAAGGTCTTTGAGCATATTTGCTTGCAGGCTTGGAGCGATTACAACTTTCACCGCCTTCCAAAACTCTGCATTTTCTACACTTTGCCGTTCGTATACTTGTTTTTTCGAAAGGCATAGCAAAATACTTATTCGCCATAGCATAGACAACTTTTAATGAGGTGGAATTACTTAAATCCTAGATATTGCAAAAGAAGCGTCCCCGGCTCTCATGCATTCCCTATGAAACCACTTTTGTTTTCTGACTCTAATATTTTCGCCTGTTAGAGTTCTTTGTAGGACGGCTCTTTTAATGATCTCCGTTAGAAGTTTCAACCTACTGATCTCCGCAATTAAATTTTGCTGGTACAAATCTCGGAATCCGTCTTTCCATATCAATTTTGGTAATAGCCCTAATTGCACAGAATTCATCGAGTTGGATGTTGAATACGAGGGCGGGTCAATAAGTCCGTGACTTTTTGAATTTCTGACCTCTTTACTGAAACAGCAACACTGCTCCTGTCAACAGGCATCTGTCAGTTGACTCCTGTCAAAATTTAAACTTGCTGCGTCAGTTAGTTTGTGTTTGACAGCTATTTTTATCAGACTACTCACTAATTTGAGGAGAAAATGGAAAAAAGTGAATTTCGTGTGCTTATTAAGCATTATTTCTTGCGAAAAAAAACCATTACCGAGACCAAGGCTAAGCTTGATAAATACTATGGGGACTCTGCACCATCGATTTCAATGGTAAAAAAGTGGTTTACTGAATTTCGTTGTGGCCGTACAAGCACTGAAGATGCCGAACGTCCTGGACGCCTAGTTGAGGTCTCTACACCCGAAACAATCGAAAAAATTCACGATATGGTGTTGGCCGACCGAAGATTGAAAGTGCGAGAGATTGTGGAAGCCGTTGGGATCTCGCATGGCTCAGTGGTTTCAATTTTGAATGATCACTTGGGCATGAGAAAGCTTTCCGCAAGATGGGTGCCGCGTTTGCTCACAGTCGACCACAAACGCAATCGTGTAACAACTTCGCAGGAAGGTTTGGCGTTGTTTAATCGCAATATGGAGGAGTTTTTGCGCCGTTTTGTAACCGTGGACGAAACATGGATCCATCACAACACACCAGAGAACAAACAACAGTCAAAACAGTGGGTTTCTAAGGGTGAATCGGCGCCAAAGAAGGCCAAGGTGGGTTTGTCAGCCAATAAAGTTATGGCGACTGTTTTTTGGGATGCACGCGGGATAATCCACATTGACTACCTTCAAAAGGGAAGAACAATCGATGGGGAATATTATGCCAACTTATTGGACCGATTCAATGACGATTTGAAAAAAAAACGACCTCATTTGGCCAAGAAAAAAGTTCTTTTCCACCAAGACAATGCAAGGGTGCACACATGTGCAGTTGCCATGGCAAAAATCCATGAATTGGGCTATGAATTGCTCCCTCATCCACCCTATTCTCCAGATTTGGCTCCGAGCGACTACTTCTTGTTCCCAAACCTGAAGAAATGGCTTGGTGGAAAACGATTTGACTCCAATGATGAAGTCATCTCGCAAACAAAGGCCTATTTTGAGGACCTCGACAAATCATTTTTTTTGGAAGGGATAAAAAAATTGGAGAAGCGTTGGACAAAGTGTATAGAGCTCAAGGGAGACTACGTTGAAAAATAAAATTATTTTTTTATCAAAAAATCTGTGTTTTAATCCAAAAGTCACGGACTTATTGACCCGCCCTCGTATTTTCATTGTCACTCAAAACTCGCTGAGTGTGGAAATCCAAGATCCAGACAGAAAACAATAGTCGATGACTGAACATGCGATGACGCTGTCGCTGTCGGTCGTCCGACAAAAACTGGGCAAACACTACGACGATAAGCTGCTCGCCTAGAAGAGTATGTTGACCACCAAACACGGGTAACCTACGCTTAAGCCATTCTGAATCACGTCCACGAGGAAGATAACTTTTCATCGAAAATCATCATGAGCGACGTGGCCCAATTTCATCTCTTTGGATATGTGAATTAGAAAAATTATAGCTTCAGGGGCACTGAAAATTTGCGTATAACCCACGAAGATCCATTACACCTGCCGAAAGCAACTACATAGTGTGCTACGCTGGTGGCCTCATTGGGCCTTATTTTTCGAAAACGCGGACCAAACGACTTATGTGGATGGCGAGCACTACAGAGCCATGCTCAACTTCCTTAATTGGATGAATTGGGACCGGAGAACATGTGACTTCAACAGGATGAAATAGCGGCGCATACTGCACGAGCAACAACCAAAATTCATTTCTGGGTCGCCTAATCTCCCGCTTTGGCGACTTGTACTTGCACACTTCGCCTGATTCAACCGTTCCAGACTTGTTTTTGTGGGGACTTTTGAAGTCACGAGTCTATGTTGAAGCCCTCAAAGAGAACATCCGTCAAAAATGCAAGGGCCTATCGCCGGAAGATCTAGCAAGAGTAATGGAAAATACCATAAGTCGAGCCTGAATGGTCATCAATTCTGGCTGAGCCCACTTGCCGAAATCATTTTCTCGACTTAATGGAGAGAAATATCTTTGACTTCAAATCAGTCATGTGCTGCTTCAAAACCATCCGAAGAAGAAGAAGCTCCGAGGACTACTTCCTTCTTGTTGAATGAGTCCTCGATCCATAAAGAGTCTCAGCTAGTCACATCAATTTTGCATTTTCATACCATACCACCATCATTTCCATCATACCACCGCCATCCAAGTACTACCATCGCAGAACCAAGCAAAAAGCCCATATAAAACTACGATGTCTACTTCGGCGACTGCTGCAAACAAGAGAGACCGCGCTTGTTTTGATCTTCATTTGCTATTCGAGAGAAAGTCAATATAAAAGTCTTAAGCTTTTGCTATATAAGAGAATTCTCTATAGCAATATGCATGAAGGACAAGTTCGAAAACATTTAAAAACAAAAAACACTGTGGCGCTGGCAGCCCGGTATGGGCCATGGCCTAGCTTCTTGACACTCATTTGTGTTGCTCATGTTTTCATTTTTGTCACATCTGAGCGGGGCCTATGGTTCATCGCCGAGTCCGAACGTCACTCCTTAGAAGCTTTTTCGTATGCAATTTTACTTTCGGGAGTTTGCCATTGCCCGCCGAAAGGATGATGGCGATTTGAAAAATCCCAGACTCTCTGCGTGATAGTCCAATGAGCTAACTATCGCGCCATCGCCATCGCCAAAACATTTACCTGGCTGAAAATATCGAGGGTTGTCAAGTTAAGCAGAATACCCAGTGTAGCGGAGGGAGTTGTGCGTAAGACTCCGCTTATGACCAGACAAGTTATTCCTTGGACTAAGTTTGCAGCAGTTGACTGCTTTGTCTAAAGCCGCAGACTATACAATGACCCCGAAGGTGAGTATCGGTTTTAAAACCTAGACGTATGGCCAGTGGGCGATGCGAGGTTGGAAGCTCTAGGTAAGAGAATAAAGTTACTTAGGTGTTCCTTACTCTTTGTTACTGTCAAAAATTAGACGCAGATACTTCGCTGTATCAGAGAAGACCAAGCTTGTACCTGGAGGGTCTATGATCGGAATTTCATAAAATATTTCTAGAAAAGAGGACACGATCACTTTTATGGGGGTTTACTCCCAATCCACAACGATGGGATGGGTTAATAAATCGCGATTATACTCTAGGAGTTCTTTGATGGTATTAAGATACCTTTCCGCTACCACCCGCCTCCAGTTATATCAGCAGTTCGTTGACCATTAAGTTTCAGATAAGGGGTTAACAGACACCGCCTTCAGCTTACCTCTGCTGACACATCTTTTAGCAGAAGCAACATCCAAGTTGGGAGTTGATTATCCTCCTCTTTAGCCTAAGACTGACCAATTCCCCAAGTGATTCATCTATCTTCAGAGTTGATGGGGTCTTTGTGATTGCGGATGTGTTAATAAAGACGTTACTAAAGGCGCCTTCTATGTCCACGAAAGCGACCATTGTGTATTCTATATAATGTAGGAATCGTTCGTTGTGGATAGTTAGTGAATGTAGAGCCTTTCCTTTAATGTAGGCATGTTGAGCAATAGACCAAAGTCTTAGATCAAGACTAGATCGTATATATATATCAATCAATCATTCTCGAGTTTTCAGAAGGAAAATTTAAAGACTTATAGTCTGAGGTCTTTGAGGATGATGAAGACTACACTCACTTCCCTCTATGAGAAGAGAATATAGATCATTTCTGTGCGACTCCTGATGATATTGACTAGCATTGATAGGATGATATTTAAGGACATTTGTAACGTCCCGCCCAGCAGACTTCTATGGTTTGAAGTCTTGTAATCAGACCTTCAATTTTTGAAGCGGCTGCAGTAGTCCTGTTGATGTTGTTACTGGCCGTGAACAGGAGGTTGCTTGGAAAGTGGGTATCCAGTAGCAAGTTGAGTGATTCACCAACTGAGGTCACCCATAGCCATTGATTTTTTCAAACAACTAGGACTCGAAAGGATTTGTGGAGAGGATTCCGATAAGATCGGATATTTTTATGGTATTAGTCGGCCAGATTGTGGGTTGTCCGTCGAATGAAAGTCGCAATTGTGCCCTATGGCAGCTTCATAGAGCATTCTACCTTTCTGTGAGATGCATCTTGAGCCCCAGAAGGTGTGTTTCTCGCCAGTAATAGATGCAAGTGATTGAAACATATTTTTGAAGACAAACTCGATGGGCAGTAAATAGTTAAAATGGTAAGAAAGGTCTAAGGCCTTCAATGTATTAGAGAGACTCTTTAATGTGCAAGGAGGATCTGCCTCTCGCCTTTTCAGATGGATTATAATCATGATAGTCCCTAGAATGTATTGAGGGTGAATGCAGGTGGTGATGTAACACAGACTGCACCAGCTTAGCTTTAGAGATAACCCGACCGTATTGAGCTAATCGACACAACACCTTTAACCCCAACGGAGAGCGCAGCAGAGTGAACCTTTTATAATGTGGTGCATGCAAGTGTAACGGAGCCTTAACCAACTGGAGATAGCTGGTGAGAGATTATACTAGCTGGAGACGATTTTTAGTTGAGGTCCACTTCACTATAGTGCTTCCTTAGTCGTTGTCCAAAGAACTGAACTAGTGAATTTTTAAATTGAGGTGATAACAATAATATTTCCTTTGGTTCCTGTCCTGGGGCTCAATCCCCTAATTAATTGTATCCGTGTGACACTTTTAACCCATTTAACAAATGAGTCACTTCCTTGCCAGACATATGTACCTACAAATGAACGTATGTTTTGTCATATTCCCATTTTCAAAGAAAATCCTTTTATTCTCAAGATACAGAGAACAGAATAACATCTTGACACGACGAGAATGCAACATTTATTATTTACCTTTTATGTCACCTTTTTCAAATGATTACCAACCCCTCGGGCACATGTAACACTAGCCGTGCAAATTTCACACACCACCAATCAAGGACAATACAAAAGGACGACACTTTCAACTGTAAAGGATGGAATTTACGACCCCACAAGCGTCCCATTAGAGGTTAAATTGTTTGTTTGCAGAGATTTTGCACAAACATCATTCTGGTTATGAACGAGTGTATCCGCATCCCGGCACACACATTGTCACTTCAATAAAAACATCAAAAGGGGCAATTTATTGCATCACACAGATAGAAGTCATTCGCCGTCACCTTCACACATTCTTCATATGAAGTTTGCTTTACATTCAGCAAATTTTTCCTCATCCTTTCAGGACTCACCTATGGCTCGTTATAATATGAGTTTTCGCGCCTTTTACATACTTTGTTGCCAAAGAATAAGGATAATCTTCTTCGAAGATACGAGTACGAGTACGAGTATGAGTACAAGTGCAAAAGGAAACCACTGCCAGCAGACGCACAGTGTGATTACGACATGACAATGGGGGGGCTTCCCCGTACTTCACGCATTCACTGTACGAGTGTCTATCTACTCGTATGCGTGTAAACTTTGGTTTGGATCCAAGAAGCTAAATACACTACTCCAATCCTATCCACTGTCAATAAAACGATAAGAGTTGCGCGTCCTTGAGAGCCAACACGTATCTTATTCCCAATCCAATTCGACTGCGAAGTCACAATTTCACTTTCTAACATGTCTATAAGGATTCCCCCCCCCAAAAAGATATTCGTACGAGTGCTCGGTGTAATGATGATGGTCCCAATGTGCGGATGGAGTGAGTTTTGAGTGAATTTGCAATGGGGGTAGGGGTAGTTCTATGGATATGAGTAGATGTGTAAGGAGCAAGTAAATTGCACCCAAATTGACTAACATATCGATTTTCATAATCGGGCAACATTTGCTGCCACCGCTGGCACTGCTGTTGCCTATACGACGACCACCACCACCACCATCACCTAAAACCATACCCTCTGCTGGGCGCATACATATAAATACACTTTGTGTCACGATGTGGAAAGAATACGATAAAAGATTATACGTGGCGACATCTGTTTCAGACATCTTTTAATAAAATTTTCATCTTTATTACTGAAAGATTGTTTTATGCTTTATGCTCATGCTTTCCATGCTGTATGTGCGAGTGGAACGATTATTTACCACCCTTCCCTGCATAAGAGTCCTCCTCATTGTCCTCCACCCACCCACCAACAACGAACAAGGCGATGATTTTGGGGTGGAATGAAATCCCGATCACATTTTTATTTTTATTTTTTTTTTCGCTCGTCCTTGTCCTCGTTCTCGGATACACGTCGCCCAGTCTTTGTCGTTGTTATTGTAGTTAGTGTTGGGCAAATTGCTTTCACACTTTAGTGAGCCTCACAGATTTGTTGCGAAACTTTTTATTGCCGCATGATTTGTGGAAGGATAATATCCAGTGTTAATGGCTGTGAGTGGATTTTATTATATTTATGACAAAACGATGGCCACCCTGGGTGCCTTTCTCCCGACTTTCTCCCAAACCCGGCTCTTCATCAGATCGAAAGTGTTTGAATCGAATGTTCCGGTTTATATTGATAAATTAAACTCAAATCGAAAAGTGCTATTACCTTCTCTCGTTTTATTTATTTTTTTTATTTTTTTATTTCGAATTAAATTGGAAAAAGATAAATGACGATTGTATCGACGCAGCGTCGGAAGGGGGCTCTGAATGGTAGCAGGTCGATGTGATTTCTTGCTTGCTATAGTCCTGACTGAAATGGCTCGGTCTTTCGACAGCTGCCTCCAGAGTTTCTCATTAAGTTGTTTTAAGTTTCCAGTTTCCTCCACGTGTGTGCGCCATCATGGACGCGGTCGCCCCCTCGTTGTCGCCATACCTCAGGCGAAGAATCGAAGATCTTTGGACCGGAGCTGTTATGTCCACTGCCTCAACATAATCCCGCCCTTTTAAACGTTGTATCCAGACACCTAACTTAACCCATGTTGCCGTACAGCCCTTACAGTCTGCTTGTTATTGCCAAAGGTTTCCTCATTTAATTTTAGCAAGATTAAAGTCTCTGTGCCATAAAGCAGGACCGGAATGATAAGAGATTTGTATAAAGCCAGTTGTGCTCTGCTACTCTGTGTCTAATTTCTGCGCTGATTTCGCGAAGCCAAGGCAAACAAAGTTATAATTGGCAATGGTAACGATCTTGCCAAGTTGTCGATTATGCCCGTCGTTTTCGGATGACTACATGCATCAGTAGCGCTTTCCATTGATTTTAACATTCTTTCCATTGTCGTCTTGGAAGAGAAATGGGGCAATTGGGCCGTACACCAAACAGTCATACTTTTTAGGATGAATTGGCATCCCAAATACGGCTTGTTTACGTTGCCTTCGAGATGGAAATGCGCCTCATCTGATGCTTTTTGGAACAAAATTCAACGTAAATGGGCACCTTTAGCTTTGATAGCCAAATGCACTCTTTTTTTCGGAATTTTCCACGACCTTGGCCAATGGCGGCTATTTCACGTTGAATGTTGGCTTTCAGTTGAGCTCAGGTCTTTGGCTTATTAGCGTATACCTTGGATTTCAAATGACCCCACAAATAAAAGTCTGGTGGCATCAAATCCGGTGATTTCGGTGGCCAGTCAAAATCACCACTTTTCGATATCATCCCCCCCCCGGAGAGCAATGGTGGCTATAAATTGATTGTTGCTTTAGCTGTATGCCATGTAGCCCCGTTCTGTTGAAACCAGAAGTTATTCATGTCATTTTCACGAATAATGGGCATCACAATTTCCGATATCATGGTCCGATAACTCTCACCACTGGCGGTTGTCGTGGCTCCATCATCGACTTCGAAAAAATACGGTCCGATGATCATATTCGCACAAACACCGCACCAAACTGTAACTTTTTGGTCGTAAAGAGGACTTTCGGTGGCATAAAATCGACAATTTCGCTTGTTTACGCCTCCATTCAACGAAAGATGTGCCTCGTCTGACATGATGATTTTTCGCCAAAAGCCAAGTTCGTTTTCAGTCAGTTCGATGGAATGTTCCATGGTATAAATTGTCTTCGAATGACGCTTCCAATGCGGTATGACATTTGTCGATCTGTCAGCGCTGTCAAAAGTTACAGGGTTGCCAGATGGGTCAACTTTAAATGGCCTACCATGTATATGATTCGAAAAGATACAAACATATGGCACATCCTTTACCTACCTTGTTTCGACCTCGTTTACCGTCATACTCACTTTAGCTGCTTCCGCCTTAATTCTCTCAATGACGGCTCGATGCATTCGTCGAATCACATTAAGTAACTCTGCAGACTTGAGGAACTAGTGCCTTATTTGTTTGCCAAAGCGTTTTGCCCGAGTCTTTCAAGAGAGAGAGAGAGAGATACATGACAGCGTATTGTGAGTACCTTGTTTGGAACTTTTGCTTACATTTAAGGTCTCAATTTTATCACTAACGGCTTTGATGGAGCAGCGAAAATACTCTAAAATTATGCTGCAAAGTACTACGAGTCTACTCGTCCTAAATGCGGCTTTGAAGTAGAAAGAGAGAAGGTGAGTGACGATCTTAAATTCGTCAATATTTTCTAAGATCTGCGGTAGTGTGGTCAATTTATCAATGGAAGGCCAAAGGTTTGGATAAACCAGAATAATTATGAATAGTCATATTCGCCCACTTAAGAGACTTAGATAACTATAATTGGGTCAGTCAAATGGGTTTCCTTACTGGTATATCGGACAAACGATGTTGAGTTTCCATGAAGTCCTCCGGCCATATCTTAGAGATGGGCTGCTGAATGTTACCGACCAAGTCATCTTCAGCTGCTTTAAATAGACCAACCAAGTAGATATTCACCGCAGGCGGCTTCTTTTGACCTTAGATTCGATCCGTTGTGGGTGCCGTGGTGAATAATTCGTTCTGCCTAATATCAATATTTTGACCATAATCGCCTTTTACATAATTCAAGAGTATTCTGTCAATGTTCTCTGCACAGTCTGCAACTATATTACTACTTCTTTCCATTCGGGCTTCCATCTACGCTTTGTAGCTCTGACATTTTCGTTGTATTTTGTGATAAATCTTTCGAACGTCCTGCAGTAATGTCTCTTCATTTGCTCGACGGCGGGCTTCTTGTGCTCATTGTTGGCTTTTTCATAAGCCTGTGCTCTTTCCTTCAATTCTACTGTCGTCTTTTGATCCTGCGCAGCTTTACAATCTTCTTGTTTGGCTTTATGTACCTGGGTACAGTCATTGTCATCAAATGAGGGTGCGACGGTTTCACATTAGGAGCAGCTCTCATCCATTGGCGTGCCTTTCATGCTTTTTAATGTCGAACCTTGGTCTTCTTACTTGAGTTCGTTGGGCCCATGATATAACTACTTGGCTGAAACAAAATAATTGTCCGAGTCGATATTTGCTCCTCTGAAAGCCCTCTGGATATCCGAGTTATGAAGGTGATCGATTTGGTTGTCGGTTGTGTAATCGGATCATAGCCAAGTACCCACCTCTAACCAGGATGGCCAAAACCACAGTAAAGTCTCTAAACAAGATGATTTTGTAAACGGTTCTATTCTAATAGCCTAATTTAGGTTTTGAGAGCCGACATTAGCCTTTTCCAATTTTTCTGCCGCCATCTCTACTGCAGGATACTGACACAACCATGGAGTTCCTTTACACCTCAGCTGCGGATACGCCGATATAGCTCCAAAGAAACGTTTGTTGTATATGGAATTTCTTCACTGCCGTCCTGATAAATGTTACAAAGTTTTAAGGCTTCACCATGTGGAGGCAAGCGTCTGAATAAAATAAATTCATACACACTCTCCAAGGCGAAACCAAAGAGCTTGTTACCAATCTTTTACCTAAAGATTTCAGAAGATATTCCACGATGTCCAAGCAATCGTACTTTGGGAATTGGTTAGACAGGCCGGCTAGCAAAATATTTTCGTCTAGGAAGTCGGAAAGTCCAACCGAAATTGGCAGTAATTGTTAGGAAGATCCTCCTCTGAAATTCAAAGAGCGACATGTATACAAGAATACCTACAATAACTCTACAACGATACCGTCAGGGTAACTGCCCGGCCATGGAAAATAGAAGAAAGTTACAAAGCAAAAACAAGCCTTGGATATGGACGGACCTAGTGCTGACAACCCCTGTGCAAGGACAAGGAACTTTGGATATGCACATGCCCTTAATATGCCAAGTGTAGCCAAACAAGTAGTGGAAGCCCCAGACTGCTGCAAGGTTAATATTACGGCTTTTCAAGAAATGCGTTGGGATGGGCCGGACAAAAAAAGATGAGAAACAACGTCTTGGAAGAGCCAACATCGACTCGGACCATAACATTCTTGTAGACCATGTACAGATACTGATAGCCTTTGCAAAAGCAAGCAAATGTTGTGAGGAATTTCGACGTCGAAAGGCTACAATCGCAAGATATCGCTAAATCCTCTTCTGGTAGAATCTTCGTTAATCTTTTAAGAGGTCCTTTGCCCCAAGCATCTAGTAGCGAATACGCCTCTGATGTGCTGTGTTTCAATCGACCACCACAACAAAACCCGAGCACATGCGACAAAGCAAGATGCGTACAAAGCGACGCTGCATTTAAGGACTATAGCTGCTCACTAGCTCTATGAGCAGAAGACGAGAGAAGAGCGCAGTCGAGAAAATTGAGAGATGCTTCTCCAGGAGTGAGATTCAGAAAACAACAACCTCGAACCGAAGCCTCCAGAGACGAACAAAGGTAATATCGTAGTAGAGTCGCAGTCAATGCTAAAGATTCGAAGAGACCATTTCTGTAGACTGTATAACGATGCAACAAACTACGAGTAAACACCGCTGTCAGGCAAAATGAGTCTTTCAACTTGGACGATGTGGACCAACAATTCTGTCTACCTAACCGTGATGAAGTGAAGATAGCAATATGTAAGCTTAATTCAAACAAAGCTGCTGGAGCGGACGGCCTGACTTGGTAAGGAGCATACACCAACTCATCTGTAAAATATGGTCGGACGAAAGTATGCCCGATGAATGGAACCTCAGCATTGTTTTTTCCAATTCTCAAGAAAGGAGACCCTCTGAACTGCGCCAACTACAGAGGCATCAGTCTCCTTAACATCGCATATAAGATCTTATCCGCCGTATTGTGTGAACGCCTGAAGCCGTTCGTCAACGACCTAGGCCAGGAAAGTCCAGCATCGACCAAATATTCACACTATGGCAGATCTTGGAGAAGACCCATGAGCTTCAGATCGATACACACCACCTATTCATCGATTTTAAGGCCGCGTATGACAGCATCTATAGAGATGAGCTATACAGAGCAATGTCTAGTTTTGGCATCCCTGCCAAACTCGTCCGTCTGTGCAGGATGACGATGGAGAATGCACGCTGCTCCATCAAGGTCGGTAAAGATCTCACCGAGACCTTTGATGTCCAGAAAGGATTTAGACAAGGCGATGCGCTGTCATGCGATTTTTTCAACATCGTACTTGAAAGAATAGTGCAAAACTCACGAGCAAACACAAGAGGCACTATCTTTCAAAAGTCCGTCCAACTACTCGCATACGCCGACGATATTGACTTAGTCGGGAAAAAGCAGCGTGATGTCAGTGGCGCTTTCGCAAGTATTGAGACGGAAGCGGCGAAAATGGGTTTAGCGGTCAATTAGGGCAAAACCAAGTATATGCTGTCAAGCAAAAAGGACAACCAACACCGACGTCTCGGACAGAACGTCACCCTCGACAGATATAACTTTGAGGTAGTTAAGGACTTTGTCTACCTAGGCTCCGCTATAAATACAGACAACGACACCAGCGCTGAGATCAAGCGAAGAATAACTCTTGCCAACCGCAATTGAGTAGCAAAGCCCTTTCTCGGACAACAAAAGTCACCCTTTATAAGACTTTAATAATCCCGGTCCTGCTCTATGGCGCAGAGGCATGGACATTATCAAAAATGGATGAGGGTGTTCTTGGTTGCTTCGAGAGAAAAATTCTTCGGGCGATCTTCGGTCCCGTCTGCATTGACGGTGAGTGGAGGAGAAGATGCAACGACGAACTGTATGGACCTAGCCAGAAGAGTGAAGATCCAAAGACTGAGATGGCTGGGTCATGTAGAGCGAATGGACACCAATGCTCCGGTCCGAAAAGTCTTCGAATTCGCCCCCGAGAGACAGCGCAGTAGAGGAAGGCCAAGACGCCAAGGTGGCGCACGCAAGTGGAAGAGGACCTCAGCCAACTTAGCGTGCGAAACTGGAGGCAGCTAGCCAGGGATCGAGCTGGCTGGAGAAGCTTGTTGACTGAGGCCCAGGTCCACCCCGGACTGTAGCGCCACCTAAAGTAAGGTCTGAGGCGCTTCGATTCTTCTCAATCGTCCTATCATGTTCTATCCTCCATTCTGATTCACAATTTAAGGTCTAGTCTACACGTCTTTGGCGCTTAGTTCGGGATCTCACCTGGATTCTTTCAAGAAACTTATGATCTTTGACTTTTTGCCTTTCTGCCTTCCTGCCTTTCTGCTGCGGCAAGCAAAACAAAAACCGGATTTCTAAAGCGGTCTTCGCTAAAATGGGTCTAAGTGCACACTGTTGTGGGATGCCAGCAGGTACGAAGTATTTGTATTCATATGTATGAAAAACTTTATTTATTGCCAGCAAACCACTGTAAACAACTCGTAGGTACTAAACTTAAAACAGTTATATAAACTGCGTGGCCTCAGGACAAACTTTTTAACGAATGACTTGAGCCTTAGTGGGAATGCGAACGCCACAATAACAAAAGCAATTACCTACGTTGTTAATATTTAATAGTCTCTAATGCTGTCCATATTGCATCTAATACCATCTGGTTAAGTATTTCAACCACACCTTCTGCCATCTCCATCAGCATCGCAAGCAAAAGGACCCCCACCCCCAGACCCTGCCCACAAAATGCGTCATAACACAATTACAAATAAGTTCCTGATTCTCTTATTCTTTTTTTCCATCTCTGCTCTACGGATATACATAATTTCAATGTTCCTATTCTTTCTAGAGATATGCCAAAAAGTTAAATAGATATTATCACTTTATTTTAAACACTTCAGAATGGAGTACCAGATACGAAATTCGGCTCGGATACCGGAAAGAGGTAGAGAAGAAAAAAAAATCCATTTCATCCCCTATCAAACCTTAACACTATTAAATGGCTACTCATACATACAGTTACAAAAAAATAAAATATTCATAGTGTCCAGGTTGAAAAAACAACAAAAACAAAAATAAAACAAAAAAAACGGGAAAAAACACAACACAAAGGCCGGGAAAAAAGCAAGAAATAAAAATTCCCATTTCCAACAGGATATTGCCTTTTGGTGGCCACGCCTCTTCTTATTTTCCCTCTACAAACACACAATCAAAATGGCTCAAGAAAGGGGTGTTTAACACACACACAGCCAGGAAAAAGCAATCCCACACACTTGCAAGGATAACAACGATTAGGATATAGAGGATTAACAAGTTCTTGTTTTTTTTTTGTTTTTGTTTTTTTTGTGTTTTCTCGTTGCTGCACATTTTGATAGTCATTCTTGGTTTTTATGGCCGAGATTTGGGTAGTTGGCCATTTTTTCTCTTTGTTGTTGGTGTTCCTTCTTTCGTTCTTTGTAACTTGAAGTTCGAGTACTTAAACCCTTCGCAGGAACAGGTGAGTTTAAATGTCTACATGACAAGTTGGAAAAGGTTATTTTAATATTTTCATGAGGTAAAGTTGGATGGTATTTTGAAAAGGAATTAGAATGCGAAAACTACCCCCGAGATACAGATACAGTCTGAAAGAATAGACTGAGGTAGATCTCAATTTGTTGACTATAGAAACCGCTGGAGGTATCTCTTAAATGAGCTTCTACGGGGTTATAACGAGCGTTGAAAAGGTTTATGAAGAAATTGCTTAAGGACGATTTTGGGTTACAACGGCTTGTCCTTCGTATGAAGAAAATATTGGGCAAGATCTCGGTAACAGATTGATTGTACGAGTATCTACAATACCTTGTTGCTACGAGCAACAAAGACACTATGATTGAGTTCGCAAAGCGAACAAGAAATGTGCTTGATTCCATATTATTCTGGCACTGTTTCGGAGCGGAAACAACAATTCATCGGATCTGGCAATAGAGCAATAAGGCATTGTTGGAACACCTGGGTGAATTCATCATTTTCCAGAATAGGTTAGTTTAAAACAGGGGTGTGTCATCACACAAACACTACGCACCAAAACGGGCCCATCGCGATCCCTGTGGAACCAATTGAAACTATCTTCGAAACTAAAAAATCTGAACAACATCCGATTTCTTTGCAAAAGCCAAGAAAACCTTTGAAATTCGTGCGCGTCTATATCTTCTAGGTTTTCAAAAATGTATTTTCCCAAGAATTTCCTTCGACCACGCGATATCGCCTCGCATTCACACAGTAAGTGTGTTATGTCTACAAAAGTCCATATCTGACAACCTTTCTTGTCTCAGCAGGAGACAGTGTCCTGTCAGGATTCCTATTGATGTTCTAGGCTTATCCTTTTTCAGTTTAATTCGCTTTCTAGATCTTTTACCCTCAAGAAGTGGCCAGAGAGCCTTGGATACACTGTGTCCTTCAAAATTTGCCCACTTTAGGTGTGCAGTCTTTATGGTTTATTCCTCGGTAGTGCCCCTTACTATGCAGACCGGTGGTTTGCCGTTGGCAACCTCACTATTATCGAGTGGCCCTCATCTTCTTGCCATCTTACCACTTGTTCATTTCCCTCCAAACCGCAATGTCCTGGTGCAGTCTTACCCGGTTCTGTATTCATAATGCTTTGAGCATTGTAGGACAGCCCCTGACTGTGTCAGAGTTGATGTTGATGCAATTCCATTGCCTCTCCATTGATGTAGAAAGAGATAGCTCTTTCTGATGTCGACCTCATCTGCATGAGGTCAGCCGCTCTGAGGACAGCCAGAATCTCTGTTTGGAAGACACTACTTGTGTCCGATATTCGTATGGACACTCTTAGTTCTGGGTCTTCTGAGAAGATACCAGAACCTGTACCCTCTTCTGTTTTTGAACCGTCTGGTTGGTTGGCCTGATTGTTGCATTTTCTCGTCAGTCCTCCCTCTCCGGATATATTACATCATACGAAATGTCGGAGTCGACCAAGGAAGGAATCTCATCCATTAGAACTGTATTGCCTGGCAGCAGCTCCGCTAGGATCGTACCGCGTCCGAAGCTACTGCTCTTGAAATGACCCAAATTAGTGAGTCGTATCGCGCTGTTGCCAGCAAGTTTTTTGATCTGTAAATCGAGGGGTGTTAGGTGCACTGTAGGGGTGGTATGGAGCACAACTCTAATGACTATGGAAGCCGTTCTTCCGCTAATTTTACTTTCTGCTAAAAAGAACCAGTTCCGTCTTGGAGGGGTTCACATTGAGACCACAGCTGCTTGCCCAAGTGCTGATCGTCGTCAAGGGCAACCCCATTATCTCACTTAAAATATACAATATTCTTCCCGCACAACTATTACCACACCTGTGGCACCTGTAAGCATTGTATTACGCTTTTTAAGGCTTTCATTGATGATTAGGACCCACAAAACACTAGTTACTGACATTCTAGCCGAGCTTCGTCCAATAGAACAGTTTATTAACGTATTCGCAAGCATGTTGCAAGCCCAATTTGTAATGCCCTGTTCAATATTTGCGTCTACTAGAGCGCTTTTAATGGCGCTGTGCTTTACATATTTGAAGGCTCCTTCTATATCGAGGAAAGCCTCACCGACGTGTAGACTCCTTTTTATTTCCCCCACCACCTGAAGGGCGGTTTCTAGAGTTTTGCTTTTCAATATATTTTCAAACCTTTTCTGTAATCTTTTGCTGTAATATACCGCTATTTGCCAGCTTAAGGTATTAAAACCATCTTAACTTCCCTCCACGCTATTGGAATGAATCGTATTTTTAAGAATTTCCATAAATTCTTGGATTGCTCCTACCGGTGCTTTCTATAGCATAATCGGTAGAATACCATCCGGACCGGGAGCAAATCTCGGTTTAGAGAACTGAATTGCCCACCGTAATTTTTTCCCTATTAATAAGAACACCTATTTCCTCCTTGGAGAGAGAGTAGATACGCAGAAATTTCCCGTAAAATAGAAGTATACTGACATCTTAACCTTACGGTAGCCCATCGATAAGCCTCTTTAATTCACCTCATTGATTGATTTGATATATCTAAAGGGTAAGCCAACAGATGGTGTGTAGTCCATATTAAGGTTTGATTTATGACATATACATCTAAGACACATCATTGGTGATTTGATATCAAGGACTTCGACTACAGGTCACCATCCGAAGACGAACAGGTTCTTGCAAAATAACGCCTCAATCTCAGTTCGAATGTGGTGTTTGAAGTTTTGAACTTCTCTTGGAGTATTCGCCTAGACCTTTCAAACGTTAGTTCTGTAAGTAAAAATCGGAATTTGATAATAGATGGCACTACCTGATACTGTTGTTACTATTAAACCGGGTCATAGGCGCCATTTCCTTGTTGACATAGAGACAAAGATTTTCAACTCACAACACAAGTTTGTAACTATCGTTGAACACGTCGAATTTTCGTTACGATTTGAAGAAAACGACGGCAGAATCGCATGGAATGAGTGTCGAAGATTACGGTGAGGACGGTCTTGATAAATCGTAGTGCTTGGAGTGACTTAAAAAAAATCAAAAGTACCGATTTTGACGTGAGAAATGAAGAACAACCGAAAATATTTTAAGACAGCCAGTTCCTAGCACTGTTGGCTGAGGATGACGCTCAACGGCAGCAACAACTCGCGGATCATTCAAATGTGACAAAAGAAGCCATCCCCAAGCATTTAAAAGCCATGGAAACGATTTAGAAGATGGTATAAAAGGCAGTCATTTCTCCATCGAATTGTGACTGGCGATGCAAAGTGGATATATTTTCAGAATCGCAATCCCCAAAAGATCGTGGGTAAGCCTTCAAGCCTTCGACATGGAGGGAAGACAAACCTCAGTGTTTGGTGGGATCAAAGTGTGTGATCAATTATGAGTTCTTGAAACCCGGAGAAGCCGTAAAAAGTGAACAATACCGACAACAAGCTTCGCATGGAAAATGATCAGAAAATTAAAAATGGCAACACGAAGTGATTATAGTTCAAAATAATGCACCATTGAGGCGCTTAGTTGGGAAATACCTTCGCATAGGCCTTAATCACCAGACTTGGCTCCGTCTGATTGCTGCTTATTCGCTTTTGCTACACCCACTATCAATAGCAATACTTCACTTCTTACGAAAATGTACAAAGTGGCTCGATGACTGGTTTGCCTTTTTTGTCTTTTTTCTTCTGACTCGCCAACTTTCTACCGTTTTGTCGGAACTGTGGTTAGGCTAGTAGGTTTTCTACTATCCGATTGAAGTTGATAACGATTACCGTGGTGTTCTGAGAGGTAACTTAGTAGGTTTCTAATATCGCGCCGACTTTAGACATCTACTGAGGCTTTTGTTGAAGGACAGGATGACTCTTTTGGCCTGTTTAGACTTGGGCTCCTCCCAGCTATTAATAGCTAAATTGACTGCTGATTTAAGGGTGCAATATAAGGGTTCAAATCCATTGACGAGAGTTTCTGAGCCTTCTCTGGCCAGTTCGTCCCCCTTTTCTTTACGATTAATGCCCTAATGACCAAGAACCGACCATAGTCTTAGGTTCCTTGAGTGAAGATTTAAGAGCGTTTTAAAGAAATACATGACTGATTTGGAATCAAAGATTTGCGAGCTAAGGGCACTTATAGCTGCTAGACTGTCCGTGAATATTTGTATATGGATGTTGTAGATATGGTTGGCATATCCTTGGACGGCGTGGCCTGAAATACACCAGGACTTTCTCGATTGCTATTGTTATGTTTGTGTTTGGTCCGTGCATACAAGCCTCTCACTCCTGATTCCATTTTAGAACCATCCGCATACCACTTTATGGCGTTTTGGCTCTTTGGTGGGTTATTACTGTTCCATGCTTCCTTGGTGGGAGTCTCCGTGGAGAATATTTTGTGGGACTAATGTTTTTTTTAAGGAAAGCAGTCTGTTACCACGCACATCATGTCAAGTTCCGATATTTCAGAGGGTCCGAATGATCGCTGCGTAATTCCACTTTGATAATACACATATGCTGCTATAGGAGCTCTGGGGCAGTTCTAAAAGACTCCGGAGATATGCAAAACGCTGTTCTCTTTTGAGCTTAAAAATAACAGTCCTTTGCGTGGTTTTAGTCCACAAAGGATAGGTTATGGTGCGGCTGACCATCATTGTATAGATCGAATGAGTGATCTTTAGGGAGATCCCTCATATGCTCCCACACATGCGACGATAGACTCATAAAGCGTTAGCTGCTTTAGTTATTTTGTTATTTAAGTGAGAATTTCAACTAGGCCTTTTATCAAGGATCACTCCCAGATATTTGGCCACGTCGGCGTACTTAACGATTGTGTCGTTGAGTGAAACGGAACCTAGGCTTTAGTTTCTTCTTTTAGTTAAGATTTATGGAGAGCTTCTCCCTGGTGCACTAGTCTCGGATTATTTTTAGGGCATTTTGCATACCTGCGCTGACTTCGTTATCTTCTCTGTCGCAATGATGATGGCTAGGTCATCGGCATTACCAATTGTATTGTTGCCTTAGTTGCTTTATTTGTTAAGCCGATCGTCATTGACTAAAGACATAGTACCCCTCACTGCGGACATATCCTTACGGCTTACACTGATTCCAAAATCGGTCCTGAAAAACTGTCGCTTCTGCCTAGATGTCTTGGGAGTGAAACCTCAGTTGATTGACACTTGACATATCAGTAATGTAAGGCCCTGGGAAGTGAACTTGAAGAAAAGTATTCAGGGTTTCCTCACAGTTACGTCTTTGATTAACAATTCCATGCAATAAGAGTGGTCTTTGAATAGGGCTCTATTGAGTCTTCTTGCAGCCGAAATTTTTACGAGTTTCTCGCAGTTAGCATGCTAGGACTCTCAACTCTTGGTTGTAAAATGTTAATGGGGATCTGTATTGTTCGTTTGAGTGGTTTAGCTGATGTCTTTCAAACTAATAGCATCGAGAGTAGGTATAGATTAACATTAGAATCCTCCAGAAGCTGGTGTAAGAAAAGCTCTGTTATTTACGTGTTCTGCCATGATGATTTCAGTTGATGACAGTTTATAACAGCTAACATCCGCACCATCTACTGGCTCACTCTTTTAATAAAATATTGTTGACTGGATGAACATTTTGTGGCAGCGAATTCATCTTAAGAGAGCTCCACCTTGACGATTACGTGGTGCCCAAAAGCAATATAATATGGGCTCTTGACCAGTTTCAAGTCGGCCCTTATAAGAGTTTAGTGATGAGGCACACTTCGGGTTTAATAGGTTCGTAAACAGGAAACATCTTCGTCTTCAGAGATTTGAGACTCACGAGGCTCAATTATTTCAACAAAGGTGCAATGTTTGAATTCATCGTTGGTCCTTATTTTTTCAAAATTAAAGTCAGAGACCAAGGCTGGCGTTACCGGCAATGGCCAACTTTACCGGATGATCAGTGCTTATCTTTACATAGTTTGGATAACATTGTTGCATACTTCGTGCGGCATCGGATAAAGAATAGTGCCGCAGTGCGTCCCAGCTTGTCGTAAGAGGCGACTAAATGGGACATCAATCATATACAGGCAACTATGACACCAAAAATGAGCCTGTGACACTTTAACACCTTAAAACTTTCCCACAAGTTTGTATGCAATCAGTGGGTTCCCACGTCTGGAGACTACCGGTGGGGTAAAAGAACAGTCAATCAATTCGAAATGAGCATACAAGTGTCAAACCACTCAAACTTTAGATACACTTCATGGAAATGATCGCAATTAATAGCACTACCCCGCTGGGCACCACGATTGCAACGCACTCGGGTGATCCCAAAGCAAGTAGAAGTGCTTGTGTCAGAGCCCGACGGATTCCGGGGGCGGGCAAAATCAAGTTTCCAAAATATTTTCCTAAACTTCGGTTTGCAAGTTGGAACGTCGGATCGATGACCTCAAAAAGTTTAGAACTGGAAGCGATTATCCGTCGCAGAACTCTACAAATCCTGTGCGTACAGGAAACGAAGTGGTGTAATACAGGAAATAAAGCGCGTTTTCTAGATTTAAAAACTAAGGTCAATGGACGAAATGGTGTTGGAATCGTTGTTGCAGCGGATCTTCTAAACAACATCGTTGGTATCTTGAAAATAAGCGACCGCTTGATGAGTGTTAAACTCGTCATATGCATTGAAACGTGGAACATTGTTAGCGCGTACGCTCCACAAAATGGATGCGACCAATCGGAAAAAGATACATTTTTGTCAGAGTTCGGTAATTTGCTTAGAAATATACCTATCGATGAGATGCTCTTCGTAGGCGGAGATTTAAATGGCCACGTCGGAGAAACAAATGTTGATTATGAGGACTGCCACGGCGGTAAAGGCTTTGGCACAGCTGGCGAAGACATCCTTGCAGCGTGTAGGGCTTACGGCTTAACCATCTTAAATACAATGTTTATTAAACATCAACGACATCTTATCACCTATAGCAGCGGAGGCCACGAAACGCAAATAGATTATCACCTCTGCGAAATGTCGATGAGAAACCGTGTTAAGGACTGTAAAGTAATACTTGGAGAACCGCTAGTAAGCCAACACCGTCTGCTCATTACAGAATTTTTCACAGCGGAACCACCGAAAACACGGGCTTCGTTTGGAAAGCCAAAAATCCGGTGGTATAATCTATCGAAGGAACGAAGCGCAAGATTTATCGCACTGGCTAAAGAAGTACTTCAAAATATAAATGGTATAGCAGACTCACTTAGCCCGCAAGAAATGTGGAACAGCATGCACGAGGAATGCATAACACTCGCAAAGTCCCAACTGGGGACTATATCGAAATACCATCACGTCGGCAAAGAAACATGGTGGTGGAATGACGAAACCAAACGAGCTGTGGCCGACAAGAAGAGTGCATTCCAAGCGTGGACAAAATGCGATCGGAGCGACGATATCGAAAAAGCTCGACTGGCTCTTGAATACGAGCATCTTAAAGAAATCGCAGAGCAAGTCCTGGAGCGAACTCGAGCGGCAGCAGCGGAAACCTGTACCAGGAGTTGGAACAAATATACTCACGATCGGCGGATAGAAGACAAGCTATCCAAGAAGTTCAAACGTCGTACAGTACTAAAATGCCAAATATGTTTAAGCTCGCTGCACAGAGGAGAAAAAATTCAATGGAAATAACCTCGCCGAAATACATCAAAAACGCAGACGGTCGCTTACTAACAATGAAAAGAAAATTTGTGACCGGTGGCTTGAATACTGCAAGGAGTTGCTTAACAAACAATTTTCACGTGATATCGTGCCGACAGCTGGTCTATTCGAGGAGGAAGTTTCGGACTTTTCAATCGAAGAAATAAGTAAAGCATCGGAAAAATGAAGCGGGGGAAAGCGGCGGGACCAGACAGCACTCCATCAGAGTTTTGGTTGAAGATGGAGGGGATCGGCAGCGTTTGGCTATCGAAACTTTTAAATAAATTAAAATGTGGACAACCTATGCCGAATCAATGGATAAGTAGCTTCTTGGTTCCATTATACAAAGGAAAAGGCGACACTCGAGAATGCAACAACTACCGTTCAAGCTTATGTCACACACAATGAAAATCGCCGAAAGAGTCTTAAACGAACGTCTTCGGCAAATAATAAAGCTCGATAATAGCCAGTGTGGATTTGTTGAAGGAAGATCGACGGTGGTCGCTATCCAAAGCCTACGCTAATAGTGGAAAAGCACCGAGATTCGTCTAAGGATTTACACATGGTATTTATCGACCTCGAAAAAGCATTCGATCGAGTGCCTAGGGACCTCATATGGGCCGCGCTGAGGTCTCAAAAGGTACCTGAAACGTACGGCAGCGGAAATGAAGATGTTGAGGATGTCTAGCGTATCAGAGGAAGTCTACATATAAAGAATTCGGTAACCGAACAGCTTGAGGCGAATAGAATAAGCTGGTATTGCCACGTTCAAAGAAGATCTGCGGAAAATCCGGTTAAAAAGGCACTATCAACTACGGTCACTCCAACTGTAAGAAAACGAGGTCGGAAAAAGAATTCCTGGATTTCTCAGATGGCAAATGCGCAACAACGCCTGGGGCTAACCATTGAAGCGATCGAGGACCGAGCCGTATGGAGACGGGTTCTGCGGTCTGCGACATTAGCCAACCCCATAAGCGGAGCAGCAGCGATGCAGTAAAAATGGGAAACTCGTTACGCATAAGTTCGTATAACGAGGAAAGGGTTAATAAAAGGATAAGAAGAAGAAGGGTAACATTGTTACATATGATATGTGTATGCGGCAAGATGATGATCCATGCCGCAACAAAAATTCGATTTAATGCCAATCGATTAGCCTTTTTCTGCTGAATTATCAAGTCCTGCTGTCCCCTCTTTTTTTCTAGGATATGGCTCATACAAATTCAGGTGCAATGTGTTGAATTTGGCGATTCCATAGTTCCATAATTTAAACGCGGATAAGCTGCAAACTATTCAGACCTTGAAAATCAATATTCAGCTCGGAACTTGTGAGATAGAGCTCCAAATGCCCGAAAAACTGGCCCAAAATTTGGATCGACAAGATACCGGCCTTCAAATCCAATATGCAGCGGATATTGCTGAGGTTGAGCCCTATATGATTGAAAGAGTGAACTGACAAATAGCCTCATATACATGCAAGAAGCCAACTCCATGAGCACTTCAACAAGACTTGGAAAATCATGCGAGAGAACTTCCAATTATTTGGCAATGCGGTTGTGGATCAGTTACGTCCAGAAATTACCAAAAAATTAAAATGACACCATCAACAGAAATCAAACTCAGAACACTCAGAGTTATGGTTGCTAATGGCTACTTTTTTTTTCAACTATATTTGGAGTGGGCAGTGGGAGGCAGTTGGGCGCAGGCTATTGGTTGCCCTCACTGACAACCGAAACTTGTGGTTCCTCATAATTGATAAATGCCAAATCTGGCTCCAAAAGACGACTCGTCCTCGGATTTGGTAGCGGAGCAAACGTTTCCACATTAGCCCACACCTTCTCCAACCTTCGACCCAATTTTACCAAATCTGCAACACACTTCGGCTCTGCCAGCTGGTAAAAGGGGGCCAGGTTTCTCTGTACTAAGGCAAGCTTCCGTCGCTCCGTGAGTGGTTCCGAAAGCCTGCCGAACATGTTTTGGATTATCACCACATATACCCCCATGAATTCAGTGCTTCTCTACGTACGATGCATGATCTCCTCCAGTAGGAGATCATAATAATTGTGGAGAAGAAACCACCACCAACAATTCTTGCCAAGAAAAGATCGACAACCTAGTAGCCCTTTGCCATATGAGTGCCTTCCCTGAAAAAAGTTCAACCGCTGACTTAAACAGTTGAGCTTTAGTCACCCCACGCGCTTAACCGAACTCCTCTACCCGTTTCAAAAACGAATTTACCAAAGCACCACAGTGGTACCCCGTTTACTTAAAATCCCACTTGGCCAGGTTTTTCCACTTCACATACGGCAAGCGTTCACTGTGGTTGCGTAAAAACCGTAGTCTTTCGCAACGGCTGACGTCACTGGTGATCTCACAGCGCGGACTGGTATTCTGTTCCTTGCTTAATGCTGCTGGTAGGTCAACCTTTCGTGCCGAATCCCTTCTTGTTGATGTTCACCCATCACTGGCTGTGATGGTAGACTTTTGAGGAACCTCGAGCATGTTGACTCTTCCTCGTTCTCGTAGCCTACCTCGCTCTCATCATCAGAATCCTCCTTAGTCTCACCGGCTAACTCTCAACCTATGTTCGATAGTACACCTTTCCTCGGCTTCTTCCTTAGAAGTGTCCCTCGCTCTATTCAACCTACTTAGATCCCATTCGATTTTGGTAAAAACCTTTAAGTATTCCTTCGACTTAGGTTTACTTGCAGGTTCTTCCAAGAGCTCAACTATCTGTTTTATTTTAACTAATAAAGCATCTCGGTCCTCTACAAATGTAAATTTGTAGGCCGTGCCTGAGTTCAAAGACCCTCTGCGTTCTAGCATACGAGCGCATCTTAACGACATCCGCATGACGTCCAGGGCTAAATTTCCCAGAGCCCACAGAGGACAAGGTTGACGACACCAAAGATAGCTTGTATAAGTTCTTGAACAAGACCTACGAGCAATGCCCAAGCTATGACATAAAAATTGTCCTCGACGACAATCATACGATTTCTTAAACATCATACTTGAAGGAGTAGTGCAAATCTAATGCGGAAACACAAGAAGCACAATCGAAAGAAAGCAGCGAAATGTAAGTGGCGCTTTCGCGTGCATTAAGAAGAAAGCATAGAAAATGGGTTTAGTGTCCACCAGGGCAAGACCAAGTTTATGCTGTCAAGCAAACAGGACATTCAACACCGACGTCTCGGAAAGAACGTCACCTTCGACAAGTATAACTTTACGGTAGTTGAGGACTTTGTCTACCTAGGATCTGCTATGAATTCAGACAATGACACCAGCGCTGAGATCAAACGATGAATAACTCTTGCCAACCGCTGTTTCTTTAGGCTTAGAAGGCAATTAAATAGCAAAGCCCACTCTCGAACAACAAAAGTTATCTTAATAGTCCCAGTCTTGCTCTATTCACAGATGCCATCAAAAATGGATGAAAGTCCCGTCAGCATAGACGGCGAGTGGAGAAGGAGATACAACGACCAACGACAAAGGTAGAAGAATAAAGATCCAACAACTGAGATGACCGGGTCATGTAGAGTGGATGCGCACCAACGCCTCGGTCGAAAAGTCTTCGACTTAGGTGTCGCACGCAAGTAGACCCCAGCCAGTTAGGCGTGCGAAACTGAAGACAAATAGCAAACGATCCAGCTGACTGGGGACGCTTTTTGTATGATGTCCAGGTCCACCACGGACTGTTGCGCCACCTAAAGTAAGCTAAGCCGTTCTGTCACCTCGGTGGAACGACTTAGTGTAAAATCTAGGCAATTTGCCTTTAAGTACCTTTTAACTCGTATCATAAGAAAAAGAACAAGAATTCCACAGCTCGCAAGAAATTCAATGATAACTTGCATTGGAGACTAGCAGGAGTGATCTGAAGTATAAAATTGTGATCAAGTGGTAAGAATGTCGCCGATATTCCTTCGGCATATGAGGTAGGATGGCAACGATTAGTATAAGGCCTCGTAGAAGTAGCATCTTCCGACAGGTGCTGGTTCCTTAAATGACGAGAATGAGCCTCTGCAGCCGAACATCTTGCAGCTCTGCGAATAAGTCCTACTTCACGCCTCCCCGTGGCGCCATCTGGGAATCTCAGTAGAGGTTGCGAAGTGAAGGGGGCAAATGGCGAGTTTCCTGCGCCATTAACCAGTATTAGTGTCGGAAAATCAAAACAAGACCTTCTCCGGGCTACCACGACATATTTGGAGCTCAGGCCGGAAAGGATTTCCAGGACTTAGTCAGGGTCTTGGAAAAGAGATGATGGTGGACGAGCCCTATAAGGGCCAACGGCAGCGCTCACATCCCGGAACGGGTTACTGGCTTCGGTGTAACCGACCCCTCGTCCTAGGTGCACTCAAAATGGAACTGGTCCTCCAGGTTGGGGGTTGTGCCGCCGGGGTAACTGCCCGGCCATTTAAAAAAGATTAAGTTACGAAGCATCAACAAGCCTCGGATATGGCCGGATCTACTGTTGACAACCCACGCAAACGATTTAAGGACAATGAGCTTCGGATATGCACGTGGAATGTTAGATCCCTTAATAGACCACGTGCAGCCGAGCAACTAGCGGAGGCCCTAGACTGCTGCAAAGTAGACATAACCGCCATCCAAGAAATGCGATGGGATGGGCCGGACAAAAAGAAGATGAAAAACTGCGACATCTACTACGGCAATTGCTATCGACGGCAAAAGCAGCGCTTATTTGGATGCGGATTTGTTGTCGGAGGCAGACTAAGAAGAGAAGTCCTCAGCTTCCGGCATGTGAGCGAGCGCCTCGTAGCAATCCGCATCAAGGCTAAATTCGCCAACATAAGCCTTATATGCGCGCATGCCCCCACAGAGGAGAAAGATGACAACACCAAGGATGCCTTCTACGAGCTCCTCAACAAGATCTACGAGCAATGCCCTAGCTATGACATTAAAATTGTCCTCGGTGATTTTAATGCAAAGCTAGGAAGAAAGGGTATCTTTGGTGGAACAATCGGAAAATATAGCCTGCACAACACCACCTCCGATAACGGATTCAGTCTAATCGACTTTGCGGCGGGGCGAAACATTGTCGTGGCTAGCACGCGGTTCCCATATCTCGACATACACAAGGGGACTTGGAGATCTCCTGATCAATCAACAGTCAACCAGATTGATCACATTGCGATCGACGCAAGACACGCCTCCAGCATTATGAATGTCCGTACGTTCCGAGGAGCCAACATCGACTCGGACCATTACCTTGTTGTAGCCAAGGTTTGGTTGCGGATATCCCAAACTACGCCAAGACAAACTAATGCTGTGAGAAAATTCGACGTCAGACGGCTACAATCGCAAGAGATCGCCAAGTCCTTTTTCCGATCGAGTGTCTCTTAATCTCTTAAGAGGTCCAATGCCGCCAGCATCAGGCATCGAAGACCATTGGAAACACTGCCAAAACGCCATCAGTGATGCCGCCTCTGATGTGCTGGGTTTCACTCGTCCACAACAACGAGACCCCTGGTTCGATGATGAATGCCGGCAAGCACATACAGCAAAGCAAAATGCATATAACGCGGCGCTGCTTAGAAAGACCAGAGCTGCTCATGAGCTCTATGAGCGGAAGAGGAGAGACGAGCACCGGGTTCTCAGGAGGAAGAAGAAAGAGCATGAGAAGCGCGCGATCGAGGAAATTGAGAGATGCTACTCCAGGAATGAGGTTCGGAAGTTTTACCAAAAGGTAAAAATAACATGCCACGGAAACAAACCCCGAACTGAAGCCTGTAGAGATGAACAAGGGAACATCGTAGTAGAATCGCAGTCGATGCTGAGGATTTGGAAAGATCATTTCTGCAGACTGTATAACGGCGATGACGGACCAAATACCGCTGTCAGGCAGAATCAACCTTTCAACCTGGACGATGATGACCAACAATTCCGTCCACCCGACCTGGATGAAGTGAAGATAGCCATATCGAAGCTTAAGTCCAACAAAGCTGCTGGAGCGGATGGTATGACTGCCGAACTCTTCAAAGCGGCAGGCGATGACTTGGTAAGGAGCATACACCAACTCATCTGTAAAATATGGTCGGACGAAAGTATGCCCGATGAATGGAACCTCAGCATTGTTTTTCCAATTCTCAAGAAAGGAGACCCTCTGAACTGCGCCAACTACAGAGGCATCAGTCTCTTTAACATCGCATATAAGATCTTATCCGCCGTATTGTGTGAACGCCTGAAGCCGTTCGTCAACAACCCGATAGGTCCATATCAGTGTGGCTTCAGGCCAGGAAAGTCCACCATCGACCAGATATTCACACTACGGCAGATCTTGGAGAAGACCCATGAGCTTCAGATCGATACACACCACCTATTCATCGATTTTAAGGCCGCGTATGACAGCATCTATAGAGACGAGCTATATAGAGCAATGTCTAGTTTTGGAATCGCTGCCAAACTCGTCCGTCTGTGCAGGATGACGATGGAGAATGCACGCTGCTCCACCAAGGTCGGTAAAGATCTCACCGAGACCTTTGATGTCCAGAAAGGATTTAGACAAGGCGATGCGCTGTCATGCGATTTTTTCAACATCGTACTTGAAAGAATAGTGCAAAACTCACGAGCAAACACAAGAGGCACTATCTTTCAAAAGTCCGTCCAACTACTCGCATACGCCGACGATATTGACATAATCGGGAGAAAACAGCGTGATGTCAGTGGCGCAATCGCGAGTATTGAGACGGAAGCGGCGAAAATGGGTCTAGCGGTCAATGAGGGCAAGACCAAGTATATGCTGTCAAGCAAAAAGGACACTCAACACCGACGTCTCGGACAGAACATCACCACCAACTTTGAGGTAGTTAAGGATTTTGTCTACCTAGGCTCCGCTATAAATACAGACAACGACACCAGCGCTGAGATCAAGCGAAGAATAACTCTTGCCAACCGCTGTTTCTTTGGGTTAAGAAGGCAATTGAGTAGCAAAGCCCTCTCTCGGACAACAAAAGTCACCCTTTATAAGACTTTAATAATCCCGGTCCTGCTCTATGGCGCAGAGGCATGGACATTATCAAAAATGGATGAGGGTGTTCTTGGTTGCTTCGAGAGAAAAATTCTTCGGGCGATCTTCGGTCCCGTCTGCATTGACGGTGAGTGGAGGAGGAGATACCACGACGAACTGTATGGACTGTACAGCGACATGGACCTAGCCAGAAGAGTGAAGATCCAAAGACTGAGATGACTGGGTCATGTAGAACGCATGGACACCAATGCTCCGGTCCGAAAAGTCTTCGAATCCGCCCCCGAGGGACAGCGCAGTAGAGGAAGGCCAAGACTCAGGTAGCGCACGCAAGTGGAAGAGGTCCTCAGCAAACTTAGCGTGCGAAACTGGAGGCAGCTAGCCAGGGATCGAGCTGGCTGGAGAAGCTTGTTGACTGAGGCCCAGGTCCACCCCGGACTTTAGCGCCACCTAAAGTAAGTAAGTAATATGAGGTAGGTACACATGTAGATACGTTCGATAAATCCCATTGCTATCAGACAGCCCTCTCCCTATAAACTCATCATGAATAATAAGTTCCGCCAGAGCTCTTAGGATTGTCTAATGCATTGGCGACGGGCGGCAGTCTAAAATAGCGAAGCATGAGAATCTCGTATATTCAATTGAATAAGGCAGCCACCTCAGTGGACAAGTGGATTAAATGACGAGTCGATGTCCCTACAATGGACAAATTGATTGATTTTTGAGAATTTTGCAAAAAAAACAAATCCTTTCGCAGGTCTACCATAACATTTGAGCACAACTGTTATTTCCTTGCAGTTAACTTGAAGCGAAACTCCATTTTTTATTTCCATCCAAAGGAAGAACGAAACACTTCCCTGTTCCCTGGCATACAATTAAAGTTCACTCTTCATAGCCTATAAGTGTGAGTACTATACAACGGCTAGCAGGTACTTACACACTACAAAGACCGTTTTGTAGTTGTGTTTTTATTTTTGTTTTTTTTCTTCTTACGAGTATATATTGGATGAACCAAAAAAGAGGGACGTCGTTAGAGTTCCCTTTTATTCATTTACAACCTCCGCCGACTCTGTCAGAACCTCACACAGAGAAAAGAGCAAACAAACACGAGTAAACACTGAAAGTATCAGTGCGATGAATTTCATCCCTTACTGTACCAAAGTATCTACAGAAACAACCCCTGTTTCGAATTCATTCCCAAGCTACCCTTTACATTCACACTTGTACATGTAGTGGTGTGCTCTATTCGACTCTATTCGACTCTATTCGGAATGTCGTTCAGCCCATTAGGAATTGCCAATTGGCATTTAGTCCAGTTAAGATCCTTGCTCGTGCTGGATGCAATCGCATTGTTTGACTGCATATTACGGTAATTACCTTCCGGTCTAATTGATGTTGAGATCATTCCACTTACTCTGTCCGTCAATACAAATTGCAGTGACGTACGTTCAATTTCTGCACTGACTGTTCTAATCTATTCGGGTATTGCCAGCCTAAAATAATTTATTTTTTTCTTTTTTGTCATAAAATCGGTAACAATGTCAACAGCATTTATGGTTGACAATATCCTTAATGACAAGGACGCTACCAATAGTGTAGTGGAGGCAATACTCTCCGATAGTGAAAGTGAAAGTAATTCCGATTTAAAGGATTCCATCTGTGATTCGCCGCATAATGAGATTTTAAGTCGAAATTCGTCGGTTTCATCGCATGAGGATAATTTTCCAATTTCCTCCGACGATCATAGTTTCATTGGAGTAGGTGGTGGTGGTGGTGGTGGTGGTGGTGATATGATTCGCGGTAGTGGACACAGTGAGGACGATGGTGATCGTATCGAGATGTGTTGCAATATTTGCGGTAATTTCAGTCAAGTGATAGTGGATACGAAAAATTTAACAAATCATGAGTTGCTTAGGCGGGAGAATGAATTCAAATGTGATAAGTGCTGTGGTCGGAGTAGGGAAATTCGAATTACCCAGGAGGACACAAAGGAAACCATTCTGAAGGATAGTACGAAACCAATTTTAAAATTTAGTGTATCTGCTATATTGGGAGATACTCGCGAAGGTGTGAGAGTGAGAAATGGTAAGATTTTATTTATTTAATCAATTACCTGTATCTACAACTTTTTGTTTGAAAATATGGGAAACGAATTTGACTTTAAGGATAAGGGTCAGCTTAATATATCTGAGAGGAGACGAGAATATGGTGTTTTTGAATCGCTCGCACTACAACGTGCTTTTTCTGATTTCCTTGACTAATTTTCGATCTGATTACGACGATTGTGTCATTTCACTTACACAATTTGGTGCATTTCATCTCCGGACCTCAACTTTTTTCAGGATTGAGCTGACTTCAAAATAGGATCCATCTAAAGGCGAGCACCTATTCTTATCTGCTACTGAAGCTACGTCGTGCAAACTTCCACAAATTCTAAACATTTTCCTACCAATTGTGATAGATATCCGTAGTTTCAGACTACATGACCTTACTTACGATGTTCTCCTGAACCAGCATAACAATCGTACCTAATGCAACCATGGACTAAAAATTGGTCCAAGAACTGAGTAAGTGACAGTGAAGGTTGCGAACTTTACTCTTCCAGCTGGTCTTGCACAATTCCTTCGACAATAGTTCTTCTACAACCGAAGGGCCGAAGGCCCAGATTTGACGAGTTCATGTCGATCTAAGCACTACTTCAACGAATTTTACATGGGTTTCTTGGCTTTAACTTATGCAAAACTATCAGCGTCGTCATAACTTTAACAATTGGATGTTGGAAATGCATGGATTTGACTAAAAGGAATATTTCCGTCGTTAAGGCCATAAGTAGAACTGGCGAGATTTGAACCGGTATATTGTAGTACCCAAGCCAAAAACAATGCTGTTATCTATGAAATACATCCGCAAATGCTCAAAAACATGGTAGATCTCGAGGATGTCGAGGAGACATGGTGAAGTGAAACCTCCATTTGGATTTGCTGATCCAGAAAATGCAAGCAACAGTCGTTGGATAGATCCAAGTAAAGGAACCGATGCCTTTGATGTGTTGCTGGCATCTGTTACAAAGATCGACAAAATTGCTTCTGACGTTCAGCCTTTGTTCATGTTCAAACCAAACTATTGAACATTTTCATAAAAAAACTCTGTTTATCGCATGCCGTCACCAGATGACCAGGTTGAATTCCTGCATAACAAAATATAAATATTCTCTTTGACACTCATGTTCCATTAAAAACTAGGGTATCTGGAAGAAGAAGTCAACATTATGTTTCTCTCGGGAGATACGGGAACTCATCGCGCAGCGTGATCAGGCCTATTGTCGCTGGAAGCGTTATCGGGTTGAAGAACTCTACCAAGCCTATAAAACTTTGCGCAATAATGTCGTACGAGAGATTAGAGCTGTTAAGTTCTAGTTTTATGCCAACCGTTTCCAAACAAATGCGGGAGGTCGTGTATTGTGGAAAAACTTACGGGATTTGGGCATGGGAAAGCAAAATCCAGATTTTTCTTGTAACATAGACGTTAACGATCTAAACCGCAAATTTTTATCGCATCCTCGGCCTGAACTTACGAGAGTAAATTACTCTTTCTATTGCGCTGCACCCTCAAGAGATACGGGTCTTGGTTTTGTAAATGTTGACAGTCGAGATGTTCTTGAAAGCTTTCTTTCTTTAAAATCTAATGCAGTGGAAATTGACGGAGTACATCCAGTGTTTATAAAAGCTATACTCCCATTGCTCTTGCCATACATAACGCATACGATGAACACGATATTGACAACTGGAGTTTTTCCCCAACGGTGGAAAATGGCAAAAATAATCCCAATCCCAAAAAACTCCATAGGTGATGAGCATAGACCTATTTCTCGCAAAAATCTGCGAACTTATAATACAAAAGTGAACATTTAAGCCGTAACAACTTGTTGACTCCTGTCCAATCTGGTTTTTGTGTTAAACATAGCTGCACTACTGCTTTGCTTAAGGTCATAGATGACATAAGGTCAAATTTAGATGAAGGTCATATTACGTTCTTAGTCCTCTTAGATTTTTCGAAGGCTTTCGATACGGTCGTCCACACAGTTCTGTGTCATAAACTACAACACTACTTTAACGTCTCACAGGTACCAATAAGATTGATATCTTCCTACCTCCCCGGAAGATCACAGGCGGTGGCCGTTGATAATAATTTATCTGAATTTCTTCCCCTGACGAAAGGTATTCCTCAGGGGTCAATTCTGGGCCCTCTTCTGTTCATGAAATCTCTGGTATCATTAAGCATTCGTCGATGCATATCTACGCTGATGACGTACAAGTTTATAAAAGTTGTGCCCTTGGCCTTATCGAAGACTGTGTCTGTAAAATAAATGAAGACCTCAAACTGATTTCAGATTGGTCAGTAACAAATGGTTTGACCCTGAATCCAGTTAAATGCAACTGTCTAGTGATATCTAAGAAAACTTTAGATTTAACATATGTATTTCCCACCCATTAAGGTAAATGGCTTGTCAATAAATTTTGTCAATTCCTCAAAGAATTTAGGCGTGGTGTTCAACAGAACGCTTACATGGAACGATCATATTAATGTCATAGTTGGTAGGACATACGGCGTTCTCCGTACTTTATGGACAGCACATCAATTTACTCCCTTGAACACACGCCTATTACTTGCAAAGTCTTTGGCAATTCCAGTTCTCATTTATGGTTGTGAAATCTTTTATAATTGTGATGCTGCCAGCAAAAGAAAGTTACAGGTAGCATTTAATAGCATCATTCGTTATATATATGGTCTAAAGGAGTATGATCACGTTACCCATTTATCTAAAATTCTACTGAGCATGACTTTCGAAAACTACATCAAGTTTCGGACGCTGGTTCTTTTTTTCAATATTTTGAAAACACCTCAGCCATCGTATTTGTTTAATAAGCTCCGATTTCCAGTATCAAACAGATCTTCTTGTTTAATTCTGCCGCGGTTCTCTTGCCTAACATCTGAGAGACAATTTTTCATTGCCGCTACTCGTCTTTGGAACTCGCTCCTTCTTCAATTACAGTGAATAGACGACGCACTACATTTCAAAAAACAGTTAACTATACTCGTATATTTATCAAATCTTAGCAGTTGAATTCTCTCTTCGAAAGCAAGCTTCTTTTTCTTTTTCTTTATCTTCTCCTTTCCTTCCTCTTCTTTTCCTTAAATTTATGTGTTCAATATTTTTTAAGTTAAATTTATATTTATATTTTTATTAATTGTTACAATATCATTTTGAATGCTGTGTCATTATTTTTACTAACTCTCATAGTACTTTCATTTTTGCTTTTTAATTTTAATATTGTGAACTATCTATGTAATTGTAAATCTTCCACAACCTTATAAGCTCTGAAATAATAATAAATAAATAAAAAGAGCAGTGAGTACCCCTCAAATGGAGTCACATGATAAGAAATACTTTTCATACCGACTTTTTCTTTATCACATTAGGAGTCCAGTCTAGCACGATAAAAAACTATTTTCATGACCTTAGTCAATATTTGAAATCAAACTTTAATTCCCAGTTAGCTGATTAGTTCGTTTTAGATCTGTTTTCTTAGATACTGACCATTAATCTCTTACAGTATAGTGAAGGAGCTGAAAAATGCATTCGTCATGAGCACGAAAGGAATATCTAGAGCATGAGGAAGAGAGTATCTGCGTTCGTTTCGATGAAGGGAAGGGATTTGACCAAGTTTTATATGTCTTATTTCATTCTATGATAGAAGAATTCATAAAGATACGAGTTCGGGTCAATAACTCCGTGACTTTTTGAATTTCTGACCTCTTTACTGAATCAGCAACACTGCTCCTGTCAACAGGCATCTGTCAGTTGACTCCTGTCAAAATTCAAACTTGCTGCGTCAGTTAGTTTGTGTTTGACAGCTATTTTTATCAGACTACTCACTAATTTGAGGAGAAAATGGAAAAAAGTGAATTTCGTGTGCTTATAAGCATTATTTCTTGCGAAAAAAAACCATTACCGAGACCAAGGCTAAGCTTGATAAATACTATGGGGACTCTGCACCATCGATTTCAATGGTAAAAAAGTGGTTTACTGAATTTCGTTGTGGCCGTACAAGCACTGAAGATGCCGAACGTCCTGGACGCCCAGTTGAGGTCTCTACACCCGAAACAATCGAAAAAATTCACGGTATGGTGTTGGCCGACCGAAGATTGAAAGTGCGAGAGATTGTGGAAGCCGTAGGGATCTCGCATGGCTCAGTGGTTTCAATTTTGAATGATCACTTAGGCATGAGAAAGCTCTCCGCAAGATGGGTGCCGCGTTTGCTCACAGTCGACCACAAACGCAATCGTGTAACAACTTCACAGGAAGGTTTGGCGTTGTTTAATCGCAATATGGAGGAGTTTTTGCGCCGTTTTGTAACCATGGACGAAACATGGATCCATCACAACACACCAGAGAACAAACAAGAGTCAAAACAGTGGGTTTCTAAGGGTGAATCGACACCAAAGAAGGCCAAGGTGGGTTTGTCAGCCAATAAAGTTATGGCGACTGTTTTTTGGGATGCACGCGGGATAATCCACATTGACTACCTTCAAAAGGGAAGAACAATCAATGGGGAATATTATGCCAACTTATTGGACCGATTCAATGACGATTTGAAAAAAAAACGAGCTCATTCGGCCAAGAAAAAAGTTATTTTCCACCAAGACAGTGCAAGGGTGCACACATGTGCAGTTGCCATGGCAAAAATCCATGAATTGGGCTATGAATTGCTCCCTCATCCACCCTATTCTCCAGATTTGGCTCCGAGCGACTACTTCTTGTTCCCAAACCTGAAGAAATGGCTTGGTGGAAAACGATTTGACCCCAATGATGAAGTCATCTCGCAAACAAAGGCCTATTTTGAGGACCTCGACAAATCATTTTTTTTGGAAGGGATAAAAAAATTAGAGAAGCGTTGGACAAAGTGTATAGAGCTCAAGGGAGACTACGTTGAAAAATAAAATTATTTTTTTATCAAAAAATCTGTGTTTTAATCCAAAAGTCACGGACTTATTGACCCGCCCTCGTATGATTCGTCCTAAAAAATCTCTAAAAAATTATTTGATTTGAATGCATCCATTATGGTGTCTGGTACATACGAGTAGTAGACGTAGACGTCCCGAGAATATCATAAAAAACAAAAACAACTTTTGGGCATGATCTGAGATTATTCATCAATTTAGTTTCGATCTAGACAGATACGCTTTAGTTTCGACGATCATCTCTTCATTGAAGCCATGTCCCTTTTCGACGAGCATTTTTCTGAGCTTAGCGAACAGATTATAGGAATCATGTTTCATCAGTTGTCGCATTTCGCATTTTTATTTTGCCTAAACAACTCCAATTAGTGCTATGAGTTGTCAACATGATGCTGTTGTTGGTCAGCTGTGAGCAAACGTGGTACCCTCTTTGAAGAGAGGATACGTGAAAAATATGAAAAGATATCAGGGTTTATTGATATCTTTACAACGTCAGCTTTCTCAGGCACTTTCACTGTACGATTTTGTGGATTTTTTTTCCGACGGAACAGCCTCATTTGGACGCCCAGAGCGGTTAGTATCATTTGTGTCTGTACGACCAAGTTTGAATTTAGCACACCAGCGACAAATCGTTGCCTTCATCGGAGCAGATTCATTAAAATATTTTCCAAGCCGTTCTTGAGATTTAACAATATTTTTTGATGCAAACCTAAAAGAATTGCATCTAGTAGACGTTTGGACCATATTTATGGGCGCTTCAAAATTGTTCAATTTATCATTACGAGAAATGTGTAATCGCTGCACTTTTTGATTACATGTCAGACAAAAAGGATATTCAGATTTCCTTACCTTGGGCTGATATAAAGAGTGACTGAAAGTTTTTCCAATTAGTATGTTTCAGCAGCTGTCAAAGTTACCAATGACATTCAGCTGTCAAAATATTCGGTAAAGTTTGCTATTTCATCATGCATCGTTTTATGATTGCTAAACGTGCGGAAATTATCAAAAGATATTATTGAAATTCCGGCTCAGTTGAAAATACCCAACGTGCGTTTCGTATTGAAGTCGGTCGTCATCATGGCTTCAGTGTGCGGGCAATTCGTCTCACCGTGGAAATGTTTGCATGAGTACACTCTTTTAGATCTTAAGCTATCAACTAGACCGAGATTGGTGCGAATTGGAAAAAAAATAGCCACCGTAGCAATCAGTATCGAAGAAGACCCAGAAATGTCGATTCGTAGCCCATTAGCTGAATTCGGGTTCGCCAGAGAACCCGGCTTATTTTGAGCCATATAAGATTGTGCTGACCCTAGAATTGAAGCCAAATGACCATAGACAACGCCGTGAGTTCGCAAACTGAATGCTGGAGATGTTGGCCGGTGGTTCGGATTTTGACCAAAAAATCATCTTCTCAGAGGAGGCTAATTTATGCCTCAGCAGCTATGTCAATAGAAAAATTACCATGATTGGATCGAACACAATCCGCAAGGGTTCGGCCAAGCATTAATTCATCCACAAAGATTGACTCTTTGGTGTGGTTTATGACATAGCGGCATTATCGGACCTTATTTCTTTCGAAATGAGGAAGGAGACACTGTTACCGTCACTGGTCTCAGGTATAGAGCGAAGTTAACCGACTTTCTGCGGTCGGAGCTGGACAACACCAATATATACGCGCTGTGGTTTCAACAAGATGGCGCTACATGATATACAAGCGACGCAACGCTTAAAGTTGTGAAGGATAAATATGGCTGGGTCATCTCATGGGGAACGTTCATCAATCTACCGCCGCGATTATGCGATTTGACACCACTCGATTATTTTCTTTGGGGCTACTTCAAGTCCTTAGTCCACACTAACAAGGCAATCACATTGGATGAGTACTTCAACTGCAAGCTAAGCCGAGGCGGACATTTGAATGATGGCATGAACGTAGCTTCAAAATAAAGCCAGAATCAATTTTATATCTCACACCGTTGTTGTTTTGCTTAAATTTTCTTTCCTATCGTTCTCATTTGGTCATCCATTGTATGCTTGTAGCGATACTTCTACTGCTTTTACGGTGTTTACAAATTTCCTAAAGAATCATATTCAAGACAGTTCTTCATGGATTTAACAAATTTATAGATAAAAACAAATTTAGAGTGAAGTGAGTCACTCAATAACAAAAACAGTTTAAGTATTACTAAATTTCTTTTTCCACTCCTGTCTCTTACATTGTAGTGGGGCCCACAATATTTGATTGAACCATTGATTTGAAACACTCAACGCTAGTTATGTAGGCTTGTCATAAGGGCCTAGGAAATCAATAAAAAAAAATAACCAAAATCAATCAAATTAATGCTGTTCATGAACATGATCTTTAAATATTTAATTAACTCTACTACTCTGGAGTAATTTAGTATTCATAAGCTTAACAATATTTGCTTAATTGGTTTTTATTTACATATTATGTATGCACCTTTAAATTTCCTATTTTAATTGATTTATCTGCATTTAAATTAATCAGGGTAATTATACTCTATATTAATCAATGCAAAAAAAACATGAATCAAAATCTATTAAAAAAAAAATAAATTGCAATGGTATAGATGGGTATAGATATGTTTACATGTTCAAAGATACATCGGATGTAAGTACTCGTACATGAATGAAATTTAAAAACCATTATATACGAATGTGTCAAAGTGTCACATGTCTTAAGCAAGAAAATGGTAACACTTAAAAAATTCTGGCGCGGGCCTGGTGAAAGATACGAGGGCCTCTTTACTGAATCAGCAACACTGCTCCTGTCAACAGGCATCTGTCAGTTGACTCCTGTCAAAATTTAAACTTGCTGCGTCAGTTAGTTTGTGTTTGACAGCTATTTTTATCAGACTACTCACTAATTTGAGGAGAAAATGGAAAAAAGTTAATTTCGTGTGCTTATTAAGCATTATTTCTTGCGAAAAAAAACCATTACCGAGACCAAGGCTAAGCTTGATAAATACTATGGGGACTCTGCACCATCGATTTCAATGGTAAAAAAGTGGTTTACTGAATTTCGTTGTGGCCGTACAAGCACTGAAGATGCCGAACGTCCTGGACGCCCAGTTGAGGTCTCTACACCCGAAACAATCGAAAAAATTCACGGTATGGTGTTGGCCGACCGAAGATTGAAAGTGCGAGAGATTGTGGAAGCCGTAGGGATCTCGCATGGCTCAGTGGTTTCAATTTTGAATGATCACTTGGGCATGAGAAAGCTTTCCGCAAGATGGGTGCCGCGTTTGCTCACAGTCGACCACAAACGCAATCGTGTAACAACTTCACAGGAAGGTTTGGCGTTGTTTAATCGTAATATGGAGGAGTTTTTGCGCCATTTTGTAACCGTGGACGAAACATAGATCCATCACAACACACCAGAGAACAAACAACAGTCAAAACAGTTGGTTTCTAAGGGTGAATCGGCGCCAAAGAAGGCCAAGGTGGGTTTGTCAGCCAATAAAGTTATGGCGACTGTTTTTTGGGATGCACGCGGGATAATCCACATTGACTACCTTCAAAAGGAAAGAACAATCAATGGGGAATATTATGCCAACTTATTGGACCGATTCAATGACGATTTGAAAAAAAAACGACCTCATTTGGCCAAGAAAAAAGTTCTTTTCCACCAAGACAATGCAAGGGTGCACACATGTGCAGTTGCCATGGCAAAAATCCATGAATTGGGCTATGAATTGCTCCCTCATCCACCCTATTCTCCAGATTTGGCTCCGAGCGACTACTTCTTGTTCCCAAACCTGAAGAAATGGCTTGGTGGAAAAAGATTTGACTCCAATGATGAAGTCATCTCGCAAACAAAGGCCTATTTTGAGGACCTCGACAAATCATTTTTTTTGGAAGGGATAAAAAAAATTGGAGAAGCGTTGGACAAAGTGTATAGAGCTCAAGGGAGACACCGTTGAAAAATAAAGTTATTTTTTTATCAAAAAATATGTGTTTTAATCCAAAAGTCACGGACTTATTGACCCGCCCTCGTATCTCCAGTCTCTTCAAATAATTGAATGCACCGATAAACGAACATTCGACTGATCCCGAGCGGTTTGAGAATTTTTAAAATATCACTTTTTTCCACTTTACAGTTATGTAAAGCTACTACTGCAATACGGTTTTCTTTATCCCTCCACTCCATGGCGAAACAAATCACAAACCGAAATTTTTGTAACTGATGGGGAACATAGCGGTACATATTTCAATTCCAAGTGTCAATATTTGGGTGCGCTCAGTTCTTGTTATGGTAACGGATGCGTTTTGTACTGTAACAATATTTATGTCCCTACTAGGTTGAGAAGAAACGCAAACTATAGGTACTCGTATGTATACGTGTTTTGTAGAATTTAGGGCTGCTTTTGACAGAGTTTAATTTACAAACTATCATGTCTAGGTTTGTCGCGTAAATTTTAGCTGTAATTAAATTTTCCTTCCCTATCGAAGGCAACTGTTTGGGATGGTTCCGAGTTCTCTGACAGGTTTGCAACAACAACTGGTGTTCCTCCTAAGTCCCCTCATTTTTGCCCTGTTCATCGTTGAAATCCGTCACCTACTTTCCGGCGAAGTTGTTTTTGCCAATATATTGGTGAAAGTCTTGCTATATGCTGATGATTTGGTTTTGCTCCTGTTGCAACTGCAAATTAACAGACTCCTGTCTTTTCGTGAGACTTGGGACCTTCATATTTATCGCTCAAAAGTCGAAGGCATTTATTTTTGAAGCCCGAAAAAGTAGAAGAGTACCAAAAGAGAATTGGTTTCTTTACAACACTCGCATTGAGGTTGTTCAGGAGTTTAAGTATCTGTGTGTCCTATTGACACACAACCTTAATTTTCTTAAGCATTCCATTAACAAATGTAATGAGGCTAAACTCGCTCTGAAGATGATGTGGCCTAAGTTTTTCGCAAATCAAAATATTGATCAACATATGACTCTAAATATCGAGTCTTTAATGCGACTTTTAATGCCTGCATGTGTTATGGAGTCCAAGTCTTCGGATTTGCGGTCCTCGAAGCCTTCGAAGTAGTCCACAGGCAGTTTTTCAAGCGTTTGTTCCATCTCCCAAGCTCAAAACCGAATTACGTTGAGTCAGGTATTACTTTAGGTGGCGCTACAGTCCGGGGTGGACATGGGCCTCAGTCAACAAGCTTCTCCAGCCAGCTCGATCCCTGGCTAGCTGCCTCCAGTTTCGCACGCTAAGTTGGCTGAGGTCCTCTTCCACTTGCGTGCGCCACCTGAGTCTTGGCCTTCCTCTACTGCGCTGTCCCTCGGGGGCGGATTCGAAGGCTTTTCAGACCAGAGAGTTGGTGTCCAGTTGCTCTACATGACCTAGCCATCTCAGTCTTTGGATCTTCACTCTTCTGGCTAGGTCCATGTCGCTGTACAGTCCATATAGTTCTTCGTTGTATCTCCTCCTCCACTCACCGTCAATGCAGGCGGGACCGAAGATCGCCCGAAGAATTTTTCTCTCGAAGCAACCAAGAACACCCTCATCCATTTTTGATAATGTCCATGCCTCTGCGCCATAGCGCAGGACCGGAATTATTAAAATCTTATAAAGGGTGACTTTTGTTGTCCGAGAGAGGGCTTTGCTACTCAATTGCCTTCTTACCCCAAAGAAACAGCGGTTGGCAAGAGTTATTCTTCGCTTGATCTCAGCGCTGGTGTCGTTGTCTGTATTTATAGCGGAGCCTAGGTATACAAAGTCCTTAACTACCTCAAAGTTATATCTGTCGAGGGTGACGTTCTGCCCGAGACGTCGGTGTTGCTTGTCCTGTTTGCTTGACAGCATATACTTGGTCTTGCCCTCGTTGACCGCTAAACCCATTTTCGCCGCTTCCGTCTCAATACTCGCGAAAGCGCCACTGACATCTTGCTGCTTTGTCCCGATTATGTCAGTATCGTCGGGGTATGCGAGTAGTTAGACGGACTTTTGAAAGATAGTGCCCCTTGTGTTTGCGCATGAGTTTTGCACTCTCCTTACAAGTTTGATGCCTCTGTAGTTGGCGCAGTTCAGAGGGTCTCCTTTCTTGAGAATCGGACAAACAATGCTGAGGTTCCCTTTATCGGGGATACTTTTGTCCGACCATATTTTACAGATGAGCTGGTGTATGCTCCTTACCAAGTCATCGCCTGTCGCTTTGAAGAGCTCGGCAGTCAGGCCATCCGCTCCAGCAGCTTTGTTGAACTTAAGCTTAGATATAGATATCTTCACTTCATCCAGGGCAGGTGGACGGAATTGTTGGTCATCATCGTCCAGGTTGAAAGGTTGATTCTGCCTGACAGCGGTGTTTGGTTTGTCATCGCCGTTATACAGTCTGCAGAAATGGTCTTTCCAAATCCTCAGCGTCGACTGCAATTACATTTTCATATACTTTTGCCAAAATCTATGCCTCCATGCTTGCAGTATACCTATGTTAATAGAATAATAAACCTGATTAGGTGCGTTCCTAGTTGCTCGTTTGAGCTTATTTTTCTTTTGCATTTTTAGTCCAAAAGAAATGACTGGTAATAGAGATTGATTTCTGTGGCCAAGCCTTTGTTGAAAGCTGGAATTTTTATCTATTTTGAGATACTGCTCATGCCGTTGTACTTGTACAAATCAAATTATTAAATACAGCTGACATTTCAAAGAGATGTTAGGCTGTCTTCAAGTGTATAACCTCAGGTTTGTTGTATGTCCCTGTAGCTTGAAACCCTGAGAATAACTACGAGTGCTGCCAAATGTAGGGAATTGGAAAAAACGAAAAGCGCGGACCCTTAGCAGATACCTGCAGATGTCCTTTATGAAATGGAGCAAAATCTACACCAATATGTCAACACACCTGGCTGGCACACATGGTCAAATGACAATGGGTATTTAAATACCCGACAGCCGTGGGTATGTAGGTACTATCGGGTTTTCCAATAGGGACTTGACAAGTTTGAATTTAATCATCAAACTGTCACTGTCAATTTATGCAGTGAACTCAACATTTTCATCATTTTAAAGTACACGAACGAGCAACGTCTGTGAATTATAAAAATTTTCTACCGAAATTCCGAGTCGGTGACTGCAACTTTAAGGACGTTAATTCCAATTTTTGGTCGTAATTCCCGCCCTAGTAGACAGGCAATAACAAGTTTAGTGCAAAAATTTGAGTCTACATATTCGTTGTGTGATGTTGCCGTATCAGTGAGACAACGGGTTGGTCGAAGTGTCGAAAATATCGCTGCCGCACAGGCGTCCATAGCAAACGATCCAAATCAGTCAATTCCACGGCGTTCTCAAGAATTGGGCATCGCTCAGACCACATTATGGCGTATTTTGGTTTACACCCATACAAGATCAAGCTAACTCAGGAAATGAAGCCGTTGGACCATTTGAAGCGACGTACGTTCTCCGATTGGGTTCTGGAGAAGATGCGCCAAGATGGTGGTGGTCATCGCGTGTTACGAGTATCTCAAGAGTTGGGCCAGACGGATGGCCGCCTCGTTCGTGCGATTTAACGCCGCCTGACTATTTTCTGTGGAGCTACGTTAAGTCATTGGTTTATGCCAACAAGCCGACGACCGACGTGGGAAGAGCTCAGAGCCAACATTGAACGCGAATTAGCGGCCGTTTCGGCCGAAATGTGTTGACGAGTCGTTGAAAATTGGGTCCAACGAATCGACCGCTGCAAACGTGCCCGCGGTGGCCGTATAAACGAAGACGTGTTCCGTTCATAAATGTTTTGATTTTACTTCAAGCCGATAATAAAGTTTTTGAAATATCTCAAAAGGTTTGCGTTTTCTTCAAAAAAAAGAAGGTTGTCATTTGGAGTGAATTAAAGGCCCATTTAAATTGGATTTTATTATTTAATTGAGAAATTCTGTTGTTTACTTATTATTAAGATTTAACAATCTTCTTCTGATCTGGGGCAACACCGTTGTGGTAATCCATGCAAGTTCGCCTGGCACTTCAAACAACCATATTCAGTCTTACCACAGCATTTCTTACAACGATTACGAGTATTGAGTTACCCAATGAAATGATCGATACGATCGTAACCCATTGCCAATTTTCCATTGCTTTCGATCAGATCGGTTCAAAAAATTTGTTAGTAACGTAACGACCTGAAAAGATGAGAATGAATGAAGAACACATGCAAGATGGACAATGAACGAAATGTGTATAACTTATCGCATTATCGTTCCAACGCACCGCGAGTAGATATAGTAGAATTGTTCATATCGAAACAAAAGTCAGACGTCCCGCGAGGCTTCTTACGAATTTCCTTGATATTCATCAATGGGGGCATGGTTGGTTCGATTATCACGAACAGTTTCCAAGGCGAAGAATCCATCGTTTGATAAACGAGGCTTTAGTTTGTGATTCCCAGCCCAAATTCTGGGTCTTCCTGTTCCGATGCATCAGCGTATGGAATGAATTGGTACAAGTAGCCTTTTATCGACGCCAAATACCAATACTCATAGCCGATTCGAATGGGTTTTCCTTTTGTAAATATTTTGCACGAATGACGGCCGTAATAGGTAATCATTTGTTCATCAATCGAAAGGTTGTGAGAGAATGCAACGAATTGAAGGAATTTCTTATTCAATAAATCGTTCAATGGTGCGACTTTTGCAAATTTGTTTTTCGAATCTAATGCTGAGTTGTTGCACACGTGAAATAATTGTTTGATTCGCATCCCAAAGACTCCTTATTTGACTAATAACTTTGTGTTTGCGGAAACGTGTGGTAACTGGTTATATAGTACAACACGTCGAAAAATGTTTTGATTGCGCTAATTGATGTAACGAATGATGGACAATTGTTGGCCGCAGCGTATTGGTTGGTGAAAGTGACCAAAAGGTTCAACACCTCGTCATCGATGGACATTTCCCAAAGCTGAATAGGATTCATGGCACCAATCTGTTCATACAACGCTTTGTATAAAGTGGATGTATCATCGTTTGGAATCTTATCGAATTGATATTTTTGCTTCCTAGACCATTTTGGTTTCATTACTTCATCGATCCGCGAACGCTTCTGTGCTTTCCTTGATTTCGGTGTTGTTCTACGGCCATGACCACTAAACATCATCCTCAGAGCCCGATAGCATGTGTTCGTTTGTATCATCGTAAATACATTCAATTTCGAATTGCCCGGCAATCTGACGAGGCAGCTCCGGTTTATCGCACAACAATTGTGCATTGTCGTCTAATTCCTCATTGTCACAAATAGCATCGACGGCATCGGGTGGTGTTATGATGATGTTAGCGGCGGCGTCTGCATGTTGGCTGAAGTTATCTTTTCCATCAATATTTCTATCAAACCAATTATCAACAATAGCTTGCAGCTCGGCACCAGTAAGAACTCTCTGTCGACAAATCATTCGGAATCAAAAACACGTTTTTCAACACTAAAAAACAGCAGCGCGCGTTTTTTTTTTTTTTTGTCAAGTTTTAGCATTTTCGGACAATCCGTAATGAGCACTAATGAAATGATTTGTTTTCGATTTTATTCTTGCAAACATATTTTCTAGCGGATTCCTTCGGATTAGCTGCACGAGCCGATCTATGGGCAGCCTTTAATGGGTTAACTTAACCATCTGTAGCCACTAAATATTCCTTCTTTCCACAGCTGATCTGAGAACTCAAGGAAATATATTTCGGGAAATAAGTTCTCTTATTTTCATTATTTCTGTGCAATTTTTAGCAATATGAAGCTGGATTTCATTCCGAACGGTCAGCTGTTTTTTAATACTCCGGCTAAGTTCGAATTTGATGTAGAAGCGGATATTCAGATCGTCAACATCATACGGTCACTCAAGTCGGATGCTGTTGGAGAGGGTGGAATACAAATTCGATTTGTGAAAAGGAAAACTGTGCCTTTCTTTCCGTCTAGCTTCAGGCATGTAATAAATGTGTGTTAATGTCATCGACTTTTCCCGGAAGGATCATGTTTCGACGACTGATTTTCGCAACAAAACTAAATATTTTAGATTCTTCAGACTCTTGTTGTCTCCGGTCAAGTCGGGCTTTCGACCAAATCACTGTTGCGCTACAGATGCTGTGCCAAAAATACCTGAAGACGTACAGGCTAATTATGACTTGGACAACAACACTCACAGTTACACTGCCTGCTAGATTTTTCTAAAGCATTTGACAATGTAAACTATGGCATCTTGTGCAGGAAACGAAAAGTTGAAGGTACTTTGGGTTTATAGGTAGTGATAGATCGGTTCGTTTGATACGTGCATATTTTCTTGGTCATCATAGTCAAAGAGTCATGGCTGGTGAGAAATATTTCTTTCCATTGACGTTCTTTGAGGAGTACCTCAAGGTTCCATCCTAAGACCTTTATTATTTAGTCTCTTTGTAATCGACCTCCATGGTGTTTGTATAAGTATTTCTGGTTACTTATATGCCGATGATGGGCAAATTTATTTATCAAGACCCCCTAGTTTGGTTGATGTTTTGACTTTGTCAGACCGAAAAACTTTGTTGGTACTTTCAGTTTCAGTAAACGTCGCGTTTAGTTAATATATTCATCTACGTTTATGAGCTCCGCCAGTATGATTACGGCTCTGACTACCAAACAACTATTTTGGGTTTCAAAATGCAAGATGCTGTATTTTTTACATAAAATTATATATTGCAGATCGCCAATATATCTCTTCTAGAAACTTTAATTTGTGTTGTCACCCAGGACAAATATTTAATTACACTTCTTTCTGTTCAAGTATTTGAGCTCCTCGTGCCTTTCCTACTTTTGAGGCTTTTCACCAACGGCGATGAACCAACTGATAGTTACCAACATAAGGGAGCACTACAGTTGGGGGCAAACCTGGCGTCTCTAGCCAGCTCGATCTTTTGCTTGTTGCCTCTAGTGTCGTACGCCAAGTTGGCTGAGGTCCTTTTCCACCTGAACTGAGTAGCAATCTTCCTCTACTGCGCTATTCCTGGGCGGACTCGAAGCCTTTTCGTAGCGTAGCATTGGTGTCCATCCGCTTTACATAATCCAGCCATCTCAATGGTAAGACATACATTTCGTTTGATATCAGCGCTGATGTCTGAATTGATAGCGGAGCCTACGTAGACAAGGTCCTTATCAACCTCAAAGTTATACCTGTTTTGGATGAAGTTTAAACCAAGACACCGGTGTTTTCTCCAAGATATACCCAAGATATGGTGATGGTGGACTTTACTGGGCTGAAGTCACACTGGTATGGACCAATCAGTTTGTCAACAACAATGAGGACCTTTTTGGCGATGTTAATAAGATCGTAGTTGGCGCATTATAGGGTCTTCTTTCTTGAGGATCGGCCAAAGAATGCCAAGGTTTCTTTCATCGGGAAAACTTTCGTTCGACCATGTTTTAGAGATGAGTTGATGTATGCTCCTTACCAAGTCACCGCCTCCCGGTGGTTCGGCAGTCAAACCGTCCACTCCAGAAACCTTGTTGGACTTAAGCTTGGAAGTGGGTGTTTGCACGTCATCCATTGTGAGTGACACTCATAACATCAAGGGCGGCATTTCTGATGGCCTTTTGGCAGTGATGCCACTGGTCTTCGATTCTTTTAATAGATGAAGGGAGACTAGATCGGAAAGGATTTTTCGATTTCTTGCGATTGTAGCCGGCCCGTAGATATGTTTCTAATTTTGTTGGGGAATGTGCGCATATAAGACAAACATTGGCAAATTTAACCTTGATATGAATAGTTATGAGGCGCTCGGTCACATGTCGGAAGTCTGCCGGCGACAACATATCCGCATCCAAATACTCGCTTCTTTTGCCGTCAATAACAATCGGCGTATCCTGGTTTTGTCCAGCTCTTCTTGGTGGTTCGTAACTTTTTCCTTTCTCCATGGATGATCCTTTATACCGGCAACACAACCCCCAACCAAGAGGGCCAGATCAATTTTTAATATTTCTAAGACAGCGAGTCAGTTTGATCGAAGCTAGTAAGACTTTTGGGGAATGTGAGCGCTGCCGTTGGTCCACTAAGGGCCTGCTGGTAAGCACTCGTGCCCATTAGTTTATCAATCCTAGTTCGGGTGGACATATACCTAACCCGATGGTTGCCACTTGGGGGTAAAATAAAAACAATTGATGCACCCAACCAGCAACTAATGTGAATTGCACAACATGTCAAAGGCAGGCACAATTCAATTTACTTTGAAGGTTATTACCTATAGTTTGGAAATGCTCAGGAAGGGTATATCCAACTTTTAAATGTCAGCTGTCAAAAACAACTCAAAGCTGTAAAACTAAAATGAAGAAAGTTTGCAGTTAAATACTTTATAAAGGCCTGCCGTAAATTGTATAACCCCTTCCTCGAACCGCATTGCCTGGGCCTAGCTTATATTAGATACGGTACGAGCTTAGGCATTTCGTTGGTGGGTGGTGACTTTAAACGATGTATTGACTTCATTTGAGCTTATAATCAGAGCTATTTGAGGATGAATATTTTGTTGGCCGTTGTGTTGAATGAAGATGTTGGGATGAGAGCTCTTTACCTTGAAAGTCTTTAATGAAAGACCATCGTGTCTACTTCCTATCTTAGGTTAGATTATGTAGGAGCTGCCGTTGGAGGAAAATCAGCCCACATAGACCTAGTGGAGGATTACCTCCTGCTCCTTCTAGTCCGTGCAGCTTCTGCAGAAGGAGTTACCCGAAAAGTGAGTGTTGAGTTGCAGATTGTGTGATTCATCACTTGATGTCGTTCGAGAGCCATCGGTTTTTTTCAAACAGCAGTCATCGAAGGATTGGTAGAAACGATTTTCCTTTGCCGTAGTGCGGCTTATGTTATTTTGTACAGAATGACCATCAGGATTGTCGCTTCAGCATCACTCAGTTTTTTGTGGCATTCCTTATATGAGTCCCAGTCTATCACTTTTCTTATACTTTTGCTAAGTAGAAAAGTTATGTGAAAGCGTTTCTAAGCGGCCGCAGTGCTGATCCTCTCAATTGCTTTTTTTTCTCGCTTCTAGGTTGAACAAGAGGGCAGGAAGCTGCCATTGCCTGATTAAGAGCCGGGATAAAATCCTTGACTTTCATGTCAACCTCAAAGGCGTTACATGGGGTGCTTACCAGTTTAGAGGAGAGGAATTTTAAAAGTGAATTTTAGCCAATCAGTTTTCTTAGATTTACGGAATGCTAGTTGGTGGAGAGGACCATTATTTAGACTGCATTTGACGTATCTGTGATCTGAAAAGGACTCTTCTGAAGAGGTTATAAAATAATCAACGAGTGGCTCACCTCTATCGTTAGTGTCGGTACTGGCCGATTTGTTCCGATTTGAGTTCTGTTTTTTTTTTGTTTAGTTGGTACAACTGTTGTTGATATTCCCTCTAAATCTTAGCGTCATAGCTTGACATTTGCAAAAGTTACGTAGCCCAGAGAACATCTATCTCTTTGTGTGTTGAAGATTTTTTACAACATTTGAAATGAATTTAAATTTGCAACAACGAACTTGTATTAAATTTTCCGTAAAAAACGGATCTAATGGTTCGCGAACGTTGGAAATGTTGGAAAAGTGTTTCGTCAACGATTCTCTAAAGAAAACGGTCGTTTACCAGTGGCACGAGCGGTTCAAAAGTGGTCGTGAGTCAATCGAAGATGATGAACGCAGTGGCAGATCATCGACATCGAAGACCGACGAAAACATTGATGAAGTAAACATAGAGCATTATTTGGGTGTTATGAGAAAACTCGTGGTTTTTGCACCATGGTAACGCACCGTCGTACAGTGCCATCATTATTCGTAATTTTTTGACGAACAATTCAACAAATAGCATCCAACAGGCACCGAATTCACCTAATTTGCCTCCCTGTGATTTTTTTCTGTTCAATCGAGTTAAAAAAGCACTACTGGGAAGGCGTTTCAGCAGACGAGAGAAAGTAATGGATAAATCGCAGGAATCACTGATGGACATACCGAAAACCGACTATAAAAAATGTTTCGAGGATTGGATCAAGCGCTGGCATAAGTGTGTTGCAGTCGATAGAGATTACTTTGAGGGGACAATATAGATTTAGATGAATAAACTTGTATTTTAAATTTTCTGAATAATTTTTGATCATATATCGGGTATATCGGGGTCGCTGAGATTAGGAAGTAATATCACATTAAGGCTACGTTACATTACTATACAACTGCGACCGATGCATTGCGAAGTTATGAAGGTTCACTTGGAGAAACCGCAGATTATTGCTACAATCAATCAGAATATCCTCCATCACGGTTTCATTCGAGTCCTCTGCCCAAAAACTCATCTTCATCATCTGATTATACAGAATTTTGTTTTAATACATCGTCGGCTGATATTTCCGATTGGGTAACAGAGGTGAAGACCGTTGGCTTGCTGGTCACCTCGAAGAAGTAGATGTTATCTCTTTTCACTTCAGGAAACGATATCGGCGCTCCGAGATCTGAGGCTGTATTTCCCGTTTCAATTAAAGCAGGACAAGGGTGCTTATAGGCACCCAGTTCATCCTTTTTATAAGTCCTTAGGGTTTCATGAACCGAATTACGCCTCTATCCATCGCCAACGCTGCATTCTTTCCGAGGTGGTCAGGGGCTTTCCCACATGATGGCTAAGAAACTACCCAAAAGCATTAATTTGCCCAACTGCCAGCGTTCAGGTGAAATTCATTCGTCGGCGTCGCTTTTATTGATCACCGCGATCGTTATTGCGTCTTTTGGGAGGCTTAGCTAAAAGGCCTCCGAAATGTTAGAGAAAGGTCCTGACTTTGGTTTTTGCGCTTTTAATTTTGGCCCTTTTGGAAACCAGCATAATTCCCTCCGATCCGATATCTTGAAGGAGTCTTTAATCATCTTGCGAACAGTGGGTAATCCATCTTTTAGGATGTTTTTGTTCAACTTTATTATGTTTCTCTGCAACTCTCTCGACCTACAGAATGGATCCGAGGGTTTTGATAATGTATGTGGTATTTCGGCATCTTATGTAGCAAAGTACCTGGGATGGAGTTTACTGACGCGGCTAAGCCTCTGATTCCTCTTTTGAAAGAGGAAATTTACATTATTGTAAGAGATAGTAGGATCATGGCTTTCTACTTCTTTAGAGTTTGGGGCTTTGCTCGATGTGTTTTCGTTTAGAAGATACACCATGGCCTGTCACAGTTTGGCCATTCTTCGGCCTTGCAGGAGCTTTGACCACGGCCATCTTCCAAAGATCAACTGAATACAGATAAGGCTAGCCACTCCGGAAGTCACAAGGTATCCGAATACTATATTCATGATTGAGCGTTTTTTTAAGATACTGGTCCAGCCTGATTCTCGGCACAAATCGTATAACAACAGCACAGGTAAATCGGGAGTGAGCTTAAATAGGTATAGGGAAGAATGAAAGAAAGAAGAATGGGAGGTTGAGAACCCTCCAGTTTCTGGACTTATCTAGAGAACTCCCAAGAGTCGTTAACCTTACTCAGCCCTACAAATCAGCCAGTTCTATGCTCAGAGTAGAGCTCTTCTTACTGCATCTTCTGGGTAGCGGTAATATAGCACTTTTATAGCAGTCAAGAGCCGTCCCTAGTTATTCGTTTGTACGTAGCCTGTTCAAAGTCCGCACATTCCATGGGCAGATTCATGAACGACGACTTTTTTCCCTTTTCGTTTTGCAGGCTCATCGACACTAGCTGGGTTTTTATCCGAGGCTGTTTATTGCAACGCACAGTGGGACTTTTACACGTTATATAATCCGAAGCCTGAAGGGCCTATTGTCTTATGTAAGGCGGAGCTTTCTAAGGCAGTTGTCACCTTCGCTGTTCAACTGGCAGAATCTCTTCTTCAGTTACCTACCTGAGCTATTAAACTCAGCTCCAAACATATTGAAGTAGCTTATACGAGTATAAGCAGTCTACAATGCCGAATGCTGGCGCCACCTTTGATTCGAATTAAGAAAATCATTTGTCGTGCGTCCCACTACTAAGGAATCTTTTTGTCACGACATTTTGGTGTTGTTCAGCGACTTCCGCGAGAAGGTTCAGTACAACTGATATGTAGTCATAAGTACAGCACTGGACATTGCAAGATTTACAGCGCTCATTGCCTATCCATATAGTACAAAGTTCAGGCAACAAAAATCCCTTTAAATTCCGAGTTAAAAAGTTCGAAACTGCCGTTCCAAGTTATGAGTTCTTCAAAGTATAAATGTTTGACGATAACAGGACAATGTTGGACTGGTTATATTTTAGATAAAAATGCAGACCAAATGGTTCATTTGGAAGGGTCGTTTAGCCCTACCGTTTGTTTGGCCTATGAAGTCTACTGTGTTCCTGGTGATTCTCTAATTTGTTAATTTTTTTTTGCCGGCTATGTTATACGAGGCTCCCTTCTTCTACTCATATAACATTTGCAGGCACAAGGATACTGAAACGAATGAAGGACGTTTCAGTCACATGCTATTTCCCACGAAGACAGTTTAACGGCATAGGCAATGGATAGAGATATTCATATAAGTAGACCCTATAACCTCTTTGCAATTAATTCATATTTTAATTGGAAAACATGCTCTCAAAACCTTTATTCGTGCAAATCCAAAACAAAAACAGTCACTCATTCAGAATTTCAAAAAAAAATAAAATAAAAAGAATCTCCAAAACCTAAACAAGAATAAAGGATTCGTTAACACCAAACATAAACAAGCCACAAAGAGAAAAAAGGAAAACTGATCCGCTTGTGTTTTCATTGTATCTTCCTTCTGTCAGTGTAACCCAACTTTAAACAACTCGCTCAAAACCATGACGCACCATCATATAGAGTTCAACTCATTGTTAAAGATACAAATACAATCCTCATACGCACATAATAATGATTGCCCTAATTTTTTGTTTCCCAAAATAAAATAAAAAAATCTAGCCCAGTTAGGAGAGGACGTATTATGAATTTGAAAGAAGGCGAAATCGTTTTTGATCTTTTTTTTATTTGCAACACGTCCACACAAGGGAGGCTGTAAAAACATCATCTTTCGTAATCATGTTTAGATGTTCGTTCGATGAGGTTGCCTGGTGATTAAGGAACTCTCGCATTCCTGAATTCTGACCGGGAAAAATCCTTCAACTGGTTTTTTTATTTTTATTTTTTGTAACAAATAAAAGTCGTCCTCGGAGTTTGTTGGTAATGCAGCAGCCCTTGTCCTTTAAGGGCCACAAGGGGGAAGGAAGCTCGCTTAGATACTGATACCTTTTTTTATGAGGGAAAAATGGGCGTAACTAATCAAATCCCGAATGTGGCAGTGTATCTTTTATCTGCTTATTGTGATATTACGAATATTTGCCTGTGGGCTGGACTAGAGGATCAATTGATTCTTTTTATATTTTTTATTTCATTTTATCTCCATTATATCGTTAGATACATTTGTCTATTCTTTACTGAGTGTTGGTTTTAGTTTTATCTTTTTTATTACAAAAAAAAAATAAGTATGAGTACAAGTTTGTGACTCGTGCTACGAATGAGTTTTTTGTAAAAAAAAATTTTTTGCACGATAATAGCCTTTTGAATGAGCAATTCTGTAAATGTGATTAGAGGTGGGTGCAGATGGTGTTTTTACTAGAATATGTCTGCGGACTTTTCGCTCAGAAGGGGGTTTTTCCTACAAACAAAGGAAGACATCTCATGCGTACGAATGTTGAGGTGCGGTGTTCAAAATTTGACTCATCAACCCAGAATTGTGCGTTTTTCATAAAGTGTAAGATGAGCTCATTCTGAGGATAAAGAAATGACTTTCATGACGAATTATTGAATTACTCGAAGAATTATTTCATGCTACTAAAAATTTGTAAATAATTTTCGTGCGGCATCGGATAAAGAATAGTGCCGCAGAGCGTCCCAGCTTGTCGTAAGAGGCGACTAAATGGGACACCAATCATATCATCATATACAGGCAACTATGACACCAAAAATGAGCCTGTGACACTTTAACACCTTAAAACTTTCCCACAAGTTTGTATGCAATCAGTGGGTTCCCACGTCTGGAGACTACCGGTGGGGTAAAAGAACAGTCAATCAATTCGAAATGTCAAACCACTCAAACTTTAGATACACTTCATGGAAATGATCGCAATTAATAGCACTACCCCGCTGGGCACCACGATTGCAACGCACTCGGGTGATCCCAGAGCAAGCAGAAGTGCTTGTGTCAGAGCCCGACGGATTCCGGGGGCGGGAAAAATGAAGTTTACAAAATATTTTCATAAACTTCGGTTTGCAAGTTGGAACGTCGGATCGATGACCTCAAAAAGTTTAGAACTGGAAGCGATTATCCGTCGCAGAACTCTACAAATCCTGTGCGTACAGGAAACGAAGTGGTGTAATACAGGAAATAAAGCGCGTTTTCTAGATTTAAAAACTAAGGCATTTAAGATGTTCTACCATGGAACGGTCAGTGGACGAAACGGTGTTGGAATCGTTGTTGCAGCGGATCTTCTAAACAACATCGTTGGTATCTTGAAAATAAGCGACCGCTTGATGAGTGTTAAACTCGTCATACGCATTGAAACGTGGAACATTGTTAGCGCGTACGCTCCACAAATTGGATGCGACCAATCGGAAAAGGATACATTTTGGTCAAAGCTCGGTAAGAAGAGTGCATTCCAAGCGTGGACAAAATGCTATCGGAGCGACGATATCGAAAAAGCTCGACTGGCTCTTGAATACGAGCATCTTAAAGAAATCGCAGAGCAAGTCCTGGAGCGAACTCGAGCGGCAGCAGCGGAAAACCTGTACCAGGAGTTGGAACAAATATCCTCACGAACGGCAGATAGAAGAAAAGCTATACAAGAAGTTCAAACGTCGTACAATACTAAAGTGCCAAATATTTGTAAGCTCGCTGCACAGAGGCAAAAAAATTCGAAGGAAATAATTTCGCCGAAATACATCAAAAATGCAGACGGTCGCTTACTAACAAATGAAAAGGAAATTTGTGGCCGGTGGCTTGAATACTGCAAGGAGTTGCTTAACAAACAATTTTCACGTGATATCGTGCCGACAGCTGGTCTATTCGAGGAGGAAGTTTCGGACTTTTCAATCGAAGAAATAAGTAAAGCATCGGAAAAATGAAGCGGGGGAAAGCGGCGGGACCAGACAGCATTCCATCAGAGAGTTTTGGTCGAAGATGGAAGGAATCGGCAGCTAATGGCTATAGAAACTTTTAAATAAATTAAAATGTGGACAACCTATACCGAATCAATGGAGAAGTAGCTTCTTGGTTCCATTATATAAAGGAAAAGGCGACACTCGAGAATGCAACAACTACCGTTCAATCAAGCTTATGTCACACACGATCAAAATCGTCGAAAGAGTCTTAAACGAACGTCGTCAGGTGGATTTTTTGAAGGAAGATCGACGGTGGACGCTATCCAAAGTCTGCGAATAATAATGGAAAAGCACCGAGATTCGTCTAAGGATTTCCACATTGTATTTATCGACCTCGAGAAAGCATTCGATCGAGTGTCTAGGGATCTCTAGAGGTCTCAAAACGAACCGGAAACGTATGTTAGAATAATACAAGACATGTACGGAAACGTGAAAACTTCGGTTAAAAGCTCTGCTGGACTAACGAGAGAATTTCCAGTTAATGTCGGAGTGCATCAAGGAAGTGTCCTTAGCCCTTTCCTCTTTAACGTAGTATCCGACTATCTTTTAAAAGACTGCATGCGCCAAGCAAATGATACGCCAATTCTCTTCGCTGGCGACGCACTTATACTAAGCGATAACGTCGAAGATTTGCAGAACGATTTAAATTCATGGAAAAATGCGCTAGAGAAAAACGGGCCCAAAATAAGTCGTTCAAAGACGGAGCATTTGACGTGCCCATTTGCGCATCCGTTACGACCTGTTCCGGATATAATGTTAGACGGAATAGTTCTTCCGAAAAGCACTATCTTTAAGTACTTAGGATCAATCGTTAACATGGAAGCGAAATGTGACGACGACGTAAACCACAGAGTGAGTGTGGGATGGATGAAATGGCGGGAAAATTCGGGAATCTTTTGCGACCGAAAATTTGCACTTTAATTAAAGGGGAAACTCTACACCGCGGTTGTTAGACCAGCTCTTATGTACGGTTCACAGTGATGGACAATGTACGAAGCGTTTAAAAACAAAATGACGGCAGCGGAAATGAAAATGTTAAGGATGTATGGTGGAGTCACTAAACGCGATTGTATTAGATCTACGCGTATCAGAGGAAGTCTACATATTCGGTAACCGAACAGCTTGAGGCGAATAGAATAAGCTGGTATTGCCACGTTCAAAGAAGATCGGCGGAAAATCCGGTTAAAAAGGCACTATCAACTACGGTCACTCCAACTGTAAGAAAACGAGGTCAGAAAAAGAATTCCTGGATTTCTCAGATGGCAAATGCGCAACAACGCCTGGGGCTAACCACTGAAGCAATCCAGGACCGAGCATTATGTAGACGCGTTCTGCGGTCTGCTACATTAGCCAACCCCATAAGCGGAGCAGCAGCGATGCAGTAAAAATGGGAAACTCGTTACGCATAAGTTCGTATAACGACGAAAGGGTTAATAAAAGGATAAGAAGAATTTTCGACATGGAAGTGGAAGTTTCTGTTAAAATAAATACACATTAGCAACAAAATCAATTTAGAGTTTTGTTGATTAATAAAGATCGGTCTGTGCCAACATTGTTCATGTGACCACCACGGCTCCTGTTGCAAGCAACCATCCGAAGGTCAAAATTATCGATGACTTCTTGAAGAATAAGTGAGTCAAAGGCCGCAATTTCAGTTCGGATGGTATGTTTAAGATCCTGAATCGTCGCTGAGTTATTAACATAAACCTTACTCTTTAAATTATCTCGCAAGAAGAAGTCTAAAGGTGTAAAATCGCTTGAACTTGGAGGCCAAATAACTTCTCCTCTAACCGAAATAATGCGATCTTCAAATTTCGAACACAATAAATTGATGGATTCATTTTTTTTACATTTAATTATTTAATTCAATTTAATAATCCTTAAATGCTCTAGACAAAAAACGCTTAAAAATTAGCTTAATTAACTTGAAAATGTCTTATTCTAACTTACTGGCACCATGCGAACACTCTAAGTTGAGCATAATTCTTAGTTTTCATGTCTTTCGACGTCCCTTACAGTAATTTCTTATTTGTTACATCGATTTAAAACTAAAACTAAGAAAATAAATTGTATTAAGTAAAAAACTTAGTAATGGGACATTTTTTTTTCTAACCATAAAACTTAGAAACTAAAACTTACAGACTATTTTTGCTCTTAAAACTACCTTAACCCTACCTACACCTATGTAAGCCGGCCATGTATAAAACATAGGCTGACTCTGCTCTTTAACGAAGCTACCTAGTATTGGAGGAATTCGACAATGGAGTTTCCTCTTCTTCTGCAAGCTACACAAATTGTTGGTGCTGCCGAGCAACGTCCCTAATGTCGCGACTGCCTACTGCCCTACTAAACCGCAGACGCTCCGCACTGCCGTGTGTGACGTCTTTGTCGTAGTTGAGTCGCCTGTCCGCAGCTGTTCAAGCGACGTGGAGGATTAACGGTACCGCTAATTTATCCTGTATCAGACCTGTTTTATCTAGGTAGAGAAACGCTTCTGGGGGAACAAAGCTGCCAAAGCGAATTCTCTCGTGATACATACATACATTGGGGTAGTAGGCCCCGGAGAACAGGTTGTTCAGCTTAATAACAAAATTGGAATTGTCCACTCGTATTAGGTTCATCCTATTGTACAATTGGGATAAAATTGTATGTACTCAGACTTTAATGTTCTGTATAAGCGAAGACAAGGCCTAAGGCAAGCCCTCTCAAACACCCGAATCTTTTCCATTAAGCTTGCTCGTACATTGAACCACACGGGACACCCAAATACCAGCATGGGCCTGATAAGGGCCATGTAGCAGATTATCTTTACCCTCGCATCGAGTTGCCTGCTATAAAACAGTCTCTTTGTGAGGGCAAAAGCGCCTTTAGCTCTGGCTAGAGCAGCATCTATATTTTTGTTTAGATACAGATATTGATATAGCTTGATCCCAAGGTATCTGTCTACATTTCGACAAGCAAGAGGTTGCCCGTGTTGTCCCACGATCTGAAACTTTCGCCAATTCTTTCTGGTATCCGCAGAAGCCCCAGACAAAGGCGTCTTAAACAAAATGGTTTTCGACTTCTGAAAGTTGATCTTCAACTTCCAGTCTTCGCAATTTTGTTTAATTTTATCGAAGTCACGTTGCAAAAGAATGTTTATAACCTCAATCTTTGGACCTGATCTGTACGCGATTAAGTCGTCTGCGTACGCTATGGCATGGTGAAGTGAACCTATCAGATCACTTGTGTAACTAGTAGAAGTCATTCTTCATATTGAAAAGAATATACAGCAGTGGTTTACTAATACCTAGCCTGTTTAGCTTGCAGAAGAGTCCCTCTAACCATACGGTATCGAAGGCCTTCTCCAAGACAATCAGGCAGGCACCCACGCACTGTTTCTTGACTTTGTTCCATTGGATATCCGAAACCAGTCTAGACACAGCATGAATAACGTCATGCCCCGCCTTGAAGCCGAATTGGTTATCCGGAACTATATTTCTGTCCTCAATAAATTGATGGATTGATGGCTTACGTGGGCGGTAGCACCATCCTGTTGAAACCAGAGATCGTCCATACCTAATTCATTCAATTTTGGAAAAATATAGCCGGGCAACATGTTGCGGTAACATTCTTCCTTCACTGTAACTGTCTTTCTAGCCACATCTTCGAAAAAGTATAGGCCAATGATGCCGCCAACCCATAATCCGCAACATACAGTACAGTGACTTTTTGGGATGCATTGCTTTTTTGTGAATCTTGTATGGGTTTTTCGGTCCCCATATATGACAATTTTATTTATTTACATATGTATCCATCCCTCCAAGAACGGGCCTCATCGGTAAGATCAAATTCGATGACAAATTGTTCAGGCAATCCAACATCTAGTTAACAAACATGCAACGTCGTAGATGGTCAAAAGGCTTCAATTGTTGTGTGATTTGGATTTTATAGGTGTGCAAATGAAGATCAACGTTTAAAATTCGCCCTAAACTGCTATCAGTGTCAATTCAGTATCAACTCAATGTCAAATTGTGATTTCAATAAGAAGATACTTTTGTTGATAGTATGGAATGAAGCACCATTCTGTTGGAACCACAGTACTTTCACATGGATGTCAGACAAATTTGAGAACAAATAATCGTTGGTCATTACTTGTGCTCTAAGCCGATGATTCTGCTGTCCTATTGTGCTCGCTCCAAATATGGCAATTCCGCATGTTTACGTAGTCGTTTAAGTAGAGATGAACATTGCATCTGGCCGAGTATTTTTTCTGTTGGGTCGTTTTTCCCTTTTTGCTTGCTACGGCTACAATTTGGTTGTCAATACCGGCCCTATAACATTTATCATCCTCCAACATTTTCACTAGATTTTTAATGTCCACTCATAGTTTGTGAATGACAGATGGCTCCTGAGAGGTCCGCGTTAGCCACCGGATGACTTCTGCATCCTCGAATACCTCAGAAAGAGGCTTACTCTATTACTGCGTTGATTCGACCCACTAATCTTGGTCAGTTCAAAAGCCGTAGCTTCGGACAGAGCACGATTCTAGCAGGGCTATTGCCACGCAATCCTATTATAACGGATGAAATCCCTTCCTTAATCGAGTTCAACATTCCGTATGATATAATATATCCGGAGAGGAAGGACTGGCAAGAAAATGCCATAATCAGGCCAAATGAAATTGCAATTTTCACAGATGGCTCGAAAACAGAGAAAGGAACAGGTTCCGGTGTCTTCTCGGAAGACCCAGTACTAAGAGTATCCATACAGCTGCCGGACATTAGTAGTATCTTCCAATCACAGATTCTGGCTGTACTCAGGATGGCTGAGCTGATGCAGATAAGATCTCTACCGAATACCGTAGAGATATCGCTATCTACATCGACAGCGAGGCCTCTCTAAAGGCAATGGAATCAGCCGGATACAGTCCGGGGCTGTCGCACAATGCACATTATGCATTCAGAACCGGGTGAGACTGTGCTGGGTGCTAGGACACTGCGGTATAGAGGGAGATAAACAAGCCGATGTACTTGCAAGAAGAGGAGGGCTACTCGACAATAGTGAGGTTGCTAACATCGAACTACCGCTCTGCACAGTAAGGGGCACTATCGAGGAAAAGACCATAAAGACTGCCAATATAAGGTGGTCGAATCTTGAAAGACATAGGGTATCCAAGGCTCAATGGCCACTTCTCGATGGTAAAAGATCTAGAAAGCTAATTAAACTAAACAAGGATAAGCTTAGGACATTAATAGGAATCCTGACAGGACACTGTCTCTTGCTGAAACACGCAAAGAGACTCAAAATGAGAGATACGGACGTTTGTATATTCTGCGGGGATCTGCAAGCGCTTGTGGACATAACACACAAACTGTGTGAATGTGAGGCCGAAGGAAATTTTTGGAAAACAAAAAAAAAAATATTAAAAAAAACACCGTGGCGCTGGCAGCCCGGTATGGGCCATGGTCTAGCTTCTTGGCACTCATTTGTGTTGCTCATGTTGTCACATCTGAGTGGGGCCTACGGTTTATCGCCGAGTCCGAACGGCACTCCTTAGAAGTTTTTCGTGGGCAATTTTACTTTCGGGAGTTTGCCATTGCCCGCCGAAAGGTGGTGGCGATTTGAAAAATTTTTGTGACCCAGCCAGGAATCGAACCCAGACTCTCTGGGTCGCCATCGCCATCGCCATCGCCATCGCCATCTTAGGAAAATACTTTTTTGAAAACTTTGAGGAAATATACGGCACAAATTTGAATGGCCTTCTTGGCCGATCCAGAGCCAGATCAGTTCAAACGAAGAACATTACATCTTGACTTACACCATCAACTTAACGGCGACGAGACATCGAGCGTTCTTTGATGCTTGACTGATGGAAACATTCATTTTCATCATAATTTCAACTTTAAGGGGAAGGCACCATATCTCCTCATTTATGTATTCAATTTCCGTGTTTGAATCATCGAACTCTCATTCAGAACTATCGTATTAGGTGACTCAGTGTGACCCACGAGATCCTACGTGAGTTTGAAAATAAAACGCACAATTCCTTAGCTCTGTGTCATTTGTGTCACATTCCAAGAAGCAATTGATATCTCTCATATCTGATCTTTGGTAGAGAACAACACATGTCAAATGTTCATTCAACTCGAATACACCTCTTAACTGATCTCCGCACCTCAATGTTCTTGTATTCGGACGCATGAGATGACTCTTTCTGTGGAATCCCCTACCGAATTAAGATTCATAGACTGCTTTGACCAGGGAAAACACCATTTACACAAAGCTCTAATAGAATTTACAAAACCCAGTCGCTGTCAGAAAATACAAGAAATGCAAGGTGACGCAAAAGTTGTCGCCCTATATTATTTGGCTGTAATTTTTTTTATGAATGAAACACTTTGGTTCTGTTTTTGGATTATGTTTATTTGATGTCTAAAATTTGTTTCCATTTAGACGAGAAAATGATATGACCATTCGGGACCAATTTATGACATTTTCCATCAGTCTGGCCAGAACTTCCTGCGATAGGTTCTCGCATTCTTGACGGATATTCTCTTTGAGGCAAGTGCAAATCGCCAAAACGAGAGATAAAGCGATCCAGAAACGCAGCCCGCAGAATTTCGGTTCCGGGACGTACAGTATGCGCCGTTGCTCCATCCTATTGGAACCACATCTTCTCCAGTCGCAATTCATCCAATTGAGGAAGAAGAAAGTAGTTGAGCATGGCTTTGTAGCGCTCGCCGTGCACAGTAATTGTTTGGCCTGCGGCGTTTTCGAAAAAATAAGGCCCGATGACGCCGCCAGCGTGAACAGCACACCATGCAGTAGCTTTGGGCAGGTGTAATAGATCTTCGTGGGTTATACGCAAATTTTCAGGGCCCCAGAAGCGATAATTTTGCTTATTCACATATCCACAGAGATCGAAATGGGCCTCGTCGCTCATGATGATTTTCGATGAAAAGTTGTCTTGCTCGTGGTCGAGATTTAGGATGGCTTGAGCGTAGGTTACACGTGCTTGGCGGTCAGCGGTTAACAACTGATGCACTGTTTGCACTTTATTTGTAAGGGTTGCCTATTGATGTCCAATTGCGTTGCAAGCCATCTGATCGATTCTCTGGGGTCCTTTGCGACATCTTCAACCACAGCTGCGATATTCCAAGCAAAACGACTGCTTTGGGACCGTCCAGAACTGGCAGCATCTCGTGTTGTCGCATACTCATTTAGGCGAACGGCTAGACGTCGTAGTGTTTGTCTAGTTGGCTTATGACGACCGGGAAATCTGCGCGATACATGTCTTGTTGACGTCTATTTTCTATCTGTTTACTTCACAAATGTCAAAGTAGAATTGACATTAGCCACCATTTGCAAAAATTATAGCATCTTCCGATAGGGTGTTGACTTTTGCACCACCTTGTAAAAGAAATGTTTCAATGACTCAAAGTTTTAGTCTTTGGCGACATCTTAAGCAAATCCAAAGATGATCTCATTTGAGCTGCTTCGACATAAACGAAACTTCTGCAACCATAAATTAGGCATGCATTTTTGAATTGTTTTTCTTTCTATCCGAACAGATAAAGATACAGTCAATTAGTATAATTGTATGTTCCTGTACATGGAACTCCACAGTATTTGCAACAAAAAGGAATATATGCTCCAGTGGTAAAGTCCATTCAGTACCGGCAGCCACAACATCAGCGCGGATCACCTAGAACCTGATGCACTTATGCTCAGCATACTTCAGTTGTAAGCAAAACCGCGGCACGCTGTCACGATCCCAGTTAGCCGGCTGCTATTCTACTGCGAAACAGAAGGAAAGTCGTTGCACTCTTTGAGAAGCCGAAATGCATTCTTTTATTCTGCTAGCACCCTGGAAAGTCATGTCATATGCATTTGTTGTTATCTGAAACCCAATTAGCAATACAGCCCTAACCGAGAACGCAGGCAGTTGTAGCTCATGTTGGTGTTCTCAAAAGTAAACTCTTCTCTGAGCCTTTCCTAACAAGTGCATTGGTGAAAGTGTTCCACAAGCCCTGAAGTGCAGCTTGTCTGTTGCTACAGATGCATTTGTATCGTCCCATCCACCCATTCTTCAGATTAATGCTCGTTGCCAATAGGATTGCGTACACGAGGTCTGTTCAAGAAGTATCCGATTAACATTTTTACGGGCAAAACAAACGAAATTTCTTTGTCGTGGGCATACCCATGGTGCATGCTCAAACAAGTGTTATGGCTACGACCCAGAAACTATGGTCAGTCGTCACAATAGAGTGCAACATTCCCGAGATCCAACAGTGGGGTCCAGAGCCTTGTCATCAATGGCGTGGTTCATCATGAGTACGCCATATAAGGCACTACTAGCACTAAGGAGTACTACTGAGAGGTCTGTCTCGCCCTTGTGGCAAACTGTAGTTGGAAACTTTATGACGATATTGCACACATGACTCGGGGTTTCTTAGCCAAACACAACACATCTTTGATACTTTTTGAACGAATTTCATATCTTTGCTTTGAAGATGGAACCACACTTTCATTCCCCAGCACTGCACCATAGATCGGCTTTGAAACCATCGGCCTTGGCTCAGATTTTGGCCGAAATAATTTCGTAATTTAGTCGGATACTCCACACAGTGCGCGTTGAACCAAAGTAAGATGGTTTTAAAAGTGCTGCCCATGACATGGATATAAATGGAGAGGAGACTCATCCGGGGGTCTTGATCCCACGCAGAAATTGCAAAAATCACATTGTCGCAGGATCTTCAGGAAACTCCTCGTGTTTTGTTGAAAACTCTTTCATACTGGGAAAAAGCCGGACACCAATTTGAGGTTTGTGACATTTTTGGCCCAGAGAAGTTTGTTAAAATTCGGACAGCTCAGTCAGCTTCTTCCTTCTCGCAAAGAAAACAACCTCAGTTTGCAGAGGAATGACCAATGTCTTTGCTAGTGCCGGTATCCTCGATTACGCCTGGAGCTGGCTGCGCTTTACAGTAGACAGTTGCAATGTACAATGTACAATGAATCAGGAGATAGTAGAGCTCCACTATTTACATTCTTATGCCCGAGCATAGACGTTACTACCCTCCATATCTCCTCAACCACAGCAAAATCTTACAGAAAGTAGACTTCAATATTTGAAATCCTTCAAGTTGTCAAGATCTTTAAGCTTTGAAGCTGTTATTATCGTATGTACTCGTTTGAGTTATTTTTTCATGAACTGCCAGTCAGTGTAATTGATTTGTAAATTAAGATTCCTAGCCGTCAATAAGGTGACGTCGAAACCCTAGAAATGATTTAAATTTGCGGCTTTCATCATTTAAACATCAGGCTTGGAATAGGCCATATTTCCAATAAATCTTGAAATGGAGACTCACTTGCTACATGACTCTGTCAAATCAGCTTAGATTTTTGGCAGTTTGCCAAAGTATGAACTCCAAATTCTGCCATTACAGGAATTCTCACAGCTGGTCCTAAATTAAACGGAGCTCTTCTCCGACAACCGATTATTTTTGTTACAGACTTCATACTCCCCCACGGCAACAGGTATCCGTACATTATGTATGGTTAACCTCCACACATTTCTGCACAAAATCACATCAAATTCAATTTTCTCCGCACCCACAACTTACCTCTAACTACAACCATGCGCTCGTTCACTGAAAAGTCATGTATCACTTGCCACTCGATTAACCGACTATTTACAATCAGCAGGCAATTTAAGCTGTCAGCAGATACGCTAAAAACCACGCATATGCACTGACGCCAAAAACACTATCCCATTCCAACTAAACAGAATCCACATTCCACAATTCAAAGGACGCGTTAATTCGTTAATTGTTTCTGTTTAATCAAATTAAAATCTCCTTCCGTGTTCTGCGCCCCGGAGCCTTTATGTCTGTTGTTTCAACAATTTAATTGCTCCTTAGGCGTCAAAGGTGGCAATGGAAATGCCAGTAACACTGGTGTGGGAGTAGGAGAGGAGCAGCAGAAGTCCTTGTGATGTATTCAAAACTTACAAAACAAAGGCATATGGTGTATCTGCTCTCTTAGGTGTGTGTTTATGCCTGAAGGACTGTTCGAGCTTTTGAATAATTGTTAACTTGACACTACAAAGAACAAAGAACGAAGCTTTGTTCAGTTTAAAACGGCTTCACACACAATATTCGTACAAGGATATATGTTTTCTCATTCTTGTATATCACTTCCGGCAAATCATATTGTTTCATCAAATAGTAGATACATCCACGTTCGTTCATACGCAGTACAACCCACACCAAAAAAGCCTTCTCGCAGACAGGCTTTCTCGTGCGTGTGCGTATCCCGACATACGAACGTATGATATCAACATCAAACGGCACAAATACATGCTAATGGTGTTAGAATCCCTTTTCTCACATGAAAACTGTGGAGCACTGGTGGAAGTGTCCTTGGATGTCGGTTAAGGTACCCAGTCTCTGGGATCTCTTGTGTGGATCCGGAAATTGCTCTTGTTAAAACTGACGCTGCCGCCTGGCTGAAATTCTCTCCCCCAAAGTGCGACTAGTCCTGAAATTATAATTAATTTGTGAACACATTCACACGGTTATTTGTTTTGGGGGTGTTTATATGGTTAAAGGAATGACAGGGAACATGGAACAGATATCACAAAGCGATTTTGAGGGTACTTATTGGAATGTGTTATGGGAAGATGATACAGCCCTGCTTCGATGAACTTTCCATTCGCAATCTTGTACTGGGCCTTGAGAATGTTGATTTGAATAAGCCATTTACTGCTTCTTGAGGACTCAGTTTATTTGATAACGAATTCACTGATGATGGTGTTCATAGTTAAGAAACTACCTCAATAGCCCTTCATCAACAATAAAAAGCAGATGGGACCAATTATTCCTTCCTAAATGCTCGTTACAGATGCTTGTAGGAGAAGCTTCTCTACATGATCTTATCGTTTAAGCCAACAATGGCCTGAATCGCTTCTGGATTGTTCGAAAAGCATCCATCTTCAATGGCACCCCACGAGGTCAGATCGCAGTTCTGTGGAGGCCAAGCAACCAAAATTGATTTCGGGATTATTGAACTCATTGTGCTATAAAATGTCCCATCTTGCTGTTACTACAGCTATCCAAAAGGCCATAAAAATTCGGCCATCATGCCCCGATAGTGCTTTCCATTGATCGTCGTCTTTAAAGAAAAAATGGACTAGTAATGCCGCCACTCCAAAAACCACACCAAACAGTCACACGTTCAGGATACATTGGCTTCTCTATGACTTCTTCTTCTTTAGGTGACGCTACAATCCGGGATCGCTGACGTCGTTGTCAGTGCTGGTGTCGTTGTCTGTATTTATAGCGGAGCCTAGGTAGACAAAGTCCTTAATTACCTCAAAGTTATATCTGTCGAGGGTGACGTTCTGCCCGAGACGTCGCTGTTGATTGTCCTTTTTACTTGACAGCATATACTTGGTCTTGCCCTCATTGACCGCTAGACCCATTTTCGCCGCTTCCGTCTCAATACTCGCGAAAGCGTCACTGACATCACGCTGCTTTCTCCCGATTATGTCAATATCGTCGGCGTATGCGAGTAGTTGGACGGACTTTTGAAAGATAGTGCCTCTTGTGTTTGCTCGTGAGTTTTGCACTATTCTTTCAAGTACGATGTTGAAAAAATCGCATGACAGCGCATCGCCTTGTCTAAATCCTTTCTGGACATCAAAGGTCTCGGTGAGATCTTTACCGACCTTGATGGAGCAGCGTGCATTCTCCAGACGGACGAGTTTGGCAGGGATGCCAAAACTAGACATTGCTCTATATAGCTCGTCTCTATAGATGCTGTCATACGCGGCCTTAAAATCGATGAATAGGAGGTGTGTATCGATCTGAAGCTCATGGGTTTTCTCTAAGATCTGCCGTAGTGTGAATATTTGGCCAGTGCTGGACTTTCCCGGTCTGAAACCAGTTCTTTCGGAGACTTATTTCTCTATAGTTTTTGTAGTCACAAGTGCACTTTCTTATAGATCGATTATGTGCATCGGGCACGCTTTCCTCTGACCATATCCTTCAGATTAGCGAATGCATGTTTCCATCTATATATGTCATCCTCGTCTGAGCTTCACATAGCTCAACAGACAGCACGTTTTCACCAGCAGCCTTATAAGACTTCAGCTACGGATATCGCTACGATTACTTCGTCTAGGTTTGGGGAATAAAATTATGTGTCATCTGCGTCCAGTGTGAATTGTTCAGAAGCAGAAGCAGTCTTTCCAAATTCTCAGCTCGGAATGCGACTCTGCGACTTGTTGTCCATGTTCATGGTTCAATTTTTTATTCCCAGATAAAAGTTGCATGCTTCATTCTTTCAGCATTATCTCTCCATACAGTTTTGATCGCTATCTTTGTTCGACTTTCCGAGAAGCTTGTAGTCTTCCCAGAGGTTTCTTGTGGCATTTCGAAATCAATCACATTAGAAACAGCTTCTCTGATGGCTTATTGACAAAATTGCTATTGGTGTTCTATGATTTGTTTATGAGAGCCAGGATGTGAAGAACTATATGGCTGTGCCAGGAAAAATGCACAAGACTCTAATTTGACTACCATTCTCGCTATTTGATGGAGACCAAGGCTGGCACCTCGTATCAATCTGGATCAAAGCCAACAAGGGTAGTGCACCGCTAGAAATACGTTAAGGCGAGAATAAGAAGCGAACGAATCTGTATTCCTTTGCACTACGGGCTGGCTAGTATCCAAATTCAGTGCAGAAAATAGGATTGAAATTGTATATGCTTTCAAGTATAGCTCGGAGGAATATTTCTTAAGTCGTAACGCAGGTCGGGGTAGGGACTGTCTTCGCCGTCAGTTATGATTCTCATTGACATCAACTTTCGTGAATACAACTGTTAGTGGTGTGAATTCGCACTATGCATGGACACCAAACGATGTTATCATGCATGTATGCATTTCCTACTTTAAGCCAATACAAAACTATCTAAATTCGAAGGTTGTTCGTGTGAAACTATCCGTTTCACAGCATAGGGCTTCCCCTTTGGAATCTCACTCGGTTGGTTGCAGTTATCTTTACACTATTCGAAGTAAGGTTGAGTTTTCCTAGTTTCAGGAGTATTGATCGTATCCAGGTGTTCTTAAGACAGCCTCTGGATCTTTTGCCTTGAGGGTTTCATTCTAACGCCATTCTGGAAATGCTGTCGGCTTTTTTCCTGATTGATGGTATGTATGTCCGATCTATTTCCATTTGCGTCTCTTTATCTGTATTGCAATTGGTTCCTCTCTTGTCGTTTCCAACAGATCCATGTTCCTAATGATGTTTGGAGAGAATATTCGACATATGGTACGGAGACATTTGTTGATGAATACCTGAAGTTTCTGTATGACGTTGTTGGAAATCACCCACGATTCGCTGCCATATATGATTATGTGATAGAAGTCAAATATCGTCCGCATAGTTTAAGTCCCCGAGTTGTCGTGTGAGACTCCAAGTTATTCCACGTCTCTGCGCGCAGACTTCTCTCATAATTTCATCCAGGACATTTGTGAACAGTTGAGGTGACAGTGGGCATGCTTGCTTTATTCCTGTATTTGTAGTGAAAGAGTCACTGATGACTCCATTACGTAGTACCGCGAGATCCGAATCTTCGTACATTGCTCTGGTGATGTTAATTATTTTTTTGAAGTACTCCTTTCTTTCTTAGTGTCAAAGGCCTTCTGGAAATCGATGAACAGTAGGTATAGAGGTGTACGCCATTCTATAGACTGTTGGCTTGGTCTATGCAGCTTCTATGTGAGTGGAAGCCAGCCTATTCCTCTCGTAGATTTCCTGCGATTTTGTTTTGAAGTCTCCCTTGTTGTTGCAAGTATCTTGTACGAGTATATGGAGTTAAGTAGAGTTATTCCTCTCCAGTTGCTGCATTCTTTCAGGTCGCCCTTCTTTGGTAACTTCAACACTACGCCTTTCTTCCAAGGCGAGGATAGTCTTTCTTCTTCCCATGTTTTTCTGATGTGAGGGTATAGAAGTTCTGCTGATGTTCTGCTGTCAGCGCGTAGAAATTCGGCTGTGATACCATCCTCGCCCGCTAATACATCCTCTCACCATCCTAAAATAGTCGCTTAGCTATCTGCTCAATTCTAAGGAAGTTGTCCGCACTAGTAGTCGACAAATATCAAACACAATTACCAATGTATCAACTTTGGTTTTGAATGTTTGAAGGTTAGGATGGCCGGGAATTAAAGAAATCCCTATCAACCCCTATTAAATTGATGTGCATTCAGAGTTCCCAGTGTCCGTTTGGTAGGTCGTTTAGTTCTTTTTCTGTTGAGGAGCTTGAATTGATGAAATTAAAAAAGAGTGTCGGTGATAAAACGGATCCCTTTGGTACATCAACAAGGGTAATTTGCAATCAATTGAAGCAGATATTAATCGATCCCAAAAGCACACATTTGCGGCAAATGAACATGATCCCAAACTGTGTAAATTCCTTTAAAATATCAAGACTAGCTTTAGTCAGGTTGATGTACGTTTCGGTTCCACTTTTCTGTAAGACCAGCCATCAAATCAATAGTGAACCGGTTGCCTGGTGTTAATGCAACTGAGTATCACGGCAGAGTATTGGAGGGAGCATTGAAGCCCTGCGAACGTAAGCAATTGGGGTCGATACAATTCGAATAAGGGCAAATCTCTGCACTGTCACACAGACCTAAGACCTTTCGCACATTATTTTAGCCGCGAACTCACTACGAGTAGATACAAATCAGATCATGTTTTGGATTTGTGTTTGAAATAAATGATATTATGACCTCGAAACCTTGGAGATGAATGTCTCTTTATTAACTTATACTCGTTTCTACAAAAATTTATTTCATTGTCCGAACAACGCCTCTCTGATGGAAAGCTGCCTGACTCCTCTGATAGAGTTCTTCATTAAAAATTCGTCCTCTAATGTGTGAGAGTTCATCTCACAAATAAGTTAAAAGCATGCATGGTTGTCGAATTCTCCAATTCCTCAACTAACCTTAGAGTGAGGGCAAAGTGCTGGGTTTGTCATAAAGTACTACCGACGCACAGCTCAAGTGCTTCAGTATCGAAACTCCATTATTCCTTCGATGCATCTACCAAAACAGGCTATTTATTCCTCTGTACAGACGAGCCTGATTAGTAGACATTTTTAGTAAAACGATCTGGTTTGGTCCTTTGCAACTATGGTCCTCGAATAACTGGAAGACAACTTTGCTTTAAAATGTCATGGCACCTTCAACTTTAAGGCAACGCTTGTTCTGGAAAAAATCACAAATTAGTCAAGTCATTGCCAACGTTGACCAAATACTTTTCGACTTTTTTGTCCATACTCTCTTCGCAATGAATCCTCCCTAGTTTGGGTACCTATACTCAACAAAAGATAATGAAACTTTAGTTTGAATTAATTTGTATTGAAACAGTTGGACGACTACAACCCTCTTTAAGTTAACACATGTGACACGAGCTCGTTCCTAAACCATCTTCAATTGCAGAGATTCTACAGCTACAGTCTCAACTCTATGCTAACCCCAATGGACCTTTTCTTGTTACAGAATTTATTCAACCCCAACATATCTGGCCTTATATACAACAAAACTTTATACAGCACACGCATTTTCCACATCCCGCGTTTCTTACTAATAGCAATAGCTGTCAGCCACAAGCCACATCGTCACCTGGCAGCACAATTAGTGATAGCGACAATCATCCGACGAATCCAAATCCGGCCAACACCAACGGCAGTAATAGTCATCTACACAATGACAGCAATCAGGGTAGTGGAGGTGGTGGTGGCTGTGGTGGCGGTGGCGGTGGCGGCGGCGGAGGCACTTGTTATGGTGAGGACAATCGAAGACATCAGGGTGCCATAACAGCCAACGAAAAGCAAGTGATAGCAAAACCCATGCCAAGTAGGCCAACACCATTTCTCCCACATGGCCTCAATCATCCGCATCTGCATTCTCTGTTGGCGCACTGCAGAAACCCCTATATGGGAGGTGAGTATCTATCAAATATGACAATCGAGGAGGATGGTTAATAGCACACTCTAATTCCCTTTAGCGAGTAATTAACACAATTTCACGCATGTACATGTATCGTTTCAGTTGGAGCTCAGGTCTTTCCCCTACCACCAGGACAAGGTTTCCCATGGGCACATTCGACACGCGGCAAGCCAAGGCGTGGTATGATGCGACGAGCCGTATTTTCAGGTATAGACAACTTTTTTTTAATTTTTTCTCAAAAAAAAAAAACCAACACAACACATATTTGTACTTCTGTATCTTTTACGAAAAGATTCACAACGAAAAGGTCTAGAGAAGCGCTTCCAACAGCAGAAATACATAAGTAAGCCGGATAGGAAAAAACTTGCCGAACGGCTCGGTCTAAAGGATTCACAGGTACGTACACAAATTCCTTCACTCGAAATCCCTCTTACAAAACCACATCACGAAGTCGTAGTCAATTGACGGATCGTATAGTCGCACATTTAATGGCGACAAACTATAAAAAGCTTCCAAAGTACCATTCACAAGTACATATTGTAGATATGTGTTGTGTAGTCTGTATACTCGTATGTATGTAGTTAAAACTCGTTTCCGTTTCCTCGTACTCTGCGCCTTTTTGTAGTCCTTTTGTTCGCGACTTTGTACACGAATACCATAAGGCCATGCCTCCTTCTTTCTGTGCCAAACAATACAGTCGCACAATATCTCTGGCAAGAGGTTGCGCACAATATCCTTGGAAATAAAACTCCGCCCTATGTACACACGAATAGTTCACAATGAAATCTTCAATTCAACATCCTGCCCAGAGGCCCCACTTCCCACCCCCTGAATGATACAGAAGGCATACCCACACATTCTCTGGTCCTTCGAGTAGTCCTTAACAATTTAACTGGTGAAAGTTTTGCTCTTTTTCCATGCCTTCTGTGGACCATCCCTATTCTTAGATGCGCAGTCGCTTTCTTTTACCGAAAATTCTTATACGAATGGCGAAAGGCTGCCTGAAAATGTAAAAAACAAAAAATGAACGTAATCGTATCTACGATAAGAACTAGTGGGTGTAAGAAGAAAAAATCAATTTAAATGCATTAACCTTGTGGATAAGGATGTGTGGAAGTGGCAAATGTGGAAAGGGGGTCGAAATGCAACTAAGTTATTGGTGCGGTTAGCAAGGAGGCAATAGAAAACGATTTATGGCTGGAGAGCAGGAAATAAGTTAAAAGTATCTAGAAGCACTCAAATGAAGTGGAAACTTCCCAAAAAGAAACTGCAAAGCGGAAATTCATTTATAATTCACCGCTAAAGTCATAAATAATCGACAAAATTGCGACTGCACTGTGTAAGGATATATTGAGAATGGTTTCCTCCATTTTTTTCTGGTGATTTGAAGTAGAAAACTGGTAAGGATAAAGTGGAGACATAAAGCTAAAAGATACATTGTTTTCGAGTTTTCCATTTGAGGGAAAAGCATCGGACCAAGTCGACAGCCTTGTGGGATACTTGATTCGCATGGGATTGGACGAAATGTTAAATCAACTCTTTTTCTCATCTGCTTTCCCTGCCAATTAGGTGCTTTGCTAGACTATAAGTGACTTTAAGAATCTGTTCACGTACGTGCAATTTGCTTCTCGGTGGCAACCTTCTTAACCGAGTTAACCGCATAAAAACCGTATTTTAGCGGGGTTACCTCCAAGATTTCACAAGAGAATTTGTAATGGCCATGAGTTGACTAGAAAATTAGCAAGGTAATTCACGGGTCTTCCAGACGACCTCAGTCGCTACAAACCCAAATATCGGCACCACCATAGATGACCATTTGCAATAGTGCAATAAGAATGGATCAGCTTCCACATAGTCGTACCTAACTAAAGAGAAACCGGAATTTTCTTAAGCCCGACTTTGTCCATTGCTTGCTTGGGTAGGTATGCTACGAAAATATCTTTGCAATATATAGAGCAACCTTTTCCTCCGTTTGGCAATATCTAAAAGCCGTTTTCCAGTTTCTAGAAAGTCTGAACTGAATGCTAGGTCCCCACCTTGTTGTAGAGGAGCAATCCGATAAAGTCTAACTAGATATGCTTATAGAAAGGAGCTCGCCAAGTTCGTCAGTGCTTCGTCTAAACTCAAAGGTAGAGGAGGCCCTCATAAGAAAAACGATGCATCTATCGTATAGAGTGTGGAGTGTGTTCATTTAGGCAGAACTCCTGCAGATAGGCCGATATGAAGTGGACTGACTATTGAGACTAGCTTGAAGGAGAACTATTATCTCCACCGATCGAAGCAAAACACAATATAAGAAGTTCATCTGTGTTTCGAAGAGTGCCTCTTGTAAATACTAGCAGACTGTTCAATTCCATACAAAGGCCACTACTCTGAGTCGAAAGTAGAGACTCTTCTTCTCATGCTTGAGACTGATTTTCCAGATAACTTGGTCAGAACCAGATAACAACCAGTTCCTCTTAACGGAGCTGCATGTGAGCTGAGTAACATAACACGCCGCAACTGGTATTTATCACAGAACAAGGTAGTGTACTATGTTCTTGCCAAATACCCAAATGTGGTGGCATAAGTGAGGCAACCTTTTGCGACTCTTGTCGCGAGAAGGATGAGGAGCAATATATCTGTTTGTATCTGATCTACGCTCCCATCAGGCTGATGGTACTCTGCGTTGACGTTTTGGGGTGGTGCTATGAGCACAATATCACTGAAGTGTTTGCTCATCTTTCTGCGGAAGCTCCTTGTTCTTGGGACATATTCTTATAACACAAGATACATCGTTTTCGGATAAGTCTCTTCTGACCAGGCATTTCCTGAAGAACATGTTTGCACTTAGTTGCAGAAGATGTTGACGGGGGCAAGAATGGTAATCCATTTGGGGTATCAGATATTTTGTGCCTTCAATGATCTTTTCCTTAAATATAATCGTGTTACAACAGCTGTAGCAATAACCAAATGAAGAAAAGTAGTCGTTTCTAGCATTTCAGTGTTTGGCGTAAGTACGATGAATGTGCCCACATTTGGTCTGATAGATCAATGAAAGTTTTACTCTTATTGTAGTCGACAACCATTACCCAGTTGAAGTTGAAGTTACAGACACCAATGAAGTATCTTCTTTCGAATTCAGCATCGGAACATCACTTTTGTCCTACCCCGTCATTATAACGAAAAAACTTTGATGTTGCGACAATCGAACGTTTGCAGGAATGATTTTATCTGCGAAGTGCAATAATGTGAGCAAAAGGTTCGGTTTCAGCTCATAGCTTTGCTTTATGTTATTTTCATAAAGTGGGCGTTTTGACCGCAATATCATTTATTAGTGGCAAACGAACAAGACCGATCAACTGAATCAATCCCAGAAAATTCCGGATCTCAGAAGGTGTTGTTTCCATCCATTTAGACGAGGGAGATATCATTTCATCACTTGCAAACAAATTATAGAAATCAAGTGAAAATTGTCCAAGCAGTTGTTCCTGAATACCAGATGCAACGCCATTAATCTGGAAAACTAGCAGCAAATGTTTGCCTTTAACCTGCAACAGGCTGCCATTGAAGACGTTCAGTAGGTATTTGAATTCCCTCATTCGAGCGCTTGGGTACGCTCAGCTCATCTTCTAAATTGTGGCCTTTTGAATCTAACCTAGGAGTTTCGTCTTTAGTTTTGTAATTTTCGTCTTTCGAAGAATTATTTGAAAACTCCGGGGCAGCATTTTTGGTGCTGCCTTTGGGTAATAGCGACAACATGCGATGACGATAGTAAAATTCAAAAAGTACGGTGAACTAGTTCTTGGTTTCTTCGTCAGCTATAACACGCTAACTCTTTCTTCATGCCTCTTGATCTCCTTTTTCCTTGATTTCCTTGACCAACAAATTTCTTTCGTCTTGTTTTTGGCAACTGCCCTTCGTGGGGAAGGAAAATAAATAAAGCGTTCTTAATCGCTATAATGATAACGAACAAGGAGATGGAAAAACGTCAAAAAGACTCGTCGAAATTCCACCACACGACTCACAAGGTTGCTGATTTTGTATATCATGTTTCTTTTCTTCCGCACTATTGAAGAATCATCATGTAATAGCCGTCTTACTTACTACTTGAATGGCGTTACAGCCTAGGGTGGACCCGGGTCTGGACATCTTCCACGTTGTCGCACTTCAAATTGGTTGAGGTCCGCTTTCACCTGCGCGCGCCACTATTGCACTATCCCTCCTACTAGGAATCAAAGACCCTATGGGTTGGAGCTTTGATACCTATCCCCGGCGTAGCTATCTTAGGTGACTTATGTGCATCTTTCTGGCCAGGTCAATGTCACTGTACAGCTTGTAGATTCCATCGTTAAATCTAATCCTCCAAGCCCCGACAACCTAAATGGGACTAAAAATGATTTGAAGGACTTAGCCAAAGATACGAGTATCTCCACCCACCTTCGATCAGGTTCATGGCTCTTCATCATATGCCAGAACTATGATGATGAGGGCCTTATGTAGAGTCCACCAAGTATGCTTTGACAAGTCTTTATTATTTATTTGCCTACTGGTAGGAGTTGCTCTTTGTTTGATTTCGAATGTCAGATGTCATCGTCAGATTTGACAGCGGTGTCAAGGTGATCAAAATATATTGTGAAATTTGTATCTTAAAAGACACGGGCTTTTGCTTATGCTTTAATAGATATTTTTTTGTTTTGGTAGTTGGTAGTACTGTCATTGACATTTGCGTCAAATTCGATGTCAAAATCTTCATTTGTTCAATAGTTATGCACGTGTTTTGTGAAAGAACAGAACAGAAAGTCGATTAATTTTTGGAGCAAAGAATGAAATTTCTGCTGCAGAAACATTGAGAATGCTGCATAAGGCTCTCGGTGACCAGGCTCTGTCACAACTGGTACAATCAAGTGGTACAAACAATTCAAAGCGTTGAAAATACAGATCGCCCTGGATGGCCAACAAAACAAAATAAGCTGATGAACAACACATCAAGGAAATCAAAGATTTGGTACTTACAAATCGTCGATTAACAATAAGAGACCTTGTTGACACTGTTAAAATTTCATTTGGATCAGTCCAGACCATTTTGAAATATGTTATGTGCGGAGGCCTCTGATTTTTGCACCATCTAGCACTGCATTGGTTCTTCAAGATTGTTTTGGCAAAACTTCAACTCATATGGTTCACAACCACTGTACCCGAAATTTTCCATTCAAACAAACCGCGCTTGAGATGTTGTCAAAAGCTTTTTTTTTACTCGTAGGTTGGTACTTTTGACATTTGGCACTCAACTATTTGTTTTGAGCGCCATTTTTTGGGAGTCTCTGTGTGAAAGCTTTTTAAACAAGTCAGTGTTTGCTGTGTTCTGTGAATGTCAAATTTAATTGAGCAAAGAGTTTGCCTGAAATTTTGTGTTTCTAACAAAATATCACGTGCGGAAGCGTTGAAAATGTTAAGAATGTCTAAACCCAAGCATACGAATGGTACAGAGAGTTAAGTGCGGGTCGTACTGTGGTTGGTGATTTACCTCGTTCCGGTCTTCTATCCATCAAATAAGTTAAGAAAGTCGTCCTCACAGATCGTCGTGTGAGCATCAGGGAGATATCAGCCGATCTTGGTGTATGGTTCGAATCAGTACAGAGCGTCATGCACGATGTTTTGGGCATAAGACGAATTAAAGCGCGGCTTGTGCCGAGAGTGCTGAATTTGTAGCAGAAACAGTATCGCATTGATGTCGCTAAAGAAATGCTTTCTTTGGCTCAAATTCGATGGCATCATTGACGGTGATGTGACAAAGGTGTAAAAATATGACATCGAAACTAGCCAACAATCATCGGAATGGCGCTTCTCAGACGAGCCAAAACACCACGACAGATTTGATCCCAAATCAATACTTTGTTGAGCGTTTTCTTTGATTGCCATGGTGTGGTCCACTCCGAATTTCTTCCGCCAGGCCAGACAGTATCTAAGGAGTAACCTGTGAGGGTATTATAGTATTTGAGGGAAAGTCGCAAGGGGCCAGAATTTTGGAGAAACAACTCGTGGTTTCTTCAACAAGACAACGCACCGGTTCACATATCCCATCTTGTACGAGACTAGTTGATCAAAAACATGGTTTATATCGTTACCCAAGCTCCGTAATCGCCTGACAAGACTCCTCGTGACTTTTTCCTATTCCCATGACTCATGTTAGGTACCACTGAGAACCTTACAAAAGGAGCTGCCCCTTAAATCAATGGAAAGCTCCAGGGACACCGTTTAGACACACAATTTGGGAGATGAAAACCGAATTGCTACGCGCTTTGAAGGCCATTCCGGAAATCGACTCTAACAATTTTTCGGGGATTGGAAAAAGCGTCGGCATAGATGTATTGTATCGATGAATAAATACGGATTCTAAAAGTCATAAACGATTTCACCTTATTTGTTGACCACAGCATAGAGTACAAACCCCATAACAACCTCAAGTTAGAGTTGTGCCTTGTACAATTCTGCCCAATCCGTAATTATATTGAGTTGCTTCATGTTGATAGCATATTAAACATATGTATTGTAATTCACGACTGAACACATTGATGCCACTTTTGTTCAAATGGTTGCGCATCGCTGACAGCCCTCCGACTCCAGCCAATGATGTCAATGTCAACAGCGTATGCAAGTTGTTGTGCAGACTATTGACTTACAAATTTCGCGCATAATTTTCCAAGTGTGGTGTTGAAAAAGTTATATTACAGGGCATAACCTTGCCTAAATCCTTTCTTGACACCAAAGATCTCGGAGAGATTGTTTTTATATCTTTACGGGGCAGCAAACGTTTCCCATTGTCATTCCTCCCAATCTGACCATTTTGGCAACGATGCCGGAACTATACACTGCTCTGTATAGGGCGATGCGATAACGCGATAGTTAGCTCATTGGACTATCATGCAGAGAGTCTGGGTTCGATTCCTGGCTGGGTCACCAACAATTTTTTAAGTCACCATCACCCTTTCGGCGGGCAATGGCAAACTCCCGAAATTAAAATTGCCTAAGAAAAAGCTTCTAAGGACTGCCGTTCGGAATCGGCGATAAACCGTAGGCCCCGCTCAGATGTGACAAAAATGACAACATGAGCAACACAAATGAGTGCCAAGAAGCTAGGCCATGGCCCATACAGGGCTGCCAGCGCCACAGTGGTTTGTTTTTTGTATAGGGCTGTCATACGCGCCCTTAAAACTATGAATAGATAGTGTGTATCAATCTAAAGCTCATGGGTTGTCTCCATGATCTGCCGTATGGTGAATATTTGGTCGAAATTAGAGTTTCCTAGCCTGAACCCACACTATTGTAGATCAACAGCTTCAAAAGCGTTCACACAATTCGGCAGAAAAGATCTTGTAGGTGATATTAAAAAGATTGATACCGCTGCAGTTGGCGCAGTTAAGAGGGTATCTTTTCCTAACGATGGGACAAATAATGCAGAGGTTAAATTCATACTATCGTCCCCCATATTTTTGGTGTATGATTCTTACTAAGTCATCGCATTCCGCTTTGAAGAGTTTGGGAGTGAGATCGTCCACTGCAGTATGTTTATTGGAAATTACCTTAGGTATATCTTTCTTCACTTTATCCACGTCGGGTAGGCTGAATTGTTGGTCTACATTGTCCAGGATGAAAGGTTCGTTCCGCTTTACAGCTTTATTTGGTTCGTCATCGCTGATTGTTGACTTAAAATAGGGCCAATCAAATCGTTTAAAAATTGCTTCAGGTGATGTTAAGGCACAGGTAAGACAGTCTCCTTGTGGACATGGCAAACAGTGTTTAGGTTCCATTCTTCAAGCACACTTTCTCCCGACCAAATATTGAAAATAATTTGTTTTATGCTTTTCACAAAGACATCTGCTCAGTAGATAGGGCGTCCTCGTTGATATAAGGTTTACATATTCCTTCCGTCGTTTTGTCATTACCGTTCAACTGTCTCGAGCAGTGATTTTGCCATATCGTCAGTTTTGGCCGTGACTATACTACTATGTTCCTAGTTCATCTCTACAGGACTCTTGTTGCTGTAGTAGGGCCTTACACTCTCGTTTATAAGTTTGGCACGTCGAGATGCAAGTAAGTAGGCACGCTTGATGTGCGTTCATAGGATACTAGTACGGAATTTTCGGATTGAATAACTAGATTATCAATCTGCTCCCAAATAAAGGTTTCTTTCTGTGAAGTCTCAATACTAGAAGAAAGACGTTGCTGGCTGTTATTTTAAAACTTCTTCTTGCCACGACTTTGGTTTGACGATTCAAGTCGATTCGGTCAGACTCGTTCCGACTGAAGACTGCTAAAGATACACTCTACATGACCAGTCGATTTATTTTTGAAACTTTTTTCGCCACTAAAGAAAAAACAACCAACAAATTCGTATCCCCAATTATTTTTGCCGACCCTACACTTGTTTGTCTGACTAAATCGCCACTTCAAAGTTTAAAGCCATAACCGATCGACCACAGGGGGTCGAATTTTTAGCACTTACCTTAAAGCTTCCCCCGAGGAAATCAATTTCAGGACGGGTCGAATGAATTCTTTTTTTTAAATATTTCCTCGCCAACTTCCTTAGTCATGGGATGGCTATCCGTAATTGCTTCCCTTTCTCCAATTGCTGCTACTGCAGGAGAAATTGGAAAAAAAAAGAAAAGAAGAACTCCACCATTTCTACCAGGCAAAGCAACTTCCGTAAAGGTCCCTGCGTATTCGTAGAAATTAACAAAAAAAAAAAAAAACCAAAAAGGAACAATTCACTTGCAAAACTTTGTCGGACGGATATCCTGTGATATGAAAATTACAGGACTCTCAGAATAACTCGCTGTACTCACACACACCCACACTTATCGCATGCTACGAGAACATACAATATTTTGCTACACAATAATTACAGGACAATAGAATTTGTAAGTGTAGTGCTCGTTCGTATATGGGCTAGGGCTACACTCCCGTACAGTTTAGATGGAAAAGTTTCAATGGTCCCTCTCTCGTTCTTTGTGTCAGCCACCCATCAGGATGGTCTGATCCAAATTTCAGGCTCTGCCTGTATTCTTGTCCTGCTGCGCGTTGTGTAGTCGCAATTCGTTAAATTATCCTTCGTAACCGTGGCCTTACGAATCTGCTCCTGACAGATACGAGAAAAGGCGGGAATTGCTCCCAGAACTGTTTGTGAATTATTACAGGGTGTTATACTGTGTACACGTTTGAGAATAGAATAATTCCCAGCCCAGTCCTTATACTCATAGTCAGCACCACCACCAGTACCAGTACCACCAACATCAACCAGCACCATCATCAGTACTCATTGGCAACGTCATGACCACCATTGTTGCCGGAGGAGTTTTTGGAAAATGTTAACTTTTATGGAACGCCACCACGTTCGATGCATACACTCTGCTCATAGTCTCATGGAGTTCATCTGTTTTGGCTGGTGGACCTGGACTCTTGAGGGGTGGTTGGTTGGTTTCATCTGGTTTGCTTTGGTTTGCGATGGTTTATTTGAGGTTGATGCAGAGCTTTAAGTGGATTGTAATTCTTGTTGTTCAAATACATGGGATAAGTGTGAAGAGATTTGCAGGATGAATAAAAGATTTCACTTTCGCATCGTATTGTGCCGGTGGTGGGGTGGTTTGGTGATCACTGAGAAATAGAAAGAAAAAAAAAAACAGCTCGCGGTGCTACTTAACAAATTCGAATTCAAGTACAAGTGAATGCATTTTCCAATCTTCTTGTTTGGCATTAACCGCACAGGGTCACGTGCCGTCCGTGTACTGAAATTCTGAACTGAAATTCTGAAATTCCTCCAACCCTGCTGAGGATATTATCCTCGGTCATTGATTTCGTTTAGCTGATGCAGAGGCGGCGATAAGATTAATGATTATGAGGTCTGGTTATGTCTGTTTTTGATGGAAATTAATTATTAGAATGAGGATTTGGGAACTGTATGATTCAGATGGAAAGGAGGTCGGGTGAAGTGGACCAGCAATAAATGTTTGCAATTACGATTACGGATTTAACCATGAATTGCGCAATTTTCAACAGAGTAATGAGCTAAACTACAACAAAAGACTTGAGATTGGTATCTGAGTTATTTCATACCTCGAGTAAGTTCTATTGAACAAAATCAGAGGTAGCCAAATGACCATAATGATTGAATAGGTGTAGTGAAAGTTCTTGGTACCTTCACTTGAGCTTGGTCTATTAAGAGGCAATGACATCTGAGAAATATCCGATTTAAATAAAATGTCGTCATAAGGTTATAGACTCAGAACTATAAGCTTCAGATACCCTACATGAATTGCCCAAAGAGTCTCGTGGCAAAGAGAAGCAACCACTTCAGAGGGAGAACGCAAGCAGCCTCGGATACAGATGTATTAATCGAAGAATGTTCTGGTGAGACAATTCTGAGGACTGCTACGATGGTAAAGGCTTTGGAACCAGAATTTCAGCTGGCGAAGACATCCTTGTAGCGTGTAGGGCTTACGGCTTAACCATCTTTAATACAATGTTTATTAAACATCATAGACATCTTATCACCTATAGCAGCGGAGGCCACGAAACGCAAATAGATTATCACCTCTGCGAAATGTCGATGAGAAACCATGTTAAGGACTGTAAAGTCGCTAGTAAGTCAACATCGTCTGCTTATTACAGAATTTTTCACAGCGGAACCACCGAAAATACGGGCATCGTTTGGAGAGCCAAAAATCCGGTGGTATAATCTATCGAAGGAACGATGCGCAAGATTTATCGCACTGGCTAAAGAAGTACTTCAAAATATAAATGGTATAGCAGACTCACTTAGCCCGCAAGAAATGTAGAACAGCATGCGCGAGGAATGCATAACACTCGCAAAGTCCCTTTTGGGGACTATATCGGGATACCATCATGTCGATGAAGAAACATGGTGGTGGAATGATGAAACCAAACGAGCTGTGGCCGACAAGAAGAGTGCATTCCAAGCGTGGACAAAATGCTATCGGAGCGACGATATCGAAAAAGCTCGACTGGCTCTTGAATACGAGCATCTTAAAGAAATCGCAGAGCAAGTCCTGGAGCAGGAGTTGGAACAAATATCCTCACGAATGGCAGATAGAAGAAAAGCTATACAAGAAGTTCAAACGTCGTACAATACTAAAGTGCCAAATATTTGTAAGCTCGCTGCACAGAGGCAAAAAAATTCGATGGAAATAACCTCGCCGAAATACATCAAAAATGCAGACGGTCGCTTACTAACAAATGAAAAGGAAATTTGTGGCCGGTGGCTTGAATACTGCAAGGAGTTGCTTTCCAAACAATTTTCACGTGATATCGTGCCGACAGCTGGTCTATTCGAGGAGGAAGTTTCGGACTTTTCAATCGAAGAAATAAGTAAAGCATCGGAAAAATGAAGCGGGGAAAAGCGGCGGGACCAGACAGCATTCCATCAGAGAGTTTTGGTCGAAGATGGAAGGAATCGGCAGCTAATGGCTATCGAAACTTTTAAATAAATTAAAATGTGGACAACCTATACCGAATCAATGGAGAAGTAGCTTCTTGGTTCCATTATATAAAGGAAAAGGCGACACTCGAGAATGCAACAACTACGGTTCAATCACGCTGATGTCACACACGATCAAAGTCGTCGAAAGAGTCTTAAACGAATGTCGTCAGCAAATAATAAAGCTCGATAATAGCCAGTGTGGATTTTTTGAAGGAAGATCGACGGTGGACGCTATGCAAATCCTACGCTAATAGTGGAAAAGCACCGAGATTCGTCTAAGGATTTACACATGGTATTTATCGACCTCGAAAAAGCATTCGATCGAGTGCCTAGGGACCTCATATGGGCCTCGCTGAGGTCTCAAAAGGTACCGGAAACGTACGGCAGCGAAAATGAAGATGTTGAGGATGTCTAGTGGAGTCACGCGATTGCATTAGGGCTACGCGTATCAGAGGAAGTCTACATATAAAGAATTCGGTAACCGAACAGCTTGAGGCGAATAGAATAAGTTGGTATTGCCACGTTCAAAGAAGATCTGCGGAAAATCAGGTTAAAAAGGCACTATCAACTACGGTCACTCCAACTGTAAGAAAACGAGGTCGGAAAAAGAATTCCTGGATTTCTCAGATGGCAAATACGCAACAACGCCTGGGGCTAACCATTGAAGCGATCCAGGACCGAGCCGTATGTAGACGGGTTCTGCGGTCTGCGACATTAGCCAACCCCATAAGCGGAGCAGCAGCGATGCAGTAAAAATAGGAAACTCGTTACGCATAAATTGGTATACAAGGAAAGGGTTAATACAAGGATAAGGAGAAGTACTAGTGAGACAGTTAAACAACAATTAGAATTCCTTTAACAAACATTACAACGATTGACTGAAACATCAGTTCATATTGCCGGGGTGGTTGCTACTACAATTTTTCAGTCTCATGCCTTCATCACTGCTTTCTGACTGATAGGAGATTCTGGATTCTTGCAAGGCTCAGGAGTACGTTGTTTCTTGTTTCGTCTTACCTATTTGTTCTTGGGCTTTTTTGGAATATTTTTCCAAAGGGCCTTGCGATTATACTAGAAAAACTTGCGGCAGCACCGGTTTGACTAAAGTTTCCCCTTTCATTTAAACAGAAAGGCCACCCTCTAGTCCTTGTAATCGCCCTATCAACTGCTGTTTCCCTCATTGTCATCAGATAGAGTCTATTCACTTAGCAAAAAGGCCACCGGTACAACATTTTCGTTGTACCATTGTACCATTGCAAAGTCGTGGTCGAACAGATGAGAAGGAATTCTCGAGAATGTTGCGTCGGATAGAAATGTCGTCTGTCTAGTCGACGGAGTTAAGGATGGGGTATTCCGAAACACCGGTGGTTAAACAGTCATTGCAGATGTTATACCGGCTGTTGTGGTCGGAAAATTCCTTTCCTTTTAAGGTCCTGGAAAAACTACAAAGTTACTCTTCATTTGTAGATTGCCTACATAAGGCTTTGAAATTGAAGGCCCGAAGCCTTAGTTAAAAAAAAGAGTAACGTCCTTGTCTCTAAAATAATATCACTTTGCAGTATGGTGATGTAATTAGACGCTCGGCCTAAGTAGACACAGATATATGGACTTTTGTGCTAAGAAAAACCAAAAAGCGGGCTTTTCGGAGGAGGAATTCCAAAGTTTTAGTCAGCGACGAGTAATGACAACGGCAAGGTCAGATGCAGACCCAGCTCAATTAAGCTTCTTCGATATCTTGGACCTTTTCAAAGTAGATACTAATACCACTCACGAAGTGCAGTGTGATACTGAACTATAGAGAGCGAAAAAGGAAGATAACAATTCGCATTGGCAAACGCAAGCTTCATATGCGATTACGCCCATACAAATAGGAAGGATAAATTTGACAAAGATTGTGTTCTCTCTAATATGAGAAGTGCTCCAAGAATTACGTGATTTTAATACCAAGCTAACGAATGAGAGCATCTTTGGAGACGCTTCCGAGAACAGGACTAGACAGATTGATATGGCGTTGAAAACGCCATCATAACTAGCTCACGTTTTTTACACTCCGAAATCCACAAAAGACTTTCTCACCTCCCGACCCAAAATTTGTGAACCAACCCTACCACACTGTGATCACCTCAAGCTACAGTTCCAAAAGTCTTCAAAGAACTTTTTGGATTGACAAATAAACCTGTCCATATGCAACTTAATTTCGCGGGATGCCCATGCATTAACGGGAACCAGGAGTTCGCATAACTCTCATAGCAATTCGAGACACTTGTTGACGACTTAAGTTTCACTCTTGATAAGAGCCGACGTCGACTTTAAGCTTCCATCCCATCTTAAGGTCACGGTATTCAGTTCTTTGTCCAATTCTACATAGAGTCAAACCAACCGGAGGACCGTTCTTGTGAGTTTAGGTCTGAACCACAGTCATCGTGACGCTCTCAGGAGGAGGCCCACTTCTTACAAGTCAGACCCTGACCAAAGTCCGAGGGCTCTGAATCCCAATGTACTGAGTTTTAAGTTCTGGTCTGGACTGCAGGTTGTCCTGCCACCCAACATGACGTACGACTCGCAGCTTGTAGCTGGTCAAATCGTAGTAGGCCTTAGTGGCGTTAAGATCTGAAAACGATTACGATTGGACCAGTATTAAACTACGTCATTGATGAGAGTTGCTTTGGTAATTGGGCAAGAAACCAGGCTAGTGAACAAAGAATATTGCATCAACTTCATGAAGTATTACAAGAGGTTGTAAGATCATCACGTTTAGCCATAGTAGGGTAGTAGGTTCAAGCAGTCAACTTAAGAATCACTTTGTTTGAGATATGTTACTTTGCGGTCCCTTCTTCACTAAGATTTTTTGAAACCGTCGCCTGTCACCTTATGGTGCATGGTGAACTTCTTCTAGAATGGTTCATCGAGTACCCCCGTTACCTGGCACTCACCAAAGTTTGACTCTCTTTCTTCTAAATAAGTCCTGCAGAATATTGAAGTAGTGAAACACCAATTTTGTGTCAAAAAAATTTGAGTTCACCACTTTTCATGCCTTTTGGTTGTCCGTGAGAATGTCAGGAGAGTTTATCATTTCATTTCTACATTTTAAGATGTCACGTAGCTGAACTTGAAAGACAATAAGACTGTTTTCGGATCCATCTGCTTCTCGGCACACCCCAGGTTGCGTGTGCTGTTAAGTTCCGATGTTCGTAACCCTCTACGAATGAGCAGCCATCAGATCCATTGCATATAGTGCGTACAGCGTTTGTAAGAAGGTGGATATTAGTTTGGTTTTCCAACCTTTTCTGAATGTTGCTGGTGTTTCGATTGTTTCTAGTGCTTTGGCGGAGCTCCGAATGATTCGAAACTGTCATTTACGACGAAGGCAATGTGAGCAAGATTTTCCTTTGCAGAACTTTCAAGATTGGTTGTGTTGGTTTCGAATCATCTCGTTTGTTAATCCGATACTGCTTGCTGACATTGTGGTTTCAGAAATGAATCTCCATCCACTAAAATGATAGCCATACGACTCGCTTAATTGGGTTACGTTAAGAGCAGTAGCTTCGGATATGGAACAATCCTGGAGCAGCTACTGACAGGGGCTGTCGCACAATGCTAAAATCATTATACAGTCAGAACCGGGTGAGACTCCTAGGACACTGCGGTATAGAGGGAAACGAACAATCGGATGAGCTTGCAAGAAGAGGAGAGCTACTCGACAACAGAGACGCCACCCCTTTGCATAGTAAGGAGCACTATCGAGGAAAAAATCATAAGAAACTGCCACACTAAAGTAGACAAGTCTTAACGGTCATAGGGTATCTAAGGCTCTATGGCAAATTCTTGACGGTAAAAGATCAACAGAGTTAATACAATCAAGCAGGGATAAGCTTTGGACAATAATCGGTATTCTAACAGCACACTGTCTCCTGCGGAAATACGCAAAGAGATTCAAATCGTCAGTTACTAATTTTTGCAGATTCTGCGTTGATCTGCAAGCCGTTGAGGACATAACACACATATTATGTGAATGGGAGGCAATATCGCGTAGTCGAAGAAAAAATACTTTTTTGAAAACCAAGAGCATATAGACGGCACGAACCTAAAGAGCCTTCTGGGCTTTTGCAAAGAAGGAAGGAATCGGATCTTTTACTAGGGAAATTGTTTTCGTGTTTTGCCCTTTGGAAAGTATTTATGTGACAATTGGCACACTCCTGTTTTAACCTAACCTAACATCACATCAAACCTGCGTTTTCTTTTGAGTTTAGGAGAAAGACCCTCAGTCAATTGGCGGTGGTTTCATGGAAACAGAAAACATACGAACAGGAGTTTTGTGGCTTCACCTGTAGAACGATCGTTTGACCTCAGAATTGAGGGGTTCAAACGATACATCCCCTGGTGATGATACCCTCCTGTATGCAAGCCATATGCTTCTACTTTAATAGATTACATTGATCAGAATCATGCCTTACTTAGTTCGTCGCACTTTACTTCTTTAGACAGCCCTGTTGACTAATGTGTTTTCTATTCAGTTTGAATCTTTGGATCACATAAGCTGCAGCTCGGTACTCTTTTTGTCTTGGCAATTTCCAACACACATTGGCTAGTATAACTTTGCTTCAGAGATGGTTTGGAGCCCTTATTTCGACGGTTCAACAGATTGATGTAACTAGTTCTTCGCGGCTTTCACATCATGTGTTCGGATCTAAGTCACTTAGAACGGACAGATTCCTTCTATTTAAGAATCAGCAGACCCAGCCTGATTGGCCTATGGGTCAACAGTACTGACTGGGAGCGCAGTTGTATCGCTGGATGTTCATACATTTATGGAGTCATCAGTCTCTATTAGGAGTTATTTCATTATCACCAGTTAACAGAGCCCGTTTTGCTGAGAGGAGAGCTGGGATTGAAATCGAAGGTTGTCTTATGTTCGAGTATATTAGTGACTTAGTATCCTCATAGCCATGCACCTTAGATTTAGGATTTCTTCTTAGACGTTCACTTCTCAAGATGCTCACTTGAGCTGTAAGTCATGCAACAATGGGATTTGAAATTCTTCCAGTCCATTCTACTCTTCTGATATACCTTCACTGGACTCTCATGAAGTCTCGAGTCATTTGGCCCAATACGAGTAAGACAGGAAATTTATAGGATCTATAGCTCCATTTTCAAGGTCTATCTTCACATTCCAACGTGCTCTAATAGGATACTACTTATCTATATGAATCTCTTTAGGGCCGTCACTGATTCTTAAAGGATTTCACCAGTTGTTATGGTCTCTGATGTGCCTTGATAGTATCCCTTTTTTCTGTACCTTTGTACCTTTTTTCGAGAACCGAAAACTGAAATGATTGCTTAGAAAGCCTACACATTGCAGTTGAGCAACAGATAATAGATTCTTTTATGGTTCAAGATCTCATTAAACGGACTTCTAACCATCAATCTTCGCACTTGACGATGACAATGATCTTTTCCAGTCACTGTTGTCAAACAAACACTTAAGTGACACTTTCCGACCGCCCGTCTCCCCAAAAAAAACCTGAACAAAAATAAAACCAATATACGAGAGCATGATTGCGTGCCGGTAAACTCCATTCTCAAGAGATGTACTCGTAGAAATGATGGATCACCTGAATTGCACCATTTGTCAAAATAAATGGCCAACAACATGGTAATAACTGCACCACTAACCGCAATGCAGCACCGGCTAGAATAGCATCACAAGTCAGGCAGGCAGCACTTCAATCTCTAACCCCAGCCGCAATCAAAGGACAGTCAACATTCCTGTACTGTATCCCTCCACTACAGCTGGAGCTGGAGATTTTATTTATTATATCACCGTGGATAGGTGCATTTCAGTGATGTCCTTTACCAATCGGATGGGTGCAGGGTGTCCAACTCGCGTGTGCAATCGAGAAACACACGAAACTTGCCTGCAATTTACAAAACCCATTCAGGTTCACCCTCCAATATCATAGAAACAGAGGCACTGTCCCGTCCATATGCACATTTTATTTGTGGCTTCGAAATGCCACAGGACATTTCACAGGACAACACCATAGATTCGGAACTCATCTTTCGATGGCCGAGAGTGTAAAGTATTCACACCGCCGCCGCGCCGACGGCAATACTTGCATGCACAAAATGAAACAACAAAAAGGGTGCCGAGGAAGCAGTGTTCAATTTGAATTCAAGCGCCAAAAATGAGAGAATGTGTTGGTCGGCATATTGGTCGGTTTGTCCAGCGCCTGAAGTATCCTAAGAAGGGGCAGGTCGCTGTTGTGGAGGGGAATCTCTCGATTTTTATTGTACTGACTGCAGTTGGTGGCATGAAGTCAGATTGACAGCCGCAAATGCATATGACAAATCATTTTCAGAGCTGTCACTTGATGACTTTAGGTCTCTGGATTTGGGACCATTGCCGATCATTGCACAATAGCAGTGGCTCTTGTCTGGGTTCGAGTTTTTTCCTTCTATGTTCTGGTTCTCTCCAAGGACAAACAATCAATTTTCCTGAAATCAAATGGCAAGCAGTTTTTTTTTTTTTGAAGAAAGTGATAAACGGACAGAGGAGAACTGTCGTGACCTAGGGAATGCAACAAAGTGGTAGGAATATGTCCTCGTATCCTATATGGTGTGACGTGTGCATAGATGAATTATTGCACTTGAAGAGGCTGAAAATGATTCATTGTTAGGCACTTTGTAGTCATCATCATTATGGTCGTGTTTGCTCATTGTGACGTAGAAAGGACTTCAGCATCTTTATTTTGCTTATTTGGTTTCAATCGAATTCAAAGGACAGTTGATTGGTTAGAGATAAACTTTGAAGGACATTCGAGACATTTGAGCTATACCCTCCTTAACAGAAACTGCTTCTTATTGTTTTTTTTTTCTTGGAAATAAAATCACTAAGACGGTAGCCTCAATATTTGATAGAAAGTAGAGGTTGCCCAGAGCCTCGAACAATGCTCACATACACATATCAAGAAGAATTTATCCTTGCAACCATTTTAAGGAAGGCCTATGAGTTTTTGGAGTTTTTCCTCCACCTCCACACTGGCAGAAAAGACAGACAGAAGAAGACAGAAAAGAAGAGGACGCGCGGAGTCCGCCTCTAAAATAAACGAACCTTATTCTCCTTCCAACCAGTAGACCTCTCTATAAAGTAGAAATTACATTCTGGAATAGTTTAGACGAACCTAAGACTATTATCCACAGAACAAGTGCTTGTATGCCTCAGGGTTCCGTTTTTCCTCCGACACTTTATTTAGTTTTCGTTAATGTCTTCCGTTGTCTGGCACTTCTAAACCAATACATTGTATATACTAACCTCTCTACTTTTCACATTCATTACTGCAATTACATCTCTGCTCTTTGACTTGAGAGTGGAATGGCGGAGCGTGTTAAGCTAATTGAGTTCCGATGTAACAAGGTTTTCCACCTTAATGTTTCCGAAATATAATGCTGACTGTTGTCACTAAACTAAAATGTAAGTACTCAGCCATCATTCATGGTAGAATTGCTAGAAGGGACTCAAAACCGCGCAATAAATCTCAAAGCTGATGTCGATATTTCCCTCAGCACTGATAAATTGCGTCTTGCCGTTCCAAACTCTGTCAAAATTTCTAGCAATTTTTTCTATCGTCACAGAACTCTAAGACAAGGATCTATGTAGATCATTGTACTCCTTGTCTGTGCCTTTCACAGCTTTTCTATTCTATTCACCCAACTATCTAGGGCGGCTCTAATCGAGGACGCAGGCAGACCTAACGTGGGCTCGGGTCCTGAAAAACCTTCCTCTGAGCCTTGCTAGGAAAGTTCATCCCATTGTTACCTGGGACTTAAATAAGACTCAGTTCTATCAGCCTTCCGAGTCCATTTAGTGAAAGTCGTGAGAGGGTTCTGCAGGGCCTTGGGCGCGGTTAAGTATCTCCTAGCTTCCTCCACTTCGTTGCCATCAGCATTGCCTATATCTCTACAGAAAGACACCAGAGCCTCACTCTAAATCAGTCTTGCAGCCATTCTTGAAGATTCGATTAAGTTCTTACCTGGCTGAGACCAGTCATGTTCAAGGAAGGTCGGTTTCATACTTTCGCTGTAACAGAAGTTCTACGTCATGATATCACTCGGGTTGTCCTTAAGACTAGGGTCAAAAGAAAGTTGGCAAGCAGCTAATAAAAACTTCAGTGCATGTACCAAAGACCACTTTTTTTGAACGAAATATGCTATGAACTTCAAGGGAAGAGAGATTCACCTGTATGTCTAGAGCCCGGTATCTCAGGGAAAGCCTAATCAGTAGCCACGGATTGGGCTTTTAAGTATTTTGGCTACTAGACAACCGATATAATTGGTCTTATCACAGCCATGTAGGTCCAAAGAATTTTCCTTCAAGACAAACTCCATGTCTTGCCAAAAACTCCGTTACACTGCCAGAGAGCAGAAAGTGCCTACGATATTCGCAACATGTGGGATCCACGGAAGTTTGCTCTTCACGGTAACATCGAGATACGTTGCTTCATTGGCGAAGCAGAGGGTAACGCAGATAATACACACAACATGAGTTAGAGTAGCCAGCTTCCGCTAACAACCTCAGTTTCAAGAGAATTGACTGAAAGCCTGTTTCGAGTGCACCAATCGTTCATTACGTGTAGGGATGCCTGCGCCTTAGAGTAACAAACAGCTCAGCTTCATCATCTGGAAATGAGTAAGCATTGACTTTTAATAGTGTCAAGCACTGAGTTCACAAACTTGCACCACATTAGTGGTGACAGAATGTGGGCAACAACCTGTAAACCCTCGCCATCATATGTTCGCAACAGTATAGATGCGCATTCGGTTTCCAACAACATTGTCCTTATCCACAAAATTAGTTATTCGTCCACGCCGTGTAGACTCCTACTCCTTCTTGTCGCAAACTCCCTCATTTTTGCCTGCAAATTTTAAAGCGCAGTCTCGCAAGATCGATTGCGTTCGTAGGCAGTCTTGTTTGTTCACATGGAGCCCAGCCATTCTTTCTATGCTCCCCAAAACAGGGTATGAGTATGACTCTCTTAGAGAGCTTTGTCGCCTTTGCCGATTTTCGGTATAAAGGTTATTTTCACTGATCATCAAGGTTAAGGTATTTATGCCAGTGCTTCGGTAGCAGTGGAGATAAATCTTCGGAGTTGCCTATACCATAGCTGAGTATATGCTATCGGTGCCAACAGGCTTGGAGCCATTAAATAAAGCAACAGCATGTTTTTGTCTTCATCTGCTACAACACCAGCTACCACATGTTGTGCTATATACCTCACTTATAGTACAGATTCAGTAAATATAGGAGCTGGTTGCGCCCTGGTTCTCATAAGGTTACCCGGGAACTGCGAAGTGAATTTTAAGCATGACACGGCGAGTCCCTGGTTTCGACTTAGTGAATGTCCCAACAGATGTTCTGAATGCATCCAGTCTGCTTGTTTTTCTTCTTTTGAGAACTTAACTCCTGGTTAGAGGAAATGTCTACAGATTTGTCAATCTTCTCCTTAAAACGCTTCAATCACGATCAGAAGATCGTCGATCTGACCATCCAGATCTCCTGTTGTTCTTGTACTTGCACACCCGATTTAACAACTTTACGCAACTGTCAGATAGCCGTAAACCGATTTCTTGCTGTCTTAAATTCGTAACAAATGTTAACCAGTCACCAACTTTAGTTCTCAGCCTCTTTAAACCTTCAACAGTAACAACCGCATTGCTACGGATGTTCATCGGTCTGGCCTCAATCCAAAATCCGGACGAACTTTGAAATACTCTAATTATTTCACAACCTTATAAACCACTCCTAAGCCCTCAGGCATTATAACCTGCAAACATTCAAAACCAACGTACGTCGGTATCCTTTTTTCGTTTCTCCTTGGGGCGTATTCGAAAACATTTTAGGGATATGCTAAATCCTAGTTATTAATCTCTCGAGTATTCGTACAACGTTCCTTCGGAAATTTGGAATTAGTTTTATTTTAGTTGTTTAACTAGGTTAGTTGTAGCTGTCTTGAATGATTGACGATATGAAAACCGAAAAGGAAAGATGAATTGAAAATTTGTTAGTTTAGTCACCCATTTCCACTAGAATTAATTAACTAACTCGAATTAGTTGTCATTGAATGGTAGGCAATTAATTAATTGTTAGTCATTAGTTGCAACTAATTTTTGACTAATATCGGAGCACGTTAGCGTATTTTTTGATATTTTGTTATTTGAAGTTCTTTGATGCTTAATAAGATTGGGATCTAACCAGGCCAAACTCAATCAAAAACAGTAAATTTGTTGCTATTGTTGGCTATCTAGAATGATGCATTTCATTTGGAAGACTGATAGGTTATTCTAAAACAAGCTTGACAATCACGTGACCATAATGCTGAGAGGCTGTGACATCCAGACGCTATGTGAATTGGCAACTCGGTAGATGAAGTTCTGAACAGAATTCTGAAGTCAGAAACAACACCAGAGAGAAATCGTTAAGTTGCTTATTTTTCACTGTTGCATGTGTTGTTCAGCAGTCGGATACAAAATAATAATAAAAAATCTACTTAAGCATTCATCCCCTCTCTGCATGGTAGTAAGTCTGTTTAAGTACTTCATCATCTAATAAAAATGGACCAGAAGCAGACAAAAAAAAAAAAAAACAAGAAACCCTCCAAAGGACTCATCTCATCACACACCATTTACTGAATAATGTTCCTCACTTGGGCTCAGTTCGTGTAAACCAAACAACGATTAATGTGTAACATATTTTTGTGACATTTTCTTCCCTAACCTCCTTTCAATGTCGGCTTTCGCGTCTCTCCCTTAACTGCCGTCTTTACTTTTGTCAATTTGCGCAGCATCCTGATAGAATGTCCTTCGCAAATTGACTTTTTTTTTTTCCTTTCCTTTCATTCAACCCCATCCATTGGACGAAAGAGCATATTCAGAGCCGAGACATACCATATGTTTCCTAATGAGATGTCTTTTTCATACCCTTGGTGGTGGGGTGACTTCGACAATCGACCGACATCCCCCGAAACCGGATACCGGTGGAGAAATAAGATACGTCACTACATGATTTTACTAATTGCTCATAGAGAGTGGGTCACTGTCTCATCCCGCTGTCAATTATTGACACTAGACACAATGCAAATCGAATTCTTGTAACCACAAATTGATGACTTTGTAAATAGACTGATGAATGAGGAATGCATTGCGCCAATTCCCACAGGACTATTTACCAAGTCAGTGAGAGCCCAGACGAGAACCCTTGAAATCGAAGTGTTCCGCCAGAACCCCATTGCTGTCATCGAGAGCTCAAGTGAGTTTAAAGGCTTACCCTGGTTTACCCATCGCTTAGGCATGTTAAGTCGAATATCAAAGGATAAATCACATGCAGTCAACAAATACTTTTTAAATTCAATAAAAAAAACTCCGGAAAAGTGTAGGTTGGGGTGGAGGGAAAAAATACAAAAAAAAAACTCCGAAATGAGGGTGTTAAGTGATTTAGCAGCCAACGACAATGGCAAGAGAAGTAGCAGCAGCAGTAGCAGTCACCAGCATTGTTCATCCCTTTGAAAATTCGACTGCGAATCTGCGAGCACGAGTAGAACTCGCACTCGTATCTACAACCCCCATTGAGGCTGGCTAGGATGAACCAGGAATTGGGCGTAGATATTCCTTTATTCACTCTCTCATTTCCTCCTATTGACAGGGTGCAGGGATCCTGTGTTTTTTTTTTTTTTTGTTGTGTTGGGCAAATCAAAAACAGACGACACTGTTTTGGACATCTTTTAAGGCAACGGGCTTTTCGATTGAAGTCTGATACTGCTGCTACCCCATTTCGGTGTAGATTGCTCATCGGTATAGAAAAATCGAATTTTCCTTTTCTCTTCTTCCGGGTTTATTTTTTTTTCGGGGATTTTTCCTTGGAACGAGTATACTTCGAGTCGGAAGGGAATTGATCCGTTTTAAATGGCATTTTCCACAAGACGATTATTTAAATTAGATTTGCCGGTTGGTATCCTTGAGGCACTCGTCTATGTACGGGCTGGTGGGTAGGGTGGTTTGTTCCCTTTTTATGAGATTCCGCCAGGAGGCAATGTCAGTTGAGAGTAATACTTGGATTATGGTTTTGGTTATGATGGGAATTTAAAGGTTACCCTGTGTTTTAAATACGCCAATTGCACTGCTATTCGATTGGCATTAGTTTCCGGAATATTGGTTGCTCTTTTACTTCCTCCGGGCTACTCGGGTATCGAGGTTTCAGAATGAAATCTGGAAGTTATTAGCTCCATTGGGCACTGGACATGTTTACTAGCTTACTTAGTTTAAATGCTCAAATGATTCAAACGCAGGTACAAAAATTGCTTTTGCCAGCGTTAACATGGTGATGCCCAGTGCTGTAACTCTGACTATAGATGAATTGAGTTTATTTTATCTCTCGTCCAGTCGGACTTGACCTCATAAATTTCATAAGGGAGTTGAAGTCATACCAATGGTTCTAAGTTTTCGTCAACAGATACATACATGAGCAAGTTCAAAATACCACCTTGATCAAAAAGTTCCCGGAATTTATTCAGAAAATTAAAAATACAAAAGTTTGTTCATCTAAATCTATATTGTCCCCTTCAAAGTAATCCCCATCGACTGCAATCCTCAAAACATTTTTTATATTCGGCTTTCAGTATGTCCGTCAGTGATTCCTGCGATTTTTCCATTACTTCCTCTCGGCTGCTGAAACGCGTTCCATGTAGTGGTTTTTTCAACTCGATTGAACAGAAAGAAGTCACAGTCAGGTGAATTCGGTGGCTGTTGGATGGTATTTGTTGCATTTTTCGTCAAAAAATTACGAATAACGATGGTACTGTGCGACGTTGCATTATCATGGTGCAAAATCCACGAGTTTTCTGCATACAATTCTGGTCTCTTTCGGCGAATTGCTTCACGCAAACGTCTCATAACGCCAAAATAATGCTCCTTGTTTACTGTCTGGCCTTCTGGCAAAAATTCATGATGCACTACTCCGATGTAATCCATGAAAACCATGAGCATTGCCTTCTTTTTTGACTGAAAACGACGTGTGGTTTTTTTTGTCTCGGCTCATTTGGTGAATGCCATTCACGTGCCACTAGTAAAAGATCGTTTTCTTTAGGGAATCGTTGCCGAAACATTTTTCCAACATTTCCAGCGTTCGCGCACCATTAAATCCGTTTTTTACGCAAAATTTAATACAAGTTCGTTTTTGTAAATTGTAAAAAATCGCCAACACACACAGAGATAGATGTACTCTTGGCTACATAACTTTTGCAAATGTCAAGCTATTATGCTAAGATTTAGAGGGAATATCAACAACAGATGTACCAACTTAACAACAAAAAAACAAAACTCAAATCGGAACAATGGGAGCACCACACGGTTATTCCGCGAACTTTTTGATCAAGGTGGTACTTCAAGTTGACTTCTAAAAGGACTTTTACGTGGAGTCATTTAGAATATTTAGTGTAGCACGCTTTTTCCAAGATACTATAAAATTGAACTGAACCTCACCTAGGGGCTGTATGTGGGGTTATGATAGAACCATACTGTTGCGAAGCCTCCATTAAGGGACGATCAACTCTTGAAGATATGTACACGAAAAAATAGCGAAAGAACTTCTAATCAGCACACGCAACATAAGACCCCTTGTACACCGATAGCAACCGAACAATTAGCGTAGGATTTAAACCGACAAACGAAGATCAGAAACTGCATCATAAACTGCTCCGATAGCTAACGAAAATAAAGTAAAGCCAAGGCTTTCTTGAGTACGATTGGTAATTGAAGCAAACAGTCTTAAATGTTTGTAATGTGAATGAGCGCCTCCTGTTAACTCCTATCAGGGCTGAACCCCCGAATATGAGCCTAATATCCACGCGTGCCTCCACTGATTGGAAAGGGGATAAAACCGTAAAACCTCTACACATTACGTTTAATATAGTCTGACCCATTTTGCACAATTCTAGAAAAGAGAACATAGTTTGTGGTGCCATTGAATCGCCTTAATTTTCGGAAAAGAAGTTGCAATACTGCAAATTAATCCGATACGATTAACAACATCGTGAACCAGGTATCTAGCATGTTTGGTGCTTAAACGTTATACAGGATATAGGACAAGTAACTTGTTTTAGCCAGAATAAGCATGGTCTATGCGACAGACAAGCAATTATTGTGACTCGGAAGCTTCATCGATCGAAAATGCGTTTTTCCTCAAAAGGTCATATGTCATTGGATCAAGTTTTGAAGACTGAAACCGATAGGTTAATATCTTTACTGCAATCATCCTCGTTCACACATGTTCATTGTAGAAAGCACCTTAAATCCGTTAGATCACTGGCTTTAAGCCAGTCAGTATCTGACTTAAATTCATATGAAAGCCACGTTTCACAAGTTTAATGCGGTCCACTAATGTGACTGATACCTATCTCAAGCTAGACGATCGCCTTCGATGGGCTGATTTTACGGCTCCCAATATGATAACAAGAAGCGTCAGGATTTCAAGTATACAAATCGACAAAGAAGTAACTATACATTGGACTGATGATAAAATGCTTTCCTATTTTGGCGTGCCATGTAATGAAATCTCCTCCTCTGTTAGAAGGTTATCTGGATTGGAACATTGGTATGGCACTTGAGTGTATAAAAACGAAAGAATCAGTTGGCTCTATGCAAAACTAGGCTTCAAAAGGGGTTCATATCTGGGGAACCCATGGTGGAAAATTACAAACATATGTCTTTGATCATATTCTGGTCGTTTCCTCGATTTAATGTTATCAGTTGTTGGTGGTAGCGATCCCCATTAATTGTTTTACTAGATCTTAGCAGTTCATTCTACATGATTCCCTTATGCTTCCAGCAAATACACAGCATAACCTTCTCTCCACAGATATTGCGTATCAGTTGTGAGGTTGATCTAGACATGATTTCGACCCATTGGATTGTCGAAATAGATCCACCTGTCATCGCCAGTTTGTGACAACCAAGCAAGATTTCTAAAATGGTTTTCCACCTTTCGATGTATCTATCTCCTAATTGATATAAAACGCATTTTTCTTCTTTTTGGGAAACCAGGGCTTTTAGAACTTTGGAAATTTACTTACTTCACTTAGGGGGCTCTACAGTCAGGGGTACCCCTGGGCCTCAGTCAGCAAGCGTCTCCAGTCAGCTCGATACTTTGCGGAGGTACCCTCCCGAATGCATGCGCCACCTGAGTCTTAGTCTTTCTCAACTGCGCTGTCCTTGGGGGGCAAATTCAAAGACTATTCGAACTGGAGCGTTGGTGTACATCCGCTCTACATGACGCAGCCATCTCAGTCGTTGGATCTTCACACTTTTGGCTAGGTAGTTAAATCTTCTCCTCCACTCATCGTCAATGCAGTTGGAACCGAAGATCACTCAAAGAATTTCCCTCTCCAGGCAGCCAAAAACACCCTCATCCATATTTGATAATGTCCATGCCTCTGTGCTATAGAGCAGGACTGGGATTATAACGTCACTTTTGTTGTTCGAGAGAGGGCTTTGCTAGTCAATTGCCTTCTTAACCAAAGAAGGAGCGATCAACAAGAGTTATTTTTCATTTGATCTCAGCACTGATGTCTGAATTGATAGCGGGGTGTAGGTAGAACAATGGTCCGAGTCGATGTTGGCTCCTCGGAACGTTCGGACATCCGAAATACTGGAGCAGTGTCTTGCGTCGATCGCAATGTGGTCAATCTGGTTGACGGTAAATTGATCACGAGTTCTCCAAGTCCCCTTGTGAATATCGAGATGTGGAAACCGCATCTTAGCTACGACAATGTTATATATTTATCAGAAGCGGTGTTGTGCAGGCTATATCTTCTGACAGTACTACCAAAGATGCCCTCTCTTCCTAGCTTTGCATTAAAATTGCCAAGGACAATTTTAATATCATAGCTAGAGCATTGCTCGTATGTCTTTTTCTAGAGCTCATAGAAGGCATCTTTGGTGCCGTCATCGCATAACGCACAACGCACAACGCCAACATGTGATAAAGCCATGGTGTTCATCATCATTAGATGAAAATGAAGAGAACGTTGATCCTAATGAAGATCAGGCGGAAACTCATATGGAATACACGTATCAGTATACTGAAGCTCTTGACACAAGCAACCAGAGAACTTGAATTCACGAGATGAAAGCATGGATAATCGAAGACGAAGACGATTGGCAAATACGAGGTTCGGCAATGAGTTGGGACGTCAATGAATCCCCATAATCGTGAGCTAAAGCAGATAATGCGAAGATTTTAGACAAATGAAGATGCCGAAGGAACTATACTCAAAAAATCGTTCTAGTCGTTCTAGAATACCATTTGCTAGTACTGGAAGTTATATTTAGTCGAAAAGGGTGTTACTAACCGGGAGTCAACTTTTCAGTTGTCAGTTTCGTTTTGCTGCCTCTGTTTAATCTACCCTCAACGGTTTTTCCATTCGTACATTCATAAACGTAGTCATCTGACTAAAATGTCATCGGCAAACCTTTCACCAACAATTAACATTTTGATGGATCGCCAGGATATAGGTGTCTGCTATCAATTCATTCATTACGTGCTACGTGCGTGACCAATTGTGGCGACTTTTTCACATTTTTTCTCTCTGTTCTCTCTGTTGCTCTGTTACCATAGGGCTCATGCCCATTGCCTCATCATCATTATTTTGAAATTCATCCTGAAATCAGGACAATTGATCAAAATCATAGCAACACAGCGACAAATTGATTCCGAATCCTTTGCTAATGATTCGAGGATACGAGTATGATCGATGGCATTGTGACACAACTTTTGTTAAAGAAATTTGTTACGCAAATTTATTACAAGCGAATGGTTGCCAATGGGCATGGACAATGACAATGGATCCATCCTAGTATGCGAATTGTAAACTGAATGAATGCGCATATTTGTCACACAAACATACCTACGAGTATGTATACCTAGAGCAAGACAAAATCTTATTCAGACGAAGGACTTGAAATCGAAAAGTCAGACTTTTAGTGTCCTCTGGTGGGTTTATTCGTATTAATTGAATTATCTCGAATCCTTTGTTCTCTTATGATTATTCAATTTATAAATTTGTGTCCTTAGACATTTTCGCCTGTGAATAATGGAGAACAGAACATTTGTTGTTGCTTTGTTCTAGTCTAGTTCTAAGGATGTTTTTTGGTTTTTTTTTTGTTGCCTTCGAAGAGGGAAAGTTTTAAATGGAAGGCTGGTTGTTAATTGAAAAAGTTGTTTCACTGACTGTAGAAATTGGGGAATAATTTTTGTATTTGGAGCATTTATGCATAAAGTAGAGAATTTAGATTGGTCTTTGGGAAGTTCGTCCTTAAAATGCATTGAATTACAATATGTTCACAGGGAGTGGGATGTCGTAAGGAAGCTCTGCTCTGCCGGAGAAAAATATTGACTGGTAAATAGTCTCTTTGGAAGAGAAGGACTACATGGTGCCGTTTGTGCCTTCTTGTAACGAAATATCTAAGGAAATGAAGAACTAAAAGAGGACGTTGCTAAACATCGACTGTTTGCCACCGTAAACTGGCTTCTGATTACGTTACCGGAATTGACTGGTACGGATTGAACGCACAATTCCATTTTTTCCGACTTCTCACTAACTTACTTAAGTACTTACTCAAAAGGGGGTACATTTGAAGGTGGACCTTCTCCTCTAGCTTCAAACCACTTCAATGAACCCGGTCTTGGGCCAACTGCCTCCACTTGTGAACCCCAAGATTGTTACGGTTCCATTTCATTTCGGTGTAAACACAAACCGGACCGAACATTTTTCAAAGGATTTCTCTCCCAAAACAACTGAGGATTTCTTCATCCGCTTTCAATAGAGCTCATATGCTTCAGTTAAGACTGACATGATCAAGGTCTAATATCTCATAGATTCTCCATTGTTGTTCGGAGTTTTCTACTCAGCGATTTTTCGTTTTTGTTTGTGCAGCGGTGTTATTGGCAGAGTTCATAGAAGAGCCAAGCTAGACAAAGTCCTTTACTACTTGGAAGTCAGTCGGTCGTGATGTCCTGTCCAATTCATCGAGGTTATGGGTGACATCCCTATGAGTAGTAGTTGCAAAGACTTTTGAAAGATCGTGGCATGTAAATTTCGCACAATTCTTTCAAAAATGATGATGATGATGATGTCATTTTGTCGAAAACCTTGGCTCGATTTAGCTCGTTTCTTAAGATATAGTCATACGCGACCCTAAAATCTTTGAAACAATGGGTATCGGTTTGGACTTTTTGATTTTTTTCCCAGAATCTTCCGGAATGTGAAAATTAAATCAGTTTTTGGCCTTCTTGGTGTGGAACCACATTGATTGATCGCCGACGAAGCGATTCAGACCTTCACTGTGTCAGATAAGATCTTGTATGCGATGTTGAGAAGAGTTCTATAGACCACTTTAGTTGGCACTGTTGAGGGGGTCTCCTCTTTTATGGAAAGGCAAACGATACAGAGCAGACATACACTCTTCTGACCAGATATTCGAAATGAGTTCGTGCATGGTCTTATGAAGTCATTTTTTATCAACTTTACCTCGACCGGTAAACCGTCTGTCTAGCTACTTAGTTGGATATTGCTATCCCTACTTAATATTTTAGCTATAATCTACCTTATTTGACGGTGTTCATCTTCATCCATTATTTATTCTGCGAAGCAGTGTTTCATATTCTCAGCCTTGACAGTGACGCTACTACAAAGATCACTTGGTGCTGGCAGTATGGGAGCTGGTCAGAGATTTCACGTTTTGCGATTACACTTCTTTGTTGTAGCGCTTCGGCGATCTGCATCAGTGCCTTCACTGCAACAATGTGGTAATTCGAGTCAATGTTGGCTGTCCGGAATGTTTAGAAGTTTAGAGTACTGGAGGCATGTCTTACTCCTATTGCAATTTGATCAACGCTTCATGATCCGTCTACTTTTGTATATTGGTATCAGGAAAGTCTACTGCCAGAAGCCCTAACAAAGATTTCTTCCTTTCCTATCTATACTAAGAACATTGATTATATGTCCTCTCGTAGAAACATTCTTTGGTGGCTTCGTTCTTTTTCGTAGGGACATGGGCGCATAATAGGCTTATGGTAGCGAACTTAGCTTTGGTGTTGATTGTCATGCTCGTGCCTAAGGCTCAAGACTTCTTGCCTTTCGCTGTTTCTTGCTGCAGCTGCGCTGTTTCCGTTTCCTACAGGATCGCATCCGATCGCACTCCCTGGATACTGGTGATTTCTGTGTAATAGTAGTCAAGAGCAATAGCTTATAGCTCGGCTGACTGTAATCTATAAATAGTCCGAGCACCGCACGTGCAAATCCCAAGATCGTTGTCTTTTAATCGTTTGCCGCTGTCGACCAGTGGATCATTGCTATTCGAGACTATTATTGACCGATTTAGAATGCGGTGCTGGTCTCTTTTTGTAGATGTTACTGCTCGTTTAGAACCGCATATATCAGTCTGTAAGCATATACTCGTATATACGCAGCATTGAACTATTTTGTGATGAATTGGTGGACGAGGCGTAATATCTTCTTTGTAGCTACTGAGAAGTTCTTGCTGCTCCCTCTCCCTTGATGACGCAGTCTCCTTCTCGACTAGATTTCGTGTGCTCACAACTGCGGATGACACGACCCGAAAGTATACCGACAGACTTACTTAATGCTTACCAACACCTGGTAGAGGTCAGTAACTCTTCTGTTAGTAACATTTTGGTAACAACTTGGCATGTTATGCATTAGTTTCACAACATCATCTGATGCTTGCAGATAGAGTAATGATGATACTGCGGAGCACTTCTTTTGGCCATCCTTCGCATCAAGCTGGAGTTACAGACCAATGGGCTGAGTGCTCTATCTCGATAGGAAAGGAAATACATACACACAACAAGAAACCTCCTTTTTTGACGAAACGAGCAGAAAATTACAACAGACAGCTATTTCTTCAAAGGACTTCTCCTACCTCGGGTCCCATTATTGACTTCTCATCAGAAACGAACTATCGGCCATCGGGTACTGTTGCCAATCCACTTATTTAACTTTGAATTAGTAACAAACACTAAGAACACAACTACGGACAAACCTAGACGTAAGCAAAGGTGGGTGGGAATATCCCTGGTCATTTTGAACAGAAAAATGTTCGAATGCTTTTTGGCACCACTTGGATTCGTGGCCTTTCCTGACTGAGTTATAACAGCGCCTGTTTACATTCACTATCATGACGAACTTGACAACGACTTAGATGGCAAGGACATCTTGAGCGAATGGATGTCAGAAGAATCCTCGATCCATTAGATGAGTCGAATAGAATCGTTAGAAGATGGACTCTGAATACTAACCCACTGATTGTGTCGAAAAAGAAACGCCAAAATCAGAATATATGTCATGTTCTTAATCGATGAGTTCCTTAAAAATATGTTGGTTAAGGCCTTCTTCGGAATCCCTGCTTGATATTTATTGCCCTCAACCTACCATCCTCGTCTGCAAGTGCTGCAATACTTAACCAAAACTAGAATAGAATAAGTTATCTCAAATTTCCCAAGTTCCACAACATGTCTCACTAAAAATCACCTTCTCTCTCATTTCAGGTTAAAATTTGGTTTCAAAATCGTCGCATGAAATGGAGAAACTCAAAGGAACGCGAACTGCTCGCTAGTGGCGGTTCACGCGATCAAACTCTACCCAACAAAAACAATCCAAATCCAGATCTTTCGGATGCAAAATGTGATCGAACATCATCAGTTTCACCATCGCCATTGTCACCGGAAAATCTATCGCCTGGCTCTCAGCAACGACCACAATCAAATACCGGTGCCGAAGTCATCCCATCACCACCACTCCTTAATAGTGTCGCAGGAGGAAAATTCCCCCAAAATATACAACTGACTCCTCCGCCTCTGTCAAAAGTCCAAACCCTGAATCATGATCAATCACCGACCGTTGCTGCGTCTGCTGCTGCCGCAGTAGCTGTCTGTGATTTCCAGGCCAAATTCAATGCCGAAATGCAGAAACACCTTTCCATCGACAGGAAATTCAAATTTGAACCGACCGATGTCCAACAGCAACATCAACAACAACAACAACAGAGACAAAGAATGATCAGTGATTTGTATGAGGGTGCCGCTGCTGTAAATCGGGACAATGCCTTAGGTTTGAACCAGCACTTTCAGAACACGGAATTCATGAAGATGTACTACGACGACTATGATTCGAATTCGGACAGCGATGAGGAAATCAGCGTGACGTGACGGACTTGAATTGCAAATCTGAACCCAAGCCCCATGGCAGAAGTAGTGCTAAGGCGAACTTTGTAAATAGAACCTCTTGTCTCTCAAGAAGACATCATCGACCCAACCCGAGTAGTCAGTCGTACGAGAACGAGTAGATCCCCATTTCAATGGTTAAATGTTTTTTTACGTTTTAATTTAACTATTATTAACTTATTTTTTCTGAAACTCAAATACAGCGAATGTATCTATGTATATGTATCTAAAACCAATTTTAATAATTTTTTTTGTAATTTTATTTATTTTTATGTTTAACACTAGTGACTTTAAGTAAGATTATTGTAATATTTATTAAATAACGGAAATTCACATGGAGAGGAACATTTTAAAATTATCAACAACAACAAAAAGATACAAAAACAAACACAAAATGAAGAAAAAAAATAAAATTTACCTAAGTGTATCGCACAATAAAAGTTAGAATGTCTTTTTTATTGCTAATCTCCCGGGTAAGTTTGTTGTCATATTTCGGGCCGATGTTTGATAGATTGGGGGGCTGACGGTAAACTAAAAGAAAAGTCAGATACACATTCCTATTTTCCGCATACAAAAAGCACTCCGAAAGTGGTACAAGCCAAACACGACGCAAGTGTTGAGCAAGAGACAATAAAAACACCATTATTCGCTATCAGACATGACTGAGCTCCACATGAACCCATTCAACGATCGGTGTGGCAGATATCAATTAGCAAGCCTCTCCAGTAAGCAATATTGATCCTTTGTTAATTACTTCCAGTCGATTAAGGCCGGCTTCTTCCTTGCGCGCCGGCTAAGGTGTGTCTTTCTCTACTGCGTTCTTTTTTTTTTGCAACCGTCGCGCGCTCAAGAGATTTCGCGTTCCCTTAAAATGCTTGCACATAGCGCCTGAGAATGAAAGTTAGGAGGAAAAGAAAGAAACATGTCAGTGGACAATACTTACTTTACTTGGCACTACAGTCCGGGGTGGACATGGGCCGCAGTCAACGAGCTTCTCCATCCAGCTCGTCTTTTTTTTAGCTATGTCCAGTTTCGCACGTTAAATTGGCTGATTTGAAGCGTTGGTGTCCATCCGCCCTACATGACCCAGCTATCTCAGTCGTTGGATCTTCAGTCTTCTGGCGTAGTCGATGTCGCTGTATAGTCTATACAGTTCGTCGTTGTTTCTTCTTCTCCACTCACCGTCAATGCAGATGGGATTGAAGGTCACTCAAAGAATTTCTCTCTGAAAGCAGCTAAGAGCATCCTCATCCATTTTAGGTAATGCCCATGCCTCTGCGCCATAGAGCGGGACTGCGATTATAAAGGTCTCTATAGATGCTGTCATACGCAGAAAATCTAAGATCTGCGTTGATACGTTGGTCTTAAATGTTTGTTAGTTATAATGGCCCAGCAAATAAAGAGCTTGGCGGGCCATTTACTAAGCGAGTTGAATAAACGAATGCATTTCGGCTTCTCAAAGAGTACATAGACTTTCCTTCTATTCCTCAGTAGAATAGAGGCCGGCTAACTGGGATCGCAACGACGTACCGCGGTTTTGCTAACAACTTACGTATACTGAGCGTAAGTGACATAACATCTTGCGAGGGTTGCTGTGAGTGTGATGACGAAAAAGAGGAGCATTATCTATGTGATGTTCAAGCTTGAACTGTCATCAGGTCTAAGGTGATCCGCGCTGATATTGTGGCTCGGTACCACCGGCAGTGTACTTTACCACTGAAGCACATACACATGTTCCATGTACAAGAACATACAATTGTACTAATGGACAATTTCAGAAATGCATGCCTGATTTATGGTCGCAGAAGCTTGGTCGAAAATAAAGACACTTGCAAGAGGAACCTCACGGCAAGTTAAAGAGTTCCATCTACAACACTGTCAATCTTTCTCAACAAATTTAGGTAGCTTCCTGGTTTCCTGGATCAAGATTTAGATTCCCTTACGAGTATGTATAGTGTTTGCGTCATCGAAAAGTCTTGATTCCTATTCTGACAACTTTACTAGATCCCAAAAAATTGTCATATAACCTGAGTTTCGATTTTGTCGAAGCAGCTCAAATGAGATCATCTTTGGATTTGCTTAAGATGTCGCCGAGGATTCCAACTTTGAGTCGTTGAAACATTTCTTTTACAAGGTGGTGCAAAAGGCATCACCCCATCGGAAGATGCTATAATTTTTGCAAATGGTGGCTAATGTCAATTCTACTTTGACATTTGTGAAGTAAACAGATAGAAAATAGACGTCAACAAGACATGTATCGCGCAGATTTCCCGGTCGTCATAAGCCAACTGGGCCAACACTACGACGTTTAGCCGTTCGCCTAGAAAAGTATGGGACAACACTAGATGCTGCCAGGTCTGGACGGTCCCAAAGCAGCCGTTTTGCAGAGAATCGATCAGATGGCTTGCAACGTAATTGGACATCAATCGGCGGCCTTTACAAATAATTTTGGTGAAAGACTGTAAGATTTTCCCTCAAAAAGTGCAGACGATGCATCAACTGTTAGCTACTGACCACCAAGCGCGTGTAACCTACGCTCAAGTGTTCATGAATCTCGACCACGAGGGAGACAACTTTTCACCTAAAATCATCATGAGCGACGAGGCCCATTTGTGAACAAGCAGAATTATCACTTCTGAGGGACAAAAAATTTGTGCATAACCCACGAAGATCCATTACACCTGCCCAAAGCTACTGCATGGTGTGCTGTTTACGCTGGAGGCATCACCGGGCCTTATTTTTTCGAAAACGCCGCAGGCCAAACAATTACTGTGCACGGCGAGCGCTACAAAACCATGCTCAACTACTTTCTCCTTCCTCAATTGGATGAATTGCGACTGGAGAAGATGTGGTTCCAACAGGATGGAGCAACGGCGCATACTGCACGTCCCGGAACCGAAATTCTGCGGGCTGCGTTTCTGGATCGCTTTATCTCTCGTTTTGGCGATTTGCACTTGCCACAAAGAGAATATCCGTCAAGAATGCGAGAACCTATCGCAGGAAGTTCTGGCCAGACTGATGGAAAATGTCATAAATTGGTCCCGAATGGTCATATCATTTTCTCGACTTAATGGAAAAAAATTTTAGACATCAAATAAACGTTATTCAAAAACAGAACCAAAGTGTTTCATTCATAAAAAAAATTACAGCCAAATAATATAGGGCGACAACTTTTGCGTCACATTGCATTTCTTGTATTTTCTGACAGCGACAGGGTTTTGTAAATGCTATTAGAGCTTTGTGTAAATGGTGTTTTCCCTGGTCAAAGCAGTCTATGAATCTTAATTCGGTAGGGGATTCCACAGAAAGAGTCATCTCATGCGTCCGAATACAAGAACATTGAGGTGCGGAGATCAGTTAAGAGGTGTATTCGAGTTGAATGAACATTTGACATGTGTTGTTCTCTACCAAAGATCAGATATGAGAGATATCAATTGCTTCTTGGAATGTGACACAAATGACACAGAGCTAAGGAATTGTGCGTTTTATTTTCAAACTCACGTAGGATCTCGTGGGCCACACTGAGTCACCTAATACGAGAGTTCTGAATGAGAGTTCGATGATTCAAACACGGAAATTGAATACATAAATGAGGAGATATGATGCCTTCCCCTTAAAGTTGAAATTATGATGAAAATGAATGTTTCTATCAGTCAAGCATCAAAGAACGCTCGATGTCTCGTCGCCGTTAAGTTGATGGTGTAAGTCAAGATGTAATGTTCTTCGTTTGAACTGATCTGGCTCTGGATCGGCCAAGAAGGCCATTCAAATTTGTGCCATATATTTCCTCTAAGTTTTCAAAAAAGTATTTTCCTAAGAATTTCCTTCGGTTGCGAGATATTGCCTCACATTCACACAGTTTGTGTGCTATGTCCTCAAACGTCCGTATCTGTCATTTTGAGTCCCTTTGCACACGCAAGGCTTATCCCTGTTCAGTTTAATTAGCTTTCAAGATCTTTTACCCTCAAGAAGTGGCCAGAGAGCCTTGGATATACTGTATCCTTCAAGATTTCACCACCTTATATTGGAAGTCTTTTCCTCGATGGTGCCCCTTACTGTGCAGAGGGGTGGTTTGATGTTAGCAACCTCACTATTGTCGAGTAGCACTCCTCTTCTTGCAAGCTCATCGTCTTGTTAATTTCCCTCTTTACCACGGTATCCTGGCACACAGCACAGTCTCACCCGGTTCTGAATGCATAATGCGACAGCCCCGGACTGTATCCGAGTTGATGTCGGCTGATTCCATTGCCTTTAGAGAGGCCTCGCTGTCGATGTAGATAGCGATATCTCTACGGTATTCGGTAGAGATCTTATCTGCATCAGCTCAGCCGTCCTGAGTACAGCCAGAATCTGTGATTGGAAGATACTCTTAGTTCTGGGTCTTCCGAGAAGACACCGGAACCTGTTCCTTTCTCTGTTTTCGAGCCATCTGTGAAAATTGCAATTTCATTTGGCCTGATTATGGCATTTTCTTGCCAGTCCTTCCTCTCCGGATATATAATGTCATACGGAATGTTGAACTCGATTAAGGAAGGGATTTCATCCGTTATAATAGGATTGCGTGGCAATAGCCCTGCTAGAATCGTGCTCTGTCCGAAGCGAGTTTCAGAGTACGCCAATATGTGAGCTTGGAGTATACTGAGCAGTATTTCTAGGAAGATGGGCGCTACAGTTGAAGATTTGAAGGGACGGAATGCTACTGGTAATTTCGATAGAGCACTTGTTGTGAAAAGATGAGAAAGGAGACATTACATCGGTATTCGAGGTTGTCAATTGAGTGAGTGGTATTAGCATCACCTATGAGATTAATCATTTGGCTTTGAACCCTATCTAAAAAGTCTTAGGAGCACCTGGCCATATGGGTGTATTGTAAAAGGTGTTTATTTTAGAGGCGGAGAACTTTAAATTGAAAAGGGAAAATGTTTTTAATAAATTAGGCGGTATTTTGGGAGTAACGCGTCAAAGGTGTTGGCTTCCAATTGTTAAGTTATTTTTAGTTTATCGGCAGGGAAAAAAATCTAATGAGTCAAACAAGGTGGCAAGTTAACAGGTCCGTTTCGCGAAATAAATCGCTCGTCAAATGTTTCTTTCAGTAAATGAATTAATTCCCACGCTGTGTGGCATCTGTCGCCATCCTGCTGAAACCACACGTCTACAACATTAGTGCCTTTCAATTAAGGCACGAAAAAGTAAGTAATCATCTATCTGAACTGCTCACTGTTATTACAGTCAACTTCTGACTATAATTTCTTTTGAAGATATATGGACTAATGATTCCACCGGCCATTAAAGAACGCCAAACTGCGACTTTTTCATAGCTCAAAATGCGGCAATTCTGTGTATTGACATACATAGCTATTTAACCGAAGTGTGCTTCCTCACAGCCCATTCAAATGTACGGCCCGAACGATGATCATGTGGCTTCAATTCGAATATATAGTATGTTGAACCTTCTAAGCACGTAAACAAAGATCTGTACGCAAAATTTTCCATAAAACGGATGGACACAAGTTTAATTGCGGACCAAGATGAAGAACTGACACATTTAGATCATCATCAACGCTACGCTAAAAACCACCAATCGCGCGCTTGTTGCGCTCTGTACGACGAGCTGCAGACTGTCGTTTGCGAAAATGCTCCATAGTTCCTCGAACTTAACATTCTAATGGACAGTAACGATCATGAGTACCATAAAATGCACGGAATGCCCAAAGTATTTCTCGAATTTCACCATTTTTTTCAAAATAAATCTGAACAATTTGCAAACATTGCTCCGGCATGAGTCTATTCATGATAAATTGCTGAACCAAACTAACATCAAAACGCTGCCATTCCCGTTCTACAGACGAAGAGCAGGCGCGGGAACGAATATGAAAGCAGTGACTCTTGTCATGTACGAGGGAATATACTGAATTAGAAATAACAGATAAGAAATCGTTGATAAAAATCATAAACAGAGTCGGAGTTAGAAAGGAGCCCTGAGGTACACCAGCATTTATATTGTGAAAATCTGACTGAAAACCATCCAAGACAACTTGAAATGAAAGGTAATTTCTAATCCATTGAAGAAGAGAAATGCATTTTCGCCGAAAGAGCCAATTGTCAAATAATGCCTTATTCTTGCTTGCGTCAGATTGGTGTACGCTTTGGTTCCAATTTTGCCAAGATATGCCTTTATATCACCGTGGATATGTTCCTACGAAAACCATACTGCAGATCATTGGGAGTTTTTATGCTTCGAGATATTTCATGAGCTCATGGTTTATTAGCGTTTCAATGACCTTGGAAAGAAAGGAGATGGCTCCAATTGGTCTCTAGGAGAAGAAAGAAGAAAACTCGCCTCTTTTAAGGACAGGGTGGAGAAATGCTGTTTTCAATCTTACAAGATGGTTTTGCCGCTGTAAAGGGACACGGGAAACAGTGAGCTGGCTGGAAAGTGTGCAGTTAGCAGATTAGCCTTGTCCAAAGTGTTTACAGCTGGAATGCCATTATAAATGAGCCTTCGAGTGAAGCTCCATCCTTCAAAATTTCTGATGTTTTCAATGAATGGCCAAAATGTTTGCTATCATTTGGACATTGCTGCATTTGCCCCCCAGCTTCTTTGTCGCGTCAAAATTGCAGCTCGTGTGACTTTTTTCGAATTTTTCTTCGTCTGGTTGGGTTTGTAGGACCAAAACAAACTTTTTACTAAGCCTGACAGCCTCTTTGTAGATTAAGTTGTACCACGCCTTTTCCTTTGGTTTGATACCCTTAATCTAATGAGGGATAAAGGATCTCATTATACAGAGAACAGTATTTGTGATCATATCAGAAGCAACGTCTACGTCATTATCGAGGAAACTTAACCCCCACTTAAAAATCCTAAAGAAGGTGTTAAGTTCGCTTTAATTGGCTTGAAATTATCTTCCAAAAACGCTAGAGAGGAGCACATTTTAACGGCGTAATGATCAAAGTTAGATGTTTAACACAAATCCATGGTGTTGGCGTTATGATTAACATCATCGTGTATTCGCGTCGTGCGCTCATTAACATGGCTAACTATGTTGTTCTTTTCAGCGAAGATCTCTACATCTACTTTCAGGTCGGTTGTGAATGAAGAAGTCGCCCGGAATGATGTATATTTAAATCTTCCCTACTAACGACTTCGGTCTTCATATTCTTCATATGGAGTCAGACAGCATATCAAACTTGTTGTCCATACGGGTTATATACGAAAGCCGGAGCATTGGTGGGCATTCCTAGCTACTCGTATCTTAAGCGACTGACACTCAGCTTTCTCACAAAATTGATGCTAACGCAAAGCTCGCATAATTCATCTTAAGAAAAATTATTTTAAAATCCGCCAATGCAACAGAAACGGGACCGAATTTTTATAATGATAATGACCGAGGATACCTTTATTCGTTTCGATAGAGTCCATAGCTCTAGGATGATCAAGAACTTATGCAAAGTCTCATAGATGTTTTAGATAGTGCCTTACTATTTAATTGCCTCAGAACAGGTCAAGGTGCTGAAATAAAAATGGTGCCAGATGACTGATAAATGAGTCAACGGCGGCTTTCACACCCCAACTTTATTTGTTCTATCCGACCGCTTCTTGTTCAAGGGGTCGTAAAAAGGTCTGGCCCACCAGGTTGGAGATTATGCCTTGTGTTAACAACCCAAAAGACGAGGATAGGGCCAAAAAACTATTGCGAATCCAAAAAAAAAAAAGGAAAACAGAGACAATACCGTTGTACATGTAATGTCCGGCAGTCTAACCAAACCATTCAGGAAGTGCTGAGAAGTGCGCGGAGCAAACAACGAATGAAAAACTTTGATACACACATACTATGCGACTGTTATGAAGAATAGAAACAGCGCATATGCGGATGCATATTTAAGCACAAGGATGAAGGCATCAGAGAATATTTTTTCGGCCTCTTCGACAAGACAAGGAAGATAATATTGGTGGGATTGTTGGTAAGCCTACACGACACCACGTCTGGTAAGTGAGTGTGACACACAGAAACTATCACTATACACAACAGTAGCTTAAATAAGAAGCTGTCTTAAGAACAACACTGATTTTGAGTTCATCTTCAAGTCTTCTATCAGATGCCAACAAAAATTATTTCAAAAACATCTCAACATTCAAACTACATATCTTCCATACAGTTGATGTTTCGACACATCGTGAATAGAAGTTAGATTCCCTAATCACAACAGTGTTCAGCATTTATCAACGTAACGAAGCCTACTTTGTCTACACGTTTGTCTTTTTTTTTGACAATCTTTACCTCCTTTACGTGAATGTCTGCTTGGCGTATAACGCTAGGAGGTTGGGACAACTTTCCGGATAGTTTATGTTAATTCTGCCATTATACTGCAGTTCCATAAGGTTGCCGCATTTACCAATCTCTTGGTCGATCCCGTTTTCACCAGTTCAACCTCTATGTGTAAGTTCTTTTTTTTACTAAATCCTGCATAGAGCATATCTATAAGTTGCAGACCCTGACCTCATACATCGAATTCCGTTCACTCATTAGAGCACATATACGAGTAAAATTACCTTCATTTTGACGCCTTTAATTTTGTGGGAAGCTTGGTCGGAAACCAATACAAATGTCAGTTCATCTGACAGTCTTTCTTGGGTTTCCTCTTAGTTCTCCTTGGTCAAAGCGACCACAGCCACAATCTTATTTTGAATGTTTGGGTTTTTTAAATCCAAAATCAACCGTCGTGTACCGACACGTTGGTTCCTCATCCTCATCCCTCTTTGTGTGAAATTGAATAGTCTTAGGTTTGTGTTCATGATTAGTTCCTGAAAAGAAACTAGTCTAGACACGCACCACAAACATCGCATTGATTTATTCTACCATGCCTGGTAAAACTAACTAAACTTTAGACATAGAGAAGCATCTTTGATTAGATGTTACCGCACGGATCATAAAAGTTATTGCGCGTTAAATTTTGAAGCTTGTTGACAAAGTAACGATTGTCTCAGGTGCTTTGTATTGGTTGGCATTTTGACTGCAGAGAACAGCCTTACAGCTGATATGGCAGGAAATGTTCTAAAATTTGACTTTTTCGTCAATTCGTAACAACCGCAGAAGGTGGTGGATGCTTCCTCGTTTGGTTCATTCCTGGTTAATTGGCTAAGTGGCAGTACTCGAACATAATCCTTAAACAGTTTGAAAGGGTCATTATGCCACTGCATCATACTTACTTTAAAAAGAGTATGGACTGACTTTCTAGCCGAGCATAGGGATACAACTATAAGTTTTCCCTAGAAATTAGGATGACAAATTACTAACTACAGTTTGAACGCAGTAGCTACAGCTACCGGGTGCTGTTCTTGTCAATCCAATAGAGCGTACCTTGCCATACTGAAGCCTTTGGCTGCCATGCAGGGGAAACTAGTAACACTTTCATCGAAAATGACAGACCGTCAGAAAGAGGACATGTTGCTGACAACAATCAGCAGAGCAGATGCTACTTCAACGTATTTGAAATATTTTGTTAGGATTACAAAATAAAGATAAAGCCTCGCGTAAGGACTGATTTACTGTTGACACGGAATTCGGATGTCCGAGGCGTAAGGAGCAAATGGCATTGAGGATTTCTTCTTCTCATGGTTTCGGCTCATTCCAAATCAATCCTTCTCTCATCTTGTAATGTTCACAGAGGTTCCCTGATTTGTGGACCCCAAAGTACCCAGAAAATAATCCATTTTTACTGGCACACTCGACGTGGTTCTTCAGAAATGGTACATACTCGTATGTTGGATAGTTTTAAAGCTGAATATTGGGAAAGTGTTGTGGTATGCTACTTCTAGACCGGCAGATTTTAATCAATCTTTGATTCTGGCAACAGCCTCATCTGAGCTCATCTCGTGGGAGGGCTTTCTTCCGGCGACCCGGCGGCTATATTGTCGGCGAATCAGACTACTCTTACTTGTTAGTTGCGGACCTCCATCCTATATTATTCGTATGTTCCAAAGGAGAGATCCGAGAATCGAACTCTACTGCACTTCCGCGGAGACGATATAGTACTAAGCGTTGCCATCAGTGTGATATTTCAGTCTTTTGTTGCTGAAGTAATGGATGACTATCTTTAGTTGGCAGTATAGTGGATGCTCCAAAGATCTTTGAAACAGACAGCTCGCTGAGTTCACGGCACTTTTAGTGTCAAATGTTATTACTGCATAATACCTTCCCATTTCTCTCTCTGTATTGCTTTAAGTGCTGCATCTTTTATCGCTTTTATGGGATCGGAAATATAAAGCAATATCCTAAAGAGTTTGTACTATCATATATAGAAATGTTGGTACACATACATATTGGTAGATATAAACTCGATTTTCCAGCTAGTTTCCTAGCTTTTGGTTACAGCGCTAAATGTTGGGGCATTCATGATGTGAACAAGACTTCTTGACAAAGTGCCTTCACTTTTGCCGTCCCTATGACTGCCTAATTTGGGATGTCGCTTTGTTGTCCACTATTTTCGAACATGCTTCAAACAGTTCTGAGATCGACCTAATCGTGTTTTCCTAGCTATGAAGTCAATAAATAGGGAAACACCATCTGGGGCAGCGAAGTTGTGGATGTTCTAAATGCTCTAGATTCTACACTTGCGAGAAAGTAGTTTGTTCAACTCGCGAAGTCATGTCACTTTCTGGAAGCGATGAAATGGATGCGAATTGTTCTCAATCGCGGACTAGCACCATACAATTGGTGATATCAAATAGTCTCTCTGTATTGGCAAAAGTATCCTTTGTTCAGGGCAGCATCTACACACATGTTTGTCTAAATACGTGTATTGATCTGGACTGATTTCAAGGTATCTGACTTCATTGCGACCTGTAGGTTGCTGTCCGTTTTGTCGCATGATTGAAGACTTTCACCAATTCTTGCTGCTATCCAAAGAGGCCTCAAGCAAAGGTGTCCTAAAAATAATTGTTTCCGACTTCTGATAACATTTAATCCCTAACTTCCATTCATTACAAAACTGTTTTATCCAATCGAAGTGACTTTTCAAGGGCATATTAATGACTTAAACGTGAACTCAGAAGGAGTACTTACCGTACCGTGCCATAGACCGTTTTTAATGTCAATTATTCCAGCAAAAGTCACATCGCCATTTTCATAATAAACTGTCTACTATTGAGCATATTCAAAGGAACTTCAATCCGAAGTAGAACCCCTCTAACCATAGTCAGTCAGGAAGGCAACCGTACATTGTTTCCTACTTTCATTCTATTCCATTGCCCCATTTCTGTCCTTGATCCACCTAAACAGGACTCAATTAATCGCCTTGGACAGGCTTTGGTTGGTTCGATGATTCTTTCGGTTCAATATACAATGTCTTGGATGGTTTCAAGTCTGATATTCCCAAAATTAATGCTGGCATGCCCCAGGGTTCCATTCTGTCTATGACACTCTTTTTAATCTTCATAAATGTTTTGATAAATTTTGTTTTATAGTTCTAATCCAATATATTCCTCTGCTGATGGCAATACTCTGTGCTCCCGGACTCATGTCACGAACGGCATATGCTAGGCTCGTTAAATTCTCATATCAATGGCATAACCAATTGAGGACTTATCAGTAAAGTGGAATTTAATGCTTTCGAAACACAATACTGTCTGCTGTCGTTAAAGCGAAATTAAAATTGAAATTCACAGGCATTATCCATGAATGCCACTTGCATCGTTCAAATCGAAAAACTTTGTTGGAATGACCACATATTCGATGTCGCCAAAAATGATGCGGAAAGTCTAGGTTTCCTCAAACGATCTAAGAAACAGAAGGTATTCATTAGCCTAAGTTGGAGTACAAAGTTCACATCTGCTCGGGTGCCCTTATGAAGATCTACATTTCATAGTTGTTACACAGTCATCGTTGACATCCTCAAATACCGACTAAATGTTTTCTGTCTTACCTTGTTCTGTTGCTATTTTCACCACCAGTGCTCGTCCGAAATTGCCAATAGCATTCCGCTGAAGTGTGCAACTGGAGGAAGTTACATAACTAAAGACCAGGGTAACTAAAATGTTACCTTAGTAACCCAGTAAGTAAGTTCTCCTCGTATGTTTAATTATGCTCTGATTTCTATTAGGAAAACGTTTTTAAGTTATAGGTTGACTAGATGAAAAAGATAGATAGGAAACAACAATGTGATTCTGGCTTTATTTTGAAGCCAGTTTATGCCCGTCATGTGGCCACCTCGGCTTCGCTGGCAATGCTTCAAGCAATCAGTCCAATTTTTGATGACTCGGTCCAATATGTGAGATGTTATTCCAGCAATAGCGTGTCGAATATTGGCCTCGATCTCATCCAAAGTGGTTGGCTTATTTGCGAAGAATCAGGACTTCATGAAGCCCTAGAGAAAATAATCGAGTGCTGTCAAATCGCATGATCGCGGCGGCCAATTTATGAACGCTCGCCGTGAGATGATCCAAGCGCCAAATTTCTCCTTCACATACGTCCCTTGTATGGCATGTAGCGCCGTCTTGTTGGATCCACAGCTCGGGGTCACATATCGATGTTTTCGAGCTCTGACCACAGAAAATCGGTTATCATCGCTCTGTACCCGAGACCATTGACGGTAACAATGTCTCCTTTCTCATTTCGGAGGAAATAAGGTTCGATGATGCTGCCACGCCATAAACCCATCAAACAGTCAATTTTTGTGGATGCATAAATGCTTGGCCAAACACTTGTGGACTGTGTTCGCTCAAATTTTGCATTGCTTGGCTATTTTGCTTGTTGACAATGCCGCTGAGCCAAAAATAGGCCTCGTCCGGGCAGATGATTTTTCGCCCAAAATTCTGATCTTCGGCCAACATTTCCCACGACCCATTTCCATCTTCCATTTATAAGCGAACTCACACCGTTGTCTATGGTCGTCCGGCTTCAATTCATGCGTCACCACAATGCCATATGGATGTAGGCCCAAATTTAACAGCAAAATAGGCCGGGTTGACTCTCTGGCGATGCCCAATTCAGCTGATCGGCACCAAATCTACATTTTTGGATCTTCTTTGATACTGGCTGCTGCAGCGGCTCATTTTTTTTTCATTTCGCACCAATCTTTGCCTGGTTGGTGGCTTAAGATCCAAAAGAGTGAAATCATGCTCAAACTTTTCCACGGTGCGACGAGTTGCTTGCATACTGAAGCCATGATGACGGCCGACCTCACGACGTGTATTTACAACTGAGCCGTAATTTCGATGATATCTTTTCATAATTTCCACACGTTCAGCAAGCGTAAAACGAAGCATGATGAAATGGCAAGCCTTACTGAATATTTTGACAGCTGGATGTCATTGGTATCTGGGCACCCCTTACAACTTCAAAAATGCTGCAAAAATTTCATAAATTAAACATTTATTTTAGTTTTTGTTTTTTGTCTATTTTCGTTTTACAAATAATATACGCACTAGATTTTTAGTTTACATTTAGACTTACGATCCCTAAATACTGATAGTCTCTCATTAAAATTATTAATTTCGCTCTATTTGTACAAAGTTCAAAGTTTTCCCTCCATTTACCACCAATGGAAGGACTTCACCCATCTATAGTAGTCCTAATCAAATTCTTAAAGTTAATTAAAATGGAAAGTTAAATCTTAAAATTTACTACGAGTGATGCATTCAATCACTGTTGCAGTGTTGCCACTACCTGATGTTTCTTTCATTTTTAGAAAATAAATAATATTTCTGTTTTTAGTTTTTGGTAACAAATTCGAACTAACAAGTTACTTACACAGAATTTAAACTAACACTCACTAACATATACTTGTACATAAATAATTATCTAATAGGTAACGCTCTTCAGAAGTGGGGTTTTCCGCCCTTTACTCATCATCCAGCCGTACAGCGTGATTGTCTATTCCAAGTTTGATTTTTTGTGATGGCACTGCTTGTGGTTCGATGACGTAGTGTGCTGACAAACCACCTGTACTGATGTTGTTGCTTTTAATGTCAACCTTTGGTCTTTCGGTGATCGATAGAATGCGACGTTTTTGATGTGCATTGATGATGATAGAGATTACTAGGCCTAGGATCACAGTTAAAATTGTACCAATCATCGAATACCACATGTAACTGATCTTAAAGAGTGGCCAGGACCTAGGAGAATATTGTAAACACAAGTTAGTCTTGGATTTGTGAGTTAGTTAGTGAGACTTACGTAATTCCAGTTGCGGTAGAACTTGTGAGATCTACCATTGGACTGCCTGAAATCGTTGAGTTTGCAAGGCAACTACACTCTAGTGTTGAGAGTGGCAGGGATTCTGCTTCTTCGTTGGCTATTTGGGCAACCACTCCAACGAATACAACTAGCACCAGAGATATGATACCACCATAAAAAGCACCCTTAACACCAAGGAAACAGTGAAGAAATTAGAAATTTTGTACATACTCGTAGGTGTCGGTTATGATAACTTACCTTTGTATTGGCCTGCTTGAACATGATTCCAAGAAGGAATAGACCTAAGGTAACACCGCCAATCAGACCGTTGAGGGTAAGTGTTGCTTGCAAGACACCTCCGAGCATTTCAACAATAAACACCAATCCAAAGGAAAGTAGCCCATAACTGGAAATAAAGAATACAATTGAAGGATTAATAAATTATACTCGTATACTCGTACATAGATAATTTCTGCCGTAACTCGACAGTATCATGACCCAGATCTTGATGAAACCCTTAGAGTTAAGTTAAACTTTCAACAGCTGCATTGACGCAGCGATTGTGTCTTTTTCAGTGTGCTTTGGTATTCCAAAGTGCTTACAAGTAAAGTGCAAATATTTTTCCTGTGAACATGGGAAAACCACCACAAAATTGGTTCAAAAAATAACCTCAGAAGCTAGTTACGGCTAAGTTCTTGGGCTGACTTGTAAGCGACCAGGACACAGTAAGCCATTCTAATGATAGAGAAACTCCAAGTTTACGATGGCATAGTAGACTAGCTTAAGAAGCACAAAGTACATAAAAGCTAGGTTAAACCCCAAGTAACATACTCGTAAAAGGTGAGCCATCTGTTCTGCTTTTTTGAAAAGAGTGAGCCTTTTTAAATTATAAAATATTATTTCATTCAAATGACTGCCTCGGCTGGTTTGAAAATAGGCCATCCTCTCTACCCAATTTTCCAAAAGGTTTCGGCTCCAATTTAACAAACATCTTGAGTACTTGAATGATCTCTGGATTGTTCACATAGCATCGGTCTTTAGTGGTAGTCCACGAACAAAAAATCCAATGGCGCCAAATCGCAAATGCGTCGAGGCCAAGCAACATCACCAAAATGATTGATTAATCGGCTGTTAAACTTAGTCATGCCCCGCCCAATAGCTCTTCGGACTTTTACACCTCTGACGGTTGCTATGACTTGTCCAGTCACAAGCTGCCCATCATAGGCTGTAGTTTAAGCCTAAAACGCAGTGAGGGTGCGCCTGCTGGTCTCATCCGATGTAGAGTTGCAAAAAGTCCTATGTGCTGATACCTTAAGATTAGCAAGAGGTTTTAGATGCTCCTCGACTCATACCAAGGGTGGAATTTATGCCCTCAACACGGCTTCCGAATTTATATTGAAGGAATTGATGGAGAGCGATGGCAATGCGTACCTATTCTTGCTTCCATGAATGTATGGGTATTTTGTAAAATTAAGTCTACATGGAGAAGTATTCGCGTATACCATGAGACAAATCTGTTGAACGTAGTGTGCAATAAATCGATTGTTTGATGGATTGTGTAACACGAAGCCTCATCTTGCTGGCCAAGCCCAAATCCTCAGCTGTGCATTTAGTGTAATGTTTCCTTCAATTTCGTCTTTCAACAAAAACCGATTACGAAGCCAAAGTCATTCCTGAGTCAATTGGAATGTGTAAGCGAATAATCCGAGATCTTTATGCAAAATTCTCCTCAAGCTATCTAGTGATTACTAATATTTAGTTGCTGGGATCTTTGGCGCTTTGAGATTCTTGTATTTGGGCCAACACTTTCAGCAACAGCTCCAATATTCCCCGTAGAGCGCATGAAATTCCCACTGTTTCAGCAACACACCATGGAATTAACTTGGCAATATTTTTTAACGTTGCTCAAGCTAAAATCCATCCATTTCGTACTGCGGAAATATAATATCGGGTTTTCCAATAGGGACTTGACAACTTTGAATTTAATTTGTGAACGCACTCTTTCACTAATCATCAAACTGTCACTGTCAATTTATTCAGAAAACTCAACATTTTCATCATGGTAAAGTAGACTAACGAGCAATGTCTGCAAATTACAAACATTTTCTACCGAAATTCGGAGTCGGTGACTGCAACTTTAAGAGCGTTAATTCTAATTTTCGGTCGTAATTCTCGCCCTAGTAGACAAGCAATAACAAGTTTAGTGCAACAATTTGAGTCTACATATTCGTTATGTGATGTTGCCGTTTCAGTGAGACAACGGGTTGGTCGAAGTGTCGCTGCCGTTCAGGCGTCCGTAGCAAACGATTCAAACCAGTCAATTCCACGGCGTTCTCAAGAATTGGGCATCGCTCAGACCACAATATGGCGTATTTTGCATAAGGATCTTGGTTTACACCCATACAAGTTCAAGCTGATTCAAGAATTGAAGCGACGTACGTCGCCAAGATGGTGAATTTCATCGCAAAATCATCTTTAGTCGATTGGCCGCCTCGTTCGTGCGATTTAACGCCGCTTGACTATTTTCTGTGAGACTACGTTAAGTCATTGGTTTATGCCAACAAGCCGACGACGTTGGAAGAGCTCAGAGCCAACGTTGAACGTGAAATAGCGGCCGTTTCGGCCGAAATGTGTGGCTGAGTCATTGAAAATTGGGTCCAATGAATCGACCGCTGCAAACGTGCCCGCGGTGGCCTGATGAATGAAGTCGAGTTCCATTCATAAATGTTTTGATTGTACTTCAAGCCAATAATAAAGTTTTTGAAATATCTCAAATGGTTTGCGTTTTATTTAAAGAAAAAAAAAAAGTTATCAAGTCCTTATTTGAAAACCCTTTACTAAGTTTCTGTCAGTTTTTTGAGTGCATAACATCTGTCGGTATCAAAATAACATATTCTAAAGACAGCAACAGATGGCCCACCGTTTTTATGCAACCAAGCTGCAAAACTCATCTCGATCTGCAGAAGGTAAAAGGGTAAAAAGTTGCAAACCAGGAGAAGATGATTCTCATGTTGATCTTGAACTCTATTCTCCTGTACTATATAGCGCTCTATTGATTTTTACGACAGCGAGAAGATATTCAGTAATGAATGCGGGCAGCTTCTTTATTGTGGTGTTGTTAACCCTTTAAATATCACAACTTCTTTGCAACTTTTGCTTTGTCCACATCCAGTTCGGTATCAAAACCTTCTGAGAGTATACTTCGTTGGTTTATGAGCTCAAAAACTTGCCTGGACGCTATCGGGCGTTAAATCAAAATGCTTTTTCAATTGAGCTGGAATATGTATCTATTAGTTTACTCGTAACAAGAATTAAAAGAACTTATGTACTTCTTCAAGTCTTAACAGTCTCTCGGGAAAGCTATCAGAATCCATGCTTTACTAACTAGTGGCAGGATAGGATATCCGTCATGGTTTAAAAGTCATTCGCCAAGATGACCACCTATTGGCGGCTTTATTGGTACGTAGATGTAGTTTATGCTTGCATCTTCTATAACAGCGCTGCACTTGTTTTTTCTTCATCTTGTACTACTAGACTTGAAGTTATCGGCTTCCCTTTGGGCAGTTTCAAGGGATTAAATGATAAGCTACTTTCTGTGCCAGCGCCGTGGGAAAACCAATGTTTTGATCAAATGCCACATGGAAATCTAATTGAGGTTCAACCTCGAGAGATTTCGCTTCTAGGCAGTTGTCAGACTGAATTAGGGGAATTATTTGATAATGTTGTACTCGTATCTTTTTTGAAATGCGCTTGCCATATGATAGTGGGCAACTACCTCCCGAGAACTCTCAGTGAAGGGGTATAAAAATCTATTCATGGTACCATCACTAACTTGAAATGAATTAGTGTTCCTAGCGCAAAGTGATAATTGCCTCACTGAACACCAAAATCTACATTTAAAACCAGCAAACCGTAGTGGCAAATGGATAAACCGATTCCCACTTTTGAAATGCAAATGATAGGCAGTAGATACTTTTTCGATCACCTCACTATGAAAAGCAAAAGGATTCTGAACAAGAGATGCCGTATTAAAGCAAGCTCGATTCGGGAGGATCTGGAATAGGTTAGGTTAGGTTAAAATAGCGGAGTGTCATCACCCAAACACTAGGCACAAAACCGGGGCCGATCGCGATCCCTGTGGAACCAGTAGGGTCTGGGATAACACTCGTATGTTCTGTTAATGGGAAGAAAGGCATCAACATCTTAGGGCCTACTTCTAGTAATGGTTAAGATAAAGTATCAAGACACTCGTGTTAGGTATCCAACTATTACAAATCAGTAATGACTTTTGGAACTTTTGAAAGCTGTCGAAATCACTTGAATTTATCGATTTTAATTACAAAACATAAGATACTCGTACCGTCAAGTGGACCAAGTTCTTCATATTCTTATATCGACTCACCCCAAAGACATCCATTTGGCATATAGAGCACCCTTGTCTGCAGAGATTTTAATGTTGAGACCATTTATCAGTAGATCCTCACAAGTTACCGCTGAAAGTGAATTAAGTGCTGAAGCAACAGTTCTACAACAGATACAAAAAAAACTCAATTAAAACTCCAAAAACAAAGACAATAGCCTTCTAACTCACCCTAGACTTGCAGCGAAAATTCCGGCAACAAAAATACCGGCGACAGTATAGATCTCCTCATAGACATTCATGATGTAATAAGGCAACAACTGATCAGTAGCTGAGATTTGACCGGCCGTCAAAGGATCACAACCAGAATAGTGTTGGTAGACTAAAAGTCCTGTGTAGAAATTCATCAGGAAGACCACGACGAGACCTAATTTTAAAGAAGCGAACACTTAAAAACTATCTCGCACTATATAAAGTTCAATCTTACCGAGAATGGCAAATCCCAGAGCAATCTTGGCCAGCTTCAATGACTTTAAAGACATACACTTCTGCACAGATGCCTGATTGGTACAGAACAATGACGTCCAATAGAAGAAACCTCCAATGACAACTGAGAAGACTGTATGCCGGGTAGTTGGATCTGGCGACAAACTGTTCGAAAATCATTATTAGTGTTGTTTTCAACTTTGACTTGATTCAACAACTCCTTACTTGAAGAACTCCAATCGATTCGCATCAGCTGCAGTGTTGAAAATTGTCACAGATCCACCTGTGTAAAAGGTTCCAAGGATGACGATGAGAACAAGTGAAAACGCCAGTACTGCAGCTTGAAACGTATCTGTAATGACAACGGCCTTCATGCCGCCTTGAGATGAATAAAATATGCACACCACATAAATCAGCACGACTGCGATTTTTGTATCAAGTCCTGTTGCCTTGGATAGAGCAATCGCTGGTGCTAATACAGCCACCGCTGTATAAAAACACATCTGCAATGAAATTGGTTGGTGACTTAGATAACTTCACTCAAAAAATTCAAATTCACTCAAAACTCACCTGAATGACATAGAGGAGTGCTCCCAGGACTCTAATTTCCTTTCCAAAACGGATTCCTAGGTATTCATAGCAACTTGTCAGCTCCATTTTGAAGTAGATTGGATAGAAGATCTTCACAGCCACAGGGATGACTAGCACCATGGGGATAACTATTTGAAATGGAGACTGTTAAAGGTTTTGCAAATTCGAGCGCTTGTATAGAGGAATTTACCAATCAAAACGAATTGAGTTCCTTGATAGTACATCTCTGAAGGATTCCCTAAGAGCTCAATAGCTGTAATGAAACTCGTGGTCAAACTAAGGGTCACTGGGAAAATGGACATTTCCGATCCGAGAAGGAATTCATTCGATGAGGAGCCGGATTTCTGGAAGAACCCATAGAAAACACCTAAAAGGGGAATCATATGTAAATCTCTGTGGTTCTAGGGTGGAATTTGAAGAGTCTTACCTATTCCTAAAGACACAACCAACATAGCAACTAGAATTGCATAATCGTAACCAGTAAACATTGGCTTATGTGCTGGAGTGGTGCATTCCGATTCTTCCAAGGTAACTTCATCATCTGCTCTCCGTGGAGCCAATTCTTCATGTTCCCTAAGATTTTTATTGCCATTTTGATCTATTAGCACGGTTGGAGGGGAGATCGAAGTTGCATCAGAGGATTCGATTACCTGTAGTATGCTGTTGTCAAACTCCGCTTGCATTGGAAGTGAGTAAATGCAGAGTCCTTGCAGTATAAGGATGACAGAAACTGCCAAAGTGATTCTTGTAGGAGGTGACATTTTAGCGGTGATTTTTGATGATTTCGTTTCGAAAATTGAGTTCGACTCGTTTGCACTTTTTCGAATTCTTGCCTTCGAAATTGACTTCGTTTGGAAGGTTGTTGATTTATTTCTGGTTTTAATTAGTCGGTGGGGGCGAGTCAATTACATATCCGGATACCGATATCACAAGCAAGGTAAAATTATATGTATGAGTCTAAGACCTGAAAAAGAAAGAAAGAATTATTTTAAAATCAAGTAGGGATGGTGTGAGAGGATTTTAAGATAAGCAGTCCTCGTTATATGAAGGACAACCATTAAATCATTCAACCAAAACTTCTTCTTTATGAATGCATAACCTGTCATGTATTCAGAAATGAATATGTTTGCTACGGGATTCTACAAAGGACATCAGAGTAACATAAGTTTCCACGGTAGAGAATATTTGACGAAACAAACCGATCGACAGAATCAGTGATGGCATCTTTACACCGGCAGCAAGGCCATTAGTACAAAAACTTTGCAAAAGTCTTTAAGAGTAAAATCTGTGATATAAAAATTAGATGATGAATAAGAGGTGAGCATCTTCCTTTTACATGTAAGGTACGGCGTTCATCCAGACCAGACATCTAGCAGAAGCTGTAGATAACTGGCTACGAATAAGGCCAAACACTGAAGTATTTTGACAATAGCTATGAAAGATGTCATCCCTATGACAATTGATTGATCCTAGGTTGTTAATATATATCATAAGATACATGCGGAGAAGATGACAAGGTATTTGAAGCAGCTTGATAAGAAAGAAAAGTGGATACATGGCTCTACATCATGTACTGAATTGCTCACACCTTAACGTGTGACCGATTTACTCCCACTTCCTTTGCAACGAATCTAAGCTTATAAGCTCCTAATCTTTTCTCATACGGAAATGAGTCGTATGACTCAAGCTGTGAGTCACCAAGTTCTAGCAGACTTAGGTGCTATGCTAAGTACCTAGTGTAGTGCCCTCCTGCAATCCCAATAAACAGACTACTGTCGCTCCTACTGAGGACAGCTTAACTCTTTGAGACAAGAGGAAGACCTCGATTGGTCTGCATCCATCCTAGTAAGTCACCTGTGGTTAAGCTCACAGAGTTACTGGAAAGTCTCGAATCTGTCCCCAGTCTTCGGAATGCATTCGCTTGGTCTGACGGCATTCTGGAGAGTTTTCTGATCTTCAATTATGTATGTCCGCATCAAGCTGTCAATAGAAACTCAAACCCTGTACGTAGGGAGTCTTTCCACAGGTTCCGATCCTAAGGAGCTCTCCTCTGAACCTGCTCTTGCGAAACACTACTCTTAAAATAAGGTACATTGCCATCAGGGTAGCAAATTTCAGCGTTTGAAACACAGATGCATGTTTTTCTAACGAGGAGTGAAATTAAACGTTGTCGCTCTCCAGAAAGACACGAGCGTTGCATTCTTAACTTTGGAGCCATTCGTGAAGATTCCTTTTAAATCGAAATCATTCTTTAGCATAAGAAAAGTCGATTTCTTATTTTTTTCAGCAACAGGAGCTCCATTAGAGTTCAGACAGGCAACTCGTAAGGTCATCAAAATTCCGATGCGTGTCGCACTTTCAAACGAAAGATAACCTAGAGAACCCAGCCTATGATTTGAATATAAAAAAAAAGAGAGATTTACAACTGTGTCTGGAACAGAGTCAGCCGAGACAGAAGGTTCTTTAAAGCCTGATGTTAGCCTGTTGTTTGACGAAGGTTTTGGCAAGTGCATGCATATACAGCTTGAAGCGCTGATATATCAAGAGCTGTCCCAAGAAGACAAGGCAAATATATGATGCCCTGTCAGGTGATTCCTTCAACATCGTAAGTGGATGCATTGTTCCCAACCCATAAACAAGTATCAGTACTGTGTTTGAAAGGTCTGTACGACTTCTAGTAAACGCTGAGGAGACTGTCATTATGGGAAGAAATAAGCAGAGGTGAACCGGATTAAATTGATGATAAATGCGCATAAAGTGAGGTATGTATATACTTTCGATAAAAGAGAACAGCCAACACCAATGGCTCAGACTACACATCATAAGATGAACTTGCAGCTTGTCAATCTCTGTTTCTTTGTGTGAAGCAACTGAAAATGTGAATGTGATTTAGAGAACAAAATATAACAACAATTTATCAGAATCACCGCCCAGAAATATTTCCTAATCCATTCCAGAAGAAGATCGTTGTCTCTTTTTACTACCGCAGTCAACTTGGAATCCACAACTAGTGGCAATTAAGGCAATGTCGCGTTAAGTGGAGGGAGCTGTTGGTTGAGGCCTATATCTACTCCAGACTACCAAAAGAAATTAGATAGAAATAGCGCCTGCAAATACAGGGAAACACGTCCTTAAATGAAATCAAACCAACAAAACAAACAAAAGGCTTCTGTGAATAGAACAGTAGTTTATAATAAAGGACAAGAAGATCTGAGCTGGACTCGGCGTTAATACAAGAAAAAAAAAAACAGAAAAAACAATTAATTAAGTTATGAGCGGTTATCACCTCTTCGGCGGGCAATGGCAAACCTCTGAAAGTCTGCCACCTTCCCGCTGCTCGTGGTCAAAACAAAAACACTCTTCACAAAGGCAATCAACCCTTTTACTTACAATACTTTAGATGGCGCTACAGTCCAGGGTAGACCAAAACAACAACAAGCAGCTCCAGCCAGCTCGATCCTTGGCTAGCTGCCTCCAGTTTCGCACGTTAAGTTGGCTGAGGTCCTCTTCCACCTGCATGCGCCACCTGAGTCTTGGTCTTCGTCTACAGTGCGTACAGCTCGTCGTTGCATCTCCTCCTCCACTCTTACCGTCAATGCAGACGGGACCGAAAATAACTGCGGGCCTCTGCCCCACAGAGCAGTATTAGGATAATCAAGGTCGTATATAGGATCACTTTTGTTGTTCGAGAGAGGCCTTTGCTAGTGAACTGCCTTCTTAGCAGGCGATTTGCAAGATTTATTCTGCGTTTGATCTCAGCGCTGGTATCGTTGTCTGAATTCCTTCACTATTCAAAGGTATATCTGTTGAAGGTGACGTTCTGTTCGCATTGTCGGCATCGAGTGCCCTTTTTGCTTGAATGCATTCTCCATCGACATCCTACAAAGTTGGCTGGGATTCCAAAAGTAAACATTGCTCGTCTCAACAGATACTGTCATACGCAGCCTTGGAATCGATGAATAGGTGGTGAGTTTTGATCTGAAGCTCATGAGTGTCTCCAAGATCTGACGAAGTGTAACCTTTTTGTCCATGGTGGACTTTTTTGGCCTGAAGCCAATCAGGTTGTTGGCGAAAGGCTTCAAGCATTCACACAATATGGCAGATAAAATCTTTTGGACGATTTGAAGAAAACTGATGCTTCTCTAATTGACGCAGTTCAGAGGGTCTCCTATCTTAAGGATCGGACAAACAATGCTGAGATTTAATTCGTCGAGCATACTTTACATATGAGGTGGTGTGATCCTTAACAAGTCATCGGTTAGGCCGCCCGATCCAGGAGCTTTGTTGAACCTAAGTTTAGATGGGGCTATCTTCACTTGATCCAAGTCGGATGGACGACATTGTTGGCCTTTATCGTCCGGGTTAAAAGGGTTATTCTGCTTGTCAGAAGTCTACTATACAGAAATACTTTTTCCAAATCCTCAGCATTGACTGCGACTCTACTACGATATTCCGATGTTCGTCTCTACGGGCTTCGGTTCGAGGTTTGTATCTGTGACATGTTTTTTTTTACCTTTGGGTAAAACTTCTAAATCTCATTGCTGGAGTAGCATCTCTTCATTTCCTCGATCGCATGCTTCCGATGCTCCTTTTTCTCCTGAGAAGCCGGTGTTCTTCTCTCCTCTTTTGCTCATATAATTCTTGAGCATCTGTAGTCCTTCAAGTTGATCAACTCAGTAAGTGGAAAGATGTAGGCCTTGGCCCTTCTCAGGTTGTAGCGCCAACAAATATTAAGATGCTGCTGAACTTTCTAAAACATCCTCTGGTTTTCGTATATTTGAGACAGTGGCAGTCATTTCTAGAATACCCCTTAAAAGTTCATGTATCTCGGACTCCTATTCACTAAATGCCAACATATCTCATCGTCCAAGATCGACTAAGTATTGTTTCTAATGATTTGTAGTCAGTTTTATAAAGGATGGAGAACTCATAAATAAAATAAATATGCCTCCACCATTTATGATCAAAATTTGTATCTATACTCAAGCAAGTATTAAGACAAATTGTCTGAATGTGCTTTCATTTAGAATTCACAATCTGCTTCCAAACCGACCAATGGAGATACTCTAATTCACAATGCTTAACATTTCTATCCAACCGCCAGTACATCTTTCTACAACACTTCCAACACTGCAAGTTACAGTCAGTTTGCAGCATGGTCACACACCAAAACCAACCATTTCTGGATTTAACCCCAAATTCAACCAGCTAACTACTAAACTTGTGTGTTATTCACGAATCATCTCAGAATGATTATACCGAGATTCACAATTGGATTTTGTCGGTTTGAACTGGCTCCTTACTTAAGCAAAATTCTGAGGTGAGCATTTCGAATTTTAAGCTGAACAAAACCTACCAGATATGGTGGATTGTTGGTGGGTAGCGGTACCCAGAGAGATCTTTTCGGTATTTTTTTGTTTTTTTTTTTTATTATTTTTGTGTAATCGCATCTTACAATTTAGCAACAGTGATTTGTGAGATACTAAGTCTCTCCCAAACTCGACATGAGAAAAATATCTCAACATTCAGACGATTTTGTTCAGTCCGAGGTAGTTACTGGAGCAGTTAATACAGTTAATGTCGATTTAAACTAAAGAGTCTTTAATAAAAAAAAAAGTACAAAAAAGTATCTAAAAAAATATGCTACCCCGAAATGGACATTCAATTTGAACAGGGCAAAGTGAAACAGTGAAAGAGTTTGATGGAAAGTGATAGTGTTGAAAATAACCAATTGGTATGTCAGAGGTCACGAATATGATGCTACAGTGGATAAGCTATTCACATTTTACATCCAAAATCATTGGACATCACATTTGTTAGGTAAGAACAATCCACAATTGAAAATACGAATTTCTGAAGCAGTACTACAGTGTCAACTTATCCAACCGGTCAAGTCAAATGTTAAATTAAAGGCTAATAAATTTGCATGTTTCTAAATAACGTTAATTATCTTGACAACTTGAAACAAATCACAGACAATTATCATGGCATCATGGACGAAACCTACTACCGATCGTTGGGCAGATCGTTCAGATTGTTTAGATTGTTTAGATCGTTTAGATCGTTTAGATCGTTCACATCGCGCATGTGAAATTATTGATTCTTGGTAGCAATTTTATTTAATCAATTTGAAATGTTGGGAATCTACTTTTAGAATGAAACTTAACAGAGCAGATATTTTTGTATACTGCAATTTACTATATCGTGATTAGAAACGTGACAAAATGGGAAACGTGGATGAGTATGACCTCACTCGTCTATACACAGGGATTGTTGGGAAATTTAAGTTTAACTGACAGGTGCAGCAAATTCTGTTAACAGGAACTCATTTAGTCTTGTTATATGAGATTTCCAACAATCTATACTGAGTTCTCCGGCATACCTGGTCTTGGAAACAGAAATTCGGTCACCCCTATCCCATAAAATAGCTTGGGACTCAAGAATTCGCTGGAGTTCGATGGTGAACGTCTTAATCTTGATGAAGCTCATGCGGAACACGGCTTTGTCTTTTCTTTGATTCACCGTCTTACACACAGGAATACTCTAATGATTTCGATGCGATTGCCTACTAAGCGCATACCAGAAAGAAGCTACTTTCTAATTGCACATGGCATTGCATGTGCATTGCATTGATCAACGAATTGTGGAGCTCGAGGCCATGAATTTTGATGACTCTTGAATTTAAGTTTGTATGAATTCTTCACGACTTATCCATTCATCGAACTAACAAACCCATAGCTTAGGACACTTACAGTTTTGTAACAATAAACAAAAAAAAAACTTCGACACTTGTTACAAGACACAAAATCGGCTTCTTCTGGAAAACAGACATACGAATCTGATACTCGTAGTTCTTTCATCGGATATGGTTTTATCCACACACAATGTATTTACACTACAAACATATTGGCTTCACCTTTTAGGATCTTAGGTTGGAACCGATTTTGAGTTTGCAGGTTGATTTGCTATGACTAGCCGAAGGCACGATATTAGTTTTTAATTTTGATTTTCGTTTTTCGTCGCGTATTACTTGTCATTTGGTCCTTGGCCGTAGCAGAAAGCCCCTAGAGGTCGTGGAAGAAGTAACTTTTCAAACTTAACACAGAAAGGGTATCTTCCCGCGAGTCTACGTCCCTTCAATCTCTGCATAAGTCGTCGTCGATAAGGTGCATCTTGATTGCATGCGTTCTCAGTTCAATATATTCTTACTTTTGTTAGATTTGCTGAGTTCCGGCGGCAGTTGTCTTAAAGTGTCACAGACTGTATTCTTAGAGTGTTGAATGGAAATTTGATACTTTGATTTGCCAGTTCCCTATCTGGGTTATATCTTTTGAAGCTAACTAGCTTGCATTTTTGTTGCCTGTCACTCTTTAATGACCAGGAACCTAGCAGAGCTCAACCTTATGCTGAATTTATTCCCGACTCAAGATGAATAGAAATAAATATGGAAACATTGCTGTGTGATATTGACTTTATTATTGCGAAACATGCCTCTTTGAATAAAGACAATATCTCAGCCTGGAGGCAACTTCTGCAATCTAGGAAGTGATGTGAGCATTTCATCATTGATGCGTTGTTGAAAATTTATATCGAATCTTCTACCATTTGGGCCCCATCCCATGGCTTTCTACTTTAGAAAATACAATCGAATTTTATTTCAAAGTTATGATGGGGTAATACTCGTAACAAGCTGACTTCCTAGAACTGATGCTGACCATGTTTCTCAGCTCTCAAACAATTTCTTCAATTTCATGGCGAAGGCTTACCCTATCATCCTTCCTATCCGATGTCTCTTTGGCGGTTGCTGGCGATACCACTTCAATACGTTCACCATTTCCTGCACTTTGGTTATAATTTGTAGGGGGTTCTTTTTATTGGATTGTCTAAAGAACATCCATGACTTCAATATACGACGCATGAAAAACAACGAAATAGTATTTACTCGTATACTTCTCTGCAAGATAGTCCTCTTTTCCCTCTTTCTAGCTCGACTATCATCCTTCGCTGCTCCAGTTTTGTAGTACTTACCAGTGAACTCGTAATACAGATAGACGGGATGAAGGTGGCTTGTACCTCGTAAATCCCCGATGTACTCAGGAGTGCTTCTTTCTTAAGTTTCTGGATGTCTTCTTCAGGTGCATTCCACAAGTCAATTGGATCTGTTCTAATATCACCTTCACCAGAAGGTAAAAACATTATATGAAATTCCGAGGCAATTGAAATATGTTTGTTGCATCAAGCTGCTTGGTTGGAACCATATCACAGTCCAGAATGGGCTAAGGCCTAGTATCTATCACCTACTCATTCGTCATTTCGTGCACAGTGAGGAAAGAGTTTTTGAATCGAGATCTCCACCGATCAAGCTGGAATCTCTTCTAAAGTCTGAAGGTTTCGAGAGTGAAAAACCTCATTCTATTGATCAAAATGATGATGATCTCCCAACCTAAAACGAACTAAGTAAGACAAACTGCCAAATCTGGTATCACTCAGTGGTTAAGATGAGGACATTTAACTGGCTGTTGGTACTCGTATGCTGCTGGAAGCAGTTGATCTATTGGTAACAACGCTGAAGAGAACCTAGATTACGAGCCAAGTATTGGCTTTATCTAAGATGCAACATAAAAAAGTGTTCTTTTATACTGCCGGCGGAGTACAGTCTTCCTTCTGAGGAGTATATTGACTGAGTATCTTCTTGACCCATTCAAGAGATCCTACGTCCACTCTCTGTCTTAATCATATACAGAGGAGTACTACAAGCTGTTACTAGACTGCCTCCCAAATCACGGCTTGCGACTGTCTTTCTAAGACTCAAGTGCTGTAGGAATGTCCCTAAAATTTATCCTCTTAAGCTGACGTTTACCTCTTCATAATATGCTGAATGGTGTAACTCAAATGGGCAGAAAAACAACAAATCTTGATCCATAGTATGGAGTAGATTTTCTTCCAAAAGAATAGGTCCCGAGAGGTTAGGTTTCCCCTCTACCAATGAATCAAGGAGAGAAAAACTGAAATTGATTGATGCATCGAAATGAGAACCGGAATTGATTCAAATGAGAGAGATACACAGAGATACCGCTTCTTATGTGCTGGGTTTCACTCGTCCACCACAACGAAATCCCTGGTTCGATGATGAATGCCGGCAAGCACATGCAGCTTAGCAAGATGCATATAACGCGGCGCTGCTTAGAAAGACCAGAGCTGCTCATGAGCTCTATGAGCGGAAGAGGAGAGACGAGCACCGGCTTCTCAGGAGGAAGAAGAAAGAGCATGAGAAGCGCGCGATCGAGGAAATTGAGAGATGCTACTCCAGGAATGAGGTTCGGAAGTTTTACCAAAAGGTAAAAATAACATGCCGCGGAAACAAACCCCGAACTGAAGAAGAAGAGATGAACAAGGGAACATCGTAGTAGAATCGCAGTCGATGCTGAGGATTTGGAAAGATCATTTCTGCAGACTGTATAACGGCGATGACGGACCAAATACCGCTGTCAGGCAGAATCAACCTTTCAACCTGGACGACGATGACCAACAATTCCGTCCACCCGACCTGGATGAAGTGAAGATTGCCATATCGAAGCTTAAGTCCAACAAAGCTGCTGGATCGGATGGCCTGACTGCCGAGCTCTTCAAAGCGGCAGGCGATGACTTGGTAAGGAGCATACACCAACTCATCTGTAAAATATGGTCGGACGAAAGTATGGCCGATGAATGGAACCTCAGCATTGTTTGTCCAATTCTCAAGAAAGGAGACCCTCTGAACTGCGCCAAATACAGAGGCATCAGTCTCCTTAACATCGCATATAAGATCTTATCCGCCGTATTGTGTGAACGCCTGAAGCCGTTTGTCAACAACCTGATAGGTCCATATCAGTGTGGCTTCAGGCCAGGAAAGTCAACCATCGACCAGATATTCACACTACGGCAGATCTTGGAGAAGACCCATGAGCTTCAGATCGATACCCACCACCTATTCATCGATTTTAAGGCCGCGTATGACAGCGTCTATAGAGACGAGCTATATAGAGCAATGTCTAGTTTTGGCATCCCTGCCAAACTCGTCCGTCTGTGCAAGATGACGATGGAGAATGCACGCTGCTCCATCAAGGTCGGTAAAGATCTCACCGAGACCTTTGATGTCCAGAAAGAATTTAGACAAGGTGATGCGCTGTCATGCGATTTTTTCAACATCGTACTTGAAAGAATAGTGCAAAACTCACGAGCAAACACAAGAGGCACTATCTTTCAAAAGTCCGTCTAACTACTCGCATACGCCGACGATATTGACATAATCGGGAGAAAGCAGCGTGATGTCAGTGGCGCTTTCGCGAGTATTGAGACGGAAGCGACGAAAGTGGGTTTAGCGGTCAATAAGGTCAAGACCAAGTATATGCTGTCAAGCAAAAAGGACAACCAACACCGGCGTCTCGGACAGAACGTCACCCTCGACAGATATAACTTTGAGGCAGTTAAGGACTTTGTCTACCTAGGCTCCGCTATAAATACAGACAACGACACCAGCGCTGAGATCAAGCGAAGAATAACTCTTGCCAACCGCTGTTTCTTTGGGTTAAGAAGGCAATTGAGTAGCAAAGCCCTCTCTCGGACAACAAAAGTCACCCTTTATAAGACTTTAATAATCCCGGTCCTGCTCTATGGCGCAGAGGCATGGACATTATCAAAAATGGATGAGGGTGTTCTCGGTTGCTTCGAGAGAAAAATTCTTCGGGCGATCTTCGGTCCCGTCTGCATTGACGGTGAGTGGAGGAGGAGATACAACGACGAACTGTATGGACTGTACAGCGACGTGGACCCAGCCAGAAGAGTGAAGATCCAAAGACTGAGATGGCTGGGTCATGTAGAGCGGATGGACACCAATGCTCCGGTCCGAAAAGTCTTCGAATCCGCCCCCGAGGGACAGCGCAGTAGAGGAAGGCCAAGACTCAGGTGGCGCACGCAAGTGGAAGAGGACCTCAGCCAACTTAGCGTGCGAAACTGGAGACAGCTAGCCAGGGATCGAGCTGGCTGGAGAAGCTTGTTGACTGAGGTCCAGGTCCACCCCGGACTGTAGCGCCACCTAAAGTAAGTAAGTAAGTAATCTCTAGAGTTTCTGCAAAAATCCTTTAAAGCGCACAGGTCTATCTAGGATGTGACGGATGAGATTCTTAAAAGGATCGTAGTGGTTCTAATTTAAGGACCTAGCTCTTCAATACACTAAGGATTAAATAAAAAGCAGCAGCAGCTCTATTTGATATTTTTACGTGGTTTCAGTTGGCTTATTCGACCAAGGCTACGAGTGTTCTCAGTTGACAAACTGCGCTCACTTGGGGTACTTTACTCAGCTTTAATATGGTCTTGTTCGCGCCTATTAAGGCTGGCATCTCAAAGACAAACAATTTGTGTTAAAATGTGGGATTAGTTCCATTCAGTAGCCAGTACTTAAGTATCTAAGAATGAGTAAGACTCGAGTTGAAACGCAGATGTGTCTTCAACAAACCGAATATGTCAGCCCCACTTAGTTAAACTTTTTTTCATCCTCTCTATTCTTGACTACGGTTTTCATTAGCTATTTCCGTTATATGAACAGTTTAAGTGATCAGAAATAGACAGAATAAATGAATGAGTTAAACTTAGATTCACCCCTTCCACATCAATATCAAGGCTAATTAAAAGATCGAGCAAATTCCTCATTCCAAAAAGCTCTAACTACTTTCATATTATAAATAAGCAATCTTACATCCATTTCAGTTGACTTACGAGAGTGTATCTGCACTTCTTGTCTCCAAACAAAGTCGCAATTCATCTCGGGAGGTCACCTTCTCTGGATTGCCAATAATTTCATCGATTTCATCGATTACACTCGATAATTATTCAATAAAGCTACAACCCACCCCTTATTAGTTTTGCAATCAATTAAATGAATATTTTTTAATTGTTTTCATTTAGTAACCGGTATACACCTTTATATAGCAAATAGGTACGACTATCTATTTACTACACACTTGCACTTGTATCTTTGAATGAGAACGGAGTAGTCATCTAGTTTCCTCCTCATGTAACCAGAATCAGTGTTTCTTTCGAGTGTAGTTGGGAACATCTTACCAATTAATTTATTTTCAAGATACAATGTAACGCAGTACATTGATCGATTGATGGGACAAAGTGAGAAATGAATGTATTTCTTCCAAGGCCAAAGAGAAAAGTATCCAAAACGAAGCGAGTCTCCCCTAGCTACCTCTTTTGTCTGAGGAAACGTAATGCAACATCAACAAATAGCTCCACCTATCGGTCCATAATTGTGTGTGATATTACACAAGTATCATCTAACCGATGCTTACTGCAGTGATATGGTGCTACGCAGTTGCTTCTCTTTAGAAAACCAGCACCTTCATCGTAGGTACCTTTGAAATATGATTAAGTTGCAGTTGCAGTTGCAGTGGTTTTAGCCAAGTCACACTCACACTACCTCCGTCTGTTTGCTGTTACGTCTTTAGTTAGTTGTTATAAAAAAAAAACAAACAGTCTTCTCAAGCGAATATATCTGGTTTGATTCAGATACAAGCAGACTTACCGGCGCGATCCAGTTAAGGTCGACATCGGTAGAAAAGTATGCATTCACTTAAAATGAAAGAAATAAAAATAAAAATAAGAATACGGATACAGTCTGAGGCAGAAAGTATCTATGAATATGTACAAGCCACACTTTAGCACTTTAGTTTGGCTTGGAATTTTAACGAAGCGCTTGTGTAGCACATTACCCCATACCCATACACATGCGAGTATATACTCGTACTTGTTCAGATACTCGTAGTTTTTAGCGTGGCCACTAAAGCTGTGTGACGCCGCCGTTTGCTTACACTTGAATTCGATAGAATTTGCTGTTGAACACGATCATGAAGGAAATTTGAAGAAATATGGTATTTATTTGCGGCTACTTCACTCAATGAGTGTTACAAATTAATCAAATGACAACTTGAGTTGACAAATGAGCTGGGTGAAGAATACGAAAAAAACGTTCTTTGAAGTACAATTCTTAAATTAATGTGCTTGCTCAAAATTAACGTTTGTTTTAATATACTTAAAAAATGGTAATTACTTTGAGTGGAACCGTTTGCGTGAGACACAAAGAAGAGATCACACTTCAATTTGAATAAAAATGCGGACTTGATTAAGAAAACACACAAGCATGTATAAGTCTAAAAATGTCTTTTTTTTATGGCCTAAATCAAACCTGTTTGAAAGTTTAAGAATATTGAAGATAAAAGCCATCGAAGTTCAATTTAAAACAGCAAACTTTATGCCAATGACATCTTTGATGCGAAAAAATTTAACACAACATGTGACGAAGTAACACGAGCCACTTAAGACTTCCTCTTTACAAATTCCTGTAGCTAAAAAAAAAACACTGTGGCGCTGGCAGCCCGGTATGGGCCATTGCCTAGCTTCTTGACACTCATTTGTGTTGCTCATGTTGTTATTTTAATTACATCTGAGCGGGGCTTACGGTTTATCGCCGAGTCCGAACGGCACTCCTTAGAAGCTTTTTCGTAGGCAATTTTACTTTCGGGAGTTTGCCATTGCCCGCCGAAAGGGTGATGGCGATTTGAAAACTTGTTGGTGACCCAGCCAGGAATCGAATGTAGCTACTTCTGCGATAAATTAAACAGGAAAGATAGAACAAGATGCAAACCAAATCAACCTTATAACCTCTATATGCATCGAAGAAGGCGATCAGAATATAAGATCGCTACTGGTGATTGTATGACAGAAACCCCTTAAACTGAAATCAGTAAGCCTCTTGGTTTTAACAGGTACCTCCAGCACCCTTACGTCAGGTCTAAAAATTGGTTGACGCAGGAAATTCCATTATATTTACTAAGATCAACATTCAAAAAATCACCCTATAACAAACGACCAAAAGTCTCGAAATCTATCCAACCTTTAGACTACACTAGTTGGGGAAAATGTTAACAAAGTAGCTCTCAAGTCGACAATATTTCAATACATAGTTACAGGTTACTAGTCACCGGTCATCAGTTTTATTGTCTGTATCAGAGGATTCATTTGCGCAGTATGATTTTGTTTGAACAGAGCTTAGCTACGTGATTAGGCTCGAAAACTACGGATTTGAGCAAGCTTGGCCTGTTAAGAATGGATTAGTAGAGGGACGACCCGCCCTAAAAAATTAAACATCCTTTCTAATATAGGATCTCTCAGCTATTTTGTTCTCACCGTCTTCCAGGAACCAAAAGTGAGGCAAGTAGTACACTTGTCTAGCATCAGATAACAATACCTCACGCGGCTTTATTAACAATTAATTTCTATTCGGCTCTTCTTGCCCATCCTTATATTTTCGATTCACTCATCTCGGTTCAGAGTCTTCATTCCGAAGACATTGTTAAAATAGGTGGGAAAGTCCAAATGATCCAGACAATCTCAAATTTTGAATGCAAACAGGTACTTCTTGAGAGACTTATCAAAAGCGTTGTGTGAATCACTATGCCACTTATAGCCTGCAGTCTTTCCAACTGAAAGGCAACTGCGAAGTCCTTGACCTCTTAGAAACATTAGGAAGCATTCGTTTGGTCTGACGGCGCTCATATGAAATTCAACCCTCAACGAACGGACTAATCGAGAAAGCAGACAGTCGCAACGCAGTTTTGGTTTTTGGAAAGCTCTCCAGCTCTCCAGCCCTGCATAACAAGTTTATCGGCGATTTCATTTCCCATGATCCTATTGTGACCTGGAACCCAAACAAGACTCAGCGAATTCAGCCCTTCAATTGCGCTTAGTAATTTCTTGCATTCTCGAACTTTGCATCTTGGAAGTCGTAAGGGGCTTCAATAAAGCTTTGAGAGCACCTTGCGTGTGGCTGCAATTTCAAATGTTTCGATCTTCCTAGAAATTCTTTGCAATTATGCTATGTTCTCGTAGTTCATTGCCATCTGAATTGTGTGTATCTCTGCTTGAAAGACAGACACAAGTTTTCCTATCAAGAAGTGAAATATAATGCTGTCGTAGTCCAGAGAGACACAAGAACGGCAGAACTTAGATTTCTATTAAAACCATTCCTGGGCATTCGACCAAAGCCAAAAGATGTTGCGAAAGGTCATCAAAACTCCTATCCGTGTTATACTCCTGAACACCTCCTTAGAACGGAAGTTAGTTTTGGGAGTTCAGCCCATTATCTGAATGTTTAGGGGAGCGATATTCATCAGTGAGTCCAAAGTAGAGCCGGAGGTAGCAAGTTCTTTGGGATCTTATTAAAAGAGCAGCATTTTTGTGTAAGTTTGTGCCATCATGCATGGGTAGGTTCTAGAGTCTCCTCCTCGAAAAATATCACTCCTCTAGAAAATGTTGAATTCCTTTTGAAAGATGTACGGATCGTGATAGATGTTTCCCTTTAGACAACTACTGAACCAGAGCAAGAATCATGGTGCAATTACAGATTTAGCCCGTAACGAATTACATGACTGGGAAAATGACATCCTTTACGATCAGTTAAAAGAAATGAGCCATCATGAGGTTCCCCTGTATTACAAGGATAATTAGGCACAAGAGTGCGACAATAAAAATCAGTTTCGCAAGATGACGAAGGAATGAATACGGATTCCTAAAGCTTTTAGCGAAATGTTCAGTAAGATCTAAGAGGTCTAAAACCTAAAGGAAACACCATTCCGAAGGAGTAATAACCTTATGACACGGTGCCAATCAAAGAAAAGAGATCGTCACCGTGGCGTTGGACAAGTTAACCACAGCTTAATCGATGCTTTGGTCACATCTACATATGCTTATATAACTGACAATGGAGAAGCATCAATGAAGGCTTCCTGGTTACATCGAATGACGATCGTTTTAGGATCAGATCATTAATTTCTAGTTGAAATAAGTTCCTTGTGTTTACTAAGATTACTGTCGTGCGATTTAATGCCAATATCATTTCAATTCAGGAATAACTATACGTATAAACAATCTGTAAAGACTTTGGTAGAAAAATCGCCGAGTATGCACAAGCGGGAAAGAATTTCGGTATCTGAAGGTGGGAGAAAATAGCAAACTTTGACCATTGACATCACTTTGGCCATTGACTTTTATATTCCTCGAAAACAAAAAACAAAAAAAAGCTGGTAAAACCTAGAATTGGAGGCTTTGTCCAAGGAGAATCTTCCGGATCATAATGATAGTACGTTCCTTTCTCAACTGTAGCCCGCTAGTCTTATGACTTTGTGTGCTTTAACTAGGTTAAGAAATAAATAACTTTTGGAAATAAGTAGATCTGGTCCCTAAAGGGGTCCTACCACCTCCTACCGATTGGTATGTATGAGGATTCTAGTTATGAGCTGCAAGGAACCTTCCTTTTGTACATAAATAGCTCTATTTTTACTCCTCAAGGTACGATAACTGAAAAGAAAAATGATGTAATTCGATAGTCTGTGCATTATCTTACTCTTTCCATGTTATAGACAGATAATGTTCGGAGCCAAATTCGTAGCAAAACATTGAGTATTGCGGTAATCCAATTATCTAGAACTTACTTGGCCTTATCCCACTTAATGCTGATAGGGCACTTTTTCTATTCTAAGACGGCAAAGTAAACCCCTTGGCTCTATTTTTAAATCCCAAGCTTAAGGAAGATTAAGGTGAGTCACTCGGCCAAGAAACTGAAAGCTTGGACTCAACACCGTTGCAAAAAAGGTCCCAGTGCCAAATTGTTTCAAGGAAGACTCGACAAACTATTCAATAGCAATTCAACCGAGCAACCTAGTTAAATAAATGAATGTGGGAGGAAAACATTAGGGATCGGGATCGGGATCGGGATCCTAGTGACCAATTCAAGACATTCGATTTGACTCTAAGCAAGGAGGTGAATATTTCTTTATAAAACAGTGTCAGTGACTGAGGTTGTTCTAATCGATTAGATATGATGTCTTCCTTTCAAAAGAAGTGTCAGAACTCTGCAATAGAGAGTAGAGTTCCAACCATGCTAATTACCTTTCCAATGTGAAGCTCTTTAATAAAGGGGATCAGTATCCAAAGGATATTATAATCAAAACATTGAAGTGCAGTAAATCAGACGTGCATCATTGTTTCTCAGTCCATCTATAGAACCCCACTTAAATAAGGGCCGAAAGAGGCAAATGGATATGTCCCTTGAACTAGTATAGATCAGTCAACTGTTATGTATTGATATATTTATATTGCCAGAAATCACGCATAACCCATGCATAATGCATGAACCACAAGCGGATACAGCGCAAATCCAATCTCTTATTTCTAAGTATAAATGTCTTCTGTTGGACTAAGATAATGTTTAGAGATAAAAATCTTTTGTGATATGACAGACGAAATATCACATCATCATTATCTCCGAATGTGCAACGCACATGTTTAATCCACAAATCAACTTATCAGAGCTTGTAGGAAAAAAAACTTCAGAGAGAAGATAAAATGCTTTTCAAATGAAAATATCACTTTCAAACATTGTATGGTCGCCACAGAAATTCAAATAGCTTCTAATCTATAACAAAAGTTCCTTAAAAATAAAAATGTAACTTTAATCCAATTATTTTTCCATATACAAATATTTAAAAAAAAAACTAAATATACAAAGCCTAATTTGTATCTTTTAAGTGCTTTAAATGTCTTATTTTTCCACCAAGATATCGAAAGCAAAATAGCATTTTATTGTTTATTTTTTATTTAATCCGCCTTGAGCCAACTATCTTAGAAGAATATGATCAAAATTCAAAAAAATAAAAAATATATATATATATATAAAATGACAGTCAATTGAGTTTCATCAGGCCTGCTCACTTGCGAAAAGAGTTCATTTTGCCCAACAATGTGAACAACATGATTCATTCAGCTCTTTTCCATTTAAAGTCTCAATAAAAAGGTCATGGGAAAAGTGACCAAAACTAGATGTTCCCAGTAAGGTATAAGTGTTTCGGAATCTTATATAATTAAGTGGAATAAAGTGGGAAAAATGAACAAATTAGTAAATTTGATTTTGCAAATTTTTTATGGAACCGCCATGCTAAAACTTTGTTAAAAAAATTAAAAAGAGTTCGACTAGATTTTAATGGAAACTTAACAAGTTAATTTACCAACTTTGGCTTGGAAGAAATTAAGAAATTTTATATATAAGAGAAACGACTGTCATCACAACAATTAAATAGTTTGTTTGTTAATAACTCATCAGTTATTATAATGATATTGATAAAATGATACAAACAATATCTGTACCATTTCTTCAGCTATAAAAGGGGCTAGAAAATGTTTTTCAAAAAAACCTATATAAAAAAAGTTGATAACTAAGAACAACCATGAGTATCATATTAGTAGAAATATTTAAAAATAATCTTTCATTGTGAGAACACAAATAAGAAATAAAACAATTGTTTTTCAATGAATAAGTACCAAAAAAGTGCGTTTTTATAAGGATTTAGTTCATAAAACTCAAACGAATTCATTTTCACTCAAGTTTGAGTGATTTTATTAAAACACCTCTAACTTCTATTGTAGCACGTGCATCGTTTAGGTTTTTGCTTAATATTAATTCTCATAAAAACTACTTTAGTGTGCATTTATGATTTCATTCATTACACACCGTTAAGTCCCCGAATTTTCACAAATAATGTACCAATGATAAAATGTGTATGAAGGAGATTCAAATTTGCGATAATTCGTATTACCTTATCTTACAATCGTGCGCATTTGGAGATAAAGAGTTTCCAATTTTAAACTGTCATACAAAAATAAATAAAAGTCAAGCTTTTCTTGAAGAAATTTCAAACCCTCTCAGCACCATGGAACTATGTATGAAGATACTTTTAAACGACAATATGCACTTCAGTAGCTCTGTCGGTTAAAACCATGTTATCAAGATATCAATCAATATCAGAAGTCATTTTATCCTCATTTTCCACATACTAATAAAAACAATCAGACAATCAATCTTTTTCAACCGATACTTACTTAGTGTTGTAACGACGCGTATCCTTTATTTTTGTTTTACAATAAAAATGTCCGAAATTGTATCTGCAGTATTGTGCCGCGATTATTTCTGTATTTCATTAACTTTACTTGAATTGTACTAAATTCGTAATATCACATGTACATGAAATCAAGAAAATTCTTTTTCACAATGCCCAAGAAAACAAATTAATTATATTTTTCACTCAACGTTTAAAGGATACATAAAGAAAACTCTTAGCTTCTTTTTCCAAATGATATAAAAATTTTCGTAATTTCGTATAAGTATTTCCGGAATTTATTTCTTTTCAACTAACCATACCCTTAAGAAAACTTTTAATGAATGAACACTAGCGCATCGGTTTTCTTTTTATATGAAAAAAAATGGTGAGAATCGACAGTGAGACTTGAAAAAGATACTTTTACGTCGTACCGGCTGAAGTGGTAGTTGTAAGATATTATACTTTTATAAAAGAGCACCATGGTAGATATCACACACACAGAAAAAGATATACAAAGTGTCGCACAAGCTGGATTTGAAGGGGCAGTTTAAAGGCTGATTAATCAATGAGTGATTTTGTGCACTATCGTACAGAGATACTCGTACTTTTGTTTAGATGAGTGTCATTTTATTTGTAGTGGGCTTGAATGATCAGGGAAATGATTTACAGAAATATATGGCAAGAAGGAATAGAATATACTTGGCGTAGTTAGCACCTACTATTACCTACTCTAAGTTCCGGATCTATGGCCATCGTTTTGAGCTTCCTAGGCGCAGTTAAGATAGATAAGGCTCTATAATATATTGACAGTAAAATCAAATATAAAAATGTCGGACACATTTGAGACGAGGATACAATCGTTTTCATTATAAAATAGAGGTAAAGGAACGTTCATAGAAACGAATTAGTTTAAGGTGGAAATAGTTTTGAATCTGTAATCGATTAGAGCACCTGAGCACTGCATACAAGCCTAGAAATCAAGGAAAATTGATTGCTTATCTCAACCTAAACTTCAATTGCATTGCGCAATATCAGATGATGTTTGAAGAGTTCTTTTGAGCGGAACTGAACTTAACTTACAGAAACTGAAATCATCCGTTTAAACCGGTGCAAAACGGTAGATAAGCAGTACTTTGAAAGAATTAATCAGAAGAAGCTTTTCGCGGAAATACTCTTCAAAGTGGTGAGTATTCAAGAGATTGTTACATGCGTTGAGTCACTTTTTATATGCCTTAGATCTTACGGCTGCATTCTCTCTGACTCTTCTAATCTGTGGAATTTGGCTCACAGTAGTCATATTCCTTTTTTTGTATTGTCAGGCCGAAGCAAGAATTCTGAACTTTTCAATATATACTTGAGAAATCGCCGACTGAATAAGATACTGACCCAAAAGTCACAAATTCCTTCGACTTCAATGACACTTGAAGGTCCTTATGGTGCTTAAACTTAACCAAAATAAGTAAGTGACTAATGAGAATGCTGCATCTGATAGCTTGAATAGTGAAATCAAATGGTTGTACAGGCCAGTTCTTAAGAGTCAATGAAAACCAACAAAATCACGATCAGCGGGGTTGCACTGTACAAAGGCTGTAGGTGCAGCCAAAGGTGAAATAGGTTATAATTATGATTTATCAGCAGGGAGGATCAAAAGCAGTATGACGCTAAAAGACACTTCTGAAAGGTTTGTGGCATTCCTTCTGCAGATGCCTCAGTTTCTGGGAAAACATCTATCTCCCTTGGATCATTTCGAAGCGCTAGGGATAGTATTCACAACATTTTGGAGAATTCAGAGTCCAGATACTGGGCGGTTCTATTGTGTGTCCTAGTCAAAGCGGAGACTACGTCTAACAATTTACAAGCCCAATCAAAGGATTAACGAATCTATCAAAACAAAGCACTCCACAGTGCAGCCAAGTGTTGAGTGCTTTCTGCTCTTTAAGAAATCATTCTATACAAATATTGGTGAAGTAGCTTTTTTAAATGTGTTCGTACGCAATTTGGAAAGTCTCTACGAACGTCTGACATCGATTTTATTTATTACACTCTCGCATCCTTTAACTGTTCTTATACAGAGGCATAAGTTATTTCCAGTCGTGTTATAAAAATTTAGTCTCCAACTTTAAGAAGAGTTTCTACTGCTGGCATGGGACTGACTTGAATGCCCTTTATCTCTATATCGGCAAAGATGACAACTTACTTGCTAAGATCTCCTCTCTTGACCTTCTTTCTGCTAAGAGCATGGAGGGAATGCTTCCGGAAACATCACCTGACGAAGGTGTACCATGAATAATAACGCAAAAATCCTTGTCAGACTGTGCTTCAGCACTAAATGCCAAGCGCTAAGACGGAGTACGGGTTAATGACATCTCATGGACAAATATGTACATGCATAACGAATCAGTGGTTTTGTGGACCTATGGGAATGAACATGTAAACAATATCTCAATTACCGATACAAACTGGGTTCAATATATGGTGGCAGAGCCGAAAAGCTATTGCTAAAGAAGTAGCATCCTGTTCTAAGTCCATGTATTAGTACGAGGGCGGGTAAATAAGTCCGTGACTTTTTGAATTTCTGACCTCTTTACTGAAACAGCAACACTGCTCCTGTCAATAGGCATCTGTCAGTTGACTCCTGTCAAAATTTAAACTTGCTACGTCAGTTAGTTTGTGTTTGACAGCTATTTTTATCAGACTACTCACTAATTTGAGGAGAAAATGCAAAAAAGTGAATTTCGTGTGCTTATTAAGCATTATTTCTTGCGAAGAAAAACCATTACCGAGACCAAGGCTAAGCTTGATAAATACTATGGGGACTCTGCACCATCGATTTCAATGGTAAAAAAGTGGTTTACTGAATTTCGTTGTGGCCGTACACGCACTGAAGATGCCGAACGTCCTGGACGTCCAGTTGAGGTCTCTACACCCGAAACAATCGAAAAAATTCACGATATGGTGTTGGCCGACCGAAGATTGAAAGTGCGAGAGATTGTGGAAGCCGTAGGGATCTCGCATGGCTCAGTGGTTTTAATTTTGAATGATCACTTGGGCATGAGAAAGCTTTCCGCAAGATGGGTGCCGCGTTTGCTCACAGTCGACCACAAACGCAATCGTGTAACAACTTCACAGGAAGGTTTGGCGTTGTTTAATCGCAATATGGAGGAGTTTTTGCGCCATTTTGTAACCGTGGACGAAACATGGATCCATCACAACACACCAGAGAACAAACAACAGTCAAAACAGTGGGTTTCTAAGGGTGAATCGGCGCCAAAGAAGGCCAAGGTGGGTTTGTCAGCCAATAAAGTTATGGCGACTGTTTTTTGGGATGCACGCGGGATAATCCACATTGACTACCTTCAAAAGGGAAGAACAATCAATGGGGAATATTGTGCCAACTTATTGGACCGATTCAATGACGATTTGAAAAAAAACGACCTCATTTGGCCAAGAAAAAAGTTCTTTTCCACCAAGACAATGCAAGGGTGCACACATGTGCAGTTGCCATGGCAAAAATCCATGAATTGGGCTATGAATTGCTCCCTCATCCACCCTATTCTCCAGATTTGGCTCCGAGCGACTACTTCTTGTTCCCAAACCTGAAGAAATGGCTTGGTGGAAAAAGATTTGACTCCAATGATGAAGTCATCTCGCAAACAAAGGCCTATTTTGAGGACCTCGACAAATCATTTTTTTTGGAAGGGATAAAAAAATTGGAGAAGCGTTGGACAAAGTGTATAGAGCTCAAGGGAGACTACGTTGAAAAATAAAATTATTTTTTATCAAAAAATCTGTGTTTTAATCCAAAAGTCACGGACTTATTGACCCGCCCTCGTACATATATGGAACTGGCAGCTCCTGAAAGAAGAAGTCTCTTATTCTGTTTCGGGCCATCGATATTAATCTAACACACTTGAGAGTGCACTAATAATTTGCGATGACTTTTTGCATGCGTCCTCAAGATGCTGTTTGAAGCTAAGACCAGTGTCAATAATCACTCCGAGGTACTTAATAAACGGTTAAGACACGACTTCATGCCCTCCAACTCTAAACTTTATCGTTTCACAGACTTTTCTACTGGTGATAAGCACTGCTTCGGTTTTGTTGGCGGCGAGTACTAATCCTAGTTAACCATCGATGTACAGTAGCAACTGCCTCATTACAGTGCAGTACAACTTCTTCTATCGTCTTTGCATCAACTACCATGGCGATGTCGTCCGCAAAGCCGATCATTGACGCCTCCCTTGGAATCGGTAAGCGCAGATTTTCGTCATATATAACGTTCCACAGCAGGGAGCCCAGGACGGAGCCTTGTGGTACACCACCAGTAACCTCGTACGACATAATTTCCTCATTGGAATGATAGAGTAGGACTCTATTCGCGTAAATCTTAGTTATTTTAAGTAGGTAGCCCGGTACCTGGATTCGATACAGGCAGCTCATGATTCGTTCCCGATTCGCCGAGCTAAATCCGTTCTTCACGTCGAGGGTTATAATCGCGCAGTATTTTTTGGTTCCTCCTTTCCAGTGCTTGAATTCCATAGTGGTTCAGGCTCTCGTTAATACCACGTTGGAATATATCTCCTTAACATTGCGTGCAAGATCTCTCATCTGCCATATTACGGGTAAGTGGACGTCTAAAACCCTTCGTTCGTAGCCTGAATGACTCTTATACGTATGGTTTAAGGCTAGGAAACTCTAAAACCGATCAAAGTTCCATACTCCGGCAGATCCTGGAAAAACGCAAAAAGTCCAAATCGGTAACCACAATCATTTTATTGATTTTAAGACCGCATATCACAAGCCTATAAATTCATGCCTAGTTTTGGTATCCCTGCCAAGCTCGTCAATATGTGCATCATGAAGATTGAGAACGCTTGCTGCTCTATCAAAGCAGGTAACGGCTTAACCGAGACCATTGAAGTCAAAAAGTTTTAGACATGGTAATGCACTGTCATGTGAATTCTTATACTTAGCGTTCGCTGGTATCGAAACAAAACCTGCCAAAATGAATTTAGCGAAAATGAGGACAAAACTAAGTATACTATATGCTGTCAACAATAAGGGACACACAACATCGACAGCTTTAACTTTGAGGTAGTAAGTTACCTTGTCCGCCTTGGCTCTGCTATAAATATGGTTATCCTCGGTCGTTCGGAAAGCTAAATTCTTCGATAAATATTCGAACCCGTTCTGTTTTGACAGGCTTTGGAGGGGGAAACTCAACGGCAGAGCCTTCGAATCCAAACTGGACAGACAAAGCAGTAGAGGAAGACGTCGTCTTAGGTAAAGGGGGCCTCGACCAACTTGGAATGCCCAACTGGAGTTAGTAAGCTAATAACTGAGTACATGAAGGCCTTATTTGTTAAGGCCCAGGTTCATCCCGAACTGTAGCGCCACCTAAAAGGCAAAGCGTAGTGGGGGCAAAGCACCTGCCTCATATTGCGACATCCAAACTGTGTGGCAAGCATGGTTGAAACCCCATTATTGTTTCCAATAAGGGCGCTGAATCCAGAAAGTTTTGTCTGAGCTCACAGGTATTCTCAAGATATGAATCCAAGCTGGCTCTACTCACATACATCCTCGGTTTGTCTTCGCTTGAAAAGTAGGATCTTTGCAAGCCCAAACGTAAGTGGCATGAATCTCCACAGTACAGGCCGACAAAACGAATTTTTCTTGATATATAAAAAAAAAGTCAAATCCGCTCCTGCTGTCCCTCAACAAGAACGACTGTAGGCCTTGTATTGGTGCCTTGGGTTATCTGGCTTGAGATGGCGAACCTACTGTTTCAGGAACTTTTATCGGCAGGAACAAAAGTACTTGGAAAGGAAGAAGATCGACAATAAGGGGTGATCTTCAGTAGTTTTAATCCTACGTTGCAATTCAAAAGAATAAAATCTACTATAACTTGTTATCACTGCGAACTGGTGCGATAAATGATTTCAATCTATTATCCGAGTACCAAAGAATCTCATATTGCACTCAGTATAGAATTTCAAGCCTGCGTTTAGGAGCTTTAAACAGTCTCATGAGGAAGTTTTCACTCAAAAACTAGCACCAATAACTTAATCTCAAAATAAACGTTTTTCGCAAATTCCCTTTGGCTTTGGCCGTCACAAATTGCAATCAACCAAGCATAAATACTATCACCATGTATGATTTTTAAAAAAACCGGATTACATTGCTCACACAAATTAGTGTACTGATTCATTGGTTCTGAAAGATAAACACTCGATGAGTAAAACTTCAGACTCAATTGAATCTAGTTATTTCTGCATGAAATCGACTCGTTTTTGTCAAATTGTTATTGTGATACAGTTACTTTTTGTAAATAAACTTTTCTTTGAATTTTTTTGTTAAGTGGAAAAACAGAATGTACGAGTAATGGGAAATTTAATAATTTATCAATTTAACTACACAGATGTTCGGAGAGCCCATTAATGAATGATTGAGCGAGTTTTTCGTATTTTCATTTTCAAATGACATTCAAGATTTTATAATTTGTTTTCGTATTTAATTATTAATTTCTAATTGTAATGATTTACATATTTATTCTTAACATAATGGGTGTTACATACGAGTACTATGTCGCAATGGAGTGACATTCATTGACGCAGTTGTGAAGCCAAATTAATGGCTGATGACAAGTGTCAGGTCAATCTGACATGTAGCTGTCAATTGCATATGGTTGTGTGTTGTTCGGCTTCTTTTTGACTTTATTGGCAAAATAGTGATCGATTGTCATTGATTGGATAGCTAATATACATTTATGTAAATAATTTACCTCCCATTCGCAAAACATCCTCCTCACTGTGAGTTGCCTGGCCTCCACCAAGGTTGACTTATTAAACTTATAATAGGAAGTGTTTAGCCAGAAAAAACGTTCCTACAAAACGTGCCAAAAAGGTCAAGTGGCCTATCGGTTAAGCTCTTCGAAGGCTAGACGGTTTAGGTAGCACACACGCAAAGTTCTTAGCAAAACATGCCCTTGAGGAAGCATGTCCTGTGACATAGCATATTTGGGGCTGTTACGCAATTCGGCGTGCTCACAGATCTCAACCGTCTATACAAGTTGACACTGACTTAAACCACCAGCACTGTAGGAATTTCATGTAGGACGAGTATATGCCTATGCTAAAATACAAGGACGACGACGTAAACCACAGAGTGAGTGTGGGATGGATGAAATGGCGGGAAAATTCGGGAATCTTTTGCGACCGAAAATTTCCACTTAAATTAAAGGGGAAACTCTACACCACGGTTGTTAGACCAGCTCTTATATACGGTTCACAGTGCTGGACAATGTACGAAGCGTTTAAAAACAAAATGACGGCGGCGGAAATGAAAATGTTGAGGATGTCTAGTGGAGTCACTAAACGCGATTGCATTAGATCTACGCGTATAAGAGGAAGTCTACATATAAAGAATTCGGTAACCGAACAGCTTAAGGCGAAAAGAATAAGCTGGTATTGCCACGTTCAAAGAAGATCTGCGGAAAATCCGGCTAAAAAGGCACTATCAACTACGGTCACTCCAACTGTAAGAAAACGAGGTCGGAAAAAGAATTCCTGGATTTCTCAGATGGCAAATGCACAACAACGCCTGGGGCTTACCACTGAAGCGATCCAGGACCGAGCATTATGTAGACGCGTTCTGCGGTCTGCGACATTAGCCAACCCCATAAGCGGAGCAGCAGCGATGCAGTAAAAATGGGAAACTCGTTACGCATAAGTTCGTATAACGAGAAAAGGGTTAATAAAAGGATAAGAAGAAGAAGAAGAAAATACAAGGACCTAGGACGAGGCTTAGGCAACACATTACCTGAGGACGAGTTATTCGCAGAGAATCTAAACCAGGAAAGGAATGTAGTCAGATCATAGGGATTGTTCCAAAGGCGATTTAGCATTCTCGCTGGCGGTATCATTTAGGCCAATAGCAAAGTTTGAACTTATTCACTCGTCGTTAGGAAAACTTCTTTTTTCAACCGGTAATAGGGAGATCAGATATCCTGAAAGCAGTGAACAATATTGGGAAAGATATGTGGAGTTGACATAATATCTGCCCCTTACCGACAGCCAAGCTACACTTAAGGTCTTCCAAAACACCCTCACCCCATTCTAATTAGTTTAAGAATGCAACAGATCTCTGTATGCAGTCGGAAGAGTACTCTCAGTGAGTTTTGTTTGGATCCCAGGTAACAGTGGGATCATCGGCCAGTTTGAGAGGACAGCCAGCATCTTTAGTTGTGCTTCGTGGCTTCTTTAAGAGATCAGCAACTTCCAGCTATCCCTCTGTGGGGAAAATTTTAGACTACTTCCTGGCGTCGTAACGAACCACTACTCAGAACCTAAATGATTGGTGCTTCTATGTACCTTAGGCACTTTGTCACTACAGCGTTTCAATATCTTTCTGAGCAATTCTAGTAAAAATAACATACACGAATGCTATGTCTCAATACTCTGTGCCGGCAGAAAAAAAAAATTATGCACTTCCACTTAAATTTGGAAGCAAGGATCGCCAAGGTCAAACCAAAAATCCGTGGTACGAAAGGATAAAGCGGTTCATGGTGATCGTGTTCACAACCCACATCGAATTGATATGACGAAAGCCCTAGTTATGTTCTGACAAAAAGCGTACGAAAACAAAGGAAGCTCAACAATTTTCCTATCAAAACAAACCATAACCCGTCTTAACGTCATGTCTCGTGTAATGTACACCCCCCCCCCCCCCTCGAATCTCATTACATTAACCGATAAATATCATAATTATCGCCCTGCAGACAGTATTACCCATAACACTACAAATGAACGTAAACAACAAACATTTCCAAGACAACCAGAACCAAAACAAAAACAAAAACAAAATCAAAACGTACCATCAAAACATTTCGTAACCCCCCTTGCTTACGTCAAAGCATACACAACCATGTCTATCATAGCTTGGTCCTAGGCCCAACCACCAGGTTAAACCGCTTTAATGCAGTTATATCCGATTATCTTAATCGGAGGATAGACTCACCCATTTGCAAGATCATCGCGATCAAGTTTATGGTCGTGAAACCCCTGCGGCAACATTAACTAACAAAACAAAAAGAAGAAAAACCACTCAAATTTGAATAACCAGTTCCACTTGATTCGAATGGAATTGTAGAGCACACTCATCATTGCTGGCACGTGAGTGGCTCCCCAATGGGCACGCTTTTCTCATAATGACACCGATATAGTACTCGCGTGACTCTGGCGCTTCCTATTAACACCTTAACGCCAGCTGCACTTGTTCTGAAAAAAAAAAAAAAAAACACATCCAACAGATAAGAGGTAGAAAGGTGTTGAATGAAGTGGTAAGTTTTCAAGTAAAACATGAGAGAAACCGAATTAGATTGACTGTGTGATCTTGATTCTTGAAGGGTGATCGTGTCGGGGTTAGAGTGGGCGCAGCTTAGCAAAATTTTCTAAAAATCATGGACTAACCAATATGGAACTGTGGCTTCATGGAAGATCACCACTTTACACCTAAAAGACCGGTTTTTTTCTAATTCTCTGACGCCCTCACGGACGATAGAGAGTTCTACTCAAATCTTACCTTTTCGTCATCTGTTTCAAAAAATTGGGTTCACTTTCGATTTCGTAATGTCACCTCTTCATTTCGTCGTCGAGCATTAGTTGTCGGCTGTCGGAATTACATTTTATTTTCACTTTGACTACATTTCACTATTTTACCGAAGCTTATCACGCTAAAACGTGTAATAAAAACTGATCGTGTATCCAAATGAGATATGCACCAACGAGTAAATCAAAAACGGTTCTGCGACAGCTGATTAAATGCCAATGTCACTTTGAGTGGGATTAGATTAACTTTGAGTAGATTTTCCATTTAAATGAAACAATAACTCAACCTAAGTTTGTTGGTTTTGTACGAAAAACACATTTACCGGAGAAAGTTGAATAAGTGATGAGACTAGAACAACTTTCATTAAGTATCTGCATTTAATAAAAGATAAGAATTTGGAGGCATAACCATCTCGTTTTTAAATGAGGTGACCCAGACTGAGGCTGACGAGCATACTTGCTACATTGGCACGAGCTCTTTTGTTAATTTTTTTGTTTACCTACGTATGTAGATGAAAATCATAATACTTTAAGAAACATTATGTCAATTTGGAAGATGAGGACTGATCATGCCACAAGATGTAATGGTAACAACTCGTAATAGAGAACTCGTATTTGTCAATAATAAATTGATTACATCATTTAAAATTTGGCAAAAGCCTTGGTAATCTCCCCGTTTGTTTAGCAAATATAAATAACAACAAATTAGAGGATCTCACCACGGGTGGGCCGTGATGGAACGTTTTCCCATTAACATACAATCCCCTCCGTACGGTGACCAAGGCAACGCGAATTCCTGGGATTGTCACTCTTTTTGAAGTGGACAGAGCAGATTGAGATTCTTGTCGCCCCCCCCCCCCCTCCTATTATCAGATTATACCCGACTTAAGAATGCAATTCTGAAGTTTCATTCTTGTTGTCGACAATAACTTTGTCGGCTGGCCATCAATATCTGTGGCTTTGTTATAGACGGTCACCGTCAGAAACCACCTTTTCCGCAAGCACAATTGTTCCTACATTCTCATTCAATATTTTTAAGACGTCTTTCCTCAAAACGACATCGATTAATCTGAGTCTATTCCTTTAGTGGAAGCATTTGGACTTAGTCTGATAAAAATGCCTTCGTTAGCTAGTTTAACGTTATTTTGACTACAGGAGCAATCTTGTCCTTATTCACTTCACATACCATACATCCTTGTGCCACATTCCTAGCTTTTAAGCTCGTGTCCCAATAGACTTATTTTTAGCTAGCCCATGATCAAGGGCTTATGTTTAAACACAAAACGGGCGAAAGAATCAGAAATAGCAATGTATGAGTACGTTGGTTTTGAATGTAAGTAAGTTGTAATGATATGGTAACAAAGAGATCGCCAGGGCATTTCCGACTTAGAAAAGCATCACGATATAGCTCGATCATGAAAATTGGAAACCGTTTTAACTAGTTGGCCCAGGTAGAGCTATAAATCTCATCAATATAACTTGCAATATAGTTTCTGGTACATTGAAAAAGTCTTTCATAACATTACCGCAGATCTTGGATAAAACTCATATCTTACAGATAGATGCACCCTTCTTTACTGGGTGCTGTAGACATAGGTTAGGCGTTGAGAGGTGTCAACCTGGTTATTGGCCCAGTGTTGCAACTGTTTCCACACGTCAATTGTGCTTATTTTACCTCTAAGTGGTAAACATCGTGTGCTATTCGACGTCTATATGGTCTCGACTTACCAAACTTATAAGCTCAAGTTCTGACCAGGAGACAAAAAAAGCAGCGGTATAACCGGGATAGCGGATGAATTCTCTAGGGTTGGAACTAACAGTGAAGTTTCTTAGTTATATTTGGAGCTCAGACCGGTAAGAATTTCCGAGACTAATACAGGGTGTCGTACGCGGAGAGCTCCTGATCAATCAACTGTCAACCAGATCGACCACATTGTGATTGACGCAAGACACTGCTTCAGTATTATGGATGTCCGAACGTTGCTAGGAGCCAACATCGACTCGGACCACTACCTTGTTGTAGTCAAGGTACGGTTGCGGATATCACGAATAACGCCAAGACAAGCTAATATTATGAGGAGTTTCGCCGTCAGACGGCAACAATCGCAAGGGATCGCCAAATCCTTTTCAGATCGAGTCTCTCTTATTCCCTTAAGAGGTCCCATGCCGCCAGCATCAAGTATCGAAGACCAATGGCAACGATTCCAGAAAAGCCATCAGAGATGCCGCTACTAATGTGCTGGGTTTCACAGCGAAATCCCTGGTTTGATGACGAATGCCAGCAAGCACATGCAGCTAAGCAAGACGCATGCAAATCAGCGCTGCGTAGGAGGACTAACGCTGCTTACCAGCTCTATTAGCAGAAGAGGAGAGACGAACACCGGCCTCTTAGGAAGAAAAAGAAGCAGAATTACTCCAGGTATGAGATTCGGAAGTTTAACCAAAATGTAAAAAAACATGCAACGGACACAAGCCCCTTATCGAAGCCTGTAGAGATTAACAAGGGAAACTCGTAGTGGAGTCGGAGTCAATGTTAAGGATCTAAAAAGATCATCTCTGTAGACTGTATAATGGCGATGAAGACACAAATACCGCTGTTTGCCAGAATGAACCTTCGATTTGGACGATGCAGACCAACAGTTCCGTGTACCCGAACTGGATGAAGTAAGGATGGTAATATCTAAGCTTAAGACCAACAAAGCTGCTGGAGCGGACGGCCTGACTGCCGAGCTCCTCAAAGCGGCAGGTAACGACTTGGTAAGGAGCATACACCAACTGATCTCTAAAATATGGTCCGACGAAAGTATGCTCGATAAATGGAACTTCAGCTTTGTTTGTCTGATCCTCAAGAAAGGACACCCACTGAGCTGCACCAACTACAGGGGCATCAGTCTTCTTAACATGGCATACAATATCTCATCTGCTGTTTTGTGTGAAGGCCTTCCCTTCCCTCATCAACAGCCTGATTGGTCCATATCAGTCCATCATCCACCAAATATTCATACTACAGCGGATCTTGAAGAAAACCCGTGAGCTTCAGATCGATCAACACGAACTATTCATCGATATTAAGGCTGCGTATGACAGCATCTATAGAGACGAGCTATACAATGTCTAGTTTCGGCATCCCTGCCAAACTCGTCCGTCTGTGCACGATGACGATGAAGAATGCACGCTGCTCCATCAAGGTCGGTAAAGATCTCACCGAGACCTTTGACGGCCAGAAAGGATTTAGGCAAGGCGATGCGGCGATTTTTTCATACTTGAAAGAATAGTGCAAAACTCACGAGCAAACACAAAAGGCACGAGCCTTCAAAAGTCCGTCCAATTACTCGCATACGCCAACGATATTAACATAATCAGGAGAAAGCAGCGTGATGTCATAGGCGCCTTTGCAAGTATTGAGACGGAAGCGGCGAAAATGGGTTTAGTGGTCAATGAGGACAAGACCAAGTATACGAGCATGCTGTTAAGCAAAAAGGACATCCAACACCGACGTCTCGGACAGAACGACAAGTATAACTTTGAGGCAGTTAAGGACTTTGCCTTTGGAAGGGGACCTCAGCCAACTTAGCGTGCGAAACTGGAGGCAGCTAGCGAAAAATCGAGGCAGCCAGAAACGCTTGTTGACTGACCATGTCCATCCCAGACCGTAGCGCAACCTAAAGACGAAGAAGCATTAAGAACTGCTTAGAACTCAATGTCACCAAATGTCAATCGATTACCTTCTCACGTAAGTACAACAAGTCTCCTCCCTGAATTTACCTTCTCCACGGCGACTTTCGCATATTATGCGACAGGGAGCTTAATTTTCGTTCACATATACTTACTTTCTTACTTATCGAGCTCCCAACCCGTGTAGAGTCTCTGTCTGAGACACTGCAGCCTTTCATTCCCTACGATCCCGGCCACTGTGCTTCCAGTTGTCCTGACCAAGCGCTCTGGCATCCGCCATGGGCTGGTCTTTGAAACAGAGGTTCGGTCTTCCCTGTCTTCTCGAACCTGGGGGCTGGGATTCGAAGATCCTCTTAGGTAGAGCATTATGTCCATTCACTCGATGTGGCCGAGTCAATGTAGTCGCGACATGTTTTGGCTTTTTGGACTACATCCAGATCTTGGTACATCTCTGATCTTCACCTCCATTTGCCTCCTCGCGTACTGGACTAAAAATCCGCCGAAGTATTTTTCTTTCGAAGGAACCCAGTATCAGCTCTCCCTTCTTGCTTATCGTCCAGCACTCGGCGCCATAAAGCAGAACTGACAGGATAAGGATTTCGTAGAGCGCACATTTCGTCCTTCGAGTTTTGAAAGAGTTTTGAACCCAATTGTTTGGCCAAGCCGAAGTAGCAACGGTTTCCTAGGGTAATTCTTCGCCGTATCTCCACTAGGGTGTCAATTGTGGAGTTCATGTTTACTCCGAGGTAGGTGAACTCCTTAATTACCTTGCTATCAATAGTGACGTTTTGTCCTAGGCGGTGAACAGATGCTTGCGCCCGATGATGTCAATATCGTTCGCATACCCCAGTGCCTTCCGTGTTGACACCTGCCCTGCGCACTATCTGCTCCAGTACAAGATTGAAGAAGTCGCATGATAGCGCATCTCGTTGCCGAAATCCGGTGCGTGTTTGAAATAGTTCAGAGGAAATACTCGTACTTACAAACTGCACGTTGCAACGAGTGTTTTCCAGCGTCACGCGACACAGCTGGATCAGTTTTGTCGGCTTCTGATGATGTATGCTATCATATTGATGAGATAATTACTACAAAAAAGTCATCACTTGACTTCGTTAAAAGATGTTCGCCCCTTCTCGAGTACGCTAGCCAAGCGTGGGGTCCCTTTCAACCAGCTCATGTATCCCGAATTGAGAGCATCCAGTGTCGTTTTCTTCGATTTGCTCTTCAGGGTCTACTTTGGAACGATCCTCTAATCGTACCTCCCTATCGAGATCGTCTCAAACTCATTAACCTGAACACCCTTGAGGAACAAAGGGACGCAGCAGACATTCTTTTTATTCACCGACTCCTCTCAAGCTCCGTCGATTGCATGTTTCTCTACAACTCCATTTTCTTTTGCACTAACCCTCGAAAAGTCGAGGGAATAATATTTTTTGGAATAAAGCTGAAGCTTCTTCTTGTTCTTTGATAGGGTAGATTATATTTGTATCCACTTTTGCGAACATTGTTAAACAATCTCAAATCACTTTTCATTTTCTAGGAAACTGATGATTCTCCCTGAGAAGGATGCGTAGCAATCCATACGAAACGTAAGTTACTTGCCAGCCTTATGTTATACCAGTATAATTTACTCCAGTTAACTGTCTTGCAGGTATCGGATTAGTGATTGGCAGCGCTGAAATGAATGCAAGCACTCAAATCTATCTGTCAGTATCTGTGACTTAATGTGCACATAAATGGGCGGATCCAGGCTCTCTGAATAAAGATTTTGATTTAAAAGTCACTATCGATGAAACTACGTACTATTTAACGTCCGTCCATCCAAACACACCTACCACCCTTCCCGTAATCAACCCACAGACACCTAAAACCTGGTTTTAACTGGATTTTTGCAGATGTAACTAGAGGAATCCCATTAACTCAACCAGCTAACACAGATTTTAACCAGTGGAAGTGTCGTTTCAAGTAAACATCCACCGCGCCACCATCATCCAAACCAGATCTGTAATGAAATTACGAGTACATATTAGCGCCCGGGGAGGTTCAACGGTAGGATGTGGTAAGTGAAAAGAGTCAGCATCAGCTTCGGTTCCAGCTTTGGCCATACGAAAAATACTCATTTCTGTCGTAAATCACATTGATCACCCGATCGCCGCGGGCGTTCCGCACTCAGCTTGACATGGCATTCTTATTTACTCGTATCAAGTGAAACGCGTCTGCATTATCTTGAAAATAAGATCTCTGGCGAATAATTTTGCTTATTAATTGCGATCGAATTAGATCTGGACAATAAATTAAAAAAATTAAAATAAAACCGCTCACAGCTTTGATCTTGTTGTTTTTATTGGTTTTGGGGCGCGCCCGATATCTTACAACCACCCAACGTGGCATACAAGCTCCTTGTGTGATTCGAGTACACTTGCTGGACTATACTAATTACTCCGTTGTTGTTTAGATAGCTCTCTTTGACAGTTATATTAATTTATTTTGTTTACTTCCCTATAAATTGTTGAGTGGAATTATTCGTGGCTGATTAAGTTGCGGAAATAATTAAAAAATAAATGCGATGTGCTTACGCGCTGCCATCATCTTTTGGGAAAGACGCTATTCAGTCCACAGCCCTTAAAAATAAAGTCTTCTTTCTCTCACATTGTAGATACTCGCATATGAAGTATACTCGTATTTCAAAACGGATTTTGAGGATCTATATGTCCAACTTCTTATCATACCACTTGCGGCCTAAGAACTAGATCCTCAACCGTTAAAAAGCAGAGATAAATCCAAGAAATACGATGCGATGAAGGGGGCAAAAACTGGATGAAATCTTTGCTATCTACATAAATACTATGGATAGCAGTCGCAGTGTTTGCTCAAATGCGGATGCCCAGTAAGAGGAAGACTTAGGGAACAAGCTTTACCACTCTTGTAGAAGAGCAAATTTGCCAACAAAAGCCACGTCACGATAGTAGAAAGGACGACCTTACCAAAATTTCCTTCTACGTGCTTCTCAACCAAATCTTCGATCAATGACCTTACTATGACGTTGAAATCGTTGTTGGCGGTTTTAATATAAAGCTTGACAGGCTGGGCATCTTTGAAAAAACTGTGGAAAGGTAGACGATTTTCCGCAAGATACGATTGCGGATATCCGTAACAGGCCAAAGACACTATTGTGAGCAAATTCAACATCGCAAGAGACCGCCACGACTTTTTTCGACCGAGTTTCCCTTAATCTATTCAAAAATCCGATGACGCATCGGACCAGAGGACCAGAAGCATTGCGTTTTAATCCGCCCCAATAATGACGAATGCAAACAGACAAATCTAGAAAACAGCGGACGTACAGAGCGACCCAGGAATGAAGAACAGGAGGAGCTCATAAGCTCATAAGCTCTTAAGCAAGTTAAAAGATGTTATACAAGACACTGATCATCCCAGTCCTACTTTACGGCGTAGAAGCTTGGACTGATACAAATTTTCTCTGACGTTTCGTTTATTTAGATTAATTCAGATGCGTTGCTGCGCTCGTTAAAAATGTTCGAATGGCCCGGTCAAGTTGTCTAGGCGACCTTGAACGTATGGGCATCAGATTTCCGATCTACAACTTCTCGGACGACGACTTCATATTAGGTGGCGCACATAAGTAAAGGAGATCCCTACGCAAATGGAGGCAGTACACAAAACACCGCGCTGGCTGGAAAGGCAACTTAGACCACGCTCCAGACCGGACTTAAGCACCATCCTTTTTGCTTACTGTCTCCTCCAAATTCCGTTTATGTGGACGGAACCTGAAATTTCTCAAAAAATGAACTATTTTCTTGAGGCAACCAAAGGCATTCTCTTTCGCTTTTTATAAAGTCCACGCTTCCCAGTAGGAATGGAACTATCTCATAGATACAGAATTTTCTGTACTGTTTGTTATCTCTAGGGTGGTATCGCTCTTAGACCTAACAACAGAGCCGAGGTAGACAAAGACTTTCATCACTTTAAGGCCATATTTATGGGTGGACGAAGATCCTCCCGATCACCGTCTACATTGAATGGTTCTTTGCACTGTTTGTTGCCTCACAACTAATTGTGATTAATGTAGTCGGGGAGTACACGGCACAATTCCAATCTTGAGGGCAGTCCAAATGAAGTTGTACCTGCATCTTACACTTTCTGCTCGCGTCTCTATTATGTTTGGCCTAGATCACGCTTATGCTCTGGATTTCAACGATCTGCACCTACGCAACACCAACTGTTTAGGTACACCTCTTAAGCTCAACATACTGCAGAATTTTCGTGACAATTAACCGTGACTCGCCTTTCTCAACATGGTGTTGAGGTGACCTCAACCCGATAGGGTAATTGACAGTACGTAGTGTCGCCGTTTTAGTAGATCGGTAGGGAGCGGCGACATTAGGGATTTTGCTCTGCATAGTCATGGATTTTAGTGGCTTAGTGAAGGAAAGTAAAATTCTTCAATCCTTCGGGAGCGAATTCCAAACGTCTGCCTACAATCGAAGAAACCACTTCAAAGAAAAATAAGCCGATTAGTACAGATTAAGTGGCCCTGGCAAGAAATGCTTTATGAAAAAATCAACTGGGCAAAGCAAAATCCTGCGCCCGACCTCAACAAATCATGACTGAGGTGAGGTTTAGCTTTTGGGCAAATCATGCTATTCGACCAAATTTTGAAGCCAATCTCTTGATACTATCGGGTGCGGTAGTGTGATTAGGCAAGACCAAACAAAATAAGCAATGAAAGAATAAGAATAAGTAAATTACAAGAGCTATAAGAACAATACACAACCACGGACATGGAAGGGTCATTAAACCTCAACCACTCAAGCTACATCGCCCAAACCACTACAAACAAATTAACCTTATTAGTTAGTTGGATATACTGAAGAAGATAGAACGCAACTTTGCCAAATCTAAAATTTGAGCTCATGCTAAATTGCTTAGTTGATGGACTTCCGGGTCACCCCAATTCCCTGCCAAAAATGTTATCCTCTTCCACCCTTCAGGTGTGCCATTGACTAATATTGTTTTTGATTTCCTGAAACATCTCTTGATTGTTCCCATAGCATTTGTTTTCGACCGCACGCCACAAGAAAAAGGCCAACGGCATCAAATGGCAGCCTCGTGGCGCCCCAGGCATCAGCACCAAAACCTATAATTTCACGATAATTCAACTTAGTGTGCAATAAACCGATTGTTGGGCGACTTGTATTGCTTGTAGCCTGATCTTGCTGAAGCCATATCTCATTCAAGTCCAAATCCTCAATTTCGATCGGTTTTCATTCCTTAGTAGCTCTTTCTATTGACTGTAACATTTCTTCCATTGTTGGCTTGGAAGAAAAATGGGCCAGTAATGCCGCCACGCCAAACAGTCACACGGATGCATTGGCTTCTCTCCGACTACATGTGGGTTTTCCGAGCCCCAAATAGGGCGATATTGCTTGTCAGGCACCGAGATGGAAATGTTGAATAAATCCGAAAGCTGATATTTTGAGCAAAACTTGCCGTCAATTTCGAACGAATCCAAGGCCTAATCAGGAAAGTGATAACGAAGCGGGTGGCGATTTTGCTTCAATTAGGCCTTGTAGGTAAACGATTAATCGGAGAACTTTATGCGAACTTCTCCTCAAGCTAGTGCGACTGATGTTGAGTTTCTGATATCATCATTTGATTTAAAAGTATATCACCCTTCATGATCTTTGTTGCGGATTTACATTCGAAAAATTTCCTGTTTTCAAATAACATTTTCAAAAAAATCTAGTACGATCTTCTATTTCCTTCCATGGTTGTTATCCCGACTATTCCATTTGTCAATCAATTTCCATTTGTCACTTGTGAAAAATTACATTCTCCCATTTTACACACAGTAAACAGCTTTTCAGAAATCGTAGTTTTTAAAAATCAAATTTAACCAATTTATCATTTTAAGATTTCCTTAAGACACCGAAAAAATCCTCAAACATGAGCGTCAGCATCGTTTGTACTGCTGGCGCAGTCCCAGTGCGCAATGAGAAAGGTAAAAATCTGTATTTGCTCTGTAGGCTCCAGTACTTATCTCATTCCACCTCTAGGCGAGTTGTCCATGCAGAAAGTCAAAGTGCAGCGATACATCTCAGGTAAACGTCCCGAATACGCACGAGGAGACTCATCAGAAGAAGAAAGTGATTTGGAGGATTTCATCGACAATCGCAAGCGTATCTCTGCCGCAGTTGCACTCGCAGAAAATGAGGAACAAACCGAAGAATTAGCCGAACGAGATGACAACGACGAGGACGTTGATGATCCTCGTTTAAGGCGATTGAAATCACGTTATGTTGAGGAGGATCCCAATGAAATTCGCATGGAACGTCATCGTCATATCCATGAGCCTGAAATTGTGGAATCCGAATCAGAGTCGGAGGAGGAAGAAGAAGTAGCTCAGGTTGAGAGACGTGTAGAGAATATAAATCAGGCAGCAACAACCAGGAAGATTACACTAGCTTCTGACAGTGAATCGGATGCGGATCTTAGTGATACTGAGATTGAAAACCGCCGTCAGACGCTAAGGCACCGGATGTTGCAACAGCAACGCGAGGAAGAGGTGAGTAGTACCGACAAATTCTTCAACAGTGGATACATCTTCTCTTTCATTAGATTCTGCAAAAAGAGGAAGAAAACAAATCGGAGTCTTCAGCATCCGACAGTTCTGAGTATGAGGAGGAAACTGAGAGTGAAGAAGAGAATGAACCGCGTCTCAAGCCGCTCTTTGTGCGTAAACGTGATCGGGCCACTGTTATCGAGAAGGAACGCGAAGCCATCAAACAAAAACAAGCCGAAGTGGAAGCAAAGAAAGCTGCCAAGGAACGAAGACGAAACACTTTACGTCTTGTGGAGGATAGCATCAAGAAAGATCTTGACAAAATCAAACCTGATGCCGTGGAACCGCACATCGATGATGTCTGTACCGACGATGAGAACGACGAAGTTGAGTACGAAGCTTGGAAACTCCGAGAACTCAAACGAATGAAGAGAGATCGCGAGGAGCGAGAGAAGTAAGTAGATTACTCTTCCACAGAAGTTCTTAATCTAACAAATGTTTTCATTCTAGTGCTGAGCGAGATAAATTGGAAATCGACAGAATGCGGAACCTTACCGAAGACGAACGCCGTCAAGAGCTACGCCAGAATCCCAAACAGATTACAAACAAAGCTGCCAAGGGCAAGTACAAGTTCTTGCAAAAGTACTATCATCGTGGTGCTTTCTATTTGGATGAAGAGAACGACGTCTTCAAGCGGGACTTTGCCCAGGCAACGCTGGAGGATCACTTCGATAAGACAATTTTACCGAAGGTAATGCAAGTCAAAAACTTCGGACGCTGTGGCAGGACAAAATACACTCACTTGGTGGACCAAGATACCACCAAATTCGATTCGCCTTGGTATGCTGAGTCATCAAACAACATCAAGTTTCACAATGAGAAGTCGGGCGGCATGAAACAAGTCTTTGACAAGCCATCGCTGTCGAAAAGGAAGAAAATGGAGTAAACCTTGGTCGAACACCTCCGTACGATGGTTAGGCGAAGAATAGCTTATAAGTTGTTTGATAAAATTTTGTAGATATTAAGTGACAAAAATTGGAGTTTTGTTTTTCATTTTCGTCGACTGTAACCGAATAGAGTTGATGTCCAGTTCGTCGTCATACCAAAGAAGCCAGACAAGTGAACAATAAGTAAATGCTCCTATGCGTTTCAAGTTTCTCCTTTGAGGAAACGCTAAGGCAACTACTCAGAGCGTCTGCCTGGATCAGTAACAATTTTAGCGGAAAGTCACATGTGATACAATGAAAGTCTGATTCAAGGCTTAAGTTAGGTGATTCGCTAGAAAAGCAACCCGTGCTCTTGTGATATGTAAGAGCCTGGCGGGGAAGTCGTGGCGATGTACCTCTAATATTCTGCGATGGATGTACATAGCGATTGTGAGACCAATGATCACATATGGCGCAGTAGCATGGGCAAAACGAGCCAGTCTGGTCACAGCGAAAGAATTTCTCAACAACGTGCAAAGACTAGCGTGCCTAAGCATCACCGGCGCAATGCGTACATGCCTAACTGCTGCTGCTATTGGAATTAACTCCACTACACCTCATTGTCTCAGAGGCGGCGGACAAAACTATTCTAAGAATAGCAAAAGAAGGAACTGGAAAGGGGAAATGCATTAGTTCGAAGGAATATGATGCGCCACTCGGAAAACTTCCACTCTTGGCCATCCCAAGAGATGACAGCATTAAGAAATAGAACTTTGAAAAGAATTTTTTAACGAAGGTCAGCAACAAGAAAGAATGGAGCGATGAATTCACAATCTATGAACTAAGCAACAACACGATAAAGTGGTATACAGACGGCTAGAGAACTGATGAAGCAACAGGTGCAGGAGTGTTTGGGCCAAGAACGAAACACCATAAATCCATGGGCAAGAGTAGCAGCACCTTTCAAGCAAAAAAATGCACCACGGAAAGGTGGGTTCGAATCAATATCGAAAAGACTTACAAAAACTGTCAAAGCACTGGACTCTTTTGTCATTAAATCCAAACTTGTATGGGAATGCTTACAAAATCTCAAGAAATTGGGCAAGAAAAATAGATTATCTGTCTGAATATAGACTCTCTAGCGATAAAAGGGGCAGCAGAACCCTTCATAGGACTTGAACCATTCTGCGGGATAGGGGAACACACCCTCCGCGAAGAATTCAGGAAATCGGGGAAGGAGAAAAGGGCTAGAACCTTTCGGGATCTCAAACGTCTGAGACAAGCCAAAAAATTCTTAGGAGATTGCATTGCAAACTCAAGGAACACCTAGGGAAGATAGAGATATCAGTTGAAGGTCTCTGCGGATTCTGCAAGGATTCCACAGAAACTCGAGAACACATGCTGGAATCCTGCGGGGCACTGACCCAAAAAGGTTTAAATATTCAAGAGAAGGATTTACCAACCACAGATCCACTGCTTATTCTCAGATTCATAAAAGAAACTGGTCTGGATGACGTTCTCTTAGTAGGTTTTCCTTACCAAGGCCAAAGCCAGAGCACAAACACTCCAACATAATTCCTGGTGAATTAAGCTGTAAGGGGGCTCTGGAAGAGGGAGCAAACCTCTCCAAGGTTTGTAGTAGGGTGCACAATAGACCACAAAGTCGCTGTGTACTACACCCTACATATTATTATTAATATTATTAAGTGATTCGTCGATTTTCATCACATGGAGCTTGAATCGTTGGTCCTTAGCTGCAAAGTTCATCTTCGCATTCCTGCACTCGAGCAATCGAGGATAGGAGTAAGGACTTGGTCCTTAATGTTGTATCGGAATATGTCATCTAACTCCAGTTTCGTACGATAGGCGAGACTCATATATGTTATTAAGTTTCCGAGTGTGTATGAAACAGTCTTTCTCTCATAACATCCGGGTGTAACCTGGTACTTGTCCTATCTAATTCGTCGCTTTCGAATGAATATTTTGTTATTCTCTGTTTGTTGGAATCGTGTTTGTCGTTTCCTAGTTTCGTTAAAATGTCTGTTAGTCGTCTTTAAGTTCCTCGTAGAAGATGAGGCGACTTTAAGCCCAAGACAAGCTATATGCAACATGGCCATTCCTGTGCTCATTCTATCTTCGACCTTCGATATTAATTTGTGTTCAACTTTCTTTGTTTTCGCTTGGTACCCGCTTTGTAACTTGTGCGTCATTTGGCTGTCGTGTGCTAACTTCCTCAACATAGGTTACAGTCTTTGTCTTTATCGGCTGATCCATGTCTCCTTCTTTGTCCGTAATTTCCGGATCGTCTACTACATATATATATGGTTCGTAAGCGTCTTTTCTTTTCGTTTCGGTCCGGTTGACCTTAGAAGCTTTTTCATGACGCGACTCAAACACTACATGTTCGAATGAATTGGAGTGAGATTCTTTCCAAAACGGGGCAGTCTTGCTGGTTACTGGCTTTGGGACGTCAGCCTATTATTTTCTGTTAAAACGAGATTCACGAGCTGGGCCGTGTGTGCCAGTGGTTTCTATGCTTCCTAAATTGCCTTTCCACTTAGAGTGGGTTGTGACTCCCATGAGGCTGGTGTCCATACCCTTTACGGGATGATCAGTGCCGGCAGTGCCCTGTTTTATTTATGAGGCTTTACGTCTCCCGTTCATGCCAATGAAGTCTGAGCCTTGCCTAGCAAGCTCATCGGCTATACCATTGTGACCTAGGATTCGGTGAATTCAGACTTCTGACAGAGTTGAGATGCTTCGGGCTCTCCAATAATTCTTTACAATATAGTTTGCTGCCATCAGGAGTGCGTATTCATCTGTGACAGACGAAACCGAAATGTGGTGAGAAATCTAATCTTTCGGCGCCGTATCATCCTCGAATAGCCAACTACATTGTTTTTCTCGTCGAATTCTTATATATCAACAAGAGTTTTGATGTCATCGGACAACATGGCCATTAAACCGGAGTCAAATGGTAATCGGAACGCAAGGTTATCAAAGCACCAGTGTACATCTTACCAAAGACGACTTCTTTTCTAACAAAATATGGTTTTGAGAGCAGGGCTAGGCATCATGGAAAGATCCTCGGTGAGACCTTCGTTTGTGGATATCAAACTAAAACCGTCCAAAGCAACTTAAATTGTTCGTTCCAAAAGATAATTTTTAATCTACTAAAGAAGAGACTCACCGATCCCATGTACACATATTTTTGACAATTTTGCTTTTGCAAATAGTTGAAGACCTTGGTCTCCCGGCATGCCTATTGTCAAGCCTTGTTCTATGCGTCGATGATGTGTATCACTAATCGGTAGCTCGATATGTTTTTCAATTTAGTCTTCTAAACAGGGTTTTAAAAGGCGGTGCATCTAGAGCCAATTTGTGAGTTTAGAACAATCCTTTCAATGGCAATGTGTACGTTCTTCCGCTTCTATAACTAAATTCTCTGTTAAGTAAATATTTTTCAATTTGTTAAATGGTAACGCACCTTTACAAACTTTTCCAATTTTAGTATTCTCTCATTTTCGCTAAGCGACAACGTACTAGATGAAGTACTTGCGCATTTCAACAACCAGTTTTGTCTCTGTGAACTCACTGTGACTCACTGTTACTGTCAATTTTGACACTTGTCATCTGGTCTCCGGTAGTTCGTGTTTACCTACTAACCAACTGGGCAAGGTTTTTTCTGGAATTTTTCAGAATTTTCTCCAGTTCCATGTGCGAGCAATCAAATTTTCATGATTAATCAATGTTGTCCGAAATTAGCGCATCGAGAAATGTTCAATTGTCTCAATAACCATGGCTGACTCTACTGATGAAGTACGTGGGCTATTGTCAGGTTAAAATTTTTGTGTAAGAAGTGCCGTAACAATTTCTTCTTTCCGTAGATCGAAATATGTTCAAATGTTGGACCACACGAGGTCGTTCAGTCTGTTAAATCCAAGGCTGTGGTGAAATTTTCAGCTGTTCAAGTTCCTGTTAAGTTTAATCGTTTAGAATGCAACACAGATCTGAATTTGCCACCATCCAATTGGTTGACGACTTCGGGTAGCAGTTCTGGGCTGCATAAGGCCTTGTATCATTCGTCAGGATTCCCAAGGTAAGTGTCAAGGTTGTGACCTAGAATCGACCACAATGTGATTCGTGTTTTTTGTCGTTTAGCTTTCGCATGGCGCACATGTTTCCTGATTGTGTGGGTGAAGTCGATGTCGTATCGGATGCTGAGAACATAAAAAAGCTTCTCAAGCTTCCATATTCCCGGAAAAGTGCCATCAGCATGATGGTCCATAAAGTGGGCAATACTGTACTGCTGGACGAGTTTGATATTCAAAAGTATCTGCTCCGCAAGGCAGACGATGATTGGCGATGGCTGAGAACGTTCATATTAGAGACTGTTGTGTCGTATTGCGGCAGTGATCGGAATTTCTGTTTGAAGGATAAGAGCCGGGAGGCTATTCAAACTAAGAACTTACTCTCTAAGTTTCTTTATCATAGTCTAAAGCAGTCAGGAGCCGATGGAACTAAGTCGCCACAGCCTCAGCAATTACCACAAGTTGACAACAAGCCACTGCCAATTTTAGGGCCAGTTTTGCCTGAACCGAAGATTGACGAGAACGTCCCAGACCCGAATTCGTCTCATGAATTCAACCGAAATGTCGTGTGGACGTTTGAGGACATCCGAATGCTGATTGGCACTGATATGCCGATTTTTGGTGGACCGAATCGGCCTTGTATTAGTTTACGACTGCGGGATATGTCCAAGCCCATCAATGTGCTCACTGGGATCGATTATTGGCTAGATAACCTCATGTGCAATGTCCCAGAGGTGGTCATGTGTTACCACTTGGATGGAATAGTCCAAAAATATGAAATCATCAAAACTGAGGACCTTCCGTACCTCGAAAACTCACAGTTCGCCCCACAAGTTGTGCGAAATGTTGCTCAAAATATTCTGGCTTTTCTAAAGGCAAAAGCGACAAAAGCAGGCCACACCTATTGGCTGTTTAAGGGGCGCAATGACGACGTCGTAAAGCTGTACGATCTAACAACGCTGTGTAAGAACCAGACAAACTGTGATCCCAAACACGAAAATCCATTTACCATACCCGTTGGAATGCTGCTGTACACTGTCGCTCGGAATATGAAGAACACTTCACCCAAAGTGTCCGCTAAAAAGGCCGGCTCAATTAGAGCGCTTTTGGACAACTGCATTAAACTCCTACCAAAGGAGAAATATCCCCAAATCGTCACCTCTTCCCACTACATTCTGTCGGATCTGCATATTCCCGCTGGGATTGATCCCAAATCACCGAAATTTGACAACTCCGACCTGGACTCGGACACACAGTCGGTGTACGAAGACGATAATTTCGACTATGACCCGTTCGAGGATGACTTTCTGGACGAGAGTGGCAATGTTTCAGTCAAGAATATTTGTGAAACCTTAAAAGAGCTTCATTTGGAGAACCAAACAAAATATCCCCGTCCCCCATCACCTCTGATAGCGTCGATTGAAGAACGGTGTCGGATTTCTTTGCAGCACATTTCCGAGGGTATCAGCTGTTTGCAGTACTTTAACTCCAACGAGGAGCAGTTCATCAAAGAGAGTGAGGAACGTGCAAAGGACGAAGAAAAACTTCGCATTATCCACGAAGAGCAAAATCCCAACATGGCAAAACCTTTCAAACCCATTGCTTTGCCATATGAGACCTTGATTTCCCCACGAGAAGAGAGTCCAGACAATGAATCGGCTCTGCAATTGGTAGAAGGCAAACTCTTGAAAACGAAGAAGAAGAAGCCCAAAAAGAACAAAGGCAAGGAAGCAAAGGATGACATGCCATCGACTAGTGTGGCGAACGATGATGAGACCATCAAACAAGTAGCAACGAATTTTAACTCTCAACTCTTTGGTTCATGGAATGTTCATCTGAAGCTCTTGCTGTTGGAGAAGGCATGTCTGACGTATGCAACGCTGGCTGAACACCATTATTTGGAGCAGAAATTCGGCTTGTGTTTGAAAGAGATCTACATGGCGTATCGATGCCAGGAAGTTGTCATAAAGTACATGACGACAATGGTTTCGCAGAAGAGTTGTCTACTAGGACGAGCAGGAGATTGTTTCCTGCAAATTGCCAAGAGTGGAGAGACTGTTGATGAGTACTTGGCACAATATGATATGGACAATGAAGTGGACAACAATATTTTGGGTGAAATCGAAAAAGACTTGAAACATATTGGTAAGTAGATAATGATAACTTATGATAAGTATGCGCTAGGGACTGGCATTAGCATTCGTTTCTTGGCTTCAAAACAAAAACTGTATATACCAGACTCGTATCATACTTACACACATAACATGGTGGCCGTTAACTCCACGGTTGTCCTTTGGCTTGAGTTAAGAAGCCCATTCACCTGATTTGGTTACTAGCCAGTCGCTTCCAGTTGCCTAGTGAATGGTGAATTGGGTTTCATACAAATTCTTTTGCATTCCACCCTATACTATGGACAAAATGCTCGTATTTGCTTCGTTTCTGTTCTCTTCTATGAATGTTTACTTCCTTTAGTCGATTGTTCGTATCAATGGCTTTGTTTTTGTTTAAATCTTCAACGACGTACAGGTAGACAGAGCCTAAAGAAAGTACTGGATTGGTACATTTCCTGAAGTATGATGCTGCGGGTACTTCATGACAGCGTTTCATCTTGTCGTTGGGCTCATATTTCTTGAGTCAAACCACTTATTTGTCGGGTAGACGGAGTTGTTTGAATGGTTCATTGCCTGACAGGTGAATGTTGGTCGTCGTTGCCGTTAAATCGTTTGCAGAAGTAATTCTAACAAATTATTTGAACCAATTGTGGTCCCATCCTTGTCTCTGCATGCTTTTGTTCAGAACATGTGTCCTTGTCCTTAAATCCCTCGACCAAACGTCATTCGCCTTTCACAAAAGCCGAGGTTCCTCTTGTCTTCTTTAGTTATAGAGTTCAAAAGCTGCTCTTATCGTTCCTTCTAGCTTTATCTTGCCTTACTTTTATGCCTCTTGTTTCTCCTCATCAAAAAAGGTTTGATCCGTAGTTTTCGAACCTATCCCAGAGCGACAATGGAGTAGAGGAAGATCTCACCTTAGGTGGCGCGCACAAGAAGAAGGTGATCTCAACAAACTTAAAGTGTGCAACTCCGTCACTTAGTCGATTGGCATGGCTATATTTTCTAACGGCTGACAAACATACTCGTACTTTCTTTTCTAAGTTGTCGTTCCTATGACGTTTCTCATACACGTCTGGACGAGAAGCTCGTAGAGACAGCCTTCGGTGGAGTTGTGGACACGTATAAAGCGTTCGCATATTTGACTTGAAGCTCAAGACTTCTTGCCTTAGTCAGTCCTCTGATGACCTTTCTACATCCAAATCAGCGCTGCTACTGCGATTGCCAGATTTCGATCCAGCCCATTCGATTTCAGTTTTTGGACGACAGCGATATCCCCTCTGTAGTAATTTAAATCATTCCCTAATTATTCTGCTGCCTATGGACTGTTAATCGGCATATTCTACGTGCAAAGCCATTGTTTTTTGCGATCCAGTAAGTCCATCCATATCTTTTTCATCAAAGCCAGTCGCAAATCGCAACATGGAGCATCAGATCGTTCAGAGAATAGTGACACTACCCAGTATGGAGTTTCCAGTGCTGTAGATTATACGTTTAAAACTTTGCCTTCACTCTATCCTGACAACTTGGCCAGGTGTCTTTACATCTTTACATGATATGGCCCAAAGAAGGTGGGCCCTGCACTTGGCTCTCGCGTCGGCTTTCACTCCTACTTGTCCAAAACATCGATATTGTTCTCTGCCACTGCGCATATGAACTGTGGTTCATATATAAGTGCTTAGGATCACTTGGATGTATTTAAGCAATTTTTCCCGCGACACATTATAACAGGACAACCCTCTCTTTGTTCTTTCTTATTTTCGCTATTTAAGTAACTGATAGTGCCTTTCGAGAAGGAAGCTGAGATTTGTATGTTAGAAAGGCAATTAGATAACCGACGCAAATCGCAACATAGAGCAATATAGACACATATAGGGGACATGAATAACAATGCAATATCTTCGAATCATGCCTGGAAGAAGGGTATCGCACACAAGTCTCTAACAATGCGCTGTATAAAATTGAAAATGGCTTGCAACTTATCGATTTGACTAGAGATACCTATTGTTCCATGCCTTGAAACAACGACCTTCTCATTACATAAGTAGTTTAGGTTAGGTATGCTCTAGTTACAGCCCGCATCAAGCAGCCATCGCTTCTCACTCGGAGGGTCACAGTTCGAATCCTACTCATGACAAGTTTTTCATTTATGTAATTGGAACTCAATCAGAAAAATCTGCATGTGAATGCATAACGCTGGCATGTAGATTTGACTGTTATAGAGTTTCAAGCACAAAACAACCGTAAAAATTTATAACCTGAATCATTCCGAGTGAAGAAAAACTCTCCATCCTATTCGGACTCCCACCCCTGGAGGGTCAATATCGAAACCAAATATACCTGAGTTTCAAACCCCTACATCACAACAATGCTTTCCTTTCTTCTCCTTCTGTCTTTCCGCCCGCGCCCTGGCAACAGTAAAAGAAAATATAAGACGGATGAGATTTTCTTCTCTGTGCTTCTGCAGAAATCGTTGAAAAGGAGGCCAAGCTCATTGGTTTGCCTGCTATGAGATATGACTGTTTCACGAAACAGAGTCTCTTTGTGCGTCTTAAGTTAAATCAGACACATCAGATTACAGGTTGAACCTTCTAACTACGTATAGTTGGCCCCGTCTACCGTATCCAGTTTGAGCATGAGTTTACATAGCTAACCTATGTGCTTACAGATTGAATGAATGTTTAGGGGTCGTCTATTTTGGCATATTTAGCTTTCATATCAAATGTAAGTATTCCTGGTGGATATAACTTCTTGAGTAAGTGTCTGTGATTGCCACTGTGACAGCCCGAAATATGCGGCAATGGTTTTTAGAACGAACAACTCGGTCAAAGTTCTCCAGAAAATGAAGCACCCCCATCTCCATGGTGTTATTCTGTCGTTATCCTGGTTTTGGTTCTATGAGAGCTACCTGGCAGTGTAAACCGTCATCTGCTTCGCATGTACGTCGAGATGAAGGAGGTGGAAATTTAGATCTACTCGTATGTAATAGCATAACTGATCGACAGAAAATCTGGTGTCTGCACCTTTTCTGCTGTAAAACAGTTGATCTGTTTATCCAGTGCCAGTCACGGTGCCTTGGCCCTTTAATTAGGACTAGGTATCAATAAAAGTTAGTCTATTGGTTGTCTTTGTTTCGAAAAGACGATTTGAAAACCGGTTGCTCTGAAATAGACCTAACGTCGGCTGCTTTATTAGCTTTATTAGTAAGTTGCTTAAGATACGGTGTCTTTCGCGTTGGCGTATACAAATGCTTTAATTGTAAAATGGTTTTGCTTTTCTCTTTCCTCAGAAAAGGACATCATAGCGCCAACCAGAAATGTGGAAGAACTCATGATAGCCAGCTGCCAATGTTACGAGACTGCTTTGCTTTGTGTCAGCGTATACGATGAAATCAATGCTCAAAACGAATTACTTCGTCGCCTGGGAAATGTGCGCAACGAACTTGGACTGAAATACATGTACTGGGCTCAAGGTATTAAACAACATTACAAATCTTTTTCTTTTATAAACAATTCTATACAATTTTCTTAGAGGACTTTACGAACTACATAGATGGAATAGCGAAGCAAACCACTGAACAAGAAGTACGAGCGGAAAACGGTGAAGTCTGCATAAAATTGAAACCGCGAAGTGATCGGCTCTACGAGATGTTAGCAACGAAATCGTTTGACTGCCTATCAAGGGGAATAGTTTCGTTTAGCATGGTTCAGGATAATGTAAATTTGGCATTCCTCTACTGTAATATGGGACGTTTCATGCGCTTTAAGGCACATCTCTTCGTATCGGATGAGCAGTAAGTGGAAAAGATTACACTTTCACGATTGAAAATTCATCTACTTCTGTTAACATAGCACTGATTTCCTACAAAAACAAAAGACATTGTACCAAGAAGCATTTAAATACTACGAAAAGGCTAAAGATGTACTGGGAGCGAGAAAATGCAATCCGGAACTATGGGATCTGGTCAATTGGGAATTGTCGACAGCAATGTTCACTCTAACCAAGCAGCTACAGGACTTCAGCCCAAACGTAAGTTACGATGGTTTGATGTTGATAAGATTGGTTAATGCTGATTTCCACTTTCAAATCAGACTTCACCAGAACTGGAGAAGGAAGTCATGGATCTGCTGCAAAAATCTTTGAAACTCTGTGATACAGAAAGCCCCGGAGCGCGACAAATTTTATATACGTACCGTTCGGGCGTTTTACACAAAAGGTAAGTTAGAGAAACTTATGAACTCAGTTTATTTGAGACATAAAATCTTGTGCTAGTAATTGTGTGCCCCAACGATATGACTTGGAAATGATCTTTAGCGAGTATCCTTTCTTCTATGATTAAGACTTTTCAAGCTTGCGGAGTATTGAGGGTATGTTTGAGTGTTTTTGGCTCAAATCTTAGTGTGCTGAGTTCCAAATGTGAAGATTCGGTGTTTAATTTATTTTGAGCTGCCACCCATGGAGTGAAAAAACCATTAAATCGAACAATTTCTTTTCTCTCTGCCCGTTTTTCCCAAAAATGTACCACTCGATTGGGTGTAGATCGTGCGAAAGAAATCTCGAACTCTCGCAAGCAAAGCTACATAAAGTTCAGTGCATACTCATGTAGCGAAACAAATGTCATGAACTACTGAGAGCAAAGGAAAGGTGAGGAATATAGGCTAAGGAACTATTGCTAAGTTCTAATAGGGTCACAGACGGTGCTGACAATTTGGGCGCATTAGTTCTTCAGACCGTAAACCTCGACAATATTCGACAACAACTCCGGTTACCCGTCTCGGTCGTGATGCCGAAACTGTTAGATACCAATAACATATACAATCTTATCTGTAAAATACTGTTGGATGAGAGTATGCTCTGGTAAATAGAATCGCATCGTTATTTCTTCCAATCCTACAGAGACCCTATAAGTTGCGCTAACTTTAATAAAGGGTCTTCCAATAAATCAACTTTTTTTTTTTAAATAAAACGCAAACCATTTGAGATATTTCAAAAATTTTACTATCAGCTTTAAGTACAATCAAAACATTTATGAATGGAACTCGACTTCGTTCATATGGCCACCGCGGGCACGTTTGCAGCGGTCGATTCGTTGGACCCAATTTTCAACGACTCGGCCACACATTTCGGCCGAAACGGCCGCTATTTCGCGTCCAATGTTGGCTCTGAGCTCTTCCAACGTCGTCGGCTTGTTGGCATAAACCAATGACTTAACGTAGTCTCACAGAAAATAGTCAAGCGGCGTTAAATCGCACGAACGAGGCGGCCAATCGACTGGGCCATTTCTTGAGATAACACGCTCACCATACTTGCTCTTCAATAAATCGATTGTAAGGTGTGCTGTGTGGCTTGTGGTACCATCCTGTTGAAACCACATGTCGTCCAAGTCCATATCTTCCAATTCGGGCCAAAATACGTCATAATGTGGTCTGAGCGATAATGATGAGCCCAATTCTTGAGAATGCCTTGGAATTGACTGATTTGGATCGTTTGCTACGGACGCCTGAACGGCAGCGATATTTTCGACACTTCGACGAACCCGTTGTCTCACTGACACGGCAACATCACACAACGAATATGTAAACTCAAATTGTTGCACTAAACTTGTTATTGCCTGTCTACTAGGGCGAGAATTACGACTGAAATTGGAATTGACGCCTTTAAAGTTGCAGTCACCGACTCGGAATTTCGGTAGAAAATTTTTATAATTCACAGACGTTGCTCGTTCGTGTACTTTACCATGATGAAAATGTTGAGTTTACTGAATAAATTGACAGTGAAAGTTTGATGATTAGTGAAAGAGTGCGTTCACAAATTAAATTCAAAGTCGTCAAGTCCCTATTAGAAAACCCGATAGATTCAATTTCCTTAACATCACACTCCATACAAGACCTTATCTACCGTAATATGTGAAAGAATATCTACGATAGATAACTATCATTGCCGTTAGTTTAGTTACTAACAGCTCGAAAAACTCGATTACAAGGATTTCCATCTATGTGGTCTACCGACTAAAAAAATCCTTCTAAAAGAACATTTTTCCTAAGAGCTCCAAACTATCATAAGCAGGGAAGTTGTCAACCATTCAAGAATATTAGACCGCTGTGAAGACTGAGGTTCAAGATACCATCCTTGGAAAAAGAGAAATAAGTTTTATAGTCATATATATAGCGTCACCAAAAACTTCTACAAAATTATTCCATTGCATTCAAAAGCAGTGACAAAATTGAAAAAAGGCACTATTCCCTGCTGCCTTTCTCAGCTGAGAACCAATATAGTAGACTAAAGCACTCTTTCGCTTCGGTTCTTAATCGAATGTCTGCCAGCGATATTTTAACAAGTCAAGAAGTGATGTCCGACGTAACTATTTCCCGTATTCATACCTTGGCTTCCAATGCCCAACTCCAAAACAATCCTCAAAGGTAAACAGATCCTGGTTGACCAAGATATAGCCCCCAGGAAATTTTACTTGACACTCATTGTGGCAGGTCCGCATCGTATTTCGCAAAATTTCCGAAAACAGGAAATCTAATGGAGTACGAAATATGGAGACGAATTTATATGCTGTAGGCTGTATGCAGTTGCCAAAACGATACTTGAAGTAATCTTGAGGCTACACACGACGCTTACCGAGTAGGTTTTTATCGCTATTCGTTTGCGACAGGCAAATCGACATTTTGTAAATAATCATGACCGAAGAGTGTACGGGTGTACGGAATATCCAGTCTCACTGCACTTTAACGACAAAAAAAAAACGAAGAAAGGGAGAGAAACATTCCGATAGATTTGTAGAAAAATGAATGAAATTCTAAGACGTCCCAATTTATATTGCATGCGCCATAGTCTAACAAAAAACTACTGCGTCAAACCATTTATCTTTAAGCTTTACGCTTCACGCTGTCTGGTAGGTCTATGTAAATATTTTAATTCGTTTTACATACACTAATCGTCACGTTCATATACTGTTTCCGGCATCATGCTTTTGAAATAAAGCAATTTCCATCACAGTAAATGGCATTCCTCTTTAATTTTATTTAATCTAAGTTCTAATACTGCCGTAACTTCAAACTTTTCTTTGAGAAGTTTTAGGAATTCAGGAAAGGGAGTAGGTGATTCACAAGTAAAGTAAACTTCCTATGTATTACTTGATTTTTTGCTTCCTTGCTTTCTTCTAAACGCTGTAATCAACTAAACATAAATCGAGCTTAGAATGCACATTGGTCTTGGAGAGTTTCACACATTTCCCAACTGGCCAATCTGTAGTAACTAAATAAAATAGAACTCTCTACATACTTACCAAGTGATTTCCGGTAAACTAATGATTTAAGATTCATAAATTTGAATTCCTCGCTCCTACTAACTTTACCGTTTTCTCTTTACAGAATAGCTTCATTCTACTACAACCAAATGCGATCGACCTATGTGGAGGGAACAACACTGCCAAAAGCATCAGTTCAAATTTGCAGGCTACACTACGACAAGGCAGCTAATATTTTAGACGGCCTAAAGGAAGCCAGCGATTACTTGATTGTAAACTTAGAAAGGATTTCCTTGCAGGAATTTCTCTCCGAGGGTATGTATTCGTAGGCTTCCACTGCCTTTACAAATCTTCTAAACTTCACCTTCACTTTCTAGCCAGCCCGAATTTGAATTTCAAAATTAGGAACATGCAGACCGGCTTGGAATTGTGTCTACAATCCAAAGTAATATTTGAATATGCCGCCAGTTCAAGCGGCGACAACCAACAATCGGCAGATTTTCAAAGGCATTTGCACCTTTTTGAAAGCAGACTACAATATGCACTGAAAACCCTCATCAAATTGCTACTCAGCGGAAAGGATCACCGAAAATTAACAGACTGTTACAAAAAAATGTACATGGAGACGTTAAAAAATAAAGCACCAGCCACTAACGAAAACGGAGCCTTAGTTACATACTTACACAACCTTGTCGACAAATTGATTCAGATTGAATCGGAACATCTCTAATACAAATATCTTATGATGCTTTTCACATGCGTCCGTCTGCCTTCTTCTGTGTTACATATAAAAGAAAACAAAACAATACCAATTTGCTGAATATTTTTGTATTATCGTAGCCTTAAATTGTGTATTTTAACATTGTGTAGCTTTAAGTAACATTTGTTGGATGAGAAAAGAACTTTGCGCTTAGCGTATAAATTATGAAACACAGAAACAAAAACAAAAACTCTGTTCTCTGCTTTATTTCTGCGAAAGCAGGTGTCACCAATTGTTAAATGGAACAATACTCGTTATGTATTACAAAATTTTGTAGCCAAATTATTGCATTATCCGACCTAATGACTTAATTTCTGTTGGAGCAAAAGAAAGCAAAAAATTAACAATAAAGCACAACAAAATGTTTTTCTAAACTAAAACACTTAAAAAAAAAAAGCTGAGAGTTAATTTTTTTGTTTGTTCTCCTTAAATCGAATTTAACGCTTGCGTAAGTGTGCCACCACCGCCACCAGAACCGCAACCACATGCGGATATAGGTTCTCCATTAGCAGGTGATAAACCATCAATACTTGCCGCGTAAGCCATGCTTACTGAAAGCAGCACCACCATAATGAATGCAAGGAACTAAAAAAAGGAAATCGAATTATTTAAAATGTTTTGAAATGGAATGTGATAAGTACTTACCGTTGATTTAGCCATTTGAACTGTTATTCTGAAACTGACGAGTTGAATTAATTGATTTTGTTTTCGCGCCAATTTATGGACTCCACGGTGGGCCTTGAGACGTGCTTTTAAAGTAATTGATTAACCTGCAAGTGGTGTGAGATTAGACGTTTCAAATAGCTCAACTGCGATGATTTGGAGAATACGAAATGAATTGTTTTTAAATAAAGAAATGTTAGTACGTCTACAGAAAAACACAATAAAGATTTGAAACTCCACGGTGCCCTTGGCGGCTTTGAGAGGAAAATTCGTCGGGTGATTTTTGGTTCCGTCTGCGGAAGATACAACGACGAACTGTATGGGCTGTACAGTCATCGACGATTCAAGTGGCGCATGCAAGTGGAAGGGAACCTCGGCCAACTTATTGAAGGAAACTCGATTAATTAAAAAGTTGGAGGTTAGAGGTTATAGCCAATACCGATTTAACGCAAAGCTCTCATATACCCTGTACGAGGTTGAATAATGAATCAAACTATAAATCAGAAGACTCCACTGGAGTCTTATCCGATCAAGTTTTTCTTAGCCTCGCCAGAAATACTGAAGAAGAACAGCGGCCAGCGCATGCGGGAAAGTAAGAAGACTAACCAAAACGCTGATTGGAAACGTGTGTTCTAATGCTAATGCTTATTTCTCAAACAAAATTTGAGACCGTTACTCTTTGAATATCGTAAGGTAATGCGGTAGCTACAGTGACTAGCGGCAAGGGTCCTACAATGCCGACAAAAGTAAAACTGTGTCAGGCCATGGTAGTCCTTAAGGCAAGCGCAACAAGCCAAGCCCCTAACTCTTAAGGAGTAGCCAGATTGTGGTGTGGCATGGTCCTACAACCTCCTCCACTCCCAGCAGCAATAAGTTTGTGGAACGTTGCGACTAAAACTCTTTCCTCAAAAGTGGAATCAGTAGCGCAGCCTCGTCGGAAAGCCCCACCCAATGTGCTCTACATAAGACGCCGAAATGCCACACGCACTATTCCACCCCTGGATTCGTTTCGGCGGTCGAGAGAACTGCGGACTAGAGTGGGCCAACAACCTAAAACATGGCTTATCCACTGTTTGAAAACGTTGAAAGAGAAATCGTTGGAGGAAACCGTATTGGTTCCTAAAAAAAGAAATTTAAAGCGTTAGGACCATACAGGTTCTTTCAATGCAATATGTCGGTGGTCATTTAGCGAATCCCAAAAAGACGCAACTACGATCACGGTGATCGATAAAAGCGGCGTCCGGTAAAGCTTTTGACCAGATTCTTGTCCATCTTGCGAGAAAATCGTGGAGCACCTCCTATCACAAGCGATGCTGGCTGGTACCAAGAGCACGTCAAGCGCATCGCCTTTGCTGACAAAGATATCTTGATCTACAGACAAAAGCCGTAGGTAGATTAGGAGCTGGAGGTTTTGGCTAAGGAGAATAGCCCTTGCAAACCTAGAATCCGCACCTGAATTCCACCTGAACCATCCTCCCCAAAATACATTTTGAAGATCATTAGGGTCAGTAACCGACTCATGTCATGACTGGAAAGTCGACAAACTGGAGAAACTAATAGATGCGTGTTAATTGTGATCACTAAGAACTTCCTTAAGCAGCTTGCGAAGACAAGAGGCATAATTTGGTTGGGGTCCGAGTCCATAATCCTAAGAGTTCACAAAAAGGATGACCTGGATTCCTATCATTCACTCGAAACGGAATATGCCCAATAGAGTAGGATCGGAATTATAAGTAGGAGAGAAGCCTCTGGTACTCAATTGGCTCTTGAGTCCAAGGAAAACAGAGATTGGCAAAAGTAATTCTGCGACTGATTGCAGTGCCAATGTAGTTACTGTGCTAATTTTTCTGATGAAAGAATTTACATACTCTGGTTTGCCTTCTCTTACTGTTGGGCTTCATTGACATTGAAAGTTTTGGTTAAGTTATTACCAAGTTTAATGGAGCAGTGAGAATTCTCCATTGTCATCCATCTTGCTCGAGTTTGGTAGGGATGTCCAAACTAGACATACCGTCCATATGCACATCGACATAAGCAGCTTTGAAGTCAACAAATAGATGGTGAATTTCAATCTTAAATTCTCAGGTATTTTCAAAGACCTGCTGTAGTTTAAATATTTTATCGATGGTGGAGTTTCCGGGCCTGAATGGCACTGGCTTAGCCAGATTGTTAATAAGAGGTTTCAGATGAACACAAATTATGACAGTCAAAAAGTTTAAGAGGCTCATTCCTCTTTAGTTTGCGTAGTCAAAAGGGTCCTCTGCCATGTGAAGCGGACAAATGGAGGTGAGATTCCAGATTCCATACTTTGAACGTGAACTAACGAGTAAGTTTCAAAATGGAAGACTTTCTATGGTCTGTCATAATCAGTACGCGGTGCAACTGCATTTTCAATGTCATACTTCAAAGCAGTGAATATAAGGCGGACGCATTAAAACGTCTACCCAGGTACTTCAGGTTCTACTGCTACATTATTAGTACTGATAGAAATTGTCCCCATTGGTCTTACAAATATTCAAGTACAAACGGTAAAACTAGTTTGTAGCGCGTGATTTTCGGTCGTGTCTCCATATCGTAGTTGCTGTATCTCCATGCAGAAGTAAGTCGAGTTAAGGCATGAATATGGTATATCACTGGCCTTGGGTATGCTGTGCTGTCTGTTAAGAAGACCGACTCTTTTGATGCATCAATGCATTAAACATAACATAAGAAAGTCAAACTTTATTGACTCAGAAGAATCTATCCAAGATCGCTGCAACAATTGGTTCGTTTTGGAGAATATTTGGTAACGCTAACATAAAGCAGTTAAGAACCAGATCACTTTCGCATTGGAACTATAAACTAACTTCCAATATTTGATCTAGAGTTTTCTGGCTCACCAACAGATATGTACCAAGTACCAGCAAATGTTCTGATACACAGTTCTTGGCTAACAAAATAAAAACGCATGCAATTTTTTTCCAAAGCTTTTTGTTTTTATTATTCAATCACTAAATGGCCACAAATTGTAGAACAACTTATTCGAAATTGTTCGCATTTGCCTTCCAGTAACTGCGAAATCGGTATGGCCATTCATCAATTGTAGTACGCACCTAGCGCATTAGAAAAACTTCCACTGCCCGGACAACGACGCGCTTCAAAATCTCAATACTTAGATGTTGAGTGAATTCGGTGACATTGGCAACTCCCCAGTGAACCATCACTGAAGTCAGTAAAAACAATTTGCCTGTAACCGTTCTTCTCGTACTGGCGAATGAATTTTCGATTTAGACTCACGTTTTTGTTTCAATCCGTTCATGTGTGGCCGGCGTCTGTTTTAAATAACGTATTGGAATCCGCGACATGCTATCCTTGCTGATATTCATCTCTCGAGTCATGATTTTCTCCTTGGACAGCGGAATCCGACGAATTCGATTCTCCACGATTTTGATGACTTGTAGCGTTCGCACATTATACGCGGACGGGCAAATTTTGCACGGTCAACTATTCCACCAGTATTCCCAAATAACTTCACGGTACGATACACAAAGTTTCATGTGATTTTTCACATGATTTCCGAAAGAGTTTGACTTTTCATGGACACCTTTATGCAGGCCACTGCGAACGACTTACGTCAAAAACTTTTTATGCAGGAACTTGGCACAACTGACACTTGTCAAATTGGAGTGGATGTGTTCATTAGTTGTTGAGAATAAGTGTGTCCATTTCGTTTACCAAAACATTTCCTGGTACTAGATACTTCAGTGTAAATATTCGTATACCAATATTTGAGCAAATTTTGTACCATTATTCACTGCACCTTTACTTCAAAGCCCGCTTTGAGGTCAGTGAATTAGAAAACACAATTTTTAATTTGAAAATAGAAAAATCTACAATCCTTATACCTATGTATGTTGGAAACAAGCGTGACGATACTTCGTCGCTATTTGATAAAAGTTTTAACGATTTTTCAATTTCTAAAATACCGTTGGGCGTCGTCAGAATTTAACAACATCACGTAATAGCGGTGCGCTGAAAAATTCGCACTTATTTTTTTGTATAAATTTGCTACTCAACCTACCAAAATCATAAGTTAATTTGTTTTTACGAAGCAGTCGACTTGTTGAATATCAATATGAAGTTCGTTGTAAGTAGCTCTTGCTGAGTGTTCTAACCTTAAAATTGTGTAAATTTCTGGTTGAAGTGTCTGTAATTTTGACTTTTGTTTTTGTTAGTTTGCTCTCATCGTTTTGGCAGCGATTTTTGCTCTAACAACGGCCCTACCCCTTATCAGTGCAAATATTCCTATTTTAAGTTGTAAGTTAAAACAAATATTGTATTTCAATTTTACTTAGATTCATTTTGGCTTTTTGTTTATATTATAGCTAATTACTATAATGGCTATCCTGGATATGGATATGGCTATAACTATGGCTATAATCCCTATGGCTACAGACTGTATTAATAAATTGAAATAAACGCCTTACATTGGTGCTGCTGAGCAAGTGAATTGTGTTTCGTTTTTTCCTTATTTTGATTCGATTTTTAGGAACTTTGACACATACACCGTTAGTTTAGATAGTTTTAGTGAATTCTACAAACTCGAAGGATATTTTTATGTGAATTTGCTGTATAAGCCTAATTTCTGTACATGTTCCAACAAAGGATAAGGATGGCAACACCAAAAATAAATTCTATGATCTCCTAGACCGAACATGCATACTCTTTTGATCAGTGGCTAAGCAATGATACCAAAATTGAGTTAGGAGATCTTATCGCATGGCTGCAAAATATCATCTACGAAAGTGGATTTTTTTTTGAATTCTAAAAGGCGCGTAGTGACATCTCAACATTCATAACAGATACTTAGCTTGGCGTTGATCAATCAACTGTCAACCAGATTAGTCAATTCTAATTCCGAGATCGACTCAGATCTTTTCCTTATTTCAGCTAACCGACGAATGCAGATATCACAGGCACAGTGAAGTCAAATAAGAGCGCGAAAGTTCGATGTTGGAAATCTGCAATCGCAAGAGACCTGCTGGATTTTTGTCAATCGCGTTTATTTCAACCTCTCTCACCGTAGAATACCAATGGGAATGTTGTCATCGAGTCATTAGAGGAGCTGTTTCTGTTGTGATTGGTTTCGAAACGCCACCACAAAGAAACTCTGGGAAGGCTTCTCGGTAAGAACAAGCACGCGATCAAATTTATAGAGAGACGTTAACGCAGAAATGAAGATTGCAATTTCTATCAGGGAATAGGGAAAAGAATGAGGGTGCCTGATTTAACCACGAACTATCAGCGACATCAGTCCAGTCAGGCGTCTAGGAATCTAATGTCTGAGGTGCCTGAGACATGTTGAGCGAAAGAACATTTCATCTCCGGGCCAAACAATTTTCGAATGCAATCCAGAGAGACGGCGCAGCAGTGGACGACCTCTTTTAAGGATGTCAAAGCAAGTAAAAGCTGGAGAGGCTTGTTAGTTGAGGACTAGGTGAACGCAAAATTATTAATTATATTATTATACATGGTCAAACTATTTGATATCTGTTCTCATCCCTTAAATTCAACTTGACTGTCATAACACATTAGGAGGTCCTTTTTTACAGTTATCTATATGAATGTGGTGGAACATGCGGTTTACGGTGCGTAAGATCGTATAAGTTAAGTAAACTGATGTCAGATACAGTCTCTCCCCTCTCCAGAACAAAGGAGAATTTAAGTTGAGCCGAGGTGGGCAGTAGTCATTCTACCTGCTCACTCACTTATGCATTGTATGCCCTTGTGTGGCCTATGTCCTTTAATATGCCTATGGGTTATGGTCTTCTTATTTTACCCCTTGACTGAATAGAGAGAAGTTGATACTTTCACCCCTATTCTTGTGGCGAATTTTTTGGCAGTGTGCATTGAAAGCCATTTTTCCTAGCTTACTTGAGTGAGTTGCCAATTTCATCTGATGAAGCAATGAAATTCGTCGACTTACAGAGATGGTATTGCATTCTAGTATGGATGCATAGCCTTCGAATGCACATTGACGATTTCTCTTTGCCGACAATTCGCGAGGATTCAAGAGGAAGAGGTTATATCTATGTATATTCCACTCGTATTAGATTCAGCCTCAGCTAAGCAGCGGCCTTATAGTAGCATAGCAGCGCCCATCATAAGCACGGGCTCATGGTAGTGTGAGATTCCTACTCACTAAAAAACCTCCCATTTTCTTCCAGACTACGACTAAGTTTCCTTAGCAAGTAGTTCCATCTTCTATGATGTGGTAACGTTATTTTAGGTAACCTTCCAGCGAAGGCATCTATTATTTCCGTTAACTCATACGGTTTGTCCTTATGGCGCTAAGTCGAACAGTCTTATTCCACGTAGTCGACGCACAAGGTTGGTCTCGTCGTCCAATGTCCGGATTATTTATGGGTTGCAGTGATGCACGAGACGAGTGCGAAGATTTCGAGCAGAGCTTGTTACTTCGTCTTTTATGGTAGCAAATCCTAGGTCACGGTAAATATCGCTATTCTATACCATGGAGCATTCACGATTGCTCTTAGCGCTTTGTTATGAAATTTTTGTCGAATACATATGTTACTTGGTTTAGTACAACCCCAAAGTTGTATACCATATGTCCAACATGGTTTAACCGTTTGCTTATATGTAAAAAAGGGGTTTGTTATATAAGCTTAGTTTGGAATGTCTTCCAACAAGCTAATAAATTTTTTTAAGTGGTATCATAGATGAGCTTTAAATATAGGAAATCACAATCACATCACATGATCTGAGATACATTATACCACCTTCCTTAACAATCTAATCTAATCTATTGGATGGTTTCTGCTGCTTTAGGTTTGTGGGCTATAATTACCTGAGTGCAGATACTGGGTATCTAACTAAACCAGCAGTCAGAATGCCTAGCAGCATGTCTTTGAGATCATGAAAAACATTATGTATCATATTTTTGAAAGGAGCGTCACATCGGATTCTGGTTCCCCTAAGATTTTAAGTTGCAACCTATTACTATTCAATTTAAGATTTTTTTAAAACAGATCGTGTTTGGTTGGATCTCTTTGTGGGTGGATTTATCCTAAAATATTGCAGCTTTAGGGTGGGTTGCTGAACCGGGTGTGTGTTGGCAGAGAACAAAGTATTATTATATGATTATAAGAATCAATCTAGATACTATCGGGTTGTTTAAGTACGCCCAAAATTCGAATCGCTTTGGACATCTCCAGTTTGTGCTGGTGATTCATTTTTAGCAACTTAAATTGGCCCTCATTTCATTCATTTAATATGCATTTTTATTCAACTCAATTCAATAACTCTTACATGCTATACAAAAAAACGCTTAAAAATTAGCTTAATTAACTTAAAATTATCTTATTCTAACTTACTGGCCCCATGCGGACACTCTAAGTTAAACCTAACAATTAAATTTTGGCTTTCGACGTTTCGTACATTTCGTTTTTAAATTATTTGTATTAATCCTAATTAAAATTAAGAAAATAATTTTATGACAAAAACTTAGTAAATTGACTTACATATATATATATGTATTTTTTTTATTTTCCGCTCCTTCAACAATCCACCAAAATTGTTGGTGCTGCTGAGCAACATCCCTCATGTCGCGATTCCCTACCGCTCTACTGAACCGGACACGCTCCGCACTGCCGTGTGCGACGTCTCTATCGTAGTTAAGTCGCCTCTCCGCAGCTGTTCGAGCGACATGGAAGATTAACAGCACCGCTAATCTATCCTGGATCAGACCTTTCATGTCGAAATAGAGGAACGCTTCTGGAGGAATAAAGCCGTCAAAGCGAGCTCTCTCGTGATACATATAATTGGGGTAGTAAGCCCCAGAGATCAGGTTATTCGACGAGGTCATAGCTCTTGCAATGTGCCTTCGAGTCAACTTAATAACAAAATTGTCCACTCTTATTAGGTTAGCCCTATTGTACAAGACCTCATTGCGATAGAATTTTATGTACTCAGACTCTGGTGTTCTGTATTGACGAAGACAAGCTCTAAGGCAAGCCCTCTCAAACACCCGAATCTTTTCCAAAAGACTTGATCTCACGTTGAACCACACGGTACAACCAAATACAAGCATAGGCCGGATAAGGGCCATGTAGCAGATCACCTTTACCCTCGCATCGAGTTGCCTGTTATAGAACCGTCTCTTTGTAAGGGCAAAAGGCACATTTGGCTCTGGCCAAAGCAACATCTATATGTTTGTTAAAATATAGATATTGATCTAGCCAGATCCCAAGGTATCTGACTACATTTCGACAAGCAAGTGGTTGTCCGTGTTGTCCAACGATCTGAAACTTTCGCCAATTCTTTCTGGTATCCGCAGAGGCCCCAGACAAAGGCGTCCTAAAAAGAATGGTTTCCGACTTCTGAAAGTTTATCTTCAACTTCCAGTCGTCGCAATATTGCTTAATTTTATCGAAGTCACGTTGCAAAAGAATGTTTATAACCTCAATCTTTGGACCTGATCTGTACGCGATTAAGTCATCTGCGTACGCTATGGCATGGTGAAGTGAACCTATCAGATCACTTGTGTAAATGTTGAAAAGGATTGGCGAATTGACCGCATCTTGTTGCAGACCATTATTAATGTTGAATGTACCAGTAGAAGTCACATCGCCATTTTTCACGATGAACTGTCTATCTGTGAGCATATTGAAAAGAATATACAGCAGTGGTTTACTAATACCCAGTCTGTTCAACTTGTAGAAGAGTCCCTTTAACCATACGGTATCGAAGGCCTTTTCCAAGTCAATCAGCAGGCACCAGTGCACTGTTTCTTGGCTTTGTTCCATTGGATATCAGAAACCAGTTTAGACGCGGCATGAATAACGTCATGCCCCGCCTTGAAACCGAATTGATTATCCGGAACTACGAGTATATTTCTGTCCTCAACCCACTTAGTCAGGACTCTATTGATGACTTTTTCGAAAACCTTACTGATGTTTGGAAGGAGACTGATCGACCGGAGATTCGCCGGATTGGAGGTGTCTTTATCCCTTTTGGGGATGGGATGTACCACCGCAGTTTTCCAATGCGCTGGATAATGTGCATTATTCATTGCATTGTTAAACAGGGTGGTATAAATGTCCACCGCTTCTAGTGGGAGATGTCGAAGCACAATGTTCGGTATTCCATCGGTTCCTACTGATTTCTTACTTCTAATTGTGTCGAAGATCGTTTGAAGCTCTTCTTTCGAAATGAACGGGGGTTTTTCCCTTTCATTGGCGATGACATTATTTGCCATGTTCTCGTCACTGAACTGGGTGAAACCCGTGTTCTCGATTCGCCATTGATGTCATTTGTCTTGTACACTTCCTGGAAAGTCGCTCCTATAGCCTCTACCTTTTCCTTTGGATCTTCGATCACAAAGAAGTGGTCATCATCAACAGCTTCATTGGGATCTATGCCCACTGTTGCAAGTATGCGTTCGTTGTCAGTCGTTCGGGCGACTTAAATTTGCCCTTTTTTAGTTCTCGTTCATTTCATTTCATTTCATTTATTAAATATTTGGGATGTACAATAAGATGAATATCTGCTTTAGTACTTAGATACAAATTGAGTAGAAAGTAGAACTGATTTAACATTTATAACTTAAAAACTTAAACTACGATACAAGAATAGATTGCTTAAATTACTTAAGAGGTAGAGATTATAGGGATCAAAGAAGGGATTAGATTAGAAGGATGGGTAGTTAAAGAAAAGAAATGCGAGAGGACTGCACTTTTAAAGATTGCACGGTTAGAGTTGAGTTTGATTCGCGGTGGTAATGAATTCCATAGTTTGACAGCATGAATGAAAAATAAACGGCTTGAGTTTAAATATTGGTGATGGAAAGGAACGATGCTTAAATTTCTTACAGAACGATTAAACAAAATTTGTTAAATAAGTAGGACGGACATTTATTGTTAATGATTTTATGTGGGAATATACAATTTCTTGTATTGAGGTACGTAGCACACCGTATCGTTGAATGCTACTTGTGACTTATGCTGGGACAGTAAGTCAAGGGCACTGTAGACAACATCGGCGTACATAATGATTGGGACTGTTAATGCTAGTACCAGCTTGCGTCTAGTTTCCACAGGAGTAAAATAAGCCGATAGCCATAATTTGCGTAAACATCCGTAAATCCGACCAATGACTATTTGAGTATGACTGTAGCCTGATAGAGTACGATCAATAACAATGCCAAGACTTGTGCAATGCTCAAGAGCAGTAATTTTATTATTGCTTAAACATATACTTATCTGGTAGAATATTTAAGTTAAATTTTCTTTTAGATATTGATATTATTTGAGATTTTAGTGGGCTCAGAAGCAGCCTATTTACGATGGACCAAGCATATATAGGTATTCGGGAAAGATCTACATTAACAAGAAGAGCCAACTCAAAGAGCTGGTTAAAGGGTTTCCCTGGATGAAGTTGAACCTCGTCAGCAAAAAGACGCACAGATGTTTGCGTGCAGACTGATGGGAGATCGTTAATGAACATGCAGAATAATAATGGCCCAAGAAGAATTGAATTCCTTGAGGAACTCTTTGAACTAAAGCTTTTGGAGAAGAGGATTTGCCGGCAGAGGTTATTCTCTGAAATCTTCCTGATAAATAGCTACCAATAAGTTTGACAGCCCTATCACTGAAACCAAACAAGTTTTTTAGCTTTCACTTAAGGATGTTGTAATCTACCCTATCGAAAGCTTTCGAAAAGACAACCAGATAAAGACGAGTTACATAGCCCTTATCATAATTCTGCCTTATTGTTATTTACTCTAAGGCCTGATTGATTCGGGTTCAACAAGTTGTTAGTAGCTACATGGTTCAGGATTTGCTTCTTTAAGACATTTTCAAAAATTTTGAAGGTTCTTAATGATCTGGATTTTCTTCCCGCGTCGAAATAAGGAAAACCCCTTATCCACAGCGGTATATTATTAAAATGCAAATTGAATTTCAATCTTCAGTCGGGAGAAAAATGCTCTACGATTTACACACATACGTTAATAAGGTCTCATCACTATTATAAAAGTTTTTTTTTATTGAATCATAATTGACAAACGTCGTAGTAAAAAAAAAATATCAATAACACGTAATAGTGGTGCGTTTAAAAATTCCATTATTTTTCTATAAATTATCAGCTAATCTCAACCTACGCTGTTAGTCTATTCTGATTTCTGAAGTTGAAAACTTATTTTTTCTTTAAATTCAAATATGAAGTTCATTGTAAGTGGTTACATTGTTTTTTATTTTGAAAAGCAACTGCTTATTGATACTCATTTTTACTTATAGTTTGTGATCTTAGTCTTAGCATCAATTTTTGCCCTTACATTGGGCCTACCTGTTGTGAATGCCAACATTCCCATATTGAGCCGTAAGTTAAAAACAAAAATAAAAAAAGTTTTTTCTCAATTTTAATGGTAAAATATAATCTACTTCTTGTATAATAATAAGCTACTACCCTCAATACTCGACCTACTATCGACGCACTTACCCAGGATACCCATTGAATTATTACTATTAAGACAAAAATAAAAATTGTTGTAAACTGGTGTTGCACAGGGTAATTATTTTCAGTTTCATATCCCAAGATTCGAGATTGGAGGTGATACGAGTAGTATCTTTTAAAGGGCTCACATAAGCCTAGTGGCTTGACAGTGTTTTACTATCAATCTACCCACGGATTGAACCAAAAAGTTCTTTAAATTGATCAGCGGCCTAAATTCGATGTTGTGTAACGACTGTTTTTTGTGATGATTCCTAAGATCCAGTTTTAACCATAAATTATTGGTAATATTGCCAGTGATAAGCCAACTATAAACTCTACTCACTCAATACAACTACATAGGAGCTCAACTATTTTCTCTGGATGCAATAACATTCAAGCCGGTACGATCCGGCTCACGGTCAATATAGTTATTCTCAGGGTTTCAAGCTACAGGGACATACAACAATCCTGAGGTTATACACTTGAAGACAGCCTAACATCTCTTTGAAATGTCAGCTGTATTTAATAATTTGATTTGTACAAGTACAACGGCATGAGCAGTATCTCAAAATAGATAAAAATTCCAGCTTTCAACAAAGGCTTGGCCACAGAAATCAATCTCTATTACCAGTCATTTCTTTTGTACTAAAAATGCAAAAGAAAAATAAGCTCAAACGAGCAACTAGGAACGCACCTAATCAGGTTTATTATTCCATTAACATAGGTATACTGCATAGCACGGAGGCATAGATTTTGGCAAAAGTATATGAAAATGTAATTGCAGTCGACGCTGAGGATTTGGAAAGACCATTTCTGCAGACTGTATAACGGCGATGACGAACCAAACACCGCTGTCAGGCAGAATCAACCTTTCAACCTGGACGATGATGACCAACAATTCCGTCCACCCGACCTGGATGAAGTGAAGATAGCCATATCGAAGCTTAAGTCCAACAAAGCTGCTGGAGCGGATGGCCTGACTGCCGAGCTTTTCAAAGCGGCAGGCGATGACTTGGTAAGGAGCATACACCAACTCATCTGTAAAATATGGTCGGATGAAAGTATGCCCGATGAATGGAACCTCAGCATTGTTTGTCCAATTCTCAAGAAAGGAGACCTTCTGAACTGCGCCAACTACAGAGGCATCAGTTTCCTTAACATCGCATATAAGATCTTATCCGCCGTATTGTGTGAACGCCTGAAGCCGTTCGTCAACAACCTGATAGGTCCATATCAGTGTGGCTTCAGGCCAGGAAAGTCCACCATCGACCAGATATTCACACTACGGCAGATCTTGGAGAAGACCCATGAGCTTCAGATCGATACCCACCACCTATTCATCGATTTTAAGGCCGCGTATGACAGCATCTATAGAGACGAGCTATATAGAGCAATGTCTAGTTTTGGCATCCCTGCCAAACTCGTCCGTCTGTGCAGGATGACGATGGAGAATGCACGCTGCTTCATCAAGGTCGGTAAAGATCTCACCGAGACCTTTGATGTCCAGAAAGGATTTAGACAAGGCGATGCGCTGTCATGCGACTTTTTCAACATCGTACTTGAAAGAATAGTGCAAAACTCACGAGCAAGCACAAGAGGCACTATCTTTCAAAAGTCCGTCCAACTACTCGCATACACCGGCGATATTGACATAATCGGGAGAAAGCAGCGTGATGTCAGTGGCGCTTTCGCGAGTATTGAGACGGAAGCGGCGAAAATGGGTTTAGCGGTCAATGAGGGCAAGACCAAGTATATGCTGTCAAGCAAAAAGGACAACCAACACCGACGTCTCGGACAGAACGTCACCCTCGACAGATATAACTTTGAGGTAGTTAAGGACTTTGTCTACTTAGGCTCCGCTATAAATACAGACAACGACACCAGCGCTGAGATCAAGCGAAGAATAACTCTTGCCAACCGCTGTTTCTTTGGGTTAAGAAGGCAATTAAGTAGCAAAGCCCTCTCTCGGACAACAAAAGTCACTCTTTATAAGACTTTAATAATCCCGGTCCTGCTCTATGGCGCAGAGGCATGGACATTATCAAAAATGGATGAGGGTGCTCTTGGCTGTTTTGAGAGAAAAATTCTTCGGGCGATCTTCGGTCCCGTCTGCATTGACGGTGAGTGGAGGAGGAGATACAACGACGAACTGTTTGGACTGTACAGCGACATGGACCTAGCCAGAAGAGTGAAGATCCAAAGACTGAGATGGCTGGGTCATGTAGAGCGCATGGACACCAATGCTCCTGTCCGAAAAGTCTTCGAATCCGCCCCCGAGGGACAGCGCAGTAGAGGAAGACCAAGACGCATGTGGCGCAGTGGAAGGGAACCTCAGCCAACTTAGCGTGCAAAACTGGAGGCAGCTAGCCAGGGATCGAGTTGGCTGGAGACGCTTGTTGACTGAGGCCGAGATCCACCCCGGACTGTAGCGCCACTTAAAGAAGAAAGAAGATATGAAAATGTCCTAAGATGCTCCAAGGGACAAGAGTTTTTTTTTTCCAGACACATTGAACTACATACTCAATTCCTTGTAGGACTGGTAAAAGTAAAATCTAACTTATAAAGGTAAAGGGACTTGAACTAACTTAGTCTGCTCAAATTTAAAAAAGAGAAATCGATGATTGAGGTTCAGTTCCATGTCGTACTATAGTGCGCACGTTTACAAGGTATTGACGAAAGTTCTTATGAAGGTCTCAAAAGCTTGAATAGGACTTGCGTATTTATTTACTTATTTTTTTTATTGTAGGAAGTTCTTCAGTTTGGGATGGTTCGCTAGCATCTTGCACTGATCCGTTTCCAGCTACTTATACCTTCAAACAAGTGTCGCTACTGTTCGAGGTGAATTTGGCGCCGATCTTTGGCTGTCTCCAGTTGCGCACTCAAGATCGGTGGATCGGTGGAGGTCCTCTCATGCTTGTGCGCACCATCTAAGTTGAGATCTTCCTTAACTGTGTTGTGCCTCCGGGCTAGATTCAAAGACTCTGTGGGCCAGAGAATTGGAGTTTATTTGCTCTATATTTTCTAGCAATCTCAGGTGATTGATGCTCAATTTTCTGACCAGGTCGATCAGTCCGTAAAGCTCGTATGGTTCGTTGTTGAATCTTTTCCTCCAAAGCCTGACAACGCAAACTGACCGAAGCATTTTTCTCTTGAAACGATTCTGGTTGCTTTCATTTGCTTTCAATAGAGCCCATGCTTCATCGTCATTAAGAAGTCTGGACTGATGAAGGTCTTATATAGTAGAAGGACAAAGAAATAGCGATTGACACGAGTAATTCTTTGATATTTCAATCACAGAAATTGTGGAGCCATTTATGTGACAGCGTCATGATCTCCACTCAGTCAGTGTTGTTAGCATTGTCCATACTTTTAAAGTATACGAGTAGTATTATTGGTGTTGGCCTGTGAGTTTCATAAAATTCTGGAAGAATTCATGATGGCGTGTCACTTTGTAGAAATTCTCTTTTGACATAAGATGTCTCCAATGTCATCCTTCACAGATTGACAGGTTTGGAATGGATGCTGTCGTATTGGAATAAATAAGCAGATAGTAGATACCTATAGTTTTCTGGGTAAAACTACACAGTTGAGAATTTTAAAGTAGGTGACACAGAGCGTCAAGCGTTCAAATAGATAAAATCCTGTACGTGATGTTAAGCAGACTGATAACTCGGTTGGTTGAGCTTCCTTTTCGGGAATAGGCTGCCAAAATTTCATTTATCGGTCAAATTTCATCTGACCTTTATTAAATGAATTGAAGTATATTTTCTACCAAGTAACTCTCTGTTGCTTCAAAATATTCGTCAGATAGTCGACTCGTAGAGTTTTTTTTTTTTGGTCTCTAGTTTTGATATCCAGACCTTTCCTTGGTCGAGTGGAAAAGGCCATTGCCATTGAATTGTTCATTCCGCTGTTCTAATAGCAGAATTTCGTTTATCTTTGTCACCTACAGAAGTAAACTCTTTCATTAAATGTGACGGAAAAGTTGATTCTTGCTTGATTCTTTTCGGTATTTGTGTCAGTGCGTCTTCTTTTCATTTTTGGCAGAGTTATGGAAGATCATCTCTGCAGTATCACCTCTCAACCAAGCGCTGTCGTATTTTCCTTTCTTTTTGATAAGCCGGTGCTACAGTCTTCCTAAGTCAAATGTCTTACGAGGGGCCTCATCATTTGATTGAACTATTTGAGATGTGAACGCATAGTCGATGAATGTTTGTGAATTCATTTTTTCTTTTCCCTTACCATTTTTTGGGTGGCAGTACAGAATATCGTCCAGACGAACAATTGGTTATACGAGTATAAGGACTATTAGATGCTGACTATCCCATGTGAACAGCCGAGAACCCTTTCCGTTTGGTGGTTGACTCCACTTTCTCCGCCAGAACATCAATTTAGGACTTTCTCTGGAACATGTTTATGCACCGCAGCTCGTCCAAGTATTGAGTTTCATTAGCGTAGAAACCCTCAGTTCCAATACGAAAGGAGAAGAGGATCTCTTCGTCTAGATCGAACCACTCATAGTCGCCACCATAACATCGAGCAAAACACGAGATCCAGACCCTGTAGCATCGCTATCATTCCCACTCATTCGACGAATTGCTTTGAAAAGCATGAACAAACAATTCTAAAGTCTCAATCTTAAGACTCAAAGGTCCATATTGTAAAATGCCATACAGTTTAAAGTCAACAACACAATACACCTTTTCTTAACATTTTTTAATTTTTTTTGGATGATGCAATATGAAACAAAGATTTCATAAGATTTTCAATAACAGTTTTTGATCAACCGAGTTTTAGTAAACAAGTTAGTCTGGAGCTAACCGCGATTCAGATCGTAAGTGTCTTCTAGAAGTTTCCTAAAATTTTTAATTCTTTACTTACAAGCAACAGAAGTGACGGATGGCAATTATCGGTTTAGTGATTGGACGTCGCTCAATGTATTTTGATGACCCCAAGTAACGTTTGCTTCAATTCAAGCAAACCTTTCCATTTTCGAAGCACTTCAATTATCATTTCGATCATGCAATTCGTTGACATTTATCGGATCGTGAAACTGATCATAGTCACACGCTGGCATACGAAACAGTTGACTTATGTCACAAAATGTAAGAAACTATGACTGTTGAAGTGTTTAAAAGTTTCGTTTTGATATATTTATTGATATCTAAAGCAAGCACTTGGCTGATGTCAAACGGAATTGTCACGGTGACAGGTAAACGATTGCATGGATATCTGAAGCGGATTTAAATTACACACAAGTTTCGTAGGTTTCTGAGTGCTTTCGATAGACTGAAGCAAAGAAAATTCAAGGAAATATCGTGTATGGCTCAGTATTCAGAGCTGGTTTAACGCATTTGCGCATGCTGACTTATCAAATAATAAGTGGAGATCCTGAGCAAAACTGTCACCATGATGCAAATGAGATTCTCAGTGAGCGGAATGTGAATTTGTACGACTAAAGTGATGACTGAAAGCCAGCTTATGAACCGTTTTATCAATTTTTATGCTTACACACTGGAACAAGGGGTCACTATTTGTACAAGTTCAAAAATGCGCTAAAATCCCACTATCATTTAACGTATTGACAGGTGTCACTGTCAGATTTTCTAGTTTCATCCATTTTAACAGCTTTCACTCAAATGAAAGAAAACTAATTGAACTGCATTGCCGACCAAATAACTTAAAACTAAAATAATATTGCTTCAACACACGGCTTCAAAGAAAGAAAAACATGTGCTTACATCCAATTAATCAATCGGCCAATCCTAATACTAGTGTTGATCAAAAAACTTCGTGACTAATTGAGTTTAAAAACATTTTTATCACTCAAATACCGAAATTCACCAATTTTCGCCGTAATATGACCAGAAAATCACGTAACAATTGACTTGCCCTAAATTCTAATGCCGTATATAAACTACGAGGCTCCTCAGTTCAACATTAGTTTTGGCTTACTCCAGCTAACCCAAAAACATTAGCATTAACCATGAACTTCCTTGTAAGTAGAATTGTTGATTTTTAAGGTATTTGTGTAATCTTTTGGAGCTGCGTAGTAATGAAAGAATTTTTCTCTATTTTTAGCTGATGCTCGTTCTTTTGGCTGCTATCTTCGCAGTAGTCACAGCTCAATATATTCGTAAGTTAAAAGCAATAACATTTTAGGTAGACAATTTGAAATAATTTTTTAATTTAGCACCAGGATATAATTATGGATATGGTTATGGCTACCCTGGATATGGATACGGATACCCTGGATATGGAATTGGTTATATGCCTTATTAGTCGATCGCTACAAAACGAAAGTCAAATAAATTCCTTAAAGTGACTTAAAGACGCAAATCATTAAAATGTTGTTTCATTTTCACTCATCTTAGCTGCACACATGACATGTGTCAAATGTCACTTGACCTGAATCATTTTTCATTTGTCAGCTGTGCTTGTTTGAATGTAGATCATGTATAGTATATCAAATTTGAAGGGTTTATCGTATTTTGGAGCTTGACAGTCTTTCAATTTGATCATACTCGTACAAAATTGTATTGTGAATCTCTTGAAGGCTCTTCTCCACGACAAGGTAAGGTATCATGAAATACCAATTTTAGCAGGTTATGTTGTGACAGAAAATGACACAATATCATTAAAAGACTTTGTTCGAAGACTTCAGCCAAACGAAGGCATGTGTGACTATGGAATAAGAGTCATGGTTAACACAGAGGTAAAAGAAGGCCTCAGGTTCTTTTTGACTGGATTACAGAAAAGAATGGCAAATACTATTGTCATGCAATGCAACGACTACGACAACAAATCGAATGGAAGATGTCGTGAAGGGTGACTCAAGTGCTCAAAACTCAAATGAGAAACATACAACTTAAAATAAAGCAATAGCAGATGGCGATGGCGATGGCGCCTTTCTGTAACATATAACGTCTCAGTGTTGGGTTGGAAATTGGGATGCAGTTTGCTGATTTTTGTTTTGTCAATCGGTCTGATATTGAAGACCGAGTTAACCTCGAATTAGTCGAGGATTTGAAGTGATAATTTTGAGGCGACTTGAAACGAACGTATATTTGATAGTGGCGTTGTACGTTGTCCAGCGTTTACACTGAATCTTCAAAAAAGAGATGCCTTACCAATAACGAGAAAGTCCAAACAACTGTCGCGATGGAGTCTAGAAGCGAAAAGGTAAATTTATGTATAGAACTTTATTCAGGAGGGCACTCCTTGATCGGCAGCTCGAAGTGGAGTTGTATAGAAACGAAAAGCTCCGCACTCAGAGAGTGTTTCTACCAATTATTGTTAGTACCTATATTAACGCACAAACGAAAGAAACAACAGTCATAAACACCTCAAACATGAGTGAACTTTTCAGGGATCATTTACACTGATATGAGTTTTTTGTACCAAATTACACGCTGCTCTTTCTATCTATTTGATACAAGAACGAGTCTATCTCTTCAGGTTGGGAGTTTGTACTCTGGAGTGAAATAAATGTCATATATTTCAAAAATTGCAAGGAAAACAATCTATGTTCTCATGGTACATCGACACTTATATCAACATTGAATACATTGTGCTCATACAATGATAGCATTGTTGCCGGATACCATTGAAGAGACATCGGTTGAATGGAACTACTCGAAGGTTAAAGTGAATCTCAGGAGGCTCTTTATAAAATACTACAAAGTACGTAAGTACTACAGCTCTGTAGAACGTCTTTCTCAAAAGAAAGCCGGTTATTTCACTTAATCCTATCAGTGGTCCTTATAAAGGGTCTTCTATAAACAAACAAGGCTGAAATCAACAGATTCTCAGCAAGAAAATGTGGAAATTTTGCATAGGTTGCACCCTTGATAGGCCACATAATTCAACACAATGTAAGTTATGGCACCCCTCACATTTCGAGCGTTAAATAATGTTCTTTAATGAGTTGCCATTCAGAAAAGAAATCGTAATCGAAGACCATTCGGTTGATGAGTTTGCTGGTTTATCTCCTTTCTCAAAGCTCGTCACTAGAAGAGGGATCAGAAATCAGCTGTTCCTTTTCCAAGCTCCAAAATGCTTATAGAAAACTGCCAGAGAAAATATAACAGCAAAGCCAATGAAATCCAAACTTACGTTCTGGCTTATCTAAGCACTTAGTTCAATCGGCACATTCCTAAAAAACCTGTCCAAAAACAACCCTGCTAGGGTACGTCTTAGACAGGCATTTGAGCGAGGTAAGCTGAAATCTTAGAAGAGTCTGAACTCAACAAAGTAATGAATTTAGAGTAAAAGAAAATTCAATACAGGTCTTACACAATGGAAGGTGTGGCAAACCAGGCAAACACTCCTCGTTTGAAATCTCAACAGAATCGGAAAACGAAAATTCGTATTTGGTATATTCCCGACAATTTGGAGGAGCAATTTTTTTAGCATGAAAACCAAACTGGAACTGTTTCGTAACAACATGAAGGTAAGAGCGTTGCACATAGAAACCTGGTCTCGCTGTCGCTCGATAGGTGCAAGCCTGTTAAAGCTAAAAGTACTATGTTTACGTATTTCGACTTCGCGAAGTCTTATGCCGTCCGACTGTAGCAGAATCTTAGAACATCAATAGTCTGGTCCAATAAGTTTTCAGACAAATGCATTACTGCCTCTTTAAGTCAACTCCAAAGCACTGTATTTTTTGTTTTTTGGCCGACTTGTCTTCTCATTTTAAGCTGCATGCGCAAACTTAGTTACTGATTTAAAATAGTGGCGTCAAAGCCCACGTTTTAGTATTGATTAATTAGCTTGATGAATATGAATAGTTATACTATTTTAGAGGTTGATGATAGACACAGAAAAACATGTTAAAGAAATTGCGGCCAATGAATGCGGCCTAAATCTGTTAGCATTTGGAAATCTGATCTTTCATTTGTTAGTAAGTATCCCCATTCATTCTCAAATTATTTTACATTTACTTATATTCTATGACCCATTGGAGTATAGGATATCCACAACCTGGATGGTGAAGAATTGCGCAACGCGCTTGAGATATCGCCAAATCCTCACTGAAAATCTGCTTAAGACGACAAGCCCATCTACCCGATTGGTAAAGAATTCCTTTGCATAGCGTACTTCGTAATAGAACTGTCTACATGCCTGATGCTTTCTCCTCCGCATTCTGACGACTATTGATTTTTCTAGTTTAACGACATACGATGTAGGTTAAGATTCTTTTTCTTTGTCGCGGTTTTGGTCGCTTAACAGATACTATTGTACATCTATAGTGCTAAAAACATTACTTTTCCATATTTAAGGTATTGTACCAAAGGTGGCGTTCCATTTGATTCCACCATCTTCTTAGACCATGCTTCCTAGATCACCAAGTTCCTTACTGCCTCGGCTTGCTGTGTAGCAATGCCGCGTTAGGCGATTCTGGTATTATTCTGAGAAGTTGAGGTTCTTACCGCCGTTGTTTAAGCTATTTATTTTGAATCTTGTTTCGTCCCTGAATCCAAGTAGTGGATCATCTGGTGTAGGTCCGATGTTGAAGTTAGCAATCCTCATCAGCATTTGTAGTTATGATGTTAAAGGTATGATGTGGTTCATCGCAGCACTACTTTTTCTACCTGAATCACATATGGAATAGAAGTGATGAAAGAATGCACCCTTGTCGTACTCCACTTCGAATTTCTCTGACACCCAAGAGTTGTGTAAGTCATAACATTTACCAACATTGTGGGAAGTTTTTATAATTATGTAATGTTGGTGTAACTATCCTTGACATTTCCGCAAAATTTGAAGAATGAAATTAGAAGTGAAGAGCGAATTTTTTTGGCAACGATACTCTAAATAAAACAGCGGCTTACGATTGAGCGTATGCTTCAGAAGTGATCATGAAGCCATCAAAGATGACATCCATTTTGGCTAAACATTGACATTAACAACTGAGGAACACGTCGATGAAATCAAAGATTTGCCACATATTGACCATTAGTTGGCCAACATCTCGGCTGGATCCATTAATGGACTTTTCGTTCCAAAGTTGTCGCCAAAAGACTTGAATTTCTTGCAGATCCATTCCGATCAAAAAATAATCAAATGAATGGATTTATGAGAACAACGCTCAAGCTAGAGATCAAACGAGTTAATGTCGTGCTCCAAATGACCCAAGACTGAAGAAACCGCGTGTTTTTAAGTGTTAGGAAAGAGCGATGGTCACTCTTCTCATGCATTACAATGATGCTGTGCGCCATCAATCTATTCATGAGGGCCAGACTGTTAATTAGAAATATTATTTGTGTGTCCTTTGGTTGATTTTCGACTGCCTAAATTGTGGAAATGTGTGTATTTTGCAGCAGGATACTGCCCCTTTACACAATGCAGTGATTAAACCAAAACCATTATACAAAATTTCTTGCCAAATATAGCACAACTATAACCATCCAATAGCCACCTAATGTGGCACAGTGTGACTTTTTCCTCTTCGGCTGACTCAAAACGCCGCTTCGGCGAAAACATTTTCACAGTGGAGGACAGATAATGGAAGAATCACTGAGCACATTAAAGGCCATACCAAACAGAGATGTTTCGAGGACTGAATCAAACGACAGTTGAGTACCAGAGATGTTTTGATGAATGAATAGAGCGCTGATGCCAGTGCTTTGAATCCAATGGTGATTACGTTGAAGGTGACAACATCTGCTTGACTTAATAAATTTGTTTTTATTTTCTTTTTTTTTGGAAAAATAAATATCGGGATCTTTTTGAACTCCGGATCTCGAAGTCAAGCTTTCAATGTTTTCTGGAAGTCCATGAACAATTAAAGCAGCAGTGATCCACGAACCACTGTTCAATACCTGTGTGCAAGGTGTTGATGAGGTATATGCAGATGATTCCAGTCTGAGAGACTGTACTTTTAAGATGTTCCCCACTCGATTCGCAATCATTCTATTTTACTTCAGGTGCAGCTTTACAATCATTCTTTTCTTCTTTCAATAAATGAGTCAAGTACTGAGACAGGTCGGTTCAAAAACTGTCAGTCCTTTAGGAAACATGATTTTGTTGAAGGAGAACATCCTGAGATCTACTGTGATAGAGGTTAGAAGTGTTTCCTGATCTGGCGGTCTAATATGTTTACGGTCGGAGAGAATGTCTTCTGATGATGCATTTTAATTACTGCATTTTCTACACTTTCTTGTATAGTTAACTCAAAATGATCAGAGAAATAGTAAAGCAGCACACGCTTACTTTTATTTCGCGCCAATTTCTGACAAGTACGTGAATGCACTTCGACCACAAACTGCGTTCTAATTTTATCGGCTTTTCCCCGCAGCTTATTGAATAAATAGAGAAAGCCCATTCAAAATTTATTCAACCCCCATGTCGAGGGTAGAAGAACCTTATCTTATCCCGGAATACAACGCGAGATTAACTGCACACGTTTTTCGATCAGAAATTTGGTTCATTAATGAAAATCAGCCGAATAATCCTTATATTAGATTTCGTGACGAATCAAATATTATATAATAAAAAAAAATCGTAAAAAATATTTAATCAAACAAAATACCTTTAGCAAGGTTTCAGTTACGTCAACGAATTGAAGTAACATCACGTAACAATCGGGAATCTGAAAATGTTTAGCCTGTATATAAAGTGTAAAACATTGAACTCAATTAATAGTATAGATCTCATTGTTTATACAACTTGAACATTCAAAACAACATGAAATTCCTCGTAAGTCACCGTGTCACCGAAATAATATGTATGATCACAGAGAGTGTCAGTTTTAATCAATTTACTTCTTGTTTCTAGGCCGTCTTACTTGTCTTCTCTGCAATCTTTGCATTAAGCTCGGCTATCTACACTGGCTATCCATATGGTGGTGGTTTTTACCCATCTCAAGGAGTATATGGTGGTGGTCTTGCGGCTGCAGGTGCATCTTCCTCCGGAACAGCTGGCACAAACAGTAAGTTCACAAAAGATACACATCATTTGACATTTAAAAAAATTAATTTCTTTTATCATTAGCATATTTGAACTCATTTAACTCACCATGGAACTATCCCGGCTATGGATACGTTATGTAAAGACAAATCTGACGGCTTTAACTAAACGTCAAATAAACGTCAGAACTTTAATCGGATGTAACCACCACAGAACTCGCTAATAAAATCAAACTGAAAACAAACTACTTTTAAGTGCACTTACTTAAGTAGAAGTGTTTTTCTAATTTTAGATACTGTAGAGTACTCTTGCCGGTTGACAGTTGTTATCAAACTTCATAAGTGTTGCATACCTAATGAAAAGTTTTATCTAGTTTCCTCTACAAGCTTGTCAGTGTACTAACATTCAAGTTTCGTGCAATAAGGAGCCCAACCCAGCCCAGCTAAATTTAAAAGCTATTTACGGTCAAACTTTGACAGTTCTCTATCTAAATTTACGAGTACTAACAAATTCAATTGAACATGATAGCTATCACATTGAACGCTCCACTTTCTACTCTCCGTTCAGGATTTCAGTGAACAAGGTTTTATTAGGATAGGTAGTGAATTTCTTCAACTGTCAAGAGATATCTGATTTTTTATTAAAAAAAAATTGTTTTTGGACACAATTCATAAATTCAAATCTCGCAATCGTCATTCATGGTATGATAGCATGCATTTTAGTCTGGAAAAAGTCACAGTATCGTTTACGTCAGCTACCTGTTCAACATTGAAATCCTACATTTTATATGTCAAGTCCATTGAAACAAATCCTTGTGTCTAGACGAATGAAGTCAGATTATATCCTCCGTTTTCTCAACCATTGTTCTGATCTTTTCCCAGCAATGAAATCAGTTCAAAGTTGTGAGCAGAATAGTTGGCTTTCCCATCTCAACAACGCAATTTATATTGTATTTTGTCAGTGGTGGAATACATTCTACTGTCAGATTAACGTAGAGCAAGAACAAATTTAACAATTAATGACAAAATGCGATTTTCGTTATCTCATTAGGTATGAGAAGAGGCGCGACAAGTTAGTCGTTCAAAAACTTTGAAGCTTTTATTGTTATTCAAGTTTTTGTCATCAGTGGATATTTTTTTAATATTTTATGTTGCTATGCGAGTTTTTGACGAACATTTTTATGCTTATGGACGTGTTTTTCGTAGACTCATTTAAGGTTTTTTTTTCTAAACAAAAGTCGATTAAAGTATCTCATCCAAAAATTATGAGTAGTTAAAGTATTTTTTTTTTTAATTTTTTAACATTTTTAAACTATCATCAGACCAAATATCTAAGTTGCTATTTCCCTTATTTCCCAGGTGTTTGTTATATTTTGACAGCTGAAGTAAATTTACCGCTAGAGTGTAGCCAGATGTCTTTTTTGCTTAATGATAACCATCAGCTGGGAAATAAATGGAGTTATGTCGAGAGGTTTTTTTTCTAAGTGGAATAAATAGGCCAGTGAGATGTACCTATTTTCTACTTTAACTCTCTTATGAAACGCTTTGAGCACGAAATATAACTCTTAGAATAGGGGTCACAATTAAAAGATATAAAGGGATTCCCTAAAAGAACCGATCGTAAGGTAGACATGTGTCAGACAATATACTTACGTACTTAAATTGGCGCTAGAGTAGGGGGTGGACCTGGGCCAGGTCGTCTTCAACTTGTTCGATCTTTCGCTACCTGCCTCCAGTTTCACACGTTAAGTTGGCTGAAGTCCCCTTCTTCGGACTATTGCTGTCCATCCGCTCTGCGTGACCCAGCTATCTCAGTCGTTTGACCTTAACTCTTCTGGCTTAGTCGATGTCGCTGCAGGCCGTGTAGTTTGTCGTTGTGTCTCATCCTCGGCTCACCCACTCACCGTCTATGCAGACCGAACCGAAAATCACCCGACGAATTTTCATCGTAAAACAGCTAAGTGAACGCCCATCCATATTTAATAATGTTCATGCCTCTGAGCCATTAACGAGGACTGTGATTATTTAAGGTCTTTTATAGGGTAACTTTTGTTGTACTAGAGAGCTTTGCTAGTCAATTGTCTTCTTCAAAGAAGCAGCGATTGACATTTCTTGGTTTGATTATTTTATCTCAGCGCTGGTAGTTGACTGAATTGATAGCGGAGTCTATGTAGTGAAAGTTCTTTACTACCTAAAAGCTATATCCGTCGAAGGGGACGTCTTGCCAGAGACGTCGATGTTGAGTATCCTATTTACTTCACAGCATATACTTGGTCTTGCACTCGTTGACCGATGGTTGATAATAATCGCCATTGTGCATGATGCTGTTTATCATCCTATTTTTGTCGGTTAGACCAAAGCCAATGTTCACTTTGGGGATATGAGCGATGCCTTTGATTTACTAAGGGCTCATTCGCCACCATCACGTTTCTAAGACTCTGACTTAGTTTCGTACCGGCCTGAGCTCCAAATATTGTACTCGTACGTCGAAGTAGTTGTTTTAGTTTTTGTTATTCTTGTCTGCTTGTCAGTACACGTGCTTATAAGTTTGGCAAGTCGAGTCGCGACGAAAAATGACCAGAACCCGATAGTTACCACGTGGAGATAAAATAACCATAATTGATTTGTAGAAAAAGTTGAAACACTCGGTATCGCCAAGTTGAACCCTATCGGGGCCTTCCCTATTTCTACAGCACCTAACCATCATATAGCATGGGGACGATCTGATGAATACGGTAGTTGATCAATGGTACTATCAAGTTTTTGGCTTTAAATTTAGTCACGATCATCGGTCTAAACGGTTGTGTATTATAGTTGTGTAAAATTCACTAACTGTTCTCTATTCTAATGATTGTTGATAGGTAGGTACATGTCGAACTTTAAGTCCTTGTCTCGTCACCAGTTATAATGCGTTTAATGAATGTGGAATCAGAATTGCCACGATTCAGCATGTTTGAAGAGATCCGATCTCAGTACTATTTTTGTAAAAAGTTCATTAAGGTGAAATGGCGATTATCAAACACTATTTCTTTTACTTCTTCGATATTTTGATAGCTTGAGAAACTCGAAGCTCCCCCAGAACGAGGCATGTCTTCTACGATCCCATGGCCCTCCTTGAATGCTTTGTATCACTCATATGCACGTGTCTTTGTTAAAACATCACTCTTCTTAAGCCTCTTCTAACAGTTATGGCGAGTCAGTACACGAAAACCTGTTCGCAACATAAAAATAAGGCCAACTAAATTACCTGCTGTAATCTAACGAATTTTGGCCAAAAATTTTCAATTCGGGGTATCTGTTGCTCAGTTGGTAAAAAATTGAAGCTTCCAACGTCAAGAATGTTGTAAACAAAGTGATTCTTTTCAAACGAAAGCTAATAGACAAATTGACAGTGACAGTTTTATGATTAGTGATAGAGTGCGTTCACAAATTAAATTCAAAGTTTTCAAGTCCCTATTGTCCCCATGGGGTGGTAAATTATTATTGATAAAGATCTTTACGAATTCTTTGCTGCATATATAAAACTTTCGGCTAGGGATATAATTTTGATTAGTGGTATCTCATCCAGTAAGCGGGATGATTTTATAAAAATACTTTTTCCAATGGGAATTTCACAAGAGATCACGCATATGTTCTATGAAACTGATATGGTACTTTTGCTCAGTATTGTTTGATATTTTACCATAAAAAGATTTGGCACAGCATCTACGAGGAATCTGTTTCCTGCGCTTAGATCGATGTATTCTCCACATAATCAGCCTACCGAACGTAAAATTCACTCTACCCTCTAAGAGTTTGAAATCCCATTTTCACTATTAGATTATACCCGACCAAAAAGACTACATTTATCACTCATTGCAAAAAAAATAGTACAGCTCAAAAAGTGGAAAGCCTACCACTGACCCATAAGGTAGTTCATTAATGAGATTCCTAGACTAGAGAGAGAACTTATCAGATCTATTGTTTGCGATTGCGCATTTTATGAATTTATTCCATCAATTCCGATCACTTTGCCAATATGAATCAATATTATCTCAGTGTTTCTACTGTCTAAAGGCTTTTTTTTATGTCTTAGAGTATGGTTCCTCAAAATTGTCCAAACTTAATGTTTATATAGTCTTTTATAGCAGGTAATGCAAACCCATTGTTTTCCCTACACATCTCTAGAATTTCGTTTTGGGCAATCAGATTTTTCATCAGTCAAACTTGTTGACTTTAAGAGACTTAGTGGACACTAATAAGTCCAATTGTCCCCCGAAATATAACTTGTTTGTTTAAATAAGTTTTTATTTCACTCGATATCTTCATGTTTGTTTTGATGAGGCCAGGTCAATGTTGGTTTTAACGAAACCCCAGATTAGGAAATGATGTACGAGTATACTGGTCCATTGATAATAAGAACGCAAAAGTAAGAATTTTAACCTTTGTTTCTTCATTAAAATCACCAAAAATACTATATTTGCCCTACCTGTCAGTCATGCTGATCTAATCTAGCTCCCTCCAAGCCAAGCAATGACTACTAAAATCGTCGGAAAAAATGATGACATCTAAGCTCAGTGGGACAGTCGTTAGTTAAATCGATTAAGTCTACGATCGACCACATTTCAACTCATGAGTTCCTGTTCAGACGTTTTGTGGAGAAAATACTCAATCGTATGAAAGCTGGCAGTCTATATGCCGGTGATCAGTGCCAGTCTTCAAAGGCCTTTTTTTGAGGAATGAGAGTCTTATGAAAGACCTTATAGCCTTGTGTTCCTATAATAACATTATCACTTAAGATAGATCTCACAGAGCAGTCTTTTTCTTCTCAGAATCTCTGATATGGTGATATACTGGCTCATGCAATCGCACAAGAAAACAATCGAAAACTGATAACTCAAAACTCAACTGTCGTCCGGCTTTTTGCACTTGAGATAGATTCCACTGGAGAGCTTCTGAGTTGTAAAAATATCTTACATTTCTCTAAGCTGTACGAGTATGCATTGACATCTTGAAAACCTTCCCTTCCAAGTCTTCCTTCATCGAAACTGTCACGTCTATTTGATGACCATAACTACTCCGTCACTGGGTTTTACATTTTGTCCTAAAATAAAGCCAAAGCGGTTAGGGGCTAACTGACATCTTGCGTATTTACTCATAATGATGAGGTGCCACAAGGGTCGATACTCTCACCAGTTTTATTTCCTCTAACTGGAGGTGAAATTATGTCCAAACATTCAGTGTTTAGTCTCTCCATTGCATATTTGAAATAAAATTCAAAGACAAGCTATTCATTTGGCTGATATAATACTCGTAGACTCTTTCGGTTAGGGTTGCTTCAACGGCAGCAGTTACTGATTAATAAGATATTTCCAGGTTTCATAATATCAACATGTTTCTATCTTTTTAGTCCGCTTAAATCGATAAATAAAGTCATCTTTCCTTGTAATGTTACCTCTTCGATCTAAAGAGGGTCTCTTGAACGCTTTCATACTCAGATGCCATGATGACATAATCTTGAGCGTTTTGCCTTGAAACAAGAAACCCTCCTGCGATTCATTCTCCGGTGCGGAAGATGGAAGTTGAAGGCTGAAATGTTGGAGCAAATCTGATACCTAGGGTCCTTAAATCGAAGCGATTATGTGGTTTCAAGTGGTTCCGGGTAGTGAGCAAGCGAGCGAATAATGTACTATGTTTCAAGTGGAATGTGGTTAGTTTGATTCAACTTACGAATTTACTTCCATCCAATTTGAGCTACTTAAGCCGAAGCTTAAATTAGTGGATCGACTTTAGAATGTGGTAGGTGATTCCGGCAGATCTCTGGTCGGGGATTGCGCCCTGTTCGTATCGAGTAGTATTTTGGATCTTCACTAGGAATAGATGACCAACTATTATTTTTCGTCTTGCCATCTCATGCACGATTGGCAGTGCGTTTTTTAGTTGCCCCAGGTAGCTTAGCCCAGCTGCATCTATTTCTGCTAGCAACTCATATATCAATAGGCAACCGAAGCTCTTGTTCTAATTCCACTGAAACTGAAGATAACTCTGTTGACTAGTGCTCTGTACCCCATTTACCAATTAAGTCTTGTAGATACCCGAAGTTTTTTTTTTGTTAAAACTCCAAGCATGCATCCATTTGACTACATAACAACTCTGCTGTGTTATTTTCAGTCTTCGCCTGAGTAGGTGGAACTTCACATAACCACTTCTGCCAACTGATTAGGGACTGTGAAGCCTCAAAGCATTTTAAGAAACATATCGGCTCCCTACTGCCGTTCTTAAAAGAGGGCCGAGGAGATGAACTACTTTCATTAAATTGGGCGTGCTAGCTGATTCACTTCTAGCTTACATCTACAAGCTTTGTGGTTTCTACATTTCGATGATTTAGAATTCCTTTTTGCATTTTTAGCTGCAAAGCATGGACTAGAAGCTACCTACATACGAGTATTGTAGTAATTCATATGCCGAATCTGTTCCTTTGAAGACCTTTGTGCTTCCCTTTTGAATCAATCCCGTGATTTTGATCAGCTTCATTAGTTTTTTATGCAGGATTTAGCGTTGATTTTTTTTTGTTCTCAGCATTACTGTGTTGATATTTAACGTGATGCAGCTATACAGGTATTCGAATCCTCCTTAACTGCAATTATTTTTGGCAGTTCTATGATAAGTCCATCTATGTGATAAAGAATCACCGTGTACAAACCTAATATCTTCTGTAGGAACTCAGGAAAGTCTTCATGAAAACTGCAGAAGCCATGTTCTACTGCAGAGCGCAGAAATCTAGACTTTATCAACCTCAAGTCTCTTGTTATTGGCTTTTGTTGAGTGTTGAGGAAGGTGTTTGAAAAAAGCCTGTTGTTGACTTAGTGAGGCTTGATACCGATCACACCAAATAAGCTGGCTGAAAATGCCTAATTTTTCTTTTTGCTTATAGCGCTTTCTGGATGTGCCTGTAATGCCTTATCCATATAAGGTGCAAGTTCTCCAATTAATGAGAAAACATTGGCACCTAAAGTATACCGGAAAAGATACGACAATGATTTCTCTGCTTTTCACTTTGCATGTGAGATTTCTAAGTGCGGCCGTTCAAAACTTAAGCGTGCAGAGGTATAGGCAAATCAAAATGAATACTCGTATGTTTGTATGTACATTGTATTATGATATTTGTAGGTGCCACTATCTTTTTATCTATCCGGCTATCTGTAGATACCCGCCCTCCCTCTATAATGCGTCAATCTGATAAAGAACTTCTACAATCCATAGTCACATCTATCTACTTTGAAGTGCGTATTCTCTTTGTGCGATGATAAATCACTTTTCCATCGGCATAAACGAGCAAAGATCACGTTTTTCAAAGCCAAGAGCTAAGTATAAAAAGCAGATCTTGACCAACAGAGTCATTAGTTTCATTTCTCCGAACTGACAGCTACCTAATTTACCAACATGAACAAGTTCATCGTAAGTTCATTTAGACTTCATGAAACCGAAGACAGGATGTATCTAATAAGGATTTCTTTTTAAAAAACAATAATAGGCCTTCGCTTTCTTTGCCTTCTGCGCAACCATGGCTAGTGCACAAGTCATCGCTCCCATTGGCGGACTTGGTGGACTTGGTGGACTTGGCGGACTTGGCGGACTAGGCGGTATTGGCGGGCTTGGCGGTCTTGGCGGATATGGTGCTCCCATCGGTATGGGTGGTATCTCAGCTATTGGTGCTGGCTGGCCATACAATGTACCATGCGGTGCAAATGTCTTGCCACAGGCATTGATTGGTCAAGGCTTGCTGTCTTCCGATATTGTATCTGCCGGAGGTGCTTCATCAGCTTCAAGCTCATCTTCGGCCTCATCTTCCGGTGCCAATGGAGTTCAACAAGTTAACACCTTGAACCCATTGTTGAACACTGGATACAATATGGGACTTGGCGGTTTGGGATACCCATATGCCAACCAAGGTACTAAATTATAAATCATTTTCCCATCTCCACATAGATCTCTAACTTCAAATCTTTCGTTAACAGTTCTTGCCATCTAAGCGAATTGACGTCCTGGAAGCAATTTTTCCGACCTGGTGATATAACTTGCAATAAAAAAAACACAAAAGAGATCTTTTCGTAAAAAAAAAAAACCTAAAACGCTTTTCATTTTGTGCTATTGTCTTGGTTGAAGGAGGGGGGGGCTTTTGAAACGCCGCCGGTTTCGGAACATTGTTTATTGTTGATGTTTGCGCCATCGGAAAGTGCCGAATCAAATGTGAGTGACATCACAACTGCCGTATGCTTTGTGTCGTAAACTGCGAAACATGGCAATGCTTGCAAAACATTTTAGCGGAAGTTAACTAGGTTTGCTATCGAGAAAAAGACTTTTTGACTTTTGTCAAGAATGCAATCGCAATTGACAGCACGCAAAACTGTTTGTGTGCACTTTTTCAGATTGCACTTTGTGGTCTAGTTTTTGAAATTGGATTACAACTTGAACTCGTTCATGGAGCACATTGTTGTGGTTGCATTTGTTTTGAACATCGAATAAATTTTTTTTTTTTGCTTAACAGATTGTTTTGTTTTGTAGAACTTTGTCATATACTCGTATCCGTACCTATGAGTACAGGTGAGGGGAATGGCTTTTCTTATATATAATACTCCACTGGGAGCCACCACGCTTTTAGAACGCGATTTAGTCATCAATTTTGGGTCGCTTCCCAATATGAGTTAAGGTCGTTGATGAGCCATGTTCATAGATGGTCTCTTTTTGAATCTATCAGTTTTAGATATTTCCTCGACAGATTGCTCTTCGTGTTTATGTCCACAGCTTCTTCAGAACTCGTTGTGGGTTGTCCTCTAATGACACAGTCTTCCTTTATCTAGTTTGTGAGTTTAAAGTTTTTTCTTTTAATGGAGTTGATGGTTGCTTAGGATCGAGTGTTGGCCATATTACTCTAGATGTCCCAGAGTTCTTTCGATGAGACCAACTCTTGGCTTTCTTCGAGTGCGTGAATCAAAGTGCGTCATTTTTTTTAGGTAGGACATTGACTAAATTGAGCTGTTAACTATTTGTTCGTAGGTATTCGAAATTGTCCAGCTTACCCTCGAGCCAGGGATCCTTGAGTCTATCCTGGGCTAGTAGAACCTTTTTTTCGATCTGCTACACTTTCGGTTCATACATACCAATTTACTTACTTAACGGGCTCCCAACCAACCCTGAGACAAAGCAGCCTTCCACATTTTTTGGTCCCAAGCTCGCTGCTTCCAGCTGGGATTCGGTTGTTCCTATTTGCTTCGAACCTGTCGGTTGGGGTTCGAAGACCACTTTTTCTGGTTCATTATTGTCCTACGACTTTAAATATTTTGCTATGCCTTCCTGCACAGCACTCGGTTCCATAGAGTAAAACTGGCAGAAGCAATGTTTCCTAGAGCATACATTTCACCTTTCAAGTTAGAAGTTTTTAACACATTCGTTTCAATCCGTCGATCCTCTACTAGAGTGCCATTCGTGGAGTTGATTTCTACTCCCAGGCAGTTAAATTCCTTAACCACTTCGAAGCTACTGCAGCAGTGACGTTATGGACAGATGCTTTCTTTTTTATTGACAACATGTATCTGGTTTTGTCGTCATTTACGTTAAGACCAACTCGTCGCTTGTGCTTCTACTATCGTACTATCTATAGCGGCGGGGTGGAAGGGACCAATGATGTCGATATCGGCTGCGTATCCCAGAAAATGGACAGATTTGGCGTTAACACGTGTTCTGTGTACTATCTGTTACAACACCAAATTGAAGAAATCTCAAGATACTGCATCTGAAAAAGTTAGGGGGAACCGTTTATAAACTACACATTGCACCGCATTTTTTCTAGCGTCACGCGACACAACTAAATCATTTGAATTCACTGAGATTCCGAATTTGGCCGGCGCAATGTAGAGCTCAGACGATAAATGCCATCATATACGGTCGATGAAAAGGCAATTGATCTCGACTTCAAGAGAAGAGATGACTATAGCATATTGCAAAATTGGTTAGAATATATATTATGTATGGGTGTTTGCTCGAGATATGGATGACATCTATGTAAGCAATCACCTCAAAGCCTGTGCTCTCTAATTCGGTAAGCGTCCCTATGAGAATTAGATGCGATATCAAAGGATCCGGTTGTGTCGTACAACACTAGAAAACTAACGTTGCGCCTTGCAGTATGGAAATAGAACCTCCGAATTAGTCCAAACCTGCACCGGTTTTCGGCAAGGAGACGCGTTGTTTTGTGAATTCTTCAATCTTGTCTTAGAACAGTTAGTACGTCGGGCCAAAGTTAACACGGAAGGTCCTCTTTTTTCTAAGTCTGTTCAACTGGTGGCATATGCGGACGATATCGATATCACCTCACGATCTCAGCGTTCCATAATTGAAGCCTTTACGGCAATTGAAGAAGAGGCGAAACGAGTTGGTCTTAAGGTAAATGAGGATGAAACAAAATATATGCTGTGGACGAAAAATCCATCCGTCGCCCACCATCTAGGACAAGATATTAATATCGACAGCTACCACTTAGAGGTAGTCAAGGAGTTTATCTACCTCGGAGCAAAAGTCAACTCCACAAATGGCATCGTGGTGGAGATTCGGCGAAGAATAACCCAAGGCAACCGCTGCTACTTCGGTTTCTCAAAACAACTTGGTTCCAAGCTCCTTACTCAAATAGTCAAGATCACTCTCTACAAAGCTCTAATCTTTTCAGTCCTGCTTCATGGAGGCGAAAGCTGGACGATAAGTAAGGCAGCAGAACAGGGTCTTCGCTCGCATACTCTACGAACTGTACGAGGATGTGGGCATAGTCCGAAAGGCAGAAATCCTTCGACTAAATTGGCTCGATCATATCGAGCGAATGGACAACAATGATCCAGCTAAGAGGGTTTTCGAATCCTAGCCACTGGTTCGAGAAGAAAAAGAAGACCGAACCTCCGGTTTAGAGACCAGGCGATTGCAGACGTTGGACGCTTGGTATCTCCTACTGGAAGCAGCGCGCCCGGGACCGTAATGGATGGAAGGCTACTGTTGCTCAGGCTTTGACACTTTAAGGGTTGTTAGCCTGATATGTAAGGAAGTAAGTAATTAAAGGATAGAGTATACCTTCCTGAGGTACTTCATTGTATAGTTTTCTTCTCGTAGATCTTCGACTGAGGTTGCTTTGGACTCTACTGAGAATAAGTCAAAGGTTATTGATAGCTCCCTCCGTATCTGGAAACACCACCATTGTATGGATTTTAGAGAGAGTGGATAGGTGACACACTGGTAAGCCTAGAATCTTCGGGATACATGGGGAGATGTTGTGGCCTTAGGTATAAAATACTACAATTGCCTTAATCTCCGTGCTGTGTAGAACATTCTGTAGCTATGGAGAGATAATAATATCTGGTCCTGATGGCTTGTGTGCCTCGAAACTGAGGAAAAAGTGAAATGAAATAGATTCAATGATTCCTCCTCAGAATGAAATTATATTTACTCTGCTTAGTTTTGGCGTTGCGTAAGTAAGTCACAGCTATCTTTATTTTTCATTTTTTCTGGTGAACTTGCGGGTCTACCAAACCAATTATAAGCCAGATGATATAGAGAAGTTGATCTTTTTCTATTTCCTCACTGGAATTCCTACAGGTGTTTGGATTTCTATCCTTCTTTCTATTGGACAGGGTAAGGTAAAGGAATGGTTTAGAGAGGTACTGCGCACATTAGATCTAGCTAACACATTATTAAGTATTGTCCGCATTTGGCCAGTTCCTTCTCAGACAATTATGGTATGGCACTCAATTGAAGGCTCGGTGTTTTGAACTCTAGAAATAGAAATAGGATAGAGGAATAATAGAACTAAGAAAATTCATCCGACATTAAGGTAAAAGACTACAAAATTAGCATCTGCTAGGTACTTGAAGATTGACTTACCAATAGGACGACAGTTTGAACTACAACATTATTCAGGGTGTGCATTTGCATTGCACTTTAGTAGAGTTTTCTTCTGATTTTTGGCATCCTCATCCGCCAGTTTTCCGGTGCTTAGCCAGTGATCGTCTAAGGGCAGATACTGTGAAAGGATGGTTTTGTTCGGGTTTTTACTGCACCTAGCCCTACTTTGCGTCTCAGAAGTCTGGAAAAAACTTCTAATCGGCTCCCACAATCTCTGGATTTTGACATCTCTGTTGACTATAACAGGTCATCGTAGTCCCCCTCACAGACCTGAACCAAAACTGCTCCAGCACACCCTTCCAACAGATTTTCATTAGCATTCATTATTTGTCAATATTCGATTCGACTTGTGTGTGTAATTGAATTAGGGTTCTATGGCCAGACGTTGTCGATTTTTTCTTCGTCGAACTGTAGCGTATTTAGCTAAATTATGACACGTAAATCCGTCACCCAAATCAAAAAACAATGATCTGTCATGAACAGAAATCGAAAGCTACGAGTATATGGTCGCGACTTCTTAGTATTCGCCAATAAAGCTAACGACTTATTCTGCGCCAGTTTGTGTCACAAATAGCCAATCAAAGCTTGATTGATTTACAATACTCTTAGCCCTCGAAGCGGTTTTCTTTTGCTCTCAACAAATCAAATGGTTTCACTAACACTGTATGTTTAGTCAGTGTCTAGATAGGGCTTTTGAACAACCAAGTTGGTATCTATCACTACGAAAAGTGCTCTCGATGGCAGTGCTTTTGGAGACAATCTACTGTACGAGTACATTGTGTTTTCTCCAGCTTCAGTATATCATCGAAATTTATTCATCTATAGACGATGGTCGTTGGAAAATCCCCGATTTCTAAAAATCTGAGCACAAACATAGGCAAATAATTTAGAACACATAATAGAACAGCATGAAAAACTGCGACATCTACTACGGCAATTGCTATCGACGGCAAAAGCAGCGCTTATTTGGATGCGGTTTTGTTGTCGGAGGCAGACTAAGACGAGAAGTCCTCAGCTTCCGGCATGTGAGCGAGCGCCTCGTAGCAATCCGCATCAAGGCTAAATTCGCCAACATAAGCCTCATATGCGCGCATGCCCCCACAGAGGAGAAAGATGACGACACCAAGGATGCCTTCTACGAGCTCCTCAACAAGACCTACGAGCAATGCCATTAAAATTGTCCTCGGTGATTTTAATGCAAAGCTAGGAAGAGAAGGTATCTTTGGTGGAACAATCGGAAAATATTGCCTGCACAACACCACCTCCGATAACGGATTCAGGCTAATCGACTTTGCGTTGGGACGAAACATTGTCGTGGCTAGCACGCGGTTCCCACATCTCGACATACACAAGGGGACTTGGAGAACTCCTGATCAATCAACAGTCAACCAGATTGATCACATTGCGATCGACGCAAGACACTCTTCCAGCATTATGAATGTCCGTACGTTCCGAGGAGCCAACATCGACTCGGACCATTACCTTGTTGTAGTCAAGGTATGGTTGCGGATATCCCAAACTACGCCAAGACAAACTAATGCTGTGAGAAAATTCGACGTCAGACGGCTACAATCGCAAGAGATCGCCAAGTCCTTTTCCGATCGAGTGTCTCTTAATCTCTTAAGAGGTCCAATGACGCCAGCATCAAGCATCGAAGACCATTGGAAACACTGCCAAAACGCCATCAGAGATGCCGCTTCTGATGTGCTGGGTTTCACTCGTCCACCACAACGAAACCCCTGGTTCGATGATGAATGCCGGCAAGCACATGCAGCTAAGCAAGATGCATATAACGCGGTGCTGCTTAGAACAACCAGAGGTGCTCATGAGCTCTATGAGCGGAAGAGGAGAGACGAGCACCGGCTTCTCAGGAGGAAGAAGAAAGAGCATGAGAAGCGCGCGATCGAGGAAATTGAGAGATGCTACTCCAGGAATGAGGTTCGGAAGTTTTACCAAAATGTGAAAACAACATGCCACGGATACAAACCCCCAAACCGAAGCCTGTAGAGATGAACAAGGGAACATCGTAGTAGAATCGCAGTCGATGCTGAGGATTTGGAAGGATCATTTCTGCAGACTATATAACGGCGATGACGAACTAAATACCGCTGTTAGGCAGAATCAACCTTTCAACCTGGACGATGATGACCAACAATTCCGTCCACCCGACCTGGATGAAGTGAAGATAGCCATATCGAAGCTTAAGTCCAACAAAGCTGCTGGAGCGGATGGCATGACTGCCGAGCTCTTCAAAGCGGCAGGCGATGACTTGGTAAGGAGCATACACCAACTCATCTGTAAAATATGGTCGGACGAAAGTATGCCCGATGAATGGAACCTCAGCATTGTTTGTCCAATTCTTAAGAAAGGAGACCCTCTGAACTGCGCCAACTACAGCGGCATCAGTCTCCTTAACATCGCATATAAGATCTTATCCGCCGTATTGTGTGAACGCCTGAAGCCGTTCGTCAACAACCCGATAGGTCCATATCAGTGTGGCTTCAGGCCAGGAAAGTCCACCATCGACCAGATATTCACACTACGGCAGATCTTGAAGAAGACCCATGAGCTTCAGATAGATACACACCACCTGTTCATCGATTTTAAGGCCGCGTATGACAGCATCTATAGAGACGAGCTATATAGAGCAATGTCTAGTTTTGGCATCGATGCCAAACTCGTCCGTCTGTGCAGGATGACGATGGAGAATGCACGCTGCTCCGTCAAGGTCGGTAAAGATCTCACCGAGACCTTTGATGTCCAGAAAGGATTTAGACAAGGCGATGCGCTGTCAGCGATTTTTTCAACATCGTACTTGAAAGAATAGTGCAAAACTCACGACCGAACACAAGAGGCACTATCTTTTAAAAGTCCGTCCAACTACTCGCATACGCCGACGATATTGACATAATCGGGAGAAAACAGGTTGATGTCAGTGGCGCTTTCGCGAGTATTGAGACGGAAGCGGCGAAAATGGGTTTAGCGGTCAATGAGGGCAAGACAAAGTACGAGTATATGCTGTCAAGCAAAAAGGACAACCAACACCGACGTCTCGGACAGAACATCACCACCAACTTTGAGGTAGTTAAGGACTTTGTCTACCTAGGCTCCGCTATAAATACAGACAACGACACCAGCGCTGAGATCAAGCGAAGAATAACTCTTGCCAGCCGCTGTTTCTTTGGGTTAAGAAGGCAATTGAGTAGCAAAGCCCTCTCTCGGACAACAAAAGTCACCCTTTATAAGACTTTAATAATCCCGGTCCTGCGCTATGGCGCAGAGGCATGGACATTATCAAAAATGGATGAGGGTGTTCTTGTTTGCTTCGAGAGAAAAATTCTTCGGGCGATCTTCGGTCCCGTCTGCATTGACGGTGAGTGGAGGAGGAGAAACAACGACGAACTGTATGGACTGTACAGCGACATGGACCTAGCCAGAAGAGTGAAGATCCAAAGACTGAGATGGCTGAGTCATGTAGAGCTCATGGACACCAATGCTCTGGTCCGAAAAGTCTTCGAATCCGCCCCCGAGGGACAGCGCAGTAGAGGAAGGCCAAGACTCAGGTGGCGCACGCAAGTGGAAGAGGACCTCAGCCAACTTAGCGTGCGAAATTGGAGACAGCTAGCCAGGGATCGAGCTAGCTGGAGAAGCTTGTTGACTGAGGCCCAGGTCCACCCCGGACTGTAGCGCCACCTAAAGTAAAGTAAGTAATAGAACAGCAAACTACAAGTCACAACGTTGTTTGGGCCAGTAGCCAAAGAACCAATTTTATCATGAAAGCTTACATTAGCAATATGCTAAATTTCAAGCCCAATCTGGTGTAGAATTATACCTTAAGACTTAGTTACGTGTATAAAGTGGGCCATAATGTATGACCCTATTTTTCTAGGTCCAATGACTCCTCAAGTGTAAACAGCACACCATGCAATGGCTTTGAGTGGATGTGGTGGATTTTCGTGCTTCATTCGCGGATTGTCAGTGCCCGCATCAGGAATTGACGAATCCAGATAACATGAGATGTTGTTTGTAATATCGATGACACTTGTATAACACACCAGTTGAATGCCACCTTGATCAAAAAGTGTGGCGCTCCCATTATTCCCATTTGAGTTCTGTTTTTTTGTTGATATTTCCTCTAAGTCTTAGCGTCATAGCTTGACATTTGCAAAAGTTACGTAGCCAAGAATACAAGTATATCTATCTCTGTGTGTGTTGGCGATTTTTTACAATTTTAGAAATGAATTTAAATTTGCAGCAACGAACTTGTATTAAATTTTGCGTAAAAAACGGTTTTAATGGTGTGCGAACGTTGGAAACGTTTGAAAAGTATTTGGGCAACGATTCTCTAAAGAAAACGGTCGTTTACCAGTGGCACGAGCGGTTCAAAAGTGGTCTTGGGTCAATCGAAGATGATGAACGCAGTGGCAGACCATCGACATCGAAAACCGACGAAAACATTGATGAAGTAAAAGAAACGTTGGTCAATAACCGCAAATTAACCATCAGAGCGATAGCGGAGGACATGAACATTGCCTATGGATCCGTCCAAGACATTTTGGTTTATGATTTGGGTCTCCGTCGTGTAGCAGCAAAGTTGGTGCCAAATGACCTCAATTTCATGCAAAAAAGAGACCGTGTTGACGTCGCAAAAGAGATGATTTTGCGAGGCTGAATCCGATCCCACATTCATCAAAAGGATCATTACTAGAGACGACACGCAATCCACTGTGTAGTTCCCGACATCAGGCAAATATTCATGGATTACAACGGCGTAGTGCATCATGAATTTTTGCCCGAAGGCAAGATAGTAAACAAAGAGTATTATTTGGGCGCAATTCGCCGAAAGAGACCAGAATTGTGGGCAGAAAACTCGTGGATTTTGCACCATGATACGAGTAACTAACCGTGGCACAGCGGCATCATTATTCGCAATTTTTTGACGAAAATGCAACAAATACCCTCCAACAGCCACCGAATTCTCCTGATTTGGCTTGCTGTGACTTCTTTTTGTTCAATCGAGTTAAAAAAAAAAAACACTACGGGGAACGCTTTTCAGCAGCCGAGAGGAAGTAATGCAAAAGTCTCAGGAAGCAGTGATGGACATACCGAAAACCAAATATAAAAAATGTTTCGAGGATTGGATCAAGCGCTGGCATAAGTGTGTTGTAGTCGATGGGGATTATAGATATAGATTTAGATGAATAAACTTGTAAACTTGTACGTTTTGATCAAGGTGGTGAACTGTAACAACCTAAACCGACACTGTGTCTTGAAAAAGCAATGATAACACTATGTAGCGGAATTTAACTATGAGTTCTTCACTTGCACTCATTGGGTCAATTGTTTCCATTTGGTTGGATTTGCATTTCAGAAACTGTAGAGAAGTGGCTTTTGAGCCAACCAGATAACGTGTAAATCTTTGACTCGAGTTTCATAAACTTTACAAGTCTGTAATGTCAACAGCTCATCAGCAGCATGATTTCGATAATTTGGTGGAAACCGACGGCCATGGAGGTCTAAGATTTGTTTTTGGAATGCGAAGATGCTCGTTAACTTTTGGAGGAAAAGTTTTTAGAACATCAGATTCATACAGCTTGAGCAAGAGTTTTTGAGATACAGGTAATGCAGTTTTTGCATTAAATGAAATAATGGGGTTTGGTTAAAGGAGCTTTGTTTGGACTGGGGACTTGAGACCTGCCATTGTTGTACCGCAAAGAAAACTTCGTTTGCCTTTAACCATTGTGATGGACATGAAACACCACCGCAGGGTTCAAACATATTATCTATAACCACTGACAATAGCAATGAAAATACCGAATTATCTGCTGATGCTGCAATACTTATCTCATTGTCAAAGGAGCACCAAGTCAAACCATCAAATGACGTGTATCTACTATCTTATCAAACTGAGTGCTGTGACTGCGGAGGACTGGTAGTCTTCTGGACGAGGAGGTTATCCTGGTACGAGATCATCAGACCAAGGGATTACTCAACCCCCCACCATTAATGCATAACCATTAAAATGCTATGAAAATAATTTTCGTATGTTATGCTCAAAGAACTGTCGGTCGATTGTAAAGAAGAATAGGGAAGCCTCGCCGAAGTATCCGAAGGATCGCCAATTGAAAATACCTGTAAGATTTGAGAATTGAATAAAAATTCTTATATCGTGTGCTACAACTTGACAAGCACAATTCATTTTAGATGGTAGCTACAAAAGTAAAAATAAATGTAAGCAGTAGTGAGTGACACCACTACTTGTATAGAATCTTTGAAGTTATGCACAAATACGGTCAAGGCATTGAAAAAAAAAAAACAAAGTCAGATTGTGGACTTAACAGCATACGAGTATGTTCATTGTGGAGCTCTTCCAACTTTCAGTCCCAATACTGTACCTACTTGTGCCGAAAGTGGAGATAGCTATCCTGGCTTATTAAAAGTGATAATGAGGCTTTCTTAGAAAGGAACCCAAGTGCAGTGTGAAAACTTGAGAAGCATTTTCGTACATCTGATACGATATATTGATCTGTTATCGAATCTAAATAAAATGGATACAAGTAGCAAGAAAAATGTCTAAGGGCCCTGAGATGCCAAGTGAAGTTATGATCGAGTGACCACCCACAAAAGCCGCAAACATAGTATCTCTTACGAAGAATCTCATCTGCGTTACAGACACCAACAGGCGTAACCACTAACAATCCAGTGACGGAGGTGGTGGCAGTGGATTGGATGCACTTTCCGAAAACATCACGGTTCCTAAGAAGAAGCTAAATCATCACAGAAACCATCGTGTATGGATGGCTAAACGTAGAGCGGCCCTAGAACCCGCATAGGGGTGCAGAATGTGGGCCAATATGCGACGTTTTTATTAAGTCAAAGCAACATTGTATAGAACTAAACTTCTGTAGGGTTTTAATGCTGAACTGTTGTTTGATTTTAAGTGGACATCATACAGAAATGTTAAGTGGCGATGGCGATGGCGTGATAGTTAGCTCATTGGACTATCACGCAGAGAGTCTGGGTTCGATTCCAGGCTGTGTCACCAAGAATTTTTCAAATCATCATCACCCTTTCGGCGGGCAATGGCAAACTCCCGAAAATAAAATTGCCTACGTACAAGCTTCTAAGGAGTGCTGTTCGGACCCGGCGATAAACCGAAGGCCCCGCTCAGATGTGACAAAAATGATAACATGAGCAAAACAAATGAGTGTCAAGAAGCTAGGCCATGGCCCATACCGGGCTGCCAGCGCCACAGTGTTTTTTTTTTTTTTTCATACAGAAATATTCCTTATGTTAAGATCACGTAGAATCCATTAATTTTCTCGGAATTTCATTCACCGAAAACATAGACCTTACACTTAACTTGTAGGCACAAGCAAACAATATACTCAAGCTTTGAATGATGGATCACTGAAAATGCATTGAAGATGCCATAGTTTTGATGGTGTTCAGAACGTGGCCAATTAAATTAATTTTCTTATTTGAATTTCAACAACGCAAATGCCTCTCATAAATAGGTGAAGGGATTTCAATTTGGTTTCCATTACGTGCAAGCAACGAATGTTATTTGCTACATTTCCAAGAGTCTAAATTCCGCTTCGCACTTTCCATTTGCATCGAATATTGGCTATTGGTATCAAGTTAGTCTTTGAAAATGTTATAAGGAAGATTTGACTGAGTTCAGGTCAGTGTCTGAACCACGTGAAGATATACGCTTCGTGTTTTTAATCGTCCTACAAGGTTACTGTGGAAGTTAATATAGTATATGATATGAAACTCTTTGGTTATTGGCTATTCTTAGCCATGAAGAGAGGCTGCACAGGCTGTTGGTGTCAGAAATCTTGATTTTTAATGGAAACTGTGGGCTGGAACTCCAAGAAGTAAAAACGCCGGGGCGTTGTTGTCCATTCCCACAATATGGTCTCGTCACTGAAGTGCCAATGCTTGAGTATTAGCAATCCATTCCCGTCATGTTGCAGATAGATACTCTCGTCGTATATTATGGGATAGACACTTGATAGACTTCTGCCATGTATCTGTTTTGTTTTTGCGCCATCTGTGTTTCGGTGTGGTTGACAAGATAATCGAATTGAATCACATTACCAATGAGGTCGAGAATTTGCTAATGTGATTCAATTGTAACTCTCTTCGTAACTTCTTTGAACCTCGGCTTGGAAGGTTACATTGAAACTGAACTAAGCTGAGATTGAATATTCCATGTGCCTTATGATAATTCACCTATTATCGAGAAATGAAATAACAACTCTCTCAATCCAGGCTACCTCTAAGAGTTGAAAAAAAAAAAACAAATTCTGCAGCATAATAACTAGTGTTGGACTTCAGCCCAAAACATATCATGGTGAAGATACACAAACTCCCCAGCCTTTTATTGATTTTAAGGGATGTCTGATTTTAGGCATCCCACGGAACTTGATCTAACTCTATTGTTTTGGTTTGGAGATACATATGGTATGTATATTTGATAGCACGACCTAAACTATCTTCAACAAGTTAATCCATTGCTGTGTTATGAAGACCGTCAAGGACTGTTCGTTCGCTTCTACCAATCCTTTGTTGTAACAATTTTCAAAAAACAATAGTGCTGACTACAAACATAAAGTTATACATACACATATATAAGTATATGGCCTAGAACCTTTAGATAGTTATCACTTTTACCGGCAGACTTCGGAGCATAACCAATTTCACAAATGAAGATCCGCCGAAGAAAAACTCCAACAAATTGCTACTACTTTGGAACAGCAAAAGTTCGACTATATAAATCCATGAACATCGCCATTCTAAAATGGCTAAAAAGGCGACTAGGGAAAAAATATTACTCGAACATCTACGATGTACCTGAGCCCCAATAGTATCTAGTGGTGAAGTTTGTATCAGTGATTGATGGCACAATGATGAGTTAAAGTTTCTAAATCATATGATGCGAGTATATGTCAAAAAAACAAAATAGCGAATCATCGGAAATAGGGCCTGACAAACGACAACGTAGCATTGTGACAGAACGGATTTTGTTCCGATTGCAGCTGCGATCGTATTGACAGCTGAACTCCTAGATAAGATCGAAATTGTATCAAAATCATTCACCAGAAACTTTCAATATTGTTAGCTCGTACCCACTCAAAATAGCCAGTGATTATTGGAGAAATAAATATTTTGGCGGGATTTTAAGGTTTTTTTGTTTTTAAGGACGGAAATGTTCTCATCTGTCGTCGGAATTATAACAAACATTTTAAGGAGTCCAATTACAAATATGAAAATGATCTTAAAAAGCAACAGATGTTCTTTGCTGCCTTACTTTGCACCGCGGCGGCGTACTTCAACCTTCGACCTACTAAAAGATTCTAAAGTGTTTCTCGATGAACCACACTCAGAAGAGAAGTTTTATGCAAGCCAGTTTGAGAATGCAGGGCTTCAGGTCAAGTGGAAAATGAGATCAATTATGAATTTGGTAGGTATAGCCCAGAACGGAATTTCTCTGGACTCTGACTCGGTATTGGGACCGCCTGCGTCGTCGGTTACAAATTCCATCATCAGTAGGCTTCCCTCAGAAAACCCCCATTAAGATCTCAACAGATGTCCTTTCCCACTACTTTTGTTGGCATCTCAAAAGAGCAATCCGCGATCCACCTAATTGTGCAATGGACTTTGTCTAAGTAATCTAAGTACAAATACATGATGAAAAGCCCGGGCATTAAGCATCAAAGTTTCATATATTTAATAAGCAAGCAAAAAGCTTTAGAAGAGTTGAGAGTTGCAACGCCTAATAATCTTTCTTTGACTTCTGTTCAACCATAAAGAAAGTTAATCAGAGTTCGGGTTAAACAACATTGTTTTGCTGTTGCGAATGGGAAGAAAACGTTAAATTCTACGAAGTTGGCGAAACCTTTAAATATTGTTCACATAGCAAACAATCATCCCTGGATTGTAAACATAGCATCGATCATTAATGGTATCCCACAAAAACAAGCCCAACGGCTTGAAATTGTCAAACCCGTGGCAGTCAAGCAACATCGTCAAACGACTGATTACCCGATTATTGAACTTAGTGTGCAATAAATCCATTGCTGGACGGCTTGCATGACACGAAGCCTCATCTTGTCGAAACCATAGCTCGTCCAATCTAAATTCTAAATTTCTTCCTATAAAAATCGATCACCTCGGAGTAAAAAGGGCCTTTTCAAAAGCTACACCAAACAGTCACAAATACAGGATGCATTGGCTTCTCTATGACTACATGTGGACTTTCCGAGCTCCAAATAGGGCGATATTGCTTGTTTATTGTGTGTAGCCGCCGAGATGGAAATACTGAAGAAATTTCAAATCCTTACATCGTCAATTTAAAGCTGGTCTGGAGCCTAAACAAAGAAGCGACAACGAAGCGGGTGATTATTTTCGTTCAATTCCTGAGGCAATCGGACCTTGTAAGCGAATAATCCGAGATCTTTGTGCCAACTTCTCTTTAGGTTAGTGCGACTAATGTTTAGTTGCTGAGTTCTTTGAGGTGTTTCTCGAGTTGAGGCGTACACTTTCTAACAGCTGTAATATTCTCCGTTGAGTGCACATGACAAACACGAGAATATTCTCGGTTATCAGTTACCAAACTATTCACACAAATTTTCTTCACATACTTGCGTACACCAGCAGCAGTTGGTGCATTATTCAGACCGAACGATCAACCGTAGATCAATCGCTTTCGTACGGTGAAAATATCTATAAAACTGAGTTCCTGTGAATTTTTTGAGCCCAAAAGAACTGCCAGTATCAAAATAACGTTTGATTCAAAACGACACCAACAGATGGTCTGTCCTTAATAAAGGACCTTTATACATGAGAAAAATTTCAAGTTCAACTGGAGACAGGTCGTCATATGACGCGATTCAAACTTTGGATAATTATGGAGAATCATTGCGTCGTTGTCATAGATTTCTCTAGAGTTCTCAAAGACCTATACAAGCTAAATCCCTTTTGGGAATCACAGGAGAATGCGAATCGTCCTCACTTTACTTTACATTTGATGGATTCTTACAGTAGGTATGCTGTATTCTGGGACTCAACCGGTTCGATCCTAAGCCAACTGCCTCCATTTATGCATACCAAGTTGTTTAGGCTCAACTTTCAAATGCAATCAACTCCTAAGATGAAGTTTTCGTATAGAAATTCTTGAGCAGGTACAATCTAACGTACCTTCTGATCAAAAAGTTCCCGGAATTCTTCAACAAAACGAAAACGCTTCAATATTTCATCGATATTCATTAAATTTCCTTCTAAGTACCAGAGCCTCAGTGTTTTTTGTTTAAGTAACCTTCATTGCATGCAATACATATATTCCAACGCTTCCTCCAATTTCAAAATACTTTTCATAGGCCGATTTTGGAATTGCCTTCAGCTCCTTCTGCGAATTCTCCTTTATCGCCTCAATCGTCGTCTCAAAACCCTTTCCGCGAAATGGTAACTTGAGTCGTGGGAATAGGAAAAAGTCACAAGGAGCCATATCGGGTGAATATGGAGCTTGCGGAACGGTATGAACGGTGTTTTTGATCAAATAGTTGCGTACAAGATGAGATGTGTGAGCCGCTGTGTTCTATTCTAGTGGTGAAGAAACCACGAGTTTCTCCACAATTCTGGCCTCTTACGACGAACATTTTCCATCAAACGCTTTGCACTCTTATTACTCTTTATAAACTGTCCGGCCTGGCGCGGAAGAAATTCGGAGTGGACCGATCAACAAAGCCTTGATTTTGGATCCACTCTGTCTTAGTTTTTTGGGTTTTGGCTCGTCTGAGAAGCGTCATCCCGATAATTGTTGGTTCGTTTCGATGTCATCATCATAGACCCATGTCTCGTCACCAGTAATGATGTCAGCACACTCGGCACAAGCCCCGCTCCAACTCGCTTCATGGCCAAAACATCGTACATAACCATCTATACTGATCCAAACGAGACACCAAGATCGGGTGCTATCACACGACGATGTGCGTGGACAACTTTCTTAACTGTTTGATGGTGGCGTCAGTCATACTGGTGGATGGAAGGCCGGAACGAAGCAAGTCATCAACCACAGAAGGGCCCGATTTTAACTCGTTGTATCACTCGCACGCTTGCGTTTTCGACCCTCATCATTTTCACTGCTTCCGAACATGATATTTTGTTGGAAACACGCAAACGCAAAATTTCAGGCGAACGCTTTGCTCAACTAAATTTGACAATGCGATATTTGCAAAACACAACACACATCGACTTGTTTACAAAGCTGTCACTCAAAGACTCCCGACAAATGGCGCCCACACAAATATTTGAGTGCTAGATGACAGATGTACCAACCTAAAAAACAAAAAGCTTTTGACTGTATCGTATAACAGGACAGGGAAGATGAGGGTATTGTAAAGTATCTTCTTCCTTGCTCGTGACAGCATACAGCTTTTTTGAAATATTATGTTTCTGGGTTTTCTTATAAGGTGCGCGCAATACTTTGGAATAACACGATATCGTGTCGCCAAGATACCGCTTTAATAACAAACGATGTTTCTTCCAACTTTGGCCAACTTCCATTGACATACTGAATAATCGTTGTAGTAGGGTTGGCAAGACTCGACATGGCTCTATATAGCTCGCCTCTACCGACACTGTTTTATGCGACCTTAAAATGGATGAAGAGGTGATCGAAATTGAATTGATCTTTAAAATCTGCCACAGAATATTAATTTGGTCGATAATACTTGCAAACCGCACTGATATGGGTATATCAAGTTGTTGACAAGCATGTATCTCGGGACGCCACGTTAAGTCGGCATATACTCAAGGAGTTGGCAAAGTCCCGATGTGATCTCACTTCTTTAAAACTTGACAGACTTTTCTCAAATTTCATTCAGCGGACCTGAGTACATCTGACCAAGTTGCACATATGAGTTGACGCATACTTCTAACCTGGTTATTTCCTGTGACTGTATAGAGTTCGGCGTAGAAACCGTCGGATTAAGAGGATTAGTATGACTAAGGTTGGACGGCCTTTTTTGCGGTTTCTGGATTTAATGATGCATTGCTGCCTGGTAACTGCATATTCATTGTCTTCGCCATTTAACAGTCCACAGAAGTGGTTTCCAAATTTTTAGCTAGCACTGCGATGTTAAATTAATTGTCTTGCAGGCTACGGTTTGGGGTTTCTTTAATTGACAAGTTTTTCGAACTCTCTCTTTGTCTTTCGAAGAAGTTCGTGCACCATTATCTCCCCGGTAGTATGTGTTGGTTCCAGTTCTTAATTCGGTTCTTACACCCGTCTGCAGTGTAACATGGAACGCCTCATGTTCGACTAAAAGTGCATACCAGCATTTATCGTGAAACCTAGCAGATTAGAGGCGATATTTCTTATTTCTTTCGTAAAGCTTTTCCACTAGTTTTCTGCACATAAAGTCGCTAGTCGGTTATTATGAATAAGATTGAAGTAGACGTTATCGGTAAAGGCTATGACAATCTCTTGCCTTTGTATAGAGCCGGCGTTAAGGCTGCTCACAGTACCTTTCTGGCGTTATGCTGCCTTTGATGTTCGCATTCGTACTTTGGCCTCTACTTGGTAGAAGCTCCTCGGATAGAATGTTGAATACTGGATGCGTGTCTTCCTAACCGATGACCATAACTTGTCATATTTTGATAAGGATACATGTTGCCCTTGTGGATCCTCGATGATTCTTCTATAGTAGTTGCAAAGTCTACTCGTATCAGCTAAGGTCCATTTCTGAATGTAAAGTCATGTTGACTGTGTCCACTCTCGGTGCTCACAGAAGTGTATTCCTACCTTGTCTGTCGTACATTGGACACTGATCATTTCTTGGTAGTGTCATTGTCTTTTCTGCTTCCAATAACAAAGACAAAGAAACCAACATTGAGGAGTCTATAACGAGTTCTCTTCTTGTCGTTGATGGTAGTGATATCATAACCAACAACGTAACAACCCTTCAGAAAACTCTTAAAAATTTGTTAAAAGCGCTACAAGGCAGAGGGTGGCGGTGGAGGTTTGGTCGTCCTTAGACCGAAGATCTATCTTAGTATGTACAACTCAAATAATAATAAGTACAGGATGACTTGAATGGAGCCAAAACTTTAAAGTAATGTAAATCTAGGTCTACATGGCGGTCGTAGTCGTAGGTTCGGCTTCCAAAGCCATTCTTTTTCTCGTAAAAATAGCCAGAAGTTTTGAACACTTGCATCACTTGTAAGTCAGAGTTCCAGAAGCACAATTAGGTTGAAAACTCCGGTCGGTTGCTTCCATCCCTGATACCCCAAACTAGTTCAATGTGAGCGATTTTTAGATCGCTTCTCAGTCGCAACCTCGATCTATTTTCATTATTCCGAATATGCAATTATTTTCACATTCGTTGGGGCGAAGAAAAACGAAATTAATTGGGTTAATAGGGCATAATCGGACTGATGAAGCATATTACGTAGAAACGAATTTGAATCGAGAGTATCTATGTACGAGCATGCATGTTCCTAATCGTAAGCAAAACTACGAATTGTGTCAAATCTTGACAAAAATATCGCAAATGCTTATTCTCTTCAATGTGCAACATACGAGTAAAACGCGCCAGAATGAAACAATAAAAGTAAAAGAAAAAATAGCGAAGCAAATTGAATCCAACAGATGTTCACCAATTGATCGGCATATTTATACACTCTGTCATGATAAGGTGATGCGTTGTGGTCATTGTCACGTAAAATTGTTGCCCACAATTGCTTCCTATATAAATGGACTGCCTCAGGGGGTGGAACTATTAGTTGACCTTCCGTAGTTGCTTTGAGTTTTCAAAAAAAAAAGAAAAGAAAATCATCATGTACAAGCTTTTCGTAAGTGAAAGCGAGTCTTGTTTGACTGTTGAATGGGGTTCCTAACTTTTGGCACAATTTCAGGCTAAAATCCTTATCTGCGTTGTGTGCTTGTGGCAAGTGGCCCATGGTGTTGGCGTAGTTGGAGTTAATAATGCAGGAGCTATTGCAACAGCATCTGGAACTCAAATCATGGATCCCATTTCGATGGATGCCATTGGCTATCAAATTGGAGTCCCACTGATGGCACCTTACTTAGGACCATGGACATCCCTATATGCCTCTTCCCTGAGTCCACGTAGTTTCACTGCTCAATCCAATCCAAGTGCGTTAAATATTTCTCTTTCTATACAATTTGTTCAGTATTTTTATTTTTAATTTTTTTTTTATAGTTCTAGTTCGTGGTCCAGTGATTGATAACTTCATTGGTGAATCGCGTATTGGTATGGTTGCCGTGTGATGTTGTAGCTTTACAGTCGTGAAAGTGCTCAAAGACCTTATTTCAGTGAGTGATTTGTACAAAGTGTGAAACTGATAGATGTAATTATAATAAAATGCTGTGATCTTACTTTTTTTTACCATAATTTCAAAAGTGTTTTATATTCCGGTGATTCGAATGGTACTTGGCAAGATTGCTGGGATGCTTTCTAGTTTAAGTATTTCCCTGTTGTTCTTCCAACTCTAAGGTCAGTTATTGGACGTAGATACTTTGTGTTCTGCTATATTCCACTCATATAAGTCAGCGATACTCCTTAAATCTTGTACAACAATGGTCTTGCCAACGCATCCAACTCGTAATTGTAGGACGTTTATGATTTCGTCCTGAGATGTTGTTTCTCTCTACATTAGCTGATTAGCAAGCTTATTATCTCATTACATGACTCTGCAAGTTCTAAATAAAGTACCACTGAGTTCAGTTGGTTTTTTATGGAATTAGGGGGCATCTAAGTGGTTTTTTGTAAAATTGTGTGCAGGATGGTTTTGAATGTTCGCAGGCTATAATGGCTGAGAAATATTGAGTTCCACGATATTTCAAAGCACTTCAAAGGCTTAATATTAAACTTAATCGGATTCATAGCGAAATGTGTGATAGTTATGGTCAAATGGTGGAATACTAAGTTAGGTTAGGCATGGGAGAGCGATTCCATGGATAATTTTCAAACAAAATAACTTTTTTGATAAATTTCTCCAGAATGGCGACCTTTATAGAGCAAAGAGGTAACTGCCCAGGGATTGAATTATTATGCGAACAAAGGCGGGGCAGGCCAAGGCAGTTGCAAAGGAAGAGCACCTTAGATTCATCTTCCTTTTTACTTTAGTAACTGATGCAAAATTCGTTGAAGAATACTTAATCGCTGCGCGTGTTCTCCAACGACATAGTGTCTTTTGATCGAGTTTGTGAGTTTGGAAATGTCTGGTCATTTATAGTTCTCCAATTTCCTTGATCACTTAGGATCGAGCATGAGCTATGCTAGTTTAGATGTGTCACAGTTATTTGGATAGGTCCACCTATGACTGCCTCTTAAAAGTGTGTCGTTTGTTTAGCGTAGGACATTGATTTGCTGCCTACTATTTGTTCCTAGCTATCCGACTCTGATAGCTAGAAGTCGAGAGAATATGATATTGAGCTTCTTAGCCATCTCATGTAGTGATACGCTGCAGTAGTAACCTCCTGTCGAATCTAATTTTTGAAAATAGGGATCAAATCCCTGCTTGACTGCCTAGGTATACTGTGTAATTCAATGCGGGAATTGTATTCAGATGATCTAGTTTGCTCTCCAGTTTAAGGCTTTAGATACTTGTCATTCCTCAGAAAAAACTCAGAGAGTCTATTTTTCTTGCGAAGAGGAGAACTACTGTGAATTGATTTATATAAGGGGCACTGCTAAATGTCTAAGTCTTGTTTTGGCATCAAAGGTCTGGGTGAGATCTTTACCGACCTTGATGGAGCAGCGTGCATTCTCCACCGTCATACTGCACAGACGGATTAGTTTGGCAGGGATGTCAAAATTAGACATTGCTCTGTATAGCTCGTCTCTATAGATGCTGTCATACGCGGCCTTAAAATCGATAAATAGGTGGTGTGTATCTAGCTGAAGCTCATGGGTCTTCTCCAAGATCTGACGTAGTGTGAATATTTGGTCGAAGGTGGACTTTCCCGGCCTGAAGCCACACTGATATGGACCTATCAGGTTGTTGACGAACGACTTTAGGCGTTTACACGGCAGATAAGATCTTGTGTGCGATGTTAAGGCTGTCCGCTCCAGCAGCCTTGATAGATTATAGCTTCAGCGGAATTGTTGGTCTACATCATTGAGGTTGATAGACTCATTCTGTCTGACAGAGGTATTTGGGAGCGTATACTTACTCCCATCCTGTGGACTTAAGTCTCCACGACAGGCGTTCACGCAAAACACGAAACACATATGTTCATCTTTATAGGCTTCGGTACGGGGTTTGTGTCCGTGGCATGTTTTTTCTTACCTTTTGGTAAAACTCCTGAATCTCAACCTGGAGCAGCATCTCTCAGTTTCCTCGACTCCGCGCTTCTCGTGCTCCTTCTTCTGTTCCTGAAAAGCCGGTGTTCGTCTCTCCCCTTCTGCTTATCGAGCTTATGAGCAGCTCTAGTTTTTCTTTGCAGTGTCACTTTGTGTGCTTCAATGTGGCGATCGAGTGAAAGGCAGCGCATCGAAAGCGACATATCTAATGGCTTTTTGCAGTGTTGCCACAGGTCTTCGATGCCTGATGCTGGCGGCATTGGATCTTTGATTGTAGGTGTCTGAGGTCGAAATTCCTCACAATATTAGCTTTTCTTGGCGTTGTTCGGGGTATCCGCAACCGTACCTTGGCTGTAACAAGGCAATAATCGGAGTCGATATTAGCTCCTCGGAACGTTTGGACATCCATAATACTGAAGGAGTGCCTTTTCTCGATCGCAATGTAGTCACTCTGACTGACGGTTGTTTTAATCAAGAGTTCTCCAAAACTGTGAAAACTGCGTGCTAGCTACGGCGCCCTCTTTTCTTAGATTTGCATTGAAATCGCTGAAAAAAAAATTGAATGTCATAGTTATGGCACTGCTCGTAAGTAGTGTCCAAGACAAGAGTCCGTTGCAGTTTTCTTTCATGTCGTCATTGTTTTCCTATGTGGGGGCGTGCGCGCATTTGACGCTTATTTTGACAAATTTAATCTTAATTGTTACGATGCGCTTGTTAACATCAATACTTCTTGCCTTAAATAGCATATTCCCATCCAAATTGGCGCTGCTTCTGCCGTCATTAACAATCGCCGTAGTAAATGCCGCAGTTTTTCACCCTCGTTTTGTCCGGTCTATTCTTGTATGGCGACAATATAAGCGTGCAACAGTCGAGATCCTCCGCTGGTTATTGAGCTGCACCTTATCTATTAAGGATCTGGACATTGAACTTGCAGGTTTGTAGTTCATTGTCCTTATTTCGTTTGCAGTTGATCAGTCTGTATCTGAGGCTTGCAGTTGCTTTGTGCCTTTCCATGACCTGGCGCGGTTAACTAGGCGGCATATCCCCCAATTCCATTACAAAGACCGAAGCCAGAAGTCCGTTCGGGAATTTGAGTGTTGCCCTTGTCCCAACTCTTTTCCAAGACCCTGACTTTGTCTCGTAAATTCAAGCATGAAGCATGAAGCATGAAAAGGCTTTTGCGTTTCTTGCTATCTTCCGAATCATCTTCTTCTATGGCAGCGTTGCCGCACCTTCCTCTTCAATTTTCTGCTACTTTTTAAAATTCTCATTTTCCGTAGATGGCTGGGGTGTAAAGCTGGCGTAGATTGCTTCTGGTTTGTGGTGACGATTTGTCGTTGCCTCCTTTTAGGCGAATAAATAATCATTCTGTTACTTAAAATTCAAATAAAATGGTATAGCATTAGGCGCAGTATTTCGAACAGTGAGATTTTCAAAAATAAAATTGACATGGCCGCATACTTATTTACATTCTTACTTAGGTGGCGCTACTGTCCGAGGTAAACCTGGGCGTCAACCAAGAAGCGCCTCAAGTTAGCGCGATCATTTACCAGCCGCCTACAGCGCCACACTCCAAGCTCGTGAAGGCCTCCTTTCACTGACCTGCGCCAACTCAAATGCGGTCATTTTTTTCAACTCGGGCCCTGGGCGTTAGAATTGGCCAATATGGCCCAGCTACATATATCAGATGTTGAATTCGGTGAAGCCTGACTGCACTGATGTCCATGTCAAGGAATCTTCCCAGACATCTCGAACAATACGAAGGTATCATATCGGTGGGCTTCTATTCAGAACTTCATTAGAGACCTGGCGTTTAAGTCGGCTGGCAACCCTGGAGAGTCAGATGCTAAAGATCAACATCCCCAGCGTAGCTTGCCTCCGTAGAAGTACGTAACTAAGAGCGGGGATATGAGTCTTTCTGGCCCACCCACCGCTTGATCGTCCATCGTTGCAACTCAACATCGCGGGTAGGATACGAGTACTTTCGGGTGTGAGTGATAGCAAATGCTTTCCGGAGGGCTACGACGTGTGTTGTACTGTGGGAAAACGCTTTCGCAAACCCCATCTCAACAGCATACAACAGCCCGGCACCGTCGTTTTTTATTGGTCTTTTGCCGCTATCAACCAAGGGCGCTTTCACTTTGGTGGCTTACCTAAGGGGTTTTCTAAATGTGAGTAGTGAGTACTCACTCGTGCGGACCACCGCACCTGTGACATTTACACTCAATTTCAGCCTGAGCCATCATTGCCTGGTGGGGACAATAATCTCTATTTTGTTGTTCAGCCAGCCCTGCCGTGATCCCGCAGCTAATTCAACTCTCCTGCAACCACTCCAGCGCTTGACCTAGCCACCGCATCTCGAAAAGTTTGATATCGTCCGCAAATCTGATCAATCTGACTCTCGAGGACATTTCTTAGCGAAGAAGTCTGTCGTGCATGATGTTCCAGAGATCGAGGCCCGGTGCCAACCTCAGGCTTTTGTCGTATCTGAGTTCGAGTATACTAGAGATAGTTATCTAGTATCTTTCTAAGGTAGTACAGTACACTTTGCCGCCTTAAGGCCTCTCGCAATTCTCTCTATCCTGCCGAGTTGGTATTGGTTATCCAAGCCTTTCTTAGACTTCTGAATACTATGGTAAGGTGCGAGCGCGTTATTCTGGTGCTCTTCCTAATCGAAAATCACATTGAACATTAGCTGTGAAAGTTGCTAGTCCCAAGACTCAATTAAAATAGCTCAGCCCAACATGATATGCCTCACAAGAGCTTCTTTCAATTTTCTTCTTATCACTATTTCAGAGTAACTCATAACGATTGTAAATTCCAATCGGAATCAATAATCTGAGTTAACAACCTTTGTGTGTTCAGTGATTGCACAGGTTTTATCTTTAAATTCCCTGAATTCCATAAATTAATTGTTCCTGACTACAACGCACTCCATCGAAAGTTCAATTTTGAATGTTTTGTCACCGCAAAGTCATGTCTAATAATAGTGTTCCTTTGTATTGCTTTCTCAATCAAGTAAGGTAAGATAAAGGTAACAATAATGGAGATAAACGTTGACAAAGGTGTTTAGTAGTTACTGCTCCAAGTGAGCTATCACAAAGCAACGTAAAACGTGCAACAACAACGCCTTAAACGCTCAGTCAATATTTCTGGAATTTATCTATTCTTGCTGAACGAACGGCAAGTTAGAATATCAAGACCCTGTCATTACCGTTTCTTAAAATCACTTTCTTAAGCTAGAGCTATGGATTAGAATCCCAAGACCGCTATTCCAGGGCCTAAACTACGATATATAATTTTAGGACAGTTTTTTTTAGCCAAAAATATGATCCGAAATATCAAGACCGTACTTTTTAAGATAAATGATGAACTTCAGTGTGAAGACCATTATTCTAAAGCATACACATAGTTTGATGCGCTAGTAATGTGAAGTTAAGTGCGATGTCAAACGATGAGTCTACATAATATGTAAGCTGCGGCTGGATAAGCTGCGACTAAGCAATAGCATTCTGAGCCAAGAGCCTGGCTTGCCCTTATTTCTCACAAAGATGTTGTTATAAAAGTGCATGAATCTGGTTTAGTCAAGTCAAAAATACTGGTACACAGAAAAATCAGCACCAAATGAAAACGAATTAATATTTAGCAACTTTTTTTTTGTTTTTTATTGGGTTTTATTGGCTACAAATCTTAGAGCAATTTATTCGAAATGACTTCCATTTGCCTTAAAGCACGACTTAAGATGATGTGGCCACTCATCGATTGTGTGACGCACTTCATGCATGGGGAAATTGTCCACTGCACGGACAAGGGCTCGCTTCAACGGGTCAATATTTGAGTGTCGAGTAGAGCAAGCCATGCCCTCTAATACGGACCAAAACTTGTAATCCAACGGGAACGTTGTTTTTGAGCCACAGTTGAGTCGTTTTTGCTTTGTGAGCTGGAGCAGAGTCTTGCTGGAAAGTCTATGGAAAACCAATATTGATTGGTTGAGAGACTTCACAGTGGGTACCAAGACGGTCGATTGATATACTTTGGCCGATGTTTTCACACCTTTCTCGCAAAAATGGAGCTTGGTAACGCCATGGTAGCACACTCCCCATCATACCATTACAGATGCGGAATGGTGGCCTCTTTGAACCCTCGAGATCAGTTGGGATGCTTCTCTGGATGGCCGAGCATACACACGATCGTTCTGCTTATTGAACGATTGTTCTTTGGTGAAGATTTTCCCGTCAGTAAACAAAATTTGTCTGTGAGCGTTCTTCGCGTACCGGCTGAGTAACGCTTTCCATCTTCGCTTGCGTTTTTCCTTCAATTCGGCCGTGAGCAGATGTCCAGTGTGTCGCTTGTATGCGCAGAGTCCTAAATCTTCTTTGATAATGCGAGACATGGATTTTTGCGAAAGTTACATTTCCCGCGACAAGATTTTCTGTTTTCGCAGCGGTTTTCGGTTGATTCATTTCTTCACGGCTTTGATCGCTTTCGGAGTTCTCACAGTGCGCGAACGGACGGATCTTTGACGGTCTCGTACTCCACCAGTATCCCCAAACAACTTCATAGCACGATACACAAAATTGCAAGTGTTTCCAAGCGGTCGCAACGTCCTAAAGATATCGCCTTTTTCCATATTGCATTTAAGTAGGCCAACTACAACAATACGATTTTCGATGTCGCCCTATTCCATGATTGTAAGCAATTAATGTCAAAAACTTTTTACGTCACAATGAAGCATAAATACTCGTATCAACTGTCAAATCGCAATCAATACGAAACGGATGCGCCCAGTGTTGCATTCGTAATGAGTGAGTTCAGTTGTGTACCAGTGTTTATGACTTGACTAGATAATCTATTCAAAATTCTTAGATCAGAACAGTATCCGTTCTAATTTTACAAGGCACCGAGAAACAAAATAATATACCTTAACTATGCTGGGCTTAGGGGAATGATAAGTTTCGTGCAAAGCGAAGCCGCGCAAAGTGAGGTATGAGTGTATTGTGTGAAAGTTTCAAATGCTTCCATCAAAACACTTAATGGCCCAGCAGATCGACAATCGACCAAATTTTCCCACAAAGAAAGATTCTAGAAAAGACGAACTAACTTCAAGTCGAGACTCATCATCTTTTCATTAATTTCAAAGCCGCATATAACAAAATTCATCATCTTAAACTCTATACGACGATGGCCGAATTCGGAATCCCGGTAAAAGCGTTCGATCTGTGTCACTAAACGCGGGAAAACATGGGGTAGAAGGTGCAATTTCGGAACAATCCTCCGAATTATTCCAAACTTGTACACGATTTGGGTAAAGCGTTGCACTGTCCTGTGATTTCTACAATTTAGTGCTGGAACAAATAGGGTACAGGGCAGATGTTAGCAGGGATACGCATCCGACAGCAATATCATCGGTCGTTCCCACCGCGTCGCCACAAAGGTTCCTGACGATTACCAGAAGGGCACACGATAAACGTGTCTGTGATCATATAAGCAACGGCATTCACGTCGTTATTGAGAAAACATGACGATCAATTGGGATTTAAAAAAAAGGTATTAGGTCCGCTTCAATTGGCTGTCATGTATTACCATACGATTCTCTTAGGAATCTTTTCACTAGCTTTGGGTCTGTGAACAGGAAATTAGCTGATATAATACAAGGATCAGACGAGCCTAAAAGGGAGAGCACATCAATCGTGCATTTATCAACATGAGAAGGAAGAAACACGTTCAGAATGTTGGCGGTATTACTATCAACGTTAAGCATTCGCGTAGGCTTACTAACAGGCTGGGTTAAGCTAAAATAAAAATGTGCAAAAAGTCTGGGACTAAGAGGAACTAGAAGGTATAGCTTGTGAGGAGCGCTTTTAAAAAAATGGCAAGCTTTTGTCACATGGACCATGTGAAGTCACCATTCGCTTCTATTCAAACGAAACGTCCGTCTGGTTAATGGGCGTTCAAGAGAGGGTGTTCTGCAGATATAAGTATGTTGGTATTTAGAAGCACGACTACTCAAAAACAGGCCATTTTAAGGTGATTCCTCTTCGTGTAAAGAAGACACTTACGTTTAGAACACATAAGCGAAGTTGAGAACGACCATGTTTTAGACAGCACACCGCAGTTTCTTTCTGCCACACCACGCAGTCATTAAAGAAAGCTTAATTGAGAGTTGTTTTCAATGCTTCGTTTAAGGCTTCGTATGGGCCACGCTGATGGTGTGATTGACTCTTCTAAACAGCAACTTTTTAAATGTTATCCCGAAGTGGAAGTTACACAGATACATGTTTACAGCCGACATCAAAATAATTTATCGCAAATAAGGGCGAAGGAAATATATTCCATTTTCCAACACATACTTTGACGCAAAGATCCAATTTTTAAAACCGGCTCAAAACAGCAACCCTTACGATGGCGTCTGCGTCTTATTTAGCTTTACGCATCCTCCGTTGCTTGGGCCCTCGACAAATATCAAAGCTTCACCCATCAATGACTTAGTCTAACAATCAACGGGAGCAGAGCAAATTCCGGTCTTATAGTAAACATCTTTAGATTTTATCGCCACTAAAGGTTGTTACGATTTGCATTGAACAGCGACGGTCCATACCAGGATTTAAAATACGGTACTGTGGAATCAGGGTCCTCGGACCTCTATCCGGACCTGAATTGTTAGAGAAAGGCTGTGGCTGTAGTTTAAATCTAAAATTGCAGGAAGGGTCTTCCTTCGACTTATTCATACTAAGGGTGTACCAGAGTCCTCAACACAGTTCCTGGCATTCATAAATATATGTAAACGATGGGAAGGCTCTCATGAATGTACGTATATTCAGCTAAGCCACGTACTTAAAATACATATGAGATTATTGGTTAGCAGGAGGGGCCCAGAGAAGATGTACATAACATACATATTATCTTGATGACCTAATTTCCGAGAAAATTGGATAAAAATAACACTTGGAGCAGCGGTGCTTATTCTACGTATGTGAGTGTTCAACACATCGAACTTGATGCAAGATATGCACTCTTAAAGCCTCGAGGTTAAGTTTTCTTTTCTTTCGGAAGGCTTTAGTCAACTGAAAATTATTTTTTTTAAATTAATGCATGTCGAGCAGATGAGGTGGAACCAAGGACGACTAACACATTCTTCAAGAGTAGGGCACTTATTTGTAAGATCTTGGACCAGTTAATCATATACGTTTACGTCGGAGCAGCGAAGCGTTTAAAAGACTTCGGCAGTATCCTTAAACTGAAGGAGGAGAAGTTGCGCGCATGGGCGGATTTCACAATTCCGCTTCCTTGAGTCAAGACGCCACCATCACAATGAAAAACATTAGTTGAGGCTCGAATCAGAGTGATTTTATTACTGACAAACGCATTTATCTGAAAAATCCAATTGAGCAGATTTAGCGTCCCGAGGGTTACTGCCTTTGTTAATACTTGAACGCTTATGATGAAATGGACCACATTTCATACACGAATATTGGAATTTCGAAATTCCGGATTCAAGATCAACGAACAACAATAGCCTTAAGTCGTTTTACTTCGTTAAAAGGAAGGGTTTTAAAAACTAGTCACTCGAGTGTCATATTGTAAAATTCCGACACATTACCCTAGTTTTCGAAGTTTGCAAACCGCCCACAACAGAACGATAAATTGTTGATGGCGATGACCCCAAAATTTGGTGGAAAAAATCAGCGACAATTATACCAACATCACAATGAAAAAACATAAATCAGGACCGCCAAACGAGTGCAAGTACAAATTAGTACAAAAGTCAAGAAACAAGTGATGTCGTTGGATATAGAAGACGGATGGTTGGGGGAAATGCACCTTCTGATCAAAAAGTACCCGGAACTCTTCAATAAATCGAACACGGTTCAATTGTTCGTCGATATTCATTTTATTTCCGTCAAAGTTATCTCTATTGCAAGCAGTACTCATATGCCATTGCTTCTTCGAATTTACAAAACACTTTTCATAGCCTGATTTTTTAATCGCCTTCAGCTTCTTTTCCGAATTCTCCTTTTTCCGTCTCAAAACGCTTTCCCACCTAAATCGTGGGAATATGAAAAAGTCACAAGGAGTCATGTTAGGTGAATACAGAGCTAACGGAGCAGTATGAACGTCCGATCAAATAGTCGCTTACAAGATGAGACGTGTGTACCGGGGCGTTGTCGTGTTGAAGAAACCATAATTCTGGCCTCTTTCGACGAACATTTTCCCTCAAACGCTTTAATGCTCCTTATTTTCTATCTGGCCTGGCGGAAGAAATTCGAAGTTAACTATTCCACACAAAACAAAGAAAACGGCGAACAAAGCCGTTCGATTTTGGATCGACTCTGTCGTGTTTTTTTGGGTTTTTCGTTCGCCTGCATTTCTTTAGCGACACCAATGACAACAAGTTCAGCACTCTCGGCACCGGCTGCGCTTCAGCCCGTCTCATGCTCAAAACATCGTGCATAACGCTCTGTACCGATCCGAACGAGATCGCATGATCGGCTGCTATCTCCCTGATGCTCACACGAAAATTTTCCTAACTTTTCCTATGTTTATGTCAGTCATACTGGTGGAACTACCGGAACGAGGCAAATCTTCAACCACAGTACCGCCCATTTTAAACTCTTTGCACCAAATGACTATCAAACAGGTATTTGAGAGCCAGATGACAGATGTACCAACCTTAAAAAAAAACAAGCTTTTGACAATATCTCATTTACGGTTTATTTGAATCGTATATCCCGGTTACTTTTTGATCAGAAGGTAGACAGTATTTTATTATTTATTATTATAAATTCTTTATTTCGTTTTAAGGATTTACAAAGCAATTTACAAGAATAATGACATGACAAAAATCTGCCGTTTGCCAGGAGAGACATTGAAAATAAAATTAATATCTTGGACGCAATTAGAGAGCTAACTAGCAAAGTGGCATAATATAACAATTTTAAAGATTTGAAACATAAAATTACAAGTTACAGTAACAGGGCGAATAACTGAGATTATTACAGAAAGCTTTTGCGGTAGGTAAGATCGTGATTGCAGTAGTTATACAGGCTTAACCATCCTTCTGTTCCATTCAAAATTTCATAAAAACACTGCAAAGATATCTGACTTTCTTGGAAGCGTAACCTTCGAATTTCCTGTAAAATAGGACAAACCTCAAGGAAGTGGTAGATATCTTCGTTTTCCCTTCTGTTGCATAGCCCACATATTTTTTGCAGATCGTCTCGGTGAGGTATAACGTTCAAGTTCAAAATTTCGACTCTGGTTTTATAGACAGTACTAATTACTTTGGATGAGAACTCTTTGGTAAAATAGTTAGCATTAAATAGCTGGTGGTTTAAGTGTTGGCTTGGCATTTGTACGAAGAAGTTTCAGTAAGATGGATTTGTGAAGGACACTATTGTTCCTTTTCAGTATCCTTGTTATATAGTTCGCGTTTGCTTTTAAATTTTGTATATAAATGGGCGTAATACCTGACTCAGGACTGTTGATCAATCAACAGTCAACCAGATTGATCACATTGCGATCGACGCAAGACACTCCTCCAGCATTATGGATGTCCGTACGTTCCGAGGAGCCAACATCAACTCGGACCATTACCTTGTTGTAGCCAAGGTACGGTTGCGGATATCCCAAACTACGCCAAGACAAACTAATACACAACAAAACACTGTGGCGCTGGCAGCCCGGTATGGGCCATGGCCCAGCTTCTTGACACTCATTTGTGTTGCTCATGTTGTTATTTTTAGTCACATCTGAGCGGGGCCTACGGTTTATCGCCGATTCCGAACGGCACTCCTTAGAAGCTTTTTCGTAGGCAAATTTTACTTTCGGGAGTTTGCCATTGCCCGCCGAAAGGGTGATGGCGATTTGAAAAACTGTTGGTGACCCAGCCTGGAATCGAACCCAGACTGTCTGCGTGATAGCCCAATGAGCTAACTATCGCGCCATCGCCAAGATGAAGACAAACTAATGCTGTGAGAAAATTCGACGTCAGACGGCTACAATCGCAAGAGATCGCCAAGTCCTTTTCCGATCGAGTGTCTCTTAATCTCTTAAGAGGTCCAATGCCGCCAGCATCAAGCATCGAAGACCACTGGAAACACTGCCAAAACGCCATCAGAGATGCCGCTTCTGATGTGCTGGGTTTGACTCGTCCACCACAACGAAACCCCTGGTTCGATGATGAATGCCGGCAAGCACATACAGCAAAGCAAGATGCATATAACGCGGCGCTGCTCAGAAAGACCAGAGCTGCTCATGAGCTCTATGAGCGGAAGAGGAGAGACGAGCACCGGCTTCTCAGGAGGAAGAAGAAAGAGCATGAGAAGCGCGCGATCGAGGAAATTGAGAGATGCTACTCCAGGAATGAGGTTCGGAAGTTTTACCAAAAGGTAAAAATAGCATGCCACGGAAACAAACCCCGAACCGAAGCCTGTAGAGATGAACAAGGGAACATCGTAGTAGAATCGCAGTCGATGCTGAGGATTTGGAAAGATCATTTCTGCAGACTGTATAACGGCGATGACGGACCAAATACCGCTGTCAGGCAGAATCAACCTTTCAACCTGGACGATGATGACCAACAATTCCGTCCACCCGACCTGGATGAAGTGAAGATAGCCATATCGAAGCTTAAGTCCAACAAAGCTGCTGGAGCGGATGGCATGACTGCCGAGCTCTTCAAAGCGGCAGGCGATGACTTGGTAAGGAGCATACACCAACTCATCTGTAAAATATGGTCGGATGAAAGTATGCCCGATGAATGGAACCTCAGCATTGTTTGTCCAATTCTCAAGAAAGGAGACCTTCTGAACTGCGCCAACTACAGAGGCATCAGTCTCCTTAACATCGCATATAAGATCTTATCCGCCGTATTGTGTGAACGCCTGAAGCCGTTCGTCAACAACCCGATAGGTCCATATCAGTGTGGCTTCAGGCCAGGAAAGTCCACCATCGACCAGATATTCACACTACGGCAGATCTTGGAGAAGACCCATGAGCTTCAGATAGATACACACCACCTATTCATCGATTTTAAGGCCGCGTATGACAGCATCTATAGAGACGAGCTATAAAGAGCAATGTCTAGTTTTAGCATCCCTGCCAAATTAGTCCGTCTGTGCAGGATGACGATGGAGAATGCACGCTGCTCCATCAAGGTCGGTAAAGATCTCACCGAGACCTTTGATGTCCAGAAAGGATTTAGACAAGGCGATGCGCTGTCAGCGATTTTTTCAACATCGTACTTGAAAGAATAGTGCAAAACTCACGAGCAAACGCAAGAGGCACTATCTTTCAAAAGTCCGTCCAACTACTCGCATACGCCGACGATATTGACATAATCGGGAGAAAGCAGCGTGATGTCAGTGGCGCTTTCGCGAGTATTGAGACGGAAGCGGCGAAAATGGGTTTAGCGGTCAACGAGGGCAAGACCAAGTATATGCTGTCAAGCAAAAAGGACAACCAACACCGACGTCTCGGACTGAACGTCACCCTCGACAGATATAACTTTGAGGTAGTTAAGGACTTTGTCTACCTAGGCTCCGCTATAAATACAGACAACGACACCAGCGCTGAGATCAAGCGAAGAATAACTCTTGCCAGCCGCTGTTTCTTTGGGTTAAGAAGGCAATTGAGTAGCAAAGCCCTCTCTCGGACAACAAAAGTCACCCTTTATAAAACTTTAATAATCCCGGTTCATGTCTATGGCGCAGAGGCATGGACATTACCAAATATGGATGAGGGTGTTCTTGATCTTCGGTCCCGTCTGCATTGACGGTGAGTGGAGGAGGAGATACAACGACGAACTGTATGGACTGTACAGCGACATGGAACTAGCCAGAAGAGTGAAGATCCAAAGACTGAGATGGCTGGGTCATGTGTAGCGCGTGGACACAAATGCTCCGGTCCGAAAAGTCTTCGAATCCGCCCCCGAGGGACAGCGCAGTAGAGAAAGGCCAAGACTCAGGTGGCGCACGCAAGTGGAAGAGGACCTCAGCCAACTTAGCGTGCGAAACTGGAGGCAGCTAGCCAGGGATTGAGCTGGCTGGAGAAGCTTGTTGACTGAGGCCCAGGTCCACCCCGGACTGAAGCGCCACCTAAAGTAATACCTGACTCAACGTAATTCGGTTTTGAGCTTGGGAGACGGAACAAACGCTTGAAAAACTGCCTGTGGACTACTTCGAAGGCTTCGAGGACCGCAAATCCGAAGACTTGGACTCCATAACACATGCAGGCATTAAAAGTCGCATTAAAGACTCGATATTTAGAGTCATATGTTGATCAATATTTTGATTTGCGAAAAACTTAGGCCACATCATCTTCAGAGCGAGTTTAGCCTCATTACATTTGTGTGTCAATAGGACACACAGATACTTAAACTCCTGAACAACCTCAATGCGAGTGTTGTTAAGAAACCAATTCTCTTTTGGTACTCTTCTACTTTTTCGGGCTTCAAAAATAAATGCCTTCGACTTTTGAGCGATAAATATGTCTCACGAAAAGACAGGAGTCTGTTAATTTGCAGTTGCAACAGGAGCAAAACCAAATCATCAGCATATAGCAAGACTTTCACCAATATATTGGCAAAAACAACTTCGCCGGAAAGTAGGTGACGGATTTCAACGATGAACAGGGCAAAAATGAGGGAACTTAGGAGGAACACCGGCTGTTGTTGCAAACCTGTCAGAGAACTCGGAACCATCCCAAACAGTTGCTTCGATAGGGAAGGAAAATTTAATTACAGCAAAAATTTACGCGACAAACCTAGATATGATAGTTTGTAAATTAAACTCTGTCAAAAGCAGCCCTAAATTCTACAAAACACGTATACATACGAGTACCTATAGTTTGCGTTTCTTCTCAACCTTGTAGGGACATAAATATTGTTACAGTACAAAACGCATCCGTTATCATAACAAGAACTGAGCGCACCCAAATATTGACATTTGGAATTGAAATATGTACCGCTATGTTCCCCATCAGTTACAAAAATTTCGGTTTGTGATTTGTTTCGCCATGGAGTGGAGGGATAAAGAAAACCGTATTGCAGTAGTAACTTTACATAACTGTAAAGTGGAAAAAAGTGATATTTTAAAAATTCTCAAACCGCTCGGGATCAGTCGAATGTTCGTTTATCGGTGCATTAAATTATTTGAAGAGACTGGAGATACGAGGGCGGGTCAATAAGTCCGTGACTTTTGGATTAAAACACAGATTTTTTGATAAAAAAATAATTTTATTTTTCAACGTAGTCTCCCTTGAGCTCTATACACTTTGTCCAACGCTTCTCCAATTTTTTTTATCCCTTCCAAAAAAAATGATTTGTCGACGTCCTCAAAATAGGCCTTTGTTTGCGAGATGACTTCATCATTGGAGTCAAATCTTTTTCCACCAAGCCATTTCTTCAGGTTTGGGAACAAGAAGTAGTCGCTCGGAGCCAAATCTGGAGAATAGGGTGGATGAGGGAGCAATTCATAGCCCAATTCATGGATTTTTGCCAAGGCAACTGCACATGTGTTTGTGGTCGACTGTGAGCAAACGCGGCACCCATCTTGCGGAAAGCTTTCTCATGCCCAAGTGATCATTCAAAATTGAAACCACTGAGCCATGCGAGATCCCTACGGCTTCCACAATCTCTCGCACTTTCAATTTTCGGTCGGCCAACACCATATCGTGAATTTTTTCGATTGTTTCGGGTGTAGAGACCTCAACTGGGCGTCCAGGACGTTCGGCATCTTCAGTGCTTGTACGGCCACAACGAAATTCAGTAAACCACTTTTTTACCATTGAAATCGATGGTGCAGAGTCCCCATATTATTTATCAAGCTTAGCCTTGGTCTCGGTAATGGTTTTTTTTCGCAAGAAATAATGCTTAATAAGCACACGAAATTCACTTTTTTCCATTTTCTCCTCAAATTAGTGAGTAGTCTGATAAAAATAGCTGTCAAACACAAACTAACTGACGCAGCAAGTTTAAATTTTGACAGGAGTCAACTGACAGATGCCTGTTGACAGGAGCAGTGTTGCTGTTTCAGTAAAGAGGTCAGAAATTCAAAAAGTCACGGACTTATTGACCCGCCCTCGTATTAAAGACCGCAAACGTTCTGGGCGACCACGATCGGTACGAACAGTGGCGGCTATCAATGCTGTCAAGACAAGAATAAGAAGAAATTCGCTATAATTGTATTCGCTACAATTATGGCTCGTGAGATGGGGATTAATCACAAACCAATAAATCGTATTATCAAAAAAGACTTACGCCTTGGTGCCTACAAACGTCGTACAGGACAGCTGCTCACAACAGATCTTAAACGGAATAGAGTGGAAAAATCAATGCGACTGCTTGTGAAACAAGCAAACAATCTTCACAGAAAAATTCTGTTTACAGATGAAAAAATTTTTACTGTACAGGAAAAATTCAATAAGCAGAATGATAGGTTTTATGCCCGGTCATCTAGTGAGGCTTCACAACTGATTCCACGAGTTGAAAAAGGTCATCATCTAGCGGCAGTCATGGTTTGGTGGGGGGTAACAGGGGCTAATTTTTGTGAAAATGGGTTGAAACCATCGGCTAAAGTGTACCAAAAACCGTTTTGGAACAGGTTGTTGCTCCACTTAATGGCACTCTTTTTCAGAACCAGCAGTCGACCTAACATTGAGTACTGAAAGACCGCGTTGGTCTCAGCTGTAAGCAATTTTCCAATGGAAGAGGTGCGTGCAGCCATCGATGTGTGGCCCAAGCGACTTAAAGCCTGTATTTAATCAAAAGGCGGTCATTTTGAATGAACTTTCATTTTTTTTGTATCTGATATTTAATTACAAATTAAACGAAAAAAAAAATCAAAGAAAATATTCAGTCGTTTTAAAGTTATAAAGGAAAATGTGTGTACAAGTATTTTTGTCCCTACTAGGTATATATTTTTAGGCTATGCTTGAAAGAGCAAAAATGTGATCCATTGTCGAAAAGCCTGGGCGAAAACCGGCTTGCAAACTCCTAAGAAGATTGTTCACTTCTATCCATTTGGAAAGTCTGCATCACTTTTCTTGAAAATGGCAAAAATAACTGCTTTGTTGAAACTACTGAGGAGATGCATGCATCACTATAGCGTCTATTAAAGAAACGAAGAGGATAATCTTTCAGTTCCAGAGTGCAGTTTATGAAAAATTCAACCGGGTTACCGTCAATGCCTGGTGCCTTGTTATCCTTAATATTTTTAAGTATTACTTCAAACTCAACGAGGAAAATTGGGGCATCAAGTTCAGTATCTTCAGGTAGACAGTATTGTTGCAAATTGCGGGTTTATGTTTTTCTATTTCAGATTAGGCTTAAAAATTATGATAATATAATAAAAACCTGTAAAATTCACCAACGCTTTAGAATTCTTAAATTCGGCTTAAGCCTGGCAGTGCCACTCGAATCACAACTGGAAAAATCACCGTCGAAACACTTATGAATGAAACGACTGGAAGAAGCCGATCTTCCACATTGTTTTCACTATTCTTCTCTACACGCAATTTACCGGTCGTTTCTCCATTGCACAACCCCACACTAATAACTCATCCATGTATGCACATCAAAACATTTCCAACACACAAAACTGTTGCTTCGTCATACAGAATGGTCGCAGTTACCATCAGTGCGATGGTATGAGTTTTGTACTCTCGCGTGCATATGTGAAAATGATGTCACTGTATAGGTTAACTCCAGCCACTTCGGTTCCAAGTCATCGTCATCGACATCGCCGTCGGTCTGTGCTTCGTCGACTCGTCGATTTGGATTTGTGTTCCACGATTCAATTTCAGTTTTGAGTTGTTTTCCAAGGCGTACGAATGTGCAAGTGCTGTTGGACGTCAACGCGCGCAATCAAGTGATTTTTTTTTCCCCAAAACAAGAAAAGAAAAAAAAAGTGGAAAATCGAAAACAAAAAGAAGAAAAACAAACCCAAACCCACGAAAAAGAAGAATTCAAATAAGTGAACACAAATTTGCTTTATTTTGTCCGTTTCTCAGTCAAAAAAAAAAAAACCAGTTTCCATTGCTCACTCATTTCCCAGCAATTTCTCTCCAAAGGTGAAATTTAGTTTCAGTGCCTTCCTGTATGCCGTCGTCTATTTCTCTTTATTCAATCTCTACTTCGACTTCGAGTCCATCCTCTGTGGTGTGGTCGTTCTACGTGTGAAAAGTAATCCGTTCCAGCTTCAGCGTTGTTTTTTTTTTTTGTTTTTTGATCATTTTTCAAATTTCGAATTAAAACGGGAAATCCTACAACGAAGAATCGCTTCTCTCTATTCGTGTGTGTGAGTGTGTTTTATTTGAGTGGATTCGTCACAACCAAAAAAAAAGAAAAAAAAATTAGAAGAAATACCTTGAATCCAAAATCCAAGTCAAAATCTGTATCTGAACTGGGATTCACTCGTGTTGTGTCCATTTATCCGTGCTTGGTCAAAGAATTTGTTGGTCCACAACCACGACAACATTAGTGTGTTGGTGAGTGAATCAGGAGAAGAGATCTCATCCATCTCGTCGGGCCGGACTAATCAGTGTTAATCCGTGAATCCGAAGCCAAATCGGAATCTGTGAATCAACATTCTCAAGACCAACCAAACCGAATTTGAGAGCAAAATTCCGTAGACGAAGAATAATTGAGTGAAAATCAGAGTGCTTTGAGTGTATTTCTCTTGGGATTACCTGTCATCTAATCCATCACACTGGATTTAGGATACTACGAAGCTGTCAAAGGTAAGCCATCAAATTGAAATACAAAAACTGATCAACGACAACAATTCACAATCCTTTCAGCCTTGATTTTGATTATTTAGGTTTGAGTGAGATTTTTTCTTTGATCAGTCGGTCAAACAGGTGAATGGATATACTACGAGGCAGTCTCCCACATGACAGCGAATTGGTGTCCATGTGTCAAAAGTGCAAAATTGAAACTCGACTACGTGATTTGATAGTGGAATCCACTTTTTCACAGTAAGACCTTATCACAGGACACTCAAGACTGACTGAACTGAAGAATGTGCTGAATGGAAAATGTGATTCAAAAAACAAAAAAAAAAAAAACTTGCTGATGCAGCCAGTACACTGAATACGGCGGCGAACAGTACTCAATTCAATTTACCAGCTAACCCCTTCGCTAAAAACCGAAAACAAGACCCCAAAGTAGTCCACGGAAAAAATAAATAAAAAAAAACGCCAACAAAACAAATTGACGAAGACTATGACTGCTCGTACCACGACCGTCGATCGTCGGTGACGGTGGAGTAAAAGTTGGAGTCACTATCATCGGGGCGCACCACGATGCACGATGACGATGCAGCCCACGGATGTTGCGGCGGGCGCGATGGATAGAGGTCGCGCCGCAAAATAAGCCGGTTCGGCCTGTTTTCTTTGGTATTTTGGTGTTTCGTTAGTTTTTGGGGGCATTCCTGGGGTGGTGTGGTGTATTTGTTTCTGGCCGATACAACATACTCATACTCGGACTCGAACTCGGACTCACTGTGGCTGTGGGTCAGAGAAGATAGATCGTTGTTTTGATGTTCCTTCAAAGATGTTACTTGGGCTTTTTAAACACATTGAGTATTTAGTTGATGGAGTGGTAATTAATCTTTGATGCGGACGAGTCTTGAGGCAGGTTGTAGATTACAAATACTTCCAGTTACTTCAGGCGTTCGTTTTATCGTTTTATTTTTCTTCTTTTTGTGATTAATGAGAAAACAAGAGAAGGCATTTGGGAATTGTTCAGTCGGAATGAGCTGAATTCGATCCATAAAAACGTACTTGCATGGGAGTACCGATATTACTATTCAGTATGATAAGAATGTGAGTTAGAAGAACAAAATTGCAATTGAAATATTTCGAGTACAAGATAGGTACACGTATCGTGGAAACATTTGCATTTACTGAGACACCGATTTAGGTGACATGTAGATCGTTTGAAGATTCATTCCTGTTCAGGGAATTTCGGAAGACTCTGTAAACAACGAATGTCGCATATACATAAACTGAGATAGATGACAACCGTTCCCAACTTGTGACAGTAAAAAGGACTTGTGAGTTAAGGCTCACGATCGCTGTTGATTTTTACACAGTCTGACTACGAGCTTCAGATCTACCAGTTTGACTTCTTTTTTCACTAAAAGGGGAAGCTGATTGGCTTGACTCATCTAGTTGTAATAGGCAATGCTTGAGTGCCATGCTGGACAACAAACTTATTTGGACTAAATATGTCGCATTGAAGACCTAATAGGCGCAGTTGACTTTCGGGCATTGGCGACGATATACATCTTGACTCTCTTGATATACCTATCTGTTCTGTTACCTGCTTTTTGAAATAAATCTCACTTAGACACGAGTATGTCACAGTTGTTTCTACTGAGAAGAACAGTATGATTGGACTATTTGGGAAGAAATCCAAACCATACTCCTCTCTAAAATCCATCCTACACTATCCAGAACGGAGTTTCGTTGCAATGGAACTTCAGTTACGAAATCCATATTTCCTGTACTCATAACTGGCCATAATCTGAGCCGTAAAAGAAATATAGTCAGATTGATGTGGAACTGGCGTCTTTGAGGAGGGTGACGAACTTAGATTTCACTGTTTATTAGGCAAATAGTCTTCCGAGAGGAGACATACACTATTTTAGTAGTAACGATTTATGTCCCCTCGGTGACAGTGAACAGTTTTTACGGCATTTCAATGTTCCTTAAAGGTTGGGAGTGAGTTTTTCAAATGTTTTTCGTAATGTTGATTTGCTTAATGATGATGTAGTTCATTTTGCCGCAGAATATTTGAACTGATTCAATGATTGATCTGGCTTTCTGTTTTACTTCACATGTTGGTTGATTCCCAGCTGATTTCGTTACAAGCTTTGTATTTGCGCATAGTGAATAAAAAAAAAAAAATAAAGGTAAGGATATCCAGGACTTAGTTAGGGTCTTGGAAAAGAGATGGTGGCGGACGGGCCCTATATGGGCCAACGGCAGCGCTCAGACCCCGCAAAGGGTTAGTGGCCCTCGTCCTAGGGGCATTCAAAATGGAACTGTTTCTCCAGGTTGGGGGTTGTGCGGCTGGGGTAAATGCCCGGCCATTTAAAAAAAAAAAAAATTAAGTACGAAGCATCAACAAGCCTCGGATATGGACGGATCTACCGTTAACAACTCACGCAAACGATTTAAGGACAATGAGCTTCGGATATGCACGTGGAATGTTGGGTCGCTTCATAGATCACATGCAGCCGAACAACTAGCAGAGGCCCTAGACTGCTGCAAAGCAGACATAACCGCCATCCAAGAAATGCGATGGGATGGGCCGGACAAAAAAAGGATGAAAAACTGCGACATCTGCGACATCTGCGACGGCGATTGCTATCGACGGTAAAAGCAGCGCTTATTTGTTGGAGGCAAACAAAGACAAGAAGTCCTGAGCTTCCGGCATGTGAGCGAGCTCCTCCTAGCAATCCACATCAAGGCTAAAGATGACGACACCAAGGATTAACAAGACTTACGAGCAATGCCCTAGGTATGACATTAAAATTGTCCTCGGTGATTTTAATGCAAGGCTAGGAAGAGAGGGTGTCTTCGTTGGAACGATCGGAAAATATAGCCTGCACCGCCGGTAACGGATTCAGGCTTATCGACTTTGCGTTGGGGCGAAACATTGTCGTAGCTAGCACACGGTTCCCACATCTCGATATTCACAAGGGACTTGAAGAACTCCTGATCAATAAACCGTCAACCAGATTGACCAGATTGAGATTGCGATCGATGAAAGACACTCCTCCAGTATTATGGATGTCCGTACATTCCGAGGAGCCAACATCGACTCGGACCATTACCTTGTTGTGGCCAAGGTACGATTGCGGATATCCCAAACTACGCCAAGACAAACTAATGCTGTGAAGAAATTCGACGTCAGACGGCTACAATCGTAGGAGCTCGCCAAGTCTTTTTGATCCAGTGTCTTTTAATCTCTTAAGAGGTCCAATACCGCCAGCATTAAGCATCGAGGACCATTGGAAACACTGCCAAAATGCCATCAGATGACGCTTCTGATGTGCTGGGTTTTACTCGTCCATCACAACGAAACCCCTGGTTTAATGATGAATGCCGGCAAGCACATGCAGCTAAGCAAGATGTATTAAAACCGGCGCTGCATAAAAGGACCAGAATGAAACCGCAGCATTGTTTGTTCGATTCTCAAGAAAGGAGACCCTCTGAACTGCGCCAACTACAGAGGAATCAGTCTCCTTATCATCGCATACAAGATCTTATCCGCCGTATTGTGTGAACGCCTGAAGCCGTTCGTCAACAATCTGATAGGTCCATATCAGTGTGACTTCAGGCCAGGAAAGTTCACCATCGACCAAATATTCACACTACGGCTGATCTTGAAAAAGACCCATGAGCTTCAGATAGATACACACCACCTATTCATCGACTTTAAGGCCGCGTATGACAGCATCTATAGAGACGAGTTATACAGAGCAATATCTCGTCCGTCTGTGCAGGATGACTGGAGAATGCACGCTGCTCCATCAAGGTCGGTAAAGATCTCACCGAGACCTTTGATGCCCAGAAAGTATTAAGACAAGGCGATGCGCTATCATGCAATTTCTTCAACATCGTACTTGAAAGAATAGTGCAAAACTCAAGAGCAAGCACAAGAGGCACTATTTTTCAAAAGTCCGTCCAACTACTCTCATACGCCGACGATATTGACATAATCGGGAGAAAGCAGCGTGATGTCAGTGGCGCTTTTGCGAGTATTGAGACGGTTTAGCGGTCAACGTGGGCAGGACCAAGTATAATGGTGTCAAGCAAAAAGGGCAACCAACACCGACGTCTCGGGCAGAGTCACCTTCGACAGATATAACTTTGAGGTAGTTAAGGACTTTGTCTACCTAGGCTCTGCTATAAATACGGACAACGACACCAGCGCTGAGATCAAACAGCCAACTGCTTTTTCTTTGGGCTAAGAAGGCACTTGAGTAGCAAAGCCTTGTCTCATAGTCCTGCTCTATGGCGCAGAGGCATGGACATTATCAAAAATGAATGAGGGTGTTCTTGGTTGCTTCGAGAGAAAAATTCTTCGGGCGATTTTCGGTCCCGTCTGCATTGAAGGTGAATGAAGGAGGAGATACAACGACGAACTGTACGGACTGTACAGCGACATGGACCTAGCCAGAAGAGTGCAGATCCAAAGAGTGAGATGGCTGGGTGATGTAGAGCGTATGGACACCAACGCTCCGGTCCGAAAAGTCTTCGAATCCGCTCCCGGGGGACACCGCAGTAGAGGAAGGCCAAGACTCAGGTGGCGCACGCAAGTGGAAGGGGACCTCAGCCAACTTAGCGTGCGAAACTGGAGGCAGCTGATCAGGGATCGAGCTGGCTGGAGACGCTTGTTGACTGAGGCCCAGGTCCACCCCGGACTGTAGTGCCACCTAAAGTAAGTAAGTAAGCAGATGCACTGAACATATGCTCTTTCTACGAAGTAATTGAAGTCATCTTTGGTGCTGTCATCCTTATCCACTGTAGAAGCATAAGTATGAGCTGATCAGGCTTGTATTATAGAATTTGTCTTTGATTCGGATTGTTCCAAATCCAAATCAGCGTTGTATCCGTTCTTTGAAGCAATCACCCGCCTTTGCCCGAAAATATCTGCTTTATAGCAGTCAAGGTCCCTTGCAAGTGAACCTATAAACCTCGATTTTTCGAGCATTCTCATTCGTCAGCTATGGAATGCCAGAGTCCCTGACCTCACCGAAAATAAATTCACAAAATGTATGTCGATAAACTAAAATGATTGGTATTATGTGGCCTGAATTTCTTAGCCAAATTTACTTTCCTGAGGTCGCTGGCGAAACCACTATCACTATTTCTTAGAACCTGTTGCCCAGCTACCTAATTTAACGCCTCTTTGTATTAAAATTTTTGTCACCAAATCCAAATTAGAATCTTTTCCTACTTAATACCCATCAACCTACTTCCTCTTGCAAATTCTATTTTTTCAAATCAGAATACCTAATTAGTTGCTTAACACGATACACTACTGAGAAGTGTAAATATCTTACCATCTGCGTCATTGAGACGAATTTATGTTGTATGCATGTATATCAATTTACTCGCAACCTAATCCGTTCTGGTTATCCCCTCAAAATCAATCGAATTAACCACTTTCTCATTTTCAAAGTGCCCAATGCGCACACATTTTTTTAAATTTTTTTTTAAAAAACAACAAAATCCCTGGCTAATTGCATAATTTCGATGTAAAAAGAAGTATGTGTATAAAATTGGAAAAATAAAATAAAGCGCAACTCTGAAAAAGAAACAAAACAAAAGATACTACTTAACCGAAGCAAACCGAAGCAAACCAAACCAACAACAATACCGGTTTAAAATGCCACGCTATCTGAACTCGCTCCATTTACTATATTTCTACGTACGAGAGTATAATTCTTTTAAATTCTCCTACCCCCCTCCGCTACGATATACCCATATTTCTGAGCTTCAACCAATATACCCAATACGCTCAATACACTTACGAGAACCATACCATAGTCTAGTACGCGAATGGATTTCAAGCAAAATCTAGCGAAATTGCACACACAATAGGAACGAAACAGGGGAAAAAAAGGTAAACATTCTAAAAAAGAGAAAATAAACGAGCAAAAAAGAATAAATAAAGTAGGTATCTCAAAGTCAACAAAACAGTCAGAAGTTTCCAGCTTAAAGGTATCCGCACACCTTTGGTAGTGGTAAAACTTCCTCACTACTCGTATCATCTTTAGTCTCTACCACCTCGATCAAGCTCCAGCTTATCCCCAACAACACGGAATGCCCCTAAATCTGTGAAAAATCAACAGAACTACAAAAAATGACATACTCGTACAACAGGAACACAACAGATACATTATCTTTCAGGCGCGCGCATTATTGTTAATCTGAATGCGCGGCTAAAAAAAAAAAAACCAAAAAAACAAATTCTCATAACGTAGTAGATACTCGTACATGTTAAATACCACAAATCTCTCGATAGATTGTTTTTTTTTGGTGAATGGCGAGGCATTGTATGTAGATGTTTTTGTTAATACAAAAAATTCTGCAAGCTAAAAACCTGTTGTTGAGCTTCAGATACACCACTTCAACGAATGACAGAACTCGGAACCATCAAAAAATCACTCTTTCATAGCGATAAAAAAGGGAACCACCAACCAAGCAATTTGTAGATACACAAAATTGAAATCGGTTTCAAAGTCGAATTTGAATTTCTGTTCGTTGTACTCGTACTCGTATTGTTAAGTTTGAGATATTTCTTAAAAAAAAAAAAAAAAAACTTTAACTCGAAAGAGACAAAAACCAAACCAAGAGGGATGGAGGAAAAATTCAAATAATTTTCGGTATAACGACGCAAACAGGCTTAAATCAACAACGACAACGACCTTGAGAGTGTCAGAGAGAACGATTGGCTTGTTTTCAATAAAAAACAAAAAAAACAAAAAAACAAAAATAATTCCAAAGCAAATGGAAAAAAAATTTACAAAAGAACTGCTAAAATGTCAAAAGATACAAAAAAAAAAAAAAAAACAGTGAACACTGGTTTAAGTTTGAGTTTGAGTTGAACGTTGGTTTTTGTTTTTTGAATCGAAATGACCTAATCGGAATGGAATTGAGTTCTACTGGGTATTATTGCACTGCTTCGTTTAGACCACTTCCCTCCATCGATGACCCACTGCTGGGACAGAGGAGGGGAGAAAACATACTTGCAATCAAGATTAAATAAATGCTTTTGCGTTAATTGAATTGTCTTCGACAAAAAGTACTCGTACAGGGGGGAGATACTTATTCGTTCGATCAAGCACATAAATTACTCGTATGTTCGAATACGAGTATCTCTGACATAGTTTTGTCCAGTTACCAGTTTTATTTTTAATGTGCCTCACCTCTACTGTACTCGTTTACAGGAGTTAGGTCAATTGGCTGAGAAGTTGGTTAATTTCGATACATGTTCGACAGGGTACGACTACTCGTATCTACTGTCTAACTATTGGTACCCCTCCTCTATAGATCGCATTCACGTTTAAGTCATTAAGCCGACGATACTCGTACTTTCAGCAGGTTAAGCTGGATTTTTCTATCATAGATACTTACTCGTACATGCATGACACGTATCTATTATATATTTACATAGATACACACATTTGACCAATTCAAATCACGTTTAGTAAATTACCCAAATCGAGTTATAAATTCTCAACGATGACAAACAAATTAGAAATAAACTACACACTGGACTTCTGGATCTTGTGAGTGAGTTGGTTCGATTTGAAATTCTAGTGCGATCCTCATTCGCAAAAATGTTGCCTGCCTGTTGGATGCCTGGCAAAGATAGGCGATTTCTGTGAAGGAATGTCGATTTTAAAAAGAACCACTTTGAAGCGCTTTCCATTTGTCACACGTTGTTTGTATCGTTTGGATTCACATCAATGTTCAGGTTGAAAATGATTAGACTGTCATCGAAGAAGAATTGTGTGGGATTACTTAAGGGAGCATCTACTATACACATAGACGACTTAATCTCTGTCACTTTCAAATCAATTTTCACTATCAGCCAGGGCAATAAATATCATGATTTTACTTTTCACGTAAAAAAATCTCTTTCTATCTCAATCGTCTCTATGTATCTTATGGACAATTTGTTATTTTGATTGGTTCGAGTGGGTGGCGATATCGATTTGGAATAAATTTACACCTCATTTTGTATAAATCTGTTTTCGATTCCATTCAGAATATCAATTTGAAATCAAAAGAAAACAATTACGTAAGTCATTTGGAAAATGTTCTAAAATTGATTGAGTCAATTGAGAGTTGGTGGGTTACATCATTTTGTAGAGAACATCAGACGTGTCGTTACATTTTCTATTTCATAAAGTCGCCTGACAGGGTTTTGCTTATTTGCTGAGGCATTGAATGAGAATCTAATGTCACGCAGTTCTCGTCTGGTGTTCGAGTACATATTCAGATTAACTTAGGTTCTGCATCTTGTCTTGAATCCACAACTTCCCGTACACCAATGCAAGTACTACTGGTGAAGAGAAAACGCCGAAGAGACTCGCGGAATCTTCCATGTCACACCGTAGATATGTCAAATTCAAAACCAGAAGCGAGGTCTGGGCCTTGTTGAAGAGGAGAGATCCGAAAAATCAAGAAATAAAACCAAACACGCTTTAAGGTGGAGCTCGGAAACTTCGCCAACGATTCGTCGAAACTCAAAATACAACAAAAGGCAGAGAAAGCTGTTAAAAACCCTAATATTGCCACGAGAAAATATTTTGAATTGACTTGTCCAGCTACGGAAAATTCCTGCAGATCGATTACACAGGGAAACCTATAGACCTCTAAGCAGGTCACTTAGGATTTATTTGGGGGAAACCTAGAGTCTTTGCAAGTCCATGCAAAAAGAATATAAGAAGCTTATTAGGATTTCGAAGACTGCAAAGATCGAAAGACTCGGTGAAACCGTACACGAGGTCAAAGTCCTTACAAGGGGTTAATTGGGCGGACTGAAGACAGATGGCATTCATACTACTGAGCCAAAGGATGCAAGACTGCCGCCTCTGTTTAAAATGCAACATTGTCTACCAACGTGAAAGATTGGTATAGTGCATGCTGGTAAACCCTCCATTAGTGTTGATGCCTACACTAAGTCTTATCCAGATGATGCTCTATCAGGTTTCGATCAGGCAACCCCAAACGTGCTTGACTATTGGGCAGAAATGGGCTTTTCGTCGCTCCCCAAAGTATGTGGGTGTCATCCTGGATCGCAAAACTTCTTTGGACTTAATATGTCGCGTTGAAGAGTTCCAAGGCGATTTCGGCTTTCTGGCAATAAAAAGCAGCTCTTGGCGTCATATGGGGCCTGTGACAGGGCGCTATTGTAATACTCAGTCTTTTCTTGCCTATCGTTAGGGAGTTAGTAGTATGGGCCCCTGCAAAATTATTAAGGCTTCACCAATTAATCACGTTGGCTTATAAAAAAGTCGCTACGTTTTGTACGTTTACAACTTGCCGATTATAGGCTTTGGTGAGTGGCAAGACAGGTAGTCCATACCAGGACTTAAAACACGGTACCATGGGAGTCAGGTGCCCTCTGGATTTTGGCCGAGCCTGACTTGAAGTGGTAGGTCTCTTGTGTTCGTGACAGTGACTGTGGCTTAAACTTAAACCGCAGAAAGAGTGGACCTGCTGTTCTCACCTGACTGACTGATCGCACGAGATTGTCCTCTGGATTTTTGTGAGGCACAAGAGCTGTCAGTGCGTCCCTTTCTTCCTCCTATCAGATCCGTTAACAAATTTTTGATCTTTGTTAAAATAATTACTGAAACTTTGATGATTCGCCTACTGAATGCTTTTTGACTTGGTTTTATAGACATGCCGTCTGATGGGAAGAAACAAAAAACTTCCGTGCTCAAGAACGGTGTTAAGCGGAATCAGAGCCAGCAAAAGATTGTATTCGGACCTTCATGGTTGTCTCTCTATGACGAGAATGTCTGTTCTGAGGACGACAACGCTGGATTTCACTCCCCGTAAAGGATACGTTCAGCTATTCTAAGCGTTGATATATCCAATCCGAATGGCAACGCACTTTGTTGTACGGACGAAATCTCTGGGTCTGCAGCGACAGGCATGCTGCCATAAAAACCCCTTCAAAGCAAATTTAAAATTGCAAACATTCTCTGGACGCAGTCATAAGCCTGAATTCATTAAGCCTTGTTTGAGTACCATGTCACAATAGAATTGGAAGAACTGAAATCGGCGATGAACCAGGAAAAGATCAGAGGAACTTGGGTTACGACTATCGACGTCCTCTGTTAAGTTTCTTGTTGGGATAACTGCAGTTGGCTTGACTCTCCCAAAAGTCAGCGATTTTCTTCAGTAGGGAAAAACTGTTAGTTGCCCTTTGCCGGAGCAGAAAACGCTGTTGTAAAGTGATACAAAAAATAAAATATCTGCTTAGTCTGGAGGCGTTTAATGTCTGAGTGTCTGGCCTGTAAGAACTCGGAATCCGGTGCTTATACGGTGACTGCTACAGGGAACAAAAGTAGCTGCTGATTTATTATACGCTCCTAGAAACCTTCGACACTTGCTAGATAGGAATAAAAATGGTGAATTTGGCTCATAAGTAGCAACAATACTGGCCAATCAGTTGACATTCTAAGTAATGCGACTTAACTTACCTTGAATTATTGCTATTTCTATCACAGATACTTTAATAAAATTCCCGGTAGCTATCACCCCTTTTAAAATTTCAATTGTAAAACGTTTCGCTATGAATGCTTATCTATCCATACTCAAGACATCTTTGAACGTACTCTGAAATGCCTTGTTGAACTCTTTATTTTCTAGCCATTATAACCTACAAACATTCAAAACCAATGTACATTGGCATCTCTCTTTTCTCTCCCTAATTCCACTAGTCTCAATGCCAGAAGCGATCCATTGGCCTCTTTTCTTCTTTAAAGGTATTCATAGTTCGAAAAGTCCCTAAAATATTACAAAGACATCAACGAGTATTCACGAACTAAGTCAGTCTGTACTGTGGTATCATCGGCAGTGAATAGGTTCAGAACGTTATTGACTTTTTTCCAGCTGACATTTAGAATTTGTTTGTTTGGTTTGTGTGATGTTTATATGTCTTTTGGCATGTTTTGTGTGATTTAGATCCAGAACTATAAAGCAGTCATACTTCTGTGGGCAAACGACAAACATCGTTAGCACAGTCCAGGTGTTTTAGGCGCGTTCTCATCGTTTGTCTTATTATTATCTACGTTTTCTCCTATGAATTGTACAGGAGGTGAAATTTATACATAAATGTATGATGATACAGAGCTCGTACTTGAATTCAAGGTGGCAGCATGCTTAACTAAATGCTTTATTTGGCTGCAACATTGTTTCTACGCTTACTGGCTTGATCCCATTTGAACGTCACCGTAGTCAATGTTTTGTAAGTACTCGTACTTTGTATCGGTCGAAGATTTTCTAACCTAGGCTTTCACATATCATGACAATGTATTTTAAATTCGTTGGATAGTTTTTGTGGGACTCTTGGCTTCATCGTAAGTAGTGCTGGGCTATTTTTTACACTAGGCTAAAATGGCTGTGATCCGAGCTGTAAAAGGCTAATAGTCTAAGGCTAGTACTTTGCAGATATTTCTTTTTCGTCAACCGTTCGGTCTGTCCTAAATTTAAAATAAACGACTTGGCAAGTGCCAACGTCAATTTCAAGTTGAGTTGTCAGAGGCTTGCAGTTCGGAATAAAAATCTTTCAGTTCATCTAAGATTCCAGGACATAAGAAATCATGGTGTAAGGGGAATATTTTGTACTCTTGTACTCAGTCCGCCAGTACCCTATTACTAAGGAGTTGGCTTAGGGACTAAAGGCGTTTTCTCATCCCTGGGGTGGTCATTTTTGGGTTTTACTACTCTTTTTGTACCCGAAAGTAGAGGGAGCAGATCCTGTTTTTACCCAAATTGAAACATCAATTTCCCTAGTTTATGTCGCCTACTTTCGTTGGCGAGAGTTGGCGGTTGACACATTTCTGCCACAAACACTTCTTCTCCAGTCAAAGTTGTCTAAAATTTTGTAATCTTCTGCGATCGCCGAGAAAAGCCTTTTTTTTAGAGACTCGTATTTTACAACGTCTGATTTTGTTGAGCAAAGAAGTTGCATTAAATTTTGTTTACGGAATAAAACGTTAAGAATGTTGCAGAAGGCCTTCGGTGACCAGGCTACGTCACGAAAATTTTGTTTACAAGTGGTACAATCAATTCAAAAAAAACAGAGAAAACGTTGAGACAAAGACCCTCCTGAACAACACGTCAAGGAAACCAAAGATTTGGTGCTTAAAAATCGTCGATTGAGAATTAGAGTCCTCGCTGGATATATTTGGACCAGTCCAGACCATGTTGAAAGATGTTTTGTGCCTGAAAAAAGTCAAACCCCGTTTAGTTCCATAGGCACTCAATTTTGCGTTGGTTCTTTGAGAACATTTCGCCAACAATTCAACTCATATCGTTCCACAATTACCGTATTTAGCACCGTGTGACTTTGGATCATTCACTAAGCTTTCAACACGATTGATGAAGTAAGAACCAAACGCTGCGCGCTTTGAAGGGCTTTCCGGAAATCGAGTTTTGAAAATTGTTCCGAGAATTGGATAAGTGTATTGTATCGGGAGTGGAGTTCTTTGAAGGCGATGAAATAGATGAAGAAAAATAAACAAAAATTGTAAAATTCATAAACAATTTCACAAACCATTTTTGATGACAGTAGAATGGCCACTGATTGCTTTTTTATGTTGAATTTATCTTTCTTTTCTTCACTTACTTTCAACAGGGGACTTCGTTCGTCTGTCATTGTTTATTGTGAACCCCCTTGTGGCCAAAGTTCAATAGTTGGATAAATGACCCATTTGCTTTAGATAGGTGGTGGCGATGGAGCGATGATTAGCTCATTGGACTATCACGCAGAGGGTCCGTGGTTCGATCCCTGTTTTTCGAACTGTCATCACCCTTTCGGCGGGCAATAGCAAATTCCCGATGGTAAAATTGCCTATGAAAAAACTTCTAAGGAGTGCCGTTCGGATTCGGCGATAAACCGTAGGTCCCGCTCAGATGTAACAAAAAATGACAACATGAGGAACACAAATGAGTGTCAAGAAGCTAGGCCATGTCTCATACCGGGCTGCCAGCGCCACAGTGTTTTGCTTGTTTGCTTCAGATCTCCATTGAAAAGGTCAAACGTTATCCTGGAATACTTCGGACGATTGGTAACGGCTGGCCTTCTTCTCTTAAGTTGTTTCCAAACTATCTAAAAGGTGGAGGGTTTTTCATAAGATGAGCCCCAATTTGCTATTTAAAAAAAAAAAAGAAAAAAAGTGTGTTAAGGTAGCAATGCATGAGTGGATAAGCTAGAACCGAGTTTTAAATAACTTTTTTGCATAACACGTCCTATATTCGTGTAATTTTACGTCAATTCTGCGCCTCTGACCTTAGGCGTAATGTTGTTCTAGAGGTATTCAATCGCACGATCGGGGCTGGTAATTTACAGGGCCATTACTGGCAATAAGGCCATCACCGAATTTCGTTCTCAATGAGTCGATTTTGGCACTCGCTATGGGGTTAGTTGCATCTTCTTGCTAAACCACATATTCCTATTTAAACAAGATAATGGTTAAGATTATGGGAAGAAGTACGGGTCAATGATCGCCATGAAAACTACACCAAATATTCAATTTCTTGTTATACAATGTTGCAACCAGACATCTGTATGGATACATTCACGCAATGGATGCACAACTTGATTCATGGACACTTGTCATTACTCATTGTACAATGAGACCTGTGAATGAGTCTGAATGAGTGCGGGTATTAAAGTTATTTTGTGCGTAGTTGTACTGTCGACCGTCGAAATTCATGGATGGGCTAACACACAACTCACAAGGGTTGAATATGCGTGAATGCTTGTGCGAAAATTCACGAAAATTCCCGTATACCTGTTAATTGAAAAAAAGAAAAAACCCAAAACGCACAACAGAATCCCAAAATCGTCTGCGCAATAACTCGAGTAACGCGAATGATTCGAATGCCCTTTCCACCCTCAGTACAGCATTCACACATACCCAAAATAAAGAATGATGAACGAATGATAAGTGTGAATCATGGCTTGAATGAATCCTATGAGTTATGAGACCTCGTTGCATCCATGCTCATATGCATTCATCATTCTCTTGACTCATTGAGTGAGGAATCACTGTGTGTGTGAATTGAATGAGTATGGTCTGTTAATTTCTATGGGTGTCTCATGGGTAACATTTTTGGCATTCACGCAGATCTCTAGTTGCAACCCCTTCGGCTTTTCACTTGGCCAAGTGTATCAATTCTCTCCCATCTGGATAAAGTTCGAATTTCATAACGGTAATTTGGCGTTAGCCCTCTGGTCAATAGGATCTTCTACGGACATTTGACAGATCCCCCGTTCTTGAAAATGGAGTTCTGGTGTTTCGCTTTCTCATTTGGACGGCAATCAGTCCAATTTTTCACTATTTTTTCCAATAAATCTGGCCGTATGGCGTCAATGGTGGCTTTAATATTGCCTTCCAATGCTTCAAGAGTTGCTGAGTTACTAAACATTGCTGGAAATAAAGTTGACACCAAATTGATTTTGCAATAAATTGATGGTTAAGTGCGCTATATGGAACCAAATGTCGATGTTTAGCTGACCGATGATACCAGCGTGTAAACCGCACCAAACAGTCAATTTAAATGGATGTAATGGTCATTCGTTAGCAGCTTTAGGATTGTCTTCGCTCCATATACGGCAATTTTGCTTGTTGACGAAGCCATTCAACCAGAAATGAGCTTCATCACTAAACACAATTATTCGATGAAAATGCTCATCTTCGGCCAGTTTCAAATTAGCCCAATCAGCAAAAATGCGACGTGAACGATGGTCATTTAGCTTTAATTCTTGCACGAGCTGTATTTTATAGGCACGTAAGCCAAGATTCTTACGTACAATTTTCCACGTAGTCGAAGGACAAAGGCCAACAAGTTGAAAACGGCGACAAATCGACATTTCGGCGTCTTCTTCAACACTTCGCGCTACAGCAGCAATATTCTCTTCTTTACGCACATTCCTTTGTCTTGTTAATGGTTTTGAATCGAGAAGGGTAAACTTAGTGCGAAAACGATCAATAACTGCACGAATTGCTTGCTCACTAGGCCGATTATGTTGACCGTAAAATTGACGAATTGGTCTATGAACTTCACGAACAGATTTATTTTTTTCAAAGTTAATTTCCATAATTTGGAAGCATTGTTCTTGCGTTAAACGGTTCATGATGAATTCCCAAACCTTACTGAACAGAAATGTCAATATAGTTTGACATTGACAGCTGTCAAACCATTGACAACTATCGAAACTTCTCATGCAGCATGTACGACTTGATTGTCCTACCAGAATCGAGCAGACTTTTGGAAGATGGTTCTTCTGGAAATGAAGTGTGAATTTTGCAAAATACTTCCAAGAAGGCTGTTGACATTGAAGGCCTCGGTTTTGTCATTACCGAATTTGACGAACCAATTTACACTTATCCCACTGCATTTCTTGTAAGGCTAAAGGTACGAGTATCTACCTTTCTAATGTGTGAGAGTTAGCTCCGAATTTCGTACGTACCGTGAGACTATTTGAATTCCTTCTACTCCAGTCTATTCAATCCAATTACAGTAATTCGTTGAAAAATGCACTTGCGACTTGACATTGTCACAATCTTATGAAATGACTGATATACTGCAAAGTTACGAGTATAACATAGTCGATGACACATTCCAGAGTGTTGTGATGAAACCGCTCCCATAGAATGTTCTAGTCTTGTAGTCACTCCAAGTTTTTATTTCTCAGGAGAGCAACTTTTGCGCAGTTTCAGAATCAGATTCATATTGCTTACAACACACTTGTTGTTATTGCATATAATTGCTTCATTATAGTCATTTGTAGTAGCTTTTATCTCACTGGCTGTTATGTATGTACATATAGGAATGTTCTCTAGATTATCCGATAGTCACGTCCAATCAACAAGGCGATGACTACTTTCAACTTTTCCCACCTGAAATGTCCAAAATTGTTCAGTTCAAGATCGATTTCCAAGAAGGCAAATCACCCACGGTCCTAAAATACATACTCGTAGATTTAAAACGGTTCATAGTTGACGTCATAGTGTCTGACTAGTCCGCTCTCTAATTGGCGAAAACTACATTTTTCATGAATTACTCATTCAGCCCGATCGAACAGTCATAAGCAGCTAATTTCCCAACAATGTTACGATGATGTTTGATTTTATTTTTTCGCAGAATTTAACATAACCAACGGATTCACCTTCCTTTTGCAATGAATCGTAACCATCTTCTGGTGTACGAGTAAGTTGAAAGTAAATTTTCACTCAATTTCGGATGAAAATAAGACCGTTCCTCGCCAATTAGATAACAGACAAAAAAATTTGTGTAAATAAATTGAAAATAAAACGGCTGACTGTTTATACAGGTGAATTACTATAATTTGTCGACAATGTTGTTTTTTTTTTCCTAAATAGTGAGTGATGTCATTTTGAAGTTCATTTAAGCGGCCAGATACTCGTAATAAACAGAAATAAAAAAGAAAACGCTCAAATCGGGCACCACCTTTGGAGTGAATCGGTTTCAACAAAAAAACAAATAAAGCCGACAAATTGAGGAGTGTAACATTTGAAGGCATTCAAACCGTCCAATTTGAATTGTTTATTGGTTTTGGTGTTGGATACTTCCCTCTCTGTGATATTTGAACGACCTTTTATTGCTTTGTTTCTTCCTGCAACGACGGCTATTTTGATGTTCACATGCAGTGGTGACTTGAGCTTCTAATGAATTTTCTTTTCAATTTGTGCTAGTCAATTAGTCAAAATAAATAATGAGGCGGTCTCTATTGTTCCAAGTTGATGGACTTCATTCAGTCCAGACAGAGTTCAGATATCGCATCGCAAATTATATCAATTAGACTAGTTGTCATAAATACAGACGATGGCACAATTGGCTAAATTTGAATGTTGAATTGTTCGTAATTCATTTTGGCACAGGGATGTTAAGTAGATGACGATGTTATGAGATGTCAAGGTGACGGCCAAAAGGTGACGCATTCTTGATACAACGGACAAATGTTTGTTCACGTGATTTTCTGTTTCCATTATTGTTGGAGACAAAGGATCACAATAATGAGAGCGAGTTCCACAGGTGACCCACTTTGGACCTAATTCGGATGAAAATGAATCCAGTGAGCCAATGGGATTCCGTTTGGAAGTAAGAATCAGTCTGGGTGACTTGTGACCTTTATAGTTTTCCGATTTGACATGCAAGGCCTGTCCCAAAGCCCTCGATATATGATTTGGCATTTTTTCTTGTCATCCGGCTGGAGACATCCCCCGAAGTAATCCCCATTCGAATAAACAAGGCGCTTCTTTGGCAAGCCTGTTAGTCTCTATGTCGTCGATCCGGTACTCTTTGAAGGTATTTTCAATCGTGGGAACAGCCAGAAGTCACAGAGGGTTACGTCGAGACTGTACGGAGGCTGGCGTGGTTTTGTAATTTTGTGTATTGTCAAAACCGCACTTTCTGAAGGTAAAGTTCCTTATTTACTGTCTGGCCTCTCTGAGCACATTCAAGGCTTCCGACTTTGATTGTATGGTTGGAAGATTCTACTGTGGAGACCACTACCGGGGTCTTTTGAGGATTTTTTCCATTATTGGTGATCATTTCCCAGTTATTCTGATCGACTTCGAAGCGAAGCATTTTCAGCCCTTCCAGTAAGGAACACAAATTCTAGGGAAAGTCCAAAAATTTTTCTGAATCGCGCGGAGTCAAATGATGGTTTTCTGAAGCTGGAAGCCGTTCGATATTTTCTAGTGCTGTTGTGTTCGAGGGTCTACCAGAATACGGTTCACTCTTAACGGGCTGCTGGCAATTTGTAAACCGCTTGTTTTACTTTTATTTGTGTTTTACCCCAATGTCCTCCTGTCTTTCCCAAACTTCGTCGCACAGCTGAATATACGCACTCTGTGCCAAGCGACTTGATGTGATGTTGAATGCAATGGGTACCCAAAAAACTATGACAGACCGATGAATACTTTCTCGGTCGACTAATTTGTAGCTTTTCTTCCCTGATCAATCGTTGTTGTTCACCTAATGCTACATATTCGCTCACGTATCATAAAGTAGCAATTAGTCCGCCTTGTGCGGCCTAGTTCCTAGTTCCTCGGACTAAAGGGAAACCCCTGAGGAAGCTCATTTGCGGCTGCAGACGAGAGAAGGGCTTTAGAGAAACCTAAGTGAAAGGCTACTTTCACAGGACTTTTAGGCTTAGAAACCAAGGCTTCCAGGTTGGGGTGGGTGATATGTGTAGACCCTTAAAACCACGTCCTACTGGATAACTTCAGAGCGCCTAGATCGCTTTAAAGTGGATGGCCATCTAAAAATTGGATGAAAAACTCAGACATCTACTACGGTAACTGGATTTGCTAGTTAAGGAAGACTTAGCCAAATAGTTCCAAGTTTTCGGCAATCAGGCGAACGTCTTATTACAAACCGCATCAAGGCCAACTGCCTAGACCCAGTACGTGTTTAGTAGCTTTGCTATAACACCGAAAGGCGTAAGGAGATCTTAATACTTAGCTGGATAAACAAGCTTTTTAAGCGGGTCTTCAGGATATATAGTACATCCTGTACTTTGTACAACAGTCTCGAGTTTAGAATGTGCAACAGGGTATAACGTTTAAGTAGTAAGCACACGAGATAATGATATTGCAATCGACGATAGACAATTCCCCCATTGTCGATGTCAGAACATCCGGAGGAAACAACTTCAGCTCGGGTCGGACTAAGTCAGGCATAATGCAGTCAAGTAAGTCTGTGAAAGTTCGTGGACGCCAAGGTGCTGATGGGATCTCTCCCTCACTCTTCCCCCAAGATCTCTCAACATTCTAGTCCTCCTCGTTACCAAGCCTTTAATGAATGTCAGTGCGCACAACTTTCTCGGAAAGAAGAACAAAGAACACGAGAGCCGAGTGATCCAGAAAATGGAGATATGGTGCGGGAATGGCGTTTGAAAATGTTGTCAGATAATAAAACGAGCATAACAGAGTAACCCAGAATAGAAGCCAGCAAAGATGAACATAATCAACTAGTTGTAGAGTTGCATTGATCGCTGAAAAAATGGAAAACAACTTGTGCAAATTATAGTATAACAGCGGTGGTCCAGATACCGACACAAGCGTCTGAAATGGCCGAGTTATGTTGGCCATCAGATCTCTGGCCCAACAAGACTTCGAGTATAATCAGTGATGGCACAGTACGGGACATCTGTAAGCAAGAACAATTTGCAAGCAGATGGCGAGACATCGTGAAAGCTGGAGAACGACCATCATTCTTGTACAATAACGCTCTCTATATAAGATCTTTCGGAGCTCAAACGAACGTTTTTTTCTAATTTTATGAAGACGATATCCAGATCTTTCGCAACGTCTATTGCTTTATTTTTGAACCTGCTTTCTACAAAATTCCATTGACTGCCATAGAATTAAAAAAAAGAAGCCAGTCAGTAGTTGTTTAAATTTTCGTGACGTTTTTGCCTCTATACAGTGGAATCAGAATGATCTCCTGGTTAGATTGATCACTTTTTTACACAGGAGTCTGAGGTTATTTTGAATAGATAACGTTGTTGCCCCGTTATGAACGGAACTATAATCGTTTAAGCAGTGATTAGGGCTACGAGTTTAAAGTACATCTTCTGCTAAAACGCATTTGTTAACATCAGGGGTCTAATCACTGCCTCTAACTCTCACTTAAGGTTTTCAACGCATGTACATATAAAGCCACACTTTTGGCTCAACACGTCACGAGATCTTTCTGCTTCTCTGATAATATATCTGTCTTAGCTCTTCCATCAACACTTTGGATCCTTCAAGTAGAGAGATGCCTCCGACTTCCGCCTATGACACTGCTTAAGCCGGAATTTTTATGAATATAACATAACTTGTATCTTCCTTTCATTATATTCTCCCAAAATTATTTTTAGCTAAAACAACTTCAAGGGGTAAGAGTCAAGACTTGAAAACAAACAAGATGTGCCGTTCACATGTCTGCCCAAAAGTGTTATCAACAAACACAAGCACTAACTAAACACTTTCTGACAAAGGACAGTACTAGGAAAATCTTCTGTTTCCCGTCCTCCAAGACAAATTAACGCCGCAATTTACGAATATGTGTTCATCCTTCGATCTAAAAATACCATTTTACCAAGAAGAAGGCACTCTATAAAATGATTTCCTCCCTTTCCGAACAAAGTACAGATGTCTTGTAGAAATTGCTGTGGCACATCCCTGTGCCTTCATTCACATATACGAGTAGATACGTCAGATACTTATTTCCTTTTGACTTGACATATGTGGAAAATGTCGTCTTTTTTTCTCACACCCATTCTAATCTATTCATCTATCCGTCGCGTCGGTTGTACTCGTACCTTTATTTTTATAAACAATAAACGAGTGCGAGGTCTGCCAGTAAGAAAATCCTTTATATGGCTTCCTTGATGAAAGGAAAAACATATAAAGGAGGAAATAGAGAAAAACAAACTATCTTGCCATGGTATTCGTATATTCTAGCTATGCCAATGCAATAGCACTCGAAAAGTGCTATGATTTGTCGACAACGTCAACGTCAACTACAACGACAACGGCAGTGGTGGAGGTCCGTTGGGACTTTTCTTTTTTATGTTGTCATTCCAGAACCCTATGTCACAGATACATTACTCCGAGTATTCGTCAACCTGATTGCAATCGGCGTAGCCCTATCCACATTAGAACAACAATACCAAAAGCAAACAACAACAACTTAGCGAAATTTAATTAGATTTTAAGTTCAACCAAGTTACGAGGTAATACCCCGCGGGACGACAACCATAATGAAAACAACACCAGCAATGGCAACCACGATGAGTTAATGTTTGCACTTTTGGTCGCCAAAATGTCCCCCGGAAGACTATCCAGCTCCATCTAAACGACGACAAACGCTAACGCACCATTTTCTTGGTTCGTTCTCAAGAGATACGGATACGATACGTAAATTGTAAAGCAAATAAACGCGCGCCGGATAAAAAAGAAAAGAATAAAACAACAGAACGGAGACAGGGCCGTTGTGATGATAAACTATAGATACTACTACGGATAAGGGGCACGATGTGGGGTAGGCTCTTAATCCGTTATTATTTAATTAAAGCGACCAGAAATGGGTTAACAAACTGATTTGCGCACAAATTGTTTTATCGGATGCGCTACCAGCACCACTACCCCATACAATCCACGTTCTAGATGCAAGATACTCTTACAACAATGCAACACAGTGCGTATTGGATGATTGGTTGGTTTGCTGGTGGTGCTTGGATCGTGGTCTTGTCTGGTCTGGTCTGGTCTGGTCTGGGCTACTCATTCACTATTATAGGCTTCGTGGGGAATTAAATGATTTTATAGCTCATGGCAGGGAAACGAATCAAATGACGACTTTATTAGTCGAAGACGCAATAAATGCGGGATCAAGAAGCGCGCTTTGGTCTTTAGAGATCTTGCATCACCCTTCGTCAGTACAAATTGCTAATCTTAGTTAATAGCGGGACATTCACATTAACTCACTCGTACTACTCGTTTGCTTGGCTAATAAAATCGGATAGCACAAATAATAAGACATAAGCGCAGTAATAAAATTAGTTTAGAGAAATTTACCCGCACGCAAGTTTGATTTACAGAGAAAGATGAAGATGAAGATTCGAGTATCTATAATCACCGCGCCTGTGTGGGAGTTAAGGTCAAAATGGTCACCGATGTGTGTGATAATCTTGTTAGTAATGTTCAAGTAATGGATGGCAAATTGAATATTAATGAGATGTGTCATTCGCAGTCGTTGCGGAGTGACAGCATGGGATTTCAGTGAGAGAAATGACGAATATCGATGGAGTGCCAGAAGGTTGTCACGTAGGACACGTAATTTTACTTATAAAAAAAGCAAAAATCATTTGCCATGCGAGTCGTTTCGGTGTTATTGTGTGTGAGCCATCTTTATACTGAAATTTACTGACGTACTCTGCAATTGAGGTTGTCATGAAGAATGTAGTCTTCTGTTAAAACACACTTCTTTGCCTTATTTTTGGTCGGACCCATGTATTGGTTTGATAAATCAATTGAACTTTCAGCAGAGGATTTTTGTATTGCCGACTTATTTCAGTGTAATAGGTCCCTGACTTCAGGCCAGGTAAGTCTACCATCAATCAAATATCCACACTACGGCCGTTGAAAAAGACCCTGTAATTCTAGATCGACAATCTCCACCTGTTTGTCGACTTTAAAGCCGCATATGACAGCGTGTACAGGGACGCGCTGTGTAATGCCATGTTTGGTTTTGGCATTCCTGCCAAACTCGCCTGGTTGTGCAGTATCACAATGGAGAATACTCGCTGCTCCATTAAGATCGCTAGAGAATAAACCGATGTTAATGTCAAAAAAGGAGCAAGACAAGGCGACGCGCTGTCATGTGTATTTTCCAACATCGGTTTAGTGAGAATTCTGCAAAATTCACTGGCCAATAGAAGGAGAACTACTAACTACAAGTCTTCCCAATTGCTTGCTTACGCAGATGACTTCGACGTTATTGGACGAAGACAGCAAGACGTCAATGAGGCATTTGCAGCTATCGAAGCGGAAGCGGCTAAAATTTGTCTCACCGTAAATGAGGCAAAAACCAAGTATATGCTGTCATCAAAAAAGGACTCTCCACATCGACAACTGGGTCAGAGTGTCACAATTGGCAGCTATAACTTCGAGGCAGTTAAAGACTTTGTCTACCTTGACTACCCAGTTACAAGTAGCAACGATACCGGCATGCAAATAAGACGTAGAATAACTGACTTGTTTTTTGGGATCAAAAGGCAATTGAGTACTAGAGCCCTCTCTGGCAAGATCAAACCAGATTTATAGAAGACCGTGTTTATCTCCATCTTGCTTTATGGCGCAGAAACATGGACACTATTGAAAAAGGATGAAAAAGCCCTTCGCCGTTTCAAGAGGAAAATAATTGTTGGTCCCGTTTATATTGATGGGGAATGGAGGAGAAGATTGACCCACGAACTGTACGGGCTGTACAACGACATTAGGTTGGTCCCGCGTTTACGTATTCAATGCCACACCACAGCTTCGTCCCGAATAATCTTCAAATTCGAGCCCCGGGAACTACGTATGAAGCAGAGGCCGGCCAAATCTACGGTGGTGCGAACACCGTATGGTGGATGGAGCTTGCGTAAGACCGTGACAGAGTTTGGCACTTGGATCATTTATCGAAAATACGTGCATTCGGGATCGATGGTCTTCTGAAACGAACAATTGAAGATTTTTGGAGGATTTAAAGTCCAAAAGCCACAAGGCAAATGCTGGTGTGCCACAGAGCTCCATTCTATCCCCAACACTTTTGATCCAATATTTGAATTTGTTTTTTTGCTAACGATAGTCAGTACGCTCTATTTTTATAGTCCTTCTCAGACTTAAATTCCTATAACCATTGAAATTGCGGGACCACCAAAAGAATAGAATTGAACACTTTCGAAGCACAATGCAGTCTGCAGTCGTCAAAACGAAAAAGCCGAGGCATTCTGTTTTGTCTCTATTTTCAACGAAATCACCGGCACCGTGACGCCCTTTTAACTCTTCAACCGTAACACTTATCTTGCTATGATCGCACATAATTTTACTTCCAAGCCCATTTTGGTTCTGGGAGATACTCCAAAATATCGTGGAGCTGTACAACTCACTTACAAAATCCCCTAGCGGACTCTTTACTTTTCAGTCATTGTAACTTCTGAACATTCAAAGCCAACGCACATCGGTATCTCAAACACTTTGAAAAGGATCAGAATCCCTTGAGAGTGCGTAAATTTTTTTTAAAAAAAAGAAGGAAAGGTAGTCCCAGGGTCTTTTCCTTCTAGAGTGGTCTAGCTAATTCATTGGCGATCTGATTTTCAGTGATCTCTCTGTGACCTGATTCCTAAAAACGGATTCCGTCTGCGTTCAAAGAAGCTTTACATTCTCCGGGTAGCAGATGTTTTGCCCGCTCGACATGCCTTCATAATATACATAATCCATTGCCATCAGTACGGTGTATGTCTCTATTTGGAAGAAGAAACAAGTTTCGTAGTGAAGTATAATGCTTTTGTCATCCTCAAAAACCCCAGCCCCGCATCTTAGATTTTGGCTTTGGAGCAGTCCATGAAGAAAAGACTACATCTCTTTCCTGTTTGAGATTTTGGCCAAAACCAGTCCTGAGTATAGGGAAACTCAACTTCGTATTGTTCGTTAGAAAACATGCCCATGCCAGTAAGCGTGCAAGGTGAACAAAACTTCAATCTGCGCTGTACCAAAGAATATTTAATTGTAAAGGGAAGTTGGCCTTGAGATTGGAAGAACTAACCAATCTAGAAAATGTTCACAACCAGCCGACACAAACAAACGGTTCTTTGGAGTCTGGGTGCATCAGCGGTATAAGGTTATTCCACCAAACAATTGACGCAGAAGATAGCATTTGGTCTAATCATAGCCGATTGCCAAAAAGCCCACCGCCTAAAAAGTTTTCGACTTAAAATTTCGGGTCCAACGTAGTGATCTGTCCAAGATGACAACAAGATTCTTAACTTCGTCGGAAAAAGGTATTACAACGCTTGTTGCACTAGGTAACGCAATGGAATCAGCTTCCTACTTCTCCGGGAGTAGAACAAACTCAGTTTTTTGAAGAATGACTGAGAGCCCACTTCTGCTGAATCAATTGATGATTTCGGAAGACAGGTCACGTGGACTGATGGGCAGACAGGCGCTTGGCATCTGCGTAGCATGGAGTTGACTATGCGGTGCGAAAATGTTGGAACATCTATATGAGTATGTGGTATGTTCGTAGGATCACGAATGATGTATCGATCGACCCTGCCGTGTGCGACGTCTCTGTTGTAGTTGAGTCGCCTGTCCCCAGCTGTCCGAGCGACATGGAAGATTAACGGGATCGCTGATTTATCCTGGATCAACTCTATCTGATCAAAGTAGAGGAATGCTTCCGGTGGAACGAAGCCGTTAGAGCGCACACTCTCGTGATAAAGGTAATTGGGATAGTAAGCCCCGGATATCAGGTTATTCGTCGAGGTCATTGCTCTTGCAATGTGCCTTCGAGTCAGCTTAATTACGAAGTTGTCCACTCGTATTAGGTTCGCCCTGTTGTAAAGGACCTCGTTAGGATAAAATTTTTTGTACTCCGACTCTGGTGTTCTGTACAAGCGAAGACAAGCCCTAAGGCAAGCCCTCTCAAACACCCGAATCTTTTCCATTAAGCTTGCTCGTACATTGAACCACACGGGACACCCAAATACCAGCATGGGCCTGATAAGGGCCATGTAGCAGATTATCTTTACCCTCGCATCGAGTTGGCTGCTATAAAACAGTCTCTTTGTGAGGGCAAAAGCGCCTTTAGCTCTGGATAGAGCAGCATCTACATTTTTGTTAAAATACAGAAACTGATCTAGCCAAATCCCAAGGTATCTGACTACATTTCGACAGGCAAGAGGCTGTCCGTGTTGTCCAATGATCGAGAACTTTCGCCAATTTTTTCTGGTGTCCCTAGAGGCTCCAGACAACGGCGTCCTAAAAAGAATGGTTTCCGACTTCTGAAAGTTGATTTTCAACTTCCAGTCATCGCAAAATCGTCTTATCTTATCGAAGTCACGCTGTAAGAGAGTATTAATGACCTCGATTTTTGGACCTGTTCTGTACGCTATCAAGTCATCTGCGTACGCTATAGTATGGGGAAGTTAACCTATCAAGTCGCTTGTATAAATGTTGAATAGGATAGGCGAATTGACCGCACCTTGCTGAAGACCATTTTTAATTTGAAATATTCCAACAGAAGTCACATCACCATTTTTCACGATGAACTGTCTGTTGGTTAGCATATTATAAAGAATGTACAAGAGTGGTTTACTGATCGCCAGACCAGCCAGCTTTTAGAAAAGACCTTCTAACCATACCGTGTCGAAAGCCTTCTCCAAGTCAACTAGGCAGGCACCAGTACACTGTTTTTTGCCTTTATTCCATTGGATATCGGACACCAGTTTAGACGCGGCATGTGAGATACGAGTAGCATGTCCTGCCTTAAAACCGAATTGATTATCCGGAACTATATGTTTGTCCTCAACCCACCTAGTCAGAGCTCTATTGATTACTTTTTCGAACACCTTACTGATATTCGGAAGGAGACTTATCGACCGGAGATTCGCCGGATTGGAGGTGTCTTTATCCCTTTTGGGGATGGGATGCACCAACGCAGTTTTCCAATGCGCTGGATAATGTGCATTATTCATTGCATTATTAAACAGGGTGGTATAAATGTCCACCGCTTCTAGAGGAAGATGTCGAAGCACGATGTTTGGAATACCATCGGTCCCCACTGATTTCTTACTTCTGATTGTTTCGAAGATCTCATGGAGTTCTTCTTTCGAAATGAACGGGGGTAGCTCACCTTCTCTGGCAATAACATTATTTGCCTTATTTTCGTCGCTGAACCGGGTGAAACCAGAGCCCTCGGATCGCCAGTTCTCTACTTCATTTCGAATATAGAAGTTGTGCACCAAGACGCGATTATCCAGGTCATAATTAGGGCCAATGATGTCATTGGCCTTCTATACTTCCTGGAAAGTCGCCCCTATGGCCTCAACCTTCTCCTGTGGATCCTCGATCACAAAGAAGTCGTCATCATCAGCGGCTTCATTTGTATCAATGCCTGCTATTGTTAGTAACCGTTCGTTATCTGTTGTCCGGGCTATTTTAAGACACTGAAGGTCGTTTTGATCTTTTCTCCGAAATAGTTTATTTATTTGCGGAAACATATTCGGGTTGCTGGTGTTTACAGCCCGTACCTTGTTGTTCCAATACAAACTTACAGCAATTCTGTAATTCTCTTTGATTAATGTTTGAATATTTTTAATCGACGACTTCAGTGTCCTAATCTCCGGGTCTTGTCTGTCTGTATACTGTCTGTATAAGTTTTTAAGTCTTGTCAGAAGTTTACTTTTCTGTCGGTGCAGTGCGTCAATAGTAGGATTGCGGAACAGATCTTCGTTAGTCGTTTGTTTATACCGCGGTATTGTAGTGTCCATAGTTTGTTTTATTGTCTGGTCCATTCGTTTAAGGTACTTATCGATCTCCTCGTTTGATAAATTCCTATTGGACGGTGGGTGGAGCATGTTCGAGGAGAGTGCTCTTGTCAAGGTTGCGGAGAAGCGTGTCCATCGAGTCTTACTGTAGTTGTAAGAGTATCTTTGGACAAACTCCTCCAATTCCGCAATTTCGTTGGGAACTGTGATTTCGGTGCTAAAACCGCAATGGTCGCTGTCATACACGAATGTGCGCAGACAGTAAAGCGTTTGTAAATTCGTACCTGTCAGTCGTATACGTTCGTCGTATAGAATAATAGATCCAAATAAGACCCGCCTCTGGAAAACGACGGGTTATCCGTCGCTTTAAGACCGAGTCTATACATGGCATCGTGCTGACCCCACCAATCGAGTAGTAGGTTCCCTCTAGTATTTGGCAAATTATTTCCCCAATCTCTGTGTCTAGCGTTGAAGTCCCCGCCGATTATAAAATAATTCTCCCCCAATTCCAGCCTCAGAAGTCGAAAAAGCGTGTCGAGCTCTGTTATAAATAAAGTGGATTGTGGGGCCTCAGGTGCATAAACAGAGGCCAAGTACAGCCGCTTTCCACTGCGGAGCGGGATGTAAATGACGACTGCCTCCAACACCCGGAACCTGCGCAACACTCTCTTGTACACTCTGTGAAATTTAATACCTTCTTTAATGAAGATCGCGACACCGCCTCCACGGACGAGTTCAAGCTATTCCAATTCGGGTGACTAATTTGACTAGATCTGGATGTTACGTGCCAAAAGTTCAAACTTTTCCCGATGTACATGCAAAAAAGAATTTATTCTTCGACCAAAATATAACGCAATCAATTTCCAGAAAACAGTTATTTTAGTTTTATGATCGGTGACACATGTGTTTTGGTAGTGAAACATAAATTTTTCATGAGCTGGGTGTGCAAAGATTCATTACTCGCAACCTAATCAAGAAACATATGTCGTTTCAAACGATCCACATGTTTGAGCTTTCGACCGAAAATTAATACTCGTACACCAAACCAAACAAGTGCTAAACAATCGTTAAAATCACAAAATGCTTCAGCAAATATTGAACTATGACAGGGTGACGCAAAATTGTGGAATGTTGTCAGTTGATGAAGGAAGCACGAATATGTGGAGGAAATTTACTAGTCCGGAGGTTAGTTTTGCTAACACTATGAATAAGTTCTGAGTCACGATTTGAGTTCTTTCCGGAAGTATATTTTCTTATCAAACAAATTGTTTGTGTCTGTTGCTACGTAAATCTTATATAAAGTTGCGACAACATACAGAGACCGGAAATATTTAAAACTTAGAGATTTTCGGATTCTGCTTGAAAATTTTGATCAGTCTTTGCAAAGTATAAAAATGCGCCACCGGAGATATCTACAGCAGGAAACGCATCTGTATTTTTGGATTTTTAAGGGGTTTCACACCGCTGACACACACATGACGAGCGACTGGACGATCGAAAGGACCTAGTACTTGTTTTATGTGCCAACCTCACTCTCACCATTTAAACAAGAATGACACACATTCTTCGTTGCGTCTATGAACTCATTGAATACTGTGATTCGAGGAAGATGGGACTTATCATATACATATGTTACGATGCTAATACTCAGAATACTTCTTGAGGCAATAACAAATGCAACGTAAGAGACAATCATTCCCTGATCGTCTGACAGAATTGGCACAATGTTGGCTCTCAACTACCTTTTGTCACGAGATTAAGACAGCAAGTAATTGACTTATCGTAATCCAACGTAATCTCCACAACAGATCACGGGATGTGAGGTTTCGACCTTGTTAAAGGAATGAATCCGCAGAAAATCAAGGCCGATTAAATCCAAAATTTTCGCAACAGATGGAGCTCAGTATGGATTTCAAAGCCGCATATGGCAAGATCTATAGAGATGACCTTTACAGAACCATAGTTTCGGATACCTGCTAAACTCGATTGGTGCTGCTCTGTTAGGGTCCCCTTTATTCAATTTATTCAAGACTTTTGTTTAAAAGAAGAGTTTTGACCAGATGATCTGCATGTTACTTGAGAAAATAGTGTGAAACTCCCAAGCCACATCATCATTGTCTGTCGATCATCCCTCTATAATTTTTCTCTTAACAATAGTAAACAGTCGCCTGGGCATAGCCCGCTTTATGGAAGCTGTCGAAGGCATTCTGAGAATCTATTAGAAATAGAGATCTGGACTCGTCGTATTGCTTATTGATGGTACGTATGGCGTTGATTTTAAATTTTCATTGACTCTGTTTAGAATTATTCTGGCTCCGTTGGGATGTGACGATCTGAAGCCAATTCTGATACTCAAGAGCAATATTGGCCAACCTATTCGTAAAATTGGGCCCGAAACCATCGAAAACGTATTAAAAAATTTGAATTAAATAATATTCCATTATTAAGGAAGGTTTAATCTTTACAATAATAACCGAAAGCCCTGGTAGTATAGATTGAAAAATTACCGTTTACCTTTTTTTTTAAATAAATAATAATAATAATAATCTTTACAATAAAGCAACAATCGTTGCAAATCATTGATCATTGATCTGTACTTTTTAAAAAGATACCAGCAGATGGCCCTCTTCGTGAATCACTTCTATTTTCCAAATTTTCCTGATAATTTGGCAAACTGTTCCTCATACGCAAGTAGTAGGTATCTGTATAGTCCTTTCATGTGTAATTTAGAGCTCCGTACACCAGAAATTTGTTTATTCTGAAGGTATTCGTTCTAAGCCATGTATTGTCGCTGTCGAGCCTTCTGCAGTAGATATATGTATACCCCAGCCGCAAGAATTTGTAACAGCCCTTCGCATTCGAATTTCTAAGGCCATCTATTATTTATTGATGTACATTGGATTCCCACATAACCTGTCGGTGTTGTACCGTGATGTCTTCAGTAAGCTGGTGCGGTTAGTGTTGGCAGACGCAAAACATAGACGTATAGTAGCTTGAATAAGGTTGTGATCCCTTTCTTTTTCGTTGTAAGGTCTGCGGTTGATACAAGCGTCTTCGCTAGAATTTTTAAAACGTCAACTGATCGTTCTGGCATTCAGATTTTTATCGATCATTTGAGACCCGAGTCCGCGCGATCCTATCACTTGGGACTTGTGCACACTTTCCTTTTACAAGTGATCCTCAAACAAGTTGTATAGAAGTCGAGTCTTGACTGAATCCAAATAAAAGTGATGTAGCTACTTATATTTACAAATCTCTTTCCAAGAAGTTTGAAATATTCTTTCGCTGCCTTTTAAATACTCAAAGAGGGCTTTGATGAATACACTATCGTGTACGTACCATCTTTCCATCCTCCGAATGTAGATCACTTACTTTACTTTAGGTGGCGCTACAGTCCGGGGTGGACCTGGGCCTCAGTCAACAAGCTTCTCCAGCCAGCTCGATCCCTGGCTAGCTGTCCCCAGTTTCGCACGCTGAGTTGGCTGAGGTCCTCTTCCACTCTCGTGCGCCACCTGAGTCTTGGCCTTCCTCTACTGCGCTGACCCTCGGGGGCGGATTCGAAGACTTTTCAGACCGGAGCATTGGTGTCCATGCGCTCTACATGACCCAGCCATCTCAGTCTTTGGATCTTCACTCTTCTGGCTAGGTCCATGTCGCTGTATAGTCCATACAGTTCGTCGTTGTATCTCCTCCTCCACTCACCGTCAATGCAGACGGGCCCGAAGATCGCCCGAAGAATTTTTCTCTCGAAGCAACCCAGAACTCCTTTATCCATTTTTGATAATGTCCATGCCTCTGCGCCATAGAGCAGGACCGGGATTATTAAGGTCTTATAAAGGGCGACTTTTGTTGTCCGAAAGAGGGCTTTGCTACTCAATTGCCTTCTTAACCCAAAGAAACAGCGGTTGGCAAGAGTTATTCTTCGCTTGATCTCAGCGCTGGTGTCGTTGTCTGTATTTATAGCGGAGCCTAGGTAGACAAAGTCCTTAACTACCTCAAAGTTATATCTGTCGAGGGTGACGTTCTGTCCGAGACGTCGGTGTTGGTTGTCCTTTTAGCTTGACAGCATATACTTGGTCTTGCCCTCATTGACCGCTAAACCCATTTTCGCCGCTTCCGTCTCAATACTCGCGAAAGCGCCACTGACATCACGCTGCTTTCTCCCGATTATGTCAATATCGTCGGCGTATGCGAGTAGTTGGACGGACTTTTGAAAGATAGTGCCTCTTGCGTTTGCTCGTGAGTTTTGCACTATTCTTTCAAGTACGATGTTGAAAAAATCGCTGACAGCGCATCGCCTTGTCTAAATCCTTTCTGGACATCAAAGGTCTCGGTGAGATCTTTACCGACCTTGATGGAGCAGCGTGCATTCTCCATCGTCATCCTGCACAGACGGACTAATTTGGCAGGGATGCTAAAACTAGACATTGCTCTTTATAGCTCGTCTCTATAGATGCTGTCATACGCGGCCTTAAAATCGATGAATAGGTGGTGTGTATCTATCTGAAGCTCATGGGTCTTCTCCAAGATCTGCCGTAGTGTGAATATCTGGTCGATGGTGGACTTTCCTGGCCTGAAGCCACACTGATATGGACCTATCGGGTTGTTGACGAACGGCTTCAGGCGTTCACACAATACGGCGGATAAGATCTTATATGCGATGTTAAGGAGACTGATGCCTCTGTAGTTGGCGCAGTTCAGAGGGTCTCCTTTCTTGAGAATTGGACAAACAATGCTGAGGTTCCATTCATCGGGCATACTTTCGTCCGACCATATTTTACAGATGAGTTGGTGTATGCTCCTTACCAAGTCATCGCCTGCCGCTTTGAAGAGCTCGGCAGTCAGGCCATCCGCTCCAGCAGCCTTGTTGGACTTAAGCTTCGATATGGCTATCTTCACTTCATCTAGGTCGGTTGGTCATCATCGTCCACGTTGAAAGGTTGAGTCTGCCTGACAGCGGTATTTGGTCCGCCATCGCCGTTATACAGTCTGCAGAAATGATCTTTCCAAATCCTCAGCATCGACTGCGATTCTACTACGATGTTCCCTTGTTCATCTCTACAGGCTTCGGTTCGGGGTTTGTTTCCGCGGCATGTTATTTTTACCTTTGGTAAAACTTCCGAACCTCATTCCTGGAGTAGCATCTCTCAATTTCTTCGATCGCGCGCTTCTCATGCTCTTTCTTCTTCCTCCTGAGAAGTCGGTGCTCGTCTCTCCTCTTCCGCTCATAGAGCTCATGAGCAGCTCTGGTCTTTCTAAGCAGCACCGCGTTATATGCATCTTGCTTAGCTGCATGTGCTTGCCGGCATTCATCATCGAACCTGGGGTTTCGTTGTGGTGGACGAGTGAAACCTAGCACATCAGAGGCGGCATCTCTGATGGCGTTTTGACAGCATTTCCAATGGTATTCGATGGTTGATGCTGGCGGCATTGGACCTCTTAAGAGATTAAGAGACACTCGATCGGAAAAGGACTTGGCGATCTCTTGCGATTGTAGCCGTCTGACGTCGAATTTCTTCACAGCATTAGTTTGTCTTGGCGTAGTTTGGGATATCCGCAACCGTACCTTGGCCACAACAAGGTAATGGTCCGAGTCGATGTTGGCTCCTCGGAATGTACGGACATCCATAATACTGGAGGAGTGTCTTTCATCGATCGCAATCTCAATCTGCTCAATCTGGTTGACTGTTGATTGATCAGGAGTACCGTGTGCTAGCTACGACAATGTTTCGTCCCAACGCAAAGTCGATTAGCCTGAATCCGTTATCGGAGGTGGTGTTGTGCAGGCTATATTTTCCGATTGTTCCACCAAAGATACCCTCTCTTCCTAGCTTTGCATTAAAATCACCGAGGACAATTTTAATGTCATAGCTAGGGCATTGCTGGTAGGTCTTGTTGAGGAGCTCGTACAAGGCATCCTTGGTGTCGCCATCTTTCTCCTCTGTAGGGGCATGCGCGCATATAAGGCTTATGTTGGCGAATTTAGCCTTGATGCGGATTGATATGAGGCGCTCGCTCACATGCCGGAAGCTGAGGACTTCTCTTCTTAGTCTGCCTCCGAAAACAAATCCGCATCCAAATAAGCGCTGTTTTTGCCGTCGATAGCAATTGCCGTAGTAGATGTCGCAGTTTTTCATCTTCTTTTTGTCCGGCCCATCCCATCGCATTTCTTGGATGGCGGTTATGTCTGCTTTGCAGCAGTCTAGGGCCTCCGCTAGTTGCTCGGCTGCACGTGGTCTATTAAGGGATCTAACATTCCACGTGCATATCCGAAGCTCATTGTCCTTAAATCGTTTGCGTGGGTTGTCAACAGTAGATCCGTGCATATCCGAGGCTTGTTGATGCTTCGTAACTTAATATTTTTTAAATGGCCGGCAGATACCCCGGCGGCACAACCCCCAACCTGGAGGACCAGTTCCACTTTGAGTGCCCCTAGGACGAGGGGTCGGTTACACCGAAGCCAGTAACCCGTTCCGGGATGTGAGCGCTGCCGTTGGCCCTTATAGGGCTCGTCCGCCACCATCTCTTTTCCAAGACCCTGACTAAGTCCTGGAAATCATTTCCGGCCTGAGCTCCAAATATGTCGGAGTAGCCCGGATAAGTTCTTGTTTTGTTTTTCCGACACTAATGCTGGTTAATGGCGCAGGAAACTCGCCATTTGCCCCCTTCACTTCGCAACCTCTAGTGAGATTCCCAGATGGCGCCACGGGGAGGCGTGAAGTAGGATTTATTAGCAGAGCTGCAAGATGTTCGGGTGCAGAGGCTCATTCTCGTCATTTAAGGAACCAGCACCTGTCGGAAGATGCTACTTCTACGAGGCCTTATACTAATCGTTGCCATCGATGTAGATCGATGTAGATCAACGGATCACAAAAAGTAGTTCCGCGGTCAAATGCTCTTTTTCATTAAACCGGATTTTTTAATTTAAACGAGTTTCCTTAAAGTTTAATTTTAATAGCTTTATCAATCTGCATATTTATTAATTTTTTATTTTTGTTTCCAGGTAAGCACCATCTTGAAGAATCAAGTGAATTTTTGATTGCATTGTGTTCCTAAGGTTCAGTAGGTAAGATTGTATACTATAATATAAGTGATTCGTTTAAAGTAAAGAATATGGCGTAGTCTGATAATGAACTGGGGTAGAGAAAAGCTGGTCCTGCGGGAAAACAACATCAGAGCTGCAACTAATGTGCATAGTATTTAAAATGGTTTGAAAGACGTAGGCCCCCTTGTGGGAGCGTCACGGTGGCTGTGGTTTAAACCTAAAACGCATGGACGGTGACCCTGCTAGTCTCACTCGAAGTGGGATGGCTATAAGTGCTGGGTGCTGGGACCCTAAGATCGGTAAGAAGTTTTGGGTAAGCCTCGACTCATACCAAGGGTGGAACTGTGCCCTCAACACAGTTCCGAATTGGTATCAAAGGAATTGACGGAGAGCGATGATAAGGCGTATCATTGCTGTCTACAAGACAGCGTTCACGCAAAACACGAGACATATCTGTAGGAGGTCCGAGCCAACATACGCCGTTCGGAATAATTGGTCATCAATAATACTGGAGCAGTGTTTTGCGTCAATCCCTTGGTTGATTGTTGTTTTATTATAAATTGACTGCCATGTTCCCTTGTAAATATTGATGTGCGAACCATGTGCTAGCTACGGTGGTATTCCGCCGCACGACATAGTCGAGGTATTTTTTTTTATGAAGGCATAAGATGTTGGCAAACATATATACGATAAGATTTCTTGCCTTAACCTGCCGCTAACAACAAGGCCTTAATCCGATAGATGCGTTTTGTGGTGGCAAATGTATGCTACCGATTTTTATTGTCCGGCTTATCCCAACGCACTTTTTTAATGGCTGCAATACCTGCTTTATAGGTGTTCAAGGCCTCTGGTAGCTGCTTAGCTGCATGTTGCCTGTTTTAGGTCCGAACTACCCGGCACAGTCTTACGCACATCCTGAAAGAACAAGTCCTGTTCTCGGTACCCCTTAGACAGATGGAGACGGATATAACGGTGAGTCACTCACTTTGGGAGTATGAGACCTGGCGTTTCCCATTACAGAGTTCATCCTTCTATTCTATTTCAGCACTCTGATGAACAAGCTTTTATAGGCAATTTGTCTTGATAATTCTGTAGTTGACTCAGTTCTGAGAATTCATCTGCAGAACGGTCTTAATTGGAGGTAAAGTTACTTGCGCCAGTGTATTTTCCTTCCTTGTAAAGTGCGTTGAGTACAGTTCTCCATTACATCTGTTGTTTGTCGACTTCGAGAAGGCTTTCGACAGATCGAATCAGGATGCCATCTGGTTGGCCTTGCACAGTAGAGGGATCCCTTAAAACTTATAGCTATAAGCATATAGGTGCCTCAAGGGTGCATACTGTCACCACTACTGTTCTTGTTCGTTATCAGCGATGTATTCCTTATAGCATTGACGAAAAGGAAGCTGTGGAATTCGTTGGACTACGACATCCTACCTTAAGTACACTTACGATGCAGTCTACTTTCACATCGGATATTGGACCTCCAATTGATGGACCACAATCTAGAAGTTGAGGCGAATAAAGTGGGGCACAGAATAAGCACAGCCAACATAAAAACCCCTTAGCACCCCTTCTTGGACAGGAAGTCGAGAATGTGGACTACTTCTTCGACGTGGTCTCGGTTAACTGCGGTGGCACCGAATTGGATCTGTACAGCAGAATCGGGAAGGCTTTAAAGCTAGAATAGCTTACACAATCTGGAAAATCAGTGTTATCAGGTAAAGAACCAAGCTGCCACTGGTCTGCGTGAAGGTGTGTAAGGGTGTAGTACCCGGAAGGTGAACACCATTAACACTCGCAAGCTGCAAATCTAAGTATTTAAGAAACAACTTTGGGATCTATTGGACGAACCATATCTGCAACGAACAACTTTATATAAGAATGGCCCAGAACCTTTACACTACTATAAGAAGGAGAAAGTGGCGGTAGATAAGACACACAGTACGGCGCGTGAATACAGTGAAATCCGCTCACCCATTAGAAGAGCAGAGCGCCCTAGTGACGCATGGCACAGAAGAGTCGAGGAGCAATCGAGCTCTTTAGGAATGAGTTGGAGGCAGCTCAAACGGGTTGCAGAAGTTCGAAATAGATGGCGCGCAGGCGTTGTTGATGTGTTGTTCCCCCTGAGGGATTAAAGGGTTTAAAGAAAGATATACGGATGGGCAAGACCAGTACCCGGTGGGTAACACATGATGATTATATTTATAAGCGCAATGATGTGAAGGCGTAGTTCCATCGTCTTGCCTTCCAAGGTTAATGCCACTCAGTGTCTACCCCAGTCTAACACCCAGCCATCAGTTCTGTATAATTGTTGATAAATGGATAAGCCATAGATGCAGTCAATACACATTGGTATCAGCTAGGAACGTTCTTAAGCCGTAGATTTATATAGGCAATTTGTAGTAAGAGGCTCTGGTAAAGTCTGGTCGTGGCATGCTAACGCAGTATAGTGAGTATTCGTGCTGAAGGGCTGAATATTAAGGACCACGTGGGGAAAATTGGGTCTGTTGCCTCTATGTGATCTCTTGTTAGTTAATTTTTGAACCAAAATCCTCTCTATCTTGCAATTGATCGGTAATCCAAACAGAAGCCTTCCCAAACCATAGTCTTGTCACGATATGACTACCAGTAAATGAGTCCCTTATTCCCAATTGGTGTGAGCAGTGATCCAACTCGAGATTCCTTGTGATCAGCCCGTAACTCTGTTGCATGTTTAAACGTCACGAATTCACTTAGCAATCTGACAAATTGCGGTCGTTTGTTGGACGGAAAAAGAGGAACTCATCATTCATCAGTATTGCGAATAGTCTTCACCGTTCTATCACTCCTTATCCAAGAACTCCCATAGTTTCGATGTTGCAACTACTTGTGGTTTCTCCTTTGAGTTGAGAGTATCTGCAAATTGTTCGACGAAACCGGTGCGTCCTCGTAAAATGAAAACAAAAATTCCATTTTATTAGTGTGTAATTAGTAATTAGTACTATGAACCGTTTCGTTAAGTTTATTGTGTTTTCCTATTTAAAATTTAATTACACTTAAGGTACGACGTACGACGACGAGTCGGTATACCATCAACCGAATTTCCAAGCCACTAGGCATGTCGAACCGCTGCTGCCTGGCTGACGAAATCACATGTGACCTTGGCATACCTCTTCAGCTTCGGCTCTATGGCTTTTGTTTAGAATTTTAATGAGTGTGATGGGTTAATTCTTGTTTGCTTAGTTCCTTCTTCGTATCTTTTGATTCAGAAATGAAAACAAAGAAGTACAAAGATATATTCCATCTTACCCTGAGGGCAATGTCCAAGTCCAGTTTTTATTGTTCTCGAGCTTTGTCTTTGGCTAACCACACCACAATTTCCGTCGTGATCCTATTCAATTTGATCAGTTTGATCAGTGTTTTGATTGAATTTTAAATATCGAAATGTCGAATGCCATTATCTACGAGGAGAAGATACGAGTACATTTCGAAATAGAAATAGAAAGTCTACGACGGTTAAATGGTAAAATGGTAAAATGGTAAAAAGTGAATTTGTTTTGACTTCGACACTATCAATTTGGAAGAAATTTATGCAAAACCCATAAAAGAGTTTGTCTCGAATGAATCTTAATCCAAGCCAAGTGCGCTTAAGCTTGCACAACTCAATGGGAGAGGTGATTTCGAGGTGATTTGAAATTCAATTTTGAGTATGTATCTCAATCTTGATAGAGAGACATCATGACAAACCTAATCACAAATGAATGTGATCGGGACTTGAGCTCGTTCGCCGAGCTTTGAAAAGCGACAGAGTTATGTCAGGCGGTACTCGTATTGACGGAATCAGCTTATTGTATCCGCAGTCGTCCGTTGTCAGTACCCAGTACCTCATTCCAACAATGACTTCCTACACAAAAGTGCACAACAAATAATTACGTGTGCAGAGTACGAGTATGTATGATCTTACATACGAGTACGGGTACTTGTACAAGCCGTAGATACCATATGAATACAAGTACGGGTATCTACGAGTTACAAGTACGGCTTGGGAGTACCAAAAAAAGAAAGAAGTAAATCAGGGAAAGTCCAAACGGTCAATGTACTCAGTGGCGCAGGCCTAAATCAATTCAGAGCTGCGAGACTGTTCCATTGAAAAGGCGTCTTCGAGAAATCATTTGAAAAAATTACTTCACCGACAGACTATTCAAACCGGCTTCTGGGTGACTATGGCATTCGAATTATGTTCGCGTATCTATGAATAGCAAAGCAAATTAATTTTTTTTTTTTGTATTTTTTTTTTTTTATGAAGCCACGTGCAGGAAAGAAGTTGACGCGATTTGTTGGTCTTGCTCTTAGTCAGCTTCAACATTTAAGCTCGTTAACTTTGGCATGTGAATTAATTTTATGTGAATAAGCGCGCAGAAGCAAGGGGCTTTTGTTGGTTTGTTTTACGTACTCGTTTATCTTAAATAAATTTTGTATTTGTATCTGGAAGTTTGTGGGGGCTAGAACCAGTAAACAACAAGCTCTTACAAATGTGAAATGAATTCCGAATCAGCCGAGTTTATTGGATGCATGACTTTCATTAGCATTATCCTCGGAATAGCTCTGGAAAAAAATACAGCAGAGACGAAGAAATATTTTTCTCTGATCGCGGAATTATTCAAATCAATTCAGATACTTAGAGTCTAAGCGCGCCTGGGAACTTGGAATTTGAGGGGTTCTGTGTGTCAGTGATGATGGTCAGCAGTAAATTTGTGTAAATTAAATGTAAATGGAGATTATTGGACACTATTTATGACATGCCTCGACTGCTGGGGATTTGTAATTGTATTGGTTACACTCTGCTACAGGGTGATTACAAATATTTCAGAAATTTAAAGTGATACGAGTAGATAGCTTACCTAACAAAGGTTTGCCACTGGTTACACCTATTACCTCCAAGTGGGAACAAGTTATTTTGATATTCTGTATCTCTGACTTTCTTCACTTTAGATGGCGCTAAAGTTTGTGGTAGTCCTGGGCCTCACAAAAAAAAAAAAAAAACTTTTTACTTGCGTGTGCTGATTGAGTCGATTTGTCCTCCTCCTAGGCGTATTCGAAGACACGCTCTACTTGTATTTGTCATATCTCATCCCTAGTAGTTGTTGTATTGGGACTCTTCTGGTTGGGTTGATGTCTCTATATAGCACTTTGAGTTCGCCGTTGTATGTTCTTGTCCATTTACTTTCTATGAAGATGGAAACGAGAATCGTGCGAATCTGGCATTCGCATTCATATTTGGCCATAGTCCCTGCTTCTGTATAATGGAGCAGTACTGCGATGGTTAGAATAATAAAATGCCACTTCAACTCTTCGAGAGAAGCCTTTGCTACTGAATCACCATTTTAGCCCAAGGAAACAAGGACTGGCAGAAATTGTTCTTCGTTGGATCTCAGTGCTGACATCGCTGCCAATATTTATAACGCAAGCCAGGAACACAAATCCCTAACTACCTAATTAGAAATGCAAGTGGGACCCAGTTACTTACTTTAATTTAGGTGGCGCTACAGTCCGGGATGGATCTGGGCCTCAAGCACAAGCGTCTCCAGCTAGCTCGATCTTGTGCTAGCTGCCTCCAGTTTCGCACGCTAAGTTAGCTGAGGTCCCCTTCCACTTGCGTGCCCCACCTGGGTCTCGGTCTTCCTCTACTGCGCTATTCCTCGGGGGCGGATTCGAAGACTTTTCGACCTCAAAGTTATACCTTCCGACGGTGACGTTCTGTCCGAGACGTCGGTGTTGGGTGTTCGTTTTGCTTGACAGCATATACCTGGCCTTGCGTCGTTGACCGCTAAACCCATTTTCGCCGCTCACTACTCACTAAAGCAACACTGACATCACTGTGCTTTCTTCCGAATATGTCATTATCATCTGCGTATGCGAGTAATTGGATGAACTATTGAAAGATATGCCTCTTGTGTTTAACCGTGAGTTTTGCACTGTTCTTTCAGCAGCGCATTGCCTGGTCTGCGATCTGTTTTTCATCAAAGGTCTCGGTGAGATCTTTACCGACCTTGATGGAGCTGCGTGCATTCTCCATCGTCATTCTGCACAGACGGACGAGTTTACCAGTAACCCGTTCTGGGATGTGAGTGCTGCCGTTGGTCCATTAAGAGCCACCATCTCTTTTCCAATACCCTGACTTAGTCTCAGAAATCCTTACTGGCCCGAGTTCCAAATATGTCGGAATAGCCCGGATAAGGTCTCATTTGTTTCGGGACTATTTCCACCGTTGATGCCATCTGGGGAATCCATCCGCTGTGCCGTTTTGTGCTGCTGGTCAGCAATCGCATTTATAAGTTTAGCTGGTCCAGTCCGGACGGACATTGTACCAGTACTCGGCGGTAACCACGTGGAGGTATTATAAGCTCAATTGATGTGTAGAAAATACTCGTAGTTGCAACACTGGATATCGACAGGTTGACATCTTTCAGTGCCTACCCTACTTCTACAACACCCAACCAGTTTATGAGCCAGTTATTGGTGCTGGCATACAGACCGAGCCTCTGGCGAACAGTAATAGTAGTCTTTAAACCGAAAACCGGAAAAGATGACTACACGCTCGTCTAGAGTTTCAGACCACTCAATCAGGATTTCTTCATGTCGAAGAACGTGGAGAGAATTGTCGAACGTATGTCTCCTCTCAATCGCAGGCAGAACATGAAATGTTCTTTCATTGAACTATGTCACTCTAAAACTGTGCTTTTAAAGCGATAGAGAACGGACAGACCTCCAAAGTGCTGTCGGCTTTCTGTCAGTGTCTTTGGTTGTCTGCTGGAATAAGCTTTTATGAAAATACGTCACTGTCGGTTTAACCAGACACCAAAGAACAGCTTACTCGACTGAATGATGTCTTTACCAAGCACGCTTGGCTTTGCTCTGTACGGGCAAATATATATATCTCCAACTTCACTCGCAAACTCATCCTTCCGCACTGAAGGTCTGATGACCTAACGCAACGATATTACGTCTGTGGCAAAAGATGTCTTCAAAATCAATTTAGAATGCAGCGCTGGTGTCTTTCTGGTGGAAGACAACGTAAGTCGGCAGGCTGATTTCACTGCATCTTGTTTGAGGGTTATAGTGGGATCACGAATAAACTTACTGGGCAAGACTCAAAGGACAGTTTTTCAGTGCCCAAACCTGCATTAGTAATGCCTGTATCCTCCGGCAGTTATTTTTCATGTTAATACATATACAGAGATATCTGTATATTATCAGATCACTTCTTGCCTTTAAGGTGAACCGCCACAATTTGACTAGACATGACTCTGAATAACTCGTGCTAGTATATAGATGGGATTATATGCGGCTTTGGAATCGTTAAGGAGGTGGATACGGCAGGACCTTCCAAGCGACATTAAGGACATTAATATCTCTGTAGCTATCAACTTTTAGAGAGTCTCTATTCTTGGGGATCAGATTTCATATTTCCTTGGGATCGGGTTGATGCATGCTCAGTTGTTTGGTAGTTACCCCGGCAGTGGGCTTTCCATGTCCTTAGGACCGACTGTAATTCTACTCATAAATTGCCTTTTTATTTCTTTGGGGTTCATCACCTTTGCGCTGCTATTTTGGAAAACTTATGCACATTGTATTTAGAGGAGCACTCGCTTCTCATACTCTTTACTTCAGAGAAGCCGATGTTCTTGCCATTTGAAAGCAATGATCCTTTGTGAATATTGACCTATGCTACTACCCCCAGCAAATCAATTAGCCTAAATCCGTTCCCGGAACACTGATTGTTGGACACATTCCTTTGTGTTTTTTTTTTTTTTTTTTCGTGGGGTCGTCAGTGCATATCAGGCTAATGTTTGCGTACATAGTCATGTTTTTTTCCAAGGCAAGAGTTGAAGAATTGGCTTTGTCTGCCGCTTTCAGAACGGCGCCGGTGATATCTACTAATTTAAGGTCTCTGCCTTTTATTTGACAACACACAGCCTTATCAAAGTCATACTGAGTCGCATTAATTAGCTTTTTACGTCAGTTCGGCGGACCTGGTTTTTATATTTATTTTATGCTTGAGTCATGCCCCACATCCGTAGAAGACTACTTAAATCGATTTTCTCCTATCGAAGAGCTCGAGCTCTCATCGCATTATTAATGGACAAAATACTCGTTTAATGTTTCGACTGGCATCTATCATTTTAAAAAAGATTGCTTAACGGCTTATGAGCAATGGTCCTGCATTTCAAGCAAAACTGCCATTGAAAAGGCCTTCTGGATCCACAGCCTGATTACTTACTTACTTACTTTAGGTGGCGCTACAGTCCGGGGTGGACCTGGGCCTCAGTCAACAAGCTTCTCCAGCCAGCTCGATCCCTGGCTAGCTGCCTCCAGTTTCGCACGCTAAGTTGGCTTCCACTTGCGTGCGCCACCTGAATCTTGGCCTTCCTCTACTGCGCTGTCCCTCGGGGGCGGATTCGAAGACTTTTCGGACCGGAGCATTGGTGTCCATGCGCTCTACATGACCCAGCCATCTCAGTCTTTGGATCTTCACTCTTCTGGCTAGGTCCATGTCGCTGTACAGTCCATACAGTTCGTCGTTGTATCTCCTCCTCCACTCACCGTAAATGCAGACGGGGTCGAAGATCGCCCGAAGAATTTTTCTCTCAAAGCAACCCAGAACTCCTTTATCCATTTTTGATAATGTCCATGCCTCTGCGCCATAAGGTCTTGTAAAGGGCGACTTTTGTTGTCCGAGAGAGGGCTTTGCTACCCAATTGCCTTCTTAGCACAAAGAAACAGCGGTTGGCAAGAGTTATTCGCTTGATATCAGCGCTGGTGTCGTTGTCTGTATTTATAGCAGAGCCTAGGTAGACAAAGTCCTTAACTACCTCAAAGTTATATCTGTCGAGGGTGACATTTTGCCCGAGACGTCGGTGTTGGTTGTCCTTTTTGCTTGACAGCATATAATTGGTCTTGTCCTCATTGACCGCTAAACCCATTTTCGCCGCTTCCGTCTCAATACATGAAGTTGCTTTCTCCCGATTATGTCAATATCGTCGGCATATGCGAGTATTTGGACGGACTTTTGAAATATAGTGCCTCTTGTGTTTGGTCGTGAGTTTTACACTATTCTTCCAAGTACGATGTTGAAAACATCGCATGATATCGCATCGCCTTGTCTAAATCCTTTCTGGACATCAAAGGTCTCGGTGAGATCTTTACCGACCTTGATGGAGCAGCATGCATTCTCCACCGTCATCCTGCACAGACGGACGAGTTTGGCAGGGATGCCAAAACTAGACATTGCTCTATATAGCTCGTCTCTATAGATGCTGTCATACGCGGCCTTAAAATCGATGAATAGGTGGTGGGTATCGATCTGAAGCTCATGGGTCTTCTCCAAGATCTGCCGCAGTGTGAATATGTGGTCGATGGTGGACTTTCTTGGCCTGAAGCCACACTATGGATATGGACCTATCAGGTTGTTGACGAACGACTTTAGGCGTTCACACGGCAGATAAGATCTTGTATGCGATGTTAAGGAGACTGATGCCTCTGTAGTTGGCGCAGTTCAGAGGGTCTCCTTTCTTGAGAATTGGACAAACAATGCTGAGGTTCCATTTATCGGGCATACTTTCGTCCGACCATATTTTACAGATGAGTTGGTGTATGCTCCTAACCAAGTCATCGCCTGCCGCTTTGAAGAGCTCGGCAGTCAGGCCATCCGCTCCAGCAGCTTTGTTGGACTTAAGCTTCGATATGGCTATCTTCACTTCATCTAGGTCGGTTGGTCATCATCGTCCACGTTGAAAGGTTGAGTCTGCCTGACAGCGGTATTTGGTCCGTCATCGCCGTTATACAGTCTGCAGAAATGATCTTTCCAAATCCTCAGCATCGACTGCGATTCTACTACGATGTTCCCTTGTTCATCTCTACAGGCTTCGGTTCGGGGTTTGTTTCCGCGGCATGTTATTTTTACCTTTGGTAAAACTTCCGAACCTCGTTCCTGGAGTAGCATTTCTCAATTTCCTCGATCGCGCGCTTCTCATGCTCTTTCTTCTTCCTTCTGAGAAGCCGGTGCTCGTCTCTCCTCTTCCGCTCATAGAGCTCATGAGCACCTCTGGTTGTTCTAAGCAGCACCGCGTTATATGCATCTTGCTTAGCTGCATGTGCTTGCCGGCATTCATCATCGAACCAGGGGTTTCGTTGTGGTGGACGAGTGAAACCCAGCACATCAGAGGCGGCATCTCTGATGGCGTTTTGGCAGTGTTTCCAATGGTCTTCGATGGTTGATGCTGGCGGCATTGGACCTCTTAAGAGATTAAGAGACACTCGATCGGAAAAGGACTTGGCGATCTCTTGCGATTGTAGCCGTCTGACGTCGAATTTTCTCACAGCATTAGTTTGTCTCGGCGTAGTTTGGGATATCCGAACCGTACCTTGGCTACAACAAGGTAATGGTCCGAGTCGATGTTGGCTCCTCGGAACGTACGGACATCCATAATGCTGGAGGAGTGTCTTGCGTCGATCGCAATGTGAGCAATCTGGTTGACTGTTGATTGATCAGGAGTTCTCCAAGTCCCCTTGTGTATGTCGAGATGTGTGAACCGCGTGCTAGCCACGACAATGTTTCGCCCCGCTGCAAAGTCGAGTAGCCTGAATCCGTTATCGTTATCGGTGTTGTGCAGGCTATATTTTCCGATTGTTCCACCAAAGAAACCTTCTCTTCCTGGCTTTGCATTAAAATCACAGAGGACAATTTAAATGTCATAGCTAGGGCATTGCTCGTAGGTCTTGTTAAGGAGCTCGTAGGAGGTATCCTTGGTGTCGTCATCTTTCTCCTCTGTGGGGGCATGCGCGCATATGAGGCTTATGTTGGCGAATTTAGCCTTGATGCGGATTGCTACGAGGCGCTCGCTCACATGCCGGAAGCTGAGGACTTCTCGTCTTAGTCTGCCTCCGATAACAAATCCGCATCCAAATAAGCGCTGCTTTGGCCGTCGATAGCAATTGCCGTAGTAGATGTCGCAGTTTTTCATCTTCTTTTTGTCCGGCCCATCCCATCGCATTTCTTGGATGGCGGTTATGTCTGCTTTGCAGCAGTCTAGGGCCTCCGCTAGTTGCTGGGCTGCACGTGGTCTATTAAGGGATCTAACATTCCACGTGCATATCCGAAGCTCATTGTCCTTAAATCGTTTGCGTGGGTTGTCAACAGTAGATCCGTCCATATCCGAGGCTTGTTGATGCTTCGTAACTTAATTTTTTTTAAATGGTCGGGCAGTTACCCCGGTGGCCCACAGCCTGATTATATGAAAAGATAAGGGCTCGTCCTTCGTATAACGTACTCCACTTGTCCCAGTTCGAAGTCCTGGCTAAATCGTCCGTGAATTTTGTTTGCAAAATCTTGGATCATTTTTCCATTGCTAAATGGTTCCGATGGCGTAAAGCTATTACTTGCTACTGGCGTTTGTGTTAGTTCTTTGTCCGACTAGCGTGCTCTGGTTCAGGTTGATTTTTGATCGTAGTCTCCACGTTGAAAGGTAACATCCATTCACTGTAACGTTGGTAACATCCTTCTTGTCTATTCCACATCAATCCAACTCGATCAAAATGAGTTGCGGACCGATCTTCCTCTGACCTCTGCAGGTAGACTATCGAAAATACAAGTCAAATCTGACTGTGACGCTTATAAATGGAATTGAAAGGTATTCTTGTCAAAGCAGAGTTCAACAAATTTTTCTTCCTTACCTCACCTCACCATAAAACACAAACATGTGATGACGTGATGTCAAATTGACATGTCTTCAGATACAAACCTCTTTCACTCTCACCGGCTTAAGTGGGAAAATGAATTGTGTGTGCTTTGTTTGGGAAGTGTTAAATTAAAAACTCATCAAAAACTAATTTGTTAAAAAATAAAAATAAAAAATAAAAAATACCAACACTTGTATACATTTGATTTATTTCTGATTACAATTCCTTCCTTTCCTACTTGGAGAAAATAAAAATCAAAAAGTAAATAAAGTTTCACACCTCCTTCAGTCGTCGCCGTGCCGCTGTCATCTGATATTTGTTTTTGATTCTATTTTCGAATGAGCGATCTGTCGATATGATTGGAAATTCAAATAAATCTGTTAGTTTACAGTGGGGTTCCGTTTTATTACCATGATCAAGTGCGGTCCGATAAAGAATTTGACACAGCGATAAAGTCGAGTTGATAAGTCCATAAATCATGGTTTTGACCTGGTGCCACAATTTCAAAAAAAAAAAAAAAAACTTCAAAGCAAGATAGCCCTTATCAATTGACCAGTTGAACTGAATTTGGTGAGTGCATTTAGAGCCAGAGACATACTGACCAAGTTAGATATATTGCTGAGAATGAACAACCAATTGTGTCATGTGTTCTGAGGGCATGGTTTCTTTGTTTATCCAACAATAGTTGTAGTAATTGGTTACACAAGGCTGAAAACTCCACGCTAAAACAAGTAATCCTCAATGCCTGAGCTGCGATCGGGAAACTGTTGATCGTCCTATTACTTGGTTTGGATCAGCGGCACAAAAATTATATTTTTAGTGATGAGCTTGCCGTTTAGGATCGTGTGGTAACTGCAGAAGTAAACCCTTACTCATGCAGGCTAAACTAACAAGGATAGGCTTGGTCAGTAGCAATACTAGTATATTGCCTTATGCCGCGCCATCATAGCCCTCACAACTTTATACGGAAGCGACTATCAATCTAATGAACCAGCTAATAAATGAATTCACAACGACTTTCGGATCAGCACGTGGAATGCTCGGATCCTCGACAGGCCGCTTGTCGAGCAATTACCAGAGGCTCTTGACAGCTATCATGCAGATATCATTGCCATCCCGAAAATGTGATGGGATAGGCCTGACATAAGGAGGCTACGAACTATGATATCTTCTATGGCAGGTTTGCCATGTACGTCAGTCAGGCAAGAGGTCTTAAGTTCCCGACACTTGAGGGAGCGTCTTATGACAATCCGCATTAAGACTCTATTCGCCCATGCCCCTGCGGAAGACAAGGACGACGCCACCAAACATTGTTTCTACGAAGTCCTCGAAAAGACATATGAGCAATGTACGAAGTATCTCATTATATGTCTTTCCTTATCGAGGATAAGAAAAGTGGACATCTTTGTAAGGACAATTTGTAAGCATAGCCCACACGATTTTACGCTTACCAACACGGTTTCCTCATCTTAATATACATAAGGCGACATGCCGGTCATGAAACGCTCAATCAAATTGAACATATTGCGATGGGCCTAAGGCATGCCTCTAGTATTCTGGATGTCTGAACGTTCCGGGCAGCCAACATTGACTCGGATTATCACCTTATTGCAGGCCAGGCGGGAATGTGAATTTCCCAAGCACCACAGCAAAGAAAAACTACTGTGAGAAGACATAACTTAGAAAAGCTGCAATCACAAGAGTCCGCTCGAATCTTCAATACCTTCTATAACTTCTATACCTCCAACATCAAGTACTAAAGACCAGTGGAACCGCTGCCAACGTCCCATTAGAGACGACGCGACTGATATGCTGATATTCGCTCGACCACCATTAGAAAAACCCTGATTTGATGAAGAATGCCGTCAAGCACGTAAACAAAAAGCATATAAGGCGGCGCTGCAGCGAAAAATTAGAGCTGTTCATGAGTTCTAAGAGGGGAATAGGCGAGAAGCTTCTTCTTCAGAAGAAAAAATAGCACGAGAAGGGTGCGATGGAAGATATGGATAGCCTGTACTCGAGGAACAACATACCTAGGTTTTACTAACAGGTAGAAAAATCATGTCAAGGCAAAAGGTCTGTTAAGATGAAGAGGGAAAACTTGTAGTAGAATCGCAGGCGAAACTGAAAATATAGAAAAACTATTTCTGAAGACTGTGTAACGGCGAAGAGGCCACCATTCCCTAAACAGGTCAGAAGAGGGTATGCCTGATGAATAAAATCTCAGTATTGTTTGCATGGCCCACAAAACAAGAGAACTTCGTCAATTCCGCCAACTATAGAGCTTCCTCAACATCTTATTCAAGATCTTTTTTTGACATATTACGAGTATGTCTGAAACCTTTTGTCAAGAACTTGATTGGCCTCTATTAGTGCGGTTTCAGGCCAGGAAAGTACACAACCGACTAAATCTTCACACCCTGGAAGATCCTAAAAAAAAATGCAAGAAGTCTGAATCGATACTCACTATCTTCCTTCGATTTTGTAGCCGAATATAATAGTTTTTGTGGAGCTGAATTATAAAAAGGCAAGTGTAGTCGCGGCTTCCCTGCCAAACTCGTTCGTCTGTACAGAATAACGATTGAGAACATTCACTGCTTTGTCAAAGTCGGTACCAACAATTGTTGTTTCTTTAGGCTAAGATGGCAATGGATTAGTAAGAATCTATCCCGAAAACTAGGGGAACTCTATATAAAACTTTGATCATCCCAGTTCAGCTTTACGACGGTTAATGACCCTACCGAAGGCGGAGGAAGATATCCTCAGTTGTTTCGAGAGAAAAATCCTTCGAAATATATTCGGTCCGTACGTACTCTACGACTTATACAGGGACATCGATTTAATCAGAGTGTATTGGTCTCCTAAAATTGCTAGGACATGTAGAGGGACATCAATGCTCCGGCCCATCGTCTTCAATCCTTCCCGCAGTGACAATAAAGCAGAGCGGAGGAAGACTTCACATTAGGTGGGGCGTATAAGTTGAAGAGGACCTTAACCGAGTTGGAGCACGCATCTGGAGACAGTTATTTAAAGACAGGCTAGAGAGACTTGTCATTTGACGCATCATTTATTTAGTTGTTACTCTTGAAACAAGAAACAGATCTCAATATATACAAATCTGCTGGTTCAGATAGTGTATCCACTCTTCTTCTTAGAGATAATGATTGCCTCAAGATTGTCTAGGTTTTGGATTCGTACTTAGTCAAACAGGTCCCTGATGCTGGGACTTTGGTTTGAAGAGCAATACAGTACATGGATAGACTGATGTTTTGTATATGTAAATATGCTGAGGTCTTCAGTTGTTTCAGAGCCATCTATTTACGTTGTCTCCATTCATCTTCATTCGTCCTTTTCTGAAACAAGATGATTGAAGTCAACGCTGAAGTTAACTTCAGTTAATTAAAGGTAGATTGATTGGAGAAGCATCGGGGATGCAGCGTAAGTAGACTGTCATGTCTAACATTTAGCTATTTTAGTTGCTGAGTGTGGCTCAGCCTGCGATCACAGTTAATTGCGATCTGCGTGACGACAAAAAATCCTTGCGGCAGTCTTTGAAGAGTCGCCGTTGAAGAGGTTCTCGAAAAGTCGCTGTTTCTTACGCAATAAACTCCTTACGTTCTTTTTGACACTTTGATGTTAGGTCGTCTAAGGAATGCGGAATGGTTAAACCATGAGTAAGCATTAGTCTCACGAATGTACTCGTAATGTAGACCCAGTGCATATGAGTACCTACTTTGGGTTGCAGTCCATTTGCACGAAGTTGCCTCTGCAAACTATTTCTTCTGCCTCTGTTTTCCGTTCAAGATGAGAGTTTGATACGAATACGTGGCACCCGTAGTAAAACTTAGAGAGGAGGGTAAATTCTATAGGATGATGTGGAGTATCTTAATTTACTCAGTGAAGAGGGTCAGTTTGCTTTTGTACGGAATCTTGATAAGGCAGCAGAGTGTGTACCTTAGGCCTATTGGAGAATGTTTGAGTATGACTATGGACATTGCCTGCTAGTATTAGAGCTCCAGTCCCTCGTCTTCTAAATAAGTAAGCAGCCTATTAGGGAATAAGTTCCTTAGTAGATGTTGAGTACAGTCTTTTTTATTCAGTTCTTGAAGAGAGATTGTGAACGAGGCAACAATGTTGGTGAAAGGTCCCTCGATAGCACCAGATGCATTCAAATACTTCCTGCAAGATACTGCTTCCCCAAAATATCGTAAATCGAGGATTTTCTTTTGCAGATAGAATGACAGACTAGTGGGCGTAAGATCCTTCGGGAGTTTATGGGATGGTTTACCTGTTTTGGGTATAACATCTGTAGTAACCTTGGAAGTCACTGAGTATTGTATTTATATCATATTGTCTCAATCATCATTCTGCAGGGACAATACCCTCAGGTTATAATGGTTTATATGGTTCGGAGCTGCAAACAGCCCTTTTACAATACAACCGGGGTCATTAACTCAGGTATCATGGGGTGCTTAGTTACGCTTGAAATTGGAGTTGTTTTGAAGTTTCACATGTGCTGGTGATTCTTAAGCCGGGACCTAGTAGATCTATTGTTGTACGTTTGCCAGTCACTTAGGTAAGGGTAAGACCTCAGGTGCTAACAATGTGTTCTTGTGTAAAATTTTTGCTTGCCGGTTAAAGATGTATTCCCCGTTATCAATTGTCTGGAGACTTTGTTTCGGATAAGTCATGTCTCTTGGCGATGTGCCTAACTCTCTCATGGAGGGGGATTGTGGGGTTAGAGTCGGTTGTGTGCCTTGTGGGGAGTTGTCTGTTCCTTTGTTATCTACATATCGTTATTGTAGATACTCCAATGTTACTGCATAATCCAGATCTTCTGAGTAAGACTCGTCTATCTTCGCAAACTTCCACGAGGTAGCCTGAGAATGGGTCCCATCGGTCAGTCTTACTTACTTACGAGTAGCTCGTCTTTATAGATGCTGTCATACGCGGCCTTAAAATCGATGAATAGGTGGTGGGTATCGATCTGAAGCTCGTGGGTCTTCTTCAAGATCTGCCGTAGTGTGAATATCTGGTCGATGGTGGACTTTCCTGGCCTGAAGCCACACTGATATGGACCTATCAGGTTGTTGACGAACGGCTTTAGGCGTTCACACAATACGGCGGATAAGACCTGTATGCGATGTTAAGGAGACTGATGCCTCTGTAGTTGGCGCAGCTCAGAAGGTCTCCTTCTTTAGTTCTTGAACACCTTTATGACTACACCTTCAACATTAACTCAATGTTGCAATATGTTGCACGTAACAAAGAAATGGATTCGGCTATTAAAGAAAGTGCGATGGAGTGACTTTAGTCCACAATCCCTCTCTGCCATAGGTTGTGGCATAAAGTTCTGGGAGAAGCTTTCTGCAGTGATTTGATATTCCAAATCTTCAGAGACGCAGATTAAGATCAGATAGGTTAAGTCCTACTTCTACAATAAGTATACAGCTTAGCTCTTGATCAAACCTCACCAAGACCGTCAATGATTGTCACAATGAAGTCAAACGAGTTTTACGAGTAGTCATAGAAATAAATACCGATCCCTTGTCCTTAAACGTGTAAGGTAGTATGGAGCATGTCGTGGTCGATTCGTGAGTCACTTTGGCAAGCGGCATTATACACGTCTATAGCCAAATTCTTAAGACACATGACACATGTGTTTGTTAAATATCTGCTGCTTCTCCCAGCACTTAAATAAATCGGTATCGACAAGATACCTTGCCATTGCTATGAAGATCACCTACGGATGCGATGAATAACCTCAAAAGTGAAATTGATTGATTGGCAATGGATATTGGCGTCCCACTGTTAGAAAAAACACTTTGCGAGTAATCTACCGGTCAAATCTCTCACAGTGTCTCGCACCTAGTTTGCACTATCACAGACAATTAACAAAAAATCGAGAAATCCCCAATCAATTTGGAATCTCAGATATCTACATATCCAAAACGGTTTTATTTTTTCTGACGATTTGCACCTGCGTCAATATTTCCAAACCAATTTCCAATGGCTTCACGTCAAGTGAAATACTTAACTTTGCCAAGATATCACAATTCGAGTGCCACATGATATCTAATCAGCATTCCAATGTAATCTTTCACTATGCCATAGTCCGACTGTGGTGAAATGATAAATGGCACTGCAATCACTTGATGTAACTTATCTCCTCAGCTGTCGTATCGTACGATTGACAGTTCCCGGCACTACCTGTCATAAAATATTAATAGAGCCAACTCATCCAATGAAGCCATCATTCGGAGAAGGTGCGAGAATGCGCATTTATTTAGTACTCTTATCGGATACGGAGGTTGTAAATAAGAAAAACAAAATAAATTGCGCGGGGATTTTGCCTTCGAAGGGCATTAAGGGCCTGCGATAAGAAGAATCAGACTTACGTCAGCTGACTTGTGAGATTTTGCACTGGGCTACTTCTTGGGATGTAAGCCATTCAAGACCAATGGAACCGCCTGCCTCTGAAGCACATCTGTCACGATTACGAACTGCGAGTAAACTGTATTCGTAAACAGTTTTAAGAATTACAAAACGCAGTTAATGAGGCAAATAAATGGAAAGCGAATATAGCCAACGCGGAGCCCTGGAGGATGAAAACAAGCCAAGAAGGCAGCAATACAACAACGTTGTTAGAAGACAAGAAGACAAGAAAACATGAAAACGAGAAAACACCTTAAAAGCGACACTATGACGCCATTGGGCAACGGGAATGGAGGAATAGGAATACTCATCGTACTTAGCGCTTACTTACCTGCACATAGCTCGAGAGTTTAGTCATAAACTTCGAGTTCGAGCTTCGTTCGATATTCAATTCGAATCGACTCTGAGCCTGAGGTGTGTCATTATTCAGCAACCACCATTCCGAGGCCCATGAGCTTATAGATACTCGCAAGTACTATAGTAGAAGACCCCCAACCCTCCTGGGCCAAAGATACTCACAAACAAACAAATAGACACACTTTTGGAATGCAACTTTGAGTAGCGTTAATTTTTTGTCTTTTAAAGGCTTTTTCATTGTATTCGTATCTTTGTATCCATGTATCTACGAGTATGTATGTCTCAGCCTGACCGGACCAACCAGAAACCCAGAATTATTTTCAATTGAAAGTCGAAGTGTCATATTATTGGGACCAAGTGACCGATCGTCCGATAGCCAGAGCGACACATACGAGTAGACGACCATACTCATAGTTAGGCGCATGCATGAATACGATTATAAGCTGCGGCTGCATTTATGCCGAGCTATGCATAATAAACAAATGGACTTTGGGTAGGGTAGATACTCTGTAACTATACATCGATTCCATGGGCCTTTTTTTGGTGGGGAAGATGGTTTTGCAATTCTCCACATTCAATAGTCAAGTCCATTTGGTTGTTATTGTTGGGGTTTTAATCAGAGACTCTGTCTTAGGGCTGGTGCTGGTTAACCTTCTATTCATCCCCCTCCTTTCTTCTATCTGCCTACAAATGAGTACCTTCTGAAGGCATTCTTAAGTTTTGCGCTAAAAGAAAAAAAGAAATAAAATTGCTAAATGCCAATGAGAACATGTGTAAATAATGTCTTTGTGTGTCGGCATTGAATGTTAATTTAGAACCAATGCATTGAAGTGGACAATTTTTTTTTGCTTGCGCTAAGGTTCTCCCTCTCTCCTTTTGGTCAGAATTGTTTGTAGTTGTATCCAAGTTTGAGTTCAATTGTGCACCCATAAATGGGACTTATTTCAATGGAATGCTACAACGTTGTACGAGTAATGTAGTCGTGCCTTGTTATAATGTCATTTCTGACTGATGTGTCATTGTGAATTGGAATGACAAGGGCTGAAGTGTGATCTCCAAGGCTTCAAAAATGGTATTTCTTAGTTTGTTTTCGTAATACCATACCATTGCGAATGGATAATGAAGATTTGAGCATTTAAAAATGCTTGGTTTCAGCTCATATCAAAGGATATAAACTATCCGTCTGTATGTGTGATTAAAACTGCACGCTTGTCTACCTGAATGTGATTCAATGCCATAGCATGTCATGTGACTTGTTTAGAGAGTTCTTCACTCTAAAAGACATGAGCAATCGGTTGTCACTCTTCTTACATCTTCCTGTCCTGTCATCGGTTGTTTGCTGTGTGATTCATCCTTAAGGCGCCACACGCACCTCAAAATAACCAAGTGCGTCTTTGTACACTTTCCATAAGATTGTATCCTCTATACAACCTCAACAGGACTGCGGTGGCCACGAAAAAAATTGATGGTCTTATCACAAGTGACAAACTGCTTGGGGCATTGCATAGCTTCAAACCATGCAAGTCTACTTTGCCAGATGGGATAATTCCCGCCGAGCTACAAAGATCTTCTTTATAATCTTGCAATCGCTTGAGAACATCAGAATTTGCTCACATTCCTCTGCCATGGTGAGAAGTAAATGTAGTCTTCATCCCCAAAATTTTCTCATGTTGCCCCAAAGAACCTATTAGTCTATTATCTTTCCTGTTGTAAACTCTAGAATGGTTGATTGATATCCATGTACGATCTAGTCTTAATCCTTGACTTTTATCCACGACACAACATGCCTACTGTAGAGGGAAGTCGATGCAAACGGCTCTACATTCATTAACTATCGACATCGAACGATCCCTACACTTTGGAGAATGTACAATGGTCGCTTTCTTGGACATAGAATGCGCCTGACGTTGACGATGGCGCTGCCAGCTCAAAAGGTAGATGACTCACTTGGGGACTTGATCAGTCTTATGGTAAAGAGCAGGATAGGTTCTCTGTCAAAAGATATGTTAGAAGATGTACGCCGCAAGGCGGTGCATTCTTACCCGTTCTCTGGAACTTGCAGGTTAACGAACTGCTGATATATCTGGAAGCGGGTAGTTGCGAATGCGAATGATGTTGCTATAGCCGTTTCAGAAAAACATCTTTAGACTTTAAAAGAGCTCCTACAGTATAATCTTAACATACTAACACGCTGGGCGGATCGTGGTGGACTGGTTATAAACCCCCATTTTGTCCTCTTTTCCAGGAAATATAAAATTCCGACAATAAACCCTAGTTTTCTCCGACATAGCGAAATATTTGGGTCAAATTTTCGACAAACAACTAAACTTTAAACAGGAAGCCTCAGTAGCTTTATTCTGTGGCAAAAAAGCCATCGAGAACAAATGGGGCCTCCAGCGTCGTATTGCCCATTGGCTATACGTCTCGATTATAGGACCGATACTCACTGTCGGGGTGGTTTTCTGGTGGATGGTCTTAGACAGTCAACTGTGTGAGGCTAAACAAAGGTTAAAAACCAGCATGTCTGGGCATAAGCGGAGCCCTACGTACAACTCTCTCCACTGCACTAGATTTTATGTTTCAGCTGATACCTCTCGATATTTTCAAGAGACGAGTAGCTGCTAATGAAACTATTCGCCTTAAAGCAACTTCACAGTGGACAAATAAATATTTTGACTGTCTTGACACTGGTTTAAAAAAAACTTCCACGTAAGCATTCCCTCCAGATCCTTTTGGGAGGGAAATGATTTCGAGGACGATAAATCAATCGTCCTTCTGGTGGCGGTGTCTTTGCAGATGAGCTTAACCTTAGCCTCTCCTTTCGCCCTCCCAATCATTGTAGCGTGTTTCAGGCGCAAATTCTGGCAATGAAGGAAGTCCTGTCTTGGCCAAAGAAAACATAATATCTGCAGTGAGGGTATATCCCCATCTTTTCTGATAGTCAGGTCGCTATCAAATCCCTGGATTCATGTTATTTTAACTCAAAACCAGTTGTAGATTGCCGATCATCTCTCATGGAGATGGCAGTGCAGTTCAACATTCACCTTTGCTGGGTGCAGGGAAATAGAAATATTCTAAAGAACTGTAGGGCCGACGAACTTGAATCTCCATGGACGAGGAGGAGAATGTGTCTTTTGTTTAACGTGAGCACGTGTCGTGGAGACTTAAGTTCGCGGGATGCCCGTACATCCGTGGGGGCAAGGATACGCCTTGGCATCTTGAAATAATACAATGGGGAACTGTATTGAGGGGACAGCTCCACCCTTGGTATGAGTCGACGCCTACCTAAAACCTTGTACTGGTCTTAGGGTATCAATACCCAGCATTTTCAGCAAATCCACTGCGTGTATTGAGCCCCAGCAGGGCCACCTTCCCTGCGTTTTTGGTTTAACCCACAGCCAGCATGACGCTCCCAAGGGGGCTTGCCTCAACAAGACAGGCGCGGACCGAATTCCGGGGGACTTCTAACTCCCACGGTACCGTGTTTTAAGTCCTGGCATGGACTATCAATGGTCTTGCCACTCAACAAGACCTATGACCGGCAGCTTGTAACTTTATAACTCATAGCAACCATCAGTGGCGAAAGGTCTGATAATGTTTATGATTAGTCCAGTTTTGTTCTACACAAGCTTTTTATAAGACAACTTCATTGATGAAGGAAGCCTTGTTAATTAGCCGGGGGCCACGAGGAGGAGACAATCCTACACCTCCTTTGGACATGTCCCGAAGAAAAAAATCACATAGGAGCGTTCTTCTACAATGCCTTAAGCGATTTAAGCAATAAAAAAAAAAAAAAAACACTGTGGCTCTGGCAGCCCGGTATGGGCCATGGCCTAGCTTCTTGACACTCATTTGTGTTGCTCATGTTTTCATTTTTGTCACATCTGAGCGGGGCCTACGGTTTATCGCCGAGTCCGAACGGCACTCCTTAGAAGCTTTTTCGTAGGCAATTTTTTACTTTCGGGAGTTTGCCATTGCCCGCCGAAAGGATGATGGCGATTTGAAAAATTGATGTGGCCCAGCCAGGAATCGAACCCAGACTGTCTGCGTGATAGTACTCGTACAATGAGCTTACTATCGCGCCATCGCCATCGCGTAAGCAATACAGATATTAAAAGTCTCCTACGCCTCGTCAAAAGCTCAGGTGGATTCCGCCTGATAGCGATTATTTGACCACGATATTTCTTATACGGTCGGTGAAGTTCTCTTTCAATATTTTTAACACCGACAACGACCCAATCTCCATGTATATTTTTGCATACCTTTATGTTGACTTTGGCCATCATCGTCTCTTTCAGTCTTCTGCTTTTGAAGAACAAATGCTTTTCCTACTGCTTTTCAACCTCAAATTGCTATTTTTGACATTACTTCATTAATTTACCAGCTCTTTCCTACCGAAGCGGCAACAAAATACACACTGAAGAGTATAGGTATCAGCATACAACCTTGTGGCACTCCATCTAAAACTTTTACCCCCATAGATACCCATTCATTTCTGTGACATTTTAAATTCTCATATAAAATGCTTGTTCTGCCGACACGCGTATGATCACATTTCTATTCTGGATTTCCTAGAATCTCCTATTTGACAATGAGAAAATCCCACAATTTACTTCAAAACCAAACCGCTTCACCGAAAAAATTCCCATCGTCAGACCATAACCCATAAATCCACATCTGCTGCTCCTCCTTTGACTTGTTATCTACCATAAATGCCATAGGGAACACGAGTAGTAACACTTGAAGACATGCATTCCTTAACGTTTACCTAACTGCTTCTCTTTTTGTTGGGTGCGGCGCCGCCATTCTTCCTCAATTATCATTGTCATCATGCCGAACTCAATGGAATTAAACAAATTTGCCTGCTTCTCGTCTCGTGATGTCGATGTTGAACGGACCCTCGAACTTGAGGGAAACTTTGAAAAGAACTTCACAGCTCCCACCCATATATTCGAGAATGCACTTCAATCATTCCAGCCGTACTTAGAGTTGGGCTTCATATGACAACACATTAAGTACTCGTATCTAAACATAAAGTGATATATCTCAGCTCCAACAAAGGTGTCCATTGTGCCCCACAAACAACAGAAAGTGACAACAACAATAACAACGACGACCACGACGACGACAATGATCATCATCATCACCGGCATATGAAATTGCCAATTATAACGAGATACGAACCGACCAACCGCCCGCACCCACTCTGTGTTCCGGAATCTCCACGTTGCGTTGCCTGGTCTACTTTTTTTTCATTTGAATACCTATACAAACGACACAACGATGATACTGTGGATAGGTGGATGGATGGTTTAGATACTCAACGTACGCGATACCATGTTGGACGCGCATAGCATAGAAATCATATCATGCGTGCCTCGCGCTTAAACTTTGAAGGGAAAAAGAAAGTAAACACGAACGTGTACGCGTATCCGTGTTGGCCACGTAAATGCACGGTTAAGTATGTGATACAGCTCTACCTACTGCAAGTGAAGGAGGTGAAACCTTATCACGAATGGTGACAATGCTTAGTCTAAAGCCCAAGCTATGGGTGGACTTGCAATAGTTGCAAACCCACCGAGTACGCCATGGTATCAGAGTTCATTCGCATCCCATACAAGTAGATGCCAGTTACGAGACGTAAAACTCGCTTTGGGCAATTAAATTACTTGCTGCTGACTAATTGCCGGATTGAGGTTTTTTTTTTTGTTTTTGTTCAGACTTCATAAGGGACTGTCGTCAGTTTGGCCTGAGATTTTCTTTTTCCTCTACGAGGGTAGATCCATCTCTAATGGCAAATAATTACCCCCGCTCCGCTACTTGGGGAGTATTATCGAATTATCAGCGTAGGCTTATTGCCAGTCATAAACAAAGGCACGTTGCATTGTTTAGATAAATTTCTGTTTGTCTGGGAACGCAGTTCTTAATCACACTAACAATGATTTGGTAAAGAATTTTCGTGAGAAGCTCTATGAGATTGGTTGGCCATGACCGGTTGATGACCCATGGAAGTAGTGGTTAACTTTGATTTATGAGTTGGGATACAGTGGGAGTCGGTAATTTGAAAAAGGAAGAACTTTTGAGATTTGTGAGCACCAATACGTACGATGATGTTGATGTTTTTGGTTCGTAAATTCTTGATTCTGGAGGGAATGAATCTTTTCGGTACGAGTAGGTGAATATTAGAATCAGAGCAGTAAATTCTATTACATGCTCCCTGTTCGGAATGCCAAACACGAAAGTTCTCGGCACGCAATTTGGGATATAGACGAGGAATTGAGCATCCATCAGCAGATTGAGTGATTTCGTTTCGCATTCCATTCACGATTCATCTAGATAGATTAAAACAGCAAGTTTGTAAAGTGTTTTTTTAAAAGTTATGTTGCCACCTTCGTGGACTAAGAGATTTGGGCTAATGTGGGGCCTCAAACTGGCGGAAAGGGAGAATAATCTCTGCCTGAGCTACCACAGCCTTCCCCGTTCTTCCATTTCTATCAGACAGTTTCCAGTTGTCCAGACCAAGTGCTTTGGCACAATCGAAAGCTTAAACCTGTGACTCGAAGATCCTCTTTGCTGGAGCATTTTTGTCGTGGACATGTTTTGGGTTTTTGGACTACATCCACATCTTGATACAGCTTGAAGAGTTCGCGGTTGTATCTTTCCCTAAATTCGCCCTCTTTGCATACTCAAAAATGTTCCATATCTGCTCTGATATCCTGTTAATTGTCCAGCACTCGACTAGATCATGCATTTGCGCCTCCAAGTTAAGAGTTAAGAGCTCATTTGTTCCGCCAACCTTTGATAAAAGCGGCTTCCTACAGTAGGATGTCATTTGTGGACTTTGTTTCGATTAAAGTGAGCTCCTTATCCAGTTGCTACTTGTAAACAATGACATTTTGTTCTGGGCAGGACTGTCAGCAGCTGGACAGATTTGTTGAAAGTCATGCTTTTCATGTTAACACCTGCCCTGCACACTATTCGTTCCACCGCTAGATGGATACACATGAGAGTGTATCTCCTTGCCGATATCCGCCAGAGATTGATATAGTTTTTCAGTTTGTTTGGTTTCAAGTCGATAAATGGTATCATATGCGGCTTTCAAGACATGGTAAGTCTGAAGATTTTGCTTATTGTTGACATTTGGTGTACGTATACAAGGATGTGCCCTAGCTGATAGTCCATTTGTTTTGCATGCACCCTACCAAAACAACACCTTCATCTTTGAAAAGTTCCATCAAGTCAAGGGCGGCGGCCTTGTGTCTTTCAGCTTTTCAATAGCTGAGCCAACCTCTATATCTATATTGGAATGGAGGATGGATTCATCATTGATTGGAAGAGGGTTCTTCTAACATGTCTGACGCATGTTTTTTAAAAATTAGATGGAAGTGCTGTTTAAATACATCTACTGTGGCTTGTGCCCTGTGCCCTCCGTGTTTCAAGAAGCCTGCGTTCCGTGCTAAAAAGCCAGCTATCAGTTCCTCAGCTTCTCTACAACAAAAACCCGGATATTGTTTCTATTAGGAAGCTCTTCGATATCCTTGAGCTACGACGTTGCGTAGGTTTCTTTCCTTCTTATGCGGTGTCTTCATTTTCTTATCTCGAACTTTTTTTGTCGTTCAAGCTCTTTACTATACCAAGAGTTCTTCTTCGGTGGTGGATTGTACAACCCTTCCGTGGTCTAGGCTACCTCTTAAATGACGCCGTGATGCTGATGACACAGCTCGTTTTGATTTATGGGTGGTGAATGCACTGAGGAGGCTCTCTCGCTACTGTAGTCACGTTAAGGCTTTGAAAATTGAATTTTTCTTTTTCTGAGGGGTTTACGAGGGGTTTTCTCCTTAGATAGTCGAGCTCTGAATCTGGCTGCAACCAGAAAGCGGTCAGAGTTTTTAAATTCGAGAGGCTATATCGCATCCATTTGGCTAGTGGTTCAACTAGCTGGAGAGTGCCTAGTTGGCGTCTAGATTTGTAGTTCTGGAAACCCATTGGACTAATAAGCATATAACGAGCTGCTGAAAATCATTAAGCGTTTCACGTGTGGTGTATCGTGCCTTCCTACGAGTACTTATCTGCCGAAGATTTGCTTCTTGTAGATGTTGTCATCTAAGTCCCCGAATACAATTTTGGCATCATACTTTCAACGGGCTCCGTCATGATAGAGTTTCTCTTGATGGAGTTTTCAGCTTCGTCGTTAGAGGCATATTTCGACGTTTGTGATGCTTCCAGGCGATTGATTATCATCTTTAAGTTAATTAGCATTGATCGTAGCCGATTGTGCATCCTAATATGTGGAGTATTTTGTATCAGCTTGCATATCTAATCCTATCTATCTCGTGGATCGTAATAATTCCGTTATACTGAATTTTTAATCAGCATCGAGGGTATATAGTGTGCTTACGTTGCACGTATGTTTTATACTCTTAATGAATAGTCCATGGACAAAACAGGTCGTAATCCTAAACAAGGGCCCTGTTGCTATCTAAGGCTTGTGTCTTCCATAGTTTTTGTCTAGATGGTAAGGAATTTACACCGGCTGTACAACTTCCAATCTGCAGGTGTAGGCGCATTAAGGGCCAATCCAGGAAAATCTATTGCATTTTCCAAGAACGTGCATTAATCTGACACCAAGCATTCAGTAGTAACAAAGACAAAGCTAGTTTGACAACAATCAGTGTATGTCTTATACCAGTCTGCCAAACATAGGCGATATCTGTCCTACAATAACGTTGATAATCATGCAAATGCCGTACTAATGTCTTGAATGTTTGAATACTAACATATGGTGAACCGAATTGTAGCCTAAATTGCCGATTGTCCTATGCCGACACATTATCGCCTGGGCCACCGATCTTGCTCATGGTAGACACTAATTGATGTATAATTCGCCAATAGGGCCAGAGCATGAAGTGGAAATCCATAGAAAAGACACATATTCGAGGTTGGTTACAGAGTATTTATGTAGCTAATTTTTATAGGGGAGTACCAGCCAACAAAGCTACCAAAGCTAGATTTCGAGAAATTACAAGAAGAATCTCTGAGTCATTAACTCGTACAAATGTGTCATGCCAGCTGCATAATAACCCGCAGCACCATGAACTCATCAATGAGGAGTACTTCCCTAAGTAGTATCAGCTCGCGGATGTTGAAAGTAACCACGAAGAGACGGTAACAGTACGATCTGTCATAAATGAGGAAGTTCTATAGGGAGTGACTATAATTGAAAATAACCAGGTTCCACGAATGAACGATTTCCAAGTCCTGGTACCAAGTAAATAATAACAAGTTGATCCGAGATAGGAGTCAACGTGAATTCCAAAAAGACTGACAATCCGAAATCGCCGAAAATACAAAGCGGCTTAGCTGCAAACTGGGAAGAAGGCATTGCAGGTTTCTCCAGGCTTTTTCGAGCAGGCAGAATAGAAAGGAAAGATCCCTCAAACATCAATCGAAGCGATATACTCGTACAATATTGCAGGAGAAGCCATAGAAAAAGATTAAAAGGAGAAGAAGCAGTATTTTGTGCCGATTCTGTACAAAATGATATGAGAGCCTGCAGAAAGTTTGGTTCTGGGTAGAGCAGCTCGACACACTGAAGAAGTGCCGATGATATCGGCTTAGTGGAAGCGGTCAAAACATAAAGTCTTCGTCTCCATGGCCGCTACAAAGGTCGTAATGCTTAAGGCATAGTTTTACTGCCTGCATTGATAACAAATTGCGGCATTCAGATACCAGTTATTAGCTGAGCTGTCCTTCAAAAGAATCTTGCTTGGCTTTGATATGCTTTTCAGACGGTACACCGGAGTCCTGACATTTTGAACTGTCTGCTCTAACTTAGCTGATTCATTGATCGCTGATCACTGATCATTTATAAGTATATCTCAGCATTGAACTCATTGAAGAGATGAACTTATCGCTTTTCATAAGCACCACATCTTTCGCAGCGCCTTGAACAATGTTGTCTTACTTCCAGAACCAGCAAATAAGTCGACTGAAAGGATGAAATCAGTCATTTTTGGTAGAAGAGTAGGTTAGTAAACTACCGTAGTTCAAATGTTATCTTTCCCTTCCTTCCCACAAATACAGCATCGAGATGTCCACATTGAGAAGATCAAGAAAGTCGGGCATGGGCTTTTGGAAAGCGGGAAACATGAATCGGTATAGTCATATGCTGGAACGGAAATCGACCTGATTTGAGGGGGCACATATCTAAGAATGAGTTTATTCTGCTCCAAGGTGCAGTGCTAAGAAACTGACCAGTGCTTTCAGAGGAAAGATGCAAATGTTTCCATCTGGAACAGACGAATGCATATCGCAAGGAGGCGTTCTGCCTCTGCTTCTTAAGTGCATTTTGGTTAACTCACTGCTTAACACTCTTGATAGTTCTAACGTCTACGCTTAGACATATGCAGTTAATGGCTTTGTACACTGTGTGATTATGCCTAGACTGCCAATCGATGGCGCGATAGTTAGCTCATTGGACTATCACGCAGAGAGTCTGGGTTCGATTCCTGGCTGGGTCACCAACAAGTTTTCAAAATCGCCATCACCCTTTCGGCGGGCAATGGCAAACTCCCGAAAGTAAAAATTGCCTACGAAAAAGCTTCTAATGAGTGCCGTTCGGATTCGGCGATAAACCGTAGGCCCCGCTCAGATGTGATAAAGATATGACAACTTGAGCAACACAAATGAGTGTCAAGAAGCTAGGCTATGGCCCATACCAGGCTGCTAGCGCCACAGTGTTTGTGATTTTTGTGATTATGCCTAGTCTGTCTGGACGATTTGTGCATTAAAAATATTCTTTCCTTCAATCGTTTGACTCATTTAATGCTCAAAGACACAATAAGTTCCTCCAACGAAGTTTTTATGTGTCATCCTGAACACCAAACTCCATCGGACTTAACAAATTGTGCCGAAAAACCTCAATGTGCCGTTGGCTTTCTGGCGATGTGAAGAAGCCTTCGACAAGACATGCAATTTTTACCGAGGAGGGTTCTATCGATCTACAAGGCTTCGTCGGTTTTATGACGAAAAGTGTGTAACTTCTGTTTCAACCAGCCTCAATGAGAGCTTTATCCACCACACTTGGCTCTACCCCGCTGCACTATTGAAACCATCTTCCCTATTCAAAAGAAGTTATTGTTTGCCTTCACGGGTGGATCCAAAACCAATATAGAATGCGACGCTACTGCCAGAAGATTTGTACTTCTCTTCCTGACGGAGATATACACAAACCTGATGCCAACAAATTGTGAAGAATTTGGCTGCGTCCTTACTGAGAGACAAAACCCGCTTAAGGCATGGCTGAACCCTCTCACCATTTCCAAACTGGCTCCGGAATGAAAGACTCCACTGAATTCAGTTGACAGCCGGAATTCCCTGAATTTTGTTTGGATCCCAATAGGATCACGAGAAACGAAGTTGCCGATGAACATGATATGCAAGGCGAAATGAAGAGTTTCAGGACCCAAATCTTCGTGCTTTCATTGACAGTTTAACAGAGGGCGAAACTCCCTAGGATGCCGGCAGCGGCTTAGAAGAATGCTTCTTGATGTCCCTGAGAGCTAAGCGATTTTCTTGGTGTCCTTCAGTAGGAAAGACTGTAGACTGCTTCCTAGCGTCCTAACGAGGCATTACTCAGATGTTCAGCACTTGCTGAGCATAAGTGACACAATAATCGGCGCCTTTTTCTGCGAGATTGATAGTGATAGTGAGACCGCAAAGCACTATCTCTGTAAGTGTCGGACCTACGAGCGCCATCAGACTGGCGGTTCTAAGCGCTCCATTGTGGACACTTCATGATGGAAGCGTTTACTCAACTTTCATCAAACGACTATGAAATTTCACTAAATAAGCAGGGCGTACAACGGCCGCATGTTGGCGCTCTTGAGGAGTAATTCAAAGGATGATATCCTTTGAGTGTTGAATGGCTATTTTATCTTGTGTTTCGAAAATGTTTAGTTACAAAATTTACATTGAAAAGCTCTTGACATAACAGACGACTTAAACCTACAATGACGTGGGAAGATGCACAATTGAATCGTAGCGTTCAACGGAGGCTCAAATTCAACTCGTGTATGATACGAGTATGTCCGTTTGAAATCCAATCCAAAGTCTGAAGCCTTTGTTTTTTCTTTTGCCTGTGACTAGATCTGTTTCAGTAACAACGATCCAACATCGAGAAGAAATCCATTGTTTAAATCACTCGTTAGGAACCCACAAAACAAGAGTTCCAACATCACAAAGACTCCATGGTTTCCTGTGATTACATTTGGTTTTGTTATTGTACGAGTATTTTGCAAGAAGAACACATTCAAATCCACTCCAACAGGGGCGCTTTACTACTTTGCTTCCATACGTGTCCATATGCATGGCGGACGTATTAGTTTCACATGCCCAGAACACGAAACGACAAACCTCACATAGTCGTCGCTATCAAGACAGCCCAGAGTCAACTCACTGAAAACCGCAGAGTGTTTGGTTATGAAACAAATAAAAAAAAGGAAAAGAACAAACCAAAAAATAAATATCACCAGAAGGCAGCAACAAATTTGCGTAATTAATGTTCAAGTTCAGAGTTTTATCGAATAGCCGTCGGAAGGGGGAAATACCCTCACTTCGCCCACTAAGAAATCTAAACTAAAGCCGAAGCTGAAGCCTTGGGTACTCTGGAGGCATTGTCGTTTTAAGAATTTTTTCGTTTCCACTTAGATGGATTTATGCAATCAGGCATTGCTTCCGGTGTAATCGGAGACCTCTCTAGCGTTTACAATTGTTTGTGTTTGTGTATCCGTATCTTAGAAGTCGAATTGTGCCCCCGTAATAGCTACGAACGACGACCTACCTACGTACAAGTTCTCATCCATGGGCAGACTATGAATACCATCTTCGATCTTCCATGTGCGGCGTCGTCATCATCATCGTCGTCGTTGTCGTTGTTGCATCTCAAATAGAGCAAGACGCATCGCGCACACTAAATCACTGAAAACTGGGAAACGAAAGAATTTTTTTTTTTATTTTGTTTTGTTTTCAATTGGATATTTGTTTCGGTCCACGAACCTCACGAATACAATAAGAGTTAAGAGTTTGAAGTTTGAAGGCGCCGACGCTGGAATCTAGGTATTTTTCGCCGACTACAGCCGGCACCGTGTGCTGTGAAGTCGGAGAGGTTTAAAGCGAAAATGAGGGCAACCTACTCATTTGGAGATTTCGCTTTTGTTTTGGCATTGGAATTGCCTCCTCTAGCACACATTTAGACTTTCTTTCTCTCTAAATTAGGGTCCAAATTAGGTGCAGTTACTTTAATAGCAGTACAGTGTCATTGTGTAGCTAATGCGATTTGGAATGCTCACAGATATGTAGTGCACGCAAGTGGTGCGCTAATGAGTTGCAGAGTAGGTTGTTCGCATTTGAAGATGAATTTGAAAGGAATTTGGATTTTAGTTTGAAATTTTTGAACAGGATAGTCGATCCACCTTCGACAAGAACATAGTTTCCGTTAAGTACTTTCCTTAACAGCATATCGGGTCTTATTTCTTCCTGATTAGTCCCAGTCAACTCCGCAGAGGCCGACAAATAGAGTTCACAGCTAGTGGTAACATTATATGAGAAGACTCCGGGGTCCAGACTTAGCCCCTAATCAGTTCTCTGGGGGAAATGAAGTTGCAATGTTCCAGGTTGAAGCGATCAAAGAAGCAATTAGAATCTCTAATGTCCAGACGCTATAAAATTGCCAGAAATCCTGTAGGAAGGTTTCATGGCACCATGACCTTGATGGGCGATCTAAATGCAAAGGAAGGCAATAACTACAATGAGCTCAAACGAGTGACGAGATCGCAAGACCTCAGAGACAAAAGTAATAGCCTTCGTCAATCGTCCGGTCATTATAGAAGGCGTGCCAGTTTGATCTGACCAGACCGATCATATGTCGATCAGCCAACGTAGAGACGCACTTTCACATTACTGTGATACTTAAGTCACCAAGGTGCTACACAGACTAAGCGCCAACAATTGAAACATCGCCTATCACAGATAAAGAGATGAACGTGGGCCCTCTTTCACGACTATCGATAACCACAGGAGTGGAGTAAGAAATCTTCGTGCATCAATGTCGATGAAAGGTCATCAAGCACAACACATAGCTTAAAACAAATTCCTGGAGACAGATCAATGAACAGCAAGCAAATCGACGCACTAGCAACTAGGGCAATGCTGTTGCGACATGAAAGGAGCCCAGGTCGTCTTATTTTACCCTGGAGTAGAGATGGCGGCGCGAAAAATTGTCGGGATAACCCAACGGAGCTTTTCATAACTTCAGCGATGCTACTGGCATCGGACTGTTTACCCGAACCCCTTATGAGGGGGGAAAAAAATCACTTCAGGGACAACCAGCCAGATTGGTACAGTGTTCAACTCCAGCAAATGTTTCAAGAAAACCGAATTTCGGTTGTTAACGTGGAATTTTATAACCCTTAACAGATCACGTGGAGGCGAAAAACATGCGAAAATTCTAGAGTACCAAGAAGTGCGATGGAATCGGCCGGACAAAAAGCTTATGGAAAACTACGAAATCTACCACGGTGCCTGCTCTGACAAGAATTCATATCAAAGCAAAATTCGGAAATATAAGCCTAGCTTGGGTTCATGCCCCTTAGAATAAGGATGACAAAGTCGATTACTATAACCTCCTAGACCGAACATATGCTCGGTGTCCCAGCTATGACACCAAAATCGTGGGAGGAGATCTTAAGGCAAGTCGTCTTTAAGTGGTTCATCGGGAAAGACAACCTGCAACCGACTCGGGTTTTAACAACTTGTTGAAAGCACAACCTTTTTGCACCCAGCATGCGGTTCCTCTATGGCTTGAATAGGACATCTACCAGAGGTCTTTCACTTTGAGTTAATTTGTCGTTGATGTGTTTAACAAGGACTTAAGCTTGGCTGTCTACTCAATCGCATATGTATGGCTTTCTCTGGAAGTGTGAATGAACATTTACCTCACATGGTATTAAGTCAAACGCTTTCACCGCGAAAATATATTCGTATGGGTTGGTCTTGGAGTCGTCCGCAGTAACAAATGTTAGACTATTCCGTTTCTGCACTCAGTCTTTTGGCGAACTGAAACTCTTCTCCTAACTATATGGAAACCATCCCAATTCTTGGTGTTTATGAGAATTTATTTTCCTCTTTTCCTCTAGATATCGCCTCTGGGTATGGGATCGCTTCAGTATGTTCCCCGTTCCGTTCGTTCAGTTGGGAGTTCCGTTTTTGTTGTCCGTGTTATAGACCTTCTCTTGAATTCAAATATTTTCAACTTTTTATACACTCGCTGTCTTTCAGACTGTTGTCATTGCTAGCTTTCCTTATTAGAAGTGTCAGAGAGGATATCCTGGCAGCCTTTATGTTAAGCCGATTGCGTCCTGTCTGACGAGATTTTCATTGAAGTGGATATTCTAGCGGCATCTATTCATTCGTCGTAGGGTTCATTCGAACTTTATAGCAGCAATCGACTTCCGTCTTTGGCCATTTGTAACCATGATTTTATCCGAACAACCTACGCCGGAAAAAGTATTAATTCTTAGCCCTTTTCGACACAGAAGAGAAGAAGAGCAATTGATTGGATTCAGTTGATGTCACTTTTGCTGACCTATTATTAGGCATTGACAACGTTAGAGAATTTTTATTGTCAGCACGAAGCCTTGAATGGCATCTACAGCCTCGTTGTGCAGTGCAGTGTACCTGCCTCACATTTTTTTCTGATTTGCATAAGTTTCTTATTTGGAGCGCAGCTCTTCTGGAGTTCAGCCCAACTTATTGGTTTTCCAAATCAAACCTTCAAACGCAGTGTCCTGATTAACCGCAACAGGATGAGTCTCTCTGTACTCTATCCATCGTTACAGCTCAACGTGGGGTCGGTTGTGGAAAGAGTTTGAAAGTTCTATCAAATAGTGAGTCAGCGCCTTAATCGACGGATACATTTTCGATATTTCTGGTACCACTCATAGCATGAACATGCGAGGGTGGGTCAACAAGTCTTCTTTTAGTTCGATGCAATTCGTTCAAAGTTTCTCCAATTTTTTGAAGACCTCCACTGTCCACTGTGTGTTGTGATGAATCCATGTATCATCCACGGTTACGTTATCAATTGTGAGTAAACGCGCCAACCATCTGGCACATAGCTTCTTCATACGAGTATGTTTGAAAACTGAAATCACTGTAGCGTCTTCAATCGCGCGCACCTTCACTCCCCGATCGTCTGTGATTTCAATCGACCATTTGTGGTGTGGTAATCTCAATTGGACAACCAGAACATTCGGTTTCATTTGTGCTGGTACGACCGCACAGAAATAGAGTAAACCAGTGGTGGATGATTCCAGTCGATGGTGAAGAGTCCTCACAATACTTTTCAAGCTTTTTTAAAATTTATTTTCTTTGGCAAGAAATAGTGGTTAATGAGCCCACAAAATTCACTCTTTCCATTCTTACGAAGATTCTCGTGTGTTTTTTAAATGGCTGTCAAAAAATAAAACCTTTTGACAGATCTGCCTCAAAATTTGGGTGCGTTCTTTGGAAATATGCTTCTTGACAAATAAAATGTTGGATTTGAGGTACCAACGCCATCCGTCTAAAATTGTCGGGACTTATCGACCAACTTCGTACATCCTTTGGGAAATCTCAGTACTTTTTCGAAACTTGGGATATTTGGGCTTAAACCCTTTTAGAAACGACAGGGCAGGCAAAAAATGGAAAGGAAACCACTCTACTTTCACTAAGAAAAGCGACAAGGCTTTGACAGTTTTCTGTGCTACGTTGTGAGGCTAAAGAAAACATCGCAAAAAACAGCCGTAGTATGATTTTCAACCAGTTTTGTCCATGCTCATGGTTTCCAACAGAAATTGTTCCCGTTCGGCATTCCACCAACACATTTCAAGGCGATGTCACTTATCTAGCTGGACAGACACATTGAAGTATGCATTTTATGAGAAAACTAGTCACATGTCTAGCAATAGGCGGAGTTTTGACAGATTACCCGGTCTCTACGATTACACTGTCTAAGAACAAAGCCCACCCTGTAGGCAAGTTTGTATTAAACGTCGTACAAAGTATGTAAATGCACTTTAATGAAGATCATTAAATCTTCAAATCTTCGCCCGACCTGTCTCTGTATCCGCATTATGTAGAGAAGGCGACAAAGATCAACCTTTAAGACAATAAACATTACTCGTATCATTTGCCAACTGCCGTTTCATTCCAATTCTACATCTCTTGGCATTAACCTATCTCTAGCTGATGATCTCTGTCTACTGGCTCCTTATTACAGTGTAAAAGGCCTTATTACGTTTTATGGCACTTTTAACGTGCTCGTAAAATTCTTTCATCAACGTCTGTTTGTCGTTGTGTTTACTTAAGAGAATAATAAATCTGCAGAAGCTTAACTTTATACTTCACACCTTGCAAATAATTATTTGCACAGCCTCACAGATACAGAGATATCCGTCGTTGAAATGATGAGTGCGCAGCCATTTTTTTGTTTCTGAAATAAATAATCTGACATGTGTATACATATTTTGACAGTTCGGTGACACAATCCAACAGAACAAAGCTGTCACAAATGGGAAATGAATTTTTCTCTAAAATTCAACTATCAAACCAAACATGTATAACCTCGTCCTTCAGTTTTTATCAAGTACACAACCCTCTTACTGTTTGAAAGTCGTCAAATCACTTCAAATGAAAACAAATAATCATTAAATACAACGGTAACTACGTGACAAGCCTATCTGAATGCACTTTTGCTCCGAAATGACATAATTTCTAGTTCTGTTTGTTTACACTTTACACTTAACCACTTGTTGCTTATCATCAAAGGCTCAAAGGTTTAATCTTGTTTGTCCTATCGAAACCGATTGACAGCTTGTTCTTGGTAAACCTAATTTTTCTTTAGACGACTAACGGAACTTCTTTCAATTGAAACAAATTACGAGTACGGGCATAAATCCTGATCCCGGGTGAACGATAAGCCTCCGAACAACGCGCGTAATTAGTTTATGAGTACAAGCATTCGTATCACATGCACATCATTCTCTTCGACCGACTGACGCGATGTTTTGTCGTTGCGGCAATGTTAAACTCATTTGTTAGACAATCTTCATTAAATTCCATCCCTTATCGCTGAAATTGATTGGAAATTCTCGGGCGATAACAACTAGAAACCGTTAACACAATAGCTTTGGCCATAAATTTCTGTTGTTGCCTGTCATTGGTGCCTCGTAAAAATCAATTTTTTCGTGTTCCTGCCAGATACTCGTTCCCGTACTCGTATGTCATTTCGAAGCGACACGGTTTAATTAAAAAAAAAAAAAAAAATCTGTTTTGGTGTTTTTGGGGGCAGAGTACAGGGGGTTCCGGAATAGCTATACAAGTAGAACCAATTTTTAAATAATGATGATAGTGATGATCTGTTCCATGAAATTTAAACGAGAGATGGCTACGTCATCGAGTCAGTAAGTTTGAAAAGTAATTGTCTAACGCCCGATTGAGTGGGGGTTAATTGGTTCGGCATTTAGCATTCAGACGTGGTCTTCTCGGCCAGCTGGCTGACTATTCTGAGTGCGAGGCAATAAAATCGACGATTGCCACTCGGGGAAATGCTAATTTTCTTCACGCCCAGTCGTCAAGTGTCGATGTGTTCAATGAGTAATAGGAAATTTCAATGTCAATGGGACGCCAAACAGTATGTTTTGCAAGGGTGTGTTCAGACGATTTATTTTTTTTTTTATATTTATCTTTGATTCAAGTTCATATTAGCCAAGTTGTGCGATTCACATTTTTTTAATTTTTGTTTTTCTCTCTTTTTTTCAGGTAAGATTCTTCACGAGTTAGTTAGAATAAGAGGCCGCCTCACTACATGACTATGGAGGAGAGTCAAAATCGAAGTCGATATCCATAAGTTTGAACGGAGAGGCCCTTGGTAAATGGGAACTCTATTCCCATTGAAATACTCGTATGTAACTGCAAAATAATCAAATCAAGCTGCGTGCCTTGTTAGCTTAATTTGCGGATCTATGGTATGTACCATCTACGGGCTGGTCTATGTTGAATCCACTCGTTAGAGAGGCCAAGCGATTACTGATTTGTTTGCACTCGAGGGATCTAACTATTTTTTTTGTTCGAATCGCGGCAAAACAACAAACAAAAAGTTTCCCGAAAATTAAAAATACAAGTTTATTCATCTAAATCTATATTGTCCCCTTCAAAGTTATCCCCATCGACTGCAACACACTTATGCCAGCGCTTGATCCAATCCTCGAAAAAAATTTGTATATTCCGTTTTCGGTATGTCCATCAGTGCTTCCTGCGATTTTTATATTACTCCTTCGGCTGCTGAAACGCGTTCCCCGTAGTGGTTTTTTAACTCGATTGGACAGAAAGAAGTCACAGGGAGCCAAATCAGGTGAATTCAGTACTCGTATTTGTTGCATAACGAATAATGATGGCGCTGTGCGACGGTGCGTTATCATTTAGCAAAATCCACGAGTTTTCTGCCAACAATTCTAGTCTCCTTCGGCGAATTGCTTCACGCAAACGTTTCATAACGCCCGAGTAATACCTTTTGTTTTCTGTCTGGCCTTCTGGCAAAAATTCATGATGCACTACACCGTTGTAATCCGTGAAAACCGTAAGCATTGCCTTCTTTTTGACTTGGTTTTTTTTGGTCTCGGCTCATTTGGTGATCGCCATTCACTTGCCTGATGTCTGGATTGCGTGTCGTACTCATAAACCCACGTCTCGTCTCCAGTAATGATCCTTTTGATGAATGTGGGATCGGATTCAGCCTCGCAAATAATATCTTCTGCGACGTTAAAATGTCTTGGACGGATCCATAGGCAATGTTCAAGTCCTCCGCTATCTCTCTGATGGTTAATTTGCGGTTATTGACCAACATTTCTTTTACTTCATCAATGTTTTCGTCGGTTTTCGATGTCGATGGTCTGCCACTGCGTTCATCGTCTTCGATTGACTCACGACCACTTTTGAACCGCTCGTGCCACTGGCAAACGACCGTTTTCTTTAGAGAATCGTTGCCGAAATACTTTTCCAACATTTCCAACGTTCGCGCACCATAAAATCCGTTTTTTACTCAAAATTTAATACAAGTTCGTTGTTGCAAAGGAGTAGAGGGAATATCAACAACAGATGTACCAACTTAACAAAAAAAAAACAGAACTTAAATCGGAACAATGGGAGCGCCACACGGTTATTCCGGAAACGTAAGTGTCCAAGAATGTGTCTCAGAAAAAAATCTTTATAGGGCGGGAAGTTGTTGAGTGAATATAAGCGCGAAGCATTTGCTGGCTGAAAGATGGTAAAGAAACTGGAGAATAATAGCCAAATTATTGATGGTGGGGTACCTTTGAGATTTAAGTAACAACCGTCAGACTTTTGTGACGATAAGCAACGATAAGAGTTCTTCGTTTAGTTTGTTTATGTTTAAAAAATGCGGAATGTGCTCCCGCAAAGTCCACTACTTAAAATGACTTAAATCCCTTAAACCTGTCTGATGGTTGTAGGGACTTTCCAATTTGTTTAAGAAGTGGTTAGAGGACACTTTCTAGTTCCTACTGTGTTTAGGCTACCTTTTGATGATTTGAATGAATCTAAAAAGACTTGGCTGTCCCCTGATAAATTTTACCGTCAACCAGATTGATCATATTGCTATCGACGCCAGACATTCCTCCAGCTTTCTAGATGTCTGAACTTTTCAAGGGGCGCACATCGACCGAGGGTACGAATGTGGACATTACGATGGAGTCAAGCAAGGCGACCAAAGTTCGGCACTAGAAAGCCGCAATCGCAAGAGACTGTTAACATCTTTGTCGTTTGCTATTCCGTTAAATTTTTTTAAGATTCTACCTCCATACAGAAACCTTAGAATACCAATAGAAATGTTGTCAACGTTCCGTCATAGAAGCTGTTTCAAATGTGATTAGTTCCCAAGCGCCGTCACAAGGAAATCTGTGGTTAGACCAAGAATGCGCCTGAGCCCTACAAGCACAAAAAGACAGAGCACGAGAAGCGCGCGATCGAGAACATGAAGAGATTTTTCTGAAGGAATGGTAATCGAAAGTTTTATTGGAAAACGAACAGTCAGGGGCTTCCAGGCCAGAATGGAAAACTGCAAAGGTGGACAAGAAATAGAAAAGTCGCAATCGGTGGTGAGAATATGTATAGCTTACCTCTACAGACTGTGGTCAATATACCTCTACCTCGCAAGTGAATCATTCACCCTGGATGAAGACGATACAGAATTGCGTCTGTCAGACGCAGACAAAGTTGTCTGATAGCAATATAGACGCTCACGGACTCCATCCTGAGCTATCTCTAAATGCACCACTTCATTTGAAGGATAAACATTCTCAATATCACATGTCGGATTTATAACCTGAATCATTCCGAGTGAAGAAAAACTCTCCGTCCTATTCGGACTCCCACCAGTTTCAAACCTTTACATCACAACAACGCTTTCCTTTCTCCTCCTTCTATTTTCCGCCCGCGCCTAGGCAACAGTAAAAGGGTATCATAAACCCCTTGAGGCGCGCGTAAATTATAAAAGAAAAAACAGAAAAAACAAGAAATGTGGTCGTTTTGGAAGCTTTAAGACTCTTTTATATCAGCTATGTTGTAATTTCTTTTCTGCCATATTATGTGAGCATCTGAAACCATTCAGTAACAATTTAGTTGGTCCATGAGAGTGCAGTTTCAGGTCCCAAAAATCTACCATTGTTCCATATTCTCGGACGTTGGCGATGGCACGATAGTTAGCTCATTGGACTATCACGCAGAGAGTCTGGGTTCGATTCCTGGCTGGATGACCAACAATTTTTCAAAATCGCCATCACCCTTTTGGCGGGCAATGGCAAACTTCCGAAAGTAAAATTGCCTACGAAAAAGCTTCTAAGGAGTGCCGTTCGGACTCGGCGATAAACCGCTCCGGCTCCGCTCAGATGTGACAAAAAAATGACAACATGAGCAACACAAATGAGCGTCAAGAAGCTAGGGCATGGCCCATACCGGGCTGCCAGCGCCACAGTGTTTTTTTTTTGTTTTTTGATCCATATTTTCGAAGAAAAAAATCATTCATCATTGAGCGGAAACGTTGACCATTAACTGCAACGCAAGATCCTGAAAAAATAAGGCTGATGGTGGCAATTCTATAAAGGCCACATGGAAACTATAATTGAGGCAATTTTGCTTCTTCACAAACCCATTGATCCCAAATGGGTTGTCGGGTTGGGTGTAAGCGTTGACTTGAAGCTGTTCAAGAGCTCAGTTCCGACCCAATCCTTTTAATTGGGTTACGTACACCTAAAGGCTGATACCGTGTCGCCAAATGTTCGACATAGTGATTGGACAATTGATTATTCTTCATCTTCTCCCACACATCACGTTGATGCGTTCTTGCCTTTGCGAATACAAAAGACAAGTTCAGTAGATCGAATGTTGGAACTCGATTTTCAAATATTCACAATATGGCATATCTTGAAATAGAGCTTCAAAGACGCTTATGACAGCGTGTATAGAGACGAGCTCTACAACGCTGAGTTTAGTTTTGAAATCCTTGCCAAACTCGTCGGGTTTTGTAGGATGACTATGCACAATTCGTTGCTCAAGGTCGATAATGAACAATTTAGTGAACATTTCGTGAGTATTGAGGCGGAAGCATCCAAAATGGTATCAGAAAAGGACGCAGACCGCAGCAACGTCTGTCAAGGCGTCTGCCGTCTACAGATCCAACGTCTGAGAATGATAGGCTTTTCAAGTCTAACCTCAATATACGACGATGTTAACCTCATCGTTTAAGAATGTGGTACCGGAGGGAGCTATGTAGGTAGAGAAGCTTGTTAGTTGAGGCTCAAATTAACCCCGGAATGTAGCGCCATCTACATATATAAGTTAGTAGGTAAGTCGGTCTTGACCCAGAAATGGTGGTCCTGTTGACTTGAAGACCTACATACGAGTATATTATAAGCTTCATAGATCAAAGGACCTTCCATTCAAGATGAGTGGTAGATTCTTTAATTATGATATGTACTCGTACTTTCTATTTGGACGTGCGCGACATTCGTTTTCGTACCTTTGTATACTTGCTACTCGGAAGGTCGACACTGCAAGATACAGTTTGTGTCAATCGTGATTGATAGTGAATTGGTCAGGAAACTTGCTATTGTTGGATAGCGTAACCAATACCCAAACGACGACGGCATTTTTGCTCTGCATAGTTTTTCTCCACAAAAAAAAAAAAAAACTACCTGTTACCTTCCTTGGCAGGCACACTGTTAAATAGAAAATTGTGTGTCGTTAGTAACTGATTATTGTTATTATTTAAAAATTCAAATGTTTGTTCGCATTATGATTAATTTATGTAATGTGTGTACCCAATAAGATCCCGCCACAGATTATTCATCGAGAAATTCATAGCGTCGCCGTTTCTGTTGTTCGGTTGATGGTGGGTTGGTGGGTTGGTGGGTTGGTTAGCGGCGGCTGTGAATAACAATTGAATTGTGTGGCAACAGTAACAGCGCCCCACTTGGTCATTCATAACTTGCGCACGCCCGCCACGGGGAAAAGTCTTAAAGTCTATTTTTTGCTGTTCTTGTCCAATTTTCAGCACCGCCGTTCCAACACATCTTTTGTCCAGTGATCGTTATCATCTTTGTTATGGTTTGTGTTCGGTTCCTGGGTGACACTGGAGGAGAAGTTGACTCCAATTCCATTCGCATGATGTCATAGTTGGTATTTTTGCCATCGCTAGTCAAAAATGGGATAACATTTGTTCAGTGCTTTCCGGGTGATATCTGATGATGTCATTGTTTGCTAGCTGCTAGAAAAATATGTCTCAAATATTTAACTTAAGAACCTTTAATTGCCACTTGAAAGACAGTTCGGAAATACGAGTACATACATAGATATATCACTTGATTGTGGGTAAACATTTGAATTGTGGAAGGTAAACGTGGAGGTTAAGTATGTTGCTTATAGAGGAAATAGAATCCAGACTTTCGTTCGATGTTGATGCGAAGATAGGTGTCCACATCCGCGAATTTTAAATTTTGCAGAAAATCACGTTCTTTGAGTCTGGCAACTAGCCTGCTTTTGAGAGCTCTTTTGGGTATAAACTTTAGTTTGCTTCCTCCTTTTAATTTTTGTTTCCACTTCAGAAAAGTGCCTCCTTTGCACTCGCCTTCCATAAATACCAACATAATGTGGACCAGTATCGTGACAACATTAAGGAGGTAGCCGAGACCAGCCACCCCAGAAAAAGAGCCTGACGTATGATAATGAGGTGAAGACAGAACATGCACATTTGGAAGCCCTTCAACGTAAAACTAGGTCAGCGAAAGAAGAGTAGGTATCGAACCAGAAGAAGGGAAGAAAGGAAAATTCTGCGTAGAAAGCAGAGGATATACGCAGTCTCCCAGCTCTCCCAGCTCAAAGAAGTCGCAGAGCCTCGCCATCGAAGCAACATCCGAACGTTTTACAAGAAATTAAAGCAACCAGCGGCGGGCTTCATTGAAGCGCCAAAAATAGAAGATATTTTTAAGCAGCATTTCCAACAGCGGTTTAATAGGCCTAATGAAGAGACGAGACCCAGTACAGAAGAGGTTAGCCTAGCTGCTAAAAAGTTGAAGATTAACAAGTCCACCGGCTCTGGTGGTCTACCATCGGAGGTCTTCAAATACGGAGGTGATATTTTAGTAGGGTGTACACAACAAATCATGAACAAGGTATGGGTGGAGGAGAGAATGCTCGATGACTGGACTATCAGCTCTATATGCCCCATCTTCAAAAAGGTATAAGACATGGGATCATTTCGAACGTACTACGAGTATGTGAACATTTGGGGGATATTTCAGTGTGGTTTCCCACTCAGCAAATCGACAACAGACCAAATTTACGCACTATTCTGCAAACAACGAACGAATTTCAAGACTCACCACCTTTTCATCGACATTAAAGTCGAATATGGTAGCATGCATCGTCAGGATCCTTACATGGATATGGTCGAATTCATATCCCAATAAAACTTATCCAGTTGTGTCGGGCGATGCTGAAAAACACAAGGAACATTGTGCAGTTTGGAAGCAGCGTTTTTGTCTTCCGCTTAGAACAAAACCCCACTTTTGGTAGCAACAAGTTCGAGGTAGTTCAGGAGTTCATAAGCCTTTGAGTCAACATCAATTCCACGAATGACGGTTTAGTAGACAACAGTTATCCTGGCAAAACACTGCTACCACCGTTTGCCTAATCAAATGTGTTCAAAACTCCTATTTCGGAAGACCAAGTACAAGGTGCCCGTTTTATCGCATTTTCCATGGCTTTCCGCAAGATTTCCGGTGATAACTGTTCGCATTCCTGTCGAATATTCTCCTTAAGGGCTGCAATTATCTGAGGCTTGTTGGCATAAACTCGCGCCTTCAAGTAGCCCCAAAGAAAGAAGTCTGGGATGGGTTGATCGGGCGATCTTCCTGGCCATGCCAAATCGCCAAAACGGGAGATTACGCGACGAGAAAACGCTTCCTTCACCATATCCATTGTGGCTCGTGCTGTGTGTGCAGTTGCATCGTCTTGTTGAAACCACATGTTCACCAAACCCCGCTTATCCAATTCCGGCAGTAAGAAGTCGTTTATCATGGCCCTGTAGCGTTCGCCAGGAACAGTAACGTCCTCAAAAAATTACGGCCCAATCACTCCTCCCGCGTGAACGCCGCACCACACAGTGGCTTTGAGTGGATTTAATGGCTCTTCGTGCATCACACGCGAATATGCAGTTCCCCAGAAATGAAGATTTTGATTATTGACGTAACCGCTTAAGTGAAAGTGCAGTCGATCATGATGATTTTCGACACAAAATCGTCCTCTTCGTTGTTGAGTTTGAGGATGGGTTGACAGCGGAGTATAGCGCTCCATTGTTTTTCTGTTTGTATTCTGCAGCTGTCTAGTTCACAAATGTCAAATATGATTGACGTACGAAACATAAGCTCGGCGACATCGAGCGAATGGACAATAACGCTTCAGCCAGGAGAATCTTCGATTCCCAGCCTCGCGATCGAGATGACAAGGATGGCTGAATCTCCGTTTTTAAGATCAGGCCATCGAGGATGCCAAAGCGACTGGTCTGGAAAACTGGAAGCAGCGTGCCCGGTATCGCAGAGGATAGATTGCTGCATTGTGTCAAGCCGTGTCTGGCAAGTTCATTAGCGACATACTTCCATGGCATGTCCAAGTGTCCCAGAACCCAAAAAAGTTGAATGTTGTGCTACTTAGCCTTCGTACTGACATATGTCAGCAGTCTTTTAAAATTCTCGAATTTATGGGATCGAAGTTAGGGAAATGGGCGGCAGTCCCTATTTCCAGTTCAAACCATCATACAAATGTCTCCTATAAGTGCAAATTGGTTTCACAACCAGGGACTCACTGCTTGGCCTTGAGTTATAGATTTCGCATTGATTTTAGAGCTCAGCATGCTTTCAAAATTTTTTTCGTACCTTAGTTTGGTCTTCAGGATGAGACCCAGGCACCTGGCGATTTTCGAGAAACTCAGAAGGTTTCTATTCAACTTAGGAGGGATAAGTGCCTTTTCTTGTAAAGTTGACTAGCTAAAGCATGACACCAAGACGAGAATATGCCTTGGTATATTGGAAAACGGTTGATTAGATCTGCGGGTGTCCTCTAATTTTGTAGGTAGAAGAAAGGATAACCCAATAATTGTCATGTTCCAAAGGGGGTGTTTCCGGCCGCCTTAAACAGCTCAGTAGGGAGTCCGTCTCTGTCAATACCAATCACAGAAGAACAGCGTCTTTAACTACTCGTTGACAATATTCCCACTGGTCTTCTACGATTTTATTTATGTTTTCTGATGGCCCGGTCAAAGAAGGTTTGCATGCTCAGTTTTATGTTAAGTTCTGCAGGACTTTTCGCTAGGGCGCTGAGCAAGTGTTGGCCATAGCAGGTCATCAAAGTATGCTGTCATCCTATGCTGTCCGGTTGTAGTTTAAGCTAAAACTGTTCAGCGGCAGGATACCTAACTGACCCCTTCCATCAAAACCGCGTATGCAACCCTAAGAACTTTGCTAGAGATGCACTGCAAAGGCGATGTAAGTTACTGCCACGACGTATAAGTCTAACTCTAGAACATCGATCAGGTGTTCCTATCGTGAGAAAAAACGTGCGTTAGAGAAAACCCCTGAATCAACCCCTGCAAGGCCAATAGGAAAAAGTCCCAGTGTCCTTCAAGCTGAACTTCATGCCATCTCTGATTGTGTCAGTACTATATTTGTTTGCCCTCAAATTAGTCCACATTGCTTCAATACTTTTTAAGACTTAAACAAATAAAGTTATGTGCAGCTTGGAAGAGTTCTATGCCAACTGCCTTGTTTTCATTTGAAGCCCTGGGATAGAACTTTCAGTGTTACTTCGGGAATTTTTTTTTGACAGCGAAATGCTCATCAGGGTCTCAGACCTGCTCGTCAGTATAGCAGGAATGTGATTCCTCTACCTGATAAGCTGCTCCTAGTCAGAAAGTCTTTTTTTTTAGATAAGATTTGCAACTTTGGGCAATTGTTAGTATTATGAATGGTCCTACTGTCACTCGTACGGGCTGCTCCTGCTCTGGAGGCTTCTATGTTGATCACACTGATCACGTCCTACGCTACGCTGAATTCCCTTCTGTTTTGTGCGATATTGAAATTTAAACTCAGGTCGGTCCACTGCTGAGACCGCCACTATTCGAGCTTTGAGATCTGTACGTTTTTCTGTCTGTATCCAGGTATCTATTGGAAGCCTGGCCTTTTTGTTGTCTTCTCCAGACGTTGATGTCTGCCTTAGATGATAATAATGTTTTTTACAGCCTCCAAGCCCCGTCGATGTTTGCAGGAGTGGCGCTGCTAATTGTCCCTAGAGTCTCTAGAGCAAGGGCCTCCAAAGCCTGTTGGTTTTGTATCTGAATATTCTCATCGAATTTGAGCAATGCAGTACGAAGGTTTAATGAAGCTTTTCTTACGTCTTTGATTCCATTTCTTAAGGGCCGACTGATCGCTATGTGATTGATTTTGCGACAGTCGATGTGCCCAAGCAATGTGTCTCTAATAACCAGGCAGTTTACGTTGCAAGCAATCGTCGTTTCGGAAGATTTCGAGGCCGAGTGATCCTATCACATGATAAGGAACTCTGCTGACCCTTAATGTCTTCGCATTTAAACCGCTCATCACGATCAGATTGCCCTCGATAGGCTTTGAATAGCTGGGAAAGTCTATTTGGCTGTAAAAATCATCCTAAACCTCGGCGTCCGCATAGTTCAGTATCTTATCACGGAGTGGTAAATCGAACTTGAGGCCACGTTGTGCTTTTTAAATCAGTAAAACATATTCAGTGTTAGTGGTCTTCATTGTAACTTCCAGTTGCGAAGGAATAGATGTCGTGGCCCTACCTTATCTCGCCAACTGCAATTTTAGCATGAATTCTGACTTTAGTTGGATGAATCGGAATGTTGAAGTCATTTTTTTTCGAGGACAATTTTAACTTTCGCCAACCCAATCGTTGGCGTATGCAGATAGCCAAAACTGGGATCTACGAGTATATCTGTAGAGATTTCATCTCATCAGTTGGCAGAAATCAAAACTCGAAGCTTGGTTTGGTAAAAAGCCACTTGTTACTGATACAGTACAAGGGATAGCTCATGGACCAGTTCCCGTTAAGAGATGCGTATTTCAATCAATATCCCATGTCCCGCAAGTGTGCACTACAAATAACAATGAACCTCCAAATAGCAAAGTCTTGATTTGATTTTACAATCTTCAAATCTCCAAGCGGAACCAATCAACATTCACTTCTATCATTGTATCTAACTGCTTTTTCTAAATTTAAATTCCAGGTCTCGTGCTTTTGACTTAACTCTATTAGCACTAATCAAGTTCCTCACATTTTCTTCCCCAATAGAACGTTCTGATCGGCACTACATATTCCCTCACACTTCATCAAAAAGATCAAAATCCAACCGAAATGCGTAAAGAATTGGAAGATGTGTCTAGAACACATACTCTTACATCACTTGGTATCCGTAATTAGCATCTTCGTATTTATTATTATTTTTTTCTCACTCCAATCTTGACGAAACATGACAACATACCGATAAAAGTCGATGTAAGGAAATTTCCGTGAATTTCTTGGAATTGCGGATTTATTATCGTTTCGGATCGAAGCTGATGGGAATTTATGAGCGGATCCTTTGTTTTTTAGATGATTTTTTTGCCTAAATCATGCGCTAGAGGTTCTTAGAATATTTTATCAAAATAAATAGATACGTCTACTTAAGTTGGAGATGTGCGTGTGTACTTAGGTCCAAGCACAACAAATAGGACGGCCTAATCAAAACACATAAAGAGATGTACGTGGGATGCGGGCTTAACGAGTTTTTACTTTCAGTTTGGTCATAGAAGATTTGAATCTTGCGCTTTGCTATTCGTAAGTTGGTACGAGCTTATGTTAATTGGTATCTGTTCAAAGCAATGAAGGCTATTCATTGAATTGGATGGGGAAGCCAGAGGGAAAAGTCGAGTAATTGGCAGGTCGTATGGAATCTAGTTGAGAGTGCTTCCCCCCAGTGAAGGGGACCTTGTATCTCTCTGGCGATTCCAACTGTGAGATAATTAGCAATGTAGTGTGGCATTTTAACAGCACCACTCGTGTACCTGGTTGTCGGAGGATGTCACCGATTGGATGTCATTGGCTAGGTGGAGGTACCAGAGCCATCCAGTGGACAAATCCTTTCATTCAGGAGTTTACCTTACACTAGCTGCTTGCTTCTATAGCAGACATTTGGATAAAATATTTATTGTGATGCTATTCCCGCAGCATCAGGAAAGCCTAGTCTAACTGCATGTTCTCCTATTGGTCCACGACCTGTGCTACGATTCAAAATCTGTTTTCTAGACTTTGTGTAGTTAGTAAGCATATGCAAACCAAGATTGACTAGTTATATCAATCACTGCAGTATATTGCCCCTTACAACTTGAGTGGACTTAAGGACTGATCCCCACTTGGTCCGCTTGTGATTTTGTCCCGGAACTCAGACAAAGGTAACTCTAGACTGGGAGCAGAGAACGTTGAGTGCTGACCGGCTTTTGTTTTGCTAGTCTGGACGATGAAGAAGCAGATTTAATTGTTTTAATTGCATCGCATTGCTTTCAGTAAAAATAGCTACGTTTAAATATTTGCCAGCAGGTTTCTAAGTAAACGATACATCTTTCGGACTACAATGATTTTTGTGAGGAAATCACTTGCAAACTCCGGTATACCGAAGTCTGAAGTGAGATATACTATACATATGGAATATTGAACCAATTTGCCTAATATCGGCTCTAGAATGTTGCTGTGTCCGTGAGGTTTACTGATCCATTATTTGAATTCACTGAACAAGAATGCGCACATCTGTTAGAAGAGATCTCATTGCGTATCTGGTTTCTACACTAGCTGCTCCTTGGCACGGAGTGGATGTTACGTGACTTGCCTAGCGCTGGACTGAAAACAATCCTTATATCGATAAGAATTGGATGAACAACGGTGAAGTTGCTGTTATTTGAAGTTAACTTTCTAATCAAGCTTTTGATCGAATATCGCGTCGTGTTTCCTTGTTTAATAATTTTGACCATTCCCAACCGATCAGCTTCGATTAGAACGATTTGGAAACGTCGTGGAAAGACCTCCAATGTCTCCAGATTTGACTCCTCCGGGTTTCTTCATCTTTGCTATTTTTAAAGCAAAGTTTATTCCAACTTGAAAAAGTCTCTGGATGACCTTAAACCCACTTCATCCTTATTGGGCTGCTGTTACTAAAGGTCGTCTTAATACGTCTTTTATTGCGCAACATGTATGACTAATGAATCCTTCTACACCCAAGCCAGTGGGAGATTTACAAACAGTTTGAACGGTGTTTGGGACACCTTTTCTATCTGAGAACTTAGCCAGGACATTTTGTTGATAGAGGAATGCTTTCTCGGCCGTGTGTACCACCTTATGGAGCCGCCTCTGTGGATCTGTCTTTGAGATTTGAAAGTGGATGTTCGATGAGTTTTTTTTGGGATTCTTCGAACAGATCCTATATTCTTCATGCATAGTACGAGTATGTAGACATTTAAGTGCCAAATAACCCACAGAGTGGTACTACGGCTGTTTGCTGCCGAAGGAGGATCCATGGATCCATGATCAGAGTTGAAGCGTGATGCTGAGATCCAAGCGCTAAAGGAAATCTTGCAATCTAAGCCGTGTTATCTGAGAAATCAGAATCGCTGAAGAGCCCATACCGTCCCGTTGAACCGTCTTCTCCGATCTTCATTTATATAAACGGGACCGAAAGTTCCCCGAAGAACATTTCCATCGAGGCGCCCGAGAGCATTTTCAACCACTTTGTCAGAGTACAATGTTGAATAATGTTTTCTATCTTTTGGGTTGGAGTCGGAGTTGATAGCAAGCCCAGGTAAATAAAGTCCCTCACTTTCTCAAAGTTGAAGCTGCCTTTCGTATTTTTCTAACGAAGTCAGTTGGTGACGGGGGTACTATCTCGGGAAATTGAATACCCAGTGCCATTGATGGCTAATGACAAGCTATGGACAACTTCATAGTCTTTTCTCCCAGCACATCGTTGTTCATCTTATCAATTTAGTCACCAACGAAACAAAAACTCCGGATTTTTTATAAAGCTTATTAGAGACGCATTTTAGCTGTCGAAGGTTTGCCATTATTTGCCAACCGCTTGGAATTGACCATAGTCCATAGTACCCAACGAACTTACCACTTACACTTCTAAGCTTCTTTGGAATATATGATTTTAGGTAGCCCCACAGGAATTGGGGTTATTGTTAAATCACACGTTCTCGGTGCGATTGGATCTCACGTGGCCAAAATGTGAAATAACCATGCTGTCGAATTTGTAGTGCAGGAGATCAATTGTTGCATGCACTGTTTTGCACGTACCATCGCCTTCTTGGAGTCGTATGTCATTGAGTTCCATACTTTTCAAATTAGCGCACAAAATCTTGGTTATCATCATTTAGGAAGCAGTGCATTTCAATGTTCCCGATGGACTAAAATCCACACCAATCAGCGAGTTTTTCTGAGTGCATTTGCAACTGATGGGTGCCATGTGGATTATCCCCGTCAAATGCGGCAATTTTACTTGTTGACAGAGCATTTCCTTCACATCTGGGCCGGGTGACTAAAAACAATTTACCATCTGAAATCGGAATCCAGTTTCAACTGTTATAGAGGTCAATTAGCTAATGCTTGGCTTTGACTATTCTCATTTGCCTTTAATTCATGGATTAATTGTATTTTGTACGGTGGCAAGCCTAAATCCCTACGCAGAATTCAGCTTGGCGAATTCGCGTCGGGATTTAGGCTGAATTCTGCGGAAGACTAAGTTCCTACGAGCGACGAAAATTGACTGTTTCTCGCTAACTGCAGCAATGTTTTCTGCAATGTTTCGATGACGTACTGCTGGTGTTTGATTGGTTTTGGAGTTAATTTGAATATGTCTACCAAAGGATGAATAGTCGATTCAACAGGTCGATTGTGTTTATCGTATGGCACTGAAAGTAGCTCAAACTAAACTTAAACCTCCAAATTTGGCACGTTTGCTAACATGGCTCCTATCCACCGTCAAAGTTCCAGCCTCTTCAATTAAATTTTGTTTAAACACTAAAAGCAACATCCCTGTGCTACCCTCGATTCGAATAAAATCGATTTCTCACAAAATGTACACTAGTTTTCCTTAAGCTTGTCTGCAGACAAATTGTAAAAAAGCGTAATTCCAAATCAAGCTTATGTAATATAATGCTTAGCCCTTTCTTGTTCTTCTGTTGCAAAAGTATTTTAGTAATCTGTTTTACTTTACTCGCTGCAATTGCATTACATTCAACTACAATTATTTATTCTTCAAACTTCAAATCAAAAGTAGTGGACCAAATACGGAACCATATGGAATGCCATTTGAAAAGTTGTTTTCCTAAATATTAACTTTAGGTACACATGAAGTTGTTTTCTTATTTTATTACCTTACATTTCCTTTACCTCTACTATATTATACCGTTTCAACAACATCGAGTCGTATCTTTTTAATCAAATCGAAACAATTTGACCTCAAAATTAGGATCAGTCAAGTATTGCTTTAAAAAAACAACGAAAATTGTTCAAAACGCCAAAATATTAGAAGTAGAAGCGAATCTGTTCAAACCGCTTATGAGCCGGGTTCAACCGATTCGCTAAAAAATTTCTTTTACAGTTAAAACTTTTAATATTCGACATTGTTAAGGTCAAATTTCAATAAAATTAGTCATTTCCCAACATTTGGATGGTGATACGCTCATGCAATTCCAATAAATATTCGTCATAGGTCGCTTACTTCGAACTAAAAAAAAAAAATTAAGTCGACTACTGTGTGTATAATCGTCTTAATCATCCTCTAATTCATCTATTATATAATAAATCGTCTCAAATATTCGTTATGCAGTAAATTTCAAATTTGAAGTACCGAAATTTCGACAGGTTTAGGCTAAAATGTTTGTATCTTCCTCATTATCACTGTGGTACTCAAATGTCAACGGATTTTTTGTTTTTTGATACGTCGCTATAAAACATCTACGAATACTAGTAATCGTAACTATCACTAATTTTGTGAATGAAATCCAATGCAACCCAACGCAAACCAAACTCGCTGACATCATGCTTAACCTTCACGATTTCGCAGCAACTTTCGCTTGGTGTGCTCGTGAGTCTATTCACACTAAATCTCTAGTGAGTGTCTGTAGTGGATGGAGTCTGTAATGAAGTGCAAAAAGATCGCGAACTGTAATAACAATAAAACTCAGGATCACCTTAATTAACAATAAAATCCGTGAATATACAATTCAAAATGGAAACACACACCGTCACGTACCTATTATACAATTGTCAGATACACACATACGTACGAGTAGCAATCTCCGAATCGGCGGAGATGGGTGATCTTGTCCGCTCCCACCGCACGATCTGTGTGCAAATCTTTAAAACAATAAAACCACACACACAGCGACCCCCATACTCGTAATTAATCAATTTTCTGATGGTTACACCCAAATTTGGCATTTTATTGCGCCTTGGCGTCCAGTGATTTATTTCGGAATTAATTGACATTGTCAACGGATTGTGACTGCGATCGGTTGGGTTTGGTTCTTACATCAAGTCTTTGCATGCGAATTGATCATCATCGATGTGATGATGCCACTTTTGGGTTTCGATTGATGCAACTTACCCAATGGTTCGAAAACCATTTCGAACCGGTTTCGAGTCCAAGAAAGAGAAAGATTTGCCTGCCAAATGAATCTATAAAAATCTCGATCAAGATAAACAGAAAGTGTTGAATCGTCAGCATCGTAACATGCTCGTATCTCAACGGTTTTCACACATGTTTCATTAAATCTCTCCTGAAGCATAACAAACATCCCAGTGCTAACAACGAACGAAATGGCTATTATTTTTCAGAGTTTTTTTTTATTTTTTATTTTTTTTGTAAACAAATCGGAGAATTGGAAGAAGATACGGAACCACAAGGAGGAGTAAAGTACACTTCCTACTTTAAACAGTTCTTTGACTTGGTTCTTTGAGTCGAGTGGAAGCCCCCTACGGGTAAAGGTGCTCGACTCATTCTGCCATTACACGTCATAAAGAAAACCAAGGCACATGCCCCTCTCAAGTGCATTGAATAAATCTATTTCGAGATACCATACTCGTACAACCCAACTCCGTTGGGGAGCTCGTATCTTACGTTGTAAATACATGCTCTCTAGAATTATTGCAGTAGATCTTCTTGGTAGATCTGGTAGCGTTAGGGATAATTAACACTGCGGCTGCTTTTGCATTTATTCGACAAAATTCACTGCGCTATAATTAGATCAGCGTTGTTGAGATACTATACAGGCCCTCGTATTCGTACTCGTACTCGTACTCGTAATTTACTCGCGTGCACTATGATGCATCGCTGGCGTATGGCAATAGATTCGGAAGCCTATGAGAGAATACCTACTCATGGTAGCGTCAGTTTTGGAATTTAAACAGCAGATGTTTGTGCAGCGGGTCTGGTCTAATGTCTATTTGGGTGACGCGCACTGTTGTGCTGTTTTGACAGTGAATACAGTTCAAGGGCCGTTTGCGATGCGGTCAATGTCATTAACCGGCTGACAAAGAGTGCATAGAGTGAATGGACTCAATTTTCCACTCGTGAATGTACCATATAACTTTACTTTCTATTTTGACTTTGATGGCTTAGTGTGACTGTAGCTTTCATTTCAATCCGATCGGTTGACAACCTAATCAGAACAGTCCATGTCGCGTAGAGAGTTACCGAGAATCGAACTGGTGAAAAGAATGAATACGTACTGAATTCGTTCTAGTGGATTAGGTACTTTGTTCTATGGACAGATACCACCCAGATTGAAACGTTGGTGAATAATATGTGAGAGCATGACTTCTAGGGGGGTTATACGAAGAGATGGACAGTACAAATGATGAAGGAAAGCTATACAACTTAGAACGTATACGAGTGTGTAATTCCACTTTTCTTTGTTTTCTAATTTGTAATGCCTTACATTCCCTGGCCTACAAGAATCCACGCACATCAACTTATCAGTTATCAGGTGTGCCATGACCGAGTTTGCATATCTGCATTACACGGAATACTTTTGGGGTCAAGACCAAATAAAAGTTAGCGAAATTCAGTATCTACAAGTTCGAATTGTAGTGATCTCAACATCAGAAGTTTAAAAAGTTGTGTCTATGGGGAAGGATTTACTGTCGTCTGGGGGTGACACAACAATAAGAATGGTGCAGTCGCAGTGAACCTATAACAAACTCGAGAAAAACCCTTTCGTTACAGGGGATACCAACTTGATGATTCATATTGCGAATAAGTCGGCACTGAATATTCAAAAAATGAGGGTGCAGCGAGCGTTTCCAGCCGTAATTCTTCACAGATGACAGGGATTTCAAAATTAGACGTCGCTCTATATAGCTCGTCTGTCATGTGCAACCTTAAAATCGATGAAAAGATGGTGGGTATTGATATGAACTGATTGTTTAGGTGCTTCCTGAGCCAACAAATTTGGTAGAGTAGATTGTGGACTTTTCTTGACTGAAACCTCCCCGATAGGTGCTGATCAGGTTTGTCACGAAGGGTATCTGAGTTCTACTTAATACCTCAGACAATAACTTGCACGCAATATTGAGATGCCATCAGGTCTGGCAGTTTTATTGGCTTAGATATTGATACCATCACTTCGTTTTCTTCGGTTTAACCGACATTTTGGCTGTAATAATCTTGTTTGGTCTGTTTTGCTTTGTACGATTTTAACGTTGGCACGCGTGGCAGCAAAATTTGTTCCAAAATTGTTGAACTGTGAACAAAAACAGCGGCGAATGCAAGTTGCTCAGAAGTCACTTAATGAAGTCAATGACGATGCAGAATTACTGAAACGTGTTACAACAGGTGACGAAACATGGGTTTACGAATATGACGTCGAAACTAAGGATCAATCGTCCCACTGGATGCATTTTGACTCGCCAAGACCGAAAAAGGCTCAAAAAATGCGGTCAAACGTGAAGGCTATACTCACTGTGCTCTTCGATTTTAATGGCATAGTGCATCATGAATTCTTACTACCAGGTTAAACGGTCTATAAGGAGTACTGCCTACGCCCGGATTTGTGGAAAAACAATTCATGGCTTTTGCACCACGATAAAGCACCTACTCACACCTCATTGCTTGTTCGTGCATTTTTGCCCAAAAACAATAGTAACGATGCCCCAGTCTCCATATTCGCCAGACATGACTCCGTGTGCCTTTGCTATTTCCAAAAATAAAGAGAGCATTAAAGAGCGTTGTTTTACAAGAAAAGATGACATTAAGAGCGCATCGCTGAAAGACCTTAAAGCTATGCCAAAGTCTAAGACGTGTTTCGAGGATTGGAAGAAGCGCATATGTCTTGTCGAGGAGATTGTGGGAACATGCTTTGGTGGCGTCGTCCTTGTCATCCATCGGAGGATGCACACATATCAGGCATATGTTAGCGAATTCTGTTTTTATGAGGATTGTCTTAAGACAAATCACAATGTATCTTTCTCCTTTTGTCCGGTCCATCCTATCTCACATTTTGGATGGCAGTTAATGGTCGGCTTCTTCTGACCTGTAAAGTATCTTTTCATTCCACATGCAGATCCCAGAATCCGAGGCTTGTCGTTGTTTCGGAACGTTGAAGGGAATTTTGGAACAAGCAGCCGAATGCTCACTTTAAAGACAAAGCCTCTGTTTTGAAAGCACTTCATTGACCACTATAAAGCTTCCGCTAGTCTGACTGTGGACATAATTGTCAATTCTATCGAGGGGAATGTCACAGCTGCACGTCCTCCTTTTGAAGATGTTTTTGTTGTTTTTTTTAGAAATCTGAAAGTACTTATCCATTAGAACTGAAAGAAATGCCCCGTTTGGCCCCTAAATACTCAAGTAAAGCCGGCTCCATACATACAGAGCACTGTACGCTTATATTTCAATAGAACGCTATCCAGCTAGCACCACCTAAAAGTTGATTTTGCGGATTTTATTTTTCTGGAGCTCTGCAAACTAACAAGGAGCTGGTCGACAAATCTCCTTATAGGTTACTGTAACTTAAATTCAAGATCTTTTCATGAAAGGTTTATAACCAGTTTAGTAAAAATGTGCCTGGGTCTATTTGCTTTTACCAAACAATTTTCACAGGTGTTTCAGAATCGTCGTAGGAGATTGTATAGGGTCATTCATTTCGTATTTTCAAGTTGGTAACGCTGGCATTTGACACCTGTCAAACTCACCTCACATTTGAAGTGTCATAATATTAGTTGAATGTTTGCCATTTACAATAATGGATCCCTTACAAATCGAACAACTCGTTAAAATTATTAAAACTTACTACAAAAGTGGTGATTCAAGCGTAGCCACTTTTCGCACATTACGCGATGATTACGGTCGTCATAATCGATCGACTACGCAAACAATCGGTAAAATTGTGAAGAAATTTGAAGAGAATGGAAGCGTTACTGATGTCGTAAGGCCTGTGCATCATCGTAATGCACGCTCAGCCGAAAATATTGCTGTTGTAAGTGCAAGTGTTGCTGATGATCCGATTTTTTCGATTTCACAGCAATTGAACGTGTCGTATACCTCACTATGGCGTATTTTGCATTTGGATTTGCATCGCAATCCTTATAAAGTTCAACTTACGCAACAATTGAAGCCTGCTGACCATATACAACGCCGTAGATACGCTTCTTGGGTGTTGGAACAATAGACAATAAACACAGATTTTTCGAACAACATTTTCTTCAGTGATGAGGGACATTTGTCACTCGGTGGGTATGTAAACAAACAAAATTGCCGCATATGGGGCTCAGAAAACCTACAAGTGATCAAAGAGGTGCCGTTGCATCCAGACAAAGTGATTGTTTCTTGTACTCTATGGTCGAAAGGTGTCATTGGTCCGTATTTCTTCGAAGATGCCAATGGGCATACGGTTACAGTCAATTCGGAGCGATATGGCCGAATGATAACCGATTTATTTTTGGCCGGCGATTTAAGATCATGACTTGGAGGAGATGTGGTTCCAACAAGGGGGGCAACAAGCCACACAAAACGACCAATTATAGCTTTATTGCGTTAGAATTATTATTTCCTGGTCGCGTAATTTCACGGTTTGATGACGTCAATTGGCCACCAAGATCATGCGATTTGACACCGTTCGATTTTTTTCTGTGGGGCCTCGCAAAAGACCGTGCTTACACGAGTAATCCCCGAACTCTAGACGCATTAAAAAGCAACATTACTCAAGTTATGGCCGAGATATCGCCCGAAATGTGCGAAAAAGTGGTTAAAAATTACCTCAAAAGAATCGCATACTGCAAATCTTCCCGACGCGGCCATTTGAATGAGATTGTTTTTCACACTCAATGACAAAGTCCAAACTTTATAATGAATTAAAATTTTCATCAAAAATGTATCGCTGTGTGTGTTTATTTAGCTTTACTTTCGAAGTCGAAAAATGAATGACCCTTTACCACTTATTCTCTGGCTACTTATCAAACGCGATGTCAGAAGTCTTTAGTTCTTTTACAGCGAGATAGCAGGAATGTCTCCGGCACTCTTTCTTATCTGTCTGCAACCACATTTTGTCTTGAATACAAGTCTAATTATCAACCAAAGTTTTGCCTGAGGACCAGGGTATTTTTAACGCAAATTCAAAAAAGTTGTTTTTTGTGATCTAGGATCTAGGCGTACTCAATGAGTTGACTGTGTTTACGAATTAGTTCACATTCGGACGCATTTTGAAGTAGTTTATGGGTTAAATTGATCGCTTACCTCAAGCAAGATGTCGCTTACTTAGCTTACCTTAGGAGTCGCCAAAAAGGAGTCTTCACATACCTCGTTGTCCATCTAATGTAGATTCATTTGAAACATTGTGACGGAGTCCCTAAGTACTTTGTTGTATCTTTTCCTAAGCATATTCGTTTTTCTCAATTTCGAATTGAGGGGAAATGGGAAACTTTCTCATAGTCCAATAATTTTTCTTTCAGACATTCACTATTCATTGCCGATCGGATCATACCACCATACAAATTATTTTGTCTTTTCGACGGCGTCAGACTGTGATTCAAACCCAGACACTTGGAGTAATACCACCTTGATCAAAAAGTTCCAGGCTACGTAACTTTTTCAAATGTCAAGCTATGACCAACTTCACACCAAAAACAAAACTCAAATTGGAACAATGGAAGCGCCACACTGTGGTTATTCCGGGAACTTTTTGATCATGGTGGTAGTCGATGAACTTCAACTGTCATATAAAATATTATGGCCATTGACGTCACTGAACCATTCAGGTACAGTTATCCGTGCGCCATCGGATATAGAATAGTGCCGCAGGGCGTCCCAGCTTGTCGTAAGAGGCGACTAAATGGGACACCAATCATATACAGGCAACTATGACACCAGAAATGAGCCTGTGACACTTTAACACCTTAAAACTTTCCCACAAGTTTGTATGCAATCAGTGGGTTCCCACGTCTGGAGACTACCGGTGGGGTAAAAGAACTGTCAATCAATTCACAAGTGTCAAACCACTCAAACTTTAGATACACTTCATGGAAATGATCGCAATTAATAGCACTACCCCGTTGGGCACCACGATTGCAACGCACTCGGGTGATCCCAGAGCAAGCAGAAGTGCTTGTGTCAGAGCCCGACGGATTCCGGGGGCGGGCAAAATGAAGTTTCCAAAATATTTTCATAAACTTCGGTTTGCAAGTTGGAACGTCGGATCGATGACCTCAAAAAGTTTAGAACTGGAAGCGATTATGCGTCGCAGAACTCTACAAATCCTGTGCGTACAGGAAACGAAGTGGTGTAATACAGGAAATAAAGCGCGTTTTCTAGATTTAAAAACTAAGGTCAATGGACGAAACGGTGTTGGAATCGTTGTTGCAGCGGATCTTCTAAACAACATCGTTGGTATCTTGAAAATAAGCGACCGCTTGATGAGTGTTAAACTCGTCATACACAATGAAACGTGGAACATTGTTAGCGCGTACGCTCCACAAAATGGATGCGACCAATCGGAAAAAGATAAATTTTGGTCAGAGTTCGGTACTTTGCTTAGAAAAATACCTATTGATGAGATGCTCTTCGTAGGCGGAGATTTAAATGGCCACGTCGGAGAAACAAATGTTGATTATGAGGACTGCCACGGCGGTAAAGGCTTTGGAACCAGAAATTCAGCTGGCGAAGACATCCTTGTAGCGTGTAGGGCTTACGGCTTAACCATCTTAAATACAATGTTTATTAAACATCAACGACATCTTATCACCTATAGCAGCGGAGGCCACGAAATGCAAATAGATTATCACCTCTGCGAAATGTCGATGAGAAACCGTGTTAAGGACTGTAAAGTAATACTTGGAGAATCGCTAGTAAGCCAACACCGTCTGCTCATTACAGAATTTTTCACAGCGGAACCACCGAAAACACGGGTATCGTTTGGAAAGCCAAAAATCCGGTGGTATAATCTATCGAAGGAACGAAGCGCAAGATTTATCGCACTGGCTAAAGAAGTACTTCACAATATAAACGGTATCGCAGACTCACTTAGCCCGCAAGAAATGTGGAACAGCATGCACGAGGAATGCATAACACTCGCAAAGTCCCATCTGGGGACTATATCGAAATACCATCACGTCGGCAAAGAAACATGGTGGTGGAATGACGAAACCAAACGAGCTGTGGCCGACAAGAAGAGTGCATTCCAAGCGTGGACAAAATGCGATCGCAGCGACGATATCGAAAAAGTTCGACTGGCTCTCGAATACGAGCGTCTTAAAAAGATCGCAAAGAAAGTCCTGGCTCGAACTCGACCGGCAGGAGCGGAAAACCTGTACCAGGAGTTGGAACAAATATCCTCATGATCGGCGGATAGAAGACAAGCTTTCCAAGAAGTTCAAACGTCGTACAGTACTAAAATGCCAAATATTTTCAAGCTCGCTGCACAGGGGAGAAAAAATTCAATGGAAATAACCTCGCCGAAATATATCAAAAACGCAGACGGTCGCTTACTAACAAATGAAAAGGAAATTTGTGATCGGTGGCTTGAATACTGCAAGGAGTTGCTTAACAAACAGTTTCCACGTGATATCGTGCCGACAGCTGGTCTATTCGAGGAGGAAGTTTCGGACTTTTCAATCGAAGAAATAAGTAAAGCAATCGGAAAAATGAAGCGGGGGAAAGCGGCGGGACGTTTGGCTATCGAAACTTTTAAATAAATTAAAATGTGGACAAACTATGCCGAATCAATGGAGAAGTAGCTTCTTGGTTCCATTATACAAAGAAAAAGGCGACACTCGAGAATGCAACAACTACCGTTCAATCAAGCTGATGTCACACACAAAGAAAATCGTCGAAAAAGTCTTAAACGAACGTCTTCGGCAAATAATAAAGCTCGATAATAGCCAGTGTTGATTTGTTGAAGGAAGATCGACGGTGGACGCTATACAAAGCCTACGAATAATAATGGAAAAGCACCGAGATTCGTCTAAGGATTTACACATGGTATTTATCGACCTCGAGAAAGCATTCGATCGAGTGCCTAGGGATCTCATATGGGCCGCGCTGAGGTCTCAAAACGTACCGGAAACGTATGTTAGAATAATACAAGACATGTACGGAAACGTGAAAACTGCGGTTAAAAGCTCTGCCGGAATAACGAGAGAATTTCCAGTTAATGTCGGAGTGCATCAAGGAAGCGTACTTAGCCCTTTCCTCTTTAACGTAGTATTCGACTATCTTTTAAAAGACTGCATACGCGAAGCAAATGTAACGCCAATTCTCTTCGCTGACGACGCAGTTATACTTAGCGATAACGTCGAAGATTTACAGAACGCCTTAGATTCATGGAGAAATGCGCTAAAAGGAAACGGGTTTAAAATAAGTCGTTCAAAGACGGAGCATTTGACGTGCCCATTTGCGCATCTGTTGCGACCTGTTCCGGAGATAATGTTAGACGGAATAGTTCTTCCGAAAAGCACTATCTTTAAGTACTTAGGATCAATCGTTAACATGGAAGCGAAATGTGACGACGACGTAAACCACAGAGTGAGTGTGGGATGGATGAAATGGAGGGAAAATTCAGGAATATTTTGCGACCGAAAATTTCCACTTAAATTAAAGGGGAAACTCTACACCACGGTTGTTAGACCAGCTCTTATATACGGTTCACAGTGCTGGACAATGTACGAAGCGTTTAAAAATAAAATGACGGCAGCGGAAATGAAAATGTAAGGGATATCTAGTGGAGTCATTAAACGCGATTGCATTAGATCTACGCGGATAAGAGGAAGTCTACATATAAAGAATTCGGTAACCGAACAGCTTGAGGCGAATAGAATAAGCCGGTATTGCCACGTTCAAAGAAGATCTGCGGAAAATCCGGTTAAAAAGGCACTATCAACTACGGTCACTCCAACTGTAAGAAAACGAGGTCGGAAAAAGAATTCCTGGATTTCTCAGATGGCAAATGCGCAACAACGCCTGGGGCTTACCACTGAAGCGATCCAGGACCGAGCATTATGTAGACACGTTCTGCGGTCTGCGACATTAACCAACCCCATAAGCGGAGCAGCAGCGATGCAGTAAAAATGGGAAACTCGTTACGCATAAGTTCGTATAACGAGGAAAGGGTTAATAAAAGGATGAGAAGAAGAAGAACCATTCAGGTACAGTCCTGACAACAGCCAAGCACAGCCAGACTCTTTTTTTGACTGTGTAAACAACGTTTCTTCTCTTCATAGATTTCATAGAGCGTTTCAGAAGCTCTTTTCTGCTACTTTCATAGAACTGATAAAACTGCAGTAGAGAGTTACACTAGTGCCATTGGGTTTTCTACCTTTGAACCCAGAACCCTAGAAGTTCCCTAGAGATTAAAGAGTGCCATCGAACAAATTTACCCACTCGCATTTCGAATTTACTTCCAAAAATTACAGAAAAATCACTCAAATTCTTGTTTTTTTGCAATGCCGTGAATGCTTCTATTATTTCTAAATTTTATGTCATTTCTATTTGATTATGTTAACAACATGGATTCTGAATTGGATGTAAGAAAAAATTCGCAAAGGAACTAAAAGTTAATAGCAAAACAGTTACTACTGCTCTTAAGAATTACGAAGATAATCTGTCAATTGAGAGAAAAGAGGCGTCTGCTCGAAAAGCCGGTTTTATGAACCCAAAAAAGGTCACTAAGGTTTTGAGCCTTCTTAAATCAAATCCGAACACTACTGAACGTAATTTGGTAAAAAAAGCAAAATGTTCAAATTTCTTAGTTCATAAAGTGAAGAGAAATATGGGCTTGAAAACATACAAAGTCCAAAAGGTTCCAGATCGGAACGCCAAAAAACAACGGGCAAAACTCTTGCAATCAAATTTTTTGACCAAATTTTCATTGCATTGTAACGGACTATGAATCGTATGTTTTTGCTGATTTCAGTCAGCTTCCGGGGCAGGAATTCTATACCGCCAAACGTAGAGAAAATGTTGATGCGAAGTTTTGAACCCAATCTAAGGCGAAATTTCCTTGTTTGGCAAGCAATTTGTTCTGGCGGGCTCAGAAGCCAAACTTTCATCACGACTGGCTCAATAAATGGCGAAATTTATGTAAATCATCGAGAACTCCTCTTATTTTGGCCTGATCTTGCGTCATGTCACTATGGAAAGGGAGCGATGGATTGGTATGAGCTAAATAACGTTTCGGTGGTGCCCAGAGAGGCCAATCCTCCGAATTCGCCAGAACTAAGCCCAATTCAAAGATATTTGGCCCTTGTCAAAAAAGAGTTCAGGGCAACCAAAAAAGCTCTCAACACCCTGGAAAAATTCAAATTCAAAAAATGTTGGAAAAATACTCCTCATAGGAGTATCCATCGGAAAACACTTTAGAAATCCTCTACGACTACAAAAATAAGACATCAAACTTTATTACTTTTTCCCCCTGGTATATCCACGTTCATGATATTTGCGCTAGTAGAATATTTATATGTACAGTGCGTTTGATAAGATCGTATACGGCAAAACTCGTTTATGAAAACCGGTTTGGAAGTGGCATTTGCATTAGCAGATAAAAAAATACTTCTGCTAAGATGCTTTGAATTTTAAAATTTTGTGTCGCGTTGCATCACGTTATGAAGTAATATTCTTGTGCACGCATCCAAAAGGACCGAAAATGTCATACGGAGCAGCTGCTAAATACATGAAAAAGTCAAAAGCATTTGTTAGCAAGTGGGTGCACCGTTATTCCCAAGTTAAAAATGTGGATGATTTGCCGGATCGTGGGTCTACGCCAAAAACAACAAAAAAGCAGGACAAAATGATTCTGCGCGTGTTTGAAAAAAATCTTCTTCTATCGTTACGTGGAGGACCAGGGATTTTACACAAAAGGGGTCTAAATGTGTGTTGTAATACGATACGAAGACGTTTACTACTGTCAAAAAAACACGTAGAAAAACGACTCAGTTGGGCCAAGGAGAATTTGGACAGAGATTGGAACAACGTTATTTTTTCGAATGAAGCTTCTTTTTGGGCATGGTCTCCTATCACTCATACCTAGTGTACACAATCCAATAAATTAATCCAGCGGACCGTCAAACACCCGGTAAAGGTGCACGTTTGGGGATGCTTCTCAAAACAAGGATTTGACAATTTGTTCATGTTTACAAATAACTTAAACGCACCCAACATGGTCAAAATTTATAAGAAGGCTTTATTACCATCTGCCCAAAGGTGGTTTAAAAGAAGGAATGCGTTTTGGTTACTACAATAAGATAATGACCCGAAACATCGCAGCCGTTTGTGCAGTGCGTGGAAACAAGAAAATGACATCGATGTTTTAGATTGGCCATCACAGTCGCCGGATGCAAATCCCATTGAAAATGTTTGGGTATTCATGAAGCTTAAGCTCCAAGGAAAGAAGATCTCAACGGTCAAACAATTATCACGAAAAATACGAGTTTTATGGAGATCTTTGTCTCAAGATTATGCTATAAGATTAGTAGAAAGCATGCCTCGAATACTCCAAGCAATTATTGATAATGGAGGAGAGTGGACAACATATTATTTGAAAAGCATTCAAGTAAATAAAAAAATTGATTTTTTTTTATTATTATAAGTTCTTCTTTAATTTTTGTCGTGTACGATGTTATCAAACAGACTGTATCTTTCAACTGTCTTGCCGAAGGCTTGATATTTAAGTAATTTCTTTCTCTGCTGAAGTGAGTGGTGATTTTATTTTGCCGGTTCATCCTAATCCACTGCATTTCTATGGGTGCATCACTTTCTACTGGCGAAGGTCCTCGCCCAAAAAATGTTCGAATCAAAAATCAAAACGCCGGACTTTGAGGCAATGGTCTTTAAACAATAAATAGAGTTACTAGCGCGCTTTGGGAACCATAGGAACCATTGTGTAACCATATTTCTTCCGGAACCATGACTAGAAAAATAATTCCCATCGCATCTTATCGTTCTTAAATCACAGTATGCACAGTAAGTTTGACTTTCGGTTCTAGTGGTGGTAGTAAAGCAAAACAATATGCCACCGACGAAGGACCTAAGTCATCATCAATAAGATCGGTCTTCGGGAATATGAGCATCCAAAGAGGAGATGGTAGTTCTTAGTCACATTTTGGCCATTTTTCGAATTTTGTTTCACCGGACCAGCAGTATTACTTAGTTTCACTCTGTTTCCGCGCACACCACACATTCGTTAGCTTCACCAAGGTATCGTTGAATGTCAAACTCACCTGGCTTATAGAGGACAGACTCTTAATTTATCAAAATAAGTTTTTGCAGAGATACGTATAGTACATAATCCATTTCAATCCCATGCCCAAGCATCTCCGTCGAACTTAGAATTCCTCTGATATAACACCGATGTGAAGGATGTGACACATGCTTCTCTTTTCTGGTTGCTTGTGTACTTCCTTAAAATTTTTGAGTAAAAAATGATTTGGCGATCTGATCTCGACGGATTGTCTAATAATGATTCGTGTGGTGTTGATGTGACCAAGTCAGGACAACACAGTTCAAAACATTGAATCTAGGTGATTTTTGACTTTCCAGAATTATTTCGTCTGGTGTTTCCCAAAATGTTCCTGATTAGTGACTGCAGGGCCTCCATGAGTTTTAGGACTTTTAGTTTTGAGATCTGTCTTTCACAGAGTTGTTGGCTGATTCTACAGCTTCTCTATGTCCTTCTTAACCTGGCTTCTTCGTCATCCGATATTACATTTTTGACTCGGAAGCTCTATTAATAAGAGTGCAACAGTCCGTAACACTTCTCCATGAATGTCTGTGCTGCGACGGTTGAGTCACCCGCTGACGATGATGTATACTTCAGACACAGGAACATTATTTCTGGGTTTCTGCCAATATTTTCCCTTAACGCGGACTTGGAGATCTCGTACCTTTCCAATGTTGTATCTTAGTTAATAAATGTGTGTTGATTGCGGTTACTATTAACAGCATCCCAGGTAGGCGTGTGATTTCAGCCATTAGGTATTGGTCCTCGTTATTTTGACGTTTACTCTGCGCTTGTTCTGGATTTTTTAGATCGAATTCCTTAAACTTTGACTGATTCCTATATTTGAGAACCATTTGATTTTGTGGCAGGCCTTCTGCTAAAACATTTTTCCTCCAATTACTCGTATCAGGCGGTGGACAGTACGAAACGCATAGAATCTTTTGTGCTATCCCAAAACAAGTTTCAATAAATAAATGGATGTGTATTTAGGTGATCAAGATTATGATGCCATTATTGGCCGTAGAGCAGGTCCCGGTGCCCAATTGACTGTAAGAAAACATCCTTTTTCATCTCATCTGCTTAGATTGGTAGAGCGTAAGTGATGGTTATTATAGTGTTCCCTCGAACCTAGGTGTCAAAATGTTATAATTGTAGTCCTCGTAGGACATGAGGCTGCGTCGTGTTTCCAGTGTAAAAGGCAGTCGTACCGAGGTAGATTAAAAAAACTGCTTTCCGCCTCAGAGAGCGAGCTGTAAAGGTATCTACCGTAGCTAGCTATGGCGTAAGGACTTTCTTAGTTGCCTTCGAGAAGGGTTTTAGTACTCGTTCCCCAATCGTTTTCCAAAGTCGATAGTCAAAGGTCGACAACTTATCTGTACGTATCTGAATTGTACGGTACGCTTCCGTTTTTGAGTTATGGGCATGTTCCTCTTTGCTTGCGAATTGCTATCCCATCGTCCAACTACAACTTATTCTCATTTGTGGCACAGAAAATCCACAATTTGCTCTCTTCAAACCGAAGATATTCCTTGGAGACTCCACTAAGATGCGTTGGAACTATGTGGTGAAGTTATGTTGTCTTGCTGCTGACATAATGCCAAAAGTCGGAATGAGCGCTTCTGTACTCGAAGATATTTTTTGTTCGAAAGCTCGGTATTTCTCCATGTAAGAAGGATTTATGTTCCACCATACAGGACTCGCGTAAGTCAAAATTGGACGCACAATGGCTTGATAGGAAATGACCTTCACATCGGGTCTTCTTATAAGTTTATATATTAACCCGTTCATCCAAACCGTGTCGAAGGCTTTTTCGACGTTCACTAGACAGGCACCTGTACATCTTTTCGCGTTAAGGTTCCAGTTGATATCGGAGACAAGTTTTGTTATAGTATGCACTGACGAGTGAAATCTTTTGAATCCAAATTGATTCTGCGGGATGATCTCCTTATTTTCGCACGCGAGCAAGATTGACCTGCTAACAACTACCTCAGAAACCTTCCCAATATTAGTCAGGAGACATATTGGCCTATAGCTCGAAAGATCTGAAGGATCCTTCTTTTTTTTACTATGGGAAAAACCTTCGGTGTTTTCAAACAGTTTGAGAAGTAGCAGTATTGACTTATGATTTCGATCAGTATATGCTAAAGTTCAACATTTGGGATACCAAATGTCAGTTCGTCAAGTATTGTGTAGTGGCTTCTTGTCTGTTCTGTTGTCAGTTCATCTGCTCTTAGATCCTCAGAAAACCTGAGTAGAATGAATGTGTCACTGCTTTGGTTTTTAATCCGCAGTGGCTCTTCAGCCACCTCAACATATTCCCGACTTGGGAGATCGATTTTGTGGACTGACTTAAAATGACTGACTTAAACCACGTAATGGTTGTCGATGGTGGGACAGTGTTGGGGATTAATCCCTGTCTGAGAAAGGAGCCGCTCAGAAAACAGTGGCACTTTAGGTTTTGAAATTTGGACAATTCTACGAGGCTTGAAGATCTGCATGATTTGAGGAAACATGTTCCTTGACTCAGACTTCATTACTTTTTCAGCTCGTTGCCCCCAGTAGGTATTGGCCACATATTGCCGATATTCTTGCTCTATGAGCGACTTTATATTTCTCAGGAGGGACTTCAATCTTGCCAGTATCCCCATTGTTCGGATCATCCTGAAATTGTCGGCGTATCCCATTTATCTGAGTTATCAGCAAGCTCTTATGAGATTGTAGTCTCGGTATGTCACGGTTCACTGTATGTTTGTCATCCCTCCAAGTGTTTGGTTGGAAAACTGGGTGAAAGTAATAAAGAAGTTTTGTTGCATATCTATCTGCAAGTTTTCAACCACAAAATATGGATCTAGCGCCTAAAATTATTCCACTTGCTTTCACTAGATATTTTCGACTGTTACCCTAATTTTCCACTAAACAAACGATAAGCTACAACCCTCCGATAGCAAAAAGCTTCAGCTAAACTCGTTATCAGAAAGCAGGTGTAAATTTGTTTACGTCTAAGACTACCATAACAACAATTTCCTTATCTCACTACATGTACATGTACGTATCTTGTTCTGTTGTAAGGGTAGATAATAAGAAAAATATCCGATGAATAGACAAATAAATTCCACGGTCTTAAGGTTCTTAATTTTCGGTTTTAAGCACATTAAGACCACCCATTTGAGTAAACACAATGCCGACAAAGCTTACAAGATTGAATCTGACGTATGGAGTTCAAGAATTCGACATTGATGTCTGTACTAATATGGTTGGTGGCTTAAAGCCTCTTCATTGGAATTCAATGAATTGCAGGAAACTTGTTAGAAAATCACTGTTAGAAGCAGAGCAGAGATACGATAGTGGCGTGTTGCAAAAAACAAACCGGAAGGTCCAATACCACGAATTGAAGTTGGGAAATCCCCTTTTTAATGGAAATATTTTCACCATTTCCTTACATAGGCCGTTCACCACTTCCCGGTATTTGGACATACTAAATGAGCAAAAAAAAAACACTACGCCCGAGATAAGATTCCCCTGGTTTATCAGTTCGGTCTATGGCCAAGTATAGGTAAATAGCTCCTCGTACTCATATAGTCTGATTATCTTATTTTCTCGATGTCATGATACTCGTACAGATACAGAGTTACGAATTACAATTTGCCTGAAAAAAGCAACAAAAATCACTGAAAAAAGCGCGCTTTCTGTTTTTTTTTTTTTTTAAGTGTATGTAAAAGACAAGACGGCCAGCGGCAAGGTTGTATCTTTTAGTTACGCTTACACTCTTCTATATACAAATTCGACACTGATAAGACAAGCGGCTAGTTGTGGAGGGAGCTTTTTGTTTTTTTTAACTTCTTTTAAAGACAGTTCAGTGGCTAATCGGTTAACGTTCAGTTAAGAGCGTTTTTCTCTAAAAGGAAAAAAAAAAAAAAACACGATACGACCTCCGAATCATTTCATTTCACTTCATTTCAATACAAAAGTGTTTTTGTTGTTGTTGTTGAAAAACCGGAGGAAATTTGAAAAAGTGATGCGAAAACCGTTACATGTGAATAGTGCTAGATAAAACAAGTGTTGCCCAACAAGATGAGATCAAACTTTAGTCGATACGAATACAAGAGATATGTGTCCTACGAAAAAAATGTCGACAGTAAGTGATTTAAGTAAATACAATCCACATTCGTTAAGATACCTTCCACATCGGAATTTAATGGGAATTGGGTGTGGAAAAGCTTTTCGATCTTCTAGAACTGTTACGTAAGGTCATACTGTGAGTGACCTCCAATAAATCCAGTGCACAGATTGGGCCTAGTTTCTACAAATGCATAGTGAAATCTCTATCCTTATCATCGTACCCTACTATATAATGAAGCTGCTCCACATCAAGCGTCTCTGAGATGATGGATTTTTTTAATCTAATCAGTGTTTTGGTTTTATAACTAATCTTAGGCTTTTATTTATTTATTTTTCAACTCTCATTTAAATAGAGACATTGATGTTTATTTGTGTAATTTGCTGATTCACAAATTGTGTGAGTAAAAATAGGAATTGTCTCAATTGATAAAATGTCTTCGGTAAGCCGCGTGCAAGCTTTTTTGCAATAGATACTCGTACTTGGTGTGTTTGCGCACTAATGTAGATAAATTGAAGTGAATTTTTGTTCGTGTCTAATTAAAGAAATAAGTGCTTATCAGGTTATTATTTAATTTTGGGTAATTTTCGATAAGACCGGGCAGTGATAGGAGGGAAATAGGCATACCACGCATATGTCGACTGAACTTTAAACCGCATATGAAACGGTCTGAAAGGAAGAATATTTTCGGACTAAGGCGCCGGTATTTGTTTGTTTTGTCCACTCCCTGCTTAATGTGGGATATCTACACATCATTCACCATCATTTTCCAACCAAAGTCAATGCAATACGTTTGAATTTTTTACTTCGTATTCGTAATAGTCTTGAGAAATCTTCACCATAGTAACAAAGCGAAACGCCTTTGAGTTTAGTCATCGAACTAAAGGTCATATTAGTCTTAAATACCCTCAAGCATTATCTAGTAATAGAGATATGAACTATCTTGCATGGGTGGGGTTCTATGGGACGGACTAGTGTCTGATTAAAGTTTACTTCCTGATCAATGCAATTTGTACCAACCTTTGCACCTTTCTTACGGCGACAATTGTCTGTTCCTGTAAACCTGAAAAAAGTCGTATCCTGGTGTTGACTTATGAAATAGGATTTAGACTTCCTTCTGTCTTAAGTATGCGGTATCTACAGCTGCGTCTTCCTTGTGGGATCGAAGATCATTTAGCCAACGAACTGACCCTTTTAATGAAATTTGAAGGTTTTTGAAGAAAGATGAGTTATCGCTTTGATGATAAGTACCAGCACCCACCACAAAACATTATATTGACTTGACCTTTACGCTGCCCATCATCATTCTTACAGCTTATGTCGGAGAAGTTGGTGTCACTTATGCCTTCCATGACGCAAGAAAACAGAGTGCACTCAGAGGGTATGAACCATTTTTGGTGTGCCGGTAAAAAGAAGGCAGTCCCAACAAACACGCATTCATGTCCTAAGAAGTTTTCATCTCAGACTGGAGTAGGAAGTGCGGCAATATCATTTCCCGCAGTGAAAATCCACTTCGCAACGTCAGATTTAAAATCATATCATTTCGAAGTCAAAAAAGAGCCAACGCTCACAGTTAATGTGGGAAGGGAGTGTGGACCATTTAATAAGCGGACAGTGAAGCGCATTCATTACAGCACTCTGATCAAGTTGTTTTACTTTGCCAGTTGAAGAATGGGTTCACCTTCGGTGGAAAAAGACTGTTTTACGGCGGTGATGACCCAAAATTTCTTGTCGAACGATTGCAAAATATCCGTTAACCCGACCGAAATGAAGTAAAAACAGAAATATCTACCCATCTGCTGGACTTTTAAATAAGATATCCACAAAACAAATGCTGGTATGCCCCAGGGCTCCGTTCTGTCTCCGACACTCTTTTTAATCTTCATCAATGATCTCTTGTCTACTACTTCCAATTCAATTTATTCCTTTGCTGACAACAGTACTCTCTGCTTTTCATATTCGTCCCCGGACTCAGGTCCCTGCTCTTCGGTTGTAGAACGGGAACGGCAGCGTATGTTAAGCTCATTAAATTCCGATATTAACAGCATAACCAATTGGGGAACTATCAGCAAAGTGGAATTTAATGCTTTCAAAACACAATGCTGGCGCTTAAGCGAAATTCAAATACACGGCCATTATCCATGAATGGCACTTGCATCGTCGAAACCGAAAAACTTTCCATTCTCAGTATGTGTGTCAATGACAACTTACGTTGGAATGACCACATGTTCGAAGCCGCCAAAAATGCTGCGAAATGTCTAGGTTTCCTCAAGCGATGTAAGAAATACTCAACCCCCTATGATTTGGCTTCAATATATAAGGCTTTCATTCGCCCAAAATTGGAGTACAATGCTCACATCTGGTCAGGTGCCCCCAAGACATCTTTGCGCATACTAGATAGGATTCAAAACCGTGCGATAAAGCTTATAGGTGATGCTGATATTACCCAGTCGATTGACACTCTCGACAACCGTAGTAATGTCTCCTGCCTCACGTTGTTCTATCGCTATTTTCACCACCAGTGCTCCGCTGAAATTGCCTGTAGCATTCCGTCCCTTCGAACCTCTCACCGTAACACACGCCTCACCTATGAATGCCTGAAATATCGTGATTCTTTCGTAAACAGAACAACTCACTTATGGAATGCCCTGCCGAGCTCTTCATTTCTTAGTCATTATAACCTCCAAACATTCAAGACCATCGCCCGCGCTGTGTGCAATTATTTTAAGGGTGCTAATAACCCCCTTGAGCGCGCGCCAATTAAGCAAAAAAAAAAATGAAAAGAAGATGACTTGACTAAGAGCTATACACCCTGATTTGGAACCTGGTGAGTGGAGCCTTTGACTGACCCAGCAGAAAGTAGACAACATGAGCTATGCCAACTACTATAGTTAGACATAAATTGAATAGCATCCGGTTGGCGATCTTATTCAATGCATTGTGTGAGTGGCTGAAACTATCTTTTTGGGTGCCATCAGTGCGGTTTTAGGCCGGTTAAATCCACAGTTGACCACTGTCTACACTACGGCATATCCTAGAGAAAACCCAACTTTTTTCAGATTTCAAGTTCGCATCTGCATTTTGACGAGCTAACCAGAGCCATATTGAGTTTAAGGATTCCTTCCAAGTTCGTCATAGTGTGCAGGGTAATGATGGGGAACTTTCGCTGCTCCATTAAAGTCGGAAGCAATGTCAACTAGTGTTGAACCCTCTTACCACTTCCAAGCTATTTCGAGAATTCAAGGCTGCTGAAGCCTGTATTTATTGATTCAATATGGGACAAGAGACAAAAAATCGCCGATGATCGCAGTTGGGACTACTTTTGTTCTCGGTTAGAATGGATTTCTTGTGAGCATAACTGTAGATGGCATGAATTTGCAGAATACTAGCAGACCAAAACAATGGTCTCAGACGTCTCGAGAACGTTAACGATTTTTTTGCTGTAGCTTAGAGTAAGTGACACAACATCCCGCTTTACTGGCTGTGAGTGTCCGAGCTACACTGGCTTCAGCCTTCTAATACTAAGAAAACTGTGGAATTTCATTTAAAATAACATACAAGGAGTGCTGTGATCTTGTGACTTGTCTAAGTACTTTGTAAGAAAATTTAACGAGAGCTCCTGTCAAGAAAGAGCTTAGGCACTATGATGCATATCATCTGGCTTCCTTGGCATTATTCTTGAGGAAACCATGCAAAGCTGGGAAGCCAACGTCAAAAGTAGAGTTGTCCAATTCTCTGCGCAAGAATACACTACCATTCGCTGATCGTCGCGCATAAGTTGAATGCTGTTGGGAAAAGACCGGCTCTACCTGGAGCCTGGCTTAGTGTTTTGGTGAGTAGATCTCTTTTGCCAGGGGTAAGGGCCTTCGTTGAACTAGCCAATAAGAATAATTTAGTTCCCAATGGCTTCCTTGTAGATTCATTCTCCTCAAGTAATATATGACAGAGTTCAAGCTTAGCTTTAGAACTAAAATTGTGAGAACTAAGTTGCCAAAGGGTTTGGACTCTGATTTCTATTTTGAATTTTTTTTATTCAATGACACGATTCCTTAGAAACACCTTGATAAATAAACAAAGTTGTAAACTGATGACATTTCCTTGAAGTACCTTGAATTCCGCTTATTTCACAATGACTTCAGTTTTATTTTTATAACATGCGCGAGTACACATCGCTCATTATCGACACGTCAGTAATCCATGGTCAGTAATATAGTATCCGTCTATAGCCGTTCCTTATTTCAATCATATACGAAAATAAATAAATTCCGCGATAAAAAAAAAATGTGTAAAATTCTGTAGTGACGATAAGATTAATAGCAAACGCAATCGAAGAGACTAATCATTTTCTAGCAATAAACAATCAGATCGAAAAGATATGACACAGAGACGGCTTTGTAATGCCCGGTAAAAACACTGTGTAATATTTTCCGACAATTTTTGCTTTATTGGACAAAGTAAATGACTGTCTTGGCTGGTAGGCCATCCTGTCAACCCACTTAATCAATTTGCAATGGTTTCAGGCCCTATTTTACGAAAAACTTGACCAATTTTTGTTGGTAGAGCCTGAATCGTCTCAAGATTGTTTGCATAACGTCGACCTTTAATGGCACCCCAAAAGACGACAAATTACTTGTGTGAAACGTATTCCCATATTGATGGAACCATAGCTCGCCCGATTACAAATCCTCAATTCTTGGTTAAAAAAAATTGGTAAGCATATCATAGGAGCGCTTTCCATTGACTGTAATGTTTCTTCTCTTGTCGTCTTGGAAGAAAAATCAGCCAATAATGCGACCACTTCAGAAGCTACACCAAACAGCCACACGTTCACGATGCATTGACTTCTTTACGACTACATGTGGCTTTTCCAAGCCCCAAATACGCCAAGTTCATTTGTTTACGTAGCAGCCGAAGTGTAAATGCGCCTTATCTGAAAATATAATTTTTTTTTGAATAAAATTGTCGTCATTGTCGAGCTGCTCTCAAGCCCGACTGAATCAAATGGAGCTTGTAAGCGAATAATCCTAGAATTTTATACAAAATTCTCCTCAGCATAACAGGACTTATGAGTATGTTCCATTGGTGAGATCTTTGACGCGTAAGGTTATCGCACACTTTTGGCATCAGCGGCAATATTCTGCGATGAGCATACAGAACGGACACTGGAATATGTTCGGTTATCAGTCAGCAAACTAGGCGAACCTTCTTTACAAACTTTCGTACACCAGATGTACGAGTTTTGATAACACAGTGTCCACTTTGGGAGGTACTTTCCAATATTTCCCAACGTTGTTCAAGCGTAAATCGATTCATTTTCTATTGCCAAAATATAAAACTGCGTTTCAGTCAAGTTTTTGAGCACATAAGATGACAGTCTCAAAATATCTCCAATTGAAATATCAGTATAAACTTTAAAAAATAACTGACCAACCTAAACAACAAAACAATTCGTCGATTACAAACGCTTCAGGCGTAATAATTAAAAATTATTTCAAAAACAGGTGGAGGATTTGAACGCAAATGATGTGGTGAAGTCCAGTGGCAATATTTCGAAAGAACGGGAGATTCTATCGAGAACCACCAATGGAAGTAGAACTGTCACAGCAGTAACCGCAAATTGAATTTTTTGGAACCCCGCATACTCTTGTTAAGACCTTAGAAGTACATTTGAAATGATTTCAGGAGCGTGCCTTAAAAATGCTCTCCGAAATACTCGTATCTTTAATTTTATTTTCTTTTATTAATTAATTCTTCCTGCAAGTCCTTGCCAGTCTGCTCATGTGTGAATGAAGTCTGCTACTATATTTGCTACAGTGCCGATTAATAAGAATTTCCCGGCTCCCAATTAAGGTCACCTCGAACGTACCATTCGCAATCAGTTATGATTCTTAAGACTGTTCTGAAGAGTCTGGATCCGATTTCGGTTTGACATTGCAGCTATTCCCCAAATCTGGACTCCGTAGCTCCAAGTCGCTACAATGACGACATCATATACCTTCCTTTTATATCGCAGCGGTAGTATTGAATCGCTCCATAGCATCCAGTTAAGCCGCACAAGCTTGAACCTACAATTAGAAAGAGTTGCCATAATATGCGATTTGAAGGATGACGCCCAGATATTTAGCTTCTTGATCTAGTTGCAGCGGCATATTGATCCGAACTGGAGCCACCTGCCCTTTGCGTAAGGTGTAGCAGACGTTCTTGCATTTGTTGGGATTCAGCTTAATGTTCCACCTGCGAGCCCAGTTTTAAAGTAGGTTGAGATACGTCTGCACACCATCATTTGCCCGATTCTCACATGGCGCCGTATAAAAAGGCAGATGTCATCTGCGTATGATGCGAGCAGTGCCTTTTCTCCAGGGATGGTTGTGATGACTTCCACGGGATTTGGAACGTCAGCCGTAAATAGGCAGTAAAATAATGGTCCAAGTACGCTTCCTTGTGGCACACCAGCTTTTATTGTATAGGTAGTTGAGATGAAACCTCTCACTTTTACTTGAAACTGGCGCTTGTTTAAATATGAACAGAAAAAGAGATAGAAGGTGGCGGGTAGACTTCTTTTGATTTTGACTAAGAGACCCTTGTGCCAGACCCGGTCAAATGCCTGTTGGACATCAACAAATACGCCGTTGCAGTATTTCTTATCGTCATACGTCTTGAGGATGTGATTTACCATTCTGTGGACTTGTTCAATAGCATCAATCCCTTCCCGAAATCCAAATTGGTGATCCGGCAAAACATTTTTTAGGTGTACAACCATGGACAGCCTCTTCATGATGCCTCTGGGTCATCCTGTGGCGCTGGCAGCCCGGTATGGGCCATGGCCTAGCTTCTTGACACTTATTTGTGTTGCTCATGTTGTCATTTTTGTCACATCTGAGCGGGGCCTACGGTCTATCGTCGAGTCCGAACGGCAGTACTTAGAAGCTTTTTCGTAGGCAATTTTACTTTCGGGAGTTTGCCATTGCCCGGCAAAAAGGTGATGGCGATTTGAAAATTGTTGGTGACCCAGCCAGGTATCGAACCCAGACTCTGCGTTATAGTCCAATGAGCTAACTATCACGCCATCGCCACAGATAAGACATTCAGGAAAAAAAATAGAAAAGTAGAAAAGTATCATATTCTGGACTGCGACAAGGTATCTATTCCTGTATTTCAGTGGTTGCATTGTCTCACTTCCATTGGAGGCAACCAAGCACAGAAGTGGTCAATGACTTAATTCTTCAAAGACCTTCAGTAAATACTTGTATTTCTATGCCGCTGACTGGTGGCATTGGTGATCCCTATCCGTACAGTAAAAATCGCCTAACTAAATGGCCCTCAATTCGATAGCAAATTTAAATAACAGAGCTGATACGAGCGAAACAGAGGTTTCAAGCTGTTGAAACTCTAACGTTCAATACAAAACTGTAACACGGGTGTTTTTGAAAAGTCACTCCAAAGCTCCACTCCACTGACAATAGTTAAGAGATTTCTAGCATCTACTTGGCAATACTGGCAACAAAATATCTGGCACCTTACACAAAATTAGCACACAACAGTAGGAAAACAGTGTCCATGATCTATACAGAACTTAAATTCGATATTTACAGAATAATTTATTTATTACGATTTATAAAAAGTCAGGACCTGGATCTTACATACTGCCCAAGAAGTTTAGAAAATAGTAACGAAAAAGTGCGACTATAGCCAATTTAAAAGAGCTAATGCCACGAAACCATGGCGGATGTTCCCGTATCAGGCTCTTGTGATGTTTGAAGTCGACCCTTATTTTTTATAGATAAATCGCGTCTAGTGACGGCGCTCATTTTTGGCTCAGTTGGCTTGCAACCAAGCGGGATGTCGAAGTGGCTCATGAGACTCAATCGCACTGTTTGGTGCTGTCTTTACACTGCTGCACCATCGATGTCAATCTTTTTAAAAATAAGTCGGCAACTCGCGTGAAGGCAATTGGGGGCAATACTGAAAGTTTTTCAATAATTTGGTGATGCAAGCAGAATCGTTGTACCTGACGCACTGCCCATGATGAAACCGTGGGTTCAGTTAATTTAGCGCGAGTCCGCATTGTGTATCGTGATACTACTGGGAGACTAAGGAGGTTGCCCTGGAATCAACGAGAGTTCTTGATAAATTTGGCAAAATCAGTAATTTTGTATTGTATTTTGTATTAGATGAAGTGGCAACTGGCTAGGGACTGATTTCGGATGCACGATGCAGAGAAAAATACTCATTAAATTCTAAAGGGTGAGTCAACAGGTGGTGTGGATGTTGGCCGTCTATTACTGTCATTTATTGAATTCAATATGGTTGATCTTTTTGGCAGATGTCATACAATCTTTGGCAATTTTGGCATGGAGTCATTGGCCATGCAGTAACGCATTTTTCTTATTCAACCTTATTTCTATCTGTAAAAGTAACATTTTCGTAAAATTCGTGAATTTATCAGTCAACATAATCGCCCTAGTGATTCCAGAATTTGTGCAATGGTTAAACGTTTTGAAGAAACTGGTTCTGCATCGGGTCAAACTCCATATCAGCATTCTTGGCCAGCGAAACTGTCCAAAACCAGCCAGGCACCTCAATTCGTCGCCGAAGTCAACAATTGGACCTCACTTATGGCACTTTACGGCAAATGTTAAGAGTTGATCTTTATTTCCACGCCTATAAAACTCAAAGTACATACGTCGTCAACGTCGCCGATTTATTGACTGGGTGTTGGAACGCCAGGACAATTTGTCATCAAATTTGATCTTTTCCGATGAGTCCGATTTTTGAATGGGTGGGTACATATATAAACAAAATTGTCGTCTCTGGGGACAGGAAAACCCATACAAGATTCCCGAATAACCAATGCATCCCTAAAAAGTCACTGTATTGGGCGGAATATGGGTTGGCGGCATCATTGGCCCGTACTTTTTCGAAGATGTGTGAATAGAGAATGGAGAACGTTACCGCAACATGTTGACCGGCTGTTTTTTTTTCAAAATCGAATCGGATCTGGACGATCTCTGGTCTCAACAGGATATTGCTACCACTCACGCAAGGCATCAATCAATCAATTTATTGCGTACGAAATTTGAAGTTCGCATTATTTCGGTTAGAGGAGAAGTCGATTGGACTCCAAAGTCATGCGATTTGACAGCTTTAGGCTTCTTCCTTTGGGGTTATTTGAAGATTTAGGTATTTGCCAATAACGCAGCGGCAATTCAGGATCTCAAGCATAACATCCAAACTGAAATTGCGGCCTTTGACTTACTTATTCTTCAAGAAGTCATCGGTAATTTTGACCTTCGCATGGTCGCTGGCAACAGAAGCCGTGATGGTCACATGAACGATAGTGTATTCCATTCACAATTGCCATAGACCGACCTTTAATTATCAATTAAATTCTACCTTGATTTTAATAAAAACTTTCACACCAATTGTTGGCTCATCTTTTAGCGCTGCCTGTGAAATAATTACAGCCCTTTCTCTCAGTTGGAAACAGAAGTGGTTAGCATCTTTTTTTTAAAGGAAGAAAAGTTCCATGGGTGCATGAGACCTCATAGCAGTATATAGAACTTGAACTACAACAATTAGCTTGTAGCCATTAGTATGCTGCGAAATTGTGCATTCCATTCAACATACACCTCCTCAGATGCAAGGATGCAAACTCTATTGAAACTGTATTTCATTTCCTCAGCCCTAAACAAAATCATTTTCTAACACCTTGCAGACCGTTGTTATACAAAATACGTCAAGATCATCGAGTTGCTCAGCTCCTTGAACTAAAAACCATAAGTCACTTGACTCACGCCATCAAAACAAATAAACACTTTATCCAAGCAGCTGAAACCAGCTACGTACGTACCTACATACCTACCAACGTTGAAATCAGTGGTTTATAAAAGATAGTCAATTGGACATGTCAGTTAAATTTTAAAACAAGTTGCCGATAAACCTAAACCAAAATTTGTCAGCTAGAAAAACATTCCAAGACACAAACAATTATTTCAAAATTTAATGTAAACAAGGTGCTGTTGAACTTTATCTTAAAAAAAAGATTGATAAGCATAAACGGGGTTAGTTGAACGTCAGATAAGGTGTTGATGAAAGTCGTTTGGTTTTTTTTTCTGTGTGTCTTTTGGCACGTTCTTTATTACGCACGACTTAAAACAAACTTTGAAATTTCAGCTTGATCACGCCTTAAAGATCCTTCTGCTCAGCAAGTCTTCTCTCCGATTGTATTATAAGTTACAACAGAATGAAGCTAATGACTCTATGAATGACTCTTCTTCTCCAAAGCCCATCACCGGATATTAAACAACGAATTTTTCTTTGGAAAGACTGAAGATATCTGCATCTGTTTTTAAAAGAGGGCATGCATTAGCGTCCTAAGTTGGACTGGGAGTCTCTTTGAGCCTTACTACTCAATTGCCTTCTCAGTTCAAAGAAACGGCGATTGGCAAGATTGATTCATCAAGTTATTTCTACTGAGGTGTTCTTGGCTAAATTCAGAGCATAGCCAAGGTAGACAAAGTCCCTTACTACCTCCAAATTAGAGCTGTTGACTTTGGTGTTCTCTTCAGTTCGTCGATTTTGTACTTCTTATTGCCCTTATTTACCGCTGAACCCATTTTAGTAGCTTCACTTTCAATACTAGCGAACGCATCGGTAATAACCCGGAGTTCTCCCAGTAATGCAGCTAACAGCTACCAATTTTGCACACTAATTTGGCTGGTGTCCCCTTCCACTTGCATGCGTCACCTGACTCGTGGTCTTCCCCTATTGAGCTGTTCCTCAGGGGCCTGATTTGAAGACTTTTCGGATCATCCGCTCTATATTACCCAGTCGTTGGATCTTCACTCTTCTGGCCAGGTCGATGTCACTGTACAGTCCATATAGTTTGTCGTTGTACTCGTATCTACTCCTTCGCTCACCGTTTATGAAGACGGGACCGAAAGTCATCCGAACAATTTTCCTTCAAAGCAACCATGAAACGCCCTCTTCCATTTTTGGAACTTGGATTATATAGGATCATGTTTGTTGTTCAAGAAAAGGGTTTCCTAGGCAATTGCCTTCTTAGCCCAAATAAGCAGCGATTGCCAGGAGTTATTCTTCGCTTGATCTCAGCGCTGATGTCGTTGTCTGAATTAATAGTGCAGCCTAGGTAGACAGAGTCCTTAACTACTTAACTCAAAGTAATATCTGATGAGCGTGACGTTTTGTCCGAAACGTCAGAGTGTTGGCTAGATTTTCTGGTTGAGAGAAGACATACTTGGTCTTGCCCTCGTTGATTGCTAAACCCATTTTCGCCGCTTCCATCGAAATACTCGTACTTGCAAAAGCGCCACTGACATTACGCTGCTTTCTTCCGATTATGTCAATATCATCGGCGTGCGCGAGTTATTGGACGGCCTCTGCCAAAGAAAAATTGTGCCTCTTGTGTTTGCGCGAGAGTTTTGCAGTATTCTTTCAAGTATGATGTTGTCTAAATCCTTTTGTGTCCGCAAAGGTCTCGATGAGATCTTTACCGAACTTGGTGGAGCATCGTGCATGCTCCAACTATCCTGAACAGATGGACGAGTTTGGCAGGGATGACAAAACTAAATATTGCTCTGTAGTATTGCTCGTCTCGATAGATGAGGTCATGCGCGTCTTTAAATTCGATGAGATGGGTATGTTGGGTATCGACTTGGACCTCGTGAGTTTTTGGCCGAATCTGCCGGAGGACCGGGCAAACGATTCTGAGATTCAGCTAAAATATTGCTATCCTGACTTTGTTTTGCGTTGTTTCGCCTTACTCTGCCCGACACCAGGATGTTTGGCTACTTCGCCGTTACAAAGTTGGGAGAAAAAGATTTTTCATATTAATCAGCACCGACTGCGATTCTACTACAGAGGTTTCCTTATTCATCTCTACAGGTTTCTGTACGGGTGTTCTTACCGTACGTTATTGCTGGAGAACAACTCCTCAATATATTTGATCGCTTTGCTCGGAAAGGTCTCAACGGCTCTCTTTCTTGGATACAGCGCCGGTTTGTACGTTTCTGGTTTAGCTGCATATGCTTGCCGGTGTTCTTCTTCAAAACAAAGATTTCGTGATAGTGGTGAGATGTAACCCACCGGCACGTTGGGAGTGTTAACATTGATTTTCGGTACTTGATGGTGGAGGCAGAGATGTCGAGATACGCGTTAGCCGAAGATTCTAATGGTTTCTTGGAATCGCAACTTGGGAAATACGAACTCGCAACTTGGATGGAGTAATGTGATGATCCAAGATAGCCAGCTATAGTCAAGGCGTCACCTCGATGTCCTGTCAAAACCATTGCTACAGCAAATTTATATCTCTTATATAAAAGGTTTTAGATATGTATTATTCGCACTAATAAAAAAAATCGGTGATTAGTGCAAATGCCGCCACTGAATAATCGTTATCAATTTCAAATTTCAACCACCGTCTTCGTAGAAAATCGAAAAGATTGCAATCAGTTTTGAAATGTGTTAACCGAAATTTTATTTTTAATTTTTCTTAATTGTTTTACGAGCATTTTATGGTATTTGACATCGGTGTTTGTATAGAATGAATGTGCAGTAAAAATTTATTTGGGTTAATCTCATGCAATTTTCGTTTGAATGCTTTCACTCCAAGATACTTAGCGAACGCGTGAAGTAAATGATTTGCTAATTAGGGGGAGAGCCATCGTTTTTTATTTATTTTTTTAATTTTCTTTGGTTCTTTTCATTCTTTATTTGAGTTCATTCGTTCTATCTATCGGGAGGACTGTTTGTATGTAAATGAAAATCAATAGATACCATAAAAGTGGCAACACAGCACAACATAAGATTGACGCTATGTGGAATGTTTAAAGAGTCAACAAAAAAAAAAGAGAAAAAAAAGTGAGAGTTATTTGTTTTACTTAAGTGTACAAAATTAAAACTATTTGCATATTAGAACAAATATTTTTAGAACCGTTAATATATACGTATACTATCGTACAAAAGTTAGGGACCACCACTTCCTTATTTAATCGAAGTTAAAATATATTTTTCTGTAATTTAATGGACGGATTGGAGTTAAAGAATTTAGATATATTTGCGACTGTATCTGTTGGTATAGAATTTCTAGAGCCTAGAAATGTGGTCCATATGTTTTCCTTTTGATACTGGACATTGGTCTCAGACTCGGGTATCCATGTCTTCCTATAGAAGTTCAATTGAATTTAGATCCAGTGATGGCGCGGGTCATTTCATGTTTTCCAAAACCTTTTCGGTTTAATGAGGCTTGATATGAAAGCAAGGTCCCTTTACATTATAATCTTTCTTTTTTTATCGATACTTCGATATGCACCAAATCTCGTACTTGTTTTACAGAGAATATCCCACTATAATCCTTGACCGAGGACTCCACACAGTACAGTGACATTTGCGGTATTACATTGATTTTGAATGTTTGCGGGTTATAAAGAGCTCTGCACAGAATTGCATAAGTGTTTGTCGCATGTTAGGAAGGGCTAATGATATTTCAGAGTGCGTTTAAAATGTCAGAATTTACAGCGGTACGAGGGTTACAGCTGAAGAGCTGAACGGGCGAAGCAATGGTATTGGAAATACCGAAAGAACGAGGTGAGACAGGAAACATTACGTCGGTGTTCAAAGATGTCAACCTTTAATAGATGAGTTTTTTGACAGCTATGTGGCACCATCTTCTTGGAGCCACATGTCACTGATATCAAGTCCATCCAGTTCAAAGGCCTAAAATAGTCTGGTACTACATGGTGAACTAACATTGCATACATTACATAACATGAAATTTCCGGCTTGAAATCCTCAGCACACGGTTGAAGCACATGTGTGTTTGTTGCTGTCCAAGAAACCTAAAAATGAGCTTCATCGCTTAAGATCGGGTTTTGTTGAGTTGAGAAGAGCATATTCTGGGAAATAATTAAAAACAAACGGATCCTTTGAATGTCTTGTACCTCCTCGGGAATCCCTTGGAATTTACTGTTTCCAAATGACCGAAGGCATAAAAAGTAAGTCTTTATCTTTATCAGTGGCTTTTGAGCCATTCACATTTTCGCTGCTATTCAATATACTATATGTATGTACGAAAATACTATCGCTTGTGATTTCTTGGACAATTTACTGTCTTTAAGTCACACTATCACACTTCAAGCACCGGCTTCATGAGGTATCGGCAGTTAAATGAAAACTCAAACTCTTCCTGATCTTCATACCAAATGCTATCGTTGACGATGAATTTAAGAATTGAGCCATTGTGTAGGGATGCTCGCTTTCTTGCCTTCTTACTTAGATGGGGCTACAGTCCGCAGTGGACCAGGTCCTCAACAAAGACGCATCATCAGATAGCGTCATCTGTTTCTAGCTACACCTAGCGGCCCATTTCATCGTATGTACCCTTCCACTTATGTGTGCCACCTAAGATGTCATTGTTCTCTATAGAGCTTTTCCTCCGAAGTGGAGTCGACAACTTTTCGTCTAATTCAGAGGCCGGCATTCCTCCAGCGGTTTGCTGTTGAAAGGTCTCCTACATTCTACATCGATGCGGCATTTTTATCCACTTTTCACATTGTGACATTGCTTCTAAGCCGTAAAGCAGGCCTGGTATGATTAGTGTTTTGTATATCATCTTTTTGGTTACTCAAAAGCCCAAGAAAGCATCGATTAATAGGAGTCGCTGATGTCGTGACGTTTTGTCTCAGATTTCAATGTTCTGTATCCCTGTTCTGTATCTCCAGCATACACTTTGCTCTCTATTCGGTAACAACAAAACCCGTCTTCTTCTTATCCTTTTACTAACCCTTTCCTCGTTATACGAACTTATGCGTAACGAGTTTCTCATTTTTACTGCATCGCTTCAGCTCCGCTTATGGGGTTGGCTAATGTCGCAGACCGCAGAACGCGTCTACATAATGCTCGGTCCTGGATCGCTTCAGTGGTTAACCCCAGACGTTGTTGCGCATTTGCAATCTGAGAAATCCAGGAATTCTTTTTCCGACCTCGTTTTCTTACAGTTGGAGTGACCGTAGTTGATAGTGCCTTTTTAACCAGATTTTCCGCGGATCTTCTTTGAACGTGGCAATACCAGCTTATTCTATCCGCCTCAAGCTGTTCGGTTACCGAATTCTTTATATGTAGACTTCCTCTTATACGCGTAGATCTAATACAATCGCGTTTAGTGACTCCACTAGACATCCTTAACATTTTCATTTCCGCTGCATTCATTTTGTTCTTAAACGCTTCGTACATTGTCCAGCACTGTGAACCGTACGTAAGAGCTGGTCTAACAACCGTGGTGTAGAGTTTCCCCTTGAATTTAAGTGGACACTTTCGGTTGCAAAAGATTCCAGAATTTTCCCGCCATTTCATCCATCCCACATACACTCTGTGGTTTACGTCGTCGTCACATTTTGCTTCCATGTTAACGATTGATCCTAAGTACTTAAAGATAGTGCTTTTCGGAAGAACTATTCCGTCTAACATTATATCCGGAACAGGTCGCAACGGATGCGCAAATGGGCACGTCAAATTCTCCGTCTTTGAACGACTTATTTTAAACCCGTTTCTCTCTAGCGCATTTCTCCATGAATCTAAGGCGTTCTGTAAATCTTCGACGTTATCGCTAAGTATAACTGCGTCGTCAGCGAAGAGAATTGGCGTCACATTTGGTTCGCGCATGCAGTCTTTTAAAAGATAGTCGAGTACTACGTTAAAGAGGAAAGGGCTAAGTACGCTTCCTTGATGCACTCCGACATTAACTGGAAATTCTCTCGTTAGTCCAGCAGAGCTTGCCGCTTTTGTTCAGTAGTCATAAAGGTACAACTCACTGTGTCCTCGCTGAATTTTTTGCATGTGCGATCAACTGAACTTCTGTAAGATGGTACCTTTGGCCCAGATTTTAGCACAAATCTTTCAAAAACGATTTTGAAAAAACATTAAATGAAGATGCATCCTTTGAAGACTATGAAGGCCTCTGACAAGTTGTGGGTGGCCGTGGCTCAAGTTGTAGTGAACTGGCTTCTAAATCGGAAGGCTCGGTGTTCGAATCCCAGCCATCCCCGAAAGACTTGCATTTTTTCAGTCAACAAAAATCAAGTAAGACGTGTAGTTGACTAGAATACAACAACAAGCCAACTCTCATTATCAATTTAGTCTCCCCATTAAATGTTGGATGCCATCCATGGAGCAAAAGAACCACTGAGGCCAAACATCTTTTTTCTCTCTCTGTTCAATTTTCAAATAAACTTAACACATGCTGAGGCATTATAAGTGTAATCATTCCACTTGAGTGTTAAGTTCTTAAAAACAAAACAAAAAAGAGATCCAAACTTTATAGAATTAAACAATCGTCATGTTTGATGTCACTTCGCGTTGCACCCTTACATCGAGTAATAACCACTGCGTGTTAATCTGAACTTATAAGCACCATTCTGCCTTTTATTATCATCTTCAATATGCTCTAAAATTTAGTTAATGTTCAACGAATAATACAGTGCAACAACATTGCCTTGGTAAAATTTTCTACTCGACAGTTTTCGTTTCACTTTTTCGTTGCTGTTGGGTTCCTTAGTTCTGGAACAGCCTAACCTGTGAAATTGTGAAACCTTTTTTTTGTTTAATACATTTGGTTACGACAGAAACATATAATGGATCACGTCTACTCCATAAAGAATATACTCAGTTTTCGTTTCACATTTTCGTGACACTGGGACTTTTATTTGAAAAAAAAGGCACTCAAAGAAACGTTTGTGGATGGAACAAATTAAAAAGTTAGTCAATTGTGTCGTCCATGGTAAACATATCATATTACGAGGGCGGGTCAATAAGTCCGTGACTGTTTGAATTTCTGACCTCTCTACTGAAACAGCAACACTGCTCCTGTCAACAGGCATCTGTCAGTTGACTCCTGTCAAAATTTAAACTTGCTGCGTCAGTTAGTTTGTGTTTGACAGCTATTTTTATCAGACTACTCACTAATTTGAGGAGAAAATGGAAAAAAGTGAATTTCGTGTGCTTATTAAGCATTATTTCTTGCGAAAAAAAACCATTACCGAGACCAAGGCTAAGCTTGATAAATACTATGGGGACTCTGCACCATCGATTTCAATGGTAAAAAAGTGGTTTACTGAATTTCGTTGTGGCCGTACAAGCACTGAAGATGCCGAACGTCCTGGACGCCCAGTTGAGGTCTCTACACCCGAAACAATCGAAAAAAATTCACGATATGGTGTTGGCCGACCGAAGATTGAAAGTGCGAGAGATTGTGGAAGCCGTAGGGATCTCGCATGGCTCAGTGGTTTCAATTTTGAATGATCACTTGGGCATGAGAAAGCTTTCCGCAAGATGGGTGCCGCGTTTGCTCACAGTCGACCACAAACACATGTGCAGTTGCCATGGCAAAAATCCATGAATTGGTCTATGAATTGCTCCCTCATCCACCCTATTCTCCAAAATTGGAGAAGCGTTGGACAAAGTGTATAGAGCTCAAGGGAGACTACGTTGAAAAATAAAATTATTTTTTTATCAAAAAATCTGTGTTTTAATCCAAAAGTCACGGACTTATTGACCCGCCCTCGTATATTCCTAAGGCACTGATATACTGCCATTCTACAACGACGAATCTCCATTAACACAAGATAATCATTTACCACAGTGTGACAAATAATATCCCGGACTGACTCTGGAAAGCACAATTAAAACACGAATTCTGTTTATTTTTACTTGCTACACCGATTCAATAGTGATTCAAATGCCTCTGCTCTTGCTCATTTTGAGGAATTGCCGCCAGTACCTGTGTCGAAGATGCTTTAATGGCCGAAATGTCATCAAAAAATTATTCATTCAATTTCGAATTCAATTTTCAATTCAAGGGAAGTCGCACGGTGCAAAATCAGTGGAATATGTCGGTTGATTTAACATATACAGTAAGCGAAATTCATTTATACGCATCTTAAGAAACTAGTAAAAAATATAAATAAAACACATTTTAATCAAAAAAAAAACTTGTCAATATTTTGTGTGTCCTCCATTTTGTTGGATAACGGCAAATATCCTATTCGGCATGGAACTTATAAGTTTTTAGATGGTGTCAAGGTGTCAAAACTTATAAGGTCCAATGTGCGCGTAATTTCTTCCTTTAGAGCCCGGATGGTTTCAAACTGATGACCGTTTTTATAAACTTCGCGTGCCATTATACCCGATAGATTTTCTATGGGTTTAAGGTCAGGGCTGCATGCTAGCCAACGCATAACTGCGATGTTTCGCTGTATCAAGCATTCTTGGGAGTATTTGGAAGCGTGAACAGCTGCGTTGTCCTGTTGAAAAATAAAGGCATGGTCATCAACATTGTCGTCTAAAAACGGAATAAGCGCTGTGTCCAACATTTCACAATATGTTTCCGAGTTCATTTTAGTTGGAACAAAACACAATTGCGCTTTTCCGACAGAAGAAAAGGCTCCCCAAATCATTACACTGCCTCCATAGTAGTTCCATTCTTGGTGGATTGTTGTGACGTAAGTCATGCCAGTAACAACTGAAACCATCTGGCCCATCAAGGTTAAACTTCTTTTCGTCAGAAAATTTAACTGTATTCCATCTTTCGTCCCAAGTCATATGCTCTCTTGCAAATGCTAATCGGGCTGTTTTATGATGGATTTTCAGAAGTGGCTTTTTAAGCTGTTTTTTTTGTAAACCACGTTAGGAGTACTCGATAAAATTTGTTGAGCTCGACGCTTTGTTATTGGCAAATCGAGATGAGCAACAATTTGGCCAGCATTCATCTTGTTTTCGCTAGCTTCGATGACAATTCGGTTCCGTTCTCTTCGAGTTATTTTACTCCAGCCTTTTCGACCATCATTCTTTCCGTACGAATCGCCTTTTTTAAGGAAATTTCTGATGAGCCCTTCAGAACGATTGATTTCACGTGCAATTGCCCTATTGGAAAAACCAAGCTCTATTAAGACCGTAATCTTAATCTTTTGTTCCGCTTCCGAATTTCGTGCTTCAAACAGCTACCTTATCTTTATCACAAAAAGATGCCGTTCTCAAAACTGGTTCTTAAATCTACACCATCGCTTTAAAAGTAAGGATCGTACAAATATATATTTTTTTAATACCCTTAAATGACAGCAATTCTGCAATTATTTGATGCAGTATCGGGTGCGTATAAACTAATTTCGCCCACTGTACACTTGATTTCGAGCCAAAAATTAACGAACAATGAGTACTGTGTGACTCGGTGTACTATCGTGCAACAGAGACCAACTTTGTTTTCCTCAAATCCTCATGAAAAATGGTTCGAAAAGTCCCTTTGTTGCTGTTCTGAGCATCTTTCATCATTCTCAGTTGAGCGTTGCTGTGATCTGCAACAAAATCACATACTTTTTGGATCATTTCTGGAACTGGATTTTTCGTGTGTTTTTCCACCTCTGCGGCCCAAAAGCAACTGTTTTACTCAAACAATCGTCACGGTACACTTGTTACATCAATCGGAATGTGTCTGATGCATTTTTACCAAGTTTTGCGTGGAATTAAATGACCGCTAACTTTGTTCCATTTTACAATTTCACATCACATGAGAAGGTGTTCTGGCAAATTAATTTTTATAACTGTTAAATGTCATCGAAATGTTATGAAATTTTGGCAAACAGTAGAGAAAGATGCAGGCTTTAAAACGCTTCTTCGGACAAAATGATGGCGTCCGGGATATTATTTGTCAGACTGTGTTCACGTTTAGTCTTTTAAAATTGTATGTATCTTCTTCACTCTCCTGCTGTAGATTTATTTGTAAGTTAAGTTGTCTAACATTATCGGAAGCGCTCTGTGATGTCATTGGATAAGTGCATCATGTGGTGCAAGAAAAAAACATTCAATTTCGCGACTTCGGGATTGACAAGACAAGCCATCTTCTTGGCTTAATGGAAACGCCAAACTTACAAGGCAACCAAAGAGCCACAATTAAGATAGTTAAACAGCTGTTATTAGCCATTGTTAGCCATTGTCTTATTTGAAATGCTTCTCCGACATCTTGACAAGATTAATCTTTCGGATTCAATAAAACTTGTTACTAAATATTTTCTGTTATTTTCTTTATCTTTACAGCATCACAATATGAGCCGGGCGGTTACTCCCTTCAAGTACAAAATCGTAATGCCAACATGACACAACGGGATGGCATCATCAAATTCGAAAACGAACGAATAAAAACCCTCCAGGAGGAGCGTCTTCACATCCAAAAGAAAACCTTCACAAAATGGATGAATTCCTTCCTTATCAAGGTGAGCATGGAAATCTATTGGAATTCCCCCCTCATACACGGATGTAACTGTCGTGCACAACACAAACAATCGTTTCTACACTACTCGGTGTGTTATCGATAATGAGGTTGTTGTGCGATCAGATCATTAACATGAGGAACGAGCTTACGTTCTATTCTAAATGACTCAAAATACAAAATTAGAAAAAATTTAATTTTCCTCTTCATTTTTCTCTTTGGCGGTATTGTAGGCAAAAATGGAGGTCGAAGACCTTTTCACAGATCTAGCCGACGGTATTAAATTACTTAAACTCCTGGAGATCATATCGGGGGAAAAGCTGGGCAAACCAAATAATGGACGCATGCGTGTTCATAAAATCGAAAATGTCAACAAGAGTCTGGCATTCTTGCACACCAAGGTAAGTTGCATTCTTCATATTGTAGATACTCGTTATAGTCATACAAACAACATAGTCGTAGTCGCGGTTGTCATACACGTACTTGTGTAAAATAGTTTTTTTTTTTTTCTTTTTTTTCCTACCATTACCATTCGGTATGTTGTATTTTTGTCTTTTATTTGTATCTTTTGAGTCTTGTTGAGTATCTTTGGTTGTTGTTTTCCAGAGTTATGCTTGTAAACCTGTTTCCACTGAGTGAGGATGGAGAAATGAAGTTGAAGTTGAAGTTGAAGTTGAAGATGGAGATGAAGATGGAGTCTCTTATTATTTTTTTTGTAGCCTATTAGCCATTGTCGTCATGCTCTCGATGGTGTATCAATCAAAAACTAGAAAACAGAAGGCGGTAAAAGCTGGGATTAGGATTTGTTTTGATGGAAAAGATGTCAGAGTTAATGATGGAAGTGGGGTAGCTTAGGTTTGTGTACGAATAGAAGAGCTCTGAGTCAGGGATTTGTCAGAAGTTGTTTGAACACACTTGAGTGGGGTCACTTGATGTTTCACTGAACCTCTTAGTAAAGTTTGTCATCTTTGACTGATAGGTCAAAGTCGATTCGTTTTGAATGAGGATAGAGAGACAAATCCGGTGAGGATCATGGATGTTTGTATGAGAGACTGATGTTCTATATTATCGAGACTTATTTCAGATAACCATCAAGTCAAGTATATCAGCGGAAGTCTTATGTAATCCGTAATTGTGAATTACATTCGAGAACTATCAAATTATCGTATGCTAGAGGTTTTATCTCATGGTCCTACGACAGACATAAGATATGTACTTTGAACAATCTTGATGCCTGTTCCTTTCGGTGTTACTTTTTCATTCCTTATTTTAGAGTCTACAAACAAGCTCAAATTAATAAAGTTGTCCTTAGTCTGTTTTAAAAATTATGCTCACCGTATTTTTAATTTCTTCTATAAAAATACATTTGCTCTGGAATTTTAGACTTTGTTTCACATTTTCGTTGCGTTAAGGGTTCCATCGACTGGGTTGTATCACAGGGTATGATAGAATTGCAGTCTGTTGATTTAATTTTGTTCGCGTAAAAGGATTTATGGTAAAGAAACTTTTTTCAATTATTTAAGCTAGTTCAATACAAGTAAGAATTGCGTTTCATTTTTCGTTGCACACGAAACTAGCTTTACTTAGTTACGTATTTTGTTAAACGAGGCTCTATGGTGCATTTGATCACTCAGCTCCAATCGCTAGAGAAACCATAATGTAAAGTGCACGTTATGTGCATTACTCACTTTCTCTGGTGGCGCTACAATCCGGGTTAGACCCAGGTCTCAATGATTAAGCCTATTCATCTAGCACGATCTCTCCCCAGCTGCCCCCATGTTGGTTGACGTCTCTTTTTGCTTGTTCCACCTAAGATGTAGTCATCCTCTGCTTTTCCATCCCTAGGCTGGTTGTTCCATAAATTTTGGCTGAGGTTATGAATAGGAAAAACGTTTTAGAGATTCCATGTGTCGCGCTTTCCTTCCTCTGATATCTTTCAGCAAGTGTTCTTGTATGTGCACAATCACATCATCACCAATGCAGGGTTTAGGTCAAAGCAAAGGAATTCTCTGTTGTCTTCGTCCAGGGAACTTTACTACAAGTTGTTCATGTTTATACTTGCAGATTTCGATTATGGCGTTTAGCCCTGGCTCTACCGATAGCGCAGTAGAGAGAGGCCCGTGTCTTTTCTTTTTTACTGCTGTATGGCTACATGTATCTACCTACTATATGTTCATCGTCAAACCAGAGTTTTCTTTGAAACCAGAATAAGCTTCTCTGATGGCTACCACGATTTTTAAAGAATTTATTCCTGTGATATCCGCATTTGTACCATTGCAACAAAAAGCCAGAAAACCAAGTGTATGTGGGCTGCTCGAAAAGTGCAGACATGCGGACTGCTGAAAAAATTTCTGGCCTCGTCTGCAATGTGACCAGTATGATTGGTGGATGATTGATCAGTAGATCTGGTCTCTTTATGGATGTAGAGATATTGTAAACTGCGTGTTGAATACCTAAAACCTACGCCCCGTTATAAATACCAAAAACCTGAATCTATTAACGTGATGTTATGCAAACTGTGTTTCTCGTTAAGATCTCTTCGTACAATACTTTTTGTCCGGTTTTGTACTCGCCCCATCTCGTATTGTGGTAATATCTTCTTCGTGGAAGTCTAAGTTCTATCTATGTACAAAGCCGAAATTCGTCGCTCTTAAAACGTTTGCTGGGTTCGCTTAAATTATATCCGCCCGTATCGTTTGCATAACAGAAAGTTACCCTAACGACTGTCCTGGAGGAGCAATCTCTAACGAAAGCCTCTGGACAAATGGCCAGGTGTGGTGCCAATGACTTGGTTTATTACCCTTTATTTCAGGGTCTCACACAACCAAGAAACCTCCTTTCGACTGGAGTTAAGAATACGTCGACGTAGTTCTAAAACGGTACACCAAGTAACTCAAAAGTCGTCCACATTTTAAGGGCTCTCTACCTTCAGCCAGGAGTACTAGGCTACAAGGTTTCATCACATGGAGGTAAAAGTGGACAATGATGGGCAGATAGAAAAGTATCGACGCTTGACTACCATTGAAAATCTATCCATTTTATCTGTAACAAATTAAATTTCGAGTGGTTAATTGTTCGTTTCACTTTTTCGTGACGCTTGAATTGTTATTAACTCACAGACTCAAGCACACATGCTGTAAACTTAGCTTGCAAGTTATTTGTTTTGCTTTACTCCATTGACATTCTATAACCAATTAGAACTGAGAAGAATTACTTTCATTTCATTTTAACGTCACCATCGTGACTGACTCGAAGCCAGTTTATCATAGAAAGTAGAGAAACATCTAAATCAAGAGCTTTTGGGAATCAAAATAGAAGGATTGCTATCACGGTTTTAGCACATGGTCATCGTAGATCCAAAAAGTGCAACAATCCTCAATCCGATAAGAATCTGATTATGCCAATGCCAAGATCTTAATCAAAACAATTAAACTGGTATCTTTATCTTATCTGAATGGAATGAGGGCAAATATTAACCAACATAAAAGCTCGCAAAAAGAGATAAGAACTCAAGGTACCCGGAGAAGTAGAAGATACAAAATTACAGAAATTTCCGTCAAAGACTTTGAATTGAACCATGCAAGATGTATGTACTCGTATGTTGCATGCTCTTCTTTTGCGCTTCTACATCCTCAGTAGCTTGCGTTGCGTTTGCCTTTAGATTGTTGGAACGTATATGGTCATCTGGTTGGTTTTTGAAGTTTTAGGGCAATGTTTGTATAATATGGAAGTGTTATCTTGTTATTCAGGATTACAATTTCTACAATTTTCTATATATTTCTGCCTGTTGTTCAAGGCAAGTAAATCCATTCAGAAAAGTTAATGGGGTCTACACTAAATCGAAAGCAAAGACTATCAGCCTGCTCGAAACTCACTTCCCAGACCATCAGGTCAGAACCGGCGCACGAATTCCTACATATCACTAGAACTGCAAGTGAGGTAAGAAATACAACTAGCCGCAGCTTGTAAGTAGTGGTGACGGATGATGCCAAGAAATTTTGCGTGGCCTGGCACTGTCCTATCAATCCTTGTACGCAAAATTGTCTTACGAATTCATCTCATATCTAAACTGTTACACTCATCTTGTAATATGCAATGGAGTGGATGAATAGAAGACGACCGCAATGCTTCGTCGTAAATTTATAAGTAGAATTTTGCAAGAGCCTGATCCGACCCATTTTGGCTGATGCACAGGGATTGTCATCATTGAACCACGAGTTTCCTATTTGTCTTGTGGAAACCCACAGATCAAAAATAGCACTTTTAACGACTTCATAATATCATTACTACTGGTCCTTTACTTTTAGTGCTATTGCTAGGGAAAGAGATTACATGGTTCTGTTGTATAATATCTTGTCCGCAGTCCATAGGTATGTCCTTTCTGAATGTAATGTCCTACATGCAGCATTTACGGGCACCAGTTGGCCCTTTTTTTTTTGGCGCTTTGCATCACTTTTTGAAGAGATTTTTTGTGAAATTCTGGTGATTTAGTTGATTGTGCCATCTTCGTCCCGTTTAGACGACAAAAAATCGTAAATCATTGTCCAATGTCGTAGCAACCCCGCCGTCTTTAAAAAGGTAATGGCTAATGAGTTTCAAATTATTCACCGCAACAGATCGTAACTTCAAAAAATCAGGTTCGCCAGTAGAGATATTTTTCATGTTTCGAAGAAGACGTCTTCGGTCTAAGCTGACCACATCCACAAATTCCGACATTTAAATGCGACAAAAAAGGCGGTGTTCTGTTTGCACTTTTATGATGTATATTGATGGCCTCACTTCTAAACTTTCTACCAAATGCCGATGATGCATTGCTGTTGGACCACGCCTTGCGGGTTTAAGCTCTTAGTCACAGGCAGGCCTCAACACAATTGAAGATTGCTGCACTCGAAATGAGCCTACAGTTCATCACCCCAAGACTAAGGTTATTTTCTGCTGACGCAAACGAATAGCGTCAAAGACCTACAAAATATTCTTGGCTTTCTGGTAGTGCAGGGTAGCTTTCGCAAACTCATTAGGCTAAACGGCTATGGTAAGACCAATTCTATCGATTGCGTCGATTATTGGATGGGTACGGTAGGTTTTTACATAAAAACGCCTGACCCAAAAGTGTTTTTTTTTTTGGGTATCATGGCGCTTCTCCTGGCACCCCGGTTTTGTTCTATTGGCACAAAAAAGTCCGGGTGCATCTATTTTATCCTACTCACGGTGTTGTTAACCTTGTTTTATGCACAGTGGAACTGCGGTCGTCGGGATATTGACTTACTTTCAAAGAGTGGAGAGTTTTGAATCCACAACCGTTGCGTAGTAGACGAACGTATTTAGATGGTCTACTGAATCTCTGTTCACTTCATAGGCTTCATTTTCAATATTTTCACGGATGAGTTTTGGACTTTTCTTCTTTGAAGGTATAATTTCTCCTGCCTTCCAAGTGGGGGGAAACACCAATCTCACCAGGAGATTAGGACCTAAATATGGGTTGGGACAACCCTGGCTTTTTTTCGACGTTGAACAGTGAGCTTAAACGTAGCTGCCATGACTCAATGGATTGTCTCCCGACGTCTCTTAAAAGTCTCTGACATTCCTTATGTTCCTCAGAAAAGACGTAACAGCGCACTACACTCTTGCCAAGCACCAAAATGTGCTGCGCCGATGTGACTCTACTGCCTGGGAAGTTTGGTGCAATACAGTGAAATACTCCCGCGGTGAATATCCAGCTCGTGTTCAGTCGCTGATGTAGTGGATTGTTGGTGTTGCACTTTAACAATGAAGAGTCTACGTGAGGGGTCAAAACCGAGTTGACAAGATCAGAACGTAACTACGAATTCGTAAACAAATGCAACTCACCTGTCTTCTTAAGAGCGCCAGATAGTCTGTATGACAAGGTCAAATGATTATCAAAATGAAATGAAAAATTCACGCAAGCAGAATGCATTTTTTCACATTTCTTCCAAACCTTCCAACCGATAAAAGGATGAAAAGTGAAATTTATCTCGTCCAGACATGCCAACATCTCAGCACGCTAAGACGCCTAAGACACCGCTGCCGTCGCTACTGCTCGTGGTAGATAGAGATAGTGCTGCAGAAAATGCCTTCTGCGAAGTGCGTTTAGATTGACAGAGAAAGGGAAACGCGTCATAACAATATGCAGCACCTGATGAGAACTAGGGGACGTGCTGTGCAGCTATACTCGTACCCGTATAACTCATTAATTTAATTTTTTTTTTTTATCTAAGCATACGAGTGCGAGTACTCACACTCTTATTCGTATCTTCAAGTTGACTTTCCTTTTTGCTGGTGTTGAAGATGATGAGCGAATAATCCGCAGCATTGTTTCATTCGTAATTTAAAGTGTTGCCCATCGTCAGTTCACACACAGCAAAGACTGCACAGTTTTGTAAGACTCAGTCGACATAGATTCAACGGCCTCGTCTAGTAGATTAGCGAGCTAATTAAACGTAGCAATTACCATAGATAGGGGGCTTCGAAGTGCCATTGTGATGGTGGGATGTATGGGCAAAAATAATTCGCAGAAAATTTCCCTATGCAGACCATCCCTGTAGTCTCAGATTGCACTGTATCTATTTATTCAATTGAGAACGAAAATTTAGTTAATTTCGTTGTTTGTCGTTCAATATTTGACTTCCTCGAAGAACAGTCAGACTGTAATGGATACCGACTAGGCGAGGTATTTTATTTTTTATTTTTTTTACTTTGATTCTGATAAACTTTCCATTTTATCGTCGTCGGTTTTAATGGTGAGACCGGCACGTTGGTTTTAAAGTTAAAAGTTTTGTGGACTGTGATTTTTTGGGGCAGTAGTGCGTTGGTTGTTAAATTTTAATTACCAAGTTCTTCATGGATCAAGAAACTCATAAAGTCACTTCGAAGAAAGTCGAAAGTAAATTTAACGAGAGATTAAATAATAACATTGATGTTGGAGTGAATGAAAGTTCCTACAAAATTGTGATTGCTTTGGAGTGGTTTTGTCAATACACAAAGTTGTGTGGGAGGAGGAGGTTGGCATTCGAAGCCTTGGTTTTAGTTTGAAAACTCAGAAGTTCAACAAGCATTCAGACCGTGTGGTCTACTGTACTTTGGTTGAAGTTGTCTATTACATCTATAAAAGGTCTATTATCGATAAAACTGAGTCAACACTCGAAGCCAGTTTATTCTTTAATAAATTTCCATTTTGATTCAGGACATTTGAATAAAATGTCACTATCGTGGCTTTCAAAAATAGATTGGATGCCAACCTAACTTAGAGTGTTTGAGGGCAGCTTGCCAAAGGATCTGGAGGAAGATAAACGTGTGTGTATCTATATGTGTTACCCTAGAGCTGCCCACAATTTCCCCGGCAAGAGCGTCGAAATTACAGTGGAGATGACTGACTCAAACAGCTTTAACCATCGGTTTTTTAAGGACATGGATACAGCAATACGACCTTTTAGCCGTTTAAATAACTGTTAGATATATCTTTAAAAGAGCAAGCAAAACCCACACTTCATCTGATGAAGATCTCTTATAATAGTCTTTTCTTAGGTAACCTATGAACAGTGCACTAGTAAGTTGAGCAACACAACACACAGTATCTGGTATCTGCCATCAGCTGTGGTGCCGGAAGATAGATATTTTCTTCCTACAATGACTTTAAGTCCACTGTTGCTAATGCCATGTATTGAGTTATCCTAGAAAAAGGGCAGACCAGCGGCTGGCAACTTTGAATTTTTGCTGCTAACTAAGCATGTACACAGTGTGTCAAATAATATCTCGGACTGACTCTGGAAATTATTCGAAATATTTTTCTCCCGATACAAGTCTAACTTATTACAGTGATTCAAAAGTAATTTAAATCGCTGCCCTAGCTCATTTTGAGGAATTGCCTCCAGTGTCATCAAAAAAGCATCCTTGTCATCCGTTGTCAGTCAGTCAGCATGGTGTAGGTGTTAGAACGAATGACTTGGTTTGTGATGAAAGCAATGCTGTTGAATAAGACTCTGATTGCGGATTGCAGCTAATAGTGTGACGAGTATAGACAGTGGCTGCCCCTGCTTCAGTAACTTATTACAGTGATTCAATAGTAATTCAAATGGCTGCTCTAGCCCATTTTGAGGAATTGCCTCCAGTGTCATCAAAAAAGCATCCTTGTCATCCGTTGTCAGTCAGTCAGCATGGTGTAAACGAATGACTTGGTTTGTGATGAAAGTAATGCTGGTGAATAAGACTCTGATTGCGGATTGCAGCTAATAATGTGACGGGTATAAACAGTGGCTACCCCTGAATCAGTAATGGTTTGTGTTGGTCGACTTGCTGCTTCATGATCTCAAAAGTTCTAACATCTGCACTCATACGCATGCAGTTACTGTATATTTGATAATACCTTGGGACTTTCTGTCTATAAGTGCAGGCAGCCATAGACATGAACGACGATTGGCGTACCTAAAATGGGCATTTACTCATCTTAATTTTTAGGGCCATCCACATTTTTAATTGGATGTCGTCATGAAAAACAAACTGTTTTAGACTCATCGTATTACGTCGGGGCTGTTGGTCTTCTGGCCGTGTAAAGAAGCATGGCAAGACATGGATGATCTGTTCAATCTACAAGGCTATGATATGCCCATGCGTCGGTTGCCTGGTGGAACCAGAAGCTCTGTCGAAAATACATCCCTGCTTAACAGACTCCAAAGAGCATTCTGTGAAGGCTGTTTGGAGACTTTCCCTATCACGGATTTAGAAGGCGGCATTGGTGCGTTTTTTTTGATGACGACAATGTTAAATTTCCCCTCTCGTTATGACAATTTGCGTCCAAGTGGGAGGCAACCAATTATATTGTAAAGAATAGTTGGAGGAGGCAAAGCATCTGCATCTGAAGTGATAGCCAAATTAATTCGAAGATACAGTCAGATGCACAATGGGTCAGGGCTCCGAGGAAAGTTGTTCAGTACCCCTACCTTTTATGCTGTCGCTCAATAGGAAAGACTGCCTACTCTTCGTACGAAGTAATGAGACGAGCTCTGAATTATAATGAAGGAATGAAGTATGTGCCTGTGGGGATGCGTAAACTCAAACTCCAGATCGTACATGTTGTTTAGATGAATGCAGCAAGGAATGCTTCTAACAGTCCTTAAAGACGACAGTATAATGCCACGTCGTTTTGATTAAATTGGATTCTGATAATCTGGCTATTCGAGTAAGAGTACCGAAAAATCACACGATGAAGCGGGTTACAGATGGATTAAGACCTATGAACGAAACTAGCTTACTGAGATGACGCTTCAGTACGTTGTGTACCTGGCTCTCAAGCAATAAAGCGCTGTGTTTCGCCAACTGCTACTAGTAACGTACTCGAAGATGGTCAAGATCACTTTTACGAATACTTATGCGCGACACCTATGGTGAGGTCTTTTCCTATTAGGTCATCCTTTTGGGTAAGAGTCGAAAGCTCTTCGCCCAAAAGAGTCGATATTCATTCGCTTCAGATGTCGTTGATATCTCAGTCGTCTTATTCGAACTTTCCAGGTCGAAGCTAGTTTGGTGTACAGCTCGTAGAGTTCGTAACATGCCTTATATAGACCGTTCTTACAGTTCCTTCACAATACCTTATTGATTGCCTTCTATGGCCACAAAAACGATGATTAGCAAATGGCACTCTTGGTTTAATTTCTGATGGAGTATCATACAAAGTAGCAGAGCCGAGGTCCTGTAGGCAGCTTTAAAATCCCTGATTAGAAGATGAGTTTATTAGATTAGATCTGTTCCGAAGTAGTGGGATTATTTGATTACCCGGCCTAAGACCGGACTGATGGAGGCCAATAAGGTCATTGGAAACTTGTTTCAGGCAGTTAAGGTCTTGCTCGCAATGCTTTGGAGACTTACTTATGTCATCTGAGAAATTTTTTAAATGAGGTGCTGTGTACAACCTTCCAAATTTACGCCGGCAGTCTTAAATAGTTCGACAGATAGGCCTTCCGGTCCGGCAGTCTTGTTGTACTTAAGATAACATACTTTTACTCTAGGTAGCGCTACAGTCCAGGGTGGACTTGTGCCACATTACATATTTATATCCTTACTGACATCGTCCGCGTAAAATGGTTCGTTTTGCTTTAGTTTGGTTCGTTACTGCCATAGCCCAGACTGCAGAACTAGTTTCTCCGTGTTCTCAGTACCGAATACGACTCCTAAAACTAGATTTCTTTGCTCATCTCTCCAGGTTTCTTTTCGGGTCAAGTCGAGTAGTTGTTTTTACCTTTTGATATAACTACCGAACTTCATTCCCGAAGTAGCAACCCTTTATTTCCTCGATCATTCGCTTCTCAAATCCTTGCTCTCCGCAGAAGCCATTGTTCTTCCCACCTTCTTTACTTGTAGAATTGACGGGACACGCTGGTCCTTATATACAGCCACGTTTCGTAGGTGAGTTGCTGCAATATTGAATAAACTAAGGTTTCCATGCTGGTTGTTTGATGACTCCAGATCAGATCTTCAATATTTTGAGAACATTGCTCGGAAGGGGGCCAAAGCACAAATCAGAGGGATCTTGAAAAATCTTCCCTTGATGCGGATTGTTACAATTAGTTTACTCCCTGCCATGGCTTCTTGGCTTTTTCGTGTCTATGTAAGAGCTTCTTTTGTTTTCTGAACCACAAACTGTAGTATATTCAATCCAACTTCTTTTCAGCTCATAACATCGGCCTTTCTGCTAGCAGTGACCTTATAGCAATAAGGCTCCCATTAGTTGCTTAGATGCAAGTGTCTTGTTCATGAACCTAACATTCCTTATACAAAATCAAACGCCGTTGCAGTTTCTTTCATTTTGCGGGTTCGTCAACAGAGTATCCGTCCTCATCCGAGCCTCTTGGGTGCGTTGCAATTTCAGAGTCTTTTACTGGGACTAGTGTTCAAAAGAGGCGGACTATTCTGGAGTTGATTAAGCGCTTAGGTTGTAAAAGCTGAGGTTGGTCCCATCTAGTCCTGGAAAATCCTTACTGGTCTTAGTTCCAAATACGTCGAAATAGCTTAGATAAGAACCCTGCCATGTGATACAGTCACCCCACAGGACATTGCAGTGTTGCTACTTTTGCGTGCTTTAATATCGCGCTTATTTGATTGACAAGCCACATCCGATTGTACATGTCCACTTCTCAGTGACTTTCGAGGAGGAGGTGTAATAAGACAACAATAAGCATCGCCAGGTTGACGCAAATTAGTCCCTTCCTCATTGTAAAGGATCCAGGCATTTACGGTATGTTGCGTTCGACTTAAACAATCACCACTCCTAGTCGTGTTATATGGGGAAGAAGCCTGCATTTATATTACGCAGATGAAGGTTTTGAAAGTGGTTGATTGAGTTTCAGGTGATAGTTATAACCGTGGACAAAAGTCATGTGAATACCGAAGCTTTAACCCCCAACTGGCTATTGAATGTACAACACTTACGCTCCAACCAAGGTGAGGACCACTTTCTGCTTTGGAATGATCCAAAACTAAAAATGAATTGTGAATCTAGTAAGTTAATACATACATACTCGTATATACTCGTGCATACATACGTAAACGTAGCAAAGAGCTGGTAAAATCCGATATCATTCTCTCTCTTTGATTTCTAGAAAAAATTGTCAGAAACACATGTACGTCAGCAAGCCATTTTGCAGAATTTTTTGCAAAGTATCTCTCTATCGAGTACAATGGAATTTTTTTGATAAGACAACTGATAATGTTTTTAATTTATCACTGCCATTATCATAATTGATGAGTTGGTTTCTTTTCCTTTTTATGTCATCACATGATGAAATTTTTCCCCGTGTTTCAACCTGTGCAATACATATGGGTACGTATTTGTCAGCATAAGGGCAGATACTGTCGATAGAAAGAAACGCTGTGAAGAGTTTGAGCGAACTTTACACCTTGAACGAACACTCTAAATACCTCTAGATACTCCAGATATGCGAGTGTCTTCTACTTGCAAAGGATTTAATGTGAAAATCTCAACAATCCAATTATTACGAACTCAATTCTCACAATTATGGTTTTCATAATCTCTAATAGACGTTTCAAGATCAAAACCATTGCTTGTGGCAGTAAAGAAAATCCCCAGTTTACAACTACCATCAACCACACCCCTTAGCACTGGATGATAGCCGCCCATATTTATGCCTTTATTAAGATGCAAAAAGAAAAAAAAAAAAGAAGCAGAAAACCCAGATAGAAAGATGGAAATATTTACGGTGATTTAGGCCGAAGTCGTAAATAAACTCAGGGTGTAAGTCATAACAATTATGGGATGGTAGCCTCGTTTCTATTCAACTTTTGACGCTAAGCCTCTGTGCTGCAGCTAATCCTTTTTCAAAACTGAAAACAACAAGCAGTAATTACCCTAGAAGCCTGCATATAAAATTAAATTTAATCTAAGCCAACATCATTGAGACCAGCAGGCAGTTAGCCACTAGCCAGCGCAGAGAGGCAGCAACGGCAACAACAGCAGGTGTCGGTGTCAGAAGTGGTCAAAAGCATTGCTAGTGCCACACTATTTACAGCCACGCAAATGAGTTTACAAACGTCTAGAGATTTTGTTTTCTTTTTTTTTGTTTTTTTTTTTTTCTTTGCAAAAAATCATAATCAACCTTACACGTCCCGCTGCATGCTGCACGTCGTACCACTTCGACCAACGACCGACAATCGATGACGACGTGCAAAGCGCTTTTGTAGGTCGGCTTGAGCCACTTTCCCCCTTAAAGAAACCATGCCTCCACACCCGTCGCAGACTTACTCGTAAGCACTGCTGCTATGCACGAAACATTCATTCGCAAAGTGGAAGGAAGAATTTCTAGGTTAATCAAGGTTTGAAAGTTACCAAGCTTGGCGGTGGCACCACCACTGTAATACATTGTATTGGTGCTATTCTGTTGCTTCTACTGTTTCTGGTGTAGCTGGTGTTTTCTGAGGTTTGGTTCGTGTTTTGATTTTCCTTTTACTGTTTCACCGTTGTAGCCTAGTCGCCGTATCTTGTCTTGTAATCCACAAGAATCTTTTTCGTTACGCAATCATACTCGTTGCCTTTGCTACACACATTATACGAGTACACTAACGATGTGCAGACCTATGGTAAGCTAGAACCAGACCCACAGAGGAAGAGATTGAAATTTATTCAAGAATTTTTATTTCACAAATAAAAATAAGAAAAGAGAAAAATCAAAAACTTGGTTGCAACAAAAAGATACAATCGACAGAAGGCCAACAAAAAAAAAAGAAAAAGAAAAAGAAAAGAAATATTCAACCAAGGTGTGCACACACCTGTGCGCCGTTTTGAATCGCCGTGTGCCACATCATGTGGCCCGGGACGAATTGCAATCTTTTACCATCTGAATGAATGTACTCGTATCCATACTCAGTACGGACAAAGTGTGTGCCATTTGGGGTTCCCGCTGCGCAAATCTGCAGTCATTGCGGCCGACATTGTTGTAGCGGATTCCAATCAATAATCGCACAGTCGAAGCAATAAAATTGATTTTATGAACTTTTTATCCGTTTATCCGTTTCTGATGGGATGCATTCTGCCGCACAATACTGTACGAGGAGCATGAAACATACCCATACACATACAATACAAAGATTACTGCCTTCTGTTGTTGCTAGTTTAAATGGTAATTTTCATTTGCAGATTTTAAACATTTTATTATCTGAAAACGACCACAGGTACAACTATCTCAGCAGGTGGCTTCTATATTCTATGTTCTATGCAGGTTTAAAGGTTTTAATTAGTTTTATCTGTTTGTGCTACCGTGGTATTCATTTAATGGGGGTTATCGTCCGGCAAAGTTCTCGGGTTAAGTAGGTCAGCAAGTTGGCTGAAATGGGAGGTTGTAAAGATTTGCAACTTAGCAAGCTGACTTTTGTGATTTCTGGGATTTTATTGAAAGAAATCATTGGTTTAGAGACGGAAGGAAAATACTCATGAATCAGAGTTAACCAAGCTTACAGAGCAGGTACAAGTCAGGGAGTCCATTCGTTCAGTGACTTGTCATTGTTGTGTGGACAAAGAAGTGTTTCTGTCTGTATTCACTAATGATCTGCAGGGCTTCTTCGTCGTGCTAATATAGCTTGCGGGTTGGTCCTTGAATTGGAGACTTCAACTTCCTTCCTTTCTTTGTCTTCAACTTGAGGGCTGGAAGGCAAAAAACCATCCATATAGCTAATGTGATGTTTTTGTCTTAACTTCTTGGATAACATGAATATCTGGCCCACTTATGTGCCTTTTCCGTTCGACCTTGTCGTCCAAAGGACTGGTATAAGATCAATTTTCTTCCCTCGTAGTATCCCAAAATCCGGTCGTTTCTTAGTTCCCTTAACACAACTTAACTACCCTAACGATCCTTCTAACTGATCGTGTTCTAAAGGTTCAAAAACAGCTGCCAGGCACTTTCCTTGTCGTTGGTTTCTTCGTACATGAAATAGTCGTTTGGCATCTCGCAGCAAGATTTGAATTCTTCGGCACCCATTATTGCTGTGTACTTTCGTTGAGTCCGGTGCATATCTGATGACGATATGCAAGATTCAGCCTTCTCGAAACATTACCGCCACTACTGCATGTTCCATAAAAAGAGAGACCATCTTCATTATCCTGGATTGCGATGCCGCCTTTCGTATCATCTCTTCTGGGCTCGTTGTACGTGCCAAATATTATGCATTACGCGGTTTCCTTTTCAGGCGTATTTTCAGAGTCTTGGAGTCACCCTTAAACCAATCCAAAACTGTCCCTCAGACTAAGATTGAAGGGCAGCTCATATCGACTTGCTTTCATTGTTGGATTTTGGACTTTGTTTAGGCCCCACTAAACTGTTTTCATCCAAGCTGCGCAGTCCTCACTGCAAAGTGATCAAACTTCAATGTCAAGGGACAGTTGCCGCCAGAATTTTATGTGTTGAATCAAATAGTTCTTAACGTACTTTTCGAATTCCTTCGCTGTATAAGCGTTGCCAAAATCTGACTATCCGCTTGAATGCTCCGATAAATCTTACGATCTCGCTTACAGGGTTCAGCACTCTCATCGGGTTCGCCGACTTGACTGCCCTTTGGACAGTTGACTAGTAACTACTAAACTAGCCTTAAAAAAAAAGTACATTGTTGCTCCTTTTCCGCGCATCCAACATAATCCAGATGAACTGGGCTGGTGTCACTGCTGAAACCTTGTATCTTTGGGAACAAGATTCATAGTAACACAGCTTCAAAGTTCACCATTCGGCTGTGGGCAAACCCAGACCGAAAAAATCGAAGTTTTCTCAGATTACCTCTAGTGAGTGAAGCAGCTTTCTAACTAATTATTTTTAAGGAAATACATGTTGAACAAACTGAGCGCGTTCGACGTATATAATTATTCATTATTCGGCGAATAATCAATTATCTCGAACAAAGTTCGCAGTTTCATCCACCACCTTCCAAACGATCTTCTGGTTATTCTCTCCCGCCACAATCGCCCTTCGGTCCGTGATTACTCTAGGGGGCGAAATTTTCCAGCCAGCCGCCATTAGTCAGAACCTTAAGCTTGTGATCCGGTGTGTTGCATGTTGCAAGAGCAAAACATTTTTCGCCCAATGAAACGGAATTCTAGCAATATCGGCTGCTAACGTATTTGTGTGCACTTCATGTTAACATTCTGAGCTGTAAATCGGCGGATTGGAGAGGGCTTTCCATCAATATGCTTTTCCCTAAGATAAATTCTATATAAATTTGACGGACCTCTCTCGATAGATCCATCAAGTAAACATTCCTCATAATATTCTGAAAGAAGCTCACAATTTTCTCACCTCTTGTAGATTTCTGAGAGTTAGAAACCCCATGATAACCTCCGTTGTTGCTTGGCTCAAACTCATAAGGGAGGTTTTTTTTTTTATAAAAAATAAAATAAATCCTGACCCGCTTTTTACGGCTTCATTCCCTGAAAATCGTGAGTCTCCGCCTTTCCATTCTCAATTGCCTACAGTCACCGTGATTTCATGCCAAAAATTGGCTACAGATATTGAAAGTCATAAACGCATCTTCGATTTCAATAAGCAGATGCCTAGCTTTTATTTTGTCCCCGGATATTGCCCCAGTGCATAGTTTTTAGATTTTGTCAACCTCAAAGTCACCTTGCTTAGTACTTCGTCCTTCCGTTTTGTATGCTTTTTCTGACACTTCTTTCTTTGACCTTTGTCGTGGCACTGTATTCTTTGTCGAAACAACTCAAAGCAATCACAGCTAGCTCTCTGATAGCTGCGTGATTTTGGGTGATAAATACCTTGGTTGGTTTTTTGTTTCAAGACACACCTGGCTAAGTCTGCATTTGCTGTAGTTCCTATTCCTTTTGGGGACATGCTGCCAGCGACGATGTCCTAGATGCATCACTTCCGTTGCTGACAGTGCCTTCCACTTGTGTGGGTTTGTTTATGTCACGAAGCTCATTTTCGATAAAGTCGGGCTTTATTCGCGGTCTTACCAAGAAACACACCAATGGTAGACCGTTGTGAGTGTTGATTCTGATAAACCATTTCACTAGAAGTTTTGGTTTTTAAGCGCATAATCGGTTGTAGTTTTAAGTGTTAATGCATTTTATCACTCCTACTACTATCATTCGACATACTCGTATCTCTGCGCTAGGTCCTCTTTTTGTCCGGCTCATCGCATATCGTGGCTTTTACCGCCATCTGCGGCCTAGTCATCTAATTCTCTCAATTTGAATACATCTGACTAGAATTTTGTCGTCATAAACCTCATCAAAGCAGAAAAACAATTTTCATCGCGCAAAAGCAACTGAACCTCAATGTTGGAATACTCAATCAATGCAGATTTTAGACCTTTCACTCCATGGTTTCTAGGCATAGAGTTTATATTGAGCTGCAGATACAATTGTAACAGATCCTTTACCGTCTCTTATAATTCTAAACCTCATAAAGGTGTCCTGTCGTGAGGCAGCAAGGAGTAGGTATTCAATTGTAACACAATCTACAATAATTTAATACGGCTTGTTAGGCTTTTCTGTAGGTTTTGTCTAGTTCAGCTAGATGTTCACATTCTTTGCCTATGTATCAGAACAAAGTCACATAACAAAGTTTTTGATAATCAGAATTATGTGAGGAGCTGAGTCCAAGAGAACTTCAAAAGGCATTCCTGATGAAAATCGGACCAGATTTGTTATCAATAACCAGAGTTGTATCAGCTGTTTCTTTTTATCCGAAACATGAACTGCCGCTTTCTTTTTTAGTTGCTGCTGATGTTATCGGATTTGCTTAAGGAATACAGTGTTTTTAGATTTTACGTACCCTCCAGGTAACTCAGATGTATGGCTCTTCAGTTCATTTCAATCTAACAACAAAGGCAGGGATTCAATGGCTTTGGATTGTTATTGGCCATTTTGACCATGATTACATTAGAGAATCATTTTGATATTATTTGCTGAAAATAGCTCAACTTGAAAGTAGTTGTAACCCATGCGTTCCTATAACCTAAATACTGTAGAACATCTAGAAAGTCGCTCGGATTTGAGAGATATCGGAAAGCACTCGTTGAATCTGCCGGTATCCTGGAGAATATCTCACATGGAACCCAACTTTCAATGGGAGTCTAAATGGAGAACGTTAGCAACCCTAAGGCGATACGTATCCTGAAAACTGTCTTCTAAGCATTGCCTACCAAGTTGATCGGTGATCTCATTTCCTGATCTGAGACCCAAGCCACATTCAGTTAACTCAGCCTTCCGAATGTGTTAAGAGAAGCCTTGCATTCTCAAATTGTCTTCAAAATGGTAACAGGCTGGAACAAGGCTTTAAACGCAGCTTGGTTGTTGCTACAGACATATGTAGATACTTCTTTCCCTCAAGCGATTCTTGATAACATAGTTCATTGCCATTAGGGTTGCTCATATATCGACTTGAAAAATAGAATCACGAGGATTTAATTATAAGGTTGTCGTCCTCTGAAAGGCCAAACATCGTAGAATGCCTTTGAAGTCTACATTCCTTGCCTGATTGTCGTTCTTTCGTTATATTGGAGCGCATGTTCATTGGATAAGTTTCAAGCCGCCGCGCAAGCTCTGGTTGTGTTATTCTAAAGACCATTTCCTTCTTGTAAACAGAACAACCTCAGTTTTGATGGCATAACTGAAAGCATATTATTAATCCACCAATCCTCGATCACGTCAAGGGCAGGCTGCGCTTTTTAGACATTAGCCAGACATTTATTTTTTGGGTAGCTTCCTTTACCTTTTCGGCTTTGCTCTGGCCTTTGTTTAGCCAGAACATTGAAAGACTTGCAGAACTCCTACTTAAATTGCGACCAGTTGGTTTTTCTCGAATTCCTGTTGTTCAACAAGAAAGAGACCTCTCGTCGGATTCTGAGGTCGCTGTACCTAAAGTCGGACATTAAATTCTTATTTGACAACAATTTCTTAGCGTAGCTCTTGGACCAACCAACCAAGACTTGCTATCTTACTTACGTAACAAATACTGGCTGAGAACTAACGTTGCTGATAGCCACATCCGACGTTAGTACAAAGTTCAGAAGACTTTCACATTGCATTTCCTATTGGATTAGGGGGAACTCTGAGCATAACCATCACATGATAAGATAAATCCCATTTTCCCAAAATCACTGTTGTCAATGAGTTCGGCTACTGCGTCACCAGGAAGGTGACGGCAGTACAGAATCAAGGCGAAAACAGTAAACCTAAGTAACCAGCGTTCAAAAAAAGCAAACTTATATGTAGGTGGAAAAGTCTAAGCCATGATCTGAGCCTTACAATTAAACTATCAAATCTTTGAAACGATTTTCCTCAACGAAGTCAGAACTAACTAAGTTATAGGCGCATTTGGGTATTTTTTTAAATTGTTTTGAAGTCGCTTCTTATTAACATCAGGTGTTGTGGTATTCATAATATCCGTAGTTTTTTTTGTATCACTTAACGACGCACGGTGATGCTACTCACATATTTTGAACATTGTTTTTATGCTTACTCATATATTTCTCTATTAAAATAGGTTCGTCTCGAATCGATTGGTGCTGAAGACATAGTCGATGGTAATCCCAGATTAATTCTCGGTTTGATTTGGACAATTATTCTTCGTTTTCAAATTCAAGAAATCGAAATCGATGTGGTAAGTTGCAAGGTTCTTCCAATTATCAAATTTCTTTTCTCATAAATCTGTCTGGTTTTTTTTGTAAATCAATTTTAGGATGAAGAAAACGAATCATCAGAGAAACGTTCAGCCAAAGATGCTCTTCTACTGTGGTGTCAAAGGAAAACCTATGGTTACCCAGGAGTTAATATCCAGGTTAGTTACAAATGGATTAACTTATCCAAAATGCCTCTGTCCTGATACAATTCTTTCTTTCCTAAAGGACTTCACATCATCTTGGAGATCTGGTTTGGGTTTCAATGCACTTATTCATTCACATCGTCCCGATTTGTTTGAATACAGTACAATTGTTAATTCGAAAAATTCAAATATCGATAATCTAAATCATGCATTCGATGTTGCCAGCAATGATTTGGGCATTCCAAGGTGAGCCTTACCTTCTCGTTACATCAATTTATAAACTCTCTAACTTGTGTGTTGTAAAAATTTTCAGTCTACTTGATGCTGAAGATGTTGATTGTGTACGCCCAGATGAGAAATCGATTTTAACATATGTTGCGTCTTACTATCACACATTTGCACGCATGAAAAATGAACAGAAAAGTGGAAAACGTATTGCCAATGTAAGTATCAGTTCAGATAATCTGAATATATATAAACTTTCATATTAGAATAAGAATCGGGATTGCGAAATACAGATGTCCAATTCCCTAAATTTACGACTGATCAAAATATAATACTAGTCGCTCTATGAAGGTATAATCGATCAATTGTCGTTCAAGTTGTCTGGCTTTTTACATTGGAAGAATACAGCATTTCCTTTGGGAAATGTTTAAATCGAAAGTTCCATTTTGAACATGGCAAAATCAGCTGATTTTCTTATCCTAAAGGTTGTTCACATTTCCATTTCTTTACGCCGACACTTTCGCGAATGCGCGTACTTCTTTCACCCGCTGTAATTTCTTTTACGACTTCTTCTCGTACATTGTCCAATAGTGCGATCCGTATTTCAACGCTAGATGGACAACTCCCATGTATAAAATAACTGCACCATTTAACCCACTCCTAGCTAACTTCATGGGCGGCATCGTAATCGTAATTTCCTTGGTGGCAGAGTCAAGGTACTTGCATTGATTACACTTCGGCATGATAATGTCTCCTATATTGACTCAGGGATTGAGTTTGCGGATTAGAAAAAAAACGACGATGCAGATATTTAGTCGTAGTGCGATACACGAACTTCTAGCACCTTTACCCTAAAAGATTGACACATCATTGCTTATGATAGCGTTATCACGGACAGAAAGAAGTCGTTCCGGACTCGTGCATGTGCTGTTTCAATAGAAAATCATGCTGGCAGTAAAAATCAATGGACCTTGTATACTACCTCGGAGTACTTCAACTTTAACTTCAAGGAATTCTCCGGTTACCCTATCGTACGTTTGGGGTACATTTTGAAATTTAAGCGTTGTACCTGTAAACTCGCTGGGAGCTCTATTAAATGCTTTATCGAGGTCGATAAAGACGATATGCTGATTTTGCAAAACACCATTATCTGTAAGCTTTGAATCAAGTTATACCACCTTGTTCATCTTGTCTGATCCTGCCCTTGAATGTCGTTGAAACCTCCAGTGCGGTCAGCGATCTTACCTCCTCTTTCCTGTTAAAACGTATTCCCCCGAATAGCTGTTTTAAATCGACCGAACTGGGAAAAATCACATAATGCCTGATCAAGTGAATTTGATGTTTGCTTTTAGCAAGGAATATGCACTGTTGGCAAACGCGGCCATCGAGACAACAGCGCTGAAGTCTACCGTCCAGGGCGAACAACAACGCACATAATAATCAATGTGTTGTGAGATGGGCCTCATCTCGATCTACACCCAGGAATTGTCTTTTCTCAATTGAGACCTTTCCCGAGTAATACTTCTCATTGCTAGTTTGGTCTTCAAAAAGCAATTCGTGATGCACAATACTCTCCTTTTTTCCGCTGCAATTGACGTAAATTCGTCGGCCTTCATTCGCCTGATGTCATGGATGGGGTACTCATAAACCCACATCTCGACCCCCTTAATCATACGTTGGATGAACGTTTGGTCGGAATCCTCCTCGGAAAGTATGTCTTTTGAGCTGATTTTATTTATTTTCAGGAAAATCAAGTCCTTCAGCGGCAGTTATGTAGCGACACTTCTCAAACTCAATTGATTTGTTACAATATTGTGAGTGGATCTGAACCGACATGTTGACCATCTCTGTAAAGTCTCTGAGGTTCAAAATTTATTATTATCTCCCGTCGGCTGCGTACTTTAGTCTTATTAGTCGACCCCTGTTTGTTCTGCTTCGTTAACGATTGCCGTTAAGCCTTCCATTTTCTTCTCTTAATAAACCATGTATACCATCGTCTTTACTGATACTTTTCGTAAGTTCAGCAACCTTATTTACGAATACATATCTCTTGAATATTTTAATGCCGCAACATTGCCGCCGCGCTGTATTAAGCTGTGAACTTACTTGTCCTTAGATTTCGCTACATCCATCAGAAGATATAGCCGATCTGATTGGCATCTTTAAGCACAGATTATGGTAGCCCGCGCGGCATTATTATTCGCGATCCTCCCATCCAAAAGTAGAGTAATTGCGTCGTCAATCTTGAAGGTGATCATCATTCCTGATCGTACACCGTGAACCGCAAAGGAAGTTGTGTTGTCCTGCGTGTGGATATCTTTCAATTTTTGAGTAGTCTTTGGACCTCTAATCCTGACCTACTATATGTTCGCGGTATTTCTTCATCCTTATCACCCTAGCTGCGATGTATTTATTTTGTCTTATCCACGATATCCGCCGCAATCTTAATACAGATTGGAAGCATGTCTACGGACCGACATCCCACCAAAGTTCGTTCCTCTAGCTATTGTTATCTGTTCCATTCTGTAATAAAAACTAATTTTATCTGAACAGAAGATCACTGAAGAATGCCTCATTGAGTGCAAGAAAAACAGTACTTAGTCACAACAAAGCAGTTGGGTACTGTCTAACATTGCTTCCGCTAGCTATAATTAAACACTCGTAATGCATGTGTCCAATCACCCGTCTACTTTTCAATGATCTTTGTGGACTTTCCAAACAACTGCAATTCCAGCAACAATTCGAAACCCTTAAGCAACCTCAGACAACCATAAATTTCACATAAAAAATGAACCTATCCCATTAGGGTGTCTATAAATGTCTATGATTTCTCGATCTGCAATGCAAATTACCTTCATTACATGCGAACCTACAGCGCGCTGCCACTAGTCTCCCACACTTGATGGTCCAATGATTTTGACTTTGATTTCCATTTTGTGCCCTACGATCCGGCTCATAGTATCAATAACCATAAATATCATGCTCCAGTTAGTTCATGGTATTTGCATGTGATTCTGACTATTACTCTGTTTGACACCATACACCGTGTCCAGCAGACAGCCGTATAGACATTGAAACTCAATCACTAAATTTTTTTTTTTCTCACCACCTACCCATGGACATGGAATAACAAACAGATCGTTGGACAACTCATGGACGCGGACCGAAAGAAAATGCACTACGAACGTCTTACAACGAATCTACTCAGCTGGATCCGCAACAAAACAATTGAACTGGCGAAACGCGATTTCCCCAATTCGCTAGAAGGCATTCAAAGGGAACTGTTGGCATTCAAGGAGTACAGAACTATAGAGAAACCGGAAAAGTAAGTTGTAACCTCAATATAAACCACCCACACTTGTCTAATGGTTATTGCTTTTCTAGATACAAAGAACGAAGCGAGATTGAGGCATTGTATTTCACCATAAACACTTTGCTGAAATCGCTGAATCAACCGCAGTACACCCCCCAAGATGGACAGCTGGTTAATGATATTGAAAAAGCGTGGCAACAGCTGGAGAACGCTGAACACAATCGAGAGGTGGCGTTACGAGATGAACTGTTGCGTCAGGAGAAGTTGGAACAGTTGAATTACAAATTCGAGAAGAAATCTGTACTGCGTGAGGGCTATCTGAAGGAAATGATTCAGGTTTTGTCCGATCCAAGATATCTTCGGCAAGTGGATGCAACGCTGAAAAAACACGAAGCGATATCGGCAGATATTCTAGCAAGAGTTGAGCGATTCAATGACCTGACAGCGATGTCAAATGAATTGGAGAGGGAGAACTATCATGGCAAGGAGCGTGTAAAAAAACGAGAAGCTGAAGTTATGGAAAAGTGGCGGAAACTTCTCGAGCTGCTTGAAAATCACAAGTACAACTTGTCACAGATGAGTAACTTGATGAATTTGTTGCGCGAGATAGCAAGTACTCTTGAGGCCATTAAAGAGTTACAGATTCAGTTTGCTTCTGAGGATGTTGGGCCACATTTGTTGGGAGTTGAAGAACTCCTCCAAGCTCATTCTCTACAGGAGTTGCAAGTAAACACACTTGGTGAAACCTTAAAGAAATTCACAAGGCAAGGACAAGCGTACAAGGATCAGAAAGATGCTGCTATACTCATGCAGAAGTTGGCTGAGTTGGACAAAGCTTATCAAGTGTAAGTTGTTGATACTTTGTTCTCATAAATCAATCATCTGATTGATTTCTTTTTCTATAGGTTACTGACACTGTGCGCGAAACGTCGGGCTTGCCTCGAGGAGGCCAGAAATTTCTATCACTTCATGGAAGACTACGATAACGAAGAAAGTTGGCTAGTAGACAAACAAAGAATCTGCAAAACAGGTATCTCTGCAAAAGATCTGCGCGCCGTACTCTCCTTGCAACAGAAACACAAAGCCCTGGAAGATGAGATTAAATCAAGGAAACCAAAATCCTTGCAAATGGGTGAGGCTGGTAAGAAACTGATAACTGACAAACACCCGAGATCATCTGAAATTAAGCTGCGAATCAACTCCCTGGAGGAGCACTGGAAGGCCTTAGAAGATTTGGTTGAACTGCGTCGTAAACAACTTGAAGATGCAGCTGAGGCTTATCAATTTTACACAGACGCCAATGAAGCAGAATCCTGGTTGAATGAGAAGATGGCTTTGGTCAATTCAAAAGACTACGGCTCTGATGAACCATCGGCGCAGGCTTTGCTTCAGAGGCACCGTGACTTACAGGGCGAACTGAATGCCTACTCCGGTGATATTCTCAACCTCAATCAACAGGCGGAGAAGCTGATTAAGGCTGGAATTTGCACTTTAGAGGTAAGATAGACGTAAAGTCCTTTCAAGGTGTCAGTTAATTATGAAAATTTCTTTGTAGCTATCAGCAGAACCAGAACAGCTGCCAGAGGTTGAGCAAGAGGAGTGGGTGAATGAAACCCGTCTTTTACCGAAGGAGGTCTGGGAAGAGGAAGTAGTCGAGAAGTTGGAGCACAAGAAAGTCACTGAAACTAAGCTTTTACCCCACGTTAAGGCTCTCTTTCCATTTGATGGTCAGGGCATGAAAATGGATAAAGGCGAGGTGAATACAATTGTCCTTGTTTATCCGGAAACAAAAAAAAACTAAATGACTTTATTTTCCTTTAGGTAATGCTTCTGAAAAGCAAAACAAACGATGACTGGTGGTGTGTTCGCAAGGATAACGGCACAGATGGCTTTGTTCCAGCAAATTATGTCCGTGAAATCGATCCTTTGCCAGTTGCCTGCATTGTCACAAAACCTGAGAAGGTAAAGACCAAGCAAAAAGTAAAGAAGACGATTTTAGTTCGTCAAGTCGTACCCGTCAGACGAATCAAACCATCCAGTGTGTCTCAGATCAAGCCTTTAGTTAAACGGCGCTCGTCGACAAACATAAACGATAATGCAGATAGTGTAGAGAAACGCCAAAAACGAATAAACTCTACGTACGATGAGCTGCAAGAAATGGCCCAACGTAGACATGCTCTGCTTGAAGACTCGATCCATCTATTCGGCTTCTATCGTGAGTGCGATGATTTCGAGAAATGGATGAAGGACAAAGAGAAGATGATTAAGTCTGATGATGCCGACGGTGTGGATAATGCCAAGAGGAAGTTTGAGAAATTCCTTACAGATCTGTCGGCAGCCTCAAAACGTGTTGAAGAGATCGATACAGCAGTGGCGAATTTCACACGACAAGGACACTCTCAATTGGACAAAATTCTGGCAAGACAGAGGCAAATTCACCAGATTTGGCAGCGTCTGAACAATGCTAAAGCCGAACGTGAAAAGAGCTTAGAGGGTGCCTCAAGTGTGGAACTCTTTAACCGAACTTGCGACGAAGCCAAGGTGTGGATGAGCGAAAAAATGTTACAATTGGACACCGCAGTCATAAGTCCTGACTTGAAAACCGTACAAGCTCTTCAAAGAAGACATCAGAATCTTGAGAGGGAACTGGCACCGGTGGAGGAGAAGGTAAACCGGGTCAACTACTTGGGAAATTCGTAAGTATTCAATGCAGATGATGGTATTGGTTGAAGTTTTGAAACAATGAAACAAATTTCAGAGTCAAGAATGCTTATCCGGCCGAACGCGATAATGTCACAGCTCGTCAGCAGGAAGTCACAGATATGTGGAAACAGGTGCACGCTAAAGGTATTGAATTGCGAGCTCGTATTGAAAACGCAGTGGGACAACAAATATTTAACAACAGTGCCAAGACACTATTGGCCTGGATCGACTCAGTCAAAGATCAACTCAATGCCGATGATACTGCAAGAGATGTAGAGACAGCCAACAACTTGTTCAAAAAACACAATGATCTCGGAGAAGATATCAAAGCGCATGACAATGAATTCGCAGAAGTGATCAACCTGGGACATCAATTGACCGACGGCAAACCAAATGTCGCCGAAACAGTGAAAGTGATTGAACGCCTCAAGGCTGAACAAGATGCCATTCACAGAGGTTGGCTAGAAAAACAAAAGTGGCTACAACAATGTGTAGAATTGCAGATCTTCAATCGAGAAGCGGATAAGATCGATGCCACAACCAAAGGTCACGAAGCCTTCCTGGAGTATGCAAATTTAGGAGTAAGTTTACCTTCATTCACCTGCTTTATCCTTTTGCTAACTGATTTCTTATTCCAGAATTCCTTGGACGAAGTTGAAGCGATTCTGAAGCGTCACATGGACTTTGAGAAAAGTCTCATGGCACAGGACAAGATTTTAAAAGCGTTTTCCGATCACGCTGACAAGCTGATTGATAATGATCACTACGATTCAAAATAGTGCGTATTCCTCTATAACGAACTTTCGTTTTGTTGCCATCTAACACTTTCCTTTTCTTCCTTTACAGCATCGATAACCGTAGGAACCAAGTTCTGGCTAAGCGGAAGGCAGTCAAAGAACGTGCTTTTAACAGAAAACGTGCTCTGCAAGCATCCAAAGACTTCCACAAGTTCTCTGCGGAAGCCGAGGATCTCAACACATGGTTGAATGATAAAACAAAGATAGCCGGTGATGAGAGCTATCGTGACTTGACCAATCTCCCGAGAAAACTCCAGAAGCACAAGGCATTCGAAAGAGAACTTCGTGCCAATGAAGGTCAATTGAGGAATATCAACAAGGATGCCGAAGCTTTGATTGTTGCCAAAAATCGAGTGCCTGAAGTTGAAGGCATGGTTGCCGACTTGAACAACAAATGGAAGGACCTCCTGGCGATTTCCGAAGATAAGGGTAAGTTAGAGAGTAAGTGATGGTGTCACGCATTCTGAATCTATTCTTTTTAGGCCGCAAGTTGGAGCAAGCATTCCATCAGCGTGAACACAATCGTGCAATTGAAGACGCTAAGAAGAAGGTTGACGAATTGGACAGCGCACTGAAGAGCAAAGATGTTGGTCATGACTTACGCAGCTGCAAGGATCTTATTAACAAACACCAAATTCTGGAATCCGAAATCACTCTTTGGGAACAGAAAATCGAAGAGTTAGTGTCTTCTGGTGAAGAAATGGCTCAGGAAGGACATTTCAATGCCGCCAACATCAAGGACGAAACCAAAGATATTCAAAATCGTTTTAAACTCTTAAAAGATCCAGTCAATAAGCGACGTGCCGAACTTGAGGAAAGCCTTAACTATCACAAATTTGTCTTTGAATTAGACGCAGAGTTGCAATGGATCAATGAGCACATGCCAGCTGCTTCATCTAAAGAACTCGGCCAGAACCTTCACCAAGCTCAGTCTCTACATAAGAAACACAAGAAGCTCGAAGCCGAAATCAAGGGTCATCAACCAATGATCAACAGAGCTCTACAATCGGGACAAACTTTAATCGAACAGAATCACCCAGAGAAGGAGAAAGTCAAGAATTTGTGCACCAAATTGGAAAAAGCCTGGGCTGAGCTGGATAACAATGCCAATGAGCGAGCAAAGAAATTGGAAATGTCACTGAAAGCTCAACAATATCTGTCTGAGGCTAGTGAGATCGAATCATGGCTGGGTGAAAAGAATAACGTGCTTCGTTCAACGGATTACGGACGTGATCGTGATTCAGCGACGAAGCTATTGACCAAACACAAAGCCATTGAACTTGAATTAGACACATATTCGGGTATTGTCTCGGAGATGGGTCATAATTGTGGTGCAATGGTTGCTGCTGGACATCCAGACAGTAAGATCCTAGCTTCCAAACAGACATTGATTGAGAAGATGCTGAAGAGTCTTCAGAAGTTGGCATCACAACGGCAAATGAGATTGATGGAAAGTTTATATATGCATGAGTACTTCCTGGAATCTACTGAAGTTGAACAGTGGATAAAGGAGCAGGATCAGGCTGCATCATCGGAAGACTATGGTCAGGACTATGAGCATTTGCAGGTAATCTCACTCACAAAGACTTATTCATAACAGTTAGTACAGGAATGTGTCTTTTTATTTTAGTTACTTCAAAACAAATTCGACGATTTGAAGCATCGCGTGGAAGTTGGCTCTGATCGAGTTAATCAATGCGAAGTGCTGGCCAAGAAACTCGTCGAGACAGAAAGTCCATATGCCCCAGATGTCGAGAAACGCCAGGAACAGCTTAAGTATGTCTCGATGCCTCTTAAAAAAAGCAATTAATTTTCTTAATGATTTATTTTTTATAGACTATCCTGGGATAATCTTCTGAAGCTACTCAATCAACGTGAACAGAAACTTCATGCAGCTGGAGAAATCCATCGATTCCACCGTGACGTTGCCGAGGCATTGTTCCGAATTCAAGACAAGAACGCAGCTCTGTCATCGGAGCTTGGTAAGGATCTAAACTCCGCTTTAGCCCTTCTTCGTAAACATGAAGGCTTCGAGAATGACTTGGTGGCACTAGAAGCTCAACTTCAGGTATTGGTGGAAGACTCAGTTCGACTACAGGCCAAATATCCATCAAATGCAAGTGCTATTGCCCAACAACAAGACAAGGTAGTCACAGCGTGGAATGAGCTTAAGGAACGATCAGGTGCACGTGGAGACAGACTTGCCGCAAGTTCAGATCTGCAGTCGTTCCTGACTGACGTGCGAGACATTATGTCGTGGTCGTCGAATCTGAGGGCCGCCTTGCAAGCTGAAGAGCATGTCAGTGATGCCGCTGGAGCAACAGCTTTAAAAATTCAACATGATGCAATCTATGGAGAAATTGAAGCTCGTGAAGAGAAGTTCCGCTTTTTAAATGAACTTAGTGATTCGATGGTTCAAACTGGACACTATGCCGCTGCTGAAGTAGAGGAAAAATGCTCAGCTATGCTTGACGAACGTCAGAAACTACATGCCGCTTGGAATAAGAAGAAAATTATGTTGGAACAGAAGATCGACTTGTTCTGCTTCCTGCGTGATGCAAAACAAATTGATAATCTTTCCAGTTCACAGCAAGCAGCACTCACAAGCTCCGACTTTGGACAGACAGTTGAAGATGTGCAGAATCAAATCAAGAAGCATGACGAGTTTGAACGTGTGATTCAAACGCAGGAAGACAAGGTTGCTCTGCTGCAAGACCACGGACGTAAGCTCATCGAGCAGCGTCATTACGACAGTGCCAATATCCAAACAATACTTGCTGGAGTTCTAGCTCGCCGTCAACGAGTTAAAGACCTGTGCGAAATGCGTCATTATAAATTAGAAGATGCCCTGTTGTATGCCCAATTTGTGAGAGACTGTGCTGAAGCACAATCATGGATTTCGGAGAAGCAAAAGAAGCTGGAAGCTGATGAAGCAAATTACTCAGAAGTCTCTAACTTGGACGAAAAGATCAAGAAACTGCAGAAACACCAAGCATTCCAGGCGGAAATTGCTGCCAATCAGGGTAGGATCAAAGAGATTCAAGAGACTGGTTTAATCCTCATCGGAAAGAAACATGAATCATCGCCAGAAATCAAACAGGCAATCGAGAGTGTAGTTTCCGCATGGAAGAACCTCCTCGATGAATTGGATAATCGTGGCAGAGGCTTAGAAGAAGCTCAAGACATTTTGGAATTCAATAATCAATTGGATAAGATCGAAGCATGGATTCGAGACAAGGAAATGATGATTCAGGCCAGTGATACCGGTCGTGATTTGGAGCACTGCAATGCGCTGACAAGGAAACTCGATGATGTCGATTCTGACATGAGGGTTGACGATCAGAGAGTTAAACACATCAATCAATTAGCAGACAAGTTAATCCATCAAGGAGAAGTACCGGCTGAAACCAAGAGCATTGACAAGAGACGAAATGATTTCAATAACCGCTGGAGGCAATTGCAAGGTGCTCTTAGTGCCTACCGAGCTCTATTAGGAGGGGCAAATGAAATACACGTCTTCAACCGTGATGTTGACGATACCTCCGATCGCATTGCTGAAAAGGCTTTGGCTATGAGCTCTGATGACACTGGACGAGATTTAACCGCTGTAGAAACACTTATACGTAGGGAAGATGCTCTCGAGCGTGACATGACTGCTGTAAAACAAAAAATCGGTGAACACGAACGTGATGCTATGGCTCTTAAGAAGAAGTACCCCGATCGCCTACAAGACATCGATAAAAAGCTGGACGAGCTAAAGAAGTCGTGGAATAACCTCCAAGATCTCAGTATCAAACGTCGTGACGTACTTAATGACGCCTACCACGTTCATAAGTTCGTCTCTGATGTTAAGGAACTGGAATCCTGGGTGAATGACATCATTAAAAAGATGAATGCAGCTCAAGCTCCGATGACAATCACTGATTGTGAAACTCAGCTGGAGCTGCATCAAGAGCGTAAAGCGGAAATCGATGGAAGAGATAAGGCGTTTGCGGATCTAAGAGAACAGGGCGAAAATTTAGTGAATGTTGGCAAATCAAATGACGCTAAGCAATACCTGAAGATCCTTGGAGACTTGCATAAGACTTTGCATGATGGTTGGAACGAGCGTGCAAAGAGGCTGAGAGAAGCTCACCAACTGCAGTTATTCAAGGCACAAGTCGAACAGGTAGAAAGTTGGTTGGCAAACAAGGAGGCCTTCCTTAACAATGATGATCTTGGCGACTCTTATCAAGCTGTAGATCGGCTGATCAAGAAGCATGATGCTTTCGAAAAGCTCCTAGAGTCAGACAACGTCAATGAGTTAGAAAAATTCGCCAAATCAATTTTGGAAAGTGATCCCGAAGATGCTGCGATCATTAGAGAAAAGTTGGCATACGTTCTGTGTCGTAAGCAAAGATTGATCGCTCAATCGCAGGAGCGTCGTGCCAAACTGATCCAATCAAAGCAGTTGCACGAGTTCTTACAGAGTTTGTACGAAATCGATCGTTGGTTGGTGCAGAAGATGCAGATCGCCACCGATGAGAATTATCGCGAGCCAAGCAATCTACAGAGTAAAATTCAAAAACATACAGCATTCGACAGTGAGTTGGTTACAAATGCATCACGTGTTAACGAAGTCATAAGAGAAGGTGAAGGTTTAATTAAAGACGATCACTACGCTAAGACCGAGATCGGCAAACACTTGGAGATGCTCGAAGCTGATTGGGCCAAATTGAAAATGGCTTCGAAAGAAAAGAAAGATAAACTTAACCAAGCTTACGAAGCACTCACCTTCAACCGCAGCATGGATGAATTCAACAACTGGATGGATGAAGTCGAATCACATTTGTCAAGCGAAGATTACGGCAAGGACCTTGCAGCTGTAAGCAACTTGATCAAAAAACACGAACGCTTGGAAGCCGATGTAAACCATCACAATGAGATATGCGATCAAGTCAAATTGAATGCCGAAAAATTCTTGCAAGCAGATCACTTCTTGAAAGACGAAATCCATGATCGTGCTATGGCGACAATCAAACGTTATAGGAACTTACATGAACCAATTGCAATTAGAAGAGAAAACCTCGAGGATTCGTTGAATTTACAGCAATTCCTACGTGACGCGGAGGATGAACTTCAATGGTTGACAGAAAAAGAAGCAATTGCTGGATCAAATGACCTCGGCACAAGTTTAATCGCTGTACAAGTACTGCAAAAGAAACACCAAGGTTTGGAAGCAGAAATTTTGTCACAGGAACCATTGATTCTTTCCCTTTTGCAGCGTGGTCAGCAAATGGTCAGAGATGAACACTTTGCACGGGATCAAGTAAAATCGAAATGTGATCTTCTTCAATCGAAACTGGTAAATTTGCGTGATTTGTCTAGCATCCGTCGTTTACGTTTACTCGATGCGGTGGAGAGTCAAATGTTCTATGTAGAAGCCAATGAAGCCGAAGCTTGGATGAGAGAGAAACGTCCAATTATTGCCTCACAAGATTACGGACGAGATGAAGCATCAGTTCAATCGCACATTAAGAAACTGGAGGTTCTGCAGCGTGAACTTCAGTCATTTAATTCCTCTATCGAGAAGGTTAACACTCTAGCAACTAATCTGATCGAAAGAAATCACTTTGACAGTCAAAATATCAGCTCAAAGAACTCGGCAGTTAGTGCACAGTATCAGGAATTACTTAAGCTCTGTAAGGAGCGTGAGATGCGTCTGATTGAATGCAAGAAACTCTTTGAATTTTTGCGCGAAACTGAAGATCTTCATGAATGGATTGGTGATCAGATGGGTGTTACTGCTTCCGAGGACTACGGAGAGGATGTGGAGCATGTAGAACAGCTAATACTAGCATTTGATTCTTTTATTTCAAACCTAACTGCTAACGAAGGGCGAGTTCAAGCTTGTTTAGCTCGTGGGGAAGTCCTCATCAAAGAGAACAATCCTTACCGGTCTTCGATCAAGACGAAGCGTGACGAAACCAAACAATTGTGGGAAGAACTCAAAGATCTGGTTAATGCCCGTCAAGATGCGTTAGCTGGAGCCAAACAAGTGCACGTCTATGACCGCGCAGCAGATGAAACGATTTCGTTGATCAACGAGAAGGAGTCCTCTCTTATTTCTGAAGATTACGGACAGGATTTGGAGAGTATTCAGGCACTTAATCGTAAACACGCCGTTTTTGAAACTGAACTATCGGCAATTAAAGAACAAGTCGACACTGTCCTTTCCGAAGCCTCAAAGTTAGGAGAAGTCTATCCCGACGCAAAGGAACACATTGAAGTGAAACGTGATGAAACTATTGAAGCCTGGACTGACCTCAAAGAGAAGACAGAACTGCGTCGTGGAAAATTACAACAATCGGAGCAATTGCAGTCATACTTTGATGAGTATCGTGAGTTGATTGCATGGATTAACGAAATGTTGGCAAAGATCACCGCTCCAGAGTTGGCAACAACAGTGGTCGGCGCTGAAGCTCTCTTATCCAGCATCAAGGAACACACCGCAGAGATTCACTCTCGAGATGAGACATTTGCCAATTTCACTGCAAATGGCCAAAAACTGATCAAAGAGAAGCACTTCTTGGCACATGAAATTGAGGAAAAAATTCAAATCCTCCGTCAGCGTCGTGATCTTCTTACACTGACCCTACAACAGCGAAAGGAGATCTACGAACTTAACTTAGACACAAGGCTGTTCCTCAAAGACGCAGAGATTCTCGATAATTGGATTACGAGTAGGGAACCGCTGCTAAAGGACTCCAAACTTGGCGATTCCATTCCTCAGGTGGAAGATCTTTTGCGACGTCATCAAGACTTTGAAAAAACCGTTGCAGCACAGGAGGACAAATTCAATGCTATCCGCCGCATCACACTGTTGGAGCAGCGCTTCAAGAAACAAGTCGAAAATGAAAAGGTAGCCAAACGTATGGAAAGAGAACGTCTTGAGAAGGAACGCCTCGAAATGCTGAAACAGAAGGAACTCAATCGTCTCAATGAAGAACGAAGACGCACCGAGAAACAGAATGAAAATCGTGCCAATGGTGTAGCAGAGAAAACTCCAATCTTCTCATCTCCAATGGTCACCGTCACACAATCGCCTATTTCCACTCCATTGCGTGGTCCCTTCGATGAAGAGTACTCATCACCAAAGATCACCCCAGCTGGACCAACAACACCAACTACATTGTTTGGCGATCGTTTACGACGCGGCTCTGACACCAATATCAAACGCGCTGAAAGTATGAAAGTACCACCAAAGCAAGCTAAACGTACACCATCATTCACAACACGCCGACGTGCTCAAAGTTTCCGCAAAAATGGAGGAAAAGCCGAAGGTTCTGATCTACCTCCAGTTGAAATTCAAGGAGTCCTCGAACGAAAGCATGGTCTTCAATCGGGCGGCAAGAAAGCACCAGTTCGTTCATGGAAACAATTCCACACTGTACTATGCGGACAATTGTTGTGCTTCTTTAAGGATGAGAATGATTTCATTCAACAGAAAACTGCTACAGCACCAGTGAATATTCTAGGAGCTAAATGTGAACGGGCCGAGGATTACACAAAGAAGAAGTATGTCTTTAGATTGAGACTACCCGATGGCTCCGAGTTCCTATTTGAAGCACCAACACTAGACACTATGAACGATTGGATCCGCAAAATATCTTTCCACGCTGGTCTTCCGCCAAATTTGCAGTTGCTAAGTTATGATGAATCGGTTAAGGTAAGCAAAAGAGGCGTTTTAGGCATGTAGATGGTCGTTATTCATTTTTTTTTTTTTTATAGCAATCAAGTAGTTCCCCAGACATTAAGATCGCTAGCCAAATTGATTCGCCAGTAAGTTCAAGAACATCTTCGCCAGATTCACAACGTCGCAGTAGACACGATTCAGTCAACAGTAGCCTATCGGGTGGTAGTTCGACAACGCCACAAATGAACTTCCTACATAAACAGCTACAGTATTCACAACAACAACAGCAGCAACAACAGTATTCTCAACAAGCCAACGTAAGTAAAAGTTTTATTTGTTTGTCGAAGGAATCCTGTGTCAAATTGTCTGTTGTTTTTACTGTAGATACCTGTACATCAACCCGCGTCTCCAACTGGATCCTACGGATTCACAGAACAAAAACCTCCAATTCCACCACGTGGTGCACCACCACCAGTACCACATAGACAGAGTACCGATAATTTAGTAGTCATGAGGAATCGCAATAGTGCCAGAAGTGGTAAGTTAAAGCCTGGTGCCCTGATTTGTTCGGTTTCTAAATGGAGACTTCTTTCCCATAGCAGATATCACAGATGTAAATTCTAATTATGGAAGTATGTCAAGGTTATCAATGCAATCGACAACACTTCCAGCGGGCTACAGTGGTATTCAAAATGGTTCCAACGAAGATGTCGTGATTAAGAGAAATAGCGAAGGTAGGCAGTCAGGTGAGTTCGGCTTTTATGTGTGTTGAATGAGTTTTATGTGAGGTTTTGAATGAACAAGAGACTTACAATATTCTGTTTTAAATTGAAGGGACTTTAGTACTTCGTACTAAAAGTAACTGGAGTTCTCTTAGATCGCTAGGGTTCTCCCATTTTAAATAAATCGAGAATTGATGCCCGAATCTTGAATTGATCTTTATATGATCTCATTTATCTTGTCATATGTATTTCCTTCATCCATCAAACATTTTATCAACAGAGAATCCACCGCCACTACCAACAACAATGCCTCCTCTAGGAGGACACCAAAGAATCAGTTCATTCGGTACACAACACAACAACATCAGCAACCAACCGAACTATCAAGGCAACTTTTCAACACCGAAACGATCAACATCATCTGTAGTGACACGTGGCGAGGCAAATAGATTTGAGAATAGCAATAGCAGCAGTATTGGACCAGGTGGAATAGCTAAGCGAACAGTCCAAACAACGTTATCCGTAGGTAGTTCAGACGGTGGTAATGGAAATAATAATAATGGCAATAACACAACCACAACTACAACAACGACAACCAGCCGTACAGTGTGGCACTTTTCACCGGACAATAATTCAGTCACGAATCCAAGTTACATGGGCATCGGTTCTGACGTCGCTGGTTAGATTACTTTCTTTATCTGAGATACTACTCTAAAGTTTTGGGTTTTGTTGGTTTTTAAGTTTTTTTTTATTTTTTAATTGTTTGATTGCTGGATTGTGAATGATAATACCGCTGCGGAGCTTTGTACTTTCTTTTAGTTTTAGTCTGATGGAGTTCTTTTCCTATTTTATTTAAATTTTTTTCATTACTTGAAGAATCTTCTTTAGTTAGTTTTTAAGAGTAACAATTTGTAGAGAATTTTTTCCATGCACGAGTATGAATTTTACTAAGAAGATAGAAAATGAACAGTATGTCTAAAGTGGAGGAATGGAAAGTATTATATATCCTAACTAATATTTTGTTTTAGTCTACTACTAATTTTGAAGCTAAAAGCATAGATCTACACTATGTAATCTATCTAAACACAGCCCAAGCTGGGTTTATGCTTTGAAAAACATCCAGCGTCTGCTGTCTTTTATCTATCTTTCTACGTATAACGGTAAGAACTGCTTGAATTACCACCACATAAAATTTTCCAAGCCGATGAGGGGCAGTAATTGATAATTTTATTTATTGGTATTATTTGCTAATGTATGCACTACTATTTGTTCTGCCAAATTAACGCTTCTTAGCCTTTGATTGATAATTTTTCAATTCCCGAATAGAAGGATGGAGTGTCTCATGCAATTCAAATAATAGAAGATTTCTTCATCATTATAGTAATTCGCTTCTACCGATTGATTGTTTATTAAGTGGGTTTCCAACTCTGCTAAACATCCAATAAGCCGTATCGTCTTCGTGTTCTTCAAATCACTACGGCAGTCTTTGAACGACGATAGTTTACTTTCAATTTTTTGAAGGAACCCATGGCTCTAGATTCGTTTATCGAGGTCAGATTTAGACGACTTTTTCTTTTTATTTTGCAAGAATCGTTCGCATCGATAGCGCCGTTTATCTTTGTCGGGCACAATCGACTCTAACGCAAATTCTTGCTTCATTCTAAAAGAAACTGGAACAGGCGGTTCAACTAATGGACAAGTTACACCATGAAGTGCATTTATGTGAATATAAGGTGCCTTGAGAGTCACTTGTTGATTATTCTCAATCCAAATATGCCAATTTTGACGTATGCGTTAACGCAGAAGAGAACCTTACCTTAATACACAATTTTGCCATTTAGCCAATATCCGCAAATGTCTTTAAATGTTTGACTAATTATATCTTGAAAGGAATTAGACCAAGATTCTTTCGTAAACGGTTTCAAGTACAGGACAAACCCATTCCAAGCTCCTGGGTGCGTCTGTTAACTGACGTCGACGGATTATCACCAAATTCAACTTCGGCGATATTTTGTTCGACGTTGATTCTATTCTTGTTGTTGGTATAATACCAACACTCAAATCTTAAAAAGCTGCTATATTTTCATAAAATGCGATATCAGCTCCTTCGATAGGGAACCGTGGCAGTTTTTCACGTCGCCTTTGTCTTTACACAGTAAAACAAGGAAGCTTTATGCAATCACCTTGAACGAAATTACAATCTATTTAAATCCAAGACTAAGGCTTGTCGTTCATATTTCGACGGGGAACATGATCCTGCCCGAATGCATGATTTTGATTTATCTTAATCAATCTCAATCTTAAACATATTAGCTGGTAAACACGTGCTTCGAGATTGCATTTGCTCTATATCGTATCCTTGAGTCACACGTGCTCTAGCCATCACTTTTTCTGCCTTTATTTGTTGGCAAAGTTAACGGTCTATATTAACACTTCTTTAATCGGTATTTCCGCCTTATTTAGAATACTTTTGAAAGCTTTACTTTTTGTCCTCTATCGTCGTTTTCATCTTATCGTTCCACTTTCACGCTTATGTGAAGACGGCATTTAATACATCGCGCTCCATTTTTGCACTACTCCTCAAGTTGTCTTAAATATCTTGTACGCTTATTTATAGTTTCCATTTTTCCAAACTTATCGCCCCAACCCCACAGTTGTGTTCTCCCTACAGTGCATGACGAGATATCCTGACAGAGTTGGTTTAATTCTCTGGTCTTTGTTGGATATTTTTTTGGCTATTAAGACGTTAGAAAAGAATTGCTAACACAACGCCTATCAGTTGTAGGAGGCAGTGGTCCACTTTTTACTTATTTCTTCTGTGATCTTCTTCGATGTAGAGGACTTTTGTCACTTCTTGCTTGGCGCCAAAGGCGAAGTTTTGAATTTTTCCTTGTAAATCTCTCTTGTTTAAGTTTTGTAACCATGGATTGCTGAGCTCTGGCGTAGGCTTCTTTGGCCTTTTAATAAAGTATGGCAGGAGTTTCCTGCCGGCGCCGCTTTCAATTTTCTCCGGTTTCCAATCAATGGGCTCTTTTTAAAGTGGTGTCATTCTCTGTCGGCAGTTGAATTAACTGAAGACAAATCTTCGCTGCTTTCTACTCTCTTTAGGTACAGTGGCCTCTTTTGTTTATCTGTCTGTTACGCCAGATTGTGCAATAAGACATTAATTTAAATACGGCTACTCCTGTTGGCTCCAAGTCTGCATATTTGTGTGACTAATAAATGCCCCCTTCAGCCATGCATATGGTATTTTAGCTGGAATTTTGGATTTAAAAGACTTTACCCTCTTTGGCCGACTTGTTTTGTCAGAACCCGGTCATAGGCATGATCGTGCTGAGGAACCCACAAGGAGTCGTTCTTCCGACAGGGGAAAAATTGCGAAACAGAGCCCCCGAAGGCCTATTCGTATGCCAGCGGCCAGAATTCATCGCTAAACATTTTTAACTGGACACTATTTTTGACTTAAGCTGCAAAATAACGTTGTGCGCGGCTTACCTCGCTCAACCCATTTCACTTTACACTACCAGATAGGCTTTCTTTCAAATGATTTTTTATTTGAATTTAGAATCGACGCACGAGGAGAATTAGAAAACAATCTAGAATACTAATACAAAAGAAAACAAAACAATGTTTTAATAAATTCTCAACTAACTTTCCACCTGTTAGACATACTGTTGTAAGACTGTCTTCTACAATTATTTGCGGCTGGTTTTACTTATTAACTTTCACTTAATAGCTCTTTCTATTTATTTAACAAAAAAGAAAAACTTTATTTCCAGGTCAATCGGTGAAATTGACCCGTTCATACCTTCGAACCAACAACGCTCAAGGTATTTTTGGTCAAAATGGTCAATAACACCAAAACACCGTTAGAGTGCTTACAGTTTATTTATTTTTATTTTTTTTCACCACTTTGTGCTTGAGTTACTAATTATGATTTCCCCCTAAACAAGGTAGTTTTTAGCTTCTTCCTCACTGAAGGTGTGAATAATTTTACACCGTTAATGCTTTTCTAAAAAAAAAACCAAAAAAAAAAAAAATCTAATTTCGCAGCTTCCTTTGTCACTATATCCTTTCCCTTTTGCATGTTGTTTACCTACACCACACTACATTTCTATGTCAAAATTAATGAAAAATGTTTTCCAGGTTGGGGCCAAAGTCGTTTTGAAAACTCCCGACCGGTCTCATTGCAACCCGACTCAATCAATATTTCCCGTGTATCAGCGGAGAGCTCCAGCGAAAGTGAGGCACAATCGATTTCATCCGTTTCCGGTGTTAAAGGCAGCAAAAGCAAAGAAGAACGTCGCAGTGGTGTGTTCCGAATTTTCGGACGAAAAGACAAAGACAAGGACAAGTCGAGAAGAGCCAGTCAGCCACCACAGTAGAAATGGACTTAAGAGAAAATAATGCGCCCTGAATTCACTTGGATTTTAGCTGAATTATTGCTGAATAAGTTCGAATTGGAGAATAATTTATTTTTTATTTTATTATTTTATTCTTTTTTGTTTTTTTTTTTTATTTACATTTTAAATGTTCGTTGTTAAAGCCTTAAGTCTATACATACGAGTAGATGCAAAGTTTAGTAAGTGTCATTATTATATTCTTGTAGATGTTTTAGTTGTGTGTTATATGTTGATGGAACATTCGAAAAAAAAAAAATACGAGAAATAAAATATTACAAATATTTTATATATACATATATAAAAATAAAAACATTGTTACTAACGAAAAAATAAATATATTTACAATAAAATCAACAAAAAAGGTAGGAAACAAATGAAACACCAAAATAATTAACGCAATTGTGTGTTTTATTATCTAAGAAGCAAAAAGTTGCAAAATGAATTAATAAATAAACTGCTTATATACATATATACATACATATATCTTAATTTTTTACATTATAAATAAACTTATAAAATAATTAAAAGCGATGGAAAGCTTCTTAAGTGTTAATTATATTCGGAACATCCTCCATTTGGTCCTTTCCTTATTCTTTTTTTTTTTTTTAATTATAATTTTAGTTCCGTGTTTGTTTTGTTTTTTCTTTCCGTTCTTTCTTAACTTCATTCACTTCCGTACGTAAGATATATAAATCCAATTACTTTGTATTTTAATTTTGTTTTTATTTAATTTGAAATGGAAAATTTATTAATTAAAAAAAAAAAAACAAATAATAATATATTTCAATAAATTTATTTGAAGTGTTGTAATAATTAATGGAAAACTGTTTGCTTTATTGTGTGTTTTTCTTTCATTTACTGTTAACATAGTTACACATTCCTTATGTCCCATTCAGGGGGGAAATACATAAATGTATGATTTTTTTTTAAAACGTAGGGAGCGTATATAAATTATTGATATCATGAGGTAGTTTTATACATATATTTGAGAATTTTTTTTGAAATTTTCAAAGATTTTCCTCCAAAATTAACAGAGGTACGAGGGCGGGTCAATAAGTCCGTGACTTTTGGATTAAAACACAGATTTTTTGAGCTCTATACACTTTGTCCAACGCTTCTCCAATTTTTTTATCCCTTCCAAAAAAAATGATTTGTCGAGGTCCTCAAAATAGGCCTTTGTTTGCGAGATGACTTCATCATTGGAGTCAAATCTTTTTCCACCAAGCCATTTCTTCAGGTTTGGGAACAAGAAGTAGTCGCTCGGAGCCAAATCTGGAGAATAGGGTGGATGAGGGAGCAATTCATAGCCCAATTCATGGATTTTTGCCATGGCAACTGCACATGTGTGCACCCTTGCATTGTCTTGGTGGAAAAGAACTTTTTTCTTGGCCAAATGAGGTCGTTTTTTTTTCAAATCCTCATTGAATCGGTCCAATAAGTTGGCATAATATTCCCCATTGATTGTTCTTCCCTTTTGAAGGTAGTCAATGTGGATTATCCCGCGTGCATCCCAAAAAACAGTCGCCATAACTTTATTGGCTGACAAACCCACCTTGGCCTTCTTTGGCGCCGATTCACCCTTAGAAACCCACTGTTTTGACTGTTGTTTGTTCTCTGGTGTGTTGTGATGGATCCATGTTTCGTCCACGGTTACAAAACGGCGCAAAAACTCCTCCATATTGCGATTAAACAACGCCAAACCTTCCTGTGAAGTTGTTACACGATTGCGTTTGTGGTCGACTGTGAGCAAACGCGCCACCCATCTTGCGGAAAGCTTTCTCATGCCCAAGTGATCATTCAAAATTGAAACCACTGAGCCATGCGAGATCCCTACGGCTTCCACAATCTCTCGCACTTTCAATCTTCGGTCGGCCAACACCATATCGTGAATTTTTTCGATTGTTTCGGGTGTAGAGACCTCAACTGGGCATCTTCAGTGCTTGTACGGCCACAACGAAATTCAGTAAACCACTTTTTTACCATTGAAATCGATGGTGCAGAGTCCCCATAGTATTTATCAAGCTTAGCCTTGGTCTCGGTAATGGTTTTTTTTCGCAAGAAATAATGCTTAATAAGCACACGAAATTCACTTTTTTCCATTTTCTCCTCAAATTAGTGAGTAGTCTGATAAAAATAGCTGTCAAACACAAACTAACTGACGCAGCAAGTTTAAATTTTGGCAGGAGTCAACTGACAGATGCCTGTTGACAGGAGCAGTGTTGCTGTTTCAGTAAAGAGGTCAGAAATTCAAAAAGTCACGGACTTATTGACCCGCCCTCGTAGCAGTTGCTGCGCATTTTAGATCGCCATCTGAGCAGTTTGTGTACATCCTGGAGGCTACTGATTTCATCTAAAATCAATTCTGCCGAGAATTCATTTTTTTATATCTGTGTCCCTTCGATGGGAACCTAACTTCCTTCAAAAAAAATTGAAAATTAGTATTTTTTAAGTCAGGGTCTTGGAAAAGAGATGGTGGCGGAAGAGCTCGTTATGGACCAAATCACATCCCAGAATGGGTTATTGGCCTTCGGTCTAACCGACCTCTCATCCTAGGGGTATCAATTGGCCCTCAAGGTAAGGGGTTGTGCCGCCGGGGTAACAGCCCGGCCATGGAAAAATATAAATGTTCCGAAACATAAACAAGCCTCGGATACGGATGGATCTACTGTTGCAACCGATTTAAGGATAACGAACTTCGGATATACACGTTGAATCTAAGGTCCCTTAACAGGCCACGAGCAGCTGAACAACTAGCGGAGGCCCTAGGCTGCTGTAAAGCAGACATAACATTTTTTTTTCATTTTAAATGCATTTTTATTTTCTTCAATTCAGTAACTCTTACATGCTAGACAAAAAACGCTTTAAAATTAGCTTAAGTAACTGAAAATTATCTTATTCTAACTTAGTGGCCCCATGCGGACACTCTAAGTTAAACCTAACAATTCAATTTTGTCTTTCGACTAACCGTACAGATTTTTATTTTTTTTTTTTACATAAGAAATAATTAAAACGAAGAAAACATTTTTTTTTTTAAATTTAAAAACTTAGTGTATTTACATTTTTTGTTATAAAATAAAACTTAAGACTAAAAACTACGAACTACCTAAAATAAATCTTAATCTACTTAACCTACTTAAGCTATCTTATTGTACAAGTATTATTTCTTTTTGGTGTGGTATGGACTACCACTTTTTTTTTTAGATAAGGTTACCCATCCGTTGTTTTTTATTTATTTTTTGTTTTTTTTATTTTTCATTTTTTATAATTTTTATTCTTAAAACCACCTTAACCCTGCCTATCCTATGTAAGCCGGCCACGGCTAATAAAAATTAGGCTGACCAACTCTGCTCCCTAATGGAGCTACCCTGCACTAGAGGAATTCGACGATGGAGCTTCCCCTTCTTCTGCAAGCCACCAAAATTGTTGGTGCTGCCGAGCAACATCCCTCATGTCGCGATTCCCTACCGCCCTACTAAACCGGAGACGCTCCGCACTGCCGTGTGCGACGTCTCTGTCGTAGTTGAGTCGCCTGTCTGCAGCTGTTCGAGCGACGTGGAAGATTAACGGCACCGCTAATCTATCCTGGATCAGACCTTTCATGTCGAGGTAGAGGAACGCTTCTGGAGGAATAAAGCCGTCAAAGCGAACTCTCTCGTGATACATATAATTGGGGTAGTAAGCCCCAGAGATCAGGTTGTTCGACGAGGTCATTGCTCTTGCAATGTGCCTTCGAATCAACTTAATAACAAAATTGTCCACTCGTATTAGGTTCGCCCTATTGTACAAGACCTCATTAGGATAGAATTTTATGTACTCAGACTCTGGTGTTCTGTATAAGCGAAGACAAGCCCTAAGGCAAGTCCTCTCAAACACCCGAATCTTTTCCAGAAGACTTGCTCTCACGTTGAACCACACGGGACAACCAAATGTTAGCATAGGCCGAATAAGGGCCATGTAGCAGATCACCTTTACCCTCGCATCGAGTTGCCTGCTATAAAACAGTCTCTTTGTAAGGGCAAAAGCACCTTTGGCTCTGGCCAGAGCAACATCTATATGTTTGTTAAAATATAGATATTGATCTAGCCAGATCCCAAGGTATCTGTCTACATTTCGGCAAACAAGTGGCTGCCCGTGTTGTCCAACGATCTGAAACTTACGCCAATTCTTTCTGGTATCCGCAGAGGCCCCAGACAAAGGCGTCCTAAACAGAATGGTTTCCGACTTTTGAAGGTTGATCTTCAACTTCCAGTCGTCGCAATATTGTTTAATTTTATCGAAGTCACGTTGCAAAAGAATGTTTATAACCTCAATCTTTGGACCTGATCTGTATGCAATTAAGTCGTCTGCGTACGCTATGGCATGGTGAAGTGAACCTATCAGATCACTTGTGTAAATGTTGAAAAGGATTGGCGAATTGACCGCACCTTGTTGCAGACCGTTTTTAATGTTGAATGTGCCAGTAGAAGTCAGATCGCCATTTTTCACGATGAACTGTCTATCTGTGAGCATATTGAAAAGAATAGCAGACATAACCGTCATCTAAGAAATGCGATGGGATGGGCCGAACAAGAAGGGTATGTATCTATTACAGCGATTGTTATCGAAGGCAAAAGCAGCGCCTATTTGGTAAGAAGTCCTGAGTCGGCATGTGAACGAGCGCCTCGCAGCAATCCGCCCAAACAGAGCAGAAAAATGACGACACCAAAAATGCCTTGTATAAGCTCTTGAAAAGACCTACGATGCCCTAGCTAGTTGGGAGTTTTCGCGTGATAGCTTTGTAAACAAGTCAGTGTTTGTTGTGTTTTAAGAATTTCGCAATGTCAAATTTAGTTGAGTTATCAGTTTGACTGATATTTTGTGTTTCTTACTAAATACTCGTATCGTGTATAGGGATGCATTGAAAATGTTATCTGTAGCCTATTGGGACTCGAAAATGTAAAAAACTTAAGCATACGACTGGTACCAAAAATTTTAAGCGGGCTGTGCTATGGTCGATGATTTGCCCTGTTCCGGTCTTCCGTCCACCAGTATGACTGATGTTAGCATTGAAAAAGTTAAAAAAATTGTCCTCGCAGATCGTCGTGTGAGCATCAGGGAGATCTTGGTTTCTCATTTGGATCGGTGGAGTGCGTTATGCAAGATGTTTGGGAGCGGTTTGTGGCGAGAGTGGTGAATTTGTTGCAAAAACGGCATTGCACTGATATCGCTAAAGAAATATCTTGTTTGGGCTAAAATGTTATCGATGGCAGCATTACCTGCGACGAGACACGGGTCCATGAATATCATTTTTTTTTAAATCACGACAGCAGTCGATCCAAAATCAACCGTTCAACCGTTTTCGACCGTTTTCTTTGATTGCCGTCGTATGGTCCACTTCGAATTTCTTCCACCAGGCCAGACGGTAAATAAGAAATTACGTGAGTGTATTAAAGAGCGAGATCCATATTCACCTGACATGGTACCTTGTGACCTTTTCCTATTCCCGTCTCAAGTTACCACTTGGCGGAAAGCGTTATGAGACGATTGAGAGAATTTTCAGAGGGAGCTGAAGGTGATTCCAAAATCGGCCAATGAAAAGTGTTTCAAAATTTAGAGGAAGCGTTGGAATATGTGTATTGCTTGCAATGGAGCTAGCCACTACTTTTTTCCATGTTTCTGACAGCATACATAGCCTATGGATACCGCATCGGAGGAGTGCTTCGTCTTTTGAGACTATCCACGAATCAACCCAATATTTGATATCTTTATTTGATTTGAAGTGTGTGGAAGGGGCAATTTTGTTGTGTTTCGGGTAGTAGTGGGCGGGTTTTTCCTTCAGTGCTCGCCTCAATCCCATCAATTGTGATCGGTAGAATGCTTCAGTAATGTTTTTTTTCGGTTTGAGCAACTCATAATATGTACCCGACAACAAGCTGATCCCACAAAATACACAACATGAGTATATTTCTATGAGAATCGTAAATCACATGTACAAATTCGGCATTCAACATTTATCGGATGGAATCTAATCTTCACAAGGGTATATCACAAACATGGCAGGGATAACATCTGGGATTGATCTGTAATTAAAATGTACAGAAACGGAGATCAAATATACAGAAAATAGAGGAATAACAGCTGTAGCCAAACCAACTATGACGAATACAAACTGTTGACATTAAGGACTTGTTTTTCATTATCTACTCTTCATAGTGTGCTCATCTGCCTCTGAAGGCTCCACGATGTCCTACACGGCTAACTTGACACCAGATGCTTTTGCAACAACCATTCACACCTTTCCGTCCATTTACATATTTCCATAACAACACATTTCGGCCAACTCCTATTTCGTGTGCCTCCGTCTGTTATTACCACGATAGGATTGAGTTTGGTTGGCTCAAATTATCGCACAATTCTAATGAGAGTCGATTTTTGGCTCGCCTATCTTGCCTATCCTATTTGGTGTGTATATTTCCATTACCTCGCAGTCTTTGCTGTTTAGCTCGGGATTAAGGTATCGAACGTTGCGTTCTGCTCTGTTATTTTGAATTTAGGGACTCGGAATTTTCAACATAGTTCGGCTTTTGTCAATGGAACATTCGTAATGCAAATGAACTCTCTCAGGCATTCCATGATAGTTCTATTATTGCACTCTTTGACCTAGTATAGTTTTTGATGTTTAGCTTATCCGAAGTTCCTTTCTTGATAACGCCATTGACACCGTTCGGAATTCTCTGTTCCAGCCGCCGCCATTAGTCGTCAGGGAGCTTTCGGTCTGGATTTGGTAAGTCGACTATTGCAACCCGTTGGCCTCGATTGAGTTATTTTTCTAGCATTTGGCATTCCTGCCAATTTTGGGGGGTTATTGTGTTGTTTAACTGTCCTTTTTTCGTGCTACAAGCACTCGGTGCAGTTTTGGTCAAGCCCCTGTTGCCGTCGCTGGCATGCAGCACTAACCGTTTTTAGGTCCTTCCTTCCTTCATCGGTTGTAACTTTGCTGATTCTCCTATTGTTCTCTCATTGCCCTCGCCAAGCCGCGGGAGTTCCTGTAACTAGTTAACAAGACATATGGCCATTGGCATGTTGTTTGAGAGGATTTGGGTCGTGTTCATCGTTGTCTACCTTGCTCCTGTCGACAGGATCTCTATTACAGGAATTAGGGCTACCAAAAAACTCTCTAATATTAAGTTAACCTTTTCCACCCCTATCATCGAGTTATTGCCCTCTACACCTTCCTCAGTGTAGCTTAAATTTCGAGGAGATCTTGGACGGTTCCTTTAACTACACTTCTTGCATATTTTTTTGCGTTGGATGCGAGATGGTTGGCTCCTTCAACTTGGTTGTTTCTTAGAGGCTTGAGAATTAGTTGCATTCAGTCTAGAATCCAACGTGAGGCAGCTTAAAGGACCGTGGTGAGTTGAATAGAGTTAAGAGCAATACGCTCGATCGGCACAAATCGAATCCATTTTTCGGTTATTCTTCTGCCATTAGGTTCGGTGAGAGCACATGTTGCTGTGATTCCATCAGCTCTATCTCATCCGTGGCTTCTGGATTGGTTTTCTTTTCTGTGTCCATATTCTTGAGGAATTCTTTGAGCTCTGTTCACTACTAAGTTTTTTTTATCGTCAAATTGCCCTTTAGATGCAGTCGATGTTGAGGAGAATTAAGATGAGCTAACGATGGAGGGGGTTTCGTCATCTCGGGAATCGATCAATGACGATTGTTCCGGCACTTCTCTTTAAGAAATTACCTTTTTTAGTGGTAATTGGTGGCCCTGCTGTTACGAGCAATTGCTAACCATTTAGCCACGTGGTCACAACTTCTATAACTTCTATTTTAATTCGACAGTTTTTCTTAGATCCATGCCTGCTACAGATGATGTCAATAGAGTTTTACGTAGGTATCTGCCGTGAAGGCTCAAGCATACGGAGCGTTTTAGCACGAGATATCAAAACAATGCGTTGATCAGCGCCTTTCGGGTAGTACAAGTAACACCACCAGTATCAGATTCGAAGTCGAATGTAAGGCACGAACTTCCCCTTTGGTGAAGGGTCGAGGCCTATCTAATACCTCGGCTCTTATCTGGCTCATGGTACCCGGATGCAGTCTTACTCCACATCGAGCAAACCAATCTGTTCTATAGAAATCTTATAGTTAAGCACAGGTCGTAGCACGCTACACAATTATGTTCAACCATGAGATGAGATGTCCAATCACCGCCACGAACTCCCACAGGGGGCCTACTCCTCCCGTGGTACCAGAAAAAGGCTTTCGGTCAAGCTTCGCAACCTTGCGGACACTTCCAGTTAGCCACCTTACAGCCCAGGACTGGCAGCCTTTGGTACCAATAGATTTCTCAGCTGTTATAAGGATCCACAAACTAACTGCCTACTGCGTCTTCTATTTAATATTTCTCCATACGGTTTCCGAGAAAACTCCATTTAGATTGCCATCTAGATACAACGCATGCATTTAGCAGGGCTTAACATTCCCTTTAGGAGAGGCCGTCCACTACTCCCGAGGAGACCCAATCTCTCTCGTTTAGAAGAAGACCTTTTCTAACCTTGAAAGCAATACCAAGACGTATCGCTTCCAGATTAAGAGCAAAAGGTGGAATTCCCAATAAAACTTTCATTGTCTCTGTGGAGACAATGCGGCACACAGGTCGGCAACCGAGTAAGGCGACTCTTTGGCAAGCCAAAATCCAACAGCAGCCATCTGCACTCTCAACACTGTCGTACCGTACCGACGCTTTATATGTTGCAAAAGCAAAAATGAGGCCATCGTATATGATACGAACAGAACGTCGGTTAAGCCCTCAGTCATATCGCGGAATGTGCCTTACCTGGCCTACATCACACAACATGCGTTTCTTCACTTGGACAAGATGTGGTATGTACTTCATACGTTCACCCAACGTAATGCCTAGATTCTGGCCTCAGTCACATACATATCTAATGCTAACTCCGTTCATAAGCAACATTAAAACCGCCTTGTCCTGTGACACTCTTGCGCTAACGTTTCCTCTTCATCCTGTTGGCCCTGGACTGGAGTGGCCCTTAAGGATAAGGAGGATGTCGTCTGCATAACCGCACCGCACCCGCAAAGTTCATTCAATCCCCCCAGAAGCAGAACGGTTATTTCGTATTCGAATGAATATGAATTCAGTACGAGTACTTTCGTCGTTAAGATGCACCATTTGTTTTGAAAATTTGTTGGCCCCTTCAGATACGTATATTTAAAGTATGGTTGTCCTTAAAATACACGCAATATTGCTCCTTTCATAAACTAACGTATTCACTGGCTTTGTTCAGAAGGAAAATCTTCCTTGTTTGCTTCCTCCCTTTGGAGCAAAGCAGAAGCTTCGCATCACATTTCAATATTACGAATAAGAATGTCCTCAATATAAGTCCAAGTATAATTCAACTATGAGTGCAGGAACATCTACGACTACAGCTCTCAACATGGAATTAGCATTCAATATATCCAAACAGCATTACCGCATTGTAAAAGCACTACTCGTTCATACTTCATGCATAGTGAGTGAGTACGAGTCTGTCATAAGGATGTCCTTATTGTGTTACACATGAATGTCATTGTCGTTGTTGTCCGAGTAATGCCCCCCATAGTGTTGGTTAACATCATGTCGAGGAATTAGGTTAAAAGGACTTTCTCCAATGCCCCACTCAGGATAAAGTAGACATTCACGACAATTACGTTACATCACATCGTTGATGATGGAGCAATGAGGAGTTGTATAGTATGTTACTTGAGAGCTGATGGGGACTTGTAATTCCAACTCACCCTCCTAAATGCACACACTCGTACTCTTCTACGCATTGAGCTTGTTATACTGTATCCCGCTGCATAACCAAGTGTAATTACTGCATTGGGGTGTTGTGGTTGCGGTCAGATACTCATTTCCTGTGCTTCATACGAGCATAGATTATATCAATCCATTACGATAGCCATGTCGAATGTTTTGTACTTTTGTGCAGGACAGGCTAGAATGTAGAAGCAGCAGCAGTTCTATAAAAAGCCCGCTCCATCCGGAAAGGATCTATACAACCACCATGTTGGCATTAAATTAAAAAGGAGAAAAAACACAAATAATATCCAAACATCTTATCCTATTACCGGACGCACTCTTGGAAGGCCACAGGACTAAGATTTCATTAAGACACAATAAAAATCGAGAGATATATTCGTACATATGTACGACTGGAAAGGAGGCAAATCCTTGTGGTGACAGACGGCCTCGGCTACTACATACTCGTATATCTGAATCAAGGACTAACTGGGTCGGTTAAGAGTCATTGCAGATCGTTGGTAGCCAACGACAACTCCGAGAATTCTACTATGCTATACTACAACTGTCGTTCATCATGTTGTGGTAATCGGATTACAGCTTACTTTTACCGTTATGCCAAATAAAATGGCAGCACCCATAAACAATTCTACAAGTAGCAAATACGAATTAGTTGATTGGCAGGATTTTATGAGGGTGAACAGTTTTACCTTTTAACTAAAAGTTGTGACCAGACCAAAGTCGATTGGAATCCTATGGGAATCAAGGGTCTAGAACTGGCAATTGGTAATCGGTTTTTCTCCTTTTGACGTCAATTAACCAGAGTAATGTACCTACTACAGTTGTTCAAACTCGAATTCGATTTTCGATGTGAGTTGTGGCGATGGTTGTTTATTTATTTTTGATTTTCTAAATCCCTTTGGGCTTCGTTTCGTTGGTGGGTAGATACTATCCTCTTCCAGGTATTCCAGGCACTCGGGGAATGAATTGGGTTTTTGGTCATAGTATTTTCTTTGAAGTGTCATTTGGATGTCCAGGAAGTTTTACGGGTCCCTTTATATGATACATAGGTGGGTTACCTACGCTTTGTCATCTTTTGAAGTAAGGACTCTTAAATACTGTTGTAATATTTGTGAAGGTATAGCAGGGTTCGAGGAGATATTCAGACGTTAAATAGGCCAAACTAGTCTTCAGGGTGAACCGGAAAATTATCAGAAATATGCTTATTACTTTGGACTTTGCATCCTACGTCGATTGAGGCTCCTATCTAACCATAGATACTGTCATACGAGGTCTTGAAATCGATAAATAGGTCGTGTGTATCAATCAATCATGGGTTTTCTCCAATATCTGCGTAGTGTGAATATTTGGTCGGTGGTGCACTTTCCTGGCCTGAAGCCACACTGATATGGATCTGTCAAGTTGTTGACGATTGTGTTCACACAATACGATGTCAAGAAGACTAATGCCTCTGCAGTTGGCGCAGTTCAGTGGGTGTCCTTTCTTGAGGATCGGACAAACAATGCTGAAGCTCCATTTATCGAGCATACTTTCGTTCGACCATATTTTAGAGATCAGTTGGTGTATGCTCCTTACCAAGTCGTTACCTGCCGCTTTGAAGAGCTCGACAGTCAGGCCGTCTTCTCCACCCGCTTTGTTGGTCTTAAGGTTGGATATCGCTATCCTCACTCCATCCAGGTCAGGTATGTAAACGGAGCTTTTGGTCTGCATCGTCCAAACCGAAGGTTCATTCTAGCTAACAGTGGTATTTATGTCGTCATCGCCGTTATACAGTCTACAGAAATGATCTTTCTTCAGCATGTACTGCGACTCCACTACGAGGTGCCCAGGTTCATCTCTACAGGCTTCGGTTCGGGGCTTGTGTCCGCGGCATGTTTTCTTTTACCTTTTGGTAAAATTTCCGAATCAAATACCTGGAGCAATGCTCCTTCTTTTTCTTCCTGAGAAGTCGGTGTTCGTCTCTCCTCTTCTGCTCACAGAGCTTGTAAGCAGCTCTTGTCCTCCTACGCAGCGCCCATTTGTATGCGTCTTGCTTAGCTGCATGTGCTTGTCGGCATTCGTCATCAACCCAGGGGTTTCGTTGTGAAACACAGCACATAAGTAACGGCATCTCTGATGGCTCTCTGGAATTGTTGCCATTGGTCTTCGATGCTTGATGCTGGCAACAAGGGACTTCTTAAGAGATTAAGAGAGACTCGAACGCAGACCGATTTGGCGATCTCTTTCGATTGTAGCCATCTGACGTCGAAATTCCTCAAAATATTCACCCCGATCACGAATGTCGTTTAACACCTTGTCATAAAAAGTCTCTATGAAGTTTGTATTATGATTGCCGTTGAAGTAGTCGTTTAACGTCACAAAACGACATATGGCGAGTAACCTCATGTCGAACATATTTCTTGAGTGACATATGTCGTGTACCGGTATTCTGATAGCAGGTTAAGTATACTAAAACGTCAAGTAAAACGACAAAAGAAGTGAATTTAGATTTTGTGAACGCCTTAAATGGATAGTCAAGCAAAAAAGTAAGTTTTCTTTGTGTTTTAACTTGAATGGTGTGAAAATATATTTTGTATTAATTTTATTTTGTAAGGTTTAAAATTTCCAGCTCAAAACAAATAAAGCGGCTGGTTGAATTGATGGAGAAGGTGTTCCTTAACCGGAGGCAACCAAAAATAGTTGGAAGGAGGTAGCAGCATGTTTGAATAGTTTGGGGCCACCTATAAGCAATGAAAAAGAGGGGCAAAAGGTACTTGAGGCACAGGCTAAATATCAGTAAAAAAGTAATTGTGATTTATAGGTTTGGTGTGACTTAAAGTTTAAAGTTAAGAAGAAACTTCTAGACAACAAGAGAGACTGCGAAGCTACAGGATGGGGACTATACAGGCAAACAAATTTAAACGACATCGATGAGTCGGTTTCTTTAAAAGAAAGTATTGATCCGTCAGCAAGTGTTTTTGGACGCCATCGAATTGCTGCGAAACCAGAACTTAATATGGTTCCATCATTTGACCTATCATCAGACAATATTCCGTCAACTTCGATCGCAAGTCGTGCAAATAAAAAAGAAACTTCCTTTTCTTGCGTTGTAGGATTTCCACCTCCTCCAGAGCTTTCGAATACAAATCAAATGGATTGCATTTTGATCTTATACTTTTTCTTATTTTAATTAGTTCTCTTTAATAAAGATCCTGATCTTCGTCCTCCAATCAATAACCACAGCAATGCTATCCATATTTTCTTTAAAAAATGTTGCATCACTACCAATTTCACACAAAAATTACATTTTAAAAATTTTAATTCCGATAGAATTCGGGAAAAAAACACCATTTGACAATTTGAACTTTCAATTTGACAGCCAGCTGCAGTTGTGACATGTATGTGGAACATACAGTCGAGTCGGTAGAGGTCCATTTACAGCCAGCGAACTGTGACAAGCGAATCGATCCAGGTTTCGGAAATTTTGACTTTTCTTTCACAGCCGCATTTTTTTGGTCGTAGAAGTGTGCGACTGTCGATTGCAGCTGATTGAGAAATAAACAAACGATTGGAGGTTAAACACGCACGACCTGTTTGGTCGTGCGAACTGTGGATTCAATTCTTGGCATGTGGAACGTGAATAAATCTTGACAGTTCGCACCGAAATTCAACTAGTCGCAGGTAAATTTTAAGAATGTGATTTTCCTAATAAAACCCGGTGAAATTATTTGTGTTTGGTTTTTGAAACCTAGATGTATACGCCCTATTTCGTTTCCCGTGTTGTAATTTAGATTTTGGATTTATTAAATATGGTAAAATTGACTTGGTCACAGTTCGCACAATCGCAAGTTCGCTGGCTGTGAATGGACCTTAAGGGTTAGTGATACCGACACTCAAAACACTTTGTGTTGTTTTAATAAAACGACTTTCTTGATTGGGGTGATAAGTTTGTCTTAGCGCTGCTCGGGATATCTCCAACCGTACCTTGGCTACAACAAGGTAATGGTCCGAGTTGATGTTGGCTTCTCGGAACATTTGGATATACACAATACTGTAGGAGTGTCTTGCATCGATAGCAATGTGGTCAATCTGGTTGATGTGGAAACAATGTGCTAGCTTCGACAATCTTTCGCCCCATCGGAAAGTCGATTAGTCTGAATCCGTTATCGGAGGTGGTGTCGTGCTGGCTATATCTTCCGACAGTACTACCAATGATGCCTTCTCTTCCTAGCTTTGCATTAATATCTTCGAAGGCAATTTTAATGTCATAAAGCTATTTTCAGTGTCGTCATCTTTGTCCTCTGCAGATTTAATGCGCAAACATATGAGGCTAAATTGGAAAATAGATATATGGATTGATTGTTACGGATAACTGGAAAGTCAAGACTTATTTCCATTTGTTTGTCGTCGATAACAATCGCCATGGCAAATGTCGCAGTTTTTCATCCTCCTTTTGTCCGGTCCATCCCATTGCAATCCCTGAATGGCGATAAGATATGCTTCGCAACAGTCTCCGCTAATTGTTCGGCTGCATGTTGATTATTGAAGGACCTAACATTGAACGTGCATATCCAAAGTTCGTTATCGCCGGGGCACTTCCATTATTGGTATCCCTAGGAAGAGAGATCCGCAACACCAAGTAATCAGTTCAGGGATATAAGCACTGCCTTTGGACCATTTAGGGCTCATCCAAAACTATCACTTTCTCAAACTCCTGACTTAGTCTCGAAAATCCGTACCGGGCTGAGCTCCAAATGTGTCGGAGTAATTTGAATAAGGTCTCATTTGTTTCGGGACGTTACTTCGCCGTTGATTCTATCTGGGGAATTTATCCGCTGTCCCGTTTATAGAGCTGCTTATTTTGTCTGCTGGTAAGCATTCCCGTTTATAAGCTTAGCAGGTCGAGTCCAGATGTATTTTGTGTTTAACGTGAACGCCTATCGTGGAAACTTAAGCTCACGGGATGTCCATACATCCATGGGGACAAGGATACGCCTTGCCATCGCTTACCTACATTAGAATAATACCAATGCGTAACTGTGTTTAGGGCACAGCTCCACCCTCGGTATGAGTCGAGGCCTACCTAAAACCTCTTACTGATCTTAGGGTCTCAGCATCCAACACTTTCAGTACCCTATCAGGGCTACCCTTTCATATTACCCAATAGCCATGTATTTCTTTCCCCTCTTTGGTATCTTTTAGAAAAATTTAGAATTATTGAATTCAATTTAACGGACATATTGACAATACATTTCTACCAATTTTGGACGAAAGAAATCTATTGCGCTGTTTCCCAAGGTGAAACACTACTGTGGGCACGAGCTAGCTATGCTCAGAGTGTCCTATGGAAGATTTTCGCCTGCCATTGTGATACCGCTTGTCCCCTTGTTCATGAGTATACCTATATTGAGATAAGGAAACTCGTATTAGATATAGTGCCACATTTCTTCTGTAAGGCAAATAAGCCTAAGTTTTGTGTATCCTTACTGACCATTTTACCAAAGTTGGGATTGTTTTCCATCTTGTCATACTTATCATAGTTTTATAAGTCTTGCCGAAAAACATTCTTAAGTGGCGTCGTCCTTGTCTTCCGTAGCGTCATAAAGACATATCCAGCTTATGGTAGATTAGATGTGGATCTTCATAAGATGCACTTGCACCATTCTGGAGCTCAGAAATCTTTACCTAAGTTTGTCACATATGGCAAATCCATATTCGTATAAACGCTATTTCTTTTTAAATCAAACCCCGTAGAATACATCACGATTTTTACCCTTCAGTTGTTGCAAAATCAAAGAAAATCTATTTATTGCTCAGATCTTACAATGTATCTAACACTAGGGTGTGCGGTATGGAAAGTTAAAAGTAAATGAACAGTAGTTACACCATACGTAATGAACGTTATAGTGAACGGATGTGTTTTATTTGGTTCCTTTTAATTTGGTGAAAGTTGAAAGTTTGTCATTTTAATTTGGTAAAAGTTGAACAAAAATTAGCCATTTTATTCACAAAGAAATGTTTTGTGTGCTGCTAAAGTTTATTGATCCAGTTAAACTTAAAAATCTAGTTTCCGGGCACGAAAAATTTGAAAAATTTGTGATTTGCACCCAATATCTACAGTAAAGTTTCTCTCTTCTCAAAAAATCATGTCAGCTGTAAAACTACGCTCAAAAGCTGCTCCCACAAAAGGCCTTCCAACTACGCCTACAACTGTCTCCCCTCCCGTCGTGAAGGGCAATCAAAACGAGAACACACTCACTGCCAAAATCTTGGATGAACATCTAACTAAGCAAGCGGAGTCTATGAGACTTGGCTTTGCAGAAGAAATTTCCAAAATGCGGAGTGAATTTCTTCAACGCGTTGAGGAAATTAAAGAGAGTTGGGATCGACGATTTGATGATGTCAACAAAGTAATATCCCACCTTACTAAACAGGTCCCACGCATTGAAGAAGACGCCAAAACAGCCAAAAGAGATCATCTTCCAGTTTCGAGACTTTAAGAATGCGAACTACAGTGAGTTGCTGTATGACATTCAGTGTACTGATTGGAATAGTATGAGGTACATGCAGTCTGTTAACGATAAAGTTGTGTTTTTTCAAGAGCAGATCAGATACCTATATAATAAACATATCCCACTAAAATCAAAAGTTATCCGTAGAACGTCGCTAGCCTGGCTCAGCAGCGAAATTAAGAAGCTGATGCTGCAACGTAATACAGCCTATAGTCTATGGAGACGATATAGAGTCGAACCGCTATATCGAGAATACTGCCGTTTGCGAAACAAAGCAGTGTGCTAGACATAAGGTCCGCAAAGACGCTTTACTATGAAAATAGGTTAAGCCAAAGTTGTTCTTCAAAAAATAAATGGAAAACTGTTAAGGAACTTGGAATTGGAAAAGAGATTCCAAAAATAGCCGATAACAATGACTGTGAAACCATTCTCTTTAACAAATGAAAACGAGTATAATACATTTGATCCTTCAGACAACTCCATCTCCAATGAATCTTTCGGTTTCGTATATATCAGTGATCAAGAGGTTGTCGAAGCGGTTCTATCAATTAAGTCAAACGCAACCGGCATCGACGGTGTTGATCCCCGGTTCGTAAAAATTCTCCTTCCTTACATTCTTCCTTTCATTACCCACATTTTTAACAGCATAATAACAGCTTCTGACTATCCACGTGAATGGAAGAGGGCAAAAGTTATCCCAATCCCCAAAAAAGGTAATGACGATTATAGACCCATAGCGATTCTCCCATTTTTAAGTAAAGTGTTTGAAAAAGTAATTTTGAAGGAAATGCAAGCATATTTGTCTATACATAAGCTAGTAAGCAGTTGTCAGTCCGGTTTTCGTCCCAAACACAGCTGCAAGACAGCATTATTGTCAGTAGTCGATGACATTAGGAAGTCGTTGGACAAATAATATATTACTTTTCTAATTCTCTTAGACTTTTCAAAAGCGTTCGATACTGTTAACCATGTTCTTCTTTGCCAAAAACTTCAGACCATGTATAATTTCTCCAAAGAATCGGCAAAGCTTATTTATTCCTACCTAGTAGATAGGCAGCAATGTATTGTGGTCAACAATAAAACTTCGAGCTTTCTTAGGGTATCGAATGGAGTTCCTCAAGGTTCAATACTTGGACCTGTCCTTTTTTCTATGTACATCAATGACTTGTCACAAATTGTCCAACGGTGTCTGATCCACATGTATGCCGATGATGTCCAATTGGCTTTGAGTGGAAATATCAATGTCTTAGATCAAGTTGTCGCTTTGATGAATGAAGAATTGGACAATATTTTTCTCTGGGCTCAACGTAACTTTCTATGTTTGAATCCGGAAGCTCTCGTGATTCATAGGAAAACACAGAACCTATCTACCTTTCCACCGATAAAACTTGGTGAAGAAATCGTCCCCTTTGTTCGCACTGTAAGAAATCTCGGACTTATTTTGAACGACTCCCTAACATGGACTGACCATATAAACTCTGCTATAGGCAAGGTTTATGGAGGGCTTCGTATGCTTTGGTCGACTCAGATGTTTACACCTACAGCTATAAGAACTATGCTGGCGAAAACGCTCATACTGCCAATTTTGCTGTATGGGTGTGAGGTCTATGGCAAAGTTGACACAATTTCTAAAAGGAAGCTTAATGTTGTATACAACAATATTGCTCGGTATATCTATCGACTCCGAAATTATGATCACGTGTCAGTTTACTCAAAGTGTATTGTCGGCTCCTTGTTCGATAACCTGCTAGTGCTTCGATCCTTATCTTGCCTGCATGACATCATACAGACACATCAACCTGAGTATCTCTATACCAGATTAGTTTTTCCTCGGTCGCAAAGGACTCTTACCTTAATGCAAACTCCACATTCTTGTCTGACATCGGAGCGGCAATTCTTCGTTCATGCCATTCGCCTATGGAACTCCCTGCCCCGTGAACTAAGAGGAGTCAGAAACACAAAAAGGAATTAGGATTTAGGAATTTACCTTTGAGGTACTTGGCCAGTGAGTATAATTAATTAGCATATTCAATTTAAATTGTTGGTATTTATTTATTATTTGTTTTGTTTCGATTAAATTCTTAATTAATTATCTTTTTTTAAATTCACATGTTTGTTATTTGAATCTTGTTTTCTTTTTTTACCTTTTGTTTTTTCTTTATGTTTCTTATTTAAATATTTCTTGTTGTTATCCCTATGTTTATTTTATTATGTTCAATTTGTAAACTTAATTTTAAGGCTTTCACTATTTTATAAGATTTATCTTACTGTGATAAGCAATTTCATATTCAATAAATACAAATACAAATACACTACCGTTCAAAACCGCTTAAGATTGGACCGCTATCATCCGTCTTCCCGAACGGTCGGCCGTTTTTCTTTTTCTGTCTGGTGGAGTTTGTTTTTATTTTTTTGTTTAACGCGGACGAGTGCCTAGCTACACTATCAAATCAGAAAAAGTAATTATGTTTTTTTTTTTGTTGCTACTCTCCGTCTTCCTTCCTCGTCCAGGCTATTCCTTTATTTTTCCATCCTTGTCCTGTTCTGTTTTCCCTTCCTTGAAACCCTCCACAATTCTTCTATAACCTTTCTTTTTTTTTGACTCGCTGTTTGTTCTTTTTTCACCATATAACTTTCTATTAGTTTTTTTTTTAAAAAAAAAACCTCTTTCGGGCTCTACGGTCAACCAAGAAGTGGTCGCCCTGATTTTACATATGTTCACTCAGACCATTGACCATTCGCACACACATTCATCCGTCTCACCGAATCGGTTCTAGCGGGCCCAATGATTGGTGTATATATACACCGCTCCGCTACTTAGCAGAAGCGTGTAACCATGTCTTGGAGCTCCGCTAGACTGCTTTTCCATACTCCCAAGCATGCTACTTTCACTATCCAGGCCCTCGGGGAAATCTCCGAGTTATGGAAATTTCTTTTGGCCCGAGTGAACATTTCCCTCAAATTATCTTGGGTTCCAACCACCTTTTTTGCCCAAAATTTATCCCTTAGACAAGTCAAAATGCCAAAGAAAGTTTGTTTTTACATAAGGCGAACAAAGGAGAAACCAAGTCAGGATCTAGGGTCTCAAGTCAAAACTTTTTGAAATTATACGAGTTGGTGACGAAGGAAGAAGGAATATAAATGAACCCTGTGGACTTCCGTGCAGATTTGGGGGGGGGAAGAGGAAATATGAGATAGCGTCCTATTGTTTACATTTCTTTTTTTTGTTGATTGTTTTACAATTTGTATTGTTTGTGTTTCGTTTGCAGGATGTTGCAGGCAGTCCGCCTGCCTCTAGGCAACTTGTCCGGATTGTTTGTTTTACACAGAGGGTTCCAGACCAACCATCTGGCCCATGGTGTATAGCGCTTGGATAGTGACCGATAAGCAAAGAAGCGGAAAGACAGGGTTAAATAAACCACCAATTCTTTCCGCTAATATGCTTCTCCAAAGAGACAACAGACGTAATGAAGAAGGACCGGGTCAAGCGGTTGGGCGCTGGAGGGACGGAGTGGATGCCTTAACTCTACTTAAGGCTGGAGACTACCCATTAGGGGAGACAAAATAACATTTGGGACAAGGGTCAGCTATTTCGTGTTGGACCCTTGCAAAACAAATAAGACTTATAGCGTTTTCCTTGAGCTCTTGTAGCAGACGGCCCCCCTGTTCTGCTGGGTTCTTCTTAAGGCCTTTGACAGTCCGTCGCACCTATTTATGTTGTCCTTCCAAGATACTGAGAAAGTGCATCGATGACTGTTCATCTCTCTCAGGATTTTGGAAGAACAACTGTTAAGAGGGAGAAGGTTCGAAGGGGTGGAAACGAACGTTTTGAAGGAAAAAGAGTCCAGCTTGTTGTGGTAAATTTTATCGCAACACAGTCAAGGATAATTGCTAATGGACGCATGCTTTTAAGTGTACGAATATTCCACATTCAAATCCGAAGTTTCGTCTAAAAGCCGTGTGCAAGAGTCGCCCATAGTGAATCTATTTACATATATCCGAACCCATAATTGGTTTGTCACATCATTTAACTTCTTTTGTATAGGGTTGTGAGCCCTATGTTAAAGGGGAGCACTACAGGGCGGCACCCAGGTTCGAACTGTTGTGCTTCGAAGATTTATAAACAATTCCTACACTGTTACGCGCTTTTAAGTTTATTGAGACACATTCGCAACATGAAATCTGTAAATAGCATTCCAAGAAGGTTCCCTTAAATATCCAGAAACATCCTAGTCAAGGTAAAAACCATAGGTGGCCGTAGTTTAGTGGTAGTGAAGGTTCGGTATTCGAACTCCAGCCGTGCCCGAAAGACTTGCTTTCTTTCAGTCAACAAAAGTCAACTAGACTACACAACAACAAGCCAGCTCTCACTAACAATTTAGTCTTCCCAATCACTGAGCCCAAGCATCCAACAAACTTAACACATGCTGAGGCATTATAAGTGTATTCATACCCACTTGATTGTTATGTTCTTTTCAAAAAAAATAATAAAAATCTTTTTAATGAAATTGTTACGTATACGCCATGAATGTCCCCACAGACAGACACAACTATGATTGACAACCACTACATCTAAACTCAAATAAAATTCAATCAAATCAAAATGGCATAAAGATAAACTGATGGATAGGCAAACTAAGGCAGAGTTATCAAAAGTCATCATGCACACAACACCAAAGTGACTCCTTTTAATTATCAGAAGCCGTTACTTGTACCCTCATAACTTTGCTCCATGGAATTAGATCGTCTAACAAAACTTTTCCCCCTACCTCGAACATCTTGATTTATCTGTTCGACAAAAGTTTTTATCACTTTCAAAACCTCCCTTCATTACTGTCATTCCATTTGAAAGGGGACACCCTTATGCACTGACCTACCTATTTACAGTCGGTAAAACAATTAAAAGACCAACCTTCCGCCATAGATATCTCATGGAACACAGAGGGTAAAATGAATTATTCACGATTGAATTCGCTCTCTCCCTCTCTCCAGAAAATTATAGATGCACCCTCCAAACCAAAAACAAATCAGAGTCGAATCAGAGCTCTATGTCTAGATACTCTAAATAGAACAGCTCACCGACCACCACTGTAGGGTAATAAATTGTCTTATGTTAAATTTTTAAACATCTTTGCGGTCAATTTCATTGCACGACTCCGACGGAATGAAACCTAAAACCAAATACATCCCAAGGATGATATACTCGTACATACCATCCCCCTTTGGACATGATTTCTTCGTTGGTGATGGGGCTTCAACCTGGAATCTCCCCAAATGGCCATATCGACAAAGGACTACCTACCTATACAATGTACAAACACAAATCCCGTCACTTGCCAAAATATCAAATTTATCACTTTTGTCCACCTAACAGATCCTGTTGGTATGTATCTGAAACGTATAAAATTACACACAAACATATGTCTAAGTTTTGTGTTCTTTCGCTGGGTTTGTGTGTGTATGATTGGCGAGATACGAGACAAGTATACCACAATTGCCAGGAGGGATTCCAACAATCCTATACCACCACCGTCCGACCATCAACGGGAGAATAAAAACACGTGAGTCGCGTTTTATACATACAATAATCATAGTCGAACCCCTTAATTCCTCATCATCCTAGAATAAGGTACAGTTGTGCGTCTGGTGACACAGTAACATACACAGAAAAGAAAGGACACCCGCTCTCTGGAGCACATGAACAAAAGGACGATGAAATGTGTTTAGGAGAAAATTTCGCAAAATTTTTTTTATGGTTACTGGTGTGAGTGTTGCCACTTTGACTGCTGTCGGATGAAATGAACTTCGGAGTCTACGAATTGTAGAATGAAAAAAAGGAGCTTTTAGGGACAATGGAGTTTCTCGATTCGATTGTGCAAACGAAAATGATAAGTCGGACTTGCCAAGGTAAACTAGAGGGAACTTCAGTGCATGACTAACTTAACCCTAAGTGGCTCTGCAGTTTAGGGTTGACGTGAGCCATCAGTTTCTCACACCAAGTTGGCTGAGTTCTTTTTCCGACACATCGTTTCTCCGAAATGGATTAGAAGACAATTTGGGTCAGAACGGTTGCGTTCATTCACCACCAGCCATCGAAATCGATGAACTGCAGCCTTTCCGCCAAATTCGCTGTATTGCAAGTGCAGGACCGCAAATCGATTTCTACAACATATGACGTTTCCATTCGCCCATGCCTCCACGTCTACAGGACTTGTCCAATTAGGTTCTTATACGAGTACAGAGCTTTCATCGTGAAAGGAACTTATTTTTTAAATGGTGGTCTTCGTCGTTAAATACTTTGCAGAGGTCCTTTCAAACTGTCAATATCGACTGTGACTCTACTATCAAGTTCTGATCCTTATCTCAGACTATCAATGAGTTAAGAAGGTTATACCCTTCCGAAATACCACTAATGAGATTCTCAGTAAGACCTTCACTATTTTAGTTTTGTTCTATGGCACAAAAGCTAGGACATTGGCAGAGGCTGGCTAAAACTTTTCGGTCGCTTTGAACGCAAATTTCTTCGATTGATTTTAGTTCCCGACTTTGAAGGAGAAAATGTTAAATCGAACTCTATGAGCTGTACAGCGACATTGTGAAGAAAATGCGCATCAGTCACCTAAGATAGTTCGGGGTGGTAGAGCTCCGGCATGAAGAGTCTTCGATTCCTAGCCGGAAAGATTTTATTTTTTGTGGGAAAACCCTTTTCCAGTGAGGATATTCAACTTTCTGCAGTTCACAACTGTGTAAATTTGTTGTATGGTATGGCTTATTGGCCCACTGTGATCCTCCTACTCTTAGAACCAACTTGAGCTGCTGACGAAGTGGTGGAAATACTCGCAACGCTCGGAGAAGCTCGCTTATAGAGACCTACAACAGATATGTGAAGCTTTTGCCAAAGTCATTTGTAAAAATGGTAAGCCTTCTTAAAAACAGTGTCCAGTTATGACACCTATGATATTTCTGATGATAATACATCTCCTGTTTTGAAAGATCAAACTCTTAGATCTTCAGATTTTTGAACAAAAAGTCCGTCTAAGATTTGTTCTTCTATTCTTCTCTGGAATATCGCTGTGGCTCGACATGAAACATAAGGGGATGTTAAACTGCTCTGCTATTTTCTTGAGATACTCGTACGATCGGCATTCAAGGGTGTTTTTAGAGTTTTCCGATCAGGAATATCGCTTGCAGATATCACGTCTTCTTTTAGGCAAAACAGGGCTTCTTTCGGTTCAAAAATTTGCACCTTGAGTAAACTGCAGTGACTTAGACCGCAGAAGGAGAGGCCTGGGTTAAGCTTTTCTGGGAAAATACCGCCGTCAACCCCGCTATCAGTCTTCGATACAGCTGTATAGAAATGAACTGACTTGTCGTCCATTAAGTCATCTTCCTTTCAGAAAGCTCTAGAAGCGATGCTTACATAAAAATCTTTGTCAAACTAATGTTGGGGCTTAATGTAGTTGATATTCTCTGGAAGGATTCCTAGTGTGTTAAGAATATTAGCTAGGCCAAATAGTTATTTTGTCCATTGTGTAGTTGCTTGTTGCCGAATAGATGCGTTAGCAGTCACTTGCCTGCTGTAAACATCAAGGGGAGTCAAGTGAAACAACAGCGGCTGCCGCAGAGGGAGCCTTGCTTCAATTGCTGCTGTTTACTGCATATTTCGCGACCCTCTACCCGACAACAAATTGACAATTTACAATTAATTAGACAACTAACAATGTACACAAAATTTCAATTGTGAATGCTATTAAAAATTAACAATTAACTTGCAATTAATTTATTTGTTGAATAATTTAATTGCAATTCAAATATTAAATTCAATCTGAAATGAAGTTAATTGCAATTAATTATTGTACTTCCCAATTGATATTAATTGATTGATGCCCTATTGTGCTAAGACGACTTAGTATAACAAAGTTATCTGCACAGGTGTCCAACTTCCTAGCACCTGCTTCCGGAAACATCAGCAGTTTGTTGACCACTGAATTTCAGAGAAGGAACGGATCTATTCTAACGCATCATTTAACAGAAGCCCTAACTAGTTTGGTGTTGATAATCCTGTGAGTCCTCTACTTTTAGAGCTGACAGAGCCGTTGCGATTGCGAATGTTTTGACGTTGTTAAGGGCACTTTCTATGTCAAGGAGCGCAGCCATAGTGCATTATGTATAATGTTGGGATCGTTCGATGTGGCTAGTCCGTTTCCAATAACTATCCTTTACAATATTAATGTTGAACCGAAGACAAAAGTGGTGGATCGATTCCAGATCGTATATACTCATAGATATCAATCACCAGTCATTCTAGAGTTCTTAAAACAAAAGATGATAGACTTATAAGTTTGAGGTCTTTTAAGATAAAATGAAAATGTTTTCCGACTTTGGGGAAGGAGACCACTATAACTTCCCTCTCTATGCCAGAGGAACGTGAGTAAATTCTACGCAGCTGCTCATGATATTCACTAGCGTTGGCAGGATGATATCAGGGGATCTTTGTAGTTCGGCAGGGTCAGCATACTTGTATGGTTTGAAGCTATACAGCGCCCAAAGAAGCTTGTCTCTTGAAATCATTTAAGCTAGGTAGTGCTGTTACTGGCTTTGAATATGGAGTTAAATGAAAAGTGGGTATCCAGTAGCAGGTTGAGTGATTCTTTGGCTTGAGGTCGTTCAAGAGTCGTCGGTTTTTTAGAGAGGATTTTTCTTAGCCGCGGTTTCTGTTATCATGTCACAGAATAACCTTCGGGAGTGCAGAGTCTCAGTTGAATTTGTTGAAAAGTGAATTGGAAGAGGGCAGAATGCTAGTGGTATATAGAAAACCATAGTTGAAAACCTTGGCTAATGGCACGCGTAAACTAATGTTTTTTTTATGTTCCAAAGCAGTTGTAGAACCTAAATTGATGTTCATTGGCTGTATATATCTGCGGGTGTTTAAGTGATTGTTGGTCCGTTCTCGTAGTAGAGGTTTTGACGTAAGGGCTTAGAATTGATCTCTACGAGCTGTAAAGTGACATTGACCCGATAAAAATAGTGTAACTGCAGGAAGTAAGTCAGACACCCTATTGATTGAAGCCTAGGTTCACCCTGCGTTGTAGCATTACGGCTAAAAGAATCATCGCAGCAGCCCATGGATTAAAGGGATGGCTTTTAATTCAGGACTAGAGTCATCTATACTTATGCTGACTAACAAAGCTTGCTCAATCTTTGAAAGAAGAGCCGTGGGTCCCTTTCATTTTGTATCAAAATACCAGCGGCTTCATTGGGCCGTATTTTTAAGTATACTAAGTTACAGTCAATGGAAATAACTATCGAGACATGTTGGAACATAAGTAAGTTAAGTCTTTACACAATTTAAACTTGAAGAGTCCGGCAAGGTATTCTGGAGCTCAAAATTCCTTTGAAATATACAAGAACTTTCTGATTGACTTCAGTTAGACTGAAGTACCTAGTTAACGTAGCTCGTATAAGGGATCTGTCATGTTGTTGACGCCATCATTGATTCAATCACGCAAACTCTTAAGCTCTACGCCTGCTTTAAGCTTCAGACTTTGCATAAAAGCCTTACATAACCATCTGTGTTATGTCTTTTTTTTCCCAGCTCAGGTAGTCTAATCCTCCATAAATAGTAGCGCACAGAAGATCTCATATAGGTCGAAGTGCTCCTTAAGGCATTTCCCAAGGCCTTTCCTCCCGAGAATCGAAATTGCTCATTCGGCAGCATTGGACATCTTTCCACATCTAACACCACTTGACTTGCAGACCAAAAAAATTGCTGGCAACAGTGCAACAGTACAGCTCACTAAATTGGGTCACTTCAAGAGCGGTAGTTTCTAGCACAACACGGTCCTAGCGGAGCTAGCTACTGCCAGGCAATCCAATTTAAACGGATGAAATTCCTTCCTTCGACATTCCATTGATATACTATATCCGGAGAGAGAGAACTGCGAAAAAATACAGTAATCATGCCAAATGAAATTGCAATTTTCACAAATGGTTCGAAAACAGAGGATGGAACAGGTTCTGGTATCTTCTCAGAGGACCTAGTAATAAGAGTGTCCATAAGCCTGCTGGACGCAAGTAGTGTCTTTCAATTAGATGTTCTGGCTGTCCTCAGGGCGGATGAGCTAATGCAGATGAGATCGGTATCCGGAAGAGAGATCGCTATTTTTATCGATAGCCAGGGCACACTTAAAGCAATGAAATCGACCTACATCAATTCTGGTATAGTCAGGGGCTATCGCACAGTGTTCAAAACTTTATGTAGTCAGAACCGAGTGAGACTGTGCTGGGTGCCAGGACACTGCGGTATAGAGGAAAACGAACAAGCGCATGAGCTTGCAAGAAGAGGAGGACTATTCGGTTGCTAACATCACAAAACTCCTTTTCATAGTAAGGGACACCATCGAGAAAAAATGTATAAAGGCTGCCAACCTAAGGTGGTCAAGAACACGGTCTTGAAGGAAACGGGCTCTCTGGCTTCTTTTTAACATTAATAGGAGTCATGACGGATACTGCCTCCTGCGGAAACACACAAAAAGAGTCAAATTGTGGGATAAGGATATTTGCAGATACTGGGCTGTTCTGCAAGCTGTTGAGGACATAACGCACATACTGTGTGAACGAGAGGCAACATCGCGTAGTCGAAGGAAAAGGCGAACTTCAAGAGCCTTCTTGGCCCTTGCACGCAAATTGGATGTTTCACCAGAAAAATTAGTTATGCTTTTGGCCTATTAATATAAATTCAACTGGTTTCACAGGGAGCGCGATGGGCCCGTTTTGGCGCCTTAGGATGGCATATCCATATCCATCACACCCCTAACCTACTTTCGACAAGTTCTATCAAAGTGGCAACGCGGTTTTATACCGTCCAACAGGAGGAGTGTTATTGTCCTTAAAGTAAACTGCTGCTCTTCCTCCGGTGACAACAACAACAGCAATAAAGGAAAAACCCTTAAACCTCCTGTCAAAGTTAATGCTTTATTCCATGCTTGTCGTTGTCGTTACAATTCTCTGCGTTGTTTTGCTATTGTCTTGTCCTTTTTTGGTTTAATTTTTATGGTTTTATAGGAAACGTTCTGCGCGTGCTCCAACTGTATATCCAACTCTAACGTGGCTCTCTGAGAGGGAGTGTGACACTATCCAGAGAGAAGAGACGAAAAATATAAGGAATTTCTTCGACTTGAAGCTCCTGTACTCCATCACAGTCTGTAGTCCTTACCATTTGGTTGTGGCTACAATCATTACTGTGATAGCGTGCGTAGCGATAAGGACAACTCGGGTTTCCTTCCTTTGTGTGTATCCGTATCCGCTCTGGTGTTTTAGCAAAACTACAAACAGTTTCCCATTTTCCCATTAAATCCTTCTTCTTTACCAGGAAAAAGGATTACAAAAAAACGTACAAGAAAAGCAAAAACAAGGAGCAAATGTATAATCTTGCTTTTGTTTGCTTTAGTTAATCTTTCGCGAGTAAGCAATTAGAGAAGTCTGTTTATCCTTTATCCCCAATCCTCAGCGAAAGGGTGTGAATGAAAGCAAAACAAAAAAAGGTCTGCCAAATCCTTTAGGGAAAAGTTTAACCAATTTGTTGAATGTTTTTACCGAGTCATTGTCTCCTTTTCACAGTGAATATCCTTGCTCCTTGCTTGTAGTGAATGTGTGTAGTTATAGTGGAGAGTAAAAAATATAAATAGAAAAAGAAAAAAGCGCGAAAACCTAAGGCTAAGTGAGTGTCCTAGTCTCTCTCTTTGTAAGGGATTACCTTTAAAGTGTTTCAAAATGTGAAGATTCTCCCAACCTGCCTTTTGATAAATCGACGATAGGGACATTTTTCAAGGATTTATTGGGCAATCCCAGCCCTCCATTCACCCCCTCAGAGAAATAAAGACGAAAAGGTAAGTTCCATTAAATTCCATTTGACCTTAACAGTTCAGAGGGAGGAAAAAAATAAAGTTACTCAACTCAATTCTCCCCAAGGAGAACAAGGGTGGGGACTGAGTAGGCTCTAGGGGTATGATTTAGAGGAAATGACCGCTATTTTCTTGACACATTTGTAACGTATTGCTTTTAATTTGGTAGCTCGAGCAATAAATACTTTTTTTTTTTTTGCCGTGATAACAGATTACTCCGGAAAGGGGAAAGGGGATTACGGGTCGGTAGGTATGGTATGGTATTTTGAAATCTGAGATTCATTCTGAACGAAGAGTGAGGTTATGTGGAAAAGGTACTCTGTGAATGTAAACAAATCCCTGAAGATGCTACCGTAAACGTTTTCTTTACTAAAAAGATTCTGTTCGTTTTTTTTTTTACTTTTTGCTTTTGAAAGGATTTAAGTCACTTCTGTTGACGTATTTGCTCTTTGGGAAACTTCTGAAGTTCGACTTGAAGTTAAACACTAGTTGCCAGTGTAGTTGAGTAAAGTTTTTGCCGAGAAACTTTGGCACTTAAAATTTGTTTTGTGACGTTACTGTGACGACTTGGCGGTGAAAATGTGAAATTGTGAAAATTGGTGCGAGTGAATTTTAATTAAGAAGAGTGGGACCGTAGAGAAGAACTTACTGAAAGGCGGCCATTGAAAGTAAAGTTCTACAAATCCTTTTCGAGTAATTAAAAATGTAAACTACCTACTACAGTAGGAGTCGTCATTTAGGTGGGAGGTTGTATTCTTTGGGAAGTCAAGACTTTTCAAACTGATGAAGCAAAGAGTTTATAGATATGCATTTGCTTTTTATGTTAATCACCATTTCTTGGGGGAGTTTGAATCTTTGGCAATAACTTGATGTTTCCTTAGTAGGTGGAGCGATCAGAAAACACACGACAGCAGCATAAAATAGTTAAAAGTAAAACGAAAAATCCAAAGAGGACCATTATTGACAATCATCTTCTCCATAAGATAGACGTTAAGAAAAAAAGGGGGAGAAAATGTTGATCGGGAATCGGACTAACTACATTATTTAGTCACAAGGTACTCGTATAAGTAACAGCTAATGGATATCGGGTTGTGTTCATCAATTCTGTTCTCTATTGTTGTAACACCTACAACAATTCTGGAAACCGGAGTGAAAGTTAGAGATACATATTAGTGAGCTGAAATGTAATTACGTTTCTGAGTGCGTCCATGGCTGTACACAGAGTTCAGTTGCTTTGGTACTTAGTGAGACACAGGTTTTGCCCGCTTACACCTCTGAGACCACTCAAATTGGAAGCTATTTACCTACGAACTAGTGCCATTGTTCTGTTATTACTGCGGCCTCGCCATTTACGTGCGTACTATTGTACTTTACAAAACTCCATTACAGTGCAAACCCTGTCCCAATCAGGAATTGAACTTAATTTTGTTTAAGCCATCTTCGTAAGCAAACTGTTCACTCTTTCTTTGTTTGCAGAAGCCCCAAACTGGACAGAATCCGACCTTTTACGAGTTTGTATTAGTGTATCTTACTGAAATTGTCATTACAGGCGATTTCAATATATACGAGTAATACACAATTTTCGATTATTTTGACGTTCTGAATAGACAATGGGTCCTATTGCTGCTTCCGCGTTTTTTTTTATTGTATTCAATATAGTCCCCTTTCAGCTTGATAGACTTATTCCAGCGATTTTCCAACTTTTTGATCCCGCCCGAGAAGTAATTTTCCGGAAGGTCTGCAAAATACTTCTCCGTGGCGTCGATGATTTCCTCGCGTGAGCTGAATTTTTTGAGGTTTGGGAAGAGATAATAGTCCGAGGGAGCCAAATCGGGCGAATACGGTGAATGCGACAGCAATTGGAGCCGTAAGTAATTGATTTAAGCCGTGGCTGCGATGATCTTATGCGCCGGCGCATTGTCTTTTTTTTCAAAATAGTCCACGAAGTGTATGCCATGACAATCCCAGAAAACCGACGCCATAACCTTTCCGACCCATTGAGCCTCCCTCGGCCGATTCATAGCACTCGTGCCGGCTTCAGTCCATTGCCGGGCACTCATTCTGTACTCTGGTGTGTAATAGTGGATCCAGGTTTCATCAACAGTTACCAATCGATGCCAAAAGTCCGCCCGATTCCGCATCAGCAAGTCCAAACACTCTTTCGAAGTGCTCTCGCGTTCGTGTTTTTGGTCAGGAGTGAGCATGCGCGGCACCCAGCAGCAGGATAACTTTTTCATGTGCAGAATATTGCCCAAAATATGGCGTGTGTGCTCAGGACTAATCTTTGTGGTATCTGCTAGCTCGCGCACCTTTACTTTTCGGTCAGCTGCCGACTTGATCGGTAGTGGAGTTGCGGCCACCACGAATCTCTCGAAACCAATATTTGACGGTGCAATCTGACGGAGCAATAGCCCTATAATATTTATCCAACTTTTCGATTGTTTCCTTCGCCGTTTTGCCTCTCAAAAAATAATGTTTTATAAGAGAACGAAAATCGTTTTTGTCCATACTCAACATAATGTCATACATGTCAACAACAATCAGCTGTCAAAACAAAACTAAAGACAATATCGCACTGAAATTTGGCATGTCTGCTTAATATGAACGGACTTCAAGGTATCATAACCTTTTTTGCTCAGCTAAAAAAAAGGTCCAAAGATCCACATTTTCGCTAGTGGTGTCCGAGGTGTTAGATGGAAGTCATTTGCGCATACAGGCACCTTCTTCTTCTTCTTCTTCTTATCCTTTTAGTAATCCTTTCCTCGTTATTTGAACTTATGCGTAACGAGTTTCCTATTTTCACTACATCGCTGCTGGTCCACTTATGGGGTTGGCTAATGTCGCAGAACGCGTCTATACGCGTAGATCTAATGCAATCGCGTTTAGTGACTCCACTAGACATCCTTAACATTTTCATTTCCGCTGCCGTCATTTTGTTTTTAAACTCTTCGTACATTGTCCAGCACTGTGAACCGTACGTAAGAGCTGGTCTAACAACATTGGTGTAGAGTTTCCCCTTGAATTTAAGTGGATATTTTCGGTCGCAAAAGATTCCCGAATTTTCCTGCCATTTCATCGACCCCACACTCACTCTGTGGTTTACGTCGTCGTCACATTTCGCTTCCATGTTAACGATTGATCCTAAGTACTTAAAAATAGTGCTTTTAAGAAGAACCATTCCGTCAAACATTACATCCGGAACATGTGAAATGCTCCGTCTTTGAACGACTTATTTTTAGCCCGTTTCTCTGTAGCGCATTTTCCATCTGCAAATCTTCGACGTTATCGCTTAGTATAGCTACGTCCTTAGCGAAGAGAATTGGCGTTACATTTGCTTGGCGCATGCAGACTTCTAAAAGATATTGTGGAGGTGTGTGCCATTGAAGTGTTGGCGGTGGAATATGCTGTGGATGAAGAGGCAACATATCCGAAGCAGGCGACATTTGCGATACCGTCGACCACGTGCTTCAAATTGAGTATCTCACTTACGATCTCCTCTCTCCGCCGGTACCCCTTATGAGATATGTGCGGAAAAATGAGTAGGTAAGGTAGTTTTCCGTGTAGGAAACAACAATGCAAAAAATGCAATAAGTGCGGTACGGAATCAAAAATACGACCCAATAGCTTTGTTGCAGGATATAGCTTGATTCAGCTTTGAAATGATCTCTCGCGAATACCGGACGTTAGTAGTCAACTTCTCACCTTGATAAGAACACTGTAGATGTGCTTTCCTCGTCAGACCACTGCTTATTTCCAGCATTTACGAGGTCCGTATCGCAAAATAAGAAAACCAGCTGGCGCGCACTTGACAGCTTCTTTAAGAGTTTTAATTGGTCGTTTGGTTTCCTCAATAATAACGTAGATGCCACTGCTGATATGGTTACAAACAATGTTCTCTTTGGAATGAGATCCTTTAACCGACCAAGAAAAGATGCTTAGAGAACGATCCTACAAGGCCAATTAGACAGAGGAGAAAACCATAGATTTTGAAACAAGTTTAAAAAGTAAGGCAACAAATACTACAATATTTCAAAGGTCAACTCAACACTTAAAATTATGCCTCGAATATTCAATAAGTACTTTCACAAGAGTACTTAAAGATTTTATAGCAATAATATACATATCTGCTGTTCCATATCTCCTCTTATTGTAAAGAGGTGTTGTTTCAACACCATACCTACGCCTAAGATTTTTCATCAAGCCCACCCTGCAGGAGCCTTTCCGAGCAGATGGAATACAGCAATGGGAACATCTTCCACACTCTTCTCCTACAGACCCATTGCACTTACGACTCGTCTTCTGAAAGTCATGGAACTTCGGAGTAGAAGTTGGACCACGAAGTATCTCGAAACAAGAATACTTTCCCAATAAGTTGAAATTCGGGTTTCTAGACAACAGGCCCACTGATGATTTGCTAGACTGTCTCACCGGAAAGTGGAACCAATGCGTACATCAATCTGGTGAAAGCAAGATATACGAGTATAGTTGCACTTACAATTTCTAAGCCATTTGATAGAGTCTGGCATCAGGCTCTTTTGTCTAAAATGCGTGAATTTGGGATAAATACCGGTGTGCCACAGGACTCTGTTCTGTCGCCGACACTGTTTAAAATTGATTCCCCTGCTGATGACAGCACCCTCTGCCTGTCATATTAACTTTGTTCTATCTTTATTTTAACCACCAGTGGTCTATCGAAATGGCTAGTGGCATTCCTCTCCTTCAAACTTCCAACCGGAATATCCATCTAGCTATGAATGCTCATCAATTTACCGTAAAGCCCGATTTCGGACGTACATTTAAATATCTCGATTCTTACCTAAGCCGCTTATGAAACGGCCTTCGGGGCCCTGTAATTCCTAGTCACTATAAATTTATTAAGTTCATAATTTAAGACCAACGTACGTACATAGTGTGGCGCATAATATCCCAGACTGACTCTGGAAAACATAATTAAAACATGATTTCTGTTAATTTTTCGGTGTTTTTATACAGCGATTTTATAGTGATTCAAATGACTGCTGTAGCTCGTTGAGTGTTTTTCCAAGTTCGTCCAAGAGGCAGATTGGTCGATATCCCGAGGGATCTTGGAGATTCTTCCCTGGTTTGGAAATCAGGACCAAGTTCAGCCTTTTCCATTGGTTCGGGAACGTGCCTTCCTTCAGGCATGCCGAAAATAGTCTTGCGAAAAGGGCCGGGCTTACCTTTATGGCCAAAATGAGTGCCACGCTCGGGATGCCATCTGGGTCCGGGGCCTTATTTGGCTTCAGCCGATTCATAGTCATGAGGACTTCCGCTATACTAACCTCCGGGGTCGGTCCCTGTGGTAACGGGGCGTGGTGTGAGATTCTGTCCACCGTCCTGGGGAACAGTGTGTCCACAATTTGGTTCATCAGGGGAGGGTTTGTAGGCTGCGGCGACCTACCTCCTCTTACGGTGTTTACAGCTATCTTGTAGGCCATCCCCCATGGGACCATGTCCGCGCTTGCGCAGAACTCCTTAAAGGACCGCAGCTTGCTACGCTTACAGCACTGTCTACGTACACCTCATGGCGCTGCTGTCGGAGGGTATCCTCCCTGGTGCTGTGTGCGCGGCGTCTGGCCTTGATGTACATGGATGTTAGGCGAGTGATATCCTCATTCCACCAATAAGCCGTTTTCCCCGTTGGTCTCCGGGTCACCCGTGGCATTGAAGCGTAGCAGGCCGTCACCAGCTTAGACACAACCGTCTGGGCCATATTGCGGGCAATGTCTGGGAGAACGGTCTCATCACTCCATAGCATTTAGAGATGTTTGTTAGTTGGTACATTCCAAAGTGTAGCGCCATTAAAGTACGTTAGAAAATATACTTGGTATTGTGATCCTTGCTTAACTTGTGCGGATTTGTAGTACGACGGTGGAGAAAGGTTATTGCTCTGTGAGGATCGGTAATGACTTTGCCAACGTCTTTGATACCAAAAACGGTTTCCAAATCATCTTATAATTTGTAAGTTTTTGTTTACGTAGCACAGCCTTCTTTTGGAAAAGCAAAATAGCAGCGGCCTGGAGTTCATCAAAAAAAAAGACGAGGAATGCTTGTCTTTAGGGAAAAGAGTTTCAAGCGACCTCCAACCCTGTGTGCATTGACGTAGCGTGGACGAGAATATTTAAACAAGAGCTCTACTCTTATTTCATGGTTGGGACAATAAGAAAGTATGGACACAAGTGCTCCAGCTCTGAAAATCTTGAAATCTACCATAACTGAGGGAATAAAATTCAGAGAAGGATTCACTATAAGCCAACGTTTTTGTTTTTTTTTTTTGGTGGGTAGGTGTGAAAAACTTCATAGACACTATGAACCCGTTGCTCATAGTAGTGTGAAATTCTTACTCACTAAAAACACGCCTCCGTTTTATCGACTACTACTAAGTAACCTTATCAAGTAGTTTCCGTTTCAAATAACGTTCGCGTGGGGCAGGTAGCTTTCCAGCAAAAGCACCTGTTAGTGCCGCTATTATATGCGGATAGTCCTTATCGCGCCAGATCGAATGGTCTTATTCTTTGTAATCGACGCACTAAGTTTGTCTCGTCCAGAATTTGGAGTATTTTATTATTACTACGACCATGAAGACGAATATGGAGTTTGCGAGCAAAGTTAATTATTTCGTCCTCGACGGTAACTATTCCTTAGTCTCTGTGGATATCACTGTTTTTGATATACCATGGGGCGTTCACGATTTGTTTTAGAACTTTGTTTTGATAGCCTTGGAGAATATTTCGGTTGCTTGGTTTAGTACAACCCCAAAGTTGAATACCGTACGTCCAAACGGGTTTAAGCACTTGCTTATAGATGAGCAGTTAGTTATGTATGCTTAACTTGGAATGTCTTCCAAGTAGCCAGTACATTTGTCTGAATTTATTTTCAAGTTCATCACGTTTCTTCTTAACATGCGGCTTCCATTGCAGTTTTACATCTAGTGTCATTCCTAGATACTTTGCTTCATTTGCATATGGTATTTGTACCGAGTTAATGAAAATGGGAAGGTTGTTTATTTTCCGGTAAGTAAAATTAACATGAGTAGATTTGGTCTCGTTGAGAACAATTCGCCATATCTTTGTCCATTCGTAGATTTTATCCAAAGCCGTTTGCAGCTTTCCAGTAGCTAACTCGACTGAAGTATCTGTAGCTAGTATTGCCGTGTCGTCCGCGAACGTGGCTTCTATGGTACCTGATTCTTCCGGTATGTCTCGAGTATAGAGTAAAAACAATACCGGACCAAGTACACTTCCTTGCGGAACTCCAGCAGCGATCTCTTTAAATTCCGAGTATTCGGTGCCATGTTTAACACGAAAAATTCTGTTTTCCAGGTACGATTTCAGAATCTTATGCAGCTCTCTCGGAAGAACCTGACTTAGCTTAAAATTTAAGCCTTCATGCCATACCTTATCGAAGGCTTGAGACACGTCAAGAAACACGCTAGAACATATCTTTTTCTCCTCTAGGGCTTTATCAATTTCATTCGTAATTCTAAAGACCTGGTCAATTGTGGAGTGCTTAGTTCTAAAACCGAATTGATGATCAGGAATTAGACGCCTCTCTTCAATGATCGGTTGCAAGCGCTTCAATAGGAGTTTTTCAAATATTTTAGATATTATCGGCAGAAGCGATATTGGTCTGTAGGACTTTTTTTCATTTAGAGATTTGCCTGGTTTCGGGACCATTATAACTTCGGCAACTTTTCATTGGCTTGGAACGTTTAATAATCTTAACGCGGCATTTATAAGTTGGAACAGTTTGATCAGGGCTTTCTTTGGCAACTCCTTGAGAATTTGACCTGTTATCAAATCATAACCAGGGGCTTGTTATTTTTCAATTTTTTAATTGCTTCGTTAAGTTCTCGTAGGGATACTGTTTTTATTCTAAAATTGTCCGGTGCTGTAATTATATAATTAGAACCTCCTGTTAACGCCTGTCCATCAAAAGGCTTAAACATTTCTTCTAGGTGCTCGGCAAATAGATCCGCCTTCTCTTTATCTCCTTTTGCCCATTCGCCATTATTTTTTCTTATGGGAGGAAATTGAATTTGAGGCTTTTTGATTCCAGAGGGAGTAATTTGAACTTCATTCGGCAGTCAGACTTTCGAGATATGTAGAGATATTCCGATTTTTGTAATCTCGTATTGCTTCCTTCAACTTGTTGCATAAGTGCTTTAAGTATGTTTTATGCTGGGGAGCACGGGATTGTTGCCATCTTTTGCGCGCTCTCCTCTTTTCTCTCACCAGTTCTTTTATTACTGGTGGATATTTTATTTCATTACTTGCTTTCTCTTTTCTTTTTGGAGTTGGAGTGTTGTTCCAGGCAGCGTTCTGCAGGACTTTGATGAATCTGTCGACTTCGTCTTCTATTTCGTTTTGTGTTTTTAGCGACACGTTTAGAACAATATGTTCATTGCAGTAATTTCTAAAACCGTCCCAGTTAGTTTTGTTGTTAGTTAATCAAGGCGCCACTTCTTTCTTAATTAAGAGTATGCTTAGTGTCAAAATGACTGGTGAGTGATCTGAGGAGAGATCATAACTTTCCTCGATGTTTGTAGAAATTTTCGCTGCTCCCTTTGTGACAAAGAAGTCTACAAGATCAGGGGTCTTTGTTATATCCGAAGGCCAATATGTTGGTTTTCCTGTCGAGAAAAAGTCAACTTTACATTGCATTCCGGCTTCATAGAGTTGTCTGCCTTTCGTTGAATTACATCTTGAGCCCCAGAAGGTATGTTTCGAATTAAAGTCACCACCAATTATAAAATGCGGTCCGAGTGAATCAAAGATACCTTTAAAGTCATTCTTTTCAAGCTTGCATCGCGGGGGACAATAAATGGATGCAATGTTGTAGTGCAGGTGGTTATATTTTACGCGAACCGAACTTAACTGCATTGCTTCGCATTCAATCTTCATATTTATAGAGTGTTCAATACAATCTTTAATGAACAATGAGGATCCGCCTCTGGCGTTTTTTGATGGGTGGTATGCATGATAAACACAGTATCCCTTTAGTTCCACACGAGGTCCTTTCCTCAAGTGAGTTTCAGAAATCAAGCAAATGTCAATAGTGGCTTTTTGTACTCGTAAGAACACTTCCAGTTCGTCGAGTTTTTTAATAAGGCCGTTTGCGTTCCACGTCAATATTTTAAGCACTTGTTTCATATTCATGCTTGGAATTGAGTTTTACGTATTTCTTTCTCGAGATTGCACAATTTATCAACTAGAAGTTTATTTGTTCTGCCTTGCTCCTCAAGAGTCGTGAGAATTAGGGAGAAAACGCGAGCCACTGGATCTGGCGTAACACCGCTTTTTTTTATTTCCTTGCAACGCAGCTTGTGCATACGTTAGCGCGTCAATCGGTGGCGGATTTTCCTTTGCGATCTTTTTTTGTATATCCTTCGACTTTACCGCGACGGATTTTCTTTTTTTCACTGCCTGTTCTTTAGCAATATTAGGTTTATTTGTGGTTGCGTTTGGGTTTGGACGTAAGGTTTTTTTAAGCGTATGGCGCCTTTTTTGGAGCTCTTTCGCCACTTTACATCCGCGATAGTTTGCTGGGTGCTTTCCTTGGCAATTTATGCAAGGTGGAAGTTCTTTATTTAAGTTGCACTCTTCTGAGAGATGTTTACCTGCACATTTTACGCAACGCGGTTCTTTTTGGTAGTAAGTCTGCGTATGATTGAAGCCTTGGCAACGCTTACATTGCGGGATCGATCTTGTGTTCCTTCGCATAGGTTCGATTTTGACTACGATATTTAAAATAGTTTTGATACCATAGATATCTTCTTTATTTTCGGAGTTATCGAAACTAAGCATAAACAGTGGAAGTCCCCGCTTAACCAGGATTTCCTCGTTTTCCTCTGTTTTTCTCTTTTCTTTTTTAATAATATTTACGACGTCTAGAACTTTAAAGCCCTTTGCATGGAGGGCGCTTACAATATCGTTTTTAGTACACGAAGGGTGAAGTCCTCTCGCTGCTACACGTAATGGTCTTTCTGACTTGTTTTCGAAAGTGTACCATTGGATATTCTCGGTGTTTAATTTTTCGGACAATTCTCGGTAGTTATCGGAGTTGTCGACGTTAACTTTCCACACATTGTTGCGCAGTGATGTAACCTTATACTTACATTTAAGCGTATCTTTGAGAAAGCAATGCAACTTTCTATAGTCTGAGACCCCAACAACGTTGATTGGAGGTGGAAGACGTAATTTTGTTGGGAGTTGCTTTTTTGTGACTCCTGGCTCTTTTCTGGAACGACTTCAGGTGAGGAACCAGCTTTACATTTCTTAGACTGTCTTTTCTGTAGGGTCCAATTTGTTTCGCGCATAAGCCCTTGTTCGTCCGTATGGTATTCGCGACTAGTTGAGCGGAGTGGACTGCTTTCTTGGGCTTCGTTTATAAGCCAACGTGCAAAAGTGGCCGTTGACCTCAACCAATTTGTCGTGTGAAATTGAATTTAATTACCAACCAACAGGAAAGACTCGAATGACATTTTGGTCAAGGCATAGCTGGACTTCGTATGCGAGGTTGCAGTTACATACCCTCGTCATACAACCCCCAATCACCAAGAAATATCGTATACTGCTATGCAGTTTTACTTTCAACAGTCGCGTCATACTTTTGAGCCAATCGTGTGTCATTTAATAAAATTGATACCTCGTCGAACCTCCAATATACTCCATAAACCTTCCATCAGTTACTGATGAACATATTTGCACACCATTAGCAAAGTATTAGTATTTGTATTATTATTCGTAAGCTGATACTAGAGCAATTCCTAACATTCCTCGAGGTGATTCAGTGCCCTAACAACATTTATCCCCGGACGAACGTCGCCATTTCTATCACAGAAACTATCAATCAAACAGACAAGATTGAAGTTTGCCATATTTCGAATGGATTGAGTCCCCCTTTTAACTGGTTAGTCTTGTTCACAAGAAGGATTAAGTTCCACGGAAAGAGTATTAAAGTAATTAATGACCTCCTAATGGATGTCATAAGAAATGAATTACGTCGTAGTTTTATGACATTAGCCGTAGATGCAAATTTGAATTAAAATTTTAAATCCAATTAGAGTTTCTCTTCTTGCCATCATCCGGCCGAGGGCTCCCTGGAGCTTCTCAAGTTGAGTGTAGAACAGAAAATGAATTAAACGCTAATTTGCAAGAAGTACAAGGTGCAACGCAGTTGAGTAGCAATTGCAAAGATTTTTATTACTTTGCATCTACGAGTATATACAGCAACATGGTGCATTTCATTGAAATAAAAAAATAAAGTCAATTAGTGAGATAGTTACGGGGTTCTTCGTATTTCTTTTTACATTTAATGATGGTTTGACTCTTGATTTCATTTTTTCTTATTTAGTAGCTTATTCTAAAGAATGCCAAATTGATTGCAGAGTTCTTTAGTATCTCGAAATTAGAACTTTCGTATGCAAGTCCGTTCTTGTTGACAGCATATACTTAGTTCGGCTTAGTTTTGGCAGCTTCTTTTGCAATACTAACGAACGCACTGGTGACAGCTCGCTGTGGTCTTTCTACTTTGTCAATATCATCAGCGTCCAGGCCTTTAAAGAATTGCAACTCGGCTACTCGTCTGTGAGTTCCGCGCAGTTCTTTCAAGTACAAGCTCTCGGTTAAGTCATTGCTGACTTTGACGGAGCGGAAAACGTCGTTCATCACTCTACACAGACGGATAAGTTTCGCAGGGATGCCAAAACTAAAAATTACTTGCATTTCTTGAGTTTTTTGATATTTGAAATTTTTTTCCACTAAGTCGAGAAAATGATATCGGCTAAGCGGCCGCCGCCAGAATTGATGACCATTCGGGCCCGATTTATGGAATTTCCCATTGCTCTTGCCAGAACTTCCGGCGATAGGTTCTCGCATTCATGACTGATATTCTCCTTGAAGGCTTCAAAAGTATGAGGCTTATTGACATAGACTCATGACTCAAAAAAACCCTACACCCCCATGTCTGGAACGGTTAAATCAGATGATTTTGCCGGCTAGTGCGAATCGCCAAAACGAGAGATTAGGCGACCAGGGAATGCAGAATTTGGGCTCTGACTGTTACAGTATGCGCTGTTGGTCCATCCTTTTGAAACCACATGTTCTCCGGTCACAATTCTGCTAATTGAGGAAGGGGAAAGTCATTGGGCATAGCTCTGTAGCGCTCGCCATTCACAGTAGTGTTTGGCTCGCGGCGTTTTCGAAAAAATTAGGCCTGAAGACGCCTCCACAATACCATGCAGTAACTTTGAGCAGCTGTAATTGCTCTTGGTGGGTTATATGCGCGGATTTTTGGTGCACCAGAAGCGATAATTTTGCTTATTCACATATCCACGTGCGATGGAAATGTGCCGCGTTTCTCATGATGATATTCGATGAAAAGTTGTCTCCTTCGCGGTCGAGATTTAGAACGGCTTGAGCTTAGGTTATACGCGCTTGGCTTGTAAGGGAACATCTTACAGTCTTTTTACAAAAATTATCTGTAAAGGTCAAAGATTGATGGCCAATTGCATGGCAAGTCATCTGGTTGGTAATCCAGGATCTTTTGCGACATCTTCAACCACAGCTGCTATATTCTCAGCAGAGCGGCTGCTCCGGGGCGGGCCAAAACTGGCAGCATCTTGTGATGTCCCATTGTTCCAGTTGGTGTCGGACGACCAAAGATCTTCCTTAGATCTTCAATTTCCACCTGAAAATGAGTTTGCTGGGTATTCCAGATAATTCTAAGAAGGGATCCTTCAAGTTCTTCTGCTGTCAGGCCTGTTGATTTAGAGCGTGGGGGGTTAGAAATTTGATTACACGACTTCGCTTTAACTAATCATACAAATCGAATCACATATCCAAAAATACGAAATACCTTTTGATAGCTGCTAAATCGTACGAAATGTTGAGAAAATTCACTCGAAACTATCTTTGCCAGCAAAACTACAGAGTTGATGGGTCCTAAATTTATTATCGATGTTTTTGGCTTTTATTTTGGCCCGTTTTCGATTGAAATGACAGACCATTGAGTCACATGCTTTCGATGAGTTCAGAAACATTTGATTCCCGAGATACCATATCCGCTGGTCTTAACTTTGAAATTACATGCCTCCATTTCGCAACTGGCAGTTCAGACTGTACTCGTATCTTTGAAACTCTATTGACAACGAACATTTCCCAAGATGAAGGGTAAGAAGGAATCCAGCGCAGCACAATCTCTGATGGGTTTTGAAAAATCTATAGCTGGGGCGATGTATCGAAAATTGTCTTCTGAAGGATTCCATAAGATACCTGAAGTCTTTATTACGTTTTTATCATTGATACGCAACGCATGACTAACCTGCTCGCTACCAGAAATCCTTTCCAACACCCAAGGGTCATTACTGCACCACCTCCGCAGATTAAATCTAGCAGTCTGACGAATGTGCTTGGTCTCGCAATAAATCTTGTAAATGGACTCCAATGAATCTGCTCCTGTGATCATGTTATCGATATAAACGTCTTCTCCTATAACTTTCGACACTAATAGAAATTATGATACATTTTCATCGGCCGACCATTTCAGACATCTAGTTGCAAGATAAGGGGCTGATATAGTCCCGTAGGTTACTGATTTTAATCTTTAAGCTTATAACTCCTTTTGTTCGGTTGACGTATAGAGAATACATTGACAATTTTGATCTTCCTTATCCACCAATATCTGTCGATACATTTTGCAGATGTTAGCAGTAACTACGAATTTATATGACCTAAAGCGTAAAATAATATTGGGTATATAACTTAATTCGTGCGGTTTTTTTTTCAAAATTTGAACATTTATTTAAGAAAAACATGTACAATAGTATTATTCAAAGTATTGCCCATCTGAAGCTATGACTTTTTCCCATCTTTCTGGCAATTTGTGGATCCCATCCCAAAAGAACTGCGCCGGCTTGGCAGCCAAGAATGAATCAAGCCATGAATGATATTCTGCTCTGATGTGAACCGTATTTCAGTGAGGGTGTTCTGCATCGACCGGACCAAATGGTAGTCAGAAGGGCCAAGGTCTGGGCTATAAGGCGGGTGGGGTTAGACTTCCCATCCACTGTTTTCGAAATAGTTCTTAACCGGAACAGCAACGTGGGGCCGAGCGTTGTTGCTCGTGTTGCCTCGTGTCTGGTCGTATATTCCGGGCGTTTTTCGGCTACTGCTCGGTAGCGTTGTCCATTGATGGTTTCACCCGGTTTTAGCAGCTCATAATACAGCACACCCATCTGATCCCACCAAATACAGAGCATTACCTTCGCGCTATGGATATTCAGCTTTGCCGTTGATTTGGCTGGTTGACCGGGTTTCGCATATGATTTTTTGCGCTTGGGGTTGTCGTAATGGATCCATTTTTCATCACCAGTAACAATCCGATGGAAAAATGACTTCCTTTTGTAGCGTTCCAGCAGCATTTCGGACATGCAAAACCGCCTTTCGACGTCTCTCGGCTTGAGTTCATGTGGAACTCAATCTCCTTGCTTTTGAATATATCCAGCTGCTTTTAAACATTTTGAAATGGCTGCTTGAGTGACACCCAAGGACTCTGCGAGCTCTTCTTGTATTTGGCAACAATCTTGATAGAGTAATGCTTCCAGTTCTTCATCTTCAAACTTTTTTGGCTGCCCAGGACGTTCATCGTCTTCCAAGCCAAAATCACCACTTTTAAGTCGTGCAAACCACTTTCGGCACGTTCGCTCAGCTAGCGCATGTTCACCATAAACTTCCACCAAAATACGATGACTTTCGGCAGCAATTTTCTTCATATTCAAGTAATGAAGAAGAACTCCCCGCAAAAACACTTTTTCAGGTACAAAGTTCGACATATTTGAGTGAAAAATTATTGTTGTTTACGCTTCAAATGAATGATACGAGGGCGGGTCAATAAGTCCGTGACTTTTTGAATTTCTGACCTCTTGACTGAAACAGCAACACTGCTCCTGTCAACAGGCATCTGTCAGTTGACTCCTGTCAAAATTTTAACTTGCTGCGTCAGTTAGTTTGTGTTTGACAGCTATTTTTATCAGACTACTCACTAATTTGAGGAGACAATGGAAAAAAGTGAATTTCGTGTGTTTATTAAGCATTATTTCTTGCGAAAAAAAACCATTACCGAGACCAAGGCTAAGCTTGATAAATACTATGGGGACTCTACACCATCGATTTCAATGGTAAAAAAGTGGTTTACTGAATTTCGTTGTGGCCGTACAAGCACTGAAGATGCCGAACGTCCTGGACGCTCAGTTGAGGTCTCTACACCCGAAACAATCGAAAAAATTCACGATATGATGTTGGCCGACCGAAGATTGAAAGTGCGAGAGATTGTGGAAGCCGTAGGGATCTCGCATGGCTCAGTGGTTTCAATTTTGAATGATCACTTGGGCATGAGAAAGCTTTCCGCAAGATGGGTGCCGCGTTTGCTCACAGTCGAACACAAACGCAATCGTGTAACAACTTCACAGGAAGGTTTGGCGTTGTTTAATCGCAATATGGAGGAGTTTTTGCGCCGTTTTGTAACCGTGGACGAAACATGGATCCATCACAACACACCAGAGAACAAACAACAGTCAAAACAGTGGGTTTCTAAGGGTGAATCGGCGCCAAAGAAGGCCAAGGTGGGTTTGTCAGCCAATAAAGTTATGGCGACTGTTTTTTGGGATGCACGCGGGATAATCCACATTGAAGGGAAAAGGGAAGAACAATCAATGGGGAATATTATGCCAACTTATTGGACCGATTCAATGACGATTTGAAAAAAAAACGACCTCATTTGGCCAAGAAAAAAGTTCTTTTCCACCAAGACAATGCAAGGGTGCACACATGTGCAGTTGCCATGGCAAAAATCCATGAATTGGGCTATGAATTGCTCCCTCATCCACCCTATTCTCCAGATTTGGCTCCGAGCGACTACTTCTTGTTCCCAAACCTGAAGAAATGGCTTGGTGGAAAAAGATTTGACTCCAATGATGAAGTCATCTCGCAAACAAAGGCCTATTTTGAGGACCTCGACAAATCATTTTTTTTGGAAGGGATAAAAAAAATTGGAGAAGCGTTGGACAAAGTGTATAGAGCTCAAGGGAGACTACGTTGAAAAATAAAATTATTTTTTTATCTAAAAATCTGTGTTTTAATCCAAAAGTCACGGACTTATTGACCCGCTCTCGTATATACTGAAATGACGTACAATGACAGTAGCTTTCCAACGCATGTTCCAATGAAATAATAACAATGGAATAATACAAGTTACGCCATCTCTTAGCAAACCGCATGAATTGAGTTATAAGCCCAATATCATAAAAATCATCCTGAATTACAGGTCCTTTTAACAAAAGATCATTAAGGGAAACATTTGAAGAAGTTTTGGCGCTGCAATCAAACACGACCCTAAGCTTTGTACTCAGTGAATCAGGTCTAGGTACGAGTTGATGAGGGGCAAAATATCGATTAAGCGAAACTTGATCCTTCGGGCCAGCTTCCATATGTTCCAGCATCTCGTATTCTTCTATAAATTGGACATACTGGTCTTGCACTTTGTCATTTTTCTGGAGTCGCCTCTCCAAATTGAAAAATCATTTCCTTGCCTGACTTAACGAATCACCCATTTGTGCATTGCTAGGATCGAACAGAATTTTAGAATTTTCACAACAAATCGACCATCTTCTTGACGACGAACGTTGCTCAAAAACTCCTTCTCGCATTTTTCTTCTTCCAGCGACAGGGAACCCGGTCTCTTATTTACTTCTTCCATTACCCAGAACTTGTTTACTGTCTCGTTCAACAAAGTGTCTTCAGAAGTGGTAGAACCAACTACCATGCAAGCAGCTTGGGGTATGTCAGATAACCCATAACTTCTAGAGGCTATCCACCCCAGCAAAGCCTTCTGTAAAATAGGTAGCCGGGGGCCTATTCAAATCCGCCCAACACAAAGGAGAACGAAAAAGCTATCGGCGCCGATTAAGAGATTTATGCGACTCGGAATGTTAAAATAAGGATCAGACGGAAACAGGTTGGTGGGAATTTTTCAATCGGAAATATCCATTTTTGTTGCAGGTTGAATATTAGTGATTGATTTTAGAACCAACAAGTTTAAGTCCAGTTCAGAATCAGAAATTCGTGACTTGCAACTAGTTTCTGTCTTATTATGTTTGACAGAATTTGATTTCACCAACGTTTTCACCTAAGTTTTGAACCATATCCTCAGTTATAAAGTTTAACTGTGATGCAGAACCTAACCAGGCGCAGGCTGGTTGAAATCGACCAAATTTGTCTCCTATGTAGACTATAGCAGTTGCTAAAATAACATTTGCTTTGCCAAGTTACCCTGTAATTGAAGCAATAGTACTGGTACAATTGATGCTTGCCACTGGTACCACTGCGTCTCTATCTGAAGCCTTTTCAGTTACTTGGTTGACAGTAAATCTGTGAAGCAATCGATGATGTGGCAATGAACAAATAGTACACTTCCGCGAATTGCACCTTCTTACTGAGTGACCTTTCCCCAAACAATTTATGCAAAGAACCCGTCTCTTAACCTCTAGGAAACGTCCGGAGACTGGCAACTGGCAACTGGCAATTGAAATCTGGACACTCAACTATAGCATGCCCACCTGACTGACAGAAATCACACATTGTTTTGTTCACGACCTATGAGGTATTGAACGATTGGTTCAAGAACGACTGCGGTTAATTGTATCACTTCTATTTAGTTCCACTTTGAAATTTTAGATTCTTCTGCTTCTAAAGTTTGGCAACGACGATCCAATAGTTGCGAAAAATCTGACCAATAATGATACTGCGATTCCATTTATCAGGCATAAATTCTGACTAGATTTGAAAAATTAACTAGTATATGCTCTTCACAAAGTCAATTCCAACATCTTTGAATACCTCTGCCGCAAAGCCGTCAGGTCCAGCTGCACGCTTCTTATGTTTATTTTCTTTTATCGCGTCGCTCGTACACCTTACGATCGGCTCTCGTCCTTTGCGGTAGCGCCGTTTTGTATGCTTCTGGTTTATCCGTATCCCGTATGCATTTCTATTTCTTGGTGGTGGTTAGGTGAAACCCAGAATTTAATTTGCGGCGTATCTAATGCCATGGCACTGGTCATCGTCACTTGATGCTGGCGACATAGGATTTATTGAGAAACTTCAGGACACGCGTTAAGCGAAAATTTCAGCTGTCTATTGCGATTGCAGCTTTTTTAAATTTTACCTTCTTAGAGTTGTTCTTCTTTATTGTGGCGCAATTGCACCCTGGTTGCAACGAGGTGGTGATCCGAGTCAATGTTGGTTACCTAAACATTTGGACCTCCAGAACACAGGAGTCATGCCTTGGTGCGGATTATCATAAGCTGCTCGCTCACGTGTCGGTAGTTCCATCTGTCGCGTATGGCAAATTTGCATCCGATCAAGTGCTGTTGCCTTTCCCCATAGCAACTTCCATGGTAGATATCACAATCTTCCATTATGTTTTTGGTCCATCGATTCCATCACACTTCCTGATATTTGCGTCGAGAGTCCTATTTATGGACGGTTGCATGAGGTTTTGTAAGGGGTCCGAATATTTCAGGAGCAGATCTGAACGTCGTTGTCCTCGATTCGTCTGCTTGGGCCATCAGCAGTAAGGGCATTCGTGTCAGAGGCTTACTGTTGTTTTGGAACTTTTTGGTAGGGAAGTTTCATCGACGCACAAACTACCATTTAGAAGGATAATTTCTTGGTTTTAACCCATAGAACAAAGGGACCTGTTAACCTAATCCAAGATGCGAACTCTGTTCTGTTTGCCTATCAACGCAACGGCTCCTCGAGACCTTACCTCAGTCTGGATAGTTCCTTATTAGCTGAAGTCAAATCAAGATCCCGCCAGTCTGGCTCTTAACACCACCATTATTGATTCCATCAAGGAGAACTTCCCCGCTACACGTCCTTCTTCTGTAGACCTCTTATAAGACATTTGAATGCATTTGTTCGCTAGGTCAGCAAAAGATGCCTTATTTGGCACATGAGTGCTGAATGAACGGGTGAACGGCTTGATCTTGGGATGTTCTGAGTGGTCTTCTTCTTCTTTAGGTGGCGCTACAGTCCGGGGTGAACCTGGGCCTCAGTCAAAAAGCTTCCCCAGCCAGCTCGATCCCTGGCTAGCTGCCTCCAGTTTCGCACGCTAAGTTGGCTGAGGTCCTCTTCCACTTGCGTGCGCCACCTGAGTCTAGGCCTTCCTCTACTGCGCTGTCCTTCGGGAGCGGATTCGAAGACTTTTCGGACCAGAGCATTAGTGTCCATGCGCTTTGCTACTCAACTGCCTTCTTAACCCAAAGAAACAGCGGTTCGCAAGAGTTATTCTTCGCTTGATCTCAGCGCTTGTGTCGTTGTCTGTATTTATAGCAGAGCCTAGGTAGACAAAGTCCTTAACTACCTCAAAGTTATATCTGTCGAGGGTGACGTTCTGTCCGAGACGTCGGTGTTGGTTGTCCTTTTTGCTTGACAGCATATACTTGGTCTTGCCCTCATTGACCGCTAAACTCATTTTCGCCGCTTCCGTCTCAATACTACATTACGCCACTGACATTACGCTGCTTTCTCCCAATTATGTCAATATCGTCGGCGTATGCGAGTAGTTGGACGGACTTTTAAAAGATAGTGCCTCTTGTGTTTGCTCGTGAGTTTTGCACTATTCTTTCAAGTACGATGTTGAAAAAATCGCATGACAGCGCATCGCCTTGTCTAAATCCTTTCTGGACATCAAAGGTCTCGGTGAGATCTTTACCGACCTTGATGGAGCACCGTGCATTCTCGATCGTCATCCTGCACAGACGGACGAGTTTGGCAGGGATGCCAAAACTAGACATTGCTCTGTATAGCTCGTCTCTATAGATGCTGTCATACGCGGCCTTAAAATCGATGAATAGGTGGTGGGTATCGATCTGAAGCTAATGGGTCTTCTCCAAAATCCGCCGTAGTATGAATATTTGGTCGACGGTGGACTTTTCTGATCTGAAGCCACACTGATATGGACCAACAACCTGTGACGAACGGCTTCAGGCGTTCACACAATACGGCAGATAAAATCTTATATGCGATGTTAAGGAGACTGATGCCTCTGTAGTTGCCGCAGTTCAGAGGATCTCCTTTCTTGAGAATTGGACAAACAATGCTGGAGTGCCATTCCGTTTTATATGCATCTTGCTTAGCTGCATGTGCTTGCCGGCATTCGTCATCGAACAAGGGGTTTCGTTGTGGTGGACGAGTGAAACCCAGCACATCAGAAGCAGCATCTCTGATGGCGTTTTGGCAGTGTTTGGCCAGATGCTGGCGGTATTGGTGCTCTTAAGGGATTAAGAGACACTCGATTGGATAAGGACTTGGCGATCTCTTGCGATTGCGTATGTCGAGATGTGGGAGCCGCGTCCTAGCTACGACAATGTTTCGTCCCGCTGCAAAGTCGATTAGCCTGAGTCCGTCATCGGAGGTGGTGTTGTGCAGGCTATATTTTCCGATTGTTTCACCAAAGATACCCTCTCCTCCTAGCTTTGCATTAAGATCACCGAGGACAATTTTAATGTCATAGCTAGAGTATTGTTCGTAGGTCTTGTTAAGGAGCTCATAGAAGGCATCCTTGGTGTCGTCATCTTTCTTGTCTGTGGGGGCATGCGCGCATATAAGGCTAATGTTGACGAATTTAGTCTAGATGCGGATTGCTTCGAGGCGCTCGTTCACATGCCGGAAGCTGAGGACTTCTTGTCTTAGTCTGCCTCCGACAACAAATCCGCATCCAAATAGCCGCTGGTTTTGCCGTCGATAACAATTTCCGTAGTAGATATCGCAGTTTTTCATCTTCTTTTTGTCCAGCTCATTCCATCGCATTTCTTGAATGGCGGTTATGTCTGCTTTGCAGCAGTCTAGGGCCTCCGCTAGTTGCTCGGCTGCACGTGGTCTATTAAGGGATCTAACATTCCAGGTGAATATCCGAAGCTCATTGCCCTTAAATCGTTTGCGTGGGTTGTACAATAGTAGATCCGCCCATTTCTGAGGCTTGTTGATGCTTCGTAACTTAATTTTTTTTTAAATGGCCGGGCAGTTACCCCGGCGGCACAACCCCCAACCTGGAGGGCCAATTCCATTTTTAATGCCCCTAGGACGAGGGGTCGGTTACACCGAATCCAGTTACCCGTTCCGGGACGTGAGCGCTACCGTTGGCCCATATAGGGCTCGTCCGCCACCATCTCTTTTCCAAGACCCTGACTAAGTCCTGGAAATCCTTTCCGGCCTGAGCTCCAAATATGTCGGAGTAGCCCGGATAAGGTCTTGTTTTGTTTTTCCGACACTAATCCTGATTAATGGCGCAGGAAACTCGCCCCCTTCACTTTGCAACCTCTAGTGAGATTCCCAGATGGCGCCACGAGGAGGCGTGAAGTAGGACTTATTAGCGGAGCTGCAAGATGTTCGGCTGCAGAGGCTCATTCTCGTCATTTAAAGAACCAGCATCTGTTGGAAGAAGCTACTTCTACGAGGCCTTATACTAATCGTTGCCATCCGATTTTGAGTGGTCATCTCCACATATATAGTCAGACTCAGTATCTGCTCATAGTTCGCTCACTATTAGACGGATATCTAGGAGGCACAATATCGAGGTGATGATGCGGTTTTGCTAACCTATCCATTAAAAGGTTTAAAATATTTCTTTAGGTGGAAAGAAGGCACCACGATGTCATTCCGATACGAGTAGACTAGTATTTGTTGGTTTTATTAGACCCAACCAAATTAGTCAAGGTTTGGTGACCTACTCCAGGGCCTGACAGTTTTCCAACCTTGCAAACTCTATTTCCCAAAACGACCGTCAATTCATTGTAATCCGTTGAAAATGTTTCTTAAATTTAATTTGCCCATACAGCCACGAAATCGCTAAACCTCTCACGCAGTCGATTACTATTGGAAGTCCTGATTTGACCTTTTATCATCGGCTTATACCTGCCCCCTTCTTCCGAGGGAAATCTAACAATTTATCGTGCCGTAAAAATACCTTACTCGCACATTAAATTTGAATCAACACGCAGTTACTCCGTCAAAATAAGCACCGGCCAAGTCACGTAACTGCAATATTTCTCCCTCCCGGGGATGCTTTCAGTCTCGTCTCTTACAGGATCAATTTATCACCTGAGTTTGGCGACCTGACCTGACCCTTAATCCAAATTATTCCATTCCGCCTCCGTAGCAGATATTCTTCATGTTTCAATGAACTATATTCTATTTCACTGTGACAGTATCTACGAGTATATATATCGACTACTCTGCATGTCTGTTGCGTTGAAATGAGTTCCACAAATCCTTGCCCATGACGCCAGTAGTATCGGGTCGAGTTAATCCCATGGATTCTAAGATTCTACGACTCTAAGAAATTTATCTTTACATTTGTTGACTTCAATTCCTAAGTGTCTTGCCATTGGATTGGGAATGGATTTGGGAACTTTCTCGGTGCTTTGTCATCCTTTCATCGTCTATGGTGGTAATGGTTGGCCGTTGGGTGGTAACAAAACGAAAATGTCAATCAAATTATGCATTCAAAACGTTCCACAAAAGGATAATGTATTCGAAATTCGGCAAAATGCGTTGCTGCTGCCGTTGTTGATGGCGAAAATGTTGGTTGTTGTCTTGGGAAAATACTGATAAAAGGACGAAATGTCGAATTAATCAAGCATAAGTGTCAATCAATTCATTGTTTGTCGTACCGTTTTGGATTTTTTTCGGATTTTTTTCTATCTACGAGTATCCTATCCTATTTGTATGCCTTGAAGGGGTCGTCAAAGTTAAAGCCGATGACGAACCGACAACTAAGGAGGTGAAGCTGTGTAGGTGTGACCTCAACATCAATCCATCTGGCGTTCTTCAAATTCCAATTTGCCAAGTTAATGGATCTTTGCAATTCTGCTTCCTTTCTACGTCTATGGTAAATGTAATTTTTTTGCTCGTTTTGTTTTTCGTTTATTTCGCTCCTTTTCGGCTGTTGTTTTATTGTATGTCTCTTTGAGTTGGAATTTGGTTTTCGAGTTGGAGGGATTCTTCTTTATTTGCTCACGCTAAACAATATTACGTCTATGAAACGCAAATGGCCAGGAATGCCGTCTTTCTAGGTGGTCTGGGTGGACGTGTTCGAAGAGTGTAGTTGTGGAGACAATAGTGACATGAGGAGCAAACTTTTCGCTTATTATGCTGTCAGACATATGGAATGGATGATTCCATGGTCATTGTTATGGTGGTCGTTGTTCTTTTCGTCTTTCGTCTTTCGTTTTTCGCCTTCTTTGCCACTGCCAGAGTATCCTTATCCTCCTTGGTAATAATCTAGAAATGGCCGTCATCACCATCAAGTGAATGGTTTTTCGTGTGATTTGGGAACGAGATTCCGACATGGAATGTGTGGGGCAAGTAGATGAATGGGTACGTGCAAGCAAGTCCCTGTGGAATGTTAGGTTTTTTTTTCTGTCGTTCCATCCAGAGGAGTGTTTGCCTTCTCGAATGTTCTTCTGCCTTTTTTTGTTTTCGTTTTTGTTTAATGATTTTTGACAGGATGACAAATTTGTAATCGAATGGAGATTTGACACCTCCCTCTAAAGAGTGAAATGAAATTTATGTTTTCGGAAACGGATGCGCAGTTCTCGAATGATTTTGACAGAATTGATGTGATGATTGAACTGAAAATTTAATTGAAGTCGTATTTTCATCCGGTTATCATCGGCTGCAATTGGTGGAATTTCGATTGTTGTCTCCGTCGACATTAAAATCTCTCCTCGACGTATGTATGTTTTCATAGAAATGTCAGAGTTTTCTAGCTTGAGAGATTACTATCTTTTCATATTATGAAAGCGACGAAAAGGACACTTGTTGGAGCCAAGTAAAATAGGCAGTTTCAACATCATTTTGGGTGAGGTGAGCCCCATAACAATTGGGAAGGTGAATGCTTTCTACATGATTCTGAGTGTACAACACATTCCATTAAGTGTCTTAGTACCACTCAACAAGGAAACGACCGTATTTTGATTCATTTTAAGAAATCATAAAAAAATATTGCTTTAGCAAGGCTCATATCATTCTTGTGTATCACCGCTCCTTGGGTTTAGAACTGAAGACTTCTGGGTAGCTGTTTTGGCGTTTATCCGCCCAACTCGGTCCAGACAAGTCAGGCATTCTACTTCTGACTAGGCCGATGTAGTGTGCTCAAGTGGTTGTGTGGACATAGAAAAGATCCTGCTTCTTTTGTTGGCCATAGAAGTTTAAACGATTATTTCTAGGGCAATGTGAAAAAAATTCGCGTGGCAGGTGATCGCTTTTTCTAAAACCGTTCCTGGCATTTAAAATTTTGGACGTTTTTGGCCTGAATCTCTCTGATATTAATCAAGTGGGTTGTGCATGGATGGTATCAGACACATAATATGTTTGAACATATCTTGTAGGCGATGCTTAGAAGCCTTAGTCCTCGATGATAGTTGGCGCCTTTCTTGTGGATTGGACAAACGGTGCTAAAATTCCAATCATCGGACATGATTTTCTCTGATCATATCTTGCAGATGAGCTGGTGCATGTTTTCAACCAGGTCAGCACGTCAGCAAGCAGTCCGGTTGCATTAGCAGCTTTATAAGACTTTGCTACCTTAGTCTTGAGTGACGGGATTCTCTGTTTTCTTCGTCTGAAATTGGTATTTTAATCATCATTGCTATTCAACAGTTTGCAGAAGTACTCTTTCTATATTCTTGGCACTTACTGAGGCTTAAATTCTGGTTGTTAGCGACCATGCTCTAGCTTTCTAGGCATGGCATTTCGATAAATGAAACTTTGGAAGGTTATTTCTGCATCGCTCTATCTGCTCGATCGCGCGCTTCTTGTTACCTCTGTTCGTAGAGCTTATAAGTAGCTCCTGTCAGTCCTTCGAAGCAGCTCAACTTTATGTGCTTCCTTAGTGAACGTATGTTGCTGCCTATATTAGAAGCACCTTCTCTGATGGTTTGTTGACAACATTCCCTTTCGGTGTTGTACGGTTTGTAAATAAAACAAGAGGAGTCCGATCAGCAAGGATTCTAGCTTTACGACGTCGAAGTTTGTCGGTCTTTCTTACCGCTTCTGTGGCTTTGATGTTCCCATTCGTTCCCCAGCTGCAATAAGGCAACTGTTACAGTCGATGCTCGCTCTTTGAGAAGACGTCGATCTTGTTGACGATGATTGCTCGGGGGATGGACGAGTCGCTTATAGATGTTGAAATGCAGAAATTAAATGCCAAGTTACATTCCGCTAGAAATTCTCAAAACTTGAATCCACTGTTGGATGATGTGTGAGTGTCTTTTCTAATGACCCGCCCGAATAGGCCTCCTTGCTCAGCCGTGCGGTTGTATCTCCTAGCAACATACAAATGTTCGGTCTAGGATGTAATACAAGTCGAACTCGATGCTGCCACTCTTATCGTCTAGATCGGACTAGATCTCGTATTCATTTACCACAGAGTTAAGGTTATACAAGAATAGTTGGTTAAGCCCACGCAGTCTGGCTCTTGCTAGCGCCGGGCATTTGCACAGGAAAGGAGAGAGATTTGTTTTCTTATTTTTATTCCCGCAACTGGGGCAGTGAGCGTTGTGTCGAATGCCTGATTTAGCCGCATAGTCTGCAATTTGCCAATGCTCTGTAATTATCGTAAGTCGGGCATATAATCCTAACTGTGGCCCTGTTAGCTAATCCCTTCCACCGGAGGTTGGTCTTCTGCAGGAAATGAAAGCGCATTTTCCCAAACCACTTCAAGTGGATTGTGTACCCTTTCCGCGAGTGGCCAGTTTATCTGCACGCTCGTCTCCTTTTATCCTTTTGTCCAGAGCAGTGTGACTATAAAGTATTCGCCCAGGCAAGTACGCTCGTCCTTGCTCTCCTGCACCAGTTTGAGGGATATGGTACCCGAGTAGATAGCTTTGATACCGGATTTTGTTTGTATCGGGTTTTCCAATAGGGACTTGACAACTTTGAATTTAGTTTGTGAACGCACTCTTTCACCAATCATCAAACTGTCACTGTCAATTTATTCAGTAAACTCAACATTTTCATCATGATAAAGTACACGAACGAGCAACGTCTGCAAATTATAAAAAATTTTCTACCGAAATTCGGAGTCGGTGACTGCAACTTCAAGAGCGTTAATTCAAATTTTCGGTCGTAATTCTCGCCCTAGTAATATAAGTTTAGTGCAAAATTTGAGTCAACATATTCGTTGTGTAATGTTGCTGTTTTAGTGAGACAACGGGTTGGTCGAAGTGTCGAAGTATCGCTACCGTTCAGACGTTCGTAGCAAACGTTCCAAATCAGTCAATTTCACGGTGTTCTCAAGAATTGGGTATCGCTCAGACCACATTATGGCGTATTTTGCGTAAGGATCTTGGTTTACACCCATACGAGATCAAGCACTCAAGAATTGAAGCCGATGGACAATTTGAAGCGAAGTTCGTTCTCCGATTGGGTTCTGTAGAAGATGCGCCAAGATGGTGAATTTCATCGCAATAAATAGGCCAGCCGATTGGCTGCCTCGTTCGTGCGATTTAGGCTAGGGCTAGGTTTAGCCATTGGTTTATGCCAACAAACCGACGACGTTGAAAGAGCTCAGAGTCAATGTTGAACGCGAAAAAGTGGCCGTTTCGGCCGAAATGTGTAGCCGAGTCGTTGAAAATTGGGTCCAACGAATCGATCCCTGCAAACGTGCCCGCGGTGGCCATATGAACGAAGTCGAGTTCTATTCATAAATGTTTTGATTGTACTTCAAGCCGATAATAAAGCTTTTGAAATATCTCAAATGGTTTGCGTTTTATTTAAAAAAAAAAAAGTTGTCAAGTTCTTATTGGAAAACCCTATAGTTTTACCTGGAAAATGCTGGAAAAATTCGGCATGCTGTATGACATTGGTATTTCCAGTGATTCAGAGTTGATACCGGCATCTTTGATCTATCGGTGTAGATGGCTGTGTCGAAGTCCTTACTACTTCGTCTATATTCCACTGAGCTCTGGTGTACTCCTATGTGGATGTTTCTCATGAAGTTTAGTTTGGGTGTGATGTAGTCCATTGAGAACGTGACCATGCCGTTTGGTAACGATTCCAGAATGTTGTCCAGAAACCAGATTATTTGAATCTGACTGCGCTAAACAGTCGGGTATTTTTTTTCATGCTTTAGTACCACTACTATGCTGAAAAACTTTAAACTATTCAGCCGTGGAAGTCAATAGACAGCAGATAAGTGGTGTAATAAGGCCACGGACGTGGTACCGTGTAAGTGAGGGACCTCCGACCTGACTGGTTAGATGAGGGGCCTCCTAGAGTGTCAATAAGAACTGTATGCCATGACTTTTAGATCGGCAAGAGGTTTTAAATTATCCTTGACTCATTCCAAAGATAGACAGCTTGTGCCCTAAACACAAGTTCCGTTTTGTTATTATATCGCTCATTTGGGCTAAGCGATGGTCAACCGTATCCCTGCCTGCGGGATGGTAATTTTAAGGTTTTACATTGAAAGGTGTTCGCGTATATCACTAGAGACATCTCCGATTTAGAACTCAAATAAATTTCAATGAATCCAGCCTTTTGACTGCCTTTTTCTGTTTCGCACTAGCTTGAAAATCGTGAGAAAATTTAGGAAGGCTCCAGGCGCAGCTAAGCTATTCCTACACATACAGATGTCTCGCTCGTCCTTTTCACTGGTTCTTTACAATGCCGTATACCTTGGAAGACAAACTCTTATCCAGAGGTGAGATGTAACTTTGTCATCCTCGAGATTGATACCTCATCATTGTTTCACAGACCTCGGTTAAGGCTCGACTGCATTCCTTCCCTTGGTGAAGCCATCCCTTGGCACAGGGAAAGAAGATTTTGTGTGTTTCGCAGCAACTAAAGTTCTGGTGACATTTCACCAGACATGCCGTACATGCCGTACACATGAGCTTAGACGAAAGAGCGTTAGCTTATCACGTCATTCATATTCAAATACGTATTCTACCAAGTACCACTTGTTTTCGAAAGAAGATGGCCATGAGAGTGCAACATATAGGCATGTTGTAAATATCGAGCGGAGGAAGATGAGTCTGGAGCAGAATCTGATGTTCTATGAAAGTCTACATGAACTCGTTATAAGGGCCTGGTAAACGTATCAAGGACATATTATTGTGCAAGAAAGTTCCACCAGAGAACCGATGCATACAGTATAACTGGGGCTTTCTTTTAGTCGTGTAGCCTCATGTGCTGCTGAAAACTGCTGTCACAACAGTCAGAAGGCTGGCAGCACCTTAGAGATCAATGGCATGACATGTTTAACTAAAAGGAGTTTGTTGTTCAGGATAACACCCAAATACTATACTACTTCGTTGAAGAAAGCTTGAAGCCCAAGATGATTGGGACCAGCCAGCTTTTTTTTCTTCAACCGTGAGTCGACCACTGCAAGGCAGTCCCTGGGAAAGATCGAACAAATATTACAGCTCTATAATTCGCTTCGATGTCTGAGCATAAACGGCGGAACTTTCAAGAGCGTTGAGCAATGAGTTTACTAAAATGTACCAAAAAAGGGGAGACAGGATGTTGTCCGCAGTTGGCTTCCGCAATTAATATTCAGCACCACTTCCGAAGATACATTCCAGCTACGACGTGTTGTGTTACTCATCTCACTTCCAGTTTCGTTGGTAGGAGCTAGTTTTTATGGATGATACGAAGAGGCTTTGCTTTTAAATCATTGTAGGTGCCATCAGGTTCGCAGGTGATTTTCTGCCGCCATCCCCGTCAGATAACTCTGACAGATACAAGTCTAGCATTTGTCGTCATGAAACTTAGGCTTGTGGGAAAGGAAACGCTGTGAACTAACTATTGTTTGTGCTATTTACAGAGAGATCCTCAGTAAAAAAGTGGCAGCTACTCATGCATATGTAGGTTTATGAATTTTTAACTCTATTTTCGGATCCTGCTCCTTATCAAAATGAAATGCATACCTTAATACAGAAAGTTGGCTCCTTTGTTTGACTCTCAGGCATCCTGCTAAAAATTGCCGAACTTATTTCTTAACCTTTCTTCTCAGTTTATGCATTTTTCAACTTCGTTTCATCCTTATCCAATTACCTTTTGTTTCAGGAGCAACCGGCTTCCACTTTTCAGTATACTTACTCGTACTCATGCTTCACCTCAACATAAATTCATTTCAAAATCGTCTTGATCCCCTGAATGTTGCAATCCCAATCCAATTTTTCCAAAATGAACTCCATATCAACTCGTTCAGATACTTTTTCAGAATTTTTATTCATTTATTTGTTTTTCCGTCAGCTTTTGTTTTGGAATTATCGCAACGTTAGCAACAAACATACGAGTAAGGTGCTCAATAATTGAGTAGTTACATATACATACTCGTAGAGTGAAATTGAATATCCAACTCGTGTTGATGTGTACTTTATTTAAAATTAATTAGCAAATATTTTTACCACACTCTGATGGAAGGGAAATTTCAATAAACGCATTGAATTTGCACTCCATGTAGGAGTACGTACGAGTTATTCAATCCAATGTGCGTCGAAATGTAATGAATACCTAGGAAGTGCGTACTTTGAGGATATCAAAATAAGTCCTGAATCGAATATGCATATGTTTGCATAGATACACTTTTTTACCACGAGTACTTGGGGCTGTTATGGCGTGGATATGAAGCAACCTGAATAAATAAGCAAGCTTGCATCGCAATCAACGATGTTATTCATATGCAAAATGTAATTGCACATGACTGCACTCTAATCAATTTAAGTGACGTAATGTATCTGTGAGTAATTAGACACAATTTATGTATGCTGAACCAGATGTAAAATCTATTAAAATTTACTTTACCTATTCGATTCGTGTGAGTGTGATGATAATTGCCATTTTAATCATTTAATTGTTGCCATTGTTGTTGCACAAAATTATTTATGAGATCGCAATTATTTTTGAAAATACAGGATGAAGGAGATCCATGCCCTTTGATGGGTGAAAAATTGCAATTGTTTCATCAGTTGGGTGATGGATTAACTTAATTTTTTCTGTCAACAAAAGAGCACGCGTACAAAGAACTAGATCATTGAACTCTCCCACTTTTTTTGAAAGATTGTTTAATACCTCAGTGAAAAAATATCCACATTTTCCGTAGACATCTCGTCAGCATCGAGTACTTGTAGCCATGGGAACAGCCACTGGACGGACACTCTTATGCCTAGCACATAAATGTGCTAAGGGGAGCACCTAATTCGCTGACCTTATGGAGGCATCAGAAACAATTCATTTGGGCTACCGGCATTCTGGAGACAGTATATACAGTTATGATAGCCAGAAACCCAAATCTCAGTGGAAGCCCTTACCGAGTAAGCAGGCCGTCCTAACGCAGGTTTTTGTCCTGACAAATTCTCCTCTAAACTATGGTCCGAGTCAAAGGAATCTTTTTCTTAAATAAGAGATTGCTCTGCCGCCGGAGTAACTGCCTTAATAGGGAGCAGCCAAACAATTAGCGGAGCCCCTAGACTACTGCAAAGCAGACCTAACCGCCGTCCAAGAAATGTGATGGAATGGGCCGGGCAAAACGAGTACGGAAAACTGCGACATATACCACGGCGATTGTTATCGACGGCAAAACCAGCGGCTATTTGGATGCGGATTTGTTGTCGGAGGCAGACTAAGATCGAGAAGTCCTGAGCTTCCGGCATCTGAACAAGTGCTTCGTAGCAATCCGCATCAAGGCTAAATTTACCAACATTAGACTGATATGCGCGCACGCCCCCAAAGAGGAAAAAGATGACAACACCAAAGATGCCTTCTATGAGCTCTTGAAGAAGACCTACGACCAATACCCTAGCTATGACATTGAAATTGTCCTCGACGAATTTAATGCAAAACTAGGAAGAAAAGGCATCTTTGGTAGTACTGTCGAAAGATATAGCCCACACAACACCACCTCCGATAACGGATTCAGGCTTTTCGACTTTGCGGCGCGACGAAACATTGTCGTAGCTAGCACGCGGTTCCCCCATCTCGATATACGATACACAAGGGGTCTTGGAGAATTCCTGATCAATCAACAGTCAACCAGATTGATCACATTGCGATCGACGCAAGACACTCCTCCAGCATTATGGATGTCCGTACGTTCCGAGGAGCCAACATCGACTCGGACCACTACCTTGTTGGAGCCAAGGTACGGTTGCGGATATCTCAAACTACGCCAAGACAAACTAATGCTGTGAGAAAATTCGACGTCAGACGGCTACAATCGCAAGAGATCACCAAGTCCTTTTCCGATCGAGTGTCTCTTAATCTCTTAAGAGGTCCAATCAACCATCGAAGACCATTGTAAACACTGCCAAAACGTCATCAGAGATGCCGCTTCTGATGTGCTGGGTTTCACTCGTCCACCACAACGAAACTCCTGGTTCGATGATGAATGCCGGCAAGCACATGCAGCTAAGCAAAAAGCACGCAATGCGGCACTGCAAAAAAAGTTCAGAGCTGCTCATGAGCTCTATGAACGGAAGAGGAGAGACGAACACCGGCTTCTCAGGAGGAAATTGAGATATGCTACTCCAGGAATGAGGTTCGGAAGTTTTACCAAAAGGTAAAAATAACATGCCACGGAAACAAACCCCGAACCGAAGCCTGAGATGAACAAGGGAACATTGTGGTAGAATCGCAGTCGATGCTGAGGATTTGGACAGACCATTTCTGCAGATTGTATAACGGCGATGACGAACCAAATACAGCTATCAGGCAGAATCAACCTTTAAACCTGGGTGATGATGACCAACAATTCCGTCCACCCGACCTTCATCTAGATAGCTTGTTAAGATTAAATTCCCGACAACTGTCAAAGTTGCATAGAATCAAAAATAACTTTGGAATCCCCACTACTGATTCCAAATGTGGCTTCGTTCACACGCCAGGTAGCGCTTTAATGGCAGATAAACCTGGGAAAACACGAACAAAGTATTAGGCGCCGCGTGATTTTTACAGGAATCACGAAATCCGAAAACAGCAAAAAAAAATATCTTCCCGAAAAGAAAACAACGAAAAAAAAAAAGTTCTACAACGTTATAAATGCCCCGTTGGAGTACGATGATTTATTTACTTTAATTCAATTAGCGGAACGCTCGTCGGTAGAGTGACCTGCTTTATCACCGTCCCGAACGCACCAAAAAAAATCTAACGGGTCGCGTGTTTCGTCTAATCTCGAGATGGTTACCGCACGCGCGACCTACCGGAGTCTCACTGTTCACTTTGCAAAAAAAAAACGAGTTCCTACACTGCACTGTACACTGCACTATACATGGCTGTTTTTTTGTTCCTGGCGGTTCTATGCCCCTTCCGACATAGTTTTCCTGGTCCCTTATTCCTGCGACTCCTGTATCCTCGTCTCTTTTTTTCTCCTTAATTCCTTTTTCCCTTTCGGTCCGCCAGAACCCAAAAAACTCGCGATTTTACTAAAACAAAAATCTACTGTACTACTCTACTCTACTACTCTACTCTACTACTCTACTCTACTACTCTACTCTACTACTCTACTCTACTTTGTCAACTTTTTTTTCTTTAAAAAAAAAATATTGCTTTTCGCAATTCCAAAATTCGCATGCATTCCAAATGTACCCACTCACACTAAACTCCTCAGTCACTCACTTCTCTCACGCCTCCAGTGATAACTGGGAACTCCACTGAGCGAGTTTATGAGAGTTTGTGGATCCTAGACATTGAAACTAAAAGGAAAATTGCGAGAAGCAATGTTTCTCCTATTGCTGAGGAAGGTTGTATGGGTATAATCCTAACTTGAGTACCCCGATCCAGCCATTCCCTACCTTACCCAACATTTAATACTGGTACGGCCGCCTACACAGCTCTGTTGCTTCTCCGTTGCTCCCCCGTTGGGGGTGTAGCTACCAGGGAGATCGCCATCTCTTCCCCCTTGAACTTTTAAAAGTTCGCATCCACATCGATTACGAGATATGATGCTTCTTGTCTCCACATCGATGGCAAGATGTGGGATTCCTCAAGCCTTTGTACAGATTGGTTTTCGTTGGGGTGTAAGTTACGGGGATTGTCCTCCCCCACCCGTCATCATCGTGTTGGGATGTCTGGCTAGAAAGGACCGTCCGTCTTCACCCTTCGATGACTTTCAGAGGCCCTGTCTGATGGATACGGGCTCCGACAACGGTGATTCTGCTGGACCTCCTGTTGCACACTGGGCTCCTGGTTCATCGTAAGTCTCCCTACCGTTCTTAGGGCTTTACCGACCGAACCACCTCGTTCCTCATCTGAAGGTAAACCGCCCGTAACCTATATGGGTTCTTTCCGAGGACTGTGGTCGGTAGGCCAAAGGCTGATGGCCACATCCGCCAGAGCTCTGTCTTCCCACTCAAAAGAAAAGAGGGAACGAAGGGACAAGAACGGGAAAGAAAGTGAACCTTGTTGCGGGAAAATTTACCTTAAGTCCAACAAAGCTGCTGGAGCGGACTGCCTGACCGCCGAGCTCTTCCAATTGGCAGGCGATGACTTGGTAAGGAGCATACGCCAACTCAGCTCTGAATGGGACCTCAGCATTGTTTGTCCGATTTTCAAGAAAGGAGACCCTCTGAACTGAACTTAACATCGCGTGCAAGATCTTATCTGCCGTATTGTGTGAACGCCTGAAGCCGTTCGCCATCAATCTGATAGGTCCATATCAGTGTGGCTTCAGGCCAGGAAAGTCCATCCTCGACCAAATATTCACACTACAGCAGATCTTGTAGAAGACGCATGAGCCTCAGATCAATACATACCACCTATTCATCGATTTTAAAGCCGCGTATGACAGCATCTATAGAGACGAGCTATACAGAGCAATGTCTAGTTTCGGCATCCCTGCCAAACTCGTCCACCTGTGCAGGATGGCTTTGGAGAATGCACGCTGCTCCATCAAAGTCGGTAAAGATCTCACCGAGACATTTGTTCAGCCCGTCTCTTAGAACTGCGAAACTTCTTCTCGCTCCTCTTACAGACCCATTGCATGTCTCACCGAAAAGTGGAACAACAATCTGGCATTTGATATTTCTAAGGCATTTGATAGAGTTAAGGAATAGGCTCTGCTGTCGAAAATGCGTGCATTTGGGATCGACGACTCTTTTCTTCAACGAATTAGAAATTACCTTTCGGAATGTTTTTGCATGGTTTCAAGTATAATGTTCACAAAATAAATGTTGGTGTGCCCCAGGGTTCCGTTCTGTCTCCGACACTCCTTTTAATCTTCATCAATGATCTTCTTCTTCTAATCCAATTTATTCCTTTGCTGACGACAGTACTCTCTGCTTTTCATATTCGTTCCCTCTGCTTTTCATCACGTCCCTGCTCTTTGGTTATAGAACGGGAACAGCAGCGTATGTTGAGCTCATTAAATTCAGATATAAATAGCATAACTGATTGGAGAACTACCAACAGAGTGGAATGGAATGTTTCTAAAATACAATCCTGTCTGATGTCGCTGAAGCGAACTTCAAACACCCAGCCATTATCCATGAATAGCAATTGCATCGTTGAAACCGAAAAACTTTCCATTCTCAGTATGTGTGTCTGTGACAATTTACGTTGGAATGACCACATATTCGAAGTCGCCAAAAAAGCTGCGAAATGTCTAGGTTTCCTCAAGCGATGTAAGGAATATTTTACTCCCTCTGATCTGGCTTCAATATATGAGGCTTTCACCAGCCCAAAATTAGAATACAATACTGATAAGACCACATCTGGTCAGGTGCCCCTAAGACATCTTTGCGTCTACAAGATAGGATTCAAAACTGTGCGTTGAAACTTATAGGTGATGCCAATATAACACATTCGTCCACCGACGTAGTGTCTCCTGCTTTACCTTGTTCTATCGCTATCTTCACTGCCAGTGGTCCACTGGAAATCGTACCACCCGTCTCGCTAGAATGCTCATCAGTACACCCTCATGCCCTCTTTCGGACTTTACCCTGAAATATCGTGATTCTTTCCTAAGTCGGACATCTCGCCCATGGAATGCCCTACCGAGCTTTTTATTTCCTAGCCATTACAACCTTCAAACATTTAAGACCAACGTACATCGGTACCTCTCTTTTCTTCCTCATAGTTTTGGCTAAGATAGCGTTAGAGCATGTGATCTATTGACAGAACCGAATAAAAATCGAATTCTGACATCGGATTGTAGTGGGTACGTACTATTTGTTTTCAATTCAAAAAATTATTAAATAAAGGCTTCGAATCTGTGCCGCTCTAAGTAAGCTTGGCTTTTGCTTATGACTAAAAGTAATCTTATGTCTGTGATAAGGCCTTATAAGATACTTTTTTTTTGGATGAAACTAAGCCATTTGAATAAAAATACCTCTTTCAGATCATTATTACCTTACACGTGGGAACCTCTTGCAGCTCAATAGTCCTTGCTCCAAATTAAATTGCCATTCCAAGGCAGGCTCCCAGAGGCAGAGAATCAAATTTGAGAATCGTTAACGAAAATATGCAAAACAATTGCAACTGGACTTTAATAATAATAAAAATGGGAAAAAGAGAAATTTTTTTTCCAGATAATAGAAAATTAGGACGTCCTCTCCTGGTGTCCTTTACATACGAATGACTAGCCCAAGGATATTCAAATTTTATTCTTTTTCTATTTCATAACTTGAACTTATGTTGAGACTGTAGCACGTAAGAATGTATGTTGTTCTTTACACTTAGGAATTCACCAGCTCTCGGTGTGTCCTGTAAAAGGACAAAGACCATCCCCTTCAATCACAGATTGCTCTCTGTTGGCTGAGAACTTCAGACTGAGAAACCAATTTCGAGCTGACTCATGAAAACGAAGGAGGCAAGTTACTTGTATTGTGTATCGCATATTCAATGAAACTAGACATCAGTTCATGGCTGTACCGCATAGACAAGACCGCAGGTTTTTGGTATTTTGGGTTTGTTTACCTTTAGATAGTCTTTGTCACGTCACGGACACTGTTACTGATACTGATACCGACACCAATACCGATGCCAACACGAGCACGGATAAGTGGGAAAAGTCATTCAAATAAAAAAATCATCCTCATTTTACGAGTGTGGCCAGAAGGTGTTCCACTCCTTTATCTTACAATAAAGAGATTGTATACCGGAAGTGTACATAGTGACACACGTGCCAACACACTCACACACTCATATAAACTCTCGTATAAACATAAGAACTTATTTACTCAGCAAAAGGGATTCAACGAATAAATATCCCTCTCGTAAAGAAATCTCACTTCTCGGTTTCCGTTCTGGGATCCATCCACATTTTAGTCTCGTAAACTTAACGTAACGAAAGTCATATTGAAAAAAGTGGGAGGCGATGTACGAGTAGGTGGGTCATGATCATGAAGTGGGTTATGGTGTGTTGAGGTGAATTAAACTGAGTTGGAGTGGGTTGAAGTAGATCGAAGTCATCCATTGGTTTTCCCACTTTTTGAATTGCATGTGAGTAGTAAGCATGACAAGTGGATTGGGACGATGACGAACGGTAAACAAAGGAGTATCCTCGATGCCTTGGAGTGTGTTTATTGAACATTCTCGATTTTAGGACTACAAGGACGAATTGTGGCATCGGAAATTTCCCCAAAGGATTATAATGGCAATGGAGTTGGTACCATGTGTTTGCATGAATCGTACACTCGTATCTGTGTGTGTGTTGGATGTATATTGGGAAAGTTTTGATTTGTGAAAAGTACTGAGGCTCAAAAAGTTGACAAGGGGTGGCAGGAAGAGAAAGGAGAAAGGAGGCTCCATGGTGTTGAGCTCAACAGACACGGATTGCATTCGAAATGTTATTTCGAAAATAATTCAATTTGCATTGATTTGCTGCCCTACGTGCAGGGAATTCAGTTATGAATTGCACACCGAAGAGATGGAAATGATTTGAGTTTGAGTTGAATCGTGAATTGAAGTTGATTTGAAAATATGAGACACAGAGGGGATGGATTCGAGTTTTCCAATTGCAATTTAAAGGAATTGATAGAGTCGTATTAGTCTGGAAATTATCGTTAACAGGTACTTGTTTGAGATACATACATATAGGAGTAGACTACAAGGGTGGTAGGTTTTGTTCAAAGACTGCACTGAAGAGGATACTGTTTCATGTGAATCGATTTAATGTACTCGTACACTCTGGTAGGTGAGGAGGTATTGAATCTTCGATGAATCCCATCACAACTGGCATGGATACCGATTTGAATTGAGCAACAACTCATAAACAAAGGAGAATATCCAACTGTGAGTTGTAGCGATGATGGGTTGACTTATTTATTTGCAAACAAAGAGCCAAGCTCATTGCAATTCCAGGGAAATCTGTAATGGATTTTCGATTTGTTGGTAGTTGTACTATGGAACTCTTTTTTAGCGACCAAGGGGACTGCAACTCACAGGACAAAGAGAGTAATATTGACGTCCAAGTTATCCATAAACCTACACATATGTATGTTACATTGACTGAGTAAACACTCCAAACAAAAGGGTTAATTTGTACGATTGTTGTTTTGTCCATTTGATAGAATATTGCTTTCAGTTTTTTTCTCATCAGTTATCTCCGTAAGGCATATCGGTATCTAGAGAAATTTCAATGTACGATTCAACTTTAAGTAAGTCCAGACTTTAAGTTTCCGACTCAGAGGGCATTCATCCACTCTTGAGGGTGTCTCTAGGGCATTCATCAGGAGATTGATGATGACTACGGTCTTGTATAGTCTATTTTTCGTCGCTCGAGTTTGGAATTTGCTTCTCAATTGCGTTCTTTTCTAAAGAGACAGCAGCTGGAAAGGGGTATTATTCATGCAATTTCTGTGATTATATCAATTTCGGAGTTTACTGCAGGGAGTAGGTAAACATACTCCTTTACCACTTTAACATAGATTTACCAATGACCAGTATACTAAGCTCGGCCGAGATCTGCTTTTGACGGTTTCCCGAGTAAACGAACAGGTCGAACGGGCTCTTGAAAAGGCACATCGAATAGAAAAATATTGCCAAAAGCACGACTGCTAAAAGTTTCATTCCTCCAGAGGCGACAGAGAAGAGATATTGGTTAAGGGATGTGCCAGCAACTAAAACCGAAAAACCTCTCGGAACTGAAACTCTGGATTAAGAGGAAAAAGATTTCCGGCATCTTCTGTCGATGCTCCGATGTTGCCGACGCTTTTACCAACAAGTGGATGGAAATTGAATGTGTGGAATAAATACATCTGATTGCTTAAAGGGTTTCACACCATGCGATTGAAAAGCAATCAGAATCAGATGCGATGTCTTGATCTTGTTGAAGAGAATTAGGTTAGGATAGGTTAGGAAAAATACTCGTAGAGTGTGCCATAAGACACACACACTAGGCACCAAAACGGGCCCATCGCGATCCCCTGTGGGTTCAGTTAAAACCAACTCTAATTTGAAAAAAAAATCCTAAACAGTTTCCCTATTGAAACACCTAATTTCTCTACAAAAGCCAAGAAGACCTTTGAAATCCATACCGTCTATTTTCCCTAAGTATTCAAAGAAATATTTTCCTAAGAATTTCCTTCGGCTACGCTATATTGCCTCACATTCACACAGTATGTGTGTTTTGTCCTCAACCGCTTGTAGATCCCCGCAGAATCTACAAGTGTCTGTATTTGTCAGTTTTAGCCTCTTTGCGTGTTTCAACAGTAGACAGTGTCCTGTTAGTATTCCTATTAGCGTCCTAAACTTATCCCTATTCAGCTTAATAAGCTTCCTAGATCTGGCCATAAAGCCCTGAATTCCCTATGTTCTTCCAGATTCGACCACCTAATATTGGCAGTCTTTATTGTCTTTCGCTCGATAGTGCCTCTGTGCAGAGTTATGGTTTGATGCTAGCAGCCTCACTTTTGTCGAGCAGCCCTCCCCTTCTTGCAAGCTCGTCTGCTTGTTCAATTTCTTCTATACCGCAGTGTCCTGGCACCCAGCACAGTCTCACCCTGTTCTGAACGCATAATGCTTTGAGCATTGTGCGACAGCCCCTGACTGTGTCAGAGTTATTGTTGATTGACTCCATTGCCTTAAGAGCGGCCTGGCTATCGATGTAGATAGCGATACTTCTGCCGGATACCGATCTCATCTGCATCAGCTCAGCCGCCCTGAGGACAGCTAGAACCTCTGATTGGAAGACACTTCTAGTGTCCTCCGAGAAGATACCGGAACCTGTGCCTTCCTCTGTCTTCGAGCCATCTGTGAAAACTGCAATTTCGTTTGATCTTATCACTGCATTTTCTTGCTAGTCCCTTTTCTCCGGATATAATATATCATACGGAATGTCTAAATCGATTAAGGAAGGGATTTCATCCATTTTAAATGTTGTAGCTCCTCCAGGATCGTGCCGTGTCCGAAGCTACTGCTTTTGAAAAGGCCCAGATTAGTGAATCGAATCGCACTGTCGCCAGCATGTTTTTTTATCTGTAGATCAAGCGGTGTTAGGTGTAGGAAGGTGTCCAATGCTGCCGTAGGGGTGGAACGGAGCCGCTAATTTCCCGTAGGTCGTTTTCTTAGTTGTTGCTTTCCACCATGCTAGTGCGCCATATGTCAGTATGGGTCTCACCACTGAAGAGAATTAGTTTGCTGAAAACTAACCGAACTAGGAGGTGTTGGGTGTGCTAATAAGCCGCCTAAACTTAGGATGAAGCAGGAGATAGAGGAAACCATTTGTGATCTAACGCTGCACGCACGAAGTAATTTGAGCTGACGAGTCCATCTAGGAAATAAGCCGACGGATCTTTACGGATCAACGCTAAGAATATAAGAAGCTGATATAGATTTCAGATTGTCTTTACGAAAAACTACGTAAGCCATGCGGCTGATCAAAGTTCTCAAACGTGGAATTTGGCCAGACTGGAATCACCTAGAAAACCTGATGGCTAAGTCGAAAGTATAGGTTCTCTGTCTCATAGTTGAGGGTCACTTCTGAGGTAACCTAATCAAAATAACCTCATAACAGTGGGCTGAAAAAAAAAATAAACAAAAGCTATAGCTGGTATGTGTCATCGGTTTTGAAGAAGGATAATGTTATCAAATACGTGAATATTGATAGCGTTTTCCGTTGGGCAGAGTCTTGTCTCCACTCAATTTGGCTCAATTTGGTCGACTCACTATTTCACGTTCTCAATAGTTCCGACGTGTATACTTTGGCACATGCTGATGACGGAGCTGTACTGTGACTTTCTTCGACAAAACATGGGACTTCTCACCACCTTGCTACAATGAAGAATTGAGCACGCTTACACCAATATACTTGGGCTGCACTTTCAAGCTACCTTCGGTTTAAAGAGAAGTGGACACGCACTGGAGCACTCCTGCTGCTGCGGTGGCCCTGAAGTCGATCTAGAATGCAACACTGATATTTTATGATAGCCGCTAAATGTCACGAGGGAGATATACCCAATCCTTATGACATCGAACTACATTGTAAAGAATTGGTGGAAGGACGAAGGTCAAATTGAGCTTATAGGTTTGCCAAACGCTGTTACTACTTCCAAGGTATTTCAAGTAAGACTCATCTGAACACTTTCGGAATACAGAATTCACTGAGCCTGAGGTTATAACGCGATTTTAGAAAATTAGAAAAATAAGGCTGAGATAAAAGTTTTTCAGAAACAGTACCTACACTAGGCCTGGCTACGTAATCGGCTAGGGCATCGCGATCGGCAGTGTGTGTGTTATGAACATAATTGCAGGACGCATGTTTTTTCAGGTTGAACAAACGAATGTTTCCCGATCTCTCTGAAAGGTCGATGGCTTTCCTGTTGTCATTCAGTAGGAAAGACTACAGGTTACTTGCTTACGTCGTGACAGGGCACTTTGCTTTTGCTAAGTAATTGGTAATTTTTTAAGCGTTACTTTTTTAATTGTCAAAAATGAATAAAATGTTTTTTTTTAAGTTGATAACCCAATGCTAGCGACTTCGTTTTAAGTGGTCCATACGGAGAGTCCAACTTTGAGTTAGTTCTGCGAGCATATTAACTGGTATCTCGCTAATAACATGCCTAATGTTGCTTCCAAGGATGTAATTAAAGCTGGCTTATCGGCATACCTAGGTGTGTAATTTGACGTATCCATTGACCAGCCCAAAACGGCCCGAACTCATTTCTCAATGAGTCCACCGATTATCATGTTGAGTGGCATGTACAGCCGTCTCACTAGAGGCACTTGTCGTGCAGGTTCAGCTCGTGCAAAGCAAAAAAAAGTTCGAAATCATTGAACGATAGCGGGCGCCATTGATAGTAACGCCTTACTGTCATCGTTGAAAAATATGGACAATAATACCACTTAAAGCAGTGCATATTGTCGGGTGCATTGGCAGCTCTTGTATTGCCTAAGGTTGCTCACGGCCAAATATGGCAATTTCTTTAATTTACATACCCATTCGACCAGAAATGAGCTTCGTCGCTAATGAAAATTTGCGATAAAAGATCTTCGTCCTGCTTTTCTACGGCTCACTCACCGAATATTCGTAGCCGTGGCAGGTAGTACGGCTTTAGTTCTTGCACGAGCTTTATTTTGTAAGGTTTTAGACCAAGATCTTTGCGTCGAATAACACAATCCCAATTGCTTCGAACGGCGACGGATATCACGGTCTTCATTTATTCTGGCGGACTCAGCAGCAATATTTTCCTCCTTATGTGTAGGTACTCTATGCAAACGAGTAGGGTAAGTGGCTTGATGTCTAATAGCGTCAACAGAGCACAAACTTTGATAATAAAATTTAACAATTTTCAATGCTTTTATGCCTTTCCAGTGTCACAAAGTTCAGTGATTACAGGTTTGGTCTTCGCTTTGGTGGGTCTTAAGTGATAGGCTTAAGTCGAGCTTCAACGGAATTCTTGGCCAGGGACGATGGTAGAATTAGTTTGTATTTTGAGTAGCCCAAAGTGTTCCCATTCGTTTGCAAAAGATCATGCTGCAATAGATGTTCTTCAGATGGCTCGTGGAGCATATCTTTTAAGTGTGCTCAAGCTCAAGTTGGAGCAAGGATTGATTATGCTGGAGTCTGACAGGTGCGCTTTATAGATAAAGATCTTACAAGTGCCTATGCTGTCACTATCAGTTACGGTTCAAGGTTTATTGGATAAGGCTTGGCCTCCGGGAGTTAGTTTGATAAAGAAATAGCGATAAGTGGCTAGGGAAAGATAATGTAGGTTGATCTGCTTGGAGCCAGATTGATATACGGCACGCCCCGCATGACAGCTTACATCAGCCCAGGGGATGATAGTTTATAAGTAGCAACAAGGATAAGAAAGAAGATTTAATAACAAGCTCTCAGTGTTAAATAAGTGAACCCTCTGAACCAGGGGCCACGTGGTCAGGATTAGAGTCTTTCCCACTCTTAAAGTTTAGTCTATTTCGAATGATCACATTCAGTTGATGATGTCTTTGAAATATCCAGGTGTCCAGCTACAACGATAAAACGCAAAAGTTCTCGTCTTCAAATCTGTCCTTTTCGCTGTCTGATGAATTTTTTCTAGCAATCGAATTTTTGTAACGAAAAATTGGTAACTCCATCAATTAGGCCTAAAATAACTGTGAATTGCGAAAGGTGGTAATGAAGAACAAGTCAAAATTTAAGTAAGAGAGTTCTCAATGAAAGTATGGCATCAGGATCGGAGGAGTCTTATCACTCGATTTTGGTATCCACAAAAATGTCAGCTTGTGACACAGGATATCCAAATCACTTTCGTCAGTTAAAGAAATATCCTCAGGTTCTATCCTCCTCTTTTAAATTTTTCCCCCTAGTAAGCTATATAAGATGAATTATTTCCATCTAAGAGGTTCGTTCCCGTAAAAGGATCACACATACATATGTTTCTGGGCATATTGTCGTAAAAAGCAATTTTTTATTACCCTCGTCAAGCATCACCTGGCAGAAATCACTTTTATGACTTTCACCCAAAGGCATATCCATCCAAAATCCAAAATAGATAAACCCAGTCACACCTTATACCCAATCCTTTCCAAACATCAGTTCGACAAAAAAAACTTTTCCCCAAAAACAGAAAGTAGGTCAAACCCAAAGTCATTTACAATCATCTCAAGAACAGTCGTTTGTTCCATCAATTTTCTTCCCTCAACCCATTTACAACCTTTCACACTATTGATTTGGTTCCATTAAAGAACCTCTTAACTGTCTTGTCTTCTTGGTACCGAAGGTATCTAAACGAATTCTTGTTAAGTCTCTTAATTACGACTGCAATTATCCAATTCCCTGGCATGGCTGTGTTAAATCTGCAGTGTAGACACAACGGTCTTCTAAGCGAAAGGAAAACATGGATAAAACTGTTTTGTATGTTTTGAAAAATGGAAAATCCACTTTTTTTTGTTTAAATTTCCTTTTATCCTGCTTTTAATTTCTATCCTGTCGTCGTGGAAGTTTAAAAAGAAAAAAAAAAATAAAAATACCGTAAGACAATTACAGAGAACAAACAAGGACATTAAAAAAAGGATAATGAACAACAAAAGCGCGCCTTTACGCTTGACAGATTATAAAATCCTTAAGGGATGAGGATTAGCTAAAAATGAATGGGAAAAAGGATACTCGGGAGGAGTATACAAATTCACTGTGAAAACGGAAAGTAGTCGAGAAAAATTAATCTGTGGAAGGAGAAGTCTAGTTTGAAGTTGTTAATCCTTGAATTGTTGTTCGTAATTGTTTGGACGTTGTCTCTCTTCGTGCACTCGGATTTCTTTTCAATATTGAAATTTCTTGAGCTAGTTATAGTTTTATGTTTGCTAATTCGTCAAGCTTTCAAAAAGTGGTATCTAAATGCAGTCAGATAGTAAGGAAGTAGGACGATTTTGTGGATTGACGTTTTAAAGACAGACAACGCTATAAACTGGTGCACATCAGAGTAGTTACGAGAAGGACATCAAAGATATTCTCATGACATAACTATAAAATGAAAAATTGTGGTGTTCCTCAAGGCTCTGCACTAGGTTCTGTTCTTTGAAGCTCAGTGAGCCAAGCATTGGCTCCCTACACTGGTCGGGACTTATGGTTTGAACGTATACATGCGAATTACGAGTACTATCAGATACCAGGAGAAATAATCAATAGTGACGAGCTGATTGGAGACGTTGACAGGTTAGAGAAGAGCGATACCCAATTATGCAAGCTGAATGGTAATAACTTTTCAGTCTATTACTTAGATGGTCTTTGGTGGAAACCTTGCAAAGGCACCAATGGTCCGACGTCCATTGGTAGTGTCAGATTCTTACTGAGGAAACTTTCCGTTTATTCCCCCGTGGAACTTGAGCTGATTTGAGCTTTTTGCTTCGTCACGGGGTGCATAGCGAATTCGCGTTCCGCTGCTGTTCTGAATTCCTTATATCTCACATTATTCGTACATGGTTCACAGCAGCCCAAAAATCTTCGGATTTCAACATATATTGAACTATGTTTTCTGGTGTTGGCTGTTCACCAAATTCTTCACACAATATAGATCTTTCGTTTGTATACCGAGCACATTCGAAGAAAACGTGCTCTACGTTCTCTACCGCGTTTACGTAGCGAGGACAGTACGGACTCGAACCACGGTTTCGATTAAGTAGACAACCGTGACCCGTCAAGAACTGTGTTAGATAGTAACTCAGTTCGCCGTGTTTTCGTTTTACTCAACTTTCAATCCTTGGGATTAGTCGGTACGTCCATCTTCCTTTTTGGGACTCGTTCCATTGTTGTTGCAACGCTTCTATACTGCGGCTTCTTTCGAATTTATTGCCGCCTAGCTTCTAAAGCTAGGATATCGATTGGTACCATAGAGGATAGTACCAATATCGCGTTGGGGAATACAGTTCGAAACCCACTGCTAACTCGCAGTGCACATAATCTATACACAGATTTGATTCCCTTCATGTGTGTCTTTTTATTTGCGACGTCGGACTACAACTCTCGCAAGCATTAATCGTTTCCCTTGCTTCGTGCCGCTGATATTCGACATGAGTCTCGAAAGAGCGCCTATAACTTTCGACGATTTTTTGCCGAGCATCAACCATCACTCCCAACACCCTTCTACTCGTAATGAGATTAGAGACCGTTTTATGTCCCGCGAGGTCTAAACTCAGATCGCGTAGCCAGTTTTTTATCAGTGTTATTGCTTCGTTGCAATACACTCGATTTCTTCAAGTCGTTTCGCCACGACGACAACAGCAATACCGTCGCCGAAACCTATAATGGCGGCTGCCCTGAGAACTGGGGGTCGTAGAATGTCGTCATACATCACGTTCTACAATAAGGGACCTACCACTGATCCTTGAGGCACGCCCCCTGTAATTTTATATAATTTCGTCCCGTCGTCGGAGTCGTAAAGGAGCAACCTATCGGTACAGTAGCTCCTGATCAATCTTAATATGTACTTCGGTACATTTAATCTTTCCATGCATTGTAAAATATGCGACCAGTTCGCCGAGTTAAAAGCATTTTTCAAGTGTAACCAGGGCGCAGTATTTTTTGCTGCCTCCTTTCCATCGACTACCTTCTATGCCCGATTGGGCCTTGTCTATTACGACATTAATCGCGTCGATTGTCCATCTGCCCTTTCTAAATCCGTACCGATATTCCTCGAGTCCATCATTGGCTTCAATGATAGGCTGTAGTCTGTTGCATACTCGTATAATTGGCTCTAATATTTTGCCCATAGTGTTGAGCATACATGATATGATGAGGGCTCCTCAGGTGGCTTATTTCCTTTTGGTAATAATACCGACCGTTGGTATTTCCATTGTTTCGGAAATATTCCCTCGCTTTAGCATGAATTATACAAGCTAATGAAAACGTCTAGGCGGGCCTTCATAACTATTTTTAAAGCCCTATTTGGTATGCCGTCGGGACCAGGAGTTTTTCGATCCTCTACCCTTTCGATGGTCGCGGTGAGTTCATCGGTTGTTATGGCAGGAATGTGTTCACGTAGTTCTCTGATCTCGCTTAGTAGAACTCCGTCATGTTGAGAGGGGAACAGAGTTTCTACGATTCTGTTGAGAAATAGCGGGCAAATCGGTGCCGGTCTCTGAGGCGTTTTGAACTTCGCGGACATAATTTTGCACGCTTTACCCCAAACATTTTCGTTCAGTTGCGTACAAAGATCCTTAAAGCACTGTCTTTTGCTAGACTTAATGGCGGATTTGAGTACGGCACGTGCTTCTTTATACGCTGTCCTCAATATCAAATGTCTATCCGTATCGCGTCTAGACCCTTGGTATTTTCCTCGTGCCTTAAGACAGGCTGATCGAAGTTCCTTAATGTCGTCGTTCCACCAATACGTTGGACGCTGGCGGTTTTGTGTCCCCGTTCGAGCAATGGTGCAATATTGCTACGAGAGTATTGCAATGTCGACCTTTTGCTCGTGGACCGTTTGATGCAATACTACGAGTATATATCCTGAGCTAATTCACAATGATTGGAATTTAGTTGCAAAATTTTCATTTTTTGTACTCTGGGCGCCTAACACTACCGGTTATATTTCCAAAGTCTACTCCGTTTGCACTACAGTGCCAGTATTTTGGTTTTGCCTTGCAGTCCTTCAATTTATGCCCATTTTCTCCGCATCCGAGGCATGCATTTGATCGATCGGTAGGGCTTTTGGACGCCATATGGCCAAATCCGAGGCATCTTAAGCATTTTTTTCTCAGATCCTGCAATAGATCCAACCAACGCGTACTTTTCCGGCGGTAAGTAATCTGTTACCGATGTCTACGGCAACCGTACGGTGGCCATCTTAGTTCCACCAAAAGTTTTCCTCATTGTCTTTACAGCCGGCGGTTTAACTTCATAATCTTGGAGAAACTCGGTGATGGCCGCGAAAACTTCTTCCTTCGACGTTACTTCGGCTATGTATTTGCATTCGAGGAATATTTGATGCGTGATATAACGAACGCTAGTATTTTCACCTAACGAATTTCCGAATTTTTGTTTTATGCTCGAAGTAGCTATCTCGGGAGATTTTTTTAGCGCTAAAAAGAGGTCTCCGCCTGCTGTTTTCCGGATTCGACTTACTTTTTCTTCGACTTCTTTTAAGCTCGTGTCCGATTTTAATTTCCGCAACAGGTCAGCGTACGTAATTTCGCCCTTTTCTTTTTTAATGATTGCGTCGGTACGTTTCACTTTGGACCTCCGTCCACACGTTCGTTTTCATTTTGGCAACGTTTCTCTCTCTTAGGGGCTCCGGCTTAAAGGGAGTCGACTGGGGATTTATGTGGTCACGTTTTTAAATACGTTCTTGAACCCTCTTTGCAGGACGGTACCATTTAATCTGTGGGCTTAGCGATTCGTCAACTCCATGCGCTGAGTTGTTTTCTGGCAACGATGTCACTGGTACTCGGCGTTCCTCAAGACGAAGATTCGAGTTGAGAAACTTTGCAACGGAGGTAAGATGCCTCAACTTTGTCTTCTCGAAAAGCGGACTTGATTAAATGTCAATTTTTTTGTATTTCACCGTGGACGTTGTGCTTGTCTTTATTAAAAGCAATCAACTCATCGATTTTTGCACCCAGTTGTAACTTTTTATTTCCCGCTCTACCACTGTGGCACTGATTTGGGGGCTTTCTATCATGTATTCCTTCAGGACAGTTGTTTTTGGTGGTGAACGCGTGTCCCTCATATTTTCTTGTCCGTCTGTCTGTCTGTCTGTCTGTCTGTCTCGAGGAGATTCCTTGTAAATAGTACTACTACCTACGGGGGCAAGGTTGCCACCGGGACGGCACGGCGTGATGTTGTTCGTCTTCACTGTTTCACAGTGTGCAAAAATAATCGTTCGTTATTCTCAGCCCCAACCGTAGTTCGACTAAGAGGTTGTCTCCGGCTCTACAGGTTTGGCATCTCTGTTACATTTTTTTGCCGAACTTCCGAACTTTATTTTTTCTCGTAGCACCCCTCCATTGAGGGCTATTCGTGCATTTTCTTTTGAAAGATTCTATGCTCTTCCATTCTTTTCTGCCCCTGCAGCACGTGAGCTCTTCTTGTTTAGCGCCACAGTTCCACAGTGTACTTTCGTCGTTTCTCTAAACATACCTGCTGCGTTCGTTGTTTAGGAGTTTGTTTGTTGGGGTTGGTTGAAACCCAGTCCATCAGAGGTGGGCTCTCTAATTGCTCTTTAGCGGTGATGCTGCTAGTCATATACCTCTGATGATGACGGTATCGGATCTCTCAAGGCCAACTCGATAGGAAAACGCTCTAATAGTCTCTTGCGATTTAGCAGTTCGACGTTGAACTTCATTACAATGGTTCAGTGGCTTTGGCCTCTTATATGGGGATCCGTACCTCGACATTCACAAGATAATGATTCACAGCGGTGGTTATACAAACATCTCCGGGCATAAAAACTTGCGTTTATCGCGGTGTGATCAATTTGGTTGACCGTTTATTGATCCGGCGCCAGCCAGCTACACTGGAGGGCATCGCTGTTAGAATGCGTTTATTTACATGCATAACGCTTAGGATTTTTTGCTTTAAGAAGACCGCTAAGAACAAACCCGCACCCAAAGAGAGTTCTTTGTAGCAGTCACGCTTCATGTATGTCACATTTTTTCGGCATCCCTTTGTTCGGCCAATCATTATGTACTTCCTGGTTGGCTGTAATATCCGGATGTACGAGGTTTGTTCAGGAGGTAACTATTACGTGTTCAAATGCGAACGACTATGTCTAATTCTTCATTGTCCGGAGCTGTAGATTGTTTCGCATCAGTCCCCGATATGTGACTCTCTGCATAAATCTCAATCTTGGAGTATCACTTGTTTTCTGGTACCCTTCGCGTCAAAGGCGTCAGCTAGACCGAAGACAGGGTCTTTTTTCCGCCACCGTCAGCATATAAGCACCCTGACTATTCCTGGAATATCCTCATTAATTTTCATTAACTTTAGCTCCACATGCGCCTAAGTATCTCATACAACGTGTTTGTCTTGCCTTGTTGATACCGCTAATCGATCCAATCATTCCCTATAGGACATTGTACTGTTAGGACCTTCTTCTGCTCAATACTTTCGTTCACAATTTTGGTTACTCAAGCCCGGTATTTGGAGTTAAGTACGCGATGGCTGCCATAAGAAAGAACAAAAGCGTTGCGCAGTCATAGGCTGAGTTCCAAAATGCAGTACGGCGGTAGTACTGCAACGCAAGCGTTCTGAAATGTCAATAGATCACGGTGATGCAATGTATAACGTTTCTAAAAATGCATTCTGACTTAAAATACTGTGAATTGATGTGATTCGAATGTCATTTGACATTTCAAATTATTTTGCTGCTATTCCGCCAAAACATGGACGAGTCTTCGCCAGAATCGTAAGAAATAAATATTTTTAGTTGTTTATTGGTTAAAATTAGAATTCTATTAAAATCTAGAATTCTAACCAGATTGCAGTTTGAAAAAGAATTTATTTCACCGCGGAAGAAAAAAATCTGTAATTTGGCGGTAAGTCCAACGAGCAATAATTGAAGTAGCGACGGGATTTTTCTGCAGGCGACATCATAAGAAAATTCCTTAATACGAGTATAATGGTGACATACAAGAGAATTAAAGTGAAAAACGGGACATCTGGTGAGGCAGCAACTTCCTGGGAATTCTATGAAAGTTTAGATCAACAATACGGAACTAGACATTCTATTGCCGTACCATCATTAAATGTTGATGCGTCCATTGAAGAAGAACATTTGGGTAAAGGCAGCTTTGCAGACGATATGGAAGTTGCCACCGGGAGCACTTAACCTAAAAAAAAATCGCTGAAAGTTGTCGAATTCACATCTGAAACCATCACATCACACGTGTTAAAAGCATTAAACTTTGGTCCACCTAGTTAGGTGCTTCATGGATGATTATAAAATTGTGCAGGATCACGCAAACCATTACAATTTTTTTTTGCTAATGAAATATTTTTTTGCACAGGTATAAAACTCAGAATTCGCCACTTATTTGTAAATACGCGTGTGGAACTATGGCAATAATTGAACCGCCTCTGCTCTGATGTCAAGTGACCATTATCTCTATATGAAACCATTAGAAAGGTTTCCAATGGATAAGCAGAGTCCCCGAGCAGATGATAATCCGGTGGTACAACTATTTTTCGATTTGTGAATGCTTTTCGCAATGGTCTCTCACGTCAAACGGCAGTGTCATGGCAAGAGCTTGGCTATCCAACAAAAACATCTAAAAATCTGAAGTTGCTGTCGCATACACCTTCTTCTTTGGGTGCAGGTATTTTGAAGTGCGTCCCATCCAAGTATCCCAAAGCGAAAGGGAATAGATTTAAACGTTTACGCTCAAAATCTTCAACTATTTGTTTCATAGATTCTTCACTGTTTGACCATTTTATATATCTTGTTTTAAGTTTTGAAAGTGCTGTCAAAGTCCTTTCAACAATTCTGTAAACAGTTCCCTTTCCCATTCCGAAACGATCAGAGATCTCTCGAAAGCTACACTGATTGGCAAGTTTCCACAGAGTAACATACAGACATTGTTCTAGTGAGAAACCTGGTCAACCACTTACTTTTAATTTGCACATCGGTTTCACAATCCTTGTGAAAGTCTTAAAATAATAAATCAACTAAATTGTGCGTATTTGAGAAAAATAACAACTTACTGAAGATGTACTCCTCTTGATCCGAAAATGAGTGAAAAACACAGCATAACAGCGAAGAAGTTTTTGCATGTTGGTATATCTCTTTTTTTGTTTAAGTACAATCGTAGGTTGGCATCTTCCGACAGGTGCTGGTTCCTTAAGCGACGAGAATGAGCCTCTGCAGCCGAACATCTTGCAGCTCCGCTAATAAGTCCTACTTCACGCCTCCCCGTGGCGCCATCTGGGAATCTCACTAGAGGTTGCGAAGTGAAGGGGGCAAATGGCGAGTTTCCTGCGCCATTAATCAGGATTAGTGTCGGAAAAACAAAACAAGACCTTAACCGGGCTACTCCGGCATATTTGGAGCTCAGGCCGGAAAGGATTTCCAGGACTTAGTCAGGGTCTTGGAAAAGAGATGGTGGTGGGCGAGCCCTATAAGGGCCAACGGCAGCGCTCACATCCCGGAACGGGTTACTGGCTTCAGTGTAACCGACCCCTCGTCCTAGGGGCACTGAAAATGGAACTGGTCCTCCAGGTTGGGGGTTGTGCCGCCGGGGTAACTGCCCGGCCATTTAAAAAAAAATTAAGTTACGAAGCATCAACAAGCCTCGGATTTAAGGACAATGAGCTTCGGATATGCACGTGGAATGTTGGATCCCTTAGTAGACCACGTGCAGCCGAGCAACTAGCGGAGGCCCTAGACTGCTACAAAGCAGACATAGCCGCCATTCAAGATATGCGATGGGATGAGCCGGACAAAAAGAAGATGAAAAACTGCGATATCTACTACGGAAATTGTTATCGACGGCAAAAGCAGCGCTTATTTGGATGCGGATTTGTTGTCAGAGGCAGACTAAGACAAGAAGTTCTCAGCTTCCGGCATGTGAGCGAGCGCCTCGTAGCAATCCGCATCACGGCTAAATTCGCCAACATTAGCCTCATATGCGCGCTTGCCCCCACAGAGGAGAAAGATGACGACACCAAGGATGCCTCCTACGAGCTCCTTAACAAGACCTACGAGCAATGCCCTAGCTATGACGTTAAAATTGTCCTCGGTGATTTTAATGCAAAGCTAGGAAGAGAGGGTATCTTTGGTGGAACAATCGGAAAATATAGCCTGCACAACACCACCTCCGATAACGGATTCAGGCTAATCGACTTTGCAGCGGGACGAAACATTGTCGTAGCTAGCACGCGGTTCCCACATCTCGACTTACGCAATCGCAAGAGATCGCCAAGTCCTTTTCCGATCGAGTGGCTCTTAATCTCTTAAAGGGTCCAATGCCGCCAGCATCAAGCATCGAAGACCATTGGAAACACTGCTAAAACGCCATCAGAGATGCCGCTTCTGATATGCTGGGTTTCACTCGTCCACCACAACGAAACCCCTGGTTCGATGATGAATGCCGGCAAGCACATGTAGCCAAGCAAGATGCATATAACGCGGCGCTGCTTAGAAAGACCAGAACTGCTCATGAGCTCTATGAACGGAAGAGGAGAGACGAGCACCGGCTTCTCAGGAGGAAGAAGAAAGAGCATGAGAAACGCGCGATCGAGGAATTTGAGAGATGCTACTCCAGGAATGAGGTTCGGAAGTTTTATCAAAAGGTAAAAATAACATGCCGCGGAAACAAACCCCGAACCGAAGCCTGTAGAGATAAACAAGGGAACATTGTAGTAGAATCGCAGTCGATGCTGAGGTTTTGGAAAGACCATTTCTGCAGACTGTATAACGGCGATGACGGACCAAATACCGCTGTCAGGCAGAATCAACCTTTCAACTTTGACGATGATGACCAACAATTCCGTCCACCCGACCTGGATGATGTGAAGATAGCTATATCGAAGCTTAAGTCCAACAAAGCTGCTGGAGCGGATGGCCTGACTGCCGAGCTCTTCAAAGCGGCAGGCGATGACTTGTTAAGGAGCATACACCAACTCATCTGTATAGTGTGGTCGGACGAAAGTATGCCCGATGAATGGAACCTCAACACTGTTTGTCCGATTCACAAGAAAGGAGACCCTCTGCACTGCACGAGGTCTTAAATGCCGTATTGTGTGAACGCCTGATGCCTTTCGTCAACAACCTGATAGGTCCACCATCGACCAGATATTCACACTACGGCAGATCTTGGAAAAGACCCATTAGCTTCAGATCGATACCCACCGATTTTAAGGCCGCGTATGACAGCATCTATAGAGACGAGCTATACAGAGCAATGTCTAGTTTTGGCATACCTGCCAAACTCGTCCGTCTGTGCAGGATGATGATGGAGAATGCACGCTGCTCCATCAAGGTCGGTAAAGATCCCACCGAGACCTTTGATGTCCAGAAAGGATTTAGACAAGGCGATGCGCTGTCATGCGATTTTTTCAACATCGTACTTGAAAGAATAGTGCAAAACTCACGAGCAAACACAAGAGACACTATCTTTTAAAAGTCCGTCCAACTACTCGCATACGCCGACGATATTGACATAATCGGGAGAAAGCAGCGTGATGTCAGTGGCGCTTTCGCGTGTATTGAGACGGAAGCGGCGAAAATGGGTTTAGCGGTCAATGAGGGCAAGACCAAGTATATGCTGTCAAGCAAAAAGGACAACCAACACCGACGTCTCGGACAGAACGTCACCCTCGATAGATATAACTTTGAGGTAGTTAAGGACTTTGTCTACCTAGGCTCTGCTATAAATACAGACAACGACACAAGCGCTGAGATCAAGCGAAGAATAACTCTTGCCAACCGCTGTTTCTTTGGGTTAAGAAGGCAATTGAGTAGCAAAGCCGTCTCTCGGACAACAAAAGTCACCCTTTATAAGACCTTAATAATCCCGGTCCTGCTCTATGGCGCAGAGGCATGGACATTATCAGAAATGGATGAGGGTGTTCTTGGTTGCTTCGAGAGAAAAATTCTTCGGGCGATCTTCGGTCCCGTTTGCATTGACGGTGAGTGGAGTAGGAGATACAACAATGAACTCTACGGATTGTACAACATCATCGACCTAACGAGAAGAGTGAAGATCCAAAGACTGAGATGGCTGGGTCATGTAGAGCGCATGGACACCAATGCTCCGGTCCGAAAAGTCTTCGAATTCCGCCCCTGAGGGACAGCGCAGTAGAGGAAGGCCAAGAGTCAGGTGGCGCACGCAAGTGGAAGAGCACCTCAGCCAACTTAGCGTGCGAAACTGGAGGCAGCTAGCCAGGGATCGAGCTGGCTAGAGAAGCTTATTGACTGAGGCCCAGGTCCACCCCGGACTGTAGCGCCACCTAAAGTAAGTAAGTAATCGTACAACACCCAGCCACAGAACCTTAGAATTGCTGACATTTATAAACTTATTAACTTAAATACTTAACCTATGTCGTAAATCACCGAGAAAATCTTCAGACTGAACACATTAGCTGATTTTGACATGTACTATACAATGAATGTCATCGGTAAATCCGGTCAAAAAGCAATAGAAGCCTACTTTTGAGTATGAAACCATTCTTGAAAGCACTTCAAGTCAACAATATCCCTTTCATAGGTTCAGTACCTCTGAAGTTGCTCCAAAAATAGCAGTAATTCAATTTTTGCTCCTTCTTACATCAAGGTGCTCTCCAACGAAATCTATTTCGAGTTCGTATTCCCATAAAAAAGAATTGTCTACCTACTATCCCCGTTTTACGGGAAAATGTAATTACGTGTCCTCTTAAAATCATAAGCACCTTATTCATCTATATCCGTTCTCATATTGAATGCCACCCAAAAAAAATAATCCCCTTTTCGTACAATTCACAAACTAACAAGACAAACAAATTTCAAAAATAGATTCATCTTCAAAGAAAGGAGCATCTTCCCTATGTATACTCACTTCAACTAAGCCTCCTCGAATATGACGTCTTGGAAAGTTGAAAATTCGAAAACTCGAAAACAGCGTCTGACCTTTCAATTGAACTTATATTCAACGATTGGATGCTTAGATATTCGCTTGAGAGCTCTTAACGTCATTAGCTAATTGCATAACAGAAACTGCGTACAAATTCGATCAAAAGTTCTAAAACAAAGTTACTTAACGTAGACATCGAAAACGGTCGGAAGCACATTTGGTGCTTCATCGAGTTATGGAATTTTCCAGATTCAAATTACGTAAATGTTTGGATTGCCCAAATTCGGACCGATAGCTCATTAAAATGGCACGCAACAGTAACCACGCACAGAGGTAATTGGAGGTAGTTCACCTTTTGTGGAGGAAACTTGAGCAAGTTTGTGCGATTTTCGGACAGCATAGGATGGTATTGTGGTGAAGAGTAGCGTAAAATGTATTTGAATAGACTGAATTGATTAACAAATACGTAACAGGTTTGGTTTCCATTTATGGAATGGTTATGAGCCCATGCCTTTGTCTTCATGTCTTGAGCATAAATTATCAGCATTAAGTTAGGTGGCATCCCACGGCCCTGAGTTCCAACTAACATGTCACTTTAGACAGCCTGATATCTTACTAGCTGCCTCTAGTTACGGACTTTAAGTTGGTTGCGGTTATATTTCAACTACATGTGCCAACTATGTTGAAGTGTTTCTAACGTACAGTACTGGGTTGTTTCACTGAAGTTGAATCAAAGTTACCTCGGTATGAAAAATTGGTGCCGTCTTATATACTGGAAGCGAAGGCTTTTGACCAGATCCTTGTACAGCTGATATATAGTATTTATACCTCTGCTTCCACATTCCGTCAACACAGACGGGGTCAAGTATTATTTAGGGAATTTTTCACTCAAATCGACTAAGATCGCTTTTATACGCTGTAGAGAGTGTCCTTGTCTCTCTACCCTATAAAAAGACAGGGTGGAGTAGGGCCTTGTATAGTATCATCTTCGTTGTTCTAGAAAAAGCCTTGCTGTTTCCGCTTTAGCCCATCGACATACTCACTGGCAAGATCTATTCTCCGTCTTGCGAAAGCAGCTGGAGTTCCTTAGCAACATCCTGCATAGTAGAATGAACTTGGTAAGGATGTCAGGATTAGACATAGCTCTGTATCTATATAGCTTATTTATATAGACGCCATCATATGCAAGCCTAAACTCAATGAAAGGTGTTGGATATGGGCTTATCCTTCGCAGGTCTTCTCCAAAATCTGCTCCAGACTGAAAACTTGGTCGATTATGGACTTTTCAGGTCTTAGACCGCACTGATATGAATCCAACAGGTTCTTGACGATTGACGGTTTCCATAATACAGCGGCAAAGACCTCGTTGGTGACATTTAAAGGACTTATGCCACTGTAAATGGCGCAGTTCTGTGGGACTCCTTTCTTTACAACGAGACTGAAGATGCCCACATTTCAATCATGCGTTTCTCTAACGAAATTTCACATATGAGCTGGTGTATGCTCCCAAACCTTCGGTTCCAGAGGATTTGTAAGATATCACATTGAGAAATAGTCTTCACTTCGTTTTGTTCAGGTCCATTGACATTCGGATTTAACGGTGCACTTTGCCTGACCGCGGTATTTTCAGCGACGTTGCGATTAAATCGTTCTTAGATATTTTTAGATTAATTTAGCTGGCTTTAATACAGGTTTTGTGAGTCTGACATGTTCTTTTTACTTTTGGGTAAAATTTTCGAATCTCATTTTTACAGTAGCCCCTCTCGATCACTTTGTCCTTCAAAGAAGTTTTTCACATTACATCACTTGTTTGGTTGCATGTTGATAAACATCGTTGAACCATCGATTTCAGAAGAATATAGGACAACACGAGATGCTGCCAGGTTTGGCCAGCCCCGGAGCAGCCGTTCTGCTGAGAAAATTTTGCAGCTGTGGTTGAAGTTCGTAGTATCGACCAGACGACGTGCCACGCAAGTGAGTATCAATCGGCGATCTTTACAGAGAATTTTGCTGAAAGACTGAAGCGCGTGTAACCTACGCTTGAGCCATCGGGAATCTCGACCACGTGGGAGACAACTTTTCATCCGTAAAAATAACAAAATCCGCGAATAACCTACGAAGAGCCATTACACTAGCCCAAAGTTGCAGCATGCTTACGCTAGGCCTTATTTTTTCGAAAATGCCGCGGTCAAAATGACTATTGTTTACGGCAAGCGCTCAACCACTTTCCCCTTCCTCAGTTGGATGAATTGGGACTGGAGAACATGTGGTTCCAATCACATGGAGCAACGGCGCATACTGCACGAGCCACAACCGAAATTCTGAGGACTGCAATCCGCGGAACCCTCAGGCTTGTCTGATTTTTTTTGTGGGGTTTTTTGAAGTCACGAGTCTATGTCAACAAGCCTCAGGCTCTTGAACACCTTTGAATGTGAGGACCTATCGCAGGAAGTTCTGGCAAGAGTAATGGAAAATGCCTTAAATTGGGCCTGAATTACAGCCAAAGAATATCGGGTGACAACTTTTGCGCCGCCTTGCATAATATTTAGTGTGTGTCTTCCACCTACTGCGAAGTGATCAATCGAATTTTGATCACGAGACCAACGTGCATCTGCCATCGTGAGAGGATTTGGGCAACGTATGCTTTCTCGCATTTTTTATTTATTGTGTATCCTGATTCTCCTTGTTCTTGACACATTAGCACGGATCAATACCGACGTTTATTGTTCACGATACATCTTTTTTTGGTCGAAGGACTGAGACATGTTGATCGCGATGCCGTTACATTTTTTTTGTCATGCATAGAGAAAGGTTTATATTTTAAGAAATTGACATACTGGCGGGGATGTTCGCTTGTTATGAATTGCCTAATACTTGGCAGTACCAAAACAAAGTACTTATACTCCAGTAGAAGCGAATTTGAAGTTTATTTTCAATGGTCGGCACTGGCTAATAAGAAGTCATCTGACTGACATCTTTATCTCATGTAGGAGATGAATTTGAGTTTTGAAAATGGAGTCACCCTATGTATTTCTGGTATTCGCACATTCGGACCCAATGTTCGTTGGATAAGTGAGTCCTAAAACTTACGATAACCGTGTGCTAAATCTGAATTTGTGTGTAATTTTTGATGAACTAGCTTTAAGCGTACAGGCCTAAATTTCTAAATTTTCGTAGCACGTTTAAGCTTGCATCTGCCACCTGAGTATTGGTCTTCCTCTACTGCGCTATTTCTTGGGAGTGGATTCGAAGAATTCTCGAGACCCAACCATCTCAATCGTTGGATGTCACTGCACAATCCATACAGTTCGTCGTTGAACGAGTATCTCGTCCTCCACTCACCGTCTATGCAGATGGGACCGATAATCACTCGAAAAATATTTCTCTCAAATCAAATTCTCTGCCTGAGTCACTGATATCTTCGCTTCTGAGTACGTTGTTTTCATTTGTGGCCAAGCTGGCGCTGTAGAAATGTTACTGCTTTCTTAACAGATAAGTGGAACCACGTCATTCAATCGGGGCACGAAAAGTCATTAATCACGCCTCTTTAGCAAATACCCCTAACCGTAGCACGCTAATTAGCTTCTTTTTTGAAAAAAACATGGTCAAACAGCCCTCACACTGAAACAAACTCTGCATTTTTCGGGATGTTACCGTGTTTCGATAATCTCAAGTGGATTGTCTTCATTTCAAATGCGACACTTTTGCTTATTGAAGTACGTATTGAGCCAAAAATTAGTCTCATCGCTGAACACAATTTTTTTTAATAAAACAGCGAATCCAATGTCAGTTGATTTTGGGTCCATTCATCGAAATTTCGACAAAAGCGATGGTCATTCGGCTTCAATTCTAACACGAGCTGGATTTTGTTAGTCTTCAAACCAAGATCTTGTAAGGGGAACGGACAATTTATATCTTCCACAACACTGTTCCAAGGAATGCAATACTGTCTTCACTACGCACGGTTCCAATGCATCCTGGTGCCATTGCATCCTTATAGCAAGAATGTTCTGCGAATACGGTCAACAATATAGCGAACAGGGGTCTCAAATGGTCAATTATGTCGAGTATAATATAGTGTAAGTTCACTTAAGTTTGGCACACAGCCAAATTTTTGAAATGTGGCAACTTTGTTGAACCGAGTACGTCATCACGATAAAATTACAAAGATAACTCAATAAAAATGACAAGGACATGTTGCAATTTGACAATTGGTTTGAGAGATACCACTGCCTGAAGTAAGTAGGGGGTTACATGCCAGAGTGTTTGTTCTGAAATCCTGCGTCAATGCAAGCATCTGTTTCGTACAATTTCTACCCACGCGAAATTCGGCTTCTTTGATAGGTACGAGTCCTGTATTTTTTCCCTAAATTGCAAGAAAATCAGGGTAGGTGCTACCTTTTCTGTTTGTACTGCCAATAGACCGATGCCTACTTCTTTGTGTCCATGTAGGAGTTTGTGGTGTTAAAGCTGTTACGTCCTCTAATTTGGGTAGGAGAATCCATGCTTTCGTGCTGACCTTTAATATCAATTTTTGTTTGCGGGTCTTGTCAAGTAGCTCTTTGCCAGTTTATGCGTCGCCAAATATCTTGTCGTATAGTAGTTAACTTTTTCCGGGACATTAAGGAATATACACTTTGCCAAGACCTCGCGTATTTTGTCTTTTGGCAATGGCATAGGCGCAGGCTGTAGCCGCCCCGTGAATTCCGAGAGTCGAAGATTAGGTGCAGGTGGTCTGCCGATTCACTATTGTAGTCGTTGCTTTCAAACCTTTACAGTCTTCATGCTATGGTGTCTTGTGAATTTGCCAATGAAGACTGCAGGTTGGTCCGGAACTTCGAGGACATGTAGCGCGGATTTTGCGTTTATTTACAATGTAAACGCCTCCAATTCGGATCTTTATTGTAATTATTGCTGGAGTCTGCAGTAATGAGTTTTTATTTTACTATGCCGCTTCTGACGTAGATTGCTGTCACGTATGGTCGGTGAAAGGTGGCTCCGAGGCGATAGTAGCAGGTGACAGTTCCTGTAGCCTTTTGCGGATCATCTTTGAAATTTCTGCTGTTAGTCAGTAATAGTGTTGATAAGAAGTCGCGTTTGAATCTGGTTATACCTTCGATGTCAAGTTGGGAGAATGCTGCTTGTGTTGGCAGTGGTGAAAGTGGTAATACTAGCGTGGGTGTTGGTTAATTCGTAGTAGGACCAGGAAAGTTGTCTTATTGTTTGACTTCCTTGAGCGAGAGATCATTTATCCTTGTCGAGGAGGCGGTCTATCATTACGCTCCTTCTCTATCGCTATCGGTACAACGCCTACAGCCGTTTTGATGAACTTGTGCTCTCTTTTAACTCTGGCCATGTCGTCTGGTGCAACGAAATCAGAACTTCTGTAGAAGTAAACAATTGACATTCGCTGTGCTCAGTTTCGCAAAGGAAATGGACCTTTACAGATTGTTCCAAGGCCGACCTTTGGTATGCAGTGTCCGTCTAAACTTGCGTCTGCCTTCTAAGCAGAAGGTTATACTCGTAAAAGCGATACTGGTGTCCTCATGTGAACGAAATGTAACGTGTACATTGTCGAATTATCTGGGTCCAAATCTTTCTTATCACTTTCGGCATAGTTCGAAAATTGAAGATTTTTCTAAACACAGTCGGCAGGCGAAATTCATATGACCTTACTTGGGTTTTAGATCACAAACTTGCTTAGCACGGCTTAGAGAAACGTGTTTTTGGCCTCAAAACTGAGTTGGAACTGCCTGTGTCCTCGTGTGGGGCTTCAAATGTGAATCGAATCTCGTTGTATCATAACTGAAGGTATCATGGCAGTTGTCCAAGCAAATGCTTCCCAACTCCTTAAAGAGAACAGAAAATTTCCTGCTGACTCTCAGCACAAAAGACTAGAGGCGACTTAATGTATCTAAGTGCGCTAGGCATAAATAAAATAATCTCCTGTGACATCTGCAGTGTTCTAAGGTTACCTATGGGTGTCCAGCCTCGCTGATATGAAGGGTGCCGCTGACATAAGTTCTTTAGATCTGATGCAATTACTCATCTTTCTGCAAAAGAGTGAGGAAATGGAACATAAAGGGAGAACAATGGACAAGTTCTTTGCCCAAATGGCCCTGTATCGACACAAACAAAAGTGCAAATACTTCCATTTTACTTATTCCATTCAGTCCTTTCTAACCTACAAAAGCCGTTCTCCTTTATTGGCTACAATATCTGATCACCATAAAACGTAAGTGTCCGTACCTTCCGTTTGAATTTGACTCTCCATAACAAAGATAAAGCTAATACTACCCGAAACACATCGAACCTATTTGATAAGCCTGCAATTTTTGGTTCCCATTTGGCTGTGACACAAAGACCCTGCATTTAATGTCGAATTCCCTAACTCCACAAAAGATATTGCTTCACAAAGTCATAACGAAATTACCTCCGCAAATCGAAGCATGTACAGCCATTATTTAAAATTTCATAACCTTGGCCATTGAACAAAACTCATTGGCATCATCTGGTTGACATGTACTTATATTCTTACTCATACCCCCTTCCATCCAGCGTCATTTTGATTATGAAATTCTTATGTGCGAGCAAACCTACGCAAACACACGTCCAAAGCATAACTTGTAGTAAAAAGATGCTACCCATCTGGGTACGCAGCCACATATGAATGTGCCAACTACCTACGAGTACCATACCTTGCAATGGATTTTTAATAGATTTAAGCCCTTTTCGTGTAACGACATCAAGTACCATTTGCTTTGGGCGGCTTATTTCGCAGGCCATATTGATTTCCTTCCTTCCGCTCGTACGGCTTTTTGTGGCCTTACAGATAACATGCCATTCGGTATTTCAAACCCTCAAAATGAACGCTCCAATGGGCACCCCCTTAACGAACACCACACCCTCTGATACGCTTTGATTCTACCTGTGTGTCTACAAAAGCGAAATTAAGAGCTAACATGGTCGGACCCGATGCGTGACCAGAATTTCTGCTTCCTTTTCGAATACAAATATGAAAAAAAAAAAACTCAAAGCACGCACATGTGGGTGAGAGAATACTCGTAGCAAGGACCAACTGAACCGAGGTGGATTCATTAGTTACACCTAGGTCTGGAGAGATCCTTTCTGACATGGCATACCCGAGAATTTGTATATTTTCCGTGTCATTCACATACCAGACACCTCCTCAGCCCCCTAATGAGAGCAGGCTTCTCAAATTCCCCTTCACCTAATATTCTCGGTATTTACTATTTACTATGGCCGATGTCATAAAAATACGTTTCGCCTATTTGTTGTTTGTAGCTAGGAATCCTGTCCTGATACCATCTTAACTCAACCTGCCAGTTTGTCCTTTTGCAAATTGGCCTGAAGCGACAACAAAGTCTTGAGGGTACATTTAAGGTTCTCCCTCAAGTCGAATGTGTGCAATTGGTGTGGAGGGTTTGATGGATTTCAAGTGCAAGTAAAACATTAATTATGTCTAACGGTAAAGGTAGGTAATTTCATTAAGAACCAATTTTGTCAGCAGTTAAATGCGCACTTAAGCACGTGCGACATTATTAGCTCTGCCGACAAGGAGCACCAAAGTATCGTTCCCAAATTTGAATGACAGATGTGAGTGTGCGAGTATCCTGTGCTCTGTTAGTTAAACTTGGCCGTGGCAAGGCTAGGACGTTTCTTTCTGTTTTTTATTTTCATCTATCTCCTTCTGCAATTTGTTTTTTTCCTAATTCTTGTCGGCTTGTTCGTTGCAGGTCGTCTTCTCTTTTGTTTTATTGACGTATCTCGTAAAATTCTCTAGAAACTGATTTTCGCTTTACGACCTTTTTGTAAAAGGTGCTTAGTTTCAGTTTCAGTTTGCTTGTATGGAGCAACAAAGGACTTTTTTGTGGTTAATTGTCTTTGTCCTATTTTTCGTCCTCGGTTTCATACTACACGTGATATTCATTGTCCTCTATTTGTCCGTAAGGCGTTTCCAACATAAACGAAGCGTTTTTAGGTGTCGAACTAATAAAGGACAGATTTAGGACAATGACGTTTGACAGAAGTGACACATACCATGGTGCTTAATTATTTAACTTTTAATGACCGACCGCTCATAATTGTGATTGTAAATGTAAATGATAAAATGGTTAAACTATTTTTAATGGAGTACAAGTGCCGCTTTTATGGATTGCTATCAACGTGAATGTCACGAATTAAGCGGTGAGTTGCCGAACAAAGTCGTAATAGAGGCACGGACGCCAATAAGTGTAGCAGCGTTTAGTGTAAAATGTTCGTTTAAAGTTGAATGAAGGATACCGCCACTCTGGACATGTGGATGGAGGTCATGAAATATGTACTTACTTTATTTTACATCACAGTCGATACAATAGTAGCTTCTAACTACGAGTAGTTGAAAGAAACCTCGCTCTTTTAACTATGTTCTAAATCAATCTCTAGGTCACAGGTGGTTGGGTACTGACAAAATAGGGTAGAAGCTGAGAGGTGTCAACCTGGCGATACTTTTTATACACATTAATCGTGCTTACCTTACTTCCAAGTGCTAACTATCGGGTACTGGTCAATGTCAATCCGCACTCGACTGGCCAGATTTTTAAGCATGAATCCTGACCAGCAGGTAACAATAATATTCGGTAATCTGAATGTTTAGAGCTCAGGCCGTTAAGTATTTCCGAGACTACGTCGGGGTTTCAGTAAAGAGATCATAGCGGATGTACACTTTGTGGGCCAACGTTAATGCTTACACCCCCGAAAGGGCTACTAGATTCGATCCAATAGACTGACCCTCTGGATTGGGAGCTATGCTGCCAAGATAATCGCCCGGCATCGTATGCAGACGGATCTACTACTGGGAAACTGCGACATCTGCTATAGTGATTGTTATCGATGGCAAAAGCTGGGCCCATTTGGATGCGGAATTCTTGTTTAAGAGAGACTAGGGCTAGAAGTCTTGAGTCTTGAGCATGTAAACGAGCGCCTCGTAACAATGCGTATCTGGGCCAAATTTGCCAACATTGTCTTTTATGCGGGTGCGCTCCACAGAAGAAAAAGATGACCACACCAAGGATAGCTTCAACGAGCTCTTGGACAAGTCTTACGAGCAATTCTTCAGCTACAACATCAAAATTATCTTCGGCGATTTGAATGCAAAACTGGAAAGAGAGGGCATCTTTGTTAGTACTGTCGGAAGGTATAGCCGAAAACCGATTCAGGCTAATCGACTTTGTGGCGGAGCGCAATATTGTCGTAACTAGCACACGTTATCTACATCAACGGTTGGAGATATCCCGAACAGCGCAATGACAAGCTAATGCTGTAATAAATTTCGAGGTCAGAGGGCTAAAATCGGAAGTTTCGATCGAATCTCTCTTGATCTCTTAAGAAGTCTATTGCCGAACGAGATCGAGAGAAGAACACCGTTTTTTTTTTGTTTTTCCGGCGAGGGCAGGTGAAAATCTTCCATCAGACACTACGAGGATCGCGAGCTCGTGCTCATAGTACTGTGAGATTCTTACTCACTAAAACCACCTCCGTTCGATAAGTATGTTTGATACCGTAACTAAGTAAAACTTATCAAGCCGCTTTTTCATCACAATATAAGCTCGTTTGGTAGGTGACTACCCATTGAAAGATCCTACATATTTCGCTTTTTTAAAACGGTTTCAATTTATCGTGCCAAGTCCAGAGGTTAAGTTCTTTGAAGACGGCGCAATCAATTTTGTTTGTCCAGAATTTCCAGGACTGTATTATTAACATGCCCGTTTAATCGGATCTTATGTTTTCTAGCGAGGTTTCTTGCTTCATCTTTGACAGAGTTAACTCCAAGGTCACGATGCAGGTCATTATTTCTTATAAACCATGGTGCATGTACAATTTCTCGTACTCGTAGCACCTTATTTTCAAAGGTTTGTAAAATACTAATTTGTTTTCTTGGTACAACCCCAGAGTTGTATTCCGTAAGTCCACATCGGTTTTAGCACCTGCTGGTATAAAAGCAGCCTGTTTTCTACGGTAAGCTTGGAACTTTTACCAAGTAGCCAGTACATTTCCCTATCCAGTTCTTAACATTTCTTCTTAACGTGCGTCTTCCATTTGAGGTTTGCATCGAGTGTCATGCCCAAATATTTAGCCTCATTAGCAAACGGAATACAGACCGAATTTATATGGATGGGCAGGTGATGGCAGTATACTTGCACGGATTTGGTCTCGTTGAGAGCGATTCGCCAGATCTTTGTCCAGTCATATACTTTATTTAGAGGGCTTTGTATTTTGGCCGTTCTATTCTATTATTTTTCCGACAGCAAAGATAGCAAGAACAGTCCCCTCGACTTGTGGTTTATCTCTAGTATATAAGGGATACAGGAGTGGACCGAGCACTCTTCCCTGCGGTACACCGGCCAATATATCTTTAAACTGCGATGCGTCATTTCCGTGTCTAACACGAAAAATTCTATTTCCAAGATACTTATTCAATATGTTGCAAAGTTTCGATGGCAAAATTTGCCGTAATTTGAAGTTCAAACCTTCGTGCCAAACCTTGTCAAACGCGAAAAATTAAATTAAATTTTTTTTTCGACGAAATTTTGCATTTCATAGCATGATTTGATGATTTTGGACGATGTAAAGATGGAAAATTCGTTGTGAAGCTTGAAAAATTTCGGATAATTGTGATATTCATAGTAATAAAAGATGTTTTGCGTCAATTTTTGGGTGGAGAAGTTAACAATATAAATAATAGATGGCGCTGTGCTACGTTCAATGCCACAACCTGATAGATGGCGTTATACGTTGACTTAGGCTGTGCGCAATTTGACGGGTGTCCTTTTCACATTGTCATTTTCTATTGAGCAAATGTGCTATTTTTCTTTTGGTGAGCCTATAATATTGCTCTCCGGAGATTTTCGTCAAACGCTTCCCGTCATCCCGAAATCTACTGCTGCCGATGACCTTAATGCATGCCTGAAATTGTCGTCTTTGTGGCGGCATGTCAAGAAGTTTAAATTGACCACGAACACAAGAGTCGCGTTGCAGAACGACCCATCGGCTGCCGAATTCTCGAGACAACTGCTGGGGCTTGGCAATAGCAAAATTCGTGTTGATGTTTCGACTGGATTGATATCATTCCCTGCAAATTTTTGTGAGTTCACATCGTCGAAGGAGGAACTCATCACCCGGTATTGCACAAAATTATAAGAATAAGGATATCGAAAGCTTGAATTTCATTATTCAAAGTCAAATCGCTGGAGAACTGCATTCGTACAAATCCGTTGACAGCATGACCGACGAGGACGAAGCGACCAACTGTCCGACGGAATTTTCGAACTCGCTTGATATGCCAGGAACTCTGTCACATAATTTACAGCTGAAGGTGGGATCGATCATAATTATGTTGCGAAATCTGAATGATCCGAAATTGTGCAATGGTACGCGGTTGTCCGTCAAGAAACTGATGAACAATGTGATTTAAGCGACGAACATCAAGGGCAAATTCAAAGGAGAGGAAGTCCTTATCCCAGGAATTCCAAGCCTGTGGAATTATAGGTAATCTCGAATTTCCCTATTTTTTGCACGGTCAGCTGTACGTTGCATGGTCGCGTGTTGCTAAACCGTCTTCGTTGTTTGTTTTTGCGCCGTTGTTTTATCTATTTTAATTGTTGGCTCCGGGGTTTTGGGCCTTTTGAAGCCTTTAAATGGTTTCCAAAACGAGTAGTTGGTTTCTTTTCGTGCCGTCAAGTTTTCGACATACGTATTTACTACGTAATTTTTGTGGTTTTTAAGAGCCTCCTTGAGCAGAATACAAAGTATATTTAGGCGTATTTTATCCTGCGGAGCTCGAGTAAATTGCCATTTCTTGTTTGCTTTCCTCTTTCCTCTTTTCCCTTACCATTTCTATTATCTCTGGCGGGTAATTTGTGCTATTTTCAGCCGTTTTTTGTCGTTGATAAGGTGTGTTGTTCCACGCAGCACTTTGAACGAATTCTACGAAGGAGTTAACTTCAAGTACAAGTGGTGATCTGACTGATACGTATAACTAAACGTTTTCTTCGATTTCTATCATGAATCCTTCCCAATTGGTATTTCTTCCAGTTAGTCGAAGCGGTACTTGTCTTTTAATGACCGTATCACTCATTGTCAGTATGACTGGAGAATGGTCGGAAGAAAGAACGAAGCTTTCATCAACTTTTATATAATTGTTGGAGATTCCTTTAAAAACAAAAAAAAATCGACAAGATCGGGTATTTTCATTCGGTCTGTCGGTCAATAAGTCGGCTTACCAGTTGAATGGAAGTCACAGTTGTGTTCCATACCAGCTTCATAGGCCAATTTACATTTTTGGGAAACACATCTTGAGTCGGAGGAAAGTAAATGGCTGAAACGGTAAAGGAAATGCGTACGGCAATTGGTTGCACAGGCTCGAGCTATATTTTAATATCTTCGTTATGCTCGGTCGTCTCTTTGATATACCATATAAGGAGGATTCGCCTTTATTTACTAAAAGTTGAAAAAAACATACCACGGACACAAACCCCGAACCGAAGCCGGTAGAGGCGAACAAGGGGACATCGAAGTAGAGGCGCAGTCGATACTGAGAATCCGGAAAGATTATTTCTGAAGACTGTATAACGGCGACGACGAAAAAAATACCACTGTCAGGCAGATTAAGTTTTTCAACCTGGAGGATGTAGACCAACAATTCCGTCCACCCGACCTGGATGAAGTGAAGAAAGCCATATCGAAGCTTAAGTCCAACAAAGCGTTGGAGCGGATGGCCTGACTGCCGAGCTCTTCAAAGCGGCAGGCGATGACTTGGTAAGGAGCATACACATACTCATCTGCAAAATATGGTCGGACGAATGTATGCCCGATGAATGGAACCTCAGCATTGTCTGTATGGTCCTGAAGAAAGGAGACCCTCTGAACTGTGCCAACTACACAGGCATCAGTCTCCTTAACATTGCATACAAGATCTTATCTGACGTATTGTGTGAACGCCTGAAGCCGTTTGTCAACAACCTGATAGGTCCATATCAGTGTGGCTTCAGGCCAGGAAAGTCCACCATCGACCAGATATTCACACTACGGCAGATCTTGGAGAAGCCCCATGAGCTTCAGATCGATACCCACCACCTATTCATCGATTTTAAGGCCGCGTATGACAGCATCTATAGAGACGAGATATACAGAGCAATGTCTAGTTTTGGCATCCCTGCCAAACTCGTCCGTCTGTGCAGGATGACGATGGAGAATGCACGCTGCTCCATCAAGGTCGGTAAAGATCTCACCGAGACCTTTGATGTCCAGAAAGGATTTAGACAAGGCGATGCGCTGTCATGCGTTTTTTTCAACATCGTACTTGAAAGAATAGTGCAAAATTCACGAGCAAACGCAAGAGGCACTATCTTTCAAAAGTCCGTCCAACTACTCGCATACGCCGACGATATTGACATAATCGGGAGAAAGCAGCGTGATGTCAGTGGCGCTTTCGCGAGTATTGAGACGGAAGCGGCGAAAATGGGTTTAGCGGTCAATGAGGGCAAGACCAAGTATATGCTGTCAAGCAAAAAGGACAACCAGCACCGACGTCTCCCTCGTCAACCGCTGTTTCTTTGGGTTAAGAAGGCAATTGAGTAGCAAGGCCCTCTCTCGGACAACAAAACTCACCCTTTATAAGACTTTAATAATCCTGGTCCTGCTCTATGGCGCAGAGGCATGGACATTATCAAAAATCGATGAGGGTGTTCTTGGTTGCTTCGAGAGAAAAATTCTTCGGGCGATCTTCGGTCCTGTCTGCATTGACGGTGAGTGGAGGAGGAGATACAACGACGAACTGTATGGACTGTACAGCGATATCGACTTAGCCAGAAGAGTGAAGATCAAATAACTAAGATGGCTGGCTGCTCCGGTCCGAAAAGTCTTCGAATCCGCTCCCGAGGGACAGCGCTGCTTCATTGTGTTATGAGGGCACGAAAGTAAAGTGACTCTGTGTACGAGTAAGGTACTCTTGGCTTCTTTGAGGAGAAAACTCGTCGAGTGATTTTTGGTCCTGTCTGTAAAGACAGAAAGTGGGGTATAAGATACAACGACAAACGGGCCGCACAGCAACGTCCTTAGCCAGAGGAGTAAAGGTACAACGGGTAACATGGCAGGGTCATGGAGATCGGATGACGCGTGTAAAACTGGACGCAGGTAGTGAAAATTCGAGCTGACTTGAGACTCCTGTCGACTGAGTATATTATGCTAAGTAGCGCCAACAGATTGGCGTATAACCAAATGTGACTCTCCGGCTTCAAATACGTATGAACACAGATTTGACATGACATTATGTGCTTTGACCCGTCGTACTGCTAGTCTGTATGGTCTTGATGGCTTCCTTCGTCAAGCAGTCGATATGGAGAAAAGTAAAAAGATTCTTTGACTCCCAGAGAGAAATAATTTTGTTGATGTCATCAAGCCAAGGTACAGACGGACTTCTAAAATTGTGTAAATGCAACCAAACCCTTTGGTATCTTTTTTTTGTTGTACCCACTTTACTTGCACAAAACCGTTGCACTCTTTCGAAATTTTTGTATAAAAAATGCATTCCATCAAAAGACCCAAAGCAATCAATTCCAACACCATCGGACTACGACAATTTAGATAGAAGTGTCCTAACTTCAAGCGAAATTCATTTCATAGAGCCCGACGGACACAGAAGAATCGACATTCACCCTTCAAGTTGCCATTTTAAATTTTTCAAAACGTGACTAAGCAAACACCAAACAACACGACGGTCCCTACAAAGAACTAAGGGAAAAATGTTTTAAAAAAATGTATCTACCCCTTCTCCGTAAAAGTGGCGGTGTACCAAATGTTGGTCACTACCAACAAATGCTACCGTCGCATTGTGTGTTTTTAAACGCTTGGATGGCAACAAAGTGGGCTATCGTAACTCCTGACACGGGTTTCACTTACAGACGAGTTCTACCCGTCCTGGATGCTAACATAAATTGGGCACACAGCGAAACGGTACTCAAAGTTTCCAATTTAGCAAGCGGAAAATGCTAGAAAAAAGTTTTTCCTGAAAACATTCAGTTTTGCAGTTTTTCCGTTTTTGTTTTTCGAATCTCTCTACATGTTGTCCCTGCAGCACCCTATACTCTTCGTTCCGCCCTATGTCAGCAACGTCAACTTTGGACTGGTACAAGTGTACAGGGGTACATCTGTACACACTTCCATAGAAGAACAAATACATAATAGCAAAACAAGCCCCTGCATCCGGTTTGTTGAAGTTTGCAACACCCTCTCTCACTCTATTTTCTGTATATCCTTCCGCTTATTTGGAGTCGTATTTTCAACAACTTCTTCGTTTACCTTGTATCCTGTTGTACGTACACATTTTTACTCATGTTTTTGTTTGTATCGTTGTTGTTGTTGGGGCGATATTTGTATTTTTCCTTCCCTTGTTGTCCGTTTATTTTTATTTATTTTTTTAATCCCTTGGAAACTGAAAACTTGATCCCGCTTTGGCGTCCTGAAAATTGCTGGGAACAGATTTTTTTTTTCTTTTTAAAGTTTCCATAACCACAGGGGATATTGTGTTCGAATATCAGTTGTAGATACATCCTGTTTCGGATGTTTCGGATGTTTCGATTGGCCACGTGAGCAGAAACTGAAAACCCTCTCTTGCTAAACATTTTGTTATGGATCTCGTCGGTGCGTGGTGTTAGAAAACACAACGTCACTGGAATGGGTTGACTGGGTTATGGCATATTTTTTTTTAGGGGGGGAGCAGGTTTAGTGGTGCCTAACGTATTTTGAAATTATAATTCATTTTCACACGGGTGTGCTGGTTTTTGTGGTCGGGGTGCTGGTTTATTACCCAAATTGGCCACATCCGTTCGCGTTTGTGTGGTTTCTATGCGGTTCCGTCACGCAAGTGATGATATTGGCGGCTGATGGCTTCGTAGGATGGCAGAGATGGCAAAACTTATTAGCTTATTGGTACACTTGTACACAAATATTTTTAATTAATTTTTCGGAGGGATACCGATTATAATTATGGTTTCACTTAAAGGTTTGACAAGCGAAAGTTGATTGAATTTAATTGTTGCTGAGAAATTACATTTTCTCTTATCTACTTGATAAACCGCAACATAGTTCACTTTGTGTTGCTCTTGACTTGTCGTTGACATTTATTGTGTTACTTGTTACTTTTGTAGTTTTCAAAATAATTAGGTCAGAACTCCATCATTCATCATCGAATTGAAATATCGATTAAACTGCATTCATCGACTTCACTTTGAGACTTAACAACCTCCATTCACTTGATAATAAAAAGACTTCAATTATTTTTATTTTCATTCATCTCACAGCAATCCACTAAATGCAATCTATTGGGAATTCATGCATTCTTAACATATGTTCATTCTCCATCGTCATCCTGCACAGATGGACGAGCTTGGCAGGTCTGTGTAGCTCGTTTCTATAGATGCTGTCATACGCAGCTTTAAAATCGATGAATAGGTGGTGTGTATCGATCTGAAGCTCATGGGTCTTCTCCAAGATCTGCCGTAGTGTGAATATTTGATTACTGGTGGACTTTCCTGGCCTCAAGCCACACTGATATGGACCTCTCAGGTTGTTGACGAAAGGCTTTAGACGTTCACACAATACGGCAGATATGACCTTGTATCCGAAGTTGAGGAGACTTATAACTGGCGCAGTTCAGAGGGTCTCCTTGAGAATCGGACAAACAATGCTGAGGTTCCATTCATCGGGCATACTTTCGTCCGACCATATTTTACAGATGAGTTGGTGTATGCTCCTTACCACGTCATCGCCTGCCGCTTTGAAGAGCTCGGCAGTCAGGCCATCCGCTCTAGCAGCTTTGTTGGACTTAAGCTTCGATATAGCTATCTTCACTTCATCCAGGTCGGGTGGATGGAATTGTTGGTCATCATCATCCAAGTTGAAAGGTTATACAGTCTGCAGAAATGGTCTTTCCAAATACTCAGCATAGACTGCGATTCTACTACGATGTTCCCTTGTTTATCTCTACAGGCTTCGGTTCGGGGTCGTGGCATGTTATTTTTATCTTTTGCTACAACTTCCGAACCTCCTTCCTGGAGTAGCATCTCTCAATTTCCTCTATCGCGCGTTTCTCATGCTCTTTCTTCTTCCTCCTGAGAAGCCGGTGCTCGTCTCTCCTCTTCTGCTCATAGAGCTCGTGAGCTTCTCTGGTGTTTCTATGTAGCGCCGAGTTATATGCATCTTGCTTAGCTGCATGTGCTCGCCGGCATTCATCATCGAACCAGGGGTTTCATTGTGGTGGACGAGTGAAACCCATTACATTATAAGCGGCATCTCTGATGGCGTTTTTTCAGTGTTTCCACTGGTCTTCGATGCCTGATGCTGGCAGAATTAGACCTCTTACGAGATTTAGAGACACTCGATCGGAAAAGACTTGGCGATCCCTTGCGAATGCCAAGTCCTTTTGACGTCGAATTTCCTCACAGCATTAGTTTGTCTTGGCGATATCCGCAACCGTACCTTGGCTACAACGAGGTAATACGCCGAGTCGATGTTGGCTCCTCGGAATTTACGGACATCCATAATACTGGAGGAGTGTCTTGCGTCGATCGCAATGTGGTCAATCTGGTCTTCTTGTGAATATTGAGATGGGGGAACCGCGTGCTCGATACGACAATGTTTCGCCCCGCCGCAAAGTCGATTAGCCTGAATCCGTTATCGGAGGCGGTGTCGTGCAGGCTATATTTTCTGATCGTTCCACCGAAGATACCTTCTCTTCCTAGCTTTGCATTTAAATCACCGAGGACAATTTTAATGTCACAGCTAGGGCATTGCTCGTAGGTCTTGTTAAGGAGCTCATAGAAGGCATCCTTGGTGTCGTCGTCTTTCTCCTCTGTGGAGGTATGCGCGCATATAATGCTAATGCTCGCGAACTTAGCCTTAATAGGGATTGCTACGAGGCGCTCGCTCACATGCCAGAAGCTGAGGACCTCTAGTCTTAGTCTACCTCCGACAACAAATCCGCATCCAAATAAGCGCTGTTTTTGCCGTCGATAGCAATTGCCGTAGTAGATATCGCAGTTTTTCGTCTTCTTTTGCAGCGGTCTAGGGCTTCTGGTAGTTGCTCGGCTGCAAGTGGCCTATTAAGAGATCTAACATTCCACATTGTCCTTAAATCGTTTGCGTGGGTTGTCAATAGTAGATTCGTCCATATCCGAGGCTTGTTGATGCTTCATAACTTGGCTGCTGAACATGAATTTCTCCTTTTATTTCACCATTTCAAAATGCAGTTTTGACATCAAATTGCTTGATATGTAGTTTCGAAGATACTACTATACCCAAAATTGTACGAATCGAGCTGAATTTTGCCACTGGACTAAATGTTTGGAAATAATCCACTCCGAACTGCTGGCTAAAACCTCGAGCTACTAGTCTAGCTTTATACCTTTTACCTTCATTCGCCGTTGAGTTCTTGATTTGGTATACCCACTTAGTATCGACAATCTTCCGATTGCCAGGTAATTTCATCAAAGTCCATGTGTTATTTTTATTCAGCGAAGAAATTTCTTCATCCATTGCCTTTTACCATTCGTCGGCATCTTTACATTGCATAGCCTTTTCAAAAAGAAAAAAAAGAAAACTCTCCCGAATGCAACAGTTGACATCACTTTGAGCTTTCCTGCTTTTGTTCCTTAATCGGCCACTAATAAAACTAGTTTCTCGTTGCTCCACAACGTGCAACTCGTCTCCTACAGCGTCTTTATAAACATCCTCACCATCATTATCACAATTACCTTCAGCATCAACATCAACACTAACAGCATCAACATTATTGTTATGTTTCGAAATGGGCAGCTCGTCTGAATCCTCTTTCTCCATGGGCATTGCACATTGAAGCTCTTCATCATCCAATACACGGAGCAGCTTATCATGCTCTGAATCATGAAATCGAACATCACGACAGACTTCAACTTTATTGTTCTCAGAAAAAAATACTCTATATCCTTTAACACCATCACCATAGCCTACCCTTTATTGATTTGTTATCCCATTTTCGTCTCTTTTGCTGCGGTATATGAATAAATGTTTCAGTTCCAAAAACTTAAAAATTGGTTATGTCAGCCTGTTTTCCATACCACAGCTCATGTGGTGTTTTTCCTTTTATTGGGCTGGGACTAGTGCGATTAAGAACATAAACTGCGGTATTCAGTGCCTCAGCCCAAAGTTTCATGTCCAAATTTCTTCCGTGAATCATTGTCCGAGCTGCTTCTACAATTGTGCGCATTTCACGCTCTGTACATCCATTTTGTTCCGGCTTGTAAGGAACTGTCCTTTGATGATCTTATCTTCCATTAAAAGTTTCTGAACCCCTTTGGTTGGTGTATTCTAAGCCCTTATCAGATCGGAAAACCTTAACCCTTGCACCAGTTTCAGTTTCAATCAATTTAAGGTACCTTGCAATAAGACCATGCACCTCTGTTTTCTCCTTTATAAAGACAACCGTCCGAGTACTTGCAACCTCCATCTGAAGAACACTGAATTGGCCCACGTACATCAGAATGCACAAGTTCCCGCACGCAACTCGTTTTATTTTCACTGGAATGAAGAACTGTACGATGTTGTTTTCCATAAAGGCAACCCTCGCAAAAGAAGTTGTCTTCATCTTAAAAAGAAATACCCCTGTCCTTCACTTCGACAATATTTGGACAATATTTGGATAACCAAACCTCTCATGCCACTTTCGTAGTGTCACTTTCTTCTCTTCAGCTAAATTTGCAAATACACTAGAATCCATCGAATTGCTTGTGACCTTCAAAAGAACAATCAAATTTGAACAATCTGGATTTACGAGTACTAACTCCCATTACCAAAACAGATTCTCACATTTTAAGTTGTCCAATGATAATTTTAGACCTTTGTCCAACGCACAGTTCAAAGAAAACAAATTTAGACGAATATCTGGAACGTAAAGCACATTAGCTAAATGGTTCTCCTCCCAGTTGATATTGTTAAATGACAACACATTAATGTCTCCTCTGCCATATGCGTTAATGGTGTTCCCATCTCCTAACCTGACGACTATCGGTTTTGCAAATGCTTTATAGTTTATAAACCACTCTTTTCTGCCAGTCATGTGGTCACTCGCTCCGGAATCCAAGAACCACTCATCAGCACTAGCTTCACTTTGCGTTGACAGCGATTCACGCGATTCACAAACAAAAGCATTGCCACTTGTTCCAATCGAACTCGGCCCATCTTTATTCTTTGAACACTCATTCTTCCAATGCCCTGGTCCATTGCAAAAGAAACATCTTCCTGGCTTTGAAAACTGTCTGGTTTTGTTATGCGATTTACTCGGTGTATATGGCTTATTAGCAACTAAAGCACTAGTCACTCCAGATTCAAAGAAATTATTCTGGAAATATATAATACGCGCCTCTTCTAGAACTAGCCTGCCAGTAAGATTATCTAATGTCTGCTCTTCAACTGCCATTGACTCCCAAGCACTATGGAAATGACTAAGCGATTGAATCCGAAACCTTTTCCCCAACATCGGATAGCTGCTACACAATGGTCTGTAGCTTTGGAATATTCAAGGCTATATCATCTTGCGGATCCTTACTAAAACTGTAAAATTGCTGTTGAAGCATGTGGATACTCGCCTTTGATTTCACCTCATAAACCCCATGGAGTTTGTCTCACATTTCTTTCGAGGAGAACTTGCAGTTTATTATGTGCAAAAAGAGTTGTGAACCTATCGAAGTGGCGATAACCTTCTGCGCCTTGCTGTCGAAACAGCTTCACAACAGCAATTTTTCAACATCAGTCGGCTTAACTTCATCCCCTATCACATACTTAAACAAATCAGATGCACGCTTAAAATAATTTTTATTTGAAATTTCTAGATATTCCACTGATGAACGAAAAAAAAATTCAAAGTAACCAGCTATGTACCAGTCTATATGTACTCGTAGATACATTTATTGTTAAAACCAAAAAGAATATAACTGATTTTGCTTCTCGGTATTAAAAACTACGACTTAAAAACTGTCAAAAAGAATTAAGATTTAGAGACCAAGGAAGTGGTGAAGAAGATCGTTTTTGAGACGAGACGTGCTAAGGTTAAAGTCAAAAATGGAGCATACGATGGATTGATTCGTTGGAACCGTAAGAGGTGCGATGGGGGTGAATATACTCGTAGAAGCGACGAGGGCATCGTAAATTATAAAAGTCAGAATTAAGGGAATTGAGTTGTAAAGGGAGGCGCAATCTACGGAACTAGAGGGCAGTCAATGGATGAAGAGAATTTCAACCACTTCAGAAGTTTAAGGCGGTCTCAATAGGGTGATAAAATAAGTGAGTCATCCCGTGAGATGTTGGATATGCAGTGCATTGGCTGATGGTGATATCATAGGATAAAGGCACTAGTATCCGTACACTTAAAACATTTGTTATCTTTGAGTTTGATTCGTTGACTTATTATGAAAGCTTCGAAATATTGTAATACTGCATCTGAAAGCTGTTTACATTTCTTTTTCGTCTGTACATGGTTATTTTTTGAAAAATCGTAACTTGAGTATCATCATATCCTTAGTTTTCATTATTGCTTCATTTAAAAGTGGGACAAAAATTTCTTTTAGTAAGTGCTTACATATTTTGCTTACCAATCACGAACTGTTTTGAACATTAAGATTTTAGGGATCTAAAGACACTTACATCAGCCAGCTACATGTTGTGGGTTGTGTTCGGTGGCAACGCGTCCAAAACAATTTGATTTTTGGAACAAAGCTCACTCAATTCTAGTGTTAAATGTGACTTGTGTCCATCAATGAACAATCTCACAGGACGTTCCACTTTGTCATCAACCAAGCGTTTGTGTACGCAGTTTGCGACAAACTCAAAAAAGGTTTCCCTCCTCATCCATCCACTTTCAATTCTATCTAAAACCCAAGATTTTGGCATACTCTCCACAATGTCTTTCGGTGGAAGGACATATGGAAAAACCACCATTGGGTCGAATAGTTTTCAGTCGGCAAAAAAAATAATGCGGACTGTCAGTGCCTCCTTTTTTGTAGCCTTTGGGGGCTATAATTTTGCCAGTCTTTGGGCAAGGACAAAAGCTGGTTGCATCGCCATATCATATCCTCCTCGGGTCATACATGATACATTCTTGGCCAATACTTTTAAAATGATTGTCGGACTTCTCAAACCATTTTATAATGCTTTCTTAGACACGAACACACACGAACTGCTCTTCCCTTGCTAATGTTTTCAGCTTCACTCAAACCTAGATTTGGATTTCGTTTCATAATTGCCCGCATTCATGTCGTACCTGGTCTATAGTTCTTGAATGGCGTTTTTCTGCTTGAATCCTCTATTATCTTTTGCACGGTATTGAGCAAGTTATCAGTTTTTAATGAAAAGCCACATTTGCAAAGATCAGCACACCACTTGGCAATTTGTTCCCCCTCTTCAGCTGTTAAGTAAGGATCTGGACCCATTTCAGTTTCCTTTTGTTGTTCAGCCTGCCATATAGAGAGAGGCTTATTTGGTTTGACCTTATATCCTCCAAGACCTTTGAAATGATTTCTGAATTCATTCCTTAAAAGATACCTATGAAGTTTAAGGGAATAAAAACACTTAAAATTACATTAAAAACGAAGGTATCCGGAAACTGAATCTAATTTTTCTGTACCCGGACACATATATTTCAACTTAAGTTACCCTGTCCGAATACTGAAACATTGAGAGAAATGCATTTGCTTTCATTAAAACACTTACACTGTCCGGATACTAGTGCCCTTACCCTACTTTGTTTTTGAAAAATCCAGAGATCCAATCGACATCTGCGTAATTAGGGGCACATTTGACGAGTAGGAAGGTGAAAATCTGGTTCGTTGTATGAAGTCTGTCTAGCCTGCTTTGTCACTCCGAAAGTGTGAAATTTTGTGTAAATTCCGTAAATCAGCATACGATTCTTGACATGGAGGCCTGGTGCGAGGGTTCGCTGTTTGGTTTGTCTGCTCAGGATGGGACCCCATCCAATTATCAAGGCTTCATCCATCAATAAAAAGCTGGGGTAGAGCAAAACTGGACTTATCTATAACATCATCAGACCTTTACGCCACTGATGCTTGCTATAATTTATCCATATACAAGCTATACCACAGGTAGTCGATAACAAGACTCAAAACACGGTGCCGTAGGAGCCCCTCGGACTTAGGCCCCCTTGTGGGAGCATGACCGTGGCTGTGGTTTAAACTTAAAATGCAGTAAGGGTGACCCTGTTGGTCTCATCTGGAGTGGAATGGCTATAAGTGCTGGGTGCTGAGACCCTCAGATCAGTAAGAGGTTTTAGATGAGCCTCAATTCATAACAAGGGTGGAACTGTGCCCCCGACACAGTTCCGAATTGGTATCAATGGAATTGATGGAGAGGGATGGCAAGGCGTATCCTAGCTCCCATGAATGAATGGGGATTCCGTGAACTTAAGTCTACACGAGAGCCGTTCACGCAAAACACGAGACATATCTGCCTGCTCAGGATGTGACAATGACTTGGTTTGCAACAATTCAGTCAAAATTGATGTATTGTAAATAGGTTTATTTGGCGGCAGGGGATATGTAGGAAAATCATCGGTTTTGTGGCATATTGTTTCAATGAGGCTTTCCATACCAAGAAACACTGTTCTGTTGGCAGCAAGTTCGTCACTAGGAACACTGATCTTGTCTAATATAATGTCAAGCAAGGACATACTCGTATATTGCGTTGAGGGAGGATGATTGTGTTTTGCAAGATCAAAAGTTTATGTCACCTCAACAACATCATTTACTAGGGATTTGCGGCCGACTTCATCCATCCGAATTGTTGAAGTGTCTGAGTGGTGGAGGTTCATGGTCAATATTGGGCAGGTACCGGAGAACCATGTGTTTTTACTATCGTGGTGGGTAAGAAGTGTATGAAGTCATCCATGAAAGGAAGAGCGATAAGGTTCTTGGGCGCCAAGAATTCTAGCTCTAGATATACTTTTTTGATGTAGTATGTTTCCCTTACTCTCGTGATGAGAAATTCGAAGAAACCGTTCTAGATAATGACGGTGGGTAGGTGGTTGGTAGAATGCTGGCCTTCTGACGGTGACTCGTCCGTTATCGTGTATAGTCCGTGCCTCGGGAAGTGCTTTGATTTTAGTAAGCGGTATTGGTTTAGCGAGTTTTAAAGGGTTGGTCAGCCATGGAATGGTTCTCCTTCTTGAACAGCCTTATCACTACATCTGCGATACTAAAGTTGATGCTCAAATTCGCTGTCGACCATGCCCATCTTCTCTCTACTACGCATAAGACGCAGAAGCCTGGGAAAAGTTTCCAACTGCGCAACAGGAGCTCAGTGTTTTCATGCTCATAAATATACAGGATCACCATATGATCAGTGAGATTGAGCGAGGTGTATACTTATATTTCTAATACTTCAGGTTACCTGACTAAACCTCAAGGCGACCGCATCTGAAGATTTGTGGTTGACTTGCAACTAGCTTTACGAATAATTTGCTGTACGCAGTTTCTGTCAATGTGAGACATGAAGGAGATTTCGCCCGTCCGCATTTCTTTTCTGGCGTTGGGCATATCGTCGATAGATCTGAGTGTCTTTGCGGCGCAGATAGCTACGCACTGATATATTCCAATCCATGTCCTTAATCAAACTGATGAGATGTTTTGTTATGAAAATAACGTCGTTAAGTTGAGTTTTTATAAGCAGAAGGGGCAGTAAATCTGCTCAGAGTTTTTCCAGCTTGACCATCCACAGTCTTTCGGCAACCTAGAGATATGAATTCTTTACTGCCACAATGTAATCCTTTTCGGTTAATTTACCAAGCCGGATCACAATGTTAAAGCAAGGCTTTACGGTGCTTCGCGATCTTGGTCTTCGACAAGAGGGGTGGTGTTGGTTATGACACACCTCATAGACGTCTGATATGGTCGAGTTGTCGCTTATAGCAATGTTATGGCATGTTCCGCAGATGCTTTTGAACCCTGTAGGTCTTTTTAGTTCATATACTACAGTGGGGTTGGATTCGGTTTGGTTTAGATTTGATTTTTCGATTTAACTAGAAACCATGTGAAGGTATGTTGGTTACGTTTTTAAGTTTAATTTCTGGCAACTGTCAACCGTTGCCAAGAATCAAAAATAACTTTGGAATCCCCACTGCTGATTCCAAATGTGGGTTCGTTCACACGCCAGGTAGCGCTTTGATGGCAGCTAAACCTGGGAAACAAAATCAAAACGTAGTTGAGCGCCACTTGATTTTCGGTTAAAATCACGCAACCGAACGAAAGAGGAATACAAAAAATACCGAACCAAAAAAAATGAAAATCTTCCCCGAGAAAAGACAACAAAACAAAAAATGTTTTCCCCACAACGTTGTAAAGCTCCGTTGGAGCTCGAAGATTTATTAAAATTATAAATTAACGGTACATTCGTCGATAGAGTGACCCGCTATTTCAAAGTCCCGAACGCACAAAGAAAAAAAATAAAACGGGTCGCGTGTCTCGTCTTATCTCGAGATTTTCAAGCACGCGCGGCCTACCGGAGTCTCACTTTTTCAAATGAAAAAAACAAACGCTAAACTACATTGCACTACATCGCGATTTTACTTTTAAAAAAAGGCTACTCTATGTTGTACTTGTTTGCAAAAAGTAAAATTGCTTCTCGAAATTCCAACGAAAAAACGCGCGGATAAAAAACTCTGGTTTGACCCTCACTAAAAGCTGGCCGTCACAAATTGACTTACAGATCTTTTTCGTTCCACCAACTCTCGCACTCATTCTTACCCACACTCACTCACACATTCATTTAGCTCTAGTGGACCCAACAACGGGGTTTCCAGCTACATGACTAGCAAACTTTGCTAGTGTGTGCTCCCGTATCCAACTAGGCCTCTCATACATTCCAATTGTTTCCAATTGTAATCTCTCATACTAAACTCCTCAGTCACTGAGTTCTCTCCCGCTTCCAGTGATAACTGGGAACTCCACTGAACGAGTTTATGAGAGTTGTGGATTCTAGCTATGCTTAGCTATGCTCTAAACATTTGAACTAAATGGAAAATTGCGAGAAGCAATGTTTCTCCTATTGCTGAACCCCGGGTAATTGTCCCCCATCGAACTACTCGAAATTGCAAATAGAAACAACCGTGAAGGAGAAAGAAAGTCTGATCGAAGGTAAATGGAGTGAGTGTTGGGACAAAGGAGGAAGATTGTATGGGTATAATCCTAACTTGATTATAGCCCGAACTAGCCATTCTTTAGACCGCCGCCCCAAACAAAGCTAAGTACAGGTGCATGTGTGCCACTTTACCCCGGGTCCCTACTTACTCCGGTGGATCGGCGTTCAGAATGGGTAATGGGCACTGACCAATAGCGGGTCATTCCTTACAATTATGAATTTTATTTCTTTAATGTTGTGGGCCTTTCTCCCCGCCTGGTCTTTGCCAGTTTGTTATTGTTTTTAATATTTTGTTTATTATTGTTTATATTGATGTAAATGTAAATTCATGTAAATGATGTTATTGGTGTTGTTGTTTTAGTTTTTGTTTACTATTGTTGTTATTGTTTTATATGTGCATATGTTTCCCATGTTGGAGGCTATCTCATAACTTTGCCGTCCGCCTACAGCCTCTGCTGCTCCAACGGTGGAGTGCTGGCTTCAAAGGCGTCGTCGTCCCTTCACCCATCGAACCGAAGTTTTAAAGCTGGTACGTCTCGTTGGGATGTGTCTTATTATGTTGGCCGTCTGCCTACACACCACTCTTGCTTCTCCGTTGCTCCCCCGTTGGGGGTGTAGCTATCAAGGAGATCGTCATCTCTTCTCCCTGGAACATTTTAATGTTAGCATCCACATCGATTACAAGATATGGTGGTTTTTGTCTTCACATCGATGGCAAGATGTGGGATTCCTCAAGCCTTATAATATCTGATTTTCGTTGGGGTGTAAGCTCCGGGGATCATCCACTCCCACCCGTCATCATCGTGTTGAGGTGTTTGGCTATAAAGGACCGTCGGTCCCCACTCGTCGATGACTTTCAGACGCCCTGTCTGATGCTGCTCGTTGCGAGTCCGACAACGGTGATCTTGGTGGACCTCCTGTCGTCCCTGGCTCCTGGTTCATCGTGAGTCTCCCTATCGTCCTTAGGGTTTCACCGACCGAACCACCTCGTCCTCCTCTGAGGATTAAATCGCCTCGGTCCTTTCCGAGGTCTGTGGTCGGTGGGCCACTGTCTGATGGGACCATGGCTGCTCTCCACCTCCGCCAGAGCTCGGTCTTCCCACTCAAAGAAAATAGGGAATGAAGGGACATGAACAAGGAAAGAGAGTAAACCTTGTTGCGGGAAAATTTACCACAACAACGCCCTATTTTCTTGGTACAATGCCATCGGGTATTATAGATTTGTATGTGATGGGTGATCGTCATTTTGCCGTCTCTGTTGAAAAGAGACTTTGATGGTTGTATGGATTTTCAGACTAGCTTTCGTTGCTTTAGTTGGAGCTACAGTGTATCGCCCATGACAAATTCGTTCTTACAGCTCTTTATCCATGGCATGCCGTTGGAATGCGATTCTTACCAGCTTTTCAAAAGTAAAAGTAAATTAAAGGACCTTGCGTCTGTGATCAGTCGAATCTGACTTCGACTTAATTGTAGTAGTTTGTGACAACTGTTTGATATAAAATTGTTGGCTTACCCGTTTCCTTCGGTTTCCCTCCAGAAGTGGAGCTTCGTTTACTCTAGCTAGATTTTAATTCTTGGTTTTATGGTGTTCATTGGTAGCTCACAGAATGGTCTTGCCACCTTGAATTGAGATGCGGATCCTTTTCTGGCTATTTCGTCAGCTTTTTCATTGACTTGGTATCCACTATGTCCTTGCACTCAAATCAGGTGGATTTCGTTTGTAGTGGCCAGTATTTGTAGGAATTGAAGGCAATCCCAGACCAGTTGTAGGGCTGGCCAGTTGCTGTCGGAGAGAATGTAAGTTTTTTTGTTTGTTATATTACTCTTTAGATTTACTAGAATGCAACGCTCTATGGAATGGATTTCACCGTGAAATACGGACCTGCTTGTATTTACGAGGGCGGGTCAAAAGGTCCGTGACTTTTTGAATATCTGACCTCTTTACTGAAACAGCAACACTGCTCCTGTCAACAGGCATCTGTTGCGTCAGTTAGTTTGTGTTTGACAGCTATTTTTATCAGACTTCTCACTAATTTGAGGAGAAAATGGAAAAAAGTGAATTTCGTGTGCTTATTAAGCATTATTTCTTGCGAAAAAAAACCATTACCGAGACCAAGGCTAAGCTTGATAAATACTATGGGGACTCTGCACCATCGATTTCAATGGTAAAAAAGTGGTTTACTGAATTTCGTTGTGGCCGTACAAGCACTGAAGATGCCGAACGTCCTGGACGCCCAGTTGAGGTCTCTACACCCGAAACAATCGAAAAAATTCACGATATGGTGTTGGCCGACCGAAGATTGAAAGTGCGAGAGATTGTGGAAGCCGTAGGGATCTCGCATGGCTCAGTGGTTTCAATTTTGAATGATCACTTGGGCATGAGAAAGCCTTCCGCAAGATGGGTGCCGCGTTTGCTCACAGTCGACCACAAACGCAATCGTGTAACAACTTCACAGGAAGGTTTGGCGTTGTTTAATCGCAATATGGAGGAGTTTTTGCGCCGTTTTGTAACCGTGGACGAAACATTGATCCATCACAACATACCAGAGAACAAACAACAGTCAAAACAGTGGGTTTCTAAGGGTGAATCGGCGCCAAAGAAGGCCAAGGTGGGTTTGTCAGCCAATAAAGTTATGGCGACTGTTTTTTGGGATGCACGCGGGATAATCCACATTGACTACCTTCAAAAGGGAAGAACAATCAATGGGGAATATTATGCCAACTTATTGGACCGATTCAATGACGATTTGAAAAAAAAACGACCTCATTTGGCCAAGAAAAAAGTTCTTTTCCACCAAGACAATGCAAGGGTGCATACATGTGCAGTTGCCATGGCAAAAATCCATGAATTGGGCTATGAATTGCTCCTTCATCCACCCTATTCTCCAGATTTGGCTCCGAGCGACTACTTCTTGTTCCCAAACCTGAAGAAATGGCTTGGTGGAAAAAGATTTGACTCCAATGATGAAGTCATCTCGCAAACAAAGGCCTATTTTGAGGACCTCGACAAATCATTTTTTTTGGAAGGGATAAAAAAAATTGGAGAAGCGTTGGACAAAGTGTATAGAGCTCAAGGGAGACTACGTTGAAAAATAAAATTATTTTTTTATCAAAAAATCTGTGTTTTAATCCAAATGTCACGGACTTATTGACCCGCCCTCGAATATTGTCGTGTAGGGATGATATAGTGCGGGGACCGTATACCCGAGCTCCAACTCCTTCATGTGTTTTGTATTCGTCTGTGTACCATACATAAGAGTCCTTTGCAGATGTTGGAATTTTCTGCTCCCAACTAGGAAGATCTGTAAATGTAACCTTTAAGTTGTGCCGAAAGTAATATAGTGGTAGAGTGTATTCGAAGTAATTCATTCTTCTGAATTCATGAAGGATTGTAGTAGATGAAGTGGTGGGATGTGATGATCGGTCTGATTATTGCAGTGTACATCCACAGTGTCATTTTGGGATTGAGTCCCTAATTTTTTACAACTAGACTTTTGCTGATCCATACTAAAGTTCTGGCTTTGTCGATAGTCTTAGAGAGATTAGAGTTCCGCCAAAGTTTTTTATCCAGTGTGGTTCCTGGATATTTGACTTTCCTTGAGCACTCTTTTATTTCCACGAAAAGTGTGGCATTTCTGAGTTTTCCTCGCCTTCCTCTTTTAGTGAATCCAACTAAGGTGGAAGGATTGACTTTAAGGGCAACTTTGGTGCACCATTCAGCAACAAGGTTCAGCGCCCTCTGGATGCGATCCAAAATTGTGTCTTCGAATTAACCTCGGATAAGGATGTCAATTTCATTTGTATATCGTTGGACATAGAAGCCATCATTACTGAGAACAATCAGTACTTAGTTCATTAACTACGTCAGACCATAGTACGGATGAGAGTGCTCCACCCTGTAATCGCTCTACATCCCACGTGTAAATTATTTAACACCCTTAATGTACAGGTTTACCTCAAAGAGCCTCACTAATGCGTTCAACTTCCTAATTGGCTCAAAATCACAGTAGCATAACCAATTATTCAGTCTCAAAGTCATGAATGCCTCTGGCATATCGTCCTTCTACTCGTATTCTCAACTCAGATGATGTCCTCTTAACTTTGGCCATAAACTCATTAATGTCTAACATTTCCGACTGTTGGAACTTTTAATGATTTCCTCATCAAAACTCTTAATCTTAGCACCACTTTGGATTGACTTTCCAGGCCCAATAGTCCTTTCGGCATAGAGAATTTCTTACCCTTGAGTGTATGGTATTTGTAATCATAGAACTTCGCCAATGAATATTTGATTTCAATCAGTATTCCGCCAATGGAGGCGACAAGAACTCGTACCCATAGTCATACTCATACTCAAACTCACACTCACTCCATTGACCGATGTATATAATAGGACGAAAAGTAGTTAACGAACAGGAAGCCATAAAAATAGAGGAAAACAGGCCACCACTTAACATCCGTCCAGGACCAGAGCTTACATCCTTAATCTCTCTAATCACCTTGTATCTCATTTGATTTTCTGCTCCACATACGTGCTGATAAATTGCTCCAAATAGATTAGCATGGCAATTCTTTTTCTTCCCATCTAGGGCTGTACGAGCATGTGTGTGTGTGTGTGTATGTGTTTGTATTCGGAGAGTCCCTATTTTGGGTTTGTTTAATACACTTATACGAAGGCAATGTACTCGTACTTGGCCAGGATATGATGTACTGTGTCATCTCCACTTCTCATTCTTTGATCCAGTAGACAGTAGAGCAGCAGTAACTCTGGGGACCTAGGTGAATGCCCACGAGGAGAGATAATAAATGAAAGGAACTGCCAGCCAACAGTCCCTGGATAAGTAAGCTTAATCATACTCATTTTGTTGAAGAATAAGTTGAATGGATCCCATGGAAGAGGAGGCGATATTGGTGTGAGTTGGAACCATGTGGATCGTATTATTTGAATTTGTTGGCATAGTGAGGATGTTGCTGAGAGGAACCCTTCCCCATTTGGGGCTTTACGTGTCTAAGGGTGGAATTAATTTTTGAATCTGCAAGAGTTCGAGATACAAGAAACAATATTTTAGAAAGCGCTAGCAACCAAACCACAAAGGAACGCAGCAAGCACTCAACACTGAAGGAGCTCTTCGGATCACTGTCGGAGTATTTTAAACTCTTGAAGCTGCCTAGGAACACTGAAGTCGAATCGAAGGAAATTTTATTCGCGAGCGCTGTTGTGGTAATTATTTCATACATTGGCGCGTGTACAGTAATAAATCTTCCACTTATGTGCGAGTACAAACATGTGTGCTTGCGGTTCTCAGCAAAATTTGATGTTCTCCAAAGTATCTATCCATGTGGTTGGATCCTGGCTCCATAACTCTCAATTTTGAATAGCGAAAGTTTTTCAGCATTTTTTTTTTTAGAAAATCACTTGCGGCGGCGGCGGCGGTGGCGTCCATCACCATGGTGGTGGAGTTTCAGAGTCTCATACTTTCGTCGGGATGTGATGTGATGTTTTAAACGTCGAAACAATCCATTTGTGGGTTGCTAGTGTATGGGGAATGTTTAGTATGTCCAGGGGGGATGAGCTTGTTTCGAAAAGTTTTAATTATTAAGTGTCCTTGGTGTGGGAATTTTCGATATAAAATTTCTCTGATGGATTTGGGGTACAACATACCCAACCTTCTCATCAGCCTTGTGTGTGGTGTTCAAGGATTTTACAAGAATTCTATGAGTAGCATTTGAAGTTGAATAGTTTAGGGAAAGTTGATGAATGTATATTGGGGGCACTGGATTTGGGGGAGAATTAATAAATAATTCGCATATTATCCTTCGAAGTTATCTAATTTATGAGAGAAGTTTTGCCCTCTCCCGAAGGGTGTGTGCTGAAGCGCACAGGGTCTGATTTCATTTTTTTTTTTATTTATTGCATTCCCCTTGTGAAGATATTTAGGGACAACTATCCGACATGAGAATGTCCTTAAACTGAAGTGGAATGTCTGTTGTTAAAGCACAGGTACACAGAGAGAATAGTCAACAACATAAAACTTGGAGATTGTTTGCTCTGGCTAATTAGGAAGGTAAGTGACCCAATTGGAATCGAGTTCAAGGGGTTAAATTAAATGGAGCTCCTGTTGCATGCTATCCGTTTACATAACTTGTTGCTGGCTTCGTTTTTCGTTTTGTTTGCACTGCTTCCTGGCCATCGAGTGGAAGTGTGAAAGGAGAAATATTTTGAAAAGGTATTATGTTAGTCATTTACGGTATGTATGTCAACATGTTTAGAAGTTTTAAGCAACGAATGTTCGTAGCAGTAGATTTGGATCTATTGGCAAACAATTTCTAAAGCAAAATTAAATTGAAATGATTTGATTAAGATTTGATAAATCTGTGTAAGCGTTGGCTTAGCTCACCAGGACATTGAGTCTATAGACGAGTGCCTAGGCCGACTTCGATGTATAGCCGTTTTCGGCTTAATCTTCTCCTCCATTCCCTATCAATTCAAGCGGATTCGAAGACTTCTCGGACCGGAGCGTTGATGTACATGCGCTCTACATGACCGAGCAAGCTAGAGCCTCACTCTCCTTACAAAGTCTATGTGGCTGTATACTCCGTACCGTCCGTCGTTATATCTGCTTCTCCACTCACCGTCTATGCAGACGGGATCAAAAATCACTCGAACGCTTTTCCCCTCAAGTCAGCCAGGAGCACCCTCATCAATTTTCGATGATATCCATGCCCCTGGGCCATACAGCAGAACTGGGTCTTATATGGGGTAACTTTTATTGTTCGATAGATGGCTGGGCCCTCGCCCAATTATCAGGGCTTCTTCCAACAATGACGTTGTTTAATAAAAAGCGGGGGTAGAGCAAAACTGGACTTTTCATATATACGAGTATCATCAGATCTTTACGCTACTGATGGTTGTTATGATTTGTCGACCTGCCGGTAATAGGTCTTGTTGAGTGGCGAGACCACCGGTAGTCCATACCAGGACTTAAAACATGGTACCGTGGGAGATAGGAGCCCCCAGGATTTCGGTCCAGTCCTTACTTGTTAAGGTAGACCCCCTTGTGGGAGCATCACGGTGGCTGTGGCTTAAACCTTAAACACAGGGAGGATTACCCTGCTAGGGCTCATACCCTGAGTGGAGGGGCTATAAGTGCAGGGTGCTGAGACCCTAAGATCAGCAAGAGGTTTTAGGTAGGCCTCGACTCATACCAAGAGTGGAGCGTTGCCCCCAAGGTAGTTCCGCATTAGTAAAATCGAATGTAGGTTGCTATGGAAAGGCGTATCCTTGCTCCCATAGATGTATGGATATCCTGTGAACTTAACTCCCCACAATATTCTTAGCCCAAAGAAGCAGCGATTGGCAAGAGTTATTCTTCATTTGATCTCAGCGCAGGTGTCAATGTCTAAGTTTATAGCGGATTCTAGGTAAGTAAAGTCCTTAACTACCTCAAAGTTATATCTGTCGAGGGTGACGTTCTGCCCGAGACGTCAGTGTTGGTTGTCCTTTTTGCTTGACAGCATATACTTGGTCTTGCCCTCATTGACCGCTAAGCCCATTTTCGCCGCTTCCGTCTCAATACTCGCGAAAGCGCCACTGACATCACGCTGCTTTCTCCCGATTATGTCAATATCGTCGGCGTATGCGAGTAGTTGGACGGACTTTTGAAAGATAGTGCCTCTTGTGTTTGATCGTGAGTTTTGCACTATTCTTTCATGTACGATGTTGAAAAAATAGCATGACAGCGTATCGCCTTGCCTAAATCCTCTCTGGACATCAAAGGTCTCGGTGAGATCTTTACCGACCTTGATGGAGCAGCGTGCATTCTCCATCGTCATCCTGCACAGACGGACGAGTTTGGCAGGGATGTCAAAACTAGACATTGCTCTATATATCTCGTCTCTATAGATGCTGTCATACGCGGCCTTACGGGATGTGTATCGATCTGAAGCTCATGGGTTTTCTCCAAAATCCGCCGTAGTATGAATATTTGGTCGATGGTGGACTTTCCTGGTCTGAAGCCACACTGATATGGACCTATCAGGCTGTTGACGAACGTCTTCAGGCATTCTCACAATACGGTAGATAAGATTGAGGTCTCTCTAGTTTGTGAAGTTGAGAGGGTCTCCTTTTTTTTATTGGACGGACAAATAATGCTGAGTTTTCATTCATCGGGCATACTTCCGCCTGACCATATTTTAGATATGAGTTGGTGTATGGTCTTTACCAAGTCATCGCCTGTCGCTTTGAAAAGCTAGGCAGCAGTCCGTTGGCTGCAGGAGCTTTGTTGGACTTAAATTTATTTATGGCAATCTTCACTTCATCAAGGTTGGGTGGATGGAATTGTAGGTCTAAATCGACCAAACTGAAAAGTCATCCATATCCAGATCTTGCAATTTAGGCACAAACAACTTGACCGGTACCGAATTGATGTGACTAGACTCTTAGCATCAGTGTGACGAACTGCTTTGATGTTTTTGTTAAACGATTTGCAGAAGAACTTGAGGCGCTCCACTTTTATTGAACTTTAATTGTCAACTGTCACGCCTTCAAGCCTTACGTAAATATTGTGATACTCTAAAAGAGCTACAGGTTTTGCGGCTCCAACATAAAGAGTAAGCGGACGTTTTCGCTATGGGGCAGCTATGGCTTTCAGTGAATTGACAAACGAGTTTTACACTTCACGAACTTGAGCCTGTGGAATCTTCTCGCACTCTCGAAAAAGAAAAATTACTTACAGTCCACATTAAGGCAAATATGCACGTCGGCCCCATAGGGGAAATGGACGACTTTGTCAAAAATTCTTTCTACCGGATGCTCGAACAATGTTATAAGCAGTGTCCTAAGGTTTAGATCGTCCTTGGACATTTCAACGTAAAAATAACGAAAAAGAGCATATTTGGCCGAAGTGTCAAGCAAAATGGTTAGGCTGGTCGATGTCGAGGCGGTGCGAAACGCTATCATGGCTTTAACAGGTTCTCGTATCTTAGCATCCACAGGGAAACCTGGCTATTGACTGATCAAATAGCGGTCAAACAGATCGATCAGATTGCGATCGACGCTAGGCACAGGTTCAATATTCTAGATATCCGAACGTTACGGGGAGCCAACATGGACTCGGACCACTAACTCATTGTACACAAGGTTTAAACACCGATAACCGGGACGATAAAGCGATGAAACAGTACTGTGAGGCCAGAATGGATAAGGACTGATAGGGCCGTTTCTAAACGAGTTTCTCAAAAGCTGTCGAGAAGCCTTATGCTGCCGACCTGAAGTGGAGAAGACAAGTGACACCATTGCCGCAGCCGGTGGCGTATCTAAGGATTATTTTTCAAAAAGAAGCACTTGTTTTGGTGATGAATATTGGCAAGCACACTCAGCAAAATAGGAAGCATTGCTGTAAGCAATTAAAAATGCTGTTTTCGAACTCTAACACCAAAAAATATTAGGGAATACCGGACACAAATCCCGAAACAGAGATTAGAATGCAATGGTAGAGTCTCAGTCGGTGAAAATCTGAAATGATTTCCGCATAACTGTCGAATAGCATCGATCTTTGTCTTTCTAACATTCAGGTACCTTGGAGCTCCTACGGTTAAGGAAGAAACAAAAAACTCTAGACGAAGGAATCTATTGTTCTCTCCTCAAAGAACCAAACACAATATAAAACCACACTTGAAAGCGGAATTTTAAGGAACATTTATTGCGACAACTCCTGCGGGATATCTTTATTTCATAATAGAAAAATTCCTTGTCAAAACTTGTCGGTGAGTAAGAACCTCACACTACTATGAGCACTCACTTGCTTTCCTTTTAGTGTTCATAGACGATTTTCCAAAAATTATGCAATAAAGCATCGTAATTTTCCATCTTACGCTCATGTAAAACTCTCACGAAAGTCCTTAAACTTTGCAAAATGTTATATCCTATTCATGGAATAGTAAATTCCTTTATTGACTAGTACGGGTACAACGACATAATGCCTTATAATGAAGTCTTCCTTAAAGTCCTCCTACATGACAATGACTAGACATGTTTTGTACGTAAATTCATACATACGAGTATGTTTGTAAATCAAAGGCAAATTTATGTCTCAGATGTATGTGCAGTTATAGGAGTGAATTGTAAAAGACATTTTTCCCAAAGCCCATATAAATTTGCATCTCATTTTGCTTTGAATATCTATTTTGATGTAAAGGAGCATTGTCTGAGATTTAAATTATTCCTAGTTGAAAAGATAGGCACTCGTTATCGTCGGGTTAAGTTGAATAGATAAGAGATAGTCCCTCAATTGTTTAGAGGCTACACCTACTCAAGATTAAACTTTTAGTTTTTATATCTTTATGAAACCGAATATGTTGTGTCAAAATGTAGGTAGTATCAGAAAAAATTTTGATTTGTTTTTAGGGCATTTAGAGTCTTCCTAATAAGGCAGATTGAATTTTTCTAACTGAAATTTGGATATTTGATGGTGAAAAATGGTTGGAGAATGATGGTTATAAGCTTGGAGCTTAGTGGAATAATTTATATGCTGCTGGAGGAGCTGCCGGCCGCCGGGGTAACTGCCCGGCCATTTAAAAAAAATAAAGTTACGAAGCATCAACAAGCCTCGGATATGGACGGATCTACTGTTGACAACTCACGCAAACGATTTAAGGACAATTAGCTTCGGATATGCACGTGAAATGTTAGATCCCGAGCAACTAGCGGAGGCCCTAGACTGCTGCAAAGCAGACATAACCGCCATCCAAGAAATGCGATGGGATGGGCCGGACAAAAAGAAGATGAAAAACTGCGACATCTACTACGGCAATTGCTATCGATGGCAAAAGCAGCGCTTATTTGGATGCGGATTTGTTGTCGGAGGCAGACTAAGACAAGAAGTCCTCAGCTTCCGGCATGTGAGCGAGCGCCTCGTAGCAATCCGCATCAAGGCTAAATTCGCCAACATAAGCCTTATATGCGCGCATGCCCCCACAGAGGAGAAAGATGACGACACCAAGGATGCCTTCTACGAGCTCCTTAACAAGACCTACGAGCAATGCCCTAGCTATGACATTAAAATTGTCTTCGGTGATTTTAATGCAAAGCTCGGAAGAGAGGGTATCTTTGGTGGAACAATCGGAAAATATAGCCTCCACAACACCACCTCCGATAACGGATTCAGGCTAATCGAATTTGCGGCGGGACGAAACATTGTCGTGGCTAGCACGCGGTTCCCACATCTCGACATACACTGCATCAAGCATCAAAGACCATTGGAAACACTGCCAAAACGCCATCAAAGATGCCGCTTCTGATGTGCTGGGTTTCACTCGTCCACCACAACGAAACCCCTGGTTCGATGATGAATGCCGGCAAGCACATGTAGCTAAGCAAGATGCATATAACGCTGCGCTGCTTAGAAAGACCAGAGCTGCTCATGAGCTCTATGAGCGGAAGAGGAGAGACGAGCACCGGCTTCTCAGGAGGAAGAAGAAAGAGCATGAGAAGCGCGCGATCGAGGAAATTGAGAGATGCTACTTCAGGAATGAGGTTCGGAAGTTTTACCAAAAGGTAAAAATAGCATGCCGCGGAAACAAACCCCGTACCGAAGCCTGTAGAGATGAACAAGGGAACATCGTAGTAGAATCGCAGTCGATGCTGAGGATTTGGAAAGATCATTTCTGAAGACTCTATAACGGCGATGACGGACCAATTACCGCTGTCAGGCAGAATCAACCGTTCAACCTGGACGATGATGACCAACAATTCCGTCCACCCGACCTGGATGAAGTGAAGATAGCCATATCGAAACTTAAGTCCAACAAAGCTGCTGGAGCGGACGACCTGACCGCCGAGCTCTTCAAATCGACAGGCGATGACTTGGTATGGAGAAGACACCAACTCATCTGTAAAGTGTGATCGGACGAAAGTATGCCCGGTGAATGGAACCTCAGCATTGCTTGTCCGATTCTCAAGAAATGAGACCCTCTGAACTGCGCCAACTACAGAGGCATGAGTCTTTCTTAACATCGTGTGCAAGATCTTATCTGCCTTATTGTGTGAACGCCTGAAGCCGTTTGTCATCATTCTGATAGGTGCATATCAGTGTGGCTTCAGGCCAGGAAAGTCCATCCTCGACCAGATATTCACACTACGGTAGACCTTGGAGAAGACCCATTAGCTTCAGATCGATACCCACCACCTATTCATCGATTTTAAAGCCGCGTATGACAGCATCTATAGAGACGAGCTATATAGAGCAATGTCTAGTTTTGGCATCCCTGCAAACTCGTCCGTCTGTGCAGGATGACGATGGAGAATGCACGCTGCTCCATCAAGGTCGGTAAAGATCTCACCGAGACATTTGATGTCCAGAAAGGATTTAGACAAGGTGATGCGCTGTCATGCTATTTTTTCAACATCGTACTTGAAAGAATAGTGCAAAACTCACGAGCAAACACAAGAGGCACTATCTTTCAAAAGTCCGTCCAACTACTCGCATACGCCGACTATATTGACATAATCGGAAGAAAGCAGCGTGATGTCAGTGGCGCGTTCGCGAGTATTGAGACGGAAGCGGCGAAAATGGGTTTAGCGGTCAATGAGGGCAAGACCAAGTATATCCTGTCAAGCAAAAAGGACAATCAACACCGACGTCTCGGACAGAACGTCACCCTCGACAGATATAACTTTGAGGTAGTTAAGGACTTTGTCTACCTAGGCTCCGCTATAAATACAGACAACGACACCAGCGCTCAGATCAAGCGAAGAATAACTCTTGCCAACCGCTGTTTCTTTGGGTTAAGAAGGCAGTTGAGTAGCAAAGCGCATGGACACTAATGCTCCGGTCCGAAAAGTCTTCGAATCCGCCCCTGAGGGACAGCGCAGTAGAGGAAGGCCAAGGCTTAGGTGGCGGACGCAAGTGGAAGAGGACCTCAGCCAACTTAGCGTGCGAAACTGGAGGCAGCTAGCCAGGGATCGAGCTGGCTGGAGAAGCTTGTTGTCTGAGGCCCAGGTCCACCCCGGACTGTAGCGCCACCTAAAGTAAGTAAGTAATATGTATACTCATGAATAAAATAAATAAATAAATAAAATAATAATAATAATAGTAATAGTAAAAGGCTACAAGTAAGCAGCATTTGACACAGTACTAAGCACCTAGCCTTCTTCTTCTTATCCTTTTATTAACCCTTTCCTCGTTATACGAAATTATGCTTATGGGATTGGCTAATGTCGCAGACCGCAGAACGCGTCTACATAATGCTCGGTCCTGGATCGCTTCAGTGGTTAGCCCCACACGTTGTTGCGCATTTGCCATCTGAGAAATCCAGGAATTCTTTTTCCGACCTCGTTTTCTTACAGTTGGAGTGACCGTAGTTGCTAGTGCTTTTTAACTGGATTTACCGTAGATCTTCTATGAATGTGCCAATACCAGCTTATTCTCTTCGCCTCAAGCTGTTCGGTTACCGAATTCTTTATATGTAGACTTCCTCTTATACGCGTAGATCTAATGCAATCGCGTTTAGTGACTCCACTAGACATCCTTAACATTTTCATTTCCGCTGCCGTCATTTTGTTTCTAAACGCTTCGTACATTGTACAGCACTGTGAACCGTACATAAAAGTTGTTAGTGTAGACTTTCACCTTCAATTTAAGTCGAAATTTTCGGTCGCAAAAGATTCCCGAATTTTCCCGCCATTTCATCTACCCCACATTCACTCTGCGGTTTACGTCGTCGTCACATTTCGCTCCCATGTTAACGATTGATCCTAAGTACTTAAAGATAGTGCTTTTCGGAAGAACTATTCCGTCTAACATTATGCCCGGAACAGATCGCAACGGATGCGCATACGGGCACGTCAAATGCTCCGTCTTTGAACGATTTATTTTAAACCCGTTTCTCTCTAGCGCATTTCTCCATGAATCTAAGGCGTTCTGTAAATCTTCGACATTATCGCTAGGTATAACTGCGTCGTCAGCGAAGAGAATTGGCGTTACATTTGCTTCGCGCATGCAGTCTTTTAAAAGATAGCCGAATACTACTTTAAAGAGGAAAGGGCTAAGTACGCTTCCTTGATGCACCCCGACATTAACTGGAAATTCTCTCGTTAGTCCAGCAGAGCTTTTAACCGCAGTTTTCACGTTTCCGTACATGTCTTGTAATATTCTAACATACGTTTCCGGTATGTTTTGAGACCTCAGAGCGACCCATATGAGATAGCTAGGCACTCGATCGATAAATACCCTGTGTAAGTCCTTAGACGAATCTCGGTGCTTTTCCATTATTATTCGTAGGCTTTGTATAGCGTCCACCGTCGATCTTCCTTCAACAAATCCACACTGGCTATTATCGGGCTTTATTATTTGCCGAAGACGTTCGTTTAAGACTTTTTCGACGATTTTCTTTGTGTGTGACATCAGCTTGATTGAACGGTAGTTGTTGCATTCTCGAGTGTCGCCTTTTTCTTTGTATAATGGAACCAAGAAGCTACTTCTCCATTGATTCGGCATAGTTTGTCCACATTTTAATGTTGCCGATCCCCTCCATCTTCGACCAAAACTCTGAGGGAATGCTGTCTGGTCCCGCCGCTTTCCCCCGCTTCATTTTTCCGATTGCTATACTTATTTCTTCGATTGAAAAGTCCGAAACTTCCTCCTCGAATAGACCAGCTGTCGGCACGATATCACGTGGAAACTGTTTGTTAAGCAACTCCTTGCAGTATTCAAGTCACCGATCACAAATTTCCTTTTCATTTGTTAGTAAGCGACCGTCTGCGTTTTTGATGTATTTCGGCGAAATTATTTCCATCGAATTTTTTTGCCTCTGTGCAGCGAGCTTAAAAATATTTGGCACTTTAGTATTGTACTCGTACGACGTTTGAACTTCTTGTATAGCTTTTCTTCTATCTGCCCATCGTGAGGATATTTGTACCAACTCCTGGTACAGGTTTTCCGCTGCTGCCGCTCGAGTTCGCTCCAGGACTTTCTTTGCGATCTTTTTAAGACGCTCGTATTCAAGAGCCAGTCGAGCCTTTTCGATATCGTCGCTCCGATCGCATTTTGTCCACGCTTGGAATGCACTCTTCTTGTCGGCCACAGCTCGTTTGGTTTCGTCATTCCACCACCATGTTTCTTTGCCGACGTGATGGTATTTCGATATAGTCCCCAGATGGGACTTTGCGAGTGTTATGCATTCCTCGTGCATGCTGTTCCACATTTCTTGCGGGCTAAGTGAGTCTGCGATACCGTTTATATTGTGAAGTACTTCGTTAGCCAGTGCGATAAATCTTGCGCTTCGTTCCTTCGATAGATTATACCACCGGATTTTTGGCTTTCCAAACTATGCCCGTGTTTTCGGTGGTTCCGCTGTGAAAAATTCTGTAATGAGCAGACGGTGTTGGCTTACTAGCGATTCTCAAAGTATTACTTTACAGTCCTTAACACGGTTTCTCATCGACATTTTGCAGAGGTGATAATCTATTTGCGTTTCGTGGCCGTCTTCGACGATCTCTAGGCCCTACCTGAATGCTATTTATGACCTGTAAGCCCTTGTTTTTCATAAAACTGATCGACCAAAAGCCTTTTCTGACAATTTAGGCGAATCACCACACGGAACTCCAGTCCCAACACTAAATCTAAAGCAATCACACAGTTCAATAATTTTGAACACTACAAAAATCATTATGGACTACTGAAGCGCGCTGATTCGACCAACTACTGTATTCAAACTTGATGGCAGGTCACACTAAGGCTTGGTAAAAGCATTAAAAACAGTGCTTGATACTTACGAGTAAGAAGAGCTATGTATCCTACGCATGATTGGCACCCTAGCGCCGCCGTTGCAAATGTTAATAACTGAACCGAGGTAGATAAAGTCCCCTACTATCTCAAAGTTGTAGCTGTCTATAAGTATGACCCTTTTGTTTTAAGAGGATTTTGACTGCATAGCGGCTATGAAGAACCAAATAACGCTGTCAGGCAGATTAAGCCTAAGTCCAACAAAAGCTGGTGGAGCGGACGGTCTTACTGCCGAGCCCCTTAAAGCGCAGGCGATGACTTGTCAAGGAGCATAAACCAACTGTGACAACTACAGAGGCATGTTCTTAACAACATCTACTAGACCATATTCCTGTATTGTGTCAACGGCTGAAGCTATACGGCAAAGACCTGACTGGTGCATTTCAGTGTGGCTCAAGTCAGAAAAGTCCCAAGTAGACCAAATCTTCACAGTCCGAAAGGTCCTCGAAAAAACTCGACAACTCTAAATTGAAACTCGACCACCTTTTCATTCATTTTGGACCGCCTACGATAGTATCTGCCAAAACAAGCTATAAAGAGCAATGTCTAGTTTTGGCATCGCTGCCAAACTCGTCCGTTTGTGCAGGATGACGATGGAGAATGCACGCTGCTCCATCAAGGTGGGTAAAGATCTCACCGAGACATTTGATGTCCAGAAATGATTTAGACAAGGTGATGCGCTGTCATGCGATTTTTTCAAGATCATACTTGGAAGAGGCACAATCTTTAACAAGTTCGTCCAATTACTTGCCTTCGCCGACGATATTGTCATAATCGGAAGAAAGCAGCTTGATGTTAGTGGCACTAATGCAAGTATGAAGACAGAAGCAGTGAAAATGGGTTCAGCAGTCAACGAGAGCAAGACCAAGTATATTCTGTCAAGCAAAAAGGACAACCAACACTGAGGTCTCGGATCAAACTAAGAATAACTCTTGACAATCATTGCTTCTTTGGACTTTGAAGGCAATTGACTAGGAGAGTGCTTTCTTGAACAATAAAAGTGACCCAAGACTTCAATAATCCCAGTCCGGGTCTGTGGCGCAGAGGCATGAACATTATCAAATGTGGATGGTGGTGCTTTTGATTGCTTTAAGAGGAGAATTCTTCGGTTGATTTTTGGACCCGTACGAACAGATGTAAATAAATAAGCAGATACAATGACACATTCTACCAATTGTTTACTGCAGGCAATAAATCTTCATTCCAAATCTGCTTTGTGGTGTAGAAACATAGACATTAGCGAAGATAGACGAGTAAATTTGGATTAGGCTTGTGTTAACGGGGTCAGAAAGCTGCGCATCAGTCATCAAGATGGCTAGAACATGCAGAGTGAATGAAATCACACCTTCCAACCCGAAGAGATTTTGGTTCCAATCCGAAGTCACAGCGCGTCAAACCTCGCCTTATCTATAGTATTATCTACAGCCTCGGCATACAGAAGTTAGATTTCAATAACCTTTTAAGACAGGCACGTCTACATCGGGTAGACTACCATTTCAGTTCTTAATTGTCAAAACACATTTTTTGAAATAAATAAACAGACACTTTCTGGATTACTCCCATCTTTATTTCACTTTGTTCTGGTATTCCCTTCTCATTTTTGAACTGAAAATTCATCAACGCATTGTTGCAGTCGAAAGGCCATCAGAGGGCTTAAAGCTTGAAACATTTCCCGATGTCCTTTAATGTGTATCCTGGCGTAATCGTAACAGTCGATGAGTCCATTCCCATCACAGTCACTTAAATGTTTGCCAACATAATTATTCACAGTTCGGGCCGCACAAAATGGATTGTTAACACAACGCAGATACACTGGAAATTCAGATGGATTTAATTTTTTTTCTTTCAAATTCATGTTCTACAAACCAATTTCAGTATCATCGATATCTTTAAGTGACCCTTCCAACATAGGCATCCCTGCATCGATCCAATAAGCTTGTGAGATTCTGAAGTTACTCCGTATAGCACCATTATGGAAGCAGTGGGATGAATTACATTTTTCTTCGGCCTCACAGATACACAGAAGGCAAGCCTCGCTGATATGAAAATCGGTTCTTAAATCTAAAGTACGATGACAGATACATATACGAGTATAGATTGTATGGTGAATTTGCTAAATTTACTAAGATGATAGTCCGGATGATACGACTTGAATAAAATGTAAATGAAAACAAATAGAAACAATGCCAAAGCAATTACTGAAATGACCCGCCAGGTTTGATCTGTCATTTGTAGATACTTCAACTGTTTCTGTTGATATCAATTTAACTAATGATGTGTTCTTCCTAGGTACTGCGACGCTCAGATCTTTATCATTTTGAGATACTTTTCATTTATGAAAATTCAAGACCGTGTTCCTTATCACATCTGAAGTAGTACCTAAAAACTGCATCAAGCTTGAGAGGTGATTTTAATCGAAGAAGATAACTCGCATTGAGTGGTCATGGTCACTATTTTCTGACGTCATAAACAGAAGGTTCGATGAGCAAACGGTGGAGGTTGTTTCTATCATGAAGGGTGAAATTTCAAGCCCTACAGTGCGAGCCCGAGTAACGAGTATATTCTAGTATTTGAACACCGTGTTGATCACGACTATACCTAATTTGGAAGAGGATGGTGTTGATGACGACCAAACAGGGATGCTTATCGAAATAGAGCTTTGCCTCGTACCACTAATATTTGTCTATAAGGGCCAGGATAAGAAGCAGATTATCAATATCTATGCCTTCGATGCAGGACGACTTTTATAAATGGCTCAATTGCTACGGTTATAAGCGAAAGAGCTGTATTTGGGGTTCACAGCAACTCGAAAAAGTTCAAGAGCTGCAATTACGAGTACATCCAGAAAAAAACAACGATTTAGCATGATTTAGGGGCTGATGGAATCATCGGTACATATTTCTTCAAAACTGATGCCGGCTGGAACGTAATCGCGCCGCTATTACAGACTATTTGCCGTGTGAAATTGAAGCCCGTGGTCTCGACGACATTCGGCGCTAACATCATGGAGCCACTTGCCACACAAGAACTCTTCGGTGAGCAGTTTATTCCACATTTTGAACCAATTAATTGGCCGCATAGATCATGCGATGTCAGACCTCTAGTCCTTTTCCTTTTCAAAATCTAAGTTACGGCCAACTTAGGTATGAAGAAAAAATCTTCAAAAATAAATATAAAGGCTGCTTCAGAAAGCATAGAGATTGAGTGAAGCAGTCAAATCTTACCTGCAGACGATGTTTAAATATAGTTATAACCACCAAAGGTCGTTGGTCTGGCGGACGGAAAAGCGAAAGCAAAGCTGGTGGCTTTCCACTCACAAAAGTAGAGTTGAAGCCTATTCTTCAACCAGCAAGGGTGCATGGAATTATGAAGCCAGAGAAAATGCACATCCAAAACACTCTGCGACGACAAAAAGGACTAAATCAGCATTTCTAATTATAAGGATCTCGCTACAGCTGTCCCCAATACTTTGATATGTGAAGTCTGTATTGATCAGTTTTGAGACCTTCCTAAAGCACAAAATCTTTGCATACAAGTAGAGGGCTGCTAAAACTAAAACGGAGTAAAGTGTTGGTTTCTTGGGAACAAGGGAACAAGGATTTTTTCAGGACACTATCTGATGCAACCGAAGACATGTTGATACGCCTTCATATCAAGCTTCAGAGCTCAGGACCCGACAGTCAAAAATTGAAAATCTCTTCCAACGAGGAGAACACAAATGGGGACAACAACAATGATGGCATTTTCCCCCTCGCTGTGGGCATAAGTAAAGTATTTGTCCAAACCATTAACTCAAGATATAGAGGTGTGTATGCGCCTTGAGAAGGTTTATTTCCGAAAAATTGGAAATTTTCCACATTGAATACAAAACCGTAAATAATATCCACATAGTGGATTGCATTGGAAAACAATGCCCACATCTGGTAATAATACGAGTATAACGCTAATGCTGCTAATATCACCCAGACAATTGAGAACATTGAACACCAACAAAACGTTCGATGCTATTGTCACCACCGCTAGTCTTTGTTTCCCAGCCATTATAACCTGCAAATCTGCAAAACCAGCGTTCATCAGTACGAGAGGCAGCCTATATTTTATCACATTCCGTGCAAAAAGAAGCAGTCTTTGGTGCAATTATGGTCTTTTGGACATCCCTCGGGGGTTTTGTTGTTTTCCCCTAGAGAGCGCTTCCTCAGGTAGCAGATGGAGGAACGCTCGGTACTAATACTCGTTATTAATGCAGGGTAGGTGGGAAATAAAATACCATCCGTGGACCAAAAAAACAACTATGTGAAGTAACACAGAACTCAAACCAAAACATGGATGGTAAAGAGACGAGAAATCTTACGGTGCAGGTCGGATCCCCAGTACCGGCGTCTGTCAGGGGTGAGCAAGCGGGCCCCGGGACGTCGGCATACAGTGACCGCAAAACCAAAAAACCAGAGATCGTAACCCCGGGAGCGGAACACTTGGCTCCCGTGGAACAGAAAGCTACATGTGAATCCAGAAGAGATCCCTTTAAGAGACGTTCATGGGTGCAACGAACACTACCGCCGGCGCCGGCAGTGAACACCCCTGTAGGTCTGCATGAGCCGGTCGCAGAAAATCCTCCAGCAGGAAAGCCTCCAGCTGCTCGGGATATATTCCAGACGACTGTAGGCAGTAGCGCCACGGTTGAAGAGGTTCCAGGAAATTCAACTGAAGAGGAACTGAGCAGACAAGTAAGGCATGTTGAAGCCCAAAAAAAAGATTTGAGTCCTACAGAAACTCGGCTTCCCCTCTCGGCTCCCGAGGAACAAAAACTCGAAGACAAAATTTTCAAGGAAGTACAGAAATGTTGCGACATCTTAAAAATGATGAAGAATGCATGTGTTAAGCAAATAAATGTTAGCATAGACATCAGAAACGGAATTGCTGCATTAGAGGAATTGCTGGACAAAATGAAGTGGGACGCAAAAGTCCGGACCTTCCTGAAGACATCCCGGAAGATACGGACAGTAAACGAAAACAAAAAGCCAGGAGAAGAGACGGATCCAACAACTTAGGCAAGACCCCCAGCCGGAAACAAGAGACCTCCATCTAGCCCTCTTGTAAATCAAACGTATAAGGCGTGCATACTGAAACAACAAACACAGAACAGGACAGCTTTGCAAAAGTTCTCAAGAAAAAGAAATGGAAAACACCAGTTACACCCAAACCTACTCCTAAGGAAAGCCTAAGAGAAAATCCTACAAACCAGGCAGAAGGAAAGTAGGCACCGGAAATTCAGACACGAGGCAATCCTTATCAAACCAAAAGGCAAGGAAAAATACACTGATATTCTGCGAGAAATTCGGAAAAAAGCAAACCCTGATGAAACCGAAACTGTCATCAAATCGCTGCAACAAACAAAGCAAGGAGAAGTCCTCTTAGAACTGAGACCGGGGACAAAGGACAAAAAGGCTTTTGGGAAATCCCTTAGAAATATTTTAGGAGAAAGAGCTTGAAGAAAAAGTTGTAATCGAAATCAGGGACTTGGTCGAGGAAGCCATCAAGAAGAAAACATCAGCCCAAAATCTGGAAATACAGGTGGCAGTGACTGGGATAAACAGAAGCTCACAGAAAATGGCTATAGTCCACATAAACGCTCGAGCAGCTTACGAGATGTTGAAGATCCCTCAAATCAAAATAGGAGGGGTTCAGTGCAGAATGCGTTCGTGTTTCGGATACGGGCACCATCAGGCAACCTGCAAGGGCACGGACAGAAAAGGACAAGGGCTCTGCTTCAACTGTGGAGAAGGGGGCCACAAAAAGATCGACTGCAGAACAACACCAAAATGTTGCCTATGTGCGGATCTGCAAACATCAGCGTTTGCCTTAAATCATGTGCCGGGGTCCGGTAAATGTCGAGTTTTCCGAGAGGCACTTGAAAATGCGAAGAAAAAGGCTTTACAATTATCAGAATCCTACAGGGAAATATCCCTGGAGTCGAACGGCTGACAATTTATTGTCTACGTTACTAAGCGAATTGCAGGTTGATGTCGTCATCATCAGCGAACTGTACGTAGACAAAGAGACAAACTGGATAGTGGATATCTTAGGAACCGCTGCAATCTGGACACCAGACACAAGGTCATTCCCCCTAAAAAACCAATGTACACAAAGAGGTTTCGCGTGGGCCAAGACCGATGGACTCACGGTTGTAAGCACATATTTCAGCCCGAACGACAGGATCGATGATTTCCGCCAAAAACTGAATGATCTGGAGGACTTCTTAAATGAAACGACAGGCGAGATCCTGGTTGCCGGCGACTTTAACGCCAGAGCTCAAGAGTGGGGAATGGCAACTACAGACTCTCGGGGAAGGCAAATACTTGAGATGGCGGCGAGACAAGGTCTAAACGTAGCAAATGTAGGTAACACCATGACTTTCAAGAGGCCAGGGCAAAGAGGCACCATACCGGATGTAACCTTCGCTACGGAGTCTACATCCGCAAGAATAAAAAACTGGCGACTAATCGAGGATTATACGGGCAGCGATCATCAATAGATTGTTTTTGATTTAGAAGCAAATCAGCGAACTCCTATTTGGAAACGTTCACCAGTACCGAGATGGAACATCAACAGGATAGACGAAGAGCATTTCAATCCGTCATTGAAGAAGGAGAAAGTGCCGTGCTCCAAGTACAAGGATCCGCGGAAGTAAAAGCTGAAGCCACGATGCAACTGATACGGCTCGCTTGTGATGCTTCAATGCCAAGGAAAAGCTGCAACAAAAGAAGGAGAAATCCAGTGTTCTGGTGGACAGATGAGATAGCTGAGCCCCGCAGGAGATGCCTACAACTTAGGCGCATATTCAACAAGGAAGTTGCCGCTCTAAGAAGATCGTTTTGCTGGCAACCCTGGACATAAGAAATGCATTCAACTCAGCCAGGTGGAGTGATATACTAAATGCGCTAGAAAATAGGTTCAACATCCCAGGCTATCTATTACATATGATGAAGGACTATCTCATGGATTGGGAGCTGATCTACGAGACCACAGAAGGCCTACGAAGGAAGGAAGTAATATCTGGAGCAGCACAGGAATTAATCCTGGGACCAGACCTCTGGGACATCTCCTATGATGATATACTGCGGATGGGGATGCCCGGAGACAACTTTCTCGTTGGGTACGCAGACGACATTGCAGCAGTGATCACGGCAAGAGACGCCGAAAACGTGCAAAGAAAGTTGAACCAAGTCATGCGACGATCAACATTCTGGGTGGATGAGCACGGTCTAACTTTGGCAACAGAGAAAACTGAGATAGTCCTTCTGACGAAGAAGAAAGTCCCGACACAAATAGACTTCCAAATTGGTTCTGAAGTCATCAAGAGCAAGGACGCAGTGAGGTATTTGGGATTGAGGCTTGACACAAAACTAACTTTCTGGCAACAGATAAAGCACGCAGCGGAAAGAGCCTCTAGAGTTACAACATCACTCAGAAGATTAATGGCGAACATAGGTGGCCCAACGCCAAGTAAGCGCAGGCTATTAATGTCGCTATTAATGCATGCCATTCTCCTTAATGGAAGCGAGATCTGGGCAGACGCGCTTCGACAAGAAAAGTACCGGAAGCAGATGGCGGCAGTGCAAAGACGTGGAGCTCTACGCGTGGCTAGCTCTTACCGAACGGTATCGGAACCAGCCGTCCTTGTAGTCGCAGAAGTGACTCCCATCGATCTCCTAGCGGCACATAGGAAGTACGTCCACGAAAACAAGGCGGAATTCGGATTGGAAGCTGCAATCGATCAAGCAGAGCAGCAAACGATACGCAAGTGGCAAGAGCGCTGGATCTCGGAAAACAGAGGAAGGTGGACAGCGAAGTTTATAAGAAATGTGGCTGAGTGGAATGACCGAAAACACGGTGAGGTCAACTACTTCGTCACCCAGTTCCTCACCTGACACGGAAATTTCAAAGCCTTTTTACATAGGATCGGCAAAACGGATAGCCCAGCCTGCCAGTACGGCGACTCCCCAGCAGACGACATTCATCACATATTTTTTGCCTGCAGAAGACATAGTGGCTAAAATGTTGACGAGTGACCTGAACTTAGGGAGAATTTGCCAGTTTGTGGAAGATATTCTGAGAAGAAAGAAAAGAGAAGAAGAACAATACTGGGAAAACACGTAAGGTGTAGGGTCACAGCCCCTTGAAGTAATGCGAAGAGCGGTCTCAGGGGGCTGTGTCAAAAGCCATAGGGTTGGGAGGAGTTTTAGTCCGTATGATCCGAAAGAGCCGGACACACGGGAATGGTCAACGCCAACAGACCTCCTTATGGTGCGTAAGGTATTTCTCCTTCCCCCAAAAGGAAACAAAAAGAAAAAAATGGTCTTTAGGACATAACGGCAGATGCAGTGGAAGGAATTCTGAACTCCAGTTATTGAAGTGGATTTGTTCTGACTGGAATTTGAGCCAGGAAAGGAATGTCGGGTTTTCCGGATTGACATTATCAAAAATGGATGAAGGTGCTCTTGGTTGTTTTGAGAGAAAAATTCTTCGAGCGAGTTTTGGTTCCGTCCGAATGGGGGAGGAAATGCAACGACGAACTGTATAGGCTGTACAGCGACATCGACTTAGTCAGAAAAGTGAAGGTCCAACGATTAAGATGGCTGGGCTGGATGGATACCAACACTTCGGTCCGAAAAGTTTTGGAATCTGCACTCAGTACAGGAAAATCGTGACTGAGATGGTATTGGTTTCACAATGGTCATATAATCATTTTATCTATATCCCTTCTCTCTCACCGATAGCAATATCTCAGTGTCACTGCTCCTGCCATCAATTACAGTTCAAGTTAAATCTAATTGTCTTCCCCAGAATCCTCTCACAAAAACTAATCAGCTCAACTTAACAATAAAAGATTCTGTTTTAATTGTTATGACACTGCAACTCGTACATTTACTGGTGTTCTACTTGTTCATCCGTAAACAGACAATCAGCGAAGAAAACAATTCGAGCACTGATAAGCTTATAGGTTATCAAAAGTCGCCCGAGGTCGCCCGTTTCGTTCTACCCCTCACTGATTCTATGGGTATGTCCCAAGGCAATACAATAACTCGGTATTGGTTGCATACCAAGTGAAACAAATCCAAGCCAGCTGCATATTGTTAGTTGGAATTGGAATCAATCTCGACGTGGAAGTGCTGTAAAATGTTTCCAGAGCAAATATTAGCAAACTCAAAGCGAAAGATGGCAGAGATTGACTGTCGAATTGTTGCAGTTTTCGCCGTTGCGCTTACCCTACTCTCCTTGGGAGGTGTTATCTTCTTTAGACATCATCAAGATAACAATCCTAAAGCTGAAATCCACACCTCAGGTGAGTATAGTTTACAAACAATAATGTGCTGTTCTAAGTCTTACACTTTTCAATGAGAAGCCCTTAGCATGGACTGTCCACTATGTGGGTGCAATGGAACAGACGAGTTTCCAGACAAACTGGAAAATATAAATACTACATTTGTTGGCGAAGAAAACCACTTTCACATTGACGAAGCTTGCCTGCAATGTATCTGCGAAGCAGGTACGCGATGTAAGCCTTCAAAGTGCTCCGGTGGTGAAGACTGTGGTCTCTTTGGGATCTCCTTTTCATACTGGACCCTTGCAGGCAGGCCAACTCTGGAAGGAACCAAGAAATTGATGGACGAGGACAACGATGATGTTGTCGGAAATGGTACGTATCTAAACGACAGTGTTGGGGGAAAGGATAATTTTGGAACAAACTTTGATGTTGTCTCTGGTGGTACACACATCTCATCAATTTAACTCCTTGTTCGTTTGCAGCTTATTTTCTTTGTGTCAACAATCCTTTTTGTTCGCGTAGAGCAGTGACTGGATACGTTGATAGGTTTTCCCGAGATTGTGACGGAAAGGATGGTATTAACTGTTATGATTACGCAACGCTACACGTTTTGGGACCTCCAGGATGTGAAACGGAAGAATTGCCGGAACCAAGTGCCATTCGGTTTTATCAATGCTGGTACCACCTCTTTCATCCGGATACATGATGGAAGCACTAAATCTGTGCAGATACGAAACACTTTTTCATGATTATCTCAATAAAGACTTTTTACCATCAGATAGATACAAATAAATGGGAATGTTCGGTTTTTTTTTTTAGATTAATCCGAGAAAGGTGGCAATACTAGTCTTTTGTACACCTTGTAATTTCCTTCGAGTGGAATCTTTCAGTCTACCCGACAAGGATGAGTAGGCGCTTCAGTGATAAAGTGGCTACAGAGATAATGCTCCGCAGTGACGTCATCACTTTCACAGCAAACATCGCAGAATATTTCCACCACTTAAATGTACTGAGCCTCGTGACGACGCCAGTAAGCAACCCGAAGCCTTTTTACAAGCTTTTAACTTGCAATGTATATTAGTTTGTTTAGGGCAGATCCTGCAAGCTGAATAAGAACAACTTTTGGACATCATTGGCTCTCAGTGAAGAAACTCCTCAATGGTGAATAGCATAGTAACAAACTTGTGTATGTCTTGTGTAATGTGGTGAGATGGACGTCCTTAGCATTGGTTTGTAACCTGTCTAAGGAACCTTCAAAATCAAGTCTGGAACATTCTTTCAATAGGCACAATTAAGCTCCCAAACAAGAGTAGATAATCTAATCAGAAAACTGTGTCATCAAATCCAAACCTCCACACATGCAGATTGGGATAGTGAAACTATTAAAAAAAATAGCACTAGATAGTCTAATAGATATATAATAGGAGTTAGAAATATTTGTTGTTGGCAAGGTTATGATGCGACACAATGTAGGTGTATCCAAAGGTCTGGTAAATGCTGCCGTTGGACACATTACAGAAATCATATGATCCAGCTTCGGAGAGCACAATTGTACAAAACTGATATTCCATCAAGCCGTGCAGACTTCGGTAAAGATGGTGTCCACGTAATTCAGCCCAAATCTGTGCAATTTCCGGAAAAATTTGCCAATGAAATCATGCTGTGCACATAAAATGCAGGGTAATACTGTTGACAATGCCGTTGTCTTTTAAGGCTCGAAACTCTTCGCTACTGGCCAAGCATATGTGCCTTTAAGTAGGGTCTAGTCACCAGAGGGTCTCTTTGTAGAAGAACTTGTTTCAATTAATTTAACAGGCAAGCGACCGTGCAACAATGACGCTTTAATTGAAATGAACAGACTTAAAAATATGTCAATTTCTAAAAACAATATTTTCTTGAAATGCTCCGAAAAGATGAAAATAAACTTTGAAATAAATCAAACCAAAGCAAACCCGTTGTTTAGTAACATTATACATTTGTATATGACATAAAACTTCTCGCGAGAATATACCTATACAGCAACCAGCTTTTTTATCATATAATGGGTGTCCCATAATTTACGAAAAATCTGAATTTTACGCCATTTAATCGCACACGGACATGCACGCGGAATGTTAGATCCCTTAATAGACCACGTGCAGCCGAACAACTAGCAGAGGCCCTAGACTGCTGCAAAGTAGACCTAATCGTCATCCTGACTGAGACAAAAAGTCCTGAGCTTCCGGCATGTGAGCGCTTCGTAGCAATTCGCATCAAAGCTAAATTCGCCAACACTAGCCTTATATGCGCGCATGCGCCCGCAGAGGAGAAAGATGATGACACCAAGGATGCCTTCTATGAGCTATTGAACAAAACCTACGAGCAATGCCCTAGATATGACATTAAAATTGTCTTGGAGAACTCCTGATCAATCAACAGTCAACCATATTGATCCCATTGCCATTGCCGTTCCGAGGAGCCAACTTCGACTCGGACCATTACCTTGTAGTTGTAGTCAAGGTACGGTTGCGGATATCCCAATCTACGTCAAGACAAACTAATTCTGTGAGAAAATTCGACGTCAGACGGCTACAATCGCAAAAGATCGCCAAGTCCTTTTCCGGTCGAGTGTCTCTTAATCTCTTAAGAGGTCCAATACCGCTAGCATCTAGCATCGAATACCTTTGGAAACACTGCCAAAACGCCATCAGAGATGCCGCTTCTGATGTGCTGGGTCCACCACAACGAAACCCCTGGTTCGATGATAATTGCCGGCAAGCACATGCAGCTAAGCAAGATGCATATAAAGCGGCGCTGCTTAGAAAGACCAGAGCTGCTCATGAGCTCTATGGGCGGAAGAGGACAGACGAACACCGGCTTCTCAGAAGAAAGAAGAAAGAGCATGAGTAGCGCGAATTACGTTTGGGAGGTACCCGGACAGAAAAAAAAACAACTTGTTCCTTCAGAGGTTCGACCAAAAAGCAAAAACATTTATTTTTCCTATGATATTTATACAATAATTCTGCTTACGTTTCTATAAGACTGTGAGAAAATAATTGTAATTGGATATAACATATAACATAGTATGCAAATTTGAAATTAAACATTTTGTAAAATGATGCGATGTTGACAATCTACATCGTGGGATAATTTTGAATGAATAAAAAGTGCAACATTGACAATTTCTATGAAAGAGAATTTAGGGTGCATGACTTGGTTGAGTGTAACGTAACTAGTGTAACGTAACTCCTCCCCCTTAAGAATGGAGCGACGGCCATAGGAATTCTGGATTTCCGATGGTTGGAGCGATCATGTGTGGTGGCGGAAGTTGTAGGGATATAGCTTTAGGTTGCGGAACATCCTGTCTTCTTCGGATGAAATAGATAAGAGTTACTGCCAAGCCGACCATTAGTAGTAAGATGCAGTTGCTGATGATGTTGACTCTAACGATGTGTCTTTGCTTGGAGACCATGATTCTTATGTTGTCGTTCTTGAAGTCTTCTAATTTTTGTAGTTTGGGTGCTTCGATTAGAGTGGTGGTGTTTCTGTTCATGACTGTGGTAGGGAAGATGTGGACTTCGTCAAAATAGACACTGTCGAGACTTTGGTAGTTGATGTTATTGATGCTGATGGTACAATTCTTGAAGTAGAGTAGGACTGTGCCTCTTGTAGTGAGTTCTGGAGGTTCACATGATGACTTGATGGTTGTATACGGAGTGTTCACCAATAGAATATAGTTTGGTTCCGGTTGCCAGATTTCGTTTATGTCATGTAGTTCTTCTTTCAGGTTACAAGTTGCTGGTTTTTGTTTAATTAGGTTGGTAACGCAACTTTCTATTTTCCTCGGGACTCGGGATGGAATATGGCAAAAGAAAATTTTTTCGATTAATGTACATTTGTTGTCTAGGTAAATAGGGTTCTCGGGGTTAAAGAGGACATAAGGTTGGGTGATAATTGTTTTAGTTTTGTTAATTGGAAGGGGAATAATATGAAAAAATGGATAGGTTTCTGTGGATATTTGAGGGATTAAAATATTGAAAATTATGTTAGTGCCATTATAGTATGCCTGTAGACCAAGTAATTCGTAAATGTGTGTATCTGATTTGATTTCTAAGGATTTGTTCTGTAATTGATAAAGAATTTTTTCGAGTTCCTCAGGGTGCAAAATTTGTTTTGGAATAATGTTTAACTTTGCCAATATTAAAGATTCCGATATACTAGATAGGTGGTTATTTAAAAGATCGATATTATAGTTTATCTGGTTTAAGTATTGAGTGAGTTGGAGGGCTATTTCGTCTGATTGGATTCTGTTATTCAGTTCTAAACGGGAGTAGTTTAAGTAATTTCCAATAATTTCTTGTTGTTTATTGATTTGGTTTGTTAAATTTTGAAACCTGTGTTGCATCCGAATGTTCACCGCTGTAATTCTGTCTATGTTTTCCGAATTTGTTTTGCTTTCTCTGTTAAGGTCGTCGATTTGTTTGTTTAGTTTAAGTGCGTCGTCTGCGTCCATGTTGCCTGAAATCGTTTTAATTATCGTACGAAGTCCGTTTATAAGTCCTCGTCGTGTTCGGATATTTGGAGAAACGCTGTCAAGTTTATGCTGTAGTTCTTTAATTTTTATATCAAGAATAGTTATAGAGTCTTTAAAGTCATTGATTTTTCTAAAGGTTAAAAGTGAATTGCTAATCTTGTCAATATTTGTTTGGTATTCCGAAAGCCTGACAACATGTATTAAATTATCAAAATTTGTAATAATTTTAGCTTTGCCAAGTTTCATCGTCAGTATTCCATTGTTATTTGATAGGTCATGTATTTCTAGTTTTTGAGCATTGGTCAGTAGTGTTATGGTCGTAAGTATTAATAGTCTGAAATTTACGTTTGTTTTTAATTTTACTTTTATGCAATTTTTTATTTTGTTTAGTAATTATAGTGACTTTCTTATTTGTTCTAATTTGATGCTTGCTAAATCTAGGTGTAAGTTTATTTCTTCTACTTTCTTTTCTAAATATAATTGTGTCTTCTCTTAAATCTATTGGTTCTGTCCTGTTTTTGTTTAGTTTTGTTATGTTTCCTAATGCTAATTTCTCTAACTTATCTTTAATGATTGGGTAAATTTTTTCTTTATATTCATTAAGTTTTTTTTAGGTATTCATGTTGGTTGCTAAACTGTATCTCTTTATCAAATTTATGAGTTCTACCATAAAATATTTCATATGGGGTATGTTTGGTAGCAGAGTGAATAGAATTATTATAAGTGAGGATAGATTCATTTAGAATTTCTTCGTGGTCTCTTATTTTATTTTTGCTATATATTAGCCTGTAAATTTCTGTGAGAGTAGAGTGTACACGTTCCACAGGAGAATTACTGCTAGTTTGCTGAAAAGATGTTGTGTGAAGTTCTATGTTGTACTGCCTGCAAAAATCATTGAATATTGTGGACGTAAATTCTGAACCTTGGTCAGATATAAGTTTCTTGGGTACGCCGTGAAGGCTAAAGTAATGCTTAAGGCATTTAATTACGCTGAGACTGTTCTGAGTTAAAAGAGTATATCCAGCTAGGAATTTTGAAAATTTGTCTAATATTGTTAAGATTTTCTTGTTGTTTATGGTATACACATCAATGTGAATGATATCAAGTGGTTTAGAAGGGGTTTCAGGAATTTCGTGTTTAATTTTGGGAGGACTTCTATCATATTTCATAGTCTGACATTTTTCACAATTATTAACGATTCCTATGATTTTATTTTTCAAGAATGGAAAATAGTAACTTCGTTTTAAATGGAGTAGGGTTTCATTAATACCTCTGTGATTATTGTTGGTGTGGTAATCTGTAATAAGTTTGTCTTGAGTATCACTGTCGGTAATGTCTTCTAAAATTTCTGTACAGCGAATGACCTTAAAAATTCTACTATTTGAAAAGAACTTGGAATACGTGTTCTGGACAATCTTGAAAGTTTCGTCATCTGTTAAAATTGCGCATAGTTTTTTTGCTGGTAAAAATTTTTTAAAAATATCTATAATGGTTTCTTCAGTGAATATGGGTTTAAAAATTGTGCGTCGTAGTTTATTTCTAAAAGGCACCTGGGATAACATTGGTTTTTCTGTATCTGTTCTAGAGAGAATTAACTGAATATTAAATTCATTGAGAGGACGCTCGGATATATAAATATGGTCGTTTGCATTTTCTGCAGCTGAGTGACAGGTTGAGACATTACTACTGTCTACATTTTCGTTTAGGTTTATTTCTGTTTTGAGTTTGGGGCTTTCAATTTTTATTCGACTTAAGGCGTCTGCGTTAGAGTTTAATGAACCTTTTTTGTGTACGATTTGGTAATCAAACTCTTCAATTTTAAGTCGCCATCTTATTAATTTTGAGTTTGGGTCCTTGAGACTGAATAGATACTGTAGTGGCTTGTGATCGGTGACGATAGTGAATTTACGACCAAATAAATAAGGTCTGAAGTACTTTGTAGCCCACACGATTGCGAGAAGTTCTTTTTCAATGGTTGAATAGTTTACTTCAGTTGTAGTGAGAGTCCGACTTGCATAGCAAATGGGCTTATCGCTTCCGATTGATCCTTGCGATAGTATTGCTCCTAATGCAAAATTACTTGCATCGGTGGTAAGGATAAAGGGTTTCTGAAAATCGGGATATTGCAAGATGGGATCATTGATAAGTAATTGCTTACTCAATTCAAATGAACGAATGTAATCGTCAGTCAATTTTACTGAACTACCTTTTTTCAAACAAGCTGTTAAGGGCTTAGTTAGTTTGGCAAAATCCTTGACGAATTTTCGGTAGTAACCTAGGAGGCCTAGAAAAGATTTAATATCTCTTTGAGTTTGCGGGATAGGGAAATTTTGGATTGCACGAATTTTTTCTGGGTTAGGTTTAACACCTTCGCTTGTCACAATGTGTCCTAGAAAGGCCACTTCCTTGTGAAGAAACTCGGCTTTGTCCAGCTGAATTTTAAAATTTGCTTCCCTTAATTTGTTGAATACTTTTTTGAGATTTTCACAATGTTCTTGTAACGATGTGGAGAAAACTATAATGTCGTCAATATAAACTAGACAAATTGTGCCTTGAAGATCTTGTAGGACATTGTCCATCACCCGTTGAAAAGTTGATGGTGCGTTTTTTAATCCGAAAGGCATTCGAACATACTCGTAATGTCCGCCATCTACGGTGAATGCTGTCTTTTTAATGTCTGCAGGATTCATTTCAATTTGATGGAATCCATTGGCCAGATCAAGTGTTGTAAAGTACATACTTTTTCCCAATTTGTCTAATACATCGGTTATGTTTGGAATTGGATATTTGTCACTTATAGTTTTCTCATTGAGTTTTCTGTAGTCTATTACTAGACGCCATTTAGTTTTGCCGGAGGCATCTCTTTTCTTTGGAACAATCCAAATTGGAGAACTCCAGGGCGAGTAGCTAGGTTGAATTATACCTTGCTCTAACAGTTTTTTAATTTGAATTTGTACCTCTTCTTTATGAATCTGGGGGTATCTGTATGATTTGCTGTAAATTGGGGTGTCATCAGTGGTTTTGATTTGATGTTTTATTTTGTTTGTAAATGAGAGTTTCTGCCCCTCTTTAAGAAATATATCATCGTATTCTCTACAAATTTTGACTACAGCTTTTTTCTCTTCTAGATTAAGATGAGAAGTTCTAATGAGTTTTGTGATATCATCGGAATGGATAGAATCAGTGTCTGAGTTATTAGTGGAAAGGTCAAACGAATTTAATTCAGAGAAGTCATTTGCGTTGTATATGGAAGTTTTAAGGGGATGTTCGAGAAAGAGTATTTGATTACTATTGGATGTATTTATTACAACCAAATGGCTGTACCACTGTTTTGCCAGGTACATTCCTTCGGGAATATATAGGTTGGGTGTTAGGTGCGTATTGGTAAGTAGAATATCTCCATCTTTGACGTCGACTGGTAATTTTACAATCGTTTTTGAATTCGCAGAAATAGTGAATTTCTCAGACATTATATTCGGTTTTAATTCAAGTGGAATTCTGGCATTTTTAGTAATGAGAAGATTATTAGAGAGATCAACTGAGGCTCCTAAAGAAGATAATGCATCCAGTCCAATTAATCCATCAAAGTAGTGGTGAAAACGAAATACTAAAAATTTTAATTTGCCAGATACGTTAAATTCACGAAAGGTTGGAAGGGTTACTTCTTTATCGAGACTGTGGGAATTTAGAACCGTTTTGATAGTAATTGGTTTTATTTTAACCATATCTTCGGGATGTATCAACTCGGGATTAATAAATGAAGTTGAGGCACCTGTATCGATAAGAAATTTAAGAGGAGAAGCGGAAGGGGATAATATCGTTATATAGGGAAGTACTGAGCCATGTTTGTTAACATCTAGGTATCCGATTTGATTGTCGAGGCGTTCAATTGAAAATTTGTTTCGTCAATCTCGTGTGATGAGGCTTCTGTTGGAAGGTTGCAGTTTTCTTGTGTTTGCTGATAATATTCTGCTTCTGGATTGTAGTGTTGGTGTTGGTCTGCTTCTAGGTTGTAGAATTGTTGATAATACTGATCTAGTTGAGGCTGATAAGATATGTCTTGTTCGGGTTGGTATGCAATAAAGTTGTTTGTAGCTTGAGATGTTCCTGGCTGTTCCAATTCATAGATGTTGTTGACCGATCTGAACTGAGTTCTAAATTGATTGGAATTCCTTTGAGTTCCTACTGTTTGTCTGGTATTACCAGATCCTAGGACCATGGGTTCTGGTGGTGGTAAATTTCTCGGTGTAGAGTTTATTTGGGGTTGCTGTTGACTAATTGTTTGATGGGAAATCACTGGTGGTTTTTGATGGTTTTGTTGATGTGAAACAAAGGCTGGTCGTTGAAGACTTTGTTGGAAAGGAAATGTATTTTGAAAGGGCGTATTGGGTTGTCGTTGAAAATTTTGTTGAAAGGGGATTGGTGGTTGTTGACCAAAAGAATGTTGGAAAGGCATTCTAATTTGCTGGAAAATTGGTCTATGTAGACTAGGTTGTTGTGGAATTTGAATGTTTGATGAAAAAATTTTAGTTCCTAAGGAAGGATTTAATCGAGTTTGTCCCTGAACAGATTTGTTTTGTGTTTCGGCTTTAGCGTAAAATATGTTTTGTTCTTTAATGCAGTAAGAGAACGCATCCGGAAGGGAAATTGGTTTCATTGCTCTTATTGTTGAACCAAACGGTTCACGGAGGCCAATTAAAAACGAATTGAGGCACATTTCCGAGTACAAATCGTTTTTAGCTTTGATAACGTCCTTGTTTGATTCATGGACGGCCACATGGTTTCCAATTGTTGCGAAGATTTCGATAATTTTGCTGTAAAATTGTTCGATCGACTGTGATCCTTGACGTAGACCGTGGAGGTCTCGAATAAGGGATGTTTCGTTTCGCTTATCTGAGTAATGCAAAACTAGATTCGTTCTTATTGCATTCCAGATAAGGGGTGTGCCGTACATATTAAGTATTATGTTGGCAGGGCCAGTAATTTTATTTCGTATGGCTCTAAGTATAATCTTGCCATGAGTAGTGCCATCTATTTGAGGAATCAACGATAAAATTTCTTCAACGTTCGTTATGAATTCGAACAAAAGACGTGGATTGCCATCGAAATTTGGCAAATCCTTAATTGCATCCGGTACTCGTAAGGTGAGAAAAACGTCAAAATTCGGTGCACTAGCAGGGTTAGCGGATAAACTTGCGGAGGGAACACTTTGTTCACTATTTTGTGCCATTTTAATAGAATTTAAACCCGAATCAGATTCAGAATCACTATCACTTAAACTAGAATTATAAGATAACTTATTTGCGAATAACTGGGGTCTTAAATTAAGTGGCTTTCTGGGAATTTTGGGCATTTAAAGAAAAGGATTTTGAGAACTACTACTTCTAGACTTACATGTGCATTATTCTTTCTTCCTTTCTTTGCCTATCCTGTCCTGATAGTCCGCTCTGGTTCTGTTGTGTCTGGTCTTGATATTGGTTTGGTTGACAATAGCTTCTTAGTATCGGTAAACCGCCGATATAGTTTCACTTTTTTAATGTCGATAAACCGTCGATAACTTAACTTTTCAATATCGATAAACCGTCGATAACTTAACTTTTCAATATCGATAAACCGTCGATAACTTAAACTGTTTTAATATCGATAAACCGTCGATAACTTAACTTTTCAATATCGATAAACCGTCGATAACTTAAACTGTTTTAATATCAATAAACCGTTCACACTCCGTCGACTGCGCCAATTACGTTTGGGAGGTACCCGGACAGAAAAAAAAACAACTTGTTCCTTCAGAGGTTCGACCAAAAAGCAAAAACATTTATTTTTCCTATGATATTTATACAATAATTCTGCTTACGTTTCTATAAGACTGTGAGAAAATAATTGTAATTGGATATAACATATAACATAGTATGCAAATTTGAAATTAAACATTTTGTAAAATGATGCGATGTTGACAATCTACATCGTGGGATAATTTTGAATGAATAAAAAGTGCAACATTGACAATTTCTATGAAAGAGAATTTAGGGTGCATGACTTGGTTGAGTGTAACGTAACTAGTGTAACGTAACTCGCGCGATCGAGGAAATGGATGAGGTTCGGAAGTTTTACCAAAAGGTAAAAATAACATGCCGCGGAAACAAACCCCGAACCGAAGCCTGTAGAGACGAACAAGAGAACATCGTAGTAGAATCGCAGTCGATGCTGAGGATTTGGAAAGACCATTTCTGGTCGTCTACCCGACCTGGATGGAGTGAAGATAGCTTTATCGAAGCTTAAGTCTCTCTCTTCAAAGCGGCAGGCGATGACTTAGTAAGGAGCATACACTTACTCATCTGTAAAATATGGTCGGACGAAAGTATGCCCGACTAATGGAATCTCAGCATTGTTTGTCCGATTCTCAAGAAAAGAGCCCCTCTGAACTGCGCCAAATGCAGAGGCATCAGTCTCCCTAACATCGCATACAAGATCTTATCCGCCGTATTGTGTGAGCGCCTGAAGCCGTTCGTCAACAACCTAATGGGTCCATATCAGTATGTCTCCAGGCCAAGAAAAACCACCATCGACCAAATATTCACACTACTGACTGATTTTAAACACACAAGTCGTCCAACAGAAAACATCGAAGCAGTTCGCGAGAGTATTGCTGACAGTCCAGGAATATCAATTCGGCACCAAAGTCAAGAGTTGGGAGTTTCGAGAACCTCTCTATAGCGAATTCCCACGAAAGGCTTGAAACTTTGTGTAAATAAAGTTCAATTGACTCAAGAATTGAAGACGAAGAGATTTCGTTGAATAGATCTTGGAACAACAACAAGTGGATGGTGATTTTTCGAACAAAGTCATCTTCAGTGATGAAGCTCATTTTAACCTTGATGGCTTCGTTAATCGTCAAAATTGTCGCATTTAGGGTTCAGAAAACCCACGAGTAATTGTTGAGAAACAAATGCATCCACAAAGCGTGACTGTTCGGTGCGGTTTTGGGCTGGGGCTGGAGGCATTATCGAACCATTCTCCTTCGAAAATGCGGCTGGTCAGGCAGTAACAATTAATTGTGTTCGTTATCGTGACATGATAGTCTAGTTTGTAGTGCCTAAATTACAAGATATGAATGTGACCAATATGTGGTTTCAACAAGACGGTGCCACATGCCATACAGCCAGAGAAACAATTCAATTCCTGCATGAATCATTTCCTAATCGTGTACTCGGCCGTTCTTGCGATCCGAATTGGCCATCCAGATCTTGCAATTTAACGCCATTGCACTATATTTTTTGTTTGTTTTTTTTTGAAGCCAAAGGTCCGTGCAAACAAGCCCACAACCACCAACGCCTTGAAAGAGAAAATTGGGAAGTGTACTAATGAGATTCAGGTACATTTATGCGAAACGGTCATAGAAAATTTCAATAGAAGAGTACGTACTTGCCAGCAAAGCCGTGGTGGCCATTTATCCGATGTGCCATTCCATACATAACCACAATCTGTATACTCTATGAATCAATAAAAAAATTTAAGCTTTCTAATTAAAAATCTGTATCTCTATATATAAAAATCAATGTTTGTTTGTCCTTTATAGACTCTTAAATGGTAAGAGATAGAGCACTAATGTTTTTGGCAACTTTGTTCAGAATTCCGTGAAAAAGGTTTTGGTACCAATTTTTGTTTTTCTTTTTCATGCAAAACTTTATAAATAGTCACAATTATATTGACCGGATGCATGATTGATGAGTTACAATCGAAAATGTTTATATTTTGATCTATTTTTGCAAAAATTAGGAAGTAATGTAGGGAAAAATTGTTGGAAATATTGAAAGCTAATAACTCGATTCAGATTTTGTGAGTTTTTCGTACAGTTTTCCCTCATTAACCATAGATCCGTATCTCGGGCAATCAGTGCCTAAAGCGGACTTCAATTCAATTTCTAATACATATATATCTTACACTGGACCATGCCAAATAGACCCACACAAACATAGATAATAGTGTTTTGGATTATAAAAATGTATCCTTGAGAAGTTTGATTTGTTATAACAATTATAAGAAGACTAAAAAGACAATGACTCGAAAACCATATCTCGGGAACTGAGTGCTTTCAATATGATATCGGCACTGCGATGACATAAAAAGGGTATTTATGAGTAGTTTCCGGTCGCTAGTGGAATAACCCGATCATTAGGTTAGTAATCTATATATAAATACGTGCTGCCCATTTTTGTCGTACACTTTTACACCGTTGTACTTAACCGAATGGCATGATACGAGGGCGGGTCAATAAGTCCGTGACTTTTTGAATTTCTGACCTCTTTACTGAAACAGCAACACTGCTCCTGTCAACAGGCATCTGTCAGTTGACTCCTGTCAAAATTTAAACTTGCTGCGTCAGTTAGTTTGTGTTTGACAGCTTTTTTTATCAGACTACTCACTAATTTGAGGAGAAAATGGAAAAAAGTGAATTTCGTGTGCTTATTAAGCATTATTTCTTGCGAAAAAAAACCATTACCGAGACCAAGGCTAAGCTTGATAAATACTATGGGGACTCTGCACCATCGATTTCAATGGTAAAAAAGTGGTTTACTGAATTTCGTTGTGGCCGTACAAGCACTGAAGATGCCGAACGTCCTGGACGCCCAGTTGAGGTCTCTACACCCGAAACAATCGAAAAAATTCACGATATGGTGTTGGCCGACCGAAGATTGAAAGTGCGAGAGATTGTGGAAGCCGTAGGGATCTCGCATGGCTCAGTGGTTTCAATTTTGAATGATCACTTGGGCATGAGAAAGCTTTCCGCAAGATGGGTGGCGCGTTTGCTCACAGTCGACCACAAACGCAATCGTGTAACAACTTCACAGGAAGGTTTGGCGTTGTTTAATCGCAATATGGAGGAGTTTTTGCGCCGTTTTGTAACCGTGGACGAAACATGGATCCATCACAACACACCAGAGAACAAACAACAGTCAAAACAGTGGGTTTCTAAGGGTGAATCGGCGCCAAAGAAGGCCAAGGTGGGTTTGTCAGCCAATAAAGTTATGGCGACTGTTTTTTGGGATGCACGCGGGATAATCCACATTGACTACCTTCAAAAGGGAAGAACAATCAATGGGGAATATTATGCCAACTTATTGGACCGATTCAATGACGATTTGAAAAAAAAACGACCTCATTTGGCCAAGAAAAAAGTTCTTTTCCACCAAGACAATGCAAGGGTGCATACATGTGCAGTTGCCATGGCAAAAATCCATGAATTGGGCTATGAATTCCAGATTTGGCTCCGAGCGACTACTTCTTGTTCCCAAACCTGAAGAAATGGCTTGGTGGAAAAAGATTTGACTCCAATGATGAAGTCATCTCGCCAACAAAGGCCTATTTTGAGGACCTCGACAAATCATTTTTTTTGGAAGGGATAAAAAAATTGGAGAAGCGTTGGACAAAGTGTATAGAGCTCAAGGGAGACTACGTTGAAAAATAAAATTATTTTTTTATCAAAAAATCTGTGTTTTAATCCAAAAGTCACGGACTTATTGACCCGCCCTCGTACTTACACAAAACGGTTAAGAAGAACCTTGGTAAAACGTGTAAAAAATTAGGTTATTTTACATATAGATATAGATATAGATGTGATAAAATCAGGAATCCAGTATTGCATAACTCTAGGATGATACATCATTAATAAACTCTCTCTCTCTGGGGAGTTCATTTATTACCCCAGTTTCAAACCAGAAGATATGAGTAAGAACTAGAACCCGACAAATGTGGTAAAAATACAAGATGATAAACAGCGTGAGTTAAGTTGATTTTTGGAAAGCCACAGAAAAGGAGCTTAAGAGCTGAACAGAATGTGAACCTGAAACTTGAATCTGTATCTGATATCAAACTTTCAAAAGTTCAATACATGGATAATCTGTATCTCGAAGTTGAATAACACCCAGCTTCGAGATACAGATACAGATTCAAGCTTCAGATTCACATTCTGTTCAGCCCTTAAATCTTAATAGTGAACGATAAGAGATTTGAATTGTGAGGTAGTAGTAAAATCGGTTGTGCATTACTTGGAAGTTATTTTAAATAATAATAAATTAAGTGTTTTGAAAGAGAATAACGTTTTATCATTTCGAACCCGAGCCGAAATATTACAATGTTTACAATTTTACGTATTTTAAGCTGGCCATACACGACGAATATGTTCGTGTGATTTGTTCGTTGACATTTGGCCACACGTGACGAACCGATTCGCGGAACATTACTTTTGCTGTAATTTGCAACAAGAAAATATGGACAACGCACACGCGGATGATGCAATTGCATTATTAACAATGTATATATGCAAAAAGAGAAAGCAGAGAGGGGATGAAACGAGTGGCTGTATGGTAGAAATGATCGCGCTCACACTAAATTGTTGAGAAAATTAGAAATGTCTGCATCAGAAGATTTTTAAAAATCTCTTAGAATGGATTGAGAAACTTATATTGAATTTCTGAGTTTGGTCAGTCTAGTTATTGGAAAACAAAACACAGGTTTCGAGGAACTAAAGTTTTAATATTTCTAAGAATTTTGATAAATTCCAAAAGAAACGTTTTGCTAAAACTTGCTATTTTTTATCTTCCGCTGATGTGCATGCAACAAAATTTATTTAAAAAAGAAAATGTTTTCGAACAACGTCACAAATGGCGAACATGATCGTGAACAAATTCACAAATTCACAAATTCACAAATTTTAAAATGTTTCATAAACATTGGATCGGTTCGTCAAGAGCACCACAAACGTCGAACAAGACCATGAACACGAACAGATCGCACGAACATGTTCGTCGTGTGTGGCCAGCTTTACTGAGAGAAAAAAAAACATTTTCAAATTTACTTGCCTTTGAAGGTTAATAGTAAAGAAAAGCAAATATGCTAGGGATAAGCGTATAGTCGAATCGTTTTTGTGCATGTGGTTCTACATAAGGAATTTGATTGACTGCTTTGACTTATGAAATGTATTGTTTTGTTTTTTTATGTAAGCTTGTGACTGCGAAAGTCACGTGAATGATACGAGTATTTTATTATTTTGCTTTTGCAAATGGGGTATAATTTCGGATGAAAAAAAAACATCTTGCATTTCTTCGACAGGCCGGCATATTTTTTATAAAAGAAAATGCAGGTCATTTAATGACAGCAATAAATAAAAGGATATTTCTTGATTTATGGAAATGAATTTCGCCTTAAAAATATGGGTTTTTCAAAAACCCTTAAATTAAGAGCAAATATTTTTTATTGCATTAAGATTTGATGATATAAAAAAACAGTATGCGAGTATATACGAGTATTTTGACAATTGGGCAAATGGAAAATAAATTTTCTGCCAATTTCAACAATTTTATAACAAGCTGTAGCATAGAAGCAAAATTGTACAAATATTTGAAATCGGAGTTTTTTTTATGAATGTTGTGCCAGATAGGATAAAAAATATTTAATTACTTTGTTTATAAGGGTGAGAATTTACTTTTTAATTAAGAAGTACAACAGAGATGTCAAAATATTTGATAACAAAAAAAAACTTTTTAGCGTTGCACATTTATGAAAAAAAAGTTTTATTTTTTAATTTTATTTCACAAACACCCTGTTGCAATGTTTCGGAAAATATTGTGCAGTGAACATACTGTTCGATTCATATACTGTGTACACGACAACTGTTGCTTTTGTGAATCGTCGAATTTCGGCGGCGAGTGAGCCTAGTTAGAATAAATACAATGAATCCTAGACAAGCAGCTCCGCTGATTGAAGTTGAAGATTGACTAAAAGGATTCATTTCACATCAGATGTTCCAGTGCAATTAGTGAGTTAGTGCAAATAACAAATATTTTTTTATACTGCAATTTTTGTGGGACTAGGGTTAAATCATAAGTGCTTTGCTCTGCTTTTCAATACTGAATTTTTGTATTGGGTCTATAACATAATTCGTGCCGTTTGCTAAGAGATGGCGTAACTTGTATTATTCCATTGTTATTACATTGAAACATGCGTTGGAAAGCTACTTTCATTGTACGTCATTTCAGTATGTCATTCATTTGAAGCGTAAACAACAATAATTTTTTTTCACTCAAATATGTCGAACTTTGTGCCTGAAAAAGTGTTTTTGCGGGGAGTTCTTTCTCATTACTTGAATATGAAGAAAATTGCTGCCGAAAGTCATCGTATTTTGGTGGAAGTTTATGGTGAACATGCGCTAGCTGAGTGAACGTGCCAAAAGTGGTTTGCACGATTTAAAAGTGGTGATTTTGGCTTGGAAGACGATGAACGTCCTGGGCAGCCAAAAAAGTTTGAAGATGAAGAACTGGAAGCATTACTTTATGAAGATTGTTGCCAAACACAAGAAGAGCTCGCAGAATCTTTGTGTGTCACTCAAGCAGCCATTTCAAAACGTTTAAAAGCAGCTGGATATATTCAAAAGCAAGAAAATTGGATTCCACATGAACTCAAGCCGAAAGACGTCGAAAGGCGGTTTTGCATGTCCGAAATGCTGCTGGAACGCCACAATAGGAAGTCATTTTTGCATCGGACTGTTACTGGTGATGAAAAATGGATCCATTACGACAACCCCAAGCGCAAAAAATCATATGTGAAACCCGGTCAACCAGCCAAATCAACGGCAAAGCCGAATATCCATGGGCCGAAGGTAATGCTCTGTATTTGGTGGGATCAGATGGGTGTGCTGTATTATGAGCTACTACTACCTGCCTCCAGAGGTCCTCTTCCAATTGCGTGCGCCACCTGAGTCTTGGCCTTCCTCTACTACGCTGTCCCTCGGGGGCGGATTCGAAGACTTTTCGGACCGGAGCATTGGTGTCCATGCGCTCTACATGACCCAGCCATCTCAGTATTTGGATCTTCACTCTTCTGCCTAGGTCCATGTCGCTGTACAGTCCATACAGTTCGTCGTTGTATCTCCTCCTCCACTCACCGTCATTGCAGATGGGACCGAAGATCGCCCGAAGAATATTTCTCTCGAAGCAACCAAGAACACTCTCATCCATTTTTGATAATGTCCATGCCTCTGCGCCATAGAGCAGGACCGGGATTATTAAAGCCTTATAAGGGTGACTTTTGTTGTCCGAGAGAGGGCTTTGCTACTCAATTGCCTTCTTAGCCCAAAGAAACAGCGGTTGGCAAGAGTTATTCTTCGCATGACAGCGCATCGCCTTGTCTAAATCCTTTCTGGACATCAAAGGTCTTGGTGAGATCTTTACCGACCTTGATGGAGCAGCGTGCATTCTCCATCGTCATCCTGCACAGACGGACGAGTTTGGCAGGGATGCCAAAACTAGACATTGCTCTGTATAGCTCGTCTCTATAGATGCTGTCATACGCGGCCTTAAAATCGATGAATAGGTGGTGGGTATCGATCTGAAGCTCATGGGTCTTCTCCAAGATTTGCCGTAGTGTGAATATCTGGTCAATGGTGGACTTTCCTGGCCTGAAGCCACACTGATATGGACCTATCAGGTTGTTGACGAACGGCTTCAGGCGTTCACACAATACGGCGGATAAGATCTTATATGCGATGTTAAGGAGACTGATGCCTCTGTAGTTGGCGCAGTTCAGAGGGACTCCTTTCTTGAGAATCGGACAAACAATGCTGAGGTTCCATTCCTCGGGCATACTTTCGTCCGACCATATTTTACAGATGAGTTGGTGTATGCTCCTTACCAAGTCATCGCCTGCGGCTTTGAAGAGCTCGGCAGTCAGGCCATCCGCTCCAGCAGCTTTGTCGGACTTAAGCTTCGATATGGCTATCTTCACTTCATCCAGGTCGGGTGGACGGAATTGTTGGTCATCATCGTCCAGCTTGAAAGGTTGATTCTGCCTGATACCGGTATTTGGTCCGTCATCGCCGTTATACAGTCTGCAGAAATGATCTTTCCAAATCCTCAGCATCGACTGCGATTCTACTACGATGTTCCCTTGTTTATCTCTACAGGCTTCGGTTCGGGGTCGTGGCATGTTATTTTTACCTTTTGGTAAAACTTCCGAACCTCCTTCCTTGAGTAGCATCTCTCAATTTCCTCGATCGCGCGTTTCTCATGCTCTTTCTTCTTCCTCCTGAGAAGCCGGTGCTCGTCTCTCCTCTTCTGCTCATAGAGCTCATGAGTAGCTCTGGTCTTTCTAAGCAGCGCCGCGTTATATGCATCTTGCTTAGCTGCATGTGCTTGCCGGCATTCATCATCGAACCAGGGGTTTCATTGTGGTGGACGGGTGAAACCCAGCACATCAGAAGCGGCATCTCTGATGGCCTTCTGGCAGTGTTTCCAATGGTCTTCGATGCTTGATGCTGGCGATGCTTGATGTTGTGTATGTCGAGATGTGGGAACCGCGTGCTAGCCACGACAATGTTTCGCCCCGCCGCAAAGTCGATTAGCCTGAATCCCTTATCGGAGGTGGTGTTGTGCAGGCTATATTTTCCGATTGTTTCACCAAAGATACCCTCTCTTCCTAGCTCTGCATTAAAATCACCGAGGACAATTTTAATGTCATAGCTAGGGCATTGCTCGTAGGTCTTGTTAAGGAGCTAGTAGAAGGCTTCCTTGGTGTCGTCATCTTTCTCCTCTGTGGGGGCATGCGCGCATATGAGGCTAATGTTGGCGAATTTAGCCTTGATGCGGATTGCTACGAGGCGCTGGCTCACATGCCGGAAGCTGAGGACTCCTTGTCTTAGTCTGCCTCCGACAACAAATCCGCATCCAAATAGCCCCTGGTTTTGCCGTCGATAACAATTTCCGTAGTAGATATCGCAGTTTTTCATCTTCTTTTTGTCCGGCCCATCCCATCGCATTTCTTGGATGGCGGTTATGTCTGCTTTGCAGCAGTCTAGGGCCTCCGCTGGTTGCTGGGCTGCACGTGGTCTATTAAGGGATCTAACATTTCACGTGCGTATTCGAAGCTCATTGTCCTTAAATCGTTTGCGTGGGTTGTCAACAGAAGATCCGTCCATATCCGAGGCTTGTTGATGCTTCGTAACTTAATCTTTTTTTAATGGTCGGGCAATTACCCCGGCGGCACAACCCCCAACCTGGAGGACCAGTTCCATTTTGAGTGTCCCTGGGACGAGGGGTCGGTTACACCGAAGCCAGTAGCCCGTGACGGGATGTGAGCGCTGCCGTTGGTCCTTATAGGGCTCGTACGCCACCATCTCTTTTCCAAGACCCTGACTAAGTCCTGGAAATCCTTTCCGGCCTGAGCTCCAAATATGTCGGAGTAGCCCGGATAAGATCTTGTTTTGTTTTTTCCGACACTAGGAAAACTCGCCATTTGCCCCCTTCACTTCGCAACCTCTAGTGAGATTCCTAGATGGCGCCACGGGGAGGCGTGAAGTAGGACTTATTAGCAGAGCTGCAAGATGTTCGGCTGCAGAGGCTCATTCTCGTCATTTAAGGAACCAGCACCTGTCGGAAGATGCTACTTCTACGAGGCCTTATACTAATCTTTGCCTTCCCCAGCTGACGATTACAAAGTTGTAATTCGCGCAGATATGGTGCCGTTGGTCAACACGCAAGACAGTATAATGCTCTAACGATTGATGAAACAGCAATCGTTACAGTTGGCCAAGAACTTGATTCACGCGATATTATTCCCCAACATAGAAATAGTATGGTCGAACGAGTCCCAGAAACGCATCGCTCATACGATGGATTGCAATATCCAGTTCTATTTTACAAGGAGAAGATGGGTATCATTTCGAGATCAAAATGAGATATCCGCTAACCGATGTAGAAACGAATAAGAAAGTCAGCTCTATGAACTACTATTCGTATCGGCTAATGATATGTGAAAACGCTGAAATGTCGTCAATTGTTCCACCAATATATTGTCGATATGTATGCGAACATCAAAACCGAAAGACTTCTCTACATTCGCTTGAAGCAAACTAAGCTGCGCTAGGAAGAGTACATCCATTTACGCGATACAGTCGTTAATGATGGAAATGTCAATCGATTCACTTGATTTATCCGGCATGCCTCCGCACGTTTTAATATTGAAAATTGGCGTGCCTATCATTTTGCCTCGGAACATCAATCCGCCCCGACTTTGCAACGGTACCAGGCTCTCAGTGAAAAAAATGATGGCCAATATTTTCAATGGAAAATTCAAAGGAGAAGACGTACTATTGCCTCGCATTCCAATAGTTCCAACAGATTTACCATTCGAATTCAAACGTTTGCAGTTTCCGGTGCGACTCAATAATGCAATGACCATCAACAAGGCACAAGGACAACCTTACAAGTGTGTAGCCTGAATTAAGAAAGTCCGTGTTTCTCTCATGAGCAACTATATGTGGCCTGTTCACGTGTCGGAAAACCTTCTGATTTATTCGTATATGCACCAGACGGTAAAACAAAAAACTTTTTACATCCAAAAGCACTTCAATGAACAAAATAAAAAATAAAAGTGTTCTTGTGTCGGGCTTTCCAATAGAGACTTGACAACTCTTTCACTAATCATCAAACTGTCATTGTCAATTTATTCAGTAAACTCAACATTTTCATCATGGTAAAGTACACGAACGAGCAGCGTCTGCAAATTATAAATATTTTCAACCGAAATTCGGAGTCGGTGACTGCAACTTAAAGAGCGTTAATTCCAATTTTCGGTCGTAATTCTCGCCCTAGTAAACAGGCAATAACAAGTTTAATGCAAAAATTTGAGTCTACATATTTTTTGTATGATGTTGCCGGGTCAGTGAGACATAGGGTTGGTCGAAGTGTCGAAAATATCGCTGCCGTTCAGGCGTCCGTAGCAAATGATCCGAATCAGTCAATTCCACGGCGTTCTCAAGAATCGCGCCATGATTTCCGATTGTTTTTGGCACGAATTGGAAGATATGGACTTGGACGACATGTGGTTTGAACAGGATGGTGCCACAAGCAACACAGCACACGTTACAATCAATTTATTGAAGAGCAAGTATGTTGAGCGTGTTATCTCAAGAAATGGGCCAGTCGATTGGCCGCCTCGTTCGTGCGATTTAACGCCGCTTGACTATTTTCTGTGGGGCTACGTTAAGTCATTGGTTTATGCCAACAAGCCGACGACGTTGGAAGAGCTCAGAGCCAACATTGATTATTGCTGATTTTTTTAATATGCGTGGCAACGCGCGCCGGGTACAGTTACTCTTCTATAAAAATTACATTTTGCTTGCATTATGGGACTGGGACACCCTTTACATGGAGCTGGAGTCACTTCATTTAAGTCCACTTACATTTTAAGGGGAATTTCTTAATTTGCGTGCGTGGGCAATCGGACGCGGACCATAGATCCACAATACCATGCGACTACAGACCTCTTCTATACTTATAGTACGGCAGCACGGCAACACGACTACAAACTCGCATCTCTCTCGTGGATAGCAATATCTCTATGTCACTGCCCTTGCTAACCAAATTGCCCAATTCGTGTCATCAAACAATCTCTCTGCCCAAATCTTGCCATCTATTCCAGTTCAGGTTCCATTGTCACAAAAACTAATCAGCTCAGCTAAACAACAAAAAATTGAGTTTTAATTGCTGAGACATTGCTACTCACACATATAGTTGTGTTTGACTTGTTCATTAAGTAAACAAACAATCAGTTAGCGAAGACAACAAATCGCACTCTGATAAGCTTACAGGTTATCAAAAGTATTTCCCAAAGGTCGACCGTTTCGTTCTACCTCTCCCCGATTCAGTGGGTATTTCCGAAGTGAAACAAATCCAAGCCAACGGCATATTGTTAGTTGGAATTGGAATCAATCTCGACGTGTTAGTGTTGTCATATGTTTCCTCAGCAAACATTCGAGTAATCAAAACCAAAGCGAAAGATGGCAGAGATTGACTGTCGAATTGTTGCAGTTTTCGCCCTTGCGCTTTCCCTACTCTCCTTGGGAGGTGTTATCTTTGTCAGACATCATCAACATTACAATCCCAAAACTGAATTCCACACCTCAGGTGAGTCTAATTTAGAAATGATTGTTTCTGTGTTTGTTCTAAGTATTACACTCTTCTATCAGAAGCCCTTAGTATGGACTACGACTGTCCACCATGTGGGTGCAATGATGAGCTTGAAACAGACAAGTTTCCCGACCAACTGAAAAATAGAACATCTACATTTGGTGGCAATAACAATCACTTGCACGTTGACGAAGCTTGTCTGCAATGTATCTGTGAGGCAGGCACGCAATGTAAACCTTCAAAGTGTTTCGGTGGTGAAGACTGTGGCCTGTTTAGGATCTCATTTTCATACTGGCTCGATGCGGGCAAGCCAACTCTGGAAGGAACCAAAAAATTGCTTGACGAGGACAGCGATGATGTGGTCAGAAAGGGTACGTATCTGAATGACAGTGATAGGGGGGGGTTGTGTAAGGATATTATGTTGACTTTACGGATAATTGTTGGAACAAACTTTGATGTTGCTTCTGGTGGTCATGTTAGTATACACATCCCGTCAATCTAACTCCTTGTTCACTTGCAGCTTATTTGTTTTGTGTCAACAATCCCTTTTGTTCGGCTAGAACAGTGAGGGAATACGTTAGAAAGTATGCCAGAGACTGTGACGGAGAGGATGGTATTAACTGTTACGATTACGCAACGCTACACGTTTTGGGACCTACAGGATGTAAGAAGGAAGAAATGCCGGGCCCAAGTGCTGCTCGGTTTTATCGATGCTGGGACCAACTTCCAGACGCGGATACATGATGGGAGCACTAAATGTGTGCATGTTCGTTTAGATAGGAAACACTTTTTCATGATTATCTCAATAAAGACTTTTTACCATCAGATAGATACAAATCAATGGAAGTTACATTTTTTTTTTTTAGATTAATGCACATACGACGGGAGTATGTAGATGTTTACATGTAGCATCCGTTAAAGGTGATAAATGATGGAAAGGTTATCTGTCTCTTGGAAAGGCATACGAGTGCTATCCGTAGCCCTGGGCGCTAGTACTATAGTTAACAAGATGAATGCGCTCACTTGGATTATCGATTTAATAAGATTTCATTTTGTACGGATAGGTGATCAGGGTGACCTTACTAATGAGAAGTTTTGTCGGAAAGAGAGGGAAGAGGGAAAGTGGTACCATTCGAAGAACATGGAAAGATTTCTTAACGAATTTGTCAAAGTTGGCGATTTGCACAGAGCAGAAATCATCTTTGGACCGCCTTTTAGATTTCGCTAAAGGAATTGCATTTCAATGTGGGCTTAAGCAGACTAGTTCCAGAAGAGCTTTGTTATCAACTACGTCCTCCTGGTTTACTGTACACTTTGTGTTTTCGTTTGAATAGAAGTTTTAAGTCTATCGAAGAAAAATAAGTTTTCGCTTCAGTAATCAAGTGGCTACAGTACCAGCACCCACCTGCGAGCCTAAGGTAGACCTTCACAGAAATAGTGTTCCACGGTGTGGTCATCACTTTTCGGAAATTTTATATTCCATTGTGACTTGGGACAAAACTCATAAGAAAGTTCGACAAGGCTCTAGACGTAGCATGACTGTCGCTATATATACGAATATTTCGCACATTCCACCGGTTCTTTACAATTCAATTTGCTGCCATCAGGATTGCTTAAGTCTCCCCTTCAAAGATAGACGCAAGTTTTTTTTTTAGAATCTAATGTTGCACTTGTTTTTGTTGTAAAACACCTTCGCCGCATCCTATATCGTTTTTTGGAGCAATTTGGAATGACCCGCCTACATTCCTTTCCTGGATCAGATTCTGGACAAAGCTAATCTAGTGCGCAGGGAAAGTCGATTTCGTAATTCTTCTGGAGTGAGAATTCTGGTGCAAGTGCATGTCAGATGGCATGTCTAAAAGACCGAAATTAAAAATACAGTCTGCACGCAAGGTCAACAAAGATCCAGTGAGTGTTGTGCGTGATGCAATTTTTTTTTACGGAAAATAAGCTAAGAGTACCCTTTGGAACTATTGAGTGTGTAAAGAGTGAGTTGGCCAACATGCAAGAGAGCAGTAGAGATAGAATGGCACCTTACGGGCAACTTATTTTTACTCTGGCCACACAATCAGTATTTTGATCCACAAAACTAACTTCTACGTCGTGTTGTCTTGCCGAATTACATAATGTTGTCGAAAGCACCCTCAAAGTCGATGGAAATGGGGAGCTCGTATTGTTGTAAAATGATCACTCTTGCAAGATCTTACGCGATGATAGGCGCGTCTACTACACAGACATAAGATCAATTCGCAAGGTAGTCTTGCGTACACCGATTTCGGTCATTCTTTCTAAGAAGTGAGGCATATAGGTCTGAGATTCTTCCAATGTCTCCAAGAGTCCATATTAACTGACTTTAGAGAGCGCTTGGGTTTATGCTATTTGTTTTGTGGTCGCTAAAAGTTGTCCTTACTTCACATTACTCATACTTTTGTTGCGTTTTAGTGATGGGTGAACTTGGGCCTAAAGCATTCGGGCTTGCGTACTGCAAATTGGTTGCGATCCCTGCTAACCAGAACGAGTCAACCCTTAGGGTTGGAACCAGATGTCGTCGGGCTCCTTCTACATGTCGTATATAATTCGCTCAAAACTTCGAAGTGGAGTTTTGTTCAATTTGATGATGCAGTATGTCTCTTCTTGTTGACTGAATATTCTTTTTTGTGCCCTAATTCGCTATCGCCTTCCGATTGCTCTAGTGACAGCTCGTGGGGAATAGCCAGTGAAATCAAAATGATTAGAGTTGGACAGCCTTTTGAAAAGCGTTATTCTGATGTTAACTTGGAAGTTTACCAATTATGAATTTGTGACATGTCAGCGTAACACCTTTGCCTTCATTTACAATAAGGGTCTCAAAGAGATTGTTTCCGACCTAGTGAGTTTTTAAAGGATACCAAGGGTATCCATGGCACTATTTAGTTCGTCTCTATAGATGTTGCCATACATATATAAATTGGAGATCGATGAAGAGATGATGCGCATTGATTTTGGCTCCTTGATTGTACTTCATTCACACAAAACGGTAGAAAAGATCTTAAAAGAGAAACTAACGAGGCTGCCACCTTTATAATTGGCGCAACTAGGGGGTCTTCTTTCAAGCAAACAGTGTCCAGTTCAAGTTCTCCAGACATACTTTCTGCCGATCATATTTTGAATATGACTGGTACAAGATCTCTATAGAATCGCTCCAGCAGCCTTGTTGTACTTAAGCTTGGATGTTGCTGTCCTTATTTCGTTTTATCTCGCTGGACCGATGTCTTGAATTTCGCCGTCTAGGTGGAATAGTTCAATCTACCTGACAGTTAAATTTGGGCTGTCTGCGCCTTTTGCTAGTCTGCTGACGTGATTTTTCGATATCACCAGTACCGACTGTGACTTTTGTTCTAGTATGGACAGACAGACATATAGACAAAAAGACACTGTGGCGCTGGCAGCCCGGTATGGGCCATGGTCTAGCTTCTTGACACTTATTTGTGTTGCTCATGTTGTCATTTTTGTCACATCTGAGCGGGACCTACGGTTTATAGCCGAGTCCGAACGCAACTCCTTAGAAGCTTTTTCGTAGGCAATTTTACTTTCGGGGGTTTGCCATTGCCCGCCGAAAGGGTCATGATGATTCGAAAAATTATTGGCGATGCCGGGAATCGAACCATGGATCCTCTGCGTGATAGTCCAATGAGCTAACTATCGCGCCATCGCCATCGTTCTAGTATGGAGTACTGTTTTATATGCGAGCTGTTTTCCATGTCCACGTTCTTCATCAATATTTCCATTTCGTGGATATCGTCGAAGGAATACAAGGACAAGAGATGCGACGTTGTTGGTCTCTGGTAATTGATTTTGGCGGCATAGAATTTGCTAAGAAATTTCAGATTACGGTGTGCGATTGCAGCTTTTCCATGTTGTATCTGTACATAGTAGTTCTTCTTTGGTGTGGCGCGATTTGAATCCCCATTCGTAACTTCGTTGCAACTAAGTAGTGATCCAAGTAAAGGTCGGCTGCTCAGAAGCTTCGGACGTCCCGAATACTGGAGACATACATTTGCGTATATTGTGCCTCCCTTGTCTTCTTGTGTTAATTGTGATGACGAAACGGCGTGCATGCTATAAGGACATATAATTTCAATTTCAGAACCAAAGATGGGTTCCGCTTCCGTCTTTACATATTTGTTATTCTAAAAAAGATTTGCCTTTTCGAAAAGATTTCACTGGTGGCGTCGTCCCTGTCTTCCTTACGTACGTCATAACGTGGACTTTCATAAGACTTTTGCTCAAGTGTCTGGCACATATGATAAATCTGCAGCCAGGTCCCTTGTGGCAATCACCATAGCACATAGATGTCACAGTTCTTCTTCCTCCTTTTGCTTGGCCCATTACATCGCACTTGCTGTGTGCAGGTGATGTCAGGATACTGGGAATCAAGGGCCTCTGCCAATTGTTCGACTTCACGTAACCTGTAAAGGGTCCAAATATATGCCAAATGCAGAGCCGAGAATAGTTTTCCAAATTTCGGCTGCTGAGATCGCCAACAATAAGTTCATCTATATCCGTGACTTTTGTGCTTTTCCGTGGCAGAGGAGTTACTACGAAGCACAATACCCAATCAGGAGGGCCAGGTCCTTGGTTGGATACTCCAATGCCAGTTACCCACTAACGTGACTAGAGCCTTGAAAGTTCCTTATGTCGAATAATGCTTCCACTAGTCTGGTTCTTAACGTCATCGTCGATTCCATCACGGAGAACTTCTCCATGTCCTCTTGTTGGATAAGGGCACATGTTGTCCATCAGTCAGTAGAAGATGGCTCGCGTGGCTCATGTGTGCTTAAATTCACTCGGTTGCGATTGTGTCGTCCCGAGTGCTCAACTCCTTACATTTAATACATTTAGATTCAGTATGTGCTTGTCGTTGGTTCACTATTATAATAGATAGGTATCCAGCAGTCATCATGTAGAGGTGATGATGTGGTATTGCATTTAGAATGGTATATGAATACATACTCTACTGTGTAGCTATTGTAAATAGGATTTTAATGCGTCTCGACACTCTTATCTGTCAGAATCCCTTATTGCAGTACAGCAATGCAAAGTATTCAAAGCTAACCTGGTTTCTTTAAGAATAAGATTATTCGTGTGATTTTTGGTCCTGCTGGTGGTGAGATGGGACTATGAAAGAGCGGTCACTACAGGCTTGATAGAAACGTCAACTTGGTCGGAAAGGGGCACATCAGTCAACTGAGATGTATAAATAGATGGGTCGGTCAAATAAACCTTCCGATCCGAAGAGTATTCGATTCCTACCTGTAAGCACAGCATATTAGAGGCAGACCACATTTTAGCTGGCGCCCACAAGATGAAGGGAGCATCAGTCATCTTGGAAAACAAACGCAACTGTAGCCAGTTGGCCGAAGATTGCGCCGACTAAATACACTTTTTGGATGAGGTTACCCTTCAGAGTGGAATGTAATGCCATCTTAGACAGTAGAAAACCTATAAGGGCAGAATTTTAGTACATCGTGTGTCAACTAACAAAGCGAAGTGGTTGAGGACTTCGTCGTTCGTTGATCCAGTACAAAGTAGCCTTGTATCGTGCTAGGAATAAACCTGTACTCATTCCGGCTCAGAAGGTGACGGGCATAGCGAAAGGCATACAAACCAAACAACTGCACTGTCTAGGTCGTCTTAAGGGATTATAGCGCTTCGGTCTAGAGTGTTCTCCTTCGAAATGTTTGATGGAACTCACAGAAGGAAGAGGTTCCGTCGATGAAAACCAGCACGCAGTAACTGCAGAATATTTAAGAGGCAGCCAAGACCAAACATCTATCCTAGGTTCAGTCAAGAAAAGAAGTTTCAGCACAAAAAGAGGAGTCTCAGAAGGAATCCCTTTGAAGATCTGTTGGTTTGTTTCCTGCACAAGGTGCATCAACAAACGTCAGCATAAATTTCCAGATTTACAATACTTAATGATTCCTCGAAAAGATGCCGCAGCAAGCAACTGTCAGTCACTTGAACTCCTCACAATGTCATAGTCATACATTTAAAGCAAATTTCTCAAGTCCTTGACAAGCAGACAGTGACAAATCTTATCACCTTCAAGTTAGAGTTCACATTCTGCGTTCATGCTACACGTGCGTATAACTCAACCGAGCGTTTACCGTCGCCGAACATACACACTCTTTCTCTCTCTCTCTCTGCAACAGGACTGGGAAGCCTAATGTGTTTATCTGCGTACTACATCAAATTCAAAACAATCCAATTTATTGCATAAGTTATTTTTATTGATTCAAAAATGTTAACACTCCAATGGTTATCGTGTTAAGGACACAGAGACGAATGGAACGCATGAATCTTTTGGGAGAAATAAAGGACTCCACTCGTCCCATTCATCGTCACATTGTGTTTTAGTAGGAAAAATCGTATCGTGTCGCTTGTTTCAAAGGAGGATTCCTTCCACATCTTAAGCTAAATCACAAACAAGGAGCAAACACAAGAAAACAAAATTCCAAAACTGAAAATCTTTTCTCTTCTCCAAGGCTAATGGGATTCTCCTCAAACGAGCGAACATAAATTGAGATCCTTTTGCAAGTGCTTCACTTGAAGACAAACCCTCTCCGGCTACAAAGATACGAATACATCTTTTCCTTTTCCCCGTCATGTATACTCGTAGTAGGTACCTACCAATGAACATGTACTCGTTTATCTTGGTGAAAATGAACAAAAACACAGAAAAACCTAAAGAACCATACAAAAGCCGAACGAAAAAAAAAAAGCTAAAGAACAAGTAGCTCGTTTCATTGAATTAGGATGACGCTAAATCTTGGCACATTGTCCAACGAATCTGAGTGTGTCTTTGTCCTCGTATATCTGTTTGTTACGCGCCGCTTAAAAGGGATCAAATTCACAAGGGATATTAAAGCTCCTCTCACCTTCGGCTCCAGTTGGGAACTTGGGTTGGGTGCAACTGATGCGGCACTTTATTTTTATGAGTGGCAGCGACCTGTCGGAAGCAGATGGTGAATTCTTAAAAAAAAAAACAGACAACACCAACGACAGATACGTACCCCATACTCGCTCGTACTAAACTGAAAACAATTTTATAAATAACAAAGGCGACAGCCTTAATGTCGATGTTAACGAGAGACATCAAATACACAACAACAGAGTCTGAGGTATTGAAATACTCGTATCTGAACATCAACGATATCCGTATCTTCTTGGTGTGGCAAGCAGCAGCAAGCAATATTAGCAACACACCAAATGAGGTCGACAATTTCTGAGCAAACGATTTATTGGTTTTTACTCAGCTAGATGACCTTCTTGGTTTGGGGGAGTCAATAAATCTTACTCGAATCCCTGGTTGGAGGAACTGTCCAGATGCGATAAATTCCCTGAAAGATTTATGTTGATATTGTTTTGTTGTGCTACATTGATAGGACTTTGCAGTCATTACTTTTATAAAGATTGACATGAGTAACCATTATTTTAGAAAACACATAACAGTCTCGAAGGAGAGAGTACTCATATGCGAGGCAATGAGGGGTTCTGTATTGGGTGAACAATAGATACAGCTACGTCATAATTTGAGATGTATCGGGGGCGTTATGCCAGCGACTCTTTAAACTGGAGCATCAGTGTTTCTTCGTTTCACAAATTGGTTTCATTGCCCCTGCAGATGATTACTTACAGAGGGTTATGTCGGGTTATATGTAGTTCATTTTTCAAATATCTTATTCACTCTCCATTAGTACAAACAGGACCATTTGTCACTCAAAGGTTGGTATTTCAATTCGACTCTAGAAGGCTCATCTTGGTCACTATTCATACTACTCGTATCATAACTTTTTTTGCAGTTTTTTGGTATTGTTGATTCCGGCGGTATAATTTGGTTTACCGACACTTTTGACACTTACTGCGGAAGAAATAACGTTGTCGAGGTTTGAATTATAATAATGGAGGTTTTTGTATAATCGAAAAAAACTTTAAGAATTCAACAAATGAAATAAAAAAATGGAAATGATGGCCTATTTAGATTCAGATAGTGATAGTGACACTGGTGACTATGTTTTAAGACGTGAGTGAAGGATTTTGCGATGCAGTGCAGCTTATATTTTGCAAATGAAGGACAAAGAGCAAGTTTCATTCAAAAAATGTATTTCCACTGGTCTAAGCTCTGTTAAAGTTTTCAGCGCAACTTTCGCCGTAACAAAATTTCATTCCAATATGTGCTTATGGAACTGGAGCATTCGCTCAGCTAAAAAAAGAGATCCAAAGAAGCGCAATCCACATTTTCGCTAGTGGTGTCCGATGTGTTAGAATCTTCTTCTTCTTCTTATCCTTTTAGTAACCCTTTCCTCGTTATACGAACTTGTGCGTAACGAGTTTTCCATTTTTACTGCATCGCTGCTGCTCCACTTATGGGGTTGGCTAATGTCGCAGAACGCGTCTATACGCGTAGATCTAATGCAATCGCTAGAGGACTAGTGACTCCACTAGACATCCTTACCATTTTCATTTCCGCTGCCGTCATTTTGTTCTTAAACGCTTCGTACATTGTCCAGCACTGTGAACCGTACGTAAGAGCTGGTCTAACAACCGTGGTGTAGAGTTTCCCTTTAAATTTAAGTGGACATTGTCGGTCGCAAAAGATCCCCGAATTTTCCTGCCATTTCATCGACCCCACACTCACTCTGTGGTTTACGTCGTCGTCACATTTCGCTTCCATGTTAACGATTGATCCTAAGTACTTAAAAATAGTGCTTTTCGGAAGAACCATTCCGTCAAACATTACATCCGGAACATGTGAAATGCTCCGTCTTTGAACGACTTATTTTAAGCCCGTTTCTCTGTAGCGCATTTTCCATCTGCATACTCGTATCTTCGACGTAATCGCTTAGTATAGCTACGTCCTTAGCGAAGAGAATTGTCGCTCGGAGCCAAATCTGGAGAATAGGGTGGATGAGGGAGCAATTCATAGCCCAATTCATGGATTTTTGCCATGGCAACTGCACATGTGTGCACCCTTGCATTGTCTTGGTGGAAAAGAACTTTTTTCTTGGCCAAATGAGGTCGTTTTTTTTTCAAATCGTCATTGAATCGGTCCAATAAGTTGGCATAATATTCCCCATTGATTGTTCTTCCCTTTTGAAGGTAGTCAATGTGGAATATCCCGCGTGCATCCCAAAAAACAGTCGCCATAACTTTATTGGCTGACAAACCCACCTTGGCCTTCTTTGGCGCCGATTCACCCTTAGAAACCCACTGTTTTGACTGTTGTTTGTTCTCTGGTGTGTTGTGATGGATCCATGTTTCGTCCACGGTTACAAACGGCGCAAAAACTCCTCCATATTGCGATTAAACAACGCCAAACTTTCCTGTGAAGTTGTTACACGATTGCGTTTGTGGTCGACTGTGAGCAAACGCGGCACCCATCTTGCGAAAAGCTTTCTCATGCCCAAGTGATCATTCAAAATTGAAACCACTGAGCCATGCGAGATCCCTACGGCTTCCACAATCTCTCGCTCTTTCAATCTTCGGTCGGCCAACACCATATCGTGAATTTTTTCGATTGTTTCGGGTGTAGAGACCTCAACTGGGCGTCCAGGACGTTCGGCATCTTCAGTGCTTGTACGGCCACAACGAAATTCAGTAAACCACTTTTTTACCATTGAAACCGATGGTGCAGAGTCCCTATAGTATTTATCAAGCTTAGCCTTGGTCTCGGTAATGGTTTTTTTTCGCAAGAAATAATGCTTAATAAGCACACGAAATTCACTTTTTTCCATTTTCTCCTCAAATTAGTGAGTAGTCTGATAAAAATAGCTGTCAAACACAAACTGTTTAAATTTTGACAGGAGTCAACTGACAGATGCCTGTTGACAGGAGCAGTGTTGCTGTTTCAGTAAAGAGGTCAGAAATTCAAAAAGTCACGGACTTATTGACCCGCCCTCGTACTAATAAATATTTTTAAGAATTTTCTGTAAAGGCTAAGTAGAATATTCACTGGTTAGGACGTGTAGCTTGTACAGTTTGCAACTGCCATTCACCGAGGAATGGGGCTTACGATGCTGGAACTCGATTCTATTTGCCTTTAGTACGACGTCGCTTGCTGGACGGGGCAGGTGAGAACCCACTCATTTGAATAATTTGATGAGCACATAAGTTCACCTAGGTAACAGTTTTGTTTTTGTTTGCGATAACGGTGTGAAGTCTTCAAAAGATACTATTAGCTCGGGCTTGCATCATGCACGATTCGCTAGCCTGATTGCTTGAATCCGGTAATACAAATACAGACTGCGGCTAGGTATACATTTTCGACTTCGGGACTACCACTCGTATGGAAAAGAGTGAGAAGGCAAAGCTAGACGTAACGAAAATTGGGAACAATACAGATCTTTTTGAACCCTATTCAACCAAGAGTTGTTAAGATCAATAAAAGCCTCGTGGCATGCTAACTTCTTGCTGTAGTACGACTGCATAAAGTCATCTTTAATGACATGGGTTTGTTAATCAAACCAGAAAGCACAATCATAACCGACCGCAAAGAAACCCTAAACACCTTGCTTCAAGTCCATTTCCCAGGGTTGGAAATGACATGTCTTACGGACAGTCAAAGGAGATTTCACTCCCAAGAAACCTCAGCAAAATAAACTGTTTAGCTGGAAAACCCTTCAGTCCGGATAAGTTGATATGGGCTATTAGGTCATTCAAACCATATAAGGCCCGAAATATAGACTTTATTTTCCCAGCTTTGTTGCTAGAAGGGCTAGACTTTATTGCAATTACTCGAATAGCCTTATTTAGGTTCAGTTTCAACTGGGGCTACATATTAAGCACTTGGAGGAAGGTAAACATAGTATTTATCCCCAAATCAGGCAACAAGCATAGTTAACTGCCTAAATCATACCGACTTTACATTACTTTTATCTGAAAACAATGAAAACAGTTATTGGTGTTCATATTAGATAAAGCATAGAGAATACCTTAACTCTGCACTCGTGCCAATACCGGCATCAGAAAGGCAAATCGACAGAAAGGGCTCTTCTTACACTGACAGCACAAATTAAAAGTTCCTTCCGAAGTAAGGGAATTGCACTCCCGCGATTCTGGACGGGGAGGGTGCTTTCGAAGATATTAAATAGGACTCCATATCAAATGCTTTGTTCCACAGAAATATCGATCAACCGATCATAAACTGGATCAAAACGATGCTAGAAAGGCGGGTAAATGTTACCACAACAGGTCTGACTTCAGCATCAAGAGGCTGTCTGCAGGGACGCGTACTCTCGCTCCTCCTGTGGTCTTTGGCCATTTACAGCATGCCCATCAAATTAGGCAACAGAGGCTACACTATAGTTGGTTATACTGATGACGTAGTCATCGTCATTAGGGGCAGAGAAGATAATGAGGGCAGTGCACGTATGCAAAATGCCCCTAAGATAGTCCTAGACTGGTGCACCAGGAAGAGCCCCTCCTTCGATCCAAAAAAGGCTGTCATAGTGCCACGAGAAGAAGAAACTTAAACCCAGGTTTAGTTTCACTTAACAACACAATTGTTGAGTACTCTGAAGAAGTCAAATATTTTCGAGTGATCCTTGTTAAAAGGCTTAATTCGAACTCTCTAACTAGAGCAACCAACGCTTTAGCGGGCTGCCGTCGCAGGTATGGCAGCACTTGGGGGATCTCTACAAAGATCTCTCACTAGATTTATACAATGATGGTCAGGCTCATCATAACATATGATTCTGTAGTACGGTGGACTTAAATCACGCAAAAGACCCCGTCATTTCAAAGCTCCAAAGAGTACGGTGCCATGCATGTCTGGGCATTTCCGGAGCCTTTCGGACAAGCCCCACAGCTGCTACGGAAGCAATAATAGGACTTACGCCCCAACACTTATTTATCAACAAAGTGGCATTACGCAGCTGAGCAAATATGCTACACACCAAAGAGTTTGCGATCACCCTAACCTTAAGACCATGCCGAAATACCAGAACTTAATATGATCTGCGCTGTAACAGACTCCAGGGAGATTCCCAGCAAATAAGCATGGGCTAGCAATAACCCACCAAATAGCAAAAATGGCAGAAAATGGTAAACTAATGGTGTAACAAAGGAATCGGGAGTGGGAGCTGATATACACGGACCAAATACAAGCATATCAATTGCCATGGTAAGGAGTCCTAGTGTATTTTAACTAAATTACACCCCAACCATATCTACAACTCCGGTATCAAGGGCGTAAATATTCAATTACTGACGGATAGTCGAGAAGCTATAAATTCCCTTAGCTCGCATTTATTTGACTCTCAATTAGTCATGTACTGCTTCAAAACCTTCCAGGGCTCCAGGGCCAATACCAAACTTTGGTGGGTTCCTGGGCAGGTGAGCACTGATGGTAATAAAAAGGCTGACGAACGGCCAAGAAAGGCCTCAGCAACACATTTTGAAGGACCTGAGCCCTTCTGCTGCACCGTTAAAACAGCATGTTCGCGCTGAAAGAAAGTGAAATAAAACTCCGGTTCGATTTGAATAAAAATGTAAACGTTTTATTAAGCGAGGTAAAAGAACTACCACCGTCGTCGTTAAGGGTTAAAGATAGACTAAACGATAAGCACGTAGTCCATTTACAGATGCTGCAAAATCGCAGGTGTAGTTGTACATATTTTATAATTGTATTGTAACATTCCGCCCACCTTGGAACGAATGGGTAAAAAGTTCCAAAAAATCGTTGACTTAGAATGAGTTATCGATAGGATCTTCATGTGAATCTCGAAGTGGCGATATCTTGACGATAGGGCGAGTCAAAAACCCATCAGCTGTTTTAAGATCGACCACGCGCACCTTACCGTCTGCTCCTGGGTGAATATTTGTCACTCTTGCCAGTTTCCATTTGGTTGGAGGTAGCTTCTCATCCCTGATAACGACTAAGTCACCCATCTTGAAGATAGCACTGGAGCGTGTCCATTTTGATCGCCGTTGAAGCTGTACGAGATATTCTGAGCTCCATCTTCTCCAAAAATGTTGCCTTAAGTTGGAAATTAGATGCCATCTATTTACTAGGTTTCCTCTAAAGTCAGTCATATCAGGCTCAGGAATCGTTTTCAGCGGCTCCCTAACCAGAAAGTGTCCTGGAGTCAGAACAAGAAAGTCGTTCACGGATGATATATAGCAAAGAGGTCGGGAATTCACACAAGCCATTATCTCTGCTAAAAGCATTGAATACTCCTCAAACGTCAATATATTGCCTCCTAATGTGCGGCGCAGGTGATATTTTACACGTTTTACAGTAAATTCCCAGTAGCCACCCATGTGATCTCCTCACATTAAAGAACTGGAGGATTAAAGAACCAGGTAGTGCCGTCGTCTGCGAGATGTTTGGCTAGGGCTTCGTCCTTTATGGCTTGGGATAGCAAGTTGTTGAGTTATTTTTCAGCACCAACGAAATTGGTGCCATTGTCGCTGTATAGCTCATTACAATGCCAGCGACGGGACACAAATCTCTTGAATACTGCGATAAACGTTGACGAAGACAGATCACTGGCGAGTTCCAAATGCATAGCGCCTGTTGCCATGCAAATAAAAACCGAAATATATCCCTTCACGGTTCTCGAACCTCGACCTCTGGAGAAGCGTCGATGTATTGGGCCCGCAAAGTCCACACCGCTGCGTTGAAAGGGTCTACAAGCTACAACACGAGGCTTCGGCAAATCGCCCATCAGCTGTTGCCGGATTACATGGGTGTGCCGGCGGCATTTTACGCACGATCGGGATATTTTTTGTAGTATGTTTCGACCGCCAATGACCCAACAGCGATTCTGAAGCATTGCCTGCATTGCTTGTGGGCCTGCGTGAAGCGATATGCGGTGGGTGTCTTCACAGATGAGAGTTGTGATCCTTGCGGTTGCTGGTAGTAGAATGGGATATTTCTTGTCGGGTAGTAACGCGGCATTGCAGAGCCTTCCACCCACCCTGAGCAGCCCCTTCTCGTCTAAGAATGGATGCATCCTTAAAAGTTTGCTGTGGCGGCTAAAAGGCTGGTTAGATTTAAGGTGTTGAATATCTTTTGCGAAGAGAGATGCTTGTGTAAACTTTGCCCACATGATAAAGGCTTCGTCTAATTCGGAAAGTTGAAGAAATTTGCTTGTACGAAAGCAACTGTGATTAATGTTTTTGCTATTTCAACAGTATGTCGAGCGTTGTACAAGAACCTTAGTATATATGCGGTGACACGCTTCAACTTCCTCAAAGACGAGTATCGAGGAATGAGCTCCCAAACAGGTGGTACTTGCTGCACACTTGTTACGTGAACTAATTCTGAGCGTTGATCCATGTTGGTTGAGAACATCTGTTGTTGAGGCCATGTAGATTCTTCTTGAGCAAGCCAATGAGGGCCATTCCACCAGAGTGGGTGATTAGCTAAATGATTCGGCAGAACACCACGCGTGGCACAGTCAGCTGGATTTTCAGTAGATGGAACGTGAAACCAGTATTCTGCGGGTATAGTTTGTTGGATCTGGGACACACGATTGGCCACAAACGTATACCATTTACCAGGATGTTGTCGCATCCATGCGAGTGCGATACTTGAGTCAGTCCATCCATATACGTTTCGAATGTGTTCGTCCAAAGTAGATCTTATGTGTTTGATAAGTTTTGATAATAAGGCAGCGCCGCATAGCTCCAAGCGTGGTAGAGACAACGTCGTTAACTTTAATGGAGCCACCCTTGTTTTGGCCGTTAGGAGGTGGACAGATATTTTGCCGTCGGGAGAAACTGTGCGGAGATATACAGCAGCGGCGTACGCAGTTTGTGATGCGTCGACAAAACCATGCACGTCTGCTATGGCATCAGGAATCCCGATACGCACCCACCTCGGCACCTTGATTGCTGCAAGGCTCGTGATATGGTTCCCGTATTGAAACCATTGGCGTTTAACATCGTCCACCTTTGGCTTCCACAGACGTTGGAATAACATCTTGGGGATGATTGTACTTGGCGAGAGCAGGCCCAGCGGATCAAACAACTTTGATGCCTCTGGAAGAAATAAACGTTTAGTCAGATTTGTGGTATATAATTCATTGACCTGAACAGTGAATCCTAGACTGTCGGAAGAAGGCTCCCACTGGAGCCGGTGTGTTCGTATGCTGTCTGGTTCTGAGAAATCCAAAGACTGCAGGATTTCTCGTTGGTCTTCTGGGACGGCATCGATGACGAGCGAAGAATTAGTTGACCATTTGCGAAGACAAAAGCCACCTCGATTCAATATTGTTGAAACCTCAGCTTGAAGTCGGCACAGATCAGTTTCCTCAAAACAACCAGTTAACAGGTCATCCATGTAGAAATGATTTAGGATGACTTCTGTTGCGGCAGGGTAGTCTTGGCCTTCGTCTAGTGCGGTTTGTTGGACACACTTCACTGCGAGATGAGAAGACGAGGCAACTCCGTAGGCGACAGTCAAAATTCTGTAGTCCTCGATTTCATAGTGGGGAGAGTCACGCCAGACATTTCGTTGATAATCAATGTGTTCTTCGTCGATTCGAACCTGGCGATACATCTTGGCTACGTCGGCACTCATGGCGAAACGATAGGATCGCAATCGTATCAGCGCTTTGAAAAGATCTGCTTGAAGCTGGGGACCAATCATTTGAGTGTCATTCAGGGAAAACCCAGTTGTGGTGCGGCACGACGCGTTGAAAACAACTCTCAACTTAGTTGTTGTGCTGGTTTCCTTGATGACGGCTCTATGTGGCATATAGTAGTGTTTGCCAGGTGCAGGAATGTGTCTCACCTTTTCCATATGGCCTAACTGTACGAATTCGTAGATGAAATCCTTACAGTGAGTCCTAAGTTGCTCATCTTTGGCGAAAAGCGATTCTATTCGGAAGAGAGCACGAACGGCAGTACGACGAGAATCACCCAGAGGGCAGTCAGACTTAAACGGGAGCTTGACTATGAAGCGGCCATCCTCTTTGCAGTAATGGGTGTCTACAAAATGCTTTTCACACAGCTGTTCCTTGACAGTAAGATGTTTCACTTCAGGAACGGATTCGACCTCCCAGAATTTAGAGACTGCTTTCGTGAGTGTATTGTCTGTATACAGGCAAACGGCGGTGTTAATGGTGCAAGCGGGCTTCGTGTCGATGATTTTCCCAAGAAGAACCCACCCAAGTGTGGATTGCTGCGCAATGGGAGTACCGATTGGGTCCTTGATCAAGCTAGTGCGAAGAAATTGTCCCAGTTCGTCCGATCCCAGCAATATGTAGACAGCGGCTGGCCTGTGGAATTGAGGATCTGCTAACTTCAGACGAGTAATATTCGGCCAGTCAATTTTGAAAAGTTTCGCGGAAGGCAAATCGTTTGTAATTTTGTTAAGAATCTGTGCGTGAATTGTCGTGATGAAGCTATGGTCAAACGAAGACAACGTGAGCTCAACTTCGCCTCACGAGTTTCCAGCTGTAGTGCCGCCTATTCCTTCAATCGTTGTTGAAAACGGAGATCTTTTTAGTTTTAGTTTTTGTAGGAAACTTTCGCTAATGAAGGAAAGATGCGATCCGTTGTCGAATAGAAGCCTTGCTGGTTGATATCTTCCGAGCCGAGTAGCACTCGGTGTTCTGTGTGTGCAAGATGTGACCGCATAAACTGACTACTTGTGCTTGGACCTAGCAGCATTGTTGGCACTTCTTGATGTAGAAGAGTGTGATGACGTGCTTGACATACACGACATGAATTGTTGTTGCGGCATTCTTGCTGATCGTGACCTGTTGCGAGGCAGTTGTTGCACAGATTTTTCTCTTGGACGACTGCAGTCCTTCTTGGAATTTCGAGAGATCGAAATTCACCGCAGCTGTATATTTTGTGCTTTGAATAACAGTAGATACATTTGTCATGTTGCGGTTTTGATGTTGACCGTTGATTGTGTTGCTCAGAAGGAGCTACCGTGTGCAGTGTACCTGAGATGGATTTTGGTTTATCTCTCGATTGTTGGTGTAATTTGAAACTGCTGTTTGATGATGTGAACTAATTGCATCCAATGAACGACATCTGGTTTCAATAAATAAGACGAGCGTCTCGAAAGTCGCAACATCGTTGTTCGTTTGGAATAGTTCCCATTGCCTATGTGTTTCAGTATCAAGTTTGCTTACTGTCAAATGAACCAACCAATAGTCCCAATTTGTAACGGGCCTACCAAGTGCTTTTAGACTTTGAAAATGTTCCTGAGTGGCATCTAAAAGTCCTTTAAGAGCGGTCAATGATTCACCATTGACTTTCTTCAAACCGAAAAGTGCACTAAAGTGCGAGTCAATAATGATACGTTGGATGTTATAACGTTTCTTCAAAAGTTTCCATGCCTCTTCGTAATTGTCATCAGTTAAAGGAAACCCTTTAACAACATGGAGTGCTTCCCCTTGTAAACTGCAGCGCAAATAATGAAATTTCTGTGATCCGTTAAGTGAGGGTTCGTTGTGAATCATTAACTCGAAGGCGTCGCTAAATGATCGCCAATTTTTCGGTTCACCAGAAAAGTGCGGAAGGTATGCTTGGCAGTTTTATATCAGCACGTGATTGCAGCTTGGTGTTACATACAAACCTCTTGGTAGCGCGTTTGAAATTGGCTAATGCTTGACGATACCATTCCTCACCTTGTTCTCTTTCTGCTTCCTGTTGTTCCGCCAAGGTATCACTACCACAAGAGAGTTCCACTTCGTCCTGAGCTTGACAGAACTGTGTTCACCCATCAGATAATAGTTGGAGATGCGTTTCAAGCTCAGCTTCATCGTAAGATTCAACCTTTTTACTCGCGGCGAGACTTTGTTTTATCGAACTCCGAGAGCTATCGCGTTTTATTAAATTATTTTTGCTCATATTGACTCTTTTCGAACGCCTTCACACAAAAGGAAATCTGTCGCAAGATAGATTAACAGTTTTACAACAATGGAAAAAGGGGACTGTAAATTTTGTCTAGCCGCGTCAGAAATTGTATGTGTCACTAGGCGTTTGCAGCAGAACTTGTGTGTGTGTCACTTAGCATCTGTTTTATTTTTAAAATATCCGATATCGATACCGGCATGTGAGCCCGCATCAAGGCTAAATTCGCCAACATAAGCCTCATATGCGCGCATGCCCCAACAGAGGAGAAAGATGACGACACCAAGGATGCCTTCTACGAGCTCCTCAACAAGACCTACGAGCAATGCCCTAGCTATGACATTAAAATTGTCCTCGGTGATTTTAATGCAAAGCTAGGAAGAGAAGGTATCTTTGGTGGAATAATCGGAAAATATAGCCTGCACAACACCACCTCCGATAACGGATTCAGGCTAATCGACTTTGCGGCGGGGCGAAACATTGTCGTGGCTAGCACGCGGTTCCCACATCTCGACATACACAAGGGGACTTGGAGAACTCCTGATCAATCAACAGTCAACCAGATTGATCACATTGCGATCGACGCAAGACACTCCTCCAGCATTATGGATGTCCGTACGTTCCGAGGAGCCAACATCGACTCGGACCATTACCTTGTTGTAGCTAAGGCACGGTTGCGGATATCCCAAACTACGCCAAGACAAACTAATGCTGTGAGAAAATTCGACGTCAGACGGCTACAATTGCAAGAGATCGCCAAGTCCTTCCCCGATCGAGTGTCTCTTAATCTCTTAAGAGGCCCAATGCCGCCAGCATCAAGCATCGAACACCATTGGAAACACTGCCAAAACGCCATCAGAGATGCCGCTTCTGATGTGCTGGGTTTCAATTGTCCACCACAACGAAACCCCTGGTTCGATGATAATTGCCGGCAAGCACATGCAGCTAAGCAAGATGCATATAAAGCGGCGCTGCTTAGAAGGACCAGAGCTGCTCATGAGCTCTATGGGCGGAAGAGGACAGACGAACACCGGCTTCTCAGAAGAAAGAAGAAAGAGCATGAGAAGCGCGCGATCGAGTAAATGGGATGAGGTTCGGAAGTTTTACCAAAAGGTAAAAATAACATGCCGCGGAAACAAACCCCGAACCGAAGCCTGTAGAGACGAACAAGAGGCATCAGTCTCCCTAACATTGCATACAAGATCTTATCCGCCGTATTGTGTGAGCGCCTGAAGCCGTTCGTCAATAACCTGATAGGTCCATATCAGTGTGGCTTCAGGCCAGGAAAGTCCACCATCGACCAGATATTCACACTACGGCAGATCTTGGAGAAGACCCATGAGCTTCAGATCGATACCCACCACCTATTCATCGATTTTAAGGGCCGCGTATGACAGCATCTATAGAGACGAGCTATATAGAGCAATGTCTAGTTTTGGCATCCCTGCCAAACTCGTCCGTCTGTGCAGGATGACGATGGAGAATGCACGCTGCTCCATCAAGGTCGGTAAAGATCTCACCGAGACCTTTGATGTCCAGAAAGGATTTAGACAAGGCGATGCGCTGTCAGCGATTTTTTCAACATCGTACATGGAAGAATAGTGGAAAACTCACGACCAAACACAAGAGGCACTATCTTTCAAAAGTCCGTCCAACTACTCGCATACACCGACGATATTGACATAATCGGGAGAATGCAGCGTGATGTCAGTGGCGCTTTCGCGAGTATTGAGACGGAAGCGGCGAAAATGGGCTTAGCGGTCAATGAGGGCAAGACCAAGTATATGCTGTCAAGCAAAAAGGACAACCAACACCGACGTCTCGGACAGAACGTCACCCTCGACAGATATAACTTTGAGGTAGTTAAGGACTTTGTCTACCTAGGCTCCGCTATAAATACAGACAACGACACCAGCGCTGAGATCAAGCGAAGAATAACTCTTGCCAACCGCTGTTTCTTTGGGTTAAGAAGGCAATTGAGTAGCAAAGCCCTCTCTCGGACAACAAAAGTCACCCTTTATAAGACTTTAATAATCCCGGTCCTGCTGTATGGCGCAGAGGCATGGACATTATCAAAAATGGATGAGGGTGTTCTTGGTTGCTTCGAGAGAAAAATTCTTCGGGCGATCTTCGGTCCCGTCTGCATTGACGGTGAGTGGAGGAGGTGATACAACGACGAACTGTATGGACTGTACAGCGACATGGACCTAGCCAGAAGAGTGAAGATCCAAAGACTGAGATGGCTGGGTCATGTAGAGCGCATGGACACCAATGCTCCGGTCCGAAAAGTCTTCGAATCCGCCCCCGAGGGACAGCGCAGTAGAGGAAGGCCAAGACTCAGGTGGCGCACGCAAGTGGAAGAGGACCTCAGCCAACTTAGCGTGCGAAACTGGAGACAGCTAGCCAGGGATCGAGCTGGCTGGAGAAGCTTGTTGACTGAGGCCCAGGTTTACCCCGGACTGTAGCGCCACATAAAGTAAGTAAGTTGTACATACGAGTATTTTATAATTGTATTGTAACACAGCAGTCTGTGTTTTAGTTTTTTGAGCTGGGAGCACTCGAAATACATTAGGAGAATAGTCCAGATCTAAGATAGGCCAAACGAGTATTTCTGCCCTTCAACAAAAATGCCAATAGATGTCTAAATCTAAGTCGGCATGGCATCAAAAACCTAGTAGGTTACCTTACAGGACATCACGATTTGAGATATCACCTCAACAAAGCGGAATGGAGAGTTAAGTATACTCCGAAGTGAAGTCTATCTTGAAGAAGACCGAATACGTTTGCTTGTAGAGTAACTAACTTTATTCGGAACCTGGGAAACCTTCTAACCGAACCACAGTTCTGAATTAATAAGCCGGTATAAAAGATCTTTTGGGTCAAAGTTCCTTACTACGAAACATGCGAGCCAGACATTAGAAAAAAAAACAAGACAGTTGAACGCTCTTGGTTGGCAAAGAATGCTTCCTTCCCTTCTGCTACTTCTGGCAGTCTATTGTAGCATATCCTCTCAAGAATCTTTTGTATGAAGTTGAGGAGGCATCGGAGGATTGTTCACCAGGGGGCTTTTTTACATTTGGTAGCAGACCGAAGTGCTGTGTTTTCCATCTTTTCAGCCCCGTTTTCACAAGATTTGCGCGGGTCTTAGTTCTTTTCCACTCGAATTGTTGCTATGAACACCGGTCATTCAGAAGTTTTCCTGCACCGAGATATTTCATAGGCTGACGTGACGTCGTATTCCTTTGACTCTGAAAAGTGCAAGTGCCATTTTTAGATGTGGGCTAGACAAATGCTGTGTTCCACCTTCTCGGAAAGAGTCAGTCCTCAAGAGTACGCTACGAAAGAAGAAAATATGTAAACAGTGGGTGAAGAATTCACTTCAGTTTTCCTCTATTGGGTTGGGCTTGTAGAATAGAAAGAATAATTCTGTAACCCTGGGAGGTTTTTAACAGGTCAGGGTATACCACGGCTTTAAGGTTCGTCATCTGATGAAGTATAAGGGATCTCATTTCATAGAGAATGCACATGTGATCATAGTATAGCATGTGATAGTTGAAATTCACAAAGAAGCTACTCCAAATAGCTTTCCTGTATTGCAGTATGGTTCTCAAGGGAATCTGTTCTCTAACTGTGTGGTCAGTATACGAGAAATTAGCTAATGTAACAGGGTGATCTGACCAGTCCACGGCGTTAGTGGTATATCGAATAGAACGAAAGCCTTCCGGTGGGCAATTGATTCCCTTTAGCCGTAAGAATTTCCCGGTCCCGTTGGTATACTACCAGTTATGCTGCATAAAGCACCGAAGGTACTCGTATGTACCAATCCGGAAACGTATGGAAATTCTTAGACACAATCTAAAAGTAGGTTACATACCAATAGCTTGGAGGGAAGTTAAGGTGGTTTTGTACCGAAAGCTTGCATACAGGGGCATATAACAAGCAAACGGTTTCAGACCATCATGCATGCATATGTGAAAGGCAAATCTGTAGAAACAGCCCTACACCAGGTGTTTGGGAGAATAGAAAAGAGTCTACACTTTGGTGATTTTGCATTCGCGACCTTCCTCGATGTAGAAGGAGCCTTCAATAAGTTGAAGAGCAGTGCCATTAAAAGCCCTTTAGTGGACGTTTATATTGAATATGGCATTATAAATTGGATTTGCATCATGCTTTCAAGTAGGAAAATAAACTGTTCCATTGGTCAGAGCTCGGTTAGAATGTCTGTAATGAGAGGAACACCTCAAGGGGGAGTCATATCGCCACTCCTGTGGGTGGTGTCAGTCAATGACATCCTTGAAATGCTCAGTACGCAGATGACGCGGTCTTAAAATTGCAGGGAAAATACTTAAATTTTTTAGGCGAGATTATGAAAATTGCCCTGAAGACGATCAGCACTTGGGCAAAAAGCTGTGGTCTCAATACCAGCCTCTCCAAATCAGATCTGATTCTTTTAACCAAACTTCCGAAACTCAATGAAGTGGAACTGTCCCTTTCGGACAGCGCGGGGTATCTGGGTGTAATTCTGGACAAAAAACTGAATTGGAATCTCAACGTAGCGGAAAGAATCGGCATATATTGCTTTTTTATTTGCAACAGAATAGCAGGAAAAATTTGGGGATAAAATCCTGCTATGGTGGACTGCCTATATACGGTGATGGTAAGACCCATACTTACATATGGCACACTAGCATGGTGGAAAGCAAGTAAGGAAAGGGTTTACGAAAAATTAGCGGAGGTTCAAAGAACGGCTTCCATAGCCATTACAAGAGGGCTCCTCCATCCCTACGGCAGAATTCGACACCTTTCTGCTCCTAACACCGCTTGATTTACAGATTAAACAACTAGCTGGCGATAGTGCGATTCGACTCACTAATCTGGCTCAACTTCGGACACGGCACGATCCTAGCGTTGCTACCGCCAGGCAATCCTATTTTAACGGATGAAATCCCTTCCTTAATCGACTTCCACACTCCATATGATAAAATATTTCCGGAGAGGAAGGACTGGCAGTAATATGCAGTAATCATGCCAAATGCAATTTTCACAGGCGGTTCAAAAACAGATGATGGAACTGTTTCCGGCATCTTCTCAGAAGACCCAGAATGTCTGTAAGACTACCGGACACAAGCAGTGTCTTCCAATTAGAGGTTCTGGCTGCCCTCAGGGCGGCTGAGCTAATGCAGATGAGATCGGTATCCGATAGAGATATCGCCATTTGCATCGACAGCCAGGCCGCACTTAGGGCAATGGAATTCACCAACATCAATTCTGGCACTGTCAGGGGCTGTCGCACAATATTTAAAGCATTATGCAGTTGGAACCGGGTGAGACTGTACTGGTTGCCAGAACACCGTGGTATAGAGGAAAATGAACAAGCGGATAAGCTTGCAAGAACAGGAGGGCTACTCGGTTGCTAACTTCAAACCACCCCTTTGCATAGTAAGACGCACCATCGAAGAAAAAATCGTAGAGACTGTCAAACTAAGGTGATCAGGTCCTATAAGACACAGGGTATTCAAGGCTCTCTGACGGTAAAAGATTTAGGGAGCTAATGAGATTAAATAGGGATAAGCTTAGATTTGGCGATGGCGATGGCAATGGCGCGATAGTTAGTTCATTGGACTATCACGCAGACGGTCTAGGTTCGATTCCTGGCTGGGTCACCAACAATTTTTCAAACCGCAATCACCCTTCCGGCGGGCAATGGCAAACTCCCGAAAGTAAAACCGCCTACGAAAAAGCTTCTATTGAGTGCCGTTCGGATTCGGCGATAAACCGTAGGCCCCACTCAGATGTGACAAAATTGAAAACATGAGCAACACAAATGAGTGTCAAGAAGCTAGGCCATGGCCCATACCTGTCTGCCAGCGCCACAGTGTTTGTTTGTTTGTTTTAAGCTTAGGACAATAATAGGAATCCTGACAGGACACTGCCTCCTGCGGAAACACAGAAAGAGAGTAAATTTGTCAGTAAAGGATATTTTCAGGTACTGGGGTAATCTGCAAGCTGTTGAGGACACAACACACATACTGTGTGACTGCGGGGCAGAATCGTGCAGTCGAAGAAGATTTTTAGGGTAAATATTTTCGAAAACTTAGAGGAAATAGACGGCACGAACTTCAATGGCCTTTAGGGCTTTTGCAAAGAAATTAGATATATCACCAGGAAGACTGTTTAGGTTTTTGCTGCTCGAATATTAATTCAATTAGTGCCACAGGAATCGCGATGGGCCAGTTTTGACGTGTAGTCTTTGTGTGGTGGCATGTCCATCACAGAATTGTTTTGATCCAACCTAACCTAGTGGTAAAACTATCAATTAAAGGCATTAGCTAGGGCTTATGTGCCCACTAACGAACTGTTACGGTAGTGACCGAGTACATGCCACGTGCTGGTTTGTATAATGTAGTCCCTCCAGAGCGGTTGTAGTTATGCTTCATTATGCTGGAGGACCTGAAATCAGAACTAACACCAGATCCTATTAAGTCTTGCTTGCATATAACATCAGAAGCAAGCCTGAACGGATATAATTGAGAGGAAGGGACATTGGATCAAATGTTTCCAAGCCGTCGCTGGTTTGTGAAAGGAGTGAAACTTAACTCACACTGCTACGTCGATTCAATTGAAATGACTAAAATTTTCTTGCCACAAATGTTTGATATTCCTGCTTTCGGCTTTGATCAAAATAGCCTTCAGATCGGTCTAAATGTACTGATATAGGGTTCCAGGTGAACGATGGACTTATATTAAACATTCAGGTTCCCACGAGAGTGTGTCTCAAATTTATTGTCAGGTGTTGCACGCTTGAAGGGATGGATCCTATTTACTTTTGCCTGTCTGATGTCGTTGCCTCTAAGGAGTAGGCAGGTGCATGAGACAAAGTTTTTCCCGGCCACATGCTATCAAAACATAGTCTCAACTGTTATTATAGCTCCACACTCAATCCTTTCCAAGTGTTCTTAAACTAAAATCTCCCTCCCATCTAAGGCAGTCTTGTCTACGTATATCATTTTTATTTTAACCGTTCCGTAAATATTTTTAACTTCCTTAAAGAACCTCTTAACCCAGCACCATTCCATTATTACCGAAGTTCAAGTGGTTTCTAGTTTCTTTATTACTTTTCACTATACTCGTACTATTACCTTACATCACTGACAGTATCCTTTCTGTTGGCAGAAAACATTTTACCCTTGAAGGGTTCTGCCACAGTACTCGTAATTTGATCCCCTATCCCTACTCCATACCCAAAAAAGGGAATGGAAAACTTTTCGTGCACTTAAATTATTTAACAAATATCGTGAGAACCAGCAGCTTATCCGGCAACTCTGTCCGAAAATAATTTACAGTCACTTTCAAAACTTGAGAAGCATTCAACCCACGCAGACACATGTAATTACTACTCAGCTAGCCTCAGGTGTCCTTAAATGCTCTACACAAATGTAGTGTTTCTGGCCAAAAAAACAAAAAAAAAAACAAAAAAAAAACTGTGTTATCCCCATAAAAGTCCTTCCATCCATGAAGGACGACAAAATAAAAAAAAATTAAACCCAAGACCAAGCAGAAAAGTAGAGAAGTGAAAATGAAGGACAAAGTGCTTATAACAAGGACTGCCACCTTTTTAACTAGCACACCTTTAAAAAAGAAGTCATCAATATCCTTGTTCCACCCCCAACCTTTTCCACAAGGATAACGAATAATTACAAATCGATAAAATGTCTTTTTCTTCTTTTTTTTTTTGTTTTCTGAAAATAGTTTTTTAACAGAGTCCTTTGTGCAGGACAGGACTCAACTTGGTCGCTTCAAAATATTTCGCTGTTAATTGCTTTGATTGTCCTTTCGATGACAGGATTTCAATTCTCTATGTCTTTAAGGTACTTTCGTTTCTATTGATGGATGGAAAGACGCGAAGGAGGACCGTAATTATCTTATTTAGTGAGTTGGAAGCATTGGACAATTTTGTTATGTCCCACTTGTCTATCACAAGGAATTAAGGACTCAACTCAACTTGGGAACATAGTGGTAAATTTTTAGATCCTCAATTTGTCATATCTGTGAATCAGGGAGCCTTGTTGGAGGGAAAACGGCTTGGCCAGGAAGGCAACTTTACAAAGTAGTGTCACCTAATAAGGATTAGTCCTTTGGCCTGTGTAATCGAAGAAATGGTATTTGATGAATTCATTTAGGAAATTTCAGTTCTTTTTGCTTTGCCATTTCGTCCTTTTCGTTTATTTGGTTTAACATCCTCTGGTTCGTTAGCCTCCTTGTGGCATGCATTAATTTTAGATGAGCAGTTGGCACTGTCAAAGTACAATCGCTTGATTGATTGCCTTTTGATTAAATGATAAGACATTGTTTGTAATCCGGAAAGGACTGCGGTGCTACTTTAAGGAATTGCAACTCAGCTGCTCCCGGATACTCCTTTAAGTAATTTGGTTTTAAGCATTTCTTTTAATTTTATTTTTAGAAGATGCGACTTCATTGCCGTGGTTGGATGTTGTAGAAATAGACGATACCCAGTATTGCCTATCAATTGTGCTTAATTTACCTCCAAGTGGGAACCATTGAGTACTGCTGGTCGATGTCCATTAAGACTTGACCTGAAGCACTATAAACTGAACAGCGGATGACTTCCCCAAATGGAAACAACGGCGAAGTAAAATCCCGGAATAAATTAGACCTTATCCGGGCTACTCCGACTTATTTGGAGCTCAGCCCGGTACGGATTTCCGAGATTAAATCAGGGGCTTGCGAAAGAGATAGTGTTGAATGAACCATAAATGGTTCAAAGGCACAACCGCTCACATTCCCAAACGGATTACGTTACGGGTATCGATAATGGAACTTGCACTTCAGAGTGTAGCGTGCCCCGGGGTAACTACCTTCAACATAGACGGAACTTCAGATATGCACTTTCAATGTTAGGTCCCTTAGTAATTAACATGCAGGTGAACATACTCGTATATAGGGGTGGGTCGGACAAAAAGAAGATGAAAAACTGCGACATCTGAGTTTGAGCAAGAAGGCTTGTCTTTCCGGTATATGAAGGAGCACCTTGTAGCAATTAATATCAAGAATAAATCCACTTACATTAGCCTCATATGCTCGCAAGCACCCACATGGGAGAAAGATGACGGAACCAAGGATAACTCAACAAGACCTTGAACAAGACCTACAAGCAATGCCCAAGATATGATGAGAGGGCATCCTTGGTAGTACACCTCCGACAAGGGATTTACGGGCGGGACGAAACATTGTTGTAGCTAGAACGTTGTTCCCCCATCTTGATATTCACAAATGGATTTGGCGAACTCCTGATCAATTAACCGTCAACTAGGCTAACTTCATTAGAATCGACCCACGACACTCCTCTAGTATTATGGATCTCCCAACGTTCCGAGGAGCCAACTTCGAATCGAAGCATTGCCTTGTTGTAGCCAAGGAGTGGTTGCGGTTATGTCGAACAACCCAAACACAGGCTAATATTGTGAGGAATTTTGGCATCAGACGGCTACAATCTCAAGAGATCAAGAGGTCCACTGGCACCAGCATCAAGTATCGAATACCAGTTTCAGCACTGATAAAAAACCAGCAGAGTTTCCGCTTCTAATACCCTGGGTTTCACTGGACCGGCAAGCACATGCAGCTAAGCAAAAAGCAGACTAGAACTGCTCACGAGCTCTATTCGGAAACTTTACCAAAAGGCAAAAAAAAAAAAACGAAGTCTGTAGAGACGAGCAAGGGAACTGCTAGTCACAGTTGATGCCGAGGATTTGTAGCGTATTTCTGTGGCCAATGACGCCGATTATGAACCAAATACCGCTGTCAGGCAGAATGAACCTTTCACCATTCACCATGCAAACCAACAATTCCATCCACTCGACCTGGATGAAGTGAACTTATTAATATCAAAGCTCAAGTCGAAAGCTGCTGGAGCGGAGTCCTAAATGTCGAGCTCTTCAAAGCGGGAGCAGGAAACATACACTACCTAATCTGTAAAATAAGGTTTCACGAAAGAATTTCCGGTGAATGGAACCTCGGCATAGTTTCTCAGATTCTGAGGACGGGAGACCCTCTGAACTGCGCCAACTACAGAGGTATCAGTCCCTTTAACATCGGATGCAGTATGACGATAGATAATACATGCTGTTCCATCAAAGTTAGCAAAGATCTCACCGAGACCTGTAATGTCAAAAAAGGATTTAGACAAGGTGATGCGCTCACACAAATGGTCGTGTCTTTCAAAATTTACTCGCATACGCCCATGAGCTGAAGGCTTGTCTGCTGAGGCGCATGTTTACCCCGGACTGTAGCGCTACCTCAAGCTGAGGATAGAGAAGTAGCATTCTTAGACATTGAGTGACAGCGACGATGATCGTCAAATCTGGATGATAGAAATTAAAAATTCTATCGATCCGCTTTCGACGAAGTAGAGGAAGTCATATATGTACCTATACCTAGTCAAGTCATAAATACTGGTACACAACTGAACTCACTCGTTACGAATGCAACACTGGGCGCATCCATTTCATATTGATTGCGATTTGACAGTTGATATTTATGCTTCATTTGACAATAATTGCTTACAATCATGGAATGGGGCGACATCGAAAATCGTATTACGAGTATTGTAGTTGGCCTACTTAAATGCAACATGGAAAAAGGCGATATCTTTAGGACGTTGCAACCGCTTGGAATCACTCGCAATTTTGTGCATCGTGCTGTGAAGTTGTTTGAGGATATTGGTGAAGAACAAGACCGTCAAAGATCCGACCGTCCATGCAATGCGAGAAGTCCGAAAGCGATCAAAGCCGTAAAGAAACGAACCGACCGAAAACCGCTGTGAACACAGAAAGTCTTGTCGCGGGAAGTGCAAATTTCGCTAAAATCCATGTCTCGCATCATCAAAGAAGATTTAGGACTCAGCGCGTACAAGCTAAACACTGGACACCTGCTCACTGTCGCATGGAAGGAAAAACGCAAGCGAAGATCGAAAGCGTTACTCAGCCGGTACGCGAAGAACGCTTACAGACAAATTCTGTTTACTGATGAGAAAATCTTCACCGTAGAAGAATCGTTCAATAAGCAGAACGATCGTGTGTATGCTCGGTCATCCACAGAAGCATCCCAACTCATCCCGGGGGTTTAAAGAGGCCACAACCTCGCGTCTGTAATGGTATGGTGGGGAGTGTGCTACGATAGCGTTATCAAGCTCCATTTTTGCGAGAAAGGAGTGAAATCATCGGTCAAAGTATATCAATCGACCGTCTTGGAGTATTGGTTTTCCATGGACTTTCCAGCAAGTCTCTGCTCCAGCTCACAAAGCAAAAACGACTCAACTGTTGCTCAAAAACAACGTTCCGGACTTCATATAAACGGATGATTGGCCAGCTGGCAGTCCAGACCTCAACCCGTTGAATTACAAGTTTTGGTCCGTATTAGAGGGCATGGCTTGCTCTACTCGACACTCAAATCTTGAGTCGTTAAAGCGAGCCCTTGTCCGTGCAGTGGAAAATTTCCCCATGCATGAAGTGTGTCTGGCAATCGATGAGTGGCCACGTCGTATAAGTTGTTCTAAGATTTGTAGCCATTGAATAACCCAATAAAAACAAAAAAATTTTTTTTTAAATATTTATTCGTTTTCATTTGGCGCTGATTTTTCTGTGTACCATTATGTATGACTTGACTAGGTATAAGCTTAAGGCCAAAATGGTTCCTAGAACGGGCTGCCTTCCCTGTAAAGGGAGAGAAGGCACAACGACTATCGGCACGTCCAATTACAGCAACTACGGCTGGTTGGGAATATAAGTTGGATGAACAAGGTGTTCTGCCGACGTCATAACTGAAAGAAGGGACTTCAGTCAAACAGTGAGTAAGGTCAATGAATTTGATCACCCTTTAACTCTAAATGTCAGGAGGTAAGATGTCATCAATACTCGTATGCACTAAGATCGGCAAGAGTTTAACCGACACAGAAGAGATATCTCGGTTCAGTAAAGAGGAATCTCAATCAGTTCGGGGTTTCATATTTGTGTTCAGAGTTAGTGTTTGAGTGGTAGGACTTCAGTTACATCACTCAAAATATTTACTGTGTTGGGGGGGGTCAATTTCATTTTCATTGTATTTTATTAATTCAGAATGCTTATATTCCTTGTAGTTAATGAATTGATATACTCGTATGTATCTCCTTTCATCAAAATTGTAATCACTCAGCAAAGCAATGCAAATGTAATGAAATCACTGTTTCTCCCTCCGCCACAGTTTCCTGTTGAGAACAGCAGGCGTATTCGTAAGTAATCAATTTTGTGTTTTATTGAGAACACCCTCAGCTAACTCCCTCTGTCGTCTTTTAGCGTAAACATCAGACAAAACAATCGAGTATCTGACATGAATAATAAATCAGGACATGCACGAAGTAGAAGGACGATACGTATCCATATACTGGTACTCGTTTCGTACAGTATAGTATACCATCAGTCGTATCCTCTTGTATTGCCTTTCAATTTCGTAAACAACTTTAATATTTGTAAAGTACCGTTAGCAAGGATTATTATGTATTTATGCCTGGGAAAATGGAAAACCGCCGTAAACACTTCCGAATTTGCGAAATTGTCGTCGCATCTGAATGTAAATTGATGTGTCACAGGATTAGATTGTGCATGCGAGTTTCACATTTCGTGTTGCTCGCGTACGTTTCATTGTTGGTGTGTGTGTGGTTTTGAGAGGTCGGCGAGTCATATGCTCCTGTAATATAGTTGGTTTGACAGGACTTCTCTCAAATCTGATGAGTTAATTACAATACTGTTGGAATTGGGTAGGGTAATTGCGTTACACTTTGCTCATATTTCCTTCTATTCAATGAAAATTAGACTTTCGAAGGACATCGCAACAATTTTGTAGCAGTCAGTAGAGAAATGAGATTTTCATTTTTGCGAATTTAAATGAAATGAAGTCCTCGTCAAACTATGACAACATAACACGAATTTGAAGCACCCAGTGTCAATGAGATAAAGGAGGCTATAATGAAAATGAAGTGTAGCAAAGCAGCAGGCGAGGATGGCATCACAGCCGAATCAGCAGGACTTCTATACCCTCACATCAGAAAGACATGGGAAGACGAGAGACTACCCTCATATTGAAAGAAAGGCATAATCCTTAAGTTACCAAATTAGAAGCTAAATTAGAACACCTCACAAGATCAGTACGATGCGCCGGATTGGAGATAAATTTCCAGAAGACTAAGGCCATGAGAATCAACACCTTCAACAGAGGAGACATTACCATCGAAGAAAACCCCGTCGAATATGTAGATAGCTTCTGCTACCTAGCAACAGACGGCGGCGCAGAACCAGATTTTGATAACAGACCTCGAAAAGCAAGAGCAGCATTCGGGCAATTACGACCTATATGGAGGAGTTCCCAGATTTCCAGAAACACGAAGCTCAGAATATTCAACTCATGTGTTAAGTCAGTACTGATAAATGCCAGCGAAACCTGGTTGATTTCGAATATCATCATACAGAAACTTCAGTTATTCATCAGCAAATGTCTCCGAACCATATGTCGAATATTGTGACCAAAAATCATCAGGAACGTGGATCTGTTCGAAATGCCAAGAGAGGAACCAATTGCGATACAGATTAAGAGACGCAAATGGAAATGGATCGGCCATACTATCAGGAAAAAAGCCGTCAGCATTACCAGAATGGCGTTAGAGTGGAACCCTCAAGGCAAAAGATCCTAGGCCCACTTTCATAGGCCTATTTTGGAATCACCTTCAGGTCCTTCGGCTAATTCTCCTTTTCACTTTCCGCGAACTAGTAACTTGAGTCGTGGAAATAGGACAAATCTCAAGATGCCAGGTCAGGTATAAACGTCGTTTTCTATTGAATAGTCGCTTACAAGATGTGTGAGCTGCTGTGTTATCATGGTGAGAAAACCAGGAGTTGTTCTCCACAATTCTGGCCTCTTGCCACGAACCTTTTCCTCAAATGCTTTAATACGCTAACGCAATACTCCTTATTTACTGTTTGGTCTGGCGGAAGAAATTTGGAGTGGTCCACACCACGGCAATCACTGAAACTGCCAACAAAGTCGTGATTGTGGGTCGACTCTGTCGCGGTTTTTTGGGTCTTGACTCGTCAGAGAAGCGCCATTCCGATGATTGTTGGTAAGTTTCGATGTCATATTCGTAGACTAATGTCTTTTCACCGGTAATGATGGCATCGATAACATTTTTAACGACATCAATGCGATATTTTTTCTGCAACAAATTTAGCACTATCGGCAAAAGCAGCGCTAAGCTTGTTTCGTGACCCAAATATCGTGCATAGCGCTCTGTACCGATCCGAACGTGATACCAAGATGATCTGCGAGGACAATTCTCTTTACCTTTTCCATGTTTCGTCGGTCATAGTGGTGATTGGACGACCGGAACGAAGCAAATCATTAACCATAGTACGGTCCGCTTTAAACTTTTTGTACCACTCGTACGCCTGTATTTTCGTTCTTGCCAAACATCCCAGTGGTAATCCCCTAATAGCTGCTGCAACCCTTTCCCATGCAGGGTAATATGTCAAGGGCATGTTTGGCCAATTAATATAATACTGTCTTATGCCGTCATAGGGCTCACAACCCTTTACGAAATAGAAAAAAATATGTGACGAACCAACTAATCGCCTGGAACATACTCAACTTATTGTTAACGACACTTGTAAAGGTTAAAAAAGCAACGACAGGCCACGTGAAGCTAAGCAATTAACAGAGGTACCTGATTGCTATCACGCAGGTATCACTGCCTTCCGACCGAATATAAGAAATGTGATATATCCCATAGTGATCGCTATAGGAAAAAAACAGGGCTTTTAGGAGAAAAGTCTGGAGGTTCCCGAACGTGAGCGAGTATCTTATGACAATCCGCATCAATGTGCAATTCGCAAACATAAGCCTAACATATGGCCTTGCCCAAACAAAAGACAAGGACTTCGGCACCAAAGAATGTTTCTACGAGCTCATCGACAAGATATTTGAGCAATGTGCAAAGTTTGACGTTAAAACCGTACTAGGCGACTTCAAACCCAAAATAGGAAAGAAGGGAATCTGTGGTAGGACAGTTGGTATGAAAAGCCTTCAAGACACCACGTTTGGCAACGAAATTAGGCTTAATAACTGAATTTGGGAGTAAAAAACACTATAGCAGGAACACGGTGTCCACATATTAATACAGACAATGGAAGATCGCTCCGGATCATGAAACACTTTGCCAAATTAATCACATTGCGATAAACGTAGGGTATGCCTCTGAAGAGCCCACCAGAATTTGCGCTGAACGCGTATCACGAAATCTTTCAACAACTCCTATCCCGCCAGTAACAAGTACTGAAGTACAGTGTTTCCACTGCCAATATGCCATCCAGGAAGCCGCAATTTGTGTTCTGGGTCTCACCTGACCACCACCAAGAAATCCTTGATTTGATGAATAATGCCAGCAAGCACATGCAGCTCCACACTAATCGTTTAAAGCGGCAAGGCAGCAAAGGGTGAGAGTCGCCCTTTGTGAGCTATAAGAGCAGAAAACACAGGCAGAACAACGGATTCTTTAGCAGACGAAAAAAAAGAGCTCCAGGAGGGTGCGCTCAAAGATACGATGAGGTTGAACTCCAGGGATAACTTACGGAGGTTTTACCAACAAGTAAAAAGAACGTATCACAGCAAGAAGACCCATGTAGAAGCCTGTAGAGATGAAAAAGAGATGGAAAAACTATTTCTGCAAACTGTGTTACGGCGGAGAAGCCCAAAACACGTCCACACCGGAAACTGCCGTTCACCTAAAAAAAATTAAGTAAGGATAGCACTACCCAAGCTGAAATCAAACAAAGCAGCTGGAACAGACGGCTTTCCATCAAAATTTCAGGAAACGATCTTGTTGGGAGTATATACCAACCCATTTTCAATATCTGGGCCGAAGAAGGTATGTCTGATGAATGGAATCTCAGTATCGTTTTCTTGGTGTCCAAAAAAGGAGAGAACGTCTGAACCCTTTTTTAAGAACCTGATTGGCCCCTATCATTGCTGTTGCAGTCTAAGAAAGTCCAACATCGATCAAAACTTCCTGGAAAAAAAAAACTCAAGAAGTCCAAATCGATACACACGTCCTACATTAGTAGAGACGACCTCCTTAGAGCAGTATCTAGTTTAGACATCCCTGGCAAACTCATCTGTTTGTTGATGGGAAATGCGCGCTGCTTCTCAAAGTCGGTAAATAACTCACCTAGGCCTTTGCTGTGCTGTAAACCAAAAAGGACACCACATAACGCCTACGTCTTGCACAGATCGCCACCTTTAACTTTGAGGCCTTCAAGTCCTTATGTCTACCAAGGACCGGCTATAAAGTCAGACAACGACACCAGCAAACAGGCAATTGACTAATAAAGCCCTCCCTCGAACAAAATAAGTGACGTTATGCAAGACCTTGATTATCCGTGTCCTACTCTATATACTCGTACATTATCAGAAACGGATGAGGGTGCTCATTGGTGCTTTTACAGGAAAATTCTTTCAATTGATTCTTGATTCTCCCTTCTAGAGAGACGGTGTGTGGAAGAGGAGATACAACGACGAACCGCATTGAGATGTCTGAGTCATGAAGAGTGGATGGACACCGAAAAGCCTTCGAATTCGACCACGAGGGCCAGCACAGTAGAGGAAGACCGCGACTCAATTGGCGAATACAAATGGAAGGGGACTTAAGCCAAGGAGAGTGCGAAACTGGAGGAAGCTAGTGAAAGATCGAGCTGTTTGTAGATGTTTGTTGGCTGAGGTATAGGTCCACCACCGACTTAAGTGCCACCTTAAGTAAGTAAGTAAACACTTTTGCTATTTTCCACTTTATTAAGCTTCTATCTCACTGCACTGGTCTTACGGTATTAGCGGCAAAATGTGACAAGTATAGTATGTCAACTCGTCTGATTGGTTAGGCGATCAGAGCTCATCTCCAAAAGATAGTAGAAGTCGTAGACAAAATTACAATGCACATTGCACTGGCTGGTACCCCAATGAATATTGAAGCACATGATGGATGCCAACCTCCTGGAATTATAGTATTCAATGAGTTTTTCAACTATCTATAGTCCGAAGTCCGAATCATTGGGAAAATAAGCCGACACAACAACGAATCTGTGTCATTCTTCTTTCGTTTCTAGCTTTTATCTGCAGTAACTTCATCTTGGTTACAGAATTGAATCGTGGAGTCTTGTGAAACCCCTTAGACACCCGAAACATTTTTTTCCCTGTGTGAATAGTACTCGACTATTGCTTTAATTTTACTTTTACTTTTGATTGCAATTTTAAAATTAACTAACTAACATTTTATTTACTCTTTCAAATTTCAGGCTAGCCTGGAATTGTCGTGTAGTTCAATGTAAGTATTTTGTTTTTTTACTATTAATTGGTATGAATATGAAGTATTTATTCATTTATTCAATAATCAAGATCTTGGCCATCGTAAGCTATGACTTTTTCCCAACTTTCTTGCTATTGATGGATTCCGTGCCAATGCCACTGCTCGTGTTGTTTCGAAAGTCCAATTGAAGCAGGTAGTAATCAGACGGGGCCAAACCTGGTGAACACGACGGCTGGGGCAGAAAATTCTAATTAATTTTTGCCAATTGGTTAGCATAGTTAGACAAGATTCATAGGCAACACTCAGGACGCTTCCTTGGCACACTCCGACATTAACTGGAAATTCTCTCGTTAGTCCAGCAGAATTTTTAACCGCAGTTTTCACGTTTCCGTACATGTCTTGTATTATTCTAATATACGTTTTCGATACCTTTTCAGACCTCAGCGTGGCCCGTATGAGATCCCTTTGCACTCGATCGAATGCTTTCACGAGGTCGATAAGTAACATGTGTAAATCCTTAGACGAATCTCAGTGCTTTCCCATTATTATTCGTAGGTTTTGGATAGCGTCCTTCGTCTATCTTCCTTCAACAAATCCACACTGGCTTTTATCGAGCTTTATTATTTGCCGAAGACGTTCGTTTAAGACTCTTTCGACGATTTTCATCGTGTGTGACATCAGCTTGATTGAACGGTAGTTGTTGCATTCTCGAGTGTCGCCTTTTCCTTTGTATAATGGAACCAAGAAGCTACTTCTCCATTGATTCGGCATAGATTCCTCCATCTTCGACCAAAACTCTGATGGAATGCTGTCTGGTCCCGCAGCTTTCCCGCGCTTCATTTTTCCAATTGCTATACTTATTTCTTCGATTGAAAAGTCCGAACCGTTGTTCAGGAGTATAATGTTCCTTAATCACAATTATGCACAAAAATTGTAATTCCGTTTGCTTCACAAATGTCAATCGATGGCACTTTCAGATGGATTTATACACTTTGGCCAGCCAGTATAATCTTATTAGACAAGATAGATCTTTTATTTCAGAGCTAAAATATTTGTCACAATGTCACAATTTTACAAAAAATCGGTTAATATGGCACCGCTCTCTGCTTGATTGACAACTAATTAACATACGTAGTGCAAACCATCTTATTCTCTGATAGGCATAAAATTCAATTACAGCAGGGCACCACGTAGCCTCAGTACCGATGATATTTGACGTATCCACATACAAAATAGTATGAGGGCGTTAAGTTCGCATTATGTAGCCGGTTAATTAAGCGGTCCAAAATGAGAGATAAATTGCTCACCAAATTCATTTCTCAATTTGTCCATCGATTCGCGTGCTATGTGGCGTGTATAGACGTCTTGCTGAAACCACATGTCAGCCAGGTTCAACTCCTGCATTTTGGGCAGAAAACTTCGAAATGAGTGAACCTAGTTCTCACGGTCATCTTTGAAAAAATACGAGCCAATGACTCCGCCGGACCATAAACCGCAACAAGCAGTGCATTTTTCTGGGTGCATTGGCAGCTCTTGTATTGCCTGACTTTGCCAATCGGACCAATGACGTCAGTTTTGTTTAATAACATACACATTCAACCAGAAATCAGCTTCGTCGCTAAAGACAATTTTTCGATAAAAGAGAGGGTCCTCCTCCAACTTTTCTTAGGCCCACTCGCCGAAAATTTGACCCTGTGGCAAATTGACATCTTTGGCAATTTTAGTCATGGAGACGTTTACCATGCAACAGAATATTTTTGTAATTCAGTCTTATTACAAAAAGGGCGATCTGTAAAACTAATATTTCGTTAAATTCGTGAATTTTTCGGTCAATATAATCGCCCTAGTGAGTCCGGAATTCGTGCAATGGTGCAGCGTTTTGAAGAAACTGGTTAGATATCGGGTCAAACTCTATATCAGCACGTACACATCAAAACATCACCAGTGTGAGCGAAAAACTTCAAAACTAGCCAGATACCTCAATTCGTAGCCGAAATCAACAATTGGGCCTCACTTATGGCATTTTACGGCGAATTTTAAAAGTTGATCTTCATTTGCACGCCTATAAAACTCAAATTTCACATCAACTGAAGCCTTTGGATCATCTGCAAAGTCGCCGATTCGTTGACTGGATGTTGGAACGCCAGAACAATTTGTCATCGAATTTGATCTTTTCCGATGAAGCCCCCCTTTTTTTTGGTTGGATGGGTACATAAATAAACAAAATTGTCTTTTCTAGGGACCTCATTCCAGATTCACGAATAACCAATGCATCCCATAAAAGTCAATGTATTGTGCGGATTATGGGTTAGTGGCATCATTGACTCGTACTTTTTTGAAGATGAGACTGGAGAGATAGTTACAGTGAATTGAAAACGCTACCCAATATGTTGACCGGCTATTTTCTTCTAAAATTGAACGGATTGGGTTTGGACGATCTCTGCTTTCAACAGGAAGACATCAGTAAATCAATTTATTGCTCGCGAAATTTGAAGATCGCATAACTTCGGTTAAAGGTGAAGTTAATTAGCTTCCAAGGTCATGCAACTTGACACTTTTAGACTTCTTCCTGTGGGGTTATTGAAAGAGTAAGGTCTATGCCAATAATCCAGCGACAATTCAGGATCTCAAATATAATATCCAAACTGAAATTGCGGCCATTGACCCACTTTTTCTTCAAAAAGTCAACGATAATTTTGACCTTCACATTGTCGCTGGCAACAGAAGCCGTGGGGGTCATTTGAACGATGTTGTATTCCATTCATAATTGGCATAGACCGACCTTCCATACTAGCTGTTGGCTAACTCTTTTTATGCTCTAAGTCGACTGTGCAATACCGTCTTAAAGAATTTGTACGATGCATTCAGGAAGAAAAATAATTTAGTGGGTCCACCTTACAACCCCTTTTATAGATTGGAAATATAAGCGTTTCTATTTCGTGGTTCATGATGTCATTGTGCAAGTATGTCAGTCCATTTACAGGCTTATTGCTGCCATTCGACTCCTCTGCTTTGCCATCTTTCTGTCAAGAGTCTCAAGAACTTGTTGTAAAGGTATAATTCTGTCTAAAATATCGTTCAAGGGGCAAGGTGCACTGTACTGGAAGGTAAATCTATTTTGAACAGTATTTGGGCGCAACTTCCTGTGGACAACGTATCTTCCACCATTTATTCCCCTGGTTAGTTTCCAAAGCTCTGAAGAGTAACTTCCATGAGCCAATCTTCAAGCCTCTAGTTCAAGTTTGTATTTCGATTTTACCAGCAAAAGGCCTTATAGTCTAAATTAGCTTTAAGATACACATTATGGGAAATTGGAACAACTTTATCCAAGCGCTAGATAACAGCCTCGCTTTCTTACACTCCTTATCAAATCACGATTTCTTTAATTTTGTTTTCAGTCGTCCTTTTTCAATTATTCTGTTTACCTGTAGTTTACCTGTTTCTGCTACCTATTATGCTTGTCTCATCTACAATAGTTTCGTTCCATACAAAACGCCCAGAGACATTCTTTATATAAGGTTAGGGAGGGTAATCAATTCTCTGACAAACAAACCGTATGTTTAAATATTACAACAAATGGGAGGTGATCAGGGACTTGCTTTGCTCCCATGTCCATTGTGAAGGCGCTCTATTTTCCTCCGATAAGAAACTAATCCTGAAGTTAACACAATTATCGCTTTTGGTTGTTTCATGCACCAGTCGTAGTCCAAACGGATAACAGAAATCCAACAACTTCTGACATCTTGTCTACCTATAAGTCCGCTCCGATATTTCAGGCTCCTTCCTCCAATTCTCCATGACATTGATTGTACTAACCTTTTGTCGTGGATTTAAAAAGGAGTCTTAACCAAAATCAAAGCGAATTCTTTAAACCATCACCATCACACCCCATAGACCGATAGACTACGACAATGACGAAGAGACCGAAACAGGTCCTGACATCTGTAAAATGCCATTAGACATGTTGACATTTCTCTTTATCAAAAAAAGAGAACACGCACGAAATATGTCAACACCGTGCAGCACCTGGTAGGTAGGGTGGAAGATACATTTAAAACGTTTTACAGGGATTACAAGGGGTAGATGCGAATTTAATGTTGTCGACTTTTTTTTTTACTAAATCCATGACTAATCCATTTCATGCTAGGGAAGCGGAAGTAACCTTCTTCCTTTAGGCGTATAACGAGTATATTTGCATACATTTGCTGCAGGGAAGTAGTGTTTTGATTCAACAGAAAAGGTTAAATGTAGATTCAACTTGGCTCAATTAAATTTGTAATTGTATATGACAATGAATCTAAAAAAATGAAAATGGAATTTGTTTGTGTGAATTAGTGTTATACACCTAAACCGTTGTTAAAAATATCCCTGTCTAGCTTCAGCGGATGAACGGTGTAAGCTGTGATTTCTGTGAACACCTGTCCCAATGGACGAAGTTTCACGGGATGCCAGTACATCTATATGAACAAGGATTCGCCTTGCCATTGCTCTTCACCAATTCTTTTGATACCAATCGGAACTCGCGTCGAGGGCACAGGTTCCACCCTTGGTATGAGTCGAAGCCCATCTAAAACCTCTCTTACTGATCTTAGGGTCCCAGCTCCCAGTACTTTTTGCAACTCTACATACATCGGATGAAACAAACAGGTATAATCTCTAGGCTGGGACTAAAATTTGGGAAGTTCTTGACCCCCACAGTTCTGTGATATGGGGAAGCAATCATAATTGGGCGGAGGCCCAACAAGTGGGACAATTGACCATTAACAAGGGCAACCCAATCGATAAATTGAAATTGACCTAAGCCAACTGGTATGGTAATTAGATTACCGGATGCAAAGCACTGTCGGAATACTCAGGAAACCTGATGGCACCTATTGTATGTGTGTTATGCTTGCGACCAATATCCAGGTAACATTATTAGAACAGGCTCACAACCAGTTCGTTTCACTGAAGCTGCATGTAGAAAGAAAGACGCTACGCATTGTACTCGTAGCTAATATCTGTCATTGTTTTTGATGGTGTATGAAACTTTCAAATCGCTGGGACAGCTTTTAATTGAATTGTAGGGATGGTATGTATCCAGTTGTGCTAGCAAAGATAATGACCAGTTGATTTCAACTCTGCTGAGAATCTTTGCTGTTACCCTGACACTGGCACGCCTGTGTCATGCTTATCAGCATGCCTATCCGTGCGGAAAATTTTTTGAGAGTGGGCTTCACAATCAGTGACTAGAATTGCAGGCGCATTTGACAGAAATGAGAACACTGTGGGCATTTTCATCGACTTAAAGGTAATTCGAACACGCAACCTTTGAATCGAGAAAAGTGGTTAAACTTATCACTAATATGGTAGATTGATTTGTTGGTGGTATAAAATGTTTTGATTACAGATTATAGACAGTCAGCCGACAGCTTGTTTACTTGTTCACTTATTCAAGTGGCGCTTCGATTCGGGATAAATCTAATTCTCACTGAGTATTGGTGTGTGTTTACTCTACATCTACTAGGCATCTCAGGGTCGATGTCGCTGCAAAGCTCGTTTAGTTCTTCGTTACATATTCTCCATCAAGGCTCGCCAAATGGGATCGAATGTTTTTTGAAGGATTTTTCTCTCCAAACGACTGAGGATATCTTCATTCGCTTTCGATAGATCCCATGATCGGACCCCATAAATTGAGACTATCATGGTCTTAGATTTTCGAAATAGATTCTCACTACAGAAATCCTTTCAGAGATTGGCGGTTTATTCCTGTTTAGGTGTTGTTCGTAGAATTGATTGCATAGTCAAGAAAAACAAAGTCCCTTTTTAATTTAAAAAAAAGAAAAAATTCCTAAAAGAACAGTATGGCAATACGAGAGAGCCAATTGGAGGGGACTTTACACCTTCTTCAGGAATTTTAACTGGTCGTTATGTTTCTTCGATAACGACGTAGATGCCGCTGCTGATATGATCACATACACTATTCTCCTTCGATTGAGATCCTTTATCCCACACCGGAAAAAGAGTATGAGACCAAAAGAAAAGCTGTGGTAAGACTCGAGCTGTAAGGAGGCTGTCAGGTTGAGAGAAATGTAGGGATGGCTACAATGCCTTTCTTAAGCGTGTGAAATTTCTATGTGACCAAAAACTGAGGCAAAAAATACTACAACATCTTAAAGGTAGGTCGTTCGTCAAAAATATTTGAAATGCAGCCTCATCCTCCATCCAAACGCTCATTTTCAACGATATTCCAGCTTTCAGCGCTTTGGACAAAGCCAATCTGCGTGCTGCACACTTTGCAGCCAAACTTGTGTGCCTTAAATGGGAAGAATCCACTTTCGCACTCGTGTCATAGTAAGAGTACTTAAAGATCTTAACATCCACAAATCTGCTGGTCCAGATGGAATATCTCCCCTTCTTCTGAAGAGGTGTTCTTCTACGCTGGCAAAACCACTGCGTAAGCTTTTCCATCAATCCTACTCTTTAGGACTCTTTCCGAGCGGATAGAAAACAGCATTTGTCCAGCCCGTCCCTAAGAAAGGCGAATCTTCTTCTCTCTCCTCTTACAGACCCATTCCACTTACGTCCCTTCTTTCTCGAAACACGAAAACTTCTTAATGACCGGCGGTACGGTTTTCGTAGCAACAGGTCCACTGGTGATTTGATTATGGCTTTAGGTCAGGAAAGTCCACCATCAGCCGATTATTCATAATACGACGGATCGTAAAGAGAACTCATGGGTTTCAAATCGATGCACATCACCTATTCATTGATTTTTAGGCCGCGTATGACAGCATCTATGGAAACGAGCTATACATGGCAAGGACTAGTTGTAGACTCCCTCCTAATGCAAGGTTGGCTTTGAGGGAACAATTCTTCGAGAGATTTTCAATTCAGTATGCATACATAGATGATCAGTAAAGGAAGAGATATAATGGCAAACTTTTCGGACTGTACTGTACGAATATCGACTTAACCAAAAGAGTTAAGGTCCAACGACTGAGGTGGCTGGGTCATGTAGAGCGAATGTTTTGGAATCCGCCCCTGAGGAATAGCGCAGTAGAGGAGGCCGCAACTTAGGTGATGAATCGCTGTGCATTGGTAAGATGTTGTTTCAACAGGACGGCGTCAGAGCAAGTAAAATAATCGAGCGGGTGAAATCAAAGTTTGCTAAATGTGTTATCTCAAGAAATATGCCACTCAATTGGCCGCCTGGGTCGCGCGATTTGTAACCTCTGAACTTTGGGCCATACTTGCGTTATTGGACTGTTACAAAAAGTCAGCGACATTTGTAATATTTGGGAGTTTGGTAGGAAATTAACTCCAACAAATCGATATCTGCAAGCGCGCTCATGGTTTACATATAAATGAAGTCGAGTTTTTTTTCGATATCTCAAATAATTTTCGTGTTAGAGCAGATTCGAGTGTACTAAGGCCCCCAAGCTGCGGATACAAACCATGCTTCGGAGCTTGGTAAATGCAACAGTGAAATATTTTCTTCATACGATTTTTAGGATGAAAGTGGGCCTACCATATTCCTGAGCATAGACGTAAGAACCTTTGAAAGTGTTTAGTAGCTATTCGATGCACGTTCTCCACACCTGTGTAGACAGAACCCCACCTGACGAGCAGAAATGTCCTACTCACCAGCATTGGCATTGTAAACCAAATTAGTGGTTCGTCCTTGCTTTGTTGTTTGGCCGATGTACCATGCTTCCAAAGGTTGTGTTGTAAAAGGCACGTACACTTTACAAGATATGCCAAGCGCGTTCTACTTTTGTCGAGTACATCTTCAAATTTGTTCAGAAGATTGTGAAGCGTAGTCTCTGCATTGGTGTGCATGTTGTATCATTGACGGAGAATACATTTGCAAAGCAATTTTGCACACATGCAGCTCGACCATTGTCTCCATGCTCTCCAACATGAAGAAAACCAAGCTAAAATGTCTGAAGGTGTTCTCTTCCGATTTTCAATATAAAGGTCACTCCCATGGCTCACCAGGGTTTCAGTGTGATTCCGTTCAGAGTTACCACAAACTGCCCTATGCCCCTGGATATATGCCACCATCACCAGGCAGTTTAAAGTAATCAACGGAAGCAACATTGTATTCGATGCCCTCATATAAGAGTAGGTTAGGGTACCCTCGGTTTGACATACCTGAATGAGTTTTTCACGGGAGTACGCAATCTGTAAGAGTATCTGAAAGATCTCAATTAGTAGTGCTACCATAAGGCACTACAAATTTTCGGATCTTAGGAACAGCAATCAGATTGTTTAAATTAGAGCTGTTTCAATATCATCGCAAACATCAGTGAGAACAGGCTGAGACCTGCCAATGTTGTCAGTATCATCAGTGTTTGCAATAAGTTGCAAAAAATTTTGGTGTTGATTTAGAAAAAAAAAACACTGTACCGCTGGCAGCCCGGTATGAGCCATGGCCTAGCTTCTTGACACTCATTTGTGTTACTCATGTTTGTTGCTATAGATTCTCATGGTGCTGTTGCTATAGATTCTGTCAATTGCTTCCTTTAAATCGTTAAAGAGGCAGGGCGTATTAATTTTGACCTCTTGCACATTTTCCCGGACCTACCAGGCTCTAATATTTAGTCGATTGTGGACTTGCCTAGACTAAAACCGCATTGATAGGGCCCGTTTATGTTGCTAATAAATGGCTTAAGTAGATAAGATCTTGTATACAGTGTTAAGGGCATTGTTGCCTTTGAAATTGGCTCAGTAAAAAGAGTCTTCTTTTTGGTGGATCAGACAAACTGTGCTAAGGTTCCAGCCATACTTTCTGCCGGTAAAATCTTAGAAATGAGTTGCCATATGCGCATGTTCAAGTCATATCCCACTGCCTTAAAAATCTGGGAAGAAAGGCATTTCCAGTCTCAGCTTAGAGATTTTTATCCTTACTTCATTTGGTGGAATGGACGACTCTCATGATTTGCGCGATTCGGGTTGAATAGTTCGTCCTGTCTGGCGTCCTCTGCCAGACTTCGACTCTACTACACTAAAAGGCTTACGCAATGGTTTTGCTAGTATGTAGGTACACTTTCTAAGAAGAAAGGGTGATACACCGTCTGGATCAGCGGTTTCTGTATATTATGATCTTTAAGTACTCTTGCTACTTAATGAGTATAAAAGTGAATTCGTCGCATTCGTTGCGCTCTAAGCTGTGGTACCTAAAGAAGCTACCATTGAAAGTGTTGAGGGAACCGCAAAATGTGCAGCAAACAGATTTACCTTGTTCTTTGAGCTAACAACTGGGAAGTGACTATAAATGAACGTTGACTCGCGATGAAAAGGATATATTACGCCCAGATGAACGATTATGTCGATCATGATCTGCTAGTAAAACGCGAACGATACCTACTACAGAATCACTATTGTTGTAGTAAGTTTTTACAATTTTAACACATTCAGTGATTATTAGTGTTCCACATTTTAAAATCGCAAAGCTTTATCTAAGCATAAACAGTCTTGTATAGTATTTCGGTCTGAAGTATGTGATTAAAGGAGAAATGTCAAATCCGGCCCACGAATTGGATGGCCCGATACAATGCCAATTTTTGATATTTGGATTTCTCTTGAATGAAAATAGCTTTGAAAGACTTGTTTGAAATTGTTTCGATTTTCAGCCGCTGGTTGGTCTAGGACCTCTTTGCAGATCGAATACTACGACGTCTTTTCTTTTGGTTTGATACCCTTCTTTCGACAAGGGGTAAAGAATTTTAGTCCCAAATAAAAATGATTTGGGAAGATATCAGAACCGCATCCAAGTGGCCATCAAAGGAACACAAGGATAATCTTAAATGTCTAAAGAGGCTATAAAGTCCGCTTGACAGATGGTCTCAGCTATGAGTAATTCTAAGGACATAAAAGGAGATCTACTTGCATCTCTGCTGCGATAGAATTCACCGCAACAAGTTCTACTTTTCTTCCAGCGCCACTCACTCACATTCATTTCCGTTGATTCTTCAAAATCATAGAAGGGTTGCGGGCAAACGAAACGTCCATCAGCCATTGGTCCGACCTCCTAGTATCAACCAACGCATGGGTTCAAAAGAGACTTTACCGAGTAGTCGGCTCTTGCGTTTGTGTGGTATTGTCGGGTAGTCTGCTTTGTCTACATTAGCCTCCTTATTTTGCTTCACCCCTTCAATTTATGTCAATTGAATCTTTGGAGAAGCATACTAGCGGGAACAATTGCTTGGTCTTTGAACTCTGTTTTTCTGCCTTTCTGCTTGTCTGAGGGGATAACCAATAGGTCTGGAAAAATGCAGAAACAGGAGTATCCGGTCAGTTTAGTCCAAGTGCTTAACGTCTAGAGCCAGACGAACGGTCTGGAACTCTCTGCATATAATAAATCTTAACAGCCACAAAACCACCGACGCACTCTCTTCCAAAACAAAAAAAAAGAAAATTCAATTATAAAAGTAACTTTTTTGTAAAGATTGGACCCCCATTTGCTTGCCATGCATGAACAAATTAACAAAAAGATTTACTGGGATGTCGTTAGTTAGTTTGTATTGAAAGGCTCGTCATATTAGTACGAGTAGTTCCTTGCTTCGTCCTCACGGTACCCCATCCGACCATTATCAGAAACGGATGATGATCAGGACGTACGAATGGGAGTAGGCCATTGGCAAATTATTATATTAAATAATTATTTATAATAAATAAATTAAATAAGGAAATAACCCTTTTTTCATAGCTATTAATAGAAAAATAAAATATGTTAGGTGTGCCATCTCCCCTAACATGTGAGGGAGAGATGCGCATGTCCACTATCTTTTTTCGCCCTTCGTCACGGCTGTCATCTGTATAGAGGGAGGATTCTGTTTTTTTGTATCGTGTGCAGTTTTCATGTAGCCATTTGCTTCTTTTTGCGCATTGGATCCGATCCTCCCGCTTTTAGGTCTAAAAATAATTTTCCCAACATTCGGCAGAAACATTAAGATTTTCAGCCGGCCCAATCTTCCTCTTTGAAGCCTTTTTTTCTGGTTGGATTTACGGCGACTTGGTGTTTTTCGTTTTTTCAATTGAACAGGATGAAGTTAAGACCTCTGCTTTCTGCCTTCGTCTTGAAAAAATAAGCGCTGCACATTTTGGTAGAGGTGAGATGTGCTTTCATTTTCAGAGTGATAACAGGTGTGCGATGTATTGCTGAACCAGTTTCAAGTTCGAAGTTTTGCGGGTGGTTTGCACTGCATGTTCCAAGTCCGATTCAAAATATAAAGTCATCGTTACTGAAGGAAGACCTGTTGATTGGTGAACTTTAACTGCAGCCGTGTCTGGTATACTGAAGATGATGATTAGAGGGGTAGATTCCTGAGGCCCTGAATTCTGAAGTTCCATTTCCAACGGACGCTGCTTTCTCCCATGCACCGTCATGCATCACCATGCGGCATCTTTTCAAAAACAAAGTGCCGCATCTATCCCTGTAGTGAGGGAGAGATGAGGCACCACGCTTTATAACTCACAAAAGACGAATACAAAAAAAAAGCACACTAAAAAATCCCGTTATATCTCGATGTAACGTTTTCGGTTAAATACCTAATGGACTAAAAGCAAAACAAATTTTTTTCCGCGGATGACTAGATGTATGAGTTTGGTTGGGTGCGGCATCTATCCCGACCCGGCGGCATCTCTCCCCCAATTACCAGAAGGGAGAGATTTTAGTTCGGACTAAATCCCATCTTAGAGAAAACTTTCCCAGATATGGGAAATAAGAATGAGACATGCATGGGTGTATGCGAGTGAGTGTAATCTTTCCCGTGATTAGTGCCGGATTACCAATTTTCGGTCCATGTTATTTAGAAGTACCCGGAATTCCTCAATACAACGAAAAAGGTTCAATTATTCATCGGTATTCATTTCATTCAAAGGAATCTCAATTGCAAGCAATATACATGTTCCAATGCTTCCTCCAATCTTCAAAACAATTTTCATAGACCGACTTTGGAATCACCTTCAGCTTCTTCTACTGCTTATCGTCTAAATCGTCTCACAACGCCGAAGCCGCGAGTTGTTTTTCCCCAATTCTGGCCTCTTGCGATGAGCATTTTTCCCAAACGCTTAAATACATTCACGCAATATTCTTAATTTACTCCCTGGCTTGGCGGAAGAAATTCAGAGTGGTCCACATCACCACAAACTGTTAACAAAGCCTGATTTTGGATCGACTCTGCAAGGTTTTTCTGGGGTTTGGCTCGCCAGAGAAGCGCCATTCCGATGATTGTGAATTAGTTTCGTTGACAAATTCATAGACCCATATCTCGCCACCGGTAATGATGATATTTTCGCCCAATGAAAGTATTTCTTTAGCGACATCAATGTTTCTGCAACAAATTCAACACTCTCGGCGTAAGCCGTAGTTCAACTCGTCCCATGCCCAAAACATCGTGGCTAGCGCGCTTTACCGATCCGAACGTGACACCAAGAACGGGTGCTGTATGCCTTATGCCTACAATACGATCTGGGAGCACAATTTTCTTTACTTTTTCGATGTTTAGGTCTTTCATGCTGGTGGATGAAAGACCGGAATAAGGCAAACTATCAACCATAGACCGGCCCGCTTTAAACTTTTTGTGTCACTCGTACGTTTGTGTATTCGACATTGTCGAGTCCAACTTTATTTGAAATCGCACAATTCGCAGAATACAACAAACACTGCCTTGTTTACATGGCGCTCAAACAGATATTTGAGCGCCAGATGACAGATGTACCAATCTATTGTAAAAAAAAAGGTTTCGACAATGTCAATCCCTGTTTGTTTGAATGGGAATGGGAATTCCGTGCACTTTTTGAGAAGAAGGTACATTCAGTCATTGCTTTTGACGTCTGACAAAAAGTTCCCGGAATAACCACTGTGTGGCGCTCCCATTGTTCCCATTTGAGTTCTGTTTTTTTGTTAAGTTGGTACATCTGTTGTTGATATTTCCTCTAAGTCTTAGCATCATAGGTTGACATTTGCAAAAGTTACGTAGCCAAGAGTACAAGTATATCTATACCTGTGTGTTGGCGATTTTTTACAATTTTAGAAATGAATTTAAATTTGCAGCAACGAACTTGTATTAAATTTTGCGTAAAAAACGGTTTTAATGGTGCGCGAACGTTGGAAACGTTTGAAAAGTATTTGGGCAACGATTCTCTAAAGAAAACGGTCGTTTACCAGTGGCACGAGCGGTTCAAAAGTGGTCGTGGGTCAATCGAAGATGATGAACGCAGTGGCAGACCATCGACATCGAAAACCGACGAAAACATTGATGAAGTAAAAGAAACGTTGGTCAATAACCGCAAATTAACCATCAGAGAGATAGCAGAGGACTTGAACATTGCCTATGGATCCGTACAAGACATTTTGGTTAATGATTTGGGTTTCCGTCGTGTAGCAGCAAAGCTGGTGCCAAAAGACCTCAATTTCATGCAAAAAAGAGACCGTGTTGACGTCGCAAAAGAGATGATTTGCGAAGCTGAATCCGATCCCACATTCATCAAAAGAATCATTACTGGAGACGAGACGTGGGTTTATGAGTACGACACGCAATTCAGACATCAGGCAAGTGAAAGGCATTCACCAAATGAGCCGAGACCAAAAAAACCACGTCGTTTTCATTCGAAAAAGAAGGCAATGCTCACGGTTTTCATGGATTACAACGGCGTAGTGCATCATGAATTTTTTGCCAGAAGGCCAGACAGTAAATAAAGAGTATTATTTGGACGTTATGAGACGTTTCGCCGAAAGAGATCAGGATTATGGGCAGAAAACTCGTGGATTTTGCACCATGATAACGCACCGTCGCACAGTACCATCATTATTCGTAATTTTTTGACGAAAAATGCAACAAATAACATCCAACAGCCACCGAGTTCACCTGATTTGGCTCCCTGTGACTTCTTTCTGTTCAATTGAGTTAAAAAACCACTAAGGGGAACGCGTTTCAGCAGCCGAGAGGAAGTAATGGAAAAATCGCAGGAAGCACTTGTGGACATACCGACAACCGAATATAAAAAATGTTTCGAGCGCTGGCATAAGTGTGTTGCAGTCGATGAGGATTACTTTGAAGGGGACAATATAGATTTAGATGAATAAACTTGTATTTTGAATTTTCTGAATAAATTCTTTTAATCAAGGTAGTATGTCAGTTCAAGGGATCTATTGAATCTTTCCAAAAACCTAACCTATACCAACTTCGTTTAAAAATGCATCACCATCCTCTGTAAATATAGATCACAAAAGACGGCCCAGAGATAACTCAATTGCTTAAGATGCTTAAGATCGATTAACCTAAAGGATTTTCCATGCACAATACCACCAACGTGCGGCCATGTGATGTGACTTCTTTCCTACAGGACTTATAGCCCCCGTTAAAGATACATTTCATATTTTTTTTCATAGTACTCGTATTTGTCCATAGTATCCGCTATTATACTCGTATTTTCTTCTTCTTAGTTTAATTCCATTACTTTGGCACTTTGGCACTCTAAGTAAATTACATTTCGTCCTTGTTTGCTTTGGCTCTTTAAGGCTACCTTTTAAAATAGGGAGTCCTTCCATATGAGCAGTAAATAGAATTTTCTCTGTCATTAGATTTTTTATGTAAACCACACACTATACCTACTCTCGTCGTCTGCACTGTATTCTCGTATATCCTGTGTATGTGTCATATGCGATGTATGATCCTTAAAAGCACAAAAAACTGTGGCAATTTGGTTATTAGTATTTTCCATATTTTTTCTTCCTTTTTTTTCTGTATGCAAAGGACAATATTTGTAGGGAGCAGAGGTGGCTCCAGAATATATCTCGGTTTCCGGTTAAATTGACCGAATAAAACCGCAAACAGGTGAAGTAGAGTGTGTTGCAGACAAAGTAGGTAACCGCAACAGCGATTTCTGCTATGTGTGCACACGTTGTCATAGTCCTGAGTGAGCATTTTGTAGTATTTGCATATTTAAGTTGGTTTTTTCCTCTTCGTTGCCAAGTTCCGAGGATTTCAGCGACCCATTGTGTTTATATTATATTTTGGAGAATAATTTTCCAGGAGATTGTGGTACGGAAACCTCCGTGGGTAGTTTAATATGACCTATCGTCTGGGTTGTCAGGGTGGTGTATGGAGGAAATTTGTGATATATTCACTTGCTTCCGGGAGCAAATTGGTTTTACGAAAATGTTGGTTCATCCATAAAGGCTTCAATAAATTCTGATATGTAGTACTATACCTATCCAGCTATGAAGGTATGCATTCACTCGTGTGTGCCTCATGACGTCCAGGTAATAGTGGAGAAAATTGCTCCGATAATTCTTTATCTGAATTTTTTTATTTCGTTTCGTAAACGGTGGATAGAAGCCTTACTATGATTGTGGGGATTGGGGGATACAGTGGAATGGAAATGGAATTTATTCATCAAGTATGAAGTAAAACCAATGCAGCGGAAGTGGCATATACTCGTAAGAGTGTGCTACGAGGATAAACCATAGTGTTTTCAATTAGAGCAGTTGGAATCCGAAGAAAGAAATGTGTGAAACACGTGGAGATTTTTATCGGCCCCCCCCCTGATGGAAGAAGGAATGAATTATAGTTTGGACGAGTTTTGGTTAACGTTTCGATTCAATGAAAGGCAAGATTGTGGTTTCAATCTTTCAGAATTCCTTTCATTCCTTGCGCTAGTATTTCTTTGGCAAACTATTTCCATTTATAACGTTCATCAGAAAATTGTGGGTGTTGGTGTGGGTGTGATTGCTTTTTATTTGGAAACATGTCTGCGAATTAGAAATGCAGGAAAGGTATTTGAATTCCCCTCATGTTCTGCAAGTGTAAATCTTTTCTTTTGAAACAGAATATTGCTCTTACTGATGGTTTACATAGATTGTTTGAACGACAAATTCTAAGAAAGCTTTTTTAGTATCTGACTTTCCATCAGTAACATATTTCCCATCTGCTGATTGATTGAACGTCAATAAATGATTACATATTGTGGTTAGAGTTCAAGAAGAAGTATTGATGTCTTATTGTAGTCTGATTTGAGCTAACTTCTAAATGCCAAACCGGACATATGTAAAGATACAAGCTAAACTCTAAATCTGAAAACACATAAAATCGACTTTTTTGATGCAACACTGAAAAATTTGCCTTGAATATTGAAACAATCTTACAAATTATCCTGAAATTCACATTTTCTGGTTTGTTGTGGCAAACGCAGGGCTTCAAAAAGCCCCAAATGCAGAAGTTTTGCGCCGTCAAATTGGCGGTAATTAGTGATTCAAAATCTCCATCGTTGCTCGAGCTGTGTGAGCGGTTGCTCCATCCAGTTGGAACAAAATCTCGATCGTTGCTCGAGCTGTGTGAGCGGTTGCTCCATCTAGTTGGAACTAACAATGCTCAAGACCCAATTCAGTGACATGCGGCAAAAAAAAGTAGTTAACATCTGTCCGTAGCGTTCACTAGTTACGATAACGATGGTGCCGTCGATGTCCTTAAAAAAATAAGGCCCAATCACCTTTTCATTGCAATGGCTCTTCGTGCATTTCATTTGGATTCTCTCTTTCTCTCAACCTCTTCTCTCACCATGTATAACACAGCATGGGAGTAAGTTAACCTCACTTGACGATCAGCAGACAGCAATTGATGAACGGTAAGCGACAGCATCTCCTGGTCTTTCACCAAAATTGTCAAATTGTGTGCATCTTTGTCTCGTCCATGCTTGCGGACTCGTTCGGACTTCCTCGGCTATAGCTGTGATATTCTCAATCGAATGAGGTCTACGGGCCCGACCACTTCTTGCGACATCCCTGTTGGACCCACTTTGCAACAAGACGCTCAGCCAAACGTTAAATTTTTTGCGCACATAGTACAGGAAGACCAGGAAAACGACGACGAAATTTACTTTGAGTATAAGTGGTCTCTATGTGACACTCGGTAGCAAAGTAAAGAAAAATTTCGACAAATTTTGGACACCATCAGATGTTGCAGAAACTCTAAAAGAATTACACAACTGTGTGCATCGAAACCTATAAAATTGAAAAGAAAGCATTTCACCCCCATTCGAAGAAAAGTTGGGTGCAGAACATGAAGCCCTATAGGAAGTATAGGGAAGTATAGGGGTGATGTTGGTTTTCTGAAGGCTTATGGAGGAACATAAGAGTTACATAGACAACCCGTCAGAAACCTGGATAGGACGAGCAGAAAATCTTTCAAGATACACGAAGCTTCTATATGGATAGCATAAATTACGCGCATACAAGAGTATCACTTAGAGTATGCTGGCAACAAATTTTGTGTTGTGATTGCAATCAAAAAAATAATATCACTTACTGACTTAATTAGGTGGCTTAAATGGATGAACTCGGTCGTCCACAAATAATCCTCCTTAGTAAGGCTGGTTTCGTCTAACTGCCTTCAGCTGTACATGCCAAAATAGCTGAAGTCTTTTTCCATTAATGGAATGTAACACCCTGACTGCTAGCAATCACTCGCTCTACATGTTCTAGCCAGTTGAGGTGACTATTTTGTAAAGGCCAACTCGTGAAGGTCTCTATTAAATTTGCTTCCGCAAAACCAGTCAATGCATACTGGTTTCGATATCAATCACAGAATGTAGTGTTCAACACGGCGAAAGATATCTATATCAGCCGTTGCAAACGTTGCCGCTTCCGTGCTGATTTTTTTTTGTAGGGCTTGCACTAGTTTAAATATTTAGAGTCAATTTTAGCACTAGTCAGTCTTTAGTCTTTAGTCAAAGACCGCATATATAGGACTATGGTGTACAAGGTTCGGTACGCAACATTTGGTATACTGATGCTTCTTTATTTGACGGAATTTATGTGGGCCCATTTCCAGTAAATCAGGCAAACGATGACGAAGTTCTAAGTTATATATCCGGCGTACTCTTTGTCGACCAAATCTTAGTAGAGAGGTGGTGTATTGTCTCCACCAAATTATATTCTCTTACGTTATATAGCAGAACGCCCACAGTTTTGACACGCTTAAGTTTAGATATTCCTAACTTAGCCTCACTGTGCGTTGGCTAACTTAGTAAGGTGTCGCTATGGACCGGATTGAACTTGGGCCTCAATCGACAAGCCTTTTCAACTAGCATGACCCTCACCAGCTGCCTCCAGTGCGCCACTCCAAGTAGATTGAGCTCAGCTTAGATTTCGCTTTATGTATATGGGGTCGTCCTCTGGTACACTGTCTGTCGGGGTCATACTCAAAGACTCTTTCAACTAAAGCTGTGGTGTCCATATGTTAAATATCGCCCAGTCATCTCAGAATTTGGGCCTGACTACACCCATGTCACTGTTGATTTCGCGGTTGAATTTCCACCTTCATTCCCTTGGACTTTCTTGGCCTAGAATTGCACTGATCGGAATCAATAAGGTTTTTCGTCTTTGTCTGGGGTAAATAGTTCGTTTTACCTAACAGCGACAAACGATCGTCATCGGCGTAGAGTCTGCAGTTTTTTTCATATTCCATTGACCGGCTGCGGCTTGATTACTAGTTTTCCGAATTTATGTTTGTAGGCTTAAATTCTGTTTGCCGGGTTATAAGGGTTAGTTCACAAATTCTCCATTTCTGAAGTCACTCGCTTCCCGCGCTCTGTTTTTTCTTTCCGAGAAGCCGGCGCTTTTCCCTTTTGCTTCTCTTTTTAGAGCTCAAGATCAGCTCTTGCCCCTCGATGCATCTCAGCTCTATATGTTTCTTGTTTGGCTGCGTGTTCCTTTAAACATCAACGCTCCGTAACTAATTATCCTAGGAGCAGCTTCTCTGATCGTTCGTTTACAAGACTTTCGTTGGTGTTCAGCTGTTTATTTATGGGGTCAAGCTTGAGGAAAACCAATCGGAGAGCTTTTTAACTTCGAACTTTGTTGGTCTCACTTGGCACCATTGTTTGACACCATTTACACCCTGTTGCCATGCCGGTCGATTGGGGGCCCTCGGTAAGCTCGGGCCTACAAAATGATAGATCCCAAAGTGATCAATTCGGTTGTCGGTCGAATGATCAAGGGGTGGTGAAGTTTCTCTATAGAAGGTGAGATGTGGCAACAGCGTAAGGGCTCCTTAAATGTTACGCCCTGTTGCATATTCTAAAAATATGAATCCATTTTTGGATGTGGTGTTGAATTAGACTGAGTTTTCCGATGACCTGCTTAAATACAGCTCTCCATCAATCAAATTTAGTATCATAGCTTGGTATGTATATGATTTATGTGGTCATCATCTTTGATGGGGTCTTCTTTTTCTTCCTAGTTTTGTTGCAGTTTTTCATCTACTTCTTGTCCAGCCCATTCCTTTATACTTTTTAGATCACTGTTCTACGTGGCTCATGCCAATCCATGGCTTCCGGGTTATTCAAAAGCATTCCATCTGCTTGGGGTCTAAACATTCCATGCGCAAGTCCGATATTCATTGCACTTAAAACACTTGCTTGGAGAGCCAGTATTATATGTATTTGTTCCAATAAGAGGCGGTTGGATGTCTCTGGGTTGTTTTTATCCCACGAAGTAAGTGTTAGCCTCATGCGCAACCCTAACCCTAGGGCGCTAGATCCTTATAAAGACACCTTATCATAGCCTCCATTTGTCTACCCAGTTGTCTTGGGCTGCTTTTTTTACCAGGGTTCAGACACAGCTTTCTTCACTCCTGGGCTCCGGTAGCTCAAACTAACTAGAGTCGTGAATACCGCCCTTGAAATTGTTCTACTAATGAAGGAGAAATACCCTCGTCTGCAAATGCCAATGTCGTCCTTCTTTCATTCAGTAGCACCAGTATCTTAGACTTCACCATATTGAGGTGAGAGTTGAGATTGATGGACAGAGGCTGAGGGGCTTGACCGCCTTTAAAAAGGCTTTCATTTTGGTCTATTGACCAAAATGATTCTGTCTGGAATTTGAGACAATTCCACAGTTTTACAGTTGCCGAAATGATTTTTACATAGTACAGACCTTGGGCCTCCAAATCAATTCTTTTTACCATCTTGATGGGTATAACGCACCTTAAAACTGAATGAGGTCCTTGCGTCGATTGCACTATAATCTGTTGGGTTGACAGTTTGATGTTACGTTGACCACTAAGATTTTTTGGAAGCACTGAGATGAGAAGACAAGATCCCGTGTCATGAAGGCTTTGCTTCAACCACATGTCTTACATTCCTGCTTTGGCGTTAGAGCTACATGCAACAACTTTTCACCGTAATTCGCTAGTTATTCGGCTGCATGAGGCCGGTACTAAACTAAAATATTCGATATTCATTTGCAGATCCGGTAGACGTTTTCCTTTTTTCGCGTTGCAGGAAAGTTCATCTTCGGAAAAAAAGTGTTTTTGAGTTCTCAAGAAAATAAAAAATTGACAAAAGAGAATATTAGATTCGATAAAGAGCTCTGTATGTACCCATATCAGTACGGACTGAGTTTTTATTAAATTCAGCTTTGTCTTTGAGCGAGCTGGCTGTGAAATCTTTTGCGTTGAGTTATGGCCTACATAGAAGACGCAGACGTGCTCTAAAAAGACACTCTCTGCCATTTTTCGTTCTTGTTGCACTACAGAGCCCCATTTGAAATTTGCTTACTGCATCTGAAGCTGTAGGAGTTGTTTTGGTTTTCTTAGAGAAAGGGTTCTTGAGTTCTTGGGTTACTTGTTACCTTTAGTTTCCGTTTACATGGTCGCAGCAACGAAATCAATTTGACCACTTAATCGGTTTTCTCACTACCATCACTGTGACCTGGTATCCAGATTAAATTAACTATATTGGCGCTGGTTTGTATTCTAAGAAGTAAAGTGCAGTCCCAGACTATCTTTGAGGTTATCTCGAGAGCGTAGGTTGCAAGTTAGGCTGCTTTGCTGTCAGAGAGAATATATTCTTGTTGGTGGCAGATCTGTTTAAGTTCGTCTTTATTTAGAGCTCTATTGCGCGTATCTTAGCTTGAAAATTAGGGATGCAACTATCTTCATTGGTCAACGTCTCCGCCTGTTTTAAATCTGTCGTTGCAGTGCAGTATGTGAAGTAATTGCTAAGTTTAACGCGACCATAGACATACATAATTGACTTCAGGTCTGACAATTGCTGTGTACATTCACGGCGTTCTTTTTTGGGTTGAGGTCCCAGTTTTTATCCAGCAGACTTTTGATCCCAGCCATAAACATGTGTTCTAAGTGAGCTCTTGATCCAGGGTATCGTCTATGATCTTCACTTCACTTTACGGTTTCACCATGAAATATTGGTATCTTTAATTTTTTCCAAGTTATTTTAGCAACAAGATTAAATGCCTTCTGGAGGAGTTTCGAGAAATATTTTCTTTGAATTTGCGACCAAACAATACGGAAGAACATCACCTTGGAGCAACATTTCCCAGCCGTACCGCGTACCGTACCACTGCTTATTGTATATTTCAATTGTTCAATTGTGCATTATCCAGTTAGATGCAGCAGTCTCTACTCCTACATATGTGTTGAATGTGTCTGTAAGTCTGGTGCTGTTTGATGTTGTCGAAAACTCTTTCGATGTCAAGGGAGCAGACCACTGCAATTTCTTTCTCTCTGAGGATTTTCTCAATCTTTGTGGTGAATTCCTGAAGAAAGGTAGGCATATCGGTTTTTGTAAAGCGGATTGTCTATACTGGACCATCCCTTATATGTCTATCAAGTATTTTTCCCATTGCTACTACAGGTCTTTTGAAATAACAGAAAGTAGCTCAAAGTACTCGGTTATCTTGTTAATGCTCATCCGATAGTGTGTTCATTCGGCACAATATTGGGGAAAATCCCTATAAGTTTACTCTGCAATCTGACTAATAGTTCCCTCTTAAACCTTCTTTTGATAGACTGTGGATTGAAGGGGTAGGTATAGTCGATTTGATCAGAAGTTACTAATCGACTGCTTCTGCTTACTTGTTATTTATTTTACACCACTTGTCTTCCTTGGAAGATTCGTTGGAAGATTCCTTACAAGTTACTTAGCTCCCTTAGAATCCAGTCAAAAAATCTCGAAAATCTTCTTCGATAAGGTCGTTTTCTTCGTCCTTAGTTAGGGTAATTGTAAAACCTTTTCCAAATTCGACTTCGACTCTCAATTTTACCACCAACATAATCATCTATAGGAAAACATAAATATTATTCCAATTCGGAACCAACAATAGTAGTAGACCCTTCTCAAATCCTTCAACAATTGCTTAGTTCAAATCTGAACCATAATTCCCTTTATGTCTCGTCGTCGATGCCATATCCAAACTTGTCCATTACCATTTCCCACCAGCTGACGACGACACACGAGTCACAGTAACAGAAGGAGGAACATCATAGATCGGAGCTCCGCTAATCATTGATTTTCCGCACGTGTACCAACCGTAAACCGACCTTCTCAACCCTGCCAACCCTTCTTCTAGGTGAACATTTGCATTTCTTGTTTTATGTGTTTTTTATTTTTTTTTTTTCAGTTGAAAACATCTAAACATTACAAAGGAACCTCCAGATGTCAATGGAGTACGGGTGTTCCTCTGACACGAATATGTGCGATAAATCGATTCGCAATATGCGACATTGTAAAGACAAAATTTATTTTATCCATTTTTTTTGGAGCACCCTACCATTCTCAAGGATTTAAACTGAGTAACACATTCAACAGCAGAAAAACACAGGCGAGATGGCCTCTCGAAACGAACTCTTAATTCGCATCTGGAGGGTATGAATGGGATAGTCCCAATTCGGCACAGTGACAGCTTTGTTGTCACCAAAAATAAAAAGAGAAAAACCAACACAGTCGGTTGGTAGGGAGAAAGATAAAATAAAAGGGATATAATGGAGTCTCCATCTCTACATGTCCTTCGTTTCAGAATATAAAATAAAATAAAATAAAATCCTTAAAACACATTTGAGTGATTGAAATCATCATAAGCGCTCTTGACATCAAACGCACACTGGAAATTGTTTCTTCCAAAAAATTTCAAACCCAAGGACCAATGCCACAAAAAAATGAAAAAAAAAAAAACCTTTCAAGTACGTATACGCACGAGTATCCTCGAAGAGGAAAGTAATACACGGTAAACGAGTACGACTACGGATAAGGATACGTTCCATTCCATTGGCCAGTGGAAAGCAATCACTCTCTTGTCCTCGCTATCAGGATTCAAGATTCGGGACAATAAAATTTCCTTTTTGCTTCCCATTTGCCCCTGTCAGCTAAAGTAGGTATTCGTATCTTAATGTCTAAACGTGACCGTATTCTATAGATATGACCATCGTCCGTTGCTCTGTCTCTCCGTTTGTCCGTTTGTCCGTTTGTCCTCTCTGTCCAATGTATAATAACATTTTGACTTTATTGCGTACAAATATTGACACTGGCCATTCTATTAGCAGAATAAACAGCAGATGATGGTGATGATGGCTATGATGATGGCGTTACGATGACGAGAGGTTCGACCAAAGATGAAAAGTCCAAAGTGGGACCCGAACACTGACCGAAACCAGGATCGGACTATCGTGTGATTGCATACCCAAATGACATACACATTTTGGGGTTTCTCTGACAAAGACCGACGACGCACGAAGGCTTGAAGTAATCAAATTTCATCCTCGTTTCCATCAAAATAGGGCTAGTGGTGTCGGTTGGTTAAAATGGCGGTAAATGAGGCACGTATCCGGCGGTCTAATTAGGCCATGTTGTTGGGTTGCATGTTAACATTTTCATCACTGGTTAAGTGAAAATGTTCACCTGCTTACACACCGGCTTGAATAACAGTCGAGACATGGTTTCCTAGTCAATGTCTGGAAACGGTACCAGTTACATAATTTGAGATAATTCCACTTGTAAGCTCAAATGGTTTACAGAGGGGTGGGTAACCGTAGGTAGCTTATGGCATTTTTTAGAAAATATTTTCCGGCGGAATTTCAAATTTCGGTTTGTTAAGTATTTAGGGGGGTGGGAAACTTTCCATCCTTGGACTACTATCTACTGCTCGTATAAAATGTTAAAATGTGACGTTGTGAGGATGACTAGGAATTTTTCGGCAGTTTTATTGCCAAGAATATTATCTTCAGTGGTATTGGGATGGTGTAGGCTTTATAGTCGCGCATATGTGGAATATGGTGACGCAAGAATAAAAACTAAGACAATAAACATTTCAAATTTAAATTGTAGAATTTTACGTTTAGAGTTGGATGGAAAAAATGTCATTTTTAGCTACAGGCGATGTCATAAACATCGGTGAGTTGTAGAGAGAACTGTTTGCGAAAGAAATGGTTGTCTGATGCGTGGCAGGATGTAACATAAGGACCAAGTGCTGGGAAGATACAGAGCAATTTAACTCGTTATTTATATCTTTTCTACTAAAATCGGAGGATTATGAGTTTTAAGGGGGCTCTGGTGTATATGTATACTTACTCAAGTCGCGTAGGTGGGAAATTCGATTAAAAAGTTTATTTTGCGCATTTATTTAGAGAATGGAGGCTTTAAGCCAACAAAGATACACGGTGGTTTGGGTGACAGTCGAGGAATGCAATTTTACATGTCTTTTGTCCAATATCTCGATTTTACTATCTCTTTGGATCGGTGGTAAAGCTGGGCTCTTAATATTGATGTCCAAGAGTAGAAAGGGCCAAATTTTATCTTTGTATCTCCTAGGCTGCTCCCAAGTCAGCCCGTACTTAAAGGTGACTGCAGAAACGATGTAAACGTTGAAAATCTACCTAAGCCTAGTTGAGCTAAGAGACGACTTCGTTAAGGCGCGCTTTGCCCAGTTCCAAGTCCATTATGATACTACAGGGTCATTCATTTCGTAGTTTCAAGTTGGTAGCATTTGAAGTGTCATAATATTAATTTAATGTTTGCCATTTACAATAATGGATCTCTTACAAATCGAACAACGCATTGAAATTACTAAAACTTACTACAAAACTGGTGATTCAAGCTTAGCCAATTGTCGCGCATTACGCGATAATTATGGTCGTCATAATCGACCGACTACGCAAGCAATCGGTAAAATTGTGAAGAAATTTGGAGAGAGTGGAAGCGTCGTTGATGTCGTTAGGCATGTGCATCATCGTAATGCAAGCTCAGTCGAAAATATTGCCGCTGTAAGTGGAAGTGTTGCTGATGATCCGAATTTATCGATTTCCCGGCATTTGCAGCAATCGAACGTGTCGTACACCTACACTATGACGTATTTTGCATTTGGATTTGCATCTCCGTCCTTATAAGGTTAAACTTACGGAACAATTTAAGCCCGCTGACTATTTACAACGCCGTAGATACGCTTCTTGTGGGTTGGAACAACAGACATTTTCTCCAGTGATGAGGCACATTTCTCACTCGGTGGGTATGTAAACAAACGAAATTTCCGCATATGGGGCTCAAACAACCTACAAGTGATCGAAGAGGTGCTATTGCATCCAGACAAAGTGCCTGTTTGGTGCGCTCTATAGTCGAAAGGTGTCATTGGTCCGTATTTCTTCGAAGATGCCAATCGGCGGACTGCCATTTTTTTGACCAGCGATTGCATATCATTGCATATCATGACTTGGACGAGATTCGGTTCCAACATGACGGGGCAACAAGCCACACAACACGACCAATTATGGCTTTATTGCGTGAGAAGTTTCCTGGTCACATAATTTCACGTTTTGGCAACGTCCATTGGCCACCAAGATCATGCCATTTCCGCAGATTCAATTCTTTTACTTTCCAAGGCGGAGCAGTTGTAGAGGAAGTGGTCAACAGATACATCTTATTTCACATGGATATGGTTGTAAGGAGTTTTCAGTCGACGCGAATGTCGTCCTATGAGGGCCCCCGCCCAATTATCAAGACTTTTTCTTCTATCATAGGTTTTGTTCAGTGGCAAGACCACCGGTAGTCCCCATCAGGACTTAAAACAGGGTACTGTGTGAGCTTGCAGACCCGCGGACTTCGGTCCGGGCCTTGCTTGTTGAGGTAGGCCCCGTTGTGGAAGCATCACGGTGGCTGTGGCTCAAGACTAAAACTCAGGAAAGGTGACCTTGCTGGTCTCTCCCGGAGTGGAGTGGCTATAATTGCTGGGTGCTGAGACCCTTAGATTAGTACGAGGTTTAAGGCAGGCCTCGACTCATACCAAGGGTGGGGCTGTGCCCTCAACACAGTTCCACATTGGTATCATCCTAATGGAGGTAAGCCTTGGCGAGGCGTATCCCTGCCCACATGGATGTAAGACCGGCATCCCGTGGTCTTAAGTCTCCACGACAGGGGTTCACGTAAATCACAAGACGTTCTGTCGTTCTATGACACAATGTCCTGCGATAATGCTTTCGAATTTGGGGATTCCTCTTCTCTTGATTATTTTCGGTTGAAAAACGTCATATTACCCTTTATGTCTCATAATTGTCCCAATGAGTCCGACTTTTGCTGGTGATTATAAGTACTCGTATGATATTAGTGGCTTGACGTTCGTATGGACCCAAATTTGGACAACGGTCTAATGGGAAGTTCTAATGTCCCGGGACAAAACACAATGCGATTTTATGTTGCTTAGCTATCCCGTTGAGAGATGCGTAGCACTCTGGAAACTAAGGGATTTGCATGTGCAAAAGTCCTACTGAAAATACTCTATTTCGAATGTGGAGTTTTTGCTGAAAAGTAAATCTTGAGGTCACTTTTAGAAAATTGAAGTGAGTAGACTATTGTGTGCTAAATTTAGCTGTTTACATTGCTCGTTGTCGTTCAGTTTGAAGGCAGTGATAATTGAATTGTTGCCGTAAGGGCTAAGAGTAGCAACTGGAGCAAATTTTGTAGAGCTTTCGGAAAGATTCCTAATACGCCAGTCATACTATTGCTATACTTCAGCCTTTCCAGTGCAGGCGAAAAAGCGGTTTTACTAAAGGGTGAGTACTTTTTTCAATGCTGATTTCGTGGTGGAAACCTCGCACTAATGGGCCGCCGTCTATTGGTAGTCCCGGATTCCTACCGGATTGTAACTGCCTTTAACATTTAAAGATCGTTATTCCCTCGCCGAACCACCGTCAGGTACTACGCCACGAGGAACGGTGTTGAACTTTGGCTTTGTCACTAGGTGTTTGAAGAACTTGTACATATCTCAGGACGCGTATTATTCGTGTTTCTGTATCACATGCGGAAGCCCAAATGTCTTTCCTTTGTAACATATAATTTACGATTTTATTCGGTGTTGGCCAATCAAGGAACAATCCCTTTCGTGATGTGAAAATTTCAAAAAGACGTGTTCAGCGTTCTCAACAATATTTTCGCAGCGCGGACAGTGTGGAGATGAGTCGTGGTTCCGCTTGAATAGGTTTTCCCGCAAATAACCATGTCCCGCTATCCCGTTGGAAGTAAAAGCTTACTTCACCGTGCTTAGCCAAGGATCTATCGTTGGGATAAGTTGGTAGGTCCACCTTCCTTTTTGGGACTCATCCCACTGCTGGTACTTCTTTGCCGGACTTCTATGGTACGTTTTATCTCCCGCCTTTTGAATGCTTATCAATTGGCCGACAGTCATACAATCTTTTCGCTAAGTTGTTATAAAAAATATGATCAGGATCGCGTTGTGGGATACCATTCGAAAGGAGCTGTTAGTTCTTAATGCGCCTAATCTATGATGTTTTTTCTACCGCCTCGGCCCATATTAAAGCCCCGTACAGATGTAAGGAAACCGCTACTATCGCGAGAATTATCGTTTGTTTTGTCTCCATAAGAGGGGGTCTAGCACCAAACCTTGGGCCATTACTTCGGTGAGTGTGTACCTTTTAGCCCCCTCATCGGAATCATGGATTATCAATCTGATGGTAAAGTAACTTCGATAAAATTAAGGAGATACTCTGGTACGTTTAGTTTTTAACGGCAGTGCATTATACGTGACCAGTTGGCCGAGTTCAATGCATTGTTAACATAGAGGGTTACTACTTTGAAACATTTTTTTCTTCCTGTTTTCTAGCGTGTATCCTCTATGGCAGTATGGGCTTTGTCTGTCACAACTTTAAATGTGTATACCGTGAATCGGGCCTTACGGAAGTAATACTGTTCCGTGAGGCACCCAGTGGCTTCGATGGCGGCCTGGACTCTTTTGCATATATGTAACTCGTTCGAGAATTTTACCCACCGTGTGCAACATGCAGAGAGGTTCATCCGGTGGTTTGCTTCCTTCCGATAGTAGTACCAACCGTTGGCATTTCCATTGGTTTGAAAAATCCCCTCCAGAAGGCATCTGTTACACAGGTTTATAAACATATCAAGCTGGCTTTTAATTGCAATCTTCAACACCCAGTTCCTTCGGCGATACCCGGAGCCTTCTAGCTTTTTACTCTGGCACACACTTTAAAGAGGTCTTGGTATTGGTTGGTACTTCTTGTCGGGCTAAGTAGAGCACCGTTTTCTACGGAAGCAGAGCCTCTACTATTCTGCGAAGTGGTTATAGGCATGTGGATGATGACCTTTGAGGGCTTTCTATATACAGTTCGCTTGGAGCAACCTTTGGTCCACATAATCACCCCACCGAACTCACAAATCATTTTTGGATAATTGGTGACCAAATAGCACAGATCTAGCACGGAGTGATCTCAGCAAATAGCCTCCAGTTGGCTGGATAAATCCAATGAAAAACCATCACCAGATCAGTTTAGAAATTTATCGGGACGTGTTATTGTTTTCACGCTCCTGCAACCTGCATCATGAGGTTGCTAAAAGACTCTGCTGCTTTAGACGTCAAGCCTGGTTTTTGTAGACCTCTCTCCCTTTCCATTGACTCATCGATGCCGAGCACTTTCTGCGTTTTCTTGGAAAGCCATCAATACCTTGCTGGCATATAGGCGGAAGTGGGTCCAAGGAGCGCTTTCTTATGTTATGACATTCAGTCTTGCTAGTTCGGATGATATCATTTCAATATTTAGATGCCAGTTTATTATTGGAAGCAGTTCTAAGGATAAAATCAGGATTGGATACTTGAGGGTGTTAGTAGGTTTCTGATCAAAATACAACCAAAAAGATTGGTCACATTACGATAGCCCGGATTACTACCAAGTAGAATCCAAAGAACGAATGCTTAATCCTCACAGTCCAGCTACTGGAAAATTCTGTGAGAAGCTTTAAGAAATCACAAAAGCCTATACTGATTGCTCATCCCTCAACCTCTCGCATAATAAACTTCTCAAAACTATCAAGTGCGAAGGACCAGTGGCAATGCTATCCATCAGGAGTCCATCAGGAGTCCATCAGAAATGCTACCACGAACAAGAAACCCATGGCTTGCCAAGGTGTACTTTCACCCAAACAGAAGCCATACCGTTCCACCTTGCATATAAGAATCAGAGTCAAGGGAACATAGCAGCTAAGACGCAGTCCGTATATAAAATTTGGAAGGTCCACTTCACTAAAACGATGAAGATAAGGAAAATACCAGATCAACTAAAATTCAAATCTAGCAAATCCTCTGTATCCGATGTGTCGGCTTAGCCTCCGAGGTCTTTCAAATTTTAGGGAATTATCTACCAAGGAGCATGCCCGTTCAGTAGAATCTGAGCATAATTGTTTTGGTTCACACAAAAGATATACTCTGAATTGCACCAGCTCCTAAGGCATGAGTCTATAGTATTAAACGTCACAAGCAGGATCACTACGTCCATATAAAGTGAACTTTTCAAACCAATCCTCAATGTGATCCATCTACTTTGGTAAAATTGCTTAATGTGCTGCAAATCTTGAAGAACACTTGAGAATATCAATACGATCCTATCACTGCTTCATCGATTTTAAGGTTGCATAGATAGTGTCTTTAAAAATGACCTACACAGAGCCAATCTTGGTCTTGGCATCCCTACGAAACTCGTTCCACTAACAAGGATTTCGATGAGGAACTCCGACTGTACATCGAGGTAGATCAAGTCAGAAGGCTTCGCTTACAGCGATTAAGATAACTAGGCCATACAGATCGCATGGACACCAGTGCTTCTGCTTGAAGAATCTTTAATTCATTGTGATCTATTGCAGCAATTGCGGGCTTAAAGATATTGAAGATAAGAGCTTCGGCTCATCTGTCTCCATCTTCATCCTGGCAGGGTTCCTAGTGTCCCTATTGCTCTGTCACAAGGTCAGAGGGGGATAAAAGATGCATTTCAAAGTCTAGTGGCCAGTATCATCCTGAAATGCCTGGAACTGGATCTAAGTACTCGCAAGCATTTGCCAAAAAGTCGGAAACTGTCATTTTATGTCGAATTTTAAGTATCGACCATTCAAAGTAGCACTCCCTCTATTTTTAATTGAAAATACAAACACCGCTCATCGTTGGGACACCTCGTAAAAAGAGGAAATCCATTAAAATGTACAAAAACAACGCACTCGTGTCCTAAGGTCAAGGGGTGCTAGCCCCTTTAAGCCGCTTAGGATACTTTCATAAGTTTTACTGTAAATAAACACTAAATAAGCACAATCTTGTAGCACGGCTTGTAGCACATAATAAATCAGCATTTGCATGACCTAAAACGCTTCGGAATTATGTAATCATCATAAACGCTTCAGCCACGCAATGCTTATAGTAGCATTTAAAGTAAGCACTTCCTGCCAGGGACACCATTAAATTTTTCTTATCTCAAATGCTCGTTGTTCGTTGGTTCTTTGTTTTTGTTTTTGTTTTTGTTTTTGTTATTTTGTAGTTGCTCCTGCTTTGTTTATTACTCCCTTCTGAAGGTTGTAAACTAGGAAATTAGATTTAATTAAACCACTATCTCAATTTGTGTTCCGTTTTCAGAGTTAACGACCTTATCTAACCCTGTTGGTAGTAAAATCCTTTCTCACTCCACCACAATGCCTATCATGAAATTATTTCTGCGCCATCTATCCCAACTAATCCTTCCCACCAGGTGTAAAGAGAACACTTTTATATTTTTGAAAATGTTTAAAGGAAAATTGCGACATCCCTGGAAGACAACATATGCCGACTAATCATATTCTGCAATCCTAATTGCGGTATCATCGTAAAACACGCACACTACACGTAGCACGCATCAACTCACACACATCTGTGTATAGAGAAACTTTAAACTAATTTCCATTAATTCATGCGAGAATTTTTGTGGGCGAAATAACCGAAAGACGCCCACTAAACCAACAAAATAAGGTGCAAAACTGTTTTCGGTAAAATTTAATAGAAATCTCAAACCTCCGTCTTTTGGGTGAAACAGATCTGGATACGGATACACCACCGGTATCCGGAGAATGTCCTTTCTAATTTTTTTTTCCCCCCTCTTACTCTGCCAGTAGGTGTGTTTCCTTCGAATTTTTCCATTTGTGCAAATTAAGGGATTCGCAGTGCTAACGCCATGACAACTAAAAGAATTTCAATTAAAAAGTCAAAACAGGAGCGAAAAAGGGTAGCTTGGGCAGGTAGGGCATACCGCTGTGATGTTTAATGAATTTGTTAGTACAGAAGAGGAGGAGGACTCTCCTTAGTCAGACTGAATTTGATTTCGAAATGAGTGAAAAACGCCCAAAGTTAAGTACAAATATGGCGTGTCATTGAGATTTTTGTATTTCGACAGTCTATATGGGCAGCATATTTCTTGGTTAATTCATCGTTATTCAGAAATTTCGAGACAGGAGGTAGCCGGCGTTGAAAATGTCCTTGTCCACGTCTACGCCTCAAAAATGATTTATCGATTGACGTTGTTTTTTTTTTTTAGAATCCGGATTTCGTTTAAATTTTCACCAGCGGCGGCTTAAGTGAGGATTTTGAAGGCATTTCTCCTGACTGCATACTCGTACTTGCAAATGCTGATACTCGTATTGATGGTCTGTTGGAGAATTCGAAAAAGTTATGGCTTCCTTGTGAGAATCCCTACAAAAAGCTAATATTTTTGTGATTGGATGAAGTATTGTACTATGTCCTGTCATTGGTATGAGGAATAAAACATGAGAGGACGTAAGGTGTCAAGAAGATTCTCTCACTGCGGCTTAAAATTGTTAAATGACAGAGCAAACTGCTGGTTCCTTATCGTTTGTGGGAGCGTCAAGATTACGAAATTCTTTCATTCCCCATTCCCGTGCATTGCTTTTCCGTGTAATATGTTTCCGCATATGCACATGGCACAGGGTCTTAGAAAAGAGATGGTGGAGGACGAACCCTATATGGGCCAATGGCAGCACCCACATTCCAGAATGGGTTATTGGTTTTCAGTCTAACCGTTCTAAGATTATCAAAAATGGAACTGGCCCTCCAGGTTGAGGGTTGTGCCGCCTAGGTAGCTGCCCGGGCATTTAAGAAAAAAATCAAGTTACGAAGCGTTAACCGCCATCCAAGAAATGCGATGGGATGGACCGGACAAAAAGAGGATGAAAAACTGCGACATCTACTACGGCGATTGCTACCGACGGCAAAAACAGCGCTTATTTGGATGCCGAAGAAAAACATGCCTTCTATGAGCTCCTTAACAAGACCTACGAGCAACGCCCTAACTATGACAAGAAAATTGTCCTCGGTGATTTTAATGAGAAGCTACGAAGAGGAGGCATCTTTGGGTGCACTATCTGAAGATATAGCCTGCACGGCACCGCCTCCGATAACGGATTCAGGCTAATCGACTTTGCGGCGGGGCGAAACATTGTCGTAGCGAGCACGCGGTACCCCCATCTCAATATTCACAAGGAGACTTGGAGGTCTGCTGATCAATCAACAGTCAACCAGATTGACCACATTGCGATCGACGCAAGACACTCCTCCAGTATTATGGATGTTCGTAAATTCCGAGGAGCCAACATCGACTCGAACCATTACCTTATTGTAGCCAACATTGGAAACACTGTCAAAACGCCATCAGAGATGCCGCTTCTGATGTGCTGGGTTTCACTCGTCCACCACCACAAAACCCCTGGTTCAATAATGAATGCCTGCAAGCACATGCTACAACAAGCAAGCAATACAGCGCTGCATAAAGGGACTAGAGCTGTTCCCGAGCTCTATGAGCAGAAGAAGAGAGACAAACACTGGCTTCTAAGGAGCAAAAGAAAGAAGGAGCGTGAGGGCTCACGGTCGATGAAATTTGGAGATTCTCTTCCAGAAGGCTTAGCAAAAGGCACAAGAAACACGTCACGGATACCAGCCAAGAACTGAAGCCTGTAGAGGTGAAAAAGGAACCGTAGTAGCGTCTATCCTGAGAATTGGAAAAGAGCATTACTGTAGACTGTGTAATAGCGATGACGAATCAGATACCGCTGTCAGGTAGAATAAACCTTTTAACCTGGACGATATAGACCAACAATTCCGTCCGCCCGAGCTGGTCCAACAAAGCTGCTGGAGCGGACGGCTTGACTGCCGAGCTCTTCAAATCGACAGGCAATGACTTGGTAAGGAGCATACACCAACTCATCTGTAAAATATGGTCGGACGAAAGTATGCTCGATGAATGGAACCTCAGCATTGTTTGTCCAATTCTCAAGAAAGGAGACCCTCTGAACTGCGCCAACTACAGAGGCATACAAGGAAAGTCCACCATAGACCAAATCTTCACAGCCCGGGAGGTCCTAGAAAGAACTCTAGAACTTCAAATCGACACCCTTCATCTTTACATCGATTTCTGGGCCACTTGTGACAGCTTCTATAGAGACGAGCTATGCAGCGCAATGTCTAGTTGTAGCATTCCAGCCAAACTCGTCCATCTGTGTAGGATGACGATGGAGAATGCACGCTGCTCCAACAGGGTCGGTAAAGATCTCACCGAGACCTGTGATGCCAAAAAAGGATTTCGACAAGGTGGTGCACTGTCATGCGATTTCTTTAAGATCATTCTTGAAAGAATAGTGCAAAACTCACGCGCAAACACAGGGGGCACAATCTATCAAAAGTCCGCCCAATTACTTTCATACGCCGATGATATTGACATACCTAATCGGGTTTAAGTGGGTAGTGGTCAACGAGCGCAATACCAAGTTTATGCTATCAAGCAAAAGGGACTATGAAAACCGACATCTCGAACGGAACGTCCCTCTCAACTGATATAACTTTGTAGTTAAGGACCAGTTCAGACAACGACAGAAGCGCTGAGATCCCACGAAGAAGACTAGCAAACCCCTCTCTAGAACAACAAAAGTTGGACAATATCAAAAATGGATGAGGGTGCACTTCGATCTGAATGAGAGGACAATTTCTTTTCGGGTGATTTTCCCGTCTGGATTGAAGGTGAGTGGAGGAGGAAATGGGATGTCGAACTGTATATACTGTACAGCGACAGCGATTTAGCCAGAAGAATGAAGATCCAACGACTTAGATCGCAGGGTCATGAAGAGCAGATGGACACCAACGATGCAGCTGATTTTTCTCCAAGTGGATGTTCGGTCTGTGCTCTCACCAGGCTACCGGTATTCGGCGCTTTTGTGGTGAATACTGGTTCTTTGGGTACTTTCCCACTGAATTGCTTACATAACAACAAAAACTAATTAACTGCGGTAAATGAATACACAAAGAATACAATGCCCTGGCCCTTTGGCTGAGTGCTTTGTTCTTCGAGAATAAAATTGTATTTTCGTAGAATTAATGTCAGGAGACTCTTTAATTTAAGCACATTTAAACAGAGACTTGATTGTGGAATGTTAGTCCTAAGAACCGTCTGAAGATTTTCTGTAAAAGCTACCACGCGTCGTCATTTCTTCAACCATTAAACAATTTACAAGTCAGCTCCAAGAAAACACACTTAAAACGTAGTAACAATCTACAAAGAATTCCTGAAATACCGTTTAAGGATCCTTTTAAATTTTTCTCCTCAGTAATTCAATTGAATATATCACAGGAGAAATTCTCATCACAGTCTTGACATATACGTTTAAATTCAATCAGGGACAAAGAAAATAGCAAAAAAGCGACAAAAACGATGAATTATCGAACATCTCCATCTCACTGCTAAAGGCCAAAGTTCATCAATGCCTTTAAGGCTTCTTGCCAATATTGAATTCCATTCTTATGTTCCTCCCACATATTTCGGTATCACACTCGAAATATTTTCTTTAAAATTTATTCACCATTCAATGGTTAAAAAGTCATGTGTATCCTGAGTACCATCACCCGGATACGACCAAAATGGGCTTTAAACAAAATTTCCAAGGAAATCCTTTGTAATTACACTCGCATCTCCACCAAGGGATAAATCCCAAGTCCTGATAATCCCGGCAGCGTTTAAAATTTCCTGTCGTTTACCACTTATCTTGTCCCTGCGCGTGTAATATGGTCCTGAGGACGTTTATATCCCTCATCCTTATACCCATACCTATGCCCAGGACATGTTCAGGCAATTGAATTAAATTTACCATGCCCCTAGGTAACATCTATTCTCTAAAACGAAGTTACGCGTACAACACCATCCCATTAAATATAGTGCAGCAAGTACGAGTAAGTCTTGCTCCGATGGTCTTTAGCTCCTTTAAGCCCAGGCAAGGTTAACAGCTTAACAGGATTTACTTCTATGTGGGCATGTGGTCTTTGAGAGAAGATTGCTTTCACACCGCAACAACGAAACTTATCCACCAAACCATGCCTTTGTATAATGAATGACACAAGTGACGCATCATTAGGATGTACTCGTATGTCCTGTGTGTGTGCAAAAGCAGACACAGAACTCGAATGAGAGCGGGAATCGAAGCCAGAAGCAGGTGCAGGTTGAGTAACCACATCCCTAGCACATGTGTGGTTCCCGTCCATTAAGCTAGAGAAAGCTACGAGCGATGGAATTGTTTCGCGTTAATACAAACAATTCATTTCTGAAAAAAAAATCATATCCTGCGACGTTATTACTATCATCTGAGTGCTGTTAGGTTATATCTAAGGCAGAGTCATAGTCACATTCATACTCATAGTCCTTTAGCAAACAAAAGTACTTTACTGCCTCGACAAACTCAGTTCACCATACAGAGCATGCATCGCGTATTATGACAAAGGCGTACAATCTGTAGCAGCTCTGTGTGTCGGCTATTATCGTTTTGAATTATCCCTTAACAGCTCGTTTGGTACAGCTTCCCGCCCGCAGTTGTTCTAGTTGCCAGGCTTCAAAGTATTCATATCTATTGTCCCATACCAGCAGCGGCAGCTAAAGGAGTACCATCCAGGACAACAAGAACTGGGAGCATTCAATTTCGAGTCAAGAAAATTTGATAAACGGCGCTCTGACTCTTATATGAAATTGCTTCTCTTGTTTTGCATACCACGCACGTATTATGGAATCAATGCCAGACCCAGTCGTGGAAGAAGGATGAGTCTGCCTTTCATTTTCCCTTGAACCAAATTGGAAGCGCTTCATGTCCTATGGATGCTTCAACTTTTTCTCCAACCTATCCACAAGCGCTACAACCTCACTATCATGCAGATGTTATATACTCACCGAAAGACTGATAGAGGGTTGGGGGATGTTTACCACCCAGATCATTATTTTCGACATTTCATGGTGCCGATGGTAAAGTTGGCTGAAAAAAAAATAAATTTTTTGCTCTGTCGCTTGGATATCACGTATTTGCTATCCAGTAAACAATCCCAAATGGAAATTAAATCAAGAGATACTTTTATGAGGTTGTAGATACTTGATGTCATCAGTATCCGTTGCGGGAGAAAAAACTTGAAAAAGATTTCCAGAACTCATGCTGAATAGAGAAGATACATATTAATTTGGGATGAAGAGTCTATGAGACAAGTTGGGCTGATTAGGTTTTGTTTCGAGCGGATACAGTGAGTATCTGTGAGGTGAGAAGTGCTATAAGAAATGATGACAAAAATTTCGTTTCTCCACTTTTCCCATAGACCTCGTACTGCCAAGTCGGAAATTCTGTAGGACAACTTAATAGCATGGATTTTGGAGGGATTTGCGTTTGGATTTTTCATTTTTCTGAAAGAAAGAAGTGATGATGTGACATTTTGTGGTAATTAATGGAGAGCTCATGTCGATAGGTTTAGTGTCTTTTTCATGAAAATTAATTTTGAAATGAGATTTAGGGACAATGGGAGCGATGGATGCTATCTTACTTACTTATTTACTAAGGGTGCCCCACAGTTCGGAGTAAAGCTCGGTCTCAACTAATACGCCTGTCCAGTAAGCGAGGTCTTTACCTATAACATTTGTATACCTTCAGTTGCGCACTCCAAGTCGCCTGAGATTCGCTACCTCTTGTGCGCGCCAACTTGGGTGACGACTAGTTCTACTGCATTGTCCCTTCGCATTAGATTCAAAGACTTTGTGGACTGGAGCGCATCACAAACGACTGATGCGAACATTTTTTTTATCGAAACGCCCAAGGAGGTTCATCAGCGTTCGATAGAGTGTATGCTTCCGCGCCAAAAAACCGGGACTTGGATAATAAAGGTTTTTAAAAGAGTCTTCTCAATTTTTCAGGGTTGGGCCTTACTACATAATTGTCTTCTTAGCACATATGAACAGCGATTGGCAGAAGTGATTGCTCGTTTTACTTTTTGCCCGACTCTCCTGTGTTGTACTCGTATATCCCTTCTTGTTGTCAGCATATTCATGGTTTTGTCAAGAACCGATAAAATAACCTTCACATCCTTATTTTCCAGTTTTTTCTTGCGAATTCCGCACAATTCTTTCAAACATGATGCCAAACAAGTCACACGAAAGCGGGTCAGCATATTTGAAAGCTTTTTTGACTCAGATAAATTAATAATGACTTTGATGGAGCAACGAGCATTCTCAATTGTCACTATGCCATCCGAATCGGTTTAGGAGGGGTGCCATGACTCTATACTGCTTGCCTCTATAAGGCTATCTCATACTTGCTTTACTTACTTTACTTTAGGGGGGGACATATGCTTCAGTCAAGAAGGGTCTTCAGCCAGTTTGATATTTCAGTAGCTGCTTTCAGTTTCGAACACTAAGTTCGGTGCTAAAAAACACTTCAATTAACGTGCGCTACCTTACTCGTGGTTTTTTGCTCTACTGCGCTGTCCATCGGCGGCGGATTCGAAGACATCCCGAGACCTAACCATCTCAGTCTTAGCCCACAAAAGCAGCGATTGGGGAGAGTTATACCACATTTGATCCCAGCATTGATATCGTTGTCTAAGTTAATGGCAGAGCCTTGGCAAACAAAGTCCTAAACTACCTTAAAATTATATCTGTCGAGGGTGACGTTCTGCCCGAGACGTCGGTGTTTAATGTCCCTTCTGCTTGACAGCATATACTTGCTCTAGCCCTCGTTGACAGCTTAACCCATTTTCATCGCTTCCGTCTCAATACTTTCGAAAGCGCCACTGACGTCACGCTATTTTCTTCCGATTATGTCAATATCATCGGCGTATGCGAGTAATTGGATGGACTTTTGAAACATTGTGCCTCTTGTGTTTCCGTATCTTTTCTGCGCTATTTTTTCAAGAATGATGTTGAAGAAATCGCATGACAGCGCATCGCCTTGTCTGAATCTTTTCTGGACATCAAAGCTCTCGGTGAGATCATTACCGACCTCAATGGAGCAGCCTGCATTCTCCATCGTCATCCTGCATAGACGTACGAGTTTGGCAGGGATGCCAAAACTAGACATTGCTCTGTACAGCTCGTCTCTATAGAAGCTGTCATGAGTGGCCCAGAAATCGATGAAAAGGTGAGGGCTATCGATTTGGAATGCTGTGAAGATTTGGTCGATGGTGGACTTTCCTTGTTTCCGGTGTTTAGGAGCGAGATGCTTCTGTAGTTGGCGTAGTTCACAGGGTCTTCTTTCGTAAGGTTCGAACAAACAATACTGGGGTTCTATTCATCGGGCACACTTTAGTCCGACCATATTTTACAGATGAGTTGGTGTATGCTCCTTACCAATTCATCGACTCTCACTTTGAAGAGCTCGACATTCAGGCCGTCAGCTCCAGGAGCTTTGTTGGACTTAAGCTTAGGTATTGCTGTCTTCACTTCATCCAGGTCAGGTGGACGGATTTGTTGATCTTCATTGTCCAGGTTTAAAGGTTCATTCCGCCTGACGCAGCATCAACCGCGACTTTCTTTCGATGCTCCCTCGTTCATTTCTACAGCCTCGATTCGGGCATGTTTTTTGTTTTCACGTTTTGGTAAAACTTACGAATTTCATTCCTGGAGTAGCATCTCTCAATTTCCTCGACCATGCGCTTCTCATGCTTTTTCATTTTCTTCCTAAGAAACCGATGTTCGTCTCTTGTCTTCTGCTCATAGTGCTCGTAAGCAGGTCTACTCCTCCTATGGAGGACCGCTTTGCGTGCATTTTGCTTACCGGCATTCGTCATCAAACCATGGATTTCGTTGTAGTGGTCGAGTGAAACTCAGCACATCAGAGGCGGTATTTCTGACAGCTTTTTGTCAGTGTTGCTGCTGCGCAAAAGCGGACCTCTTGACAGATTAAGAGAGACTCGATACAAAAATGATTTGGCGATCTCTTGCGATTGTAGCCGTCTGACGTTGAAATTACTCACAATATTAGCTTGTCTTTCGGCTGTTCGAGATGTTCGCAACCACACCTTGGATATAACTAGATAATGGTCCGAGTCGATGTTAGCTCCTTGGAACGTTCGGACATTCCTATTGCTTGACAAGTGTCTTACGTCGATCGCAATGTAGTCAATCTGGTGGTCGGTTGATTGTTCAGGTGTTCTCCAAGTCCTCTTTTGAATACCGAGATGTGGGAACCACGAGCTAGCTACGACAATGGTTCGCCTAGCTGCAACGTCAATTATCGTGAAACTGTTATCAGAGGTGGCGCCGTGTAGGCTGTTCATTTCGGCAATATAACCCAAGATTCCATCTCCTCTTAGCTTTGCATTGAAATCGCCGAGGACATTGTTCGTAGGTCTTGTTCAAAGGCTCATAGAACCTATATTTGGTGTCGTCATGTTTCTCCTCTGCGGTTGCTGGGTAAATATGGGCTTAATGTTCACAAATTTAGCCTTGATGCGGATTGTTACGATTCGCTCGTTCACATGCCGGAAACTCAAGACTTCTTTCCTAAATCTGCCTCCAACAACAAATCTACAAATCGATTACAATCGCCGTTGTAGATGCCGCAGTTTTTCGCCCGCTTTTCGTCCAGCCCTTCCAATTCCGTGCTCTCCAGCAGTCTAGGGCCTCCGCTAGATGTTCGACTGCTCGCGGCTTGTTAAGGGACCTAACATTCCACGTGCATATCCGAAGTTCGTTGTCCTTAATTCGTTTGCATGGGTTGTCAACAGTCGATCCGTCTCCATGCCCGGGCAGTTACCCCGGCGGCACAACACTCAACCTGGAGGGCCAGAAATTTTTGACAACCGTAGAACAAGAGTCGGTTAGGCGAAAAGCCAGTAACCCATTCCGGGATGTGAGTGCTACCGTTGGTCCATTAATGGCTCTTCCGCCACCATATTTTTTCCAGGACCCTGATTTAGTCTCGGAAGTCCTTACCGGCCTGAGCGCCAAACATGTCGGAGTAGCTCGGATAAGGTCTCATTTGTTCCAGGATTTTTTCCCACTGTTGATTCCTTGTGGAACTTGTGTTATAGTGCTACTTTTTTTGTCAGCACTCGCTCTTATAAGTTTAGCAAATCCAGCCCGAATGAACATTCACCAGTACCCGACGGTTACCCCGTGGAGGAATTATAAGCACAATTGATATCATCACCATCTAGTGCTAGCAGCCGTCATTGGTCTTCGGAAAGCTTCTGCGCTGGATTACAAAATTTGACTTTTGTAATCCGGAAGCTTCCGTTGACCTCTGCTGAAGTTGCATGGAGGTTTATAGTTCTCCGCTCGGCTTTTGTCACCCTCCTGGGTCCCATCTATAATTTTCTCATTGTTTGAAAGGGATAGGATCTCTCGTACAAAAGGCAGGGTTAGTACCGGCACCGTCTAATTTTGAGTTTACCTTCCCATGCCTCTTCCTCGAATTATCGTCCTCTGTACCTTCCTTAGTTTCTACCTTTAGGCAATAATCTATCCTTTCTCCCAGAGTAGTTGGAGTGATATGAGAGACACTATCACTCCCAAGTGATTGGATCTAGTTTTATTCTAATAAAAGGGTTTACTTTGCTTGTAAATGTTTTGTACTTTTTCCTTTACAGCTGTTCACCCTCTTGAGCCTCTTACAGCTCCTTTGAACCTCAGGATAGATTAGAAAAACGTTTGCAATCATTCTATTTGCTTTAGCTCAAACTATAGGTAGTTGTACCACACTTTTACATGAAAATATCTCCATTGTCCTTTCCATTACAATTTCTACTTATTTATCTTCGGATTCCTCTCCTCAAGGCTTCTAAAAAAAATTTCCAAGAATAATTAATCAAGAAACTGTCATTATTCAGAGATAAGATGACTTCTATGAATTGAACTCTGTACAGAAATCAGAGAGGCGGAACGTCTTTTCCTAAAGCCTTTTGAAAACGAAATGAAAAAGGGATCTTGGAAATTCCTCCTCCAAGAACTCAGTTATGTTTGTAAGGTGTACCTTGGAAAACTGTTTTCTTGATTTGCTTCATAGTTGTGATGTTTTTCCCTCCGGATGCCTAGCAAAGTACTTATATTTTCGTCAGAAATATGGCATTTGTCGCTGCCATCTTTTAACTTAATTAACACACACCTTTGGGAAAAAGTTTTGACAAAAACTTTCAAACTTGTCCCCTAGCCATGGCAATCCTTCATTAGTGAAAGTACAGCTCAAACTTTGGATTCAATCCATTGCACCATATCGTCCCTTCTCCCATAGAGCATGACATATCTGTTTCGACAGATACTTTCAATCAAACAACGGAAGCGCCACCACTACTTTGTTATTTGGTTCTTGGAACGTGTAGAGATACTTGTACGGGATGGTTGTATGAAATAATTGTATCAAAAGGAACAACGAAAGAGAAGGACAAAAGAGGAAATAAGAGGATTTCCCTTCGGCGAAAGTTCCTTAAATGCATTTTCTTCCCCGAGACGAACCGTAACGAACCGAACATGACGGAATATAAAACTACATGAATTGAACACGTGCCTCTGGGGAATACCGGGGATTCCGAGAAATGCGAATCTTATGAATCGTGGCCAATTTATTTTGTATCTTTTATGCACACACATGTACTCTGTTGGATGATGTATTCGAGTGCATTGTATTGCTCGAGGAATCCCTGGGACTGCTTGATGAAGGGTTGGTCATGCAATCTAGCTTGTAGCATTGAGCTATTAATTTTACATTTGTCAAAATTAAATTAAAAATTCAGGAGCTACTCTTCTACTACTGCCAATGCAGGTGCAGGGATGATGGTGATGGGGATGGCAGTGTTCGTGGTTGTGGTGTTTACCTTTACTTTGCGTGTCAAAGCATTGGTATTGCGCTGAATATTTTACCCGACAACCGACCACATAGGGGCCCTTAATTGCTTCCTGAGGGTCTTTGGGGATGGATAAAGGGATATTACTTGACGCGTGTTTCCGCTGAAATATTTTGACTCCATTTAATCAGGAAAATGTGCGTGAATGGAGCTCATAGGCAATATGTAAATGAATTCCATTTGTGGACAAAAGGAAATGTCAGAATCCTTTGGTAATAGCCAAGCTGAATAAGCCATCAAATTCATTTTCACACATCAACTTGTTGCCACAGGAGCTTAGAATAGAGATGAAAGAAGTGGTAGGCACTACCAATACTTGATTACAATCCAAAAAATATCAGAAATCAACTTACATGTGAGTTAGAGAATTCATACCCATTACCATCGAGAAGAGCTAGAGTTTTAGGGCGTGAAGGCGATTGGAACTTGCAAATGCTTTTGCCTTGCACTCACGATGTTGGGTCGAGCTACCGCGGGAGTATTCGAGTTGGGCCAATGTCTAGCTTGTATCCTTACTTATTGGACTATTTCAAACTTGTATAAGATTAGGAGATGTATCCTTTTTGCTAGGTTCCTGGCACAGCCGGGTCGATTTCTCTTTGATTTCGTGGGACTCAATTAATAAGCCTCTACAGTTTGCACGGTCTTATATGTAAAATGCAAGCTTAGTCCCTTGGCAACATTGTAATTATGAGTCTAATAATGAGTTTTCCAAAAAGTCTTGACAATTTTTTTTTAAATAAAACGCAAACCATTTGAGATATTTCAAAAACTTTATTATCGGCTTAAAGTACAATCAAAACATTTTGCACACGTTTGCAGCGGTCGATTCGTTGGATCCAATTTTCAACGACTCGACCACACATTTCGGCCGAAACGTCCGCTATTTCACGTTCAATGTTGGCTCTGAGCTCTTCCAACGTCGTCGGCTTGTTGGCATAAACCAATGACTTAACGGCGTTAAATCGCACGAACGAGGACGCCAATCGATTGGGCCATTTTTTGAGATAACACGCTCACCATACTTACTCTTCAATAAATCGATTGTAACGTGTGCTGTGTGGCTTGTGGCACCATCCTGTTGAAACCACATGTCGTCGAAGTCCATATCTTCTAATTTGGGCCAAAAATAACTGGTGATCATGGCGCGAAAACGCTAACCATTCACAGTAACGTGACGATCTTTATTGTCGACGAAAAAATATGGCCCAATAATGCCGCCGGCATGGAAACCGCACCAAACAGTTATTTTTTGTGGATGAAGTGGTGATTCATGAAGCACATGTGGATTTTCACCCGACCAATGACGCACATTTTGCTTATTGACGAACCCATTGAGCCAAAAATGAGCTTCGTCACTGAAGATGATTTTGCGATGAAATTCACCATCTTGGCGCATCTTCTTCAGAACCCATTCGTCCATCGGCTTCAATTCTTGAGTCAGCTGATCTTGTATGGGTGTAAACCAAGATCCTTACGCAAAATACGCCATATGTGGTCTGAGCGATGCCCAATTCTTGAGAACGCCGTGGAATTGACTGATTTGGATCGTTTGCTACGGACGCCTGAATGGCAGCGATATTTTCGACATTTCGACCAACCCGTTGTCTCAATGACACGGCAACATCACACAACGAATATGTAGACTCAAATTTTTGCACTAAACTTGTTATTGCCTGTCTACTAGGGCGAGAATTACGACCGAAAATTGGAATTAACGCTCTTAAAGTTGCAGTCACCGACACCGAATTTTTATAATTTGCACACGTTGCTCGTTCGTGTGCTTTACCATGATGAAAATGTTGAGTTTACTGAATAAATTGACAATGACAGTTTGATGATTAGTGAAAAAGTGCGTTCACAAATTAAGTTCAAAGTTGTCAAGTCCCTATTGGAAAACCTGATATAAATGATAAGGCGAATCCCGGAAAATCTTTGATGTTAGTACTCTTCAACCCATTTCAGGCGGCTCCTTCGTTCGTGGACCAAAATCGTTCAAACTTCACCCGGAGTCTACATTTCGGTCCTAATTACTAGCACATTTTTTATTTCTTTTTACCTGTTTATACTCGTATATGGCGTCCAGATAGTGGTGCATTTTCGCACCATTCGCCTGAACCGATATACGAGTATATAAAAAAAATGATACAGAGAAAATGAGACGAGTTCCAGAAGGATTTTGTATTCGTTTATCATTTAGCGAAACATTTACATATTATAGAATGTAGCGAAGCATTTTGGGTGCACTGCCACCTCACATTTGGAGCATTTTTGAATAGCCGAGAACAATTGAATAGCCGATCTTATCTGAACGTATATAGTTCAATGCAACAGTTTTGTTCAAATTGTGCATTTGTTTTGGTGCAGATGTTCCAGAATTCGTCTTGGCCAATTTGACTTGACGCAGTAAGCACTCAGTCACAAACCATATCCACGGAAGTGAAATTGCGGCATAACACTGGATTTCATTCGCTTCGGTTTGGCGTAATGCGCAGTATTTGTCCGTTCGTGTTTGTGAATCAGACAGTGGAATTTCCAGGCATTGACCATTGGTGCGTCCAATGCGTTCGTCGAAAGAGGCCAGTACCATTTCTAATTATTTATCGCATTGTCAATCAAGTCCACACCGCCCATCCGTTTGTTGTTATTGTGTTAAACGTCCGACATTTCAATGGACTGCATATTTTTGTTTTTCCGGTCACAACGCTTAGCACGATGCATCGGTTCAATTTCTTCATGGTTTTAGGCAATCGTGACGACAGAATTATGATTTCATGGCTTTTGTCAAATGCGAAGTCTAATGCTCCTCGTGGCTGTCAACTAGCCTGGCCTCGTTTGTACGATTTTCACGAATAGTGCCAGATGCAAAATAGCCGAGCAATGATAAGTGGCACACAAGCATATGCGAAATGAAGAAATTGTCAAACGTGACACAATAGTGATGTGGCGTTTCTAATTTTGATAGCAGCTCTATGACCACTGTTTCGCCCAAACCATATTTGATTAATTCCGGATCTTTCATTACAAATACAAATAAATACAAATAACCTTCCAAGGAGCACCAATTCCAATATTTGAACCCGAACCGAATGGGGTTTCCCTTGATGAAGATCTTGCAAGAATGTCACCCATATACCCGATCATTTTTCTTCATCACTGGAAAGGTCGTGGGCGAAAATTCCGAATTGCATGAACTTTTCATTCATGAGATCGTTTAGCGATGTCACTTTCCCAAATTTGTCGTTCGGATCCAATTGCCGATTATCGCAAACATGAAAATAATGTTTTATTTGGCGGAAACGGATGCGAGTTATGACAGCCCGAATGATTTGTTATTCCAGCGATGGATTTGAGGACCAGTAGTTGTTGGTATTTGGCGGGTGCTATAGCCAGTCAAAGGCAATACACCAATGAATTTTCGCAACGGTACAATCCACTCAAGCACCTGTTCGTCAATGAATAAATCGAATATTTCGATGAGCGACAATTTTCCTGTGAATGCATATCAAATGTGTTAACACAACGAACAATGAAGCAGATAAAAATAAAAACAAACCATATTTTTCCAACAGCTGATCGTATTTTTTGACCTGGATGTTGACTATCTGCTTCTAAAAGGATATATTCTTCACTTTAGACCAATTTGGCTTAAACACAATTCGTCTCGGTTTTTTTTTTCGCGCCATTCAATTCACTTATTTCACCTTGTGGTACGTTCTTGTCGTTGTCCTGATCCGGCATGTTTGCATTTCCATCGCTGAATTCACAGACGAGTTCTATTTCTCCGGCAACTTCTCGTGGGACGTAAGCACTTGGATCGTTTAGCACCTGCACATCATCTTCGATATCTTCAACATCGCTGATCGCATCTACTCTTTGTGAAGACAACAGAATAAAATCCACTGCATGCGCATCGCGAACCACGGCAAACGATTTCTTCATAGTTGCGAAAACGCACCACTCATCTTTGCGGCGTAGCAACTGACCAAAATGGCGGATCGCTTTCCACATATTTTTTACGTAGAATATATGCCATGCGTAACTTTTTTTCAAAATAATTTTTATTTTTGGTTTTTCATTAATTTTCCGCGATTACTTGAAAATCACATTTTCCTTTTCGCGAAAATGCTCTTGCGCCGCGTCAACGTAAGCAACGCTGACGAAGGTTCAAACTAATATATGCGCTTTGGTGTGAGGTGATATCTTTTCCAGTTCGCCTCTGGAAAACTCTAAAGTAGCTGGGGCGTTTCGCACCACTAGCCTGAAATGGGTGTTAATAGGCACATAACCTTTAAAAACTTTTTAAATGCGGAATGAGAACTGGCCTTGTTTGCAATTGAAGTACGTAAAGCTATAAATGTTCGAAACAAATTATATATTTCAGCTGGAAGCAAAGTCAAACTATTCCTCGACACTTCTAACTCGTAGAGCCAAAAAAAGAGATTTGCATTCCAAGCTGATTGGAGTGACTTGTGCCCTATTGGTGTTGGAAAAAAGGCAGCAGCGTCTGATAGCATTTCAGTTGTGGCCGAACTTAATGAAGCCTTCTTATCCAGATCTACTAATTACTTCTTTCTTATCCCCGAAAATGAATGGTTTTGCTTTGATCCACGTCTACGTCTATTTTTCGCGATAGTTGAAAATTGGCTAAAGTTATACTTGTTCTTAAAAAACTTCAGCCACCTGTTGTATCTGATTTTCAGCCTATAAGTATTGTGGCATGTCTATCAAAAGCCTTGGACCTTAATCTCGGGATCACAATTATTTTGTGTATACCACCTTGATCAAAAGGTTCCCGGAAAATATTAGTTTATTTAACTTAATCTATATTGTCCCCTTCAAATTAATCCCCATCGACTGCAGCACACTTATGCCAGTGCTTGATCCAATCCTTGAAACATTTTTTAAATTCGGTTTTCGGTATGTCCATCAGTGCTTCCTGCGATTTTTCCATTACTTCCTCTCGGCTGCTGAAACGCGTTCCTCATAGTGGTTTTTTAACTTGATTGAACAGAAAGAAGTTACAGGGAGCCAAATCAGGTGAATTCGGTGGCTGTTGGATAGTATTTGTTGCATTTTTCGTCAAAACGACGGTGCGTTATCATGGTGCAAAATCCACGAGTTTTCTGCCCACAATTCTGGTCTCTTTCAGCGAATTGCTTCACGCAAACGTCGCATAAAACCAAAAAAAATACTCTTTGTTTACTGTCTAGCCTTCTGGCAAAAATTCGTCGGTTTTCGATGTCGATTGTCTGCCACTGCGTTCATCTTCGGTTGACTCACGACCACTTTTGAACCGCTCGTACCACTGGTAAACGACAGTTTTCTTTAGAGAATCGTTGCTGAAACACTATTCTAACATTTTGAACGTTCGCGCACCATTAAATCCGTTTTTTACGCAAAATTTAATACAAGTTCGTTGCTGCGAATTTAAATTCATTTCTAAAATTGTAAAAAATCGCCAACACCCACAGAGATAGATGTACTCTTGGCTACGTAACTTTTTTAAATTTCAAGCTATGACGCTAAGATTTAGAGGGAATATCAAAAACGAATGCACCAAATTAACGAAAAAAACAGAACTCAAATCGGAACAATGGGAACGCCACACCGCGGAACTTTTTGATCAAGGTGGTATGTGAATGACCTACCTAAGGTGCTAAGGTGTGCTCAAATGTTTCTATTCATCTTTACGCTGACGATGCCCAAGAAACTAAACTTAGAATTATCAAAACTTTGTTGCTCGCACAATCGGAACACAATTAATCTGACTGCCTCCAGTTATGTACTCCAACTTGGTTTAGGTCCCCTTCTACTTAAGATAAGACCTTTCCCCACTCCGGATCAGATGCGAAGACCCTATGGGCTGGAGCGTAGGTGCTTATGCGCTCTATGGACCGAAGTTTTGTTCTCTTAAAAGGGCTGAGGGTATTTTCAATCGCTTTCCACAAAGTCCATGCTTCAGCGCCAAATATTGCAGTAGGAGCAGAGTGACCAAGGTTTTACATAGAGTTTTCTTAGTTTTTCGGGAAAGGGCGTTACTACACAATTGCCTTCTTGGCGTAAGCAAAAAACGATTGACACGCGTAGTTCTTGTTATATTTACTTGAACAATGTGAAATTATAGCCTTTGACTGTGACATTCTTGTTGACAGCAATTGCTTGGTTTTGCTCTGGGTTAAGGGGTACATAAGCCCATTTTGCCAGCTTTCGATTTAATATTGGCGACAGTACGCTGTGTTCTTGCAATTATGTCGATATCATCGGCGTTCCCGAGTAGTTGCACAGACTTTTAAAAGATTGTGTCTCTAAGATTGGCTTGAGAGTTCAGCACTATTCTTTCAAATGTGACGTCAAATGACGGAGTGTCATCTTTTCCTGAACGTTATTTAACACATAGATCACGGTTAAGTCGTTACGTTCTTTGACTGAGCAGTGAAAGTTCTTAATCGTCATTCTGCACGGATGGATGAGTATGGAAGGGATGCCAAAGACAGACAAGGCTCTTTTGGAAAGATGGTGGATATCGATTTGCACTTCCTGAGTGTTTTCCGCACTCTTGTCGGAGTGTGAAGATTTAGTTAATTGTGGACTTCCCTGGGCTGATACTGCACGGATTTAGGACAATTAGGTTGGACGGAGGGTATCAGTCGTTCAAAATCGGTGGCAGATAAAAACTGCGATATTGAGGAGACTAATTCCTCTCTATACAGAGGGTGTTTCCTCTCTTGTGGACCGGCCAAATCATACTGAAATTGCATGACTAAGAGATACACTCTTCGGACCGCACTTGAGAAATACTCGTAAGCTGGTTTATGGTCAGTTTCCATACCAGCATCTGAATACTTCCCTGGTAAGCCGTCAGGTCCAGCAGCTTTCATTTGACTTTGACTTATCACATATTGCAAACCTTGGTTTTTTTCGGTCGCGTGAACTGAAAGTTTGGCTATTATCGTCCAAGTTAAATGGTTTAATCTACCAGACGGTGGGTTGTTGGTTTTTATTTGCGTCAGTGGAAGAAGTTTTTCCACATTTTCAGCATTGACTGTGACTCTACTACAAGGTTTTTATTTTCATCCCTACGGGGTTCTGTACTACTCTTTTTGTCTTGCCTTCAACAGGTAGGTGTGCTACTTTCGTGCTCTTTCTTCTTTTCCTGAAGAAGCCGATGTTCTTCTAATCTCTCCAGCCACTGGTCTTTGGTACTTGAGGCTGGCTGCGTAGGAGCTGTTCAGTGGTTTCAGGATAAGCGTTTGGCCAACATTTTGGTGGTCTCTTGAGACTGCAGCTTTTCAACGTTATACATTCTCAAATTTATTCTTCTTTGTTGTGGAGCTTTGGAAACTCGCATTAGCCGCCGTAGGGTGGTGATACAAGTCAATGTTAACTTCCCGGAAAGTGCAGACGTCCAGAACAGTTTAATTAAACGTTTAATGATCCGGAAAGTGTCATGTCCTCTTTCAAGCCTCCGCGAAGTTAAAACGCCTTTGATCAAGCCCGTTGCTAGACGTGGTGTCGTATAGGCTATGTTAATTAACTGAACCACTAAAGATATCGTCAGTTGATCGCCAAATTGTCGGCCAGTTGATACTTAGGCTGAATTTGTAGCAAGTCTTACATTGTGCCTGCTATGACTAGGCGATTGGTGATGCAGAATTCAACAAATCTTTCGTCATTGTCGCTAAAGCCGGCTTCGTATCACGATGTAAATAGCTCCGTTTGACGTTGCATTAAATACAGCGATAAGCTGATTGTTGTCTTTGTTATCCTCATTCGTGAGGTTCACTGGTGCGTAACACTCTATGATCATGACACGCCTCTAGTCCGGAATCTGGCCGATAAGATTCTATCATCATGTGGGTGCTAGGAAATTAAACCTCTGCGTGCTGTCGGTACTAGCAGCATATCGACTCCGGATTCTTAGGGACCGCCGGAGAGCTTGCTCAAGTAGATTATCACAGTTTTACCCTTTAGCGATTGATATTCTACTACGTCGGACCATTTTATTTCACCGACTCCCAACATGTCCAAGTTATATCGAAGTAACTGTGATTCCAATTGGATGAATTTGGCGTTATGAGGTTTTTCGCTCGCTGAGTCGAGGAGCGTTCTCACACTCCAGACACCAATCTGGATTCCTTCAATCAGTTTCACATCGGTTTAGGCATTTTAGGCAGTTTAGGAATCTAGTTCATTTGAAAGGATGGGTTGAAATCTTAGCTTTTTTATCATCCAAGTTCAATGATTCGTTCTGCCTGGGATAGAGGTTTGTGTCGTTTCCGACGCCAATTAGTGTGGAGAATGGTCTTTCTGTTTTCTTATTACTTACTAGGATTTGACTACTAAATGTCCTTGCTCATCCCAACATATTTTTGTTTGAATATTATTGACTTGTCATCTGAATTTCGCCGGTTTGTGACACTTCCGAATTTTGTTCCTGGGGAAGACCCTCTACATTTTCCTCTATTATACGCTCATGCTCATAGAGAGACGAGCCACTCCTGGCCTTCTAGCCCTTTGGTTGGATACCTGAAACTCAGAACACTAGTTGTCATATTTTTGACTGTTTCTGTGCGTCAATACCACTTATCCCCAGCACTCAAAGCATTGACAAAGACTTAAGGGATGATATGCTATCGGTAAAGCCTTTGACGATTGTAGGCGTTCAATGTTAACTGTCCTCACAGTATATCCCCACAAGAGTCTGAGATATGTGTAATCGTTAATTGGGTGCAATTGGGTAATTGGCGATCGAGAAATTATCAATTTGGCTCACTGTTTTATGCGCAAGATACAGCGATATTCCATTACGCTGCAAGATTAGTATCTTCGAGGCTTTGCCTTTCGATAGCACCAACAGGATGCTTTCACCTCCCATTTTGGCGGTGAAATTACCCAAAGCGACACCGAGAACCCTTAGAAAATATTTATTGGTATAATTGTCTAGCGCACATCAGCCGTAAGTATTTTACGTCTGAGATTGTTGCACGGCGTAGTATCCTCTTTCAACCATGTGTGGATCCGAACGTCGTTGTTCTTTGTTTATTCGTTTCTTAATGTCATCAAGAGTAAATCCGTCCAAAGCAGTTGGTTGCATTGCAACTGTAGCTATAGTATACCAGTACACATAGTCATTGCCTTTGCTGAAGGGCAATATAATACAGCAAGGAGAAGCAACAGCACTATGACCATGGGTATAGTAGAGGTTTCAATGGAAACGATTTCATCATCTTTGGCACTGTAAAGTGCTTCTTAGGAATTGGAAGTTGTTGCTTGTTACTTGTCTTAGTTATACTTATAGTTACGAACACAAATCCATAAGGAAATCACAATGTTTTCCAGCTGCGAAAGCAACGTAGAGTAAAGGCATGTCTCCTGCTGGTTAAGAAGAAACCGGATCAATATTTAGGAACTTCAACAATAATAGGACTGTTGGCTGTGATATGTGATGTTTTGATGGATTGCATGCACTTAGTCCCAAACCAAAAGTATCTCTTGTGAAAATGATTCCACGAATAAAGGGAAGCAACATCCTACAGGAGTCTCGCTGGATTTATCACAAATATTGACAACACAACAACAAACGAGTATTTTTCACTCCCACTCAGACAAAGATGCCCCCGTGTTTGTCTACCTCTACTGTGCGCGATTTCTTGGTAAATCATACAACAATTTGATATCTTTACAGATCTATATATCCAATGGCAAAGTTGTTCTTGAATTACAATACCTTTCCCATGCAATGCCCTGTACATATGTTGGCGTAGCGCTTTGGCATTGCAGTCATCATTCTTTCCCCCCAGATCCAAATTTGTAAACATAACTTTTCTTTGATTCTATGACCTTTCGTCTAACCACGATGGCATGGTAATAATCCGATTCCTTCTGAAAGCAACTTTATCCGATTCAAATAATCTGCGTAGGTACGCCTCTGGGTGCTCTGATATAGAGGCCTGCACCCACACGACTCTATATCCCGCATCAGTCATCCTTGACCGAATTAACTGCTCGGTATCATTTATAACAGACAACATTTACTTTCAGTACTTTTCCAATCACAATACCAGTAATGTACACAAATCTAATTAACCTCCTCCACCCTGACTAAGTCAAAATATTGTTCAAAAACTTTCACGGGTTTCCTGGAAATACAGACTCGTCTTCTCTTCCTTTGCGAGGGATTCAAGGATAATTATCTCATTGACAGAATCAGTTTCCTCCATTTAGAAAATGTGAAACCTGCCTAATTGGAGCAATACTCTTTCCCTTAATGTCAGAAGCCATTAACGTCTTTCCGAATGACAGAATGTCGTCTGTCTGTATGTATTTAAAGCCTTGCTCCACAAGTACTCGTAAACTGAAAAGTATCTCGTATCGATCCGTGTCGTTTGATTGAGCGCTTAAAAATGACTTTGAATATTACAATCAATAAAGAGATGAGAGTGAATAAATCGTTTCGGTTTGATACATTGTACCATCATCGTAGGAGGACTTATTTGGGCAGGTCAGACAAAACCGACTTTTGGTGAAGTGGCATATGAAATATTCATCAAGTTTCTGTAAGTCGTCGCTTTGGGACAATCTGACTGTGCAGGTGTAGTGCTACCAGAAACATTACCTCATATTTAGTGAATAATTACTCATCTCCCATGGGGTGGTTGCTGAATTAAAGAAGAAGTCCTGAAGCTCTCAAACCCAAAGGTTGCTTCAATTCCCAAGACGAGCAAGGTATCGAATCTATTAGGACCGAAAGAATTTCCATTTAGATTATCAGTGAAATATAATGAGATCCTGGGGGAATGAATTATTCAAGAGACAAAGGTAGTCATACGACCGAAGGCGTTGGGCCTTTTGACGAATGTAAATACAGTGTCAAGGGTTTTCGGGGTAAACTGATTAGGGTCGCGATATTTCAGTGGACTTTTGCTCGTAATGGTGACAAATTACTTTGATTATGCCAGCTGACGGAATGGTAAAAATTGATTTGTCACAATTTGAAATAGGTCCCGCTCTGTCTGTAGGTGTGGATTTGGATTGTCTTTTGAATTCGCGTGACGGATCAGTTATATTTCCAGTCTTTGTTTTATGTGCTTTTTAAGAGGATTAAGAGAGGTATCACTCTTCGATGGATCAAAAGATTGATAGCAAGACTACAAACAAAGACGCCAGATGATGGGAGTTAGGATAGATTTAAAATTTGAGTCGTGGGCGGTATTAGAACAGCAGGGTTGAGGTTAAAGTCAGCCTTCAAACAAATTTATATAGTGCAAGGGTAAGGGTAAAGCAAGAGTTACGTTCATCTTAAGAATAGAAAATAGCAGGGAAGAAACGAAACGATGTATGAATTGGGCTTCTACTGTTTCGACGCCGCTTACCTCCACATTACCACTATGCCTATGTTACATTCGGTCATTCCAATTATTCATCGGCTTCCTGGGGCCGGGGATCCTCGTTGTCTGTGTCATATCTCCATAATTTCATATTGTCACAACTTGTAGCCGTGTTGTTGAGCCCCTCGACGTCTGCCGCATTGCGTACTTTTTATCGCCCATTACGCTTGACCTTGGTGTGGCCCTTGATAATCGCTTGTCATCTTTCTTCCAGCCACAAACTGTGTTCGATGAACTTCCACTAGATTGACAACTTTGTACCGATATTCGCTTTTGAGCCTGTTGAATCTCTGCCTTTGCTTCGATATGATCGCCAGTACCGATCGATTGACTCTTTCGATTTAGCCGTTTCCTCTTGGTACTCCTGTGGTGTTCCATATATGTTGGACGCTTTTAATAGGTATACTCCTCGAACTTGCCGTAAATGCCGCTCCTCGATCGCTAACGCTGCGAACTGGACTGCCAAAAACTGTAGCCCATTCGGCCAAGTGGCCAAGTTCCCGAGCACCTATTCGCAGCTTACAGTCTTTTTCGGGTATAGCCACATGAACTTTGTAAACCTATACACCATGGCGAAAATGTACTTATACTGCTTTGCGGTGGCGTCCAAAGGGCCGAGGTGGTCCACATGCAAAGTGTGTAGCGGCGTGACTCCTTTTTCGAAGTGAAACCTTCTTTTTTGCCCAGCTTTTTGTTGTACACAAAACATTTAACACAGTTTCTTATTACATACGCTACCTTGCTCTACAAGTGTGGTTCTGCTGGATTGCGTGCATTATGTTTTGAACGGCGCCAGAAATAATTTTGGCACCACCAGAATATCTGTGCCTTTCACTGCTTGGAACAAAAGGCCGCCTTTATGTTTGAAGTTCTCATGCGGACGATGAGCAAGTACGAGTATTTCTGAAACGGCATTTTTCATTGCATCATCCTGTTATCGACTAAGACAGTCATAATATTTCAGCCCTGCTCGCTAGCCCGGTGCTCCATTTCGAAATCAAATCTTGTACAAAACGACCCATTGCGCGACTTCACGAGGTGCGTCCTTCTTGCTCAGCATCTTCTTTAATACGACGCAATTCGTTACCAGCTTGAATGAAATGCCCAGTATACGAGTATAATGCCGAAATTTCTTAAGCGCCAGAAAAATAGCTTTAGCCTATTGCACATACTTGTAGCTATGCTACGTGCTTCTGCCTCAGTGGTGTTTTTGCTCCAGCTGATCATCGAACCACTGTAACAGCGCCGCAGCAAATCCATCCTTCGGAGCATCTGTGTATATCTCTGTTGTATATCCTCAATACAGAGACCAATGCCTCTTTCAATAGCCGAAATGCGCGCAATTCTTCGTGATCCACTCTAAATTCAGTTTCTTTCCACAATAGGTTTGTCAGGGGACTTGCAATCAGCGAATAGATTATACGGCTTTGATATTTCTTGGCACCGTGAACTTGTTGGCTGCCTTTATCTTCTCTAAACCTGACTTTATCTGCCACGATGGGCCCTAGGAAACAAACCGAAGACTGCAGAAAACGACATTTCTTCCACTTGATTTTAAGTCCTGATGCTGCTGCTGTATTGAAAACCTTTTCCATCTCTGTGGGCATTAATCGGCTGTCACTGCGTGTATGACGATATCATCCATGTAGAGATTCAGTACATCTTCGTTTATTAAATCTTGGAATACATAGGTAGTTAACGGAACGAATGAAAGCTGCTGGCGAGTTTCAAAATCTATTTCATCCTTGATGATGATGAAGTTTTTCCAGCACGCTATCAATTATCGACGCAAACACTGTTAGTTCCGTCTTTCTTCTTGACAATGACAATATGGCTTGCGAAATTTGACGAAGAGCGCCGTATAATGCCTTTTGTGTCCGAGTGTTGCTGCTTCTGTTTATTCGACGCCGCTTTTTCATTCCCGCTATAGATATGTTACATTTATAACATTATATCAGTTGCACCTCCATTGACTCAGTTGGGCATGGAATCTTCATGTGACAAAATAAGATTTTCCAAACTAATGTCACTGAGTTGCAATGCTCAACCCGTTTGTTAACTGCTCAACTACGATGGGATTATTGGCGGGTAAAGCTATATTTTTTAAGAAATGCCCCGTTGTGCAAAGATCATGGTGAAAGACATATCTTTTTCTCAATTTGCTGAAAGGAGAGTCTAAAGCACAAAAGACACTTATATGGCTATCAATTAGGCAACAACTCACCCAAAAGACAATGTCCTACTTACGTACTTTAAGTTGCAGTTCAAAACTGTTCCTAGGCTTCAATCAACAAAATTTTTAAGCAAGCTCGACACAAAACCTGCTGTTTCCGAGTATATGCGCTGAGTTTTCTTGGGGTCCTTCTTAGACTGTACACATTATACAAGGTCTTCACCCCCTGTTTATAAACGTGTCTTTGAAGTAGATTCAAACATTTTTCTGGCTGAACCACAGGTGTCCATGTGTTTTACATGGCCTTATTTCCTGATAATATAGTCTGGTGAGCACAATTCAGTTCATGCTTAGTAATAATGTCGTATCCATCCGTCCATATTCCAAGAAAAGCCGTGGTTTGACGCAGCAAACCAGGAAGGATGAGAGAAGAATAGAAGAACAAAAAGGGACAATCACAAGTAGCTCGCATCAAGGTATAAGAGTAATTTATCCAAGAAATAAAGTTAGAAGGCTTAACGAATATACCGAAGCTACCAAGCCACAATGAAAAACTCCAAAAATGGGCCATTAATATTACAGTCCCAATTGATTCTGAGCGGTAAAAATGTGTCATACTGTGCTTCGATTTAGAAAATTTAAATGAAACGAAAACTTAGGGAAGGCGGGAAATTCGTAAGACCGGCAAGAGCAAAGGGACCTTAGCAAACTCGTGGTGAGTAACTGGAGGAAAACTAACTCAAGATCAAGTTTGATGAGGAAAAAGAATGTAGAATTAAGTCTTACCTAATAGATGGATCAATTTCTATAATTTTGAGCATTCGACATTTCTCAAATTATTGGAAACCAGTAACCTGTGACCGTAATTCGCCGAAAGTTCCATTGCTGTTTGTCTATAAATTGGCTAAAGTACACTAGGCCAGAGTAAATAAGGTTTCCAATCTGCAGACTGAGAGTGCGTTTGCTGGAGGAACAAGCTAACCTCACCTGCGAATGGCTTTGTCACCTTCAGCTTAGTACAGTAATTGTATCGATGTATCTCCTTATTTAAACTGCAATCGATATGGCAATCACTATCACCTGACAAAGCGAAGAAATTCGGATAGATAGTAAGCTGCTATGGCTGAAAGTACAATCGCAGTGTTCGTTTCAGACAATATATACATTGAACTAAGAATTGAAAGCAAAACCTCGCTAAAAACAGCCTTGAAAGACTGGCTCAGTAAATACTGTAATATTGCGCCTAAACTCGGAGCGTTACAAAAGGTAAAGGACTATCTTCAGTTCCCGAACGCTTTCCCCAGTAAAAGGAAATTTAGCAGACCGCCTGCTCCATAAAGCAACAAAGATTTACAACTGGTCCAAAAACTCCTATCATCGAAATTGCAAGGAAGCTGAGTAACACAACACTTGTAGCTGGTATCTGTCATATGGTGTTGCAATCTCTAATGACTTTAAATTGGCTGGCAGCGATGACATATTCAGCTAGTGCGCCACTGTCATATGAATTTACCGAAAGCCTACTGAATAGTACCAAAAATAGAAAAATATGAGTATAGACTGCCAAAGAGCTTCACGAACTTGGGGAGAAGGGCTGAGCTTCATGTAAATGGATCGCTGGATATGACCAGAAAAGAACGATACGAAAAAAGATTTAAATAAAAGGACAACGGTGTAAGATGTAAAATTGATTGTGGCTTTATTTTGAAAATACATTATTGCCATTATGTGTAGAATAGAACATCATTCATTTGCTCGGCATCGCAGGCGGCTCTTCAAGCAGTCGGTTCAATTTTGGATGCCTCTGTTCGATATGTGCGGCGTTATTCCGGCAATAGTTTATTAAATGTTGTCCTCGAGCTCATCCAAAGTAGTTGGCTTTTAAGTGTAGACAAAGGATTTGACGTAGCCATAGAGAAAATAATCGAGTGGTTTCACACCGTATGATCGCGGCGTGAGATGACCCAGTCATCAAATTTCTCCTTAACAACTTCGAGCGTTGCGTCGCTTGTATGGCATGTAGCGCCATCTTGTTGGGACTATAGCTCAAATATATCAATGTTGTCAAGGTCCGACCACAGAAAGTCGGTCAACATCGCCGTATACCTGATACCATTGACGGGAACGATATCTCCTTTCTCGCTTCGAAAAAAATAAGGTCCAGTGCCGCCGCCAGTCAATTTTTGTGGAAGCATTGACGATTCGCCAAACACTTGTATTCCCTCCAATAATGGTTAATTTTCTTGTTACATAGCCACTGAGATAAAAATGGGCCTCGTGCAGAAAGATGATTTTTTGGCCAAAATCCAGACCTCCAGCCAACATTTTCAGCACCCAACTGAGAGCTCACATCGTTGTTTACTATCGTCTGGCTTTAATTCTTGCTTCAGCACAATCTTACATGGATGTAGGCCCAAACCTAACCACAAAATAAGCCGGGTTGACTCTCTGGCCATACTCAATTCAGCTGATCGGCGCCGAATCGACATTTCTTGGTCTTCGTTGATACGGGGGCTATGTTTTCTTCATTCGGAACGAATCTCTGTCTGTTTGGTGGCTTGAGATCCAAAAGAGCGTACTCAAGGTCAAACTTTTTCACGATGCCACGAATTGCTTGCGTACTGAAGCCATGATGACGACAGACCTCAGACCTTTCGATAATATTTTTTAAAAATAATTTTTGCACTTTCGGCAAGCGTAAAGCAGTATATGATGAAATGGCAAACCTCACTCAATATTTTGACAGCTGGATGTCATGGATAACTTTGACAGCTGCTGAAGCATAACAATTATGAAAACTATCATTTCTATTTGTTCGCCCTTTACAACAAAATCATGCGAGAGTGCGTTTTAGGATATTGGTGCAGACTAAAAGGCAATGTTCGACATTCTAACCGTTTACGAGTATATCGACATTCAGTATGCTTTTGACAACATAATCTTCAATTACACGTGATACTTGGCCAGTTACCATGGAGTATCTGAATCACATGTTTTATGAATAAGAGCAATTATTGTGATTAGGATCTTGGTTCAGAATGCTAGCCACCAATGATAACGAGTGTCAACAAGGGTTGCCTGCAGGACCACATCCTATGTCCATTGCTTAGTTCCAAAATTGATTCTATCCTCAGATATATGATATGCGGACGATGTAGCTGAACTATAGAGGAATCATGCCTAGTTAGTCTGCTCTAGACGTAATCGACGACTGGCCCCCTAGATATGTACTTGCAGTTACGTCCAAAACGTAAAATCAATCTCGTCTTTCTGCAGAGTAACGAAGTTCCCGGAAAGATATGGAGCTGTGCTGAAGGTGTTAAAGTTTTGAAGACCTGTTGACTCTGGTTATATAGATATGCCGTCTAGGGCAATGGAGCCAGAACTCATTTTGCTGCGACACTACGAATTCAATTTTGTTTCGATAGTTTTGGTCACAATATGGCCAATATCGGCCAGAAGTCTTTTATTGTCTGTTGTCCAAGCGAAGGGATACCATATCCTGGTAGCTGTGTACTCTATTGTGAAAACTCGGTAGAGGGCCTGAAGTATCTGCATCTCTCTTTCCAATCTCTCGTACTACTTCCACGTTCAAGACTGCAGGTCCGAAGAAGGCTGATGTAAGGCAAAATTCAGGGAATACATAAGTTTGGGTTGAAGGTCACGATATGATTAAGGCTCAAAGTCTTACAGGATCCAAATCAGCCTTTAAACCGACTGCATCATCGGTAAGGATAATTATGATGTCAATAAGTCAAATGAATACTTCCTGGCGTATTGAAAGTTAGCGAATTCTTTATTGTCTCCACTATGAATTGATGGCACTATCTCTATGAATGTTCGGGTTAAACCTGAATTAGGCTAATTGACATTGATGTAGTGGTAAATAATAGAGCTTATCTGAGTTTATTGTACAATATGACCGATGACTGTGATTATTTTCTTTCAAACTGATCGTATTCAAACTCTCTGGCCAATATGCGAACCGGGGCATTTTCTAATTCTCTTTCGAACCCACGCCACACAATTCACATATCAAAATGCCAATCCTTCAGGCACATAAAGCGGTTCAATGACTCTCGAGTTAAAAATCACAAATCAGATCAGTGACTGGAGCTACTTATTCGTATTCTTGTACGTATCAAACGTCAACGGATAACAATCAGAGCGAACATTAATTCTATCTATTTGCCAGATTCTCATAGGCTTGTGCTGCCCCATTATGAACTCGAACCTACAAGAGTTGAGTGTTTATCCATCTAAACGTCGCCCTACCAGCATTTTTCCTAATTCACAAACACCCACACAGAGTGGGTCGGCAACGATGATAAAAAAAAATAAAAAAATTTATTCAAGCGCAAAATGATTTATTATCCCGACCTTTGCATATTTATTCGCAATATGTTCGCATTAAGCCATTCACAGGCACTGGAACATGAAAAACAATTTTTTTTTTTGTTTTAGTTTTCGTCTATTTATTTATCCGCAGCGTGCTAGCTATGCGGATACAAGATTCATGCTAATAAATCCGAGAATTGTATCTCTTTTATGTTTTGATCATATCTACGAGTAAAAATAATGAATACCAATATGAATAATTTTCCAATATTGACGGCTTGAATGGTTCCAAGTAATTAATTATTAAATCGGCTGGGGCAGGCTTCTTGGAAAAGGGATACCACCCAAACATCACTTATATACGAGTACTCGTAGTCCGTTTGAAAGGGTTTAGGGTTTGGGGTTTGGGCTTTCTACATACTTACTCATTATCGTTCTTCCGTAGTTGAACATAATTCACTTAACATCATAAATTCTGTATTGGAAGTCAGATAATTATGAAGTTAGGCTAATTTCGGGATTTGTTAGCCCATTATGGTGTAATTAGTCACCCTTTGAGTCACCTCACTCTCCCCTTTTTCGATTTAAATATTTATAACGATAAGGGATATCAGATACAGACAGCAGTAAGAATATTCCTTTCCCATTCAGGTGAATGTGCGTAGTTTATTTAATTTCTTTTCGATATAAATGATTAATTGTAATGAGTAGCGCATGTTGTCGTTTCTGAGTTTTCGAGTTATGAGTACATGTGTCAAGTACACTTCTTCTTTGTAAAATTAATTCATAAATAGAAAGGCAAAGATCAGATACAACCAAAGATACTGCGTCAGAAATTCAGCTGGCGAAGACATCCTTGTAGCGTGTAGGGCTTACGGCTTAACCATCTTAAATACAATGTTTATTAAACATCAACGACATCTTATCACCTATAGCAGCGGAGGCCACGAAACGCAAATAGATTATCACCTCTGCAAAATGTCGATGAGAAACCGTGTTAAGGCCTGTAAAGTAATACTTGGAGAATCGCTAGTAAACCAACACCGTCTGCTCATTACAGAATTTTTCACGGCGGAACCACCGAAAACGCGTGCATCGTTTGGAAAGCCAAAAATCCGGTGGTATAATCTATCGAAGGAACGAAGCGCAAGATTTATCGCACTGGCTAAAGAAGTACTTCAAAATATAAATGGTATAGCAGACTCACTTAGCCCGCAAGAAATGTGAAACAGCATGCATGAGGTATGCATAACACTCGCAAAGTCGCATTTGGGGACTATATCGAAATACCATCACGTCGGCAAAGAAACATGGTGGTGGAATGACGAAACCAAACGAGCTGTGGCCGACAAGAAGAGTGCATTCCAAGCGTGGACAAAATGCGATCGGAGCGACGATAACGAAAAAGCTCGACTGGCTCTTGAATACGAGCGTCTTAAAAAGATCGCAAAGAAAGTCCTGGCTCGAACTCGAGCGGCAGAAGCGGAAAACCTGTACCAGGAGTTGGAACAAATATCCTCACGATCGGCAGATAGAACAAAAGGTATACAAGAAGTTCAAACGTCGTACAATACTAAAGTGCCAAATATTTTTAAGCTCGCTGCACAGAGGAGAAAAAATTCAATGGAAATAACCTCGCCGAAATACATCAAAAACGCAGACGGTCGCTTACTAACAAATGAAAAGGAAATTTGTGACCGGTGGCTTGAATACAGCAAGGAGTTGCTTAACAAACAGTTTCCACGTGATATCGTGCCGACAACTGGTCTATTCGAGGAGGAAGTTTCGGACTTTTCAATCGAAGAAATAAGTATAGCAATTGGAAAAATGAAGTGGGGGAAAGCGGCGGGACCAGACAGCATTCCATCAGAGTTTTGGTCGAAGATGGAGGGGATCGGCAACGTTTGGCTATCGAAACTTTTCAATAAATTAAAATGTGGACAACCTATGCCAAATCAATGGAGAAGTAGCTTCTTGGTGCCGTTATACAAAGGAAAAGGCGACACTCGAGAATGCAACAACTACCGTTCAATCAAGCTCATGTCATACACAATGAAAATCGTCGAAAGAGTCTTAAACGAACGTCCTTTCCTCTTTTACGTAGTATTCGGCTATCTTTTAAAAGACTGCATGCGCGAAGCAAATGTAACGCCAATTCTCTTCGCTGGCGACGCAGTTATACTTAGCGATAACGTCGAAGATTTACAGAACGCCTTAGATTCATGGAGAAATGCGCTAAAGAGAAACGGGTTTAAAATAAGTAGTTCAAAGACGGAGCATTTGACGTGCCCATTTGCACATCTGTTGCGACCTGTTCCGGATATAATGTTAGACGGAGTAGTCCTTCCGAAAAGCACTATCTTTAAGTACTTAGGATCAATCGTTAACATGGAAGCGAAATGTGACGACGACGTAAACCACAGAGCGAGTGTGGGATGGATGAAATGGCGGGAAAATTCGGGAATCTTTTGCGACCGAAAATTTCCACTTAAATTAAAGGGGAAACTCTACACCGCGGTTGTTAGACCAGCTCTTATATACGGTTCACAGTGCTGGACAATGTACGAAGCGTTTAAAAACAAAATGACGGCAGCGGAAATGAAAATGTTGAGGATGTCTAGTTGAGTCATTAAACGCGATTGCATTAGATCTACGCGGATAAGAGGAAGTCTACATATAAAGAATTCGGTAACCGAACAGCTTGAGGCGAATAGAATAAGCTGTTATTGGCACGTTCAAAGAAGATCTGCGGAAAATCCGGTTAAAAAGGCACTATCAACTACGGTCACTCCAACTGTAAGAAAACGAGGTCGGAAAAAGAATTCCTGGATTTCTCAGATGGCAAATGCGCAACAACGCCTGGGGCTAACCACTGAAGCGATCCAGGACCGAGCATTATGTAGACGCATTCTGCGATCTGCGACATTAGCCAACCCCATAAGCGGAGCAGCAGCGATGCAGTAAAAATGGGAAACTCGTTACGCATAAGTTCGTATAACGAGGAAAGGGTTAATAAAAGGATAAGAAGAAGAAGAAGATAAGGGTCATAATGGCCGATTTAAACGCGGTACAAACGATGGAACTTTTCCGTACTTGACTGGCTTAGATGGAATGTATTATGTGAAACCAGCCCATACTTGATAAGAAAAAGGTTGTTCGTCCACCGTCATCGAATCGTGCGTATTGTAAGCTGCTGCCAAATTAGCCTCTAACATAAGCCACAAATCATTAATAGCAGCCGTTTTGCTGATGTTTTGCTCTCCGGCCTTGTTATGGCATTATCAAAGAGAATAAACTCTGTGATAAATATGAAACGATCATACGATAAAGCGGCTTCATATATTGGATCATGTGTTGGGTCCCACAGTTCCTTAGCAGGCTCGCTGTTTGACTTGACACATTCCAGCATACAAAATGATTGCCAAAAATACGTTAAATATTTTTAGAATCAACACTTTATGTTGTTTCTGCTTAGTTGGATTTGCTTTATTTCATATAGCTGTTATCTGCTTGGCTTTGCGATTCGTTTCTCGAATGATAATGTGAGTCATATCTTCGGTAATTAGAGACCGAAAGATGGCAATCAGATCATGAACCAAGTTTTACAATGACCCTGGCTTGCTTCTAGTGTAATCGAAAATATTATGAGCACGAATGCGACTACTCGTTGTTGGATCTTGATACCATTTCCTGCCATTTTTGGAAGTGAAATGGGCAGCATCAGTCTCAGCCTGATGACGGGCAGCAGTGGCAGTAGCAGCTTCTTCACGAAGCTTTTTTATCTCATCATCAGATCTTCATCGAACTCATCATCATCCATTTCCACATTCACTTGACTTTCGATATCGGACACGTCAATAGCACCTTCTGGATAATTTGGCATATGGCACCCAAAACAGGTAGGGGAAAGTTCGAGATGCATGAACAAGCCAAAACAAGTCCCGTAGGCTCACCATTTTTTTTAGACAAAATGCAAGAAATGAAAACAATAAAAAAATTTCGTAGAATAACCATCAACGGATACGCTAATGCTGCTTGCGTCTACTGTTGGACTGATTTCCTTCTAATCATTTTATTGTTCATAAAACATAGCCAAGGATGGTATATGAAGAAGGACCATAAAAAAATTATTTTCTTGCCCAATTCCTATGTATGAACATACATCTTTGTTAATCCTTCTCCCTTATTTTCCATAATCTCTTCTCTATAATACACGCAGGTCCCTAGGGACCTAGTGGCTAATGACCGTACTAAATGTTTTCAAAATGAGAGAACTCGAAATGTAGTGCACGCATCGTTTCGGAATAAGTTTTGATGGCTTTAGCATTGTTTTTTTTTATAGAATACAGAAAGTATCTTGCTTCTAGCACTTGTATAAAAATATTTGTAAGCAATTAAAAAAATCAAAAGGTCCCTAGGGACCTTCTCTCTAATCGGAGGTTTAAAAAATCGTTTTTAAGTTGAATTTGTAATTGAAGTTGTCAGGGAACCATTTCTGTCACGATGCACCCTGCTGGGTCATTTCCAACTGACATTCATCCCATTTTGAAGGGCGAAACTCTCACCATACTCGTATATTCTCCATTTTTTTACAGCTTCTGAGGGAATTCGCTGATGACGTGGCAAAGAAACTCCGAAATAGGCCTTACTTTCGGGACTGCAGAGGCTCTTCCTTGTTTCTTCAGCGACCAGACACAAGTCGAAAGATTTTTCTTCTGTTACTCGAGTCGTTACCACCTAGTCCACATTTTCCTTTTGAAAAATTGTAACAGTGACTGTAGAGATGGTCAGGAAGCACAAAGAAGTAAAATTTTGAATTGTGCTCGATGTAAACTTACGAGTATATTACTTCATATTCAGGATGCGGCAGAAATTGGCATTAAATTTAACATTTTCCAGGCAATGGAAACTAGAGCGTGACCGGCTAGGAAGTCAGGAAAGATTTTTGGTATCATCTTTGAGAAATCGATAAATTCATTAGCTTGGCTTATGTAAGCCTGTGCATTCCAGTAAGATGCCATTTCACATTATTTTGGCCATTCTTTACCTCGTTGGTGATTAGACCACAAAAAGTTACTCCATCTTCTGCAAATTCTACAGCAGCTTCATTGCTTGGAAACTTCTATGTTATGGAGTCCATATAGTCGTACTAATATTGATATACTAAAAAGCTTTCAATAGGTCTACTAGGTATTGTGCTTCCAGAAAAGGAATAAAGTTCTGCACATAAACGAGTTTCATTACCATCATTCAGCTTTGCGACCCAAGGTTCTCCTCGTCATAGTTTATTGAAGTAATTGGAACTCTATAGTTTTTGGCACCTCGTTGAATGTTTCCCCATCAAAATAAACTGACGCAGTCTTCTTCTTATCCTTTTATTAAACATTTCCTCGTTATACGAACTTATGCGTAACGAGTTTCCCATTTTTACTGCATCGCTGCTGCTCCGCTTATGGGGTTGGCTAATGTCGCAGACCGCAGAACGCGTCTACATAATGCTCGGTCCTGGATCGCTTCAGTGGTTAGCCTCAGGCGTTGTTGCGCATTTGCCATCTGAAAATCCAGGAATTCTTTTTCCGACCTCGTTTTCTTACAGTTGGAGTGACCGTAGTTGATAGTGCCTTTTTAACCGGATTTTCCGCAGATCTTCTTTGAACGTGGCAATACCAGCTTATTCTATTCGCCTCAAGCTGTTCGGTTACCGAATTCTTTATACTACGAGGGCGGGTCAATAAGTCCGTGACTTTTGGATTAAAACACAGATTTTTTGATAAAAAAATAATTTTATTTTTCAACGTAGTCTCCCTTGAGCTCTATACACTTTGTCCAACGCTTCTCCAATTTTTTTATCCCTTCCAAAAAAATGATTTGTCGAGGTCCTCAAAATAGGCCTTTGTTTGCGAGATGACTTCATCATTGGAGTCAAATCTTTTTCCACCAAGCCATTTCTTCAGGTTTGGGAACAAGAAGTAGTCGCTCGGAGCCAAATCTGGAGAATAGGGTGGATGAGGGAGCAATTCATAGCCCAATTCATGGATTTTTGCCATGGCAACTGCACATGTGTGCACCCTTGCATTGTCTTGGTGGAAAAGAACTCTTTTCTTGGCCAAATGAGGTCGTTTTTTTTTCAAATCGTCATTGAATCGGTCCAATAAGTTGGCATAATATTCCCCATTGATTTTTCTTCCCTTTTGAAGGTAGTCAATGTGGATTATCCCGCGTGCATCCCAAAAAACAGTCGCCATACCTTTATTGGCTGACAAACCCACCTTGGCCTTCTTTGGCGCCGATTCACCCTTAGAAACCCACTGTTTTGACTGTTGTTTGTTCTCTGGTGTGTTGTGATGGATCCATGTTTCGTTCACGGTTACAAAACGGCGCAAAAACTCCTCCATATTGCGATTAAACAACGCCAAACCTTCCTGTGAAGTTGTTACACGATTGCGTTTGTGGTCGACTGTGAGCAAACGCGGCACCCATCTAGCGGAAAGCTTTCTCATGCCCAAGTGATCATTCAAAATTGAAACCACTGAGCCATGCGAGATCCCTACGGCTTCCACAATCTCTCGCACTTTCAATCTTCGGTCGGCCAACACCATATCGTGAATTTTTTCGATTGTTTCGGGTGTAGAGACCTCAACTGGGCGTCCAGGACGTTCGGCATCTTCAGTGCTTGTACGGCCACAACGAAATTCAGTAAACCACTTTCTTAGTGCAGAGTCCCCATAGTATTTATCAAGCTTAGCCTTGGTCTCGGTAATGGTTTTTTTTCGCAAGAAATAATGCTTAATAAGCACACGAAATTCACTTTTTTCCATTTTCTCCTCAAATTAGTGAGTAGTCTGATAAAAATAGCTGTCAAACACAAACTAACTGACGCAGCAAGTTTAAATTTTGACAGGAGTCAACTGACAGATGCCTGTTGACAGGAGCAGTGTTGCTTTTTCAGTAAAGAGGTCAGAAATTCAAAAAGTCACGGACTTATTGACCCGCCCTCGTATATGTAGACTTCCTCTTATACGGGTAGATCTAATGCAATCGCGTTTAATGACTCCACTAGACATCCTTAGCATTTTCATTTCCGCTGCCGTCATTTTGTTTTTAAACGCTTCGTACATTGTCCAGCACTGTGAACCGTATATAAGAGCTGGTCTAACAACCGCGGTGTAGAGTTTCCCCTTTAATTTAAGTGGAAATTTTCGGTCGCAAAAGATTCCCGAATTTTCCCGCCATTTCATCCATCCCACACTCGCTCTGTGGTTTACGTCGTCGTCACATTTCGCTTCCATGTTAACGATTGATCCTAAGTACTTAAAGATAGTGCTTTTCGGAAGGACTACTCCGTCTAACATTATATCCGGAACAGGTCGCAACAGATGTGCAAAGGGGCACGTCAAATGCTCCGTCTTTGAACGACTTATTTTAAACCCGTTTCTCTCTAGCGCATTTTTCCATGAATCTAAGGAGTTCTGCAAATCTTCGACGTTATCGCTTATTATAACTGTGTCGTCAGCGAAGAGAATTGGCGTTACATTTGCTTCGCGCATGCAGTCTTTTAAAAGATAGCCGAATACTACGTAAAAGAGGAAAGGACGTTCGTTTAAGACTCTTTCGACGATTTTCATTGTGTATGACATGAGCTTGATTGAACGGTAGTTGTTGCATTCTCGAGTGTCGCCTTTTCCTTTGTATAACGGCACCAAGAAGCTACTTCTCCATTGATTTGGCATAGGTTGTCCACATTTTAATTTATTGAAAAGTTTCGATAGCCAAACGTTGCCGATCCCCTCCATCTTCGACCAAAACTCTGATGGAATGCTGTCTGGTCCCGCCGCTTTCCCCCACTTCATTTTTCCAATTGCTATACTTATTTCTTCGATTGAAAAGTCCGAAACTTCCTCCTCGAATAGACCAGTTGTCGGCACGATATCACGTGGAAACTGTTTGTTAAGCAACTCCTTGCTGTATTCAAGCCACCGGTCACAAATTTCCTTTTCATTTGTTAGTAAGCGACCGTCTGCGTTTTTGATGTATTTCGGCGAGGTTATTTCCATTGAATTTTTTCTCCTCTGTGCAGCGAGCTTAAAAATATTTGGCACTTTAGTATTGTACGACGTTTGAACTTCTTGTATACCTTTTGTTCTATCTGCCGATCGTGAGGATATTTGTTCCAACTCCTGGTACAGGTTTTCCGCTTCTGCCGCTCGAGTTCGAGCCAGGACTTTCTTTGCGATCTTTTTAAGACACTCGTATTCAAGAGCCAGTCGAGCTTTTTCGTTATCGTCGCTCCGATCGCATTTTGTCCACGTTTGGAATGCACTCTTCATGTCGGCCACAGCTCGTTTGGTTTCGTCATTCCACCACCATGTTTCTTTGCCGTCGTGATGGTATTTCGATATAGTCCCCAAATGCGACTTTGCGAGTGTTATGCATACCTCATGCATGCTGTTTCACATTTCTTGCGGGCTAAGTGAGTCTGCTATACCATTTATATTTTGAAGTACTTCTTTAGCCAGTGCGATAAATCTTGCGCTTCGTTCCTTCGATAGATTATACCACCGGATTTTTGGCTTTCCACTCGATGCACGTGTTTTCGGTAGTTCCGCCGTGAAAAATTCTGTAATGAGCAGACGGTTTTGGCTTACTAGCGATTCTCCAAGTATTACTTTACAGTCCTTAACACGGTTTCTCATCGACATTTTGTAGAGGTGATAATCTATTTGCGTTTCGTGGCCTCCGCTGCTTTAGGTGATAAGATGTCGTTGATGTTTAATAAACATTGTATTTAAGACGGTTAAGCCGTAAGCCCTACACGCTACAAGGATGTCTTCGCCAGCTAAATTTCTGGTTCCAAAGCCTTTACCGCCGTGGCAGTCCTCATAATCAACATTTGTTTCTCCGACGTGGCCATTTAAATCTCCGCCTACGAAGAGCATCTCATTGATAGGTATATTTCTAAGCAAATTACCGAACTCTGATCAAAATTTATCTTTTTCCGATTGGTCGCATCCATTTTGTGGGGCGTACGCGCTAACAATGTTCCACGTTTCATTGTGTATGACGAGTTTTACACTCATTAAGCGGTCGCTTATTTTCAGAATACCAACGATATTGCTAAGAAGATCCGCTGCAACAACGATACCAACACCGTTTCTGCGACGCATAATCGCTTCCAGTTCTAAACTTTTTGAGGTCATCGATCCGACGTTCCAACTTGCAAACCGAAGTTTAGGAAAATATTTTGAAAACTTCATTTTGCCCGCCCCCTGAATCCGTCGGGCTCTGACACAAGCACTTCTGCTTGCTCTGGGATCACCCGAGTACGTTGCAATCGTGGTGCCCAGCGGGGTAGTGCTATTAATTGCGATCATTTCCATGAAGTGTATCTAAAGTTTGAGTGGTTTGACACTTGTATGCTCATTTCGAATTGATTGACTGTTCTTTTACCCCACCGGTAGTCTCCAGACGTGGGAATCCACTGATTGCATACAAACTTGTGGGAAAGTTTTAAGGTGTTAAAGTGTCACAGGCTCATTTTTGGTGTCATAGTTGCCTGTATATGATTGGTGTCCCATTTAGTCGCCTCTTACGACAAGCTGGGACGCACTGCGGCACTATTCTTTATCCGATGCCGCACGGACGGCCATTATGCCCCTTATGTTGTGCGAAATACAAAAGCCTACGGAAACCCCGAGCGTATCGCTGTTGCTGCAGTAATGCGGTTTGTGCTGAGCACTCAACACTTTTATATCGGTGCCAAACTTGCACTGCTGCACTAGTTACATAGACAAAATAAATATTTAATTAATATATACGAGTAAATTACCTTACCTATAAATTTATTGTTTATTTTAATTTTCTCTCTCTACAATATAAGTTTTCGGACTGAAAACAACTGTAAGTTAATTAACAAAACAATCAGGCACAACTGCGTAATGCTAATATAGTACTATACATTTCTTGAAAACTTTTACACAAATCCTTGTAGGTCCCTACGAACCTTGTTGCTACTATAACGCTGTCGAAGCTATCGCTGATCGGAGGGTGAAGGCTAAATGAAGTACAACATTTAAATATGACAGCCGGGGATACTGCTCACTTCTATTTACAATGTCCAAACAAAGTGAATTGTAAATGTTACGTGTGCGTAAAAACCGAAACAATGAAGGAAAAAAAACAGCCACAACGCCTTGTGGTTGGTGTTTAATGACCATACACCAATATCATGAACAAAATGTTTATTATACCTATGTACGTAAGGCACCGATACGTAGCGGGCTCTTGCAGTGTGTCAAAATAAGAATTACTTATCTTAGGAGCAGATACAACCGACAATTTAAGTGCACAGGTATAGCCGACAACTTCAAAAAATATTTCTCAGGGGGCAAAGCTATTCCTGAACTTCTGGAAACAAAACTAATTTACATGGCTATCAGCGGACACTTGGTGGTGGTTCAAGCGGAGTATTTCACTCAAAGCCCAGTCAGTAGATGATTAAAATATCATTTCTCAAAAAGTCTAGTTGGTTTGCAGCTAATAACAGATGAGGATCAGTTTGAGAGTAGTGTGAGCATACTTTATCATTGGCAGCACAACCGTCCTCAAAAGTCATCGCATTTAAGAGATCCATCGGCCCCTTAATTATAAAAGCATTGAATCAGAATCCTAGGTAAAAATCGAAGATCTTGCTCTCCCGTACGCATAGAATGGTCATAAATGAATTCTTTTTGCTGGTGAGATAATTTTAACTCTTGAAGAATCGGCCAACAAACAGAAGAAAAGATAGATTGGTATGCTCAGTCATCACAACACGTTCGAAGAGTTTAGCGTGGCCAGTTCAACCTGATGGTTGGGTGGGGAGTCGTCTACGATAAGGTCACCGAGGTTCATTTCTACGTGAAAGTTATCAAAACCTCGGCAAGTGTTAATGACGTTTTAGAGAATGTTGTGGAGCTCCCCGGCAAAACGAAATTCGCAAATAAGCCGTGAAACTAAGACTCTGCTCATTTCTACTTATGATTTGCCATCTATTAGCCCACACCTAATTCCATTAGACCACGGAATATAGTCCTTTAATGAGACTCTGGCCAGCATTACTCGACATCCAAGTATTGAGTTTCTGAAGCGCTCTCTTGTTCGAGCAGTGGAAGATTTTCAAATGCATGAAATGCGTACTGCAACATTTCCAATGTCTTCGCTACATTTCATGTGCATATAACATGATGTGGTTGCACTGTCTGGAGGTTAAAGCAAAGCAGTGTTGGGCAAACATTAAATCTAATTAATTTTTAACAATTAACAATTAAATTAATTAAATTAGACGCTCAGCAATTAAATAATTTTTTTAATTAACAATTGTTAATTGTGGTTTCAGCAATTTAAATATTTAATTGTTAATGTTAAGAGAAATTAAAATTGACAATTAAATATATAAATGTATAGATTCGTACAACTTTTTACAAATTCCTGTTTGTTTACTCCAAAAAGTTGCAACAAACAGAGCTGATGAGAGAGATAAACATTTCCCCTCCATTGAAATAGTTGCAATTTTCTGCCTCATCTATTTCTGTGGGTAAGTTGTGTAACAACTGTCAAAGCAAACAGTTATTCTGCGAAACAACAACAACCACCAAATTCACTAATTGACATTTGACGTTTTATACACAAATGTGGGTTGAGCGAATTTTCTGGCATCTTTGAATTTTGACAGCTTTTACCCATTTCAGCACAAAAAGCAACCAAATAAACCTAAAATAAAATAAAAAATAGTAAAATCATATTTTCATATTCAAAATTCATTACTTTCACTTAGTTCAAGTATAATTCTCGTCGTTTCTCTCAAAATTTAAATTTTTTGTCAACACAACTGGCTTTTCTAACATCTGGTCTGATAACCTATACGATTTTTGCAAGTATAGGAAAACATTCTTTCCACAGGTCCAGAGGACGGTAGAGGTGTATTATATTTAATGAAACATCTCTGATCGTTGGGTATCTACAATAAACAAAATAGTAAAGTCTCCACTTCTTCGGCAAAAATTGAAGCGCTAATAATTTGGAATTTCGTCTTCCACTTCCTAGTCCGAAGCCGGGTGGATCAGCTTGAACTATATATTTATTTGTTAGAAAGAGGGAAGCACACAATTTAAATTGCGAATGCGATTGAAAATTAGCAATTAAATTGCAATTAATTTATTTGTTGATTAATTTAATTGCAATTAAAATATTAATATCAATTGTGATTGAAATGTATTGCAATTAAATTGATTAAAATTGATATTTATTGTTGTCCTACTGTGTAGGTAAGTGGTTACAGCGCATGACGTTATTGAATGTGATGGGTCTATCACATATGGCCTCTCAGTCAATCCCTTCAAAACTGAACTTGTTTTGTTTACGATAAGGAGATAAGTAACTGATCACCATCCTGGATAACAAACTTCTTTAGACTTAACATCTCATCTCTTAATATTGATGGTCTTCACTATCAAAATGAATCTCCGTCCGGAAAGAAGTCACTTTAGTTCAATACGCATTCATATTTTAAGGACAATGTGATCAAAATCTAAGCCAGGAAATAATGTAGTCGGATCTTAATGGATGACTCCAAAACCCATCTAGAATAGGGATCTGATATTTGATTTGAAGGCCATGATACCAACCACGAGACTTCAGTGCCAATGAACTGTATTACTCGTATATATAAAGACTAAAAAAGACTTAATATCTTTTTGGTCACGATATGATTTCGGGAAATGACATCGCCGATGGAGTTACCTGGAAAGGAGGCACAGCGATTGCTCCTTAGAAATATAGCAGCACTCAACAAAAGTTACAAAAGTTAGGTGAATTCGGAGCTAAAAGCGACTTCTCACTGTCTAAATGGAACAAGTTTGCCCGGCGAATATCTACTGACTCTTACTCCGAGCCTCTGCTCGCTGACTTATTTAAGATTGCCCTGTAGTCCGGTTTTCCGCCCTCTACCATGAACGGATTGATCCTGAATTTTGATCCTAATATCCCTTATCGACAATGCCATAGCTGAAAGAAATCTAGAAAATTCGACATCTCCAACATTTATATCTTAAGATAACAGCTTTCCAAACAGTTTGTTTAATTTCCATCCCCACTGTATACCATTCTTATAGAGACATAGCAAACAAATTATGCAAATAATTGTGGCATCTCATAAGCTGTGCAAACAACAAAGCCGTCAAAAATATATGAAAACATATCTAGAGCAGAAATGTTTGTTGTTTTCGTATTCTCAATAGAAATTCACTTGAAAAGGTCGAGACCTCCTTATCTTGGCAAAAGGGCACGGTACCCAAACAACTTCTCTGGTCTTTTCATTTCGAAATACGAATATTCGCATCTAATGTTTCTCATTTACTCGTTGTAGATACTAAATACTCAGTCCCTGTGGAGTGTCTTGGAGATATGAAATTAAAATTCACCACAAAACGAAAACAGAAAATGTAAACAAAGGCAAAGGAGTCATTTCACGTCTTCTTGGACTTCTTCGTCCTTCTTCCGGGCTATCCACCATCAAGAAGCATCCAAAACGTACACCGGAACTGGGACACATTATGACAATGGTATCAAATTAAATGCAGGAAACTCCTCGACATTATTGCTGACTGTCAAGCAGTCAAATACGTTTCATTAAAAAATTTAACGCAACTCGAATCGTTCACAGGTCATAGCAATTCAGAATTCCCTTTCTTGTCTATGGCATCCTTAAATTTCTCCATAAAGTTGTAACAGCCTTGGGTAAGCTCTAACTCTTCCCAATCCTCTTGTCAGTATCATGTAGTCTTTATTTTGTATTTAGGGAAGTCTGTGTTGGGATGCGCGATGTTTCCAGTGTACGAGTACAATGTGTTGGGTAAATTACGCGTGAATTTAAATGAACGTCAAGGATGTGATGCCGGTACCAGAACGACGACGGCATGGAAACTGTCGCGTTGTTGGGAAAGTCCTTCGAAGGATATTTTTTGTTTTTATATTATTTGTTTGTATGTTCTTGTATTTATTTGTTTTTTAATCTTAACGGTACACGTTTGGAACATCTAAATCGCTAAGACGTATGGAGATCGCACTTAATGAAAGTTTTCGACTTGTTTTTGGAAATTAAGTTGTTCGTTCGGAGGAAATGAAGAGCGATACAAGTGAAAGGATAGTATAGCACTTAGCAGTGGAATTAAGGAATGGGCTACATCTGTACCTGAAACTTATGAATTTCGAACGGCAAATGGGGGACAGAGATGTTAAAGATAATGCCTGATGCCTTTGGGGCGAAAGAGTAAATCTACGTCTCCTAGAAAAGGAGATTGTATTTCTATGTTGAGAGCGGTACGATTCAAATCATTTCGACTAGCTTGAACAGTACAAATGGACAATTAATATTAATGATGACTAAGTGGGCGCACGTGTTCTGAGCGTGTTCTTCTTTAGTAACCCATGACAGCAAAGCGACTGGGGTATTTACACGTCCATCCGTAAATGCCTTTAGAAGTCGATAGCAGGTGGGGAATTTGAGAGCAAATTGAAGTGTATCCGAACCGTAAATTGGAGAAAAAATGTGAAAACAAAAAACAGTATTCCTTTGCCTTGGTTCATTAAAAAATGTTTTGTTTCATGTACGTTGGAGGCCACCCACAGGGAATGTCTACAGATTTCTAAGGAATCAACCTGAACGCCCATTTTAAGGTTAAAGATTTTTCCCGGTAATCACCAGCCTACCTTTATAAATCAATCTATTTGATTTCAACAAAGTACGAAAGATGTTAAAGCTTGTATACTACTCGAATACATCCCACCATCACCGATATGGTCCGCAGCAGCTTTAATTTAAAACACTTCAATGGAAGGAGGTTAGTATGATGCTCGACACGTTTTAGACAAGAGTATGCCAGTATCCCATCATGTACCAAGGGGACATGCAGCCTACGTGACCTTGCTGTTTCGCTCAGGACTGATGTGTACTGGCCATCAGCTACGCTCTCCAAACTGAAGTTGTTCTTTTTACGTGGAGCGAAAAGCTGTCTTTGGTCTTAAGACCAAACATATCACGTCGAAGGCTTCCAAGAGGCTGTTTGGCTTCGAATCTACGCGGCTATGGGACTATCTCGACTGCATAGACCCCATGCACCATTGGGTCTGCTCTAGACGCACTGATACGTCTCCTTCCATTCTTATCATGGGCTACAGTTGCACTCTTTATCGTCTAATGAGGGTTGAACTTTTATTGCGAGAGGAATGCGAAATCGGCTTTCCTTGTGCTTGAGCCAGGAAAGAAAGGACTTCCTAAATCCTCTGACAACATACAAACTAATTCGAGAATGCAAAACTTCAACGAAAGATGAATTCAATGAGCCTAGCTAAGGTCATGAGTCGCAATAGAATCACAGAAAATTAAATCGCCGCTGAATTTACTAGTCAAGTTTCAGGGCTGAGTTTTCCTGAACCGAACTTGTATTTCGCCGATGTATTTATGAGACTGAAGACTGCTGTTGGATATTGCTTTTCTCTCACTTTCATACTTACTTTAGGTGGCGCTACAGTCTGGGATGGACCTGGGTGTCAGTCAACAAGCATCTCCAGCCAGCTCGGCCTTTCTTTCAGCTATCTCCAGTTTCGCACGCTAAGTTGGCTCAGGTGCCTTTGCAACTGATCCAGATCCTTAATGGTACGCGGAGGGCAATTTGAACGTCATAGCTAGAGCATTACTCGTAGGTCTTGTTCAAGAGCTCATAGAAGGTATCTTTGGTGCCAACATCTTTCTCCACTGTCGGGGCCGACTGTGGCTCTGCTGCTTAGTTTTCTTGTTCATCTCTTCAGTTCTTTGTTTGGATCTTGTTGCCTAGATACGTTGATTTAATTTTTTTTTTAAAACTTCCGAAGATTTTTCTTAGATTGCCCGTAGCATTTGCCTTGTTTTCTCGATATTTCTGGGTTAGCCTTCTTTCCTCTATGCTTGTAGTACTCAAGGCCTGTTCTACTTCTTCTTTTCCTTGCCGCTTCATAGACAAGCTACTCCATTATGTGTCCGGAACAGCTTTCTTCATCCAACCATGGCTTACGTAAAAGTGGTCGAGTAAAACTCATTTCGTCTGTCATGGGTTCTTGGCATCGATTCCACTGCTCTTCAGGACTTAACGTTGGTTGGGAAGAATATTTCAAGTAGGTCAGCGAGCATCTCTTTGTTGCTGTGGTCTTCGATTTATCAGTAGATGTACCTTAGCTACAACAAAGTATGTTTGTCGTTCGGAAAGTTTGGACATCTATAATACTGGAGGGATACTTTTGTGGTCAGTTTGGTTTACCGTATGATACTCAAGTAGCTTACACAATTTAGTGTCAAATTTCCTTTTAAACTTCAACCTTGTGGTACACCATTTCCTAAATATTAATCTTCAAAGCTAGTCATCACAACTGATCTTGAATTAAATAATAGTTCACCTGAGAAGGCTATCCGCGAGTTGAACTCATTATTCGATAATTTACTACGGGAAACGAATAGCTGAAATCAGATTATAGATACTCGTACGACTAGTTACCAAAACCTGTCCATTTATCCCAGTCGGCTATTTGACTGCGTGGGTGGCTTAAATATCGTTTTTGCGGTTGAGATTAACTTGTATTGCAATGACAATAGAATGCGGTTGATAAGAAGTAAAGAAGGGAAAGGTCTTGAGTAGGTGATAGCATAATAATAAATATTTTATATTTTGTTTTTCATTTAAGTAATAAAAAGAACGCCTAACCCTACGCAGTGTGTGTAATATTGAAAAGCTTAGATTGCAATCGGTTTGACCTGAACAGGTAGGCCGGGATGGACAATTGTAATGTGGCCAAGATGGCTTCGTTGAAGGACATAGCAAATATAAGCGTCCTTCGAGGTTATGACATAGTCCGTCGTTTATTGTAAGGCCAGTGAAGCTTCTCAAGTTTCCTGATGTGAGAGAAGTAGCTTACACAGTAGTTGTTGATTGGAGAACAGTTGAAGACCCCAGTGCGACGAGAGTTGTAGTAGTGGAAACAAAAGTCTTAATTTGTTTGGCGACATTGGCGACACATGTAAGTGAAACCTTAGAGAGCGGCACATTAACGAAATGAAGATGGCCCGTAACTGCTCAAAATTCCGCAGACTTCATAACACGTTCAAAGATGGATAAGCGTGAAATATTCCACTAAGCCAGGTCCTACGTTTTTGGCGGGAATCGAGTCTAAGTGTCCGCGAGTTGAGTCGCTGCCAAGTAATAAACAGTTTTTAATATGAGTGAACCAACAAAGACGATTTTAGTTTCCAAGATCTTGAGCTGTGCACGATCTGTAATTGCTCTGGCGATGAATTGTGTTAGCAGCCGTTCAACAATCACTCTTCTCTTAGCACTTCACCCTCGTCGTGGTGTGTTAGAGGTAGAGTACCTAATATCCTGGCATCTTTGATTGCCTCGGCTAAAACCTAAGGGCAGTGATGCGAATATTCTTTTAACTATAGCATTGCTGTCCACCCTCTCGATTTGGCTAAGTCGACATACACTAGTACTGCCTTTTCAGGCTGTATCCACATCTTGACACCTCGTAGAATTTGCCATTTCATTTTCTTCTCCATTCGGCTTCCTCGCAAATGGACCATAAATTCGACGAAGGATTTTTCATCCAAGGATGCGCAGAATTAGTTCTGATTTCGTCCAGATTAAGGTCTTGGGCAGGAGACCTCTGTCTTTCTGGTCAAGAATTTTAACACCATCTGTTTGGATAAACCGAAGTAGAAACAATTTCTTAGGATCAATCTTTACTATGGTGTCATTTGGGGATATAATGCTCAATCCGATAGGTGAACTTAGGTGATGTTTTGTTCAGTTGGTTGATGAATGTTGCCTAACTAGTCGCTCACATTCAAACCAACTTTTTTAGCCTTTTCTTCGATTGCTGCACATCCCCAACGTCTGCTTATCTCAATAGCCGGATTGATTTGTGGAAGCTTAAAGAAATCGCATGAAAGTGCATCACCTTCATGAAATGCGGCACATGTCTTTAACAGTTTTGAAGAAGCATATCGCATGCTTTCAAGTGTTAAGCGGGATAACTGCCTCAGTTTTCTTGCTATTCTAAATTCAGTCATTTTCCTATACAGTTCCGGGCGAGGAATGCTGCCACACGTGCCCTTAAATCCATAAAGAGGTGATGTGTCTCGACTTGAAACTCGTTGGATTTCTTCACGATTTGCCGGGCCGGAAGCCACATTGGTATGTTTCGATTATTGTGGCGCAAAATGGTATAAGACGTTCACGCAGTAGACACCCTGGGCAGGATCCTATAAGCGTTATTAAGCAAGGACATGCTTTCGTTGTTCCTGCAAAGACAAAGAATCGCCTACTTTTATGTATGGGCCAAATAGAGCTGTCACTCAAGTTGTAAGTCATGTTTTCGACAGCCGATACTTTATTTATTATTTGGTTCACGTTTCTTACCAAAGATCACTTTCTTATTCAAATTTTATAGTCCCAGTGGGATGGCATAAGCCGACCGTCGGAAGGGGGACTATTACATCGACCTGAATTGAGCCTTCTCCAGCCCTATCACTCTATTTAGTTGGGCACCATTTGGGGTCTGTTGAAAATCCTCCGTAAACAATAAATATTCCGCTCTGAAGCCGATCCAACTAATCAACCTCTACGATCATGGGTAACAATTTTTGTTAGAATCACAATCGAGTTGCAAAGCCCACTAAAATGTAAAGGAAGAGAGCTTAAAGTAGCTCTATATAAACATTATGATCAGCCTCCTCCAATCGGCAGCAGAATTGAATTTTTCAAAAAAGAATGAGTAGGTGCTTAGTCATTTCGAAAGAGAGATGTGTTTCGTGCCCGACGGATAGTATAAGAGAAGATGGAATCAGGAACGGTACGGGCTCTACAGCAACATAAACTCAACAAAATGACTTAGAATTCGTAGCTCGAAAAGTCTTCGGACGCTTTACCGAGGGCAGCAGAGGAACACCATTCGCAGGTGTAAAGAAACCTCAAACAATTTGACTGGCGGAGCTAGAAGTAAGTAGATGGCTGCGCTCCAGATTTCGGACGTTGACTTTAAGCAAATAAATATTTAGATTTTAAAATTGCAATCGTTAGTTCGTCAACAAATGAATTTACTGGATAAGAAGCGAAAGATTAAAGATCTTTTATAAAACTTGAAAGAGTGTCGGTGTAAAAATGGACCCCTGGGGCAGATCAGCATTTGTGGACATCCGACTTGAAACAGTCTAAAGGAATTGTTGTGAATTGTAGAGATTTGTACATTTTCCACTAAACAATTTGATGTCAAGTTTAGTCAAAAGCCTTAGAAGTTTGAAATATGGTCTACACAACAGCAGCGTACAGACGATAGATGAAGTTTGGGGATAGGTCCCATTTCTAACCAATGCTATGGCAGGTGTACAATGAAGTTATACTTTCTTGGATCTTTCCCTTATGTTTGGGAACTTCACCTCAAACTCAAACGATGGTAAAGGTTAAATTCAAAAAAGGTTCAATAAGCTCACTAAACACGCACACATAACACTCGCAAAGTCCCATCTGGGGACTATATCGAAATGCCATCACGTCGGCAAAGAAACATGGTGGTGGAATAAAGAAACCAAACGAGCTGTGGCCGACAAGAAGAGTGCATTCCAAGCGTGGACAAAATGCGGCTCTTGAATACGAGTGTCTTAAAAAGATCGCAAAGAAAGTCCTGGCTCGAACTCGTGCGGCAGAAGCGGAAAACCTGTACCAGGAGTTGGAACAAATATCCTCACGATCGGCGGATAGAAGACAAGCTATCCAAGAAGTTCAAACGTCGTACAGTACTAAAATGCCAAATATTTTTAAGCTCGCTGCACAGAGGAGAAAAAATTCAATGGAAATAACCTCGCCGAAATACATCAAAAACGCAGACGGTCGCTTACTAACAAATGAAAAGGAAATTTGTGACCGGTGGCTTGAATACTGCAAGGAGCTGCTTAACAAACAGTTTCAACGTGATATCGTGCCGACAGCTGGTCTATTCGAGGAGGAAGTTTCGGACTTTTCAATCGAAGAAATTAGTATAGCAATTGGTATAGCGGGGGAAAGCGGCGGGACCATCAGAGTTTTGGTCGAAGAAGGCAACGTTTGGCTATCGAAACTTTTAAATAAATTAAAATGTGGACAACCTATGCCAAATCAATGGAGAAGTAGCTTCTTGGTGCCGTTATACAAAGGAAAAGGCGACACTCGAGAATGCAACAACTACCGTTCAATCAAGCTCATGTCATACACAATGAAAATCGTCGAAAGAGTCTTAAACGAACGTCCTTTCCTCTTTTACGTAGTATTCGGCTATCTTTTAAAAGACTGCATGCGCGAAGCAAATGTAACGCCAATTCTCTTCGCTGACGACGCAGTTATACTTAGCGATAACGTCGAAGATTTACAGAACGCCTTAGATTCATGGAGAAATGCGCTAGAGAGAAACGGGTTTAAAATAAGTCGTTCAAAGACGGAGCATTTGACGTGCCCATTTGCGCATCCGTTGCGACCTGTTCCGGATATAATGTTAGACGGAATAGTTCTTCCGAAAAGCACTATCTTTAAGTACTTAGGATCAATCGTTAACATGGAAGCGAAATGTGACGACGACGTAAACCACAGAGTGAGTGTGGGATGGATGAAATGGCGGGAAAATTCGGGAATCTTTTGCGACCGAAAATTTCCACTTAAATTCAAGGGGAAACTCTACACCACGGTTGTTAGACCAGCTCTTAAGTACGGTTCACAGTGCTGGACAATGTACGAAGCGTTTAAAAATAAAATGACGGCAGCGGAAATGAAAATGTTAAGGATGTCTAGTGGAGTCACTAAACGCGATTGCATTAGATCTACGCGGATAAGAGGAAGTCTACATATAAAGAATTCGGTAACCGAACAGCTTGAGGTGAGTAGAATAAGCTGGTATTGCTACGTTCAAAGAAGATCTGCGGAAAATCCGGTTAAAAAGGCACTATCAACTACGTTCACTCCAACTGTAAGAAAACGAGGTTGGAAAAAGAATTCCTGGATTTCTCAGATGGCAAATGCGCAACAACGCCTGGGGCTAACCACTGAAGCGATCCAGGACCGAGCATTATGTAGACGCGTTCTGCGGTCTGCGACATTAGCCAAACCCATAAGCATACGTTCGTATAACGAGGAAAGGGTTAATAAAAGGATAAGAAGAAGAAGCTCACTGAACACGTGAAAGAGATCATACGAAAGGAAACAACCTGCCATTTAAATCAAGTAACTCTCGCCTGAAAGATCAGTATGAAAACAAGATAGAAAAGATCTGAATCGAATACATACATCTGTATATATAGCCGAAAATTATGAGCAATAGAATTGTAAATTTTCTAGAACAGCATATAACATATTCTACTTCCTTATCGCTATTCCATTCAAATCTTCGATTAACATAAAATAAATCTTTCAACAAATACAAAAAAGAAAATTGGCAAAAGATACCCATAGGCCCTAGAGACCCATAGAAGTGTTATAAATATCTATAGAACTGGTAATTTAAATCCTGATGAAAGATATCACGATAGAGTGACATTTAGACACTGATAACCTCAGGGCTTCGTCAAAGTCATCATTTTTCATTGTCAGTTAGTCGCTTGCAGCATAAGAAAAAGAGATTTACGACTAAATTTCAGATAGTATCTGCATAATATGCCATTTAAAATAATTTACCATATGGATTGCCTTCTGCAAAGAATGCGGAATCAACTGTGCGAATAATTTGTCATAAGTTGTATAAGATGATTGCTACTATTATTTCAAGGTTAATCCATAAGAGAGTCATTCATTCAAAGTGTTTTTGATTTAATTAAATTTTCTTATGAACATCAACGCAACGGTAGATCAAAAGAAAAATAGAAAGAAAAAAAGCCCAAAGAATACTTTACGAGTATATTTCAAAACTGGGCAAAGATAAGCCTCCTAGACAGACCCACCTGAAGATAAATGTTTTTAATATAAAAAAACACCTTGAAGGTGAATAATTATCGGCATTTATCACTACCTACGCCATCGTTATCTTATAGCCGAGCAGAGTTGTATCCGTACGTTATAGTTACTTATGCCTCTGCTCCAATTTGTTTATTCTTGGAAAATTGATTGACACAGTTTTCCATCCCGCTACAGATGCGAGCATCGGTGTTGACAACCGCGTATCTAAGAGACTAAAACCATCATTTTCGGACGTGAACTTGAGATGCGATTAAGTCACTATACCATATGAATATTATGAATTGAATTTAAACAGCTTCATGTGTATCAATGAACTTCATTTCAAAACAAACCTACCAACGACTGTGTTGTACATATTTGAATATGTCAACACCAACACTTAAAAATTTAGATTTTGAAGACCGGTTGTTTGCGATTTTTGTCACTCGGCCCATATAGGGTATGTCAACTGGAGTTTGTTGTTTGACACGAAAAGACCTACAAATCCGGTTGCTTCAATTACAAAGGCGAACTTATGGTGATTCAAAATTTAATTTGGATTGTATTTACCGTATTTATCTGGTAATTAAGCGCCATTAGTAGGCAGGCATCAAATTACCGTGAAGACGATATTGGGTGATGTGTACAATTTGCATTTTTCAGCCATAAATATCTGCAGATGCTTTGAATTGTGCCAGAGAAGAAATTTAAATCGTTTTGTAGGAGTGCCTTTGGATTAATTTTTAGGCAAAAAAACTGAACAATTTTGGTAAGAACAGGTCAGCATTTGCATGGTGGGTCATTGCCTCGTAATTAAGAATTGATTGATAGCAGAGTTAAAAAGATTCAAATACCATCCCAATACAAAGAACTCATCGAACGATCCCACATTCATAACTTGAAAATATTTGTTTACGACACCGACTTGGGAATCAGCGTCGAGAATGCTAGCACTTTGAAGAAACCTGGTAGACTGGTATATGTATGTCATTAACTACTACAAAGTAAGCCCTTAGTGCATAGATATCAAACAGTGCGCCACATCACTTTCGCAAACAGACTTTCTTGTCCCATTTTCGGTACACATTTTTTCAAAATTTACTCCAACGGTCTTGAAAGGGTTCAGGTCCGTTTGTTAACTTTTTTATTACCATCAATGCCCTGATGTCAGAAAACCCACATTAGTTTTGCTTGTTCCTTAAGCTATGCTTTTGGAGGGGTTTGAAGCAGTACATGTGTGGTTTGGAGTCAAGGATATATGAGTTAAGGGCATTTAAAGCTGCTTGAATTGGCGCATTCTTAAATGGCATTTAGCTCAGCTTGAAAAACAAAAGGACTCTTTCTCATAGCAATTGGAGTGCTTGTCTTTGGTTCGTGTTTACCAGCTCGCACTACCCTTTCCATTTGGAAACCATCCGTATACCACTTTATTCCATTTTGGCTGTTCGGTGGGTTGTTGTTGACCCAAGCTTTTTTGCTGAGAATCTCCGTGGAGAATCCTTTGTCGAAGCTTAATGTCTTTTGAAGGCGGTCTGTTACCGCGTATATCATGCCAATTTTTGGTATTTCAGAGAGCGGGGTCTTTAGGTCCGCCTGCGTAATGCCACCTTGTTGATAAATAAGTGAGCAGGTCGTCTATGACCAAAAACGGAAGGAGGAGTGAGAGTCCTACACGAAATTTTTCCTGATGAAGTATTGATTACCCGGCTTTCTAGCATCGATTTGATCCAGTTAATGGTCGTTTGATCGATATTTCTGTGGAGCAAAGCATTTAATATGGAGTCCTATCCAATTTTTTCGAAAGCACCCTCTACGTCCAGAATCGCGCGGAGTGCAATTTCCTTATTTCCTGCTGTCAGCTTTAACAGAGCTACTTCTGTTGATTTGCCTGTCTGGTACGTGTACTGGCACGAATGCAGCGGCAAGCCACCTCTAAGCATTCCACAATGTGCACGTCAATAACTATAAACACAAAAAAAAAAAACAAAAAAAAAAAAAAACACTGTGGCGCTGGCAGCCCGGTATGAGCCATGGCCTAGCTTCTTGACACTCATTTGTGTTGCTCATGTTGTCATTTTAGTCACATCTGAGCGGGGCCTACGGTTTATCGCCGAATCTGAACGGCACTCCTTAGAAGCTTTTTCGTAGGCAATTTTACTTTCGGGAGTTTGCCATTGCCCGCCGAAAGGGTGATGGCGATTTGAAAAACTGTTGGTGACCCAGCCAGGAATCGAACCCAGACTGTCTGCGTGATAGTCCAATGAGCTAACTATCGCGCCATCGCCATCGCCAAAAATAAACATTGTTTTCAAATTAAACCATCTCGAGCTTATAGGTCGCTATGAGTTCGAGCTTATAGGGAGTTCACTAGGCTTGTTGCCTGGTTTGGGGATAAATACTACGTTAACCTCCCTCCAAGTACGTAGTATATAGCCCAAGTTGAAACTGAACTTAAATAAGGTTATTAGGGTAGGTACAATAGAGTCAAGCCTTTCTAGCAACAAAGCTGGGAAAATATCGTTTATACTTGCTGCCTTATATGGTTTGAATAAGCCTAAAGCCCACTTCACCATATGCGGCCTGAATAGTTTTCGGGAAAAACTTTTGATTCAGCTGAGGTTTCTCGGGAATGGAAGCTTAGTTGACTACCCGTTAGACATGTTAATGTAAAAAGACCCTGGTAGGTGAACTGGAAGCAATGTGTTTAGGGTTTCTTCGCAGTCGGTTGTGATTGTGCCATCTAGTTTGATTAACAACTCTTTGCAATTAGTGTGATCTTTGGAGAGGGCTGTATGGAGTCGTGCAACAACTGGAAGTTTTCAAGCTTCTCGCAGTTGGTACCCCAGGAGGCTTTATTTGATCTTCACAACTCTTGGTTCTAAAAGGTAAAAAGGGATTTGAATTGTTCCCAATTTCCGATGCGTTTAGCTTTGTTAAAAAGCTTCACTGTTTAGAGTTTTGAATGATCACATCGTCCGAATACTTAGCATCACTCATTTTTAGTTCATTTAACCAAGAATAGTATTTGTAAATAATCTATAGATTTGATAGTGAAACATTGGTATATATAGGTATGTTCGAATTACTCTTGTGCCTTTCTAAGAGAATCTTAAATTGATCCAATGGCATTATTTAAGGGCTCATTGTAGTAGCGAACATATTGTTTGGATTATTTTTGCTATCCCCGTCATCGTATGGTATAATGGTATGATCAAGGGCACTTGGATCCAGTATTGCTAAGCACACAGAAGGAAAGGCCTTCTATGCTTCCCGATTTCTGGAATAAGAACTTGCCACTACTTTCGTAAGGAGTCTAGTAAGCCAGGGAATTTGCCGGTAGTCTTGGAGAGAAAACGAGGGAAGAGCCGATTATCCCTATATTCACGATAGGTCAACTCAGTGACAAAATTATACCTACCTTCTCGCCCATTTCAATGACTTACTACGCCGCCTTCAGTATACCAGTTATAAGTATCTTTGATATTGATTTAAAAAAAGAATTTTGCAGATTCATCTGGAGGCCAAATCAAGAGAGAAGACAGCTTTTGCAGTCCCAATACCAGCTCACGGTCATGCCGTTTAGACTATGTAACGCAACTCAAAGAATGTGCCACCTAATTAACAAAATCATTCTCTACCAGTTGAAGGCGAATATCTCTATCTATCTCGATGTCCAATTAGTTTGTTCTCCAGATTTTGAATCTCATTGCAAACAATGGCGAGGAGTTAAGGGAACCAGGATTGACGATTAACATTGAAAAAAGCTGGTTTTGCTATCGCAAAATTGAGTAAATTGAGATATATCGTTGGCGATGGCTAAAGGTGAAGCATGGTATCGGCGGTAGATAAATTTCCAGTGCCAAAGAGTCCAAAGCAGCTCCGACGGTTTTTAAGGATGTCAGAGTGGTAAAAGCAGTTTATTGAGAACTCCGCCAGACTATTCGAGCCTATGATGGACTGCCTTACAAAATGAACAACTTTTGCTATGACATTTCTACGTAAGACAACCGATAGCATTCTTGCCTTAGAAAAAAATTCTGTCCAACGGAATTATAGCGTTACCGAGCTTGAATGCTATGCGGCCGTTTTGTCGGTGAAGGAGCTTAGGGCCTATGTCAAGGACTTAAACCTTATTATTATAACCCGAAGCTGATTTGAATTTGATGATAGCACGAAAGGATCTATTTGGTCGCTTCACAAGGTGGAGTCTAAAAGTTTAAGGTTTCTACTTCGAGATGAACATAGAATGGCTACCCTAAAATTAGTGTCCGATACTCTGCGACGCCCCGACATGAAAGAGCTCAGTAACCAACCCAACATTCTGCAGGTCGATCTCAACTCCATATATTTTTCATTAGAGGAATATATGGGAAGTTGAAGAAGATAATAACAGAATGGGATGCATGGAGATGCAAGATATTACTACTTACGAATAAGCAGGTAGGGACGTAGAATAAAATTACCGAAGTGGCATTCAGTAAGGTTGATTACTATAACCTTTTTTTGTCGGTGATTGGAAACAAGAAACAATATTTTCCAGTTGGACAACATTTCTGGAAATACTATATGCGTCTCTGCATGGGGGCTTTGGTGGGGTTTTTCACGATTAGAGAAAGCACTGATCGCCAATTTGGAGCTAAGTGTCCTTTATAGTACAATTTTACTAATATAAAACTTTCGGGGTAGCCACCGGGGACTCGTTCAACTTAACTTGAAGGACGAATCCACACGAGTTAACCAACGATGTGAACAGGCAGCATAGATACTGCTTTTTTGAATTACTTCAACGCATTTGAGGTTGATGGTGACAGCAGCTCTTATATCCTCGAAGCGGATTACTGACTTCCGAATATTCGGCACTTCAGTCGAAGAATTTCCAAACAGGGTGGCTTATGACCATGTAGAAAACAAACTCTTCTTGGGCAAGCAGGTACTTCGGATAAAAACGGAATCCATTTTGACATAACCGTACAAAACAGAACAAGGACAACGACGCACGTTGGGAATGGTCAATAAAGTCCACAATTGGTAGATTAGATCCTACGGGAAGCCAAACACGTTCAGATAAGTACAAACCTATTGGTATAAAACTACATTTGACAGCACCTTTACAGATAAGTTCTACTACTCGTATTCAATGTCAAAATTCAGCTACACTGGCGACTATCAGATTGCCCAGAATGAAAATGGAGATTGTTCGGTGATTTGAAGGATCGAAAACCATTTCACTAAAACATTTGTTATAGAAAAGGTACCTACGCAACGTAATGTGATGTAATTTTATCAACAAGATACGTGATCAAATTTTGCAGATAATAAACTAATGAACTTATTTGGAAGTGTTTATAAACTGTGACCAAGATCTGTTCTGGACTGTATGCACTGCTTGTGACTGCTGATAAGGTGGCACATAAGTAATCTCCTTGAAATACAATATTCAGTTTGTTTGGCTGTTTTTGTTTGGTTTAAATTCGCGGCCGCAAGCCCTTTGTTTATCAGGATGCCTATTCTAGAATTTCACAAAGCTATGTAAACATAGAACATACTCCTTGTACAGGTGACGACCGCATTACAATAGCCTATTCATCGACCCAATATGAAAAGTTGAAATCTTTGTAAATTCTTTTACTTTAAATGGAGAACGGGCATACGTAAAAAGAGATCAGATTTGAACTGTTTTGATAATCGGAATAGCTTAGATGTAGGCAGTTGCAACAACTTCTATAACTACTGCTATAAAACTACCTATACATGCTGCATATGAGCGAGCATACAGAGTAAAGCTTCTGATTGCCTTTCAATCCGGCGAAGGGCAGAGCGATCATTGTCCTGTTCAATTCAAGATGCAGCCTTCTCGATGCGTTCCTGTATAGCTACTCCGGCATCCCCTGGGTAGTGAACTAATGCATGCATCGACCTCTCTCCGATCAGAATGGCGGTTATTCTGATCCGCATCAAGGCAAAACTCGAAAACATCAGCTATAATGTGCCCATTCCCATACCGACGAGGCTGAAACACCCAGGAGTAATTTCTTGATCTCCTGCACGGAGACTATAAGCAGGTCCAAAGTATAATGCCTAAATCGGTAGGGAGAACATCTTTGGCGAAGCGATCGGAATATACAATACAACCTCCATGACACGATAACAGATACGGCTTCCGATTCGCAGACTTTGCGACAGCTAGTAATACAGTGATATGTAGCACGAGGTTCATTCACAAAAGAATCACCAAAGCAACCTGGCCATCTTCGGATGATCGAACCGGCGACCACATGCTTATTGACGGTAGACGTCGATTCTGAGCATTTCCTGGTAGCAGCCCCATTCAGAGCTGGACTGTCAAATGAATGAAAGCTGCAACAACATCCAAAGCGTAGGTTCAACATTGAACGCCGGAAATAGCCAGAATCTACAGAGAACATCTGGACGAAAAACTCTGATATGCCATTGTCTACGGCAGACGTCAGCAACAGGTGGTCGTATTGCTGCACTTACATCAAGAAGGTGGCCAAAAACAGGAAGATTATTTGTACAGCATGGGAAGACGACAGCATGCCCGACGACTGGAATATCAGCTCTATCTGTTCCATCTACAAGAACGGTGATCCAATGTCCTATAACAACTATCGAGGTATATCTTTACTTAATGTCGATGCTTTCCAATGTACTATGTAAACGTTTGACACCGTTCTGCACGGCACAAATTGGCTAATATCAGTGCGGCTTCCAACCCGGCAAATCTACATCAGACCAAATTTTCAAGTTCAGACAGATCTTGGAAAAGCTCAAAGAGTTCCAAGTCGACACACACCACCTCTTCAACGACTTCAAAGCCGCCGATGGCCGAATTCGAGATCCTCGAAAAACTGATCCGGATGTGTCTCAGAATTATTCCAAACCTGCACAGGATTTCGGCATGAAGACGAGCTGTCGTGCGACTTCTTCAATTTAGTACTTTAGCAGATAGTACGACGGACAAAAGTCAACACTGAAGGTACTATTTTCTGCAAGTCCGTCCACCTTTTGAAATATGGGGATGTCTTTCCGGCAATTGAAGAAGATGCTTAACGAATTGGGCTTAAAGTGAATAAGTAAAAAACGAAATATATGCTGTCGACTTAATATCGTTCCGTCGCACATCACCTAGTAGAAAATGTCACCATTGCGGTAGTCAAGAAGTTCACTTTTCCAAGTCAAGGAGCAAACGACATCATGGTGGAAATTCGACGAAGAGTAGGTCAAGATAACCACTGCACTTCGGTCTGTCGAAACCATTTAGGTCAAAATCATGCTTTACAAAGCCTTAATCTTACCAATCCTGCTTTACGGAATTGAAAGTTGGACGATCAGTAAGACAGTGGAACAAGTTGTTGGCTCTTTTGAAAGAAAAATCCTTCGTCAAATATTTGGTCCTGTTCGTGAGAGCGTATGGAGAAGAAGACACAACCGCGAATTAAGAGGATCTTCGAATTCAAGCCACCAGCTTCGAGAAGAAAAGGAAGACCGAACAACCGGCTTAAAGATTAGCCGATCGCGGATATAAGGCAGCTTGGTCTTTCAAAATGGGAACAGCATGTCCGGGACCGTAATGGATGAAGGGCTACAGTGTTAGGGTTGCCACCCTGATAAGTAAGTATACATGCCACATAGAACTGATGGAAGCGATGAATGTACACTGTGCGACCCAAGGGCAAGAGAAGACGGAAATGAATTTATGGTTCTACTATGTTAAAAGGTTTTTTGTCTTCCTATTTACAAGTTCATAGGGGTCTTCTTGGCTTGACACGTTCATTTTACCTATTGCTAAGACGTTCCCATGTTATTCCCGCAGTACAATATCTTCGATCGCGAGCGTATCGTCTTTTTTTATATTCTTCTTGTGAAGCCCATGTTCTGCTCTTAAGTGCTTCTTGTTTAGCTGTATGAATTTGTAGAATTGAATTGAATTCTTTTCATCAAGGCAGAAATTTCTTGGCGGTAGTCAGATGAAACACATCACATCAGATCGGGTATTGATGCATGAATCTTCAAGATACACGTTGGGCGAAGGATCTGGCAGTTGCCCGGGGCATTCGGACGTCCAAAATACTGGACGTGGAGACATGCTTTATATCTGCCCCAAAGTAATCAGTTTGATTTTGCGTTTCATGATCTGAAGACCTCTATGTAACCTTGGCAGTTAAGAGGCTTTAAAGAGTCTGAATATTTAACATGCAGATGCGAACATTTGCAGGATTCGTCCACAAAGAGACACACTCGTATGTAACTAGAATCCGTTGTAAATGCAAGATACCATCTTTCGGAACAACATAAACCATCTATTTTGTGGTCATATTGCGACGAAAAATAAGAACCTTTATTCTGTCTATCTTACCATCCCAGGCCAAGGATACATTTTTAATCTCTCCGGAACACCGGCGACTGTTTAGGAAAATCCATTGCTTCAGGCAAACACCACTTGACCGATCACATTTCTAGGTTGACTACGAATAGTTGTGACTACTACCTACCTGTCACTTTGTGTTTTTAGCAACGACACAAGCTTTGTTGCCCGCCTGAATCCCATGAATATTGTAGAATGTGTAATCACAAAATGCCAAATTTTTCAATTTATTGTTATCAAATAAAAAACATGAAAAAAAAAAATTTTACTAGGTCGAACCCCTATGGCAATTATGAATTATTATGAAATATTTTAATTTGAAATAATTTGCATTGAATGAGTGGGATATATACAACCAAAGCATCAGCAAACCAAAGTGTCAGCTTAAAAGCTTTTGACGCCTCAAAATCATTGATTAATTCAATATGAATTGCTCAATGCAGCGATGCATTAAATTATAAAAAAAAATCCCAGTGACCAATATGACAATAACTACGACCAAGATCAAGACCAGATTGAGACATTTTTTGTCGGCTAAAGCCCTCTAGAGTATAAAAGATATGTCCAACCATTCACTCGACATCAGTGTCAGCTAAACCATCTTCAGTGTGAAAACAATCTTTTTTTTTACCTACCACAAGCAAAATGTTCAAATCTGTAAGTGTATTGCATTCGTGAGATTTGTTTGTCCTCTATTCGGTTTGACATCAGGTTTTTATCTATTCCAGGTGCTACTAGTGTGTTTTGTTGGTGTTGCCGTATCTGCTAACAATGCTGACATTGAAGTAACTCGTATCGGTAGTCAGATAAATGACGACGGCTCCTATGGATATCAATATGAACTAACCAATGGAGTTACAGTTCAGGAGTCTGGTGTCGGAGGGCAATTCGCTAACGGTGGCTTCCGTCACTATTCGCCGGAAGGTGAACTTGTTGAATTGGCATACACAGCCGATGTCAATGGTTTCCAACCGCAGGGAAATCACCTGCCAACACCTCCCCCAGTACCGGAATACATCGTGCGGGCTATCCAATACATTGAACAGCATCCAACCCAGGAAGAGCTGGTAGATAGACAGCGTCGATTGCAATATGCTTAAGTGAATTGAATGCATGGACATACTCGTACCAGAATATAGAAGCTCTGCGCAGTAGTATATAGTGTAACTGTGTGTGTTTTCAAATGTATATTTATATGTTATCCGTAGTTGTTACGTTCGCATTCGCATTCGCATTCGCATCGTTCTCCAGTTCTTGATCAATAAGATTTAGACACTCGTTCCCATAGACTGACATTTTGTGTTGTAGCAAAATAAATAGTAAAGAAATCCTGAATCGTGAAGTTTTTTTTGTTTTCCTCCCTCTACTCGTATCTCACCTCATTTTCTTTCCATTATTTTTTATTTCCGGTAACTGCCAGTGGGAGTGTGTGTGAGTATCTTTTGATATTTAGGATCCCATTGAAGCGAGTCTCGGATGTAAGAGATAACTATGACGTGTGTAACACGGGGTGACGTGGTAATAAACGTCATATGCCAGTCAGGATGAAAAGGAATGGTGTAGAGGTATACCATTACATGAAGGTGTTTCATTCAAATTGACATTCGTTAAGTTATTTTAGAACACGGTTTCAGTTTCATTGAAACGACATGAATGACACTGTTGATACGATGGTGGGTGGACAAAAACACGACGCCAATATGGATGCAAGAAGTGGTGGAATGAAGACACAATATGGATAGCAAAGCGGGCAGACTGATAGAGATGCCCAGTTTCTACAAAGAATATTTGAATTTAAAAAATTGTTTGGCTCCAATTGGCAAGATAACACAACCGTCTCATCATCCCATACAAGGTTGTTGTAGACAAGTTTGTAGTCCAGATCATATTACATAATTGGCAGCAAAAATTCGCGGTAAAATACGGTTTTTGTGATGCGTGGTGCTGACTTACTAACTTACTTTAAGTGGCGGTACAGTCCGGGGTAAACATGCGCCTCAGTCTACAAGCCTTCATATCATGGGCGTATGCGAATAATTGGACGAAATTTGGAAAGACAGTGCCATTTGTGTGAGCGCTTGAGCACATCACCTTGTCTAAATCCTTTTTTGACATCACAGGTGTCGATGAGATCTTTGCCAACTTTGATGGAACAGCATTTATTATCTATCATCATACTGCACTGATGGATGTATAACTGTATAACTTGTCTGCATAACTTGTCCATGTAAATTCTGTCATACGCGACCTTGAAATCGATAAATAGGAGATGTGTATCGATCTGAGGCTCATGGGTTTTCTCTAAGATTTGCCGTAGTGTGAATTTTTGATCGCTGGTGAACTTTCCTGCCCACAAGCCACACTGATATCGACCTAACAGGTTGTTGACGAACGGCTTCAGGCATTTACACAATACGGCGGATAAGATCTTATATGCGATGTTAAGGAGACTGATGCCTCTGTAGTTGGCGCAGATCAGAGGGTCTCCTTTCTTGAGAATCGGACAAACAATGCTGAGGTTCCATTCCTCGGGCATACTTTCGTCTGACCATATTTTACAGATGAGTTGGTGTATGCTCCTTACCAAGTCATCGCCTGCCGCTTTGAAGAGCTCGGCAGTCAGGCCATCCGCTCCAGCAGCTTTGTTTGACTTAAGCTTCGATATGGCTATCTTCACTTCATCCAGGTCGGGTGGACGGAATTGTTGGTCATCATCGTCCAGGTTGAAAGGTTGATTCTGCCTGACAGCGGTATTTGGTCCGTCATCGCCGTTATACAGTCTGCAGAAATGATCTTTCCAAATCCTCAGCATCGACTGCGATTCTAGTACGATGTTCCCTTGTTCATCTCTACAGGCTTCGGTTCGGGGTCGTGGCATGTTATTTTTACCTTTTGGTAAAACTTCCGTACCTCATTCCTGGAGTAGCATCTCTCAATTTCCTCGATCGCGCCGGTGCTCGTCTCTCCTCTTCCGCTCATAGAGCCCATGAGCAGCTCTGGTCCTTCTAAGTAGCGCCGCTTTATATGCATCTTGCTTAGCTTCATGTGCTTGCCGGCATTCATCATCAAACCAGGGGTTTCGTTGTGGTGGACGAGTGAAACCCAGCACATCAGAAGCCGCATCTCTGATGGCGTTTTGGCAGTGTTTCCAATGGTCTTCGATGCTTGATGCTGGCGGCATTGGACCTCTTAAGAGATTAAGAGACACTCGATCGGAAAAGGACTTGGCGATCTCTTGCGATTGTAGCCGTCTGACGTCGAATTTCCTCAGAGCATTTGTTTGTCTTGGCGTAGTTTGGGATATCCGCAACCGTACCTTGGCTACAACAAGGTAATGGTGCGAGTCGATGTTGGCTCCTCAGATCGTACGGACATCCATAATACTGAAGGAGTGTCTTGCGTTTATCACAATGTGATCAATCTAGTCGACGGTTGCTTGATGAGGAGTTCTCCAAGTCCCTTTGTGTATGTCGAGATGTGCGAACCGCGTGCTAGCCACGACAATGTTTCGCCCAGCCGCAAAGTCAATTAGCCTAAATCCAACATTGTTCCATCAAAGATACCCTCTCCTCCTAGCTTTGCATTAAAATCACCGAGGACAATTTTAATGTCATAGCTAGGGCATTGCTCGTAGGTCCTGTTAAGGAGCTCGTAGAAGGCATCCTTGGTGTCGTCATCTTTCTCCTCTGTGGGGGCATGCGCGCATATGAGGCTAATGTTGGCGAATTTAGCCTTGATGACGTGGGTTGTCAACAGTAGATCCGTCCATATCCGAGGCTTGTTTATGCTTCGTAATTTCATTTGCGTGGTGCTTACTTTCCTCAAATAAGAGCAATGGTGAGCGTTGTGCAAGTAAAGTTGATAAAGAATCTACTTGAGTCCATTCGAGCAGAAATGTGAGGCAGAAATCTTGGAAGTCATCTATTAAAGGAGTGTCAGCAGTGGAGTGCTAATTCAATTAAGAGCCTTCCTGCAGCTAGTTGGAAGCTCATTTCCAGAAATGTTGTAAAAACTCCGTACCTATGTTTTGCTAAAAAAAAAAAAAATCTAACTAATGGTGTTTTTCGCATTTCACAAGTGGGTTACTAGCACAAAGAGCTTGATCTATTTTTTTTTACCCATCTTTCTAAGTTGGGGTTCACTCTACGTAGAAACCTTCAGCTTGTAGGTTTTCAAACGTGGCCAATCGTTTTAGTCAGTCATATGCATCATAGGTCTTAGCTTGTGCCTATACACTCCTACTCCTACACTTGAGTGGAAAGCTAAGTACATTTGGCTGCCGGACACTTAGGACACTTCTTCATCACCAGGATTGCGTTTAAACGTTTCACTTGGTGGAACCTCCCTACTTCGATGTATTCGATTCCAGTGTCTAAAGATAGGTCCACGGTTGTGAAGGGACAAGGGGGCTCTCAAAACCTCAGCGATACTTCTGACAATTTTTACTTTTGTAAAAAAAAAACAGGCCAGAGACAACTATCAGTCTAGAATACAGACGGATATAATATTGACGATCACAGGATACGTTTAAAGGACAACAAATTTCAGCTCTATTCATTTAACTTGCTCCTGAATGCCAGTTGGTCTCCTGGGAATATTATTAAGCAGATATGACCGCGATCTAAGTCGTGCGATTGATTGGGCCTCGTAAAGAGTAGATGAAATACTCCGATACCTACAGCGGAGACTACTAAAAATAAATAACAGTCTGTGTAAGAAAACTGTCTTTAAAGGGTTTATCGGAAAACACAGCATTACACCACATCCGACAATGGATTCAGATTTTGAGAATATGCAAAGGGGCGTAATAATTAAGAAGCCAGTGCGTGGTTCCTATATCCCATTTCCATTCATAGAGAAGCTTGACTGATTACTCTACCTGATCAATCTACCATTAATCAGATTGGTCATACTGAGATAAACCCTCTAACAACCTGAAGGTCCGAACTTTCTCAGGAGCCAATGTTGACTCGAATAAAGATATGTGGATATCACAGGCAAAGCAAAGTCAAGTGACAGCACCAAATTTCGACGTTTTAAAGGCTACAATCGCATGACTGCTAGAATCTTTGACAATAGCGTTACCCTCAAGGTCTTTCGAATCCACAAACCACAAACCTGAGAACATCAATGGCAATGTTGTCAACGTGTCAACAGAGAAGCGGCTTCTGATGTATTTGGTTCAGAAGAACTGCAACAAAGAAATTTCGTATAAAGCCTAACAAGCCGCATACAAATCTGCGCTTCTTTTTGTCATTGAAGGAAAATAGCTGCTCTTAGCTCTATAGGCAGAAACAAGAGCATAGCAGTTGATTCTGGGAAATAACAAAAAAATTAACAAAGAGCGCGTGATCGCCCAAGAGGAGAGTTGTTACTTTAAGGTAACATTCCAAATTTGTTATCAGAGAATGACACGAACATGCCAGGGCTACAAAGTTAGAACAAAGCCTGCAAAGATGAACCCGAATTTCAAACTGAAAATAAGGACAGACTACTGTTGCAGACTGTTTAGGGACGATAATGGTCAGATCTTCCTGTCAAGCAGAATATCCTGTTCACACTGGACGAAGACAGATAGATAGAATTCCGTTCACTCACTCTACGAGGGTCTTTGATAAAAACGTGTAGGTATCTAGTGTTTTGAATACCGATTGATTATCCGAGGGTATAGTTGTTCTGACACTTTCGAATCGTTTACTTATTAGAATGCATACAACAGACCAAATGGCAGTAAGGTTTCGACAGAAAAATAGGGACATAGTTCCCTCCAGATCACCAAATTAAGCAGCGCTGGTCACTGTAGGTACTTAGATGAAGGACCGCAAGGGAACTCAGTACCCGGCTGTTGGCATTAGGAGTTCAATGAGTACAATGTGTATGTCTGAGTGCTACCATTTCAAAAAGGCAAATTGTAGCATAAGTATTGGGATTTTTTTGGGCTTCGGGGTTCATTGCCCCTGCTTCAACAAGGTCGGACATTAATTCACTGCCTGCAATTTCCTCAGGTTTTTCTAACGACATCAGAAGCAGAGTTACTCTTGTTAACAGTCCTTTATCATTGTACTTCATCGGCCTGGTGCCAAATAGTAATAGCAACGGTCTTGCATTCAGACCTTGTCAAAAGCAGATAGAGGAGCCTTGGCTTCTTGTATAGAAGTATTTCGACACACGGGTTGTTCAATAGCATCGATCTAGTTAAGTGACTACAGATCAAACATCTGAGATGGCTGGAATATATTGAGTAAATGGATGCTACGGACGCAAGTCAGTACGACTTTGTTAGAGGCAGGTCGACCAACCATCTAAAGCGATTCAAATTTTGTGGATATAGATGCAAAAAAAAAAGGTACTCGAGAATGCACGAAGGGAAAAACTGTCGTACTCTGTTACTATGTTTGAAAGGTCCTTTTGGGTGCATTCCTTAGATTTTTTATTGAATCAGTTTCAATTGAACAATTCAGCTTCTACGCAGATTACTCTCATCCAAATGATGTGAGCAAATGGCCACTGAAACGTGGTTGCAATCTTTCGTTGTAATACTCTAATACATCAGAACTGCTTACGTAAATCGTATATTGCCTGTCTTAATATGGGTATGTTTTAGTTAACCTTACCTTTTGGTTTTTAAATGAAACCCCACATTCGAATTCAAGTCATATAGCTATTGTTGTTGAACATGGTTAAGTTCTCACGTAGCTGCAGGCTTTCTAAAAATAAATCTCTCTATGTCGTTCCTTAAAAACTAATTAAAACTCCCAGACCTTACTCATAGGCCTGTCACTACAATTTCAAAATTAATTGATTTCATCTTATATCTCTTCCAGATTCATCTACAGATCCCAACTAACAACGTCACCGTTGAAACCCACCGATGACTTTTCATCAGCACGCACGGAACTAAAGTCAAACACATCTAATCCCTAATCTAGAGTAGAAGAGACAAGCAGAATTTGGTACTCAGAAAAAAAGGACAAAACAAATTCCAATTACTCCATCGATCCTTGCCGTCTCAATACAACTCAAATCGATTCACTAATTGAAATCGAAAAATTCCTTCAACGGTTGCTGCATTTTCCGGATTTCTCACTATCCGAACGCCACACAGACCTCGTTTTTCCCACCCCCACCCCATTGTACACCAGCCATGATGATTGAATGATGCGCTGCCAAATAATCACCTTGCCACCTGTCCAATTCACAACTGCTGTAGTCCTCCAACTTCTGTCCAATCCAACGACTACCGCCCAGGACGAACACTAGACAAAAGAAAAAAAAAAAAAATCGATTTTCATGTCACCATCTGACCATCGAGAAGGCAATGTCCGCATTCCAACAACAACAACAGCAGCAGCAACAACAACAACCACAACGCCTAACACATTCTGGTGCCGCACAAAGGACCATTTAATAAGCTTCGCTAGTCAAATTGGAGTCTTCAAAATGGAATGCTCAACTCGGCTAAATAAATGTGGAACATGGTTTTGTGCTCGCAATAATACTAACAACAATAACAACAACAACAACATGGCATTCAATAGTGGGAACAATGAAATAAATGGACCAAAGCCGATACCTTTCACTAGTGAAATAGTCCAAGGACCTGGTCCAAGTCCTGGTAGCTCAAATGATGACAGTGAACCACCGCCGAGGAATTGCTATCGACTTGTTATGCTCGGGTAAGTGTACTCGGATCTGTATCTATGACAAAACATAATCCAATTTCTAACTGAAACAGCATGTTGTTTTCGTATTTGTAATTGGAAAAGGATTATGTTAGGCTCCCTCGGGAATGGTTAATGGTCAAGTTGGAAACATTAGCTGTGTGGTTAGTCAGTTGATCTATGATAGGGAATAATGCAGACTTTACCGATGGAAGAACAAGGTGAAAAAGATTTCTGAACCTTGTTATACGAGTAATCGTAGTTGGTTCAAATTCTTCCTTTCTGTAGCTGAAGATGGTTCATATTTGCTCATCTACCCAGTCCGAGGTCAAAGTATGGTTTCAACTGTCTGATATTTCATCAGCTGCACGTACGATGCTGCAATGAGATTTTGAGTTCTGTGGTCAGTTGTCTCCCGGGCACGATGAAGTTTAAATGTCATACTGAGATTGCACAAGATTTTAATGGTGATTGAATTAAATGTGCAGGATATACGAGTACTGAAGGACAGCGGAATTAAGCTCGCTTAATACAGTCAAGTTGTTCACCATATATTGCCGTCGAGGGGTTCAGAACTTTTCGTCTATTTATTTTGTATTTATTATTAGTAAAATTATGTTGCCGTCTGGTGACTGTCGGTAAGTCTTATACAGGTTATGTTTCCCTCAAGCAGATTCTGTCATTCGTTATTGTAGCAATTTCAAATGAAGAGAGTCATTTCGGTATCTGTTATCTTGCGATACCCCTTCTATGCCTTTCTATGGTCTTTTACATATAGATATGACCTTAAGATACCAACTTCCATTCAAAACAATTTCGTGTCTTCTCACATTCTTTTAGGCTAAGTGGTAATACTAAATTAATTGACATCAATCATCGATCTTAGAACATAACTGAGCTTGTGCAGATACATACCACAATTGGTTCATGTGTGACACTAGAGACGACGACGATTATGCCATTTACCAGCGTTGGTTTTGAAAACGATGATAGAAAAGTGTCCTAACTCCTTTCAGGACTTCACTACTCTTTCACTTGGCTTCGAATAATTTCTTTTAATTTGTTCAAAATTCTGCTACAAGAAGTGATGGCAGTTTTAAAGTATTTGACTCTGTTAGCAGATCCTCCGTAGAAAATTTAATCTAAGAAAATGAAGCTGCCTTCTGATGAAAACACACTCCCTATTAGGAGGCTAGTATTTTCTGTAGCAGATAGTGTCAATGAGTCAATTAATCGCCTTGGCAAACGCATTTTTTTTTTACAGTGTTAACAAATGAACCATACGAATACTTTCTAACTTATTTACTCAATTGGCGCTATAGTTCGTGGTGAACCTGCACCTCAACTAACAAGCAATTGCAGTAAGCCCGTACTTTAGCTTACTGCCTCAAGTTGCCCACTACAAGTCGATTGAGGTTCACTTTTACTAGCCCGCTCAACCTGAGGGGAGCTCTCCCTATACTACTTTATCACTCTTTGTTCGAGAAGGAGACTGCTATGTCGGAGCAATGGTGGCCATTCACTATACATGTCCTAACCATCTCACCCGACTAATGGCAGTTGTCTCAGAAGGACGCTGTCGTTGTACAGCTCGCATAGTTAATCATTGAGTCTTCTCTTTCAAAGTTAGTGGACCGGAACGGCACCGAAAGTATTTTCTCTTGAAAAGACTGAGTATATCTTCTTGTTAGAAAGAAGATAAAGTCCCTTACTACGTCGAAATTTTAGCTGTCGACTGTATTGTTGCAGAAAGATTGAGACTCCAGTAATGGCTTGCTCTTTGAAGTATGATATTAAACAAGTCACATAACAGTACCTCATCTTGTTTAATACCTTTTTTAACATCAAGCGCCGCTGTTAAGTTGCAACTGATTTTTACGGAGCAGCGAACATTCTCAATCTTCATTTTGCACAGACGTTCGAGCTTGGCAGGGATGCCTATATGGCTCTATATAACTCGTCTCTATAAATTCTTGTTGTTAAACCGGAGACGCTCCGCACTGCCGTGTGCGACGTCTCTGTCGTAGTTGAGTCGCCTGTCTGCAGCTGTTCGAGCGACGTGGAAGATTAACGGCACCGCTAATCTATCCTGGATCAGACCTTTTCTGTCGAGGTAGAGGAACGCTTCTGGAGGAATAAAGCCGTCAAAGCGAACTCTCTCGTGATACATATTATTGGGGTAGTAAGCCCCCGAGATCAGGTTATTCGACGAGGTCATTGCTCTTGCATTGTGCCTTCGAATCAACTTAATAACAAAATTGTCCACTCTTATTAGGTTCGCCCTATTGTATAAGACCTCGTTAGGATAGAATTTTATGTACTCAGAGTCTGGTGTTCTGTATAGGCGAAGACAAGCCCTCTCAAACACCCGAATCTTTTCCAAAAGACTTGCTCTCACGTTGAACCACACGGGACAACCAAATACAAGCATAGGCCGGATAAGGGCCATGTAGCAGATCACCTTTACCCTCGCATCGAGTTGCCTGTTATAAAACTATCTCTTTGTGAGGGCAAAAGCGCCTTTAGCTCTGGATAGAGCAGCATCTACATTTTTGTTAAAATACAGAAACTGATCTAGCCAAATCCCAAGGTATCTGACTACATTTCGACAAGCAAGGAGCTGCCCGTGATGTCCAACGATCTGAAACTTTCGCCAATTCTTTCTGGTATCCGCAGAGGCCCCAGACAGAGGCGTCCTAAAGAGAATGGTTTCCGACTTCTGAAAGTTGATCTTCAACTTCCAGTCGTCGCAATATTGTTTAATTTGATCAAAGTCACGTTGCAAAAGAATGTTTATAACCTCAATCTTTGGACCTGATCTGTACGCGATTAAGTCGTCTGCGTACGCTATGGCATGGTGAAGTGAACCTATCAGATCACTTGTGTAAATGTTGAAAAGGATTGGCGAATCGACCGCACCTTGCTGCAGACCGTTTTTAATGTTGAATGTACCAGTAGAAGTCACATCGCCATTTTTCACGATGAACTGTCTATCTGAAAGCATATTGAAAAGAATATACAGCAGTGGTTTACTAATGCCCAGTCTGTTCAACTTGTAAAAGAGTCCCTCTAACCATACGGTATCGAAGGCCTTTTCCAAGTCAATCAGCAGGCACCCGTGCACTGTTTCTTGGTTTTGTTCCATTGGATATCGGAAACCAGTTTAGACGCGGCATGAATGACGTCATGCCCCGCCTTGAAACCGAATTGATTATCCGGAACTATATTTCTGTCCTCAACCTACTTAGTCAGGACTCTATTGATGACTTTTTCGAAAACCTTACTGATGTTTGGAAGGAGACTGATCGACCGGAGATTCGCCGGATTGGAGGTGTCTTTATCCCTTTTGGGGATGGGATGTACCACCGCAGTTTTCCAATGCGCTGGATAATGTGCATTCTTCATTGCATTGTTAAACAGGGTGGTATAAATGTCCACCGCTTTTAGTGGGAGATGTCGAAGCACAATGTTCGGTATTCCATCGGTTCCCACTGATTTCTTACTTCTAATTGTATCGAAGATCGTTTGAAGCTCTTCCTTCGAAATGAACGGGGGTTGCTCCCTTTCACTGGCGATGACATTATTTGCCATATTCTCGTCACTGAACTGGGTGAAACCCGAGTTCTCGATTCGCCAGTTCACTATTTCATTTCGAAGATAGAAATTGTGCAAAAGGACTCGATTTTCCAAGTCGTGGTTTAGGCCAATGGTGTCATTCGCCTTGTACACTTCCTGGAAAGTCGCTCCTATAGCCTCGACCTTCTCCTGCGGATCTTCGATCACAAAGAAGTTGTCATCATCAATAGCCTCATTTGGATCTATGCCTGCTGTTGAAAGTATGCGTTCATTGTCTGTCGTTCGGGCGATTTTAAGACATGAAAGGTCGTCTTGATCTTTCCTCCGAAATATTTTATTTATTTGCGGGAACATATTCGGGTTGCTGGTGTTTACAGCCCGAATTTTGTTGTTCCAATACAAACTTACAGAAGACCTGTTATTTTCTTTTATTATTGTTTGGAGGTTTTTGATCGACGACTTTAATGTCATAATCTCCGGGTTATGTCTGTCAGTAAACTGTCTGTACAAGGTCTTAAGTCTTGAGAGTAGTCTACTTTTATGTCGGTGAAGTGCGTCAATAGTTGCGTTGCGGAATAAGTCTTCGTTGTCAGTGTATTGATACCGAGGTATCGTTTTGTCCATAGTCCATTTAATTGTCTCGTCCATTAGTTTTAGATACCTGTCAATTTCCTCGTTTGACAGATTTCTGTTGGACGGTGGGTAGAGCGAATTAGAGGAGAGTGCTCTAGTCAGTGTCCTGGAGAAGTGTGTCCAACGCACTCTACTATAGTTGTAGGAATGCCTTTGAACATACTCATCCAATTCCGCATTTTCGTTCGGAACGGTTATTTCGGTACTAAGACCGCAATGGTCACTGTCATACACAAAAGTGCGAAGACAGTTTACAGTTTGTTGGTTCGTACCTGTCAGTTGTATTCGTGTGTCAAACAGCAGGAGATCCAAATAGGAGCCGTGTCTAGGAATTTTTTTTTTCTTCTTCTACAGAAGCCGATGTTCTTCCTATCTCTTTTGCTCTTAGAGCTCAAGAAGGTTTCTTATCCTTCGCTGGAATGGCGATTTATATGCCTCACCTTTAGGAGTAGATGCATGTACTCACCTGCGGCATCCTTCATCAGGGTTATTCTGGTGTGGTCGGGCGAAATCCAGCACATCAGTTACAACATCTCTGAAAGCACGTTGGTAGGGATGCCACTGGTCTTCGGTAATTGATGCTGGCAGTACAGGAGTTGTTGATAGATTTCGGTATACACGTTTGTCGAAGATTCTGGCAATCTATTGCAACTGCAGCTTTTTTGCGTTATACCTTCTCACAGTGGTTCTTTTTTGTTGCTTGGCTTGGGGAATCCGCATTCGTACTTGGCTGCAAAACGATGGTGATTCGAGTCAACGCTGTCAAGGCTGTCCGGAGAGTTCAGAAGATTAGAGCACTGAAATCATGCCTTACGTCTATGGAAATGTAATTAATTGGATCTAGCGTTTTATAATAGGAAGACTGTCATGTTCTCTTGAGTATATTGATGACGGAACAGTGTGCTTGCGATATAGTGAGTCCGCAGCCAAACGTAGGGTCGTGCACGCCATACTAACCAATTGTCCTACCAAAGATGTCATTATATCTATTTTTTCATCTTCATATATTTATAATTATCTCGTCAAATAGCTCAGGAGGTCTTAGAAACACTCCTTGGTGTCGTCAGACTTGTTTTCCATAAGGGCTTAGACGCGTATCAGGCTTATATCAGCGAATTTAGCTTTGATGCGTGTTGTTATAAGGTGCTCGCTCACGTGTCGGAAGCTTACAAACAAACTTTCCTGACGTATTCAAGAAGAGAGCGGACAAATGTTATGTACTCGTAAAAGGATTAAGTGACATAAGGGTTGGAGAATTCCTTAGACCAACGTTTCATAAACCTAGAAGCGAAGTTGGCTTTTTTCTGATTTTATCGAAATTGAATTTCCCCTCACCAATTACATCAAGATCATGCAATCTAGGTACCAAGGGAATGGGTTGATATAAAATTAAATAAGTGTGATTGCGAGTTAGAAGTCGCTTACGAGTATATACTGTTGCTTGGCATTTGTTGACACTGAGATCTAGACAGTTCAATTGGCATCAAGTTGAAAAGCAATCAGTGGGTGATGTTGGTAGATAACGGTAGATAGGTAGTAAACGGATAAGAGATATAACCCACAAAAGAAATCCAATGGCAACAGTTCACACGATCCTTGTGGCCAATTTACATCACAAAAAGCGAAATAACTCGTCTAGGAAATACTTTAACAAAAATGAGCCTCATCGCTGGGGAAAAAAAAATTGAATTGTGAAAATTGGTCATCCAAATTCTGATGTTCAAGCGCTCAATCGACGTATGTTCTACGTACTCATTTCAGGGTCAGCTAGCTTCAATTCTTGATCGAGTTGAGCCTTCTAAGGGTGTTAATGCAAATCTAAATGCAAAATACACCAAAATGGCCCGTTAGACATGCCGAAGTGCTGTGCTCGCCGTGAAATCGTTAGATTTTCTGTAGAGCCTTACGACATCTGTAACAGAGTCAGTTTTTTTAATTATTTTTTTTCTTTTGCCTATAGTGCGCTCGGATGGACAATTATGTCGACAATAATCTGCTCGTAACGCGTGAAACGCACGTACTACAGATTCAATATTTATGTAGTAAGTCCATATCCATATCCATATTGTAATGTGGCAAACCTTAAACTTAATATATACACTATCGGATGATAGTTCGGTTAGATGTATGTTATTAAAACAGGGATGTTGAGCACCGCTCACGAATTGGATGACTCTATAAATGAACTTTCGATAATAGGGTCGACATCATTAATTCTATGAATGAATACTACTAGCCTGAGATGGCTACCCTGAGGTACCCCAGAAGAGGCATTAATGTTAGACCTAAATACTTACTTACTTTAGGTGGCGCTACAGTCCGGGGTGGACCTGGGCCTCAGTCAACAAGCTTCTCCAGCCAGCTCAATCCCTGGCTAGCTGCCTCCAGTTTCGCACGCTAAGTTGGCTGAGGTCCTCTTCAACTTGCGTGCGCCACCTGAGTCTTGGCCATCCTCTACTGCGCTGTCCCTCAGGGGCGGATTCGAAGACTTTTCGGACCGGAGCATTGGTGTCCATGCGCTCTACTTGACCCAGCCATCTCAGTCTTTGGATCTCCACTCTTCTGGCTAGGTCCATGTAGCTGTACAGTCCATACAGTTCGTCGTTGTATCTCCTACTCCACTCACCGTCAATGCAGACGGGACCGAAGATCGCACGAAGAATATTTCTCTCGCAGCAACCAAGAACACCCTCATCCATTTCTGATAATGTCCATGCCTCTGCGCCATAGAGCAGGACCGGGATTATTAAGGTCTTATAAAGGGTGACTTTTGTTGGGCCTTGCTACTCAATTGCCTTCTTAACCCAAAGAAACAGCGGTTGGCAAGTGTTATTCTTCGCTTGATCTCAGCGCTGGTTGTCTGAATTTATAGCAGAGCCTAGGTAGACAAAGTCCTTAACTACCTCAAAGTTATATCTGTCGAGGGTGACGTTCTGTCCGAGACGTCGGTGTTGGTTGTCCTTTTTGCTTGACAGCATATACTTGGTCTTGCCCTCATTGACCGCTAAGCCCATTTTCGCCGCTTCCGTCTCAATACTCGCGAAAGCGCCACTGACATCACGCTGCTTTCTCCCGATTATGTCAATATCGTCGGCGTATGCGAGTAGTTGGACGGACTTTTGAAAGATAGTGCCTCTTGTGTTTGCTCGTGAGTTTTGCACTATTCTGTGAAGTACGCCTTGTCTAAATACTTTCTGGACATCAAAGGTCTCGGTGAGATCTTCACCGACCTTGATGGAGCAGCGTGCATTCTCCATCGTCCTCCTGCACAGACGGACGAGTTTGGCAGGGATGCCGAAACAAGACATTGCTCTGTATAGCTCGTCTCTATAGATGCTGTCGTACGCGGCCTTAAAATCGATGAATAGGTGGTGGGTATCGATCTGAAGCTCATGGGTCTTCTCCAAGATTTGCCGTAGTGTGAATATCTGGTCGATGGCGGACTTTCCTGGCCTGAAGCCACACTGATATGGACCTATCAGGTTGTTGACGAACGGCTTCAGGCGTTCACACAATACGGCGGATAAGATCTTATATGCGATGTTAAGGAGACTGAGAATCCTTTCTTGAGAATCGGACAAACAATGCTGAGGTTCCATTCCTAGGGCATACTTTCGTCCGACCATATTTTACAGATGAGTTGGTGTATGCTCCTTACCAAGTCATCGCCTGCCGCTTTGAAGAACTCGGCAGTCAGGCCATCCGCTCCAGCAGCTTTGTTGGACTTAAGCTTCGATATGGCTATCTTCACTTCATCCAGGTCGGGTGGACGGAATTGTTGGTCATCATCGTCCAGGTTGAAGGCTGATTCTGCCTGACAGCGGTATTTGGTCCGTCATCGCCGTTATACAGTCTGCAGAAATGATCTTTCCAAATCCTCAGCATCGACTGCGATTCTACTACGATGTTCCCTTGTTCATCTCTACAGGCGGCATGTTATTTTAACCTTTTGGTAAAACTTCCAAACCTCATTCCTGGAGTAGCATCTCTCAATTTCCTCGATCGCGCGTTTCTCATGCTCATTCTTCTTCCTCCTGAGAAGCCGGTGCTCGTCTCTCCTCTTCCGCTCATAGAGCTCATGAGCACCTCTTGTCTTTCTAAGCAGCGCCGCGTTATATGCATCTTGCTTAGCTGCATGTGCTTGCCGGCATTCATCATCGAACCAGGGGTTTCGTTGTGGTGGACGAGTGAAACCCAGCACATCAGAAGCGGCATCTCTGATGGCGTTTTGGCAGTGTTTCCAATGGTCTTCGATGCTTGATGCTGGCGGCATTGGACCTCTGAAGGGATTAAGAGACACTCGATCGGAAAAGGACTTGGCGATCTCTTACGAATGTAGCCGTCTAACGTCGAATTTTCTCACAGCATTAGTTTGTCTTGGCGTAGTTTGGGATATCCGCAACCGTACCTTGGCTACAACAAGGTAATGGTCCGAGTCGATGTTGGCTCCTCGGAACGTACGGACATCCATAATGCTGGAGGAGTGTCTTGCGTCGATCGCAATGTGATCAATCTGGTTGACTGTTGATTGATCAGGAGTTCTCCAAGTACCCTGGTTAGACCTAAATAGGCCACAGAAATAGGATTGAATCTATATATATATATAACCATCAAGATTTAAGGTCTTCGGTTTGAGCAGTATGATTTTATGAGAGACTAGCTGTTAGCCGCGATTTCGCCCGCGTGAATATCAATTATCGCGGTTGGATAAATAATATTACTATGTCCTTCCCTGAAGTTTAAGCTTACTCTGTACAAAATTTTGTCAAAACTGATTCAGTACCTTACCTGTGAAAGCGTTACCGATAGATATATAGGCAGAGTTACTTTAAAAACTGTTATAACATAGCTGTACACCGCGACTTCATCCGATTTTTGTGGAAAAACCTAAAAAAAAAAATTAAACTATAGTAAAAAATGTAACGGGAACAGGAATAATAAAGCAACGCTGGTAAAAAGTACTGGGGATCTAGTAAATAATAAACAGTTTATATAATTGAGTCCACAATGAGTCCACAATTTTCGATAGTCATATATTTATTCTAAAACGTTTTAACATCTTTGGTGCACAAAGTGAATGTGAACTATAAATGAATGCAAATATTTTTTCCCGTTTTTGCAACATTTTACATTGATGGTTCGCTCCTATTGATCGCAGCGTGATATTATAAAGCCTAAAGCCTTCCTCGGTAAATGAACTATCCAACACAAAACCAATTTTTCAATTCAAACCAGTAGTTCCTGAGATAAGCCCGTTCAACCAAACAAACTCTTCAGCTTTATAATATTATTAGCATAGATTATAGCGAGGACTTTGCTGAAATCGGCAGCAATGACATCAACTTTTACACAACGTTTAATTGCGCAGAACATATTTGACACGAATTTCGTAAGGTTTGTTGATTTTCAGAGTAGAAAGACGTGTAATGAAAAATCAGTGAGCCATAATCTATGCCTTCAAACTGTTTAGGTATGCAGAAGAGCTTAGGGATGGATCGGTAATTAGAAATTTCTTCTTTAAAGCCTTTTTACTGCCGAGGAATAACGTAAGAATTCTTGTAAATCAAGGCAAAGATTCCTTGCGAGAAGAAGAATTGGTAAAGTTTTTAGGTTCTTGGGTATGATTGGTGAACTCCTGGCTAAAAAAGTCAACGAAAAGATGTGCAATTACTTGGGGTTTGGCAGAAGTTGTGTCAGAATCCTTAAGGAAAGGAGTGTAGTTATTAGACTTTCTTTTGATGTTGTTAAATTAGACGAAAAGTTTAGAGAGATACATTTAATAAATACATTTGAGTATGAAATATGGCAACTTGAATTAAAGTTTCTTTTCTATTGTCGACCTCTTCCTTGTGTACTTTGTAAGTGCATTCACCATCTTCACTCATAAGATAAAGACTACATTTATAAGCCACCAGTAGTATTCCATTCAAGTCAGTCATCGTTAGTTCCTTGCATCCTTTTAGAATGTCCCTGTTCTTGCTCCAAATTATTTCCAATTGAAATGGTTTCCTCAAAGTTGGACTATTTTAAATCCTGAACGAGCAAGACAAATCTCTTATTTGCTTCTAAGACATCAGATACAGTCTCTATCTGGAGCTTTGTTTTATAAAAGCTTATTACTCTTGAAATACATATATATGAGACCAGCATAAGTGATATTCTTTCATCAGAAATTGCTCCACTTTCACAGGACTTTTGATTCAAGTGGTTCTTTCTTGCCTGTTGTCTGTCCATTCGTTTGGCTTTTGTTTTCTCCCTTCTCCGGCAGACTGCTTTGTGTGAATTGAATTAAAATGAATCTCAAGACACCTAATTAGGCAGGAGTGAAAATGAATGAAAACCTCATTGCCACTCACTTTCAGCCATTGCGCATTGTTCTTGTCCTGAATCGTCCTTCTGTTCGGTCCTTCAATGAAGAATGAAGGTTCTTTTGGTTCTTTTGGGTGGTTGTTGTTCCTTTTGGGTATTCCCTCGTTAGTTCGTCTTTTTTGCGCCCCCGAAAATTCTATTATGACTGGTGAATGATTTAATTTTCACGTCCTTCGAACAGTGGAAATATGATTCATTATTAAGGACAAGAAGGCACAACACAAAAAAAAAAAAAAAAAAAAAAAACGACAGAAATTCGGGGAAAGGAAATCAAGAAAAATTGCTCGTCTCACGAGTTTGAAGGAATTTTTTTATTTTAGGCCACAGCCAACGATTAAAGGGGCTGATATTGCTCTTGCCTTTAAGTTGAATCCTGTTTGAGTAGTATTTTATTGTGCTGGCAGTTTCTTCCTTTTTCGTTTTCTTCACTTCCGTTCAGTAAATGTGCGTTTGTAAGGGACAGTGTTTTGGTATCAAATTAGGGCACATGACATGAATCAAAAGTCCTCGGGGAGAAATCATATTTAATTAGGCCGAGAGCGTTTGGGTATTTCGTTTCTAAGAAGACTCTGTTTGTGTATGTATGACCCTCCCCTTACAACAGTGGGGGCAAAAAAAATTCCAACACAATGTCTTGGGGAATAATTAAATGGATTGAGATGACGAAAGCCGTATCTGAATTTGTTTAGTTTAGTGTAGAGGATTTGAGAAATGGAAAAAAAAACCTGAGATAGGAATTCAATCCAACTGAAATGAGATTTAATTTGAGAATTTTTGTTTGAAGAGAAGATAGGATAGGGATTTCTAATGCCGTAAGATTAATTACACTTCAACGGTATTTTATTTATTTTTTTTCTTTTTAATTTTACAGATCGGCGAGAGTCGGCAAGACGTCTTTGGTGGCGAGATTTCTTGGTGGAAAATTTGAAGAGTCCTACACACCGACCATTGAAGACTTTCACCGGAAATTATATCGGATACGAAGTGAGGTTCATCAGTTGGATATTCTTGATACTTCGGGTAACCATCCATTTCCGGCGATGAGAAGATTGTCCTTTCTTACTGGTGAGTATGGGGAATACGATATTCCAAGAACTGAATGGCTTGTATTTAGTAATTAGAACCTTTACACTGGAGGAGGTTAAAGCTATGGGGATGTGGTTGATTAATAAAGTCAGAGGTGGTACATAACTTTCAGAATTTTCAAAAGACAAACCGATTTCACTTGAATTTGATACAATTTTTCACTCTGACTCTCTATATAAATTAAGTTGGCCCATCAGGTTGCTCCAAGGCTATGATAAACACACTTTTAGCTCACTTTTCGTGGTAAGATATCCGTGGCTCTATTTATCCAGGAACCGTCAGTCGAAAACGATGAAAATGGGAATTCAGGAAGTTGAAATTTTGATTCTTTAAGTGAAACGCGGTCGAATTTTTGGCATCGAGGTTGCTTTTGAGATTACATCTTTTGTCGCCATGTGTAACTCAGTCAGATAATATGACATCTACGAATCACTAGTCTCAAAAGAGGCCCTATTGTAAGATCCTATTTTTCTACGCTATATCTTTGAAATAGAATAAAGAGAAATTTAAGTGTTTTTACGGTTTTCTTCAGATCCATTCAGAACGGATGCCTTCCTTAAGGGTTGTCAGAGTTTTCTGCTTGTTCACATAAACCGATTTAAGATTGTAGGGCGGCCAAATCGGATGATCTTGGAAACACCTGCTTTAAAATTTCAGTTGTGGCTCGTGCATTCTGCGCTGCTGCTCCGTCCTACTGAAACCAAAGGTTCTTCAGTCCCAATTCATCAAATTGAGGAATGAAAAGTTCTGGCTCCACAGTGACCCTTTGACCCGCTTTCAAAAAAAAAGGATCCATGATTCTCAGTGTCCCAGAACCGCAAATTTTGTTTCTTCACGTATCTACGTAGGTGGAAATGGACCTCGTCACTCAAGATTATTTTTGAAGCAAATTTGTCTGCTTAATGGTTAGGATTCCGAATTGGCTGAGCGTATCTTAGACGCTATTCACGGTCAACTAGCATCTGCTGATCGACTGTCTGCACTGTAAGGAAACATCTCCAGGTCTTTTGCAAAAATGCTTCGCAAACACGTGCATGGTATGCCAATTGCGTGTCACGTCGTCTGGTCGATGTCGACGCAGCGTCTACATCACCTTCCACCTTCTCCCTTAGAGAAGTGTGGCTAAACGCCGTTTTTAACGACAAGCGAGAGCCGGGCGGCCAAGAAAACGGGCACAAAGTGCAGTTTGCACAAAAATCGCTAAGAAATTGTATCACCAACGGGGTGACAAAAAGAATTAGACTGATCCCAACTAATTGTCTGTTGTTTGGTGGAATAAACTTTCACATATATTTGTTGCCTGCAGCAGACTAACCTGCTTTGCGCTAGGTGCACCGATCATTCTTCCTCTCTTTTTCCCTTCTTTATCCTCTTTCTTTTCAGTTTGAACGGAGCACTCGGACAAAGAAGTAGTTCAGTGTACTCCTTGTAGATATGTTATCAACCTTCAATGGTGCCTATAGTGTCTAGTTTATCAGCACTGTAAATTAGCCTGAGGCGAACGTAGGCCTAATAATGTAGTGCATTGTCGCCATCACCCTTAAAACGGGGTTCATAATATGTATATTGTTTAACTTTTGCCAGGCTGAGTTAGGTGCTTAACAACAAATGCGTAGTGTCCTGTAACTACGGCAGCAAGGAGCATGCATTTGTTTCTACTGATTGACAGTAGTCGGGAAGTTAGAGAAGTCGGGAAGTATTCATTCGTCTGCCCACCAAACTGGAATTTACAACATATAGTACGTCTATATGAAGCACATTTGTAAAAGGAAGTCTTGGCTATAGACATGGACCATCCTTAGGCAGGTTCGAATTCTTCAAAAACCTTCTCTGAGCTTTGCTAACAAGTTTATTGGCGATTATATTTCCCGCGATATCATTGTGACATAGGAATCAAATCACGTTGAAAGAAGATTTATGTTCTTGAACTAGCTTAGAAGTAGTAATAGGGCTTAGGAATGCCCCATTAACCAACTCTTTACAACATAGTTCATTGCCATCAGAATCGTTGTTGCACGCGTCCTCAGAAGATAACGATCTGTTAGTAGGCAATCCAACAAGCGTAGATAGTTCAACTCTGCTTTTTAAGGGAATATTGCTAGTAAGAGATTTGCTAAGTTCCGGCTATAATTGCTTTAAGGTTGGAAGGTTTAATGGAAGATTTTTCCACCTTTCATTGGTTTCAATTGTATCATTTGCGCGACTTGCATTCTTATAGTGCAGAGCGAATATTAGTACTTTTTTTCGCCATTCTTTATGAACCTAGAAGTGCTTAACCTTTAGCTTAACGCAATATTGGGATTGATTTCCGGCTATAGGGATGGTTGTTCCATTGACAGATGGGTTATCAGTTAATGTAGTAATATCCACTTGTGCTATTGGGCCTATTGTCTTTAGGCTGGCTGCTTCTACTACAGCCAGCCAATGTCTAAGCCTGAAAAAAAAAACTCTTGTTAATTGTTAATTGTTAATTGTTAATTGTTAATTTTTAATTGTTAATTGTTAATTGTTAATTGTTAATTGTTAATTGTTAATTGTTAATTGTTAATTGTTAATTGTTAATTGTTAATTGTTAATTGTTAATTGTTAATTGTTAATTGTTAATTGTTAATTGTTAATTGTTAATTGTTAATTGTTAATTGTTAATTGTTAATTGTTAATTGTTAATTGTTAATTGTTAATTGTTAATTGTTAATTGTTAATTGTTAATTGTTAATTGTTAATTGTTAATTGTTAATTGTTAATTGTTAATTGTTAATTGTTAATTGTTAATTGTTAATTGTTAATTGTTAATTGTTAATTGTTAATTGTTAATGGTTAATTGTTAATTGTTAATTGTTAATTGTTAATTGTTAATTGTTAATTGTTAATTGTTAATTGTTAATTGTTAATTGTTAATTGTTAATTGTTAATTGTTAATTGTTAATTGTTAATTGTTAATTGTTAATTGTTAATTGTTAATTGTTAATTGTTAATTGTTAATTGTTAATTGTTAATTGTTAATTGTTAATTGTTAATCGTTAATTGTTAATTGTTAATTGTTAATTGTTAATTGTTAATTGTTAATTGTTAATTGTTAATTGTTAATTGTTAATTGTTAATTGTTAATTGTTAATTGTTAATTGTTAATTGTTAATTGTTAATTGTTAATTGTTAATTGTTAATTGTTAATTGTTAATTGTTAATTGTTAATTGTTAATTGTTAATTGTTAATTGTTAATTGTTAATTGTTAATTGTTAATTGTTAATTGTTAATTGTTAATTGTTAATTGTTAATTGTTAATTGTTAATTGTTAATTGTTAATTGTTAATCGTTATTTGTTAATTGTTAATTGTTAATTGTTAATTGTCAATTGGTGTAAGTGTGATGACGGACCCATATACCAGTTTCTCTGTCAATGAACTGTTTGTGTCCGCATTAACCTGCCGGTTTAAGGCTTTGATGTGGTAGGTGCTGGTATTGAAATTTGTCGCTGAAGCGATAACTAATCTATCATTGGCGCACTGGGAAATTCCACATAAAGTTGCTGAACCGGATTGCAATCGTTTTTATCTAAGCGCTTTATAAATGTCTGTTAGGGGACACATCGGCATAGCAATGACCACTATACATTTTTTGGGGAGAAAATAAGCAGCTCAAATCCTTTAAGAACATATCAATGGTGTGAGAAATATTTGTTTGATTAAGGTGAAAGATATTACCTGGTGATGTTAAGGAGGATATAGTTCATGACTTTCTGAAGTGGCTCTCAGATCATATATATATAGCTACCGAAAAGGGAAACACCTTTAGCCTGTGCACTGAGCTGAGTTATTCCAGCAAGGCGAAGCAGTGTTTTGTGTGATGGCCAAGTTTCGAAGATGCAATATTATAAATCTAACGACGATACTTCTGCTGCTATATGAGTGCCGCATCTAGAAACTATCTCCCACTACTGCGAACAACTTTAATGACATTAATCGAGTCTGGCTCCTAAATATATAAGAGATCTTTCTTTATTTCATAAACATGGTAGTGGATCAAAGTTAAACCAATCAATAAACCGATAGTGTTGCTTGATTTAGCAACTAATGCACATCAGTTTAAAGTAGTAAATGGATTCTTAACATGGTTTTCTCTAGGTCATTCCCCTTGAATGAACTCAGCAGAGACAACTGAATCAGCTACAATCTTTCTTCGACACCTTAACGACATTATCAGCTCTATTTCATTCCCCATGCTTCAGGCTTTGCTAAAACTTCACTACATACATACATCAAGTAACTTTAAATAGCACTTTAGTCGCTGTAAATGCACCATATCATTAAGCACTGCATGTGTATGACTGTAATTAATCCCTAATCACCATGTTCACGCTTGCAGAACCATTAATGGCTTCGTCAAATGAAAAGTAGGATTTTACCTGTGGCTATGTTACAGTGCAATTACAGTCATAAAGATACATGATACACGAATCCAATCACCCTCAAACGCAATCCAACTGATACATACGAGTACTCGTACCACGATTAACGACTTTACATTGCGGACTTTCTGCTGGCAAAACCATTCTGGCATCCGTAATATCGAATTTCACACATCAAATTTTGTGCTATCACAAAAGTATCGCAGAAGCTATAAAAACCTGCGAACCATATTTTCAACATTACATCAAAAACGCCAATCCATAACAATTGTGTTTTATATCTTATTTATGGTGGGAGCGTTGAAGTTTTTCTTTTTCGTTTTCTTTATTATGAAGTCCTTTGGGGATGGGGTTTTAGGGGGTTATTACAAGGAATATCACTCTGTTTGACTGAACACAATACTGATGCGGTTATCTTGGTTACGAGTTTGCTCGTATGTGAGCAATAAAGTTATGCATAAGCGGATTGCGAAACCAGTCATCAGCTTTGGTGAAACTTTGTCCTTCGAGCACAAAAAATGATGATGCATGGATATCTGTTTATGGAGAATGTCCTTAACAATGTTGAAAGGGAAAAGTTGTTCGAAACAGTGATCAAATAAGTATGTGCAGGCAGTAGTTTGTGGAGGAATCATTTAAATAATCCTTTGGAAAAGAAGCTGAGCAAATATCTTTTCTCTAAACAGGAATCGATTAGCCACTTTTTTTTTTAGTAGTGAAGGAAATCTGGTTTATGCAGGGGATTACGAAAAACACGATGAAAGAGGCCATTGTTAGTACTGTGCAAGTCCATAGCAAGGTAAACATATGTAAGCTGCTTATTAATAGAACTGATCCCACTACGCACATTAGCTAGTCTAGCTACTTGGTTTCATTTTTAAAGTTATTATCCGTAGTTTATAACTGCGATGGTTGGATGCTGTAAAAATAGGATAGGCCCTGAGAGATGTCAACCTGGCGATATCCAGTGTTGCAACAATTTTGTAAACTTCAATTGTGCTTATAACAATACCTCCACGTTGTAACCGTCGGGTACTGATCCATGTCCATCCGGACTGGACTTGCTAAAATTATAAGCGCGACCAGGCGATAGAAATAGCAGCACTATAAACGGGACTGAGGATGAAATCCCCTTTCATCCGTTACTCCGACCTATTTGAAGCTTAGGCTGGTAAGGATTTCCAAGACGCAGTCAAGGTCTCCGAAAAGATATGGTGGCGGATCAGGCCTTTATGGACCAATGTTAGCGCGTGGAATGTTCGGTCAATTAATAGGCCAAGTGCAGCCGACATCAACCCCATCTAAGAAATGCAATCGTATTTATTGTTGAAGGCAGATTTAGGCAATAAGTCTTGAGGTTCTGGCATGTGAATAAGTGTCCGCAATAATCAGTATCAGGGCTAAATTAGCCAACATTAGTCTTATATGCGCGCACGTTCCTACAGAGGAGCAGGATGACGACATCAAAGATAGATTCTACGGGCTCTTGAACAAGATCTAAAAACGATGGCCTAGCTATAACATTGATATGGTCTTCGCCGATTTTAATGCACAGCTAGGAGGGCACCTTTGTGGTAATACTGTCGAAAAGATATTTGCGGTGGTTCAAAACATTGTCGTAGCTAGCTCGCGATTTCCACATTTTGATATTGACAAGGGTACTTGAACAACTCCTGATCAATCAACCGTCAACTAAACTGACCACATCGGCACACAATTGGATGAAGTAAGGTTTTTCAATAAGGACAATTCATTGATTTACTGCGAGTGATAAGCATGTACCAAAGATGAAGATACCATAAACGGTTTCATCCGAGGAAATATATATGTATGTTTCATGGCTTGGGTTAATTTGGACTGACCTCTTAATATAAACAATTTTACCTTCGACTACACCATTTTTTTGTCGTAAGTTTCCATCTCTCGTGGCGTTATTGGTTAACTTTATCAAGCCGCCAGAAGCAGCACTCTGGCAAATCGATTCTGTCCTTTAATGCCTTCCAGACGAGGTCTTCTATTACAGAGAAATGTGTGTAAGCAGTTGGATTCAGTTGAGATATTACAGACCGATACCGTGTGACATGCAAGTGTTAAAGATGACAAGTCGAAGGGCTTACTTTTACTAGGTTCCTCCGAAGATTTGCAGTTTTCTTGTAACGAGACTACTAGAACGGTGTCAACTTGGTTTTGGTGATGAAAACGTTTCTTTTTCGAATTGTAGACACGATAGACACGAGTCACAAAGCAAATAGACAACACGATTTCAGTACTACGACTCCTCCCGACAGAGCTGCCTCAATATTATCACTGATTTGTACAAACAAAACTATGCAACCTTGTCGAGCTCAATTTTAATTTCCATCCTTTAAAACCCGCCAGTTTTCTGGTAAAGCTACCTAGGTATTTTCCAAATCGATGAACAACAAATGTAGCGGAGATCTATATTCAATGCTTGGCTTCATGATGATTTGTAAGGTATTGATTCGGTCGATGCAGGAGGATGTCTGCCTGTTTGATATTAGTCTTCTAATCAGAATGCTCTTGCACTCGATCAATAATAACTCTGTCATATACTTAAGCTAGAGCCGAGAGCACCACCTGATTGCCCAGCTGCAACAGTCCTTAAGGATTCTTTTCTTCAAAAGTTTAACAATAAGCAGGTCTTCCAAAATCGAAATTTCCCCGGATTATTGGCTGCATAAATTTGGCCGAAGTATGGAGTTGCCCACCCGAAGTCAGTAGACTTCTTTCTATGCCTTTTACTTTATGTTCTTTGCAAATTTGACAACCAACGTGTTCCTTATTAATACTGATAGTGTTTTGATATAGCAAATATTTACTACTTTTTCTGTCTTCTTCATCCGGTATTGGACTCCTAATTTGGCGCGTTCCACTGCTGAGGCCTCTCTATTCCGTGCTTTGAATTCAATAGGTTTGATCCAAATCCTGGTTTCTACGGTCACCCAAGTACTTTGTCTCTTTCGGCTTCTTAAGATAAAAGTATCTGCTCAGATGTAGAAACATATTTCACAACATTGCAATAGTCCGCCAAGCTCTCAGAAGTAAAGTTGCTAATTGTTTTTGCACTTGTGGGAATGTTTGTCTATTATACATTGGCGTACTTGTAGAAGGACGATGTAAAGTAGTCCCGGTTAAAAATGGTGGCTTAATTTCACAGAACCGTGACCCCCCTATAATCCGATGTTGGCCCCAACAGACATCTTGAATGTAATCTCTAAAGCGTCTGTTAATGGTGAAGAAATCGATCTGGTTCGGTATAAGTCATTGATCAGACGATCATCTCATGATCTTGTGGCTTTCCTCATGGTAAAACTATTCCTGCTAGTTTTGCCAAAATCTACAATTTTGGGGGTTCTCTTCTTCCCATTACCAAGGGGAGTCTAAATATTCCTGAATCCAATCGTTGTCAATGGCTGACAGCCGGTGGCAAACAAAAAGTATTGCGGTTGCGGGATTTAAGGCTACATGACCAGCGAAACTTGTTCCTAAGCACAGAAGGAGTTCAGCGAACAATGGATTGATTAGTTTACGAATCCTATGAATTGCTCCAAGATGCAGACTTAGTATGTGAACAAAAGGGCATCCCGCAACTGCTACCTGTACTAATTAACTTAAACGGAGTTAGCTGCGCATGGGGATACTTACCAAAGAAGTAGAAGGAAGTTGTTGTCAAATATGTAAAATCATATAGACCAATCAGCCTCACTTCCTTTTTTCTCAAAACTACGAAAAAATCCATCGATGGACATATCAGATACGGGGCACTTCAAATGAACCCTGTTCACAAGTGTACACAATATGCCTACCAACCTGAAAATTCTACCACAAACGCCTATAAATTCTTACCACACCACAAGGATTAAAAAATCTTTCACTGATAAAGAGGAAGCGGTCAGTTGTTTCTTCGATATAGAAGGATCATTTGACAACACAGAGGTATTCAAAACATAGGATTTGACGACACTATATGTAAATGGATAAAATGTATGCTAGAGGATAAAACAATAAAAACAGCAGTCGTTAGGCAGCAATAAACTAAGTGTGATAGCTAGGAAAGGATGCCCCAGGGAGGAGTACTCTGATGGCTCCTATGCCCAAGGATATGCAGATGACATAGCTACCTTAGTCAGACGTAATGTAGTTGCTGGATAATGCACCAAAGGTGGCCTCAAGTCAAACCTTAGAAAAGCACCACCCAAGAGAATAAGGCGATGTAGACTCAGAAATGCCACACTCTTTGGTGAAACAAAAGAGTTCTCAACGGAAGTCAAATACCTAGGGATCGCACTGAATGAAAAACTCATATGGAACACTCACCTTTCCAAGACTATCAACAAGGCCAGGATTTCACTATGGACCAGCAAAAATTTTGTCGGAAAAATTGGGGACTTACTCCCAAAATGACACCGTGGAGGTATACGGCAATAATGAGACCCATAATCATGTTTGCTGCTGCCGTTTGGTGGCATAAAGCAACGTAGGGGTCAACTCAATAAAATACAGAGAAAAATTTGTGCCTGGGCAACTGACGCAATGAAAACCTCACCAACAGCTGTGCTTGAAGTTTTACTAAACATCCCACCACTTCATCTAGAACTCATGAATCAAATTCCAAACTAGTTCATACTCCAATCGTTTATGAATTCAGAAAAAATGAATTACGAGCCGGAGTATATGTTCCTCGCACTAGGAAATCCCTACACGCCAGTATGGATACAAGCAGCTCCGTATTTAAGGCTGAAATCCATGCCGTAGAGTCTTGCATCCGAGAGAATCTAAACAGAAATATAAAAAAACAAAATCATTTAAATTCTCTCCAATAGCAGAGCACCCCTACTTGCAATTGACACCTTAGATATATACTTAAAACTGGTGTGGGACTGCCTTCTACTACTGGCCACCATAAAAAGGTCCATCTGATTTGGGTGCCAGGACATAGTGGATATAAAGGCAATGAAAAAGCAGATGAACTAGCCAGAATCAACGTTCCAAGGTAATTCTGTTTGCTACAAGCACCACAAAAGGAAGTTTTAAAACCTGACTAGAGGAAAAGAGGCTCCATTTCTGGAAGGAAACCGAAGAAAACAGGCAAGCCAAACAGTTAGCACAAAAAAAAAACGAAACAACTACTACAATAGAAGTCAGATTCGACACATCACAGGTTTCCTCATAATGTAGTGCAGTGTGAAATAACACTTGGTGATCATGGGCATAGCACAAGGCACTATATGCTTGTGCAACGAAAACATGGAATCAGCAGAACACATACTTTAGGTGGCGCTACAGTCCAGGGTGGACCTGGGCCTCAGTAAACGAGCTTCTCCAGCCAGCTCGATCCCTGGCTAGCTACCTCCAGTTTCGCACGCTAAGTTGGCTGAGGTCCTCTTCCACTTGCGTGCGCCACCTGAGTCTTGGCCTTCCTCTACTGCGCTGTCCCTCGGGGGCGGATTCAAAGACTTTTCGGACCGGAGCATTGGTGTCCATGCGCTCTACATGACTCAGCCATATCAGTCTTTGGATCCTCACTCTTCTGGTTAGGTCCATGTCGCTGTACAGTCCATACAGTTTGTCGTTGTGTTTCCTCCTCCACTCACCGTCAATGCAGACGGGACCGAAGATCGCCCGAAGAATTTTCCTCTCAAAACAGCCAAGAGCACCCTCATCCATTTTTGATAATGTCCATGCCTCTGCGCCATAGAGCGTTGTGTTTTGCTCGTGAGTTTTGCACTATTCTTTCAAGTACGATGTTGAAAAAATCGCATGACAGCGCATCGCCTTGTCTAAATCCTTTCTAGATATCAAAGGTCTCGGTGAGATCTTTACCGACCTTGATGGAGCAGCGTGCATTCTCCATCGTCATTCTGCACAGACGGACGAGTTTGGCAGGGATGCCAAAACTAGACATTGCTCTATATAGCTCGTCTCTATGGGTCTCCTCCAAGATCTGCCGTAGTGTGAATATCTGGTCGATGGTGGACTTTCCTGGTCTGAAGCCACACTGATATGGACCTATCAGGTTGTTGACGAACGGCTTCAGGCATTCACACAATACGGCAGATAAGATCTTGTATGCGATGTTAAGGAGACTGATGCCTCTGTAGTTGGCGCAGTTCAGAGGGTCTCCTTTCTTGAGAATTGGACAAACAATGCTGAGGTTCCATTCATTGGGCATACTTTCGTCCGACCATATTTTACAGATGAGTTGGTGTATGCTCCTTACCAAGTCATCGCCTGCCGTTTTGAAGAGCTCGGCAGTCAGGCCATCCGCTCCAGCAGCTTTGTTGGGCTTAATCTTCGATACAGCTATCTTCACTTCATCCAGGTCGGGTGGACGGAATTGTTGGTCATCATCGTCCAAGTTGAAAGGTTGATTCTGCCTGACAGCGGTATTTGGTCCGTCATCGCCGTTATAAAGTCTGCAGAAATGATCTTTCCAAATCCTCAGCATCGACTGCGATTCTACTACGATGTTCCCTTGTTCATCTCTACAGGCTTCGGTTCGGGGTTTGTTTCCGCGGCATGTTATTTTTACCTTTTGGTAAAACTTCCGAACATCATCCCATTTCCTCGATCGCGCGCTTCTCATGCTCTTTCTTCTTTCTTCTGAGAAGCCCTTGTTCGTCTGTCCTCTTCCGCCCATAGAGCTCATGAGCAGCTCTGGTCCTTCTAAGCAGCGGCGCTTTATATGCATCTTGCTTAGCTGCATGTGCTTGCCGGCAATTATCATCGAACCAGGGGTTTCGTTATGGTGGACGATTGAAACCCAGCACATCAGAAGCGGCATCTCTGATGGCATTTTGGCAGTGTTTCCAAAGGTATTCGATGCTAGATGCTGGCGGTATTGGACCTCTTAAGAGATTTAGAGACACTCGATCGGAAAAGGACTTGGCTATCTTTTGCGATTGTAGCCGTCTGACGTCGAATTTTCTCACAGCATTAGTTTATCTTGGCGTAGTTTGGGATATCTGCAACCGTACCTTGGCTACAACAAGGTAATGGTCCGAGTCGATGTTGGCTCCTTGGAACGTACGTACATCCATAATGCTGGAGGAGTGTCTTGCGTCGATCGCAATGTGATCAATCTGGTTGACTGTTGATTGACCAGGAGTTCTCCAAGTCCCCTTGTGTATGTCGAGATGTGGGAACCACGTGCTAGCAATGACAATGTTTCGCCCCGCCAAGTCGATTCGCCTAAATCCGTTTTCGGAGGTGGTGTTGTGCAAGCCATATTTTCCGATTGTTCCACCAAAGATACCCTCTATTCCTAGCTTTGCATTAAAATCACCGAGGACAATTTTAATGTCATAGCTAGGGCATTGCTCGTAGGTCTTGTTGTCTTGTTGGTGTCGTCATCTTTCTCCTCTGTGGGGGCATGCGCGCATATGAGGCTTATGTTGGCGATCTTAGCCTTGATGCGGATTGCTACGAGGCGCTCGCTCACATGCCGGATGGCAACGATTAGTATAAGGCCTCGTAGAAGTAGCATCTTCCGACAGGTGCTGGTTCCTTAAATGACAAGAATGAGCCTCTTCAGCCGAACATCTTGCAGCTCTGCTAATAAGTCCTACTTCACGCCTCCCCGTGGCGCCATCTAAGAATCTCACTAGAGGTTGCGAAGTGAAGGGGGCAAAAGGCGAGTTTCCTGCGCCATTAACCAGGCTTAGTGCCGGAAAAACAAAACAAGAGCTCAGGCCGGAAAGGATTTCCAGGACTTAGTCAGGGTCTTGGAAAAGAGATGGTGGCGGACGAGCCCTATAAGGGCCAACGGCAGCGCTCACATCCCGGAACGGGTTACTGGCTTCGGTGTAACCGACCCCTCATCCTAGGGGCACTCAAAATGGAACTGGTCCTCCAGGTTGGGGGTTGTGCCGCCGGGGTAACTGCCCGGCCATTTAAAAAAAATTAAGTTACGAAGCATCAACAAGCCAGCAGAACACATATTATAGTTTAATCAAAACACGTCAACGTTACCTAAGTAAATTTTACCTCGAAGCGGCGGATAAAGCTGCCAGCTCACCTAAAGCATTAGCTGCCTTTCTCACAAATTGTGGCATCACAGACGAGATCTAAATGAAGGACATCACTGGGGTCTGGGATTCATTATACCACCTTGCACAACAATCTAATCTATTCTAAGTGAACGAAAGATACTTTTTGTAACCGAGTCTTCACCACTTGGGATTTATTATAAACATTTTGCGTTATTATTGGCCCTAAAAGCATCTAGAATATCCTTTTGTGCCATAGTCCGCTTTTATTGTCACTTTATTAGATGTTTTTCAAATTCAAATTGAAGCGCAGTCTGGAGTTTAAAGAGCCAGAGCTTGCTGTAGGGTTCTTTCTAGTGAGTCTAGTTGCAATCTTAGAAAAGATTGAATGAACGGATCTGTGCAGAAGACTCTTCTTTTCAATGCAAATTAAGTAATTGCCAGGGGATCTGTTAGGAATTAAATTGTACAGTTTGGTTAAAAGGAAATGCAATCCCCAATCTTTAGTTAAAGAAGAATACATCAAAACTTAAATTCAAAAAGTTTGTCTTCAATTAAATTAGGAGTATAGGGGTGGTTCATATCCTTTGGCAGGAAATGCCACTAGAATACCAAGTCCAACTGAAAACGAAAACCATCCAAATGGCAATGGAAAACTCATATTCTCATTTTCATCCATGTCCCCCACTCGAAATTCTCTTTGTATTGTATTTTTTTTTCTAATTTATTTTTCTTTTTCCATTTTTATGATTTCAATTTACAGGCGATATCTTTGTCCTTGTATTCAGCATGGACTCCAGAGAGTCCTTCGAGGAAGTCGTTCGACTGCGGGAACAAATCCTAGAAACTAAATGGAGCGCACTCTCTGGTGCGGGTGGACGGTCAAAAAAGAATCTTCCCAAAGTGCCGATGGTTATTGCTGGCAACAAATGCGACCGAGAAATGAAGTAAGTCCAACACACAATCAAAGTCTTTGTTTGTAAATATCATATTTGGATTTTGTTCTACATTAAAACTCATTGACTCGATTGAAAAATGAAAATGAAAATGAAAATGAAAATGAAATTTCCACTCGTGTGTTTCTTTTGTGATTTTCTATAGAACTGTTCAAACGGAGGAAGTACTCGCTTATTGTTCCGGTCAGGATGCATGCTGCGTTTTCGTTGAGTGCTCAGCCAAAAAGAACATCCGAGTCGATGATATGTTCTATGAATTGTTCCTTGCGGCGAATCTACCACTGGAAATGGCACCGAATCATCACAAAAGGGTTAGCACTGCATTTGGATCACCATGTACTCTACCACCACCCCATGCTGCATCGAATCGTTCAAAGAAATGCACTCTATCGATTAAACGACGACTCAGCGATGCTTGTGGTGTTGTGGCGCCCAATGTCCGACGACCCAGCATCCGGACGGATTTAATGATAATGCGTAGCAAGACTTGTTCCCTTGGTGATGGAGGTGGATCAGATGCAGCAAGTTTCGGTTTCATGGGACGCAACGCTAGCGGATGTGTTTTGCAATAACTTGATTTTATTCACTCAAAGTAGGAGTATGTCTACTCACTCGTACAAGGACGTGTACCCGTTGTGCTCGTATCTTTAAGCTTAAGCACTTAAGTATCTGTAAGTTTATATACACATACAAAAACAAAACAAAAAAACTATCACTTTAAGTTGAAAAAAAAAAAGAAGAAATATACAACACATGACTGCTTTAAAGGTTTGTATCTAAGGTCCATCTGCTTGACATATCATTGAATCTTGTTTTTGACTTGTTTTCTGTGCTTTTCCCCTTTTGACTCGTCGTAGTTTGGTTCATTTTTTTTTTTTTTTATATTTTTGTCGGTCCGTTTGAGTTGATGTGGTTTCTGCTGCTTTAGGCAAAAGACATTCGTACCACGGATTGCTGCTTAGATAGTCGTATTTATGAATGATTTGCATATGGTCGGGTTAATTCTATTTGAGATACTCATATTATCCCTCGTTTTCGGTATTTTGGTCCCTCTAGAGTCGGAAATTATGGAAATTTATGATCCTTATCCGGTGCTAGACTTATCCGAATCCATATTCGTAGACTCGTAATCATAAACCCCTGGTGGCTTTGTTGCAAAAGGATGTCCGATTTGCATTTGAATGTGGAAATTCCCAAACCAAAGGGAATGGATGTAGTTTTTATTATAATTCCTATTTTTTTCTTTTGAGCCGGAAAATGGGAATAGGATTTACTGTAGTGGATTTAAATTAAAGGGGAATTAGGTATCCTTTAGGGGTTGAGTCTGTCCTAAATGATAGATGGCTTATTTCTAGCACCACTACCCGTGTAGTCCTGTGACTTTGATTTGAATTGAATTCCTAAAATTGCAACCAAAGAACGGAACGTTGCTCTTTTGTGTTCACGGAAATTTCTGGAATTGTTGATATGATGGTTGTCAGTATACAGTTAACGCAGTGTAAGTGTAAGCCAATGTCATCTAGCTTAAAGCCATCTGGAATTTGAATTGTTTGCTAGGATTGAATTATCAATATTTTTATGAGCATTCTTGAAACAAGCGCAATGGACCTTACGGGTTTAATTTTTTATTAAAAGATTTTGCATGGAAATCCACTGGTTAGGAGACGAAAATTACGAAAATTTACATCCCCGAATCCGAGAGGATTTTTTTAGGCTTACTTATTCGCAATATTAGAATACGTTAGAGGGACTTATAGTCTTATGAACCTTTTCATTGTTCTATTCAGTCTAGTCAGATAATTGGGGATCTTGGGTAGCTTAGCTATGGCAACTAAATTTGTGGTCCAAGTTCATGTTGGTATTTTTCGTTATACCTTTCGATTAGGCGACTAATTTTGCAAACTTGGTTACACATCTATGGCTGTAGTTTTAGAAATATTTTCTCTGAATGAGTGGAAGATTCGTGAAAAGCTATTTTGACAAAGTCAGCGTATCAATTTCAAGTCTCCGCTTCATATTTTTCGGCACCTTAGTTTGTTTTGTTTGTCTATTGAACGATATGTAGCTTATTTTGTGGCAGGCAATGAGCGCAATACATGAAATATGTCCGACATACCGTTTACCCTTTTCATTATATTGTCTAAAACAATATTTGATCTGTACTTTGTACATTTCATCATCCCATCACAATAACGATATTTTCCTTGTTCAGCGCGAAACTCTGTTGCGATAGTACATAGTTTACCACATAGGGATCCCATTTCTTAGAAAGACCACCACATGCAAACCACAAAAAGTCAAAGGTAATAGAGTGCAAGGTGGACGCAGTCTTAACTTGTAATTTGGCATGGTTTTTGGCCAACTGACTTCTGTTATGCACTTTAAGGGGGTTCCATACATTTCAGTCCAATACTCGTATTCTACTTAAGAGCTGCGATGGTCTGAGGCTTGTTGGCATAAACCCGCGACTTCAAGTAACCCCAAGGAAAGAAGTCTGGGATGGTATAATCGGGCGATGTTGCTGGTCATGCCAAATCATTAAAATGGGAGATTAAACGACCAGGAAACACTACCTTCACAATATCCATTGTGGCTCGTGCCGTGTGTGTAGTTGCACCGTCTTGTTGAAACTAAATTTTCACCAAGCCCTGCTCATCCAATTCCGGCAGCAAAAAGTCGTTTATCATGGCCCTGTAGCGTTTGCCAGTAACAGTGACCGTATTGCCGATGGCGCTCCTAAAAAAATATGGCCCAATCACTCCTTCCGCGTGAACGCCGACCAAACATGGGTTTTGAGTGTAAAGACTTTTCGTGCATCATACGCGGATTTTCAGTGCCCCAGAAACGAAGATTTTGCTTATCGACTTCACCGCTTAAGTGGAAATGCGACTCGTCGCTCATGATGATTTTCGACACAAAATCCTCTTCGTTGTTGAGATTGGTGATGGCTTCACAGCGGAGTATAGTGCCGCATTGCTTGTCTGATTGTATTCTGTATTTTATACGACGCTGCGAAAACTATAACATCTTCCAACAGGAAGATCACTACAAGAAGGCAGTCATATCTGCTTTAGAGCAGCACTCTAAACAATTTTATATTTATAGCCTGATTCATGTCCAGATCTGAAGACTCTTTGTGTAGCGTTTTTACCAGGCCAAGTAGTTAACTTCCCAGGATTCATTGGGCAGGAGGGGACTCAGGGGTTAAACGAGATCGAGTCGAGACGAACCAGGTATTTCGTCCTTCTTCCCTCTTTATTTAGTGTGCGAGCTGATCTTGGCTTTTGTGTAGAACCGTAGTATATGAATCTTGTTTTACTGAATTTTAGTCGCTCAATAAAGGTCTCTCTGTCGTTACATCAGCAGGCGCGTTTCTGATAGTTTTGAAATTGAGTGGAACTAATGCCCAACCTGGCATTGGTTTAACAATAAGCCAAAACATGATCTTGCAATTTTGGCGAGAGCACAGGATCGATGTTTTCTACCGATTTTTTACGACTTTCATGAAATTTACAATGAAGCGAACGACAACCAGGATTATATGTGATAAACCAGCAATATTATACGTACCGCAGTTGCAAGAGCATTTTACAAGTACTTGCCCAAGACTGAGCATCACAAGCTTTAGCAAGGACTTTGTTGTGAACATGATTGTTGCTTTCATCCATATTTGAAACATTGAATGATTTTTGAGTAATCCACGGCTCAGATTTCCAGCTAATAGATAGTAACGTTAAAGATACACCCAGGACATTTGTAATCGCAACAATGGCTATAGGCTTCAGAATCAGTTGAATCATGTGAACTTAAGTCCAGTATGTGCAAATCTGCTTACTAAATAACAAAATTTGTTAAAAGCCAGTGACTCATTTTTTGTTGGCCTCATATGCCTGAAACTTGACCCTTTATTGCTCTTAGGACCGAGTTTCCCAAAGACCTGTTTTGACCATGGCCAGTCTAGTTGAATGGCTTTGCCTTTAGGTTTGTTAATGTTCAGATATTTGGGATTACGCATACCTCTTATTAGACCACGTTATGTCACACGCGCTGACGTTCGTAACATTTTCATTTTCGTAGCTGTCAATTTTCTTCAATACTTTTCGCTGCTGACATTCCTGGAAGAATACCGATATTGTTAACGAAACGTTTAGGTTGACAGTCTTACTCAGTTACAAAATTCTGCGAAGTATTTACTCCATTTAGGACACTCTGTTCTCATTCTACCTACGGCATCGTCTGCATTTTGTTTGGAGGTCAACAACTCAGCTCATAGTAAGCATTAAAATTATTCTAAACTCGGTATGATGACTCCTTCTAAATAGATGATAGGGGTTAAATCTTAGAACGACCGTTTCGTGATCTGATCTTTTCTAGCGCCTTTATATAATTTTCTGAAGGGCTCCCATGCCGTTGCTTATAATAGTGCTACCATCAGTGAACAATGAAAGAGGTTCTGAACTCGATTCTGTTCAGCTTTAATAAAGAATGGACTATGTACACTACCTTGGTTTTCCCCAACATCAACTTCGGCTTTTCAAATATCCATTAAACTTTTCTTTTAACGTCTTCGTAGACAAGGTGTTTCATTCCTACATATGTTCCTTGGAATATATCTTGAGATCGTAGTGTCACTCATATAAGATCTCCGCGAACTTCATCGAAGGATTTTTCTAATTCAATGAAGGCAATATGCAGATTTGAATATCGTCATATGTGCAAAAAGCATCCGCATTCACTGCAATGAAGTTTAATTATATTGTGTTATCGACTAACTGGAATTCGATGATTCATAGTACGCAACCATTGGTTGTTGTTTCAATTTTTTGTGTCGCCTTGCCTTTTTAGAGTAAAAACAAAAACCTTTGTATCCACTGGTTCGGGCTTTATTTAACGAACCAAATGAAGCAAATATACAAGTTGTTAGAACAAGATTCCGGCCATGAGAAAGAACATTATGCTCTGATATCGCACTTGGTCTATGCGTTTCACCTAGTACTAACCTATGTTGTGAAGATACTTCTTCTGATTTCCAATTCAAAGTCCTTAATGCTATCATCCATACTCTAGCTACCTATTTATTCGCTATTGCCATCACAGTTTTCTACTGGAGTTTTAAAATCCCAAGCAGAAATTTTGCACTACTCTAATATTTTCTTAACAAAGTTGAAACAATTAGCCTGAGGGCTCAGTACTTTCTGCTAACTTATGGTATTTTTGAGCCACTATCGCGCCCAGATATGGTCTCCTACTTCTCCGCTGAAGCCGGGTTTTGTTAGTCTTCGCCTGGTTTCTTTACGAAAGATTTTGTCAGCAAAAGTCACTGCAGACTAGATTGAAATACCTAAACCACAACGACTCTCTCGTATCTTATCTAAGCTCAGATTTTCTTTGCTGATTTCAGTCATTATACAATGGCCAGCATATCCAATAAAATTCAATCTCTATCATTCTCTCCTTTCGGGGTATTGTTCATGCCCATTAGTAAGATAATTATGAAAACAAAAAAAAACCCTTTAAACTAAAAAAAAATTTGGAAGACAATAACACAAAAAATTATGAAAAATATATTAAAATTGAAATTTTACATATTTCGAAAACATCGCTTTAATGAAGTGATTTTTTTTTTAAAAAATAAATTTATGACATATTGTAATTTTACTTAACGATTTTAATTTATTCATATCATTACGTATTGAAAAGAAAAATTAAATAAGCCAAGAAAATAAATATATGCGAATATTAAATTTAAAGAAAATAATAAAATATATTTAAATTTAAGGATTATCGATAATTATAGAAAATTATATCAATATTGTTAATAAATAAATAGCAGTAGATACAAAAAAAAAATAATAATAATCAGACGTAGGAACAATTTTATACTATGAGCGAATTGGTATCCACTTTTGGGCTTGAACTTGAAAACAAAAAAAAAAAACAACAGATTGAAAGATTATTGTGCAAAGATCAAATCAAAACCTCATTTACAACGAAACATTGAAAGTTTGCATATTCAGAGTTAAAGGTTAGTCAAATTGGTTTCGAATTTCGAATTTAAAGCGAGCTGTCACAACATTTGTATCTTTGACTTTATTTTATAATTTTGCGGGGCTTAAACAGTGAGGGCTACAATTTCACAAATTTTGACTAACCCCCCATGATGTGAGGTACTTTGAAAGATGTCTGATAACATAGAAAAAAATATATTTTATAAGGCCATAGCTACATTTGATTAACATCTAATTAAAAAAAAAAAATATGAAAACAAGATTACTGTGTTAATTATGAAACAACAATTTAATGAAAATAAATTAAATAAAATAAATATAAAAGAAAACAATATTGTTATTGAGATTTACATATTCGAAAAAAGATATTAAATGTACGTTACATAGATTAATATTATTATACAAATAAGTTTATAACAAATAATGAACGGATCAAGCAAAAACTAAAAAAATAAACAAAAGATATTTACATGTTGATTAAAATTAAAATTTGATAAAACTTATTTACCAAGAAATTAAAAAAAAACAAAACAAAAATGAGAAAATCTACATATTAGCGAAGGAAACATATTTAAATACAGTACATAAACAATAAACAACTGATACATATATACGAGTATGAATAAATTTATTTAAATAAAAACAAAATGTTAAAAATACAAACTTATATGTACTAACTATAATAGAAGTTGTTAAAACAAAAAATAGAATTATTCGTCACTGATTTAAAAAACAACAAACCATAGTAAGAAAATGTTTAAAAAAAAAAAAAAAATGTTTTTAGATTTTGCTACCAGATACATGTGTCTATGTCTACAAAAGAAAACAAAACAAAAATACTCTATAAATGTGAATTTATTTTCTTAGCATTCTACTCTAGATAAAACCTTTAGTTTTGATTAATTAATTTATATTTTTATTTTTAAAGAGCAAGAATGAAAAAATAAAAATATTTTATCAATCGCGACGATTACCACCGAAAATAAACTCTATAAAAATGATGAAAAAAAAAAAATATATATATATAAAACAGAACCCACATGAGAATTAAACTATATATACCTACTATATATACATAGCCAAATATTTATAAAACTATTTAAAGACAGATACTGTTTCTTAATGGATAAACTGTCTTTGAAAAATATATGTGTACCTATTGCATTTCTTTAGACCATCTAAATGTACTAACCACTATACATAACGAAATAAATATATATCTACATACATAAATGATTCTATTCGTACATACCAATTGAATATAAATGCCAAAACCCACAAACTAATACACCTACATAAACTATTCTAAGTAACCTTCTAATGTTATTTTACTTATTGTTTTCGAATATACTATTTGTCGCAGAGAGATATCTATTATACAATTTATACATGCGCGTAATAAAAAATGGCAAACATTAATATGACGAAATAAATTGAACTTTAATTAAAAACGAGAAGGTATTGGCTTTTATTCAAAATTATTATATTTTAAGTAAAACGTATTTACGGTGCATCTACAGACCAAATCCAATAGACCTGGGCCTCAGCGGTAAAAGTGTCTCCTGTGAGGTCGTCTTCCAATTGTGTGCATCACATTTTAGTCGATCTTCCTCTTCTGCGCTGTCTCTCAGGGACGGATTTGAAGACTTTTCTTACCGGAGCGTCGGTGTGCACCCAATCTATACGACCTATTCATTGTAACCTTACCCTTTTGTCTAAGTCATTGTCGCTTACAGTCTATACAGTTCGTCGTATCTGTATCCTTTCCTACACTCACAGTCAATGCACATTGGATCGAAAATCACTCGAAGAATTTTTTTCTCGATCCACCCAAAAGCACCCTCAAGTATGAAGTTGAAGAAATCACATAACAGCGCATCGCCTTGTCTAAATCCTTTCTGGACATCAAAGGTCTCGGTGAGATGTTTACCGACCTTAATGGAGCAGCGTGCATTCTCCATCGTCATGCTGCACAGACGGACGAGTTTGGCAAGGATGCCAAGACTAGACATTGCTCTATATAGCTCGTCTCTATAGATGTTGTCATACGCGGCCTTAAAATCGATGTGTATCGATCTGAAGCTCATGGGTTTTCTGCAAAATCCGCCGTAGTATGAATACTTGGTCGATGGTGGACTTTTCTGGTCTGAAATCACACTGGAGCTCGGCAGCCAGGCGGTACGTTCCACCAGTTTTGTTGCACTTCAGCTTAGATATTGTTATCTTCACTTCATCCAAGTCGGGTGACGAGGTTCATTCTGTATTTGTTTCGCCCACGCCGTTCTACAGTCTAGAGAAATAAGCTTTCTACATTCTCAGCATCGACTGCGACTCTGCTACGATGTTCCCTTGTTCGTCTCTTCGTAGGCTTCGGTTCGGGGTTTGTGTCCATGGTACGTTTTCTTAACCTTTTGGTAAGACTTCCGAATCTCATAACTCAAGTAGTATCTCCCAATTTCCTCGATCGCGCGCATCTCATGCACTTTCTACTTCCCCCTGAGAAGCTCGTCTCTCCTCTTCCGCTCATAGAGCTCATGAGCAGCTCTGGTCTTTCTAAGTAGGGCCGCGTTATATGCATCTTGCTTAGCTGCATGTGCTTGCCGGCATTCATCATCGAACCAGGGGTTTCGTTGTGGTGGACGAGTGAAACCCAGCACATCAGAAATGGCATCTCTGATGGCGTTTTGGCAGTGTTTCCAATGGTCTTTGATGCTTGATGCTAGCGGCATTGGACCTCTTAAGAGATTAAGAGACACTCGATCGGAAAAGGACTTGGCGATCTCTTGCGATTGCAGCCGTCTGACGTCGAATTTTCTCACAGCATTAGTTTATCTTGGCGTAGTTTGGGATATCTGCAACCGTACCTTGGCTACAACAAGGTATTGGTCCGAGTCGATGTTGGCTCCTCGGAACGTACGTACATCCATAATGCTGGAGGAGTGTCTTGCGTCGATCGCAATGTGATCAATCTGGTTGACTGTTGATTGATCAGGAGTTCTCCAAGTCCCCTTGTGTATGTCGAGATGTGGGGACCACGTGCTAGCCATGACAATGTTTCGCCCCGCCGCAAAGTCGATTAGCCTGAATCCGTTATCGTAGGTGGTGTTGTGCAAGCTATATTTTCCGATTGTTCCACCAAAGATACCCTCTCTTCCTAGCTTTGCATTAAAATCACCGAGGACAATTTTAATGTCATAGCTAGGGCATTGCTCGTAGGTCTTGTTAGGAGTTCGTAGAAGGCATCCTTGGTGTCGTCATCTTTCTCCTCTGTGGGGGCATGCGCGCATATGAGGCTAATGTTGGCGAATTTAGCCTTGATGTGGATTGCTACGAGGCGCTCGCTCACATGCCGGAAGCTGAGCACTTCTTGTCTTAGTCTGCCTCCGACAACGTCCAAATAAGCGCTGCTTTTGCCGTCGATAGCAATCGCTGTAGTAGATGTCGCAGTTTTTCATCCTCTTTCTGTCCGGCCCATCCTATCGCATTTCTTGGATGGCGGTTATGTCTGCTTTGCAGCAGTCTAGGGCCTTCGCTAGTTGTTCGTTTGCACGTGGTCTATTAAGGGATCTAACATTCCAAGTGCATATCCGAAGCTCATTGTCCTTAAATCGTTTGCGTGGGTTGTCAACAGTAGATCCGTCCATACCCGAGCCTTGTTGATGCTTCGTAACTTAATTCTTTTTAAATGGCCGTGCAGTTACTCCGGCGGCACAACCCCCAACCTGGAGGACCAGTTCCATTTTGAGTGCCCCTAGGACGAGGGGTCGGTTACACCGAAGCCAGTAACCCGTTCCGGGATGTGAGCGCTGCCGTTGGCCCTTATAGGGCTCATCCGCCACCATCTCTTTTCCAAGACCCTGACTAAGTCCTGGAAATCCTTTCCGGCCTGAGCTCCAAATATATCGGAGTAGCCCGGATAAGGTCTTGTTTTGTTTTTCCGACACTAATCCTGGTTAATGGCGCAGGAAACTCGCCATTTGCCCCCGTCACTTCGCAACCTCTAGTAAGATTCCCAGATGGCGCCACGGGGAGGCGTGAAGTAGGACTTATTAGCAGAGCTGCAAGATGTTCGGCTGCAGAGGCTCATTCTCGTCATTTAAGGAACCAGCACCTGTCGGAAGATGCTACTTCTACGAGGCCTTATACTAATCGTTGCCATCGTAGTACAATCGTTGACGACTACTCTTTTTTAAAGCGGCAAGAGTTTGTGGATTGTATGCATAAGCACGATCTTTTGTGGGGCTATCCCTAAAAAGATATGCAATGGCGACAAATCACACGATCCTGGTGGCCAGTTCACATCACTAAAATGCGAAGTAACTCGTCCAAAGAATATTTCTTGCAATAAAGCCAAAACGGATATTGAGATATGACAACGTCTTATTGAAACCACCTGTCTTCCCCGTCCATATCTTAGATTTGGGGCCAACAAAATTCAGTTAACAATTGGCATTAGCGATAAGGATTGACAGTGACAGTTACAACTTTCATATTTTTGAAGAAGTATTGACCAAAGGTATGTTTTCAATTGTTGAATCAGTTGAACTTTATAAAAGAAAAGATACAAATCGAAATGCAAGCTCAGCTCTCCTCGAAATCGATATATTTAAACATGCCTACCTACTTCTTAGTCGCGGGTAATCATCTAAATAGCGTAGTTCACAACTGAGTTAAGGTATTTTTCACAGGCAAGACCTGAACATGACGTCATTTGGATGTTGTCCGTCCACAATGATTAAACTGCCTACAGTACCCGTAATACTATGTGGATATAGAGATACACATACGCATCATTCAAAATACCAAAAAGGAAATTTTAATTCTGCCTGTTAAAGCAAAGGGGCACAAATTGCATGTCAAATTGGTCTAGTTACTGGATACACGAGAGCTTTGAGTAACCACTGTGCTTCTAACGTCCTATTCAATTTTCTTACCAAAATTACAACTTTGCTTTAGTTGAAAGCTTTGAACTTTTACGAAAACTTGCACAGGGTGACCGTAATTAAAAAGAAAGCTTTTGCAAAAGTAGTTTTCAAGATTTGCCTTTGTTGGACGTTGGTTCGTGAAGCAGGAAAAGGACTTTGAATGCTTTTGAGGTGTTTTGCATCAGCTGTTTGTTGAGTGAGGTTGAAATAAAATAGAACCTCGGATCGCAACCAAAAAACTTTCATTTGAAGTTGACTTGGTCTTACTTAAAAAAAAGGAAAACATTGTCGCTACTATCTGAATCAAAAAGCACAGCCTTTTCGCTAAAGAAAAAGGTAGACCAGCATCGAATAGCTTCGATTATAAGGCCAGCTTAGTAAGATTGCCTTGAAAGTGGGAAGTGCAGTGAGTTGTTGGGTTGCAGAGAGTAGTGCCCTGTGATGATACTAGAGACGACTTTTCAGGGTCGTTCTCTCAAAAAGTTGACCTTACTAAGAAGTTTGATTTTTTCTTGTTATAGCTCAACCCAAATCGGAGTTGCTTAGACAAAAATTGATCTTATAACTTTCAATAATATTTTTTGCTACCTTATTAGCGACGGTTACCTTCTGGAACCTACAGCTTATAGGCAACCGAAACAGTACCGATATGAGAATTTATCTTTTCCCATAACACACACATCAGTTTTGACTTCGAACTCATCTTATGGTTGAGATTAGTTACTTTTTCCCGCTTGTGGCCATGGATACGCTGTTTATAAGGAAGGAACAGTGTAAAATTAAAAGCAGATGTTTTTCCAAGAAGGAATCTGAGTTCTAAGATGAATGCCGACAGGTACAAGTAGCTAAACAAGAAGCATATAACGCGGCGCAACAACGAAGGAGAATCGCTCATGAGCTCTACGAGCAAGAAAAAAAAAGCAAGATCATAGGGCTTCCCAAACGAAGAAAAATGAGCGCGGTAAACCCTCGAACGTTGGAAAAGAGCATTTCAAGGCAATAATAAACGTATATTAGCCTGCAGAAATGAAGAAGGAAACCTTGTAGTACAAACAGAATCGTGATCAAGATGATTTAAGGGCTCCCAGAGTTTGTGATTTATTTACATATGTCCGTGACTTTAAATAACTCCAGAGAAAGATGTCCAAGGGTGATCTTGTGGGTCAGTGCAACTTGCCAGAACCCGATATCGGGTTACTAGGAAACATCTGCTTTGGTTTTGGCTCATGCAATAGGAGCTGTTGCTTCCTTCTGGTGGAACCACTTACTCCCCAGTCCCACTTCATCCAATTGAGGAATAAAAAACTCATTAATCATGGCCCTGTAGTGCTTACCATTCAAGATAATCATTTGGCTCAGGCCGTTTGCAAAACAAAGCCCTCAATTCTCGTTCGGCATCAATCAGCTGATGGTCTGTGTCTACTTTATAAGGATGTTTCCTTTGCAAGTTTTTCACTAAAATGCTTTCCAGAGATGTGCGTGGAATGACCCATTGCATGATACATCATCCGGTCGATGTCGTCGTAGCCTCTAAGACATCCTCAGCCATGGCAGTAATATTCTCGTTCGAACGAGAGATACGAAGCCTTCAAGGACCTGCTCGGTCCCGCGTTGATCCAGCCTCTAACAATCGTGTTGCTAAACGCTGCAGTAACCAGTGAGAGTGGTCAGAAAAACGATTATGGCATTTCTTTGCTTATTCATAAAAATTCTAATTCCGTTTCCTTCACAAATGTTTAAACCACTTGTGCAGAATGACAATGAAGAACGCTCGTTTCACAAAGCCCGGCAAAAACTTAACCGAGCCTTTTTACTCAAAAAATAGTTTTAGACAGGGAGACCTGCTGTCAAGTGGTTTCTTTACATCATGCCTAAAAGGATTGTGCGGAACTCACAAGCGAATACTGGAGGCAAAGCCTTTCAAAAATTTGTGGGAAACCTTATTAGGTATCGGATAATACGCGGTTAATTAGACCTTATCTGGCTGAAGAAAATATAGCGGCGGTAGCGGAAGGACTTGGCTTGTCGTATACAAGTTATTTTACGTGGGGATCTGAGTTTAAAGCCTTTTATAACTCAATTCGTGTAAAAACTGAAGTTGACCTTCCAATTCGTCTCTGTTTCAGACGTTGGGCCTTTGAAAAGCTTCTAGAAGATCCACTATATTCGATCAAAGTTTAGTCCAGCTATGAGACCCATTTCTTGCATAATGACTACATTAATAAGCAAAATCGTCATATTTCAAATGCGGAGTAACTCAGAGAGAGCTGTTTATGGGTTGATGGAATCATCGGTCCATATCGGACACCGACCGGAACGTAACTGTGATGGCGCTCGTTATAGAGCAACGACAACAAACCTTTTGCTGCTTGAAATTGACGCCTGCGGTCTCGACGACATTTGGTTCCAACAAGACGGCATCACTTGTCATATACCAGTGAAACTGTGGCCTTATTGCAAGAATGATTCGGCGAACAGTTGAATTGACCAACTAGAACTGTGACATGGAGATATCCTCGGTCGTATCAATAAAATAAATTCTTCGTAAGATGTACTGTCCCGTTTGGTTTGATGGGCCTTAGAGACGAACTACACACCTGTACGACGACTTCGGTTTCAATAGAAAATTCAACGGTTAAGATATATAGAGCGAATGGATACCCACGCTTCGACTTCCAACTTTTTGTAGTAGAGTAGGGACCTCACCCTTGCAGGGGCGCATAAGCAAAGGGTGTTTTTGTAAAAGGTGACAGCCGATTTGACAGTGCTTGGTTAGGTTACTTGGGAAACTCATAAGATGTTACGTGCGTTTTATGATGATGTTTTATGTCGAAAAACTATGGATCATTTTTGCAATACGTTCACCATTGGTGCGCAGCTAAGTTCCCGCTAGATGGCTCCAGCAGTAAGTACTGGTCGATTTTGGCATATTCAAAACGTCATGAACCAAGCTTAGACATATGGTGCACAAACCGTTTTTGATTTTGTTTTGGCGTTATACTTTTGGTTATGTGAAAATGTCATTTTCGAGAAGTGTTGATTTTCTTCTTTCCTTCATAGTAAACGTCGTCTGAAGCGCATCGAGAGCTCTAAAAAGTTTACGGAGATACTGCTCTAAGTGTCGCTTCAAAAATGGTGATTTTAATGTTGATCGTCCGCGTGAAAGAAGGCCAAAATCCTTCGAAAACACTAAATTGGAGGCATTGCTCTTTGAGGATCCGTGGATCTAAAAGCAAAGAGAGTTCGTTTTAGTATAAGGAGTTACTCGCGAAGCCATTTCCAGGCGATTGCATGCATTTGGAATGATTGACAAACAAGGACTTGGTTGCCTTATGATTTGAAGTCAAAGGAGGTTGAGTGTCGTTTTCTCAACTGTGAAAAACTGCTCCAGCGGGTTTCCTTCATAACATCGTGTCGGGTGATAAAAAATGGATTCATTACAGCAACTCAAAGTCATGAAGACTGCCCGGTTATCCTTCCACGTCGTCGACTCGGCCGAATATTCACTCTGCAAAGTTTCTGTTGTGTATTTGGTGGGACCAGGTTGGTGTTATTTATTATTATATATACTGTTGAAACCTAACGAAACCATCGTTGGCGAACGGTATCGACTTCAATTGAGGCGATTGAGTCCAGCACTGTGCGAAAAACGGCCCCAATACGAGCAGAGGCACGAAAAATTGATTCTTCAGCATGACAATGCTCGACTTGCCAAAACCTTTAAAACCTGGGAACTGCTGCACTTGAAGCGATGATAACCCACAAGCCATTGCCGAAACTCTATTAAATCCAGTCACCGTTTGATGCGCTTTATTGGCCATGGGTCATTGGTCCATATGTCTTAGGAAATGATTATAGCCAGAACTTTTCAGTCAACGGTGAGTGGTCTAGAGACATGATTACTTACTTCTTCGTGGCACAATGGAAAGGTATTAATGTTGCAGACATGAGGTTTCACCAGGACGGACACAGTGTCTGATACAATTAATTTATTGAAAGAAACCTTTGACAAATGGTTAATTTCACGAAATGGACCTGACAACTAGCCACCTTATTCGTGTGATCTAATGCTGCTAGATTATTTTCTCTGGGGATCTGTAAAGTCGAATGTATACACCAGAAACAATTGAGCACTTGGAAGCTAACATTCGAAGCCTTATTGCCGAAGTACAGTCTGATTAACTGAGAATTGAACTTCCAGATTACGCCATGTACCATCCAGCCGGGATGGCCACATGCCCAAAACCACATTCAAACATTAATGGCATAAAATTCTCTGTCAAATGAAGCCAATTTCATAGAAATTGAAAGTATCGAGTCAACTGACTCGAAGTACTTAGCTTGAGGAAATTAGCTAAGCATCGGGCTAACCGGAGAGGCTTTGCAGTTGGAGCCCAGGCTCACCTCGAACAGAAAAAAAAAATTGTTTTTTCCTGTTGTTACAAAGCTCAAGAACCCAGTCTCTGTGGTCCCCAAGTTTAAGTCCGTTTTCAATGCGTTTGTGTCTGTTTCGTGTTTTACTCGTGTGTTTGTGGCGTACTCACCCACAGACCAACAAGTTCTTATAGAGGCGCAGGAGTTTCCAAGTGTTTGTCACTCAGCAGCTCCCCAAACCTGTGTAATGTTGATATACTCGTATCTGGAAAATATTTTTTTTTGGGTTTTCAACAGCATAGATTGTTGACCATCGCGCAAGGAATACGAGAATTATATAGATACCTGGTACGTTGAAATATTTTATGAGTAGCTTAAGTGGAATATTTGCAATCACAGTGTTTATGACTGCTTTCTTCTACATACACCTGGCAACTATTGAAGCAATCGATCCTGTTGAAAGGAATCTCATTTTATTCTCGTTGATTTTAAACTAAGCTCCCATTCCTCAAACTGGATTCTCAGCATTGTTAAATACAAATACATTTGCGAATAAAAAAAAAATGTAGGAAACGTAAAACCCCTTCATTCACATTCCATAAGCTGCACATTCAAATATGCAAGCAATGCTACCAACTGGGAGTAAATGAAATATCTGAATGTTCGCCTCCACAAAGAAGTGTAGTAACAGAAAAGTCCACTTGATATTCATTTCACTTATATTTATTTTATTTACTTTAATCTCTTCTTTACAATTAAAAACTTATCCATAAGGAGAATGAGTTGACTTTCATTGTGAGTGAGTGTATTTTACATTATTGAAATAATTTATCTCTCATCTTTCTTAAATTCTTATTTTTATTTAAACATTTTCCTTTCGTCGCTTGTTCCTTTTTCTGGTTTATTATAATTTCTTTTTTTTTAAATTATATTTAGTTTTTTTTTATTTAAAAAGATAATGTTCTATTTTTTGTTAATTTATTGCCATTTTGAGAATAGTCCGGTATTCATTTTTTTTTTAATACAAAATCGATTTAAATAAAATTTAATCCAAATCATTTAAAGGAGGATGAAAGGCGGTTTTATTTGATTCCTGGTATGAAGTTTAAAAGTTATTAAATAAGTATTAAAGATAATAAAATAAAATTCGTTAAATAAGAACTTAATTTTAATTATTGGAATTTCGTTTTTTAATTTTTTTTTTAAATATTTTATGGGCTTATGTACAAAACGTATTGCGTCATTGTCATTCTAACTATTTTTTTTTTTATTTAGCTTAGCGTTGATATATCTTTTTTTATTTATTTAAGAGAAATATTTATTTTTGTTTTTTTTTTTATTTTTTATTTAGGAGAATCTCTTTAATGTGTTTTTCTTTTCTTTTCTTTTTGGCAGTGTTAGAATGCGCAGTTTTATTGAATTCTTTTTAATTTCTATTTACTATTTAAAATATTTCTTTTTGCTATGAAAATGTCAATAATTCTATTTTTAAAGGACAGCTAAAATAATGACTTTTTTGAAATTGTAAAATCTGATTTTAATGAAGATGGAAGATAAAAGAAATTCTTAGAACTGAGTGTAAAATTGAGGAAAATTGTCAGGATTAGAGCTAAAAAACTCAACTTTTAAGCAGCTTGAAATGGTGCCTATTCCTATTTCACGTAGATAGAGGGTGAGCTCTTTGTGTGGATGTGTCGTCATATAAGGCTTGTACTCATTTCATTTCGGCAGATTTTTATAAAGGAAAAATTGGCTGCGGTGTCATTTACCACACAATAGCGCAGTTTGATTATTTAAAATTATAATGAAGAAGTCCCTCTGACCAGTCAACCTAAGTATGCTTTAAAATCTATTGTATAACCTTCGTAATTACGTAATAATTAAGAATTGGATAAAAATGCTATAGTTGCTTATTTCAAGTCACAACGGATACGCCAAAATATCAACACACTAAGCTAAAATGCTCGTGATAGACCAAACATCTTGATAAGTCACCAAGACAATTATTGGAAATGAGTTTGACCGCTGATCTGCCTTAACAATCTCATAAGACCCAGATAACATAAGAATGATGTGGCCATTTCGGATGCTTGAACGAAGATAAAACTTTCCGTCAAAAGTGATATTTCATAATTCTGTGACAGAATTATCACATGGTTTGTGGTTTGTGGGCCGGCGGCATCCTTGGGTCATATTTTTTATATGGATGAAAATGAACAGACCATAACAAGTAAATGCTGAGTTTTATCATCTTTTTCTTAAATAAATCAGAAATGGGTGAGCTCTGGTTTAAAAAAGACGAAGCTTCGAGGAACACATATCATAAAATAGTTAATTGATTCCAGACGAAATTCGAAGATCGTGTGGTTCCGTTTAAAGGAGAAGTCGAGAGATCGATGGCAAGCCTGCATCAAATATTTTGGATTCGAAACCTCAAACACAACATTTGAACTGAAATTGTGGCCGCTGGTACGCTTACATAAGTCGGAAGGAACATCACCGAATGCTTTTATGTTAAATCAAGGACATTAATTAGTTAAAAATAGTTACAATTAATCAACTGATTAAAAACTATTAATTGCATCAAATTAATTACAATTAATTTCAGTTTTCGTTTAATATAATATCAGCAATTAATTTATTTTCAAGTTAATTGTTAATTTTTAATGGCATTCGCAATTAAAATTTTGGATTCATGTCTTATCTCTTTCTAACAAGTAAATATTAAGTACGAGCTGATCCACCCGGCTTTGATCGTGGCCATAAGCTATTTTATTGTTCAATGTGTTAAAAGAAAATTCAAATTTTAAGAGAAGCGATAGCTGAATTAAGTGAAAGTATTAAATTTTGAGTAGGAAAATACGATTTCAATATTTTTTTCCTTTTTTTGCTTAGAATTGCCAATTTTAATTGCTTTTAACAATTATCAATTAAATATTTCAATTGTCGAAACCACAATTAAATTAGCAATGCTTGAGCCGGGATTCTGTTTGCTGGAGAAATCCAGTACAGACCATATGGAAGGACCTTACGAAGGATAACAAACGTAGTCAAAAGAAAACCTCAGCTAGTTTGGGATTGAGCTTGCTCGGGAAGTCCACTACAGACTCAATCTGTAAGATGCCACCAAAAGTAAACCATTTGAATGCTGCAAAAGCTCGTAAAGCAAACATAATACTCATTTCCGTTTTGAGGAGGGCGGTATTTGATCTACCTATAGCATATGGTCGATTTCGAAAACGGAAAATGTCATCTGTATCAAAATCATGTTTATTCTAACTAAATATTATTTTTTATGAACTCCATCACCTAATCCTAGTGATGGAAACATTTAGCTTTGCTTAAGAACGTCGAAAAGGTTAGCAAAAAAAAATCATGTAGATAACAAAGATCGCTGATATCAAAAAAAATGTACAGTTTGACTATAGTAACCCTTAAGTGCTACAATGACGATCAAAATGACGATCAGGTGACATTTTCGAAAACAGCCTATATTCCACAGGCTGTTGCCAATGATGAAGCTTTGGAAGCTGACAAAGCCGATCATCCATTACCTGCTTTTCGACGTGTCATATAATACAATATCTACAGTTGATTCCATATAATACGAAATTGGCCAACAGATTATTACCCGAAGCTGAAGTACAATGCATGCCGTCGCGTGCTATTGCGACCGATGCAGTCGTCATGAGAAACAACCACAAAAACCAGTTTGACGTAGTACTGGACCACCATTAAGAATTCCTTATGTCTGCAGGGTTCAGAATACGTTTTTATATGGTTTTAGCAGCATAACGACAACGCGCACCACTTGTGGCGCAGTGAGAGTTCTTTGAGATATTTTGGGTAATCGACGTAGCTCGAAAGATACAGATTTCGCTTGGCGACCAGCTCCGCAGAGTGGAGATTAGCCATGTAGCCGAAAATCCAGGCTTTCCGATTCCACGCCGGTCAATCTCAGGATTCAGTCACATCACAAAAATTGTGATCATGTAATATAAAATATTTTTTGGGCCGCATTTTTGCCAATTGGATGTTGGAATTGGATGAAGTGAATGACTACGAAAAGTTTCTGGTAAGGAGATATAAATGGATCTACCCACCCACTGCTGGAATGGCAAACAAAATCGACATCATCGGTTACAACTAGCGGGCCATAATAAAGGCGAATCAAGTTGGCTTTGAAGAAAGTAAGGACAAAACAAACAAATATCGGAGTAAATATCATTTCCTAGAATGAAAATTTGGTTGCTATTTGGCAACAAGAATCAGCTCAAAATTTTTAGCTCGAAAGACGAAAATCATGCCCAAAAAAGCTTTGATTTTGTCAGCTCTTCTCGATTAAGGAAAGTGCTTTCGGGAAAAGAACTCTCCGCCGAATATTAAGTCTCATATGCAAGGACGATGCATATGCGATGCGAGGATCGAGGATAAAATAAACCACGAACTATGTAAGGGTGTATTAAGATGTCGACGTGTGCCAGAAAGTCAAAACTCGTCAACTACGCTGATGAATGGACAGTCATGTTTCAGCAGAGATCAAACTATTGCGGATCCCAAAGCACTCATTCTGATCAACTGAAAACAGCATGCCTGAGATCAAATGGAAGGCTCAAGTGTTTCAGGCGTCATCACGGGTCAGGAGTCCGTTAAGAAAGTAAGTACTAGGAAAGAGATTATTTCGGGCATGTATTTTCCGAAAAAAACCGTTTGCTAAGGTATATCGCTATCAACATTCATAATTTTATGTATTAAAAGGGACTGATAAATAGTAATGAGACTTTCATAATACAAGTGTGGTCAAGTCGACCAATTTCAGAATCGTCCGAAATCAACACTGATCTCGTCAACTACCATCTGTCAATAGACTAGACTACTACAGTTTACTATAGTTTAATTTGCAGTTGCTGACAACCGCGTGGATTTTGGCTATAATTTAAAAAAAAAAAAAAAACTGGAAAGAGTGTGACAACTTGAAAGAATGGCTCGACATTTTTCATTTAGACGAGATTATGCTCGAATTCATACCTGCGGACTAACAGTGAATTCTTCCGGGCAAATCGGTACTGAAGAAAGCCATGGTGGATCTCGAGTCCAACAAGATTATGGCGATAGGTCTTAAATGTGCGCGCGACATAATCCTCATCGAATACCTTCGAATGAGAGAACCAATCCACTGGAAAAGTTATGCAAGATTATTTGAGTTTGACAACGATTTCTTGGAAAACAACAAGCCAGTAAATTATGGATTCGATCCCAAAGAAGTGTTTTGATGAAATTAGCGGCCAAACGAAGGCCTGTTTTGATTACCTCAACAAATGAGCGAAGTATGATGTAAATTTTCAGTAAAATATGGTTAAAAATGCGTCCTGAAGAAAACTGAAATAATATACACTTCAATTTAACCAAGAACTTTCAGGCTCTTCGTAAATATGCAAATTGGCTGTTGGGAATGCATGAAATCGATAACGAATTTCGATAGAAAAGCTGCATTTATAAGTAGGCTCAGTAAATCCAAGGAAGATTGCCTCTATCCACATTATTATATCAATCGGCTAAAGATCAATTATTTATTTCCTGGTCTAGTCGTTTCCCTAAATGCAATCAAAATTGACTTCCGAGATCGATTTAATATCACCGATTCTTTCTTAGAGGCCATGTTAATAAAAATTTTATAACAAGACCCCTCAGTCAATTAAATCATATAAAGTCAGCATCTGTGGTGCTTTTGATAAAATAGATCCACAAATGAGCAGCAATGTGATGAATAATTGCATCGCATTAAACGAGTAACTGAGGACGTCACCTACACAGTATAGCTTTTCATATGGAATGTCAATCCTTATTCCATCGATTAAAGTAAAAATAACTGCAGTCCCTCTTAGTTTCACAAGTATTCATCATCCATTTGAATGTGACATAGTCAGCGAAATGTTTCGAAAAAGCAGACTTTAACTTATCGGGACCTTTGAACCAGCTCTTAGTGCCTTTAATAGTTCCTAATACATTTGTCGGACTTAGTTTTTGTGTAAGAAAGAAAACCAAAACAACTTTCAATGCAAATTCGTATTTTTTTTTTTTAACAGCAGCACAGGGGAAGTAACATAAAATATTCTATTCGTTGTGTTACAATTTCAAAAAAGTCATTTTTTCAACTCATTTCTAATAACATAAACACAAAAATTAATAACGTTTTTCCTAAACAGTTTTAAACAAACTTATACATAGAAAAAACTACCATATACGAGTACATATACATATATAAAATGGATTTCCTTTTTCATTAATTTTGTATTAACAATTTATTTTTGTTTTCCTAATATAACATTTAATATCGAAAAAAAAACTTATTTACTTGTTGCGCTACAATAATCGAATTTGTATTATTTATAATTTATTTTTCACTAACACAAAATTAATAGAAAAAACAAAAACTAAAATAAAAAAAAATCTCCTTAAGACTAGAATTTATTTATCAACTGTGTTTACATTTTATTATTTTTATTATTTAAAAAAAAAATAAACAAAAAATCGGTTTGCCACTTGAAACAAGATGCACAAATAATGAAATGTTTCATACATTACGCGTGTAAGTTTTTTTTCCATCGTTAAACCTCTATAATTACTTTAAAGGATTTTTAATGTACAATATCATAATTTACTTGAGTTTCTTCTTCTTATTTCATATAATAAAACTTAAGTTCTATAATAGTTTATATTTGCATCATTTAACTTCTATTATTTATAGTAGTTAAGTATAAATACAATTTAAATTTTTTTTTATTATTATAACTGCTCCTGGTTTTATTTAAGTATTTATATTTAAATTTAATTTTATTGTATACTAACTAAAAAAATGTATTCTCGTATAAAAAACTTATTTTCAATTTAATTACTTTTTTATTTTGTTCATTTATTTTTATTTTTATTTTTCATTTAGTTGTCATCTCTAAGTTTTGTGTTTTTGTTTGTTTTTATTTTTATTTTTTGGTTTTTAAATGCAAATGTTTTTTGTTTTTGTTTTAGTTTTAAATAAATTTAAATGCATGGAGATTTTTTTTTTCTATAATTTAAAAAAATCCTGTTCCTTTCTTTTTTACAAAAAGTTGTAGATAAGTTCAGTGTGTGTGTGTGTGTTTTTTTTTTTAAATAAAAGATAAAGAAGGTTATAGAGAATATTAATACAAAAGTGGATGGTAGTAAATTTTTCTTTTTGTTTTTGTATCTTTTTTTTAAGCGGGATAGGTTATTGGAATTTTTTGTTTCGGTGAGGGAATTATGTCAGATAGTCAGGACTTTTTTTTGTATAAAAAAGGAAATAGAGCACGTACAGAATTTAGCTCCTTTTTGTTTGGCTTGAAAAGTGTAATTTAAATATTTTAAGATGTTTTCCTTAAGTTAATGTCTGAAGTTGGTACGGTAAGATAATATAGGGTTCAACAGACATTGGTTTGTTCCTTTTTTTGTCCTGGATTTCGTTCTCACTTATGGCACAGTCCTTTATCCCGCATTTTTGTGTTTTTTTTTTTTTTTTGTTTAATTTATTGTTTATTTGGTATGTTGAATTTAAATTAAATTTATTTGACGTTAAGTTTTATTTTATCGGCACATCTCAAGTGAGGATTTCATGAAGATACTCCGCATATTCCTCTGCTGTGGTAAATTCTCTTTGTCTAGAACGAAAAAGAATACAAAATTAATGTTTTATTTAATATTTTTAATGGATGAAAATGTTATAGATTTTAAAGATTTTTTCTTTTAACAACCCCCTAAGCCCTTTAATAACCATCGGTATTACACTTTACAATAAATTGAATATCAATCGAGAACAGACTAAGAGTGGGTTCCATTTCACCTCGGATGGAGAAAAAAGCTATCGACAACCAATGAACCCAGTCCTGAAGTCATGTACCAAAAAATAGAAAATTTACAATACACAAAGCATTGAGTTTCAGTATCCGAATGTAGGGTTTATTTAACATTCGACATGTAAAAACTGAAACAATACCGCATTGTTGAAACCTATTTTTCATCTGTTCAAAAAAAAAAGTTTCCTTTGTATGGAATTTGAGTTGCAAATACTGCTGTAAACAGTCGAAATATTTTTCGATGCACGATTTCAGAACTGACCTGTGGGGAATTTTAGACGCAACATGTATTTGCACAATAAAGCTTATATAAACTTTTACCGACCAAGCGAATTATAAATTCCTTCATTTCCAAAGGCAAGCAGTTTTAAAATGCAGAAGCTATTGCCGGGAAATGTTGCAAATGTTGCCTCTCATACCACTGACTGACGCTAGTCTATGTTGGAATTCTCGTGAAAATACGAAGTAACTGCCACAATATGTGAGTAGTTAGACACAAAGAACATTTATAAATTCCTTCAAAATTACTGACATATTAAAGTAGTGTTTAGAGTCACACTGCTCTGGGTTCCAGGGCACAGTGTGTTGCGGTAAAATTTCCCGCAACAAGATTTACCCTCTTCCTTTTTCATATCCCTTCGTTCCCTCTTTCGAGCTCTGGCGGAGGTGGAGGGCAGCCACGGTCCCATCAGCCATTGGCCCACCGACCACAGACCTCGGAAAGGACCCAATAGGTTCACGGGCTATTGATACCCTCAGAGGAGGACGAGGTGGTTCGGTCGGTGAAGCCCTAAGGACGGTAGGGAGACTCACGACGAACCAGGAGCCCAGGGTGCGACAGGAGGTCCACCAAGATCAACGTTGTCGGAGCTCGTAGGCTAGACGGGAGACTCGCAACGGGCAGCATCAGACAGGACGTCTGAAAGTCGCCGACGACGGATGGGGAGATGACGATGACGATCTCTTTCATAGCTACACCCCCAACGAAGGAGCTACGGAGGAGCGACGGTGGTGTGCAGGCGGACGGCCAGTATAATAGACACATCCCAACGTCGTACCAGCTGTAAAAGTCAGGGTCGATGGGTGAAGGGACGACGACCCCTTTGTAGCCAGCACCCCACCGATGGAGCACCAAGGGAGCAGCAGAGGCTGTAGACGGACGGCCAAGTTACGAGGCCAAGTTATTACGGCCAAGTAATAACAAAACAAAACTCACAACAAAATACCAGGCGGGCAGAATGGCCCACAACATAGAGTAAACGAAAACAAAATGAATAATTTTGTAAGTAATGACCCGTTATTGTTCAGTCCCCCCATTCCCCCCAAATCTGAACGCCGATCCCCGGAGTAAGTAGGGACCCGGGGTAAAGTGGCACACATGCACTTGTACTTAGCTTTGTTTGGGGCGGCGGTCTAGAGAATGGCTAATTCGGGGATAATCAGGTTAGGATTATACCCACACAATCTTCCTTCTTCGTCCCAACACTCCATTTACCTGAGATCAGACTTTCATTCTCCTTCGCGATTGTTGTTGTTTTGCAATTTTGTTTAGTTCGATGGGGGAAAATTAACCGGGGATCAGCAATGAGAGAAACATTGCTTCTCGCAAATTTCCATGTAGATCCATTGTCTAGGGAAATAGCTAGGCATAGCTAGGATCCACAAACTCTCATAAACTCGCTCAGTGGAGGTCCCAGTTATCACTAGAAGCGGAAACTCAGTGTCTGAGGAGTTTAGAATGAGAGTGTACAATTGGAAGCAATTGGAATGTGTTGGAGGCCTAGTTGGACACGGGAGCACACACTAGCAAAGTTTGCTAGTCGTGTAGCTGGAAACCCCGTTGATGGGTTCACTAGAGCCAAATGAATGTGTGTGTGAGAGAGTGTGAGAATGCGTGTGAGAGTCTGGCGGGAGTTTGTGGAAAGAAAAAAAAGATCGGGAACTCACTTTTTTGTACAATCAGCACTAAGCCAGGGTCATTGAGGTTTTTTTTTGTGCGAAGTTTTGTTGTTGGAAATTGCAAAAGCAATTTTTCTTTTTAGAAAGTAGAAAAGTAAAGTAGATTTTTGTGGTTCTGGCGAACTGTAAGGATAAAGGGAATTAAGGAGAAAGGAAGTAGGAGAACGAAAGGATTACCAAGGAGTAGTAGGAAAAAGGGAAGACTGTGCTGGAAGGGGCACAGAACCGCCAGGAGCGAAAGTTAAGTATAGTGTAAAAAAGTGCAGTGTATGAAAATCGTTTGCGGTTCTTTTATTTGGAAAAGTGAGACTCCGGTAGGCCGAGCGTGCGTGAAAAATTCTCGAGAAAAGACGAGACACGCGACCCGTTCGTTAGATTTCTTTTGTGTTTCGGGACTTTTAAAATAGTGGGTCACTCTATCGACGAGTGTGCCGTTTATTTCTTTTGGTTTTAATAAATCGTCGTGCTCCAACGGAGCCGTTATAACGTGGTGAGAAATCCGGTGTTTAACCTTTTTTTGTTGTTTTTTTCTATTTTTTTCGGTTTCGTGATTTTCCCCAAAAATCCCAGTATTGGAACAGTTGGTTCCAAAGTTATTTTTGATTCGGGGCACGGTGTCTGTTGCCGGGAATCAATCATAACAAGTGATATAAAAGTAAATGAGCGTGCAGATGAACCGGCCACAGATAGCTTTGTTCTGAACAGCTTATTCGCGATAAGAGTCCACATCGTGCTCGGATCAGTTAAAACACAAATCCACGTACATTTTCAGCAGAAAGCCAACTTGCTTTGGTATGGCTGACGAACAAAAGAAATAAAACAGAACCCTGACCCACGCCCAATTATCAAGGTTCCTCCAATCAACGACGTTGTCTCATATTAAGCGGAGACGGAGAAAAAATCTGAACTTATCAATAACATCTTTAGATTTTTACGCCACCAAAGGTTTCTATGATTTGTCCAGTTACAAGCTGCCGGTTGTAGCTCTTGTGGGTTGCAATAACACCAGTAGTCCATATCAGGACTTAAAACACGGTACTGTGGGAATCAGGAGCCCCCCGTATTTCGGTCCGGGCTTGACTTGGAAGCATCACGGTGGCTTTGGTTAAAATCTAAAACGGAGGGAGGGTGCACCTGCTGGTCTCACCCAATGTGGAGTTGCAACAAGTGCTGGTTGCTGAGACCCTTATGTCAGTAAGAGGTTATAGGTGGGCCTCGACTCATACCAAATGCGGAATCTGTGCCCTCAAATAGGGTTCCGAATTGGTATCAAAAGAATCGACAGAGAGCGATGGATCCCGTGAAGTTAAGTCCAGAAAGACAGGTGTTCAGGTAAACCATGAGACAAATCTGCACATAACCTCCCCAGACATCGCCAAAATCACGGCAATAATAATGGAGCGCGGCAAAAACCAATTAAAGAGCATGCGGTCAAACTAAGTATTTTACACAATCCCCACTGCCGCAGTTGCGAGAATGAAAATGAAAAGGAAACTCTCTCTCGTATTTACTTTGCAAGAGCCAGATTTTATGCACGAAACCAAACATTGCTCGATGAGCAAAGGAAACCGAGACCTGATCCATTTTCTAAACTCCGGAAGCTGAATTTGGACACCGAATATCGCACATTCTCAACAACACATATTATCGATCAGGTCACACGAGTCGTGCTAACAAAAGGCACATTCTAGTGCTACTTAGGTGTATGCCGAATCACTACCTCTATCTACCTACCAGCCAATGTAGTGCATCAAAGGAAACCTATCAGAATGTGAAAGCCTCGACGCCAAATTAAATTATAATAACTGAACCTCGACAATCCGACGAAAGGCAAAGTCCGAGTAAATGGTTTTGGAGTATCTTGCTATTAATGCCGATTTCTTTAGAGCGATTAATCTTACGAGGAGTGTACAGTTGTACCAACAACACACATATCTAAGAAGAAATTTCTAATCAATCGCTTCTAAAGACAAAAACCATTTGGCGCACAACATTGCAGAGGAATGCAAGCACTAGCTTGCAGTGCGCAAGTATATACTCGTATACAGAGAAAGATCCTAGATCTTATTGCCATTTAAGGAACATTGTTTTCAGTACCTAGATGTGAAAAATGTGGCACTAAAAATATGTCTGGCAACCGTGAATACATGCCCATTTAGAGTATCTTAATTGTTCCTTCCTGGTACGGTGGAAAGGCTTAAAAGTAAATCACATTCAGGTTCTGAAAAGACCCCAGGTTTCAAGGGTCGTACTTAGCACACAGGTGAACCAGTATAGAGACTTCATAGGATTGTAATCCTGTTCTACGACTGGTAGTTCGTCAGATTGATGTTTTGAGGGGTAGTTCTGAAAGATTGACAGGTTCAAACGAGGTTTAAAAGAGGATACAGAGTAAGATGCACAAACCAAACGGATTTAAAGCACAGATGCCTGTTTTCTAACAGCATCACAACTCTAATGGCAATAGAAAAGAGAAAAAAGACGGGCGGAAAGGACATCCACTGAAAATGAAACTTGGAACTGGTATTCCGAACTGCAACTGGACACCTTTTCTTATCTTGAACAGGGCCAATGGCTTCTGCAAACCATTATGTCGGTGAATTTTTGGTAATGTCCGGACGAAACAGGTGCTGCGATCATCAAACACTGCAGTTTCCGTAGAAGAAATTTAGACGAAGTGTTCAAAATTATTGACAAAAACAACACCAACCACACAGGTAGATGGAAGCCGGTAAAACCAAGCAGAATCACCAAAGGGAATAAGTTCGGCTTACTTATAAGGATGTTGCTTTCTTCTCTCTGAAGGCTTAACATGAGACATCGATAGTATCCTGGACAGCGCTTAGCGCAAACGCTGTATTCGTCAAGTGTGAGAGCTAATCAAATCAAGTAGGAGCGACCGGTGACTCATCAATCACTCGAACACTTCCTAGATTTTTGGCAGTGCAAAAGTGTCACCGATGAGCGTATGTTGATGAGGCTATGCTAAGACGTAATATACAAAAACAATGAGTCGCTTGTTTGGTGGAGCAAAATTTGCGAAAATGTCTCGGTAGTACTGGGCTCTACTTAGAATGCTCCGATCTGCTCCAGATGCACTGATGAATTTTTCGCCGACTGCATGTTGACTGACTATGGATCATCTGGGGAGTACAGCAACCGTTTATCACGGTATCACATAATCAAGAAGATGCGCTTTAATGTCTTTTGGTGGAGCAGAAAATCCTGGAAAGATGAACTGAAAACATATTCACTAAGATGACACAACAGTTCGAACAGTTCTCTGTCCTTAGCTTACTGCCTCCAGTTACACCTTCCAAGTCGGTTGAGATTCTCTTCTGCTTATGCGCGCCACTTGAGGTGAGGTCTTCCTCTACTATGTTTTGCTATCCATTCGTAGCCATCGCAGATTACGTCACATCATCTAAAATCTTATTCGTTGCTAAAAGTCTTGGCTAAGTCGTTACCAATCTTGACAAAGCAGGCGGACGAGTTTGCCAGTGATACAGAAACTAGACTCGCCTCTATAAATGCCGCCTTAAAATCGATGAAAAGGTGAAAAGTTTCGATGTGGGTTGAGTTTTTCCCAGGTTCTGCTGGTTGATTGTAGATAACACTGATATAAGCTAATCAGGATGTTAACGAAGCGTTTCAGTTGTTCACACAATAGATATAGCACATAGGATCTTCAGGCATACACACTTTTGGTCGGATCTGAGAAACAAGTTCTTGTATCTTTTGCGTAAAGTCACTGAGAGCAGCTTCGACAACCTCAGTCGGTAAGCCATCAGGTCCAGCAACTTCGTTAGATTTGAGTTCAGATATTGCTATCCTCAATTTGATCTGGACAAGTGGAAGGCAGTTTTGGGTTTTGTCGTCTAATCGTAGTGGTACACTTTGCACATCGGTGGGGTATTTCCTTCGTCTGTGTAATAGAGTCTGCGGAATAGGTTCGTTCTTCATTTTAAGAGGTTTTATCTGTTGGTTGTTTCTAAACAAGAAACTCCCTTATGCATCTTGTGCTCTTTTATTTCTTTTTGGAGAAGCCGATCTTGTCTTTCGTTGCAGCGCCGCTCTTCGGTATTCTTCATCGAACCATGGAATTTTTGGCGAAGATCGGGTGAAACCTAGAACATATGTTATCAGACGTGATGAAGTGTAGGCTTACCAACTGTTTCACCAAAGATGTCCTTCTTTCCTATCCTGACGTCATACTCGCACTTGCTGATTGGTTTTGTCGAGGAGCGCCTTGAGACATTCCTTAGTTAAGCCGGTCTTTTTTTTTGTGGCGATGCATTTATCTGTCTTGTATGATAAATTTTCAACCGAATAAGCTCCATTAGTATTCCCTACTGCGATCTCCATAGTATATGTCACAGTTTTCTTCGTCTTTTCTTATATTGGTAGACCTGAAGATCTGAGTACTGGCATCACCAACAATAAGGTGATATTTGTGGCATGCAGTTCCTTATGAAAGGTTTTGTTTTTTACGTAGTAGGGAACTTATCCTGGTGCACACCTCAAACCCAGGCTAGGTGGTTGGTTTTAATCCCTGTGGCAAGAATTCTCCAATGGCAGTGACCAACTTGAAGTGTGCGAGCGCTGTCGTTTATTCATTAAGAGCTCTTCCTGGCCTTTTCTTCAGTCTCAAATTTTCTTATCGATCTAAGCTCCGATCAGTTGCTGCAAGTCGGATTTTAAAAGTCACTGTAGATTCAATCGATTGAGAATTGCATGCCTGTCTCTAATCTGAGGACATTTGATGTCACTTGTCCATGGGGTCAACATGAATTGACTTGTCTAGTATATGCCTTCTGCCAGGTGCATTGGGTGAGATAGTGCTGTTCAGATTTGGATATATTGTACTTGAAATTGTCATTCTACTTTTAGATTACTATCCAGCGGGCGATAAGTAGAAGGGATGTGGAGTTTAATTTTGCAACACCTCTAGCTTAATTGCATAAAGCAAATAAGGAACTGCTCATCGATTTCTAGGTCATAGGCTCAAGGCGACAAGGTTTATTAAATATCTGAATTAAAGAACAAGTGGTCGCGGATGCATAACGGCTAGCGAGTTCGAAACAGACTAACAGGGATCGATGTCAAAGGGAGAGATACTTTGCAAAATGGGCACCAGTTAGATGAGTAAGAAGGAAAGATTCGATTAGTATCCTTTGTTATCTCTGAAAAGCGAAAGTATTGATTTCTCTACAATTATCAACTGAATACAGCTTGGAAGCAACCAATGTGAAAAAGACCGAGGAATGGGCAGTCACAACGCACTTAAGGTTAATCTAATCGGATAGCTTCTGACAATCAACAAAGAGCATAAGAATGCTGCCTTGATATTAAAGTCATTAAACAAATATGATTTTTCCACTTTCTTTCTTCCCTGCAAGACCTAACATTCAAGAGATATTGACTACCCAGTTCCGTTTTCACCATTAATTTCCTTTAAGCAGGCTCATTAGCCCTTCTGCCTCCGTCACCACCACCGCCACCGCCCAAGGCTGCTTCAGATCGCCTTTCATTTCATAAATCATAAAATTGCAATTAATTACATCTGCACGAAATTTTGCCAAATTCAATAGATAATTACACGTTCAGACAAGCAAATAATTACTTTCGGCAAATCTGTTCCTACATCATCTTCGCTAGTTCAGATAGATCTACTTTCAGATAGAAAAAGAAATACCCAAGAACAGAATGAAGCGAGGAGAAAAATTGATTTAATTTTCCTTTAGGTATCGTATCTCATATTCTATCATATTCTACTGGTTGCGACCATTCTTCCTTCCATGTGTCGTGTTTTGTTTGCGTTTCAAAAACAGGAAACCCCATTACAACCGGAAATCGGTAAATTACTCTCTATCACATTATTACATCGGGACTAATTTTCACTCGGAATGGGGAGGTGGAAAATTACTCCTCCACCCATCAGCACCATTATCCCATAATTGAAGCAACAATAAGACCTCGACATATGTACATCCACATGTCAAGCAGATGAGTGGAGTCGAGGATAACAACACACGTGATAATGATGATGATGATGATGAAGAAAGGGCGAACCTGATTGACCAAAATCCAATAACGACTTTCCTTGCTCCATCATCTCAGTAGGGATTTTGATTCTGATTTTGATTTTGATTTTCTTTTTCCTTTCTTTGTTGGCCTCCTGCTCCTTCGTCTCTCTTATTAATTTAGTTTCCGCCACTAGGACGAACCAAGGATGGCCACAAACACATCATCATCAACATTATTTTCGTTCTCTGTTGCCAACACATCCACACTTTACATCTATTTGTGCCCGTACCACCCCCCCCCCCCCACCAAGGCATTTCATAGTTACAGACTTTATTCGGCTATCTTTGTGGCATCATGGGCAAAAGGAACGAGAAAATTTGTCCTCCAGAGAATGACAGAGCACTTTGAAAACAGAGAAAAGGACATGCAACAGCATATTGAACGGAACTGATGTCCATCTCCTGCAGTGAAATCTCAATAACCCAACGGAATACTTTGAATATTGTATATACTATATGTAGTTTAAAATAACTGACGTTTGACTTACCTCCTTTCAGTGTCGAGGTCTCGTTTCCTTCTTTGGTTCTTCGGCACCACTTCAATGCATAGAATAATAAATTGATTATCGCAGGAGTAGCGTTCCTCATCCATTAATTTATTCCCCAGCAGACTGCTGGCCAAACCGACCTTGTCCATGGATGATGACATCCATGCATCACAATACATTTCCTGAGCTAGTTCGCCATTCGGATGCGATCCATGCCAAACGACCTTCTGTGACCTGAAACGACAAGAACACACAAAACCCTTGAAAAACTCTAAAAAAAAAAAGAAAAAATTCGGTCCAATGCAATGGCCGAAAGATAAAGTATCTCTGTATAGTCGCTACCGACAAGGACTTTTCTATTTAATGAAAATTGAGATAAAGTTTCTAGGACTACGGATAACTGTGACTGCTAGATAAAATGAGAAATCGCCTATCGATTCTGGACTGAAATCTGATGGTCTTCAGGGAGGCGATCTGTTGTATGGTGTGTCGGTGCAATTAGTCGGCCTGAACTGATAATTGAGTTTGACGCGCGGGGAAGGATATTGATAGAGGGCTAAACAATGGACTCAAGGATATTGGTTACAAAATTTGTTGCACGTTTTTTTCCAACGTTTGTAGTGAATATTTTTTTCAGCAGTATCTACAAGTTGGAAGATGCATTCAACGAGAGTTTTCAATAAATTTTCATTATTTCCTACAGGCTGCGGAATAAAGTTGGCGATTTGATGGTTTGGGAATCGAAACACTTGCCAACCAGATGGAGCTGTGTGTTGTTTTCTTTTATTCGGTCAGACGAGGCGAATGATCCTTGCAAATTGGAAAAGTTTTATTTCCAGTTAGAGCTTGGCCAACTAGGACTCCTCGAGGTCTAGTCTACAGTAGGATGTAGGATGTTCACGTCAGCAGGACATTTGTGCCCTTCACCTGATTCTTTTGTGCATTGTATGACTCTGCATAAAGCAGAGTTAAACGTGACAAAAATCAATCTCCAAATATAGACGAAATGCTACAATAGATTTTGATTTGAAAAAAAAAACAAAACTATAGCCATCTCGGTTGGTAAAGTACTAACAAACAAGCTATTCTTCCAACATGTATTGGTAAAATTGGTCAGACTGACAGACGAGACATTCCAAATCGACATGCTTCCATTTCTTCAAAGTTTGCAAATGGAAAGAGCCGACTCACAAGCATCGTTTGCCACAAAACAGCATAAGATTCTGTTCGTCTGTTGCGTAGCAAACCGCAAAACACACATAAGCTGCAAAAGGGAATAATCCTTGACGTCGCACATGGACGACGATCATGGACCCTCCTCAAATCACTCTAAGAGGAACCTCGAAACCTGAGCTTACACGTTGTAAAGCAGACGTTTTGTGGATGTCTTATCTCACGATACTTCAGTTCAGTGATTAAGCTCCTAAAACATCAAATCCCGCCATAATTGCGTTATGTACCTGTAACCTGTCCCTAGTATAGGTCGGAAACTCATATGTGAATTGATCTGCGGTGTCATTATCACTCTCACAGCAAGTATCGCAAAAATTGTGTTACTTATGTCTAGCACACTTGGGTGCCTTACAGCAGGGAAGTATCCCATTGCGACCTCAGAAAGCACTCTACAGGCTATTCTACGGTGGTACTGCCGTCGAAAAACATTAATTTGATATGAGAGGCATCAGTCTTCTTAAATTCGCTTACAAGGTCTTATCTGCCACATTGTGCGAAAGCCTGAAGCCGTTCGTCAATAACCCGATAATTCCATATCAGTGTGGCTTCAGACCAGAAAAGTCCATCATCGACTAGATAGTCGCAGTACGGCAGATCTTGGAGAAAACCCATGAACTTCAGATCGATTAATACCACCGAATCGATGAATAATTTTAAGGCCGCGTACGACAGCATCTATAGAAACGAGCTATACAGAGCAATGTCTAGTTTCGGTATCTCTGGCAAACTCGTCCGTCTGTGCAGGATGACGATAGAGAATGGACGCTACTCCATCAAGGTCGGTAAAGATCCAACCGAGACCTCCGAGAGTTTGAGACGCAAGCGGTGAAAATGGGCCTAGCAATTGACTAGTAGAAGCGACCCTATAGAACGACCTAAATAACCCAAGTCCTGTGAGCACTCAGCTGCTATGAGTGGAAAATTCTTTAGGTGATTTTCAGCGCAGTAGTGCAACACATCGACTCAGGTGGCGCATGTAAGTGTAAGGAGGGCTTAGCCATCTTAGCAGGCAAAACTGGAGGCAGCTGGCGAAGGATCAAGTTGTCTGGAGACGCTTGCTGAATAAGGTCCAGGTCCACCCCAGACTATTACACCACGCCACCTTAAGTAGGTAAGTAAGTAAGTAAGTATGGCAAACTAAAAGAGGCTCATGAGACCCAATTACACCTACAAACTTCATTTACTATCTGCTGCATATATTTTAAAGCTGATTTTGTGTAGCCAATCAATGCTGTAAAATTTTGAACGCCATTTAATCGTGCAATGACTTCATTTGCCGGTAGAATATTTTTCCCGAAGTAATGTCTTCTTATCTCGTTTAATACGGGGCAGATTCCTATGAAGTGGAGTACATCCTCTTTCGCCCGTAGGTTGCATAATGAGCATCCTACATTGCACTCTGATCTATGGGCCATGTAGTTAAGATGAATGAGCTCTCCTCTCGTCTTAAATATAGTAGATATTGTATCTAGGCTATGGGAGTCGATAAAGTAGTGCTTGCCTCCTAGGTCATGTTGGAGTATTCGGTATGTCCTTCTGGTTTCGCTTTGTTGTGCTTTTTCTACATATTTACCACGGATTGAACTGTCAATCTTGACCAGCAATGTCTGTAGAGCGCTCTTCCAACACGAAGTGTTCTTTTCCAGTATTGGGACATCATACTTGCTACTTATCCTCGCCCATTCATTGAAAAATTGAAGTTTTCGGTCTAGAAGGTGTGTATGAACGATTTTGGGAAGCCGATAGTTTGGTAACTCGAATACATTACATATGTAACTGTGAAATTCCCCAGCCCTGAGCCGCGTAGCACATAATCGACCTCATTACAGATTCAAACAGTTTATATTTCACACTAGGAGCAATGTTTTTTTTCCTTAGAATGCCTTTCCAGTTAGAACTGATTGCTTTCTCCTCCTTCAGCTTTTCCTGCAGATGTTTACTAAACGATGGCGATGGCGATGGCGCGATAGTTAGCTCATTGGACTATCACGCAGAGAGTCTGGGTTCGATTCCTGGCTGGGTCACCAACAATTTTTCAAATCGCCATCACCCTTTCGGCGGGCAATTGCAAACTCCTGAAAGTAACTAATTGCCTACGAATAAGATCCTAAGGAGTGCCGTTCGGACTCGGCGATAAACCGTAGGCCCCGCTCAGATGTGACGAAAATGAAAACATGAGCAACACAAATGAGTGTCAAGAAGCTAGGCCATGGCCCATACCGGGCTGCCAGCGCCACAGTGTTTTTTTTTTTTGTTTTTTTTGTTTACTAAACGATAGTCTCGGTGTGACGATGACTCCAAGGTATCTATACTCCTTCACCTTCTCAATTTCTTCATTTTCCCAATGCCATTTTTCTTTTCGTGCCTATCGCCCAAGCCCGTTTCTGAAAACCATTATTTGGATTTCGAGGTATTAACTTTTACGTTCCACAATCCGCAGTACCGATGTAGCTTGTTTGTCATGATTTGCATCATCGTTGGCGTTTCCGCGACTATCAAAATGTCATCAGCGTACAGCAGAAGCTTAATACTGACATTATTGAAGACAATTCCCCCAGGCAAAAAAATTATGAGGTCATCTAGGTATATTGAAGAAAGTAGAGGACTCAAGAGACAACCCTGCTTCACTCCTATTGTTGACTCGAACCAGCTATATATTTTCTTTCCATCCCATACTGCCGTTTTGTTTTCCTTATAGAGACTTCGTATCGCCCCCAGCATTTTTGTCGATACTCTCAGGTTGCTTAGTTTGTAAAACAGAGCGTTTCTGTCGATGGAGTCGAAGGCCGCCTTGAAATCTACAAAGAAGGCGTGTAATTTACTGCCCTTGTCTAAATAAGATCGTGCGATGCTTGTTAGCGTAAATATGTTGTCCACTGTCGAATAATATTTTCTGAAAACGGCTTGAGACTCGTTGAGCAAGTTATCCACTCTGTCAGGCGTTCCAGAATTATCCCCGTGAATATTTTTGTTACTGAGTTCAAGAACGAAATGCCTCTGTAATTATTTGAATCTTCGGGATCCCCTTTCTTAAAGACAGGAAAAATTATATTTCTTCTGAAACCTTCTGGCATTTCGCCCGTATTAAATATCAGGTTTTCCAATAGGGACTTGACAACTTTGAATTTTATTTGTGAACGCACTCTTTCACTTTCATCAAACTGTCACTGGCAATTTATTCGGTAAACTCAACATTTTCATCATGGTTAAGTACACGAACGTGCAACGTCTACAAATCATAAAAATTTTCTACCGAAATTCGGAGTCGATGACTGCAATTTTAAGAGCGTTAATTCCAATTTTCGGTCGTAATTCTCGCCCTAGTAAACAGGCAATAACAAGTTTAATGCAAAAATTTGAGTCTACATATTTTTTGTATGATGTCAGTGAGACATAGGGTTGGTCGAAGTGTCGAAAATATCGCTGCCGTTCAGGCGTCCGTAGCAAACGATCCAAATCAGTCAATTCCACGACGTTCTCAAGAATTGGGCATCGCTCAGACCACATTGTGGCGTATTTTGCGTAAGGATCTTGGTTTACACCCATATAAGATCAAGCTGACTCAAGAATTGAAGCCGATGGACCATTTGAAGCGACGTACGTTCTTCGATTGGGTTCTGGAATTTCATCGCAAAATCATCTTCAGAGACGAAGCTCATTTTTGGCTCAATGGGTTCGTCAATAAGCAAAATATGCGTTATTGGTCGGGTGAAAATCTACATGTGCTTCATGAATCACCACTTCATCCACAAAAAATAACTGTTTGGTGCGGTTTGCATGCCGGCGGCGTTATTGGGCCATATTTTTTCGTCGACGATAACAATCGTCACGTTACTGTGAATGGTCAGCGTTGTCGCGCCATGATCACCGATTATTTTCAACTCGAATTGGAAGATACGAGTATGGACTTGGGCGACATATGGTTTCAACAGGATAGTGCCACAAGCCACACAGCACACGTTAAAATCGATTTATTGAAGAGTGAGTATGGTGAGCGTGTTATCTCAAAAAATGGCCCAATCGATTGGCGTCCTTGTTCATGCGATTTAACGCCGTTAAGTCATTGGTTTATGCCAACAAGCCGACGACGTTGGAAGAGCTCAGAGCCAACATTGAACGCGAAATAGCGGCCGTTTCGGCCGAAATGTGTGGCCGAGTCGTTGAAAATTGGGTTCAAAGAATCGACCGCTGCATATGAACGAAGTCGAGTTCCATTCATAAATTTTTTGATTGTACTTCAAGCCGATAATAAAGTTTTTGAAATATCTCAAATGGTTTGCGTTTTATTTTTAAAAAAAGTTGTCAAGTTCTTATTGGAAAACCCATTATATATAATTGTACGTTTCCGTAAGACTTCCCAGGAATTGCTCAGTAGCGTATTTAAAGAACTCAGGAAACACGGTCTTCTCCAGGCGCTTTATTCAGACTGCAACGATGTATGATCATGTTGACCACCTGTATTGTTTTTACACGGTCTAGAGTGATATCTTCCTGATATGGCAGTGCGTAGTGTGGATTTGTTAAGCAGTTTACTATTACCCACCATAAAGATGGTGATGTCAGAAAAGTATATTTATGCCTTTTGGTGTTGGGTGAGTTCTGAATCCAAACATTATTTGGTAGTAGTTGGCGATTTTATCCACTGCATGGAGTAAGAAATTGTGTTTGAAGGACGAAGGAAATTCTCCCACTTTAAGAACTCTTTCATCGGAGTTTAGTGTTTAGAATGCTTGAAACTAGTGGCTTGCCAATTGGCTGAAATAGATATCAACAGACAGTAGTTCAGTCCAAAACTATCACAGAGCTACGTTTAATTATAAAGGCCTAATACAATCCTCGAACCAACCGCAAATTTTTCAATATCTTGTTCTTGTGAAAGAAGAAAGATATTCATCTTTTCTTGGTTCACAGCTGCTTTACATTCATCGGGAGTCCTTTCATCATAACAAGTCGTTACAGCATCTTATCAAATAAAGTCCATTTTCCATATTTGCGTTCCAGAAATTAAACACAACTAACCTGACACTTCAATCTACAATAGAATTGGACATCTCGCCAAAAATCAATAAACCAGCCCAGCTGGAACCTATTTTTGCTTGTAAAACTTCTCCTTCAATCCGTTGTTGTGCTCATATTTGTACCTCCCGTTACATCATCGTCAAAATAATTAATCTCTCCTCTTATCCACAACATTAAATCATATTTCTCACAAACCTAAGTCAACAATATAACTGAGGCGGCACCAGTGCTAGGGTTAGCAGGATCAAGACCACCCACATTTTACTCGTACCCTGACCATCACCTACATGCTGCTACTCGTATTTGCAAATTTGCTCTGACTTAATCTATAAACTCATGGAAATAACTAACTTTTAATTAAAGTCCATACCTCAAATTAAATAACCCAACTGGGTCCAATGCTTGCCGACAACGACTACCAACTATATGGGATTCTGGAAAACCATTCAGAAGTTTGTCGATCTCCTCTCTCCGGATTTGCCACGCAACAAAATCAAATACAACAAACTATCCTCTCCAATGAAATTAATTACTTTTACGTCATAGTTTTGTGATTACCGCCCTCTACAAGACGGGGTGGGCATATCAACAAAAAAAACAAAAAATTAAAAAAATAAAAAACCTCAACCTTACCTCCGACCTTAACATCCATAAATCTTTCAGGCTACAGAAACATGTTGAGAGGAACACACTTTTCGAGTGGCCACCCCTGGTATGTTTATTTGACGACCATGTTGCTATGCCCTTTGTTGTGTAAACAATGCTTTGGCACATCAAATCTTTGAGGACAACGAGACCATCCAACCTTTTCATGAACTCTCAGCCCGGCCCGGTACTAAATGAATATATTTTCACAAATTAAATCGTAACGCTACCTTTTAAGGATGAGCACACTTAGCCATACCAACCTTACGTGTCCTCTTTCTGGATAATATAATACTATACGAGTATGTGTGTTTGTGAGAGTGTGCAATCAGAACACTATTCAATTTGAATAAGTAAATTTGAAAACTTAATTTTCCGACACACTCGATGGATAGATAAATACAAGAACTCATCAGATACATTTATAAACAAAGCAGAACAACATCAGGGGGGTAGTTTGAAACAACCAAATAGCAGCTATTTGATGTGTTTTAGTCGGAGGTATGTAGGTTTAATGAAGGTTTTGAGGAGCTGACGACCTCTAGGTAGCTGACAACAGATGCAGTAGCCCGAAACAAAACGATAAACTACTCTGGAGTCGTTTAAGCCAAACTATTAACTACACATTTCACAGAGTACACGTAGTTGCATAGTTCTCTGCCACTCTACCATTCTCGCACTGGAGTATGTTGTTCTTCGACCGTGCGGCGTAGGACAATCGACAATTCCAACCCACCCACCCACTAATGAATGCAACAAATTTTCCAAAACTTCAAATTAACTTTTCTTGGAAAAGTGTAGGCTGAGAAGGCGGATTGTTGGTGAAGTGAAGGGTCTTTCGAAAATGAATTTTAAACGAGAAATAGGTTGGACGTACGAGTAAATGTCTTATCGTTTGGTCTCAAGTACATAATACAAATGCACAGCACAGGAACGGTGGTCTTGCATTATTTTGGTTCGGTGATGGTTGCCTAAGCTATTAGGCAGTTCCTTGTAAGGTTATTTTAAGAGGTTAAGACAATGTAGACAGTGTGTATGGCAAGTAGAAAGTGGTACAAATTTTCTCCTGTCAAAACAAATGTCTTAGGCAAGCAACGAAACCATTGGACTACTGGTAATGCCATGAGGTATCTACAGTGCCAACATCCAGCACATTAGCGCCGAGTAACTGTAAGCGTAAGTCGAACATTCTTAGAGAGAGTCCTTCGCGACGTAACTTCCATGACGAACTGACAGCAAAAATATGTCTGGTGGGACAGGACAGTTGGTAAAAGTAGTGTCATGGACATAGGATTATTGACCATGTGGCGGGGCGAAACGTAACTATAGATAGCATAGGTTTCCACAACTCAATAAACAAAAAGGGAAGTGTGAGAAAGTGAATGTAGAAATGCGGCAACCGGATGGGATCGCAAGAATCTTCGCCGAACGCATATCCCGAAATCTCTCTAAACAACTTCTATGCCGCCAGCATCAGATCAGTGGCATCGCTACTAACTTGCCATCAGAGATGTCGCATCTGATGTACTGAATTTCACCCCACCTCCACCAAGAAATGTAAGCAAATACAACTAAACAAGAGGTGTGCAAAGCGGGGCCGCAGCAAAGCACGGCAGATGATCGTGAGCTCTAGGAGCAGAAGAGACGGGAAGAACATCGGCTTCTTCAGAAACAGAAACAAGAGCACGAGACTACAGAAATAAGTTTAACCAAAAGGTAAATATAAATAACTTTTCAGGCCAAGAATGAAGAAGAAGCTGTTCTAAAGGGTGATTCATTTTGTTGTCCCGAAAGTAAATTTAAAGAAAATACATTCGTGGTTTAGATTTCAATTTAATTTTTATTTTGGCATATTGCTCAGATTCTGCCATTATAAGCATGCCTTTAACATCCATACCTTCGATCTAAGGCTATAACGATGGGAATTGACGGTGTTGGTTATACCATACATTCCTCATTTTCGAAGAAGTAAGGACCAATGGCACCACCAACCTGAATCACCTATAGTACACTCAGGTACCAGGTCAGCTGGTAAAATGAAAAATCTAAAACTAAACACAAAGTATACAGTCTCGGATGACTGTTCGGTTCGTATATTATTGAAACAGAGATGTAAATCCAACCGAGGAATAAGATGACCCAATATAAGCTGAGACCAATAGGAGGCACACAACATCATCGAATTGGAGGGAATGTCACAGTCAATATAAGTAGTAAAGGTGGTATAATCTTTCGAAGGAACGAGGCGCAAAATTTGTCGCACTGGCTAAAGAAGTACTTCGAAATATAAACTATATCGCAGACTCATTTAACCCGCAAGAAATGTGAAACAGCATGCACCAGGAATGGCTAAACTCGCAAAGTCCGTTCTGGGGACTATATCGAGATACTATCACGTCGGCAATGAAACGTGGAGGTAGAATGACGAAACCAAACGAGCTGTTGCCGACAAGAAGAATGCATTTCAAGCGACGATATCGAAAAAGCTCAACTGGCTCTTGAATACGAGCGTCTTAAAAAGATCGCAAAGAAAGTCCTGGCTCAAACTCCAGCGGCAGCAGCGGAAAACCTGTACCAGGAGTTGGAATAAATATCCTCACGATCGGCAGATAGAAGACAAGCTATACAAGAAGTTCAATCGTCGTACAATACTGAATATTTTTAAGCTCGCTGCACAGAGGCGAAAAAGTTCGATGGAAATAACCTCGCCGAAATACACCAAAAATGCAGACGGTTGTTTGCTAACAAATGAGAAAGAAATTTGTGACCGGTGGCTTGAAAACTGCAAGGAGTTGCTTAACAAACAGTTTCCACGTGATATCGTGCCGACAGCTGGTCTATTCGAGGAGGAAGCTTCGAACTTTTCAATCGAAAAAATGAAACGGGGCAAAGCGGCGGGACCAGACAGCATTTCATCAGAGTTTTGGTCGAAGATGGAGGGAATCGGCAACGTTTGGCTATCGAAACTTTTAAATAAATTTAAATGTGGACAACCTATGCCAAATCAATGGAGAAGTAGCTTCTTGGTGCCGTTATACAAAGGAAAAGGCGACACTCGAGAATGCAACAACTACCGTTCAATCAAGCTGATGTCACACACGATCAAAATCGTCGAAAGAGTCTTAAACGAACGTCTTCGGCAAATAATAAAACTCGATAAAAGCCAGTGTGGATTTGTTGAAGGAAGATCGACGAAGGACGCTATCCAAAACCTACGAATAATAATGGGAAAGCACTGAGATTCGTCTAAGGATTTACACATGTTACTTATCGACCTCGTGAAAGCATTCGATCGAGTGCAAAGGGATCTCATAAGGGCCACGCTGAGGTCTGAAAAGGTATCGAAAACGTATATTAGAATAATACAAGACATGTACGGAAACGTGAAAACTGCGGTTAAAAACTCTGCTGGACTAACGAGAGAATTTCCAGTTAATGTCGGGGTGCATCAAGGAAGCGTACTTAGCCCTTTCCTCTTTAACGTAGTATTCGACTATCTTTTAAAAGACTGCATGCGCGAAGCAAATGTAACGCCAGTTCTCTTCGCTGACGACGCAGATATAATAAGCGATAACGTCGAAGATTTACAGAACGCCTTAGATTCATGGAAAAATGCGCTAGAGAGAAACAGGTTTAAAATAAGTCGTTCAAAGACGGAGCATTTGACGTGCCCGTATGCGCATCCGTTGCGATCTGTTCCGGATATTATGTTAGAAGGAATAATTCTTCCGAAAAGCACTGTTTTTAAGTACTTAGGATCAATCGTTAACATGGAAGCGAAATGTGACGGCGACGTAAACCACAGACTGAGTGTGGAATGGATGAAATGGCGGGCAAATTCGGGAATCTTTTGCGACCGAAAATTTCCACTTAAATTCAAGGGGAAACTCTACACCACGGTTGTTAGACCAGCCCTTATATACGGTTCACAGTGCTGGACAGTGTACGAAGAGTTTAAAAACAAAATGACGGCAGCGGAAATGAAAATGTTAAGGATGTCTAGTGCAGTCACTAAACGCGATTGCATTAGATCTACGCGTATAAGAGGAAGTCTACATATAAAGAATTCGGTAACGGAACAGCTTGAAGCGAATAGAATAAGTTGGTATTGCCACGTTCAAAGAAGATCTGCGGAAAATCCGGTTAAACAGGCACTATCAACTACGGTCACTCCAACTGTAAGAAAACGAGGTCGGAAAAAGAATTCCTGGATTTCTCAGATGGCAAATGCGCAACAACGCCTGGGGCTAACCACTGAAGCGATCCAGGACCGAGCAGTATGTAGACGCGTTCTGCGGTCTGCGACATGAGCCAACCCTATAAGTCTAGCAGCAGCGATGCTGTAAAAATGGGGAATTCGTTACGCATGAGTTCGTATAATGGAGAAAGAGTTAATAAAAGGATAAGAAGAAGATATTAGTAGTAAAGGACTTTGCCCACCTCAGCTTTTCTGGAAGTTCTGCCAGGGACACCTCAGCAGAAATAAAACGAAGAATCACTCTTGTTAGTTGCTGTTTCCTTGGTCTAACATTGCAATTGAGTAGTAAGGCCCTACTATGAACAAACTAAGGCGACTCTTTATAAGACCTCGATCATCGCCGTAATACTTTATGGTGCTGAGGCATGGACTCTGTCGATGGCTGATGAAGATATTTTCACTCGTTTCAAGAGAAAAATCCTCTGAAAAATATCCGATCGCCTTCGCGTTGCCAGACTTTGAGGGATAAGTTTCCACGAAGAACTATACGAGCTATACAGAGACGTCGAGCTCGTCCCAAAACTGTGTAGCCGTCGCTTCTCATCTGGAAGAACCCTTTATGTCATTCGACGATCACAATAGCCGTGAATCGAAAAGTTTGTCAGATAATCACACTATGCCAAACGCAACGATAATGAAACTTAGCACTGAAATGCAGATATTGGAACCAAACAAATTTCCAGGTAACGACTTAATAACCAGAAAAGGCCTAAAAATGCTTGACTAAGCTTCTGTATATTGTTAACGCCGCAACAATGTTAGAATTCGTTCAAAGTCATTGGAATTGGGAAAACCTCCGAATGATAGAATTGAAATCGATCCCAGTTCTACCAATTTTATCGAAAATCTTACGACGGAATCACCAGTTTGGGTTCAGGAGTAAGCAACCCGCATAGAATCAGCGACTTAATCCTCAACATTTCCTTAAGCGCAGTCTTTGATGTCTCGCAGTCGTTTGATAACGTGTGGCATGAATAATTAAAATTCACATTATGGGAAGTGTCGCCACTGATCTATTACAACATACTGGCCAAGTATCTCGACAATAGAATTATTCTTGTCAGACTCGGAAGCAATTCAAAGTAATCTTTGCCGGCGTGCCGCAGGGAAGTGTTTTCGGCCCACCTCTGTATCTCCTTCATACTTGAGCAATAATACAAAGAGAGGGCACCGTTCTAGTCATATTTTCCGATGACTGCTGTATAAAAAAAACTGCTTGATAGTAAGTATCTCACAGCACGAGCTTGCGATCCTCATCATAGGGTCTGATAGAAGATTTTCACCAGCCCTCGTCGAAAAAAAAGTATCCTGAGAAGGTTAAGACATTAAGAGCGAATGCTCCGGCCCGCAATGTCTTCGAATCCGAACAAGAGGGACAACGCAGCAGAGGAAGAACTTACCCTAGGTGGCGGGCACAAGAATAAGGGGACCTTAAACGTCCTCATAAGCGGAACTGGATAGGCTTGTTAGTTGAGGCCCATGTTCACCCATCACGCATCGACATTACTCTACAAAACAGGAGAATCACAATGAGCGAACCCTTTCTATATTCTTTTGTGTATATTGTGGAAATACTCGTACATTCTTAACACAGTTTTCCTGTCAGTCAGAATATGCCATTCAAACTTTGAGAAATACTCGTAAAAGGATTAAAACACCAGCGCCATCAAAAAAGTTCCAAAGACGAAGTAAAACTGATGGGAATTCTCTCGTTTTATGTATTGAATTTCCGTGTCTGTATCCTTTCTTGTCTCGAATTGTTTTCAAATTTTCGGCTGAATACTTGAAATTCATTTAAAAATGCAAGTGATGGACGTGGTTAAACATTCAACTTCGCATTTAAGCCCCAAAGCTGAAACCTCTTTGTTTTTGGAAAGGAGGAGTCGTTTTCCTTATTTTATTCGACGAGCATAAGAGTAAAATGTCGACTTTAACGTATTTGTAAGTAGACAGAATGCTATTTTGACATACCTTTAGCCATAGACACATACGAGTATATGTATGTATTTAGAGTAAATTGCATCCAAGTGTACTCGTACATTTGAAGGGGCGATGATAAGCCATCAACACATGCATCTACTTCCACTACCTTATCGTAGGTATGCACGAGTACGAGGACGAGTACCACCTATAGCCGTGCACATGCCCTCAAGAAAATCAAATAAACTTCAAGACACTTCGTTCAAAGTTTCAGTTTGTTATTCAGTTACCAGCTTTCAGCTCCTCTTCGGTTATAGTGTTTCGTCTTCATTCCTGCTACAAATTTCCAAGTAATGTCAGTCAAAAAAGGTCCAAATGCAAAGTTTTTCATGCATGGTGCCGGTTGTAGTCTCTCAATGCTCATTTCGTGTTACTACCCTGCCGCAGCGAGACAGAACTTTAAGGACTTTGAAAATGGCTAAGCAGGATAAGAGAGGGATATCCTCTCGCAGCTCCTTGCCTCAAATACAAGAAAAGACAGACACAAAAAAAAGGGTTGAAGCAATTTAACGTTGTCGTCATTTGATTTGCAGATAGAAGCACTTCCTTCACATGGATCCGGTGCACTATGCTCTGAGCCACAACGAAATAGTCAGTAACCCTTGCCATGATCATTTATCTGACGAATGATACTAGCCCTTTAGTCGACCTCATCCCAGTCCAAGCTGGGTAAGTGGCAATTCATTTGCGATATTCAGTTTAAAAAATTTCGAATCCTTCCTCTCGGATGTATCCTTGCAACGATACTCATATAATAAAATACAAGTGTGGTCCTTTTTTTTGACGCTTTAGATGGAAAAGTTTTAAGAGGAACTTTCTTCAACGCTAAGTACATTAAGTACACTATCACAGTCGGCTTTATCATCATTATCAGCGTCATGCTTCCCATCACTTTCGTGTTTTGTCGTCATCTTCGTTATTTTTTGCATTTTCATTTCCATGGCAGTCATGGTTCTAGTCGTCGGTCGTTGTCATCGTGGTTTACTTTGAATGGAAAGAAATTAAGAGTCCTTGTGAGGAAATTAAATGGTTCACTAATTACGGAAGGACACCAAGAATGAGGATTCTGTTTTTTTTATTTTTTTTTTTATGAAATCCCGTTTCTATCCAATTTTATGAACTGAAAATTCTTGGAAAACTATTCGTAGTAGCGGTTTTGGACAGTTTTACACCAACTAAGTTGCAATGGGAAAGGGGGGAAATTTCGTTTTGGGGAATTCAGGATGTTGTGGTCCAGGGGATAGTAAAATGACAAGCGTTGTCCTTCTCCTGGTGGTTTACGACTATTAATCGTTAACTTCAACGGATGCCATTCCTCCTACTAGTGGTCTGTATGCATTTTTTAAGCTGAACTAACAAAATTAATTTAAGAAGCAATTATCAGCCTTGAAGAAGGATTCAGATTTGTTTTCTTTTTTTTTCTTTGCTTGCTCCTCCCGACAGATAAGTTCTTCATGGCAGTAGAGGTTATATACTCAGACAGGGCTGTAGATTGTATATAGATGGGTACCAAATCCAGATTGCGTTGAAGGATTGCCTTTGTAATTAAGAATTTCTGTAGAGTGTCTTTGAATAAAAATTATTCCCATTCCCATCTATCTCATTGTGGTTTATAATCAAACTTCTGCTCCCACTGAAAGATGATGATGTTGCATGAATTTTTACTCCTTTTTTTAATCGTATGTCCTTAACAAAAAATAATAAAAATTCAAACAGATCACCACTGAATAAATGAGATTGACGAGATGAAGGATGTGAGAAAAGAAAATCTGAAATTTTTAATTGGATTCGCCGATGCTCTTCTGGGTTTTATGCGGGCAATAATTAAAATATTTTTGCTATCCGACAGTCTTTTTCTCTAAAGAGCGTCGTATGAGAAACAAAGGAAGACAAAAAATAGAAAAACTAGTGAAAGGTTTGGAGATAAGGAGAAAATTGCTGGGCTATCATTCAACAAAAAGTTCGCTTTAGATCCTGATTTTTTAGTTCTAAAGGTCCTCATCTTTGTAAATGAGATGAAGCCCTTAAAGGAACCACTTCGTTCTTAAGACTTTGATTTTTTATAATAAAATTTTTCAAGAGTTCAAGCGCTTTCCATATTTTTTCCCCTGTCCTTAGATTTCCTTTAGAATGTAGGTATATAGTACAGATGATTTCTAAGATCTAAAAAGCAAGAGCTCTTAAATCAAGAAGTTTACAGTCAATACAGAAATTTTCTGGAAATGACCTATGCAAAGGTTGGTCATAATATGATTCTTCAATACGTCTTTGTCAGATATGGAGCAAAGTCCCTCAGAAGGAGGACGAACGGCGGAGGGACCCCCGAGATGCAGACAACGGCGGCGTCAAAAATTGAATGGCGAAACCTTACAGGAGCTACTTCAACATATGTGGAGCCTAGGTCCATAAGGATTTCCAGGACTAGTAAGGGTGATGGTGGCGGACGAGCTCTATTATGTGCCAACGACAGCTTGTATACCCTGGGAGTGGGGTACTGACATCTTCTTTGTCCATCAGTATAATCTAAGGAACTGGTAACTTTCTAACCTTGAAAAACAAAAAAATGGTTCAGAGTCAACCTCACGCCTCAGATGAAGACGGACACAATATTCACGCTCTGCACCTGGAATGCAAGGCCCCTTAACATACCACGTGCAGCTGAATAATTCGCGGAGACTCTAGACTGCCATAAAGCAGATATAATCGAAATCTTAGAACTGCAATGGGATGGGCCAGATAGAAGACGGATGACAAACTGCGACATTTACTACGGTGACTGCTAAAAAGACAGAAGACAGCGCTTATCTGGATGCGGATTTGTTGTTCGGTCCAGACTTAGGCAAAGAGCTTCCGGCATGTGAGCGAATGCCTCGTAACAATCCGCATCAAGGCCAAATTCGAGAGCAGAAGAGAAGGAGTTCTATGACCTCCTAGACAGAACATACGCTCAATGCTCCAGCTATGACACCAAAATTGTTCTAGGAGACCTGAATGCTAAGCTGGGCAAAGAAGTTGATTTTGAGCGCGTTATTAGGCCTCAGGTTTTTAGACTTCGTAACAGGACGCAACCTTATATTAGTCAGCATGTGGTTTCCAGACCTCAATATCCACAAAGGGACTTGTCGGTCTCCGGATCAATCAACCGTCAACCAGACTAACCACATTGGGATAGATGCCGGACACTCCGCCAACATTCTTGATGTCCGAACGTTGCGAGGAGCCAACATAGATTTGGATCACCAGCTTGTTGCAGACAGGGTACAGATGCGGATATCAATAGCAGAGTCAGACCACCCATTTTCAATGTTGAAAAGCTGCAATTGCAAAAGACCGCCAAAATCTGTGCCGACAGCGTTTCCCTAAAATTCTTTCAAATTCCGGGACCCCCTACACTATCCGTAGAGCGAGCCATTAGAAAAATATCATCTGATATAATTTGTTTCAAGCCGCCACCACAAAGAAGCCTCTGGTTCGATGACGAATTTAGGGAGGCGTAGGAAGCCAAACAAGAGGCACACAAAGCTGCTCTGCATTGTAGGACGAGAGCTGCTCGTGAGCTCTACGAACCGAGAAGAAGGGAAAAACATGGACTTCTTAGAAGAAAAAAGAAAGACCACGAGAAGCACTCGGTCGAGGAAATGGAGAAATGGCGCAGCAGGTTTGACGTTCAAAAACCCTATCAGAGAATTAAAAGAACATGCCAGGGCTACAAAGCCAGAAGGGAAGCCTGCAAGCACGAAAGCAGAAACCTAGTATCTGAATCGCCGTCGATGCTGAAAATATGGAAAGACCACTTCTGCAGACTGTATAACTACGCTGTCGGGCAGAATGAACCATCAACATTGGACGATGATAGCAGAAAATTCCGTACACTTGACCTAGACGAAGTTGAGATTGCGATATAGAAACTAAAGTCGTACAAAGCTGCTGGCCCAGACGGGCTTCCAGCTGAGCTAGAAAGAGCAGCTAGAGATCATCTAAAAGACATGGTCAGAAGAAAGCATTTCCCAAGAATGGAACCTCTGCATTATTTGCCCAAAGCGCATGAAAAGAGATCCATTCGACTGTGCCAACTACCTATATAGGAGAATGAGTCTCCTGAACATCGCCTTCAAAATCTTCTTTGCCGTTTTGTGTAATCGCTTGAAACCGATCATGTGCAGCCTGATAAGTCTATATCAGGGTGGTTTCAGGGCAGGAAAGTCTACCATCGATCAAATATTCACACTACGGCAGATCTTTGAAAATACCCTAAAGTTCAAGATCGACACCCACCAACTGTTTGTCGAGCTTGGCAGTTTTGTTTAGTTTTGGTTTTGGCATTCCCGCCAAACTCGTCAGGTTGTGCAGGATGATAATGGAGAACACTCGCTGCTCCATTAAGGTTGGTAACGAATAAACCGAGACTTTCAATGTTAAAAAACGTTTAAGGCAAGGTGACGCGCTGTCATGCGACTTTTTCAACTTTAGAGAAAATCGTGCAAATTCACTGGCCAAAAGAAGGTTAACGATTCTCTACAAGTCCTTCCAATTGCGTGCGTACGTAGATGACATCTGCGTTATTGAACGAAGACAGCGAGATGTCAATGAGGCTTTCGTAGCTATCGAAGCGGAAGCGGCTAAAATTTTTCTCACGGTAAATGAAGCAAAAACCAATTATATGCCGTCACTAAAAAAGGACTGTCAACATCGACAACTTGGTCAGAGTGTCACAATTGGCAGCTAAACTTCGTTAAAGACTTCGTGTACCTTGGCTCCACAGTTACAGATAGCACTGATACCAGCACGGAAATAAGACGTGCCAACCGCTGTTTTTCGGGCTCTGAAGGCAATTGAGTAGCAGAGTCCTCTCTCAATTTCAATATTTATTTATTTTGCCAAATATAATACATTAAGACATAGTCTTTTATTGTATATAGAAGTTAACTTAAGGTTTAGCAGTTCATTGAGGAACTGGTCTCGCAAGACCAAACTGGCTTTATACAAGATCTTGAACATCCCCATCTAAGGCACAGAGAGATAAACACTATTGAAAAAGGATATATGTAGAAACCCTTGGCCGTTTCGAGAGGAGAATACTACATGTATTGTATTGACGGAGATTGGAAGAGGAGGTTTAACCACGAACTGTGCGGGCTATGCAGAAATATCGGCTTGGTTAGGTGTCTATGGATTCAATACCTACCAATATCTGAGTAGCAGAGGACGGCCGAATCTTAGGTGGTTCGATGAAAGGAGCTGGTGAAAGATCCGGACTGTAGCGCCACTAAAGAAGAGAAGATTTCCTCTTTGTCTATTAGAAAGAAGCCCTCCAGTTTTATCCGCAAGTCCTGTTTCTAATTCCATCGTTGGACACTATGGTAGCCGCATGGATAGTTGGGCTCCTTCCTTCCAAGGTCGGGAGGTATGTCCAACATTATATCGAATTCCCCTCACTGCGAACTATTTACAAAACAATATTATGGTGCGAATGAACAATTCCCATACGTGAAAAAGACAAAAACAAGTGTTTCGGGATTCCTGGGACAGTTTCACAATATGATCAGTTTGGGATACTTTACCCATGTTCTGTCAAAAATGGAATCAGGTAGTTTGTTTCGCAGCGAAAAGACGACCTATTGAGGTCACATTGTTGTGGCCAGGTTGCGAAACTAGGGTTTACTCGCGTTTTAGAGTTAGAATTTCTTCAGCTGATATGTCAAAGGATAGAGTAAAAAAATACGGGCTTGGCATCATAGTTCGCAACGCACTGGCCTGTACCTACACATAAAGCTAAACCTTTGCTGCACTTGGCCACATTGTCGCTCCTTATCAGTATAGAACCCGCAGCTATATCGAAAAGGAGACTTCTGTTCTGTTTATTCATTAGCCCTTATAAGCTCTATAACTGCGCCTGACGTTTGACAGTTGTCAAAAATAACTCCGAGATGCTTAAAAGAGGGTTGATAGTCATTTTCGTGCAATTGAGTTTAAACTGTTATAGTTTCGCCAATTTTTCTACTCATGATAAGCAGCTCTACAGTTTTATGGTCGACGAGTTGCAAGCCAGTGTAAGTTAAGTTGAGGTCTATCGGTTATTTCTTCAACCACCACAGCAATTTTATCAGCAAATCTACTTTACATTCGTAATTATCCAAAGTTGCGGACCTTACGACCAACCTTGTGGCACACCAAAAGTAACTTCATACGCTTTAAGTCCATTGTCAGAGTCATAGAGTAGGATTCTAATCCAAAACTCCATTTTATGGAATTCGCAAAAATACGCTCATCGAATAAAAGGCGTTTTTCATGTCCAGGGTTATGGCGCAGTATTTCTCGGTGTTTCCTTCCAAACGTCTACCATATTTAGCATCTCGAGGTCTAAGTGTAAACGCGTCAGTTACGCCAACTGTGGACTGTAACCTTCGAAAAGCGTTTCAATTGCTGACAATAATTAAATGACCCACTCAAGGATTTCTCCTCTATACCTTGAGTTCTGGAACCCACTAGGGACCCAGGAGGTCCGCAAAACCCTTGCGGCTCTGTCCTAAGCGATGGCCCTAGAAACATAGAAGATCTTCATCAAAGTTAGTGGCTGATTGTTGCGGATTGCTATGGTGCCAGCGGTTAACAATTTATCATGAAGAACGCTCTATGTATGTTTGTTATGTTATTCACTCGGGCCCAAGGGACCATATAAGGTATCTCTAAACAGGCTGTTGCTTCAGTAAGAGAGGCCCATGCTACATTCTGAAGCGGATGAATTGAAATTTGCCGCGAGATTCTTTCAAAGGTACTTTTTTTAAAAATTCAAAATAATCAAAAAATTCAATTCAATTGGATAATCTTTATGATCATTCGAAAAAACTGTTCTTGGTATTTACCTTTAAAAGGTAACACGGTCCATTCTGAAGTTCCAATTCCGATGACGCATTGAAGTATGACGTGTGGTGTATGATCAATGAATCGAGTAATGTTGACCCTCCCCAACTCCTCAATCGTGGCCAACTTAACCAAGAAGACTTTTATTGTAGTTGTGGTAGAGACTACGGGCGTCAATTTCAAGTACCATATAGTCCGTTATCATGGCGCTATTCATAGTATGGATCGATGATTCCTTCACACCCCATAAACCATACCGAATCGTTGTTTTGTAAGGATACAATGTAAACTCTTGAGCCCCCAGGGTTACTCCGAACACCAAACACGGCTATTTTGCTTATTGACGTTATTGACGCAGCCTTACTTACTAACGTTAGGTGGCGCTACAGTCCGGGATGGACCTGGGCCTCAGTCATCAAGCGTCTCCAGCCAGCTAGATCTTTGGTTAGCTGCCTTCAGTTTCGCACGCTTAGTTGGCTGTGGTCCCCCTCCATTTGCGTGCCCCATCTGAGTATTGGCCTTCCTCTACTGCGCTGTCCCTTGGGACCGGATTCGAAAACTTTATTGAAGCAGCCATTAAGCTAAAAATGAACCTCATCGCCCAAAACTGCGGATCTTTTTGAAGGTTTTTAAGCGCCACACCACTGAAATAAAGATGATTCGGATGGTCAGCCGGCTTCATTTCTTGCACGATTTGAATTATGTATGCTTTCACCGCAAGTTGCTCAAGCAAACCTGTTAAGACCAAAGATCATCACGATCATCGCCCACACTCTATGCTACCATCATTATATTTCAACACTACGTGCTAGTTGTGGTCTTTTGGTCACAAATTATCCAAAAATGAAAGTTTGGTTTGAAAATGTTTCATGGTTCTTTCGTTTGGCCGATTACCTCTAAAAGCATCACCCTTTAGTAGACCTTACGCCGTTGCTTATTCACTTAATAATTTTCGAAGAAGACTAGGGAAACCACTTGATGACACATTAGAATGCCAATTCTTCGGGTAGTATCGTCTTAGGTCTTAGGTATAAAGCGATGTTAACTGACTTTCCGTAGTCAAAGCTCGACAACATCGATATATCCAAGCTGTGGTTCCAACAAGTAGAAATTTGGCAACTGGGGTATCTCATCAATTTGCCGCAGTGGTCATTTGACACCACTTTATTATTTACTCTGGGAAAATGTCAAGATCTTAGTCAACGCTAACAAGCCAATCACTTCGGACGTGCTTCGGCCAACATTCGACACGCAATTGCCAGAATAACGCCGCACATATTAGACCGAGTCATAAAAAATTGAATCGACCGCTTGAAGCGCCGCCAGCGAAGCCGAGGCGGCGATTTGAATGACGTGCTGTTTCACACATAATTGGCACGAACGTAGCTTCAAAATAAATCCAGAATCAATTTTAGATCTCACACAACAACATGAATTTAATTTTCTTTTCATATCGTTCTTATCTGGTCACAAGGCACTATTCAGATATGTGGGCCTCGTCAGAAAGCCTCGGATATCTCGGCTAGAACATCTAGGCAAGATTTAGGCTCATGAGAGTAACCAATCCGGCCGAAAGTGATAACGCAGTAGCGAGAAATCTTATTTTAGGTTGTTCACACAAGAAGAAGGACAACTCAGACAATTTGGTGTGCCCAAATGAAGGTAGTTGGAAGGACATATTTGAAAAGGACCTCATCCATCACACTCTAAGCAAGTGTTCACTCCCTTCCCACAGCAGATGAAACTGTGAAGCAATTCGTCGATGGCGGATCGTTCAATCAATTATTGTAAAAGTTCGTTTATCTCAAAGGACATATTCTTTTCGGCGAACAAACAACGTAAAATCATATAATTTTGTTAAGGAAAGGAATCAATTTAAGGTATGTTGTACCGAAAATGTCTCTTGCAAACTCTAAAGGATGTTGCCGACATGGGCGTGAAGTTTAAAAGCACCCAACTTACTCGTAGTTGTCAACTTCAGCACTCTAATTAGTTACGCCACACTTTTGACTGTTGCAAAATCGTATACTTTCTTTTAATTACATAATCCAGCAATTTTGATAAGGAAGTCAACACGAGCGATATCAAATGAAAAGCTACTTCATTAGAGGCTCTGAAATTTGCTCAACTACCGAGAAGCAAATTGTCTGGAATGAAAAGCAAAGTACTTGCCGAGTAAGAACGTTTTATGAAAACCTTAAATTTCTTCACTTCATTACTTCATTGGCTTAACAAACAAGTACAAAACTTTCACCAGCGATTTGATAAATTTGTTTTTGGTCTCATTTTACCTCTCGCTTGAGTGCACAATTCCAGCAGGACATAAATCAATAAGGCTCCATCCGCACATCCGTAAAACAAACAAAAGTCTCTGCTTTATATTCATTTAAGTGGCCACATCAAGTCCTCTTTGTAATGCTTCAAAACTTTTCCACTTACATTGCCAATTCCGACAAGTAGTTGCCTCCTTACTTCCTTGAATCTGCAGCAATCTCAGCTGAAAGTTATCAACACCGGGACCAGACTAGACCGGAAATGGACTACAAATCTACAGCAAAAGCGCATAATAAATTCTTGCGGTTTATTTATGACTTCCAGGATAGCAGTCGGTTGATCTAACATAAAACACTAAACAACCCTTTTGAGCATCCTTTCCATCAGACGAGGTACGAGTACAAGTATATCCTTCCAACGGTGGCACACCACAATCCGGTTGATTAACATACTGCAATTGGCGGCTACAGTTTAAGTGTTTGGTACTCTACCCTGACCCTACATCAGGACTAAAATTCTTTTAAGTTGCCTTTATCGTCAGCTGTCTAGTTACCCATAGGCCGGTGGCGTTTAAACTATCACTGTGCACTATACGAGTAGTTCGCGAGAATAAACTACCATGGCCGGCGGTGGCAGTGCTGGACCCGGACCGGCAATTGGTACTACTCATCTTAAATGGATAAATTGAAAATCTGGCTGGAGCTGAAGATGAACTTGTAGGTAAAGATACACAGAGAACGAGGACGAAACATTTCTCTTACACTTTGTTGCATCCTAATTGAGGCAAAGTGAATATGTTAACTTCTGTCAGCTGCAAATGCCTTCCCATGGGCTTAATGCAATGCAAATGTTGAATCACTTGGTTCCTTAGTTTTTCCTCTTTCTCTCCATTTGTTCTCCTTCTGTAGTAACACAAAGTGTTTTGGGTTATTTTTTTCTTGCGCCGGAAGTTGTTGCAAAATTATAAACTGCACCACGGGATAGTTTGTATTCCGTTTTGGTAGTTTATCTTCTTGATGGATGTCGAGTTGGGGATTTATTTTCTACCCTCTGACAAAAAAACTTTTATCACAGGAAGAAGAGATGAAGAAGAGGTAGATTTCATTGTAGAAGTTAGTGATCCAGAAATGAAATCACAGTCATTGTAAGGAAGCTCCAAATTTCAATAGATCATTTACGGAAAGATTGCTTTATCTGTGCGCCATCGTACTTCTAGACATTATGTAACATACAACTTCCATTAAATAGGTGCCTCAATTCATATGAGCACATACCGTATCATTTCCAAGGACTAGCAACATGATACAAGAACAAGGAAGATGCTTATGTGTGCTATCCCTGTTTGCACCGGAGCTGCAGCTACTTGTGTTATTCTCGATTAATTCCTCAGAGAGAAAGAATGAAAATCGAAAATTTCTAATGGAATTCTGGGTGAATGCTTCTAAATCCTCTCATCAAGACCTGCATTCTTTAGAACTAAACCATCTCAAACACAAATGAAGAAGTCGCACAAGCAAATTGCAAAGCCCTTCTTAATGCTTTGTCCAGCAAACTTTTTTTTGGAGGACCCAATTCCAGATCTCCATAGAGACACGCTCAGTTTAATGACAAGATTCAAAGGGGCTTGAGTCTTACACTTTTATTGACGTGACAAAAAGCTAAATGAGAAAACATATCGAAGTGTATCTTCCTTGTTCACTATTCTTCTCAAGATTGTTTATGTCCAACAAGTCCGTCGTAATTCATGTGATCCTATTTCTCTCACTGTAAAGCATAAAATCATTCTTGGCCCGGTTGGTAGAAAAACTTTCCGAGCCCGAACAGAGTTGGCGTAGTACTGGAGATCGCAAGATATACACTGTGTGGCAAATAATATACCGGACATGAGCCATATCTCAGCACCATCTATTTGTCTGAAGCAGCGTTTTACAGCTTGAATCTTTCTCTTACATCTGTCAAAATTTCATGACATTTAGATGGCATCTAAATGAATTTCCCAGAACACCTTTCATCTGATGTTGAAATTTGAACACGGAACAAAGAGCGGTCATTTAATTCCACACAAAACTTGGTGAAAATACATCCGAGACATTCTGATTGATGCAACAAATGTACTGTGATGATTATTTGATATAATAGTTGTTTTTGTGTGGCAGATAGACGCTGGAGGACGACAAATATACAGGAGGGCCATTTCCAGTTTGGATGCCTCAAATGATCCAAAAAATTTATTGCAGAAGACGGCAGTGCTTCACCAAAAATGATGGAAGAGGGCTGTTGCAAAATTTGTCGCACAAAAATTGAATGATGACATCAAGAAATGATACAAACTTTATGTAAACAGTTGTTACGTGTGATGAAAATAAGACAATGCTTGTCAAATTCTTCGACAGTAAAGCAATCATCCACAAATAATTCGTTCAATCTGGTGGTAGTGTGATTTACACGTACATTGGAAACAAGAGCTGATGATACCGACGCAAAAAAAAAAAAAACTCCCTACATCCAACTGGTGGACTACAAGTCGAAAAAAAGCGATAAACTCGTCATGTAGGGCGAAACTACATTTCCTTACTACGAGTACATTTAAATTTAGAAGAGAGAAACTACTTCAAAGAAAGTAGTAGCATCGGACCGCATTGCAATGATCTTCAAGGCAAATAATATGCCGCATAGAGATGATCTACCGATAATTTGCAAATTCAGATTACGAGAGGACATCTTTCACTCTATATCAGTTCGCTCTATATCGAAGAAGATAAGAAGTGTATACTTTGGCAGCAATAAAATCTCCCTGGTGGGAACAGTGAACATGATAAAGCAGACGAAACTATTGCCTTTCGACGTCTCTAAGAGTTCACCGGCATTCTTTCTGTCCCTCAGTTAACTATCGCTTATCGCTTGAATTTGCCAGTGTTATTGCTGAAGCACTTACTCATCTTTCTTAGAAATACTGGTAAATTCCATTAAAAAGAAACTTCAAAGCATACAATTGACTAGTTATTCGTCTGAGAGATCTGTTGCAACAACAGGGAATACAAAAGATTTCAATTGTTAAGGCCGTCTGATCGTCAATCATGTTGGCTTATAAAAATTTCTTCATGGATCTTGGATAAACATTACAATGTCGAGATCAACCTGGTGATCGAGTAGCAACCTGGTGAGTCCGATAAATAGCAAAGCCAATTTTCTGGTGATCATATAGCAAGAATTCGTTTAAGTTCTATTACTCAAGATCATCGAAAAGAAAAATAGTAGTTCTCTGGAAAATATATCATGTACTGAATGTGGGAAACGTACTTCATGCCTCTGCGTGGCGTCATCTGTTAATCTCATTGGAGATTGGGGGTTGTACCGCCGGGGTAACTGCCCGGCCATTTAAAAATCAAGTTACGAAGCATCAAGAAGCCTCGGAAATGGACGGATCTTCTGTTGACAACCCACGCAAACGAATTAAGGACAATGAGCTTCGGATATGCACATGGAATGTTAAATCCCTTAATAGACCACGTGCAGCCGAACAACTAGGGAAGGCCCTAGACTTCTGCAAAGCATACCTAACCGCCATCCAAGAAATGCGATGGAATGGGCCGTGCAAAGAGAATACGAAAAACTGTGACATCTACTACGGCGATTGCTATCGACGGCAAAAACAGCGCTTATTTGAACGCGGATTTTTTGTCGGAGGCAGACTAAGACAAGAAGTCTTCCGCTTCCGGCATGTGAGCAAGCGCCTCGTAGCAATCCGCATCAAGGCTAAATTCGCCAACATATTCCTCATATGCGCGCATGCCCCCACAAAGGAGAAAGATGACGACACCAAGGATGCCTTCTACGAGCTCCTTAACAAGACCTACGAGAAATGCCCTAGCTTTGACATTAAAATTGTCCTCGGTGATTTTAATGCAAAGCTAGGAAGAGAGGGTATCTTTGGTGGAACAATCGGAAAATATGGCTTGCACAACACCACCTCCGATAACGGATTTAGGCGAATCGACTTGGCGGGGCGAAACATTGTCATTGCTAGCACGTGGTTCCCACATCTCGACATACACAAGGGGACTTGGAGAACTCCTGGTCAATCAACAGTCAACCAGATTGATCACATTGCGATCGACGCAAGACACTCCTCCAGCATTATGGATGTCCGTACGTTCCGAGGAGCCAACATCGACTCGGAACATTACGTTGTTGTAGCCAAGGTACAGTTGCGGATATCCCAGTTTGTACAAACTAATGCTGTGAGGAAATCCGACGTCAGACGGCTACAATCGCAAGAGATCGCCAAGTCCTTTTCCGATTGACTGTCTCTTAATCTTTTAAGAGGTCCAATACCGCTAGCATCAAGGGTCGAAACAATTGGAAACACTGCCAAAACGCAATCAGAGGTGCCGCTTCTGATATGCTGTGTTTCACTCGTTCACCACAACGAAAAGCGGCACTGCAAAAAAAGACCAGAGCTGCTCACGAGCTTTATGAGCAGAAGAGGAGAGACGAACACCGGCTTCTCAGGAGGAAGAAGAAAGAGCATGAGAAGCGCGCGGTCGAGAGATCCTACTCCCGTTATGGGATTCGGAAATTTTACCCGAAGGTAAAAAAAGTATACCACGGACACCAACCCTGAACCTAAGCCTGTAGAGACGAGCAAGGGAACATCATGGTAGAATTGCAGTCGATGCTGAGGATTTGGAAAGACCATTTCTGCAGACTGTATAAAGGCGATGACGAACCAAATACCGCTATCAGGCAGAATCAACCTTTCAACCTGGACGACGACGACCAACAATTTCGTCCACCCGACCTGGATGAAGCAAAGATAGCTATATCGAAGCTTAAGTCCAACAAAGCTGCTGGAGCGAACGGCCTGACCGCCGAGCTCTTCAAAGCGGCAGGCGACGACTTGGTATGGAGCATATACCGACTCATCTGTAAAGTATGGTTGGACGAAAGTATGCCCGAGGAATAGAACCTCAACATTGTTTCTCCGATTCTCAAGAAAGGAGACCCTCTGAACTGTGCCAACTACAGAGGCATCAGTCTCCTAAACATCGCATACAAGATCTTATCTGCCGTATTCTGTGAACACCTGAAGCCGTTCGTCAACAACCTGGTAGGTCCATATCAGTGTGGCTTCAGGCCAGGAAAGTCCACCATCGACCAAATATTCACACTACGGCAAATCTTGGAGAAGACCCATGAGCTTCAGATCGATACCCACCACCTATTCATCGATTTTAAGGCCGCGTATGACAGCATCTATAGAGACGAGCTATACAGAGCAATGTCTAGTTTCGCATCCCTGCGTATGACCTTATAAACAAACTATTTTAACTGCTCCGCCATTTTCATAAGAGATTATCGATAGAAAAGGGTTGCCTTAGAGAGGACATTTATTTGTATATTTTTCACAAATCTAAGTCGATTAATGACCACCTCCAAAGGGCTACATGGCGCAGGAAGAAGTCTTCCCGTCAAGAATGTTTTGGAGTCTCTCCCGCTTCATTGATTCACTGCATACGCTACCAGTTTATAAATAAACAGCTTCACCTACGTCTATGCATAAAAAATGATAAAAACATTTTTGAAAATATAATTTTTGGTAATCTCTTCGTAATACCATCAGATAGGTACTTCGCATTGCAATAGTTATTCAAAAAACGAAGAGCACAGCTCAGTTCATTCGTTTAATCTAAATGATTTATAATAACCATAAAACACGAAACTTGTGGTTGCCATAACTGTCGTGGGTGAATTACAAGCTGCAACTTTCCCACTATGCAACGTAAAAAACTTCGCGTTCTGTAATAAAAACCACCAACCACAACAACAAAAACAACTCGTAATACTCGTAACTTCTAGCCAAGTAAACGAATATTGCAAGTTTTTCTTGGAAAAATAATTACTTTGTCCATTACATGCGAGGTCATGGTTAAACTGAAAGGATAGACCACGAACAGGATCAGCAAGGAAGCAAACAAAAATTCCATCCCATTATACTTACCACTGCGGATGAGTGAGTACATCCTTCCCACTGAAACTGTAAATTCGTGGTGCTTGCGAGAAGAATCCACCTTGTCCGTTGAATATACTGTTCCACGAACTGAAAAGGACATCTCCTCTTGTATTCACAACCGGTAGATTGCGGTCACTCTCCCGTACAATTGAGTGAATATGTTGTGTCCTAAAAAGAAGAAAAGAAAACGGACAATGATGTTAAATACAATTATGATAGATTCAGAACAAGAAAAACAAAAAAATACGAACGAACGGGGGAAGGAAACATGGGAATCTGGGTTGTGGCTTACCAATCTACAATATGTTGTTGTATGTTACATTAGCATGTTTTATTTTCATTCCACTTAAGTATTCCTTTTTATTGGAGTAGCTTAAGCCCTTAATCAGCCAGGCTCTAATGGAAAGAGCATGCTTGGTCAGTAGAAATATACGCCCTACGCTGTCATAAGTCTCACTATCGTATTCGGAAGAGATTGCATGATGTGACGAATCAACTCATGGCTTCGAACCTAAATTGATTCACTGTTGATGACCCTTAATCTAATAATTTAAAGGATAGCGACCTTAGCATTTGCACATGGAATTTTCGGACCTTTAAAAGGCCACATACATCAGGTTCTTAGCGGAGGTCCTTTATTGCTATCATTTAGATTACACAGCCATCCAAGAAGTGCGATGGGATGGGCCGGACATGTGGGATTAAAAGTTGCGATATACAGATACTTTGGAGCTTACTTTAGGAAAAAGAAAGAACGCTTATTCGGAAGTAAAGAAGTTTTGAGTTTTGGATACGTGAGCAAATCTATTATCACAAGCTATATCGGGGCTCGATATCCTTATATTGCTGCCAAGTTTCGAATGCGGATTCCTCAAACTCCACAACAAAGCAAAGCAACTGTGAGAAGGAAGAGTAGAAAAGTTTCAATCGCAAGAGAAGATTGTGCGTCAAAATAGAAGGTGGCGCAAAAGTAGTCATTCGATGTTTTTTGGCTGTAATTTCCTTTATGAACGGAAATCGTTGGTTCTGCTTTTGGATAATGTATATTTAAAGGCTATGTGGACGCTGCCAGAATTAATGACCATTCGAGGCCGATTTGTGGCATTTTCCATCATTCTTGCCAGAATTCCCGGCGAAAGGTGCTCGTCTCAGCGGTTAAATCAGGCAATCTTGCTGGCCAGTGCAAATCGCCAAAATCAGAGATTAAGCGATCCAGAAATGCAGCCCTCAGAATTTCGGTTGGGGATCGTGCAATTTGCGGCGTTGCTCCATTCTGTTGGCACCACATGTTCTCTAGTCCTAATTCATCCGATTGAGGAAGGAGAAAGTCATTAAACATGGCTCTGTAGTGCTCGCCGTCCACAGTAATCGTTTTCGAAAAAATAAGGCCCGATGACGCCTTCATCGTAAACAGCACACTATGCAGTAACTTTGAGCAGGTATAATGGCTCTAAGTGGGTTATACGATGATTTTCGGTGCGCCAGAAGCGATAATTTTGCTTATTCACATATCATGATGATTTTCGATGAAAAGTTGTCTCCCTCGTGATCGAAATTCAGGATGGCTTGAGCCTGGGTAATACGCCTTTAGCGGTTTGTTTGCACTTCGTAAAGGAACATTTGATAGTCTTTCACAAAATTTATCTGTAAAGACCAAAGATTGACGTCCAATTGCGTGGCAAGTCGTCTAGTCGATACTCCGATGTTCTCTTAGACCAACCGTTCTCAACCAACGGCTGCTCTGGGGCCGGCTGGACGTGGTAGCATCTCGTGTTGTCCCATACGCTAAACGTCGTAGTATTAACTCTGTTGGTGTCGGACGACCGGTAAATCTGCGCCGAAAATCCCGCTGCACCGACGAATTATTTCGCAAGAAAAACGCAACAATTCAGTAGAGGAAGATTATACCTCAGATGGCGAACACGAGACATAAACCGACTTGGAATGCGCAACTGGGTGTAGTGTCCAAACCCACATGTCCTTGTTTACTTGTTCGTACTGTAGTTCAAACTGGAACTGGACCTTAAAACGCTTTAGTAAACTTTATTTCGGTTCCAGTTTTTTTCTCCAAGTTTTCTAAGGTCGTTTTCTACACACAACAGCACCAACCCTTCACTATGTTGCAGTTGTGCTAAATACTAGGTGGAGTGAAAAGTAACCTTCTTGGGAATGAAAAAAAATTTTTTTTTAAATGTTTTTTTATTTTATTCAATTTAGTCCCCTTTTAGCTTCATACACTTATTCCAGCGATTTTCCAACTTTTTGATCTCGTCCGAAAAGTAATTTTCCGGAAGGTCTGCAAAATACTCCTCCGTGGCGTCGATGATTTCCTCGCGTGAGCTGAATTTTTTATTGATAAGCCATCTTTTTGAGGTTTGGGAAGAGATAATAGTCCGAGGGAGCCAAATTGGGCGAACACGGTGGATGCTGTGGTTGCAATGCTCTTTGCGGCTGCGCATTTTTTTTTTCGCTTCATGTTAGGCCGTTTTGCAGCGATTTCGGCCTTCAATCGCTCCAATAATGCACAGTAATAATCGCTGTTGATGGTTTTTCCTCTTTCGAGGTAGTCCACGAAGAGTATGCCATGACAATCACAGAAAATCGACGCCATAACCTTTCCGATCCATTGAGCCTCCCTCGGCCGCTTCGGAGCACTCGTGCCGGCTTCAGTCCATTGCCGGGCACTCATTCTATTCTCTGGTGTGTAATATTGGATCCAGGTTTCATCAACAGTTACCAATCGACGCCAAAAGTCTGCCCGATTCCGCATCAGCAAGTCCAAACACTCTTTCGAAGTGCTCTCGCGTTCGTGTTTTTGGTCAGGAGTGAGCATGCGCGGCACCCAGTGGCAGGATAACTTTTTCATATGCAGAATATTGCCCAAAATATGGCGTGTGCGCTCAATACTAATCTTTGTGGTATCTGCTAGCTCGCGCACCTTCACTTTCCGGTCAGCCAACACCAATTCATGTATTTTTTTGACATTGTCGCTTGTAACCTCATCGGAGGGCCTGCCGCTGCGGAAATGATCGGTAGTGGAGTTGCGGCCACCACGAAACTCTCGAAACCAATGTAATCTGACGGAGCATTAGCCCCACAATATTTATCAAACTTTTCTTTTGATTCCTTCGCCGTTTTGCTTCTCAAAAAATAATGTTTTATGAGAGAAGGAAAATCGTTTTTGTCCATACTCAACATGATACCAAACACGTCAACAACAATCAGCTGTCAAAACAAAACTAAAGACAGTATCGCACTGAAATTTGGCATGTCTGCCTTAATATGAACGGACTTCAAGGCACCATAAACGTTTTTGCAGTAGCAGCGCATTCTGGCGGTCAAGGAGGTTACTTTTCACCCCACCTAGTATGTTTGCAGGTTTTTGTCTAGCCTATGTCCTGTCATTGAAAATCTCGAAAAAGCTTCTTTGCGTGTTGGGTGTTGTGATGCAAAGTGCAGTAACTTAGTTTACGCCCACGTAGTAACCACTAGGTACTGATCTTATTCAAACGTACTTTACTTGTCAAGCTTATAAGACCAAGTGCTGAGCAGGAGAAAGTAGCAAGAAAAAAGTATTTTTTGGCCATTACTTATCCACATCATCAGGGTACATGGCTAAAGAATTTCTTTGAATGAATCAGTGGAAGCGCGTGATGTTAGGAATGGTTGCCGATCTATGTATGTAATTTTAATAGATGAACGACAGCTCTTAATAGGGGAAGACTAGAACGCAAATATTTAAGCTGCAGATTAAGACAAGAAACCATAACAATTCGGAATAATTCGCAACAATGCTAAATTATTTGTATTTGATGTAGATTCACGTTGCCACAGAAGCGATACAATGAACGCATCCATGAGACCTTCGACAGACCCTACAAGCAGTATCCTCAGTGTAAGCTGAAAATTTCCTTACATTTTTAATATCTACGTGTGCTCAAGGAGTTTTCGTATCTTGCTTGCACACAGCGTGGGGAAATGAAGATTAATGAGTAGAGAAAGAGATACCGAGGCAAGTTGGTTCTAAATGTTTGAAGGTTATAATGATTTGGGAATGCAAATCTCGGCAGGGCTTTTCAACCGCATTTCAATCCGAAAGCCCACCATAGCCTTGATTTGGTGGAGAATAAAGGGAATAGCTCGCCTTTGAAGTACCCGATCATAGAAACACGAGAGTAGCTGTTATACAGCCCTTGAAGCGAGTTGCAAAGAAACTTTATGAAAAGTACGAGATCGAGGAAACGGACAAATTTTATTTGAGGAACAACATTCAGAACTCGAAGGTGTCAAGGTGGACCATAGCAAATACACGAGAAACGATCAGAATCCTGGCGGAGATGAGCAGAAAAACTAATAAATTAGGAAAAACACATTTTTGTAAGCGACTGGAACGATCAGATTAAGTTGTCAAGTCAGATAAACCATTCAATCTGAATGATGCACGTCATAGTTCACAATAACTTTATCAAAATAAACTTAAAATAGCAATCGCTTAACTTAAGTGGGACTAGTGACTTGGAGGATAAGGAGGGTAAACAAAACCTTACCTTACTAGCCTTTTATTGATCCTTAGGCCGGATATGACTGAATCTTTTGGGACGAGGAACAGAGCTGTGATTGAGGCCAAAACCAATTATATGCTATAAACGAGAGGGGACGAATAAAACGACTACTTAGACATAATGTCATAATGGACATCAACAATGTGGATATAGTTAGGGATAGTATCTGCTTTAGCTTCGCTTTGAACTGAAATAATGACACCTCATATGAAATATTATGCAGAGTTAGAATTGGCAGTCAATGTTTCTCTGACTGATGAAGGCATGCTACGGGTTTTAAAGGAGGATAGATAATAGGGAAACCTCTTTCTAATACAACGAGGGCCATCTGATCAGCAAAGTTCGCATTAGTTGCCTCAGACGAATGTGTTCAATTGACGAAAGTGATCCTTAATTTCTGCCCTTATTTATACGGTCGCATTTGTTAAACAAAAGAAAAAGAAAAAGTGAGTACAGATGTTAACTGCATAGATCATGACATTATCAGAAGAACTCTGATGCTATCTGGTGCTATCGCCACCAGGAAAAGAGTTAAAGGTTTTCGAGAGCCTACTTCTGTTACCAATAAGGTATACTCTAACAAATGACAAACTATTTAGAACAATTCCTTGTCAATGGTAACATAACACTAAACATTCAATTAGTTTAATCACGTTAACGTTACCCGAGACATAAATTATTTGGTGAATTTGTGAAGACAGAGGGGACAGCACGTCGGTTTGTTTAAAATCTCTCTTGACTGACCTTGATGGAGCATCTGACGAGTTTGGCAGCACGTTAAAACTAGGCAACATTTTATTTGCGGCTTCGAATTCGACAAGAATGTGGTAAACGTAGATCTAAAAATTCCGTGGCTTTGCTAGATCTGTCGCAGTATAAACATATGATCGATTGTGGACTTTCCTAACTTGAATCCGCACTGGTGTAAATTATAGTAGCATACGGCAAAAATTAAAGAAGAACTAATAATAATAAAAAATAATCAATTGTATTGGTTTATTTTGTTTATTTACTTGAATGCTTTTCAACTAATATGTTGTCCGCTCTCCTCCATTATCAATAATTGCTTGGAGTCTTCGAGGCATGCTTTCTACACATCTTATAGCATAATCTTGAGACAAAGATCTCCATAAAACTCGTATTTTTCGTGATAATTGTTTGACCGTCGAGATCTTCTTTCCTTGGAGCTTAAGCTTCATGAATACCCAAACATTTTCAATGGGATTTGCATCCGGCGACTGTGATGGCCAATCTAAAACATCGACGTCATTTTCCTGTTTCCACGCACTGCACAAACGACTGCGATGCTTCGGGTTATTATCTTCTTGCAGTAACCAATTCTCATTCCTTCTTTTTAACCACCTTTGGGCAGATGGTAATAAAGCCTTCTTATAAATTTTGACCATGTTGGGTGCGTTTAAGTTATTTGTAAACATGAACAAATTGCCAAATCCTTGTTTTGAGAAGCATCCCCAAACGTGCACCTTTGCCGGGTGTTTGACGGTCCGCTGAACTAATTTATTGGATTGTGTACACCAGGTATGAGTGAAAGGAGACCATGCCCAAAAAGAAGCTTCATCCGAAAAAATAACGTTGTTCCAATCTCTGTCCAATTTCTCCTTGGCCCAACTGAGTCGTTTTTCTACGTGTTTTTTTGACAGTAGTGGTGGTTTCTTTATTGTGCTTCAAAATTTTACATTATTGGCTAGTAAACGTCTTCGTATCGTATTACAACACACATTTAGACCCCTTTTGTGTAAAATCCCTGGTCCTCCACGTAACGATAGAAGAAGATTTTTTTCAAACACGCGCAGAATCATTTTGTCCTGCTTTTTTGTTGTTTTTGGCGTAGACCCACGATCCGGCAAATCATCCACATTTTTAACTTGGTAGTAACGGTGCAACCACTTGCTAACAAATGCTTTTGACTTTTCATGTATTTAACAGCTACTCCGTATGACATTTTCGGTCCTTTTGGATGCGTGCACAAGAATATTGCTTCATAACGTGATGCAAACGCGACACTCATTTTAAACTACTTCCGTCTCTGACAAAAATTGAACACTCTTTAAATTTTTTTATTCAAAGCATCTTAGCAGAAGTATTTTTTTACCTGCTAATGCAAATGCCACTTCCAAACCGGTTTTCATAAACGAGTTTTGCCGTATACGATCTTATCAAAGGGACTGTAAATACAGCAGAAAAGATTTTTTAGGCGATTGTTACTAAGCTTATTCATCTATAGTTGGCGAAGTCTAAAAGATATCCTTTCTTGTGGATCAGCAAACGCGGCTGCAATCCATGCGTTGGGCATATTTCTCCTAACCAGATCTGGCCGATGCGCTGGTCCATAGTCTTAGTCAGGTAAGCTTTGTCCGTTTGTCCCAGATACTGCTACCTAAATTCGTTAAGGTCGTTGTTTGTGGTTGTTGTTTGCCTGACAGCGTCTTTTTGGCCGTCATCGTCGGTTCCGAGTCTGTTAAAGGAGTTTTCCCATATTCTTCCAACTTTACTTCTAGTTTACCATGTTTATCTTTGCTTTTACTCTGGCTTTGTAGCAATGACATGTCCCTTTTGTTCTCTAATGAAAGTTTACTATACAACATCAATGCTACAGTTACAACTTACATTTCTTCGAACACGAGAGTGTTCGTAGGCATATGCTTTCATAACGAAGGGAAACGAATTTTTGGTGATGTTTACATGGTCCCAACAAGGTAATGATCCCGGTCAATGATGACTCCGCTGAAAGTTCAAACGTCAAGAATGCTGAACAAGTATCTAGTATTGATCACAATCTAACATGATTGAGGATTGATTAATCAGGGGATAGACATGGTTGCCAAAGTGAGGTGGAAGATAGCAACGATATCAACTTCACAACCAAATAAGCAACGTTTTCTTTCTTGGTAATAGATGTTATGTCCGGCTTGCTCCATATTACTTCTTGAGTTGAAGTAGTATTTGCTTTATAGAAGTCTCAGGTTTCCGCGATTTTTACGGCAGCACTTGGTCAGTAAAGAGTGCTAACATTCGTTGTCCTTAAAACATTTGCTAGGACAGTCAACACTGTCGTGTCCATACCTGAGACTGTTTGTTACATCTTAACTGATGGTATATGCAAGTAATCATCACACGTGACAACTTAGAAGGCCACATCTCTAACACATCGACACAGGGTTCAGGTAGACAGTACGGTGTTAGTAGCGTCGGTGAGGTTATGAGAGCCGCTGTTGACTTATTGAGGTTTACTGCGCTCCTATCTTTACTCGATGATCCCGACTCAACGATGTGTCTTCCTTTAGACATAGTGGCCGATAACATTGGGGTAGGTCTGAAGGAGGGTGTGTACCAATCACCTCAAACTGACTAAAGTTGTGTATAAAGATTTTGATCCGTATACGAAATTCCCCCGCCACCAACTTGATGAAGGCGAAGCGTTGTTGTGCCGATACCTTCCCTACATCACTGGTCTGCAGCTACCTCAGACGTACCACACGGGTTTGGTACCCTTCTTTAAGTCGAAGGTGCTAGGCTCCTAGGCTTTACCACGTGGAAGTCAAAGTAGGACTTGACGGGCAGAAGCTTGTGTTTTCATTAAACGTTGGACTACCATTGAAATCCCTATTCCGAGGAAATACTTCTTCAAATATGAGCTCATTGGCATTGAGCTACTAAACTTGGAAATCATTTCAGTCAAATTACAGAAGGTAAGTACCTTTTACCTTAAAACATTCTCAAAGCAAAAGTTTATTCTTAAATTTACCAAACCAAGGACAAGTATCTGGCCAACCGCTTATACTCTTCGGCCTTGAAAACAACTCAAAGCAGTAACACTTACCGCAATCACTTGAACCTTTTACCCACACCATCGACCACAACTCTATCCCTTTCTTCGTCTCTGCTTTTCTACAATTTTCATTAAACCCTTACTTAAAGAACCTCATTTTAGAACGCACTGGTTTTCTACACCAACCCTCATCTAAAGGAGCTAGCTGGCCTGCCCAACTCAAACAATGTTTAAATACTTCAGTGTTGAGTATAAATCCACTCAACCCACAACCCACGCACGAACCTCATTAGGATTAAAGTAGGAGATACTGTATCTGTACCAAGAAGTGAAAAAATAAATTAAAACAAAAATGAGTAAAAAGATTCTGCAAATATTTAACTACTGTACGAAGTACTTGTACAGGCTCTGAATCTATTATGACCGTACGCCAGGAGTATCCTTGTTCCACATTTGGAACACTAGATACTTGGTACACAAAAAGTATCATTACACCAGTAGGTACTCTAGATAGATTCAACCAAGTAGCTAGGTATACCTTATTCACTTTTTTTTACCTAATTAGTTCAAAGTTTAAAGTGGGACATTGTCTTAGTATAACACGGGAGGTACTCTGTACAGTTACAGACCAAATGTGAGATAGTCCTAGAGAAGATTCATATGTGTGTGCTTAGCTCGACAAGAAGATTGATACAATCAGCATGATGTTGGTTGGTAAAACGTAAAAAAAAAAAAAAAACGCTTAACATTGTATCTCGTCCAATTGTTGCCAAGGTTGTGTAGATTCACAACTTGACCTCAAATTTACTTCAAGCTCAGGAGAGTTGCGGATACGGACGGATGCCGCCTCGAAAGACGAATGAGATTGGGGATTTTACTGCCGTAAGGCAGTTGTACGAGCAGTTCACATTATGTAGAACGTTCTGAGTAGTTCATTTACTTTTTTTTGAAAAATTTTATTTTCGCCTTCACATGGCCCTGTGTTCTTATTTTTTTTGTTTTTGTTTTTTTTTTTGGAAGAGAAAGTGAGGAAATTTGAATGATTTATTACACATCGGTCGGTTGAATCGTACTGTGTGTGGATAAAGGATTCTCTATTTGTCTTCCTTTAGTCTTTGCCTTAGGTTTAGCTTCAACAGAAGATGTATCTGATGTATATCTGAAGTGCTTGCCATTACATCTGTCTGGGTGTATGCAAATTGGTAACAAAATGCTAACAAATCGGTTCTCCTGTAACCGAGTATGTCTAAAAGTTTGGGGGAAGTGCGGTTGGATTTCAGTCATTTTTATGTTAATGAAACAAATGATTGAGAGTTTTTTTTTTGCTGAAGAGCGTTCTGGAGGACTATGGCAACCGAAACCGACAAATTGTTTTCAATTCATAAACGAATTCCGAGAACTGGAAATGTGAGATTAGATTTCCTTTATCCTGTTCAACCTTATGTCCGAGAAGAACCTCAAATAATCGCCGCCGTTCAATACTCCGATGTTTTCACACAAACTCTGTGGTTGTTCATTTACCACCAATCGAGTATCCAACTACACAATCCAGCTGCTTCTGCTCATGAATGCGTACCTTATATGCAAACCTCCAACCTGCAATTGTGATTTCAAAAATTCCAGAAACCAAACAACACATGGAATGCCCGGAGGGAGACCAAAACTTTGTGAAAGCACAATTCGATTCATGTTTCCCGATTCTGGATTTTCGGTTCTTGGTTCTCGATTTGGCTTTTGAATTTTGCGGCTTTATAATTAGAATGCCTGTGCAGTGAATATGATTATAATGCACCTGTATGGGCATTAGCGGATTTACGGATATCTGCAATAGAATAGGGTTCCAGCAGTGCTGGGGAGATACGAGTATGTCCAGAATGAGATTTGGTTAGTGGTTATTTATTGGGGCAGGCGTTCAATAGACTTGTCATGAGGGATTATTGTCTACCCCTGGATAGGATTTTTCATTGGAGTTGGAATAAATGATTTTGAATTTTAAAATTACTGCGAGAGTGCCATGTGTCCTTGTGAACGTTTTCTGTGTAAATTCAGAATGAGGGTGGAAATGCCTTTATGGAGAGGTATGTCAAATTGAAAAAGATTCTGATTTTGCAATATTCATATACATATGTATGTGTATGTACCTGGCGACTAGGTGGCCGTTCTTTAACACACTTTGCAGAAATAGAGGCCAGTTGCGTTATTTTTTGGCTAACGTTACAGAAGTATTGTGGTTTGAGAATGCTGTGCTTGGCTCTTTGCTCACATCTTTTACCACCTTCACTCACCAAATTCATTTTCTTATCGTGTCCAGTAGATTCTTATATGATCTCTTACAATTGCTGGATCTCATAAGCCAAGAAGCTTAGAGAGATTTACAAAGCCAGTGCAGCTTGGCTTCGTAGCAGTCTCTACCTAAGCGTGAGGAAACATGTCAAGAAGTCCTACTCGACTGAATGTGGGCAATCACAGTCCTCCATGCGTACCCACAACTTAGCATATCGAGCGTGACTTCTAGACCCAGCCTGCCTCAAACAGCTGTTTCAGGGCAATATTTCAATCTGCGTGATACTTTCACTAGTATGCCAAGCATATATAAGTTGAACAGTCCTTTTCAAAGACAAGCTGGGTAAGGTATTAATTCACCCGGTATGAGTCGAGGATCTGTACCTACTGCCGTCATTATGTTCAGAGGCTGGAAACAGAAATCACCTCTGTGCTTCTGAGCGAGCAACATGATTCTTGAAATTACGACAACTGCTACCGGGAAGAACGTGCGGTAAAAGCACTTAGCATGGTGGAACGACTTCGTATCCGCTCACACTTTTGCGCCGAATAAACGAATATTTTGTCGCCAAGTGACGTTAGTTTGATCTTCTGGGGCTACCGAGAGTCGCAGCCATTGGGCATAAGCCCGGAATGTACAGCTTGCACCTTTTGTGGCTTTATCAATCGTTCCCCCAATGTGCTTTCCAATAAAGAGTTACTCGTATGAGTCAACCCATATTCCAGGGTAGCGAATAATCCGGCTCGCGCAAACCACAGCGAAATTTTTACGGAAAAATGTCAGGAACATCGTTGTGGGAAACCATCCCCGTTTTTTGGACTCCACCTCAGAAGTGAGCCCGCAAACATCCCGACACTCTCGAGACCAATTACGAGATCTCGGCGTGTCAAACTCGAATCTGGATATAGCTGTACAGTACATCTTTAAGGCAGTCCGGTATATTGTGACCCTACAAAATCTCTACGATGTGGGTCCATTTTGCCTATTTGAAAGTGTGTTTGACGTCGATCGCTTACCAGGGCGCTGGTACTTTTCGTCTTGTGGGGGCTTGATTAACCTGCTCTACGCTCGAAGCTCCTTTTTCAACATTTTGCTGGCGTTATACAACATAAACAGCGGTCGGAATGACGACGGAATCAGTTCGGATGGTTTCTCCTTATCCAGAAAAACTAATATTTTGAGTTTCCAACGTCCTCTGAACAGTCTGTCACAGAAACAGGAGCAAAGACTTCGCACTGGGTAGCAGTCAAGTCCAAAGGCCTTGCTTCCCAAAAATTTCGATTACACTCCCCCCCCCCCCCCAGTTTTTCCATTCTAAAATGAAAGACTTCGTCTGTTGTGAACTCCCCCTTATTTGTAAGGAATGATCCGAGAACTCGGTGGATACCAATTATTTCATGAAGGGCAGTTCCACCGGACCGACTGAGTCGAAGACACTCAGCCTACGTTACTCCAATCCATACTCTTGGCCCCACGTGTACTTATCCACTTCACCAATGAGCATGTGCCAGCAGCACAGTCTAGTCTAATCACCTTCCACAGGTTTTTCTTCTTTTTTCTTATACGAGACCATGGGAGACGCCGTCAACGTGCTGGATTTCTTTGCAGAAGGTTGCGATTTCATGGGTCTCTAGTAGCTCAGCGCTTGTCTGAACCTAGGTGCCCTACAAGGCATACATGCGTTGGACCATTTCTTGATCTGGCGCATGATATAGCAGCAATAAAGTCAGCAGCTTTTTGGTTGAATCACCTACATTTCATACAGTGACGCTTGCGAATGTTCTTTCAATGAAATGAATCACTAGTTTCGGGAATAAAAACACTGCAAACGAACACAGGTTGGTTCATTCTCTGTTCAATACTCAATAGTTTTTTGCTGCTTGAAAGATCATATTAAGTGACTGCTTGCTCCAAAGAACAGGCGCCCATAGACATTTTCGCAATTGAACCACTAGAAGTAGCTTCAGTCAATGGTCTCAGAATTTAGATTTTTCCAAAACATTAAGAGAAATCTGACTGACAAATTCTTATGGACTAAACCTCTCTGTTGGCTTCACCACACTTTAACTTTGTCTTGTCTTCTTGACTGCTTTTCCTAGCATAGCAAGGCAAACTCTAGATGCACTAATAAATGTGCCTACTGTTTTTCATATCAAGGACTGTACTCTCAAAAGCATCATCTACACTGAAGTTTCGATGTCGTTATGCACCGAATTTCTCTTGACTCCGATCTAGTGGCCGTCTGACTCAATAACATCGTACCTCTCACAACAACATAAAGTCGGCTTTCCCCCGTTTAAAACTGGTCTTGTCCAGAATCTAAGTGAGATACCGGGATATGAAATCGCTGATAAACTGCTATATAGGTACCATGTTCAAAAGAGGGGTTTTTCACACCTTAACCGGATCTTTGCGGATAGAAGGAGCAACACATCTCGAAGGGGCAACTAGATGAAGAAGGACTTCGCGCCAGATAATGCGCGGGGATGGGAAAATTCACTGCATATATTCGCCCCTTCATGGTTAAGAAGATTTAACTTAAATAGGGCTCAAATTTGGTAGGCCCATTTCGATATTGGCGGCTTAAGAAAATTTTCAGCAGTCCACGAGTGATTCAGGAGACTCCAGTGCATCCAGAATGAGTAAATGTTTGATGCGGTTTATAGTACATAGTACGGACAAAGCCCCCTTTCAACAAGATGGTCCTACGGGCCATACAAGTCACGAAACGATCGCGCTATTGCCCACGAAATTTCACGCAAAAATCGTGCGACTTAACACAAATAGGCCGAGTAAGAGCCCCATGGTAAATGAGTGTGAAAACTTGTGACTGCAACTGATTGTATGTACGAGTATTATACTTCAAGAGAAAACTGTATTCCATGGGAGACGAAGCATCAATTCCATGCATGACATGCCAGTTATACCAACCATAAGATAATTTCCAACACATACCAGAGATACCCTCTGTTCAATTGCAGCACGCAGTTAAATTTAAGAGCATTTTCAGGGGGCTGCAAGGACACTATCTAATTCTGCAGTTATCCAATTAAATTGCCTTCTTCGCACAAAAAGAAAATCGTATAGCATAGCACATTATAGGTGAATAACGAGGGCACTATGGTCCATGTATGAATGTCAGCTAGAGAGATACCTACACCGCACAATGTCATTGATGCTGACAACATATGCAGAAAGTCCGACAGGCTTATTTCAAATTGTGAAGACAATCGGTATTAAGTTGTTTGAATCCAATTAACTAAGTCATTCGGTGATGACTGTTAAAATTCATATCCAGCAGTCTGAAAATACTCTACTGATTCCAATGGGTTTTCCTCGAATTTAAGGCTTCGGATGATTGCAGCTCTACCACATATTCGTCTCTTCTGAATTTGGTTTTATAATTTCCGACAATTACTGAAACTCGTTAAGCGCATACTTCTTAGCACCTTCTATTTCCATGTGAAGTTCATGCAATTGCATAGAACAACTAAAACAATGTCGTGTGAGTATTTCTAGTGTTCTGTCTGCACTAATATTTAATTTGATGACTCTGGCCCACCTCCTCACTTAGCCATGACAACTGTTGGACTCTCACTTGCAGTTCTAGTCCTTATTGCAACAGCTTGCATGACTTGACGTGATTAGGACTCAGCAAAATACCAGATTGCTAGGTAAATACCTAACCACCGTATTCAATTTCTCTAGTTCGAACAATTTTTGAATTTCAAAAAAAAAAATGCAAACGTCATCAGGTCAACTGAATCCAAAAAAAAACCTTAACAGATGGACGAAGAAAATCCCAGTTTTCAGTTAAACTAAACTAAAAAAGCTTTTACCGATATTAGAGTTCAAATCCGGCCAGTGTGCACTCCAGAGGAAAGAAAGTCGTACTTCCCCTCGTTTTCGTAGTTTGGGAAAAATCTAAAAAATGGAATTGTTTTGAGGAAATCCTATTATTCAGAGGAATGTGTGACTCAATCCCATCAGGAAACAGCAGCAAATGCAATCAGCTATCTGGCAGTGCATGTATCCGTACTTTAATGGAATGGCAAAAGTTAATGCGGATCAAGATTAAAAGTACGAATACGTGGCATTTCAGTTTGGAATTTTCCTAAAAGAATTCCGTCGTCTTAGTAGAGACAATGGGGCATGATGGAAACACTTATCGAAGGATCATTGATGGAGATTTGATAAAAAAAAAAAAATCGGATTATGATACAGCTGTAGCCATTTGCGAGTATTTACTAAACTTTCGCATAAAGACGTCTCACCTTCAGTACATCTTGAGTACGACGTTAGTTTTACTTAAGTCTAAATGTTGTGGTGGCGATAGTTAGCTTATTGGACTATCACGCAGAGGGTCCGTGGTTCGATCCCCGAAAGTAAAATTGCGTATGAAAAAGCTTTTACAGAGTGCCGTTCGGACTCGGCGATAAACCGTAGGCCCCGCTCAGTTGTGACAAACTTGACAACATGAGCATGACAACCGGACTGCCAGCACCACAGTGTTTGTTTTTTCTACTCCGAATCCATCTCTATATAAAGAACAATGTCTTGGTGAAAATACTGAAACGTTCAAGGGCAAATGACTACAGCTAATCATGTCTAATTGTTTACACACGGCGTACAAGGGATGTATCAAAGTTAGTCCATTAGATACGATGGATAGGATCTGATATGCAAACACATAGAAAATACAGCGAACAGGTGATGATCGGATCGGACATGTTAGAATGCGAGTTCGTTGTAGGAAATCCGGTACCCTTGCAATCGCTTGGGCTTCCGGTCATGGCCAAGGCAGAACTCCATCGCATGGATGGAACCTTCCAACTTTTTCCGAAAGAAGCTGCTTAAATTGTACTCAATTGCAAAGCAACCTGCTCACCAGGTCAGATCAGAACTACCAACCAAATTGTCTATGTTGTAATACATCCGAGGTACGCATCTACGCAACCATTCAGAGGGGTAAACCTCCAGTATGATCACTTTATTGTTGTTACAAAATTTAAAAGCCGACTTTACAATGCGGAAAAGTTGCCTCTATTATATGCATTCACCTTCCAACAATCGGCGGAATTAGTATAGCGACTGCACCAAAAAAAGGTAGCCGAGACTATAGTAGGCTAGTGGCCACTACCGAGGAAGGAGTCTTGATAGATGATGAGAACAATCAAAGGAGTTGATAAGAAATTGTCTGCAGTTAGAGAAATACAGCGGGGCATATCCCTGCTATATGTTGCTTCTCAGATCCAATGTTTTGAATGAACGTTTAGAGACCTTCTGGAGCACACTACTCGCCAAGTACCAGTGTGACTTTTGGCCCAAAAAATCGACGATCTGCCAATTTTCACATTAAGGTAAATTATTGAAGAGCAAACGAATTTCAAGCCACGACGTCGCATCGTCTGGAGATCTATAATTGAATGGCCGAAGCTCAATTAAAGAAAAGATCCAGCTGTGCACAAGGCACTAGCAAAAATATGGTGCAATGTCCAATTTTTAAATATTTTTTCCAAATGCTTCCAAAAGAGTGCCAAATTTCAACAAAAGCCCAACCCTTTTAAGAAACAAGAAACGTTAATCAGAACAAAAGCAAGTAAATGTTGTCAACAAACGAAGAAGGATCTGACCACCGCCTAACACAAATCGTTGCAATAGGTACTTCAAAGTGGTTAAGGGGTTAACCAACCACGGAGGAAACTTCAACTCCAAAAAGGTTCCGCTGCCACTTCGGTTTGGCGAAACAAAAGGGTTCAAAAGTCCTAGCTCCGAACACGAATTGGATTCTACAAGACATTAACTCTATTAGTTGAGCCACGTCTAGCCGAGTTCTGAACGATACGCAGGAAGTCAGAGAGAATATTGAGAAACAAAATTTCTTGTAGAATGTTTGAATATTTTGTCCCGTATACGAGGAAGGCGAAGGAGAATGACGATACGACTGCATACTATTAGTGTCAACTACATTGTCACATTAGGGGAATGGACAATAATTCTCCAGAAAAGGCACTGACTCATTCATCAACCTCCTTTAAAAGTTAGCTGCCTCAACCCATGTACTGAGATCTTTGAAGTCTTTCCACCTGAGTCGAGGTCTCCCTATACTGTGTTACCCGTGTTGATTGTAAGAAGTTTATGCTTCTGAGCAGTAAATCAGTCTGCAATGGATGTGGTCTCTCATAAAGTTGAATTTTACCTCTTTAAGAGAAGCATTTTGTCAAGCAAGTGCTTACCCGTGCTGTTCCTTGATCGAATCGCTCCAGATAAATACCTTCTAAAAAGAAAGGTCCCCGGTCTCATAAATTTAATCCTCCTCCTCTTATTGAAATTACCTCCCCATTATTGACTTTGATGTTTAAATCTGACCTCACAAGGACGCTTGTAAACATGTTGAAAAGAATTGGCAAGTAGCCCATTTTTGTTGCAGACCCGTAATTCAGAATGCCATCGAATCGAATTGCTCTCACTTGTCATTTACTGCCACATTATCGTCTTTAAACTCAGTGAAATGTGAAATCTCGTATCTTCAACTCCCAATTCTTCCGGTTTCGGTTCGAGCCTATGTCTTCATTCGTCTTACGCATAACTGGAGAGTTGCTCCTATAGCCTCGTTTTTCCCTACAGTTCCCTTCCTTCGGTTACAAAGAATTTATCATCATTGACATCCGGTCATTATTAGCTCGATACACTTCTGGCAGCGATGTTCTATAGGTCGATTCCCTCTTTGTAGCAGGAACTGTCTATTGAGAAAGAAAATAGTCTCAGGGAACTAGATCTCACGAATAGGGTGTGTGAAGAAGCAATTCGAACTTCAACTCATTGATCTTAGCTAGGGCAATGTCGGACGTGTGAACTATTTCCTTGTCCTGATGAATGAAAACTTTCTTTTTGCCAGATTATTTCACACGAATCCCAGAAAACTGACGTCACGACCTTGTCAGCTGACAGAAGTGTTTTCGCCTTCTTTGGAGTCGGTTCTCCCCTTTTAGTTCACTCTTTGACTATTCCTTTCTATTAGGTGTGAAATAGTGAATCCATGTTTCATCCATGGTTATGAATCGACGCACAAACTCGGCTTTATACCTGTAAAACATTGCCAAATACTTTAGGGAAACATCCTCAAGACGATGTTTGTGGTCGATTGTGAGCAAACGCGGCTCCCATCTTTAGGTCAATATGCGATGCAAATCACTTTTTGAAATGCCTACCACGTCTGCGATCTTTAAGTCAGCGATCATCCAATACGATTTCGTTGATATTTCTGCTCTATTCGTCCTAGCAGCTCGAACGACTTCGCTTAAACTCAGCTACTCAATACTTTATTGTTGTAAAGGAAGGAGCAGACTCCCTTAGAGTAGAATCCAGCTCGGATTCGGAATATCGATTGGGCTGCCACCTTTCAGGTGAGAGTATTGAATCACATAACGATGACTGAGTTTTTCCATGATTTCAAATTCACAGTGAAAGTTCACTTTTGATGGCTGTTAAAGATGTGCTATTCAGCGCAAGCGATTGCAGAAATTATTTTCTTAAAACTCCCCGTAAGTCAGGCAGAGTGCTTTTGGGCCTATTCTCGTACCGAGATATCATAATGCCTTTCGTTCCCGTTGTTGAGAGAATTCTGTTGCTAGTGCTGTGACTTCTGTTGTTGCTGCTGTTGTTCCTACTGTTGTTGATACTGTTGTTGTGTTTTTGTTTTTCTTACAAAGTTTGCTGTTTATGCTGTTTTTGCTGCTATCACACATTGTGCAGGTTCTGCAACAAATGCACTTCTCTTCCTACCTTAATTGACTCGCGGTATTTATAACTATATCGAGTATCTATAACCCCACTGCAGAAAAGACAGTTGCACCTTTACAGTTTAGAGAGGAATCTAAAACAATGTCTAAAATTATAGAAACTAAAATATATCACACAATTTAAAAGCGGTTGCAGGAATTGTATTAGTGGTTTTTTACACCAGAACTCGCACAACAAAAGGCACTTCACCTGAGTCAAAAACTGTTAGGCGCCCCATGTTCGATGAATCCTTTCAGGGTTCAGCACCAAGCACACTCGATTGTCGACTGTCATCTTCCACGTACAATCAACTTTGCTGACTTTCAATAAAATCCAATTAACGACATAAAGAGAGCACGGTTTTGCCAAATTGTTCGGTACCTTCACCAGCGACGGCAAGGACAAAGCAGAGTAATACCCGGAAACTCCGAATAATGACTTTCGTGACACATGTACATGAAATGAGTAAACATACACTACACATCTTTAACTCAAACAAACAAATAAACAACAAGAGCTTTTATGTGCTCGAAAAGTGCTCCACAGTAAAGGGACTTTCATCCTCGTGTCAAGGAGAGATGTGCCCTTTATCTTAGGACCTCAAGCACACACTTGTAATCAGGATCTCAAAAACAGGTGTTTTCATGATGAAACTTCATGAAAATAGCATACAGAGGAGCGAGGAGCGAGGAGACTGAGAAAACAAGGAAACCGAAAACAATTGGAAAAACACATAAGGGCACGAATAGAAACCGAGAGAGAGAAAATACCACTATTGGAGGACTTGACTGTTCGCTGCAGAAACATCCTTTTGAACACGTCTTGTCATAAACACTTTTTTTTTCCTCTCACCCACACCATCTACAAAAGACAAAGATCAGAAAGCAGGAGCAACAGGAAAAAAGAAGTGCACATCCTTCTATATTCTCCCATCCCATTTATACGAAGCCAAAGCGATAGAATGGACGAATATTCCCATCTTTCCGTTAAGGCTTTTACTACTCTTCCACTTATGACCTTTTGACAAAGGACACTTCACACTTTTCACAGGAGGATATCATAAAGTTAGTTTTGTGGGATGACAGGGGATGTTAGCATCCAGCCGAAACTTATACAAAGAGTTAAACCCAATGCTTCTGTGTAATAAGAACTGTGAAATGGTTTCGTGAAATTGTTTCATATCTCTTGGATGTGTTTATCTCCATTTGCAGATACATTTTTGTTTTTCTTTCTTTTCCCAGGCTAAAAAAGACCAACTCGTACAAGTTGGTATATTGTACATACACACCCTTCAACCAAATTGTGAGGGTATGTCGTCGAAATGAGATCTTCATGTGCGACACCTAAGGACCAGAGTCCTTGAGGTTAGAGGTAAAGCCAGGAAAATCCTCGGAAAAGAAACGTTTCGCGCTGGAGTTTTCCGACAAAAAAAAATCATTTTAGTCCGTGACATTTGTCAAAGCTTTATTGTCTCTGGCAATGTACTCGTATGTATCTGATGCGAACAGGTTGCAGATTGTTACTTGTTCTAGAAACACATTGATGACTTTGCTTTTGAAATTGATTTGAGATGGCAATGACAGTGATATTGAAATTGAATTGCGGTCGCAGTACCTACATACAAGATATACTCGTACGCCGAGTCAAGGTATTCATTGATTCATTGGAATTGACAAGGATTTTCGATTTTTTGTTGTTTCTACTGATTTAGATGAGATTGAAAATGATATGGGATACGGTTGAGGATGTGGTTGAATTTAGGAAAATCTTTACACTTACCTCGCTGAGAGGAAGGCTCTGAATGCCTCCTCGACTAGGCCAGCTTTTCTCGCCTGTCGATGGCACTGGAAGTCGGCACGATGAATACCTTCGATGTTACCAGAGTGCGGCTCATTAAGTGCTGCAATTCGTAGCTGAAAGAGGAAATGAAAAAGAGTTTTAATTTCGTGATTTAATAAAATTTTGATTGGTATCTTAAGAAAAATAAAGATATGTGCAAGTCATCAAAAGCAAAGCCGAGGCAATATCAGAATAATGAGTGATAAGCACCTGATAAGATCCCATGTTACTATAAAGGTGGTCTTTGCAGGCAAAGAGGGGCAACAATTCTTGGTCGAACTGTGCTTATATTACCTCCAAGTGGTAACCGTCGTCGTCGGGTACCGGTCCGTGCCCACCTGGACTCCATTTGCTAAACTTATAAGCACGAGAGCTGATCAGCAGAGAGAAAATAGCAGCATTTTAGCCGCCCACATCCCCGAACGTATTACTGGCTTTAGTTTAACCGACGCCTCATCCTGGGGGTATGGATAAAAATCTAGAGCGGCCATGGAAAAAAATACGAAAGTTTCGAAACACAAACAAGCCTTGGATATGGATGGGTCTAGTGTTAACAGCCCATGCAAACGAATTAAAGACAACGATCTTCGGATATGCACGTGGAATTTTAGGTCCCTAAAATTTGTTGTTCGGAGCAGACTTGAGTAAGAAGTCTTGAGTTTGCAGCCTGTCATCGAGCGCCTCGTAGCAATCCATATCAAGGAGACGGCTATTGTCACAAGAGATAGCCAAATCCTTTTACGATCGAGCCACTCTTATTCCAATAAAGGGGTCCACTGCATCAAGCATTGAAGACCAGTAGCAACATTGCCAAAAAGCCATCACAGATGGCGCTTTTAATGTGCTGGGTTTCACTCGACTACCACAATGAAATCCCTGGTTTAATGAAGTGGACGGCCTGACTGCCGAGCTCCAGTGTGGTTTCAGGCCAGAAAAATCCACCATCGATCAAGTATTCACATTACGGCAGATCTTGTGGAAAACTCTAGAGCTACAGATCAATGCACGCTACCTATTCATCAATTTTAAGGCCGCGTATGACAACATCTATAGAGACGATCTATACAGAGCAATATCTTGTTTTGGCATCCCGGACAAACTCGTCCGTCGCTGCAGGACGACAATGGAGAATGCCCGCTGCTCCATAAAGGTCGGTAAAGATCTTACCGAGACCTTTGATGCCCAGAAAGGATTTAGGCAAGGCGATGCGCTGTCATGCGATATCTTTAACATCATTCTTGAAAAAAAAAGCAAAACCCACGAATCAACATAAGTAACGTTATTTGCGCAAAGTTTCAGTTCCAGATGTAATGACGGGCGAATTCGCCCCTGAGGGACAGCGCAGTGTAAGAAGACTGAGAGTAAGATGGAAGGGACCTCAGCTAACTTAGCGTGCGAAACTGGACGCATCTAGTAGATGATCGAGCTGTCTGGAGTCGTTGGTTGACTGATACCCAGGTCCTCACTGGCTGGAGCGGCACCTTAAGTAAATAAGTAAGCAGAGACAGCGACTTTGAGAATGGTAGTTCAACATACGAAGAGGTTTAAAGTTAGGGGATAATGAGAAATCTGCATACTGTCTTCATCGATTTAAAAAAGGCGTTCGTTTTAGTTATCAGAGATCATATATTGATGAAACTAACGTCTCAGCCCATGAAACATAGAGTCATCTGAATTGTGGTCTGGATTTGACACTCCTATTTCAATAACATACGTCAAACCGAACTGTCATCTGGGACTTGATTTATTTGCCCTAAGGTTTGCCAGATTACATTATGGATAGTGTAGCAATCGCTGAACCTGTAACATTTGTGAAAACTTACTACACAAATAGTCATTATGTAGTTAGTACGTATTGCCCATTACGAGCGGATTGTGATCGATATAATCGTTCATCTAAGCATACTATAAGCAGAGCTGTCGAAAATTTCGAAGAATTATAGATACCTTAACGCCTCTGCAGATCAGTAAAATGCAGTGAAAATTTTGAAGATCCCAGTGAATTGAAGCCATACGCCAATTGGTTGCTTGAACATCACCGTTTGGGTGACCAAATTTCACATAATACGTTAAAACAAACAAAATTGTCCCATTTGGGGAAGTCACTGTATGGGGTCCACACCAAATGCGTCATTGCTCCTGTCTTCATCGAAAATGAGGAACGTGTAACCGACATCGTCAAATCGAAGATAAAAATGTGAAAGACATGTGGCTTCAACAAGACGGTGCTACATCTCAAAAAATACCACCCGTTTTGGCTTTATTGCATGAACAATTTCCCCGACAAGTTATTTCGGTTTTGGTGATGCGAGCTAGCCGCCGATATCTCGTAATTTGTTGCCATTTGATTTCTTTTTGTGGGTCTATGCACATAATTGAAAATTTGCTTGGCAAACTGGTCGCTTATGAGAAGATCATTTTTCCAGGGTGATTTCACCCTATTACTTGCTGCGTATAGTGACGGATTTTTTCAAGAACAGGAAATTGAGATATAATGCAGATATAATGCAGCAGTGACCTTGTACTGCTGGAGTTCCACAGGGATCAGTCTTAAGGCCTTTAACGTGGAATATCATTAACGACGGTCCTACTATTAGAGTTGCCAGGGGTAGTGACGATAATTAGATTGGCCGATGATATTGCCCTCGTGATAGTAGCTTAACAGATTCGTACAGTTGAATGCGGTACAAACGAAAAAAAAACAGAAGTTGTCCTCATAGCCAGTCTAAAAATGTTAAAATTCGCCAACTTCCAGGTTGGTCGCCCAATAATCCGATCAAAAAAAGCGGTTGAATATCTTGAAGTTACGCTGGACAACAGATTACGATTCAAGCAGACGTGAACTATTTAACCAAGAAAGCATCGCAAATGCAGGAAGTTCTCTCGCGCAAACTGCCCAAAACTGGTGGACTTGGATATGCAAAATGGATACTACTCTCCAGAATTGACACATCAGTTCTGTTGTATGCCGGCCCAGTCTGAGAGCAGACTATAAGGGCGATGGAGACCGAAAGCGGCTAGATCGCCTTTATTATGGATGGTTCCCATCGACATTCTTGCAGATGAGATGTTGAGGATGTATATGCCTTGGCGCAACTCTTCTCTCCTCTTTTCCGAAAAGATCTTATTCAAAAGTTTTATAAGAAGCCTGTTGAGCAAGACTTAAAGCAGTGACAACATGACTTGAAAGGGCAGTTCGCGAATAAGCCTCTTAAGCAGCTTGAAGTCGGTCCTTATTTATTTCATTCTTTAAACTGAATCCAGAGTTTGCCCTTACAGCAATGGCCCACGTTATCAGCCAATGATCATTGGTTATTTTCTTAAAAATATTTTTGCGAAAATACTACTGAAGGTGTGTAGTTCTAGCATAAGCCTTACTGGCTATGAAACCTTTGACTTATTGTAGATTGGGCTCGCTTATAACAAAATATCCCGAAATGAACCAATGATTAAGCCACCGAAACCTTGGATTATGACGCCATTCGACTACTTCTTGTGCAGCTTGTTGAAGTTTTTGGCATATGCTGTTAGGCTACAAACTACTCACGCCTGGAAAGACGATATTTATCGCGTATTTAAAGGAAAAGAGCTCCAAATTCTTGAAACACTGAGGTTTAATTGCACTGACAAGATGGGCTTCTTAAAAAATCATTTTTTATGGCTATTGCTTAAAAAGAAGTTTAGCAGCTTTTAAAAAAATCTCTCTTGTGAAGGAGAAAGAACACCAAATGAACTAAAAATGTAACGAATATTAGCGGGTGTTCAACAACTCCCGTATCCGTGGTACGATAGACGTTGGGAGTAATACCGCCAATACTCTGGACTTTTTTCTAACTACTCACCCTGATAAGTACACCGTAGGAGTGCTCTCCCCTCTAAGCTCTTCAGGCCAATGTGTCATACCAGCTCAATTCTCGTACACCGAGCACACAGTTAGAGAAAAAATTCCTAAATGAACAGTATGGCAATACGAGAAAGCCAATTGGAGCGGACTTAACACCTTCTTTAGGAATTTTAACTGGTCGTTATGTTTCCTCGATAACGATGTGGATGCCGCTCCTGGTATGATAACATCATTTTCTTTGAAATGAGATCCATTATCCCCCATTGGTCTTACAAGACCAACCTGGCAGAGGAAAACAGAAAAATTAAAATTAAAGCGAGCGAGAAATGAGTGAAACGCCTTTCTTAAGCATGTAAATACGACGAAAAGTTGAGGCAAAAAATACTACAATTTCCAAAGGTAGTAAGAATTTTTGGTCGTTCGTCAAAAATATTAGAAATTCTACCTCATCCTCCACCCCAACGCTCATTAATGATGACATTCCAGCTGTCAGCTTTTGGGCAGAGTCAAACTGCTTGTTGCACATTTTGCGTCCAGCTCAACACCAATCCACTTTCGCATTCATGTAGTAGCAACAGCACTTTTTAGTAAAGATTCTAACATTCACAGATCCGCTGTTGTCAAAAATGCGTGCATTTGGGATCGACGACTCCTTTTTAAAATGGATTAGAAATTGCCTTTTGGAACGTTCAATTCGAGTTTTCTTGTATTGTTTCAAGTGTGATATTCACAAAATAAATGCTGGGGTGCCCCAGAGCTCTGTTCCGTCCCCGACACTCTTTTTAATTTTCATCCATGATCTCTTCTCTTCCACTTCAAATCCAATATAAATATTCATTTGCTGACGATAGTACTCTCTGCTTTTCATATTCATTCTCGGACTCACGTTCCTGCTGCTCGACTGTAGAAGGGAAACAACAGCGTATGTTAACTCCTTAAATTCGGATATTACTCGTAACTGCATGACCAAATATGGAATGGAATTTTATACTTCCAAGATACAATGCTGTCTGCTGTCGCTAAAGCGAAATTTAAATACCCAGCCATTGAATGGCACTTGCACGTTAAAACCGAAAAGCTTTACATTCTCTGGAGTCTGGATCTTGACACAATATACCTAGTCCTGCCATAATTTCCGATACACAATCTTCAGCTCTTATCGTTTAAAACTTCTTGCGGGAATAGAACCGTTAACTTTTTTTTTAGAACACATGCACTGATCAGTGAAGAATACTAGTCAGTTTGGTTACAATTTGCAAATTGTTTTACATGGAGTGGGACGTTAAAGAGAATTGAGTCGCGGTAATAGCGTTGCATAAGTGGGGAAAGTGTGCCGGCCAAATTTTCGAATTGCTACAATAAAACCACTCAGAATATCGAGAATATTCTTTTATCGGGCTATTTCTCGCTTCGGCGAATTGTCTGAAGTAGAGGACATGCCAAGAAGTGGTCGTCCGTACGAATTTGGAAGTAAGAGCAGTGCGTGAACGAGTCCGGAGAAATCCCCTTAGGAAACAGAAGATCATGTCCAAGAAATTGAATCAACCATAGGCTGATTCGGGATGATCTACATATGAAAGCCTATCGTCGGTCCACGAGTTATTTTCTAACTCCTGAACTAAATAAAGTTAGGCTTGAAAGACGCAAGCGACTTTTGCAGTGACACGCGGACAATGGCCATGAAAACATTCCGTTTACGGATGAGAAAATTTTTACCGTGAAAAAAGTTGTTCCAAAGGTTCAACGTGGACATTATCCCGCTTCCGTAATGGTTTGGTAGGAGGTTTCTCGCCATGATGCCACAACCCTCCATTTCTATGAAAAAGGCGTGAAAACTGGTGCAAAAGTTTACCAAGAAGATGTGCTAGAGGGTCTTGTGAAGGGTTTGACCAAAACCCTATTCAATGGGTACAGATGGATTTTCCAACAGGACTCTGCTCCAGCGCATAAAGCCAACACCACGCAGGAATACCTCAGAGTCAATATTCATGGATTTACAGCAGCAGAAGACTGGCAGTAGCCGAGTCCTGATCTGAATCCAATGGATTATGGTTTCTGGTCGGAATTAGTGAACATGGCCTGCAAGAGTCCCCACGGAAATTTGGAAAGCCTTAAAACAGCATTAACCATAGTAGCGTCCACGATCTCTATGGAAACCGTACGTGCCGCTATAGCCCATTGGCCACACAGAACTTATGGCAGGACTAGGTATAGAACATTCATCCGTCCAAAATTGAAGTACAATGCTCACATCTAGTTAGGTTACTCTAACACTTCTTTGCATTTGTTAGATAGGATTCAAAACCATGCGATAAAACTTATAGGTGATGCCAATATTACGCATTCAATTTACGGCCTTGACCCCTGACTTACAACTCGCTTATGAATTTCCCTGCCGAGCTTTTTATTGCCTAGTCATTATAACCGCCGAACATTCAAAACCAACGTACTCTGCACTGTGTGCAAATAACTTCGTTGTCGGAAGGAAAATACTTGGATCACCCAAATGGTAAAAGAATCAGCAAAATTTTGTCATCATTGATGAGATTGATATTTTTCAGATACGTGGAAGTGTTTAATGTGATTTTAGGCCATAAATGAGTACATAGATACTTAATTAATTGTAATTAGGAAATATATATTTTAACTACTACATTCTACTTCTAGTTCTACAACATTTCTACAAACAACTTACCATTCGTGGATACCACTGTTATCCAAAAGAAATTCGTCAAGAGCAGCATGGAAAGATAAAAGTTTGTTTTTTTTTCTTTTACACCAAAAAAAAAATAGTATCTTTTCATGAGAGAATTTAAAAATGAAGGTCAAGATAAAAATGCAAAAATAAATAAAAAAAAAAATTTTTTAATAATAAAACTCCCGAATTTCTGCAGTCAAAAACAACAGACTCGTAAAGGATTTCCCAATTTCAATCCACAAAACGAGTTTCAAAACAAAAAAGTACAAGATAATACAAAGAGTTTGGGAAACATCTTAGGGACGGTGTGGGTGTTCTCAGCCAATATCTAGGCTAACGCCCTTACTCGTAAAATTAAAATCTCATTCCAAATGCTATGTATGGTAACACCCCAACCTCCAGCCCCTATCACACATTGAATTTGAATCTGTGTGGGTAATTGACTGAGATTTTGCGGAGGAATTGAGGTTACACACGCCAATCGACTGTTGGTTGGGCCGACCGGCAGTCGGTCGTTTTCTTATAGAATTGCCCCTTTAAGATAAATAATTAAGAAATCTTAAGGACAGGCATCGTATTCAAGAGATACAAATAAAAACACAAGTCAACGTCAAATTGGCCAGAACCAGAATGTATACAAGTTAATAACCTCGACCCAAGGATTTGTCAGCCGCATCGCATTTGGTAGGCAATTTAATATTAATGCCGGGTATTGAGTCCTTCATTAATGCCCGTCGTCCTTTAGAAGGTGAGCTCTTAGACAACATATGAGTACGTGTATTTTGTACCATGTTTCGTGTACGCGTATCTATATGTATGTCTTCCCAGTAAAACCCCCCCAGGTAACCACGGTCCTTTTAATCAACTTTTGGAGTTTATTATTTTATTTGGTGATTTCCCGATGAGAGAGGTGGTTGTAAAATTGAATTGGCCATAAAGTTAGGTTGCCTAGAGCTTAGATCCTAGAGCCTACCTAACTACCACCAATTTCGACAGGTAAGTGAAACTCGTTCAGTGTGTCTATAAGACTGTCGGGATGATAAATTTATTACTAAAGACTATATGCGTACGTAGGTATCTGTATGTTTATGCAGAGATTCAACTTTGGTCTTAATGAGTATTTTCCCCTTTAAAAGTTAGATACAATACAACAGAACGGCTTTGGATGAAAATTTCTTCGAAAATACTGGCTGGGCTGGCATTAAAGAAGGGTGTTCTTAAGGAGTTAAGAGGATTTCAACAGAAAAGCGGCTTTGAAAATTGTATAATGTGCGAACTTGTGACTTTTTGATAAGTACAGAGATGGCAGAGTGCATAAGCAAATATTCAAATGAAAGTTTGGTGCAGATAAGTTCATTATTACGTGTCGGCAACGAGACTTAAGCCCGTAGAAAATGCGTAAATTTTCAGACGCTGGTAAGCAGTTTAAATGAATTCTTTATGGACTCGGGGAGAGGACAGAAAATGAGACGATTTCAAAAATATATGAAAATGGAAACAAAGCTAATGACGCAACAATGGGCATGTGCAATTTCAGATTGAAGGACAAATTCGAGTCCTTAGGGATTCAATTTGAGTTTTTACTTTTAAATTAAATTTCCATCGACCTTTGGGTATTCTTAGGCAGTTCCACACAGATTGATTTGTATTGTTCAAGATGACACCATAAATAAGAGGAGAAGGTTCTGATTTTTCTTATTATCTAGACAGCAGCCCGAATGAACAAGACCATGGGAAGCCGATGATATCCAAACTAAACTAGAATACTGAACGAGTAATAAATAAATGAAATAAATCCTCTTCTGCTTATAGAGCTCGTGAGCTGCTCTAGTCCTTCTATGCAACCACCGCTTTGTATGCATCTTGCTAAGCTGTATTTGCTTGCCGGGATTCTTCATCAAACCAGAGGTTCCGGTGTGGTGGTCGATTGAAACGCCGCAAATCAGTAGCCACAGCTCTCATGGCTTTTTTGCAGTTTGCCACTGGTCTTCGATGATTGATGCTGGTGGTAGTAGAGGTCTTAAGAGATTAAAAGGGACTCAAGAGATTGTAGCCGTCTAACGTCGTGGATGGGTTGGCAGTCAACCCAGTTCTTTGCTACATTTTCGAAAGTTTCGGCCCCATTTTCACTAAAAGCTCGACAAATGTTGGTTGTGGGTGCCTGAGCCGTTTCTGTACTGTCCGCAAAACATCGATCTTAAATGGCTGCTCACAAAAAAAGTCCTCGGTAGCTCTCTTCAGGATGCATTAGCTTCTACTTTGACTACGTATAATGTGTGGATTTTGCGAGCTCTAAATACAACAATTTTGCTTGTTTACGTAGTCGCCCAGATGGAAATTCGCCTCATTTGAAAAGATGATATTTTGAGCAAATTTTTTGTCAATTTTGAGCTGCTCTAAAGCCCAGCTGAGTCAATTGGACCTTGTAGGCGAATAATCCGAGATCTTTATGCAAAATTCTCCTTCGGTTAGTTCGACTGATGTTCAGTTGCTGAGATCGTTACGGTTATCGTATTTAGGCGCACACTTTCGGCGACTGCTGTAATATTCTACATCAGACGCACAGCACGGTCACGGATATATATTGATTACGAACCATCAAACCAGTCTCAAAAACTTGCGTTCAAATTTCGAGCGAAATTTCGTTTCAAAATTCGCATTATATCAGCAACACAGCACTACTTCAGGGGTAACTTTGCAATATTTCCCAACCTTCTTCAAGCGTAAATTGAACTATTTCCAACCTCGAAAATATAATTCTGAATTTCAGTCAAGTTTTCGAGCCCACAGCAGCTGTTACTACTATCGACTACTACTAAAACGATCCAGCGATTTCTCGTCGCAAGCTATTGCAGTTGTATGGCGGATGAGCCCTTAATTGGCCAACAGCAGCGCTCGCATCCCCGAAATGGAGTAATGATGGTTCAACTGGACCATCGTCCTAGGGCTCCAAGTTGAAGGTCGTGCGCCGAGATATTTTATTTTTCCTTATGGGAGAGACACCAGCCTCAGTACCCAATGGACCCCTTCATATAAAATCACAACTTAAAAGAGAATATGCAGCTGAAACGTGCTGAAACACAGTTCATCTCCGGTCTTGGTCTAAAACTTGAATCCGTCTTCATGCGGTACAAGGCAGATATGACTCCAACCCAGGAGATACGTTTGACAGGACTAAATATGCAACAAAGGACAAATTCGTCGGGGGAGATCGACTACGAGCAAAAATAAATAGTTTTGAACCGATAAGCACATGTCTGGCTGTGAACCTCACCAAGGCATCATTTAAGAACATCTTCCCAGTGCACACTTCCTTACGGCTGAAGCTTAAGACTCTATTAAAGAGGAGTTCGACGACAGTTCGCAAGCGGCCTATGGGGCCTCTCGGTATTGTGACGTCAAATTTGTACTCGGGGTGGGCCCCTGCCCAATTATCAAGGCTTCTTCCATTAATGATGTTGTCTTAAAAAAAAGCGGGGGTAGAGTAAAACATCATCAAACCTTTCGCCATGGATGGTCATAGGTCTTGTTGAGTGGCAAGACCACCGGTAGTTCCTACTAGGACTTAAAACACGGTACCGTCTGAGTTAGGGGCCCCCACGGCCTTCGATCCGGGCCGTACTTGTTGTGGTAGGCCCCCTTGGGCGAGTGTCACGATGACTGTGGTTTAAACCTAAAACGCAGGGAGGGTGGCCCTACTAGGGCTCAATACCCGCAGTAGAGTTGTTGGAAATGCTGGGTACTAAGACCCTAAGATCGGTAAGAGGTTTTAGGTAGGCCTCGACTCATACCAAGGTTTGTGCCCGAAAGCGCAAAGTCTATGAGGGAACAACAGACACCGGCTTGGGGTTAATGGATTTTTGTCACACCTTATAATATGGTGATAAGTAGCGAGGCAAGCATCAGGTATGTCGATGTGATTCTCGATTAAAACAGCGACTAGAAGCTGGCTGCAAGACCTGAACGCAGACTCTTCAAAACATTTAAGAAAGCACATTAAGTGAACCGCGAGAAATATGAGCAATATCTAATGCTGGTAAAATATTCAAACTCGAAACTCCTTCATCACCTTCAAAGCATCTATAAAGATGGGCTATAAAGAGCTATGCCTAGGTTTGGGAAAACTCTTGAGATTAAGAAGCGATTCCACCTAGACCCTGGTGATAGCGATGGCGCTATGGTTGGCTCATTGGACTATCACGCAGAAGGTCTGTGGTTCGATGCCCGGCATCACCCTTTCGGCGGGCAATGGCAAACTCCCGAAAGCAAAATTGCCTATGAAAAAGCTTCTAAGGAATGCCCTTCAGATTTGGCGATAAACCGTAGGCTCCGGTCGGATGTGACAAAAATGACAACATGAGTGTCAAGAAACTAAGCCATGGCCCATACCGGGCTGCCAGCGCCACAGTGTTTGTGTTGTCCATCTAGACCCTGTCGAAAAAGTGTCTAGGTGATGCATAAATATTCCAACCATATTCGAGAAAATATTGCGAGACTCACAAGACAACACCAGATTCACAATTTCTAATGCAACTACTTGAGTACGGTGATGACATTGATATAATTGGCAGATCGAAGCGAACCGCCAGTGGTGCATTTGTATGGAGTGCTGTTTTGTTGGGCCAACTTTGGTAACATGGTATGAATATAAGATTGGACTCCTCAATGACATACAAAGTAAACAGATTCTAATAGTTTGCCCTGAATCGTATTCAACCTGAGGTTACGGCGAAAACTTACCTCAGACAATGTTCAGAAGTTAAAATGGAATTCAATTAATCTACGAAGTCAAGTCATAAATACTGGTACACAGCAAAATTAGCGCCAAATGAAAACGAGTTAATATTTAAACAATTTTATTTTTTTGTTTTTATTGGGTTATTCAATGACTACAAATCCTAGGACAACTTATTAGAAATGACTTCCATTTGCCTTTCAGCACGACTTAAGACGATTTGGTCACTTATCGATTGCCAGACGCACTTCATGCATGGGGAAATTGTACACTGCACGGACAAGGGCTCGCTTATATGACTCAATATTTGAGTGTCGAGTAGAGCAAGCCATGCCATCTAATACGGACCAAAACTTGTAATTCAACGGGTTGAGGTCTGGACTGCCAGCTGGCCAATCATCCGTTGATATGAAGTCCGGAACGGAACAGTTGAGTCGTTTTTGCTTTGTGAACTGGAGCAGAATCTTACTAGAAAGTCCATGGCTAGTTGTTGAATATGGATTGGTTGAGAGACTTCACAATGGGTACCAAGACGGTCGATTGATATACTTTGGCCGATGTTTTCACTCCTTTCTCGCAAAAATGGAGCTTGAAAACGTCATCGTAGCACACTCCCCACCATACCATTACAGATGCGGGATGGTGGCCTCTTTGAACCCTCGGGATGAGTTGGGATGCTTCTCTGGATGAACGAGCTTACACACGATCGTTCTGCTTATTGAACGATTCTTCTACGGTGAAGATTTTCTCATCAGTAAACAGAATTTGTCTGTGAGCGTTCTTCGCGTACCGTCTGAGTAACGCTTTCGATCTCCGTGAGCAGGTGTCTAGTGTGTCGCTTGTACGCGCTGAGTCCTAAATCATCTTTGATAATGCGAGACATGGATTTTTGCGAAATTTGCATTTCCCGCCACAAGATTTTCTGTTTTCGCAGCGGTTTTCGGTCGATTCGTTTCTTCACGGCTTTGATCGCTTTCGTAGTTCTCACAAGGCGCGGACGGCCGGATCTTTGACGGTCTCGTACTCCACCAGTATCCTGAAACAACTTCACACAAAATTGCGAGTGATTCCAAGCGGTCGCAACGTCCTAAAGATATCGCTTTTTCCATGTTGCATTTAAGTAGGCCAACTACAACAATACGATTTTCGATGTCGCCCCATTCCATGATTGTAAGCGATTAATGGCAAAAACTTTTTACGTCACAATGAAGCATAAATATCAGCTGTCAAATCGCAATACGAATACGAAATGGATGCGCCCAGTGTTGAATTAGTAATGAGTGAGTTCAGTTGTATACCAGTATTTATGGCTTGACTAGGTAGAGTGTTGAAGTGGATTACATTTGGGGTAAAATCGCGCTTTCTGGACATCACACTATCTGTTTCAATACGAAATTGAGTTCTACTAAGAAAAACAAATCAAAACCGCACTGATCGCCACATACCATGCAGCACTTCGTTGAGGTGGATCAGAATATCTGCGCTCCGAACTCGGCCTTATCTCTATAAGAGATACATATGATGTATGTTACACAAAACTTAATAGATTGCTGTTTCAGTTTGGCTTGTTATGCAGATGTCCACAGTGGTCGAAACAGGTGATGGATTCTTTTCTGTTCTAGACAGGTGGTTCCATGGATTCCGTTTGAAGAAGCGCTAGCTTGATCAGCTGTGGGTCCATGTGGACTGCAGGATTACTTGATCACAAAGAAAATAGTTAAAATGTTGTTTCGATGGTTAAATCTTGCTAGTTCTAGTCAAAGGTACAGAAGACATGGATTCCCTGTAATCGTATCAAGTCAACCATTAAGTGGTGTACTACATATGTTTTAGTGTCACTACCGTTATGTCTTGCATGACTTGTACGAGTATGTCAATAAATTTAGATGGTTACCAAAACATGTCTAATTTAACCTTCTTTTCAACCATAAATCTCTAAATCTCCAGATAAGAAAAATGGTTTTGCCATCATAAGTTCTCAAGAACAGATTTTAGTTTCCAGGTCATGATTACTGCTTCGCATAACTGCCCTTAGAATATATGTGTGTATGCCCATATGTATGTCGGTTGTGGTAGTGGTGGCATATTTCCTCAACTGACATAATCGCCCATCCGTAACGAGCAGCTAAGAAAAGTCTTCGAAAACTTTTTCTTTCCCAATTTGTTTTTTTTGTGTGTTTTTTTTTTAATGGATATTTATGCCTAACCACCCCTATGTGTACCGTTTCGTGGAAACATACATACCACCTTGTATACGCGTACATAAATTTCGAAATTATTTTGTTTACGTGCGCGTATCAAATGATTTTCAACGACTAATTCCCAATTCATGCCCCGGAATCTCATAATCGTCGACTGTATTACGTTTTTGACTTTTGTGCAGTTCGTTGGGTACTTTCAAATGCTACGTGCGTATCGCTCTTCTCAGATGACAGCTGAAGTCTCGGTTTTTGAAAGGACTCGCTACTTCCACTCCTCCAAAAGGTCCTTTTTTTCCCAGACAATGTGAGGTTTTGGTTTTTTTTTTTTTTTGCGCGGTTATTATTCAAAACCACACTTGTGTTGTAAAGCATACACGCAGTCATACCAAAGATGATGTGCCTCATTCACCATGTGAAGGCAACTAACATACAAGGAGGCCGACTAAATCCGGCCAACGAACTCAATGGTACACATCTTTGGAATGGGTGCAATGAGCCTACAATTCAACACTGGCAGTTTCTTATATGATTTTTGTTCCGCTTTTTGAATGATTCTAGGTGGAAGCGTCTTGAGAAAAATGACAGTGGCAAGTGGAGGCGCAAAAGTCCCTACTCGTATGTGCTTCGTGGAGCAGATTGAAAGAAATTCAATGGAGCTATTTTGGGCGCGCGATTCGTTAGATTTCAGTTCGCGTTCCGACCATTTGTTCTGGGCTTGTCTTTGTTTTTGATGCGTGCCACTGCCACATAGGACCCTTGAGAATTGCTAGCTGCTACTGCTGTTTTGGACATTAAAATCTGTCGTTGCTTGAGCTGAAGGCGTTACTACGGCATGGCATAGAATACGGGCATGGATGTGGATACGAGTGGAAAGAAATATCCTGAGAGTCGTTATACGCATTTAAATGTGTCCTTCATGGGCTATTGACTGGAAAACAGTCAGAGAAAAATTAGAGTGTAAACGCGACCGGAAACTACAAGCATTAATCTGTGGTGCGTAGGCATGTCATGATGGTTATTATGAGTTCTCTGCCGTTCATTTTTTGTTTTTATTTTATTTTGGGACACATTTTGATTTTGTTTTGTTTTTTTTTTTTTTGCTTTTTAAATCAGAAGATACTCGTACATATGTATATTGGTATGCTGAAGGTTATGATGTGTGTTGTCTTGGGAATATGTTCTTTCACAGAATCAACTGTGCGTGCATGAAGCATAAACTGATTGCAAAGCTGTCTGTCATGCTGATTAGGCTTTACAACTTTTCTTAAATGGAAATGGTTACTGTGAGTAACATATTTTTGTCAGTTTTCCGATCTCCTTGAACCTAATGTGGTGTTAAGGATATAAAAAGAAAGATGAAATCTGAAATAAAATAAAGGCACAGGCAACATTTCCAGAAGTCGTTAAATTTTCATTCCACTGACAGAACTGAAGAGAATCTTTTCGACATTAGGCTTATCAAGCGACACTGTTGGAAAGATAGAGTTCCTTTTCTTCAGGACAAATTATGGGGAAAGTACAGATTGCTTGAATCATGACTAGAAGTCACTTTCACACATTGGATGGGAGAAAACTAAGGACATAGTTATCTGTATATTTGAACAGCCTAACTAGTAATGAGTTATCCTAGTTTCAATACTCCAAATATGTGTAGGAAACTCTGCCTTGGCTCTCAATTCTCAAGAGTCTGATGGGGCAATTTAAAAAGGGGTCTGGAACAGAGTCAAATATACAGTGGAAAAGCATTGCCCTTCAAGAGGTGGAAGCACTTGACTACGCAAGAAACACGACTGCAATGCCCACCTGCCTAACAGTTGCACTGCAAGTTCTACTGCTTAAAGGATCATTTGAGGATCATCCCCAATACCTCAGCCGAATGGGTTCACCTGAGTTTTCAATACGTCAAATATGGTTGGAGCTGGAATTTGCGGTCCAATATGACACCTTCAGCACCATACGGACTTCTTACTTCTATCTATAATATAACTAAAGCAAGTGTCATTTGTTCTCATATTACCTGCCTGCTAGCAGACTGCTCTGTTCTATCAATCTCATACTATATATAAAAGAACTGGAGTTGATGTTGACAAAGATGCACTCTCGATATTAATGAGACTTACCGGCAATCCATAATAGTCTCGGCTCTTCTCCCATTACTTTTTGACTTCGTCTCAGTAAAATAACACTTTCCCATACAATCTTCCAGCCCAACGTATTGTATCCTAAGTAGTTTCCAAGTAATCGGCGTACTATCTTCTTCGATAAACGATATCCTTATCCAATGTAACTTTAACCTCTATCCGCTGAAATGGACTCCATCCTGTTTCATCACTCTGTATTTTCGCAGACAGTATAATGGCAATGACGAACCGAATACCTCTGTCAGGCAGAACAAACCTTTCAACCTGGACAAGGAAGATCAACAAATCAGTCCACCTGGCTTGGATGAAGTGAAGGTAGCAATACCTAAGCTTAAGTTCAACAAAGCCGCTGGAGTAGACAGCCTGACTGTCGAGGTCTTCAAAGAGGCGAAAGATGACTTGATCCGACAAAAATATTACCGATGAATGAAACCGTAGCATTGTTTGAATGAACCTCAAGAAAGGTGACTCTCTGAACTGCGCCAATTACAGAGGCATCTCATATGCCCTATTGTGTAAACTTTTGAAGCCGTTTGTTAACAACCTGATGAGTCCATATAAGTGTGGCTTCGGGCCATACAATTTTAGACGAATATTCGACCAAATATTTACACTTCGGCAGATTCTGGAGAAGACCCATGAGAATCAGATCGATAACACCACCTATATGTCGACTTTAAGGCCGCGTATGACAGCATCTATAGAGACGAGCTATTCAGAGCAATGTCTAGTTTCGGCATCCCTGCCAAACTCGTCCGTCTGTGCTGGATGACGATGGAGAATGTGCGCTGCTCCATCAAAGTCGATTAACATCTCACCGATTTAGACACACCGATGCGCTGTCATGCGATTTCTTCAACATCATACTTGGAAAAATAGTGCAAAACTCACGCATCAACACAAGAGGCACTATCTTTCAAAAGTCCGTCCAACTACTCGCATACGCCGACGATATTGACATAATCTGGAGAAAGCAGCGTGATGTCAGAGGCGCTTTCGAGAGTATTGAGACGGAAGCAGCGAAAGTGAGTTTATCGGAGAATGAGTACAAAACCAAGTGTATGCTGGCAATCTAAAGAGACACCCAACACCGACATCTTGGACAGAACGTCACCCTCGACAGATATGACTTTGAGGTAGTTAAGGACTTTGTCTACCTAAGCTCTGCTATAAATACAGTCAACGACACCAGCGCTGAGATCAAACGAAGAATAACTCCAGGCAATCGCTGTTTCTTTCGGCTAAGAAGACAATTGACTGGTAAAGCCTTCTTTCGAACAACAAAAGTGACCCTATTAAAGCAGTCCGGTTTTGTAGCGCCATCAAATTGGACGATATCAAAAATGGATGAGGGTACTCTTCGATGCTTTGAGACGAGGATTCGGGTAATTTTCAGCGCAGTAAGGGAAAATCGCGACTCAGGTGGCATACGCAAGTGGAAGTGAGTCTCTGCTAATTTAATGCGCGAAACCGGAGGCAGCTAGCAAGAGATCGAGCTAGCTGGAGACGCTTGTTGATTGAGACCCTACTGTAGCGCCAGCTCAAGTAGGTTGCTCTTTCTAAATATTTTCTTCGAAGCATTAAGCGTACAATGCTAGTCTCTTATACCTCCCAGTTAAAATAGCTTCCAGAGTGTAAAACAACTACCACAAATCTCATTACATTCATGCCTTTCACCCAAATGCCTACGCAATTGATGCAATAAACAAAATATCTCACAAATTTTCATTATATTTTCAAAATGTTTGTCCTTGGCCTTAGATCGACATCTTCTTGCCCTGAAAATCGTCATTGCAGTGTTTGTGGCCTCAAGCCAAATTGCTAAATTTTATGCTAAATAGCTGGACTTCCCACTTGAAACTGGTTGAGGGTTCTGCTTAAAGATGTGTCCAACAAAACTTCGCGTCCTTTGCTTTAACTTCGCATCACCCACTGGCTCTACGTATCCATTATGAGACTGATACTCATTTACTGTCTGATGCCCAGCATATCTGTAAGAAGCGCATGCCTACCTAAGCCTTCCTCTCTGCCTGCCAAATAATTTTAGCGAAAATTTGGACAATTAGAACAGTTTTGCTTAGGTTAAAGGAAAACATGACATTTGCACGGATTTACCTCCGATTTTTCGGATATTTCGTCTGTTCCCAAATCCTTGAACTCAAACTCACAAAATACTAAGACAGCCCTTGACTGGCAATTATCTCTCAGGAAGATGGCTTTGAAGGTAAACATTTGTTGGATTTCGAGCAACAGAGACATTCCAGGAAATTGTAGGGCCAACGTACTCACCAAAATTTTAATCTCTTGACTTAGGGTACGTCTGAAAGAGGTATTATCGGCATACCATTCACTTATAGGAAACAAAAACTTAAGCAGAATGCTATCCGGAGAATTAACCTAAGCTGGATTGCCGGGTTAACATGTCTCGCGACAAATCACATCTGCCATAAACTGGATCTGAAGCGCCCTAAGAATTTCCTATTTTCCTAAATAGGAATTATCTCAGCGCTGTTATAGGTGTCAGCATTGGATACTATTTTATAGGCAAGCATTTAAGTAGACTTGGCGTACATCAAACGACTATTGCAGAAGCTGCATGGATGAGGATGACTAGGAGAAAATCACTAACAAGTTGGGTTGGTGTTTCCGACGACCACGGGTACCTAGCCTAACCATGCCTTTCAGCGACTTAGGCTTTGCAACTCAATTCGAACGATTCTAACCATTAATACTCTTCAAGGGGCTTAGGCCTTTTGGTTTACGTTGCACTTTTAGTGAGAACCATATGGGAAACGGATGTAAATGTGGAACGTATTCATTACACGCAAGATTACGTGCTCGATATATTCATCAATACTGGGTACAAAGGAAAAGCATATATTACGCGTCTGCTCGTATGTTTGTTTTCAAGCTATTCCATTTCACCGTGGTTGGAAGACACCTAATGACACGACGGCTATTTAGTCGTATGAATAGGCTGCTACACCGGCATGGAATCGCCTAGGTTTGGACATAGTAGGAACTTGGAAAGGAGTGCAGTTAACTGTCAAAATAGAATATTTGTTAAAAGCAACAGCCTTCCAAGCATCATGATATAAATGCAATCGTTATAGCCCTGAGGCACATTATGAGGAACTGCAAAGGGGTTAGAAAAGGTACTGGGCTAGATTAAGAGTAGGACTTCTGAAGACGAAAGGAAATTCAGTTGTTAAAGGGAAGATTCAACTCTCTCTGTGGTTTCCTACTTTTGTTTTCTGAACAAGTTCTCTTATTTAACGGAAAATCGGGAAGATCATTTTCGGATTAGCTAAGTTCGTGTAGAGACAAGCGGATATAAAAACATTTGGTTTCCTTGCAGTAGCACTACTCGAGACATAGCTCTGGTTTACTGCACTCAAGGCTTTCATGCCAATAACTTTCGTATACAAATGCTTCTCAAAAGTTTCCTTTTGTCCGAAATATCAAAACCGCTAAACAGGGAAAATTTAGAAAGTCAATACGAAAAAGATTTAATGCCTGTGTGGGGGTAATAAAATATCACACGTGGCCTGTCACAGCACTAAAATTGATAGTGTGCAAGTGAACACCTGCCGAATAGCACTTACTCGTACTGTATTAATTATAAGTCAAAATTTGTGGCTCTCGGATACTCGTGGTGCCACCCTATAATTACATTGATCCAATTAATGAGAGCAATAAACAGAATCACAAAAATAGACCAAGTGACCTTGAGTTCCTATAAGCCAAGGTATTTTTCTATATTTATGTACTCGGAGCAATTCTGGTGCATACATCACTTATTCCTCGGACAACGTCACTTAAAGTAATGGCTGCTGAAAACTCAAGGAGTGACAGAACTCAGGTTCAAATGTGGATTTCTGAAAGGCATGAGTGCCATGGGCTTTTCTTGGAACATTAGACATATATGAAGTTCATGAGAGGAGTCCTGATTCAGAAGTGAAGTGCCTATATTACCAGATCTTTCCTCTTCAATAGCTCGAGTCCACTTCGTTGTCATCATTTTCAAGGATGTCGTTTCAATAGTGTACCGTCACAATAAGAATAATTTGATCTCTAAGAGACTTTGAGAAGCCAATACCCTGGAGAGTCATTTCAATTGCAGTTATGCTCATGAGAAATCAAACTATCAATAGAAGCTATAACAGAGGACGCAGGCAGTACTAGTGTAAGTTAAGTTTGAAATGGAATCCAAGCCAGACTCAGTGAACTGGGCAGCCTCGAGGTGGCTTGGAAGTAGTAAAAGGGTTCAGTTAGGGATTGCATTTCGGCTTGGTCGTCGATACAGACGCAGTTATTTCGGCTCCTCCATCGATTTTTTTCACAATAAACTACATAGTCAGTAGGGTTTCTCATAATGGTCGGTTTGTCAAGCATTTGGTTCTTAAATGTCATTTGATTTGATAAATCAATGCTTGCTACTTTCTTTTTAAAGATTATTTCATGTAAATCTTGACCACGACTACATTTTAAGTTTTGAATTACTTTTTCGAGCATATTGGCTGGTATCTCGTTAGTAGTAGACGAGTGACTTGACGTACCACAGTCAAAATGATAGATAAGCTGTTCACAGTCCGTCGTCATTACATCAGTGTGCTGTATTCCATACTATATAGCGCCGTCTTGCTGAAACCACATGCCGACCAGGTTAAGCTCGTGCATTTTGGGCAAAAAAATTAGAATTCATTGAATGATAGCAGATGCCATTGACGGTAACTTTGTTCTCACGGTCATCTTTGAATAATTACGGGCCAATGTTTACGCCGGACCATAAACCGCACGAAGCAGTGCATTCTGGGTGCATTGGCAGCTCTTGTATTGCCTGAAGTTGCTCATCGGATCAAATACGGCAGAAATGAACTTCGTCGTTGAAGACAATTTTTCATAAAAATTTGCATATTTTACTTCAGTTTCTTTAAGGCCCATTCGTAAATGATTCGACGCTGTGGCAGGTCGTCAGTTCTTGCACCAGCTGTATTTTGTAAGATTTTGGATCAAGATCCATGCGTAAAACCTTCCACCTAGTCGAGTAACACAATCCCAATATCTCCGAATGGAGATGAATGGACAAATTACGGCATTCATTAATACTGGCGGATACAGCAGCAATATTTTCCTCTACTCGTATTGTACGCATACGGGTAGGTGGCTTGCTGTCCCATAGCGTGAAAAAGGTTCGCAACTTGGTCACTATGGCTTGAATTGTTTGGTCAGTAGGTCGATTAAGACAAGCGTTAAATTGGTCGACGGGCTCGAAAAACATTTTTCACAGAGTACGAATTTTGATAATAAATTTCAATAATTTGTAGGCGTTGTTCAGAGTCAAAACAGGTGGGCGTGCAAGATCATCAAAAGTCCAGTGCATGTGGTACCAAAGTTCCAGCATATTTAAATGGATGACGGCTTTCAGAATTCAACCCATTATGTAAATGTCAAGGAGAGGTAGGCTCATATGTGCATCTAAAGCAGAGTTAGACGAACAGATTCTCGGTCACAAGCTCCATGTCCCGCTGAAGGCTAATTTGCATTAACGGAAGAAGAAGAGGAGGTTCTACGTGACATATTTGGCTCAATTATGTTTATTTTCCAAGATGATTCCAACAAACAATACTTTTACATCATCTGCACAGGCATTAGAACCATCGAAATCATTAAGCAGTGAAAAGACCAACATACACTACCAGTTCGTCTATACTACGTTTATACACGTCGATTTGTGAGATTTAATTAAAAATTTCATCAAATGTTGTCTTGCTGGTCAATATTGTTAAAAATGTGCAACGTGAACTCTTGGAGGTCTAAGACGCTAGATGACACTTTCTTCCTTTAGCTTGCACATTTCGTTGTCGATTCTTCAGAAGTTTGCTAAGGAATAGAACAACCGGAAAGTTTCTTATCAAATCTGCATATTTGAGGCTAAACTTTGATACTACGATATCTACGAGTCGCTTTAAAGGAATAGCTAAACTTTATGACAGTCTCATGTTCAGTGCTTGAACAAGGCTATTTGTTCCGCAACTCCAACAATAATTCATCGAGGATAAAGAAACCAAGCGAAATATGTTGTTTTAGAAACATTTACGTAGAGAGCAACATGAGATTCTGTTAGCTTGACAGACAATCCACACTTCATACACAGCACACCCTTAACCTTTGCAGTTTCCCCGATCAAAATATGAATTTACCTATTCGTAGAACGCCAAAAGTCCTGCGCTGCTCTAATTAAACTAACCGCCCATCTCTCAATTAAGACGACAAAATTCGTGTATCGAATCGAATAATTCAATGACTAATGTTAGCAACCATTTACCGTTTCGTTAAATTTGTCAAAATTAAGGTTAGAACAAAATTAGCATAATCTGTACACATTCATCCAACGAGTTGGTTCAAAAACCTGCCCTTAAGCGTACACATAGTACCTGAACATAACCCTTCACAACCCTTAACCCACTTGGAAGCGGTACAAAATAAATGAATCGTTACATAATTGATGAGCACATTCCACAACTTGTATGACATGATTACAGGTGATTAATATTCAGTCCTCTCCTCTGGATATTCGTGATGTCAAACACGAAATGTACACACAACGAGTATCCCTATACTCGAATGTATGCGTGTTTTCTTATTGCGGCTAGCATGCATACTCGGTACATACTCGTGATGAGCGAGGTATGAGTTTGGTATTGTCATTGTCAATATAATGGCTTAACATGGTATTCCTTGGTTTTAAGTATGACAAAACCCTCCACTCGAGTTATCTGTCACGAAAATGCTTCAACAATTGTTGACTGGGTATTCTATAATTAACCGCCGACTAATTATTAGTTCTCCGTTAGCTGAATGTGATTAAGTCTGCTGCCTAACATCATGTGCAAACTAATGAGCATGAACATAAGCTAATGTCCTTGTAGGCAGAAGGTTGGTAACTCCCTCTTTTTGAAAGGTATTCTGATAGCTTTCAACTTAAAGAAAAATCAGAACAACTTAGAAAGGTAGGTGCTGTCATTTAGGCAAAAGTGTAAACAGATTAAGGGTACACAAGCAACGGCACGTCATGGAAGCCCGACTTCCAAGCGAAGGTCGGTATATGGAAGTCTTTGTTATTTTTGTACGAGATTTCTTCTACCCGAGAGGGCTTCCAGATACAACGTTTTCTCTATTCTTCATCAGCCAGATACAAATCGTCTTAGAATTTTTCAATTTTGCGCCAGGACCTTCACATAGATGATGAGCGGTTGTCAATTAATCTTAAGAGACTTGGCGTCTCCTACGAGCGTAGCTCTATTTTTTTAACATTATTTTCTTTCTAGGCGATTGCGATGGCGCGAAAGTTAGCTCACTGGACTATCACGCAGACAGTCTGAGTTCGATTCCTGGCTGGGTCACCAACAATTTTTCAAATCGCCATCACCCTTTCGGCGGGCAATGGCAAACTCCCGAAAGTAAAATTGCCTACGAAAAAGCTTATAAGGAGTGCCGTTCGGACTCGGCGATAAACCGTAGGCCCCGCTAAAATGTGACAAAAATGAGAACATGAGCAACACAAATGAGTGTCAAGAAGCTAGGCCATGTCCCATAACGGGCGCCCCCACAGCGCCACAGTGTTTTTTTTTTTCTCTCTACATGAAGACCAAATTTGTATGCCCCTAGAACGTTTAATAACTTGACAAGGTATATTGACACATAATAACCACAACGATTTGCCTAATAAAGGAAGCTTCGTTCATCATACGAGTATATCCCCGAAATGAACGCTAACTCATAACTCTCCTTTGGCGAGCACATAGGAAGGGCAGCTGATAAAGTCATTAGAGTAGCAGCCTTGTTGTCTGGGCTGATGCCCAAGGTTGGCGGAATCACAGAGGCCAAAAGAAGGTGACTTGCGTCGGGCGCCAAGGACATAATGACGAATGGTGCTGAGGTGTGGACGTCATAAATCTCTGAAAGGGACCCGGTACAACGAATACTTATACAGTATCCGCATCAGCCGTTTTGGTGATCACAAAATCTTACCAGACGTGTTACTCGCCGGGAAACGCAGGGCTAAATTTCTGTCCCCGGAATCCCAACAAGAGAGCGGCGGGGGAAATATTGTAGAACATTCGCGTACTGACAGCAGGAATGAGTCTAGCACCTAGGACGTACACGGGAATATATCCGATTTCGAATCAGCAAACCGGTATGATGAACTTTGTTCACAAACCAGTTTTGGTTGGTGGATTATTTCGACCGAAATTTCTTTTCAAAATTCGCAACATTTCGGCAACACAGGATTCACTTTGAAAATAATTTTTCAAAATTTTCCAGCGTAAATTGAGCGCATAAGAGCTGTAAGTATCACAATTACATATGAATTAAAAAGATACCAACAGATGGACCACACTTCAATAAGTATGAAAAGAAGGGGACCAAAAACGCTGCCCTCTGGAATGCCAGAAGAGGCCAAGAAAAAGGATGAAAGGCTGGTTCTAAGTCGAACACTGTTACGGAGCAAGAAGATCCTCATTTGTATACAAGAGTTTGAGAGTCGTGAGCAGGTAATTGTTGAAATTTAGTGAAATCAGTTGAAATAAGATCGGTTTCTGTGCCATTTTTTAAGTCGGGGAGAGTAATAGAAACAAAATAAGTTTTGTGTCAGTTGATCTGCCTTTTAGAAAACCATGTTGTCTAGTCGTACTGAGCAAATGTTTGAGAAAGTTTAATTGGTATAAGGTGCGCAGTCTTTCCTGTATAACCATGATAACGTGATTCGTTCAATGTGATGAAATGCCCAAAGCAAGCCCGATGAGAACTATGGCTACCAGGAGCTTCATATAAAAATGTTATGGAGTTATCTGCTGCTCAAAAACTCGGTTTTCGTACTCTTAACTTAAAACTTCGTTACAATGAGTTGCAGATCTGCAACATACCTCTTTCAGTGTATAGAAATTGTATGTTCCCATTTTTGCCAAAGCAGAGCAATGGTACAGGCCCGCAACATACCTCTTCCAAGCGCATAGAAAGGTCGTGGTTAGTAAAAGTCGTATTGTTGTACATCTGCAATATTGAGCGTTGAACAAGCCACAACCCAGATATATTCGGCCCAGTATAGTAGACATAACTTCAAATTGTTTTCGTCTTGCAGAATGCGCACACATCGAAAAAACATTCTAAGTAATCAGCTTGAGGAGATAATCAGTTCATGGTCCGAAAGTGAAGACGAACTTGATTTTTCTTCCGATGAATGTGGTGAGGATCCTACAATTTGTTCCCCAGGAAGATAGCTAATCAGGAAACGAATCGAACAATCAGCACCACCAGAAACTTTGTTGCAGTCTACTGTTCAATCTCCTCCACCTCAGCCGTCAACTTCTCGCGGAATTTCAAGAGGTACATAGACTAAGCAAGCGAAAGCGAGTGCTTTATGGAAGAAAAAAAAACCTTGAGCTCAATCAAGAGCAGCTTAAATTTTTAGATAACGAGGATCTTCCAAATGAACTTCTGGAATTAAAAACGTCAATTTATTGGAGTGGTTTTGTACGCATCTGTAGTACGCATTTTGGACGAAGGAATTACTGGTCCGATAAAATTGGAAAACATATCTATAATCAAAGACACTATGCCACTAAAGAAATTTGAGCGATTGCGACAAAATTTGCATTTCAATGACAACTCCAAGATGTTGCCTTACACCTAGCCCGGAAGTGATAGGCTTTATAAGGTAAGACCACTCATGGAAAAGCTAAACGAACGCTTCTCGAAAGTGACCCTGGATAAGTACCTGGCTGTAGATGAGCAGATGTGCTCAATCAAGGCTCGAAGCATTCTGAAGCAATACATGCCGGCCAAAGTGTTTATTTTGTACGGAGTTAGTGGTTTTGGTTACAATTTCAAAATTTACATTGGCCAAGAAAATATTTTATGCAAAGACGAGCCACAATTGGGTGCTGCTTCAAATGTTGTTGTGCGTTTAGAGAGGCTAATACCAAACAATTGTAGCTACAGGCTTTACTTCGACAACTATTATACCAACTTGCCGCTTATCGAATTTTTGGCTAGGAGAGGCATTCATAGTCTTGGAACAGTGAAATGAAATAGAGTTCCTAATTGTAATCTTCCCGATGAATCCTTTTTTAAAAAGTAAGCAAGGGGTACTTCCGTTGGGTTTGTGGGCAATCACAATGGGATTAAGATTTCAACAACTGCTTGGAAAGACGACAAAATTGTTTCACTGGCGTCAAATTTTGCAGGTAAGAACCCTACATCCAATGTTCAACGATATGATAAAATAAACAAAGTCCACATATCGTCGTATCGATTGAACGACCATTTGTGGTAGCCGAATACAATCGTCACATGGGAGGCGTAGACTCGATGGATAGCATTATTGCTAGACACACAATTTTCCTAAGAAGTAAATTTTCGTATCTGCGTTTGTTTTATCACCTTTTTGACATCGCAATGGCAAATGCGTGGCTACTCTATCGTCGGTCTGACCGGTCTGACAATTTGGACGCTGCAAACTTTCGATTGGAAGTTGCTGAAGCACTCTGCAAAGTGGGTATAAAACAAAGACCGAGCAAAAGAACATCACATGTTGAACAAGGTCTGCAGGCAGAAAAAAAAGAAAGGCCCTGCTCAACACGCACCGCCCAAGGAAGTTCGACAAGATCAAATGAGCCATGGGCCAGTATGGGGAGAGAGGAAAATACGGTGTAAAATGCCCAATTGCATTGGTTTCCCACAAAAGAAAATTTAGGGTGGGAGAAAAGAGAGGTACCGATGTATGTTTGTTTTAAATGTTTGAAGGTTGTAATGGCTAGGAAATAAAGAGCTCGGCAGGGCATTCCATAAGCGAGTTGTTCGGCTTCGGAAAGTATCACGATTTTTCAGGGTGCGTCCGAAAGTGGGCTTGAGGGTGTACTGATGAGCATTCGTAGCGAGACGGGTGTTACGGTTGGAGGTTTGAAGGGGCAGAATGCTACTGGCAATTCCTGAGGAGCACTGGTGGTGAAAATAGCGATAGAACAAGGTGAGACGGGAGACATTACGTCGGTGGTCGAGGGTGTCAATCGACTGTGTAATATAAGCATCACCTATTAGTTTCATTGCACGGTTTTGAATCCTATCTAGTAGGCGCAAAGAAGTCTTGGAAGCACCAGACCAGATGTGGGCATTGTACTCCAGTTTTGGGCGGATGAAAGCCTTATATATAGAAGCCAGATCAGGGGGGGTGAAATATTTCTTACATCGCTTAAGGAAACCTAGACATTTCGCAGCATTTTTGGCGACTTCGAATATGTGGTCATTCCAACGTAAGTTGTCATTGACACACATACCGAGAATGGAAAGTTTTTCAGTTTCAACGATGCAAGTGCCACTCATGGATAATGGCTGGGTATTTGAATTTCGCTTAAGCGACAGCAGACAGCATTGTGTTTTGAAAGCATTAAATTCCACTCTGTTGATAGCTCCCCAATTGGTTATGCTGTTTATATCGGAATTTAATGAGCTTAACATACGCTGCCGTTCCCGTTTTACAGCTGAAGGGCAGGAACGTGATTTCGGGAACGGATATGAAAAGCAGAGAGTACTGTCGTCAGCAAAGGAGTAAATTGGATTAGAAGTAGCAGACAAGAGATCATTGATGAAAATTAAAAAGAGTGTCGGAGACAGGACGGAGCCCTGGGGCACACCAGCATTTATTTTGTGAATATCAAACTTGAAACCATCCAAGACAACTTGAATTGAACGTTCCGAAAGGTAATTTCTAATCCATTGAAGTAGAGAGTCATCGATCCCAAATGCACGCATTTTCGACAAAAGAGCCTGATGCCAAACTCTGTCAAATGCCTTAGAAATATCAAGTGCAACTATCTTACTTTCGCCAGATTGATGTAAACTTTGATTCCACTTTTCGGTGAGACATGCCATCAAATCACCAGTGGACCTGTTGCTACGAAAACCGTACTGCCGGTCATTAAGAAGTTTTCGTGTTTCGAGATATTTCATGAGCTGACGATTTATCAGCGTTTCCATGACCTTGGAAAGAAGGGACGTAAGTGCAATGGGTCTGTAAGAGGAGAGAGAAGAAGATTCGCCTTTTTTAAGGAGGGGCTGGACAAGTGTTTTCCATCTGCTCGGAAAGAGTCCTAAAGAGTAGGATTGATGGAAAAGCTTATGCAGTGGTTTTGCCAGCGTAGAAGAACACCTCTTCAGAAGAAGGGGAGATATACCATCTGGACCAGCGGATTTGTGGTCCTACACGAGTGCGAAAGTGGATTCGTCCCATTGAAGATTCGACGCATTCAAGTGTAGGCGGAGACAAAGCACAATCTGGAAGCATTGAGCTGGCCGCAAAGTGTGCAGCAAGCAGATTGACTTTGTCCAAAGAGCTGACAGCTGGAATGTCATTGTGAATGAGCGTTGGGATGGAGGATGAGGCAGAATTTCTAATGTTTTTGACGAACGACCAAAAATTTTTACTACCTTTGGGACATTGTAGTAGCTTCCAAAGGCACGATGTTGCACATCTGCAACACATGATTTTTGTTAATAAATAAATAAAAAAAATTAAATATTATTTTTTTCACAATTTTTTACTTCGTTGTAGAATAGACGCACTATTTTCAAAATTTTAGCGAAAAATGAATCATTGCGCTGCGAGGGGTTAAGCCAAAACGAATGATATAGATTCTGATAAAATTAAGTACCAACGATTTAGGACTAAGTCAGTAAGCACTGCTTCTTTCTGAGCGCTTCAGAAAAGTGTCCAAATCCAACCTTGATTCTATCTTTAAATGAGTCAATTTAAGCAGCCTTCTTATGAAAATAAGGCCGATCAATACAACTTCTGACGAATACCAAATTGAATCATTGGCAATGCTTCAAAGCATTGTTTTTGAACCCATCGTTCCAAAGGTGCGTTAAGTTTCCACCTCAGATTTCAAAGACAAAACACTGGAGTATTATAAAATGAAAAGAAAATAAGAACAAAAAGGACACATACACGCAGAATAGAAAAGTAATGGAAAGAGGAATACCAGAAAAAGAAAACAAAAATCTTCAAAATACGAGTAAATATGCAAATTGATTGTATAATCTAGAACATACACTTTAGCTGTGACACACAATTCGCCAACATCGTCGTGTGATTCTTGTGTTTGTGCTCCTTGAGCTCCTTGTATCGTTGCCAACGCGTCCTAGGTAGGTAGGTAGTCATCGTCAGTCGGTCGTATTTTTTTATTGTTACCCACAAATCTGGATTAAACGTTATTTCCCGATCTGTTGTAGTAGGGACCAATTTTTGTGGTCTATCTTTTTTTTTTTTTTGGTCTTGCTGCTGTTGTTTTGAAAAGGTTCTCAGGCATGTTCCGCATATCCTGGCCTAGCTTGGCCTATTCGACGAATGTCACTGCAGAGGCAACCGTATTGTTGGTCTTTTTTTTTTGTTTCCTCCTTTTGCATCCCTGGCAGGGTTAAAGATGTATAGATATTCGTACTCATATTCGCACAGAGATCAAAAAGATGCGAACGTTTTTTGTTGTTTTTTCTCCTTTTTAGGTGCTTGGGACCAATGGGGAGAACCTAAATGAAATAAAAAGGAAAAGCGAAATAAAAAGTGACAGCAGTAGAAATTCATTTTTTCCCTTTTTATTTCAAAGGATCCCCTACTCTCTAGGTTGACTTCAGTGCCAGGTCTTTCCCTTTTCCTTCACAGGAATAGAATTTTTAATGAAATACGAAAAGTCCTTTTATTGTGTTTGGGTTGTTTTTTTTTTTTGTTGTTTTTCATTCATTTTTTCTTCAGTTGTTCTTTGTTTTGTCTCTTTTCGTTTGGCCGTGTCTTATCTTGAGTGGAGAGATAAAAATGCTTCCGCGGTAGATGAGAACTTACAAAACAGTGTACGCGTGCATGTGTTTGTGCTAATAAATATTTAGGAATACATATACTTTCACTTGTTGTGAGAAAAATGGTGGAAACAGCTGAGGGATATGGTATGCAGGATATTAAAATATTTTCTGCTACCAGAAAAGATGGGAAGCAGAAGATTAGCCAAACAGCTAGAAGCTGTAGTAAAGTTGGTTAAAAAAATGGGAGAAAAGATACTTTTAATAGTTGCCGTTCAAGAAGGATTTGTGTTTCACTTTTCGTGAAAATCCAAACAATTCCGACATAATCTTTGCGGATATCTCTTCGGTAGAGGTAAGCAAACAAAAAGGAAAACAAAAACACAAGGCAAAAACAAATGCGATTATCTGACGAACGATTGAAAGATGTTCTATGTATCTATGGTAGTATTTTTTTAGTACGTATTTTTGAGTGTTCTTTTAGGTTTTTTTGAATAAAATAATACCTACTCTGTCTGCATGACTTTTTCTGATGCACAAAAAAAATCGCAGACATACGGAGTTGCTGTTGAGTTTATGTGAACTCCACCTAAGACCTGTTCTGGAACGTAGGCACTCAAGTAGAGATAAGTGATCTTATTAGCACTGTAAATGCTTTCCATCAAAATCCCAACCCTGAAATTGCCAGTAGGCTTAGAATGGTTGGTTGGTGGTCCCCAAAATAGTAAGAGAGCCTTTCACAAATATTCTAAAATGGCACTTTCATCGAGCGTAATGCAATAAACGACAAAATAAACGGACAGTCAAAAAAGCTTGTCGGGAATTCGGGATGCCTAGAGGCACTCTGCACTATCGTATCCATTGCAGGGTTGATGGGATGATGGAAAAGCATCGTGAGCGCCGCTGAAAAACAAAACTTAAAGATTGGCTTAAAAATATGGCAGAATGTAGATTTCTACAAAAGCTGACTGAGCTCTTAAACACTGTCCAAAAAATTGTCTAAGACACCTTTCAAAGACTGTCTACTCCGTGAATCTCGATATAATAGTTTTCTTAGCGTTCCCACAAACTATCTACAAGAACAAACGAAGGAGGGTCGATGGTTATTGGATTATTAGCCTAGACTAGCGACTTTACGCATCTCCAAAGAATACAATCAATGAACCTCATCGCTGAACACAATTTTTCGACAAAACAGCGGATCCAATATCTGTCGATATTGACCCAAACGATGGTCAATGGACAATAATTATTTCACGAGGCCTCCAATCCAAGATTTTTGCGTAAAATGTTCCATAAATTGTTCCATGCTGTGAACGACATTGAATTAATGAATTTGAGTCTTCTCTTTGCCATTGTACCCTCTAAAGCAAATATTGTGCAAAAAAGATCAACAATACGGCGAATAGTGGAGTCAAATGGTCGATTTTTTGTGACGTTGTTAAGAATGTAATCATCCCGATAAAATTGCAAAGACTACTGAATAAAAATTAAACTGACTAATGAATGTCAAAATTATGACAGATAAATGGTTACTTCCTTGATCTATGAGTGGTTGGATGAGATCGGAAACTCTTTTTGAATACGCGGCCAATAGTTTCACTGACTGCTTGTCAAAAAAAAATATTAAACGGATAATACTGTTTCTGGTCGATGAACAGGAGTCACACAGGAAGATAGTAAGCTACTTTTGCCGCAAGAAAGTGATAATTTTTTATACCCTTTTACCAAATATTACCCAGAATATCCAACCAGCATACGAGTATATACTCGTATATGGCGACTTTTAGGGCATCAAGCAGGAGTACCTTGCATAAATAGCAGAACATTCGGGGAAACGCAGCCAGAACTGTTACCAAAGTAGACCCTCATGATATTTTAAAACTAATGTTAGGAAGCAGCGATGGTGATGGCGCGATAGTTAGCTCATTGGACTATCACGCAGACAGTCTGGGTTCGATTCCTGGCTGGGTCACCAACAATTTTTCAAATCGCCACCACTCTTTCGGCGGGCAATGGCAAACTCCCGAAAGTAAAATTGCCTACGAAAAAGCTTCTAAGGAGTGCCATTCGGACTCGGCGACAAACCATAGGCCCCGCTCAGATGTGATTAAAATGACAACATGAGCAACACAAATGAATCTCAAGAAGCTAGGCCATGACCCATACCCGGCTGCCAGAGCCACAGTGTTTTTTTGTTTTTTTTGTTAAGAAGCAGGAATAGGGTGCAGATATTTTAAACGCCTTTCGGAAGCGTGACGTCTATCATGAGAAGGTAAAAACATATCAGGAATTTGGCCATAGATGCCCCTAGCTGTCAATGTAGTTACAATAAAACCGCGGCGCTAGCGCCCTTTTCCTTGTTGAAATCTAATAAAGATTTTCAATTCACAACAATACAAAAGTATAGTTTGTTATAGAGGAAAACAAGTCGAATTTTGCGCCTGGAAACTACGATTTGCGGAGAGCATTTCTATGGACTGAAAGCAATGCGTGTTGTGTTCGGTGGGATCAGAAGGGTGTAATCCATTATGAGTTGCAAATCCTGGCGAAAGCGATAATATTGAACGCTAACGATAGCAAATAATCATTTGGAATAAAGCTTTGCAACACAAAGTAATATTGCTTCTTGATTATGCACCATTACATAAGACAAAAGTGGTCGAAGAAACGATTGAAATTCTGTCGCATGCGGCTTAATCTAATTACAACTTATACAAAATAGCTCAATAACTACTTTGCCTCAAAAGATCAGCAGTTTTTTTGGCGTGAGATCCACAAATTTTCAGACTGGCAGAATTGTATAGCTAGCGATTGGCGGTTCGATTTTCATGACAACACCCAACTACTTTGATTACAACGTCAATTTCATAGTTCGAGCTCTAAAGAAAGGCTAACTGATTATGGATCCTACTAAGTTTAAGTTAGTGCAGGAGGTCTGCTTTTCCTCCTCTTACAGTGGATTTGATTTCTTTCACTTTTATTTATGAAAATTTACTTCCTTAATCTCTCCAATTGAGCTTACAATTGGGAATGTTTAAAGCTGTTAAAATTCTTACGACTTCCGTGTGTCGCTTATATAATATACAATAGCGGGATTGATCAACATTATGGCTAGATGTATTTCTGATCCATAAACCAAAATATATATTGATTATAACGTTTAACAAGTTTGAAGGCTCGTATTAAACAAAACCTCTTACCCATGTTCTAATATGAGTGGTAGTAGGATAGCTAAAGCTAGATTTCAATACGTTTAGCTAAGAAAGTAGTTTAGAACGTTATCTAGAAGTGATTTCTCTCTATCACTACCATATATATATTTTCAAACTATTTATGTTTAAAAGGCCTCTTTCATTATTTTTGGAAAAGCGCTTTCATTACCCCTATTCACAAAAAAGGGCACAGAGACGATATCACAAATTATCGCCCCATTGTTAAACTCTCCTCTATCCCCAAGGTTTTCGAAAGTATCGATTATGGTGCACTATGCTTTCAATGAAAATTTATATTTGCAACCAACCAAGATTTCTCAAAGGCAGATCAACAATGATTGCCAACCTCATTGAGTACACTGTACGCAAGGGAAAGAAGTTGATGTAATTGACATGGATTCTAGTATGACCGTGCCAAAATTATGATCAAGTTAATTCTGTTCAAACTGAATGCTCTTGGTTTCGAACCCAGACTGACCTCTTGTATTAATTTCTGTCTTAAAGAACGGTACTATTTTGCCTGTTTTCGTTACAACTTTTCTGACCCAATCCTTGTCACCTCGAACGTTCCACAAGGCAGTCCATTAATTTTTATTTTGACTTTTAAGGACATTGTTAACATCATAAAGAACTAACACGTATCTATCTATACCGATGATATGAAAATCTTTAGACAGCATTTAAGCCTATCTGACTCTCAACCTTTACAAGATGATCTTAATGTGATATGTTCTCAATATGGTGCCAAAAAAACATTCTCGAGCTCCATATAGAAAATGCCAAAACATTTCTTACTATCGGAGTAGTTCCAGTCACCTCAATGCGGGACTTGGGCGTCATCTGTAATACAAAGCCCGATTTTCGCACTCATATTGATTCCGTAATAACCAAAGCTAACTCCGCTCTCGGATTAGTCAAACGATGATCTAAAGAATTCTCCGTTTCAGATGTCACCAAACCCCTATAAATGACCTTTGTACGTCCACTTCTTGAGTATGCTAGCGACGAATGGTCCCCTTACTACGATTTACATCTACCATGAGCCGACCACAACATTCTATCCCCTGTGTTAGTCGACTCAAATTGCTTGGCCTCATGTCTTTGGAAAAACGTCGGTAGTCCGCCACAAACTCCTTACCGTCATCATCGACTGTCTCCTAATACTCTTCCAAATCCCATTCAATACCAACCCATGCTATCTAAGATCTGTCCCCCTTTTCCGTCCGCATAATCACGGGACAACGTACGGTCTCAACGACCCAGTGTGTCGAATGATACGTGAAGCAAATCGAATATGTCAAGTGTCCGAAGGGCCTGAAACCAGTCTAAAAGTAAAAAAACCCCCGAACATTGCAGTGAAAAAAGGTTATAATAAAAAGTAATTGAAATCGAGCCTTTAGATGGGCAAATTTCCCGGCGGCAGCGGTTCATTCCTTGGCTATTGTGCAGAAGGAAGAAGGTTCAAGATCCTGTAGAAAAACATTTATACCACCAGCAGTCGTAAGCTTAAAGAAATAAAGGTTCGGAAAAATACCGCAGGTCCCACCTACGAGTATCTTAGTACAAGGTGAGTTTGATACAATTTGAATAATTTTTACTCAGTTTCAATAAATAATCGACTGTTGGTGTTATTTATTTTTATAAAGAAAAATGTGACGAAATATTATTTTTCTCTTGACCAACATAAGAATTAATAATTCTGGAAAAATAAAACAAATCCACAATCTAACGTTTTTAGAGAAATTCTTGTTAGCTTACCGTTTCATACTCCGGTGATATTGTAAACTATCCAAAAGCGTAAAAACGTATTAATTTTTTGTATATATGATAGATTGAAAAATATTTATTTTTTTAACGTTTTTCAATGAAGGAAATTAACTAAAAGATATATTCACAAATATTTAAAAAATTTAATTTTTAACAAAACTTAATTTCTTTTATCAAAATACGTTATTCAAAAAACTCAAGTAAGCAATTTAAAAATCGATTCAATCAAAAACTTTTGAACTGAACAAATAGCTGAATTAAATTAAAAACAGGGAGGAGAGGTCTGCGGTCTATAATATATGCTCATTGTGTGCCGTGTGCCGTGTGCTCTGTGTTACGAGTATTGTTAAACTTTGCACACAACTGAAGCAATTAAGAAAAATCTCATGCATTCCAGATAAAAATGTTTCCTTAGAAAAAAAATATTTCATAATTGTTCATGCCTTACTGGTTATCAAAGGAAAATGAAGTTGCTCAGTTAATTTCAGTATTTTTATCAAAGGCTTTTATGGTCAGTGTCTATTAAGCAATTGAGCATTTAAATACAGGCGTTGTGCACCCAAAGGTATCAATCAATGGAGTAGACCCTATGAAGTGTGTTGAAGTCATAAGAAACACGTATCCGCACAACTTAGCTCTTCAAGCTTAACTCTTTCCAGCACGAAAGTTTGCTAAGAAAATCGACCCATCCGTCACCAAAGAAATAAAAATTTAAATTTTTTTTAAAAATGTACTCATTACTTCCATTTTCTTTTACATCTACTTTCTTAAATATTCTACTCGTATCAAAACAGGTGAGTTAAATTTTGAACGAGTGCACCGCAAGGGTCAACTTATTTTTTGTGGTAGTCTTGGAAACATGATTTATTTTCTCCCAAACACAGAGAAACTGGGAAAACTGGAACAAATCCAATTTGTCCTTATTTCGTTCTTTACTGTTCCTCAGATAGAACATCTTCCTTGGGTACTACGTTCTGGCTGGTGAGCAGCAGATGTTGTTCCTATCTCCAAGGGAACGAAAGGTTTACAATCTTGTTTGGCAATAAGTGGTGATGATCTCTCCAGCGGACGTTTCTTTTCCACTAAATGTTTCGCCAATAAACCATTTATGACTGAGCGTCTTCATGTCCATTTGCTGGAGGTTGAGCATTTTGTACAAGCAAAAGGAATTTACAATCGCAGCATCTAAAAAAAAAGAAAAATATCCGATGCCACCATTTCATTATTTTTCTGTATAATTTATAAACTGACAAATTTAGGCCGAACTTGTTCACGGAATTCATGTGTTTATTATAGTAAACAACTGCGGTTGACCCAGATACTTTTGAAATGGTTCCGTCCTCGTCTTAACGTGAAACATCATCACTGTATTTTTCTTAGAATCGAAAGTTGGAGAGAACATGTATAGACCGCTTATTTTTCTCCATTTTACAGCGGTCAAGTTTGTGTCACTATAAAAAAATTCAGAGTTTCATCCGATAATCAGGTGAGAACCGTGGAAGATATTTTCGGGTGGCATTTACCGTTCCACAGGCAAATATTCCGTCTTTCTTAAAGTCTTGTATTAACTCAACACCAGTGAAATAGTTGTTAAAATACACCACATGGTCAAATCTGACATCAAGGCCCTTACAACTCTAGCCGCTAGATTAGTTTCTGCAATTCCAGATGCTGACTTGCCAGTGTAAATATCAAACTTGTGACAATACCCCATTTTATCTGCAAGCACCCAAAACTTGTTCCCCCTTTTTGTCGGTTTCTTTGGCATATACTGTGTCCTATAGCTCCGACCCTTGAATTTTATCGTTGACTCGTCTATGGCTACTTCACGAGTAGGGTTTGCACATTTTTTAATATTTGTTCACAGTATTTGGACATAAGAATCGTGCAAATCTGGCGATGAAGACCAATAATCTTTATAGCTAAGAAGCTTTTTGATTCCCATAAGTAAGTCCAAACCAATGAATGTTTTCATTTCGTTCATATAAGTCTTCTTAAATTATTTGCCTGTTTTTATTTGCTTTTGCTCCACGTATAAACTTGTTTGAAAAATCAAATGCACAAAAAGTTGGTTGTCAAACAATAACTGGAAAAGATCTTTGGGTGTTGGATTTCCGATACTTTTCACGAAATCAGTAGACCCATAATCATTTGCGGAATCAGATAAAATTTTCTCCGGAATATCTGAATGACTTGTATCCAGTTACTAGTCACTTTGGGAGGATCAGGTCTTAAAAGTTTTTGCTGGATTTCCGAAAGAGGAATATCGTTGTCCGAATCAAAAGACGATATCAATTGAAGTTCCTGATCCTCAGGTCGTAAATTGCAACTTGACTCCGATGAAATCGATAAAGAAACATCTGAATCACTAAGTCACAACGGCTGAAAATATGTGGTTTCAATTTTGATATGGGTTCTCTTTTTTTAACGATGTTTTGAGGAAATTACTTCTCTCCAGTTAAATCGGTCTTTAGCTAATCAGTTGCAGGCTCCAAGATGATTGATGTCGCTTTCTACTTGGGTGAGATGTTCGTCTGCTGCGTTCTCCCTCAGGCTTAGATTCGAAAACTCTGCGGACTGGAGCATAAGTGTTCATTATCTCTACTTCTCCTAGCCATTTCAGGCGACTTATTGCCGTTTTCCGATTAGGACGAAATTGCTGTACAGCTCGCATAGTTTGTCGTAGAATCTTCTCCTTCAAAGCGCGTAAAAGCAAACGGGCCGAGTATCTTTAGAGAGATTTTTCTCTCGAAACGGCTAGAAATAGCTCTACCCACCATTGATAGGGCATATGCTTCAGCGTCATAATGCAGGACTGAGCTGATCAAGGTCTTGAATAAAGTTCTTTAACAAAAATGTCCAGCTGACGCACCAACGTGCATTAATTATAATAATGAGGTGATAAATACTTCTAGGGACTTAGCTAATGTTTACTAGTGCTGCCTTAAATTTCCTGGCTAATGCTGGCTTCCATACATTGCCTTTTAATGGACGGTCAGAAAGATGTCTCAATAAGGAAATAAACCAAAGTAATTTCTCTTTCTTTCCACCTATGGTATATCTCATTTTGAACTGCATATAAATGTCATAATGCTCAACAATTCTAATTCATCCACTCGGAATAGCTAATTATACTTTTTTTTTTAAGAAAAATTGCAACATATCTTTAAAAAAAAGTATCTTTAGCCGAACTTTTTCGAACTGAGATTATACCTATCTTAAAGAAACATGATAGAAAGTAATTAAACAATTATAGACCAATACCACCCCTCTCAGTATTTTCTAAAACCTCTGGAAAGTGCTCGAAAGCAGAAAATTTGCCTTTCTTGGGAAAAGCTTTATTTTCAGTCCGAATCAAAATGGATATGGCAGATCATGTAGAAAACCAACGAGCTTCAGATCGATACACACCACCAATTAATCGATTTTAAGGCCGCGTATGACAGCATCAATAGAGACGCGCTATACAGAACAAAGTCTAGTTTTAGGATCTCCGCCAAACCAGTCCGTCTATACAGAATGACGATGGAGAATGCATGCCGCTCCATCAAGGTCGGTAAACATCTCACCCAGATGTTTGATGTCAAAAAACGATTTACACAAGGCGATGTGCTATCATGCGTTTTCTCCATCATCATACTTGAAAAAATAGTGCAAAACTCACGCATCAACATAAGCGGTTAAATCTTTCAAAAGTCCGTCGAAATATTCGCATTCGCCGACGACATTGACATAATTGGAAGGAAGCAGCGTGATGTCAGTGGCGCCTTTGCATTTATTGAGACGGAAGCGGCGAAAATCGGTTTAACGGTCAAAGTGGACAAGACCAAGTATATGCTGTCAAGCAAAAAGAACGCTCAGCACTGACGTCTCGGACAGAACATCCCCGTCGACAGGTATAACTTTGAGGTAGTTAAGGACTACCTAGCACTTAGATCTAACGAAGAATAACTCTTGCCAATCGCAATAGTGACACTAGAAAAGACCTAAACAAGTCCAGTCCTGTGTGCCCTCAACTGCTATGAGAGGAAAATTCTTTGGATGATTTTCAGCGCAATACGGGCGCCTCAGCAAACTTAGCACGTCAAACTGGAGGCTGATGTAATATAGATAGACATAACAAAGGCCTTCAATACCGTTGAGCTTCTATTAATCAAACTAGAAAACGCCGGTTTGCCTCATATCTTAAAGACAGGGAACAAATGGTCAAGATCGATAAGGTCTTGAGTGAGTGCCCCTATATCAGAATAGGTGTTCCACAGGAATCTGTGTTAGGCCCTATTTTGTTTTTCTAATAAAAACAGATTCAATATACTCGTACTTGTATAGTCTGGATTTAAAAAGCAAGAAAACTGGATTTGCTGATGATATAGGATGCTCTTTTCGTGTAATACGGTTCTAGACTTATTTGCAGACATTAACCACGACTTGGAGGTTTTAATGCATTTTCCACACCGGGTCTTTACGTCCGTAATTTCTGTTTTTTTTTAGTGCTGATTGTACAAGTTTATATATACATACTTGAAGGGCTATCAGGAACATGGTAACTTATGATGCAAGTAAGTGGCACTTATTCCAATAATCTGCAACCCTTGATTGTAACGCAGAGACACATATGGAAGATCGCCGTCATGAAATAGCTTTGGTCTTTTCTGTCACTAACTATATCACAATAAAGTCCTGAACATTTGCTTCTTTAGAAGTTCTTAGCTGTCGACTGTGACATTCCGTCGAATTCGCCGATGTTCCTTCTTCTGGACAGCATCCACTTGGCATAGCCCGAATTTACAACTTAACCTGCTTTGGCAGCTTCTGTTTCAAACTCAACGGTGATAATTTGTGTCATTGCTGCACTGTAGTAGTTGCACAGACTTTTAAAATATCGTGCGTCCAGTGTTCGCTTGCGAGTACCGTGCAACTCTTGCATGTCTGATGTTAAAGACGAAACATGACAGCGCATCACCTTATCTAAAACCTTTGTTGACAACAAATGTCTCAGTTAAGGCGTTCCCGACTTTTCCGGAGCAGCGAGCGTACGCAATCGTCATTCTGCGCAGAAGGACAAGCTTGGCAAAGATCCCTATGGATCTTTGGCTCTATGTACATAGATCGTTTCTATAAAGGCCGCCATATGCGACTTTAAAGTGGTGTCATTCGATTTTGACTTCTTGAGGATTTTCCAGAATCTACCGGATGTGAAGAATTGGTCGATTTTGGACTTCCCTCGTCTAAAACCGCACAGATCGGGGCCGGTCGGGTTGTTAACAAAGGGTTCCAGTTGTTCACACAATATGACAGGTAAGATGTTGTATACGATATGGAGAAGACTTATACGCGCACCTCTAAAGTTGGTGTAGTGTAAGGGATGTTTGTAGAACGGGAAAACGATTATGAGATTCCATTCGTCAGGCGTACACTCTTTTGATTAGATTTTTCAAATTGAGTTGGTGTATGCTGTCCACAAAGTTTAGGCTTTCATCGACCAAGTTGAATCCCACGTCGGGATGTGGGGTGGCACATTGGCAGCCATGCCATTGATTTTCGGTGCTTGATTCTGGCTCCATAGGAATTGTTGAGAGATTTCAGGATATGCGTTTGGCGAAGATTCTGGTGTTCTCTTGTGATTGCAACTTTTCTACCATATACCCTCTCACAGTTGTTATTCTCTGACGGGACGCTGGGAAAATTCGCATTCGCTCCTTTGTCGCAACAAAGTTATGATCCGATCAATGTTAGCTGCCTTACTTCTATTCCAATATAATCTATTTCTGATTTTGAGCTCGCTCAAGATTTCATGGATAGGTCTGCCACATATGAAAAATCCGCACCCGAATAAGCGCTGTTTCTTTTCCCTATAGTAATCACCATAGTGTTGCATATGTTTGGTTGGTTTTCCTTCATCCTGTGACCGTGATACTTTGCTTGTCCTTGCTAATGTCAATATGAGCACTCTGTTTCAATTTTAGCATAGAGTCAATGAAACACTACATCCGCTTGAATCCCGTATTTGAACCGCATTTCAGCATTCCAATGAGAGTTCAATTCAATAAGTCACAGCCTTCAAATTTTAAAATACTAAAACAAGCCTATCACGACTTGCGGCAAATCGCACCCCTCATCGAAAGTGTAATTATTTTGATTGTCTTAACTCAAAATCTGGGTCAATGGGTTCTGCTGTCATCCTCGTCCTTCTACTTAAATTTAAATGCCTTAGTTATGTATGCTCATACATCGAATCCTTGGAATGGAAATGTAATACCATTGATACATGATAGTAACTTGGTAATCTAGTTAAGAGAAAAAAAGCCCCTCATCTGCACAATAACACAATAACAGCATTATCCCGCACCGATTTACTTCAGAACGAAAAAAAAGAAGAAAAAATCCAAACCATCCGTTCGGAATCACAAAATTCACAGATCCACAACACGAAGAACTCATACGAAAGGGGTGGGGTAGGGGGGAGGGATATATGTATATTCATCAACACTCACAGAACTCTGACATTTGGCCTGCAATACAGATTTTCTATTGTGGAAAACTCATTAGGAAAACTTATGTATTCATGAGATAGATTAAGCGAACTGCCATCCCTTTGGAATAAGATAGAGCTACATCTACCCATCTTCCTTTTTTTTGTTTGTAGTTGATGAAGGTTGTTTCGGGAGGTTATAGCATACGACTACAACAGATACGAATACGCCAACCTGACGGTATTACTCATTCGCAGCTTCACTGCCTTTCTCCATTCCTTCTTACCCACTCTGGATACATCTGCTTGAGTCAGGATTTCTTAACCAGTTTATTTCTGCAATGAATACAGAATTAGTCAGTGCTTTCATTGATTTACGTTTTCATTCCTTGAAGCTGTAGCGCGTTCCACTTTTAGATACGTCAGATAACTCTATGACTACTACTCGTATCTACTCCCATGGACGACTACCTAGTCGGGATGGCACCGTTTTAAGCAAATTCACTTGATAGAATGATTTTTATTTTCTAACCGGCACCATGTGCCGCCCCCCTACATCATTGTCCTTATGTCTTCCTTCTTTAGATAGATTTGTCAAGGTGAAAGCGATTTCAGGCTACGGTCTGAAGGATGTACGATGGTAGCGGTAGCAACGACGGCAGCATTTCATTTGAGACACAAAATTGAATTGTCCTTAGAAGCATACTCGTATTGTGAATAAGAAATTGTGATGTTATTTACGTGTCTCATTTCACTTTTTCGTGTCTTGGTTTTGTTTTTTGTTTTTGTTTTTGATTTTTTGCGAGTTGAAAACATGACCATGGCATGGAAAAATGTGTCCCCTATGTTGGGTTCATTTCGGCTAACTAAATGCGCCAAGAATACGACGAAGGACCGTCAAAAATTTGTCATATTTTTGTTTTGATAATTTTTATTAATTTGCTAGTTTGAGTGTAGTGGTTGATGTGTTCACATTTAGAAAGGAATCTTTCATTGCGACAGAATTTGCCTTCAGATGTCTGGTAGTCGAGACAGATATGTGTGCCTACACTATAATATTTATAGCAGCCAAAAGATTCGACGGTAATATTGCAACTCAAGGCCAGAGATACGATATTTAATGTCGAAAAGGTGTAGTAGTACTGAGTTTTCCATACACAAACCTCTGTCTTTCAACATCTACGAGTATTCTCATTTCTACGTTGTGAATCCCGTGTACTTGGTAACTCATCTGGGGACAGCATCTGCATCACAACGGAAGGTTGGTGGTGGCAGCCAGCGAGAAAGAGAAATGGAATGTTCTAAGAGAGTCACACCACATGTATACTGACTGCATCCGAAGTTTCAGTGATGTTGCACGACTTAGTGTCTTAATAGGACACCAGGGTCATGTTCATAGAACAGGCATGTAAACTCCTTCAATCAAAAGAGAGAAATGGACCTACCACTAGGACTAAAGGATTGCGCGATACTCCTAGCGTAACTTGCAAACCCCCTAAGAACAAGATAGACATGACAAGGCTCTAGGAAATAGGGTGGACAGGATCAAGAAAATGAATTGACAAAACTGTGGAAAATCCGGTGCGATCGAAAGTGATGAGATGTAAGCCGACGTTCACCTGGTTATGATCCGCTTCAGAACCACTTCCTACAACATAATCGTAATATGTGCACACTTCCCTGCCCAATGCGATGATGAGCTAACATGCAAGAATTTAACAGCCTCCTGTATGGAGCCAAGGAAGCCTGTATGAACGTATGATATCATACTCATTCCCGTCGACTTCAACCCCAGATTTCATCTTATGTGGGAAAGCAAAGCCTCTACGACAAAACATAATTGAAGCACCTCGTAATACGGTCGTAAGTAACACTAGGTTTCCTTAATAAAATATCCACAACACAGATGGTCGATCAAGCGAAATTGACTATGTACTAATAGATGTCAGACATGCGTCATATCTCTTGGACGTGCGTACATTCAGCGGGGCATACGTCAATTCAGATCAGTTTTACTCGTAGATCATAGCCCTTTTCAGAGCTCGAAACAATTTGTACGGCCTCCCTACGAATGAAGGTAGAGAGCCATAATATTTCCGGTGTAGCCAGATAGTACATAGAGCGATTAAGTGGGAAACACTCCACTATGCTGTCGCCATCTACATTTCAACGACCAATCGACCCAGTGATGTACTATTATAAAGGATGTTGGCAAAACTGCGTTGGGATACCAGGCACCACAAAGATGATGAGTGCACATAATGGAAAAGGGAAGGGAAAACAAGAGCAGGGAGTGAAGAGCATAGAGCTAAAAGACTGAAAAAATACTCCCACCTTAATGATATCAAAGAGTCCCGCGACAGAAACTCCGTTCCCACGTTTTGTAAGGAAGCCACACAACTGGCAGTCGGCTTCAAAACTAGAAAACAGATCAGCCGAAACAGAGAAGGAAACCTAGTCCCCGACTAACAGCGTATTGAGATATCTTTAAGCAGCATTTCCAGCATATCTAGAGCACTGTGTGAACGTCGTAAGTCATTTTGCGCCACATTAATCGACACATATCAATATGTATTAAGGCCTGGCAATCCAACGATAGACCAACACTAAGGAGGAACGAGCTTATAATCAAGGCAAATAGCCCCTTTTTCTACTTTTAGCCCGCGTATGACATCATTCATCGTCTGGAGCTGTATAAGGTGATGGTTAAGTTTAGAATCCCAATAAGCCTGATCAAATTATGCTGCGTTAAACTGGAGAATATGCGTGCTGTGGAATTTGGTAAGGCTTCATCGAAACTGTTCCATATATGCGCCAGGATTTCGTCAAAGTGATGCGCTTTAATTCGATTTCCTTAACCCTTTGCTTGAACAAATAGTTCATAAGACTGACAGCAGCACAGAAGACACTACCTTAGGCAAATCTGTCCAGCTATTGGATTACGCTGACGACACTGAGATCACCGCTCGACCCATGATGCAGGAATTTGCAGCAATCGATGAGAAGTTGGTTCAACTATGAACGGGAACCCAAAACAACATTTCACGCAGTCCACAGGCAAGGAAAGAACATTACAATCGGTTGTTACAATTTCTAGGTAGTTAAGGAGTTCACATACGACAAAGATTGATTTAGGAACCAGCTGCTGCCTCAGTTTATCAAAACTCCCAACAAGAAAGACAATGGCACCTGACATATCGTATCGAGTCATGAACGTTAAGCATGAAAGCGGGACTAATACTGTGTACCTTTGAAAGAATAGTCTTTTATCGATCTTTCTAAGAAGATAAGACCGCGAACTATACGAGCAGTATGGAGACTACAAAGCTTGCATGGCTTTACAGCTGCAACAAAAGTCCGGATTTTTGAGGATTCGGGTCTATCATAGGACATTGATTATGAACGTGAAATAGGTTCCTAAAGTGATCGTGACTTTCTACAGTGTTAAATAATTTTTAGTCACTACAAACGATGTTGTATATGAAAATTAGGCAAAGACATTCGACCTCCTTAATTGAGCCAATAGAGGCGAAAGAGCATAAGGCCTAAAAGGTGGTAAGGTGTTCAATAGATTTATCAGAACCAATGGAACCAAAGAAGCCAAAGGAGCTTAAAGAGCAAACTAAGCAAACGGGGAGCCAAATACTACAGAGATCCCAAAAATGCCGTTTTGGTTATTGGGGAATGAAGTCCCAGCATTGGTTACAATAAACAGATTGTGTGGTGCAACATTCGACAAAATCGGCAGGGACAAAACAGGGGCAGTGAGGTCAACACCATCCAAAATCTAGTTCGTCCCATTACCTTTACTCAATTCAACGGAACGTGTGCTATAATAGATCTCCATGACATGTTAAAGTTGACAGCTTTGAGCTCTGATGTGCAATTTAGGATGGCACGAGCTAGTTTGTGTAATTTGGAACAGTTAGACCAAGATTAAGAGATACATATGTCCATTGTCTTATGTCTTCTTTAGGCCGGTGATGAAATAGATCTGCGACAGGTTCCAATGCTAGATATATTATTTTTAACGGCCTGGGAAAAAACGTGAAGACTGAAAGCTACAACTCCAAGGAAGACATGTAAGTGGCTCATTTTCCACGAAGCAAACATCCGTTCTCTAATTTTATAGAAAGTCTGAGAAAGAATAATCCCACAGCCACCTATGGCTCTTTCAGTTTGCAAGGCATTTGGTTTCATAGTTTCTTTTCAGAAAATTCAACTTGAAAATGGGCCTTAAGTCGTGCTGTTACTTACATTTGGCGCTGGGTCTAGAACGATAAACAAATAGTGGGCAGCTCCTAGAGAGAAGTATATTTGATCTCATCTAGTGTGGGATAAGGCCATAGACGCTCCTTAGGATATGAAAGAACATAGTGAACATCTTCGGGATTAATCCTTGACTTTGCACTTATTCTTCGGTGCTTAACGCTGGTGTCGTATTCGACATTTTTGTTGATGTGAATGCAGAAAAGTAATTACAAAGGTATTGCTCTTTTCTTCTCCTTCACGCATATTTCATAGCTTTTGCAGGTGAAGGCCAGGGCAATCCATGTGACTGCTGGATCCAAGTTGACATGCAGCCTCCATGTGGCCCCCTAGATAGCTACTCCGGCACCCGCTGGGTATTGAGCTAATGCATACAGCGATTACACTCCGACTAGAATAGCGGTTGTGCTTTGAGCTAACGACCCAATCACGTAGAAATACTACCGTTATGACTGAGCAAATATTAGCCTCGAACTCCCCAAACAAAGATGACACGGTAAGAAAAACGACTGTGACCTAAGAGTGTGCTTCTGGATGCAGTATGGAGCGGATATTACTGCAATCCAGGAGATACGCTGGCTAAGATCAGGATCAGCTGTCACAAAAGGTTGCACATATTGGGATGCGGATTCGTTGTAGGAAAGTAGCTTGGATCGAAGATCATCGATTTTAAGCCCATCAGTGATCGCCTGGCCGTGATCCGCATCAAAAGCAGATTCTACAACATCAGCTTCATATGTGCACACGCCCCTACCAACGAGGCTGAAAAACCTATCAAGGAGGAAATTTGTTGACCTCCTGGACGGAGCCTGTCCGGAGTACCATAAGTAGTTCGAGGTTTCCTCATAAACGAATCCACAAAGCAGCTTGGCTATCTTCGGACGGTCGAACCGCCAACCAAATCGACCATGTGCTTATCGACGAACGACACTCGTCGAATATCCTGGATGTGCCAGCATTCATAGGGGCAAACGTCGATTCTGAACATTATTTGGTAGCAGCCCGACTCAGAGCTCGACTGTCCAATAAACGAAAGGTTCGACATTGGACGCCTACTCACATCGGACATAACCAGAGACTACACTAGAGCGCCTGGAAGAAAAACTCTCCAAAATGCCGCTGCCCACCACCGACGCCAACAGCATGTGGCACTGCTACACTTCCATCGAAGATGTGCCCGAAACCAATCTAGACTACCAACCACCTCGAAATAGAAACCAGTGGTATGATGAGGAGAGAAAAGACTACTGCGCCACAAGAAAAGAGCTTACGCAGTCTCCCAGCTCATGGATATACAGAAGTGCTGGAACAAAAAGGACACTCGAAGCTTTTTTAAAAAAATCAAAAACCTGGCTACAGGCCATAAAACGGGTTTCCAAGCACTCTATACCAGTGAAGGCAACCTCGTTACCGATCAAAAGGGAATTGTGGATGGATTCAAGCAAAATTTCCAACAGTTGCTTGTAGAACAAGACCAAGAGAGAGTGATAGGGCAGGAAGAGAACCCACCACCAGTCGATGAAAAAGTCCTCTCACCCAGCTTAGAAGAAATCGCCACAGCTATCCAAAAGCTGAAGAACTTCAAGGCCGCTAGCTCAGACGGCTTGCCATCAGCGCTCTTTAAAGCCGGAGGCAATGTTTTGGTAAGGAAAATGCACCAGATCATTTGCAAAGTATAGGAGGACGAAAGCATGCCCGACGATTGGAACATCAGCTCTATCTATCCCATCTACAAAAAGGGTGATCCTATGTCTTGTAACAACTATCGAGGATATCCCCACTAAACGCCTACAAGATCCTGTCTAGTGTATTGTGTGAACGTCTAGAATCGTACTGCACCGCAAATATCGGCCAATATCAGTGCGGCTTCCGGCCTGGCAAATCCACTTCAGATCAAATTTCCACTCTACGACAGATCCTGGAAAAGACCATCGAGTTTCAAGTCGATACACACTATTTCCTTATCGACCTTAAGGCCGCATACGACAGTATCCATTGCACCGAATTATATAATGCGATGGCCGAATTCAGAATCCCGAGGAAATTGATCAGGTTGTGTCGTGCAACACTAGAAAATTCGCGATGCACCGTGCAGTATGGAAATAGAACCTCCGAATTGTTCCAAACCGGCACCGGATTTCGGCAAGGAGACGAGTTGTTGTGTGATATCTTCAATCTTGTCTTAGAACAGATGGTACGTCGGGCTCAAGTTAACACGGGAGGTACTATTTTTTCTAAGTCTGTTCAACTGCTGAGATATGGCGACGATATAGATATTATCGTACAATCTCAGTATTCCGTAATTGAAGCCTTTACGGCAATTGAAGAAGAGACGAAACGAGTTGGTCTTAAGGTAAATGAGGATAAAACAAAATATATGCTGTCGACAAAAAATCCATCCGTCGCACACCATCTACGACAAAATGTCACTATCAACAGCTACAACTACGAGGTAGCCAAGGAGTTTATCTACCTCGGAGCAAATGTTAACTCCACAAAGGACATCTTGGTGGAGATTCGGAGAAGAATAGCCCATGGCAACCGCTGCTACTTCGGTTTGTCAAAACAACTTGGATCCAAGCTCCTAACTGAAAGAGTCAAGATCATGCTCTACAAAGCTCTTATCAGTCGTGTCGTGCTTTATTGGTCCGATCCGAAAGCTTGACGATAAGTAAGACAGCAGAACAGGTTCTTGGCTCATTTGAAAGAAAAATCCAACGAACATTTGGTCCTGTCTGCAAGAAAGGCATATGGAGAGAAGGCATATCCGCGAACATACGAGGATGTGGACATAGTCCGGAAGACAAAAATCCGTCGACTAAATTGACTCGGCCACATCGAGCGAATGGACAACAATGCAACACGTAAGAGGGTATTCGCATCCCAGCTACCAGGTTCGAGAAGAAAAGGAAGAACGAACCTCCGGTTTAGAGACCAGACGATAGCGGACGTTAGAAAGCTTGGCATCTCCAACTGGAAGCAGCGCGCCCGGGACATTGGAAAGATTGGAAGACTCCTGTTTTTAAGGCTTTGACACTTTAAGGGTTGCTAGTCTGTTAGTAACTGAGTCTTCTTCTTCTCTCGATTGTTCGCATAGCATCGAACAGAAAAAAAGTCCAACAGCTAAGCAACATTACTAAAACGACTGATTACACGATTAGAATCTTAGTGTGCAATAAATCAATTGTTGGACGGCTTATGTGACATGAAGCCCCATCTTGCTGAAACCATAGCTCGCCTAAGACGAAATGCTCAATTTCTGTCCATAAATGAAAAGCGAAATTTTTTGAGCGCATAAGAGGTGTCAGTGACAAAGATGCAATAACTGCTTACACTAAAGGATGTTCCTTTGCTCCTGGACCTAAATGCCACTATCATTGCGAGGTTTGTCGAAATCTTTGTGGCATCCAATTTAAACGATTGGCTTCCGCATTTTTGAGGGAATCATCAGTTCAAATGTAAGACTTGTGATATCCCTGTTTGTAGGTTGGTCGCCCTTTTAATTATTTATCGCGTAGCTGATATTTTTATTTGAGTAGAAATCATTGAAGAAGTTGTCTACCATTGTGATCTAATTGATTTAGGTGACAGAAGGCCAAAGGTGGTTGTATAACAAATGCCGATAATCCTTGGTCCTTTGGATCAGTTAAAAAAAAAATCATTACACTACCAATAGGGTTTAGTTGAATACCTCTTAGCCTTCAGGGTTTAACACCAGTGATCGGCAGCAAATTTAAGGCTATTTCATCTAAAGCAACAGTTGCCTTAATAAAACAAGACACCCCCCATTGGCAATTTGTCTAGTTTTTTGAGTTCGAATCCATTCAACCAAACGCGGGTGACATCTCATTATGCTAATATCAAAGTCCCCCTTGTCTCACAATGGGGCATTTCAAATTTCCCATAATAGTCCTTCAAATTGCAAACACTTACTGTAGGAAAAAAACATCCATTGTCGTTGACTCACATAAATATATGTCTCCACTGAAAAAAATAAGAAAAAAAAGAAATTCAGGTCATCAAGTTCTAATTATTCTTCCATTTTCAGTCTCCGATGTACTCATGTACCCATACCGACCATTGTGCTTGTCGAATAATAGGTCCACAAAGCGAACTCCAATTTATCATTCGGATTGACATCTTAACGGTCTCCAATTCATACAGCAGAGACGACAAAGAAAACAAACAGAAAAGGAAAAATTCACACAAAAAAAAAACAACCTCATCCCGTTCAAATTACTTTTGGGGGGATTTCAATTCAAGATAACTTTCGCCTTCCCGCCACATCTGTCTGAGAGCGTTGTCATCTCCCATGTGGCCACACTTCCCGACGAAAACTTTTTTTTTTTCTCTATTGTGCTACAAGGAAACACCATCTAAGCCTCCCCCTACCCCCCACTCCGTCTAATAAATGAGATGTGTAACGCCTAACGTAACGTTCGGTTTTCTTTTTCTTTTCACATGACCCATTGCTATCCTCCAAACGAAACCAATTCGGTGTTTCTAGGTCAAATGTAACGAAAACACGAAGGCTTGTGTTTGACGAAGAAAAGGACAGGACCAAAAAAAAAAAAATTGGAACCCAACAGAGCAAAGGTTCACAGTGCTTAACTTTTGAATGGGGGGGGAAATGTAGACCTTTTCCCAACCACACATTCAGTGAATGGCAGGTTCAGTGGGCTGTTTGTGCCTGAGAAAGTTTCAAATCAATGAACACACTCACTTTTAAGCAGGTAATTCCATTAAATGCGGGATTCATCACCAACCCTAACCTCCATCCATTCAACCCTCACTATATGCATCGGTGACAGGCAACAGCCTTTTTTTTTTGTTTGGTTTGTATTCTGTTGGATCTAACACATACACAACGCACATAGAGATTTCCGACAATCTCTGAGCGACTCCTTTCAATTCATTCAACATAATTTCTTTTTGTTAGCAAATCGAAGGAGGTCGACCTTATAGCTCGTATAACTCGTATCAACCACCCGCATCCCCTTTGCATGCTCATGAAAGATGCAATAATAAAAAAATAAATAAAATTATGCGAATAAAGTGGAGCGCAAGAAGAGCACCACAGCCCCCCACCCAGCACAACCAGTCGGCGGCGAACGGATAAGCGAAAAAAGTAATTTCAAATTCATCCCTTATGTTTGTTGGGTCTTAAAAGCTATTGCTGCCTGCACATCAAGACTGCCACCTTTCAAGTCATCCTTGTTCTCGTCTTCTCCAAAGGACCAACGATAATCTAGAAAGGAAAAATTTCATAACTTCATGGAGAATGATTTTCTATGTGATAGAAGGGGGGATGGTTTCTCTTGTATCATCTCAACCACCTCCACCTCCTCATTGACGCAATTGGATTATCTTTTCTTTTTTTTTTTTTTGTATTTTGGAGAAAAAAGGAAGTTTCGGTCCCGCTCACGGTTGGATGCTGGCGAAACGAAGTAATACGCGTAAGAGTTCTGCATGAGTTGTCTCTTCTATTTCTTCGTTTTCTCATTTCTCGTCTCGGAGGTTAACAATTTTGTTTTTTGTTTTTTTTTTGTGTGTTCTTCTACCGCGGCCCAATCCCTCCTAAAAGGGTACTCAACGGTTAGGTGGCCTGAATATTTTTACTTTTTTTTTTTTTCATTTTTTAGCATCTGAAAGGATCGAGAGGAGTGGGGGAAAGAAAAGAACCGAAAAGGGAAAAAGGAACCCTTAGGGTCCTTAGAAATTCCTTTGCCATACATGTAAATCATTATGATTGCCATGACTTCACTTCCTGTTGTGGTGGCTCCCGGCCCATTGAGATGTGATGGCATTCGGTACTAAGGATTCGCTGCTGGGAGGATTCTTCCTCTTTTCTGTTTCTTTTTTGTTTGAAGAGTTCATTGTGCCCGAAATGATTAATTTCGTTGAGTACCCTAGTGAATTGGGGAATTCAGGTGTGCTGACGAATGTGTGTCAGAATGGCGCAAAATGAGTAGTACTTCAAAGCAAGTTAACAGTAAGGGTTTCTTTCCTTCAGGGGCTAAGCTCCGCAATTCGGGTTGGAGTTCCAAAGAATGTGCCACTTGGGGAGTATTATAAACTTTCGAAATAGGTCTTCAGGAATCGAGGATCCTTGTATTCTATGTTTGAATCTGAGAATGCTTTGTACGAAAGTCAAATGCCAGCTTACGTTCAAGTAACAGCTAAGGCGTAATAAGATAATAGAAACTACTTAGACTACTACACCCGTCTTGTGTGCAAATTTAGAAGCTAGAAGGATATAATAAGACTAAAGTGAGGCCCTTGTCCTTCGAGGACATGTTTAGATCTAGGAAACAGTGGATTCATGCAGTCAGGACCTAGGCCAAGCCGACATCTTGTCTTTACTTTCTAACATGGCTTGCAATTTTTAGTAGCGAAATGTGTCATCGCTTCCTACACCGACGCTTAAAAGGGTACCTCTTGCTTATTTAAGCGTGGAACGACAATGTTATTTGTGTGAGGCATTATTGGGTCTTATCCTTGGAAATTGTCCATAGTGATCGGCCTAACGTTTAATTGATTTTATAAAAATTCGAACGGCTACATTAAAGAAGATTCTTGTATGATTCATGTACGTCAAAAGACAGAAGTCAGTAGATGTAGGGGTTCAAACCCTGTCTTTTGATTGGTGTCTTCACAGTTCTGATGATTATGAGTACAAAATTCATTCTTCAGCAGAAGGTTCAACAAAGTGATATCGTATTAACAAACAATAGAATTGCAAAACTCAACATCAAATCTTGAAGAAAACAAGCAAACACCAGAGAAGACGGACGTATCCATGGCTCAAATGCAAACGTTATAGTTGTTTGCCTATACAGGGAAAAGTTTCAGCGTCCTTCAAGCGGGCTAATATTATTTGTTGAATATAAAGTCCCTATCTACCTTTAACTCACGAACAGTCCAGCAGCATTGAAAGCGTTATCCTCACACGTGTTTGACTCAGAGTTCTACACTCTGCCACTCATTAAGCCTTGCTAGGTTCCAGATACAAGGGTATTGAAGGAAAGCGCGTTGAACTGACTAGAAAAGACTTAGCTAATCAGTTTACTGTGGTTGATGATTTCGGTCGTCCGTCTACCAGCATGACTGACTTAAACATCGAAAAAGTTAAGAAAACTGTCCACGCAGATCGTCGTGTGAGCATCGGCGAGATAGCAGCCAATTTTGGCGTCCCATTTGGATAGGTACAGAGCATAATGCAAGATATTTTGGTCATAAGGCGAGTTGAAGCGCGGCTTGTGCCGAGAGTGCTGAATTTGTTTCAGAAATAGCATCGCATTGGGGTCGCTAATGAAGTGCAGTTTTGGGCTAAATGTTATCGATGGCATCACTACTGGTGACGAGCCATGGGTCTATAAATATGACATCGAAACTAACCAACAATCATAGGAATGGCGCTTCTCAGACGAGCCAAAACCCAAGAAACCCCGACAGAGTCAATCCAAAATCAAGACTTTTCTTACCATTTTCTTTGATTGTCGTGGTGTGGTCCACTCTGAACTTCTTCCGCCAGGCCATGCAGTAAACAAGGAGTAAATATTCGTCGCAAGAGGTCAGAATTGTTGAGAAACAAGTCGTAATAGCTCACACATCTTATCTTGTAAGCGGCTATTGGATCAAAAACAACGTTTATATCATTCCGCAAGATCCGTATTCACCTGATATGGCTCCGTGTGACTTTTTCCTATTCCCACGACTAATGTTTCCACTTCCAGAAAAGCATTTTGAGACAAGACAGGATCTAAAAGTTTATTGGTAAGATGAATACTGATGTCTTCATGTGTTGATATGTGGGTCTTCGAAGTTCTTCTTAAGATTGTAGACCTAATCTTTATTATTTAGACTTCACACTCTGCGGATGGAACTGAATAATTCGGCTGATCTAAAAAATAAATAGACTTGTTCTGAACCACTCAGTTCCTGCATCTCTGATGAGGGCGTTTACAACATCAAGGAAAATTCCATAGCATCGCACCTTAAGTACACAGGCTGAAGGAGAACATGGGCAATATTCAACGGTGTCGATGTGTTGGTCGATTACCAACACATGGTTACTTTAAGATGAACAGAAAAAGTTGGAAATTGAAATTTGGAAAAGCATGCATTCTACGTGGGGTACTTCTTCCTATAAAAGCAATGAGCACTTATATGAAAAAGTGTTCAGCTTTGATGTCCTTATTATCGCAGAAACACTCGTAATGGTAATGCCACCAAAGAGCAGTAATAACTGTGCAACAAAATTGCCCATTCAGGGACATAGGGTTGTTCCATATGCACTAAATTTTTTTAACGACAAAACTTCCAACGAAATATTTTTGTCATATTGTCCAACAAAAGGGCCATCAGAGAGACAGAAAAGAATTCGACCAAGTACGGACCCCTGGGGAACTCCTGCTGCTTAAATTCCGTAATCCGACGAGGCTCTGTTGTAAACCACTCCCTAACAACGGTTGTCTAGATAATTACAAATGAGGCACAGCAAATTTTCGCTAAAGCCGAAATATAGCGTTTGAGAAATCAAGTAAACAAAGCATCGTTAAATCTCTTTCTTAATCAATCCTTATATCGTTGAGAATATGTTGTAGTTGTAGACCAGTTTATGGGGCTTTTTCGGGGCAGGTTTGACAATGGCCAAACCCCAACAGCCAGGAAAAGTGGACGCAGTTATGCAAAAGTTAAATATATGCGGAGGTAGAATAATCTTAACGAAACGTAGAGGTGCTCGGTCTTCTCTAATAGCATTCGCTTTTAGGTCACGTTTAATGTTTATTAGGCCAAATTCAGACCCAACATCAAAATTTAGGTCAAAACAGGTTGCGAGGTCATTATTAGGGGTGAAGGATGGCGCAGTTGTAGCATTGGAAATAAATACATCAGTAAGATAGATCGTCCTCATCTGTTAAATATGGTCGGAGAAAAGTCTGCCCGATGAATGGAGTCTCAACATTGTTTGTTCGATTCTCAAGAAAGGAGATCCTCTGAACTGTGCCAATTAGAGAGGCATCAGTCTCCTTAACATCGCATACAAGATTTTATCTTATCGTATCTTATATGTTGTCAAGCAAAACGGACAACCAATACCGACGTCTCGAGCAGAACGTCACCCTCGACAGATATAACTTAAAGGTAGTTAAGGACTTTGTCTGCCTAGGCTGTGCTATTTATATAGACAACGACACCAGCGCTGAGATCAAGCGGATAATAACTCTTGCCAACCACTGTTTCTTTGGGTTAAGAAGGCAATTGACTAGCAACGCCCTCTCTTGGACAACAAAAGTCACCCTTTAGAAGACCTTCATAATCCCAGTTCTCGTCTTTGGCGCAGATGCATAGACATTACCAATAATGGGTTAGGGTGTTCTTAGTTGCTTTGAGAAAAAAATTCTTCGAGCGATCTTCGGTCCTGATTGCATTGACCGTGAGTGGAGGAGGAGATAGAACGACAAACTGTACAGCGACATGGACGTAGCCAGAAGAGTGAAGATCCAAAGACTGAGATTGCTGGATCATGTAGAGCATATGGACACTAATCCTCCGGTCCGAAAAGTCTTCGAATCCACTCCCGAGGGACAGCGGAGTAGAGGAAGGCCAAGACTCAGGTGGCGCGCGCAAGTAGAAGGGACCTCAGCCAACTTAGCGTACGAAACTGGAGGCACTTAGCCAGGGATCGAGCTGGCTGGAGAACTTGTTCACTGAGGCCGAGGTCCACCCCGGACTGTATCGCCACTTATAGTAAGTAAGATAGATCGTCAATTCCAGGCTTACTATCTTCTATTACTTTCTTTCCTATGCCAATTGAGGGCAGATTTTTCCATAGTCTTTTAGAGCTTTGTCCAAGACTTAATTTTGATTAGAAATATCTTGTCTTTGCTCTTCTAGTAATAGGGGTGGAGATGTTACGCGCAAGGCGAAATATTACTCAGTTTAGGGTAGTTAGACTTAACCACCATTTAGAATAAAGCTTGTTTCAGATTTTTATAGCTTGATGGACTTCATGCGCGAACCATGGGCATTTGATATTTTGTATTACAACAGTTTTTAAGAGGACATGTCTGTTAAAGAGGCCTGGCACTAATGTCTGCAGAAAATTAAATCGGGCTGAAACCATTATAACATCATGCGGGCTTGAGGGGTTATTAGGTGAAACGCAGATAGCAAAAGAGTTCACTACCGATAGTCCAGAGCTCGCCATGAAATCGAACAAAAGACGAGTACTGCTGTCTCTTTTAAAAGATCTGCATTTAGATCGCCACAAATAATTTTGTGCTCCTAGGTTGCAGTTTACTCGTGAATGGCTGAAAATAAAGTTTCAGTTCAGTGCAGTGCAGAAGCATAAGCAATGAGACACGTTGTGTAGCCATCGCCTAGTTCCATCAAAATATACTTAACCGCGCTTTTGTCACTGATCTAGAAAAGCTTATCTTTTGTCAAACCATCTACGTTCACATCAAACCATATCTCCGATACACAAATCAATTTTAGTAGTATGTACATCCGTTTTCGACAAAAGAGGCTGATGCCATACTCTGCCAAATGCATTTGAAATATCAAGCTTATCTGGGGTGGGGTTCCACTCTTCGGTGAGCAAGCTAACTAATCGCCGGTGGACCTGTTGCTACGACAGTCGTACTACCACAACATATCTAAGTCGCAAAGTACTCTCGTCGCACTGAAAATTTAACAACTTCAGGTGAAGGCGGCGACATTATACAATTTTGAAGCATTTTTATAGCTGCGAAATGCGTATGAAGCACATTGACTTTATACAAAGAGCTGACGGCTGGAATGTCATTTTCAGTAAGCCAGAGAGAGACCAAAACCCTTATTATAAATTTAGGGCACTATAGCAGTCCGAGCAGGGAACGTGAACATGACACAAGAGAGTTTAAGCAAACGATAGGGTTTAAATTGTAATTCTCCATCACAAAAAATTGCTCCCATTTGAAACATCCTACACAAACTCGATTCGCAAAATGTAAAACTTGAGTTTTTCGGTCGTTTAAGACTGAACAAAACCTTGGAAATGATATATCCACTTCATTACCTAAAAATAGCAGTCGTTTTCTCACCAACGCATTGAGAAGTAGTTGTTTCATATTCTCGTGACGTTTTTGCTTTTATGTAGTGCGATGAGTGGTTGACAGATGCTCTCTCACAACTTAATTGAGCGAAATGTCAAGTTAATAAAACTAATTCTTGCCCTCACTTGTATTGACAGCAATTAATTAATTTTTTAATTAGTATCGCAAGGTTACGCAAACTGACACGGCACGCCAAAGGTTATAGTATCTATCTGTCCTCTTCAAACTAAAAATTTTCTCAAATTCATTTGAAAATGACATGCGTATCCTGAGGATAGCTTTCACTAATTTAATTTTGTTTATTCAATGCCAAAACCAAAACAAAACAAAACAAAAAGAAGAAGAAGAAGAAGAAAACAAGAAACAAACAACAGCGTAATCTAAATACTCACATGTGGGCCACTCTCTAGTGGTTGTGGCAGATTGTTTAGCAAATTCGATGACTGCAAGTCAGGCCTTGCTGGAGGCGATAAGGTTGTTGGTGGTGCTGGCACTGCTATCGGAAGAAGACTTCCCAACTGAAATGAGAAACCAAAAATCAAAAAAAAAAAAAAAACAAAGAAAATGAGAAAATTGTAATTAATATGTAAGCAATAAGATAATAATAGGCCTTAGCCATAAGATAAATACGGAAAGAAATACAGAGCACCAGAAACGAAGAAACAAGAAAAGTCAAAAAAATAAAAATAAAAAAAAACTTCACCTAAATGACCCCCAAAAGATAAGCCATCAAACTCCTCTCGGTTGGGTCAAGCCCTATTACCGTATCAAATTAAATGAAGACAAACAAAAAGTCATTCAGTCGCAATTAGTATACGAGTATAAGCAACAAATGCCAGAGACCCACTATCTCATTCACCAGAAACCAGCAGGCAAACTCCCAAATAAAACAGAAAAAAAAAACATTCCAAACCTTGAGAACAACACTGTGATTCCTATCAGCGAAATGGAATTTCTTTTACTTAAGCTAAGCCCCTCACTCTCAACACCATCAGCTCTACGGAAGGAGGCTGGGGGGTAAGATTCGTTGCCTTTGTTTTCTCAAGTTTTGTTTACTTTGGTCTTTATTTGCAAGCAAAAGCAAAAAGGATGTCAGAAAAATTGTTTCTTCTTCCTAAGTCATCTTTAGCGAGCTTCTTCGACAAATACAGCATCTCTTCTACCATCTTCACCATTCATCCCCAAACCAAGACGAGTCTTTCAAACAGATGTCAAGAACTGATGTTATTTAGATATTGTTCTTTTCTCTCGTAGTCTTTGTGTTGTGAATCCTTCTTTGCCTTTATCATGCCGTCTTGCTGCTCACTGTTCTTGTTGTTTGCGGTTGAAACGAATAAACTCGTTGCGTAAAAATTTTGCGATTCATTTCGCTTATCCATTTGGTTTAGTCGAATCACCCAACCACCCCAAACATTCACAGATTCAAACTTCAGTCTCAAGGCCAAATCGGCCTCAAAGGATGGTGATCCCAGGACTCATCTACATAAACATGAGTGAGTGTGGCAAACAGTGGGCCTCGGATTATTCGGATTGTGTGGATTGTGTGGTGTCCCGAAGATGTACATGCTGATATCCTGAAAGTAATTTATCATTTCCTGAATTATGACAGGATATGTGTTTTTTTTCTTCCACATCTTCTTTCCTTTCTCTTTCTCTCATTCTTTTCGTATTTCCCCCTTGTTGTGGTTTCAATATTTAGAAATTGCTGAATTAATATCCTGCTCAAGCTGTGTGGATGAGTGCTGGTGTCCCTAGAGTCGTCTGGAATCGTTCTCTACCCCTGTCCTTTCTAGAAAAGATACTCAATCTGAAAGATTTGAAAATAAAAAAATATACATTATGCGTATTTACCCTCCAGACCTATCCTCGTACGTTGGTAGATAGGTATAGATACTCGCACTCTCACCAACTCACCCACTCGTATGTATCGTTCTGTTTGCAAACGTTTTTGGAAAAAAAGGAAAAGTACATTCCCAGACTGAACGAATCAGGACAAAGCGTAATCGAAGTAAAACGGTATTTAACGGAAAAAATAAAGAAACTTTTTCGTTTTCGTTTTCGTTTTCGTTTCAGATAAAATCAGGATTTTCCACATTAAACGGTTGCCGATCAGATTCCGAGTGCGGAGCAATACACAAGAATCCAGGAAGTCGAAGGGGGAGATCGAAAATTCCCTATCCAATCACACACATACTCGTACACATGTACAATACTCGGAATATTCTGGAAAAAGTCTTCACAATTTCTACTTATTTTTTCCCTCGTTCTTCGTTCACTTCCGTTGCTTGCATTGTAATTCAAAAATATATGAATACAAGGATGTAGGTATCCTGTTTTCATCGGGCGACAAAAGTTTCAAAGTGACGGGGATGCCCCTTTTCCCTTTCCAAAAAAGAAAAAGAAACAGGAAAACTTTGTCAACAGCGAAATTCATTAGCATTACTCCAAGTCGAATAGGTTTCCACAAGGTGGGAGGCGCTGCTGTCTTGGTGAAAGGAAAAAGTTAACTTTTATGCTTTGCGGCGTGTTGTACCCATATAGGATAGGTACGTGCATACATATGTAAATATATCGTTGGCATGCATTTAATTATTTTCAAAGTGGCATTATGAGGTGATTATGACTTGGAAATAGTTTATTTCAATTTGATTGTTGAATGCATAACAACAGCCAGTAATGTGCATATGGATACATTCTTTCATGTATCTACATATAGTAGAGGGTAAACTTTCCCTTAGGGGAGGAGAAAAATTGCAGAAAGTTATTGTGCCTGTAATTTGCGTGAAGACAGACATATTGTGAGCAACGCCATGCAGATAATCATACTCTGATGCAAGCAGACAAAACTAGCAGCACTAGCAGCAGAACGGAACAAATAGAATCAACGTTGGAAAAATTTGAGGAACAAATGAGACCTTATCCGGGTTACTCCGACATATTTGGAGCTAAGGCCAGTAAGGATTTCCGAGACGTTGTCCGAGTCTTGGAAAAGAGACGCTGGCGGAAGAGCTCTAAACAAGCCAACGGCAGCACTCGCATCCCCGAAAGTGTTACTGTCTTCGGTCTTACCGATCCCTCGTCCTGAGGGTATCAAAAATGGAACTGGCCCTCTATGTTCAGGGTTGGCCTGGTGGACAAACTGCAACATCTACTACAGCGATTATAATCAACGGGAAAACCAGCGCCTATTTGGATGCAGATTAGTTGCCGGGGGCAGATTTAATCAAGAAGTCTTGAGTTTACGGAAAGTAAACGAGCACTTAGTAGTAATTCGCATCAAGGCTTAATTTGCCAATTTTAATCTGATATGCACGCAAGCCCATACAGAGGAGATGACGAAACCAAAGATGCCTTCTATGAGCCCTAGAACATCCCCTCGAACAATGCCCTAGCTATGGCATTTTCATGCAAAGCTAGGAAGAGAGGGCATCTTTGGTAGTACTGTCGGAAGATATAGCTTGCACGGCACTACCCCCGATAATGGATTCAGGCTAATCGAGTTTGCGGAGGGATGAAACATTGTAGAAACTAGCACGCGGTTCCCCCATCTCGATATTCATAAGAGCAAGTTGAGAACTAAGATACTCCTTCAGTATTATGGATGTACGAAGGTTTCGAGGAGCCAATATTGACTGGAACCATCTTGTTTACCCAAGTTACGGTTGTGGATATCTTGAACTGTGCAAAAACAACTAACGCTGTGAGGAATTTCGACATCAGAGGGCTACAATCGGAAGAGATAGTCAAATCCTTTACCGATCAAGTCGCCCTTAATCTCTTAAGAGGTCCCTTGCCGCAAGCATCCAAGCATCGAAGACCAGCGGCAACACTGCCAGAAGGCTATCAGAGATTCCGCTTCTGATGTGATCAGTTCCACTCGACCACCACAGCGAAACCACCAGTTTGATGACGAATGCCGGCAAGCACATGCAGCTCTGCAAAACCCACGCAATGCGGCGCTGCAAAGAAAGACTAGAACTGCTCACGAGCTCTATAAGCAAAAGAGGAAAGCCGAACACCGGTTTCTCAAGAGGAAAAAAAAACGCAATGATAAGCACGCGGTCGAGAAAGTTGAAAGATGCTATAACGGCAATGACGATACAAGTACTGTAGTTAGGCAGAATGAGCCTTTCAACCGGCACGATGTAGACCTAGATGAAATGAGGATAGCAATGCTAAGCTGAAGTTCAAAAAAGCTACAGCCTGACAGGCGATGACTTGGTAGGGAGCATACACCAACTCATCTCTAAAACATGGTTGGACAAAGTATGCCCGATAAATGGAACCTCAGCATTGTTTGTCCGATCCTCAAAAAAGGAGATCCTCTGCACTGGGGCAACTACAGAGGCATCAGTCTCCTTAACATCGAGTACAAGATCTTATCTGCCGTATTGTGTGAACGCCTGAAGCCGTTCGTTCGTCAACAACCTGATAGGTCCATATCAGTATGGCTTCAGGCCAGGAAAGTCCACCATCGACCAGATATTCACACTACGGCAGATCTTGGAGCAGACCCATGAGCTGTAGATCGATACACACCACCAATTCATATCTATTTTAAAGCCGCGTATGACAGCATCTATAGAGCAATGTCTAGTTTCGGCATCCTTGCCAAACTCGTCCGTCTGTGCAGTGTGACGAGGTCGGTAAAGATCTCACCGAGACCTTTGATGTCCAGAAATGATATAGACAAGGCGATGCGCTGTCAAGCGATTTCTTATCATCATACCTGAAAAAAAATACTGCAAAACTCACGCACAATTTTCCGTCCAATTACTCGCATTGTCGAGACGAGAATTAAGACGGGGGCGGCGAAATTGGGTTCAGCGGCCAACGAGGGCAAGATTAACTATATGAAGTCAAACAAAACGGACACCACCGACGTCTGCATTGCCGGTGGGTGGAGGTAGGTTGTAAGCCTTGGCAGTTTCGGGCCTTAACACTATCCATCTCCCAATACCGGATGATAATGCTAAGTTTCGATACATCTTAGATGAGCTGAAGCATGATTTTTACAGATGTGAGTTTAGATATTGCTTTCCTAACGTAGTTTTGGTTAGTACTACTATCATAGTCCTGTTTGACTTCTTGGTTCAACTGATAGCGGCATGTTCGGAACGGGATATAGGAAGATTCCACATAAGTTGGCGCATTCAGTTGAAAAGTTGCGCCAACTAACTTGAATCACACATTTGAACAATGCCAGCTGGGTAGATCAGTATGCTGATTCAGGTCCAGGTTTGCTCCGTTCATCAAATGTAAGGTAAGTAAAGTAAAGTTTAATCGAGATGGCCTTTAGCAAGGGCACCAGTTCTCTCGTTTAAAGGACAGGTTACATAAATAACCCAAAGTGTGCAACGAAAAAATTACGAGATTCTGGGAGACAGGACCTACCTAGTCTTGAAGGTAAATATCTCCAAATGATAGCTCATTCTTCTTAAATGTTATTCAACTGTTGCTCTGACTATACTTTCACCCCTGCCATGCACTGGTCTATCTTCTTCTCACTTAGGGAATTAACACCGACTAAACTTATATATTTATATGTATCTTAATAGCACGATTAACTTCCACAACAGAAACAATCGCCACAAAGCCGATTAAAACGTCCATAATATGTATCTCTGAGCTCATGCGGCTACATTTTAACAACAACTCAACATTTCTCTACTTAAGCAGCATAAGAATATCAAAATATCTAAAATTGAAAGCATTCAAATATCGGAAATTATCAAATTAAATATTCATGACTGACCCAAATATTTAACAGCTCGGAAACATTGAATTTCCATTTTTTAAGTTTAGATTCATGGGGTCTATCATTTAAATTTGAAAAAATATTTTTATGTGTCAATCAGAGAAAAGTATATTTAACAGTTGATGCATACATACGAGTACTTCTAATACAAATAAAATGATACATTTAATCGATTCGTCATTCAGGACTTGTTAAATTGACTATCCAAAAGCTATCTTTTGTATGAATGACAACAGAACTTATTGCTGGACTAAAAGTGTTATGTAAACGTTGGAGGAAGCACTGAAATAAAAAAAATTTACACCGACATAATTCTGCCAGGTAAGGTAAGGGATTGTCTCCTCCTCCTCCTCGTCTATTCAGCTTCCACAGAAGTCATTTGTAAACATGCCAAGACTTCTTGCATGATTACCCAAAGACTCTGCCCAGTAATGGCACCTATGATAGCGCTGAGGTGTATTGCACGTAACGATTGGTCCACCTATGCTACCTTTTCCATGTAGAATGACTTCTGTCGTTCCTGTTTTCGCAAGTTCCTCACCCCTACAGTTCCCTGGAATATCTCCATGCCTCGGCACCCAGCAAATGTGAATGTTGAACTGCTCAGCCATCTCAATCAGAGATGACAACTATTTTTGAGTTGAATGAACATGAATCCCGGGATCTGATAGCGGCCTGACTGTTAGAACAAATGCGGATATCCATTGCAGATATTAAATTTTATTCAGCCAGGACAGGCCTCCCTTAATTTGCAGATTTGGAACAAGATACAATGGTTGGGGAGGTGGATGGAGAAGCTTAAGTTAAGCTGCTCGGCAAAAACACCACCACGAAACCCGCTCAGAGTTTTTGAACCGCACCGGTTTGAAAATGGATTGATTCGTCGTCCATGAAAGTATCTTCCTCCCGGGAGATCTAGAGGTTATGGTTACATGAAAGTTTTCATCAAACCAATATTGGGGCATGGTGTAGTTGATGTTTTGTGGTAGGATTCCTAGCGTGTTGGGAATATAAGCATGCCCGAAAAGATTATCTGTTCACTGAGAAGTTGACTTCAGACGAAAAGCTGCATTTGTAGATGTATGTCTGCTAAAAATATCGAGGGGTATCAAGAGAAACATAACGTTCAGTGCAGCGGAGGTAGTTGTGTGCAGATTTCTGCTTATGGCCAAAAATGCTGTTTTTTCGACTTTACTTAGCTTCATGCAGTTTACTGCTTTGTCGAAGGCTGTCCATCATACAACCAACCCGAAAGTGAGTCGGTCTTATAACCGAGACGTTAAGCCTCGAAAGTTGAAGGCCTCATATGTATCCAATGGCTTTTGTTTTGCAAAAGAATAAGGCTAGTGAGGCTATGAGAAACTGGAGAAGTTTCACAAGATCGCATGATGCATCATAGATGGGTCGAAATCTTTTTCAGTAGGAAGGCAGTCAGACTATTGATCTGGGTAAGTTGACTTATATAGAAGCTTTCTGTTTCCGGAAATATTGGACGATTTGAAAGAGATTTCTTGGCAGTGCTCAAGCCTTGGGACGCTTCCTTTGCCAAACTTCTCTATCTGTTTGGAAAGTTATTTCCTATTCAGTACAATCGAGGCATTGCAAATGATTCGGAATATGAAGTAGCATGGAATAAAAAACACCACAGTGCACCACAGGTAGCATAGGACTAAATCGATTAACAGCGTCAAATCCATGAAGAAGTTGTATCCTTTTGTATCTCTTTGTTTTTTTTGTAGTCTAATTCAGACAAACTGGCTGCTGGCTTCGAGACAGCGAAGGACATCTAGTCACCGAAACGCAGGGAATAGTAGATGTGTTTAAGCAGCATTTTCCAGCAGCCGCCTAATGGGCATCATGTAGAGAGAGTGATAGGGCAAGAAGAGAACCCACGTCCAGACAATGAAGAAGCAGTTCTACCACCTAGTATAGGAGAAGTTGGCTTAGCTATAAAAAAGCTTAAGAACAACAAGGCCGCAGGCTCTGATGGTTTACCAGCGGAGCTCTTTAAATACGGTGGTGATATTTTGGTAGGTAGCATGCACCGAATCATCACCAAACCAAGTATGGGTGGAGGAAAACATGCCCGATGACTGGACCATCAGCTCCATAAGCCCCATTTACAAAAAAGGCGATCCTATGTCTTGCAAGAACTATCGGGGCATATCCCTGCTTAATGTCGCATATAAGATCCTATCGAACGTATTGTGTGAACGTCTCAAACCCTTCTGCAACGCACTAATCGGCACGTACCAGTGTGGCTTTCGGCCCGGCTGATCGACTTTAGACCAAATTTTCACAATGAGGCAAATGCTGGAAAAGAATAACGATTTTCAAGTCGAAACACACGACTTATTCATCGACTTCAAAGACGCGTATGATAGCATACATCGTCAGGAGCTTTATATGGCGATGGGCGAATTCGGAATCCCGGCGAAACTCATTCAGCTGTGTCACGTGACACTAGAAAACGCGCGCTGCAACGTGCAGTTTGGAAGTATTTCCTCCGAACTATTTCACACATGCACCGGATTTCGGCAAGGAGATGCGCTATCATGCGACTTTTTCAATTTTATATTGGAGCAGACAGTGCGCAGGGTAGGTGTCAACACGGAGGGCACTATCTTCAACAGGTCCGTTCAGCTGCTGCCGTGTCAGAAGCATTCACAGCGATTGAAGAACAGGCGGAATCCGTTGGCCTTGAAGTAAATGAGGTCAAGACTAAGTACATGCTATCAACAAAAAATCAAGCATCTGTCCACCGCCTAGGACAAAACGTCAGTATAGATAGCAAAGATTTCGAGGTAGTTAGGGAGTTCACCTACCTCGGAGTAAAAATAAACTCCACGAATGACACCCTTGTGGATATCCGACGAAGAATTACCCTAGAAAACCGTTGCTACTTCGGCTTGGCCAAACAATTGGGTTCAAAACTCCTAACTCGAAGGACGAAATATGTGCTCTACAAACCTTTATCCTGCCAGTTCTGCTTTATGGCGCCGAGTGCTGGACGATAAGCAAGAAGGGAGATGTGATACTCGGTTCCTTTGAAAGAAAAATACTTCGGCGGATTCTTGGTCCGGTGTGCGAGGAGGGCGAATGAAGAAGAAGATACAAGCGCGAACTCTATGAGCTGTACCAAGATGTGGATGTTGTCGAAAAAGCCAAAACACGTGGACTACATTGGCTCGGCCACATCGAGCGAATGCACAACAATGCTCCAGCTAAGAGGATCTTCGCATCCCAGCCCCCAGGTTCGAGAAGACAAGGAAGACCGAATCTCCGTTGCAAAGACCAAGCCATCGCGGATGCCAGAGCGCGTGCCCGGGATCGTAGTGGATGGAAACCTCCAATGTCTTAAGCAGAGACACTATACGGGTCGTGAACCAGTTTAGTAAGTAAGTAGGTATTCAGAGAGAGATCAGAGAATCCGCTTAGTTCAGTACTGAAAATAACCGAAACCCCTCTTGTCGATTCTCATTAGTTTGAATACTAATATTTTGTTTTTAACATATACTCGTAGCTTTGTATTTTTAAACAGTCACGCTTGTTCGATCCTGGTAAAGAATTCAATTTTGTTCATTATTTTCGAACTTTTAGCAAGCTGAGCAAGCAAGTAAGGCACCGAAATTATTTATAAACTTGTTCTTCGGGAAAGACAAATGTAAAAGTTTTCCAACAACACGCGACTATCATCTAACAATTCGACAACTTCAATTAGAATAATAACCGAAAAAAAGAACCATCATGACTCTCGCTGTTATTTTCATGGCAATTTTCATAATGAAGGCAATCGTATAAATGAACTCCAAGTAAAGCGAAGCCCACAAAAGACACCCTCATTGCTTCTGTCATAATTTTAAGAGCCCACTTCCCTGATCCACTGTCAAATTACAAGCCCACAACTTCCGCGTAATGAGTTTCCGGCCGCAATTACTATCCCCATTTGAATGTAAAACGTTCCAACAAATGGAACATTTTAAATAACCCCCAATCCAGTCTACGACGAGTACTACTATACTCCAGCCCTAAATTTCTTTGAACTTAATGTTCATCATTGGAATTTGTTTTCGTTGCTTTACTCTCATCTTTTTTGTTTTGGTTTTTTCCTTTTTTTTGAATTTCAATAAACTTAAACAAAACAAATATTTTCGAAGACTTCATGGGAACCATAAACGAAATGCCTCACAGAATTCTAATTCACACACACACACAGGCCGACGAAACATTACCTTACCACCAATTCGACTCCGACCGTCCCATAGACTGCTGGACCAACATTAGTTAGTATGCCAAACTTAATAAACTGAAGTGGCAAGGACATGCAAAAGTTTCGAAAGCAGCTTCGTCTTCGGCCTTCGCCTACGATGAAATTTCTCTTCGATGTAAATAAAATATAAATTTTTACTCGGCCACGAAATTAACTTCAAAAAGGTTGAAGGACAGGAACAGCAGTCATAGACTCTAGTTCTGGCTGTGTCTAAGTTCCAGGACAACGATGATGGAGGAGCAACTCTGACAAGCAGTGCAGGTAGGCATGAAAATGACATCGACATCGTCCACCATTATGTAAACACATTGTCCGCCTACTGTTTCTGTCTCCATGTTGTTAGTTTAAAAAAAAAAAAAAAAAAGAACCTCGTAGACACTGTGCTCCTTAATGTATCTTCCTGTCATTCATGCAGATCCACATTCTGTAACAACTACCAATTCCCGACTTCCTTTCCTACAAGACGCTTTTGTAACGAATAACAAACTTCAATCAATGTGATTTGAATTGGCAATGTCCTGACATTTGAAGTAGGACGATAACTTTTCAGATTGAAAGTACAACGTCGAGGATGTTCAGGGCGAACCAGAAATTGAACAAAAAAAAACAGCAAAAAAAAGAAAAAAGAAATTTAAGAAAACAAGAAGACACGAAGGACACTTGAAGAAGTCGATTCCTGAGGAGACATGTTCCGCGCTTGATGAAAAATCAAAAGTAAGAACGACAGTCAATATACTTAGTATGTTTGATGACTTGTAGAAATAGGATGCGTTTTGTTTATTGTTTTCCGGAAGAGACTTTCGAAGATAAACATAAACAGGATTCAGAATAAGATGAGTATCAGATGAGGGCATACGTTAGGGAGGAAGATCGTCAATGGTTGATGTCAGAAAAGGCCCTTGATGTCGAACAAAGGAATCACTTGCAATTGCTTTTGAATTTTTTGGAGGGTGTTTTTGACTTACAAAAGAATGATTAAAGGAGTACTGGAGGATTCAGATGGGAGCTAGAGGGGCAGATAATATGTGGATGAGTACATACAAGGAAATTGAAAATTGTTACATCAGGCACACGAACGAATATGTACAAATCCTTGCTTTTATACTATATGAAATGACTTATATACTTAAATCAAAAAATGTATCAAAGAACTGCTCCGACATTTAGGAAGACTGATCTAGGGACTTCGTCTATAATTAGTATATTCTTTGACTCAGTCGTTCCCAAGAGGACTAGAAATGTTGGCACCTTATCTGAGAAGAGAAGGAGCAAAAAAAAAAACCAAAAAGGCGAAACTGAAGCTAGAACTGGTTACACAGTAATTGCAGCAAAGTGTGATATACTATATTTGTTAATAAGGTGAGAGTTAGGACTTGCTACTGGGAAGGCTAAGAATGGGAAATTCTGTCAAGCTAAAATCATTTGTTGCCAGTCCTCTATTTAACCACGGCGCAGACAAATGCAAACAGTCTGCCTAGGCTGGAGTTAGAGAATCTGTGGACGGTTTCGTTAATCCCTGCATAACTCTGTGGCGATTCAACAACTTGGAACCCCATCTGCAAACAGAGCCACAACAAGAGTTACCACCCTGATAAGGCAGCGAGTTACCACACCGATAAGGCAATTTCACATCATACACCTGTCAGTTGGCGACACCTCGTTTTTCTGAATCATCGGGCCTGTTTATGGTTAGATCTCGCCAGCATCGGACGTGTCGGAAATAGCACAAGTAATACTTATATTATAGCATATACGTATATGTATATTAATAAAGAGTAGCATCTAAGATTAACGGTAATCTGAGTCCTTTCATTCGCTACATTGGTGACCCCGTCCTACAGCCACATGTCGCAGGGCTCTCCTTAGCAGCGCGTTTACCACAATTCTGGCGCGATCGTCCGTCACTTTGGTTCGCACAGATCGAAGCAATGCTCCCCTCTTCCAGACCATCCGATTGCCAACCTGGAGCGCCGAGATCTTGAGCAGGTATCCGATATTCTTCTATCACCACCAGCTGCGGAGAAATGTGTTGCTGTGAAAACAAGACTTATCCAAGTGAACAAGGAGAGTCAGGAACTACGACTTCAGCGACCGGTTGAAGGGATTGATTTGGACGATGCGCAATCTTCAGAGCTTCTTCGTCGTATAAGAGATCTCTCCGGCACTTCAGGTAAACCCGACGCAGCGCTTCAAGTTCTTTGGTTTTTAAAATTAACACCACACGTGCGAGCTGTACTATCTGCCGTCACAGACGAATTAAACGACCTTGCAAGGATTGCCGATATAGTCATAGGTCACTGCCAACCATCTAGAAGGAACATCTGCTCATCGACAATTCTCACAAGAAGCACCTCAAGCAGTCGCTCGCGTCCAACGAGTCGAGACCGCAAAGATCGGCCCAGAAGCAATGGCAGCTAACGGTACGGGTCTTAGTCTCGTAAGTGCTCGGGTCCTTGCTCGTTTTTGCGTTTTTGCAGGGAAATGGCAACCAGCGTGGAGGCATCTGTAGTTGCTAGTAAGTCTTGTCGCCTCTTCATCAAAGGCAAAATTACTGGCCATCCATATTTGGTTGACAGCGGTGCTGCTATTTCGGTCTTCACTGTTAAACCATATCACAATGCAACTAGATTTGGGCTTACGCCGCACTTTTCAATGGAAGTTTGTTCGCGCAGTTGTGCCATATTCAATTTTAGGAACTGACTTCCTTCAACATTCCCGTCTGCTATTGAACATCCATGGTCGACGCCTGATAGACCAGATAACCAACTTGTGTACCCCCATAGCACTCAGCGCTGCGAACTACACCTCCCTCCTCCTCAAACTCTACAGAACCATTTTCATCGGAATGCATACCCACGCACCACGTACGCCATCATCCGGAAACGTCTGGACCACCACTATCCTGCCGCGCGAGACCAATCGCACCAAAATTCGGATCCTTGCAACTCCTACAATCCACTCACGGCGGGACATTTTTAAAAGACTGCACCCAGTCATCAGACTCAAAAATCTCAATAAACTCCTCTTGATTATCATTTTTGGGGTAAAGATCAATTAATCGCCTTGATGGAGGTTGTATCCTAATACTAGCAGTGATACAGCGATTATCTTGCTCTTACTCTACTTATGCCAGCTAACCAGTTCATCCGTCCAAATCAAATGAGACCATTATTGTTCTGATTCAATTACCTCGTATAGCCTGATTCATGGATAGAATCAAAAATAAATTTGGACACAAATGCGTATTACAGTATCTACGGTAGCATCAGTATATATCTAGGCCTTGAAATAAAGGGGCAGATGCTACCTTTGTAGCTATTTGATAAGACTCATTGCAATAAACTGAAAGATACTCTTGGAAGTCATCCAGCAACATTGATACTCGTAGTTTGAAAAAATATCAGATTCCTATTCTATCACGTGTAGGTTGGGAATCGTAAAGTGCAATGTGTGTCCAGTCAGCGATTCGGATACACCCTAGCTAACTATAATGCAGTTCAGGTACGTTGAGCGCGACAAGGACTACAAAAACCGACAATTCTCATTGACAGGGTAGAGCAGTGAATTCATTTGTGTGCTCTGCAAGAATTCATGTCAATTAAGTAGGATGCGCTAGGTTACACAAACTGGAAAAGTTAGAGTAGTGTCAAAATATTCATGATTTTTCTAATATTGTGGCACCCAGAGTATCCCTTGCCCAAATGGTTCAACATCGATTATTTTCCGACGCAATTAAATTAAAAGCGGCTCGAATTGACGTCGTCTATTCAACTAGATTCATAGATATACCAAAGAATTAAGTAATTTCCCTGTGTTGGAAAACGTACATCGTATATCTTCCTCTTCTAAGTAGGAGCTATGTAAGTGTATGTGGTGTCGTGCATTTCTAATAACTTAATACTTTTTTGCCACCTTCAGCTTCAGTCGAAAGGAAACTGTCGATTTTTAGTCAGAGATCCTAACCCTATCCTACATGATAGTACTGAACGCTAGGGGCAACCAAAAACGGATTTTGTGGCATCAATTTGAGAAAAAAACTTGAAATGCATGCGATAGATATACGATCCTTCTCCGAATTTTTTTTCTTCCCTTCTTTAATAATTGTGAATAGACACTGAATTGACAAACATCAATCTTTAAATACGGAACTGCTTGAGAGAGTTCTAGAAGGATAGTAACTACTACGGACTTGAAGCCACAATACAAACAAAAATAACAGGTACAGTATCGACGCACTATACTCTCCGACCAATAGATTGTTTTCGAGGCTTTGACAGCTGTAAAGACAGTTTACTAATGGAAACCATCTGCAAATGGATTCTGAAGCCTGTAATTGAAAACCGTACAGAAGTGACAAAAAAAATCAGCAGGTATACGGTAAGAAATCTAGTTCGCCAAAGCTTTTATATTGAAAATAGACCACTCGAACGTTGAGACTTCCAAAATAGCGTCTCGGTCTCGGTTTCTCAGTATTCAGCCTGAGCACATCAATCGTTTACGTCGCCTATGACTATGACTATGATGAATTACCACGAAAAAGAGAAGTTTTTTTATCTTTACGTTACTGAAAGTCACAAAAAGTTGGCAAGAGTAGATCCTATTTCAAACGTTATATTGAGATATATGCCCTTGGAAGCAGTTGATATTCTACCACGGTATTCCACAATGCACAAAAGGTAGTATTGTATCTCGAAAAGGTGTAAAGTTAGGGATAACCCTGCCAATTTCCAGACAATTAGCTTAAATCCGAATATTAGCATGAAATTCGGGAGGTTAATCAACAGATTTTGAGGCAAGATTGGGTAAATCGAATTGGGTCATCAAAATACAAAGCCAACATAGCACCACGTTCAGGTTTAGATTTTTTGAATTTGCATCGGGGTGTAACATTCTAGTAACCCACATTATTTAATAGGACTTAACGACCGAAGGCAGAGACTATGTCAGCTTTGTAATTGTCGAAACTCTTCCTGAGTCAACATCTACTCGGGACATTACCTCTTTGTAGCTAGGGTAAAAGTGCGGATATTACAGGATTATAGGATGACACCTTCGCACTTCTTCTGCAGGACAGACGATCAAGCTTTCAAAAGAGATGAGCATTTCAGGGCAACAAGCTCAGAATGGAAGCCTCCAAATACGAATGTGAACGAATAGTAGTAGAACCGCAGTCGGTAATGAGAATATTGAGAGACTACTTCAACTACTACAATCAAGACGACTTCTGTTTCATTGACAAAGACGTAAAGACGATAACAGAAGTATAATGAAGCTGATGATGCAAATGGACTGCAAGCAGCTAGAAATGACCTAGTTGGGAACATGCACCAGCTCACCACCAACTGTAGAGTAAAAAGTCTCCTATACATCTATTCTGTCGTATTATGTGAGCTTCTAAAACCTTCCATGATCATCCCCCTTATTCCATATCAGTGCAGTTTCGGATCAGTCTATCAAAGCCTCATATAATAGCGTTTATAAAGATTCTCTCATACTTACATACGCGAATCATATTGAAGGAATAAGGTAGGTACAGCGGCCAATTGATGAAACTTTCTCTGATGAAGAGACCAAAATTAATCTGACGATAAACCAGGACAAAATAATCGAAAATGACGTACACTATAGGCAGTTTGGCCAGAATCACCATTGACAGTCGAAGTCGAAGACTTGGTCTGTTTTGACTCCGCAAAGTAACAAAGTCAGCAACAGCATCATAGAAGCAGAAATAGTCTTACCAATTTCTGGTTCTTTGGGTAACCAGACCTTCTTTTGTAACACCAAACTGAGTTAAATTAAACGTAGGAGTTTTAATCTTGTCGATACCGGATTATGAAGTACTTGGCCGATTCGAAAGAAAGATACTGAGCCTGATTTTATGTCTCACTTGTATTGCACTGGCTGCACAGCGAACATGCCGTTAGTTAGGCGTCTACGGATCCCACATCTGAAATAGCTAGGCCACTCCTCTCCTAGAGGACGCTGTTGACCACAGCTAAAGTGTCGCTAACACATGGATGGGGATCTCTTGCAACTTGGAGTACAATACTGAGTTCAAATATGGTGTAATCGTGCTAAAAGGTGTTTTTTTAAGAGCCTGGAAACTTTAAATAATAATATAAGACAGAAATAATATAGGCATGATTTTTTTATTATAATAATCTGGTAGATAATTTTATGGCATTTACTTTTTAAACATTATTTTTGTCATATACCCGCCGCGGCTATGAGTTACATAGTCCATTCGATCAGTCCAATTTTTTACTACTTTTCCAATAAACCTGGACGTATGGCGTCAGTGGTGGCTTGAAAATTGGCATCCAATGCTTCAAAAGTTACTGGTTTATCAGCGTAAGCCAATGACTTAACATAGCCCCATAAAAAGTAATCGAGAGGCGTTAAGTCGCCCGAACGAGGGGGCCAGTTAACAGGACCACTTCTTGAAATACAGTTGACACCAAATTGATTTTGCAATAAATTTATGGCTAACAGCGCTGTATGGCAAGTTACGTAGTCTTGTTGGAACCAAATGTAGTCGATGTTCAGTTGATTAATTTTTGGAAACAAAAAATCAGTCAGCATGGCTCGATAGCTCGCCAACAACTTGAGAACGGCGACGAATCGACAAAATTCGGCGTCTTCTTGAACACTTCGCTCTACAGCAGCAATATTCTCTTCTATACGCAAATTTCTTTGTCTTGTTGATGGTAAAATTAGTGCGAAAAAGATCAATAACTGCACGAATTGCTTGCTCACTAGGCCAATTATGTTGACCGTAAAATTAACGAAGTGCTCTATGAACTTCAAGAACAGATTTAAGTAAAGTAAATTTCGACAATTTGAAAGCGTTGTTCTGGCGTTCAACGATTCCTGGTGAATTGCCAAACCCTTCTAAACAAAAATGTCAGGACAGTGTGACATTGACAGCTGTCAAACCAAACACAACAACTATCGCACCTTCTCATGCAGCTAAAAAAAACACCTTTTAGTTGAAGAGGCTTTTTGTTTTGCCTAGGTTCACCCCGGACTGTTCAGCCACCTCTACATAAGAAGTTAATAAAGCTCTGTAGAATGGGTTTAAGGATTACAATATATTTAGAATAAAATCCAGCACAACCAAGTTTGTTTTAAATCAAGACATGGCACAGTTGAAATCGCATCGAAACTCAACTCCGACAAACCAATGGAAAAAATGCAGGAAACAAGTGCCTATTATTTAAGAAGGCCTGCGATACCGTAAAGTTGATACATATATTGTACGTAGACAGACCAGATCCAGAAGACCCTTATTTTGCAGGGTAACGTCGATTAGCGCAATGTAATGATGAAAAGTGAATTTAATAAAAAAGGTAAGCGAGCCTCTTCTTTAAGGATTCTGAGATTCAAGGAGTTGACATGTAGGTAATCTCCGGCAAAGAAACTTTCCTTCTAAAACACTATGGCTCCTAAAGAGGCTCGGGATATTTAGGTTTTTTGTGTTTTGTAAATTACACTTCCTGCAATACGGCATGCAACCGAAGAACTCTGCTTATTGACGGGTTATATGTGACATACGAAGTGACTTATGTCTTTTGAAGTCAAGTGATAATTAAGTTCAGTTTCTCAGCTGAATCGTATTACCTTGTTAACTGAAATCTTAAGCCGGAACTGCTTAGGATTTTCTTGGAACAGAGAGCTATAATACTATTTTTCATCTTCTCATCCAATCGACAATGTATCAGATTCCCATGGCTTTCACCCAGACTTCGTATTACAACCAACATGGTGAATCTGTCGACATTCTTGATGAAATTTGACAACCAACCAAAATAATCTCAACAATTTTGAGATACATATTTACAACCAAGATCCCAGAAACAGGTAAGCCAGACTATATACCTACATTCCCTCTAGATTTGTACAAATTTTGTAAATTTGAGTCCATTTCACCAAAATGTCTTCGCCTCGAAGGATCAAAATATTTCTCCAAATTTTATCTATGTATCTTCTCTTTGGGAAACTTTAAAAGCATCCCTCTTTACAGTTGCCTTTTCAAATTCCATTTAATTATGACAGACTAGGGGCAATAAACCCATAAAAATCCGTCCCAGCCCAAGAGAATTCTCGTTTGAATAATTCAAATTGCCAGTGATCCCGCCCGACTATAGGTACCTGTCCCTCATTCCATTTACATTTTCCACTTGATTTGGTAGTACCTTTCGAGTGGTCCTTTTCAAAATTATTAAATAGCAAGAGTTAATTCATGTACACATCAATTGAATCTCCTAAAGAGCGTCTTGTTTATCCTATCACAGGTCGAACCTGTACCGGAGATACTCGTATTTTCCGCTGCAAGGCACTGAATAATTAACCATGTAACCCAAGTGGACTTAAAGACCCAAAGGGGCCAAATTCCATAAACCAATCCAAAGATGTACATACGCAGATGAAACAAATAAATACATCAACACTTACAACCGGGTTAAAGGATGTTAACCTGGTGAAACACAAACAATCGCCGCATCTTTGAAGGCGTATGGTATCTGAACATTAACCCTGTATAGGTTTCGCGTGTGCCTCCAAGTCGGAATTCATATACCATGCATTAATTTGGAGATCCATTTCTCAATCCATCGCATTGGTTTAATGAAAGCCAGATAGGAGTGTTACCTTCAGGCGGTTCTGTACTTTTGGCATTGGTTACATTAGGGGATAACGTTGCAGTGGCTTACGTAGTCACCCCCGATAATCGTATCTATCGATGAGCCAGCTGTGTCCTGTGCATATATAAAATTTGAAGGAAATACGTCGAAGGGCTGACGTATGAATGGAATTGGAACCATCGACCAGACACAACAGAATCTAAATGAGTAACGCAAAGCTAGTCTTCGAGCAATAGATGTACTTGGACCGCCATGCTACACATTAACATAGTTGAGCTACTTCCTGATGTTGTTGAACATGTGTTTGGCCGGGAAAGATAGTCGTAACGGCGGCGGCGGCTGCATATGTTTATGATAATCCACAATTATATGGTGTGCCATTATCGGTTGACAGTTAGCTTGACGTTCTGCTGGGCATTTGCAAAAGTTAATCTTGCGTGCCCTGAGGAAGTTTGCAGGTCAAGTAATTATGTATATCTTTGAGGTTAATTGGCATAGCCAGTACTCAAATAGTCTTAATTGCTTTAGGTTGGAACATTCTTTGGGTATTCGTGTCTAATTGAATTAGATAGTACTAATAGGAAGGTTGCTTCTCAAACAATAAGACAATTTCCAAGTACCACCGATCAAAATTAACTTAACAGCTTTAATGATTCCAATCCAATTTGGTTGTACCGCTCAAGAGCTTGGCCACAAATGAGACGAAAAAGAAGCTGTAACTAGAGTAAGTGTGGTGTGATGGGGCCATTATATCGGGATTTTGTGGCAAACAACAAAAGAAGCGCAAAGTTGGAGCAAGGACAAATTTGCTAGTATTTCTAAAGCCTTGGGACAACGAAGAATAGTTTCTGCAAAGTAGCATTCCCTTCCATTCCCTTGACAGTCACACACATGACTTGTTTCACTAAATAAAGGCGATAATGTTGATGTAGGGACTCCTTTAAAATTGTCTTCATTACCATATCTTGACTATTGAAATCTACTGTGTTGCTTCAAATGAGAGAGCTCAAATTCAGAGATGGCATTGATGGTGTGGTGAAAGAGCAGCCCTCACTTAAGGTGTACTCATGAAGTGAATGAATCAGTTGGTTATTTATGAAACTCTAAATACGAGTATCTAATGATTTGTGTTGGTCAGCAATATTCAAAGGACAGACAGACAAACCATTTAGATCTCGAAAGTGGTATCTTCCTAGAGATTGTGAGGAGTACCCAGTCGTTATGCGTCTCTTCAGAGTACCACTATTATAAAGAATGTTCTTGTTAACCAAGTACTAATTTCAGACATTTATATCTGTCAAACTAATTGGCAGATTCCAAACTGTCACACATGCACTTCAACATTCTAACAAATTTCAGAAATTTGGCTCCAAAATCATGGTTATGTGCGGCAAACTTATAGAACACTTGCACCATATTTGCTTACTAACTTTAGGTGGCGCTACGGTCCGGGATGGACCTGTGCGTCAGTCAGCAAGAATCTCTAGCGAGCTCGATCTTTTGTTAGTTTGGGGGTGGGAATAGAAGAACTTTCGGAACGGAGCGTTGGTGTCTATCCGCTCAACATGACCCATCCATCTCAGTCGTTGAATTTTTACCCTTCTGGCTAGGTCGATGTCTCTGCACAGTCCGTACAGTTTGTTGTTTTATCTTCACTCACCGTCAATGTAGATGGGACCGAAAATTACTCGACAAATTTTTCTCTCAAAGCAACTAAGAGCACCCTTAGACGGCAGGGATGCCAAAACTAGACATTGCTCTGTAAAGCTCGTATTTATAGATGCTGTCATACGCGGCCTTAAAATCGATAAATAGATGGTGTGTATCGATCTAAAGTTCATGGGTTTTCTCCAAAATCTGGCGTGGTGTGAGTATTTGACCGATTGTGGATTTCGGATAAGCCCGCCGAGGATAATTTTAGTGTAATAGCTTGGGTACTGCTCGTAGTTCTTGTTCGAGAGATCTTAGAAGCTGTCTCTGGTGTCGTCTTACTTCTGCACCATATTAGACAGTACATACCGTATTGTTGCATCGAAATTTCGGTGCATGGGCCCAAAATCAACTCGCTGTTTTATCAAAAAATTGTGTTCAGCGATGAGGCTCGTTTTTGGCGCAATTTGCTTTGTCAATAAGCAAAATTGTCGCATTTAAAGCGAAGACAATCGACATGAGTTAAAAATAGTAAAGTGCGATCTTTGGGCTGGTGGAGTCAATTGACCATATTTTTCAAAATTCAAGCTAATCACCGTGCCACTGTCGAGGGGTATTCGCCATCGAGACGTGATTAATGACTTTGTCGTTCCCCGATTGAATAGCATGAATGTGGAAGAGATATGGTTTCAGCAGGATGTGTTGTACAGCAAATGAAATAATCAACTTGTTGAAGGAAACATTTGATGAAGGCTTGATGGACCTGTAGATTTGCCTCCAGAATCTCTTTTTGTGACGCCCTTTGTTTTGTTTTTCTTTGAAGATGCGTAAAGTCAACAATCGACGCATTTAAACCCAACACTATTGTTATGTTATTGAGGATATACGTCCACGAATGCTTGGAAAATTGGTTTTAAACCTTGTCTCTCGGATGATCCAGCCGTCGTTGTGGGCATATGGCCGAAATTGTATTTGAAAATTAATTACATTTTAAATTTCATGTTTTTCGTTTAAAATTAGAGTTAGTACAGAGTTATGTAAATCGAGATGGCTCACAGCTGTCACAATGAGAAAGTCTATGACTGTGCTAGGTGAGTGCTCGGTAGTATCGTATCCTGCCAATCATTCAGCTGCAAATGTTGCTGTGGCATCCATGTGCCTGAACCTTAACAGAATTTTGCAATTTTATTCTGTTTGACTATCTTGTTAAGGTGTAGCCACCGTTGATTAGATGATGTTTGAGCTACGTTTCAGCTTGGTAAAGAACTGAGATGTTGGCTTGTAGCTGTAGATCAAACGTAGAGTGTACATAAGCACAGATACTCATAAACAAAAAGAGTAGAAAAAATCTTCTATACGATGTTTATATGGCTGGGGACCAACATGTGTAAATCTGTCAGGCAGAGCGTTTCGTAAAAGAGAAGATAAGTCAACGCTGCAAATCACGATAAGGGGTGATGGTATCTTAGCCAACGTTAAACAAGAATTCCAGCTCTGTTGGCATAGATGACGAATCTACCAACGAAACCAGAAATTTCTTGCTAGATTGTGCAATAATATTCAGCAAAAGAGTCTAAAAATTGTTTGTCCGAATCAGAAAGGACGCAATATTTCTCCAAGTAATCCGAACAATAAGTTATCTATCATTATACGCAGTGTGACAAATGAAATCCCGAACAGGAGCCCTTTCCCATCAACCAAGAGCACTATATATGTATCCAGATAAGCACTTTTAAGCTTCAATCTTTCTCTACTATTCGCCAAAATTTTATGACATTGGGTTGACATGTAACAATTATAAAAATTATTTTTCCAGAACACCTTTTCATCTGAAACGAAGAACGGTCACTAAATTCCACGCAGTACTTGGTAAGAATGCATCAGAAACATTCCAATTGATGCAACAAGTGCCCCTTGATCATTGTCTGAATAGAACAATTGTTTTCGAGTGGCATAGACGTTATTTGGGCGGCAGTGAGACGCTGGAATATGACAAATATACAGGAGGCCCAATTCCAGTTCGAGCGCCTGAAATGATCCAAAAACTACGTTATTTTGTTGCAGAAGTCCGCAATGCTTCACTGAATATGAGAAAGAGGCCTTAAGCATCAATAATGAAACTATTCGAACCATTGTTTACGGATTTTTGGACAACACAAAAGTCTGTGCAAAATTTATTGCACAAACATTGAATGGTGATCAAAAATTGATGAGAGTCTGGCGTTCCAGAGACGACATTGCGGCCCCATGAAATGTTACGTGTGATGAAAAGGAAGACAATACGTATCACATTCTTCGATAGCAGGAGAATCATCTGCAAGAAATTCGTTCAATTTGGTGAAACAGCTACTGCTTCAGATGATCTTAAAATTGATTGATAGAATCCGTCGTATTCGATACGAAGATCGCGATCCAAAAAGTTGGTCTCTGTCGTCAATTTTTGTCTCGAAATCAAGTGTGTGTGTTCAATTAACTGCTGTATTAACCTGATTTGGCACCGTGTGACTTCTATTAGTTCCCGAAATTGAAACTAAAATTCAAAGAACGCTTTTTTGATGACACTCCGATTATTTAGGCGCCTTCGACACGGGCACTGGAGGCAATTCCTCAAAATGAGCTAAAGCAGGCATTTGACTCACTATTGAATCGCTGTATCAAGTGTATTGAATCGAAGTTTTTGAATAAGAACACCGAAAAATAAACAGAATTCGAGTTTGAACTATTTTTTCTCTCGCCAGTCCGGGATATTAGCTGTCACACTGTGTATGTGACAAGCTAATTTTCTGCAGCGGTTCCAGGAAAAATTACAGTGTCTATACTGAACAAATTTACAAAACTATTAAAACCAGCTAGGACTAGGAGATGACAACCAATTTATTGGCTTAAATTGTTGGGACACGTAAAATGTATGAAAACCTTTTTATGTGACGAGTACAAGGGAATATTCTTCTCAATCCATTTTCTGTGCAAAATACGTTGTATTGGCCCAATATTCATGCTGAACCCTATGGCTAAAGAAGATGTTAGTTAGAGGTTTCCTTACTTGTATGATACTTAAAGCAAGGACAGGAAAAACCTCTCAGTATAACGTCCCAGAAATTCAATTTGATGGAAAGGAGTCTAAAACATACGTCCAATAGCCTCGTCCCTAAATCGTTCAGTCATCGATCATTTTTCCTCCGTTTCAACAACCAGTCAAATACAGTCTGTTAACTTTATCATGTAACCTAAAACTTTCATCGAAAATCTTAGACATGTGTTGCACCACGCCATTAATGTGGATTAAGAATAACAAGGATTTGTTTTGTAATTCGGCTTACATCCCCAAAGAACCCGCAGTCCATGCTCAAGCAACAGTCAATCTTCCAAACAACTCAATCAAATACGAGTACCCTCAAGACTTTATGATTGAGGCTCATATTTGTACTCGATTTGTCATGTCAAAGTGTATTACAGACTAAAGACCTTAGCAAAGCTGAAAGTTAAACAAAATCGATGAGCGACAAAATTGGTCTTTAAAAAATATTTCAAGTATCATTTGCCATAATCAAACAGTAACCTCTTACGAAACAACCTTCCTCCGCTGTTGTTCTACTTTCAATGAATGCCAGTACCACTACCTACATCCAGTTTTAAATATCCATTCCCTGTTGAGGCAGAAAAACTTTTTCAAATAACTGGAATCGCTTCCAAAGTACAAAATAATCATTTGGTCCATTTCGTGCCATGGCCATATCTCCATTGCCAACAATCCAATCTCCACTTACCCCACTCTGAAATAATACCTTGAACTGGAAATCGAAAAGCAGGCAAGCCATCAAAACTCAAGACAATGCCACAGGACGAGACCTTAAGTAAAAACTTTAGCACAGCAGAGGCCATGAACTTAAATCAAATTAAGGAAGAGAACTTATTAACTTTAACTGCGTCGTCTTTGGCTCTCGGCATTGGTTTGTGAATTTCGGTTGTTCCCATCCAAGTCCAGCATTGGGGTTGTTTATAGCTAGAAATCGTAGTTATAGTAGTCATAGTCGTAGTCATACTCGTACGTCCGGTTGACTTCATTCGTCCTAAATAAATAGCAAACGCAAGCGGTTTGATAATTACCGTTGGGCATCGAGTTTAAATTACTCGGAAGAAGTTGCCAAAAGTTTCTCTTCCCTCCCCTTTATGTATACTCGTCTTCCAATCATTCCTACTGTTCCTTCACAGGGTAGTCGAGAGGCAGTAAGACTCCACTTTAGCAGATCCATCCTTCCTCATCAGTTTTTGGAGGTTCTTTAAAATTTATTAGCACACTGCAGATACGAATAGTAAAACAAATCTCGTTTTCTAATAACCAGGATATAGAATCTACCTATACACGGAAGCACTATAGTCGCCATTTTGTTTGTATTCATTTTCGTTTTGTATTTTGTATTTTGTTTACGAAGATTTTTCAGTTTTCGATTAGAGAATTCGGTTTTAGAGGATATGGTGTGTCAGAGGGCATTCGTATCCCTAATGGTATCTGCTAGCGGTCGCGATGGTAGATGGGAAAGTTTACCGTTTCGGAGAAAGTTTTAATCACCTCTAAATTGTTTATAGGGACATGCCTTGAATATACATAGCTCGTAGCTCGTGTTGAGTCTGTTTTTGCTTCTCCTTCTCTTTCTTCTTTTGCGTTTTCTCCTTCTGTTTGCTCTAGTCCTTTGAATTGATTTGAATAGACTATGAGGTGGAGGATCTGTGGTAATGAGGATTGAGGTGGAAAGGATTGTTCTGGTCGTTGGAAGTCTGTCGTAACCATCGATTCGAAAGGATATCCAGGTGAAGCTCAAACTTTTACTCAGAGATAGATCATTTTGTGTTTGTACAGCTTGCAGGGGGATGGGATATTTTCATGGATTATCAATATATACCCAGACCACGGCAGATGCCAGAGTATAGGAGAAAAGTTTGGCGTCCGTATACATACATGCGTACTCGTATTTGTAGTCAGCTTGAAGCAGTGGTGTAATTTCGTTAAGGTCGAATTAATTAATAAACTCGAGGATTGACAAAAAACATGAAACGTTAAGTGGTCAGGAGTTGGTTTCGGAATGGCTAGAGGAGAGTATAAATAAGGACATGAATGAATATCTGGGGTGAAATTTCGGGAAACATTTGGCTAATTATAGCTATGGAATTTGAATGCGATGAATAATAAAATATTTAAAAGTGCTAAGTGCGGTAAGTAATTATTTCAATTTAGGCCATTGATGAGGGGAATGCAGAAGATCCTTTTTAGACTGAGTAAATGAGTGATTGAACTTTTTAACCTTCGCTACTTCGTATATTTAATTGAAAAACTTCTTTCGTGACTGACATGATGTGGTTGTGGACGGGCATCTGGGTTGTTCAGGCTGGGTAACTATCAGCACATATTTCGAAACCTGATCCTCGTTGAAATGTGTTGAAAATCGTCAGCAGAAAATCTTAAACTGGTAACAAAGGCCATTGACTGATGCTGATTACTATTAGGATTCTGTTATGAATGAGAAGAAGTGTCATGATCCTCATCTACGAAGTCTGATGGAGATACTTAGGAACTCAAAGACGACAAGGAAAGGATTGCAAATGCTTAAGGTGATGAGTGACAGCCTGACTAGATAAGTTGTGCAAAAGAATAGCATGAGATCTTTAGGGTAATATTGGATTCTGTCTGTGGGTGATTGCCGTTTAATTTTACTTCTAATGAGGATGCACCAGTACTTGTTCCCAACGAAAGAAAATCGTCACCTTACTAGTCGATGAATAAGAGAGCAGAGTCTCGTACATTCTCGTCTTCATCTTGCGGTTTTGGGCATTGGGCAAGTGTTAATTATGATTTTTGTGTCCCAAGATACTAAACAAAGTCTAGACTTCAATGACAATTCATTTAATGGTTTTGCTTCTCCATGACCCATTCCCACCGATTTCACCTAAGAAATCATGCTCCTAAACTTCTGGTTCTACCACTGAATGTTTGCTAGCAATTGCTCGTTTTGAATGCCTTCCTTATCTCGTATGCAACCTTAACTATAATATTTGTCACCTCTATGCAGCCACGTGAGCAGCGTTTGAGTCATCATCCAGTTTCTGGGGTACATAATTTGTAGTGACTAAAAATTGTTTGTCGAAAAAGTACACCTGGATAAGATTCAGACTTTTCTTTTGAATTTGTAGGCCTGAAAGCCCATTCAGTAACTATTCTCACAACACTGCAATTATATTTCAGTCACCTCAGATGCACCTTATGGGACAATCTGCTAGTCCTGGAAGGAGTGCGCAATTTGCTATTTCTTGTTCCGCCATCAATTTAATGAAATCCAGAACTTGGTAGTTACCCCTTGCCGCACACTTCGTATCCCAAGAAGTCGATATTACTGTGCAGGAAAGTGTACTAACCCACTTTGGGCGTTACACCGGAATCTGACCTTCAGTTAGGACTTCAAGGGAATTCCAGGGTTGTTGAAGGCATTCCTGAACAGTTATACTATAACATACTGTGTTTTATAATATCACCCCACCGCAATTAGGTCTCCCTACTTGTCCTACGGATTTACACGGCAATTATAAAGGGGGACCAGATGATATATTGGAATTTTGATATTTTTTTCTAACTGTCAAAATACTCGCTTACCGAACGTGCAAAAATAATTAAAAAATATTATCGAAATTCCGGCTCAGTTGTAAATACGAAACGTGAATTTTGTCGTGAGGTCGGTCGTCATCATGGCCTGGGTGATGAACTGCACATGCAGTTCGTCGCACCGTGAAAAAGCTTTAGTGTGAGTACACTCTTATGAATTTAAGGCCACCAAACAGATAGAGATTGGTGAGAAATGAAGAAAACATAGCCGCCGTAGCGGCCAGTATCAACGAATACCCAGAAATGTCGATTCGGAGCGAATCAGCTGAGTTGTGTATGGCCAGAGAGTCAACCCGGGTTATTTTGCGGTTGGATTTGGGCCTACATTCGTATAAGATTGTGCTTACGTAAGAATTTCATTCGGACGACCATAGACAACGCCGTGTCTCATTAGGCGCTGGAAATGTTGGCCGTAAATCTAAATTTTAACCAAAAAATCATCTTATCGGACGACGACCGTTTTAGGCTCAGCGGTTATGTCGGTCAAGCTTCAATGCATCCACAAAGACTGATTGTTTGGTGTGGTTTATGGTATGCTGGCGTTGAAATGAGGAAGGCGACACCGTCAATGGTCTCAGGTATAGAGCGATATTAATCGACTTTCAGTGGTCAGAGCTCGACAACATCGATATATCCGTGCTGTAGTTTCGATAAGACGGCGCTAAATGCCATATAAGCGACGCAACGCTCGAAGCTGTAAAGGAGTAACTTTACGACTGGGTCAACTCAACATTATTTTCTCTGGGGCTACGTCAAGACCTTGGTCTACGCTAACAAGCCAAACACTTTAGACGAGCTCGATGCCAACATTCGATACGATAGTTGCCGGCATAAAGCCGCACATATTAGACCGAGTCATGAAGACTTCGACCGACCGCTTGAAGCCCTGCCGGGGAAGCTGAGGCCGCAACTTGAATGATGTGATATTCCACGAAGTAATGTGAACTAGAAGTCCACATCTTGAGAGACTGTGGCCAGTGATCGACCCACCAAAGTTATGCAGTTGCATATTTATTGAAAATTTCATCAAGAAGATACCTTCCGAATTGATTCCCCAGAAGGTGAATAAGCATCTGTCTTCGGAACAGAGATAAACGGCCAGAATCAATACTTTTATTACAAAGGAGACTAACTCTTCTAGGTCTTATGGTTCTGACTTGACAAACATGATAATGACTCTGTTACCTCATTCAGAGTAATACAATCGAAAGGATGACTTCATTAAGCCTTGCAATGGGCTTTTAGTAAACAAGATAGCCTATGAACCTACTGAGAAAGGCTCAGAGAAGGACTTTTTAGGGCCCGGGTGTGCGCTTAGAATGTCTGCTTTATTAGTTGGTACTATCGTCAATATTTTGATTTTTTTAAAGATATCTGGGGGTTACATGACTACTAACGACACAGTTAACCCACATCACTGTCTTCTGTCTTAAAACTCGTTGCAAAGAGTTGATGTGGTGGATGGTGGACACTTTATCACTTCAGCGATGCCTCATATTTATGCAAAAGCCATTGACATTTCGTCTAAAAGGATGACATGTCAGTAGAAGAAGTATTGTACTTTGCGTACCAGCAGCTATTCATATATAAATTGTTCCGTCAAACAGCAATTTTTTTGTTTTTATAAGAAGGATCCTAAAATTGTATTCTATGTGCGGGCGATGAAAAACTAGAGAGGAAAGAAAAAGAGGTACCGATGCACTTTGGTTTTGAATGTTTGCCGGTTATAATGACAAGGAAACAAAGAGTATGAGTTTAAAGTGGAGAAATATTACTGGCAATTTCGGTGGAGTACTGGTGGTAGAACAAGGTGAGACAGGAGACATCATGTTGGTACAATGAGGTAATATCAATTATATCTGAGCTTGATCGACGTTCACTTTTGAGATTAAAGCGAAAACAAACCATCTTTGAATGCGTTACTTAGAATAGTTGGACAATTCCAAGCAAGACCTGAGCACCCGTCCAATTACAGAGGCTACGTCTTTACAAAAGCGGTATCTTTTACTCAGAAGGATAGACCAAAGTTGCTCTTATTAAAGTCACGCCGCCAGTCGATACAACTCTATACAAAGGTAGCCAGGAGCCCTTGGAACTTCGGTTCCAGCCTTACTTGTTGTGGTTTAAACCTCAGTTCGCAGGAAGGGTTTTCCGATTATCAATGAAAAAGGAGCCCTGGATATGAACGACGATTTGTGATGGAGATGGGCTTTTAGTCAATCCTCTCGAAATTCAGATTTTTCGTTCACTAGAAGAGAGAGCTGATTGGTCTGCTGTGCTTAAAAGGAATTACGAAGTAGAATATCTGAGTGCTATTTTATATAGCAAATTTCTAAATTTATTGCTAAAGATCGTCTCAGCTAAGTAATAAGCCAGAAAAATGAAGTCGCACTTTCACGGATGACTTCTTAGTCAATTTAGGATGAAGCACTCATGTTATTTTAAAGTAGCAGGGAAGAATCTGTATTTGAAGCTGCGCTTCCAAGTTAGTTTGAGAATGCATGGCATGGCAAAATATTCCGATGTGAACATGATGACGCCACCGCGTAGGACTATCTCTGTAATTGTACAATGGACTAGATCTACGCCGCAGAGCACTATTTTAATAGAGAAAAACAAAGCAAGTAAGAATATTTTGACAACGTAAGCTGCTTACTTCTTTGACAAAATTTATTTTAAGGCCTTCCCTACCCAAAAGTAGTCGTTGCTTCCTTTATCCTTTGAAAGCTTCCACTGTTGGTATGGAAAACTAACCTCAGCTCACTCTCTTTCAACTCCAATCATAATCAACATTGTGACTTCTAAAATATGTTGCGTCACAGGCCAAGATATCTCAATTACAGAAAGATTATTTTAAAATTAACAAAGAACTGCTTTGGAGTGGAAATAACCAGTAAAACCCATTTGCAAGTGCCCAATGGGATGTAATTGAATTTTCAGTTCATACGGACTCGATGCATAAATTTCACTTTCAAATCCAACCTTAATAGATTTGCAATTGCAATCGATGACCTAATATTCAAGTATTCTTGTCATGAAAATTGAAACAAATGTTCATTCAATAGATCAGAACTCACACACATTGATACGAGTACATGGAGGTCTATTGAAGGATACGTTTTCCAGTTACTATGTGATTAACTCAAACAAATCGATATAAAGAGATGCGTCGGTTTAAAGGCGACCAACCGACAAAGTCTGAGACATAACTACAAGTAGATAGGATTCGGTTTAAACCTCATCTCTAGGAGAGCACCCAACCATTGAAACCATTATTTCGAATAGTTTCTCGGCCTCCTGACAGGCCTTCACTTCCATTCGCTATAATTGAATTCCATGCATACTAAGTGATCCATTGGATGTACGACTATATGTAGTAGTCGTATGCGTATCGTACTATAGTATACTTTGTGTTCTGTATTTCTCTCTGATGAAATAGGGATACATTTGTGGCTGCATATCTTCGCAGGCAGTTTACTTATTATACAATACTTACCGCTATATACTGCCATCCTTTGTTGACTCTGACCAATAATGCCTCCTCCTCAGTGATGTAGGCTATCGTTCCGGCCGGACTCATGGCTGACTTCTGTGGAGGAAAACGAATTAAAACCAAAAGTATTGATATTCGTGCTTAATCAAGTTATTAATTTAAATCTATTCGTACGTTATGCTTTGTAATTGTACAGGACGACAATTTCCATAGGACAACTCTGGGAATTTTCATTACAAATGCGACTACGACTAAAATGACGAACGAATGTGAAACTGAACTGGGCTGCAAATTTGAAACGTCATTCTGCAATCAGGAGAACCGATTTCGTTTGTCACTGACTTGAAGTTGAAAGTCAGTAGTAGGTTTGGCTAACCTGTCAGGTAATAGTACGAGTATGTGTACCCTATAGCATCTCTCCGAACATAAGTCTGTGTGGTTTTGGTCAGGATATCATCTTCTACATGCATTTTGATGGAATGGAGAGTTGTGATAGTGATTTACTGTAAATTAAAGTCTAATGAATGTTAGGCAGCAGTTTGAATTAATTTCGAAGCAATTCACTGCATGCGGTGGCATAATTGCAAATATTTAGGCATACAAGTGGACGTGCGGTCAACTGGGATGCAGGTCAAGTTGTTAGCAAATAATGCAATCATGCCATGGTGAGAGATACGAATGCTAATACAACTACTCGTATTCGTACGTAGCAAAGGATACAGTTGAATTGAAAACGCTTTCCATTTGATTTAATATCTTCCGCTACAAGTATACATTTATGAATAGGTATAGGTTGTAGCAGGATATCGCGCAAATTGTATCTGGAGAATAGTAGACCAATTTTCATAGATAATCGGTTTGAAAAGATCTACGGATATGAAGTGGAAAATTCATTTTGGTGTATCATTGACGGAAAATAATCTTTCAAATAGAAGGCCAATTCGTAGAAACCTAAATATGTTGGCCTCTTCAAAGAGTTGGTGCTTTAAATGGAATGGTGGTTGAGGTGGGTTTCTACTTGACCATCTCCTATTTCCGGTATACATACATATTGGTCATAAATTAAGCTTAAATCAACTCAGGGGCTTAAAGGCATCAAATAGAAGTTTCCCAGAGTCGTGAATAATCGGCCTTGTAACCCTTTGATGCGCCAATTATATTCCAGCTCAGATAAACATATTTCTGTTAGGTGTTGGGTTATTTTGATGGAAGGAGATGTTGCCATTTGGCATTCGTGGACAGTGAGGGGTGTAAATAAAGGGTGGACCAACGGATGGTGTGGATGTCAATTACTGTCATTTACTGAATTCCATCTGGCATTTTGTCATTCAATCTCATTACGAAAATGGGCGATTTGTAAAAGTAACATTTCGTAAAATTGGTGATTCTTTCGGTCAACATAATCACCCTAATGAGACTGGAATTCATGCAATAATAACGCGTTTTGAAGAAACTGCCTCGGTATCAGTTCAAACTCCATATCAGCATGCTCGACTAGGACGTACTCGCCAAAATATCAGCACGGTGCGCAAAAGTGTTCAAAACCAGCCAGGTACCTCAATTTGTCGCTCAAGTCAACAATTGGGCCTCACTAATGGTACTTATGGGACTTTACGGCGAATTTTAAAAGCCGATCTTCATTTGCACGCCTATAAAATCCAAATTACACAACAATTGAAGTATTTGGATTATCTACGACGTCACCAGGACAATTCGTCATCGAATGTGATCTTTCCCGATGAAGCCCGTTTTCGGATGGGTGGTTACGAAAATAAGTACGCCAAATAAGTCACTGTGTGGTGCGGATTATGGATTGGCGTCATCATGGGCCCCTACTTTTTCGAAGATGAGGCTGGAAAATTACATTAAATGGAGAATGGAGAACGTTACAGCAACGTGTTGAGTAATATTTAAAAAAAAATGAATGAATTGGGTCTGAACTGGATCCAGAGAATGGCGGAAAGAAAAGACCGTGAACAACACAAGAAAAGGCAGAAGGGCAAAGGAGTGAACAGGCGACAAAAGGACCACCATGAACACCACAAAGAGTCAAAGGCAATAGAGTGGAAGGTGGACTCAGTCTTAACTTAAAATAAAAAAAAAACTCAAGTCATCTTGCCATGGCACCCAAGGCCGCACCCAAAGAGATGCTATTTACTAGTCTTGACACGGTTATTCATCCTTCTTTTGTCTGACTCATCACATCGCAGCAAGAAGACGTTTATATCTCCTTTAGAGCTGCACACTAGGCTATCTTTTATTTGTTAACTGATTCATGTCCACATCCGAAGGCTTTCTGCGTTCTGCAAGGTAGCTGAACGCTGAACGCATCCGTAGCCGTCTTACGTGGCCGAGTAGTTAATTTCACCAACCAGCTCCAACCTGGAGGACAAGGGACTCTCTGGGATTCATTGGGTAGAAGCGGACTCTTTTAGGGTTCACCCGCCACTATCTCTATACAACTTAAACTCTAACCAGACTTGGAAAGAATGATTTTATCGCTCTCTGCCAACCTTTGATCCGAATTTATCCGTACGGAGTACGTCTTCCGTCTGAAGTTTCTATTTTCTCATCTTCAAGACTCGTGTTCAAAAAACTGGGAAGTCGACCGAGTCGAGACGAACTTCATGTTTATCCCTTCTAGTCTTGGCTCTTGTGTAGAGCCGTAGTATACGTACTATACATATATGCAAGTCTTGTTTTACTGCATTTCCATCACTCAATAAAGGTTTCCTCTATCAATGGTAGCTTATATAATATATTTGATGCCTCCGGAGGAATTTAAAGATAAACAATATGTTAAGGTCCTTGCAGGCACTTGCAACAACTGCATCGCGGAAGAATCAATCGACCTATGAACGTTGTGACTCTTGGTGTCATGTAGACTTGATTCGAAAACATGGGTTTTCAACAACGCAGGATGGTGCTACTGCAAGTCATCATCAATCAATGAATTGATTGCTTTCATTTGAAGATCGCATTGTTTCGGTTAGAGGAGAAGAGGATCGGGCTCCGAGGTCATGCGATTTGACACCTTAAGACTTCTTCCTGTGGGGTTATTTGAAGAGTAAGGTCTACCTACGCCAATAACCCAGCTATAATTCAGGGTCCCAAATATAACCCACTTCTTCTTCAAATCGATAATTTGACTTTTGGAGGGTCGCTTGCAACAGAAGCCGTGCTGGTGATATGAACGATGTTGTATTTTATTCATAATTGCCATAGATGGAGCTTTATTTATCAAAAAAATTCTACAATAATTCCATAATAAATGTGTATTTAGTCTAATGAAAACTTCCACATTAGCTGTTGGCTCACCGTTTACTTCTGTGATACAACATGTTTTTATGTTTTTGTTAAGTGAAGCAAGGAACAGCATCGCATTCGACTGTAGCCCGTTAGGTATAAACTTGCGAATGACTGTAGCTGTCGTACCTTGGATTGTATGGCGGATTTCGACGCCTTTGTTTTGTTGTGATAATGATAAGTGATGTTCAGTTGCAGAGAGGGACTTCGAAGACTCCACACACAGAAATAAGGGTCGTCTTGTCTTTCTACCTTCAAGTTGTGGATTACTTTTAATAAGAGTTTTTGCCACAATCAGTTCAAACTTAATTCACAGGGGCTATGTTCATATACCAATCAATGACTCTAAAGTAGTAATTCTAGCGCTTGTGATTACTCCGGCATAATTCAGTCAACATGTCCGCTTAATAAGCACCTCTCATTCAACGATGGTACTCCCTTACAATGCTTGGTCTTTCAATGTCAATAGATTTCTAAGAAGCACAATCTTATTTATGGCATGAGTCCATTAGATCCACACTAAAGGAAACAGAAATAAGTTGAACTACTCTATTATTATAAGAACTGAAGCCAGCCGACCTTCTGAATCATCTTCAGTCGTTGGGATCTTGAAAATCTTCCGACATTTCTGCTATATCAATAAGATAAGCAAAATAGCTGTACTTTGGGAACCGAACAATTCGAAAAGGCTCAAGAGCTGCCATAACGTCTAGAAAAAAAAAAAGATTCTCTGTGGTTTATGAGTTTTTGGAATCATCGGTCAATATTTCTTCAAAACCGCGCAAGTTATTGTGCTACGACTAAATGAAAGTGAATCCTGTTTTCACTACTACATTTGGTTCCAACAAGACGGCACCAGGGTTAAAACACGGCTTTTTTGCGAGAACGATTCAGTGAGCAGGTTATTTCACGACGAATTAGGGGCCTGGATCAAGCCTAGATCGAGTCATTGGTCTTACACCATTCGTTATGCCTGAACGCGTCATCGACAATTGGAACATTAGAATGGACCATGTTAGCCACAGTTCCGGCCAACATTTGAAATAAATAATCCTCAAGAAATAAATATTTAAAACGGTTCTCTTGTATGATAATAAAGATTATCCGATAAAATTGAATTTTTCTTAATGTTTTCTATTTTTGAAAATCGTACCTCTTAAAGAATCACCCTTTACTTTAAACTACCGTCTGTCAATAAACTGACAGGCAAGTGACTAAATTGTGAAAGTCACCCAAACTAATATTTAATACATTCTACGACGGTTTGGCTGCGAAACTTTTCATACATCATTAAGTCAGATGAAGGTATATTCGCTGAATGGGATCTGAGCTTCATCTGTCCGGTTTTAAAGAAAAGAGAAGCTCTGGACTGTGCAAACTACAGTTTCATTAGTTTACTGAACGTTGCTAACAAGACCATTGCTGCCATATAAAGTGAACGTCTTGAACCGATCGTCAACAACATAATGGGTCCATAGTTGCGGATCTCGGCCCTGACCAACCGCTGTTTCCACGGATTGGAAGAAAATTGAATAGGAAACTCCTTACTTGAGTATCGGAGAAGATACTAATCATAATTTTCTTGTTGTATGGCACAGAAATATGGACACTCTGAAGAGGAGATAAGGCTCTTAATTTTTCTAAGCGAACAATTATCTATTTGACATTTGGCCTCGTCTTAGTACTTACCTATACACTCGAGGTATAGCTGCTTATGTCTGCAGTGGAAAACACCAGAAAAGCCTTTGGTGCGACGAAGACTGCTACTCTAAGCTTGCCCTTGGAAATTGCTGACAAATAGCTTTCGGCCAAAAGGGAACGTATCGGCTGGTTTTATTGTCAGTTCCCTGTAACAATTTCAAGTAGGAAGTGTTTCAGATGCCTCGAATTTGGTCACATGGAAAAAATGTGTACATTTTCGACCGATTGTTCAAATACATGCCTTTAATGTGCAGATAATTTCCATAGGTTGAAGGATTGTAAAGCAGAACCCAAATGCTTCCACTGTTACTCGGAAGTTTTGAACTCTGGGCATATAATTGGCAGCGTCAGGTGTCCAGAATACAAGAATCATTGCGAGACAGCTCAGAATTTCCTTCAGCAATCTGTACATGAACCAAGTTTGACATCGCAAAACTTCGCAAACAATATCTCAAATATAATCCGAGAATTTGGGTAACCGACGCGGCGAACAAGTCTGCGATTTGGACTTCTTTGTACGTACACGGCTGCTACGTTCCTGCCAATGTCCCTATAGCTTCGATGAGATCGTCGAGAGGATAGTGCGGAGGCATACTACCAAAAAGAAAACGAACCATCCTCCTTGAAGTTCTTTCTGGGTTAGATGTAACTGAAGCCAATTCTGGGCTTCCGCTCAATTATCAAGGCTTCGTCCATCAATGACGTTGTCTAATAAAAATCGGGGTTGAGTAAAATTGGATTTATCATAAACAACATCAGACCTTTCGCCACTGATGGTTGCTATGATGTGTCCAGTTATAAGCTTCAGGTCATAGGTCTTGTTGAGTGGCGAGCCTCGCGGGCTTCCGTCCGGGCCTAACTTGTAGCAGGTAGGCCCCCTTGTGGGAGCGTCACGGTGGCTATGGTTTAAACCGAAAACGAAGAGAGGGTGGCCCTACTAGGGCTCAATACCCGCAGTGGAGTTGCTGAAAATACTCGGTACTGAGACCCTAAGACCAGTAAGAGGTTTTAGGTAGGCCGCGAATCATGCCAAGGGTGGAGCTGTGCACTAAACACAGTTCCGCATTGGTATCATTTGTAGCAAATAAGCGATGACAACGCTTTTCTTTGCCCCTATGGATGTATGGGCATCCCGTGAACATTAAACACAAGACATATCTTTAGCCAATGATGGAATCAAATACACCTTTAACAGGGCGGGTACGGGTTCTATTATCGACATTACCTTCGTTAGTGGCGGGCTACTTTGGAATACGACTTGGCGTGTCAGTGGTCACTGCACCCATAGTGATAATAACGCTATTATTATGGTTTCCACCATCCCTTAGGTATTATAGAAAACCCACCTTTAGTCAAAAGATCCAAGTGGAAGAACACATTTGCCGAAGTATTAGAAAGTGTAGAAGCGTCGCCAGCCAACGAATTTGCTAGTCAGGTGACACTTGACGCGTCAATGGCTAGGATACCAACACAATATCGCCATCGCCTGTCCATGAGATCGCTAGAATTTAATTATTATGTCGCGGAGCGCGAAGACAGTATCAAAGGTCCGGAGATTGCTTTACTGATATCAAAGACCTACTACGTACCTACTACGTATAGGGTATAAAACTTAAGTTGGCCATTAAGGCCAGAAAAAAAGTAATGCATCCGTGCACTGTATTACCGACTAAACGGACACGTATGGGATAAAGCGCCCATAATTACTTCGCAGGATAGTAGAGACTCTGATTCCCTTTAAAGAAAACGATGCTCCACTTAGCCCGGCAAGAAGCCAATACCAACAGGCAAAGACAGTGAAATGAGTTTCAAAAAGGAAGATTGGCCGACCTACTTAGGCCAACCACAGATCCTTGGATACTCTGGGAACACAGTGAAGTAAACTATTAAATTACACAGTTCTTTACGGGAATACCTATTCAAGCGAAACTACGACTCATGTTGTTGAGAAAGCTAAGTATGTCTTTTTCTAATGTCCATGATAAGAAAGCGAACGTGAACTTCTCTACGATAAGTTGCTTGTTTGGCCAACAGTGGCGCCCTGCACCTACTGAAGAAGCCAAAGCTCAACACCGTCTGTCGTGAGGTAATACTGAGCCATGGTTTCGCCAGGGAATGACGGTATTTGATTGGTCGAGAAGTTGGTTTCCTAAGTTGGATTCCTTACCAAGGTTTCCACCTTCCCACCCTAAAAGTGGAACACTTCAATCATAATCTTGCAATCAACACTTGCAAACGTAATCCTATAATTTGAACAAAAGGGCTAATTTTCCTATGCAGCAGCCTCGAAAGGACACTCATCTACGAAGTCAATTCATTTGTGGAAGGTCAATATGTAGACATAGAGCGTAGAAATGTAGAATGAGAGGAGCAACTATATCTCTTCGAAACCACACAATTTCAATGAATAGATGTCCTTCATCTGAAGAGCAGCTACGCATTTTCTATTAATCCCAACCGTTCCCCGGGCTGCTTAGCTAAGACCAAAGCCTTATCATTTCCGCCCACTTTATTTCAATTTTTAATTAACCTTATGGAGAATTTAGAGTTGGTAAACTTTCGAGATTACAATTAAAATTGCTTCCGCCTTTTATTTATGAAAAACAAAACCTAATTACCACAGTAACATTGATCTCTGCTGCTGGCTCATCCACCAACCACCAAAATTGTAATATGCAACACAGCCCAAGGTCATTCGTCCTTGTTTTACTTTCTCTTCTGTTGCCAAGTTTGGTCGTCCTGTTTGTGTGTTTTTTTTTTTTTGTTTTTATTAATTTGATAAATTAATTACCTTGGTCATTTCGTCGATGTTGGCAAATGTCAAAGCACCCGGAACGAATCTCATGTTAGACGATGGCAATGATGACGATGGCAACTCATCCTGTCTTCCTGATGGTGGTCCTGTGAAATTAACAAAAGTCCAAAGAGAGAGAAAAAATAAATTATTATTAAATCCACAAACTTGGACACGTGGAGAGAATGATTAAAATTGCTTTCTCTCTCTCTACCCTTAACAAAAATAGAAAACAAAAAGAAAATCAAAAAAAAAAATCGGGTAAAGGTAGAAAAAATGAATCCTGGTGAAGTTGATGAACAGTAAATGCAAAGCAGAAACAAAAATTCGGTGGTGTTGGAAGTTTTTTCTAATTTTTCACTTTTTTAAATTTTTTTTTTGATTTTTGTGCACCTGTTAAACGATATAACGATATGAATATCTCATGCTCATCCACACATACATCACATGAAACGAACACTAACAAACAAAATGGATTTGTGAGTTTACAAGTAAAAAAAAAAATTCGGGTGGTGTAATACCCGATGATAGAGTCGGTTCAGCAGCCCTTCAAATCCAATTGACCCTTTGCTCGAATTTGTAAAATAAAAAGGCAATTCAAAAATAACAAAAAAATGAAAAGATTGCCCACAAAAACTAGAAATGATAAACCTAACTTGGATACATACACTCACGCTAAGAAGGAAAGATTCACTTTGGAATTCAATTTGACGCTTTACATTATTTATTTATTGTCTTTCAAGAAGTGACTTTAATCCGCAGATAGACAGACATCACTTCCTACGTTCGTAAACATCTGCAACGTCATTCGAGAGGAGATCCCACTTATCACCCTGGAGAAGTATATAAATAGGCAGCTGTCATATAGAGGCCGGACCATTTCATACCAACAATGCAAACGTGTCCGGAAGATGGAACCTTTCCACAAAGATGGAAAACACAGCACGTGGTTCTGCTACCAAATGGAAGGAAGCCATCTTCCGATTTCAGAACATGCCCCTTGAACACCATGGAAAAGATTCCCGAAAAGTTTGTTTATAACAGACTGCAACCAATTTGGCTTCAGCTGTTGATGCCATATGAGTGGTAGTCGATATCGGAAAGGTTGACATCGCGGTGGAAAGGTGGCTGAAAGAGTACTGTGCAGCAATTTCACTGGATTTAAAAACCGCTTTTAACTCTGGAAGCTGCTTATTTATTAAAGGGACACTTGCTAGGATAGATCCACAATTCAATTTGATGAGGATAGTCATGAATTATCTCAAAAACAGGAAGCTAAAATTCAACCCCAATGAAGACGTAAAATAGTACAAAGTCCTTGAAGGAATTCCACAGGGGTCGGTCCTAGGGCCACTCTTATGGAATATAGTGTATGATGGAGTACTATGACTAAAGCTGTCCAGTGAAGTAATGAAAATTGCATTCGCCGACGACATTGCCTTCGTGACGGAAGCCACACAGAAGCCGGATTGTAGTTGGCCGAGCATAAAACCGAAGTTGCCTTCATATCAGGTCGGAAGACTATTAAATTCGTCAGTTTTCATATCGGTAATAAAACTATCAGCTTCGAAGAAACAATTAAGTACCTTGAAGTTATGTTGGACAATAAACTGCGGAGTTATATAGGTAAGAAACCGTCGAACTCATAGGCAGCTCTGTCGCTAATATTATTTGACCTGAATACACTAAAAAAAATTCAACTTTCCTAAGTAACAACATCAATCGATCTGTATGCTGCTGTGTGGGAAGACTTCTAACCATCTCGGACAAATAAGCTTTTCCTATAGCTGAAATGGTCATCATTGACAAAGTTGCAGACAACGCGCTCAGAACATGCAGTAGAAAAATCTTGAGTCGCCATAAGGCCAATGGAATCAAGACAATAAAAACTGTAGAAAAGTTCAGTGTCAGTAACTTTTTGGGAGACTAGTTGGACTATTATAACATAAAGCAGATGGTAGTTTCAATTATTGCCAAGATTGGGTAGATCGAAGACACAGGGATTGTAGCTACCACTTTATGCAGTTCTCATCTAGTTTTGGGGGCTATTGCAATACTCCACATCAAAAGGAAGGCACGGAGTCTGCAGTATTCCATTCTATTCGCTATCTGGGATGGGGAGCTAACACACCATACCCATAATCAATAGAGGACCAAATGTTGCGGTCAATGGAAACAATCATAACAAAGGAGTTTCTCAAATACCGCGGGGTGATACTCTACAAATGATTCTAAAGGCTGATTTCCAAAATGGCAACAAAAACGTCTCGCTGAGGCAGTAGTCTCTATGCTTTCTAGAGTGCTCATGCTGATTGGGTATTGGCAGTAAAAGAGTGTGAAAAAGAACTTGTCGTCAGCGTACATACTCTGTTAGCAACTGAGTTAAGTAGCGGTTCTCTAACAACTTCAGATAAGGCAGGCAACCTATGTGTTAGCTGGAATCTCCCTTTAACATCCTCGCAAGGGCGATGGATGTAATGCTGGCGAGATTCAAAGTGGCTGGAGTCCAAATAGATAGAAGAGAAAGAAAGGACAGCAAAGTGGAACAGCTCCACAAAAATAGAATGGACTTGCAAGAAGGGCGAACAGGGACTGAAAACTAACTAAACTAACTTAGTTCTATTAGCTGTTTGAAGGATTTTAGCATGACAGTTCGTCCTTGCGTCCTTTATACCTAAGCGAGGAGGAGGATGCGGTATATAACTACTTTATATATGACATGGTCAACCGGCGAAAACCGGAAGACCCTGTAGGTCGCATAATAGCATCAGATCGTAACTGGACGTAGATTCATTTATTCATAGTCTTTGTGTAGAATGAGCTGCCAAGAAGTCGCTTTTGATAACATCATGTTGTTTCTTATAAGCCTCAGGAAGTAGTACTTTACAGAAGTTCAGGTAGTTGAAGAGTGCATGTATGTAAGCAGACGCGAACTCCAGGTTAATCATAAGACTCAAACCTTGCATAATACTCGTACGTCAAAGAACGGGCGACGGGTTTCGATGAATATAGAAGCGCAAAAAACCCTTTTAACGAGAAATTCTATGTACGTGGCCACACTTGCCTGCCCAAGAACGTCATTCTCATGAACACAGTGGCTACACACAAAAAAAGGCTTCATAGGAATGAAAGCAATTTTGGCAGATGGGGAACGCTTAAATCTAAAACATACGATCAACAACAAGTAAAGATGCTTTGAAAACAGAACAATCACAGAAAATTACATTTTTGAGTCTTCCGTACAATGTGAACCCTCCCACGGTCGGAAAAAAAGTGTGTCAGAAACGAAACGCTTTGAGAAAAGAACATTCATTCTTCTACCGAGAATTATATTTTGGAGTGGACTTTTGGTCGATTTTCGGTGCAATCAATTCCATTCTTTCTGACTCACATAGAATCTACTCTTCTCGCGCGACACGACTTCCATTCCCATGATAATGTGGCCAGGCACTATGAGCACCATGATATAGCTTACTGCAGTATGGAGCGCAAGTCTGTAAAGACACAATTTTTGAACAGCTCTTATTTTTTATTGAAAAACTGGGTTTAGTGACGTGGGTAACATTGGGCTAAATGGGTTTGTGAACAGGCAATTTCCTATCTGGAGTGAAGTAAACCGAGAAGACGTTAATTTTTTTTTTTGTTTTTTTTTTTTTTTTTAATGAATTATATTATTAATGAATGAATGGTCACAGAACAAAGGAAAGCTTGGATATCTACTAGGTTTACGACAAATTTTCCTTAAAATGAGTTTCTGTTAAATCAGCAACGGCTGTATTTTATTTAGGTAGATACCTCCCCAACAAGTAATTCCGTATTGCAGCTTAAAATGGAAAATTCCATAGTAAATTATCTTTAACAGCTTATTTGAGCATAAATTACGCAAAAAGTAAAAATGTCTAAGAGTGCATCGAAAGTACTTTCTCAATGAGTCTGCGTGATTAAAAAAAACTCATTCTAGAATCAAGGGTGAGCCCCAGGTACTTAAAGTCGTCGACTATCTCAATTAAAAACATTTATCACTACAGTTACAGTTAGACAGTTTGTATTTTTCACACTGAGGTGCATGAAAATACACATTAGCCTTCAATTTGTGCGCAGAAGATAAGTTTAAAATCATAATTTTAGTTTTGGGGCTTATAACTAAATTATGTTTTGCAAACCAGTGTCTCAAAAGGTTTAGATCCCGATTTATATCTGAAACCAGGTCCAAAGGACTGTTCAGACCATAAGAGAAGCCTATGTCATCCGCAAATGCAGTAGGTTAACCTTTAAAATGAAGATCAAATAGCGAATTTATATAAATTATAAATAGGATTGGACCCAAAACAGAGCCTTGAGGTACACCCAGTTTCAAGAACTTAATTTCGCTCCTAATTTCAACTATCTTAACTCTCTGCGACCTATTTTCCAGATATGACCTGAACCAATTTAGGATAAATCCACGGAAACCAGCGTTTTCCAGTTTTCTCAACAAAAAATTGTGGTTAACCATATCGAAAGCTTTGGTTATATCAATAAATAAACCAGCCGTACATTTTTTTCCATCGAGGTGTGACATTATTTGAGAACAATACTGTAAGAGTGCGTCCTCTGTCGACTTACCTTTTTGAAATCCAAATTGGACGGGATTGAAGAAATTTGTTGTAGTTAAAAAACTCACTATCCTATTTTTCATTAGTTTTTCAAAAACTTTGCTAACAGTAGGAAGGAGTGAAATGGGTCTATAGTTGCCGATCTCAGTAGCAGAACCTTTTTTAAACAATGGAATGACATCTGCGCTTTTAAGGCCAGCAGGAAAGACTCCCGCAAACACGCAACGATTAAAAATATATGCCAAGACATCCATTATGAAGCATCCAATTTGTTTAAGTGCAGAGTTACTAATACCATCAGCACCACACGAATTAGATTTTTTTAAGGTACCAATAACTTTTAATATTTCAAGAGGAGTTATGGGCTGAAAAACAAAACTAGTACATTGCAATGTTTCAGCACAAAATGACGGACAAAGAGAACAATATGATTGGACTGAGCAAGGTTGTAAGTTGCAGCCTATATTGGAAAAATAGCAATTAAATGCATCAGCAACAGCACGCTTATCAGACACATCATATTCATCGACACGTAAAACAATAGGTTTTTTTGAAAATGTTTATTTATTTAGTATGCTGTTTACTATCTTCCATTCATCTTTCAGGTTTCCCTTTGCTGAGCTGAATTGAGTACGGTAGTAGGTATCTCGACAAATCGGAATCTCCTTTTTTAGTTCCACGCACAATTTCTTATACCTCCTACTTAAACCCAGGTTATCAGGATAGTTATTGCATTTTAATCTGAGTTTATTTTTTCGTATAACTTTCTTTAACAAGAGCCTCGATATCCAAGGTTTAAGTCTCTTTACCAGCTTTTTCGAGGGCAGAAATGAGGAACAACCTAAAAAGTGCTTTCTTAGAGAATCAATAAACGCTTCATAAGCAGCAGAAGCATCACTACAAGTGTAAAAATTCTCCCAATACTCATAAGCCAGCTGGTTTTTAAGCTTCCTGAAGTTAATTTTCATTTTTCTTTGAGGGGATTCTAAAATTTTATAATTATTTTTATTTGATACGAGTATATTTACTAAGAGTCCAGTCAAGGAGTGGTCAGTAATCCCTAAATCGTAAATGCATTTTTTGCACTCACTGACTGCAATATTTCTAAAACGTCCGTAAATATGGTCTAGACAAGTACCTAAAACAGTCCGAGTGGGCTCAATGATAAAGCATGCCAGTCCATGCGAAGCTAGTAATGCCAAGTAACTAGTAACCATTTCACTGTTATCCATAATGTTAATATTGAAATCTCCTACAATAATAAGGTTTTTGGAATTTTCCTTTTCTAATAAATCTGAAAACTCTTTTACAAACAATGAAACATTGAACATATGCAATCTATAGACACATAAAAAAACATATATTTCACGATTAATTTCAAGGGAAACCTTTAGAACATCTGCACTCCTGCAATTAACTTAGTTACAAACACAAAAGTGCGGCGTTTCCTTACACTAGCGCTACAGTCAATGACCAATCTCACTGAACAGCGATCATAAATCAATGTCTTACTGAGGATTAGATTTTTCGACATTATATCGCGAACAGCGTCCTCATTTACTTATTAAGGCATTTGAAGCCAATGATCAGCGCCCTACTGGTAAGACAGATTCTTCAATACTTAAAAGATTGCCATAAAAATTCGACCGAATAGTCATATGACTAGAGTCGTGTCCAAAACATGATACAAATTTTGATTCAAACTCGATTGCTGTTGTTTGGAATTTGGCAACAATTTAAGCCAGCCATTAAAACCGGGACATCTGATGTGACAGGCATACAAGGCGGCACTTCAAAGGGAGTTCTACAAGGTGATAGGAAGCACATCGTCTCCCCAGAAAGAAAAAGAAAAAAGCAACTCGCTGGAAGCCACAGTGTAGTCTTCGGAAATATGGTTTGAGCAAAATTTGAAAAAAAAGGCTGAGGACTTAAATATCACACAGAAGCATGTAGGCATCATGGTAAGGACGCAATCGTAGAATCACATTCGACGCTGAAAATTTTGTCTAAAAACTCTTTTCATATCAATCACTACCGTGGTTCATTAAATGGTTCTGAACAACCGTCGAATTAAGATTAGAGAGATAGCAGAAGCAAGATTTTATCATGAGAAAGCTGGCCCCGCGTCACGTGCAGCGTTTTCTCACTGTCAAGCAACGTTTTCAAATGAACGTTTTCAACGCACTATTGGCCCAGTTTAGGGGCAATACTAAAAATGCCAGTTTTGTGATCGTTCCTTTGGCTCGGAAAGTGATGGCAAGTATTTTCTGGGATTCATGGAGAGTTGTCTTAATCGATTATTTAAAAAAAACAATTACAGGGACATACTACGCATCTTAACTTGACCTGTTGAAGGGAGAAATTGTGGCAAAATTGCCTCGTTTTCAGTAAAGAAGTATTAGCTTCGGCAAGGCACTGCAATTCTCACACCTGGGGGCCTCTATGACGAAAACAAATAAAAGACGGGTTGAACAGATTGGTCACCCTCCTTATTCGGTAGACCCAAGCCATTTTCGTCGATTAAGTACAAGTGGACAAGTTAAAGAGATGGGACCATTGCAAAGTGAAGACTCACATACAAACTACGTAGAAAAATAAAAATTAATTTAAGAAAAAAAAGCCTGGTTGCTTTGTTAGGTTGGAAAACATCAGACAACAGTCGTTGACACAATTTAAAAAAAACTACTCAAATTGGGGTATGTTCTATTCAGTGATGTTAACCTGGTCAGAGGAGCTTCGATAAAGAGGGCAAGTTGAACAAATAAACACAACGTTTCCGGCCCAGGATGTATTTAAACTGTCCACCTCAAGTAGAAAAGAATCCCAGGGAATTTGGTGTCTGCAACTTGAGACGACCCGCATAAGATCGTGCTAAATTAAAAAAAATGTTTGTTGAGGTCCTTTCGATAAATATGTCTGAACAGACAAAGAATGTAATGAAATGCCTAACCCTAAGTTGCGCAAGATCGCACTTAATGTAAAGAGCTGTTAGTTAAGGTCCATATCTACCCCGGCCGGTATGTAGCACCTCTTGAAGTAGGGTAAAGATTCGGGATCCTACAACAAGATAATAAGGAATTGCATATACGTTTTGTAGTATAGTGACTGCTATATGATGCAAGACAGTTTCGAAGAAGCCACTAAAATCAAGAGCAGCTAGAAGTGCCAAAAATGCCAAAAAATTCGATCGACCTGAGAACGACGGACCTTATATGGAATAAGAAGACCATACAATTGGAAACCTATCGTTCTGACGTTAAGAATACGGGTATCGCCACACAGAAACTGCCAGCTGTTTTGGTACTTGTAAGCTCCTGAACCAAATCTTCCTCGAGACCCAGTTGATTTCGAAAAGTAATCTCAAACTTCTTACTGCCAGTGTAGTGTATCTGTTCAACTTTAGTCATTTTTTCTACAATAAAATTTAACAAAATAGAAAAATTCTAAAAAAAAACTATCCACGAATGTGTTTGCTCTTAAAACGTATACAAACGTGTGCGTCTACAAAAAAAATTTACATACATACAAGAAAAGCAAAATTTAAACCAAAAAACAAAACAATATAATGTACATAGAGGACACACAGAAATAAAAAGAAAAAAACACTCCTCAACCGCATATACCCGCAGGATAAAACGGACATCAATGCAAATAAAATAAAAAGATGCGTAGAACAGGAAACAGGATACAAGAACAGAACGTAGCAATAGAAACAGCAACAGCAACAGCAATAATGCGAGAGTAACAGTTATTTGTCTCGTTGTGTTGGCGGATGTTATTTTTCGTTTCGTTAAATTTTATTTATTTATTTTTTTTTTCTTAATTCATTCTACTCTTCTTGTCTGCGTATGAATGTATGTGTTTTAGGGGTTTTTGTTGTTGTTGTTAGTGTAACAAGAAATAAAAGGACACGTGCTAATTACCGGAAGTACTCTCAGGAAATTCCTTTAGGTTCTGTAGTTCTCTAATTGCTTTGATTTCATCTAGAGGCGATCGTCCTTCTTCGAGGTGTTATTACACAATTTGTTTATTTGTTTTTTTTTTTTTTGTTTTTTTTGGTTTTCGTTTTCGTTTTAGTATTTTTTTTTTATTTCATTACAAACGTATTACACGGTTTTGCGCGATTTTAAAATGGGAAAAATGAAAACCATTAGCAGTTAGAAGGAGTTATGTGACACAGAAAAATTGTTTTGTTAAGAGCTAAGGGAAAGGACATCGAATATAGGGAGTCACGAACATATTTACGGCACAGTACATGAAGGCTATTTGTATAAGAGGAAATGTAAATGGATAAATGGAAAAATCATTCTTACCGGGACGTCCAAAACTTCGGAATTCTAAGCCGGGATCACCCTTTGGGCCGACTATTGAAATTCCAGGCATACCAGGTGGTCCAGGAGGTCCAGGTGGGCCGGGAGGACCTGGTATTGGAGGTGTTGCTGATGGAAGTCCTGGAGGGCCGGGAGTTCCTGCTCTGCCATCTAGACCACGTTCGCCTTTTTCCCCTTTGAGCTGCAAGAGAAATGAGAAAATAAAAGTTTTAACAAATTTAGATTAGTTTGATGTAAGTGAGGGTTTTCCGTATTGTGTGAACGCCTGAAGCCGTTCGTCAACAACCTGATAGGACCATATCAGTATGGGTTCAGGCCCGGAGAAGTCCACCATCGACCAAATATTCACACTACGGCCGATCTTGGAGAAAACTCATGAGCTTCAGATCGATACACACCATCTAAATATTCATCGATTTTAAGGCCCCGTATGACAGCATCTATACAGAGCAATGTCTAGTTTCGGCATCCCCGCCAAACTCGTACGAGAGAGAGAGATCAAACGAAGAATAACTCTTGCCAATCGCTGCTTTTTCAAATTCAATGAATTGCGGCGCTCTTGGCTGCTTTGAGAGGAAAATTCTTCGAGTGATTTTCGAGTGGAGGAGGAGATACAATAACGAACAAATACGGCGACATCGACCTAGCTAGAAAGGTGAAGATCCAACGACTGAGATGGCTGGGCCATGTAGAGTGGACGGACACCAAAGCTCTGGTTGGAATCCATCCCCGAGAGACATCGCAGTAGAGAAGTCAGAGACTCAGGTGGCGCACGCAAGTGGAAGGGAATCTCAGTCAACTTAACAGGCGAAAGTGGTAGCAATTAGCAAAAGATCAAGCTACCTGGAGACGCTTTCGACTGAGGCCTAAATCCATCCCGTACCACAGCGCCACCTAAAGTAAAGTAAGTAAAGGGGGATCTCTTACAGATATATACATGTTTATATGAAGAAAGACAAATATGGTATGTTTCCTGCCTATTTGGGGTCACTTCTGACTGAACTTCAAGGTTTGTAAGGGGGGGTTGTTGGAGTGTTGTTTTATGTCGCTTAGGTTTCTGGGTCACTTGAAATCGTTAAGGATTCTTGTTGTGTTGAGGGTATCTGTTGTCTTCTTGTTCGTTCTCGTTCTCTCCATATTACACCTTCGGACCCAGGACACTGTTGGGGGATAATTAAGTGAAGCTTAAATCGTGACCGCAAAGTATGGAGGAAAACTTCTTCAATAATTTTTTTAAAGGGGGCCGTGAGTCTACTTGCAGACAAGAATGAGAGAAGGAATGACGGCCATAGCTCGTGGAGTCGACATGTCGTGACATCAAGGGGGCCGACCGTCCCTCCACCAGATTATTCAGGTTGTCCGTCTTCCTATATATATAAAATTAACGTGAGTTGAGTTGTTCTCGTTTAGGACGATTCGCCAGGTCTTCCTCCACTCAAATATTGAGTTTCAAGCCCTTTGGAGTTTTCCTGTCGAAGATTAAACTGTTTGACCAGTCGCGATTATAGCCATATCACAGCGAACGTGGCTGCCACAGTATCTTGATCTTGACGTATATCTCTTGTATATCAACATTAGGAACAGTTATGGGCCGAGGATGCTTCCTTGTGGGACACCGGCGTGAATTTCCTTCAATTCTGAGTATTCAGTCCCATATCTATCCCGAAGTAGTCTGTGCATTTTGTCTGGTAAAATTTGTTATAACTTGTCCGTTTGACTTTCGCGTCATACCTTGTCGAAGGTATAAAGAACATATCGTTTGCAATCGGGTTTGGTATTCGGTGGAGTTGATCGATTGTAGAATGTTTGAAAATTAAACCAAACTAGTGATCCCAGATCAATCGTTTTTCCTCAGTTGTCGGTTTCAACGGATTTTTTGTCATTTAGACTTTTCCCCAGTTTTGGAACCATTATGATATCGGCGACTTTCCATTGGTTTGGAACGTATAAAAGTCTCGTAGGAGCATTTTTGATATTGGTTGACCTGGAGCCTGATTACTTTTTAGGTCTGCTATTGTCTGCCGAAGCTCACGCAGTGATACGGATTAAATTATATAGTTGTCGGAACCTGTATTGACATTAAGTTCTTCGGCCAGTTGTCGTCCTCTAGGAACGGTTTTAACATTTCTTTCAAGTGCTTGGCTTTTTCATTGTCTTATACGACGTTGGCTTTTCATAACGCATACGCATAACGCGGGTATATTTGTTTTTTGTTTCGTACTACGCTTTTTCGAAAATTAGTCTTGTTCCACGCAGCCTTCTGAATGTCTCCACGAACTTATCAACTTCTTCTTCTATTTCCAAAGCATCGTTAATGGGACACGTAAGGCAACATTTTCTTTGCAATTTCTTGTTAAGCCGTCCCAGTTTGTTTTGCCATATGCCAATCTAGGCTCTCATGAAATCTTCGTTATGCTACTGCTGATTTTGGTAATCACTGGTGACTAATCTGAGCAGAGATCAAACCACTCTTTCCCTTTCCTGAGGTATCAAGGGACCCCTTTTGCGATTAAAAAGTCGAGGGGATTTGTTTGTATCGGTAGGCGAATTTGTTAGTTTGTCAGTAAAATCGAAAATGAAGTCTAAATGGCAACGTTGTCTCGTCTTTCATTGAGTTAGGCCTACAGTTCAAGTCGACGGCGTTTGAATTACCACATACTTAGCTGGTCTAAGACATTCGTCGAGAAAGGAAGATGCTAGTCATTGAGGATAATCGCCACTGGGCGAACCTTAGTTCAAATGCGTGTTTTGTTGAAAGCACATTACTCATGACAGAGTGACTCCTAAGATAGAGCCAGAGGAGTTGTCAGGGGTAGGTCGAAGTATTAAAATTGCAGGTTATTTAGTATTTTTTGACATTTTACCGGGTTGTTGATGTATTAATGTTAACGAAGCTGTTTCAATGAACTGAATTGCTTAAAAAATAATAGCCGTGCTGTTTTTAGCTATACTAACTCGGAACGGCTGAGATGTCTTCTTCATAGACTTGATGCCCCTTAAGTAGCTGCTGGAAATGCTGCTTATGCACGTTTTTTATTCCCTGTACTTTGATGACTGGGTTTCCACTTCTATGTTTCGAAGAGCCTACATTCCGAGCTTGAGGCCAACTGCCAGTCGCTAAGCTTTTCTGAAAAATATTCGTATGCTGTTTCTATATACTTGAGTTAGGAGACTGCGTAGGCCAATTTATTTTTACAACACCTTCTTCTACTCATTTCTTCTCTCCTATTACTCTATCCACGCTTGCCTATTTTATGTCACATTATTTCAGCGTATGCACTTATCATCATGCCAAAGGCTGTAGCGCTGCTGGTTCCACAGATCATTGGCGTTGGTGTATCGCGGATGCACCGCGGAGAGTTTCTTGCTCAGAGTAGGCTCTGGCCACTACAGCCAGGCTAAGGCTTCCAATACTGAACTTCTTGCATACGTTTCTTATATTGACGGTATTGGCAAAACGCAGCAAAGTGTGTTTGCTAGTGTTGAAACATAGGCGTTCAAAGTAGGCAAACTGTGAATGATGATAATACCAAATATGTGCTGTCAACAAACAATGACTTATCCAAACTCGGTTTTGTTTTTGGTTGTCATATTCCGCTGGATTCTCCAGCATTTTTTTCAAAATCAATTTACATGAAGTCTTTAGAAGCATAGACTCTCCTTTTCGTTGATCACATTCTTAAACTTTACTGTGTCTTTGCAAACAACGATTTTCCCCTACATCTCAGGCTCTAACTCTGAAGGACTTTCCAAAAAAAAAAAACACACACCCTTTTCGTAATTCTCGAACTGAAACTAATTGCTACGGCAAATATTTATCTGTGCTTCCCAACAAATATCAATTTTTTCGATTGTTTTCATCAACCTAATGGTACCATTAGCTGTGTCTTTCCATTTCTCTACGTAATCCTTGCCACTTAAAGCCAAACCCATTTCTACTCAAATTCTGGCAGTAATTTCGTTTTCTTCCATTCCTGCATCCTCTGAATGTATGTGGCAAATGAACACACAAGGTAGGTACTCGTAGTTTATCATTCTTACGAATTTCGAATCGAAGCCATTTAATCTCTGTAAACAACTAGCGAGAGCCACAGAAATATTTCAGTTCTTCGGATGAAGGGCCTCTGTGCTATTCTAATTCCAGGAAGGTTTGATTTTAATTCAACACCGAGACCGAAGCTTTCCTTGAGAATATAAACCGTGATTTCGACTAAAAAGCATTCAATCACCCCGAGCTTCTGGGTACTATTTAATGGAAAAGCAATAAACCGATGCATCTTATAATTTTCGCATCTCTAAGAGTCAAGAGTACCATTCACTTAGTACATGAGAAAGTATCTCAAAGCAAGAGATACCCTCCATTAGAAAACCTATATAACTCACATATCCTCCACCCTATCTGCACCACCACGAAAGTTAAAACCATAAAAATCCAATTGCAAGAAGATCATTGTTTTGTTAAACAACGAATCCTTCCCAAGAGTTGGACAATTATTGTCATCAATTAATTTTATAGCTCTGGCAAAAGTTTCAATTGGCCAACAAAGCGTCGGGACTACAGGAAGCAAATCGATAATAAAAGTTTGCCTCCCAACCATGGGAATGGAGGTTATACATTTCCACCCAACTACTGGTACCATCCCTCCCAATCTATACCATTTTATAAGTCCATCCACCGACCGATGATACGATGGAAAGACAAAAAAGCAGCACGCCAGCCAGCGTAGAAAATGACGAGATACTCATTCGAATGGTGGAGGTGGACCAGGACCAGTACCATGTTTGTGGGTCTATGGACCTGATGAAGGTACTATGCAGCCTCTAGTATTTGTAATAGATGGATTCACCAGCAAAAGGCGTTAGGCTTTATGGAAAGTTTTCAAATTAATTGTGCATGGGGATAGCGTTATTGGACACCGGAGGCTATGTTAGTTGAAGCGATCCAAGAGGGGTGAGTCAGAACGGACTACCCTTCTTCTTCGCGCCGATTGTGTTGTTAGTGAGTGAAATTCCTTTTTGTGCCGGCAAAAGTTTCAGATTCCCGCCTGAGTGCGTTCAACTAAGTTTTTGCTTTGAAGCGTCTAGTTGTGCAAAACATCGGCATGTCTAATGTTACCCCAAAGTGTAATTTCAGTTTTTTTTTTTTGTTGCCTTTCTCTTCCACCAATCAACTTAGTCCGATAGGGTGGTTGTGCACGGATGACCGAGTATTCAAAGTGATTAAAGATACAACATTGATAGTACAAAGATACACGTGCAGTGTGGTCGTAAGTTGATAAAGAAGTTTTGCATCGTTTACCATTTAAGGAATGAGATTTGTGGGGGAATTGGCAACTGAAAGTAGCTCTGAGGTTATTTTGTTTATATTTCAAATAAAAGGAAGAAATATAAAGTTTCTCTGTAGAAAGTAGTTCAGAGAAATTAGAAAAAACAACAATCTCTTTGGATATCCATCAGTTTCTGGAAAAGAACTGAAACTACTTCTTGGATATACATACCCGTATATGTCCTCGTTTCAATTGGAAAAGTTTCTGATCTAATTATGAAGAAACTCAGATAAATTTCACACAAAACTTACTCAAATCCTTCGCGATTCATACTTTCGATTGCACTCTCTGAAAGTTAAAATGACACTTAAAGGCGTTGGTGGCAGAAAGATCAGATAATTAGGCACACACAAAGCCGGCTTTGACGGCCTCAGGTAACCAGTTCCATTCTATGGCGCTAGGACTTCTTTGACAGCTAAACAGTGCTCATCATTCCACGATATTCTTCTGAGGACAGGATGACCTTCAATTTGTATTCATATTACCACTAAGAAGGTGGGCTATTCCACTGACTTCTTGTCTGTCTTGTCACTGAACCAGGAAATCAGTAGTGAAAGTGATCTTGGTGCGATAAATAAAAATGCTAGCCACGGATTCATATACCAGACAGAAGTATGCAAGATCAAGCAGAGGTAAAGACAAGCTGGTGCGTTTTTATATGATTCTTCCAACATCACACTTAAAAGGGTTGCACAGAATCCATTGGCTAACATGATGAGAATGATGTTACCAGAAGGCTGCTCAACTGCTGCCATACGCTATCGACGTATATGTTCCTACTTAACTTAAGCTGGAGCTACAGTCCACGGCGAACCTGGGCCTCAATCAACCAGCGTCTCCAGCCAGCTCGATCCCTGGTTAGCTGCCTCCAGTTTCGCACGCTAAGTTGGCTGAGGTCCTTTCCACTTGCGTGCGCCACCTAAGTCTTGGCCTTCCTCTACTGCGCTGTCCCTCGGGGGCGGATTCGAAGACTTTTCGGACCGGAGCGTTGGTGTCTCTCCACTCTACATGACCCAGCCATCTCAGTCGTTAGATCTTCATCTTTCTAGCTAGGTCGATGTCACCGTATAGTGCCTACAGTCCGCTATTTTATCTCCTCCTCCACTCGAAAATCACTCGACGAATTTTCCTCTCAAAGCAGCCAAGAGCACCGCAATTCAATTAACATGCCTTATAGGGAAAAACTAGGATAATTTAGTTCTAATATGTATAGGATAACTTTTGTTGTTCAAGAGAGGGCTTTGCTAGTCAATTGCCTCCTTAGTTCAAAGAAGCAGCGATTGGTAAGAGTTACTCTTCTTTTGATCTTAGTGCTGCTGTCTTTTTCTGAGATTATAGCGCAGCCTAGGTATACAAAGTCCTTAATTACCTAAAAGTTATGTATATCTGTCGAAGATGACAATTTGTCCGAGACGTCGGTGTTGAGTGTCCTTTTTGCTTGACAGCATATCCATGGTCTTGCCCTCGTTGCTGCCAAACCCATTTTCGCCGCTTCCGTCTCAATACTCGCGAAAGCGCCACTGACATCACGCTTCTTTCTTTCGATTATGTGAATTTCATCGGTGTATTGGAGTAATTGGACGAACTTTTGAAAGATTGTGCCTCTTGTGTTTCCGCGTGAGTTTTGTACTTGACATCAAAGGTCTCGGTGAGATCTTTACCGACCTCGATGGAGCAGCGTGTTTTGCCCATCGTCATCCTGCACAGCCAAACGAGTTTGGCAGGGATGCCAAAATTTGACATTGCTCTATATAGCTCGTTTCTTAAGAAGCAACAACAACCCTCGAATAGGGACGGATCTACTTTCAAACCGATCACAAAGATTTTAAAGGGTTGCTTACTGGGATCACAACTTTTTGAGAATCTGGTTCGCTGAGCACAAACTGAACATCAGCTCTTAAATAAAAATGATGTACCTTAATTTATCTGCGTGAAGCGCCACTAAGGCTGAAGTTTACTTCCATGCTCCGGAGTGTCGAAGTTAAATCATAAAATCCGACAAGCTTTGCTTGCAAATTTCGTATTCGACTTGTGAATCATTGCAATCAGTTAATAATTCAGATATTGGACGAAACAAACCTTGTGCGCCGACTACAAAGAACAAGATTAACCCCATGTAGTCAGGTAATAGTAGGTGACTCGGCTGAAAAACTACCTACCAAACGCGATTAACTAGAGAAACTTAAACTACTTGTTTAGGAAACTTAGTCGTAGTTTGATAGATTTGGGAGTACGTAAGTATATGACACTACTATGGGCATGCTTCGTTGGTTCTCATAGGTCCTATGAAGGTTGTTACTTACCCACGAAAGGAAAATCGATTTATCCATTTTTTTTATCCCAATTCGGATGACTAGCTATTTGCTGTTGCTCGTTGTGTGTGGTAGAACTTCAGATTCGTAGATAAATTTGAAAAGTTTTGTCAAAGTATTTACACAATTTAAATTTATGCAACCGTCCGTTTACTCATTTCCAAAAGGTGATATAAATATTAAACCCTGCCACATACCACACAAATTGTAAGCAAAATTTTCTATAAATTTTGAACTCTCACACATCCCCTCACATTCCTTAAACGTATGGTATTTCAGAGTAAAAGGATGACACTTTTGAGATGTCATCCAACTAAATCTTCCTAATAGCCATAATGTCCAATTAAAAAAAAAACAAAAAACAACCTACGACCTTACACAAAAACTCTTGCACAAGAAGGAACTCCACATAAACCACAACACACGCCAGAGCCCACAGCAAAATAAAGTAAAAGTATACGATTCCTTTGAAAGGATATGTATCTCCAACCCTACGTCTTCAGTTTTTCTTGCTCTTTCATGACAACCTTGAAGTGATGTTAAACTTTCGAACAAAAGCCTACTGTTGCTCAAGTGGTTTGTGGTTAAGAATCTCCTGCAATTGCTTGAGGCCCTCATTTAAAAATGTGTGAGGCAGGTAGATGGTAGATTGAAACGAATAACAACAAATAATTGTTGTAGAACTTACCCCTTCCTTGCCGCCAGATTCTCCTTTTTGTCCTTTTGGACCGATGTCACCTTTCATTCCAGTACGGCCCTGCAGGGAGAAAAACAAAAATTAGTTTTACTTTGAAATCAATAGACATTATAAGAAACTTACCGGATGTCCCATGTCGCCGGGAAGTCCTGACACTCCAGGTGGTCCAATTGGTCCGCTGGGTCCCTGTTTCCCATGTCGACCACGCATGCCTTTTTCACCTTTCTCACCCTTGGTGCCATTCATCATCATGCCATCACCTCCAAAGAAGCCTTGTCCCGGAGGTCCTTCTGGTCCTCTATCGCCTTTAGCTCCCCCGCTGCCCTTAAGACCTCGTTCACCTTTCTCACCTTTTATACCTGGCAGACCTGTAAGTCCAGCTGGTCCTGATGGTCCCGGCTCACCAGTTGCACCTTGTGATCCTGCACCACCTCGAGGACCAACCGGACCTGGAGGTCCAGCCGGACACGTACACTGTGTTGTATTCATTTGAGTGTCAGTATATAAGACTGCTCCTGGAGGTCCAGCTGGACCCATTGGACCCACATCGCCTGGTAGTCCTCTATCTCCCTTCAATCCAGTTGCACCCGGTGGCCCAGATAGACCTGGTAAACCAGGTTGGCCTGGCTCTCCTTTCTGTCCTGTTAAACCATGCGGCCCTGGGTGACCCTAAACATAAATAAAAGTTAATGTCAGACTTATGGTAATCAGAATTGTAATAACCAGAGCTTTCTCCCCGTTTATCGCATGCCCAAGGGATGAAAAAAAAAAAAAAAAAAGCACAGGCCAACGAAGGAACTACTAGAAACAAACCAACAAGAAACGAACATGAAATTCAAATTGAATTCCAATTTAGTTCCGTTGCTGACTCCTTTCAACAAATTAAATTCCATACAAGACAACAGGGTGTCCTGCTGTTTCGTGCTGTAGTGTCTTACTTCCAAGGCAGCAATTACAGCTACAACATGTAATTCAGTCGCCTTCGAAGTGATAAATTTATTACAATCGTCCTTGTAGTCGTCGTAACAGACGTACTCGTAGATAATAACGTAACAACGTTCTCCTCCGGTGCACATTACACGTTTGAATTATTAAACGTGGAATCTCCTTTCCTCGGCTTTGTTTTAGAGTTTATAGGTTGCCATATCCTGATATACAACAGCCAATTTCCTACAGCCCCTCCAGGAAATAGACGTCACTGTGTCTTTTCTTGTCTTTAAAGCCAACGTGTAGAAAGTGGTTCACCAACTTTGAAGTTCTCGTAGGCACCATACATCGCCTTCTCTGAAAGTAACCATTTCATAGCGCCAGGATGCAATTTTCAAAGTACAGATACGTGTACGTGTACTCTCCTTAGCATAGTCTACCACCGTTTAAGGCAGAGGAACTGCTTCGATGTCTCGATGTCAATCAAACAGCAAGTTAGAAACAAATTATCCTTGCACTCAAGACTCCATGAAGAGTCCTTCGCTCTAGAAACGCCCCTCAGTATGTAGATTTAACCAAATTAGTTCATGAAAGGATATGAAAGCCTTATAATTGTGTTATGTCTTATTCTTCCTTAGAAGCTTGAGAAGGAGGTTTGAAATGTTTGAATATGTTTTCCAAAAGGATTCACCCAACCCATCATCTGCTAAAAGATGACTAATTCTCTTACGATTGCTTAGAGTTGCAAGCAACTACTCGTAAATAGAGGGTGAAATTGTTCCCTGTCGTTTAGCAGTGCTCATCAACCTCACTCCAGATTTAAGTTGTGTTCCTGGTTCGAAGGAGTCGGCAGTTGTGTAGTTAGATATACTTGTAGTGTTGGCTGGAAGCTACGAGTACTAGACACATATTTACTCCTGTCGAAATCCTTAACACACACCACAAGGTGCTTGTTCTCTCACTCGAGAGTTTTTGCATTACGTTGAATCGACTGTAAAGAGTGTGGTACAAGAGATTTGTTTTTCTTCATAGGATCGGCCTTACTTTCTACCACCTAAGGCACAGCACACAAGGTTTTATTAGAAGAAAAGGGTTCTGGGGAGGAACTACTCGTACGATGGTAGGATTGACGCGGTCGTGTGAGGCAGAAACTTGAGTTTTGAGTTTTGTTGTGAGGGGACTTAAACGTTGTACATACTCCTACATACATATGTCCATGGATTGCCTTAAAGTGCTTTATAATCTGTGATTTGTTGTGCTAACAAATTGCTTGCTTTTTCTGCTCTGTTTGTGTTTGTTGTTATTTTCGCTTCTTTTTTTCTTTTTTCTTTACTTGGGCCTGTAGGGCATCTCAAAGTGAGTTTAATAGTTCGCTGATTGATTGACAAAGTGTAGGATATGGGGAATGTTAGGCACATAAACATTTGGAGAACGGCTTTTAAGTCAGTAAACATCTAATAGGTATACTTCGGTGGTATTCTGGAGTCGGTCGTGGGTATGAACGTGGGAAAATGTTTACAACCTGTAGTTCTTAATGAACCGAGCCTACATACCTACTCGTATACGTCGTTTTTAAGGACTAAAGGGAAGACATTGGTTATTTCTGCTAAAAACAGCAATTTTCTAGAAATATCGAAAAGCTTTCATTGTCCCTGTCCCTGTACTGTCATCTCCAAGTACTGTACAAGGCACAAAATTAACAACTAAAGTGTAGACCGTTCAGATTGTGTTTGTACCTGTCACTGATTAATGCTTGAACTTGAACTTTTCTTCAGAAGTAGCTGCAGGATTGGACTATACCTAAGGTTTGATTAGGTAAACGAGTAAGTTCTTACTAATTAGACGCTGCCAGACTAACGATTGGATTCCACGTACCTTACAACGACTTACACCGAAAACTGAAGAGAGATCCCTTACCATCTGGGTAAGCATGTAAGGTTCCTCAAGCTCAGTTTTATTTAAATGTGTAGCGATTATTCGGGAAACTGCCGACAGTCATATAACTTGGATTGGCCCAGCAGCGCAACAAACAAGTTCACAACGAAGTGTTTGCCTAACCTCACAGTGGTGGTAAAGGCATGCTCAACAGTTATCATATTACTGACATACGCCGTTAGGGGTTATGACCATATACGGAAGAGATACAATGTCCTCGGATATAAATGGATTCATTGTTGATGATCCTGTCAAGACCTTAAAGGACAATGGTCTTCGGATCTGCATATGGAATATTCGGACCCTTTAGGGGCCTCGTGCAGCCCAGCAATTGGTAGAGGCCTTTGACTGCAATTACGCAGATACTATTGTCCGCCAGGATGTGTGATGATCGGGCATAACTGGATGAAAGACTGTGATATGTAATATAGTTACTGATGTAAGGGGAAAAAACAGCGCTTATTTGGATGGGGATTTGTTATATCCGGTTGGATTAAGCAAAAATCATTCAGTGGGCCTCTTATGACAATCCACGTCGGGTCGAAGTTCGCTAAGCTAATTCTAAGATACTCAAAATGCGACGCCACCAATGACTGTATCTATGAGCTACTCGACATATGAGAACCATATCCGAAGAATGCATCAAAATCATTTCAAATCATTACCGAGTGCAGCAATGAAAAAAGAAAAAGATATACTACCCCAGTTGGCAGTCCAGGTTTGGGTACTGAAAAATCCATTCTCTACTGAGGTGCCCTATATGGCCACCATCAAGATCGAATGTATACAAAAGAAAGAAAAACGAGACTCAGAGAAACGGGAAAATTTTGGCAGGAAAACGAACGAACGAACTCCATGTAAAGCCTTATAAAATGGGCTTACTCTATCCCCGAGCTTAAAAAAAAGGTTGATTTACTCCGAAAAGAAAATACGGCTCTAAAAAACCCTCGTTTCGAAAAAGAAGGTGAAGGTAGCCCACCCTCCTCAGCTAGTCGTGAATATCACACGGACAAAGATGAGCTAAGTCGAGAAACGGGCGTCCAGATTCAGAGGGTTGCTGAGCAGTGTCCCAAAAATTCAATAAAAATAACAATCAATGGTATACCTACGTAGCAAGAGGTCCCTATCCTTCGTGTACCAAAGGTGGCACTATGAATGACGTTCAAGCTAAAGCGTTTAGAATTCTTGATGCTTTAGATTTCAACGAGAAGGAGAAGTAGCAGAAAGAAAAACATCAGTAAATTGTGGTCAACCATGGACTTCCGCTATTTATGCTTGGTTTTGGCAAAAACAATAATACAGAGGATATATGTTCAAGGAAAAGACAAAAGTTGTTTAGTTAGGAATAATCTCACTCTACTATGAGCTACGGGCACAGTGTCTATAAAGATTTTCCACCTACCCACGCAAAAAAAAAAAACGTGTGAGAAAGCGGGACATCTAGTGAGCATAGCTAACACAACACCACTTCTGGCAACAGACTTTGACTTTGTGGCAGGACAAAATATCACTACGACAAACACACAGTTTTCTCATCCCAATAAACAGGAAGGAACATGGTGGTCCCTGGATAACGAATTGCTAGATCAAATTGAGCATATTCGCATAGACGTAAGGCATGGCTTCAGTATTATGGACGTGCGACCGTTTCGGGTTACTAAAATTGGCTCGGATCAACAATTTATTGCAAGTGCGAATTTCCCCAGCACTACAATTGTGAGGAGATGTAACGTAGTAAAGCTGCAATTGAAAAACACCGCCGAAATCTTTGCCAACACGAATTCCGAACAACTCCTATGCCGCTAGTATTAATTACCGAAAACTAGTGGCATTATCACCAATGAGAAGGTGCAACTGGTGTGCTGCGCTTCGCCCAACTACCACTAAGAAAACCCTGGTTTGATGGAGAATACCGGGAAAGAGATCCAACTTTAGAAGGGGTATATAAAGTGGTGTTGTACCGAAGGACGTGACGCGCTTATGATCTCTACAAGCAAAAGAGACACGAGGAACTTCCATATCTCCGGAAGAAGATACAAGATCACGCGGAACGCGCGATTTAAGATCGGATGCACTCTAGGAAAAGCGTTTAGAAATGTTGGTAAAAAGATCGTATCAAGGAGAGTCGACTCGGAAAAAAATTTGTAAAGATCAAAAACCTTACATTTGAAGAAGTCACAGTCTGTACTGATTATATGGAAAAATTTTTTGTGCAGGCTCGGTCCACCTAACGACTAATCGAAAATAGGACAGCAACATCTAAGCAGAAATCCAACAAACCAGCTAAGCCTTACGGCTTACTGGCCGTTGTATTCAAAGCTCCTGGAAATGACTTTGTGGAGAGTATACACAAACGTGATTAGAATAGTCTATGTCTGACAAATGGAACCTCAGTATTGTCTGCCAGGCTATGTAGTTTCCGTGGCTTGGATTTAAACATTACTTGAGCCGAAGCTCTGGTGTCCATTCGCTCTACATGGCTCACCCTTTTTAAGCGTTGAATCGGTTTTTCCGCCGATGACACTGTGCAGTGTCAAAAATACAGCGGTATTTTACTTTCGAAACGGCCAAGGGCTTCTTCATCCTTTTTCAATAGAGCAAGACGGGAATGATTAAGATTTTGTATTAAGACTGTTTGGTCTTGCGAGACAGGGCTCTACTACTCAATTGCCTCCTGAGCCTGAAAAAACAGCAGTTGGCAAGAGTTATTCTACCTCTTATTTCCGTTCTGTTATCGGTGCTACGAGTATTTGTAAGTGCGGTGTGAGGATAGGCGAAGTCTTTAACTACCAACTACTTCGAAGTAATAGCCGCCAATTGTGATACTCTAACCAAGTTGTCGATATTGGGAGTCCATTTTGATGGAAGCATATACTTGGTTTTAGCCTCATTTACAGTCGCTTCCAATTATAGTCGCTTCCGCTTCGATAGCTGCGAAAGCTCCAGTCGTCTGCGTTCAATAATGCCAATGTCATTTGCGCACGCAAGCAATTGGAAGACTTGTAGAGAATCATTCCCCTTCTATGTATTGGTCAGTGAATTTCGAACTACTGTCTCTAGATTTCTGCTCAACCTGACAAATTTAGCAGAAATGCCAAAACTAGAGATGGCGTCATACAGCTCGTCGCTGTGCAGGCTGTCGTATGCGGCTTTAAAGTAAACAAGCAGGTGGCGGTTTTAGACTGCTGATGATCGGTTTCATGCGATTACATAAAACGGCAGAAAAGATTTTGAACGCAATGTTCAGAAAACTGATTCCCCCAACTATGGCGCAGTCGAAGGGATCCGTTTTTTGTGGATTAGGCAAATGATGCTAAGGTTCAATTCATCGGGTATGCTTCTGATCATATCTTCCAGATGAGCTGGTGCATGTTCTTAACCTGGTCATCTCATGTTGATTTCAACTGGAAGCCCATCTGGGCTAGTAGCTTTGCTCGACTCTAGTCTCTAGTCTCGATATCGATACCGACTGCTGACTTTCGATGACATCGAAATAATTACGAGAACACAGCAATAATGTCGACTGGCCACCTCTTCCCTTCTTGTTGACACGGTTTACTTGGCTTTGCTCTCATTCAGGATTAAGCCCTCTGGGTTCTTCAGTTGAAGAAGGCATAAAGGCGCATCAACTTATCTGAACCTTTATACACATAAAAGGTTACGGTGCGATTCTTTGCGGGTTTTACAGATCAGCTGCTGTTTTTTTTCTATCGTTTGACAAGTTTGATATTGACACCAAAGCAGGACATTGCTTTGTATAGCTCTTCTCTGTAGATGCTTTTATATGCGGCTTAATTGTATGTAAATCGTTATAGAGGTGGTGGACTTCGATTAGGACTTTTGTTTTCTTTTTTTCTCATAAACAGCCGATGTGGCTTGAAACTGAACTGAACGGCGCCGATCATATCGTTGACAAATGCGTGAAGGCATTTACAAAAGACACGAAATAAAATAAGAGTTGGATTTATCTTATTTCTTGTGGTACGGGCATATAGGGATAATGCTCCATTGTGTTCCATTAGTTCCGACTGTGACTCGAAGCCGTTGGTCCTCCTTCTTCTGTCTGCAGACACCTATGCAGTATTAAAACTCCACACAAAGATTGGTAAACATTCGAAATGCAAGTACTTGCATCTGAAGTAATACTAAATCTTCCAACCACATTGTCGTACACAAAATGACGTAGGACATTTGAATTTCAATTTCAACTAGTCGCTACAAAGGTGATATTACTCAGATAACTAACCAAAGATTAAATCGTTTTCTTGTCATTTTTCATGTGCTCTGTTCTGGTCATTATGTACTTACATATGTACGAGTATGTCAATTGATATCTTCTTTTGTATTGTGAATTTTCTGCAAAAGATTACCTTCATCAGTCATTCCGATGTGAATGGAATCTATTCGTACAAGGTTCCAAGCACATACTCGTAGACGTTCCATTCTAAATGCCCACTTTGTGTTTCATAATATCTGTACCATAATCAGGTTTTTAAAATGCCATTCCACCTTCAGATACGCACATACGAACGAATATGCATACGAGTAGGTATCTAGGAAAATATAGTTTTCTCTCTTAATGGTAGCTCCATCGTATCCTTGGAATTCACTAATTTTATGATTTATTCACAAGAACTAAGTGTGTTACATGTCTGTCTTAATTGGGTTCTCATTCGTAGTGCAATGTCTGATTCTCTCATGCGTAAACTAACTGACTTTCTGTCTATCTGTCGGTCTGTTTGTTTGACTGAGAATATCTTCATTTCACCTGCCGAATGAAATGTTATCCATCCTTTTGTTATAACAATTTATTCCCAATCCAGATGTGTTTCAATCAATTTTCTCAATGGGGTTAAGTCGAAAGTTACGAAGAGGAGTAGACTCTAAAGTAGTACGTGCAAATACTGAGTCCAGTTGAACTAATACACTATTCTACTGACATTTAATGCCCACAAGAATATATCCAATTCGAATGGAGTAGACTACATCTAAACGGATTAACATGGTTCAAGATGCAAGTCGGAATACTGCATGCTTTGAATAACAGTCAGGGAGAAGGATATTCTGAACTTTGCACTCAAAAGGTGAATGGAACATATCTGAGCATTGGTGTCTCTGTAAGAAGTCAGATCGAGTGGATTTACCATGTTTTGAGATTTAAAGTCTTTAATCAGGCATATTTCTATCATAAACAAATAAAAGAAAAGAAATTGGACATCCTGAGATTCGTTAGGGTATCTTAAGCAAATACAGATATTTACATAGTTAGGGATACAATATGGTAATGTAGAAAGAACTTTTCTAATCCTGATATCACGATGACTCCTTTGATTAACCTTTCCCTTTCTAAATGGCCACATCGAGGTCAGATACTCGAAATGATGTATTTTAGTATTTTCAAAAACTCATCAACAAATATTCACCATATTGTCCATTTAGGATACACTTTGATGCTACTGGAAGACCTTAGTTATTGACGCAGGGCTACTGCCTATTAACAGGAGTGACCTTCACAACTTACTGATCTTGCAGCTCAATGAAAAAGCAAAAAAAAAACACTGTAGCCCTGGCAGCCCGGTATGGGCCATGGCCTAGCTTCTTGACACTCATTTGTGTTGCTTATGCTTTCATTTTTGTTACTACTGAGCGGGGCCTACGGTTTATCGCCGAGTCCGAACGACACTCCTAAGAAGCACGGTGGGTGTTGTGGTACTAGCCATCGCTTCTCACTCGGAGGGTTCAAGGTTCGAATCCTACTCATGACAAGTTTTTCATTTGTGTAATTGGAACTCAGTCAGAAAAATCTGCGTATATAGGCATAACACTGGCATGTAAATTTGGCTGCTGTAGATTTTTAAGCACAAAACAACCGTTAAAATTTATAACTAGAATCTTTCCCAGTAAAGAAAAACCCTCCGTCCTATTCGGACTTCCACCCCTAGAGAGTCAATATCGAAACCAAATATACCTGAGTTTCAAACCATTACATCACAACAATGCTTTCCCTTCTCCTCTTTCTATCTTTCCGCCAACGCTCTGGTAAAAGGGTATCATAACCCCCTTAGGCGCGCGTAATTTAAAAGAAAAAAAACAAAGAAGCTTTTTCGTAGACAATTTTGCTTTCGGGAGTTTGCCATTGCCCGCCGAAAGGGTGATAGCGATTTGACAAATTGTTGGTGACCCAGCCAGGAATCGATCCCAGAATCTCTGCGTGATAGTCAAATGAGCTAACTATCGTGCCTTCACCATCGCCATTTCGCTTTGATTGGTTGTGAAGATAATTTGCTGCTCAATAGGTGAATCAAAATATATCAACTTTCTTCCTAGGGAAAACACTAAGGTTTGTAGCGGTATTTTGGTAGCTATTCCCAGTTACTCTGGGCTTGATCCCCTTCTAATTATGAGGATGAGGTTGTCTTATGTTCATTTGCTCAAGTTGACTTACACCCATCCAATACATGTTATCCAAACTTTTCTGAAGAGTTAGCCTTTGAAACGTCCTCCATTCTCTATTTATGCAAACGAGACCGATAATTACGCAAAGAACATATCTCTTGTAGCGCACGGAAGGATTTTCACCTACTCTTGGCAGTTTCCTAGCTTATGCGCTGTAAAACAGAACTGGGATAATCAGCTTCTTCTCGAATGTCATTCTGTCTGCTAGAGAGATGGCCTTACTACTCAACTGCCTTCTAAGCCTACAGAAGCAGCGATTAGCAAGAGAAATTTTCGGCATGATTTACGACCTAGGGTCATTGTTAGAATTGACAACGGTTTCGAGGTAGGTCCTTCAACTAGCACAAAGTCGTAGCTGTCTATGGTGACGTTTTATCCTAGGCTTCGATGTATCTCTCTCTGTTGTCGTCATATGCGAGTGTATCCCAAAGGTCCTATAACCTTGCCGATTCTGTTCAATAGGCGTAAAGAATTCTTTGACACATCGCCACGTTGTTCTAATAACGGTGCTGTAGAAATAATGGACTGAAAGATGTCAACCTGGCGATGTCCAGTGTCGCAACTTTATTTCTACACATTAATTGTGCGAAAAATACCTCCACCTGGCAACCGTCAGGTACTGGTCAATGTCTATGGAGACTGGACTTGCTAAACTTATAAGCGCGAGTGCTGACCTGCCGACAAAAATACCAGCACTCTAAACAGGACAACGGATGAATTCCCTAGATGGAATCAACGGTGGAAAAAAGTTCCGGAACAAGCAGGTTGCACTACAGTCCATGGTGGACCTGGGCCTCAGTCAACAAGCGTCTCTAGCCAGCTCAATCCTTTGCTTGCTGCCTTCGGTTTCGCACGATAAGTTAGCTGAGGTCCTCTTTAACTTGCGTGCGCCACCTGAGTCTCGGCTTACCCTACTGCGCTATCTCACGGCCGCCAATCCGAAGACTTTTCGGACCAGAGCGTTGATATTCATCTGCTTTACATGACTCAGCCATCTCAGTCGTTGGATTTTTAACCCTTCTGGCTAGGTCGATGTCGCTCCTCCACTCACCGTCAATGCAGACGGAATTGAAAATCATTCGAAGAATTTGTCTCTAAAAGCAGTCAATATCACCCTTATCCATTTTTGATAATGCCCATGCCTCTGCGCTACAGAGCAGGGCTGGGATTATTAAGATCTTATAAAGGGTAACTTTTGTTTTCCGAGAGAGGGCTTTGCTACTCAATTACCTTCTTAGCCCAAAGAAGCAGCGATTGGCAAGAGTTATTCTTCGTTCGATATCAGAGCTGGAGTCATTGTGCGAATTTATAGCGGTGCCTATGACAGCATATACTTAGTCCTACCTTCGTTGACCGTTAAGCCCATATTCACCGCTTCTCTCTCAATAATCGCAAAAGCGCCGCTAACCTCTCGCTGCTTTCTTCCGATTATGTCAATATCGTTGGCGTATGCGAGTAATTGGACGGGATGAAGGGATACCAAAACTTGACATTGCTCTGCATAGCTCGTCTCTATAGTTGCTATCATACGCGGCCTTAAAATCGGTGAATAGGTGGTGTGTATCGATCTGAAGCTCATGCGTGATCTACCGTAGCGCCACACTAATATGGACCTATCAGGTTGTTGACAAACGGCTTCAGGCGTTCACACAATACGGCGGATAAGATCTTATATGCGATGTTAAGGAGATTGATGCCTCTGTAGCTGGTGCAGTTCAGTGGGTCACCTTTCCTGAGGATCGTACAGACAATGCTAGGGTTCCATTCATCGGGCACTTTGTATGAACCTTGCCAAGTCATCCCCTGCCGCTTTGTAGAGCTCGGCGATCAGGCCGTTCGCTCCAGCTCTGTTTGACTTCAGTTTGATATTACCATCTTCACTTCATCCAGGTAGGGTAGACAGAATTGTTGATCATCATCGTCCAGGCTGAGAGGTTGATTTTGCTTGACAGCCGTGTTTGGTTCGTCATCGCCGTTATACAGTCTACAGAAATGGTATTTCCAAATCCTCAGCATCGACTGCGATTTTACCACGATTTTCCCTTGTTCATCTCTACATCTACATCTACATCTCATTCGTGGAGTAGCATATCTCCTCGACCGCGCGCTTCTCATGCTCTTTCGTCTTCCTCCAGAGAAGCCGGTGTTCGTCTAACCTCTTCTGCTCATAGAGCTCGTGAGCAGCTCTAGTCTTTCTTTGTAGCTCCGCTATCAAACCAGGGCTTTCGTTGTGGTGGTCGAGTGAAATCCAGCACATCAGTAGTGGCATCTCTGATAGCGTTTTGGCAGTGTTGCCATTGGTCTTAGGGAAAGGAGACTTGATGGGAAAAGGATTTGGCGATCTCTTGCGATTGTAGTCGTCTGAGGCCGAAATTCCTCACAGTATTTGCGTGTCTGGGCGCTGTTCGGGATATCCGTAATAGTACCTTAGCTGCAACAAGGCAATGGTCCGGTTGGCTCCTCGGAACGTTGGATGTCCATCCATAGTACTGGAGAAGTGTCATGCGTCGATTGCAGTTTGGTCAGTCTGGTTGACGCTTGATTGATCGGGATTCACAAGTCCCCTTGTGAATATCGAGATGTGAGAACCGCATGCTAGCCACGACAGTGTTACGTCGATTAGCCTGAATCCGCTATCGAAGGTGGTATCGTGCATGCTGAATTTTTCGACAGTACTATCAAATTTGCCCTCTCTTCTTAGTTTTGCTTTAAAATCACCGAGAGGACAATTTTAATGTCATGGCTAGGGCATCGCTCGTATGTCTTTTTCAAGGGCTCATATATCTTTCTCATCTGTCTATCCTATGTTCGACGAAAATTTTGAACTTCAGTCATAAGTACCTAAACGATTTACATGTGAATCATTCTTCCAATGACCAAGCAGGGTTTTATATTAAAATGTAAGTTTCTAATCACAGCGTTGAGGTTTTGCAATGAATGCGATGGCCTATCATATTCGGCTTAGGCATTCGTCGTCAGATCCAATTTTGTTAACCTTTATCCATCCGTGAAGATGGATATCAAGTCGATTTTAAATTGTCTACTACTATAGAAGCAATCTATCGAGTATTACTCCTTCATTCTTCAAACGACTTAAACAACCCCATCACCTTGAAATTCATCGCTCATCCCCTCCACCCATGTCAGAGATTTTAATGAAAATCATTTTTCCGTTTCTCTTGGCCGAATTCGAATAGTGTTGAATCATTCATCGAGAAACAAAAAAAAAACGACCACTCCAAGCAATTTTCAGCCACAATCCATCAATTTGATTGAACTGAGCGCATAACCAAAGCTCTGATTATCTTTTTCCAATTCAAACTCTGAATTAAAATGGATCACTAACATCCAATCTCCACCCAGTTACGCTTCACATACAAATGAAGGATCAACGCATAGTTGAGTATCTAATAAAAACAAGCCAAGGCAAAAAGAAAAAAAGTAAATAAATCCGGATAAAAATATATTCTAAGCACACAAATAGAAAGTCAATCCGTGGCACACATCCATGCATACTCGTAAATCGCAGGACCTAACGTATCCGTAACTGGTTGCCTTTCGATTTTCGTCATTCGCCTTTTCCGCCCGTCGAACCTCATCACAGCAAAAGGTTCTCATCCAATAAATTAAGTGTGAAATTGAATAGATAACGAGATGATATAAGGACCTCATTGACCTTTTTTTTTTTTTTCTATTTCAACAGGCACGACCATCTCCACTGGAGCCGGGGTGTATAAGGACATCTCTCACATACCCATAGCCGAAGCTACTTACCGTACTCTGTGTATGACTGACAAATTGGGTTGTTTCGTTTCGTCCTTTTTTTTTTTTTCTATCAATATATTCATGTGTACGAGTATATGTAGTTTCCTGTGTATTTTCCTTCCAAAGGTGGATAGGAATTTCGCTTCTTTACGCAAATTAAAGCAGGGCAAAAACGGTACCAGAAAGAAAGCTCAACACAGATAAAAAAAAAAGGAAAAAGAAAAAATGTATTCATCAAGGATACCACTTACCCTGTCACCTTTTAGGCCGGATGTTCCTGGGCTACCACGTTCACCTTTTGATCCTGGTTGGCCTCGTTCGCCTTGTCTTCCTACATCACCTTTAGTGCCAGGGTCACCCTTTGGTCCAGGTGTGCTGCTCCTTAAGCCAGCCATTGAGTTTGACATCAGTGATTCCTGTTTTTGTTAGCCAGTTGGTGTTGTTTTTTTGTTTTTTTTGTTTTTTTGTGGACGGTGTGATGTTTTGAATATGAACGTGAGTGTGTGTTATTTTTGTTTTTACCATCAGGACACCCGCAATGTTGAGGAGGGAAAATTGAAAAAGAGTGCAAAATTAGAATGTGATTTTTTTTGTGTTGGTTTGCTTTTGTTATATGCTAATGAAAATAAAATGAAATGCGTATCTGTAGTTGACACAGGAGAATATGCTCTTTGAGTTTCTGAAATAACTGCCACTACACCATCAAGCTACCACAATCGTTTTCCAATTAGAAAAGGATAACAAAATTTGCACAAAAACAAAACGTAAGAAAAAAAATGTTAATAATACAGCTGAATAGAAAATAACCACAAAGGCAATATTGTTTGTATTGCAGTATTTTTGTCTGTGCTGTCGCATGCATGTATCTTTTTTGTCAAGGACACGTTTCGAGAATGTCAAAAGGGGTTCAACTGATAAATGAATATGAACTTTTCTTACAATTTTGCAAAGAGAGTTAAATTATGGTTTTGACAAGGGAACTCACCCAAATACGTGGTAAATTATCTGGACTTCATTTTCCTTTTGTTTGTTAATATCTCTGACCAGCAGAACTGTCTCGCTGAGATGACAATTTGACCATTTAATTCACCAAATAATGGAAAAGATGTCCTTTACGAGTAATATACAGACGGTGGGTTAAATTAAAAATAAATCTGAATTATCAGATCCATGTTTTTTGGGGAAGCTTTGCATTCGACTAAGGAACAAAAGCAGCTAAGAGGGGTGACCATGAAATACACTCCTACAATCAGTCATTTTAGTCGTTTTTGTTTTCGGGATCCAGTTCCAACCTGCATTAGAAAGGCAAGATAACGCGAGACAAAAGAGAAGGTATCTTAGGCAGAAAGCACACCGGAGCGGACAAGGCTGACCTGTTTTGTTTACAGACAAAAAGACAATTCGTATTCCCACCCACAGCAACCAGAACATGTCTTTTTGTCTTGCCTGTTTTGGTATACCACCTTGATCAAAAAGTTCCCGAAATAACCACTGTTTGGGGCTCGCAAAAATTAAGTAGCCAAGAGTACATCTATCTCTGTGTGTGTTGGCGATTTTTCACAATTTTAGAAATGAATTTAAATCTGCAACGAACTTGTATTAAATTTTACGTAAAAAACGGATTTAATGGTGCTCGAACGTTGGAAAAGTGTTTCGGCAACGATTCTCTAAAGAAAACGGTCGTTTACCAGTGGCACGAGCGGTTCAAAAGTGATCTTGGGTCAATCGAAGATGATGAACGCAGTGGTAGACCATCGACATCGAAAACCGACGAAAACATTGATGAAGTAAAAGAAATGTTGGTCAATAACCACAAATTAACCATCAGAGAGATAGCGGAGGACTTGAACATTGCCTATGGATCCGTCCAAGACATTTTGGTTAATGATTTGGGTTTTCGTCGTGTAGCAGCAAAGTTGGTGCCAAAAGACCTCAATTTCATGCAAAAAAGAGACGTGTTGACGTCGCAAAAGTAATGATTTGCGAGGCTGAATCCGATTCCACATTCATCAAAAGGTTCATTACTGGAGGCGAGACGTGGGTTTACGAGTACGACACGCAATCCAGGTATGGGTTTCACCCAGTTCAGTGACGAGAACATGGCAAATAATGTCATCGCCAATGAAAGGGAACTACCCCCGTTCATCTCGAAGGAAGAACTCCAAACGATCTTCGACACAATTAGAAGTAAGAAATCAGTGGGAACCGATGGAATACCGAACATTGTGCTTCGACATCTCCCACTAGAAGCGGTGGACATTTATACCACCCTGTTTAACAATGCAATGAATAATGCACATTATCCAGCGCATTGGAAAATGGCGGTGGTACATCCCATCCCCAAAAGGGATAAAGACACCTCCAATCCGGCGAATCTCCGGTCGATCAGTCTCCTTCCAAACATCAGTAAGGTTTTCGAAAAAGTCATCAATAGAGTCCTGACTAAGTGGGTTGAGGACAGAAATATAGTTCCGGATAATCAATTCGGTTTCAAGGCGGGGCATGATGTTATGCATGCCGCGTCTAAACTGGTTTCTGATATCCAATGGAACAAAGCCAAGAAACAGTGCACTGGTGCCTGCCTGATTGATTTGGAAAAGGCCTTCGATACCGTATGGTTAGAGGGACTCTTCTACAAGTTGAACAGACTGGGCATTAGTAAACCACTACTGTACATTCTTTTCAATATGCTCACTAATAGACAGTTCATCGTGAAGAATGGCGATGTGACTTCTACTGGTATATTCAACATTAAAAACGGTCTGCAACAAGGTGCGGTCAATTCGCCAATCCTTTTCAACATTTACACAAGTGATCTGATAGGTTCACTTCACCATGCCATAGCGTACGCAGACGACTTAATCGCGTACAGATCAGGTCCAAAGATCGAGGTTATAAACATTCTTTTGCAACGTGACTTCGATAAAATTAAACAATATTGCGACGACTGGAAGTTGAAGATCAACTTTCAGAAGTCGGAAACCATTCTTTTTAGGACGCCTTTGTCTGGGGCCTCTGCGGATACCAGAAAGAATTGGCGAAAGTTTCAGATCGTTGGACAACACGGACAACCACTTGCTTGTCGAAATGTAGTCAGATACCTTGGGATCTGGCTAGATCAATATCTATATTTTAACAAACATATAGATGTTGCTCTGGCCAGAGCCAAAGGTGCTTTTGCCCTTACAAAGAGACTGTTTTATAACAGGCAACTCGATGCGAGGGTAAAGGTGATCTGCTACATGGCCCTTATCCGGCCTATGCTTGTATTTGGTTGTCCCGTGTGGTTCAACGTGAGAGCAAGTCTTTTGGAAAAGATCCGGGTGTTTGAGAGGGCTTGCCTTAGGGCTTGTCTTCGCTTATACAGAACACCAGAGTCTGAGTACATAAAATTCTATCGTAATGAGGTCTTGTACAATAGGGCTAACCTAATAAGAGTGGACAATTTTGTTATTCAGTTGACTCGAAGGCACATTTGCAAGAGCAATGACCTCGTCGAATGACCTGATCTCTGGGGCTTACTACCCCAATTATATGTATCACGAGAGAGCTCGCTTTGACGGCTTTATTCCTCCAGAAGCGTTCCTCTACCTCGACATGAAAGGTCTGATCCAGGATAGATTAGCGGTGCCGTTAATCTTCCATGTCGCTCGAACAGCTGCAGAGAGGCGACTTAACTACGATAGAGACGTCGCACACGGCAGTGCGGAGCGTCTCCGGTTCAGTAGGGCGGTAGGGAATCGCGACATGAGGGATGTTGCTCAGCAGCACCAACAATTTTGGTGGCTTGTTGAAGGAGCGGAATCTACGTCGTCGAATTCCTCTAACACTAGTTAGCATCGTTAAGGAGCAGGGTCGGCAGCCTAATTTTCTAGCCGTGGCTGACTTACATAGATTTAGGTAGGATTAGGATAGTTTTAAGGGAAAAATAAAAAATAAAAAAAAAATAAAAAAAAATACAAACAAAAATACAAAAAAAAAAAACAAAAACAAAGAGATGGGTAACCTTCGGGTAACTTCTTCCCACAAAAAAAAAAAAATACCTTAAGGATAAGATAATTTTAAGTAGCTTAAGTAGCCCAAGTAGATTAAGAATAATGTTAAGGTAGTTAATAAGTTTTAGTTTTAAGTTTTAAAAGATGAAAAAAAAAAAAAAGTTAATTTACTAAGTTTTTGTTACAAAATTATTTTCTTAGTTTTAATTGCAATTAATACAATATAATTTAAAAATGAAATGTACTAAACGTCGAAAGACAAATTTTAATTGTTAGGTTTAACTTAGAGTGTCCGCATGGGGCCAGTAAGTTAGAATAAGATAATTTTAAGTTAATTAAGCTAATTTTTAAGCGTTTTTTTGTATAGCATGTAAGAGTTATTGAATTGAGTTGAATAAAAATGCATATTAAATGAAAATGACGCAATCCAGGTATCAGGCTAGTGAATGGCGTTCACCAAATGAGCCGCGACCAAAAAAACACGTCGTTTTCAGTCAAAAAAAAATGGCAATGCTCACGGTTTTTATGGATTACAACGGTGTCGTGCATCATGAATTTTTGCCAGAAGGCCAGACAAAGAGTATTAGTTGGGCGATATGCGACGTTTGCGTGAAGCAATTCGCCGAAAGAGACCAGAATTGTGGGCAGAAAACTCATAGGTTTTGCACCATGATAACGCACTGTCGCGCCGCATAGTGCCATCATTATTCGCAATTTTTTGACGAAAAATACAACAAATACCATCCAACAGCCACCGAATTCACCTGATTTGGCTCCCTGTGACTTCTTTCTGTTCAATCGAGTTAAAAAAAACCACTACGGGGAACGCGTTTCAGCAGCCGAGAGGAAATAATGGAAAAATCCCAGGAAGCACTGATGGACATACCGAAAACTGTATTTAAAAAATGTTTCAAGGATTGGATTAAGCGCTGGCATAAGTGTGTTGCAGTCGATGAGGACTACTTTAAAGGGGAATATATAGATTTAGAAGAATAAACTTGTACTTTTAATTTTTCGAATAAACTTTTCGATAAAGGTCTGAATCGATAAGAAAAGGCATCGTGTCGTACCTGGTGTGTTTTCAGCCTTATTCCTCTGCGTTCATAAAGCTTCTGCAGAGGTTGTTTAAATAAACATCATGTCTCGTTGCTTGCTGATTTTTGATGCAGTCTAGCCACCTGATCCAAATGTTCAAAATCTGTTTAACCATTAGTACATTTCATGCCTGTTCTATCGATGCTATCTCTACCTAAGGTACCTTTTCGGATGAAAACGGTAGTGCTGCAAGTTCGGTGGAATCTTTCCACCAAGGAAGATGAGCTGAGGTTTTTGGTTTAAAGAGACGACATATTCATGGAGTATAAATAACAAAACGGTGTCATAAGGCACATCAAAGTATTTAGTGCACACCAGAGGTGGAGCCATCCAGGAAAATTTGAGTTGAATGCTCCTAAATTTTCTGCGTTCGTCAATCTAAATGGAACTTGTTCTTAACCTTTAACCATCTACCTGTGGTCTCAGAGACCACAACGAATTTTTGAATTTAAATATCTGAAAGTTTGTGCGTTCTACGATTGAGTGCATGCGTGTACCTTTTTTACTTATCAATCAGTATTGCCCAAGAGCTTGGAGAGTGAGTATGTGCACGCGTTCGGCCAAGGTAAATAAAAACATTTCGGCAGCGGTCTCCGAGACCGAGACGTGTGATTTTCACGTGTTTATATATTTTTGTTGTTTAAGTGACAAAACGACGAATACATCGAACGATTGCTACAGCAAAATTTGGCAGATCAAGCTATAAAAACAAGATCTGTGTCCAAGACTTAGATCTTGTAGAGCTAAAAGCTTTTATTGGATTTTTGTTTTATACAGCTATATTCAAAGAAAATCATGAGCATTGCACATCGTGATATAATACTGATGGCACAGGAAGAGAAATATACCCTTGCATCATAAGCAAAAATAGGTTGGAAGTTTTGCTGAATACTTTACGATTTGATGATGCGGATACTAGAGAACAACGACGTCAACTTGATTTATCTGCTCCTGTTTCAGAACTTTTCAACTGTTTTGTAAGCAACTGTCAGAAAGTGTACACAATTAGAATTTGTGCCTTTGTAGATGAAATGCTCAACTCAGGCAGTTTTAAACCTTGTCTCCCTGATTGAAGGAACCAATAGGAACGTGACCGCTGATAATTGGTTTTCTCCGATAGAACTGATCAATATCTTGAAAGAAAAACGTCTCACTTTTGTAGGAACTTTTAAAAAGAACAAGCGAGAAATACCACCCGAATACAAGCCGTCCAAGTACGGGTCAACTGATTCGACAATTTTCGGTTTTACCAAAGAAATAACTATATTATCTCTCGTGCCAAAGAAAAATAAAGCGATAATTATGGTTTTGGGCATGCATCATACTTGAAATGTGGACCTAGCACCTAAGAAACCTGAAATTATTTTGTATTACAACCAAATGAAAATATGAGTGGATCTTCTTGATCAAAGATGTTCAAACTACTCCACTTCTCGTCGATCACGAAGATGGCCTTTGGTTATCTTTTATAGATTGTTGGATATATTAGCGTCGAGTGCTTATATCATCAGTTTGAGCAATCAAATTCGAAAGCCAGAAAGCCGATTTGAATTCATGAAAAAATTAGCGGAAGAGCCTACAAAGCCACACTTGCAATGACGTGTGAACAATATGAACATTCCGAGAGACAAAAAGACTTCTATTCGCCGTGTTCTACACATATTGGAAGTTTTACCGAGGTTACATGTTACAAAAAAACTCGAATCTCGAACTCGATAAAACTTGTTCCAGCTGTGACCCCAAGAAGAAACGCACGACAGCATACCTATACTTTATATGCAAGGCACCAATTTGTTCAGAGTGTTCCAAAAAAATAGGCTGCAATTTTGTTTTAGTTTTTATTTAACGTTTGAGATTTTGCTTTTATTTTTTTATTTGTACCTCTAATATTTATGAGTTGATACAAAGAATGTACAATTGTAAGTCCCTTAAAGTGCATGATCCAAGTCCTTTTTTCGCCATATGTGCACATTTTTGAAAAAAAAGCTGGGAGAACTTATAACATAAATTCACTATTTGTAAATTTCGAATTTGAGCTGATAATAAGTAAGCAGTCTCAGAGAAATAAATAGGACTAAAATAGGGGGTAGGTGGTTAAGGGTTGAGAAAATTGCTTTCAACATTGCGTAAAAGGCTTTGGTTCTATATTCTAGTAATATTTTAATTTAATTTAGAGAAGCTAAGGCCCCTATTTATTTAACTTAACTAACTACTAAACTAAAACTAATCAAAAGACTTAAGATTTAGGACCAAATGGTGAAGATCTATTTTGAGACCAGAGGTGCTAAGGTGAAATCAAAAACGGATAGGCTTAAGTTGACCTTTCGGAGCATACGAGAGATTGGTTCTTTGGAACCGTAAGGAATGCAGTGGTTTGGAAAATAGAAGAGACGAGGGCATCGTAAATTACAAAGGTTAGTACTGAAGGAAATAGAGCTGTGAAGGGAGACGCAATCTACGGATCCAGAGAGCAGTCGGTGGATGAAGATAATATCAGCCATGATTCTGCGTTTTTCGAGGGTATTCGAGTTAAGAAGTTCTCGATAGGATGGTAAAAAAAGAGAGTCAGGCCAGGATAGTCCTCGAAGAGCAAAATGAATGAAACGGATCTGAATGCTTTCAATAAGGCATATGTGAACTCGTTGAAAGGGGGGACTATAGTTGGCTGGCATATTCTAGAAGGGGTCAGACAAAAGTAATGTTAAGGGATCTGGTCATCTATGGGTTTGGAAAATTCTTTGGACCATCGTTTTATAAAAGCGAAAGAAGAGTTATATATATGCGAATTATCTCATTAATATGCGAGCGGAAGTTAAACTCTCTATCGTGCAATATTCAAAGGCCGCGAAGGGATTTAACCTGGGGTATGGGCTGACCGTACAGAAAATAAGGTCGAGGAGCAGATTGACATTTCGAGAAATCAAATTCTAGGCAATTTTTTTGACACCAAGTAGAAAACCTGTCAGGGTCTTCTTGAAGGAATATATAGTCATAGGGAGAGCCAGTTGTTTTGAAGAACTGGGTGTCGTCGGCGTAAATGGATAGGGAATAGTGTTAAATAATTCTATCAAGATCGTTATTTGTTAAGATGAAAGGAAGGGGGCCTTGATGGCTGCAAATGGGATTTAGACGGTTGACCTGAAGCGAACGAACAACGAACATTTAAGTAATATGGGAAGCTGAGAGCAGACATTTTGAACAAGACCAATTGATGAGAGACTTTATCAAAGGTTTTTAGCGAAATCTGTAGCAATAATATCGATTTCGTTGCCATTTCCTAAGGTTCGAATTCAACTAAATTTGTAGTAGTTGATTAACCTCTTATAAACCCGTGCTGACTGCGGGATATAAGGAACTTGCACTGAAACCTTAGAACGTCATATAATAATACTCATACTATATTTCGCATTTGAGTTTGCATCAATAAAGTTCAACTCACTCAAGAATTGAAGTCAGCCCACCAGGGAATGCGAAGGACAAAGATGTTCTAAACGTGGACATGAAGCCGTCGTCAATGACCTTTCTAATACAACACCATAATCAGCAACTGACGGACACGACGAAGATTTACTGGTCGAATACTAAAAGTTGACCATTAGATTCAGAAATGACCAATGCCGACATTGCAAAAGGCATGAGGATTTCTATTTTCTTTGCAGCATCGGTGGTGAAAAGTTCTTCAACATTTCCAATTCTTTTGTGCCTTCATAACAAACAATTAAAAAATCTTTTGCTTAGTATTTACTAGAACTTCTCAAAAAAGTGCTCAAATGGGCTATTCCGGGATCTTTTAGGACAAGATAATCAATCATAAAAGTACTAAAGAACCACAAGACTGTAGGATTTTATGGCATAAAAGCAGGATTTTAGAAGCAATTCCACGAGAATCTTGAGTGGTCTACACCCACTGTACTCATTTATGGGGTTGAGTGATATCTTTAGTTGTTACGATTGTATCTAGATGAAGTAGTCATCGAATAGAACGAATAAAACACCACTTTGAGGCAACAATCATCGAACTGTTTAGGGAGTTTGCAAGGGCGTTCTATCTGTCTCGTTGACATCAGAACTACGCAACAGTAACGCGGCAGAGATTGCCATTATGATCAGTCCAACGAGCGTCAAGTTGTTAAAGATAGTGCTGCGCATATTTTCTTACTTTGACAGGAGAGATGGCCGCTATTCATTGTTGTCATAAATAAATTGTCGAATATTGCCTTTAATTCCGCTTGCTTAGTGAAGTCATCATATTCGACATTCGATGTTCACTTCAAATCTCCATCTCGAAGATGAATATTTAATCAGATACCGCTTTGTTATGTTTGGAAAAATGTAGGAGAATGATAATCAGAAGTCATTATGAGAAGAGGAGACGGTTGGATGCTGTAAAAATAGGGTAGGTACTGAGAGATGTCAACCTGGCGATATACTGTGTTGAAACTATCTTCTATACATCAATTGTGCTCCACGTAGTAACCGTCGGGTGCTGGTCGATGTCCATCAGGACTCTTATAAGCGCGAGTACTAAGCATGACAAACATAGCAGGACTATAAACGGGACAACGGATGAATTTCCCAGATGAAATCAAAGGTGGAAAAAATCCAGAAGCAAATGAGACCTTATCCGGGCTACTCCGACATACGAAGAGCTGAGGCCGGTAAGAATCTCCGATGCGGAAGAGCCTTTAAAGGACCAACGGCATCACTCCCTGGGTTACTGGCTTCAATTTAACCGACCCTCGTCCTAGAGGTACTAAAAATGGAACTGGCCCTCCAGGATGGAGGTTGTGCCACCGGAGTAACTGCCCGGCGATGGAAAAATATAAAAGTTACGAAGCAACAACAAGCGTCGGATACAGATGGATCTACTGCTGACAACCCATGCTAACGGCATAAGGACAACGAATTTCTAACAACTAGCAGAGGTCTTAGAATGCCACAAAGCAGACATTACCGCCGTCCAAGAAATGCAATGGAATGAGGCGAACAAAAAAAAGGATGAAAAACTGCGACATCTACTAAGGCGATTGTCATCGACGGCCAAAGCAGTGCCTATTTGGATGCGGATTTGTTGTTAGAATTCGACTCAAGGATAAAGTCTTAAGTTTGCGGCATGTGAACTGCAGTGGATCTGCCGAACAGCGCTAAGACAAACTGATGTCATGAATTTCAACGTCGACGAATACAAGTCTCTTAAGAAGTCCACGACCGTCAGCTTCAAAACCAGTGATTACACTGCCAAAAAGCTATCAGAGATGCCGCTTCTGTTAAGCGGAGTTTCACTCGCCTACCACAGCGAAAGCCCTGGTTTGATTAGGCAGATGGCCTGACTACCCCGCTCTTCAAAGCGGCAGGCAATGACTTGGTAAGGAGCATACACCAACTCATCTCTACAATATAGTTGGATGAAAGTATGCCCGATGAATGGAACCTCAGAAAGAAAACCCACTGAACTGAGCCAACTACAGAGACATCAGTATTGTGTGAATGCCTGCCGTCAACAACCCGATAGGTCAATACCAGTGTGTCAAACGAAGAAAAACTCTTGCCAATCCCTGTTTTTTCAGGCTAAGAAGGCAATTGTCTAGCAAAGGCAAAAGTGGTCCTCTATATGACCATAATAATCCCAGCACTGTTCTATGGCGTAGGGGAATGGACCTTATCAAAAGTAGATGAGGGTGCTATTGGCTGCTTTGAGAGAAAAATCCTTCGAGTGATGTTTGGTCCCATCTGCATTGACAGTGAACGGACTGTATATATATATAATCGACCTAGCCAGAAGGGTTAAAATCCAAAGACAGAGATGGCTGAGTCATGTATAGCAGATGGATACCAACGCTCCGGTTCGAAAAGTCTTCGAATTTGCCACCGTGAGACAAAGCAGTAGAGTAAGACCGAGACTCAGGTAGTGCAAGGGGAAGGGGACCTCAGCCAACTTAGCGTGCGAAACTAGAGGCAGCTAGTAAAAGATCGTGCTAGCTGGAGACGCTTGTTGACTGAGGCCCAGGTTCACCCCGGACTGTAGTGCAACCCAAAGAAAGGAAAGTAAGTTATTTTGCAATGCGTGCATTGAATAGCTGGAGGTAAAGGCAATCTACTTTTTTTTTGTTATTGATGCCTCTGCCTTTGGTCCTGATCAGTTTCAATTTTGTTGTCAAAGCTCGAGGGCCACTAAAAGTTGTTGGATATGGCTCAATAAGCCAACCAGGTTAATATCCTACGAGCCTATTGACGAGGATGAAAGCTCTATCAAGGAAAAGTCTATTGACCAATTCGCAGTCGATGGCTTCATTATGTATCCACAAAGTAACGAGAAAGTCTTTCATGTTTTCTTTGGAGAAAGATGAATAATACCTAAAAATTCAAGAGCACAATTAAAATACGAAATAAGATGAGTCTAACTTTATATTTGTTTAATTAGTCCAAACCAACAACAAAAATTGCAAATAAGGTTACAAACAGCCTCTTGGAAAAAGGAATTCGATTTTTCGAGCAGTCTTGATGGTGAGTGGTGGCATTTAGAGCCTATATTGTACTTAAATTTAAATAAATATAATATTGTATATAATATATATGAAGAAATTGTATATATAATTATTTTTGTATTTATTTTTATAAATTTATTTAAAAACGTCTTAACTACCATATTCGGTAGATATGTCAGACTCTTATACCTTAAATGTCCTGGATGGATCCCAATTAATCTGTTTTGTGGGTTTAGTTTGTTTTTAAAAAAATGAAGGTAGCGTGAAATTATATTTTTAAACTTAAATAAAACAGTATTTAAGATTATCACTAATTGATTAATATTTAGTCGTCTTCTTCTCAAACAACCTTTGCGTTATATTGGTTAAGAAATTATCAAATTCAAAGGACTCACTGAGCCTTATTCGAAACTATAATTCAATTGATAAAACATCAAAGGATTCATTAGGGAGAGTTGTTCAAAATTGTTCAAACTAACCCTCACGTGTTTTTGAATTTATGATAAATAAAAAAAGGACAACTTTCTTATCCAATACAAGGCAAGTCTTTTCAAGAACATTGGCATCCTCTTACAGACCCTATTCGCACAGAGTCTGTAAAATCATTTAAAAGGAAATGAGTTTTTTTCTTCTTCTTCTTTTTTATATTCTTATATCAAATTAAAGAAAAATAAAAATGAAAAAAAAAAAAAAATAAAACATATCCTCGAAGAATATTTTCACAAATGATATCCTTTCTAGTTGATGAGTTTTTGCCCTTTCGTTGGGATAAATGAAAAAAAATAAATCAAATCCTTCCGGACCGCTCTAAATAAGGACATTATAGCAACAACAACAACACAAAAATAAACAAAAATGAAAAGAAACAGAACTGAAAACATATTTTATTTTTTTTAAAAAAAGGATTTCAGTTGCAAGAAAAGAATAAGAAGAAAACAGAAACTCACTGAAGGATGCTATTCTAAATTATTCTGTTGGAATTTCAATCCGAACCATGAGTTCCGGCTCGATAAGAGCATGCTTTACGAATAGATACTCTCTCACATGGAGTATCTTATAACACACACAATGTGTGCATAAAGTTCGACGATGTTTTGTAGAAAAGAAAAAAAAATTAAAAAAAAACAAACACAAAAAATACTTGAAACACTGAAACACTCATAGAGCGCCAAAAGAGGATGAATCTCCAAAAATAAAATAAAAAAGACTCCACTTCTATTCTACATAGTGTGTAAGAGGGAAGAGGATTTAGGGAATAATGGAAGTGATACTCGTATAAGAAAAGAATTAAGTACACTGTCCGCCTGCAAATGAAGAATTACGAGTATGTGAGCCAAGCAAGGAGATGGTTATTTATGGTCCAATGTTCGCTATTCAGAACATGGAATTCAGTTCCGAGGAGTGTTCCAAATGGAGGTCCATTCGATGGAGTACGACTAAGGTACTTCTCGCATCCGTACCAATAAGGAAATTTTCTCTTAAGAATTATTTGTAATAATGTGAATAATTTACGGATATTGAGGTGGCTTCTGGTGGGTGTGGTACTAAAATACAAATTTTCTGCCTTTATAATCGTAAGATGAATTGGACATTTGAACACTACCAAGCGGTTGGCCATGAAATGATAAATATATAAAAGTTCTTTTATAAAGCGGATTTCACATCAGATCCATTTTATGGATGTGGACTAAATCCGCGGCTCTGTGATTGTTCCCAAAACTTAAGTATTCACTGTTCGTTTCAGTGGAAATGAGAAAACCCAATTGAATTAGCACTCATCACTCATCAAAGAGCACACTAAAACAAGGATCCAAATTTGCATTGCACTAGGATCAACAAAAGAGTTAGTACAGGCATTGGCAACAACGGATTAGACTTTCCGTGCTTCCACTGCTATTTTTACTGGAGCTCGTATGTAGATGAATATTTAATATGCCTTTGAATACGAATTTAAGTTTCCATTACTGTAGCTAAGAAACTAACATCTCCACCAGGTAAGTTCAGTTTTGAAAATGGATAGTCGAGGAAGGGCTGTATACGGGCCAAAGTTAGTGCATACAATCTGGAAATAAGTCCTCTCAGAATGAACTTATAAGGCCGACCTGGAGTGGATGATTCTAGTAACAGAGTGAACAGTTAACATAACCTGCCGTTTATATGTTTAAGCTACTTCAATGGATTGGGGCTGAGTTTACAAAGTTGTTCAACAGCCGATACTGGGGATAAGGAAACCCACTTACGCAGTCTGTAAAACCCAATTGTTGTTGTCAGGCAGAATGAGCAAATCAAGATAAACGTTGAGAGTCAAGAGATGCTTTCATTATGTAGAAGTGAGAAACGAAATTTTGCAAGCTTAGGTACAACAAAGCTGCTAGACTGAACGACTTACCTACCAAGGTACTCGTATGTTATTTTAGGCAATGAAACAGAGGAAAATAACTTGGAAGAGAGCATGCGTCATTTCCATGATTTGGTATAGAGAACGAAATCCTATCATAGTTTGCATGATCCACAAGAATGAATACCCTCTATACTTCGGCTCCCCTGTTGAATCTGACATCTAGTCAAAAATTATGCTATTGTCAGCTTCTGAAATTAAGTATCAAAGTGTTGCTATAAAACCCTGTTCAAGCCTATGAGTTGAGCCTATAGTCCATCTCAGATATAGCTCCATCTAAGTAAGTAAGTAATAGCTAGCTCTCATACCATAAGAGTTTGTAAGATGGATCATGCTCTTAGACCTTGTAACGAGTCTAGTGACTTCTACATTACAGATGCCTCCGTGACTAACTAGACTACTTGCAAACAGTTTTTTCAGTGGTGATTCCACCTCAATTTTAAGGAACAAATATGAAGGTCTGCAGCAAGCACGAAAGTGTTTTTTTCCGCTCCACTGATAAGTGAAGTGAAGCATTACCTCGGCAAGTTTTCACGAGTCTTTATGGTCCGAAAAATTCAAAAACCAATAAGTTTGCAAGAGCGATAAAAACGGGTAACTTATCGGTTAGATACTATGAAAAAGGAAACAAATAAAACAGTTGCTTCATGAGGAATTGCAGAATTCGGTTGATACAATTAAAAGCTGTCCAATACGACTGAACCTCAGAAGGCGGACATACGGCGGATAAATTCGCTGATTTGAGCCAATGAAAGCGTCACAAGTAATCTTGAACGAATATTTATATGAGCTACTTCAAAGTCTGTTGAATGAGAGCTTGTGGGGGATGCATCTTTAACCAGCACTTCCGATATCTTTGATGCCTATGCCTATTTTGCTGGAATAGGGTGGCCGCCAGGTTTGGGGTTTTGCATTTGACCTATCAGGCCATGTATTGGGTTTATAACTTAATTCGTGCGGTTTGCTAAGAGATGGCGTAACTTGTATTATTCCATTGGAACATGCGTTGGAAAGCTACTGTCGTTGTACGTCATTTCAGTATACGAGTATGTCATTCATTTGAAGCGTAAACAACAATAAGTTTTTTCACTCAAATATGTCGAACTTTGTGCCTGAAAAAGTGTTTTTGCGGGGAGTTCTTCTTCATTACTGCCGAAAGTCATCGTCAGTCATCGAACATGCGCTAGCTGAGTGAACGTGCATAAAAAGTAGTTTGCATGATTTCAAAAGTGGTGATTTTGGCTTGGAAGACGATGAACGTCCTGGGCAGCCAAAAAAGTTTGAAGATGAAGAACTGGAAGCATTACTCTATGAAGATTGTTGCCAAACACAAGAAGAGCTCGCAGAATCTTTGGGTATCACTCAAGCAGCCATTTCAAAACGTTTAAAAGCAGCTGGATATATTCAAAAGCAAGGAAATTGGGTTCCACACGAACTCAAGCAGAGAGACGTCAAAAGGCGGTTTTGCATGTCCGAAATGCTGCTGGAACGCCACAAAAGGGAGTCATTTTTGCATCGGATTGTTACTGGTGATGAAAAATGGATCCATCACGACAACCCCAAGCGCAAAAAATCATATGTGAAACCCGGCCAACCAGTCAAATCAACGGCAAAGCCGAATATCCATGGCGCGAAGGTAATGCTCTGTATTTGGTGGGATCAGATGGGTGTGCTGTATTATGAGCTACTAAAATCGGGTAAAACCATTAATGGACAACGCTACCGAACACAATTAATCCGTTTGAAGAGAGCAGTAGCCGAAAAACGCCCGGAATATGCGACCAGACACGAGGCAATAATTTTCCATCATAGCAAAGTTGCTATTCCGGTTAAGAACTATTTGGAAAACAGTGGATGGGAAGTCTTACCCCGCCCGCCTTATAGCCCAGACCTTGCCACTTCTGACTACAATTTGTTTCGGTCGATGCAGAACGCCCTCACTGAAATACGGTTGACATCAGAGCAGAATATCAAAAATTGGCTTGATTCATTCTTGGCTGCCAAGCCAGTGCAGTTCTTTTGGGATGGGATCCACAAATCGCCAGAAAGGTGGGAAAAAGTCATAGATAGTCATAGAATATAAAACTTGCAATCACGAAGTATCTAAAAGCCGTTTATAACCACGAATTCACTTTAAGAATTGTAGACTCTGTAAAGCCACAGAAAAAAACACGTACGCATCTTAACAATAAGGTTGATACAAAAGTATGAGTGAGTTCATAAATAACTATATTTTTTTTAAACTTAATTGCCGACAAAGTCGCTGACTATACCCTTTGGAACACTGGCAACACTAGAGGACCCTCATTAAAAATATCTGATGTGAAATGGATCTACGAATCAAAAGAAATGGTCAAACTTTTATCGGAGGACCTGGGATGTTTTCTAAATCTTCTCCACTTAGCGTGGCAAACGAACAACTTGAATTCTCTGATGGAGTAGATGAAGAAGTAATCCCTTGTGTTTCACGCAGAAATCAGCACTTGTATTCATAAACTAGTTCGATCCACATTACATTGATCTTGTAATGATCACTATAAAGTGCACAATTGGTCGCAATGATCGTCTTCAGATGCAAATAAATCTTGACATAGAGAACGTCTTAGGTGTCCGATGTATTATTTGTCGATTCAAAAGAAATAAGCCTTTTGAATCTTTTAATCTGAATATTACTAGGCGATGGCGATAGCGCGATAGTTAGCTCATTGGACTGTCACGCAAGAGGGTCTAGGTTCGATTCCTGGCTGGCAATTTTTCAAAAATTTCACCCTTTCGGCGGGCAATGGCAAACTCCCGAGAGTAAAAAATTGCCTACGAAAAAGCTTCTGAAGAGTGCCGTTCGGACTCGGCGATAAACCGTAGGCCCCGCTCAGATGTGACAAAAAATCAAAACATGAGCAACATAAATGAGTGTCAAGAAGCTAGGCCATGGCCCATACCTGGCTGCCAGCGCCACAGTGTTTTTTTTTTTTTTTTTTTTTTTTGTACGAGGACCCGTATTTTAATTTGCCTATACATATATTACCTTCTCAAGTCTAACTGAACGTTGACATTAAATTCATTTGTCGATCTTTTTTTGACTGCTTACGCTAAAGGGGGTGTTTTTGGCACGGTTAGAGACCCCCACACTACTCTGGGTTTCTAACTCCTCATTGTCTTTAGAGATTTTCACCTCGGCTATAGTCTGGGATTTGTGAAAATAGTTTGTATTATAGCTCTCTTTTCCTTCCAAAACTGCTTATGTACATCAGAAGTTATCCTCTCTACTCATCCCCTATTGGCAAACAATTAGAAGGAAGGTATGCTCGAGTCTGAACTGCTTTAACAAAAAATCCGTAGTCGCTCTGCTTATAACATGTGTGCAAGTAATTACAGGTCTCACTAGATATAATTTCCTTACCATTTCTGCCATTTATTGCTCATTTGTCTGGTGTGCCGCAGGGAAGTCTTCTCGGCCCAATTCTGTTTCTCTTATATACCCGAGAGCTATATTAGCAATACGTAAAATGATTAGAAGAACAATAGTGAAATTGGGGCTTCAATAAAGTATATAAAAGGACAAGGGCCTGGCGGACAGCCCTCACTGAGACCAAATCTGTTCATGAAAGTTGTAAATACAGAAAGACAAGTCGGTTGTCTTTACTCATAAGCTCAGTTTGTCTTCCATAGTCTTTTCAACTTCATCAAGATTTACTAATTGAAGCGTGCAGCGACGTTCTCAAATTTAAGAAATTTGGTTCCAAAATCATGGATCTGTGTGCCAAATTTATAGAGACCTGCACCATATTACACCCGATATAATCGACCATCTGAGACAATTATTCGTCATATTGTTGTATTAGCTGCGTATTGAATCCTTTCAGCAAAGTGTTGAAGCTCGGTCTTTCTCCATCAACTTTACGCAAAGATCTTTTCGCTGTAAAGCCATGATTAATGTTTTTTTCCTTACCCGATTGAATGGCATGAATGTGGAAGAGATGTGGTTCCAGCACGATGGCGCTAAGTGCTATACAGCAAACGAAACAATCAACTTATTGAACGAAACATTCGATTAAGGCATTATGTCGCGTAATGGAACTGAACATTTACCTCAGGGATCTTGTGATTTGACGCTTCTTGTTTAAGCTACGTTAAGTAGATAGTGATACGTGATACGGCAACAACAATCGTCGCATTGGAAGCCAACATTTTCGTGTTATTGAGGACATTATGGCCACAAATGCTTGAAAAAGTTGAAAACTTTCTATTTTGTATAACATTCATCTGATCCAGCCGTGGTGAGCATATTCGTATGACCGAAGTTGTGTTTAAAAATTGTAGAAAGTGTTCTCCCGATTGAAAACAAATAATAAAATTGTATGACCGAATCTTTATTCAAAAGGCCTTTCACGGTGGCAATTCGCCATCAACATATTCGAGTAGTTTGCCAAGTTATAAGGAATCAGTAGCATATTACTGTGGGCACTTTGAGTCTTGAGTACCGCCTCTGTAATTTGCGTGTTTCACGTGAGAGTTGTTCTGTTTAAAGAGGGTGTACGAGTATATGAAATATACTCAAGACATATCTCACAGTGCTTTATTCATTTTTGGCATATTTGTGCTACATTGCTGTCCCAACTTATGGGGACTGGGGTATTGACAGATTCGACTGAACTTTAGAAATACGCAGTATTCGGACCAGACTTAAACAACTAAACAACATTGAGAGTATAGTCATCTCGCAGCCAAACACCAACCATTAACAAATATTTATGCGTTCTCTTCAAAATAGCATGTCAATCTTCTGATGCTTTGATCCCACGTAGACATCTTTAGCTCCATGTAAAAGTTGACATATTCCATTGACATGAAAAATAAGTCACCTCTTCAAAAAATCATTTATCCAACCCACAGGTTGTAACGTCGCATTTGATTCGAGATCGGAATTTCAAGCTTTCACTGCCAAAAATTCATCTCACCCTTCAATATCAACCTACTTGTGTCTGAGAATTTTCTACACACACACATTCATTTGTTTGGCTTTAAATCCATCACGTGCGAATCTCAATAATGAGACGTGTTCAAATAATTGCCACTGTCACATACTCAGCATGTCTTACGAGACGAGACGTCTTGTCATCGACGCCTTCCATCTAAACACCCTTGCAAAAGCAAAAACCGTTTAACTTCTCATGTTTCATCGAAATTGAGTACCATCTTCATCGTTGTTGTGTCGTTGTTCCTCCGATTGTCATCCCCAAAAAAACACCAACACACACTAGCTCTAGTCAAAAATATGTCATAAGGCGGCGAGGGTGTTGTGAAATCAAAATAATAGAATTTGAACTTTTAAGGACCCACTTAACAATTTGCATACTTTGCCACGCCATAACAGTGATACGAGTATGACCTTATGATGGTAAGTCAAACTTACTCCTTGTGGGTATAGTTTTAGTGCGCTTACGAATCGTTCTAACGCCTAGATGAGTCGATGAGTTAGACATGAAAATAACTTCCGCTACCCTAAAAGCCGTTTTCGTTGGCTTAAGTGGAGTACAAAAAACAACAAATCCAAAAGTCATCCCCTACTAGACTTTAAGAGGGGTTGCTCGTCGCGCGAAAAGTCCCAACGAACAGCAACAAAAAGTGAAGAGGAATGTGTTACGAAATGTTTTTCTATGGAAATTTGCGCGCTTTTTCTAATTCACTGGCTGTGACCGAGGTAGTGGGTTGGATGTGTGGGTAAATGAGTCCTAAAGGATTCTCGTTTATAATCATAAAATCTTTAAAAGACGTCCTTACCACTTTTCATGAAGCATCTAAACTATGGCTTGGTGGTGCTGAAGGTGTAGTTGTTATAGTTGCCATCAGGCTGATTATGAGTGCTAATGTAAGGTACATTGGAAAACCTACCCCTAGAACCATGATGGACTTAAGACTTACCACCTCTGACGAAGAGATAAAACGGTTATAACACATAAATTGAAAAAAAAAAAACAACAAAAAAAACTCTTTCTGTAGCAAAATAGGAAGTCGCTGGATTTCTTACTGAGGAACACCAACTAACGCCCTTTTGTTTTGGAGGGAAGAAACAACAACTAACCACTGTAACAGCCAAAAGGAAGGAAATTAGTTTAGGCAAATTGTTTTCTTCGCCGTTTTTTTATTCAGGTTTTGTTTCTTTTTTTTATTTTTTCATCCTCACCCATTAGGGGTGAACAAAGGCAATTCACCGAACCTTTTCCAATGGGGCTACCTCAACTAAGTGGTGGTTGGGTGATATTTTACAACCACGCCGGCATAAACGGAACTCCAAAGCGAACTGAAAAGCGATGAACGGCAAAGGGAAATATAACGAAAACAAGAATGAGAAAACATTTTACAACTTACTTATAAAATTTCCAGAAGCAGTAGCGTCAGAAGGTGGCCGGTGGAGTAAGAGTAGGGTGTGAAAATTTTCAGTTTGACTTACAGCCAATGTTGGCTTCCATGTTGTGGAAGGGAGAGCATGATTTCTATTTCTCTAGCGCGCAATTTGTTACAAAAGGAATGACATTAGCGCGCACGAACCGGATGTAAAGAATAATTGCTTAATGATTTATTTGACGGACAAGTTTAATTCGTTTTGATGGTTGGATAATGGAAGACTTGGATAGGATGTGGGATGATGGTTGCAATGACACGAGGTAGGGGTGGCGCACAAATTAATAAAAAAATAAAAAAAAAATACGAAGCGTGCCTTCGCAATAAAGTCATTTGAAATCATTTAGATTCATTCAAGTCATTTACACTTAAATCAAAGAAAAGAAGGCTTACAAACGATAAAAAAATAGAAACAGCAATACTTACGTCATAATTTTCCGGAAGACCGGGTGAACCAGGTGGTCCAGGAGGGCCTGCCACACCAGGCATCCCATCTAGACCAGGTTCACCCTTCATGCCCTGTAGACCCTCGGGACCACGAGGACCAAGATCACCCCTATCGCCGCGGTCACCTTTAAGACCGGGGGCACCGCGTTCACCTGGTACCCCAGTAGCACCCTGTAAAGAGAAAACAAATAAAAAAAAAACACAAAAATTAGTCTCGACGTGTAATGAATGTACATAACTTTAATTCTACTAAGGTTGGATGGGTAGATACTCATATACATTTACACAACTTGAGGAGGGTGGTTAGACTAACACATAAAGGTCTGGTTCTGGTTCTGGTTCTGGGTCTGGGTCTTGATCACGTTTGTTTAACAAGTCAAAATACATACACAATCTGCTAAGAGGTAGCTGGCGGGCATTACCTAAATTACTAGAATTTGTTGCGTAAACATTCAAACATTCGACCGAATGCGTGTCGTTTTGGGGATAGCATCATGCGCCATCATTGCGGATGTAATTCCACCCAAAAACAACAGGATTATCACAGGAATTCAAATTCTGCCATTGTCGTTATTTTGTTGTCGTTTTCCTGGTACGTTTTTTTCTAAGTGGGTGTGTAATAGAGGGTGGGAACTCGAGGAGTTTTGGGGGAGTAGGAGCATTATAATTAAACTAACCAGGGTTAGGTTTGGATTTTAAGTCGGATTCAGAGTTGAAGAGGAGGAAGGTGTCATTAAGCTGAAGGAAAAGGTGGTTTAACAACTTTCAAATTTATACCTACGAATACAGTAACAACAGTTGAATTAATGATGGGGATGGGGGTTGAATAAAAGTTACTCTCACTCGGATTAAGTTGGCTTTTTAGCAGAAAATTTAATTGATTTATACTTAAGTAATTGGGAATAATGAGACATTGTCTTACGACAAAATGGAAGGGCTAATTTATACTTGGAATTGGGGTTTGTTTATATTTTTAATTTTGTTCCTTGTTACCGATTTCTTCTTCAAGTAATGCCCAAGACTTTTGTCCATCTGTAAGAGGGTGGCATGGTTTTTTTTTTGTTTTGATTGGATTGGAAGGAAGTTTTGTAATTAGTTTGTTTTGCTTTTTAATGGAGATTTAGATGTATGACGGGGGAATGGTAAACTGTAAGATCGTGTTTTGTGTTCAGGGAGGATTTGGTATTTAAAAAGTTTTCTAAGAAGAGACAGGAAGTACTCGTAGAGTAATTGAAGTTAAAGCAAAGTTTGGTTGTCTGTTTGAAGATTTTGCCTTGTTTTATATACAAATACGTGCTCTGATTATTTTTTTTCTGTTGAACTGGAAATGTCCAGGTGATTTTAGTGCTGAATGCCTACTCACTCTCTTCCGCGTTTTCGGACAGAGCATACATTCGCAAAGCATTTTGGGGTAAATGGATCTCGACAATTGTTCCATGCTCTTAAATTTTTGGTATAAAAGTTCTCAGTATGCATGCAGGTGTCAGGCCAGCAGTGAAGATTCTTTTCTTTCTAAAGTTATCAGTAGATGGTCCTTAACTTTTTGTAGCATAACTAGAAGTACCCGACCGGTAGTAAGCGACTTGATTTCGACAAAGGAAGGAGGAGCATGTTCAATGGCCTCTTCCATCACCACAACCGATGAGATATACCAGTGAGTTGGATCTGATAAGATTGCCTGGAAAGTGGGACTCAAACATGAGATGGATTCTATTATAGACTCAGTGTAGGGGCGATCTGATTTCCTGAGTGATTCCAGCCTGGCTGACTTCTTCTTTTGAGGACTTTGGCCAGTATACTGGTGTGAGCAAACGATTCAAAATTTTGCAGAGTCATCAAAAGAGCCACTGTTTTAAGTCCGAATAAGCTTGTTATATTCTTTTTACTTCTATCTGTCAACATTCCACTCCTTTTGTTTAAAAATTTTCTGTTCATTAACGAAGACGCTGCAGATCTGCGTTCTACAAAGAAACGAGCGACTCTAAAACGAGGTTACCGTTCAGGCCTGAACCGCTTTTATTTTGCCTTGACCACATGCTACAATTGCAAGAGACTGCCAGGATCTTTAGAGAGCGCGTATTCCGACTTCTCGAGACGAGTTCTACCGCAGCAATAGCTAGTGCAGATGACCAGTTGCGGCATTGCCAACAAGCTATCAGAAAGGCAACGAATGATGTGCTGGATTTCAAACGACCACCATTGAGGAACCAATGGTTTGATGAAGAATGTCGACTGGCGAACGCAGAAAAACAACAAGAGGGGCTACAAAAAAAATGAGATCAGCTCGCGAGCTCTACGAGCGAAAGAGAAGAGAAGAGCACCGGCTTCTCAGCAGGAAAAAGAAAACGCATGACAAGCGGGCTGTCGAGGAAATTGGAAAATGCAACACCAGGAATAGTGTTCGGAATTTATACCAAAAAGTAAAGAGAACGTGTCAGGGGAAATAATCCAGTGTAGAGACCTATAGAGATAGCGATGGAAATCTCGTAGTAGAATCACAGAATGATCTATTCATCGCAGACGATGATAGCCAACATTTCCGTCCGCTTGACCAAAACGCAGTGAGGATACCAATATCCAAACTCAAGTCTAACAAGGCTGCTGGTTAGATGAATCTATGCCTGATGAATGGAATCTCAGCATCGTTTGCCCAGTCCACAAGAAGGGAGACCCCCTCAACTGCTCCAACTACAGAAGAATCAGTCCCCTTAACTTCGCGAACAAAATCCTATTTTCCATTTTGTGTGATCACCTTCAGGTGCAATTGAGGAGTAAATCCCTCTCACGAAAGTCTAAGATACTCTACAATAAACTCATCGTCCCAGTCCTGCTGTATGGAGCGTATCAAAAGCATATGAAGACATCCTTGGTCGATTCGACAGAAAAGTTCTTGGCAAGATTTTCGGTCCCGTTTGCGTTGACGGACTTTGGAGGAAAAGATTCAACGACGAATTATACGAGCTGTACAGCGGAATAGACCTAGTCAGGAGGATTCGCATCGGACGTGTAAGGTAGCTAGGACATGTAGAGCGAATGGACATCGACGCGCCGGCCCGCAGAGTCTTTGAATCCAATCCGTTGGGACAACGCAGTAAAGGAACACCTCGTCTTAAATGGTGCGAGGTCAAGTGGAAGATGACCTCGAAAAACTTGGCATGCGAAACTGGAGGCAGTTAGCTAAAGATCGGGCTAACTGGAGAGGAATACTGTTTGAGGTCCAGGTCCGTTGCGGATTGTAGTGCCACCTAAGAAGAAGACCTTAAGGGGAACACTGTTGTCGGGCTCACCTTAAATCGTGCATAGCTAACTTTCTGCAGAAACCTCCTCATCAACAAGATCGAGAACTCGCAGCCGATTCTGAATTCGATGTACTTACGGTGTGGTGCCATCTGCATCAGTGATTCATTATCATCATTTTGAGCTTTTGACAAAGCATAGGAGACTTTGACGTTTGTTATTGTACAAGAAGCCTCCTAAGTGGATTTTTTTTGCGAAAGAGCTGAACATGTAAAACGAAGGTTGGGGATTGGCTCCTCCTCCTCCTCCTCCTCCTCTTCCATGCAGCTTCTGCAGAAGTCGTTCGTAAACTTGTCAAGCCCTCTTGGATGTTAGCTTAAGAGACTGTGTCCAGTGATGATACCTATGATGGCGCTGAGACACTTTCTGTTTTGAGGAATGAAATTCTTAGAGCGATTCAGATGTAGTTTTGGCCAGATTTGTTTGGTCGGTAGACATGTTGACCCAACCATCTAAGCATAGTTCTTGTTTGCATGTGGGTATACCGATGTTGCAGACTGGGTATAGTGGTTCCAGTTTAAGTAAGTTCATCAGTCCTACATTTCCCTGGGATGCCTCTATGTCTCGACACTCAGCAAAGGTGAATGTTGAACTGCTCTGCCATATCCTTAAGAGATGATTGGCAGTCTATAACAGTCTTTGAGTTAAAATAAGATGCGAATATCCTTTGCAGACCTTACATTTTTCTTCAGCCAGGACTGGCCTGAAGCATTAGGGAAGATTAATTGCCACGATTTCAGACTGGAAAATGATACATTGTTTAGGAGGACGAAAGTAGATGCTTATGTCACTGTCATTCTTTGAAACATCCGTGTAAGAGTGGATTGATTCGTCGTCCATGAAGGCATTCTTCTCCCAGAAGTATCGGGAAGGAATGCCTACATGGTAGTGTTTGTCAAACCAACGTTGGGGGATGGTGAAGTCGATGTTTTCTGGTAGAATTCCTAGTATGTTAGGTATATTAAAGTTTATTTGTCCACGGCGAAGTTGCTGTAATGCGAATAGCTGCTTTAGCAGTAATTGTAATTGCCAACGATTTTAGCAAACCCTTCGATAAGATCTCCCATCGATTAATACTCTTTAAATTGTCTTCTCTCGACTTTGAACCTATATTGTCAAAAAAGATATCCTCTTACCTTGAAAACCCTTTTTACAGTGTTCGTTTTAGGTCAGCCCAATCGGTTGCATTCTTGGCCACCTCTGGAGTGCCACAGGGCAGGCATTTAGGACCTCTCCTTTTTATTTTAACTATAAACGATCTCGATAGGATTATCAAACACTCGTCTGTCTCCCTTTACGCCGACGATACCAAATTTTTCAAAACCATTTCCTCACCCCATTACTTCTTTCTCCTTCAACAAGACCTTGAGAGTTTTTCGATCAGGTATCTCAAAAATTGTTTAGAGCTTAATATCGCCAAATGCCAGTCCATCACCTTTTCACATAAGCGGCACCAATCTCCTCTCTTCCTCCGCCTCTACCTTCCCAACAACCAACCTATCTCCTCCGTTCAATCCCTTCGCGACATCAGCATTTTGTGGGATAGAGAGCTCAACTTCCGGTTACATATAGATGAGATAATCCTTAAAGCCAACTCAGTACTATGTTTTTTAAAATGGTGGTCCAAAGAATTCGGGTCCCTCTATATTACCTTTGTTCGCCCCCTCTTAGATTACGTTAGTCAAGTTTGGTCCCCATATCATCGTATTCTTCGATTTGCTCTTCAAGGTCTACCCTGGAACGATCCGTTTATTCCACCCCCCTCTCAAAACTGTCACAATCTTATTAACTTAAACACCCTTGAAGAACGCAGAGATGCAGCCGACTTTCTCCTCATTCACCGACTGCTCTCAGTTCACATTGATTGCGCGTCCCTTCTTAACTCTATCTTCCTTAACACTAGCCCTGGTAATCTACGTACCTCTCGTCCACCAACCAATCTCTCGTACTACCATAGGTATATCAATTGAAACCTTATCGTCTTTGACACAGCAACCGACCTTAGTTCTACGTCTAAGTTTAAGTTTAAGTTTAGTTTTAGTTAGTTTATACAATAGCTTGTCGAAAAATTAAAATTGTGCCACTCTAGTTAGCCCGGTTTTTTTACTAACTGTCGCCAGTTGTGAACTCCAATTCGGTTTAGGCCCACTTTTTCTTCTCATATACTCCGTTTTCACTCCGGATTGAAATCTAGGACTCTGCAATCTGGACGATTGGTTTGCATTCGCTCTTCACGTTCTAGCTATCTCAGGCTCGTGTAGTCCCCCTTTTAATCTTCTCCTTCAAAGGCCGTCAATGCCAACGGAACCCAATATTTTTCAGAGAATTTTTCTCTCGAACCAACTGAGGATATCTTCATCCGCTTCCGATAGAGGCCAAGTTAGTCGCCAGAAATCAAGGCTGGGATTGGACTTGAGCTCGACGAAAAGATAGTGGGAATCGATGTGGACTTCTCGAGTTCTAGATCTGCCGGTGTGTGAAGATTTATTGCATTGTGGACTTTTCTGGTGCAAAACCAACAAAAAGTTTCACTCATCCATACAATATTACAAATAAGATCCCGTATGCTGTGTTGAGGAGATTTATACTTCTATAGTTGGTGCAGTTAGGGCGATGTCCTATTTTGTGGATCTGGAAAATGATACTAAGATTCAATTCACCAGTCCAACACTTTTCTGACCTGATTTGAGTATGCTTCCCACAAAGTCATTTCCAGCAGTTTCGAATTTTCGAATACCTCAGGTCCAGCTGTTTCGCTGCATTTTGGTCAGATGGAAGGAAGTTTTCCTTACCATCGTCTTGGTTAGATGGTCTATTCTGCCTGATGTTGGCATGTTGAGCTTCTCCGCCGTTATACAGACTGGAAAAAAAGGATTTCCATATTATCAGCAATGAATGTGAAACTACAACATCTCTGGAGTACAATCTCTCAATATCTTCGACTGTGCGATTCTTTCGCTCTTTTTGCTTCTGAAGTAGAACATCATTTTCGTCGCAAAACTGGGGGCATAGGACTTGTTGTGGGATTTAAGAATACGTGTTCGGCGATGGTTCTGGTGGTCCCTTAAGGTGATTCTTCTTTGTTTTAGCGTTTGGAAATCCGCATTCAATTCTTGGCTGAAACGGAATGCTGATCCAAATGCTGGTTGCCCAGAATGTTCGGATGTCTAGAGTTCGCGAGCCGTGCCCTACGTCTGTCGCAATGTGATCAATTTAATTTGGCCTTTCATTATCCAGATACCATCTTGTCGACTTGGATACTTACAAGACCCAAAATAATAACAAAATTTGGATGGTGATTCAAGAAGAAAAATGTTAGTTGGAAGCATGATCCATTCAGAAGCGACATCCCCACCTAAGTAATGAATCTTACAAATGTGTATGAATTAATAATTGTTAGTTGTTAATCTCCTTACAAACATCTTCCATCTGGCTTCTTAGGTCTCCACAAAACTTTACCTATTTACACCCTCCCAGTGGAAAATATGAAAATGTAAGACATATTGAAGGAGTGATACGAAAACGGTCGACAAGAACGTTGCTTACAACTATCATGTAATAGAAATTCATTTGTCTTAATTACGTTGTGATACATTAAACTGGAGCATGACACACATGTATTGTAGTATGTCTCACGAGAGAGGGTGAATAAGGTATGTATAGTATGTAGTGTCATTTAAAATATGTAAGTTGCTTATGATGACAATGCACGAAGTACGAGAATAAATGAATGAAACGAATATAAAACATTATGCTTACCGTGAGCCCAGGAGCACCTGTCTTTCCTTCTTTCCCTGGCATACCAGGGGGTCCTCGTATTGATTCATGTAGAATTTCACTGTCCTTTATTGCTGCTAGGATATCAGACGCATTGCATGTACACTTTCCGCTGAACATCTAAAATGGGGGGAAAAAAAAGAGAGCAAACAAACAAATAAACAAAATATCGCATCAGTATATCAGTATATTATGAGGGTTTGGGTTGACATTAATCAAAATTTTGCATTGTTACCCCTTTCCCTAGATACGAGTACGTTTCTTCATACTACAAGCTATCAAACCGTATACCATAGTCTCCTAGGTGACATACTCGTACAAGTATACGAGCATTCGTATGTATCTCAAAAGTAACACTGGGGATATGAAATTACTTTGCTACGAGTACGAGTACTTCCACCATCGACATCAGCGAAAATCGACGAACCTTGTGCGTATACTTAACATTTATGTTGGAATTAAAACTTTCCACCAGAACCCTACCGCGCCTCTCGAAAATATTACTCCACGTACAATGTGGCATACGCGCGTCGTCATGTTGCAAAGATCAATTAAAACCGCAGCGCGCGATACGTATTTGTGTGGCATATGTACGTAAGAATTAGGCATGGCATGGCACCACTTGGTGGTATATCTGTATATATAGTCGTTTGCCTAGCATATCCGTACCTTGACGGAATAATGAAATTGATTTCCAGAACCCGTTCCCATTTTGAATTTCATTTTGAACTTGATGATGATGGCTATACGGGATGATGTGACTGTGGAAGTGGGCAGGTATGGAAATCTAAATACATTGCGGTTAAGGTACCACCTGCAAATGTCATGAGGCCTAGTATCAGGTACCAGGTACCAAGTACCAAATACCAGTTACCTGGTCGGATTAGGCATGTCACAAATGTGCTTAGCTGCAGGTTAAATACGATATTCGTATGCTTACGCATATTCACCATCTCTCTACTCGTACTAATACGAGTAGAACCTTCAACTTTGGTTCTCGACCCAAGTCTTGCAGAGCGGGACAATTCATTTTAATTTGCGCCCAGTCAAGGGGTTGAAGGATCTACCGCCCTTCTAAGCCCTTTCAGCAAAAACGGGGTGGTATTTTAAAGGACCTGTTTGCCGTTTGCCTGGCAGCCATTCCACTCCCCCCCCTGTACCACAAATAATGGCGAACAAGAATAAATTAATGAAGTTGTGGAAATAATTTAACATTTAAATTATTTTGGGTAATTAGGATAATTTCAATTTGAATAAATTACCCAGGCGCGTTCAGGAGACGCTCAGACAAATGGCCGGGTTAAAGGCGGCTTGGCGGATGTTAGTAGGACGCAAGCTACTCGTAAGTGGGTCTTATGCTCTTTTGCCGGGTTCCCTTCGAAATGAAAACGATGAATGGCAGAGGCGGTCGTCAAGTATAATAGTTCAACATTAACTAAATGCAAATGTAATTTGAATTTATTAACATATTGTGCTACGGTAAATGCAGAGCTTAATAATATTTCCACGAGTTGGGATGATGATTACGGCACACTCATTTGCATTAATAAGAGAAGTGCGCGATACTTCTATGAGTTGATGGGCGGGTATAGGGCTATATCACAGGCAAGGACTACTTGAACTGATTGCGGGTATTTTAAGTCGGATATTGAAATTGTAAATATAATTTGCCGAGAGTTTTATCACACACAATACGAGTACACACAGAAAGAGAGAGAGAGAGTAAGTGGTACTGGTAATCAATGAATAATGATACGAGAACGTGATGAAAACCAGAAGAGAAGGGGAAATGACTATCATTTTAAATTTGAAATTACTCTATCATATGTCATTATGGAGAAAGGCGTTGGCTCATAATGTGAAAAAGGTTACAGGGATTCAGTTTTCGATATACTATTAAAAAAATATCAAAAAAATTAAATCGCGACTGATTGCTGACGAGTGTTTCTATCGTGTAACTTTGGGTTTATTTCTTTGAAGTAATGTATTCCTTTTTAACAGGATAAAGCAATCTTTATACTGGCAATCTGACAAGCAAGCACACTCACTGCCTCTTAGTCGCGGACCTTCAAATAATCACTATTCTCCGTACTTCTACGACTCTTTTTGATTTCGCACTTAGAGTAGATCCCTGCTAACACCTCTCAGATAACTTTGATCTAAAACTGTAATACTTGGTTATGAACTAGTGCTATTATTCTTTTCTCACGCAGTCTCACTATTTAGGTTCGTAGTGATTTAGCTTACTGTGGTTCAAATGTCATATACGAAAGCTCACTATCTTCACTATCCTTCACTGCTCTATTTACAGAAGTCCCAAATCAACCAAAACCATTTTATCTAACCTTAAGTATAATAGCTTACAAATAATCGACGCTGTTAATATAAAAAAAAACAAAAATTAATGTGGCGCTGGTAGCCCGGTATGGGCCCTGGCATTAATTTGTGTTGCTCATGTTGTCATTTTTGTCACATCTGAGGCGGGCCTACGGTTTATCGCCGAGTCCGAACGGCACTCCTTAGAAGCTTTTTCATAGACAATTTTACTTTCGGAAGTTTGCCATTGCCCGCCGAAAGGGTGATGGCGATTTGAAAAATTGTTGGTGACCCAGCCAGGAATCGAACCCAAACTCTCTGTGTGATAGTTCAATGAGCTAACTATCGCGCCATCGCCATCGCCAAGTTATCAGTTAGTAAATGATCCATCCTGTGCAATGCCAAACTTGAACTTAACATATACGGTCTTGGATGACAATTCGGTTTGACGTTTGTGATAGCAACAAGGGTGTCAAATCCGGCCCCGGAATTGAATGACCCTAAAATTAAGGGTGTTTTCTTAGTTCTGAAGAACTTTAAATTAAAATAAACACAGAACAATATCTTTAGTATCCACAGAACTAGTTTTATTTAACATATACGAGTATATTCTATGGCGTTTGAATATGATTTGCTGCATGTGACCGTTGCAGCTAGCTGGTACATGGCGTAATCTAGAAGACCAATTTTCATACACTTTTTGAAGTAAATCAGGCTGTATTTCAGCGAAAACACGTTGAATGTTGGCTTCCAAGTGTTCAATTGTTCTTGGATTGTCGTCTTTGATATGCGACTTTATATATCTCCAAGGTGGCCAGTTAACAGATTCATTTCATCAAATAAATCTGTCGTTAAATGTTTCTTTCAGTAAATTAATTGTATCGCGGGCTGTGTGGCATGGGCGTCACCCTGCTAAAATCCGATGTCTGCAACATTGTCCCTTCGTTCCCTCTTTTCTTTGAGTGGGAAGACCGAGCTCTAGCGGAGGTGGAGGGCAGCCATGGTCCCATCAGCCATTGGCCCACCGACCACAGACCTCGGAAAGAACCCACATAGGTTTACGGGCGGTTATCCTCAGAGGAGGACGAGATGGTTCGGTCGGTGAAGCCCTAAGGACGGTAGGGAGACTCCCGACGACCCAGGAGCTCAGGGTGCGACAGGAGGTCCACCAAGACCACCGTTGTCGGAGCCCGTAGGCTAGACGGGAGACTTGCAACGGGCTGCATCAGACAGGACGTCTGAAAGTCATCGACGGGTGGGGACGGACTGTCCTTTATAGCCAGACACCCCAACACGATGATGACGGATGGGGGAAGACGATCCCCGGAACTTACACCCCAACGAAAGCCAAGTTATATAAAGGCTTGAGAACTCCCACATCTTGCTATCGATGTGGAGACAAGAAGCATCACATCTCGTAATCGATGTGGATGCTAACGTTGAAATGTCTAAGGGGGAAGAGATGACGAGATCTTTTTTATAGCTACACCCCCAACGATGGAGCACCAAGGGAGCAGCATAGGCTGTAGGCGGACGGCCAAGTTACTAGGCAGCCTCCGACGAGGGAATGTACAAACATAAACAAGAACAACTACCAGCGACAACAAATAATAATAATAACAACAATAATAAACAACAACAATTATCCGTGCGGCATCGGATAAAGAATAGTGCCGCAGTGCGTCCCAGCTTGTCGTAAGAGGCGACTAAATGGGACACCAATCATATACAGGCAACTATGACACCAAAAATGAGCCTGTGACACTTTAACACCTGAAAACTTTCCCACAAGTTTGTATGCAATCAGTGGGTTCCCACGTCTGGAGACTACCGGTGGGGTAAAAGAACAGTCAATCAATTCGAAATGAGCATACAAGTGTCAAACCACTCCAACTTTAAACTTCAGGAAAATGATCGCAATTAATAGCACTACCCCGCTGGGCACCACGATTGCAACGCACTCGGGTGATCCCAGAGCAAGCAGAAGTGCTTGTGTCAGAGCCCGGGGGATTCCGGGGGCGGGCAACATGAAGTTCCCAAAATATTTTCATAAACTTCGGTTTGCAAGTTGGAACGTCGGATCGATGACCTCAAAAAGTTTAGAACTGGAAGCGATTATGCGTCGCAGAACTCTACAAATCCTGTGCGTACAGGAAACGAAGTGGTGTAATACAGGAAATAAAGCGCGTTTTCTAGATTTAAAAACTAAGGCATTTAAGATGTTCTACCATGCAACGGTCAATGGACGAAACGGTGTTGGAATCGTTGTTGCAGCGGATCTTCTAAACAACATCGTTGGTATCTTGAAAATAAGCGACCGCTTGATGAGTGTTAAACTCGTCATACACAATGAAACGTGGAACATTGTTAGCGCGTACGCCCCACAAAATGGATGCGACCAATCGGAAAAAGATAAATTTTAGTCAGAGTTCGGTAATTTGCTTAGAAATATACCTATCGATGAGATGCTCTTCGTAGGCGGAGATTTAAATGGCCACGTTGGAGAAACAAATGTTGATTATGAGGACCAGAAATTCAGCTGGCGAAGACATCCTTGTAGCGTGTAGGGCTTACGGCTTAACCGTCTTTAATACAATGTTTATTAATCATCAACGACATCTTATCACCTATAGCAGCGGAGGCCACGAAACGCAAATAGATTATCACCTCTACAAAATGTCGATGGGAAACCGTGTTAAGGACTGTGAAGTAATACGTACTTGGAGAATCGCTAGTAAGCCAACACCGTCTGCTCTATACAGAATTTTTCACAGCGGAACCACCGAACACGCACTGGCTAAAGAAGTACTCCAAAATATAAATGGTATAGCAGACTCACTTAGCCCGCAAGAAATGTGGAACAGTATGCACGAGGAATGCATAACACTCGCAAAGTCCCATTTGGGGATTATATCGAAATACCATCACGTCGGCAAAGAAACATGGTGGTGGAATGACGAAACCAAACGAGCTGTGGCCGACAAGAAGAGTGCATTCCAAGCGTGGACAAAATGCGATCGGAGCGACGATATCGAAAAAGCTCGACTGGCTCTTGAATACGAGCGTCTTAAAAAGATCGCAAAGAAAGTCTTGGCTCGAACTCGAGCGGCAGAAGCGGAAAACCTGTACCAGGAGTTGGAACAAATATCCTCACGATCGGCGGATAGAAGACAAGCTTTCCAAGAAGTTCAAACGTCGTACAAAAATGCCAAATATTTTTAAGCTCGCTGCACAGAGGAGAAAAAATTCAATGGAAATAACCTCGCCGAAATACATCAAAAACGCAGACGGTCGCTTACTAACAAATGAAAAGGAAATTTGTGACCGGTGGCTTGAATACTGCAAGGAGTTGCTTAACAAACAGTTTCCACGTGATATCGTTCCGACAGCTGGTCTATTCGAGGAGGAAGTTTCGGACTTTTCAATCGAAGAAATAAGTATAGCAATTGGAAAAATGAAGCGGGGGAAAGCGGCGGGACCAGATAGCATTCCATCAGAGTTTTGGTCGAAGATGGAGGGGATCGGCAGCGTTTGGCTATCGAAACTTTTAAATAAATTAAAATGTGGACAACCTATGCCGAATCAATGGAGAAGTAGCTTCTTGGTGCCGTTATACAAAGGAAAAGACGACACTCGCGAGTGCAACAACTACCATTCAATCAAACTGATGTCACACACAATGAAAATCGTCAAAAGAGTCTTAAACGAACGTCTTCGACAAATAATAAAATTCGATAATAGCCAGTGTGGATTTGTTGAAGGGAGATCGACGGTGGACGCTATCCAAAGCCTACGAATAATAATAGAAAAGCACCGAGATTCGTCTAAGGATTTACACATGGTATTTATCGACCTCGAGAAAGCATTCGATCGAGTGCCTAGGGATCTCATATGGGCCGCGCTGAGGTCTCAAAACGTACCGGAAACATATGTTAGAATAATACAAGACATATACGGAAACGTAAAAACTGCGGTTAAAAACTAGAGAATTTCCAATTAGTGTTAGAGCGCACTAAGGAAGTATTCGACTATCTTTTAAAAGACTGCATGCGCGAAGCAAGTGTTACGCCAATTCTCTTCGCTGATGACGCAGTTATACTAAGCGATAACGTCGAAAATTCGCAAAATTCTGCGACATTAGCCAACCCCATAAGCGGAGCAGCAGCAATGCAGTAAAAATGGGAAACTCGTTACGCATAAGTTGGTATAACGAGGAAAGGGTTAATAAAAGGATAAGAAGAAGAAGAATAAACAACAACAATATAAACAATAACATTAACATAATAAAACAAAATGCATAAAAACATACCAGGCGGGCAGAAAGGCTCGCAACATAACAAACGAACAAAACAAAAACAAAATCAAAAATACATAATTGTAAGGAATGACCTGCTATTGGTCAGTCCCCCCATTCCCCCAAATCTGAACGCCGATCCACCGGAGTAAGTATTGACCCGGGGTAAAGTGGTACACATGCACTTGTACTTAGCTTTGTTTGGGGCGGCGGTTTAGAGAATGGCTAGAGCGGGGTATAATCAGATTAGGATTATACCCACACAACCTTCCTCCTTCGTCCCAACACTCCATCGACCTTCGATCATATTTTCTTTCTCCTTTGCGTTGTTTTTGTTTTGCAATTTTGTTTAGTTCGATGGGGGAAAATTAACCGGGGATCAGCAATGAGAGAAACATTGCTTTTCGCAATTTTCAATGTAATTCCAATGTCTAGGGAAATAGCTAGGCATAGCTAGCATCCACAAGCTCTCATAAACTCGCTCAGTGGAGTTTCCAGTTATCACTCGAAGCGGGAGAGAACTCAGTGTCTGAGGAGTTTAGAATGAGAGTGTACAATTGGTAACAATTGGAATGTGTGAGAGGCCTAGTTGGACACGGGAGCACACACTAGCAAAGTTTACTAGTTGCGTAGCTGGAAACCCCGTTGTTGGGTTCACTAGAGCCAAATGAATGCGTGTGTGAGCGAGTGTGAGAATCTGTCGAGAGCTTGTGGAAAGGAAAAGATCTGGAAGTCACTTTTATGACGACCAGCAAATATAGAGGGTCTAAAAGGTTTTTTTTATTGGTGCGATTTCTTTTATTGAGAATTGCGAAAAGCAATTTTTCTTTTTGAAGTGTAAAAGTTCTTTAGAGTAGTCCTTTTTTTAAAAGTAAAATCGCGAGTTCGTTTTTGAACAAAAAAAAAGGAGAAAGGAGATATAAAAAGGATAAGGTGAAAGGAGGCAGGAAGGATTGCGAAGGAGTAGCAGGAAGAAGGTAAGACTGTTCCAGAAGGAAGCGAAAGATAAGTATAGTGCAGAATAGTGCAGTTAGGGACAAATCGTTTTGGTTTGTGAAGTTTTAGTCTCCGGTAGGCCGCGCGTGCGAGACGATCTCGAGAAATAGACGAGACACGCGACCCGTTAGTTTGTCTTTTTGTTAATCTTTCGGGACTTTGAAATAGCGGGTCACTCTAGCAAAGAGTGTGCCGTTAAATTCTTTTTTTATTTTTCAATAAATCGTCGTGCTCCAACGGAGCTTTATAACGTGGCAAAACATTGTTCTTTTTTTCTTTCGTTGTCGTGGTTCTTTTCGGGGAAGATTTTCCTTTCTTTGTTTACCGTTCGGTATTTTTTTTTCTTTTTCTCGTTTTGGTTTCGGGATTCCAAGGAAAAAAAAAATCACGTGGCGCTCAACTTTGTGTTTTTTTAAATTTTATGTTTTCCCAGGTCTAGCTGCCACCAAGGCGCTACCTGGAGGTCGAACGAACCCAGTATTGGAACAGTTGGTTCCAGGTTATCTTTGATTCGGGGCAACTCTGTTTGCTGCCGGGGATCAATCGTAACACAATGATGAGCCACGAAAAAGTTAGTAATCATGTCTCTGTACCGCTCACCGTTGACTATAGCGTTCTGACCATAATCATTTTTGAAGACATTAGAACCAATGAATCCACCATAAAGCGAACCAAACGGCGAGGTTTTCTGGATGTAATGATGTTTCGACAATGGCTTGTGGATTATAATCGCTCCAGATGTAAATCTACATTGAACCAAAAGTGATGAAGCACCACTGACTTACTGACACCACGCTTCCTTTGCCCCATTCACCCAAATGGGCGGCGCGAACTAAGATTAAGTGCCTTCAATTCGGGTACAACTTGTAATCTTGTAAGCACGTAAACCAAGATCTTTGTACAAAATGTTCCAATAGGTGGATGGACACAAGTTTTATTGTTGACCACGATGACGAGTTTGCACATTTGGATTTTCATCAACACTACTCGTACGCTGCACGCCATCAATCGCTTGTTGTTTGCGCACTGTACGGGGTCTTACCGCATGTGTATCATCGTTGAGAGCACGTAAGTGCTGTCGTTTCGAATTGACACATGTTTTTCAAAATAAATTTGAAATTTGTGTCTAGTTTGGGACTTCTTTTCTTTTTTTTTTGGGTAGATGAGAAATTTTCATATACACTATAAGTTCGGTGCTTATAGTAGTGTGAGATTCTTTACCACTAAAAAACACCTCCCTTATGCAGACTACGACTGAGTTCACATTCAACAAGCAACTCTTCTTGTCAGAATTTGGCCGATACAGATACAGCCACAGAGACAATTTGACCTACTTTGAAAATAAATTATATTTTCAACAGCATCACAAAAGCTGATTTAATATAGGTTCCGTGAATCAAAAAAAGACTCCCACTCCTATTTCAATTTTCGACCAATTCCATACTTGCACAAATATTTAATGAATTCCGAATTAAAGCCGACCAAGCATTTGTCATTAAGCTGACACTTGAAATACCATACATGTATCTATGCCTGTCCCAAATGCTCGTATCCATATGTGACTTTTGACACAAAACTTGTTGCAAATGAAATTATTTTTACTTTGATTTATTACCAATACATGAACTACATTAACAGTAAAATGACTTATATGTATAACCATAAAAAAAATTCCCAGAAATGCATTTACAATTCGTAATTTATGAGCAGTTTTTACCATCTAAAACTGTCCCAACACGTGTTAATATATTTTAATGGATTGCAACTCTAAAGTTTTGCATCCGGTGCAAAATTCGAAATAATAAATCACCAACAGCTATTTGAAATGTTATAAGAGATGAAATCTCTGAAAAAAAAATCGATGAGGGGAAGTAGTGTCATTGTGTGGGAATACAATTGTCTGATTCACATTCTTGCACATTCAACAACTTTAATTTGTGATTCACAGAAACTTCCAAGGTCTGCCGGATTGAAATCTTCTCAAACAACGTGCTAACGCAAGGACACTGCTTGGGGATTTAAGAAATCACGACCGTAGCGCCTATGCTAGAAAGGACTCGTAAAATAGTCAGAGAAACTACTGTGGTATGGCAAGTGCAACAAAAGACGAATATGGAAGCAAGCAAGGTGACTACTGATGAGCGTAACCTAACAGCGATCGTTACCACTTAACTATCAACCGTCTCAAAAAAAGACTCCTTCAACCCTGGACAGGCTGCAGTTCGAAAAAAGGACGGTTAATTGACACAACCTGTGCCAAAGGTAGGAGGAAGCCAAAACGTAAGAAAGAGAATACAGTCAAGGCCATCAGAAACTTCCGCGTTTCAATAGTCGACTTTGGTAATCTAGAACGGAAGGTCTCTGATGACCCATGGCGGCTGCTTGACATGAAACGTGTCAATGACGCCGTCAAAAGGGGCATACTACAGCGCGACAACATAACCATATTAGAATAGTTGTGAGATCCATCGGTAATTTAAAAGCAACCTGGCCAAAAGTGCAACTATAATACCGTTGCTGAAAAAAAAGAATTCCAGGATCTGACTAGAAGCAATGGCAACGATTAGTATAAGGCCTCGTAGAAGTAGCATCTTCCGACAGGTGCTGGTTCCTTAAATGACGAGAATGAGCCTCTGCAGCCGAACATCTTGCAGCTCTGCTAATAAGTCCTACTTCACGCCTCCCCGTGGCGCCATCCGGGAATCTCACTATAGGTTGCGAAGTGAAGGGGGCAAATGGCGAGTTTCCTGCGCCATTAACCAGGATTAGTGTCGGAAAAACAAAACAAGACCTTATCCGGGCTACTCCGACATATTTAGAGCTCAGGCCGGAAAGGATTTCCAAGACTTAGTCAGGGTCTTGGAAAAGAGATGATGGCGGACGACCCCTATAAGGGCCAACGGCAGCGCTCACATCCCGGAACGGGTAACTGGCTTCGGTGTAACCGACCCCTCGTCCTAGGGGCACTCAAAATGGAACTGGTCCTACAGGTTGGGGGTTGTGCCGCCGGGGTAACTGCCCGGCCATTTAAAAAAGATTAAGTTACGAAGCATCAACAAGCCTCGGATATGGACGGATCTATTGTTGACAACCCACGTAAACGATTTTAGGGCAATGAGCTTCGGATATGCACGTGGAATGTTAGATCCCTTTATAGACCACGTGCAGCCGAGCAACTAGCGGAGGCCCTAGACTGCCGCAAAGCAGACATAACCGCCATCCAAGAAATGCGATGGGATGGGCCGGACAAAAAGAAGATGAAAAACTGCGACATCTACTACGGCAATTGCTATCGACGGCAAAAGCAGCGCTTATTTGGATGCGGATTTATTGTCGGAGGCAGACTAAGACGAGAAGTCCTCAGCTTCCGGCATGTGAGCGAGCGCCTCGTAGCAATCCACATCAAGGCTAAATTCGCCAACATAAGCCTTATATGCGCGCATGCCCCCACAGAGGAGAAAGATAACGACACCAAGGATGCCTTGTACGAGCTCCTCAACAAGACCTACGAGCAATGCCCTAGCTATGACATTAAAATTGTCCTCGGTGATTTTAATGCAAAGCTAGGAAGAGAGGGTATCTTTGGTGGAACAATCGGAAAATATAGCCTGCACAACACCACCTCCGAGCTAATCGACTTTGCGGCGGGGCGAAACATTGTCATGGCTAGCACGCGGTTCCCACATCTCGACATACACAAGGGGACTTGGAGAACTCCTGATCAATCAACAGTCAACCAGATTGATCACATTGCGATCGACGCAAGACCCTCCTCCAATATTATGGATGTCCGTACGTTCCGAGGAGCCAACATCGACTCGGACCATTACCTTGTTGTAGCCAAGGTACGGGTGCGGATATCCCAAACTACGCCAAGACAAACTAATGCTCTGAGGAAATTCGACGTAAGACGGCTACAATCGCAAGAGATCGCCAAGTCCTTTTCCGATCGAGTGTCTCTCGATCTCTTAAGAGGTCTATTATCGCCAGCATCAAGCATCGAAGCCCATTGGAAACACTGCCAAAACGCCATCAGAGATGCCGCTTCTGATGTGCTGGGTTTCACTCGTCCACCACAACGAAACCCCTGGTTCGACGATGAATGCCGGCAAGCACATGCAGCTAAGCAAGATGCATATAACGCGGCGCTGCTTAGAAAGACCAGAGCTGCTCATGAGCTCTATGAGCGGAAGAGGAGAGACGAGCACCGGCTTCTCAGGAGGAAGAAGAAAGAGCATGAGAAGCGCGCGATCGAGGAAATTGAGAGATGCTACTCCAGGAATGAGGTTCGGAAGTTTAACCAGAAGGTGAAAACAACATACCAAGGACACAAACCCCGAACCGAAGCCTGTAGAAATGAACAAGGGAACATCGTAGTAGAACCGCAGTCGATGCCGAGGATTTGGAAAGACCATTTCTGCAGACTGTATAACGGCGATGACGGACCAAATACCGATGACGGACCAAATACCGCTGGCAGGCAGAATCAACGTTTCAACTTGGACGATGATGACCAACAATTCCGTCCACCCGAACTGGGTGAAGTGAAGATAGCTTTATCGAAGCTGAAGTCCAACAAAGCTGCTGGAGCTGATGGCCTGACTGCCGAGCTCTTCAAAGCGGCAGGCGATGACTTGGTAAGGAGCATACACCAACTCATCTGTACAATATGGTCGGACGAAAGTATGCCCGATGAATGGAACCTCAGCATTGTTTGTTCAATTCTTAAGAAAGGAGACCCTCTGAACTGCGCCAACTACAGAGGCATCAGTCTCCTCAACATCGCATATAAGATCTTATCCGCCGTATTGTGTGAACGCTTGAAGCCGTTCGTCAATAACCTGATAGGTCCATATCAGTGTGGCTTCAGGTCAGGAAAGTCCACCATCGACCAGATATTCACACTACGGCAGATCTTGGAGAAGACCCATGAGCTTCAGATCGATACCCACCACCTATTCATCGATTTTGAGGGCCGCGTATGACAGCATCTATAGAGACGGGCTATATAGAGCAATGTCTAGTTTTGGCATCCCTGCCAAACTCGTCCGTCTGTGCAGAATGACGATGGAGAATGCACGCTGCTCCATCAAGGTCGGTAAAGATCTCACCGAGACCTTTGATGTCCAGAAAGGATTTAGACAAGGCGATGCGCTGTCATGCGATTTTTTCAACATCGTACTTGAAAGAATAGTGCAAAACTCACGAGCAAACACAAGAGGCACTATCTTTCAAAAGTCCGTCCAACTACTCGCATACGCCGACGATATTGACATAATCGAGAGAAAGCAGCGTGATGTCAGTGGCGCTTTCGCGAGTATTGAGACGGAAGCGGCGAAAATGGGTTTAGCGGTCAATGAGGGCAAGACCAAGTATATGCTGTCAAGCAAAAAGGACAACCAACACCGACGTCTCGGACAGAACGTCACCCTCGACAGATATAACTATGAGGTAGTTAAGGACTTTGTCTAGCTAGGCTCTGCTACAAATACAGACAACGACACCAGCGCTGAGATCAAGCGAAGAATAACTCTTGTCAACCGCTGTTTCTTTGGGCTAAGAAGGCAATTGGGTAGCAAAGCCCTCTTTCGGACAACAAAAGTCGCCCTTTTTAAGACCTTAATAATCCCGGTCCTGCTCTATGGCGCAGAGGCATGGACATTATCAAAAATGGATGAGGGTGTTCTTGGTTGCTTCGAGAGAAAAATTCTTCGGGCGATCTTCGGTCCCGTCTGCATTGACGGTGAGTGGAGGAGGAGATACAACGACGAACTGTATGGACTGTACAGCGACATGGACCTATCCAAAAGAGTGAAGATCCAAAGACTGAGATGGCTGGGTCATGTAGAGCGCATGGACACCAATGCTCCGGTCCGAAAAGTCTTCGAATCCGCCCCCGAGGGACAGCGCAGTAGAGGAAGGCCAAGACTCAGGTGGCGCACGCAAGTGGAAGAAGACCTCAGCCAACTTAGCGTGCGAAACTGGAGGCAGTTAGCCAGGGATCGAGCTGGCTGGAGAAGCTTGTTGACTGAGGCCCAGGTTCACCCTGGACTGTAGCGCCACCTAAAGTAAGTTAGTAAGATTAGACGCAATGGACTAAATAAGATTCCGAAGGACGTAATTGAATGCAACCCTCGACACATCAATACCAAGCTGACCAGTAAGGAGTAAAGAGATTATTGATGTGGGAAGTCATACTCAAGATGGCATAGATCTATGGTTAAACTTATCTTAAAATCTACGCAAAGGCGTACGAATCTGAAAGAGATCATGACTTAAGTTTTTAACCAAAAATGCTCTGCGAAGATCAACAAATCTACAACGCACAGAAAAATGAGCACAAATCTCTGCAATGCAGCCAACATCTCCAATCTGTGCTCTGATTGTGATCAGCTAGAGGAAGTACAAGAGTGCAATCTGCATCACTAAAAGAAAGGAGGATGTTTTTCTTCAATCTAGAGAGCATATAGACTGTGTCAGACAAGGGAAAGCCATGTCTAAGGAACCGTCAGTAGCTGGAGATCTAGCACATGTTAGTTATACGAAATCTAAATGCACTCCTAGTACAGTAACAGCAATAGATATGGACACATATATCCCTAGTCTGGAATAGTAGAAGAGAACAAAATGAAGCTGGGTTATAGATCCATTCCGCTTGCAAATCTTCTGGACTAGACGGAATCATACCAATCATGATTAAAAAAATAAAGGAGGCTGTCATGCCATTCCTAGAATGACTATTCAGCAATAGTATCAAAGATGGATATGTACCAAAAGCCCAGCATATTCGATTCAAATTCAATTTGCCTCCAAGATAATATAGCATCAAATCTGCATGCCTCTACAAAAGGTAACAATACAAAAACGAACCTCCTTGAAGTTGTCAGAACCAATAAAAATAGTATCTACGACTAAGAATACACCCTAGCAGTCTTCCTTGAATGTCAATGTTCCGCAGTTAGCAGAGACTTAGAAAATGTCGAAGTTAGTTCTGCATTAACGTTCTTGACAGCCTGTATGCTTCTCTATTTTATCATTAAAGCGGCGCGAGGCAATATCGTAGTGAGGGTCACAACGTGAAAAAGGAGTGATATCACCTCTTCTGCGGACCCTAAAAATGGTTTTGAATCTAAAAAGAGATGGAATAAAAGCCGAATCATATACGATGATTTGGTTCCTATAGACACCAACAGGTTCCTCTACATGATCAGTGAAATTCTCAACCATGCCCTTGAAAGCCCTAGGAGATTGAGCCAAGTTCTGTGGACTAAGGATCAACCAGCAAAAAAACAGTGCTTTTTTCTATTAGCACATAAAATGATAATGTCACAATTTACATTCCCGTCTTAGATGGGATAAGCCTCCGACAATCCAACAGTGCTAAATATCTAGGTATCGTACTAGATGGTAAACTTATTTGTAAGCTAAATTTTAAAAAACGGTTGCTTGTAGATGTATATTTTAGAGAAAATAGGAACGTAACCTCAGGACTAACCTATGAATGTACACGGCTAACGTCAGTTCCATCTTAGCCTACAGTATAGTATACTACAGGCAATCCAAACCTAAAATTGTAAACTTTAGGTTAATGACAAAAAGACAGAGGATTGCAACTAGTAGCTTGATTCCACGGCGGAACAATGGAAACCAAGCACGAAAGGCCCGGCCTTAATACTTACAAGTTCACTGGTAGTTCACTGTAGTCCAATACGGACTACATAATACATCACAGCGACAACACCATTCGCCTTCATTTTTTTAAGCATAGAGACATAAGATAGGAACCAAATGGTAGAAGACTTGATATCCATCTACACTTGCTGATACACGATATCCACTAAAGAAATATAGGCTCTTTGCGATCAGTTTAAGTTTACCCTCCGCTGTGGAAGAGTGGAAGACAATAAACATGCAGACAAACTTGCTCAGAAAGGATATTCCCAAGGGAGGGAACTGGCAAATCAAAGTATCAAATTACCACTCTGCACTCGAAGAATAAAAATGGAGCGAACAATAGAAATAAACAACCAACTCTTCAAACTCAAGATAATTTTGGCAGAAACTGAGCAAATGTAGAAGAAGAATTCCCTGAAAAACATAGCTGACATACATATCTGAGCTTGTTGGATTAGTCACAGTGGCTACAATCTTCTGGAGGTACACGCAATAAAACTTCGCCTTACCGACGATGACCTCTGCAAAGTCTACGGCAATACACGTCCACTTTCTGTACTTCTGCCTCATCCTTCAGACAGAAAGCTATAGGGACTCCCGGATGCGATAAGATGACTTAGTTCCACTTAACCACTAAACGCGGAAATCAAAACTGAGAACCGCAAATTTCCATTCCCTTCACATCCTTCCGCCCGGGGAATCATAATGGGTATAGACAGACTTAAAGCTATGCTCAGACAATTGCCAGATCTGACAGTATTGTCAGGTCTACAAATGAGCTGACAATAGCGAGCTACCTTACAATGCTAAATTGCCAGTTTACACGGTTGCCATTTTGTCCCAAACTCTGGCAATTTGATTGTCAGATGGTTTGCCTGGCAACGTTGTAAGTTTGAAAATTGTCAGTTCACACGGTTGGCAGATGTTTGTTTAGAAAAAATTTACAGATTCGTTGACAGGCATTGTCAGCCAAATTAAAAATTGTTTTTTCATTCGGCACTGAGTGTTTGGACGAGGGATTGGGAGACCCGCCCTTAGCAGGAGGGACTTTATGCAAAATTGTTTGTCGAATTGAGAGCTGAGGAGCCAGAATTGTATGGCAATCAAACGTCAAAAACATAGCACATCTGACAATAGCAAATGTGTCTGCAAATGTCCTAATCACCTGACAATGCCTAACAATGGCACAATTGTGTGTGCAGACGATTGCCAGATACCTAACAATTTCATAATCAGATGAGGATCTGACAATGACCTACAATGTATTTTCTGCAAATATTGACAGATAAAATTGTTGGTTCAGACGGTTGTAAGACATTTATGACAGTTTTTACAGCAATATTGTCAGATCTGTCAACCGTCTGAACATAGCTTAAGCGCGATGAGAAATAGAGTGCCCTCCGCTCAAGATACAACATCAATCCGCTTACTTAACCTGAATTCCATAATACACAGATGTGTAGCGCAATAAGATGGCTATCCCTTGCCATCTCGGGGTCTTCTCTGCGCATATTTAAAACGTTTCTGAGCGTAATATTTTCATTTGCTTGATAATTACAAGCGGATAGCTACAAAAGTTGTAATTTGAGCTTTTAGATGGTCTTTTTAACGACGATGTGAATACAGCCACTGGTTCCTGAAAAATTCGGTTAATTTCCCAAATGATACGAGTATTTACGAATACTCAAATCAAGACACAGAGGCTCAATGTGGCAGTTGTACTTGTTTCTGGTTAGGCCCCTACCTACCTAATGTATCATATAAACTGTAAGTCCTACATCAAAATGGAATTTTTTGTTCTGTTCCTGACAGTTGATACCATCTCTCTGAATCTGATTTTCCAAGTGTGAACCTTTTGAAGTTTGTTAGCTACATGGAGTGATGGAAAAAGTTCTCTTGAACAAACAACCAACAAGTGTAGATACATTACATACGACTACTCGAACCTTTATCGTACAAGTATCCGTATGTCATACAGGAATTTTTCAATGAAAAATAATTCCATTCCCTCAAAAAAACAAACTCGAGTTTGTATGTACATACATATGTAATGGTATCATATAAGAGTTTGCCGTTATTTGTCAGTTGAAACTTTAGCCAAACGAATTATTTACGAAAAACTGCACAACAAGTATAAGAGTAGGTAACTTCAGATGTTGTGAATAAATCACTTGACATCAAAACCAACGAGTTCAACACATGCCGTAAGGTACTCGTTAAAAGTTCCGCGGAATTGTTGATTTCGTTGGAATCCCTTTGAAGATGGATGCATTTACGTGGAAGTTGGAACAATACAACTACCTACCTACCTACCTACATACATACCCACCGGGGTATTGTTACAGTTCTACGAATATACCCCAGAGGGGAAGAGATAACTTACATCGTTGCCATGATGTAATTTATTTGATCTCTAAATTAGGTTGCACAGCAATTCGTATTCCGCAACAAAAGTCAGGTGGAAACTTTTCTTCAACTTCTACTCGTACAAATATGTGTCCCGTATGATACAATGCACATGAGCTAGTTAATTCGAGTTTTTCCGAAATTTATTCATTTATTTTTTGACGGGTAACAACATTCTAATTTTTGAAATGTGAAACAATGTTAATTTTGTACTTACACCATCGGGTGATGTTGGAAAATCCACGTAGGGTGCATACGGGCCAGCATCACCTTTTAATCCTGGCTGACCTGGTGGCCCAGGTGGTCCAGGAGGACCACGTATACTATCTCCTGGTGGGCCTTTTGGACCTCGTTCGCCTTTTTCACCCTTTGATCCGCGAAAAGCTGCAAAAAAAGGCAACAAAACAAAAATAGTCACAGTTAGTACAGAAATTATAAAGAAATCGAATAAAGGATAAACTAAAGAGGAATCAAAGTTCTCAGGCGCGGCGATTGATAGCTCACCGCTCCGTAGTGGTCTCCGATAACTCCATGAGTAAATCCTTACTACAATGGCAAATAAATGCTCAGCCAAAAGCAATATTTGGGCACACAACCCCACTAGGAAGAGCTAGAATTAAAAAGCCTCGAATATAAATGGGTTTCATTGTTGACGATTCCTGCAAACGCTTTAATGACAACGACCTCCAGATATGCAGGCAGAATCGGACCCTTAGCAGATCACATGCAGGCGAGCTATGGACAGGACGACTCCCGTTCACTCGAATGTGGATTTGCCATATGCGGCAGACTTAAGCAAGATGTCTTCAGCCTCCGACATGTGGACAATCAATTAACTACAATGCGAAATTTGTTCTCCTAAGCCTAATATGCGCCAATTACGAGTACCTACAAATGATAGAATGACGTCCGCAACGAATTTTTCTACGGACTCCTCGACAAGACATAAGAGCAGCGTCCGAAGTATGATGTAAAAAGGAGGACATCTTTGGTAGAATAGTTGTTTAGCACAGACTAGACGATACCACGTCTGGAAACGGACTTAGGCTAATTGACCTTACGGCGGTGAGACGATATACACCTAAATATTAGGCTAGAATCTTCCCCTAGCACGTCCTGAAATCACTCAATAGCTCCAATGCCGACAGGATCAATGACTAAAAATCAATGCTGACAAAGTGCCATTAGAGGAGCCGCAACAGATGTGATGGGTTTCACCCGACCGTCACTAAGCAATGCCTAGTTTGATGAAAAAATTCCAGAGGGCACATACAGCCTAACAAAAACCGTACAAAACGGCGACGCTGCAAGGAAGGCCGAGACTTTTCTTGGAGAAGGTAAGAGAGCACGTTCGAAGAATTTGCGACTTTGTACTCCATGAATAACGAACGGAATTTGGTGAAAAGAACGATTTAGAGCAAGGGTACCCGTACAAAAACCTGCAGGGATGAAGAAGAAAACCTTGTATTTGAGTTTCAGGCAGTGACGGGAATATAGAAAAACTCTTCTTGCAGCCTGCGTAACAGCCAACAAGCAAAAAATTCCGCCGTCAGGACCATTCCACCAAGACGATGATAGCCAATACTTAGGTCTACTTAACCGATGACTGTGTAATGATTTTGATATCCAAGTTGAAATCCAACAAAGCAGCTAGAAAGACTTTGAGGGAAGCATACACTTACACATTTTCTAGACGTGGTAAGAAGAGTGTATGCTTGGTGAATTTTTTGTTCATAATGAAAGCACGGTCCACAAATAAGATCTCTCACTTTCTCAAGTTCACCAAATATAGGCGATCTCCACATCGCATACAAGATTTTATCTACGTTATTGTTTGAACTTCTGAAACAATTCGTCAACAACACGTGCGATTTCAAACCAGGAAAGTCCACAATCGACTAAATCTTCACACTTCGGCGGATCTTGAAAAAACATTCCAGAAGTCCAAGTCGATAATCCTCATCTTTCCATATGACAACATTTATAGAGATAAGCTACGTAGAGCCAGATCTAGTTTTGGAATACCTGTTACCCTAGTGTGTTTCTGTGAGGAAATATGATTTAAAACGCTGGCTGCTCTTTCAAAGTCAGTAACGACTTAATCGATGCCTTTGATGTCAGAAAAGGTTTTAGACAAGGTACCGCGTTGAAGAATTGTGCGGAACTCACAACCGAACACCAAAGGCAAAATCTTTCAATATCCTGTGCAATCACTAGCTTATCACGACGATATCAAAGTAATTGGGGAAAAAAAGTCTTTTCTCACCGTGATTCGTTAGACAGAATCAAAATGGAAGTTAGCGAAAAACAAGGTACATATATGTTGAAACCAAGTGGGGATACAGAACATCGATTGAACAGACAGTCGACAGCGAAAATTTCGAGATAGTAAGGGACTTTGTCTACCTTGGCTCTGCTAGAACTTCTGTCAATGAAACCTAAGCAGAAACAAAACGAAGAACCACTATCAAAAACCGCTATTTCTTTGGGCTAAGAAGGCAATTGAATAAGGCCCTTCCCCAAAAGCTAAGAAGACCTTGATCATCTAACTTTATGGCGCCGAAGTGTGGAAGTTTTTGAATACGGATGAAGATACCGTCAGGCCACCCTTTTGCATTGATCGGATTTTGAAGCAGAAGACGAACTATACAAGCTGTATAGCGACATCGATTTGCTAAAAAAAAACTGAGCATTATTTGCCTGAGATAGTTGGGACATGTGTAGGCAATGGAAACCAAACTTCTGCAGTGCAAAGTCCTTGGATGACAACGTCGTATATGAGAACCTCACCTTAAGACGCATACAAGTAGAATAGTGCGCTAACCGACTAAGAGTTTGCAACAGGAGGCGGTTAGCTAAAAATCTGGCTAACTGAAGTGGCTTGTTGCTGAGGCCCAGGTTTACCCCGAGCTGTAGCGCCTTCTAAGTAAGTAAGTAAGTAAGATAACTCATTTGATGTTTTTCTTTAAGCAAATAGATACGAATGGACTGACTGAGGCCTGTTAGAAATAACAACTCTCCAGATATATGTTAGTTCCATAAATACTCGTATAGAGAGAGGCTCACAAAAGAGAAGAATGTTATAGTTCAGTTAACAATGTCTATCCCATTGTTCACCTGTTGGCTTATGGCAAACGTAAATCACGAATGTCTAGGATTTGTATGATAAAGCAGAGTAAGTATGTGAAATGTGAAACCTCACTGTAATTCGCTGGACGTACTCTTTAACGACGACTTTTGGCCATCGAACAAGGACCAATATAGCTTTCATGGGTCTGCCTTCAAAATATCAAATTGCATAAATTCGACTCAAAAGAGCACCACTACCTGAAACACACGACTATCTCAATTTATCCTTGGATACACACGGGTATGGAGATAAGTCGGTGAGGTTTTAACAATTTGGTGCAACCCAAAGCCCTATGTTCCGGAAATGCTCCAAATGACATGTAAAGGGTCATTAATTTTTCGATTTCGAAAGTAAAGCTTAATAAAACACACAGCGATACATCTTTGATGAAAATTTTAATTCATTATAAAGTTTGGACTTTGCTATTACCTATGTGTGAAAAACAATATCATTCAAATGGCCGCCTAGAGAAGATTCGCAGCATGCGATTCTTTTGAAGTAATTATTAACCTCACATTTCGGGCGGTATCTCGGCCATAACTTGAGTAATGTTGGCTTTAAATGCGTCTAGAGTACGGGGATTATTCGAGTAAACACGGTCTTTTGCGTAGCTCCACAGAAAAAAATCTAACAGTGTTCAATCGCATGATCTTGGTGGCCAATGGAGGTCGCAAGAATGTGAAATTACGAGACCAAAAAACTTCTCACGCAATCAAGCCATAATTGATCGTGTTGTGTGGCTTGTTGGTCCGTCTAGTTGGAATCACATATCGTCTGAGTCATGATCTTCAATCGCCGGCCAAAAAAAAATCATTTATCATTCGATCTGTCGCTCCGAATTGACTGTAACCGGCCGCCCATTTGGATCTTCGACGAAATACGGACCAATGACACCTTCGACCAGAGAGCACGCCAAACAGTCACTTTGTCTGGATGCAACGGCACCTCTTCGATCACTTGTGGGTTTTTTTCATCCCCATATGCGGCAGTTTTGTGTGAAATGTGCCTCATCACTGAGGTAAATGTTGTTCGAAAAATCGGTGTTTACTGTCTTTTGTTCCAACACCTAAGAAGCGTATCTACGGCGTTGTGAATGGTCAGTAGGGGCTTCAATTGTTGCATAAGTTAAACTTTATAAGAATGGAGATGCAAATCCAAATACAAATACGCCAAACTGAAGTGTTCAGTTGCTGTGAACATCGGGAAATCGATAAATTCGGATCATCAGCAACACTTGCACTTACAGCAGCAATATTTTCGCCTAAGCATGCATTACGATGATGCACAGGCCTTACGACATCAACAATGCTTCCACTCTCTTCAAATTTCTTCACAATTTTACAGGTTGCTTGCGTAGTCGGACGATTATGACGACCATAATCATCGCGTAATGCGGGAAAAGTGGCTACGCTTGAATCACCACTTTGGTAGTAAGTTTAAATAATTTTAACGCGTTGTTCGATTTGTAAGCGATCCATTATTGTAAATGGCGAATATTCAGCTAATATTATGATACTTCAAATGGTAGCTGAGTTTGGCAGGTGTCAAATACCAGCGTTACCAACTTGAAACTACGAAATGAATGACCCTGTGCCGAATCTTGGAATCAAGTATAAATTGTAACCATCGCGGCAGTGAAGAAAGAAAAGCACAACCTCAAGAGGAAATTTTTTTAAACAATGCAGATTTAAAGCCACTTTCGATATAAATCTCGGGAACTGAAGACACGCTCAACACAAAGCAAATGCGGCTACTGCCAAAGTTGATATGGAGAGATAGGATTCAACCTATATACCAAAATAATTAAAATCAGGAACTTGCTAAACGAAGGTTGTTGAATAATCCGCCGTTCTGCCAAAAAGAAACCGTAGCCGTTTTAAATTCATCGAGATTCTCGGCAAAATTTTGGAAAGCGGCCAAAACTATGAACATAATTGCATCATCCTTACAAACATCTGAACTTCGCGACTATTTAAAGAATCTGCTCAACTCTCCTTAATTTTCTCCTCCACCGCAGTGGTGCCGCACACTTTTTGAAGATGAGTTTTTAGATGCTTCATTTACAGTTTTTGAAGTACAAAATGTTATCAAAAAATTTAAAGTTCGTAAAGCACCAGGAGACGACCGAGTACCAGCAGAATTCTATAAAAATTGTTCAGTTCAATTTCTGTCCGCGTTTACCAATGAATACAATAGAATATTTGAAACAGCGAGGGTTCCAGAAAGCTTTAAAAGGACAATAATTTTTCCTTTACATAAGAAAGGATCCTACGACAACTCTGAAAATTATCGAGGCTTTTTTCCCCTGAATTCGTCAGTTAACCTGTTTGGTACCATTATCTTCAATAGACTTACGCAGTAAATCGAAAGCAAGAAAATACTGAATGAATTTCAAGCTGGATTTAGGAGAAACTATTTAACCTTAGACCAAATATTAACCCTGAAAAATATTGCGGAGAGCTTCAAAAGAGGGAAGAAGAAGTTATACGCTTTCTTCGTCGACTTTCGTGTTGCCTTTGATTCTCTTTCACGTGAAGCACTTTTGTACAAGCTTTATAAGATGAGAGTCTCTAGCAAAATTGTTGTTTTTATTGAAAGCGATGCACGAAAGCAACGTCGCGTATGTATGGGATGGTGAACTTTTATCTGAGGTCTTTGAAACGCAAATGGGAGTCAAACAAGGATGTGTTCTGAGCACGCTACCTTTTATATTATTCATAAATGATGATGTTGAGGCAATTGGTGGAGGAATTGAGTTTGGAAGTGTGCAGATACCAGGACTACTTTTTGCCGATGATATAGTTTTTCTTTCGGATTCAGTTGACGGATTGCAGCGGATGATCAAGCGACTTGAGAGTTATTGTGAACTTTGGAATCTGTCTGTTAACTTAGTGAAATCCAAAATTATGATATCCAGAGCTGGTGGCAATAGATATGCTTGTAATGAAAAATGCACCAACAAAGGAGAGAAACTATTGTTTTAAAAGTTCGAGACTATAAGTATCTAGGCGTATTAATTACGGCGATTATTAGTCTGAAAAATAATTTCCAACTTTAATTGGCTGAGGCCAAAAGAGCTGTTTCTTCAGTGTGGGGCCGATGCATCAATAATAAATTTATTGAGTAAAGCTCTAAGCTTAAATTATATCGTGCGACTACTGCCTCTATATTAGTATATAGTATGGTGCTCAAATTTGGAGTTACTGCCAGTTTGAACAGGTTGAAGGATTCCTGAGATATTTTCTGAAACAAATATTCCAGTTACCAAAGTCCACTCCAAAATATATGCTTCATTTGGAAACGACAGTGCCACCCCTATTTTTAGATACGCTTAAACCGCACTTTGAATATGTCATAAAAGGACTGCAGGTGAAAGAAGAACGGCTTCCTAGACCTAGGGCTATTTCTACAAGGGAAATCTCATCAAAAATTGGGAGGTGTTGGGGGATAACATCGATGAAAATGTGCGCGTTGCCACAGACATTAGTACTGCTGATTTAAAGAAGATTTTTTACAAAACTCTTAAAAGGAGTTAACTCCACTTTATACGATAAATATAAAACGGAAGCAGTAACTTCACAACATACTATACTACTCGTACATTGAATAGTACATATTCACATTATTTTAAGCAGCCAAAACCGAAATTCGAAAGGCCATATACATTTCATGTTTCCCATGACAAGTGATCGATAGTCACCATTGTCACAACCACAAGGTAAGTATTGGAGTCAGCTCTTATATGTTCAACTTTCATACGAAACAGAGATTTTTTGTGAAAAAAATTGTCATACCTCCTCATTATTTAGTGCAAATGGTCCAATTTTGTAAGGTCGGCATCGACCTACTTTTGTCCGGAGAAGTTATTTAAATCACATACCTGACACACCTCACACTTCATAGCACTCTCATCATCATTTCGTTTTCCCCAGATAAAACTCTCATATGGAAAGACAGTAGTTTTCCCATAGGTATCACCCGAATTCAACGTGAAACCGACTCTTATCCTGGCACAATTCCACATTGGCCTGCAGCATCATCAAAAAACATGTAAAGAGCTCTTATTTCAAAAATTAATTCAAAAAAACTTCTGCGTCTCTGTGTCGGTCGCGCGAAACAATTCAACTGAAATAAATTCGCTGAGCCTTTACTCGAAGAGTCGAAAAGAACTTACCACTTTCCTCCAAGGACTATGTTGCTTCGTTCAACATGGAATGCAGAGAAAGCAGAAAACTGTTTTTTTTTTTTTTGGTTCTTATTTTTGTAAATACAAAAAAAAAGAAAAGAAAAAGGTAACGCTGCTTAGACACCATCGCGCGTACAACCATACCAGAGCTCTAGATCCCCTATCTAATTGCGGTTTGCACAGGCTTATACACACTCCTCAGCGGGGAATTCTTCTAAATAGCGTGAAAGCAGCTAAGGACCTTAGATCCTGATTACAAGATATGGCCTAGATTTGCATATCTCCTTCCGCACATAATCGTAGTGGGCATAATAGGAGCAACCGTATAACCAACTGCCGTATCATCGCAACAACAGGGCTAACTCCTTTTTAAAATTTCTTCCATATCCACCGTATCCAACACATCCGTTATTATGTAGTGTACGTGCATCCGTATGCATATATGGACATCAAGCTGGCGGAGTATCGTTCTTCAACTTCCAGGGAAAAATAAACACCCAAAACGAGAGAGAGCGAACAGAGAAGGATTATCGTTTTGATGTTCGAGTAGCTGCTGTTGTGCGAGCATCCTGTCGCTACTACAATATTTTTATTTATTTTTTTATTTCGAAGGTTCATTTTGTGTCAGTTAAGCTGGAAAGTTTTTCAATCAATATTCCTATAAATACTGTGGCCACACATACACCGATCAACTCTGTGAACCAGCCAAAGCCACGGAGACAGCCCCTTCTCAGATACTCGTATCTCCAGCCGTAGGTTCTTTCCATACGGCATGCCAATGCTGCCAAAAACAAAAGCGTCATGTCCTTGTTGCTGACAATGTGTGCTGTTGGGTGAAGTTAAAAAAAAATGTTATGCACGATACGCGGGTGGCAGTAGGAGATGGTGGGTGGTGGAAAATTAATAAAACTTTTACCGATTCAGAGCAAACGTTCTGCCCTGGAAAAATTTCATCCCTATTCTGGCTGTCGCTGCTGCTTCTGTGGTTGCCTAGAGTCGTCTACAAAATGTTAAGGATGGGGTGACTATGCTAGGATGTGTCTATCGTCCCGCCGCTGTCGTCGTCGTCGTCGTCGTCATGCTAGGTAATATTCTCATTGCACCGATTTATGGTAAAATGTCATAGACAAAGTTTAATGGTAGAAAAAGGACCAAACCAACAGCGGTACCAACAAAAAAGGAGAACGACAAAAACACAAAAAAAAAAACAAAAAACGAATCCCTGCAAAAGTTATCAACCCGAAAGAGAGCTGTGATTGAGTATGTTTATGCATGCCGGTCCTGATGCCGGTTTTGGCGATAGTATTGGTGATGGTTCTGATGCCGGTTCTACTTCTTTTGGTGCTTCCGGTGCTTTGGTGTTCATGCTGATCCTCTTTCTTTTTACATTTTTTTGTTTATTCATATAAAAGAGGATGGTTCTTGTGTTTTGAACAAAAATTTTAAGCGAAATTTATGATAGCGGTGATAGTTTTGGATTTCCTGCAGCGATAGGAAACTTTCGGAATTAAAATTTGGTAATCTGCCACATGCTGTGATGCTGCTAATTACATTTTGAGCCGGAAATTCAGTCTTTTCATTATGCTGCAGGCAAATAAAAGTAAAAGAAAAATTCAAATAAAATCAGAACCGAAAATGCAATTCAACGCAAACGGAATGCAGTTGGAGTAAGAATTTGTCGGGGAAGAGCGAGAGTTATGTAATAATGCTGGGAGTGCCCGACGAATGTTAGCCTTTAGGCATAATTTCAACTACTTCAGATATACATATTTTGAGATGGATCGTTGTACTGAGTGTAGAATGCAATGCTTTGGTCAAATGCTTTTGTTGTAATCAAGTGGGTCAAGGCAGTTAAGGAAGACCTCGCGTTATGTGGCGGGAACGAGACTTTAAACAATTCAAAGTAGACAACGGTAAGTACGAGTATGTAGTTAATTGAAAACGTTCTTTCTGAGAATAGTAGAATTGAAAGTTGACAACGTCAAAGGGACGATGGATCGAAGCGATGAAGAAATACAATAGATGAATACATCGGTTATTTTCATCCGAAGTCTTTTGACGAAACTCTGTCAATATCCTACTCAGACACCTCAAAGCCAATATCTGTACGATCTACAAAACAAAAAACACTTTATATTGCGAGGATGGCGCAAAGTATCTGCATCTGTGCTGACAGTGACAACATATTTCAATCCTGAGTGGAAGTGAATTCAGCAGATGCAAAACTTCGCCCTCATTGGCGAGGACAAATCCGAGAAATACCAATGAGACTCACTTTATAGAAAAGCTCAGCAAATCCATCAATGTCTAAGCTACCATATGTTTAAAGCAGCCAGCATAAAAGCCTACAAATCGCCAGTTTCATTGTGAGACGCAAGTTCACGTAAGAAAAAGCGAACACCTTTAAGCAGGGAATATCAGGCTTATTTTTGAATTCTTGACGAATCGAACTAAAATATAGGAAAACTACACTTATTTTGTAGCGTTTATCACATAAGAACTTCTGCGAAAACGCTAGGCTTGTTAACGTCCTCAAAATTTACAAATCAGCCAGAGTGAAAACGCAAAGAAAATCTGAAAGCACCTTAACAGAACAATACAGATTCCTTTTAACATTTTACAAGAGTTGCGAAGATAAAAGAGCGCCTCCTGGCGTATTGACTGCGAGAAGCTTGAAAAACTTCGTACTGCAGCACGATTCCAAGGATCACTCTAATTGCGTGGAGTGCATACTTTACTTCAAGTTCACTTCCCAGGGTCTTTCAACATTGACATGTCCTTTTGACAGTCAACTGAGGTTTCACTCCGGAAAACCCTTCAGCCCGGATAAGGTATGGAGGGCTATTAGCGCATTTAAACCATTCAAGGCACCAGGAACAGACGATATATTTTCGGCTCTACTACAAAAAGATCAAGACTTTATTGGACCTACGCCAATACGTTTATTTATGTTCGGTTTCAACTGGACATCCCAAAACCAGAAAACAAGCCTAGTGGACTACCTAAATCATATTCAATGGAAACAGTTATTGACGTTCATATCAGAAAAAGCTTAGACCGGTTTCGGCGTCAGTAACTTCGTAAGGGGCTGTCCTCAGGGGGCGTACTATCGTCCCACATGTGTTCATTGTTCATAGACGATCTGCTCAATAATTTAAGCAACCTACAATTGGTTATGCCGATGACCTATACATCATCATAAGGGGCATAGAAACTAACGAAGTCACTGCTTGTATGCAGTAAGCCTTTAAGATATTCCTACACTAGTGAAGCAGGAGGACCCTTTTCATTAATCGTAACAAGGCTGTCATAGTTCCCTTCACTAGAAAAAAAAACCCTTATCAGGTCAAATATCGGGGAGTAATTCTTGTTAAAACGCTCTATTGGAACTCCCACTTAAGTAATCAAATAACTAAAGCAACCAACGTTTTATGGGCCTGCCGTCGCATGTGTATGTGTATGGGGGATCTTTCCCAACATCATTCATTGGAGCCCATCAAAACATATCCGTCTGTAGTATGGTGGACTAAAACCATGCAAAACACCGCCAAGAGCTCAAACGAGTGCATCATCTTGCATGTCCGGGCAATGCTGGAGCCTTTCGGACCTGTTCTACAGATGATATAAAAGTAGTAATAGGACTAACGCCCCTACACGTATTTGTCAGTAAAGTGGCATCACGCAGATCAGCAGGTAAGGAACAAACCAAAGATATCAAAAGCTATGGGAAAAAATCCATGTGTACGAGTATTTCAGGGTAAACTACACGCCATCCAAGAATGCGCCAATCGTATCAACAACTCCGGTAACGAACGCGCAAACATCCATATAGCGTGGACGGATGTAAATGCTCCTAGCTCGCATATCTTTGACCCCAAAACAATCATGTACGCTACAAAAACGGAGCTTAAGGAGCAAAACCAGAAAAACTATGATGGGTTCCTGGGCATGAGGCCATAAATGGTAATGAAAAAGATGATGAAACCGGCCAGAAAGAGCTGAACCCATTTACTGGACCCCCAAAACAGTAATCAATCTAGCCATCAATAACTTGTTGAGAGAGTACTACAGGTCTAAAAGAGGTCTAACAAACCATTCCGACCTTCAATAAAAATGTCAATAGATGCCTAAATCAAAATCGGCAAGATAACAGAAGCCTAGTAGTGTACCTTACGGGACATCACGGTCTAAGATATCACCTCAACAAAATAGGACTAGTCGACTCTTCAGAAAGCCGAATTTATCTTAGAGAAAACGAAACAGCTGAGCACATTTTATGTGACTTAACAGAATTTGACGAAAAATTTCATTTAGGAAACAATTCGACACTGCTGAACTAATAAAATGAAAACTATCTTGATAGTTTTATTAACCTCATTCGGAAGGCAGAAAAACTACTAGTGCTACATACTAGTGCTACATTTCTTTTTAAATTTAATTAATGTTGCCTGGTACAGTTATTCAACAAAAGGGTCACAAAAATGATTTGCTAGCAACTTTGAAGAGAATTTAATTTCAAATAGGTCCTCTTTCGTAGAAGAAGCAAGGCAGATGACCCTGCGGGACTGTTTTTCATCTTCTTGCCTTTCCTGCCATCCCTGCTCGAATCCGTCGGCTTAATGATTAGAGGTCTTAATAATTCTAACGTCTACCTACCCTAAGACACTCATAAATCATGCAGCTCTCCTTTCTACTGGATTTCACCTAATGCTTTAAGGCCCCAGACGTGATCGACGATAAGGCAATAGAAAAACTTTTCAGTCGATATAACCGAACTAGTCAGGTAAAAACACCGTTCGATCTTCTGGCTCGTTAAAGTGCTTTCCACCGAAATCAATACTTACTTACTTACTATAGGTGGCGCTATACTCCGAGGTGGGCCTGGGCTTAAGTCAACAAGCAGCTCGATCCTCTGCTAGCTGCCACCAGTTTCACACGCTAAACTGGCTGAGATGCCCTTCCACCTGCGTGCGCTACCTGAGTCTCGGTCTTCCTCTACTGCGCTGTCCCTCGGAGGTGAATTCGAGGACTTTTCAGACCATAGTGTTGACGTCCACCCGCTCTACGTGATCCAGCCATCTTAGTGGTTGGATCTCCACCCTCGATGTCGCTGTACAGTCCATTCGTTGTTCTATCTTCTACTACACTCACCGTCAATGCAGATGGGGCCAAAAATCAATCGAAGAATTTTCCTTTCAAAGCGGCAAAGAGCATCTTCATATATTTTCGATAATGCCCATGCCTCTTCGCCATAGAGCAGGACTGGGCTTGTTAAGGTCTAATATAGGTTAACTTTTGTTGTTCGAGAGAGGGCTTTACAAGTCAGTTGCCTTCTTAGCCCAAAGAAGAGGCAATTAGCTAGAGATAATCTTTGTTTGATCTCAGCGCTGATACTGTTGTCTGAATTGATAGCGGAGTCTAAGTATACAAAGTCCTACACTACCTTAAAGTCATATTTGGCGAGGGTGACTTTCTGTTCGAGATATTGGTTTTGAGTTTCCTTTTCACTTGACAATATACTCGAATATGTATTTGGTCTTGCCCTTGTTGACAGCCCCATTGTCATCGCTTCCGTTTCAAAACTTGTGAAAGCGCCACTGATATCTCGCTGCTTTCTTCCAAATATGTCAACATCATCGGCGTATGCGAGTAATTGGACGGGATGGAGGGATATCAAAACAACACACTACTCTGTATAGCTCGCCCCCATAGATGCCGTCATATGCGGACTTAAAATTGATAAATAGGTGGTATGTATCGATCTGAAGCTCATGCGTGATCTGCCGTAGCGTGAATATTAGATCGCCACACTGATATGGACCTATAAGGTTGTTGACGAGCGGCTTCAGGCTTTCACACAATACGGCAGATAAGATCTTGTATGCTACGAGTATGTTAAGAAGACTGATGCCTCTGCAGTTGGCGCAGTTCAGAGGATCTCCTCTCTGGAGGCCCTCCTTTCTCCTAAGCATCGCCTGCGACTCTACAACGATGTTCCCTTTTTCGGCTCTACAGGCTTCGGTTAGGGCCGTTAGTCCTAAGCTCTAGTCCTTCAATACGCAATCGATAATACCAACTATATCCTATGCATCCTATGCATCAGTTGTGGTTGTGGATTCTGTTGTGGACCAGGAAGTGGTCTTGGGTCGAATGAATGTGAATGTTGTTGGCAAGGCTCTGATACAGGAATATATTCGGTTCTTTCCGGTTAGCTCCATAACTGATTTTGATTTCAACGTTGGTTTCTTTCTACTAGGTTGGGTGAAAAGTAACCTCCTTGACTGCCAGAATGCGCTGCTACTGCGCTGTTTGGCATCATGTTGAGTATGGACAAAAACGATTTTCGTTCTCTCATAAAACATTTTGTTTTGAGAGGCAAAACGGCGAACGAAACAAAAGAAAAGTTAGATAAATATTATGGGGCTAATGCTCCGTCAGATTACACTATCAAATATTGGTTTCGAGAGTTTCGTGGTGGCCGCAACTCCACTACCGATCAAGTCCGCTGCCTCAGGCCCTCCGATGCGGTTACAGAGGACAATGTCAAAAAACTACATGAAATAGTGTTGGCTGACCGGAAAGTGAAGGTGCGCGAGCTAGCAGATACCATAAGGATTAGTACTGAGCGCACACGCCATATTTTGGGCAATATTCTGCATATGAAAAAGTTATCCTGCCGCTGGGTGCTGCGCATGCTCACTCCTGACCAAAAATACGAACGCGAGAGCACTTCGAAAGAGTGTTTGGACTTGCTGATGCAGAATTGGGCGGACTTTTGACGTCGATTGGTAACTGTTGATGAAACTTGGATCCACTATTACCCACCAGAGAACAGAATGAATGCCCGGCAATGGACTGAAGCCGGCACGAGTGCTCCGAAGCGGCCGAGGGAGACTCAATGGGTCGGAAAGGAAAAACCATCAACAGCGAGTATTACTGTGCATTTTTGGAGCGATTGAAGGCCGAAATCGCTGCAAAACGGCCTCACATGAAGCGAAAAAAAATTTTGTTTTTGCAAGACAATGAGCCGGCGCCTAAGAGCGTCGCAACCACAACTAAAATCAATGACTTACGGCTCCAATTGCTGTCGCATCCACCGTATTCGCTCGATTTGGCTCCCTCAGACTATTATCTCTTCCCAAACCTCAAAAGATACAGCTCACGCGACGAAATCATTGACGCCACGGAGGAGTATTATGCAGACCTTTGAATAAAATAAAAAAAACATTTAAAAAAAAGTTTTCTTTCATTCCCAAGGAGGTCACTTGTCACCCCACCTAGTAAGTCAAAGTGCACCGAAAAACCTTCTGAACCCTCTTGCGTATTCGAAGCTAGTTCGATAATGTCAGACTTCATTGAACGCTGCTTAGTTAGCGATTCTCTGTTAGATCCCAGATTACAATAAGATTATGGGAAATCCAATCGCCGATAAACTCGCCTGATAGGGCTCTAATGACCTACCCGGTTGTCGGTAGACCGAATGAAGGCTTACTTACGTCTCTGAGAGTTCAGAGCTGTTTTAACAATTGCCGGTTGCTTACTGGTATCGAAAGGAGGCACTTTGGCTAAGAAGTTAAGTGTGCTGGGCGCAGATGGAAAGTTATGACAGTCGCTGTGTACTATCTCACTAAATAGCATGATTTTGTGACATGAGTCTAGCGAGACACTGCGAGGCATTTAATGTCTACGTTTCTCAACAAGACATACCAGACACTGATGTCATGGATTCTGTTCTGGTACGAGGGCGGGTCAATAAGTCCGTGACTTTTTGAATTTCTGACCTCTTTACTGAAACAGCAATACTGCTCCTGTCAACAGGCATCTGTCAGTTGACTCCTGTCAAAATTTAAACTTGCTGCGTCAGTTAGTTTGTGTTTGACAGCTATTTTTATCAGACTACTCACTAATTTGAGGAGAAAATGAAAAAAAAGTGAATTTCGTGTGCTTATTAAGCATTATTTCTTGCGAAAAAAACCATTACCGAGACGAAGGCTAAGCTTGATAAATAATATGGGGACTCTGCACCATCGATTTTAATTGTAAAAAAGTGGTTTACTGAATTTCGTTGTGGCCGTACAAGCACTGAAGATGCCGAACGTCCTGGACGCCCAGTTGAGGTCTCTACACCCGAAACAATCGAAAAAAATCACGATATGGTGTTGGCCGACCGAAGATTGAAAATGCGAGAGATTGTGGAAGCCGTAGGGATCTCGCATGGCTCAGTGGTTTCAATTTTGAATGATCACTTGGGCATGAGAAAGCTTTCCGCAAGATGGGTGCCGCGTTTGCTCACAGTCGACCACAAACGCAATCGTCGCAAAAATCCATGAATTGGGCTATGAATTGCTCCCTCATCCACCCTATTCTCCAGATTTGGCTACGAGCGACTACTTCTTGTTCCCAAACCTGAAGAAATGGCTTGGTGGAAAAAGATTTGACTCCAATGATGAAGTCATCTCGCAAACAAAGGCCTATTTTGAGGACCTCGACAAATCATTTTTTTTGGAAGGGATAAAAAAATTGGAGCGTTGGACAAAGTGTATAGAGCTCAAGGGAGACTACGTTGAAAAATAAAATTATTTTTTTATCAAAAATCTGTGTTTTAATCCAAAAGTCACGGACCTATTGACCCGCCCTCGTATATTGGGCAAAGGAGACTGAATTAGTCGTCACGCTGAGTACTTTTCTGCTCCATTCCGGGAAATTGAAACTTTGTATTTGATCTCTCAAAGAACTTAAGGCTGTTGGATCCGCAATAATGTATTTGCAACCAAAGGACTGCTGTTTCTGTTCGTATTTCTTTACTCTGTATTTTATCTTAGGAGAATTTGTTGTGCATATCAAACTTATCCATCATCCATTATCTGAAAGCGAAGGGTTGAGAGGTTTACTGCTAAAATAACCCTGCTTCCTCATGCAGCTTTACACAAACACCCAACGAGAACATGGTTTTACAATAGATTTTATTTAATTACCTGGAGGTGGTGGAGGTATTGGTGGTCCGCCGCTTCCATCGAAGTCAGTCGCCTGAAACGAGAAAAAAATTAAAAAAATTAGCTCGAAAGTTTACTTCAATTTTACATAGTAAGTCTTCTTTGGTTTGATTAGAAACGCAAGCATGCTGAACTCAAGTTACCCAAGGCTGCGTCGATTAAAACAACACGATGTTGTCACTTACATATATGCATACGTGACATTCGTTCGTTTGTCTCTCATTTGAGCCATCATTCATGTCCTCCAAAGCAATGCGTTTCCTAACATGTACGGTAATAGAAGAGCTAAATCTATAAAAGCTCTCCCACCTCCTACGAGTATGTCATTCGTTAATAAATACAATATTTCGTTCGATAACTCTTCTCCATATGAAAGAAGGACGAAAAAAGAAAAAGGAAAAAAGGATAAATCAATACTTAACGTTTGCCATACTGTGAACGACAATCCATGCAAATAAGGGCAATATGAATCACAATTGAGGGTGTGTAACGAGAGTCAAAGTATCTACACATATTCGAACGTCTCTACAATTCAACTTTACAACAAGGGGTGAATACTAAGTAAGAACCGGTATACGGGGGATGCATAATATGTCGGTTGAGAGGTACTAATCTATCGTGACACAATTTTGAATGGCATATATGTACGAATGTACGAGTATGTGGAGTTACCTAATAAAAATTCCATAAATCAAATCGTCGTTGAATAGGATCAAGGTTTTCAATGTCGTTTTATAGATTGACTTATAAGTAGTAGACTTATCCTTGAACTAATATATGAGCTCATAAAATAAACAAAGTGGCAGGCAGTCAGTCTTATAAGCGAGAATGAATTATTTGAGTTGAAATGGAAACTCAGAACCACAGAGGGAATCCTTAATTTTGGTTAGACGTAACGTAATGTGACGGAGTTTATGAATGTGCAGACAGTTAATCAGGATCCATAGTGAGGCATAGGGAAAAATCAAAGTTATACAAACGACAACGACATTCAAAGACTTTTCCAAAATGATGTGGTACTTACCACTCTTTCGACTGCACTATCAAATCGATAAACGGAACCCCACAAGGTTCAATATTTGACATCCATCCATACCTTCAACGAACAATTAATTCAGATGGATTATTGCTGCTGTGACAGCTTCAACCTGGCAAAGCAAACCATGGTAATTTCTCTTAAAACAAAACAATGGTCTTGGTTGAAAGTCCGTTCATCACCAATTTAACAAATGTGACCACGACGAAATTTGCGGAAAGAAAAGTCTTACTGAGCTGAAAATAAACCAAGAAAGCCTCTAATGACATTCCATGCACGATTCTTACGGCTGTCTAAGACACCAAGCTGGTTGGATAGCTGCTCATTTCAACAGTCGGTCATCATTTAAGCCGATAATTAAAAACAAAATCTCAGCCACTAAAGAGTCATAAGGATGGCAACGATTAGTATAACGCCTCGTAGAAGTAGCATCTTTCGACAGGTGCTGGTTCTTCAAATTACGAGAATGAGCCTCTGCAGCCCAACATCTTGCAGCTCTGCTAATAAGCCCTACTTCACGCCTCCCCGTTTCGCCATCTGGGAATCTCACTGGAGATTGCGAAGTGAAGGGGATAAATGGCGAGTTTCCTGCGCCATAAATCATAAATCAGGATAAGTGTCGGAAAAAAAAAAAAAAAAAAAAAACAAGACCTTATCCGGTTTGCTCCGACATATTTGGAGCTCAGGCCGATAAGGATTTCCAAGACTTAGTCAGGGTCTTGGAAAGAGATGGTGGCGGACGAGCCCTATATGGGGCAACAGCAGCACTCATATCCCGAAACGGGTTACTGGCTTCGGTGAAACCGACCCCTCGTCCTAAGGGCATTAAAAATGGAACTGGTCCGAATCTTGAATCTATCCTCGAGCGGTAAAAGGCAGATATTACCGCGATCCAAGTGATACGATGGATAGGATCAGGTACGCAAAAACGACAAAACTGCGACATTTATTATAGCTGTCACAGAAGACTGAACATGCTAGGATGCGGATTCGCCGTGGGAAATCGGATCAGGTCAAAGGTCATCGACTTTAAGCCGTTAACTGATCGCCTAGCTGTGATCCACATCAAGGGCGTATTCTATAACACAAGACTTATTTGTGTACACGCCCCTACCGATGAGGCCGAAGATCCTATCCAGGAGGAATTTTATGACCTCCTGGACGGAGCCTTCCTGGAGTATGATGTCAAAATCGTACTCGAGGATTTTAACGCCAAAATCGATAAGGAAAACATTTTTGGCGGGTTAGTCGGAAAGCACAGACTCCACGACACGATAACAGATAACGGCTTCCGACTAATCGACTTTGCAGCAGCACGTAATACGGTGATAAGTAGCTCTAGATTTCGAATACTAAGAATTCACACAGCAACCTGGCGCTCCCCAGATGGTCGAACCGCCAACCAAATTGACCATGTGCTAATTGATGCTAGAACGCATCCAACATCCTGAATTTACGAACATTTAGAGGGCCCAACGTCGACGCGGACGATTTCCTCGTAGCAGCAAATCTCAGGGCTCGACTGCGCAATGAGACAAAGCTACGACCCGCTCAGAAAAAGAAATTTCACGTTGGACGCTTAAGGAGCAGTATTGCGACATCATCAAAGAGGTAGCCGTGACCACCGTTGGCTACCAACCACTCCCGAAAAAGCACCCGTGTTATGATGATGCCCGGAACGCTGGCTCTTCGAAATAGTGAAAGAAATCAAGTCACCGAAGCACAGGGAATTACAGATGTGTTGAAGCAGCGTGACATAATCGGGAGAAAGCAGCGTGATGTCAGTGGCGCTTTCGCGAGTATTGAGACGGAAGCGGCGAAAATGGGTTTAGCGGTCAATGAGGGCAAGACCAAGTATATGCTGTCAAGCAAAAAGGACAACCAACACCGACGTCTCGGACAGAACGTCACTTTAGTCAGATATAACTTTGAGGTAGTTAAGGACTTGTCTACCTAGGCTCCGCTATAAATACAGACAACGACACCAGCGCTGAGATCAAGCGAAGAATAACTCTTGCCAACCGCTGTTTCTTTGGGTTAAGAAGGCAATTGAGTAGCAAAGCCCTCTCTCGGACAACAAAAGTCACCCTTTATAAGACTTTAATAAGCCCGGTCCTGCTCTATGGCGCAGAGCCATGGACATTATCAAAAATGGATAAGGATATTCTTGGTTGCTTCGAGAGAAAAATTCTTCGGGCGATCTTCGGTCCCGTCTGCATTGACGGTGAGTGGAGGAGGAGATACAACGACGAACTGTATGGACTGTACAGCGACATGGACCTAGCCAGAAGAGTGAAGATCCAAAGACTGAGATGGCTGGGTCATGTGGAGCGCATGGACACCAATGCTGCGGTCCGAAAAGTCTTCAAATCCGCCCCCGAGGGATAGCGCAGTAGACGAAGGCCAAGACTCAGGTGGCGCACGCAAGTGGAAGAGGACCTCAGCCAACTTAGCGTGTGAAACTGTTGACTGAGGCCCAGGTCCACCCCGGACTGTAGCGCCACCTAAAGTAAGTAAGTAAGTTGAAGCAGCATTTCCAGTAGCTGCTAAATGGACATCGTGTAGAGAGGGTGCTAGGGGAAGAAGATCACCCACATCCAGTCAATGAAGATGTAGTCCTCCCTCCAAGCATAGAAGAGGTCGGCGCAGCTATCAAAAAGCTGAAGAATAACAAGGCCGCCGGCTCTGATGGATTACCAGCAGAGCTTTTCAAATACGGTGGTGATGTTCTTGTCAGCTCCATATGCACCATCTACAAAAAAGGCGATCCTATGTCCTCTTTGAACCTTCAAATGTGATGCTCTCCATGCTATAAAGTAATCTACTTTTCAATGGCTCGCATTCCAATTAAAAGTACCCGCAGACGCTTCGCAACATTCACGGACACGGACAAATTCATCCAGTGGCTTGCTATAGAAAATCTGTTTTAGAAAAATCTACAAGTATCTTGGACTACTTCGAGTTTAGGGTATCACAGTTGCATTCAAAACCCCGTTAACCATAGAAATTTCCGGCTTGCGGAATGGGAATGGGAAGACCTAAATGCACCGTGGCTATGGGCTCTATCCATTTTTTTTCAGTTTGGAGCTCATCTATGTCCAACCATCTGCAATTTTCTGAACAGAGCGCTCATAGAGTTCGTTTTAAATCTTCAATTCTAAGCCTTGTCATCGCAAATGGAACCTAGACAAATCTTAAGATCGAAATTATCAAGGTTTTATTAATTTCATATCGCTAACTTTTGATTCTAAATCGTAGAACGGGACTGGAATTCTAAGGAATATATGAAAAGTATCCTTCGTGTCAAAGTCTTATTACTCTGAAGAAACAGTGATCTGTAAGATTGTCCCCGACATATAAGAACCAGTGAGCATTTTCCATTTTCATTCTGCACAATCTAATGAGCTTGACATGTATGCAGAAAGTTGACATGCCTCCGGCAGCTTGCCGTCAGTTGCGTGACACGTCTTTTCGACTTCTTGGTTTAAGTTCCGAGCACTGTACCTGGGGAAACACTTCTCCATTTCCTCCTAGCATTTATTTTTTCTTCGAAGTGATCGAAGTCTTTTTACCTTCTTTCGTAGAACTCACCAGCCGCTCTCGTTTATTTTTTTAGAGGCGACGCTTTGTAGTCATCAATCCGCGTGTTCCGCAGGCGTAGTTGCGTAAAATTCAGCGCATCCGTTGTTTTGTTTTGTTATGGTGAAATCTGAAACACCTATGTAGGTGGTATTTCCTCGACCTCAGTAGGTATCGGAGCCAACTTAGAACGTTAAGGATCTTGACTTCCAAATTTGTAATTTTCTTTTAAAATGAAACTTTTTACTGTGGGACAAAACTACCATCATATGTGCATTCGTTCATGGGTTTGCACAAGGAGAGTCACCTGGCTTCTACGTCATTAAGACTTCACATTAAAAAATTTTGACTTCCGTCTTTCAGGGGGAACTTCCAGATAACCTTTGGGTACTGGTCGATGTCCATCCGGACTCCACCTGCTAAATTTATAAGCGCGAGCGTAATAGCAAACAAAAATGGCAGGACTATAAACAAGGCTGCCGATGAATTCCTCAGATGTTATCAACAGTGAAATAAAATTCAGTTCTTATACAGAACTGGCCATTAAATTTGGGGTTGTGCCGCCGTGTAACTTCTCTCCAATGGAAAAAAGGCGGATACGGACAGATCTACTGGCGACAACCCCTGCAAACTAATCATGGACAACGAACTTCTGATATGTACGTGGAATGTTAGCCCAGGTGCAGCCAAACGACCCTAGACTACTGCAAAGCAGACCTTACCACCATCCAAAAAATGCGATGGTCTGGCCAAAAAGAGGATGAGAAACAGCGAGCGACATCAACTACGGTGATTGTTATCGACTGCAAAAGAAAGGCCTATTTGGATGTAGATTTCTTGTTGGAGGCGGACTAAGGCAAGGCTTCCAGCATGTGAACGAGCCACACTGGGCAATCCATATCAAGGCTTAATCTGCCAACATTAGCCTTTTATGCGCGTAAGCTCCCCGCCAAGAAAGAATTATGACGACTCCAGAAATATCCTCTATTATCTCTGGAAACAAGCCCTACGAGCAACATCCTAGCTACGACATTAAAATTGTCCTCGGCGGTTTTAATGCAAAGCTAGGAAGAGAGAGCATCTTTGGTTGTACTGGCGGAAGACATAGCGTGCACGACACCACGTCCTATAGCTTTGCGGCAAAGAAACCCCTGGTTTGACGACGAGTGCAGGCAAGCACGTGCAATAAATGAAGATGCATACACGTGGAATGACAAGATCTACTCACGAGCTCTACGAGTAGAAGAGGAAAGACGAATACCGGTTTCTCAGGAGAAAGAAGAAGGAGCACAAGGAGTGCGCGGTCGTAATTTGGGGATGCTCTTTCAAGAATGAGATTCGGAAGTTTTATCAAAAGTAGATACAAGAACATGCTACGATACAAACACCAAAACGAAGCCAGTAAAGAGTATTTCTGGATTAGTTGGATACGCCGATGATATTGACGTTGTCAGAAGAAATTGGAAGTAGCGCTTTAGCGAGTAAAGAGATAGAAGTGGCGAAAATTGATTTGATGGTTAACGATGGTTAACAAGAACAAGGCCAAGCATATGCTGTCAAGGACCACCAACAACGATGTCTTGGACAGAACACTTTGAGGTAGTTCAGAACTAATTTTTGAGGTAGTTCAGAAAGGGGATCTCAGGCGAATCTGGAGGCAGTTAGCGATGGATCGAGCTGGCTGAAACGCAGTTCCCGGACTGCGGACATATCGAAATCTTAATCTATCCACAGGACCACAAAAAAAACTATTTTCCCTTGAGGAATAGGCCGAAATGACTATATTTGACTTGGAGAAAATTTCACTCACGATAGATTCATAGATTTAAAACTCTAAATAAAATCGAACAGATCAGAAATAACATCTTATTCTGGCTTTTTTCTAAAATTTCACAATCGGGTATAGCCACCATCCTGTTCTAGATTATTATGAAAACTCCAACCTGGCAATTGCCCCAAACTGCTTAAAACTAGTGAAAATCTGTTATTGCTCCAAATTGTCATCGCCAATGTCGTCATTGTCATTGTCATTGTCGTTGTAGCTGTCATCATTGTAGTGGCTTTATTCTTTGTCATTGTTTGAAATTGTATCCTGTTGCTCCTTACGTTTATATCCGTGTGTAAATGGTGTATATAAGTAACGCGACAAAGTAACCGATTGGTGCTGAAGGAGGATATCAAAAGACTGGCTACATTCACAATAGTTTTGGGTGTATGATGATACAAAAAAACAATTACAGTCAGAAGGCAACCAGAAATGCCACTTCTTATAGTGAGTTCGTCTGGATATTGCTTACCCACACTCTGTGTGCTGTGTCATGAATCTGCAATTTGCTAACTCAAATCGCATGAGTTCAATTCAGCGCGAACATTGATACATTGAAACATTGAAACAGCCAACGAACCAGATTACTGTCTCGCTTGAATCAATCGACTACGGCCATTGATGGTTAGAAAATTCTTTCCCTCCTTTCAACAACGAGTATCTATAACACACACACAACGACGACATTGATGATGATGATGATGATGATGATGATAAAAAATCTATAGAAGCAAGGATGTTGTAGTATATTCGGATGCTGGAAAATCCTCCGATGGCTCAAATAGAGTTTTAGTGTTGATTCGTTTTCCTTCCCTTGAATGGTTTCATTTTGAGGTGGATGCAACGGTCTCTAACCCATCCGTCGACAGTCGACTGAGGCTTTAAAATTACAACACAAGTCAGATTCTATCAATTACTGAATACTTGAGCCTTTCACTAGTCTTACTCTAATGTAACATCCCATTCATCTGACAGTGGTGAAACTGGCAATCCCATCCACTAGGAATTGGAAACAAATTCTCAGGGCGAGCATGTGTTGGACGGTCGAAATGATGTGAAGCTAATGAGACATTTTGAACAGTAGTCCTCCAGATTCACCATCGACCATGGTCGGGGTGGGGTCCCCAAGTTCCAAGGCAATGGAACTACGACTGTTGGCACCATTGATACGAGATGGTGGAATAAAAGAACATGGTTTCTGGGTCATTGGAGGAGGACTATTCGTACTTTGCGGAAGAGCAGACATGAAATTAAATGAAACAGATATAATCGTTAATATCTGCAATAAGTTGACTTGTACGGTTGATGGTTTCAGTGATGGTTGTGGCAGTGGTGCTAGTATTCATACTCGGTAACCGTGGCAGCTGGTATGCGGTATGCGCCAATGCACGGGGATCTATTCAGGTCGTAATTGGGTTATTGGCCAATTACCTTTTTGGGACTACGGTTTCCTTTTTTAATTTTTATTTATTTTTTGTTGCTACTTGTTATTTTGTGGCTGTTAGTTAACGTGCAAACCAGGACACTACCTTAAATATTAAATGTCTGTGTAGTGTTGCTGTAGTTATGTTAATGGAAACAAAGAATCCAGAAAATATGCTTATTCAGAATTGATTAACAATTAAAATTGTCTGCATCGTAAGAGGGTTGGGATAAGGGCCAGGTTGGTCATAGTCTGTACCAACCTGACAACCACGCTTATGAAAATACTATTTGATTCTAGGTTCCTGTAAGCAAGTAGGAGCATCTTGGGCATCTAAGTTAAGGAACATTTCTTCAAAACAACAAGGTGGGCCATAACGTATGAACCAAATAGAAAGTGCAATCGATTCGGCCTTGACATTTTCGAAGCAAACAGAATTAGAATTTTTGTAAAAAAGGTTCTGAAGAACGCAGAATTTTCTTAACGATGTTGTTGTTAATGATTTTGGCGCAATGTGCATTTTGGGCCCGCTTTCCTGGCTGCCGTGATCCTATTTGTCATATATTGCGGCGTTTAGCTACACGATTCCCAGAGATTTGAACAGCATAGGACCAAGCAAGCCCTTTTTCCGAAAAGATCTTGGAGCTTTTAAGATCCAGCTCGAGCAGGAATTGAGTGTGATTGGCACCGCATCATATGTTTGACGTCTGAAAGCCTACTTTAACAACCTGTGAGGTGTCTATCAGCGCGGTTTCAAACAAAGAAAGTCCACATAAGACCCAATGTTTGTTTATTTATGGATTCTTGGGAAAAGATCAAATTGAATGAGAAATTGAAAAGGCGATTCAACACCCAAATCGGTGACATCGTTAATGGTCCAAAGGCTTCTATTGTTGTATAAGTGAGGCCCAACTGTTGACTTTGGCGACGAATTGAGGTTCCTGGCTGGTTTTGAACACTTTCGCTCTCAGTGGTGATTTTTGGCCATGCATGCTGATATGGAGCTTGAGCCAATGTCGAACTAGTTTCTTCCCAATTTCACAAAAATTCATTCCAGGGCGATCATGTTGACCGAATAATACACGAATTTAACGAAATGTTTCTTTAACAGATCGCTCATTTTCGTTATAAGATCGAATAACAAAAATACATGGTTGCGTGGTAAACGTCCGCATGACTAAAATTGCCAAAGATTGCATGGAATTTGTCAAAAAGATCAACCACACTGAATTCATTAAATGACAGTAATTGACAGCCAACATCCACACCATCTAGTGGCTCACACTTCATAAGCTTTCTTGGTAGGACACTACCCATTTTCCATTGGTCAATTCTGGCCTTTTCTGTTTAAGGCAATCATTTTTCCAGCTAATAACAGTACACTTACGAAGTGATCGCTGAGTTGTTCGGAAAAAGCAACAAAACAACAATTCCTCTGAAATCCCACCAAACAGATAGCGTCGCTTTTTCTTTGCGAATTGTTTTGATCCAGTTCTTCGTTTTCACATGATCGCTTGCGGTTACCATTGCTATTCCCCAGTGAGGTTGTGCTTCAAAAATGGATCATTTTCTTGACGTTTGAGAAGAAAATCAGAGACATCAATGCGGCGGCACAAATTTCTTTCCGTAAGAACATATACCGAGCTATGAGATAAAACCGAGGAATTCCAAACGATCATGAATGGCCAATCTCGATAAATTCAATTTTTCAGCTGTCTCACGAGATGTTATTCCCCGGTTTGCATCAATTAATGCCTTTGTTGTGTCTTCATCAATTTCAACTGGCCTTCCAGAGACTGGTGCATCTTCAACCGAATCTCCGTCTATTGAATGACTATTAAGGACGCTCGCTGCATTGTAAAAGGCGATAACGAATTGGGGGGAGACCTTTGATTGAAAAAACAGTCGACAGCAATAATTTCAAGCACGGGAAGGACTTTGCCTTCTGTCAACGACACCATACCAATCACTGTTTCTTTGGGGCTAGGAACCTAATTGAGTAGTGAGACTAAATCAAGTTAAACTTTGGAGACTCTATGCAATACCGTGAACACCTTAGTCATACTTCATGAAGTATGAACTCTATAGGAAGACGATGAAGGCGAAATGCGAAAGACCTCACCTAAGGTTGGTGCATACAAGTATAAGGGGACCGAGTTAGATTGATTAGGAGGGAGTTAGCTAAAAATTGGGGTAACTAGAGAGCCTTTTTAATTGAGGGACCAGGTTGACCACGAACTATGTGAAGGCTGACTACATCTAAGTTAGTAAAAACTAACTGTTTTACCTCAGTTTGGTTTTTCAACGCTGGGTGTTCAGGCTTTTTATTTTTTCCCTTGGACCCATATTCTTTTTCAGGAATTGAAATAGTCGATAAGACATACCGGCCAAGATCTGTATTGTCGCCATTATCGCGTGAATTTATCTGTCTTCTTTCTAGGGTTTAGCCATTTTTAGCAGCGAATTACTTAAGTGTCGCTATTGAATTTTCTTTTTATTCAATTCTCGCCCTTATAAGTTTGGCAAGTACGGTCCGGTCTGATCTCGCTACAAGAACAAGGAGGAACGTTATGCTTAAATGATGGGCAGTCATAAGTGCAGCATTCGCTAAGTTAACACATTGAATGCCACGCGGTTTTCATGTAAATTTGTTAGAAAGCTGTGTAGAATTAGTTTTCTGTTTCAAATTCTGTGGCCTATTTTTGAATTTATAGACATGGATATGAAATCGTAAGCGAATTTCCAGAAACAAGGGACAATTGGACTGAGTTTTCATCGCGACAGAAGACGTTTGTATTTACAGAACGATGAAACTTTCTGCAAAGTGTTCCATCTCCTTTCTTTGGGTAACGAAGTTATTGACACGATCGTAGCAGAAACAAACAGGCATCAGAACAATATTAAGATAAAGGCCGCGTAACCCGATTTCGGGAAATCGAGAAAGCAAATGGATATCCACGACAGCCTTTGGATGCAAAAAAAAACTTCATCGGGCTTCTTCTGTGGATGGGTTTGCTGAAAGTGGCTACTCTTTATAATCTTGCGATTCCCGGGAAATTGTTGCTCAGTTTCATGCATTTTACCAATAACAATTCGATTATACGTGGTGAACGGCTTGGTAAAATGCAATCCATTTTGGATTGCAATATTAAAGAGTTTATAAACCGGTAGAAAATACAGTAATTGATGAAAGGCTTATCCTATGGAAAGGCAGACTTGTTTTACGGCAATATATTCCAAACAAGACACACCATTTGAGCATACAATTGCTTCTTTTTCACGTGCGTCTTCCATTTGAGCTTTGCATCGAGTGTCATGCCCAAATACTTAGTCTCATTAGCAAACGGAATATAGACCGAGTTTATGTGGATGGACAGGGCACTTATTTCTCTGTAAGTAAAGTTTACTTTCCCAAATTTGGTCTCGTTGAAAGCGATTTGCCAGATCTTTGTCCAGTTATATACTTTATTTAGAGCCCTTTACATTATGGCAGTTGATCCTTCAATTGTTTTTCCGACAGCTAAAATGGCAGTGTCGTCGGCAAAGGTGGCAAGAACAGTCCTTTCGACTTGTGGTTTATCTCTAGTATATAATAGATACAGGAGTGGACCGAGCACACTTCCCTGCGGTACACCGGCCAATATATCTTTAAACTGCGATACGTCATTTCCGTGTCAAACGAAAAATTATATTTTCAAGATACTTAGTCAATATGTTGCGAAGTTTCGATGGCAAGATTTGCCATAATTTCAACTTTAAACCCTCGTGCCAAACCTTGTCAAAGGCTTGAGAGACGTCAAGAAATAGGCTTGAGCAAATCTTTTTCTCTTCCAGAGCTTATTCAATTACGTTGGTAATTCTATGCACCTGGTCAATAGTTGAATGCTTAATCCTAAATCCAAACTGATGGTTGGGGATAAGATTTTTGTCTTCAATAATTGACATTAAACGTTTGGTTACCGTAATTACTTCTCCATTGGCACGGAACGTATTCTAGCCTAAAAGCCGCGTTAATAACATGTAAAAGCTTAGTAAGTGCTTTTACGGGCAGCATTTTAAGGACTTCTCCATTTATCAGGTTGTATCCAGTCGTATAACTTCATTATAATACCACCTCGATCAAAAAGTTCCCGGAATAACCACTGTGTGGCGCTCTCATTGTTCTAATTTAAGTTCTGTTTTTTTTGTTACGTTGGTACATCTATTGTTGATAATTTCTCTAAATTTTAGCATCATAGCTTGACATTTGCAAAAGTTACGTAGCCAAGAGAACATCTATTTCTGTGTGGCTATTTTTTACAATTTTAGAAATGAATTTAAATTTGCAACAACGAACTTGTACTGGATTTAATGGTGCGCGAACGTTGGAAATGTTGGAAAAATGTTTCGGCAACGATTCTCTTAAGAAAACGGTCGTTTACCAGTGGCACGAGCGGTTCAAAAGTGGTCGTGAGTCAACCGAAAATGATGAACGCAGTGGCAGACTATCGCCATTGATAACCGACGAAAACATTGATGAAGTAAAAGAAATGTTGGTCAATGACCGCAAATTAACCATCAGAGAGAAAGCGGAGGACTTGAACATTGCCTATGGATCCGTCCAAGACATTTTGGTTATTGATTTGGGTTTCCGTCGTGTAGCAGCAAAGTTGGTGCCAAAAGACCTCAATTTCATGCAAAAAAGAGACGTGTTGACGTCGCAAAAGTGATGATTTGCGAGGCTGAATCCGATTAAACATTCATCAAAAGGTTCATTACTGGAGGCGAGACGTGGGTTTACGAGTACGACACGCAATCCAGGTATCAGACAAGTGAAAGGCGTTCACCAAATGAGCCGCGACCAAAAAAACACGTCGTTTTCAGTCAAAAAAAATGGCAATGCTCACGGTTTTTATGGATTACAACGGTGAAGTGCATCATGAATTTTTGCCAGAAGGCCAGATAGTAAACAAAGAGTATTATTTGGGCGATATGCGACGTTTGCGTGAAGCAATTCGCCGAAATAGACCAGAATTGTGGGCAGAAAACTCGTAGGCTTTGCAGTATGATAACGCACCGTCTCACAGTGCCATCATTATTCGCAATTTTTTGACGAAAAATACAACAAATACCATCCAACAGCCACCGAATTCACCTGATTTGGCTTCCTGTGACTTCTTTCTGTTCAATCGAGTTAAAAAACCACTCCGGGGAACGCGTTTCAGCAGCCGAGAGGAAGTAATGGAAAAATCGCAGGAAGCACTGATGGACATACCGAAAACCAAATTTAAAAAACGTGTCGAGGATTGGATTAAGCGCTGGCATAAGTGTGCTGCAGTCGATGGGGATTACTCTGCAGGGGACAAAATAGTATAGATTTAGATGAATAAACTTGAAATTTTTAATTTTCTAAATAAATTCCGGTGGTATTCCTTAATTCAATAAGAGTTACGTTTCCTATTGTTAAGTTATCAGACACTCTTTCTGATATACTAGTACTCGTAAAGTGTACTAGTGTTTGCCCAACAAAGGGCTTAAAAGTTTATTCTTGATAGCTCCACTTTCTTCATATCCTCCTTCGCCCATTCGTTGTTATCCATTTTAATTGGTGGCGTAGAGGTTTTGGGCCTTTTGAAGCCTTTAAATGCTTTCCAAAGCATACTACTTAATTCTTGTGTTTTTTTAGAGTCTCCTTGAGCAGATTACAAAGTTTATTTAGACGTCTGCGGAGCTCGAGTATATTATCATTTCTTGCGTGCTTTCCTCTTTTCCCTTACCATGACATGAAGCAGTACATGGCATGAAAATTATCGTAGAGCTTTGATTTTACAGCCAAATTTGCCACCAAAGCCTAAGGTATTCCAAAAATATTACAAATTTCATGCAGCATCGTAAAAGAACGATTGGCATGGTTTTAAGTGAAACGATCATTGTAACCTCAGGAAACATTAGGTGTAGTTCAAAAACCTGCGGCATGGCACTTAATGTACTAACAGCTGTCAGCGGTCAGCGGTCAGTGGTCAGCGGTCGGAAAGGTCCGAGTTATCGGATAGAATTCGACTGTTTGCAGAATGAATGTCGTTTTGGTGTTCTCGTTGGTCCCTTTGCTCTGAATATTTGCTTAAAGAGCTCAGGCTCGCACCAGCCCTTGAAAAGTCACTTCACGAAATCATTTTATCTTTTTTCAAAAACCCGACCTCCGTTACACCGAATCTTCTTCCCACTACCAAGCTGTCTTTCCCAGAAATCTTTTGATAATTTCTCCTCAGTTCAATAAAGATCCAGCTTCTAATTAAAACAGAACTCCTTCCAATTATGAATCAAATAAAACAGTTGTTTTTCCTCTTGTTAACTACTAAGAAAAACTTAACTTACTCGTAAAAGGAAAATTAAAAGAAAACCATTACATCCACTTGCACTAACTGTGTTGCACCTCGCAAATGATTTAAAGGAGAAAACAAAAAAAAAAAACTTTAATAGAAAAGAAAACTTTTACAAAACAATCAGAATAACAGTAGAACAGAACAGAAAAAGTGTGAATGCAGAATAAAACAAAAACAATAGAAAAGGATAAAATTCTATTATCCTGCTTGCAATTGTACTCGTAATAACAACAGACACAACAACAATCTCAAACACTTTTCTACCATTCGCATGTAATTCACGATTGTACTAGGTAAAACTGGCAAGTGGGAGTGGAAAATGGGCGGAAAGACGACAACATTAGAGCAGAGGGGGTTATATGGGTGACGAATGACAAGGAGTAGCGTACTCGACTTGCAGTAGTGTTACACAGCAAGGCATTATGTGGATGCACAACGATGGACTAAATGAATTTCTTTCTTTTATTCACCTATTTACTATTACCGTTAAAGTATGCTATAGCGCATCACCGTTCTCAAGGAAATGAGCAGATTTTTCTCCCCCCATGTTTCTTACTATTTGTTCAATTTGCTGTAGCTGTTTCTATTTCTGTTTCTGTTCTTGTTGCTGCTTCTCTACTTTCTTCACTCCTTACAAGTGTAACATTTCATTTCCCCTAGCCCTTGCCATTTTTTTCTTCAATTTTTTAAATTGTTCTCCTGTGTATCCTGAAGGAACTATGCTAAAGAATTCTATTAGAGCTGTTCTCCTTATTTATATCATTTCTGTTTCTTATATCCTGTTCATAATGGTTTTCCACATTTCACGTTTTTCTTTCCTTCTCCACTCCGGTTATAGAGTTTGTTTTGAATAGAATGGATGAATAGAGTGTACAAAAAGAGTCACTGGGAACAGGGGAAAAAAAAATAAACAAATTAATTGTGAAAAACCACCCTTTAAGTAGGTCAAACAATCATTGCACACAATATTCCAAGATACACGGCTACTAAGTATCCTTGAAGGAGACGTCGTACTTGTGGTAGCCGAACTTTTTGCTACGGAACTTTGTCTTGTTTCGCAACTATTATCGGTTGGTCTTCTGTTCTGTTCAAATAAAGGGACTAAAGGGATGCACTTCCTAAAATATTATTTTTCTAGCGATTTCAATGTATAAATGGTTTCCCAGTTTTCTTCGATATTTTGGTCCTTCGAGCCGAATACTGGAGAAAGAGATATGACTTAAAGTACAGATATTGGTACTTTGAACGGCTTTTTATTGATGTCGATTTCGAAGAATTCAATATCCCTTAATAGTTCATTGATTTTGTATTATGTAGAACAAGGCTGTGCATAAAAGATGTTAGGGATACACGTATCTTTCATCTTATAACTGAAAAAAATGTCCCCGGAAATGTACGTTTGTAACTCCTTATGAGTATCTGAACTTTTTCATTTCCTTTCCTTACTCATAGTATAAATGTGTTTTATCTTATCTGACTGGTCTGCTGGGTGAATTTTACTTTATTCAAAATCAATATGGCTCACAGGTGATTTTCAAGAGCGATATTTCAATTTAATGACAAAAAATGTGATTCCTAAAACTATTAATCTGTTTAAATAAGGTTTTTTCTTGACAAGTGTTTCAAATGTTTAATAGAGAGAAAGGTAGTTGGTAGATGGCTAAACGCTAGCCAAGAACAACATGCAGAAGATCATGAAAATATTTGGTAGGCAAAACTGAAAGTTTACTCAACCAGGAGTACGCGCTGGCCATGGTCGAGAATAAGAATGATTTTGACAGCAGTTTTAATTCGAACAGAAAACACAGCGTATTCGTGTGATCATTGGATCACTTGTTTCGTGGATAAAAGAGCAATACTTGTGAGTAGAACTAAGTGTCCTGTTTTAGATGTTATGTTGAAGACATACTGGCCATGCGTCTTTAAACTTTTAAACGTCTACTATTAGGCATACTCATACTCGGATGTATACATATTTAGGATCATAACAAAAGAAGGCAGTTTTAAACTTGGTGCATTTGAAATGGGATTTCGGTCAGATTAGTGTGAGCTTTGCGACAAAAGAATGTAAAGGGTGACCCAGATAGCAATGACAGTTTTTCCAATTGTTATATTTCAGCAGCTGTCAGAGTAACCAATGACATCTAGCTGTTAAAATATTCGGTAAGGTTTGCCATTTCAGCCTGCCGAACGTGCCGTAGAAATCGAAAAATATTATCTAAATTCCGGCACAGTTGCACATAAGAAATGTTGATTTCGTCGTGGGGCCGGTCGCCATTATGGCTTCAGTGTTCAGGCAGTTCCTCGCACCGTGGAAAAGTTTGAGCGTGAGTACATTCTTTTGGATCTTATGCCACCAACCAGATAGAGATTGGTGGCAGTAGCGGCCAGTTTCGAAGAAGATTCAGAAGAAATGTCGATTCAGAGCCGAACAGCTCAATTGGGCATCGCCATATAAGATTGTTCTGATGCAAGAATTGAAGCTGAACGACCATAGACATTGCCAAGCATCACAAGAGTTCGGCCAAGCATCAATGCATCCACATAGATTGACCACTTGGTGTGTCCTACGGCATGGCGGTATCATAGGACCTTACTTCTTTCGAAATGAAGAAGGAGACACCGTTACGGTCAATGGTCTTAGGTAAAGAGCGATGTTAACCGAGTTTCTATGGTCAGAACTCGACAACATCGATATATGCAAGCAGTAGGTCCAAGAAGTCGGTGCTACATGCCATACAAGCTTCGCAACTCTCGAGGTTGTGAAGGATAAATTTTGCAATAGATGTGCGCCTTAACCCGAGAATCTCAATGCATCAAAGATCTCAGCAACTGAACCTCAGTCGCACTAGACTGAGGATGATTTCACATAAAGATCTCAGATTATTCGCATACAAATTCCAATTGCTCTGTTTGGGCTTTAGAGCAATTTAAAACGACGATGCAAAAAAGATATGTTTTCAAATGAGGCGCATTTCCATCTCAGGAGCTAAATATACAAACAAACAAAAATGCCATATTTGGGACTCGGAAACTTAACACGTAGTCGTAGAGAAGCCATTGTATTTTAACTGTATGAATCTTCTTATCCTTTTATTAACCCTTTCTTCGTTATACGAACTTATGCGTAACGAGTTTCCCATTTTTACTGCATCGCTGCTGCTCCGCTTATGGGGTTGGCTAATGTCGCAGACCGCAGAACGCGTCTACATAATGCACGGTCCTGGATCGCTTCAGTGGTTAGCCCCAGGCGTTGTTGCGCATTTGCCATTTGAGAAATCCAGGAATTCTTTTTCCGACCTCGTTTTCATACAGTTGGAGTGACCGTAGTTGATAGTGCCTTTTTAACCGGATTTTCCGCAGATCTTCTTTGAACGAGACAATACCAAGCTGTTCGGTTACCGAATTCTTTATATGTAGACTTCCTCTTATCCGCGTAGATCTAATGCAATCGCGTTTAATGACTCCACTAGACATCCTTAACATTTTCATTTCCGCTGCCGTCATTTTGATTTTAAACTCTTCGTACACTGTCCAGCACTGTGATCAGTATATAAGAGCTGATCTAACTACCGTGGTGTAGAGTTTCCCCTTTAATTTAAGTGGAAATTTTCGCTCGCAAAAGATTCCCGAATTTTTCCGCCATTTCATCCATCCCATACTCACTCTGTGGTTTACGTCGTCGTCACATTTCGCTTCCATGTTAACGATTGATCCTAAGTACTTAAATTTAGTGCTTTTCGGAAGAACTATTCCGTCTAACATTATATCCGGAACAGGTCGCAACGGATGCGCAAATGGGCACGTCAAATGCTCCGTCTTTGAACGACTTATTTTAAACCCGTTTCTCTCTAGCGCATTTCTCCATGAATCTAAGGCGTTCTGTAAATCTTCGACGTTATCGCTAAGTATAACTGCGTCGTCAGCGAAGAGAATTGGCATTACATTTGCTTCGCGCATGCAGTCTTCTAAAAGATAGTCGAATACTACGTTAAAGAGGAAAGGGCTAAGTACGCTTCCTTGATGCACTCCGACATTAACTGGAAATTCTCTCGTTATTCCGGCAGAGCTTTTAACCGCAGTTTTCACGTTTCCGTACATGTCTTGTATTATTCTAACATACGTTTCCGGTACGTTTTGAGACCTCAGCGCGGCCCATATGAGATCCCTAGGCACTCGATCGAATGCTTTCTCGAGGTCGATAAATACCATGTGTATGTGTAGACGATTCTCGGTGCTTTTCTATTATTATTCGTAGGCTTTGGATAGCGTCCACCGTCGATCTTCCTTCAACAAATCCACACTGGCTATTATCGAATTTTATTATTTGCCGAAGACGTTCGTTTAAGACTCTTTTGACGATTTTCATTGTGTGTGACATCAGTTTGATTGAATGGTAGTTGTTGCACTCGCGAGTGTCGCCTTTTCCTTTGTATAACGGCACCAAGAAGCTACTTCTCCATTGATTCGGCATAGGTTGTCCACATTTTAATTTATTTAAAAGTTTCGATAGCCAAACGCTGCCGATCCCCTCCATCTTCGACCAAAACTCTGATGGAATGCTATCTGGTCCCGCCGCTTTCCCCCGCTTCATTTTTCCAATTGCTATACTTATTTCTTCGATTGAAAAGTCCGAAACTTCCTGCTCGAATAGACCAGCTGTCGGCACGATATCACGTGGAAACTGTTTGTTAAGCAACTCCTTGCTGTATTCAAGCCACCGGTCACAAATTTCCTTTTCATTTGTTAGTAAGCGACCGTCTGCGTTTTTGATGTATTTCGGCGAAATAATTCCATTGAATTTTTTCTCCTCTGTGCAGCGAGCTCAAAAATATTTGGCATTTTAGTACTGTACGACGTTCGAACTTCTTGGATAGCTTGTCTTCTATCCGCCGATCGTGAGGATATTTGTTCCAACTCCTGGTATAGGTTTTCATCTTCTGCCGCTCGAGTTCGAGCCAGGGCTTTCTTTGCGATCTTTTTAAGATATCGTCGTCGCTCCGATCGCATTTTGTCCACGCTTGGAATGCACTCTTCTTGTCGGCCACAGCTCGTTTGGTTTCGTCATTCCACCACCATGTTTCTTTGCCGACGTAATGGTATTTCAATATAGTCCCCAGATGGGACTTTGCGAGTGTTATGCATTCCTCGTGCAAGCTGTTCCACATTTCTTGCGGGCTAAGTGAGTCTGCGATACCATTTACATTTTGAAGTACTTCTTTAGCCAGTGCGATAAATCTTGCGCTTCGTTCCTTCGATAGATTATACCACCGGATTTTTGGCTTTCCAAACGATGCCCGTGTTTTCGGTGGTTCCGCTTTGAAAAATTCTGTAATGAGCAGACGGTGTTGGCTTACTAGCGATTCTCCAAGTACGTATTACTTCACAGTCCTTAACACGGTTTCTCATCGACATTTTGTAGAGGTGATAATCTATTTGCGTTTCGTGGCCTCCGCTGCTTTAGGTGATAAGATGTCGTTGATGTTTAATAAACATTGTATTTAAGATGGTTAAGCCGTAAGCCCTACATGCTACAAGGATGTCTTCGCCAGCTGAATTTCTGGTTCCAAAGACCTTACCGCCGTGGCAGTCCTCATAATCAACATTTGTTTCTCCGACGAGGCCATTTAAATCTCCACCTACGAAGAGCATCTCATCGATAAGTATATTTCTAAGCAAGTTACCGAACTCTGACCAAAATTTATCTTTTTCCAATTGGTCGCATCCATTTTGTGGGGCGTACGCGCTAACAATGTTCCACATTTCATTGTGTATGACGAGTTTAACACTCATCAAGCGGTCGCTTATTTTCAAGATACCAACGATGTTGTTTAGAAGATCCGCTGCAACAACGATTCCAACACCGTTTCGTCCATTGACCGTTCCATGGTAGAACATCTTAAATGTCTTAGTTTTTAAATCTAGAAAACGCGCTTTATTTCATGTATTACACCACTTCGTTTCCTGTACGCACAGGATTTGTAGAGTTCTGCGACGCATAATCGCTTCCAGTTCTAAACTTTTTGAGGTCATCAATCCGATGTTCCAACTTGCAAACCGAAGTTTATGAAAATATTTTGGAAACTTCATGTTGCCCGCCCCCGGAATCCTTCGGGCTCTGACACAAGCACTTCTGCTTGCTCTGGGATCACCCGAGTGCGTTGCAATCGTGGTGCCCACCAGGGTAGTGCTATTAATTGCGATCATTTTCATGAAGTTTAAAGTTTGAGTGGTTTGACACTTGTATGCTCATTTCGAATTGATTGACTGTTCTTTTATCCCACCGGTAGTCTCCAGACGTGGGAACCCACTGATTGCATACAAACTTGTGGGAAAGATTTAAGGTGTTAAAGTGTCACAGGCTCATTTTTGGTGTCATAGTTGCCTGTATATGATTGGTGTCCCATTTAGTCGCCTCTTACGACAAGCTGGGACGCACTGCGGCACTATTCTTTATCCGATGCCGCACGGATTTTAACTGTATGAATATTTGTTGAAATTTTTGGAGTGGCGGAATTATTGGCCCATTTTGCTCCCCAAACGACAACGGAAGAAACGTTACAGTGAATGGAGCATGCTACCGAAGTATAACCGTTTTTTTTTGTGCAGGAATTGAGGATTTGGACTGCAAGGCAGGACTACGTATCACACAAGCAGTCGACCAATCGATTTATTACACGCGAAGTTCAATAACTAGTCGTGTTGATGATGTTACTTGGACGTCATGGTGCTGCGATTCGACGCCGTTTGAATTTTGTTTATAGGGTGCCATTAAAAATCGATGCTATGCGAACAATCCAGAGATGATTCAGCCACTAGAGAGCAACATTGGTCAATCTATTCGTGGAATTTGAAAATAAATCAAAAGATGGCCCGTCCTTATCATACTTTCTGCCCGAAAAACTGAATTTCTAATAATTGCGGCCCTTGAAGAGTCTTCAACTACTCAAATCGTTTCCGTTACCCAGCACAAACAGAGTTGATCTCATTACGAGCTGGGAAAAAATCTCTGTAGTACTCCATGATGTCAGGATAATGCTGTGGATTACGTTTCTCCCTGCGAAATGCCGTATTAAAAATTGACTTGAAAAGCAAAGATCACCATTACTGAATGAAAACTGAAGATAACAACGAAACGACTCCTTGGTCTAACTAGAAGTGGGGTTTGTATAGCCACAGTATCCTTCAATAAATACTCTCAAGTCGAAAAACTACGGGAATAACCATTATAATACTTCCAGAATCCACAACAAGGACGAAGAATCGGCAGATCACATTTTGCGTCACTGTAACTGAAAACGTCGCTGTCACTTAAATTTTACCTTGAGGCTGAGGATATAGCTGCTCATCTAAAAACTTGCCTGATCCCTAATTCGAGAAAATAACACTAGAACACCCTGTCGCGCAGTGATATGGAAATATGCTCCCTCCTCGACCATATAATCTTATCAAGGTTAGTGAAATTTTTTAGGAATAGGAAAAGCTGGCTGGTGCTAGTCTTAAAACATCTCCAACAGTTTTTCCGATAAACCGATACCACTCATTTGGGTGCTATTGCCCAATAACAAACGTTTCACAATAAAAACCTCGAAAGCTCTGTCGGCTCTCTGGTAGTTTAAAGGGGCCTACGGTAAGATCTGAGGGTTTTCACAGAAGGGTGTCTTCACATTTAATAAGACCAATCTTCGCCTATGCGTCAGTTGATAACGATTGAGATATGGCCAATTGTAATTTCGAAGACATAATTAAAAGGAGAGCTTTTCAGGAGCTTTTCATCTGGTCTGTCTCAATCTTCTATCGCAGGTTTTATGTGGACATAATTGTCAACAGAATAACTTCCCAGGATGTCAGCAGACCAAACGAATATTTCACGATTTCTCTTAGAGGTATGACACTTTCTTACTAATCCTTAGAACAGGAACGTTCGCTGGCATCTTAATAGCATACTTCGCATTTGCTCAGCACATAAACGAGCTAGATTTGCTATAAGTTTGTTAATGAGATCGGTGCGTTATCTGCTTGGATATTCAGTTTTTACCACCATCAAGCTATTCGTTCCGTCGCTATTGTGTTGGCCGCTGGTGCTGAAACGTTAACTTATTTCTCTACTGAAGGCTGACAAGTTCTTGTAAAAGGAACATTTCAGAGGTACCAGGTTTACCGGTATGAAGTGAGCGTCAAAATACAAATGTCTCGATTTTGTTTGGTTGCTATGACACCTGTCAAACATATTTAGTATACATCAAGTCATTGAGCAAACAGCATCAAACTCGTATTTTGACATCGTGTTAAAAATGTCGAATTTTGTACCAAAAAATGATGACTTGCGGAAAGCATTAATTTTTTGTTTTCATTTGAAGAAAAGTGCTGCAGATTCGCATCGAATTCTTGTCGAGGCATATGGTGATCATGCTCTATCAGACGTAACATGAAAAAGATGGTTTCAACGGTTCAGAGATAACGATTTTGATGTAACAAATGAAGAAAGTGGAAGACCACCAAAAAAGTTTTAAGACGCCGAATTGCATCTAATATTAGATGAAGATGACACTTTGAGTCAGAAACAAGTGGCAGAAATATTAAATGTTACACAACAAACAATTTCTGACTGTTTAAAAGCTATGGGAAAAAATCATGGGTTAATCCGGGACAACCATCAACTTCGACTGCAAAACCAGATCGATTCGGCAAGAAGACAATGCTGTGTGTTTAGTAGGACCAGAAAGGTGTGGTGTACCAAGACCTCCTAAGACCTAGTGAAACCGTTAATCATATCGATACCGACAACAAATGATCAATTTGAACCGTGCATTGATCAAAAAACGATCAGAAAGGGCCAGAAGATACGGCAAGGTAATTTTGGTCCATGACAATGCACCTGAATACAAAACAAAACTGTTTCAGAAGATACAACCAAAGCACTTGGCTGGGAGCTGCTACCCCACCCGCCATATTCACCAGACTTGGTTCCCTCCGAATACTATTTGTTTTCATCAATGGGACACGCATTAGCTGAGCAGCACTTCGAACCCTACGAGGAAGTTGAAAATTGGGTGACTTTTTGGTTTACTTCAAAAGACGAACAGTTTTATTGGCGTGGAATCTATAAATTGCCTGAAAGATGGGAAAAATGTGCAGCTAGCAATGGCCAATACTTTGAATAAAATGTTCGTTACTTTCTCTGGCAGCTAGCGCTCTATACCTAAGTTAGTATGTAATTTAATTATATGCTAATAAATTATAATAAAAATAATATATTCACAAAAAAACGCTCACTTCATACCGGTACACCCTGTACAATGGACTAGTTTTTCTTTCTACACAGAAGTGTGTAGAATAGTTTTGCGTTTTCTTTAGTTTCAATCGCACATGATCTCAGAGCCGTTAAGAACTTCCATACTCAACCTTATTTGTTTGACCAAATGCTGTGATGCCAAAATTAATCCTTACTTGTCAAAGATTATCTGTATCCAAAGTGCCCTACTTTGCGTTGTTTACGAGGTACTGAATGTCTTAGGACATCCTCATCAGGAAAAATGATTTTTTGGCCAAATTTGACGTCCAACTCGAGCTAAAAATGGGCAGCGAGCCAATTGGTTTGTGTAAGTGAATCTGAATCTGAGATATACGAGTATGTATGTTATTATCAACATGGTACCTGAAGTGTTGACATCAATGGAAACGGGGAAGAGTTGTCAGTATCAAAATAACACATGATTCAAAAAGAAGTTTGTATTTCAACCACCCGCTATATTGTTGGCCGATTACACGTTAAATAGTGCTTAACTCCTATATAGCCCTGATTCGCCTCATTTTCAGTTAGTTGCTAAAAGTTGCGTAATTCACGTTTCTTGAAGGCTCCTTTAATTGCGAAAAAACTGCTGCCTAAGTACTTCCTTGTTGCTGGTGACATTTAGGGAGTCTGTTCCAGAGATGTATATGGTTTAGTTAATGTTCCTGTGTGTATCTGTTTTTCGTAGTTTAATAAACATTTCTTGAACGGCTTCAATTGTTTCATTTAAAACGACGTAGTCATCTTTATTAAGTTTTCAAAGTCCGAATTTCAGGCCTAAGGGCACCACACCTGCCTTTCAGAATTACTACAAAATTACAATCCAACTAAGTTGACCATATTTCAACAATACACTCTACCTAACTCGATCATCAAACAGTTGACTACAGTTTTGCATGTCAGTTCAATTTTCCACATCACGTAGAATACGGCAGCATCCAATTTTCAATTTCACCAAGCTCTGCAGAAAATTCAAAAATACGTTTTGGGTACAGATAATACGAGTACCTTCCAGATAGAAATTTCCTCAGCATGGGCACTGGATAACCCTATTCGTTTACACTGTTTATACGAGTACAAGTCGAACGATAATAAGGTGATTGGAGATACCTGGTTCATTTCCACATTGCATTTAATATTGCCAGAGAAAATATTCTGAGCATTTGTATCGCAATTCATGATTATGACCCCTGGAATCTCAAACAATGAGTACTGATGCTGACTTTGATGATGATGATGCAACAACGAAATTATGCGATTTTTCGTTCGTTTCGTTGTTTATGACTGCAGCAAACGATACAAACGAGTGATTCGGTACACTATGACAAACTTTCTTCTTATAGCCGTTTGTGATAGAGTGATACGAGTATATACTCGTAGAAAGCCGTAAACATTTAAGAGCTTTCCTACTCCGACGCATCCTTTACGGATATTATGTTAGCGTTTGTATTCGACTAGCAAATGTTGCAACAGTTGTATTGAAAACTTGATGATTGATATCAAACGTAAGTGCTAGGAATATTGTGGCTCATTTACACTTAGATACTTCGAAATGGAACGGAAATCAATCCTTTTAAAGTGCTAATCAGGACGTCAGTCATAAAAAGATTTGATGGCATCAGAAGACACTTTTCCCCTACAACAATGAAAGGATGACAGTTTCTTGCACCCTTAGTTAGGATAGATTTTTAGTTCTCGAAGACTCGCCAGACCGTCTATTGTTTCCTACAAGATAGTAAAAGTCAACCTCGGCCTACTTACAACCTTAAACATTCACACTTCTAAGAAAGGAAAGGATTTTTTAAAATGGAATTCCTTAGTCAAATAAGTGCTTGAGACATAACTCATTTCAACGTAGACGTTTGGCTTTAAGGACTATCCCTTTCGAATGGATGCAGGTATTAGTTTCTTCCTTGGTCGATTTCCTTTGCATTCGCAGTGCATTCTCCATTGTTCAGATTTATATAAGCTGAATCAGAGAAATACGAGTTGAGAGGAAGTAGATAGGTAAACAGATTTCCTTGATTTCTTTCTCGTGTTCTCGGAAGTGAAATATACAGCAAATCCAATTTCTGTTCACTCGAACTGCACTAACCAAGGGCGGGTTTGGGCTTCATGCGCAATAAATTCAAGGAATTCTATAAGGTGGCGGCAAATGTCAACTCTACTTTCATATTTGTGAAGTAAACAGATACAGAATACGTGTTAGACGTGAATCGCTATAACTCTAAAGAACGTGGAATAGCAATTACAATTTTTTGCGTAATAATTCGTCGGTGGTGTTGGTGTAGCGTGAATTTCGGAGCAAATTTCCAATTCGACTCATCTAGGCAAGCACTACGACGTTTAGCCGCTCGCCTAGAAGAGTATGGAATGACACGAGATGCTGCCAGGTCTGGCCGGTCCCAGAGTAGCCGTTCTGGTGAGAATATTGCAGCTGTGGGTGAAGATGTCGTCGCGAAGGACCCTGGAGTACCAACCAGACGACGTGCCATGCAATTGGGCATCAATCAGCGGTCGTTACAGAGATTTTTGGTGAAAAACTGTGAGATGTCCTTTTGCAAAGTGCAGACAGACCGCCGAGCGCGTATAACCTAAGCCCAAGTCAACTTGAATCTCGACCACGAGAGAGACAACTTTCATTGAAAATCATCATGAGCGATGATCCATCTCTTTGGATGTGTGAATAAGTCAAATTATCGCTTCTCGGGCACCAAAAAACCGCTCATAGTTACTGCATTGTGTGCTGTTTACGATGGATGGAGAGACCTTATTTTTTTGAAAACGCCGCGGAAAAACGAGTACTATGGGCGGCGAGAGCTACAGAGCCATGCTCAACGACTATCTCCTTCTTCAATTGGATGAATTGGGACTGGAAAACATGTGATGCCAACAGGATGGAGCAACGATGCATACTTCACGAGCCACAACCGAAATTCTGAGGGCTGCATTTACGGCTGGCCCAATCTTTCGCTTTGTCGATTTGCACTGGTCGGCAAGATCGCCTGATTTAAACGTTCCAGACTTCTTTTTGTGGGCTATTCTGAAATCGCGAGTCTATGTCAATAAGCCTCTTGAAGCCCTCAGAGGGAATATCAGCCAAAGATGTGAGGACCAATCCTCGGAAGTTCTAGCGGAGTGATGGAAAATGTCATTAATCGGGCCTCAATGGGCAACAATTCTGGTGGCAGCCACTTATCCGATATCATTTTCCCGACTTAATAGAAAAAAATTCAAGACATCAAGTAAACACAATCCAAAAGCAGAACCAACGTCTTTTATTCATAAAGAAAATTGCAGCCATAGAACATCGGCTCACAACTTTTGCGCCAACTTGTGGAAGCCTTCCTTCCCCCGGTACTGATTGAGGCAAAAGAATTTGAAGGAGCTGCAGGTACAAGAGATAAATATTGTTTAATTGAAGTCACTTCCACCAATTTGTCTATGTTCACCGTAGCTGTGGCTGTGGAAATAGAAAAATAAATGTACTTTCGAGTTAAAGATGGGACAATGAATTTTCGTTTACGTCGGCTGTGGTCTCCAGCTACTGAATGAATTGGAACTGTTCCAAGTTTCGTACGGAATAAATAAATCTTCACATCGGTGTCTTGAATTTTTTTTCAAAATCTCTGGTCTTTTGTCACTTTACCCTGAGCACCACAACAAACCAGCCAAAAGTAAGACCTGATCGGTTAACCCAAACATCCCCTCATTAAACATTACTCCTACCATTCAATTATCACTACCAGACCTATCAGATAATAGAAGGAAATAAAACTTTTCCAATTACTTTCTCCATTCTTTTAATATTCACTTTACGAACGCAACAGTCTCATAACCGTTTCAGAACAACAATTCAACTTTCCCAAAGTGTCAATCAAATTATCAAAGAGCCCAAACTCTAGTATCCGCACCTAATTCCATCAATAATTCAATTCAACTTTCTTAAGCCCCCTAAAGATCCGAGCCCATCAAAGGAATTAATTTGAAATTTCCATAAAAGCCAAACACAACTTTATCTATTCACTTGTATCTTATGTCTCCTCCTCGCCATAATATCCAAGGAGGACATCAAACTTTTCACAACCATAAAATAAAGACCACAAAATTTGTTTCATAAAAAAAAACAAAAAAAAACACGAAACGCAATCCAAAAGATCTAGACCTCTCTCCTGATTCCAAAAACAAACTTAAAACAACCACACATCGTATAACAAGTTTCATGGAACTTTTTTTCTAAAATATAGGAAATGGCAAAAACTTTTCACCAACCATCCTGAGAATACGACAAAATACAAAAATAGAAAAAAAAACCAAAGAAAAAAAATAAATAATCGGACAGAGAAACAGAGACCAAATCGCTTGGGAGGAGTTTTCCAAAACGCAACTGTCATGTCGACCACATAAACTTTTGACATTCACAAAACGCTTACCGATAATTTTCTCCTCCACTTCTGACACTTGTGTTTCTTCTTGTTCCACTTCCTTGCTTTGGTTTTTTTTTTTTTTTTTTATAAAACTCTTTCAACATATAATCGCACACAAGATGATGAAGAACAGAAAAGAAGAGAGAAAACGGTCTCCCATAATCGAGCTCGTATTACATATGTCAATAGGATCAGGCATCCTTTTCAAGGATGGAAGGAGGGAGACTCTGAGTAGTCCTCGTCCATCGTATAACTCGAAAAAGTTAAAAAGTCATTAAAACGAACGACCTCTGAAACAGAAACACCTTTTGAACAAACGCAACGGTGGACAAGAAACAGAAGAGAAGAAACAACAAACAAAGAAATCGAATTCGAAATCGAAACCGAAGCCGAACATATGGGAATCAAATAAGGACTTTCGACTTGGTCACACTTCATGTGGGCAAAAGAAAAGTCCACTGTCCAAGCCCTGGGAATACACACAGCGTTTACACAAGTCCTGGTCAACTTCAACTTCTCATAAATTCATCTGACAAGTTTATTTTTCCCATTTGGCTGGCTGACATTTCTCATGGCCACCCGTTACTGGCCACGTATACGTATAAGGATGGCCATGTCATCTGCCCGATCTCTCTCGTATCCTTGATAACGTTTTGATATATTTCAGATATCATACCCAAATACAATTTGTCAAAATGTCAGGTAGCATTGCATGGGACACTTTCTATGCTTTTCGGCATCAAGTGGTTTCGTGATGGCACGATACTTATGCTCCCGATACTCTTGGCAAAGACAAAGTCAGGAGCTAACTTATACCAGTCAAGGGGGGGTACGAAAATTCAAATCGAAATTGATGTGCTTTTTGGGAATTATCTTCAGTTTGGGTACAAATACGAATACGGCTATGTACAGCCGGAATACAAACACGAGTATGAGGTTGAAAATGAGCCTCAGTGCAAGTTCGTTTGTATTAAAGTTGGAGTTTGAATCCCATGACTATAGAGATACTGATTCTTGTCAAGCCTTTCGGTGTATATACTCGTACATATGTTCAAATCACGAATAAGATAATTGTGCGACGTGTTATTATTACAGTTTAAAGGTAACGTGCAGTGTTTGTATCTATTCGTAACATTCTTGTGGGAGCATCCTTTTGTTCCTTCTTATTTTGGATTTGAATATGTGACTGTGACGTGTATATGCATGCAAACCTCATGCCCTTAGATGAACAAAATAAGAAGAAAGATAAATTGATTCTGTAATGTGAATGCGAACTGATGCAGATATCCTGCGGCAGGAATTTAATATTTAAACGGTTCCCTTTCGAACAAAAGGATACCTATCTCGCATATCACATTCACATTCAACGCAAAAGATGATAAAGGACAAAATGTATGTACTCGTACATCAGTTAGCAAAAAAAACAAGGATGCAGCAAATTTGAAATAAATTGTCCTCTTACCAAAACTCGGGTTCAATTCTAGAGGAAAACAAGTGTTGTGGTAGATATACTCGATTAGAGTTTGGTAGGCCTAATCAATTAAGAGTCTAACTAGATAGGAGACATCCGTGGTGCAGGATAAAACGGCTGTGAAACGCTCGAGATTGGTCAGCACTATATCGTTGGAATTTTCATGTTATTCACAAGAAGACTTGGAGAACTCCTGATAAATTAACCGCCAACCAGATTCACCATACTGTGATACTCCTCCAGTATTGTCGATATCAATATGTTCCGAGGAGCTAACATCGACTAGGACCATTACCTTGTTGTAGCCAAATGTACGGTTGCGGATACATGGTACACCGCAAAGACAAGCTAATACTACAATATTAGGAAATCCGACATCAGACGGCTACAATCGCAAGAGATCGCCAAATCCTTTTTCGATCGGGTCTGCCTTAATCTCTTAACAGGTCCACTGCCGCGAGCATCTAGCATCGAAGACCCGTGTTATCGCTGCCAAAAAGTCATCAGAGATGCGTCTTCTGATGTGCTGGGTTTCACTCAGCACACAGCTGCTCATGAGCTCTATGAGCGGAAGCGCGATCGAGGAAATCGAGAGATGCTACTCCAGGAATGAGATTCGCAAGTCTTACCAAAAGGTAAAGAAAATATTGCACGGACACAAGCCCCGAACCAAAACCTTCAGAAATGAACAAGGGAACATCGTGGTAGAATCGCAGTCGATGTCGAGGATTTGGAAAGACCGTTTCAGCATACTGTACAACGGCGATGACGAACGAAATACCGCTGTCATGCAGAATAAACCCTTGAACCCGGACGATGTAAACCAACATTGCGGTCTACCCGACCTGGATGAAGTTCAGACACCTTAACGCAAGTTTAACAAAGTTGTTGAAGCAGACGGCCTCACTGCCGAGCTCTTCAAAGCACAAAGCGATGACTTAGAAAGGAGAATACACCAACTCATCTCTAACACATGGTCGGAAGAAAGTTTCGCCAACAAGATCTTATCTGCTGTATGGAATGATCGCCTGAGGCCGTTCGTCAATAAGTTAACTGGTCCACGTGAGTGTGGCGTCAGGTTTGAAAATTCCACCATCGACCATTCACACTAGGGCAAATGCTGGAGCTTTAGATCGATACACATGCACACCACCTATTCAGCATGTGACAGCGTCTATACAGAGCAATGTCTAGTTTTGGCATCTCTGCGGAACTCGTCCGTCTGTGCAGGATGACGATGGAGAATCCACGCTACTCCATCAAGGTCAGTAAACATCTCACCGAGATCTTTAATGTCAAAAAAGGATTTTATGCGATTTTTTCAACATCATACTCAAGTATGGTAGTGCAAAACTCATGCGCAAATACAAGCGGCACAATCTTGCAAAAGACTCCTTATAATGGCGCCCGACGTGGAGTCCGACTTCGGCCAAACAAACAGAGTCTCCATTATGGGAAATGACCTGACAGACTTAAGTTGAATTTTTTACAGGTAGCGACTGACGACGGGGCTACCATTCACAGATCTGCCCGAAATGGTAGTAATTGGTCGACTTAAGTGCGATGAGAAACATCTGGTTTATTTCAGGTTGTACCGAGCTGTGTAATCTTGGGACATTTTGTTCGATAGGATTAAGTTTACTTTAATTTAATCGCGTTCGTGCCGGTCTTGCACAGTGGTGATGGCATTTATGTGAACTTCCTTCTTCTTCTTTTTCTTAAGTCCGTCCGTTTAGTCAATATAAAGTAAAGTAACTTTCTCCATATCTATCCTTGTTTATTATTTTTTTATTTTTTGAGAAGGCATCCTCGGTTGTCTGGGAGTGTAAAAAAGGTTTGCGAAAAACTCGTGCGCATGCTAAACTAATATGTGTCTCAAGTTACAATATAATTTTAGGAAATAGATATAGGCCGAAAGAACAACTCTTTCACTTTGCGGGAAATACTACAAGTTATAAATTGTCATCTAAACACACGATGATACTATGTCTTGAGATGATTACTTTTTCTTTGAATATCCTTACCCTTACATTGGCCTTCAGATATCCGGCCTGATGCTACAAGTACTTTGTAGCTGAAGCAATTAATTTCATTTTAACGAAAGACGGAGAAAACTTACCTAAGGGAACATCAAACGAATTGAACTGATTTGTCTAAGTGCAGCCACACTATGTGTGGCAGTGGAACTAGGCTTATTGATTTTGCGGTGGAATTTGACTATAACAAGCACGGCCCCTTCGTCTATATATACATAAGGAGACATGGTGGAGACCGGAGCATGAGACGCTTAAACAATTTAATCACATTGCATTTGAAATACTCAAGACGTCCAAAAGTTCAGGGCAGTAAATCGCGAGAGACTGCTAGAGTATTCTCCAAACACGTTTCCCAAAATCTCTCAATAACTCCTAAGCCGCTACCATCAATTCTCGAAGACCCCTGGCATCGCTCCCAACTTGCCACCAGAGACCCTCCAACAGATGTGCTGGGTTTCGCCCGAGCACCACCAAAAGCAAGAAGAAGCGTATAAAGTACCGGTGTTACAAAGGATGACAGGCTCTCGTGAGCTCTACAAGAAGAAGGGACGGGAAGAATTTCGACTTCTCCAGGAGAGGAAAAAAGAGTACGTGTGTTCGAAAATATTGGGAGCTTGTACTTCAGGAATAACGTACGGAAGTTTGAGAAAAAGTTAAAAAGAACGTAACAAGACACAAATTGCGGTTCAGAAACCTATTGGAACCTTACGGAAATATGCAGACTGTAAAACGGCATTCAACGCCTGAAACGCCGAAATTATTGCAATATATACGGCGACATTCAAAAAGCGCCTGGCAAGATTTTGTTGAGCCGTCATATGGTATACTTGAGACAATTCGTAGAGCTCACAAGCCAAAACCGGAGGCGCTATTTTTAAAAACCCGTGCAACTACAAGAGTCCGCCGATGATAACTGCCGAACATATCTATGCTGGATCTGTCACTGGTGCGTTCGCTAGAATTGTGACGGAGGGTGCCAAAATGGTTTACATGCTGTCAACAAAAAGAGCGCACGCAACATCGACCACTGAAATAAAATAAACAATGAATCACTCTAGAAACAGCGATTGAATCTTTTGGGCTAAGAAGCAAATTGAGTGATTAGGCCATATTCTGAAAGATTAAGGAGGCTCTACATAAGATCTTGATCATCGCAGTCCTGCATTATGGCGCTGAAGCATGGACCAACAAAAGCGGATGAAAATATTCTCAGTAATTTCGAAAAGAATTGTTTGAGAGCCTGTGGACGAAAATGCTTCACCCCGCAGAGTCATCGAATCTAACTCGGAAGGAAAACGCAGTAGAGATAGGCCCCAGCTTCGGTGGAGCGTACGGGTATAAGTGGAACTCAACTGACTTGAAGTCCTTAACTGGAGGCAGTTAGTTAAAGACTGGGCTAACTGGAAATATTTGTGACTTAAGGCCCAGGTTTACTCCGAACTGTAACGTCACCCCAGTAAGTAAGTGTTTAAAACAGCTAGTAATGTGTCTCGGATGATTGTGCGATTTTGATAAAGGTGTTTTTCAAATGAACTGGATGAGTGCAACCAATCTCAGGATTGGTGGTTTTTTGTGATCTTAAAGAAGATTCACCAAGTTTGCCAAAAAAAAGGTTTGGTAGCGATCGACTATGAACGGTTATTTACGATACTAGGTTTCCTTGGTTGCCAAATACTACCTCAATCGGAAATTGTTACCTCAGTCGACAAATGTCGATCCGATGCACTAGATACTCGTATCAGTTGACTGCGCTCTGATTCGAGGCATCTGTTTTAAAAGAGACTGATGCAATCTGACGCTCCTAAATAGTTAATTCTTCTTCTTCTTCTTCTTCTTATCCTTTTATTAACCCTTTCCTCGCTATACGAACTTATGCGTAACGAGTTTCCCATTTTTACTGCATCGCTGCTGCTCCGCTTATAGGGTTGGCTAATATCGCAGACCACAGAACGCGTCTACATAATGCTCGGTTCTGGATCGCTTCAGTGGTTAGCCCCAGGCGTTGTTGCCTCATCCGATAAATCCAGGAATTCTTTTTCCGACCTCGTTTTCTTACAGTTGGAGTGACCGTAGTTGATAGTGCCTTTTTAACCGGATTTTCCGCAGATCTTCTTTGAACGTGGCAATACCAGCTTATTCTATTCGCCTCAAGCTGTTCGGTTACCGAATTCTTTATATGTAGACTTCCTCTTATCCGCGTAGATCTAATGCAATCGCGTTTAATGACACCACTAGACATCCTCAACATTTTCATTTCCGCTGCCGTCATTTTGTTTTTAAACGCTTCGTACATTGTCCAGCACTGTGAACCGTATATAAGAGCTGGTCTAACAACCGTGGTGTAGAGTTTCCCCTTTAATTTAAGTGGAAATTTTCGGTCGCAAAAGATTCCCGAATTTTCCCGCCATTTCATCCATCCCACACTCACTCTGTGGTTTACGTCGTCGTCATATTTCGCTTCCATGTTAACGATTGGTCCTAAGTACTTAAAGATAGTGCTTTTTGGAAGAACTATTCCGTCTAACATTATATCCGGAACAGGTCGCAACGGATGGGCAAATGGGCACGTCAAACGCTCCGTCTTTGAACGACTTATTTTAAACCCGTTTCTCTCTAGCGCATTTCTCCATGAATCTAAGGCGTTCTGTAAATCTTCGACGTTATCGCTAAGTATAACTGCGTCGTCAGCGAAGAGAATTGGCGTTACATTTGCTTCGCGCATGCAGTCTTTTAAAAGATAGTCGAATACTACGTTAAAGAGGAAAGGGCTAAGTACGCTTCCTTGATGCACTCCGACATTAACTGGAAATTCTCTCGTTAGTCCAGCAGAGCTTTTAACCGCAGTTTTCACGTTTCCGTACATGTCTTGTATTATTCTAACATATGTTTCCGGTACGTTTTGAGACCTCAGCGCGGCCCATATGAGATCCCTAGGCACTCGATCGAATGCTTTCTCGAGGTCGATAAATACCATGTGTATGTGTAGACGATTCTCGGTGCTTTTCCATTATTATTCGTAGGCTTTGGATAGCGTCCACCGTCAATCTTCCTTCAACAAATCCACACTGGCTATTCTCGAGCTTTATTATTTGCCGAAGACGTTCGTTTAAGACGATATCACGTGGAAACTGTTTGTTAAGCAACTCATTGCAGTATTCAAGCCACCGGTCACAAATTTCCTTTTCATTTGTTAGTAAGCGACCGTCTGCGTTTTTGATGTATTTCTGCGAGGTTATTTCCATTGAATTTTTTCTCCTCTGTGCAGCGAGCTCAAAAATATTTGGCATTTTAGTACTGTACGACGTTTGAACTTGTTGGAAAGCTTGTCTTCTATCTGCCGATCGTGAGGATATTTGTTCCAACTCCTGGTACAGGTTTTCCGCTGCTGCCGCTGGAGTTTGAGCCAGGACTTTCTTTGCGATCTTTTTAAGACGCTCGTATTCAAGAGCCAGTCGAGCTTTTTCGATATCATCGCTCCGATCGCATTTTGTCCACGCTTGGAATGCACTCTTCTTGTCGGCCACAGCTCGTTTGGTTTCGTCATTCCACCACCATGTTTCTTTGCCAACGTGATGGTATTTCGATATAGTCCCCAAATGGGACTTTGCGAGTGTTATGCATTCCTTGTGCATGCTGTTCCACATTTCTTGCGGGCTAAGTGAGTCTGCGATATCGTTTATATTTTGAAGTACTTCTTTAGCCAGTGCGATAAATCTTGCGCTTCGTTCCTTCGATAGATTATACCACCGGATTTTTGGCTTTCCAAACGATGCCCGTGTTTTCGGTAGCTCCGCTGTGAAAAGTCTGTAATGAGCAGACGGTGTTGGCTTACTAGCGATTCTCCAAGTATTACTTTACAGTCCTTAACACGGTTTCTCATCGACATTATGCAGAGGTGATAATCTATTTGCGTTTCGTGGCCTCCGCTGCTATAGGTGATAAGATGTCGTTGATGTTTAATAAACATTGTATTTAAGATGGTTAAGCCGTAAGCCCTACATGCTACAAGGATGTCTCCGCCAGATGAATTTCTGGTTCGAAAGCCTTTACCGCCGTGGCAGTCCTCATAATCAACATTTGTTTCTCCGACGTGGCCATTTAAATCTCCGCCTACGAAGAGCATCTCATCGATAAGTATATTTCTAAGCAAATTACCGAACTCTGACTAAAATTTATCTTTTTCCGATTGGTCGCATCCATTCTGTGGGGCGTACGCGCTAACAATGTTCCACGTTTCATTGTGTATGACGAGTTTAACACTCATCAAGCGGTCAAGATACCAACGATGTTGTTTAAAAGATCCGCTGCAACAACGATTCCAACACCGTTTCATCCATTGACCGTTCCATGGTAGAACATCTTAAATGCCTTAGTTTTTAAATCTAGAAAACGCGCTTTATTTCCTGTATTACACCACTTCGTTTCCTGTACGCACAGGATTTGTAGAGTTCTGCGACGCATAATCGCTTCCAGTTCTAAACTTTTTGAGGTCATCGATCCGATGTTCCAACTTGCAAACCGAGGTTTATGAAAATATTTTGGAAACTTCATGTTGCCCGCCCCCGGAATCCCCCGGGCTCTGACACAAGCACTTCTGCTTGCTCTGGGATCACCCGAGTGCGTTGCAATCGTGGTGCCCACCAGGGTAGTGCTATTAATTGCGATCATTTCCATGAAGTGTATCTAAAGTTTGAGTGGTTTGACACTTGTTTGCTCATTTCGAATTGATTGACTGTTCTTTTACCCCACCGGTAGTCTCCAGACGTGGGAACCCACTGATTGCATACAAACTTGTGGGAAAGTTCTAAGGTCTTAAAGTGTCACAGGCTCATTTTTGGTGTCATAGTTGCCTGTATATGATTGGTGTCCCATTTAGTCGCCTCTTACGACAAGCTGGGACGCACTGCGGCACTATTCTTTATCCGATGCCGCACGGCTTTCCTAAATAGTTATTTTATCTGGTAAATTCTGAGTTTGAAAAGAAATAAGCAAAACCTCTGGAAAAAAGCCTGCCTTGGACTTTAATAGAGTTACCAGAAAATCCGATTGAAGTACTTGGCATTCCATTAACTTGCACCAGACATCAACAGTAGGTAGATTATTATCGCTATAATACCAAAAAGATTGCGACGGAATGTAATAAATGGTTGCGCGGAATTACCGGGCTGTGAGGTACCATCAAGCTGGCTTCACTACTAAGCAACTGAAAAATTTCGAAAAAATCACTAGGACCATTATTCACGAAAAAAAATTGTTTTTTCTCCCTCGACCAGTTATTGGAGTTTGGCTAAAGAACCTGGAAAGTATGGAGTGGTTTTTTAATGTGATTTGTTTTGGTAGTAATTTTTAGAATGCTTGCGTAAAGGCTGTCCTCTATTCTATTTTCACAAATTTGGTCGTCATCATATAAGGAATGAATTAATTTGAGCAAACTCAACCAAATTTTGACAACGTTACGGAAGAATATCGCAACATATCTTCTATGTTGATAAGTTCTTCAGCATTTTGATACCTTTCAATTCCAAAGCATTCGCAATGTCTGCCACAGATTTTCAATCTAGTTAAGTTGGAACCAACATACTTCTTTACAATTTGTTTGTGATGGCTATCGTGTAATAAATTTTTTCAAGCACTGATTAAACAGCTTGTTGATTAATTTTATATTATAACAAGTGCTCATTCCCACGATCACTTCCACGACCGATTTTTTTCTCCCAAATTTTAAGCATCTAATGAGTATGGCGTGGGACAAGTTCTTAATTTGTTGGTTGCTTTACATTCAAGGCAACACAAATTCTAATTTATTTTATGCAGCTATTAAATCAACAACATCATGGAAAGTTTATAATACAAGTCAGCTTACATCATGTGTTAGATCCCCTAACAAGCTGGTTGGCGCCATCAGCGCCATCAGACAGCAATTTTATAGAAAAACGCAGCCGCTGCATTGGGTCATTGGGCCTCGGCAACAAGTCGCAGTCTGGTGGTGCAATTCCTTTAAGGACAAATCTTTCTTTCAATGGTATAGCAGTATCTTGACTTTTATTGTTAGAAGATCCGGCATAAGCTCATCAGTTGATCTTTTCGGCCGTCTCGTATTTGGCGCTTACCTATTGTTCTCACAGCCACCAAAGAAGCGGCACGTGAAGTGCACACTGAAATATGGTATAGTCTATGATCTGCTTTCTATATGCCACACTTAAAACCCAATAAATTTGGTAAATGGTACATAAAGTTCCAAATTTTTATACTGCAACTAGGGCAGGTAAACAGTTTTTAAACAAATCACATCATCTAACAATAAGTGAGTCAATTGTTTTGAATTTGGATGCACAAATCTAGAGTACTATATTTTAAAATATTTGTAGAAATGCTTTAAGAATTTGGTGATCTTCTTTGAACAAACAAAGTCTTTAAGCTATTGCTCGTATTGACCTTTGTTACTTGTCGTTCTTCTTTTCTTATTTTTGCCATCAACATTCTTTATGTCTATGAGACAATTTATACTAATAAAGGTTGAAAGTTCCTTCTCCGGATACAATATAATGGAGTTTTTAATGTTTGAATATATAATCCTTCTGAACAAAACGCTATAAAAAAAAAAAACAGTAAACATTTCTATCTATCTATTCAAAATTGTTTCATTTATTAGACCACAAAAATGATTATTGAAGAAACTTGGATTCACTCGAAACGACTGTATTTTTCTTTTACACCAGCTTCCATACGGTGTGGCCATTGGGTTATAGCGGCACGTACGGTTTCCATAGAGATTGTGGACGTTTCTCCGGTTAATGCTGTTTTAAGGCTTTCCAAATTTCTGTGAGGAGTCTTGCCGGCCATGTTCTCCATTTCCGACCCGAATCAGCCTAGACATTGATCTGGTTGATATATCCAATTCCGTGGACATGATCTTCCGCTTCCTAAGGGGATTTCTCCGAATTCTATCACGCACTGCCTTTACCACGGCATTTCTACGGACGACGCGCGGTGACCACTTCTTGTCCTGTTCTATATTTCAGACAATTCGCCGAAGCGAGCAATAGCCCGATAAATAAATATTCTCGATATTCCGAGTGGTTTTAGCAACTCGAAAATTTGGCCAGCACTCTTTCCGCACTTATGTAACGCTATTACCGTGACTCGATTCTTTTTAGCGCCCCACTCCATGTAAATAGTTTGCAAACTAAAGCCAAACTTACTAGTATTCTTCACTGATCAATGCATGTGTTCTGAAGAAAAAGTTATGAACGATAAGCGCTGGATATTGTGTAACAGAACATATGACAGGACTAGGTATTTGATCTTAAGCCACTTTGAACAACCTACAGATTCAACCTTGTTTGTATCCACACAGTGACACTGTATTTAATAAGTGTAATCGTAAATGGAAAACCATGGCACATAGTCTCTATTGAAGTTGACATCAATGATAACACAAAACTCAAAAAAACAATTTCTAAAATTAAAATATAAAAATGTAAATAAAAATTAATTTCTAAATAAACAAAAATAAGAATAGAAAATAAAGTAAATATAAAAAGAAAGAAATATAAAATAAAATGAAAAAACTGAAACGTACCATCAAAAATTCTCCTTCGCTACCATCATCACCAACGAAATCCTCTTCGTCAAGTGTCCATTCCGTCTGCTTTTAATCAAAATAATAAAAAAACAACAAAAGATAATTTTTTCAGCCGAAAAAATATTTTTTTAACAGCGAAAATCATTAGCCACATCCATCAAACAAAAAAATTAAAAATCATGCACCCTTCCAAAGCCAATTTACAAGGGTTAAGTTGTTTCCTAAGCTTAAATCCCAGGCAGTTTAATAGCTCTGAACAAATTGTCAGAAATTTGAAGGATTATCGAATTTTTCAATTTTTAATTTTTGTTTTATTTGTTTTTTTTTTTTCGTTGAAGCCATGTTTGACGAGCAAAGCATCAGTGGTTATGTGTAGCAAATTGAAGGGTTTTTCTAGTTAAAGGTTTCAGTTAAATCGAGGGTAAAGCCAATTGAAATGCCTGGTTTAAATCGAATTTTGTACAGTCAATCTAAATTTCAATACAAAATTGTTTTTTTTTTGCTCACTTAAAACTTAAAAAAAAAAAGCCATAGTGTATGTTAGTGCGCTGTGTCCATGCAAAACGATAATGTAAATATAATCATTGTAAAGCATACCGTTGCGAAGGGAATATCACCCCCACCACTGCCTTCAATCGACTCTTCCAGTGGTTTAACCTACGTGAGAGAATAGCGTAAACTTAAATTTAAAAAAATGTTTTCATGTTTTTAGTGTTAAAATTAAAAAAATTATTAAAAAAAAACAATAGTGTTTGAAAATTAAGCCAACTGGCTTATGTGGAGTGACAAAATAAGCCAATGTGCAATTAAAGTTTTTGTTGATTTGTCATCTGTTTAAAACTAAATTAAAAATAGCAACATGCTAAATTTAATTTCGACAAAGAAATCTTCACTCAAGTAAGTTGAATGATAAAAAGAAGGTAGGTAACTATTATAAATTGATTGGGAGAATTTTTTTTAGGGATTAAAAAAATAGCAAATTCTGAAACTAGAAACATATAGAGAATAATGATGCCAAAGGATCATGGAAGTGATCTCTAGGTACCAACTTTACTATAAGCCCCCTTTTTGTCACCTCGCTGTGGTTGACATTAGTGGCTAACAAAGCTTATTTCTATTTTTATGATTTTATTATTATTCGGTAGCTTAAGGTCTCGCTAAGAGACTAGAAGCAGCGGAATCTATTGATTGTAACCAACTCGTGTGGATTACCCCAGAAAGGTATGGCCCAACCACATCTCTTTCATGAAAAGTATTTCATATATCCGCTGCTGTTAAAACAAGGCAATGTACGAATTGTTAACACTTATTAAACCAATTAACTTTTACTTTTGTAGACTTAACTTAAGTCCAATGTAAAAGAGTGAATAAATAAATGAAATAAAATGAAAGCATCGCTTCATGCGACAATTCGCTTATTTACAAAAGCAGTTAAACACCGACAACATTCCTGTTCTCTGATTCCATCCTCAAAGAAGTGCAATCAGGAAAGGTTCGACGTACACGATGAGCATTCTAACTTGTTTATGGAAGTAAAGTCCAGCGATTCCTAAAACAGTTTAGAATGGCAGTGTTTCGCTGTCTCATTAACAAAACGAAACCATTATACTCGAATACAATAGTAATCGACTCGATGTTTTCAATTTAATGCCAATTTGTTCGCACATAACTTTGGTAAATAATCTGAAACTCAAATATGACGTTTCTGGGTCATATCTAGTGAAAAACCAATTATATGTATTATACAGTGTGGCAAATAATATATCGGACACGAGCCATATCTCAGGAACCAGGAACGCCATATTTGTCCGAACATTCGTTTTAAGGCTCAAGTCCTTCTCTACTCAATCTCAAATTTCATGACGTTTGGTTGTCATTTTTTCAGAACACCTTTTCAGCTGATATTGAAATTTTAACATGGAACGAAGAGCGGTCAGTGAACTCCATGCAAACTTGGTAAAAATACATCGAAAACATTCCGATTGATGCAACAAATGAAATGTAATGATTGCCTGAGCAAGACCGTCGTTTTCGAGTGGCATAAAAGTTTTTGGACGGCAGAGAAACGTTGAAAAATGATAACCACACAGAAAGGCCAGTTTCAGTTCGGACGCCTAAAATAATCCGAAAAGTACGTGATTTTGTTACAGAAGACTCCAATGCTTTGCTGCGAATGATGGAAGAGGCATTTAAAATTAACAAAGAGACTATGCGAACCATTCTTCAGGGGGATTTGTGCAAAACAAAGTTGATCTCTGTTGCACGATAATGCACTGAGTAACACAGAACTCATTGTTCGTTAATTATTGGGTCGAAATCAAGTGCATGTATTGCATCATCCGCCGTATTCATCTAATTTGGCACCGTGGGACTCCTCTTTGTTTCCGAAACTGAAGTTGAAAGGGTGCTTTCTTGACGACACTCCGACTATTCGAGCTTCCTTGACACGGACACTGGAGGCAATTCCTCAAAATGAGTTGGAGCAGGCATTTGAATCACAATTAAATCGGTGTAAAAAGTGTATTCAATCGGGAGGAGAATATAAGTATTTCGAATAGAAACACCAAAAATAAGCAGAAATTGCGTTATAATTACTTTTCCTAAAGGCCGGTCCAGGATATTATTTGCCACACTGTGTATGATATAAATGAAATGCTCTTTAAACATCTTTAAACCAACTCTGAAGAAGATCTCTTTTAAAGAAGTTTCATGATTAAGAATTCGTAGAGATTGTTGTCTACTCTTTTTCGCTGTTCTTCCATTAAGAGCGTCAAAATACTTTAATTTAAGAGAGCATACATACATCTACATATCTACATATGTTAGAATGACACTCAACGGCAAGTGAAAAATTCGAAAATTATTTTGAGCTTATTACTAGCAAGTCAACATCGACTTTAGCTGACAGAATTTCGTGCCGACAAAATGAGTTGGCACGACATATGTTAAATAAGGAAAGAGGCCAGGTCTCAGAGTTAAATTTGCGAGGCTGTCTTCAAAATTTTAGGTATCAAGGGGAAGAACTGAGTATCTACTCATGAGACCTGACAGAGACTTTTTAAAATAGGTGGCAATAGGCCATTCGTTCGGCATTGACAAACGCATTGCAGTACTGGGTGATTTTTGAAAAAAATAGGATTCACTAGAAAAATGACTGCGACTGAAATGAAAATGTTATAAAACATGATTTATTCAGATTTTTAGGTACATGAATTCCCATTGAAGATCGAAGGTTGTTGGAAAATTCTGGACAAAAAGCAATAGATGACCAAGAAACTGATGGAACTCCGTGACCAGGATTAAGCACAGTATACCCCGGAGCTTGAGAAACTTTGGGAAATATTAACATAGAATTTGGTCCGATACGTTTTGTCTGTTCTTAGTCCTAGACGACAACAGGCAAGATGGCTTAGATGTTAAATGTTTTTGTTTTTCGTGAGCAGAACTATGTGTTGCAGATGCTCGTGGCAAGCCAATAGGGACAGCGGGTATTTCATGAAAATAAGGTGGAATTCATGATGTATACTCAATTCATCAATAAAGATTGCAGACCTGTTACCTGTTAACAGTTTCTACTTGAGTCATTCAGGTATGCATATCGAGGCAAAAATTGCTGGCTACTATCAAGAGGGCCGTAGGATTGCTGACTATGTTGCAGCTTAAAGTGGAATGGATGATTCATTAAGGCAGAAAGGAGTGATGTTTCTATTTGGTTAGATAGGACAAACCAAGGCTCGACTCACTTCAGGGGCTTTTCGTAAATGATTCTAACGCAACGCGAGTTACTGTTTCGATACGAACTTACGTATGAAAATGATTATGATTATGGCAATAGTCTAACACAGCTGCTGCCGAAAGAATCGATGGGAGAGAACGATGTTATCTGGTTTTAGAGCTGAGCATTCACATAAACTGTTACAGAGTAATATAACCTGTATCAACAGCTAGGCGAGGATTTATCCGTTGTGAAGGTTATAAATACGAGTATTTCATCAGCTTACCCCGGTCGAAGTTCCTTGTCTTATAGGATGAATCCCTAATAGAAATCCGTAATTGTATGATGATATATGGGGATATCGTGACTAATTTGCCTTCATTATTCTGTGCCTCTATAGAATATTGTCGTAATGAGAGTGATATTGTATTTAGAATCATCGATGAACTATCATAAAAGCCAGACTGTCCTTCATCCGGGTTCTAGCTTACTCAATCCCCTGTGAAAAATGTGGGGCACCATAGAAGCATCACAAGTCACCTTTGTATTAAAATTTCCATTCCCGATATAGCTATAAATAGCTTCTCCGTATTTTTGAAGATGCAAACTCGACACTGGGCTTACGAGCCTGAAACGAGCACTAAATCTATCGGTGAACTAGTAAAAACCACTTTGAGACGAGCACACGTTGGAGACTATCAACGCTTGGCTGCCTATGGTACATTCCAACCCCATTCACAAATATCTTACGTAGGTACTTCAAAAATTCCTAAAATATCTTGCAGTACCTATTAATGAAAACTGAGAGGAAACACAAGTTTCCCTTTAAACACCATTTTAATATCCCCACTTCATGAAAACTCAACGTCAGTGCCTTATTTTTGAATTGCGTTCACATTATTACTAAAATTAATTTCACAGCCCTCTTTGGGGTCAAGGACGAATGGCTGGCTATATCCTCTCCAAGACAAAGACTCTCAAGGAATTTTCATTTTTTTCGTTTCCTTTACAAACTCAGGCCAACTGAAGTGTACGAGTACCAGTGAATTGCTTTCTTTCGAATTTAATTAAATCAAATTTTTGTTTATATCATAAATCGCTTTTGCATCTGCCAAATGATCAAAGGAATTGTGTCTTCCTTCCACGAGAGATTTTCTTCTTACTCCTTCTTCTCTCTCCTTTAAGATACATATTTGCTCGGCTCATGCTTCGACAGTACAGATTTCAAAGACATCAACTGAGATGAGAGAAACTTAAATTTAAAGAATTTTTTAAACATTTGAATAAGTTGCAACAGATGGAGATACATATGGTACGAGTACATGTTAAAGGGTATCATGTTCCAGGACAGTTTGAGGTTTCGCTGACCTAATTACATCAGTTTCTGATTCAGGCTCATGTGAATGTGGCATTCGTGTTTAAATACCATTTTATAAACTAGAAGCCTAGTAAAGTTAATCATATCTGTGGAATAAAAAAACAGGAAAAATCCTTGAATCCTTGCAACAGAAGATGACCCCATTGTGCTCATTTTTATTTGTTTGCATACTTTCATGGTCGAAAGGATGCATTTACTTTATACTTTTACTATAAAAATTGTGAGCAACGAAATGGGGATATAATGAACAGAGAAAAGGATATAAAGGAAGATTTTTGTTTTTTTTTTTTCATTTATTTGGTTTCTAGAGAAATTGCAATTTGGACTGAGTCCAGGGATGTGGTAGGTCAAGTTGAGAATTCATTTGCGGTTGACTTGGGTAAATAAAAATTATTTTTTGCGGTTTTCAGTACGAAAAAAAAGTGCACGTGACAGGATAATTTTATTTGGTTACGGTTTACTACTGGTATCATTGTCAATTTACCCTCTTTTAAAAGTGCATACAAAACGGATACATTCTGACTGACCAAGGTACATATTTTAGTGCTAAGAAGATCTTTTTCGCTGATTGAATGGTTTTTTAATTAAACCCAGTTAATTTGGTCAGGACTTAGGCCGCTCTCATATTCTAGTTTTCCATCGAAATACATATACCTCTAAGAATGGTTGAATTTGAAACCGCCTTCAAACAAAATTCAACTAACACGGTAAATGGTGGTAAACCATGGAGGTTTCACTAAAACTCAATCGGCAGAGTAACGATTTTTTACCAACAAACCCGGTGATTAGAAAGTTTGTGCAACTGTAAGACCATGTTTCAAGCTGTAGCACCATCAATGGGAAGGGAAGAAATAAAAATCTTCTAGCGTCTACTGCTACTAATGGGATACTGAAAGGTTTTTCGCCTCAAAATAATAAAGCTGTTTTCGAATCATCGAAGGCCTGACGAATGATTGAGCGGGCAACTATTGACTGCCTAAGACACTTGTGAGACCACCGCAGAGGCCTAAGGGTGTCACAAATGGTGTGCACTCCAAAGTATGGGGGATATATGTAAACCAAGCTGGACGGCAGTGTTAATAAAATATATAAACGGTCACGAAAACGCCGAAAGTCGAAGACAAAGGATTAGAAGATAACCAGCCGAAATTTGCAGACTTGTCATTAGAGTCAGACTTGTGGAAAAGCTGAAATACTCAGGAATATGAAAGAACAATCTCCATCGAAGCTAAATTCATCGACATCCGCTTTATATTCAAGCAGGTTTCAACATACTGTTTCTTCGACCTCCGCCACAAGGCTTATGATCAAAGACTGGTGGTAAAAATGTAGAACACTAGCACAGTTGGTTTATACCATTATACGATAAACAACTTTTGACTGTCCTATAACTCTTGAATGTCCTGTAACTCAGGTGTCATGGAACCTTATATCTCAAACAAAGGAACTGAAGCGGCAGCTAATCAACAACGCAGCTACTAGCAGTCAATACAACATCGCTTCTAAACAAGTAAAGAAAGCCGCTAAAATAGACAAAAAACAGTTCCTGGACAAATTAGCTAAGGTGGCAGAAACATCTGCAGTACAAAACAACTTGAGAGAGTTACACCATTTTAAAAAAGGTCTCGCAAATCGCAAGTGTAACCGGAACCAACCAATCAAAGGCCGCAAAGGCGTGCTACTAGCGAACATAGATCACCAAACTCAAACATGGAGGGAACATTTCGAAGAAATTAGTAATACCGTAGATGACAACAACGAATTAAGATAGAAAGATGAAACAAACAGCCACACAGACAACAACTTAACACGTTCACTGCTAACACAAAACCCAAACCAAACACTTGAAACTTCAAACGGTATGAAGGGCTTCAAGGACAGATCACAACTGAGGTTCCAAGACGTTCAGAGCCCCCGTCTCGGCAAACTGACGTAGATGAGAAGTACCGTGGAAGGTACTTAACCTTCTCACACAGCACGTGCGTGAATAGCACGAGGATAAAACGGTCTATCACGCAGCATATGCGTGATCAGAACTGGACGTGTTAAGAAAATCGTGGGAAGTACCCAGTGTCAATGAGATAAGGGAGGCTATAATGAAAATGAAGTGTAACACAGCAGCGGGCCGAATTGCTACCCGCTGATAGCAGAACATCGGCAAAACTTCTATACCTTCACATCAGAAAGACATGGGAAGAAGGAAGGCCAGCCTCACCTCGGAAGAAAGACATAATTGTGAAGTTACCAAAGAAGGGCGACCTGAAAGAATGCAGCAACTGGAGAGGAATAACTCTACCATACTTAACTCCATTTACAAGATACTTGGAACAATCATTCAAGGGAGACTTCACAACAAAATCGAAAGAAATCTACGAGATGAACAGGCTGGCTTCCGCCCACATAGAAGCTGCGTAGACCAAGCCAACACTCTGCGCCTAATAGTTGAGCAGTCTATAGAATGGCATACACCTCTTTATCTACTGTTCATTCCAGAAGGCCTCTGAGACCATCAAAAGAGTTGCAATATGGAGAGCACTAAGTAAGAAAGGAGTACCCCAAAAAATAATTAACATCATCAGAGCAATCTGCGAAGATTCGGATCTCGCGGTAACACATAATGGAATCATCAGTGACTATTTCACTACAAATACAGGGGTAAGGCAAGGATGCCCACTATCACCTCAACTGTTGACAATTGCACTGGATGAAATTATGAGAGAAGTCTGCGTGGAATCACATGACAACTCGATTACTTAGACTATGCGATCGATATTTGTCTTCTATCACATAAGCTCAGTGACATCCAAGCTAAATTAGAACACCTCGACCACTTAGACCATGAGGATCAACACCTGCAACAGAGGAGACATTGCCATCGAAGGAAACCCCGTCAAATATGTAGATAGCTTCTGCTATCTAGGTAGTATAATAACAACAGACGGCGGCGCAGAAGCAGACGTTAATAACAGAATTCGAAAAGCAAGAGCAGCATTTGGCCACTTACGACCTATATGTAGAAGTTCCAGTTTTCCAGAAACACGAAGCTCAGAATATTCAACTCATGTGCCAAGTCAGTACTGATATATGGCAGCGAAACCTGGTTGATTTCCAACCACATCATACAGAAACTTAAGGTACTCATCAACAAATGTCTCCGAATCATAAATCGAATATTCTGACCAAACATCATCAGGAACGTGGATCTGTTGGAAATGATCAGAGAGGAAGCAATTGCGAGACAGATCAAGAGACGCAAATGGAAATGGATCAGACATACCATCAGGAAAAAAGCCGACAGCATTACCAGAATTACGTTAGTGTGGAACCCTCAAGGCAAAAAATCCAGAGACCGTCCCAAGAACGCCTGGAGACGATCGATACTCCCGAAACTAGGACAACTCAACCTCACTTGGAACAGTGTAAAGATAACTGCAACCAACCGTGTGAGATGGAGATGCCAAGTAGAAGCCCTATGCTCCCAAGTGGATTGATAAAAGAAAAAACAAAAATAAGAACTCAGATTGGGTCAGAAGATAAACAAATTAGTTAATAAAGAAGTGCTTGCTTTACCTCCAAGAAATGGCCTGATCCTAGGTGTTGTTGCAGAAAACCTGCGAATACAGATTTTCCACAACAAAGAACTATTGTTAGAAAATATAACGTAGACAAGCTGTAATCGCATATGCCGAAATCTTACAAAAACTCCTATGCCTCCAGGATCAAATATCGAAGACCAGTGGAAGTGCCATCAAAGTGCAATTAGTGGCAATACATATGATATGCTGGGTTTCACCCGAACACCACCAGGATATCCCAGATTTGTAGAAGAATATTGCCGAGCATATGTAGCTTAACAGGAAGCAAGGGACGAGGGCCGCTCGTCAGCTTTCCGAGCAGGAGAAACGGGAAGAACATAATCGTTTCCAGAAGAAGAAACAAGAGCACGTGAAGAGGTGCAATCGAATATATTTAGTTCTCGGAGTACAGAATATGGAATGGGAATCTTACCAACAGGCAGAAAGAACGTGTGAAGTTCAGAAGACCCGTACAAATCTCTGGAGAGACAAAAAAACCTCATAGTTGAAGCACAGCTAGTGCTAAGAATCTAGAAAAATCATTTTATGCAGAAGAAAATGCTCAACATTCCGCCCGTGTCAGTTGGAAAACACTATTCAACCCTCCATCTGACCAAAATGAAGTAAGGTCAGCAATATCTAAGTTGAGATTCCATACAGCGATTGGACCTGATGGCCTATCAGCCGAATGGCCCACTAAATTCTTAGATCTGGTCAGATAAGAGAATACTGGATGAACGGAATCTCTGTAGCGTTTGCCAGATCCACAAAAAAAAAAGACCTCCTCAAGTGCGCCAACTACCGAGAACCTCTGAAAATTCTTTGTGAACAAACAAATTAGTGTGGTTTCAGCTCATAGAGGCCCATCTTCTCACTCTAGCAGGTCCTAAAAAAAAACTTAAGGAGTCGAAATCGGTACCCGTCATCTTTTCATCATTCGCCGCATATGACAGCAATTACAAAGATGAGCTGTGTCTAGTTTTGGCATCCCTGCCACGCTCGTCCACTTGCGCGAAACGTAGAATCACTCTAACCAATCGCTGTTTCTTCGGTCTAAGAAGTCTACTGAATAAATCATAGCAGTCCTAAATTATGGTGCTGAAGCGTGGTCCCTATCAAAAGATATTCTCAGTCGTTTCAAGAGGAAAAACCTTTGAAAAATATGTTGTCTCTCTTACATTAATGGGCTTTGGAGTAGAAGATTCAATGGCGAACTATACAAACTGTGCAGCGACATCGACGTAGTCATAAAACTGCGCATCTGTCGCTTAAAATGGCTAGGGGGACCTTAACTTCGGTGCCACGCGCGAGTAGAAACAGAACTCAGCCTCGAAGTCATTGGGGGCTGTTAGTTAACGTCTGGAATAAGTTGAGATACTTGTGAGTTAAGGTTTAGGATAACCTTGAACTGTATTGCCACTGAAGTAGTTGAAAGATGTCACGCGAAAAAGTAATGGATTAGTATTTACAAATACGATCTTATTGACTCAACTTCAGAATATATCCCAATGATGTCGGGAGAGTATCGGCTAAGAAAATTGGGTAAGAACTTCCAAATGATGCGTAATAATGGATGACAATGAAAGTAAATTTGAATGAGCATCTCAAAACAATAATTTATCAACTCCTGTGAATGCTTTTTTCTGGTGAAGTATGTCCACTTAGTTGTCGAAAGAAAGCAGAGTAATTACGTTCCATAAACATATTGGCTACGCTAACGATATCTGACTGATTTGCCCATAGCTAGAGTCCTAGATAAAAGGCGAAAAGTCTAATAAAATGAAGAATAGCAGAGCGAGTGAAAAGTTTTTGAAGAGAATTTCTAGTAGTCACTGTAGGAAAGTGTCTGAAATAACACTGAATGTTTGCGGCTTTGTTAAGTTTACTCCTTCCCACCCAGTTAATTCTTTTCTAAGACTGCACCATGAAGTCGAGAACAAAATACTCCTATCTGTTACCAACTAGTGCTTATCTACGAGTACATCCGTTCCATTCACTACGCCATACTCTGAAAACATAAAAAAGAAAAAAACACAAACTCTGCATCGTTGTTCTGTGATTTTTCGGGTATAATCCCAACAGATTCCATACATCCATTTTGGGAAATCCTCTTCCATTCTGCTTTGCACTTCAGTTCTAATTGCACACCATCGCTCGATTAAAAAATCATCAAGGCCCGAAGTACTCGTAGTGTTGAAGTTGGAAAAACTGAAACACCACACAGCAGAAACTGGCAATAAATCAGTGCAAAGAGAATTTGATAATGTTCAAGTCTTCCAGGCTCTCAAAAAGGACCATTACCTTCCCTCCTCCTAACCACATACTATAGTAGTACAATCAACTTCAAATAATCCTTCTCAAGTACTATCAGTAGACTCTCTTGCACCGCAAACATGCAACACCTGTTCGGATAAAGTTACGTGCCATTAGTAGGAGGTTGACCACATCATTATCCTCAAACCTCAGCCGCGAAATATGATTTTCTAGGACCTTTTGTGCGGCTTTGTTTTGGCATTCCACATGTGTGATTGAGAGTTAATGTGTGAATAATGATGAAACGACAAGGATATGGAGAAAGAGCTCCAACCTTATTTATGACGATAAACCATTCTCCAAAAACTCCTTTAGAAATCCTCATCATACTCGTATATCACAAAGTGCCAAAGCAATGGTTGGGCGGAGGAAAAGCTGTGCGAGTTTGTTTTGAAAGATTCCTTTGTCTACCTCATTATCCTGTGGCAATTAAACAAAGATTCGAATTAACTTGGATTTTTGCACTTAAGCTTCAGTGAATTTACATTCGAGTGTAGCACAGTAATCGTACGCACCAACCGAACCCCTTTAAAGCAAAAGGGATCTACTCCGTCTACTCGTTTTAATCTTTAGAATTTCCTTGCCTTTAGTCCTTGAGTTTCGATTTGAGAGAGGGAGAGAGAAAAGTCTCAGTGTACTATACGAGTATGTCATGTGGAAGTTAAGTGGTGTTGCGGTCATGTTCATGAGAGGGTGCTGATGTGTGTTGAATGTATATTAGCTGAAAGCCGCTTCCCAGCCCTTGGTAACTCTTAAATGAAAAGTTGTAGGGAACGCTTAAACAGGATTATCCTTTTCGGTTGAATTTAATTTTTAACCAAAATCCGAGTGTGTAATTAAAGAAGAACATCACCAAAGTACTAGATACTGCCATACTCGGACGTCTCTGCTGGGGGTTCGATTCGAGTTTACTTCGGTAATCCCTTATAAGATTGTGCCTTAAGCTACCCTAATACGAAATTCAATACACAATCGTATCATATGCCATTAAATTGGAGCTGAAGGTTCTTCATTTATATGAGAGTTTGCTTGGAGTATTGTTCTTCAGTTATCGCCTCTGGGTGGTAGAAGGTTCTGAAGACACACGACACAAGCAGATGATATTGTCTCCTCGAGTTGTTGTCCATTTGTTGGACCAATTATGTGATATTAACTTGGATTTCAGTGGAGACAATATCATTGTGCCTATCCAGTCAGGGGGATGATGTGAATTCTTGATTGTAGCGCTCTGGGTCAGTCACATATTATTATCTTTCACCGGAGGAATAATTACTTCTGAAGGATATTGTCTTCAGTTTGGGCTGTTGTTTGTTTTGATAAAACACTTGGAATGGACTTTTCGGATCTTTGGATTGTTTTCCGATGTAAAGGCCAGAAAGGGATTAGCCACTTGACGTAATCATTTTTATTACTTAAAGATCTGGTCGTTGGTATTTATCACAAATGTATATAATCACTACTTTCGCAAGAAGTAGTCACGTTCTCCCGGCACCGGGTTGTCCATTTTTTGGATCGAGGTATACGTAACGTTGTCTGGATTAAGTTTATTAAGTGAATATTCAACTTTGTAAAAATTGTAGCAAATTTAAAGTCGCATGCCCATTTTTTCCTTACTGATACTGTCATAATGTTAATTGTATAAGTTTACGCGTGTTAACATAAAAAGCGAATTCAATCTGCTATTTGCTACTTGTATCGGGAATCGACGCAGTCTATTAGTTATTTTTTCAGATGAAAAAGAAAAGCATACTTCCTCTGGATTATGATTGTCAGACACAGGCAGGTCTAGCAGAACTCTAAGGACAAGGTTTGGAAAGTCCTTGCAGCTGCTCATTAACTCCGCTATAGAGCCTACGGCATATGCACAGAATCCAGCCGATTGTGTTAGTCGTGATATTGGGGCTGGAAAACTGGTTGTCTTTACTTTCTGGTGGCTAGGTCCGGAATAGTTCGATTAAAGGATATTAAACAGCGCAATGGGGCCAAGTTGCACCAAAAAAATCTATGGTGAGCTCATGCCTGGCAACGTATAGATATTTTGCATTAGTCTTCAAAACTACAGCTTCAACAAAAGTTGTATGATAGTCTAAACTGCTTACCAGTATCGAAAAACATACGGCATTCAAATTCGAGGCTCAAGTGCTTTGCAGGCGGTTCGAAGATCTACACTAACAGTCCAGTGCTCCAAGTTGGTGGGGGCAATCGTTAACCAATTTTCTTACTTAAGAACGGGCCTCCAGTCCAAGTGCTTGCTTATATAATAGAATACTTTGCATGGGGATGTACTCGTACATCTGACGTTGTAAACACTGATCGTGATCGATATTGAATCCTGAATAGCAGGTTAGTCATCTTTAGCAATGTAAATCAATGCGCGATTTGTCAGTCTTCATATAGCACATGTCGATTCTAAACAGACAGATAGTTAGTACTTCTTAGACTTTTGGAACGCACTGTGTGCTGTTGGGGACTATTTGAGATACCTATTGGAACTTAAAGGTCTCACATTAGAACTTTGTCTTGCTTGGCCGTGTTTGTCTGGTGATGGATACTAAACCATGCATTCATTTGCCTTATATATGGATCATGACAATGAAATGGTTTTTATAACTACGAATCGGATGCAGGAGAAGTGATCAACTGGTAATTCTAGCGGCACGGAAAGAAGTCTATATAAGCTCACCTCCGCTGTCTTTTCTCCACGAAAACCTATGAATTTACGTTCGCGCTTAGGTCCTGCGTCGGGTAATGGGAATATACCAACGAAACATGTCAACCGTTGGCAGTGGCATAGGCAGTGGGAGAAAAAATGAAGATCACCGCCGATGCACGGGAAATTTGGGAGACCTTTGTTGGCTTTGAAACAACAGAATTTCAAGCGCATCGACAAGAAGGAAGTTTGGGAACGTATACAGAAAAACTTCTTGTAAAACTGTCACTTGTTTTTTTGGGCTGCAAATTCTAGCTCTGTTTCTTTTCAACAAAGGAGAATGTTCACAGAAGTCAATTGGTATTTTCCAAAGGCTATCGCCCAATTGCCATCTCGAAAATTTCTTGTGTTGACATTATTGTTAGCATTTTTAACAGAATTGTGAAATAATAGTTTAAAAAGCGCGTATCTGACATTTTTTAATTGTTTTCGGTTTGGGAAAATCGGAATAGAAATATACTCTCGAGAGTAAGTCCAACTCTTGCTTTGGAAATTTTAATAGAAGAACTTCTGGCATAAGAAATGAACCTTCTTTGGGTAGGCTACAAGTTTTGACGATGAGTTCTTGAAGTCCACCGTCGAAAGAAATCACAATGCTACGGAAAGGAGACTCAGCGCAACCCTTGTGACCACCTTACAAATATGGAAAAAGTCATAAAGTTCACAAGTAAGAGCCATTTTTCTACCGGGTTCTAAAATGGGTTCTTTACAATAAGACAAAACGTCACCACCAATAAGGCAGTACAGAAGACAGACCATTAAAACATCCCGAAGATGAACTTCAGCCACTCAAGGTGTTGCTGTCTGAGTGGTGATATGGTGCTGAGCGAATAATCCATTTTGAGCTATTGGCTTGCCTTCAGACTATTATCTCCGAAATCTGCTATCAACAGCTGCGCAAATTAGAGCCAGACCTAGAGCTGAAGAAACAAATCCGGGTTAATTAAAGGACTGTTCCATTTGATCAGGTTAGCGCTCGTTCATATGCAACTTTTTTTTTCTATTTTTTTGTTGGAATTATTTCAGACCTTGGGATGATCTCCAAGAGGCTCTTGAGGTATTTTGTTCAACAAGGTCAAACAATTTCTAGGTGACAGCATTAAGTTGGCTAAAAGGTGGGCAAAAGCGTTGTTTTATGAAATTTCATTCATTGAATGTTAATTCAAAAATCACATAATCCTTTTGTTACAACCTTGAAGCTTAGGTGTTGAAAGCATTGGAACTGCACCATTCTGCGTGTTGCTGCGAAAACGAACTTGAACTGTTTAAAGTAATTAAAACCTTTCGTAATTTATTCCCACTGATACTTAGGTGCAACAAATAAAAAATTGTAAAAATGGACTCAACAGATGGTGCAAGATATAAAGATATAAATCTGAAATCAATCCTTTAGCCTACCTCATCTTATGATTTGTTTACTCAGACTGTGTTAGGAGACATGACTTAAATTTCTTTCTCTTTCCTTGGTGCAATTTAACTTATCTCACTATGATTGCATGTGTCAGGATTGCTTGTACCGGGTCTCCATATCTATCACGATTGCCGTATTGAATACCTCTAGTCAGAATAGACTGTTGTCATAACAATAAGCACACTAATTATTTCCTGTGAATGGCATCTAGAAATGGTACGAAACAAGGTAACTTCATGTCGCCTAATAGACCTTCAAGTCTAAGACTCCACCGGCACATGATGGGGTGCAAATTCATTTATTAAAATGGTTTAGACAGCATGTCAGTAACGTGTATTTCAGATAACTATTTTCCATCTGAAACAGACGAAGAATCGGGAACGTTGGGTTGTTAAATCATCATTTTCGAATACCAGACGCAATACCCAATTATTACAAACATCTTTATGGAAAGTAATGTTCCTGGACTATAAAACATTGTGAGACTGGGGAAAAATGCTCTCACTGCAAATGCTGACGCAGACGAACAAAATTGTATAAAAATGCAATTCGCAACAAAAAAGCTTGAGAACTAAAAAATAACTCGTCTCCACCTTCATTATGTTGTTTAGTTTGTCAGTTTTGTGGCCCAAGATTTTTTGAAAGTTCCGACCATCAAGTATAAAGAGACATTTTCATGTGGTGACGTCCAAAATGATTTTTTTTCTTTTTCGGTGTTCTTCCTGTGAATTGAACCTAGACGCCTTGGCGTCGAAGTTGACGGACGTAATCAGTGCGCCATCCATTTTTCGATGAATATGGGTTCAGACAGTTGCAACGATCTGAATGCTTTTCCTGGAACTTAACACTCAAGTGGATGTGAAAATACTTATAATGCCTCAGTATGCGTTAAGTTTTTTTTGGAAAATTGGACAGAGAGAGAAGAAAGCTGTTTGGATTTAGTAGTTCTTTGGCTCCATGGGTCGCATCCAACATTTGCGAGTAATGTAGAGACTAAATTGTTAGCGTTGGCTTGTTTTTGTTTTCTAGCCAACTAAATATCTTACTTGATTTGTGTTGACTGCAAAAATGTAAGTCTTTCGGGGACGGCTGGGATTCGAGCACCAAATATGTGATTTTGAAGCCAGTTCACTACCAGTTGAGCCACGAACACCGCGGCACGGAATAAGTGCTTTCCAGACTTTTCTATAGAAACACTCTTTTATATAAGCCACATCTTAGGGTTTAAACCGATGAAAGCCTTTTACGATTTGATTTGATTTTTCTTTTTCAAAAAGAAGACAGCCCAGTCGATCTACTGTCGTCTGTGTATTTTCCAGCAAATTAAAACTTAAGTGTCGCAGGTTGTGGTGAAACAGGAGTTAAAACACATTGCTGACAAAAAAATCCAGGAGATATTGGCTTAAGAATGGGAAAGTAATGAGGTTAAGTTGGACGCAATTCTACCACTGGCAAGTTTCTATAATTTATTTAATCCAAGAGAATGTCCGTAAAGAAAAAGTTGTTAATTAAAGTCAACTTTGGTTTCATCCAAAAATACGAAAAATCTTGAGGGTTTGAGGATATCACTGAGTATGCATTCATATCTCTGATGAACCATCTTTAAGGCACATTCAAGTCTGAGTCTATAAGCCACGTTATGTTAAAGCAGGCTCCTACCGTGACAAATGCCTTTTACTCACAACCAAACCATTCAACAATAGGAATCCGGATGTGCAATGTTTCACGTAGGATCCTGTGTATGACTATGCCTTACTCCATTTTTAAAGAATTTACATCAAATTCTCACTCACTTAGTTCTAAGCCTTCTTACTTAGCAGAACTCAACGATTTACTTGTGCACATTCCTACAATAAATGTTCCTCTCTTCCTCCTAAGACGCCATCATATGCGACAATATTCGTACTTCCTGCCGTGCTGTCATAACCTGCTGCTCTAACTGGGTTTTCATTATTCTTTCTCTTCGCTTTTTTTTCATTTTTTTCTCAAAAGGATAATGACAACGAAAATATTTGCTTGCATACGAGTACTAAGCGGATTGTTGAGAATTTTCCGGATATGCACTGCAGGCTATTTTCCTGCATTTTTATATCTATCTTTTTTCTTGTATCTACACATGTATATATATGTCCATGCGAGACAAACTATCCTCTTCTAACAACTACCTATAGATACTCGTACAGATGAAGTCCTAGACTATTTCTTTTTGTAAGACCTATTGTTAACTTCAGCCTGAATGCAGTCAGTTACCTGATCCTATTACGAGATATACTAGAAAATGTTGCGTTACCTTACGACTGCAGGACATTGTTGGAAAGTACAGCCTGAAAAGGGGAGAAAGGACGCAATTATAATGGCAACCAACACAATGCCTTAGGTCTTTTGAAGAGTTATGCCATGATTATGGGGTTGTATTAGAAGTGAACTAACTGTAGGTGGTTGCAATATGAAAAATTTAATCGTGGCCAATTAAACGCTCGAGGATGGTCGGTTGCCTTTGATTGGCCTTTGATATGAAAATCGTATGTAGTGGTCGTTGAGGATATGCGTAATTTCTGTTTGAATTACTTCAAAGCATTCGAGACAAAACCACCTCAAGCAAATTGCTCCCAGATTAAGTAATAGAGAGTGATTGTTAAGAAATGAATTTAAGTTCGGTTATGCCTTAAAGAAACACTTACAGTGTAGTGGAAATTGTTTTGGAAGAATTAAATGTTTTGTGGTATGAAGGAAATGAGCCAAGTCGAGTGTTTAAAAGAAGGAAACACAAAAGGTTTAATTTTGGCTTGCTGCAACTAAGTCGTTTATGGGTCTTATGGGATATTATGCACTTAAGACCTGTTCTGACTTAAGAGGACCTTTCGCGACAAAAATAAGAACACTTAGGCAAGTTAGAGACATAAGGTACTACATACACTGGATGCAGGTCTACCCACTTGATGTAAGCACTCACTCGAAGGCTGCAAAAAAGATTCACAAAATTCTGATGCTAGGGAATACGACTCTCGTTTTTAACTTCAGAAAATCAGCTAGGTGTAACCTTGAATCTTACTCACTATTCAAAGATATCCTACATGTGTAGGTCTCCTTGAGCAGTCCAACGTAATTCTTATGTAATTCTTAAAAGGCATATAATTTCCTTGATGGTTTGCTTCATTGCAAGTACCGCATTCCTTTAGCAAACTTCATTGAGTGTGAAGACTACTCGCGAATGCGGGAAAAGACTCCAAATACTCTGGTAGCTAAAAACTGTCTCATGTACCAGTTACCTTATGATGACAGGATATTACGGACAAAATTACAGGGCTAGGAACAGGACAAACGTAGCCAACAACTCAGTGTTTAACGAATACTTCGTATTTTTGATACGAAGGAAGGCAACGCGAACATTACCCTCAAACATACACCACACACGTAGCTGACAACAAAAGCTGACCTGAGAGGGACCTCCTTCTAATGGTAACTGCTATAGGTCTTTGTACTACATCCGTTAACAAACTTGTGAAGACACATTAGGGACGACCTTGCCATAAATGCAGGATAAATAAGCAACAGAACACTGATGCGCTTTGAAAAATATTTATTTACCTTCGAGATGGACTCCGTTTTCCATAAACTGAAGAAAATCCCTAGCACGTAAGTAACAGCAGGAGCCTTGAACGTATTGAGGTACGGATTCCAGCGGCCTCAGCAGAAGAGTGCCCATTGAAAAGTACAATGTAAGACCAGACAACCTTATCAATGCCCTGACAAATATAACGAAAGAAACAGCAACACAGTGCAACAGCAAAGCAGTTTAAAGTGTTACTAATAAGGAGCATCTAGTCAATGGTAAAGTAAAATTCCAGAACAAATGAAACCTTAACCGCGCTACCCCGACATATTTGAAGCTCAGGCCGGTAAGGATTTCCGCGTCTAAGGGAGGGTCTTTACGGACCAACGGCAGCGCTCACATCCCCGAACGGGTTACCGGTTTCGGTCTAACCAACCCCTCGTCCTAGGGGTATTAAAAATGGAAGTGGTCCTCCAGATTGGAAGTTGTGTCGTCGGGGCAAGTGCCCGACCATGGCAAAAAGTTGATAGTTACGAAGCAGAAACAAGCCTCGGAACCTATGCAAACGAGCGACAAGGAACTTCGGATATGCACATGGAATGCTAGGTCCCTAAATATGCCACATGCAGTCGAACAACCAGCAGATGCCCTAGACTGCTGCAAAACAGACATTACCGCCTTCCAAGAGGATACAAAATTGCGATTTCAACTACAGCGATTGTTAGCAACGTCAAGAGAAGCGCCTGCTTGGTTGGTTGGGGATTTGTTGTTGGAGGCAGACTTTAGGCATATGTCTTGAGTTCCCGCCATATGAACGAGCGCCTCGTTCAACCATATTATGGTTGAAATTGTCAATATATTGTAAGATTTCGGCCAACATTAGACGCTCTCAGTGAAGAGAAAGGAGACGACACAAAAAATAGATTCTACGAGCTCTTGACGAAAGAGCAGTGTATAAACTATGGCATTAAAACCGCCAAAGACAGCAAGACAGGGCATCTTTGGTGCTACTGACGAGCGCTATGAACCGTAGAGGAGAGATGAACAAACGCTTCTTAGGAGAGAAAAGATGGAGCATGACAACCACGAGGTGGAGAAAATTGAGAGATGCCAAGTTTTACCGAAAGGTAAAAAAAACCATGCCCCGGGCACAATCCCCGAACCGAAGCTCGTAAAGACGAATAAGGGAACACCTTAGTAGAGCCGCAGTCGATGCTGAAGATTTGGAAAGAACATTTCTGTAGACTGTATAATGGCGATGGCGATGGCGCGATAGTTAGCTCATTGAACTATCACGCAGAGAGTCTGGGTTCGATTTCTAGCTGGGTCACCAGCAATGTTTCAAATCGCCATCACCCTGTCAGCGGGCAATGCCAAACTCTCCAAAGTAAAATTGCCTACAAAAAAGCTTCTAAGAAGTGCCGTTCGGACTCCGCGATAAACCGTAGGCTCCGCTCAGATGTAACAAAAATGACAACATGAGCAACAAAAATGAGTGTCAAGAAGCTAGGCCATGGCCCATACCGGGCTGCCAGCGCCACAGTGTTTTGTTTTTGTTTTTTTTGTATAATGACGATGGCGATGGCGATGGCGCGATAGTTAGCTTATTGGACTATCACGCAGAGAGTCTGGGTTCGATTCCCGGCTGATTCACCAACAATTTGTCAAATCGCCATCACCCTTTCGGCGGGCAATGGCAAACTCCCGAAAGTAACAGAAAGATCGCATACCGTTGTTCCCCAAAGTAACTAACTGAGGCGATGCTGATTAGAACAGTGATAGGGTCGAGTCTCCAATGATGTAATCACCACGCAGTGTGGTACAAAAACAGAAGACCATCGCAGTATTACTGAGTTTATGTCTAGAAAGTAGCAGTGCGAGTATGCATCCGGCTGTAAAGCATATTATTCGGTGAATCGCCGGAGTCAATAGAACTGACTTGCGACAGCCTTGGTGCAGTTAGTTTTCCCTATGCCCTCAACGATGCCGATATCAAGAAGAAATTTGTACAGTAAACATTATTTCGTGCAACATCAAGTCCAAATAGGCTGTATCCTCACACATTTTTGGTATTTTCGATTATTATTTCCAACTAATCTTTCTGCTTAAATGGTTAAAAAAAATTATAACAATCATAAACTTTCGAAAAGCAGTGATCTCATTTAAATTGCACAGTCCAATAGGAATAAATAAATCAAAATCCAAACACTTCGCTTTCGATATCGCAACTTACTCGTTCAACCAGAATTTGCCAATTCCCACAAATCTGTGCAAATCCTTGTTTGAAATCAACATTTCATAGCTTAGCTTTAACCCACTTTCGGATTATCTATTTTATTACCACCTAATTACAAATTCTATTATTTTTAATTAGAAAACAATAAAACCAGACACATATACGAGTACACATGCTCCATCATTAGGTGAATATGTAGAAAAAAAGATGCGAAAATGAATACATAAATACAGCCCCGAACTTTAAACAGATTTAAGATCTATAGTTAGCCCTAAAGCCAGAAATACAATGGACTTACCATTTTGAGTTAATGTACTTCCAAATGGCTTTAGGCTAATGCCGTCCCATATTAATTACCATAATCAATGTTTACGTGCAAATATTAGAATTAAATTAAATAAAATCATTTCGGTTTGAAAACAATATGCAGGTAGATACGTAAACGAATACGAATATGAGTATAGGTAGAGATACATATTCGAATAGAGTTAATGGACGAAGGCTTGTACTTACCAGTAAAGTTGTATTACACATGATGGGGATTACTTCTGGATTAGCGTATATATTTAAGCTTTGCAAAATGAACTGTTATGGGGAGAGTAAATAAAATTAAAATTTAAATTAATAAAATTCAAGTTAATCAAAATGAATGAGGACACCTAAACAAACCAGTGGTACGCCACTAATAAAACGCTAAAAAAAAACAAGCAAAAAGTAACCTATATCTGCCATGAATGAATTTCGAAGATAAATATTCGCCCTGTGAATAGAATTAATTTAGAAAATAATTAAATATTAAATGTTGATTTCTGATTCAATAAATGCTTTTGTGAAGTTTTGAAAAGACCATTTTAATTCACACAAAGCCTGGTTTATTAATGTCAGACATGGCTCACTTAATTATTTATGGAGCCAGGGATAGAAGTTTGCGTAAATTTCAGAACCTAACCACAACTTATTTGCAGTATTTTACTTTGTGATATCTTGACTTTAGGGTGGGAATCGAAGACACTCCAGGCGGTATTTACTGTGAGGTTCGTACATATTCAAAGTTTAACTCCTTATTTTTGCTAATCCCAGTATAGCACTTACAAACCCAAATCAAAAAAGGGAATACTCCTGTCTAGAATTATTGAATAAACGCTGAACGATAGGTATCTGTACTGTTCTCAAACAAGGCTAGATTCAGTGCTATGTAGTAAGTCTGGAGTGAGAAAAACCTTACATAGCTTCTGGTCTGTCAATCTGGATAGGGCGATTGTACTTGGTTTGTTGTCAAATTGTTGGTAAAATTCTTTCACTGCTCGAGGTGTCGAGATAAAAGAACATTTCAAAGCAGCCACGAATGATAACAATACCTTTCTTGATCGAGTGAAATTCCAATATGACTAATGACCATGGCACAATGTCTTATAGGAAGTATAAATGTACGCTTGGTTCATCTAATTCGCGGTCGGGATTTGGCATCCCTGATTGAATCAAAACCATCAAAGCGAACTGTCTTCGGAGACTGTATATGTCAAGTTTAGGGCTTATCATTTTGCAATTTTAAAGTCGCTGAACGTGTTAAAATTTTGAAAACTTACTACGAAAGTTAGGAAGGTTTCGCGTATTATAAGCACATTATGGTCGACAAAATCGTCCATCTAAGCGTTCCATAGGCAAAAATTTGAAGAGGCTGGCTCTGTCTTAGATGTCTAAAGGCAAATCCAAATCGATTTCACGGCGAGCACAGTGTTTGGGCTTGCCTTATGGTGGCACCTTATAGCATATTTTGCATTTGAATTTGCATCTTCAGCCTGATAAAGTTCAAATTAATCGAGAATTGAAGCCAGCTAACTCCGGAATGTGTAAAACATGCGCCGATTGAGTGCTAAGACATCAGCGTTTGGACGACCAATTTTAAAATAGAATTTTCTTCAGCGATGAGGCTCATTTTTCACTGGGGGAACCGTTCACAAACAAAATTGTTGCATATGGGGAGGTAAAAATCAACATATAACTGCCGAAGGACAAAAAGTCATTGTATGGTGCACAGTTTGATCTGGTGGTGTCCCATACTTCTTCGAAAATGAGGAAGGTCAAACCGCCATCATCAAATCGAAGATATGGATGTAGAGGACATATTATTTCAACAAGACGGTGCTAGATCCCACACAACACAACACGTTTTGACTTTTTTGTAAGAAAAATTTCCTGCACGAGTTATATCGCGTTTTAGTCATGTAAACTGGCCAACAAGATCGAGTAATTTGTTTAGATTTTTTTTTGAGGGGCTATGCATCGTGTTTGTGCCCAAATCTCGACCCATGACTTATTCCTAAAGTCATGACGGAGTTATTGACTGATATAGTATAGTATGTGTCGAAAAGTCGTTGAAAATTGCGTTGTCAGAATTAACCCCTGCAGGAACTGCTGGGAAGGACATTTGACTGCTGTTGTATTCCATTCATCATGGCAATATCCATATTCCATCGTTTATTTATGATGACATTCCAACTCTACTGATATTCTGCTTTTTTTCCAGTTGAAAGTCTCGAAACTATGTCATGCCACCACCATGTAGGTGAGCTTGTGGTAGCTGAAGTTCTCTATGCTCTGAATATTCAAGAATTCGCTGTACCAAATGGTACACCTGCCCCTCCTCTGACAAAGCAAAACATATTCGTAATCTTAACTTAGATTCCAACTCTTTAAGATTCTTTTCGAGAAGAAAATAAACAGCAGTTGTCCACTCTGTTCCTAAATATGTAAAATTTTATTCTCTCTAGCGCTTCAAACACATCGGCTTCTGCGTTATGGAAACGTCAATAAATCATCAGCTTATGAAACGTCTTGAGGCACCGAGACGATTTTGTAAGTCAACCGGCTATTGGCTGGCATATCTTGTAGAAAAGAGCAAGACTGTTGCGGTATCAGTCCCTTTAAATTTATTATGAAATCGACGAATCTCTTCTTAAATGGAATCAAAATGACCTTCTGAAACGTTCGACTAAAGTTGTATTGGATGGTTTAAAACAAAATAAATGTAGGTATGCCACAGGGCTCCCTTTTGTCTCCGATACTGTATTTCCTTTTCATTACTTGCCTAAACAACTTTTAATCCAGATTACCCTACTCTTGATATTCCACTTTTTTCCTTTACATTGTTATAAACAATGTGAGGCCTTCCGAAGTATACTATGGTGATTGTTATAGAAAAAAGAGCCGTATCTACAAAGTGGCGCAAAATTATTTATCCAATTTTGTTTTTGAATTACTTTTCACTAAATAAAAACAAATGATGCTGAGTGATGGAAATTTTTATTTGGACCTTTACAATGGTCACCAAGTGGCTGCCGCCAGTGTTGATATAGCATTTTCCATTTTTCCGAAAGATTTCCGATGATAACTGTTCGCATTCCTGTCGAATATTCTCTTAAGGGCTGCGATTGTCTGAGGCTTGTTGGCTTAAGCGCGCGACTTTAATTAGCCACAAAGAGAGAAGTCGGGTATGGTTAAATCGGGCGATGTTGCTGGCCATGCCAAATCGCCAAAACGGGAGATTACGCGACCAGGAAACGTTTCTCCACAATGTCCATTGTGGCTCGCGCTGTGTGTGCTGTTGCACTGTCTTGTTAAAACCACATGTTCACCAAACCCCGCTTATCCAATTCCTGCAGTAAGAAGTCGTTTATCATTGCCCTGTAGCGTTTGCCAGTAACAGTGACCGTATTTCCGAAAGCGTCCTTAAAAAAATACGGCCCAATCACTCCACCCGCGTCAACGGCGCACCATACAGTGGCTTGTGGATGTAATGGCTCTTCGTGCATCACATGTGGATTTTCAGTGCCCCAGAAATGAAGATTTTGCTTATTGACTTAACCGCTTAAGTTGAAATGCGCCTCGTCGCTCATGGTGATTTTCACACGAAATCGTTGTTGAGATTGAGCATGGCTTGACAGCGGAGTATAGCGCTCCAGTGCTTATCTGTTCGTATTTTGCAGTTCACAAATGTCAAATATGATTAACGTAAGACGCCATTTGCAAAAATTATAACATCTTCCGATAGGATGATTAATTTTGCGCCAGCTTGTATTTATGTATCTATATTATAGGCAATAAATAGCTCACGTAAGCGAACGCTTTAATACAATCGGTTTCAAAGGCGAAATTCGCCGACATTGGTCTAATATGAGCTACTGCCCAAGAGGAGGCGATGCTACCAAAAAATGTCTCAAAAAGCTCCTCGAAGAAACCTAGAAACTCTGTCTTAGGTACAACAGTGAAATTCATTTAAGAGGCGCTACTATAGTGAGAAGCCAGAATTTACATTGTACATTCAAAAAACATAGCCTTTATGACACCAGGTTTGGAAATACGCTCAGGCTAGTTGAGGTCGTTGCATTGAATCTCCGACTCATCTAGACATTCTCAGAGAAAAATTTACACCACCCTAACATACTCGTAAGACAGTCAACTGAGTTGATTAAGTTACAATCAATGTAAAGCAGTCTCGAGTATTTTCTTGTTTTTATAATAAGCGCGCGCTCAAGGGGATATAAGCACCCGATGGAAAATTTGGGAGGATAAAAAGAGATGTACCAATGTACGTTGATCTTGAATGTTTGGAGATTATAATGACTAGGGAATAAAGAGCTCGACAGGGCCAGAAAGAAATGACAAAAGATCATTGATGAAAATTGAAAGAGTGGCGGAGACAGAACAGAACCCTGGGACACACCAGCATTTATTTTGTGAATATTACACTTGAAGAGAGTCGTCGATCCCAAATGCACGCATTTTCGACAAAAGGTCCTGATACCAAACTCTGTCAAATGCCATATAAATACCAAGTGCCATGATATTGATTTCGCCAGATTCATGTACGCTTTGATTCCACTTTTTAGTTAAACATGCCATCAAACACCATTGGATCTGTTGTTACGAAAACCCTACTAGCGATCATTACGAAATTTTCGTGTTTCGAGATATTTCATGAGCTGACGTTTTATCAGCGTTTCCATGACCTTGGAAAGAAGGGACGTTAGTGCAATGGGTCTGTAAGAAGAGAGAGAAGAAGATTCGTCTTTTTTAGGGACGGGCTGGAAAAATGTCCTTTTCCATCTGCTCACGAAGAGTTCTTAAGAAGGGGATTGATAAAAAAGCGTACGCAGCAGTGGTATTGCTAGCGTATAAGAATACTTCTTCAGTAGAAGGGGAGGTATACCATCTGGACCAGCGGACTTGTGGATATTAAGGTCTTTAAGTACTATTGCTACTACATGAGTTCGAAAGTGGAACGGCCCACTGAAGATTCGGCGCTTTTCAAGAGTGTTGCCGGGCCATAGCACAATCTGGAAGTGTTGAGCTGGCCGCGAAGTGTGCTGACAGCTGGACTGTCATTATAAATGAGAGTTGGATGGAGGATGAGACTGAATTTCTAATATTTTTAACTTACTACCTTTGGGACACTATAGTACTTTTTGCCTGAGTTTTTAGACGTATTGAAATTGTACACGCTTAAGAAGGGCGTTGAAGTCATTACTCGCTCTTTTGAACATTTGCCAATCGCGTTTCCCCCAATATCGTAACTTTTCATGCTAACAAAGCCCGAGTGAATGGGCAAGGAAATTTCGTACCCAAAGTCGGTGCTGAATATATGAAAAAAAAAGTTTTCAGATCATTAGGCGGCGGCAGGACAGGAATCAATAGACATACTAGAACACCAACTTATTTTGAAGATTTGGATGATCTGGGAGCTCTACAAGAAAGAGGATCCTCCTAGATGAACCGCTTGTAGTAATAGTCTTTAGAAGAGGTGATATAATAGTAAACTCTATGATCTGTACATGGTATGATATCAACCCAATCAGAATGGTTCGCATTCTTCGCCTAAGGTAGCTGGCTGAGACCTGTAGATTGAATAAATATAAGTGTCTATGCTCAGACGCTGATTCCTATCTGGATGGACATGGAAGTAGAAGCAGATATCGGTTTAAGTAGCAACCACAACTATTTTCGTTTGTGCAGTCGGGAGTAGGTGTTCAAAGGTAGCACTAGCCGAGGCCGTTGATTCGTTAAAGATGCGCCGTTCTAGTCGTCCTATCGCTTGAGTAAATATTAAAGTCCTTAGAAGGATGCTATCATATTCTGTTTATTTGAAGGTAATTCGAGTTCACCTAGTCAGTTGCTCTTCAAATTCATAAGTCATGGGGCAACCGTAGGTTTACTGAACAGGAGTGGAAGCCAGTTATTCCCAATCCATAAATTTTAGAAAAAATAGTACCTTGCAAAAGTAGTTACACGAGAACTATTTTCATATGAAAAAAGTCAACATTGGCAACTGTATGTTATAACCTCTCTGATCCCCTTTAACATCCTTGGTGATCCCTGTCATAACCAGCAGGGTGATTTATGCTTTCTCAGTGAATAAATTATACAAAGAGTTATGAGTACTTTTAATATTTGAAAAAAATCTCTTTTATGGCACCTCAGTTCGGCAACGGTATTAAGTTACCTCACATGGGAATTTCAAATTGCCATCGTCACTCAATTTCTTCCCGAACCCATCCACAAACTGGGTGAAAAAATCCAAACATTTTGATTCATTTTTCATGCAAAAGTGCATGCATTGAAAGTTAAAATGTTGCACACCTTACAACGCGTCGGAATTCGCTGCCACTAACGGCGTACAAATAACAAAAAAAAAACTTATTTGACATATTCAACTTGTACTCGTAAAAAAATTAGCAAATTTTATGCACATTGCCTGGGGGTGGGTATGCAAGCTTACATTCCGCACCCCACATTTCCACATGATACTAACCAACTCGACATGTGGAATCGTCGAAAACTCTGTGCCATTCATCAACTAGAATTCATTAGAATGTACGAAAAAAAATTAAAAAAAAAATTTTAAAAAAACAGAAAACATAACAAGCGCGACAGCATTAGCTCAGCTCTTGGACTGACTTTTCGGTAACGTCAAAGTACACATTTTGCATAACAATGTTGTTTAACTCAGTACACATACAGTTACACAGAAAATGTCCTCCCACTTCGAGTTCACCCGACAGCCCGACAAACCAACCCTCAATGCGGCCATAACTTATGCTTTGTTGCAGAAAAGTATTCCATCAGCGCACAGCCAATTCTGCATATGCCACATGGAGTAGAACAATCCCCGAAGCACTCCAGGAGCGTCAACAGAACGAAAACGAAAAATAAAAATAAATAGGAATTGTAAGCAGGCTAGCATGCCTGCATAATAGCGGGTCTCGTTTTGATGGCAATAAACAGAGAGTAGAGTCTTTGCAACCTCGCCCACCATTATATGTTACGATATCCTTATGCACGTGCATGTATTTAAATTTTTAATGAAATACCTCGAATGAGTCCTAAGGCAATTTCGGATGCAATATGCAAACACATATAGACAAACACAGTTATAGTGTTTACTCAACGTGCAACAAGACAAATAGTTGTTGCACTTGCCTTACGTACATAAATACAAAATTCTACTCTAACAGATACGCGGGTTTGTCTACAAGCCATTTGTTCTTACAGTACAAGCAGCTTTGACAAATTTTTTGAACGAGTTTCTTTCTCCCGTCGCGTCGTCGAGAAGGAAGCATCCTTGTCTATCGATGGCAATAAACCATGCCTGACAAACAGTAAATTGCACAAAACATGCGGCCTGAAGGGAAGTTGAAGACGAGGAATAGCAAAGATTTCCCTCGAAAAATCAAATCGAAGCAAATCATCTGGAAAAGTAGAACGCGATGTTCATGATGAGCATGAGTTCGACTGGAAGTGAATAACCTGCATCAACATTATTAAAACCCCCTAATCCCACCTACCATGCTTCCGGTGTGGAGCTGTATTTTAGTGTTACTCACCCATAGTACTGTGATATATAGTCCTCAGCTGATGCTATCTTAAGTAGGATGTAACATTTTAATGGATTTTATGAAGAAATGATTTCGGTAAGTAGAAGCAGTAGGTGCAAAACATAATTGGGCACCACACTGTGAAATGGTGTCGGGTTTGTTATTTTCGATATTACGGTCAGACCAGTGGACCCATCAAGAGGGAAAAGATCAAAAACGTTCAAATTTGAGCATGGAACGTTTGAAAAATGAACAGATCGCTTGTAGCCAAACAACAAGCCGAGGAACGCATGCATATTACAGCCATACAGAAAGTGCAGTTCGACGGACAAATGAAGACAGAAGACCTTTAACATATACCACGCTGAACGCCCCAAGAACGTAAGTGCGTAACAACAACCTAGAAACATCAAGGAGACTATATGCAAGACTATTATCATTCCAGTCCTACGTAAGAGAAGGTATTATAAATGAATATTTCCTCGGCCGCTTTGAACGCAAGAATCTGAGGGTGATTTTTGATACCATTCGCGTCAGCAAGGCTTAGAGGAGGAGATCTAACAACGAACTCTATGAGCTGTACAGTGGCATAAAAGTGCACACTATCCACCTAAGATGGATAAGACATATAGGGAGAATGAACATCAATGTTCCAGTCTCAAAATTATTTAATTCTACCCCGGCAACGCATTACATGATTACCACGTTGGATTCATTTCGCACAAAGCATTCTCTGATTGATATTGCGCAACCGCAAATACATCGTACACCGTTGTGGGCACGAAAAAGGTTACTAATGCTTTGCAAGCTATCGGATAGAGAAATTGGAGCTGTGTCTATCCACTTTATGACAGATTTTCCAGAAAGATATAGCCTACAAGCCTAGAAGATCCAGCACACCCTAGAATTGGAGTCACTTCACCATTATGAGAGCAGTTCGTTCGGCTGAAGAGCATTATAACTGTCATATTAGTTCGTTAATTCAATGGCACAAATGTAATGGTTTTGGTCATCATAATCGATCAACTGAACCATTTGGAAAAATTTCGCATCACATACACATTTCATGACATAAAGCCAAAAACGTGTAGACCTCATTTGCGCACAAAAGATACTTATACCGCAGCTACTGTGAGAGTGACGATAGGTTCGAAATTTTCGATTTGGTGTTTATTGCAACAATCTGACTTTTATCTGCCCGATATGTAGAATTTATAAAAGATTCAGCTGGTGGAAGAACGCACTATACTGCCTAAAATACCACTCACTTATTCGATTATCTCGTATGGGGCTATTTGGGGTATTTTTAGGGAGATAGAGCTCCAAATGTGTGATAAAATTGAATCAAGAAGGTGAGCATTAAAATGAGAGAAGATCAGCGTAGCGTAAGAAGTTACAAGCGCAGCTACAACAACGCGCTTGCTATAGAAGCAGAGGAGGCTACATGCAGTTGCGACAGCACAAAGGGGCAGATCGCAGCTTCAGCCAACACCCGGTGAAAAGCGTAGACGGCTCTTTGCTTAGCTCGGATGAGGAATAACTCAAGAGATGGAAGGAGCATTTTTCTACGGCTTTGAATTGTGTATTCCCTTGTGATATGCTGCCATATCAGACGGAGCTCCCAAATACGTACCGCGATCAAAGCACTCAAAAACAATACGGCAGTAGTACTTCACGGTATTCCTGCCCAGCTCTTACGAGAAGCATCAATAACATCGGCTGGGCTACTGTTCCCTCTAATCGGATTGTCAAGCTTCCTACGAAAGGAAATTTAATGGAGTGCAAAAACTGGAGAGGTATCTGCGTGCTCCCTGTTGTACCTAAGATAATAGCTAAAACAATGCTGGAAAGAATCAAACAACACCTAAAAGACACACTTGATGCTGAACAAGCAGGCTTCCATTCTGGAGCTTCCTGTGTCGACTACGCCAACACCCTGCGGATCATCATCGAGCAGTGCGTTGAATATCGATCGCCACTTTACCTGCTGTTCATTGAATTTCATAAGGTATTCGATAGTGTCAATCGGGAGTTTATTTGGCATGCCTTACGCAGGAGAGATATTGCTATTATCAAGGCTACATATGTTGGGTCAAAATGTAACGTCCTGCACAGAGGAAGGTTGTCAGAGGAATTCGAGATCGTATACTATTCCTTTTGGTGATAGGCGATGTGCGTCGTGCAGTACTTTTACTCTTACTCTTACATCTTACATCTTACATCTCAACTGAAACATTTTAACTACGCTAACGATGTATGCTTACTTTCTCACAGATTTATGGATCTCCACCAAATGACAGCAATGAAAACTTAAGTTGTCAGACTTGGTACAACCTCCTCAACTCAAATATGCATTTCTGGGCAACCGATAGAGAGGCTAGACGATATGCTGTATCTTGGGAGTTTTGTCTCGACTCACGGTGGAACCGAACTGGATACAAGCAACAGAATATCCAAAGCAAAGTATGCGTTCGGTATATTGTGCAAGGTATGGCGAAGAAATGCAATCAGCTTAAACACCAAGCTAAGACTGTTCCGCTCCAACGTCATATCCGTGCTGTGCATGTCATGGAGAGTGACCATCAGCATCACAAGAAAGTTACAAATGATCGTTTACAGGTGCCTGCGTAACATCTTAAGGATTTTCTTGCCCAACCGTATCTCTAATGACCACATCTACCAGAGAACGGGTCAGGAACCTATATGGTTCATACTAGCTTAATTTAAACGTACTCATCAGTTGTTGATTAAGCCCTTACATCGATCTTGGATTCAGCTTGCCAGGTGTAGTTTCTCTAAATATATCTGCAACGAAGGCTCTCCAGTTTGATGCCATCAACTTGATTTGCCTTCAGCTCTTACCTTTGTGGATGATTTTTGTGATACTACTGCATTTCTTCAATCCTTGTACCCGTCAACCAGTATACAAGAAATCTTAAATCCTATGAACTCTCTTCAAAAAATTAAAAATTTATTACCAACAGCACTAACCACATGTGTGGAAATGGGTTTCAAAGAATTCGAATGCAATTAGCGATGGCACAATCAAACCGCAAAGATTGCATCCTTATGCTCCATTTAATACAAAATGTTGGCGTCAAAGGCACCCTCAGCCAGATGACGCTGCTGCTGTACTTCCTCTGCTTTTGCCACTGCCACCATTGAGTTGACGAGCTTGAAAAATATTGAAAACAACCCTTAAACGGTCCAACATCGAACGTAATCAGGTGAAATGATTTCATACGGATGAACTCAGCTCTTTACACATGCTCCAAGTCTTTAAGGGACGGTTAATGGGGTGGGTGGTGATGGGTGGCTTAATCAAGTTTGAAGTCAAAACATTTCTTTTTCATTGCTTTCTGCATTTGTCAAGGCATCCATCTATCTACTCGTATGTATCTATCTTCGTCTGATGTCACCTCTCTGTATGCAGTAAACAAACAAACAGAAACGAAAAAAAACAAACTATTTCCATGTCAGAGGAGGGTTGTAGAAGAAGGAAACCAGGAGAGACTTTTGATTCAATGAATGGAAGAGAAAAATGTTTGCAGTTGCATCCTCCCGCAATAGCTACGAACGAGTATATTTGGTCTAAACCCTACAGCCTGTAGGGACTTATACGGATACTACTACTACAACAGCACTAACTCGTTGACGTTGATGGTTTTTGGAATTGGCAAAGGCAATGGTAAACGTAAAATCAAAAGGAAACGAATGAAGCGTAGCACAGTAACCGACGACTACGGCAACGACAACGACAACGACAGATATGTTAGTCAGAGGAAAAAAACGGGGGGGTTTGGAAATTCCTGAGTTAAACTTGCGTTCCTTTAGTATTTGCATATCCTGTTGACATACGTTTCGTTAGCTCGTCACTAGACCATCATCAGTTGACGGAGGAGTTGTGTTTTCTTTTGTTATTTTAGCATTTCAAAAGGTGAATGCAAAAATCTTAACAACATAGACACGATGAATATAGTCTGTCATGAAAGCGAGGGGTAATTTCGGATATCTCATGGGAGTTTCGAATATTTTATTTTATTTTGTGTACAAGAAAAGATACTTTGTTCCTACGAAATGTTCAGGAAAGCTTGATTTTACCTTCTAACAGCAGCGTGTCAGAGAGTAAGTTGACGGAATTCAGATTCAATGCTTATTGGCCAATAACTTGACTAATATTCTTTTTCAAAGCCTCGAGACTTTGTGGATTGTGTGCTTACGCACGATCTTTTACAAGAAAATATTGTGTGAAAGTCATACAAATGTTGATATCCAAGCACCCAATCTGCGTATGTTCTAAGCATTCCGTGGCAAGCTAGCTTTAATTCTTGAATGAGTTGAACTAAATAGAGTGTGCCTTAATAAAAGTAAAAAATCGTCGTGAAATTGATACATTTGGATCTTCTTCAACATTTTCACTAACGGCAGTAATGTCAGATTCGTACCACGAATTGGATGACTCTTCGCGTCTTATGAGTGTTCCATCCATTGCCATTTTTAACTCCACATCCAGATGTCTACATATTCTTGGCACGTTTTCCAACTTAAAATTTATTATAACGAGAGATCTTGAGACCAGCAAATCCAGATTTCTAGGAAGCAAAGATCGCTACCTCTGTAAAATACCAGGGGCCAGTTGTAGAAATTTAATGCTTTAGTGGAACCGTGATACAGACTTGTGGCAGCAACGTAAAATTTAGCTTTTTTTCTACTGTCTTCGTAGAAAAGAATATAAGAATACTGGTAATCTCGACTTAAAAATTCCGCACGTCAGTGAATTGTTTTCTCGATTTACCCAGTCATCATCGACTATGAGGATGTCTTGGGCACCACGCCAGTTGGCACGATCGAGTGAATGTCCCATACTTGTCATACGTCTAGATATTGCATGACAGCATGAAGCTCTAAAATACTGCTCTTGAATCAAAAACTATGAGCGAACTGCTCCAACTCCTATTTGAATCACGAAATAGTTCTCTATGTTGGGTCAGGATTATGACATTAAACTGTGCACCGGGTTGACACAAAGATGTTCCAAGACGAATAGCATTTTTTTTCAACAAGTTTATCCATCTACGTAGACCACAAATACATCAATCGACGAAGCAATGTACGAATATAGATAAAGCACTTCATAACAATCTATGAAAAAGGTTAAATATTTAATAGAACAAACTGACTTGTCATAGGCCTTACAATTGGAACGTCAGACAGACTGGTGGATGGCATCTACAAACAGTAAAATGTATAAATTCTGGTCGAATGCTCGAAATTCGTTTATCTGTTAAAACCTGACATCGGAGCTGGTATCGAGAGTCGGTAGTTGCACCATATCAGCCCATGAAGAAGCTGTTGTATCCTTTGATGGCCTAAGGTAATTTTTTACTGCTGGTATAAATCCAATACAGTACAGTAAATCAGTTATTAACAACTCTTAAGAGAATGTTTATTAAAAACCTGCCAATGCAATGTTGAGCGTCACGTCACTGACTACTATTCCATTGCACCTGTTGTCTATTGTAAATGTCAAGGATGCCCTTAACAACGCAATTTTTGAGCGCAGAACTGGTAATTTCGCCAAACAACACCGATTAGAACATCAACAAATTCCATGGATTTAAGCCATGACAGTGAACAAATTCTGGTTGCGAATGTTAATTGTAATGCAACAGAAGCATTGGGTTACAAATCAAAGTGAATTTGGAAAAAGGTTAAAAAAGTTTTATTTTGAATGCCTCTCCTGGACGCAAGTAGACCAAGAGGATAATCTCCGACTTCTGCTATAAATTGCTTATTGGTACGAGTATCTTATGAGAGAACAACGCTAAATTCCTTTATCCCATGCTAGATATAACAAGCACCACTTCTTGGGACATTTGCTATGGCTCAGCTAAAAGAAAAGAAAAAGGTGCTAGGATCTAAGTAAGGAATATTATCGTTGAAACGATCACTCATCTACGAAAGAAATTAGATTAAAAGGAACTTATAAGGAGTACGGTATAGATGTCCTTCAGATATCTCAGTTCTCTATCCTGAAAGAAAATAACACATTATAGTGGTCATCCACTATGATCGAATAAGAACGACAGGAAAAAATATTTAAATTAAACAACAACAGTATGAGATGAAGCTACGTTCATGCCATTATGTGTGGAATAGCACATCATTCAAATAGCCACTTCAACTCCGCTGGCAGTGCTTCAAGCGATCGGACTATTTCTTGTTAACTCGGTCCAATATGTGCGGTGTTATTCCGGTAATAGCGTACCGTATGAGGCCCCCAGGCTCGTACTTGTTAGTGTATACTAAGGACTTGATAATCGAGTGGCGTCAAATCGCATGATCGCGGTAGCCAATTGATAAACGCTCGCCGTGAGATGACCCAGTCGCCAAATGGCTCTTTCAGAACTTCGAGCATTGTGTTGCTTGTATGACATTTAGCGCCGTTTTGGTGGAACCACAGCTCGGATATATGTCAAGCTCTGACTACAGAGACGATAACGGTGTTTCCTTCGTCATTTCGAAAGAAATAGATCCGATGATGCCGAAAACCGTACTAAAAAGTCAATCTTTGTGGATTCATTGATGTTTGGCCGAACACTTGTGGATAGTGCTCACTCCAATCAGGACAAGTTTGCTTGTTGGCGCAGCCACTGATCTAAAAATGGACCTCGTCCGAGAAGATGATTTTTCGGCCAAACTCCGAATCTCCAGCCAACATTTCCAGCGCCGTTTATAGTCGTCTTCTGTCAGCATAACTTATACGAATCTAGGCCTAAGTCCAACCGCAAAATAAGCCGAGAAGAGACACTTTGTCGATACCCAATTCATCTGATCTTTTGAGATACTGGCCGCTACGGGGCTATGTTCTCTTCATTTCGCACCAATCTCTGTCCAGTTGGTGGCTTAAGGTCCAAAGGAGTGTACTCACGGTCAAACTTTTTAACGGTGCGACAAATCGCCTGTACACTGAAGCCATGACAACGAACGAACTCACGACTAAATTCATGTTGAGTACTCGTATTTACAACTGAGCCGGAAATCGAAAATATTTTTTTAAATATTTCTGTACGTTTGGCAAGCCTAAAACGATGCGTGAAGAAATAGCAAAACTTACTGAATATTTTGCCAGCTGGGTGTCATTGGTAACTTTAGCTGGTGAAATATTATAACAATCGGAAAAACTATCATTGCTATCTGGCCACTCTTCAGTTGTAGGACAAAACATCACTTACTTTAGTTTATAACTTCGGGTAAGACAAGAGTTTCATCATCTAAGGGGCATACATGATGGCTTGATGGAGGTTTGTTTAAGGAAAATCCTTATTTGTGAATGCTTCTCCTACTTGAGAAAAGCTGCGTTCAAGAGCTGAACAGCAAAAGGTAAGGTAGGCCCAAGTGCAATAAGGCCAAATTTTATCATTGAAGCCTTATTTTACTTTAAAAACGTGAAATAAAGCCAAACGTTAAAATTTGGCCTTATTTCACGACACCCTTTGTTGAATATTCCAAAACTTTTGAGATGAGGATATGAAAAAATCGAAAATTCGATGAGCGCGTGAAAACGATTTATTTTCTATGGATACTAGTCCGGATCAAACAAAAGAATCCAAGACGCGATCGTATTACCCGAAAGGTAAGACATAACAAACTTTAAAAATTTCTTAAGCTTTGCGAAGATTAAGTTAGATATGTCTTCTTACTTAAAATTCCATGTCATTTGGGAAAGCAGTACCCTAGTGTGAAAGTACTTGAATGCTCTTTATGACCCAAAATGTGCATTGCACTCGGATGCCAATACTCATCTATGCACATCCTTAGACAGATCACCATATTCACTGAGAGTTAACTCATCCATAGACAATAAAGAACTCCCATCTATTAGAATTCATGGATTCATCTCCTGGCTAAACCATTTTAATTGATTAAATCAATAATCAGTGCGTTGTTCAAACTCCTGTGTCAAGTCAACATGACAAGATAGCCGGACAAACATTAGTTTTAACCTCACGGCCTATTGTCACTAACCGGAGGGATAGATCTATAACATGTTACGTCTCATATCATCGACATGCATCATAAGCTCTGAGTTAATTCCCGAAAATACTTTATGTCACTAAAATCCCAATAAATCCCGCAACATACTCGTAAAAGTAAAAACATTTATGTCAACAGATTAATTGATTGCAATCGTTACGATCGACTTAGCCCCATAAAATTTTTATTTTTTTCAACATTTTCTACGCTAAAATTGAATACTCACCCGGCTAATTGCATTTCCCCTCAGTTCAACCGTGAAAATTTAGTTTTGTCATCAAAAATTTAAGCGCAAACCAAAAAAACGTAACCACCCTGTGCACGATAAAAATCACATTTTCGACGTAAACATCGAGCACACTGATGAAATAAAATATTAACGTCGGTAATTCCGACCGAAAAATAAAGGTGGAATTCAACCTGCATGCAGTAAATGCATAATTGCTCCGTATATACTCGTACACCTGTCACCCTGTATAATAGGAGACTTTATAAAAGCTCGTCACCACCGTTGCCACTGAAAGGCAATATCAAAAATTCAACGATTTCCGTACTGAAATGATATCAGGACAGGACTTCAAAAAATACAACAAAAAAGAAAGGAGAAATACTCGTATAAAAACCCTTCGACATACCGTAACCACGTACAAATTTACCACGCTCAATCGCAATTAGCAACACTGGCGTTTGGTACTAACAACCCACCAGCAGAAAGAGACACTATTTTCTACGTCCCCAAAGCAGGTCATACGACTTTTGTTTAAGTGGTGGAGAAAAAAATTCAAAAATTAAACAAAAAGGACTAACACAACATGGATCAGAAAGATATGGAAGCCACAATAGCAAAAGCGGACGCACTATTAGCTGGTAATTCTGGTTTCAGCCAACACAATACCATCAAGTAGAGGTCAAAACTACCACTACTACCCCTGGAGGCAAAATATGCAGACATATACACGTACCGACAGACAACAGGAAACACATAGCTTCCAACTTTACAGGATATTAGCATTCGTTGTAGTAGCTTTGTAGCGGTTTTCCATGGCTCTCATGTGGGATTTCGCAGTTCCTACATTTTGTCGCCACTACTGTGTACTCTGTGTGGTGGTTTCATTTTATCCCATCTCTTTTGTTGTTGTAAGGATATATGCATGTACGTTCTCATTTAAAATAAAATTGTTTGCTTCCTGATGGTCAACAGTAATTAGTAATTTCCAGTGTTCCGGTGAACATGAGACAGAGATCTAGTTTTTCTTCACAATTTCCACGCACACATGCACAAAAAATAAAAAACCAGACAGAAAGTCAAAACCGTATGGTTTATGGACTCGATATATAGACTTGCACACATATACTTGCACATAATATCTGAGGAAAAAAAATAATCAAACTGAAACGTTTTACGGAACCACCGCACAACAGCTGCAAAACTGACCGACTTTACTATGATATTTTGTACAAATATGTCGCCTTTCCACTTCAGAAAATAACTGTTGACCCAAAAACGACCATAGGTACACCAAGGAAAGGAAAAAATGGAAAAATGTACATTTGCTGGTGAATTATTCAAAAGAAAAAGACAAAAGAATGTGGACACACCCTGCAGAAGATACAATGAATTCGAGCAGAACACCAAGATGACGTGCAGTTTGGGTACAAGTAAAGGGTAGTTCCGGAATATTACCGTTTCATGATTTACCACTGATCCTTGTTCTCTCAGTATTTCGTTTGTTGGACAGTTGACACCGCAGTCTTTTATTAAATTCCTAATTTTGACTATTCACTTCCATTTCAATGAGCCACATACTGGACAGCACAGCATTTTATAGTTGGAAAAAGTTTTCTTTTTTTTTTGAAAGCAATTATGAAAATATTCCTGACACTGAAGGAGTTAAATTGGATTAAACCGAAGTAGTGGTACTGATGACAAATCTGTAAGAATTCGCTAGAGTTCTAGGAAACTATAGTCCAATGTTGGTTGCTCTACAAAGTTTAAGAGCGCTCAGTGCTTGAGAACATCATTCCTTGTGAAACGATGTAATGAAAATCGACATGAAAAACGCTTTGTACACTTAAGTCTCACTTAAATCGAAAAGTTTAACAGCCAGCCAAGGCAGATTTCGATTTAAACTGAGAGTTCTAACAAATTATTTCTTCGGTTCGTGGTAGGGCGCCACTTAAGGCAAAACTACATTTCAACTTTATTGACATGCTTCTCTGAACATATGCACATTTTTCAACATTTATAGTAGACTTATGGAAAGAGTTTTGAAAGCCAGCCTATGCAGATTTGTCACATGTAATAGGTCGTCATGACACTTATGAGTGGAGTCGCAAGGGAAAACGATTTTTGTTTACCTTTGCAACCACATACGAATATTGCATCTCTAAAATGAGAGTAAATCGAATGCCCAACTACTGGACGGTTAGATATCTCGCTCCACTGAGTGAAGGCTAAGACGGCACGAAAAAGTGAAACAACAACGAATCGCTGAAACTAATGTCGCATGCTATGCAAATAATGGACTGAGTTCTATACGGCGGATAACGCAATGTTGGCTTGTCCGCACCGCCAAAGAATTCAAATACTCCAGTGCCGTCGAATCCACAGGTCACAGGCTGGTTTTTGGAGATAATGTTGTTTGTTTTTGTTTACAGAGACCAGTTCAGGGATTTGATGAAACGTGAAGTTTTACCAAACAGAGTCGCTGACAAAGACTACAAGTTGCCGTTCCCACAGCTGCGGTGGTATAGCATTATGACTGGATTTATGTGTATTATATACGGATAGAAAATAAAGACATAACTGCGGTTGATAACTAATGCACAGAACGCCTCTACAGGACTGGCACAAGCCTTGGCGATTCCGTCTTAATATGTAGTACATTTTCGGGGCATTTTTTTGCTGCATTCTTACACCAAAAGCAAGGTTTTCCCCTCTTGTATATACCCCTTGAGGCTGAATTCGATACCCTTTCTTAGAAGTTTCCATAGTGCAACAGTCATTTCAGTCATAGCAACAACGATACCGGCGCGGCGGTTCGTTATTTGTTGGAGAAGAGGAAGAAAGGTATTACATAGTTTTTCTTATTTGGAGGTTTAAGGAGGCACTAAGGTAATTTCAGAATTGAGCTCCCATAGAATCCTGCTGATATTGACCTGTAGACCTGCAAATAGAAGTTCCAATGTATTAACAATTAAGATCTTTCATCTTTTATCACATTATAGTTGAACACGAAAACCTGCAGGGATGCACACGGACATCAAGTTGTAGAATCGCAGTCGATCAATATGAATAGACCACTTCCGCAGACTGTATAACGGCGATCATAATTCCGCTGTCAGGCAGAATGAACCATCAACACTGGACGATGATAGCAGAGAATTCCATCCTTTCGACCTAGACGAAGTTGAGCTAGCAATATCGAGAAAGCTGATGGCCTAGACAGGCTTCCAGCTAAGCTATTGAAGGTAGGTGAAGATGACCTGGTTAGGAACATGCATTAATTGTATTATGCCGTGCTTAGTTTTTGCATTCCTGCCAAACTCTTTAGGTAGTGTAGGATGACATGGAAAATACTCGCTGCTCCATTAAGGTCGGTAACAAATTAACCCTTCAATGTCAAAAAAAGGTTTCAGGCAGGACGACGCGAATCGAGCAAATTTCACTGGTCAAGGGGAACGATTTTCTACAAGTCTTACCAATTGCTTGCGTACGCAGATGACATCAACGTTATTGCTCAAAGACAGCGAGGCGACAATAAGGCATTCGCAGATACCGAAGCGGAAGGGGCTAAAATTGGTCTCACGGTAAATGAGGCAAAGACCAAATATATGCTGTCATCAAAAATGGACTCCCAACATCAACAACTTGGTCGGAGTGTCACAATTAGCAATTTTAACTTCGAGGTAGTTAAAGAGTTCGTCTACCTTGGCTCCGCAATTACAAGTTGCAACGATACCAGCAAGGAAATAAGACGTAGAATAACTCTTGTCATCCGCTGCTTTTTCGGTCTCTGAAGGAAATTTAGTAGCAGAGCCCTCTCTCGCAAGACCAAACTGGCCTTGTATAAACAAGACCTTGATCATCCCCGTCCTTCTCTATGGTACAGGCCGTGGCCAGGCGTCTACGGATTCCACACCTAAAATGGCTGGCCCATGTAGAGCGAATGGACACCACCGCTCGGGCCCGAATAATCTTCAAATCCAAGCCCCGGGACGACCGCCAAATCTACGGTGGTGCGAACAAGTGGCAGAGGACTTCAACCAACTTGAAGTGCACCAACAATGGAAAGGGCTGCCACGTCTCCGATATCTTTTATTCTTCTATTACAAAACCTAGATTTTCATAAATAAACTCCCCTGAACCATCTTTAATTGCTTTATTATTCAAAAAAATGAAAGAAAATAAACATTGTTCCTATATTTACCTAATGATGCAATAATATTTAATTTCGATACAAAAAAAACAAAAAACAAAAACACAAAATTGAATCCACAGCCCCACTCACCAGTAACTAATGCAAATAAAATAGATTTTCCAAATACTCGCCACTAGAAATGTAATTTTCCTCAATTCATGGAACCTCGTCCAACCAACAAATTGCGCCGACTTCAATCAAACAAACCCTGCACTAAAGCAAACACAAAAACAAACAAAACAAGCAATCACAACATCGAACCACGTTGAAATTATCAGTGCCATCTAATTCCCAATTGACATTTGCAAATTGCATGCAGTACTTGAGTGAAGTGCACTCGCTCTACTACTAAACCATTCCGCCATATAGTTTATAGTTTACTCGTATTTGTATTTTTTCTCTTTTCAATTAAATTGAACCACCCTGTCTGTGTATTTGCTATGAGTATTACAGAACAATAGCAGTTAGTTTTTGGGTGTTACTGCTGCAGCAGGTTGGGCAGAATTTTGCACAAATACCATACACTCCGGCATTGGGTAAACTAGATTAATGTAAATATTAATCAATTTTAATCAATGTCACTTTCGCTTCACCCTATTCATTCGACATTTGCAATCTAGTACTATTGGCATTTGGTAGATATTTAGATACATATTCGTATTGCTTTTGGGGGCAATGTTGGCATTGGTTTTGCATGCGGTTGCAGTTCCCATCCACTGACACTTGAACTATTTTCAAATCAAATGTCGACAGGATTGAAATCGCAGAAAAAAAACATATGCAAATGGAAAAGAGCAGTGAATAGTAATAGAAGCAATTTGATGTCATCAGCTGTTGTACGAAACGTCGTTGCAATGGTGGATAACAAGGTGTTGACTTGTGTTCAGGAAATAAGGGAAAATAATATTCCTTCACTGACTTAACACAATAGAGTCCGCCATATTCAGGATAATAATAAGTAAAGGGATTTAAAAATGCCGGTGTAAGGCCTACCGAAAGATATTGATCCATTTGCATAATAAGATATTGCGAAAAGGTAAAAACATTTTTTTCCCCCTTTTATGAGTAGTGGTGCTAGTTGGGAGATTGTTGAGCTTTCAATTTAAAAAAAAAAATGCAACTGCGTTCAGCTGCATTGAATACGGACGAGCAGTATGTCGAAAAACGACGGGATTTAGATTTGGTAAAATCTTTTTCGATTTAAGTGACGAAGGGCCTCTAATTAAGATATTCTTCTCGATCGAGCGAGATGATACTACATTGGTATGTGTCTCATTATCTTGGCCGTTCGCCTGCACACCACCGTCGCTCATCCATTGGTCCTCGTTGGGAGTGAAGCTATAAAAGAGATCGTCATCTCTTCCCCCAAGGTCATTGGCTTTCTGCTAGCTTCCCAGATAGCTGCGTCCGCATCGAGTGCGTGGTGTGATGCCGGTAATCCTAAAGCCTTTGTAGTATCGGGCTTTCGTTGGAGTGTAGGTTCCAGGGATCGTTCTCCCCCACCCGCCATCATCGTGTTGGGGTGTCTGGCTTAATAGGACCGTCCGTCCCCACCCGTCGATGACTTTCAGACGCCCTGTCTGATGCAGCCGTTGCGAGTCTCCCGTCTAGCCTACGGGCTCCGAAAACGGTGTAACTGGTGGACTTCCTGTCGAACCCTGGGCTCCTGGTTCGTCGTGAGTCTCCCTACCGTCGTTAGAGCTTCACCGACCGAACCACCTAGTCCTCCTCTAAGGGTAAACTAGCCCGTGAGCCAATGTGGGTTGCTTTCCGAGATGTGTGGTCGGTGGGCTAATGGCTGATGGCACCATGGCTGCCCTCCACCTCCGCCAGAGCTCGGTCTTCTCACTTAACGAAAAGAGGGAACGAAGGGATATGAAAGAGGAAAGAGGGTAGACCTTGTTGCGGGAAAATTTACCGCGACACCAGAATGTGATCTTATGCAAGTTATGCCAGCAGAATGACAATGGCATGCTCAGCCAGCAGAAATACGCTTGTCTTCCCCGTCATAAGCTGCACAACCCTATCTGAAGATTATAACGATGTGACGAATCAGCTTATGCCCTTTAACAGGCCATATGTAGCCGCGCAATCAGCAAAGACCCTCGATTAATAGCATGCAGGTATAACCTGACGAACATCAGGAAAATAAGAAATTGTGATATAGGTATACTATAGTAGTTTCTAAGCATATGCGAGCACTGAAAATCTCCATCAAGGCTCCTCGATAACACATGTAAGCAATATCCGAAGTATGACGTTAAACTTGTACGGGTTCGTTTGAATGCCAGCAAAGAGATTTAACTTTGCGGGGTGAAATATCTGTTAAGCAAGCACACGGTTTCCTCATCCACATACACAAAAAGCGATGGACGTGAGATATGCCTCTAATACTATATTCTGACCGACTGAACTTTCTATGCGATTAACATTGACTTGATCACTACCTTGTTCCGAACGCGGGTTTTCCAAGTATCAGTACTGTGAGAAGAAGAAGCGTAGAAAAGCTTCAATTGCAAGAGACCGTCATAATCTTCGCGTGTCCTAAAAGTGAGACGCTGCAACTGATGTGCTGCCTTTCACACGAGCATCATCAAAAAATCCCTGGTTTGGTGAAGAATGCCGGCGGGCAAATACAGTTTAATAAGGAGCATACAGGTCGGCGCTGAAATAAAATCGAAATCCGTCTATGAGATGTACGAGCAGAAAAGACTTGAAAAAATTGGCTCCTCCATAAGAAGCAAAAAGAGAACGATAGGCTCGCGAAAGATATTGAGAGGTTATACTTCAAAAGTAGCGTACGGAGGTTTTATTTAAAGACAATGTCTCACGGTAAGAAGCTCTGTAAAGATAAAGAAGTAGATAAAACTTGTAGTAGAGTCACAGTCAGTAAAACAGCTCAAAATCCCGCCATGAGGCAGAACAGGCCATAAAAGGCGATAGCCAAAGCATCCGTCAACTTGACCAAGATTACTCCATCAATGGCATATAGAAATATCTAAGCTGAAATCCAACAAAGTACCTAAACGAGCTGCTGGAAATGATGATCATACGCCAATTCATTTCTCAGATTTGGCCAGAAGAGTGTGTGTGTAATAAATGGAATCTTAGCAACATTTGCCCCATCAATAAAAATGATTTTATCTGCCACATTGCGTGAACGTCTGAAAGCCTTCGTCAAAGACCAAATCGGGTTATAGGGTAAGTGAAGCGGAAACCAAGCGTATGCTGTCAACAGGAGCGACATACAACACCAACGAATTGGACAGAACATCACAGTAGTAAGGGACTTTGTCTAACCCGCCTCTGCTAAAAATTCGACTAACATTCTTCCACTCTTGCTAATAGCTATTTTTTTCTTTGCTGTAAGGAGCCAATAGAATAGTAAGGTTCTATCCTGAAAATCTAAGGCGACTCTATAAAAGACTTTGATCATCGCAGCTCTACGTTAGCTCTGTATTGATGGGATTTTGAAAATAAGATTCAATGATGATGTATATAAATTATACAGCGACACAGTCCACATCAGAAAATACTATGCATACGCTATGAAAGAAAATATTTGGTGAAATTTAAGTTTTGAAACAAGCGGGCTCTTTAATACTGGCGTTTTGTAGGTTGGTAGTACTGTTTCTGACATTTGTGTCAAAAATCATGTCAAAATCTGCGTTTTTTCTATAGATTACGCAGGCGTTTTGTTAACAACGAGAAGTGAATTTAGCGATTTGTACAATGTCTAAATTTGTTAAGGACAGAAGTTGCATTTAATTTTGCCTGTGGAATGAAATTTCTGCTGCAGAAACATTGAGAATGCTGCAGAAGGCATTCAGTGTCACAAAAAAATGTTATCAAGTCGTACAAAGAATTTAAAGAAGGGACAGAAAGCGGTGAAGACAAAGATCGGCCTGGACTGACATCAACATCAAGGGTGATGAACAATACGTCAAGGAAATTAAAGATTTGGTGCTCAAATGTCAATTGACAATTAGAGTACTCATTTCATTTGAATCAGTCCAGACCATTTTGAAAGATGTTTTGTTCTTGAAAAAATCAAATCTCGTTTGGTTCCAATTGGTTCGTTTTTCGAGCCTATTTCGCCATAAATTGAACTCATGTCGTTCCACAATGACCCCATTTGCCTTATTTAACATCGTGTGACTTCTGAGTATTCCCTAAGCTCCAAACAACCGCTCCGAGGACACCGTTTCGACATGATTGAGGAGAGATAAAATCCTGGGCACTTTAAAGGCCACTCTAGAAATTTACTTTAAGAATTGTTTCGAGGATTGGAAAACCATTGGCCCAAGAGTATTGCATAGGGAGGAGAGTACTTCGAAGGCGATGAAATAAATTACGGACAAAATTGCTTCGGCCAACCCAGTCTCCGAATCTCATCCGGAGGTACAACGAAGCAGAGGTAGTTCTTACCTCAGGTGGCGCGCACAGGTATTGTAGATGGGGACATTAGTGAACTAAAGACTGGTCTAACTGGAGAGCTTCATCCCGAATTGTACCTTTTTAGTAAGAAAGAATAGTTTTGCGAGTATTCTACATGAGCAGATTAGGTAACAGTCATTCAATGTAAACAGAAAGACATCATGTAGAATCTATATTACTATTTAAAAATAAAAATGAATTAGCTCAGCAAAGATTTTAGCTGTGAAACTGAAAAATCTGAAATGACAGGACTATGCTGGGAGCCTAGACGTGATACTACAGAACACGTTTCACCTTTCGCGATCTTTAATTTTGGCAAATTAAAGTTAAATTAACCTCTGCTGTTAAAACATTAATGAGATGATGACCTCTTTTAATAGGTCCAAAGCACTCACATGTAATTACACTTGTTAACCTTACACACCTTTGAAAAGAACCTTGCTTTTGAGTGTCCCCTCATCGCTGTCATTGAATCATCACAGTCTTAATCAAAGACCCCATCATTACTCTAATTACTGCTATCATTCCATAATTTATAGCAAACTCCATCAGTCAGTGATAATAACGTGAAGGACATTTCACTATTAACAAAGTGCGGTACCGCCATTGCATAATTGTAATGAATAAATCTTTCAATAACCACATCAAACCATCCGCTGGTATTTATGGAAAATTTAAGAACAACACACAATATGTCAATACGACCGTGTTAAAGCCATGAAACGATAAACAAGAGGAGAGCCACCATAAAAACAAAATACACATACCCCCAGCAAACGTACATCCGAGTAGTCGTATGTACTCGTATCTCGAACGAAATGCGGGCGAAAACAAAGCTCAAATTAAAAATATAAAGCAACATAATTGATGCCGCAATAAACAAAACAATTATTATAGATACGACCATCCAACCGAATAAAAAATATAAATAAAAATACAAAACAAATTATATAAAAATATAAATGTACTCGTATACGAGTACATATATGAGAATATAGAAAATATCCTGGCAAGGGTTCGAAAGAAGATGGCGCTGGTCATAACACGCCACCGGACAGGATATGGACACTGCTGCTATGTGTCTTGTGTGATGTGTGGCCGGAAATACCAATAAATGGGCGCGCGTGATTTTTTCGTCTTGTTTTTTTGGTCTCTATATTGTTGGTCTGTTGCAATAAGGAAAATTAAAAAATATTATGCTCACAATAAATCCATGATGACGCACTACCGCCAGAGATTACTGTTGGAATGAGGAAACAGAGAACAAGTATCTAGGATCAGTAGGGCGAGCAGGATAATAAAGCACGTACTATTACGAGTATTATTATTATGGCGGACATTGGCTTGGGTTTGATATTTGTATGTACCTACTCATATATCCTTTTCGTTTTGCTCGTCTCGGAGAAGATAATATCCTTTTCCATTGCATGGCTGTTTTGTTTATAACTTAATTTCGTATTATGACTTTGTTATGGTACACCATGACTCTGGTTATTTCGGCGCACACTGATTGGATTCGAAGAGACGATGTAATGGGTGCATACATTTTGATATTGAAGCGGTCAAGTCATCTGGATATATTGTATTTAAATTAACGGCCAAATGGAAAGAGTGGATTCCAAGGGAGAATGGCTGATGTCCAATTTATAGTTATACGAAAAGAGATACTCAAAGAAACACATTTATTTTTATTTTTTTTTTTATATTTTTGGACGACTTTAATTAACGGTGCTTTAAAAAAAAAACAGAAATCAAATGAAACGTAAATATGGAATGAAATTCCATTGATGGTGATACGTATGGTGTTGTATATGCAAATAATACTCAGCACTCGTTCGTCAACTTTAAGGCAAGGATTCTCCCTGTGGTAACGCCAGACTGTTTTCAACGTATCTCTGATCAAAAAATCCATTGCTAGTGGAACAATTTTGGTTAGGTTTAAGCAGGCTTTTAAAAGCAAACAAATTATTGCAGAATAATAAACCATCGTAGAGATTTCCAAAGGTCTTCAGTATTTATTTACTGATTAATTGCAACTGTTTTATATGGTGGTGAAGGGTTTTATAAAATAGAAAGTATCGCGTTGTGGTCCAGGCAAATAGTCAATAAAAAACTACGACATCCATCATGGCGACTACTACAAAGAGGAAGACCGCGGGTATTTGAATTCTATCAGTTCTTTAACCGAACTAGGCTGAGTAAGAATGCGGCCTTTGGAGATTGTATATGGTGTTAATATGGTGTTAAATGGGCTCAGGTTTGATTTGGGTTTCCGTCGTGTAGCAGCAAAGTTGGTGCCAAGAGACCTCAATTTCATGACATACAGGCCAGACAGTAAACAAAGAGTATTATTTGGACGCTTTGAGACGTTTGCGTGAAGCAATTCGCCGAAAGAGACCAGAATTGTGGGCAAAAAACTCGTGGATTCTGCATCATGATAACGTACTGTCGCACAGTGCCATCATTATTCGTAATTTTTTGAGGAACAATGCAACAAATACCATCCAACAGCCATCGAATTCACCTGATTTGGCTCCTTGTGACTTCTTTCTGTTCAATCGAGTTAAAAAACCACTACTGGGAACGAGTTTCAGCAGCCGAGAGGAAGTAATGGAAAAATCGCAGGAACCACTGATGCACATACCGAAAATAAAACCAATAAAGCAGAAAAGAAGAAAAGAGTAAGTTCTCGGAAAGCAAAAGCACGCGATCGAGAAAATGAGGGGCTACAGGGCTACAAAGCCAGAATAGTATTGGGTATATAACTTAATTCGTGCGGTTTTGTTTTCAAAATTTGAAATATTGCCCATCTGAAGCTATGACTTTTTCCCATCTTTCTGGCAATTTGTGGATCCCATCCCAAAAGAACTGCGCCGGTTTGGCAGCCAAGAATGAATCAAGCCAATTTTTGATTTTCTGCTCTGATGTGAACCGTATTTCAGTGAGGGCGTTCTGCGTCGACCAGAACAAATGGTAGTCAGAAGGGGCAAGGTCTGGGCTATAAGGCGGGTGGGGTATGACTTCCCATCCACTGTTTTCCAAATATTTCTGCTACTGCTCTCTTCAAATGGATTAATTGTGTTCGGTAGCATTGTCCATTGATGGTTTCACTCGATTTAACAGCTCATTATACAGCACACCCATCTGATCCCACCAAATACAGAGCATTACCTTCGCGCCATGGATATTCGGCTTTGCCGTTGATTTGACTGGTTGGCCGGGTTTCACATATGATTTTTTGCGCTTGGGGTTGTCGTGATGGATCCATTTTTCATCACCAGTAACAATCCGATGCAAAAATGACTTCCTTTTGTGGCGTTCCAGCAGCATTTCGGACATGCAAAACCGCCTTTTGACGTCTCTCTGCTTGAGTTCATGTGGAAATCAATTTCCTTGCTTTTGAATATATCCAGCTGATTTAAACGTTTTGAAATGGCTGCTTGAATGATACCCAAAGATTCTGTGAGCTCTTCTTGTGTTTGGCAACAATCTTGATACAGGAATGCTTCCAGTTCTTCATTTTCAAACTTTTTTGGCTGCCCAGGACGTTCATCGTCTTCCAAGCCAAAATCACCACTTTTAAATCGTGCAAACCACTTTTGGCACATTCGCTCAGCTAGGGCATGTTCACCATAAACTTCCACCAAAATACGATGACTTTCGGCAGCAGTAATGAAGAAGAACTCCCCGCAAAAACACTTTTTCAGGCACAAAGTTCGACATATTTGAGTGAAAAAAAGTTATTGTTGTTTACGCTTTAAACGAATGACATATACTGAAATGACGAACAATGACAGTAGCTTTCCAACGCATGTTCTAATGGAATAATAACAATGGAATAATACAAGTTACGCCATCTCTTAGCAAACCGCACGAATTAAGTTATAGACTCAATAGCATGAACAAATAGTAGTAGACTCGTAGTCGGTACCAACAGTATGCGATGGCTTCCTTACGGCGATGAGGATCACCATTTACTGGTCAAAGTGAAGAGAGCAATATTGATTAATTGAATTAGCAGTACAGACGTTTTGCCTGCCGACCTATTTAAAGCGATTATAGATTGTGACCTTACAGCAACTCATTTGTAAGATATGGTCAGACGGAAGTATGCCCAAGGCATGAAACCTCAAAATCGTCTGTGTTATCCACAACAGAGGAGATCCTTTTGACTGTGCCAAATGTAGAACACAAAGTCTCCTTAAGATTGCTTATAAGATTAGGTGTACTATTGTGTGGATATCGAAAACCATTTGGCGGCACAATCGATTTTTTTTTTTAAGTCTGTATAATGACTTGTGTTTGGGAGCCGTCAATGTAGCTTTTGTCAGTATTAGGACGAACCGGCTAGAGCAGTCTGGATTCATATTTTGATTATTAGGGGATGTGGTATGATGCATCCCAGATCACTGCAGCCTATAATGATGTCCTCCAAATAAAGATCATCTATGACGCCGGAGTTTGTGAGAGAGGTGGCTAAGTCTTACGGTAGGTTAGTAGCTATGTCCACCGCTACAAGGTAGAATTTACCTAGGTAAAGCTGACTTCCTTTTTTTAAAATGGCCGGGCAGTTACCCCGGCGGCACAACCCCCAACCTGGAGGACCAGTTCCATTTTGAGTGCCCCTAGGACGAGGGGTCGGTTACACCGAAGCCAGTAACCCGTTCCGGGACGTGAGCGCTACCGTTGGCCCATATAGGACTCGTCCGCCACCATCTCTTTTCCAAGACCCTGACTAAGTCTTGGAAATCCTTACCGGCCTGAGCTCCAAATATGTCGGAGTAGCCCGGATAAGGTCTTGTTTTGTTTTTCCGACACTAACCCTGGTTTATGGCGCAGGAAACTCGCCATTTGCCTCCTTCACTTCGCAATCTCTAGTGAGATTCCCAGATGGCGCCACGGGGAGGCGTGAAGTAGGGCTTATTAGCAGAGCTGCAAGATGTTCGGCTGCAGAGGCTCATTCTCGGCATTTAAGGAACCAGCACCTGTCGGAAGATGCTACTTCTACGAGGCCTTATATTAATCGTTGCCATCTAGAAGAACGCCGTATATTTCTCAATATTATTGAGGAATTAATAAATTGTAAGAACTCAGAACCTGCTTCAAGACCATGCCGGTCTTATCCAATCGTCTAAACATGTTGACGATGTTGAACTCAGTCGATGATTTACGTTTTTCTAACGTAGAATATGGCCGGTGTCTTTTGGTAGCTGAAGGTCGACTCTAAATTGCATCTATCAGTATAGATCGTCCGTCATTGTGGAATACAACAAGTGAAACAGAATGAATAGTCTTTCTAAGTCATTGCGTAGGCCGATTTGCCTAAAACAACCCATGGTGTTAACCAGATGATAGTTTCTGGAAAACGATAGCACCACGGTCTTCGAAAATATTATAGCAGCCTATGCAATGTTCGTTAATGCCTACCGTCGTTTTAATATGTTTTGATTTCTGTTCTTTAAATCCAAATCTTTGAACATAATACAAATTTCGACGGCTTGCAATTATGGATCAATATGGTCATCACTTGCAACCGCTTGCACAGTATGGAATCGAAGAGCTCGCCCAGTAGATGCGCCAAATGGGAATAAAAACTATGACATCCATGTCATATTTGAAGATCGACTGTATGTTTGGGTCAATATGTCATCAACACACGGATCTAGATTGAAATTCTGCAAACTAACTCGCATCCCTGAACCTGTATTCTTCTTCCTAACTAATTTCTTACTTAAGCGTTTCGCTTGAATGTAACACTTGCACGTGCCAACGGTTATATGGAAAGACATAACTCTAAGCCAATTAACTACAAAGGAATCTATCTTATCACGTCTTGCTCATCAAAAAATAAAAACCCTTTTAAATTCTTCTTCTGCAACATTTGAAAGAACAATTGAGTTGTCAAAAGTAAAACTTTCATCCGTGGCCTGCCATCCCTCAGCAACTGCCTTCTCATTTGCCGCTCAATAATTAAAGCTTATCCAACTATCGTAACGTAATTTGTGAATATTTAACCATTAAAACCTCTGCAGCAGGCAATTCCAGCGAAATTGAAATCTTTTATTCTATTTTCGTAAACTTCCTACCATTGCTTGTAATTAATTCGCTATTCATGGTGAATAAGTCAACGGTACGAGCGACGCGACGACGGTATGAAATGCTAACTTTCCTAATGAATGCTTTTCTCAATCTGAGACCGAGACATCTTACTCCCCGACAGTTTTCATCTGCTTTCACGAGCATCAGCCGCATATAAAGTTACGACTATGAGAGCATTTCCCGGTTTATTTCCTTACCGAAAAATTGTATCTCAAGTAAAGATATTAGCTGCTAACACTGTGAGTAAACATTTGTCATAAAAATGTTTCTACCACCACCCATTCATATCCACTACCTCATGCCAAGTTAAAATGTATCTATTTGGGAATCACTGCTCGCATCAGATAGACAGATAGGTAGAAAGATAGATAGATGGGTTGATAGCCAGGCCTTGTCATGGAGGAGAAAGTCATGGACGAAAAATTCGTAGCCGAGAAATACTCTGAAAATGTCAGTGTTGACGACGATGGCAAACGATGATGTTTATGATGGAATGCGATATTTGTATTTAGTACGGCCTTTTGCTACCCTTTCAGTTGAGTATCTATAAAAGATTTTTATAACGCATCTATAGATAGGTATAGAGTTGGCATAGCTCCCTCTACGATCTAGGGTTGTAAACATGGAAATAAATTTATTTGCGCGCCCAACCAAGTTTATTTGTCCTCAATCTTACACAGTAGAATATGGGGGTAGTGTTTGGGGATGTGTACATTTCCGCCTAACTCGAGTACATTCCTTAAATTCTAATTTCGGAAAAGTTACATCGTTGGTATGAGTAAGAAGCTGGATTCTTCTCATAATCGCTGCCGTCCGCCTGTATAAGCCTTCATGGGTGGTCCTTCTACCTCTACTCTCTACTGATGGTATGTACTTTGTACTTTCTCATTCCTCGGCTGATTATGTCGTTGTAATACGAAAAGCATCTCGGGTCATTTAACCAGGTTGTTACAATGGTTTACTGGTAGCATGGGGTAGATATATATTTTTTGTTGCCTAAAGTATAAATTACTAATCACTGATGGAGCACCAATGTTGGTAACATCCACTAGTACCATCACCATTCATACCATCTCATTGTTCGGAATACGAGTTTCGTACTCCACCACTGGTCTCACATGAGAACTTTTCCCATGTGAAGTGGCTTTGGCTGGCTTCATTTTGGGAAAACTTAGGTTTTTGCTGACTTTGTGCAACTCTTAGTGATTTTTTTGTTTCAGGAACCTGTCCTTTCCTTTTTTGGTCTTCCCTTTATTTGTTAGGATGTGGGAGAAGTGATGGTGCTTGTGCTGATGCTTGTAATAGTCCTGGTTGCTGGATCAGAATGCCGGTTAAGGATGCTGGTTCTGAATACAATACTATACCTATATGTCCTAGGTATTGGGTGCTGGATCTTGCCTACTGCTGGTGTGTTGTTTCTATGTTTTTCCTGTGTTTAATGTTCCACCTATACTTTTGATTTTGCTGGTGTGGCATTTTAATCCAGAATCTGCAGAAAGCAGGCAGCGGAAATAATAAAAAAAATAAAAATAATAAAACCTCTCGCCATCTCGAAGCAAGAATCTTTGGTTCCAGCAATGCAACGGATTTTATTCAACCTCCAGGAAAGGCTAACAGAGCCTCGTATCCAACGAACCAAGGCGGACTCTGGTCTGTCCCTTGACTTAAGTAATATTGGCTGTAATTTTCTACGGCTCCTGGTGGTGGTGATGGCGATAGTAATACGTATTCCTGCTGGTCTCTCTCCTGCTGTTGGTGTTGTCCCTGATGTCGTGTCTAGAAGGGTAGGACAACACCTAGTGCCGATTCCTTTTTACCGGGTATGAGGGTGGAAAATCTCTTGTTCAATATGGAATTTATGTGTAATTAGGCAAGGGCTTAAATTGCAACTGCTTATTGTGGCTTTTGTATCCGTAGCTGGGTATTGTGCTTTCGACTTCATTATGAAGTTGCTTCTCTTCTCTGACCAGTCACCCTTCTGTGTTCACCCCTATTCACAGACCAAATTCGTGTGTGTTAGCCAACACTTTGTTCCAACATATATATATACAAAGTCTCTGACAATAGCCGCGAGAATTGAGGGTTTTCATAGTGAGGTTGATAGCTTTAAGTAGCTGGCGAAAAGAAAATACTTCATTACGACCCCTTTCCGATCCAGCTCCCTATTGGATTTCGTATAACACATAGAACTCTGACTGGGCGGTTAATGGAAAATGAAATTACTTTCATTAGGGCGTCGGATTCGTTTCTATATTCTCCAATGCGGAAAGGAATGGCATGTGCTTGTGCATGGGAACATTCATGCAGGTACCCGGGCTACAATTTTTTCAATTTTTTTTTTTTTGTTGAAGAAAAAGGAAAATCCAGTCTAGATGGTGGTTCCAAGTGGTTTTTGAGTTCTAATTTTTACTTTTGGTTTTTATGTTTACTCGACATACTTTCTGAGGTTAAAGCGGGATGAGGTTTCCTGTTTCTTCGAACAAGTACGAGTATGTAATGGTTTTTCTGAAACAAACACAGATGGTGGGTAAGTACATTATTGAAACCGGAAATACCAGTAGCAAGCATAACTTTAAGTCCTTTGGGGATGGTTAGAGTGGAGAGAGTAATGTTTATTAGCCAGTACCGGTAAGTGTAAGAAATTTCAAGGAAAAAATTTCTAAATCAGATCTGACTATCCGAAAATCTGTGAATGAACCTACTTGAAAGCGGAAGGAACCTATTTGTGGTACACATGGTTACCTTTTTTCAAAATCAAACTGGGTCTTCAGGATTTGAAAGATCGTAATCAAGGGAATAAATATGAACTGTAGCAGTCCCAATTAATGTGCTCATGTGAAACTGTGGTTTAAGTGATTTTTCAGACTTGCCCTAACTGATGCTCGTATTCTAAAAAGGTAAACTTATAAGCTAGGTAGTAAAAAAGTAAGCAGATTGACACTAAACAAACGATTCAGCCTCATGGTTAACTTAGTTCACAACTTGATTCATCTCCTAGCTACTTCTTTACAACAAAAGGACGCATACAGGCTAGAGTATATCTCTTTTTACTGAGAATAAAATCATCTTATCTATAGGTATGTACAAAATCTAGAGCCAAAGTAGGGAGGACATAAATGTAATACTAATAATAATATGTAGGATGTTGTGCACTGCGACCTTGGGGTCTATTGTGCCTCCTACTTATACCTTGGAGAGGTTTGCTCCCTCTTCCAGAGCCCCCTCACAGCTTAATTCACCAGGAATTACGTTGGAGTGTTTATGATCTGGCTTTGGAATTCTTCGCGTAGGGTGTGTTCCTCTAGCCAGCAGAATGGTTCAGGTATGGAGGATTCTGTTGCCCCTTTTCTCGCTAGACAGTCCGCCGCCTCGTTATCAATGATGCCCACATGGCCTTGTATCCAGCAGACAGATACTTTGTTTATCTTGCCCAATTTGTTGAAACTTTGTAAGCATTCCCATACAAGTTTGGATATAATGACAAAGGAGTCCAGTGCTTTGATAGCTGCTTAACTATCTGACATTGTTGCTATGTTACAGTTTCTGTAATTCTTTTCGAGATTGATTCGAACGCATCTTTCTATGGCGCATACTTCTGCTTGAAAGATGCTGGTACTCTTGCCCAAGGATTCATGGTGTTTCGTTCTTGGCTCAAACACTCCTACACCAGTTCCTTCGTCAGTTCTCGAGTCGTCTGTATACCACTTTATCGTGTGGTTGCTCAGTCCATAGATCGTGGATCATCGCTCCATTCTTTCTGGTTGCTGAACTTCGTTTAGAAATTTTTTTCAAAGTTATATTTCTTAATGCTATAATCTCTTGGAATAGCCAAGAGTGGAAGTTTTCCGAGTAGTCCATTATATTCTTTCGTACTAATGCATTTTCCCTTTCCAGTTTCTTCTTTTGCTACGAGTATTCTGAGAATAGTTTTATTCGCCGCCTCTGAGACAATGAGGTGTAGGGGAGTTAATTCAAATAGCACCTCCATTGCAGCAGTTGGGCATGTACGTATTGCGCCGGTGATGCATAGGCACGCCAGTCTTTGCACCTTGTTGAGAGATTCTCTCTTTGTGACAAGACTGGTTCGTTTTGCCCATGCAACTGCACCATATGTGATCATTGGTCTCACACTCGCTATGTACATCCATCGCAGAATGTGAGGGGTACAGCCCCACGACTTGCCCACTAGGCTCTTGCATATCATAAGAGCACGGGTTGCCTTTCTAGCAGTTTCCTCAGTGTGGTTCTTCCAGAGCAGTTTGATGTGAAGTATCTGGGACTATATCCAGACAGTATTGACCGCTATCAGTGTCGTGCCTGACAATTGGATTTCTTTGAGTCTTTGTAGTTTTCTTTTCTTTGTGAATGACACTATCGAGGTCTTATCCGAATTGATGTTCAGCCCGGCCGTGAGGCACCATTTCTGAGTTACTCCCAGACCTCGTTGTGTAATGTCGCAGAGGGTTTCTTCGATCTGTCCTCTGGCAATTAATACTATGTCATCAGCGTACGCCTGGCAGCTGATTGCCAAGGTTGGTTAATTTTTCCAGTAGTTCAGTAGCTGCTGTTTTTGTCTCTGCTGATCTAGTGTTCAGCAGTTACCACATCCATATGGATACTGTGTTGTTGGCTCCTTTCCGTTGTAGGGCCCGTTTGAAAGCCTCATGCGAGGTATTGTCAAACGTCCCCTCAATATCAAGAAAGGCACACAATGCTATCTCCTTTGAATTCAGAGCACTTTGGATAGTTTCTGTAAGCTGATACAGGGCCGTCCCTGACGATCTGCCTGCCCTGTATGTATGTTGATTATGATGCAGAGGGGACATACTCAGTGTTTCCTCCCTCAGGTAATTATCCACAGCCTTCTCTATTGTTTTAAGAAGAAAAGAAGTGAGGTTGAGAGCACATATAGTATGTGTGTATAACACAACGCAACTTAAAACCGCCTGACTGTGAAACGCTCTTCCAAATTCGAGAATCGGTCACATCCAAAAGTTCTGTTTTCTTTAGGATTCTCTTTAATAGATCCTTTGTAAAACAAAGATGTAAGTTGGTCCATTCAAAACGACTTCACTGTAACTTATTGGAGCACAAGAGGACATGAATATGGCGATAAACGATTGTTTGCAGTGAATAGGACAACCGATATCTCATGTTGAATTGGTCACACTCTATATTTCCTTCTATCAAATATAAGCAAGAAGCTTAGTGGAGCATACAAACGTCGAACGTGAACAATGGATATAAGTTTCCATCGATGGATCACAAGCAGGTTTCAAAGGATAGCAGGGAATACAATTACGTGGTGAATGAATGAAGAGTTGCAGTTGCAGTTTATTATTATCTTTAGCCTAGCTTGAGCGTGAAGCTGATATTAATAAAAGTACCGTGTGGTGCCATCATCACCCTCACCAAGAGCGCACTAGTCCCGACGCAGATAGATGTTTAGGGAAGATTTTCTTTGGGTTTTTCTCTTGTGCTAAGACCCAGTTAATTTCTCTTCCTTTCCATGGCGATCGGAAAAGCTTTTTTCTATCAAAATAGTTTGAAAGCTGTTACCATTAGAGATACATACTTAACCTATGCATTAAGAGTGAAACTAAGTGTTAAACAAACAAATTTCATCGCACTTATGGGAAAGTAGCAGTCAGACAACAGGTGCATGAGACAGAATAGTCCTTATCATATTTACAGGGTGGTCCAAACACAAGGTTTATTTAAAAAGAATAGAAAGAAAGAGCAATCACTCCCATAAGTTATGGAAGAGGATTTCAATCTTGTGGATGGCTGGCCTGCGCATGCTTTTAACCCAATTGTTGGACGAGATTTGCTCGGGATTGTCCACTGACATGGATCTCTAGGTGCTTTCCACAAAAAATAGATTTACGGGGTCTAATTGCAGCTCTGAGTCAGCCAATTGGCATGGCCGACATAGTTGATAACGTGATTATTTGAAACGCAAAATATAGTTGTTTGATGGACCATGCAGCATGTCGTTCATTTCTCCAGTTTTAGTCCACAAAAGTTCAGTATTTATATGTAGCTCTGTAGTGTTCACCGTTGACGGAACGGAAATTTTCGAGGTAAACTGGGCCAATGATGATATTTCTATAAAATACGCACTGAACTATGTATAACTCCTTGTGAATGCTCTGGCTTCTCGACTATTAAATTGTATGGGTTCCCCGAACGCCAGATGCGACAAGTTTATTTGTTAACATAGTTGCGAAGATGTAGATGCGCCTGTCAGAACATATAATTATTCGGCCAAATTCGAGCTGCTATAAGGCCAAGCTAAGAAACGATAACCAAGCGGGTTATCTCTGTGCTTTAATTGACTTGTCAATTGGACTTTCTTAGGAAAAGACCTTAGATCTTTGTGCGAAATTCCCATCAGGCTGTTTCGTGAAATTGTAAGCCATATCCTCATCGATAAATAACTTACGACGACGGAGACCGTAACTGAGTGTTGCAATAAAGCTGGACAGGCTTTGTGACAGGCGCCCTAGATGCTTTATTTAGCCCTCAACTTCATTTAACTCACCGTTTGGGCAACACAGAACTCACTTTTGGGAGCTAAGTCTGGAGTTTTTCTGGAAAATATTCATCCAGCAAATTCATGTAATTTCGTTCAAAGAAGACGCACCAAGAACTAGCTTTTGGACAACGGAAAGGTCGGAGTTTAATTAAGAGATTTTTAGACTTTCTCACAAAGCTATTTATTATGAATGGTTTTGGCTGTCCTGGCTGTTCTTCGAAGTCAGAAGCCACATACAATTTGAATCTACACTTGGCCCATCGCTCAATGTCCCGATCTGAGAAACACAAACTATTTCAACATGGAGTGCCAGCCCACTTATGGTAGAATGTGAACAGGATGTTAACTGTTTTCAAAACTCACTTTTGTCCTACCTCATCGGAAACCTTGCTACTCCATCGAAAAGTATACTATACCCTAGCTCTTCCGAATTTGAAAGAATTATAGGTTAAGCCAATCGATCTTCATTTTTTGTACAGGAAAGAGTTTGTAATCAGAACAATCAAATGATTCAAGCATTACCCCGCATCTGGCATATGAAGACCAGTGCCTTTGTGTGACTTTAAAGAACCAAGCGAAGGAAGACTTCATTATATCTGGAAAAAGCTATGAGACGGAAATCTACACATAAAATTAGAATCTTGACATTTTGAAGTTCTTTCAAGGCTTCTTCTATCTAATGACAGCTTATTAAACCCACAACCTTCATTGCAAAGGCTGGTGTCTCAAAACTGCTTCAGTCATTTTAACTCCAGAAGGGAAGAACGTGTAAGAACGACTTGCCACAGCTTCGAATTTTCAATGAGTGGGCTTTCGAAAAGCTTGAGGAAGATCCACTTTTTTATCGAAAAAGTGTCTTCCGCGACGGAGCTCATTTCTGGTTGAATGTGTACGATAATAAACAAAAATTTTCTATTTGGTCCGATGAGCAATTTCAGGTAATACAAGAGCTGCCAATACAGCCGGAAAAATGCACTGTTTGGTGCTGTTTATGGTCCCGCGGAATCATTGGCCCGTATTTTTTCAAAGACGAACGTGAGAACACGTAATCGTGATGATTTTGAACTTTTTTTTTTGCTCAAGTACACAAGCAAGACTGCACTACATGCCACACAACACGCGAATTGCTGAACCTATTATGAAATGAATTCGGTGAGCAATTTATCTCTCATTTTGAACCGGTGAATTGGCGGGCTAGATCGAGCGATTTGACGAATTTAAACTAATTTTGCTATGGAAACACGTCAAATCACTCATTTATGTCGATAAGCTAGCGTCAAATGCAGCCTTGGAAGACAACATTACATATGTTATAAGCGAGATACCATACCACACGATAGATAAACATTGTTTAATAGATAACTTTTCATTCCCTTATCATATTACTTCCAACTGTGATGATGTTTTTACCAATAGTAGTTCCTATTGTAATAACAAACTTTTTGTAGTGCACCAGAATGTCAAAAGTTTGAGAGAAAACTTTCCAGAACTTGTTAATCATCTTGATTCTTTTAGTTGCATTCCAAATATTATCGTTGTTTCTGGAATTTGGATATACAGCTTTGTTATTCCTGGATTCACTTTTTATTCTAACATGAATTAAAAGTACGCAGCAGGTGGTGTCGGCTGCTTTGTAAAAGATGAATATTTGATTCTCTGTGTTCAATATATCGATTTACTATCTGCAGATGTCTTAAAAGTTTCGATTAAAATTAACCATGAAGTGTTTTATGATGTTCATAAAAGAGTTCTTTGATCTAATAGAAAAGGAAAAAGGGGCTTTAACATTGACATTCTGAATAGTTGTGAAACTGTTTCGAGTTAGTTAGATCTTTTGGCATCACTAGGCCTAGCTTGTTTCATTAATGAGCCTACTAGGTCTGCATCTGGTACATGTTCAGATCATATCTATGTATGAACGTTTCAGTAATGTCTCTTGGATTAATTGTGAGAAATTTCTACTTGATCTTATGTTAACTGACCACTGCATGACAGGACCCATCGTAAATTACTCTAGAAGCAATATTTGTAAAAATCCTAAATCCCCTAGTGAGGTTATGAAAATTAACTTCCTTGGATCTCAAGATTCTTAGGGAACAAAGTGAATTACAAAAACAAGCTTAGAATCAATATATAAAAAACTTGTGCGCCGAAAAAAAAACAGGTGATTCCTAATTGCCGCGATACATATTTTCGTAATCGATGGAATTTAGCTAAAGGAAATTTGAAAAATGAATGGCAAATAGTGAACAGTATTCTAAATAATTCTTCGTCTTGAAAAAAACCTACTGTTATACGTGTCGATGACCGCGAGGTTTTCGATAAACTTGTCATTGCTAAAACATTTAACTGCTATTTCACTAAAATAGCCTTCAGCTTACAACCTAGGCCAGTACAACCGATTTGTTCTTTATGTTCGTCCTGTAATAGTAGTGCCAAACCACTTCAAGGAAACAGATTTGTATATAACGCCATAACTCCGCTTGAGGTGTTAAGAGTTTAATGCTGATGGCATTTCGAACCTGGTTTTTTAAAAAAATTGCATTTTTCTTGGTTGACGTATTGGCAGATGTCTTTAATCGTTATATTTTTACTTGGATATTTCCACAAGCCTTGAAAGCCTTTGTTTAAAAAAGGTTCTGCTGCAGAGTTAATGTAACTACAGGGTTAACTCACTTCTTCCTTACTTACTTACTTTAGGTGGCGCTACAATCCGGAGTGGACCTGGGCCTCAGTCAACAAGCTTCTCCAGCCAGATCGATCCCTGGCTATCTGCCTCCAGTTTCGCACGCTAAGTTGGCTGAGGTCCTCTTCCACTTGCGTGCGCCACCTGAGTCTTGGCCTTCCTCTACTGCGCTGTCCCTCGGGGGCGGATTCGAAGACTTTTCGGACCGGAGCATTGGTGTCCATGCGCTTTGCTACTCAATTGCCTTCTTAGTCCAAAGAAACAGCGGTTGGCAAGAGTTATTCTTCGCTTGATCTCAGCGCTGGTGTCGTTGTCTGTGTTTATAGCAGAGCCTAGGTAGACAAAGTCCTTAAGTACCTCAAAGTTTATCTGTCTAAGGTGACGTTCTGCCCGAGACTTCGGTGTTGGTTGTCCTTTTTGCTTGACAGCATATACTCGGTCTTGTCTTCATTGACCGCTAAACCCATTTTCGCCGCTTCCGTCTCAATACTCGCGAAAGCGCCACTGACATCACGCTGCTTTCTCCCGATTATGTCAATATCGTCGGCGTATGCGAGTAGTTGGAAGGACTTTTGAAAGATAGTGCCTCTTGTGTTTGCTCGTGAGTTTTGCACTATTCTTTCAAGTACGATGTTGAAAAAATCGCATGACAGCGCATCGCCTTGTCTAAATCCTTTCTGGACATCAAAGGTCTCGGTGAGATCTTTACCGACCTTGATGGAGCAGCGTGCATTCTCCATCGTCATCCTGCACAGACGGACGAGTTTGGCAGGGATGCCAAAACTAGACATTGCTCTATATAGCTCGTCTCTATAGATGCTGTCATACTCGGCCTTAAAGTCGATGAATAGGTGGTGGGTATCGATCTGACGCTCATGGGTCTTCTCCAAGATCTGCCGTAGTGTGAATATTTGGTCGATGATGGACTTTCCTGGCCTGAAGCCACACTGATATGAATCTATCAGGTTGTTGACGAACGGCTTCAGGTGTTCACACAATACGGTAGTTAAGATCTTGTATGCGATGTTAAGGAGACTGATGCCTCTGTAGTTGGCGCAGTTCAGAGGGTCTCCTTTCTTGAGAATTGGACAAACAATGCTGAGGTTCCATTCATCGGGCATACTTTCGTCCGACCATATTTTACAGATGAGTTGGTGTAAGCTCCTTACCAAGTCATCGCCTGCCGCTTTGAAGAGCTCGGCAGTCAGGCCATCCGCTCCAGCAGCTTTGTTGGACTTAAGCTTCAATATGGCTATCTTCACTTCATCCAGGACGGATGGACGGAATTGTTGGTCATTATCGTCCAGGTTGAAAGGTTGATTCTGCCTGACAGCGGTATTTGGTCCGTCATCGCCGTTATACAGTCTGCAGAAATGATCTTTCCAAATCCTCAGCATCGACTGCGATTCTACTACGATGTTCCCTTGTTCATCTCTACAGGCTTCGGTTCGGGGTTTGTTTCCGCGGCATGTTATTTTTACCTTTTGGTAAAACTTCCGAACCTCATTCCTTTAGTAGCATCTCTCAATTTCCTCGATCGCGCGCTTCTCATGCTCTTTCTTCTTCCTCCTGAGAAGCCCGTGTTCGTCTCTCCTCTTCCGCTCATAGAGCTCATGAGCAGCTCTGGTCTTTCTAAGCAGCGCCGCGTTATATGCATCTTGCTTAGCTGCATGTGCTTGCCGGCATTCATCATCGAACCAGGGGTTTCGTTGTGGTGGACGAGTGAAACCCAGCACATCAGAAGCGGCATCTCTGATGGCGTTTTGGCAGTGTTTCCAATGGTCTTCGATGCTTGATGCTGGCGGCATTGGACCTCTTAAGATATTAAGAGACACTCGATCGGAAAAGGACTTGGCGATCTCTTGCGATTGTAGCCGTCTGACGTCGAATTTTCTCACAGCATTAGTTTGCCTTGGCGTAGCTTGGGATATCCGCAACCGTACCTTGGCTACAACAAGGTAATGGTCCGAGTCGATGTTGGCTCCTCGGAACGTACGGACATCCATAATGCTGGAGGAGTGTCTTGCGTCGATCGCAATGTGATCAATCTGGTTGACTGTTGATTGATCAGGAGTTCTCCAAGTCCCCTTGTGTATGTCGAGATGTGGGAACCGCGTGCTAGCCACGACAATGTTTCGCCCCGATGGCAGCGATTAGTATAAGGCCTCGTAGAAGTAGCATCTTCCGACAGGTGCTGGTTCCTTAAATGACGAGAATGAGCCTCTGCAGCCGAACGTCTTGCAGCTCTGCTAATAAGTCCTACTTCACGCCTCCCCGTGGTGCCATCTGGGAATCTCACTAGAGGTTGCGAAGTGAAGAGGGCAAATGGCTAGTTTCCTGCGCCATTAACCAGGATTAGTGTCGGAAAAAACAAAACAAGACCTTATCCGGGTTACTCCGACATAGGCCGGAAAGGATTTCCAGGACTTAGTCAGGGTCTTGGAAAAGAGATGGTGGCGGACGAGCCCTATAAGGGCCAACGGCAGCGCTCAAATCCCGGAACGGGTTACAGGCTTCGGTGTAACCAACCCCTCGTCCTAGGGGCACTCAAAATGGAACTGGTCCTCCAGGTTGGGGTTGTGCCGCCGGGGTAACTGCCCGGCCATTTAAAAAAGATTAAGTTACGAAGCATCAACAAGCCTCGGATATGGACGGATCTACTGTTGACAACCCACGCAAACGATTTAAGGACAATGAGCTTCGGATATGCACGTGGAATGTTAGATCCCTTAATAGACCACGTGCAGCCGAGCAACTAGCGGAGGCCCTAGACTGCTGCAAAGCAGACATAACCGCCATCCAAGAAATGCGAGTTCTTTAACCCAGTTCAATTTCGATTTGAAAAAGGTAATCGACTGCACTTTTGCAGTTTTGTGCTCATGTAATGTCTGACCTTGATGCGAAAAGGTGTACAGCGGGTTTATTGACATGATATGGTCAACCACAATTTTTTGTTGAAGAAACTAGAAAAAACAGTTGGTTTATATTGTATTGGGAAAGAAGGTCGCAGTTAGTAAATGTTGACGAGATTAGGAGCGAATTTTAGTTCGTAAATTTGGGCGTACCACAAGGCTCCATTCTGGGTCCTATTTTGTTTTTAATTTATATTAAAAGTAGGTAGACCTACTGCTTTCGCCGATGATATAGGTTTTGCGTATGCCTTCAACAGTCCTTGGGCTTGGTCTCCGACATTAATTGGGATCGACCTATTAAGATACTGGTTTGCCGAATATAAATTGGTTATAAGTTGCAAAACAAAACTAATGTTTTTTAATTTGTCTTCTGCACACTCTCTGTTTGGAACTGTACGTCCGGCTATCCCACGTATTGAAGTAGTTTCAGCTGTAGTGAAAAATGTATTTTAATTGAGAAAGTAGACGATTTAAAGTGCCTGGAGCTCACAATAGGCTCTAGAATGAGTTGTTCGGTGCACGCTGAAATATTGAGGAATTATTTTCGTCTCACGCTTAGGCATTTCTCCTTTTTGCGCAATGTCTGCTCTACGACCTCTACGATGCTTTTAAAAACCATTTACTATGGAATTGTTCAATCTAAGCTTCAATATGAAATTGCTTATTGTGGAGGTGTGTTTCGGTACAAATTAACCTTCTATTAATTTTGCAGAAATACATCATAAGAAAAATTTGCCGTAAACTTAGAAGACATCACAGTTTTCCGCTGTTCAGTTATCTAAAGATTCTTCCTGTTCGTCTTCTTCCTTTATTGCTTTAAGGTATTATCTTGTAATCGAAATTTTCGCTTAATCTCAAATTGTAACTTAGGTGGAAACTCGTCTTATATGTTATCTGTACCCATATTTCGTACAACTGCCTTTCGAAACTTTTATTCTGTTTCGTCGCATTGCTTGTTTAACAAACTTCCTCATTCCATCAGGGCTATATCAATTTCTGCAATATTTCTAAAACTTGTAAAAAATTGGCTATTTCAGTCCAACTTCTTTTATTTTGAATCTATTATCTTTGACATGCTGGTATAATTGAAATCATTTGCATTTTTTATGTAATTTATTCAAACATTTATATTTAATTTGCTTTTTTTATTTATTTATTTTTCTAATGTTATTTCATTAAGTTTCTACTTCTATTTGTTCAATATTCGGTTTCTATTAATTTTTGTATCTTTTTGTAACAAAATTCTTAATTTTGCAAATTTTTTTTAATGGGCTATCTCACCCAAATTTTTTTTTCAATTTGTAATTCCAACAGCCTTCTGAAGTGACATTGAAAACTATTTTCTATACGTCTTGTATCTAAAATACTCAATGCCATTAAATGTTTCTTATTCCATATATTTAGCGTCCTTTTAATATTTTAGACATGTATGTAAGCAATATGTGTTAATAAGAAATCAATTATATCTAATCTAATCTCGAAAAAGTGACTCAAAAGTGGACTATCCGAATGGACCGCTTAAAACGTAGTCGTGGTCGACATTTACAGGAAATAATGTCAAAACAGTAATGGCAAGCGTTGATTTATTATTTATAGTTTTCCTGTGCTTTTTGGACAGTTAAAAACCAAATAAAATCACCCACTACAACATCATGTGGATAAAACGAACGCGTTTTGTGTTGCTGTTGTGTTGTTGATGACTATCTACATGCGCTTTCAAACCTTCAATATATTGAACGTCTAGTTCTTTGAACGTCTAATTCTTGATATCATGAATTTGTAAATCAATATTACAGAAAGATAGTTTTTTCCAAGGAAAACCTCTTTCAAAGCATTTTCTTCAACATTTTCCAAACATCATTGCAGCCGCTTGTATTGTAAAAGCATCAGTCGTTAACCTCCTACTCGTACTTGTATACAAAAATATTTCCCATGAAATTAATTAAAAAGAAAATTACAATCTCTTCTGCGGTACTGTGATTCCCAATTAAATTTCTTTCTTCACTCAATAAAACAGCCCTTCAATCTCTGCCATATTTATATATTTCCTTCTTGCATAAATACTCGTATTATTCCAACTTCACAACTTCCCATTACAAGTCAACTGAAAAAAAAAGTAACACCAATCCACTTGATGGTGGTACCACCAAGTGGGTAGGAGTTTGTTGAACCCAACTCCACTTCGATTAATGATTTATCTGTTGAAACTTCTCGCGCGCTCCTTTCCGCATAATGGCGCCATGAATGGCAAAGTTTGACATGAATCCCGAGATGGTACTTGCGCCACAGTCAAAAATAAATTATAAATATTCAGCAAGGACATGAAAACCAAATATAGTAGAGAGAAACGAATGAAAGGAGTCAGAAGGAAAGAGCATTACGGCATTACAGGATTACTGCATAATAATATCGATGAAATAAATAACAGATTGAAGGATACAACGAGCATCTATATGGATCTTTAGCGTCCTTCTTCAGTTACTCCTCAAAATTGCCATGTGCTGCTGCAGTAGTGAATAGCTACCACCAGAGTGATTGGTTGACAATAATTTATGCAGCTGACTGCGACGCCAATGTCATCAGGTGCAAATCCATTTGTTTTCCCATTTACGGTTTTTTTTTATTGTGCCACCCCTGGCTGCGAAGTGAAATCACTTGAAATAACATCAGCAAACGCAAGAGGGGGCATAAAGTAATTGAAATTGTATCTTACGATTCGGCAGGAGGAGGCTAAGTGAAAGGGACGATTCACCCACTCACTCTTCGAATGGCCAAAATGGATGTTACGACGTTTGTTATGCAAATTTTCGAGGCGGATATTAACGGTGAAGTGGTCCGTTTAGTTGGTTTCTTCGGATTCTTACCGAGAAATCGTAACTTGAAGGTTTTATTTTATTATCTGCTTGGGAGCAATAACTTTTATGATCCACTCTTTTTCTGTCACAACCACCCCCCCCACAAATATGGAGTGAGGGTAGGGGGGTTATGGTGTGAAAATTATCTTCGAATTCATTAAACCAGAGAAGCACGGTTGTTGGGGTCTGAAGAAGTCCAGACAAGTCCATTGGTTCACTGTTCGCCGTATTGAATTTTAAGCTGTCGCTAAGGGTTGGGAGATAGGAGCTCGGGAAAAGAGTGAATTCATGATAAAAACAGATGTACGGGTTCGAAATTAAAATGATGAAAGTGTTTGGAACCCAACACAGGTGAAAGGTCAAGAGTCACTTACTTATGGGACAGTTTATGGCACAGAAAATTAGGGTTTCATTAAGGGGTAATAATGGATTTTTGAATTGAGTTAGCAAACACTTAAAATAAGAATTTATTACGAAAAAGTAATAAGATTGGGTTGGTGGTGAAGTAAGGCATTTCGAAATCCAATTTGATCATGAACTTTAGTCTGAAATTGATTACTTTTCACGATTTTATCAAAAGGGCTCTGCTGTCTATCTTCACTACAGTACAAACCATCTTCTGAGAGCATATTTTCTAGACTTCGAAAACTGTTTAAATTCTCGCCTTTCCGGTTTGCACTGTAGAGTTAAGTAGAGCTGGAGTTAAAGTGAGAATACAGGTCCAATATTCAGTGTGAGAGCAGGAAAACGTCATCAGTTCAGTAGAGATGGTAGAATTATGATCAAAAAAGTCCATCTCAGCGCCATGTTTCCTTTTAGGATAAAAACACTGATTACTATAAGGAATAGCAATGGCAAAAAAATGCCGATCTTACTGTACTTCGCTGCAAAATTCAACAACATCATCAAAACAGTACTTTATAATGTTTCCATGCGGCCTCCCACCTAAGTTCTACTTACTTACCGGCCACAATGCTGTTTTAATTCGGTCGTAACCGATAGTTTCAGCGTTACTGAGGCCGTGACTTACACCAAAGGGTTATCGTCTTATAATAGCGTATTATGTTACTTTCTTAGCTCGCATCTTCAGCGAAAACCTCATCTCGACTCAAGCTACACAAAGCCTTTAAGAAATCGATGAGCAATAAAGTAGGTGGATACCTATACTCTGTTGATGTGGTCAATACAGCGGACTGTAACCTGAAAGGCTGCCTGTTCAATGGGGAGCTTTGAATAAATTCATTCTTTCACTAGATCATGTATTATTTTAGCTGTGTTAGTTTGACTACAACTAAAAGAATCGATATATCTCTCCACTTGCAATGGGAAGCTTTCATTGTTCGGCAGTTCAACTACCATTCCCTTCTAATATTTAACCTCTCATGCGAGTTCAACACCTTCATAGATATGTGTACTTGCTGTCAGGTATTTGGCCTTTTTTGCTTTCTTAAGAAATTTCCGCCAGTGTGTCACTGGTCACCGAGGCTCTTCGGAACGATTGACTATTGAATATTTCCGCATTTGCGATGGGAAACTACCTTTAGTTACTTATGCCCTGCATTCCCTTGTGGGATCTAGGTCCTCTATTACGCTTACGTGCAATCGTGTACGGTTTCTGGCAATGTGCGTCAGTTCTCCCCAACTTTTTCCCAACTGTCGTGCCTCCACCTCGACCGTTCTGCGCCATGTTCTCCTCGGACCGCCGGGTATTTTGCCATCCTGCGTTAACGGCAATGGAACCATTGCATAGCATGGTTAGCTATGGAACAGTCACCTTTTTGTTATGTGTGACCAACCCACTGCCACTTTCGTCGTTGGATGATAGTGCCTATAGGTCCGTTCTCTGGTAGTAATGTTCATTAGAGATACGGTGGGGCCAGAATCCTTAAGATGTTACGGAGGCATCTGTTAACGAACGTTTGTCACTTTCTTGTGATATTGATGGTCACTCTCCACATGCTACATCCATATAACAGCACGGATATGACGTTGAAGTGGAACAGTCTTTGCTTGGTTTTTAAGCTGATAGCATTGCTTCGCCATATATTGGGCAGGGTATTGAATGCAGATTTTTCTTTGGAAATTCTCTTGGCTATATCCAGTTCTGTATAGTACATCGTCAGCGTAGTCAATATGTTTCAGTTGAAATGTAAGCGTCCATTGAACTCCTCCGCTTCCCATCGACAAAGCTGCACAAAGCCCATCGTCAATCACCAAAAGGAATAGTATTGGTGAAAGAATGCAACCTTGTCTTACCCCACCCACGATCTCGATTTCCTCTGACAACCTTCCTCTATGTAGGACGAGACATTTTGACCCAGCATATAGCCTTGATAATAGTAATTTATTTATCTGGGAAAACTCTCCTGCTTTAGGCACGCCAAATAAACTCCCTGTTGACACTATCGAATGGCTTCTCAAAATAAATGAACAGCAGGTGGATTGGCAATCGATATTCAATGCACTGCTCGATGATGATTCGCATGGTGTTGATGTGGTCGACATAGGAGGATCCACAGCGGTAGCCCGCTTGTTCGGTATCCAGTGTGTCTTCTAGGTGTTGTTTGATTCGCTCCAGAATTATTTTAGCTATTATCTTAGCTATAACAGGGAGCTCGCAGATACATCCTCAGTTGAGGTAAGAGGCTTTATTGTCGATTGGCGGACTTGAAAACCATTATATGAGTCTCCTTACCAAGCTGGATCCCATGCTGTAGCTGATGGGTCTTCTCTTATCCGATGTCAATGCAATGTTTTTACAGAAGCCTTGATAGCATACTATAGGATTAATGGTAAGGTATCGTTAACACTAGAATAGGGGACATAGTTAAATGTTCACTAAAAAGATAGAGTATGCAGCATTCTAAGATCTCCTGGAGACTGATCGAAGAAATGAAGAACAATGAAAAATTCTGAATGCGATATCCAAGCTGAGATGGAAATATCCCGCACTAACTTAAAAAGCCCCGATTCCCTTTTCTTGGAAGAAAAGATGAAATGATGAGAACAGATACAATGATTAAATCTCCGAATATGAGGAAATCTGCTGGCAGTCAAGATGAATCGTCGAACTAATAGTACCAAGTCTCAGTGCATGTCGATAGCCCAGACATTGTTATTACACCTCTTTTAAATATTTTCACACTTTTTAATTCGCGTGCCATTGATTTGAAGTTACTAAAGACGGTATCCGGGTTCTGTGTTTAGTTTTCGCTTTAGAAATGCACAAAGGCCTTTCTCATCGATTTCGACGTACAAGCCTGTGTTGTAGCATTTAAAACTATTCAAAAGCGTAAGGTATCCAAACCAACCGATAGCGATTTTGGCTTCCTATAAGACGTCAAATTGAGTACATCGTATACATCATCCCCAAACGCGACGTCTCATAAGAAATTAACTAGCTCCTTAGGCACAAGAGCTTCGCATCACCTACATGAGCCAAGGAAACACCTCCTCTACTCAGGAAAGGTGGCTCCAAAATAAAAAGGAAACAGATACTTGAACATTTCGATATGATGTATATAGATAAAAGTGTTGACGTTTACAGCTTTATATGGTACCTTTAGGAACATATTCGGTATAGAAGTAGAATAGGCGGAATCACAGATTTCTAGGGGACGTTAGACAACTGAAAGATGTCTAGAGCCCTAGATATCATCTAATCACTAAATATAAAGTTAAGGAGATGTCTGAAAGATCTTCATTTTAAGTGCACAAAGTAGAAATCATTGAAAAATTCCGTCTCGAACGTAGGAACAGAGTATCTTGGAGTGGAAGGCAAACACCATCGGACTTTAGGTGATTTAGTAGCACAAAACTTATCAGCCAGGAAATTGTTACATCCTGCAGAACAAGTGTAACGTACAGAGTGTATTGTGTGATCCCAATATCGAGAAGGTATCATCTTGAAGACAGGACTGATCAAAAGCAAATGCGCAAACGATTTTCACAGCAATGTTTGGACCGATTCAATAGGAATCCGACCGATTTTGTGCGGCAATTTCTCACCATGGATGAGACATGAGGCAACCACTATAAGCAGTGAGTGGAAGCCGGTGGTTCAGCGCCAAAGGAAGCGAAGTCGATCGCATCTGCCGAAAAGGCGATGGTCAGCGTGTTTTTGGGATGCGAAAGGGACCCTGTTAATTGATTACCATGACAATGGCAGAACAATTACAGGCGAATATTACTCCAACTTTCTTGACCAATTGGATGCCAAAAATCCCGAGAAGAGGCCTGGATTGAAGAAGAAAAAAAAATCATCTTTCACCAGTACAATCCACCTGTACATAAGGCTGCTTTGGCGATGGAAAAACTGCGGAATTTTTTGATACGATTTGGTTGGCCATTCTTCCTAATCTCCTGATTTGACACCCTCAGACTTCAATCTGTTCCCAAACTTGAAGAAAGTTGTTTCTGGGAAACGCTTCGTTTCAAATGGAAAGTTGATGAATATTTTCACAACCTTTCAGACTCTCACTTCCGGGAAAGAACACTGATGTTAGAGAAATGCTGGACAAAGTGTGTTGAAGTCAAGGGAGATTATGTAAAATAATAAAATAATTTTCTAACTGAAAATCACAGATTTTCATTGTCTTCCCGGGAACTTTTCACCTTACCCTCGTATCCAAAATGCAACGCGAAAAGTTTTAGGAGAAAAAGCTTAGCCGAGACTGCTCGGAATCCAGTCGAAACTGAGTCAAAAAGGAGACACCTTGTTTGGATTTGCTTGATAACGTTCCAGGGAACAGTCTGCGCAGGTTTTTGCAAGACCACCAGAAGCAAAGAATATCATTGCACACGTTATCTCGTAGTCACTAGTTGGGCTATCTTGGTGCAGGAGTACAGCCAGGAAAATTAGTTTTTAAATGGTACCTGGTACGGTATGGTACCTTCATTATGTGAATCGGTCAAGAAGCAATGCCTCTCTGATTAACACAAGATCAAGGGCTTATCTTTCTCCTCAGCTAGCTTACAGAATCTTTCTAGGGAAAGTGCTCTGTCGTTCCACCATAAGAAGGTTTCAAGCTTGTGTTTGGCTGTATAAAACCTTTCCAAGCTGCAAATTTGAGAGTATCGCTCGAACTGGCTGAAATACATAGAACCAAAATCATCGTATCGAAGACAATCATCTTCGAAGCTAATACTAAATCCTACATGAGACAGTATAGGCGCAAATAATGTAACTAATTAGGTTCGGGGGGGTAGATATCCCGTATAGCAAATTGTGAACAAACTCCCTTTGTCCATCGCTTCATTTGTCGAGGAAGACCTGTTTCCTTAAGTTATCTGCCCCAGAACACCAAGAACAGCTCATGCAAACCATTCGTAAATGTTGATAGACCAGTAGAATTAAACAATCGCTTAACGGTTGGCAGTAAATTAACCCTTATTAGAAACATTTCAGGTAAATCGTGTTTTAAGTACCCAGAATTAGGCCCTACCACACCATTAAGACATAATATCTCACAAATATCAGCTAATTTTCCCCAAAGGACGAGACAACAATAGATCTAACAGCCTTCAAATCAGATAAAACTATAAATACAAAGACCTGTCCGTCATTTCTTTGGAAACTTATGTATTTAACTCCGTTACGGCCACGCGTGGTATACCACCCTAAAACTGACTCTATGCATAAGTCCTATCCCAAGGTCATCCATGACCCCCACCCAACTAAATCCAATTTGTCATCAAAAATGTCACCCAACAATAGTTGACTTCCTTACACTATCATATGCCGTGTTGACAGGACGAAATGGATATTATTTTTCTATCTCTCTTGATCCTTTTTATCTATTCAAATGTATTTCCTTCCTGACAATCGAATTAATGCTCTCTCATCGTTTCTTTATTAAGTCTTCATCCATTGTCCAATGCCAGACACTGTAGTCCTTTTCAATGGAAACCCCGATTGTGTATGGTTTAACCACTCACCGGGAAACCGTTCAAGGTCTAGAACATGACCAAACAAAGGGATTTCCAAGGATTTACCCGTATTTGTTGGTTGGACAAAGTTTATCGCGCCAAAAATTACTATCACTATCGTTTTCGTTTTCGTTTTCGTATTTTAATTAATAACTTCCTCAGGATACAATACAAATTTTGAATATCCTGACAAAAATGCGAGTTGAATAGCCACTCCACTGTTATCCTTAAATTCGAGTATTTGTAAGTGGAAGAAGATGTTCGAAATTCTTGTGTCCTCAGAGGCTAACAGTGATAATGATGATTATTATTTTGCTGTCCAAACTTTTGGGGTTATCCAAACACAAAAACCATCCCCTACTCGTGGAGGATATACTCGTTCATATACAAAGTGTACTTAAAACCAAAAAAAAAAAAATCGTTTAATTCCATTTCCAGTTAATGCTCCTGATATTATCAGATGACAGACATTATAAATGAGTCGCTTTCACGATCGTTGTATAGTGCTCGCCGCACATGTGTCCTTTGGACGAAAAAACCTAACCTGGACTTGGTCAAGAACGTGCTCCACATTTGTAAGTGTGAATTTGTGCTAAAAGGTAATCCCCTAGTGGACAGCGGTTGGCATTGTCGATTGGTCATTTACTTTGAATACCCCTTGGGGTAGTTTTTGTTATTTTTTTTTGGTTTCTCCTGTGACCAATTTCATGCCATCTCTCAAGTGGGTTGGTGTGTTTTTGTTTCAGCCCCACAAACCTGGATTTGGATGGTCTTTGTTTTGGAATTTCACTTCTTAGAGGAAAAGTGGGTTTTGTTTATTGTGGGCAGAGGACTGACTGTGGAAACGGAACTCGTGATTAGTATGATTTATCGGCTAGAGAACATGGAGGGAATATTGCTAATCTTTGTTGCTGAGTGGATTACCATTGATCGATACGGTGGACAATGGACAGGACACTTATTTATTTCATCGAAATCTGTTTGATAACTAATTTGTTCAAATTGAGTATGGTTTAAGTGTTGCTGTTATTGTTAAAAGGTAGTGAATATCTCCATACATCGGAGAAAGATACTGTGCATCGGTACACCATTCAGCTTGTTCTTGTAAGTTGGCAGCAAGTAAAATTGACTTTGTGATTGAGGTCTCAGATAAGCACCCTTAAAACCTAAAGAGACTCTAACAACATCCTCTTCTCAACAAGTTATGTAGATCAATGATGTTGAGTTTGTACTCCACTAAATCGAACTTCTCCTCAACTTTAGGGCACTCTCTCGAGAATTCATTTATAATAGAAACTTCACATCGCTTCTGGCAGTTAAGTGCGCTAGAAACTTAACACTAAAGAAGAGCTTGTAAAGGCTGCAGTTGCGCGCCTATTTTGGATATAAATGCAATCTACAATCCCGGAAAATTCACAGGCTCTTCGTTTCGGTAAACCAAGTCCTAAAATCAGATTTTTTTTGTGTATCGCAGCTACAACTTCAGATTACTCAACATTTTAAGCAAGCATACGGCTAAGACTGATAGTCCATCGAATGCAACCATTTAGTAGAGCAGCAGTACAGCGGGCAGAACTGCTATCCTGAATACAAACGAATCATCATTTCGGCAAGCATAAACTATGATACAGACAGGAACAATCACCTTTAGATATCAGGGGATTAAGATGATTCAGAGAGTTGTAAAGCCTTACCTATGGTTACATGTAAAGTGAGTGTTGACATAAGATCGAAAACTAATAACATTCCACCTGTCTCTAGGTAGAAAAAGGAGAATCGCTGAGGATGACCACCTTGATCAGAAAGTTCCCCGACTAACCACCGTGTGGCGCTCCCATTGTTCCGATTTGAGTTCTGAGTTTTTGTTAAGTTGGTACATCTGTTGTTGATATTTCCTCTAAATCATAGCTTCACATTTGCAAAAGTTACGTAGCCTACTCTATATATATGTACTCGTATCTCTGGGTGTTTGGCGATTCCGGGAACTTTCTGATCAAGGTAGTATTCTGCACCTAACTACACAAAATTTACTGAACCAATATACGGAAAAATACACAGGTGAACTTCATTTTTGAGCATTCACAACAATAAGCCTAAATTGTACTGATGCCCCCCCAAAAGAAGAGGCCAACCTTGACCAAGATTGGTACTACGAGATCCACGATCAGACTGACGAGCCAAATATTAAGTAGAGAGTCAGTGCTTGATGATGGAGCAACGGATGAATTCCCCAGATGGAATCAACGGTGAAGTAAAATCCCGCAACAAATGAGACCTTAACCGAGCTACTCCGACATATTTGGTGCTCAGGCCGGTAAGGATTTCCGAGACAGTCATGGTCTTAGAAAAGAGATGGTGGCGGAAGAGCCCTTAATTGACTAATAGCAGTACTTACATCTCAGATCGAGTAACTGACTTCGGTCTAACCGACTCCTAGTCCAAAGGGTATCAAAAATGGAACTGTCCCTCCAGGTTGGGTGTTGTGCCGCCGGGGTAAATGCGCGGCCATGGAAAAAAAACAAAAGTTACAAAGCAACAACAAGCCTCGGATACGGATGGATCTATTGTTGCCAACCAATGCCATCGATTTAAGGACAACAAACTTCGGGTATGCACTTGGAATGTTAGGTCCCTTACAGGCCACCTGCAGCCGAACAACTAACGGAGGCCAAAGACTGATCGACTTTCGGATTTGTTGTTGTGGGGAGACTTAGTTAAGAAGTTTTGAGTTTCCAGCACGTGAACGAGCATCTCGAAGCAATCCACATCAAAGCTTAATTTTCCAACATTCCACGCAAGTGGAAAGGAACCTCAGCCTATCTAGCGTGCGAAACTGGAGGCAGCTAGCTAGGGATCGAAGTGGCTGGAGACGCTTGTTGACTGAGGCCCAGGTCCACCCCGGACTGTAGCGCCACTTAAAGTAAGTAAGTAAGCCTGATATGCGCGCACGCACTATAGAGGAGAAAGATGAAGACACCAAAGAGCTCTTGGACAAGACCTATGAGCAATGCCCTAGCTACGACACTAAACTTATCCTCGGCGATTTTAATGCAAAGCTAGGAAGAAAGGGCACCTTCGTTGGTAATGCTGGAGATATGGGCTGCACGACACCACCTCCGATAGTGGATTCAGGCTAATCGATTTTGCGGCGGACGAAACATTGTCGTAGCTAGCACGCGGTTTCCCCACCCCGATATTCACAAGGGGAGTTGAAGAACTCCTGATCAGTGACCACATTGCGATCGACGCAAGACACTCCTCCAGTACTATGGATGTCCAAACGTTCCGAGGAGCCAACATCTATTCGCACCATTAATTTGTTGTAGCCAGGGTATGGTTGCGAATATCCTGAACAACGCCAAGACAAGCTAATATTGTGAGGAATTTTGATGTCAAACGGCTACAATCGCAAGAAATCGCCAAATCCTTTTCCGCTACAAGCCCCGAACCGAAGCCTGTAGAGACGAACAAGGGAACATCGTAGTAGAGTCGCAGTCGATGCTAATGATTTGGAAAGATCATTTTTGTAGGCTGTATAACGGCGGTGATGAATCAAATAGCACTTTCAACCTTTCAACCTGGACGATGTTGACCAACAATTTCGTCGACATGGATGAAGTAAAGACAGCAATATGTAAGCTTAAGTCCGACAAGGCTACTGGAGCGGACGAACTGACTGCCGAGCAGGACCACCCCGGACTGTAGCGCCACATAAAGTGGGTTCCACCGTAATTTCAAACAGCAACTCTGTATTGTTTGCTAGGCGAGGAATAACCCTTCTAAGTCCCTATTTCTTGGACTACGAAACAGTCCAGAAGTAAACCCTTCTCACCGAAAATGAAGAAATTCTAATCGTCTCTGTTTGACTTGGACAAAATTAATCGATTCCTATGATTGGATGACGCTCTCGAGTGATAAACGATCTCAGACAACTTGGTGTGCGTAACTAGAGATGATTGGAGCAAGAAGTCCAGACTGTAGCGATACCTTAATTTCAAGCCATGGAGGGACCTGAAAAGCTCTGTTAGATGTCAACCAATATACTATAGGCCATCGGAGCGGTTTAAGAGTTTCCATCGCTATTCAGTGGTAGGTTGGCAACAAAACGCGACGTTTGATTAAACCATTTCTGTAGAAATTTCACGAATGACGAGGAGAAGGAAATTATACTTTAGCTTTCCTGTTTCAGTTTTGTATGCTTCACCAATAGTCAAACTATTGCAACGAGTAGAGAGGAAAACTTTGCATACTCGTAGATTCGATTCATATGATACAATAGTGGACATAGGTATGAAAATGGCAACACTGAAGTGGAATTTAAGCTTATAAGTGATTTCCAATTAATTTGATACTAATCCTGTTTACACTTTTAAAAACAAAGCAAATGGGCTGATGGTTCATCGCACGTGGAACGCCTTCGGTCCCATGGGACTATAAATGAGCAGATAGAAATCTATCGAATTCATTTGGTAGGGGCAAAGGATTGTTTTCCTTGTCCCCATGGGAAATTACCAAGATTTGTTTGGATTACATTTACTTGAGTCCATTTAATTAAAATCTCCCGATTGATAAGGGTGGCAATGTTGATTGTTTACAAGAACCTTTGATGGGATTTAATTTATTCAAATTCAGTGATAGATTCCACAGATTCCAATATAATATTGCATAACCGCTGACTTGTCTGAGTTACTTAGAGTTCCGGAATTTGCCTCAATAAGAATAAGAATCATCCAATCAAATGGAGAACTTTACAATGGCAGATGAAGAAGACTTCACAAAACATCCCTAATTGATGGGAAAAAGAATCTGTCGTTGGTAGTTGGTTGGTTGGTTCGTGGCAATACCTCTAGGCAAAGTCTAGGAGAAAGGAAAAGGGAATGAAGAAATAACTACGCCAACTTATTTCGCTATGATAGACCAAACAGCATCACCATCATTGTAGTCGGTCCGTGTGTCCTTGTTCTTTCGTTCTCATCGTCGATGTCAGGAATAGGAACTTTTAACACAATGCCTGTGATAAGAAATGAAATTGTCACTGGAATAACTTTTAAGGACATCGCAGACGTTTTCATTGCAACTACAAAAAAAACACAACTTCGACAACAGCAAGGACGCTAAAATCCTTTTTAGGACTTCCTCCTTCAGTTCAAGGCAATTTTTTCTTTTTTTTCTTTTTTTTTATTCTTCTGCTTTCTGTAGTTGGGGTAGCGTGAGATCTAAATTAAATTTATACCCAGAATAAGGGCAAAGAATGAAATGATTTTTTCTTCTTTCGACAAAAGTTCAACGGCAACAGAGATTTCTACTTTTATCCTCGTGTCATTTGGTTCAGTGATGCCCAACGGTTGACCAATTGTTCATCCTTCATCCGATGGATGGATGGAGCAAAGGAGAATGAAAAAAAAAAAATTAATTGTCTTATGTCGCCTTATACATGAAATTATAATTATCACTGTTGAATGCGCTTAATTTGCCCTTCGGGCAATTTTTCCCTTTCCCCTGATCTTGTTTCTTTTTTTTTTTTTGTGTCCGTAGCGCTGTCCTGTTCATGGAAGACAGACCAACAATGAATAACTAAAGTTGAAGGTTCGATTAAATTGAGAGAAATCCTTGTCAACAGCAAGGATTAAGTGAGTGAATTCGAAGGGACTTACTCGTACTAAATGCCTCGTTTAGTTGATTGGATCAAAGATCCTTGATTTAAAACAGATATCGCGACAGAGATCGAGAGATGGGAAGGAAGTGGTTTTACTCTTAATTAAAGAATTTTTCTTAATTAAATGTTTTCTTGAGAGTTATCAGAATGAAGAAATTGGAGGGTATCTGTTGAATAGATGCAGATAGTTGGAATAATTTAAAATTTTTTTATTTTTTTTTAAAGTATCTTATAGTTTTAATTAAGTAGAAGAAGCACTGGGAAAAAAAAAGATTGCACTTTGATTGAGACAGTTGTTGAAGTAAGATGGAGCGGTTGATGACTATGAACTTTGGTTGAAGATGTTGATTAGATGGATTAACGAAGAGACTTCGATTGGAGATGGGTCTTAAGACTTATGGCAGATACGATGAACTACCCACGGAGTGTTGCATTTTAATAGATGATTAATTAAGCGGAGAATCTTAAACTTAAGGATATGGTTATAAAAGAGGCTAAAATTTCCGTTTTTTGTTGCCGGCTTTGTGAAAGTCAAGTGCTTTCTGGTCCTTTTGGTTTGGCCCACTTATAGCGAATTAATTTACTATTCACGGCACCTGTTCTAAGGTGGAACATTGACGTAATCCACACAACAATGAGCATTACATCACCTAAATAATAAGAAACAGTGGTAATTTTGTTACACAAAACACGAATATTTACTTAGACCCCCACAGAGGCCCGCTACTGTAAATGACCAATGAATAGGTGTTGTATCTACACCTCCGTCAGGCGGGCTTAAAGGGTAAAATAGTAGGAAGATCCCCAGGAGCAATCAAGACAAGAAGACTCATTGCCTCCACAGAACTTACCACTGGGTACTACGTCTGCTCCCTGCATTCGTTGCCTTGTAATATTGAAGAGTATTCTCGGTGCATGTGTTCTAACACGGGTAAGAATTAGCAATGAGGAGAAGAATATATCTCTAAAAAACACTCTAACTCCAAGATAGAACAGCAAGCGCTGATGTGCTCAGTTTTTAGTTTGCGAAGTTCGAATGCTGGGAGACCTCTACTTTAAATTTCCAGCCTTCCTTTCAGCAAAACTGGCTCTGCTACTTGGAGACTTTCCTATCTGGATTGCCCGTGGGAGAAACTGTCGATTTCGATAATGCTCCCAGCTCTTACACTCATATGAGAAGTGAAGAAGGTAATGTGTACCTTCTGAGCCACTCTGGCTTGGACACTTTGTGCGCTGACACAATCAGTATGCTATCAGATGAGATAGATTCTGAGAATGAGTTACTAAAATATGCGTAAGACTTCTGGTAAGACCTTCGAAGACGAGCCACTTCAAACAAACCTTGAAACAAAGTCACTCTTGAGGTCATGCTGTAGAGATTGGCACTATTAAAATCGATAACTGTACAGAGGCTAAACGAACCCGATCCGACGAATCCACTCCCTCAATACAGTTGAATAGAAAATTCGAGATTGACGACGCGGTTTCAGTCTAGTCTCAGAGAACATTAATTTAAACTTCCTTTAATGCTATGCAAATGGCTCTTATACAGGAGGAACTTATCGATCTTTCGATCGAGCTTCAGCTGGGTCCCGATTGTTTGCTCGAATCAAGCCACTGCACAATAGCTGAGGAGTAACTTCCCTGACATCAAAGAGAAATTCGGATTGAATGTGGTCTTAGTGGCTGAGGATCTATTTGCGTAACCCTCAGCCCGGAACTAGTTGGCCCTTTCCGCAAACAACCGCGTGGTCGGATGCACCCAAAGAGTATTGAAGAAAGCGGAAGTGAGGGATCTCGTTCATATGGTATTTGCTCGTTTAACACTGCAATAAAATGGCTCAACTATCTAAAATTTTATGTCCCATGCCTTTTTGTTAAGCTGAGGCTTATTATAAAGAGCTCTGGCCACTACTCAGCTGCCTTCACCGCAATCAGCACCAGTAGTCTGTCAAAAAGACTTAAAATCAACACTGTTTATACGGCTGCAGCTGAGAGTAATAATGCACGTGAGCTCCTCTCAAAAACTTACCTATAAACGCAAAACCTTCAGACTACGAGACTTATATCAAAGGGCCACTACTATGAAGAGGTTCCCATGCAGCGGAGAGGCGAAAATGAATCGAAACGCATATGGACGTATAGACAGGTGAAGAACCAAAGAAATTTTTGCACTCCAAGTGCTTTTCACAGGAACAGAAATCTACCAATGCTCTTCTCGATTGTGGCAAGTTATATATTCAAGAGATATTCGGCACCCTTTTAGCATCTGTTGCCTGCTTGAACTCGTTACAGCTTCACCTTCGTTTTAAGATATCATCTGAGATACTTCTACAATACCATTGACCGATACAACTAAAGAAACCGAAAATGTGGCGGAGAATTTTTGACTTTCTCACAGTTGCCCGGTACTGAGGAAGGTAGATCAAACTGCGAGGAAATATGGTTCACTAAGTAGCAGGGATTTGGAAACTGAAATACAAGTGTTGAAAGCCACAATTGTCTGGTGATGAGGAATATAAAAAACCGGGTTTCATTAAATCACTCTAATGGCAAATGATCAATTTATTGTACATAAAGTCTCCCCAACAGCCGTCTCCAATAGACTCGGGAGGAACCTCTTTGGTGCTTTGCTTATGATTTAATGTGAACTGAAATGGTTATCCATAACCACCCACTGAGACAGAAGGTACAACATAAAGACTGATGGCATTGCATTTGTATTTAGACTGTTCAGAAAATTCAATGATCCAGTCCGTCGTACTAGTCTCAAAAAAATAAATACGGTGCGTATACGTAACATTTTTTTTTCTATCAAATATTGTCCAATTCTGACTCTCCCAACACACGTATTTTCAATTAATCGATACATAAGTCAACGGAATTGATATCATCTGTATACCATGTCGATTGTCTTTGCCTCCCCAACTCTTACCTCTGTTCAATATTATCAACTTACCCCCTGGCAATACACAATATTCGTTCTCGTGCACTCATCATCGTCAGCTAAAATCACACAAAATCACACAGAACAACAACTATTTGTGCCAAAGCCATGACATAAATTCCAATAACCATTCTGGCAAACTGTTTATTAAAAAAAACACAAAAACAAAAACAATAAACCATACAGGACGAGAACAGGGAAAAGAATAACCCAAAAGAAAACAAAGCCTAATAAAAATAAAATCACCACAAATTACAACACATAACAAATCTCAGAAGCAAAGATGAACAACTGAAACTAAACACAACCCAGTCATTCCCTATAAGATACCACCACCATCCCTCACAACGACAAAATGACGTTTACTCTCAAACTTCCTGACGCAGAGAGCCCCTTCAGTTTGCAATAAAAATCATATTTCTCGGCCAAGCTCATAAGGACCCATAACTAAGTGCCATGAATTATGGTGGTGATTTCCTAAATGAAAAAGATTCAACTCCGGCTCTGAATTGGGGTTGGTGTTAGTGTTTGTGGGGAAGAAAATATTCGACGCCGAGCTCACACGAAATCGTTTGTCTTTTCATTCCCCGAGGGCCACCGATAGCAGTCTCATAGTCTCATAGTGTGAAGAAAAAAAAAAAAAAAAACAAAAAAAAAATCAAAGAACGATTGCGTGCGATATTTGATTTATGACCAAACCCTCAGAGTCCTGGTTGAGAAGTTTATTCCAGCTCCATTCGAATATCACGGCTGTCAGACATACTCATCCTTTAGCCCACTACCCCCAGTTGGCAAATCATAGATAATTCAATGAGAGTTTATTAAGCGTCTCATTGAAACCAAAGCCACAGCACAGTGTCAAATGAATTGTCCAATTAAACTGTTTATTGGACCGCTGATAATAAACTCACACACAAACACCCACACACATGCAGACACATAGAGGATAACTCATTTGGGAGTACGCTTAGGTCGACTGCGGCCCTGGATAAGGACATGGGTAATGGAATAGTTTCTGTAATGTTTTTAACGACCATGCCGGCCAATGTCCTTTGAGCCATTTTATTCGATTCCAATCCAGTCGGGCCCTACGCACAACATTTACAATTACAAGTGTGACACACATCTCACATGTAGTTTTGTTTTTTTCGAATTTATGACATCATCCAATTGCAATTCATTATCCTGCGGCTTTTAGCGGATGAGTGAAATTAAGTCACTCACTGACGTACGATTAATTAAGCGGTCGTCGAAGGCGGATTTAACGCCTTTCCAAACATCAAATTAATGTAAAGCTAAAGCGAAAGTTTTCGGCTTCTGCAAAATGCTTTTCGGTTGGAGTTGGGCTGTCTAATTAAATGGAGTATTCTGGCAAGTCAAGGGAATCAATTCGTTGGCTTGACTCATTTGAATAAGCCAACTTTACTCTGGGACCGAGAATGTTTTGTTTTCACCTGGTCGAAGTTGGTTTTCACCACGGTCAGCTTTTTGGTAGATTTTCGCAATTTTTCTTTTTTTGTTTTCAAGAGGAACGAAGCACAATGGCTTAACAAAAAGTGAATGAGAGTTAAATTACCTTAACTGGATGAATGGTTTACAGTGGGGTGAGCAAAAAGTGTATAGCCAGCTGAAAAAGATGTCCAGGAAGAGAAGAAATCATTCTGATGAGCTTTTCATTGAAAATGAGATGCTAACGAGTAACAAACGAAATGCCTTGCGAAGTTATATAGGTCCTGTAAAGTTTGTTCAAGATAGAGTCATATAATAAATTACGGTGTGCCGCAGGGCTACATTCTGTCTCCGATATTCTTTTTAATTTTTTATTATCTGCTGGTTCTAATCCAGCATAACTCTATGGTGAAAACAGGCCTTTCTGATTTTCACCAATGCCAGGATATGTTACGCCGATAAAAGTAGCAAAAATAGGCATCTTCCACCCAGCCAGTACCACAGATGGACACTTTATTTACTACCATAAGTCTTCGACCCTTAATAAGACACAGGGCATCAACTATTCATGTTCACTAGTCTGTTGGGTTTTGCCTGATTTTTCGCCTGCAGTGAGTCATTCGATGTATGGTTTAGTTAAGCAATTTTTAAGATTGCTTCCACCTGTGTTCACTTTTCAGGTTTTACCACAAAATATCATAGTTGAGCCTAAAGACAGTGTAAGAAGATTCAAATTTGCAGATTCTGCCTTTAGATATCAATGCCACAATAAGACAAGAATAGTGAAAGATTAGTATCAACTTATAATTAAAAATTAAAACTAAATCAATTGCAACTCAATCTAAGCTACAACTTAATTGCATAATCAATGAACAATTTGTTGATGGTCAATTGGAAAAATATTTGAGGAAAATAAGTTTAATTGACTACTGGAAACTAATTAGTTTAGTCGTAGCTTGCGATTGACAATTAATGATTAAAAATCGGCAAGGATACTAAAAAGAAAATGTAAGGGTAAGGTAAGGTAACATATTATATTAATGTTAAATGATAATCATATAGGCTGGCTCTTGGTTGTGCTTTTCTTAAATTGTAAAAGTTTGCAATCATCAACAAATAATTACTTTACTCGTTAATCATTCATTTCAATTACAACTAATATTTCGAAAACTAATTGCACTTTGGTGATTGATTGGTAAATTAAAAAAACAATTAGTTAATTCAATCTTGTAAATGAAATAAACAGATTAGTCAACTAATGTCTTACACAAAACAAGGCAAACCGAAGTTCTGAAAGGAAAGACTTTCTCTTTCATGACTTTTAGTTATATATCAATTAAACTTTAAATGCTCACGTCGGTTACCCGCCGGACTACAGTTGTATCGGTTGTATTGGAAGTAGCGAAACTGCCGAAAATAAAGGTTGCATAGAGATTGGATACTTCCAGCACTATCTTTTAATATTTATTGGTCTTTGCTGCAGTCGATATGAAACTCAAGGTTGTAAACCCTTTTCGTGAAGGGTTTTCCTTCAGAAAGATTCTCAGCAAGGGGGTCATAGGCTACAATAGACTGTCAGTCAACTATAATTATTCGAAATTAATTTTCCTTTGCTAAAGAAGTATCAACGGCACGATTGAAACAAACGATACTAACCAAAGTCAAAGAAATGTAGGAAAACCTTTCAACATATGAACCTTTATAATAATAGATGGGCAAATCTCAGCGAATTCAAGCCAATTAAGATCCTCTTGAAACGAGCTATAAACGCTTGTCGGATTATTCATAGTTCATAACCTTCTGCGGTATCATGCAATAAAGCCGAAGATCTCTGCAGCATTCTTCACAGGAGAGTGCTCTTCACTTTATCAGTCACTTCCATGACCCCTTTAGAACTAACTGCTGTTTCAGGTTCGCAGATGCAAAACGATGGATAAAATCCAGTCAAGGACCATATATCAGCCAATATGTATTTGAAGGTAGATACCTCAATTAATATTCCATTACCTTCCCATTTCCCGACTGGGTATCAAAACGGGCCTATACAAGTCTACATAAGTACGATAAGATACGCTTCCTTCGGCTGCAGATACTAAATCATTTCGGAAGCCTTACCTAACCTTTTCTCTTAAGTGGTGTCACCGATCAAAGTTAAATCAAGGTGTTTAGTACTACCTATTGTAACTCATTACCGTTTTTGAGTAATTCGAGGAGACTTTCGCCAAAAACTGATCTAGGATAGAAGTAGGTCGAATCTTCAACTGTTGCTCCCAAAACGCTCAGTTGTGTGTGTTTAATTATAATCTTAGTCTTCATAACTATTTGGGTAAAGTTGCGCTCGCTTTCTGAGAAAAGATATGCATACACGATCCCAATGGAATTGAACTATGTTGTGCTTAGTGTACAAAAGCACTTCAGGTCTTTAGTAACAGCCAAGTTATGCTTGAGGTTTTACTGAGCACTGTCGCCATTCTCAAACGAGTTCGAAATTCAAATTCAATTCTAGGTAAGGGTAGCAGGAAAGGGTATCCCCGGTAAACTAGGAACTCAGAACACAGCCACGGGCTACATGGTTTTGCAGGCCGGTGTGAGTAGACAAACTTTTTGCGAGTGTCTACAAAAACATCAACGGTACTTCTTCTGTCAATCGGCTGGAAAGACTGAAAGGCTGAATCACTTTAAAATGTGCTCTCGTTTTAATCCAACACTCAAGTGTACATTGGATAATTTACACTATCTCCTACGGCCCTTACTGTGATGATTGCAACGACTGTGCGGGGCACCTTCTCAAGGAGTATAAAAGTCGCAGTAGGCTGCGAGTAGTTGGGGTTTATATGGTTTATGCCGACATGACAAAAAAAAGCTGCTAAGGTGAAAATGTGTCTGTTCAAACATACATTTTTTTCCAGAGGGGTTGGTCAAATTAACATACAATGACCACCAACAGGTTTGTATTGACCACCTCATGAGACCTTTTTTAATTCTCGAAATAATAACCAGAAGCCACTGCGGCTTAAGAAGATTGTTTGATCCTATTTTCATGAATCGAATTTTTTGAGTTAAAATTTAAGCGCTTTAGAGCTAAGATTTATCAATGCAGTAGCGCGGGAAAGTTAGCATATGGCCTAGGAAGTTGATAAGAATGGAAGGACAGGAAAGCGATTTATTTCTCCCTGTCACAAAAGCACTATCGTCTGTTCAGGATTTTAGATTCACGTAGGAATTTCAGAACATGCAAAAAAAAGTATACACAAACTATTGAAAGGTCTCCCTGGAGTTGTTGTCTTTAAGTTTCCACAGTTCGGTGAACTCAACGTTTGGACTGGCCGTGAAAATTTTCTATTACGAGCGAGTGTCACCTAGAATAATTGTTTTATCGGTCTCATAGTGTTATATAGAAATCCATTCATGGAATAGATTGAGTTGGTAGGTTGTAATTTATTGTAGTTGTCAACGGTCAAATGTAGTTCGCGATCCCAAGTTCTATGAGGATGATCCCAATCACGATCCTTGTGGGATCAATTGAATTTATTTTCAAAAATTTAAACAATCTTACTGGTGAAACATACAATTTCTTTCCAAAAGCCAAGAAGGCCTTTGAAGTTCGTGCCATATATTTTCCTAAAAATATTCTTGGACTACGCGATATTGCCTCGTATTCACATAGAATTTATGTTAAGTCCAAAAACGCTTGCAGATCACCGCAGAATCTGTAAATATCAGTATCTTACAACTGGAGTCCCTTTGTGTTTTTTCGCAGGAGACAGTGTCCTGTCAAGATTTCTATTACTGTCCAAAGCCTATCTCTGTTTTATTTTGTTAACTCCCTAAATCTTTACTCTGGCCACAGAGTTTCTACCTGTTTCCACCAAGACTTGACCAATTAGTTAGAAAGTTATAATTTTTTCCTTGATGGTGCCCCTTACTATGCAAAGGAGCAGTGTCCTGGGTCCCAGCATAGTCTCTACCGGTTCTGATGGCATAATGCTTTGAACATTGTGCGACAGCCCCTGACTATATCAGAATTGATGTTGATCGATTCCATTGCCTTAAGTGCGGCCTGACTGGCGATGTAGATGGCGATACCCCTTCCGGATACCGGAGCTCAACTAGGCTCAGGTCTGCCAGAACCTCTGATTGGAAGACAGCGCTTGCGTCCGGAAGTCTTATAGACAGTCTTAGTTCTGGGTCTTCCATCCTCTGTTTTCGAACCTTTTGTGAAAATTTAAAATTTTATTTGGCCTGTTTATTGCATTTTCTTGCCAGTACTCCCTCTCTGGACATGAATATTATATCATACGGAATGTTGAAGTCAATCAAGGAAGGAATTTCATCCGTAAAAATTAGATTGGCTGGCAGTAGCTCCGTTACGACCGTGCCGTGTCCGAAGCTACTAGTCTTGAAGTGACCCAAATTAGTGAGTCGTATCGCACTGTTGCCAGCAAGTTTTTTGATCTGTAAATCAAGTGGTGATAGGTGCTGAAAGGTGGCCAATGCTGCCGTGTCTTGTTTATTTCTTTCCACCATATTAGTGCCCCACAGATTCCAATTCAGTTTTTTTCCAGAATTAGACGCAGATACTTCTTGCTGTCCGAGAGTTCCACTCTTTACATATTATCAGTAAATATACAATGCAAAGTCCACCTTAGAACACATTTACTTGAAGTTAATATCGGCTAGCCTAAGGACTTACCTTTGCAAGTAGTAAAAAAAAGGAGAGCTGTCAAAACTGAAGTATTGTAGTTAGGAGTATTATTTAGGAAACTTTTACTTTCCCAGCTCTGTTCCGAGTGCTGAGAGATAAACTTAAAGACTTTTATGAAAATTTGATCCTGCTGTAGACCGAACATCCGATTTGAGAAATAAGTCATCATAGAAACCAAAGCAGTTTCCTTGGATAATTAGGAGCAGTGTTATCTGCATTGAATATTTACACTCAGAGATCCACAGATAGAGAGGTATGTACAGCACTGGCTTCTCAAGAAGTATGTGTCATTATAGCCGAACAAAACTTTCCACAACTTAGGACACAAAATACATCTTGCTTATTTCAATGAAAACATCGAATACCTGGAACCCATCTATTCCGCTTACGGTCATTATTCAGGCAATGGTGTTTTAATGTATAGGTGTGCGGCTTAATAGGGGATAGACATTTCCCAGAAACTGTCTTCAACTTTGCATGTACGATTTAATGCTTATCATACACATTTTCCCATCAAATCAAGATATACTCGTACTATCAGTGAAATTGCAACCTTAAAACCATCAAAATTTGCCATTAAACTGCAGCCAATATCTGGGAGATTCAAACAGTTTCCTCTTTTCCCTCACTTATCGCAATCACTTCTCATCATTTGATGAGTTTCTTGCTCGGCCTACTGTCTAAATACGAAAACCATTCATGTATTGTATCTACCTACTTACTGGATACCTCCGACTTGCAATTTCGAGTGAAAACCAATTTAGCAGGGATTACCGAAAGGTTTCCTGGTTCCGGTGATGCTGATGTTGATGCTGATGCTGATGCTAATGCCGTTGGTGATGGTAATGGCGACGGTGATGATGCAAAATGTTCCCTCTCAACTTGTTTGAAAGGGATGATGATGGAAAGTAGGCCAACTCTTAGCCGTAGTTGCTTGGAGTACAGAAAAAAGAATTTAAATAAAAGAAAACCCCAGAGAAAGGGTAAAGAAGGAGGTAATAGAGGGAAAAAATGATGAAAGAATACAAAAAGAAACCAATTGGATTGTAATTAACAGAATTGCACTTACAATTTATGCAGCGAGGGACACGGGAATCTGATCCTCGTAGTTCCATTTGACTATCTCAAACCTCATGCTCGGCATGGATATACTGGTAGGAGTACTCGTACTCGTACTCGTACTCAATGCAATTGTGTTGGATTAAATGAATCGACATTTAAAGTTCCACTCTCGTCCTCTTCTTCATTTGGATGGGAAACAGTTCTTGCATGGTAAGTGCTCATTGTTGCTCGCCATTGAACTAGTCCTGATGGTGGCGTTATGGTAGTGGCTCCAATTGAAGTGGCAAAATAGTGTTGTTTGAGTTTTTATCACGTATCTGTAGCAATATGCAGATGTAAGAAATTAAATTGGTAATTTGGTGTGAATTCTAGAGTGGCGGTTACTCAATTGTATTGGGAGCCCTACTGACAATGGACCCGCCCTGGGGTTAACTATATATCTACCCGACATAGTAGTTGAATTGAATGTGATGAGAGTTGGTGTAAAGTGAACAAAAAAAACAAAAAAAAGACGATAGTATGAACAATTCAATTCGGTTTTTCGAAATGGATTCTACGAGAACGCTAACTAGGACCTTAATACACTAATCGATCGTTAGTCTCGTGGATGAACTGGTTGAAGTAAAGAGTTTCACCATGACTGATTGTTCAGTCAGATATATTTTCGCCATTTTGGGTGCATTGACTACTTCAACTACCTTCTGTGGATTGGATTTGCTACAAGACCAAGGCATAGCTTGGTTCGTTGTGACCTTATATTCCTGGATGGGCAAAGGTATGCCCGTGTGCCAGACCGACTATAACTATCTCCCTGATGTAAGACAAATCCTGGCACTGACTAACGAATTTTAAGTCAAAATTCAATGGACGAAACGGATGTGGTAAATTCTGTACTGCACTGAGCCACATTGAGCAAATGAAATGAATAGTTCCCGATACGAAATCGAAATTGAATCCCAGCCTTCAGGTGCAAAAGGAGGTAATGAAAATTGAACATTTGCTTAGAGGAACAAGGAGTTGAGAATTCTAGAGCACTAGGTCTAGACACTTGGAAATAATTGGAAACAAGGTGCGCCTAAAGGATTTCCGTGTTAAGTACTCGTATGTATGTAAGTGGTTTTGGACATAATGATTGCAAATCTTCTGTATCACAAAATCATGTATCTACTATGGACCGTGGAGTGGAAAAATGAGTGAAAAATGCACAATTTGTCATAGAAGGATGCTCAGTGAATAGTCTGAGATTCAATGTCTTTATTGTGTCACTCTTCTGCCTTTAGCAGCTGCAACAGGGTCTTTGGTAAACTTTTCGTTATCGCATTGACTACAAACACTCGTACGTATTTCTCCGTAACTAACCTGCTAAATCCAGATACAATATTTGCTTAAAAATAACATATCATAGATCTAACCAGAACAAAACTAAAATATAGTACCAAAATGTATCTCAATTTTCCCTTTCCACATTTCATTTTGAATTCAGTGCTATCCCTGTTCAAACTGAAATCTATTTCACTCTATTTACCAAAATATTCACTTGGATAGACAGAAGGATTCACTATCAATTAATCCAAATCAAGAGGTAGATAAATTCAGTTTCTCTCACTTTTACCCTCACCTCACTCTGACAGTGTCTTGAAACTGATTACAGATATTTATTTCAATTTTTCCTTAAAGATACTCTATTAGACAACCCTCTACACTCTAAATTACTCCTTCAATTACATTTCATTTATTACAAAATTCACAGAAAAGATACAAATACAAATAAGAGAAGAAGTTGGTATCTTAAAAGTGAAGAAACCCCATCAGACAACTTCATACTCACTTGGAATGGTATTTTCGAAATACCATGGAGAGAAATAAAAATCTCAGAGAAAAACTTAAGCGATAGCTTTGTAACGCGTACGATACAAAACAGTTAAGGGCGAATTGAGCAAAGGGGTTACATACTCGTATAGAAAGAAGTATCTGTTGTATGAAAGAAAATATATATAAAGACAATAATTGCATTGAATACAAGAACTACGTAAGGAATCTTTTTGCACAAAGGGACCTCTGAGGGTGATAAAATAATCTCCGTCTTTACTTCCTTTTCTTCATGGTCATTTTGTTCAATATTTCTCTTCAGAGATACGAGTATACTGTGTTGCCTTTTGTCTTTATTGAAAATGTTGGTGATTTTCTATTCTTTTTGTCTTGTGCCGTACGTTAAATGTTTACAGATACGTTTGTCTGCTGTGTTAGGATTCAGTTAAATTTTAGAGACAATGCAATTATCTTTAAGCACGTTCTGGGTTGTTCAATATATAGTGTGTCGTATTGGAGCATGGTATCTGCAAAGATACGCTTGGCATTGTTACACGATACATTGTAAGATTGGTTGTAAGTTCTGATAGTTAAAGTCAGGCAAAGTAGACAGACTTACACTTGAAAGTTTGTTTGTTTGTTTTCATGGTGACATGAATTAAGCATCGTCTTAAGTATCATTCAATCCACTTAGTTGCAACCGGTAAACGGATTCTTTCAATGTATGAGAAATAAAGAACGAGCCAGCATCGATCTAAAGCTTGAGTTGTTGGAGATTTTGTTTATATTTGCGAATGCATGTGATCAAAACCAACCAGGAAAGGGATACTACCGTGCATTTTCGTTAACATTAAGGTACTTTAGAGAGCATACCATATGTATCTCGGGCAGACACTAGTCTTGTGGGTTAGAGCAAGGCTGATAAAAAGGGCATTCATTACAGATGCTGACTGCGGCTAATATGATGCATTATGACTGCTATGGTACATGTCAGTCCTATCTCAACTGCTCAAAGCTCTCAATAGTTCCATCCTCAGGCATATGCAAATGAAGACTTTGTACCATAGTTTGAATCACGACAAGCAAAAAAACACTGTTGCGCTGGCAGCTCGGTATGGACTATGGCGTAGTTTCTTGACACTCATTTGTGTTGCTCATGTTGTCATTTTTGTCACATCTGAGCGGGGCCTACGGTTTATCGCCGAGTCCGAACGGCACTCCTTAGAAGCTTTTTCGTAGGCAATTTTACTTTCGAGAGTTTGCCATTGCCCGCCGAAAGGGTGATGGCGATTTGAAAAATTGTTGGTGACCCAGCCAGAAATCGAACCCAGAGAGTCTGTTCAATGAGCTAACTATCGCGCCATCGCCATCGCCGATGACAAGCAACTGGCTGTTTATTTACGAGAAGATGAAAGCTGATCAATTTGGTTTGTCAAGTTCTTTAAGGCAGAACTACCTTTTTCAGCGCAGCTGGGCATCTGGATTACAAACTTCTTCAGAATTAACATGGAAACCTCTTCTTCGAATTTCTAGTAGTGTAAACGAACTTATGGCACGATATGAGTCTTGCCGCATTCGCAGGATCTACACAGCTAGATTTTTTTTGATTTCTTAACTCTTTTGGAGAGCAAGCCTTCTCCGGCTGTGATGGTAATGATGGTATGACTGTCCAAGTTGTCCAAGTAGAAAAACCTATGGAATACGTACTGACTATGTGACAAGGCCCTACTTTTGCTAAATATTCTAGGCAAAGGTAACTCAACATTCTGCAATCATTTTCTCCATGTGTGTCGAGTTAATTTCGCGAAAGGCGCACACATTGAGTACGAATTAGTTGGATGACATTTCCACATAGACAGGTGTAGAATCATTTGGAGCTTGCGGTACGAGTGTAAGGTACGATTAAACAACGAACTACTATGGATTATCAAAGCTATACACTTGTTCCTGAACCCACTTTTTTTTTGATGACATTCTCGTTTCAAACTACTTACAACCCTCCTACAATAACCCTCTTGATTGCGTCTTTAATTCAGTAGATTACTCGTATTTTTATGTCTTATTAGCCTAATATTGCAGGCAACTTATTCACACTACACCGCGGTCCATCAAATTATAGAGTATTTTGGCTTCTTGTACCTCAGACACATACTATGTAGCTATTTACCCTCAGTTTACCAGATTTGATGTGGAGATTCATGTGGACATATGGCTCGCAACCAAGAGTTGGTATTATTGATTTCTTTCCCTAGACACTATATAAATGGCCATTGCTCTCGATTAAAGTGTAAGGGCTCATTGAGTTTTGTTCTTTAAAAGTCCATCGGTTTAGATCATACTATGTTCTCTTCGTACTGAATATAGGTGGTCTCATTGTAAATTAAGATTATTAAATCTTGGCATAGAAAACCTTTTAAGATCTTGTCCAACTTCGACCTCAATATACTCGTATTTGATCTGATTGAAAGTTTGTTCGTCAAGTTACTTTGTAAATGCTGAGGTTTGAAACACAAATATTCCTTGCTACGATATTTTTTTCATGTTGTTCCAAACACCCTCAGAACTATTAGTCTACAAACTTTACTTCGAAAACACTAGAACGACTGATAGATATCCATATACGATCCAGAACTGATTCACGACATTTATCTACGGCTCAACAGTCATTTTGTAAAGAAAAGTCTATGGAAACACAATCCCTACTTACTTATTATAGAGAGGAAACGATAATTATATTACTGGACATACTGTAGAAGGTACCATTCTTCAAACATCCGGAACCACTTCTGGATGAGAAGGTAGATAAATCACATGGTGAGTTGATAGCATAAAAGAGCAAATCAATGTGACCTGAAAGGAGTCGATGAATGAAAAGAAAGTCGGCTGCATCTCTGCGTTCCTCGAGGGAGTTTAAGTTAATAAGGTTGAGACTGGTTTTTATAGGGGTAGAATAATAGGATCGATCCAGGGAATACCTTGAAGACCAAAGCGAAGAAAACGGCCTTGAATGCTTTCAATTCTCGAGACATAAACACGTTGATATGGGGACCATACCTGACTATAGAAGGGGACCTGGTCAGGGATATGTTGGTAAATTCTCTGGACCACCGTTTTACAAAACCAAGTATCAAGTTGACTTTAAGGATTATCTCATCCATATGCAACCGGAAGTTGAGCTCCCTATCACACAGGATCGCGAAGGGATTGAACGGAGGAGACAGGTTGGTTTTTGAGAAGATAAAGTCGAAGTGGAGATTGATGCCGCTCATGTGAAAAGGTGATGGATTGGCAAAAGGCGATATTAAGTTCTAAACAATCTTTGAGACCCAGATCGAAAAACTCTCAGGGCCTTCTGGAAGAAGGAAGTAGTCAAGGGGTGGGGAAAAGATTTTGAAAAATTTGGTATCGTCGGCGTAAAGATACACGATTGTTTGATGATGGACCTAGATGGCTGGCTTGTGGAATTCCGAAAATGGCTAAATATGGGGCCCGTGGGCTGACATAAAACGAACACTGTAAAAACGGTTTTCCAGGTAAGAGGATATCCATTTTAACAGTATGGGTCCAAGACCGAGAGCAGACAATTTGAAGAGCATTAATCGATTGGAGAATTTATTGGAGGCCTTGCTAAATTCGACTTCAATTACATTGCCTTCATTACGATTCTCTAAGGCCGAGTGGGCAAAGGATATTCAACGGAATTTGCATTAAAAGTTATAAGCTTCAAACAAAATACTTTCGAAAAGTTTTGGGTCAATCGGAGAGTTTAACGATGGGATGGTACCTAGTTGGTTATTTCATTCTTTGATCCTTTTTCGGCGATCGGGGTTATGGAGGAGGTTCTTCAAATCTAAGAAACTTCTCCTTGTGAAAGAAGTAGACGGAGGAGACTGGAAAGGGAAGGGAAAGAGGGGAGGAACATTTTCTAAGAAATATGGCAGGAAAACCTGGGCCGGGTGTACATTCGTCATTAAGTTGGTGTAACTTAAATATTCGACAAGAGACAGGACCATGGAGGATTATGTGGTCAATAAACTGCTCATATACCTGTAATCGGGTGTTACCTATGTGGATGCTGTTACTATACCCGTCTCAGAAAAGCACCTCAAAACCAGTAAGGGACTTTAAAAACAAAATATTTTGAGTAAGTGCATCTATAGGTAGTAACATGCACCGAAAGGGTAGACTCTTTGCTGATGTACTGTCAAAATTTTAAAACATTTGGAAAAACGGAGGCGAAATTATTGCTTCTGAAGTGGCAGTATGTTTGTTTGGTTCGCAGTTCACTGACGACCAAAAGTTGCTCGAAATTCAACATTAGAAGGACATCACCAAGAGAGTCAAAAAATCAATAACTTCCTTTGCAATATTGTGAATGATGATGATACGTGGTGTTTTCAATACGATCCAAAAGCCAAGCGCTATAGTGCCCAGTGGAAGGCGTCAGAGGAGCCAAAACCTAAAAATTCCCATTTCAAGATCCTCCAAAGTAAAGACACTGTTAATTTTCCTTTACGATTTCAGACGCAATGTCCACAAAGAGTTCCTTTGAGCGAACGATTGACACTACTTGTGACCGATGTCGCCGCATTCGATACCGTGCGACTTTTATTAAAAAAAATGCATTTGCAGATTAAAGCGAAGAGTTTTGTTGAGGTAGAAGGCATCCATTAGGCCTGTACCAACATACTGAAGGACATCTCGACAGACGATCTGTTTCGGTGTTTTCTTTGGAAGGTACTTTGTACTGAAGAAACTTAGCACATTTCCCCGTCGGGTGGATTGTTGTGGTTTGTTACTCTCAAACCCTACAAAACTAATCTAACTAACTTAGATTTGACACAATCAGGCTTCAGGCCGACTATGCGATCGGATGGTAAGGGAGGTTAATCTGAGTGCCACTTAGTATTCGCCTCGGATACTTAATTCATGACTGAAGCTTTTCGGTTCATGAAGTCTGGTAGAACTTTCCTATTACACATATACTTCCATTCAGTCCAAAAGACTGAAGAAAAAAGTTTGTTGGTCACTTTTACTACAGTAAATTCTTAAGGATTGTCATACGCAAATATCTACTTCCAACTTCCAACTTTCAACCGTCCTCACTTTCACATCCTTCTGCACCATATGTTCGAAATCGTTTATTCAACGAAATCTCACCGCTCATTATAGGTACATATAGTGTGATAATCGAACACATGGACAGGAGTAATTCCAATTTAATTTCATGCTGAGCTTTTCTTTAATTACTGAGATTGTCAGCTATGTACGAGTATCTACAGGCTGTTGCAGGAATAAAATCGAAAAAATCTACTTCCTCTGTATTTATACAGAAACAGGAAAATTAAAATTCTCCAAATTACCGTAAACTGCTTTTGTCACACATTACACACCACCATCATCACTTATGGCTGAAATAAAGAAAAAAAATGGAAATATCCTGCACAGATTTACCAAGTAAAATCCGATAAATACGGCCATTGACTGATAAAAATTAATCTGCCAGAAAACCCTCTTCAACAACCCAGATACGAGATGCGAGATATCCATACAAGTATCGTTGTAATGTGTTGGCCATCCGACCAAAAGTAGAATGTTCGCCCACGCTTTAAAGGCTTACAAATGCCCACATCTATACAAACTGGTATACTGTAAAATACTCGTATATGCTTGACTTTCTACATCTGCTACAGCTGAAGAACAATGAGTGTGTTCAGTCGTGATCCATTTTTAATTTCTTCTCCAAAAGGAACAGGCAGTCCTTGTACACCCGCAAGTCCCCAGTCAAGTCGCCCTGATGCCAAAGTGTGCATCGGACACTTGCACAAAAAATGCAATTTTTCGATACCGTTGCGGTGAATTGAGTTTATTTCCTCCTTATGGTAGTGAAATATACTTTCTCCATCTGTGGCAAGGAAAAATTGCCCCTTGTTCTATATCCTTTTTTCTGTGAATAAAAATTCGTGGAATATACTCGTATACTCCCAAATGGGAGTTGGCTGGGATGGCAACATTTTCAGTGGCTTACATAAAATAGAAAACCGTACTTGCCAAACCAGTAGCAGGAGTCATTGAACCAACTTTTAAAAAAATAATAAAAACACAATTTTTTTTAGCGACTTTGAGACTTTCCAGATATACCCACCGCACAGCAATGCAATCCATAAACCAGTGAAAAGGGCAACTTGATGCTTTTTTTTTTCATTTTTGTGTTCCTCAATATCCTGTCGTGTTCAGTGCATGGAATTTGAAAACAACCTGCATACAACGAAATCCAGCTGAATCCAGAATACAGAAATCCAACAGAATCAGGATCAGGATCAGGAGCACGTACATAGTTTGGATTCAATAAAATACTCGTCGTAGTCTCTGCGTTTTCAGTGAATTGCATCATTGTTTCCATTTCAATCTGATAGATTTGCGGATACAATGTCGGATGCTGTGAGAGATTTGAGGCAGTGATTGGACATAGTGGCACACATAAAAGAGTTTATGTTTAGAATGCCCTTTTTCCAAATAGAAAGCTTTGGTGAGTTCAGGTCTATGGAAATTTTTACTTGGACTATCAGTGAAATAGTGGTATTAAGTCCATGATGGTAGTCGTCAGTTGAAGGAAGTTAGATTCACAAACGAAATGCCGCCGATTTGGATGCTTGTAGGGCGAGAAAATGCGGGAACACATGTTTTCACTCGTCAATGAGAATATGTGACAGTAGGCAGTTCGCAGTGGTGCATTCTTGTTAACCACTTCAACACTGTGTCTCATAGTCCGAATTTTTAGAGGCAAATATAAGATGATTAAATAAAATAAATCAGAATTTAGATTATCCTTAAATAACCTGACTGTCTTTGTTGGTATGTTTGGTTTCTTTTAATCCAGATAAGGCCGTTCGTAATAGAACAGGATTTAAAGTCCGTATCCCGAAATCTCTACAAAAACACCTTAGCCGTCAGCATCAAGTAACGCAGACTAGTGCCAACGCTGCCAATGAAGCAACAACTTTCGTCCCCCTGACTAAAACAGCGTGAGGATAGCATTATCTTAGCTGAAATTCATCAAAGCAGCTGAAACTAACGATTAAACGGAGTGTTTACAGCTGCTGGAAATGACTTATGGGTATATCAACTGGAGCATATACTCGTATATACTCGTATCAACATTCCTGCCAAAATCATCCGCTCACCGCTGCTTAAACATGGGTTCCGACTAAACAAAGAATGTTACAGGTGAAACAAAGCTGCAAACTCTTCTCAATCGCTGTTGCTTTGGGATAAGAAGTCAGTTAAGTAAGAAAGGCCATATCAGACTTTCATCATTCCAGTTCTACTTTATGATACCGAAGCATGAACTCCATCGAAAGCGGAGAAGGTATCTACAGTCGTTTCAAGAGAAATATCCTTGAAAAAAACAATCGGTCTCACCAGCGTTGACTGGTTCTGAAGGAGAACATTCAATGAAATGGTGTTTGAGCTGTACCGGGACATCAGAGGACTGTGCATCAGTTACCTGAAATAACTAGGACATGTAGAGCGGATGAACCCCAATACTCCGACTCATAGAGACTTCGAATTTCATCCAGAGGGACAACGCAGTAGAGAGGGCACTCACCGTGCGTGGCACGCATAAGTAGAAGGTGACCTCAACCGACTTGTAGTGATCAACTGGAGGCAAGACAGGAGAAACTGGAGACTCTTGTTAGTAGAGCCGGATTCACCCCGAACTTTAGAGTCACCTAGGTAAGGGCTGCCAAGTATCTCTGCTAGGTATGAAGTGGTATCCATGGTTATGTTAGATAAAAGGAATGACTAACTGCTATAAGTTTTATCAACTGCTTTGGCGTCGTCCTTGTTACGAATAAAAAGAACTTGGCAGATGTTAATACTGATATGTTTAACTGCCTCTTTACGAGATATGAGACATTTTAAGCCTCTCAGTGGTTGACCACCGGTGGAAGAACACTGATGATGTTTGATTTAAGCTAAGAGTATGTTATGTTGCCACAATTTTTGCATGCTTTTCACTCCAGTAATTTGGGAAACAGAACAAGATGCTCAGCACCACTTGTTTGCAATCTCAAAACCGTAATGTGAAAGCTTAAACGTTTCTTAAGGTTTACCCTAGTTAGAGAATATCGCATCAAAAACCTTCCAGGTGCTGCTGGCTTTCTGAGGCCGTTTTCCGAGTAAAAAAAATTGTTTTCGCTGCCATCTAACTACGATATAACAGACAGGCCTCTGATGCATTGATATCAAAGCTTCGGTTGATGGGGGATTACGAAACAAACTTTTAGGATGGCTTTGGCTAGATTTTGAGTCGAGAAAAAAATTTAGTCGTACCGACTTACGCCTATCTTGGGTATGGAGTGAATTATCTGTCCCTATAGGGATAGCTTCACTTAAAACATTCCTGGATAACCACTAGTCCGAGAATGTAAGCCAACCACAGAAGTATTATAGATCTAAATACATTCAGTCTTGTTTTCTTCCCAGGAAATAAGATTAAAAATTAACATTATACGAGGCACAGAGGGGGATTTCGCAATCCCTGAACCTGCGTTGGTAGTATAGAACGTATCCTTGGTTCTTTCGAGATCGGCTTGTGTCTGTTAATGACAGCGATGAGCAAGTTTTTCTTCATTTGATCTTTGTAGTAGAATCATTAAAAGAGATAACTATGGAGGTTTTGTTTTTAATTGTCTGACTCGCCAAATGCGATGAAAAGGCACTTCGACCTAGAAGATCTCTTGTACTAGTTTGTCAAGCTGTGGCTTAGCTAGTAGGCTTTCTACCTTTCACGTGAAGCCAGTAACTAGTAACTCTACTAGCAGGAGAATGCCTGAGTTCAGTCGTCTCGAGTTGTTCCCCGAAGAAAGTATTCCGTCTGATTCCGTTGAGGCCTGGGTAGTCACATAAAATATGTTCAGCTGTTTCGTCTTCTTTAATATAAGGTCGGCACTCTTGAGATTCGACTAGTCCTATTTTTTTGAGGTAATATCTTAAACAGTGATGTCCTGTTAGGTTACCTTCTAGGTTTCTAATGTCTTGCAGACTTACATTTAGACATCTATTGGGATTTTTGTTGAAGAGCAAGATGGCTCGTTTGGGCTGTTCTAGACATAAAGTACTTTCCCAATATGAGATGCATTTCGAGTGCTCCTAGCTATTTATAGCTAGATTGACTGCACTTTTGGGCGTGCATCAAAAGCGTTCAGGTCCGTTAAGGGAAGTTTCTAAGCCTTTTCTGGCCAGTTCGTCGGCTTATCCATTGCAATCAATACGCCCATGCCCAGGAATACACCATAATTTAGTCTTGTTCCTTTAGCTACGTTTTTGTATGGTTCTGAAGCAGTGCGTAAGTGATTTGGAGACACTGATGTGCAAGCTAAGGGCGTTTATAGCTGCCTGACTATCCGTGCAAGTATGGATTTTTGCGCCTTTGATACTGGAGTTGTTCAGCTTTGAATACACTAGGACTCTTTCCCAAAGAGAGTGAGAAGCTAGTATTTGCCCGTCTATTCACCCCCAGGTTTCCATTCCACTTATGCAATTCTGGCTGTCTGGTGGGTTATTGCTGATCCGTGCTTCTCTATTGCGGATTTCCGTGGAAAATCCTTTGTCGAAGCATAATGTCTTTTGAAGGCGGTTTATTACCACGCAGATCATGTCAAGTTCTGGTATTTCAGAGAGTAGAATCTTGAAGTCCGGCTAGTCGCAAATATCTAATTCTTTGGTTTGTGCTATACTTGCTGAGCTGCGTTAGGTCCCTTTACTGGTTAATTAGTGGAAGGCTGTTCGAACTATAATTACTTCTATAGCAGCTGTGGGGCAGATCCGATAGACACCGGAAATACTCAGACATGCAAGACGATGCATTTTTTTGAGCATTGAAATGCGTGGTTTCAGTCCACTACACTACACTACAGTCCACTGTCCCTCCATACATGCGACACTTTTGTGTTGGTTGCTTTAGTTGTTTTATTTTTTAAATGAGAGTTCAAATTCAGCTTTTTTTTAACAAGGATTACTCCCAGATATTTGACTGTGGAAGTAAACAGAGAACTTACTAAATAGTTGCCTCGTGCCAATATACCTTATACTTTTTCGGCCACACTCGACCTATGCATTTAATAGCAGATATTCCTTCTTCGCACGGACGCAAGAGGGTCGTTTTGGCTGCAATTTCTTCCTATTGGTGCGTTACGCCTAGACTCTCGTTTCAGGGAATGGTTTTTGTTCCATGATGTTTTTCAACATTTACTCACAAGTTAATCAATCGGAACTTGTATAGAAGAACATAGTAGTACCGTTTAATACAAGCAGTGTTATAACACCATTAGTTAGTGGCGTATCTCCGAGCTGAAAGCCTATCTATTTCTTTAAAATAATCCGAGCTGTATGCTCCACTTTTGTAATTTGCTTGTTGTGATATCGCAAAATCAGGTCGAGCTCCAGTCGATAAGAATGTTCTAAGGCGCAAAACAAATTTCGTTGGTTTTCTCTAGATTTACTCTACGGCCGTGGTTCGTCATCTATCCAACTTGTGCTGATTATCTTTCTGTAAGCTCGCTTGAGATTTTTTAAACTTAAAAAGTCGTAAATGTGCGATTTTTCACCGCCTAACACCATCTGCACTGTGCACATATTGGCATATCTCTGATATATCAAAGACTCTATGCGAGAACATCACTATGTGGGTCGCATTGGCATCTTTATTTGGGAGACGTCACACCCAGTCGAAACTATTGGCATTTTTGAAAACAGAGTCTAATGTCCGATGATGTGGTTCTGAACTGCTCAAAGTGATGTAATATTTCACAAACTTGAAAAATTCCACCAATTCAAACAGATGTTGCTTCGAATCTTTAAAGATATACATATCCATACTGTAAGAGTAAAAATATAATAACTAGGTACATAATGAAGTTAATGAGGTGTTAGCGGATAAGGAAGATTTATACTCCTACCAAAGGTAAAGACGAACAGCTGGTAAAGTCCTATTAACCTCGGAAACTACAATAAGAAAACATAAAATAGATAAACTGTTCGTGACTTCTTAAGCAAGAACTACAGACACGAGTTCCTCCTTTACGATCTAAGAGGATATTTGAAAGCACATCATTAAAATAATTTAAGGATGCAACCTCTTTAAGCCAAGGTGCGACGTTCCATTAACCACAACGTCTATACCGGTGGATAGCATCGAATACCATTCACAGCAACACCCTTCAACTGCTATAAGTTCAAACTTGTTTCTCTTAAGACAACAAAATCAACAAAAGAACAGAGAAAACAGGAAGGCTAAAGAAATGGTTTCTCAAAGACGACAGGATCTCATTTAAAATAAACACTAGGCGTCTCCAAAACAAAGGTAAGTGCTTTCTTCTCACCCCCATGTCGTTGTCGAAATTAACGAATTTCATTTTGTTCTTGTAGGTACTCGCAGTTAGTTCTATTTACGAAAATACGAGTATGTACCCTACACTCCTTCTTAATCTGTTTCATATGCTCTGACATCCTTGTTTCTATAAAACGTTCCAAACATCCTTTTTCATGAGCTGAAATCGCATTTGACATCGAAAACATTTCCATATGCATGTACTCGTACTCGTACAACAAAAGCACACACCAAACAACATTAACTCTCGCGAAATCCTTTCCCAAAAAGCAAGGTGAGTCCTCTGACAGTTTGTGCTGCAGCTCGTGCTCTTGCATTCACTTATGCTAATGCACCTCCAAGCTAAACCATAATCTAAAACTGCCACCGGAAATTGGTGTGGATAAGGAGGGAGCAAGATGAAAAAAAAATTAATAAAATGGAAATGACTGAAGTAAGGGAAGGACTCACCTTTTATCTCCTGTCGCCGGCAATTTGGCAAAAATCAATTTGCCTGGTGGAAATTATCACTTAACTTAATGATGGCGTAATAAAAAGAAAGGACACCAAAGGATGTGACTGTAAAAAGGATCAGAAAATGAGTGAAAAAAAAAATCAAAAAAAAAAAATAAAAAACAGAAAATCAAATCACAGAAGGACACTATTTCAGTTTGTTTCCGGTTCGATGGTGGTACCTACGAATACGAAAGAAAGGATTCTCCATTTTTATGGTAAATTCCTTTTGTTTATTCATACCTATCCCTTTCTCGTTCATTCATATCCATTTCATGCCCCAACTCTTGTGCAATGTCCGTTGATGTCGCAGCCACCGCTGTATCCTGTCAGCTGCCATAAAGTCCTTCTTCACCGTCATCAACGCTATTTGCAATCCGTTCGTTCGTTGTTTTTTGTTTCTCTGTTTTATCGTTTATCTTTATCTTTAGGACTCACATTTACTCCAATCTTTGTGCGTAACAAAATAGGGATGACACTAGAAGATGGTAGATGGTACCAGTTGTAAGCGCGGATGGCCTTATCCCTTTTTATCCTTTATCCCATCCCAGTCGGTGTTTCACGGACAGAGTAGTAGGTACCTCTGTCGCCAATCATTAGAATAATACGACAAAGGAATTCTTTTTGATTTTTATGATTATATCTTTGTCCATTTTATTTTTTTTTATTTTTTTTTGTCTCTTTTGAAAATGTGACATTTTCGTCCTTCTGCAGGTGCAGATAGGAATGAACGATTGAGCAAAACGTAAAAACAAATGGACAACAGGACTAGAATCGTAAAAAAAAAAAAAAAAAAAAAAAACAGAAAATGTAGGAGGATGAAGTTCACTTCAATCCGGTTGTGCCTTTATTTTCATCACGATGTCGTTTCATTCTATTTGGTTTATTCTCGGACACATCACCAATGGAACGTGATAAGGATAAGGGGTTAGCACGCACAGAGTACTCGTAACGCTCTATGAGAGAATTAGAGACAGATTTTTTTGTTTTTTTGAAAATGCGTTTTTGCTTTGCTTGGGGCGGGGAAAATGGGGGAGGGGTGGCAACATTTGAGATAAAACGTGAGGACCTTCGTTTTTGGCATAATTTCATTTGTGGCAATGACAGTATGAACATAGAGATACAAAGTCCAAAGCTGAGATAAAAGGAACAAGATGATGGGAAAAGCACTAGCAGTTGGTGTCAGTTTTATTTTTATTAGCAAAATCGATAGGATCATCAGCAGGGATAACCATAGAACCGTTGTTTGAGTACACACAAAATTGAGAATAGTGTGCCCATTTGTACACACATTCACCAGCTGACCATATTGGGTGAGAAATTTATGTGGAATTTTGTGGATCGCTTTAAGATGTGAACGGCCTGAGTGAGGTATAATTTTGGCTAGCAGATGACTATAGTTATGGGGGGGATATAAAATGGTTAAATTATGCCATCTAGAGCACGTATTTGGTCATAGGAATTGAGACCTTTGTTGCTTCGCTGAGGGTTTCTGTAAAAAACTAGATAGGTAGGTAGAAACTGAGTGAAATTATCTTTTCGATTTTCAAATAACAGCATTTTGAATATTGTTATTTAAAATTGAAATTATGAAAATACTATTTTATGCCGGTACAAGCTTCTGGTTGAAGAAGAGAAGTGAGTGTAGACGAGTAAGTTAAACAGATTGTTCTATCCCTGTAAGTCTTGGGACAAGTCATCCTCGGAAGGTCTGGAGAACACTAAAATTCAAGAATGTATATCTACCACTTTCCTATGGAAAAATGAGCTTCGTCACTAAAGATGATTTAGCGATGAAATTCACCATCTTGGCGAATCTTCTCCAGAACCCAATCGGAGAACGTACGTCGCTTCAAATGGTCCATCGGCTTCAATTCTTGACTCAGCTTGATCTTGTATGGGTGTAAACCAAGATCATCCTTATGCAAAATACGCCATAATGTGGTCTGAGCGATGCCCAATTCTTGAGAACGCCGTGGAATTGACTGATTTGGATCGTTTGCTACGGACGCCTGAACGGCAGCGATATTTTCGACACTCCGACCAACCCGTTGTCTCACTGACACGACAACATCACACAACGAATATGTAGTCTCAAATTTTTGCACTAAACTTGCTATTGCCTGTCTACTAGGGCGAGTATTACGACCGAAAATTTGAATTAACGCTCTTAAAGTTGCACTCACCGACTCCGGATTTCGGTAGAAAATTTTTATAATTTGCAGACGTTGCTTGTTCGTGTACTTTGCCATGATGAGAATGTTGAGTTTACTGAAAAAATTGACAGTCACAGTTTGCTGATTAGTGAAATAGTGCATTAACAAATGAAATTCAAAGTTGTCAAGTCTCTATTGGAAACCCGATACATGGCCCCTGTTCAGGAGATATGGTTTATCTGCAAGCTCACCACCGTGGTAAGGGCGCCAAACTGCAAACTTCATCTGACAAGAAAAACAGTCCACTCATAGCTTGTCAGATTAGATCTTAGTCTCTTCTTCTTCCTCGAAACCGCACAGACGACTACGCAGTAACACTGCTTAACTTAAAAGTTGGCAGAAAAACTGATAGTTCGAATTTGCATACTAACCTTGCACCACTCAGACACTTCAGAAGCTCCTTATACTGTAGTGTTTTCAGGAAATTCTTGACGCTACTCTCGTCTCATATAGTCGCTCTGGTACAACTGGTAAGAACCATTCTGTTCCGATCACTGATAGTTAAAAACCAAGCAACTACCTTTAACTAGCGTCTACCGCGTCTCAGTGGGAAGACAAATTGAGAGAGACACAATACGATGGCTTATGTAAGTTCTGTCCAAAACGCCTACAATTTGAAGCGCATCTTGATTTTCAAGAGTCCAACTCAGACTTGTACGGAAAAAGTTTAACTAATGGTTTGCACCTTCAAAATACCAGGATTCGCTGGTATAATCCCTGCAAAGCTTCAGCATGATTTCCAGAGTCTTAGAGACATCCTGCTACGTTTTCTGAAATAATACCCCGGTATTGACTGGGATAATCTTAATACTTACACCCAAAGTACGAAACAAATTATTTACATTCCCCAACCATTAGTCTGTCGTCCTTTTCGCTAAAGATCCCAGAGATAATCGTCTATCTCCAAGTGCAGACTTAAACAGTTTAAAGTCATAAATGCAAATAAACTCCATAGAGGAACACTTCAACGAAAATATTTTCTGCTCAACCATAAACCAAATAAGTGGACACGGAAGTTTAATTAAAATCACTCTTATCGTATCGGGTTAATACCTATAGTCATTCCCCAACAATCTCCATTAAGCCCTGTCGTAGACCTCTCTCAGACAAGTTGTCGTCTTAATTAAATATGGCCAAGACGAAACTGGTCCTCGAAATATTCTGCCTCATTCCATCGAAATAAAGTGGCGCCCCTGAGTTTCTCAAGAAGAACCAAGTATCTAAGCTTCATTCTGAACGGAGAATTGAAGTGGAAGGAAGATTTTACAGAGCGACACAGTTGCATTGCTTTCTTTTTGACGATTTTTTTGGCTTTTAGCAATTGATCTGCACCCAACTTCGTATCCAAACGATTATTCATTCAAATTCTTTACAAAAACCAGCTTTTATGTCGGTATGTGAATAACAGTCACTTTTTGGCCATGCAATGGTGTTTTATGGATCTCGTGTGGATTCTCCGTTCCCCAAATACGGCAATCAAAAATTGCGTCCAAAAATTACGTTCATTGTCACCCATCGAGCGACAGATTGGTCGTATTCCAAGTGACGTGGACGGTGTGATGGCAATATTCTTTGAATCAATCGCAGTTTATGTGGAAACAAATGCAAATCATCTTTAAAAATGCGCCCCAAGGTGGTTCTACTGATGCTAAGCACGGCGACGATACGACACATATGGGTTGTCAACAAAACTCTCCCTTACTGCATAAACCCGTTCATTGAAATGTCTTGGGCGTTGATGAGCGGGCTGCCGACTAGCTCCCACTCTTCTGTGCTCAAGAAAATTCGGTACCAAACCACGAATGGTGGTGTCAGACAGGGCTTGTTGACCACGATATTTTCGACAATATGCACGTTGAGTGACTCTTAGTGGCCAGAAGAGCTAGACAATGAGCTCCTAGGGAACTCAACGCAAACCATATGACCAACCATCAACACCTAAAAAATATCAGAAAAGTCACAAAGTTGGGAAAATGGGTACCAAGCACAAGAATCGAGCTTACCTCACAATCAATGGCCGTTATTGAACTGAACCGTTGCCGGATATAAAAAAAAAAAAAATTTGCCAGAACATTAAGCGTCCGTGTCGCCACTTATGGCATAGTCGAGGAGACAGACCAGTACTACATCCCAGAGACGGACTTTACCATCTGAAGATGTTATTGTTTGTAACGTGGGATGCTGAGAAAATAAAATATGGGGTCGACACGAGAGCAAAGTTTATCAAAGGGGTCCTCTATTCCTTTAACAGCTAGGCCCACTTACACACAGTGACAGGACTTCCGTTGGCTAAAAATGGTACATCCGCCTTATTTTCCAGGCCTGGCAACTTTCAACTTTCACTTGTTTCGAAGTTTTCAAGACTTCCTTGATGAAAAAAATTAAGATCTCGGGTTGATGTCCAAAAGGGTGGGGGGGGGGGGGTTCTTTTTAGAGCATTTCTAAAAGAGCTTCTTACACACATATAAATAATCTCTTGCGATTTGTAACTAGTTCTTAGAACTTTCTTACCTGTTCGGGACTGAATGTCCAAGACAAGGATTCACAACATAAACGCAAGATTTTGCAAGGGATTCTTCTGAATTGAGACCTCATATCTCATTACACTGGACAATGAACCACCGAAGGTCCAAGCTTTGGAATGACTTTAATTTAATGACTGAAATACAATTTGAATATGCTGAAGAGTTCTTACTTTACGTCCGCAAAGAAATATGGTGGTGGAATAACAACCAATCGAGCTGTGCCCTACAAGAAGAATGCATTGCAAGCGTTGACAAAATGCGATCGGAGCAACGATATCGAAAAAGCTCGACTGGCCCTAGAACACGAGCGTCTTAAAAACGTCGCAAAGAAAGTCCTGGCTCGAACTCGAGCGGCAGCAGCGGAGTTGGAACAAATATCGTTACGATCGGCATATATAATACAAACTATACAAACGTTGTACAATACTAAAGTGCCAAATATTTTCAAGCTTGCTACACAGAGGCGAAAATGGAAATAACCTCGCCGAAATATATAAAAAAATGCAGACGGTCGCTTAATAACAAATGACATGGGAACTTCTGACCGGTGGCTTGAATACTGCAAGGAGTTGCCTAACAAACAGTTTCCACGTGTTATCGTGCCGACGGTCGGTCTGTTCGAGGAGAAATTTTCGGATTTGTCGATCGAATAAATAAGCATAGCAATCGGAAAAATGAAGCGGGGGAAAGCGGCGGGACCAGACAGCATTCCATCAGAGTTTTGGTCGAAGATGGAGGGAATCGGCAGCGAATGGCTATGAAACTTTTAAATAAATTAAAATGTGGACAAACTATGCCGAATCAATGGAGAAGTAGCTTCTCGGTTCGATTATACAAAGGAAAAGGCGACACTCAAGAATGCAAAAACTACCATTCAATCAAGCTGACGTCATACACGGCGAAAATCGTCGATAGAGTCTTAAACGAACGTCTTCGGCAAATAATAAAGCTCGATAATAGCCAGTGTGGATTTGTTGAAGGAAGATCGACGGTGGACGCTATCCAAAGCCTACGAATAATAATGGAAAAGCACCGAGATTCGTCTAAGGATTTACACATGGTATTTATCGACCTCGAGAAAGCATTCGATCGAGTGCCTAGGGACCTCATAAGGGCCGTGCTAAGTTCTCAAAAGATACCGGAAACGTATGTTAGAATAATACAAGACATATACGGAAACGTGAAAACTGCGGTTAAAAGCTCTGCCGGAATAACGAGAGAATTTCCAGTTAATGTCGCAGTGCATCAAGGAAGCGTCTTTAGCCCTTTCCTCTTTAACGTAGTATTCGACTATCTTTTAAAAGACTGCATGCGCGAAGCAAGTGTTACGCCAATAATTTTCGCTGATGACGCAGTTATACTAAGTGATAACGTCGAAAATTCGCAAAACGCCTCAGATTCATGAAAAAATGCGCTAGAGAAAAAAAGGTTATAGATAAGTCGTTCAAAGACGGAGTATTTGACTTGCCCATTTGTGCATCCGTTGCGACCTGTTCCGGATATAATGTTAGACGGAATAGTTCTTCCAAAAAGCACTATCTTTAAGTACTTAGGACCAGTCGTTAGCATGGAAGCGAAATATGACGACGACGTAAACCACAGAGTGAGTGTGGGATGGATGAAATATACGGTTCACAGTGCTGGACAATGTACGAAGCGTTTAAAAACAAAATGACGGCATGGGAAATGAAAATGTTAAGGATGTCTAGTGGAGTCATTAAACGCGATTGCATTAGATCTACGCGTATAAGAGGAAGTCTACATATAAAGAATTCGGTAACCGAACAGCTTGAGGCGAATAGAATAAGCTGGTATTGCCACGTTCAAAGAAGATCTGCGGAAAATCCGGTTAAAAAGGCAATATCAACTACAGTCACTCCAACTGTAAGAAAACGAGGTCGGAAAAAGAATTCCCGGATTTCTCAGATGGCAAATGCGGTAAAAATGGGAAACTCGTTACGCATAAGTTCGTACAACGAGGAAAGGGTTAAAAAAAACAATAATAAGAAGAAGAAGAATAGTTTTTACTTCAGCATGCCTCAAAATAAAAACAAAACATTACAAGCAGTTCTTGAATCATGTGACGACGTCTTGAAGAAACATTTCGGTGATTGAAACTTACCTCTTTGACGTTCGTAGAAAAGTGGGCTGAATTTAGATAAAAAAACATTTCGCCAGCTTCTCCGAACTCACGTTTAAATGAAGGTGGTCATTTCCCCAAATCGCATAGACCTACTTTATAAATACCAAAGTCAACGTTGAAGGCATTCGCCAGGACACATAAATCCCTCATTTTAAAAAAAATGCCATGTTGCTCGTCCAGATTTGCTGCGAATGTCACCATTGCCTACCATTCTGGAGCTAGTTTTAAGACAATCAGAAATAGAAACATAAAGTACGATCCTACCGAAGCACTGCTGGACTCCCACCATAGTTTGCAGGATCGTAGTCCTTAACCAGGAAGCTGGCTACCTACCCATTTGGATTATTTCCAGTGGATTGAAGGGCCCTTTGCCAGGTAATCGTTAATATTAAAGACTACGTGTACGAAAAACCCAACTGACAACGTATTTTTCTACCACCTTCGAGGCTTCAAAAGACGTAGTGGATAAGCATAGATACTCTATTTGGCAGTCCCCTGCATAAATATTATTTCATTCCTCAGCTTACCAAATGACTTGGAAACAACAAAGTTGACTTACAAATGCCTCTTCGCTTCACCTGTCAAATTCAAAGCCTTTATCCGTCTTGACACCAGGGAATGCCAGTCAAAAACTCTCATATAAATCATCTTCTGAAAAGCGAATATAAATAATTTGTAAACAGTTCTTAGGGTGGCCTTTTAGCTTCAGCCTCTTTGGTCCCAAGTAAATACCTCAAAAGCAGCAATACCAACACCAGCAACAAAAACCAATATTTACACACGCACAATATCTTGGCAAATACTAAATCCAAAAACCAAATACATGTCATTAGACTTATCAACCAAAGTCAGGCATACAATATCTCCCAACAAACAGTTCTTGTTTGTCAAATTTGCATAAAATAAGTCGGCATCCTCTGGCTCCCATTATAATATGTACTCGTACTTTGAAAATTTAACACCCTGTACTTCCACTACCATTCCAAGGAAATCACATCACATCCATTAAAAGCGACATATCGCGGATATATTACCGAAGCATAAACAAATTTTTATTTCGAAATAATTCTATCTATTCGATCGCGCGTACATTGAATCCCCATTTGGATTTTGGTATCCCAAATCAAAAAAAAAAAAAAAACAAAAACGCACAAAATCCCAGCTCGTATTTTTGTATTTTTCTGTAAGCGCGTGTTTTTCCATCCAACACAGAAGCACATCCATAGAATAGATAGAGACTCGGAATTCAGATACATATTCGTGTGCGCTCCATAAATTCCTAAGCACTCACTTACAACCCCCAGAGGAGGACTTCCTCCAGTCAGACATTAAGCACAAACGCTTTCGATGATTTATGAACACTCCCGACGAATGAATGAAGTATGGGCGGATGGTTAGTTGGGATTCAGCCTACGCTGATCCTGCACGCTCCATAAGGCATACCAACTCTCCTACCATCGAAATGAAAGAGCGTCTAACTGCAGAAGTGAACAAAAAAAAAAAAAAAACACGACAGACGTGCACATGAATGGAAAATTTTCAACAAAGCAAAACGTTTTGATGGATATGAATTTGAGAATTTTTTATTTTTTTTTGTGGATTAATACGAAATCCCTCCACATCCTTGTTTGATGGTTGCGGGAACCAAATAAAAAAAAAGAAGGCCTTTCACCCTACGGGTAGTACAATAATATCTTCTAGCAGTGTCCTTCGAATGCGCTTGAGTTACTACAAGGAACTTACGATTTGTTCTACTCCTTCGAAGGGTCTTTTTTTCCTTAGGGCTACCGATAGCAATTTATTTGAAATATTTAACTCATACTCGTACATTTGTTCACTGTGTTGTAGTGGAAGGAGGCCTAGAAGCTTGATCTGTAAAATTAAAAAGACAGCCCCCATCGATAGCCACAATTAAAGGCCAAACGATTGCGAGAGTCAACAACTTTACACTTCCATAGCCTTTTGCTTGGTCTAAAGCAATAGTTTCGCATAGTTTCGAATCCTTTGATATCATTTTCTCCATACGAAGTCACTGTCCTAGACTAAACCCTTGTCCTACTTCTTGGTGAGGTTAACTTTAAAACTTTAAAACATGTGGGACCAAAACTCATTTGCAAGCTTCGGCTTGTTTTGTTTACCAGAACAGCAAAGTACGACGCTGTATCTTTGTGGCAACTAACAAGCTTTTCTAATTAGCCCGATCTTAAACTAACTGCATTCAGTTCCGCACTCTTACTTAGTCTATTTAGTTACCCTTCTATCTAAGGTGAGGCATCGCTTTGCTACGTTGTCCATCCGGGTTATATTCGAAGACTCTGCGGGACGATGTAAACTCCTTCTTCATGTACTTACTAAATCGATGTCGCTGTACAGATCACATATCTCATTTTCGAATCTTCTCTCCCAAAGCCATTCAACACTAACTACTCGTAAGCGAGACAGAATTTTTGTCAAAGGATTTTTCGCTTGAAACGATTGAGGATATATTCATCCGCTTTCGATAGAGACCGTGTTTCAGCGTCATAAATCAAAGTCCGGGATGATCAAGGTCTTCCATATACCTATATTGTCTTCTTAGGCTCAAGGAACAAGGATGTTCTTTCAACAATGTCAACTTCGTAGGCTTAAGTTGGAAGGTTAGGCTGCTGGTAGAAAAAACCAACCCACCTAGGCCTATTGGCCCGTTGTGATACCATGTGAATTTGTGATCCTCCTACTCATCAAACCTTTTTGAACTTTTTACAAAGCATAGGAGATTTTTAACCCATGCGTTGCTTGTATCGCTTAAATCGTTATAGAAGAAAGCTTCTAAGTGGAGTTTTCTTTTTTGGGAGGAAGAAGATGGGGGATTGTCTCTTCCTTCTCCTCGTCCATGCAACTTCTTCAGAAGTCGTTTGTTAACCTGACAAGCCTTCTACAGTGATGAAATCTCTGATGACGCTGATATGTTTCCCGTTTAGAAAGATTAAACTCTTAAAAAAAAAATACTGTGGCGCTGTAAGCCCGGTATGGGCCATGGCCTAGCTTTTTGACACTCATTTGTGTTGCTCATGTTTTCATTTTTGTCACATCTGAGCGGGGCCTACGGTTTATCGCCGAGTCCGAACGGCACTCCTTAGAAGCTTTTTCGTAGGCAATTTTTTACTTTCGGGAGTGGCAAGCCCGCCGAAAGGGTGATGGCAATTTGAAAAATTGTTGATGACCCAGCCAGGAATCGAACCCAGACACTCTGCTTGATAGTCCAATGAGCTAACTATCGTGCTATCGCCATCGCCAGATTAAACTCTTAGAGCAATTTAAATCCAGTTTAGGGCCGATTTGTTTGGTTGCTAGAACTTTTGGAACGTTCAATTCAAGTTGTCTTGGGTGGTTTCAAGTCTGATATTCACAAAATAAATGTTGGTGTGCCCCAAGGCTCCGTTCTATCTCCGACACTATTATTAAATTTCCATCAATGATCTCTTGTCTGCTACTTCTAATCCAATTTACTCCTTTGCTGACGACATTACTCTCTGCTTTTCATATTCGTTTCCGGACTCACGTCCCGGCTCTTCGGCTGTAGAACGGGAACGGCAGCGTATAATAAGCTCATTAAGTTCTGATATTACCAGCATAACTAATTAGGGAACTATCAACAGAGTGGAATTTTATGCTTCCAAAACACAATGCGCTCTGCTGTCGCTTAAGCGAAATTCAAATACCCAGCCATTATCCATGAATGGCACTTGCATCGTTGAAACCGAAAAACCTTCCATTTTCGGTATGTGTCAATGACAACTTATGTTGGAATGATCACATATTTGAAGTCGTCAAAAATACTGCGAAATGTCTAGGTTTCTTCAAGCGATGTAAGAAATTTTTCACCCCGTCTGATCTGGCTTCAATATATAAGGCTTTCATTCGCCTAAAATTGCAGTGTAATGCCCACATCTGGTCAGGTGCCCCCAAGACTTCTTTGCGCCTACCAGATAGGATTCAAAACCGTGCGATAAAACTAATAAATGATGCTAATATTACCCAGTCGAATGACACCCTCGACCACCAGCGTTATGTCTCCTGCCTCATCTTGTTCTATCGCTATTTTCACCCCCAGTGCTACACTGAAATTGCCAGTAGCATTACGTCCCTTCAAACCTCTTACCGTAATACCCGTCTCGCTATGAATGCTCATCAGTACACCCTTGAGCCCACTTTCGGATATACCCTGAAATATCGTGATTCTTTCCTAAGCCGAACAACTCGCTTATGGAATGCCCTGCCGAACTCTTTATTCCCTAGTCATTATAACCTCCAAACATTCAAGACCAACGTGCATTGGTACTTCTCTTTCTATCCTCCCTAATTTTCCATCGCCCGCGCTGTGTAAAATCATTTTAAGGCTGCTAATAACCCCTTGCGCGTGCGCCAATTATATATAAAAAAAAACATGTTGATCCGACAGTCCACCTAAGGTTTGTTTATTTACCTTTTTCAGGCGGAATCGGTATAGTGGTTCCAATTTTGGGAAGTTCGTCGGCCCTACAATTCGCTGAGATGAAACAGTCTTTGAGTTAAAAGAACAAGAGTCAAGGGATTTGATAGCGTTATGACTATCGAAAAAAATGCGGATATCCACTGTAGATATCACAGGAAGGCTAAGGTTAAGCTAAACAGTGTAGACAACGCCACCAACCCCACTGTCAATTTTTGATCCATCCGTATAAAAATGGATTGATTCGTCGTCCATGAAGGCATTTTGATCCCAAAAGTATCTAGAGGGATTGAAGTTTTTGTCAAACCAATGTAAGGGGATGGTGTAGTCGATGTTCTCTGGTAGGATTCTTAGTTTGTGGCCAAACGATTGAGTAAATAGGTGAACAGACTTTTAAAAGATTATGCTTCCAGTCTTCGATTGTGAGCTCCGCATAATTCTGTTAAGTAATACGTTGAAGAAATCACAGGAAGCGAGTCAAGTCAAATAAAATTTTTTTGACATCGAAGCCCTCGGTAAAGTGGTTAAGGACTTTGACGAGCAGCGCGCGTTATAAATCGCCAACTAGACGGACGGGTTTGACAGGGATCGCAAAACTAGATACTGCTCTGTATAGCTCGTCTCTATAGATGCTGTCATACGCAGGCTTAAAAGCAATGAATAGGAAGAGTGTTTCATGGGTTTTTTTTCAAGCTCTACCGCAGTGGGATGATTTGGTCGATTGTGCACTTTCATGGTTTGGAACCGAAGGAGCCAATCAGATTTTTGACGAAGAATTTCGGACGTTCACACAATTTGACAGATAAGATCTTGTACGCGATGGTAAGGAGACCCGCAACTGCGCGAGTGTTTTTTATATTCGGAGTACCGACTATGACTCTAGTACAAAGTTTTCCTTTCTATTTTCACAGGCTTCAGTACGGGTCTTTTTGCCTTGACCGTTCCTTTGATCTTGTGGTAAAAATTTCGTACCTTACTCTTGGAGTACTACCTCTCAATATCTTCGATTGTGGGCTTTGCAAGCTCTTTTTTTTTTTCTAAAAAAGCCAATGAAATGCTCCTTTCTTCAGCTTGTAGAGCACATGACTGACTCCCATACTACCCTGAAGGCGCTGCTTTATACGCTTCTTGTCTAACTGCGGCATTCTTTATCAAACCACGGTTTTGTTGATGGTGGTCGAAAGAAATCCTGCGTAGATGATGCTGCCGGCCTAAGAGTTGTTGATAGATTTCGCATTACGCGATCAGCGAAGACTCTGGTGGTCTCTTGCGATTACAGCTTTTCGTCACATCGTTTTAATTTCTTCCATAAAGGGTTGTGAATTCTGTGAGGAAATTACTTCTATTATAAAATTTTCATATCAAGTGTGGAATATTGTATTCTTCGAATCTTAAAGCTTCTTGACTATTTTGAAGTCCCAAGGGAAGGTCAGTAGACTGTACTCTATCAGCAATTGTTGTTCTGGTTAAAATAGGCAAATGAATCCAATGACCAGCGAGGTCTTACATGTATGTATTTCCTTAACGATTTCAGTTTGGTTATCTAGAAGTTGAACTCGGGGCAAGATAAGGAATAAATGCAGCCACAACTGTCGTCCTAACTTTTACTAAAATTTTTGTTGCTCCATTTGAGCAGTGACATCAGGAAGTAATCAATTCCTTATGACCAGCATTGGCAATAATCTGAGCTATTGACTTAACTAGGCTGACTAAAACAATTAGTAGAAATCGAGTATACTTGTCGAACTGAAGCGGATTGCAAAAAATGGAATAAGTTAGCCTCAAGGAATGGTCGATGAACAGTTAGCCCTATCATTGTTGTTATACAAAGGATCACATGCAAACCTTTCGTATTGTGGATTCTCACTAAACAACTTGAAGTTGTTTTTATTTCGAGACTATCTATGGTATACTACACCATCTAAGTCCATGTACCTGGATGTATGTCTTCAAAGCAGATCACTAGCCAAGATTCAAAGACTAGCTCAGAACATCATAAGCCGCTTCAAACCAAGAAACTATGAGACATGAGTAGTAGCGAAACCGTCGCTTTAAAAGTATTTTTCAAAGAATCACGACTCACTGTGGCATATGGCAACCCTGCTCCTTGCATACGTATTACTCCGAAAATAAAGAACGCTCGTTTCCCATTAGATAGATGTGCTGGCTTTGAACTCATTGTAACTGCTCGCTACGGTAGGTCCTTTTTCAAATCATTACTTTTTTCTCTTTTTTATTTTCATGTTTTCATTCTTTTCTTTTTGCTTTTAACTTTTATTTTCTTTGAAGAGAGAAAATTTAGAAAATGCCCATCTATGCGAGAGATGACATTCCAAGGAAAACCAAAGAAAATTCAAAGACCACCATCGACCGACGACGGCCGACCGCCAGGACAACCCCACCATTCAAGCAACCACCATCCAGCCGACCAAAGACGGTGGCAGCGAGTAATCAAAAAAATGCTTTTCACAACGAAAATTCGTGTCAAGCACGCAAGGATATCATTCGAGGCGCGCAAATCCCGGATGAATAGGCAACGGAATGCGTTTAGCAAAGCGATGAGACAGTACCCAAGGGCAAAGGGGAGACGGCCGGCAGTGGACGAAGACTAGAAGTATACGGAAAAAAGAGAAAAACAAAAAGGAAAAAAAAATTAGAATGAACCCAAATATCCTGACCCAATTCATACAGTGTCTCTGCTGCTACGCCGTGTTAAGCCAGGATAATGATTTTATTTTGAAGGTGTGTCTTGGTGCAGGCGGGAGGTACCGGAGGCGTTGGGGTTTTTGTGGTCGTTTTCGTGAAGTAGTGGGCGGTTGTAGTGGCGGCAGTAGAGCTGGTGAGGCGTAAGAAGATTATTGCTGTCATCTGTAGGTGCTTTGCGTTGATTAATGTTGTGGCACTTTCAATCGCCTTAATAAGCATACAACTTTCTACAGCGCCCTTTTTGATGATCGTGAATACGGTGGACTCGATGAAAGTGACGGAAGGTGGCATGACAACACAGATTCGGTTTTGGTTTCGCTCATTTGCGGCCACATTTAGAAAGGTGATACTTTGCTTTTGTGGTTTTCTAAGCGGTTTATAGTACAGTTGTACATTCAAGCGAAATCCATTTCATTTAATTTACTTCAACAATTTTATTTTTTTATATCTTCACCCTGTACCTTTATCTATATATTGAAGTGAAAGATGAGGGGATGAAAAGTCACTCTATTCAGTTCAGATGAAAGTTATTAAAATTGGACACTTGAGCTTAGTTCATAAACTATAATGACATCTGAGAGATGGATCCGTATGACAGCTGAAATGGCTTTGAGTAATGAGGCCACGAAATAAAATTGGAAGTCCTCGAGGCAGTGATGAAAATGGTTTTCGGTTTTTTTTTTTGGACGAAATTGGATAATTTCCTCGCTTAAGTAGAAAAGAATTGCTGGAGGAAAAAATGCCAAGGATGATGATTTTTTCTGCGAAAGTCAGCGAAAGGTAATTTGGCGTTGCATGAACTATAAATTCACTTTTTTGTTATAGTTTACCACCTCAGAATTAGGCAACGAAATTGACACTTGGCAGATATTTGCGCGATCTTTATGAATCTATTAGAATTATTTTGTAATTGGAGACAGTATTGGAGACGTTTAGTATTGCCATACGCCAACACAAGGAAATGAATTTTCGCAATAAAAACTAACGATATACCTACTCACTTCGCAGCTGGAGTACTTGCATAGCTTTATAATAAATGAAGTGATTCTGTGGCCATTGTGGCACTGATGCTGTTAGTCAATGTGCTGGCACCTGAATCTCTAAAGATTTGACAGCATTTTTAACCGATATCTGGTATGTAACCATAGATGATTTTGCTGATATACTCGAACATCCCCATCGGATTGAGGTACCCGGGGTAAAAGACTGCAAATAGGGTTCGAAGCTCTGAAAAACAACATTTTTTATGATAAACAAGCGGAACTTATAAAAGATGTTTTTTTTAGTTGCATAAGAAGTTTCGATGATTGTTGTCTATGGTTTGACAGCTGTCAATGTCAAATTATGTTGACGTTTCTGTTCAGTAAGATTTGGCAATTCATCACGAATTGTTTAACCCCAGAACAACTCTTCCAAATTGTGGAAATTAGCTTTGAAAAAAATAAATCTGTTCGTTAAGTTCATAGAGCACTTTTTACGGTCAACATAATCGGCCTAATGAGCAAGCAATTCGTGCAGATATTGATCGTTTTCGCACTAATTTTACTCTTCTTCGTTCAAAACCATCAATAAGGCAAAGAAATGTGCATACCGAAGAGAATATTGCTGCTGTAGCGCGAAGTGTTGAAGAAGACGCCGAAATGTCGGTTATTCGCCGTTCTCAACTTGTTGGCCTTTGTCCTTCGACTATGTGGAAAATTTTTTTTCTACAAAAATTAATCAGCTAAACCTCGACGACATTTGGTTCCAACAAGACAGCGCAACTTGCCATACAGCACGCTTAACCATCAATTTATTGCAAAATCAATTTGGTGTCAACTTTATTTCCAGAAGTGGTCCTGTTGACTGGCCCCCTCGTTCGTGCGACTCAACGCCCTTCGATTACTTTTTATGGGGCTATGTTAAGCCATTGGTTTATGCCGAAACAAACCAGCACCTCTTGAAGCATTGGAAGCCAATATTCAAGCCAGCACTGACGCCATACGGCCAGATATATTGGAAAAAGTAGTTAAAAATTGGACTTCTCGAATGGATCATGTAACTCGTACCCTCATAATTATTTCAAGTCCTCAAGATCTTAAAAAAACACTTTGCGAACAGCAATGAGCTACGTCCTGGTCCTGGGATCAGTAGTTCTCCCTGACCAGAGGAAGAAAAGAATGATGAGTGCCGCATAGTTTCGGGCTCTTATGCATAGATCCATAATTCTGCACCTGACATGATCTTACGTGTTTTGGAGTACCGTGATCGATTTTTTCATTTTCTTGGACTAATCGAAACGAGCTTATTCTAAGCAATTTTCAAATTATGCGATATCCAAGGTGAAACACCCATGCAATTTCAAATGTATACAGTGTGCCAAATAATATCCTAAACACGAGCCATATCTCAGCAACCAAGGGCGCCATCTATTTGTCCAAACATGCGTTTGAAAGCTTGAATCCTTCTCTGCTATTTGTCAAAATTTCATGATATTTGGTTGACATTGAACATTTATAAAAATTATTTTTCCAGAACACCTTTTTATTTGTTTTTGCAATTTTCACATGGAACAAAGAGCGGTCATTGAATTTCACGCCAAACTTGGTAAAAATGGATCAGATTGATGCAACAAGTGTACCGTGATGAATGTTTGAAAAGAACACTTTTTTTCGAGTGACAAAGACTCTCTTAGGCGGCAGAAAGACGCTGGAGGATGACAAGCAAATATGAAGGCCAATTTCACCCCGGAAGCCTGAAGTGATACAAAAAAATACGTAATTTTGGCACCTTGCGCCTTCTCTTTGTTCCTAAAATTTAAAACTAAGTTGACGGGACTTTTGAATCACTGGAACAAGTGTATTGAATCAAGAGGAATATGTTTTGCATAAGAACACCGAAAGATAAACGGAAATCGTGCTTTAAAAATGTTTTCTAGATCCAGTCCGGGATATTTTTTGCCACATTGTCTATGCTCAAGAATGCTTTAATTTCATAATAAGTCACCTGATGATCTTGCAATATCAGCTTCCGCAGAGCATCAGCATGTTTTCTTGTATATTAACCGATTTTGTGTGCTCCACACTAGCGCTGTATATTTGTATACTAGCTTTGCCTGTTATCGTGATGGACACATTTTTAAAAGAAAATTTTATAAACATACAGGGTGTCAAACAAGCCGGCTTCGCCTCTATGTGATACGGGGAACATTTGAAGTCAGAGTTGGATGCCAAGTGGCAGCTCTGATGAGGAGGCAGAAACCGCGAAACCCAACAAGAATCATGGATCATGGCTAGTCTGTCAATACGATGGCTGAACTCGGAACGATGAAAAAAGAAGAGGAAATATTCAGAACCTGAACGATACGTTCACCAAATTTGTTAAGGTAACGTATCAAGTCAGGAGGAACTCCCATAGAACACCAATGCTGGAGCGCTGTTTGTACCGACTGTGTTAAGATACCCAAGAACTTTGACCAATTTGAAAGAATATTTTACAGATCAAGGTATTGACGATGCAAGGATATTACCCTCATTTCGATGAATCACGAAAAGAGTAAAACACTCGTTGCTTCGACGGCATATTAAACTCGGCCGGACGAAACGGCCTAAAAAAAACCACTACTTTAACAAATGTGTACAGGAAAAATTCTGGTGAATAAACGTAGATTACAGATGGTACCTTCGGCGGGGGTAAGCCCATAATGCACTCAAAGCAGCCTCGTACCTTCATCGCTGGTCGATGTTGGTTGTTTCACTTAATGCTCAAAAAAAAGCATCGAATAACTTCGAAGACGTAACTTTAGGTTATACTCGTATATACCGCAGAGACTACGTAGACAAAGCTCCTGGGTACGTAGAAATTTGACTTTTCTACCGCAGTGTGTCGTACGAGTTGTGGATGTCATGTGTCGATTCTCGATGAAGGCTGATCTGTTCTTCCCTCGTTTCCTAGGTCCCACTTCAATGCTTTTGTTTTAATACATGCAAGAGTCTCAGTCTGTACACCTTCCTTTTTTTCTTTATAGAACTGCATATACCTTCAGCTTCTTTGCCGAGCCGACATTCGCTGTCAAATTAAGGGTTTGTACAGTGCTTGTAGGGTGATGTCTCGCTCAATACGTGGCATCTTTGATGGATTGTTGATAGTTTTGCCGGGCTGTCTTGAGATTAATGAACACTTGATCGTAATTATGATTACTCGGCGTTCTACGTTTGAAGCCTTCCAGGATCAAACTTCAGTACTCTTAGCGGCGCATTACCACCTTGGCCTCAATAAGGTTGAGATTCGAGTCAATATTGGGTTCTCTGGACGTTTGATCTTAGAGAAATCTGGCTTATCACAATATGATCAGTCAGATCGGTGTTAGATTGTTCAGGAACCGTGTGTTCAAATATACATATGATCGCTATGCTCGCTGTATGAACGAGTTGCTACGTATTTATAATGGCAAACTTAAAGGCTATATTGAATATTTACACAAAGCCAATTTTATGTCATCGAAGCTTCCAGAGAAAAATTCGTAGTTGGCATCCCACTTAATCCATCAAATGACCAAGATTTTGAACCACTACCAACAACATAGAATGGCCTTCTCAGAATTCAGATCTGAATTCAAGTACCATAAAATTGCCTCTGGCAAAGCGGTTCGCATTAGATGCTAAAAATACATAAATATACAAAATCTTGTTATCTGCCATCTATGTATTTTACGGAAGGAGGAATGCATTACCAAAACCATTAGCAACTCTCTTGAGATTCGATCCATTTAGGAATAACTCTAACTGACATCATCAAATAAGTGTAAGCAAATCTGCTCTTTCCGGTCACATGAATCTTTTAATGCTGCATATCTGTCGATGCGGTAGATTTGATTAAATAACAATGCAAGTCATCCTTTCTTATTTTGTCAGTTATTCTACCGAAATCTCCACAAACAAATCAATAAATCATCGCTTTCAAAATCAAGTATCCTGAGGCAAGTTAAAAAAAAAAAAAAATTAATAATAAAATTTCACAAGCCAATGTGCTATGAATCCTTTCATCTTCTTGCTCAATAAATCCTCCCAATATCAATATATCGTATTCCCCCATTCAGTCGAAAAATCGGCTACCAATCGGTATCCTCCTCTTCAAATGAAAGACCACCAGAACATCCATAGTAGAACCAGAAGCAGCAGATACGAATGCAAAAAAAACAGCAAAAAAGATATCCAACTTCACTCTGCTCTTTTGGTATTTTATCGGCCAACTAATACCGCATTCCGTATGACCCTCTGAACAAGCAAAGCTGCAACTGCTGCAGCAATAACATGGCTTAAAAATTTTATCCATTCCACATGTTCTATTCGATCCTTGGAGATGGAACCATGTCGTCATTGTCGGTAGTACTAGTATCCGTTTGACTGTCTACCAGTGGCAGCTTTCAGCTCATGTGTGTACCTACAAATGATTCGAATGATTTCTCGAATCTTGATTACTGTCAAGTGCACTTAGCAGCTTGCCAGGCAACCAATGTGTCAAAGTTGATATTCTCAACATGTTTTCCGAAGGCAGTTTCTGCAATGTGAGATACGGGGATGCGAGCAGCTATGATAGACATCCTGCAAGCGGCTGGAAAGAAGTGCTCTTATACACTTGAACATTATCTCTTGACTTTGTACTCGTAGTACGAATAGATACGAATGTTCAAGGAGATGGGAAAAAAATTAAAAAAAAAAAGAAGAAGACACGTATCCAAGGAATACACGAGTATCTGTGACCCGATTAAATGAATTGGATTTTCGTTTTCGTTTTATTGAAATTGGGTTTCACATGCAATAGAGGACTACGACTATGAGCGGGACTAAGATAGGACCCAAACTAAAAGTATTCGTAGCTGAAGATGAAAACAAGGAAGCTAATCTACGATCTGGGAGATGTTTTTCTTTTTGTCGAATTGTCATTTCACCATTGCTTCGCCATATCTTCTTCCTATTCTCATTGTTGTCGACGAAATTAGAAATCTTGTAAAGTGTGAGCGCACAAATACAATGGTTTCGGACTGGCAAAGTGTTGCCAGTTGCTTTTCCATCGATTTCATACTTTTCACAACACTGTTTCTGAATGTATTGGAGACAAATCAAAGGGATCCTGCTTGTTTGGTGAGCCAATCAATTTCTAGAATGAGAGTAGCCTTTATACCGAAAATTGGAAACATGACTCAGGATTCAGACAAGAGCTTCAGACCCATAAGTTTGACTTCTTTCATGTTGAACAGCATGCAAAGAATAGTCAAGACCTTTGTGGGCCAAACTGCCTTGCAAATGGAGATGTCTGATATGCAACATGCTTTCCCACACTGAAGCATCTTGCGAGAATGCAAGAATTGAAGGCACATTTTCATCAACATTGAGGGAGGTTTCGACAAGGCAACTTTTGACGCGATGTGTAACTTAGCCAGGCAGCACGACGTAGATGAATCGTTCGATTTGTGATTGAAGTCTTATCCAATCACCAGCAGTGCTAGTGAAAACAACATTGATTGCGAATGCTGACTGTGGTCAATATCTTATGGTGTTTGTTGGTCGGAGGAAGTTATCTAATCTGACTTACCTATTGTTTAAGGGCATAACTATCGGTCTTTCAAAGAAGAATTATTTGTGAGTCATCCTAGACAACAAACTTCTCTAGACTAGAGATGTTATGCCAAAAGCCTCGAAGGGGATATCGGCCTTTTGGCTGTGCAAGGAAGCTCTCGGCAAGTAATGGGGCCAGTCACTGAGAATGGTCCTCTGGATCAGCACGGCTAAGATAAGGCCAATTATTTTCTAGAGGTTAGTTGTCTGGTGGATTAGGCTGCACGTTATTACTGCTCTCATCAGGCTCTGCTCTAGACGTAATGATGAATATCCCCCTTCCCTCATATCATGAAAAGAAGTGGTTTTTGATACAACACGCACTGAAGCTTGCCCTCCGGCTATCTTTCGACTCTAGACTTATGGACACACCATCTGATACAATGATACCAAAACTACTGTACTAGGTACAGAAGAAATACGAAATTAACTTTCCTTGTGCGCAAGACAAGTTTCGTGTATAAATGAATGTAGTCGGTATACTCACGATGGATGGCTCCAAAACCAATCTGGGATACGAGTCTGATGTCTTCTGGAAGACAAAAGTGTTCGATTTCACTCCTCGTTAGAAAAACTTACGTCTGTCTTCTAAGTGGAGATATACACAATTCTGTTGGCAACGATCTACAATATATTGTGAAGAATCGGTGGTGGAAACGAAGCTATTGCATCTGTTGCGAAAGCCAAGCAGCCTTACTAGACCTAAGTTAGTTACAGAATGCAAAGCTTCACTGAAAGCAGTTGGGAGACCTGGGTAACAATGGGATCACGGGAAATTAAATCGCTTTACAACGTCTTAAGCGAGGCTTCTAGTGGAGTTTTTTTGGATCCGAATATACGTTAGATCGGTCTGCGTCTTTAGCTAAGGCTTCAATTAAGAGTTGGGTTTGATATTAGCACAACTAGAGATGGCATAGCACTCTAGGTAGCAGATAGATCAAACGAATGCTATTCTACGTCTCTAAGAAATGGGGGACCTTCCTGTTGTCCCTTATTTTTATGTTTCCGCAGTATCTTTTTGGCTTTGCTCAATTCGAAGACTGACAGTGGACATTAGAAAGACATATACTCATTGGATGGCACCTTTAGAGATGTGATGACCATAAATTTATCATAAAGATACATTTTTTTGCTCAACTCTGGCATCACTGTACGAGTATGGTGCTATTTTTTTGAGAAAAAATAAAAATATTTTCAATTTTCTCTGGTAAAGTCGGCCTGTATTGCAGCCTCTTTTGTTCGTTGAGAGAAAACATTATTTATGTTCGAGCTGAAATCATCGAACCGATTGAATCTATCTAGGATGCATGAGCACGGACCAGGAGTTCGAAAAACAAGTACAAGTACAAGTACGAGTACAAAGGAGCACGATGTACTGATCTGAAGCCTATCGAGGGTGCTTGCTGTTGGGCGTTTGGTATCCCAAGGCTATTTGCTACTATCGGTGAAGTGAAGGTAGTGTCTACCTAATCCGTATCCTTCTATGAAATCCATTCGCTGTGGTTTCTTCTTCTTTTTTTGTTTTGTTGTTGTTTTTTATACTTTTTTTTCGTCATGTCATTGTGCCGTTGTTAGTTTTGCTGATTTGCTGAATTCTCCGACGTGATTGTTGTTTTTCTTACCCAAACGGTTGCCTCCACTAAAAATCCTTCGTTATGTTGCATTCATTGTATCTGAGATCCATGTGTCTCCCCTTCTTTCGACTCCGGTTCGTTATCCAAGCAAGGTAGTAGACATATGTACGAGGGATGTTAGTTATACAAGTAGTATGGGGGGATAGTTGTGTAGGAGAGCATGTACGATCTCCTATTTGATGTACCAACGAGTGAAGTGTGATTGTTGGATGTTAAGTGTTCTTAACGGAACGGTTTGTTTATGTATCCTTAACGAAAGGAACGAGAAACTGTGCCAAAGGGAAAATCCTTATCACAATTTCCTCGAGGATTTTCACGGGTATTGAATTTAGGATGTATTTTCGGCTAAGTGGGGTTGAGGTGGTCTTTTTATAACAGCGCTCTGTGGTACTTTCTTCTTTTAGTCCTTTTTGTGCGTTTCATTTCGGTCTACTGGATTGTGTACACGAATATGTGTGTGTGTGTATGAATGTGGCTTCACTGTTTTCGTGAGTTCTTTTTTAAACGTTCGCCGCTCTATTGGACGGTTCTCGTTTTTGTGTTGTTTAGCTTTTTTCTTTCCACTAGCCCGACAGGACGATGGCTGATTTTGTTCTTCATTTTGGCTGTTGTGCTTTGTGTTTTGGTTGAAGGTGGTATAGAGATGTGATCTCTAAGTGGAAACTTAGCTTCAAAATAAGTTTTGCTTTGTTAGCTGGCGATGCTTGGAGCTTGATGCTGATGCTGATGATGATGATGGCGATGGCGATGGCGATGGTGATGGTGATGCTTGATGGTGATGAAGATGATGGTGCCGAATAGGAGTTGGAAATTTATACGATTCGTATGGGGAGAAGAATTCAATTAAATTAATTTAAGTGAATTCGGTTCGATACAATCGAAAACAGGAGCAAGAAAATGAAAGAAATCTTCACCAAACAAGTTGGCCAATCTTGGAAAGAAATTTCGTTTCGTTTCTTTTACGTGTTGTTGACGTTCTTCTTTAAAATCGAAAATCTGGAGAATAGTGATTTGGGAAATAATGATTCTTCTTCTTTCTGAGATTATTTTTGTAAGAAATCGCAGTGCAAAGTGATTGAGAGAAGGAAGGAACTTCTTAATGAAATTAAATATTTCAGGTAGGTAACTTCTTTTGCATGATAAATTATATGACTTCAGGGGATGCCAAGAGATTGGAATCACCTTTGGGGGAAGTTTCATTGATATCTTCAGTATACCCAGCAGAATGAGAAGATTTAAGAGTCATGAAAAAGTGGATCTATTGTCATTGCTGGGAGCTGCGAAAAAGAATCTTTAATTTAGTGTTCACCAGCTGTGTTCGTTTAAATAAATATTTCATTGAAGTAAGGAGTGTATTTCAAGGCCTTGACATTTGAAGGCATACATTGCAGATGGTGCAGAGATAATACTAAGTTCAAACTCGTTTATCGTTTCTCAATGAAAATTAGAAATGACGACCTCTTCCTTTGGTCTAAATTCTTTTCGGATTTTGTATAGTGATCATGTTTTCAAGTGAGTTTGCTTAATTGCAGACGCGAAAGGTGGATATCACCTAGGAGGTAAACCTGTTGGCATAGTTTTTATGGGGTTAGCAGTATGTGATTTATTTGGACTGACGAGACGCATCGGCACCGAGAACAATCATACAAAAGTGAAACCCAGCTTGCCCAGCTATTCAGTGAATACGATTCAAGAAACAGTAACACAACATCAGGTTGGAAGACTCATCTTAAAAAACTATAGGAGCAATTGGAAGACATAGTATATCAAAATGTGGCCTTAAAGCCAGAAGAACTACTACGATTTAGGAGTGGATACTATCACCAGATCCCATTTATAATTACTTCTGCTCCAGTATACCACCAAAAGAGAATGGGCAGCTTAATCCAACGAATAGACGAGGTCATTTGTCAAGTGTTTGACACATTCTCGATACACTTAAGGGGAATGTTGCATCCAGATAGTGAGCATATTTAGAATGTTGATCACATCAAGCACCAAGTTTGTTGGATGTGCAGCAATCTCTCAACAAACTGCTGATGAAGGAGATTTTATTCGTTCCCATTTACTTAACATGTATGTAGGTGGCGCTACAGTCCGGAATAGATCTGGGCTTCAGTCCACAAGCGTCTCTAGCTAGCTTGATTCTTTGCTAGGTGCCTCCAGTTTCGTACGCTAAGCTGACTGAGGGCTCTCCTTCAACTTGCTTGCGCTACCTGTCCACGGTCGTCCTCTACTGCGGTGTACTTCGGGGGCGGATTCGAAGACTTTTCGGACCGGAGTTTTGGTGTTAATCCGCTTTCCATGACCCAGCCATCTTAGTCGTTGGATCTTCTTTTCTTTCTAAGTCGATGTCGCTGTATAGTCTATACTGTTCGTTGTTTTATCTACTCCTCCACTCACCGTCAATGTAGACGGGACCGAAAATCATTCGAAGAATTTTCCTCTCCAAGTGGCCAAGAGCACCATCATATATTCCTGATAATGTCTATGCCTCTGCGCCATAGAGCAAAACTGGGATTATTAAAGTCGTAATCAGGGCCAATTTAGTCGTTCGAGAGAGCTTTGCTAGTCAATTGCCTTCTTAGCCCTAAGGAACATCAATTAGCAGGAGTTTTTCATCGTTTATTTATAGCGGATCCTACATAGACAAAATCCTTAATTACCTCAATATATCACTCGAGGTTGAAGTTCTGTCCGAGACGTCAGTATTGAGTGTCCTTTTCGCTTGACAGCATACACTTTGTCTTGCCCTCGTTGACCACTAAACCCATTTTCGCTGCTTCTCACTCAATACTCGCGAAAGCTTTACTGACATCACGCTGCTTTCTTCCGATTATGTCAATATTGTCGGCGTATGCGAGTTGTTGGACGGACTTTTGAAAGATAGTGCCTCTTGTGTTTGCTCGTCAGTTTTGCACTATTCTTCCAAGTATGATGTTAAAGACATCGCGTGACAGCGCATCGCCCTGTCTAAATAATTTTTCAAATCAAGGGACTCTGTGAGATTTTTAGCGACCTTGATGGAGTAGCGTGCATTCTCCATCGTCACATGTACAGATGGACAAGTTTGACAAGGATGCCGAAACTAGACATTGCTCTGCATAGCTCGTCTCGGTTTCGTAATCGTCGTTCTACAGTCTACAGATATGCTTTTTCAAAATTCTCAACATATACATAGGTAAACTGCGACCCCATTGCGATGTTCCCTTATTCGTTTCTACATGCTTAGGTTCTTCAGTACTTCTGAATCTCATGCCTAGTGTAGCATCTTCCAATTTCCTCGACTGCCCGCTTCTCATGCTCTTTCTTTTTCCTGCTGAGAAGCCGGTGTTCATCTCTCCTCTCGTGCTCGTGAGCAGCTCTAGTCATTCGACGCAGCGCCGCTTTTTATGCATATTGCTTAGCTGCATGTGTTTGCCGGCATTCGTCATCAAAGCAGGGGTTTCGTTGTGGTGGTCGAGTGAAACCCAATACGTCAATAGCGGCATCTCTGATGGATTTTTGGCAGTGATGCCACTGGTCTTCGGTGCTTGATTGTGGCGGCAAGGGACCCCTTGAGATTTATTCGTTTAAGTCAAAAAAATTCTCCCTAGCCTTTGTTAGTACTATTTCAAATGATAAAGGAAATTGGGACCAGCACACATTTCATTATAAGTCGTCCGAGCTGTTATTTTTTAACGGAAACATGACGATAAGGTAGTGTTTAGACTTTTATGCTTGTAAAACGCTAAGCAGCTGCGATACGCGTATTAGAAAATAGCCTTGGCTCGCATTTAAGTTTTTGAACGTTTGAACAGTTGTATCTGGTATAAGATTCCAACTATAAACCAAACACATACCACTTGTAACTCCAGTGGTCATCGCTGATCAGTTTTATAGTACCCGATCTGATAAGAGACCACCACCACATCTAGTTTGCCTCTAGCTTTTTACCAACCAACATGTTTGTATAGACTCTGGCCAATTCAAGTTTAAATAGAGATGGGATCATCCTGTCAGCTCGGTATCCAATGTCACCGAATAAGTTCAATACTTCAAGTGCCCATGCAGAAGGACCTATCAAAATCAGTTGACCTCAGTGAGCTAAGAGAGAAGGATGGTGCTTATAGTGAGCTCAAAACTATTTCGGTGACATCGAGCTATGGAAAGTGATGATTTATATGATACTTGGTCAAAAGACTATATTTTCTTGCTATTGCTTCATCGAAATGATTTCGCGATACCTATCAACTGTCTTAGTATTTCCGTATGAAAAAATTCCAGAAATACTGAAGAGGTAACTCTATTGGTGATGATATAATGATCTATCATCAACAGCTTCATCACCAGAGAAGATAATCTCGCCAACGACGCCATCTGTTTTCGAACCACATACGCTGTCACTGTCACATTTGCATACGTATCGAGCATCGTCTTTACATTCTACAAAAACCTCGAAATACAAGAATGTCAGACTCGATACAGCCGTCTAATCAAATCCCTGAAGGGAGCAGAAGTCTGAAAATGGCAATGTGCCCAGGAAACATCGATTACATATGAGAGCAACAATAAGCTGATATCTTTGTACTAGCTGTACCCTTCCAAACTCGATTCATATTAAAATATTCACAATAACATTTTAATCATACCAGCAGCATAGGGACTTCATTCTCATATGTACATAGTAGCTTATCTATCAAAGAAGAGCAAGCAGTCATCACTCTCATTGCATTGAAAACAAAAAAAAACAGAAGAAAGAGGTTCCAAGATGCCCCAAATCAAACAACGATCTGTCCTCAATTTTAAATGGTTCAGATCTATAACTTTGTTTGGAGTCGTCTACAAGAAATGGACAAAATATGCTAATCTGACAAAAAGTGGAAGGAGAATCACCCTCTGCTAAAAACACTACAATTCAGAACAGAAGTATCTACAGCAATATCAGACAATTGTGACAAGTAAGGTTTACATTATTAGTTCTTCACAATCTACATAAGTGCTTCCGAACATCAATTTTCAATAGATGCTCATGAAAATCTATTAAAACTAAACACAGTTCCCCATCTTCGGCAGAGTCATACTCAAATAAACATCTGTACTAAAGTCCATTCATCTTTTGAAGTAAATGTCGATTGCTTAATCAATTTCTTAACTTACGGCCACTTAAACTATTCAACAAACAATGACAATATGGTTTTCCACCAAAACCAACAACATCTACCCCCAATTGATAGATAGTGTCTGATAGACGAAGATATTTCACGACTCGAAGAAAGTCAAACTCCTTGAAGCAGTTCCCTTATCCAACAAACCTGGCTCCTGCTCCAGGGCAGTTAGTTCTTAAACGTGATTTGTGAGACAAGATATTATACTCATCTTCAACCAGATATCTATGATGCAGATATCTGGTAATATACAACACACATAGATACATCACAAGTCTCACCCCCTGTTGTACCAAAAATTCACCACAAATCCTAAGACTTTTGCTTGAATAAACAAAACTTACACCCGAACCTTGTCCATTCGAATTCGTATCTTTTTGGTTTGAAACTGAAAGACCCTCGAGAGAAATTTCATTTAACCCTACCCCTGCTGGTTTTGCTTTCTTTAATTGGAATTGAGGAAGAGCAATGATCTCACTTAATATAACCAAGAGCTCCGATTAAGAGTGGAGAATGCCTTCACCTTGCAGGGAATATTGAAGTCGAGCATTGAATGCTAATTCTACAAAACTTAACTAATTGGCAAGCGGTACCAGATGTTCATGCAACTAAAGTCGTTTTACCCTTTCGAAATGGGTATGTACAGATGGAAGACGATCTAACCCTTTTCTCACTCTCGATGGGAATGGTGTAATATAAAAGACAGAGTAGAAGTAGACGAATTGCTTCTGTTAGATAAGAGTTGAGTGAAAGACAGACAGATACACATGCCATTCCTTTGGTACATACATATCGCACCGCAAGGACTTTGTCGTCATAATACCGAAGAAGCTGAGGAAACGTGATAAAGTGCCGAAGCGAACGAAAAGCAAACTACGAGTATAGTGCAAAAAAAAGGTCCTTTTTGATAGCGTCTACCTATTTGTCTTTTAGTTTTATTATTTCTTTTTTTCTTTTGTTGTTGTCTGCCCTCATAGGGATACTTTGAAATAGAATTGAGGACGACCGGCAAAAGGACAAACGATAGAATGGAAACATATCAGTTCCATATGTGGCATGGCTGGGGGCGAGAAGGAATTTGCGGATTTCTTTCTGTTCATAGATATTCTCCTTCGTTCTCTCATTTAATGTGGTTTCCTATGGTGGAGGTTTCCTCTATTTACTGTTTTTTTTTTTTTTTTTTTTTTTTTTGTTAATTTACAGTCTTGTGCTGTTACACTGAGAAACGTGGCTAGAATGACTGTTATCCAATGTCCGACTGGTGTTACCTAGGACACGTTTATATATAGTATGTTGTACCAAAAGAAGGAGAAACCAACCTACTTGTGCAGACCTAGTTGAATAAAGTCACTTACGCTATTGTGCGTACTTTTAAAGGAGGTATGGGGAAGCTAAATAGCAGTTACATTGTCCAATTCAAGTTGGGGGGGACAAATTTGGCAAAAGAGCTGCAGCTGAAAAGTAATGTACTAGTATTGTTACCCGTACCAGGCAAAATTAGGCAATTAGTTTTGCAGTTCAATAGAATCTGCAGAGTTACAAGTTTTGGCAGCTTCCTTCGACATAAAGTGACTATCGTAAACTCAGGCATTGGAGCCAGTTTTGGAATTAAATTTAAGGCAACATGTAAGGGAAGACACATAAAGAAATTTGAGAAGCAGCAGATATTTGTTTTTCAAGAGGTGCTTAGGACTCTTAAAAATGCTCAATAGAAGTTATTTGGCCCCTGATTGCATATCTTTTTACGTCATAGCAAAATTAATTGACATGGTTCCAATGTATGAGGAAATATCCTCATAGAGATATCCTGCGCTATAAATAAAAATCTACAAAACGTTTGAAATTGGTGTCTATGGAATATATCGCAGATTTGCTAGTCTTATGGCATTTAAATCCTGGAGCTTCATACTCATCCATGGTAAAAAATCTTTCTTACAAGCAGACTCTCCGACGATTAGACTTCATTGAAGTAATGTACAGAAAGGAAAGTAAATGGCTATCAGGGGTTCTAAAAGACATCAACATAGCAGAAGTATAAAACCAGAAACACATATGGTAAAGTATCAGAAACACCGATCTGACAATTGACACGTATTCATTATCAAAGTTTAGAAGGTTTAAACGCTTTACTAATGTCTAGAGCCCACAAACATAGGTAAGGGCGACCAAAGCTAGTACTACCACACTTTGCTCGTATACTCGTGCACTTGTGTAAAGTCACAAAGCGACAATATTTGCCAAGACGAATGCCAGGAATGATACAAATGACCTCAAATTTATTGTATGAACCGAGATTTATTACATTGGGGTAGCCTTTGATGCAAGGAATATTGGGTCCGTTCACTCTAGAAGGTGACAAAGAAACTTTGATGTCTCTTCGAAAGATGTTACGATGATCAACATTTCTGGAAGCCAGTTGAAAATCAAGGACAGGCCCATCCATCATCGAATTATCTGATAGGCCTAGATAGAGTTTCCATGATACAGTTTGGAAGAAGTTTTATAATGACTACAATGCAAATATAAGAGGGGGTTCAGCTGACTGTGGAAATATATAAAAGTCCCTTCGTCATCATCATTTTCAGGGTGAGGAAGCATCGAGCATCAACTAAAGTCACAAATCAAACGACACGCACTTTAAAATTCTTTTCATGATTACACTCCATCCGCGAGGTTTGCAGTTTGCTCTATTAGTTTGAAAATATCACTTCAATAGCTGCTTGAAGCCCTCAATACTCCAATTTCGATTTCCGATTGAATAGTATACTTCTTGTAGTAACGAATAGAAAAGACGAATTAAAAAGTGACTTAAGTTAGGTTAGCCATATGAATTGGTGTAGTATTTTCCCATGATAAGGTGGTAAAAATCTGACAGTTTTAATGGCAAATAATCAGAATTTCTTCTGATCATGGGCGCACATTCCAAGCTAATATTAGTGTTACATTTCAAACATTTGAAAAAATCTGAATTAGGAGTACTGAAAGCCATCGCCTGACTCAATTCTGGACATCCGACCAACAAACCTGAAAGCCGCCGACCGATGACCCTCCCAAGCGTTATAATACAAACTCTTCGCATTCTAACAACATAGAAGCCTTCTCAAAAATGCGCTTCGAACCGCTTATTTTGGGGGTATGCGCACTGTGCCCTTGTTGAAGTTCCCTTAGACATATATACTGGACTGTCGGCGTTATACATTTATGGGCGCAATCTGAGTAACAATCAGTTCCATGCAAATGAGACTCTGTGACGTGCTTAGCAACATACGATGTCTAAACGTTTTTTTACGTGAATCTGTTAGAATTGAATTAAGATGTTGTTTACCAATCCTTAACAATATCGTCAATAGGGTAATATTTCACCTAATCCTGTCACTCGCCCTTAAAATAGGCAAGAGCCTTCGAGATCCTAACTTCAACTCGAAAATTGGAAAAGCGAATCCTAGACTAAGTCTAAGAACGACTTAGAAGGTTTCACGCAGGGACATATACAAAGGTCAGACTTGCTCTACTGGAAACAAATCATGGACAATGTCCTGCCACTTTTTATAAATGTGATAACCAAGTATTTCCTAAGAAATCAGTAAAGCGATCGGCGGAGTCCATTTATTGGCTTTCAAAATCTAGACCATATATTTTTGTGAATTGAGGCTTTCCCTCACTTTGAGACAGTATCTAATCTCACTTGTCTTATAAAATCTGCACCGACTGGTGCATACTATACATACGAGTATATCGGAGGTTTTAACTGACATGAATCTGAGTTAATCGAGCTTCTTGAATAAATTCTTAGATTGTCATGATGCTCGAAAATGTTAAAAAAGTTTTTCCTTTCAAAATGAATGAAATGTGTCTCACAAAACACAGGATACTTAAGTTTAACTTATGTCCTGCTTAACTTATAAGAGTATTCTGACACAGCACTTGTCCAATGAAACTTATGGACAATCAAAACATGTCTGCCAGTTGGTATTGGCAGATACCAGTTCGACTTCTGTGACTACAAGTCAATGAAAAGTAAATTTCGAAAGCTACGACTAAATAATTCAATTTAGGGCACATGAAATAATATTATTAATATTTAGGAGGCTTTTCTGTGAATCTTGCAATAATGAAAATTTTTAAAATACTTTGTAAAGAAATGAGGAAGATCCGCAGCTCAGTAAGAGATGGAAATTGCAACTCCAAGTCATGCCATAAGACATAGATAGATAGATAGATTTATTTTTTACGTATAATAGTTTACATTTGCCTTGTTACCGTACATTTTACAATACAGGGATTCGATATACTACCTTTCCACTGCATTATTATAATTTTTACCAAAAAGAAAGAAACTTTCAACAATAATAAGGATTTTGTAAGGAAACACGACTAAAACCTTACATATAAGAAATAAAAAAAAAAAACAGAAAAAGCACATTAATATTCAAATGATATATAAATAATTAAATAATTAAATAAATAAATATACATATAAATTCAATAAATTAAACAAATGAAAAACAGCAACAACAGCAACAGCAACAGTTATCAGCAAAACTACATCGTTCTACAAATTTCGATTTCAGTTTTCTAATTCTTTCATAAATCAGTTCATCGTTCGATTTAATGTGCAGATCAAGGGTAGAATGATGCCAGGGTAATTTAAGCATCATTTTCAAAACTTTGTTTTTGGCATAATTGTAGTTTTTTTTATGTGGCATTTTGCACAATCGCTTCAGACTTGGCTTCCATATATTAGAATCGCTTGGAAAATTACTTTGTAGATTATGACCTTGTTTTCTGTTGAAAGGGATGATTTTCTATTTATGAATGGATACAAAATTTTGATGGCAACACCTATTTACGTTACTGTTCTATTTATGTAATCGTTAAATGTTAGTTTTGTATCTAGATGAATCCCTAAATATCTAACCCTGGTCGCCCAAGGAATGTTTACTCCATTAACTTGTAATTGAGTGGATGGCAAAAAGCAATACTTTGTTTTTCTGGTGAAAAAGATAGCTTGCATTTTATCTTCATTCAGTTTAATTTTCCACTTTGAATAATATTTCCTTAATACTTCAATCTCATTTTTGAGGCTGCTTTCAATATTGCTCTATCATCAGCAAAAATGGCTGCTTCACAACTGAGCAAGTAAGGGAAATCAGAAGTGTAGAGGGTATATAGAATAGGACCTAGGACAGAACCTTGGGGAACACCAGAATCGAACGATATTAAACTTGAGACGCCACAGTTAACATGAACATTAAAACAACGACCAGATAGAAAACTTTGGACTATTCCACAAATATATGACGGAAAGGTGAAATTTATCACACAGTATCGAATGCCTTTTCAATGTCTAATAGCACAATTCCAGTTGATTTGCCTGCGGAGCGATTTGCTTTCACATAATTACAAATTCTAAGAACTTGATGCGAGGTGCTATGATATTGCCTAAAACCAAATTGTTCATTAATAAATATATTATTATCACAGATATGCTTGAGAATTTGATATTTCAGAACTTTATCCAGTATTTTGCAAGCAAACTTATTGGCCTGTAACTTTCAAGACTTTCAGGTGGCTTAGCGGCTTCGAACACTGGAACAATTTTAGCTAACTTCTAGGCGTCAGGAAAATACCCCATTTTTAAACAAGCATTAATAAGGAACGCTAGATATTTTGACAAATTTTTTATGTACAGTGCTGATAAAAACATTCCGGATTTTTTTCTCAAAACATGTTTTCCTTTATTTTAAGAAAATGACTATCAAGATTGCTTAACTTTTAACTAATTTAGAACAGCTATGTAAGATCTAATGGTATCTATAAAAAGTAATAGATTAATCGAAATTAAAATAAAAAAATAATTACTCTTTTAAGTTGCTCTTTAATATTCCTGTGCAAATCTAACCGGATTTTTGGAAGTCTTTGTTGTTTCAGCTCAGGTGACGGCTTTTCATGTCAAAGCTTTTGTTTATTAGGCTTAAAAAGTTGTGAGCTAAGCAAATTAAATTGTTATTTTGAAAAACAAAAATAGCTAAGACTCGCCATAGCAACGAAACTCGTTATAAAATAATCCAAGAGTTCCAAGCTGGTAAAAAACAAAATGCCATCGCTAAACTGTTAAAAATTTCTACGTCAACAGTTTATGATATTATCAAAAAGTTTCGAAGTGGGAAACCTGTGGAAGCCGATCATTTTGGTGGACGCCCACGCAAAACATCATCCAACACTGATAGGCGCATAAAGAATTTTGTGCTTAAAGATCCATTTGCATCTTCCAAAACCATTTGCAACGAGCTTAAACTTCCTATAGTCCCAAGTACTGTAAGAAAGCGATTACGAGACTTTGGGCTTCACTCATTTCGACCAGCAAAAAAGCCACTTCTTACTGCGAGGCATCGAAATAAAAGAGAAATTATGAATTGTGTTTCGGAAGACTATTAATTTCTCACTTTAAACGTCTTGTCAGGACTGAATTTGTAAAAAATCATTTGAACTGGTCTTTAACCAAGTCGAGAAGTGTGCTCTTCAGTGATGAAAGCAAATTCAATCCGTTTTACTCCGATGGCGGAAGAATGGTAAGGCGCTCAAAAGGAACAAGATTAATTCCACCAAATTTACGAGTACTCCCTACAGTTAAGCATGGAGGAGGCTCGGTTATGGTTTGGGCCTGTTTTTCAGGTGCAGGCACTGGCCCGTTACAACAAATTACCGGAATAATAGATCGTTTCCAGTACAGGGATATTTTGGAGTCGGCCATGCTTCCATACGCTGAAGAGGAGATGCCTTTGCTTTGGGTGTTCCAGCAGGACAACGACCCAAAACATTCTTCTAATATGTTAAAAGTGTGGTTTGCGACAAATAACATTTGCGTACTTGAGTAACCTTCACAATCGCCGGATCTGAACCCGATTGAGAATTTGTGGGCGATTTTAAAAAAGGCGGGTTGAAAAAAAAACGCATGCTTCAACAAGCTCTCTTTTTGCAGCTTTGAAGAATGAGTGGAAGAGTATTCCGCCTATAATATAGATAATCTGGTGGCCTCGATGCCTCGTCGATGCAAAGCCATACTAAATAACAAGGGTTACTGGACAAAATATTAATAATAAGAACAGTAAGCAAAAAATCCGGTTAGTTTTGCACAGACAAAATTTTGAAATTGAGTTTAATTTTCAATTTTTTTTATAGGTGTTTTGAAAATGAAATGTTTGTTCATAACATAGTTTTTATGTTAAATAAAATCTTGGTTATCAGAAAAAATCTAATCTTTTTTATCTTTTGACTGCCAAAACATCAATAAATAAAAATGACCAAAAAAATCCGGAATGTTTTTGCCAGCACTGTATATGTGTTTAATACACTCAGTGCCGCCTGTTTTTCTTATTTTTAGATCTTTAACTATACATTGAACATCTTTGTGTGAAACAAAACCTACTGAAGTACTTTGGGAGACTCTATCAGAAGAAAATCGTTGTATTGTGGTATTAACAATATTTTCGGTTTCTATTGTATATCACCTAAATTTGTTGTTAGGTTATGGTTTTTTACAAAGCTCGAAGCAAGAGCATTTGCTTTTTCAACATCCGAAAAATATGTGTTATAACAGTCTTTTAGGAAAGGCAAAGTCGCTATCATGTAAGTTTCTCAATATCATACTTCCATCAGATGCATTATATTTAAAAGTTTGTTAAAATGCTTGCAATCGATAATAGTATTGCCATCATGATGTGGTTGTGCTCGTAAAAATTTGAAAAGGTTTAACAGTAAACGAGCATATGTTTTCGATATTCAATAAAACTCTACATAACCCGAATAGTTCGCAGTATGCAATAAGGAGAACGTAGAAATTCCAAAGTTTTGAGAAACGTAAAAATTTTCCTACCACCGCAGGGATCAAACAAGCAGTCGTTGTATTGTTGCACCTAGAAAATAAATGAAAAATAAGCTCCAGTGGGGGCATATTTAAGAAGATTTTTATGGTTACAGACAATCCTGTGGGAATCCCCCATAGCATTCAATATTGACAAGGAGAAGGCTATATTGCACCCCAAACCAACAAGCCAGAAGATACGAGTATATCCTTCAAGTTCAGGTATATGCTGAACTCGTGACTAACTTCAGAGATCCTTTCGTGCCAACTGGCCTACGAAAATAAAAAACATGAGAAGGTGGCTAGAAGAAAAACTGGTAAAACCTGTACAGCTTCTTACTGGTACGACGACGAAGTTAAAACAATCAAGGAAAGTAACCCAGCAGCTTAGTAGAACATCAGTTGCAAAAACGTTCAGGTAGTATTAAGTTAGCGAGAGACGACTTCGGAAGGCTGTCAAAAAAATGCTTTAAAAAATTCCGTGAACAAGATCCTCTACACGAAAGAATATACATAAAATTGTAATAAAGCGCAACAAAATTATTATCATGCCCAACAGAAGTAAGACCAAAGCGAAATACATTGAATGAAGAAAATTTGAATTTTGGGCCATTTAATAGTACGATGATGACAGCGGAAAAAAAGATATCAAAGTGACAGCTGACATTTTGGGGTTAGTAAAAATGGAGCAAAAAAATGAAGTTTTGTCAGCTACAGTCGAACAAAATCATCTTCAGTGATGAAGCTCATTTCCATCTTCATGGCTTCGTTAATAGTCAAGTTTGTCGCATTTGGGGTTCAGAAAACCCACCAGTAATTGTTGAGAAACAAATGAATCCACAAGGTGTGACTGTTTGGTGAGGATTTAGGGCTGGAGGCATTATGGGAGCATTCTTCTTCGGAAACCCGACTGGTCAGGCAGTAACAATTAATGGTGTTCGTCATCGTGACATGACAGCCCAGTTTTAAGTGCCTAAATTACAAGATATGGATGTGGTTTCAACAAGACGGTGCCACATGCAATACAGCCAGAGAAACAATTCAATTACTGCATAAGTCATTTCCTAATCGTGTATTACGCCGGTTTTGCGATCAGAACTGGCCATCGATTGAACGCCATTGGACTTTTTTCTTTGGGGTTCTTTGAAGTCAAAGGTCATGCAAACAAGCAGACGACCACCAATGCCTTGGAAGAGGAAATTGGGAGATGTATTAATGGAATTCAGCCACATTTATGCGGAACGGTCATAGAAAATTTACATAAAAGAGTACTTACTCGTTCTTGCCAGCAAAGCCGTGGCGGTCATTTATCCGATGTGCTATTTCGTACATAACCCCAATCTGTACACTCTGTGATTTAATAAAAATCTTGAACTTTCTAATTAAAAATCTGTATTTTCCATCAAAATTACATTTTGCGTGAATTATGGGACACCCCGATCTAAAAAAAGCTTTATCAGGAGACTACGATTAGGGGAAAGGATACATCTTCAGCAATTATGTGCTATAGCACCCGCAGACAACATACGACGTAGTAACTGATTCAAATCAGTGAAGTCTGGACAAGAATACACGCCGAGAATCCACAGCTTCTGAGGACGTGTGATATTATTGTGCAAAGGTACCGTATATATAAATGAAGGTACTTTTAGGATTTCACATCGGTTGTAGATCCATGTTACATTGAATGCACCTTCTGTAAGGGGATTTCGGTAGATTCTTACCAAAACTACTTATATAACAGAAATCTTACAATCTTCGATGATGGACTCACTATTGGATGCAACATAATTTCATCACATCGCAATTTATGAAACAAAACATATAGGTAAATTCCTGGTTAAAAATGTTATATAACTACGAGCCACAAGGAGCCATTCTTTAATAAGGCAGTGCCCCATTATTTCTTCACTGATTCAAAGTAAATCTCGAAATAATTCACCTTTGAGTTGTCCAAAAATATCTCTCCTAAGTCCCTGCCCATTTCCAAAGCCATCTTAACTTCAACTGTAATGTGATGATTTGCGTAACAAAGCAACCTTTACTTCGTAAGGAAACGACAGGTATGATAAACGTCCCTAAAACCCATCATCATTTTTTTTTTCTATTTTCTTACACTCACCTTCTTTTGTCAAAAAATTCAAAAAGAAGAAAAAGAAATCAAAAAAAGGAGAAATGAAAAAAAACCAAAAGATTATAATAAAATAAAGTGTCAACCATATTTTTTCGCCAGAGCACCTTTGAGTATTGTTAACCACCCACTCGACCAAGGCTGACACCTTGTAATATATTTTCAATTTTAATTTTTATTTCTCTTTTTTTTTTCTTCTATTTTTTGGTTTTTCCTTTTTTGTCACATTAACGCCACTACCTTTGGACTAAAGTACCACTCATCACGTCAAATGATAAACGATGTTTGAATGTCCTTGCATTCTTGACAAAATTACAGGATACGCAAAAGAAGCTGGCGATAGTGGTGGTGTTAGCGGTAATTTTTTATTATTATTATTTTTTGTTTTTTTTTTTCTTGTATTCGTCTGTACAAGTACTCGTCCTACTTTAAATGTGATTATGAGTAAAAAAGTGAAATAAAAAGAATAAGTCGAAACCATTTATCACTTCACCGAGAGGCTACAAGTAAGGATGTGTGTTGTTCGGAACAGAATGACAAAAGTACGTTAAATGTTACCTTGCATTCAAGTACGGGTATAAGGACGTGTGCAACACTGTCTTATGTCTTGTGTCTCCTGGTCCATCAATCATATGAGAGATGTGATTTTCACAGTTTTTTTTCTTTAGCTGTGCTGTGCCTTCTGCTTCCTCCACGAGGACATGAAGGAAAAAAGTCAATTGTAAAAGTTTTCCTTAAAGAGGATGCTCTCTAGGTATTGATGAAAAGTTTTATTTTATAAAGGATTGGTATGAGGGAGTGATGGGATAAAAGGAAAGATGAAGTACTTTTGGCATGAATTCATATTACTCAAAAGGTTCGTCAATTGAAAGGATATTCCTTAAATCATTTGAAGGTCTTCCCTTAAATGGTTTTGAATTGAAAATTTTTCATTATTTGTTTTTTTTATAGAAAAATATCCAGGAAGGAAGTGGTATGTTATCAAGGGAGCGACAAAGTTTAACTGCAGTGTAGGTAAAGAGGCAGAAAATTACTGATCAACTGGGAATATGTTGTATTCAGGTTGTCCGATAAATCGGGCTGAGTAATGTCGCCCTTTTTAGACTTTATTTTAAAGTATGGGACTAAAGACATACTCCTGAGGAGTACCACCGATTATGGATTGATTTTAACATGAGTCATATGTACATAGGTTCACTAAACGGGATGTGATCATCTGCCTTCGGGATATTCTCAATAACATCCTCTTGTCACCACTACATGTTACTTATAGCGATTTTTCACAGAGATACATTTAAATAGTATGTACTAATGGCATCTGATTTGCAAAAGTTTAAAATTTCTGTCACGAAAAATGTTAGTGGAGAAAGACAGTAAAAATTAAGGGAAGCGATAACAAAGTGCGTCATCGATGGACGAACTCACCTAATCTGGATTAACAAAGATAGTCTGTGACACATAAGTGCATTTCTACTTGTAGCCGTAATACCACGTGTCAGATACCACCTTTCGGCGAGAAAAACTACTTCCTGACAATAACGCAATTATAATCGATCTCCATAGTCTTACACGACTTCGAAACACTCAGTCTTAAACTAGCAAGGCGAAATGGAACGTAAACCTTAGAGGAGCTCTTGAAGTACGCAATCGCTGAAGCTTTAGTTGAAGGGAGAACAGTGAACAAGATCGTACGGCAAGTAATGCGACAACTGCAAACTGCCTGCGATATATCAATGGCTCGAACGAGGACACAAAACTGCCGGAGTCCAACGTATTAGTGGAACGACGACATTAAGGAACGAAAATGTATTGGGTAAAGCGTGCAAAATCATTACCGCGAAGCTCAAAACGCCTCAGAGACCGGCACCAACTTGCCCGCTATTACTCAGCAGAATCGTGGAAACTCTGTTCCCCTCTCAACATGACGAACTTCTACTAAGCGAGATCGGAGAACTACGCGAACAAATTCCTGCCATAACAACCGATGAACTCACCGCGCCAATCGAGAGGGTAGAAGATCGAAAAGCTCCTGGTCCAGATGGCATACCAAATAGGGCTTTAAAAAAAGCGATAAAGGCCCGCCTAGACGTTTTCGTTAGCATGTATAATGCATCCGTAAGCAAGGGGATATTTCCGGAACAATGGAAATACCAACGGTTGGTATTATTACCAAAAGGAAATAAACCACCACAGGAGCCCTCATCTTATCGGCCGCTCTTTATGCTCGACACTATGGGCAAAATAGACGAGCGAATTATATGCAACAGACTACAGCTTATCATTGAAACCAATGATATTAGCGGAATATCAGTACGGCTTTAGAAAGGGCCTATCGACAATCGACGCGATTAAAGTCATAATAGACAAAGCCCAATCGGCCATAGAAGGTAGACGATGAAAAAGAGGCAGTAAAAAGTACTGCGCCGTGGTTACACTTGACGTGAACAATTCTTTTAACCCGGCGAACTGGTCGCGTATTTTACAATGGCTCGAAAGATTAAATGTACCGAAGTACAAATTAAGATTGATCAGGAGCTACTTTTCCGATAGGTTGCTCCTGTATGAGTCCGACGACCGGACGAAATTATATAAAATTACAGGGGCGTGCCCCAATGTCCCTTACTGTGGAACGTGATGTATGACAACATTCTACGTCTCTCAGTCCCCAAGGAAGCCACCATTATAGGTTTCGCGGACGATATTTCTGTTGTATTCGTCGGACGTCGGACCATTGGTGCCAATGCAAGGTTTCCACAGTCCCACACAAAAAAAAAAAAAAAATTGCAGCCGTAAAGGTTAATTTATGGCAAGGAGTGGGTTCACACATTTTTAAATTATTACAACAATGTCGCTTTTCATCTAAGAATTTATGTCGTTTTAGACATTGAAAGCATATGTGGTAAAGACAACAATATTGCCGAAATAGATGTGATGCAAAAAGATTTTCGACTATGTAAGATTACTTTGAAGGTGAGGTCTACACAGACCAGATGTGAAAACACTGAAAACTGACAAATACTATCCAAGAAATCCAACACCATCGTCTGTCCAAGAATATGAAAACTGTGACATTTATTTCAACCACTGCAATTGAGTGCTGAAAATATTTTGATGTGGAGTTGTCATTAGAATCGAAGTTGCAGATTCAAGTAATATGGAGTTTAGACATATCAGTGAGTAGCTGGTTATAATACTCTTTAGAATGCATGCTTCATCGAATGTGAGTATCGGCTTTACTAAGGCACCCAAAGTGCTGAGCCAACAGAGGTAGGATTAGAAACCGGCCACCGTAATGCAAAACCAAGAAAAGAGGGCATCTTTGGTAATGTCTTCAGGCACAGCAAGCATGACATGTGAATATTCACAAAAGCCACCTAAATTCTACCAAGGGTATTCAGTCCAGATCATCAGAAATGGGACTGGGAGGAAGCTATCGAAGTGGGACCTACAAATGTGTGATAGACGTCAAAATGCTTCGTACACTAAAAACCCTTGCTTTAAAGATGAATGCTGGAGATATATCATTCGACGCTGAATGATGCCTATGTCTGGCTTCAGCAATCCTTCTAAACTCCTTTGATTGTGTCAATCGAGAGATGGTGCTGCTTTATCAAAATCCAAAGGAGCACTGATGTATAAAAAGTCCTATAATGCGACTTCTTTCATCAAAGCAGTCACAGGTAAGCACCGTAATCTCAAAAGTCCATAGAAATTCCACATGTGCAGAAAACGAACGACATGATTTGCAGAAATGAGGGGTTTCTCAGTTGGGTATTTCTGAATAATGGTTAAGAAGCAACAATAATGAGGGTTAATTAGGGTAAAAAAGATACATTCTGTCACGGATGTAGGCCACACACATACAATTGGAATCAAAACCGTAGTGATGAACCTTAGTTTACTAATAACTCCATACAGCTTATAGTGGTTCTTTAAAAATGTGTTTGATACATACGAGAATCTACACCTGATGCTACTTTAACAAGGTCGGGCGTAGGTAAGCTCCAAAGTGAGATTTTACTTAGGCATCTTTCCACTTTCCTAAAAGGAAAACCTTGTAAGGTACAAAAACTATGCAGAAAATAGTCTCTTTAACATCGCGTTCTATGTGGAGCCCTGACATTCTTAATCAGCAATCTCATATCTGTTCGAACCTGGCGAATTCGTCTTTCTGTGTAGAAGAACAGCAGAGAACGCTCGTCGCTCCATAAATGTCGGTAACTTAACACTTAACACAAAAATTAAGTAAAACTCACAGACCAATACAAGAGGCTCAATTCTCCAGAAGTCTGCACATCTGAGAGCTACCTGTCATAAGAGCACTTGCAACTATTCAAGCAGAAGCGTTAAAAAAAAGTTTAATGGTCAATCCAATCCTTAAGTTTGGGTTGGTAAAAGACTTTTTCTATCTGTGCCCGTTGTTAGTCAATGGGCATGTTAAGCGAATGAACACAAGGCCCAGCCTGGATTGTAATCGAATACAATTCCAAGGGAAAAAGAACTCAAGGAAGACCTCTTCAAATAGAGAGATCTGTTGGTTGGGGCTCAGGTTCACACCGGATTGTAGCTACACTCAGTGTTAGAAATTGTGATATTCATCAGTTGAAGAGATTACAGTTCACATGACTAATGTTAATGTCCTCTAATTCCTCATTTCTTGAGACCGATAACGGTGTACTCTAGTCTCGTCAGACCATTGCATCATATCACTGACCACACAGTAAGAGAAAACATGCCCAAAAAAACCGAATGGCAATAGTCGTTATGTTTCCTCCATAATGAACTGGATGACACTGTTCATATGACCAGAGACACTTTTCTCTTTGGAGTGAGATCCATTGTCATAATGCCATCGCATTAAGAGCATCAGAGCAAAAAACGGTCTCGAGTTCTAAATTTAATTCAAGTTGTCTTGGATGGTTTCAAGTCTGATATCCACAAAATAAATGCTGATGTGCCCCAGGGCTCCGTTCTGTTACCGACACTCTTCTTAATTTTTATCAATGATCTCTTGTCTGCTATTTCAAATCTAATATTTTCCTCTGCTGACGGCATATTGGTTCCTGGACTCATATCCCTGCTATTTGACTGCATAATGGAAACATCAACGTTAGCATTGGGAAACTATCAACAGAGTGGAATTTTCTAAGAATGGGACCAACAAGGTACATAGTAAACTAGTTTCAATCCAACCTGAAGAGGGCCAACTATGTTACGTCGATTTATGTTCTCTAGAATCGGCTGTTGAGGGCAATCCCCTTATGGCAGTTCTTTCTGCGGGTTGGCAACGTAACGAGAATTAAAAATATTTTAAAGCATAGGTTAACAGCCCGATACTCATATTGCCCAATACACAAACATGTATCCAAAATTTAAATCTAACACCTCAGTATTCTTCTTTAATTTTCGTGAAATCTTATCCCTCCCAAGTCACAGATACTCGTATAAACCGTTGTCAAAAGATCACCTTTGTCGTCGCCGCCTTTAGATTGTTTCCACCAAATAATTCTCACAAGCAAAACAACTTCAGGATTTCCAAAGTTACCTGCGTGTAAGTTATCGTAAAATTATCGCAACAAACAAAACTTAAAAGGAGCGCCGAATGATAGTATCTTTGGTGGCACCTTCTAACCATTTATTGGTAAATTCAAGCCTTGAACACTGTGACATGGGGTAACCAAGGCTGTGTTACAGACGATAAGATATCAGGTGAGGACACCCACTCAACAAATTCGAAAACAACCTGAAAAAAGACATGAAACCATAAGGTACATATCTGCATATAATTACATATGCCGTTTAAAGTGTCTTACGACAGAAACATTATTTAACTGGCCTCAGGTGGAATTCCACGAAAATAGAGCAAACAAAACAAAAAACTTAAATCCAAAATAAGTAGCCTGCTTGGAAGTAGATACAAGTTCATGTCTTTGGCTAATGGCAGATATTTTTAGACTGCAGCACATGGAAACCTTCTATGAATTGAAAAGTTGCCACGAGGAGAGATATGTACTCGTATTTATTGAATTGATTGACAGGCATTACCTTCACATGGCAGTCAATCGAAAATATCCCAAAGCAACTGGTTAGGTGTTTGTTTAACTGAGTAAAATGAAGGCCTTCAGAAATGTAGGTTAGGTTGGGGAAACACGTGCGCGCTCCGAGAGAAGTAGCAGTTCTTCTCAGAGTCCTTGAAATTCGTTGTGACGGTTTATGGAATATAATCGATTTGGGCAAGGAGAGGATAGCAACCTACTCTTGAAGATTTCTGTATCTTATTTAGAAGTTGGGATCAATTTGGTTTGCGATAGCTCTATTGTGAAGGGTTCAAGGGGAAAATCTTATTTGAAAGGAAGCTAAAATTAAATAAGTCTTTATCGTTCCACATATTTGATTTCAAATTTTTTCAACCCGAAGAAACTATTGGGAGTTCAGTGATATATAGTTATCTCCAATTTTCCAATTGTTATGTTCCACCAGATGTTAAAGTTACCAATGACATCCAAAAAAAGAAAAAAAAACACTGTGGCGCTGGCAGCCCGGTATGGGCCATGGCCTAGCTTCTTGACACTCATTTGTGTTGCTCATGTTGTCATTTTTTGTCACATCTGAGCGGGGCCTACGGTTTATCGCTGAGTCCGAACGGCACTCCTTAGAAGCTTTTTCGTAGGCATTTTTACTTTCGGGAGTTTGCCATTGCCGAAAAGGTGATAGCGATTTGAAAAATTGTTGGTAACCCAGCCAGCAATCGAACCCAGACTCTCTGCGTGATAGTCCAATGAGCTATCTATTGCGCCATCATCATCGCCAATGACATCCAGCTATCAAAATATTCATTAAGGTTCGCCATTTCATCATGCATCATTTTACACTTGCCGAATGTGTAAAAAATATTAAAAAATATATTCAAAATTCCGCCTTTGTTGTAAATACGCAACGTGAATTTTGTCGTGAGGTCGGTCGTTATCATGGCCACATTGTGCAGCCAATCGTCGCTTAGTGGAAAACATTGAGCGTGAGTACACTATTTTGGATCTTAAGCCACCAACCAAAGAGAGATTGGTGTGAAATGAATAAAACATAACAGAAATGTCGATTCGGCGCCAACTAGCTGAATTGGGCATTGCCAGAGAGTCAACCCGTCTTATTTTGCTTTTGGATTTGGGCCTATATCCATATAAGTTGTGCTGAACCCGGTGACCATAAACAACGACGTGAGTTCGCTAATTGGGCCCTGGAAATGTTGGCCGGAGATCTGGAGTTTGGCCAAAAATCATCTTTCCATTTTTGACTCAGCGGCCATGTAAAAAAGCAAAATTGCCCAAAGTGGAGCAAGCACAATCCACAAGTGTTCGGCCAAATATCAATGGATCCACAAAGATTGACTATTTCATACGGCTTACGAGATGGCGGAGATGCGATTTGACACCACTCGATTATTTTCTCTGGGGCTGCGTCAAGTCCTTGGTCTATGATAAAAAGCAAACCACTTTGAAGGAGCTCGAGGCCAACATTCGACACGCTATTGCCGGAATAATGTCGCACATATTGGGCCAAGTCATCAAAAATTAAACCGACCGTTTGAAGCACTACCAGCGTAGCCTAGGCGGCCATTTGAATGATGTGCTATTCCACAGATAATGGCATGAACGTAGCTTCACATAAAAGTCGCAATCAAATTAATATCTTACACCGTTGTTTAGTTTTTTAATTTTTTTTTATTGTTCTTATCCGTTCACCATTTACCTTCCTGACCAGAGATGACTTTTTTTTTTGGAGAAAAGGAGCACTCAGGCAAAGAACTAGAATCTTGTAGATCTATGAAGCGAAGGCAGGCTTTATCATAAGCTCACTTAGGAAAGTTGGCTAGGAGACTTTTTTTTAATGCTGGTCTATAATGCAATGCAATGGGTTGAAATACGAACCTCCAGTAGTTCAAATAACACAATATCATCTTAATAGTGATATGTTAGTTTACTTATACAAAAAATTACAACGTTGTCATATCTGTATTGGAGGAAATGACAAACAACCTTGTGACCAGCTTCGATACGAATTCCTTTAGCTTAAATGTTGTTGCAATCTTTATGCATCGATATTTAGGACGGCTCCTTCTGTGCATTTTTTAATGATTCAAGGACCTCTTCTGACGTGCTTACCTACCTGTAAAGCATGCTAGAACAATTGGAACATACCACTTAATTAAAAAAAATATTACTGCGTAGATAGCACTCTTTATTCTATTTAATCTTTTTAGCTCTTAAGCTAATATACGCCTTATAAGCGCCCACGTCCTTACAGAGCAGCAAATATGACGAACACATTGGCGATCTTAAGGCCTAAGCTCGACGACATTACCTACAAAAACGAACAAGGGCTTTTTGACGTAGTGTATCTACCGTCAGCACTCGTTTTCAATACATCCAAATTGACTTAACTACGAAGCTGTTTGATAGAAAAGGTAGTTATTGAATACAGGGAATATTTTAACTCGTCTCTTTGTTCTAGGTCGACGAATAGATTCTTAGCATTGTTTGTCCGGTTCTATAAAAAGAAGAACATACCCTTAACAGCAACAACAACAAGTGGAAAAGTCGTCTCAGCATCACATATAATCAGGCCTTTCTGTTAAGGTTAATGAATTTTTCACGTAATTACAGATCTCGGAGAATATTCAGGAGTTCCTAATCGAAACACACCATGGATTTATCGATTTTAAAGCCATAGAGATGAGCTATACAGAGCTTCGCCTAGTAGATGTTGGCATTCCTGATGAAGATGGAGAATGTACGATGTCCCGTCAACGCCGGTCATGACTGAATCGAGACCGTCAATGTCAAGAAAGGACGTAAATAAGGTGATGCATTGCCTACATTGAGATAATGAGAAGAAAACAGCAAGCAAGAGTGTTTACGCCCACTGAAGCAGAAGCGGAAAATTAAGGAAAATCTATCACAAAAATCCAAGTATACGATTATGCAATAAACATTACGGTAGGTAGTTACAACTTTAACGTAATATCCCTATATACCTCGCCTCTGATGTCAACTCCATAAACGACACAACATGCGAAGAAAAACTTGTGCCAATCGCTGCTTCTTCGAGCCTATTGCCTAGTAAGGTCCTTCATCGAAAAACCCAAAGGGCTTTGTGGTAGTTTCGGACCTTCCCAAACTGATCATTGTGGATGCTCTGACACTGACAAATGCGGGAAATAATTTTTAAAATAAAAGACGAGGAAGCTTATGGTCAGATGCGATGGTTGTTGAGGTTATTTTCGAGGTATCTTTACGTAGCATATGACATAATCGGTCGTTCAGTGATTATTCGATAGAAAAACACCAAGACACTCTAAATTGTTTCGGTAAGTTTATATTAAGCAAATGCTGGCATAGGACTTTGGCTCTGAAGCCGTCGATGGTTAAGAGCTGGTGGATGATGAGAATATCGGCGGATGCGCGACGATTTTGCAAAGGAAGTACGCCGAACATATCGAGTCGTGCATAAGGGGCCATGTAGTCATCAGTCCATGTCACCTCGCATAGGGCGAGACTTAGTAATCTGCTTTAAATAGAGTCGGCACTTTTGCTTTATTCACACTATTCCGACACATTCGAAAAGTGCGCTTAAAAGTGTTGCTATTCAGAGATTTTATGACCAAAGGGCCAGAGAATTATTTAAAAAATATTTTCAGAAGTCAAGCACAGTGTTAACTTTGCTTATTATGGTGGATGCGAAAGATTAATTCTGTACGAGTATCACAAACAACGACCGAGTCCTGCAACTTGATATGAGAGAACCAACAACGAGTTCAATCAATGAGTGTTTAATGCTTCTGGGAGTATGTGATGGCTGGGCGTTTTTGGAACCAAATTAGGAACCTATTAGATTACCTTGTAAAGATTAGGAATTAGAAAAATTGGAAAGTTGTCAATGGATTTTCGTATCATCGGAATAGATAGATATGTCAGACAGATACAGAATACTTCGGTGCAATTTATCATAGGCCTTTTGCCACATTTCTTTCTTTTGATTTCGGGCAAGCAGTGCACTAGAAACAAACTCAATAAGATCAGCAGTAATTGATGTATCTTTAGGAAATTAAAATTGGTATCAACACCATCTATCCAAAGACAGATTTACATGAAAGTGTACTAGGTCTACCTCGAAAAAGGAAAAACCATCAACAGCGAGTATTACTCACATGAAGCGAAAAAAAATTTTGTTTTTGCAAGACAATGCGCCGGCGCATAAGGGCATCGCAACCATGGCTAAAATCAATGACTTACGGCTCCAATTGCTGTCGCATCCACCGTATTCGCCCGATTTGGCTCCCACGGACTATTATCTCTTCCCAAACCTCAAAAGATAGAATTCAGCTCAAGCGAGGAAATCATCGACGCCACGGAGGAGTATTTTGCAGACCTTCCCGAAAATTACGTTTCGGACGGGATCAAGAAGTTGGAAAATTGCTGGATTAAGTGTATAAAGTGTTAAGGGGACTATATTGAATAAAATAAAAAAACATTTACAAAAAAAATTTTTTCATTCCCAAGGAGGTTACCCCACCTAGTATTACACAAAAATGACCTCCTGATGCAAGACGGCATTATTCATTTGAACGGAATCACTTACCCCCAATGAGTGCGAGCGTATGTCAAGAAGATAAAGGCAAACTTTACTAAGAACTAAGACTGAAAATAGAGTATGGAATTGCCAAGTTTAGTCGACATTAACCCCTTTACTGAAAAAAGCTACAATGTATGTATCAGGACTAGAAGATACATAATAATAAAATTCTTAAGGAATTTCTTTTCATTGGTAGGTAGCGTGAAGGTTTACCAAAAGATTATATTTAATATCGTCCTTGAAACTCAAAAGAGTCTTCGTTGTAGGAAAAAAAAGCCGCCACAGGCATGCTTAATCCGATCAAATCGAACAATTTCTATAGAATTGAATTCCTTTGTACGGTACAATGCACAAAGAACATAACTACGAGTACACATGTGTGAATTCATTACCATCTTAAATATATTTCCACAAATAAAAACCTCCAACCCAATTCGCCAAAACAAACGAAAACAGACGATATGAAAACAATTTCAAAGCAAAACTAACAACATTACGATGTTTACATCAATTTTCCTCCCCAACACCTAATCCAACCAATATTACCCCAAACAAGAAACAAAGATAAAGAAACACTACACAACAATCGCAACAACAACAACAACAACAGCAGCAAAAAAAAATTGCAAAAGTATAAAGCAGAAATCCCTTTTAATCTTCCTTACAAGGCTCCATCACTTGCCAGTTACTCCCGGCACTGCCTATGCTCGTACATTGTACCGTTTAACTTACTAGGAAATATATTATCAAATAAATAATATTATGCAATTTACTGAATTTCCACCCTTCCTACCCCTAAGCCACCATCAACGAAAACTCAAACCCAAATGTGTGTTCGAATGTTCGAATATGTGTGCACAAAGAACGATTTCCAAACCAACCACAAAATCTCTCCATGATTTTATTACGATCAAATTATGTTAGCTACCCCATTCTCCAGATACTGTACGCACCCAAATATTCCCATCCCCCGGTGCGTCGTCGTCATACTTCAAGCGAACCACACACATGCTTCTACAAATTGAACGGAATATAGTGAGGTTATGCTATTCCTAGAGTACGAGTACTTAACCAGGGATGGCAGCACAAAAATCGAGGCCAAACATCATTTTTCAAACCGCGACACAGAGTGCAGAGTACAGGGACTCTTACTCCCCCTTCCCTCCAAGAAAACCAACGAAGGGCAAACGACTAAAAATACGAATACAACGACTAGCTAGTAGAAAAAATAAACAGAAAACAGAAAAAAAGAAGAATCCATCCGCAGGAAAAAATTGAATAAGGACATTCAAACAAATTTTTACGTTACCCCTATTTACCACCCCTTCGGCCCAGCCCAATTTTCTTTTTCCTTCTGACTTTTGGCGCTCGTGTTTGCTCTTAGAGCTGTTGAGCGATTTTATTGTTGCTCCTTGCTACCGATTCCAATTCAGAATGACTTTGCAATACGAAGACGACGCCATAAAGATGAGTATGAGAAGGTAGTTGAAGTATCTACAGCAGACTTGGTAAAAGAAAAAGGTTTACAATATTCGGTCCTTTCTAATGGAAAGCAGATGAATAAAGCAAAAAAGGTACCATGGGGGTTGGTATGTTAGGCGCACAAAATCAATTTTCCATCAACAAAAAAAAAAAAGAAAAAAAACTTGAATGCTCCTCATTCCATCTCCATTCACAGGTACGAATTCGAGTACCAGTACAACTATGGGTACACCCCGGAGACACTTATGCGAAGAAGGAAATCCTTAACACAAAGATGAAGGAAGATTCCAAACGATACAGGAAAGCAAAGAGAAAAAAAAAAAACAGTTGAGTTGAGGAAAGAAAGGAAAAAGGTAGAAATCCTCAATTGATTGGCCTTTTCCGAAGCGGCCAATTTTAGCTCTTACTTCTATCTCTACTTCCACCACCTTTCATCACCCACACAGGGGGGGTTACGAAATTATACACCAACAAATGGGAAAAGATAAAAATTGTTAACCGAGTGCGGTTGAGTTGGCATTGAGTTGGTTTGCGTTGAGAATTTTCTTTATTAATATTTTGGATTCAGCATTCGCATCTGTACCCGTATCTAATGGTCAATTTTGGCGGACGATTAAGGAGGAGGGTGGGATTCCGGACGATCCTATTAACTCAATAAAGGCAAACACCTCGAATGGCTTTAATTGAATTCATTTTTGGTGGGTGAACACCAAGGGCACAAGAATAGATCTCATCTCGAATACCAGTAACAAAAGATGGTTCACCCAACATCACCCATCAAGGGGGTGTGTTGAATTTTCATTTATTTTTTTGTGATATTCGATACCCTTGTGGTGGTTGTGTTGGGTTCATCTGAGTGAATATTTAGATACGAATTGGCAACAGCGGCGGCGGTGGTGGAGTAGTAAAAGATGGAAATTCGATTCGAGTTCGTTTGTTTTTTGTTTTTTTTGCTTTTAATTGGAATGCCAAATGTAATTAATTCGTAGTTAGTTCCACTTTAGTGGATTTAGACTTTTGTATTTTTATTTTCACTCACAGAGGTAGTAGGAGGAATATTTTTGATTTCAATGGAGATACGGATTTACGAGTTGATATTCATATCTTCTGGGCATGGAACGTCGTCGTTGAAAGTGGTTGGGAATATGATTTGCTTTTTGTTTTTTTTGGAGTTCTTTGTTTTTGTTCCATATAGCCAGAGGTCTATTTAAATGAACACGCTGAAATTAATGAAATTTTAATTAGTGACTGAGAAAAACAGCAGCAGATTGTTGGCAGTAGTTTGTTAAGGGTCGAAATTAGGTGGAAATGGTTCCGTGGGATATTTTTTAGGGCCATATTGATCTTAGAATTTGCATTTAATTAATTTTAGGAGAACCTGTGAAGGTTGTACTTGAAGGATTTAAAATTGGGAAAAGAAAGGTTTCGTTTTGGAACATGTTAAGATTGAAATTAGGTGGAGAGTTTTCTAAAATTTAAACAAAAGTTTACCCTAGAATATTTCAATTTTATTAAATAATTTTCCTAATTATCCACCGCAACTAGGTAGAAAATAGCCCACGTTTCCCCACGTTGTTCAAGCATAAAAGCGATTATGTCAAGATTCCGATGGGAAAGAAGCTATCAGTGCCAAAATAATGTAAGATACAAAAAAAGAAACTTGTATTTGGACCTCCCATTATACATAAACGACAGGCCAATCTATATCTATACAGAAGGACCCAAGACTGTTATCAAGGTTGGTGTCGAGGTTTTTTTTTGAGATAAGTTTAATCAAAACCTCTTTCAGACGGGTATCTTGACAAAATAAAAAATCCCGTCCTGGCTGAACAAAAACTTGATATCTACAATTTTCGGCTAGTCAGACTGTTTCTGAATCCTAGGATTCAGCCTAACTAAATTATAAAACCACGCCGATTATCTCACAGGGTAATGGTAAAATAGGTCGACATCCACATATGTTGGATGCCAGGCCGTAGAGAAAATCTAGTAAAATCTTGAGCCGTAGAACTCGCCTACAAGCGCTAGTGCTGACCAACGGAATAGCGGATAAATGCGCCAGATGGAATCAGCGGTAAAGTAAATTCGGGAAACAAATGCGACCTTATCTGGGCTACTTTTACATATTTAGCGCTTAGGCTGGAAAGGATTTCCTGGATTAAGTCAGGGTCTTGATGGTGACGGATGAGACCTTAATGGGCCAAGGGCAGTACTCACATCTTCTGCCATCGGTCAAACCGACCCCTCGTTCAAGGGGTATAAAACGATTTGAGGACAACGAACTATGGATATAAACGTGAAATGCTAGGTCCCCAAAAACAAGTCACAGAGGCCCTAGCCTGCTGCAAAGCAGACATTACCGCTATGCAAGAAATGCGATGGAATGAGCCGGGCAAAAAAGAGATGAAAACGTGCAACATCTACTACGACGATTGTTTTCGACGCCAGAAGACACTTATTTGGATGCGGATTTGTTGTCGGAGGCAGACTAAGACCAGAAGTCCTCTGCTTCCGGCATGTGAGCGAGCGCCTCGTAGCAATCCGCATCAAGGCTAAATTCGCCAACATAAGCCTCATATGCGCGCATGCCCCCACAGAAGAGAAAGATGACGACACCAACGATGCCTTCTACGAGCTCCTCAACAAGACCTACGAGCAATGCCCTAGCTATGACATTAAAATTGTCCTCGGTGATTTTAATGCAAAGCTAGGAAGAGAAGGTATCTTTGGTGGAACAATCGGAAAATATAGCCTGCACAACACCACCTCCGATAACGGATTCAGGCTAATCGACTTTGCGGCGGGGCGAAACATTGTCGTGGCTAGCACGCGGTTCCCACATTTCGACATACACAAGGGGACTTGGAGAACTTCTGATCAATCAACAGTCAACCAGATTGATCACATTGCGATCGACGCAAGACACTCCTCCAGTATTATGGATATCCGTACGTTCCGAGGAGCCAACATCGACTCGGACCATTACCTTGTTGTAGCCAAGGTACGGTTGCGGATATCCCAAACTACGCCAAGACAAACTAATGCTGTGAGAAAATTCGATGTCAGACGGCTACAATCGCAAGAGATCGCCAAGTCCTTCTCCGATCGAGTGTCTCTTAATCTCTTAAGAGGTCCAATGCCGCCAGCATCAAGCATCGAAGACCATTGGAAACACTGCCAAAACGCCATCAGATATGCCGCTTCTGATGTGCTGGGTTTCACTCGTCCACCACAACGAAACCCCTGGTTCGATGATGAATGCCGGCCAGCACATGCAGCTAAGCAAGATGCATATAACGCGGCGCTGCTTAGAAAGACCAGAGCTGCTCATGAGCTCTATGAGCAGAAGAGGAGAGACGAACACCGGCTTCTCAGGAGGAAGAAGAAAGAGCATGAGAAGCGCGCGATCGAGGAAATTGAGAGATGCCACTCCATGAATGAGGTTCGGAAGTTTTACCAAAAGGTAAAAATAACATGCCGCGGAAACAAACCCCGAACCGAAGCCTGTAGAGATGAACAAGGGAACATCGTAGTAGAATCGCAGTCGATGCTGAGGATTTGGAAAGATCATTTCTGCAGACTGTACAACGGCGATGACGGACCAAATACCGCTGTCAGGCAGAATCAACGTTTCAACCTGGACGATGATGACCAACAATTCCGTCCACCCGACCTGGATGAAGTGAAGATAGCCATATCGAAGCTTAAGTCCAACAAAGCTGCTGGAGCGGATGGCCTGACTGCCGAGCTCTTCAAAGCGGCAGGCAATGACTTGGTAAGGAGCATACACCAACTCATCTATAAAATATGGTCGGACGAAAGTATGCCCGATGAATGGAACCTCAGCATTGTTTGTCCAATTCTTAAGAAAGGAGACCCTCTTAACTGCGCCAACTACAGAGGCATCAGTCTCCTTAACATCGCATATAAGATCTTATCCGCCGTATTGTGTGAACGCCTGAAGCCGTTCGTCAACAACCTGATAGGTCCATATCAGTGTGCCTTCAGGCCAGGAACGTCCACCATCGACCAGATATTCACACTACGGCAGATCCTGGAGAAGACCCATGATCTTCAGATCGATACCCACCACCTATTCATCGATTTTAATGCCGCGTATGACAGCATTTATAGAGACGAGCTATACAGAGCAATGTCTATTTTCGGCTTCCCTGCCAAACTCGTCTGGCTGTGCAGGATGACGATGGAGAATGCACGCTGCTCCATCAAGGTCGGTAAAGATCTCAACGAGACCTTTGATGTCCAGAAAGGATTTAGACAAGGCGATGCGCTGTCATGTGATTTTTTCAACATCGAACTTGAAAGAATAGTGCAAAACTCACGAGCAAACACAAGAGGCACTATCTTTCAAAAGTCCGTCCAACTACTTGCATACGCCGACGATATTGACATAATCGGGAGAAAACGGCGTGATGTCAGTGGCGCTTTCGCTAGTATTGAGACGGAAGCGGCGAAAATGGGTTTAGCGGTCAATGAGGGCAAGACCAAGTATATGCTGTAAAGCAAAAAGAACAACCAACAACGACGTCTGAGGAAGAACGTCACCCTCGACAGATATAACTTTGATGTAGTTAAGGACTTTGTCTACTTAGGCTCCGCTATAAATACAGACAACGACACCAGCGCTGAGATCAAGCGAAGAATAACTCTTGCCAACCGCTGTTTCTTTGGGTTAAGAAGGCAATTGAGTAGCAAAGCCCTCTCTCGGACAACAAAAGTCACCATTTATAAGACTTTAATAATCCCGGTCCTGCTCTATGGCGCAGAGGCATGGACATTATCAAAAATGGATGAGGGTGTTCTTGGTTGCTTCGAAAGAAAAATTCTCCGGGCGATCTTCGGTCCCATCTGCATTGACGGTGAGTGGAAGAGGAAATACAACGACGAACTGTATGGACTGTACAGCGACATGGACCTAGCCAGAAGAGTGAAGATCCAAAGACTGAGATGGCTGGGTCATGTAGAGCGCATCGACACCAATGCTCCGGTCCGAAAAGTCTTCGAATCCGCCCCCGAGGGACAGCGCAGTAGAGGAAGGCCAAGACTCAGGTGGCGCACGCAAGTGGAAGAGGACCTCAGTCAACTTAGCGTGTGAAACTGGAGGCAGCTAGCCAGGGATCGAGCTTGCTGGAGAAGCTTGTTGACTGAGGCCCAGGCCACCCCGGACTGTAGCGCCACCTAAAGAAGAAGAAGAGTAAGCTGGCTGTGAATTAAACGTTACTGTCACTGTCGCCAAGTCAGTCACTTTGTTGCTCAAAATATCACTATAGAAAGCTACAGCTTCTTAGTAGTCAAAGAGATTCTTCGACTCTCTAACTCCACAAATCCATTCTTAACTGAAAACTAAAGACGTTTGTACTCGTAATTTCGATTTGCAACTCCGAAAGTCATTAGTCGAAAAACGAGAGCTATGTTCCATACAAACCCAAACTGCTAGTTATACGTATTCTATTTGCGAGAGCGTTGATCTAGAAGATTGCTTGATGCAATGAGTCTCCGACCATGCAGAAAATTTAGCAAATTTGTGCATGGATACGCAATGTGTAAGACATGCTTACGTTCAGATGAACCCACGTTCAGTTTGTCTATTATGTACCAAGCATCGAAATGAATGAAATTAAATACTTAGTAGCCAAAATCTACTTCACAATAACCCAGAGCTGGATCACGTCCAATAATTTCAATCACTTTACTTTCCGTTGTTGGCATGGAAATACAACATATTTCACATCTTGGCATCGAAACTTCAAACTCCAAACACTTGTACTATATGAATTTCGATATTGAAAACGAGTGGTTTTGCAATATATAGTATCTCAAGGACATCCTTAGAATCTTTAGTTCGAGTTAAGCTCTTTTCGGTAACTCTAAAGGTTTAACCTCCTCTTAACACGAGTGTGGATTCAGGATCAGAGGCGCACATCTGTTATGAACGAACCTTTAGGAAACCATCCGACTGGAGGTTCACTCATTAACACTGTTCATAGAACTAGAGTTCCTCAAAGGAATTCTCTAAACTCTAATATGCAAAGATGAATCCGGATTTTCAGAAAAAAAACGAAAAAAAAAAACTAAACTCTCATTAGGTTCAGAGGGAAATTTTCAGTTTCTTGGATGAAAAGGCAAAGCAATGCTGCAGCAGAATTCCTCTCACACCGTCGCGTTTTGCAGTCAAAAAGACAGCCATTATTCTCTTCCACCCCCGTGCACTCCACAGGGTGTTGTGTTTGTTTATTTTCGTTTTTTTTTTTTAGAACATTTTCCCTCTACCCTCTAAATTAAATCAAGTTCATAATTTCTCTGGTGCACGACTCGGAATTCATTGTCTTTTCGGGTGTTATTATAGTTGGGGGGTGAAGTTGTTATGTGATAGTGGTTTGTTTGTGTTAGACCCATGACTTGGGTCTTGGTTGGGGATCCAAGTCCTTGCGGCCGTACGCAATTGTTTTCTGTTTTCGCATGCATTCCACGTTCAAAGGATGTCATTTTCATTTTACGAAGGCGAAAATCTTTCACAGATTCATGTAGCTTTCCCTTCTATCCACGTTTCTCTTGAAACGTGGTGAGAGAGGGTGTTTTCCCATTTGACAGCAAAGCTTTGGTATCAAGTGAAGCAAATAAAATAAATTCGATGCCAAGGAAACTCATCTTGCAGGATAATTATACTCGTAGTAAGGCTTGGAAAGGGAGTTGCCACGGATAATGATGATGATGACTGAAACTTGGACTGGGACTTGGTCTCGGAGTAAGATTGTGAGTGTGTGACTAGCACTAGAATGGAGAAATATAAATTCTTAGATACATTTTTCATGTAGATCTTAGAATGGATGCCTTTTGAGCTTGACAATAAGTAAGAGGTAACATGTGTGCGAGACACTTGGCTAATTTTAATGTAAACATAGCGAATTATTAGTCCTTGACTTGAGTAAAGCATGTGAGTTTGTATTTCTTCTAATTTCTGTATCTGTACCATGTCTCGAGAGATGACGAGAGAAATGTTTACTCATTCACTTGAGGAGATACCATCAGCAGGAATTTCTCTAATTAGGCTTCCATGTGGGAGGTATGAAAGAGATCTGGCGAGAGTGCTTGGAAATAAAGAACTGCCAAGAAAAATGTTTCCAAGAAAGTTTTCATTTAACAGCGAAAGTAGATAAAGCTAGTTCTTCTACTTTGATGTCCTTCAGGGATGGTGTTTATCTTTTAGTGGAAACGTTTTATCGAATTACGTTTTCAATAAAATAATAAACGTTGGCTTGATATAAATGAAGATAGTTTTAGTGGTCTTTAAGCCAATGTAACCCAGTTGTTACTATCAATTTAGATAAGACAGATCCCAAAACAGCAAGATTAACTGATTCGGCAGGTGAAACAAGATGATTCTCTTCTATGGCAGCGTCCCTCGAGAGTTGCTGACACTTTTTGTTTAAGGTCCCACCAGGCTGAAGGTTTTTCTAGCCACGTGTCATAAAAGTCTACTACGTGATGGATTGGGCCAAAAAAAAGTAAATAATGCGGTTTCAGGCAAAGTTACTGCAATAGTGAGAAGATGCCAACTGATTTTTGGAAGTGGATTTTGCAAGCGCAACGATTAAGATGAAAATCTAAAAAGAAAAAACCTTGCCAGGAAAATTTTGAGATACTATCCTCTAAAACCGAACACTGATTATGGTTAATCGACTCTTCGCCGGCTCTACCTATATGTAGAATAAAAGGACTTTCTGTGAAAAAATAACTGAAACCTCTGATGCATTGGGCTTAAGAAAAATCTTCTCGACAAGTCTTTTAATGCCTAGCTGCTTAAAAAACGACGGCTTTTGGATGAGTGATGTGACGAATCACTCAACCTGCTACTGGACACTCCCTTTCTAGGCAGCTCTCTATTCATGGCCAATTAGAACTTCAACAGGACTGCTGTGGCCGAGACAAAAATTGATGGTCTTATCACAAAAGACAAACTACTTTAGGCAGTGCATAGCTTCAAACCATACAAATCGGCTAGGCCAGACGATATAATTCCTGCCGAGCTATAAAGGTCCTCTGATATAACCCTGCCATTGCTTGAGAATAACTTCACACAATTGATTGATGTAAATACACGACCAAGTCTTAATCCCAGATTTTTATCCACAGAACATCATGCCTACTGTAAGGGAAAGTCAGTGGAAATGCTTCTACATTCATTAACTAGCCACATCGAATGATCAATGCATTATAGAGAAAACGATCATTCCTTGACAAAAAAAATTGGCTTCAACAACGTCTACACATCCACAATCACGACGGCGCTGTTAGCTCTGAAGAAAGATGACTAATTTGGAGACTTGATCAGTGTTATGCTAAGAAGCAATATAATCAACTCGCAACTGGGTGGATCCTCTGTCAAAGATGAATCAGGAGAGGTATGCCAAAAGGCGGCGTACTTTCACCCCTTCTTTGGAACTTTATGGTTAACGAACTGCCGATATACCTAGAAGCGGGTGGCAGCAGAGCGGTTGCTTACTCAGATGAGGTTGCTATAGCCGTCTTGGGAAAACATCTTATGATTAAACAGCTCCAACAGTATAATCTCAACATACTAACAAATTGGGTAAATCGTTGTGGGTTGGGAATAAATCCCCATAGAAATGATCTTGAAATACAAAATTCCGTCTATAGACCCTCCCTCAATCAACGTTACCAGCTAGGTCTTCTCAGACACAGCGAAATATTTGGGGCTATTTTCGATAGGAAATTAAGCTGGAAACCAAATATTCAAGAAAGAGTAAGGAAAGCCTCAATAGCTTTATTCTCTTGCAATGGGAACAAATGGGGCCTCCAACCTCTTATTGGCTATATGTTTCGGTTATTAGAGCGATACTCACCTTCGCGGTGGTTGTATGGTGGACGGCCTTAGTCAAAGCAATCAACTACTTAAAGCTTAACAATGTGCAAGGAACAGCCTGCCTGAGCATATGCGGAGCCCTGTGCACAACTCCCTTCGCTGTACTGGATGTTCTGTTTCACCTGGCACCCCTTGACTTTTTCAACAGACAAGTTGCTGCACGCAGCTATTCACCTCAAAGAAACTTCGCACTGGACAAATACAATTTTTGGGCACGCAAATGTTCTCAACACATTCGAAATCCAACCAAAGAACATCGACTACACCATACCCAAACACTGGTTTGACAAAAACTTCCACACATTTCATGTAGATGCTTCTGGGAGGAAAATAACTTCGTTGAGGATAAATCAATCCACTTCTACACAGAAGGTTCAGAGACCGGCAGTGGGATTGTTAGCTTTGTCTTCGCTGATGAGCTTAACCTAAGCCTCTCCTTCCGTCTGCCCAGTCACTGTAGCGTGTTCAAGGCATACATTTTGGTTATTAAGGCTGAAGAAAAACGTAATATCTGCGGTGGATATCCGGATATTTTCCGACAGTCAGGCAGCCATCAAATCCCTTGACTCATTTCGTTTTTCAAAAACAGTAATAGACTGCCGATCACCTCTCGCGGAGACGGGAGAACAGTAGTTTAACATTCACCTTTACTGGGTGCGGGGACATAGAAATTTCCCGGGGAACTGTAGCCCCGACGAACTTGTCGAAATTTGAACCATTATACCTGAAAATGGAAACATTTTTTCGCTATGTTCAAACTAGAATTAAAACTGGATGCTTATAGAAGAACAAACCTTGGTTGGATCGACAAACAAATTTGGCCAAAACTAGAAGTGCATCGCCCTAAGAGTTTGATTTTTCAAAACAGAAAGCACCTCAGATCTATCATAGGTGTCATCACTGGGCACTGTCTTTTGGGTAAACATTCAAAAAGGATCGGAGTGTTTACCAACGACTTCTCCAGAAGCTGCATCGATGAGGAGGAGGAAGAAACAATCCTACATCTTCTTTGTACATGTCTGGCTCCTTCCCATAAAAGAAAACTCCTTGTGGGAGCCTTCTTCTAAAATGACTTCAACGATTTAAGTAACGCAAACATCAAAAGTCTCCTACGCTTTATTAAGAGCACAAATTGAGTAAAAAGATCGCAGATCCACGTAGCATCACAATGGGCCAACAGGCCTAAGTCTGTTGGTTTTCCAACAGCCCTTCTAACCTAACCTAACCTAGGATTTTTTATGAAGAGCATTACACCAAGTTTGGTTTCGACGGTCTGAAACATTAAGCCCTAGTTCCGTTAATATCTTCGTTCCCACCTGTCCCAATTGGCAGTCGATTGTCAATAAAAGGGTTTTTATAATGAAACAGCGATTAATTTAGTTTCGTGTTGAATGCAAGAGTTAGCGCCACTAGATCATTTCCTCACTTGAATTGAACGTGAATTTACTGAAAAGTGAACTCGGTAGTAACGCTGGGAAGCTTATCTTTTATAAGAACAGAGCAAATCAGATAAAGATGGGTTTTCACTAAAATTTTTGTTGAGGGAATTTAGAAAGTAATAGGCGACCTAAAATTTGTTAACCTATCCTACAGAGTTTCATGTGTTCCGTGTATCAGATAATGGTGATGGGAGGAAGACCATATTTGCCCCCTTTTTTTTTTTTAAAAAACAATAAGTAGACATAAAACAAATAAGTTGTACAAAAGAACTATATAAGAATTCTTCCTTTGATTTTCTTTGTTGTTTAAGACTGGTTACTGTTGGCCTTTCTTCCTTGACATTGACCTAGATGTGATCGTCCCCTACGTTGCCATTTGGTTTTAGTGGTCAGCTTACTTACTTTTTAGTCAGATAAGTCGCTTACCGTGTTGCCAATTTACAACGTCAATACGACAGCTTGTATTTGAAAAACGTCCTACGGCTGTGTTGAGGGGTATCTTATGAATTCGAATAAAATGTCACTTAACAGAAGGCACCTATACATTTCATCCGAAGGACTATTTCCAGTATTTTCGTATTTTGTGTGATCGGTCCACCGTCCCCTTTTTTTTTGGCGTCCCAAAATGATTTGGGAACTTGTGGTGACCAACTGTGAAGCTCTACAAATGAAGGGTCGATGGTCTTTTGAATGGAACCTTGCTTGGCTAACCCATACGCCTTGTTGCTTAGATCTTGACCAGGAATCAAAAGAAAGTCACAGTCGACCATTTACTTAGGAAGTGGTGTTCTCCGCACACAGCCCAATCAAGCATCGAGGATTGGTGTTCGAATAGAACACCCATATTGTAGCAGAATGGTTAAATGACTTAGATTCAACAAGTTACAGGCTTTTTCTGAGAGACACATAGCAAACTAAAATAACAAACCAATCAAATCAACCACACAGTCCATCTAAGGGGCTGGTTTCTTTCAATGCAGGAAATATTTGCCGAAATGTCAACTTTCAAGACTCAATCGAAATTAAGTTCCCTTTCCGGACATGGATTTCAGTTGAATGCCGTGAAAGGTTAAAGGTTGGTAATGTGAACTTAGTGGAAAACAATATCAATAAATTCGAAGTTATATTCAGACAATTGCGTGCATAGTAAGAGATTAGCTCAACCAGATTGCTCACTGTGATTTTTACAATAGTAATCACTGAGGAATAAGCTCATGAAAATCAACATTGAAACTAGAAACCGTACTTATACCATGCATCCTTCATAATTATATTCATGATCACTAGTCTGAACGCCAGTGAGGGATCTTGGTTGGATTTAAAAAAAATCCTGAAGCCTTTTAGGAATCGGTGATAATTTTTCCTGGGCAGTCCTTAGGGTCAAGAAAGCCAACTTTTATATTAGCTGAAGCCAGAGCTCTGATATAATTACATATATCAGAAAGACTAAACGAACTGTCAACTGTTAATGTTATCAAAAATCAGAAAATTCAGTTACTATCGCTTTGTAGACGCAAAACAACGTTTAAGGTACAGCTTATGATACGAATATCGAGACATGGAGACATGGAATGTCATCAAGAACAGAGATATGTGTCACAGAGACGTACCTTATACCTGAGTTTAAGATCGAATGTGATATTTCATAGGCATAAAACGACATATATTCATTTAAAGATTCACAAACCGAAGGGGCTACGGCTAAAAATCGAATTGAGCAGCAGAGACAGTGATAGACCGGGATGCCTTCTAAGGCTAAGGAACCTACTCGATAGAAAAGAACACCGCACAACAACTTCGTTAAAGGCTCTTGTGCGTCAAAACTTTGGGCACTGGTTTTGCGCCGTACTCTTAGCAGCTTCAATAATGGACTGTCCGCCCTTACTGCGGTGGTTGGTCTTTCAAGATACTAGGAGAGTGCACCAGTGGCTGACGGACCCATGGCTGCCCATAAACCTTCTAGGATTTTGAAGAACTAACAGGTGGATAGTCAAGGTCGAAAGGAAAAGCAAGAGTAGAACTTGTTGTTTTACCGCAACACCGAGTATACACGAATACAATCTTGGACAGACTTTCTCCAAGTTCTATTTGACATCACCACTCTTTCGGCTGAAAGTGGCAATTATTCATTTCTTAACATAAATTCAAATGTGGCAGAACAAGCGTTAAAGATGAACATCGTTTAGGACGGCGAAAACCGGGAGATGTTCCAGAAATCATCGATAAAGTCCGGGATATGGTAATGGAAAATCGCCGATTGAAAGTGTTGGAGATAGCTAAGGTCATAGGCATTTCAATTAATCGGTTCGCGTGGATTTTACTATAGATGAAACTTGGCTTCTGCACTTCATACCAAAAACAACCATTCAATCGAAAGTGTGGAGGAAGCGCGGCAAAACGGCACCGAATAAGGCAAAGATGGTTAAATTGGTGGCAAGATGATGCCTCTGGGATGCAAAAGGAATTCTGCTGATCGAGTAACTTGAAAAGGGAAAAACATTATCGTGGACAAGTTGCTGACAGCGATTCGAGAAAAACGTTCCGGAATGACAACGAAAAAACTGCTCTTTTTGCATGACAATGCGCATCCTCATTCGTGTGTTTTGGTCCAACAGAAATTGGAACATTTTAAGTTCCATCCTGCACTCACGGTATAAACAAGATTTGGCTCCCACGGACATTCATCTACTACGAAAACTCAAAATTTTCCCGGCTTGGAATAGCCGGAATAGAATAGACGGCCTTTTAGCTGTAGACGACTACTGTGAACACCTTGAAGAAAACCACTTCCGGGAAGGGATACCTAAGCTGGAGAAAAGATTCGAAAAGTGCGTTCAGCTCAGGGGAGTATGTATTGAAAAACACAAACTGCTTTTGGAACTTTAAAAAAAGTCTTTTCTTGCGAATCTGAGAACTTTTCACCCTAACCCTTGTAGCTTCGGGCATATTCCTACCACGGCTGGATCTGATGAATGGCATCCGGGAGACACAGTTTTCGACCACTTATTCAAACACTTAAACAAACGTATGTCCTTAATAACAAAAAAAATTCTCCATAAAGCGGACGAACCAAGCTATTAAAATGACATCGAACCGATCAAATTGTATCTTCTTCAATACTCCCTTGAACGGATGCAATATTCTCTTCAATACGCACTATACTATTTGTTGTCTATTTATTTGTCAGTTGTCTAAAGAATGTTATGAGTGCTCAGCACTAATTAATCTATGCCTCTTGAGTTGCAGTCGATTTAAGCAAGTGTCATAAAGTAAACTGTAAAGGGTTAATGACTTTTATTCCAACACTCTACTCCCTAAACTTCTTTACTATGGAAATGATTGCGTTGGAAATTCCAAGAATTTCGAAAAAAGCCGTCTCCAGACTGTTGTTATCCTTGCGAAAGGTATGTGTTTGAAGCCCTATTTTTAGAAGTTTACATAAGAGCATGTTGCATGCATTCCTTCACGAATTTGTTCTCCACATCCAGATCACGTAGTCCATATCCTTTAAAACTCCACTATGTATACTCAAGAACCTAGGGTAGGAACGATGCCACACCATGATCCTTTTGCTTGCTTTCAGCTCACTTTGGAATACTTCAGTGCGCCTTTTGACATCACCTCACCCGAGCTAATGTGCTCCTTAGCTTTTACTTAGCTCCAAAACTTCTTAAAAAGTTCCCTCATGCGGTGTTGGACAGCATTTGTAAACTTGTGTGCTATATGTTGTGCCCTATGCATCTACTTATACTAAATCCATGTATAGTAGCATACATACTCGTACTCTTATATCATAGAACACTGTGTGGGTTTGTGTGCATATCTTTAGGCGAAAAAGGATTTTAAGTATTCCAAAGTTTTGGTTTGGTATCATGTATCGTGCGAGTTCACGACAGATACCCACCGCACCATCACCTCCGTTAAGAAGAAGAAGATGACTTAGGCAAAAAGTTTTTCTGCGGTTCGCGTCCCAAGGATTCTTGTTTCATAACTTTGAGTTGTTGTTTCGACGACTCGTTCTTTTATTATTTTTTTTTTGCCTCATATGAGGGTGTTGGTGTGTGGGTGTATGTGTGAATGTAACTCGCATAAATAATACTAGCTTTAAGCGTATTATGCAGAATCTTTTCTCTTCATTTCTTGTCAGATGTATTACTACGTAGATGGTTAGACGTCGTCTCAAGTTGCGCGGTTTAATTGAATACGTAAAAAGTTAGGGACTGGTGGGTGGTTACTGAAGTGTTCCCTTTTTATTTTTTTTCTATTTCTCTGAATAAGTGTGGAAAATTAAACCATCCTCTAGTGTGTGGGTGGGGGGAATTCATCTATTCTGTTGAACCACAGATACTTTGCTCGTCTTCTCCCGTATGTGAATGGAAACGTAAAGTAGAAAGTTACAGCTCTAATGTGCGAATTATCTTCTAATTGAGTGTAAATATTTAATGCGAATCTAGTGGGTTGGGGCTGAAGATAGGTACACTTCGCTTTCGTCGTCCTATAAGTCGTAGTCGTGTGTGGGAGCAATAACAATTATCGCACCCCCGATATACCCGTACTGGTGTGTGCGCGCCCGAGGGAGATCAACACAAACCACGAACGGAGATGTGAGTTGAAATCGCACTTTGGGGAGTAACACTTCTGTGATGAGTTTCATTCGTCACACATGATACTCTATCCTGTTGGCGCTACCACCATCACCATCTCCATTGCCATTACCATCAGCATCATCACTTCTATAGCTTCCACAGATATAGCTGGTGATGTTTCCACTAGAAAACCACGTTCCTAGTGTTTCGCTTAAGGGTGAATACCCTTTTCAGAATTAAACATGTGAATACAATTAACTTGTTTGTGGGCTCTTAAAGTATACTCGTAGACTATTAGGTTTTGGGAAATTCGCTTCAAGAAAAAGTTGAAATTAATTGAGCAGTTGATGGTTATGGGTCGCTTGAATTAATTTTACGTGGTTTACCTTCCAAAAAAGGGTTGTTGGTGGGTCAATTTTATCTAAAGGTGTACTTGATGGAGCTACATTTGGTGAAGAAAATTCGGTGTTGCCTGGAGTTGTTATAACTGAGTTTGGTTTAATTGATGCGAATGTGTTTGACATAGGAATGGGAAATTATTTGTTAAACAACATGAGGGCATGACAGAAGATTTATAGTCCCATTGGTCAGGTGTATATGGTATAGCTGGTAAGATCCTCTTTCTTGTAAGCAGTTTGTTAAACTCACAGAAAGTGGCTATACCAGTCAAGCAAGTGATCAACTATTTTTGACTTTATTCGACTTTGAATCTAAATAGATAACTAAGTCAATCAAACATCGAAATTAACGGACTCAAAATATACTGTTGGTATCCTCTATTAGTTTAAAGAAGGATGGGTAATGTTAGATTTCTATGAGCATCACGCTGCTCATCATTTGGCCGTAGACGGTTGGGCAGAAGTCTTTTCTACTAAGAACGTGTATGTTGTTTTAGGCGGAAACTAACCAGATCACCAGACCAGTGGGTCGAATATCTACAATCCCTGAGAAATGTAGTCTCAAAACCTGTTAATAGATGTGAAACCACAGACGACCTTAAAATCGTCCAAAGGATTCGAAATTCATGAATTTCCCACAGGATCTGGTGAGGTATGAAAATTGAATCTTTGGCTGACTTCTTTGGCCTAAGGCCTTGCGAAGATGAACGAATATGCTTAGGGCTTTCACATTGTAAAAGGTGTTTTTTTAGCTGCATGAGAAGTTTCGATGGTTGTAGTCTATGGTTTGACAGCTGTCAATGTCAAACTGTGTTAACATTTCAGTTCAGTAAGGTTTGGCAATTCATCGTGAATTGTTTAACGCCAGAACAGCGCTTCCAAATTGTGGAAATTGGCTTTGAAAAAAATATATCTGTTCGTGAAGTTCATAGAGCACTTCGTCAATTTTATGGTCAACCTAATCGGCGTAGTGAGCAAGCAATTCGTGAAGTTTTTGATCGTTTTCACACTAATTTTACTCTTCTCGATTCAAAACCAACAACATCACTGTTAACAAATCATCATTACATCCATTAAAATTGACTGTTCGGTGCGGTTTACACACTAGCAGCAGCATCGGTCCTTATTTCTTTCAAAACGAGGAAGGAGCTGCCGTTACGGTGAATGGCGAGCGCTATCGAGCCTTGCTGACTGACTTTTTATTTCCAAGAATTAATCAGCTAAACATTGACGATATTTAGTTCCAACAAGATGGCGCAACTTACCATACAGCGCGCCTAACCATCAATTTATTGCAAAATCAATTTGGGTCAACTTTATTTCCAGAAGTAGTCCTATTTACTGGCCCCCACGTTCGTGCTACTTAACGCCTCTCGATTACTTTTTATGGGGCTATGTTCAGTCATTGGTTCATGCCGACAAATCAGCAACTCTTGAAGCATTGGAAGCCAATATTCAAGCCACCATTGACGACATACGGCCAGATTTATAGTATTGGAAAAAGTAGTGAAAAATTGTACTGATCGAATGGACCACGTAATTCGTAGCAGCGGCGGGCATATGTCGGAAATCATATTTAAAAAATAAATGTCATGAAATTATCTACCAGATAATAGTAACAAAAAATTCATTTCAACAACAAATCTATCTTGTATTATTATTTAAAGTTCTCAAGCTCTTAAAAACATCCCCTTTATAGCAAATAATATTATCTGCTTATCAGATGAGAAAGTGAATCTCTAATTATCTGTATAATTGGGACTTCGCTTATCGATAATATACATATCCCTGAAACATTTTGAACGCATGAGTTGAGGTAGGGTCTTTATCGCTTTTTTAAGCAGATCGACACCGATTATACTATATCGTTCCCTTGATCATTTCATCGACCTGGGCCCTGAATCACCCTATTTACGTTTTTTCGTTTCGCGGTGTAGGGTTACTTTGTCGAACCAGGAGCATCGTGGTGGTAGACCAAAGATACCCAGCACATCAGAGGCGTCTTTGATTGCCTCTACCCAAATCTGCCGCCAATTTTTGATGGTTGACACCAGTGACATAATTTTCTTATGAAATTACGGCCCACTCGACTGGTAAATGATCCGTCATTTGACGCCCAACTTCTTCATATTTATTTTTTATTTTTGGATCAATGATGCGTCCTTCATTCAAGGAGAAGGTTTTCATATCGACGGCAATGCAGTAAATCTGGTTAAAGACTAACTGACCGGGAGTCGTTCAAGTCCTATTATGAATGTTGAGATGAGGGAAACGGGTACCAGCCAGGTATTGTACTCGATCAAAATGAAGAAAGGATACCAAGATCCAAGCTAAAGCTGCTGCTAGACGGCCTATCTACCGAGTTATTAGAGTCAGCAGAAAGTGCCTTAGTAGGAAACTTGCACCAACTTACGTCGCAGATTTTATTTGAGTTTTTATACGAGCTGGACAGAGGCATGCCTAGGTATCACTACCAAAACTTGTCGGATTGTACAGATTGGTTATGCAGAATGCTCGCTGCTTCGAAAACATTTTTTCGAGATCGTTGATGTTCCAAGAAAATGAAGGTAAGGTTACTCTTACATCATACTTGAGAAAATCGAACAGAACTCCCACGTCAATACTAGATGCACAATTTTCCAAAAATCAGAACAACAACTTGCATAAGCTGATAAAATAGAAGTCATTGTCAGATCTCAGCGACCTGTCACTGGTCCAATTTCTAGTATTCGAATAGTGGCGCCAAAAAAGGTTCAGTCGCGAGTTAAGGCAAAGCAAAGTATATACGGTCGACAAGAAGAGACAGGTAACATCGACAAATTGTAAAGAAAGTCACAACATACAACTATTACTTTGAGCTAGTTAGGGACTATACATACCTCGGCTCCGCTATTAAATCTCATAGCACCATCTCATCGGCTTAAGAAGGCAAATGAGTAATAAGGCCTTGTCCACAAACTACCAAGAAGACTCTTTAAAAGACCGTCATTATCCCAGTGCTCTATGGTAAACATAAACGTTAGGGAAGGTGGATTGAAAGCTAAGTTCTTCGAATGATTTTTGATCTCTTTTGCCTTGACAGGGTTCAGAGGAGTAGATTTAACGACCTGGTTAAAAAAGTACACGTTTGCCACCTAAGATCACTATGACATGAAGGGGGGAAAAACATCTACGCTCTAGCCTGAAGAATCTTCGATTTCAACACTAAGGGATGACGCAGTAGAGGATACCTTACTTTAGATCTTGCGGAAGTGACAGACAACCTCAACCAACTTGGAGTGCGATTGGAGAAAATTAGCTGGAGACCGGGCAAAGTAAGGAAACCTTCGGTGGAGGTCCAGTTCCATCTCGGGCTGTCTCAGTTGAAAGACAGCTTATTGTCATATTTTTGAGTTGCCCTAGAATCAGAATTCTCGCGATTTAGTATGAGAAGTGGGATTGGTTTCTTCATAAAATCGCCCCCATTCTCTCAACAGAATTGGTCCTATACAGACATAATACGGCCGGCCAACCATCGCTGATCGCATATGCCTCCTCAGTATAGTCTTCGCCCTATCCATTCAACCAATAAAGAGGAAGATGACGTTCATCCATACAATCATGTGCAAAACAGCCATTAATAGGCTCGCATAAGGCAGCCTGCTGATTCTTGATACAATCTTGGCAAGGCATACTCATAGAAATGGTATAAAAAGTGAAGGATGAGTAATTCCCTTACTAAATATGCAAGCGTATTGGAGTTGCTGGGACGATGGACATACATATCACGTCATCTTTAAAGCTTATGATTGAATACGGATATATGGACAGTGTATCACGAATTAGACATACACATCTTTTAAATGTTGTTGTTACTTCATCAACAAAAGTATATAAAACTCATGAATACAAAAGTAAAAACCACCGTCGATACATCCACGCCTCAAACAAACAAAAGAAAAATGCTCCTCTTCAATGCCTTTACGTCCCATTGATCTCCCATCGATGGAAATTCATTATTTCGGCCCATTTAATCGGTGCCACCCACAGCCATTAACACAGCTCATCAAAACTCATTCGACAGCACATTAAACTCGTTTAATTAACAACTTGGTTGTACACAATTTAACAACTACCCATTCCCTCATCCGTGAGCAATGAGTACCAATAAAAGCGAAACCCAATCTTGATAAACCCGAACAATTCTGCCACTAATCGGAAACATATTTCTGCCATCAACAATTACTGTATTTATGGCACTCCACGCGTCCGTTTTGACTGTTGCCCCATTACCGCCTGCCCCATCGCTTTGCAATGATGGCATACTACCAGCTTAACTCATTGGTTCTGCCCTTAGACGGACCAATATCTGCTGGTGGCAAAGGACCACAGAATGGGGTCGCCAGTAGCTTAAAGGAGGTTTCCTCAACGGATGCGACAGCAGAACATTAGAGGTGGGTAGGGGTAAGCAAAGGTTGAATGTAAAATTCCAATTCCATAATCCATTGCCTTCCAATCGATTTCAATTGAGGGGACGATAAAATAAAATTGAATTCACTCTGAGCCCACGGTCGCTCATAGTCATGGAATGTCATTAAATCGCTCCACAGCACTAGTACGTAGTAGTAGAGGAGGAACAGAAAAATAAAAAATAAAAATAAAAAAAAAGACAGAAAACAAGAAATGAAAGAAAAAAAACACGAAAAGGACGATAATAAAAGTTTAAGGAGTTAGCTCCCCTTCAAAGGACATCATCGAGAATGGTAGCTTGCAGAAGCCAACTCGAATGAAATGGCACCTAATACGGGGGTGTACTTCAGCCAGCCATCGCCCGGCATCATGTCATCGAGTTGGAAAACACATCGAAATCTGGGATTTCAAAATCAATTTAAATTTTCAGTCATTGCAGTAATTTTACCTTGAATTCCGGTTTTACGACATGTCAGGATAATTTCACTGACATTGGAGACGTGGTGATAGGAGTGGGTGTAGTCCCGATTCATCTGTTTTTCAATCGAAACGAATTATTTCGCCTGCAGAACGACAGAGGAAACAAAAGGTACGAAAGGAAACTCTTGGTTTAGATTTCTTTTTTTTCCCGGCTTTTTCTCCTTGGAGCTTTTTCAATTCCTTTTCAATGGGAAGTGGCAAACAACAGTGGTAACCGGCGGTTGAAAGTGTGTTTTTGCAGTTTTCTCCTCCTTTGATGGTGGCGCTAGAATACTCGGTTGAAGTATCCTTTTTCCTGTTGATAGCGCAAAATGTTAGAAAATACGAGGTGCCCCTTGCCAATCACATCCAATATGTTCGTTTCATTCTACGATTGTGTAGATATATGGTATGAGTACGAGTAAAATTGTAGGTACCAACATTTACAACATTAACATGGTGAATCTGCCTTCAAAGTGACTAACGTCGAGTGGACGCGCTTAAGAAGGCAGGCAAAATGAATCCGAAAATGGGAGTGAAATGGGCGGGTAAATTCCGTCGGTCGTAAATCTAAGGTAGCCCAGTTTTATAACCTCTTTCCTTTTGTTCCACACTTAAATACACTAGAGTTACGTCCATTTCTTGCTCTTCCTTATTGTTTCCTTTTTTTGGTTCACTTTACTCGTACTTCAACTTCTATGTACTTTTATTGTTGCCTTTGCTTAAGGTTTAGAATCCTCTCTCTAACGTGATTTCCACTTAATGGCGGTCTGATTTAAGAGTTTTAATGGCGCATTCTATGTTGGCTTCTTGCAAACGTTGCAAACCTTCTTCGCCCAGCATGGACTAAGGCAAAGGCACCATACCTAAAGCTAACTTAGGCTCCCATTTTTCCCACCACCTTTCCCAGTTCCGTCACCCAATTCATTGGGGGAGGATGAGGAAAGAATTTGGTTATTGAGGTGACCGAAACCTTGGGAGGAAGTTTTTGGAAATTGTTTTCGTTGTTCATCGTAAAAGTTAGCCCCGTGCTAAAATGTTGTAAGCCGCTGGGGAGTTAAGGCACCCAAAGAGCTCCTGCAAAGTAGAGGACTGCGAGTGAAGGACTTTACATAATTCCTTTAAATAACAAAAGCATTTACAATATTTTGTTCGGTTGGGTTATGGGGCAAATGGGGTAAGCTTCTGATGGTGAAATCAAGGCGGCGATTGCTTGGAGTTGTGCTCTTATTCAGTTGGAATTGAAATATTGAAGGTACAGGAGATGCGTTTAGAGGGTTCGTCTTTGATTATTCTTATAGTTTGCTGAGTAGTTTGGTGATTTTGTTAGGGATAACTTTTAAGTTGATTCTCTCATTTCATTAGCTTTGAGAGCAACAGGTCCGAGAACTTTGATGTTGGAACTTTTTTTGGCATGTACTCGTAGTAATCATTGCTGAAGTAAATTTGACTGGGAAAAGAATTTATAGAATGTGTTTAGGATTATAGCCAGAAGGGTGCAGAAGTATCCTTTTAAGGGTTTCGATATATTTTCACTGGATAACCTTGAATTGAATTTACCTCCTTGTGCTTACACGAATCAATGGTGCTCTTGACAGTTTAATGGTAAAAATGCCGAGATCAACCACACACTGTAATCCATGTTGGCATTCAGTTAGGAAGAACTTTTAAGTAAGTACACCTACCAAAGGATAAGCATTTTTAAAGGGAAAGAGGGGTCATCCAAGATGCTTAATGAATCAGACATAAGCTGTGCCTTGTCGGATAAAAAAGGAAAATACTTACATGATTGCCAACAACAATTGGCCTATAACACTGGGGATCTTTTCTAGTACCAAACTTCTAGGATTTATTGTTAGAAACATCCAATATACTATATTTCGGCGTTGCAGGCCCTAGCAAATATGAATTCATCACAATTGCAACCAAGGATGGTCTTGAAGTATAAGTTTCGGATAAAGAAATGCCCCTGTCTATGGCGATTGAAAATGGTTTGACTATCGGTAAGCATGCTTATCCACCTAGAAGGATACTTACACAGTCCTTCAATTCGATCAATTTGGATGGTTTAGATGATTTGACTGATACTCCCGCCAAACGAAAATGGTTGAACACTTTACAGAGCATTTTCAAAAGAACGGATTTAGTTGAATAGACTCAGCATTCAAAAAAAATGCAAAAACTTTTAACTGAATTCAATGGCTATCAGCCTGTATGTATTATCCTGATTAAAAAGTCACCAACCTGATTAATTGCATTGTGATCGGTACTTTCTTTATTAATAGCCACTACCATGTTGCAAGTAGGGCACGAACGGAGAATATTTCTGATAAAAGAGTACTCGCCAAAAAAACTTGTCAAAGCATTCAGTGATTCAGTCTTTCAAAACCTCACAAACGCTTCGGCTGCTAAACACGGATGAATGGCGACAATGTTGCCAGAATGTCAGGATCACAACTATGAAATAACTACGCGTGCATTTAGCAAAAGAGGAGTCATGCCAGATAATGTTGCAGAGAAGGCCAAGAACTATCGGAGAAATGAACTAGCTGCTCGGAAAGAAAGAGGATTGTACACACTCAAAACTGAAAGGATGCGGCAATGTAGAAATGGTACTTAAAAGTTGCAACACTTCTTAAGGTCACAAAATCCAAAACTTTCAGATAGGGGCATAATCTTATCCGTAGAGAAGACCTACATGACATACTTTCTTAGGCAAAAAGGCAAGTGAACTAGAAAACCGATTTAACAAACTGTCCAAACCAAACATATTTGCGGATACACTGATACCAATTTCAAAGAAAAATCACCTTATGGTCAGTTTCGGAGCTTATACCGGCTCAAACAGCCACTTCTCTTGGGCGGTGATGTTTTGTGAATTATTGAGGATTAAAAGGTACAATTCTGGTTGTTTACTCCGCCAGCGATCGTGAAATGAACTTCGTCGGTCTTCACAATTTACTCGGCTCAGTTTTAACCATTCGAATGTAGAGGTATTTGTTCCAAATCTACCTCAAGGTTGTCCTTTTAATGTTTAATGGCTGAGATTGGGGCGTTTTGAGATTTTGGATTTCGGAAACACTATCTTTAACAGTTCAATTGGGACGAAATAGATGCTGCCTTACGTCTTGTTGGCGGTTCGCTACAAACCTATGCTCAATAAAGTAAACGCCAAGCGACGAATTGTGTTGCATGAAGGCGCAGAAAGACGACCATATTGCTCACGATATGCACGCCGTAAGAGAAGTAGAACAAGCAGACATGAGATCAATGGTAACAATTAAAAGCAGTGTCAGGGACAGAATGCAGCCCTGGGGCACACCACTATTTCTATTGTGAACATCAAACCTGATATCATCTCAAACAACTTGAAATAAACGTTCGTCAACCTTAATTCTTCATCCATTGAAGAAAAGCCTGATGCCAAGCTTTGTCAAATACCATAGAAAAATTGAGTGCAACTATGTTGCTCGGGGTACGCTCGGTTCAACTTTTCAGTGAGACATGCCATTTAATTACCCGCTGCTACGAAAATTGTACTTCCTGTCATAGAGAAGTTTTCGTGACCTTGGAAAGAAGAGACATACGTGTTAGTGCGATAGGTCTGCAGGTGAAGAAGGTAAAAGACTCGTCTTTTTTATGGATGGGCTTGACAAATGGCCTTAAGTGTAGGATTGCTAAAAAAAAAAGCCAACGCAATGGGGTGGAAAAGGTGCGGGGTCCATCTGCACCAGCGGATTTGTGAATGTAAGGGTCTTGAGCCGTACCAAAGCTTTTGTTTGTGCTTGATATACTTCATCAAATGATCGACGAAGGATGTAATTCAGAAAAGAATAGTGATTGTGATCACATCAGCATCATCAGTACGTTACTATCGGGAAAACATAATCACCAGTTATAATTTCTTAACAAGCTGTTAACTTCGCTCTAAATGGCTTTCGTGTACGAATGTTGCCATATAGTTCTTCTACGAATCTTTTTTTATAACTGGTATGGTGGTTCGACGGGCGTAGAGCTATATCACTAGGCACGTAAATGGCGAGACCGCGAAAGAAAAGAAAAATGCCACTGGCAGATAAGCTTTAGATTAGAGTGTTCTGAGAAGAGTGGACGAGGGTCTACCTGTATTCCAATAAGTGCCGAATTAGATTAAGGTATTTGGAATCACATTATCGCGCTGAATTCTAAGCCCTGGACTTTGAAAGTCCTTAGGCTTCATATTGTATTACACGGCTTAGATGACCTTATGGTCAGATATATTCGTCGAAATCTGATCCTAAGATCATTACACTTTCTGTGTAGGACTTTGAAAACTTGAACATTTCAAAGTAGAGAGTATTTTGCCTGTCAGCAAGACTAAGATTTTTGGGTTTCTACAACAATGGTTGAATATAACGACCGTCTGTCATATATACTATCTATTACATCTATTGGTTTCACGTTCACAATTTTGTAGTCAGTTAATAGGAATCTTTTGTCTCTGGAATAAATGAAAGCAAAACTATACATCCAATCTATATTTGTGATGCAAATTCTTTCGCCTTTCTTGTTGTAGATACTGAATACTATGCCTGCATTTTCAGGGTTAAGCCTGAAAGATCGTAAAAGAACTCAAACGCAAAATAGTTTAAATAGTTTCATATCTCAGGAGGCGGAACTGCAGAGCAGAATGCAGATTTAAATTTTCTGTTTTCCATCTAGAACAACGACGAAGAAGGAGGAAAAAAGAACTGCAACACTAATTACGGAAAAGTTTTTTGGCAAGCAAGAGAGCTTGACTGAATTTCGACAGCTGGTCCTTGTGTTGGACCAAGCGAGGAACGATATTCTTGTCATCGAAGGCCCTGTAAACCACCCTACATGCAACCTCTACGGGAGTGGGTTTGTTTTTTGAGGAAAAGCAAAAAAACAAACTTTTCCGGGTTTTTGTCTAGATTTTTAGAGAGTGAGCCAAAGGGGTTTGATGGGTGTTGGATGTTTGGGAATGTAACAATTATCCATTCTATAGAGGGTAAAAGTGACTAGCAGCAGTGTCAGGGTAGTAGTGGCAAATGATTACAGCAAGCACCCGTGGGTGGTGGAGCAATTAATTTTGTTACAAAAAAAAAAACAAAAAAAAAAAGCAAAAACGATTGCAATGTTGAAGAACTGTTGTTGATATTTAGGTTTGTTTTAGGTCTGGCTTATTTCAATTGGACAGTTGGTTGTGGTAAAGTTTCTTGTCTCCTTTTCGTTTTGGAAAGTTCTTTTGGGCGTATCGAGTCCGAAAAGTGATTTAACTGTCAGACGGTTTTGTCCAATTGTTTTCCCTTTTTTCTGATTGCCAAGATCTAAAGGATTGAAGTTGTTTCACTAAAGACTAACAAATGGGTGGGAAAAATGTAAGACAAAAGCAAGAAAGTGTGGTGAATAAGACAAAATGATGACAACCAAAGAGGATGAATATAGGTGAGGTGAACTTGTTTTATTGAAACGAAAAAGAATTTTGTTCGTCTACCTTATGACGGCAGATAACGTACAAACTCCTCAAATTTAAGAAAAACATCGTACTGCATTGTTCTTTAAACAGAATTGCATCGCAAAAAGACTCATCCAAGCGCCAGAGTTCGTTTGTGGAAACCATGCCGCTTTCCAAGAAACCCAAAATAAAAACTCCGCCTGGACCTTCCGATGTCGCATCTCTGAGGCCTTTTGGCGATGTCCTAAAGGACGAAATAACGATCGCGGTGATCGACAGCAGCGAAGCCGACGGATCTGTATCTCCCGATCGGTGGCAGCTGATCAAGCTGAAGCTCTTGAGCAACTTCTTGGCAATCATGCGGAAAAATCCCAGACCACCACCCATCACAAGCGACGATGGCTGGTATCAAGGCTATATCAAAATGATCGCATGCGCGGACCAAAGACCTATCGATCTCTACAAAAAAGCCATATAAGGTTTAGGAAAGGTTTGGCCTGCACCTCGAGCTCAGTCGAACCCTTCTCCCTATAAGACATTCTGAAGATCATAAAGCTCAGCAACCCGACCCTTCCGGTTCATGACTGGAAGGTCGCGAAACTGGAGGAAGTAAGGGGCTCTTATAGATGCACTTTAATCGCGATCAATAAGGAATCGGCATGATTCGGATCGATTTTGAGTCCATACACCTTAGGGTATACAAAGGATTAGCTGGATGCTGATAAGTAACCGGCTCTTCCTTTAACAGAAACAAAAAATTCAGCCTCGGACCTTAGAGTGACGTTACCCTTTCCCCAAAATGAATAGTGATGATTCCAACCAGTCCGAGGTTACAAACAAGACGACGACAAAAAAAATGAAAGGTCTGTTCGTAACAGATGATGAGCTTTTAGCCTCACTATCAGAATCGGAGGGCTCTTATTGCACCGTGGTCGAAGCTTCTCTGGAAGATTATAGCAATGCTGCTACGATTTCCACAGATCAACCTCCACCACTCAAAAAAGGCCTCGCCCGCAGATGACATCATCCTAATTCTGGAACCATGGATTGTTGAAGGCGTACGTGGACTTGGGTCACCTTTATACGTTCCCCTGTATACTAAAGACAAAGCTAAGACCAGAACTTGTATACTAGTGAAACGTAGCCTTAATGCACTTCTACTTTTTAACCGCAGAGGCCCAGACTTGACCGTTGCCAGGCTGGACAATGACACCTTCTGGCTGGCATCGGCACATCTGCGTCATGACCGAATGAGCCCTCTCCCTGCTGATAACCTGGAAAGTGTGGTTCTGGAAGCTGGAAAACAAAAAGCTGACCTCCTCACAGGATTCGACGCTAACGGCCATCACACAGTATGGGGCAGCACCGACACAAACGATAGAGGTGAGTCACTTTTTGATTTAATATTCAGTGCTTACCATATTTTTTCAAACACTTGTAATGAACCCACCCTCATCACAAGAAACCGACAGGAAATGCTGAGTATCATCCCTGTCACCGCACGCTTCAATCAGTTAAAAACGAACTGGATGGTGTCGTCTGAACACTCCTTTTCAGATCAGAGATTCATCCAATCGCTTGGAAGTTCATTAAATATTTTCGGCACCACTACTTTATATCATCGTCGTCCGTAGAACCTCCACGGTGCAAAAATTCCTGAGATGGAACAGTGTGTAAGTTGACTGCCGAAGTATTGTCTCAAGTGTTCTTATATGGTAGCTCCATTTAAAATTATAGTCCACGATAACCCCTTAATATTTATAGTTCGACACATTTTGAATAGAAGTCTTGCATCCGTCATCTCTTTGTAGTTGCATATAGTTCCCTGATAGCACTTGGTATTATGCATTTTTATTATTATTGTGGGTTTTTGGATATATGGTGGGCCCATGTGCGTTATTTTTGTTTTCTTTGCGTTGGCGACGAGACCATGATCATGACACCAAGCTGTAACTACATTTAATTCCTCTTGCATTTTTTTACTGCCTTTTCCGTACATTTATGATTGACAACTATCGCCGTATCATCTGCATACGCATATCCCTTCCTCTGCTGAAGAGCAGAAAGTAGATCATTCACATATACAATCAAAAGCAATGGCCCGCCTTTTTAAAGTCGATGAATAATATAACTGCATAATGGTTTCTGTCTAGGCGGCTGTTTATTTGGTAGGTGAACTCTCCCAATTTTTTTTTTTCACTGTGGCGCTGGCAGCCCAGTATGGGCCATGGCCTAGATGCTTGACACTCATTTTTGTTGCTCGTGTTGTCATTTTTGTAATATCTGAACGGGCCCTACGGTTTATCGCCGAATCCGAACCGCACTCCTTAGAAGCTTTTTCATTTCGGGAGTTTGCTATTGCCCTCCGAAAGATTGATGACGATTTGAAAAATTGTTGGCGATGCCCGGTGATCGAACCACGGACACTATGCGTGATATTCCAATGAGCTAACCATCGCGCCATCGCCACCATGGAACTCTCCCAATAGTTGATTGATATTTCTGTTTCCCTAAACCCATACTGTTGTTTTCTAAAATATTGTATCTTTCTAGATATCGGTAAAACCTATCTGCGAGTACCCCTTCAAGCACTTTATATACTACTGACAGAATAGAAATGGGTGGCCGCACTATAGAGACTTTGAGCAGTTCAGGGATTTGGGATTGTGTTATGCTTTTATTAACCAATTTACAAATTGTTGGTGATAGAAAATCAGCGTATTGTTGGAGGTCTTTTGGTCGTATATCATCTATTCCTGGTGATTTTTTGTCACTTAGTGTACAGAGAATATTTTGCACTTCTCTCACGGTCACTTCCTCTAGATACATCGAACGTGTTGTGCTAGACGTTGAGCCTATGATAGTTTGCTGACTACACTGGTGCACTACATTGCTAACATTTAGTTATAGCTGATTTGGAAATTTGTTCGCAAGACCTTGTATATTAGATTCGCTTGCAAAGTTTTTAGATAAGGCGTCTTCAAGGTTGAGAGGTATTCTTCCCAATAACTGATTAACAGTTTCCATGTCGAAGGGTTTTGTAATCCTTTCCATGTCCTTGGTTCCGTCTATTACTTTTGTATCTTCTATATAATCTGTCCCTTTCTTTGCAAGCCTGCTTTGATTCCCATGTCATCCAATCACACCCTTTGTTTTTTTGTTTTTTTCACCCGGGCTCTCAATCAAGCACTGGTCGCCTCCAACCTAGGACCTGCTTAAATAAGAATAATACTCTCTCCATTATCTTTAGTCTATTACTTCTGCAACTCCAGGACGTTTTTCGATATGGAACTTGCAGCTCAAACGATTTTGTTAGAGTTCGTGCTGTTCGTTCTGTTATCTGATCGGTGACTGGCAGTCGAAATGGGATTCGTTTACCTGACACGGGCGCTTTTAATAGTGAACAAATTAATAAATAGTCCACTAGTCTCTCGTATGTACTAAATCTACCTGCTTTCACTGATAAATGCTCCAGTTTTCTAGCATTTCCATTTAGGATACTTAAAAAAGTGCCTTTTTGAAGCACCGCCGGCTTTTTAGTTTGCGTCAGCTGGCAAGGCCTATGCCAACTTTGCAGTGTATTCGACACAACTTAAAGAAGACAGATATCAGTGGTAAAAATAGTTTAAAGCTCACAGAGTAGATACATATAATGGGTTTTCCAATAAGGACTTGACAACGGTACAGTCAAAGCATTTATGAATGGAACTCGACTTCGTTAATATGGCCACCGCGGCACGTTTTCAGCGGTCGATTCGTTGGACCCAATTTTTAACGACTCGGCCACACATTTCGGCCGAAACGGCCGCTATTTCGCGTTCAATGTTGGCTCTGAGCTCTTCCAACGTCATCGGCTTATTGGCATAAACCAATGACTTAACATAGCCCCACAGAAAATAGTAAAGCGGCATTAAATCGCACGAACGAGGCGGCCAATCGATTGGCCCATTTATTGAGATAACACGCTCACCATACTTACTCTTCAAAAAATCGATTGTAACGTATGCTGTGTAGCTTGTGGCACCATCCTGTTGAAACCACATGTCGTCCAAGTCCATATCTTCCAATTCGGGCCAAAAGTAATCGGTGATCATCGCGCGATAACGCTGACCATTCACAGTAACATGATGATTGTTATCGTCGACCAATAACGCGGCCGGCATGCAAACCGCACCAAAAAGTTATTTTTTGTGGATGAAGTGGGGATTCATGAAGCACATGTGGATTTTCACCCGACCAATAACGCATAATATGCTTATTGACGAACCCATTGAGCCAAAAATGAGCTTCGTCACCGAAGATGATGTTGCGATGAAATTCACCATCTTGGCGCATCTTCTCCAGAACCCAATCGGAGAACGTACGTCGCTTCAAATGGTCCATCGGCTTCAATTCTTGAGTCAGTTTAATCTCGTATGGGTGTAAACCAAGATCCTTACTCAAAATACGCCATAATGTGGTCTGAGCGATGCCCAATTCTTGAGAACGCCGTGGAATTGACTGATTTGGATCGTTTGCTACGGACGCCTGAACGGCAGCGATATTTTCGACACTCCGACCAACCCGTTGTCTCACTGACACGACAACATCACACAACGAATATGTAGTTTCAAATTTTTGCACTAAACTTGCTATTGCCTGTCTACTAGGGCGAGTATTACGACCGAAAATTGGAATTAACGCCCTTAAAGTTGCAGTCCCCGACTCCGAATTTCGGTAGAAAATTTTTATAATTTGCAGGCGTTGCTCGTTCGTGTACTTTACCATGATAAAAATGTTGAGTTTACTGAATAAATTGACAGTGACAGTTTGATGATTAGTGAAAGAGTGCGTTCACAAATTAAATTCAAAGTTGTCAAGTCCCTATTGGAAAACCCGATAAATGTCCACCATATTCGTACAGTGGTACTAAGTAGAGCCACTCATAATCGAAGTTTCAAATCAAGAAAGACTTATAAAAGAAAGTGGCGTGCTCAACTTTTCATTTGTATGGCTGTAATGAATGTCATAACTGTCATAACCTTTATACCAAGATACCGGTGCCTTTTCGAGTAGCCCCGCTAAATATGAACTTTATCCAGCAAATCTAAAGAAATAAAACCAAAGTCGTTCCAAGCTCTAATCTAAAACAACTTTGCTGTCACGATTTGTATGCTAATGAAAGTCATCAAACCAAAATAGTAAACAAACCATAGGCGTTTTCGGAGTGACTTTATTTTTTTTTTTTTCCAAAAGTGACTACGAGTATGCGAATAAAATCCGTGATATGAGGAACAAGAAAAAAAAAAAAAACAAAAAAAATTGTTCATGCGACAAGTGTAATTAGACTGACTGGTCTCTATCGTTAAATGAGACCTAATGTGCGTGTATCCGTAGGATGCGTAACTATTTTCTCTGTAATTATATATGTGTATTTGGACCTAATTTCCTAAACTACCTTACCGATGGAATCAAAAAATCAATACCTCAAGGGGGACGTTGGGTATTGGAGTAGGAAGGCGCTTAAATGTTTACCCTCTCCTCTGACGTAATGGAAAAGAAAAAAAAAAACAAATTCGCTGTAATTAATTCGCACAGTCATGAGGTGAATAAATTTAAGCAGCCCGAAATAGAAATTCATTTATTTATGCGTTAAGCTTACATATTTCGATTTGCGTTGCACGCTGAGATTTTCATTTTTAGTTGAACACCACCAGCGTCGAGTGGGCGTAATGGTTTGAATTGGTTTAGGTGGAAATTTTCTATTCATTTGATTATGTTAATTTATTTATGAATCTAAGTTATTGCCTGGAAGTAGCTTCAAATTTTTCTTGTACTTAACTTTGAGTGTAAACTAAATTTAGACATTTCGACAGATTGATCGATTAAATCAGTGATTCGAGATTTGTCACACGAAAACTGGCGCAAAACTCTCCCTTCACCAAGTTCCTATTTACATTACCCTTCCATGTTCTACTTTTTTTGGGAAACATTCCCAATTACCAACAATATAACTAAAACTTTCAGGGCAACCGCACAGAAGAATGTGTTTTCTCAAGTGAAAGCCATTGTTATCCTTCTAATAAACTACGAGTACTACCGACATAAAACCTACAATTACTCGTACTCAAGTCAAAGGAAAAACTTTCCAACGTAAAGCCCAAGTAATACAATTTATCAAAATACGTACTAAGTGCCTGGTTATAGGAGAACACAAACATACCGGCGGATCTATATATAACGTTGGTTCCTAGTTGCCTGTATTTCAATCTAAAGAACATGAATATGTTATTCATTCGATTGAAAATGGTGCATTAACTCCATTCAATCGGCCCCCATGTCAAAAGGGTCCTTCGCTCTAAAAATACGACTGCCCCCCCGAAACTAGAGTCTTATGCTAGGGGTCTTTGACAACAAAAGTGAAAGGCAAATAAATTCTGTACACATCCGAGGGGATGGTTATAAATATTTTTTTTTTTTTTTTTTTTCCTCAAAGACACTAATACATTTATATGGCTTCGATTTGAAAGAAGAAGAAGAAAGGGAAGAAGAGAAATATAGGCTTCAGCACTATTTTTGTATGAAATACGAGTACACATCCCTGGCATCATTATGTTTCATATTGTAAAACTCCTTCCTCTCTGCTTTGTTGGTTTTGTGTGTTTTTTTTTTTCTCTTCTGTATCCTGGTATCCTTTATCAATCGATCGGTGAATAAGGAATGAATAGGTCACATTATACAATCAAATAACTCAATTCTCGGCTAACTATGGCAAGGAGGAGGCCTTTATGAGGGGCTTACAACCAATCGACTTGATATGAATGTCCTTTTTATTTATTCTTTAAAGACTAGTGGGTTTGTTCGGACTACTGACCCACCACAAAACGAAAAAAAAACATCAATATTCCTACCACGGTAATATCCCTATCTTAACACTAACCAAATAGACCTGAACTATGTCAGTGTGACCAGGTTAGTTATGGAATGTTTCACTTGATTCAGGTCAACGATTTATTCTAGGATTAGTCGCAGAATATCTCACTTTTTTACGTGTTATGGTATCTCTACAATAACTTCAGGGCTGACTTACTTATCTGCGTACTTAGGTTGTGCTGGAGTCCTGTCTCTGAACCAGCAAACTTCACCAAGTAGCACGATCCCTCGCCAGATGTCTCCAGTGCAACACTCCAAGTTGTTTTGGATCCCCGTCCACTGACAGGGATACACCATGTCTCTGATGTATCGTCCTTAGGGTTAGATCGAACAATATTTGAGCCGGAGCCGTTACATTGAGCTGGTAGACAGCAGATTAAATAGTCCAATTTGTGCTTAAAGTTCCTCCCGAAAGTGGCAAGTGTATTTATGCCCACTTCGATAAGGTCCAGGATTTAGATGATTAGGATATTGAAGTTGGTCTTAGGCTCCGTTTCTTTATTACCTCCTAGGCTCAGGCTCAAAGAAACAGCTATTGGCGAAAGTAATTCTACTTCCGACTTTTGCGTTTATTTCGTTGTTGCTTGTATCTGCGAAGCCAAGGTATACATAGTCTTTACCTATCACTAAGTTGTGACTACCAATGGTTCAGACCAATATGTAAGTGGTACTACTGACATCATGTGCTTTGTTCGCTGTGATTTATTGCCAGCTCCATTTAGGCCACTTCCGCCTCAATATTCACGAAAGCTCAATGGCGCCTCGCTGTGTTCGCCAATTAAATTAATTTCAGTTTCTTTCTTTAGGATGATGTTCATAAAGTCACATGAAAGCGCATCGTTTTGCTTATAAACTTTGAAGGTTTGCTGAAAGTTTACTCATTAGCGTTGACAGTGAAATTTTTATCAAATAAACTGCGGCGCTCATATTCTCGAAATACCAAATTCTAAAGGACAACCTATATGCAAAAGTAGATCCATTTACAGACCACAGGTTACCAAAATGTGATAGGCTGGGCCACAATCCATCCACAAATTACGACATACACTGTTGTGACCGAAAGGTTGGGTTAGGTTTGAGTGGTTTCATTCAAAGTGACCTTAGACAAAATTTTATTCCAATGTCATAGCCTTTGGTCAGCGTCAGAGGGCAATCCCCTCGCAAGATCTGAAACTATAAGGAATTCTTATAGAACTTGTCAAAGCCATTTAACTTCAAGGAGCGGAAAAAAAACACTTTGGCGCTGGCGTCTCGGTATGGGCAATGGCCTAGCTTCTTGACACTCATTTGTGTTGCTCATGATGTCATTTTTGTCACATCTGAGCGGGGCCTACGGTTTATCGCCGAATCCGAACGGTACTCCTTAGAAGCTTTGTCGGAGGCAATTTTATTTTCGGTAGTTTTCTATTGCCCGCCGAACGGGTGACGTCGATTCGAAAAATTGTTGGCGATGCCGGGGGTCGAACCACGGACTCTCTGCGTGATAGTCCAATGAGCTTACCATCGCGCCATCGCCACCACCAAATATCTTCAAAGAGCAGAAAGTATTTAAATATCCGAACTGTAACTTCGTAGGAATTGCAGTCCGCCACGTACTACAACAGGGAAGATGCAAAGAAAATATCCAACCGATGTGAACTTGGAGATATTAGCTCTTTTAAGGTTGATAAGTTCTCTTGATCCTTTTGAATCGTGTACGGGCCATATAAGTTTAAGTATTTCACAGTTTTTCGAAAGGTTGGTATAGGATTCGTCCCCTTGTGTATTAGAGCTTATTTAGAGCTGTCGATACAAGTAATGGTTATCTTGTTGATGCCGCATTGCCACTCGATACTTTCTAAAATTAGGTGATTAAATTCCATATTGATGTCACTTTCAGTAAGTTGAGAATTAAAAGATTAACGAAGCACATGATCCTAATTTAATTCTTTCAATTGTTGAGTGTTTTGCAGCGAGTAGCTGAAAAATATTAGCTGCTAGCAAATGAAAAAGATTTTCTAAGGGCTGTACTCAAGTATGCAGCACGTTGAGTCTTTTCTAACCCACTGATGGTTTTCTAGTTCAGAGCACCAGATGGCTATGACATAAGTTGTAACTGCTTTAAGGACTGTCACATAACTCCGGTGAATAACTTTGAATTATAGCCTACAGCTTCCTTGCAGGTGTGATATTGAAGCCATGTCTATTTTGTTGAAAATGAAGTGAAACAAGCTCTAGACAGGGACTCTTACCATATCAGGTTAAGTTTCCATTTTTCTTCAGCGGCGTTCTGAAAAGTGGATAGCTTTCGGTGTTAAGGGCTGACGAATTTAAAGTTCTAACATCATTCGAGAAAGAATAAGAGTTTTAAACTACTTTGGAAATGAAAAGGATGCTAACTCCAGTCTAAGAACTGCATATTTGACCAAGAGCTAAGCAGGTTATAGGAATGCACTTTAAAATTCACTTGTACTGCTGATGCTATTGCAGAAATCACGAGAGGGTTACCACTGAGCCTTCCTTGGCTTTAGTTTAAAGATAATTCAGATGATCGTGGGGTCTTTTTTGATAACTAAGCAGCTATAAGGGATACAGTCTCGTAGTGTGTTGACCTTAGATCACCCTTTAACAATTGCTTTATGGCTTCGTAGCGGAAGGTAGTCATTTATTCGATATGTTCTATTTCTTCATTGAAAATGTTAATTATAAGAAACACAACCATTGTCAGAGAATTGCCTTGAGTTTGAAGGAAACAAAGTAGCATCCTTCACTATAATAAGCTAAATTCAGCAGATGAAATGTATCTGAACATCTTTTTTCTCAAAGAGGGAGCTATTAGACATCGCAGTTAATGTTTGTGTATTCCAGCGCCAAAAGTTATACACTCTGTTCCGTCTATTTGAGGAGGAGGTAATGCACAACGACAAACTGTATGAACTGTTTAGCCAGAAGGGTGAAGATCAGACGACTGAGTTGGTTTGGTCGGTTCGAAAAGTCTACTAATCCCCGCCCCCCAAACGGGGAAAACCGAGACTCAGGTCGCGCATGCGTGAGAAACGGGAGCAGCTAGCGAAGGATCAAGGTGCCTAGACTATTTACTTGCTTAAGTAGGTAACAAAACAAAATTGAGCTTTGTATTTACATAATTACAAGTACTCAAGCGCTGCTTTATAAAACTGAGTTATGACATCTTTTATCTTTTTTCGGTTAATCTCTGCTTCGCCTTGGGTGGTACTTAGAGCTAGGAATAGTTTACTTTAAATGCGAAACTGAAGAAAGTTAGTTAGATGCGACAAACAAGGATCTCTTCTTGGTTTATACTTTGGTGACCCTAAATCACTTTAAAAATAATTTATACGAAAATTCCTTCAACTAAGTATTTATGCGTATATATTAGTATCTCATTGCAGAAAATGGATTTCATTGAATCCAATACCGTTCGCTGACAAAGATTTTGCTGTGACGCTTCATTTTACATCGAGAGTCAAGACCGAGTGATATATACTCAAGCCTTTATGAATGTACAGGCAAAATTAAGAAATGTGTTTACCCTCAAACGAAATCTAATGCTATCTGCGTACAACACAAAATTCCTCAAGGTAGTTGGTTAACATTGCCCTATCTTACAAACGAAATATCTTTCTGCCGCAAGAGGTTGTTGGATCGAAAATTCTTAAGCCCAACTTGATCTTTTGAGCAATCATACCTCTAAGTCAATTGAACGGTCTGTATTTTTGCTGGCAAAATTAGGTTGTTGGAGTTCGAGCAAAAAACTTATCCGAGAGATCTGTGAACAGTTTTTTTTTTATTGGTGGTACGAAACGAAGGCAAGGTAAAAAGTTCTAGGCCTGACGCAGAGATGGTGCAGAGGCGTCAACAATTTTCGTTTTCTGCCTAGGTGTACGTATCATTAGTTGGTTCGACAATCTTCAACTTGTTATCTCAAGTTTCCGTATTTTTCGTTAAAGTGGGTCAACTTGAATGTCGTGCGGTCATTAAATTCTTCATTTTGGATAGATTAACCCCTAAAACAAATTCATCCGAAGTTGACAATGGTTTACGGGGACTCTGGCCCTTTCATGTCAACCGTTTAAAAGTGGGCAGCTGAATTTAAACGTGGTGGCAAGTCCCTCCAAGATTACCCAGTTGAACGACGGCCACACCGACCGTAACCACACCCGAAACCATCAAAAAAGTGCATGATATCTCATTGGACGATAGGCGAGTGAAGGTGAGTGAGATTGCTGAGGCTATGGAGATATCGGAAAAATGGGTGCGGAAAATCTTGTTCAAAAATTTAGGTATGCGAAAGCCTGCGCAAGGTGAGTGCGTTTTTGCTGAATGCCGACCAAAAGCAAATGCGTAAACGATTTTTGCAGCGATATTTGGACCGGAAGTCGACCGATTTTGTGCTGCATTTTCTCACCATGGGTGGGACATGAGTACATCACTACACGCCAGAAACGAAACAGCAGATGAAACAGTGGGTGGAAGCCGGCGGTTCATCGCCAAAAAAGCGAAGTCGATCGCATCTGCCGTTAATTGATTACCTTGACAATGGCAGAATAATTACAGGTGAATATTACTGCAACTTTCCTGACCAACTGGATGCCAAAATTCGCGAGAAGGTTCCTGCCTAGAAGAAGAAAAAAATCATCTTTTCCAGGACAATCCACCTGTACACAAGGCTGCGTTGGCGGTGGAAAAACTGCGGGATTCGTGATTCGATTTGCTTGGCCATCCCTCCTTTTCTCTTGATTTGGCACCCTCAGACTTCCATCTGTTCCGAAACTTGAAGAAATTTGTTTCTGAATAGCGTTTCGGATCCAATAAAGGTGTTGACAGTGGCGAAGATGCATATTTTCACAGCCTTCCAGACTCTCACTTCCGGAAAAGAATACTGATGTTAAAGAAACGCTGGATCAAATGTGTTGACGGCAAGAGAGATGATGTAGGGTTGTAGGTAAGGGTTGTACGAGTACGTTGAGTAATTTTTCACTTTTACTATGTCAAAAGCCAAATCTGGAGAAATAACTCAGAGGAGGAATATTCAACTACATTACTCTGTAAGAAAACTAAGTTGGGAATAAGACATTTTCAGTACCTTCAGTAAGTTAGTGAAAAGTAAAAGGATTCAGTCTACCATGTTACAAAAGGTTGTGCGAACTTTTACCCCATTGACAATATTTTCAAGTTACACAGAAACAAAGTTCACGCACCGTCAATATGGTCACACTGTAGGATATACTGTGCTCAGGGAGAGTAAAGACTCTTTTGAACATGACCACACGCACATCCTTTCACGTAATGTTCTAGCTGTATATGAAGAATGTTCTTCTACCGTACGTGCGGGTGCTTTCATTATATATTCACCAGCGTATATATGACAATGCATAGTCCTTAGAAGTATTATAGTTTGCTCTGTTAAACGTACGTACGTCCTCTGATTGAAATGGGGAAGCAAAAATACAACAAAAAAAAAAGAAAGGAAAAGCAAATTTAAATCACGAGATACATTATGGGTGTCGTATGGTGATTGCTGGTTCTCTGGGTCCTTTTTTCAATCGGTGAACATAATGTACGTGTCTGGGTCGTAGTATCCTAGAGACATGTCGAGTCCTCAATTAGGATACCTACCCCACGTATCTTTGTGTCTTCCACAGCCTCAAACCAACTTCAAAGCGAA